>CM055872.1:38356694-43749194 GCA_029582165.1 Portulaca oleracea | reverse complement strand
ATAATTCATGAACAATTCATGTAAGTTTGACTTGTTAATATTCCAGAATGTGTTTAATACCTATTGTCCATGCATGACTATCATGCTATAACTACAACAGGAGTTTAGTGCATAATACTTGCAATGAACATCGTACATATACCATCTCACTAATGACCTTTCATACAAGAAGATATTTCTGGAACACATGTTTGGATTCATAGTGAGCTTTAGTTCCTTTGCTTGAGTGATGGCTCCTATAACCAAGGCTCCATTTCTCTCGCAAGGCTAGAAACATCACCCAGTTCCAAAAACGAACTTCGTAATCCTAACAGTTTCTGCCACAACTTCTAAAGTTGTGCCATACTTGTCTTATTTGTAGAATTAACCGCATGTCATGTTAGGAACTTCTTCCAGTTCACCTTAATACCACTCAAAACAGATCGTATAATTTTATCTGACCTTTCAGATAACCATATTTCTCTGCATGAGTGTAGCATCAATGCAACTCTTCACACTTAGCTTTTATCAACCACTTTAGACTTAGGATACATCCTTAGTTTTGCTTATACATATACAATGTATATGCTATGTTGGACTTTGAACATCTCATGGCATACATTAATCTCATGCCTGAAGCATGAGTTATATGTCTCATCCTTCTTAGAGCTTCTAATTGTTTTGAGACAATCAAATTCCGTAAGGATATGCCATGATTTTGGAAATTAATCCATTCTCGAAGTGAGTTGAACTATTCAACACCTAGTTAACTTTGATTCAAACAATCAAAATCTTTAATCTATCATTATAGATCTTGTTTCCAAGTAAATTCTTAGCCCCACCAATCCTTCACTTTGAAAATTATTTCCAAGTCAACCTCAGTAGAAGCAACATTGGAATATTCTTCTCAGTAGGCACTATGTCCATCACATACAATATCAGAAAACGCATTGCTCCCACTGAACTTCTTGTAAATACAATATTATCTTTGTCACTTCCTAGTATGTCAAACCTTTTTGATATCCTGGTCAAGAAGGTCAATGATTCCAACTTCTAGAAGCTTCCTTAAGACCACAGATGGTCTCTTGAAGTTTACAAGTATTCCAACAAAAGACCACTCAGTTGTGTCAAGTACACACCTTTCTTCAAAATCTAATTTTGAAATCAGTCTTGATGTCTATCTTAATGAACCCATGTTTTGCCTTAAAACCCTCATATGCCTGATGGCTCACACCTTCAGACAAATCAACCAAGTTCTAAGCTTGGTTGAATACATGGAATCCATTTTAGACTTGGTTGCATGGAATCTTGATTTACTTTAAGCTTCTTTGATGTAGGTAGAGTCATTACTTTCTAAAAGTAACATCTCACGTTCATCCATAGAAGATCGATATCTTTGTGGCTGACGAAGTTGTTTACCTGACCTTGCTTGGAGTAATGTTCATGACACCCTCTCCTCAACGTTTTGAGAAACTTCAACTGCCTCAACCTTGTTATTTATTTTCCGACCAATAGGAAAAAATTTGAACAAAGATCAAGTAGCAGAGTTTCAGGTGATGATTATAGTGTTTTGTGTCTCTCGAACTTCGGTAAGTTCAAAATCTCTCCCACTCTTTCTTTTAGAGAATAACATATTCTCTAAGAAGAAAGTATTTTGAGACACAAACACTTTCCTCTACAACAGTTTGTAGAAGTGATACTCCTTTCTTTCAGAAGACAGTTCAAGAACCTCTCTTCTCCATATCAGATATGGTGTCTTCTCTAATGCTTCAGATAATCTTTATTCAGTAATTAGAGAGCTATGGTTAATTGCGTGTATCCCCAAAAGGTAATCGGCAATGTTGACTCAACCATCATTGATCACACCATATCTAATAAGGTGTGATTCCTGCTCTTAGATACGTCATTGAGATGTCGTATTCTTAGAGGAGAGAGTCATGAAACAATTCCATATTCTCTGGAATGGTCAATGAAATCGTGGCTCAAATACTTACCTCCTCAACCTTGTTGAAGGGTTTTGATTTTCTTGCCAAGTTGGTTTTGTACTTCACTTTGAAACTCTTTGAACATTTCGAAGGATTTGGACTTGTGGCGTTTTAAGTAGATATATCCATATCTACAAAAGTCGACACTGAAAGTGATGAAATAGTACCGTAAACCTTCTTCTAGCACTAGTGCTCATAGGCCCACATATATCAATATGTTTTCATCCTAATAAGTCATTAGTTTGTTCACCAATTCCAATAAGAGGTGATTTTAGTTATCTTACCCATCAGGCATGCTTTATAAACATTGAACTTTTCAAAGTTTAGGTTTTCCAAAATCCTGCACTATGCAGTTTCTGAATGCATTTCTGATTAATATGACTTAAGCTTATAGTGCCAGAATTATGTTTCATTTGAGTCATTTGTTCAAACTCTTGGCTCAACCATTAGCATACTTTCGATCTTATCTAGGTGCTCTTCATTGTTTCGCCAAGACTACTTCATTTTGTAAATCTTTAAACTATTTTAACATTCCAGCTTCAGATGAATCTCATAGACATGAATCACCATGTGTTATTTTATTCATCTTTGAAGATTTGAAGTAATTCATCCCTTGTACTTGTGCTCAGTTGGACTAAATACATCCATATGCATGAGTGTTTGTTGGCACATTCACCCTTTCTTGTAAAAGGTACAGTCATGCTTTGCAAACATCACATGTTTCAAAGTCTTATCATTCAAAAGTCTATCACTGTGACGCTTCCGAATGCGCTATGATTTGCATGACTTAATAAATAGTTACAAAGTTTAAGTTTGCATGAGTTATTCCTTTTAAACCTTTTGGTTTCGATGTGTTGTGTGTGTTTATCCGAGATCCTCTCTCTAACTTGAGAGCTCGAAATCAAATTTCTATTTATAATGAGAACATAGAATCACCTATAAATTTCTCTTATAATTCAGGAGGATATGGATAAACAATCAACTCTTCATAAGGAGCTACAACTAATTGTATGTTCCTATTTGTAGGCTGACTCTCATCCTTCAAAGCACATCTACTTTGCTGTAGATCCTGCACATTTGCATAAATGTGAGTTTCACAGCTAGTATCTTATACTCAAAGTGGGTTTAATAAGGGTAGTGTGTATCATATACGCATTTTCCTAGAATTGAAATCATATCTTAAGTCTTTCTTATAGTTATTCACGCTCCCAGTGTCATATATACATGATCTGGTTGTTAACCGGTTGTTGTCATTGGTTGGGTATGTACAACTGTTTGTCCTTACCTTTCCATTGACTTCTTGTCTTTGATAGATTTCTTTCACTAAAAGACTATCTTTGGTCGCCAATCTTTTGGCTAAAGGGGATCTGAGGTTTCTCATGTTTTAAAATAGTCAAATTATTTCAGAACATGAGCGCCAACAATTTGGCTCTTATCTAGCTCAACCGAGACTATCTGGTTATTGGTTTCATATTTATAAACTCTAACTAGTTCGATGAACTTGGTTTGAGTTGGTAATATTGAAATTCTTCCTCTAATCTTCAAACATTTTGAAGTTAAAATTGTATGAATACTATGACATTACATGTATTCATTTGGCTTGATTGACCTCTTAATATTGATGCCTAGCTCAATGTTTTATCAAAGACATGTTTCATTTTAATCGCCTTCAAGACAATCTTGCGATGGCAATGCCAATTAAGGAATTGGTGTTAATTGTTTTTCTCTTTCTCAAGGAGAAAACAATATTTTATTAGTGGTGGATGTTTGAGTGAAAAGACATAAAAAAAAAATTCTATGAGACAAAAAAGGTTCACTTTAGTTATTATTAATCAAAAGAAATTAAACTAATTTTAATTTCAAATCAAAACACTTTATCAACTCTCATTTAGTGTTTTAGGGCATTGCTTTTCGTCGCCCCCCTTTTTACTATTGTTTCCCACCCAAAAGACGTTTTTGCCCCTCATATATTTGAACTCTCTTCCCTCTCCTCTCACTCTCCCCTCACTCTCCCTAACATTATCTCTCTAAATTTTTGATATATTGTTGAAATTTAACCTAAAATATCAATAGAAGGTGGTAATTCAAGTGATGTTAGTTTGTAAATTTAAATTTAAAAAAAAAAATTTCCGGAAAATGCCGCCGCCAGATCTCGCGGCGGCGCGGTGTCACAGAAACGCGCGCAATCGCCGCGGTCGTACGCACGCTTTGCACGGGCGCTGAATCTGATGTGACCGCCATTTTCCGGAAAATTGTTTTTATTTTTTTTAAAAATTTTTTATAAAATGTTAATATTATTGTTTATGTAAAAAATATTATTTATTTATTTATGTTAATATTATTAAGGTAATCAATGTCGTTAATTATAATTGTTATGTTAATTATGTTAAAATTTTGTCAAAATATATTATTATAAATAAGTTGTTTAGAAGTGTTAATTATGCTAATTATTATTGTTAATATTATTATTAATTTATTTATAATATTATTATTAATATAATTAATGTTGTTAATTATAATTATTATGTTAATTATTAACAATAATAATATTAATAAAAATAAAAATATTATTATTAATAACCATAATAATATTAATAAAAATAATATTTTTACAAAAAACGCAAAAAATAAATTCGACGGTTGCTTGAAACGCACGGCAAGCATCGCTGCGCGCACCCAGATCGCGGCAAGGCCGCGGCCTTGCCGGGATCTGAGTGTCAAGACGTGGCGGCTTGCCGTGCGTTCGCTGCAAATGCCTGCAATTTTTTAAAATTTTTTTTTTTGTTTTTTCTTCATTTTTCAAAACTAAAAAACATAAAACCACAAATTATCCAATACGTGTATTTTTAGAGAGATAAAGTAGAGAGAGAGTGAAGTTATGAGGTTCAAGGGCGTGGGTTGGAAATATTATGCGAAAGGTGGGCGACAATAGTAAAAAGGGGGGCGACGAAAAGCAAGCGGGGTGTTTTAATTTACCAAGACCCACAAGACTCATGGGCTCAAGTGGACTTTGGCCCAACAAAACTCGATCCCATGTTATCCTTGGTGGATCATCTTATGATCGATCATTCAAAATGACTCTTGGCAAGAAATTTGTATCGAATACAATATTTCTCTTCCTCTACTCTTGGCCCAAAACTATTTTGATAGCCAATTTGAATTGACCTAACTCCCACCCTACTTATTAATGATGGACAAATAATTCGTTTTGGCTTTCTTTATTTATCCATCTAAGTGGTGTTTCGATAGGTTGAGCAATAATTCAATTTTGAGAGTAGGTTTTATTATCCTAAGCATGCAATTTTAGGTGAACTCTTTCGAAAAGCATAAAAGGCATAATAAAACATGCAATAACAAAATTAAAGCATAAATAAGACCCCTAGTATGACCACCTAGACTTAATCAACTAATTTAACTAAGTCTTGACAGTCTTCAAGAAAATCTTCTTGGGTCTCGCAACTTCCTTGGATGGGCTCCCACTCGAATCATCACCTCCATTGCTATTGGGCTCCCACTCAACTTGATGTCTCCAATTACAACCAATTTACAATTTGGACCTCACAATTGAGTCCTTACATGAATTAAAATAAACTTAACTGAAATTTAAATTTAAAAATTAATTCAACGACGGTACGCAGACCGTATTTCACCCAACCCGGTACGCAAACCGGTAAAACCGACTATCTATGGCCATACTAGAAGCACATGCAAACATGTAATATTGCAATAATTATATCAAATATAACACATGCTTAAATAACAAATTATAAAGGCATATATATAATTGCAATATAACACATAAGAAAATAAATACTAAATAAAATTTCCTAAAAGGTTTGCATGATTAATATAATAAACAAAATCCAAATTTTATCTTAGTTACCTAAACAGATTTAGGATTTTATACCTATACATACAAAATACTTGACTTTCTTAAAATCAAGGAGTCTAAAAGATACTATATCTTTCAAAGGTATTGTAAGTTTCCTAAACATTACAAAATAATAGATTTTATGCCCATTATCTGATTTAGTAGTAATAGGATTTAATAATTAATTTCTAAAATTAATTACAAACCCTAAAAATATACGAATTCACCAAAACTGCTGGCAACACGGTACATGTTGGATCAACACGGTCCGTGTTGCTTCCCAGTTTCGGTTAATTTCGTAAATGAAAAACTTAAATAAAACTATCATAACTTATCGAATTTAAAGATTTCATATCGCAGTGTTATCTAATAACCCAATATGAAATATTTTCCAGAATTTTAACAATTTTCAAAAGATTGTAAAATTTTAGGGAATTAAACCTTTTAATTCTCCGTTTAAGAGGAAAATAATTAATAATAGTCCGATAAGTTTAAAAATCAAATTTTATAATTTTCCCATACAGTAGGTTCATCCAATATGCTATTGTAAAAATTTCAGATTTTTATCAAATTTCGAAAATTAGAATAAAATTCAGAAAAGTAAACAATTATACTTTTCTGTTAAACTGAAAATTGAAGGAAAATTAGTAAACGGTTTCGAAAATTCACGAAAAATTTATCCGCAACAGAATGGTGATCCAGTAACCTACTGTAAAACTTTCAGAAAATTTACAAATTTCTATAAATATACAAAATTCAGAGAAGCAACAAATTTATTTCTCTGAGGTCTGAAAATCTAAATTAAAAAATATAATTTGACCAGATAAATTAACGGAAAAACTTTTCCCTAAAAGTATGGTTACCCAGTAACCTATTGTAAAAATTTCAGAAGTTTTACAAATTTCGACAAATTTATAAAATTCAGAGAATTAAACGAATTTTAATTCACTTCAGATCTGAAAACTCAATTAAAAATTCATTTTAATTGGGAAAAATCTACAAAACTTATGGAAAGTCTAAACACTTCCAGACACCTCCAGTAAAAATTTCAGAAATTTTCGAGTTCGTTTGATATTTTATTTCGATTTTTCATATTTACCGTAAATAAACTAAATCAGAAAATTAATTCTACAAAACCCTATTTTGCGAATTTAAACCTATTTCATGTATTGCCTACTGTTTAACAACATTAAACGTGATTGCTTCTAAAACATTCAAAATTAAATCGAGTTCATACTATATTTAACAATTAAACAAACATAAAATCGATTAATTAAAGGCAATAAGAAATAAGCAATAACAAAGCATGAAATTTTACAATAAAATTTCAGATTTACTATCAAGAACATTAAAAACTTTCATAAAAATTCAAAATTTTAGGCATAAATCTATTCTAGCATATTCATAACATAATTCAACTATTGACAAAATTAATTATGAACACAAGTACAATACTTTAGCATGCAATTGGTGGCTCTGATACCACTGTTAGGTTTTAGGTTATCTAAATCCTAAGCAGACACAGATTAATTAGCGGAATATTATAACAGTTATAAACAATTAATCGAACAACCGCAGAGACTTTAGTAATTATACCTGATTGCTAATTCCGGCTGAAGAAGAGGTTGACCTTCCAGATTCCAATGCTGAAATCCTTTACTGAAAAGTCCACGCAGCACTCCAGGAACCCGATTGCTAGATCGACCCGATCAAGACGAATCTCAATCTAAGATGTATGTAAGATTGCTTCGGGAAACAGAGAATGTTTCCTGAAACTAGAACTGCAAACTGAAATAGAGAGGAACTCAGGAAATCACCCTGGTATCTCTCTAAGAGTCTTAAGCAGTTGGTGTTTTTAATAATCTCTCCCAGAGACCCCTTTATATAGTGTTTAGAAAACCTAGGGAGAGGGTTCAAAACCCTAAAGGGTCGTCTTAACGCAACGACGCACTTCTCAGGCCCAACACGGTCCGTGTTGGACTCCAGAGAGTCCAATAACTCGTCCCATGGACACCACGGACCGTGATGTCTCAACACGGACCGTGTTGGGTCAACATGATCCGTGTTGAGCCCAATTTGGTCCGTGTTGGGCTGATTTCTCACAGAAATCAGTTGCCAACTTTTCTAAACATAATACAATATTATTTAGGTTACATACACTATTCCAGGGCACTGACTTGTGTGACCCAGTAGGACCAAATAATATAGTTGTAATTAAACATATTTAATTACTAATTATAGAGGTCTCTAGCAAGACATATAATTACTATATTACTTTGGTTTAATGTCCGTGTATATCGAACATTGTCGGGACATTCCCAACAAGATGAACATCTCAATCGCTCATGCTTGAACTTCTCAACAGTAGCCTTGAACTTGAATAATAACAAGAATAATAACCAAAATCAACCAATATCAATAACCTTGAACACCAAAGGGATTGGATATGACCTTGGATAAAGGAGATTCCACCACCAAAGCCTAACACCCCACCATGACCATCATAAAGGAAGAATTCACCAAATGATCAATAAAGGAATGACTAGAAACACCACCATTAATCAATGGATAAAGTAATCTAGATTTTGAGAGAAAACTTAGGGAAACCCTAACCAATGCATAAGCATGTTCATAATCATCAAAAGCTGTCTTAGGAAATGTGTTAAACAAGTATTTATACCATAAACAAAACTCAGCGTTTTAAACCAAGCAAAACACGAAAAACAGCTTCGTCACGGGCGTTACGCCAGATGGTCGCGGGCGTGACCAGAGCGAAACTCCAGGCGATTTTGCGCGCGATCGAGCGGCGCATTACGAGTCGCCACGCGATTTAATTTCTTCCCAATTTTCCCCAAAGTGTCGTAGCGAGTCATGGGCGTTACTTGGCGAGGGTCACGGGCGTGACGAATTTCTTCCCAATTTCCTAAAAATGCCGCAGCGAGTCACGGGCGTTACCTGGCGAGTGTCACGGGCGTGACCACCTGGGCTGATGCGTCGCGGGCGCGACAAAAGTCGTCACGGGCGTGACGTCCTGCTGCATGACGCTTCTCTTGTGCTTGAACTTTGTTGCTTCCGGGGTTTTACACCCGCACCCCGATACCTCCTATTCTCCATTCTCGGGACGACCCGGTCTGATCCCGAGGCCTCCGGGGTGGGTGCTTTGGGCGGGCCCGCCTAGAGAGTCCCGGGGCCCATCCACTGGATGGCCGAGACTAGCCTCGCAATTCCAGAAGTGGCTGGAAATTGTAACTCAAGGATCGAGTTGGTTGAAGCGGCTCGCTTGGCGGAGATCACCAAAGTGGAGAATGGAACCCGGACCTCTTCAGTCCTCCAACCATTGTCGCCAATGTAAATCTGTACATGTATCTTGTAATCCCAATAGACTAGCTTTCCATAAATGTTGCGCTACTATGCAGTTGCGAAATAAATGCGAGATAGACTTGATTTCTTTGCCGCACCAACAGTTGTTATTCTCCAATATCTCTCTTTTGACGATTTTCTCCAATTGGAAGGGCGTTGTGAACACATTTCCAAATAAACATTTTCCACTTTGGAGGTAAATCACTTTGCCAGAATTGTCGTCATAAACGTGTTTGCTTTTCTGGCAGATTGTCTTGAAAAATATTATTAATTCGTCCAAATATTCCATATCCAGATTTAACAGTATATTCACATGTTTTTGTAGCACCCCAACATAGAGTATCCCCTTCTTCTTCACAAGGAACTGGTGTTGCGAGTATATGTTTAACTATAGCTTCAGCAAAATTATTTCGAATATATATTTTATTCCATGCTCGATTCTCATCTTGACCACTAACCAGATCTGCTACCTGTAATCGTAAGACATTCGATGTATTCTCCGACTTCACCTGAGGTGTATGATCTTTTAACCATCTACTGTCACCAACCTCAATTGATCGACCATTACCTATTCTCCATCGTAGCTTATGTTGCACCAAACTTACTATATGTGCGACACCTTTCCATGCATACGAAGCATTTGCAAGAGGTTTGTAATTGTCAGGCAACAGTAATGGAGACATAATTTTATATTTTGCCTGCCAAAGCTAAGTTAGCAGCGACGACATCATCTGATGTATCCTCCAAGCTTGCTTCATTATTAATGCTTGATTATAACTTGATAATTCCCTGATTCCAAGACCTCCCATGCCTTTCCATTTGAAGAGTTGATCCTTTTTGAGCCAATGCATAGAATTCCTACCTTTCGAATTCCACCAGAAAAATACTATGACCAAAGTATTCAGCTTGTCTACCACGCTGGTCGGGATCAGATATACCGAGAATACATGTTGGTGAAGCGCGGATAATACTGCTTGAATTAAATTCAGTCTGTCCGCTGGTGACAACAAACTTGCTCGCCATCCCTGTAACCTCTTAACAAATGCATCTATTAAAAATGCAAATTGACTGGACTTGTTTTTAAGAATTACTGGCGGAATCCCCAAATATTTTGTAAAAAAAAAGAGCACTCTTGATATCCATATATAACTTTAAATTGTAATCTCTCCTGTTGAGAAACCCCAGAAGAAAACATGACAGACGACTTCTCCATGTTAATCATTTGATCGGAGCTATAATTAAACTTACTTTAATAAGCTTTGAAGTTCTGTATAGTACTCTATATCCATATCCGTGAAGAAAATGGAGTGATCTGCAAAAAATAAGTGAGTAATTTCTGGAGATTCCCTAGGTATCTATATGCCTCGTATATCTTCTCTTTGTTTTTCTGCATCCAATATCTGAGTTAAACAATCCATAACTAATATAAATAAATACGGAGATAGGGGGTCACCTTGTCGTAACCCAACCTGTGGTTCGATCCATTTCGTAGCTTCACCATTGACAACTACTGAATATTTAACCGTAGTGACGTATTTCATAATCAACCGGACCTACTTCGTCGGAAAATGATAGGCTTTCAAAATTGCTTCCAGAAAATCTCATCTCACTCGATCATATGTCTTGCTCATGTCCACCTTGATAGCGGCATACTGAAGACCTTGTCTTTTAGTTCTCATGGTATGAAACAATTCATGAGCAATAAGACAGTGATCTATTCCCATTCGGCCTTGTAAAAACGCCCCTTGAGTTTCACTAATAATTTCCTTCATCACTAGACGTATTCTGTTAACCATACATTTGCTAATGATCTTGTAAATAACGTTGCAAAGACTAATAGGTCTAAAATCTCCAATGGTTTGTGGAGCCTGTTTCTTTTGGATAAGGACAATAGACGTATTATTTATTTCACCCAAAAATTTCCCATCATTTAGAGATGACAACAGCGCCTCCTCTACACTTACATGCAAAATATCCAAATGATCTTGAAAGAAAGCATGAGTAAGGATAAACTATTTTGTAATATCAATTAGGAGAGCTCATGAGAATAAATTTTTAATTGACATATTTATCCTTTCATATTATATGTAATACAACGACACTCATACATTAACTCTATGTCCATTTTCTTGGAGTAAATTACATTTACTCTACCTGAAATTTGTGATAATAATTTTTCCACACCCGACATTAATGAAATAATTTTTACCTTACTTGACATTAAGTGAAAATAAATTTTACTGACAGAATTTGGTTGCTTCTTTATCGGAAATGTGAAAGTACAAGAATGTCTCTGTTTGACAATATGAATGTACCATATTGCCCCTAATGTTAGGGATTTTCATCCAACAGCTACAAAAATGGAGATGGACTAGGGGATGGGTTTGGGATTTCAGATTCGATGAGAGACAGAAACGGTGAGTTAGGGGACAGGGGTTTTCATTTTCAAAAAGGGGAGGGGTTTGGGATATGGGTTTTCAAAGAGATAGAAAAAAGGTTGGGTTTTAAATCCTTCAAATGGCAAATGAATTAATATTAAGGTTAAAAAATATCAATTCAAATTAAATTAAACCCTTAAATGAAAGTCATATGAATTAATACCAAGGGTAAAAAAGTCAATTGATATTTAACCGTTTAATGTTCGCATGAAAATCCAACAAACAACCATTGTAGAATATCTTAGGAGGTTTAAATACATGAACAATTCATATCAAGTAAGGTAAAAATTATTTCACAACCGTGGGGTGTATGAAAATTATTATCACAAATGTCAGGTAGGGTAAATGTAATTTACTCCATTTTCTCTTTATCCTCTCCCCCTCTCTCTCTATTCTCTCTCTAGTCTCTAACCCCCTCCTCCCTATTCTCTGTCTAAACTCCCCCCCCCCCCACCAATTTGTCTCTAATCTTTCTCCACCCCTTCCGTCCCCTCCCCCCCCCCCTCTCCCCCTCTCTCTATCACTCACATTACAAAGATGTGTGAGAGAGATGTTTGTGTGAGAAAAAGGGAGAGGGGTAGAGAGAGATGTGTGAGTGTGTGTGGAGCGTATCGGTGTGGGGGGAATGAAATAGCTTGAGTAGATAACCAAAATCATTCAATCACATAAAGCTTGAACACCAAGATGCTTGGATATTACCTTGAATAAAGGAAATTCCACCACCAAAGGTCTAACACCCCACCATCATTAGCTAAAGGTAATCCACCACTAATTAATAAAGGAATGACTTGCTAACACCACCAACAATCAATTGGATAAAGTAAAAACAAGGTTTGAGGGGAAGTTTAGAGAGCACTCTAACTTTTCATTAGCATAATCATCAAAGTCTGCCTTCAAAATAGTGAAAAGAGTATTTATACAAGGTAATTAACCCCTTAAACGTAGCCATTTAAGGCAAAAAAATGCGTAAAACAGGGCCGTCGCGGGTGTGACGAGGCTGCACGAGAATTGGGCAATCGCCAAGCCGCGCGGGATCGCGAGCGCTACGCTGGACGTCGCGGGTGCAACGATTCTAGGCCAGTGGTGTCGCGGGCGCGACCCTGGGAGGTTGCGGGTGTGACGTTCTCCTGCCCCTTTCCCCCTATTTTGCCAAAAAGCGTCGTGGGCGCTACAGTGAGTGTAGCGAGCGTGACGGCTTGCTGCGTACGTTTTCCTTGTTCTGCTCCTCTTACCTTGCATGTTATTGACCCGGGGTCTCACTCGAACCCCGATACCACGTAGTTCATCATATGGGGACGACCCGGTACGGTCCCGAGGCCTCCGAGGTTGGTGGAACGCGTAAGCCTCCTTAGAAAGCCTCGGAGCCCATCCAATGGATGGCCGAGACTAAGCTCAAATTTTCGGATTTCACTGGGAATTGTAATTCGAAATTCGAGCTAGTTGAGACGGCTCACTTGGAGAAAACAACAAGGGATGAAAACGGAACTCAGAACTCTTCATCCTCCCCTTCTTGAAGAGGATTCGCCCTCAAATCCGCAACGGGTTCATTGTCCTCAATGTATGGTGAAAGATCACCAATATTGAATGTGGAGGAGACTCCCATGTCCCCTGGAAGATCGAGCTTATACGTGTTGTTGTTCACCTTTTCCAAGACATTGAACTATCCCTCGCTTTGTGGCATAAGCTTACTTTTCCTCCGGGAAGGGAACCGTTCCTTCCTTAAATGGAACAAAACCAAGTCCCTGGGCTTGAATGTGATACCCCGACGATGCTTATTGGCTCGGGATTTGTAAAGCTTACTGGTCCGCTCGATCTTATTGCGAATTTGCCGGTGAAGTTTTTGGATCTCAATGGCCTTCTCACTAGCCTCAAAACTTGCTCTCGACTCCAATTGAAGAGGAAGGAGTTTGATGGGAGTGATATGGTTGACCCCGTAGCAAGTTTTTGTTGGGTTTTAGGTTATCTATTTCCTACGCAAATACAGATTAATTAGCGGAATATTCATAATGATTATAAAACAATTAATCAACCAAGAAAGACACAATGGCAGAGGCTTTAGTAGTTATACCTTTATCGCTAATCCGGCTGATCCAGAGGTTGACCTTTGAGATTCTAATGTAGAAATCCTCTACTGAAAGTCCACGCAGCACTCCCGGAACTCGACTGCTAGATCGACCCGATTGAGGCAGATCTCAATCTAAAGGTGTATCTATTTCAGTATAGGTGGTTGTTTCAAGAAACGATAACTGCAAACTAAGAGAGTGATAGGCCGCAAGTGCACGGGTGAAATTTTAGCACGAATCAAGGTCATTCCCACAGGGACTTTTCCTTTCAACGCACTGAACTAGCCTCCTAGTTGATTGCTAAGTCGATCCGGTTTTTTGGTTTAAAGCATCTAATTCTAATTCTAATCACAATCTAGGTCTAAACAAACTAATATTCACAAAGCTTTTCTGATTTAACCAAGGTAAAAGGACGTTCAGGGGATGAAACCTAAGTCAAGTAACGAATCAACGATATAGATTAAACACTCAATTCATTAGTTTGCACAATCAAGGTTCGGTAATTGCATAGAATACTTCGCAATGAGATTTTGCCACTAGAGCGAATTGCCAAGACAAACCAATCACCTACTTTCGTGGTTATTTTGATTTAATCAAGGTTAAATATCTAATTATCTCAAGAACCCTAATTAAAAACTTCTATGTCTAGACAATTTTTAATTAGTTTAACCTAGGTTTTCGGGATATCAAACATCTCCTTTCGGTACTTCGTTCAACAACCTAATTACATGCAATTGGTGATCAAACAAAAGCAATAACAATTCAATTCAAAGGCCAAATAGATTGAAACAAACTAAATTCATGATTATTCAATCCAACAAAGTCAATTCATCAAACAACTTCAAAGGTTCATCCCCCAAACTAAAAAGAACTACTCACTATTCATGTTTGAAACTACAAAGCAATTGAAATCTATTCTAGAAAGCATTTGAAAATCTATAAAAGAATGAGAAATAAACTCAAGTGAAGAACAATCTTGCTAGGAATCAACAATGGAGGACTTTTGCTCCTCCACTTCAAAGTGTATTCAAGATGCTCTTCGATCTTCAATCTTCTCTCAATCATCAAAATGATGGATGGAATATGGATGAATGAAGGATATGATTAGGGTATGGAATGAAGGATGGTCGAATATGATATCCTTCACAGCCGGAATTCAGCATAATATAGGCAAATAGCATCTCGAAACCGCCGAAAACGAAAAGACACAATAGACACGGACCGTGCCAGGGGTGACACGGACCGTGCCTCCAGTGACACGGACCGTGCCTCCCCTGGCACTACCCGTGTCAGCTCCCTGCACAAATTTCTTCAAGTTCTGGTCATAGGCACTACCCGTGCCTCCTCTGGCACCACCCGTGCCACTGCAGATTCAGGCTTAGGAGTCCTTTGGGCCATTGTTTAGGCCTTGGGTGATCCAACTTCACACTTCTTGGTCCTTTAAGCACACAACTTGGATCTACACTTGATTTTTGGCTCGGTTTACATTGATTCTTCGCAAATTTCCTACAAAACTCACCAAACTCCAAACCAAGCGTAATATGGGAAATTCGGGCATAAAATAATACAATCACATCAAATATTCCCCAAATTCTCATCAAAACAACCAAGATCTCATATATACAAGATGCACCTATCAGAGAGAGAGAGGAACTCAGGAAATCACCCTGGTATCTCTCTAAAAGTCTCAAGAAATTCCCTCGAGAAATCTCTCAGAGAGACTCCTATTTATAGGGTTTGAATGATTTGGGGAAAGGGTTACTAAAATTACCCTAATGGCCGACTTACTTAACGACGCATTATGAGGCCCAACACAGTCCGTGTTGGCCTCCTGAATGTCCTTTAAGTCAGCCCATTATCACCACGGTCCGTGTTGAGTTCAATTCGGTCCGTGTTGGACTAATTTCTCATAGAAATCAGTTCCCAACATTCCTAAACATAATACGATATTACTTAGGTTACATACATTGTTCTAGGGCACTGACTTGTGTGACCCAGTAGAACCAAATAATATAGTTGTAATTAAACATATTTAATTACCGAATATAGAGGTCTCTAGCAAGACATATAATCACTATATTATATTGGTTTAAACTCTATGTATATCGAACATTGTCGGGACATTCCCAACAATCTCCCACTTGTCCCACAAGTGTTCGATTCCTTAAATTCCCTTGTCACTTACTGTCTCAAGTTCGAATAAGGTAAGCTGAAGTCATCCTTATGTAAGATCCGAACGTTCCTCGATGTCCGAGTTAGACTCTAAAAAGAAGATGATCAACTATTGATTCATCTGAGCTCGGCCAAGCATTTCCAGTCCAGTCTCACCAAGTGGCCAACGACAACTATCCTTAATAGGAGGACAATGGCATCTCGTTCAAATATATATTCTCACATGATCCAACTGTAACCCAGACACCACCTTTATAGCCTACTGTTACGAAAGACGTTTGACGCGCTCCAAAGTTACTACAGACCATGTAGTCTATGTATTGAACTCAGGATTTAGGAATTTTGAGTAGTGAGAGCTCTTATGACATTCCTAACTTAGAGAGCTCCCACTGCGGGTCAATTCGGTAGTCATTCTCAACAATACCCATGTGATTGATTTATGATGTCATCACATCACTATGATCACGAAACTTGATCATCACCTCAATCCTACATGCTAATTGTGTTGATATTATCACTATTCCTACGTGATAATACAATTAGGAACCAGGTCGACTTTCGACCATCGACCAAGACTAGCGTTATCAAGTTCACTAATGGGGTTTCAGAAATCAGACCTCATCCAATTTCCCATTTTGAATTCGCTAACATTTTTGGACATTTACATAATTCTAAACCAGAATTAATGTAAATTTTGGAATCTTATTCTTAATGATGAATCAACAAGGTCATAATTCATGAGAAATTCATGTAAACTTGACTTGTTAATATTCCGGAATGTGTTCAATACCTATTGCCCATGCATGACTATCTATAACTACAACAGGGGTTTAGTACACAATACTTGCAATGAACCTCGCACATATACCATCTCACTAATGACATTTCATACAAGAAGATATTTCCGAAACTCATATTTGGATTCATAGTGAGCTTCAGTTCCTTTGCTTGAGTGATGGCTCCTACCAACAAGGCCCCATTTCTCTTGCAAGGCTAGAACATCACCCAATTCCAAAACAAACTTCACAATCCTAACAGTTTCTGTCGCAGCTTCTAAAGTCGCGCCATACTTGTCTTATTTGTAGAATCAAACTCGTGTCATGTTGGGAACCTCTTCCACTTCACCTCAAAAACACTCCGACGTATTGTACAATTTCCTCTGACCTTTTCAGATAATAATACCTTTCTGTCATAAGTGTAGCATCAATGCAACTCTTCACACTTAGCTTTTATCAACCACTTTAGAGTTAGGACACATCCTAAGTTTTGCTTATACATATACAATGTATATGTTATGTTGGGCTTTGAACATCTCGTGGGTAATGGGCTTTGGAGGATTTTCAGGATGCAAACAGGATTAAGGAGATGGGTTTTGCAACAAAAGAGCAAAAAGCGAAGAAAACCAAATGGGAATTCCGCTAGAAAAGACCCACCGGCCTCCCTCTTTCGAGGGTAGTCCGGATTAACTATCTCAAAGTCCACCACAGACCCTCCAAAGTCCACCACGGACCCGGAAGGTTAATGTAACGGAGTTCCCTAGCTAACCTCTTTCCCACTTTCATGTGCGAGTGCTAGTGGAGCGTTACCGTCGTGATGGGATAAAAGTCAAAGGAAACAAAGCTCGGGCACCATAAGGTTTGCATATGACATTGGCAAGGAGAGTCCACACCTTGGCCTAACATTCCACCATGATTAAATAGGATAAAACCACCATTAACCACTAAAGAAATGACTTGAACACCACCAAAGATTGAATGGATAAAGTAACAAGATTTGAGGAAGAAGAGGCTTAGAGAGCTTACTTAGAATTTCATTTCAATGCCAATACATTCTCAAACCAAAGTGAAGCGGCTTTGGTGAGTCTCAAACTGGCGACCTTGAATGCTTTCTCGTCGTTGTACTCCTTAGTTTCAAAGATCCTCTCCATCATTTGGACCCATTCAAGATAGTCGTCAGGGTCACTAGAACCATTGAACTCCGGAATTTCAATCTTGACATCTTGAAGGTCGTCATGAGGGGTCTAGCACGCATCTCCCGACGAGGAAGACGTCGAGGAGAACCTCTATCATTGTCACTCGACTCATAGGTAGGAGGAGGACGGATAGGGCTTTGGGCGCGCCTCCGACACTCATGCCGAAGTGGACCTTGTAGGTTCAAAACAAGGTGGTTCATTTGAGCCGCCATGTTCTCAATAGTTCGCTCGAGGGATGTAAGTAGATTCTCCACACTTCTAGCTCGAGGGCTACTCCGGTGGCTTGAATTACTTCAATTGGATCTAACTTCCTCGGCCATACCGAGAGAAAAGGTAAAGGACGGTTTGTGTTTGAAAAAATTTGTGGAGTTTGAGGGTTCTTTTATAGTTGGCTAGGGTTTGGCTAAGGGTTCTTTGTGTTTTTCTCACTCAGACATTTCATCGAACACCTTGCGTGCACTATTTTCCAACTTCTACTCAAAGCTCCAAATTACTTCAAAACCAACAAATGCAAACACAATGCAATGTATTCCAACACACTTTGATAGCAATGGGATTGGGGGACACCAATATTTGCATACAACTCACAAAACCCAACACTAGAGAACAACACTATCAGAAACAATAAACAAACTCAAGCTAAATGAAAAACCAAAGCTCTGATACCAAATGGAGTGTTACGGATCGCGTGGATGGGTGATGATTAGCTTGAGTGATGATGGATGAATGATAATCAACAACCACCTCGAATAACCAATGTCGACCAAATAACATGTATGACCCATTCAAAGAGTTCATATCACAACGACCAACTTGCAAACAATATTCATTGAGGGACGACGCAAACGGCGAGCTCATAAGCATTGGTTGAACTCGAATCAAGGTATCATCAAACCCAATTTTGCCACTAGACACCAAACGAACACCAAGATTCTTAGCATGCCACTTAAAACATAGAGAATTTTCAATAGTGGACATCACATGCTCATCATATAACTTATCACGCCAACAAACATCATCAAACAACCAATGCATCCCAAAGTTCATGCACGACACACCCAAAGACTCTACTCCACAATGCCCATCTATCAAGCATGATTCAATAAATTTCAAAGGAGACCCTTCGGTTACCTTATTCTTCCCATGGAGAAGAATTTGAGTGCCCATGGATGGAAGGAAACGGGAGTCATCGCCATGGTTGCTTAATTCCTCGATCGGTGGCAATGATAGAACCAAAGGTGCTACTTCGTGGGCTTCTTCAATAAAGATAAGAGGAAGGGCAAGGTCGACGTTAGCATCCTCCTCTTGGCTTGGAACTTTATCAAGCTTACTATGTACTTCAAGTAGCTCAAGAGGTTTCCCTTCA
The DNA here is from genome assembly GCA_029582165.1 of Portulaca oleracea. Taxonomy (NCBI): domain Eukaryota; kingdom Viridiplantae; phylum Streptophyta; class Magnoliopsida; order Caryophyllales; family Portulacaceae; genus Portulaca; species Portulaca oleracea. The sequence continues at coordinate 43,729,988 of CM055872.1, read as the reverse complement.
ACGGCCTTAAGGACAATAACCCCGTTCATTGAACTTTTCTCTTTCTCAACCTTTTTAAAATTTTCAAATGTGGAAGGGAGCTTTTGCTCATCAACACCTTCTACCATGTCACTTGTATACTCCTTCACACCAAAAGATTCCTCAGTCCAAGCTTCAACCATAGCTATTGTCGGACATTACAAAGCATCGTGTCCCACACGTCTACATTTGACACATTTTTGGGACTTAAAGGCCGTTAGTGGAGAACAGTGGAATGACTTTTTCCGGGAGGAATCCTCTCTTCTTCCTTGCCCATCAAGTGATGAAATGGGTTCAAGGTTAACCTCTCACTTGTAAGTGTTAGGCAAGAATCGCCGATTCATCAATCGCTTTAGCCTTGTCCATGAGGTGATTTTTGCTCGACCCTCCTTAGCTCTTTGTGCCTTGACACTTTCAAACCAAAGAGATGCAGAATTAGTGAAATTTTCTTTTGGATCTAACTACGATGATTCCCTTGTTTGTGATGTTATCCCTATGAGCGCTTGTCACATTTTATTGGGTGTGGCATCCACTTCAAATGGGACCCAGACCATGGGAGTGGAACTACAGGTCCTCATTGGGACCTACTTCGGACCTTTAAAAGGGTTCGAAGTCTTTCGGAAACAATAAGTAGAAAAGGGTCAACGTGGGTTGTTGGAATTGACGTGCCTTCACGCTTTGGGTCATAACTCCTTCAATACAACTCCGATGGATCTCAAATTTTGGGATCTTAAAGTACACATCGAGAGCTTTCTATTAATATCTTATGGGTCTAAAACAGAGCTCGAATTAAGAAGTTATGCGCATTTGTAGTCGGCAGAAAAAACTGCCCAGAAGATAGTCGCGCCCGCGAAGATTCTGCCCAAATGTTGGTTGCTGCATTGCTGAATTATCACACCCGTGACCAACCTATTGCGCCCGCGACGTGATGCTGCTTTGACCTTTCGCGCCCACGACGCCAAGGGTCGCGCCCGCGACACCCTGCTGCCAGATCCGTCGTGCCCGCGAAGCCTATTGTCGCGCCCGCGACCCTCCCCATGGCCAGTTGCTGCTGCTGCGTTAGACGCTTGTAGCGCCCGCAACGGCTGCGTCGCGCCCGCGATGGCCACGGGATTCAACGCATTTTGCTGTTAAACGTTGCGTTTTGTTTTGTTTTTTTTCCCCATTCCAATATATACCCCCTCCCTTGGCATTGTTCAAAAGTTTTTTCAGAATTGAATGTAATGCTTGGCATTGTAGGGTTTTCCCAACTTCCACCAAAACCTTGTTAACTTTATCCGATCAATTTTGGTGGTGTTTCAAGTCATTCTTTTAGTGATTATTTAGAGGATTACCTTGGATAATCATGGTGGGGTGTTAGGCCTAGAGTTGTGGTTCTCCTTGCTCAAGGTCATATCCATCTTTTGTGTGTTCAAGGCCCTTGTTCTTGTTGAATATCGATCATCCATCATCACTCAAGCAAATTATCACCCATCCACGCGACGGTAACGCTCCATCTAGCTATCCCCTCTCCAACCTTCCATTGACAAGTATTCAATGCATTCGAGAGCTCTCGGTCCCAATTTCATACCACTTGAAGGAAGGATTGGAGTGGGAAGGTGATTTTCCACCTAATTACTCTCTAATGAGCTAACCCATTCCTAATCACCTATCCACACCCCTAATTACCCCCTAACCATAAGGTTTCTAGCCACTAATCATCCTAATAACTAAGCTAACATTAACATTCTCAAAGCTAAACATGATCAAAACACCATCAAGATGAGAAACTAGCAATCACAATAACCAAAGATCAATAAACACAAATGATAATTAAGCCAATAATTAACAACTAAATAAATGAAGTAATGAGCAAGAAATACTTAGCAAGATGATTGGAACTAAGGGTGATCGAATGAGTTGATGAACTTCACAAACCAATGCAGAAAATAAACTTCAATGCTTCAATAAAACTTCAAATCCAACCAAGAATCCAAGTAACAATCTCTCTAATCTCTCACTAATTTCTCCCTAATAAGCTAAGATGAACAGCAAAACTCTCTATAATCCTCCCTCTAAAACATCCCCCCATAAAAATCATCACTAATCGTATATATACAAAGCATGAAGGTTGCATAAAACGCGACTGTTTTAGCCATCAAAACGCGTGAAATTACAAGGCGCGACGCAATGAAAACACAGGAGGCGATTTGGAAAAAGCGCGGCCACTAGAATATGGGTCGCAGGCACGACCTTCCTGGGAAACTTTCCACCTTATTTTTCTCCGCCTGGCGTCGAGGGTGCCACCACTTGGGTCGCCGATGGCACAACCTCTTGGACGAAACTCCCCTTGAGCGTAGCTCCCGCTACAATATCATAGCGAGGGCGACCAAACTGGGCATGAGATTTGGGATTGTCGCGCCTGCTACAAGGCTGGTAGCGGGTGCGACAACCTAGAAATTGCTCCTTAAGAGAGGTTGTGTTGTCCCGGCTTCGCCCTTGCTCGTTCTTTGGCTCGGCTTAGCCCGAGAAATCCTTCGGGACCCCTTAAAAGGCCTCAAAATAGCGCCTATGCCTTGTTTTTCTCCTTAAGTGCAAGAAACCTACAAAAGAACTAAAAGGCAAGTAAAAACAATGAAAACATACCGGAATCCAGCCAAAAGGTCAAGCCCGAGAGCGTTATTTAGGTCTAAAAATGGGCCTAAACAGACATCCTCTTGAGATGCCTCTCATATACCCTCTTGATCCATAAACAATCTTTCTTTAAAGCGATATCAAAAGTTATCACTGCCATACAAGCTCTGTTCCACAAATATGGATCCTTCAAACCCAAGCCACCAAATTTCTTTGGACAACAAATAGTGTCCTAATCAACAAGAGAAACTCTTTTGAAACTTCTATCCGCAAACCAAATAATGTTTCGGTACAAATCACGAACATTATCTAGAACCTCTTTAGGAGAAATAAAGATCCTTGCCAAATAACCAAAAATCCCCATTAATACCGAATTCACAAGAGCAATCCTCCCGGCATATGAAAGCTTTTTAGCAGACCAATATTTAATCCGCATAGTCAATTTGTCAAGAAATCTACTTTAGACAACCTACTAGTAGTTATCGGCAGTCCCAAATATTTCAAGGGGAACACACCCCTGTTAGAACCAGTAACCATGATCTTGAATCAAACCATCATGACACCTAGCCGTCACAAACTCATATTTATCCTTGTTTGCTTACAAACCAGTAACTTCAAAGAAATGGATAAATCTACTCATAATCACATTCACATAACGTAAATCAGCGTGACGAAATAATATCAAATCATCAACAAACAAAAGATGGGCCACTTTAAGAAAGCTATAATCAGGATGAGATAGAAAATTTTCATCGAACTCCAACATACGTAAACTTCTCAACAAGTACTCCATCACAATGACATATAATAATGGTGATAATGGGTCTCCTTGTTGTAAACCCTTCCTCCTTTAAAGTATCCAAATGACTGCCTGTTTATTATAGAATAAGAGGGAGTAGTCACACACATCATAATCCACTCCCCAACCTTCTCAGGGAAATAAAAGGCTATCAGCATCTCCTCAATACATTCCCAGTAAATCGAATCATAAGCCTTCCTAAGGTCCACTTTGAGCATACACCAAGGAGAAATACGCTCACGATTGTACCCTCTAGCCAACTCTTGCCATAACAAAAGATTATGTACTAATTTACACCCCTTAACAAAAGCACCTTGACTTTGATCAATTAGAAAAGGAAGTACATGTTTCAATCTGTCACATAACAATTTGGATATGATCTTGCATATGACATTACAACAAGAAATAGGACGAAAATCAGCTACATTCACCGAATTATTCTTCTTTGGCAAGAGAGTAATACTAGCAGAATTTATGCAATGCAACATCTTCCTTTGATTCAAATTATCGAGCACAACATTTGTTACTAACCCTGCCAAAAGCCTCCAATTATGCACAAAGAAAGAACTATTAAAATCATCTGGTCCAGCAGACTTGATCCCAGAAATATCTTAGTATTTAGAAAATTCAAATTTAAATTTTATTTTTAAAAATTGATGTTTTCAATTTATTAATTTGTCGATTTTAATACTGCAACTTAAATTTTTAATTTTAAAGACATATCAACTAGAATTAGATGGAACAATGAGAAAAGGAAAAGAAAGGAAATAAATTGGGAAGGTTCGGAGAAAAACCCGAACCATTTGACCCCTAGGGCAAACCAGGTGGTTTACTCTTCTAAATAGAGGTCCTCGGGTCAGTCCTCAAGACTTCCTAGGTAGAATCGAGCCTTTGATTGATGATTCCAAACTGCCTAGTATGGCGATCAATCGGTCATAGGGCAGTGGACCATAAGTCCCGGCTATTGCTTATACTTTTCTCCTATTTTACATTTTCAATATTCCTACTTTATTAGATGCAATTTCTGTATTAGAAATTGGGGAAAAAAAACATATGAAGGTGAATCAAAATAATAAAAAAAAAGTCATCAATTGATTTTTATGTGAAAATTTATAATCTCAATTGATTACAAAATGCCAACTATCTTATTTGAATCCAAGGAAAATGTTACGAATTTAGAGTGTGTTTGGCAGGGGTAAAACATTTTTTTGGAAAATGCTTTTCCAATATTCTAGTGTTTGGTACAAAAAAAATTTAGAAAATCATTTCCAAAGAAAATCATTTTCCTCTAAAGGAAGGAAATTGACTTCCTTTGTTCAACGTAGAAAAATCATTTTCCACCATTGATTGTGAGATCAATTTTCACTACTAACTCTAACTGAAATTTGAGGCCGAAATTTAACATTAACGGTTTTGCTCAAAATTTTGTAACACGGTAGAATTGATTAAAAAAACCTCAAATATAAATTTTTTGCTCAAAATATTTTTATTTGATAACATTTATCACGATATATACCAGATCAGAAATTTTTGCCGCTAAAACTAACTGAAACTTTTGAAAATACAAACTAAACTGTTTGAATCGAAACTTTATGATGTGATAGTATGGACGAAGAAAAGCTCAAATATAAATTTTGAGCTCCAAATATTTTCATTTGTAACATATATCGCCACTTTGTCGACATTTTTTTGTGGTTAAATATGACTGAAATATAAAAGCAAAATTCAATTTTATCAGTCTGTCACGAAACTTTAGAACATGATAGAAATGATTAAGAAAAGCTCAAATATGATTTTTGAGCTCCAAATAATTTCATTTGTAACATATATCGCTACTTATATCGACATATATAGTCATTTTACGAAAAATAATTTGTCTGCACCAAACAAGGGAAAATTTGGCATGGAAAACTATTTCCCTTGAAAAACCATTTCTCATAAAAAACAATTTCCTCGGAAATCATTTTCCTCTCAACCAAACACACCCTTAAAAGAAAAAAAATTTAATTCGCTCATTTAAAGAACAAATTCTATTAAATCGGTTCATTAAAGAAAAATGAGTAGAAATGGGAAATCAATAAATTTAATTCAAATTGTTTAGTCCATGCAAATATTAATGATAATGCGATAAATAATAAATAATGTAAATAAATGGAATGAAAAAGTGAAATTGAAACATATAAAATGAACACATAATGACATAAACAAGTTAATAAAAACTAATCAAAGCATTATTATTAATTTTGGCATTATAACTGTATATATATAAAGCAAAGTGAAAATAAAAGTGATGTCGACATCAAATAAAATGTCAAGATTATGAATGCAAGAATGAGAGAATTATGGAAAGAGAAGGCAATGTGAAAAGATGTTAGTTTCAATAATCCTAAAATAATTTCGCGAGTGACGAAAATATAGTTTGAGGTTCTTGACACGTTCGATTTTAGTTTTAAGGTCTCGCACGTTAGTTGGGGCAAGTGAACACACAATAGTCGGGGTGAAACTCAGGGCAAATCAAGCAGTTTGACAACAAGCTTCTATTAGAATTTGTGCCTTCCCATTTTCTTGGGAAGTGTGCTGCGCCATGATGCTTCAGGTTGGATTTCTTGGAAACTTAGCAAATCAAGCGATGTGATTATGGGCTACCTAACTTAAAACGATGATAACGTTCTCATGTGACCTCCAATTGAGCCTTTTTTGTGGTTGAAAAGCTTATGGAGTTTACTTTAAATTCCTAGACTGAGGCATGCAACAAAGGTCAATGGAAAGACTGTTGATAAAAAAAAGTGGACCAATGTATGTGAAAATAACTCGAAATGGTATGTTCTTAAAAGGAAATGGAAGGTTTTTGAATGCAATAGACTTCTTGAAGGTTTATGGATGATTTTAACTTACATTCTGAATTCTTAGATAATTAATCGTAAATTATTCTAAAGTAAAATAAAATATTAAACAAAATTATATAATTATGAGACACTTTTTGAATCTGTCATTCTTGTATGACTGTGGTTAATCAGCTATTCTTGTTTGGCTATTCTTGTTAAAATGTCATTCTTGTTTGTGTCTTATGGTCTGCCACTCTTGTTTGGTGGTGCTTGAAGATGATGATATCTCATGATTCTTTAATTAATTTGATCCATGAGAGAGTAATTAGAATTTTAGAAACCCGAAGTGTTTTCAAGTTCTTGTTAGTCTCATTTTTCTCGTCAGGATTTTGACCCTATTTTTCAGGTCTTCGAGCTTAAATTTTGAAGAAGCAACCTTTAAAGCCTCGAGGCTGCATGCCATCACATTCTCAGGGATGGGTTCATAACACTTTCACAGGAAGGGAGTGGTATCCCGAAGTAGGTTTTGACCCTACAAACCTCACTTACATGAAAGGAGTGATATATCGGTGAGTCCTGATCTTGAAAATTTTGTCATTCTCATGCTCTTTGATGTGAAAGTGAGCTTAGAATAGAGTGAATCTACAAAGTTCGTGCAGTGTTCTTGCCTAATTTATGTGTTTTTATAACTTCTTTGGTTGAAAATAAGCTTGAGTTATGTTGCGCTTTGTTATTGATGTGCAAGAAAATGGCTCAAATATGCTCTGAAACCCTTAGAAAAATGCCCTTAAAATGATATGAAGGAAGTCAAGAAGCTGGGATTGTATGGACATCAAATTTCATGAGTTTGACGCTTGCCTAGTTCTCAGAAAAATTCTCTAATTGTCTCCACAGAATTTTCCATAATTTTCATGAGTGGTCAATCTTTTGAATTAAATTTCAAATTTCGAAAGGTATTGTGAAATTCAACGATCTTTTCCAATTTAATTTTTTTTTAACATTATCCATTTGTTGTTTTGAGTGTAACTCTAAATTGAATGGACGCTTGTCATGTTGAAGTTCCCTCCTTTTTTTCTCAATGAATTAATTTTACAAATGGTTAACTTTTGGGTATTATTTGAAATTTTGAGCGCAATGTAGGGAATTCAAGTGCCTCTCTTTTTTCAAATTTTTCTTGCAAGATGAACACTTAATTTTTTCAAGAGTTACTTGAAAATTTAAACACTCTTTTTGTTCGAAAGTCATTTTCATAAATAGTTAACCTATCCACCAATGCGGAACCTTGAGCGGCGACTTTTTTATTCTCAGGTCTTCTTTATTTTCTCAATAATCGATTGATCATGCTGGTGAAGATCACTTCATGGGCACAGGTCAACCCCTTGTGATGGTAACTATGTAGTCATTCATGTTATTCGTCTGCTATTCCACCTTCGATGCTTAGGCTTGAGACTTATGATGCTTGAAATCGTACCATCATGTACTCATGTGTGACCTTGAGTTTTATGCATGCTTGTACTTAACTTCTCGATGAACCTAATGCAGACGTGTGTTTTATGCGAGTCTTAATGAAGAACAACTCCATGCTACGAGGAGCTTCGACAACACAGTCGTGTAGATCCATTCCACGCCTGTGTCCCCTACTGAAAGTCGTGGCCCCTTTCTCAGGACAAAGGAGATGAGCACGTCACCACTTAACACAGTCGAAAAATAATCATCAAAACCGGACATCACAATTCATCGTTGGAAGCCCCAATTTATTCGCATTATCAAACTTGATTCTTACAGTGAACCAAACACACAACATAAAAGTACCGCCACTCCAAATGGAGGCTATGGATATGACATGACACACACACACAACTCGCGACTCAAATGCAACAATTGTACAAATTTAGGCACAGGTATAGGCACAAATCAGGATTCACTCAAATGGGACAACGCTATTTTTCTCAGCACATTGTCACGCCGAGCAGCAAATCCCGGCTGGTGGGGCCGACTCACTGACCCGAAGAGTAAGCGGGTCCCACTTCCTCACATTGTTTGTACCCGCAACATTGTCTGTACCCACAACAACCTGCAGATCCTTGGTTTCTACGGCAATCACAGGAGAAGCCTGTACAGGGTCCAATTTCCCAGCAGCTTTGGCCTTGAGTCTATACCGCTCGGCCCTTGACCCAATCACCTGACCCAGAATGGAAGCTCCGATGGTGAAAGCCATGGCTGACTTCGGCATCAGGACGCACTTTCTGAGCATGGCTATGAACGGGACCGCGGCATGGACCGCTGCGAACCAGGCAGGCGAGAACTTCTTAGTGTGCTCCCTCCATATTCCGAGTGGCACGTTTGCGGCCATGCCTAGAAGCCCTATCACCATGACTTTTGCGGGCAGCGGTTGGGGTCGGAGGTTCTTTGCAAAGGCGGTCCGGGATAGGGCTGCCCGGGCTGCAACGATGGCGGGCGGGCATTTCAGTTGGACACCTGGAGGGGGCTGAAGGGCCTTTGCTACCAACGGGAGGACGCCACTCACTGCCCGGTATGACTTGGCTATGGGGCAGTTCCCCGTCTGTAACCACTCGTTGCTCATCGCCTCGTGTTTTCCATCTTGCCCCTGTGGAATATGTCACAAAGTGTGAGGCTCGGTTGTTTAGAGGGGAAAATTACTCCAGTTACCCATATTTTCAAATACTCAACTTTCAACTTTTATCTGAATTTACCAAGCCCTACTTTACCCAACCGTACCTTGATCCTCTAAAGAACAGACCCAAGGGCCCAATTTGAGGTTAGGACTTGGGAGTCAAATATGCAAATGCTTGTTTTCCCTTGAAAGGAACTTTTTGAAAAGAAATCAATAGTCATTACTCACAGTTATATTTGAGATACTCTTAACTTTACAGTGTGTTTGGATTCAATTTAGGAGGGTGAAGGGAGGGGAAAGGAGGGTAAGGTAATGGAGGGGAGGGGAAGGGAAGGGAAGGGAGGTGATTAGGGTTAACCTTGTTTGGATTTATTAATAAGGGGAAGGGAGGGCAAGTGTTAAAATTCTTCCCTTCCCCCTCATTCCCCTTCATTTTGAGGGTTAAGAAAATGGAGGGGAACGGAGGGGAACGGGGGTTAAGTGTTCCCCTCCCTTCCCCTCCCCTTACCCTCTAATTGTTTTCCCAAACATGAAAAATGAAATAATTCACCTCCCTTCCCTTCCCCTCCCCTCCTTTAACCCCCCAATACAAACAGACTGTTAGTGGTAAGTTGTAACTAATTTTTGACCTAGAGTTTGGAAAACTAATTTTAGGGTACCTTAAATATTGTGGCTAACAATTTTCAGGTACCAATCCAGCAATGTCCGACGAGAAACTTCAATGGAAAATTTTTTTAAAAAAAATAAATAAGCAAGTGAATGTCAATCTTTCCCAAAGTATCTTCTTCCTTTTTATCTTGTTCTTTGATACTATACCCACCATTAGGCCTGTCAATTCGGTCAGGCGGGCGGTTTCGGGTCGGTCGTATATCGGGTTCGGGTAAATACGGGTCGGGTGTATTTCGGGTTCGGGAAAATACGGGCGGTGTATTTCGGTTTCGGGTCAACCCAACGGGTTATGATTGCGACCTTTTTCCGCTTTTCCTTAAAAAAAATGTTCTCTAAATACTACTTTTTGTACAATATACATAATAAAATATGATTATCTTCTAATAATGATAGATTATTGTAACTATTTTAACTTAAATTAGAGAAATAACAAATAAATAAGTTGTGCTTATAGTTTAACATTAAAAATTACAAAGAAAAATCACAAATTTTAATAAATTTGAACCTAAAAAATTAATTTTTCGGGTCAAACGGGCGGGTCGGGTTTGACCCGCTAATTTTCGGGTTCGGTATACTTCGGGTTTAGTTGAAAAAATCGTGTTCAGAACCCAGAAATTTCGGGCGGGTTCAGGTCGGGTTATCGGGTCGGGTCAGAAACTGCCAGGTCTACCCACCATCCCCCCCCCCCTCTCTCTGTCTCTGTCTCTATACTTCACGCATTTTGATATCTAGAACCATGATTCCTTCAAATCATGATTCAAAATTCTAGCATTCAATTTTAGGGGTTATAAATTCAAATCATGATATTATTGACCTGATTTTGGAACCCGGATCAATTTTGAATTGTTTGGAAATATCGGCTTTCCAAATTAATTCGACTTTAATAACGCAAAGAAAAAAACATAGAAACAAATCCCATTGAAAGAACCAAATTCATTGTATAAATCACTTTTGTAAAACGTATGGACTATGCACACACAGACTTCAAACAATGCCCAAGGAAAAAATTTAAGCGGGGAAAGAATAGAAAAACCGCTGCACATGAACTACAATAATGACAGTTCAATGTGCAAGAAAAAGGACAAAACATGGAAAGCCCAAATTAAGATCGAAGTGAAAGTGCTCAGAGGATGGATGCGTGGATTTGAAAAATATCCTCAGCTTAAATCACTCGGATTAACGAGATTATTGCAATCATCATTGCACCTTCACAATTTGAATCATGCACAGATAGATTCTAGGCAAGAGAGAGAATCAAAGAGAATTCTAATCACGTAAAGAAAGAGTTTTAGCATGGGGGAAAAGAAATATGAGCGGAGACTGGGAGTGAAATCTAGGGTTTATGATTCGGTGAAGAACAGGTTTGGGGTTTAGGGAATATATAACCAAATTGTGAAATTTGAATCGTGACTTGAAGAAATCCAGGTTCCAGAAATTAAAATGCGTGAAGTACAGAGAGGGAGGGATGGTGGGTATAGTATTCATGGAAGAAGGGAAAAGGAAGAAGATACTTCGCGGGCAAATTTGACATTCACTCTCATTTTTCATTTTCCAGTGAAGTTTCTCGCTGGAAATTGCGGAAGTAGTACCTAGAAATTGTTTGCCACAATATTTAAGGTACCACTAAAGAAAGTCAGGGTACCTCAATGTAATTTTTTGGTCATTACTCATTGGCATGCAATACAAATTCCTGGTTTCGTGCAACTTGTCAAATTCAAGCTGTTATAAACACAAAAAGACAAATCCAAATTTTCCAAATTTAACGATGGGGTGTTCACCGGTATAGTCTACTAACAGCCATTATGCCACGCCTTGCTCTGCTGAGTTTGGTGCATAGAGCGACAGTCAAAGCAGAATTTATGAACATTTAATAAAGCTGAGTCCAACAGCATGCGAAATTTTCATTGTATCACATAATCTCAGAATGATTGGTACAAAGCAATGGACTAATAAGTAGTGACATAGGAAAGCTAGAATACTAGAAGAGAAAAAGCCAAAAGTGTCTACCTGCGATGAAGATTCCTTCTTGGATGGTTTCTTCTTTGGGGTTTTCCACTTCTCAGAGAATGCATCAAAGCTGAACGGACCGCCAGCACCAAAGCCAGAGAGGCTGATGGTGGCTGCTTTTGCAGCTAAAGGGTTGAACTGAGGTGCAGGTGGACTAAGCTCCAAAGTCTCAGACCGCACGTATGATCTCCCAGAAAGCGGCACCACTCCATCACGGCCATGAAACATCCTGAATGTCGTGTCGAAACTCGGGCCATCTTCAAAAATTGGACCTTTTCCTCCACGAATCTAAGGCAACATCAAATCAAGCATGTCAGAAATCATCAGCTCATGACAGCATAAATAACACTCAATATCTGTAATCAGTTGGGCCCAGGTCCAAACTTATGTCCATAATCTAGATGGTTGTGAAAGTTTATTTTTTTCAATTTATGGACTAAAGCAAAACGCCTCATTAAACCTCCTTTGCTTCTTTTTCATGTAGTAGGTAGCTAACAGTTTTGAACTCTCTAATGCAAAATTTAAGGCCCCTGCGGCGGGATTTCGGAGTATTGATTTTGGTTTTGGCCCAAGTTCAAACAGACGCAGAACAAAAATAAAAGCAGCTTTGAAACATCCAACAGAATTCACAAAATAAAGATCCGCCCTTTGAAGGAGCGAAAGTTCCTCCATTTCAGAAGAGAACGCATGACTTACAGGCAGCGGAAAGGCCCTGGCAGATGAGAAAGAAAAATTTGTGGGTGAATTAATGTTTCTCAAAAATGGGCATCGAAGGATGTCTTCATTTGAAGGCGCTGAGTCTCCTACCAAGTCTCTGAAGCAAAAGTCCATGTCTCTCAATTAAACTGCAACTGCTGACAGCAGAAAGCAAATATTAAGGAACTAGTTCTGATCATATTGGGAATAGAAAACAAAAAATGAGGTCTATATGTCTAGATGCTACGCTAATTTAATCAGTCATTAATTACTCCATTTGAACTTTAAAATGCTTTAACCATCTAAGAATCTTTCTTAAGAAAGAGCACACCAGCTTGAACCCAACGCAGATGCATCACTTAGACCAAAAGCAAATGCATCAAAGACCGGCTTTTTCACCTAAATTAATGCTCACCTCTCACCAACCCCACAAATATCCACAAATAAAACCATAAACAGCATGACAGTTATTATAAGAGACATCTAACAAGTGATGACACAAAATGCAAACAACTAAAAAAGTAATCACATAAATATGCTGAAATACACCATGCATATGATAAAAACCATACCAAAGAAGTAATTGACAAATCATGTCATCCTACATAAACGGAATCATCAGGAAAGCAAAGAGACACAACGATTCCTAACCCAACCCAACCCTCCAAAATGAACACACAGACTCCAAATTCCAAAAAATGAACTGTGGATTCATTAACAAAATCCACTTAAAATGGTCCCCGACATGTTTATCATACATACACACCCAAAGAAAAGACAGGATTAATATGATATTCAACAGACTACAAAGTCCCTGAATTCAATTGCCTATCACCTTGACATACATAAACATATGCTTAAAAGAATCCCACCAAAAAGAAGAGCCCTTGATTGACAACTAGCTTCTAAAATGAAACATAGGTGATTCACCTTGACATACATAAATATATGCTTGATAGAATCACAACAAATATCCAAAAAACATCAGCAAAATCAGCTCTTCTTATCTTACAGATATCCATCCAACATCATTGGTGTTCAAAACCCCAGATCCCCATAAGATAAACAAACTCACAAGGCATCAGAGTTTTAAAATCATGAAATCCCAACAAACAGGTACTGGTCAACCTCAAATACAGATCAAATTAAACACCTAATCGCACAAAAACCCGCAAAATTAAGACAAAATACCAACTACCCTCGAAGTTGAAACCCACTAATATGAAAATTAAACTCAAGACCCACCTCAGAAATCGGCAAATACAAATCAAATTAAACACCTATTCGCACAAAAACCAGCAAAATTAAGACAAAATACCAACTACCCTCGTAGTTGAAACCCACTAATATGAAATTAAACTCAAGACCCACCTCAGAAATCGGCAAATACAAATCAAATTAAACACCTAACCCCGCAAAATTAAGACAAAATACAAACTACCCTCGTAGTTGAAACCCACCAATACGAAATTAAACTCAAGACCCACCTCAGAAATCGGCAAAAATGAAGCTACTACTGAGTGATCTGGGAAAACCGAGAATGATGAAGGGTGATAGAATTGAATTAGAGAGTACCTGAAATAATGTTAGGGAGAGCAAAACCCAGAATTGAGAATAGAATCAATGGGGTTGCGTTAGGTGAGAAGGAAGAAAACGAAGAGAGATAGCAAAGTAAACGAAGAGAGAAGCCGTGCTGCACACACGCCCAATTGGGAATCAATCACCAATTCACACAAAGCTTGTTGTATTTTTTCCAAGTGACTTGGCTTTTCTTGGTTCAATCAAACCAAAAAACCTAGAGAGAGATTGCACTTTGTCTTCGTTTTTTCTTTTTCTTCTTCCTCAATAAAACCCACATGTCCACTTGTTTTTTTTATAGGGGCGTCAGGGGTGGTTAGAAAATTACATGGGGGGTTGAATTGGAAAATTGCAAAGATAAAAAGGGTTTTTTTTAATAATTTATGAATGTATTGTTTGTGTGTGGTAAGCATGAGTCGCTGCCACAATGCCACATTGAAATCTAGAAGGCTGAAATTCCACTGGACAATAAAAGCAAAAAATTGTTGGGGTGCCACACATTTTTTTTAACTGACTCGCGGGTTACAATTTTTTTTTAATGTATTATCAGGGGTCATTAAACTTACTTAAGTGACTGGGGGGTGACATTCCGGTTATTTTGGCTGAAGTCCGGCGAGATATGTTGAAATGACGAAAATGCCCTTACTTTGCTTTCTAATTTAACTTAATCTGCCATTATCTCTCTTTCTCTCTTTCCTTCATCCTCTTCCTCCATAATTCAAATCCACCATCTGGCAAAATCAACAGTGTGCTTGTCCCCAATTCTTTATCTCCTCTATCTATGGCGCACGACATTCTTCTCCCAATTTCTTCATCTCTTTTGCCGTTTGACTTTTTTGATTTGGGGTCTTTACTTGATCCCATTTGATTTCTGGGAAGTGGGTTACGGAAATGTCACCCATTCTCATTGGCTTATTCTCTCTCTTTTACTTACCCTCTTCCTCTCTACTTCATTCATCTCAAATTGTCACCCTAAATGAAATGGGTATAACTGATGAATTTCTCGTTCCTTCACACCTTCAATGCTCAACATCAAAAGGGTATATATATGAAGATTTTCTTCATCTGTACAACTTCAATTGTTTGCTCTGAAGAATTTGTGTGTGATCAGATCGACTAACTAAGTTGTTGCATGGGCTTAGCAATGTTGACAAAGGTGGAACTTTTGTTGAACCCTTCGTATTCAGTAATGAAAGAAAGTATTTTATTTCATACTTTGTTGTGAAAGGAGTAAGCTATACCAGATAGCAATTTAATACAATTAATTATAACTAGTTTCAAATTTGATATGCTATCTCAAAATACCTGAGGGCTAAGGCAAAGTGCTCTCAAATTTAGATAGACCTGATTTATGCCAAATTGGGATGGATGCGATAGGATGAGGGACCCCGTTCGGTATCATCCCATAGGATCCCAGTTCCAGGAGCCACCATGGATAAGCTAACTATAACATCTAGTGTAGTAATATTAGTGGCTCGATGTTGACATTCTTGAAGCTCTTCAACTAGATCTGTAATCAATAATGATGGAAACGAACCACCAGGAGTTGATGAGATCTCCAAGCCATGATGAATGTTGCTCCATTGATGGGTATCCCAGCTTGAACAACCTTCCATGTCGTCACAAATAATGAACAGTAATACTGAATCTTTCTGAAACTTCATGAAGGAAAAATCAAATTTTTTTTTTTTTGCCAGAAATCAAAGATGATACGATGAGAGAGAACAAAAGGATTTGTGTTATGATGATTGAGCATCATGCGGTCGCCGGGAGGAAGGAAGGAGGAGAGAGAAAGTGAGGTGTAGTGAGAGAAGTCGACGCCATTGTTGAGCAAGGAGAAGTTTGAGAGAATATGGGTTGGGGAATGAAGAGGAGAGAGAAACGGACCAGTATTTCTATTTTTTGAAGGACAAAACGGACACTTCACTCATTTTTTGAAGGGTAAATAAGACTATTCCATGATTCCGGCCAAAAATAACCGGAATGTCACCCCCCAGTCACTTAAGTAAGTTTAATGCCCCCGAGAATGTATTAAAAAAAAGTTGTGACCCGCGAATCAGTTAAAAAAGATGTATGGCACCCCCTGCAATTTTTTGCAGTAAAAGTGGTGTGGATGAAAATCATTTACTCTAATATAGAAGGGAGAGTTACCTCCCTTCTTTTGTTTGTGTTTTGCAGGAGATGTTAGGCTGCTTCTATAAACTCTTGCTTCTTCACTTGCCACGTGTGTCTATTATTAATCCTCATATTCTTTTTTTTTTTTGCCACAAAGACTAATCCCCATATTCATCTACAATTTCTCAATTTCTTCCATATATAATTCCAGAAAAAAAATAAAGCCCTTCACCTCTATAATTTTTGATTTTATTTTATAAACTCTTGGTCTAATTTTACCTTAAGTGATAATTAATTTGAAGTGGAAGTAATATACTATTAAATAAAAAAAAGGTCGTACATTATTAAGGATTAGACTAAATTTTATTTTATGTAAAATTTTTAATGAATAATTTTTTTGTGATTAATCAACCATTAAATCTATTTAAAACCCCATTGTGAACAAATTATACAGTAACTTTTTTAGTTGAATTGATGAAAATGTTATTATCGAATTTGGCCTGACTTTTATCCAACTTAAGTAAATTTTGACTTTATTTGTCTATCATAAAAGCAAATTATGCTTTGTAGAAAGAAAGTTTGTAAATCAATAATTAGTTTTTCTGATTAGTTTAAGTCCGAATACAAACTATGAAGGAAAGGGCTAAAAACATTGTCAAACTAACGGATTTTTTTAACAGATGTATGATAAAGTTAGTTAAGGTTAGTTGGGAGATTCTACCATAGTTGAAAATTTTTTCAACTATGGTAGTAGAAATGTGTAATTACCCTAAAATATACCTTTAAGAAAATCAAAATTAATATATATTGATTAAAGAACTTGTTACAGTAAGTAATCCTATTTGTTGAGATATAATTTTTTACAAAATTTAATATTTGAAGGATATTCTATCAAAGTTGGTTTTTTTCAACTGTCATAGTTGAAAGTGCAGTATTATTAATTCTACTATAAAAAAAATCAAAATCAAAATTTATTAATGAAAGTAACTTATTACAACAGTTAATCCGATTTAATGAGATGTAAATATATGTGGTTTATTTTTATGAATTAATGGTTATGAAATTTTCAACCACAATATATAGTTCAAAAAAAATTTCAACTATGGTATAATTTTCGAGGTTGGGAAAGATAAGAAAAGAGAAGTTAGGTAAGGATATAGTAGAGATAGGTAAATGTCTCATTTTTTTTTAATTATTTTTAAATAAGTTCAGTAATAAAATAAAGAATTTAAATATACATTCCCTAAAAGTATAATTTTTTCTGGATGGTAAGGTAAAATAAAATTTGATTAAGTAGGGTAAAACAAGGATAATCCTACCAAGTAAAAAAATAGGACCTAAGATTATTTTAAAAACAAGCTTTAGATATACATCTTTGATTCTATTGTAGTTTATTTAATGAGTAAATTAATTGCAATATTTTGTGGACTAAATCCATATAATTTTCTACATCTAAAATAATTCATTATCTATTTTATGTATCCAACTTTTGCATAACCATTTAAACAAAAGATAATCATGTGAAAGACCCGTCCATCGGACGGGCACTGTAACTAGTTTTGTGTAAAGAGTTTGGTTGTCTGTCTGTCTAACAAGCAATAAATTTGTTTAAGGGCGCTACTAATGGTGAGAATTTTCTCAGTTCCACACAATTGTGTGCAAGGCAAATTTAGATGAAAAAAATGCATCCAATAGTGAGGAAGGTTGTATGGTGGGTTAGGAAAATATTTCCCACTCATCTGCACGGGTGAGCTTGCAAGTAGAAATTGTGTGGGCCCCATGGGTGAATCTAGGGCCATCTGAGGGGTGGCCACGACCACCGGTAAAAAAAAATTCAGTATAATTTAGGATAAAAATGATGGATTTTATGTGTATCTAATGAATATAATAGTGTAGTAGTCACCCATAGTCAATAGACCTAGATCCGTTGCTGGTGGGCCCCATCTATTTTTTTTGTCTTTTACTTACCAAAGTGAGGAAAGAGAAAGAGAGAATGAAAATAAATTTGATTATAATTTTTTCTTTTTACATTTATTTATAATATTTTAATTGTTGGGTGAGTTAGATTTCACCCATTATTGTAAAATTCTTTTGGATTCTAATGAATTATGACTCACATTTATGATATTTTATTAGATGGATGGGTGAAAATTCACCCACCATTGGTGATGGCCTAAAGAATCTGGTTGTTTGTCTGTCTAACAAGCAATTTGTTTGTCTACTTGTCTATTTTATAATTTGTGTTATATTCAACTTTACTTTTTCACCCTATACAATAATAAATAATTTGTTTTGTAACTTATGTTTATATTCAGATTTATCATTTTGTCACCGAATATAATATAATATAACAAATGATTTGTTTTGTAACTTACATTCACATTTGAATTTACTATTTTACCCTCGAATAAAATAACTAATGCCTTGTTCTTTTGCGCGGTTAGTAAGATGTGGAAATGGTGCACAATGGTGCAATTGTGGAATATACGGTAAGATGTGGAATAGTATGGTAAAATTTGTAAAAGGTGTGGTTGATATGGTATGTGAAGAGAGAGAATGTACATGAAAAGTATAGGAGAAAAATGAGGAGAAAGAAAAGTGAGGAGATATATTGGTAATGATTATGGTGAAGTATGAAAGAATATGTATTACTGTGACTTGTGGTATTGTAACGTATAAAAGAACAGGGTCTAAAGCATACTAACATCAATTGAAAATTATGTCATTAGACCTATCAATTCGGACGGATGGGTTGAATAAAGATGGTATCTAGATTCACATAAACACTTATAAATTTAATAGGTTGAAACTCATGTCCTATTTTTTTTTTTTTTTTAGAATGTAAGATAGTTGGATGATGAAAAATGTGAGATAGAGTGAGTGTATAGGATAGTGATTAGAAATCTAAGTCACATAATGATTAGGAATCTAAATCACATCAGTTACATCATTAAAGTGTATAAATTTTTAAATATATAGTTTATAATTTTCGCTAAGATGAGGCAAGTCACATCAGTCACATTATTTATTAAATATATGAATTTTTAAATTATATTATGTAAAGTAGGTAAGAAAGTATTAATAATGTAAAAAAGGGTGCGAAAGTAACTAAAAATGTAATAAGTTAGATAAATTTATCATATATCACAAAAGATTAGGGTCTTAACCCGTCCATTGGATGGGCAGCAAAACTAGTCTTTAAGAAAAATGTCATAAACCGTTAAGTAGTGTATTTTTTTAACCAAAACAAAACAATTTTATTAATAAAATGTCAAATACTACCTCCGTCCCATTTTATTTGTCCATTTACCTAACTCTAGAAAACCAATGTGTATTGGGAATTGAGGTAAAAAGTTTGTAATTTACCCAAACTACCCTTACTTTAATTGAAGATAATAGTTGTTGGAATTATAAAAAGTGATAAATGAATATATTAATTAGGGGTAGAAAGGAATTACAATTGTTGAAATTGTAAATGGGACAAATATTTTTGGACAAAAAAGTTAGGTGAAAGGACAAATATTTTGGGAAGGAGGTAGTAATATTTAAGTTTTATTCTTTTCAGACATAAGATAAATTTATTCTATCTAACCCACTCGTACACCATTTTTTCTATCTTACTTATCTGTTCTCAAATTACTTGACCTACCTTACATAATATATATTTAAAAATTCACATAATTAAGAAATAATAAGAATGATACGACTTGCATTATGCATAATACCTTATTAAAAATTATAAAATATATTGTAAGTTAACCACAACTCTTTCTCTATTGTATTCTCTCTTCTCGTCTCACAAAAAAAAAAAAAATCTTAGCCACCTTTTCTTTTTCTTGTTAGGGGTTGTCATCAGTCATAATTGCTGGTGTTAAGTCCCAATTTTCTTAGTTTTAACAGTCTTTCGGTTATTGGTTAGTTTGATACTTTGATAGTAGAAGTATTGTAGTTATTTCAATAAATTTTCTCTCCATTGAGTGAGAGTTTGGTAGTTGATTTGCTTTATCACCTTCTGTGTGAGTTTTCTTCTCACAACTAGGGCGAGTTTTCTTTCTCGCCTTCAGTGTGAGTTTTGTTCACATCTTGGTGCAAGTGTAAATCTGAAAATATTTGGTTGTGATATCATATGGATATTGCTAGTTTTCTTCTGAAGATAGTTCGACAGTGGAAGTTCATATGGTTCTATCGTGGTTCCAACCTCTTCTTTGTATTGGTTAAAATTAGGTTTGGATGGATTGGATTGGATTGGATTAGATAAGTTATGATTTTTTTATTTTTTTTTGGAGAATTGTGTTTTTAGAGATGATATTTTTGAGGAGATTGTGTAAAGTTTGGATAAGTTTGGATTGGATTGGATTGGATATGTTACTGTAACCCATCCAAAGAACAGAGTTCTGCAGATTTAAAAAGTTAAACTATAACTTGCCGCAGTTCGGGAAAGACTCAAAGATGTCGAAGAATTCAAAACTAGTAGCCTGCAAAATGTCACAGGTAATTCAGAGCAGGTCGATCGACCACCAAATTATCATTAACTTTTTTAGTACAAAGGCTTACATTGAGGTTCTCGATTTATTGTTACATTATTTTCATTGTAGATGTCGTATGAGTACCTTTTATTAATGAATATTTCTCTTTTATAAAAAAAATTAAAAAATGTTTGTTTAAATTTATATATTTGAATGTTGTGACTAATGCGACTTACTTTCCTAAACACCATCTACATACCAAGGCTTATATCCTGGAAAGTCGACCTGTCCAATTGCTAGTTTTGCTTATGGGACTAAAATCACAAAAAATAGCATCGAGATATCCTAAATTTTGTCCATTCTATTTTTCCACACCTCATATTCTGGAAAGAAAATTTTCAAGGTAGTAAAAAAAAAAAACTACATTATTCAATCAGGATTAATAGTTGATCTATTAAAAATTAATCTGGACCATTCATCAACATATTACTAATCTTAGCTATTATCAACCGTTTTTTTCTTTTTTTCACCGAAATCCTTTAGAATCTTGTATTCTTGACTAATATGCTTTCCATTTTTCATTAAAACAACATACGACGATCTATTTCTCCCCTCATGATCCTCAAACATAGTTCCATAGGTCACAGAAGAACAATATTGATTACCCATGATCCTCAAATTTAACTTCTTTTATTTAGGCTATGTTAAGCTTATGTGGTGCAGTATGGTGTGGTACCACAATTTATTATACTATTTAATATTATTCCATACTTCACTATACTTTATCACGATGATTACCAATATATCTCCTCATTTTTTTCTCTATTTTCACATTATCTCTTCTCACATGTCACATCAACCACATTTTTCATAAATACCGCACAATTCCACCCTTTACCGCACTTTCCACAATTTCATCACATCGCACCATTTTTGCATCTCACCAGCCACATAAAAGAACAAGACCTTCGTAGTGAGTATTTTGAGTGCATTTACAGAGTGCCGCCAACCCGATGAATTGATGAATGTGCTAATAATGTCCACATATCATACAAAATCGGACATTAACCATTGCACACAATCTCCTTAAGTTTTCAAAAGATTTTTACGGAAATCAAAAGATTTGATATAGATTACATAATAAAATTAATAAATATAGAAAAATAAATTACTTCATTACCTGTTATAGGAAGATAAGGAAAAATCAAATCAATGGTTGATATTACTCTATCTATAATCAATGGTTAATATTCATTTAACTACGGTAGTAAAAAACAAATTGGCTTATGAAAATCATTTCTTAGATAACTTAAAAGTTATCACTCCCTCCGTCCCAAATTAATTGTCACTTTAACAAAATTTTAACCGTTAATTACTCACAAATTACAATGAATTACAATATGAAATTATTGCCATTAGAAAGATAATTTACTAAAAATCACAATGGAGGTAATTTCATATTGTAATTCATTATAATTTGTGAATAATTAACGATTAAAGTTTAGTCAAAGTGTCAATTAATTTGGAATTTCAACACAGAATCTAAAATGGTGGATTTTATTAAAAATGTAATGTGATTCCAAATTTGGCCTTGTCTTCAATTATCCTCTCCTCCCTCTTTGTAAATTAGGATATAGTAAGTAACAGGGTTGTCATTTATGAACAACAGGATTTTCCCTGATTCCATTTTGTCCCCCATTTGCATAGACGTATAATTCTTGAATTTTCACGTGGATAATTGAAAAAAATATATAATAAAATAAAATGGCATCAAATTCTATAAGATCATGCCATTATAAGAAAAAAGGTTGAAAATTAATCGAAAATATATAATGAGCAGAATCAAATACGATACCGATAATAATCTTTAAAAACAGAAAAAAATAGAATCGAATTTTATAAATAAACTGTTTATACTGTATAATGTGGGAAAATAGAAAGAATCAACAGTAATCCAAATATTGTTACTCTATATTCTTTAGTTGAGTTAAACCTAACCAACCTAACCTCACTTAACTTAACGTAACTTATCCTTAGCTAACACAATTTAACTCAACTCTCTAAAAAACACCGAAACCAAAAATAATTTTTTAAATCAAAAAGAAATTTAAGATAATATTATTTTAATCTCATATCAATCTACTTTTTCTAACACCTATAACATTTTCATTTATTTTCCCCGAAACATTCCAATTTTATTGATAAAATATTTCCAACAACTAACTTAACTCAAACTAATCCTATCATTTCCTTTTCTTTCCTCTCATCACCTGACCAACCTAACCTTAACCTAACCTGATCAAAGAACGACACACACACACATATATATATATATATTTTAAAAAAAAGTTACCCTACACAATTGAGAATGCCCAATGATATGGTTTAACAATGAGTATCTCTACATTTGAGAATTCCAAATATATGCAATGCCAAGCGAATTAGATGCTCAACCGATTATCACCCAAAAAAAAAAAAAAAGCTCAGCAGATGTCAAACGAACTAGATGCTTAGAGGCCGAGAATATGAGCAACTAAACATATAGTATATTTGTCTTATTTTGTTCAATTTAAGCCCTGTTCTTTTTGGATGTAGGCAAGTAAAAATAAGGTAAGGCTGAGAATATAAGCAATAATTACGCTTACAAGTAATAATTAGTACAAATGTCACGAACTCTTTAATTTGCATAGAGTAGCCACAGCCATATAATTACACTTCTGATATTAGCAACAGCTACGCTTACAAGTAATAATTACAAGGATGCTCTTTTAAGTGACCCAAAATTAATCGGGCGATGGATAGGGATCAGGATGCTGACTCTGACAGTAACCGTACTCTCAGCATTTTGATTGAATCCTCTGATGATATGGTCGAGTGTGACTTTTTTGCTAATCTTGAGGATTCCATCCTTGAGGCTTCGAAGAGTAAAGCTAGGGGTAAGAGAAAACAGAACATGTTGATGAAATCTGAGTGGCAGCTTGTCAGAGAAGCAACTTCTAAAGCTAAGAAAACTGAACATGTTCGTGGCCAAAAGAATGGTCGGAAGGTTAGAATGGCCATTCGTGCGAACAGTTTAGAAGTTGACAATCTTGATGATATTGATGCCAAAATAGATCGTATGGTTGGGATTATTGACAATGATATAGACATGCGATTCCTCGACGATACAACAAACTGAAGTTATTGATCCTTTAGCTGCGTGATTGAGCTGTTGTTGTGCTATATATGTTTAGTGGTGTTTGGTTGTTACATTTTTTCTCTTAAAACTTGTTGGTTGCTATTGTATTTTGCAATTTGTTGTACTCTGGAAACTTTCAAGCCTTTTGGCTATCAATAATTGAAAAAAAAAATTACACTTCTACACCACCATTATTTATAGTTGTATAGAGGCACTATTTTTCAGATGGCAATTTATATCTTTCGCTTATAAGTTATATCTGCTCATATTTCATTAATTAACCTAAGAGATATTATTTCGTAGGTTAGTTACTTCTGCTATGTGCACTAGTATTTTTTTTTTTCTTACCTTGACCAAGAGTAATACATAATACAAAGTTCTTGTACCATGTTATATTTTAACATATGCATTTTATTTATTTATTGGCAAACGAGATAACAATACCTCACAATAATTATATAATAATATTATGAAAATAAGATTTATGTATCAATTTCATTTATTTATTTTTTTGGCAAAGGAGATAACAATACATCACAATTTAACAAAAGGGTGCGCACCTGAGTTTAGCTATTCTTTGGCCCCCATTGGAAAATTTGTGGTTTTGAATGGGTAGATAAAACTTCCATAAATCAGCTTCAAAACTGAACCTACTATAGTAACAGTTGCAAAAAAATTACACAAATCCAACAAACATTACACGTGACGTTGATCACGATTGTCAAAATTCAATCCTTAGGCCTGAACAGCTTCAGATTCAACACTAGTGTTGGAATTCTGTTTCCTTTCTGCTTGTAGCGAACGACACAAAGATTCCAGCTTCTCTTTTTGGTTCTTTGTCTTCTCCAACTGTTTCTTCATGCGTTCTCGCTGATCAGGAATATAACGATTTCTATTAGCGGATGCAAAATTTAGAGACTTGACATATTACACTAACAAGTTAAGTTGGCAATCACAAGACAAGACAGGCAGCAGTCAGGCACGGTCCAGCATTGAACGCATAAAAAGAAATGGTTATAAACCCTCAACGGGAGTTAGCTGCAACTGAACAATGCTCCTGTCCGTACCAACTTAAATTAAAGAAATAACAAATGATTCAATTGTGCTTTAGTTTAATAGTTATGAATTCCAATGAAAAGTCACAAATAATTTACAGGTTTTTCGGGTTCGGTTTATTTCGGGTTTAGGCCAAGAAAATCATGTTCAAAACCCGAAATTTTCGGGCGGGGTTCAGGTTGGATTTACAGGTCAGGTCAAAACTTGACAGGTCTACTCCTGTCCTACGTTGTCTACGCCACGGTGATGGCTGTTACTTGCACTCCGGTACAGGCATCCAATGAAGTTATTTGTCGAAAACTCAAAGCATCAAACTTGCCCATTCCCTGAAAATACTCTATGTAGTCAATGAACTTTCAGTGTCTCAAGACTATGAGACTAGAATGGAGTGTCCAAGAGATAAAAGGTATGGGATGTGCCATCACATTGTTTTCAAGGAGCAATAGGTTTTGCACCTTAAAATTTGTAACAAATCAAACCAAATTTTGAAACACTGAAATATAAGACTCTGGTTCTGCAAAGTGTTTGCCACTATCCGGGATATTTCAAGTTTGCTCTATCAGTAATAGATGTATTGTTAAACTGCCACTATTTTCTGATGAACAATGTACATACAGACTATGGTTTTCTAATATAGGGTCCAAGGTTAACAGCTTTTCCCATGTAAACAACCAAAGGGCAGTCTCTCACAATTTACTCGGAGGTAAGACTGTACAACTAATCCCTCCAAACACATCCTAGGAGATTGGTTTGGTTACGATTGAGAACATGTGATCTTACCATGAACTTTTTTTTATAGGATCTTACCATAAAATATCGGCATGATTTGCAAGATCGATGATAAAAACTAGGTGACAATTGACACGGAATAAGGCAATAGGTTGCATTCAATTTAAGAAGATTTAATACTGAATTTGCAATGGAACAAAAACTGTTTTGCAGTGCTTTCACGCTTGTGTTGTGGCTTGTGAGGTCAATAGTTCCTGCAAATGCCGTCTGGATATAAATCCATGTACACTTGGAAACCAAACTTGGCATTCACAATGAATATGAAACATACACGCAAATCAATTTTGTGTGTGTGTGTTAGCCGCTTTAAAATAGATCTACTAATCGAGCCCATCATAATGACATGCAGACCATGGTCATGCATCAGTTTAAGGAACTGTGATAAATGAACACACAAGGGTACAAGAAGTTACCTCCTCAACAAGTTCGACAAGAGTGTAATCCGATTTCTCACATTTACTCTTCAAGAAGGTATTTTCCTTTTTCAAATCCTTCGTCAATTTAGACATCTGTGTAAAAAGCAGGAAACAGAGCCTCACACTCATTTAAAACTTTACTACTAAATCATGGATCCAAAGTGATACTTGATGCAGTATGGCCAAAGAAATACCTTCTCAATTTCTTGCTTAAATGTTTCAAACACTTCATTGCTCTTAACCAGTGCATCCTACAAAGAAAGCATGGTATTTACCAAAGTCGCCTTCATTCCAGTTGCAACCAACTGGCACTAACAAATTGTAATTAATGGAACAAACATTTTTTAACTTTAACATATAGAGATGATTATCAACAGTATATGGTATACATCATAGGACTCGAAACTTGCTTATGCCTTACTACCATAGAAGTTTGACATCATGGTGTTCAAGGTAGAGTATATTTTATCATTTGAGTTCTTAGAAACAAACCATTATTCACTTTCATTAGATAAAAGTGTAACGCGACGCCATTGATATAATAGTAAAAAGTAACAGGGTGATGCCCACCTGAAATTGTTGAAACTTTTCCCCATCAGCTGTTAACTGCAGACGTAGGCTTTTTTCAGTTTCCAAGAGCTTGGATATTTTCTCTGCATACAGCTTCATCTGTTCTTGTTCATGAGCTAATTTTTCCTCATTTTGTTGAATCTTCAGTTCAGCAATCTGAAGCTCTAGAGTTTTCTGCTTAAGCTGCATAATCCAGCATGTGGAAAGAACAAAGATTCAAGTCTTGGTAACTTAATTGTTGGCAGCATGCCTCACCACCATTAACCATGAAAGGCAATATAGTGTACCTCTTGGGCGTATTGCTGTTGAGCAAGTGTATACTGATCTGCAAGTTGTTTCAACTTGTCTCTCAGCCTAATTCCAATGCCACATTTAATAAATGAACAAAAGAGAGATCAGCAACAAAACATACAACCCACAATTCGTGCAGTCGAATTCTACCAACAGAAAAACACTTTCAAGAGACGTGGTTCCTTTATAGTTCAAAGGCAATATAATCCCGTCGTCCTTTCTCTGTCTTATAACTGCAACAACGCCACTTTTGCTCACTCTTTGTTTTAGTGTTTCTCTTCATTGCCATGACATGAGTTCCAATACAAGTTAAAAACTTTGACCTCTTGGTTTTTCAAGCTCACAAGCATCATTGTTAAGGAATATATTAGCATATCATAGATTATTTTCATTGTCTTGCAATCTAAGAAGCACAATATACAAGATATGGACATGATAACAAAACTTAATTCTGATTTTTCGGCCAAAAACAAGATAGAATATGACACATATGACAGACATGTGAGGAAAGATATTTATTTAGTTGCTAATGCATTTTTAATTCATTTAATGATTTGGGAGCTCAACAACAGGAAACAAACTGTAATAGTATGCGTGCAATTCTACAGTCAAATTGTGCCAAACTGTTAATAATAAAACCAAATGTCTTCAAGCCGTCCAAGCACTTAGCAGGTTTGTGAGTGTCATTGCCCCAAACAATACTTGTCCGTCACGTCAGAAAAATGAAATTCTGAAGAGTGCTTCAGCTTGCAGCCATGCAACTAATTTTTGGCTATAAATACTTCAATGTTGTTTCATAATCAGATTTTTAGTTTTAGTTCTGTTAAGAGTCTAGAGAGGTTCTATAGTAATACTATTCTTGTTTATTTTCTCTCAGCGTAAGGAACTTAATCACTTCATATGCTAGCATGGTTTCCAAGTGCTCACATTTCATTCTCCTTTAGCTGAGAAAGGCATTCACCTTTCTGCTCTTCCAGCCTACTGCTGACATCCTGAAAGAGGAAAATTAAATACATGAATCAATACAAACCATAATCTTCTATGAGTCGCAACAAAAAGTAGAGTAAAATAGTACAAAATATACCAGGAGTGTGAACTAATAGAAAACGGATACATTAGTACTAGTAGTGGTGCATTGAGGGACGTTGACACACATTGCTGACAATATTGGAGTTCAAATGGGCTAATCCCAAAGCTTTTTCTGAATAAAATTCTTAGAAAGTGCGTAATTAGTTTTGACAAGCTTATAAAGTTTTGACAAGCTTGATCAGCAAGAAAATGCCAAAAAACACCCCACAGCTAACAAAAAGTTGTGCTGGACTACTGCTGGTACTTTTTCTGAATACAATTTCTTATCTATGTCCCTTTAACCATACCCGCATAACAGCACATAAGAGCAACAGAAGGCAAAGCTCAATCCATAGTTTTCAAGTCATTTGAAGAAACTAAAACCGTACAACATCCCAAGCCACAAGGCTAAAAGAATTTTGGGATTATTAGAAAGTGCGTAATTAGTTGCAAAGGAATGAGTTATATCAAGATACAGTAGCCTTTGCATAAATACAGCTACCTATTAATCTAGATAGTGGACCAAACACTATTTCTGTCATACACACCCTCAGGTTTAATTTGTACCACCATACATCTAAGTGAACCAAACACTAGTTCTATCATAAGTGCACCAAGATTTAACTTGCACCAAATTACACAAACTTCACAATAAAAGTTTCTTCAGTTACAATCAAACAACAAATGTCATAAGCGAGGCTTTAGTATGTAAACAGAAACAAACCTTTATTGCATCCTGGAATTTTGTAGATAAATCCAATCTCAGATTCTGCCCCTCCTCAGATACTCTCTTGCATTCATCCTGTAAATATCAGCACAAGCCATTACTAGTTAACACCATTATCTCTATGAGTAATAAAAAAATATCAATGAGACACCAAGGAGTTGAGACCCGTGTACAAAAGTGGCAAGAGAAAAAACCATTGTGCCCTCAAGCTCTCATACATAATCTTAGTTACAAAATCCAAAAGAGACCATTTTACCACAACTTGTCACTTGGTTCCAAGCCTCCAAAAATCTCAAACGATAGAGCTTGAAATCTTGAAGGGAAGAGGCTTTGCCCTCAAACATCAACTGGTTCCTTTGTTTCCATGTCACCACCAATTAGCCAAAGGAACCAACTTCCAAACTCGAAGAACCCAACTCTCTTTAATCTCCTTCTCCATGCCACTCAAACTTTGAGATTAAAAGATTGAACCAAACTAACCCCCATCAAAGAGAGAGAGAGAGAGAGAGAGAGAGAGAGAGAGAGAGAGAGACAGAGAGAGACACAGAGAGAGAGAGAGAGAGAGAGAGAGAGAGAGAGAGAGAGAGAGAGTGCCAAAGAGAAAAGACCCAATGACAATGAATGTAGAGAAATACCAGCATGCAACTAAGAGGAAAAAGGCAAGAAATACACCCTCCAATATATTTAGATAGGTAAACATAATGGGTTACGAAATCTTACAGGATAAAAAGGACCACGAAAGCTGATAAGGATCCAATAAAACCAGCAGAAAGGGGGATGCTGGAAGCATATAATTGGCTTAGATACCAATTTATGCCTTCAAATTTGAGCATGCACGCATCCTACGAGGGAATGTGGACTAAATAATATAGAATATGCTAGCTGGTGGCAAGGATTCATGAAAGGTGACCATTTTTCCACGGTGTCTACAACACTTACTATATTATGAAGTACCTCGGCATCAGAAGACTATCCATTTCCTTTAAACTGCCTTACTTCTTGGACAGCAAAGGAGAACTTTGAGGAGGGAGGGGACAAAAGGAGAGATACTAACTATATTTTAACAAAGCAAGAAAAAGAAAATACATGTATGGAAGCTTGGCTCTCTCCTTAAAGGTTATCAAATAAATAAGGAATGCCTTCCATTTCAATGTGCACATTGTGGCACCATACGTCAAAATTGCAAGTCAATTGACACACTAACACTGAAAATTGGTCCTAGAACTGCAAAAATTCTAGCCAGTCGCAAGGTATTAAATATTGTACCATTAAAATCTTGTTCTGGCGCTGTAACTCCCTACATAGCGACTCAAGTTTATCTCGAACAGCGATTGCTGCAACATGGAGAAACTTATGAGCATACTTTATTTCAAGAACAAAAGGAAGTGAATAAGTAGCCATTTCAATATGAAAAAATGAACTCAAACATCACTTCTTACAAAAAGAAGGGAAAAAAAAAAGGGATGGGTGGGGAGAGCATTGTTACATGGGAAAATATGATTGTGACTAACTATTAGGTTAATTGCACTTAACAAATTAGGCATCCACTTAAGATTGCAGAATACGTTAGTTCAAAATTTTCCAAGCTACATGAAATTTCCCTTTTGCTATAAGAAGCCTATCAGCATTATTTGTGGATTCGACTTAATGATCAGACTTTTAAATCATGCCCACATATTTCTCAACTATATTGCTAATTTCAACTCCCATAGGGCCGGATGGTTGAACTCATAAACAGACATGAACAGAAATCCCAAACTTGCAGAGGTAACACCACTTATTCCCAGGGTTTCTCAATGGCATATGTCAATATATAGCAGGGATTTTTTAGTAACCAAAAGATTATATTGAAAGTACACAAAGCGGATGTCACCGAAGTTGAAAGGGGAAAAACACTATGCCCTCAAACTCTCAGCCACAGCATTTATCAAACAAAATCCAAAAGATTCAAATTACAATCACACATTGCGCAACACCAACATACAACATCCAAAAAATACATAGCAGGGAGTCTTGCCACTTTTTCTCATTGTTACCTGCATCTCTCTCCGCCAGAACATGTTGATATTTTAACGTGAACTCCAGAAACTCCTGCTCAGTTTTGAAGGTACGTTTTGAGCTTTTGCGCTTACCTTCAACCGTTTCCTACAGCATCAATAAATTTAATCTTAAAAGATGATAAACGTATCAGATAAAGTCCAGGTAAAGAAAACAGAAGTAAGATACAACAATTTTTATTCGCCCATCCTTAAACAAATGTATCATTTTCAATTTGGATTTACCACTATGGCTATTTATTGTCCACAAAAGTATATGTTACTTTCAGATAAGGTATGCTACATGAGTACATAGAAGTTTATACTTGAAACTTTGTCACCACAAATGAGCCCTTAGTTTCAAATAGAATATCAAATTAACCTGTTTTTCTACCTAATCAAATAAACGATCAATCTTGCAAAAGAAGACCACTGCAACTATCAAACCTACATTTTGAAGTATCGGCAATTTTCCAAATTTATAGCAATTTTTTTTAGAGATGCTAAGTAATCCTATTCACTGAACTACTATCGAAATAGACGGGCAGGACAGCATCTGTGAACCAGAGAAATTCTGTCTAAAAGGTTGTTGGTCCCCACCACGAAAAAAGGGGAGGTGAAAGGTCATCTCCTTTGTAAAGCCCATTTACATGGATGAATAGAATTACTGTATTGAGCACAAAGTTTTGTCTATTGCAACACCAAGTAAACGCATAACACAGCCAAACAATGTCAGGCATCAGCTGTAATGAAGTATGAACAAGCTTCTCATTTTATATTCATCAAAATCCCTCCCAAACAGAATATGAAAAAGAATATCCGTAAAATAGCTTTTCTAGCTCTTAATAACCACTTTCGCTGATGTATGCATGCCTAGCATGTGTTATGGGCCATTGGCCATCGCATAACCTATGTTATACAATTTGCATACAAACAGACGAAGGCAAAGATCCAAAATAACCTACCTTTCGGGCTTTTTGGTTATCTGGCAATTCTGCTGCCTCTGCATGTTTTGTTTCTGCATTAGATCCCACTGAAATGTGAAAAACAAAGCCCAAGATGAGCACATTCTCTCAAAATAAATAGAGCCTCCTACCTTTCCTGATAATAAGAGTACTATACTGAAACAAACGTACACAAGTGAACCAAGTCAATTCATCAAAACCATCTCAAACAAAAGTACACAAGTTGAGGTGGGTCAACCTCAATTCAAGGATACATTGACCTATTTTGCCAATCTGGTGTCCCCGGCAAGTGTTAAACTACAACCAAAAAACATTTTTTAAAAGAAAATCCTAAAAAAAAAAACAAATAGCACTTGAAAAGTGAATATTTGTCACTATTTTAACTTCATTGTGCCTCGCTTTTGTATTCTCATATTAAGGCTTCGCTAGTTTTTACTTGGATTTCATTTCTTTTGTAGATTCTTTTCCTTTTTCAAAGGGATGGTGAAAACGAGCTTTCTTGCCATATTGAAGTGGAATTTGGGAGCTTTGCATGGAAGACTATACTTGAGGATGCTGTGGGACACCAGGAGGTAACGAATCATCCATAACAAGCCCCATAAGCACAACAGAAATGCAAAAGATGAAATTGAAGAACTGCAGGCTGACACAGCCTACACTGTGTCATCCTACAGACTTGGTTCCTGCCATGTTGAATGCGGCACACAAGATCGCACGCCTTGTCACATAGCACACCCGCAGATGCCATTTTCTGGGAGTGACACAGCATGCTGTGCCACTCAGGCACGGCTGTGTCGCAACATTTTTTCAAAGGGCTCTATAAATACCCACCCCCCCCCCCCTTCTCCCCTCTCTTTTAGTGAGCTTTTCCAGAATTTTGTTTTCCTTAATATTGTTCCCAACATTTTTACAGTTTATATTAGGTAGATTGGCGAGAGATAAGTGAGTGATTATTTGAAGATTAATCAAGCTGGTCAACATTTGATCATATCAAACATAAGTTGTAACACTCCCCCCCCCCCCCCAATTTTCTTATTTATTCACTAGTATGTTATTGATTGCTTGTTTTTACTCTTTATTAAGCATGATTAGCAACTAATGATGCCATAAGTGTTTTGCGTTAGGTTTGGATGATTGATTTATGCATTGGATTGAAGGTTTTATCTTTCCCACCATGTGTTCAATGAAATGCCCCAATAGGGATTTCATCGCATACTTCAGATTACCAGGCCTATCTAAAGAGGGAATAGTAATATGTGTGGCACGACTTGAAATAGCTAACCCAGGACATGAGAATAGTTTCTAGGCATGCTAGGTCTTTGGTCACTACCTTCTTTGGGCTTAAATGGCCACACCCCATGAGAATAGGTGGTGAGGTTGGTTAGACCAGCTAGGCTTTTCGAGGGAGACACCCTAGCAGGCTTCACAATGTGATCAATCACCTAATATTTAACGAATGATCATGATTCCATTCCCTTTGGTTCCAAAAGAATGGCATTGTCACCTTAATCTTAAATCACTTGCTTGTTTTTTGAATTTCCTTTCCTTTAGTTTAATCCATCTCCCAAACTGTGCTAAGTAGCCTAGATACAGCGTTGAATCAATCAAATAGCCTGGATTGACTCGAATCATTGAATGATGAATCAAGTAATCAATACTTAGCTCCCTGAGGATACAGCATTTTTAACGGCCACACTATTTTACAGCCGGACAATACTCATAAAGATTTTCTGGCTCTTATCAAACTTAAAAAGGAAAATCCTTAAATGTTGGGTAACATGCTTCAAAATTTCTTGATCCACCACTAGCTGTAGCCCCAAATTTAAGGCAAATAATTGCGGAGATTCGAACACAATTGTGAGTAACAATAAGTTTTTAATGCATATCACATCATGCCAACAGAATCAACTGAACAAACTAACATGACTAATGCTTAAACTTCTATAGCTATTGGTTAATGCTTATCTTGCTTTTAAACAGGCTTAAATCTTCAAGCAAGAACAAACAAAAACATGCTTCATGACCTGCTGGTTTACTGGGATCCAAAATTTAACAAAAAATTACTCGGAGGTACCCCAATATTTGAAGAAACTATTTTTCAGTACCCCAACTTTTCAAAACTCATTTCAAGGTACCCTTAATTTTTGGTTAGTAATTATTGGGTGCTTTTTCGGCCATCAATTTCGAGCAGCTCAGAGGCTAAGCCTCAGAAAAAGTACCTTGAAATTGGGGGGGGGGGGGGGGAACTACAGCACTGACCATAGTTGCCAGGTCGGGGAACGGTACGGGTCGAGGATCGAAAACGGGATTGAAATCGTAAATTTTTAGAAATCTGGATCGATGGGTGTACGTTCAATAGGAACGGTACTTGGGATCGTAATTCGCCGATAAATATTTTTTGGATCGATAAATAAGAACTGCCTATAATTATAAGTTGGTATTTTATTAAAGTATTGTTTTAAAATTATTTATTAGTTTCAAATTGTTACTTTTAAAATACTAGTATTGTTTATAGTCAGCAACTGTGGTGTTGTTGGGCCCAGTGGGCTCTTTTCACTGGGCTCTTTTACTTCTCTTATGTGTGCAAGCAGCTTTTAGGCCATAACCCTATCCCGCAGAAACCCTAACCCTAAGTCCCGCAGCCAACTCCACCAAATGTCTCTCTACTGCAGCTTCTCATGCTATCCCGGCGGCCGGAAACCAGCGACCTATGGCCGGAGATATCCCTTCCAGTGGAGTCGCAACACCTTCTCGACCAAAAGCCCTCAATCTCTACCTCGAATACCCATCAATTGGTTATTCAATTTTTAGATCTAGGATTTTCGACTTTTCATTTGTCTTTTCAAACTCAAGTGTCGGTGGCCGGAAATGGCGACTAGTGTTCGGCGAAAACCCACCCTTGGTTTCGCAACTTCCATCAACCAAAAAGCCCTCAACTTTCACTACAAATGGCCACCAGTGTTAGTGACAATCGGATCGATTAAATTTGACGATCTAGGTCGCGATCCTCGCCGACCTAGGGCGCTATCGATTTCCGATTGGGATCGACAACCTCGGAACGGGGATCCGAGGGGGGGTGACCAATTTAGGTAACTATGGCACTGACCCCTTAGAATTCATGAATCACATATCTAGAGAGCTTTTGTTGCCTTTTTCATCCAGTAATATACTAATGTGACACAAAATTTACAAGCTTTGAAGCTTATAGCTAATGACAATTGCTTTTCATCCTTTGATACTTTGATCACCCTTCCCTCCAATCCTTCACTTTACTACTCAATTGACCTTCCATATGATATGACAGTGAGTTTCCATCCCAAACTTCTCATTATTGGCACTAGTTTTGATTTGCACACTAAGCATGCATAGACTTATTATCTTCAGCTAATTCTTTTCACATTAAGTTCACTGTAGAATAAGTTCAAAAAGTTAGATTATGTTCAGCAAATAAGTGCAGAAAATGTTCTTCAAAAAGCTATCAGAAGAAGTTAAGAATGAGTTAAGAAAATAAACTCAGATAAGCTTAGCAAAATAAGTTCAGATAAGTTCAATTCCGAATGTTTCAGTCAAAATAAGTTGAAAAGAACAGGCGCGAACATAAAACATGGCATACCTCTTCTATATATTATGCATTAAATTTGACAACTACACTCGTTTTCTTTAAGGGAATCTCACCATCTATCTTTGTATTAGAAAACCCCAAACCAGTAGAACTTTCCTTTCCATTAGTTATAAATTTCAAATAAGGATGAAGTAAAAGAAAAAATAAAACCTTAGATCAAAGTTTTTAAAAAAATAAAAATAAAAACAAAAAACAGAAAACTGTTACCAAAATAAGGAAAATTATTTATTAACCATAATCAAATTTTCTTTTATCCGTGCTTCTTTCTAGGTTAAATACATATTGTTTCGCTTTATTAAAAGAAATGTTCCAATTAGAAAATTTACCTAAAGCAATGTAACAAGAAATTCCTTTTTTGTCCTAAATGTCATAACCTCAATGGTATTTATGAAGAATTTTAATGTCTCATCCTTCATGCTTTTTCTTTTTTTAAATATCAAGATTAATCCTCATCATCCTTTATGAAACTCTGACATAATTATGAATTGGTAAAAAAGAGTTAAATTTAGTATTAGATATGCTAGATTTGTGTATGTATGGGCGTGTGCATGCGTATTGGCATACTAATATTTTGTAGTTGATATGTCAAACATATAATTGAGAAAGAAGTTAAAAAATACAAAAACCTAATATCTATAATAGGAAAATGAAAAAGAGATCACTTAAATTAAGTATTAGATATGTCAAATCAAATGTATTACAGAGTATTGAACCTTGCAATTTGATACTCAAAATTACTGGTAGAAACGGAAAGACGACACAGAGCCAGAAATAGTTCTACAATATAGAACTAAGATTTCTAGCTTCAGGTAAAAATTTGTTCGCCAGTGTCATGTTCAGTTTCTCTTCATATTTTAAGACCGGATAAAAAATTTCCTTAAGTAAATAGGTGACTAACACTTAGAGACACCTGTAGGCTATAACCATATTGTTTAATAAAAATTTATCCCATCAATACCCGATGATCAATATATATTATCTGTATATCTGACAATTGGCTATTAACATTTGCGCAATATGCCTTGATGTCATTGCAACTTTCCATTTCAAAGTTCAAATTAAATAAGCTCTTTTTTCGTGATTGTTACAAAATATGGAGCTAACTATTTTATTCGACCATTGAACCTCTCCTTTTCGCACCCTGACCAAGATTAATGTTCCTAGAATACAAAACTCTTGAGGATATTAGAAAATTGCTAGAAACAAATGTTAGGTGGATGAAGTAACTCATGCATGAGTTATAGAGAGCGAGAAGCAATATTAGTCATCTTCGTCCATTTACTTTTACTTTATGAACAGAATGCATTACAGATATTTACTTCATCTTTGTTCTTTTACTTTTGTATGATTTTACTTTCTATTTGGCAAAGATTACCAGCTACCCTAGCAAGTCACTAGGGTTCCATTATTTGTTTATGAATTTACATTTACTGATCGTTAAGGGGAAGGTATATTAAAGAAAAAATATGATAACATATAACATTTTTTAAGTGAGTTAAGAATCTTGGCTTGTATTATAACATAAATACATAATAAAAGTTTTCACAATGAAAATATATAATGAAATGACCATGACTTATAATCTAACACAAATATGTAAAGCGATAGATATTAGACAATATCAATTGTATTATCTATGTACTTCTTAAATAATCCCAATTTGAAGTCTCTATGTATACTAGGTATCCATTTATATAAACAATAAACATCACTGGATCGGATATATCAGTGAAAGGATA
Organism: Portulaca oleracea; assembly: GCA_029582165.1. Lineage (NCBI taxonomy): Eukaryota > Viridiplantae > Streptophyta > Magnoliopsida > Caryophyllales > Portulacaceae > Portulaca > Portulaca oleracea. The sequence continues at coordinate 43,693,110 of CM055872.1, read as the reverse complement.
AACATTGATCCTTTATTGAAATGTAATAAAATTAAATTGCTACATCAAATGTAAAAGGAGGAAAAATTAGAGATTGCCTTTTTTCCCCCGCGAGGGGTGGGGGGCTCAGAGTCAGATAAATATGGAAGTGGTGAGGATAAGGAATGCAATTTTTTGTTTTTGATCGAAAAAGGGAGGGAATTGATGAAGCGGAATGAAAAGCAATGTGAGAGGTGGAAAAGGAGGGAGGGGAGGAGTTTAGCTAATAAATAAGATTATTTGACTAATTTATCCATGCAAGTAACTCGTAACGAAGGCTAAAATGGGCAAAGCCAGATTTATACAACAATTGATGTGCTGGCCAATTATATAACAAGGATAGTTTTGTTTCATATATTGATTCATTGAAGCAATAAAACTCATATCTCAGACTCGAGTATAATGGCAGTTTCAGTGCCTCTGAACTGCAGTATTAATGTTGCACGGTATTTTAGCATGCTTCAATATAGAAATATCATTTTAAAAAAATTGAAAATAGTAATCAATCAAGTTAATATCTCATTGATATTTCCACATTTACCCCATAGCTTTTCCTTTATTTCATTCAAATGCATAGGGTTTATTCACTATGTGCTGACTACATTTTTCTTCTAATCGACCTCACATATGTTAAACTTGCTGCCATACAAATTAAAAATGAATAAGTACCACGAAATCAATGACATTAATAGCAAAAGAACTTCAGGAAGAGAAGAAACTCACTGTTTTTGGAGCTTTGAACTTCTGCGTTAAGTTTTTCTTTCTCACCAGTGGACCTTGTTTTTAAATGACAACCTGTTGAAGCTTGTAAGGAAGAGGTAGATGATTCAGAATTGGTTCCAAGAGCACCTTCCCTCTGATCCAAAAAGCCTTCATCAGAAGCATTGGCAGATGCCCCTGAATCATCATAATCATCCTTATCGGATAATGGAACTGGGAATGTGCGCAGCTTGCGCACTTTGTCTGTTTTTTCTTCAACTGGAGTAAACTCACTTGCCGATACATCATTGCCAGAATAATTCAAAGAATCTGACCCAGACAACTTATCCTCCTTGTAGTCAGCTAATGGTTTCTCTTTTTCATTGGACGGGGTCCTAGGGGCTATCGAGACTGACGGGCCCTCAACAAAACCATCAGGTAGAGAATCCACCTCAGGAAGCTGGTTGGCAGCTGAGTTCTCCATTCAGTCTGCAAGGCCAAAAACCTTTCAGACCACAATTTCCAAACTCCCAAAACCAAAATCAATACTCCAAAATCCCACTCAGGCAATATGGAGGGGTCGGATGTAGCAGACTTACCCCTAAAATTTGCAATTGGAAACTAGTTCCCATTGACCCAACATTTAGAAAATTTTCGCTACATACTGTTCTATGGAAAAGAAGCAGAGGAGGTTTATTTTCCAGACTCCCGATTAATCAAATTCAAGAGTTCATCCAAATGGCAAATGTACAGCCAAAGTGTCAATGATCAAAGGCAAATTATGCATATTATAGAACCAAATGATCATAGCCTACAAAATTTTCAACAGAAAATAAAACAAGTTGAAAAATGTTGCCTCAAAGCTAAAGCAATGAACTGAACAAATTTTTTGGCATATTCTACACTTTGATTCAAGCTCATCGTGCTTCAGTAGGCCTTTTACTCGAATACTCAATACAGATGAAATTGATGAAAACTAAGTCATTCTAAAACCATTCAGCTGATGATACAACAACTCACCAAACTAATCAACACAAGTGCACCTAAAGTTGTAGTAGTATATCTTATTAAAAAAAAATCAAAAAGCTAACAATTATAAATTATTATCATTATCATTACAGCTACTGGAGCAGTCACAATTAACTAAAACCCAAAAAAACAGAATCAAAATTATCCACATTATTTAAGGGTTATTTCCCCAAAATCACTCTCAGAAAAAAATGACTTTGTCCAAAACGAGTACACTCCCGCTTGATAACCACCACACTCGCATGAATAATATTCCAGTGCAGACTCGTCAAAATTAACAAGTTTCAACTAAAAATCAAGCATGACACTGAGTGATTCAATCAACAAATTTGAGAAGAGTTTTCTACGAATCCGAAATTGCATAAATCCACATCAGAAATTCGAACAAGAGAGGGATTGGGGGAGTCTTCGAGGGGAAACATGCCTGATTCAGAAGCGAAAAGAGAAGTGATCGAACAAAGACGAGTATCAAGTGTGACGAGAGTATTAATGACAAAAACCCTAAAATTTACCCCAATTTCAAATACCTGACTAGTCCTATATCAGTGTCCAAAATGCAGATAGCATCACAAATGCTTGACATGTCCTCCTTTATTAGTCACATTATTTAATAGCTAATCAAGAATATTTAATAATTATATAGCTATTTTAAATGGTAATGTCACTTCACGATCTGTAAAGTTGAATGTTAAAAAGGCGAGGGTAAAAATTAACCAAAAGTTACTGTAATTTGTTGAAAGTTACTGAAAGTTACCCTACATACCAAAAATAAACATTTAACATATAAACAGAAAGTTACTAAAACTTGTCAAAATTTACCAAAATTTACCAAAAATAACATTTAGCATTTACCATTGAACTCTACGGGTCCTAAATTGCTAGATAGAAAGTAGAAAATTGATAATTGATCAATTATTATTTCCATAACGAATTCTTGTTCTACATACTAAAAGGTCAATATAGACATATTAGGCACCGTTCTTTTGTGCGGTTAATCTGCATTGCGTTGCGGTAGATTGCGGTAAATTGCGGTGGAAAAAGTAAAAAGGTAATGGTAATTTGCAGTAATTTGCGTTGCGGTGAGTTGTGTTAACACACAAAAGAACGTTGTCTATTCAAGTTTATTGAGCGGAGGCTAGCATGATAAATTCATTAATCTAAATCAAGTTGTTGCCCTTAGTGATTAGCAATTTATTATTATTATTATTATAATTATAATTATTATTATTATTATTATTATTGATGAAAGTTGAAAGACATAAAGTTCACAAAAGTTATAAAAGAGCATTACAAAAAGTCAAATACTACTAAACAAAAGCAAATTAGCAAGGACTTGCATGCCCATGACAACTAAAATAACCTTCGCATCTCAATCACGATGTTAAAAAATCAACAACTTCAATTGGGTGGGTTATCGATGACTTGTGCACCAATATCATTGCCAATAATCACTACCATGCGGTCAATCTCAGCATCAATATCATCAAGACTATCATTTCCCAAGATATTTGTACGCCTAATCTTTCTAACCTTCTGACCATACTTTCGGCCAAGAACAACTCCACAAGATGCTTATTTGACATGTTGCTGCCCACTTAAATTTCATCGATATGTTATGTTTTCTCTTACTCCTAGCCCTACCCTTCGAAGCATCGATGGAGTCCTCAAGATCAGCAAGTAAGTCACACTTAACCACACTATCAAAGGATCCAATCGAGTTACTATGAGTGCGGTCACTGTCAGAGTTGGCTCCATGATCCCTAACGTCCACCCGATTTGTTTTAGATCCACTCAAAAGAGCATCCTTGTAAGTCTCCCTGCTTGCATGCTTGTTGCTATCCATAACCACATTAATAGGATTTGTAATGGTCTTGCTAGAGGCCCCCCAAATCCATCACTAGTCGATGCTTCAAGATAGTCGGGCACAAACGTGTCATTGTTCTTCTTGGGGATCCACTTCTGGATAGATTTTGTAGCAGCAGGAAGCCTAACAACTTTTTTTTTATTGAATTTATCCTATGAAACAAAGAGCTTCTTGTGATCGACAATTCTAAGGTTCCTCCCTTTAATGACTTTTCTCCTACCATCCTTGTTTGCATACCACACAAAAAGTAAATTTTCTACCATTTTTGCCAATTTTTGCGGGGATATATGCATCAATAACACCGCTAAACTTGATAACCAAACTTTTGAGTCCCAAGTTGCCCACATTGATAGACAAATTATTGATAAATAAGGAGTACAAATGGTTATTCTTGATAGACACAAAAAGGACCAACCTTAAAGGGCAATTCATAAGCAACAACACCATCATTATTAAGCAGATGGTTTCGAACAGGGGATTGAGTCAACAAACCTTCATAAACCCCCACCCAACTCTTTCAACACAACAATAATTTCACAAGCCCTATTCAAAGAGGCGAAGCACATAACCTTTGAAGTATTATTCTCTAAAGTTTGGCAATTAATATGACCTAATGAAACTTAGGTTGGTGCCATTCTATGTAAATAGTTTCATGCCCAATCGATTGGTTGCGGTGTTGGTTGGAATATTGGTCATGTGAATTGGAGAATCTTCATCTAATTTGTTATTCCACATAGTTCTTCTTTGCTCTCGAAGACACTCTCATTTCTCTCCTTCCAAGTGCTCCAAATGAGGTAGGTAATTCTCATTAGCTTGCTTAGTGGGACACTGACTTTAAGAGTTTGAACAATAACTCTACCGCTCAAATCTCGTGGTCATCCATTTGTCATGTTTGTCTGTACTCCTAATCTTATTAGAATAGACACATTAGTGGATCAAATGTTGATTCGTTTCAATATGAGCATAACACATTGTACAAGAGGCTATGTTGACATCTCATCAGTTTAAATTTTCTTTGAGGAGGTCATTGTGATAAATTTGCCAAAGAAATTTTCTGTTTTTATTGCACATTAAGTTTCTACTTTCTAGATCAAACTTTCTTCCTATTTGGAAGTTTATCTATTTTATAGCACATCCATATAGCTAAGTTAATATAATATTCATTGTTTCCATCTTGAAAATCAAAAGGCTTTGGAAGTGTTTTTTTTAAAAAAAATAAAATAGTCTGATACTTTTGGCTCATTTATAAAGAAGCATTCATCGTTTACCATATTCATTTCTCATTTAAGAAGCCCATTAATTATTTGGTTCGTGAAAATTTTCTCAAATAGTTTGCACAGAAAAGCTAAGTTAATGGCATGAGGTTGTCTAAGATCTAAGCCTTCCCTATCATTTGGTTAACAAATCATTTTCCTAGAGATGATAGACATTGCTTTTTAGGAAAAAAAATTTCCCTAAGAAAAAGTTTCGATTAATTCTATCAATGTGATTAAGCGAAAAGGTCGAAATCTTTTTAATTTGGTGATGAATGTGTTGACTAAGGACATTTTGGATGAGTTATTGTTGTTCATGTTTTTCGCGTACAATATAGTTTTGATTGATGATATAACTGTGAGGTTAAACGAAAAGGTGAAACTCTGGTGTGATACCGTGGATAGGGGTTTTGTACTGAGTAGATCGCAGATGGAGTATGTGAAGTGTGATTCTAGTGGGGCCAATCGGGACGCCAACAGTGACGTTATTACCGTGGGAGGGGAAGTTATCCTGAGGGTGGAGAAATTTTAGTACTTGGCTTATATTTTGCAAAGTCATTAGGATACTAACCAAGATGTAATGAATCAGATTAAGGTTGGTTGGCAAAAGTAGAAGACGTTCTAAGTAGTATTGTTTGATGAGAGAATATCGTGTAAGCTTGAAGGTAATGTCCACTTGATATAATTAGACCCACGATGTTGCTGGGTTATAAGGGGTCTTGGGCCTAACTCCTATCTAACTAGGCCCACCCAGACTAGGGGCAGAAGAAGTCATAGCCCTTGGGACTTCACTTAATCTACCTCATATAACCCAAAACAATAACAACAAGAAAGAAATAGATCGTAAAGGTTGTGTTATTTACCTGATAGTCTCTCAAACAGACAAGCCATGACCGACCTTGAACTCTTGAATGTGTCTCTTCGGCTCTTGAATGTGTTACTCTAGACTCCGAGTGAGAAGTCTCCAAAATAGGAGACCTCCACAACAGTCCACGCAGCACTTGGGACACCGGCCGTTAGACCGCCCGATCTCAACCCAATCGAGAACGGATGAGTATGTGGACTATATCAAATAAAGCTGATCTTTCCAACTAAGGACCTCGTGGAATCACCCTCGTAGTCCTAGACCGAAAGCTTTCTCATAGAAAGTTTTCCCAGTTACCCAAAATCTCCAAAAAGGACATTACCCTCAAAATGGGTCTCATGGGATAAGACACTATTTTCCATCCCAAGGGCTTGATATATACACTACAAGATGGAAGCCCAGAGAAGACCGTTCATTGCGACCGTTCATTGAACTCGCATTTTTCGAACGGGCGACCGCTCACTTTGCAACAATTCTTTGAACGGTCGCTATTTGTGACCGTTCAATGAACGGTCGCAAAATTGTGACTGTTGAATTGAATGGTCGCAAAATTTGTGACCGTTTAATTGAACTCGCAAAATTTTGTGACCGTTCAACAACGGTCACAAAATTTTGCGACCGTTCAACTAAACGGTCGCGCGTTTGTTATTAATTGCCAGATCTAAACCCCCTTTCCTATTCCCTTATTTCCTCATCTCTCTTTCCCGATTCTCTCTCATCTCACTGATTCCCTCTCTTTCTCACTCTTCTTCTCCATTCCCCTAAACACTTAAATCGATCTCCATCACATTCTCTTTCTTATCACATAAATCCCAACATGCAATACAAAATTAGGAAGATCGAGAGCCTGTGGGACCAAATAACTTGGCTGTGATCGAACCTATTCGATCACTGATTAAGAGGACTTCTAGCAAAGTCATTAATCACCGAATTAACTTGGCTAGAGTACTTAGATGAAATTGAACATTGTCGGGACATTCCCAACACATTCAACCCCAACAAATATCAACACCCAACAATTCCAATGATTTCAACATGTTCATGTACACCAATAATCACCAAAATCAATCAAAAACAACAAAGCTCAAGTAAGAGATAACTTGGATGCTCTGATAACAAATGGGGCGTGGCGCGGTGGGTGAGTAATATAGATCTTGCTTAAGTAAGAAGATAACGATGGATGATAACAATTCTTGGTTGAAGATAATAATCACAACCCAAAGAAAGGTAACACCGAGCTTGGGACACCAAAGAGACTGGATATGATCTTGGATAAAGGTTAGACCACCATCAAGACCTAATAATCCACCATTAATTTGATAAAGGAATCCCACCACAAATTCGATAAAGGAGATACTTGCAACACCACCATAATATATCAATTATGGATAAAGTAAACAAGATTTAGGGAAAATGAGAGTCATTAGCTTCTTCATTCTATTTATAAGCAAAGTCATCATACAATAGATAACCTTGGGGTATATATCGAAAGAGGGGGAAATAACAAAAATTAAGCATGAATTAGGTCAGTTGCGGGTGCGACCACGTGGCTTGGATAAGGGGTCAACCCCTCCTTGACAGGGCCGCAAGCGCACGGTGTACGTAGTAGCACCTCAAGGTCGATCCCACAGGGACTCAATTAGCAGCACAGAAAACTTATCTCTATTTCGATTGCTAAGTTAATCAGGTTGTGGGTTTTGGAAAAGGTTTAACAAACTAATAAAACTAATAAAGCAGGAAAAATTAATCTAATGTTCTAATCAAGAGAGAAAGACTTCTAGGGAGATGCTAACCTAACAATGAGTTCGATTACTAAAACCTAGCCTGCACAATCATACATTCAAGAATGAATCAAGAATCGATAACCTCTAAATCCTATCGCCCTTTCGATGCTAAATATAATTATTCTAAACAACCTAATCAACAACTTTCGTGTGCCTTTTAGGTTAAACAGAATTGAAGGTCTCAAAAGGTCAGGTTATCTAATGATTCCCTAGTTCACTACTCCTTTTTCAACTTTCGCAATCCTAGGTAGACAGGTTGGTAGTCAGATTACCCTAATTCACCTTTCAGTACTTCTCAGGTTAATCTCAAATTTACAAATATCCAAGGCCTTAAGAATACTCATAAACATGGAAAACACAACCTTCTATTGAATCTAATCAAGAATTCATGCACAAACTAATAATATTAAATCAAACTACATTGTTTCGGGTTGCAAAACCCTAGAATTCAAAGAAACTACTCACTCATATTCAATGAAAACACAAAACAAGTTCCCATCATCACAATCGAATCTCAAAACTAAGAAGGAAACCGAAAAGAAAGAATAGAATTGCGAAGAATACAACCCGTCGAGCCTTTCGATCCCGGGGTAGAACCTTCTCCGCGAACGTCGCTCCTTTCCTTTGCGAATCTTGATCTTGGTTTCTCTTGAATCGATTCGGTCTTGAATCTTGATGGTGGGGAAGAGGAGTAGAATGGAAGTATTAGGGCTCTCTTTTCTCTCCTTGACAACCAAAGAATGAAGGAAAACTGATAGAAATTGACTGAATATCGAAAAACTGCCGTTTGCCCCTTTTTCTACTTGCGAAAACAACCGATCTGCATAGGTAGTCCGCCTCGGTCCGTACAAGTCCGTAAACCACGGACCGTGGTGATCACCACGGGCTGCCCGTGGTTGCCACTGTTTCGTTTCCTTCTTCTTTCCTTCGCAAAAAAATGAGTTGGGCACAAGGAGCTGAACCGCCACGGACCGTGGCCACCACCTCGGGCTGCCCGACCATTCCTTGCTCCTTTCCGTCCCAAATTTGTACCACAGTTTGGGTTTGACATGTAGAGGTCCGTGGTATATTCACTCTTGCCTGAAGTTGAGAGAAAGTTGGTGTTTTGGCCTCAAAACCTACAAATTCACATCAAAAACAACAACACCAAGTGTAGTAGGGAAATTGGAATAAAAATCAAGGTTCACGCATGAAACTCTCCTTAATTCACTATTAAAAACCCCTAAAAATATAGTCATGAAACGCAGTTATCAAATCCCCCCCCCATGCTTACTCCTTGCTTGTCCCCAAACAAGTACAAGACTCAAAACAAGATGAATGGACTCAAAAAGAAAAACTAATCACACCTCCTCCAATAAAGGGTATATAGGATTACCAAAACAAGCATACACTCAAGGACTCCCTAGCGAGAATAAGATTCAAATAGAAACGAAAATTGTTGTTCGAAATAGAGTCACATGTCAGGAAGGAATACAACCAATCTATCACAACTCCAATGCAATCAAAATTCATTCACATGTTTGGCGAACTAGCTAGGATTGGTAGGACTTCACTTTAGGGTATGTGAATCACTCCCCTCATGTGTTTCAAATAGATATGGCGGTTCACTCAAACCCGGCCTTCAACCAATTTAAACAACCTACGATAAGCTTGACAAGACTCTCAATTCTCCACCGCTATAGACAACATGCACAAATGTTAATCATGAGGACTTTTCGAAGGTTGTAATGGGGCTTAGGTGTAGAGTAAGGAGGGAATTCATTTGGGTAATGTGAAGCTAAGAGCCAAGGACCTAAAGAGCAACATTCCCAATACATAAAGCAAAACACCTCTTACATCACACCTCGATTAAGCTTTAATATACATCCCGCATTGAAGGAAAAACAAGGGAAGAGTCAATATAAGCAAGAAAACCACCACGCTATTCACCTTATTCCTCAAAACGTCTCTCTTTTTTTTTCTTTTTTTTTTTATACTTTTCATTCCTTTTTTTTTGTGGTGAATAACATAGATACATAAAGATGGACTCATTTCCTTTCAACCCAATTTCAACCTCAAATGAAAAGAGGGGATAAATAATGACTATGAGCAATGCTTCCCTCATCAAGTGAACCAACCAACGAAGTCACCAAAGATATAGACTACAAAAACTGCCTCCAACTGAATTGTTGCTCCACTAATTTGGCTAAAGGGTATGGAATTAAGAACAGGCCAAAGGTGCGCACGAATAGGGTAAACAACAAGACAGGAAAAATGGTTAGTAAAGGGCTAGCAAAAGGAAGTCATAATGTTAGGTGGCTTTTGGCTATGTGGCTTCAAAATGGGCCTCAATCATATTAACACAATACACAAGTCAAATGCAGTTTCAAAGAGAGTCAAATCAAGTTCTAGAGATGCAAACATGGTAAGGTCACACTCAAAAGAAAATGAGACTATAAAAATAATAGTCTTTTAGGCTCAAAAGGTCTCACGGGTTACCCTACCACAATCACTACAACTAGTTCCTTTGATGTACCAAACACAAAAACTTCATTATCATGCACTTGAATTGATCAAGACTAGATGAATCACAAACAAGTCAAGCAACCTAAGTCAAACAAACAACCAAGTCTCTCTTATCATCTACATCAAGCCAATAATTCCCAAAAATACACACTCGCAATGACAATCCAAACACACCTTATAAAGGCGAAAGACTATCCTAATTTATTTATTTTTAACAAGAAAGCAAGAAAACTACTCCTATATGCAACCTAGATGCAAATTCAATGCCTAACAAACACAAAACGAAACTAAGAAATATGCAACTATAAATGTAAGTCTCACTCAAGCACATGATTTTAAGACAATCAACCCAAACCCCCCCTGCTTGGACAAAGCAGTGTCCGTAATGCATTTCGAGTAAAGGTAACATGCATAAGAAGGAAATGACATAATGCATCACACTCTAAAAAAAATAAAAACGAAGAAAATTAAAGGAACGAAATAAAACCTAATAAAGCAATTAAACGCTTGGGTTGCCTCCCAAGAAGCGCTAGTTTAACGTCTTTAGCTAGACGAAACTTACCTTAGATGCAGTCGACGCCCTTAGAAGCTTGTCAAACTTCGCAGCATGCGGTTCACAAGCCTGCAGATAAGAGAGCAACAAAATACTCATGGCAAAGAACGTTAGTTGCACTCTCTCAAATAAGTTAAAAGTACTAGAAAAATCAAAAGAATTAAAATAAGTAGTCCACATGATTTTTCTAGCTGAGTCCTCTAGGCATTCACAATATGGATCAAGATAGGGATGAAACCCTTCTAAAGTGCCTAAGGACAAGTCAAGAACATTGTTGGTCCCCTCAATAATAGTCACATCACAAGAGTCAACCAAACATCCCACATCAACATGAACATCAATGGTCTCTTCACATGGAATGGGCTCCTCAAGGTTCTTAAGGGCAACAGAAGGTGGTGAACAAGGCATAGAAGCATGGAGTACATCATCAATTTCTTTGCTTGAAGGTTCTAATCCACCATCAAACCCCTCACAAGACTCCTCATCAATAGCATCAATTAACTCATGACAAACATCATCATCATACCTAGCATCAAACCCATGGGCATCACTCACCTCAAACCCCGTCGACTGAGAAAAAAGTAAGGATGCATTTTGAAAAACAAAGACACCATCAGTAGTGTCTCTAGGTAAGCTAGGATGGGAAGGAACAGCAGTTGGCAAAGATGACTTAGAAAGGTCAACTATTTCATCTATTTTCTCTAGACAAGCTTCCAACTTATCTTGTTGCTCTTGCATTGCCCTCGTCAAAAAATCAAGTTTGGCTAAAACAGGGCATGTCGATTCATCATGGTCAAAAGAACTACATAAACGACAAGGAGACAAACAATGGGGTTGAGTATATAATCTAGCATGATGTGCACAAGGGTTAGGATAAGAGTAACTAGATACACAATAAGAATTTTCAAATTCAAGAGTATCATGTGCAAGCCACTCAAGCAAACTCCAAGCTTCATCAACAGTTTTACCATGAAAACCAAAATACTCTAATAGAGTACGAGTCTCACTATTCACCCCCAAAGCAACAACGTCAAGAACATCTGATTTCCTAGGAACAATATCACGTGGAACAGAACATGCAAGTAATCGCTCAAAATAATGCCAAAATAATTCCTGCTCAAATTGAGGAAAATCAAGAATTGTCATTTCTCTTTTTTTGTGTGTTTTTTAAAAGATAAAAAGAAAAAGAAAAAGAAAAAGAAAGAAAAAGAAAATAGCTTAGTCAACCTAAGAGGGTTCGTTCACCGACTGCTAGGGACGGAGTCCCCGGCAATGGCGCCAAAAACTTGACAGGGCCGCAAGCGCACGGTGTACGTAGTAGTACGTCAAGGTCGATCCTACAGGGACTCAATTAGCAGCACAGAAAACTTATCTCTATTTCGATTGCTAAGCTAATCAGGTTTTGGCTTTTGGAAAAAGTTTAACAAACTAATAAAACTAATAAAGCAGGAAAAATTAATCTAATGTTCTAATCAAGAGAGAAAGACTTCTAGGGAGATGCTAACCTAACAATGAGTTCGATTACTAAAACCTAGCCTGCACAATCATACATTCAAGAATGAATCAAGAATCGATAACCTCTAAATCCTATCGCCCTTTCGATGCTAAATATAATTATTCTAAACAACCTAATCAACAACTTTTGTGTGCCTTTTAGGTTAAACAGAATTGAAGGTCTCAAAAGGTCAGGTTATCTAATGATTCCCTAGTTCACTACTCCTTTTTCAACTTTCGCAATCCTAGGTAGACAAGTTGGTAGTCAGATTACCCTAATTCACCTTTCAGTACTTCTCAGGTTAATCTCAAATTTACAAATATCCAAGGCCTTAAGAATACACATAAACATGGAAAACACAACCTTCTATTGAATCTAATCAAGAATTCATGCACAAACTAATAATATTAAATCAAACTACATTGTTTCGGGTTGCAAAACCCTAGAATTCAAAGAAACTACTCACTCATATTCAATGAAAACACAAAACAAGTTCCCATCATCACAATCGAATCTCAAAACTAAGAAGGAAACCGAAAAGAAAGAATAGAATTGCGAAGAATACAACCCGTCGAGCCTTTCGATCCCGAGGTAGAACCTTCTCCGCGAACGTCGCTCCTTTCCTTTGCGAATCTTGATCTTGGTTTCTCTTGAATCGATTCGGTCTTGAATCTTGATGGTGGGGAAGAGGAGTAGAATGGAAGTATTAGGGCTCTCTTTTCTCTCCTTGACGGCCAAAGAATGAAGGAAAACTGATAGAAATTGACTGAATATCGAAAAACTGCCGCTTGCCCCTTTTTCTACTCGCGAAAACAACCGATCTGCATAGGCAGTCCGCCTCGGTCCGTACAAGTCCGTAAACCACGGACCGTGGTGATCACCACGGGCTGCCCGTGGTTGCCACTGTTTCGTTTCCTTCTTCTTTCCTTCGCAAAAAAATGAGTTGGGCACAAGGAGCTGAATCGCCACGGACCGTGGCCACCACCTCGGGCTGCCCGGCCATTCCTTGCTCCTTCTCGTCTAAATTTGTACCACGGTTTGGGTTTGACATGTAGAGGTCCGTGGTATATTCACTCTTGCCTGAAGTTGAGAGAAAGTTGGTGTTTTGGCCTCAAAACCTACAAATTCACATCAAAAACAACAACACCAAGTGTAGTAGGGAAATTGGAATAAAAATCAAGGTTCACACATAAAACTCTCCTTAATTCACTATTAAAAACCCCTAAAAATATAGTCATGAAACGCAGTTATCACTCCTCAAGGTCTGTCGCGGGCGTGACGATTCCAGACGCGGGCGCGATGACTCTATTCACGAGCGTGATGCCTTATGTTGCGGGTAGGGCTATTCAAAAAACCCAGAACCGCATCACCGAACCATAAACCGGCCAAAAAACGGGAAACGGGCAACACTGAACCGCTTCATTTTTCCGGCACACCGAACTGGATAAACCGGATATTAAACGGCGCGGTTTCGGTTTGTAATTTTCAAACCGGCGGGGAACCGAAACCGCACCGTTAATATATACATATATATATATATATAGGATAATTGGATTCTAATAATCCCTACTTTCACCAATTGGACAATGGTAGACCGTACTTTCACTTTGTATTCTGGTGGTCCAAAAAAAAAAAAAATTGGATTGTAGTGGTAACAAATCCACCTCCACATTCTTCTTATTTTTTTCATTCCTACACTATTATTTTTGTTTTTATTGTTCCTGCCCCTAGAAAGTTAATGAATTGTAGTTTCTAAAACATTTTTTAAATTATTTTTTTGAGACTCCGAATAATTATTATGATTTTTTAAAAATAATAAAAGTGAAAAAATCGTAAAAAAATGAAAAACAATTGGGAGAAACGCTGTAAATTCATTAAAAATCATTGTAAAGTGTTTTACTAAGTTTTGAATCAAATGCAACACAAAATCTATGATTCCCTTGAAAATATCCCACTACAATCCAATTTTATTTTTTTTTGGACCACCAGAATACAAAGTGAAAGTACGGTCCACCATTGTCCAATTGGTGAAAGTAGGGATTATTTGAATCCAATTATCCTATATATATATATATATATTGATTTTTAGAAAAAAAATAACAAAGATATAATGGGAACTAGCAAGCAAAAAAAATTTACACAGACACAGTCGGAACCGAGTATGATTTTTTTTTTGATGGATTAAATGATGATTTTTTAATTTTAATGGATGTAAAGGCGGTTCCGGTGACACCGCACCGTTAAATCCGGTGCACCGGTTAAAAATAATCGGGTGTTCCAGTTCCGGTTTATGATATTGGGGAACCGTTTCGGCCGGTGCACCGCTTCGTGAAACTGTCACCGCACCGTGAACACCCCTAGTTGCGGGCATGACTAGCTAGTCATGGTAGCTCTAGAAAGAAGTCACAAGTACGTCAAATTGAGTCACATATGTGACCAACTGTTTTCCCATTCTTCCACCTTGGCTTTTCCTCTCCAATCCCGGCCATGATCCTCCTATCTTATTCTTGCTGATTAGCCCTGAGCCCCTTAGAAAATCCGATGGCGACCCCAAAGAGGACTCATAGTATCATCCCATGGTTAGAGTCCCACTAGGAACGCCACACCCAACGATGACCCAAATATGCCTCCATGGTCCCGGGTCCACCTAAAAATGGACTCCATTCCCGACCTTGAAGTGATTTTGCTCACGTTTTACAAATGGGGTACGGGAAGGCTTGGTGAGCAAGGATTTTGAAGCTCGGAACCTACCCCGATATGGTTCACGGACACTCAATCTACATCTAATTTAAAGGCAATTTAAGGTTTTCTTCCCTTTAGATAGGGGAAGATTATGCATAATTTCACGGGTCAGCAGTGCATTATCATGTATTTGTCTATTTGGAATAAAAGTACCCTATATCAAACTAATAATGCCAACTAATACAAGTCTATTAATTATAGGAGAGAACAATACTGGACACTCAGTTAAATTTCAAGGATCCGGTACCATATCCAGTTGGCATGATATCCTAAAATCTATAGATCCAGTTCGAATTGGATCCTTAAATCATGTTTCAGTACACAAAATTAGTTAACCTGAATAACAGACACAAGATAGCCACTCCAATATAAATGTCAAGCAAAAGAGCAGTTTAAGGATTCAAAGATGATAAATGTCAATAACAAATCAGTACATAGGATCAGTGAGAATTGAGAGAGGCGCTCTAGACTTCGAGAAAATGGTCGGATTAATTTAGGGATTTAAGGTTTTTGGCTTTCCCTTCATATAAGAAAATATATATAATAGGTACTAGATAACAACAATATAAATCAAATGGAGTCCGGCTGATGTTAATTGGAAAAGTAATTAAAGGTTGAAATAATATTTACTTTTTTTATATAGTTAACTGGATCCTGGATCTAGTTCTGGATTTGACATATCAAGATCTTTTATCAAATCTAGTTGTACTACTTGTTTTCTGGATCCACTTCCAAATTCAGTTAAACGTGATTTAGATGCAGGTCCACTAGATCCTACCAATTCTAAATCTGAATCCGAGTACCCTTTTTTTTTTGCTTACCACTTTGACCACGCCTGTGGCTATAATATTACAAAGCGTATTGTACAGACTAATTAATCTATAGTGATTAGGAAACATCGGATCATTATTCTTGGGAATGAATGTTATAAAAGTATGATTGACTTCTCTAAGAATCATACAATTTTTAAAGAAATCTTGGATTTTTATACAAACATATTCGGTAATGATATTCTAGTAATTCTGGTAAAAAGCTACGCAAAATTGATTCGAACCTAGAGCTTTTGCCGGGTCCATTTGAAATATAGTCGTCCTAGTCTCTTCCTCGATAACATGGTCACGAGTTCTATACTTTGATCTCTGAAAATTTCGGAGTTGGATATCGCATTCTGGGATTATTATACTGCTAAATAATTTTCAATCCTTGACAACGGTGAACAAATCCACATACCTTTTGCCCAAAATTTCAACACCATCTGGCAGAAGAAGAAAATTGCAACCCATGCACCTACCCCTTGCCCATCCTTTCCACCGCCCTAGTCTTCTAATTCAACAAAGCAGCCCATTATAGTAGAAAATGATGCTTGTCAATAATTGAGGTAGTTGGGAAATTAGTCTATAAATAGCAACATTTGTATCAGCAGAAATCAATCAAGCAATGAATGAAATTTTATCAAAACACAGTGAGTGTTTGTAAGGTTGAGAAAGAGTCTCCCTTCCCCTTTCTATCAATTCCTGAGAGTTGAAGTATAGATTAGTCTATCAATTCTTCCCAGTTGAAGTATAGAGCCCTCCAATTTGAGAAATCAAAGGAGTTTTATCTATCCTAATCCATCCCCTACCCATCCGGTGTCAAATTTGGTATCAGAGCATAAGGTTGATTACCTCTTGATCTGCTGCTTGTTTGTTGCCATCAAATCCATCGTCCATCATCAATTCCTCATCACCATCCTCATCTTGATTTATCATCCCCATCGTGATTCCGAGATTTCAAAAAAAAAAAGCTCGACCATTTTACCGTCCGCCATCACCGTCGCCATCTTCATCTTCCTCATCTTCAATGGTGTTTTAATTTCCTTTCTTTCAATCTCTAGTTGATTAGAAAAGAAAAACAGAGAAGGGAAAAGTCAAATAAAGAGAGAGAGAGAGAGTGATAAAGAAATTGGCTTGCAATGAGTGCTTTGCAATGAGTATGTTGGAGCAATTTGTTTACTCCACCGTTTCATTAAATATTATTTTATGAATATATGTAGTTGTGTGTGTCCAGGAAAGAAAGTAGTCCAAATTCATGTTTTCTGTATTGTTTGTGAAAACAAAGGAATATAGATAGTTGAAAAAAAAGGTGTACAAAAAAAGGAAAAAGAAAGAAATTTTTTATTGTTTGGTATTTTTTTTTTAATTTTTTTCAGGTAATAAAGATGCCACCAAGACCACGACGTGGAGGACATAATCATCGTTCAATTAACGATGCTACTATAGCCGATCTTCAACAAAAGATCCAACAATTGCAAGAACGGCTTGCTTGATATGAAGGTTCAAACAATCAATCGGGAGGTGAACAAACCGAAGGAAATCACGACGAAGAAAATCCATTTCACCACTACGACGACTCTTCGTCATCAGAATCATCTATTCCACAGCACGCAGTTCATATCCGATCTCAGGAGCGAGATTTGGGTATAAAAGTGGAGATTCCTGATTTTGAAGGAGGTATCCACCCGGATGGCTTCATTGAATGGCTCCATACTGTCGAGCGTGTCTTTGATCTAAAAGACATTCTCGATGATCGCAAAGTCAAGTTTGTCGCCATTAAACTCAAAAAGCATGCATCCATCTGGTGGGAAAATTTAAAGCGCCAACGAGAAAGAGAAGGTCGTCGCAAGATCCACACGTGGGAAAAAATGAAGCGAGAACTTAAACGAAAATTTTTGCCCAGTCATTATCGGCTTGATACTTTCCTAAAATTTCAAAGTCTTCGACAAGGAGGAAATTCTGTTGCCCAATACGCTGCAGAATTTGAAGAACTGTCTATGAAGTGTGACAACTCTGAGCTAGAAGAACAAACCATGGCTAGATTTCTAGCTGGTTTGGAGCCCAAGATTCGCAACATCGTACAACTCCAACAGTATTGGACGTTGGATGATGTGAAGAAATTGTCCCTTAAAGTTGAAAAGCAACAGAAAAATGACAGAGAAACTTTGAAGGGCGAGACCTCAGTTGGGCCAAGCAAACCAACAAGGTCGAGGAGTAACAGTACTCGGTGCTTCAAGTGCCAAGGCTTCGGACATTATGCATCTGAGTGTCCGAATGCCAAACCTGGTCAAACCACTCTTACAAGAATTCAAGTAATACCAGATGAAATTCCTGCTGGATTACCTCCTATGCGAGACATACAATATGACATTGATCTTGTCCCTGGAGCAGTTAAGACTCGAGGACGAGTCTTCTTCAACAAGGGGAGTCTGACAACGGTGAACAAATCCACCTACCTTTTGCCCAAAATTTCAACACCATCTGGCAGAAGAAGAAAATTGCAACCCATGCACCTACCCCTTGCCCATCCTTTCCACCGCCCTAGTCTTCTAATTCAACAAAGCAGCCCATTATAGTAGAAAATGGTGCTTGTCAATAATTGAGGTAGTTGGGAAATTAGTCTATAAATAGCAACATTTGTATCAGCATAAATCAATCAAGCAATAAATGAAATTTTATCAAAACACAGTGAGTGTTTGTAAGGTTGAGAAAGAGTCTCCCTTCCCCTTTCTATCAATTCCTGAGAGTTGAAGTATAGATTATTCTATCAATTCCTCCCAGTTGAAGTATAGAGCCCTCCAATTTGAGAAATCAAATCGGAGTTTTATCTATCCTAATCCATCCCCTACCCATCCGGTGTCAATCCTATTTCAGATTTAAAACACATTTGCTTTGAATATTATTTTTCATTCTAAATCCAAGCATTTGAAGGATCCTTTGATCTTAGTATGGAAGATTTACGCTTACGAAGCGAAAGATGGTTGACATGTGGAAATATGAAGTATTTTTATCTCCTTCTATTAGCTATTTATTTCTATTATGCATTTTCCCCATTATTTTTTGTTAAATAACAATATTTTCTCTCATTGTTTCACCAAATTTGTGTTATTGGTTAAAAACAAACACTATGAGGGTTAGAAATCAATCTCAATTCTGTAGTTTGTAATATAGGTGGCAATAAGGTTAAATTGGGTGGATTTTAAGGGAGATAATTTTGTCATTTTGCTTTTTCAATTGTCCTTTGATTGAGGGTTATAAGTGAAAGTCAAAAGTTTGCTTATTGCAATTGAATTGTTGTACAATAAATTCTTTTCACACTATATTATTCATTGTACTTTTTAACTATGCAACACACGTACATATTTTTATTTTAATGTTACTATTTAGTTATTTCTATTAAAATATTTTTAATTCGTAAAAGTTTCGTAAAATTTTATATTTTATTCTTCATCTGTTAGATACGTTATTTGTGATTCGCTTAAATGTTTATAGGTTCAAACCAAATAGAAAATTCAAAGGTTTTTCTTAACAAAGTTATTTTATCTATCTTTAATCAAATTAAGAGTAATATAAATATCTTGATTCTTAAAATTTAATATATTTAGCATGTGACTCTTTGTTGTTAAATTGAAAAATCTTAAGAAATCTCAAACTTCTTGAGTAGTATAACGTTTTTTAATTATGATAAATTAAATATTTGTCCAGATATTATATCCCTTCTTTATTTATTTTACAAGGAGAGATTGTAAATTGTTCATAATTAAGCATATTATATGGTATTTATAAAGTATTTCATTTATCATTTTTAAAAGTTGCCCCGCATTTCTTTGCAATAATTCACCTATCATAATTTGATTATTTCTAATATTAATTTCTCCACATAGATCTTTATTATTTTGTTCTTCGAGATGACAAAATTCCTTTTTTTAATCAATATATTCTTTTACTGCTATAATAATTTGTTTTTATTTGCCTTACCTTTTTGAAGGTCAAGTTTTTCGGTCCTAGGCATATTATTATTATTATTATTATTATTATCATTATTATTATCATTATTATTATTATTATTATCATCGGTTGTTGGGGAGATCGAAGGTGGAAGCCCACTTCAACCAATGCCCATGTTACACAACTTAAGTGAAGTTTCATCTTAAAACCAATTGGTGTTAAGAGCAGCAGCCAACTTGACTTATATACCATGTCATTTCCCTTTGTTTTTCCGATGTGGGACAACTTACTCATGGGTGAACCCCAACAATCTCCCCCTCACACATGAGTCTCTCCCCCTTGATCGGAAGCCTCTTTTTACCAAGGTTTCTAGTCACCATCAAGAGTCCATCATAGTCGCACCTTACTCTACAAAGTCGCACCCTACTCCACCTGAGGCTCATGCCATCACTCTGCCTCAAGAGTCCCAACCACACCTTACTCCACAAAGCCGCACCTTACTCCACAGAGTCGTGCCCTACTCCACCTGAGTCTCATATCACCACTCTATGCCTTCAGGGGACCCAGCCACACACGCGCCATCGTTTCTGTTCCTGTCCATGGTGGTTTTTACGGGACCACGTTCCAACACCTTGCGTCCAGCTGAACGAACCATCGACTCTGATGCCACTTGTTGGGGAGATCCAAGGCGGGAGCCCATTTCAACCAAGGCCCATGGTACACATGTTAAGTGAGGTTCCATCTTAAAACCAATTGGTGTTAAGAAGAGTAGCCCACTTGACTTATATGCCATGTCCTTTCCTTTGTTTTTCCGATGTAGGACATCTTACTCATGGTGAATCCTAACATTATTATTATTATTATCATTATCATTATTATTATTATTATTATTATTATTATTTATAATTTTCTTTTTAATTTGGTAATGGATGTGTTGACCAAGGACATGCAGGAAGAGTTGGTGTATGCTTTTCGCGGACGATATAGTTCTGATTGATGAGTCATGTCACAGGTTGTACGGAAAGGTTGACTTGTGGCGTAATACCTTGGAGCCTAAGGGTTTTAGACTAAGTAGATCAAAGACAGAGTATATGAGGTGCAATTTTAGGGGAGTCGACAAGATTATGAGAATGAAGTTAATACCTTGGGAGGGACGGTAATCCCGAGGGTTGAGAATTTCCGATACTTAGGATCTATCTCGCAAAGTGATGGGAATATTACCCAACATATAACGCATCAGATTCAGGTCGGTTGGCAAAAATGGAAGGCATCCTCTGTAGTGTTGTTTGATAAGAGGGTACCGATTAAACTAAAATGTAAGGTCTACTGGATGGTTATCAGACCCGCGATGCTATATAGCTCATAGTGTTGGCAACCAAGAAGTCCCATTATCCAAGGTTAAATGCAGAAGAAATGAGGATAGTTTGATGTCTGTGGGTTCACTAAGTAGGATAGGATAAAAAATGATGTATGTCGCAATAAGTTAGGGGTGACCCCCATTGAAGATAAGCTGCGAGATAATAGACTAAGATGGTTTGGTCATGTGCTTAGGAGGAGTGTGGATGCTCCGATTCGATGATGTGAAAATGTTGCACTTTCGCCTTTTCGACGTAGGCGTGGGAGGCCGAAGAAATTTATGAACGAGGTCAGTCGAAGCGATTTGAAGCACTTAAGCTTAGTGGAGGAAATTGCTTTAGATAGGAGCATTTGGCAGGTGTGGGACCCGGGAAAATCCCCGTGGTATCCCTCGCGGTAAACGGCGAGTCGAAAGGGGTGTCTTTTCTTTGAGAAGATTTGCTTGAATTTCCGTTTAAAATAAATTAAACTCAAAATTTAAATAAATTCTTTTTCCCTCGAAATTTTTATTTACTCGGAGAAATAAACAGAAAACGAAAAAAAAGAAAAAGAAAACAGAAGAAATAACAGAAGACAACAAGCAGAGAGTCTCGGGATTGGGCTTGGGGCGACTCACTGTAGCAATACCTGCAGGTATTGTGAGTCAGTGGCCCGGAAAAAGGGTACTGATTAAACCCTCTTTTTTTGAAAATACTTTTTTAGTTGGGAAATTTATTTACTCTTAGGAAACAGACAGAAATGTAAAAGGAAATGTAAGAAAAAGAAAGAAAATCGCAACTGGAGGATTCAACCCAAACCGGCTCTATCGCCGCGATACTGCAGTATCGTGGGTCGAATCGGCGAGTCCCGATCCGAAGTCAGTGCGGGCGTGGGTCGGGCGAATACCGCCAGTATTCGTCGTCCCGACCTCGAGCTCGCTTCTGAACTTAGGGATCCGGGCCAAAAAAAACTTTTATTTTCGTAATTAATTTATGAAATCCGAAAAGAGAATGAAACCCGAAAAATAAATAAAAGAAAGAAAAGAGGAGAGAGTCGCCAATTAATTTTTGAACGAGAATTAATAAACTCAAAAGTTAAGACTCCACAAACCACGAACCACGAGATTCGGATCCGGGGGTAAGGTTACGAATTCGGGAATAAAAATTCCTGAATCCGCCCGTTCAATCGAACTGACTTTACTAAACCGGTTAAAAAAAAGAAGAGGAGGAGGAGACGAAGAGAGTAGAACGGAGTATTAATTAGTGTAATTAGTGTTATTTAGTTACATACAAATGCAATAAAAAAACGAGAAATAAATACAATAAATAAAAGAATTGAACAAGAACGTACCTTTATTCACAAGTAATCCATATTATTTAGGTCGAGTTTAGGATTAACTCAAGTTACAAAATAATATGAATATGTAAAATACATAAAAATCTTCTTATATCTTCATTTATTTACAATAGGTGTCAACAATCTCCTTCACATCTTCCTTGATATTGTTTTTCGCAACATGTGTTGCATTGTAAAAAATGTACAACATTTAATATAGTTTGAAAAGAATTTGTTGTGCAACAATTCAATTGAAATAAGCAAATTTTCGACTTCGGCTTATAACCTCCACCCGAAGGACAACCGAAAAGCAAAATGACAAAATGCCTCGCTCGAAATCCACCCAATTTCATTCTTTTCTAGTTTTTCTTTAAAATGCTTAAAGCTTGTTATACTTCATTCTTTCAAACCTATATTGATCTGTTTAACATGAAAAGCTCATGTTCTTGATTTAATTGGCATCACCATCCTTGTGATGGTTGAATCTAATCTATTGTGTTGGTCTTACAGTATCATCTCAATATCTAACGAAAGAAACATAGCTATGATTCGAAAATCAGAAAGGACCATGAGAAATAGTGATATTTGGAAAAGGAAAAAGAAAAAAAAGAGAGATCAATCTTGCCACATTTTAACAAGTCTAGTCTTTCCTATAACGTGTGACAACACTCTTTATATTCAAGTGAAAATTCTTCCTTTCAGATGATTATTCAGAACTTTAATACCTTGTATAAAACTTGTAAAACGAGTTATTCTAGATTATTAAGCAGGACAACGTTCTTGCTTTTCAAAAATATGGAGTAATTCACGGCAATACCCTATTACATGCCAGGGGAGGTGAGAAAGAGGATCTATAGCACAAATGTTATTCCAGAATTTTGTTTAATCTCTTTCTTCAGCAAGGACATAAATACATTTCCTCAATGGATATTTTGCCCAAATGAATCACTTGTTGGTGTTTAAAGGAGAAGAGATAATCATACTAGAAGATCTTTTATGTCTAGCAAATTTCTTTGTTTCCCTTGTGAGTTGTGTTGGACCTGGAAGAGGGGAAACATGTCACATCCGTGTGGGATCATGTATTACGCACTTTCGGAAGTAATATTCCATTCTAGTTGGAAAATGCGGTCAAATTTTGTAGTATAAGTGATTAAGGGGTGGTAACTTATATCACAGGAGGAAACTTTGTGCAAAGTTCTATTACGATAAAGCGGAATCCACTTTTTTAGGAATATGAGTCGAAGCTAATGGGTGGCTCCGTGATTTAGGAGCTTCAGCTCCTCTTCTGCACCAAAAAGAAGAAGGCTCACCTGTCCCATATACACATTAGACCGGAAGTTCATGTCACTAGACTATTAACAAAATGGCAAAAGACGCGCAAAGTAGGCGAAAGTAAATCTAACTAGAAAATGTATGTACAAACTATTGCTTGGCAACTGGGCAACACAAAATAGCCAGCCAGCAGAAGTAAAAATACATATATATACAAGACATTCCCCATATGCCAAGCATACCTGTCTGAAACTCTCCCTACTTTACCATATGCAGATAGTAGCAGAGCTCGGTTTCTCAGCTAGCCAGTTCTTATCTTGGATTCAGCAATACCCCACCAAAGAGCATTTACAGTATCAGTACAACAAAAGATGGACTTTACATACAAACTAACCTCACTTGGCCCCCCCTCAAATCAACTAATTCTCCTACGAGCACCGTCACCAGGAATACCTCTCAGATGGCTCACACTGCTGTGTCGAAGCAGGATCACTCGGCCTCATAACACATCAGATTGTGGGCACCATAACATCAAAACTTGGATACTTCTGTAGGGCTCGGGAATTTCTAAAGCCAGGCTGAAATCAAGGCCTCCTTCCCTAGTACACCAACAGAAAAAGCATACCATACAATCATTCCAAAAATTGCGCAAAGGCGATGTGAACATCAAATCAACTGTTTTAAGACTTGTTTGATCAAAGAGACAAGAAAACTTGCGTTGTAACGGACTCGGCCTCTGACTTCAGGCACACTATTTCACTAGGGAAGTAGGGTCTGGAATTTTTCTTGAATCTCAGCATCCTTGAGAGTTTGACTCAGAAGTTTTTCCATGTGGAACATCCATATTCTGAAGCTCCATGCAGAATTATACCCAATGAAACAAACCGGAGACAGAGCATTCATCTTAACAAAAATTTTCCTCCCAACAGTGATACAATACAGCACAAGCGACTGGTTTGCTTTCTCGATGCCTGGACCTATGATTTCAGAGAAATTATCAAATGCATCAGATGAGTAAACAAATAGATAAATCAATTGTCATCAAACCATGACTTCAAAACTAACCCAAAAACGGCTTCAGATTTAGCACATAATTATCCCAGGTACCTGAAGAATCAGATCAATCCACAGCACAAGTTACAAATTTACAAATTACGAATTACGAATTATCAAGTCCAATAAAAGACATGCTGGATAAACAGTATCTACAGAGAAGGGAAAAGCCAACAAAAAGAAAAGTGTTTTAAGGGATGGTGTCAAAAGATCTGCCTATATTTGCCCCAACTCTCCAAAGAACAAACAGAAACACTTTCAGAGACTCCATGGGTAGAATTACCGTGTGAATACCTCACAATGGAACTCAAGCCATTCCAACAGTCATGATAAACAATCCCCCATCACCATGGACTAATGAGCCACCACCAATCAGGAATGAAAAACTTGCAATGTTAACCTCTGTAATCGCCATCCACAAAAATCACCAAAAGTATGCCAGCAAACCACAAATAAGAGTCCATCATTGTCTCTCTAAATTGCAAATTTTGGCGATAAGATTGCTACATCCGACCCCTCTGTACCCCACCTAGGTGGGATTTCGTAGTATTGGTTATGGTTATGGTTTTGGTTTTGGATGCAGAAACTATAGCTGGGAAACTTCCAGCCCCATCTCTGTTGATGTCACATGCCTAAACCTTTTCCCAAAATAAGACTCCTACTGTTCACACCTCCGACACTAAGAAGTAAGAAGCATGATAATCCATCTCAACTACTGTAGGGGTGGACAACGGGGCGGGGAGGGGCGGGTTCGGGCCCACCCATAAACGGGCTGGGCCGAGGATTTTGGCGGGCCCTATGCCGATGAGGGGTTGGCATACAAAAATTTTTAGTTTTACAATTGTCACCACATTGCATAATACGATTTCCATTCTCATGTTCATTAGTGGGTTTTTGGTTTCCCATCACTGTACCAAACCCAATTCCAAAATAATCACAAGGACTCCACCTTCTCTGCAACAGAGCATCTTCATATCATATGTTGATTTTCCTCTCAAATTCAGTTTTCCTGCTTTTTTTGACTGTCCATACTTCCATTTTAGCTACCTGACAATGTTGTCACTAGGAAACAAATTCTTTGGTTTTGATAATCACCTCATTGCATAAGGAATAGACCAGGAAAGTTTTCACCGTCGCATCATAAATCCTCAACGCAACCTCCTCAACCTTCTCAACCAGCACATTCGTCAATGCTGCCACCGGAACTTCCACCAATGGCTTCTCCTCCGCCAGTTACCTTCGGCCGAAGCAAATTTGCTCCAGGGACAAGAAGCGGAACAAGGATAACTGCTCATCTGCCGGCGCTAGGCACCTCGGAGTCTTCCAGAATATGCCGATTCTGAACGGCCAGAGTGATGCACCTGCATCTGGAAGAAACCGTAGCACAGAGCTCATCTAACTGACCCTCTACAGTACAGGCCTGTGGGCGCCCGCGACTCTTCATAAACGGGTCTGCCCGTTTGAGCCAGCGCCATTTACCGCCTTAAAATGGGTTGAGCCCAGTTTTTCCCTGCCCGCTCACCAGAGCCCAGTGGGTACCCAACCCATTGCCCAGGCCTAACTATAAGGCATCTAAAGATTAGGACTTGAAGACATTCTCCCAAGATCTAAACTGCCCAATCTGTAACCTCACCCATCATCAAACCTTTTTACCAGTTGAGTTATCTCCGTGCTACAACAATAGGTCATAAGACAGTACCTCAATGCTTCCACAAGCAGAATGGATGCAGATATTACAAACCAAATACCACTTTTCTAGTGCATATTTTGGTATGAAAGATTATCAAACCAATCAACCAGATATAATATTAGTTTTACTGAATACTCGGGAGTTGGGAGTGGTTTCAACTGTGGAGTAATATCTAGTAAAATTTAAACTTTCATCACTAGAACACTCATGCTTTATATAGCCAATGAAGTTCACAGTTGATATGTTCACATAAATTTGTTATCACACATACCACAATTAAAATATGTAAAAAAAAAAAAAAATCACAGGCAATGTCCACAACCAGCTGTTCATCTAATGATACGGACAATCCATGACTCAGGCATATCTCATATCCAGAACTCCATACACTAAATATATATATACAAAGATGAAATAAACTGCATGACAAACATTTCAAAACCAAGCTTCATGCCCAACAAACAACTTTCAAGGAAAGTGTATCGAAGAATTAGCGTCAGCTATACACAGATGCAAAGCATCCTTACCTGGTGCAGGAGAGAGCCAACCAAACACGTGTGTAAATGTCCATTCATTCGTTGCACCACACCGCAAACCTTCATGTCATAAATCACCAATGAGTAGTGCCACTCTCGAGATCACCAGAACCTCTACAAAGACATAATGGCAGTTCAACCAAAATTAAATAGAACAGCTCATTCAGACTGCAAGGCAACCCAAAGAACATTCCACAACAGACACCAGGCACCTTGATCGTCAACAAGAGTTGTCATTTGCTCCTCAAAAATGTATGTCTACAAGGAGTTCTATCTGGATGCAGGGTCCTTAAAGGCTTTCTGATATGAACGTTTTCTTAAAGATCTTTGGTGACGAGGAAATGAGAAAGGACCAGATGACTTCTTCCCATCCAAAGTAAGTTCAGATCCTGAGCCAGAGCCAGAGCCAGACCCAGCTTCATCAGCTGTCTTTTGGAGCAATGGATCTGGAAATGCAAATTTATAAAATATATGTTAAACAGAGACAGCATTGAACAAATGAGAGGGGGAAAATCTACACTAGTATAAATAAGAAAATTGCTAGATAATAAGCAAAAGCCAGCTGGAGTGTGCGAGAGCATTAAGCTGGATGTAGAACATAACAAACAAATCGGAATTCTTAGACATACAGAAGTTGCCATAACTTTCTAATTTAGTATCAAACCCTTCATCAAATCCCATAAAGTACTTTATTAGATTAGAAGAAAACCTTGCAAATAAATCTAAATGCAAGCATTTATTTATAGACATAACACTGCATAGAGTCCATATAACACAAATTACTAACACTACCTTCTTTCTCAAATAGTTCAATTGTTATGAGACAACTATCATCCTTATATTCACATCCAGATGCATAACAAGGTTTTCAATGTTTCATAGCAATGTCTCCAAAAAATCTACAAACTCTTGTGTGTAGACAAGGGATTCAAAAGGCGACCAACGCTACGGAAAAAAATGACAACTGCATTCCATATCATGCTTCTCGTGGAGCAAAATCACAGTTACTGGAATGTTGTCATATACCCCTACGATCCCCATTCTGGAAACAAGCACTCTGAATCCAAACCTAGACTAAATTTGTCTAAAAGTTGGCAACCCGCATTCCAGAACAAATGACCAGGAAAGCGTACTAGTAACTATAAGAAAAACTACAATTTGCCAAACTCTAAAACCTTTCCATGCGGCATTCGGCACAGATTAGCCACATTTGAATACATGGTGTAGACAATGCTGGATCACCTTCTAGTCTATGTACCTTTCCCGAGAAGATACATCATATTGTTGTCATTGCTTTCACTACAATTATATTTGTACCAGGCGACTAACGGGAAGTTAGTCGTTTAAATGATGAAGCTATTCACCGAAAAAGATTGCATCCTCGATGTACGTTTTGGGTTATGCTTTCCTGGGCACCAAGAAGCCCCTAATATGTGTGTCTATGCTATCCCTCAAACCCTGCACCCCCTTCAAAAAAGAAACCCAAAAGTCGTGCCCCGCATTATGAGGCTAGAAAATGTGGAGCTTGCCCCTCTTCACACATTTTCAGTAAAAAGTTGCATATGAAGTAGAGCCAGAAAGGGAGACAGGAACAGAAAATACAAATCTCATTATTAGGTAGCCTAGATCAGGATCATTCTTTACAAATACTCCTCCATAGGATCTTTTGCTAGTTAAGGATGGGGTGGGACACTTTTATACTAGCCAACTTTCAACTATTCACTATGATTTAGATACATCAATTGTGCTCTCCTTTATAATTAGCTCTTATTCCTGGGTCCCATGATCCGTAAAGTGACACATGTATCAGGTGCCTACTGGTCACCGTGACCACCAAGAACTACACCAAGGGCATGAACACTGACATGTGAGAACTAACCGCATGCATGCAGGCCTTTTCCAGTATCACAGATGGGTCCAGCTATGATTTTCTGTCCTTTTTTTTCTGACTAATGAACCCAGCCCTACAACTTGACCCAAAACGAACTTATATGGAAAGCTTGAAAATTTCAGGCTTTTTAAAAAGAAAAAAGATATATTATAATAGGATGAAAGGATCAAATGCTTACGAAGCATCCTACAAAGTTATGTACACCCAAAATATAGGCTATCCACAAAATCCACTACATCAAAAGGCAAAGAGCTAAACTTCCTAGTAACCCGAAAGAAGAGAGACTTCATAAAATTATCCTTCACGCTCAACAGGAGTTTCTACTCCCTCCAAAAACCCGTTTGCTCCTTTCTCTCCAAATAATCCAAAAAATAACATGATGAATATCCATAGTTCTCTTCTTCTTTGGTTTCCTACCAAAGACACCCTCCCAAGCTTGAAATTTACAGACTTGTTGAGCTACAAATCAAATCACAGCCTAGAATATTCACGCAAAGTCCATCTTCAACATTGTAAATCCAAATCAACTCGTTATTACAATTTCCTCGCATAGCATGAAAACAGCAAGTGATAATCAGAGTACAAGCAATGGCAAAATACAGGCAACCTACCTGGAATCTTTTAGCAAAACCCACTGGTTTTGCTTTCTTGTTTTTCTTTGTTCTTTTTTATCTTGCGAGGGCATGGAGTAACAGATACTGCTGTCTATGGGTTTCATTTCACTATTTCAGCCTCTTGATTCATACTAATGTCATCGAAATCACATATTGGATGAAGGTAATCAAAACCTACTATCTTTCATTATGTTGATATCACCATAGCGAAAGAATCAAAATGATGTACGGTGTTTAATAATTTGATTGAACTCATCTCATCTTCCACCAGCATTAACAAACCCTTAGTGATGATATCCTTAATCAATGAAGAGTCACAAAACCAACTTTTGCAAACAATTTCATGTGGAAATACATTATGCATGACAAAGGACTATAACAAACTAAACAAAGGGGGAAGGGAATCAGTGAAAAACTCAACAGTAAAAGACAATGCCCCCCCCCCCCCCTCTAAACAACAAAAGAAAAAATCAAACTTTCAAAGTCAATGAAGGAACAGTTAATTCATACCTTTATCAGATCTAAAATGATTTTGCAAATCCAGCATATTTTCGTCTGCAGGCTCATCAGAAGCATCCATATTGGTCATCGGATCCTCCAGCCCAGTGACCCCAGGCCTCAATGAAATCAGATCATCGGCAAAGCTAGTGGTCACCTCTGGGAGCTCATTTATAGGTGCAGAAGCATAAGGAAAAGGAACTTCCAAAGAGATGTCACAATTAACAGATGTAAGCTGATCGTCAAACGAGCTATTGCAAGGTTCATCTGATGCAATCACAGGATGAACAGGATCCATGGTAGAGTTAGAGGTCAACATGCAATCGACAGGTCCAGAATGGGAGCCAGAATTATGT
This sequence comes from Portulaca oleracea, assembly GCA_029582165.1. NCBI lineage: Eukaryota > Viridiplantae > Streptophyta > Magnoliopsida > Caryophyllales > Portulacaceae > Portulaca > Portulaca oleracea. The sequence continues at coordinate 43,662,963 of CM055872.1, read as the reverse complement.
TCATCAAGCATGGCACCAGAACTACCAAAGAAATCAATTCCAGAGTCTCCTTGTGGATGAGAAAGGAAAGTATACTCAGAGTTCAGAACGCCATAGTCATCCCCACTAAAAACACAAGGACCCTCGCCAGAAGCAACAGCAGGAGATGAATCAAGCATTTTAGCCGGAGCAGAAAGTGAGTATCCATTGTGACCCGCATGACAATTTACAGAAACAGTTGCAGCATCAACCAGACTAACATCATCATCATCTTCTGAATCACTCAGAATAATGACATCAGCCTGTGCTGAAGGAAGAGTAGAACTTTGACCATTGACTTCAAGTGTTCTGAGGGAGTCATGAAAAACTGAACTGATTTCATTTTCGTTACTATAGGGAATACCAAATTGTTCATCACCATTTTGATTGATACTTGGTTCTTCGTCATCTTGACCATTTCCAGAGGTCGTGCTGCTCATTGTTATGATATTCTTCTGATCAAATTCAACTTCATCTTCCTGTTTCATGAATGGGTGGCATTTGGACTGAGATCCCTCGACATTGTTATGCACCTCACGGTTTGAAGTATTGCACTCTAATAAATTTCCATGGCCAATTTCTGTTCTCGACAGGAATTCTAGAGAACCATCAGGACGGTGCCACTGCCCAAGATCCCCAAGTTGACGTGCATTTTTCACTCGCCAAGAGCCATCAGGTTTCACATCAATCTCATTTATCTCCTCTCCACAATTTTGCATCTAGATTTAAAATGCCAACCATAAAGCAAAATGGATACAAACGAATTGCTCTAAAAGTCAACAATACGAAAAGAACAAGAAGAGAAATTCTAGGATTACCATATTTACAACGCGATTGAAGAAAGGATCAACAACGACGTCTTCAAGAGAGTAGTTTTTGAGACAGATTGGACATTGCCACTGTAAGCATATAAAACATTATTTAATAAAAATTTCACCTGCAAGAAGAAAATACTAAGTGCATCTTGAAAATACAGCGAAAAACTTGCCTTCCTAGATCGCTCATTGAGCCCAACAAATGTTTCAAGATCAAAGCAGCCCATGTGCGCACATCTTCTGAATCTTCCTGCCGTCTTCATTCTAGAGCCACTCATCTGTATAATGCATCCCCCCCCCCCCCCAAACAGGAAAAAAAAAGCGAAGTATTAAAAAGGGGAAGAACAAGGAGAGAAAATAATAATAATAATAATAAATAATAAATAATAATAATAATAATAAATACCACATGCATTTGATGTTATTAAAAATCCATTTTGTAGCTAGTCAATAACACATTTTTTGGACCAAGTTATATTACCAAGAATTAGACTTACAGGGCAGCGAAGATTAACTGTGACTGAATCAGCAATAACCTCTAAATCACTGTCACTGTCACTGTCGTTATTGTCTGTTGTCATTCCACCACCAATGCAACGCTGAACTCGAGCAAGGGCATCCTCAAATGGCTCACCATGAGGCTCTTTAGGAATCATACCTAGTACCTACATAAAAGCAAAGATTCATGCAAATATAATTTTCAAGTCAGCTGATAATGTGCAACACTTTTAAATAGCTCAAACAAGAGCCATACCAGAGTTCATGCACTTAAGAAAAGTGATTCTGTAAGGTTCCTCTAAATGCAGCCTTTTTATAACCAAACCAACACATAAGCACAAGTACATCCTCATATTCAAGAAAGCCCTTGAAAAATTCAATTGGAACAAATAGGAGAAACAAAGTTGACCAACTATGATAAAGAATCACACAGTTCTGTACGAATCAAGGAGGGATCAACATTTATGAACAGAAAACCTTCTACAGAGTGCTATCATGACAGACTTTTATCCGCTTCCAGTTCTACTTTCCTTAAGCGAGCCCGGGCTTTGGGAAGCCTTTGAGAAGCTGTAAACTAGATAGAACGCAGAGCATTTACGCAGCATCTCCCTATATTTAATTCTGGTCCTTTTAGTTATACATTAATCAAAAAAAGGGCGTGGGACCTAAAAAAAAGAATATAGCACTTATACATCTATTACTAGTCCAGCAAAATTGGCCTCAACAAGTTATTACTGTTTTTCTCCCAATGAGTGCAGGACTTAGTTACCTCCGCTGAAGTCAACTTAAGTCTGTTAACCTCAGTTTGGAATGGCGAATCCAAATCTAAAACAATACCCAGATTCCTGCCCCCTGCCTACAAAGAGTTGGTTGTCATTGTGTGCAACCTTACAGCATGCAAAGAGACGTTCAACTCTAAATTTTAAAGCATTAAATGCCTACTACTCAATTACCTATTTTGCCAATGGGCTCCTCATTTTGGTACTTGACTCAAGCTTTGGTAGGGGTTAGCTGGGTCCAACCTGCTAATGTCAAATACATTTTCCTGAAGGAGAAGAGTTGGGTTGTTCGTATTTTGAAGTTGGTTCCATTGGCTATTTGCTGTATTAGAGAGGGATTGATGAATTCTGTGCAAGAAGCTTTATCCTAGAAGATTCCAAAATCTATTTTTGAGATTGTAGTATAATTCGAGTCAAGTTCTTGATTCAGGTACAAAGATGCCTTTGGATTTCAGACAAATTATCTCAATAACTGTACTTTTTTTTATAACTCATAAAAAGAATTTAATAGTGACCTTGTTTTGAGGTACTCTTTACGGTTTTACTTTTTTCCGAAATGTGTAAACAAAGTTACATTAAAGACAGAAAGGGGATGTCATGTCAACATGCACAATTAGCCAATTAGGTCTCTCATGCTCTCATAAACAATCTTATCTACAAACTAGAAAAATCATTGTTTACCATTGCACCAGAAGGATCTGTACTCACATAGTTGTCAAAAAATACAGTTTCAGCACCTGCGAGAACTGGAACCGCCCCGGCGCCTCCCTCCTCCCAAAAATACACACTCACACTCAAATCATTGATTCGTCTTTCTAAACGCACCCCTATATGATGTCCTCTTCTAACTTTCTTGCTTAAGTCTACTAGGAAGGCAAGACACATGTCCTTTCAATCATAAAAGTGAAAGGGAGATGCTTGCATTGTCATCCAGAGCCAGCAGTTGATATTTTCGTTGTTGTGTGGGTAAGATAGAAAATAGGTAGTGAGACTGGGACCATGTTGTTTTACGGTCCCAATCTAGTTATACAAATCAATTACATAGCCCGTTGTTTTTCGAACATCTTATTCTTCATGTTTAATTATTTGTGTTTGTGATATTTTGAACACAATAGGGTCAACTTTTTGACAATATTATAATGTTCAATTTTTTTTGAATTCATCATATTTTGAACATGGTGTGCGTGTGTGTGAGTGTGTCCAGTGTCCCCTATACAATAAGAGCGGGGTGGACGAAAAATTTGTTTGAGTAGCCTGCGGCTGCTTGCTTGCTAGTTTGTCTTCACACACGAATTTACTTTTTTATCTTTGAATATAATAATTAATCAGTAGTTTGCCTTGTAGCTTGTGTTCACACACAAATTTACATTTTTACCCTCGAGTATACTAATAATTAATCATTAGTTTGCCTTGTAGCTTGTTTTTACATACACAAATTTACTTTTTTGCCCACAAGTACAATAACCAAGGATACTAGCATTAAATGAAAATTAAGTTACTAAACCTATCAATTCTGATGAGCAGATTAAATACGGATCATATGTATATCACATTAAGGAAAATACATGTCGGGTGTGTTTTAGTTCACGCAAATTTGACCAAAAAGAATTTGAGTCGGGCGTATTTCAAATTCGGGGAAATACTTATATTTTTTGTTCACACATGCATTTAACTTTCGTACACGAATACAATAATCAAGAATCATATCATCAAATGAAACTTAAGCTAATAGACCTATCAATTTAGACGAAATATAGTTGGAGGGTATAATTTGTTAGGGCAATTACAAGCAGGGTGTATTTCAAATTGATGCAAATTTGAAGTTAAAAATGCGAGTTGCGTGTGTTTTGAGTTTAGGTAGATACAGGTCAAGTGTATTTAACCCGTGCATTGAGCCGGTTAACTATTATATATATAAGTTTTCGATAATGTATATAAGTCCCTGAACAGTGGCATACGGTATGATTTTGAACGTGGTAATATATAAGTTTTTAACCATTAACATAGAGGGACCGCAATGCTATATGGTCCTACGACCACGGTCTAATTGCATACCGTACGATTTTGAATGTGGTATATATAAGATTTTGAACAAGATAGATATAAGTTTTTATACATTAACATAGTGGAACCACACTACTATATGGTGTTGGGACCATGATCTAACTGCTGCCTCAGCTGAATTTCCCATCAATCATAAGATGTCCTTGAAGGAGTGTCAAGGCAACAAAAAATTTAACACCAACGAACATAATAGAAGTGCTAACGAACCTGTTGAAGAGTTCGCCTTCTCACAAGTCTGACCCCCAAACAGAAAATACGGGCATCAGTTCCTGATAGAGAAATCTTGTTCGCCCCTTCTACAATGTTCACTGTAATCTGAAATGACATTTGGTGTTTGGTGAGAATCTGTGAGGGTGTCCAGATGAACACATGTATAAAGTATGGTCCAGTTGAAATTATTGGGATGTTCAAAAAAAGAGACTGAACACAAGTGCAAAAAAGAGGTGAAGCTAGGAATTTAAGGAGATCAACTAGAAACAGGTTGATAAACTCACTATTGCACCATCATCACGCCCATTAGCTCCTAATAATTGCGAACCAGGTCTATTCACAGCCCGGACTGGGATACCTAACAACACAACAACCAAATCTATAAAACAAAGGAACGCTGAAATGTCTTTTAAAAAAATAAAAAGAAAGAAAATATAGGACGACAAACCATGCCGGACCCCTAAATGAACACTCCCCCCCCCCCCCAATTGGATTATTAGAGACAATTTTCACCACATCCTTGTCCACTGCAAAAAACAGTGAATCTAAGGTTTACTGCTTTTAGCACAGGGTTCTGCTGGTAACATCCAGAGTAATGGTAGAATTAATGAAACAAAATAGGTCTGCTTTTACTGATATCTTCAACATCATTCCACATCTGGCAACCTAACAACAAATGAAATTTAACAAATTAATGTACCATTAACTTGTAGATCTGGGTACTGTGGCCATTGTATCCTAAATGGTACACTATCATTAAGAAGCATACACCATGCCTGCAAAAAAGTAACTTATCAGAAATAATATTCTAACGACAATGGATCAATGCAGAGGTGCTGTCAATCAAAAATACGAGAATAACCTGGACATCATAATCTGTCTTCCGCACTAAATCCCTGTCAGCCCTTGTTATTTTAAAAGTTGTTTCAACACTCTGAGTAGGCTTTGTCCTGCAACTCATTGAAGGTAGAATGCAGAAATAAACTATTAATCATTTGGAAAAAAAGGTCATCTGAAAAGAACTCGAATGCGTAGATAGCTTCAAACATTCAACAGAACAAACAATTGATGCAAACATTCATTTAGAGACCCTTAGAACAACGTTAGTTGAGCACTGTAACGTCTTGGTCTTAGATAATCAAACCGAACACTTGACACCTACATTCAGAATGTCTCATTCAGCTAGCTACCCTCATGCCATTTAAGAGTGGCAGTTTCCCCTGTATAATACCCTCTCCTTAGTCCACAAGAACTAACAACCAAATGCAACAATACATGCAGCCTGCAGGCACTCTGCATACGCCTGAGGTAACAGCGACTTAAAGAGGCATAAATGATATAGACGTAGCAGCCACAGAGGGCTCTTGCAGAGGAGCATAATGTTGATAACATAAAGCATTTCAAACGTGTCAGACTCATACATAACCAATTTATGTACAGCCGACCTGCACGAACACCAACCCACCCTCCAAGCACAAGCAAACCACAAAAAATAAAATCCCTTAGTACCCTTACAACCTCCCTCTAGTGCGCCCCAACAATGACAGCGAACGAGACCATTTGAACAATGAAGAAATAATCAGCAGGCCAAAATAGACAATTGAATTAAAAGGGAGTTTCTGGCAGAATTGCTTAACTTCTACACAGGCATAAACTATCAATTTCTAGGTAATTCTACCATCTAACAATCAGCATCAATATTCCTATCAGAAAAAACAACCAGCATCAATAACAAGATAGAGAACTGGGAAATACTCTACATACCCATCAATAGGAATAGTGGATTTTAACTTGACAGGAGATAATGGATGTGCTACGGTCAACCAAAAACTGCAAAGAAGGCAATACAATACAATACAAGAAAACAGTACATGATTAGATTATCAAATCAAACCACATAAATGAAACAAAGAAAAAGGAATACAAAAGGGGAGAAAGAAACTGAGAAACTTCTATTTCTCATTCTTTACAAAAGCTTGATGTGCCACGACACAAAATAGCTCAAAAGCAATTTTTTAGCTTGGGCAACCACTGAAGGAAAGATATCCACAGAAGACATGCTTAAAAGAAGGATTGAAGGAATTTTAATGGCCCAACCAGCTCTTGAATGTCTCCAGGACAAAGAAACAGTTGAGCACCTTATTGTCCATTGTTGGTGGTAAGCTCCTTTACTTGAGCTGATGAGTCTAACCTTGATGGGTCAGTTGGGTTCAAGCACCAAACGCAAAACATGTGCTGGAGGCTTAAAGGAATTCGGCGAAGATATCGGTTTTTGCAACTTGGAAGAAGATTCCCTTTTGGCCATTTCAATGACTAGATTGAAGGAAATTGGTTATCAAATTTTTGAGGTCAAAGTTTGTCCTATAAAGATTCGAAGCTTTCATTTTAGAAAAATCTTCTAAAAGTAACATGCCTCATTAAACCTCATCTGCTTCTTTTACATGGATTTTAGTAGGCAGCCAAGTTTTTCCCTTTATTCCTTTTTTTTTTTTGGGGGGGGGGGGGAGGTGGGGGAACGGAGGGGAGGGGGAGGGGCAGAGGATGAAAAAGATTGCAAGTACATGAGAGTGATAGTGAGAGAATTGGCACATACGGGTCAGCACGTTTAAGTCGACAAACTTCACAAAGAAATGAGGCCAGCGTAGAAATATTCTCCATGGGGTTATCAGGAATGATCACACAACAACTGTGTTGGTACACATTGCAATCTGGATCAACACACTGCATGACAAGAGTTGCATTGAATTAGCATCCCAATCACTGAAATGTTCCATAAGAAAAGCTTCAAGCCACACTTGCTGAAGTGCAAGGAAATGAAACGACTGCAACAAAGAAGTCAGCAACTGAATATAGAACACAACCAATATTTGTATGATTTATAACATATGCTATTCATATGACCCAATCCAGCAACTTCCCCTCCCTGGGGCACAAAGGAATCAAAGAAAGATGGGGGCCAGCAATTTGCTGAAGTAGTTCAATGGACAATGGTATCCTAAAAAGGGTAGCACCTTTTTAGGGTGTCCTTCAACCAACAGAGATAACAGAATTCCCGAGAGATGCAAAGCTAATGAACCAGACTGTGAGATCATAATTGATTAGAAGGGTCTCTAGAGCCTAAGACTAATCAAAAGTAAGCATACACCTGTACCTGAATCAGGGTGCTACCAGAGGACGAAGTACTACCACAAGGACACCGAATTTTTTTTTCCGATTTGTATGACTCTTCAGGTTCCTCTTTGGGCTGTATTCTGCTGCCACCTGAACTGTTTTGTTTCTTTGCATTAGAGTCATTTGCTCCCGTCTCTTGCATCTTTCTGTCCCCAATAAAAAGTTCACTATTTTGTTAATAAACAACAATACAGCAATACCACCAGTGGAGCTTATCCAACACACACACACACACACCAAAAAAAAAAAAAAATATCTCTCTGTCCGGGTCCTGCTTACACAAGATCTTGGGAGATCAGATGTCAGCAGCCTTACCTCAGCATACATTATCACTACATGCTAAGAGATCACTTTCCATAGACTCACAATCGGCAACCTTACACCCTTACCTCAGCATGCTGAAAGACCGTTTTCAGTAGACCCACAAAGAAAAACAATTTAAGAAAACAATTTGAATATAAAACTAAAAGAATTAATGAATAATAAATTAAAAAAATAAAGAAAGAAAGAACAATTTATATTATATAATTTGTATTTAGAACAAAATAATAGATACAGACACTATAATAAAACTAAATAAATAAATAATAAAATAAAAATAAATTGCGAGAACAAATTGAAGAATGGAGATGTTGAAGCAGCAAATGTGCAAGCAACAAACTCTACCCATTTTCTGCAACCCCAATCCTAGCACTCAACAAATTTCTATCCTGAGCCATGCCCTCACAAATGCCTAGATAAACCAAATCATGTTTAATCACTTCTTTAAAGTCCTTTGGTCTCTCGCATTCTAGTGGAACTTATGAGAAATATCATAGGCTAGGATGAGTCAGACACGCACACACTCATGCTCACAGAAATGCAATGCACCAAATGTAAACTCATACCACAAATACTAGCTAACACAGAACCTCATATCATACCACAAACACTGGCTCCCAAGGATACCCTGGTGCTACTTTTCATCAACCATTAGTTATCCTCAAAAAAGCAGTGAAGGAGTTGGTAATTGGCTTCAAAAGGATTTAGAAGGATACAAGGATACAGAACACCTAACACTGCATGCAGCACCAGAACAAGGCTCATAACATAAGTTATCCTGGAAAATCCGTGCATGCAAAGAAGACATCACGATCCCAGGGGGAAGAATAATGATTATCGAAGGATATCGGAAGAATATAGCCCCATGTTTCAAATGCAAGCTACTACAAGTGTGCTGCTATTTATGTTTCTTCTTATATGATTATCTTGCTCAAATTTCAACGACGTGTTTAAGTTCTCACTTTCTGAGCATCAACGAGTACTCTAAAGCAAAACAATTAATAGAAAGACGCAGTAGAAATCATCTGACCGCAACTGCTGCAGTATAAGACAGCAATAGAGAATCTATAGGGGATGGCTGTTTAAGGGGCAACATTTTTCCTCACTGCAAGAAGCTCGTAAATTCCAGATTTTATTTTATTTTTTTGAGGGAGTGTAGTTACCTGTAAACCTCATCTATGATTCCCACTAGTCCATCCCTATTCACATTATTCTTGAACAGACCTGGAGCTGCAAATAGTTAGGCAACTGTTAAACCTTTCATCTGGTGACTTGTTCACTTTTAAAGAAAGAAAAAAATCCTTACTTCATGCAAATATATAATTAGCTCCACATGATTACCTCTAAAATAATATAAATAATATAAATGCAACATAATAGAAGTCATACCAATTCATGACAAATGACAATAAGCAAGAGATAAAGGTTTAGGTAGGAACTCACTTCCTTCATCATAGAGTGAAGCCAAGATTCGGTCCACAAGATCCTACACCACCGAAAACAAAAATGTTGAAGAATTGGAAATCAGAATTCAACTGTATCAACATAAATTCGCCCTCAGATCCAGCATACATAAACAACTGAATGTAGGTGCAAATTCCTCTAAAGTGTGACTTTTGCAACTGACACCCAGAAACACTTACACCTAAACTCAAAGACTAACTAAATAGATAAAAATCTATAGATATAACTTCGTAGAGTACATACATTCATGTGAACCAAAATCCAAAAAGGACATGATACATAATAGAACCTCAATGAGTTGTGAGACAGCACATATTAATCATAATTCGTTTCCTAAATGTTTGATGCAAAATTGCAAATCGCTGGCTAACAATACCCATCACGTGACATAAGCCTCTATGATCAATCAACCAATCATATAGCCCCATTGATCAATATTAGAAATTTGGTGACCAGCAGCAAGCCCTACAACAGGAACATAAATTACCTGCTTCTTCCCTTGCTTTGAAAGGCCGACAGAAGTGAGCACATCTTTGAGCTCTTTTATCCGAAACTGGGACAACTTATCCTACAAATGACAAGAAAACTAACATTACACAAAAGGAAACCATAACTTGGCTGATTGGTCACTGCCACCAAAATGGGGGGAAATTCTCCCTTATAATTTACTTACTAAACAGAACATGGGAAATGATGGGATATTTCTTCACATAAGATAAAGCCCTAGAAAACAGAGTCTAAACCATTCAAGAACAATCTCATGTTTTGTCTTACAAGTTACAAACTTATGAAAAGGAGGAACAACAATTCCACAACACTAAACTCATGACAGAGATTCAACTAGTTTTAATAAGAAACCTTGCACTTTCAAATTCACAACACTACTCCTGAACAAATTATGTATGCCCTTATCCCTGGCCAGGTCCCATCCCAAATAAATGCTAGATTGCCTGTACATCGTGAACAGATCACATAGATCGTCCCATCAAACACAAGGTAATGTCAATGCAACGAGGCCACCCAGAATTTCACACACAATTAATGCCTACCAAGAGGGGACTGCCAAGGACAAGCTTATGGAATTACTTTTAAAAAAATAAACTAAAATAAACCCTAAGAAACCTTAGAAAAAAATCCCTCCAGAATTAACCTCTCTTTTTTTAACACAATGATTCAACTGAACAGACGAATACACGCAAACATGCAATGAGAGAACATCTAAACAGACAAACAGGGGTTTCTAAATTCTAATAGAATGTCACCACTTTGAAAGAAAGAATCCTTCGCATTGTTCCTCTGTCGACGATTCCCATTTTGTGCCAATTCACACAAGAATCTTCACACTGTTCACCTTTCCGTAAGCCTCATTTTCATAAACTACCACACTACTCACATTTAAACCACCCCTTTCAGTAAAACCCCAACTAAGAAAAGGACCATGAACTAAAAGATGGCAATGAAACTGATAAATCTTCACAGTTGATAGGTATTGAGATCCAAAAGCCACCATACCTAAACATTACAACCCATCTCAACTCAATGAACTTAATTCTTATCTCATACCAAATTTTTCACTTGAGCTAGCAACTGCCTCAATCAAATTAATTTCCCAACTCATGCTCATCAACAACGTTCAAATATATCCCTTGAATTCAAATACTGCAACATGCCTAAACTTAAACATAAACAAACAAAATGTCATGTCATATTAAAGCGCCATTGTACGAACCTTGCAAGCAGCGACAACGTCATTATCCAACTCGGCCTCCATGCCAAGCAAATACGAAACCCTACACAACTGAAACCCACGCTCATAAAACCACCATTAAACATAACAAACCTCATGCGAACGTCGAAAATCAATGCAGGCACTAAATTCCACCAAAAGGGTACTGGGGAAAAGCGAAGAAATTAACTCGATGAGCAACGACGATAGGAAAAGGGAAAGTGCATTACGTGAAGAAAATTGATGGAGAAAGCCTCAAATTCAAATAGCAGAAGCAAGGTTGGTGGGTTTTGCTCAGAATCCAAGACGGAATGAACCCCGACAATTAGTGAAATTAAAACCCCTAAAATCTTGTTAGGTTTCGCCTCTTTGTTGTTGCTTCCCTCAAGCAGGAGAATTGTACTAGGTTTTCAGAGACTCGCTGACCGGCTTAAGATTATGACTTCTGGATTCAGGGCGCAGCTGCAAAGTGCAACCCCCAAAATTAGTCCCTGTTTCTTTTTTTTTTTTCTTTTTTTTCATCCTTGGCCTATGGGAATGCCAATTTATGGTGTGAATTATATAAAAATGGGAACGCAAATTCATAAAGCAGGAATGGGATGTTAATGTAGAGGGCACTAAGGATTAATATATTTATGTGGTTAATTTATTGTCAAGGTGAAAACGGTCTCGCTTTAGTTGGGTGAAGATGAACTTTGATGATTCTCTAAACCATTAAGTTTCAGCTGTGGGATTCGTCATTCGTGATCATCTTGGACGAGTTCGAAAAGTTGGCGCCATACCGGTTAATTAACAATCCATTTTGATGACAGAAGCCTTGGCTCTCCGTTTTGGTCTTCAACAAGCTATCGTCGAAAGGTTCTCCAGAATTAAGATTGAACGAGATAGCTTTATTCTCATCCAGGTTATCCAAGGGACCATCCACACCCCTTGGCATATCGATATGATTGTTATAGATATCAAAAACTTGAAGAGGCAGTTGGAAGGTTCCACTATTTCTCACATTTACTAAGAAGCAAACTTAGTGGCAGATTAGATGGCTAATCTCGGCCATTCTTTAGACATTGTCGGTCTTTGGATATGTAGTCCTTCGGTGGCTTTTTTTTTTCTATATTATTCATGCAAAAAACTTTGGGAGATGTCTTGATAGAAGGGTCTCCTAAGTGTTCGATGTATCTTGTTTACCCGAGTTTTAAAAAAGAAAGGATTAATAAATTTATGTGGAAGGTCGTGCGTTGGTGTCTTACTCTTAAAGAAGGATCTGGTCAAGTAACATTAATTCATGCGTTGTTCACCTACAAGCTAAGAGTGGGGACTTGGGATGCATCTAAGTTTGGTGGCATGGACGATTAGTTGTAGCGGGCAGAGGTGTGGGAAGTTTTCAAGTGAGCGAAGAATTACCACATAGTCAAGTTGGAAACATAGGTGGCTATTGTCTCGGGTGTCTGGGAAGTGATGAATGGATGGTTATTCAAGAGAAAGCATACTCATTCGGGGAGTGTTATTGATATAGCTTTGTCTTTCATGGAGGAGTTAAAGAAAGCTCTTGAGAAGATGGTCATTCCTCGTGCCAATGGAAATGTCATATGGAAAGCATCTAATATGAGGGTGTACATGGTGAACTTTGTTAGGGCAAAGCTAGGTGACTGAGGATTTGGAATGGGAATTGTCGTTAGAGATGCCATGGGCGCGATGCTGGTTGACTGGACAGATCAAAAGAGAGGGTTCCCGAGGGTGGAAATGGCAGAAGCTAGAGCTTGTATGATGGTAGTGAAATTGGCGATGGAATTAGGAATTAGAAGAGTAGTGTTTAAAGGAGATTGTCTGACCATTATCTTATCTATCTAGAAGAGGAAATTTGCATCTACAACTGCGGATTTTTTCTTTAATTATATCATTTTCCATTTTGTTACTAGATAACAACCACATAAGGGATAAGAATGAAAATTCTTATCCAAAAGGCAGATATCACAACCACCAAGTCAACCTATATATATGTCTTTATGAGAAACATTTTAGGTTGATGAAAAAATTCGTTTTTCATTTTCATTTTTCTCTATATGTGAATTGTTATTAATTCAGTATAGGTTTGGGGTGTGAATTCTCGGTGACTCCGTATTGTGATAGCCACCAACAACTACATGCAATCAAACGTGAAGAACTTCGATTCGTGGAATGATATCTCGACAAGCCGATCCGCTTCCGCACATAAGAGGTCTTTCTAATACCGACTTACACAATTCAAATCGAGTTTTGTGTTTTTTGTCACATGGGGTGATTTTGTGTGTGTTGGGAGGGGGGGGGGAGGGGGGTGACTTTAAACCTATTTAAGGTGGAAAGGCTTAAAAACCAATTGAAATTTCTATTTTAGTAATAAGATTCTGGATAAAATTCAGTAAAGCTCTATTCAAAACTTGGATGTTTTCCATGGTTATAACTTTTTGTATTATAACAATACAATAGTTTAAAAAAAAAAAAAAAAGGGTTTTTGGACGTTAATAATGTCAACTTTGGGGGTATTGGACACTGTTCGGTCTCGTTTCGAGCCGAATTCTTCTCTTTCTTAGGGTGTTTTTACATGTTCTAACGTTATGAGATTTTGCTAGTTTTGTAGGAAAATAAGAAATTGACCCAAAGTGGAGCCAAAACGGAGCAAAACTCATCAAATGGAGGAAGAGGCAGAAGGATGACTCGCCCGAGTCACATCCTGGCTCCCCCGAGTCAAGCAGTTGGAAGAATAGCAGACTTGCCAACCAAAGCTGAGCCAAGAAAAAGTGAGACAGAAGGCTGGCTCGCCCGAGCAACATGCTGGCTTGGTCGAGCCATACCTCTGAAGACTAGTATGAGTGTGTTGAGAAATTGGCTAAGGCAAGGAGGAGACAGGGGGTTGGCTCGCCCGAGCAAGGGCCCTGCTCGACCGAGCTTAGCACCTGAACTGCCGAAGAGAAATTGCCAAGAAGACATGGTGCGACCGACCAGAAGCCTGGCTCGCCCGAGCCAGGGGGTGGCTCGCCCGAGCCACTCTAGTTTTCTGCGTTGAAATTAGGATTGAAATGCTGCGTTTTGTGTAACAGTTTGGGATCAATATAAATACTCTTAGCTGCGATTTCATCAAAAACAGTTTTTAGCTTAAGTTTTAATATGTATTTCCTAGTTTTAATGCCTTTTTAAGTTGCTTTCTACTTTCTCTCTCTTAGGGTTTCTATTACCTTATTCTCCAAGTTCTTGAGATTTTGAGTGTAATCAATACTTCTTCAAGTAATTTCAGCAAAGTATTTTCTTCATTTACCTTGTGCTTTCGATTTCATTGAGTTTGTCATTCAAAGTTTCTAGGTTAGCCACCAATCAATCTTTTTAGTGAAAAGGGGGATTAAGGGCCACAAATCTTACTTGAAGTGAAGATTTGAGGGTCCTTAGTAACTTGATTCACAACTTTCTATTTTGTTGGGGGAAAGTTGCAAATGAAGATGAAGAATGAAGAATAGAGATTTTGATTAGTCAACAAAGGTATGGACTTAATTCTCAGCTTGTTTTAGTTAATTAATTGCTTTTAAATTGCTACTTGCTTGCTTTTGATCTTGGTGATAGTTTAGGGTGTTATTAAATGTTTGCTTGTTAGCTTTATAGATTTCTTTTGAATCAATTGTTAGTAATTACTTGCTTAGATGTGTTTCTTTCTTAATAGTTATGTTTAGTATCATGATTAGGAATAGTTTAATCGCTTAATTTTCATACTTTAATGCTTTCCGCACTTGAGAACCTCTAACAAACTATAAACCTAGACAAACCTCACACCCATCCTCGAGTTCGAAATCCTAACTTAGAACCACATCCTTACTTAGAACCACATCAAAACCTACAAACCGAACAATGGCGTCGTTGCCGGGGATGGCGTTATTTGGGAGTTTAGGAGCTTGGTTTGTTTGTGCATAGTGTGAATAGTTTAATTGCTTTGCTTGATTAGTGTTAAGTTTTAAAATCACTAAAAATTAAAAAAAATAGAAAAACCAACTAAAAGAGAGAAAGTGCATCATTCGATAGGATGGGTTCGAATACCGGAAACCAATAGATTGGTTAGGGTAGAGACACCTTTAGTCGACTTGCCTAACATGGGTGAGGAAGAACCGAGGGTGACCCTGAGTGACCAGCTTTATCCATCTTATGACCCGCCTCCATCATGTTTTGTGCTATCGGCCCTACCTCAGGGAGTTACTTTTGACCCTCGACATTATCATACCCAAAATCTGCCTTTATTTACTGGGACGGGGTTAGCGCTTATTTGGACAGTGGAGTATAAGGAGTATCTTAGTATGGTAACACCACCCGGGGTACCCTTAGATTATGTTCTGCTGAAATATTTGCCCTTTGCCCTGCGAGATTATGCAAAGAGGTGGATGTATAGTATCAAACCGGGATCCATAAACTCATGGGATAGTTTCTTAAAAGTTTTTATAAAGAGGTACTTCCCGAATTCTATGGCGGTTCAAATGAGAAATTCCATCTTGAAGTTTAGACAGGACAAGGGGGAGCCCTATTGGAAAGCTTTTGAGCGGTTTAAGAATCTTTTGTCTCAATTTCCCCATCATGGGTTTGACCTAGTGAGATTGTGCCAAATAGTGTATGAGGGAGTGGATCAGGAAACCTGAGTAACCTTAGAACCTATGTGTCAAGGGGGATTTATGGAAAAAACTGCAGAGGAAGCTTGAGATTTTTTAGAGTATGTCAGAGAGGGTGATGCAATGGGGGAATACTAGGGATGAGTCCATAGGAGCACAATTGTCCAATGCACGAGGGGGGGTTCACGCGGTTAGTGAGACCACCGGATATGAGGCTAGGTTTGCTTCTCTAGAAAACATGATCAAAACCCTAGCTCAACAACAACTAGTGACCGCTAAGAACCAACTTGTGCACAAGTGAGTGCCTTAGAACAACCTATTTCCCCGACCCCTCAATCTCAGGTGATGTGTGCTTAGTGTCAAGGACCAGACCATGTTTATGCAAACTGTCCTTCTTTCATGCAACATGTGTCTTCCAGTGTAGAAAACGTGAATGTTATGTTTAATCAGTACCGGCCTTACCAATATCCCGGGGTGCAAAAGCACCCTTACTTGTCTTATGGACCGGACAATCAAAATGTCTTGAGGCCACCAATGAACCAAGGAGGAGGTTTCCAAGGAAACCCACCTCTTCTTCAACAACCTCAAGTCCAGACCAGACCACCACCCCAGGTGGCTTATCAAGCACCTCGAGGGCAGTCCATTCAGCCTCAAGTTGCCCATACCCGACCACCACCGGGGTATCCTAGTGAGGATAAGGGGGATAGAAAGTATAAGGAGTTAGAAACTGGCTTAAGGGATGTCCAGAATTCCGTGGGTAGTTTGGCGAAAATGTGTAAAGAAATGCAGGAGAGTTTCGCGCAACTAATGTTGTCTAATAGAGATAAGGGTAGTTTTCCTGGACAACTCGAGGCAAACCCCGCGGGGCAAGCCTCTGGTTCATCATCTTGTGACCCAAACCAAATGAGGGGATTAAATGTCATAATTACCCTTAGGTCTGGAAAAGAAATAGATAATAGGGTGCAAAAGCCTTTGTCTGATGTGTGTGGAAAGAAGCCTATATGTGATGAACCCAATGATGAGCTAGTGTCTGTTGAAGATGAGCCATACGAAGAAGAGAGGCCAACTAACTTAGTTGAGCCTCCTAGTGCGAAGGTTTCACCTAGAGTAGTTCCTGAGTCTAGTCCTTTACCATCGGTGGCTTACAAGCCTCCCCCACCTTTTCCGCAAAGGTTAAGGGGGAATAAGGACCAAAAGTTTTTAGATAAGATTAGGGAAATATTCTCCCAGGTTAAGGTCAATATCCCTTTACTAGATGCAATTCAACAGTGTCCGTCGTATGCTAGGTACCTTAAGGATTTGTGCACCACCAAGAGAGCGACTCAAGTTCCTAAAAAGGCCTTTTTAGCCTCCAATGTGAGTTCAATCCTTTCGAGTCAGGTTCCTGTGAAATATAAAGATCCCGGGTGTCCAACCATTTCCATAACCATAGGGGATAGCCAGATCGATAGAGCTTTACTTGACTTAGGGGCGAGTGTCAACCTTTTGCCCTTGCATGTTTATGAGACCCTAGGCTTGGGTGAGTTGAAACCCACTAGGATGGTGCTTCAGTTAGCTGACCGGTCCACAAGAGTTCCAAAGGGGATAATAGAGGATGTTTTGATTCAAGTAGGCACTTTTGTGTTCCTGGTAGATTTCGTAGTGTTAGAGACCGCTAGAGTTCATAGCACTCGTGATGAGATACCCATCATCTTAGGTAGACCGTTCCTAGCCACATCAAATGCATGGATAAATTGCAAAGACGGTCAGATGAAGCTAACCTTTGGGGACATGATCATGGAACTCAATATCTTTGATTTGCAAAAGTCTCCCTTAGGCTTTGAGGAGCTAGAGTGTAGAGCCTTGAACTAGGTGAGTGACCTTGACGATAGTACCCATTCTGACCTTAGTGAGGTTTCTTGTGTGGATGAGCTTGCTGAGTTAGGAATTGACCCAGATTTTGTGACTTCATTATGTGACTCTGATGTTTTTGACGGTGAATTGTTGTATGAATCATTGTTTGCTTCTCAAAATGTGCCTGAACCTGTAGAGCCAGCACCACCATCTTCCAAGACTCTAGAACTAAAGCCCCTTCCTTCTGAGCTTAAGTATGTGTTCCTTGGCCCAAGTGAAACCTATCCGGTTATTATTGCTTCTGACCTCGATAGGGATCAAGAGAATAAGCTAGTTGATGTCCTTAGGGTGAACAAGGGGGCTTTACGATGGACACTTGGAGACATTAGAGGAATCAGTCCATCCATTGTGCAACATAGAATATATTTGGAAGATGATAGTGTGGCCCATAGGGATCCTTTGAGAAGGCTTAATCCCCAAATGAAAGAAGTGGTCAAGAAAGAAATTTTGAAGTGGTTAGACAATGATATCATATACCCGATTTCCGATAGTAAATGGGTGAGTCCCATACACGTGGTTGCAAAAAAGGCGGGGTTGACGATTGTTGAGAATGAGAGGGGTGAGTTAGTGTCAACCCGCGTACCTTCAGGATGGAGAGTGTGCATAGATTATAGAAAGCTCAATAAGGCCACGAGAAAGGACAATTTTTCGTTACTCTTCATGGATCAGATGTTAGAGAAGCTGGCGGGGCACGAATTCTTTTGTTTTCTAGATGGGTATTCGAGGTACACTCAGATTTCCATAGCCCTATGTGATCAGGAGAAAACTACTTTTACATGCCCATTTGGCACATTTGCTTTCCGTAGGATGCCTTTCGGACTTTGCAACGCCCCCGCCACTTTTCAGCGGTGCATGGTGTCTATTTTCTCAGACCTTGTTGATGACTGTGTTGAAATATTCATGGATGATTTTTCAGTATTTGGCCCCACCTTTGATGATTGTTTGTCCAACTTGAGTCGAGTCTTGAGTCGATGCCAAGAGAAACGCTTGACTTTAAACTGGGAAAAGTGCCATTTTATGGTACGAAAGGGGATAGTCTTGGGCCACGTGATTTCAAAGGATGGAATCGAAGTGGATAAAGCGAAAATTGACCTAGTTAGGAACTTGACCCCCCCACTTGTGTGAAGGAGGTTAGGTCTTTCTTAGGACATGCTGGATTTTATCGTCGATTCATTCATGACTTTAATAAGATCGCCAAGCCCCTTTCTGCTTTATTGGCCAAGGAGGTGACTTTTGATTTTTCTGATGAGTGTTTGAAGGCCTTTAACACACTTAAAGATGCCTTGATATCACCTCCTATTCTCAAACCCCCTACATGGGGGGAACCGTTTGAGTTGATGTGCGATGCCTCCGACTTTGCCATAGGTGTGGTCTTAGGACAACGAATTGATAAGAAACCTGTTGTGATCCACTATGCAAGTCACACTCTGAATGAAGCACAATTGAATTACACGGTAGCTGAGAAAGAGTTTCTAGCTGTGGTCTATGCGTTTGAGAAATTTAGGGCTTACTTGTTGGGTGCTAAAGTGATTGTGTTTACTGACCATTCGGCTATTCGTTATTTTATGGAGAAGAAAGAATCCAAGCCTAGATTGGTTAGGTGGGTGTTGTTACTTCAGGAATTTGACTGTGAAATCCGTGATAGGAAAGGATCTGAAAATCCAGTAGCGGACCATCTTTCTAGAATAGTATCTGAACATGAGATAGAACCTCCTATAGATGCTTGTTTTCCCGACGAGTGTATTCTTAGCATAGGAGTAGAGTCGTGGTTTGCCGATATTGTCAACTTTAAAGCCACGGGAGAAATGCTTAGTGATTAGAATAGGCATGATAGGGATAGGTTCCTTTACACTGTCAAGAATTTCATATGGGATGACCCCTATCTGTTTAAGTACTGCCCTGATCAGATTCTTAGGAGGTGTGTTCCGGATGAGTCTATTATGGATGTCCTCTCGTTTTTCCACGACCAACCTTGTGGGGGACATTACAGTAGGAAGAAAACAGCTTACAAGGTCTTTCAAAGTGGATTCTATTGGCCCACCATCTTTAGAGACGCCCATAACTATGCCCAAAGTTGCTCTAGGTGTCAAAGTTTGGGAAAAATTTCTAGAAGAGACATGATGCCCTTGCAACCTGAGATTTGTGTGGATGTGTTTGATGTATGGGGTATTGATTTTATGGGACCATTCCCCACCTCTTTTGGGAATGAGTTTATTCTTCTAGCAGTGGATTATGTGTCTAAATGGGTCGAGGCAATTCCGTCAAAGAGAAATGATGCAAAAGTAGTGACTAGGTTCCTTCGAGAAAACATCTTTTCTAGGTTTGGGGTACCTAGAGCGATCATTAGCGACCAAGGAACCCATTTCAATAACCGATCTTTTACGGCTTTGCTTAGGAAGTATTCTGTGGAGCATAGAATGACCACCGCTTATCATCCCCAATCAAATGGTCAGGCTGAGGTGTCCAATAGGCAGATTAAGCAAATTCTTGAGAAGACAGTGTCTAAGAATAGGAAAGATTGGTCCACCAAATTGTCCGATGCTTTATGGGCTTATAGGACGGCTTACAAGACCCCTATAGGAATGTCGCCATATAGAGCAGTCTTTGGGAAACCTTGTCACTTGCCAGTGGAACTTGAGCATAGGGCGTGGTGGGCTTTGAAAGCCCTAAACCTTGACTTTTCGGTAGCTGGGGATATTAGGAAGTTTACTTTGTGCGAACTAGAGGAATTAAGGAGGGAAGCATATGAAAACGGGAGGTTGAGTAAGGAGCGATCGAAAGTTTTGCATGATAGAGTGATCCTTAGGAAAACCTTTGTCCCGGGGCAGAAAGTCCTCCTTTATGACTCACGTTTGCACTTGTTTGCGGGTAAGCTGAAATCTAGATGGACCGGCCCATTCATTGTGACCACCGTGTTTCCATCGGGAGTAGTCGAGATTAAGGACCCCACTAATGAGTCTGTATGGAAAGTGAACGGTCACAGGTTGAAACCTTTCTTGGAGCTTCCGGAGAAGGTGGATGTGGAGTGTGTGACATTCCATGTTCCATCCGTTGATTGAAGAAGAGTGAGGTAACATTCTTGTATATATTGTAAATTAGTTTATTTTTCTTGATTTGTTTCTTTGTTTACTTCTCTTAGCTATGCACTAACAAGAAGGAAGTACCATTTATTGCTCATATGTGCATCATTTCATGGCTTGTATACTTAATCTCCATTTACAAGTCATGCAACGATTATTTGAGATCTAATCAGGTATTATCCTTCTTTATCTTTTGAGTTAGTTGGTGAGAAGTTTCTTTTTCCTTTATTTGGTGTGATTTTTGATGTTTCTTCTTTTAGGATGTTTGTCTTCTTTTATTTCTTATCACAATGAGGACATAGTGTGACCTTTTTGTGTGGGAGTGGGGAGGCATGCATGCCGACTTTCTTCTTTTTCTTTGAAAAGAAAATTGAAAAGAGAAAAATTTTTGGTTAGTTATTTTCTTAGGTTTTGTGTGTTTTTAGTTTCGTTTCGTTTTAATTTTTTTTTACTTAGGATAGTTTTTTGTTAGATTTTTAGTTAAGTGTTTCGGGTTCTAAGATGCCCCGGGAGGTTTTTGAGTGTTTGAGAGTTTGAAAATATTTTTAGGGGAAGTGAAAATACTTAGTTTATTTTGAGAAATTTAACTTTTTGAAGTGTTGGCCAGAACCACTTTGGGGCGAGCGCACTCACTGAGCAGACTTCAAGAGTTAAAGAGCAAGAAAAGGCAAAATTTCCAGAAGTATAGCTCGAGCGAGCAAGACATTGGCTCGACCAAGCCGATCAACTGTGCCCAAATGAGTATGAAATAAACGCTAAGGCAAGCTATTGACAGAAGGGCCGCTCGAGCGAGCAACATACTGGCTCAGTCGAGACAGCCCACTGGAGATTGGTAGAAAAAAGGTTTGAAAGACACGCCCAGCCATCCAGAGGAGCAGCTCGGGCGAGCAATTTGGTTGACTCGGTTGAGCTAAGGTTCGGCCAGCATTTTCCATTGCGTCCAGAAACCCTGCTCGGGCGAGCAGGTTATGCTGCTCGGGCGAGCCGTCGACAGATCTGTTTTCTGTCGGGGTGTTTTATTTGAATTTCTCTCACTTCCCTCATATTTTCTCACTCATTTTCTCTCTCATATTTCTCTCTTACTTCCCCCAAACCCTAGCATCAAACCCTAACTCTAAATTCTTCACTAATCTCTTCGATTTCTTCCAGATTTGGTCGAATTTTTACTAGGTATGCATTTCTTTGTTGTCTTGTATCAACGAGCGAAATCGTTGTCGCGTCCGTTCTTTGTCGCGATTGGTGCGACGGGTGTTGCTCTTTGAAGATGACACACACTTCGCAAGGTCTCAAGTGTAACGGGTGTTTGCTGTTTGTGCTTGTTGGGCGCTTGCAGTGGGTGGTGCAGTTGTTGTTTTGTGCTTCAAGTTGGGTGGCTTCTAGCAAGGGTTGATTTTGCTCTCAAGCATTCAACCACTTTTTCCCTTGGTGCTATTTGGGAGGTAACATTCAATTAGTGTTTCAAAGTTTGATTTTAAGGTTAAATTGGGTGTTATTTATGATTTGTTCTCAGAATTTAGGGCTTGAGTGGTTGTGTGTATTGGTTGTTATTTGGGTATTCTTGAGTTGCTAGTGTTGCTTTGATTTCAACATGGTTCAATCTAAGAGAGCACGCATAAGTGAGGAAGGTTCTCCCTCACCCCCGCCTGAGTCTTCATCAGCGGCGGTGGATAAGGATCGATACAAGGCTCAAACACCTCCTCACATTAGCCCGTCCATCACCCGTGTCCCTTGGAGTCTTGATCAGCTGACCCAGGAGTGCGTATGAGATTCCAGGATGAACATCATAAAGAGAAGTACGAGCTATATCAACACCGGAAGCTTTGTGCCCCGGATGTGTACGATGAAGCAACAGTGAGGAAGGTGTATTGCGGCCCTAACTTCGAATTTATCATAAGAATCTTGGGATGGGATTCATTCATCAAGATTGACGAATCCCTTTATGACCAGCCGATTCTTGAGTTCCTTAGTTCGTTGCAAGTTGATGATGATGAAACACGGCAAGCAAAGTTCCGGTATAGAGTGGATAACAAGGACAGAACTTGCACTGTGCAAGAGCTATGTCATGCACTTGGGCTACCGGAGGATGGGCTTTATTACGAGGATGCGCGCATTTTGATGAACAAGCCGCCATGAAAAGCCTTACTTGTTGGCGACGGAAGCATCAACGGTCGCACGCCTTAGCCGATGTCTCCTTTTTTACTAGAAATTCCAAGGCTCGTGACTTGTGCAACGTGACCGTTCGGATTTTTCATCGCACAGTTTCGAGTTCGGTCTTCGGAAGGGACGATGGACGGGCTAATGTGAGGAGGGACGATTTGTTTGTTATCTTCCACAGCCTCCAAGGGACACGGGTGAACACGGGGTCTTGCATTTTGCATTGCTTGAAAGAAATCACCTCCAAAAACCTTACCACTACGATTGGCATGGGGCATATTATATGCCATTTTTTGATGAAGCAACGGTTTGGAGGATATATAAGCAAGTTCACCCCGCGTTATTTTCCCGACCCAATCGACGGTGTACGATTGCAACGCATGGGTATCCTCGAGCGCCACCGCACGAAACACATCTACAAATACGGCTCGGATCGATATGCGACGCCCATTCATTTGGACCATGAGCGAGCCGCACGTTGGTTGGATGTGTGCAACCCACACAACTGGTCGTGCGGTGAAAATCCAAGGAGCAGCCGTCGAGTTGGGGGTCCCGATGACCCGTTTGCGCATGAAAACGAGGAAGAAGACGAGGAAGAAGAAGACGAAGAAGGAGGGGAACCGGCAAACCAAGGCGAGGCTAGCGGGAGCGGTTCTCAAGAGATCACGATGGGGTACTTAGCAAACCGAATGGATCAATTGAGTGTTGATCTCCGAGAGCAACGTACTTTGATGCAAAGTACTCATAACTTGGTGGAGAGTCAACAAGAACTCCTTCGTGCGCAGCAATCGACACTCGAGAGGCACGAAGGATACTTTAGACGCTATGACGAGTACTTCCATAAGCAAAACTAGTATTGGAGGGATTGGGGGTACTACCATTATGCTATGGCCGACCGTCCGCCGGCACCGCCCGACTACGTCAATCAGTACTACCCAACTTACTTCCCTTATTATCCATACCCTCCTCCGGGAGGAGATGAGCAGTGATTGTAAGCATTCCACCCCCATCTTATCTTTTGCATTGGATGTGTTTGCTTTATATCATGTGATATACATGTGTGGGGGGTGTGTGGTGTTCCTATAATGGGATATGGTGGAAGTTCTTCAATATGGTTTTGCATTTATGAGGCTTGTTGGATGATTGAGTGCCGTTTCGTTAGGTTTTGTCATGGTTTGTTGGTTAGGAAGTTGCCATTGTAAGCTTTTGCATCGTGATTTTGGGATGTATAGTTGAGATTGTATGGTTTACGTTTTGGGGGTTTCTCATTCGTAGAACCGGGTAGTGGCGAGGTATTTCACCCTTAATTCCCGCCTCATATAGTGCGATTCGGGGTTGGGTTAGCCAGTGATCATGTACATTTGTAAATATTTTAAGTTTCTTTTAATTAGTAAATCTTTAGTCTCTTTGTCTTGTATAGTTTGATTTTCCTTTTTTTATTTAGCATGTAAACATTTCACCCATAGTATGCTTTCATTGTCTATCTCTCACCTATGGTGTTATGTTCGTGGATCGTGCGTTGGGTGTGCGTTTATTGAAGACCTTCAGGTAACATCATCTAACCCTCTCTTTCATTGTGAATATAGTAGTCATCCATGTTGCATGCTTGATTTTCCTTTTGGGTGGCGAACCCCTTGAGTGTGAATGTTGGGATAATATTGTTGTTGGAGCCGTGTGGGCTCGGGTCGCCACCAATTATTGTTTGTTATGTGTTTGTTGTGTGTTTTTAGGTTTTCTACCTTATTTGTGACACCCTTCTTCTCACAATGAGGACATTGTGAAGTTTTGTGTGGGAGTGGGGGGTGATACTTCCATTTGTCATGGGTAGATCACCTAGTTTTGAGTCTTTGTTTTCGTTTTTCGTAGTTTGTGTCGAAAAATTTGAAAAATTTTGTGTGAAAAGGAGAAAAAAGGGAGTGAAAAACCTCCAAGGCTTTCTTTTTCGTTTTGTTTTTGCTTTGTTTCTTGGATTTCGTTGTCAAAATTGAGAAGCCGTTCTTAATCTTCTTGAAAAGAAACCGGTTTGAGCATTTTCGACCCTATCTTGGGCGATTGTCATGACTTACGTTAAGTAGATTCCTTTCATTGAGTGTCTAGCGAGATCCCATCTCTCTCTTTTTATGTTCTGGTTGAAATTGGGGGATTCTAGGGATTCGCATTTGAGCTTGTTTTGTTTTCTTGTTTAGCAAAAGCAAAAGAAAAAAAAAGAAGTTCAAAAAGAAAGAAAAAAATTCATAAGATACAATAACCTGATTAAGTGGAGGGTGTCGCTGAATGACACTAACCACCTACACTTAGCCAACCTACACGGGCCCGGTAACAGTGGTACGACACGGATACCCCTTAACCCTCCTCCTATATCGCTTTGCGATGGAGAGGCGAATGGAAAAGACTGTGTTGGGAGGGTAAACCCCAGATTTGGGCCGTCCAATTCCCGAAAATAAGGCTAATACCGACCTTAAAAAAAGAGTAAAAAAAAAAAAAAGAAAAAAGAAAATTTTGTTGGGAATACCCAACCCTAAAAGAAGAAAAAGTTTGAAGTGTTAATAAAGTGAGAGGCTCTTCCTTGCATCACCTGCGGCCCTCACCAAGCCAAGGGCGACCAAATGCGGGGAGGGCCACTCTTTCCTTTCCTTTGTTCGTTTCGTTGTTTTGTGAGCTCGGGTGTGAGTCTTTTGGGTCGTCTGGGATCGATTAGAACTTTTTAAAACTTTTTCGCAAATGGGATTAAACTCTACATGAGGTGTAAGGGATCAAAAACTTCCAAGATTGGTGGTTGTGTGGGTTAGGTGTTGTGAGATGCTCATAACGGTTCCTTTTGGAGGATTAATACCGTTTTCTTGATTGGTACGACTTGATTCATTGAAACGAGCAGTTCTCTTTTTCTTTTTTTAAACTTGTTTTGTTTTTCATTTTCCCTTTCTCCTTTTTCTATGGCTTTTGTGGGTGTAGTTGCTACAAACCCTCACGAGACCTACCTCGTCCACCCGGGCTGCTGAGGGGTTTAAAGGGCTTGATGCATACGCTAAATGCATCCGCGATTCCTGCGAAAGTGAGTTAGGTTTAGTTTTCTTTTTCTAGTCTTTTTCTTTGTTTTTAGTTTGCTCGGGGCGAGCAAACCCTTGTGTGGGAGTGGTGTTCGGTCTCGTTTCGAGCCGAATTCTTCTCTTTCTTAGGGTGTTTTTACATGTTCTAACCCCGTGTTTCATGTTAGTTATGAGATTTTGCTAGTTTTATAGGAAAATAAGAAATTGACCCAAAGTGGAGCCAAAACGGAGAAAAACTCATCAAATGGAGGAAGAGGCAGAAGGATGGCTCGCCCGAGTCACATCCTGGCTCGCCCGAGTCAAGCAGTTGGAAGAATAGCAGACTTGCCAACCAAAGCTGAGCCAAGAAAAAGTGAGACAGAAGGCTGGCTCGCCCGAGCAACATGCTGGCTCGGTCGAGCCATACCTCTGAAGACTACCATGAGTGTGTTGAGAAATTGGCTAAGGCAAGGAGGAGACAGGGGGCTGGCTTGCCCGAGCAAGGGCCCTGCTCGACCGAGCTTAGCACCTGAACTGCCGAAGAGAAATTGCCAAGAAGACATGGTGCGACCGACTAGAAGCCTGGCTCGCCCGGGCCAGGGGGTGGCTCGCCCGAGCCACTCTGGTTTTCTGCGTTGAAATTAGGATTGAAATGCTGCGTTTTGTGTAACAGTTTGGGATCAATGTAAATACTCTTAGCTGCGATTTCATCCAAAACAGTTTTTAGCTTAAGTTTTAATATGTATTTCCTAGTTTTAATGGCTTTTTAAGTTGCTTTCTACTTTCTCTCTCTCAGGGTTTCTATTACCTTGTTCTCCAAGTTCTTGAGATTTTGAGTGTAATCAATACTTTCTTCAAGTAATTTCAGCAAAGTATTTTCTTCATTTACCTTGTGCTTTCGATTTCATTGAGTTTGTCATTCAAAGTTTCTAGGTTAGCCACCAATCAATCTTTTTAGTGAAAAGGGGGATTAAGGGCCTCAAATCTTACTTGAAGTGAAGATTTGAGGGTCCTTAGTAACTTGATTCACAACTTTCTATTTTGTTTGGGGAAAGTTGCAAATGAAGATGAAGAATGAAGAATAGAGATTTTGATTAGTCAACAAGGGTATGGACTTAATTCTCAGCTTGTTTTAGTTAATTAATTGCTTTTAAATTGCTACTTGCTTGCTTTTGATCTTGGTGATAGTTTAGGGTGTTATTAAATGTTTGCTTGTTAGCTTTATAGATTTCTTTTGAATCAATTGTTAGTAATTACTTGCTTAGTTGTGTTTCTTTCTTAATAGTTATGTTTAGTATCATGATTAGGAATAGTTTAATCGCTTAATTTTCATACTTTAATGCTTTCCGCACTTGAGAACCTCTAACAAACTAAAAACCTAGACAAACCTCACACCCATCCTCGAGTTCGACATCCTTACTTAGAACTACATCAAAAACTACAAACCGAAGAGACACTAATAATATAAACTATTTTTTTGGACACTAATAATACAAACTATTTTCTTGGACACTAGCAGTACCAACTATTGACCTATTTTCCTCCAACAGTACACTACCGAATTGTTATGGTTTTAACTTATCTGAAAGATGATGTTGCTCCACAACGTGTGACATGGAAGGCATGTTAGTGTCCACGTCAACATTTTCTACACAAGCTCTGTCTTTCTCGTCACACATTATGGAGTTATGTCATCTTTCCGATGAGTTAAAACCATAACAACTCAGTGGTGTACTGTTGGAGGAAAATAGGTCGATAGTTGGTACTGCTAGTGTATAAGAGAAATAGTTTGTATTATTAGTCTCCAATACTCCCAAAGAAATAGGCTCAACGACCATGGGCCGGAGTACAACATGAGTCACTGTAGACCCTGAAAAATTAACGACTTTAAGCTGGTGCTACTCAGGGATTAGGATTCGAGTGAGGTTATTTAATCCTTAAATAAGAACACTTTTGAAAAGAAACTTACAATTCTTAAAATTCTTAAGAATTATAAGTTTGTAAATTCGATTTGTAAATTTAACTTATTTGAATAATTAATTAAAAAATTCAGCTCGGGAACCATCATACAAACAACCAATCAGGATCAAAATGGGTCACTGGACTGGCCCTGGAGGTCAAACAACCTTCACTAGGTAAAGCCAGTGATCCATTGATCACCAAACCCAAAAAGAGGCCAGAAACAATGCCAAGGTCGTTTGCCCTAGGCTTCTATTTCAGCCCATTTATGTTCCGTGGCTCTTGCATCTTGGTTACCGAACTCAACAATTGATCCATTTAGACAAATATGTGAAATATCTAGAACCCAAATTATGCAAAATATAATTTAACGAGTCGCCAATTGACTTTGAGGAAACAAACAAACCTTAAAACAAGACTCTGGCCTACGAACCTGAAATCCAAGTTCGGGGGTAAGGTTACAAGTGCAAGAATTAGAAAACTCTCAGATTAACCTGTTTAGAAAACAGACTTTACCAAAATCAACTTTAAGTGAAAGAGAGCGGGAAGAGATTTATAAGAATTTCACTAGAATAATATTCATGTCATGCATTTTAATGAACTTTTTACAAAATGTATAAACATGAAAACTCTAACTTTGTTTAAACAATTAGCATGCAAAATGTAGCTTGGATAGAGAGGAAAGAAAGGAATTCCTCTAACATCAATACGCCGAGAATTCTTGGTGTCGTGAATGATTAGGATAGTAGGGTATTTATAGGTGAAGGTAAGGATAGATGAAATGGAAGGGAATGAACATCATCCACAAATCATGTCATTTGATCTCATAATCTCTCGTCCCTCCCCTCCTCCCCCCCCCCCAATCAAAGTAATTTGAGTATAGGAGTACATAGATTAAGGGATTACATAGATTGGGGGAGAGTGTTGGATAATATTTTAGCACGAATTGATGACATGGACTGCCACCTAGGCCAAACGACCTTAGGTGTGTTTCTTGCCACAGATTCATGACTAGGCATTGCCTGGTCCAGTCTGAAAAATAGTGTCAACGCCAAAACGACCTTGCTATGGTTTCTAGGCTAGCTTTTTCTTGTGTTGACTTTCTAGGTTTAAATTTTGCATGTTAATTATTATAAACTTATCTAAGACACTCAGTGCGAAATTGGATGTCTACAGAGATCCCCCAATTAGGCCTAAGAGAGGTTCTCCTATGTATCCAATTTGGAATCAAGCTAGTCGTAGTTCATAAGGTGCAACTTCAAACAACTGGTGCCTTGAGGAAGGCTTGGTGAGGAACGCTCAAATGGATGGATGGTTAGGAATGCTTAAATTATTTAGTGAGGTACGTGGTTTTAGGGTTTAATGAAATGGGGGTGAAGGTTCAAAGACTTGGTCGGATGCATGAATGCTTAAGATGCAGCGAGGTGTATAGAGGTTCAAAGTCTTAGATGTTGTGGTTCATGGGCTTGCATATGCAAGTTTGGAGGGGTTTGGAAAGTATGTGTGTGACCATAGATTGACGATTCCGCTTCTTTCTTTTCTTTTTTTTCCTCTTTTCTTTTCTGATCTCTTTTTCTTCTTTTTTTTTTTGTCTTTCTCTTTCCAATGCTTTTCTCTTCACGAGCTCGTCCTTTTCCTTCTTCTGTCGATGTTTGTCACAACATGTTTTCGATTTTCAGGGTAGGTAAGCAATGGTTACAAGAAAAATGACCGAGTTAGTGAAGGGTTCTTGGACGATGACTATTATGGGTGATGCAAAGGTGAATGATTTGGAGAGGACGGCTACAAGTAAGGATAAATTTTGTGGGCGAATGGAAAGGTTACTGGTGATATATGGGCGGCGAGGTGGTAGCCCCTTGTTCTTAGGCATATTTTGTTCAAGTTGTAGGTCTCGGGCATAGAGATGTCCACTTTCAAGAGATTGGTGGTTTTGGTCTTCTCTCTTTTTGCTCAACCAGCTTGGTCTGGGGGCTTCTCTCTTTTCTATTTTTTCTTTATTTCTTTTTCTTTCTCTCTCCATTTTTTCTATTTAAAACCTTGTATTTGCGGGATGGCAAATGTGATGAATGAAATGTTATAGGAGGGGGACGACAGATGGATGTGTCAGACTTGGATTTTAAGGTCAGTGAATGAGCGATGGAGCTTTTAACTCAAGTTAAGAGTGCAAGCACAAGATTCTCAAATAATCACAATCAAATTGATGCATCTTACTGAATTCAAAAGACGAGCATATTAAAGACCAACTCAATGTTATCTCTAACTGACTTTGAAACACGATGCTAAAAAATTGGGACCCTGGCGAACTTCGAAGTCCTCTTCGGGGGGTGTTGTCTTTCCACGTTGATTGCTTCTAGAGGATTGTTGCTCTAGTTGGTTTTTCGTGCTGCTTTTGGCAGGGTCAGTTTACCTGACTGGATCATACCCTCAATTTTATTCTTCAAGGTCTAACACTTCTCAGTGTCATGTCCCTTACACATGCAATAATTGCAAAATGCATTGTCGTCCCAGCTTGGATACTTTGTTTCTAGCTCCAACTTTGGTAAAGGCAACTCAATGAAGTACAATTGTACATATGGAGCAAAACCACGCTGGGAGAGTAGCCCCTTCATGGGCCGCAATGCAATCTCGAACCATGCCAACGGAAAAAAAAGAGAAAGAAAAAGAAAAAGAAAAAAAGGGGAAGGAAAAGAAAAGAAATAAAAGTTTGGTTCTTGTTGATCTTTCAATTTGAAATGAGCTCGAGTGTGAGTTTTTCTAAGATTTGATTGTGATCAAATAGGGTACACTAGCACTTGTTCACGAGGTTTTTGTTTAGCATGAAGTGTTTGGGGTTGAAAAACTTTAAATATTGACAACATTTTGGTTTAAGTGTTCTTAATGTGCATACGTTTGCATCTTTTGATTAGTTGACATTGTCATTTGAGTGATTGAATGCTTGATTATGTTCTTGAGCATTTTCTTCTCCTTTCGTTTTTAGTTTCGTTTTCACTTCTCTTTTCCCCCTTTTATTTTCATGGCTTTTGTGGGTATAGTTGCTACAAACTCTCACGAGACCCACCTCGCCCACACGGGCTACCAAGGGGTTTAAAAGGCATGGTGCATACACTAAATGCGCCCGTTTCCTCCCATGAAAGTGGAGTAGTTGTTAGGTAGTTTTGTTATGTTTTGCTCGGGACGAGCAAAAGTCTAAATGTGTGTGTGGGGGTGGGGGGTGTTTAGTCCCTATTTTGCATGATTTTTCCCTTTTATTCTTTGGCTTTTTGCTTGTTTTTAATTGTAACAACCCAAAGAAAATCGTCCCTTAATACGTACTTATTAGTGTAAATAATCAAGGTTAACGATAAATCTCGATGAATTAAAAGCGCGTGTTCCATTTTTCTAACCCAGTGTATGTTTTGCAGGACTTGAACAGTGTAACGATCATCAACAAATCAGTTTAATTTTCTTATCTTGAGAAATCTCTTCCGTCAATTTTTATGGTGATCCTGATTGTTTACGAATTCTTCTATTCTACCGAGACTGATATATCGGGTTCTCCTTTTTATTCAAGACAATTTAGAATTATAATTATGAGAATTTTCATGGAGGTGTATGAATATATTTATTTGGGTTACCAATAACATTTTACGGAATAATAAATTTCGGTAATTTGGGAATTGGGCAGATATAGTATAAGGAGGAGGAATAAATGGATCAAAGTGTTTTTTTTTTCTCCCGTTTGGGGCCCATGGTGGCCGGCCAAATAAGAAGAAGAGAAGGGGGGACTTTCCTTTTGGGCTTAAGTAAATATGTAGGTGTATATATAAGTGTAATAAGGGTCACCTCTTGCTCCCTCTCTCACCTAAGACCATCCATCTCCTCCACCCTCACTGCCCCTGCCCTGCTGCCGGCCACCAGCCGCCGCCACCGGTGACTTTTCCGGCCACTCTTCGGCCACCGACGCACCATCATCTCATCATCTCACCCTTCCTCCTCTTATTTTAAGGGTATTCCACTCCATCTCTTTCTCTTCTTTTAAAAGATGAATCAAGTATATGTTTTTAAGTTCTTCTTCATGTTATTCTTAGGTTTTCCCAAAGATAACTCAAGGATGCTAAGGTATTCAAAAGGGGATTTCTAAGAGCTTAACAAATCAAGTAAAAATCTTGGGTAAGTTGAGATATCCTTGTGTTTTTATGATTAAATGAGTATGGATGGTGATGGATTGTGACATGCATGTGGTTTAGGATGTTTGATCCTTTATGAAAGAGTGAGTTTATGGATTAAATGTAAGTGCATGTGTTTAAAATGAGATTTATTTTAGCAAAGAGATGATGTTTATGACTTCTAATGTTGAAATTGTCAAGTATAATGTCTAGAAGCATGATATGTATTGAATTGGGCTTTGCATGTGTACGATTTTGCCAAAGATGAAGGTTTTCTTCATGTTATTAATTCTGGAAATTTTTATTGGTGATGGAAGGATAGGATTGTATAAGTGTTTAAGGTAAATCATGAGATTAATCATGCATGCAAGTGGTTTTATTGAGTGTTTTGCAATCTGGTTGGGTAATGGATTTTCCAGAAAAATGAGGGATGTGATTCTGAGCTATCTTAAGGTATGATTAAGTAGATAAAAGTGTTAGCTAACACCCGGTTTTTACGGTTCGTCGTTTCGACATGTATATTAGGATCTATGGCCAAATTTGTAAAGTCGCGCAAAACTGGGAATTTCTGACGTCAGTTTATAAATGTATATTTTATGAATGATTAGAGGCTTTTATGGTTTAAGGGCTGAACATAAAAGTTGTAGGGGACATTCTGGGCTTTCCGGAATGGTATGATTTGCGTTCATAGGATACCGGGAGAGAGAGTTATGAGCTTTTATATGGAAAGCAAAAATCTGAGTTTTCCAGGATGTATTTTTGGGGCTGCTTGTATTGTTGGTCAAAATCCGACCCTTTCCCATGCTCAAAGTAACTTGTGGTTAAAATGAAAGTTGAAGTATGCATTACGAGCTTTCCATAGATAGCTTATCCGTTCTAAACCGATAAGTAGAGCTCGAGTTACGATTTTCCGAATAATTGAAGCTAAATGGTTATTATTCTGGCAGTTTGTAAAGATATTAGTTTTTACCCTCCTTAACCACGTTTCTAGCTTTCATGGTCAACTACAAAGATGGAGTACATGTTCTAAGCTTTCCAAAAAGTCCTTTTATGTCATGTTCCGATGCTTGTACGAGGAATTATGATCTTATGAGTACGCCTTAGAAACCGAGATATTATTATTATTATTATTATTATTATTATTATTAGGATTTTTGGAATATAATAATCCAACCTTTGGAACCATTTTGATCTGACGAACCGACCTTTAAATTTATGATTCATTAAACCGAACTTAACACCTTAATTTATTGAACGAACCACAACCTAGTCCCACCCGCCGGAAACATGAGCTGGCGGTGGTGCACGCCTACGTGGACTTAGTGAAAGGTTTAAAAAAAAGAAAATTTAATTTAGGCATGTGCTTTTGCTGAGTTGTTAATCCAAGTCACTAGTTTAACCTTAATCATCTATCTGACTCTAATATTTCTCTCCATCCTAATTGAAAACAAAGAAAGCCCTAATTGATTAAATGTCTCATCTTTCTGTCAAATAAAGAGAAGAGCCCATGTCAATCGAGTAACTTCCATGGCTAGAAGACCAACTCCATTTAACTTGAGCTGAGGTTTCTCTTTCTCCTTCCTTGGTTTTCTCTGTTGTTTCTCACATTTTTTTCCTTCGTCTGCCTTCTCTTGTTTTGAAATTCGCATGACATGGCCCAAAGCTCCAATCTTGCTGGTTCAAATTAGAATTCATCAAAGCAATCGGGAAACTTAACTGGCCAGCAAAACCCAATTGGGGTGTCGATAAAATGTGAACATGGTATACCTGCAGTGTATGAAACATGTCGTAAAACCCGTAATTGCGGTCGAAATTTTTATGGATGCAAATTCTGGAAGGTAAGTATGTTGTTTAGCTTAGTTTTTCATGAAATTAGGGTTTTGTTGTATGTAAAGATTGGTAAATTTGTGATTTTTACCAACTAATTTTAATGGTGTTGGTAGGTAAGTAAAGGTTGTGGGTTCTTTATTTTGGAAGATGAGCTTCACATTTACTACATTCAGAAGAGCAATTTGTTGGAGGAGAGATTGGAGCAATTAGGTTCTGAATTGACAACAGTGAGAAACGAATTGCAATTAATGAGGAATAGGGCTTCGAGCAATGTCACTATTGAAGAGGAATTATGCAAACTCAGAGGAAAGCTTGAGAAGGAGAAGTTGAAGAGGAAAGCAAGTGAGGCAGAGTTGAAGGGTTTAAGAAATGAAATGCTTCATCTGAAGCGAATTGGACCTGACAAGTTTGGTTTTGTAAAAATTTATCTGATTTTGATTGTGTTGGTTATGGTTGGTGTCTTCATTAGGGGGTAGGTTAATGGTTGTTAGCTGGATGAATGAATGTAATGTATTGAAACTCTTATTTTCAGTACAATTGCTAAGTAGTGTTTAAGGTTGAATGTATTGAATGCACTCTTGTTATCAGTTAAATATATTGACCGCACTCTTGCTTTCACTTCATTTTATAAGCCTACAAAATTCTCTCTATACAATCTTTCAGTTTCATCCTCTTTCAGTATTCAAAAACTTATTTCTATCAAGGATTCAATGACTTGTCCCTACAAATGTACATGACTCGAGGGAAACTTCAAAGTTACTCTTACAAATTTTTACTGTCCATCTTCTCATGATAGATAGGCATAAAATCTGTTGTTGTCCCCACAACATCAACATGTTGGACCCGACTGCTCAAAACAGTAGGATCAAGCAACCAATACCAAAATCCGTTCCTACAAATTTTTACAGGACATCTTAGTTCTCATGACATTTGGGTCATTGACAGGCACTGCTCACTTAGATTAATTAGTGTACAAGCACTGAAATAGTTAACCACTGAAATATGACATTGCATGATTCTTCAATGTTTGAAGATTGTGTTTGTCAAGTTAATGACCAAAATTACAATGCAATAAGTGTTTGCTACAAGCACGTAATTTAAAAATCTAATCACCTAATTACAAATCTTCCAGTCAGAAAATAATAACCAAAGTAAGTTTTTTTTGGCTAAATAACATATTGCTACTGCATTTTCTTCTGCATAAATCTTCAGCTTTTTGGCTTGACTGGTGGATGAAGCATCACAAAATAATGAGGCCATAGCAACATATAACTGGATCCCAACAAAATGACAGCAAATAATGCTTCCTTCAAAGCTGAAATCAATGGTTGGCTTCCATGGGGTGCGGTCCAGCTGACGAAGATGGAGCATCCTAAATGGAACACATAGTGAATGACACTTTTTATTAGAAAAAAGATTCATTTTTTGATAGCATAAAAAGTTCATAAAAATTAGCGGTGGCAAAAAATCGGGTTCGAATTTGTTCATGAAAAAAGGTTCATAAAAGGTTCAAATTCAGACATTTTATGGTGTTCGAACCCGGACCCGAACTGTTCGAATTTGTACGAACTTGAATTTGACACAAAATTCGGACGTCCGAATATCTTACCCCGAACTCGACCCGATTTTAGAATCGGACATGATCGAATTGTCCGAATTTTAAATTTGGACAAAAAATTTATGACCAAACCCAGTTTAATTCGGGTCGGACAAATTCGGGTATTCGGCCTGATTTAATTTTTGCCAACGCTAATAAAAATATGTGAAAAAGTATATGAAAAAATTTAAAAGTATACATACCTTCCCACTTGTTCCCTAACCAAGATGTCGCACTTCTAATAGCACTCGATTCATCCCTATTAGTTCCCCTTGTAGCTCCCCTTCCTCTCACATATCCCCTTCCTCCTCTTACACTTCCTGATCCCCTACTAGTTCCAACTCCCCTTCCTAATCCCCTTCCTCTCCCTCTTGAAGATCCTGAAGTTGCAGCTGGCTGACCATTGTCGGGGTTTGATGTTTGTTTCCTTGGCCTTCCTCTTGGCCTACACTCTTGTGGTTGTGGTTGTGCAGCTGGGTTTTTATCCTTTTCGGGACATCTTCTCTTGTTGTGACCACTTCTCTTGTATATGGTGCACACCATTTGCAAACCATGTCTAGTTAATTTCCCCGGCCTCTTTGGATCTTCATGGGGATCTTTCCTTCTATTCTTTTTTGGTCTTCCTGGTCTTGGAACAATAGGGGGTGGCTGAAGTGGAAGATCCTTGATAGGCCAATGTCTTTCTCCGACACATAGAGCTATTGAGAACTCATAAGCTTGGAGGTACACTGCTTTCTTGTAGAGTGGACTAACAAACTGTTCAGCATCTACATTCAACCAAGTAGCACATGAAATAGCATGGGAGCAGGGAACGCCCGTTAAATCCCATTTTCTACATGTACAGGTTGCAGAGTTCATGTCTACATTTAGCTGATCATTGTCGACAATGACTTGAAAGTTGTTGTTTCCAGCTGGAGAAGCAGTGCATTTCCTTGCCTCTTTCTTTTCTTGCTCAAGCCTTTTTCTCATTCTCGGGCATATATCATCAAGTGAGCTTGTCATCATTGCTTTTTTATGGACAATCCTCTCCATTAGGCACTCCGAATGTCTTCCAACATGTTTATGAGAGGTTTGTGCCTTGCCTTAACGATGTAGGCGTTAAAAGTCTCTGTCATATTGCTAACAATTGTATCACATTTGGATTCAGGCCTCATGAAAGCTCGACAAAATACCCTCGGGTCATGGGCAATGAAATCTTCGTAAGCTTGAGGAGAAATTTGTTTCAGTTCACCTAATGCTTCGCTCAAATCTGTCTCATTGTAAGCTTTTGCAGCTTTCCAAAATAATAGCTTGAACTCTTCTCCCTTGTGCACTTTTTTCCAATTCGAATATATATGCCTAGCACAAAGTCTGTGCTCACAGTTAGGCATAACAGTTGCAATTCCACTTAGAATAGCCTACAATGTCAAAATAAAATAACAGTTAGACGCGTAAGATGGAAAAAAAATTGATACTTATCTTCATAATATAGTGTCAAGTGTATTACATGATGCTCATCTGAAATTATGGTCCACCCTTGCCCATCATTGCTTCCAATTGTCTGAGCAACATTGTTCAAAAACCACTCCCAACTTTCTTTGTTTTCACCTTCCACGACAGCCCAAGCTAACGGAAACATTTGATTGTTTCCATCCATACCAATAGCACTCAGTAAGCACCCTCCTAGGAAAGTTTTCAGGAAGGTGCCATCTATGCACAAGACCTTCCTACACCCTTGTAGCAAGCCTTTCCTTAAACTGTCAAAACATATGAACAATCTGTGAAACACAGGCACTTCATCCTCATTTGTTGGGCTAGTTGTGAGAATGAAAGAACTCCTAGGATTTGATCTTTTTAACTCTTCAATGTATCTTCCAACTTTAGAGTAATGGTCAAACATTGACCCATGAAGCATGTGTTTGGCATATTCTTTGGCTTTGTATGCTGTCCAAAGAGGCATAACAATGTTCTGATTCCTCCTAACTGTGTTCATAAGCTCCTTTGCTGGCCAATTGGGTTTTTCCTTGAAAATTTCAAGGTATTCTTTAGCTACCCATGTGTACTTCATCTGAGGATTTTTTAGCATGCTTCTACTACACTTGTGTTCCCCTTTAACAGTCCTCACCAGCCAGCTTGCTTGAGACTTATCATATGATATGTACACATAAAAACCACAACCTGGTTTACAAACAACACCCAATCTTTTCCTTCCCTTGTCTGAAATGCCAATTTTGCAACTATAGCCTTGAGCAATTGCATACGAAGCCACGACATCTTTGAAAGCTTTTGTAGATGGAAACACCATGTTGACCTCCCACTTGAATGTTTTCCAATTGGTGGTTGAGTCAACAATCTTGGCTTTCTTCTTCTTCCTTAGTAGCCTAGGTAAATCATCCTCACTTTCACCTGAACTATGCATATCTTCACCTGAATCCTCATACTCAGATTGGAACCCATCATTTGTGTTTGCTTGAACATTTCTTGTCCCAAATTCTGGCACATGTTTTCTCCTTGATGCATTTTTTTCAAGAGCAGCTTTAAAAGCTTCAGCTTTTCCTTGTTACAATCATCAATGTTTGCCCTGCCCACATAGTATTCATCATCGCTTGTCTCTATCTCGTCACCATTTTCAGCAAACTCATCGTCATCGTCATCATCATCTACATTGTATCCTTCTTCCTCTTCACCTTGAACTTTGCCACCACCTTGCTCACCTTCTTCTTCAATAGAGAACTTTCTTTTTGGTTGCTTTGGGTGGGGTGGGGATTGTTCTGTCACCTGGGATGCTTGTGTTTGAGTTTGAGTGTTCATGGAATTAAAATAACAAATGGGCTGGCCTTTTTCTAGATATAAGGGGGTGGTGATTGTGTTGGAATGAGCTTCTTTAACAATAGATAGGCTTGTACTAAATGGGCTGCCATTGGGTTGGCTTTTGTCTACTGGGCTGTCATTGGGTTGGCTTGTGTCCACTAGACTAGTATTCTTCACTGGACTAGGGAGTGCAAGATGTTTTGGTTCTACACCTTCAGCTT
The DNA here is from genome assembly GCA_029582165.1 of Portulaca oleracea. NCBI lineage: Eukaryota > Viridiplantae > Streptophyta > Magnoliopsida > Caryophyllales > Portulacaceae > Portulaca > Portulaca oleracea. The sequence goes on along the minus strand of CM055872.1, from coordinate 43,624,586 downwards.
CATCAACCTTGTGCTCAAGATACACCACCAACTTTTTGTTAACCATAGCAGTCTGAGCCATATCCAAGGACTCCAAATCCCCCTTACAAGTCCTTAAACCTTCAAACAAGCTCATTCCAGGAATGAGATATGTAAACCTTTCAACATTTTCATACCCAATCTGTTTAGCAAAAGCGAGCACTTCTAAATCAGTGAGTATGTCAACATCCACAGGCCATAGTTTTTGGACCTCACCACCTACATAATCCAACTCATCTTCACCAACAAACACAAATTTACCCCCATGGTGGATCTCCACAGTTATGTCACCATCCATTCTGGCAACTACATCACAAAATCAATAAAAAGGAGTCAAAAGGGACCAAAGAACATACCCCCCCCCCCAAAAAAAAAATTCATAATTTGTCCAAACAATAAAAAGGCTTGGAATCTTACCAGATTGTGCCCCCTCCAAGTGTACAACACCAACTTTTTTGCAACCACTGCTCCAACGAAACAAAGAGCTCAAATTAGCATGTCAAAGAATCACTTTGTTGTATTACAACATGACCCAATTGTAAATCAATTGAATTTTGACCTAAATTGACGAAATTACGCAACGTCACCTCGAAATTTAGTAACTTCAACTGTAAAAATGACAAAATTAAGCAACTTGAAACATAAATTGACTCACCTTAAACACAGAGATCCACAAAAAAAGGAGATGAACAGTTCGTATGTTGAAGGCAAGAATCGTTTTTTTGAAGGAGATGAAACGATTCTTCACAAGAGAGGTAAATGCATTACAATTTAATTGGTTAATGACTCAAATGGAGGGAGTGTTTGCTTTTCTAGCTGGGCTTTCTTTTTTATCAAAGAGTTAAGTCAGATAATGGGGATTGAGTGAGTGGAATTTTATTTGAATAGTGTGACTTGGATTAACAACTCAGCAAAAGCATATGCCTAAATTAAATTTTCTTTTTTTTAAACCTTTCACTGAGTCCACGTAGGCGTGCACCACCGCCAGCTCATGTTTCCGATAGTTGGGACTAGGTGGTGGTTCGTTCAATAAATTAAGGTGTTAAGTTCGGTTCAATGAATCATAAATTTAAAGGTCGGTTCGTCAGATCAAAATGGTTCCAAAGGTTGGATTATTATATTCTAAAAATCCTTATTATTATTATTATTATTATTATTATTATTATTATTATTCCCCGAAAAATTCACTAAGTTATTCCTCCTAAGTTAGGACCTAATTCATGATTTCTTTTCTTTTAAGTCCCTTCAAGAGATCATTACTACTGTTCAAGTCTCTGCCGGACCAGTTTGTGTTCTTAAGTTTTCAGGTACGTATATTACTTGACCTCCTATGCGTAATATTATGAATTAATCCTTTATGTTAAGTTCTAAATTTATATTCTATTATTCATGTTTATATGTAAAGTATCATGAGTTATGTTCAAATTATATGCAAGTTCTCATGGATTCTTAAATATTTAAGGTCGTTTTATCAGGATAGTTTTACAGTTATTTCTAAGTATTTATATTACGTACCCTCTATGTGAGAAACTTTTACAATATTTCCTTTCTTTGGATGTTAACGGTATTCCGTGAATAAATTTCGTCATAAGTACAATTTTTATTCAAATGATGGGTTTAAGTTATGATTACAAGGTGGATAAAGATCGCGTTTTGTTAAGAACTCGAGGTCAAGGTTCCAAATTTTTAAAGATTTTAATAAAGGCCCCGCCCATGTGGTATCGTGCTTTAGAGCACACCATGTATAATCGTGCTATAGAGCACCCCATGCTTAATCGTGCCATAGGGCACACCAGGATAATCGTGCCTTGTGCACATAAGGGAAAAATACAAATATAGTGCCTAAATTGCACCCCATGGAAATCTAGCCAGTATAGGGCATTGTCCACATCCGGCTCTCCCGATCGGTCCGGGTATGCGCATACGGAGGCTTAGCCAATGATCGCAAGCAGGGGACCTTTAGGATAATAACAGGATAACCAAGTTTAAGTTTCTTAAGTTACTCAAGTCTTTTGAACCAAAGTAAAGCTTTATGGCTTACATGCCAAAATGTTTATAATTCTTAGTTTATAAGGGTTGAAGTCAAGTTTATGTTATGGCTTTGTGTGTTATGTAAGTCATGTATGATTTAAGTTCTTTCGAAACTATGTTACATTACTTTTAATGATATATTATATCTAAGATTATGATTATGTATGTTACTTTTATAAGGAAGAACTCAAAAGCGTTTTCATTTAAGTTGTGATTTAAGTACAAGTTAAGTTATATCCCCCATGTTACCATGTACAGGTTAAGTATGGTCAAGCTATGTAAGTTATGCTACCTTTTATTGTATGTTTGTTATTTATATTGTTTTTAATATTTTGGAACCGCGCTAAATCACTAAAACGAGTTATGAAAATATTCTTACGTTATTAGGGGTATACATACTGAGTTTAACTCACTTTTCGAAGTTTTATGTTTTCGTTTTAGGTATCTCGGCAAAGGAGAACGTAAAAGCCCCGGAGGGACGAAACCCTAGAGCTTCTTAAGCAGATTGAAGGTGGTTAAAGACTCTTTATGAAAGACTTAAAGACAAATTTGTAATAGTTTGGCTTGTATCAATTTTATTGGGTTGTGTTACGCTGTCTGGAGGTGGTTCTAGTTAAGTTATGTCTTGATGATAAAGTTTGAAGTGGTTTTTATGTTTTGGTTGTTTTGTTGGGTTTTAGTCTTAGCCTTGTCCACCTTCGTGGAAGGCGGTAATATTCCCATGTGTTTATCCGCTGCTAATCATTGGGTTAGGTATATCATTAGCTTAATCTAGTGGTTAGTAACCTGGGGGCATTACATTAATAATTAATTTAGGATTTTTATTATGTTTTTACTCATTTTTACAATTTTATTAGATTTTGTGTTTTTTTATAATTATTTTAGTTGTTTTTATCACTAAATTCAATCAAAAAAAATATGAAAATTGAAAATAGAATTAAAAGCCAAATAGTCCTAATTCTATCCCAACCCAGCTCCTCTTATTTCCTTTCCTCAACCCAATTAATTGGCCCAAAAACCTCCCCTCTAAATACCCACACCCGTGAACCCTAACCCAAATACCCTTATACCCGCTTCACTTACCCGTTTCCCCCCTCTTCTATTCAGCCGAATATAAACAAAACCCCAAACCCTAATTTTCATTCCCCCCAATTCCCTCTCTTCGATCATCTCTCATCTCCCTCTTCTTCCTCACTATTCTCTTCTTCTCTGCTGCAAACACACCCGACAACACCACTACCATCACCATCTCATCTCCTTCTCTCTTCTCTCTTTCATCTCTTTCTTCTCTTCTTCTTCTCATCTCTTTCTTCTTCTCTTTTTCTCGCGATAATCTCTCTCTCTCTCTCTCGCTCACTCTATTTCTCTTCTTTTTGTGCATATTCAGTTGAGTAACAGACAAAGTACACCACACATCCACCCATCATCAATGCATACCTCGAGCTCTAACCACCAAACGCATCTACACCGTCCAACTTGAAGGAAATCGAAGAGATCAAACTTGAAGGTAAAAGTATAAAAGGGGGAGGAAGAGCCAATTGAAGCTTCTTATGGTTGGTTTCGGCCTTTATCTCTAGGGTTAGGTTAGCTTTAGCTTTAGGTTTATTTTCATTTTGCAATTTATGTTAGTAGAGTTTGTTTTGGATGTTTTGAATGATTGGGATTGTGAATCTGGGAAAGTACGTTGAGGTTATTGTAATGGCTTCTATTTCAATTTATGTGATGATTCGAATGCTGATATTATGTTGAAATGCTTGATTGCTGTTTATGTGCGGATGTGTGTTCGATTTTCTATATTGTATCTCGATTATGCTCTATTATCCCTTGCTTATGTCTCGTCCTTCCTCTTCGTTCTTTTCTCTTTTGCTTCGATTTTCTTCTTTCTCCTCTTTGTTTTCTTCCCATGTTTTCTCGGCCAAGGTAATAGGTATAAGGTTTGGGTTTTTGTTTTCCTTTCTTTTTTTGTCTTTTTTCCTGCCTTCGTTCAGTATGGACAGTAGGGATTAGGGCCTTTTTCTTCTTTTCCTCTTCTCTTTTCCTTTGCCTCAGTCTTTAGCCAATAGGTAGCAGGGTAGTCTAATGTCAAGTCCTTAGGGTTTAGGGTCAGTTTAGAGTTAGATTTGATTAGGGTTATTAAGGTTGGGTTTTTGCTCTGTCTAGTATAGGGTCAGTATTAGGGTCAATATAAGGTTAGGGCTGGTTTAGAGTCTGTTTAAGGTCTGTTTTAGGGTTTGCTTTAGGGTTTTGTCTTGGGTGTTTAGGGTTCTTTAGGAGTTATAGTTAATTGAGTCCAGGGTGATGTCTTTAGGGTTTAGGGTTTTTATTAGGGTTTCTTTGCTGCCTAATATGATTAGTGGCTAGGGTTCTTTGGGATTAAGGGGGTGATTCAGGTTCTAATGGATGATTAGTTATAGAATTAGTGATTTAGTGAATGATTAATAAAAGAAACCTAATTCCCACCCTAGTCCTTCCTTCAAGCGGGGTGCATTAGGGACCGAGAGTGCTCTCTAATGTACTGATCGCTTGTTAACGGAAGGCTAGGGAAGGGATAGTTAGTCGCTCGCTCACGACAATGAGGATGAGACTAACTGGGAAACCCTGCTTACTTAACCCTCCGGGCCCATGGTAGGCTTTGAGGTAGTTAATGCGGATTGCCCTTGAGAGAGGGAGTTCAGTGGGCCTTTTCTAGCAGAGTCTACATCTGGTTCCTTCTATCTTTTTACTCTCTAACCACGAAACTCAAATAACCATGAATCCTTTGGTTGCCTAAAACCCCCCGAAACCCCTTTTCTTCCTTTTTGTGGTTTTCTTTGTGTTCCCTATTTGCTTGCACAAGCTCCACTCTCGAATGAATGAACTTTAAACCTAGTAGATGAGAATTTGGAAATGACTATTAGGATTAGAAGCCCCAACTCCCTGAGAAAGAACTATAACACCCCAAAATTTATAATCAATTTTTAGCAAACATAATTCGTAATTATTTTAGCTAAATTTTTTAAATCATTTTCACACCGTCAAGTACGTGTCAACAAATTTTATTTATTTATTTACTTATTTATTTACTTAGGTGTTTATTTATGTACGTATTTATTTATTTACTTGTCATGAATTATACCGCAACATTTACCTAATGAAAATATTACTAAGCCAAAATTGATTTTTGGATATGTGAATTCTCTCCTTCAGTTAACCAAAATAAAAATTCCTCAATCCTTCACTCCAATCAAAATACCAAATAGTCTTGGAAGGGTATGCAAACAACATGACTAATCTCAAATGGTGCTCTTAACATAAATAACAAACACTACAAGAATAATATACATATGAACTCCTCTTTTGGAAAACCAGATCCTAAAAACATGGGGTTTGTTTTGGCAAAAAGGCTGCCATATATTATTTTCCTCTTCCCAAACAACATCTTTTCCAAGTTCCCAAATCTTTCTCTTGCTAAGGCTAACCATGACTACCTTTGTTTCAATAATGTCTACAAATCTGCAATAATGGAGACCTTTAGTAATAAAATAAGTTTTAAAATCATATGAAGAAACTATAAATAAGAAGATGGAGAACAAATTAAATCTCACAAACATTCCCCCTCTCACATCTCCCTCTTCTTGGCAACCACCACCACGCACCACCATCAACACCACCCGTCACCGCTGAGACCCCCAGCCCATCACCAAAACAACCAATCGGCCACCTCCACCAACACCACCATGGCACCCCCAAAATTAAATCCAATCTGAGTTTTCAACCCAAACAAACACTCACCCACCTTTCTCTCTCTGAACTCGAGCTAGTAGCCATTACCACCACCACAATCGCCACCCATAACCACCTCGAAAACCACCGGAAACCATCCACGAAACAGCCCCACAATACATCGACATACCTGAGTTTGTTGACCTCCCCTGTTTCGGTCGTCGCTAAAATTCATTGAATTGAAGCTAGAATCAAGAACAAGCATGAATGATTAACGAAAGCGATTAAACTCTAATATAAAGCATTAATCGAAGCAATTAAAGAGAATCTGAAAATAAATTGCGAACGAAGAACTTAAATTGAATCTTGAAGAGTTTCATAAAGTAATTAACAATAATATCTCTTTGAGAGGCTAAACCTAAGTAAAAGCTGAAATAAAAAAGCTAAGCTAATGATAAACTAAAGATGTCTAATAATCCTTGAAAAAGAGCTATTTATACTAGTGTTGCGAAACCGGCCCAAAAACATCGTTTAAGCCCAACAATTAGTGCTGATTAGGGGGGTCACTACCGTAACCCTAGAGAAATCCTGGATCTTTCGCTGTTTCTCACAAACTTCACGGGCGTGACCTTAGAGGTCATGGTCGTGAGGTACTTTCTAGAAGATTTGTCTCGTGGAAGGTTACGGTCGTGCAAAGGCAGGTCACGACCGTGAGGTCGTCTTTTATGAATTCCAGTGTTTAGGGTGTCACGACCGTGAGGTAGCAGGTTACGGCCCTGACCCCTCTTCTGTCTCCAAGCTTCTTCCATCCCTCTTTAGGCCACCAAGGTTCACTGGGGTCACGGCCGTGAGGTGGGTGGCCACGGCCGTGACCCTACTGCTGATTATGTTTTTCCCTTGGTTTCTTCTTCTAACACTGGGATTGAGACTTGTTTATCCTTCTCCAAGGTCGGGTTTCTTTGGGGAGATCCGACTCCTTTACTTTTAGGCCTCAATTGGCCTCGTTTAGCGCACTTTTGCTCCACAAGTGTCCAAAGCTCCAAGAATCTGCAAAAGAAAGAAAAAGAAGTAAAAATACTAATAAGTAACTGAGGAAACGAGTAAAAATCTAAGGTTAAAGGAACGTATTTAGGCTCACAACTGAGCCTAAACACAGTAGTACTTAGTTTAGGTTTGGAACGAGTCAGTTGGTGCGAGGATCTCTGATGCGAGCTTGCAGGTGATCTCCTAGCTTGCCTAATGGAAATTTATTAGCTCAAAAATTAACTGACACTGTCTACTCAATACATGCATGCATTAATAGACCTACATGAGACCTTAATACATGGACTCGATATCTACATGCTGACAAAAAGATGACTCACCCACTGTCTAGGAGTATATGGTGAGGTCTAACTCTATATATACCTAATATGATGCTAACCAATGAGAACACCCATTGGGTCCCCACTCGGATCGAGTCACGATGGACTTTTTATTTTTTTCTATTCGTGATTTTTCTTTTCTTTTTCTTTTGGGCCCAGATTCGAGTAAAAGACACAATAGGTATTTAGACTCACATGTATTACAAAGGGCTGAATAGAATCATAGCGAATGGGCTGGACTAAGGACAATACCAAACAACCCACTAAGGAGCATTAGGCCTAGCCAGGCTTTAAGGCCAACTGACCTTCATATCCTAAACGGCTCATGAGGTCTAAGCTGTCTTGGGCAGAAATAGAGGCTCATATTAACACCAAGACCAAATGGCCTTAGGCACTTTCTAGAGTAATTTTCTGAGCCAGTCAACCTAGTTTTGTGTAGACTAGAGCAATACCCTCTATAGACTGGGTCGCATGCACTGTACATGAAAGCAGATAGCATACACACAATGGGTTAATTTAACCAAGGCTCTGCGTTTAAGGGGTAATAAGTTTGGGATAGGGTAGATTACCATATGTTATCGTCTTCGCGCACTTCACTTATATGAAATTTATAGGCAGAGGCGCTGGCCCTAGGGATGGCAATGGGTCCTAGACTCGGTTGGACCCGACCCATTAAGACGGGTCTGGGTCTAAAAGTTTTAGACTCGGCGGGTCTAGGGCAGTTCTGGGTCTGGAAAAAATAAACGGGTTTGGGTCCGAGTCCAAGCACGGACCCATGGACCCGTTAAAACAAAAATATATATAATTTCCTTTGAAAAAATAAATACCCAAGCACGGACCCATGGACCCAAGTTTGTGATGTTTTGACGTTGGAAACTTAGAATTCACTTGTATCATTGTATATTGAATTAAATGTTTTTATTGTGTTAAAAAAAGATGTATTTAAATAGAATAGTTATTATCATACATGTGTACAAGTATAAAATTAACCAAAAAAATTGATAAATCTAGTAAAAAATGCATAATAGGGTTGGACTTATTAAGGACCCGCTAAGGACCTATTAAGGACCTGGTAAGGACCCATGGACCCGTTGAGTCTGGGTCTAGGTTTGACTTTTGGGACCCATCGGGTCTCGGGGCAGGTCTAGATCCAAAAAAAAATATGGCGAGTCCCAGTCCGAGTTCAGCTGGACCCGCCCTAGACCCGGCTCATTGCCATCCCTAGCTGGCCCCACCTGCACTGGCGCTGGTCGCGCCTGGTGCAGCCCAGCACCAACGACCAATTTTTATTTTGTGTTGATTATTCCTCTTTCGCCCCAACGACCAACGACAAATGATGTATAGTTAAATTCAAGGGCAGTTTTTTAAATTTGGCCTCTCATCCTCTTCCACTCTATTATAACTCAATTAAAATGGTTTAGAAGAACATTCTTGGCCATTAGTAAAAGTTCAAGAGGATACTCCCTCATTTCTTTCTCAAGTCTTGTTTTTACTTTAGCCTCAAAATTACTTATGGTAGTGTTAGCAAACCAAATCCTTTAGAATTAGTGGTGATATATAATCTTGGTGGGTTTGTAATTCTTGGTGGTAGATTTATCCTTTATCCAAATCCATATGTTTGTGTTCGAGGTTCTTGTTGAATTTTGGGTTCAAGTTCATCTTCTCCATTAACTCAAGCATTCATCCCACCATGCCATGCTCCAGAACTCCAACAAGGGTTTTATCCCTATGGTTCATGGTACATTGCTTAGTAAAATAGATTGTCCTTCGACATCTGAAGAATTAAAGCGGATGAAAAATGTACCCTATGCTTCGACAGTAAGCTCCATTATGTATGCCCATGAGATGTACTAGGTCAGACATAACTTATGCATTGTGTATGTGCATCAGGTTTCAATCCAATCCGACAGAGAAACACTGGACTGCTATGAAAAACATACTCAAGTATTTGAACAGGAATAAGGAGTTGTCTTTAATATATGGAGGTGATGCGCGACTTTGTGTAAAGGGTTATATCAATGTTGGCTTTATGACTGACAAGGAAAACTTACAAGAGTTAGTCTGGACATGTCTTCTAGTTGAATGGAGGGGTTGTAAGTTGGAAGAGTTCTAAGCAAGACACTATTGCAAATTCTACAATTAAGGTCAAGTATCTTGCTACTTTGGAAGCCGCAAAAGAGGTCGTGTGGATGAAGAAGTTCATCACATTACTTGGAGTGGTGCCTAGCATAGTAGAAGTTGTGGACCTCTACAGGCTCTACTACGATAATAATGGGGCCCTTTCTCAAGCTAAGGAGCCTAAGGCACACGACAAGGACAAGCACGTGCCCCTAGAGATGGCAGTGGGTCCTGGACCCGGTCCGAACCCGACCCATTAAGACGGGACTGGGTCCAAAAAATTTGGACCCAATGGGTCTGGGGCGGGTTCGGGTCTTAAAAAAATTTAACGGGTCTGGGTCCAAGCACAGGCCCCTTGACCCTACCCATGGACCCATTACAATATAAACATTTATAATTTTCCAGAAAAAATAAAAACTCAATTAGTTAATTACAAGTCTACTCTACTGTGTACTACACTAAAATATTAAATCTAAAAGACTCAAACCCCTAGTCTCACATAATCACACTCACTGACTCACACATACCACCATAGCCGCACTACTGGTCCAGTGCCCATCTCATTCTTCACTGTAACATATATTTATATCATGAACCTTTTTTTTGGCATTTTAAGTTGTGTTGTATTTTTAGAGACTTTTGTAATATTTTGTTAATGTCTTGATAACTTTTGTGATGTTTTGACGTTGGAAACTTAGAATTCGCTCGTATCATAGTATATTGATCTTTTGATCTTTTTATTGTGTTAAAAATAGGTGTTTTTAAACAGAATAGTTACAATTATGCATGTATACAAGTATAAAATTAACCCCAAAAGTTAATAAATATAGTAAAAAAATGCATAATATGGTTGGACCCATTAAGAACCCGCTAAGGACCCGTGGACCCATTAAGTCCGGGTCTGGGTCTGAAATTTTGGGACCCATCGGGTCTTGGGCCGGGTCCGGGTCCAAAAAAATTGACGGTCCCGGGTCTAGATCCAGCAGGACCCGCCCAGACCCTGCCCATTGTCATCCCTACGTGCCCCACAAGTATCACCTCATTTGGAAATTCGTGGATGACAGTGATGTCAAGGTATGCAAGGTTAACATGGCTACAAATGTCGATGACCGCTCACTAAACCCCTATTGCAAGCTAAGCATGAAGGTTATGCTCGGGCTATAGGTATCAAGCGCATTCGAGAATGTTGTAGACCCCGAAAAAATTTTAGTTTAGGAAATTATTTTGCAGTGCTACTTAAATCGAGAGTCGAATGAGGTGACTTAATCCTTAAATAAGGAAATTAAAAAAACTAACAATTCTTAAGAATTATAAATTTGTAAATTTAATTCGGATAATCCACTAACAAATACATAACTAGACTAATAATTAAGAAATTAATATGAAAGATGAAAGAGATATGAACCAGTCGAACCACTAGACTGATCTGCTAGGCCAGCTGGCCTTTGCTAAGGTCAAGTCAGTGTTTCCTCGGTCAATGGGTTAGGAACCAAGCCGAAATAAAGACTAGGCCAGACGGCCTAGCCCTCTGGTTCAACTTCAAGGTTCTTTTTCGTGCCGCGTATCAAACTTTGTAATTGTAATCTAATTATGAAGTCGAATTAATAAACTGTCAGGAATCAAATTATGCAAATTATAATTGAAAGAGTCGCGGGTTGCTTTTGAGAAAAAAAAAAGATAAATAAGGATTTATTAAAAAAAACTAACAGTTCTTAGGAATCTGAATATTCTAGGAAATCGAGTAAATAATCGGAGTGAATAGCCGATGAATAACATGAACAACAAAGTGCTTCTAGCAAAATCGACCCATTGGGTTGACCCTGAAGGCGAGTTGGCCTTGACAGTGTTAGACCAACGGGTCGACATTCTAGAAGTCAGATAGGGATTTCGGACAACGGCTAAGGTCGGCTCAGTGGACTCGATCCAACTTCTATTTGCGCATGCAATCCACCAATCAATCATTTTTAGATATGAACTCGAATGCCCAAAATAAATGCGAATTACATGGTGTAAAATATAATTGAAACAATCACTAATTGTTTTTTTAAGGGAAAACAACAAACTAAAAAAAATGACTCAGGCATGCAAATCCAAAAGAATGGACTTGGGGGTAAGACTACGAGCCTAAGAGTTAAAAAACTCTCGGTTCGCCTGTTTTCCAAACAGACTTTAGTAAAACTGAATTTAAGTGAACAAATTAGAAGAGGAGGAATGTAGAAGAATTTCACAAAATTGCCATTATGTCATGCGTTTTATGTAAATGATGTTACAATCTGTACCACTATTAATTATTAAGGATTACATGCCAATACAAGAGTAGGAATGAAAAAGAAAAAAAACAACAATTTAGATAATTTGACCTTTTAGACAATTAGCATGGAAAAAGAAGATTAAGGGGGATAATAGAGAGAATTCTGCCCGTGTCAAAACGCCGGCAGAATTCCGGGGGGGTCAAAATGAGGGAGGAAGGATTAGGGGTGAGCAAAAATTCTGATAATTTCAGTCCCATCCCGGTCTCAGTTAAGTTCCAGTCCCAAAATCCGCCTCCCGGTGGTAGCGGGACCAGGAGTGGAACTTAAAATGAAGTCCCGGTGAACACCGGGACCGAGAGTGGGACTTAACCTCATTTCCCATTCCAGGTTCCGATTCCCGATTTATGTATATTGAATAAATCAAGTGATTTCATGATGATTGATAAACTTCTCTAGTTTAATTTGTGTTCACTCTTTAGATATATTTTATTTATTATTATTTCGAACTTGTATTTTTTTTCCGGAAAACACGTTCGGTATTATTATGTAATTTTAGTTTGGGAAAAGTGGCTATGTAAACAAACTGATGCCGACCTTTATGAATTCGAGAAAATTTGTATTATTTATGTTGGTTTTTTATCGAAATAAATCAAATAATAAGTGTAGGATTCTTCATCAGTTCAAAACCGAACCGAACATCGAATAAGAGGCAAAGTTCGAACTGAATTAACCGGTCCGATTTGGTTCTCGGTTTATTTGGTTCGAAACCGAATAATGCACACCTCTATTTGGATTTCTCATCGGAACGAGCCGAACCGGTTAAATTGAATAAGGGATAAGTCTAAACCGAAAACCGAACAGAATAAAATCAGTTTGGTTTGGACCGGTTTGATCCGGCTCGGTTCTATGTTCAAAACCGAATAATGAACACCCTAAATAAGTGTAAAAGACTAAAAAATTCCCAGTTCATTTCCTGCTCACGTAGGAGTGGGAGCAGGAGTAAATCTTTGCTCCTAGTCACAAATGGGACCGGGAACAAACCTTTGCTATCAATTAACATCGGGACCTCCAAAAATTACAGGGATCCCGATGCCCCTCACCCTTAGGAAGGATGGTATTTATAGAGGTGAGGAGTTGCGGAGCATCTGAATATCACAAGATAAAATGGCCTTGGGAATATATGATGAAACATTCTCTTCACAATTAAAGATATTAGTGTTTATCATTTCCCATCGAAAAGCCAGATGGCCTTGGGAATATATCACATAAATTGTGGAAAAATGGAAAAAATGGCCTTGGGATAAGCCGGTCTAGGTCGGCTAGCCTTCGACCACGGTTGGAATGATTTCTCCCTTTGGACTCGAGCGGGCTGGGCCAAACAAAAGGAATGGATTGGGTTGTGTTGTGTTGTGTTTGGGCGGAAATGGATTGAGTTACTAAATGGACTATTTTGCATGCTAACTATTATTTCTGGGTCAACTTGATTTTACAATAATTACACTAAACTACAGGTATAAAACTCGGTGTCTACAGATAACTCCCACTTTGATCGAGTCTGAACAAGACGATGATCAAAGTAATTCTGATAAACTTGCTGATATGCTATCGTACTATTAATGCCCGATGGATTGCTTTTCGGCCTCGTTTCGAGCCGAATTTCTTCTCTTTTATAGGGTATATTTGCTTGTTTTAACCCCTATTTATATATTAGATATAATGATTTGGTGTTTTGTAGGAAAATAAGGAGTTAGAAGAAGTTTGGGCTTAATTGAAGGTTTTTAGGGAATCCCGAGCTATTTCCCGAGTCAAACCAAGTCAACCCGAGCCGATATCCGAGTCAAACCAAGTCAACCCGAGCCGAGATCCGAGGCGAAACCGAAGTCGGAAATTCCATATCAAGATTGGCGCAAAACAGGGGAACGGTACAAACTTAAAGGTTTGAAATACGTGTGCCTTCACCCTTTGGGTCATAACTCTTTCGTTACAACTCCGATAGCTCTGAAATTTTGGGAGCTTAAAGTACACACCGAGAGCTTTCCATCGATATCTTACGGGCCTAAAACGGAGTTTGGATGAAGAAGTTATGCGCGTTTGAAGTCGGAAGGAAAAGCGCGAGAGCGCTTGCTCGCCGAGCCATCTGGCGCTCGCCCGAGCAAGGCTTCGGGCAACAAAACACCAGCCGTAACGCTGGCTCGCGAGCAGAGGGTGGCTCGCCTGAGCCACTGTCTGCGGAGAAATTGCTGCGCGTGCTGAGAATTATTTCTAGGGTTTTGGGTTGTATTTTTCCTTCTTCTATAAATACCCACTTGTATTAATCCAAATTATCAATTAGCCTAGGTAGTTTTAGGAGTAGATTAGATTTAATTGCTTTCTTTAATTGCTTTCTTTAATTGTTCTTCAAGTTTTCTCCATTGTTCTTCAAGCTTTCTTCAAGTTTTCTTGCAATTGTTACTAAACTCTTCTTTCAAGCATTCTCATTGAAGTTTTACAAGCTTTCTCTCTCTCTCTCTCTCTCTCTCTCTCATCTCCATTGTTGACTTGTTTTCCAAGTTTTATAGGGTTAGCCACAATCAACTCCATTTTTAGTGGGGAGGAGGGTCAAGGAACTCCAATTCTACTTACTAGTGAGAATTTGGGGGATTCTTGGTAATCCAAACCACAATTTCTTGTTTGTTCGGGGGAAATTCAAGTGTAGATTGAAGGTTTATTGAAGATTAGTCATCAAAGGTATAATTTCTTGTCTCTAATTTCATTGTTCATTCTAGATTTCCATTCCTTGCTTTAATTGCTTTATTTGATTTCATGCTTTTAATTGCTTTCTTATTTATTATCTTGTCTAGATTAGTTTATTGCTTCATTTACATAATTTATTGCTTTCCGCATTGAGAAAACCCTTTACACAAACCGATTATCCTTAATCAAGTCTCACACCCATCCCTGTGGATCGACAACCTAAACTTATAAAACCACAAAAATTACAACCGAACAATTGCGCATGATCATAATAAGCTTGTCTCGTTATGAACGCTTGACGATTGACGTACCGATGTTGATAATAAAATGCCTGCCATGTTATGAACGCTCGACGACTTGATGCACACATGATGATAATAAAATGTATGTTATGTTATGAACGCCCGACGACCCAACTTGCAAATGATGATAATAAAATGTCTGCCATGAGAATGGTTGCGACCTGACGTACTGATGATGATGATAAAATGTTCGCCATGTTTATGAGTGCTTAGCGACTCGACGCACATATGATGATGATAAAAATGTATGCCATATTATAAGCGCATGACAACCTGACGTACGCGTGATGATGATGATAAAATGCCCGCCATGTTATAGACGCTTGGTGACCTACGTATTGATGATGAAAATGTTCATCTCGTGGTTAACGCCTGATGGCTGACGTGTTGAGAATTCATCCTGCAAAATTACAAAAAATATATATCACTAATCTGAATTTTAATGTTGGTTAGAAGATTTCCTGTTTTATGGCTGAATGGCTGTCTTGAAAGCCAGCTGGCTTACGTAGACAAACAAAGTGATGATGTTGGATTTTCACCAGGTGTCGGGCGAATTATAGCAATACACCTCATTAAGGCCAGTTGGCCTTATCTGTTGCATAGGCCCCTTTGAACACCACTCGTATGGTGCATGTTAACTCAATTACGCTATAAATGGAGGCCCTCCGACGCTCATTTCCATGCATCACAACATCTTTCCAATTACTTTGCACGCCACTTCTTCTAATCATTTATTGCAATTACTTTGCCTCATTTTGCTTTAGTAACTTTGGCACGCTAAAGGAATGGAGCCCAAGAAATTGAGAAGTTGTCCTTAACCACATGCTGCAAATTGGCCCCATGAAGTTGCTTCTCGGCGAGCGTTTATTCATGGTCCGGGAGTTGAACTAGCAGACCTGTTGTACCATTCTTGGAACCACGTTTGGTATTACCATTCTCATGATAAGGTGAGTTGTTTAATTGATACTCAACTTGTTTTAACATAAACGTGCAGGTAGAATTTATATTAATTCTTTCCTGTTTATTTAGCTAAATTGTTGTTGTAAAAGAATTTGACCCACAATTGGAGAGAACACAATTTAACCTAACATAAATGTTTATATTAATCCTTTCCTATTTATTTAGATAAATTGTTGTCGTAAAAAGAATTTGACCTATAGCTGGAAACAACCCAACTTATTCTAGCATAAATGTGCAAGTAAAATTTATATTGATTCTTTCCTATTTATTTTATCTAAATTGTAACTATTGAAAACTATATTGATAGTCAAATTTATTTTGGCTGACATTTCGTCAAGAATCTCTTTTCATATGCTCACTCAACAAGAGTGTAAAGTTCAGCCCATTTGGGTCAAGAATTAGCTCGTTTAGATTGTAAAACAAGAGAGCCCATCGTGGTGTAGTTGTTGGCCCATTAGGATCATGTAGATTGGCTAGACTTCAAATTTGGGCTTTGCCTTTTCAGTTATGTGCACACGCTAACCCAACCTATTTTCTGGCAGGCCCAACACATGTTGGCCGGTTGACCTTCAATTCTGGTTGACCCAAGTCTAGTTGAACATTGTGAAATCCATTCGGCCGAGAAATATTCAGGCTAAATAAGGATGACATGGAGTTACCTTATCCGAATATGAGACATTAAGAGACGAGAATTTTGTATATTGAACACTTGTGGGACAAGTGGGAGATTGTGGAAATGACCTGACAATGTTCAATTATATCCGAGTGCTCAAGCCAATATGACATGGTGATTAAAGTCTTTGTTAGAAGATTTATTAATCAGTGATTAAATAGTTTAATCACAGTCATTTTAGTTGGTCCCACAGGGTCACACAAGTCAGTATCTCAAGGCAAAAAGTATGTGGAGAAAGGCCCGAATTGATACGAGATTGGTCTAGGGAAAGCGCGAAACCACTTTTGGGTGAAAAGGGGCAACTACAAGTGGTGTCAATGGCCACCATGACCCGTGGTAGACCAACACAATCTGTGGTGGGTCACCACCATCCATGGTGGCTTTGCTATGGTTCGCGGTGTCTCTTTAGGTAGGAGAATTCGATTATGATGCTCACCATGGTCCGTGGTGAAAAGCTGAGCGCGTGTCCCACAACAAAATATTTCCTCTCTCTTATAAATATGGGGCCCATATGATACAAAATATTGTCTTTTCCATCCCAAGCGACCATTCTATAAGGCTAGTTTCCTTTGAGATTTAAAAGGAATTCCAAAAAAAATCTATTTGAAAGGATTCCGGTTTAGGATTAGGAGGTGATTCTCGAGGTCCTCCCTAAAGGTCCTCCCTAAAGGTTTGGCTTAAGAGGATTGAAATGAATACTCATATCACCAAGGTGCACCTTCTTTTATGGTAGCTCATCCGTTGAGAACTCTTCAGTTAGGCGTGCTTGGCTGGGAGTAGTCTCAGGATGGGTGACCTCCTGAGAAGTTTTCCCAGGCAGCGTGTGAGCGAGGACGAAACATGCTGGAAAGACTTGTGGTGATTTGTGGGCCAGTCAGCGATCTTTGAAGTATTTATCGATAATGTTCGTGACCTGGGAGGTGCCGGGGCGTTACAGAAGGTATCAGAGCCAACCTGCGACCGTGAGCTGCGCCAGTGGACTTGATAGCCATGGGCAGTCACTTAGCAGGTCAAAGATTCTGGAGTGTATTGAGGCACAATGAGGACGTTGTGCGCTTAAGTGGGAGTGACTGTAACACCCCGAGTATATGGTTAAGTGTGACTTAAGAGGATTGAAATGACTACTCATATCACCAAGGTGCACCTTCTTTTATGGTAGCTCATCCGTTGGGAACTCTTCAGTTAAGCGTGCTTGGTTGGGAGTAGTCTCAGGATGGGTGACCTCCTGGGAAGTTTTCCCAGGCAGCGTGTGAGCGAGGACGACACACGCTGGAAAGACTCGTGGTGATTTGTGGGGTCAGTTAGCGATCCCTAAGCAGTTTCTCGGTAATGTCTGCGGCCCGGGAGGGGCCGAGGCGTTACACAAACGTACTCTTTTGATCCCGATAGGATTGGGGTCAATCAGTCTAGCAGTTGAGCCAAGAGCATGCTGTGTGGACCTCTGTGGAGGTTTCCTCTTTGGGAACTACCCATTTGGAGTCGTTCAAGGAATTGTTTAAGAGTACAAGGCTAACCAAGGCATATTGTTGTTCGGTCTCGTTTCGAGCCGAATTAATATCTTTTATAAGGAGTTTTGCTTGTCTTTAATAATTAATTTAGGAATTTTATTATGTTTTTGTGTATTTTGCAATATTATTAGATTTTATAGAATTTTATTATTTTTGTTATTATTTTTGTTACTTATAAATCAAATTAATAAAACAAATAAAATAAAATAAATAAAACCTAAACTAACCAGCCCAAAACCCAACCCAATTCCCCTTCTCTTCTTTCTTCTCCTCTCGGCCCAGACATCACTCCCAGCCCAAGCCCAAAACTCCACCATACACGCCTACCCATATCCTAACCCGTCTATCCGACCCATTTCTTCCCCCCCTTTCTTACCCTGCCGGCAAAAACCCCCCCAAACCCTAATACTAACCCATATTCCCCCTTCCCTCTTTCTCTATCTTCCTCCTTCTCTCTCTCTCCCCTGTCTCGGATTCTCTTTCTCTTTCTTTCTTCTTTCTTCCCCGTCTCCTTCTTCTTTTCTCTTTCTCCTTTTCTGCTTTCCCCTTTCCCCCTTTTCTCCTTTCTTCTTTTCCCGTGTCTCTTTCTCCTTTTCCCCTCGGATTCTTTCTTTCTTCTTCTTCTTCTTCCCGAATGCAATCATCCTCATCCTCTTTCTTCTTCCTCTTGGATTCTCTCAGTCAAGCAACTTGCGCCCGACATCCATTTGCAACCATAATCATTCATCTTCTCAAATCATATCTTTTATCTTCTCAAATTCTCATAATCTCTTTTAATCTCTCGATTTCTCACTGAGTTTCTCTTCCAATTTGCAGATTCGGTGGGGGAATACCAAGAAGATGAGCTCGGTTTCAAGTATAAAAGAGGACGAAAAAGAAGGAAACGAAAAAAAAAACCAGGCGAGGCCCGAAGGTCGGTTTTTGGGGGTGACAACCCAAAGATCGTCAATCGGCATCCTAGGGTTAGATTTAGGTTATTTCCGTTTTAAATTCTGTTTTCATTGTTCAATGATCTAAAATCGTATTCTAGGTTTAGAGTTAAGTTAAGATTAAGTTTTGTTCATGTTCATGTTTGAAATTCTGTTTTGTTTTTGTCGATTGATTCCTGGGTTTTGATTCTCAGATGTACTTGGTTTGAATATATTCGGTGCTTGTGCTGATTTTGTTGCATGATCTAGGATTGAATTTATGATTATGGTATTTTGATCTGGTTCGATTTAGTGTTCTTCTTCTTCCTTCTTCTCTTTTTGGTTCTCGACAGTGGCAGAAGGGATTTTGATCCCTTTTGCTTATTTTCTTCTTTCTTTATTTTGTTCGGTTAGTAGGAATAGTAGGTTAGTGTGTTTAATTTAAATCTCCTTTGTTATTGATCTTGTTTTGTTGATGAAGTTTGGTTTTGATCCGTAGAAAGGTTAGTTTAGGGATTGTTTTTTGGGTTCCTTAGGGTTTGGTCTTGATTAGTTTACTAGGTAAATTTCGTGTTTAGGGTTTCATTCAAAGTTAGTTTAAGTAAAATTTCCCTAAAAGTTTATATTAGTATAGTCACAAAACCTTCAAACCAATTTAGTGAAGAGGAGGATTAATGGTTCACAAATTCTCTTTAACATTAAGGATTTGGGGTTTCTTAGTAATCCAAATCACAACTTTCTAGTTTGTTCAGAGAAAGTTCAAGCGAAGATTAGTGCATCAAGGGTATGATTTCTTGTTTCCATTTAATTATTAAATTTAGTTTTATTCCTTCTTATTTCTTGCTTTTAATTACAATCTTAGTTTAGTTTTATTTCTTGTCAAATTTAGTTTCGTTCATTTCTTTATTTAATGCTTTCTTTAGTTTTTATTGCTTTAAATTCATATTAGTTTAGTTTATTTAAATTATTTACTGCTTTCTGCACTTGAAAACCCTTACGCAAACCAATTTCCTGATAACCTAACACACCATCCCTGTGGATACGACAACCCTTAGGAATAATTCATTCCTAAAACCCCCCTAAAATGCAATCGAACAATTGTTATTCGAGTAATTAAGTAATAACTTAGCTTATGTTATCTACTTTAAATATTAACTTTCTTGTGGGTTAGAGTAGATTAGGTGACGTCCTCAGGGTTAGTACTCCTTCCGCCCCTAGTCGGGACCGGGCTTACCAATCTTGTGACCTAGTTAGGACTAGACGCTCCCAACACAACAGTTTCATCGTTATTAGGCTCTCACCACATCCCATGAGCCTGCAAGCTTCTTCTTCAATTTTATGGAATCTTAGAGCCTCACAAACCTTAACCACTAAAGTTCATAGATGACGTATCATTGAGGAAGCACTTGTGGCCTCATCTAACATCTTGATGACTTTCACAAATTGGGGATATTCAAATGATATGTTTCCTAAACCACCTATGTCACTGTAACTCTCTTTGTACGGAAAATATATCGCATCGGGTAATCAACGCTTCATTAGAAAAATCAAACCTTCTAAATTTGAACTTCTTTTTTTTAATATGTTGGTACAATCCCCTCAAGTAGACATCGTCACCCCGAATCATCATCATGATACCATTCTTCTCAAGCTCTAATGAGAACTCAACTAATCATAGATCTTATATGGATTCAAGATGCAAAAATGTCACATCTTTGGTCATTTCTTCATGCTCAAATCTTTAGTGCGTGACACAGTCTCCAACCATGCTCAAGAAAGGGATAAAATCTCCGGACTAACTTTGAATATGATTTTTCTATATTGTGGTTTCAATTGAGGTGTTTCTTATGGTTGCCTTGACCCACTTCCTCATTTCTTCTTTGGGGCCATGGCGCGCCTAGAAGCCAAGGATAACAGATAAAACCCAAAGATGTAGTGCTCTGGGTCCACGTGTCACACACAGTGATGTCAATAATAATTTACCAAAAAAATGTGGGAGATGTTGCATTTACTTGAGCCTTTTTTTAATTATTTTTTTTTAAACACTATAAAGCTTAGGGTATTTGTGGGGGAGTTCGTAGATAGTGAGACAAAGAAGGAGGAGGAGGAGGAGGAGGAGGAGGAGGGAGAATGTGAAGGTGAGGGAGTGGGAGAGGGAGAGTGAGAGGGAGAGGGAGGGGAACAAGGAGGGAAAAAAAGGATAATGGCAATGAGAAATGGACTACCAAGAAAAATTTTGCCTCTTATTATCTAATGCGTTGAGGTAATTGGATTCTTGAGACGGACTTCTATAGTAACCTGTACTCTTCTAGTATGTATGGGGTAAGTTCATCCTTGTAATCCCTAAATGAACATAATCATACGAGAATTCGAACTCGAGACCAACATTGAATGAAAGGGTGAAGTATGAAAGGTAAACAAAAAAAAAGGGTAAAATACTCGCTAAAAAAATATAAGCATACAAGGATTCGAACTTTGGATCAACACTCAACTAAAAGCTTTCCATCTGTTGTTAATGAGTTATACATTTACAATTTATACTTATCATATACCATCTTACATGTAGGTTTTTTGGGGCATAAGGGGTGCAATGGCCTCCACTACCCCCCCTCTAACTTCGCCCTGCACTTGCAAATGATTTTCAATTTTAGATAAGGGATATTATAGAAGTTTTATTATAAATCTCTTTCTATTTACGAACATTTCAAAGTGTATGACAAAAAAAAAAATAATGAAAATCATTGCAATTTTAGCATCATTTATTGAATCAAACAATTTTTTTTTTTAGGGCAAAGCAGAGACCAATTGTATTGCAGATAAGGTAACTCCCGAGGCATCAGTGGCAACCAGATGTGCTACCACCGATGGACAAGAGGAAACCCAAAAGAAAGAGGACAAAGTTTCTACAGCAAAAAAAGCAAGCATATGGGCTGCCTTATTGATGTTTCTCCTACAAAACAAAAACTTTACTGAATCAAAAAAAGGAATTAAATCGTGACAATCCTTAATTAGATCTTCAGCTCCCGGTTCGATTCTTTGACCATTATGAACAGCTTCAAATACGTTGAGGCAGTCAGTCTCTATCACAATCCGATTCAACCCCAAATCCTTAGCCATAATCAAGCCCTGTCGAAGAGCACCAGCTTCCATGGCTTCCACCGACCATGGGACTTCCCTGTGAACCACCAACGCCCCTCTCACCACTCCATTGTGATCTCTAGCAATTGCACCCAAGCCCCCACCTCTTTTCCCCTAACTGCTGCATCCACATTAACTTTCCACCACCCCACTTCAAGATTCTGCCATTTTCCCTGCTGTTCACTAGTGGTCGGTATCTCCACATCAATACTTCTGGCGTGATGATACCTTTCAAACAAACTCACAGCTCCATTCGCAACTCCATTGGATCTTGCCTAACTCCTTCAAGTCTCTGTTTATTTCGTGCCCTCCAAATGAACCAGAGGATGGTGGAGACTAGCCCCCCTCTATGAGGATCCATTTTTCCAACAACACTTTCAATCCATTTTCCAGTATCAGTGAAATCTCTGTTACGCACATCTAATCTAAGAACCGACAGCTTCCACACCACTTGTGACCAACAACAATCCAGAAAGATATGGTCGTTGGTTTCATAAGCATCTCCACACATTCCACAGACAGGGTCGATTTCCATACCTCATTTGTAGAGATTCACCTTAGTGGGTAGGGCATCTCGCCAAACTCTCCATGTTAAGTGTCTCGCCTTAGGGACAGCTTCAGTCTGCCATATGGGCCACACACCTTCTTCATTGCTCATGGAGCTCGAACTCACTTGTTCATTCAAACTATCCAACGTACGTGCTAGCCAGTAAGCAGATTTCACAGTGAAAACTCCATTCTTTGTCAAATTCCAAACCATCAGATCCTTCTCCCCTCTTCGATTCAGCGGGATTGACATGATTTCCCTTCGGATATGCTCTCGAAAACATGAATTCAGCAAATCGCCTCTCCACTCTCTGTTAGCCGCATCGATGAGCAAGTCTACTGTCGAATCTGCAGGCAAGAGATTGATATCCGACGTTACTCGGCCACCGGTTATCCCAGAAATCCAGCAATCCTCCCATATTTTAATAGATTTCCCATCTCCCACTTTCCATTTCATTCCTAATTTTAGGTTGGCCCTAGCACCCAAGATGCTCCTCCAAGTGTAGCTAGGTTGAAACCCTAGCTGTGATGTCCAAAAATCTCCATTTGGGAAGTAATGAGCCTTGAGGACTCTAGCTGCTAAGGAATTTGGCTGTTGAACCAATTTCCAGGCTTGTTTTGTCAGAAGGGCCGTGTTAAAACACTGGAAATCACGAAAACCCAGCCCCCCTTTCCTCTTAGCTTGACAAAGTGTGTCCCAGGCCACCCAGTTGATGGGTCTCTCTTGCCCATTACTCCACCAAAATTTTTCTACACAAGCTAGTAATTTCATTACAGACTGACAATGGTATCCGGAAGCACTGCATTGCATAGGATGGTATAGCTTGGATAACCGCCTTCAGAAGAATCTCCTTCCCCGCCCGTGACAGTACATTTTCCTTCCATCCCTTGAGCTTTTTACGGATTCGATCCTTGATATTATTGAATACCTGTTTTTTTGAGTGGCCGATATAGGTCGGCATCCCAAGGTATTTCTCATGTGATTCCACAGCCTTAAAGCCTAATCTCTCTTGGAGCATGTTCTTCTGTTGTTCGCACACATTTCGGCCATATGAAATCTCTGATTTATCCACATTGATCGTTTGTCCAGAAGCGAGCTCATAGATGTTGAGGGTATCAAGGACCTCCTGGGCTTCCTCCATAGTAGCTCTTATGAAAAGAATACTGTCATCAGAAAAGAATAAATGAGACACAAGAGGAGCATTCCTGGCCACCTTGATACCATGAAGAAGGCTTTGATCTACCTTATGTCTGATTAGAGCCGAGAGTCCTTCAGCACAAATTAAGAACAGGTAAGGCGAGAGGGGATCGCCCTGCCGAAGACCTCTATGGGGAATAATGACATCAGACGGTACGCCATTGATAAGGATCTGGTAGCTGACCGTGGAAATGCATCTCATGATTACATTGCAGAAAACCTCATCAAAGCCCAAAGCAAGCATCATATCTCTTATGAAAGACCATTCAACCCGATCGTAGGCTTTAGTCATATCGAGCTTTAAAGCCATATGTCCCTTTTTCACCTTCTTTGGTCTCTTACGTAAATAGTGGAAATGTTTGAAAGCCACTAAGATATTGTCAGTGATAAGTCTACCTGGGATGAAGGCACTTTGGGTTTCATGAATGACTTCTGGAAGACACATCCTTAGTCTGTTAGCGACCATTTTGGAAATAAGCTTGTAAATCACGTTACACAAACTAATAGGACGAAAATCCTTGGCAGACTGGGGAAGCTTCAGTTTGGGGATTAAAGCAATAAAAGTGCGGTTTACACACTCAGGGGATCTGCCATGGTTAAGGACATCTAGTACAAAGGAGGTAACCTCATTCCCAATAATATGCCAGTAGGTTTGGAAAAAGATGGGAGGCATACCGTCTGGCCCAGGGGCCTTTGTAGGATGCATCTGTTTGAGGGCCACCAATACTTCCTCCGCAGTATATGGGCGCCGGATCGTGGTATTCATCTCCTCCGTGACTAAAGGCTTTATTAGGCGAGTAATCGGAGCGGAATCCACCACCTCCTGGCCTGTAAAGAGATGCTCGAAATAGCGGAAAAAAACACCTTCAATCTCCCTTCCATCTTCTTGCCATCCACCTCTTTCATCTAGAATTCTCAGGATTTTGTTTCTCCTATGTCTTTGGGTAGGCTTCCCATGGAAGAACTTTGTGTTTCGGTCCCCTTCCTTCAGCCATGACTGTTTGCTCCTTTGAGCCCAATAACTTTCCAGCTTCTCTTCCAGCTCCTCAATCTGTCTACCCATCTCCTTTAAAAGAGCAAGATTGGATTCAGTGGGCTCCAGTTTCTGGACCTCGAGCATTTCCTGACCCAGCCCTCGCAAAGTTCGGAGCATGGACTTGGTATCTGCTCCCACATGGTGGTCCAGACTTTCACAGCAAAATTGCAACTTCTGACCAATTCCTAGCCCATTTTGATTGGCCCAACAATCAGTGATAGCCTTCTCACTCCTTGGATCATATACCCACATTTGTTCAAAGCGTTTGGGCCTGGATTTTGACAAATTGGGCCAGGAGCTTCTCGAATGGATTAAACTTTCCAGCACAATTGGAATATGGTCTGATCGCCTTTTGTGTAGATGTCGTACAATATTCCATGTAAAGAAATTACTCCATGCATCATTCCGCAGAAATCTGTCTAGTCTTTCTCACACATGCCCCACACCTTCCCTCCCATTGCTCCATGTAAACGGAATACCCTCAAAATTGAGATCTCTGAAACCACAAAAGTCCACTGCATCCCTGAAACCTTCAATATCCTTTACGTTAATCGGATGACCACCCATCTTTTCATCCTGCCTGAGCATCCCATTAAAGTCACCTCCGCAAATCCAAGGGACACTATTAGACCCTCCCAAGCTCTTCAGAAAATCCCACGTCAAATGTTTGTCCTCCTCACGCGGGTAACCATAGATGCCTGTGATTCTCCATTCTCTGGCTCCCATAGGGTTTACCTGGTACATATCAATAAAATTCAATGATTTCACTTCCAGGTGTAGATTCATTGAGGCCCGCCAGAACAAAGCCAAGCCCCACTTCGAGAACAAAGCCAAGCCCCCACTTCTACTATATTGTGCCCTGTGTGGCGTTTAATATTAGCCTCCTTGTTAGTAAGTCTCTTCCATCTCACACCCATACTTCCATGTTCCGAAGGTAAAGTGTTTTTTCCTTTATCCTTTGCATTCACTTGTGCATGCTCCTGTTCATTAGTGGCTGAGTGGGTATCGTTCACTTGTACTTCTTCATCATTCTTGTTTTTCTTGCCCTCAGCTTCTTCTCCATCGTCCCTCACCTTAATTCTTTCCATACATTCTGCCACTTCTTCGACACTCGGAGCGTCTTTGTCATTATTCCACCTTGGCTTGAACACCAGTTTTCTTGCTGCTCCACTTTTTGTTTGCCTCTCGCCTGAATTCAGCCCCCTCCGAGCCTGCCACGGCGAGGCCTTCATCCAATCACCGTAGCGCTTTGTTGGAGCTTCCCCTTCGTTCTCGCTTACCTGACAATCTTTATCGTTATGCCCTAATCTTTCGCAAACATAGCAGATAAGCAGATAGTCGGCAGTCTCTCATATTTAACTTTTAGGATGGCTTCATTCTCTCCCTTCATAAGGATCGGGATCTCTTCCGGTAACGGGTCACGGAGATCCATCAGGACTTTGAAGCGTAGCGACTTTTCCCAACATCCACCTTCAGTTGTATCAGTTTGGATGAAAACACCCAGATGATCCGCTAAAGCCCTTATGTTTTTCTCGTTTCTACCCTTGAAAGGGGGATCATAAACTCTTACCCAAAAGGGAGCATGGGTTAGGGTTTGGCCAATGGTGGAGGGTTGCACATCCCCTACTACATCAGATAAACAGATCACTGATTTGTCGAACGTCCATGGCTCCCCTTCCAACACTCTTTCTTTATCTTTCCAGTGATAGAATTGAAAAAGAAAGAGATTATCTGCTATTTCTTTCGCCTCCATCCCTTGCCCCGGCTTCCAGATCTTCTCCATAGTATTCAAGAAGGCAAAAGAATTAAATTTTCTCGTCGTCTATAACTTTCCAACAAGGCAAAGCCGTATTTGCGCCTCCTCTTCGTCAGAGACCTCATCCGCCCACGAAACCGCTGCCTTCCCCTTTGACGATGATCCCTTATCCTTCTTCTCGCCGATCTCCTTGGTCGGAGACATGATACTCGGAAAAACCAAAGACTAACGACGGACTTACCGTCACAGAAACCCTAACCTTAGGGACAAAACTCTCACTAGTCAAACCTAGGAGAGACGATGTTGACATTGAATCAAACATTAAACAAACAAAGAAAAAATATATTTGAAAAAAAATCAAAATACGATAAATAAGACAAAACAAATCGTGCATCGCACAAGCACAGATACTAGTAGTCATTTAATGCATTTATATGTCATTACACTATGATTATTGTTGAAATATGATGGTATTTGGAAAGTAATGAAGATAAAGTGATAAATAATGGTTTTCATTATCGTATTTCATTAAAGTCAATAGCATTCTTCAATTTTTTGTGCATACCTTTAAAATTTTAAATTTTGCAACTGCTTTCTTTTTTTTTCTTTTTTTTGTAGGAAAGATACTGCTAAAATATTCAACTGAAAAGGGGTTTAAACCATCCGAGGCCACCATGTTTGCAACCTCGGTTGGGTATGAGTCTATCCAAGTACAGTTAAATTGATTAACAACCGCTAAACACGCTAATGAGTGTGCTACCTTGTTGCACTCTCTTTTGACAAAAACAAAAGAAACAACTTCAAAACTAGAAAGGAGATTCAGACAGCCCTTTATGATCTTCATTGCCGTAGGAGTTGTCCCTTGCTTTCCTCGTAGGCCATCTATCACAGGTTTGCAGTCTGCTTCCATCACGACCTTCCGGTACCCTTTCTCTCTGGCGAGTTTCAGGCCCCACATTATCGCTTCTGCTTCCATTTCCTCCACGCCCCATGCCACCTCCATCCATCGGTTTGTTGCGCAGTCTACCAGCCCTCGACTATTTCTCGCCATTAAGCCCCATCCTCCACTTCCATGGTTTTCAACTAAAGCATCCGTGTTGATTTTCCACCACCCGCTTTCAGGGCGCCTCCAACCTTGTTTCACTTGTGTCTATACCGGGCCATGATATAGTTTGTCTCCTACATCGATGAATTTGTGATGCATTTCCGTCGCCCTTGTCGTTGTCTCATATGGGCCGCTCCTCTTTCTGTCGAAAAGCCATTTATTCCTCGCGTTCCAAATTGCCCACACCAGTGTAACAAAGATACCTCTCTACTCCGGGTCAAACTCATGTAAGCGGGCTGCCACCCATTCCCCTGCATCCCTGATTTCGCAACTGTCCACCTCAAATCAAAGGACACTGCACATCCATTACACGCGTGCCCAGCTGCAATCCAAGAAAGTGTGGTTGTTTGTTTCAAACTCCTCTCCACCAGTGCTGCAAATCAGGTCCACTTCTTGTTTCCTTCTGATCAAATTGACTTTTGTAGGTAGTGAGTCAATCCGAACCCTCCATACACAGTGTTTAAATCTTGGTGTTGCTTTTACACTCCATAAGCAGTTTCCATCTCTTTCTAGTTTGGAGAATATCATAAGAAAAGTTCGCTTTCCCCTATTTTTGAGTGTATGCCACTATCCCCTGACTTCTTTGCCTCGAGTTCTCTTGCAAGAGTGTAAGTTGTTTTAACTGTGAAGGCTCCATTGTGGGTCATCCTCCCTGTGAGAACGTCGCTCTCATGTGCGTCACCTAGTGGTATGGATTGAATCTCCCTTCTTGTTTCTTGATCAAAACACACATGTAACATGTGGATCTTCCATCACCGTTGGTCTTGGTCGATGAGTTTAGAGACCGGTGCGTCATCCTATAGCCTCCTTGGCTGGGTTCCTACCTGCCCCCCAGGTGAACGTGGTAGCCACCTATCTCCCCAAATCTTGACACTGTTGCCGTCTCCAATGGTCCATTGGTGAACCTTCTTGAGTAGTGGTCTCACCCCTAGGATGCTTCTCCAGGAAAAATTCGGTTGATGTCCCGGCGCGGCATCCCAGAATGATCCCTTGTTGTAATACCTCGCCTTCATTACTCTCGCCACCAAAGAATCGGGGTGTTGGATGAGTCGCCATGCTTGTTTTGCTAGTAAAGCCTTGTTGAAGCAATTGAAATTTCGGAATCCCATCCCTCCTTCGGCTTTTTCCTTGCACATCTTGTCCTAAGCTACCCAACTTATTCCTTGAGTTTGTTCAATTTTCCCCCACCAAAACCGCCCACATGCACTCTCCATATTTGAGCATATCGAGATTGGTAGCTCGAAGCATTGCATTGCGTATATGGGGATTGCCTAGATGACTGCCTTAATGAGAACCTCTTTTCCAGCTTTTGACAAATGTTTCTCCTTCCATCCTTTGAGTTTTTTCCACACTCTTTCTTGGACAATTTGGAAAACTATTTTTTGGACCTCTCGACGAGCGTCGGCATACCCAAGTATCGATCATGAGCCTCGACTGCCTTGAAACCCAATCTATGTTGGAGAAAATTCCTCGTTTGTTCACACACATTTCGGCCATATGAGACTTCTTATTTGTGCACATTGATCATTTGTCCCGACGCGAGCTCATATTTTTTTAGGATGTCCATCACTTGCAGCGCCTCTTTTTCTGTGGCTCAAACGAAAAGGAGACTGTCGTTGGAGAAAAAGAGGCGAGATACCGTTGGTGCGGTTCGAGCCACCCTCACTCCATGGATAAAGGCCTCTATTTTCCTTGTCCCTGATCAGAGCAGATAATCCTTCTGCACATAAGAGAAAGAGGTAAGGAGATAACGGGTCACCTTGGGTCCTTGGCGAAGTCCCCTGGTGGG
The DNA here is from genome assembly GCA_029582165.1 of Portulaca oleracea. Taxonomy (NCBI): domain Eukaryota; kingdom Viridiplantae; phylum Streptophyta; class Magnoliopsida; order Caryophyllales; family Portulacaceae; genus Portulaca; species Portulaca oleracea. The sequence goes on along the minus strand of CM055872.1, from coordinate 43,595,449 downwards.
GGTGATTCCTGCTGAAGGTTTGTCGTTTATCAATACTTGGTAATGCACCGAGGTCACACATCTCATAATCAAGCCTATTATCCCCTCGTCAAAACCCAAACTCCTCATCATTTTCTCTCTAAAGCCCCATTCTATTCTGTCATAACATTTTTGTTTGATTTTTGTTTCTTGGAGTAACTAAATGTATGAGTAAATTTTGTAACATTTTTGTTTGATTTTTTTTTTTTGTTATCTTATCTTGTATTTCTCACAGTTCTTTTTCCCTTTTTCTAATTTCATATTTCGACACATTTACTATGAATAATCTATATAATTATAATAGTAAAGTCTGTGGATCCCATCAAATAGTGAAAGGAGAGTGATTTCAGGTTTTACAGCCAATGGGAAGAAAGATAATCAATTCCCCCCCCCCCCCATTTTAATTTATTTAAGAATTAAATTCCCTTTTAAAATTGAAAATTTTGTAGGGTGAAATATAGTTGTCGGTTGGCAAAAGTAACTCAATAACATCTTATGTATCGAAACACCAATGAAAGTTTTGACTCAATGAATTTCTTCGTCACTGTAGGAGGAAAAAAATTTGTCGACAAATCAGAAAATGACACGTGGAAAATAAATAAATTTATTCGGCTAATTATTATCCGCCACCTGTACAATTAATTACGGCGGTCCATTTAATTAAATTTTAAATGGAAATATATCATGGCCAATAGCGTCGCGACACGTGTCAATTATGATGCAGAAAATCATAATTATTTCTTTATTTTAAATAAAGGGATAATTAATTAATTTAGGCGCAAGCCCAAAGCCGACTCAAACCCTAGGTAACCCTAGGCCTCCAGAACCTATAAATAGGGGTTCTCTCCCTCATTTTCAACACATCTGCAGTCTACCCCCGGTGGCATTAGGCATTCTGCACTCCAGAGGCTTCAGAAGATCAAACTGCCAGAAGTCTCCAGCTACCAAGGGCCAAGGATCGAAGTCTACAAAAGCTCAAGATCGAGTCTCCGAACCTCTACTGCATCAAGATCAAGAACTGCTGCAGAGTTCTCCGGCAAGATCTGCGAAACCTTCAGAAGATTGAACTACAATCGACATCCCGCTATCAAGCGCCAAGGACCAACGCCTGCTAGTTCAACAACTTATGTTCTTCTCATCAAAGACTGCGGTCATCTTCTTCATCTAGTTCATCGATCGAGACCAAGCACGCAAACTCCTCAAGAAGCCAACTTGACCAAGAACTCGCAACCAACGATCAACCTTCGAGCAGTCTCCAGCCACCAAGCACTAAGGAGATCAACGGTCAAGACTTTCAGCACAAGAACTGCTATAGAGCTCTTCAGCTATTCGAGATCGAGATCAAGCATCCGCGCCCTCAGCTCACCCAAATTTAAGGAGATCGAATTAGAGGACTACTTTATTATATTCAATACACATATTGTATCCACATACATTCAAATATTAATACAAATTAATTTGTTTCTCAATTTTCTTGTCTTTATTTATTTTAGACTAGAAATTTGTGTTTACAAATTTGGCACGCTCGGTGGGACATCTCTGCCTCTCATCTCTTTCTCCAAGAAGTCAAATTCGACCTTTGATTCAAGCGACGTAAAGGCCGTCAACATGGAAGGAAAGATAGTTGAACTTGAGGCTATGTTAAACAGGCTCGCCATGGAAAGTGAAGAGAAAGACAAGAAGATCAGCGAACAAAGTGAACAGATCGCAAAACTAATGAAGAAGATAGAGAAGCGCCCGTATCAAGACTCCGACAAAGATTCAGACAAAGAAGAATCTGACAAAGAGTCTTCGAAGGGTGATGGCGATGGGGAAGACAAGAAGAGTAACTCAGTTTCAGAATCACTGACTGTAGAGCAGATTCAAAACTTGGTGGCAAATGCAGTACGGGCTCAACTCGGAGAGAGATCAAACATGACTCACTTATACACGAAGCCGTACACGAAGAGGATCAACGCCCTTCAAATGCCGCAAGGATATCAACCCCCAAAGTTCAATCAATTTGACGGGAAGGGTAATCCTAAGCAGAACATCGCTCACTTCATCGAAACTTGTAGCAATGTCGGCACGCAAGGAGATCGGCTAGTGAAACAATTCGTTCGTTCTTTGAAAGGGATCGCATTCGACTGGTATACGGACTTAGAGCCTGAACCTATCAACAACTGGGAGGAAATCGAGCAAGAGTTTCTCAACAGGTTCTATTGCGCTCAACGAGTCGTTAGTATGACAGAATTGACAAACACAAAACAGTGGGAGGGCGAGCCAGTCCGTGACTACGTCCATCATTGGAGGGCTCTTAGTCTTGAATGCAAGGATCGCCTCACCGAAGCTTCAGCTGTCGATATGTGTGCTCAAGGTATGCACTGGGACTTACTCTACGTCCTCAAGATGGTCAAGCCTAAAACCTTTCAGGAGTTGGCGACCAAGGCACATGATATGGAGATCACCATACCAAGTCGACGGGGAAGGAATTCATCTTCATATGAATCAAGGAACGGTGCTAGTGGGTATAAGAAGAATGGCAAGTCGCCGAAGACTTCAACAGAGGAGTCTATGGCTATTTCAATGTGTGAACCAGTGAGAATCTCTGCTAAACCTAAACCCAAAGGGGACAAAGTCACTTCTTCGAAAGATGCTGAAAGGAAGCGCCCTACACTGAAGAAGCTTCAAGAAAAGAAGTACCCATTTCCAGACTCCGATTTGTCAAGAATGCTCGACAACCTGTTAAAGACGAGAGTTATCGAACTTCCACAACTAAAGAGGCCGGAAGAAGTGGGAAGAACCATGGACCCAAGATATTGTCGATATCATAGGGTAGTCAGTCACCCTCTTGAGAAGTGTGTCACACTTAAGGAGCGGATCATGAAGCTAGCTGAGGAAGTACAAATAATATTGGACTTAGATGACAACGTCGAAGCTAATTTTGTTTCAACACAGCCGATTCCAGCCAAGAGAAATGAATTCTTGATGATTCAGTTTTGATGTCAAAAACCAGTTCCAATTTCTGTACGAGTGAAGGCCCCTTAAGATGAACATGAGCAAGTCTCAAAAGCTTTTGGTGAAGAGGAAGGATGGAACTCGGTGTCTCGAAGGAAGATTAGGGGGAAAAGTGAAGTCCAAACAACATCGCCTCGTCTAAGTAAGCAACAAAGGAGAAGTACCAATCCTCAACCTTCGATGGAGAGCAAAAGGCTTGAAGTCATCCAGAAACAAGGAGTGGGTTCAATTGAGTTGCTTGAGCGAGGCCCTCGTGCTCCCCTCATGTTGGAGGAATACTTTCCGAAGTACTTCTTTGGAGAAGTTAACAATGTTGCAGCTGTGAACATGGTCTCCTGCTTCGAGATCGAAGAAGATGATAGCTAAGGAATGGAGTATCAGTCTAAGTCAAAGCTCTCCGTGTTCGATAGGTTGGGACAGCCAGCTTCCCGCAAACAAACATCTGTCTTTGAGCGAATTGGGTGTCTAGGAGAGCGCAAAGCCTCGGTCTTTATCAGGATCAAGGATGGTTCAAGACCAAAGTCTTCTGTATTATCAAGGATCAAACAAGATGAAGATGTGTCAAGCTCAACACCCCGCCAGGAACAGAGCTCCGCATTCAGCCGCCTTGGGGTCATCAATGAAGTTCAAAGCTCCATCCCATCTCGCATGAAGCGTTGTTCAACATTGGAGGCCAAGGCTGAAGGATCCTTGAGAGTGAAGAGACGCACTGTGATCTTCACCGGTCATCAAAGCAAAAACAATGTCAACGAAGAGCTTGAACTAGAGGAGAAGTTTTCTTCTTCCCAAGTTAAAATTTAGGAAAACGAAGATGTAGCTCCCGAGCAAGAGCCTAAACTGTTCACCAAAACAAAAGAAATTCATTTGCAGTTCATTTGTACTTTAGTTCCTTTCAGTTTTATCCTTGTAATACTCTTGGCCCGGAGGAGTATAAACTGTGTACGGCTAAATTAATAAATAAAATTTTCATTTCTCCTTATGAATTTGAACTATGTTTGGCTTGATCCTTATGGGTGTTTCATCTATAAGGTACGTAGGCAATTTGGGGTCCAAACCCAAATACAGTCATAACATAGCAAAAATAAAAGGGTCATGAATTGACAAAATTTGAGACTTTTAAGTAAACAAATTTCAAGACTCTCAAGTCACCAAATTCACTGACTTCCAAGTCAACAAAAAATTAAAGACTTCCAAGTCAACAAAAATTCAAGACTTTCAAGTTCAATAAACTTCAAGACTCTTAAGTCACCAAGTCCTTTGACTCCCAAGTCAACAACAACAAGACAAAGACTTCCAAGTTAGCCAAATCCCCGCATCAACAAATCTCCTGACTCCCAAGTCACTAAAATAAAAGACTTACAAGTCAACCAAATTTATATCAATAAAACACAAGGACTCACAAGTCAAGGAAAAGATCACGACCCCCAAGTAAATAAAGTTTGAGATTTCCATGTCAACAATGCATATGTCTCCCAAGTCAGCAGAGTCAACAAACTTCAAGATTCTTAAGTCATCAAACCCACCGACTTCTAAATCATCAAAATTGAAGACTTCCAAGTCAGAAAAAATCAAGACTACCAAGTCATCAAAATCAAATTTAAAGACTTTTATGTCATCACAATGAAAACTCTCAAGTCAAAAATGCAAGAAATTGACCAACTTCTAGGTCATCGAATTGTTGGCTTTCAAGTCGCACTCTGGCTTGCCAAGATCTTCATGTCAGTGGTATGCTTCAAGTCAGCATTATCAACGAAATACTCTTCAAGCATGCAACATGGGGGCATCCTAGTCGTGTTGGTTGAATTCCACTCCAAGACGACGTCAACAACAACAACCTCCCATGTAACACGTTTGAGCGCGGTATGGGGGACCCTAATGTAGGCAGCCTTACCCCCATGGACAAAGTTCATGGAGATACTGATTCCGACGGATCCGTAGCAAAAACAGAGGCGAAGCTTGTTAAGAGAAGAAATTACATACCAGAGTGTTGCCAGTGCTACCGAAAGTGCTAACAGGTACCTGCACAACAAAACACATACCAACCAAACAAACAAATACAAGCCAAAAGACGTAAAACTAGTTCGAATCACAAACACCTTCCTCACCCTACGACCTTAATCCTAGCCCTCCAAGCCCCCCTGTCTAGAGCCATGTCCTCCACTAAACCTAGGTGTCTTAGATCTTCTCTTATCACCTCTCTCATAGACATTTTAGGTCTCCCACGCCCACGACGGCCCTGAGGTAATCCAATCCCTTCGCACCTCCTCACAGGAGCATCCACACTTCTCCTACGGACATGCCCAAACTATCTCAGTCTAGACTCTCGCAGTTTTTCCTCAAAGGGTGCGACCTCTAGTTTGGATCGGCAAACATCATTTTTAATCCTATCCAACCTAGTGTAGCCGCAAATCCACCGAACCATCCGCATCTCCGCTACATTTAGCCTTTGACAATGCATCTTCTTGACTGCCCAACACTCAGCGCCATACAATATTGTTGGCCTAACGACCGTACGGTACACTTGCCCCTTAAGTTTAAGTGGGATTTTCTTGTCAAAAAGGACACCTGATACTGATTTCCATTTCTGCCAACCAATTTTGATTCGATGTATAACATCATCATCGACTTCCCCATCACTCCGTATGATAGAACCTAAATACTTAAACTTTTCAACCCTAGGTACAGGCACCCCTCCTATGGTTACTTCTTGTGATTGAGTGTCAGCGTCCCTTCCGCTAAAACGAAAACTCATGTACCCTGTCTTAGACCTACTCACTCTAAAACCCTTTGACTCCAGCGTGTCTCTCCAACGCTCCACCTTCTCCAATGCTCCAAGACGACGTCATTGTCCTCAAATCAGCGGCGCACTCCTTTGCTTAAGTGTTGGACTCTTTCTAGCTGGCGACATTGACTTTCATTCAGGTCAATAGCGGGGGCATGCCAGCTAGCGGTGTCCTCTCTATCAATCGATGACACTTGTAATCGAGAATGGATCAGGTGGCTTATCGGTCGATCCTCAGAAGAAAGTATCGTGGCTCATCATGACTCGATAGAGAGTTCAAGTCCTTTCTTCATAACCTGTTGACGGCGGAAAGTCCAGGAGTAGTAAGCCATGCGACGACGTTGTCGACTTAGTTGGTTCTGAAAAGAGACACCTCAAAGATGTCTAATACATCAGAACATCACTGAGGAGTACTCCACTTGCGATGAGGCCATGACTCCGTCGACCCAGGTCAGCTCTGAAAAGAGACACCTCAAAGGTGTCTAATACATCAGAACGTCCACGAGGAGTAAACCCGATGATGACGTCCGTCGATCTAGGTCAGTTCTGAAAAGAGACACCTCAAAGATGTCTAATATATCAGAACGTCCCCGAGGAGTAAACCCGATGATGACTCCGTCGACCCAGGTCAGTTCTGAAAAGAGACACCTCAAAGGTGTCTAATACATCAGAACGTCCCCGAGGAGTAAACCCGATGATGACGTCCGTCGACCCAGGTCAGTTCTGAAAAGAGACACCTCAAAGATGTCTAATATATCAGAACGTCCCCGAGGAGTAAACCCGATGATGACCTCCGTCGACCCAGGTCAGTTCTGAAAAGAGACACCTCAAAGATGACTAATACATCAGAACGTCCCCAAGGAGTAAACCCGATGATGACGTCCGTCGACCCAGGTCAGTTCTAAAAAGAGACAACTCAAAGATGTCTAATACATCATAACGTCCCCGAGGAGTAAACCCGATGATGACTTCCGTCGACCCATGTCAATTTTGAAAAGTGACACCTCAAAGATTTCTAATACATCAGAACGTCCCTGAGGAGTACCCACGAAAGCGGAGATAACGATGCAGTCGACCCAGACAGTCCTGAAGAAAGCAGTCTAAGACTACCTTACATCAGTACGTTGAGGAGTAGCAAAGAAAGCGGAGAAGACGACACAGTCGACCCAGACAATCCTGAAGAGAGCAGTCTAGGACTACCCTACGTCAGTACGCTGAGGAGTAGCCAGGACACTAGTAATGACAAAGGACAACTTCAAATAGGCAACGTCAACTAAGTTTAATTCCCTACACCCAAAATAAGACAAGAGAAAGAACAATGAGTGTGCAAAGGTTAAAATAACATAAAATAAAATAAAATAAAGTGATTATAGCCATGCAAAAACGCATGTAATATGCACACATAAATCATAACATGGTTCTTCATCCAACTCATTATATATCTATATATATATATATATATATATATGTATGTATATAGGGAAATTGGATTCTAATAATTCCTACTATCACAAATTGTATGGCAATAATTCCTACTATCATTTTGGATTCTGGTGGTCCAAAAAAAAATATTGTAGTGGTACCAAATCCATCACCACATTCTTTTTATTTTTTCCATGCCTACCCCATATTGTTTTTGTTTTTTTGGTTCCTACCCCTAGATAGGTAACGAAGTGTAGTTACTAAAACATTTTTTAAATTATTTTTTTGAGATTCCGAACAATTATTATGATTTTTTAAAAGGAAGAAAATTGAAAAAATCATAAAAAATTGAAAAAAAATTGAAAAAAATTGGGAGAAATGCTGTAAATTCATTAAAAATCGTGGTAAAGTGTTATACAAAGTTTTGAATCAAATGCAACACAAAATCTATGATATTTAGCGTATACACTCGATTTTGTCCCACTACAATACAATTTTTATTTTTATTTTTTGGACCACCAGAATCCAAAATGAAAGTAGGGATTATTGCCATACAATTTGTGATAGTAGGGATTATTAGAATCCAATATCCCTATATATATATATATATATATATATATATATATATATATATATATATATATATATATATATATATATATATATATATATATATATATATATATATATAATGAAGAAGAGAGAGAGAGAGACGATCTGGGCGAATCCCAGATTCCCTATCGGCGTTCGACTCCGACTACAGGAGTCGCCGGAGAAGGCGAAGATAATAGCCACCGGCGAGAGCTAAGGTCGAACTACCTGGACCTTACATCGTACTATCTCTCTCTGAATCTGAACATCGATATCGGCCGATCTAGAGAAAGAGGGAGAGAGATCGCGGGAGAGCGACCTCCAGCGTCTTTGCCGCCATCCATGGGGGTGAGCCTAACCACTCCCGTCACTCATCATTGCTGAATATCGATCTACAGGTCAGTTGCTTATACTGAGAACCGATTTGGTTCGAAATGGGTTTCGATTGCTTGATTTGGAGTTGAGAGATCTGGTCCCTGCTTGATCTTTCACTTTCAATTCTGGGTTTTCGTTTTCTGCTCTGGGTTTAGAAATTGGATTTTGATTTCTGGTATCGAGTCAAATCAGTGGAATTTGGTGCTCGTCTTCTCAAGTTTCGATTTGCAGTTCTAGGGCTTGTTTCTTGATCTGCCTTTTTGCTTTTGGGATCGAGTCGACTCTACTGGATTTGAGGATCGTTGTTTCGATTTGAAATTCTAGATTGGGTTGTTTAATTCTTGATCTGCAATTTGTGCTGTGGATATAGATGTTGAGATTTGTTTAGTAGACTCGAAGCTGGAATCTTGAACAGATCAAACTACTTGATCTGTACTCGGCATTTTCTGGGTTCGAGCTACTGTAAATCGAATATCACAAGCTTGAATTAAAGTGCTCGCTGTGATTGTTTTCTCAAGCTTCGATTTTGACTTTCTGGATTTTTATCTGAGTTGATCGACAAACCTTCCCTGTTGATTTCGATACTGGAAACGGCTCTGGGTATCAGAATTGGGTCTAGATTAACTGGGTTTGAGTACTCAAAGGTACACCTGGGGTTGATATATAACTTCTTCTATGCTCGTCTTGCTCTTCCATGGTTACAACTAGGCAAACCATGCAGAATTCTTCCGGACGGAATCCTACTCCGATGGAAAAAACAAACAAACAAACAGGGAAACCGAAAACAAGTAGTCAAAATGAAACTGTACGACACGATCAAACTGCAGTCATCCAAACTGCAACTGGGGAAAAATCAGCTAAAGAATTAATCCTGGAGTTTAGCAAAGAACCAAAGAAGAGTTCTTATGCTTCACTTTTCAATCAGGATGATGGAATGCAACTAAAATACATGGAACCAGTTCAAGTTGAAGGCATGACATGCGCCAAGCTAGAAAAAGAAGATGTGATGGAATCCATCGAGTTCTAGAACAACTCTGTCATCTGCTGTATTCTCGGTGCGAACCCACCTATTGAGGTCATGAATGGTTTTTTGCGTAGAATTTGGCGACACTTGGACATTGTGCAAATCTCTGACGCTAAAAAGGGAATGTACATGGTGAGATTTAAGTCCACTGAGGACAAAAATAAGGCCTTAACCCAAGGATTCTATTTCTTTGACAGTAAGCCTCTCATAGTAAGGGAATGGAATAAGAATCTCGACATGGACGTTGATTCTATTGCTTCACTACCTATTTGGGTAACCATGCATGACCTTCCCTTCAAATTTTGGAGCAATGAAGGACTCAGCAAAATAACAAGTGTCTTAGGAGTCCCTATTAAGACTGATAGACAAACAAAGGACCGGGTCAAGTTGGGATATGCAAGAAGTCTCATTGAAATGCAACTTAAAGGAAACTTCCCTGAATATGTGGACTACATGGATCACAATGAAAATTTAATGCGTCAACCCATTCAATATGATTGGAAGTCGACTCGTTGTACACATTGCAAGATGTTTGGCCACGAAGAAGCTAATTGTAAGAAGAAGCTACTTTGCAAATATTGTCACAAAACAGGGCATGAGGAGCATCAATGCAAGAAAAAAATTGAGAACAACAACAACGAAGAGCACAAGATGGGAAAAGCCAGGCAAAAATCAAACACAGAGGGGTTCATCAAGCCAAAAAATTCTCAGGTGTGGAGACAAACATCCCAGCCAAATAAAATGGACAATACCAATTGATTTGAAATCCTGAGGGATGAAAGAGATAATACAATAATATAATCGAAGAATGATGGCAATGCCCAAACTCCAAAACAAAATCCGGATGCAGAACATCCTCAGTTGGAACGTCAGGGGGCTTAACAGCCCGGAGAAGCAAGAAGACCTGTGGGTCTTCTTGCGTCAACAGGGGACGGGTCTAATTGGACTTTATGAAACAAAAATCCCCCAACGAAACATTGATACGTTCCACAAAAATGTCTTTAGCCATTGGAATTCGATTACAAACATTCAGCATTGTCAAAAAGTACGCATCTGGGTCGCATGGAACCCTCGAGCCTATGAAGCAGAAATTTTGGGTAGCTCTGATCAGCACATTCATATGAAAATTATAGTTGTTCAAAACAATACCACCTTTCACATAACTTGGGTCTATGGGCGCAATGATCTCGATGAGAGAGAACCACTTTGGGAAGCTCTTCGTAATATTGCAGATGGAATGGAAGGTCTTTGGGCAGTGATAGGTGACTTTAATGCAATTATGTCAGAAGAAGAAAGAATTGGTGGAGCCAAAGTAGAAGCCTTCATGACCCAGCCAATGACACAATGTGTCCAACATTGTTGTCTTCATGAGCCACCATACATTGGGGCGTTCTACACCTGAACCAATGGTCATGTCCGATCCAGGTTAGATCGCATTCTTGTGAACCCGCATTGGTACCTAATTACATACTTGATGCAAGTTAATTTTAAGGCTAGCGGCCTATCAGATCATTCAGTTATCACTATCAAATTCATGGAGATGGCCAAACAGAAGCAACCCTTTAAGTTCTGCGATATGTGGACTAAAGATGAGAGGTTTCACAATCTGATTAGGGACATGCTAATAGACATCCCGGAGGGTCACAAAATGTTTCAATTAACGCAATATCTCAACAAGTTGCTCCCGAAACTACAAGCACTACATAGAGATCGTTTCTACGATATTCACATTAAGGAAATTGCAGCAAGAGATAAACTCATCAATATCCAGAATAGACTCAATCAAGATCCAACAGATCCAGCACTCCAGCAAGAAGAGAAGAATCAGAGATGTAACTACTACGACATATTGCATTCGTCCTTGCTTCTGAAACGACAGCAAAGCAAACTGGATTGGGATGATATGGGTGACAGCTGCTCAAAATTATTCTTCGCAAAAATGAGACAAAAGCGCACCCAACTATATGTTTGTGAAATAGAAACTGCCAATGGCATCAAAGTCACAGGGCTCCAGGAGGTAAATGATCAACTCTACTTGTTCTATAAAAACCTGCTTGGCAATACAGACAAACAACAAACAACAGCGCAGGAAGACATATTCCGTGTGGGGCCTCGGCTGACAGGTATTCAACAACTCATACTCAGTAGGCCAATCACAGACAAGGGCATAAAAGAGGCCATCTTCTCAATTCCCAATGACAAGACACCAGGACCAGATGGGTATTCCAGTGGTTTCTATAAATCTTGTTGGAATCAAATAGGAGACCTTGTCTCAGTTACTGCTCAGGAGTTCTTCATCAACGGGAAACTCCTCAAACAACTAAATGCAACTAATTTGGTTCTTATACCGAAGGTGCCAAATCCCAGCAAAGTCACTGAGTTCCGTCCTGTCGCATGCTGTAACACCTTTTACAAGGGACTCACCAAAATCCTCGCCTCCCGGATAAGAGAGGTCCTCCCAGACCTAATCAACCCGAGCCAGGGGGCTTTTGTGCCAGGCCGACAACTCCTTCATAATGTTCTTCTGTGCCAAGAGATTGTAAGGGGCTACAACCGATCAACTATTGCTCCAAGATGCTTGATGAAAATAGATCTTCAAAAAGCCTTTGACTCGGTGCATTGGGACTTCATTGAAGAAGCCCTTCGCGCATACCATTTCCCAGGCTGGCTCATTAACTGCATAATGGCTTGTGTCACAACTCCCACCTTCTCCATTTGCTCCAACGGTATCTCTTCTCCCAGCTTCAGTGGCAAACGAGGACTCAGGTAAGGAGACCCGATGTCCCCCCCTTCTCTTTGTTCTAACAATGGAATATCTGTCACGATCCATCCAGTACTTTGTCAGTAAACAGGGGAGTTTTAAGTATCATCCAAACTGCAGGCGTTTGAAACTCACGCATCTTGTGTTTGCCGACGATCTCATCCTGTTCTCCACGGCAAATAGCATCTCTATTCAAACTCTTAAGAAAGCTTTTGACCACTTCTCAGCAGCCACGGGACTTGTCGCAAACAATGGGAAATCTGAAGTGGTCATGGGGGGTGTGACACCAAAATGTAGCTACTGCACTCATCGCAGAAACTAGATTCCAAGAAGGAACGCTTCCCTTCAAATACCTGGGGATCCCTATCTCCTCGTGTAACCTCACAAAAATGATGCCAACATTCTTGTGGAGAAGATCCTATCGCGAATCAAAACATGGGAAAGTCGGCACATATCTTACTCGGGGAGAGTCACACTCATAAACTCAGTCCTGATGGGGATTTATAGTTTCTGGGCAAGAATTCTCGTCATTCCTAAGCATGCCATAGAAGAAATTAATCAGTTTTGCCGCAACTTTCTCTAGGGATCATCCTCTTTTTATAGTAAAACCCCTATGGTTGCTCGGGGGGTCGTATGCAAACCAAAGGAATTGGGTGGTCTTGGGCTCCGAGATCTGACATCGTGGAATAATGCAACCATTGCCCGGCCGGTGTGGGCGATTCAGAAGAAAGAGGATAACTTATGGGTCAAATGGATACATGCAAAATACATTCGAGGGTCACCCTGGTGGGACTACCAACCCCCGTATGACGTATGCACTTACTTCAAGCACCTTTGCCATATAAAAGATTTCTACAAATGGGGTTGTGAACCCGGTCATAGATGGCGCTGGAAAGGTGGGGGGCCACAGTCGATGGAGATTACAATGTGAGGAAGGGGTATATATGGAGCCTTGGAACCATGAACGAGGTTGGATGGGCCTCGATCATTTGGAACCCACTATCAATCCCGCGACATGCCTTCATCAGTTGGGTCCTCTTACACGGAAGGCTTCCTGTAAGAGCAAGGACAGCGCGATGGAAGCCTGGAGGAGATTCCAATTGCCCCTTATGCAATTTGGAGGCTGAAACTATCGACCACCTTTTCCTTGATTGCTCTTTTGGGAAGGAGGTGAGGCAAGAAATAAGAGCCTGGGGACTTAGTCATATATCCACCACTCAGGAATGGAGAAACCAATTGGGCGAGCTTCGGAAAACCAGTAAAGCAGCTCAGCTGAATTGTGCTTTCCTCACTGCGTATGTCTACCACATCTGGATCGAAAGAAACAACCGAGTCCATAAAAAAAATGGAGCTACGCCACAGGTGATTTCAAAAAACGTGAAAAATGATGTAATTAACAAAGTCCTACTGATAGCAAAATCTAGGAAGAAGTACAAGAGTCTTGTAGACAAGGTGCTGAGTATATGATCTCGGGGGATCCTCCCCCACCCTATTGTATGCTACACTTGTTTGTTAATATAACCTGTTTTCCTGTGCGAAAAAAAAATTATATATATATATATATATATATATATATATATATATATATATATATATATATATATTCACTGTACCATTACGTGGCTGTGGGTGATTTCTTTTTGTTTTGATCATGTCTCCACATTAGGAGTGTGTAGTGTATATATGTATGGTGGGGCCCACCAATGAAACAAAGGGGGAGAAACAATTAAAGTGAGTTGTTCTGCTTTTTTTTTTCTTTTTGATCCAGAAGAACAGTAAAGTCTTGACAGTAATGGAGGACAAGAAAAAGAAAACAGGGAAGAAATTTCAGATAAAATTTGATATGAATATTCTATCGAAAAATTCTCTGAAGAAAAAAATCACCATCCAGTTTCACCCGTCAGAACCAAAATCAAGGTTTCCTAGCAGCATAATTTGCTCTAAAGCAATCCAATTTCAAGACACCATGGCTTCATACTGATGCTCTGCTTTTGGAAAAGAAAACAGGGAGATGAATTCTCAGAAGAAAAAAAAAAGGGCGTTGTAGCTGATGTGTTTACATGAGTTCAGGAGAATCAAATGAATGAGAAAGAGTAGAAGGAAAGGGTCAGACTGCTAAATCACAGAGCACAACTTGAGCAAGGGATTAATTAAGTCACACAAAAAAAAATCTTCAAATTTATCATACTTTCTGAGAAAAAGAATAGGAGTTGCACATGAATAGAAGAAGCAAGGACGGTTCATTTATATTGTACTCATCAGTCAAGTTTCAGGATCATACTATAACTCTCGGTTGAGTCTATGACTCCAACTCCAATTCTACTACTAAAATTTTAGCCAATTGAATTTTGGGTAAGAGCTGATTCAGTAGAAGACTCGTTTATATAGTCTCCATTGTGATGGATCTTTGAGTCCAACTCCAACCCTGAGTCCTACTCTAATTCAGATATATTAGGGAAAAAAAAATCTTATCTGAAAAGATTTTATCCAGAGTTAGAGTTGTACCCCTTCTAGTTTTCTAAAACTAGTTGAAATTTTACTCAACCCGGTCAAATGGTTGGTGCATGCGAAGACTCAACAAATTAATTTTTTGTTTTTCGCTGCCAACTGTGACCTTGCTTATAATCAAGGTTTTGAATTCAAATTGGAGGCCCATCTAGATATTTGATGGGCAACCCCAGCAATTTGAAGGACCAAGCTCATTTTGTCAAAGTTAATCCTATTGGAAAGGGAGGATTAATTATGTTTATTAAATATTCGAGACTCAACCGCTTCAAACACTTAAATTCATGTCCGTGGCTGACTCTCGAAGGGGGCATTTGTAGGAGGCAAAAATTTGTCGACAAATCAGAAAATGACACGTGGAAAATAAATAAATTTATTCGGCTAATAATTATCCGCCACCTGTACAATTAATTACGGTGGTCCATTTAATTAAATTTTAAATGGAAATATATCATGGCCAATAGCGTCGCGACACGTGTCAATTATGATGCAGAAAATCATAATTATTTCTTTATTTTAAATAAAGAGATAATTAATTAATTTGGGCCCTAGCCCAAAGCCGACTCAAACCCTAGGTAACCCTAGACCTCCAGAGCCTATAAATAGGGGTCCTCTCCCTCATTTTCAACACACTCTGCAGTCTACCCCCGGCGGCATTAGGCATTCTGCACTCCAGAGGCTTCAAAAGATCAAACTGCCAGCAGTCTCCAGCTACCAAGGGCCAAGGATCGAAGTCTACAAAAGCTCAAGATCGAGTCTCCGAGCCTCTATCGCATCAAGATCAAGAACTGCTGCAGAGTTCTCCGGCAACACCTGCGAAACCTTCAGAAGATTGAACTACAATCGACATCCAGCTATCAAGCGCCAAGGACCAATGCCTGCTAGTTCAACAACTTATGTTCTTCTCATCAAAGACTGCGGTCATCTTCTTCATCTAGTTCATCGATCGAGACCAAGCACGCAAGCCCTCGCATCCAAGAACTTGAAGAACTGCAACCAACAGTCAACCTGCAAACAGTCAACCTTCGAGCAGTCTCCAGCCACCAAGCACTAAGGAGATCAACGGTCAAGACTTTCAGCACAAGAACTGCTATAGAGCTCTTCAGCTATTCGAGATCGAGATCAAGCGTCCGCGCCCTCGACTCACCCAAATTTAAGGAGTTCGGATCAGATGACTACTTTATTGTATTCAATACAGAGATTGTATCCACATACATTCAAATATTAATACAAATTAATTTGTTTCTCAATTTTTTTGTCTTTATTTATTTTAGACTAGAAATTTGTGTTTACAGTCACACAAAATATTATATGATACAGTGATACGTCATATAATATCTACCTAGGTCCACCAAATTATTAAGTTTTTTCAAAATAAATTCATCAAAAATTATTATAAAATTAATCGTAAATTTTATCAATATTATTGCAAAATCATTAATATTTTTAAATTTATCAATTTGTTTTTTCTCAAAAATTCATAACATAAAAATTGACATATAATTTTTGACCAAAGCTTAGAGAAATTTTTTATTCACATTTTCTATTTTTTTTTAACATTAAAGTCCCCATCTTTCAGTTTTGTTTATCAAAATTAAGCGTAAAAAAAGAGGTTTTATTTTAAAATCCAAGTAAAGTGCTGATCAAATATCTTTATCATTATCACTGATTTATAAGCAAACTATTAATAGAGACCTATTGCATTATAACATTAACTCCTCCAAAATTCTAGTCAACCTACTACAGTAGCAACTCTGCTAGAACCTTAACAAAACATGCATAAGTAGCACTTCGTCATTGAGTTGCATTGTTGATATTATAATTAACACCAACGAAAGTACATTTTGATAATTATCATCAGATGTATTAACATAAATAAAAGTATATTTCATAATTGTAGTCCAAAGCTAAAAATATATACGCACTACTATAATAACAATGTCTAATAAATTTATCATAATTTTGCATAGGGTTGTAATTTACTCACTTAAGTTGTTTATCCACTAGTACTTTTTAATTTTATTTATTTTTATTTGAACAACTTAATGTATTTTCATTTAATAATATAATTTATGTTGTCATTTTTTAATTTATATATACATTAATAATTTACATTATTTTTTAAAAAAAATAATACTTATTTGTAATACATCGTGCATTGCACGAGTTTAAGATTAGTTACCATTAATGTTTAAGTAGTAATTATATTATATATAAAACTGTGTTAACACCCCCTTAAAATTTATCATGCTTATCAATAATCATAGTTTGCTTGTATCAACAACTTTATTCATCAAGTAAAAAGTTGCCTTTTGTTTTTGTCATGAGAAACATTTCTAATTTAGACAATTTGTCTCTCTCTGAACATGTAGAAATTATAAGAAAATAACACAAGATTCTCTCAATAATTTGTCATGATATTGGCGGAATTAATAATGTATCGCTATTCGGTTACCTATAACAAAAAATGAATATTCTCAAACTATTAAATATTTACATTAACAAGTGCACATTGTTGTCATTATTGATTTAGAATTAATCATCATTTATGTTAACTTTAAAATTTTTACATTATTGAACAAGCGTTAACATTTTCATCACTAAATATTGTAAATATTGAATTGCCATAATCATAATTTCCATAATCCAATACAGGTATTTTGTTTAAGGGTATATCGGGGTCTAACCCCTCATCATTTAATGTTGACTCGTCATATTCTAATTCTTCTCTTTCGCCTCCTTCCTCGTCATCTTCTTCCATTTCACTATCTATGATCTCGACCTTCTTTCCTGTCTTTTTCCTTAGTTTTTTCAAAACCTTTTCTGGACAAAATTGACCTATTATTGTGACTCTGTGCCTTGACATATCTGTTATAAATGTATCTATCCCTGCATTTTTTCTTAAATATAACATTGTAAACACATATATATATGAGTATTGTTTTGGATTAAAAACAAATTCAAGTAAAAATAAGAATATGTAAGACAAACCTTCAATCTTGGAGATGATTTTTGAAACTTTTCTCTCGCATGCATTGCAATGCATTGAAATATTTATTTGTACTTCAATTATCTGTATAATTTGAACAACCAAGTTGATATGTACGTAGATGTACAATTACAAACGTCAAATTTGTAAATACAAACTTCAAGAAAAAATATTTTCTTCAAATAGGTGTCCTAAAATGCAAAGTACGCAAAAGATTTAAATGATGCAATCCAAATTTAAGTTTTGTGGACTCGAGAAGGAAACGACATGATGGAAAGAAGAGTTGAGAAAATGATTAAAATTGTCCTTACATTATTTTTAACTACATCATTGTGATCTTCCATTATTGTTATTGGTGTAAAAACTTATCAGAAATTAATTTATAAGTTGGTTAGTGGTCGTTATTTCAAATCTCCGAAATATTATGTCAACGAGAAGATTAATTGGATATGAATATCCAACAACAATGAGTTCTTTTATTATCATATCTTTTTTCCTTTTATGTTTTTGTAATTAGAAACTTTTTTCATGATAATTATTCCAGAAAACCACATAACAAGGCCAATTATATAATAGTCTTACAATTTACATATGTATTGTGTGCGCATACATGTATATAAATGCATGTAGTGTGTTAGAGGAAAGGAAGTATGGTACACGAAAGATGATAATCTCACTTGGATATTGCTAAAAATCGTGGACGAACTCACTTTTCTTAAGAAATGTTTAGTATACCATAGACAAGAATGTGAAGTTGTAATTAGATAAAGAGATGACCCAAATGGCTTACAAATTACTCATACTTATAGAGAACATCCAACACACCCTTTAGACTTGGTCAAAGACTTAATTAGGGTCCTTGATGAGAATCATGACCTTGATCATTTCAATTGACCATATACCATGTCACAAATATAGTTATTGGGATCAAATAATATGTGGTAAATAGAGATTATATATTAAAAACTTGGATCAATTAGCCATTATGTATTAAATAGGATCCTAGGCTCTGAAATGGACCGTGTCAAGGTTGATCGAGAAGACTCGTGTCAAGGATGACACGGTTCATGTCACTCCCAACACAGTCTATGTCAGCCCAGTTTCCACTTTTCTTACTTTTTATACACAACATGATCTGTGTTGTGACTAGTTTTGTTGGAAATATGGGGTAACATGGTCATACACAAGATGGGCGTATCACTTGGTAGCTAGGAGTCGAGTGTCAAAACTCATATCCCCTTAAGACTTATTCACAAGACCATGAATAGACTCAAGGGTAAAACCTAACCTCTAGTAAGCAAAGTACAAGATCTCTCAAGAACTCTCAAGAAGTTGTTGCAGTTCAACACCTTAGGAATTGTGTTGAAGCTCTCTAGGAAGAAGGAATAGTGGTTATGGTGTGTTGGATGAATGAAATTCATCCCCTATTTATAGTGTTTAGGAACATTCAAACTTTTCAATCACAAAGCATGATTGAGGGGCATTGTCCATGGAATTTTGACCATGATCAAGCGATCATCATTGACTGATAAGATTAGTAAAAAATGATCCCATAAAGATTCCCCATGTGTTAATTAACGAGGTTGAAATTAAGGAATTTCAAATCTCACACAGTTGGGATCACCCGGACCGTGTTGATCCAACACGGACCGTAGTGGCACCAACATGACTCGTGCCAAACTGGCACGGTCCGTGTGTTGGTCGTGTTGTCTTTACTTGAGCTTCTGGATACCAACACGCCCTATGTCCAACTTGACACGGTTCATGTTGGGCCAATTTCAACTCATAAGCTTGTTTTTGACCTTCCCGGTCAACCCTTAGCTTATATGGTGATTTCCTTAGCCTCTTAACTTTTGAAATACTCCAACAGTCCCCCGCCATTTTAAGAGTTGCGAAGAACACTTGAAATAACCCGGGATCACATTTAGGTAAGATTAACCCCGCCACTCATGGCACCACCTAGAGAACTTGAACACCCGAGAAATCAAGGAGTTAATATGCATCATGAAAATGTCTCTCGACTTGAACTTTCACTTAGTGTATATAATTACAATTGGTCTGAATGGAAAAGTAGACAAGCTTTGAACTAATCATCCTTATGACTAATTGGATATATATCACACATACAACTCAAACCTTGCTTAGAAAAAATGACACTATTACAAAACTAATCATGTGTCCATTACCCTCTACAAAGACAACCAATCCCAACCCTAGGCTATACGAAGCAGCCCACTTCACATCCTCACATATGCATACATGTACGCTCCTGTAGTAGAGCTCCCCATCTTAAAAATTGCAAAGTCTATTAATGAGGCATTGACCCAAACCTCCTTGTCATTACGATCCTTGAGCATCACTTGTCCTTGGGATGCATTACTTGAATATGATGCTCCAATTATCCTACAACATCGTTGACCATTAAATTCAAGCCCAAAAAGGAGCAAATGGGCCACCAGAGACTACTAAAACCCACCTAGGTTTTAGCAGACCCTGGACTGGGCCGTTTACTCCTTGGGCCAGAAGAAAATGGGTTGAGATTAATAAAACCCGCCTAGGTTTTCTTAATTTCTGACCCATTTTCCTCGGGTCCAATATTTAATTAGCAAAGAAAATGAATTAAATTATTTATTTAAATTATTTCATGCAAAAACGAATATTTTAAATAATTAAACGAGTTTATAAATGGTAAAAGATTCGCCAGCCGATTTAAGGGAATCGACAAACCATAAAGCAATAAAAATGACTCCGGTCTACGAACCTGATTTCTAGATTCGGGGGTAAGGTTACGAATTCGAGAGTTATAAGAACTCTCAAATCCGCCTGTTATAAAAACAGACTCTACTAAAATCAATATTGAAAAGAAAGAGAGCGGGGAGAAGTTTGATTAATTTCGCGGAATTATTATTCAAATCATGCAATATAAAATGCGGTTTTTACTTTACAAAATATGTACAAGTAATGGAACTAAAGAATGAATTACATGATTAATCACAACAATATAAATGACGAAATCGAACCTTGTTTAATGGTGGTGGATGCGATGAATTTGATCCCTTGAGTTGCCGTTGACTTGAAGCTTGGATGAGATACCGTGAATGGTTTGAAAAAGTGGTATATGGATGGTTATATGGTGGTAATGAATGTGAATATGGTAGGGTTAGAAATGGATATGGATGGTGAAATTTTGAGAGAATGGAAGTATAATATGGAGGTAGTTGATGAGAGTTATTGATGATGAAAGTTGATATGGAGGGGGTATTTTGATGATGGGAGTTGGTGAAATGAAGGTGAAATGGAGGGAGTATTTATAGGTGAGGGGGTGAGAGATTTGGAGGGAAATGATGGGGGACATACCCCACAAATCAAGCCATCAGAACCCAAAACCTAGGCGGGTTTTGAGTGGTCAAGGGGAGGTCAAACACGTGGGGCAAAGATCAAAGGATTGAATTGCATGCATGCAGATTTTGGCGCCAGATCAATCAAAACCTAGGCGGGTTTTCATTTGATTATCACGCGGATCGCTGACATTGCATAAAACGACGACGTTTGCTATTCTTCTCAAAACCTAGGCGGGTTTTGAGCTCTCTGGGCCCGGGCGCGCTTTTGGGCTAGATTTCTGGGCCTGGAAAATGTTAAAACCGCGCTTGGGTTTTAAAACTGGCTAAGTGCAACTTCGAACGACCATAACTCTTTCATCCGGACTCTGATTGAGACAATTCAAAAGGCGTTGGAAAGCTTATGATGTGTACTTTACTCTCATCAAAAGAAATGGGGCAACGAGATTTGTAGAAAAAATGGGATTTGAAATGGTGGGCATATGTATGTGGAAAGGTGGAAAATGAAGGCTTTTTGTGGTGGGTTGGCCCGGTAGCTTTTGATTGAGGAAGGCCTTTTTGATGTTCTTTCATGCTAGCCTCTTTTCTTGTTATGCTTGATTTGTACACTTGTCCCGGTACAAAATCTGGTGTCTACAAGAGCTTCCTCCCCTCTTCGATGGGTTGGATAGACTTGAACAAAGCGTGTTCGATGCACACGTGCCTTGTCGCACCCGAATCAACCCACCAAACATTGTTGCTTGCTACGACATTAATTTGGTCATTTATCATGCTACAAAGGGTCCATTGGACTCCTTTTTGTAACCATGATTCTTAGAGTTGTTCGTGAGCCAATGCTTCTTCTTCCAAACCGGACATTCACATTCCCTCTCGGAGTGTCCTGGCTTGCTGCATTCCCAACATAACATTTTCGATTTCTTGTTGCTCTTGTTCTCATACCTGTTCTTGTTCTTTGTTCCCTTTGAGCTCTCTTGAACCATATGAACTTTGGAGGGGTTCTCCTTTGTTTCATCTTGCATTCTTAATTCCTCCTCAATTCGAAGATGGTTAACTAAACCCTCAAGAATAATAGATTCTATAGAATGCATCAAAGTCCTTTTAGTTTCTTTCCATGAGGGTGGAGTTTGTCTGTAATTGAAGAAACAAAATGGCCCTCATTTATGTGGATCTTGTGTTAATTAAAGTTGCTTAGTATATGTTGAATCTCATGAAATTGATCAAAAATTTTCCTACACTCAACCATTTTAAAATTATTAAATTGGCTAACAAAAGAATTCTTACTTATGGCGTCTTACAACATGTACTTAGCTTTAAGTATCTCCCAAAGCTCTTTGGCAGATATAACATTTTGATAAACGTCGAAGAGTGGATCCGTCATCCCGTTGAGAATGTGATCAACGCAAATGTAGTTGTCATTATCCATCTTAAGTCGGTGCCTTGTTTGTTCCGTTGTCTTGTCCTCGCCCTCCACCGGAACCTCTTGAGTGAGCATGTACACCACTTTGAGATTGGTGAGCATGAAATGCATCTTCTTTTGCCACCTTCGAAAATTCGATCCCCTCGAACTTTCCAACTTTTGGAAGTTGTTGGTCATGTCTTTCAAAGAGTGAGACACTGTGGCTAAGTCTTAATATTGTTGGAAATATGTGGTAACACGTGTTGAGCAAAAAAAATTCATAACATAAAATTAAATTAAATAAATTGCCCACACAATCTCCCGACATATTTTTGTACATATCGGTTTATTACTTTCTTTGAGTACGACCCTATTCAAGAGGATAGACCTCCTTAATTACGTCCCCGTTTAAGAGACCACCTTTTGATTCCGACTCGCTTTGTTTAACTGTTCTTTCCTTCTTTTGTTTTATTTTTGTCGAGGTAAATTTAAATCAGCTTTATGTCTAACCCCTAACTTACTTGCATCAGATAGTGGCCAGATAGGCACCTTCTAGGAAGGGTACTACCCGTACACATTCTTCATGTGCATGTTAGGGGGAAAATTTTATTTAATTTGGAATTCGGGTTGCACTCACTATTTATTGTGAGCTGCCTACGTACCCCTTTGAAGGGGATCAAACTGATCGTAGTTTGTTTGGGAAATTTGAATATTTATTTGGGTTGTTTAGGTTAAATTAATAACCATTATTTTTGACCAATTTTGTTATTTGTTCGGCTAAATAAATAGCCAAAACAGAGACCTGAATTTGTTATGGAATTTTGGCCAGATTGATATTATAGCCTTTCCATAATTTCTATTATTTTCTGACTTAGTCCTTCATGAAGTCGGGTGATTTGATTTCACTTGTCGATTGCACCCGTAGTACATGTACTTGTTACGGGCTTCCTACGTACTCTTATTGAGATCAAACCGACGTAGTTCTAGACCCGTTTTGAGTCTACAACTCGAATAAAAATTCGAGAGGAAAATTTATGAGCCTGGTATTTTCATTTGGATCAAATTTAGCTCATTTGATGGACTAAGGATTTGGAAGGTATAATTTTGTGGAGTTTGGATTTAGCCTGTTTCGGTTACAAAATGATACGATATGTAACCGTAGGCTATATAAATTTAGGATTTGGCTTTTTAGGAAAGGGGGGAATTTTTGTGAGCTAGGATTTATGTTTAGCTCGGGTTTGGTCCATTTGACGGACTAAAAAATAGGACAGGGAAACTCGTATCGGAGCTGACTTGTTTTGGTTACATATAAACATTTCGTAACCATAAGTTATAAGAAACTTGAAACTTGGCCATTTTAACAGATGAGGGAATATTTGAGATTAGACTTTTTGTCCGACTCCTGTTTGGTCTATTTAGTGAACTTGAGATTTGACAGAGAACTTGTAACAGGGTTGCTTTGTCATGGTTATAGGGAGACATTTTGTTGTTACAAGTCACATAACCCCGAATATGGCCCTTTTAAGAGCGAGGGAAGAATTTGTGAGCTCCGAAATTTTGTTGGAGTTGGTTTGGGTCCATTTGACGGACTTGGCTATTTGACAAGCTAGCGAACCTGTATATTTGACAAGTTTACCTGTTTACCTGTTTAGGTTACAAAAAATACGCAACCTAGGGTCAAAATAGATATTTTGGATTTTTTATGAGAGCGAGGTTTTTTTTGTGAGCTTGGGTATTTTTATTTGGCTCGAATTTTGTCCGCTTGGAACATTTGGGAATTTGACAAGGTCGGTTGACATTGTTGTGGAGCTTGGGTCATTTGGCTCGCGACACGTAACCTGACCATATTTTATTTATCCCTCACAAAAATAAAATGACTAGAGTATCAACCAAAAAAAATATAATTTGAACATTTTTGGATTTGTGACTAAACCCGAAAAATTTAATGTCCGGGTTTCCTACGTACCCTTGCTGGGATCAAGTCAACGTAGTTCTAACAAAATTTATAATTTTGTCTTTTTACTATCTATTGTCCAATAGTAAAAGCATAATTATTGGCATGAAACATCTATTGTTGTGTCCAATTCAATTAACTTTACATGAATTGGTATCCAGTAATTTTAATGGACATAGAACACGTACATCTTCAATCTGGATAACATTATTTTGCTGTCACCATAATTTATGAATGGAAAAAACAAACTCTTTTCCTTGCTATTAGAGAATTGCACTACAACAGCACATCCCATTCCAACTGACATATACTTTGTTAGGCCACCATTTGATTTATTGCTCTTTAGAAAACTAAATCCAGAGACTAAAACATTTGAATTGCATCCCTTTCATTCGGTTTTCAAAAGAACTAGACGCCTTAGTATATATCAAGATGATTATGTCATAAAAGCATAAGTATTGCCTACTTAGCCAATAATCACTTGTTAAAGCCCCCTTGTTTACTGTATTATAAACCAAACACATTAATTTATTTTCTCTTTCAATTTTCCTTATATTGTCATCTTAAATAAATCGTCAATGGCATTTTGTTTTATTGAATACAATTGAATTGAACTTGCAATGACAGAAGGCATCACATCTTGATTACAATTGAATAATGATTTGGGATCGTCCAATAGCCAATCAAAAACATCAGACCTTGAACATTTTCCTTCAAACAACCCATACCATATTTACTGTAATGCTTCCATATGCCATCACAACAAACATCCATGAACCTAAAATTTGTCATCTTGGTTCAATTAACCGAGACCTGCATGCCTCATGACCCGAATTTTTATGGGTCGCTACAGACCCGGGATCCGCAAGGATCCATTTTTTATGAGTCCCAAAGGACCCGGGATTCCTAAGAATCCATTTTTTATGGGTTCACGAAGGGACTGGGATTCCTAAGAATCCAGTGTTCATGGGTCCTTAGGGACCGAGATTCCTAAAAATCAAATATTTATGGGGTCCTTAGGGACCGGGATTCTTAAAAATCCAAATTTAATGGGTCCTGAGGGACCCGGGATTCCTAAGAATCCATGTATTTGTGATTCAGCAAGATCGAGACTTAGGTTGTGAGTGCAAGACTCACGCTAATGAGGAGTCGGGGTTCGGTTTGCGCGTCTGACATGAGTCCGTATTTAGGACCCCGGATTTGATGATGAGCTCCCGGAAACATTCAGACTTGTGGTTTGCTTAACTCCATGGAAAGATACACTTTCATGTATTTAACCATGAGAAGGTTGAAGCTTTTAGAAGAATGAAGGTAATCCAAGGTGAACAACAACCATTTGAGAAACTCAGGTTTGATACCTTTGTGCTGCTATCTTCTCCTGGTTGTAAGTGCTCTGCCAGATCTTCTTCGCCATTTGATTTTGCCCAGAAAGTTTCTCCAGTGGCTAAAACCCTAAGTACCAACCTCCTTTGGCTCTCTTAATCGTCATTTTTATATAGAAAGAGAGCAGTTTGCATTTTGTCAGTTAGTGTAGCAGTTGAAGGAGAAACGTGGGAACAAGGAGGCATATCACTGTAACCTTCTTTTATTATTCACGTGGATGCAACTAGCAACTGTCCACCACACAACCCTTTTTTATTTGCATAAAAGACTATCAATTTTTCTTTTTTTCTTTTTGGAAATCATGGAGGCTAGCCCAAACACATGAAATAAAAAGGATCTGTGAATTTATAAAAAAAGGAAAAAAAATAACCAGGAATATTTTTCCACTTATAAAAAAAACTCCTAATTTTGACAACTTTAAAATATGTCAAAAGTTTACATTCAACAACACGGTCACACACAAGATGGGGGGATCACTTGGGTAGCTTGGAGTCGAGGGTCAAAACTCATCTCCCCTTAAAACTTATTCACAATACCGTGAATATACTCAAGGGTAAAGCCTAACCTCTTGTAAGAAAAGTAATAGATCTCTCAAGAAGTTGTTGCAGTTCAGCATCTTAGGAGTTGTCTTGAAGCTCTCTACGAAGAAGGAAGAGCGGCTGTGGTGTGTTGGATGAATGGAATCCATCTCCTATTTATAGTGTTTAGGAGCATTCAAACTTGTCAATCACAAAGCATGATTAAGGGGCATTGTCCATGGGATTTTGACCATGATCAAGGGATCATCAATGACTGAGAGGATCAGTCAAGAATGACCCCGAAAATAATCTTTGCAACATGAAGTCTACTTGATGGAAACCATGGTTATACCCAAAATTCTGTCATGATTGCCAAACATCATGAACACCCACTAAAATAATTCTAAATTAAATACAAGTCACTATTTTTAACCTGTTACTAAAACATGGATACATACGATGTCACGAATACACATACCAAACTATAAATCAATATTTTCAAGATTGAGCTACACAACTAATTTCTACTAAACTTCCCTCCATCATACTTTGACTATTAAATGAATCGTCCCGTGCCATTTTTGCACCTTCTGGAGGAAAATGTGTGATTCGGCCTTGAAGGGTCAAAGTAAACATTCTTTCTCTCAATAACGATGCGTCCTTCTGATCGAAAGCACATCCATAAAAGCCAATGCAAATATTTCACAATCGTGGCTAATATCAGTGAAATGGAAAATCTTTACATTGTTTTTATTGCACAAAATTGAAACAATAAACAAAGGTTACTTGAGTGGACAATGTTCGGTTGTGGTAAATTGGGGTTTAAGAAGTACGGGTTGTCGTACCTCAGGGATGGTGTGTTAGGCTTTCAGGAAATTGGTTTGGAAAAGTTTTCAATATGCAGGTAGCAGTAAATAATTAAACTAAACTAATTTTGAATTGAAAACAAGAACAAGAAATCAAAACCTAACTAAAGAATCTAAACTAGAAAATAAGAAATTAAAAACAAAACCTAACTACTAGAACAAGAACAAGAAACTAACAAGAAATCAAAAGCATAATCAAGAAAGCAATTAAATACCATGGAAGTAAAAACTAAATTAATTACTGAATCTGAAGCAGAAAGTATTAACCTAAAGGTTTGATCTTTACTCTAATCTTGAATCTTGAATCTTTGAATCACGAATCTTTCTCCCGAACAAACAAGAAAGGTGTGATTTGGATTACTAAGACTGCTCGAATCCTCATCTGAAGGGAGAATTCGAGGAACATTAATCCTCCGCTTCACCAAAAAGTGAAATTTTTGTGGAACTAATACTAATGAAATTGAGAATAATGAAACAGAAAGTAAAGAACAAGAAAGAACAAGAACTTGAATTAATCTTGAAAGAGAATGTGCTTACAATCGAGGAATTGAGAGAAAAACTAAAGAAAGCTTAAAACTAAAACTAATCTAAAACTAACCTAAACTAAAGAAAAAAACTAAAAACTAACTACCTATCTAAGTCTCCTTTAAGCTAATAGAAATCCTAATATATATAACAAAACTTAAGAGGGAAAAAGTAATAAAATATAACAAAACCCTAAACCTAGCCACCGCCTCTTTATTTCCATAAATTCCGACCGTCGCAGGCGCGAAGCCCATGGTTGCGGTGCCACACACTTGGTTGATGGGCTTTTGGAGGTGTTAGGCCTTCTTTTCCCTCTTTTCTTTGATTTAACCTACAAAACACAAAATCATCATAACTCACTAATAATTAGGGGTCTAAAACAAGCAAAAATCCTTTATTAATGGTATCAATTCGACTCGAAATGAGACCGAACAACACTCCCACACAAAGGTTACTCGCCCCGAGCAAACTAAAACAAAGAAAGAAAATAAAACTAAACTATCCTAACTCACTTTCGTAGGAATCACGGTTGCATTTAGCGTATGCAACAAGCCCTTTAAACCCCTTAGCAGCCCAAGTGGATGAGGAAGGTCTTGTGAGGGTTTATAGCAACTATACCCACAAAAGCTAAAGGAAAAAAATGAAAAGAAAAGGTAGACCCAGATTAAAAAGGAAAAGACTCAAGAAAGAAAGAAAAAGGAAGAAGAAATAAAAGAAATAAAAAGGTTAACGTTAGGGTTACAAAATACAATTAAACACCCCCTCAGGCTAACCAATCAAACACATCAATCCATCAAGCAAATACCAAGATCAATCTGGAAGAGAACAAAATCAGTGTAAAATAGATAGAATGAAGTTTTCGAAATTAAGTAGAGAGAACAAGTACTTTCGATGCGAAAAACCGCCAACATACTTAAGATGAATGCAAATATGCGCGATTGGTTATGGATGTAGGCCAGTCAAGAGAGCAAACCTCACTTTAGGATAAAAATTGAACGCTCAAACACTCAAATTTAAATATGTATGTGGGTTTTTCTCATACTCAGACCAAAAGAAACAACCTACCATAGGCTTGGTAAGCATCTCGCTCTCCAATGCTAGTATGCAAATACACAAGTGACAATCAAGAGGATTTTTTAGGGTTGTAATGAGGCTTAGGTTAGGGGAAAAGAGTGGTAATATTTGGGTATGAGGAGTTAAAGAGTCATGCTTGGATTGATTTTCAATAAAGAATTGCTCTCAACTCACCTTCTTGGTAAATTTGAGCAAGGAACTCAATTCTCCCTCGTTAATATCGAACACCTCATCAAATTTCTTCAGATGGGTCAAAGACTTTCAGAACTTTCAATTGAATCTCCCTAATCACCCTTTTCTCTTTTTCTCTTTTTTTTTTGGGGTTCTATTTTTCTACTTCTCTTTTTTTTTTTGTGGGTGATCAAGGGAGAAGAAAAACATAAAATATAGCTTTGACTTCAATATATGTCAAAAGAACATCATAACCAATTGGCTAACTCATAATAATTGGGATATGTAATGTGTCCCAATTCAATTAAAATCAAAACTACGCCCCCAATATCTCAATTCCATTCATAGCAACATCGAACCAATTTTCGCTCCCGAAATAATGAATTCTCACACATCCAAGCAAGGCAAAGGGTAGGAATTAATAAAGATCATGGCTTGTATTGTCAGAGTTTCATTACAAAAAGAAAGGTAATCAAAGGCTAGGCGAGGCTAAATGTAACAACCCACCCTAAATCATAGAAATTATAATGGTTAAACTTGTTTAATTAGTTGAAATGTGATTATTAAATTTTTATAATTTTTACAGTTAACTAACGGTGACAGGTCTCGGAGGAAATGGCGTAGCGGTCAATTTTACCGATCAAATTTTTTTTAGTGGATTTCTTTTAGTGCTCTGAAAGATTATCGTTTTTCGACCTCATATTATTATTATTTTAAGTTCTAATGTTTATTTTTAAAGTTGGTTTGATTACCGTTTCGATTTTTACGGCAAGGTGAATTTTAATAAAAATATCGATCGTTACCGATTTTACCGTAACGAATTAATTCATTTTACAAGTTGTATTTTTATTACCATTTTATATAAGACAACTTTGGTACACTTGTATTGAGTATATTAGTATTGTGAATATTATTATTATTAGTATTATTGTTGTTATTATTATTAGTATTAGTTAGTAAGGGAGGGAGTAGTATATATACATCAAAGGGAGGTGAAGGGTCATTATTTTGCTCAAACCCATTTCAAACTCTCAGCCCTCATCTCTCCCTCTGCTGGCCGAGACCTCCCCCCAGCCACCACTGCATTTCGCGGCCATGTGAGTTTTCAGCGAGAATTCCGGCGACCAAGTGTTCCTCTTCCATTCCCACACCTCCTTGCTCATTTTTATCTCCTCTTTCAAGTGGTATTCATCTCACACTCTAACTCCATTGTTATATAATCTGAGCTTTGGTTGTTTTAATGTTAAAAATGTTGTTTTCTTCTTGTTTTATCATCCATTAACATGAGTTTTAAAGTATTGTTATAAGTGGTGAAGTTTCCTTGAGAATCCATGTGTGTTTGATGTAGTTAGTGACCCTTTTGTTTGAGGTTGTGTTACTTGATGAAGAGATTTATGTGAAAATGGTGAAGAAAGTCATGGAATTTGTGATGGATTGGAAGTGCATGTAACTTGATGTTTATGCATGTGAATTATATGAGTTTAGAGGATAATGTTAGAGATTAAAATTCTGGAAATTGAGAGTTATATGATTCGATTACATTGGGTACTTGATTAGTGTAAAAATTGAATGTTTATGAGCATGCATGACGGTTTGAACACCCACTGAACATTCTGGTTGTTTTCGAATTTTTCCAGAGGAGTTATAATTAGTTTTTAGCCCAGAGTATTGCTTAAAAAGGTGGCCTAGGACGTTAGCTAACACCAGGCTTTGGAATTTCGGGATTCCGACTTGTATAGCTCAAGTTAGAGCCAAAACCGTAAAGGCATGTAGTTACATACGATTTTGAGGACAGTGACTTGTTGCACATTTTTCGTCTGTTTGGAGATTGAATTTGAAAAAGTGTTCAACATATGAATTTTAGGAGACCTTGCAAGCTTTCCGAAAAGGTATGGTATGCGACAATCCGACGTCGGGAGTGAGTTATAGAGCCGGAAGAAGGGCTGCGAATCTGGAAATTCTGGGTATAATATATTGTTTTAAGTTTTGAACCAAAAGTGTTATAGTGACCTTGTGAGTTGTTTTGGGGTGTTCAAGTGTGACATTATGGTTGTTAAGATGGAATTGATAATTGAGGACCATAGGACTTGGTTTTAAGAGACCTTGACGTCTTTTATGTCATTTGATTTTATCGTATTTTATTATCGGAATCTCGCGTTTTTTAAAGGAAGTAAAGTTCGTATCGCTCTCAAATTTTTAAAGCCTCTTTGATAGAATAAGAGTACATATTTTACAAGTATTCTACTGTCCTTGAAAGCCCTATGATTTTAGAGCAATTACGTAAATTTTATCGATTTTGGCCTAAACTTCAAAACCGCACAAAGAAAATATTTCGGTTTTCACTGTTTCTGTCCGGAGCCTTTTTCGAGCTCTTCCCATCATTTTTAGCATCTGGTCCAGTTGACAAACTTATAGATTATATTTTTCCCTTTCCGAAAAGTGTTTGTTCATCGAAAACCGAGCTCCCTAGGCCGATTTATGGCCAAAAACACTCGTACCGCAAAAACCTGAAAATTATTTCACATGTTTATTCCAAGTCTTGTTCTATGGGACGTTACGGCCCTAATTGTTCATAGCCATTCCACTAATTATTAATCTTTATCGTCTTAGCTCAAAGTTTCGCACCGCCTCACGCCATTCCTCGAGCCAGATCGTCACCAAGTTCACGATTTTCAAGGCGCATAAATTGTCCAACCCTTATATCTATTTAAAGTCGAGTACGCTTTATTGCATAGATACACTCTAATGATTTTATTGTTTTATAAGTGGTCCCGACGATTAATTCTGAGAGCTAGAGTGAAGTCTAGCATTAGTTTCTGTGCTCCTACCGGAGTAACCACGACTGCCAATGTCGATCGCCTAGATCACCACCCAAACTTCCGATCGGTTTGGGCGACGCGGCGCGTGTGGTGCTTGGCATCGATCGTAAGGGATACCACGTTTATCATTGTTATATTTTCAAAGTTACCCACCGCATATGCATAGAATTTTTAAAGTTAAAGACTCCATGGTTTAGCATGCTTTATTTGCCCCTTCCCCGTTTTCGAAATGTTTTAAAGGCCGGCATGAAAAACCGTTTTCAAAACGGTTTTACATGTTGGAGGTTTGTGTACTGAGTGTTTCCCCCACTCACTTTTGCGCTATTTTGCTGTTTTGTTTTAGGTGGTCCGAGCTCCACAGAAAAGGGAAAGGACGCATGTATAGTTTACTCCCTAAAGTGAAAGGTAGACTTTTGCGTCATACAGGGTTACTTATAAAGCAAGTGATAGTGGTGTATGGAGATATATAAGGATCTATAAGCGTGTGGGTCTATGTGTGTTTATGTACTGTTAAAGTTAAGCATTTGTGGCTTTTGTAAACTCCTTTATGTATGGGGTCATTGTTGGTGTGCTTGGTTGGTTGGTTTTGCCTTGTCCTTAGTGGGACGGCGGTAGCGCCTCAGGCCGTTGTCCGCTGCGCTAATCATATGATTGCCGTAATGTTTGGGGTAATTGTGTGATTAAGGTTTTGGGGCGTTACACTAAAGAACGGTAATAATATTGTTAGGGAGGCTGTTTGGCTATGTAGTTTATTTAATAAAGAAAAGAATGCCTCAATCATATTGTCACAATATGTAATGCAAAGATGCAGTCTCAAGCAAAATGCAAAACAAGTTCTAGAGGTGCAACTAGTGGTGGAGTCACTCAGGAAATAAAAGAATTAATAAAAGTGATCAATTCATACTTTTAGGCTATATGGACTCACGGGATATGACTCATTCAACTAAACCTAGCCCAAAGATTTGCGGCACGCATATTTACACTTACTAAGATAGTCAAAGTAGTTAAACACACTATTCATTACTTGACTCAAGATCAGAAGATTTGCAAATTCAGTTTCAAAAACCTTTAAGTTCTCAACCAAACTTTTAAAGGTGAAGCAAGACAAATTGAAAGTCTAATCGGTTTACAAATCATCACCGAAGGTGTTTCGGACAGGCTAATCCTAATTGATAAAAATTTTAAAAATTTCGCCTAATTTCAATGATAACTGAAGTTGTTTCTTTCCAAAAACTAGTAAGGCATTTGTGCCACCCCACTCCCACACAAAAACTCTACAATGTCCTCATTGTGAATAAGGCGACACCACGCAAAAGAAAAAGCACACAAAAGAAAAGGAAAAACTTAAGCCGGCATGCATGCCACCCCTACTCCCACACAAAAAGGTCAACAATGTCCTTATTGGAATAAAAAATAAAGATAAGCAAGCACCCAAAAGAAATCAAAAACACACCAAGAAAAATAAAATAAACTACTTACTAACCATGTTAAAAGAAGAAAAGGACGGATATTACCTGGTTGGGTACTGAGTATACCCAAACAATGAAATCTTTAGAAAAATAAAACTTACTATGAAGCATCAACCACTCCATCTCAGCTCAAGATGCCGGGCACCATCTCAGAACCATTCAATGCTCGTAGTAACAGATCATGCATTCTTGAATGCATCTCAGAGTGGTGCACATAAGAGCACAATCTCAAAATTTCATCAGCAAATGTTAGTGCTCTTAACAGTTTATCGAATGCCTTAGAAAAGTCAGAGAAATGATGGATTACAGGAATGTACACAACTTTCCTAGGCACTTTAAAAGGAGACATGACAAATGATTCCTTCCATTGACTTGTAAATGGAGATTGGGTATGCAAATCAACAGGAGGGGGCAATACAATACACTCCTTAACTTCCTCATGCACAAACTTGGATGTAAACAATGACTCATAAAACATATCACCATCAAAAATATCATTGTCACAAACAAAGTTCAAACACTTAGGATCAATCCCCAAAGACTCAAGTTCATCATCATAAGATTTCACATTATTTTCAATAGATTCACAGGAAAGGGTAGATAATGCCTCATTAATATAATGATCCTTAATGAAAGTGAATAGTTCAATATCAAACACACATTCAATCACAAAGGATTCGATTTCACTCTCAACAAGATCATGTTCAGTTGTATCATAAGTATCATGGCATTCATTAGACTCAACCTTTTCTTCACACAAAAGTATGGACAATGGTATGGATAATGGTTCATCATCTAACATGTTTTCATCAAGTTCAACATCATCACACACAGAATCAACAATTTTCTCATGCTCTCTAGATGTGGCTAAGGATTTCCTAAGCTCAATACATGCAAAAGTAGGTCTGTTATAGTAGTCATCATCCTCATCATAATCATACAAAGAACAATCGACATGCATTTTAGGACTCAAAGATGATGAATGTTCTACTTCAATTATCGACTCAACCACTGGTGAAGAAGAAGCTTCTACCCTATTACTAGTCTCATGTAAAAATGCACGCGTGTACTCAGTCATTTTTGCACACATATCATTCATCTTCGCACACATGTTAGCTCGAAAATCATCTATTTCAGCTTTCAAACAAGAATCAGAACTATGGCACGGCGAATCGCAATAGGAGCCCAAAGGATGATATTCAACAACATCACATTGGGGAAGATCAAAAGAAAGGGAGAGTAAGACTTGGATGAGCTGGCTGAAACCGATGCTGCTGCAGATGAGTTTATGAACGAGGAAGAGATTCTCGATGAAGATGAAGAAGATGATCAAGTTGTTGAAACGGTCAAGTTGGAGCTCGAACTGGAAGACGAGAAAGCGTACGATTGAGTCATCATCCCAAAGTAGAAAGAAAACCAGATATAAAAATTGGAAGAGAGAGAGTGATGGTGGTGGTTGTGGCTGTGTGGTGGTCAGGGGTGGTTGATGGTGATTGGTGGTTGTGGTGGTCAGTGGTGGTTGGCAGTGGAGATGGTGAGTGGTGGTGGTTGGGTTAAGGAAATTTGAAGAAGTTAATGAAGGAAACCAAGATGATAATGGAGAAGATTAGAGGGGGAAAGATAGAAAAAAAAGAAAAAAATAATTTTATTGATATAGTCGGTTACCAGTCACTGGAAGGACATTTTTGTCCGGTTTTCCAACTTTCAGGGCAATTTGTTAACAAAAATTTTTTTGAGGGCAATATTGACTTTTCTGCCAAGTTCAAGGGCAATTTAATTCGAGAGCTTGAGTATGTGCTCCAAATATTTACAAGTGACCAATCATTGTAATAAGAGTGAACAATCTAATATTTGCAAAAAATTGCTGGGAGGCGCTACACATTTTGAACAACTGACTAGAAGGGAACCACTTTTCTTTTAATGCACTCCAAGGAGACCACATCTTCAAAGAACTGGTTGCTGGGTGATTTTCCGGCCGTTTTGACTGGATTCCGGCTATATATATAGGAAAAGACAGAAATACCCTATATTTTATCAAACAATTACTGGGAGGTGTTATACATTTCTAAAAATTGACTGGACGGGAACCACTTTTTTCACAAATCTTATGTACACTTTCCTCTCCCAAATATCAATACAACTCTCCCCATCAAAACCAAAAACAAACCTCGTCGCGGGTTTGGTCGCGCGAAATAAAGGAGAAACGGGGATGGTTTAGGATTGAGTTTGGGTGGTTATGGGTGTTTTTGGGCAGCTGGATTGACTTTTTCTGGCGATATTTGTATTGCAAAAACGGAGTCTAATTAGTGATTATGGTGTCGGTGTTGAATTTAGTTTGAATCAGGGAATGTGAAAGAGGGATTTGTGCTAGGTTATGTGAAACTTAGATTGGGATCTGATTAAATGGCCATCGTTGTTCTCGATGGTGGCTGAGCGCTGAAGTGGTGGTGGTGTTGGTTGGTCTGATGGTAGTGGTGGTGGTCGGGTGTTGGATGAATGAAGAAGATGAGTTTGTTTATGATTTTGATGGGTGGAGTTGTATTGATATTTGGGGGAGAGAGTGCAAAGAAGAGGTGTGAAAAAAGTGGTCCCCGTCTAGTCAATTTTTAGAAATGTATAACACCCCCAGCAATTGTTTGATAAAACATAAGGGTATTTCTGACTTTTCATACATATTCGTCGAAATTCAGTCAAAATGGTCGGAAAACCACCCAGCAGCTAGTATTTCGAAGATGTGGTCCCCTTCGACTGCAATAAAAAAAGTGTTCCCTTCTAGTCAGTTGTTAGAAATGTGTGACACCTCACAAGTCACAACAATTAGTGATAAACAATCTAATATATATATATGGGTGAACACTGAACAATCCTATATTGACTCTTGAGTATGTGCTCCGAGTGCAATTTATTACCCTTGTGTTTTTTTTTTCTTTGAACTGCCCTAGCATGGGCTGAGTTTTGGGCCGAGGTGGGATACCGTAAACTTTCCTATGCTCCTGCCATCGTTTTGCGGCTCTAGGTTTCAACGCGGAACCCCGCCAGCACCACTATAAAACCCTCCGAAACCCTATTATTATCACTCCGTCTGCTCCCAGTCTTTCATCCTCTCTCTCACACAGCTGCCGCTAGGGTTTTTGCGAAGCTCCTCTAAGGTCAGCTCTCTACCTCCTCCCCTTTCTTCTTGTTTCGAGAATTATGTTTGTGTCGTTTGAATCGATTGAGCTAGATCTTTCAATTTTAAATGCTCTCCCCTTTGTCGATCTGTTGTTTGATTTGAGATTCGCTGTTTGTTATTTGTGAAATTCCGTGTGAGATTGCATGTTGTATACTTTGTGAATTTTGTGTTGTTGGTATGAGATCAAGTGGTGATAGATCTGTCGCCATTGCTAAGATTTCTTTTGTATTTTGATTTTGGTCTCCTCTTAGATGAAACGTGCTCGGTGTTTAGATGAATCTTATTCTTTGGTTTTGATTGGGGGGAGGGGTTTGTGGTTCATTTCAGGCGATCTGTCAGATTTGTCTGAAAACAATGATATTGGTTTTTAATATATATGAGATAACTGTAGTCGAATGATTATTGTGTCTATGTGTGTCAATTTACCCAGCTGGGCTTCCATGGCTGATTCCTAGTGGGTGCATGCCAATGGGTTTCACACTAATAACTCTATTTCAGCTG
Organism: Portulaca oleracea; assembly: GCA_029582165.1. Taxonomy (NCBI): domain Eukaryota; kingdom Viridiplantae; phylum Streptophyta; class Magnoliopsida; order Caryophyllales; family Portulacaceae; genus Portulaca; species Portulaca oleracea. Next base: position 43,558,799 of record CM055872.1, on the reverse strand, counting down.
ATCTGTATTAATCAAAATTTCTCAATTGTATTTGATTTACATGACTCGTTGTTATTAGGATCTGTAAATAATGGGGGTAGGATTATTTCAAATAGAAATCCAAGTATCTACCAAAAGAATCAAAGAAAGAAAAATGGGGCGCTGATGTAATTGTGAATGTTGTATTGTATATATGTGGTTATGTGGATCGTTGTGGGTTTTGACTGTTTTAATCTTCCCCTACGGTTTCAGCTTAAAACTTCATCATGGGTAAGGAGAAGACTCACATTAGTTTGGTGGTCATTGGCCACGTCGACTCTGGGAAATCCACGACCACCGGTCACTTGATCTACAAGCTTGGTGGTATTGACAAGCGTGTGATTGAGAGGTTCGAGAAGGAAGCTGCTGAGATGAACAAGAGGTCTTTCAAGTACGCCTGGGTGCTTGACAAGCTTAAGGCTGAGCGTGAGCGTGGTATTACCATTGACATTGCCTTGTGGAAGTTCGAGACCACCAAGTACTACTGCACTGTCATTGATGCTCCTGGACACCGTGACTTTATCAAGAACATGATTACCGGAACCTCCCAGGCTGACTGTGCCATCCTCATCATTGACTCCACCACTGGAGGTTTTGAGGCTGGTATCTCAAAGGATGGTCAGACCCGTGAGCACGCCCTTCTTTCCTTCACTCTTGGTGTCAAGCAAATGATTTGCTGCTGCAACAAGGTAATGCATGATTGTCAGTGTCATTCTTTTGTGTTTCATTGCCTTTATTTTCATCAGTGGTATTTACTGTGTGTTTGTTTCATGTAACAGATGGATGCTACCACCCCCAAATACTCCAAGGCAAGGTACGATGAAATTGTCAAGGAAGTTTCTTCATACCTGAAGAAGGTTGGATACAACCCTGACAAGATTCCATTTGTGCCCATCTCTGGGTTTGAGGGAGACAACATGATTGATAGGTCCACCAACCTCGACTGGTACAAGGGTCCAACCCTCCTTGAGGCCCTCGACCAGATCAATGAGCCCAAGAGGCCCTCAGACAAGCCCCTCCGTCTCCCACTCCAGGATGTCTACAAGATTGGAGGTATTGGAACTGTGCCAGTCGGTCGTGTTGAGACTGGTGTCTTGAAGCCTGGTATGGTTGTCACCTTCGGTCCCTCTGGGCTGACCACTGAGGTTAAGTCTGTTGAGATGCACCATGAGTCTCTTCCAGAGGCTCTTCCTGGTGACAATGTTGGGTTCAACGTCAAGAATGTTGCCGTCAAGGATCTCAAGCGTGGTTATGTGGCTTCTGACTCTAAGAATGACCCAGCCAAGGAGGCAGCCAACTTCACCTCCCAGGTCATCATCATGAACCACCCTGGACAGATTGGACAGGGTTACGCCCCAGTGCTTGACTGCCACACCTCCCACATTGCTGTCAAGTTTGCCGAACTTGTGACCAAGATTGACAGGCGTTCAGGTAAGGAGCTCGAGAAGGAGCCCAAGTTCTTGAAGAATGGTGATGCTGGTTTCGTGAAGATGATTCCGACCAAGCCCATGGTGGTGGAGACCTTCTCTGAGTACCCACCTCTTGGACGTTTTGCCGTGAGGGACATGAGGCAGACTGTTGCAGTGGGTGTCATCAAGAATGTTGAGAAGAAGGACCCAAGTGGTGCCAAGGTCACCAAGGCTGCCCAGAAGAAGAAATGAATGGTTTTGCCATTGGCTGCTGTGCAACAAGGTTTCAATCATGATGATTATTACAAGAGATTGCTTTCTAAGTTTTGTGTTTTTGTTTTGCGGTTAGGTCTTTGTTTGTGGAGTTGTTTGTTGTCGTCACCAAAGTCAGGCACCTTTTCTGAGAACTGGGTGCTTGATAGACGGTGGCATCGTTTTGGACTGCTGAGTCAGGGTTCCAAATTTTTGTTTTGCTGAGGTACTTTATGTTTGATATGAGTAGACTATTTATTTGGTAAATTTTGTGTTGTGTTTTGTGTATTTGCAAATGTCAATGGTGGGTGATGCAATTAATTTCCTATGGGCTTGTTTAGCTGCCGACTTTTGGTGGCTGAAAAGTGGCTGAATGAGAGCATTGAGAGGTGGAGCGGCAGATAAAGTGCATAGGTGATACAAAGTGCTATCAGTTGCGTGGCAGCCTGGCAGGGTTTAAAATTTGTTTAGACTTGCTTAGGATGGTATAAATCGTTAATGTTGCCATCCAGCAGTCATGTCTTTAGTTATCCTTAATAATGATATTGAAGCCAGCAAATAGTTAGTGCGGGCAGAACCTGAATTACTCGGATTCGTCTGACCTTGATGACCTAGAAAATCCCAATTATCATTTTTAGACAAAAGGGTTCAGACATCAATTTTTAGTCTAAATTTTACCTTAACCCAAATTTTTGCCAGTTCTACAAATAGTTAAATGCAATCACCAACATTTATAAGCTCATTAGAAGGTCATAACCATTTACATAAGAAATTTGTTGTACATGTGATCATATCCAAGTTAGTTGAAGGCTAGTTGAACAAATTTCTCAGTGTATTTCAAGCTCATTTCAAGGAACAATTATTAAGGATTTTCAAGAGCCATGTGGTTCGAGAAAGGATAAGGGATGGCTTTATATTAGTGGTGGATTCAAGATTTGACATTATGGCGTTGGAAATAATTTGTTAAAACAATAGAATTTAAATGGCATAAAATAAAGACAGTTGAAATTCAAAATTAACCTTAAAAATATCTTCAAATAAATAATACCAACACAATGTGGAAATTGAATCACAACCACCTGCATAATTGTTTAACAAACACTCATAACCATCAAGACGTACACCATTTTACATCTTTTGAGGAGTCAAATACCATGTATTTCAAGTTTATATCATTCTTTTCAATCTTTTAAAACATTGTAAACACACATTTCGAGTCTAAAATAAATAAAGACAGAAAATTGAGAAATAAATTAATTTTTATTAATATTTGAATGTATGCCTCTGTATTAAATACAATAAAGTAGTCCTCTAATTCAATCTCCTGAAATTTGGGTTAGCCGAGGGTGTGGACGTTTTATCTCGATCTCGAATGCAGGTCTAGTTGAAGGATTCTTGTAGTAGTTCTTGAGCTGAAGGTCTTGAGCGTTGATCTCCTTGATGCTTGGTAGCCGGAGGTTGCTCGAAGTCTAACTGTCTGCAGGTTGACTGTCGATTGCAGTTCTTCAAGTTCTTGGATGCGAGGGCTTAAGTGTTTGATCTCGATCGATGAACTCGACGAGGAAGACAACTGCAGTCTTTGATGCGAAGAACAGAAGTTGTTGAACTAGCCGACGTTAGTCCTTGTCGCTTATAGCTGGAGAGTGTCTATAGTTCGATCTTCTGAAGGCTTTGCAGGTCTCGTTGAGGAACTATGTAACAATTCTTGATCTTGACGCGATAGAGGCTTGGAGACTCGATCTTGAGCTTTTGAATACTTCGATCCTTGGCGCTTGGTAGCTGGAGGCTGCTGGCAGTTTGATCTTCTGATACCTCTAGAGTGCAAAATGCTGCTGGGGGTGTTCAAATGAAGGGGAAGACCCCTATTTATAGGCTCTAGAGGCTAATCCCTAGGGTTTGAGTTGGACTTTGAGCTTGGACCCAAGTTAATTAATTATTTCTTTAGCTTTAAATAAAGAAATAATTATGATTTTCTGCATCATCTCTGACACGTATCACGATGTTATTGGTCAGGATGTATTTCCATTAAAAATCTAATTAAATGGACCGTCGTAATTAATTTGACACGTGGCGGGTGATAGTTGGCCAAATACCTATTATTTTGTTTTCCAAGTGTCATTTTTTTATTTGGTCGGTAAATTTTTGCTTCCTACAAACATATTTATTTATTTTTAAATTCTAATGGCGTGGGTTGATATCACTAGTTACAATGTAGAATCACCCCTGGTTCATATGACTATATATGGCTCAAGGTTATCCCAAGTAAGCCACAAGGTGCAGTACAAGGTACAACTATGGGTGCTTGCCATGTACTGTGGACTAGTCACTTATGCCCTGTTCTTTTATTCGGTGGGTGAAATATGGTGATGGTACGATGTAGTGCGGTAAAAGTTGAAAAAGTATGGTGAGGTGTAGTGAGTTATGGTGGGAATTGTGGTAGGTGTATGTTCTTTTTTTTTTATAATTTGAAATAGGAAAGAGTAAAAAAGTTTTTTTAAATTAAAAAATTACGTGAAAAATTAGGTGGATTTTAGCTCATTAGGGATTGCAACGGCTATTATTGTCTTTAATGGGTTATATATGCTCTTAATCTTTCAAACATATTAATCATAATCTTGTCAAAACAATCAATTACATGATAAAAGAAATGAGAAAAAAGATTGTAAAAAGTATCAGCCTTTAATATAAAATTTGTAAGATTTATTATAAAAATAAAAATCATATATTGTGGTAAAGTGTGGTAGAAATTAAAGAGTGCAGTATGGTGCAACCCACCGCATAAAAGAAGAGGGCCTTAGACGTATAGAGTTACTCCATATTAAAAGTATGAATTATTGTTATATTGATAAAAATAGAGATTATTAGAATCCAATTTTTCTTATGGCCCTGTTCAGTAATTAGGCCCTGTTTTTTTTCTGCGGTTGGCAAACTACGGTACCACATCATACCGCAGTTTGCCACAACTCACCACACTTTACCACAAATCATTATTTTTCTCTCTCCTCACTTTTCTCCTCTACTTTTTACATTCTCTCCTCACCTACCTCACGTACTAATAACCTACCACAATTCCACCACACCCACCACACGACACCACACCATACCGCACCGCAAAATACCGCAGAAAAGAACAGGGCCTTAGTATTTTCGATAGCGGATAACGATTTGAGCAGCGGATAACAATTTAAGTAACGAATATCAGATGATTGTTCAAATGAGAATGTGTTTGGTAAATTTAGCGATTGAATTAATATATTAATGTAAATTAACATAATATGATATCAATAATTTCTAAAGATTTATTTTTTGACAGAAAAATATGAAACGTTACTCCAAATGTAAACGTTAACTTTATTAGTGTTTCACAAAAAGCTCTTCAAAAAAACAAAACGCTCTCCAAAACGCTACTGCACCACACAACCTTAGAATCCAATTCCATATAATTTAATTGAGTCAGCATACATGACTTTGATTAATGATAGGTGGTAAGGTACTCCATGTAGTACATACTGGAATTGAGTCAGCATCGTGGTTGGTGGTTGCTTTTCGGGGTTAGGTAACCGCTATCAATCTACAACGACCGCAATACAAACAAACTTTTTTGCTTGTGCATTGCATATTTGCATGCCATTCTGAGTATAACCAAGATATTCTCCAACTCTCATTTTCTCGATTCTTTCCGTTTGACTTGCTGAGCATCCATTTCAGTGCAATCTCAATCTCTGATCCTCAAAACATGCCTGATTCGGTCCCAAAATCAGTGCCCCAACTTCGAGTTGCATACCAGGTATGTAATGTATCCTTGTATGTCTCGTGCATTTGGATAGTTTTATTATTAGATTGCAAATTCAGGCGATGTTTTCTGTTTCTCGTCAATCATAAATGTGAATTTGTGATATAAGTTTTTATCAATTTCATTAGTTTTGTATATGCAGGGAGTTCCTGGAGCATACAGTGAAATTGCGGCTCGCAGGGCATATCCAAATTGCGAAACGGTTCCTTGCGAGCAATTTGAGACTGCATTTGAAGTGAGTAATCACACCCACTGATGTTGTTTCTAATGTATTTTGCTGTCAAAACAAACAATGCTTGATGTACTTATACACTGGATGGAGTTGTTTTTGGTTCTAGCTCTTGAATGGTAGGAATATGTTCAACATTCTCCTTTAAAACTTAAGCATTCCTATATGTCTTCCAAGCTATTGGTCATGTTAAGTTAGCTGAGTAAGTTAGTGCTTGAAAATCCTGTCCATTTCCTGATTTTTTGGATTGGAGCTTTTCATTGACATCTACTCTTAATCTCCTATATTTGTATCTTGGTACTTTCCGTTTGCCCATCGTCATTGGCAGCCCACATTTATTGGTACTATTGTGACAATAATATTCTGTGACCATCTAACACATTTTAATGGAGGATTTTAGTCTTCACTCATTGGTCGAGTTGGTTTGTGCACTTCCGATTGGGTTTTACCCCCTTTTTTGGAGATTGGGGGGGGGGGGGTGCAAAAAGCTTATGCATTGTCCATTAAGGTGCTAAATTCAGCCTTTGTACGTATCTTGTATGCGCATCTGCTGTTGAATGTAGTCGTAAGCATCAAGCTATGTCTATAACAAAAAGGAGACAGTGCATACTATGTATTCAATTGGCTATGGGTTGGGTTTGAAGCTGTTCGCAATTATAGGGGCAGGGCCTGGTGTTTATCCCCCCCCTACCACCAACAAAAGAAAAAAAGAAGTAACAGTTGGAAAAGTTTTCTGTAAAAAAGAACAAGGTCCTGTTAATGATGGGTGGGGGTTCATCAAAATGTTAGAAAAGGAATTCCAAGAAATGAAGGAACTCATAACTAGAAGAACATACTTTTGAAGAACCCTATACGGCAAGTTATGAACTGAACGCTCCATTTTTGCACCTCGAATAGACGTAGACAATAGACATGCCATATGACAGTAACAAATGCAATGTACTTTCAAAAAGTTTCACATCCTGCGACTTCCGAGCCACTAAAATCTGGAATTACTTTGTGTAAGCAACCATGAAATTTAGGGCACAACTGGCATTGACAGCTAGTTGGCACTTGGCAGTACATGCACTCAACCGCAAATTGATCATGCTCAGCGGTAGAGTGTGTGAACAATTCAGGCATAGCCCCAAGAATTCGTTACTAGTTGTCCTTGGCAATAATATTAAAGATTCATTTGGTAAAAGTTGCTTATTATTTTCATTGTTAGAGATACCAAAGATTGTATACATTCGGAATGAACAAAAGATGCCTTGCCTTTTGCTAGAGGAGTTTGCATTGGCTTTACTAAAAATGCATGATCCATGTAGAGGTTTTGATTGAGGTACTTTTCTTTGAAGCTCGCCGAGGGTTCATGGTTGCATGCTACACATAAGCCCTACTAATGAGCTTAAGAGGTACCGAGCCAAGTTCATTAAGTCACACTAAGTCTCAACCAAGTGCTGAGAGTATATTTGAAATCTTGTTTAGCCTTTTTATTACAACCATTTTTATGCAGTTAATTTGGCTAATTTCAAATTTTACTGAACAAATTTGGGCTGGGTTAAGTTCGGGCCAGCGGCATATCAATGTAGCTGCTTCAAAATAATGATTCCACTTTGAATACTGTGCCAACTATCTTAAAAATGGACTGATTTCTAGCTTCTTAAAAACTGACTGATTCCAAGATTACTGCAAAATTCTTGGATAAAAGGATAACTTCAAGCATATCAATGTAGTTGCTTCAAAATGATGCCAAATGCAACTATTAAAGTTAAGACAATGATGAAACCATTGAAGCTGGAAAAGACTGAGTTAGACCTCACAATTGGGTCATTCGGGTTGGTCAATTTGGGTTCAACGAGGCTCAGGTTGGGTTGATTTGGATTCACTTTATTTTAGTTCGATGCGAATCTCTTTGAAAATGAATAGCCTTGGTGAAAGATAAATCCAGGTAAAGTCAGGTTGGGTCATTTAAGGTTCATGTCCATTTCAGATCAATTAATTTTGGCATTTTTGGATCTGGGCCATCTGGGTCATGTTCAGTTTCTGGTGGGTCATTCAAGTTGGTGTCAGTTTTGCCTGGTCAAGACTTACCACACAACCAAATATGGTCTTAAGATGGCTGCAGTAAAGGGCTTTACCTTTGGGTTTAAGTGCCTGATTCTGTTGCAACAGCAAATGAAGTGCAATGCTTCATGGCCCTTATATTGTAGAACTTTGATTTACAGAATTACAGTTGAAAATTGTCAATGTGTCTATATATGTGCATGCATTCGCCCATGTTTGGGTGGTGGTTGTTTATTCCTGTTTCTGCATTTGTGATTCCGTGCATTTCTTCCCACTCTCTCTGGGTCAAGATACACATGTACTTGAGCCATGTTTGAAAGATTAAAGTTGAGAAGATTTAAGCGGTAAAATATTCTGCACTTTTTCCCCCCGTAGGTTAATGAGGAGCTTTTTTTGTGCATAAGCAATAGCATTGGGGTTCAGAAATAGCTGGAGCATAATACAAATCACCTAGACTGTTGTCTGAGCAAGGCTTTGTGTCGCTATTCAGCTCATGTGTAGCTATTAATGTCCATATTCTCTTATTTTAAATGGAGCTTGCCTTTTGTTTCATCCCATGAGGGTGAACTGTGGTACTATTAATGTCCATATTCTCTTATTTTAAATGGAGCTTGCCTTTTGTTTCATCCCATGAGGGTGAACTGTGGTGCTATCTCTACTGAACTTAGGGTCTGCTTGGGAGGTGGGGTAGGAAGGGGTTAAGGAGGGTGAGTAAGTGTCTTACTCCTCCTTACCCTAGCTTGGGGAGAGGGTGAGGGGGAGTAAGGTGGAGTAGGGTGGGCTGAGGTTACCCCATCCTACTCTCTCTTACCCTCATTTTCCTAACACTTCAATTTGGGGTGCAAGGAAGAGACTAATGACATTATAACATACATAATAGATAAATTGACATACTTACCCCTGCGTCCTCCATTTCATGCTACAATTTCTCTCTCTCTCTCACACGCACAAACACACACGTCTATCTCTCTCTCTCTCTCTCTCTCTCACACACACACACACACACACACACACATCTTTCCCTCTCTCACACACATCTCTCCCTCTTCATCTCTCTCTCTCTCTCTCTCTCTCACACACACACACACACACACACACACACACACACACACACACACGAGAGAGAGAGAGAGAGAGGGAGGGAGAGAGAGGGAGAGAGAGAACCGGGGGGGGGGGGGGTGGAGGAGTAGGGAGAGGGGGTAGAGAGAGAATGGGTATGGAGCTGACGTATGAGTGTCGTTGTATTACATATAATATGAAAGAGCAAATATGTCAATTAAAAATTTACTCTGATGAACTTTCCTAATTGATTTCCCAAGGAGGGGTAAATAGTTTATCCTTACAAAACCGCTCTCATACCCTCACCCTCCTTTACTATTATAAACTCTTGCCCTCGTTTTTAACTGCCCTCCCAAGCGGACCCCTTGTGTTCTCGACATAAGAAGAAGAGTTAAGAACTGAGCATGGCAAGATAAAAAAAATTGAAGAAATAATGATATGGGTCATCCTTTTGTAATTAATCAGAGGGGAAGAAATTGAAAATAACTGATGCTTTATATATCCTCACTAATCACCTTTGGTTTAGGTTATATCCTTTATTTGTATTTTATTTATTGTTCCCTCTAGTTTGTTGTACATCCTTCACCTGTTCATCTGCGTTGAAGACAAAGCAGTCATTGTATGGGAACATGAGAAGGTCTGTTTGGCTAAGCTTCTGTTTGGCTAAGCTGTAAATTTATTGCTCTAGGCAGTTGAAAAGGGGTATGTTGATCGAGCTGTGTTACCCATTGAGAACACTCTTGGAGGTAGCATCCACAGGAATTACGATCTCCTCCTTCGTCACAAACTCCATATAGTTGGTGAAGTAAAAATATTTATTCGGCATTGCTTATTGGCTAATGAAGGTGTCAAGCTTGAAGACTTGAAACGGGTTCTAAGCCATCCCCAGGTAAGGAAACTTACACCCCATGGTTCTCTTCTTTATGCATGCCACCCTTGATTTTTTCTTTTCTAATTATATAATTGGCATCTTTAGGCTCTTGCTCAATGTGAGAACACATTGTCAAATTTTGGGATAGCCAGAGAAGCTGCTGACGACACTGCTGGTTCAGCACAGGTAATCCCTGGTCACTCCTTGCTCTCTTCCACACTTTATCTCTCTCGTTTCTCTTGATTTTCCTCCAATTTAGGCAACTAAGAGGTTCTTTGGTTGGGTTACACTGAGGACCAAAGGCCAGATAGTGACACATAAGAAGGATAGTACTCGGGAGCTTGTGTGGTCCCCTGCCCTCCACAAAAAAAAAGAAGAGGAACATAACAATAAAGAAATAGCAGCAGAAAACTTAACCCGTAATGATGGCATTTGTGCATAACTTCCTGTAACATGGTTGAGGAATCCACTGGCTGTGAGTTAGACCATTGCTATAACACGATATTGGTGGGAGATAATGAAGTTGATAAGATGCTGAGTAGACATTTGGATATAAACATATACAGCTTTCAGTTTGGACTAATGCTGCTATTTTGAAGAACACTTGTTTTGTCCACCAAAATGTTATACTCTTCTGGCTCTACCTACCATCTTGACATTGATCTCCAAGAGGCACAATCATAACAAAGTTAAGGAGGTGTATCACCTGTTGCAATGCCTATACAAAATTGTCTCAAAGGTCATTGACTCATTTGCAATAGAGTAAAGAAGGTTCTGCCTACTTGGATGATCTCGATTAACCCTGCCAGTCTACTTTTATTGAAGGGAGGAAGATCATGCATAACGTCCTTGTTAGACACTATGGAAGGAAAAACGTTATGCTTTATGTGCTCATTAAAGATTGGTATTACCTCGTCATATGACAGTGTACTGAACACTCATAGAAAACTTGTCAAGAGCGCCAGATTTCCTGATAGCGTTGTTGATTGGGTTATGCGTTTCGTAACTACTGCCTCTTAATCTATTTGAATTTCCTCGTGAAAGTGGACTTAGACAAGGTTACCCCATTTCTACCAACGTTTTCACCCCATTGGTATGGATACTCTTTCTAGGCATCTACTAAGGTTTGTTGTTTGGCATAAGGCGTCTTTTGATTTTTTTAACAAGTAATCAAAAGATATATTGTGAGGACCAAAGGGATGCCATACAGAGCTTTGGGTCTCAATCATCTTTGTTTTGTTGATAATGTGATTGTTATGGCTAATGATGATGTTAAACCAATATCTATTAGCTTAGAGGCTTTCTGTAGAATTTTAGGGATTCTGGTTGTGGTTGAGGACGCCCAAAAAACTGAAATGATTATGGTTGAAGTCGACGGTTTTGTTCAACAAGAATTCCTGAAAATACTTTTAAGTTCAGTAACTTGCCCATTTGACTTCTCGAAATACCTTTGTTTCCTGGTAAAGCCACTAAGGCTTTTTCTTTTTAATTGTTTTTTCATTTTTTATGTGAAAATGATACTATTTTCATTAGTGTAAAAACGGATGCTGAAAAAGCATCGTACCAAGGCTTTTTGTTTGGATGGCTGATGTAGTGAAATGATGGGCAAGGGTGAGATTAAGTTGGGTCTTGGAAACAGAGAGTGCAAATTAGAAAAAGCTTAAAAAGGGGCTTTGATAAACTTCTAATGTTTCCAGTGGGTTTGACAATGATAAATATTTATCACTGCAGCCTATGAATGGCTTCCAAAATTCCCTTCTGAAAATGTACTGTGGTTCAGCATTGTGTGAAACCGGTGGAATATTCTAATTCCCGAAGCATGCACTAGTATTCTGGTTGGTTATGCTAGCAAAATATTAAGAACAAGTGTAGGCTGCAAAATTGGGAATTCATTGCAAATGATATTTGTTGATAGTGTGAGTGACAATCAGGGATCCAAAATGCGGTCATCTGCGCCAAAACGGCCACATCAGAACGGTTTTAGAGTTTGGTGAACCCCATCTCCATGTGGTGACAAGCACAATATGACATATTTTATGGATTTTTTGGATGGCCACTGAAACTGCATTTTGAATCCCTAGAATAGTGATTGTAAATGCAAAAATCTCTTATATCCTTTAGTTGCGATTCCAGCAAGCAAGCCTTCAAAAAGTCAGGGAGTGATATTCCAGATTGCAATATTTGGGATTGGTTTAGCAGATACAAGGCAAATGTTGCTAAAATGAAGTTGAATCACTGGGAAGGAAAGGAATTGTTCACTTCCTAAATCAGAAAAAAAAAAATCTGATTGTGTAGAGATTGCGAGGGAAATGGGTTTTATAGTGAAGCAACAACCCACATATAGACGTTGGGAGGAGCTAATGTAATGAAGCCTTGGGTATGCCCTAGTGTATGGACTGAAGAGATTGGTTACAATGGAATAATAAAACTCGGAGAGACTGGTTCTGAGATTATTGACTAGGTATACCATTGTGTATTCGAGATTGCAATATTTAGGATTGATTGAGTAGCAGATACGAGGCAAATGCGGCCAAAATTAGATTATCTGGGATGGGAAGGAATTATTTGGTTATGCTTTAATAACAAACCCCCCCCCCCCCCCCCCCACACACACACACCACCACCACCACCAAAGGAAAAAAAAGGCTAGAAACTGTTAGGAGTTCTCCCTATTCAGGTGGAGAGTAGTTTGAAATTTAAACCTACCTCTGCAAAGACCCTTTCTCGCCCTCAGGACAGTCCTTAACCTGATGATTTGTCAAGATTACTTTTGAAAAGTACTACCTCCGTCCCTAAATAATTGTACATTTGATTAAACTTTGACCATTGATTACTCACAAATTACGATGAGTTACAATATGAAATTATCTACCATTAGAAAGATATTGTACTGAAAATCACAATGATATTAATTTTATATTGTAACTCATTGTAATTTGTAAGTAATCAACCGTCAAAGTTTAGTCAAATGGACAATTATTTAGGGATGGAGGTAGTAACTGATGCATAATGAAACTGCTCACTGCTAGATATTGATTTGATGCAGTATATAATTGTCTTTTATTTGTAGTGCATTGCGAAGCACCAGCTCAAAGATGTGGGTGCAATTGCTAGTGCTGCCGCTGCAAAGATTTATGGATTAAATATACTGGCCGAAGACATTCAGGTGTGATTCTGGACTGGTAAACTTTGCCAAAAAAAAGCCAGGTTTTTCGGATCCCCTGACGTCATTCATTCTTCTGTACAGGATAATTCTTATAATGTCACCCGATTTTTTATGCTAGCAACAGAGCCAATAGCTCCGGATACTGATAGGCCATTCAAGGTATTTCCTTGTCAGATGTTAAACTGCGCTAAAATTCTCCTCTTTTCAATTTGTTTAGAGTATTTCATCAGATTGGGTTTTGCCGTTTATCATAATGCATCAGACAAGCATTGTTTTTGCACTGCATGAAGGCCCTGGGGAACTTTTTAAGGCATTAGCTGTGTTGGCTTTGCGTCAGATCAACCTTACAAAGGTGTTTTTATCTTGCATTTGTATTTTTGCACATACTGCCTATTGTTTTTGTCGTCTCATATATTGACTTGACATAGAACTTTATTTACTATTTTTACCAGATTGAAAGTCGTCCAAATCGAGATACCAATGGTGGATCTTCAAGGTACATGTAGCTACCTTTTAGATAAGGCTTTCACTTCTTAGTAATGCTCCTTCATACCATAATAGTGCTGAACCACTTTTAATGTTTGATCACATATTCGTTTTTATCCTTTTGTACCGCCCTCTTTTTGTGCAGGCACTTCGATTACCTTTTCTATTTGGATTTCGAAGCGTCAATGGCTGATCAGACTGCAAAAAATGCTATTAGGCATTTAGAGGTAATTCTATTAAACAAATATGGAGTAAACCAACGGGTGGGAAAATGCCACATTTACACTAACATTGAACTTCGTGATTTGCAATCTCATCTTAACAGGAGTTTGCTGCATCCCTTAGGATTTTGGGCAGTTATCCATCAGATATCAGGGTGACTTGACTGGCCTCACTGGTAACATTTCTTTTCTGTCTGGGCAGTTTTCTTGTTGTTAATCAACCATGTTGTATCTATTGCCTACGATGATGTAGTCATCCCTTTTGGTCAGCATTTTCCCATTGCCATTCAACAAAAAAAAGAAAAAAAAAAGGAGAGAGAGAGAGAGAGAGAGACTAATGATGAAATTCCTTTGTAATGAAGTCATTGTGAGCTTTCCTGCTCAGATTTTTCTTTATTCTAATGAGAAGGTCTGAACAAACAATATGGTTTAGTGAGTCCACAGTTCACTCAATTGCTTGATAGGATTTTAGTACTAAGAATTATTGTAATTTACTTAATATCGTAATTTAGTTTTATAATGATTCATCAGGAAAAATTGGTATCACACCGTTCAGTATTGTTCCACCCAATTTTGCATGTTGGCTATGACTCCTTCCTTTTCAAATCCATCGGTGTGACTGTTGTTTTGACCTCCTGAACTCAACTTACAGCCCAACAATCAGAGACCTATAAATTTGTATTGTTCCACCTATGGTTTGTTTGTGGTGAATCGTAGTTTAAAGGTTAATACTTAATAATTGTAATACCTCTAGTTTAGGCTAGAGAAGGCATCAGTTGTACGGACATATATTCTTGATTGATTAGTGGAAATTTTTGTACCATTTGTTAACGGTCCTGTGGTTTTTCCCCCACATTGCGGTTTTCAGGTAAACTTTGTATGTTTCGTTGTTTCATTGTTTGGAATTCGGTGTGTTTGCTATCTCCTTGTCCATGCCATCTTGATTGAGCATTTTGGTTGTTTGTGATTTGCCCATATAATACAAAAGGGGAAATACTAGAATTGCTTCTGCTCATATTTTGGGTTCGCTTAACTATTGTGTTGAATTCTTTCCCCATCAATTTGGTATCAGAACTTGGTTGGTTGATTGTGTGATTGTGTTGTTAAAATGGATGACAAATTGGATGCACGTGGTATGGTCTTCTTGAACATCACAAATTACTCTGCTTAGAAACCATCATGGAAGATATTCTTTATGTGAAGAATTTATACGAACCCATTATAAATGAAAGTATTCTAAAGAGTGTGATCCAAAAGGAATTGTGGTATTGTAAATTATACCTAGGATAAGGAAATTTGTACGAACCCATTATGATCACGCTTAGTCTACCTAGGATATAGAAATTGGGATATTGTAAATTATACCTGCCAATACTCCGACTAGTGAGTTTAAGGGCATCGACAAAGAGGGATCCTCCATGCACTGTGGTCGTTGCAGGTACTCCGAGAACACAGTTGCTAGACCGAGTGACCGTGATCTGAACACAATTAGGAATATGTGCACTTGCATATGGAGATTGCTTCCAAAGCAATAAGCCAAAAACAAAGAGATGGGGGATTCAAGAAGGGAATTCTCAAAGAGCTCTCCTCAAAATGTCCTCAAGGAAAGGTTTGGGAAAACCATGGGTTTATCCTTCCTTTTATAGTGCTCTCAACACTACCAAGGGGAGAGGAACCAAATACCTCAAAACCCTAGCCGCGGTCACGGGCATGACATCTAAGAGCACCCGCAACGGTGAGGGTGAGTTTTGCTCACCGGATGATGTGGAAGTAGTGAGGCCCACTTAGAGAGTTAGAGTTTGACTCTTTGCTTTCCAATGGTGAGGATAAGTTTGGTTTAAATAAATAAAATAAGTTTAGGGCCCACATTTAATAATTAAATTTTTTTATGGATAATAATGTAAATAATTTGATTTTTTTGATTTATTCTATTTAATTACTTTTACAGAATACTACTTCCGTCCCAAAATATTTGTCCTTTTACCTAACTTCTTTGTCCCAAAATATTTGCCACATTTACACTTCCAACGATTGTAATTATTTTTATACCCCTGATTAATAAATTCATTTATCACTTTTTACAATTTCAACAACTATTATCTTCAATTAAAGTAAGGGTATTTTGGGTAAATTACAAACTTTTCACATCAATTCCCAATATAAATTAGTCTTCTCAAATTAGGTAAATAGACAAATATAATGGGACAAAAATAGTACATAATAATAATAATGAAACAAATGACTCTAATAATCAATAAATTAATATAAAATCATTTTTAAAATGTGAAAAATTAAAACTCAAATATTGACATAACATTTAAACATACTCCACAATTAATAACCTAGGAAATAAATAATTAATAGCCCAGGAAATACAACAACTAGTTGTTGGACACGTCACACAATTAATAGGTGCTTTTTGGAATTCTCAACAAACCCAGTACAGCCCACAGCCCAAGGTACTTCACAGTTCACACGCTGCCCAAAATTCCGGCCCATAATAGATTAAAACGACGTCGTTTAACTAAATGAAAACGAAATAAAAAGAAAAGAAAAAGGTTGCTCATTCTCGTCTTCAACCTCGGCACACGAGGATAAATCCGAGACAGACTCGGCCGCCATGCTCAACCTCGCCACTACTGCTCAGTTCTCACCCTCGCCGGTGACAGGTGGCTGCCATATCAGCCCCGTTCTCGCCACTGCGGTCGCTCTAATGTCACGGTCGTGACCCCTCTATTATATCATGGTCTTACACATACCGTTGTAAGGCGCTGACTTGTTTGACTCTTTGAAATCAAATAATATAGTTGTGTTTAAACACCTTTAGTCACTAATTATGGAGGTCTCTTGCAAGACGTATAATACTATATTAATTTAACTTAAATACCCAAATGAATTGAATATTGTCGGGACATTTCCAATTAATTGCTAAGTCAATCAGTTTTTTTGAGCTTGATTACTTCTAATTAACTAACATTAGCTGATAAAGTCAAGGAAATAATTCTACGATTTCATTGGGGGAAACACATAGGAATTTGCTTTCCTAACAATGAGCTTAATTATTAAAACTTAGCTTGTGCAATCCTTCTTTTATTCAAATCAAAAAACAGATAATTACATGAATTCTATTGTTCTCTCGATGCTAAATTGAATTACTCTAGTCAAGCTAAAAAATAACTTTCGTATGTTTTTCTAGTTAATTAAAGTTGAAGCTCTTGAATTATCAAGGTGGTGTGTTTCCCTAATTTGCTAGTCTTTTCTCAAATTTCGCAAATGAGGTAGATAAGTCGGTAGTCAGATCAATCTGGTTCACCTTTCAATACTTCATAGGCTAATCCCAAGTTATGAGTGTTCAAGTGTTTAAATAATACTCGTAAACAAGAATAACATGATTTTTTATTGATTTAAAATAAGAATTCAAGCACAAATTATGAAAATCTAATCAAACATCGTTGTTTGAGTTGACAAATCCCTAGAAAACTAAAATCTACTCACTCATAATTATTAAAAGCATGATACAATTCCAAACAGGGTATTCAAACCTCGAAAAAAAAGAAGATGAAAAGCATTGATCAATCTTCGAAAAGAATTTTGTTGAGTTTTTCGATCCCCAATGAAATTTCCTTCACGAACGCAACGAATTTCTTCTCAATCTTCGGTTTTGTCTTTCTTGATTTGATGTGGATAAGAAGTGAAGAAGAACTGGTGTTGACGGCTTAATCCCCCGTCAGAAAGAAATTTCTCAACTTCAAAACCATCAAAAATAGCAGAACCAAAGTAGTGAAAAAGTGAAGAAGACTCGGTTGCATGAAACCAACTCAGTGGATTATCTATATGACATGTGAAAAAGTATTATTTTCTTGTCCCGCCAATTGATTTCATTTTTCATTGATTTTAGTGCATCACCAAAACGTAAAGCCCCTCGGTGGGACAATACAACAATACTTTCTGGCATGCTATGTAGACAATCTACTGAATTGGTTTCGCCCAACTGAATGTAGGTGCAATGAACTCCAAAACTTTTACGTTTTGATGCAAAGGTTATCTAACATACAGGAGATATGTTGGGTGAGTAGATATAATGGAGTTGCACATAGGTTGGCACAAGTTTGCATTTTCCTTCAATTAGATCTCTTCTGGAATGCCCCTCCCCAGTTCCTTACTAATGTTTTACTAGAAGATGTAATGCAGTCTAACTGTTTGTGAAATAAAAGGGTCTGACTTGTTTTGGGTTTGCAAAAAAAAAAAAAAAAGGTCCTTATTTTACATATAGTTTTCCACAACCCAAGTCCTTATAATACAATACACTATGCTCCAATTTTTCTTATTTTTATTTTGGTTTGAAATGTGAATAATAAGCAATTATTTTAGTTGTATTTTGCTAATGAATGATGGTATGTACCACAATCCACTTCTGATCAAAATTAAATTGATAATTTTGGTTGTCTCACGAAAAAGGAATTGGATAGACAAATGCATACAAAATATAATTTCAATTATGGGAGATTCTATCATAGTTGAATTTATTTTCAACTATGATAGTTGAAATATATAATTGCCCTTAATTTTGCCATTAAAAATTAAAATTAATATATATATTCACCATAGAACTTGGTACAATAAGTAAATCTATATGTTAAGTTATAATTTTTTACAAAATTGAATATTTTAGAGGAAATTATATCATAGTTGACTTTTTTTCAACCATCGTAGTTGAAAAGTGAAAAGACCATTAATTTTACTATAAAAATTCAAAATCAATGTAGATTGATCAAAATAACTTGATACAATAATTAACCACGTTTAGGAGGATATAAATCTTTTTAAAAAATATGATTTATTTTTAACAAATGAATGGTATAAAATTTTCAACTACCATAGTTGAAAATAAATTCAACTATGGTAGAATTTTCAATTATTCAAATATTGAATAAAAATTTTATTCATATTTTTTATGTTTCATAATTCTTAAACTAATACAGAAAAAAGAATATACAACAAGATATAACCTATGCTAGTCAAACGAGAGTTTATAGAACAAAACAAATGTAAATTCCCAAAGGGGTCTAAAATAATTGACAAAATAGAAATTATGATGCTCAAAGAGAAGAATTTATAGAATTTAATATACAACAAGATATAATTTATGCTGTTCAAACGGGAATTTATAGAACTAAATAAATCTAAACATCCAAATTGGTCCCAAAAAATTGACAAAATCAAATCTAAATTCCCAAATTGGTCTAAAAGAATTGGCCAATAAAAAAAATCTGATGCACAAACGAGAATTTACAAAACAAAATCTAATAAACGAATCAAAGAAAAATAATTGGGGCATTCCGAGAATTGAACTCGGGACCTCTCGCACCCTAAGCGAGAATCATACCACTAGACCAAATGCCCATTGCTGATAAAGATGTTCATTTTTAATTATATAAATTTAATAACTCATAACTCCACAAATAAAATTCTCGTCAAATCGCAAACAGCAGCAACACATAGAAGAGAGAAACAATGGCGAGGATGGCAGCGTTTCACTTGATCCGCTCTCAAACCAACCGCCATTTTTCCAGAAACTTTGCCTCTTCAGGTTCGTCTACTCTCTTTCCTTGTAGTTCGATCTCAATTTTGATGCAAATCCTCGGAAATGCTTTACCTATATGAAACTTCACTTCTTTGCCGACTACCCATTTGAATCTAGCAATGTAAACTGCTCATTTTTGCCCGAGTTTCTGTTTCTATGTTGATGGGTTAGTTGCTCACTTTTGGTGCTGATTTTTGCTCATCTTCCTGTTTCTGTATGACTGTATCGTTGAATGAGGTCTTTGACTCTTTCTGAGGTTTATTGGCTAGGTGAATTGATACACAAGAATGCATAAATGGATGTGTGTACTATTCTTAAAATTGAGGTTTATTAGTTTTGGTTAATTGTTAGTGCACATGTTCGAGTGGTTTCCATGCTAACAAAGACATGTTGAAGGGTAAGTGCTCATTACAATGAGCTCTTAACATACTTTTATTCAATGCAATGTGTGCATGACCGTTTTTGAAACTAGAGTTTATCTTGCAATATGAGGGCATATTCATGAATTCGATTATGAAGCACATAGTAGTGAGAATACCTAGCAAGTTGTTGAGATTTGAGAAAACTAGTTATTGGATCAGACATGGCTTTAGGCTCGAATCTATGCTATATTTGTTGTTAATGAGCTTGGGCTATTCTGTATCCAAGTTAGTACAGAAACGTGATGTAAGGTGGACTCACCCTGGTCCAGAAAGAGGTGGGTGGACTTCGAGTTATTAGAGATATGTATGAAAGACCAAGGTGTAGACCTTAGGGGACAACAAGGTATAGTCCATTTATTTTCACCGTAGTCATGGATGCGTTTAGAGAGGGGATCCAAGAGAAAGTATCGTGGTATATGTATATATTTGTTGATACTGTTATTTACAATGGACAAGGTCGATAACAAGTTGGGAACATGGCGAGACACTTTAGAGTCTTGAAGTTTTAAGCTAAGTAGACTAAGGAAGTAAAAGATTGAACACTTAAAATGCAGATTTAGTGAGACAGAAGGTGTTGCGGAAGAGGATGTTACTATTGGTGGCGTAGCAATACCAAGGGTTCAAAAGTTGAGATACTAGGCTTGATTTTCCAACAAACAAGGATACTGACGAAGGGATTAGCCAAAGCATAAAGGTAAGATGACAAAAATGGAAGAATGCTTATGGTTTGTTGTTTGATGAGGAGATTTTGGTTGGTATAAAAGGAAGTGTTTGCAGGATGGACTTGCCAGTGAGGATGATTAGGTGGATGCATGAACATAAGAGATTATAGAGGACAAGATGATAGACTAAATATAGATGGTTTAGTCATGTGATGAGAAGGGCTAATCGACAAGTGGATGAGGGAGACTAAATAAGAGCTTCAAGGAAGTGATTAGGTATTATTTAAATGAGGAAAATTGGATTATAATAATCCCTAGTTTGGCCAATTGTACAACGATAATCCCTACTTTTCCTTTTATTCTAGTGGTCTAAAAAAATCAAAATTGTATTTTAGTGGAACACCGCTAAGTTAAGTGCCAGTGACTCGGTGAAAATCTGTCGTCGAAAAGAGAGAGAAGGGGGATTCTGGCGGTCCACGTCATATTTCCACCGAGTCACCGCCACGCCACTTGCCTCAATGGAGGACAACTAAAATACAATTTTGATCTTTATGGGATCCCTAGAATACAATAAAAAAAAGTAGGTATTGTTATTATTGTACAATTGGCCAAACTATGGATTATTAGAATCCAATTTTCCTTTAAAGTACGTACAACTAATGAAGGACATGGCCTAAAATAAAAGTATGTGGAGCTCTGGTATGTACATCTACAATGTTTAGTTGTTCACAGTCTTTTACTCTTTTCATGAAAGCCTTAGAGGTCTCCATTTGTTGCTTTTCTAGTGGTGATTCCGATTGGTCCACTTTTCTGTTTTGTAATTTAGTGTGATAGTTAAGGTTGAACTTAATCTGGAACTGGTATGGACTTTTTGGACTGGGGATGACCAAAACAATTAGGTACCCGAATCTAGATCTAGAAGTGGTATAGACTTGGTGGATCTGGACTCTCAATTGATTGAACTTAATGTGGGTTAGGACCAAAAATCAGCATAAAGTGTCTTCGGCATCTCATATTGGATACTGATATGTGGGATCGAGAACTGGAGATAGTACTTTATGAGTAACTTCATATTTATAGATTCTCTTAAACCCCCAACTTTTAAGTTCTGAAGCCCTAAAATTCCCTACCCCTAAAATTTCTCAAACTTCATATTGGATACTGATATGTGGTTATGATATGTTGTACTTGATAACTCCTACCCCTAAAATTTCCCAAACTTGGTTTCTAAATTTTAGTTTTCAAAATTAAATTGTAGTTTTGGGTGGCTTTTAAGATTGCAAGTTAATTGAATATCTCAAGATGGGGTGACCTTGACGGCTTGGCATTTGGTTTTATTAGTAAATTTAGTATTTTTTAAGCATAGTTTTAAAGATGGAACTGGTTTTAGGAATGCTGTAGCGACTGGTACTAGTATTGGATCCAGATTCTTGGATTCAGTGCCAACCAATACTGTTACTGGATCGGGGAATTTCAGCTAGATACTCTTCTGTCCTCATCTCTGTCTTCAAACTTCAAATGTTTTCTGGGTATTCATGTGTGGGTCATTCAGAGTTAGTCTCTTCGTAATCCTCGAACAATTATGTTTGTCAAGGTTGAAATGCCTATTTGCCATGGTAAGACAGTCTATTTTTCCATCCCTTGAAAAGTTAGGATTCACATTAAGGATCCGTTTGGACCTAGGAAAACAGCATGGAAAAAAAAATAATTTGGAAAATGAGAATTTTTCCTTTGTTTGAATTGAAGAAAAATGAATGGAAAAAAAATAGTTGGAAAACTATATGGAAAATTTGGGGAAACAAAGAACAAAAAATGAAAGGAAAGTTGAGAGAAAAACAATTTTTTAAAGGAAAATTTTTTATTCATTGTTACCCCAGATTTTCCATGCAATTTTCCAACTATTTTTTTCCATTCCTTTTTTCTTCAATCCAAACAAAGAAAAGATTTTCATTTTCCAGAATAATTTTTTTTCCATGCTGTTTTCCTAGGTCCGAGGACCCTTTAAAAATGAAAGGAAAGTTGAGAGAAAAACAATTATGTTTGCCAAGGTTGGAATGCCTACAATGGTAAAGACTGTCTATGTCTCCATACCTTGAAAAGTTAGGATTCACGTTAGGAGTTATATTGGGAGGAAAAAATTGTGTGTTTATACTTTATAGTCAGTTTTATGTTTTTGTCCATGAGAGGAATTGCTTATAGTGTGTGTTGTACGAGTGCCAGTACTTTATAGTCAAGTTGGGGTTTAGTTGGGAGTTGGGACCTATAGGGCCAGTGCTTTTGCCATTCTTCATGCTAGCTTCTGGCCTTGTTCCCGAAACTATCTTGACAATTCAGTTAGCTTTATACCATCTTTTTTTTTTTTTTTTTTTTTTGGAGAAAAATGGATCATGTTTCTATCCCAAATGTTTAAGCAATAACCATGCATGCAAAGAAGACTCATACGTTACCCCATCATTTAGCATAAGCAAATAAGCGAGTAAGCGACAAGACGCAAGCTATACCCATACTTCTCATCATCCCTACTACTCGGGACCATGAGATCCATGTTCAATTCAAAGTCATACCCATACTTCTTATAAATGCCATGATTACATGAGTTTGAAACTGTGAATGTGTGTGTCACCGTCGATACTTATATACCCATACAGCCAACAAAAAGGTGAGTTGGGTGACATTTATACATAGTTTCACCAAAACAAGTGGTCCTTCCACAAGTTCCAATGGCGATGCTAAGAGCAACACCAGCAAATCAAGCAGATTTACGCAGAAATTTCTAGCCCACATTAGCTATTAGGTTTAAGTAGGAACTGGAATCAGCATACAACACCCAATCAATTAGTAATAACACCCAAACATTCCTCTTTACTACAAATTCAGTAATTTAGAAAATTTTCCAAACCGACAATTTAGTCTGCCACAAAGCACAAATGAAGTTGGGTAAGCAAATTAACCTAAGTACTAAATAGTGTGCAACCTCACTTATTTGCTTATGCTAAATGACTTTGAATTGAACATGGATCTCATGGTCCCGAGTAGTAGGGATGATGAGAAGTATGGGTATAGCTTGCGTCTTGTCGCTTACTCGCTTATTTGCTTATGCTAAATGATGGGGTAACGTATGAGTCTTCTTTGCATGCTTCTGATCTGGGGGATGTCATTATACGTTACCCCATCATTTTTCCATGTAATGAACAGGCTACTTGTCTGCTATTATATTGGAGGCTTTGCAGCAAACTCTCTTTAAGCAATAACCATGCATGCATCATTCTATCCCAAATGTTTCTTTTTGCTTTTAGGAATTGTTTGTAAAGATTCACTTACACATACTTATGGACCGACTTTCATCAATTTCAGGTAACAGCTTGACTCGCTGGCCGAGCACTGAGCTATATTCGAGCTGTTCATTCCCTATCGCTTTCCAAAAGAGATGGGCATCCCAGTGCCCTAAAACACAAGATGACGGAAAAATCAGCATCGGGCCCTGCCAAGGATCAGAAGACAGTGAAAATGACAAGGACATGGGGGCCGCTTATTACGGTCCAATCTCTTCCACAATAAGAAAAGTGAAGCTTCTGTCTCTCTCGACGTGCTGCCTGTCAGTATCCTTGGGACCTGTGATAACTTTCCTGACATCACCTGATATGAATGTGATCTTGAAAGGCGGAGTGGCGGCTTCTGTCATATTCTTGAGTGCCTCCACCACTGCTGCACTCCACTGGTTTGTGAGCCCCTACATTCACAAGATCAGGTGGCAGCCTGGTTCAGACAGCTTTGACGCTGAAATGATGTCGTGGCTGGCAACCCCGATCACGAAGACCATCAGATTTGCTGATATACGGCCCGCAGACACCAACCGGCCATTTGTGACGTTTAAAGCTAACGAAAACTTCTATTTTGTGGATGCAGAACACTGTCCAAACAAGGCTTTGTTGGCCAAACTCAGCCCCAAGAAGGCCGCTGCTTATGAATCAGCCTTCAAGAACTTGTGATTTGATGAATATGCGCAAGTTTGTGTGGAGGTTTTTTTTTGGTAGATCTGCATTTTTTAAAATTTGGTTGAGAGATACGTATATGCAACCTTAGGAGTTGCATATCACGGAAAGGACAAGGTACTTAGATTTTGGCCTCGTATGATTGAAATAATAGCTTTTTCATAGGGGTATTGGTTCAATAATGATACCAAACGAGATAGATGGTTTTATCATCTATGAAATGAAAATGCATCAAATTGCAATTATCTTTGCTTTGGGATTTTTACAGCCATTTATAATTTGCTCGGAGAAATTCAGGTGAACGAAGATTGGATTCTCCTAGTATTTCTTTCTCAGTTTCTCTACGGGTGAGTTTTGAAGCAAAATCAGAAAGCCTTTATGGACAGTGAACAGCACAACAGATGACATGTTCCGTCAAATGTGCACAAATGCCCAACCAATTTTCCTGCTTGATCTTTACTTTTTCTGCTGTCCTGAATGAAACTTTTGTTGTGTACTCGTGCAAACACAATGACACGATAATTAACTGAAAAACTCTACTCTTTGGCTTAACACAAGTTTAAATTTGACAACATAGCTTTTATACAGAATTACTATATCTTGGTTACTAACTACATCAAAATTGCATTTTGAGCAAATTTCCTGTCAATTGACTTCCTAATTATGGAATCACCTGCCATCTTTGCACCCACAACAAAACCTCTAGGCAGGCAGCAACACATTATAACACGTATCCACCTCATTATAACACGTTATCCACATCATTATCATTTGCAAATGCACCTTAACATAACAATCGACAATTAAAGGACGACATGATCAAGATGTGCCAGGCAGAGTACTCAAACCAATCATAAACTCAGGAAAATAGAACTTAGTTCTCATACAACCGCAAATGACTCCGCAGACCAAAATGTTGCCACCGTCGATCAAGCACCCAATTCTCAATAAAGGTACTGCTCGTTGGTGACACCAGACAACACTGCAAACAAAGTCTTGACCACAGAACAAAAACACTAAAAAGAGAAAGCAATCCCTTGTAATAATAATCATAGTTGAAATCTTGAAGTCCTTTCATCAATAGCAAAACCATTCATTTCTTCTTCTGGGCAGCCTTGGTGACCTTGGCACCACTTGGGTCCTTCTTCTCGACATTCTTGATGACACCCACTGCAACGGTCTGCCTCATGTCCCTCACAGCAAAACGTCCGAGAGGTGGGTACTCAGAGAAGGTCTCCACCACCATGGGCTTGGTCGGAATCATCTTCACGAAACCAGCGTCACCATTCTTCAAGAACTTGGGCTCCTTCTCGAGCTCCTTACCAGATCGCCTGTCGATCTTGGTCACAAGTTCGGCAAACTTGACAGCAATGTGGGAGGTGTGGCAATCAAGCACTGGGGCATAACCCTGTCCAATCTGACCAGGGTGGTTCATGATGATGACCTGGGAGGTGAAGTTGGCTGCCTCCTTGGCTGGGTCATTCTTAGAGTCAGAAGCCACATAACCACGCTTGAGATCCTTGACGGCAACATTCTTGACGTTGAACCCAACATTGTCACCAGGAAGAGCCTCTGGAAGAGACTCGTGGTGCATCTCAACAGACTTAACCTCAGTGGTCAGCCCAGAGGGACCGAAGGTGACAACCATACCAGGCTTCAAGACACCAGTCTCAACACGACCGACTGGCACAGTTCCAATACCTCCAATCTTGTAGACATCCTGGAGTGGGAGACGGAGGGGCTTGTCTGAGGGCCTCTTGGGCTCATTGATCTGGTCGAGGGCCTCAAGGAGGGTTGGACCCTTGTACCAGTCGAGGTTGGTGGACCTATCAATCATGTTGTCTCCCTCAAACCCAGAGATGGGCACAAATGGAATCTTGTCAGGGTTGTATCCAACCTTCTTCAGGTATGAAGAAACTTCCTTGACAATTTCATCGTACCTTGCCTTGGAGTATTTGGGGGTGGTAGCATCCATCTGTTACATGAAACAAACACAGAGTAAATACCACTGATGAAAATAAAGGCAATGAAACACAAAAGAATGACACTGACAATCATGCATTACCTTGTTGCAGCAGCAAATCATTTGCTTGACACCAAGAGTGAAGGAAAGAAGGGCGTGCTCACGGGTCTGACCATCCTTGGAGATACCAGCCTCAAAACCTCCAGTGGTGGAGTCAATGATGAGGATGGCACAGTCAGCCTGGGAGGTTCCGGTAATCATGTTCTTGATAAAGTCACGGTGTCCGGGAGCATCAATGACAGTGCAGTAGTACTTAGTGGTCTCAAACTTCCACAAGGCAATATCAATGGTGATACCACGCTCACGCTCAGCCTTAAGCTTGTCAAGCACCCAGGCGTACTTGAAAGACCTCTTGTTCATCTCAGCAGCTTCCTTCTCGAACCTCTCAATCACACGCTTGTCAATACCACCAAGCTTGTAGATCAAGTGACCGGTGGTGGTCGATTTCCCAGAGTCGACGTGGCCAATGACCACCAAGCTAATGTGAGTCTTCTCCTTACCCATGATTAAGTTTTAGGCTTAACTGTAAGACAAATTAAATAGTTAGTACCCACAATCAATTATTATACAGAGCAGAGGCATTTACAATTACATCAACAACACTCCTCTAAAACCAATTTTAAACAATTACTGACTCATATTAATCTGCGAAAACAAGACCAGTGAGAAACTTCGAATAATCCAAAACAACACAGAAACAGAGCTACTAGTGAGAAAAAGGAACTCATTGGAATGGGTCAAGCAGGAAGAAATTGAACAAGACCACCTACAAATCTCACAAAGACATATACAAGTATCAATGCAAACCAGTAGAGTTAATAGTGCGGATCCATTGGCACGCATCCAGTAGGAATTGAACCTACAAATTTGCCAATTCAAGTTGGCTGCTTTAACCATTCAGCCATGGATGCTTTGCTGGGACCGATCAAAGCAAGCGATTTCGCACGCATAGACACAATGACCATTTGAGTACAGCTATGTCAATTTCAGGCGTATCTGACACATAGACAGTAGCACAAACAGTAATTGTCTCAAATCAAGCTATGAATTACAATCCCTCTAACTACACGAAATGCATAAACTAAACGAAGAGCAGATTTCATCAAAGAGGAAGCAAAACAAAGCAGATCGAAACTATGGCGATAGATCAATCCTTGCTTGAACAAAACAACAACAAAAGATTTACAGAGCAAGAATTTTACAAACAACAGATGACATATACGTAAATCTATCAACACATACACAAAGAGAAAACACTAAAAAGTGAAAAACCTAACTCAATTGAATCGAAACACGAATACCTAAATCTCAGAAAAGGATGATCAAGGGGAGAGAGAGAGAGAGAGAGAGAGAGAGAGAGAGAGAGAGAGTTATAGAGAGCTGACCTGAGACGAACTTCGTAAAACCCTAGCCGCAGTGGAGAGAGAGAAGACAAAGGAACGATGATAGTAGGGATCGCAGCGTTTTATAGCGCTGGGGAGCTGTGGAACGTCGTCGTATCGGCCCCCGCGACTGTGGCCTCACTCCGCAGTCAAGCATACGGAAGCAGAAGATAAGATCACAGACTCACAGTAACCCACCTCAGCCCAAACACGGCCCACAACGCTGGCAAAAATACGTTCGGCCCATAGATTATCGGGTTTGAACAGGGCTGTCAAAATTTTGAGTCCGGGTCGAATACGTGTTCGGACATCCGACAAAGAAACATCAAACCCGGACCCTGTTCGGATTAACAATCGGACAGTTTTTCAGACCCGGACCCGGACTCGAATGTACGATGTCCGGACCCGGATGTCCGATTCCTTAGGCAGGTGGAGGTCGATACTCTTTCGCGCTTGGTGGCATTTTCCTATAGACAGAACGGTGTTACCTTCAATAATCTGTAACCCGTTGAGTGTTGACTTAATAAATATAACATTCTTTCCCTACCATACCAAACTTACAATACAAGTTCAAAGACCAAAGTTACAAGTTCACAATCCAAAGCAAAATTGTAAAATGGAAGTCGGCAGCAAAATTGAACACAGATATAAGACAAATTGCTCTAGGGTTTTCTCATTTAGGCTTCAAAATTGAAAATTTTGAGTTTTGGACCCAAATTTCCCTTCCCGCACAGGCCCAGAAAAGAATTGCATACTTCTTAGCTTATGAAATTCGGACAAACCCGGACCCGGTTGTGCAAACCCGAACCCGACCCGATTTGAGAATCGGACAAGTTCATTTGTTCGCATTTAAAATTCAAACGTAATTTTGATGTCCGGACCCAATTTTTCCAGGTCGGATTGAACCGAGTTTTCGGGTCGGACAGTTTTTTGACAGCCCAAGGTTTGAATATTGAATTATTGATCATGTCTAAATTTGAAATCGGGTTGGGTTGGAGTGAGACAATCAGGTTGCCCAAGTTTTATATTGAATTCAAGTTCGGACAATGTCAGAACCCTAATCCGAAGTTAAAATTCGGATCAAATATTGAAATCGTATGTAATTTAGTGTAAATTCGGACAAATTCGGGTTCCGGCAATTTGGGTTTGGGGTCAGACATCACAAATTGTCTAGATTTGAAATTCAGATAGGATTCTAGCAGAAGAATTATGCATTAGATTTGTCAAATTTATTAGTTATAGATTTTGGAATTGAAGTTGAAAACATTGAAGGGTTTATGACAGAATCGATTCCAAGTTAGATTGAATCATTATTGTTCTTCCTATTTTTAGAGAATTTAGAATCCTTCCACTTTCCAATTTTGACATTAGTTTCATCAGTAAGGTCATGAAACATGTCCCTCCCACTTAGCCCTATCCAAAGTCTAGGTTGGGTCAGGCCTCGAGTCGGGTTAGTCTGGTTGGAAGTCACATGACCTTCAACCCTGGTCCAACCCGACCTGGAACTCGGGTCGAAGTTCCCCGACTCTACGAGTCGTGGGTCGGGTCATTAGGTCAGACGACCATGAAATCTAAAATTTAATTTTATCATTTTATCTATTTTCATTGGGGAAAATTCCTCAAATTTAAGTTTTCAGCACACATATTGTTCGGTTGTAATTTTTGTGGTTCTATAAGTAAGGATTGTCGATTTCAGGGATGTGTGTGAGGCTTGATTAAGGTAATCGATTCGTGTAAAGGGGTTTTTATCAGTGCGGAAAGCGATAAATTATGTAAAGGAAGCATTAAACTAATCTAGACATGATAATAATAAAGAAAGCAATTAAAGGAAAGCAATAAAGAAAGCACTTAAGGATGAAAGCAATTAAAAGGCATGAATGAAGACAATGAATGAACAACGAAATTGGGAACAAGAAATTATACCTTCGATGACTAATCTTCAATAAACCTTCAATCTACACTTGAATTTCCTCCGAACAAACAAGAAATTGTTGTTTGGATTACCAGGATTCCCCCAAATTCTCACTAGTAAGTAGAATTGGAGTTCCTTGACCCTCCTCCCCACTAAAAGTGGATTTGATGTGGCTAACCCTAGAAAGCTTTGAAATCAACATGAATGGAGAAAAGAGAGAGAGAGAGAGAGAGAGAGAAAGCTTGTAAAACACTTCAATGAAGACTAGAGAAAGCTTGAAAGAGATTGAGAATTGAAATTGCAAGAAAACTTTAAAGAACAATGAAGAACAATTGAAAACTTGAAGAACAATTAAAGAGAGATTAAATCAAATAAAGGAAAGCAATAAATCTAATTATACTCCTAAACTACCTAAGATAATTCCTTCCACTTAGATTAATACAAGTGGGTATTTATAGAAGAAGGAGAAATACAACCCAAAACTCTAGAAATAAATCGTAGCACGCGCGTCAGATTTTCCGCAGACAGAGTGGCTCGGGCGAGCCATGGGGGTGGCTCGGGCGAGCAAGCCTACTGTCCGGCTCTCCTGGCTTGTGTCTTTGTTGCCCCAGAAGCCTGGCTCGGGCGAGCCAGCAGATGGCTCGGGCGAGCCACTGTTCTGGGCAGCTTTTCCCTGCCGACTTCAAACGCACATAACTTCTTCATCCGAACTTTGTTTTAGGACCGTAAGATATTGATGGAAAGCTCCCGGTGTGTACTTTAAGCTCCCAAAATTTCAGACCAATCGGAGTTGTAACGAAGGAGTTATGACCCAAAGAGTGAAGGCACACGTATTTCAAACCTTTGAGTTTGTACCGTTCCCCTGTTTTGCGTCAACCTTGATATGGAATTTCCGGCTTCGGTTTCGCCTCGGCTCTCGGCTCGAGTTGACTTGGTTTGACTCGGATCTCGGCTCGGGTTGACTTGGTTTGACTCGGGAAATAGCTCGGGATTCCCTAAAAACCTTCAATTAAGCCCAAACTTCTTCTAACTCCTTATTTTCCTACAAAACACTAAATCATTATATCTAATATATAAATAGGGGTTAAAACAAGCAAATATACCTTATAAAAGAGAAGAAATTCGGTTCAAAACGAGACCGAAGATGACACCTTCTCCTCAACGTTTTGAGAAACTTCAACTGCCTCAACATTGTTCTTAATTTCCCGACCAATAGGAAAAATTTGAACAAGGATCAAGTAGCGGAGTTTCAGGTGATGATTATAGTGTTTTATGTCTCTCGAACTTCGGTAAGTTCAAAAACTCTCCCACTCTTTCTTTTAGAGAATAACATATTCTCTAAGAAGAAAGCATTTTGAGACACAAACACTTTCCTCTACAACAGTTTGTAGAAGTGATACTCCTTCCTTTCAGAAAATGGTCAAGAACCTCTTTTCTCTAGTTCTTCAGATAATCTTTATTCAGTAATTAGAGTTATGGTTAACTGCGTGTATCCCCAAAAGGTAATCGACAATGTTGACTCAACCATCATTGATCGTACCATATCTAATAAGGTGTGATTCCTGGTCTTAGATATGTCATTGAGATGTCGTATTCTTAGAGGAGAGAGTCATGAAACAATTCCATATTCTCTGGAATGGTCAATGAAATCTTTGGCTCAAATACTCACCTCCTCAACCTAATTGAAGGGTTTTGATTTTCTTGCCAAGTTGGTTTTGTACTTCACTTTGAAACTCTTTGAACATTTTCAAAGGATTTGGACTTGTAGCGTATTAAGTAGATATACCCATATCTACTAAAAAATCGTCACTGAAAGTGATGAAATAGTACAGTAAACCTTCTTCTAGCACTAGTGCTCATAGGCCCACATACATCAGTGTATATGCATTCTAATAAGTCATTAGCTTGTTCACCAATTCCAGTAAAAGGTGATTTTAGTCATCTTACTCATCAAACATGCTTTGCAAACATTGAACTTTTCAATGTTTAGGTTTTCCAAAATCCTGCACTATGCAGTTTCTGAATACATTTATGATTAATATGACTTAAGCTTATAGTGCCAGAATTATGTTTCATTTGAGTCATTTGTTCAAACTCTTGGCTCAACCATTTAGCATCCTTTCGATCTTATCTAGGTGCTCTCATTGTTTTGCCAAGACTACTTCATTTTGGAAATCTTTAAACTATTTTAACATTCCAGCTTCAGATGAATCTCACAGACATGAATCACCATGTGTTATTTTATTCATCTTTGAAGATTTGAAGTAATCAATCTCTTGTACTTGTGCTCAATTGGACTACATACATCCATATGCATGAGTGTTTGTTGGCATGTTCACCCTTTCTTGTAAAAGGTACAGTCATGCTTTGTAGACATCACATGCTTCAAAGTCTTATCATTCAAAAGTCTATCACTGTGACGCTTTCGAATGCACTCTGATTTGCATGATTTAATAAATAGTTACAAGGTTTAAGTTTGCACATGAGTTATTCCTTTTAAACCTCTTGGTTTCGATGTGTCGGGTGTGTTTATCCGAGATCCTCTCTCTGTCTCTAATTGAGAGCAAGAAATCAAATTTCTACTTATAATGAGAACATAGAATCACCTATAAATTTATGTTATAAGTCTTGAGGGAATGGATAAACAACTAACTCTTCATAAGAAACTACAACTAATTGCATGTTCCTATTTGTAGGTTGTCTCTCATCCTTCAAAGCACATCTACTTTGCTGTAGATATTGCACGTTTGCATAAATGCGAGTTTCACAGCCGGTATCTTATACTCAAAGTGGGTTTAATAAGGGTAGTGTGTATCATATACGCTGATAAGTGCATTATTTGCACTTATTTTTGGGTATTTTAGAAGCATAATCATGGTAATTTTTGGCTAAAGAAGTGTTTAATCTTCCCCATTTCTCTATTTACGCTTGGTCTTTGCGTTTTTGGCGTTGATTTTCAGGTTTAGGGTCAAAAAGGTGATTTTTGGAGCAAATTTGTCAAGGCCAAGGGCACCACGGGCATCAACTACTGTTGATAAGACCGTGGTAAAAATTTCAGCCAGAAACGAGCAGGGACTTGCGAGACAGCGCCAACCACGGGCTGCCCGTGGTGACAACCACGGACCGTGGTTGATGCTATTTTGTCGCGCTGGCGGATATTCTCACGGAATAAGCTGGGGAAAAGCTGAGACGGCAGTTTATCAGTTATTCTGGGCAGAAAAGAGAGAAATTAGAGAGGAATTCTTCACCAAAAACACCTCCATTCACCAAGAATCAATTCGAAGACATTGAAGATTTGGAATTCAAGAAGAAGCACCCAACACTCTTGTGAAGTTCTTGAGAGAATCCTACGAATTTCTCTTTAGTGTTTGCTTTACTCTTCTCACTTTCCCTTCCTTAATTCTAGAATTGATTACATGTTTAGAATGTATTTCTTGTTTTCAATGAATACTTGTGAGTAGATTTCGTTCTTTCTAGGGTTTTATGAACCGTTCAATATGGAGTTTGATTAGGAATGATTTAGTTTGTACTTGAATTCTCAATTGAATCAATAGGAGGTCGCGTTCTTTCTTGCTTACGAATGTTCTTAAGGCCTTGGATGTTTGTAATTCAGAAATTAACCTAAGAAGTACCGAAAGGTGAATTAGGGGAATTTGACCACCAACCCTTCTACCTAGGCCTACGAAAGTTGAAAAAGGAGTAGTAGACTAGGGAGTCATTAGATAACCCAACCTTGTTTAGACCTTCAATTTTGTTTAACCTGAAAAGCAGACGAAAGTTGTTGATTAGGTTAGTCAGAATAATTCTGTTTAGCATCGAAAGGGCGATAGAATTTAGAGGTTATCGATTCTTGATTCGTTTGAGTTACTTTCTTGTGCATGCTTTAATCTGGCTTTCAGACCCTGTTGTTAGGTGAGTAAAACCCTAGAAATCTTCATCCATCGAATTACCTCGAGTTAATCCTTTCCTGTCCACTTTAGTTCTAGTTAGTTCATTAGAAATCATTGGAAAAATCATCGACCCGATTGGCTTAGCAATCAAGTAGAGGGATAGTTCACTGAGTTACTAGACCAAGTCCCTGTGGGATCGACCTTGACATTGCTACAATAGTACCCGTGCGCTTGCGGCCCTGTCAAGTTTTTGGCGCCGTTGCCGGGACTTTGTCCCTAGTAGCCATTAAGCGAAGACTCTTAGATTGACTAAGCTGTTTTTTTATATTTTTTTTATTTTATTTTCTTTCTTTTTCTTTCTTTTTCTTGTGACTGATTGTGTTTCATTTCTTGTTTTTGCTAGGTACTTCGATGTATGCAAAAGATTCCGGAGTTTGAGTTCGACCCCGAGATTGAACGTACTCTCCATTCACGCTTGAAGAGACTGCGACTAGAGGAAGCTAGCAAGAAGCAAGACGAGACATTTTCACCACAATCAAAAATGGCCGGTGGAGAAGCATAGCCGAAGACCTTGCAACAATACATAGCCCCAAACGTCACAGATCCTCCCACGGCCATCAACCCTCCCAACATCACCAACACTAACTTTGAGCTGAAGAACTCCTTGATTAATCTGGTCAAGGCTTCGCCATTTCATGGTCACCCTCGTGAGGACCCCAACCGACACCTTCGTATCTTCCGCCAGGCGTGTGATACGTTCAAGGCGAACGGGGCTTCACCGGATGCAATCAAGCTCCGGTTGTTTCCATTTTCCTTGGAGGATCAAGTATGGGAGTGGCTAGACTCTCTTCCGTCGAACTCCATCACCACTTTCAAACAGATGGCGAGCGCATTCCTTAACAAATATTTCCCGCCAAGTAAGTTGACAAGCCTTCGCAACCAAATATCCACCTTTGTTTAAGAGCCGGATGAGAACCTGTACGAGGCTTGGGAACGGTTCAAGGATCTACTTCGCCGGTGTCCACATCATGATCTTGAGCCATGGGTGCCCATCCATGCCTTCTACAATGGAGTGGAAGATCAGTTGAGGGCGATGATTCTCGCAGCAGCTGGGGGGAACATCATGAGCAAGGGAGTTGATGAGCTCCACACTCTAATTGAGCAAATGGCGTCCAACAGTCATCAATGGTCCAAGCCCCATTCTTCTAGAACGGGAGGTAAGTATGATGTCGATGCCATTTCAGTTTTAACTGCTAAAATAGATGCTGTGACTCAGAAGATAGACCGTTTGCATGTAAACCCCAATCCTCCCCTACCGTGTGCTTCTTGTAATTCATTTGAGCATGAGACCTTGTTTTGTCCTGTTGGGTTAGCTACTCCCGAGACCTCGGACCAGACCAATTATATTGGAAACCCAAGACAGAACTTTGACCCATACTCTAATGTTTACAACCCGGGATTGAGATATCATCCTAATTTTTCCTATCGGAATAACAGTCCCACGGGACCGCACCAACAACAACAGACCCAAAGACCACCCGGTTTCCAAAGACAACAAGCCCAACCCCAACCCCAACCTCGACAAACCCAAGAGGCTGACTGGAGGGCATTGGTGGAACGTAAGGTCGTGTCTCAAAACCAGCAAGAAGAGACTATCAAGCTTTTAGTTGATAGAGTTGACCAGTTGGCCACTCACAACAAAATGCTTGAATCACAAATTGCTAGTCAGGCTAGTACTTCCGCCACTCCTCCAAGAAAGCTTCCTAGCCAACCTATTGCGAACCCAAAGGACCAATGCAATGCCATAACCCTAAGAAGCGGGACGCAATTGGCGAGGCCTAGGGGTGTGTGTGATGAGCATGTTGTTGTTGATGTGCATGATGATGATGTTGCTGAGAATGTAGTTAAAGTTGAGAATGTTGTGAATGATGTGAATGCTGATGTGAGTAATGATGTGCATGAAGAGGTAAATGTGCCTCCTAAAGAACCTGTGATTGATGTTGATGTGCAAGTTGAGAAAGAAGTTCCTAAGGATGCAACAAGAGTTCCCCAAAGAGTTTACACTCCATCCTTGCCTTTCCCTCAAAGATTGGCTAAGGCTAAAAGTGATAAGCAATTTGGGAAATTCCTGGAGGTCCTCAAGAAACTTCATATTAACATTCCTTTCACCGATGCCCTGTCTCAAATGCCTTCCTACGCTAAATTTTTGAAGGAAATTTTGACAAACAAGAGGAAGTTGGAAGAGCATGAGACGGTGGAATTGACGGAACAGCGTAGTGCCGTGCTCCAAAATAAGCTTCCCCCGAAGCTTAAGGATCCCGGTAGCTTCACCATTCCTTGTAAAGTTGGAAAGATTTCCATAGACCGTGCATTATGTGATCTTGGTTCTAGTGTGAGTCTTATGCCCCTCTCTTTGTCCCAAAATCTTGGTATGGGCGAACTAAAGCCCACTACCATTTCCCTCCAGTTGGCCGACCGATCGGTCAAGTTTCCCATAGGAATTTTAGAAGATCTCCCCATTAAGTTGGGTAGCTTCTTTGTTCCTGTTGAGTTTGTTATCCTAGAGATGGAGGAAGACACCCGTACCCCTATTATTCTTGGTAGACCTTTCATGGCTACGGCTGGGTGTTGCATTGATGTGAAGAATGGTAGGATGTCCTTTAGTATAGGAGGTGAGAAAGCCGAGTTTAATTTGTTTGAAGCTGCTAAATTCCCTGCATTTTCTAATGATTGCTTTAGAGTGGATATCATTGATTCCATTCTTAGGGAAGATAGCACTAACATTCATTCTCACGATCCTCTTGAGCTTTGTTTGTTGTCTAACACTAAAACCCAGGATCACGATCCCGAGGTTGCCCATTGTGAGAAGCTCTTACAGGCATCCCCAGAAGTTCCACCAACGCTGAAAACGGTGGAGGTACTAGAGGTTGAAAGCAATAATAAGCAAACTTCAAGCGAGAAGGAAGCTCCAAAGGTAGAACTGAAACCTCTCCCTTCTTCCCTAAGGTATGAATTTCTTGGCCCCGATTCCTCTTATCCTGTGATTGTGAATGCAAACTTGAATGATGCTGAGATTGATTCATTGTTGAGAGTCCTTAGGTCGCATCGTAAGGCCATTGGCTATACCATAGATGACCTTAAAGGAATTAGTCCCTCGTTTTGCATGCATAGGATTTTGATGGAAGATGATTATAAACCAACCATTCAAAGTCAAAGAAGGTTAAACCCTAACATGAAAGAGGTGGTGAAAAAAGAGGTCTTGAAATTACTTGATGCTGGGATTATCTACCCTATTTTTGATAGTGAGTGGGTAAGTCCGATGCATGTTGTGCCTAAGAAAGGGGGGATGACTGTGGTGAAAAATGACAACAATGAGTTAATTCCTACCAGGACTGTTACGGGGTGGAGGATGTGTATTGATTACCGCAAGTTGAATGATGCCACCCGTAGACCATTTCCCTCTTCCTTTCATTGACCAAATGCTTGAAAGATTGGCGAATAATTCATTCTTTTGCTATCTAGATGGGTACTCTGGGTTTTTCCAAATCCCTATCCACCCTAGTGATCAGGAAAAGACCACCTTTACATGTCCTTACGGTACATTTGCCTATAGGAGAATGCCATTTGGGTTGTGTAATGCACCCGCTACTTTTCAGCGATGCATGATGGCTATTTTCTCTGATTTTATTGAGGACATTATAGAGGTGTTTATGGATGATTTTTCAGTCTATGGCAATTATTTCGATCATTGTTTGAGAAATCTTGCTAAAGTGTTGTCTCGATGTGAAGAAGTGAATTTGGTTTTGAATTGGGAGAAGTGCCATTTCATGGTACATGAGGGTGTTGTCCTTGGTCATGTTGTGTCAAGCAAAGGCATTGAGGTTGACAAAGCAAAGGTTGAGGTGGTTGAAAGATTACCACCTCCAACTTCTGTTAAGGGTGTTAGGAGTTTTCTTGGACACGTTGGTTTCTACCGACGGTTCATAAAAGATTTTTCAAAAATTGCTAGACCTCTCACCCGATTGCTTGTCAAGGATGTGCCTTTTATATTTGATGATGTTTGCTTGAGTGCTTTCAACAGGTTGAAAGAAGCTTTGATCACTACGCCTATTATGCAAGCCCCGGATTGGAGTTTGCCGTTTGAAGTAATGTGTGATGCGAGTGATTACGCATTGGGGGCTGTTTTGGGGCAAAGAAGAGATGACAAGCCTGTCGCCATCTACTATGCGAGTCGAACTCTGGATGAGGCTCAAGTCAACTACGCCACCACGGAGAAGGAGTTCTTGGCGGTCGTTTTCGCCTTGGAGAAGTTTCGACCATACTTGATCAACTCCAAGGTGATTGTGTTCACCGATCATGCCGCCATTCGACACCTCATGAAGAAGACGGACTCTAAACCTCGGCTTATTCGCTGGGTGTTGTTACTCCAAGAGTTCGATTTGGAAATTCGGGACAAGCCCGGATTGCAGAACGTGGTGGCCGACCATCTCTCTCGATTGGAGGATGTTCCGAAGGAGACACTTCGTATTGATGATTCCTTCCCGGAAGAGAGGCTCATGGCCGTGTGTACCCTATTCATTCCATGGTATGCCGACTACGTCAATTATCTTGTGTGTGGAGTGTTGCCACCGGACTTGTCATATTAACAAAAGAAGAGGTTCCTATTTGAGGTGAAGAGCTTTGTTTGGGAGGAACCACTTCTTTTCAAGCTATGTGCCGATGGGGTCTACCGGAGATGCATTCCGGAGGAAGAAGTTCAAGGGGTGCTACATCATTGCCATTCCACTACCTACGCTGGACATTTCGGCCCCGATAAGACCGCCTCCAAGGTCTTGCAAGCCGGCTTCTATTGGCCGACCCTCACCAAGGATGCAAGGGAGTATGTTTTAGCATGTGATCGTTGTTAACGGATGGGTAACATTTCTAAGAGGCACGAGATGCCCCAAAGCGGAATTCTTGAGGTTGAGCTCTTCGACGTGTGGGGAATAGACTTTATGGGTCCTTTCCCTCCATCTCACAAGAACCTCTACATCCTTGTTGCTGTGGATTACGTATCCAAATGGGTGGAGGCGATTGCATCTCCGACCAATGACAAATTCCTCAAGAAGAACATTTTCGCTCGATTTGGCACTCCTAGAGCCTTATTGAGCGATAATGGTACCCATTTTCGTAACCGGCCGCTAGAAACTCTCCTGAAGAAGTACGGGGTGTTCCATAGGGTGGCAACACCTTACCATCCTCAAACAAGCGGGCAAGTAGAGCTTTCGAATAGGGAGTTGAAGAGCATCCTCGAGAAGACGGTTGACCGATCTCGAAAGGATTGGTCATTGAAGCTTGACGACGCCTTGTGGGCGTACCGCACGGCGTTCAAAACTCCCCTTGGCACCACTCCATTCCGGTTGGTGTATGGGAAGCCATGTCATTTGCCCGTGGAGTTGGAACATCGGGCATTTTGGGCTGTCCGTACTCTGAATTTCGATGCAAAGGCAACCGGTGAGAAGCGAATGCTTCAATTGCAAGAATTGGAGGAATTGAGGTTGCAAGCTTATGAAAGTTCGAGGATTTACAAGGAAAGGACCAAGAAGTGGCATGACAAATTCATCTTGCCAAAGAGGTTCAAGGAAGGCGACATGGTCCTTTTGTTCAACTCAAGGTTGAGATTATTCTCGGGGAAGCTGAAATCCCGGTGGTCCGGCCATTCCAAGTTATGAAAGCATATCCTCATGGAGTTGTAGAAGTTTGGAGTGAGTCTACCGGCACATTCAAGGTCAACGGGCAGCGACTTAAGCCCTACATCACGGGCCAAATTGAGGAGAAGGCCGCATGTTATGTCCTCGCCGATCCCGTATGACTTGAAGTATGTATCGTCTAGCTTAAGACGTTAAATTAGCGCTTCTTGGGAGGCAACCCGAGCTTTTTAATTACTTTTCTTTCCCTTTCATTCTTTTTGTCTTTTATAGGAGTTTATTTTTCTTACTTTTCATTTTCTTTCCCTTTTCCTAGTTTTCTTATTTTCCTTAGTTCATTTCATTTTCGTTTTGTTTCTTTTCTTTGATTTTTCTTTTGTTTTAACCGTGTTCTCTTTTGTATAGTGTGAATGTTTGTGAGTATTTGTGAGTAAAAAAAAGAGAGAGAGAGAGAGAGAGTTTGAGGGAGTGTAAGAGTGGAGTTTGAGCAGGGAAATTAGCATGGAGGAGTTAGTTTCTAGGGTGTTTTTGATGGTTTAATGAGTGAAAAGTGCTTGAGTTAGAAAGACTTAAGAAAAAAATGAGAGTTTGAGGGAGTTGTGGG
Source organism: Portulaca oleracea (assembly GCA_029582165.1). Taxonomy (NCBI): domain Eukaryota; kingdom Viridiplantae; phylum Streptophyta; class Magnoliopsida; order Caryophyllales; family Portulacaceae; genus Portulaca; species Portulaca oleracea. The sequence continues at coordinate 43,519,091 of CM055872.1, read as the reverse complement.
AGAAAAGAACGGTAAAATCATGAGTGAAAAGAAGATAGAAGTAAAGGGGTGTGGAAGGCGTTTCAAAAACCAGCTCAAAATAAGGTTCCAAGGCCAACCACGGGCTGCTCGTGGTGGAAACCACGGACCGTGGTAGCTTGGACTTCATTCGTTGAAGAGAACTCAATTTCCAGCGCCAACCACGGACTGTGGTGGCTGGAAATCTGCTAGAAATTTTCCTGCGTGCCCCGAGCGAACCAGCGCCAACCACGGGCTGCCCGTGGTGGCAGCCACGGACCGTGGCGGCTGGGTTCGCGCAGAATGGCTCGTTTTTTTCCCCTTTTCACACTCAATTTCTTCATTCTTTCTTCTTCCATCACCTCTATTCGAGCCCTAACCCTAAAACCCATCTCCATCCTCATTCCTTCTCACCTTCTCCATTCTACTCCTCCTCTTCTTCCTTCTTCACAAACCCTAAACTCCTTCTCCTTCATTCCTTCTCTCACCCATCTTCATCCCTTACAAACTCCATCCACCACCACATCCGACCGCATTCACGCCCAACCACCATCCATCCACCACCACATCCACCAATTCGAACCCAACGCACACCATTCCCATCACCCTTCACTTCCATTTTCAATTTCACCCTGCACTTCCATTTTTCCAAATATCACCATTGTTGGAGCTTTGAGTTTCCATGGCACCCAAAAAGAGAAGAACTGATGCTGCTGGGTCCTCCAACGCACGAAATTCGAGGGAGCTTCATGCTCAACGAGCCGCAAACCGCGCTGCTATGGAGCAAGGTAATGATCCTATCCCTTTTCATTTCAATAGCCCAATGCATACTGCCAATTATTTGCGTTTGAGAACCCGTGGTTTTGTTGCTACTCGATATGTTGATGATGCTTTGTTGCAAACCATGGGTATTTTGGATGACATTAGGTGGTTGTTTGCTGGAGGGGGGATGAGTGATTACCTAACTATCTAAGAACCTTCCTATTCGGACTTGACTTTGGAGTTTTTGAGTACCCTCTACACCGAGGTTCAAAATGGGCGTAATTGCCAAGAGGGGGTCATTAGGTTCCGTTTGCGTGGCCAAGATTATCAATTGAATTTGAGTACCTTCAATAACATGTTCCACCTCCCCCGTCCCCTTGATGCTAGTGAGCGTCATGTGCCTCCGAGGTATGACCCGGATTCTTTCTGGGAAATGATCTCCGGGGAGTCACATTTTGACTCTAGTAGGTCAAAGGCGACTGAAATCAAGAACCCCGTGATTAGATTAGCTCAACGCATCTTCGCGACGAGCTTTTTCACGAGAGATGATAGTATGAATGTGCCTCGGGTGACGGAGTTGTTTTTCATGAAGAACATGTATGAGGGTAGGCAGATGGACCCTGGCTCTTTCTTAATTACAAATCTTCAAGAGATAGCTAATAGGAAAAAGGGTAAGATTACCTGCGGGGGGATTGTCACTAGGATTGCAAAATCACTAGGGGTCATACCGAATGAGGAGTTTAGGATCCCCGGGTCTGAGAGGCTTGACCAGAATGCTTTGACCACCATGCTCTTTATTGTTTCTAGGGGTGGTAGCATTTACTGGAGGTACCCTAATCGGCAACTCATGCAGTTGCCCACTGTTGCCCGAACGACTATCCAAAACCGGGTCAACTTCTCCTTCCTACCGGGAGGGGATGGAGACCCAGCTCCCCTAGACCTTATTGTGTATGATCCTGAGTCTGACCATGATGAACCCCAATCCCCTCAGTCACCTGACCCTTCCTCCTCCCACGCTTTCAATATGGATGACTTTTCTACTGCACTTCGCGAGATCCGCGACGAGCAAACCTCCCTTAGGGAGTATGTCCGATCGGAGCACACTGAGCTTCGGGGCATGATTGCGTCGCAAAATCAACATTTGACTAATATGAGCGAGTGTTTATCCGCGATGCGTAGTTGGTTTGAGAGCCATGGAGCTCAGATCCCTTACCCTTACCCTCCGCCCCCCCTGATGCGTGATGTTTGTTCATTGGCTTTTCCTTTCCCCCCTCTGATTGTTTGCTTCTGTTTAGCATTGAGGACAATGTTGTGTCCTAGCATGGAGGGGTTGGTTAGTTGCGTGTTATTTGGTTGTCTTGATTGATTTGGTTGCCATGTTTCGATGATTGGTAATAGTTTTTGGGAGAATGACTTGTGTATATACATTTGTACATATCTTTGCATCATGCATATAGTTTGCATAGCATATAGTGGTGTTTCATTAGTCTAGGTGTGTCCTTTCTTTCCTTTATTTTTCTTGTTTTTCTTCATAGGTAATAATTTAAGCATGTAGGTTGCATTTAGTTTAGTTGCATTTAGTTCATCCAGTTAGATTAAAAAAAAGAAAAAAAAATCAAAGAAAAGAAAAGCCAAAAACATTTAGAAAAACCCATGCAAAAAGAAAAAATTTTTAGAATAGCTTTAGGATTGGGTTAGGTAAGTCTCCGGTGATGATTGTAAGCTAGGTAGTAGTTCTTGTAGCTTTGTTTGGCCTTTGCGTAGCCCGTTAGTGATTCAAAGATTTGAAAATGAATTTCGAAAACATCTTGATTTGGGATTACATCTTGATAATGAAGATTTATTGCCCTTCTTGACCCTTTGATTTGAGCTCAGCATTTGTATGTGTATGTTCTTTGATTGGTTGTTGAGCACAAACCTGTGAGACCACTAAGCCAAAAATGACTAATCATTTTCATTAGTCTCATATTTCCATGTGTGATTCAACCTTGGTTGCGATCTCTAGAACTTGCTTTTCATCTCTTTGAAACTGCATTTTGCATCATGCATTGACAACATGATTGAGGCATTCATTCGCACTTATTGTAGCTACATAGCCAAATAGTCACCCTATTCATGTAATTCTCCGCCTTTAACCCTTCTTTAGCCTTTGAGTACTCCGTTTTCTTGGAATAAACCGAAATTATAGCCTTAGCCAATTCATATCTACCTACCTTAAGCTATTGCTTGGAGTATATTGAGTGTGGTTGATGGGGGGTTGCTTGTGAATACTCCCGCAAAACAATTTGTTGGGAAAGTCATGAATAGGAAGTGATGAGGTTTTTCTCACTTATGTAGTATCAATGTAGTGATTATGTAGTAAGGCCCGCCAAGTTTTGTACTTGATTTTTCATATGATTCGCACTTGCCAATCACTTGCTTCGAAAAAGAAGAGAGAAAACAATCCAATAGCAAATAAAAAAAAAGAAAACGAAAAAAAAACAAAAGAAAAAAAAAGTAAAAAGTAAAAAAAAAAAAAAAAGGGGAGCACAAGTGTGATGGCAAGTGAGGAGTCTAGTAAAGAGGCGGTTTCTAATAAATGTTTCGGGCTTGTTATGATTGTTTATGGGCGAGTAAGGTTCAATGACATTGAGTGAGGTTGGAAAAGTATAACTCCAAGCTTGGCTTCAAGCTCCACTTATCCAAATATTTTCCATCCCTTACCCCTAACCTTAGCCCCGTTACAACCCTTTCAAAGACCTCTTGATTGTCATTTGCATTTTGCATATAGCGGTAGAGAATCGAGATGGTCATCAAGCATATGGTAGATTGTTTCCTAGGCTAGAGTATTGAGAGAACCGAACATCGAACTCATTTTGAAAACACATGAGAGGAGTGTTTCCACATCCCCAATAGTGAGGATTGCTTTCAACCGTTTTAGTTTCATACTCATACATGTGTTCTCTCACTGATTCGATGACGGAAGGGTGACTAATTTGATCTTGATGGTGTGATTCCCCTAAATCCTTTTTGAAAATCTCCCTCCATCTTGTGCTAAAATGTTTTAATCGCTTTTGGGCTATGTTTTGGTTGGACCAAGTTGCTTGAGAGTTCTGCTATAGCTTACCTGAGGGGGCTTGTACATAGGATGTTCGAGTCCCTCTTTTCTTTTTCTCTTTTGAGTCCGTTTTTTCGTTATGAGTCTAATACTTGCTTGGGGACAAGCAAGGTTTTAGCATGGAGGGGTTGATAAGTGCATTATTTGCACTTATTTTTGGGTATTTTAGAAGCATAATCATGATAATTTTTGGCTAAAGAAGTGTTTAATCTTCCCCATTTCTCTATTTACGCTTGGTCTTTGCGTTTTTGGCGTTGATTTTCAGGTTTAGGGCCAAAAAGGTGATTTTTGGAGCAAATTTGGCAAGGCCAAGGGTACCACGGGCATCAACTACTGTTGATAAGACCGTGGTAAAAATTTCAGCCAGAAACGAGCAGGGACTTGCGAGACAACGCCAACCACGGGCTGCCCGTGGTGACAACCACGGACCGTGGTTGATGCTGTTTTCTCGCGCTGGCGGTTATTCTCACGGAATAAACTGGGGAAAAGTTGGGACGACAATTTATCAGTTATTCTGGGCAGAAAAGAGAGAAATTAGAGAGGAATTCTTCACCAAAAACACCTCCATTCACCAAGAATCAATTCGAAGACATTGAAGATTTGGAATTCAAGAAGAAGCACGCAACACTCTTGTGAAGTTCTTGAGAGAATCCTATGAATTTCTCTTTAGTGTTTGCTTTACTCTTCTCACTTTCCCTTCCTTAATTCTAGAATTGATTACATGTTTAGAACGTATTTCTTGTTTTCAATGAATACTTGTGAGTAGATTTCGTTCTTTCTAGGGTTTTATGAACCGTTCAATATGGAGTTTGATTAGGAATGATTTAGTTTGTACTTGAATTCTCAATTGAATCAATAGGAGGTCGCGTTCTTTCTTGCTTACGAATGTTCTTAAGGCCTTGGATGTTTGTAATTCAGAAATTAACCTAAGAAGTACCGAAAGGTGAATTAGGGGAATTTGACCACCAACCCTTCTACCTAGGCCTACGAAAGTTGAAAAAGGAGTAGTAGACTAGGGAGTCATTAGATAACCCGACCTTGTTTAGACCTTCAATTCTGTTTAATCTGAAAAGCAGACGAAAGTTGTTGATTAGGTTAGTCAGAATAATTCTGTTTATCATCGAAAGGGCGATAGAATTTAGACGTTATCGATTCTTGATTCGTTTGAGCTACTTTCTTGTGCATGCTTTAATCTGGCTTTCAGACCCTGTTGTTAGGTGAGTAAAACCCTAGAAATCTTCATCCATCGAATTACCTCGAGTTAATCCTTTCCTGTCCACTTTAGTTCTAGTTAGTTCATTAGAAATCATTGAAAAAATCATCGACCCGATTGGCTTAGCAATCAAGTAGAGGGATAGTTCACTGAGTTACTAGACCAAGTCCCTGTGGGATCGACCTTGACATTGCTACAATAGTACCCGTGCGCTTGCGGCCCTATCATACGCATTTGCCTAGAATTGAAATTATATCTCAAGTCTTTCTTATAGTTATTCACGCTCCCAGTGTCATATATACATGATCTGGTTGTTAACCGGTTGCTGTCATTGGTTGGGTATGTACAACTGTTTGTCCTTACCTTTCCTTTGACTTCTTGTCTTTGATAGATTTCTTAAATCTTATTTTCCCTTTCACTAAACGACTATCTTTGGTCGCCAATCTTTTGGCTAAAGGGGATCTGAGGTTTCTCATGTTTTAAAATAGTCAAATTATTTCAGAACATGAGCGCCAACAATTGGCTCTTATCTAGCTCAACCGAGACTATCTAGTTATTGGTTTCATATTTATCAACTCTAACTAGTTCGATGAACTTGGTTTTGAGTTAGTAATATTGAAATCCTTCCTCTAATCTTCAAACATTTTGAAGTTTAAAATTGCATGAATACTATGACATTACATGTATTCATTTGGCTTGATTGACCTCTTAATATTGATGCCTAGCTCAATGTTATATCAAATACATGTTTCTTTTAATTGTCTTCAAGACAATCTTGCGATGGCAATGCCAATTAAGGAATTGGTGTTAATTGTTTTTCTCTTTCTCAAGGAGAAAACAATATTTTATTAGTGGTGGATGTTTGAGTGAAAAGACATAAATAATTCTACGAGACAAGTTGGTTCATTTTAGTTATTATTCATCAAAAGAAATTAAACTAATTTTAATTTCAAATCAAAACACTTTATCAACTCTCATTTAGTGTTTTAATTTACCAAGACCCACAAGACTCATGGGCTCAAGTGGACTTTGGCCCAACAAAACTCGATCCCATGTTATCTTTGGTAGATCATCTTATGATCGATCATTCAAAATGACTCTTGGCAAGAAATTTGTATCGAATACAATATTTCTCTTCCTCTGCTCTTGGCCCAAAACTATTTTGATAGCCAATTTGAATTGACCTAGCTCCCACCCTACTTATTAATGATGGACAAATAATTCGCTTTGACTTTCTTTTTTATCCATCTAAGTGGTGTTTCGATAGGTTGAGCAATAATTCATTTTGAGAGTAGGTTTTATTATCCTAAGCATGCAATTCTAGGTAAACTCTTTCGAAAAGCATAAAAGGCATAATAAAACAACATGCTATAACAAATTAAAGCATAAAATAAAACCCCTAGTATGACCACCTATACTTAATCAAACTAATTTAACTAAGCCTTGACAGTCTTCAAGAAACTCTTCTTGGATGTTGCAACTTCCTTGGATGAGCTCCCACTCGAATCACCACCTCCATTGTTGTTGGGCTCCCACTTAACTTGATGTCTCCAATTACAACAAAATTACAATTTGGACCTCACAATTGAGTCCTTACATGAATTAAAATAAACTTAACTGAAATTTAAATTTAAAAATTAATTCAAAGACAGTACGCAGACCGTATTTCATCCAACCCGGTACGCAGACCGGTAAAACCGACTATCTATGGTCATACTAGAAGCACATGCAAACATGTAATATTGCAATAATTATATCAAATATAACACATGCTTAAATAATAAATTATAAAGACATATATATAATTGCAATATAACACATAAGGAAATAAATACTAAATAAAATTTCCTAAAAGGTTTGCATGATTAATATAATAAACAAAATCCAAATTTTATCTTAGTTACCTAAACAGATTTAGGATTTTATACCTATACATACAAAATACTTGACTTTCCTAAAATCAAGGAGTCTAAAAGATACTATATCTTTCAAAGATCTTGTAAGTTTCCTAAACTTTACAAAAATAGATTTTATGCCCATCAACTGATTTAGTAGTAATGAGATTTAATAATTAATTTCTAAAATTAATTACAAACCCTAAAACACACGAATTCACCAAAACTGCTGGCAACACGGTCTGTGTTGGATCAACACGGTCCGTGTTGCTTCCCAGTTTTGGTTAATTTCGTGAATGAAAACTTAAATAAAATTATCATAACTTATCGAATTAAAAGATTTCATATCACAGTGTTATCTAATAACCCAATATGAATATTTCCAGAATTTTAACAATTTCTAAAAGATTGTAAGAATTAAGGGAATTAAACTTTTTAATACTCCGTTTAAGAGGAAAATAAATAATAATAATCCGATAAGTTTAAAAATCAAATTTTATAATTTTTTCATATAGTAGATTCATCCAATATGCTACTGTAAAAATTTCAGATTTTTATCAAATTTCGAAAATTAGAATAAAATTCAGAAAAGTAAACAATTATACTTTTCTGTTAATCTGAAAATTAAAGGAAAATTAATAAACGATTTCGAAAATTCACGAAAAATTTATCCATGACAGAATGGTTACCTAGTAACTTATTGTAAAACTTTCAGAAAATTTGCAAATTTCTATAAATATACAAAATTCAGAGAAGCAACAAATTTTTTTCTCTGAGATCTGCAAATCTAAATTAAAAAAATATAATTTTACCGGATAAATTAACGGAATTTTTTTTCCCTAAACGTATGGTTACCCAGTAACCTACTGTAAAAATTTCAAAAGTTTTACAAATTTCTACAAATTTATAAAATTCAGAGAATTAAACAAATTTTAATTCACTTCAGATCTGAAAACTCAATTAAAAATCCATTTTAATTGGGAAAAATCTATAAAAAGTATGGAAAGTCCAGAACACTTCCAGACACCTCCAGTAAAAATTTCAGAAATTTTCGAGTTCTTTTGATATTTTATTTCGATTTTTCATATTTACCGTAAATAAACTAAATCAGAAAATTAATTCTACAAAACCCTATTTTGCAAATTTTGACCTATTTCATGTATTTCCTACTGTTTAACAATATTAAACATGATTGTTTCTAAAACATTCAAAATTAAATCGAGTTCATGCTATATTTAACAATTAAACAAACATAAAATCGATTAACCAAAGGCAATAAGAAACAAATAATAATAAAGCATGAAATTTTACAATAAAATCTCAGATTTATTATCATGAACATCAAAGATTAAAACTTTCATAAAGATTCAAAATTTTAGGCATAAATCTATTCTAGCATATTCATAATATAATTCAACTATTGACAAAATTAATTATGAATACAAGTACAATACTTTAGCATGCAATTGGTGGCTCTGATACCACTGTTAGGTTTTAGGTTATCTATTTCCTAAACAGATACAGATTAATTGACAGAATATTATAACAGTTATAAACAATCAATCAATAACAACTGCAGAGGCTTTAGTAATTATATCTGATCGCTAATTCCTGCTGATGAAGAGGTTGACCTTCCAGATTCCAACGCTGAAACCCTCTATTGAAAAGTCCACGCAGCACTCCGGGAACCCGATTGCTATATCGACCCAATCGAGACGAATCTTAATCTAAGATGTATGTGAAATTGTTTCGGGAAACAGAGAATGTTTCCTGAAACTAAAACTGCAAACTGAAAAAGAGAGGAACTCAGGAAATCACCCTGGTATCTCTCTAAGAGTCTTAGGCAGTTGGTGTTGAATAATCTCTCCCAGAGACCCCTTTATATAGTGTTTAGAAAACCTAGGGAAAGGGTTCAAAAACCCTAAAGGGTCGACTTAAAACAACGACGCGTTTCTGGGCCCAACATGGTCCGTGTTGGACTCCAGAAGGTCCAATTATTTGGCCCATGGACACCACGGACCGTGGTATCTCAACACGGACCGTGTTGGGTCAACACGGTCCGTGTTGAATCCAATTCGGTCCGTATTGGGCTGATTTCTCATAGAAATCAGTTCCCAACTTTTCTAAACATGATACAATATCACTTAGGTTACATACATTGTTCCAGGGCATTGACTTGTGTGACCCAGTAGGACCAAATAATATAGTTGTAATTAAACATATTTAATTACTATAGAGGTCTCTAGCAAGACATATAATTACTATATTACTTTGGTTTAATCTCCGTGTATATCGAACATTGTCGGGACATTCCCAACATGATCATCAACATACATGGGATATTCACATAATTGTTCAGTTTCGGTCCCGAGGGTGGCGCATAAGGAGGTTGGAAGCTAGGACTAACACTTTGTTGCTCAAATTCATAGGAATCCCTAGACAACCATTCAAGTAACTCCCATGTTGGTTCTTCTCCTAAACTGAAAAACCCGTAATATTCTAAGAGGTTTCGGGTCTCATAATTCACACCCTCATTCACAATTTCCAAAAGAGATAATGTGTCATAAAACATACCATACAATTCACATTGAGCACGATAATCATGTAATCTAGCAAAATACCTCCAAAATATTTCATGCTCAAATTGAGGAAATTGAGGACTATCCATAACTTTTTTATTTTTCTAATTTTTTATTTTTTTTTCTTTTCTTTTCTTTTCTCTCTTTTTTTCGATATTCAATTTTTTTTCGCTACATTTTTCTAGCATAATCGAGAAAGCAATAAAATATGTACACACAAACCAATAACTTAATCTACGAAATAACGCCATCCCCGGCAACGACGCCATTGTTCGGTTGTAATTTTTGTGGTTTTATAAGTAAGGATTGTCGATCTCAGGGATGTGTGTGAGGCTTGATTAAGGTAATCGATTCGTGTAAAGGGGTTTTTATCAGTGCGGAAAGCGATAAATTATGTAAAGGAAGCATTAAACTAATCTAGACATGATAATAATAAAGAAAGCAATTAAAGGAAAGTAATAAAGAAAGCACTTAAGGATGAAAGCAATTAAAAGGCATGAATGAAGACAATGAATGAACAACGAAATTGGGAACAAGAAATTATACCTTCGATGACTAATCTTCAATAAACCTTCAACCTACACTTGAATTTCCTCCGAACAAACAAGAAATTGTGGTTTGGATTACCAGGATTCCCCCAGATTCTCACTAGTAAGTAGAATTGGAGTTCCTTGACCCTCCTCTCCACTAAAAGTGGATTTGATGTGGCTAACCCTAGAAAGCTTTGAAATCAACATCGATGGAGAAAAGAGAGAGAGAGAGAGAAAGCTTGTAAAACACTTCAATGAAGACTAGAGAAAGCTTGAAAGATATTGAGAATTGAAATTGCAAGAAAACTTTAAAGAACAATGAAGAACAATTGAAAACTTGAAGAACAATTAAAGAGAGATTAAAGCAAATAAAGGAAAGCAATAAATCTAATTCTACTCCTAAACTACCTAAAATAATTCCTTCCACTTAGATTAATACAAGTGGGTATTTATAGAAGAAGGAGAAATACAACCCAAAACCCTAGAAATAAATTGCAGCATGCGCGTCAGATTTTCCGCAGACAGAGTGGCTAGGGCGAGCCATGGGGGTGGCTCGGGCGAGCAGGCCTACTGTCCAACTTCATCCATCGTGGCTGCTGAGCGTGGGTAACGGGAGTGACAGCGGACCAGCTCGTGCGAGTCATGGTGTCGCTCGGGGGAGCACAGATTCTGTCCAAACGTCAATTGTTGCTGCTGAACCTTGGTCGCGGGCGCGAGCACACATGTCGTAGGCGCGACAATGGCCACGCTCGGGCGAGCCGAGGATATTGTTCAAGCGAGCAGCGCTTCTGGCCGCAGCATCTACCGTCCCTCAGCATTATGTCGCGAGCGCGACGGCTGAGTTCGCGGGCGCGACACTCAGCTGTGTCCGCTGCCTGGCGTGCTTCGGCGTTTCTTTACGGGCGAGCTGCTGTGTGTCAAGGGCGCGAGCATCGTCTGCCTACCTGCCTTGTTTTCTGCGCCAACATGGAAATGGAGTTTCCGGGTCGGGTTTTGCCTTGGTTCCTGACTCGGGTCTCGGGAAATAGCTCGAAATTCCCTAAAAAGTCACAATTAAGCCCAAACTTCTTCTAACTCCTTATTTTCCTGCAAAACACCAAATCATTATATCTAATATATAAATAGGGGTTAAAACAAGCAAATATACCCTTATAAAAGATAAAAAAATTCGGCTCGAAACGAGACCGAACACATATCCACCAACAAAATTTCAAATTTGAGATGAAAGAAAAACTGAAAAATCTAACAAGTATCTAAGTTTTTTTTTTTTTGGTTCCAGAATGACAGCATAACAACTTACAACATACTACATATAATAATAGAACTAAACTTAAAAAACAAACAACAGATAAAAGAAATCAGGTGCTGGTAACCGCCGGGAACCGTGATCTCCCTCTCATGGCTTGTTTCGCCAACCTGTGAGCAGGATCCATCACCTGTCTACCCAACTTCCTCACACAAACAGCCTTGAAACTCTTACTACCGGTTAACAGGATACCCCTAACCAACTTGTGACACTCTTCTAGTGCTTTCAGCGTGTCACAAACTGCAAGCTGGTCACCTCGGTTGAGACGCTTCTTCATATGAGCACATGCAACCTAAGACATACCTTCCTCCTGCAACTTCCTCTTTGTACCTGCAAGATAAACATCTTGACACCTAGACGCAACTCGAACACCTTTACATACTCGACGATATCTCCTTGAGTACTGGCCACCTCCTCTGGACACAGTAAACTTGAAAAACCCGTCCATTTGTGGTGCCCGTGGGATTACTCCTTTAAACTGATCTGATCCCTTTGAAGGTATATCCACTGCATGGGTACTGTGACTCCCGTGGCTTCCGAGATTTGTCCTATCGAGGGAGGTAGAGCCTCATCCATTTTCATATCCTCCGCACCCCGACAACAGTCGGCGGCAACTCGCATTGTCATAAAACTCATACTCCTTGGGTCGTAAAAAGTCAATGCCTTCTTCCGCAAAACCTCCTTATAGGTGTTATTCGAGATCGACAAAGTATCGCCCCTAATGCCTATCTTAAAGATTTTTTTCTTCAACAACTTAGTGAAAGCGTCGTCCTTTTTTACTGGACTGAAAGCCAGAGATTGTGTAGGGCTTAGACATGCCCTAACCACGCCTAGCCTTGAGGTTTTTACATTATCCCTCCCCTGCACCTTGGGGAGATTTTTCCCTTCATCACCTTCATTAGCTACCTTCTACTTCTTTCGCCGGAGACTCGGCAATTCCATACCCAAACCCTACACCCTGTTGAGGCCAATTTGTGACTTGCTGTTGATATCGGTGATGATCGTACATTCCTGTCATTTTTCGAGACGATTGTTGATTCTTTAGCCTGATCAGAGGCCTCTACCCTCTCTAATTCTCTCTTAGCCTCCATGTTTGAGGGATCCATTTCAAGCGCCCGAGCTAGCGCTTTCCTCGCTTCAATCGAGTTCCTTAACTTAGCATGTGCAACCCCACTGCGGTATAAAACCTTAACATTGTTTGGTTCAAGATGTAAAACGAACTCACAAGCTTCAATGACTTTATCAAACCCTCCCAACTTCAAAGCACAGGCAGCAATGTTCAAATTAAGCGATACGGCCAACTCCCTCAATAACAAGTACTCTGCTTCGAACAGTGGTTGACTAACCCACACAAGTTGCAGACACTTCTCATACACACGAACAGCACTATGGTACTGCCCTTCTTTGAACACCCGGTTACCTTCCTCTTTAAATTCCTTTGCTTTATAGATTGTCGGTGTAACACCCCAACCTTTAACCACAAGATTAATCCCCTAATCAAGAACCAAACCTGTGATTAGCACAGCGGAACACTTAGGTTGAAGAATTACCGCCGTCCCCACTCGGGACAAGGCAACACGAACACCAAACACTCCCAAACCACAAAGAAACATATACTTAAATCCAACAACTCCAACTTAAAATACAACTCATACAACCCTTGGAAATAGATACATGAACATATTAACAGGTAGATTTCCACAAAGCATCTTCAGACTGCTGACGCCCTTGACAACTTGCGATTAAACCTTAGAGTCCCCTTACTTGAATCAGATCACTTCTGACTGGACTTGTCTTTATCTTGGGAGCTCGAACCTCCTAAAACAAAACATTTAAAACAGTCGCAAAAGTGAGTGGGGAAACACTCAGTACACAAACCTCCAACACGTCAAACCGTTCGAAAACGGTTTTAGTGCCGGCATTTAAAATTCATTTTGAAAACGGGGACGGGGCTAAACATGTATTAACTGGATTTGGCATAGATATAATCATATAAAAGTAGACATGATATATATATATAGAAAATATAGTGGTATCCCTTACGATCTGGTGCAAAGCACCTAACACGCGCACGCCCCAAACCGATCTAGAGTTTGGGTTGGGTGAATGCCATGCAGTCGGACACTGGCCAGTTCTGGTCACTCTGATCAGGAGCACCCTATAGATGAATAAAGGCTAGCACTTCACGTGACTAGCTAGAAATATAATAATATGGCGGGACCACTTTTGAAAATAATAATGTATAACATAGATCATGACATAAATTGATATGAATAAGCATCGTAACGTACTTGAATGATAAAAGTTGGACAATTTGTGTACCTTGAGTCGGTGCGATGTTAGGCGGTGCGTCTCGGCCTCGGGATGGCTTGGGCGGCTTGGTAACTAAGATAAGAGAAGTATAAAATGGAGAACCGGATAAGGTTCTTAGTGAGTTTCCAATGTTAAGAAAAGAAAACAAAGAATGAAAATAACTTAGAAATAAATTTCAGGTTTTCAAGAAATAAAGTTTTCAGCATAACTCGGGCTAGGAAACTCGGAATTAAGCAAACGAGTACTTCTCGGAATAGGGAAAATCATGATCTACAACTTTATTAACATGGCCGAGGTCTAAAAATGAAGGGAAAGGCTTGAAAATAGCCCGGACAGAAGCTGAAGCAGTAAATTGGAAACTAAAAACTTTCGGTTTGATCTTTTGATACAAAACTCATAAAGAGACTTGAACAAGAACGAATGGTAACTTAGTATGCGAAATGACTTAAAGTAATTATATTGATGGAGAATGGAATTTAAGGAAATGAGAAGATAGAATAAGGATCACGGAGTGCTTTTGGTTTTATTTGGTATGTCGCTAAGCGACGAAGAAGAACTTATAGAGATAGATTGATGAGCTTTAGAAGTGTTTGAATGATGAATAGGATTTAAGAATTGGCGAAGGACTAATTCCTAGGATCATTAGGCTTCAAAGAGCTCTTGTGCTATTGATGCAATCCGCAACCCAACCTAAGGTCGATTATCACCATATGATTTAAACCTTTAATCTTGACCATAAAAAACATAACTTTGATAAATAACCTTAACCTTTAAAAGATAGCATTTTCAAGTTAGGAACCACTTCTTGAATGTTCCAATATTGACCCAAGAGTCTCCAATAAAAAGAATCCCTTAAAAGATTGACATTGGATCACAAAATCCCAATTTATTACTAAACTTTCTGGGCAAAGCCTCTATGAACAGCCCTGATTCGCGACCTTATAATTCTCACTCCCGATATCGGATGTCTACAAACCATACTTTTCCGGAAAGCTTGCAATGTGACCTAAAACTTTCATGTTTACCCCAGAAACTAATAAGGTCTCTAAGTGGACGAAAATCTGCCCTCAAATCACTGACTCAGAAAACGTATTTTATTTCGCGCCGTTACGGTTTTGGCCATATCTCGGCCTACGCATGTCGGAATCTTGAAATTCCAAAGCCTATAGTTAGCTAACACCTTGGACTATCATATGGAGTAAAAATCTGGGCTAAAATCATACTTTTAATTCTCTGTAAAAATCAGATTCCCAAGCAGAAACTTTAATGCCTTTAATCCCACTTCTAATGTTTGTTTAAGCTTCTAAATCATACTAATTCACAACCAAACCTCAAATTAGCTAACATTTATCATATTTCCATAAATGAACATTCAAAACTTACTCAAATACAGCCATAAACCTTTCATGCAACCATGTATTCAACAAGCTACTAGGAACAACATTTAAATTAGCACCTTCTTCATGAAAACTCTCCAATTTATAACACTAAAGCATAAAAACACTTACTTAACAATATCAATACTTATAATCAGCCCCTAAACTCATTGTTTCTTCACTAAACTCACATGCATAAAGAGAAAATCATCATCCAACATAATTTCAACTACAACACCTCAAGAACAACCCAAATCTCTCATGCATTCAACCCAAATACAAACCCTAATTTAGCAATCACAACCACAACTTTGAATTCATGCTAAAGGAGTATAAAAGAGATAGAATTTGCAAGAATAACATAAAGAGAACATGAATTTCAAATTAGGGTTTAATTGGATTTGAATTGGGGGTTTGAGAGGTTACCTTTGAGGGAGAAAATTGGTGAAAACACAAGAGAGAGGGAGGAGTGGCCGGCGGCCACCCTTGGACGGCGGTGGAGGACGGCGCCGGTGGCCGCAAAACAGCAGCAGGGGGGTTTGGCTCGGCAGAGGGGAAGAGAGGGAAGAGGGTGAGGGGGTTTAGTGTTTGAGTTTGAAATGGGTTGAAATAAAATGAGACTACAAGCCCCCATTCCCTTATATTTATTCCCCTCTAAATAACTTAGCCAACTAGTTAGGAGGTTAATAAAATTAGAGAAATTAGCTAGATAAAATAAGTGTAAGTATACTAGATTGAAATAATTAGTTTGTACTGAATAAAATTAATCGATAACAAATCGGTACAATAAATTGGAACTTTAAATTAAAGAGAAATTACGTAGGTAGAAAATGAATATTACTTGTAATTAAATAAAAAGAGTACAACCCAAATAATTTAAGGTTTGGATAGTAAAATACAAATGTTAAGGAGTAAAATAATTAAACCTCTTTTTGGTTAAAGAAATAACGTAAATGATAAAACCCGAAATAGTTTAACTTAACGGGTGAATAAAGTAATTCAAAGATTTTTAAGCCGATAACTCGACACCTTTTTCCATCTCCTGCTCGAGACTTGTCACCGCTACAAAAATAAATTAGATAAAATCGAAAAAATTTAGAACGTAATTTAGCTAATTACGACAACTAGCACATTAATTAATACAGTTTTAGGGCGGGTTGTTACACCCTCCCCCCCTAAAAGAAAGTTTCGTCCCCGAAACTTGCTGTTGGTAGCGATCACGGTTGATTTACCTCCAAAGAGATGAGGGTATTGCTTCTTCATGCTTTCCTCGGTTTCCCATGTTTTAGGTCGCTTGATTCTATGATCCAGGACTTGGATCAGCAGCTGTTCGAAAGTGAGGTCTTCGCTAGAAGAGGTTCTTCCTCCAGAATGTGCGTCGGGTACTGACAATTCATGCTTTACGCTCTTGTGGAGAAACCATTGAAATTGACGGTACTTCCACAAATTCTATTGATAACAGTTGTTTACACAGGCTCTTAAATATCAATAACAGGTCACCTCATAAGGAAGTAACTACCTTGAGGGATACTCCTAATGTTTCCTTGTATCCACTACTATGTAGCATAGACTCCCCATGACTCACTTTATTTCCTAGTTCGTACTAGGGCGAGGTTTATGATTGATAAGGAGAAAACTTTTCTTAAAAAGATAGATAAATTGCAAGGGATGAATAATGTAGTGGGGAGAAATAAAAGATAAAAGATAAAATAGGGATAGGCAACCACATAACTGCGAAATCTCAAGATAATGGTAGATTGGACATCTAGAAAGAAGGCTCTGACATTGTTTGGCGGAGTGGGGATAACTCGCAAACCGAATAATCACGCATGGATTTTCGACTAGCACGAGATGATAAAAATGTCAACGAGCACTATGGTTTTTGGAATGAAGTAGTAATAAGATATAGTGAGCTTAAATGAGTTAAGAAAGGTATAGAGGTTTACTTTTGGGGTTGAAAACATGGACAAAGGTTTATTGTAATGACTAATCAATAAGGGTAGTACAAATGATGAGAATTTAAGATTGGGCATAAGGATTTGAAATTTTAGGATCCATGCCGAGCGTGATTAATTAACAATACACAAAGGGTGGATCAAATGACAGGTACCGATAAACTATTTGGGACAAGGCAGTTGTCTAGAATGATGAGCTGGATTAATTTATAAGGAAGTAAGGATATGAAGGATGAATTCTGCATTCAAGGTGGTAGTCTACTAGGGCTGATAGTAACTAAGAATGAGAGATGAAAAAGGTCTGTTAGGCCAAGAGTATCATGGAATAAATAAGATTAGAAATGAGGAAATGAATTTGACATTAGTTAAAAGAGATGGGAATTAAGTATGAAAGAATCAATCTGAATAAGTAACTAGAATTATGGAGGATTGAGTGGTTGAGGCAATTGTGATAAGTTTGCAAGAATGGTAATGAATGAATGATAGAGGAGCAATGCGGACACCACATTATCTAACAATATGAAATGGTATACTTGGTGTGAGATTAAATGAAGGAAACGTAATGATTAAGTAGGGCTTACTATCATGAGAGAAGGGTCTATATGGAAGGGATTTATAGCATGAATCAAGAGGCTACAATATGAAATGGGTTTAGTGACAGAGATTTGAATTGTGCAAAGGCTATTTAAGGGAACTGATCCAGGAAAATAAATAATTGGAAACTGAAAGAGGCTTAAGGGAGTCATTCAACCCTATAATCAAGCTAGATATTACCCCAAGTAATTTGTCCATACTACTGCCGCTAGCTCTAAATTATGCGTCGGATAATTCTTCTCATACGACTTGAATCGTGTGAAGCATAAGCTATCACCTTATCGCTTTGCATCAAAGACGCACACCAAGACTGCGACGCGTCATGACACCATATACTTCTTTTCTTCCTCAGGAAGGGATAAAACTGGAGCGGTTGTGAGCTTCTCCTTATGTACTTGAAAAGCCTCTTCACACTCGCCGGTCCATTCAAATCGGGTCGTCATCTTGAGGAGGTTGGTTGCGGGGAGGGCTGTTTGGAAAAAGTTTGGAACGAACCCCCTATAATGTCCGGCCATTCTTAGAAAGCTTCGAACTTCAGTGACCGCAGTGGGTCTCGCCCAATCTTTAACGGCGGATACTTTGCTAGGGTCCACTCGGATCCCATCACTGGTCACTATATGACCTAAAAGTCCTATTTCGTTAAGCCGAAACTCACACTTCGAGAATTGAGTATACAATTGTTGCTCCCTTAATGTCTAGAGTACCGTTCTCAAATGGCTCTCATGCTCTTCTTGACTCTTCGAGTACTCTGGAATATCATCGATAACACTACGACAACTTATCCAAATAAGGTTTGAACACCCGATTCATTAAATCCATAAACACTGCTAAGGCATTCATAAGCCCAACATGCATTACTGTAAACT
Source organism: Portulaca oleracea (assembly GCA_029582165.1). Classification (NCBI taxonomy): domain Eukaryota; kingdom Viridiplantae; phylum Streptophyta; class Magnoliopsida; order Caryophyllales; family Portulacaceae; genus Portulaca; species Portulaca oleracea. Next base: position 43,500,608 of record CM055872.1, on the reverse strand, counting down.
CATAGTGCCCATATCTTGTCCTAAAAGCAGTCTTAGGGATGTCTTCTGCCTTAACTCTGACCTGATGGTATCCGGATCACCGATCAATCTTAGAAAACACTCCTGCCCCTTGGAGTTGGTTGGACAGATGGTCGAATCTTGGGAAGGGGTACCCGTTCTTGATCGCGACTTGGTTCAACTTTCGGTAGTCCAAGCATAGACTTCTCTACAATACACGCTTGACACTTGATCATGGCATGCCGCGGCGGGTATACAGCCGGTTCATTCCTTCCGTATATTTTCATGATATCTTATCTAATCTTAAGGTTACGGTCATCATCGCGTCTAGAACACTACGCCAGCTATTCATAAAACTTCCTTTCCTTTCTATCTCGCTTTCCGAGCCAATTCATTGTTAATGGGTATTATCTTTCTTCAGCAGTCCCAACACACTGGGTTTTACTTCTATTAATTATCTGAATACTCTCTCTTCGGAAATGATATGGTAAGAACGTTTCCTCTCTCGGATGTATCCACATGACTGTTATTCTTCTGAAAGAAGAGCTAATCTTTCTCCAAGCGTTCACTATTCTTGACTTTGTGAACAACTTCATCATAAAATGTCTTGATTCGAAGGTCCCTAGTACCCTCCTTGAACAATTGTTTTCTACGTTTCCCATTTACCTCTAGTATCTGGATAATTCCATACAACTAATACATCTGCACTTTGCTTTCCCTTACTTTATTAAACTTTCCTCCTGGCATCTATTTTCTATAAAAGGCACTCACAGGCGTGGAGGAAAAACATGATAATATGGAGATACAGTCGTTAAGAGGTATAAACATGGATTTTGAAGTTAACGATGAAGCAAAGGTTCATACTGATGGATTTAAGGCTTCATGGAGGGGTATAGGAATTCTTTAGTCCAACGACACATGTATATTCATTAAGAAAACGAGGATCAACAAAAGATAGCATACTTGATAAAGATGGTGATTATAATGATTTCATGATCAAGGAAATTTGAAAATACTTCGAAATGGGCTTGATTTGAAAAGGAAAGATACCAGGATTAAACTTTCGATTTTCGAATTAAGACAATTAATGTTTGGAACGTATGAATATTTTACGGCAACTTCCTGGAGTGACAGGGCATAAGTTTTGATCCTGAACAAGATATAACTGTTATTGAAACTAAGCTTTGAAAAGAGGATGAAGATTCATGGTGGAACATGACAATTACTTGGAAAAGATAAATCCTAGCGTATAAAAGGGTCATATGAATCTATTGAAGTCTATCCCTAAGGAGATAATGAGGTACTAACAATCAAAAGCAGGTAATGGTCATGAACGAATTGATCGTGAAGGGATAACAAGTCAATAAAGACAGGTCATTGAATGTCTTAAAATGCTGGACCGATAATAACGATAGAATCTAATAAGGATTCCTGGAAATGAACAATGATAGGAAACGAGAAGCTTGGATTTAATATTGCGATGAAGGGGGTGAACTTTACTACGAAAACGTACCATATGAGTGTGGAATCCACGTTGAATTCGAGCAATGAACTTGGAGTATAATGGCTATGACGAAGATATTTGGTTCTCCCAATGGTTGTTCGTTACTAGACCTACACCAAGCTTTGATTGTCCCTTGATACTTTCCCTTAATAGCGTAAGTCTCTTTCCTAGGCTGGCTTTCCTGTCTGAAAGGCGAAAAAAGGTAGGTGCCTGAGTAACTTTTTGAATTAAGACCCAATGTAGTCAGGGTATGGTGGTGAATTAGGAGGGATAGAACCTAGGGATGACTCAAGATGTGTGACTATTCCTGGGTTATGTTGAGGACCTTGCCAAATAAACCGATTTCCCCTCTATAAGTTGTTCTATGAAATCTTAAATTTTAGACGAGTGCACTCCCATAGGGTCCTCATTGCTTCATAAGATTATAACGCCCACATACATGTTCTGATAATAGGAATACTCCAAATAAATTTCTCGTGATCCTCCAATAGCGTACAACTCATCACCCCACAAGGCTATCACAATACATGAAGATTAAAAGTCTTAATGCATGATACTAACGCAGTCACTCATAATCGTTCGGGAAAATTAGGATTCCTCTCCGATTTATCCTTTGGGTATCCAAGGCCTACTCGGCGGACTCTCTTGCGTTTCGTCCTTGTAGTGATGGCCCCAGGTTAGCCTTCTTCTTCCCTTCGTCTAGATCCATGTCAGGATCTTTCTCTTTCACGATTACGTGCCCCGAAGGTGATGGTCCGCGTCGTCAAGATGGTACGGGAGATGTCGAACGGCCCGTAATAAGAGGTGTAAATCGTAATTGGACCTCGTCACGGCGTGGAAAACGCGCGAGGGGTTAAATCTGCGTCGGAGGAGCAGACCACGACAATATCTCTTGAAGAAAAGGCCCTAGCTCACTCACGTGTAGTCGCATAGATTGACCAACTGGGCAATGATAGCTTCCAATGCAATTGGATTCCATGCCCCTAGGTAATTGAGGCACTACGCGTGTCGTCCGAGTCCTCCTCGAAGAAGTAGCTGACGATAGCGGCTTCTTATGTCGTCCCACGTGCTCTCGTGGGAAAGGGTGGCCAGCAAACAACGAGCTCGGCACACGTCATCACGTTATTCTGATTGTGGATTAGCCGCATAATGGGTGTCGAAAGCGTCTTGTAGAACCTTGAGGTGAGCTTGAACGTTAGTAGTAGTTTCCATGAACATTGCGAAGGAATTTGGAAGAGGGTCACCATGGTGGTCCATCTACATTATATGTAAAACGCAGACGCAAAGCCTTAAGGGTCTCAACAAATTTAAAAAGCTTGTTAATCACAAATGTAGGAAACAGAACACATGGCAAGGTTCGAGTCTCAACCAAGCTAACCCCTTATAAGCAACCAAAGAAGCTCTTGTTCGATTTTTGAACCCACCGCAACTCATTTGGCGATTTCTTGTACCCATTAAATCACGTCATTTTTGGACGTCCTTAAAGATTCCTTCCAAACTAAGATCGAGTACTCATTTCACCCTACACCAATCCCACTTGGGACTTGTATTATAACCTTTCCATTAACAATTATAAAGCTGTAAAGGATGCTTTGATATGCCTCATTATTCCCTAATATACTTATCAAACCTTACTTGCATAGACTACTAGACTTAACTCAATTGCACTTAAATTCCCCTTAAAGTTTGACTAAGGTTTTCTAAAATCCTGGGGAAATTTCGACAGCACTTCCCCTATAAATAGAGCTATCCCAAAATTTACATAACTTGTATTCCTGCAAGGAAAAACAATTCATACTCTATACAACATCTAGAGCTTCATGCTCTTCAATAATTCCAACAAGATCACCAATTTTTCCAAGCTAACCATAAGAGGTACACATCTCACACATGCCTAACTTTTCTTCAGAAGTCTAAAGCACAACACTTAATATCTTAGGGAATTCCACAACCCCAAATTCCACTTATAACACCGCTCTGATACCACAACTGTAACACCCCAACCTTTAACCACAAGATTAATCCCCTAATCAAGAACCAAACCTGTGATTAGCGCAGCGGAACACTTAGGTTGAAGAATTACCGCCGTCCCCACTCGAGACAAGGCAACATGAACACCAAACACTCCCAAACCACAAAGAAACATATACTTAAATCCAACAACTCCAACTTAAAATACAACTCATACAACCCTTGGAAATAGATACATGAACATATTAACAGGTAGATTTCCACAAAGCATCTTCAGACTGCTGACGCCCTTGACAACTTGCGATTAAACCTTAGAGTCCCCTTACTTGATCAGATCACTTCTGACTGGACTTGTCTTTATCTTGGGAGCTCGAACCTCCTAAAACAAAACATTTAAAACAGTCGCAAAAGTGAGTGGGGAAACACTCAGTACACAAACCTCCAACACGTCAAACCGTTCGAAAACGGTTTTAGTGCCGGCATTTAAAATTCATTTTGAAAACGGGGACGGGGCTAAACATGTATTAACTGGATTTGGCATAGATATAATCATATAAAAGTAGACATGATATATATATAGAAAATATAGTGGTATCCCTTACGATCTGGTGCAAAGCACCTAACATGCGCACGCCCCAAACCGATCTGGAGTTTGGGTTGGGTGAATGCCATGCAGTCGGACACTGGCCAGGTCTGGTCACTCTAATCAGGAGCACCCTATAGATGAATAAAGGCTAGCACTTCACGTGACTAGCTAGAAATATACTAATATGGCGGGACCACTTTTGAAAATAATAATGTATAACATAGATCATGACATAAATTGATATGAATAAGCATCGTAACGTGCTTGAATGATAAAAGTTGGACAATTTATGCACTTGAATCAAGCGATGTTAGGCGGTGCGCCTACGCCTGGATGGCTTGGGCGGCTTGGTAACTAAGATAAGAGAAGTATAAAATGGAGAACCGGATAAGGTTCTTAGTGAGTTTCCAATGTTAAGAAAAGAAAACAAAGAATGAAAATAACTTAGAAATAAATTTCAGGTTTTCAAGAAATAAAGTTTTCAGCATAACTCGGGCTAGGAAACTCGGAATTAAGCAAACGAGTACTTCTTGGAATAGGGAAAATCATGATCTACAACTTTATTAACATGGCCGAGGTCTAAAAATGAAGGGAAAGGCTTGAAAATAGCCCGGACAGAAGCTGAAGCAGTAAATTGGAAACTAAAAACTTTCGGTTTGATCTTTTGATACGAAACTCATAAAGAGACTTGAACAAGAACGAATGGTAACTTAGTATGCGAAATGACTTAAAGTAATTATATTGATGGAGAATGGAATTTAAGGAAATGAGAAGATAGAATAAGGATCACGGAGTGCTTTTGGTTTTATTTGGTATGTCGCTAAGCGACGAAGAAGAACTTATAGAGATAGATTGATGAGCTTTAGAAGTGTTTGAATGATGAATAGGATTTAAGAATTGGCGAAGGACTAATTCCTAGGATCATTAGGCTTCAAAGAGCTCTTGTGCTATTGATGCAATCCGCAACCCAACCTAAGGTCGATTATCACCATATGATTTAAACCTTTAATCTTGACCATAAAAAACATAACTTTGATAAATAACCTTAACCTTTAAAAGATAGCATTTTCAAGTTAGGAACCACTTCTTGAATGTTCCAATATTGACCAAAGAGTCTCCAATAAAAAGAATCCCTTAAAAGATTGACATTGGATCACAAAATCCCAATTTATTACTAAACTTTCTGGGCAAAGCCTCTATGAACAGCCCTGATTCGCGACCTTATAATTCTCACTCCCGATATCGGATGTCTACAAACCATACTTTTCCGGAAAGCTTGCAACGTGACCTAAAACTTTCATGTTTACCCCAGAAACTAATAAGGTCTCTAAGTGGACGAAAATCTTCCCTCAAATCACTGACTCAGAAAACGTATTTTATTTCGCGCCGTTACGGTTTTGGCCATATCTCGGCCTACGCATGTCAGAATCTTGAAATTCCAAAGCCTATAGTTAGCTAACACCTTGGACTATCATATGGAGTAAAAATCTGGGCTAAAATCATATTTTTAATTCTCTGTAAAAATCAGATTCCCAAGCAGAAACTTTAATGCCTTTAATCCCACTTCTAATGTTTGTTTAAGCTTCTAAATCATACTAATTCACAACCAAACCTCAAATTAGCTAACATTTATCATATTTCCAGAAATGAACATTCAAAACTTACTCAAATACAGCCATAAACCTTTCATGCAACCATGTATTCAACAAGCTACTAGGAACAACATTTAAACTAGCACCTTCTTCATGAAAACTCTCCAATTTATAACACTAAAGCATAAAAACACTTACTTAACAATATCAATACTTATAATCAGCCCCTAAACTCATTGTTTCTTCACTAAACTCACATGCATAAAGAGAAAATCATCATCCAACATAATTTCAACTACAACACCTCAAGAACAACCCAAATCTCTCATGCATTCAACCCAAATACAAACCCTAATTTAGCAATTACAACCACAACTTTGAATTCATGCTAAAGGAGTATAAAAGAGATAGAATTTGCAAGAATAACATAAAGAGAACATGAATTTCAGATTAGGGTTTAATTGGATTTGAATTGGGGGTTTGAGAGGTTACCTTTGAGGGAGAAAATTGGTGAAAACACAAGAGAGAGGGAGGAGTGGCCGGCGGCCACCCTTGGACGGCGGTGGAGGACGGCGCCGGTGGCCGGAAAACACCAGCAGGGGGGGTTTGGCTCGGCAGAGGGGAAGAGAGGGAAGAGGGTGAGGGGGTTTGGTGTTTGAGTTTGAAATGGGTTGAAATAAAATGAGACTACAAGCCCCCATTCCCTTATATTTATTCCCCTCTAAATAACTTAGCCAACTAGTTAGGAGGTTAATAAAATTAGAGACATTAGCTAGATAAAATAAGTGTAAGTATACTAGATTGAAATAATTAGTTTGTACTGAATAAAATTAATCGATAACAAATCGGTACAATAAATTGGAACTTTAAATTAAAGAGAAATTACGTAGGTAGAAAATGAATATTACTTGTAATTAAATAAAAAGAGTACAACCCAAATAATTTAAGGTTTGGATAATAAAATACAAATGTTAAGGAGTAAAATAATTAAACCCCTTTTTGGTTAAAGAAATAACGTAAACGATAAAACCCGAAATAGTTTAACTTAACGGGTGAATAAAGTAATTCAAAGATTTTTAAACCGATAACTCGACACCTTTTGCCATCTCCTGCTCGAGACTTGTCACCGCTACAAAAATAAATTAGATAAAATCGAAAAAATTTAGAACGTAATTTAGCTAATTACGACAACTAGCGCATTAATTAATACAGTTTTAGGGCGGGTTGTTACAGTCGGCTTAGGGTGTTCCATCCTCTCCAAAAATTCAGAGAACTCCCTATCAACTGCACCCTCCCAGGACTCCATAACCTCTTTCCCAGCCTTACACCCACCGTACAGAAGATCTGGATTACCCCAACCAACCAGCAAGGACCAATAAACTCCACAGTAACCAAACCAAAAGAGCTACCAAGGAAATAAACTACCAAACTCTAAACACCACCACTACACCACACGCATAACAACTTTCAGGACGCTTTAAAACAAAATGCCCCGACAAAGAAGATAGAGTAGAAATAGGAAAGGCGTGCACCTGATACCAGACACCGAGCAAACTGAAGAACAGCAACCCCGATTGTTACAGATCCGAGGCTTCTCCGGAAATAGGTCTGAACAAACCAAATCAGCCTTAACCCTTCGGCGCCTACCCCTGTCTTCAGACGCCAGCGAGATACGTCGGAACCACCTCAAAAACGCCGGACACAACTCCCACAAACCGGGCAACGACTACCGGAAAACGCGACTAATACCACCCAACCTCGCATCGGCGACACACACAAAGCAACACACTAGAACCCAACTTAAAACTAAAAACTGATGGAAGAAATGGACAGATCGGGGAGTGGTGGTGTCGGCGATGTCCTTTACCCGACCATCACTGGCACCAGCGAGCCGCTTTGAATGCCACACGTAATGGTGGTTGGGGAAGGTGGGCAGTTAAGTTTACGTCTCCAAAAAACGTTCGACTACTGAGTTATATTACAACAAGTATCTAAGTTACGACTTAACACATTGATCCTTATAACTTATGTTTTCAGTATTCCTTTTACCAAGGATTAAGATGTACATGCCTATTTGTTAGAGGTCCAATGACCACATACCCTACTGCAAAACCTGTCTATCTTGTGAGCAAGAATGCAAAAGTAGGCCACTAGGTTTCTTAACCAAGTCTTTTTGACGTGCTTATTGTTGTGTTGGGTGTGACTGCAAGCAAGTAATTGTAAATATAGCTCACTTAGAGCATACACAATGCAAAATTTCATCAATGGAATAGAGTTCCAAAACTCAAAAGAATGAAGAAAAAAGGAGGAGAGAAGGTGTGTCAACTAGGAGAGAGAGGGGATAAAAATTCCATTGATGGAATTTTGCATTGTACATGCTCTTAAAGCATATGCAGCGCAGCACAAAAGTAGTGGAATTCTATGCAAAGTTCCATAAATATATTGCAGCGTGGAACTATTTAATGGTAGGCACAAGAGAAAGAACACTGAGCCGTTCTGGAATTTGTTGTTGCTTTTCATGACACGTGGGTTTGTTGTAGGTTCTATCAAGTTTTATTTTTTTTCAACTTATTTTAACTTTTTGTTTTCATGGAGATTTTCCTTTGAGAAATGGAAATAATATCTTTTATTCATGTGGGTTTTTTTTTTTGGCGATTAAGACAAAGTACATAAAGTTAAAGACAACTAAGAAAGGGCGGGACCTCTGGCCTCCTGCGCCAGGGTATGGGCTTCCTTAACTACACACTTACTAACTTTCTTAATCTTACAAAAACTTAAACTTAACAACTTAAACCTACAGTTCAACACAATATTTAGGCAGACTTGTGGGCAGCTGGAGGGGTCCCTGAACGCCTGAATCACCTCCATTGAATCGGTAAGGAGGGTGATATTCTTCATGGATTTTTCACTTGCTCTTTCCAACGCACTTTCCACCGCAAGAAGCTCCATTTGGAGTGCCGACATTCCCAGGCTTGGTTGTGCGTGGTGCTCCGTTCTCCGACCTTGTTGAACTAGTGTCCAACCAATGCCTCCTCTCAAGGTATTGCAATGCCAAGCCCCATTACAATTGAAAGTGCCATCCGAAGCTTGTGCCCCATTGGATCTCCAGACAAACTCACAGCTATTTGCTTGTGTGATTTTTCCTCCTTGGCCAAACATATGGCCTCCTTCCTCGCGCCCTCCTTCGGAAAGAAGGCTGAGTTCTGTGCGAATCCATCCAGGTATTATACCTGGGTCAATTCACTCATGATTGATTGTTTTCCGGTTCCTCGTAATCCATATGAACCAGCAAGTAGCCAAAAATTCCTGGGATAGTTGTGGACCAAATTTCTTGTACTTCCAGCACAACCTCATCCAATTACTGATCCATTGATCCATGGGGGTAATGCCAAATTCGTCCACCCGAATACCCAGAGAAGATGAGAACCAAATACGAGAGGCCTACGGACAATCTCTGAAGAGGTGTTCCCTATCTTCCCTTGCTCCCCCACACATCGCGCACCTATGACTGGTCCCTGGATCCCAACAAGCTCTCTTCCCATTAAGAGGTAGCGCATCTTTCATGATTCTCCAGACCATTACTTTCCACTTCTCAGGGGCTTTAGTTGCCCAGAATTGTTTCCAAAATCGGGTGGAGTTAGTATCGAGATTGGTTTCCCCCCTCCCTCCTGTACCATTCTGATTCTCAGTAGACCACAGATGGAAGTATAATGATTTTGTAGTGAGCACATCATTACGAGTGCCACCCCAGAAGATAACATCATCGTCAAAATTCTCCCTAATAGGATGGGAAAGTATTGCATCCGAAGAGCTCCTACCAAAGGTGCTTCTTATTTGTGGGACATTCCACCTTTTTGGATGTTGAAGCATAAGATCACTGACCTTAGACTGTTGCCACTTCGTGTTGTTGACTCCTGGGTTGAGTTGAACCTCTCCTTTTCCCGTCCAGTTTTGCCCTAGAATCCTGGTGTGTGACCCATTGCCCACTCTCACCCTTATGCCATCTTTGACCTTACTCGCCGCCGTACACATACTCTTCCACCCCCACGAGCCTGCTGAGAATTTGATCTTACTGGTAAAAAAGGGGGAGGCTACCTTGTACCTGGACTTATAAATTATGGCAAGCAGGCTGTCTTGGTTATGCATGAGTCTCCAAGCCTGTTTTATTAGCAAAGCATCATTGACCCATTCCGTTCTCTATAGCCCTAAGCCACCCACCCCTCTGGGGGTAAACAACTTCGATTTAGCAGCCCAATGTTTCCCTTATCCTCCCGCACTAGTCCACCAAAAAAACATGGTCATAATGTCATCTATTTGGGCCGCCACTTTGACTGGGACCTTGTAGATTGAAAGGATATGGTTGTTAAGGGCTGAAAGCACCGAGTTGATTAGGACAAGCTTGCCAGCCGGAGATAAGAGGGTTGCTTTCCAGCTTTGAAGTCTTTGAGCAATATTGTCGGATAAGAAACCAAACTGGGTAGTCTTCGAATTTTCGATAATTGGTGGCACGCCCAGATATTTGTCAAAGATCTCCTCGATCTAATAGTCGAAGATTACTTTCGTTCCCTCCTTTTCCTCAGCTGTGGTATTTGGGGAGGTCATGATTCTCGACTTTTGAATATTGATAACTTAGCCCGAGGCAATGCAAAAATCATCAATGGTGGATTTCAGATTAAGGCAGTAGTCAGCCCTCAGCTCGGTGAAAAATACCGAGTCATCTGCGAAGAACATGTGCGTTACTTCTGGGCCACTTCTCGCTACTTTCACACCTTTAATTCGTTGGAGGTGTTTGCCTTTGTTCAAGGACTCACCCAACACATCCAAACAGAGTATGAAGAGATATGGTGATAGCAGATCCCCTTGGCGCAGTCCGCCTTCAGGGGAGAAAGGCAGTGAGGGAGTTCCATTCATTAGGACCGAATAATGGACAGTCGTTACGCATTCCATGATGATCTTGATCCAGCTCGGGGGGAATTTAAGCCTTTGAAGGACCTCCTCCAAAAAGGCCCAGCTAACCCTGTCGTACACCTTACTCATGTCCACTTTGATTGCCCCCAGTTTAGTCCCTTGCTTCCCCCCTTTTATACAGTGCAACACCTCATGCGCCACCAATCAACTGTCCCCGATGAGTCTCCCTTTGACAAATGCATTCTGGGTTTTATCAATAAGATCTTTCAAAATTGGCCTCAATCGATTTACCAGACACCCAGAGCACAATTTATAAAGGACATTGCAGAGGCTAATTGGTCTGAAATCGATCATCTTTGTAGGGCACTCAACCATAGGAATGAGAGTGATGTGAGTGAGGTTGATCTCTTTCAGGATGGTCCCAGAATTTAGCATCCTCAGCACTGCCTCTGTGATATCCTGGCCAAACACAGGCCACATGTTTTTATAGAAGATGGTCGGTAGTCCGTCTGGTCCAGGTGCCTTCACATTTCCCATCTGCTTCAGAACCTCAACGACTTCCCTCTCCGTAAAAGCCCTGTTTAGGCTATTTCGGTGTTCCTCTGTAAAATGTTTTTGGTAACCTTCAAAAACCCGGTTGGAGGCTCTTCTTTGAAATGTCTCCTTGGCCGGGCTAACCTTGAACAGGTTCCTGAAGTACAAGTTTGCCTCCCCAACATTTCCTCCTCAATTTCCGTCCAGCCTTTGCATTGTACCTCCAACCCCTTGACCCTTGTAAAAGCTTTCCTAATTTGAACTGTCGAAAGAAGAGGTTTGTAGCCCGGTCACCCCTTCCCAACCAGTTAATTTTGGAACGTTGGGCCCAATACTCCGTAGAGAGCCTGAACGCTTCCTCCACTTTTCCCTTTGCCTCACATAAGGACCCTAGGGCCGATTTAGAAAGGCCCAGTGTTTGTAGGATGGTGTCCAACTCATGTTCTGGGTCGTCTTTCCTTTTTTGCTCGCCCAGAAGGATTTGGGCCTGGCCGACATTCTGAATGAGCTCTTCAACAAGTCTGTCCCGTTTCTGTTTCCAAGTCAAAGTCCACTCCTTACAGAGGAACCTTAATCTCTTTAAGCCCTGGACCACATCGAACACATTACCCAGTCTTCGTGGGCTTTTGGCCCATTCAGTGCTCAACAGGTTTAGTAGATCTGCTGAGCTAATGGCCCACGCTTCTATGCGGTATCCTCGATACTTCTTGCTACTCTAGGCCGCAGAGGAGTGAAACACAATTGGACTATGATCCGACAGAATTGTAGGGAGTTTTGAATGAAAGCTTCAGGCAAAGTTCTCCCCGCCCCCTCCCCTCCCCCTCCCCCCCCAAGTTGATACACGTACCCTCTATCTAGGGTTTCCAGTATCAGGTTGGGCTCCTCCCTACCGATAGTCCAGGTAAACTGTGTACCAGTGGCCGGAATCTCAACTAGCATTAGGTCATTTCTGAATTTTTGGAAATCTTTGCTTCCCGGAATTTCCCTCGAGCCACCACATTTTTGGTGGTTGAACTCAACTTGGTTAAAGTCCCCCAACAAGATAACTGGGTGTTTTAGATCCTTACAAACACTAGTGAGCTCATCCCACACTTCCTGTCTTATCGTGAACTTCAGGACACCCGTAGACAAAGCAATAAAAAAACTTAGCCCCTTGGCTTTCATTAAAGGAACACAGAACAACATTGCGAGAAACATAAACTGGCAGCAAATCCAACTCCTGCCTACAGAAGACGCTAATACCCCCACTCCTTCCCCTAGAATCCATACCCGAGACGAACTTAAGCTTTAGACAGGCTAACTTCCTGACCACAGACTCAATAGAAGTTTTACATTCAAGAAGGCATAAAACATCTAAACGACAATAGCGAAGTATCCATTTGAGGTAAGGAATTACAGAGGTCTTCGCTTCACCGACCTCTCTGCAATTCCAGACACATGCTTTCATGGATAAACCGGGGACCCTTGACGGTAGGTCCCCTGTGCCTCAGATGTTCCCGGCTCCCAGCTTGTAGTGCCTTCCTTCGATGAGTCTATTTTGTTCTTGGCGTTGTCAACTCTGCCAATGATGCCACCTGTGATCCAGAAATTGTCCAGCTCTGCCTGTTTGAAGCGTTTGGCCAGGGAATTGTAGACTCCCTCCCCATCCTCCTTCTTGTGCAATGGGTCAGCGAAAAGTGCTCCTGCAGTGCCCAATTCAGGTAGCGACGCTACCTTCCTCTTGGGAATTCTGAACTCCTTTGTCCTTTCTGCCATGGTCCCAGGCAGATCCAGACTTGTTGCCCTATGAAGTTTGAGTTTTTGTTTTTTCTTACTGGAGCTAGTGCCCTCTTCACCCCAGTTCTTGACCCCATCACTTCCTTTCCACTCCTCTTGACCTCTTTCAATCCCCTGCTCAAGTTCCATGTTTAGTTCCTCCTCATGTACAACATTGCACACAACATGCATTTTCATATTTTGAGGGCCTCCTTGCCCTAACTCTTGAGAATTTTGCTTCATTGTGACCTCAAATTCCACCGCTTTCCTCTTCTGCCCTCCTCCCTCCATATTCAGCCCCCTCCTGGAACAAGCCTCGTCGAAAGAAGAGCTCCCCGGAAGACTCAGCGACAAGTTGAGATCTATGTTTAGATCCACAAGTGGGGGGGGTATAAATAGCAGTTGGGACCCCCTGCAGAGGGCTCCCTTGGACTCCATTATCTAACTTTTCCTCTGACCTAATTTCCTCGGGAGTGGAGTCAATAATAATGGGTTGTTGTGGGGTACTTCCCAAGTCAAGTACCTTTTCCCCAGAAGTCAAGGGCATTAACTCTAGAGTACAGGACACTCTACTTCTGCCGCTTTGCGAGTACTATTGCTGAGGTTGACCTTGCACACGTAGTCCCTCCTTCAAGTTCTCTAGGGAGTTGAAAATATCAATGTTTGGCCTGACACGAGTTGGCCTTTTGCCGACCATATCCTGTCCTGCAATCTCCTCAGGGCCAGGGGCCCTCACATGAAATCCTCTCTGCGGAAGTGGATTTCCCCCCACGGTCCCACCTGCAAATCCTTGATTGGCTGAGTCCAAGCGTGCTCGCTTCCCCATCCTTTCCGCTTTGATGAGTTCTTCGGCTGCTGTAAACACTGCATGCAGGCCATGCAAACTTGATCAACTACTACCAGCACCCTCCGATGATCTCTTCCTCTTCCTATCCGTTGCTTCTTGGGTTGCCTCCTGTACCAGGATTAACGGCCCTCTGTTTTGGGCCACCTGGAGAATAGGCTCTTCTTGTCTGCACATCATTTGCCGATGCTATTCCGGGGAGACCCTAGTAAAAATAGGGTGACCCCTAACCAGTCGAGTGGTTGTGAAAGGCTCTATCGGTGGGAAGGCAAAAATTCTGTTAGAAAAAAGAGGTTCGTCAGTAGGTTGGACCTCATAACCTTGTTTCTCCCACGAGTGGAACAGCTCTACAATACCTTTCACAGCATCCTGACTCGTCACTCTACATTCCTTCATGTGGTGTCCCACGTATCCACATTTCTTACAGAAGATGAACAACCCCTCATATCGGAAGCGCACCCAGACTTGATGACCCCTTTGGAGCTTAAGATAAGCCCCCGAGGCAAGGGGTTTTTTAAGGTACACCTTTGCTCGAACCCTCAATTTAACAGGTGAGGAGCTCTAATCCTCCTCGGATTCTAGTTCCATGAACACTCCTATCACCTTAGCTAGGTCCTTCAACACATTTGCCCGCCGATACTTGAACGGAATCCCTTCCATTTGGACCTAGAAAGAAGTGCTCCAGAAGTTCAGTCTATCTGGCACACCCATCTCCCCACAATACTTCAGAACCAACAGTGAACCATCCAAGGCAACGTTCTTGGCCTTGATCAGATATGATACGTCCTCTTCCTCCGAGAGAACAAACTTGAAGATGAAGTTCTCCCCAGGGTCTCGCTCAACTATAACCAGCCCCCTGAGTCCCCAGTGTTTATTAGCTAGGGTTGCTATTTTTTGTGGCTCCCAACGTCCTCTTCCTATTCATGTGGGGTTTAAAATTAACGTAATGTAAAATTATGTTTTTTGGCACTTTAATTTTTTTTATAAAAAAAAAAGCATATATACAATTGTTACTAATTTCATGTTGTCAAAAAATTGGGATTGAGTTATTTTGAGTCCGGATGAATTGAATCTTTGGACGAAATTGATATTCGATACCCGCCTTTTTCGGATATTTTTGGTGTCGGATCAATATCGGGTTTGGCCACTAGAAAAATGAAAACAAGTATTTTTTGTTAATTGTTTCTTAAGTTGATTATGTATTTTTATTTTTACAAAATCAAATTGTTGAATACTCCGTAATACTTATTAAACTTTACAAAATATTAACGTAAATAAATCTATTAATTATAAGAGAAAGGGAGACCCACATTAAATATTTTAAAATAAATAATAGTGGAATGAGTTCCTAATGATTGTAGGAGGATGGAATGAAATTTCAAAAAATATAAATTTTATATGATGTAGAAGTGTGGACTCCCACTAAAATTCAACATTTTAGAACTTGCATGGCGCATGCTAGTAGTAGAAGTCATGCCATCCTACCTAACAAACGTCTGAACCTAACAAATGTCTGAAATGGGAGCCGAGGAGAAACAAGATTAGCACTTGCCAAAATCTGAAACTTTTTTAGTAAATCAATTGAATTTCATGCAGAGAACTTTTACAACCTTGAATGGAGATAAGTTATGATAACTTTTACAATCTGAAATTGTATTTTCAAAATAAATATTTTTTTGGAAAATTGTATTAAATTTGAATAAATTTAAATAAATTAGAAAAGTTCTATCCAACCTAAGCAAAGAACAGCCCGAAATACAACACATTTGCTCACAACTCTTCTTTTCAACTACAATGCTGCAGTTTAACGTTCCTCTCATCACATTTGCTTTCAATTCTGTTGTGAGCAACACACCGCTCCTCATCCTATTCCCTAGTAAGCATTCTAAAAATCAAAAGACAACTCTATTCACTGTCAAGTTCATTAGCAAACAAACACTTCAATATAGATGAAAGACTTGGCATCTTAAATTGAAAATGGAGACAATTAAGATGTACGAAGTAAATACTACTCGATAGTCAAAAGTCTCATAGCGTACAAAGTATACCCGCAAACATTATCCAAAGACTCAACAGATCAAATGACGCCACCGCCGATCAAGCACCCAATTCTCAGAATAGGTGCCTGATGTTGGTGACAGCGTTTGACAACACCGCAAACAAAGACCTAACCGCATCATAAAAAAACAAAAAATTGAAATCAATCCCTTGCAACAATAATCAAAACTAATATCTCGATGTGCAGCAGCCAATGGCAAAACCATTCATTTCTTCTTCTGGGCAGCCTTGGTGACCTTGGCACCACTTGGGTCCTTCTTCTCAACATTCTTGATGACACCCACTGCAACAGTCTGCCTCATGTCCCTCACGGCAAAACGTCCAAGAGGTGGGTACTCAGAGAAGGTCTCCACCACCATGGGCTTGGTCGGAATCATCTTCACGAAACCAGCATCACCATTCTTCAAGAACTTGGGCTCCTTCTCGAGCTCCTTACCTGAACGCCTGTCGATCTTGGTCACAAGTTCGGCAAACTTGACAGCAATGTGGGAGGTGTGGCAGTCAAGCACTGGGGCGTAACCCTGTCCAATCTGTCCAGGGTGGTTCATGATGATGACCTGGGAGGTGAAGTTGGCTGCCTCCTTGGCTGGGTCATTCTTAGAGTCAGAAGCCACATAACCACGCTTGAGATCCTTGACGGCAACATTCTTGACGTTGAACCCAACATTGTCACCAGGAAGAGCCTCTGGAAGAGACTCGTGGTGCATCTCAACAGACTTAACCTCAGTGGTCAGCCCAGAGGGACCGAAGGTGACAACCATACCAGGCTTCAAGACACCAGTCTCAACACGACCGACTGGCACAGTTCCAATACCTCCAATCTTGTAGACATCCTGGAGTGGGAGACGGAGGGGCTTGTCTGAGGGCCTCTTGGGCTCATTGATCTGGTCGAGGGCCTCAAGGAGGGTTGGACCCTTGTACCAGTCGAGGTTGGTGGACCTATCAATCATGTTGTCTCCCTCAAACCCAGAGATGGGCACAAATGGAATCTTGTCAGGGTTGTATCCAACCTTCTTCAGGTATGAAGAAACTTCCTTGACAATTTCATCGTACCTTGCCTTGGAGTATTTGGGGGTGGTAGCATCCATCTGTTACATGAAACAAACACACAGTAAATACCACTGATGAAAATAAAGGCAATGAAACACAAAAGAATGACACTGACAATCATGCATTACCTTGTTGCAGCAGCAAATCATTTGCTTGACACCAAGAGTGAAGGAAAGAAGGGCGTGCTCACGGGTCTGACCATCCTTGGAGATACCAGCCTCAAAACCTCCAGTGGTGGAGTCAATGATGAGGATGGCACAGTCAGCCTGGGAGGTTCCGGTAATCATGTTCTTGATAAAGTCACGGTGTCCGGGAGCATCAATGACAGTGCAGTAGTACTTAGTGGTCTCAAACTTCCACAAGGCAATATCAATGGTGATACCACGCTCACGCTCAGCCTTAAGCTTGTCAAGCACCCAGGCGTACTTGAAAGACCTCTTGTTCATCTCAGCAGCTTCCTTCTCGAACCTCTCAATCACACGCTTGTCAATACCACCAAGCTTGTAGATCAAGTGACCGGTGGTGGTCGATTTCCCAGAGTCGACGTGGCCAATGACCACCAAGCTAATGTGAGTCTTCTCCTTACCCATGATTAAGTTTTAGGCTTAACTGTAAGGCAAGACAAAAGAGTAAGAACCCACTATTGATTGACATGTACAGTACAGTATTCACAGTTGCATCAGCAACACCCTATTACTTCTAATCATCAAAATGATTAATTCGCAAAGACAAGCCCGAAACTTTAAATACTGTAAACCAACTGAAACATTCAGACATGTAGGCGCTGATGAGTAATTAAGCAAACATAGACATAATGACCATTTAACATCTACCACATACTCATACTATAATAAAGCCAGGCTAAACAGACATCGCATACAGCACAAAGAGTCACTGTCTCAGATTTTCATGACAAGATTAAGGCAATAAGAGCATTGAAATAGTAAAAAAGCAGAGCACCACAACTATTTCTACAGCCTAAATCAACTACACCATGATCTATAAAAACCAAACTAAGCCAATGCATAATTTCAAATTACAGGTACGGACTTATCCTCATTAACATAACAGGCTTGTCAATACGGCAAGTTATCACATAGGCGAGGGTACCACATATTTACAGTAGATATATGATACAATAAGCTAGAATTAAAAAACAGTACGACTTTTAGGGTTTTTCAGATTTGGTTCAAAACATTGGCAGCACAAACCCATAAAACATCAGATCTACATAGAGTAAGCATTACATCAATGTACGTGACAGAAATCCAATATCACACACGTACTCATCTGAGATGATCGAATCGTAACACAAATCTTTACTACAAGCAACGATTTCAGATTCAACACAATCCCAGAAGCAGATTGTTTATAAGAGAAACGTGAAATTTAGAATCCCAAACCTGAAATAAAAACAAGATAACAAGACCCTATGCATAAACCTAAGAAGTTCTAACCTCAAACAAATCAATCATACAAATTCAATCGAAACACAAAAATGACAATACAACCAGCACAAAATGATTCACACTCTCGCAGCGATGACAAAGAATACATGAATTAGAAATCAGATGGAGAGCGATACCTGAGAAAAAGCAACGAGAAACTCTAGCCGCAACAAGATGAGCAGCTACACAGGGAGAATATCAATCGTTGTAGGGTTTGAGAGAAGGCTCACATTAGGCTTTTATAGCACAAAATTAGGTTACGATTGTAGTGCCCTTCACTGCCAAGAATACCCTAGATTTTCCGTTAAACTACGTAAATATCCTTGTCTAGGACCGACTATAGGATATGTTATTTACCACAATATTTATTATTAAATTAATTATAATATATCAATAAACATGAATATTCATATAGATACTAGTCTTAAACCCGTGCAATGCACGTTGTATGATAAAATAAATATTATTTTTAACAAAAAAAGAACCTAAATTATTATTGTACATATAAATTAAAACGACCACAACATAAATTATATAATTAAATTAAAGATACGAAAAAAATTTCAAATAAAATATATAAAATTAAAAATACATGTAAGTAAAAAAAAAGTACAATAACAATCAAGATTCTAACTACACCAACCAAAATACATGTAGGTCAAGAGTTTAAGTAAAAATATCGATGAATTTTATAATAATATTAACAAATTTACATTGAATTTTATAATAATTATTGATGAATTTATTAAGAAAATTTTAACACTATGGTAGACATAAGTAGGTATTACATGATGTACCATATAACAATCAATGCTCTAATTGGTGGATGTTGACGGATTGTTCTTTGTATAATTAGGAATCCTATGTCATACCAAGTAGGTATTACATGGTGTACCATATAATAATAATAATAATAATTATTATTATTATTATTATTATTAATTGGCCAAAATAATTATTGATATTTGGACGAAAATAATTTAATTCAGTATTTATCTATCTTCTGATTGGTCGAAATCCCTACAATTAATCTTCTGTCTCCATTTAGCGGGATCCAAAAACTTTACTATTAATATAATATAAATTGTTATTATTATTATTATTATTATTATTGTTGTTGTTGTTGTTGTTGTTGTTGTTGTTATAGGCAACACCAAAATAATTACTGTTATTTGCATCAAAATAATTTAATTCAGAGTCCAAAGCAGTTAAGGATTAGTGATACTTTCTGTTTTTTTTAATTTTAAATAAAATCCAGATTGAAAATTAAAAAATTGAAAATAGAAAAAAAATAATTTTCTACGTTGTGATTGGGCAATTCCCCAACAGTTACCCCCGTGACTCTATTTCGTGGGACCCACATTGATTTCTATTATAATATATAGATATAGATTATTATTATTACTAGTCTTTAACCTATTAAAATAGTTTAATAATATGTTTGAGTGAGAGGTAGAGTCCTTATTATATTTGGGTAGGAGCTAGACTCCAAATTGAGTTGGGAGGTAGATTTCTAATTAGATAAGGTAGACTCTTAATCTGATTAGGCTTCTTGTTTATTATTATTTTTTTAAATCGATTTATTATTATTTTATAGGCGAGAATTTTTTACTGTATTTTTAAATCGATCTTTTTCTTTAATACAATTGGCCAATAACCCCTACAATCACTATGGGTTGAGTATTTCAAATTTCGAATATATTACTTTTATATTATTATAGATATAAATAAATTGTTCCAAGAATTGTATAGCACATATCTAACTTGTAAAAAGTGTGACAGTAAATATAAATAAATGATACTATTTTTGAATCAATATTATAACATATGAGTTGCAAGTAGAAAAAATACAATCCAACTCAAAACCTCGTAGGTAGTTATCCATAATAATGAAAATAAAAAACCATATATTATAAATAAAAGCACCCGCTAGCAATTTTTTGCATCAAATATCACCCAAATTCTTACCAAAATATCAAAGTTTACATATACACAAATAGCACTTGTCAATAGCCAAACACTGATCACACCAAAACAACCAACCTACCTATAACTCACAATCAATATATAATCCTTAGTTTTCTTCTCAACTTTCAACGCATAAGGGCTCAAGGTAAACTAATGTTCTACACTCAACACATGACACAACTAACATGGTTCACCAAGTTTCAAAAACTCCCAATCAACATTCTAATATTCTCCTCAAATAACCAATGTCTACCAAATAACTTGTGTGACATATTTAAGTTGTTCATGACATGTCAACCAACATTTTAATATGACTCATTTAGTGTTAACAAAAAAAAGATGAGTCCATGTCTCTAGTCAATAGGTGGACTAACATCAAAGTATCATCTATCATGAGACTTGTACTTCTCACTAATCACCAATGATCAACAAGAATCTTATCATACCAACCAAAACATAGAGTTTTATCTAGACTCAACACCAAACGATCATCACATAACTTATCATGGAAAAAAACATTATTGAACAACCAATATCTCCTAGATAGTATAAATGACTCAATCAAGGATTCTACACTACACCATCCAACATCTAAATGCAATTCCATAAATTTCAATAAAGGGTCTTTAGATACCTCATTCTTCTCACGAAGAAGATCAAGGATGCCCATGTCATGAACAGTATAGGATTCATCTCCAAGGTTGTTTAGCTCCCGAATTGGTGGTTTCGAGATGATAAGGAAGATTCTACTTGGTGTTCATCACTATGGCTCGGATCTTTTTGTCCTCCTCTTGACTTAGAACTTCATCAATTTCTTTATGGGCCTCAATAAGCTTAAGCGGTTCTCCTTTATTGGCTACAAGAACAACCTCCTCAACTCTTGAACCCTCTCCCTTCTAGACCTCTTCAATGGACTTAAAATATCTTAAGAGACTTAGAGAGGAGAAATAAGACTTCTCCTTCTTCCACCTTTCAACCTTGATGTAAGGATCATCGTAGAAATCACCCTTTGAAGCCTATCTCTCCTTCTCCTTGGTTTATCTTGTTCAATGACGAAGGTTTGAATTTGAGCAAGTTGATGAGCAATAATCCCAAGAGTATCTTGATAAGAAGAGAGCTTGTTTTCTAATCGATCTATGGTAAGGGATGATTGTGTTTTGGGATATTTTTTTATGGAGTTTTTCGGGGTTTTTTTTTTGGTAGCTAGGCTATGTGTTTAGGTTAGGTATTTTTGTGAAATCCCATAAAGAGAACAAGGGAAATCAAAATCAAAAGAAAGAAAACAACAGAGAAAACTTAAGCACCGAACCCGAATTTGCTCTTATACGGAATGGATCGGGTTGGGATATTGATTGCTTGAATTATGATCAGGATGATGGATGATCAAATCTTCACAAAATGAACACTTGAATCAAAAGAGCCAGACATGAACTTGGATAAAGGGAGATCCACAACCTAGAACTACAACTCACCAAGAATTGCTAAAGGAAATTCCATCATTATTCCTTAAAGGATTGGCTAGTAACACCATGCATAAAATATACAAAACTTTAGAGGATAATGAAAGCAACAAGCTTCATTTTCATATTCATCCTCTTATTTATAATCATCAACATCTAATATTATTTTCTTCCCAAATGCCTTAGTTTATATAGACAATGTGTTAGATTATTCACCAAAAAAATGGGAAATTACATCAGGACCCTTAATGGCCCAACTTAATTACAAACTAGACTAAAATAAAAAAAAAAACCTAAAAGTAGAGGAGATACATATGAAAGTAAAGGGGTAAGTGGTTCATTACATGGGTTAAGGGAAAAATCCCTCAAAATAGGAAAAATCTAATTATGTGCGACACGGGTCTAGTCACAACCCACAGGTGACACAAGTTGTGTAAGCTGTTTCTTGCAAAGAAAACAATTTCTTTGATGAAGGTCACGAGCATGTCCTCCAATGATACGGTGACGACCTCCCCCCTGGAAGGGAGTTCATGATCATGTCGTAGGATGACACGATCATTTCCTAGGTCTTCAATTCGTCCTTGGCTGGTTTTTGAACGACACGTTCATGTCGATCTGACACACGATTGTGTTGTCCCGATGTTCTTATTTCTTTGCTTGACTTTTCTTCCCATGTGTATTGTGAATAACCAAAGTACCTCCAGTAGTGTCGGGGTGTTCACGGGTTGGGTACCTGAACCAATTGAATAATTTTTTTGCAAAACCAAAACTTCAGGTCAGCTATAACCTCGAACCATAGCCGCATCAGAAAGTTTCCGGTATCCAAAATTCAGGTAATCGAAAGTTTCGGATCGGCTTACCGGTTAACCGGAAAACCCGATTATTCTCAATTTTCTAAGTTTTCGATCCACTTTTAAATTGTAACTAGTCTTTTTATGACCTGTGCGATGCACGATTTATTTTTTATTATTTTTTCTAACACCATTTTTGTCGTACTAAATTGTAATAACTATCAATCTATATTTTGTAATTGATATAATTGGAAAAAAATGTACCATCGCTATTCATATATTTTCGTAATAAAATATATTTTATTACTAATTAGAATTATATAGTTCAAAATGTACACTAATTAAAAAATATATGCATGGCTTGAAATTTCCTTTGTTATAATCATTAACGAGAGAAAAATAAAATGAATTTATATTATATATATTAAGAAATTTTAAATTTAATTTCGGACACTAATTTTAAATTTAATTTTGAGCACCCAATTTTGGCCAAGGGCTAACCCATAAGTAGCGCTGGCAAAAATTCGGGTCCGGGTAAATTTGGGTCGGACAAATTCGGACAATGTCAAAATTCGGACGAGAAATTCATGTCCGGACCCAGTTTTATTTCGGGTCGGACAATTCGGACGAAGCTAAAATCGAGTTCAGACAATAAAAAAAAGAGGGATTTTATGTCCGAATATTCGGTCAATTCGGACACTATCAAAATTCGGATGAAGAATCTATGTCCAGACCCGGTTTTTTCGGGTCGGACAATTCGGGTAATCCGGGTCGAACGATTTTTTGCCAGCGCTACCCGTAAGCGAACCGATTACCCTCTTTTTCCCCGGTTTGGGCAACCGACCTAATTGAATTTAATTTTTTGGGTCGATTACCTGAATTTTTTTTAACAGTCCTACTTCGGGGTAACTTCCTTGATTGTGAAAAGACGAGTTTTCCCTTTGGATTGATCCTTCAACCGTTTGATGCCAAAATTGATGTCTCCGCTTCTTATTGTTACCGATGATCCCGTGGGCCCTTAGAAAGTTCAGGAATGGTTCCTTCGAAGATCTGAAGCTGCATCCATAGGCTGGGGTCCCACTTGAAGCGAACGCTACAACCCATGTGGATCGAAGCTCACCTCCCAAGTCCCGGGTCCACCTTAAAGTGGTACCACACCCGACCCGGAAGTTCATTTACTCAGGATGTTCAGAGGGAGGTTGGGATGGCTTGAAAACCAAGGATTTCGCCAGTGGGACCGACCCCAATATGGTGCAAATTCTGATGCAAGTGTATAGAGTTTTAATCTTATGTCTTTAATGCATTCTCAAGATCCTATTTCTGTGCATCATACTAATTACTTCTATTACTAATTCTCATATTCCCATTATAGATTCTCATGTTCCCAACAAAGCTACTATTAGCAATCAATTCACTTATGATAATATCGACACCTTTGTTATTCAAGAAGTCTTTGATAATAATTTACTGTTTTCAACTAAAGTTGCTGCTCCTCCTTCAAGATCTACGAGGGTTAGAATCCTTCCTGCTTGGCTATCATATTACACTACACTCAAGCTCGGAAAACCATAAGAAAGATTTCTTATCAATCCTCTGATAAGTTTCACAGTTTTCGCGCATTATTTCCTTGTTTTATTATATTACACTTCCTTATTTTAAGGGTTAGAATCCTCTGATAAGGGTTAGAATCCTTCCTGCTTGGCTATCATATTACACTTCAAGATCTACGAGGGTTAGAATCCTTCCTTATTTTAGCTTTCATTATTTCCTTGTGACTCAATCCTATACCAAATTTCCGCATATTTCCTAACAAATGACATCAAAGCTTTGATATCAAGGATGAGTTCTAACATGAACGCCGAAATTCCTATGTTCGATGGAGAGATCAATTTCAACCTTTGCAAGATTCAGATGAAGGCAACATTGATGCAAAACGGATTGTGGAAAGTTCTCGATGGGTTCATCAAGAAATCCGATCCTATGGATGGCGTTGGATAGGTAGTTGATAAGAAGGCGAAGAAGGATGCTATCAAAAATTGAGACGATCTTAAAGAGTGAGCTTTATCAACCATTTAACTCTGTTTAATTTGGCATCGAATGTGCTAAAGGACGTTCTTGACATGAAGATACATGTGGATTTATGGAATAAGTTGGAACAACTCTACATGACGAAGAGCATCACCTACATAATCCACATGAAGGAACAACTCTATTTTTTTAAGATGGCTGAAGGTACTCCTATCCTAAAACACTTGAATGCATTTACTTCTCTTATTCATGACTTAAGAGAGTATTGATCAAAATACGAGTGATCTAGATAAGGCTATTATGCTTGTTGTGTCATTGCCTGAATCCTACAAAAACTTGAAGGAGATTATGTTGTATGGTGGTAATGAATTGACACTTAAGGGTGTCAAAGCTATCCTTTTGTCCAAAGAAAAATTAGACCTTGATGCTAGAAATAATGATAGAGGAGAAGGCTTAGTTGCTAGGGGTAGAAACTTTGATAGAGGCGAGAGTAGTAGTAGAAAACCCTCTATATCTAAGTCTAGAGGCCATAAGTCAACCAAAGGGTGTAACTACTGTCAGAAGCCAGGTCATATTAACTATGAATCTTGGAAATTGAAGAAGAAGAAAGAAAATGAGGCAAACAGTAAACCTAAATGGAGAGGCTTCTGTAGTGAAATATGAAGGTGATGTATTACTTGTAACCACTTCAGATAATCGTCATGAGAATGAGTGGGTATTGATTCTAGTTAAACTTATCATGTGTCATCATCATGACTGACTTTCTACATACAAACCCCTAGATCAAGGTGTTATGCTTATGGGTAATAATGCTTCTTGTAAGGTCCATGGGATTGGTACTGTCTTGATTAAAACGCATGATGGTGTTGTGAGAACCTTATCCTATGTACGCTATATTCCTGAATTGAAGCATAATTTGATCTCACTTGGTACTTGTTAGGACTACAGTCAAGGACATTACTTCTACATTCACCAAGGACCTCACACAGAGTTTTGATATGAAAGACAAAATTACAAAGGCAAGAAAGAGAAGTATCTTGTGTTCCATTTTATCTAAATTCCCTACAGAACCAACGTCCTCCACAACACACTTCACGATGCCCTCATCGCATTCCCCATGGAGGACATCCGTCTGTGGATAATTGATTCAGAGCACAAATATTGCAAACTTACTTAGGGAAGTATCTCGCCCTTAATTCTTTACAAGTTTTGATATATGTGATTTATATTACAAACCTCTCTTTCTTGTATGTAGAATATTTGGAGAAAGTGAACTTGGAAAGACCTCCTAAAAATGTCGGCTTCCAAATCTGGGAAAAAATCCAAATATGATTATGATTGGATGCATTCAAATCGGGGAAAGAATCAACCCTAGCATAAACAATCATTCGATTCCAAGTGAAGAAATCGAGAAAAATGTTGTAGGAAATCAGTGAGTGATTTCTGAGTATGTAACCAATTGATATTGGTGAGAGTATAACCATTAGAGGGCCTTTGGTATATTGTAGCCAAGGACTCGGCGAGTTGTGTAACAAAAACTAAGTGTTGTAGTTTCTGTGAGTGTTAATCACCAACGTGGTTGGTGGAATCTTTCGTCTAAAATCGCTGCTAGGACAACTTAGTTGGGATACTAACCAACTTAGTTGGGAAACTAGCTCTATTGTAACTGTCCTGAGGACATCAGCTCTAGGACAGTGAGGCTGTTTGTAACTACCTCAGTGTAATACTTTCTAGTTTGCATTCAATAATATAAGTATTTTTGTTACACTTGTTTAAAGCCTTAACGGTAAGTTAATGTTTGTGACTAACGTCCTCTTTGAGTGTGCATAATTTTAATAACCCTATTCACCCCCTCTGGGGTTCTTTCAAGTGGTATCAAAGTAGGTCCACTCAAGAAGAGATTCATCACTCTGTGGAAAAGATCATGGTTGGGATCAAAGATGGTGATATAGGACAAGGACGTTGCTTAAGCACACCCCCATTTTTCTGAGGATCAAACTTTGCCCACTGGAAGAAGCGTATGAAAGCCTTCATCATGTATCAAGTCTATGATCTATGGGACATAATTGAGAATGGAGACTTTGTCCCCATGATCACAGAGGGAGAAATCACGAAACCCAAAATTATATCCAAATATACTGCCAAAGAAGTATAAAAGACAAATAAAAATGTTAAAGCCTTACGTACTCTCTATTGGACTTGATCCAAATGAGTTTGAATATGTCTCTGGCTGTGATACAGCTAAGCAGGTGTGGGATGCCTTAGTACCCACATATGAGGGAACTATCCAAGTTTGAGAAATAAGGCTTGATAATTATGTCAAGCATTACGAATCCTTCAAAATGAAGAATGGAGAATCCGTCATGGAAATGTACAAACTGTTTGCTATCATAGTCAATAATCTCAAGTCCAAGGGGAAAACCTACTACAATTAAGAAAAAGTTTACAAGGTCCTCATATGCATTCCAAGAAAGAAATGGGAACCGAAAGTCACCGCAATTGAGGAAGCTCAAGATTTGAAAACTCTCAAATTAGATGACCTCATTGGAAAACTTCTTGGTCACGAGATATATCTTTAAGAAGAGCATGTTGAAAATTAAGAAGCAATCCGCAAAGACCTCAATGCTCCTAACGACAAGTCAAATGAGGATGATAAGAACCAGAGTTTGGTTTTGATGGCCAAGGAACTCAAGAAACCGTGCAAGAAAAGTCATAACTCCAGAGGATCCCCATTCAAATAGGTCAACCAAAGAGGTAAGGACTCTCAAGTAATGAAACTAACCCATTTTCTTGCTTTTGTTGTGGTGATCCAAATCACTTGAACAAAAAATGGAGCCATATAGCCCTGATGGCCTCTTGGAGTGACAATAGTGGCAAATGGAGTGATGACGAGGAGGTTGCCAATCGTTATCTTATAGGAAAAGACACCAGTGGTACCGAGGAAGTTGGTACAACAAATGATGACTACCAAGACAATGATGAAGATGAATCAGGGGAGTAACTCTTGATGAGCTCCTTACTTGGCCTAAAAAGTACTTAACAAACTATTTTCTGAAGATTTTTGCAGGTGAGACTAAGTACTTGGATAAAACTAAGTCTCTAAAAAGGACTATCAGAGGTCTGGAAGAGTCTAAAGATAAATTGGAAAAGTCTTTTAAATTTTAATGATTTTACATCTAAGATTGGCATCTCAAGACTGAGAAACTAGACCTCAAGGCCAACCTCGATAAGGTCACAAGTCTTCTTGTTAAGCTAACCAAGGAAGAAGAAAACTCTAGTGAATTTCTTGGATCTCAATGCGCTTCCTTCAATAAGGAAGGATTAGGACATCGTTCTAAGAAGAAACAAAACTGCCGTCAAAGACATTATGTCTCTCGAAAACCGCCAGCCTGAACAAGGGACCAAGGACGTTATAACGACCTTGATAGAAAGGAACAAGGTCACATATCCTACTTACGACACCAAAGGCAGTGCAACTACTTTGGCACAAGATCCCAAGGTCAGTCATCTCATCTAAAAGATGAGTTCCAATCCCATAAATCTCATTACTCCAAGTATTATCGTTCTATAATTGTGCAACTCTGGGTTCCAAGAGGAACAAAACCTCCTAACATGGTTGTTACTAGGAGTCACGAAACTTAATTTGAAGTCAAATGGCTTGAGGAAGGTTGTTTGAAAATTTTGTAGGTATGCTCGGCATCCAACCAAGGAAATAATGAAACCTCAAGAGTTTGGATGCTCAAAGAAACTTGGAGTAATCAAGGGCATTGCATGCATCAGTAACAACTTCTGCAGTAAAACCCAAGGTCCTTGGCGAAAGTGACAACAACATCATGTCCTTCGTGTGTCATAAAGTTTGACGTATTGGATCTATTTAAATGACAGTGTTATTGATCATTCATGGCACGAATTGAGGGGGAGCACCATCTCTTAGCATTAACAAGTTCATTAAGTTGTTGCAGATTGTTAGAGAGGGTTGTTATATGAAGAAGTAGTTTCCTATGATCTTTTTGATAAAAGTCAAAAAGGGGTGAAGGAGTATAGTTATTAATGAATTTTGTCTTTTATCAAAAAGGGGGAGACTGTTAGGACTAGGGACAAGGACATTACTTCAACATTCACTAAGGACCTCACACGGAGTTTCGATATGAAGATAAAATTATAAAAGCAAGAAAGGGAAGTATATTGTGTTCCATTTTATCCAGATTCCCTGCGGAACCAACATTCTCCACAACACACTTCATGATGCTCTCACCGTATTCCCTATGGAGGACATCCGTCTATGGATTTTTGATTGAGAGCGCCAATAATGCAAACTCACTTAGGGAAGTATCTTGCCCTTAATTCTTTCCAAGTTTTGATATATATGATTGATATTACAAACCTCTCTTTCCTGTATGTAGAATATTTGGTGAAAGAGAACTTGGAAAGAGCTTCTGAAAATGTCGACATCCAAATTTGGGAAAGAATCCAAATGTGATTATAATTGGATGCATCCAAATCTAGGAAAGAATCAACCCTAGCCGTTGATGTGCAAAAGGAAGGAGATCGAGGACACCAAGTATGGAAGAGTACATATCCGATATAAATCAAATTGTCAACTAGGAAGGAATCTGGATGATTTCCAATCAATAAATAGAGAACAATAAATCAAGCAAATCAAACCATATAGGGATATAGCCATTGACCCCCAATAAGGAAGGAAATATGCAAGAAGGCTATAAATCACCTCATAACCTCAAGTAGAAACATTCATTCGATTCCAAGTAAAGAAATCGAGAGAAATATTGTAGGAAATCAATGAGTGATTTTCGAGTGTGTAACCAATTGATATTGGTGAGAGTGTAACCAGTGGAGGACCTCTAGTATATTGTAGCTGAGGACCTCGGCGAGTAACAGAAACTAAGTGTTGTAGTTTTTGTGAGTGTTAATCACCAACATGGTTAGTGGAATCTTTCGTCTAAAATCGTTGCTAGGCGAGGTTGTTAGAATCGTGATTCTAATTAGAATTGATAAGCGTAGTTAGGATCTGAATCGTAGAATCAGATCGAGGATCGTCAGATTCTAATACAATAGGAAAATATTAAAAAACGTTCTATAATAGTTAAAATCTTAACAAATGTTCACTATTAATGAAGCAATACATTAAATTTATATTGTTATGACATTACATTAAGTTATATGTTCAGTGGATAACATTAATACAAAATTTATATTGTCATGACAAAATTTTAAAGTTGATAATGTGCACAAATATTATTAAACTCAAGTAGGATCAAGGATCGAATCATAGGATTCTAGAACCGTATTGCGATTCTAAGACATAATATTCAGGTTAAACCAAGATCGTAAGATCCTACTACTTTAAGATCCTAATAAGAGTTGGATCGATGGAAGGTTTTTCGATCGTAAACTCGTGGAATCGTTGATTGTGATCGAGATTTTAAAAACTATGCTTGTAACGGCCCCCTCCCGAGCCGTGAACATTACCGATAAACGCTTCAAGGATCGCTGGCTAGCCCCACAAATCACCACGAGTCTTTCCAGCGTGTTTCGTCCTCGCTCACGCGCTACTTGGGAAAACTTCCCAGGAGGTCATCCATCCTAAGACTACTCCTAGCCAAGCACGCTTAACCAAGGAGTTCCCAACGGATGAGCTACCATAAAAGAAGGTGCACCTTGGTGATATAAGTAACCATTTCAATCCTTTTAAGCCACACTTTAACCACATACCTGGAATATTACAGTCACCCTCACTTAAGCGCACAATGTCCTCATTGTACCACAATCCATTCCAGAATCTTTGCCCCGCTAGGTGACTGCCCATGGGTCTCCCGTCCACTAGCACAAATCATCACGAGTCTTTCCCGTGTGCTTGGTCCTCGCTCACACGCTACCTGGGAAAACTTCCTAGGAGGTCACCCATCCTAAGACTACTCCCAGCCAAACACGCTTAACTGAGGAGTTCCCATCGGATGAGCTACCATAAAAGAAGGTGCACCTTGGTGATATAAGCAGTCATTTCAATCCTTTTAAGCCACATTTTAACCACATACCCGGGGCATTACAATGCTGCTAGAACAACTTAGTTGGGATACTAGCCAACTTAGTTGGGACACTAGCTCCACTATAACTATCTTGAGGACATCATCTCTAGGACAGTGAGACTGTTTGTAACCACCTCAGTGTAACACTTTCTGGTTTGCATTCAATAATATAAGTATATATTCACCCCCTCTAGGGTTCTTTCAGTACTCTTGAGTCTATTAGTTGCAAGTACACAAGTGGAGATGGACCTCTAAAAATCTCTCAGGGGTCATTAGTTCTCATTTGAGGAAATAGGCGCGGGAGGCTATACATTATAAACAATAGCACAGTCACAGATTCTATGGCAATAATGGCTTCATCCCTGGATGTGGATCACACTCGATTATAGCATGCTCAATTAAGGGATGTAAGTGAAAAACGCATGTCATTACTTCGTAAGAAAGGTCTTATTGGTAAACAAGTTCTGGAAAACTTGACTTCTGTGATCATTGTGTATTTGGTAAGCAGAAGAGAGTGAGATTCTCTACGGGTACTCACACCACCAAAAGTATCCTAGACTATATTCATTATGACTTATGGAGTCCTTTGAGAGTTTCCCCCTTTAGTGGCAAGCGCTATGTGATCACCTTTGTGGATGAATTTTCAAGAAAGATTTGGGTTTATTTCCTTCGAAAGAAGAATGAGGTGTTCCCCACATTTAAAAAGTTCAAGGCTCCGGTTGAAAATCAAACTGGGAGGAAGATCAAGACACTTCAAACTAATAATTGTCTTGAGTTTGTTGAGCATGACTTTAATAAGTTTTTGTGTAGTTAAGGGCGTTGCTATGATCAAAACAGTGGTGGGCAAACCTCAACAGAACGGCGTTGCAGAGTGCATCAACCGAACCATCTTGAAATGATATCGTTGTATGCTATCTCATGCTAACTTATGGCAACGACGTGAATTATGGGTAGAAGCATGTTTAACGACATTCTTTCTCAACAATCGGTCTCCTCATTTAGCTCTAGACTTCAAAATCCCAAAAGAAGTTTGGTCAGGTAAATATGCTGATTACTCCTTCCTAAGAACCTTTAGATATACTATTTTTGCTCATGTTAATGAAGGAAAATTATCTCCTAGAGCTATGAACTGCATGTCCTTTGGTTATACAATTGAATCTAAAGGTTATCGCCTATTGTGTTACAACTCTAGGAGATCATCCAAAGTAGGGATATTGCCTATAATGAGAAGGTTATACAGTTTTCTGGAGAGAAGTCTACTGTTTCTTCTTTTGATAATATAGATTCCTCTCATGGTGCTAGCAAGTGAAGTTAGATACTCCATTGATTACAACTCAAGGTAGAGCTCTTACACCTACTAATGTAGCTCAAGATGATACACTTCCCTCGCCCACACCATGTGCTTGATGCAAATTATGAAGAAGAAGATAAAGAGAATGATGCTCCTCCTATAGAGCCTGGGGTGGAGGACTACTCTATTCCAAGAAACATACCTAGGAGAATGATCAGACCTTCCGCTCGATGTACAGGAAGCAAGAGATGAAGATTTAGGGCTGGTTGCTTATGCCCTCTCTATTGGCGAAGAAATGTCAGTGAACTTTAAGCCATCATGCTATAGCGAAGCAATCTCATACCCTAATGCTTCTAATTGGCTCTTGGCTATGTAAAAAGAAATGGAGAGCCTCCACTAGAATCAAACTTGGGAGCTAAGTGAGCTTCCAAAGGGACATCGGGCCTTGGCAATAAGTTGATATACAAGAAGAAGGAAGGAATCCTTGGGGTTGAAGATGCTAGATGGAAGGCTCGTCTGGTTGTCTGTGGTTGCACCCAAAAGGAGGGAGTTGATTATAATTTTGTTGTTCATCACACTTCTTTTCGTGTTCTATTTCCTTTGGTTACTCTTGATGATATAGAGTTAGAACAAATGGATGTGAAAATAACTTTTCTACATAGTGACTTGGAGGAAGAAATCTATATGAGACAACCCGAGGGATATGTGGTTCCAGAAAAGGAGCAACTTGTATATTGTTTGAGGAAGTCCCTCTATGGCCTCAAACAAGCTCCACGTCAATGGTACAAGAGGTTTGACTATTTTATGTTGAGTCATGGCCATACACGATGCATATATGACTCTTTTGTGTGTTTTTCAGAAGATTTGTGATTTAACTGTCTACTTATTACTATATGTTGACGACATACTTATTGCCTCCAAAGATAAGTCTCTGATTGGCAGGTTGAAATCCTAACTTAGAAGTGAGTTTGAGATGAAGGACCTTGGTGCTACTAAAAAGATCCTAGATATAGAGATTAGGAGATATCAAAAGGCTGGTAAGATCTACTCATCTCAAAAGAAATACCTTGAGATAGATCTTCCACAGTGCAATATAAGCAATTATAAGCCTGTCTATACTCCTTTTAGTGATCATTTCAAACTCAATGCAACTTGCAGTCCTCGACCAATCGAGGAATCTTATGCAATGTCTGGCATTCCTTATCCTAGTGTAGTTGGGAGTCTTATGTATGCTATGGTGTGCATTAGACCAGACTTAGCTCATACAGTTCGTACGACGAGCCGATATATGCATTGTTCGGGGAAGAAACATTGGAATGAGGTTTAATGGATGTTTCGCAATGTGAAGGGTACAACCGATCGTGGTTTGGTCTTGGATAGAAGTATTGTTGCTTCTAATGATGTTGTTTGATATATTGATTCTGATTATGCAGGAGACCTTGATAGAAGGAGGTCTCTATCTGGTTATATTTTTACCTTATGTGGTTAAATGGATCTTTCCATATCTTGGAAGGCATCTTTACAACATATTGAAACTCTATCTACTACTGAAGCTGAATACATTGCTACAATGGATGCGTGAAGGAAGCTAGTTGGCTTCGTGGTCTTCTTATTGAGTTTGGTATTGTAAAAGGTGTTACTTGTGTCTATTCTGATAGTCAAAGTGAGATTCACTTGTGTCTATTCTGACCACCAGTACATCCAAGTTTAAATGGGTCTCTCATATTCTTGTAGATTTACATGTTCCTATGACATCTCCAATCACCCTATATTGTGACAATAAGACACCTAAACACGTATTTGCTAATCCGATGTTCCATGAACGCACCGAATGTATTAGGATTGATTGTCACTATGTAAGAGAAAAGATTCAAGAG
This sequence comes from Portulaca oleracea, assembly GCA_029582165.1. Lineage (NCBI taxonomy): Eukaryota > Viridiplantae > Streptophyta > Magnoliopsida > Caryophyllales > Portulacaceae > Portulaca > Portulaca oleracea. The sequence goes on along the minus strand of CM055872.1, from coordinate 43,466,899 downwards.
AGATATATTCGAACTGCTCATGTTGCTACAACTAATCAACTTGCCGACATTATGACTAAGTCTCTTGGTGAATACCACCATAATCTTCTATCTTCAAGGTCAAGCTTGGTAGAAGTTCCTCTAAATCTATCTTGGGGGGAGGGGTGTGAATTATATTAGTTGTTCATAGATGGTTAATATTAATTATTAATTAATTAGCTACTATGTAGGAGTCAGTTACAACAACCACTGGTCACAGATAGCCGACGTCTAGCTTCATTTATATTCTCCATCTACTGTTATATTTCCAAGTCAAGTCAATTATTTTGAATAACAATACTCTTTTGTCTCATGATTTTCTCCTTTCTTCCATTGTTCTTCCATATCCAATATTCACACTACGTGAAACTTAAAAAGTTCACTGTACACTCTCGTCATGTTACTCTAAATTCGTACATCGACAATGAGCATGAACTCAATGCATGACATGTCAAGTTGAGAAAATTCATATTATCTTTTAAATTTTGTTGCCAAATATAAAAAGAGGAGTGCAAATGTTGTGATAGATGCATTTTCCAAGATGTATACTCTTTTATACTATCGTAAAAGTAAGAGTTTTGAGATTTACTTCCGGAAAATTAGATTCTAATAACCCCTACTTTCAAATTTTGTATGTCAATAATTCCTACTTTAGTTTTGTATTCTGATGATCTTAAAAAAATAAAATTGTATTATAGAATAAAGTGACGATGACTCAGTGGAAACTGACGGTGACTCAATGGAAAGCTGACGTGTCAAACACACTCTTGCCAATATACGTCAGCTTTCCACCAAGTCACCACCACTTGACTCGGAGGTGTCCCACCAAAATACAATTTTTTTTGGACCAACATGTAAGAGATTTCAGAGAAAATAACTACATGTTGTTGTTGCAGCGGAAGCAAACGAGATGACAGAGATTACAACAAAATTTAGAAAAAAAATTAAGAGATAAATTTGAACACCAAATTTACGTGGAAAACCAAAGAACTCGGAGAAAAACCCACGGACGACGACCACCAGAAAATACTCCACTATGAGAAAAGGAAGGAGTACAACTCGCTCACTATCACAGGGTGTGATATGATCAACAATGGAGATTATAATGCAATCTCTCAAACTCTCAACTCACAATCTCTCTCGGGATAACAAAGGTGGAACTCTATGGAAAAACATTGGTGAAACTCTATCTCTCTCAATATTTTCTCTATGATCTAATTGATACAATATATATTATGGATAGGAGAATAAATAGGGTTAGAATTAACCTCACGTTGCTTGGGGAAAAAAAATCCTAGCCGACTTTGCGAAACCAGGAGAGGGTCGGGGAGCGCCAACTTTGGCGCGGGTAGCGCCGCGTTCAGCACGGGTTGCGCCTGTGAGATGCAGCCTGTGTCTCCGTCAACCTTCGTGTCTGTCTCGGGTATGGGTAGCGTCTCTTCAGGCGCTGCCCGCGCCTCCTTTTTCTTTCTCACTGACTTGGGCGCGCCTATCGTGTCCTTTAGCGCGGGTAGTGCCTCACGCTTCCTTGCCGACTTTGGACCTTAGAGGATCCAATGGGCCATAAAAAATATCCAACAATCTCCATCTTGGACCTTGATCCGACTCATCGGTCCAAATAAGCACCTTGACTGTCGCCATAAACACGCCCCTCCGCAATACGTAGCCCCGAAGGGATTTCATATGCTCAAAACAACAACTAAGTCCAAATAATGTTTGAATTTAGCTATAGGTAAAGACTTGGTTAACATATCTGCAGGGTTCTCAGAAGTATGCACCTTCTTCACCACAATCTAACCTGCAGCACCTGTATCTCTGATGAAGTGATACCTGACGCTTATGTGTTTGGTCTTCGAATGGTAAGTATCAATCTTGGTTAGATGAATAGTACTCTTACTATCTGAATAGACCATGGTCTCGCCCTGTGGTACACTTAGTGTAACACCCCAGAAATACAGTTAAGAGTGGCTTAAAGGTATTGAAATAACTACTTATATCACTAAGGTGCAGCTTCTTTTAAGGTAGCTCATCTATTGGGAACTCCTCAGTTAAGCGTGCTTGGTTGGGAATAGTCTTAGGATGGATGACCTCCTGGGAAGTTTTCCCAAATAGTATGAGAGTAAGGATGAAGCATGCTGGAAAGACTCGTAATTTGTGGGGCCAGTTAGCGATCCTTAAAGTGGTTATCGGTAATATCCGCGCTCCGGGAGGGGTCGGGACGTTACACCTAGCTCCATGACCTGACCTGTCAACCAAATAGCCTCCTTCATCCCTTCTGTAGCAGCAATGTACTCAACCTCAATAGTAGAAAAGTCTTCTATAAACTGGAGTGACGCCTTCCAGGACACTGCTCAGCCACACATAATGAACACATATCTTGAAATTGAGCGTCTATTGTCTAAATCGCCATTATAATCAGCATCCACGTAACCTGCTACATCAAACGTTACAACACTGCCTCTATCATACAAGATGCCCTTCTCCAAAGTGCCCTTCACATACCGAAGGATCCACTTTACTCCTTCCCAATGCTCCTTCCCTGGATTCTGCATATATCTACTCACTACGCTGACTGCATGGAACATGTCATGTCTAGTACACACCATAGCATACATGAAACTACCAACTGCACTATTATAGGGGACATTGGACATCTTCCTTACCTTCAATTCAAATTTAGGGCAACACTCATCAGACAACTTGAAGTGTGCGACTAATGGAGTTTAAATTGCCTTACAGTTTCTCATGTTGAACTTGTCCAACACTTTTTCCAGATACCTCTTCTAAGATAGAAACAACTTCCTTGCCTTTCTATCTCTCTGGATCTCCATACACAATATCTTGTTTGCTGCCTCAAAGTCTTTCATCTCAAACTCCTGGTTGACTTGAGATTTCAGCTTATTGATCAGTGACATATCCCTTAAGACAATCAACATGTCATCAACGTACAACAACAAATAAATGAAAGACCCATTGTCGAATTGCATACAGTTGTCATAACGACTCCTTGTGTACCCTTGCCCAATCATAAAGTTATCAAACCTTTTATGCCACTTCCTGGGTGCTTGTTTAAGTCCATACAAGGACTTCCTCAATCCATACACTTATTCCTCCTTACCAGGAACAGTGAAACCCTTCGGTTGCCTTATATATATTTCCTTCTCCAACTCGCCATGGAGGAATGTTGTCTCTACATCAAGTTGCTCTAACTCCAACGAAGGCAAGCAAGGTGCGAATTGATGTACACTTCATAATTGGCGAGAAAACTTCATTGTAGTCAATTCCCTCTCTCTAGTTGCAACCTCTAACCATCAATCTAGCTTTCTACCTTGCACTCGCTACACTAGGGATATCTTCTTTGTTCTTGTACACCCATTTTACAGTAAGAGCTCGTCGCCCTTTAAGCAACTCACACAGCTCCCAAGTTTGATTCTTCTACAAATTATCCATCTCTTCTTGCATAGCTCCTATCCAGTTTGAGGCACTTGGACAAGAGATGGTCTCCTAATAGGTAGAAGGTTCATCACCTTAGGAGTCTCCTCTATAACACTCAAAGCATATGCAATCATAGCATTATCTTCCTCTGTATATCGAGTCAGTCTCTTGATCTCCCTCCTAGGATGATCTCTTGTTATATGCTATGTTCTTCCTCCACCTGAGGAACATCAGTCTCAACCTCAGGCTCATCAACCTGAGCTATTTCAAGAGCCTTATCAACGGTCTGCTCGTGATTTCAGGTTTTAGTAGCTCCACCTTAAGCCTCAACCTACTCCATCTCGAACTCAACTCTCCTTGCGTAATCCTCTTGATTAGCTTCACCATCAGAAGTAACAGTAGATTCCACTTCAGATAACATAACAGTTTCATTGAAGGTTACATCTCTAGATTGTATGACCTTTTTCAATTCAAGACACCACATTCTATATCCCTTAGACTCAAACCCATAACCTAGAAAATGCATTTAACAGCCCTGAGGGACAACTTCCCCTGATTCACATGGGCATATACAGAACATCCAAAAACTCTCAAGTTAGAATAATTATTTGGATTACAATACTTCCTCTAGAATCTATAACTCAATGGAGGCATGAAGTGATAGGTTCAATAGATAACATGCAGTAGCAATGGCCTCTGCCCAGAATTATCTGTTTTTTCCAAAGCCCTACATTTGAGAATATGCAACGAGCTTTCTCTATGAGTGACCTATTGATTCTCTTAGCTACACTATTTTGTTGAGGTTTACCCACCAAGGTTTGATGCCTAGCGATCCCATGCTCCTTGTAGAACTCAGTAAACTCAGAATCAACAAACTCCAACCCATTATCTGTTATGAGCTTCTTTATCTTCCCGCCTATCTGATTCTTCGCCAAAGCCTTAAACTTTTTGAAGCATGAGAATGTCTCATTCTTTTGCCACAAGAAGTAAACTCATGTCTTCCTCGAGAAGTCATCCACGAATGTCAACATATAGTGTTTTCCACTCAAATATGGCACTCTAGCAGGACCCCATAAATCTGAGTGAATGTAGTCAAGGATCCCTGTTGTTGTATGCATAGCCCTGCAGAAATTGACCTTCTTTTGTTTCCCATATACACGATTGTTACAAAATTTCATCTTGCTAATCTGTGTACCCCCAAGTTATCCTTTCTTGCTCAGTATTGACATCCTCTTCTCTCCCAAGTGGCACAATCTCATATGCAACAATTTTGTGTTGTCGGCCTCATCAAGGTTAGAAACTGCTGTTGCAGTTCCTATCACTGTAGTGTAGGGTTTCATGTGATCTATTTCTTAAATAGATACATATTCATTCACGAAATATTCACGACAGTTACAAAACAATTAATCACACGGGAAGTAGTACAACTGCAGAGGTTTAGTTTATACTTGATCGCTAATCTGGCTGATGAAGATGTTGACTTTTGAGATTCCAATGGAGAAATCCTCTATTGTATGTCTACGCAGCACTCCGGGAATTCAATTGCTAGATCGACCCGATCGAGACTAATCTCAATCTAAGGTGTATGTGTTTGCGGTATGTTGTGAGTTGCTTCAGGAAACAATAACTATAAACTAGGATAGAGAAGAACTCAAGAAATCACCCTAGTATCTCTCTAGAAGTCTCAAACAGCTGAATCATTAAATCTCTCAGAGAGACTCCCTTTTATAGTGTTAGGTGGCTTGGGGAAAGGGTTAACTAAAACCCTAATAACCGACTTACTCAAAAACACCGTCTGAGCCTAACAAAGTCCGTGTTATAGGCAACACAGTCCGTGTTGGCCTCCAAAATCTGTTTTAAGTCGGTTGGAATCAACACAGTCTGTGTCAGGCTCACCACGGTCCATGGTGAACCCAACACGGTCCGTGGTGTGTTGATTTCTCCAAGAAATCAACTCCCAACAATCTAAAATAAAATACGATGTTATTTTAGGCTACATACATTGTTCCAGGACACTGACTTGTGTGACCCAGTAGGACCAAATAACATACTTATAATTAAACATATTCAATTACCAAATATAGAGGTCTCTAGTAAGACATATAATCACTATATTATTTTGGCTTACACTCTAAATATATCGAACATTGTCGGGACATTCCCAACAATCTCCCACTTGTCCCACAAGTGTTTGATCACATAAATTTCCTTATCACTTACTGTCTCATGTTCGGATAAGGTAAGCTAAAGTCATCTTTATGTAAAACTCGAATGTTCCTCGATCTCCGAGTTGGACTCTGAAATGTAGATGATCATCTATTGATTCATCTGAGCTCGGCCAAACATTTTCAGTCTAAGCTCATCGAGTGGCCAACGAGACAACTGTCCCTAATAGAGAGGAAAATGCCATCTTGTTCAACTACACAAACTGTAACCCAGACACTGCCTTTATGGCCTCCTGTTACGAAAGGAGTTGGATGCGCTCCAAAGTTACAATAGACTATGCAATTTATGTAATGAACTCAGGATTTAGGAATTTTTCTTAAGTAGCGAGAGTTCTTATGACATTCACGACTTAAAGAGATCCCACTGCGGGTCAGTTCGGTAGTTGTTCTCAACATTACCCATGTGATTGATTTATGATGTCTCTACATCACCATGATCACGAAACTCGATCATTACCTCAACCCTACATGCTAATTGTTATAATATTATCACCATCCTTGTGCGATAATACAATTAGGAACTAGGTTGACCGTCAACCAGGATTAGCGTTATCAAGTTCACTTAATGGGGTTTCAGAAATTAGACCTCATCCAATTTCCCATTTTGAATTTGCTAACCCTTTTGAACATTTACATAATTCTAAGCCACATTTGATGTAAAGGTTGAATCTTATTCTTATTGATGAATCAACAAGGTCACAATTCATGAATAGTTCATGTAAACTTGACTTATTCACATTCCAAAATATGGTTTAGTCCATAATACTTGTAATGAACCTTGCACATTTTATACAATCTCCATTAATGACCTTTCGTATGGAGTGATATCTCCGGAACTCATGTTTGGATTCGTAGTGTGCTTCAGTTCATTTGCTTGAGTGATGGCTCCTATCAACAAAGCTCCATTCCTCTCGCAAGGCTAGAAACACCACCCAGTTCTAAAACGAACTTCATAATTATAGTAGTTTCTGTCACAACTTCTAAAGTCGCACCATGTTTGTCTTATTTGTAGAATTAAACCCGCTTCATGTTAGGAACCTCTTCCAACTCAACTCAATAATATTCAAACAGATAACATAATTTTCTTTGACCTTACAGATGATTATACCTTTCTGACATAAATGTAGTATCAGTGTAACTCTTCACACTTAGCTTTTATCAACCACTCTAGACTGAGGATATAACCTTCGTTTTGCTTGATACATATACAAAATGCATATGTTATGTCGGGCATTGAATATCTCGTGGCATACATTAATCTCGCGCCTGATGTATGGGTTATACGTCTCATCTTTTTTAGGTCTTTTGATTGTTTTGAGATAATCAAATTCGCCTAAGGATATGCCATGATTCATGGAAATTAATCCATTCTCAAAGTGGGTTGAACAATTCAACACCTTATTAGCTTTGATTTAACCAATCAAAATTATGGATCTTGTGTAACACCCCAACACCCTTAATCACAAGATTAACATAATACCAACACTAAGCCTGTGATTAGCGCAGCGGAACACCTAGGGTGGAGGTATTACCGCCGTCCCCACTCGGGACAAGGCAACAAACCCAACTACACCATTTAAGTACACAATAATCACAACCCAACTTTAAACATAAACTTCATACTTAAAAACCACCAAGACATAAATAATTCAACTTATACAACCGTTAGAGAAATAACTACATCCCATATTTCATAATTAAGGGGTCTTTTAACCATAAGGAAACCACCGGAGTCGGCCAAACTTCGATTCGAGACTAGCTTGCTTGGGTACACGCCTACTTTTGCTTATCCTTGCCTTTAACCTGGGAGCTCGGACCGCCTAAAGCAAAACATTAAAACAACGCAAAAGTGAGTGGGGAAACATTCAGTACACAAACCTCCAACACGTCAAACCGTTCAAAAACGGTTTTAGCGCCGGCATTTAAATTCATTTTGAAAACAGGGAAAGGGATAAACATGAATAAATAACTTGATTTCATTAACGTAAGAAGTAAAGTACGTGAGAGGAAAGTAGGTACTAAAACATAAGTATTTGGTCCCTTACGATCGATGCAATGCATCTCACACACGCGCATGCCCAAACCGATCGAAGTTTGGAGTGAGTGACTGCCGAGCAGTCAACACTGGCCAGATCTGGACACTCTGATCAGGAGTATCGTACATAAAAAGAGAGCTAGCACAAAAATACATAAGATGGGACCCTTTAAAAATGTCATATAAACATTATGGCATAAACTAAATATAACCCTGAAACGCGTTAAACGATAAACAGGAGCGAAAAGTTGGACAATTCGCGTACCTTGGGTAGTAGAAAGATCTAGCGACGTGCCTCGAGCTTGGGACGGCTTGGGCGACTTGGAAACTATAAAAAGAGTATAGGAAGTTGAAAATTTTAATAAAGTCCTGGTATTGACAAGCTAAGATTAAAGTACTTAAAACTTGATAACTTAAAAGGGATGAGAAAATAAAAATTTCAGTTTTTTGATAAATCAATGATTTGATGATAACTTGGGCTAGGAAATTCGGATTTTTGCAATCGAGTACTTTTCGGAAAGGGAAAATCACGCCCTACAACTTTGTCAACTGAACCGAAGGCTAAAAATGAAAGGAAGGGCTCGGAAAAAGGCCCGGACAGAAGCAGAGTACTTGAAATTAATCATGCAGCTTGGAAATTTAAAGCGAAACTTATGGTGAACCTTGAATAGGACCAAAGAAGGCTTATGATGTATAAAGCATCCTTAACAACCAGCTTAGATGAGCATAGAATTGGAGTCCTTGAAGGCGTAAGAAGAGAAGCTATTCGGTCATTGAAAACATGAAAGAAACGTTGTCAAGGGACATAAATTAGATAAGGACATGATTACGAGTTTTGGAAAGTTTACGAACCGATGACCGGTGAATTGAATACATAGAAGAGATGGTCCTTGGGCTATTTAGACATCGAGGAAACCCATAAACTTGTTAAGAAGTCAAAAGTACCACTTAGCCATCAACATCACTTAGACGAACTTAAAATAAAACCTCATCACTTTACCCCATGGTTTGCTAGTATCTCCATAAACCTTTAGGAGATAATCCCAAACACTAAAATAGCTTAGATCAACTTAGAAAACCTACTTAACCCATCTTAACAATGACACAAAGGTCCCCATCTTATTAGAGCTCCTTAAGAGATCAAATTGCACCCTTTAAGCTAGAATCAACTATTAAAATTCTGGGCAGCAACTTGCTGACGGACCTCATTCTCAGCCTCATATCTCACTCACCCGATATCGTATGGATGCAAACTTTATGTTTCCGGAAAGCTTGAAGAATGACCTAAAACTTTTATGTTTACTTCCAGAACCAACAAAGTCTCTAAATGGACGAAATTTGAGCATATATCCACTAACTCAGAAAACGTATTTAATTTTGTACCTTCACAGTTTTGGTCATATCTCGGGCTACACATATCGGATTCTTGAAATTCCAAAGCCGAGAGTTAGATAACAACTTAGGCTATCTTTTAAAGTAAAAATCTGGGCTAAACTCACATTTTAACTCCTCTAGAAGATTCAGTTTGCAACCAGAAGCATAATCAGCTCTTGAATTCCCTTTTAATGGTATCTTTTGCCACTAAACATATACTAATTCAAACTTAAAGCCCAAATTAAACATCACTCTTGATTTTTCCAGAATATAAACCCAGAAAAGTACTCATCTTCTTCCATAAAAATCCACATGCAACCATAGATAACATAAGTAATTCAAACAACACTTGAATTAACACTCTTTCACCCATTTCCACACTAAATTCATATCATCCATGTATATAATAACTTAATTAACATAATAAACAACCCAAATCAGTCCCTTAATCATCATATTTCTCATCCAAAAACCACATGCAAGCAAAAATTTCAACATTCAACAAGAACTTAGCAAGAACTCATCCAAAATCCAATCAAACTATACATGCATCCTTCTCAAACTCAAACCCTAATTAACCCAACTTAACCACAACCTAAATTCATGCTTAGAAAACATAAAAGAGATGAAGAACAACAAGAATAACACAAATTAGAAGTGAAAATCAGATTTGAAACATAAAGAGTTGAGTTAGGGTTTTGAACATATACCACTTGGGGAAGAAATTGAAGGAGAAAAACAAGAGAGAGGTGGAAGGGGGTGGCACGGCCACCGCCTGGTGGTCGCCGGCGTGGCCTCTGGCCGCCGGAGCTGGCCGGAAAAGAGAGGGGCGCGGCGGGGCTGGGCTGGGCAGGGCAGAGAAGAGGGAGGAAGAGTGAGGGAGTGTTGTGATTTTTCTGAAAATGAAATGAGTATAATAACCCCCTTAGTATATATAAAACACTCCCTTAAACAATTAACTCTCTAATTAATAATTTAGGCTAACCAAAGTGTAATTAACTTGTTATGTAAAATAATTGGTATGGACTAAATAAAATTAATGAACATAAACTTGGTAAACTAATTTAGTATATGATTAAATAAAATTACTTGGGAATAAATTGGGTAAAAATTAACTAGTATTAAACCACATAAAATAAATTGGTAGGACACGTTAATAGAATGAATTGGGCAATAAAATGCACTTAGGAAGGTTGAGTAAAATAAATCGAAAAAGAAATGGAGTCGCAATTAACATAACCTTCCTCGATTAAAAACGTAAAATTGAGAACCATAAAATAAATGGGAAATTGGAATCTAATAAACCGACCTTTGATGGTCCTTTGAAATAACGAACCAACCTTGCAAGCTAATTTACAACGAACCCACCTTAACATGTTAATTTTTTTAACGAACCTCTGGCGAGTACCTCATGCCGGAAAGCTGAGTTGGCGGTGGTGGAAGCTGAGTTGGAATAATTTTGAGCAAAAAAAAAATGAAAAATAAATATAGGCATGTGCCCTGGTTATTTATGTGCCAAATCATCTTTTTCCCTTTAATTTTTTCTATTAACTCACCCACCAATCTCCCTCTCTATTATTTCCTATTAACTCCCACTCCACTCCACGCCTACTCTTCAGACGTGATCGAACACTGCTACTTACTCTCTTCCTCGAAATTTCTTTTCCCTGCATTCGAATTTCCTAAACCCTAATCCTGTATGTGTTGAATTTCGATGGTGGAGACATAATCGCTGCAGACAATCCCAGGTATATTGTCAAATTTTGTGTTTAATTTAGTTACGAAAATTAGGGTTCAATTCTGGGTTTTTTAGGGTGTAGTTTCTTACTTCTTGTTGTTGTGAATGTCATATAGGTGTAAAATGGATGATTGTGTAAATGTCGAAATCCACCATGGTGGAAAATTCGTTTTTGTTGGGGAAGAGGAAGTTGAGTATGTGGGTGGGAAGGTGAGCAACTTTTTTCCAGTAGATCCTGATATGTTGACTGATTTGGAAGTATTGGGTTATGCTGAGACTTTGGGGTATCAAAGTATTGAAAGATTCAGTTACCTCATTCCCGGGATGACCTTGTTTGAGGGGTTGAGGACTTGCAAGGGTGATTTACAGTCATTAGATATGGCAGAGGCTGCAATGGTGAACAAGAATTTGGTTGTGTATTTTGAACACAAGGTGGATGAACCTGAGGGTGTTGAACCAATTACGCTTGCACTTCCATGGTCTCCTCGTAGATTCAAACGTCGTGCAATGAGGTCTCCATCCAGTAATGGGCCTAAGTCATCCCCAGTGGCTAGGTCAGCAAGGGGTGCTAGAGTGAAGGTAACACCCATGACTTCCCCATTTAGAAAGAAGAAGCCCAATTCTACCCCATTGCCAACTGAGCCCACTGCAAATAATATGCCAACTGCTAAGCGTTACTCTGAATCCAATTCTCAGCCAGAACAAACACAACATACTACTACTGAGACACAAGCATCCCAGGTGACTGACCAGACCCCACCCAACATAGAAAGTGAAGAACTAGTCAAGGCGCCTCCAGTTGACAAGGGTAAGGGTAAAGCTACTGTTGACCACCTAGCACCTGAGGTTGACTGGGTGTGGGAGGATGCTAGGCATGACTCTCCAGTAATTGGAGGTGAGTCTCAAAGTGATGATGGTGAAAGTGACTGGGAACGGGATGAGTTGCAACAGGAACTTAATGAAGGAACATCAGGGTCAACTAAAAGGAAGATCAGTTTTTATAACGATGATAAGGGTGGGCAAGCTGATGTCACAGTTGAAGATGTTGATGATGGTGGTAGAGGAGGTTCTGCAGATGATGATGATGATGATCAGTCTGATCAAGATGGGGAAGAAGTTGACACTAGTGATGATGGATATATTGAAGGGAAGAAAAGAAAGGAAGAGTGCAGGAAAGAGAAAGCTGAAAAATTGCAGGCTGCTTTTGAGAAGGGCAGTGATAAAACAACAGGAAATGAAGATGAAGCAAATAATGTAGAAGCAACAAATCATGCTGAAGCAAACAACATGGATGCAACATACTTCCTTGATGGTTTCCATTCTGAGTATGAGGAATCAGATGAAGAGATGGATTCTTCTGGTGAGAGTGAAGGTGATATACCAAGGCTTTTAAGGAAGAAGAAGAAGCCTAGGACTGTTGCTTCAGGCACTAACTGGAAGACTTTCAAATGGGAGGTGAACATGGTGTTTCCATCAGCATCAGCTTTCAAAGATGCACTAGCTAGGGGGTCTGTTTCTACTACTGCTGCTAAGGGTTCAATTAGAGGGTCTGTTTCTGCTACTGCTGCTAGGGGTTCAGCTAGAGGGTCTGCTTCTGCTACAGCTGCTAGGGGTTCAGCAAGAGGGTCTGCTTCTGCTAGGGGTACAGCTGCTGCTGGCGTGGCTACCAGATCTAGATCTGCTGCTGATTCTGCTGGTTCTGCTGGTGTTGGTAGGAGAGGTGGTCGAGCTGGGAGAGGAGCTGGGAGAGGAGCTGCTGGTAGGAGAGGTGGGAGAGGAAGGGGATCTGGAATGGGAAGGTGGTTTCCAACTGGGAGTGGGAGTGGAAGTGCTAGGGATGAAGCTAGGGCATATAGAAGTGTTGCTTATTGGTTGGGGGTTACAAGTGCAAGGGTATGAATCTTTCCCTCTCTTTTTTTTATTTGTAACTTTTTAGAATAACAAAAAAATGTGGTCCCCTGTGTTTGATTGTTATGGTGACCAAAGTAAAGCACATGATGACATTGAACTTTTCAATTTTTTAGGGGGAGGCATCTTCATCTGCTACAGCTGGCCAGACAGATGCACCTTCATCAAGTGGAGCGGATATCCCAACAACCCAAAACTCATCTACCAGTCAACCATTCACTGAACATTGGCTGTACTGAGGCAGGGGTCAGGATGTGTATTTTGGTAGCTTAAGGCTGGGTATTTTGGTAGCTTAAGGCTTGGTATTTTGTGGTAGATTAAGGCTGTATTTTTTGTAATATCTGTTTCCAGCAAACAGACATGCAGTAGCAACCTGTTTGTAACAAACAGATGATGTGTCAAACAGATGAAGATGTTGTTTGTAAGCTTGCATATGACCTGGTTGTGGTTTAATGTAATGAAATTTACTGTCAAGCTTTTGTCCTTCCTATATGGATGTGTATGTCATATGATATTCCTTTATTGCTTTGTCCTTCCTATATGGAATGAAAAATAAAGGCTAACTTAGGACAATCAACAAGTTGCAATTGCTCATAACTTACACAAAAAACATGCATTTCATTCGTCCACAACAATCCATTACAATAACTCCTAGGCTACATTCACAGAGACAATAACTTGCATTCATCTCCCCACCTACCAAGTACCTATTCTCACCTACCCTAAAATGTTGACAACAACCACAACAACTACAATTACAAACATTACAAAGTGTATCCAATCATATCTAAATGACTTTCTCTGCTGTAAATACTTCATTTCATCTCTCACAACTTTCACCTCTGCCTCACTTGCCTTCCTCTTCTTCTTCTCATTCTCAAGTTTTGTTCTGAGCTTGGTTACTTCTTCCTCGGTTTACCGCTTTGACTCTCGTTCCTCAACTGTTGCATCTCAGTTTTCATTCTTGACATTTCCACCAGAAGTTGCTCCATCCTTTCCTCCAATATCGAGTTGTGCTCAAGCAAATACTTGTCAAGCTCATCTTCCCAAATAAAGAACCCACACCCCTGATTCACCTTCAAATTACACATAAAACCAAAAAACATATCACAAATTCAACATTTATCACCCAAAATTCAAACCCTCAACCCTAAACAGTAATTAAACCCTAAACACACTGACCTTCCAAAATTTGCATCCGAAAAATTTCCTCCCATAGTTGCGTTCCTTGCGGCAGGTTTCATACACAACTGGGGCGTTATGCTTGCATTTCAATAGTGCAACAGCTGGGCTTCTTGAACCTGACATTCCCGACTGAAATGCAGTGCCGACACTTGAAGAACCTTGATTATGGCTACCCATTTTGTGCGAACTAATTGAACGAAATGGAACACAGGAGAATCTCGATTAACAAGAACAAAGAAGAATAGAAAGGAGTTAGGGTTTTTAGATTTCAGCTTCTAATGGAGGAAGGTTGGATCTGCAGATTTCTTCATGGTTTTCCTCTTCAGCTTCCTCGATCCAGGTTTAGGGTTCGTTCTTTGGTCTCTGTGGGTGTGGGTGGGAGTTAAGATAGAATTGGGTGTGGGGGGGGGGGGAGTTAAGATAGAATTGGGTGTGGATATTTAACAACGGTAAAAAAAAATTTAAAGGGAAAAAGATGATTTGGCACATAAATAACCAGGGCACATGCCTATATTTATTTTTCATTTTTTTTTGCTCAAAATTATTCCAACTCAGCTTCCACCACCGCCAACTCAGCTTTCCGGCATGAGGTACTCGCCGGAGGTTCGTTAAAAAAATTAACATGTTAAGGTGGGTTCGTTGTAAATTAGCTTGCAAGGTTGGTTCGTTATTTCAAAGGACCATCAAAGGTCGGTTTATTAGATTCCAATTTCCCTAAAATAAATTATATAACTTATCGTAAAAATATTCATAAACTCATAATAATGTTTATAACTTTAAATCTGAGATAACATAAAATCAACCCGTTTAACCATCGCCTTGCTCGAGACCCGCATAAAAATAAATAAACAATAGAAATAATAACCGTAATAACCATAATAATAATATTCATGTCGTAAAAGTAGAAAAATTTTATTAGCGTATTTTAGCTGATTACCGTAATTAAGGTTTTAATTAGTACGGGTTTAGGGCGGGTCGTTACATCTTGTCTCCAAGAAAATTCTTAGCCCAACCAATCCTTCATTTTGAAAATTATTCCCAAGTCAACCTCAGTAGATGCGACATGGAAATCTTTCTCTCAACAGGTAGTATGTCAATCACATACAATATCAAAAACGTATTGCTCCCACAGAATTTCTTGTAAATACAATAGTATTTTAGCTTCTCTCATTGTATAAAACCTTTTGATGTCCTGGTCAAAGGATTAATGATTTCAACTCCTAGAAGCTTCCTTAATACCATAGATGGTCTCTTGAAGTTTACAAGTATTCGAACCAAAACCTTTCAGTTGTGTCAAGTACACATGCTCCTTCCGAATCTAATTTTGAAGGCGGTTTTGATATCTATCTTGATGAACCCATGTTTTGCCTTAAAAGGCCCTCTTATGCCTGATGGCTCACACCTTCAGACAAGTCAACCAAGTTCTCAACTTGGTTTCATGCATGGAGTCCATCTTAGACTTCATGGAAACATGACTAGCTAAAGCTTCTTTGTTGTAGGTAGAGTCATTACTTTTTAAAAGTAACATATCACGCTGATCCATAGGAGATCGATATCTATGTGGCTGATAGAGTTGTTTACCTAACCTCGCTTGGAGTAGGATCCATGACACCTCCTCCTCAACATTTTGAGGAACTTCTACTTCCTCAACCTCGTTCCTAATTTCCTAACCAATTGGAAAATTTGAACTGGGATCATATAGCGGAGTTTGAGGTGTTGATTATAGTGTTTGTATCTCTTGAACTTCGGTAAGTTCAAAAAGTCTCCCACTCTTTCTCTTAGAGACTAACATACTCTCTATGAAGAAAGCATTTTGAGATACAAACAATATGCTCTATGACAGTTTGTAGAAGTGATAACCCTTTCTTTTAGAAAACAGTTCAAGAATCTTTCCTCTCCATATCATATATGGTATCTGTAACACCCCAAAAATTTTAATCAAGTTTTAGTAAGCGTAATTCGTAATTATTTTGGTTCAATGTATTTAAATCTTTTTCACACCGTCAATTCCGTGTCAACAAATTTTGTTTATTTATTTATTTACTTAGATGTTTATTTATGTACATATTTATTTATTTACTTGTCGTGAATTATATCGCAACACTTCCCGAACAAAAATATTACTAAGCAAATTTATTTTTGGTTATGTGAATTCCCTTTCCTTCTACTAATCAAACTGGAGTTTACTTACTCCTATATTCCAATCAATATCCACTAATCTTGAGAGATTATACCAATAACAAGCCTAATCACTATTATACTCTTGAGACATGTATGTAGACACTTACAAGTTTATTGTACATACAAAATCCTTTTTTAAAGTTCAGATCCTAAAATTAGGGGAGTTTGGCTAAAAGAAAGCAGCCGTTTATTCTTTTCCCCTTCCCAAACAGTCTCTTTTCCCAAAATCCCAAACCTTTTCTTTGTAAAGCTCACCATGGCTGCTTTGTATCAATAATGTCCGCAAAGCAACAATAATGGAGACCTTTAGTAATGGAATAAGGTTTTGAAACAGATGAAGAAGCTATAAATAAGGAATACGATAACATATTAAATCTCACAAAACTCCCTCTTCCCGACCACCACCATCGACACCATCTGTCGCTGCCGAGATCATCAACCCACCACCAAAACAACCACCCGGTCACCTCCACCAACACCACCATGGCACCCCCAAAATTAAAACCCGATCTGAAAATCACAACCCAAACAAACACTCACCCACCATTCTCCCTCTGAATTCAAACCACCAGTCATCGCCACCACCACAACCGCAACCCATTACCACCCCGAATACCACCGTAAACCACCCACAAAACAGCGGCACAATACACTGACATACCGCAGTTTTTGTTGGCTTTCCCTGTTTTGGTTGTCGCCTGCGGACAGCCAGGAAGCCGACCGAACCTACCTCCGCCCTTCACCGTCGTTTCCGACCTCCGACTGCCGGACACCGCTGCTTGTGGCCGCCGTCATCGTCCAAAAACTCCCAGCCACCTTGCTCTGTTCTTTTTTTTTTTTTGGTGTCCCTCCTTGGGGTTCCAGTAAAGAAGAAGAAGAAAGGGGAAGCCCACTTTTATTTAATTACTTCAAGCTTTTGGGCCTTTTAACCAAACAATCCATTTCTCTTGTGGTAATTTCTAAATACCTAATTTCCTTTCGATTCCTAATTCTACTAATTATTCTTCTTTCCTAAATTAATTAATTCCCTATTAAATTAAAATTCAGATTCAGTTACAATTATCAATTGTCCAAGTAAGGAGAAATTACCAATCTTCGGGACGAAAAAGGTATAATTCGATGACTATATCTTTAAAAATCAATTATTTGATTTTATTCAATTATGCAATTACATGTATGCTCAATTAACCATTTATTTGGTTTCATAATATATTTTGTCATATTAAATTGTGGACCCTTATCAGCACACTCGGTACCGTAGCCTAAGTTAGTAATCAACTCAGATATGCGCATAGTTAAAGACAGGATCTTATGGTTGCATTACAACAATTCATATCATATAGATTGGCCTAAGAACCAATTGGGGGTTTCCTCTCAGATAATAATAATGGAGCAATCAAGTTTTATAATATTTCATCTCTCCCTCGTTTTCAAAATTAAATGAATTTCAAATCAAGCTCACTTAAATATAATTTTATTTTTACGTTATAGTGTCAAATTATATTGAGTTTCATCTCACTTTTATTTTTAAAATATGTTTTGTTTTAGGTACCAAGGGGAGGGGGAAACGCCAGCTCCAAACTGAAATATGTCGGCTAGCAGTCACTTAAGCTTATGAAAATTCATTAGAGTCGGCTCACTACTTTTGTCTGCATATTTTAATGTGTTTATGGTTTACGTTTCATGCTTTATGACTATTCTAAGTTATAGTTAAGTTTTAATTTCCGTTGCATGTTATGTTGAATTTTGAATATATTTATAGAAGAGTGTGTTCTATCTCAATGTGCAAATTGCTTAATAAATTATCTGTCTGTTTGGCCTAGTTTTTGAGAGTGCTTCTAGAGTTATAAAGCACAAACTAGGCCAAACAGTCTGTTTTTTAGAAGCTAACAACTGTTTTCCAAAAACAGTTTTGGCCAAAAATAGCTCCAAAAACAGAAGCAGTAAATTGATGCTTCTGCTTCTTATAAACTAATCACTACTCAATCTGTGAGATTCTTTAGTGATTAGTTTCTATAATTTCAAAAAATATTATGATTCAGATTCTTATAAATATATCATTTAAATATTTAAATAATATGTTATTCAGAACTTTTAATATTATGTTAAACTATCTAATTCTTTTACAAATATGATATTTACTAAATTTTTAGAACCTTTAATATTATGTTAAACATTTATATTATCTAATTCTTTTAAGAATTGCATAGTTACGTAAGATCATATATATTTATAATAATAATTTTTATAACTATAACAACAACTATATGATTATAATTATTCTTAAAATTAAAATATGATAATATGTCTAAAAATTAATAAAAGAGAAAAATGCATATAATCATATGATAATTTTACTCTAGAAAAACACATAATAATTTTTAAAAGCTAGGTTAAACAATTAAATTTAGTAAAAGCACTATATCATAAGTTAGGCCAAACACTTTAATTTTCAAAATAACTTATGTCATAAACTAGGTCAAACACTTCAATACTTCTCCAAAAATAGCTTTTATAAAAACAGTTTGTAAGAAGCAAAAACACCTTTTTAGAAATTAGGCCAAACAGGCACTATATATGCATGTTCTAATATCATTTAAAACTTTCAAACGTTATATATATATATAGGTCTAAGTTTTTATTAACGCCATTTTCTTTATTAGAAATTATTATCATTATTATTATTTTCATAACTTATTTATTATTATTATTATTGTTGTTGTTGTTGTTGTTGTTGTTTGGTCATTTTGGTCATATTAGGAAAGCCTTGCTTTTCCTTTTTTTGGAGAAGCTGCGGTAACACTCTCGGCTTTTAAGCTTCCGCTAAAACAACATTAAATAAGATAAAATATGGGTAATCCTCTGATCAGTGGTTGGGGCGTTATAACATGGTATCAGAGCATAGTCTTGAGCCATAGGATGCTAAAATCAATAAGTAACATATACAGACTTAGGAGCGTTAATGTAAATGGGTAGGGGTGCATGTTTTCTTCCGTTTACAAAAATCTTACTATTATATTACACCCTTACAATTTATTTGTGAGCTCACTTTTCTTTACTTTAACTACTTGGGTTTTTGTTTAAGTATGCTTATCTATTGCTATGCCTCCTTTTATTTGTTAAAAGTTTTTATATCCTATTTTCGTGCCACTAAATGTTTATAAGGTGCGACCCTAATCCCAACCCTAAGGCCCGGAATACCATTAAGGAAAGACAGAATGAGTTAGGGTTTAATTGAGAGAAATTTATAGAGATCCTAAGAGAGTAGTGTTACCCTTTAGCCGTCCAGAAACAGAAGGAGGATGAGTTTAGGAGGCTAGAGCAAGGAAAGATGTCTGTGTTGCAATATGCTGATAAGTTTATGGAGTTGTCTCGCTTTGCCCCGAAATATGTAGCTAGTGAGAAAATGAAAATGACTAGGTTTGGAGGTGGTTTAGCTTACTATATACGAGACCAACTAGCAGGACAACCTATCAAAACCTACCAAGACCTCTTTGATAGAGCAACATACGTGGAGAGAGTTAAAGGTGAGCTTAGAAGAGACAACCAGGATGGGAACAAAAGGAAATAGGATACCAAAGGGAGTACATCTAGCGATAATCAACCCTTCAAAAGACCCAAACATGCCCCTTTTCGAGGTCACCCTCCAACCTCCGAGCCTTATAAGAAATATGGGCGTACCAATCATGCAACCCATGACTGTAGAGAGGGCAAGAATGTCTATACCTGGTGTGGGAGTCCACAACATCAAGTATTTAAATGTCCAAGGAGGGCATCAGCTGTGGCCCAAGGTCGTGTGAGACCCCTACGTGCAGAAAATCCTGCACCTCCACCTTCTACAGTTGGCAACACTGGGAGAGCCGATGACATGAACCCTAAGGAAGCGGCAAGCTTGGGTACGGTAGTTTTAGGAACCCTTACTTTAAATTATAGCCCTTTATATGCGTTATTTGATTCTGGTGCATCACATTGCTTCATTTTAAAATATGTGATTGAAAGATTAGGGTTAGAGTCTCATAAGGGTCAAACTGAACAATCTATATGCCTCCTTCTGGAGAAGCCATCATGTGTACCGTTGTTTATAAGGATTGCCCCATCACTCTTAGTGGGGACATTTTCTTTGCAGACCTTATCCAGTTTGATCTTAGTGAATTTGATTTAATTCTAGGAATGGACTGGCTCGCGAAGTATAGTGCTCGTATTGATTGTAAGTCTAGAAGTATCACCCTTAAGGGAAATAAAGGTGGGAAGGTATTCTTTCATGGAGAAGGTGTAAGGTTAGATTGCCCTATTATATCCTTAATGAAGGCTAGGAAATTAATAAGGAAAGGATGTGAAGGATATTTGTGTTGTGTAGTAGGTGATACCAAGCATGAACAAAAACTTTCTGAAATACCTGTAGTGAATGAATTTCCCGATGTTTTCCCTGAAGAACTTCCGGGATTACCGCTAAAAAGGGTCAGACTTTGAAATCCAATTAGTACCTGGGGCACAATTCATATATAAACCACCTTACCGTATGGCCCAACTGAGTTGAAAGAGCTTAAGGTACAACTAGAAGAGTTACTTAAGAAGGGATATATCAGACCTAGTGTGTCCCCTTGGGGTGCACCAGTTTTATTTGTTAAGAAGAAGGATGGAAGCTTAAGGTTATGCATAGACTATAGAGAGCTCAACAAGATCACCATTAAGAATAAATTCCCTTTGCCCAGAAGAGATGATCTTTTTGACAAACTCCAGGGGGCTACTGTCTTTTCCAAAATAGACCTTCAATCTGGGTACCACCAACTATGAATTAAGCCTGAGGATATTCCAAAAACTGCCTTTAGGACTCGTTATGGTCATTATGAATTTGTGGTTATGCCGTTTGGGCTTACTAATGTACCAACTGTTTTTATGGATCAAATGAATAGGATTTTTCAACCTTATCTTGATCAGTTTGTTGTGGTATTTATTGATGACATATTGATATATTCTAAGACCAAGGAAGATCATGAAGACCATTTGAGGTTGGTCCTACAAACCTTGAGGGGCCATAAATTGTATGCAAAGCTTAAGAAATGTGTGTTTTGGTTAGAAGAAGTAACCTTTTTAGGACATATCATATCTAAGGAAGGAGTTAGGGTAGACCCACAAAAGATCTAGGCTATCATAGAAGGGCCAAAACCTACCAATGTTACTGAGGTTATAAGTTTTCTTGGGTTAGCTGGCAATTGCCGTAGGTTTGTTAAAGATTTCTCAAAAATTTCTTTACCTCTTCCCAACCTCCTCAAAAAGTCTACAAAGTTCGAATGGACCCCTAAATGTGAGCACGCCTTCCAAGAACTCAAGACTCACTTAACTACTGCTCTTGTCCTTACCCTTCCTTCAGAAAATAGGGAGTTTACTGTCTATAGTGATGCCTCCAAAAATGGTTTAGGATGTGTGCTCATGCAGAATGATAAAGTTATAGCTTATGGCTCTAGACAACTAAAGCCATATGAAAAGAATTATCCAACTCATGACCTTGAATTGGCTGCAGTTGTATTTGCATTAAAAATTTGGAGACATTATCTTTATGGTGTACCTTGTCGCATATTTACTGATCATAAGAGTCTTAAATACATTTTCACCCAGAAGGAGTTGAACATGAGGCAAAGGATTATGACATAGATATTCAGTACCATCTTGGTAAAGCTAATGTTGTAGCATATGCTCTTAGTAGGAAAACTCAACATAGCCTCCATACACTAATTTCCCCTCAGCCTACACCCATAGGAAACCCTAGGAGAGTTAGCCTCGAGATCATTCATAACAGAAGTAAGGGATGTTGTATGACGATTAAGGTGAACTCAACGTTGTTGGACACCATTAGAACTTTGCAAAGCAGTGACCCCTACTTAGAAAAATTGAGGCACAATGTTACTATTGGGAAATCACCTGACTTTGTAATACATGAGGACGAGTCACTAAGATTCCAAGGTCGTATTTGCGTCCCAAATAATGAGGAAGTAAAGAAAAAGATTTTAGAAGAAGCACACAACACGATCCACTCAATACACCCTGGGGGCACCAAAATGTATAAAGATTTAAGGCAGCACTTTTGGTGGTGTAACATGAAAAGAGAAATTGCAGATTTTGCCCAAAAGTGTTTAGTCTGTCAAAGGATTAAGGTTGATCATAATAGACCTGGAGGAGAATTACAACCTTTGGAAATCCCCACTTGGAAATGGGACTCCATCTCGATGGACTTCATCATTGGGTTACCACTTACTATAGAGAAGAAGAATCCAATTTGGGTTATAGTTGACCAACTTACTAAATCGGCCCACTTTATAGGAATACATGATACTTGGGGAATAGATAGATTAGCTCGAATCTACGTCAAGGAAATAGTAAGACTGCATGGGGTACCTAAGGATATTATTTCAGATCGTAACCATAGATTAGAAGCAAGGTTCTGGAGAGCATTACAAGGAGCCTTTGGCACTAAGCCAAGCATGGGTATAACTTACCACCCAGAGACTGACGGATAAACCGAAAGAGTTAATCAAATCCTAGAAGATATGCTTAGAGCTTGTATCCTAGACTTCCAAGGAAGATGGGATGAATACTTGCCGTTGGTAGAGTTTTCCTATGATAATAGCTATCAAGCTACCATTAAAATGGCACCCTTTGAGGCATTATATGGGAGGAGATGCAGAACCTCTCTATGTTGGAGTGAAATTTCTGAACTGATCATTCTAGGACCTAACTTAGTTCAAGAGACATCAGAAAAAGTCAATCTTATAAAAAAGAACATAATGGCAGCCCAAAAGAGACATAAAAGTTATGCGGACCTTCGGAGGAAACCACTTGATTTTCGCGTAGGTGATAAAGTCTTTCTCAAAGTATCCCCGGTGAGAGGTGTGCGAATGTTCAACGTTCGAGGAAAACTAAGCCCTAGGTATGTGGGACCCTATGAAATCATTGAACAAATCAGCCCTTCTACTTATCGTTTAGCCTTACCATCTGACCTTGATCATGTTCATAATGTCTTTCACCTCTCACAACTGAGAAAATACATTCCTGATCTGAGCCACACTTTAGTGTGAACCCATAGACCTTGATGAAAGCTTAACAATGAAGAACAACCCATTCAAATCTTGGATCGTTGCATCAAGCAACTTCATAATAAGACTATCCCACTTGTCAAAGTCCTTTGGACTCACCACAACACTTCTGAGGCCACTTGGAAAACAGAAGAAGACATGAGAAACAAGTTCCCTCATTTGTTTTAAGGTAAAAACATTTTATTCAAGTTTCGAGGACGAAACTTATTTTAAGGGGGTTAGGATGTAGCACCCCAAAAATTTTAATCAAGTTTTAGTAAGCGTCATTCGTAATTATTTTGGTTAAATGTTTTTAAATCATTTTCACACCGTCAATTCTATGTCAAAATTTTGTTTATTTATTTATTTACTTCGATGTTTATTTATGTACATATTTATTTATTTACTTGTCGTGAATTATATCGCAACATTTCTCGAATAAAAATATTACTAAGCAAATTTATTTTTGGTTATGTCAATTCCCTTTCCTTCTACTAATCAAAATGAAGTTTACTTACTCCTTCATTCCAATCAATATCCACTAATCTTGAGAGATTATACCAATAACAAGACTAATCACTATTATACTCTTGATACATGTATGTAGACACTTATAAGTTTATTATACATACAAAATCCTTTCTAATTAAAGTTCTGATCCTAAAATTAGGGGAGTTTGGCTAAAAGAAAGCTGCCATATATTCTTTTCCCCTTCCCAAACAGTCTCTTTTCCCAAACTCCCAAACCTTTTCTTTGTAAAGCTGACCATGGCTGCTTTGTATCAATAATGTCTGCAAAGCTACAATGATGGAGACCTTTAGTAATGGAATAAGGTTTTGAAACAGATGAAGATGCTATAAATAAGAAATTGGATAACAAATTAAATCTCACAAAACACCCTCTTCCCGACCACCACAATCGACCACCACCATCGACACCATCTGTCGCCGCCGAGACCACCAACCCACCAGCAAAACAACCACCTGGTCACCTCCACCAACACCACCATGGCACCCCCAAAATTAAAACCAATCCAAAAATCACAACCCAAACAAACCCTCACCCACCATTCTCCCTTTGAATTCAAACCAAAAGCCACTGCCACCACCACAACTGCCACCCATAACCACCCCGAAAACCACCGGAAACCACCAACAAAACAACGCCACAATACACTGACATACCATAGTTTTTGTTGGCTTTCCCTGTTTCGGTCGTCGCGTGCGGACAACTGGGAAGCCGACCGAACCTACCTCCGCCAATCACAGTCGTTTCCGACCTCCGACTGCCGGACGCTGCTGCTTGTGGCCGCCGTCATCGTCCAAAAACTCCCAACCACCTTGCTCTTTTTTTTTTGTGTCCCTCCTTGGGGTTCCAGTAAAGAAGAAGAAGAAAGGGGAAGCCCCCTTTTATTTAATTACTTCAAGCATTTGGGCCTTTTAACCAAACAACCCATTTCTCTTGTGGTAAATACCTAATTTCCTTCCGATTCCTAATTCTACTAATTATTCTTTTTTCCTAAATTAATTAATTCCCAATTAAATTAAAATTCAGATTCAGTAACTCATATCAATTGTCCAAGTAAGGAGAAATTACAAATCTTCGCGAAGAAAAAGGTATAATTCGATGACTATATCTTTAAAATCAATTATTTGATTTTATTCAATTATACAATTACATGTATGCTCAATTAACCATTTATTTCGTTTCAGAATATATTTTGTCATATTAAATTGTGGACCCTTATCAGCACACCTGATACCGGAGCCTGAGTTAGTAATCGACTTAGATATGCGCATAGTTAATGACAGGATCTTATGGTTGCATAGCAACATTTCGTATCATATAGATTGGCCTAAGAACCAATCGGGGGTGGTTCGGTTGTGGTAATTTGGGGGTAAAAAGTAGGGGTTGTTGAATCCACAGGGATGGTGTGTTAGATTGTCAAGAAATTGGTTTGGAAGAGTTTTCAATATGTAGAAAGCAATAAATAATTAAACTAACTAATTGTGAATTGTAAACAAGAACAAGAAATCAAACCTAACTAAAGAGACTAATTTAAAAAACAAGAAATTGAAAACAAACCTAACTACTAAAACAAGAACAAGAAACTAAACAAGAAATCAAAAGCATAATAAAAAAAAGTACTTAAAAACACTCAAGAACGATGAATTTGAAAACTGAATTAATTACTATAGTTAAGGAAAGGAAATTATACCTAGCATTCATTGTTCTAATCTTGAATCTTGAAATCTTGAAATCTTGAATCTTTCTCCCGAACAAACAAGAAAGGCGTGATTTGGATTACTAAGACTGCTCGAATCCTCACCTGAAGGGAGAATTCGAGGAACCTTAATCATCCTCTTCACTAAAATTTGGATTTTTGTGGAACTAATACTAATGAAATTGAAGGACAAGAACCGAAAGAAAACAAGAACTTGAAGGAAAGAATTGCATTGATCTTGGAAGAATTGAATTACAATCGAAAGTTTAAAGAATACTTAAAGAAAACTAAGAACTAAGCTATGGAATTAAACCTAAGGAAAAGCTGGAAATAAAACGAAGCAAAACTAAGAAAAGATGCTAAAAACTAAGATCCCCTCTAATGAAAATATAATAGGGTTTATATAGAAAGGAATTAGGGAAATAAAAATAATAAAAACCCCAAAACCCTAGCAACAACCGTCGCGAAATTCCGGAATTGGGCCAACTGGTCGCAGGCGCGACCGGCGATGACTTCGAGTCAGATTCGACGTGGCGGCGAGTCTAGCGTCCGATCGATCGCTTAGTTGTTCATCAGCATAGGTCGCGGGCGCTACCCTATTTATCATGGGCGCGACAGAGGTGTGACTCGGGCGAGCCACGGAGGTTGCTCGGGCGAGCCTAGCTTCTGGCTGCATCTGGTCGCGGGCGTTACCCATTTGGTCGCGGGTGCGACGGTTGTGTGACTCGGGCGAGCAACGGAGGATGCTCGGGCGAGCCTTGGGTCTGTCTTCCTGCCCTGTTTAGCGCCAGAATTGGATATGAGATTCTAGGTCGGGTTCGCCTCGGGTCTCGGCTCGGGTTGACTTGGCTTGGCTCGGGAAATAGCTCAGAATTCCCTAAAAATCTTCAAATAAACCCAATTTCCTCCTAACTCTTTATTTTCCTACAAAACACCAAATCATCATATCTAATATACAATTAAGGGGCTAAAATAAGCAAAACGCCTTATAAAATGATATTAATTCGGCTCGGAACGAGACCGAACAGCACTCCCACACAAGGGTTTGCTCGTCCCCAGCAAACTAAAACAAAGAAAGAAAATAAAACTAAACTATCCTAGCTCACTCTCGTAGGAATCACGGTTGCATTTAGCGTATGCAACAAGCCTTTTAAACCCCTTGGCAGCCCAAGTGGACGAGGGAGGTCTCGTGAGGGTTTATAGCAACTATACCCACAAAAGCCAAAGAAAAAGAGAAGAAATAGTAGACTCAAAAAAAAGAAAGGAAAAGACTCAAGAAAGAAACAGGAAAAAGAAATAAAAGAAATAAAAGGGTTACAAATACAATGAAACACCCCCTCAGGCTAACCATTCAAACACATCAATTCATCAAGCAAATACCCAGATCAATCTGGAAGAGAACAAAATTAGTGTAAAATAGATAGAATGAAGTTTTCGAAATTAAGTAGAGAGAGCAAGTACTTTAGATGCGAAAAACCGCCAACAGACTTAAGATGAATGTAAGTATGCGCGGTTGGTTATGGACGTAGGCCAGTCAAAAGAGCAAACCTCACTTTAGGATAAAAATTAAATGCTCAAACATTCAAATTTGAATGTGTATGTTGGTTTTTCTCATACTCAGACCAAAAGAAACAACCTACCATAGGCTTGGTAAGAATCTCGCTCTCCACTGTTAGTATGCAATACATATCAAGAGGACTTTTAGGGTTGTAACGAGGCTTAAGTTAGGGAAAAGGAGTTGTAATATTTGGGTATCAGGAGTTAAAGAGCCATGCTTGGATTGATTTTCAAAATATATTACTTTCAACTCACCTTCTTGCTTAATTTAAGCAAGGAACTCAATTCTCCCTCATTAAGAGTAAAACACCTTATCAAACTTTACAACCGGGTCAAAAACTTTAAGAACTTTCAATTGAGTCTCCCTTAATCACCCTTTTTTTTTTAATTTCTATTTTTGGTGGGTGATCAAGGGAGAAGAAACACGAATATATAAACTTAGCTTTGACCTCAATATATCAAAAGAACAACATAACCATTTGTCTAACTCATAATAATTGGGATATGTAATGTGTCCCAATTCAATTAAAATCAAAACTACACCCCCAGTACCTCAATTCCTATTCACAGCAACACCAAACCAATTTTCCCTCACGAAATAATGAATTCTCACATATCCAAGCATGCCAAAGGGTAGGAATTAATAAAGGCCATGGCTTGTATTGTCAGGGTTCCATCACAAAAAGAAAGGTAATCAAAGGCTAGGTGGAGCTAAAGAACGGTAAAAATATTATTAGGGAGACTGTTTGGCGAGTCAATTACATTTACCCTACCTGACATTTGTTGTAATAATTTTTACACACCCCACATTTATGAAATAATTTTTACCTTACCTCACATAAGTACTGAGTGTTTTTTATCCTACCCGAGGTTTGTCATAATAATTATTATACAAACCACTTTTGTGAAATAATTTTTACCCTACCTCACAATAGTTGTAATTGATTTTTACTTAACTTGTTATGACAATAAGTGGTACTGAAAATCTAGATCTTCGATTTCCACCTTTGCTACTGAAGATCTAGAATCCAAAACAACATTTGAATGTCATGAAATGTCATTCTAGGAACCAAACGGGAAGTAATCTACAATGAAATGTCAGTCTCCATCATCTATGCTCCATTAAACTTTCCTTAACCTCTCATTCCTCCCTTACTACCCTATGCGCTGTCGATCATGTAGATCAATCCTAAACCCTTTAGTAGTTGTCAATTTCCACCAAAGTGTGAATTTATTCATACATAGCTAGTTATTGATTCATACATCATGATTTAAGTTATTCACAGTACAAAAAAAGTGATAAATAAAGAATACCCCTACTCCTAGCTAAACGCTTCATTATATAAGTTATCGGTTGCGCGAAAAAATTATGCGTAATATGGATCGCTCTGTTAAGTCGTGACATTCTAGTTATGTTGTAGTGTTGCAATAACACTTACAACAAACCTCAAGTAGGGTAAAAATCACTTACAATTTATGTGAGGTAAGGTAAAAATTATTTAACAAAAGTGGGGTGTGTAATAATTATTACGTCAAACTTTAGGTTGGATATAAAACACTTAGAGCTATTGTGAGGTAAGGTAAAAACAATTTCACAAATGTGGGGTGTGTAAAAATTATTACCACAAATCTCAGGTAGGGTAAATGTAATTTACTCGCTGTTTGGCTTTGTAGTTCAATTAATATAGAAAAAGAATGCCTCAATCATATTGTCACAAAATGCAATGCAAAGATGCAATTTCAAACAAGATGCAAAACAAGTTCTAGAGGTGCAACTAGTGGTGGAGTCACTCAAGGAAATTAAGGAATTGATAAAAATGATCAATCCATACTTTTTAGGCTATGTGAACTCACGGGATGGGACTCATTCAACTAAACCTAGCCCAAAGATTTGCGGCACACATATTTACACTTACTAAGTTAGTCAAAGCAGTTAAACACAACTTTCATAACGTGACTCAAAATCAGAAGATTTGAAGAAAACAGTTTCAAAAACTTTTAGGTTCTCAACCAAACTTTTCATGGTGAAGCAAGACAAACTGAAAGTCTAATCGGTTTACAAATCATCACCGAAGGTGTTCCGGACAGACTAATCCTAAAAAAAAATCTTAAAAATTTTGCCAAAAAACTAGTAAGGCACTTGTGCCACCCCACTCCCAGACAAAAACTCTACAATGTCCTCATTGTGATTAAGGCGACACCACACAAAGGAAAAGGAAAAACTCAAGCCGGCATGCATGCCTCCCCCACTCCCACACAAAAAGGCTAACAATGTCCTCATTGTAATTAGAAATAGAGATAAGCAAGCACCCAAAAGAAAAGAAAAAGAAAAATACTAAAATAAAATAAAATAGGGGAAAGAAAAAAAGTCAACTCACTAATTGTAATAAGAAGACAAGGAAAGATATTACCTGGATGGTTTCTTGCAAAAAAAAAAAAAAGAAAATTCAGTCCTTCTCGCTTGACAAAGCACGGTTAGGAGAAGCACTCAAGAAAAATCAAGAAAAGAAGGGTTAGATATACAATATATATACAAGAATCTCGACTTACCCTCCTTCAAATACTAGGTGGATCGTGGAATGTGACACATTCCACGTCGGCAGTATCAGGAAACTCTAAGAAAGGCTTCAACATGTGCTCATTCATTTTCCACACAGAATTGTTAGATGGGTTCTTAATCTCAACCACTCCTGAAGGGTATACCTGAGTCACAATAAAGGGTCCAGTCCACCTAGATCTCAACTTTCCAGCAAACAAGTGTAGTCGGGAATCATAAAGGAGTACCTTTTGTCCCGAGAAGAAGGTCTTTCGATGAATGATCTTATCGTGTAGGATTTTAGACCTCTCCTTACTCAATCGACCTATCTTTGATGAACAGGCGGCGAAATCACGCAGACTAGACTACGCACGCCGAATCTGACTCGAAGTCATCGCTGAGTCGCGCTGCGACACTGCCCAATTCCGGAATTTCGCGACGGCTGTTGCTAGGGTTTTGGGGTTTTTATTATTTTTATTTCCCTAATTCCTTTCTATATAAACCCTATTATATTTTCATTAGAGGGGATCTTAGGCCAGTCAAAAGAGCAAACCTCACTTTAGGATAAAAATTGAACGCTCAAACATTCAAATTTGAATGTGTATGTGGGTTTTTCTCATACTCAGACCAAAAGAAACAACCTACCATAGGCTTGGTAAGAATCTCGCTCTCCACTGCTAGTATGCAAATACATAAGTGACAATCAAGAGGACTTTTAGGGTTGTAACCACAAGAGTTGTAACACCACACTGCTTGAACACTAAAGGAATCTCGCTCTTAGGGATGGTAAGAATCTCGCTCTCCACTGCTTGAACACACACAAGAGTTGAATATGACCTTGTGGCAAGGAGAACCACAACCCAAGGCCTAACAGCTCACCATGATTATCATAAAGGAAATTCCACCAAATAATCACTAAAGGAATGACTTGTAGCACCACCAAAAGATTGGATAAAGTAAACAAGATTTTTGAGAGAAACTAGGGAAAACCCTACAAATGCATAAGCATGTTCATATTCAGCAAAAACTTCCTGAAGAACTAGCTAAAGGGGGTATTTATACTAGGGTGGATTACAATTAAACTTAGCGTTTAATCCCGAAACACACGCAGAAAAAGTAAGCCGTAGCGGGCGCTACGGGCTTGTCGCGGGCATTACGGAGCAGTCGATGCAGCAAACAACTTTTGAGCAGCGATGGTTGCGGGCGCTACCCTACTTGTCGCGGGCGCGACAGGCCAAAGGAACAGGGCGCTAGCAGCGCTTTCCCGGGCACTGCCAGCGTCTTTCTTTTCAGTACGTCCACATCGTCTCTAGCACTTCCGCATCGTCTCTCTTTTCGGCACTTCCACGAATCCCATTTCTTTAGTGTCGCCCAACTTGTAGTGGGCGCTACAAGGCACGTAGCGGGCGCTACGCTTGGCCTGCCCAGAGCTGTAGCGGGCACTACGACCTACAGTTCATAACCCCTTGTCCTGCTTCTCTCCACCTGACATTGGCTTGACTTGGGACCACTCCCGGACGCCAATACCATGTAGCTCCTCGTCTCGGGATGGCCCGGTACGGTCCCGAGGCCTCCGACGATGGTGAAACAAAACTCTAGCCTCTCCAAGCCCCGACAAAGGGGCGGTTCGCCTAAGCCACACCAACTCAACACTCACCACCCCGCCCTTGGAGAAGGTGTAATGGTTCTTGAAAGTGAGCGGGTGAGCGGGTTTAGCGGGGGAATGTCGGGTCGGGATTTCATCCAT
The DNA here is from genome assembly GCA_029582165.1 of Portulaca oleracea. NCBI lineage: Eukaryota > Viridiplantae > Streptophyta > Magnoliopsida > Caryophyllales > Portulacaceae > Portulaca > Portulaca oleracea. Next base: position 43,435,666 of record CM055872.1, on the reverse strand, counting down.
CCTATCAATAATCTCAAGTCCGGCTAAGGTAGCTCGGACCCGATCCCGACACGGTCCAGAAATCGTTAGCATCAAGACTACTTAAAGAAATCAAATTGAGGGCCATGTTAGGATTATGATAAACCTCTTTCAAGGTTTTGACAACACCATCATGGATCTAATCCTGATGCTACCAATCCCTGTAACCCTGCAAGCTGTGTCATTGCCCATGACCACAACGCTAGTATCAACACTTTCATAGAACTCAAACCAATCCTTACGAGGACATATGTGGTAGGTACACCCAGTATCAAGAACTCACTAATCTCTAGCTATCCTACTCAATGTGGTAGCCAAAGCATCATCCATAACAATAAACCCCTCTGTATCTGACTTGGGCTCAACACATCTTGAGGCACCGGGTTTGGTGTGGTTATCCATACTACCCTGATTCTAGTCTCTCTCTTTCGTCCAACACTCACTCTTTATATGGCCCTTCTTACCACAGTAATTACACTTCTTATTTCTGTGAAGATTCCTAGACTTTGAACGGTGTTTAGACTTACCTCTAGACCTATTTCCCTTGCGATCATTGCCCCTTCCGCTTACAATCTAGGCTTCACTAGCCTGTCTATCACCCTTAGTATCAAACTTCTCCTTAGACAACAAAATAGCTTTTACTTCACTAAGGTTAAGGACACCACGGTTCCCATACAACATAATCTCCTTAAATTGTTTGTGTGACGTAGGTAGGGACAAAATTAAATGTAAAGCCTTATCCTTATCAGTGTGTTTCACATCCATTGATTCTAAGTCAGTTATAATAGAATTAAATTCACTAAGATTTACTTGAATAGAAGTACCTATAGACATTCGTAGCTTGTAGAGTTTCTCATTCATTCTGTATTTATTAGTGAGACTCTTCGACATATATAACTCGTCCAGTTTGGCCCAAAGCTTCTGAGGTTCCTCGTTATGCATAACCTCTAAACCGTGTCGGGTTCGAATCTGAACTTCCTTAACCGAACTTGAAATTCGGACCCGACATTTTAGCGCTAAATGCGCTTGATCGCTCACTTTCAAGAACCATTACACCTTTTCCAAGGGTGGGGTGGAGAGTATTAAGCTAGCAAGGCTACGGCGAGTCATCAAATGTCGGGAAACGAGGAGGCTCGGGTTTTGTTCAATCGACCCCGGAGGCCTCCATACCGGGTCATCCCAAGACAAGGAGCTTCATGTCATTGTGGGCCCGATTTAATAAGGTTCAAGATTGGAAGCAGAACAAGTGTCGGCCCAGGCTTGGAGCGCCCTCCACACCGGCTATCACGCCCGTCACACTAGGGATAGGCACCGTCGCGCCCGCTACCCTATTTGTGACACCTGCGACAGTCTAGCTTGACTGTAAATTTTGGAGCTTCGCCGCTAAGCGCTGACAACATTTGGTAAATCGCTATCAGCATCTGTTCTAGGGAGTCGAGTTATCTTGCCCATGGAAAACGGGGGCAAGGAGACGCCGACAACGCCCCTTCAAAGTTTGGTTGGTCTCGCCCGCGACGCAACCGTAGCGCCCGTGATCGTTCACCTGTCCGAAGCCCAGCAGCTGCGTCGCTTCATCATCGTGCCCGCGACCCAATCATAGCGCCTGCGACACTGCTGCTCAGGTGCTGCTGCTGCTGTACTGCTGATGGGTCGCGCCCGCGACCAAGCCGTGACACCCGCAACCTCTTGGTTTTCTGCGCGAGATTTTGGTTTTTATTGTTTTACCCCCATTTTGTATAAATATCCCCCCCCAATGTTTTTAGCAGCTGATTCAAACATTATGTTTATGCTTATGCATGTTTTAGGGTTCTCCATAGTTTCTCTCAAAAACCTTGTTTACTTTTTATCCAAGCAATTTGGTGATGTTTCAAGTCATTTCTTTTGTGATTAATGGTGGTTTTATCCTATTTAATCATGGTGGGATGTTAGGCCAAGGTTGTGGACTCTCCTTGCCAAGGTCATATGTAAACCCTAAGGTGTTCAACTTCTTCTTCCTTTGATTTTCTTCTAAAACTCAAGCATTCATCATTCCCATCACGACGGTAACACTCCAACCTCTCTATTAATGTGCTCAGCCAAGCACTGCTGAATCCTGACAAGAGTCTTATCTTCCAACTTCTTTCACTCTCTCGCACTTAGGCTGCCCTTGATCTCTTTCTAGAAGTTCTTGAAATAGTCATCGCTCATTGTTTCATCAGTCTTCGCGTCGGGATATTCGATCACATCCCGTAGCCCATGCTGAATCAGGACCGCCTTCATCTGTAGTCTCCACATCGTGAAAATCCTTGTTCCATCGAATTTTGGAATCTCGCACTTCATGATTGAAACCATTTCCACCAGGCTCTGATACCACTTGTGAGGGATTTCAGAGAAAATAATTGCAGATTGTAGTAGCAGCGGAAGCAAACGAGATGACGGAGATAACAACAAAATTTAGGAACGAAAATTAAGCGATAAAATTGAACACCAGACTTATGTGAAAAACCGAAGAATTCGGAGAAAAATCCACGGACGACGACAACCGGAAATAATCCACTATGAGAAAAGGGAAGAATACAACTCGATCACTATCACAGGGTGTGATGCGATTGATAATGGAGATTACAATACAATCTCTCAAACTCTCAACTCACAATCTCTCTCGGGATAACAAAGGTGGAACTCTCTAGAAAAATATTGGAGAAACTCTATCTTCCTCAATATTTTCTCTTTAATCTAATTGATACAATATGTGTTACGGCTAGAAGAATAAATAGGGTTAGAATTAACCTCACGTCGCTTGGGAAAAAAACCCTAGCCGAGTTTGCGAAACCAGGAGAGGCGCGAGTAGCGCCGCGGATTGCGCCTATGAGACGTAGCCTGTGTCTCCGCCAACCTTCGCGTATGTCTTGGTGCATGTAGCGTCTCCTCAGGAGCTGCCTGCGCTTCCTTTTTCTTTCTCACTGTCTTGGGTGCGGGTAGCTCCTCTCTCTCTCTCTTATCGACTTTGAACCTTAGAGGATCCAATGGGCCATGAAAAAACCTAACACAACAGAATACAAAAAACAAAGTAAGGACTATTGATATAAATAAATAGTGCGGTTGGTATGGTATGGAAATAGTGCGGTAAAGTGTGGAATGATATCGAAAAATTTGTGCAAAATATGATTGATATGATAGTTGAGGAGAGAGAAAATAAAAAGTAAGAGAGAAAAATTAAGAGATATATTAGTAACGATTGTTATGAAATGCGATATGTTGGGTAAAGTATAGAAGAATATTAAGTAATATGGTGAATTATAGTACCGCACTGTACCGTACAAAAGAACAACGCCCAATAAATTTGCATAGAGAAGATCCCAATTTAGCTCCTTTTACTTTAGAGAAAGGACATGACCCTACATCCCATTTTGGAATCGGGTCTTTGACCATGAAATTGGAAGCCATCAACCTTAACACTATTAGCATTCATTTCATGGAGTTGGCTTTGCACTTGCTGTATAGCCTCCGCATGGGACAGCTACCACTCATCATCACCTTCAATTATTTGACCATTTTCAAATACAAACAGAAATTCCCCAAAAATCAGCAGCCAGAGATGGACACTCCTCAAAACTAGGCACCATAATATATGTCAAATCCTCTAGAAAACCTTAGTGTTTCCCCTTTTTATTATTTTTTTTTATTTTGATAGAAACGTTACTATTTTCTAGAAAGACATGATCCCCACCTTTTTCAACCTTTATTTATGCAACTTTAATGTCCATATTTTTGATACTTTAGGTTCCATTTACCTCCAAAGATTATATATCTCTATCATATATTATTTGTCCTCTTTAAAATTATTTTGTTAAAAATATGTGTATATCAATTACTTTTTGACAACTGATTTAAAATAATTGAAAAAATTAACCATTTTATACTTTTCTAATTTTCCAACTATTTTCTAATTTTAGATGGGAAAATTGTTGGAAGTTCCAACCACTTTTGTTAAAACGGTGGGAAATCAGAAAAATAGTTGAAAAATTAGAAAGTTATGAATTGGATGCTAAAACAATTGGGTTTTCCAACCATTTTAAATCGTTTGAAAAAGATGATCGGTAATACGCATATTTCTAGTAGTGTTGTGTTGTCAAAATTTAAAAAAATTTGACCATAGATTTCTCAAAATATATACAATAATTTGTTAAATAAAGTAACTACTATTAAATTTATGACGAAAGTTACCATACTAAAAATATGATATTACAGTAATAAATAAAATATTATATAAGTAATCATCAATTAAAAAATACGTTACAAATAATATGCAACGGATTCAAAGGAGCAGCAAATGATTCTATACTTGATGATCCATTTTAGGTGACAGATACAAAGAACGTTGTTCAGCAGTATAGATCCATAGTGCAATATATAAGTACTAATCAAATGATAAAAAAAAAAAAGTACTAATCAAATTATTGTATTTTATTTTTTATTTTTATTATAAATGACTCCCGATTAGCTCTCTTTTTATTTCGGATAGAAAATAGCTCTCATTAGGCGGGATTAGGTGTATCAACACATTAATTTGAGATATGACTGCTTGAAAGTCTTAAATCTAATTTAATTTGCTCACAAAAATTCCAAGTGGTTTTATCCTGCCAATAGAGCTAACATCATCAACTCAACTAGAAAATCATACAGAATGCTACTCGGGGGTACCCTAACTTTTGGTGAAATGTTTTTCAGGTACCCTAACTTTTCAAATCTCATTTTGAGGTACCCTAACTTTTTGGGTTAGTAATTATTTGGTGCTTTTCCGGTCATCAATTTGATTAAGTGACCGAAATACCCCTGTGCTTCCATTTTTTAAGAAATACCCTTAAAGAAGAAGAATAAGGGTATTTCGATCACTTAATAAAATTGATGACCGGAAAAGCACCAAATAATTACTAACCCAAAAAGTTAGGGTACCTCAAAATGAGATTTGAAAAGTTGGGGTACCGAAAAATAGTTACCCCAAATATTGGGGTACCTCCGAGTAATTTTTTTATATAACAATTTGAATTACATTTTCAGTAATATGATTTTAAAAGTACTTCTAGGAACTAACATCTATTTTTAATGAAAATTATTTTAATTATTTTTCCAACCAACACTTAATTAATTAAGCTTCTTAAAATACTTTGAACGATATCCAAAAGTTTCTGTAGTCACTTTCGTTTTTAAAATGAAGAGACATGATCACTTATACAAGATTTATCTTTGCTTTGAACTCTCTTCGTTCAGTTTTATAAGTAGCTTATTACTACCTCGATTCTTTTTTATCTATCATTTACGATTTTCAGTATCAATTTTTAATTAATAACTAGTATAAAGTTTTTATAAAAAAAATATAATATTATATTTTTTTAATAGTATTTTTTATTACGAATCTAATGATACCAATTTCGTATGATGAATCATTATATAAATTAAGATATTAACGGTCAAAATTTTTAACACGATTTCCTAGGCGACAGATAAAACACAAACAAAGTGAGTAATATTTTATAGCCTTCGATCTTATCTTAGTTTGACTAACAGTTTTTCATATAATATTTTATAAAAAATTACAACATTATACTTTTATGTTGATTTTTTTATTACGAACTTAATATTAATGATTTCATATAATTGGTCACTGTATCTATTGAGAAATTAGTAATTAAAATTTTCAAAATTTATCTGACGTAAAAATTAAAGGGACGGATAAAATAGGAATAATGGAGTAGTTGTACAATTGCTACTCTCTCATTCCTATTTTATTGGTCACTCATTAAAAAAATTTTACGATCTTCATTATTATTTTTTGACTAATAATTTCTAATATAATGTTTTGCAAAAAATTATAAAATTATGGTGTAAAACATATTGATAGTATTTGTAATAACAAATTTAAGATAGTATTTTTCTAAAATAATTCATTGTAGACTATAAATAACAATATAATAATAATAATAATAATTTTCAAAGTCCGCTGACACCAACAAGTTTCATAAACAAGGAAATTTATCTTTTCAATAACAACAATACATATAAAACAAAATGGAGGGATTTTTATTAGAATTGTTATTTGATAAACTCTGGTCTATATAGTAAAATAAACCCATACACTCTTTTTAGATATATAAAAAAAAAATATATGGGAATTGTTTGATACTTTTCCTCTATAGCCTATAAAATTTATTGATAGTTGGTCACCTCTGAGATAGAATCCAATAAACATATTAAATTTACCCAGAATAAAAAAGCAAAAAAAATAATAAGGTACTAGGGTGAGAAAAGCAATGCAATCATATATCTTTCAATTGTTATATGGAACCTACTTAACCCACTAATGTGTATCATAAATGTACAAAAAAAAAATCATCATAAAAATCATTGTAAATTTATAAATATTATTATAAATTTATTGATATTTTTTAAATTTATCATTTATTTTATACAAAATCATCACTTATTATAATACATGCAGCAGACAGACTTAAAAAGGTTTGTCATAGATCCTTCCCCCAATTGTAAGATTTTTTCTAGTGAACATTTTTGTCACGTTGGACGCACCAATCCCACTCCATCTAGAAGACTGAATTGCTTTGTGTCAAGTTGAAAGTCCAAAGTACATACATACAATAAAGTAAAGATACCCAAAAGTAAGCCTTCCATTACCATATAATAATGGATCCCCCTCAATCCCATAAACCACTCCACCAACATTATCCCAAACTTAACCAAAAAAAATTACTCCCTTCTTTACATTCTTCATTCATTCTTCATGTCTTCTCCTCACACAACTATTACCATCATAAGCCTAGAAAATGATCAAGATGAGGAGTTGGATGTCCTCTCTCTATGTGACCTCCCAATCTACAGCACCACCACCACCGACGACGACCACCACCACCATAACAAGACCGCCTCGAATGTCATCCACGAGCCATTCGAGTTCTTCCCATCGATAACTAGTACTTGTCCTTCGCAATTAGGCAACACACACATAGTTTTTTGTGGGAAAATCATCCCGTTCAAGGGTTCGTCTTTGAATGCCAACCGTGGGACGATTCAACACGGTGGTGGGTCGTCTAGGAGGACAACGACAAGGTCAATGTTCGAGTGGTGTTTGTTTGTTTTCGGGTTGCATAATAGGTTTTCGTCGCCCAAGAGGATGGAAATGGCGGATATGAGGCAGAGGTTACATAGGAGAGGATCCAAATCTTCATCTTCGTTACAGAGAAACGCGAGTAGTAGTAGTAATAATAGTAGTAATAGTAATAGTAGTAGTAGCAGTAGTCTTCGTCGTCGTCGTCGTGATAAGGGGTTGTCATACTTGATTAGGTCTTTGAGTTGTAGAAGTGAGCGTTGTATTTCTGTCCTAGATTAGTGACGAAAGTGTTTGTTATGGTTAGGTAGAATAATTTGAAGATTGTAAGAAACTGCGAACAATAATCGATCTCTATTGATGGTGTGGAAATTAATAAGCTTCATCCCAACTTGTCTGCACATATACCATACGCATGATGACAATGGAAATGGTTTTTCTATTGATTTATTTTTAAAAAAAACATTTGTAAGTTTCCAAGAAGACGATGAAGAAGAAATGAAAGAGCTATAATTAATTGGGCACAATATTAGTTGCATAATTGGCCATTTGATACATGTCATTTGATTGCGCTGCTTGCTTCCCTCAAAACCCGCATTCATTGCAAGGTTGTCTACTTGACTCCTTTCTCCTTCTATATTCATTGTTGTCTTTCAAAATTGTACATTCAAAATTTTTTAAATTTTGACAACAAATTTTTTCAATACATATAATGAGTTTCATATTATTACCTCGGTCCCATATTATTTGTCCATCCAACTATATTTAAAAGTCCAATGGTCATGGGAAATGGGGTGAAAAATGTGTAATGTATCAAAATTGCCCTTACCTTTTTCATGTGAAAAAAAATAAAAAAGAAACAAAAGAATATTTATTAGGGGCATAATAGGAATTACAATCATTGGAATTATAAAATGGACAAACATTTTGGGACAAGGGAGTTAGGTAGATAGACAAGCAATTTGGGACGGAGGTAGTAATTTTTGTTTTTAAAACGGTTGTTAATCCCGACCGTTTTTTCAACAATTTTCAAATAGTAGGAAAATAATTGACAGAAAAATTTCCTACCATTTCAGTAAAAATGATCGGAATTTTCAATCTTTTTTAATTCTCACATAAAATTTGAAAAATAGTTGGAAAGTAGAAAAAATATAAAATGGCTGCTAAAATGATTGTTTTTCCAACTATTTTGAATTGGTTGGAAAAATTTGTCGGCAATACATATATTTTTAGCAGTGTATGAAATGTTGTTGATTAAGATAAATATAAAAAAACATAACCACATATTAAAAAAAAACCGGAAAGAATACTATGTAATTCAATTGACACAAGATGATGTCAGTAATTTATATTACGGTTTTCATTGGATTAAGTTCATATATGTTACATACGTCTTTAGTAATTTCAAACTAATTTTTGGGCCAAATATTATGTTGGTTTACTCATATTTCAAATTTTATTTTTCATTTTAGACTGATCAATTTTTATTTAAGACTGATCAATTGCGTAAATATATTTTACCTATTTAAAGAAAAAACTTCGGTCTTCTCAAAAATAAAAAATAAAAAAAATTCGGACCTGAATTATTATTTCAAACATTTTAATCTTTTAAATTTCACATTTCCATTTCAGGCTCTGTTCTTTGGATTGGTAATTATTTTCAATCTAATCCAATTCAATTCAATCCAAACATAGCACATGCAATTCCCCCAAAAAGCATCCTCTCTAGAAATATAATTCCCCAAAAATATATCATAACTTATCAAATCCAATCTATCTAAACCTCATTTTGTTCAATCGAAAGAACGACGTTTCTCTTAGACATATAATTACTTTATCTTATACATCCAATTTTCAACCCTTGACTTGAAAAATCAAACGCTACTCTCTATAGTTATTAATTAATAATCTATACACTCCCAAACCTTTTTTTCTCCTTTTACAAGGTAAGATATTTGTCAGTTAAAACGAAGTTGTCAATTCTTCTAAACTAGTCAACAAGGCAAGGATATGTCATAAAGGCATGAACAAGCTTGTAACAACTTACATGTAAAAGAACCAAAGAAGTGGTTGCCACACAATAAGATATTTGTCAGTTAAAATAAGAAGTTGTCAATTCTTCTGATTAATCAACAAGGCAAGGATACTTCTCCTTACCACCTACAAGTCGGAAAATTACAACTATAAAATAAGATATAGCTTAGCATACTTTTGCCTCCTATGAATCGATTAAATTAACGGAGTGTTTGGTAAGAATACCAAGAAAATATTTTTCGTGGAAAATTTTTCGTGAAAAGTTTTTATTGGGAAAAACTTCCCTTACCCTTTCCTAAGGAAAATTTTCCCTAGAAAAATATTAGAATGCTGGACTCCTTTTAGAAATTTTTCAAGGTCAATGTACAACTAAACATGGAGAAAATAAGTCAACTTGAAAAATTGACCATTTTCTATGGACTTTTGACCAACCAAACGCACTCTAATACAACAATATTACTAAGATATTTCTGTTGGAGCTAGAACAAATTTGGATAGTAGAGGCCCTATTTACACGACGCTACTTACACATTTAAGTAGAGTTGTGTAGATAGGGGTTTTTTGCATTTTGGACCCCGAACTTTTGGGGTATTTATTTTCTGAACCCTTTGGTTTCAACTTTAATTTTTTGGACCCTAAAGTTTGTAGGTTGAAAAAAAGGACCCTAAAGTTTCTGAGCTGAAAAAGAAGCTCGTTTCCTGTTTTCCTTTTTCTTTCTATGTTTGAATTCATCTCTTGATTGGCGTCGAACTTCAAGACTAAGGTTAAAACTGATATTGAAACTATAATAACCTCTCTTATTCATGTTGGTGTTACTTAAAACCTTGTACTCAGGAGTTTACGTAGCCCCAACAAAATTTAGGGTTCTTTTTTTCAACCTACAAACTTTAGGGTCCAGAAAATTAAAATTGAAACCAAAGGGTTCAGAAAATAAATACTCCTAAAGTTTAGGATCCAAAATGCAAAAAACCCATGCAAATAGGGCAGAAAATATGGTGGCTAATAATGTTACTAAGATATTTGTTGTTAGGATCGAGATTCAGATCTGTTGTCAGTTGTTAGCCACTTGTTAGGGTGTAAAATAGAGCAGTATATGCAGCGGAAGGAAATATAGGATGATTATGAAATCGAGGATAATAATAAATAGAGGCAATGATAAATAGGGTGAGACAGTAATTTTATGTGGAAAACCGAAAACTCGGAGAAAAACCCATGGGCGACAACCAATATCCACTAGTAGAAAAATGAGATATTACAAGAGGTAAAATATATGAGTGAACTCTCGTAGACTCTCATATCCTAGGGATGAGTAGGGTAAAGATGTGGAAATAACATCGTACCTCCCTAATAAAGAGTTTTGAAGGCTCTCACATCGACTACATTGATTGCTTGGCACATATTACAAGGAGAATAAAGACCTCTATTTATAGTAGAATGAAGGAAAAGGAAACTAGGTTAAATATTACAAAACCTAGAAACAAAAAATAGAAGAGTCGCCGCAGACAATAGCCGGCAAGGAAGACGGTGGCGGCTTAACAAAGCCGCGGCGGCGTGCAAAGGCGATCTTGAATCTCGCTTTGGTGTTTGAGAGGCGCTAGTAGCGCCGGCAGCCCGCTAGTAGCGTGTAGCGTCCATTTCCTTCAATAAAGGAGATTTTTGGCCATAAAACCCAACAAACTCCATTTTGGGTCAAAATCTCTGGTACCGTCATAGAACCCTGAATTTTGATTTGCCAACGAACTGCTCGACGTCATCCTGTTAACAACACTCTATCACCCAAATTCTAATAACCAAATTTTGACCTCATCCTGAAATTGATTGAACCCGGCTCTGAAGGAATTTGACCTGACTCCGGCAGGATTAGAAGTTTACTGAATTTGATTGTATCCGGCTTTGAAGGAATTTCACCTGTCTCCGGTAAGACAGGAATTTGACTGAATCTGGCTGGATCCGGCTCTTGAAAGAATTTATCCTGACTCCGGTAGGATCCGGCTCTTGAAGGAATTTATCCTAACTCCGGTAGGATCCGACTCTTGAAGGAATTTAACCTGACTCCGGTAGGATCTGAATCTCATTGAACCTAGCTTTGATACCACTTGTTAGGATCGAAATTCAGATCTGTTGCCAGTTGTTAGTCACTTGCTAGGGCGTAAAATGGAGCAATATATGCAGCGGAAGGAAATGTAGGATGATTATGAAATCGAGGATAATAATAAAGAGAGGCAAGGATAAATAGGGTGAGACTGTAATTTACGTGGAAAACCGAAGAACTCGGAGAAAAACTCACGGGCGACAACCAATATCCACCAGTAGAAAAAGGAGATATTACAAGAAGTAAAATATATGTGTGAACTCTCGTAGACTCTCATATCCTAGGGATGAGTAGGGTGAAGATGTAGAAATAACACCATACCTCCCTCATGGGAAGTTTTAAAGGCTCTTACATCGACTACATTGGTTGCTTGGCGCATATTACAAGGAGAATAAAGACCTCTATTTATAGTAGAATGAAGGAAAAGTAAACTAGGTTAAATATTATAAAACCTAGAAACAAAAAATAGAAGAGTCGCCGCAGACAATAGCCGGCGAGGAAGACGGTGGCAGCGCCAACAAAACACTGGCAGCACCGAAGAAGCGCTAGTAGTGCCAAACAAGCGCTGGCAGCGTCCCAGGTAGTGCTGAATCCCGCTTTGGTGTTTGAGAGCGGCAGCCCGCTAGTAGCGTGTAGCGTCCATTTCCTTTAATAAAGGAGATTTTGGGCCATAAAACCCAACATTTGTGTTGGATCTAGAACGAATTTGGGTAGATATATGTCCTTTATAAATCTCCTCTGATGTACTTATGGATACTTTGATAATGAATTAATTCTATTTCAAAATCATGGGGTCGACCTTCTAGCATCCTCTTCTTCTTTTCTCCCTAAAAAACTTAGCGTCTATTTCTTTAGATGGACTCCCATTGATCCTTTTTGTCAATTATAAGTCAGTTTGAATGATTTATTTCCAATTGTCAATTTGATTTTATATTAACACATATAAAGTTAGTCTTTATTCGTAAGAGTTTTGTGTTACCTTTCTTTAGGGTTTTTAGACTCTGTTAGAGCTTTGTTCAATCGGTCAGTGATATAACACATTGAACGAAGATCGACTTTCAAATCATTGTAGCACGGATTTTGAAGCTTTTCATATATCAATGATAAAATGTAGAACCATCGAAGAAGTTGGAACTGGACGTCAATAAATGGGTTTTTTGGATTCTGGACCCTGAAATTTAGGGTAACTTATTTTTTGAACCCTTTGTTTTATTATTTATTTTTTGGACCCTAATGTTTATGAGTTGAATAAAAAGGACCTTAAAGTTTGTAGGTTGAAAAAAAAGGTTCATGTACTGTTTTTCTTTTTCTTCCCATGTTTGAATTTATCTCCCGACTAGCGTCAAACTTCAGGACTAAGGTTAAAACTAATATTAAAGTTGTAATACACCTCTCTTATTCATGTCGGAACTACTTAGACCCTGGTTACTTCAGGGTCTAATTAGTTCCGACATGAATAAACAAGGTGTATTATAGCTTTAATGTTAATTTTAACCTTAGTCCTGAAGTTTGAAAATAATCGAGAGATAAATTTAAATATGGGAAGAAAAAGAAAAACAGTACATGAACCTCTTTTCTCAACCTACAAACTTTAAGGTCCTTTTTATTCAACTCATAAACATTAGGGTCCAAAAAATAAATAATAAAACCAAGGGTTCAAAAAATAAATTATCATATACTTGGGGTTCTAAAATGCAAACAACCCATCAATAAATTAACATTAGTTAACTAAAAATTGAATTTTATATCTATATTTTATTTATACAATTGCTTAATCACAAGTTTCGCTGTAAGTTTCATTAGGAATTTTATTAATGAAATTATTGTGTTTTGAATATTAAAAAAAAAGGGGTAACATATATGCAGGGACCTGTCAATTTGGGCCTTTTGGGGTACGGCTTATATATGTGTGTATTACGGCTTTGATTAAATATAAATCGTGTGTATTTTAGATTAGGATAAATACAGATTAGGTATTCGAATTTGGATATGTTTTAGTTTTGGGTCATTTAGATTAGGATTTCATGTCATGGCCACAACTTTTTTAATTATCTCTAAATATTCCAATTTGCTTGATATATATACTCAATACATGATCATTACATTTCTTAACCATAAATGCAAAATACTTATACTTAATTTTGAAGAATATTATCACTAGAATTACAATAAAAAGTAACTTTTGTACATTGATTTTATTTAGAATATAGAATAAGACATTTGCAAAGCTAATTAGGCAATCAATCTTCCAGTAATTTTTATGTAAGACCGTTTTAGCGTAAATTTATCGTAATACGTATAATTATATGGTGACTATTTATCAATAGAGACGACTAATAATTTATTTGAGCTAACTCAAGTTAAATCACCCCATAATAAACTATTAGTCATATTTATGTTAAAAAGTCATTCTAATATAATTTATTAGTCATAGTAAAATATTAAAAATGTCACCTTAAAAAGAGTCTGTCTCACGATAAATTTACGTGTGACGGTCTTATGCTAGAATTTGCGTCAATCTTAAGCATATAGCTCATGAACCTTTTTAGCAAAAATACTAAGAAATCAAGTTCTTTGACTACTAACCTTGCCGCGTACCATTTCCATGATTCTAGAAAAACATAGTCTCTAGATATATACTCCTTTTCGTTATCTGTTTCCACACATCTAGAAGAGTAAACCTAAGTCTAAATCGTTGAAATAAATGCCAAAACCACAAAGAAAACAAACCCCACACTTGACCATAATTCCAACACCCTATATATAATTGAAATGTAACCTCCTCTACTATCTACTTCTTCTCCCCATCACTTCACATTCTTCATTTCATCAATCACTCTATTTCCAAAACCAATGGAACACAAATTTACAACCTCATCACAACAAGATGAAGAGGAGGACACTCTCTCCTTGCGTGACCTCCCAATCTACGACGACACCCATGACTCGTACCAAGACAACCACGACACCGACGTCGATGAGCCCTTTGAGTTCTTCTTCTCCTCCGAGTTTGCCCCCATCTACACCAGTCCGGTAGGGTTCTCTACGACAACCCTAAACCCTAAAACCCTAGCCCTGAACCCTAAAACCCTAACCCTAAGCCCTGTTCACAAAAAGACGGCACGAAACCATGGATCGAGACTCAAGCGGTGGTGCTCTCTTGTGTTTGGGTTTCATCAGAAGTACTCGGCACCGAAGAGGGTGGAAGTGGTTGAGATGAAGGACAGACTAGGCAGGAGAAGCCCTTTGTCGTTGGAGGAGAGGATCCAAATCTATGGAGGATATGTTACATAGAAATGCGAGTAGTAGTAGTAATAGTAATAGTAATAGTATTAGTAACAGTAGTAGTCTTCGTCGTCGTTGTTGTGATAATGGGTTGTTATACTTGATTAGGTCCTTGGGTTGTAGAAGTGAGCGTTGTATTTCTGTCCTAGATTAGTGACCAAAGTTTTTGTTATGGTTAGGTAGAATGATTGAAGATTGTAAGAAACTGCGAGCAATAATCTCCATCGATGGTGTGGAAATTAATAACCTTCATCCCAACTTGTATGCACGTATACCATATGCATCATGACAAATTGACAATGGAAATACCCTTTCTATTGATCAAGGAAAAAAAAAACATTTGTAAGTTTCCAATTCAAGAAGACGAGGAAGAAGAAAAGAAAGAGCTATAATTAATTGGGCACAATATTAGTTGCATAATTGGCCATTTGACATAGCTAATAGCTAAAAAAACATAAGTTTACAAAAATTGTACCGTACTCCTACTTGTCATTTGATTGTGCTCTCTTGCCTTCCTCAAAACCCGCATTCATTGCAAGGTTGTCTCCTTTCCTTGTTACTCCCTCGGCTAAATGTTACTCCCTTCTCTATTGATAGGGGACAAGTCATTCCTTAGTTGTCTTTAATTATGTATTCTATATTCTCTATCAAAAAATAAAAATGTTACTCCCTAGTCCCTCATTCTTAGAGCATCGTAGAACCCGGCAATGTTGGCGAGTTGAAAGATGTGTCTTTAAGTGATTTAATTGAATTTTTACATGTTAAAAATGTTCATATGAAATGTTTGAATTTTATTTTGAATATTAAAATTTATAATCTGCCCAAAATATATAAGAAAACCAGAAAAATCATAAATAATTAGCACAGAAACCGAGGCAATCAAGGAAATACCCAGGTCACTGACCCAGGTGCCATGCTGATCTGCCTGGCGCCCTGGACTATGACCCTGGGCCTTTCCCAAACGCCTGGGTGCTGGCAGTGGGCTCGGGCCAACAACCATACAGACCCGCACGGGCTGCTGGATGTTGGACCGAGGCCACCAATTTTCGATTTTCGGTATTCAAATCATTTCGGAAAATAAATAAATTTTAAAATTCGAATAAAACTTAACATTTAGCGAATCAAATTTAATCAAAGTTTTATTTATTAGGAGTCACCAATTAATTTTTAGGAGAATTAATAAACTTGTATCATTTTTAACTCCCCGTAACCACGAACCATGAGGGAGATTCGGATCCGGGGGTAAGGTTACGAATTCGAAAGTAAAAACCTTTGAATTCGCCGGTTCAAAAAACGGACTCTATTAGATCGGTTCATTAAAGAAGACAGCAGAAGAGGAGAATTAATTAGATTAATTTAAATTATTTAGATGCATGCGGAAATTAAACACGATAATAATAAGAATGCGATAAATAAATGAAAGAGATAAACAAAAACACATATGAACAAAGAACGAATTAAAGTTATTTTTTCAAGTAATCCGGTTTAGATTAATCGTAATTGATTTTTAGCATCAAGATTACAACAGTAAGTGATTACAAGAAAAATAAAAGCGAAAGAAAAAAAATAAATATGTCAAGTATAGATGTATGCAGACGATGAAGAAATTGAGAAGAAGAAGAAGAAGAAGAATGTACCAGCGGCTTGTAAGACCTCGGTTTTGTCGTTCTCTCTCAGGGAGCTGGCGGCCTTGGTCAAAGGAACTAGGTCAATGGTCGGGTTGAGATTGCTAAGGTAAGGATATTGGTCTGAAAGATCACAAAGCAAGAAATAAAACTAAGGTCGGTCAAGGAATGGAAAAGGTTCGGGGGTTTTAGACACTTAACGGAACTTTTGATCAAGATGTTTTCATGATTAAAATGCAAAAAGTTAGATTCATCTATGGAACAACGCAGGAAAAAGGCCACGATGAATCCCCTCCCTCGAGGAAGATTCAAATTAACTACCCTATGTCCACCATGGACCATCAGGGTTGAAAATCGCGTTAATTCCTAGTTAAGCCTACACTTACCCTCGTAAGTGTGGGCTTAACTATCCCACTCTAGACTTCCCATTGAGTGTATAACGATTCAAAGAGCTCTCGGACCTTGAACCGCCACCCCCAATGAGAAGACACTAGGTGGAAATAGACTCCTCCAACTAAAACACACTTTAATCGATAAACACCTTAGCCAAAATCCATTAAAGCCTTAATCACCCCCTCACCTCAAGAATGATTAGCCTCTAGACATTATGGAGAAATCAACAACCATAGACAAACAAGAACAATGAAATAGCAAGAAAGGAAATTAAGAACAAGCAAAGTAATTAGCAAAGTAATTAAATAAAGAGTTAAGGGAAGAGAATACTTATCAAAATGTTGTAGATGAACAATGGAAAGCAATAAAAAGATGATCCAACAATCTCTCAATTGATTGAATCCCCAAATCTTCAATAATAAACTCAAATCTCCAAAACCCTAGATTAATCTCTCACTAATCTCCCTCTAAAATCTACTAATTACAAACTGAAAATAAAATCTAAGTCTAAACCTAGATGCCCTAGCTACTCCTAGATATCTCCCTAGATTAGAATAATAGCTTTTCTTCATGCCCCAAGACGGGCTATTTAAACAAAAGGGGAAGAAGGGCCAAAACACAGTCGTTTTGGCCTAAAATTATGCAGGAAATAAGGACGTCGCGAACGCTACGGACATCGTAGCGTTCGCTACGACCCAAAGCAGGCGAACATTTCAGCTCCAAGGCGTCTGCTGTGCCCAGCGTCGCGACCCAGTCAATGATCCGTAGCGAACGCTACGAAGGGCGTAGCGAACGCTATGACCGTCAGCTCGGAAATTGGGAAATCTGGGCTTTATCGTAGCGTTCGCTACACCCTTCGTAGCGACCGCTACGGTCTTGGGCAGAACCTTCTGCCTGGGCTCATAGCGTTCGCTACGACCGGCGTAAGGAACACTACGGTCGTAGCGTTCGCTACGCCCGACGTAGGGAACGCTACGGTCTTCAATTGATCTTCCAGCCAAGTAAAGGGGCGTAGCGGTCGCTGCAGTCTTTGTAGCGAACGCTACGAACATGGATGCCCCCATACTTAGCCTTTTGGCCCGAACTCCCTCTCTTTTAGGCACGATTGGTCTCCCATGCTTCCCAGGTCTTCACCACGGCATCAAATCAGCTCCAAAGGTCTCGGGATGACCGAGTTATCGCCCTTTTTCGCAACTTCGCCCCCCTTTTATTATTCTCCGAACTTAATACCTAAAAATCACAAAACACGTAATAAATAACCATTTTATTAGGGAACGACAATAGACTTGGGCGTAAACGAGTGGTATTTAGCCCCTAAAATGGGACTAAACAAAGAAGAAGAAGAAGAAGAAGAAGAAGAAGAAGAAGAAGAAGAAGAAGAAGAAGAAGAAGAAGAAGAAGAAGAAGAAGAGAGGGAGAGAAGAAGAGAGGGAGAGAAGAAGTGAAAGCCACCTAGTGTCAATACTCCTAGGTGGTTTCGGTGTGTGATACGCCGCAAGTGCACGGGTGTATGTGTAGCAAGTATCAAGGTCGATCCGACAGGGACTTTACTAACTACACACCAAACTAGCTTCCTATGTGATTGCTAAATCGGTCGGGTTTTGAGATGGGTCGAACTAATTCTATTTCTAATTACTAAAAAGGTCAAAATAATCAACTATTCATACAAATCACAAGATTTAACCAATGGAAAAAGACGTTTAGGGGATAAAACCTAAGTCACTCTATGAATCAAACAAGTGGATTGAACATGTATGTCACTAATTTGGTACATTTTAGGGTCGATAACCGCTTAAAGTCTTTCGTAACGAGTTTTTAGCAATGAAATGAATTGCTTAGTAAAATCAATCACCTACTTTCGTGGTTATTTCAATTTTATCTAAGTTAAAGATCGAATTATCACAAGACCCCTAATTACAAAGTCTTCTATATCTAGTTCACTTCATAACTAGTTTAATCCTAAGAGTTCCGATTATCAAACTTCTCCGTTCAGTACTTCATTCAACAATCTAATTCCATATTCTTGATGGCCAATCAAAAACAATGACATACATAATCATAGGATAAATAAAATGCATTCAAACTAGATAACAACTTGTTCAATCCAACAAAATTCAATCCATGAAAGCAACTAAATAGGGTTTATCCCCTAAACTAATAAAACTACTCACTAATCATGACTAAGCAACAAAAAAACATATAAATTCTACTCTAGAAAGCATGAAAATTGTGGACTTTTGCTCCTCCAACACCGTATCAATCTTGAGTAATCTTCAATCTTCAATTCGCTCTCAAACTCTTGATTATTGTGGGATTGTGGAAGATGGATGATGGTAGAGATGGAGATGGAAGGAATGGATGATGGTGAATGAAGGTGGATGAAGATTAATGATGATGAAAAACAGCCGAATCTTGCAATTATATAACCATTAAGAGAAGTTGAAATGGCAAAATTGTCATAAACAGGGTCACCACGAACCGTTTTAGAAACAACACGGGTCGTGTTGATGGTTTCTGGGGAAATTGAACTCTCTGGAGGCCAACACGGACCGTGTTGGTGTCAACACGGGTCGTGTCGATCTCAGAATTTTCTGGATCATCTTGTTTCGGCCATATCTCCTTCGTCCTTCGTCCGATTGACTTGGTTCTTGACTTTTCGGAAAGTTCTAGGAGTCTAGTTGTAACGCCCCGAAAATTCAATTATAGAAAAGTCAAAGTCAAACTAACGTTAACAGACAAAATTTAGCGGAAGGCTCAAACTCTTATTGGGCGTCACTGCCGTATCCCCGAAGGAATACAAGGCGAGAAGGAAAACTACAACTGTCTGTCAACGGCAAACCAACTAACAAACTCATACTTAGAAATAAACCTCAAAACTAACTTCAAGTCTTTCAAAAAGAAGCATAACATATTTAACGACTTCTAGATACGTCGTCCTCACTTCTAATTCCCGTCCCCAACATATTGATCATCACCTGAAAACAAATCATTTCAAAAAAAATGAGGGGGAAATCTCAATAATGTCTACCTCTAACGTTAAAACAAGTTAAGTTCATTTCAATTCATTTAAGGGAGAGGGAACAAGTCAAACCATTTCACAAACCTTTAACCCTTAACTGTTTTCCTCAAACCAACCAATCCATATTTTATTATGCGGGCGGGATACCACATCCCTTAGAGTAACATCGCCTACCACAGGCATCAAGAGTTCGCCTACCACATACAATAAGAGTTCGCCTACCACAGGCATCAAAGTATTCGCCTACCACAGGCATCAAAAGAGTTCGCCTACCACAGGCATCAAAGTATTCGCCTACCACAGGCATCAAAGTATTCGCCTACCACAGGCATCAAAGTATCAACTATCCTATATCAGGGAAGAAGCCCTGATCTCCTGGTCTATAACCCGGCAGGATACCAAATCCCGAACTCCGAGTTATGCCCCGAAACCCGCTTAATGTTTCACTTTGAATCATTAGTATCTTATGCAAAAACTCAGCTCACAGCTCTCAAGTCAAACCCAACCCAGGTTATCAAAACCAATAAGAAAACCACTAATAAAAGACCATCTCAATTTCTCAACTCAATAAATCAAAGTATAATAAATATCAAAAACAGATGGCCACATTTATCACATAAAGTCCCCTTTCGGAATGCGATTCTCAAAACAGATTAGAAAACATTAAAACACATTTAAAGGGCATCCCGGTGGGGATTAGAGCATAGACATTACCTGGTTAACTTCACTTCACAGCAAAACGAACACACTTCAGCTTACTAACAACGCGAATTAGCACGGGCCTAAAATAGAATAATTATTCTAATCAAAACGTGCCCTTTGAAGTTAGTATTAACTACCTTCTAACTAACCCTCCCCTAGGAACCCTATAGGTTCCTATCAATCATGAATTTACACTTTAAAACATTTAATACATTCCAAGTAATCACATAACCAGTTCAAAGCATCACTTCCACACAACAACATTTTTATTAATAACAAGCATTAACAAAACAGATTACAACATCCACATAAAAAGGGTCGTAACTTGACTTCCCGACATCCTATGGGTCTGGTTTTGGACTTTTCGGAAACCTAGGGATGTCTACTAAAACTCTTAAGTTGAACTCAAGACCCAACACACGCTTTAAGATCCTCAAAAACCGTCATCTTCCCAAACTGTCCAGATCTGACCTAGGTCTGGTAATCAGGGTATAACTCGACTTATAAAATTCCAATGTCCGGTCCGTAAAATTCCTATTAAATCTAACATCTAAGGGAAGCTCCAGTCCAAAGGGTTCAATCAAAAGACAACAAAAATAACCGTGGTGACCCGATCTTTAGACCCCATCAAAACTGTCCCGTTACCGGTTTCGATTTAATTTGCCAATTCGGTTCTAACTTCCACCAATCCGATCCCGGGGTCCTAATTTGGGTTTAAAACAGTGACTAAGGTTAAAATTCTTCAACCTAACCCAACCCAAGGTCCATACTTCATCATTTCTATAATTAAAACTCACTAGAACCAACTTAATCAATTTAACTTGATTACACACAACATTAATCATGATATAACATATCACAACCCAAAGAAACATGTAATTACTTGCTTAATAAAACAAGGATAGAACTTTGATAACTAAACACCCCTAATCATGCTTGACCTATATGAATTACAACATGGGTAATTATAAAATACCCTAATCAAGATTCAAGAAAGAACTTAAAGAACATATGAATAAACTATAAAGAACATATAAACATTTAAACTACCAATCAAAAATCCTAAAAAACCTAATTTCTTTTAAACAAAGATTCAATCAAGAACCAAGAATTAATAAACAAGAATCTCAACCTAACTTATTAACAAGATTAACCTTAAGCATGATTGAAATAAAGAACATAACGATTCGAGAATTAATCTAAATAGTTAAACTTTAAGAATTCGTGCATACAATAATATTGTTATCTAAAGCCCTAACATGATTCACTTGAAAACAAAGTATATCAACCAATTGAACATTAATAATTTTTACTACAACTATTACAAACCTAATACACCAATTTAGAACATAAAGATTACATAAAATAATTTAAACAAATTACACATAAATAATACAACACAAGAACAAATAATTACAAATAACACTTAATAAAATTACACCCTTACTTACCCAACTACAAGATTTAAAACAAGAAATAATAATAATACAACAATAATAATAACAGAAAATAAGGAAAAAGAGAAAGAAAAGTGGTTGCGGTGGTTTAGGTGGTGTTGTCTTGTGCGGTGGTGGGAGTGGTGCAGACACGGCAGAGAGAGAGAGAGAGAGAGAGAGAGGGAGAGGAGAGGATGAGAGGCTAGGGTTTGATTGCTAGGTTTAGGGTTTTTGAGAGGAGGGAGGTTTTTATACTAAACACATAATTAGGCCCAATTAGTCTATTCTTAGTCTTAACCCAACCCAACACTAAAATCTGATTTTTCTAAAAACAAACTAATAATAATAATAATAGTAATAATAATAATAACACTAATAATAATAGCATTAATAATAATCACATAACAAATAATATTCACGTAATTATTCATATAACACAATAATATTAATAGTAATACCAATAATAAAAAGAGTAAAACTAATAATACTAGACCCACAAAAATTACCGATATACCCTTGTTAGTCCCTCACGATCCTACGAGCTCAAGTGTTAGCAAAAATAAACACAACGAATAATAATAAATAACGAAGTCAAACATAATATACTAACGACGTCACGGTCAACATCTTTGGATTTTTCGGGGTTTTACACTAGTTTTCATTAGCATTAGCGCCAAAGTCATAACATACTTGTGGAAAATATGGTGACTAAAAGAATGGACATATATCAGTTTTCACAATCTTTCTGCTATCTTGCTCATAACTTCTTCATCTTAATTCGGAATTGATCTTATAATATATCGTCGGAAATCTCTTTCAATGATGAATCAAGTAATGGATGTGAGCTTTGGATTTATATCACTAATCTGCACAAATTTAAGAAAACACAAAGAACTCAGTTAAGATGGTGAAATAAGATCATAAAAGATCAATTAAGCACATTAATCCTCAAATTTCAATATCAAAATGCCCCCAAAACTATGTCAATATATGCCCTCATCAGTGTGTCGAATGAAATTAGAGGAGGGGTATTTATAGGGTAAGTGAGTGAGGGGGATTAGGTTTAGAAAGCTAAAAATAGCAAACTTAACGTATGCTAAAAAAAGCGAATATGCTAAAAATAGCTGAAGAGGCAGGTCTGCCTGGCGTGAAAACTGAGGCCTGGCTTGCGTAGCATGCGACCCGAGAAAAGGTGGGCCTAGGAAACGGGCGGCGGACATGAGCGCCGGATCTGGGTAAATGGGCGTGCACTCCGCCAATGCCACTGGTCGACACGCTACGCCTCTTTTGGGCTCGTTTTTGCTATTTCTTTTGGGCTTTTTTGTGGGATATTTTGTTGTGTTATTTTGTGGGTTTTCTTCTCATTTTTGCATTTCAAACATATTTGGCATTTTACCTAGGCTAAAAAATAAAATAAAATAAATAAAAATGAAATACTAGAAATAAAATTTACAATATAATAATGACACTTTTTGGGTATCTACAAGCATATATAATGACATTTCATTGTTTTGGATCTTTGGTGCAAGCCCGTCCTAACACATCATGTTAGGGTTTTAATTATAAGAGCAGTACATGATAGCGGAATCACCGAAATAAGATGATGACTACTAAATATCAAGAAAAATAAATGAGTGCAAGATAAATGAGACAAGAATTTAACGTGGAAACCCAAATCGGGAAAAAAAACCACGGGCGGCACAAGCACAAACGAATCTACTATGGTAGAGAGTACAACGAACGATCTCCTCCCGAGATCCAGTAAAGAGAGTATTACAAAGATCTCAAACACCGAAAGAGATCCACCCGAAAGAGACACATGCTCTTAGTCAACTAAACTCTCAACAAAATTCTCTCAGCAATATTGGAATACGAAATTTCAGAATATCGAAATACACCTCCTCCCATAGGAGGTGCCCCAAACTTGACCACACCAAACAAGGTGAACAAAACCCTCTATTTATAGGAAAAAACTCTCTATAAACCTACCTTGACCCCCACTCCAATTAGATTTAGCATATAATACAATTAGGAAACCTAACATAATAAGGAAACCTGAATAGTATTCTAATACAATTAGAAAACAACTAATTGTGGGATCAAGAAACTAGATAATTTTAGGATAATTTCCTAACACATCATTTTATTTTCGAAATTTTTGGAACTCATTTATTTGTTCCTTACAATAGATGGAATTCCAATTCAGAACTTTAAATAAAACATTTGTCTTTATCCTAATTTATCATGCGCAAAATATATTTTTAAAGTAAAATAAAAAAAGAAAAATTAATTTTCTACCAATAAAAAGTAAGGAA
Organism: Portulaca oleracea; assembly: GCA_029582165.1. Lineage (NCBI taxonomy): Eukaryota > Viridiplantae > Streptophyta > Magnoliopsida > Caryophyllales > Portulacaceae > Portulaca > Portulaca oleracea. Next base: position 43,411,648 of record CM055872.1, on the reverse strand, counting down.
TGATGAAAGATGTGGATTTCATTCTGAAATGGTTTATAGATCTAGAATGAGCTCCAAAATTTTGGAACTTAATTACAAAAAATATCACTGCCATGGAATGAAATGGAATGTTAGTAGAATCATTGGAATGGGTTTCAACCATTAGACATGCTCTAGATTATGTCACTTTAACCATAATTCACAAACTTAAGAAAACTTACACTTTACATCAATTTACATCATAGGAAATTTGAAAAAGGTGAATAAAATAATGTATGAAATAGAAAAAAAGGTGAATAGAAAAGAAAAATTGAACTAAAAGAACGGGGCCTAATAATTAATATGTCATTGAAATTATAACATGACAAATATTGAGAAAAAAAGTTAGTGATGAAATTGACAAATAATATGGAATGAAGGCAATAGAGTTTTAACGGTTAGGTAGGCTAACTTAACACTCCCTCTATTTCCTTGTACCTGTTGCCTAGTTTTTCCTGTTAAAAATATAACCTTTAATTTATATAATTATATGTTATACAAAATTTATATTATTAGATTTATCATTAAAAAATATTATTAAAACTATAATATTTTTAAAAAAATCTTAGATGAAATGTTATTGATTAAGATAAATCTCAAAAAACATAACGACATATTTAAAAAATCTCATACATCGATTTTATTTATTTTCAAATTCTGAAAAATGTTGAAACTATGAGATTTAAACCTGCAACCTATCCTATAGTAAACAAATCTTTACCCATTCAACCATGTGTCCTTCACTGATTACTTTTGCAATATTTTGGTATTGTACACAATAAACCTGGGAATTTAAGTTTCAAAATCCTTATGCGTTCCACGATTGACGATGCCCCTGATAAACGCCTCCGTTGTTTGACGCAACACGACTTCTCACTGCCGCCGCCGATCAATTTTCCAGTACCAATTTTCGAACGACCAGATGTACCAGTGCAGGAGGACAACGCTGTTCTCAAACACCGGCCATGCACAGTACGATTTCATTTCTTTTTTTTTTCCACAATCAGTTTTGGATGGCGGCGAGGGAGACTTGGCCGCCGGAATATTTCTCGCAGTAATTGTATCCCCGATAGGGATGACAGTCATATCTGAATCCGAAACAATCCGCTCTGATTCGCCGGTAAAAAATCTAATTCAAGTCCGATAAAAAGAAATCTGAATCCGATTAAGAAAGTCTTACTCTGATTATAATTGGAGCGGATATGGAGGTGACCATCTATGATTCGATTAGGTCCGATTAACTCCGATTAGAATAATAAATATATTAAAAAAATCTGAAAAATTATTATATGATCAAATTTGAGAATTTATGGGAGAATTTATAGCTTAGTTTTTTTTTCAAGAAAGGGTGTATTGCTAGTATTTTGACGGTTGATAGACTTTTTCTCACCTGGTGCAATGTTATATTTTTTTGTTACGAAAAAAAATATTTTGGTTTTTTGTTGGTGTTTCATTTTTACAAATAATGAGTATAATATATTAAATTGCAACAAATATGTTGTCAAAAAATTGAAAAATAAAAAAAAAATAATACAAATGGTAATTGGACCTCCGATTATAATCCGAGGACCTCCAGCTCCGGTTATAATTGGAGGTGGAGGTTCACCCACCTCCGTTGAATCGGATTTTGAGGTGGACCTCCACCTCTGATTATTAATTGGAGCAAAGGTGGAGTTACCTACCTCCGATTTGCTTCTGACCCGTTGTCATCCCTAATCTCCGGCGAAAGGTCGCCGAAAACAATGGAGGTCGGTGAATTTGCTTCAATCTTTTCATTCAATATCCATCATAGTTTATAGTTAACAAAAAAGTCCTTGAAAAAATTAATTTTTAATTAATTATACATAATTTTCACAATTTGAAATCAAAATTTGATACTTTTGAAAATAAATAAAATCGACGTAGGAGATTCAATCATGCCACATGTACGGTACACATCACGGAAATTAGCGTAATTGCCAAAAGGTGGAACTTACCTTACCTTTTTTGTTATTGTTATTACTTGGTTGTCATTGGATTAAGTTCATATATGCTACATACGCACGTCTTTAGTAATTTCTAACTAATTTTTGGACAAATATGATGTTGGTTTACTCATATTTCAAATTTTATTTTTTAAGACCAATCAATTTGCGTAGATATATTTTTGAAAATTCTACTATAGTTGAAAATAATTTCAGCTATGGTAATTGACCATTGTACATCTTTGATTAATTTGGAATAAATCTCAACTATTCAATTAAGGTTAGTTTTTACCTTTATTACAACTCATTCTCTCTCCTAATTCTACCCACATTTAGCTAATTTAGAGGATTAGTTATATCTTATATTAGGTTAAATTACCAATTTAACCCCACACTTTTAGTTCAACATTCAAAAATCAATTGTCGAGAGTTTTTTTTTTTTGTTCTTTCTCTCTCTGCTACCTGACCAGGGCCAACTCTTCCTCCTCCCCCACCACCACCACAACCATTGCCGCAATCGTATCCCTAACCTTCGACCCTTGAACTCTCTCCCATAGTTCATCGGCATATTCTCCATCTCAAACGGCAAATCCTCCACATGATACAACGTACTCCCCCAGAAATACTTCACTTCCACACCTTCCTCCTTCAAACCCTTCTCAACCCTCTCCTCACACTTCACCTCCTCATTCGAAACCTCTTTGTGCAGGGGCGGATATATAGCTAGGACAGGGGTGTCCACGGCCCGCCTTAACCAAAGAAAATTTTGTGATTCTCTAATATTATTCAAATGAAATTTTTTTTTAATTGGAGCAAGTGGACACCGTAAAAAAAATTCTAAAAAACATAAAAGGGTGTCCAATTTATTAACAATCCAAAAACCCTAAAATATTACCCCCTTCGTCCCAAGTAAATTGTCCACATTGACTAATTAGGTCAAAATTTTAAATTTTAATCGTTAATTTATTTAATTATATGTTGAGTTATTGCAAGACTACCACTATTAGATTTGTGATGAAAAATATTTTTACCTGAATATAATATTATTAGTTTTGGTAAGATAAAACCTAAAATTAATAGTCAAAGGGTTGCATCCAGAGATGAAGCCAGAAGAAAATGTTGAGGGGGCGATCATTATAATACTTCTATTATATTTCAAAGAAAAATTATAAAATATGTGCATACGTCTAAAGGGAAGAAAAAAAATGATACAATAATAACTATAAATTGTGTAGTTTATTCACATATAAATATTTTCATTAGTGTAGTACTTTAATTATGCAAGCATGACATATATTAAATAAATTAATCATGTTTTCATTTCAATTCTTTCAATTTAAATAAACAAATTTTAGATTACTGTCAATACACTTAAATCAATATATTATAGGTTCATAAAATTTATATCTATTGGCCTACGAATTAAATATTAGCAAAAAACAAAGAAAAATTGATTAAAGTATGACCAAGGCTTCGAACTCCAGACCATTAACTGTTCATCAAAGCCTGTGCCACTTGCTCTACTAAGAAGATTATGCTTACATCATGTTGCTCATAAATATTAATAAATGGTAGTCCAGGGAGGGCAATTGCCCCTCTTTGCCCCAAAGATGCTCCGTCTCTGGTTGCATCGAAAACTGTGAAAAGATAAACGGGACAAATAATTAGGACGGAGGGAGTACGTACCTAATTATTTTTTTTAAACAAAAAATGTAAGTCAATGAATTGGGTAATTGGACATCAGTATAAGTTCAAAATATAAATATCTAGTTAATGTGAAATTCCAATTTATTTAGTGGACATGTTTATATGATGATGTGAAATTTTGTTAACCTTGTGAATATATTATTTAATATTTATTTTTATTTTTATTATCATTTATTTAAATTTTATTATTTCATTTTTCAAAAATGCTTATGTACTAACAGCTAATATACTCCTAAGTTAATAGTCTGGATCCGCCACTGTCTCTGTGCGCATAAACTCCATCTGCACCGACCGCCTTCGCAATCTCCACCACCACCGCCTCCGGTCGCCCGACCCAGACGACTAGGTCCAACCCGCGTGCCCGGAGGTTTCGGTGGAGATCGGCGACGGATTCGAGGAGGAAGGTGGCCCGGTCTTGTCAAATCTGGTGGAGGATTTGTCGTAGTCTCGTGGGTCGAAGACGTAGAGGGGGAGGATGGAGAGAGAATCGTTGCTTGCGGTGGTGAGATATTCGTTGTCATGGACGCGGAGGTCGTTCCGGAACCAGACGATGGTGGTCCGGCGGCCGGCGGCGGCGGAGGAGGGGTCGGAGGGGCGGCGGAGAGGGTTGCCATGGATGTGTTGATGACCAACTATTCCAGTCAAGAACGGAGGAATATTTTTTTTTTAATTGTTTAAAAGAGCAGGAGGGTATAATAGGACATATAGCAGGATGGTAAGGGGATGAGATTAAATCAAAGATCATTTTCCCATCAAAGATCCAATGGTCATTATTGATTTCAACTACCATAGTTGAAAAATATTTTCAATTATGGTAGAAATCTCCATATGATTTACCTTTTTAAAGAAAAAACTTCGGGCCTAAATTGCTATTTCGGACATTCTACCTTTTTTAATTTCAGATTTCAATACAGTTTCATTTCTCTTAGATATTTACTTTATTTTATACATATAATTTTCAACCCTTGACTTGAAAAATCAAACGCTACTCTCTATAGTTATTAATTAATAATCTATACACACCCAAACCTTTTTTCTTTTTTGACAAGGTAAGATATTTGTCAGTTAAAACGAAGTTGTCAATTCTTCTAAACTAGGCAACAAGGCAAGGATAAGTCATAAAGGCATGAACAAGCTATGTTACAACTTACATGTAAAAGAACCAAAGAAGTGGTTGCCACACAATAAGTCATTTGTCAGTTAAAACAAAGTTGTCAATTCTTCTGATTAGTCAACAAGGCAAGGATACTTCTCCTTACAAACTACAAGTCGGAAAATTCAACTATAAAATAAGATATAGCTTTGCATACTTTTGCCTCCTATGAAACGATTAAATTAAAGGGGCCATTTGGTAAGTTTTTTATTGAAAATATTCGTTGGGAAAAATTTCTCTTACCCTTTTTAAATTGATCAAATTTATCTATGATTGTTTGTAAACTGAGGGGAGGAAGGTTTTAAAGTGGGTCCCACTATTTAAGGTGGATGGGAAAAATTTTCGAGGGGCTTGGGAAAGGTTTTTTCCCATGGAAAGGGAAAGTTTTTAGAACATTAATCCCCAAAATGTCCTTAAAAATATTTTATAAATTAATATGTAAGGGTGATTTGAACATTCCAAATAAACTTTCCCATGTTTTGAAACTTAAACCAAACAATGTGAACTATTCTTTACCAGAGAAAATTTTCCTAGGAAAATTTCCCAGATAACATTTTCCTGGGAAAGAACCAAACACACTATAAGAAAAATTTTCTCTAGGAAAACCTTGGAAATGGTGAGTCCATTGTAAAATTTTTCCCAAAATATACAAGCAAACATGGAGAAAATAAGTCCACTTAAAAAATTGACCAACTAAAAGCACTCTAATACAATAATATTAATTACGAAGATATTTCTGTTGGAGCTAGGACAAATTTGGATACCCTATTTACACGACTCTACTTACACATTTAAGTAAAGTCGTGTAAATAGGGCAGAAAATATGGTAACTAATAATATTATTAAGATATTTACGTTGGAGCTAGAAGTATTTATGTTGCAGTTAGAACCAATTTGGATAAATATATGCCCTTTGTAAATCTCCTCTTATGTATTTATGAATACTTTGCAAAAAATTGTTGGGAGGTGTCACACATTTCTAACAACTGACTAGAAGGGGACCACATTTTTTTAATGCACTCGAAGGGGACTACATCTTCAAAGAACTGTCTGCTGGGTGATTTTCCGACCATTTTGACTGAATTCCGGCGATGGATATTTGAAAAGACATAAATGCCCCTATGTTTTATTAAACAATTGTTGGGAGGTGTCATACATTTCTAAAAACTGACTGGACGGGGACAACCTTTTTCACATCTCTTCTCTGCACTTTGTCTCTCCTCCAAATATTAATACAACTCAACCCATCAAAATTCAAAACCATAAACAAACTCATCTTCTTCTTCATTCGTCCACCACCCGACCACCACCACTATCCCCAGTCCAACCACCACCACCACTTCAGCGCTCAACCACCACCGAGAACAACAATTGTCATTTTAAATCAAATCTCAATCTATGTTTGAGACAACCAAGCACTGATCCATATTCTCATTCCCTGTTTCAAATTGAATTCAACACCCACACCATAACCACCAATCATACTCCATTTTTGCATCCCAAATATCACTAGAAAAAGTCATTCCAGCCACCCAAAAACACCCATAAACACTCGATCCCAATCCTAAACCATCCCCCTTTCTCCTCTATTTTGCGCAACCAGACCCGCAGCTGCCGCCGAGGCCGCTGCTAGCGACCTATGTTGTCGACGCCAAACCCCACGACAATCAAACGTCGGACCCAACACCCTTCCTCCTCTCTCCTTGCTTGCTTGATATTAGGTCTTGATGGGTTGAGTTAAGACCCAAAAATAAAAAAACAGATTGAGAAATTGACATGCTGATGGAATGAAGAGAGGGATTTGTGCTTGTTGTGTCAAACTTAGATTGTTGTTTAATTTAAAATAGTCGCGATGATTCTCGGTGGTGGCTGAGTGCTGAATTATATTGAGTGATGGTGGTGTTGTTGGCGGTTGGACTGGTGGTTGTGCTGGTGCTCAGGTGGTGGACAAATGAAGAAGAAGGAGAAGAAATCGGTTTGTTTATATTTTTGATGTGTTGAGTTGTATTGATCGATATTTGGGGAGAAGAGAGTGCAGAGAAGATGTGTGAAAAAAGAGGTCCCCGTCCAGTCAATTTCTAGAAATGTATGACACCTCCCAGCAATTGTTTGATAAAACATAGGGGTATTTCTGTCTTTTCATATACACATCGCCGGAATTCAGTCAAAATGATCGGAAAATCACCCATCAACCAATTCTTTGAACATGTGGTCCCCTTCGAGTGCATTAAAAAAATGTAGTCTCCTTCTAGTCAATTGTTAGAAATATGTGGCACCTCCCAGACTTCTAGCCTTCTCTTCTTCTTTTCTCCCCGAAAAACCTAGCGTCTATTTTTAGATGGGCTACCATTGATCCTATTTGTCAATGATAAGCCCTAGTTTGAATGATTTTTATTTCAAATGTTAGTTTAATTTTACGTTAACACAAATAAAGTTAGTTTTTATTCGTAAGAGTCTTTTTTCCTCCTTTGTTTAGGGTTTTTAGTCTCTGTTAGAGCTTTGTTCAATTGGTCGGTGTGGTAATACATTGATTGAAGATCAACTAAATTATAGTCTTCGTAAAAAAGGGTTTTGACTACATGCTGGTCGACCGTGCTCCTTGGGCATCGTGTGCACAAGGCATCCCTCTATCCCTTTATCAATTTTTTTAAATTTATGTAAATAATTATTTTTTAATTTAATGGATTTAGCGTAAGTTGTGCGACAATACTTAGGTGCTTTCAGTAAATTTTCTTAGATATATTTTATTTCTAGCTTTTTTATTTTCAATTTTCTTTTTTTTTTGTTCTAGTCTTGTAACGCCCCAGCCCCTTCCGGGCCGCGGACATTACCGATAACTGCTTGAAGGATCGCTGACTGGCGCCACAAATCACCATGAGTCTTTCCAGCGTGCTTCGTCCTCGCTCACACGCTGCCTGGGAAAACTTCCCAGGAGGTCACCCATCCTTTGACTACTCTCAGCCAAGCACGCTTAGCTGAGGAGTTCCCAACGGATGAGCTACCATAAAAGAAGGTGCACCTTGGTGATATAAGTAGTCATTTCAATCCTCTTAAGCCACACTTTATCCATATTCCCGGGGTGTTACATGTCTTTTTAAATTTTTTATCATTTTAACCATTATAACATACTCATAAAAAAATATAAACTATGTTCATAATTTCTAATATAGATGTTCAAAAAGATATACATGCAGAAATGCTCATAAATCCGTATATGAATGTTCATAAACCAGTAGGTAAATATTCATAACCTCCAGCACGAATGCTATAAACCAATAGATAAATGTTCATAACCTCCAACACTAATGCTCATAAAACAATAGATAAATGTTCATAACCTCCAACACGAATGTTCATACACTCCAACTAATGCTCATAACCTAACGTTTTACTACAATGCTCATAAATCAATATGTGAATGTCATAAACCAGTAGATGAATATTCATAATCTCCAACACAACTCCTAAATCTGTATATGAATGTTTATAAACTAGTAGACAAACGTTCATAACCTCCAACACGAATGCTCATAACCTGACGTTTTTACTACAATGCTTATAAATAAGTATATGAATATTCATAAACCAGTAGAGATCGATGAATATTCATAATCTCCAACACGAATGCCCATAATCTGACATTGTTACCACAATGCTCACAAACCAATTTATAAATGCTCATAAATCTAAATTATAATGCTCATAAGATCAGTATATGAATGTTGATAAGCATATCTAATACAATGTTCATAATTTGTAACATGGATACTCATAAATTTATATTATAATGCTCATAAACTATTTTTATTGAAAATGTGCCTAAAAGTACGAAAAAATTAAATTATAAAATAATAAAAAGAATATAATGAAAGTTACAAAAAAAATTTAAAATAAAAATAAATAAATGAAAAGCATAATTAAATTGAACTAGAAATTCAACCTCAAAATGTATTGGAGTATTAAATTAAAATAAAATATTCATTATATTTATTTTTTGGACAATGATACACATCTTGCTTCAAGATGGTTAATAATTATCTTAAATTATCCATATTTCACATTTTTATAACTTTTCATAATATTTTCTTTGATTATTATATATGGTATAATACTTATTAACAAGGTCAAAAAATATAAATAATAGCCTAATTTTATCAATCATATTAGAAAATGTATATTTTATGTATAATTTTATATTTATGAAAAAATACTAATAAATAATTATTTTTATATTTTTTTCTAAATGTAATGATCCTCAAAGTAATGAAACATAACTTTATAATGATTTAAATATACTTACATTTAATTTTATTAGTAATTTAGATGAAATGCAAGATGACAAATAATCATCTTGTAACAAAATATTTATCATTTTTGTTATTTTTTTTAACAAAAAAGGACGTTGCTAGGTGCATGGAGCATCCTAGTCGGGGGCTCACCATCGTTTTCTTATTTGACTAGTAACCTTGCCGCGGACCATTTCCACCATTCTAGAGAAACATACTCTCTAGAATCTAGATACTCCTTTTCGTTATCTCTCTTAGCCCCAATTCCACACATACCTACATCTAGAAGAGTAAACCTAAGTCTAAATTGTTGAAATAAATGCCAAAACCCCCAAAGAAAACAAACCCCATATATACTTGACCATTATTCCTAACACCCTATATATAATCAAAATGTATCTCCTCTACGTACCATCTACTTCACATTCTTCATTTCATTAATCACTCTATTTCCAAAACCAATGGAACACAAATTCACAACCTCATCACAACAAGATGAAGAGGTAGACACTCTCTCCTTACGTGACCTCCCAATCTATGACCCCCACGACTCATACAAAGATGACAACCACAACATCGACGACAATGAGCCCTTCGAATTCTTCTTCCCCTCCGAGTTCGCCCCCATCTACACCAGTCCGGTGGCGTTCTCTAAGACAACCCTAGCTCCCCTAAACCCTAAAACCCTAACAGCCCTAAACCCTGTTCACAAAAAGCCGGCACAAAACCATGGATCGAGGCTCAAGCGATGGTGCTCTCTTGTGTTTGGGTTTCATCAGAAGTACTCGGCGCCGAAGAGGGTGGACGTGGTTGAGATGAGGGACAGACTTAGCAGGAGAAGCCCTTTGACAATGGAGGAGTTGTTGGAGGAAAGCAGTGGTAGAAGTATTAGTAATGGGAAATTAATTAATGGAGGTTTGGGGCATTTGATTAAGTCTTGGAGTTGTAGGGGAGAAGCTCATATTTCTGTTTCAAATCAGATGCCTAGGCAGTACTCATGAACAAGTAGTTGTCATGCTAGATGCTGTCACTAGTTATGTATGGACATAACTTTTCAGTTTGATTCCTTGGTAGTGTTTTTTTTTAATGTTTTTTTGAAGAGCAGAGGTCGTTTAGATAAAGTGACACTTCTAATATACAATGTACAAATTAATATGATACTCCCTCCGTTCCAAATTAATTGTTATATTTCATTTCGGACCATGATAACCATCTCGACTTAAGATGGTTCTTAACCATCTTGAATTATTCATATTTCACATTTTTGTAACTTTTATTAATATTTTCTTTAATAATTATATATATTTATTAATTATAATAATATAATACTTATTAACTAGGTGAAAAAATATAATTATAACCTAATTTTATCAATCATAGTAAAAAATCAACATTTTATACAAAGTTTTATATTTATGAAATAAATATAAATAAATAATTATTTTTAAATTGTTTATAAGTTGTAGTAATCTTAAAAATAATGAAACGTACCTTTAGAATGCTTTAAGTACACTTACATTTCACTTTATTAGTGATTTAGAAGAAATGCAAGATGGTTAAGAGTCATCTTGTGTCAAGATCGATGTTTATCATTTTCGATGTTCCAAATTAATTGTTATATTTCGATTTCATAATTTTGCATATACCAATGCGTAACTAAAAAAACTACCTACATAATTTAATATCACTATTTTCCAAAGTGTTTTTTCGTATATCAAGGTGTGAGTAGTGAGAGAATGTGAGTATAAGTAGTTTTATTGATTGGAAAAGTAAAAGGTTAATATAATTAATAAAGTTAAAATAATTGAGTTATGTATTGAGAAATGGAAAGCGACAATTATTTTGGAACAAAAAAAAATTAGTTTGAGTGTCAATTAATATGAAACGGAGGGAGTATGATTCTTAGGAGGAGTAGCTTATGTGCACTATTTTTGATGAAATTAATAGTTATTAATAGATTAATTGTTTTGATACTACCTCTGTTAAATATTATTTGTCTTCCTCGAAAATTTTGCAGTCAAATTTATATAATTTTGACCATAAATTTCTCAATATATATAATGATTTGTTTAATAAAATTACTATCATTAGATTAGTAACGATATAAAATTATAATATACAATCATTAATAAAATATTATATAAAAGATATCAATCAAAGAGTGACATTGGAGACAGTGATAGTCAACAAAAGCACAAATAATATGGAACGAAGGGAGTAAATATTATTAGTTATCAGTCATAAAAGTTTGGAATATGTTGGCTAGACCAACAATTATAAATGACACCATAATCGAATGATTCTCATGATATATTTTAGGAATTTTTTTGTAAAATTTAAAAATTATAGATAAAAATATAGTTTTACACAATTTATATATACTATTATAGTTATAAAAGTCAATCATATTTTTTTTTTCAATTTAATATCTAAATATATCATTTTTATACTACGGTATGATACAAGGGGTCTTGCACCCAAAACTCATTTCATTTTCTTATGATACTGGAAGTATCCTGTATGACTAATAAACAATACTAAAAGCCGCCATTGATTTAGTTCTCAAAAGAAAAAAGTAATTGGTTTAGTTTTCAAAAGTTAAGTGGTTTATCACGTATATTTTTTTTACAAGTTATAGTTTTTGACAATATTTTTGTTGTAATTTAATATATCACTAGCTCATTATTTATAAAGAAAATAAAACACCAACAACAAACCTAAATAATTTTTTACGTAACCCAAAATATATAACATAATTGAAATACAACATGCTAAAAAAAGTCTCTATATTGGCATATATTACGCCTTTCCAAAGAAGAAGCTTCAAATTCTCCCATCAAGTCTCAAATTTGGTCATATTATAATTTTTCAGATTTCTTATATATTTATTATTCTAATCGGATTTAATTGCACCTAATCAGATCGGATGTGATCACCTCCACATGCGATTCAATAATAATTGGAGTCGGACTTTTTAATTGAATTCAAATTCAGATTTCTTTAATTTTGTTGGACTTAGATCAATTTTCTAATTTGGATTGGAGCGGATTTGCTTTGGATTCGAATTTAACTATCGGCCCTAACCTGGAGGTAAGATGAGACCTTATGTGTTGTGCCGACAGTGAGATGAAATTGGTGAGGCCGTAAACAAAGCAAATTTGGTTGACCACAAATTCTACGGAGCATAATATGGAGTTGAGTGTGACCGCCTGCATGCTGCTTTCTAACCCAACAAATGAGCCTCACAAATTTCAAAATAGGGGAAAAAAGACTACACAATGCTAAATATAGAAAGATGAAAGTCGGTCAAAAAAAAAAAAACAGATGAAAGAATCATATTAGGCCCCTATTCTTTTGGGCGGCAAATTGGATGCGGTAAATGGTATGATATGGTAATATTGTGGAAAATATAGTATGTTATGGTAAAATTTGTGATAAAAATGATTGATTTGATAGATGAAGAGAGAGAATGTGAAAAGTAGAGGAGAAAAGTGAGGAGAGAAAAAAGTAAATAGACAAAAGGTTATGATTGTTGTGGTAAAGTGTGAAATGGTATGATATAGTATGGAAAGATTGTGGTAATTGTGAAAAAATGTGGTAGGTGCGATGTGGAACCGCACAAAAGAGCAGAGCCTAGGTTTGATTTCTAATCGTATACTCATTAATTAGTGTGCATTAGAAGCTTTAGAGTTGTCAAAGTTTTATTTGGTTTAATTCTTTGGATGAATCATTTTCAAATTAGGATAGTTAAGTTTGGATAAGTTAGATGCTTTAAATAAAGTGAAAGGTAAGAGGTTTATATTTATTTTATTTGGTTAGTGAGGGCATTAACATCTTATCTAGTCCATTTATATTATTTTCCGTCAAAATCCGACCTTTTCAACATCTTTTTTTTTCTCTTGTTTTTCTTGGTTTCTAACTCAAAACCAATTTAAGCACATCATAGTAGCATGGGTCATTTAAGCAAACTCTAGGCATATACATGTCTATTGCTGCTCCCACGAATCGATCCCAGATCCCAGAATCTATGGATTACCATAGTGCAGCAAGTATCACTTGAGCTAAGAGCTCATTGGTAACTCTAGCACAAATTAAAGCACGTGTAGGGTAGCATGAATTCTCTAGTCAAAATCATGGCGGCACATATAGATAAAAGTGAACGAGGCTAAACTGCTCCGACGACATCCATTCTGGTTTCAGGTTCAAGTTCAGAAATATACAACTTTTTTTTCCCTTCAGAAAACTGGACCCTGTTAGATATGTATAGTATAGTGCAGTATAGCAAAAACATGATCTTCACAGCTCTACAAAAACTACAACAAAGAACAAACACAAACTTGCTGTATACATAGCTCCCTCGACTTGTTGCTCGAGCAAAGCATCAATCTCAGTCCATGTCAAAACTGTCAACTAAACAGGTGGCGAATCGAGGTGGGGCCCATCGAGACTGTGACTCCTGCTAGTCATCTGCGATTGCCTACTATTCGCGCTGTCCTTCCTTTTGAAGTACTCCTTGATCTCGACTTCTTTCCTGTCAATAAAATCCACCAAGTCCTTGAAGCTGGTTGAGGCGAGCCGCCTAGACGGGCGGACCGGGGATGGCCCGCCTCCTCCCGGGTGGATGTCATCGTCCTGAAGAGTGTCGTCAGGAGCAGCAGCATACCTGCTGTACTGATAGCACACTCTGCCAAAGAATATTGCAAGGGCGAGAGCGCACGTGACCCCGCAGATCAGGAAGAGGCCCCAGAAGCTTCGGAGGGAGAGCCGCGCGTCATCTGCTTGGTCCGACTGCGTGGAGGAGCAGCCTTTGTCTTGGGAGAGCCACTTGTCGTGGATTCGCTGCAGTTCGCCGTTCTCGGAGAGCTGGAGGATGGCTGTGGACATGTCGACTGCAAGGGGAGAGTCCCTCTGGAATGCCTGGACAAGTTGGGGTGTAGTAGGGGAGGAACCAACAGATGAGTTAGAGCTGGAAAATTTCAAGTCAATGTCAAAAGTCGTACGAGAAACTGATGTCCGGACTTGTTTTTTTTCAGGTCGGACAATTCAGACGAACTTAAATCTAGGTCAAAATCGGGTTCAGACAATAGAAAAAGGAGAAATATCGTGTCCGAATATTCGGGTCAATATCAAAACTTGGACGAAAAAATCTACAGCCAAACTCGGTTTTTTCCAAGTCGGACAAAATTTGCCAACTCTAAGATAAGGGAGTGGTTATTCGAGGCCTAAGGTTTTTCTCAGCAAGATTTTGTTACTAATATTGTACTCCCTCTGTTTCTTATTATGTGTCGCTGTACGGCATGTGCTGTAAAAGTTTACAAACTCTAACTGCTATTTATTCAATTGAAAATGTACATAATGGTTTAAAATATAAAATATATTTCATTAGATTTGCCATGAAAAATGTGAACATCCCTCTGTTTCATATTACTAGCCGCTATGGGGTATGTGTGGTCAACCATTGCAAACTTTGACTATTAATTATTGAATATATACAATGATTTAAAATATAAAACTAATATCATTGGATTTGTCATGAAGAATGCTTTCACATGAACGTAGTGATAGTAATTTTTGTAAAATGTCCTAGATTGAAAGTTAAATAGTTTCATTAGAGACGATAAAAAGCCAAAAGTGATAGTTATTGCGAAATAGATGGAGTATATTTGCGTTGATGTAATATAAAAATAACCAAACCCAAAACCAACATGATCGGATATAGCAGTCTTGCCTCTAAATTTTGCATTTGAGTAATAATTTCAAGTATGTTATGATAAAAATGGAAGAGTAAACCAGCGCTGGAAACCATGGAAAGTCAAGAGTGATAAATATCGAGTGAAAGTCACAGTAGCACTTACGAATCCCCAGCCGCTCTTTGTGAACTCCTGTCCGACTATCTGGAAATTGCAATTACTTTTGGACAAAAGCAGTTCGACATACGGAAGCTCATCAACAATGGCAGCTACGCCGCCCCTCTGAGGGCCGCGCAGGAGGGCGTCCACATATTCCTGTTGATCTTTCAGGTTTACGATCCTTGACGCAGCTATGTTTAGTTCTCTGATGAGAAAATCTCGTGCAAATGAACCATCCTGAATTCCAATCGGCTCGTTACTTGAGATCAAACTGTCGATTCCCTCGATTCTTGACGATAGCTGCTGGACGGTAAGGATGGAAGTCAAGCTTGCCGTGTAACTTGAATTGATAATCAGAACCACAAACAGCCATATAATGACCACAAACCGTCCTAGACTGCTCACAGTGTTCTCCCCTGTAAAATGCAGGAGATTGTGAATCAGAACAATGGACTGATACAATCCATTAACACTAAATAACAGTTCTGTGTGTAAAATTCATGGGTAAAAAGCAGTTGGGAAATTTATGCTAATATATCAAAAGAAATATTTTTTTTTGTTTAACTTTGGTAATTTTTGGTAATTGCTGGTAAAGTTTGGTAAATTTAGGCAAAAACTGGTAAATTTTGATAAACTAAACTTACCCATGAATTTGGCAGGCTAGAATCATATCGAGACCCCCAAAGGCCAAATAAACAAATAGAAAAGAAAACAGAATAAGAAAATATTGATGTTAAAGGGAGAGGCTTCTTACTGTGTGAGAAAAACATTGTCGAGAAGCTAAACCTGCAAATCAGAATATCAGATATCATTATCAGTATGCGCATTACATTAATGGTTAAACGCATATGAAAAACTGCCTCACAGAAGGATACAAAGAGAATTATATTCCTCCAATACATTAGAAAGAGTTTTCGGATGCCGATAATCCCATCAACAAGTCAAATGTACATTGATTTATTGTGATAAGCGGAGGATTTTAGAGGCTATAGCTTCTAGAGAACTGAAGACGAAAAACTGACCAAAATATTGTGATAAGCTGCTGACTTGGCGGACCACGAAACTCGCTATTGATCCGATGCTCAAGAATCCAAACAACAGCACCCACAAGAAGAAAGAAAGCAGCAGTAACAGACCACATCTTCACCGTGAAAGGTTTGAGGAAAGCCCAAGCACTTGACTTCACTTTCCTTACCGGGGTAACTACCACTAGGCCTGATTCCATGTATGGCTGCGTGAAATCTACTATCCTTGTCCTGTTTGTAACAATAGTTATGTCCCCGACTGCTGCATCGTATTTCTGGTTAAAGAAGCAAAAACAAGACGACAGTAAGTTTAAATCCGTGCACCGCGTAACAAGAGTCAACCGCAAGTATCAATGTTGAACATTTGACACTCTATGATGAGCATTGTTGAGACCAAAACAATGTAAAATGTCGAAAAAAGTGACTCATACAGACACATCCACATCTAACCCTTGTAGCCAACTCAACTCCTTATAACCCAACTTATCATTTTACGTGTCACCTAGATTTACGCATCAATCAAACTTTGAAAACTTTAACCATAAGTTTCTAAAAATATACAGTGTTTTGTTATACAAAAGTACTATGATTAGAATCGGGACAAAAAATACTATCGTAAGAGTATACTATGAGAGAAATTGTCAGTCAAAGATAGACATTGAAGGCCGTGAAACAATTATATGTGACAGATAAAATGGG
This sequence comes from Portulaca oleracea, assembly GCA_029582165.1. Lineage (NCBI taxonomy): Eukaryota > Viridiplantae > Streptophyta > Magnoliopsida > Caryophyllales > Portulacaceae > Portulaca > Portulaca oleracea. Next base: position 43,394,947 of record CM055872.1, on the reverse strand, counting down.
AAGGAGGGTAAATTGCAATACTTACTCCTTGGGAGACATCAAAGACGAGATCGTCAAAGCTTGGATTTCTTTGGCCATCACCATATAATACATAGTCGTGTAGGACAGGGTAAGGAAGTAGCTTTACAGCAGCTTCAAAGACATCAATGCAATACCCTTTCACTCCCGGGGGATCCTTGTCCTTTGACACAAATTCTTTATAGCTGACTCGGTTAGGCACTGCAATCTGGAGCGGCTTACCGTTGTTTGGAAACACCCATCCTCGAGGTTGCTTACTGGTTTCACCCGGCCAAATGACACTACGAAGTGTCTGGCTTCTAGATGATGCGTTCCGGGGCTTCAGATATAATTTCTCAGGAGCAGTAACCGAAAGACCGGAGTGATTCGACCAGTAGCCAATCTGATTGGATCCGGTTCCAACAATGTTCAAGATGTCAAAGGCGGGGCGAAACAGGTTCTTTTCTGAATCAAACTGCACTTCACCGGATAAACCGGAGTATTTTGTAGCGAGTAGTGTTTGTAGCAGCTGTAGTCCTCCTTGGAAAACATGGAGAGATGACAAGTTAAGCGAGCTCACACCGGCTCTACTCAACGTGGGGTCTGTGGTGAAAGTCAAGTTGCCACCCTGCTTGAAAAACGAGTCAAGAGCAAGTGCTGCTGTCCAAACAGCATCATACGCGTAAAATGCGTAGGAATTCACGCCTACATGCTGCTGCACGTATTTCAAGCTCTTCCACCTCGACACAAATGCATTTTTCTGTTCAGAATTCGGGATGTGATGACGAAGAGCTATGACTCCTTGCAATAGATCCATGGTGTCGGGATTCACGGGTTCTGAACTATCAAGAACCGAAGGAAGCCAGTCCGTGGCAATCCAGACATAGCCACTGCTCATCATCCCGAGAGACTTTGCAATAGAAAACACAGTCAAGCCAGAATCAGGATTTACATGCACAACAAACACTCGAGCTTCCATCAGATTGACTTCAACCAACAAGTCATTGACATCACTGCTTGACGCCCCAGGACGAAGTGCAGCCTTGTAGGATATCTTTGCGCGTTTTTCCTCGAGCGCATCTCCTAAGGCAGAAATCCCATTTCTGCCATAGTCGTCGTCCACAAATATAGCTATCACTTCCCTCCATCCATAGTAATTGACAATGTCAGCTGCAGCTTGCATTTGGGAATAATCGCTGTGTACCGCACGAAGAAAGTATGAATATTGGAGGGACGAGAGAGTGGGATCAGTCGCCAGGGATAGTAGGGGCACATGAAGCTCATTAACAAGATGAGAAATGAGGTGACCAATTCCCGAGGACTGTGGACCGATTGCAATTGCGACATCTTTCTCAATCAGCTGCAAAGCTACATGGTAAGTATAATTCCATCAAAATCTTAACTTGATGGATGCATGATAGGAATCACACATATTATACCAAAGGCTTTTGAGATTCTTACATATGAATCAAACCCGTTCTTTTTTTTCACATATATTTGGCCAAATCACTGTTAACATTAACAATTATTTGACTGTAATGGGAAGATTGAATCAAACACATTCATTTTTTCACACATATTATACCAGAGAATACTGCCAAACACAGTATATGTACCAATTTACACAAGCAAAGAGGCTTAACTGCTTAAGGAACAAGGATAGTGTCTGTCTTGAACTATCAATGGTGTTGAAATTGCATAATTTCACATACAGCAACTACATATAATACATGAAAAATAAAGAGACAACAGCATCAACTATAAAGAAAAATAAGACCCTTCTGTATAGCAGCACCAAATATAGAATTTCATTTCTTATAATTACCCAATAAGGGAAGAGAATTACCTTCCATAGTTCCCAGAAAGCCACTGCAGTTAGTATCATGAAGAACAGGGTTCAATTTTATCCCAGACAAGATGGTAGAATTGGAATTAACATCATCAAATGCAGCTGTAATTGCTGGTTTAACTGCTCTTCCAATAACAGAATCAAAAGTGAACAAAACCCCAATGTTGACTGATTTTGGCATGGAATTCTGGGCAACAACAACAACAACACCCTTTCCCCAACCACTCACAAAGATGAACACCAAAACAGCTAGCATCCACCATACATGAAAACCCTTTTTACCCAATACCAACCCCATGATGAAGGAAGGAAGCAAAGGGCTTTCAGTTGAATGAAAAATCAATTATATCAAGACATACCCAGAACAAGAATTCGGAGGAAGAAAATGCTTAGCACCTGCAGAAATTCACCCATAAAATGCTAGCTAACTGATGGAATCTAGAGACAGACAACCCAGATGAAACTTTTTGAAATCTCATAATGGTAGAAAAAGGAATCAATGGTACTGGACTACCACAGTTGCCCAGAAAGATAGGAATCTCAATTAGGAAAAGGGTTTACCAAAAAATCAGCTTAATTTTCCAACACAACTTGCTAAAAAACTAATATTTTGGTAATCACAATGTAACTAGATATTGACACAGATTTTTTAAATTAATTTGCTGTCAGGATGCTATTTGGTAGGAAGTGGTTTTAAAATTAGCCAAATTGCATGAATTTTCTATTCATTTTTTTTTTCCATCACTAATAAATGAATATGGACAAAGCTGAATTGTTAGCGTTCGACCAAAAGATCACATTCAAATAAAAAAATTAAAGCATATGAGTGAAGACAGTGATTTGTAAAAAGCAAAAGAGGCCATTTTCAGGAAATTTCAGCCACAGTTTAGGGAGAGAGATGGCTGCAGGACAACTTGAATGACATCCTATCGTTATCAGTCACAATCATTCGTGATTCACATTGCAAAGAGAAAACAAATATATGGGAGGGAAACAAAATTATCAAAGATAAAAAAAGGAAGAAAAAAAAAAGGTCTATAAAGTTCATAAAATAGTCGTGCAAGTTTGGGAAAGAACTTATTCATATTCCTCATGTTTAATGTGTCGGTTCTTTTAAGCCCAATTTTGCTTCCTCACCCCTTTCCACTTTGGGAAGAGGGTTTAATTAGTTTTATAAGGCCGTTATCAATAGTAGCTAATATTTGACCCACTCACCGAACAAAATATTATAAAGTTGAGTCATCACTCATTTGGAAATGGAAGGTTTTTACGATGGAGTCATTCATCCATTAAACTACATTTAATGAAAAACATAAACACATATCTTTTAGGACATCAACAATGGTGGGTAAAGTTTCACCCACTCATCCTATAAAATAATATAAATGTGAGTCATCACTCATTTACAAATTACAAGTAAGGTGTTTCTACAATGGTGGGTAAAGTTTCATCCATCCATCCTATAAAATAATTCTTGAACCCACTTTTTTATTTTGATTTTTTTTTCAAATTCATTTGAGAAGATAAAATAGTATTTAATTATGGTGGTCCCACATAAAATTCTCACCAAGTGACTCGTATAGATGGGTGGTGAAAAATATTCTCACCCACCCTTCAAACTTTCTCACTAGTGTAAATTTTTTCTCACTCACATTTGTCTTGTCTTGTGCGTCGGGTCACCTGTGACTCACAGTTGGTAGTGGTCTTAGTCCATTTATGCGGTTATGCCCAAAGCACCAAACTACAATAAAAATTGGAAAAATAAATAGTATTAATTAACTAAAGGCTCACAATTTTCTCACATACTCAAAATTTCTCACCCTTTCAACTAGGTAGGGGTGTGCATTATTCGGTTTTGAATCGAATAAACCGAGAATCGAACCGGTTCGAACCGATTCAAACCGGACCGATTTTTATTCGGTTCGGTTTTCGGTTTGCACTTTAGCCCTTATTCGGTTTTCGGTTTATTCGGTTCGACTGGCCCGATGAAAGTCCCGTATGAATGTGTGCATTATTCGGTTTTGAACCGGATAAGCGAGAATCAAACCGAACCTGGCTTATTCGGGTTTGGATTTTACCCCTTAATCGGTTTTCGGTTTATTCGGTTCGGCCCGGTTCGGTTCGGTTTTGAACCGATGAACAGCCCTACAACTAGGTGAGAAATGAAAATCTCACGGTGACAATTGTGACTCACTATTGATATGCTATCACTCACTCACTTTTATCTAGGTTTATGAACAAATCAAGAAAATCTCACCATTGGTAATGGCCTAATAAGAGTGAAAATTTATGTCTGAAAGATTCCATAAGAAAGTGTCATATGGTTAAAAGTACAAGAAGATATCAAGCAAAGCACTGTATTTTGAAAACAATTGTTTATAATGATACCAACACAACCCTAAAAGTTGTTAAATGCAATCATCTAGTAAAAGTAGTCTAATACCCTAGGTGTTAAATTAATTTCCAATATTATATTTGTAACAACCCATATATATATGGGTAAAGTGTGGCTTAAAGGGTTTGAAATGACTACTTATGTCACTAAGGTGCACCTTCTTTTAAGGTAGCTCGTCCGTTGGGAGCTCCTCCGTGAAGCTTGCTTGCCTGAGAGTAGTCTCAAGATGGGTGACCCCCTCGAAAGTTTTTCCCAGACAGCGTGTAAGCGAAGACGAAACATGCTGAAAAGATTCGTGATGATTTGTGGGGTCAGTTAGCAATCCTTGAAGCAGTTATCGATAATGTTCGCGGTCTAGGAGGGGTCGGGGCGTTATAGATGGTATCAAAGCTGACTCGCGACCATGAGTTGCACCAGTGGATGGGAGATCCATGAGCAATCACCTAGCAGGGCAAAGATTCTGGAGTGAATTGAGGCACAACGAGGACTTTGTGCGCGTAAGTGAGGGTGATTGTAACACCCCAAGATATATGGGTAAAGTGTAGCTTAAAGGGTTTGAAATAACTACTTAAGTCACCAAGGTGCATCTTCTTTTAAGGTAGCTTATCTGTTGAGAACTTCTCAGTTAAACGTGTTTGGCTGGGAATAGTCTCAGTGGGTGACCTCCTGGGAAGTTTTCCCGAGCAGCGTGTGAGCAAGGACGAAGCACGCTGGAAAGACTCGAGATGATTTGTGAGGCCAGTTAGCAATCCTTGAAGCAGTTATCGGTAATGTCCACGGTCGGGAGGGGTCGGGGCATTACAATATATGTTTTTCTTTAGAAAAAAAAACAAGAGAGAACTACTCGATCATTTATCAACAACAAATTTATGAATTCATTTACATTCCTTAAAACAGTTACTAGCAAGCCAAATATCATAAAACATCTAACTCACTAAGAAAAGGAGACCACTTATTTGAGGTTGCATCAGAGGTAGACAACTCGACTCTATCCAAACCTTTTGAAAGCCAAATTTCCGAGCAAGTAAGACCCCTTAAAGGATGGTCTTATCCTCAGTGATTGTTCGTGACCATTTAACTCTGACTCTTTTTGATGTTGTTACTGCCACAAAACTTTGCGCTTGTTTCATTTTAGCTACCAGTCTTTTTCCTTATGTTGTACCAACTTAGGCCTAATAACTTATTACTAGAAACATTCTTCATTCAGTCCATACAATGCCAACAGCCCCAAAGTTAACAACTCAAGAAACACTTCTCCCTACAACATTTTGTCCCTCTCCATCAACATATTACCCGAATTAGAAGTCCCCCCCCCCCCCCACACACACCCATCAACACTCTTGGATCAGCTTTTCTCCAAATATATCTTGATTTGGGACATGTAAACTAGTAACGATATAATGTCCTAGTAGGATTAGGACTTAGTCTAGTATAAATAGGGAGGTTTGTAATCAGTTTACACACACAGTGTTCGATTATGATGATATACAAAACGAGCTTTGCTCACGTGAAAGTCTTCTCTTTCTTTTCTACTATTGTATCTTGAATTGGCTATTCAAGTGGTGAGGTAGAGCTTGTTCCTAAACCTAGAAGGTGTTTCTGTAACTAGGTGGAAGAACAAGAAGCCCTAGGAGATCCAACATGTGGTGTCTCTGTATCAAGTTTGATTCCTAGAATTATCCAAAGATCCTATCTTTATCCAAACTATCCTACAAAAACCTAGGCTTGTTCACGTCCCCCCCCCCCCCCCACTTTGATGTGTAATTGATAAAAACCCTAGCTTGATCAGTAATACATCAAAATTGGTATCAGAGCTTAGGTTTTCATCCCAGTGCAACCCAAACACCAAACAAAAACCTTTCCCCCACAAAAGAACCTTAACCATGTGGTCCAACAAACCTTCAACTCAAGAGAGTGAACAGATTTGGAAGGAGAAAAGGAGAAAGAGGAGATTGAGACGTGAGTTTAAACTTTTTGAACTCGCGGTGCTACAATTCAAGATAGCTTGGTATGAATATTCCATGAAGTTACGGGAACTATCCTTGGTTCATGAGGAGAAACCTCAAGTTCAAGAGGAACCAAAGATTAATCTTAATCTCCCTCTAGAAGTTTATGATGTTGCAGAAGTTGGCGAGATCCCTTTTGAGCCCTTTGAAGTTCAATGTTTAAAAGATGAGCGAGAGGTCGATTTTAATCTCCCTCCAAGATTTGATGAAAGCTCCAATTGTTTTGACAAATCTCCGACCTTTGATGTGTATGATGACGAGGAAAATCTTGTGGAGTTAGAAGAACAACAAGAAGATCCAAGGGAGGACATCGTTCATTAAAACGAGAGCGTTCATGAGACTAGAAGATGTTTGGAGCAATCCCCTATAGGTAACATGTATCATGATTTAATCTGTTGTGAAATTGTACCTATTGATGCTTGCAACATCTTACATGACAGGCCATGGATATGTGATCGAGTCATACCTCATGATGGGAGAACAAATACTTACACCTTCACGCCCAACCAGAAGGAAATCACCTCTATGCCCCTAAAGAGTCACTTCATCCAACCGAGTTTGAGGGCAAACTCTTTGCAACCAGGGGAGAATGAAAGAGACCATCCCCGCTCACCCAAAAAGAAGGTCCAATTCATCCAATCGAGTTTGAGGGCAAACTCTTTGCAACAAGGAGAGAATGATGGAGATCAACCTCTCTCACCCAACAAGAAGGCCCAATTCATTCAACCGAGTTTGAGGATAAACTCTTTGCAACAAGGGGAGAATGATGGAGATCTGCCTAGCCTTGGTCTCACCTTTGGGGACCCTAGGTTTATGGAAGGAGACGGAGATTCACATAGCCTTGGGCTCACCTTTGGAGACCCAAGACTCATGGAGAATGATGGAGGACTATCCACGCTAAACCTAACTAAGGAAGCCCAACTTGTGTACAAGGAAGTAGGGAGGGCCTTAGAAGAGAGAACTATTGTGGAGGCCCAAAGGCCAACTCATGTGGTGTGCTCTATCTTCCAGAGGACGTCCAAACTAGCTAAGGAGGCCCAAGTTCACCTCCAAGGAGGCCCAAGTACAAGTCCAAGATGAATTTCATAGTTTTGGCATTTCCAAGATGAATTTCACAGTTTTGACCATTTCAAGTTGAAGTTCACATTTTTAGTGTTTTCATCTTTAGTAGCAAGTTTATTATTGTAATTTTATTATTTTTAGTTGTGTGAGATGCCAAGTAATATCTATAAGCTTGGACATCAAGTTAGAAGAGTCTAAAATAGCCTAGAAGGTTCTAGAAGAGTCTAGTGTGGTTTTTGAGGAATCCAATTTTGATACTCCTCTTTAGCTTTGGCATCAAGTCTAGGAATCCTAGATAAGGTTGGCTTATTTGTAACTAATCCATCTTGGATTAGGAAAGCCAAGTCTTAGAATGATTCATATTGTTGTAACTAACTCCCTTAGGATTAGGAAACCAATTCCTAGGAGGATTTGGTTGCTTAGGCGTCAAGTATAATGCCCTAGTAGGATTAGGACTTAGTATAGTATAAATAAGGAGGTTTGTAATCAGTCTACACACACAGTTTTTGATTATGATGATATACAAAATGAGCTTTGCTCACATAAGAGTCTTCTCTTTCTTTTCTACTGTTGTATCTTGAATTGGCTATTCAAGTGGTGAAGTAGAGCTTGTTCCTAACCCTAGAAGGTGTTTCTGTAACTAGATGGAAGAACAAGAAGCCCTATGGATTCAACTTGTGGTGTCTCTGTATCAAGTTTGATTCCTAGAACTATCCAAAGATCCTATCTTTATCCAAACTATCCTACAAAACCCTAGGCTTGTTCACGTCCCCCCCACTTTGATGTGTAATTGATCAAAACCCTAGCTTGATCAGTAATACATCATTTTACTCTCATTTTTGAAATGTTTTATTTTCAGGTGATGATCAATATGTTGGGAACAGGAATTAGAAGTGAGGATGGCGTGATTAGAAGTTGTTATTTATATTGCGTTTCTTTTCAGAAAGACTTGAATTCTAAGTATGAGTTTGTGAGTTGGTTTACCTTCGCCAGACAGTTGTAGTCTTTCCTTCTTGCCTTGTATTCCTTTGGGGATATAGCAGTGACGCCCAGTTGAAAAAAAAAATGAGACTTCCGCTGAGTTTTCCGTTAACGTTAGTTTGACTTTGACTTTTTCATAAGTGAATTGTCGGGGCATTACAGATGGTATCAGAGTCGACCCGCGACCGTGAGTTGCGCCAGTGGACGGGAGATCCATGGGAAGTCACCTAGCGGGGCAAAGATTCTGGAGTGGACTGTGGCACAACGAGGACGTTGTGTGCTTAAGTGGGGGTGATTGTAACACCCCGGAGATATGGATAAAGTGTGGCTTAAAAGGATTGAAATGACTACTCATATCACCAAGGTGCACCTTCTTTTATGGTAGCTCATCCGTTAGGAACTCTTCAGTTAAGCGTACTTGGCTGGGAGTAGTCTCAGGATGGGTGACCTCCTGGGAAGTTTTCCCAGGCAGCGTGTGAGCGAGGACGAAGCACGCTAGAAAGACTCGCGGTGATTTGTGGGGTCAGTCAGCGATCCATGAAGCAGTTATCGGTAATGTCCGCAACCCAAGAGGTCAGGTCGGGGCGTTACAATATATCAACTATTGATCTTGCTATATAATCACCTTCACACCATTACCAATGTGCCAGATTAAGCCATCTTTTAGAAAGGCTTTTGCAGCCCATATGATTCCTCGAGCATAGCTTGAATTATGGTCGAGAGACGAATCAAGAAAACCCCATCTTTTGAAGTATTTAGTTTTCAATACCTTACAATATACGACACTCTTTGTTATCTATAAGAGGATCATCAAAAGTATCAAGTTTGCAAAAGTGTATCCCCCCCAAGAAATTTCGCTTACAAAAATTATCACTAGACTTACAGTGTATACTCTTTCGCCCTCTTTTAGTTCCCCGCCAAAACCTAGCATGCAAACTATGAGTGTCTACAATTAGGTTAGTCAGAAGTGTAAGGATACTTATGAGATGGTTGGGCAAGGCTAGGATCACAAGTCACAACTTTGAGGAGCACTTCAACCTATACGAGATAACAACCTCTCCTTGCAACCAGTTTCACCACATCAAAGACTTCTTTTTTACTATGGCTAACCATAGAAGAGCCTCTAAATATTGTCTTATGCTTATTCACTAAGTTTATTTGTAAAATACCAGCCAAGTCCCTTCTCTTTTGCACCTAATTGGTCAGTTATTGAGGTAAGGCAGAACTTTGATTTTGTACTGCTAGGGCATTTTGATGGATCCTTTCAGTCAAAATTTTAACTTGTTTGTCTTGATTTCCTGGCCCCGATTTGGGCTATGGAACATTTGAACTTAGTAGCAGAGCCAAGGACCAACTCGGAATTCGCCTGTTTCTATCAGAGAAAGCGAGTGCATAGTGAGTTTAAGTCTACCCAAGAATGATCTTGAAGTGCGTCAGTGATGTATATACGCTCAAGATGAATCATAGTACATGAGCAACACACATCAAAGACTCTAAGTAAGAACACTCACTCGATTTTCTCAACCAAATCAAGGCTTAGAACACAAAAATAACACCAAGAACAAGGCACCAAAGAACGAAAAACAAATGAAGAACATGATGGAACAAGTGAATGGCAATTAATACAGTCACACCACAATCTCATTCACAAGGGCTGGTACTTGCAATCTCACTTTTGGATACAGATACACCACTAAAAGATAAAAAATAAGCTCCACTAACACCACTTGATTAGCCAAATCAAGATACTAAATTAGAAATTTTTTGAGAGTTTTTAGATACTCACAAACAAGAGAAGCAGCAAGCTTTACTTTCATTCATAAAACTCAGGTAATAAACTAAGTGTTACAAGGCTGGAATATACAACACCTAAGCAGCCATACACCTAGCTAAACTAAGCTATTATGGTTTCCTAAATGATGAAGAAACCTCTAAGATGGCTTAATTAAGCTAAAATACATTAAAATAAGTTGCTTAGAATAAGTTACAACTCTAATTACATCTCTTAGCATGAACAAAAGCCATCAAAACTCAAGTTGTTGTCCGAGTGATTTTTCCTGGACTAGCACTTGTATTTAATGAGTTCCATGCATTATCTTCACCCTATCTTGAGTATTTACTTATCCAAAGCCTCCACAAGCTGTTACATCACTTTAGGAACATATATTTACAGTAGGTAACTCGAGCATTGGGTGAAAAGACCAAAATAACCCTTTAAGATTGCAAAATACCAAAGCTGCCCAGAATAGACCCTCCCTGACATACCTGAACTGATTAGGCTGTAGAAAAAGCCCCACTAAATTTTTCATGTGCACTTATTGGGAAGTCTTAGAGAACTCATTAAGTGAACCAATGGATTTGGAATCAACCATTTTGGACACCAAATGAGCATGTACGAAGCAAAACTTTGAAGCTTGTCAAAACTGAATTTTTTTTGACAAAATAGTCTGAAATAAAGCTGAGTTTTATACTCTGGTTGTGCTTCATTATGGACGTACAGTAGCTTGCTGGAAACCTTGAATGATACCCTTCAAATACCCCTAGGGCTCATCCCTTGCAAAGACCTCAATCTAATAAATATTGAGATCACAAAACTTGTTGGTGATTGTTTTTCTAGACTGTACGTTATGTTGCTGGGATTGCTGTGTTTACTGTGCCATATTGAATAGCTAGGAAACTTGGTGGAACCAAGGTGGCTTGATCCTTAGTAGTCTCCATTCAAAAAGTTAACTACCATAAGGAAATTGGAAAATTGGAGCTAACCTTATATTTGCTTGTTTGTTGGAGTAGCTAAGTCACATCCTTGTACCAATGTTGTATCAATGCACCCCCTATGGACCTTGGACATCCCCTTGTGAGGCTAAAGCATGATGAATATACATCAGTCAGTGGGTGCATTGGTAGGATTTATGCTCCATTATGCTGGCTATGACTTTGTCCAAGAATATGTTTGCCTCTTGGGCCTATCAATCGTCATTTATTACTTCCTCGAACGTGTACGTCAGATGGAGAGGTGGTAAAGGGTTTACGCATACTTTTTCGTGCCCGACCGTTCCCTTTGAGGAGATCTATGGTAGAGTTGTGATGGACCTGCTGGCGCCATAGGCCCAGATTGGTGATGCCGACGAAAGAGATTGTTGTGACAATTATGACGGTTGAGTATCGGGCGTGGCTAGTGACTCCTGGTGATGCATGCCAAATAAGGAAGAAGAGGAAAGGAAAGATTGCGGCGAAAAGGCTTGGCCCTAAAGTCAATGTGAAGGCTTGCCTAAGGCCCTAGTTCCGTGAAGATACCAGGCGACGAGCGATAGTGATACAAGAGCCTAGTTATGGCACTTCTAAGAATCCTATCATGCGTGCGGGAAAGGGGAAGAACTTATGATCTATCATGAGAAGAAGAAAAAGGAAGAAACATTCATTAGGCGGTGTTTTCCCTAGCAAGGAGACACAAGATAGGGGAAAAAAAGAGAAAAAAGATTAGAAGTTGGCCAAGTTTTTTTTTTTTTTTTTGTTATGCATTTTTTTTAAGTTTTAATATTGAACTTTTATATTAAGTAGCAAGTGTTGTGCTTGCCTGCTTAAACCAGGGAATTAGGTTATTTTTTGTTGCAAATAGAAAGAAAGTGTAAGCCAAAATTATCTCTATATCAATAAAGTGAACTGTTTTCATATTTCGTGAGCTTCCTTTCTTATTTGTTGCAAATAACAAGAGAAAATAAATCCCCATATTCTGTCGATTAAACAACCCTCACAGCCAAATTGATGGCACCCTGAGTTTTCTGCTTCTGCTTCATTTCTCTATGACCGGTCGGTTAGGGCTTGATCCAATCACAATGTAACCTGGTGATTACATGCATAGAATTTCTTCAATTCATCCAAGTTGGTGGGTTTTATGACATCTTCTCCATCTTCTGTTGTGAGTCGGGCTGCTCCATCTTATAATATTTCCTTGATAATGTACTGCCCCTTCTAATTTGGCAAACTTTCATCTTAGATCTTGGATTGGTGCTCTTATTTCCCTTAGCACCAAGTCTTCTTCCCTCAATTCATGGTGTTTCACCTTCTTATTGAAAGCACGAGATAGACGAATTTGGTAGAGTTGTACATTATGTAGTGCTCTCAATCGTCGTTTGTCAATTACTGTTTGTTACTCATATTTAGCTCTGGCCCACTCACCTTTTGGTATTTGGATTTCCGTAACGATCCTTAAAAATGGTATCGCTATTTCGATAAGAAAAACTGCCTCCATTTCATACACTAGGGCATAAGGTGTTACCCCCGTAGCTGATCTAATAGATGCCCGGTAACCCCATAAGGCAAAATGAAGTTTGTTTGGTCAGTCTTTGTAGGTAACTGTCATCTTCTCTATCATCTATTTTAGGCTCTTGTTGGCAGCTTTTACAGCGCCGTTGCCTTCGAAGCCTATAAGGGAATGATCTATGATGCTGAGTTTTATATTTAGGTAATAGTTCAGTGACTTCCTTCCTGAAGCGGGTCCCATTATCGCTTGTTATCTTAAGCGGGACCCCATACAGGCAAATGATATTTTACAGGATGAACCTGGGCACATGTTTGGAAGTAATCTGGACATAAGTGGATGTTTCTACCCACTTAGTGAAGTAGTTTACTGTTACTAACACATACTCATGTCCTCCTTTCCCTTGAGGGGAGATTTTTGCAATAATATTGATTCCCCAAACAAAGAAAGGCCATGGGGAAGCTATCGTGGTGAGATAGGTGCAGGTCGGTGCCTAAGGTCAATGTATTCTTGGCATTCGGGCGCTTGCAGACGAAACAAGACAGTCTGCTTCCATGATTATCTAGTAATATCCTGCACGTTGGATTTTTTTGGACAACAATCTCCCTTTCATGTGGGTCCGGATTCACCTTCGTACATGGAGGTCATCAATTCCTTGGCCTCCTACCGTGGCTATCTTCTTATTCAACGTCTTGAATAATGTAGTATTGTGCTACTATGAGTCTGATGGCCTCTGAGCCTTGGGCTCTGCTTCTCTTGCTAGGTGACAGATAAATAAAAACAGAGGAAGTACGTTACATTCACACTCGCTCAGCTTGTCGAGTTCTCGAATTAAATTGCCCTTGAACTTGGCAGAAAAGTCAAAATTGTCCTCAAAAAATTTTTGTTAACAAATTGCCCTTAAACCGGTTAAAAGAAACAAAATTGCCCTTTTGACCTGATAATGTAAGTTTCATGTGATTAAGTCACTTTTCTGCAGGTTAACTTGTTTTCCCTCTTTAATTAAGTTTGACAAATTAAAAAGTTGTCTAAAAGGCAATAGTCCCATGGTCCCCTTTTATTTCGTCACTTCTTCCCTCCATTCAAAAAACAAATCCAACCTTTTCTCCTTCCTTTCGTTCCATCATCCCCCACCTGGTTCGGATTCTTCACTTCAACTTCATCATTTTCGACTCTTTTGTGGCCATTCCATATGAGTTTGATGATGTTTGTATGTGTTGCATTTTCCTTAAAGATGAGTTTTTTCTACCAATTATTCAAAAATTTGGGATTTCTAGGGTTTCTGTGATGTTGCCATTTTTCTAGGTTTAATGAGTGGGGGATTTACTCTGTTTGAATCGTGTCTCTGCCTTTATGATCAATGTGACTAATTTTGATAAAATTTTGTTATTTTTTAGGGCTTGATCATGGGTATGTTGCATATTTTCCATGAGGGTGAGTTTGAAAGTGAGGGGTATCTGAGATATGTTGAATGTGAACTACCTGAGATTGATGTAGATGACTTAGTTGAGATTGTGGTAGAGTTAGGATATACAAAGGACAGGATAATGAAGATTTATTTTAGTAAACCAGGTTGGCCATTTGAGGAGAGTTTAGTCCCATTGGATGGAGATAAAGAAATTAGAGAATTGATTGCATTACTCAATGGATGTGATTTTGTGAGGCTATATGTTGATCATGGTTGCAATGATGTTGATGATGAAGATTGAAGAGGCTGTGGCATTGAGGAAGAAGAAGAAGAAGAAGAAGAAGAAGAAGAAGAAGAAGAAGAAGAAGAAGAAGAAGAAGTTGAAGGAAGCTATTCAAAGTGAGAGGAAATTGTTGGAGCTTGAAAATCACAATGACAATGGTGATGAAGGAGAAGTTGATGGGTGCCAAGGAAATGAAAAATACCATGACTCTGACTGTCCTAGCAGTCCAGAGAGTGAGGATGAGGATGAGGAAGGTGAAGGCAGAAAGAAAGAGAGGTGTAGGAGGGGAAAATATATTAAAAAATCCAATGACACACTTGTATTCCTTATAGTATGCAAGCTGGACATAGGAACATGAGTGTAAACTAGTTGGCTGAGCACTATAGAGAGATGTTTAGGATCAATCCATCATGTTTAGGATCAACACACTTGTATTCCAACCAGCAACCATTCACCAGCACACCACCTCAACCCCATGCATGTTTTATACCAGATCAGAACATGCCAATCTGATCAATATTGTTCCATTCTTTCACAACAAATCAGAAACATACAAATCTTAGAAACATACCAAATCAATAATGTCAAACAACCCTGAACAATATACCAAAACAGAAACTAAAAATTCCAACTCAAACAAGATATGTGCCCAAAGGAAGGATTTCATTCATTCATTCATTCAGCAAGCTGCATACATCATCCATCATCATTTACATAATAAACTCTAAATTGAAACCTAAAAAACTAAAACTAAAACTAAAGCCCTAAACTTCATCCATGGCATCTAAAAGCCATGGGCAACCAAAATACCACCAAAACAATTTCCATTGGTGTGTTACTCAAGTTTCCAGTAACCACACCCAAAAATATTTCCCTTCATCGCCAACAAAAACAAAAAAAAAAGATTTTTGTTTGCTGCTGCTGCTTGCTTGCTTGACCTTGACCTTGCTTGCTTGACCTTCACCTTGCTTGCTTGACCTTCACCTTGCTTGACCTTCACCTTCCTTGGGCCCCCTACCGCCCCCCCCCCCCCCCAACTACACCTTCTGTAGCATCATCCCCACTAGGACCACAATCAGTAAACTCATCAACACAAGAAGCTTGGAGAGTTTCCTTGTGGTCCTTGCCAATTCTACAGCCAAGGTCGTGTTTCTGATAATGGCTGCCACAACAGGGGTCATTAGGGTTGTGCACATGGGTTCATCAACCTAATCGAAGTAGTCACACCCGTAGGGGCCACTATGAAACCTGCATCATGCAAACCTTCTCAATGGGTTCGATGGTGTCATAGACACCCGGACCACACAAGGAAGCCCACACAAGCAGGTCATATCCTGTTTGAGTAACAAGGACAGGATTTGCAGGCCATAACACCATTCGGCATGGTTGAGGGGAGGGAGGGGAACTGAGAAATTTGGGGGCTTTGAACAAGAGGAAGATGAAGAGAAGAGGAAATCCTAATGGTCGACTTTAGAGAGAGAGAAAAGGACTGACGAAGAAGAAGAACAAGATGAAGATGAATGGGATTGGAAAGATTTTTAAAGAAGAGAAAGAAAGAACTTTCAATTTCAATGAGTGTTGGTTAACGTATTAACCACACCATCAGCGTCATCATTACCATCACATCACGTCAAATTGTTATTAAAACACTACTTCCCAGTAAAAGGTCACCCAAAAGACATTTTCATCCGATTTTTCAATTTTAAAGCCAATTTGTTAACAAAAAAATTTTTGAGGGCAATTTTGACTTTTCCACCAAATTCAAGGGCAATTTAATCCGAGAACTCTGAGCCCTCAAACTCCTTCTTTCTCTCTCCAACCAACCACTCGCTCCATCAGTCTCCTATGTCTCGGCCAGCTCAGCACCGGCGCCACCGTGGAAATCCGCCAACCACCGCACACTAGCAGTAGGCGGAAACTCGCCACCACACACGCCACCGCAGATCCCCCCCTCTCTGGTCGACCCACTGCCTCGTCCCCTGGTTTGCGCCGGCGACCACCGTGCCGCTCCGCCAAGTCAGCCACCAGCGCCCAGCGCACCTTACCCTCTCACTCTCTCTCTATTGTTCTCTCATTCATCCTACTTGAGGTATATCCAAACCCTAACCTTTTCTAAATCAATTTTCAAGTTTTAGTTCGGAAGATTGTTATTTTCTTGATAATTCCCGATTGTCAGTGTAAATTAGTGTTAGATGATTAATGAGGCTCATATTGGTGGTTGTATGGAGATGGTAGAGACGTAGATGTCGATGTTATGCCTTTAAAGGTTTGAATTAGAGATGATTACACTTGATGGTGGAATTGCATAGTTACGACTTATGAGGTTATACATTATGCAACAAAGGTGAAATTGGGCACTAATTCAATTGACGGAACCCCACAAAGTGTTAATTAAAGCATTGGAAAACATGTAATTGCACGAGATTCCACTGATCCGCCCTCATCAATTTGTGAAGATAGCTTAGGAATTAGTTCTTTTAATGGCCTGCCTTACTGTTCTTTTCAGGACTGTGTTGACACCGCAAATTGAAAATGAAGTTCAGGGTTGCTTGCAGGAAAGTGTATGATTATGTTAGATATGATTTGAAAGAAATAGCATTTCCTTCATCTTTACCTGATCCCCCAAACATCAAAAAGCAACGGAAACTAACTTTGAAGGAATGGTATTATGTAAGTCTCTTTTTGGTTTCTGTTTCTTGTGGTATCATTTGAACATTCATATCCTGAATTGAAATATTATTAGCTTCATGTTCTATCTAGTCATCCATCACCATGCCAACAGTAGTCCATCTTTCAGACTGCAGAGACTGTGGTTCGATTCCATCACGAGTCTGTAGTTCTCCTGAGTTTTAGATTGAAGGAGCTGGATATGCTTATGCCTTGTCTTCAAAACAATTCTCTGGATAAAACTCTGTGGATTTCATCAGATCAATTTATTTAAAGTATGATGAGCTCTTCTGTAATCTGCAGATTTTGTAGAACTACTTGAGAATAGTCTTCTTGCCATAGAATTGGGAATGCTTGAACACTGAGATTCACATGATTGGGAACTTCAAATGCCAATTGAGTTAAAAAAAAGTTCACACAATGATAATGACAAAAGCTAGTATTGAATTAGCATATCTGCTTAATCAGACGGGATATCTGTGCCATTTTTTTGATAAGAAAAATAGATATATTAATAATTAGGAAGATAAGATTTAATGCTTAGGAAGCACCCTACAAAGCTATGTTCAACCAAAATAAAGACTATCCACAAAATCTATAACTTCCCATTAACCAAAAAGTAGACAGACTTGGTAAAATCGTCTTTCAGGCGTTGAAGAAGAATTTCAACTCGCTCAAAAACCCTATAGTGCCTTTCTCTCAAAATACTCCAAAAATGACATGTTGTATAACGATGGTGTTCTTCTTCGGTTTCCTACCAAAGACACCCTCCCAAGCAAGATGACTTTTAACTGAATAGTATACTACCCAAGCAATGCCTAGGCACCCAAAGTGACTTAGCAGAGGAACAATGTAGCAATACATGATCTAGCAATTCAAGCTTACACCTATTAACCAAAATTCACCCCCTTTTCTGTAAATTATCACAAGTGAGGATGCTCCTGTAAATTATCACAAGTGAGGATGTTTGTGTTATTGATCTCATGGTACTAATTTTAGGCGATTTAGCATACATTAGATGTCACCTTATGAAGTATCCCCCTTCTACCAGAATTTTCTTTGGTTCCTTTGATGTCTATTCCCACCTATGTTGGACTCTTCATTTTACATCAAATACTCTTCTTGGATAATTGGCACTATGACATGGGTATGGAATTCATTTTTGAAACAAAAAAGAGCAAAATCTGAATGGGCTACTCAATGCATAAGTGTAGGTATGGCTGCATGCAAGTGACAGGTTTCCACCTTCTCGCGTTGCTTTCCAAACATTCAGTTTGATCCAGAACTGTAAATACGGCCATCTCCCGTACATTGTTTGCTTTCCATTTTCATTATATCTGTCATCTCCTTTTCCTTTTAATCAGTCCACTGCTGAAATTGCCTTTCTTAATCACAAAAAAGGAAATTCTTTCTGGTTCTATAACTTAATCACTCCCCTTTTTTTTTTTTTAGCATGATTCTCTCAAATGAATCACAAGGTAAACCAAGAGATAAACTTTCAGTGCTGTTTCTGCTGTTATCATTTTCCTTCTGGCACTGCATGATGAATCCACTGCACCTTTATCTGTTCTGCAGGTCGTAAAGGAGGCTTCTCGACTTTATGCTGTAAGCTGGGTTCGTGACATAGGTCCTGAACTACGGCCAAATGATTATAAGAAGAAAGATGAAAGTGCAGATAGGCCTGGCAGCATGAATGACAAGGAAAAGGATACAACATTAGAGGATCTTGGTAACTATCAATGCTCTATCGTTTGATAATAAATTTACATTACCTCATTCTGCTTGTGGAGGACCTTCTTTAGGCTGCTAGACTTGTGTTTATTTCTTTTGGGTGGTGAAAAGAGGTTTGATGAGCCAGTCACTTAGTTGTATTTCTGAAGTTGAATCTGGTTACATACAATATTGTCCTGTAACTTTTGTGGTCTCATTGGGTGCATGTTGGATCCGTTAATCATCTGTTCTCTGATGAATACTATCATATATGCCTATCCTTGAAGTTCAGTATAAATATTGACACTTATGCCTATCCTGGTAGTTCAGTATAATGTTGTACACAAAATCCAGATACTAGGTGTCGTAAATCAAAGGAAATGATTACAGACAACTAGGAAATTGTTTTACATGACATATAAATTTTCGTTGCTGCGCTTTTTCTTCAAGGTTAGAGGGATGCTTATGTGTCAGGCAAGTAAGCGCTCTTTCTGCTTTGGTCACTTGCAGACCTGAATTTAGCTGAATTTCTGACCGGGTCAAATAGCCAATTTTGGGTCTGCCTTCCCCCATGCTTGGTTTACAGTAAACTTCAGCCTAATCTCTCTATAAACTGTCATCCTTGGGCCCCCTCTCCAATACCTCATCTAGGCAGGACACCTCAGGCATTTTTATTTATTTATTTTTTTTTTTTTTGGGGGGGGGGGGGGGATTGGAATGATAGAAGCTCTTCAAGTTACAAACAGCAGGCTTGCAAGTTTTCAGGTTGTTTAAACATACATGAGTCACATGAACATGTTTCGGGGCCTCTTTTTGCAAGTAATAGTGCATTTTCTACATACTTTAGCCACTTTTGAACTTGTTATTTACTGGATATGTTTGGAAACAGCTGTAGCTGCTAGAGGGGGAATGGAGACACTAAGGCCTGCTCTGCAACGACTCTACATGACAAGAGCATCGGCGTACAAGGATGCTTTGAAGGCTTTTATTGAAGGCTACCAAGAGGGCATACAGCAGGTTATGGAAAAGAAGATAAAGGAAGACTCTGAATCGCAGAAACAAGATGAGGACATGTTAAAGGAAACTCAAGGGTTTGACTATCAAAAAGATGAAGAGAATGATTCAAGAAAATCCAATTGATTGATCCCTCACATGTGATATTGTCTCTCCTAATGAAATGATCTTCCTTGGGGACTGGAGCTGACAGGTGAGTACAATAACCAATCAATAGAACTCACCAAGTTTCTTTTATACAAACTGGTGTAGGTTGAAGATGTTCGGGAGCAGTTTGGATGGCTCAGTCTTTAATTGTTATGGCCGTGGTTGCGCAGGCATGCCTATTGTTGCAACCAGTGAAAAAAACATTGAGATTGGAGACCATGGAGCTGATGATTATAGGGAACATAGAACCAGCAGAATCCCCAGCTAATCAGCTTTGTTTAAGGTGTGCCTACTGCTTAGTTTCCAAGTCCCTTGGCCAAATACCAGAGCCCTCATATGTAATCTGAATTTCAAACAATGCTATTTAAACAAGGTTCTTGTACTTGGTCGATCGCTTGTAAATGAGTGTCTGGATTAGATTGTCACTAAACTATTTTGAAAAATCAAATTGCCATCATGTTCCATGCTTGGCTAAAAGTGTCACAGTCACTAAGATCCTTGTGTCGAATCTTTATTTATTTTTCGCGTTTTATCATTGTTTGACTGCTAACAATGCCCTGAGTATTCTGCCAGGTAAATGGTTGACATTGTCATGTTAATCGGTTGTACCAAATTTAGCTGGTTGTTTTTGAACAAGTATGAAATGGTTGTAGAAAAGTAAAGGCAAAAATAAATCAAGAAACAGGAAGCTAGGTTTGTTGTCATTCCCCTCTAATATTAGACCTGTTCAACGGGTCGGGGATCCGTCCGGCCCGAAAAATACGGGTCAAGGTCATAATTTTAGAAGGTGGCCCGGCCCGACGACCCGATTAAATACAAACTTTTTATTTAAAAAATCATAGATTATGTTTTAGTTTTTGTGACCCGATCCGGCTCGACAATCTGACTAGATACATAAATAAAATGCGTGAATTTTTAGGATTTTTAATAAAAAATCCATCTTATATAGTTGTCGGCCCGTTGACCCGGCCTGTGGCCCGTAGGGTCAAGGTTTGGGCCGAAGGTACTTGACTCGAATGTCGGGCTTGGGCAGACGGGTCAAAAATTTTCGACCCGTGACCCGACGTTTGAACAGGTCTAGGTTCTCTCTATTCAGTACAATCCTTCCTTGTTCACTCAACCTACTTCGCTTGCCATATTCGAACCCTACATTTTAAATTGAAGTAAAGTTTGGTGTAGATATAAGAGCAATCCCACCAGCGTGTCATTGGAGTGGGAGGAGGTGATGTGTCATTCTATTATTGGATGAAGTAACATGTGAGCAAAATTTCACAGCCCAAGTCCCACGTTAATCGTGGAATGGGACGTGTGGGGAGGGAGGAGGAGATAGGAAGAGAAGGGAAAAGAGGAGAGAGAAATTTACACTCACTATTCCTCCACTCTCATGTAAAATTCTTCCACTATTTTTCCACTATTCTCACACTCTATTGCTAATGCTCTAATGTGTGAATCAGAATTCGATTGAGAAATTGAAGAGGCAGAAGAATGAGAGGCATGGACGTAATTTCAAATTTGTGTGTGTGTGTGTGTGTTTTTTTTTGTGAATGAGATTTTGTTATTATAGTTCTTATGTTTGCCAAATTCAATCCCGCTTGCTCTTAAATTTATCACTCCCTTTTTCCATATTAATTGTGGTCTTTGGAAATTATGCAGTCAAGTTTAAATGTTTTTTACCATAAGTTTCTCAGTATATGCAATGACCTGTAATATAAAATTACTGTCATTAGATTCCTAACTAAAAATATTATCCTAAAAGTGTAATATCGCAATTGTTAATAAAATATCATATAAAAAATTATCAATCAAAAAAATTATATTGTTAACTATGACAATCCACAAAAATATGGAACAGAGGGAGTATTATAATTCTTAAATTTCATAAAGTTTCTAAGCCCTTTTTTTAATGTTTTTTTTGCTACATTTACATATTATTATAGTTGTTAAATTTGTAAATGAAATTTTGTTATTATAAGTTCATAAATTTTTTTTATAATTTTTTTTAAAATAAGTATCTTACAATGATTCCGAACATATGATGGGCCTTAAACAATATATCTTTCGTGGTGAATTTCAAAAGCTTCCGCATTCGTGTGGACCTTAGAGCACCCGCAATGGTGGGTTTGAGTTTGACTAATTGGATGACGTCGAATCTGTGGAGCCCTATTAAAAGAGTCAAAATTTAATCTTTTATTTAGCTTGTTTTCCAATGGTGAGCATGAGTTTGACTCATATTTATTGAAAAAAGTGAATAGGTCCCACTTAATAATATAATTAATTTGGTTATATTGATAAAAAATGAGATGGAGGAGGAGAGAGAAAAAATTATGATTAAAATATTAGTATTTTAAACTCGCTTTCAAACTCGTATCACGAGACTGAAGACGAGATTCTCGCGAGACGAGTTTCATTCTCGCCATTGAAATGCCATACACGACCTCATTCTATTCTCATTTCATGCCACGTCAGCAGTGAGTCGAATTGAAACTCGCCGTTGCAGATGCTCTTAGAGTGAGTATACTAAGGTAAATGTTTACGTTGATTATCTATGTTAGCTTTTCCAAGATGCGTAGTTTGATGATTTAGCAGGTCATGTGCAGAGCTATAAGGTGCATATTGTTGTTCATTCTTTGGCCTAGCAGTTTTCATGAAATGATTTACTTAACAAGCACAACACCTATCTCTATCCACCACCACTAGCACCACCATCGAACCTCCTCCCACCGCCATTTTTAACCCCACCTCCACCCACCACCCAAACACTGGAAACTACCTTGACCACTCCCAGTACCAACGACCGACGCTCAGATCACCCATTTCTCTTTCTCGAGGCCCCAAACCCTCTCAAACTCCGGCGTGTCTTTTTCGGATGTTTGCATGGTTCGCCCATGAATATCTACAAAAGCAAACCATTGTTTACCTTTGCAGACGTTTGAAAAAGCCAGCCCCCGTTTCAAGAATATGCTTTGCAACACTTGTATTTTGGATCTGTTTCTCCAGGCCTGCTTGGATAGAGCATTTTCATTGATCCTTCATAAGAATCAAACTCCTCAGCTACCAATCCAACTCCAACTCCAAACTCGAAATCCCTAAAACACAACCACAACTAAACCAATCAAACACATGACATCAAAAATCAAGTCTCACAATGATCATTTCAATCAAAATCCCATTAAAAAGAGAAAGAGAAGGATATATAGAATATAATGTACCCACAATCGAGGCTCTTGAATTGGGTGACCTTGGCGCCAATGATGGCGAGATTACTAGCGGAGATAGTGACAGTTCTTTGGAGAAGAGGCCACTGGAGGGATTTGTGCTCGAGATGATCTACGGGTGCTTCTCCATTAACATATTCAACATCCATAATTCTAGGGTTTCTATCGAACCCATTTGATTTTTGTGTAGTTGATGGAGCTTCTCTAGCACCTTCCATGCCCTTCTCTCCTAGAATCTCTCTCGCTCTTTTTCTCTTCTTTTTTTTCTCCTCTCGCTTTGTTTCGGATCAGGTCCCTCAAAATCACCCCAAGTCTTTTCTATATATCTGCAAAGGCGAACCATGGTTTGCCTTTGTAGATATCCATGGAAATATACAATGGCAAACCACGGTTCATCTTTGCAGACATTCAGAAAAGATTACGGACTTACAATGGATACACCGCCGGCCCTAGTGGAGCTCTCGGAAGCCATTGATGGACAATGGGGGCATTGAGGGGAGAGAAGGGGAGAGATGAGAGATGGAATTTGAGAGGGGAAAATGGATGGAGCGGAATCGCGTTGGAGCACTGGTGGTTGTCGCCAATGTTGAGAAAGATGGGGTATATAGCGGTCTTAACACAAGATGGGGGATCACTTGGGTGATTAGGAGTCGAGGGTGAACCCGTCTCCCCTTAAAACTTATTCACTGTACCGCAAATAGACTTAAGGGTAAAATCTAACCTCTTGTAAGCAAAGTTACAAGATATCTCAAGGACTCTCAAGAATACTGTTGCAGTTCAACACCATAAGAGTGTGTTGAAACTCTCTAGAATAGAATAGAAGAAGGATTTTGCTGTGTGGATGAATGAGCCATTCATCCTCCTTTTGTAGTGATTCATGGAGTAGACAAATCTTCAACCTTGCCATAGTAAGAGGCATTATCCAAGGGTATGTTTTGAGTCATTAATGGTGATTGCTTGACTGATTTCTCAGTCAAATATCAACACAATTAGTGATCAATCGATATCAATCCCGAGGTTTGAATCATGGGATTTCAAAATCAATCCTGACTAGGTCCAACACGGTCTGTGTTGTATTAACACGGTTCGTGTTGACCCAATGCACAATTTCTGTGCCCTCTGGACACCAACACGACTCGTGTCATGTCTGACACGGTCCATGTTGGATCCCTTTTTCCTTATTAAGCTTGTTTTTTACCTTCTGGTCAATCCTATGCCTCTTAACTCTTAAAATACTCCAACAATCCTCCACCATTTCATGAGTTCCATTTTAAAATAGCCCGGGACCCTTCACTTGGGTAACATTACCCCAGCCATACATGGCACCTTCTAGAGAACTTAAACACCCGAGAAATCAAGGAGTTAATATGCGTCATGAAAGTGTCTCTCGACTTGAACTTTCAGTTAGTGTATATAATTACAATTAGTCTGAATGCCAAAGTAGACAAAACTTTGAACTTTACATCATTGTTTGACTAATTGGATACATATCACACATACAACTCAAAACCTTGCTTAAAACAATGACACTATTTCAAACCGGCCATTCTGTCCATTACCCTCTGCGATGACAATCAAGCCCAGCCCTAGGCTATCCGAAGCGGTCCACTTCATGATAATGGTTGAATTGAAAAATAATAAATTTAAAAATAATATTTATATTCAATCAAATTAAAAGTGATATATAAAATTTAATTAACTTAACAAAAATTCCATCATATCAAAATTCAAATGGTAAATAATTATTAATGGAACAAAAAAAAAATTGATGGTGAAGTGCCCCCAAGAAAAATGGGCACATGAGGCTCCATGTACCTAGAGCACCATTCCCCAAATGCATATCCCTTGTTGAAAGCTAAATACAGTATAATGATTTTAAAGGTATCTATCTTGTAAGAAAGGTCATGTGTTCTATTTTTAACAATGTAGGAGTTATATTTTGCTACTTTACTTTTTTTATGTTATTTTTTTTAGTCTAGGTAAGTTTTTCTTGTTTTTTCTCTCTCTTATTTTTATTAATTAATATTTTTTTAAGAAAAATAATTATCTTTGTTCACATTTATGAGAAGCGCCTACAACTTTATTTATTTAATTGAAGGTTTCCACAAATTTCTTTATATTTAATTAAACAAAATAGTGATGTGGAAAACTTTTTTATAAATTAAATAAATTAATGTCATGTTTGTCATGTCATTTAAAATGTTTATTCAATCAAGAGACATTCCTTTTCATATAGCTAAACCCCCCTCAATAGCCAAACATATATAAATTTTTGGTCTAAATCTATTTAGGCATTGTGATTTTATTTATGTGTCACTCAAGTTGTTGTGTTAGAAAAATTTTCGATTATTAATTTTTCAATATATATAATTTATCATATAAAATCAATATTATTACTCGTTAATTAAAAAAACTATTAAAAACTATAAGAAACTATAACAACGAGCACTACACGACTAGATTTATTGGACCATAGTCTAGTACACTATTGGAGAATTAATTATTATTATTATTATTATTATTATTATTATTATTATTGTAATAGACAATTTAAATGATGAAAAAATAATAGTTATTTTAACAAGGAAGAGTTAATCCTAATATGTCCTCCTAACTAATTTTTTTTGTCTCTATTTAATACTATAGATGGTTGCTTTTAAACAACAAAAGAAAAAAATTGTCACAAAATATATCTTTAAATTCAAGGATGGCGACCTTTCAACGATATATCAATTTTTTTAAGAACATTGTATCAATTATTAACATGTCATATCATCAACTAATCTACATTTTTTACTGCCAATACTATACTTAAAACCATTTTAGAGTTGCTATTATTAATATCATGGGGTGCGTAGCAAGTCAACTTCTCATTTAACCACCTTTTAGTACAAGCTTCCCTTTTAATTTCTTTCTTTTTTTTTGGAAGGCCCTTTTTATTTTTATTTTTTTTATAGAAAAGAAGGCTATCATCTGCAAAAGAAAATAGGCAAGGTATTCTAGAAAGCTCGAGGGACAATTTTAAAATCAGTCCCATTTTTATCCTGAGAAGCTTCTTGACGGATTTATCTGGTGAGAACTTCCCGAATAAATTGATGGGAGGTGCCATACATTTCTAATAACTGACTAGCAGGGGACCACAGTGCGTAGTTGAACAAGTCCCTGTGAGACGAACTTGATACTACATTGCACTCGTACAATTGCGGAGCCCCTATCACTCACCCCTAACAGATGGTATCAGAGCCAACCCGCGACCGTGATTTGCGCCAGTGGACAGGAGATCCATGGGCAGCCACTTAGCGGGCAAAGATTCTGGAGTATATTGAGGCACAACGAGGACGTTGTGGGCTAAAGTGGGGTGATTGTAATACCCCAGATATGTGGTTAAGTGTGGCTTAAAGGGATTGAAATGACTACATGTATCATCAAGATGCACCTTTCTTTTAGGAAGCTCATCTATTGGAAACTCCTCAGTTAAGCGTGCTTGGCTGGGAGTAGTCTCAGGATGTATGACCCCTTAGGATGTTTTCCCAGGCAACGTGTGAGCGAGGATGAAACACACTGGAAAGACTAGCGGTGATTTATGGGGCCAATCAGCGATATTTGAAGCAATTATCAGTAATGACCGTGACCCAGAAGGGGTCAGGGCGTTACACTTTGTACCAGGTATGGAAGATCATTTCTTTTGTGACTTGTCTAGAGGACCCTCTTCGATGTGAAGGAATCGTCAAATGACCATTGCCTTTCCATCTTTAGGTTCAATTTGTTTGTCAACTAGATCAGCTTCAGAGTGTTCCTCTTCTTCCTCACACTCTTCATCCTCTTCTTGAACAACTTCCTCAATCTCTTCAATCTCTTGTATGGACAAAACCCTATTGGTTGGGAATCAGACTGAAAATGTCCATAATCATGGCATTTAAAATACTTCTTTCCCTCTAGCCTTTTTGTGAGGCTCTTTTGGAATCACTGGAGTTGTAATGGAAGGCCTAGGATTTCTTGGAGGTGGATTACTTTTAGCCATAAAAGCAATTCCTTAGAGTATGAGCCCCTTTTGTCAAAGGGTTTAGAGATACCCTTTTTTTCTACTTTCACTCTTTAGTGAGTGTGGCAGGCCTATATAGATCATCAATGGAGTAGTATTCATACAACTAAACCTTGGATGAAATTTTGTAATCGAGACTATTTAAGAACATTACCACCACTTGCTCTCATGGCTCTTGGGAATCGCACGCATAAAAAATTGTTCAAACTCCCATATATTCAACCACACTCATGTGACCTTGTTTGAAAGAGAAGTTTATTGTATAACTCTTGCTTAGAAGTGGAAGGCATGAACTTGCTTATCTATATATGTTCGGTTGTAATTTTTGTGGTTTTATAAGTAAGGATTGTCGATCTCAGGGATGGGTGTTAGGCTTGATTAAGGTAAATCGGTTTGTGTAAATGGGTTTTTCTCAAGTGCGGAAAGCGATAAATTATGTAAAGAAAGCATTTAAATCTAACCTAGACATGATAATAATAAAGAAAGCAATTAAAAGAAAGTAATAAAGAAAGCACTTAAAGATGAAAGCAATTAAAAGGCATGAATGAAGACAATGAATGAACAATGAAATTGGGAACGAGAAATTATACCTTTGATGACTAATCTTCAATAAACCTTCAATCTACACTTGAATTTCCCCCGAACAAACAAGAAATTGTGGTTTGGATTACCAAGAATCCCCCAAATTCTCACTAGTAAGTAGAATTGGAGTTCCTTGACCCTCCTCCCCACTAAAAATGGAGTTGATTGTGGCTAACACTATAAGCTTGGAAAACAAGTCAACAATGGAAATTATAGAGAGAGAGAGAGAGAGAGAGAGAGAAGAGAGAGAAAGCTTGTAAAACTTCAATGGAAACTTGCTTGAATTGAGAAAGCTTGATAAAGTTTGAATACAAATGCTAGAAATCAATGAAAGCTTGAAGAACAATGAAGAACAATTGAAAACTTGAAGAACAATTAAGAGAGATTAAAGCAAATAAAGGAAAGCAATTAAATCTAATTCTACTCCTAAACTACCTAGGCTAATTGATAATTTTAGATTAATACAAGTGGGTATTTATAGAAGAAGGAAAAATACAACCCAAAACCCTAGAAATAATTCTCAGCACGCGCAACAATTTCTCCGCAGACAGTGTGGCTCGGGCGAGCCACCCTCTGACTCGGGCGAGCAAGCGTTCTGGCTGGTGTTTTCTAAGTAAGGATTGTCGATCTCAGGGATGGGTGTTAGGCTTGATTAAGGTAAATCGGTTTGTGTAAATGGGTTTTTCTCAAGTGCGGAAAGCGATAAATTATGTAAAGAAAGCATTTAAATCTAACCTAGACATGATAATAATAAAGAAAGCAATTAAAAGAAAGTAATAAAGAAAGCACTTAAAGATGAAAGCAATTAAAAGGCATGAATGAAGACAATGAATGAACAATGAAATTGGGAACGAGAAATTATACCTTTGATGACTAATCTTCAATAAACCTTCAATCTACACTTGAATTTCCCCCGAACAAACAAGAAATTGTGGTTTGGATTACCAAGAATCCCCCAAATTCTCACTAGTAAGTAGAATTGGAGTTCCTTGACCCTCCTCCCCACTAAAAATGGAGTTGATTGTGGCTAACACTATAAAGCTTGGAAAACAAGTCAACAATGGAAATTAGAGAGAGAGAGAGAGAGAGAAGAGAGAGAAAGCTTGTAAAACTTCAATGGAAACTTGCTTGAATTGAGAAAGCTTGATAAAGTTTGAATACAAATGCTAGAAATCAATGAAAGCTTGAAGAACAATGAAGAACAATTGAAAACTTGAAGAACAATTAAGAGAGATTAAAGCAAATAAAGGAAAGCAATTAAATCTAATTCTATTCCTAAACTACCTAGGCTAATTGATAATTTTAGATTAATACAAGTGAGTATTTATAGAAGAAGGAAAAATACAACCCAAAACCCTAGAAATAATTCTCAGCACACGCAGCAATTTCTCCGCAGACAGTGTGGCTCGGGCGAGCCACCCTCTGGCTCGGGCGAGCAAGCGTTCTGGCTGGTGTTTTTGTTGCCCCAGAAGCCTTGCTCGGGCGAGCGCCAGATGGCTCGCGAGCAAGCGCTCGCGATTTTCTCGCCGACTTCAAACGCGCATAACTTCTTCATCCGAACTCCATTTTAGGCCCGTAAGATATCGATGGAAAGCTCTCGGTGTGAACTTTAAGCTCCCAAAATTTCAGAGCTATCGGAGTTGTAACGAAGGAGTTATGACCCAAAGGGTGAAGGCACACGTATTTCAAACCTTTAAGTTTGTACCGTTCCCCTGTTTGCGCCAATCTTGATATGGAATTTCCGACTTCGCCTCGGCTCTCGGCTCGGGTTGACTTGGTTTGACTCGGATCTCGACTCGGGTTGACTTGGTTTGACTCGAAATAGCCTGGATTCCCTAAAAACCTTCAATTAAGCCCAAACTTCTTCTAACTCCTTATTTTCCTACAAAACACCAAATCATTATATCTAATATATAAATAGGGGT
Organism: Portulaca oleracea; assembly: GCA_029582165.1. Lineage (NCBI taxonomy): Eukaryota > Viridiplantae > Streptophyta > Magnoliopsida > Caryophyllales > Portulacaceae > Portulaca > Portulaca oleracea. The sequence goes on along the minus strand of CM055872.1, from coordinate 43,365,406 downwards.
TAAAACAAGCAAATATACCCTATAAAAGAGAAGAAATTCGGCTCAAAACGAGGCCGAACAATATACTTCTTAAGTTTAGGCCAAGTATGAATCCACGACTTACGATCCTGTGCTCGTTGCTTTTTCAAGTTCTCAAACCAAAGTGAGGCATACTTGGTGAGATCCAACGAGGCCAACTTGAATTGTTTTCATTCATCATATTCCTTGAGCTCAAAAATCTTCTCATGCCTTGGACTCGATCATAGAAGTCGTCAGGACTCACCCTACCATCGAAGGTAGGAGACTCAACATGGAGGTCGCTCAAGTCGTCTCAAGGCCTACGAATACGAGGAGCCTCTTGGAGCGAAGCTTCAACCGATTATTCACTAGAATCACTCCAAAAATTAGAATCACTCTAAATTAAGGAGACCACGTGGGGGAGGGCCACCACCAATTCGAGGGGGAGGACCGCCAACAATCCTGGGAGGAGGCCTTGGTGTGTCATCATTTATCCTCGAGAGTTGAATATGGATAGCATACATAATACCAAGGAGGTTCTCATTTGACGTTAGACCACATCTTGTCCTTTTGAGAGTCGATCTTGTTCGTCTGCAAGTGGTAGCAATATTTGATCGGTGGTAGTTTGGGAATGGGGAGTAAGGTTAGGAGGAGGGGTTTCTCATTTGCCCATTTGTCTAGACGAAGGGGCCATTTGTGGAGTTAAGGGACTTAATAGTGGAATGGAACTATGTGAACTTTTCTAGCAAATTTCATCCAAGTTTTATCAAGGTTATAAGAGCGGGTGTATCCATCTCTAAGAAAAAGTTGAACGAGATGGTGATTGATAATGAAGGGAAGGAGAAGGAGAGTGAGCACCCCCGACTGACAGGGCTCAATGCATGAGATAATGTAGGTTACAATCAAGAGGATGGCATTAAAAGTTGTAGATTTGTGTCCTTCCAAGGTTAGTTATGAGAAGAGAGCTCTCTCATCACTCAAGTGTCCAATGATTTCTTTTTTAAGGTTCCATCAAAACCTTTCAAAAGAAATGTAGAACTCATTTTAAGAAGCTTAGAATCGTTCACATGATCTGTGGGATACCATAGTGCAACGAGTGTCACTTGAGTTAAGAGCTCATTGGTTTTTCTAATGTTTATTTATTCTAAGGGTTGTGGTAGTTTGTTTGGCCATAATGTGTACGGTCTAGCAAAAAAAAGAAAAAAATAATCTTTGAATGACTGTTTTACTTGGTGTATTTGTACTTTGATCATCTTTTAGAAAATTTGAGTTATTATTTATACAATTTTCAGAATTTATATTACAGACTCTTTAATCTGATTTGAACTTTAAATGATCGAAAAAAATATCTACAATCTAACCAGTGAGCAAAAAGACTAGGTAGGTTACTCATTGACTACTAGCTTGGCTTCTTTTATTTTTGTTTTGATTGTGCTGAATCATCCACCAATACAAAACGGTACAATTTGGTCCGTCATTATTAATTATCATTATTCCTAAGCCAACATGCACTATTTTATACATCTTTACAAAAGTAGAAGAGGGAGTTGCCTTAATATTTGTGCATGTTGTGTTGTGATAATTTTTTATTTTTTATTTTTTCCTTTTTTCTTTTTCCTTTTTCCTGTTTTTCCTTTTTCTTTTTTGTGTTTTTTTATTTTTCCTTTTTCCTATTTTTCCTTTTTCTTTTTTGTTTATTTCTAATTATAATTTTGCTAATTTTTTAGTAAGTATTACCTCCGTTTTTATTTATCTGTCACTTAGAAAATTGTGTTAAAAACTTTGACCGTTAATATCTCAATTTGTATAATGATTCATCATACAAAACTGATATTGTTAGATTCATTATAAAAATGCTATTAAAAAGTATAATATTATTTTTATAAAATGTAACGGAGGTAAAAACCGTAAATGACAAATAAAAAAGAATAGAAAGAGTAATTTTTTTTATAAAAAATAAATGAGGTAAAAACCTTTTTCATTTATTCAGATGTTATTTTTTAGTCAGGTTAGGTTTATGTTATGTTAGGACTTAGGAACGGAAAGGAAATGAAAGGAAACAATAGAATAAGAAAGGATATGATTAGTTTGAATTAAGTTAGTTGTCCGGTGAAAATATTTTATTAATTGTTACAAGTTTATTATTTATATAATGGGAAAATATTGTAATTTACTAATTTCATTATACTCCCTCCGTCATTTCTTATTTATTCACTTAACTAACTTTTTTTGTTCCTTATTGTTTATCACATTTACGTTTTCAATCATTGATGATATTTTGTCATTTAATTTATTTCTACCTTTTTTTATTTCTTCATTTTTTTTCAAAATAATAGATAAAAAATATTGAAAAAATTATTGATAAATATAATTTCAAAAATACAAAATAAATGTCCTGTCCATTGGACGGGCAATTTAGCTAGTGATCACAAAAATGGCAGTTACACTTGCCAGCAAAAATTAACACAACAAACGATAAACGTAAAGACAGCTACGTTCCGATCGCTAGTGTCGGTTGTTTACTCGTTAATAATCAAACCCAAAAAATAAATGGAGGAGATTTAATTCCATCACAAAAATCACAACAATCAGACGGTCCTCATTTATGCATTCTTGTGGTGGGTCCTCCTCCAGATAACCCCCCTACCCCAAGCTGTTAATATCATCAGCCACCTTCACTTTTTTTTCCTTTGTCTTTCTCTTTCTCTTTCTCTCTCTATCTCTATCTCTCTTTCTCTCTCTATCTCCCCATTTCCAGTCGTTGGGAAAATTCTCTGTTTCTCCTTGGCAAGATCGGGTTGTTCCTTTCTTGCCAAGTGAGAAAAAGAAAAGGGTTAAAGATTTGATCTTTGTTCTTGATTTTTTTCCTTTGTTGTTGAGCAACAGCAACAAATTTGTTGTTAGAATCTGATTGAGATCTGAAGGCCATTTCTTTCCCTTTTCTCAGGTGAGGTTTCCCTTAGAATTTCTTGTTGCATTTTGAGCCGTTTTGGTAATTTTCAACATTGGACTCTCATGTCGTTTTTGAAGGTGTTTTGTGTTGATGGGTTGCTTAAACATGACATATTTTTGGTGTTGTTATCATTCATTTTTTACCGAGATCTGGACATTTTGGGTTCTGGGCATTGTATTTATATGAAAATTTGATCTGGGTCGGTTTAATTTCATCGATTTCTCGTGCTATCATTCCGAAATTGTGATGGGTTTGCGATGGATAAATAAAATAAAGATCTGGTTATCCTAGCATTTCAGCACTTGACAAATTCTTAGTTAGGGAGTGTGGTACTGGTTTATGTATTTAACATGATAGTTTGGTATATTCTTAGATCTGTTTTTAAGGTTAATATTACGTATCTTTGAAAGAGTCAACAATTGTTTATAGTGCTTATTTTGCCATAATGTTTATAAAATTCAATCTTAATCTCTCAGGATGTGAGAATTGATGTGATGTGATGTTTTCTTTGCTTTGTGTAGTTTGATGATTAGGAAATGGGGAGGAAAGGGGGTTGGTTTTCTGCAGTGAAGAAAGCCTTGAGCCCTCAATCTAAGGAGAAGAAGGACCAGGTCTGAAATTCTACCCAACCCTTTTCTTGAAATGTTTTTGTTTGCACTTGCATAATACTGTATGTCCATAATCTCGATAGTTGAAAAAGTTTGTTTTTTCAACTTTGAGTTGTAATCTACCAAAGTAAAATGTCGCATTAAACCTCCTTTGTTTCTTTTCCATGGAGTAGTATATAGCCACCGATTTCTAAATCTTGGGTCAGTTGGAATTATTTTATCTAAATTGCAAAATTTAGTAGTAAGACTGCTACATCTGACCCCTCCATATCCCACCTGGGTGGAATTTCAGAGTATTGGTTTTGGTTTTTTGTTTTTATAACAGCACTTGGGCTAAAACTGTTTACCCTGTTGATCATTTCAGAAATCAAAATCGAAGAAGAAATGGGGCACAGAAAACAAGAGGGAAGATGCAGTTACGTCGTCCGAGCCAGTAACGGCTCCTCCTGCTGCTGCTCCTGCTCCTATGCCTACGGTGCCACAACCTCCTGCTCCAACTGTTGAGGAGACAAAACTTGCTGAAGTTGACATCGAGAATGAGCAGAACAAACATGCTTATTCAGTTGCAATTGCCACAGCTGCAGCTGCTGAGGCCGCAGTTGCAGCTGCTCAGGCTGCTGCTGAGGTTGTTCGCCTCACAACCGTGCCCCGGTTTGCAGGGAAGTCGAAAGAGGAGATTGCTGCTCTCAAAATTCAGACCGCATTCCGGGGATACTTGGTATATTTTGCTTTCCTCCCAACCTCTCTTTTCCTGCTCATATTATTTCAATTATATCACAAAGAACGAAAGAAAGAAATTGAAAAAAATGTCATTTTCTTTGAAGTTTCCCACTGGTTTTCCAAATGGTTTTGTGTTTAGTTTTGAAAAGGTTTTTTTTGGGTCCTTTGGAATTAGCCTATCCAGATCCACCCAGACATCGCATTAGCGAGACTACGCTGGAACTGTTGTTATCTGTCATGAACATCAAGAGCATTGGTTGAGTTAGTAAAGCTCTGGGGCTAGTTGAGGTCATCTATTATGAGCATCAAAGCATGGCTTTTTTTAAGTTTACCTTGGGTGGTCAAAGTATGTGATTCAAATGCCTTATTAAACCTCCTGTAGTTCTTTTCCATGAAGTAGTAGGTAGCGAACAATTTCTAAATTTTGGGTCAATTGGAACCAATTTGTCTAAATTGCAAAATTTAGGGGTATGACTTCTACATCTGACTCTTCCATACCCCGCTTGGGCAGGACTTCCAAGTATCGGTTCCGGTTTTGTCATATTGTGTTTCCAAAAGCAATTGCCTTTTGAAAATACAAAATCTACTAAAGTCATCCTGTGTCTGTGATGTTCATCTGTAGAATTTGGTTCTTATGATGCCGGTTAATTGCATGTACCTTTCCAGGCAAGGAGGGCACTGCGTGCCTTGAGAGGCCTAGTGAGGCTAAAATCGTTGATTGAAGGGCAATCAGTGAAACGACAAGCGGCAACAACTCTGAAGTGCATGCAGACCCTGGCTCGCGTTCAATCTCAGATTCGCACCAGAAGGATTCGGATGCAAGAAGAGAACCAAGCCCTCCAGAGGCAGTTGCAACAGAAGCATGAGAGAGAGCTTGAAAAGCTAAAAGTGAGTTGTTGTTAATCCTCTTCTTATTTGGTGGTTTGTGTCATTACTCACTACCTCATGGCTTTGCCTGGTATGAAAACTACCTTTTGTCTGTTGGTGTCCATCCAGTCAATTGTGTACAGTATACAATATAGTTTAGAAAGCGATGTTGGACTTACCCTGCTGCATCAATCAGAACCAAACTACCTCATAGCATCATCCACTTATACATGATGTGGACAAAAAATTTTCTCATGGGTATATGAGAAATAGATTTTGTCACCATGCTTCAGGGTCAAGGCTAGATTTTAGAGGGTTCTCTGGACCTTGTTTCTAAGGGCTACGTATAGACCTGGCAAAACAAATCAGAGTTGAAGAAACTGAACCCGAACCAGCATCCGCTTGGACGATCCAATCTTGATCTGAACCTGAAACCGATCGGAATTGCAACCCGAAAAGTGACCTGATTAAGATCCACACCCCAATTAAACCAGAACCCAATTGGAAAGAACCTCATCCGAACCAACTTGAATAAAATTCACCCGAAGTCAGCTCAAACCAATATTGGTTGACCGAACTGGGCTTCAACCGACTCGAGCTCGAACCGTTCACCAGGTCTAGCTATAAATTGGGTGTTCCCATCGTTGTCCATGCAAGGAAAAGTATATCTAATGTTTGAAGAATATATCTCATTATTCCATGGCTACCAATTTGCAAAATGTTACAATGCACAATTACTACCTTTTTACTCGTAATGAGGATAGAAGTCATTTGCCTTATGTTTTGTGGCAGATGGGGGAGACATGGGATGACAGTACACAATCCAAAGAACAAATTGAGGCAAGCATGCTGAGCAAGCAGGAGGCTGCCATACGAAGAGAAAGGGCATTAGCGTATTCATACACTCATCAGGTACTTGGTTCATTGTCTTCCATTTCTCGAAATCAAATGATTAATGTGTGTTCTTTTAGAGGTAAATAACCAACGTTTACCCAAATTTACCTGACCAAAGTTTACCCATCCTTTCTTTTAGTTTTGCCAAAACTTATCTAATATTATCAACTGTCTTCATTTGATCTTGAAACAGAGGAAGAACTCGAAACATTCAAACCCGACATTCATGGACCCAAACAACCCTCACTGGGGATGGAGTTGGCTGGAAAGATGGATGGCGGCTCGACCATGGGAAGCCCGAAGCATGCCAGAAAAGGAACCCACCGACCACGCCGGCTCGGTCAAGAGTTTCCGGACCCTTTCCGTTGCGGGTGAGCTAAACCGGGCCGTCGGCCTCAGGGGCCTCAGCCTCGAAAAACCTTCCCCAACCGGGCAAAGACAGGGCCGCCCTCCGAGCCGCCATTCTCCGTCCTCGAACGCCGTGAGGCCGTCGTCCGTGACCCCAGGATCTAGGAAGGCCAGGCCAAACGGGCAAACGACGAGCAACAACGGGTGGGGCCCAGAGGACGACGCAAGAAGCATGATGAGCATCCAGTCCGAGCGGTACAGGCGGCACAGCATCGCGGGGTCGTCCGTGGGGGACGACGAGAGCCTTGCCAGCTCACCCTCCGTCCCAAGCTACATGGCTCCCACGAAGTCGGCCAAGGCCAGGACGACGAAGCCGCCCAGCCCCCTGGGCCTGCCGGACGGACTCCCCGACCAAAAGCCGCTGCCGCAGGCCGTCGCCGCGAAGAAGCGGCTGTCGTTCTCGCCGGGCGGTGGGCCCCGGAGGCATTCGGTCCCCGGCAAAGTGGAGAGCACGCCAGCGAGGAGCAACAACGAGGTGCTCGTCAGCAGGTAAGGTAAGACAAACAATGGGGGACGATGAGTCGTGGCTGCCGTCGGGAAACACATTGGGAGTCTCTTTAGATTCTCAGCATCATCTTGTTTGGGGTGCAAATGCAATAGCAGAAGAGGAGTGAGTGAATAAGAAGAAGAAGACTGGAATTAGGAATTTGGTTTGATTGATTGATGAGCATTTGTTTGTATTTGTTGTTGATTTGTTCTTTCTTTGTTCACCATCCATACAAAAGTGCTCTTTCCACTGCTTACTTGAATGAGTGAGTCTTTGTACCTGTCTGTCAGTCAGTCAGTCACAGTCAGGTGATAGTAGGGGGTATTCAACTTAGTTTACTGTGTATTGTAATAATCTTTATATAGTTTGCTGCCTTTTGATTTTCTGGCCCAGTATGGAATTCTTTTCTTTCATGTCTTGTGATTCTCTCAATGAATATAAAGGGAAGTTAGTTCCTAGACCATTTCATCATTCACTTGGTAATCTTTTATGTCTTTTTATTTCCTGTTGTACTGTCAATGCTACCAAAAAAAAAGGCCTTGTGATTCCCTGAATTGTAGTTTGGAATTCCTCCTTGTGCTAGATATTATTGCAGACATAACTTTTGTGAGAAAGTATGTACCTGACTATTTTTTTTTTCTACATTTCACATTTTTTGGGACTTATTTACTAACTTATCATACAAATTATTCTTACTACAAATTTAACTACAAATAATCGCATCTTACCATGCCAACTACATTTTACCAAATTTCACCATAATTACGAATAATTCACTGCATAAAAAAAAATGGCCTTAAAAGCCTCCAAACTAGGGGAAAAAAATTTAAAGGTCTTAGAAAAGTTTGAAATACCATATTTAGAGATCTGGTCAACCATGCATGCTAGTGTAGTGTGCTGCTCAGAGCTCAATTATGAAGTCACAAAAATAAGCAAAGGTAGGCATTTTGCTTTAGTTTGAATGATATCCAAAACAAACCGTGATTGCTTCTGTGTTGAGTTACCTTTAATATAATAGTACATTCCTTTCATATTATTTGTCCTTTCTCATAATTATGTAATCAAATTTGTAAAATTTTGACTATAAATAATGATTTGTTAAATAAAATTAGGCCATATTCTTTTATGCGGTGTGTTGCAGTATGACGCAGTATGGTGTGGTGAAACTGTGGCGGGTACGGTGAAATTGTGATGGGTTTTTGGTAAGTTGGGAGTTTTTTGTATATATATAATATTGTATTGGTAATTGTGAAAAAGTAATTGGAAAAAGTGAGTTGAAATATTGTATTATTTTTGAATGATTAAAAAAATAGTGTATTGGTAATTGCGTAAAAGTAATTTGTGGTGAATTGTGGTGGAATGGTATGTTGTGGTGGGTTGTGACAAAGTGTGGTGGGTTGTGGCACCGCTGATTGCCAGCCGTATAAAAGAACAGGGCCTTACTGTCACTATATTTGTAACGGAAAATATTATCATAAAAATATAATATTATAATTGTTAATCAAATATTATATAAAATATTATCAATCAAAGATCGATATTGAAGACCGTGACAGTCAACAAAGTTACAATTAATGGGGTGAGAGTATAATATTAGTGTGGGCCTGAGAACAGGCTGGAAGGCAGGGGAGACAACAGCTAAATTAAAACTTTAGAGAAAGGCTTACATTCTTCAGCTTTGCTTAAATGTAAAGTGTTGTAGGATCAGAACGTAGGCTTTTTGGGTTGAAGAGATAAAAAAAAAATTGAAAAATTTATCCTACTTCCGTTTCCGTTAAAATCAGAAGATTAAAAAAATAAGAAAGCCCAGCTGCAGCTCTGCAGAAAAGGTTGCAGGAACATGTGACCCCAGAGCCTCTGCCAAGCTGTAATTACCGTCACTCTTTTTTACTCATAAATTTATGCTGCAATAAAGCCTTATTCTCTAACACTTTTGAAGTTGAACATAGAAGTGTACTCCCAAGTCCCAACTCAGAGCATTAGCATCATATATGAGAGTTGGAGAAAAATGAGTATAACATTCTCTCTCTTTCTCTTTCTCTCACCCCTTTTTCTCTCTTCTTCTCCCTTCCCTTCCTATCTCTCTCCTCCCTTTTCCCTCTCATGTTTTCTCGACTGTCCCTTCCTATGCTGATGGGAATGCTCTCAATGACACCATGTTCTCGCTTTTTTTGAATGGATTTTATGAATGTATGAACATAGTTACGTGAGTACATATGTATAAATTTATGAGCTTATAATTTTTATTTTTTTTACTATATATATATATATTAATTTGAGTTTGTAATTTATATATCACCATACATTTACAAATTTATAAGTTCAATTTTCATTTTATGACATGTGTACATTTGTTAATTTTATAAAGTAATTAGAATCCGGTCAAAACTATAATTGAGGGTAGGTTAGTAAATTTACAATCTTCACCGGATTCCAATTACTTTTCACCAGATTGTCACGATAAAATAGATAGTAAACAATGTTGTTCACCCAATTATAATTTTCAATTATCTAATCCCAAAAAATAGTTTCCACAAAATATAAGATACCTCAGAACAATTTTTTATTTTGTAATGCTCAATATTTTAGAGGCCCTGTTCTTTGGATTAGATAAAATAAGGTTTGGATGGATTGGATTTCATTGGATAAGTTAAGATGCTTTTTTTGGGTAATTGTGTGTTCGGAGATGATATTTTTTTGGAGAATTGTGTAAGGTTTGGATTGAATTAGAAAGAGTTACCAATATATATATATAGAGTGGAAGTTTTGAGGCAAGATCAGAAAATTATGATAGGATGATAGACAAATGTTGCAACATAGCAGGAATGGTGAAGAGATTGGCTTTTGTGTGTAGAACGGTGGAGCCTATCATATTATTTGAATTGAATTATCTTGAAAACCAATTGAGATACCAAACTAACCAATTGAGATACCAAACTTATGATTGTTCAAATAATTCATGTGATTAGAATGGGAGTCAATGTTTCTGCTTGTTACAAGAAACCTTTTTTTTTTTTTGACAGAGACATGAAACCTAAATTTGATTCCCCTAATGTGAATTGTGTATGTATAATGTTATAATAATACATTTCTCTTATGTATTTTTTATAATCTAGTAAATAAATAAATGAGTACGCCCCTTGTCTGACATCCAATTTTGATAATTAGATAATGTTTGAATTAGATACAGAAATGAATTAACCAAATTTTCTTTATTTATTTTTTTGATAAAAGAATGAATAAGGAAATTCGGATTATTATATATACCAAATAAAAATAGCTGGCATTATATTGAACCGTGTCGGGTTCGGATCCGAGCTCCCTTAACTGGGCTTGAAATCCCGACTCGACATTCCCGCGCTAAACCCGCTCGACCGCTCACTTTCAAGAACCATTACGCCTTCGCTAAGGGTGAGGTGGTGAGTATTAAGCTATAAAGGCTACGTCGAGTCATCAAATGTCGGGAAATGAGGAGGCTCGGGTTTTGCTCCACCAGGCCCCGAGGACTCGGGATCGTACTGTGTCGTTCCGAGACGAGGAGTCACAAGATAATGGGGTCCAGGAGTGAGTTGGAATCAAGCAAGCAACAACGGAAGAAGAAACAGAGCAAGGCAGCTTGGGCAGCAGGCCGTAGCGCCTGCTACGTGCCAGGTAGTGCCCGCCACCATCAGTGCACGACGCGTAACACCCGCTACCCCAAGGTAACACCCGCGACCGTGTATGGTATGGCATGGCCTGGCTGGTCATCAACGTCAAAGGCTGACAGCGTTTGGAAAAATGCTGCCAGTGTCCGCTCCAGAGATCGCCCAAGTTCACGCCGCGGAGAACCGCTGACAACGCCCAAAAAATGCTACCAGTCCCACGCCCGTTGCACCCACGACCTCCCCTTGCCCTGTTGCTGCAGCCGCGCCGATTGCCCAGTGCCACCAATGTGTCGCGCCCGCAACCAATCCTGCTCGGATGCCAGCTGCCGCGCCATTCGCCCAGTAACGACCGCAACGTCCATGTAGCGCCCGCGACGGGCTTGCTGCTGCATGTGTTTTGTTGCTGAAACGCTGCGTTTCATTTTAATTTTCTCCATTTGTATAAATACCACCTCCCATGCAATGTTTTAGTCAGTTTTCCAGATTTGAATGTTATGCTTTTGCATTTGTAAGGGTTTTCCCCTTGTTTCTCTCAAACCTTGTTATCTTTATCCAATCAATTTTGATGGTGATTCAAGTCATTCCTTTAGTGATTATTGGTAGAATTTCCTAGATAATCATGGTGGGGTGTTAGGCCTAGGGTTGTGGTTCTCCTTGTTCCAGGTCATATCCAACCTTTGGGTGTTCAAGGCTATAGTTCGTGTTGATTATCGAATCCATTCATCCACTGAAGCTAATCTCATCATCCTACCACGAAGGTAACGCTCCATATATTAATCAAAATTCCACCATATTTGGTAAAAATTATCAAATATATTTGAGAATATGAGAAGTATTGGTCTTGGCCATTGATATTTTATTCAAAGGGTTAGAATTAAATTTAAAACCGCCATATATTTGTGCATTAATTCTCAACCCTAGAAGAGGGTACAATCTGCTATGTTGATTGCCTATGGCCATGGGAAAATCTATAATATAATCAATTTTGACGTTTGAAAATTGAAATGAAACCACTGAAATTTGAAAAAAAAAAAATCCGTTTCAGAAAAAAGAAAACAAAAATGAATATATGCTACTTGACACCACAAAAAATAGAAAAATAGTGAATGATTAGGAGGAGGAGATACTTGTTAAGCAATTATGCATGCAATTGTGAGTTCTATCCCCTTCTATAGGTTTTGATATATGGTTAATGTCTAATTTGGCTTTGATTTTGGTTTTTATTAGATAGTGTTCATTTTTTTAATTTTGTTGTTAAATTTTGATTTTTGAAGCAAATTATTTTCGACACTATTTATCCCAAATTATGGATCCACCTTTGTGACTGTCTGTAAGTAGGATTGTCGGTTTTGACTTTTGACCATCTGCATTGGGGCTAGACCTATCAAATCGGTCGGCGGGCGGTTTCGGGTCAGTCGTATATCGGGTTTGGGTAAGTACAGGTCGGATGTATTTCGGGCTCGGGAAAATGCAGGCAGTGTATTTCGGTTTGGGGTCAACCCAACGGGTTATGATTGCGATCTTTTTCCGTTTTTTCTTTTTCAAAAATGGTCTCTAAATACTACTTTTAGTACAATATACATAATAAAAATATGATTATCTTCTAGTAACGATAGATTATTGTAACTATTTTAACTTAAATAAGAGAAATAACAAATAAATAAGTTGCGCTTATAATTTAATAGTTAAAAATTCCAATAAAAATAAAGTTCAACTTAAAAAGTTAAATTTCCGGGTCAAACGGGCGGGTCGGGTTTGACCCGCTAATTTTCGGGTTCCGTGTACTTCGGGTTTAGTTGAAAAAATCATGTTCAAAATCCAGAAATTTCGGGCGGGTTCTGGTCGGGTCAGAAATTGCCAAGTCTAATTGGGTCAATTCATTATCATTAAGGAAGAAAGATAAAGAAGAAACGAGGAGCAAAACAAACAAAGTAAAATGCGAACACATGAAGGAATTTGAGGTCACAGTTTCATTTTGCTAAATCGGGGTAGGGATGACAATGGGGCGGGGAATCCCCGAACCCACTGGGGTCACCCCACTCTGGGGAAAAATCCCCACCCCCATTGGGGATGGGGACGGGGACGATTTTTCAAAATCCGCTCGGGGACGGGGCGGGGATGGAGACAAAAATTTCCCCATCCCCGTCCCCTCCCCGCCGGGGAAAATTCCCCATCCCCATCCCCATCCCCAAACCTCCGTCCCCGAAAATTTTAAAATTACCAAATAACTTTTATTCTAATTCAATATGTATGATAAGGGTTCTCGTGTTATATGTATGATTCAACCGGTACCTGGTATTGGTAGTAGCATCTGTCTCTTTCCCCTCCCTCTGTATGAGTTGAGAGGCTGAGGAGAAGTCTACTAACTATAGGGTTACTCCACCTGACTATTGTTGTTTTATTTCAATAATGCGATGTTGGTCACCGCTACGAGGCACCGCTGATAACATCGCCTATTGTACAGTTGCTTAGCAATAAAAATGCATCCCCTAATAGACGACCCCACCTAATTACCTTCTCTCCTTTCATCTCTATCTCTTTCCTAGTTGCATCCCGTTCGAAAATAAGGTCTCATCAGCTTTAAACAACTTTTGCTCCTCTTTATTTTAGTTTTGTTTTAAAAAAATATCAGTAGGTTCCATATTTTTAGGAATTTGTTCTTATTTTGCACATGCTCTTACAAATAGAGATGCACGACACATAGAAAACATTGATATTCTATTCAAACTACAACATCGATCTTTCAAACATACATCTACTTGTCTCAAAAATAAAATGGAAATCTTATTGAGGGGACAGATCAAGGATAGATAGCCTCGAACACCCCTTATGCAACCAAGCAAACAAAGCCCTTTGTTGCTAAAGGTGTCAGCTGCATGCCTGACATGGATGCCCTTGGGCGTTCGAAGAGAAAATTGCTCTACGATTTACATATAAATTGGAATGTCTATCCACCAAGGGATTAGAATATACTCTACAATCAAGGTAAGGTTACTATTGTTACATTAAGTTGCATTGGGTAAGAGCTCTTAGCTCCTAGGGGGCTTTAGCAAGCAAAAAATGACAAATATGGTCACATCGCGGGAAAGCTTCTTAGCTCCTACTAGAACTTTAACCAACAAAGACAACTTCGGTCACATCAAATAAGAGTTCTTAGCTTGCATAGGGACTTTAGGCAACACAATTATGTTTGCATCACATAAGAGCTCATAGCTTGTACAGGGGCTTCAACTAAAAATAACGACTACAGGCACATTAAAGCTCTTAGCTTTTACAAGGGCTTATGCCTGTATATTACTACTATTATCACATCACATAAGAGACATTAACGTTTACAGGGGATTTAGCAAGAATAGACGACTACATACATATCCCTTAAGAGCCCTTAGCTCCTATGAGTTTGTCTAGCAGAGATGACTACGCACACGTTGTATATGTTCTCTTAGCTCCTACGTGGACTTTAGCCAACAAAAACGACTATGGTACGACTGCACCACATAAGAGCCCTTAGCTCCCACGGATGCTTTAGCTAGCAAAAACGACTATAGTCACTTTGAGTAAGAGCTCTTAGCCTGCAAAAGAAATGGACCCTTAGTAGTCTGCTAAAGTCATTTTTGACAACAATGCATAAGTGCCCTTAGTTCTCCTTAGCTAAAGACTGCAAAAATCATCTCTAATCACACCATGTAAGTGCTTTTAGCTCCTAGAGCTATAGTTAATGTAAGCCAATTTTTATTGCATCATGTAAGCATGCTTACCTCCTATTGGAATGAAACCAGCATAAGCTTACTCTAGTTGTACTACATAGATGCTCCAAACTCTCTAGGGAGTTAGATCCAACACTAAGAAGTTATACTCATGCAAAGACCAAGCATGGACCTTGTAAAGGTAAGATAGTCCACAGATACCCACTAGGGAAGACAAGACATAATAAGTCAAGACAAAGTGTGAAGAAAAGGGAGCATCATAGCCAACTAGGAAATGCTATGCTCCATGCCTATGAAGGTATCTTTGGTTGGCTTCTTATGCATAGAGGTGAGGCTCCTCTTGCATCACATACAACATATTCTTGTATGCATGGCATTGCCTTTGCTCAAAGTCAAGTGATCATTTCCATTGCTTAATGTCTTCTTGAGGCACATGCTCGTCTCCTCTTGTATGAACCTCAGACGGATCGACTCCATTACCATGTTGAAGTACATCGCGTTGACACGCACACCTGGATTCACACATTGGGAGACACACTGACACCTATGTTGTCAAAATCGGACCAGACTGGCCGGTCCGACCGGTTCAACTGTGAACCAATCAGTTGACCAGTCCGGTTCTGGGTTTGACTCGGGGAGCTAGTTCAACCGTTAAGAAACGCCAAAACCGGTTAAACCGGGAGAACCAGTTGACCCAGATGGTTCATGGTTAGACCGGGATTTTAGTAGTTTAATTCACAAATTCCGGTTTTTGACAGGTTTGTTTCGGTTTTTCATCGGTTCATTCCGGTTTTCACCGGTTCATGTGGGTTTAATTACTTTGTTTGTTTGATTATTTTTAAGTATATGAAATTTTTTAACTTAAGGCCGGTGCATACCGGTTTTGACCGGGTCAACCGGTCCGACCATTTGAACCATTGACCCACTGAATCAACTGATTCGATAACCGGTCCAGTTCTAACAACATAGACTGACACCCGTCTCCGACCTCTCCAAGTCAAGGTTTTCACATAACGTTGTAAGATGGACTAGGATGCCCAGTTAGGCTCGAAGGAATGGGGGATGATGGGACCAACACAGTCTGTCTAGTTACGTTCCTCGTATCTATAAATCAAGATATTTCTCATCACCCGTGTTTTGATTGTAGGCTAACTATTACCGTGAATGGTTTTGATGACTTGTGCAGCCTCCTCGAAACTTATAAGTGGAAGACTACCTGTACGATCCACTACTAAGAACCATAGCATGTAGGATAAGTCCCAACGACAATAAATGGTAACCCTCTACTTGACATTTTTACAGGACATTCCCCAAGTTGCACGAAACAAAAATATCCTTATGGTAAGGGGAATCGGGCCATTGAAAGGCAACCTTATTGAAGGCATTCCAACTTTAGTTTGTAAGGATAGTTGCAAATGGTCCGTACCTACAAAGAATTTTAAATTACATTTACCCTACCTGATATTTGTGAAATAATTTTACTTTATCTGATATTAAGTGTTAATATATTTAAACCTCCTAAGATATTCTATAATTGATTTTTGTTGAATTTTCCGGTGAACAATAAAAAGATAAATATGAATTGACTTTTTTACCCTTGATATTAATTCATATAACTTTCAATTAAATATGAATTGATGTTTTACCCTTAATATTAATTCATATGACATTTAAACTCTAATCTTTTCTTTATTTCTTCAAAAACTCAATCTCTCCCCATCCTGAAAATGAAAAGGTCATTTAAATCATTTTTTTCTCAATGTTAGGGGCAGCATGATACAATCATATAGCAATATAGAGATATTTTGGTATTTTTCACATTTCCGATAAGAAGTAACTGGATTTAGCCCCTAAAAATTATTTTCATTAAATGTCAGATAAGGCAAAAATTATTTTACAAATGTCGGGTGTATAAAATTATTACCACAAATGTCAGGTAGGGTAAATATAATTTACTCTTTAATAGGAGGATGAGACAGAGCATTGTGGGAGGCATGCCTCGCCATGTCTCGTGCTTCAATAAGTAAACAAAAGACAATCGAACGTTGGAGTATCTTTCTACATGTTTCGGTCTAAAAAAAAGGAATTCAAATTTTACCCCAGGTATCCAAATCAAATAAGGGTTAGGCCATGAAAAAACAGCGCAAAACTTCCAAGGTGAACTTTCCACTCCCTCACCCCCATGTCAAAACTCTAAAACAAGTAATACCGCAAATGTGACCTTCCTTATGGCAATAAATAGGCCCCTAAAGGAACCAAATCAAACATCTTGACACATTTTGGGAGTTGTATTGGATAGCCATATCATTCATCATCGATCCTCGATCAGAAAAAACTGAATAGTGAGTCCGAAAAAAAACTGAATAGAGTTTGGCCATCAATGTTCATCCAAATCACTCAGTCCGCCACTGCTTATACTGACTTGACTATTGGATAGGCTTCCCTTGGTCTACCAAGGGGGTCTTTGTGCAAGAGCTCGCGCACCCAAACGAAAGATGAATGTTGGGAGGAAGATGCCCGGCCTTCATCACCCCTATGGAGAAGTAAGACCACTCATCTGCCAGTCTCTTACAAAGGCAAGCTGTTGTAGTGTCTCCTACTCTCCTTATGCAGCCTCACCCCTTGCCTCCTCTTGCAGCCTAACAGTCAATCCTACAGCCTGGCTGCCTAGGAAAACTTGAGGGGTGTTTGGTTACCCAACTTTTTGGTTAGCTTTTAGCTTTTTCAATGCTTTTAGCTTTTTGACCAAGGTTAAAAAGCTACTTGAAGTGTTTGGTAAGTAACTTTTTATTTTAGTTTTTTGGACCCAATAAGCTAGTTTCCAAAAAGCTACTTAATGAAACCTTTTGAGTTACCTTTTCACAAAAAAATTACTTTACCAAACATTTTTTCTACGATCAGCTAACCAAAACAACTAAAGTCAAACAGCTAATCCAAACAGATATTAGCCAGTTGATTGCCAAACAGGGCCTTGGTGTAAATATTTCACCCAATTTTATTGTCAGAATAGGATAAGGACCAATAAATGAGGAGATTCTCAACCATTTACAGAAGTTGGACTGGCGATTCTATCATATAGCGTCTTCAATTATTCAACCCATACAAAGAAAGGTTTAGAAGAGACTATCTAGCTAGCTTGGCGTAAGTAAATATTGATCAAATTTAAATCCGGACACAATAACTTTAATATGTTATTGTTAAAATCCGAGTTGTTTCAACCAAATTTAGACTTTTGTTTAATTGGAAGTCCAGAACTCTAATACTGTCATAGATTTTGTGCACATTTTAGCCTTCACCATACAGGAATTCAACCAAACAGAAATTTAACAGGCAGTTCAACTTAATACCAAACTGAAACAACTAATTTGCAACTTGCACGGTGTTCCTATGCGATTAAATAAGAAATCTGAAAAAGGGGGCGAACAAGGGTTCAAACTACAAGTATTTGTCTAGAAATTGGTACATGTGATTCCCCCTACCAATTGAACTCTAAAATCGCTCAAAACAAGACTGAAGCTTGTAACAAACCCACGAATAATAAGGCGATTCATCCAGAGCAGAGAACTCTTCTCAGATGCGGAAAAGAGTACCATCAAAAAGGATCGACCAAGCGATTAGTCAGCATCCATCTCTTCAAGGGCAGCAGTGGCTGCAGCCTTAGCTTCTTCAAGCAGTTCATCTGGGACCTATCATAATAAACCAACAAGTCGTAAATGCTAACCCTGGTATCAGCCTTGATGAGTAATGAACAACACCTTAAGGGCTTGTTTGGAGAGAAAAGTGGAAAAAGTTGGGTATGGAATTAGAATCCTAGGGGGTTGGGTAAGGAATTAGCAATTAGGAACCTGAAATGAAAGTGTTTGGTGAGCAGTGGAATGGAGTCAAAGTTATGGTTATAGTATTTGTTATAATAATAATAATAATAACAATAATAATAATAATAATAATAATAATAATAATTATTATTATTATTATTATTATGACAATAATAAAATTTTAATAATTAATAATTATTAATTATCAATTATTAATTAATTATTATTACAAATTAATTAATAATATTATTACTATAAATTATAAATTATTATTTTTTATTATTAATAATTATTATCAATGGAAAATAATTAACTATAATAATTATTAATTAATTTTAAATTGTTGACATTTGTATCAATTAGTAATTTTATTATATTAATTATTAATAATTATAATTAATTATTAATTATTCATAATTATCAATTATTATTAATAGATTATAATAATTACTTCATAATTATTAATATATATGTTTATTATTAATTATTAACTACTAATTTTCATATTACTAAATTACTAATTATAAATTATTATTAATTAATAAAATCTAATAATTAATGATTATTAATAATTATTAATATTTACATTTATAATAATTATTATTATAGTTATTATAAATAATTATAATTATAATTATTATTATTATTATTAATTTTTTAATTATTATAATAATTATTATTAATTATTAATAATTCTTATTATAACTATTATTATAAATTTATAATTGCAATTATAATTATTATTATTTATTATTAATAATTAATAATCATTATTATAATAATAACTATAATTATTAATTATTATTATTATTAATAATTATTAATTATTATAATTATAATTAATTATTATACTTATTATTACTAATAATTATAACTATAATAATAATAATAATTATTATTATTATTATTATTATTATTATTATTATTATTATTATTGGTTTTGTTGTTGTCAAAGAAAAGGGATAGCTTATTCCCCCCACATTTGGGAGGTTTCTAATCCCCCTATTTGGGAGGGATAGCAAATCCCTAGGGATTGCAATTCCATTCCAGAAACTGCTCGCCAAACAAAAAAAAACAGGAACTAGAATCCATTCCTACTCAATTTCATTCCTGTTTTGTTCACCAAACATACCCTAAATAGTATCTGTAACAAGGAGCAACAAAGAACAAATTCAACAGTAATGGAATTTTAAGGAAAAAGGAAAGAAAACTGCCCCAACCCCGCTAGGTCCCAGGTGCTACCCGTAGTAACAATGTTCTTTGAAAAAGAAATGGGTGAAGCATGTGTGCACACACATGTATATGCAACGACAGCTTAGCCTCTTGTATGATAGAGCCATTAAACCAAAACCCAAATTTGAAATCCCGTCCAAGCGAGGTATGGCTGGGTCGGGCGTAGTAGGGTTACCCCCTAAATTTTGCAATTTAGAGAAATAGGTTCAAGTAGACCCAAGATTTAGAAATTGTTCGCTACCAACTACTCTATGGAAAAGAAGCAGAAGAGGTTCTAAATTCTAATGAGGCATTTTACTTTAGTCCATTATAATCTAAGTTGGAAAAAAAATCTTTTTCAACTACTAAGTCTACTATCTAGATTATGGACATCATAGCCATTAATTCGTAGAAAAGCAACGTAACACGCACTTTAAAGAAACCTGTATCTGTGTTTATATTTTGCATAAAATGAGTGAGCCATGTGCAGACATAAGAATATTTGTTTATATGAGCTCAGACTCTAATATAGGATGCTTCAAAGCACACAATAAACAAGCAACATTCAAGGACAACAACAACCATAGAAAAGACTCAACATGGATATGTTGTCCAACAGATTACCTTTTGATGCTCACGTTTTGACTCATCACAGACCCAACTCATCTCCAATTCAAATGCCTTGTCCTTTGCTTCATCGTGGACCTTGTAAATACTGAATTGTGGAAATTGAGAGAAGGTCAACATAAACGAGATGAAGAACAATCAATGAAGAATAATGGCTCGGCATGAAATCACTTTCAGGTCAAATGTCATTCTACTACTGTAGACATACGACAAACTAAAGGAAAGTCAAATCTGGAACTCTAATCATAACTCATATAAGAATAGCAATAAATGAGCAAGGGAGCAGCAACTCACATCTTAGCTACTTCAATTACCCCTTCTCTGCAGGACATTTCAGAAAGCTTCAACTTCTCGATTTCCCTGTGCATGCAGAAAGTCAAGGAAACATGGCCTTTAGCAAATGAAAGACAAGGCAACCTGCATTTTCAATTTCTTCCTCCAGTTTGACTATTCCAGGGTGGACGGAGGTAGTTTGATAAGAATCCCAGAGGAATGCTAATAACAGGATGAACTCATGGCATGTGTGTACATTTATTTGAATTCATCTTTGCCAATGATCATAAATACTGAGTAATGCATGCAAAAGAAATAACCAGAAACATAAATCAGAGAATCAAGCAAAAAGTCTGTCTACCCAATAGCTGGAATTTTATGAGAACCACCCCCCCCCCCAAAAAAAAAGGAAAAAAAAAAACAACTCCTCCAAAATGGAGATTAGCAGAACTGAGCTACTTTGTAATCTGATCTTTCTTGAGGACTCCACGTCCATTTGGGCTATGAAACTCTTATATATCAATTATCTTCCCTTCTATGGAGAGCACAAAAGATAAGGATATGGAATATCATTCTTTTGAGTAAATTAAAATCAAGAAGGCCGATCTGACTTACGTCTTCGCAGCCTGCTTTCCTTTGCCAATTGCAGCACCAAAATATCTCTGCAGAAGATCAAGTTGAGGATAACTTGAGCAAACAAATTTGAGACAGAAAGACAATTATCTAATCTAAGGGCTGGAGATTATGAAACGATAGAGATAGAACAGGCGAGACATAAAGCGCCTGATAAAGGGCCAACTTACATAAGATATTCCAGAAGGCTCCACCATATATAACTGTGGCCCATCTCTGTCGTAACCTCCAAGGATAACACCACTTCCAAAAGGTCTGTGACAAACATTTAAGGTGACTCACAGCATCTTGGAATATTCAACATGAAATGGCATTTTAGTAATTAACAAAAAGGAACATTTGAAAGCACCTCAGCCACCAATAGAGAGTGCATAGATGCACATAACTAGCAACACGGTCAGCAAGTTCCTTCACAGGAATAGCGTCACCATAAACCCTGCAGAAGAAACAATCCTCAGAATAATCTTGAGAGCTTTTCATCTATACAATTAGATACAAAACAATGATAATAAAGCAGGAATTGAATAGCACCACAATCTTTATAATAAAAAATAAAAAATAGAAAATAAAAAATAAAACATAAAAATAAAAAACAGTAGGATGATAAGCAGAAATGAAAAACAACCTTTCTTTCCCCTTTAACATAGCAAACAAGGACAGAAACTAATATGAAAAATTTGTAAGGATCAATACAGAAACTAACACTGGATTGATACTTCAAAAGATAGAGCTTGAAATCTTAAAGGGATAAGATAACAAAATAAAGCCCATTGAACAAAGCATCTGGACATTTTTGGGCGGAGGGCCATTCACCTCTGCAAACATAGTCAACCACCACTGTCTTGAAACTTCACCTTTTTCTTTTCTCTAGGGACATTTACCCTATCCAAACTCCTAAATCCCCGTATTTTAGGTTGCATATCATGGTCTGAAATTTTCATGCTCTGTAGTCTGTACAATTGATCCGTCACTTTCTTTCCCCTATTTCAACGACTTTAGCTTGGGAAAATTAAGGGCAAGGCCACCACCAAAAGAGTTGAAAGGGGCCACTTCCAGAGTCGCCAAGCCTACACTTACGCACTTTTTTGCCAATCCGATGAAGCTAGTGGTTAAGGCCAAGGGCACAGCGGAAGAAATGGGGAAGCGCCTCTGCCGGGAAGGTAGAGAGCTTCTAACCATGTGTACCAAATGTCAAGGGGACAGCGTGTAAATCAGCTCATAGAGAGAACAGAGAACTAGCAATAAAACTATAGGGATAGGGGCAGGAGCCTCAGCTAATGAAAACTCTCATGTTATCAGTAAGATCAACATCTCTGTATGGCTTATGCTATATTGCTGATCCGTTGAATTGGGTCCATGCCATGGACCTTTTTTTCCACAGCCACCTTAGCCAAACCATCTCCGCCACCATCATTGATTGGCCAGTCTGCCAACCTTGTTGGTTTCATCAGCCCACACAATGTCCCCCTCCTCTCAATTAGACTTCCTCTCACACATGAATAAGCAGGGCAAGAAGGAGACAAAAAGGCATACATTCATTGGACTTCAAAATAAACGACAAATTGATCAATTGGGGTTTGAGGACAGAGAGTGTGAAAACGGAGGTGGGTTCAATGGGATTCTTCTGCTTTTTACAGCAATGATCAATGGATGCTTAAGGAGAAAGAATGTGAAAATACGAGCCTAAGGTTCATAATGTCCTTCATCATTAATTGTGGCCTTTATCCTTCAATTTTTTATGTGAGGCTTTAACATCAATGTATGGTTTTATTTTTAACCTCAACAATTACAAATAGACTTAGACGTGTATCTGAATATTAGACAATGATGACAGGTCAAATGAAGATAGCTATGGTGAGATAAGTTTAAGAGAGAATAATGCGTTCAACTACCATTACGCTCATCAATGACCAACAAATCCTAGTAGGCTTTGCCAGCCATCGGTAACCCCATGGATTTAAAGTAAGGTCATTCAATGAGAAACGACCACATCTGAACTGTTCAAAGTTCAATGAATATAATTGCATTTTCCACAGCTGTGATATGCAACACAAAAGCCACATTAGAACCATTATGCAATACAATACCATGGCTGAAACTGCATTCCAAGTCCTTGGAGTACTGGCAACTAAAAAAATGAAAGCAATTGGGTGCCAGCCTCTACTGACAAATAAAATAGGTTTCTAGAAAGGAGATTACACACGTGGCAGACAAAAATTCAGAAGAACCCCAAGTTTAGCCATTGCTTGACATTGACAGCGCAAGCAAACTCTTGGGCAATAGCCCGTCATAAGATAACTAGACCAAGTGGGTTTATGTATTAATTAAATAAAGCATGACGATCTTTCTATTTCTAAAATAGAGCTTCAAACTCTTTCTAAAGCATTTAAAGTTTTTGTATGGTTCTAAAAAAATTTGTCTATGATACGAGTTGTACTTTTGGTACTTAAGTGGCTTACAAGATTAGTTGTAGAACTCTTCTACCAGAGCTTTCAAAACTTTTATCAACAGTGGTCCACCCTTTTCCCAAAGCAAAACAATAATTACCCAAATATTAGTGATTGATAAATGAGTATTTGAACCAGAGTATTTGATACCATATAATGTTTCAGGTAGCATTTCCAAAAGGTTAGGAAAATAAGTTTTTGACATTTGTACAGTGTTTCATGTTTTTGGGCCCAAAACATCATCCATTGATTTTATACTTAACATGCTATACATATCTTTTGTGTGAATTCACAAAAATCAGTTTGCCCAACACACTAACTGCATTGCACCAAGCACTTTTTCTTTTTGTCAGTCGCTTAAAATAATCTTTGCTACAGCGCTACTCAACTAGTTAACTTTGCCCAAGTACATTTTTTTTTCTTTTTCCCCATCGTTTAGTAAAATCTAAAGTTTAACAACTGTCTCCACTGCGATTATATACGAAACTCCTATCTGCTATTCAAATAATTATACTTGCCACATTCAAAATAGTTGTCTGCTGCTCAAATAGGTAACATTGCCCAATATGACAGTACAGCCCCTCACCAAGAAGTTTATGCATAAGAATAGAACATAAAATGTGTAGGACTTTCTAAACAAAGAAATGAACAAAATTGATAAGGAGCATTAAACAGAAAACAAAGCAACACTTATGCATAAAACACCAGAGGAGGGCAGCAAGTGAAGGGCATCACTCCCAAGTTCAGCATGGCTTAAACAACCATCCGCTCAACTAAACAGGACACCCTAAAGGGGGTAAGAACCACTAAATATTGCATCTTTTGTAGCCTTAAAATTGGCAATATTTATCTTCAAACAAAGGAGAAAACTTTTTAAAGCTCCAAACACAAATCTAGCAACATTTAGGTCTAACAAATTTTCAAGCTATTGTGCACAAATGCAGATTGTAAATAAAATTGGCCTAACCTTTCATAGTTAGTGGCTTCCGACTTGGCACGAGCAACTACCTGTCTTCCATCAGCTGCTAATCCAGCAATAGCCTTTAACACAAAAACACAGTTGCGACTAGTTTAAGTATGGACAAAGAGACAATCAAAAGGTCCAAATCCAAAATACTGCTGAAGAAACAATTGATTAAACATTGACATTAGCTCACACAACCAAACACCCAATTCAATAGCCAATCAAAGTGCATGTTAGACTCAGATATTTCAACAGTGCAATCATAGATTAACACCTACACTTCTGTTTCCAAACTACAGCTGATGAGACGCCATCTCCTAATATAAGCTAAATTAAAATAAAACATGATAAATTAAGCCAAAAACACAACTGATTTGACATCAATGTAGGATCCGCAATCCTTTACACAGCAAGAAAAGCAAATTACCATTCCGGAGTGACGGTGAACCGAGTGAATACGACGATTCGAGCCAGGCAACATCATCTTCGATTGTATCAACTTCTCCACACCCTTTCAGTACATTCAAAAACATTAACCAACCGTCAATTCAAACATTGCCGAAAAAAAACACAAATCCCAAACAGAAAACAGCTCACCAGAACAATCCCGTCTTTGCATTTGATACCGACGACAGTCCTGGAGACAGGAAGGTGCAAAATTAGGGTTTTCCAAATCGCAAAACAGAGAAAAAAAGATGAATGGTGAGATGAAGAAGCAAGCAAACCCGCTGTTGTCGACGGCTTTGGCGGCGTACTCGATCTGGAAAACCCGGCCGTCGGGGGAGAAGGTGGTGACCGAGAGGTCGTAGCCAGTTCCGATGCTGCTCATCCTTGGCTATGCCTGATTGTGTGTTGTTTGAGAGAGTTTGATTGTCAGTGTGTGTATGTTTGGGAGTTTTTGGTTCAAGTCACTCGCGCTCGAGTACTTGAGGAAATCAAAAAGCGATCGCCTATGGTTTCTTACTGGCCAAGACAGCTACCATCACTCTTTTTCCTTTCTTTCTTTAGTTAATACTCCTATCATTTTATATTAGTTGTCACTCTGTTGATTGTCACAATCTCCAATATTGATAATTTGTTAAATAGTATTTTGTAAATAATTTTAAAATTATATTTTTATAATAGTATTTTCCGTTACAAATCTAATGATGGTAGTTTGATATAACAATTTATTGTATATATTGAAGAATTTATTGCTAAAACTTTTTAGGGTTTTGGATGCTAATATACTGAATTTTTGAGATATTGGATAATAATGCACTGAACTTTAGCCTTAGACAATAATACATAATACACTCAGTACGATTTCAGCAGTGCGTAACTTGGAGGAGATGAGTTGGTAAAAAAAATTAAATTTATGACATTTCAGGTAATCTACACATAAATTTATATATATATAATTTTTTTGATAGGACATAAATTTATATATTATTTAGATATTCCAATAAACAATCTCCAAAATTTGAGATTTTAAAACCAAATCATCCAATAAGAATCGGTGATTTTACACTCATATTTGAAAGAATTAATATTATACTCCCACAAGTGTCATGCTCCTATGTTGTTTTTTTTTTTTTTTTGACGAAAGATGTATCATCAATTAAGAAGAGTCAGAGGCTACCAGATTGGCAACCTCACGAGGGCACACATTCAGCCAGCGTTTTGAGATACACTTTGAGACAGCTAGATTCGCGAGGGTATGAGCTACTTCATTTCCTTCACGATTACAAAAAGAAAAATGAACTACTTCAAACTTTGAAACTAAAAATAGACAGTCCTTTGCAATGCCTTCTGTCGCCGGACTCAACTTGCGTCCTTGTGTAAGCCCCTTAAAAATGGTGAGACAATCGGTTTCTACCTCCAACCGCCGAGCTCCCTGACTATGTGCCATCTGCATACCACTTCGAATTGCTCCAGCCTCCATGGCTTCGATGCTCCAACTTACCTCCCCGTACGTTGTCTCAGCACAGATGACCCGACCTTCTTCATCTCTTAAAACTGTCCCCCATCCACCTCGGCCATTCCCGTGCAACGAGGCGTCTGTGTTTAGTTTCCACCACCCAACCACTGGTTTTCTCCACTGAGTTCGATTGTCCGCCTCCCTTTCCTTCTTCCCTCTTTCCATCTTAGCTTGAAGAAAACCATAATGGAGGTCCACTGCTCGAATCGCCGCATCCATAGGATGGCCACGCTAATTCTTGAAAACCCGCTCATTTCGTGCGCTCCATATTGTCCATAGAATCGTACCAAACATGCCCCTAGCTGTGGAATCCATTTCCATCATTCTTTCATCCATCCACCTCCCTACATCCAACGTTTCTCTACTGTCAACCTCCATTCGAAAAGGGCTACTTCGCCACACTGTTTTTGCCCAGCCGCAATCAAGCAAAACATGGGTAGTGGTCTCGAGACCCTCCCCACAAGTTGGACAAATCGGATCGACATCAACTCTGCCCCGAATCAGGTTTGTTCTAGTTGGCAGGGTATCATTCCATGCCCTCCAGACGCAATGCTTCACCTTTGGTCGGGCATCCATCGACCAAATTAGCTTCGCTTTTCCTTCCTCAACCCTAGAGCAACCCCCACAGTCCCTTGCTTTCTGTGTCGCCATTTCTCTGGCAAGTCGATAAGCCGTTTTAACCGAGAAGTCCCCATTGTGGCTAGGCCTCCAAATCCGTTTATTCTCCCTTGGGTTTGTGCTGAGAGGGATGGACATAATTTGTCTCCTCGTTTCCTCGTCAAAGCAGAGTTACAATAGGTCCATCTTCCAATCCCCTTGCCCTTCTTCAATTAGTTCGCTCACCGTATCCTCCGCATCCAAAAACCTTGGCTCAGACAGTATCTTTCCAAATCATGTCGATGATAACCAGCTGTCCCCACAAATTTTGACACTCTTCCCATTGCCAATGCACCATCCCGCACCCGCTTGGATGAGCTCCCGTGCCCCCCAGATGCTCCTCCAAGTGTAGCTTGGTTGAAAACCTATATTTGCTTGCTAAAAGTCGCTCCTAAGGAAATATTTCTCCTTTAAGACCCGAGCAGCTAGGGAGTCTGGGTTTTGCACTAATTTCCATGCTTGCTTGGCAAGGAGCGCTAAATTGAATTGTTGAAGTTGCCTAAAACCCAAACCTCCCCTGGGCTTTGCTTCACACATCTTATCCCAAGCCATCCAACTTATTCCCCTCTTCTTCTCATTATTTGTCCCCCACCAGAACTCCCTATAATATCCTTCAATGGCTTTGCATACCGACGTTGGCATGGCGAAACATTGCATAACATATGTGGGTATAGCCTGTGCTACCGCCTTTAGAAGAATCTCCTTTCCTGCCCTTGAGAGGTATTGTTCCTTCCATCCCTTTAGCTTTTTCCAGAGGAGATCTTGGACCATTTGGAAGACCCGTTTCTTAGACCTCCCTATGAAGGTAGGGAAACCTAAGTATCTGTCATGTGTTTCCACTGCCTTAAAACCAAGCCTCTCTTGGAGCATATTCTTCGTTTGTTCGCTCACGTTTCGGTCATAGGAAATCTCCGACTTGTCCACATTGATCATTTGCCCGGACGCTAATTCATATGTTCTTAGGATATCCACCACCTGCAAAGCTTCCTCTTCAATCGCCCTTGTGAACAACAAACTGTCATCTGTGAAGAACAAATGGGTCACCACAGGAGTAGTTCGCGCCACTTTAATCCCGTGGATCCACTTCTTTTCCTCTTTGTCCCTAATCAACGCTGATAAACCTTCTGCACATAATAAGAACAAGTAGGGGGATAAGGGGTCACCTTGACGGAGTCCCCGTTGCGGGGTGGTCCTGACCGAAGGTTTCCCATTTATTAACACTTGATAACTAACAGAGGAAATGCATCGCACAATAAGATTCACAAAATCCACATCAAAACCCAACCCAATCATCATATCTTTCACAAAGACCCACTCCACTCTGTCATAGGCCTTACTCATGTCTAGCTTCACAGTCATATGACCTTTCTTTATCTTTTTTGGCCTTTTTTTCAAAAAATGAAAGTGCTCGAAGGCTACAAGGATGTTATTAGTAATCAACCTTCCTGGGACAAAAGCGCTTTGGGATTCATGGATAATATTTGGGAGAACTAGTTTTAACCTGTTAGATATGGTCTTTGAGATGAGTTTATAGACCACATTGCAAACGCTAATGGGTCTTAAGTCTTTTGTGGTAGTAGGTGATTTGACTTTGGGAATAAGGGCTATGAAAGTTTGGTTTACCGACTCAGGGGAAAAGCCATCATTAAGAATACTTAAGACAAATTTACAGACATCAGGTCCAACAACATGCCAATAATTTTGAAAGAAAAGAGCTGGCATACCATCCGGCCCAGGAGCCTTTGTGGGGTGCATTTGTTGGAGAGCCTGGTAAATTTCCTCGCATGTGAAGGGCCTCCTAAGCTGTGAGTTCATCTCCTCAGTGACTAGCGGCTTGACTAAGTCAACCACCGGTTTTGTGTCCGCCACCTCTTGCGATGTGAAGATATAATCAAAATATCTAACAAGGACCCCTTCAATATCCTCCTCCCTGTTTCTCCATTCCCCAGCTTCATCTTTAATTTGAGTGATCCTGTTTCTGCGCATTCTTTGAGTGGCCTTCTCGTGAAAGAAGCCTGTGTTTCGGTCTCCCTCGCGAAGCCAAAGTTGCCGACTCCGTTGGGCCCAATACTTCTCCTCCTTCTCCTCTAAGTGGTCCAACTCCATAATCAAAGCCCTGAGTTTTGCCAAGTTATCACGACTTGGGTTTTGACACTAGGCCTCCTCAATCACCCTTTTAAGCTCTTGGGCTTTAGTTTTGAAAGCCCTCATATCAAGGCCCATCTTCATTTTCAATTCTTTGCAGCATTCCCCCAATTTGCCTCCCACATCCATCACTCCTCCACTGTCCCACACACCTTTTATTATTTCCTCACACTTCTCCTCCTCCACCCATTGTTTTTCAAATTTGCACGGTCTTTTGTTTTTTCTACTACTCTGAGATATTGGGCACATGTTTTGAGCATTGGAAGAGGATAGGTAGATGGTCGGATTTTCTTTTGTGTAAATGAAGTACATGGTTCCAAAGGAAGGCCTCTCTCCATTTGGTGTTGCCCACACATCTATCAAGCCTCTCCTGGATATTATCCCCACCCTCTCTTCCATTGCTCCAAGTAAATCGGTGGCCCTCATAACCCAAATCATGAAAGTCACAAACCTCGATGGCTGCTCTGAAGCCTTCTATTTCAGCACTCAATGGACAGGTGCCTCCTAGTTTCTCCTCATAGTGGCTGATGTTGTTAAAATCTCCCCCACAAAGCCATGGGAGATCTTCGTCATTCCTTAGCCCTTTCATTAGCTCCCATGTCCTCCATTTTTCTCCTTCCTTCGGGAAGCCATATATCCCGGTTAGTCTCCACTGTTTAACATCCCACTCATCCAGACAAAGCATGTCAATATGATTCATCGACATTGAAACTAGGCTCATGTTTACCGAGTCATTCCACATCATTGCTAGGCCTCCACTCCTTGTCCTTGCTTCCCCCATGCAGCTCACGAAGACTCCATTCGCCTTCTTAAACCGGTGCTTCAACTTTGAAAACTCCCAATCTTTTAGTCGTGTCTCACACAAGAACACTACGTCGAGATCTTCTGATTCTAAAAGGCGTTGGACGCCTCGAACTGCTCGTGGGTTCCCAAGCCCACGGCAATTCCAAAAGATTATCTTCATTGTTGTTCGCGGGGCTGCCGCACAGCCACCGCTACTGACATAGAGCTTTCTGATACCTCCTTAACCACATCCAGCCGGATCCTCTTCACTCCATCCACACCCATCAGGTCCTCCCCATCCACCCCCCTCTTCTTATTCATTTTTTCATCATGTTTTTTACTCTCCTCCACTTGTTCTCTAAGTTTTCTCTTCCACTTTCGCATTCCCTTCTCCCCCATCTTCTGTGTTTCTTCAGTATCATCCCTTCCCTTTTCTCCACCACCAACTCCCTCCTCCCTATTTCCCACTGTACTATCCGTCCCCTCCTCCTCACCCTCTTTGTTCTCACTCATCCCCTTCTCATCACCCTTTTCATCGTTGCATGCGCTCACATTCATCCTACTTAGCTCCTTTGCTACTTCTTCTACGCTTGGATTAGAGTTCGGTGATCCTTCTTGTCTTGGCTTGAAGATCAATCTCCTCGCCGACGTACCATGTGGATTTCTTTCTGTTGTTTGCACTCCCCTTCGAGCATGCCACGGAGAGGCTTTCATCCAATCCCCATATCGGAAAATCCTACTACCCTCATCTTCGTTCTCCTCACAGTCTTTCTCATTATGCCCTAACTTGCCGCAGAAGTAACAAATCATGGGAAGTCTTTCATATTTAACTTTCAGCTGTATTACCCGTCCGTCTCGTGCCTCGATTGGAATTTCCTGAGGGAAAGGTTCTCGTAGATCCATCAAGACCCTGAAACGAAGAGACTTCTCCCATCCACCTCCATCTGATTCGTCTATCTTCACAAGTATTCCAATGTGATCTGCCAAGGCTTTGACGTTTTTCTCACTCCTCCCCCGGAAAGGTGGGTCGTAAACCCTAACCCAGAAAGGTGTGTGAGTTAGTGTCTCAGCCGCCTCTGACGATTGCAGATCCCCTTCAATCTCCTTCATGCAAAGCACTGCCTTATCAAACGTCCATGGTTGTCCATCAACAACTTTCTCCATGTCTCTCCAATAATAGAACTGGAAAAGGAAAAGATTGGTTGCTATTTCTTTTACCTCTATCCCCTTACTCAGATTCCATATCTTTTCCATTGTATTCATCAACGCATAACCATTGAACTTCATTTTTGTCCATAATCGTCCTATCAAGCAAAGTGTAATCTGGGCCTCCTCGTCTTCCGTCTCATCAACCTCCCAAACCACCAGCTTCTTCCCTCGTCCCCCTGACGCCTCCCCTCTCTCAGTGTCTCCCATGATCGGGATGAATCCATCGTCGCCGCCCTTGGTGGTGCCGGACACAAAACCGCGGATGAACCGTCGACAAACCCTAGACTAAACTAGGAGAAAAACCCTCACTTAGGAAACCCTAGGAGGGACATGCTCCTATGTTGTTAGTCTATAATTTTATGATCATATCCTTATAATATGTATCTACAATAAACTGTATATTTTCTCTTGTAATAACAACCCTTAGAATAGAATCCTAATCTATAATAGTTATATTGCCTAGTTAGATTAAAATTTCATTACTATTCTTATTATATATTGCCTAAACTAACTCTTATGTTACTCCAATCAAAAAATTACTCGGAGATATCCTAATTTTTCGTGAAATGTTTTTCAGGTACCCCAACTTTTCAAAACTCATTTTGTGGTACCCTTACTTTTTCGGTTAGAAATTATTAAGTACTTTTTCAGTCATCAATTTGATTAAGTGACTTAAATACCCTTATTCTTCTTCTTTGAGGATATTTCTTAAAAAATGGAAGAACAAAGGTATTTCGGTCACTTAATAAAATTGATGATCGGAAAAGCACCAAATAATTACTAACCTAAAAATTAAGGGTACCTCAAAATGAGTTTTGAAAAGTTGGGTACCAAAAAATAGTTTCCCCAAATATTGGAACCTCCGAGTAATCTTTTGCCAATTATATGCTACTCTTTTTAAGCCTTGGCATCCATACCTATCCATCTCTCTAAATGCAACAATGCTTGCTTCTACTTTACTCCAACTGTAAGTTAAAAACAATGAAGGTAAACAACAAAACAGTTTAAAGATTTCAAAACAAGATGTGCCATCAATTGAACCATTGTGCCACACTTCCAAATCAGTCGGATGAGGATTGACAGTAATCGACAGGGATCGAATGAACTAGTTTACACATTGACCAACCCCACCCGATTGTCACCGGGTCGCACCTGCACCGACCAGGACGTGTCAGGTTTGGTGACGTAAAAAAGTGGGATGGGTAAAACGGTTAGTGCACAACAAGTCAGTCACCAACTACCAGTCATAATCCAACTACAGAATACAAGTATTTGACTGGAGATGTCATCTGATTTCCCCCACAATGTCAACTCAAAGCCACCCAAAAACAAGAGTTAAGTTTTCCGTAAACGCGTCTGTCAATATGGGGGATCCATCCAGAGCACTTGTCTCAGATCCAAGCTATGTATCAGTCTGCATCCATCTCTTCAAGAGCAGCAGTGGCTGCAGCCTTGGCTTCTTCAAGGAGATCATCAGGAACCTAAAGATAAAATGAAACAGCAAGTTGTAAGAACATAATCGGTTAGTGTTGGATGATGAATATTTCAAACAATGTCAGCCACAAGGAACATGAGAGAAAAATGAAGCACAGTTAATGAGAATACAGAAAAAGAGGCTCAAAAGTGAAGGAAAGAAAGAAAGAAAACTGCCCCAGTACCACCACCTACCAGGTCTTAACCATTCCTACAAACCAACAATTCTCTTCCAAAAAGACTAGTCCACCTGCCCGTCCTAAGGATGCGTTAATTAAATACACCTAATCTGTATTTACCTAAATCCAAAATACACGCAACTGGAGTTTTAAATGTCAAATTTGTACGGACTTGAAATACAACGGACTTGAAATACACTTGACCCGTATTTTCCCTTACAAAATATACCCTTCATCTATATTTAACATAATTTAGGATAATACACTTGTCCACATAAGAACAGATTTTCAATTTGGATGGCACAAAGTAGTCAATAAATAAGCAACATTCTGGAACAAAGTAATGGATAAAAAAAGAATCAATGTCAGTCAATGTGCAAATGAGGTTTTACAAAGACTGTCTAAAAGATTACCTTTTGATGCTCACGTTTTGACTCGTCACAAACCCAACTCATCTCCAGTTCAAATGCCTTGTCCTTTGCTTCATCGTGGACTTTGTAAATGCTGA
Organism: Portulaca oleracea; assembly: GCA_029582165.1. Classification (NCBI taxonomy): domain Eukaryota; kingdom Viridiplantae; phylum Streptophyta; class Magnoliopsida; order Caryophyllales; family Portulacaceae; genus Portulaca; species Portulaca oleracea. The sequence goes on along the minus strand of CM055872.1, from coordinate 43,332,236 downwards.
ATATTGAAAATTGAGTACAGGTGTAAAAATTTAATGAGACAAAGATAAACAATTAAGAAATAATACAGACCTACGATGAACTCATCTCCAGGTCAAATGCCATGTATCTAGATTTGGGAGAAACTTAGGGGAAGTCTAGAACCCATATCATAAGAATGGCAACGCATGAAAAGGCAGTGGTCACTCACATCTTAGCTACTTCAATCACCCCTTCTCTGCAGGACATTTCAGAAAGCTTCAACTTCTCAATTTCCCTGTGTGTGCAGTAAGTCAAGGAAACTTGGGCTTTAGTAAACAAACAGCCCAATGAAATGAACTGCAAAGCTTATAATGGTAAGCACAAGGTTAGAAAGACAATGCCAACACAAGAAAAGATGCATTTTTCAATTTCCTTCTGTTTTACCTCTAGAGGGTACTCTGACAAAGTTTGATAAGCATGCATTTCCATAAGGATGCAAATTGTAGAGTGAACTCACATTATAAGTTCATTTATGTGAAGGTTTTCTTCATCAATGATCGCAAAGATTGAGTAGTGCATATGAAAGTGGTAATCAAATGCATGCAAAAGAATAATCACATCAGAACTTCAAGCAAAAAGTCTCGCCGCACAGGTAACAGCAATTTAAGAGGGTTTCTTTCCGTCATGCAGATTTAGCAATAGGAAAAAGTCTTGGGGATTTCCATTTCTACTTATGCTGATCTTTTTCTGATATATCATTTCTCTTTGCATTTATCCAGAACAAAAAATAAACAAAAGAAAACATCCGCTGAGTAATTAAAACCAAGAAGGAAGCTCCAGCTTACGTTTTAGCAGCCTGCTTTCCCTTTCCAATGGCAGCACCAAAATATCTCTGCAGCAGATCAAGTTGAGGATAACTTAAACAAACAAATTTAAGAAGGTAATAAAAGAAATCATCGAGAATGGGAAGTATGAAACCATAGAGATGGACTAAGCAAGACATGGCCATGATTGACAATCAACTTACATAAGATATTCCAGAAGGCTCCACCATATATAACTGTGGCCCATCTCTGTCGTAACCTCCAAGGATAACACCACTTCCAAAAGGTCTGTGACATACATTTAAGGTGACTCACAGCATCTTGGAATATTCAACATGAAATGACACTTAAGTAATTAAAAAAAAGGAAAATTTGAAAGCACCTCAGCCACCAATAGAGAGTGCATAGATGCACATAACTAGCAACACGGTCAGCAAGTTCCTTCACAGGAATAGCGTCACCATAAACCCTGCAGAAGAAACGATCCTCAGAATAATCTTGAGAGCTTTTCATCTATAAAATTAGATACAAAACAATGATAATAAAGCAGGAATTGGAACAACGCCACAATCTTTTCTTTTTAAAAAAAAAATTTAAAAAAAAAACAGTAGGATGATAAGCAGAAATGGAAAACAACCTTTCTTTCCTCTTTAACATAGCAAACAAAGACAGAAACTAATATGAAAGATTTGTAAGGATCAGTACAGAAACTAACACTGGATTGATACTTCAAAAGATAGAGCTTGAAATCCTAAAGGGAAAAAATAACAAAATAAAGCCCATTGAACAAAGCATCTGGACCTTTTTTGGGCGGGGGGCCATTCACATCTGCAAACATTGTCAACCACCACTGTCTTGATACTTCACCTTTTTCTTTTCTCTAGGGACATTTTACCCTATCCAAACTCCTAAATCCCCGCATTTTAGGTTGCATATCATGGTGCGAAATTTTCATGCTCTGTACAATTGATCCATCACTTTCTTTCCCCTATTTCAACGACTTTAGCTTGGGAAAATTAAGGGCAAGGCCACCGCCAAAAGAGTTGAAAGTAAGGGGACACTTCCAGAGTTGCCAAGCCTACACTTATGCCCTTTTTTGCCAATCCGTTGAAGCTAGTGGTCAAGGCCAAGGGCACGGCGGAAGAAATGGGGAAGAGTCTCAGCCAGGGAGGTATAGAGCTTCTAACCATGTGTACCAAATGTCTAGGGGACAGCGTGTAGATCAGCTCATAGAGAGAACAGAGAACTAGCAATAAAACTATAGGGATAGGGGCAGGAGCCTCTGCTAATGAAAACTCTAATGTTATCAGTAAGATCTGCATCTCTGTATGGCTTATGCTATATTGCTGATTCGTTGAATTGGGTTCATGCCATGGACCTTTTTTCCACAGCCACCTTAGCGACCCAACTCCGCCACCATCATTGATTGGCCAGTCTGCCAACCTTGTTGGTTTCATCCGCCCACACAATGTCCCCCTCCTCTCAATTAGGCTTCCTCTCACACATGAATAAGCAGGGCAAGGAGGAGACAAAAAGGCATACATTCATTGGACTTCAAAATAAACGACAAATTGATCAATTGGGGTTTGAGGACAGAGAGAGTGTGAAAACGGAGGTGGGTTCGATGGGATTCTTCTCCATTTTACAACAATGATCAATGGATGATTAAGGAGAAAGAATGTGGAAATCCGAGCCTAAAGTTCATAATGTCCTTCATCATTAATTGTGGCCTTTATCCTTCAATTTTTTATGTGAGGCTTCTTACATCAACGTATGGTTTTATTTTTAACCTCAACAATTACAAATAAACTTAGACGTGTATCTCAGCATTAGACAATGACGACGGGTCAAATGAAGATAGCCACGGTGAGATGAGTTTAAGAGAGAATAAAGCGTTCAACTACCATTACTCTCATCAATGACCAACAAATCCTAGTAGGCTTTGCTAGCCATAGGTAACACCTGGATTTAAAGTAAGGTCATTCAATGGGAAACGACCACGTCAGAACTGTTCAAAGTTCAATGAATATAATTGCATTCTCCACAGCCGTGATACGCAACACAAATGCCACATTAGAACCATTATGCAATACAATACCATGGCTGAAACTGCATTCCAAGTCCTAGGAGTACTGGCAACTAAAAAAATGAAAGCAGTTGGGTGCCAGCCTCTACTGAGAAATAAAATAGGTTTCTAGAAAGGAGATTACACACATGGCAGACAAAAATTCAGAAGAACCCCAAGTTTAGCCATTGCTTGACAGTGCCAACTCTTTGTAAAACATCACGATCTTTCTATATCTAAAATAGAGCTTCAAACTCTTTCTAAAGCATGTAAAGTTTTTGTATGGTTCTAAAAATATTTGTCTATGATACGATTTGTACTTTTGGTGCTTAAAGTGGCTTACAAGATTAATTGTAGAACTCTTCTACCACAGCTTTCAAAACTTTTATCAACAGTGTTCCACCCTTTGCCCAAATCAAAACAATAATTACCCAAATATTAGTGATTGATAAATGAGTATTTGATAACATATAATGCTTCAAGTAGCATTTCCAAAAGGTTAGGAAAATAAGTTTTGACATTTGTACAGTGTTTCATGTTTTTGGGCCCAAAACATCATCCATTGATTTTATACTTAACATGCTATACATATCTTTTATGTGAATTCACAAAAATCAGTTTTCCCAACACGCTAACTGCATTGCACCAAGCACTTTTTCTTTTTGACAGTCGCTTAAAATAATCTTTGCTACAGCGCTACGCAACTAGTTAACTTTCCCCAAGTACTTTTTTTTCCCCCATCACTTAGTAAAATCTAAAGTCTAACAATTATCTCCACCACAATTTATATACAAAACTCCCATCTGCTAGTCAAATAATTATACTTGCCAATGCCACATTCAAAATAGTTGTCTGCTGCTCAAATAGGTAACAATGTAACATTGCCCAATATGACGACAGTACAGCCCCTCACCAAGACGTTCATGCACAAAAATAGAACAGAAAAGGTGTAGGACTTTCTAAACAAAGAAATGAACAAAATTGATAAGGAGCATTAAACAGAAAACAAAGCAACACTTATGCATAAGACACCAGAGAAGTGCAGCAAGTGAAGGGTATCACTCCCAAGTTCAACATGGCTTAAACAACCATCCACTCAACTAAACAGGACACCCAAAAGGGGGTAAGAACCACTAAATATTGCATCCTTTGTAGCCTTAAAGTTGGCCCACAAATCAACAAACAGAAATTGATGAGCAGAACAAAAAGCTTTAACTGCAACAAATTAGTTCTTTAAAAAAAAAAAACAAGAACACTGCTATCCATTAAGCACTTGTTTAAAGAAGCATTCTTTTAGCAATCTAAAAACAGCTTTGGAGCATTGTGACTACATGCTCTAGCTAAAACAATAGGCTAATACAGCTATAGCCTCACAGAGCTTTCATCTTTGCTTTGTTGAGACTGAAAAAAAAATGCACTAGTAAAAATAAAAGAAAATATAAAAAAAGAACCTGTATCAAATTTAAAGTCTAAAGATTTGCACACAAAACTGAAGGGCAGCATGGCATCACATTATCTTCAAACAAATGAGAAAACTTTTGAAAGCTCCAAACACAAATCTAGCAAGGTCTAACAAATTTTCAAGCTATTGTGGACAAATGCAGATTGTAAATAAAATCGGCCTAACCTTTCATAGTTTGTGGCTTCCGACTTGGCACGAGCAACTACCTGTCTTCCATCAGCTGCTAATCCAGCAATAGCCTTTAACACAAAAACACAGTTGTGACAAATTTAGGTGAAGACAAAGAGACCATCAAAAGGTCCAATTCCAAAATATTGCTGAAGAAACAATTGATTGAACATTGACATTAGCTCACACAACCAAACACCCAATTCAATTGCAATTTATTAGGTGCTCCAGGAGCATGTGCTCCAGATTCTACAATTGTTCACCCGTAGGTTGTTCACTCTGATTATTATGATTGTTCACTTTGATTCACATGATTGTTAACTCGCAAATATCTGGAGCACATGCTCCGGGTGCATCTAATATATATTGCAATTCAATAGCCAACCAGAGTGCAATCATAGATTAACACCTACACTTCCGTTTACAAACTACAGCTGATGAGACGCCATCTCCTAATATAAGCTAAATCAAAATAAAACATGATAAATTAATCCAAAAACACAACTGATTTGACATCAATGTAGGATCCGCAATCCTTTACACAACAATCCTCAGAGAAGGACAACAAGAAAAGCAAATTACCATCCCAGAATGACGGTGAACCGAGTGAATACGTCTATTCGAGCCAGGTAACATCATCTTCGATTGTATCAACTTCTCCACGCCCTTTCCAAGCATTCAAAGCATTAACCAACCGTCAATTCTGACATTGCCAAAGAAAACACAAATCCCTAAGAGAAAACAGCTCACCAGAACAATTCCATCTTTGCATTTGATACCGATGACAGTCCTGGAGACAAGCAGGTGCAAAATTAGGGTTTTCCACAGCGAAAACAGAGAATCAAAGAGAAAAAATGGTGAGATGAAGAAGCAAGCAAACCCGCTGTTGTCGACGGCCTTGGCGGCGTACTCGATCTGAAAAACGCGGCCGTCGGGGGAGAAGGTGGTGACCGATAGGTCGTAGCCAGTTCCGATGCTGCTCATCCTTGGCTATGCCTGATTTTTGGAAGAGTTTGATTGTCAGTGTGTGTGTTTGGGAGTCACAGTCTGGTTCAAGTGTTCAACTCACAAGCGCAGCGCTCGAGTACTTGAGGAAATGGAAAAAGCGATCTCCTATGGTTTCTTACGGCCCAAGACAGCTACCATTCCTCTTCTTCCTTTCTTTCTTTGGCAATGTTCCAAATATTTACGAGTGAACAATTATATTAATGAAAGTGAATAATATATGTGGATGAATAATTGTAGAATCTAGAGTACATGCTCCGGGTGCATATAATAAATTGCACTTCTTCGATTAATACTCCCTCTAGTAGGTACCGTTTTTTTATGCCAAATGCCAAGTTACTGTTCAAATTGTGGTGAAACACTGTTCCAATTGTATTTTGGTAAATATACCAAACTTTGGAACTTATTCTGTAAAGCATAACATCCTTTCAGTGTTTTCACTTCTTTACTTTCTATCAGATGTTTGGTCCTCTCTCTCTCTCTCTCTTTTCTCTCTCTATCAACTTCCCTTCTTCATCTTCAGTCTTTTTCATTCTAGCGAAAATTCAGTCCTTCTTTTCTTGTTCACCTATCTGTATTTCTATCTTGATTTGCTTCCCCTTCCGCAATATTTTCAGTTGTCTAGCTTCGATCAACCTCTACATCTCGGACTGAGGTGGCCATGAAGTGCTTCTATCATTGCATCTTATCGCCCGTGAAATTTTGATTTCCTTTTATTTGTTTTTATCTTTCCTCTCTTTGGATTCAATTGATTGATGCACGAACTCGGTGGGGCTTGGTTCAATTTGTCTACTACGCCGAATTAGGGTTTGGTTACTTGGTATGAGTTGTTATACGCGTTCATTGCAACGAATTATGGTTGATTCAGATCTGATTTTAATTCTTAGAGTTTTCTACGGGAATTAGAATATCAACAGTGTACCAATGGGGGATGCTTATGTAGTCCTTTTTGTTGTTTTTCGTTTGAATGAACTATGATTATTGGATATGGTTTAGCCTCAAATCGTAATTTAAATAATTGCACTATATACTTCAGTCATTTTGTATAAGGTAGATTGAAGTGATTTTGGTTTGTGGAAGTAATTTAATTCTTGTTATGTTGGTATGAAATTGGTTGATTGTTGCAAGCTTGACACCAACAAACGGTATTCTGCAATCAAATCATTTGGTAAATAGAGCATATACAATTAATATCCTTGTTTATACCTTCATAAAGTTCTAGTACCATAAAAAAAGAAAACTACTACATATAAATCTATTTACAAATTATGAAATATGTCTTTCAGTAGAGAACGATCTTCAGCGTTTGCAAGTTCTTCAAATGCGGATGAAGTTACTCAAGGAGTTGATGCCACTAGCTCTACTGTTGTTGTCATTGATATGATATATACTTATTTTCATCTTCTTTTATTGCTTATGTTTTGGATTTTTCCTGAGGTTTTTGCTTGTTTTTCTCATACCCTTTTGGTCCACAAGCAAATCTTAGATACAGGGGGAGGGTGGAATCAAAAGAATGGATTGCATTTTAGCAGAAAGACTAGATATATTACAACCAGTAGCTTGACCATAAAGTTGGTCGTTATTCTTCTACCAATCTACCTCTAAATTTCTCACAATTTTCATACAAAAAATAAGAATGATTTTGCTTGAAACTTTTGGAACCATTGTATGGAAATTTTTTGGTTCTAATTAGGATAGAGTAACAGACTCAAATATAGGGTACTTGAACCATTGAATCCTTTGAAGTAGATGTGTATAGGAGAATGATTTTTTCTTTCCCTGTTCCCCATTCTTCCTTCTCTTCTTCTCCTTCTTTCTCTTCCAAGGGAGGGTTCTTTAGGAGAGGATGTACACACAATGTAATGCCCCGGCCCCTCTCGCGCCGCGGACATTACCAATAACTGCTTCAAGGATAGCTGACTGGCCCCACAAATCACCACGAGTCTTTCCAACGTGCTTCGTCCTCTGCCTGAGAAAACTTCCCAGGAGGTCACCCATCCTTTGACTACTCCCAGCCAAGCACGCTTAACTAAGGAGTTCCCAACGGATGAGCTACCATAAAAGAAGGTGCACCTTGGTGATATAGTAGTCATTTCGATCCTCTTAAGCCACACTTAAACCACATATCTGCGGTGTTACAATTACCCCCACTTAAGCACACAATGTCCTCGTTGTGCCTCAATACACTCCAAAATCTTTACCCCGCTAGGTGACTGCCCATGGCTCTCTCGTCCACTGGCGCAGCTCACGGTCGTGGGTCGGCTCTAATACCTTCTATAACGCCTTGGCCCCTCCCGGGCCGCGGACATTACTGATAACTGCTTCAAGGATCGCTGGCTGACCTCACAAATCACCACGAGTCTTTCCAGCGTGCTTCGTCCTCGCTCACACGCTGCCTGAGAAAACTTCCCAGGAGGTCACCCATCATTTGGCTACTCCTAGCCAAGCACGCTTAACTGAAAAGTTCCCAACGGAAGAGCTACCATAAAAGAAGGTGCACCTTGGTGATATGAGTAGTCGTTTCGATCCTTTTAAGCCACACTCTAACCACATACTCGGGGTATTACAGTCACCTCTACTTAAGCGCACAACGTCCTCGTTGTGCCATAATCCAATCAAGAATCTTTGCCCTGCTAAGTGACTGCCTATGGATCTCCCGTCCAATGGCGTAGCTCACGGTCGCGGGTCGGCTCTGATACCATATGTAACTCCCCGACCCCCTCCCGGGCTGCGGACATTACCGATGACTGCTTCAAGGATCGCTGACTGTCCCCACAAATCACAACAAGTCTTTCCAGCGTACTTCGTCCTCGCCCACACGCTGCCTGGGAAAACTTCCCAGGAGGTCACCCATCCTGAGATTGCTCCTAGCCAAGCACGCTTAACTGAGGAGTTCCCAACGGATGAGCTACCAGAAAAGAAAGCGCACCTTGGTGATATAAGTAGTCGTTTAAATCTTTTTAAGCCACACTTTAACCACATACTCGGGGTATTACACACAATATGAACGTCTTTGATTATGTCATTGATTTTGGTGTCTGCCTAACGTTGATGTCTTTGATTATATCATTGATTTTGGTGTTGATGCTTGTTCTTTCAATTCATTCAAATGGGTGCTTTATTCAAGTTCTGTTTTTTTTGGGGGGTTTTGAGTTGAGGGCCTTCTAACTATTTCTTTGTTTCCATTCTAATTGTTGACTTCTACCCATATTTTCTTTTCATGGAATATATGGGGAAAACCAAAACTTATAAAGAAAGGAAAAAAAACTTTATACAACAGCCATTAATGGGTTTGGGGTTGATAAGGTAGGTGTGGTTAGTTGATTCAGTAAAAAAAGATTCAATCTTTACTTATTCCATGGCATAATCTTGCACATTTAACATTTCACTTACTACCCATTTCCAATTTCAACTACTTTGTTTGGAAATGAGTAGGTGATGGTATGAGGAATCTAAGAAAATACTAATGATTGTTATAGTTTACAACTATAATTGTCGATGTTTTGTAAATACTAAGATATGCTTTAGTTGTTGCTATACTGCCACTGCCTGAGTCTAATTGTCTAAGTGACAACAATGATTACTAAATTGTTAGTGTTTTTAGCCATTGTATTGGTTTATAGTCTAATTCTACTTCAGATTTAACTCATTTCCATGAAGTAAACCCACCAAAAGATCCATGTAACTTAACTTTTTTTTTTATCGGAAATGATCTGAGTTCTATGGCTTTTCTATAACTAGCAATTAATGCTTTGGTTTATGTACATTGGAAGAACTATATAAACTTTGCAGATTTTTCATGACGACATTAATTTATTACTGATACTTTGTATAACTTTCAAAATTTTATACATTGTCCCATTACTTTTTGATGGAGTACATTTCTGTTAGGTTTTAGGTTATCTATTTCCTAAACAGATACAGATTAATTGGCGGAATATTTATAACGGTTATAAACAATTAATCACAACAATTGCAGAGGCTTTAGTAATTGTACCTGATCGCTAATTCCGGCTGAAGAAGAGGTTGACCTTCCAGATTCCAATGCTGAAATCTTCTACTGAAAAGTCCACGCAGCACTCCGGGAACTCGATTGCTAGAACGACCCGATCGAGACGAATCTCAATCTAAGATGTATGTATTTGGTATATGTGAATGTTTCGGGAAACATAGAATGTTTCCGGAAACAAGAACTGCAAACTAAAAGAGAGATGAACTCAGGAAATCACCCTGGTATCTCTCTAAGAGTCTCAGGCAGTTGGTGTGGAATAATCTCTCATAGAGACCCCTTTATATAGTGTTTAGAAAACCTAGGGAGAGGGTTCAAAACCCTAAAAGGTCGACTTAACACAACAGCGCGCTTCTTAGGCCCAACACGGTCCGTATTGAAACAACAAAGTCCGTGTTGAACTCCAGAAGGTCCATTAACTCGGCCCATTGACACCACGGACCGTGGTATCCCAACAGGGTCCGTGTTGAACCTAGTTCGGTCCATGTTGGGCTGATTTCTCACAGAAATCAGTTCCCAACTTTTCTAAACGTGATACAATATCACTTAGGTTACATACATTGTTCCAGGACACTGACTTGTGTGACCTAGTAGGACCAAATAATATAGTTGTAATTAAACATATTTAATTACTAATTATAGAGGTCTCTAGCAAGACATATAATTACTATATTACTTTGGTTTAATCTCCGTGTATATCGACATTGTCGGGACATTCCCAACAATTTCGATAAGCACTCCTATGAGTTCAATGGTCACAGAGAAAGGCGATGACTTTGCCAATAGAGTTCCAAAGTGCACGCTCCATCGGAATATCTGCCAACTATGATGTAGAATGAAAACACAGAGAATGAGTTTTGGAGATCCCTCACCATAATGTCTTTTTCTGGCCATCTTGGCAATCTCAGGGATGCCTTCATACTAGGCCTGCTCAAGAACAGAGCATACAAGATGTGCAGCAAGAACACAAAGACACAGCAGCTGAGCAATAATACATAATTTATATGTTTTCACAGTACTTTGCTAACCAAATCTTAATAAAATTTACTTTTTCAGCTTCACGAGCTTGCCTTTTCTTTTTAACAAGAAAAAGAAGCCTTTTTTCATTAATTAGTTGGATAATACTCATTTATCTGGAAAAAAAAACAAGTAGTACAAGCCATGAGATGGTGTGTGGTGATATGGTTTGTGCAACCAATCAATCACTTCCTTGCTTCCCACAAGCTCGGGCAGATAATAAAATGTAAGTGTGGGTGTAGGAGACATGTCAAAGAGAGTTATAGGTAGTGGATAGGCTAGGCGTCCAAAGGATAAACCAAGTCCAAGGTCTTTTCCTTTACTATATTGATTGATGTTGTGCTGTTGGGATGTCAAGCCTACAGCTGGCTACTATTTCTAACCTTTTGTTTGAGTAGGCAGGAAGGGAGGGTCTTAGGCCTTTGGCCAGTGTCTCAGAATCCTTGTACTCATAAGGCGTAATTTTCTTTTGATGAATAAATTGGGTGCACTCTACTGAGTCTCTAACTTCTATCATCTGAAAGAAGAAGAGTAGAACAATTTTTTTTTTTTTTTTATTAGTTTCTTCCTGTTGTTTTGGTTACTCTTTATTATTAGTGTGTATTTTTTGATTTATTGTTGTAATCTATTCTAATAATACGAAGGCAGGCTCGTTGGATGCGTATTTTTGATTGGATATATGTATTTTTTGTACTATATTCGATTCCCAGTAATTTGTGTCAACTTCTAGCTTAGTAATAGTTAATACTTTTCTGATAGAGAATTTATACATTTGGTATATTTATTTGATCTGAGGACATTGTCAGGTTGAAGTTTATGCTAGGCTACCCCCCCCCCCCCCACTTTTATTATCTTCCCCTTATAATGTTCTATTATTTATTTGTCTATACTCGATAATAGTTAGTTTTTGTGGTTCTATGGCTCTGTTCTTTTGAGTATTGGAAAGGTGTAGGTAGGGTAAGGGAATGTAAGGTAAGGTAATGTAAGATTAGGTTAGTTAAGGAAAGGTAACTAAAGTGGTGAAGGTAGGTAAACATCAAATCACATATTTCTTTTTTATTTTTAAATAAATTCTGTGAGTTGAATAAAGAATTTTAAATATAAATTATAAAAGTATAGTCCTATTCTTTTGAATGGTAAGGTAAGGTAAGGAACGGTAAGGCAAGGAAAGGTAAAGTAAGGTAAGGTAAGATAAGACAATGTAAAATTTTACTTACTCATGACAATCTATACGTAAATATTAGGAGCTTCTACTTGATATGTGGATGCTAGAACTTCAAGATATTCGGAACCAAGGTCACTCCTATGGTAACCTTGTCCTTTATGTTGAGTGTTATAATATTTTGATCGCTAACTTATGAGTAGCCTTCTGAAAATTGTGGCTACAACGTTTGTAGTTTCTTAAATGAGTTTTACTTTCATAAGCTTTGTATAATAGTTTGAGTAACGTGATGCTTATGTCTCAATTGTTCAGTTCTGTGTAGGATTATGGTGAAGTTGCTTCTTATCTTGCAAAAACAAGTTATTACATAACCAGTTGCTTTCTTCTTCGAATGGGATGTATTCTTTCTGCTTTGCCGATTTCCTTTATTATACAATAAATATGACCTTAGACATGTACCTTTACAATGTTCAAGCTTGATAGCGAATTCTCGACATTATTCCTACAACAGAGATTGCAGGATAATTTTTTCTACAAGCATGATTGAGGACCTCAGCCCTTCTTGTTTTCTAACACTACTAAGCTCTTAACTGGGGCTATAAACGTGTAATTAATGGAATTAGGTGGCTGTAGAGGACTTTTCATGGTATAGATCTTGTTAGTAACAATACAAAAATCAAATTAGTAGGTTGATTTGATAACCTTTGCCTAATGTGTTTATATATTTTGTTGTGGCACCAGACTTTTCAAGATCATCATTATCCTTTGTTTATTTATGAATTGAAGTTTAATTATATATCTCTCCAAATAATCTATTTTTCATGTTTTTGATCCTTGAACCACGTTGTTGAAGCATGCAAGCCTATTTTTTCAATTAGTACGTTTTTTTTATCGATAATGTAGTGTCAATATATCCTTAAATTTGAAAGATGGGATAGAGTGTGACCCTGCTCTTTTGTGTGTTGAGATAGATGGTAGGTGGGATATGTGAGATCTGTGTGATAAAATGGGATAACTGAGATAGTGTTTAGAAAAGTAAGTCACATTAGTCATGTCATTTAAATGTATCAATTTTTAAAATATATACTGTATAATTTTTGATAAGGTATTGGAAGGAGTAATGAAATCACATCAGTCTCCTCACTTATTACGTATATAAATTTTACATATACATTATATGTAAGGTAAGTTAGATGGAATAAAGTGGTATCAGAAGGGTGGAATAAAGTGCAATCTCAGATGATGAGTTTGGTGACTAGAGCAAGGAGTATAGTTGTCGAGATCAACAAAGAGTATGCAGCGGAGAAGAGTAGAACCAGACATGCTCACATTGATTCACCCATCTAGTGGTCTCCCCCAACGCTAGGTACTACAAAAATCAATGCTGATACGATGGTGCTGGATGGCAGGTGGATAGGGCTCAATGCAATGGCGAGGATGTTGAGGGAAGAATCAAATGGGTCGCTATAAAACGGGTCAGAGCCATATGGGTTGTCCAGATTGTTGGGGCCAAAGTTATCTTCTTTGCAATGCAAATAGCACGGAGGTTACAAGAAGATAAGATTCAGCAGGAATCTGATTGTCTCTCGGTCATTTAAAGGATTCGTAATTTCAAACCTTAGCGAATTTGATTTAGTCATTGGTGATATTCTTACAGTTAGTATATCTTTTCCAATTTTCTTATGGAGTCATGTAAGGCGGGATGGCAATTCTGCTACCCATGTTCTAGCCAAAGTATCTCCCATAGGTTTAGAACAGGTTTGGGTTGGGGTATGCCCCCGGAAAATTGTACCGATTGTTGATCTAGATTCGACGAATTAATGATGTTACCTGCCCTTTCCTTCAAAAAATAAAAATAAAAAGTGGAATTAAGTGGGATAGGTGAGATAATTTTATTCCGCCACACAACTTATTGTACTAACATCTTGCTTGGTAAGTAATACTTTGATCTGTAGCTAATAACAAAACTGTGTGTAATGTTTTATCTAATTTGTTAAATTTTCTACTGCCTATCACATTGAATTTCAACTTTCCATGGTTCCAATGAGCATATATCATGTTTTAGGGAAAATTATTTAAATTAAATTTTCAAATTAAAGTATATGCAAGACGAGTGGGTGATTGCTCGTACAAAGTCTATATCAAGGAAGCCTATTCCTTCGTCCATACCCCGCTTCTGAGGCACAAATTGGGTGTTGATAGTGGTGGTCCAGGAAGCAGTGATCATGAAGAGAATGAAGACTGCACCTATCAGCTTGGCAATCTCGAACAGGAGGGCCTCGAATGCAATGACAGTGAAGATTTCTTTAGGGAATCTCCAGAGTCGCCGGAAGAAGCTCTAAAGTCACTTCCCTCTACTGGTGCAGGGGTGGTGGTGACAAGAAACCTTGGAATTAGGTCAGGCTCATTAACTCATGGACATAACAAACCTCGAAATTCCAAGCTGCATTTAAACGATGGCTTGGAAAATGAAGAGTTGAGGGCTTTAGCTGATCAAGTAGCTACTCTGGAAGGAAAAGTGCTTGAAGCCTTGGGAAGATCCAATTCGGAAATTGCATGGCATCTCTAGAGAATGTTGCAGATAACAATGGATCTAGGTGGTTCAATGACTCCCTAGAACAAAGGTGCAGTGTTGGATGTGGAAGCCTTGATCTCCACTTTGTTCAAGGGGAGGAAAGTGAGAACCTCATACTTGCAAAAGAAACTGGAGGGATCGAAATTGAAACACAAAAAATAGAGGAGCTCAACTCAGAGGACATCCAGAAAAAAGTAGAAGCCCGAAAAATCATTGTGGGAGATGACATTGGGTTTAGGCTACTTGATGACTTCGAAGAGACTAGTCAATCAATAGAAGAAGATATCATCAGGAGCAAAGAAGAAAGAAGTGCAAGCAAGAGGTAGCCTAAGAAGAACAAAAGGAGCGGAAGGAAACGAAGCTACTAATAAGGATCGTGGTATGGAATGTTCGGGGCATTGGCACAGCGGGAAAAAAGAAGTACATCAGAGACTTAATACAGAAAGAACAACTAAGTATAATGGGAATTGTGGAGTCAAAGCACCCGTCCTTTAATCACAAAGACATCAAAAGGTGTTGGGGGAATGGAGAAATTGGATGTGTGCACATTCAAGCACAAGGAAAGTTTGGAGACCTGATTATTCTGTGGGATAAGAATGAATTTTAGATAGTTAAAGAGCACAAAGGTGAGAGATGGATTTACTTTGAAGGAAATTTCAAGAAGGAGAAACTAGATTGCGGCGTAATACTAGTGTACACCCTGAATGACGGCATTGCAAGGCGGGAACTCTGGAATCAGATAATGGATTTCAAGAACACCATCATTCCCCCGGTAATAATGATGGGGGATTTTAATGAAGTTTTTATGTCCAACTGAAAGAAGAGATGGCTCGGAGATGACGGTTGGGATGTGAGAATTTGCAGAATTTATTCAAGAGATGGAGGTGCGAGACGTACCCATCAATCAGCAGTTTACATATATGCGATCTAATGCTGCGAGTAGGATTGATAGAATTTTGATTGACTGCCACCTGATAACAAAGCTTTAGATGGTCAAAGCGTATTGTGGTGATAGACATCTCTCGTATCATTTTCCAATGCTCCTCAAAACAACTGATTTGGAATGGGGGCCAGTCCCCTTTAGAATCCAGGATATTTGGTTGGATCTTCTAGCCTTTGCAGAGAACTTCAAAAAGG
Organism: Portulaca oleracea; assembly: GCA_029582165.1. Lineage (NCBI taxonomy): Eukaryota > Viridiplantae > Streptophyta > Magnoliopsida > Caryophyllales > Portulacaceae > Portulaca > Portulaca oleracea. The sequence goes on along the minus strand of CM055872.1, from coordinate 43,316,853 downwards.
AGTGGATCAAAAGAGTGGATTTGCCAGTCCATAAACGACTTTTGGCGGTAAAGCAGCCATTTAAAAGGTGGAGCTGAGACGTTTTTGGGGATGTTAACGCCAAAATTAGGGTGCTGGAAAATGAGCTGAAGAAGATTGATGCTAACGCACTTTTAAACACTCTCAGTCAGTGTGAAAGTGCGAGGGGAGATGCTTTAAGGACCCAACTGCAGGCATGACTGACCAGAAGGGAAAAAAATTGGCGCCAAAAATCAAGGTGCCAGTTTTTAAAAGCTGGAGAGAAGAACACCAAATTCTTCCATACGCTTGCGACCATTAGAAGGAGGAGGAAAGTAATGGAAAATATTGAGATTGATGGGATCAAGTACACAAAATTGAATGATATAAAGAGAGAAGTCAGAGACCACTTCCGAAGGCATTACCAAGGGAAGAAAAAGATCAGTAGAGCAAACATTTTAGGGCTGAAGTTCAACATGCTATCGGAGGAGGATATGTCAACACTTGAATCTGAGATAACGAAGGAAGAAATCTTAGCTGCGGTTAAGCAATGCCACCCTGAAAAGGCTCCTGGATATTATGGATTTAATATGAGGAGTATTCAGCACCTATGGCCGATTATTGGTGACAATTTTTGCAGATTCATTATTGGGATTCTGGAAGGTGGACTGTGGCCTAAGGCCATTAACATCACTTGGGTTACCTTAATTCCCAAAAAAGCAAGAGGCCAGAAATATCCGAGATTATCGCCTAATTAGTATGGTGGGTTGCATATACAAAATAATCTCTAAGGTGCTGAGTAACAGATTGAGGAAAGTCATGCCCAGTATCATCGGTGAATCCCAGACTGCATATATTTCCGGTCGACAAATTTTAGATGGAGCTCTGATTGCTTCTGAAATTGTCTCATGGCTAAGGAGAAAAAAGAAAAGTAGGGTGCTGCTAAAACTTGATTTCCAGACAACCTACGATTCAGTGGAGTGGGACGCCTTAGAGCAAATAATGGGGAATGTGGGATTTGGAAGCAAATGGATTTCGTGGATGTGAAATTGTTTAAGAACAGCAAGCATCTTATTAATAATCAACGGCGCTCCATTAAAATCGTTTGACATGAAGAGGGGTTTAAGATAGGGGGATCCACTATTCCCCTTCCTGTTTGCTTTGGTGGGTGAGTTGTTGAGTATAATGTTGTCCCAGGTTGCTGATAAAGATCACATTGATGGGATCTCAGTAGGATCAAAGAAAGTGAGGATCACTCATCTTCAATTTACGGATGATACCTTGATTTTCGCGAAGGATGACGAGGAGCAACTCATAACAACTAAGGCAATTTTGGGCTTGTTGAGAGTTTGACTGGGTTGTCAATCAATTACAACAAGTCAATTATTTATGTATTTGGCAGAGACGAGAATTGGACGCAACAAATAGTTAAACTCCTCAAATGTGGCGCTGGGGAGCTTCCAATGACATACTTAGGTTTTCCAATTGGGGAGAATATGAGGAGGAAAGAAGCTTGGAAGCCTGTATTGCAGAAAATCCAAACAAAGCTCAAGAGTTGGAAAGCCAACGGTCTCTCCAAAGTTGGTAGGCTTGTGCTGATTAAAACAGTACTCAATAACATGTCCAATTACTATCTATCTCTGCTCAAAATGCCAAAGTCAGTTGCGTGAGAGATAATTGGGATGCATAAGCGATTTTTCTGGGCTGGTTCAAAAAGAGGAAATGTGAACGCAACTATTAAATGGAGTGTAATCCAAAGGCCCAAGGCTGATGGAGGGCTAGGTGTTGGTGATGTAACAATGAAAAATTTTGCATATCTCTTTAAATGGTGGTGGAGATATGCGTCTGAAGAAGGCATCCCTTGGAGAAGAGTTGTGAACTCCATTCATAATGAAGATGATTGTCTCATCCTTTGGCCTTTGCCTTGTTCGGTCTCGTTTCGAGCCGAATTCTTCTCTTTCTTAGGGTGTTTTTACATGTTCTAACCCCGTGTTTCATGTTAGTTATGAGATTTTGCTAGTTTTGTAGGAAAATAAGAAATTGACCCAAAGTGGAGCCAAAACGGAGCAAGACTCATCAAATGGAGGAAGAGGCAGAAGGATGGCTCGCCCGAGTCACATCCTGGCTCGCCCGAGTCAAGCAGCTGGAAGAATAGCAGACTTGCCAACCAAAGCTGAGCCAAGAAAAAGTGAGACAGAAGGCTGGCTCGGCCGAGCAACATGCTGGCTCGGTCGAGCCATACCTTTGAAGACTAGCATGAGTGTGTTGAGAAATTGGCTAAGGCAAGGAGGAGACAGAGGGATGGCTCGCCTGAGCAAGGGCCCTGCTCGACCGAGCTTAGCACTTGAACTGCCGAAGAGAAATTGCCAAGAAGACATGGTGCGACCGACCAGAAGCCTGGCTCGCCCGAGCCAGGGGGTGGCTCGCCCGAGCCACTCTGGTTTTCTGCGTTGAAATTAGGATTGAAATGTTGCGTTTTGTGTAACAGTTTGGGATCAATATAAATACTCTTAACTGCGATTTCATCCAGAACAGTTTTTAGCTTAAGTTTTAATATGTATTTCCTAGTTTTAATTGTTCTTTAAGTTGTTTCTACTTTCTCTCTCTTAGGGTTTTCTATTACCTTGTTCTCCAAGTTCTTTAGATTTTGAGTGTAATCAACACTTTCTTCAAGTAATTTCAGCAAAGTATTTTTTTCATTTACCTTGTGCTTTTGATTTCATTGAGTTTGTCATTAAAAGTTTCTAGGTTAGCCACCAATCAATCTTTTTAGTAAAAACGGGGATTAAGGGCTATAAATCTTACTTGAAGTGAAGATTTGAGGGTCCTTAGTAACTTGATTCACAACTTTCTATTTTGTTCGGGGAAAGTTACAAATGAAGATGAAGAATGAAGAATAGAGATTTTGAATAGTCAACAAGGGTATGGACTTAATTCTCAGCTTGTTTTAGTTAATTAGTTGCTTTTGATCTTGGTGATAGTTTAGGGTTTTATTAAATGTTTGCTTGTTAACTTTATAGATTTCTTTTGAATCAATTGTTAGTAATTACTTGCTTAGTTATGTTTCTTTCTTAATAGTTATGTTTAGTATCATGATTAGGAATAGTTTAATCGCTTAATTTTCATACTTTAATGTTTTCCGCACTTGAGAACCTCTAACAAACTAGAAACCTAGACAAACATCACGCCCATCCTCGAGTTCGACATCCTTACTTAGAACCACATCAAATATTACAAATCGAATATGCCTATGGCTTTTTTGTTGGAATACAATAAAGTGGGCCTCTACCCCTATCTTTTCGAAAAGAAAAAAATATATGCAAGACGACTTTTCTTTTCTTTTTCTTAAGTTTTTCTTACAATGTTGTATTATTTAGTATATTTACTGTGCGCATCGCGCCCGTATTTTTGACTAGTATGCTCATAAAATTACACATTGGAATATAGGAGTTTGGTACTTCCGAAAGTATTAAATCCAATTTTCACGTATATGAGATTACACGCAAAATAGATTCAGCTCTTTATCTATCTCTTTGGAAGGGTTGTGATCAATTTTCTGATCGATGGTAAGCTCCATTTCTATTAATTTTTATGTCAATCGATATTTTAGTTTTGATCTCTGTGCAACTAAAAATGTTTCTTCATACATAAGAGCTTTATGGAACTCTTATTTGGGACTATTAGTGTTTGTTTTTATTAGAATTTTATTAAGATATGGCAGTTAGATCCAAATTCGAAGTGAATCCGCTCCGATCTGAAGCAGAAATTTTCAATCCAAGTTCAACAAAAAAGAAATCTGAATCTGGATCTGATTAAGAAAGTCCGACTTCAATTATAATTGGAGTGGATAAGGAGGTCACCACCTCCGATCCGATTAGGTCCGATTAAGTCCGATTAGAATAATAAATATAAAAAAATTTTTAAAAAATATAATATGATTGAATTTGAGAATTAAGGGGAGAATTTGAATCTTAATTCTTTTTTAAGGAAGTGCGTATTGCTAGTATTTGACGGTTGAGAGACTTTTTCCAACATGTTATATGTTTTGTTGTTTTGTTATATATTTTTGGTAACGTAACAATTATTTAGGTTTATTGTTGGTGTGTTTTTTTTTTTTTACAAGTAATGAGTATGATACACAACAAAAATGTTGTCAATTTTTTTTAAAAAAAATAGTACAGATGCTAATTGGACCTCCGATTATAATTGACACAACTCCACCTCCGATTATGATCGGAGGTGGAGGTGCACTCCTCCTCGGATTTATCGGATTTGGAGGTGAACCTCCACCTCCGATTATTAATCGGAGTGGAGGTGGAGATACCCATATCCGGTGTGCCTTCGATCCGCTGTCATCCTTAGTTTTATTCAACTAGTTGACCAATTTTTTCACATTTTAATGGACTATTATTATAACCTTAGCTATTGAGGCATAACTATTCTAGCTTTAATTCAAAATCAATTGCTACATGTTGTTATGAAGAAGCAAGCATCACATTTCAACTTTAATGTCAAATTATTCAACTTTAAAAAATAACAACAGTGGTACAAGCAGCATGCGGTTATTGTTAATAAACATAATAATTCGAGTTTGCTACATGTCACCCTAAGGGCGATAATAAAGAAAATCTCATCAACAATAAAGTGTATATGTTCCCTCATTTATATGTTATTATATAATACTGGTATTTAAAGTATAATTCTACTCTATAATAGTTATATTGTCTAGTTAGATTAAAATTTCATAATATTGTCATTATATATTGCTACTCTTTTTAAGCCTTTGCATCCATACCTATCAATCTCTCTAAATGCAATGATGGTGCTTCTATTTTACTCCACTTGTAAGTTAACAATGGTGAAGGTAAACAACAAACACAGTTGAACCATTAATTGAACCATTGTCCAACTTTTCCAACTCAGTTGGATCAAATGAGGTTTGACAGTAGTGAACGAGGACCGAATGAACTAGTTTACACATTGACCAACCCAACCCCATTGTCATCGGGTTGCAGCTGGACCGACCAAATTGGGTCAGGTTTGGAGACATAAAAAAGTGGGACAGGTAAAACTGTTAGTGCATAACAAGTCAGTCACCAACTACCAACCATAATCCAACTACATAATACAAGTATTTGACCAAAGATGTCATCTGATTTCCCTCACACCCAAAACACAAGAGTTAAGTTTGTCGAAAAACCCGTCAATATGTGGGGATTCATCCAAAGCACTTAGTCTCAGATCCAACTAAGTATCATTTTACATCCATCTCTTCAAGAGTAGCAGTGGTCGTAGCCTTGACTTCTTGAAGAAGATCATTAGGAACCTAACATAATAAAATGCAAGTTATAAGAACATAGTCGGTGAGTCTTTAATGAATGAGTATCTCAAACAATAATAGCCATGAGGTACGTGAGAGAAAATGCAGCACAATTTATCTGAATAAAGGAAAAGAGGCTCAAAAGTGAAGGAAAGAAAGAAAACTTCCATAGTGCCATTGCCCATGAGGTCCCAACCATTCTTACAAAGTAACAATTTACTTCCAAAAAGATATGGGCAACAATTATTCGGACAATATCAGCAAACCCGAACCCCACCCCCACCCCCACCCGGACAATCACTTAATCAACTGTAGAAAAGTAGACAAGGGAAAAGGCTTTAAAGAAAAGGTCATAAAAGGAAAAGAAAGCGATCATATATAAATATCAATACAATGGATTATAGACTATTCTTTCAAAGCTCTAATACATTGAGATTCCTTTTTGTAATGTTGACTCTAATAGCGTCAACTTTTTTTTGACTGGTTTCACCGTTAGCCTTATATCTTTATAGACATTGATGCATGCATTAAGAACAATCCAATTCAATATATTGATCCTATAAGATAACTACAATAAAATGCAAATTTATCATTTACGATCCCATAGTGCTTACTACATTCATAAGTTAATACGTACTTGTCATCATTAGATAAAAATAAGTCATAAATGAATTAATCTAGTTGACTTTAAATTATTAGTTAGAAGAGTAATATACATCATAATACTTTCTAGCTTGACATTTCATACTTTATTTTTTTTAACTTCAAACACAAAAGCATGTCCAATCTTCATAATCTTTATCTCACTTATCCTTCGCACAGGAGGATTAATTTAACCAGCTGATGTAATTGTATAAAAGTTGTATGAATATGTATGTTTTATAAGAACTTAGGCAAGAAATAGTTAAGATAAATTATGAGTTGAAGTTATCAAGCTCCAAATCCTGAAGAATATCTGTGCAGTTTTTAATGATTTGTTTTCACCCTTCTGATAAATTTCTTGATACCATTGTTCATCAATTTTTCTTTTTGCAAAACCAATGGACAATGTTTTTAGGTCATATTCTTTATAGTGATAGGATTAAATTAGGTAAAATAAGGTTGGTAAGAAAAATAAAATAAAATGACATTTATTTTAGTGTTTTTTAAAGATCTGGGTAAGATAAAGACATGATAGGATAATCTCAATTTACCATTTTAAAGAACAGAGCCTTGACTTTTCGTTTCTTTAATTATTGTGATTTGTACAATATGACGCTGAAAACTAGAAAATAAATACTGAACAAAATGATTTGAGGGTACGAGATACGTAGTGTCATACCCAAGCCCATAACATTTTCAAAATCACTATCCATGTCCGTGTCCATGGTCGTGCCTAAGCCATGGTCGTGCCTAAGCCAGTTACATAATATAACTACCCATACCTATACAACAATACCCACACCCATAAGATATTATAATTATAGTGAATTTTATTCAAATATAATTTGAAATTACAACTATAATTTTTTTGAGGCAATCATAAATTATAAATAGAATATATTATATACCCATATAAGGTAGATTTAATTTTCATATAACCTGCTCTTGCCGTTTTTCATTTCACATAATATTTCCTCCGTTTTTCATTTCACATAATATTCCCTCCATTTTTCATTTATCTGTCACCTAGAAAATTATGCTGAAAACTTTGACTGTTAATATATTATTTATACAATGATGCATGATACAAAATTGATGTCAATAAATTTTAAAAAATTATATTACAAATTATTAATTAAAAATCGACACTAAGGCCATGTCAAATTCATGAGTAAAAAACATTTTGGTAAAAGTTAAATTTTGGTAATTTTTGGTAATTTTGGTAACTTTTGGCAAAATGATGCCAATATATCAAAATTAATTTTTTTTTGTTTTTTTATGTTTTTTTATGTTCGGTAATTTTTGGTAAATTTTGGTAAATTTAGGTAAAAACTGATAAATTTGGGTAAGTTGGACTTACCCATGAATTTGAGAGGGCCTAAAAATCTAAAAAACAGATAAAAAAAGAAAAAAAAAGGGAGTACTATTTTTAGTTTGAAAATTGCGTAACACATCCTTGTTTCGCATAATCCGTTGTTTTAGATGGCATAGCCTGTTAATTGTCATAAACAGAGACATGGTTTTCCCGCTGCCATCTCCATCAAAAAATCCATCCTCAAATCCAACAAAGCCATTCTCGATTGATTCCGTCCTCCGATCCTGGCCGTCCAATCCAAGATCGAAACCCTAATCCTGTCTCTGTCCAAATCCATCCTCGCCGGTAATGGCTTCTTCTTCACCATCCTCTCTCTCACCAAATCAAACTCATGTTTTTTTCTGGCTGTGGAATGAAGTCAGAAAACAACCAGACAACAACCACTATGGTATAAGGCTTCCAATTGCGCAAATCTACGAAAATGCCATTTGAATAGTACCTGTGTATCCTGGGTTTTGCGCAGGAAGGATGTGATGTGATGTATCATGTAAAGTATGTGATGTGTGGGCCATATAATTTGCGCAGGAATCGCAAAATCAACGGTCAGGATACAACATACAGAAAAACCCTAGAAATATATATCGCCTCCACACCCACATCCGTCCCCAAAACCCCTCAATACCGAAAACCCTTCTACAGCCGAGATTCAGTTTGCTTATCAGCAGGTTTGCTTATTGATGTTTTTCTTCTTACCATCTTGCTCAATTTGCTTAGGATTTAGGGTTTAGGGTTTGATTACTGATGTTTTTCTTCTTTACATCTTGCTCAATTTGCTTATAAATCCTAATTTCTGTGATTTTCGTTGTCAGATATGAAGCACGTCGCCGCATATTTGTTGGCTGTCTTGGGTGGCAACGCCAACCCTTCCGCCGATGACTTGAAGAACATCCTTTCATCAGGTTCTCTCTCTTTTAATGCCTTTTTTCTTCTGTTATGTATACTTTCATGCTTTGTGTTAGCTTCCTTTACCATCATTCAATGCCAAAATTTATTCACAGCTTATGTCTGGGTTTGTTTTTATGCTGATTGTGCAGTGTTTAATTCTGGGGTTTATATATTTTGAAAAGCACTTCTGTAGGATTATCTGTATTTAGGTTGAACTTCTTTGTGTTTTGGGGATCGAGGGAGGGGGAAGACTGCTTTGTTATGGTTTTAAGTGAGTCATTGAGGTTGGCTTCAATTTAAAACAAACAAAAAAAAAAAAAAGAGGAAAAAGATTGAGGTTTCTGAGTTTGTAGAGGGTGTAGGTTTCTATGAATAGTGATACACACGGATTACGTTCTTTGGGGCGATTGTTGTCTCGTCATGTTGTAAGCTTGCTATATTTTAACAGAAGTATTGCATAACTAAGGGTGTTGTGATTGATGAACTGAGAGCAGCCGTTGCCTTGTTTGGATTTGAATGTGACTTGTAGGCTGTAGGATGCACCATATAACAATGGCCATAATGATATTTGAAAAGTGTGTGAAGCTCTTTGGTTCACCTCTTAATCTACTTGTGTCCTTTTACCATTGCAATATACAAACTAAATTGTGACGCAGCATCATAATGTTAGGTTACATTCTTTGGGATGATTGCGTCATGAATTGTAATGGTATTGCCCCACTATCCGTAAACTCAAACATAACAAGTTATGGTAATTATTATTTCTAGCTTAAAAGGAGGGAGGCTTAATAAGATAAAGATCCTTATCTAAACAAAGAAGAAACTCGTAGTCAAATGGTTTTCTTGGGGTTAAGATCCCATTGATGGCGCCTAAGTTTGCAAAAGTGTGCCTCAAAGAAGCGCAGGGCGCACTCCAGCCCTAGTGTTTTTTTTCCTGACTGAAGCCCAGTACATTCGATAAGTGTCCAGGGCTTAGGTGCTAAAAAACCGCGCATTTTGCACTCTAGAGACAGCTCCAGATGACTTATAGTAAAAGAAGAAAAAAAGTGAAGCAATGACAATTTGAACCCTCTGTTTCCCCTCCCTTCTGAATTAAACCCTATCCTCTCTCTCTCCCCCTCTGCTAGCTGTTGTGCTGCCTCTTCTTCTCACTCACACACCTTTCACTCAAATTTGTGGTGTGTCCTGCGTGCAAAAGTGTGTGCCTGGGCTTTGAAGCTTGCGGCCCGGGCCCTAAGGACCTTTTTTTTTTTGTGTGTGTGGCCCTTATCTAAGGATGACGCTTGTTTGCTGGGACAGTACTTTCATCGTATTTGGTTATGTTGAGTTTACTTATAGTTACATAAGAAAGTCTCTGCTTGTTGCTGGAGGGATACTATTAGGTCGTTTCTAGAAATTTATAGATTGTCATTGTTAAGTGTTAGAAGCTTTAAGTGGCTTTGTGCTTACCAAAAGTAACTCTTTTTATTGCTTAAATCTCTTGATTCAAGTCTGGCTGGCATTTTGGACTCAATTTTTTTTTGTACTGCTGTATCAATCCAAATGTTGCTTTTGACTTGTTGGGACAATGTTTATCAATTGTAACCAACAATTTATCTAAATATACAATGATTTATTGTATAAAACTAATGTTGGTAGATTTCTAGTATAAAATGTTTCCTAAACCAACAATTTTTTGTAGTGAAAGTTTTGTATTGGAGACTGCATAATCACTCACACAGGAGTGGTTCGAAGAGGAAATGAGTTATTGTTTCTATTTGATGAGGAAGCTGCAAATGCTATGGTTCAACTTCTAGTATTTGGCTTTGTGCAACATGTGGAATTGACATTCATTGAGTCATTGAAATGATTTTGTGTTACAGTGGGTATTGAGGCTGATGAAGACAGACTAGAGCTGCTGTTGTCACAAGTGAGTGGAAAAGACATCACTGAACTGATTGCAAGTGGACGGGAGAAGCTTGCCTCTGTCCCTGCCGGTGGTGGTGGTGCAGTTGCAGTAGCTGCTGCTCCTGGTGGTGCCCCGGCTGCTGCTGCTGCTGCTGAGCCGGCTAAGAAGGAAGAGAAGGTCGAAGAGGAGTCGTCTGATGAGGTATGTTTTCGTTGTATCTCTAAACTATTGAAAAAAATCAATAATGTTTGTTGATTGTTGTCGATCAATTTCATCTTACGCTTGTGATGTATGTCTTTGTTCTTTCAGGATATGGGTATCAGTCTCTTTGACGACTGAAGCACTTTACTCTTATGGTTGGTTAGAGTTGTATTTCAGACTAAGTTTAGCATCTATTCTGTAATGTCCTTGATATCACTCTATCTTTGAATCTTGTTTGACCTTGGGTTATCTTATGCATAGATAACTTGTAGACCTGCAATGGGTGGTATGGGATGAACTTTTATGTGGCATTTTTTGATAGTTTTGCCTATTGTTTTCTTCCAGGGATGTGATGTTTCATGATAATTTGCGTCCTTGTTTGTTGTGATAGTTTTATCGTCTTGCTAATAGCCATTGGTACGCACTGATGGCCTGTTGGTGCTAGCATTTTAGGTCTTGTGTTGAAGCAGGTGTTCATTCTTCTAGTCTCTGTGCGAGGATGTTGCATACAAAAAATATTTTGGTAAATTTGTTTTGTTGGGAGCATAGTCATTAAAATCACGATTCTGATCTATGATTTCACGATTTTATGATCCAAAATCCTCGATGTGATTCTACTATTTACATTCTGATCCACGATTCTATGTGGGTTAATTTCGATCCTAATTACCTCATGGATCCGAGTTATACATATTGATGTATTCCTCTGTTTCAGTTTAAGTGTTCCATTTGACTTTTGTTGGTCTTAAGCAATCTGCGGTGACTTTTTTCTCTGTATAATTATGAAAATTTATTTTACTAACTTTGTGGTAGGGTTATATGATAAATTACAAGTTATGTCAAACAATTAATAAACAATTTTCTTGAAAGCTGATGGATGGCATGAAATTTAGAGTAATAGTGTGGAAGTAGATTATTTCTGAGGTTTATTTATTTATTTATTTATTTTTGTAAAAGAACTTTGGCAACAAGCATGGTGTAGACAGTATTGGATGGCCATTGTCTCCTGTTGAATCCCTACCTCTTATCGACCTGTATTCCTTATTTCCTGTGTGTGTGGCTGGTTTCTCTTTGTTCAACATGTGTTGTTTTTCAATGGCCTTTCTTTTTTAACTATAGCTAAGCTTTTATGTTATCTTTTTTGGAGTATTTGGATAAAAATGTCATTAAACTTTTTGGTTTAATAAAAAATGTCACTGACCTTTTAAAAGGTGTATAATTGCCATTTAACTTTTAGATTTAGTAAAAAACTAGTGCTATATATCCCGTGCGATGCACGGGAACATTGTTAATTTTTAAATTATTGAGACTTATGTATTAAACTTTTTTTTATAAGAATATGTGTGTTAAGCTAATTAAAATTGAAATATTTATTTTTCACATATGTGTGTGTGTGAGATATTAGAAAAAACTTATTAAATAATTTATTTTTCAATTTAGTGAATTGATTATTATTATTATTATGATAAAAAAATCAAGAAATATGTGTTTTAATTTTGTCTTAAATACATATAATAGAGAATAATAGTAGTTTTATTTTAGTTATTTGAATAGGTTGCCATTAAAGAAAAATAAAAAGAGTAAAATGCGCATGTGTAAATGACAATGTCTATTCATTTTTTCATTAAGATACATTTGTGTACTTATTGATTGATACATATTATTAATAATTTTATTAATTAACAAGTATTAATATTTAACACCTTTAATGATTTAAACCAATGGGCCAATGAAAATTTTCCAACTCAACATAAATGACAAACATTTATGTGCATGACACATGTGAATACCTCATTCAATTTATTTTGTTTTAATATACTTAATAGATATTGTTTTAACTGGTTATAGCAGGTAATCTCCAAATAATAGCTAGTTAACTTGTGGAAAATTGTTTGAAAAAAATTTGAAACAAAAAAATAAAAATAAAAAAGGGGAATGAAATGTGGTTGGCCTCTTGAACTCCATCCATTCCAAACACAATTTATCTCCCAACCCACTAAAGTTTGTACTTTGTATTTCCAATACATCCAAATATGGCTTTCAGAACTTCTTCTCTCTGTCTCAGTGTCTCTCTTTAAATTCATTTGCCCAGTTAAACCTCCTTCAAAATCACCCTCCTTGAATAAGAGACCAAATTACAACCCTGTTGCTAAAGTCCCAAGTCGTTGGATCTACGCCGCCTGTGAAAACGTTGCTGGAGAATAACCATCCGATCAAAAAGGTCCCCGGTGATTAAGGGTTCCCCTTCTACAAGTCAGGGCCGAGGGGAGTTCTTCAATCACATATTCAAAAATACGGGCCAATGGTTTTCGGGGTCGCCCTGACCCGTTTATCTATGGGGACCCGAGGGTGGTAGTGTTGTTAGATGGAACTAGTTTCTTAGCACTTTTTGATGTTTCCAAGGTTGAAAAGAAACATCTTTTCACAGGAACATACATGCCATCGTTGGATCTGACCGGCAGGTACTAGACCCTCTCGTATTTGGATCCATTGGAGCCCAAACACCAATGCAACAACTAGGCACCCATAATTTCATACTATGGGAACAAGGGCAAAGTTTTTTTTTTTGGGGATTGGACTTGCAGGGAACCACTTCCTAAAAGTAGTGAATTTCCTTTCAGGGCAAGCAAGCGCCTATCTAAACTTCTAGTGCACTTGTTAATGTTGACGATAACCACAACAAAATCCATAACGTAGCCACATTCTTTGCTTCGCTTGTGCTCCCATGGACCTAATATAACAAAAGCTGCATAACTACACGGATCTAGTCTTAGCTCAAGAAGATTGTCACGTTTACATATTGCATAAATGACTATTGAAATGCTACTAGATCGTACAAACTACTCATACCTACAGTTAGAAAGTTATGGACAATGGTGACAAGATGACAATAGTTGACCTCTTGCAATGTGGGCATGAACTTTTATGAGGCGTATACCATAGCATTAGGTTGGGTTGAGAAACATTTTTGTAATTTCTTTTAGTTAAGGTTGGAAGTTTAATGTTTATAAAATATTTATTATTTTGGAGAATGTATAACACTAATGAGAAAAACTAAAGGCGAAAGTAAAATTTGTAGAACTTACAATTAAATTTTTTGTTGACTTCAATTCAATGTTAATGTATGGAAAAGATTTATTGTTTGAGAGAAATTTGAGATATATGAAATACATGGTAACATATATATAGAGAGAAAAAAGCAAACACAAAAAGAAAAAAAATATAAAATAATACTTTAAAGTAATCGTTTAGTGGTTGATATTGTTCAACAATGATAACTTTCCTTGCTAGGCTGGATGGAAAGTGATATTGTTCAACAATGACCTTGCTATGAAATTTGACGCTTATAATGTTATAAAGTGCGTTATATAAGAGCTATTTCTCTCTGACATCGAAGAATGATAGAAAATGCAAGGCTGGATTTGGAAATAGCTCTTGAACAAGATTCTTTTGTGGGAAAAGAAGAAATTAGAGGAGGAAATGGTCCTTCTCAGGATGGCTAAAGAGGAATCAAGCCTATTGGAGATAAACAAAAGGTTTTTGATATGCTTCGGAATCAATGCCACAAGCGGGGTGATTGTAGCCAATTCATTAATTCTAGGTCAAAGCAGTGTGGGGATACTACTTTGCAAGAAAGAATGATGGAGAATGGAATAGAAGTCCAAGATAGTTATACGAATGCACATTTGGACATTAACCTGCCAGATCAGCACGATCAAGTTGTTTCAGTGCTTCGCGAGAAAGGGGTACGAGGTTATGGAGATAAAATTCCTATCAGCAGCAACAACACTACAGTGAGGCATGTTAATGGAAAACAAGCAAAATGGATATGGATACGTCTAGTTGTCTAACATCATCTAGCAAGGGTGTGGAGGACATTCCAACTTTGTAGTGGAAACAAGTTCCACTGATGATAGTTAACGAAAATAAGTTGGTGTAGGGGGTGTGGAGGACATTCCTAAGTTTCTAGTGGGAATAGGTTCCGCAGATTATAGTTAACTAAAATCGGTTGGTGTAGGGGGAGGTATTTACAAGAAGGATTTGATCTCTTTTTCATGCTCGCGTAGACCGGGTGAGAGCATTAGAATTCCGAGAAAGTTATATAATCAGATTGTGAAAGGGAAACCTATGAGTTTTTATTGCAGGTCAAGTCAAGTGTGTTTTAAAGGTATCTAGAGTATATTTTAATATCTCGAAGGAAGTGCATATAACAGAAAGGAGCGACAGAGAAGAAGAAGATGTATCATGTATAAGCATGGCTACTTCAAGAGCTTCGTTATATATGACTATATGAGAATGCAAGATAGACAAGGGAATGAAGATAATGATGTGGAAAGTGTGAATTCATATCCTTCTCACAACAAAGAAGATGAAGCAAAAGTAGCAAGTACTACGGAGGATGAGACATTCTACTTCAAGGCTCTTCCTCGATCGTCAAAGAGGAAACGGTGCAACAAAGTTGATGGGTCGTCTGCTAACAAGTGTAATAATAACCATCATTTTGCAAAGGCCCCCCCCGTAAGAGACCGTTGTTCGCATGGTTGTTTTGCTTCTAAAGTTGTTCTTTGTGCAGGAAGTTGATGAGTGCAAAATCAAAAAGGAAAAGGACAAGAGAGCACATGGAGTATGACTATTTGCATCCGGTCAAGAAACATTGTCATAGAAAGGATTTGTCGGTTATCAATGTTGGTACCAAATTTGTAATGTTGTAATTTTATTAGTTGTGATGTATGAAGTTTAGCTACTAAGAGAGGCGTTTGTTTGATTCCTTTCTCTTGGTCGAACTTCTTTGTTTTAGTGTTTCTTGTATGGTTATTGACTCCTTTGGCCACAAAAAAAAAATCTTTCAACCAAAAAAAGGAAAAAGAAAAATTTCCAATCATCACTATAAAAGGAAAAAGAAAAAAATGCAAGTCATGAGACCCCCTTGGAAAATCGAGCAAGGATCCCCCATTTTTGTTTTGAAAAGATTGTAATCTTCGAGGATCATCGATCTTTGCCTTTAAAATCCTGAATGATCACTTTGCTACGTCAGCGAGCGCGCACACACACAAATACATGTAATTTTGATCATGGAAATGTGTTGCAAGCATACGTTGCCCTTTTTCTACATTTCTAGGGGCAGACATAGTATCTGGTATAGGTCCATGCAACCTCGCCTGACATGCAACATTTTTTTTCTTTTGTCGGGAGTTTCATAAGAGAATATTTTTTACTAGATTTATAGGGAATTTCGATAGTGGCTTAGAGAAAATTGTGTTTAAAATATTTTATTTATATTTATATTTTCATAAGGAAATTTGATTATAATAATCCCTACTTTTATCTTTTATATGTCAATAGTCCTACTTTTCTTTTGGATTCTAGTGGTCCGAAAAAATTGTATTTTGCTGGGACGCCGTTGAGTCAAGTGGCGGTGAATCGGTGGAAAACTGATGTGTCAACACACTCATGCCTATATATGTTAACTTTGCATCGGGTCACCGCCATTTGACTCAGTGGTATCCCATCATAATACAATTTTATTTTTTTGGATCATCATAATACAAAACTAAAATAGGGATTATTGACATATAACAGCTGGAAATAGAGATTATTAGAATCCAATTTTCCTTTTCATAATGCACTCGTTATTTTATTATGCAAATTAGGTCAAAACACTACCATTCAGGCATTCACTTAATTTTTGGTGAAAACAAGCTCACCACGGGGCTCTTCTATGGATCCCGAGACCTGGTAGAAAAATCAAAGCAAGTCCAAAGGCCACTTCGGGTTGTCGATCACTTCAGACCAATGTGGGTCCTTTTACTGCTCTATTCAGTTGACTGCCCAAATTTTGACAATTTTTGTGGTTTTAATGTCGAATTTTGACTATTTAACCCAAATAAGTGCAACACACTTCATCCATCACCCACATCTCGCACTTAGTCTTCTTCCATCTCCATCTTCACCGTCATCCATCATCGATCCATACACATCAATCCTCATAGTTTGAAGGAGTTTCGCTTGGAAATTGAAAGAATTAAAGTGGAGTTCTAAAAGATTATCATTTTTGGCTCTTCATTTTCTATTAGAGATTTGATTTTATATTAGTTAGAATTTCTATCATGCTTTCAATAGTCATGAGTGGGTTGATTACTTTAATATAAGGATTTGTAAATAAAAACAATGGTATTTGATTCAATTTTCATGGTTTTTGTTTGAATTCTCATTTTGAATCAATAGAAAGTTGTATTCTTAATGTTTATAGGTATTTTTAGGCGCTTGAATACTTCAATATAAGGATTTGTAAAAAATAATGGTGTTTGATTAAATTTATGTGGTTTTTGCTTGAATTCTTATTTAAATCATCGGTTTTGCTAATCGTCGCCCTGGGGGCGATGGTTAAGGGAGAATCTTATCCATTTTTTTATTTTGTAAATCTTATATAAAATAATAAAAGATTACCTTTTCAATAAAAAAATATTATATTATCTAATCAAATCTACAAAAATCTTATCATTTACCTAATTAACATTTTCAAATTATCTTATTAAATATAAACTTTGGGAAGTAGTATACTCGTGCTATTTTTTCATTTCCCCTCTCTCTGTGATGGAAAACAACATATGAGACTCTTTTTCTTTTTTTCCATATGTAGTGTCATCATTATTATATGGAACCTCTTTTTTCATCTTTTTAAATTTTTTTTTCTTGCTGAACAATAATTGGAGGATCAACATCATTTTTATATGACTTTTTTTTCTGTGACGGAAAACAACAAGATTTACCAAAAAAAAAATTGAATACTGTGAATAGTGTGATAAGTTGATCATAACCAACATAAAAAAATGCTACATATTCTGTCACAGAGAAAGGGGAAAAGGAAAAATAACATGAATATACTACTTCCAAAAGTTTATATTTAATATTTAATAAGATAATTTTAAAATGTTAATTAGGTAATGATAAGATTTTTGTAGATTTGATTAGATAATATAATATTTTTTATTGAAAATGTAATCTTTTATTATTTTATTTAAGATTTACAAAATAAAAAATAGATAAGATTCTCCCTTAACCATCGCCTCCAGGGCGACGTTTAGCAAAACCGTTAAATCAATAGAAAGTTATATTCTTCATGTTTATAGGTATTCTTCATGTTCAGCTACTTAAAGATCTTCATGTTCCTGTGAATAATCCTGTGGTGCTTAGGTGTGATAATCTCTCAGCTATACGACTGGCAGAAAATCCAGTTTTTCATGCAAGGACCAAGCATGTGGAGGTGCACTATCATTTCATTCGAGAGAAAGTGCTACGAGGAGAGATTAATATAAAGCATACAAGGACAGAAGACCAAATAGCTGATATCTTCACCAAAGGGCTTGGTGGCTCAAAGTTTGAGGAGTTTCGAGCAAGCCTTGGCATGGTTCCAAGGGCAACATTGAGGAAAGTGGGTGCTGAGGGGGAGTGATAAAAATCATCACCCACTTCACCAAATTGGAGCACTAATACCTAAGTGGAGCATAATTAAGTGCATAATGGAGCACTAAGTGTGGATGTAATAAGTTGACTTATATTTGTGGAGGGAGTGTGCTTACTTTTTATGTGTGGTTGAAGAAAGCTTAGGAGTGTGATATTTTGAGTGTTAGTATCTAATCCTACTAGTATAAATAGGAGGTGTGTCAAAGGGAAAATCATCCCAAGCAAGCAAAAACAATAAGAAGTGTGAGTGAGTGAGAAAAATTATAAAGAGTGAGGTGTCTTAAAGAGTGTGTGTTCAAATATTGTGCAATTGTCTTGCTTCCAGTGTTGTAGTAAAAGTATAATTTTTAAGTATACCACCTGCTCCCTTCCTATTTTTATCCAACAAACTTTTACTTAGTTTATAGACTTGTGAGGTGACTAATATTTTGGGGATGTCGCGTTAATAAAGAAATTAAAAAAAATAAAAAATCTTACAGTTGGACCGAATACCCAAGAACAAAACTATACATTCTATAATTTTTCATTTGTTAAATCACTCATCTTTACAATAACAGATTCACACACAGACTCAACAATGAAGTGACAAGTGTCACATTCTAATTTGTTAAATCATTAACCTTTACAATATTGAATGTTATATTGCATTTAGACCTAGTTGGGTGTCTATTGGGCTTAAGTGAGCGGCAAGGGAAAATGGGTTGGGGCCGTTAAACACTTAAACGGCTTGGACAGTTGGTAGGCATGTCATTCAAAAACTTACACGGGCCCTCGTGGGCCCTTAGCGGGTTGTACAGATTTGTAATGGTAATGTTTTTTTTTTTTTTTTGATTTTCTGGCTTCTTGTTGCTCCAATATTATATGACCTCCAGCAACGTCGTTAAGGTACCGACTTGCTGCAATATTTTCTGGGATTGTATGTCAGAATATCATATTATAACAAATGCTTGTAATTCTGTTTCATATAGACAATAAGGATTAGACCAATAAATTCAGGCGGGCGGACAGGTTACAGGTCGGGTGTATATGGGTTCGGATAAATACAGGTCATGTGTATTTTGGGGTAGGGTAAATACGAGGGGTGTATTTCGGTTTCGGATAATATGAGAGCGACATTTTTTTTCCATTTTTTCTTTTAAAAAATTCATCTCTAAATACTATTTTTGGTATATACATAATAAAATATAATTATATTTTAGTAACGGCAAATTATTGTAAATGTTTCAACTTAAATTTGATGAATAACAAATGAATGATTTGTGCTTATAGTCTGATAATCATGAGTTCTAACGAATAGTCACAAATTATAATAGAGTTGCACTTAAAAAATAAAGTTTTTGAGTCAAACGGATGGGTCTGGTTTGACTCGTTAATTTGCAGGTTTTTTAGGTTTGATTTCTTTCGGGGTCGAGTCGAGAAATACGTGTTAAAAACTCAGAGTTTTCATACATATTCAGTTTGAGCAAAAATTGATAAGTCTTAGGACTTAATTACTGTTTCCTATGATGCCATTTTCTGGAAGGGAGTGAAAGTACCCTTTCTTCCTAAGCAAATACACTAAGGGCCCGTTTGGTGAGAATTCTGGAATGAGATGGGAATGAAATTAGAATCTTAGAGGGTTGGGTATGTGATTAGATTCCAAAATACAAAGTGTTTGGTGAGAAATTGGAATGGAATTGAAATCCCAGCAAAGAAAATAATTTGTTTGCCTAACCATTATGGAATGGAATCAAATTTATTATTTACTAAAATAATTGTACATCATTGTTATATCTTTATTTACTATTGTAATTAAATATTTTCATACTTAATCTAACTAGTAGGTTAAAATACGTGTACTAATTTTGATTTTAGCACTTTGTGTTTTGACTTTTAAGCTAAGATAAAACATTCCTCTACATAAATTTTTTGATTTAGCTTGAATGTTGTAATACAAATGACATACTGCAATTTCAACCCCTCTTTGGAGGTTTCTTCGCAGAGCTTGCTCAAGAGCAGCCATGATTTTCCCAAAGAAGAACTGATGTCCCAAACCTGCAAGTGATTAAGCTCATGCAGAGCTTCAAGTCAAAAGAGCATGTGAGGGAGGCATTTAATTTGCAAGGATGCACTGCTAATGGTACTTGACAAATGACGGTGTCGAGTTCTTGAGGACCTACCTCACTCAATCTAATGTCCAAGATTGTGTCAGCTACCTTGAAGAAGCAGGCCATGCCTGTTGGCTACCAGCCCACTTTCACAGTGACCGTGATGGGTGGAGGTCCTGGTGGTCGAATTCGGTGGTGAGAAGGTTAGAACTCATGTTGACTACCAGCCATCATTCATTGGTACGGGTAAAAGGCCATTATGACAAATGTTTATAACTATCAAACAAATAAAAAGCTACAAAATATGGGTTTCAATTTCTTGTCATTTCACACAGAATTGAAGACAACAATAGTTTTGCATTGATATATTACCAGCCTTGCTCAGGATATTTATTTAACATGAACCCTATTTGATTAGTTGATTAAAAATGTGAGAGCTCCCCTCGTCCTCAAAACAAAATAATAATGATAATAAAAATGGAATAGAGCAAGTATCACTATCAAAACGCGTTCAGATTTATCTTACTGTTGACTATGAGTTCAAATGGGTTTGCTATCAAGTTTGCGCCCAAGTAGATTAAACAAGAACAAGAGAGCCTTCATATAGTAGTAGTCACCAGCTTACCATTGAAATGGAAATTTAAAATGATATAGGTAAAATGGGACTATGAAGGCTGACATGTAAACAATAAATATACAGGTTGAGTTTGTATTATTTTCAACTAATGACCTCCGAGTTCGGATTATTTTGAGCCAAAAACCCAAAATGAAATGAACATTACAATAGTTTTATGGAAAATGATGTCAATCATACCTGGGATGTTGCATAGTGCAGAAGACTTTGTATTCCTTACTTCTGCCTAGCTCACTGTTGGAGAATAAGTATCAAGCTTGAAACTTGGATTGGCCATCTTTTGTCTTGAGTAGTCTAAAGTCTACACATTCATCAAACAAATTAATAACCAAAATACCCCAATACCATTTTTTTCCAACATGTTAAATACCCCCTTAATTGTAATACATCAACTTAAGCAGAAATGTCCTTGCATAGATTAATAATAACATATATGATACTTAAAAAACAAGTCCACATACATCTTCCCTCTCTTGTTTACTGCATAAGTGGAGAACAAAGAAGGCATCATCCTTCTTTCCATGAGGTCACCCAATTCCTACAAGATATTCAAATGAGTACTGATGGGACCTATTATCCAAATAGACATACAAGAGCAAAGTTAGATACTATAACCTTCATCTTGACCAAGGAAAATCATGATAACTAAATAGTGATTGAAAATAATTGAACATCAATAGCTTACCAATTCTTAGTCGTGGAAAATTATAATTCCTTTGAAACAACCAACGATACTCATCTTGCATCCACAAACAACAATTCTACAACACCTAATTCTACTTAGAAACCTACAAGCTGCTAAATCAAGCAAGAAAAGAAACCAACAGAACTCCAAGCCTCAAGATATGTTCTAATATAGCAATATCCTAACACGCGCCCCCTCTCTCAAACATCAAGAATTTCAGATCGACCAAAGACCAAATCCATATCCTGATGACACATCCAACCTTGAAAACACATTAACAAAGAGACTATAATGTAAATATCAGTTGTGTCCTCCATGAGCACCCTTAGGTAAAAGCAACAAATTTGCAAAAGGCAAATCCATGTCATCATAAATTTGTAAGAGACAAAACCAACATGAGTGAATGAGACATGTATAGAAACAATAAATCTAGCATAGCCAATGAGTTGTATGGTACCGCAAGTACTTGATTCAATTGGATGTCATAGTATGAAATTATAGGAGCAACCTACAATAAACGACTCATATAATTAACCTAGTATTGACAGGACAAAACATTACGTTGTGATGATCGAGTCCAATAAAGAATCTTCAACTGAATTCCAAATTTGAGATTACTAATTTATACTCCAAAACAGAGTATAAAAATCCTACCTAAATCAAACCCAGAACAATTCTTGACGAACTTAAACTGCAACATTTCATTAGGTCAATCATTTACACTACTGAGAAAAATTCCAAAAGGTCAACTTTTAGGAAGTGAACACCATACCATCCAATGTTTAGTTGCTTTTTATATAAAAAGTAGTTATGGCGAATTCTTCATAAAAAATTGTAACTTCAAATCAGAAAGAAAAAGGCTAAAAATTTAATGGAGATCAAACTTTCGCGAGAGAGAATTGGGATTTACCTATGGGGAGTGAGAGGCTAGAGCTAGACTAAGCGAGCCACGCCCCGCAAAATAATCATAGTTAAGAATTGATAGAATTCAGGGGATCAACTTTTTTTTTTTTTAATTGATGGGAAAGCCCCTGGCTACTGTTCCAAGCCTACTGTTCATTGAAACAGTACATCAATTACTGTTATCTTTGTTTCGAAAATCCTCCTCTTCGATAAACCCTCTTAACCAACTCCTAAGAATCTCTTTGACATGCAACATCCAAACCTTTCACCCACTGATCAAGTTCTTAAGAAAAATGAAAGTTTCTGTTACAAGGAGGATCAATCACAGGTCACACCTAGAAAGCATGTACCAAAACCACATCACAACTACTCCCAAAATAGTCAAATTGCCCACATCAGCATTTCTAAACTCTCAATTACAGCAAAGCAACATATAATTTGCTAAAAATTGTGGGCTAGATCACTAATGCAGCAACAGGGCAAGTATGTACAAGAATTACAATGGGTTTGTTGTTGAAATGAATGGGAAATTGACCTCAAGATTTGCAGTTGTTGATTGGAGCAACAAATGGGTCAAATTTCAACAAATTTTCAAATACTTGAAATTTATTATTGAAATGACCCTGTTGCTAATGAAGATTAAGCATTCATTCTCGAATCATGATGTCAAAACAAAAAAATAAAAAAATAAAAGAACTTGAGAGAGAGGCCGTTGGTACAATGCTGTATATGCAACAATCAAACACCTAATTCCAGAAATTCAAACTCAAATAAGATCAAAGGAATGTTATTAACAGATAATCGAGTAATTGAATGTCAAGCTCAAACTCAAAAATCATTCCATTAAGCCAAAAATTTGTATAATCAGTCTAGAAATCATCAAACTCTGATCTCGAATGATTCAAGCTTGAACAAACTCAAATTATTACAGAATAAACCTTGATTTTTACATTATAAAAAACAGAATTTGAAAACCAAAAATTAGACAAGAAACTGAATTAATATGGAAAAAAAAAAAAGAAACATACATACTCAATGTCGAACTTCAAAAACAGTACCAAGCGTGATTTAATAATTTTACATTATTGATTTGACTAAGTTAAATTTTGCAAGCATAAGAACCTCCCAAGCACAAAAGGGATAAGGATTGCTAAGTGGTAAACATGAAGAGAAACAAAACACAATCTAAGACCCTAATTTGCTGACTGCTAAACATGAAAAAAAATTGGATCCCACTTAAGCACGAAAGGGATAAGCAATGCAAATTACCTTTGCAAGTGAACAATTCAAGAGAGATGGCGGCATATCAAACCTCTGCCATGGGAACAAAGTAAGTAAATGTCAAATCTCTGCCATGGGAAGAAAGTATATAGTCGCGAACACCAAAATGGAATATTGAGAAGTAGATTCAAAACAAAGCAACAAAATTTGGCAAAATTGCGAAGCGAATTTGACTGGAGGAAGAAGGAAGAAGGAAGATGGGTTGTTATTTTTAATGAAATTATCAAGAAAATGAGTAAATTTGAGGGGTGAGAGATTAGAGAACAAATGTGGAGGGAGGAAGATTAACACGTTGCCTGACTGACACCTAAACCTTAAGCCCAACATGCGTCAGACACAATCTCCCCATAAATTCTTTTTGGGCCAAAATGCCCCTAAATTACTGTAGATTGGAACAGTACCATAAATTACTGTTCATTTCTACAGTAAAGAGCTTAAGAGGAGATTTTGGCTTTTTAAGTATAGTGATATACTTTTGAATTTAAAAGTGTTTTTAGTTCAAAACATAGCACATATAAATTTATCTACTAATATTTTTTAGGGAAATTGGAATTTAATAAACCGATTTTTGATGTTCCTTTGAAATAACGAACCAACCTTGCAAGTTAATTTATAACGAACCCACCTTAACATGTTAATTTTTCTAGCGAACCTCCGGCAAGTCCCCCATGTCGGAAAGATGAGTTGGCGGTGGCGGAAGCTGAGTTGGAATATTTAAGAGCAAAAAAAAAAATGAAAAACATATTTAGGCATGTGTTTGATTGTTTTACATTGCCAAATCACTATTTCCCTTTATTACAATTAACTGTACACCTCACCCATCTATCTTCCTCTCTATTTCTCTATTAACTCCCACTCCACGCCAACTGTTCTATTTCATTAAAGTCAGACACTAAGAGTCACTAACTGATTGAACACCATCACCATACTCTCTTCCTTGAAATTTCTTTTCCCTGATTTCTTCCCCTGATTTCGAATTTCCTAAACCCTAATCCTGTATGTGTTGAATTTCGACGCTGGAGACATAATCTCTGGACACAATCTGAAGTTGAGGTATGTTGTTAGATTTCGTGTTTAATTTCATGGCGGAAATTAGGGTTCGATTCTTGGTTTTTTAGGGTGCAATTTCTTACTTCTTGCTGTTGTGAATGTCATATAGGTAGGTAAAATGGATGATTGCGTAAATGTCGAGATCCACCATGGTGGGAAATTTGTTTTTGTTGGTGAAGAGGAGGTTGAGTATGTGGGTGGGAAGGTGAGCAACATTTTTTTCCAGTAGATGTTGATATGTTGACTGATTTAGAAGTACTGGGTTTTGCTGAAACTTTGGGGTATCAAAGTATTGAAAGATTCACTTACCTCATTCCTGGGATGACCTTGTTTGTGGGGTTGAGGACTTGCAAGGGAGATTTACAATCATTAGATATGGCACAGGCTGCATTGGTGAACAAGAATTTGGTAGTCTATTCTGAACACAAGGTGGATGAACCTGAGGGTGTTGAACTAATTATGCTTGCACTTCCATGGTCTCCTCGTAGATTCAAGCGTCATGCTATGAGGTCACCATCCAGTAATGGGCCTAAGTCATCCCAGTGGCTAGTTCAGGAAAGGGTGCTAGAGTGAAGGTTACACCTATGACTTCCCCATTGAGAAGGAAGAAGCCCAATTCTACCCCATTGCCAACTGAGTCCAATTCAAGCAATATGCCAACTGCTAAGCCCAACTTTGAGCCCAATTCTGAGCCCAATGCCACTGGCCCAAACTATGACCCCAATTCTAAGACACAAGCATCCCAGGTGACTCAACAAACCCCATCCAACATAGAAAGTGAAGAACAAGTCAAGACACCTCCAGTTGACAAGAGTAAGGGGAAAGCTACAGTTGACCATCTAGCACCTGAGGTTGACTGGGTGTGGGAGGATGCTAGGCCTGAGTCTCCAAGAATTGGATGTGAGTCTCAAAGTGATGATGGTGAAAGTGACTGGGAAAGGGATGAGTTGCAACAGGAACATAAGGAAGGAATAAAATTGGGATCCAAAAGGAAGATCAGTTTTGATAATGATGATTGGGGTGGGCAAGGTGATGTCACATTTAAAGATGTTGATGATGGTGATAAAGGAGGTTCTGCAGATGATGATGATGATGATCAGTCTGATCAAGATGGGGAAGAAGTTGACACTAGTCATGAGGAATATATTGAAGGGAAGAAAAGAAAGGAAGAGTGTAGGAAAGAGAAATCAGAGAAACTGAAGGATGCTTTTGAGAAGGGCAGTGATAAAACACCAGGGGGATGAAGATGAAGCAAATAATGTAAATGCAACAAACCATGCTGAAGCAAACAATGTGGATGCAATAAACAATGCTCACAGAGACTCCCTTGATGGTTTCCATTCTGAGTATGAGGAATCAGATGAAGAGATGGATTCTTCTGGTGAGAGTGAAGATGATATACCAAGGCTATTAAGGAAGAAGAAGAAGCCTAGGACTATTGCATTAGGCACTAACTAGAAGACTTTCAAATGGGAGGTGAACATGGTGTTTCCATCAACATCAGCTTTCAAAGATGCTCTAGCATCGTATGCCATTGCTCAAGGTTACAGCTGCAAAATTGGAGTTGCTTCTAGGAGGAGGAAAAGGATGACAGCGGTATGTAAGAAAGGGTGTGACTTTTATGTTTATATATCCTTTGATTGTTAGGACTGTTAGAGGGGAACATAAGTGTAACAGGAGCATGGTGAAAAATCCACAATTAAAGTACAAATGGGTTGCCAAAAAGTACTGGGTTGTTTTCAAGGAAAAACCCAATTGGCCAGCAAAGGAATTGATTGAGACAGTGTTGAGGAATGAGCACGTTGTGTTGCCTGCTTTGACAGCATATAAGGCTAGAGAGCATGCATGGACACTACCACATGGGTCCATGTTTGACCACTATGCTAAGGTTAGATCATACATTGAAGAGTTGAAAAGATCCAATCCTAAGGGAACTTACACTAACAACAAGGCCAGCAGAGGAGGGGGATAAACCTTATTTCCATAGGCTGTACATATGTTTTGATGGATTGGCTAAAGGCTTGTTGCAAGGGTGTAGGAAGGTTCTATGCATTGATGGAATTTTTCTGAAAACCTTCTTGGGTGGTGTCTTACTGACAGCAATTGGAATAGATGGAAACCAGCAGATGTTTCCTTTGGCTTGGGTTGTTGTTGAAGCTAAAAACAATGATAGTTGGGAGTGGTTTCTCAACCATGTATGTCAAAACATTTATAGTGAGGATGGATCTGGTTGGACAATTATTTCAGATAAGCATTTGGTAATATACATTACTTGAACATACTATAAAGTTTAGATTTTTTGTGGATTTTAATATGTTAACTATTGTTTGGTTTTTTTTTTTTGTTTACATCTGCAGGCTATTCTGAAGGGGGTTGCTACTGTTTTACCTAAATGTGAGCATAGATACTATGCGAGACACATATATTCAAACTGGAAGAAAATGCACAAGGGGGATGAATTCAAGATGCTATTTTGGAGAGCAGCAAAATCATACAATGAGGCAGATTTGAAAAAATGCTCTAGATGAGATAAAACAAGTTTCTCCTCAAGCATATGAAGACTTCATCAGCAAAGATCCCAAGCTCTTCTGTAGAGCATACATGAACCCAGACAGTAAATGTGAGACAATTATGAGCAACATGGCAGAGACATTCAATGCCTACATTGTCAAGGCAATGCACAAACCATTGATACCCATGCTGGAAGACATAAGGAGTGCTCTAATGGAGAGGATTGTCCTCAAAAGAGAACTGATGACAAACTCACATGATAACATATGCCCAAGGGTGAGGAAAAGGCTTGAGAAGGAAAAAGAGGAAGCTTGCAAATGCACACCACACCTGTCTGGGAACAATACATTCCAAGTTGATGTTGAGAAAGACAGGCTAGCAGTGGACCTCAACTCTGCTACATGTACATGTAGAAAATGAGATCTCACTGGAATACCATGCTCCTATGCTATTTCATGTGCTGGTTGGCTGAAAATGGAAGTTGAAGTGTTTGTCAATCCCATGTTTAAAAAAACAAGACTATATGACTTCTCCATCTCACCTTGTGTTGGAGATAGGCATTCGCCTGTGAAAGAACTTCCACTGTTGCCACCTCCTGTCATCCCTCGAGCTGGAAGACCCAAAAAGAATCAAAGGAGAGACCCCCATGAAGATCCAAAGAGGGCAGGAATGATGACAAGGCATGGACTTGTTATGTATTGCAGTATATGCCACAATCAAGGTCATAACAAAAGGGGTTGCCCTGACAAAGACACAAATGGATCACAACAACAACCTCAGCCACCCCAGCCAGAAGCACAACCACAACAACCACCTAGAAGGCAACGGGGGAGGCCAAGGAAGCAACCATCCAACAGTGACACTACCAGAAGGGCTGTTGCTAATGGTAGGGGGTCTACTACTTCAGCTAGGGGGTCTGCTTATACTGCTGCTGCTAGGGGTTCAGCTAGGGGGTCTGCTTTTGCTAGGGGTTCAGCTAGGGGGGCTAACAGGGGATGTGGTCTGGGTGTTGCTACCAGATCCAGATCTGGTGCTGGTTCTGCTGGTGTTGGTAGGGGAGGTGGTCGAGCTGGGAGAGGAGGTGAGAGAGGAGCTGCTGCTAGGAGAGGTGGGAGAGGAAGGGGATCTGGAATGGGAAGGTGGTTTCCAATTGGGAGTGGGAGTGGAAGTGCTAGGGATGAAGCTAGGGCATATAGAAGTGTTGCTTATTGGTTGGGGGTTACAAGTGCAAGGGTATGAATCTTTCCCTCTCTTTTTTTATTTGTAACTTTTTAGAATAACAAAAAAAGGTGGTCCTCTGTGTTTGATTGTTATGGTGACCAAAGTAAAGCACATGATTATGACATTGGACTTTTCAATTTTTTAGGGGGAGGCATCTTCATCTGCTACAGCTAGCCAGACAGATGCACCTTCATCAAGTGGAGCAAATATCCCAACAACCCAAAATTCAAGCACCAGTCAGCCATTCACTGAACATTGGATGTACTGAGGCAGGGGTCATATTTTGGTAGCAGAAGGCTGTTTATTTTGGTAGCTTAAGGATGTGTAGTTTGTCAGCTTAAGGCTGTGTATTTTGTTATTCCTATTTGCAGCAAACAAACATGCAATATGCTTCATGTGTGTATCAAACAGATGATATCTCAAACAGATGAGATTCCTTTATTTTTTCATTACAAGTACTCCTGTCATTATGTTGTCAAACAAATGTTGTTTGTAAGCTTGCAAATGTGCTGGTTTTTGCTTAATGAAATGACATACTGTCAAGCTTTTGTCCTTCCTATATGGATGTGTATGTACCTATGATATTCCTTTATTATTTGTTGTTGTTGAAAAGTAAATGCTAACTTAGGACAATCAATAAGTTGCAAATGCTCAAAACTTATACAAAATACCTGCAATTCAGCATTCATTCATCCAAAACAATCTCCATTACAATTAATCCTAGTCTATATTCACAAACAAAATACAAGCATTCATCTCCCCACCTACCAAGTACCTATCCTCACCTACCCTGTAATGTTGACAACCACCACAACAACTACAATTACAAACATTACAAAGTGTATCCAACCATATCTAAAAGCTCCTTTATGCTGTAAATGAAGCATTTCATCTCTCACAACCTTCACCTCTGCCTCACTTGCCTTCCTCTTCTTCTTCTCATTCTCAAGTTTTGTTCTGAGCTTAGTCACTTCGTCCTCCAATTTTACACTACTTTGCTCGTTCCTCAACTGTTGAATTTCAGTTTGCATTCTTGATATTTCCCCAACAAGTTGCTCCATCCTTTCCTCCAATATCGAGTTGTGCTCAAGCAAATACTTGTCAAGCTCATCTTCCCAAATAAAGAACCCACACCCCTGATTAACCTTCAAATTACACATAAAACCAAGAAACATATAACAAATTCAACATTGTTCACCCAAAATTCAAACCACCCTAAACAGTAATTAAACCCTAAACACACTAACCTTCCAAAATTTGCATCCAAAAAATTTCCTCCCATAGTTGCGTTCCTTGCGGCAGGTTTCATACACAACAAGGGCGTTATGCTTGCATTTCAACAGCGCAACAGCTGGAATTCTTGAACCTAATATTCCCGACTGAAATGCAGTGCCGATGCTTGAAGAACCTTGATTATGGCTAGCCATTCTGTGTGAACTAATTGAGCGAAATGGAAGAAAGGAAAATCACGATTGAGAGGAGCAGAGAAGAATATATAGGATTTAGGGTTTTTAGATTGAAGCGTCTGCTGGAGGAAGATTGGATCTACAGATTTCTTCGTTGGTTTTTCTCTTCAGCTCCTCGATCCATGTTTAGCTTTTTCAAGTTTATGGTTCGTTTTCTCTGTGGGAGTTAAGATAGAATTAGAGAAGGAGAGAGGTGGGTGAGGTTAGTATAGTAAAAAAAATATAAAGGGGTGAAAGAACCCTAGAGGGGGGGGGGGTGAATAGGGTTACTGAACTTTTCTATACAAATCACAACTTGACAAGGACGTTAGGTTCTCGGTCTAAACAGACTGAGAACTTACTTCACACAGAATAGAGATAGAATGAATAAAGGGCAAGATATATAAACTGAATAACCTCCTTTATTGCACTGATCAAAAATAACCTAAGGTAAAGGACCTTAGGTATTACAAAAAACCAAGCGCCTTACAATGGACGCTTCTTATTATCTACGGTAAAGGGCCTTTGCAATGAAGCTTCTCAGCTGCTTACAGTGAATGGCCTTTGCAGTGAATAGCGAACCAGAGACTGAAATGCCCAAGGTCAATGTCCTTAGGGTTTCAGTCGAACCTAGAAAACTGCGAACAAAGTTTCTGGGTAAACTCACACACCACACACAGATTCGGTGCAAACTCTAATCGATCCTAAGTCCATCTAGGAGTCGATTGAAACAACACAAACCAATTCCTAAATCCGTTAAGGAATTTGATTTCACTCGAACGAATTCTCTCACAGAATTCGACCTTCCTCACAAAGAAGGATTTCAAAACAGAAGCTCTCTTCTGATTTGTATCACCCGATTTCTTCCGTGGAATCGTTGCTTTTCTTTGTCTTGAATGCTTCTATTTAAACTGATTTGCTGCGTGTTGTATCCGTTGGAGAAGATCCTGTTTTTGCTCCAGTTTCTCTTTACTGGGATATCGAAATATCCTTTCCTTTTTGGCGAGATCTTCTGGGAGTTTCTTCCAAGTTTCTTCATCGATTTTGTCTGCAAGGTGGCATATAGAATTAGTCTGATTTATGCAGTAAAAAGAAGAAGGAAAGATTCTTGCCTAAATGGAAAACTTCCCTTAGTCGATGTCGTCATTTGTCTTTCACTTCAAAATCCTCTGAGTAGAGCCGATGTCCTTCAGGTTGTTTTTGACATGGATGTCCTTGATGTGTATTTGAGTGAATGGTCTTTGTTCTGTTCTCAACAGGGATTCTTCAATCTCCCCCTTTTTGAGTGAAAGACAAAACAAGATACAAGCATAGTATGTGTAGCATATATAACGCAAATAAATCATCATTCATACAGGGATATAGAAAAAAGAGTTTTGTTTGGTTGTACAGACCCTGAGAGAAACAAAAACATACTATGCATAGTTCATCTCCCCCTTTTTGACTTTCAAGCAAAAAGGAAATAGGAGGAATGTTTGGCAAGGCAAAAAAAACAGTTTTCAAAATAGAGAAGGAAAAGTAGTTTTAGGACTGGGGTTCTGCTGGGGTAGTATCGGGAGCAACGATGGGAGAGCTTGGTAAAGCCTGCATGCCTGCTGGAGCAACATCCTTGAGAAGAGAGATGGCAGCAATGATTTCAGAGCGGGTCTCACGAAGGGCCTTGACCTCCTGTTGGAGTTGGCGAACTTCTTGATGAAGGGCCTCAACAGCAGAGTTGATGTTGGAGAGGTGAGTTTGGAGAGCGTTAGAGGCATCCTTTGCAGCAGCAGCAGAGCTTGATGCTTTTGCGGCCTTTATCTCATCCAAATGAAGCCATAGGCCATTTGGTTGCTGCTGGTATCCAAGGGAAATGAGGAGAGAGGGGCCAATTGTGGGCAAATTGATGGAGGATATCAGTGTTAAGGGGAACATTGCAATGGCGAAAGATCTTGGTTAACAAGTTCCCATAGGGAAGGGGGCCAGAAGGTGAGGCAGCAGCTTTTAGAAAATGTTGAACGACTAGTTCCCCAATGTCAGGATGGCAATTGTTGAGGACGTTCAGGATAAAGATGGCACATGCTTCGTTTATGGTTTCCTTGTTTGTACCCCGGGGAAGGATGGTCCTTACCAGGGTATAGTAAAGGAAACGGGCTTCAGACTTTAGACCAGTGTATTGTGTGTTTTTCTGTTCAGTTGGGCGGGCAAATTGCCGGCGGAGCTCTTGTTTGGGGTCTGAAGGGATGGGTAAAGGTGGTTTGGTTGGACTAGGTTGAATACGAAGGATGCGCTCAACGAGGGTGGGGGTCAGCAGGATTTCAACACCAGAGACAAGAGATTTCACAGAAAGACGTTTGGTGTCTGGGATGAGGTTTGTAAAGAACTCAATAATAAGGGATGGATAAATTACCGGCTCACAGTCGAAGAAGGTGTAACAGCCAAGATCCTTCAGGGTGGAGAATGAGGGAAAGATGGTGAGGAGGGAATCGGCGTCGACATTCTCACATCATAATATTTGCCGGTTGGCGATAGTTTGAAGACGCTGGTCGTGGGTGATTGCATGAAGAGGTTGAGGTTGAGATTGGAGTGCAAGAGCGGTGGATGAGGATGAGCGAGATTGAGGGGATTCTGGAGGATTAGGGGACGACTTGCAAGAGCGAAGTCGTTTGGCAACTCCTGCAGGAGTAGATGGGGCAGTGTTTTTAAGAGCGGGATGTTTTTTCATGGTGGGTAGGGCAGAGAAAGGAGAGAGAAGAGGAAGAAAGGTAGATGATGATGGAGACTGAGATGAGGGGGATGGGGGTAAAGGGTGAAAAGGACGGTTTAAATAGGAAAAAGGGGTGGTTGTCTGGTTGGATAAGGAAGGGAGAGGGCAGTAAATGGGAAGGAGTGAATTTTGAGGGAGTTACTGGGGAAGGTGAATATGGCGGTTGGGGTTAATTGATAATGATGGGATGTTTTTTGGAAAGTGAGAAAAGGGAAATGATTTGAAAAGATGTTGAAGGGGTTATTTATGGGAAATGGTGATTGTAACCGTGTGGATTTATTTTGGAAACTGATGAGAGGAAAGAAATTAGTTTAGATTTTGAAAAGAAAATTTGAGTCAAGCAGATCAGTTATGGAAGAACTGTTTGCTGAACGTCATTGCCATGTTTTTTGATGAGAGAGAGAGAGGTTCAGTGGGGTTCCGTGAAATTAATGTCAAGGACCTTGATGAGCCTATAGGGATGAGAGCGTACCTGGGGATAGAGGACCTTTGCTCCCCCTGAGTAGAGGGATGCTAGCTCCCCCTCAACTGGTCATCAGGTTGTAGCATGCCAAGTTCCCTTCGATTGATGATGAATTGCTCAGTGGGAAAGGCCTTGGTAAAGATATCTGCCAGTTGTTGATGAGTAGGGACAAAGTCCAGTGTAATGTGGCCTTTGTCAACATGATCTTTGATGAAGTGATGTCGTACTTCAATGTGTTTGGTACGGCAGTGCTGAACTGGATTTTTAGTGATTTGGATTGCACTCTTGTTATCACACTTGATGGGAATTTTTGAAAATTCTATCCCAAGGTCCTTCATGTGCTGTTTGATCCACAGGGTTTGAGCACAGCATACAGCGGCTGCTATGTATTCTGCTTCGGCAGTGGAGAGAGCAACAACGTTCTGTTTCTTGGATTGCCAAGAAATTAAAGAAAAACCGAGCATTTGGCAGCCTCCAGATGTGCTTTTTCTATCTGTTCTGGAACCGGCAAAGTCAGCATCTGTGTATCCAAGGAGGTTCAGGGAGTTGTTCCTGGTATACCATAGACCAAGGTCCTTGGTGCCTGCGAGATATCTCAAAATTCTTTTGACAGCAATCAAGTGAGATTTTTTAGGAGCACTTTGAAATCGAGCACATAGACAAACACTTAACATGATGTCTGGACGACTTGCAGTTAGATAAAGTAGAGATCCTATCATACCTCGATACTGCTTGTCAGGAACGTCCTTACCATGTAGATCCTGATCAAGTTTTAATGTGGAGGACATTGGGGTACTGCAGTGTTTAGCTTTTTCCAACCCGTACTTCTTCAGGAGTTCTTTGACATACTTACTTTGGTTAAGAAAGATACCATCACTGTCTTGTTTGATTTGTAGGCCAAGAAAGAACCTTAGTTCTCCCACTAGACTCATTTCAAACTCCTTGCTCATTAGGTCGGAAAACTCCTTTACAAGATATTCATTAGTAGCACCAAAGATAATGTCATCTACATAAACTTGAATAATAGTAGAGTTCTGACCTGAGGTTTTGATGAACAGTGTTTTGTCGATGAGACCTCTTGTGAATCCATTTTTCAAAAGAAAGGAACTTAGTCTCTCATACCAAGCTCGGGGAGCTTGTTTTAGTCCATAAAGGGCCTTCTGAAGTCTGTAGACATGAGTGTGTGGATCTTGTTGTTCGAAACCTGGAGGTTGCTCCACATAGACTTCTTCCTTTAGGTATCCATTGAGGAAGGCACTTTTTACATCCATTTGATACAGTTTCATGTGCGTTGATGCAGCGTAGGCAAGGAGTATATGAATGGCCTCCAGCCTTGCAACAGGTGCAAAGGTTTCGTCATAATCAATGCCTTCTTCTTGGTTGTATCCTTTAGCAACTAGTCTTGCCTTGTTTCTTGTGACAGTGCCATGTTCATCTAACTTATTGCGGTAGACCCATTTCACACCAATGACTGGATGGTGTTCGGGTCTTAGGACAAGTTTCCACACTTTGTTGTGCTCAAATTGATTCAATTCTTCTTGCATAGCTAGGATCCAATTGTTGTCCTTTAGGGCTTCTTCAGGTCCTTTGGGTTCAATCTGAGAAACAAATGCGTGAAAGGCACAAAAGTTTCTAAGAGAGGATCGAGTTCTAATACCTGTTTCCAGACCTGAAAGCAAATTGTCGGCTGGATGAGCAGGTTTGAACCTGAAGGTCCTTGATGACTCCTTGATGTTCTGTTGTGCATTATCTTGAGGAGTTTCTGTTGGTGAAGGTCCTTGTCCTTCACTTAAGGAAGATTCCTGTTCTTCACTTGAGGAAGATTCTTGTTCTTCATTTGAGGAAGGTCCTTGGGCTTCATTTTCCTCATGTTCCGAAGATTGTTGCAAGTTGTCATTAGGAGGAGGTTCTTCATTTTGTTGAAGAGGACCGTTCTGGAATATACGAGGGGCATCCTCGTCATCATCATCTTGAAGGATCTGGAATTTGATGGAGGACCTTTCTGATAAAGTGGTGGAAATTTCATCGAAGACAACATGGATTAATTCTTCCACCTTTTTAGACGCTTTAATGTAGACTCTGTAGGCCTTGCTAGATAAGGAGTATCCTACTAGAATACCTTCTTCACTTCTTGGCTCAAATTTGCTTAAGGCCTTCTTACCATTGTTATGAATAAAGCATTTGCATCCAACGGCTTTGAGGTGAGCTACATTTGGCGTTTTACCCTTGAACAGCTCATAGGGTGTTTTCTTCATGAAGGATCTTATAGTACATCTGTTGAGAATATAATTTGAAGCATTGATAATTTCAGCCCAAAGAAAAAGGGGTAGATCATTCTCACAGATGATTGTTCTGGCCATGTTTTCTAGTGTACGGTTCTTCCGTTCTACCACACCGTTTTGCCGTGGCGTCCTTGGGGCAGAGAAATTATGTGTAACCCCTTCTTGATCACAGAATTTTCCAAATTGATCTCGATTATCAAACTCTCTTCCATGATCTGTTCTTATAGACACCAGATTGAGTCCTGTAAAGACCTTGAGTTGCCTGTATAATTTCTCAGATTCTGGGTAGGCCTCTGTCTTATCCTTCAAAAATAAAATCCAGGTAAATCTGGAATAATCATCAACAATGACTAGTATGTATGAACGTCCTCCTAGACTTTTGTATGGAATTGGCCCATAGAGGTCCATATGCAATAGTTCTAAACATCTAGAGGTGGTTACTTGAGTTACAGACTTGAAGGAAGTTCTGGTCTGTTTTCCTCTAGTGCATGCATCACATACCTTGTCACGAATGAAATTTTGAGATGGTAGTCCTCTAACTAGGCCTAGGCGTTTTAGCTTTTGAAGAGTTTTCATGTTCATATGTCCTAGTCTACGATGCCATAACCAGGTTTCATCTGATGCAACTCTAAGACAGGTAAGGTCCTTTTTCATATGATCACTAAGGTCAATAACATACACATTGTTCATCCGATGACCTTTAAGAACTATTTCATGAGATTCCTTTTCTACGACACACGAGTTCTTATTGAACCAAACTTTATAACCTCTATCACAAAA
Organism: Portulaca oleracea; assembly: GCA_029582165.1. Taxonomy (NCBI): domain Eukaryota; kingdom Viridiplantae; phylum Streptophyta; class Magnoliopsida; order Caryophyllales; family Portulacaceae; genus Portulaca; species Portulaca oleracea. The sequence goes on along the minus strand of CM055872.1, from coordinate 43,280,996 downwards.
CTGCGAAATGCTTAAAAGATTATACTCTAAACCTTCTACATAATATACATCATTTATACAGTTGACTGAATCCTTACCGACCTTGACGACTCCAAGGATCTTCCCTTGGCTTTTGTCTCCAAACGTTACCTTCCCACTTCTGATGTCCTTGAGTTCTCTGAATTTGGTTGGGTCTCCAGTCATGTGTCTTGAGCATCCGCTGTCCAAATACCAGAGGTCGTTGTGAGCCCTGAGACATACCTGCACTGAAGGACATTATACCTTTCTTTGGAACAAGAGGTTTATGAGAGGTTTCTTTGTTTGGGGGAACTGGTTTGTTGTTTGGTTTCTTTGGAACCCACTTTGCTTTGGTTCGTGGTTTAGGCATAGGTGTGGGTTTATGAGGAGATAAGACTTCTAGTTTGGTTTTGGGTGAACCAGGTTTATTTGTAGAGGTTTTCTTCTCAGGTTTTATGGTAGAGTGAACTTGGTCTATTTCTTGGTTCAGGATGGAGTTCAGTTCTTTTCGATTCTGTATCATTTCATTTCTCATGCTGACATTATCAGAGGTAAGGTTTTTGATTATCTCCAATTGAGTTTCTATGGTTTTGGAGTTTGTTTCAGCAACTCTAGTGAGATATTGTACTTTGTCGGTGAGGGTTGCAATGTAATCAAGCAGATTAAGCAATCTTGATTTCAAATTATGTGAAGGACATGTTAGAAAGAGATTTGTAAATACCTCATCATCGTTATTTGCCTCAGTTTCATCTGCTTGTGTTTCTGTAAGGTCCTTTGCCATGAGACAAAGGTTTGCAATTTCCTCGGACTCACTTTCACTTTCACTGCCTTCACTTTCACTCCATGTGGCAACCATGGCTTTGTTGTTTAATCTTTTTCCTCTGAAATCGCTTTGTTCCTTGACTTTCTTCACATGAGGACATTCCCTGACCAGATGATCTGTTGCACCACACGCGAAGCATTTATATTCATTATCATCCTTGGTTTGAATTTTACCTTTGGGTGAAGGTCGTTTGGAGGATGATTCTCTCAGATAGCCACGGAATCTGGGATTCTTTCTGTATAGTCGTCTCAAACCTTTAGCTAGCATGGCCATGGTTTCTTCATCATCATCCTCTGATTCTTCTTCTGGTTCCTTGGTGCTTTTGAGAGCAATGTCCTTGGTCTGACTGCCTTCAGACAGTCGTATCTCATGTGCAAAAAGTTTGCCAATCAGCTCTTCTATTTTCAAGGCCTCTAGATCTTGGGCCTCTTCTATCGCCGTTACTTTTGGTCCCCACTTGTGCCTAAGAAGACACTGAAGGACCTTGTTCACTTGTTCTTCATTGGAATAGGATTTTCCGAGGGACTTGAGATGGTTGATGATTGCACTGAATCTTTTGAACATTGACTCAATGGAATCATTTTCTTCCATCTTGAAGCCTTCATACTTTTGAACTAGTATGTTGACCTTGGTCTTCTTTACTTGGTTTGTTCCTTCATAGGTTGTGACCAAGTAGTTCCATATCTGCCGAGCTGTATCAAAATTAGACACTCTTTCAAATTCATTAGAGTTAAGACTGCAAATTAAGAGATAATGTGCATGAGTATTTTTCTTTGCTCGCTCTTTTTCTTCAGCTGAATACTCAGATCTTGGTTTATCACTTGTTGTTCCATCTGCTGCAGTCGTCTGGGGAGTAGGGTAATTCCCTTTGGTGACTACGTCCCAAATGTCCTCATCTTGATTTCTCAAGAAGATCTCCATTTGGCGTTTCCAGATTCTGTAGTTGTCACATGTCAATAAAGGTGATCTGTTCCATGAACGTCCTTGACTTAAGTCTCCCATGTTGTGATCTCCCATGATCTTTGCCACAGAGCGATTAGTCTCTGAATTTTCAGTGGACCAGGCTCTGATACCAATTGAAAGAACCCTAGAGGGGGGGTGAATAGGGTTACTGAACTTTTCTATACAAATCACAACTTGACAAGGACGTTAGGTTCTCGGTCTAAACAGACTGAGAACTTACTTCACACAGAATAGAGATAGAATGAATAAAGGGCAAGATATATAAACTGAATAACCTCCTATATTGCACTGATCAGAAAAATAACCTAAGGTAAAGGACCTTAGGTATTACAAAGAACCAAGCGCCTTACAATGGACGCTTCTTATTGTCTACGGTAAAGGGCCTTTGCAATGAAGCTTCTCAGCTGCTTACAGTGAATGGCCTTTGCAGTGAATAGCGAACCAGAGACTGAAATGCCCAAGGTCAATGTCCTTAGGGTTTCAGTCGAACCTAGAAAACTGCGAACAAAGTTTCTGGGTAAACTCACACACCACACACAGATTCGGTGCAAACTCTAATCGATCCTAAGTCCGTCTAGGAGTCGATTGAAACAACACAAACCAATTCCTAAATCCGTTAAGGAATTTGATTTAACTCGAACGAATTCTCTCACAGAATTAGACCTTCCTCACAAAGAAGGATTTCAAAACAGAAGCTCTCTTCTGATTTGTATCACCCGATTTCTTCCGTGGAATCGTTGCTTTTCTTTGTCTTGAATGCTTCTATTTAAACTGATTTGCTGCGTGTTGTATCCGTTGGAGAAGATCCTGTTTTTGCTCCAGTTTCTCTTTACTGGGATATCGAAATATCCTTTCCTTTTTGGCGAGATCTTCTGGGAGTTTCTTCCAAGTTTCTTCATCGATTTTGTCTGCAAGGTGGCATATAGAATTAGTCTGATTTATGCAGTAAAAAGAAGAAGGAAAGATTCTTGCCTAAATGGAAAACTTCCCTTAGTCGATGTCGTCATTTGTCTTTCACTTCAAAATCCTCTGAGTAGAGACGATGTCCTTCAGGTTGTTTTTGACATGGATGTCCTTGATGTGTATTTGAGTGAATGGTCTTTGTTCTGTTATCAACAGGGATTCTTCAATGGGAATAGTGATGATTTGGCAGATAAATAAGCAGAGCACATGCCTAAATATATTTTTCATTTTTCTTGGCTCTTAAATATTCCAACTCAGCTTCCGCCACCGCCAACTCATCTTTCCAACATGGGGGACTCGCCGGAGGTTCGCTAGAAAAATTAACATGTTAAGGTGGGTTCGTTGTAAATTAACTTGCAAGGTTGATTCTTTATTTCAAAGGAACATCAAAGGTCGGTTTATTAGATTCCAATTTTCCTATTTTTTTATGCCAATGATGATGATGATGATGATGATGATGATGATAATAATAATAATAATAATAATAATAATAATAACATATCTCTCATCCATCTCTCTCATCCATATCTTTCATTCCCCCATCTGACCTAATTTCCCCATCTGACCTCCTTTCTTTGTTCCCTTTCCCAATTTCCACAAAGTGGTGCTCATTTCAACAGCCTCACCTTCTCCAATCTCCATCTCTCTCATCCATCTTTGAAACCCAATCATTAATAATCCCACAAATCCACACGGTAGTCACAAAAACTCTTAACCACTGCCGGAAAACGCCCCAAAAACCTCATCTTTTTCCCTCTGTTCCGACCACCCTACACCGCCACTGCCACCGCCACCGCACATCGCCCGTCACTGCTCCCTTTGCCGGTGCTCCTAAACCCGCCGGCAACCAAAATTGTGCCATCTCTGGCAGCCGCTGCTACCGGTCGTCGCCCCATACTGCCTTGTCTCTCGTCTTTGCTCCTCTCTCTGAAATTGACGGTTGTTGGGTGGGATGAACAAAATGAGTATGGTGTGTAAGATGTAATTGACGATGGTTGGGGGAATTGATTTTTAATTTTTCTTTTTTTTAATAGCTGAATCTATCCTTGTGGGATTAAAATTCATTTCCCCCCATAATTGGGAGGTATCTAATTCCTCCCATTTGCGTGGGATAGGAAATTCCCATGAATTGTAATCCTATTCCATTTTGTGTTCTCCAAACAAAAATGTCTGGAATCAGAACCCATTCCAAGCTCATTCTATTCCTTTTTAGTTCACCAAACAAGTCTTAAGTGTTACTCCAGATTCCAATTAAACATCATGTTGATCCTATATTGTTTAATTGTGGAGAAAGACTCGTTCACTGGGTGATAAAAAAACCTTCTCAATTCAAGTCAGATAGGCCCAAGCTCGCCCATGCCCATTTAGGGCCCGTTTGAGCTCAACGTATTAGGGCCTGGTAAAAAAGTGCTCAATCTAGCCCGACCCATCCAGTTTAAGGGTGGTTTAGTTCGGCCCGAACCCCCCCGTTGCCCACCCCCAATTGCATGCATTATTAAAAAAGTAGAATAAGGTAACCAAAAACAAAAAAATTTAGAATTAATTCCATAACATCCTTTATCTTTAATTCGTGTCGATTTAATCATCATGTATACTGACCAATCAAGTATTATGAATTAAATTAATGAATAACAATTATTTAACTCTGAATCATACAATACTAATAACTGCAATGATCCTTAAAAGTCTTTTTTTTTTTTATAGGTAGTGGCCACAAGAGCCTTTTTAATCAATCCAAAAGGAAGGTGCCAAAGAGCACACAAAAGAGTTTACAACTTATATTGATCTCAAAATGGAGAGATAAAGAAAATAAGATACTACTACTATCGACACCCTTTGAACAACATCATCACCATCCAATTGAAAAAATGCAAACCATTGAGACCCACCCTCTACAAAAGGACAACACGCAATAGAAAATGGCATTCCAACCCAGACCTCAGCAGTATCAGCTAGTTGCACACCATTGGAACCGAGATCACAGCAACACCAGCCCACCCTCAGAAGGCAATGGTTGAGAATCAATGAAAGTGAATCACCAAAATCATACTCAACAAAGACACACAGGAGCATAGCATTTAAGACTTCATATGTATCCAAATACTTGATGTAAACAAATTTCACGACTTCGAAAGACAACATCAGACCCAAACAACAAGCAACACCCAACCTTCTCCTAGATCCTTTACAGACTGCAATTGCTGCACACAGCTACTACTAACCATCTGAACCGCACCCAAACGAAAAACTACATCTCCTCTTGTTCATTTACAAACTCCTAGAAATGCAACTTGATTGATAATTTGTATCAGCCTCCCACATCTAGCACACGCCTACAGCAGAGTGATCAGATAGATCACAGATTGTCAGCCCCTGAGATGTCTTCACCCCTTCTCTCATATCTAAGCTCAAAGTTTTCTTGTGTTCTTGCACATTGTAACAGTCAACTAAAACCACACCTCAACCCCAAATCTTGTGTAGACTGCTGTTACAGCACCGGAAAATTCAGACCAAACTAACTGCTCCCTTCATTCAATTCAACACAGCAGCAACTGCACTCAAGTGCCCAACTTTGCAAGACTTCAGATACAGCGAGCAGAGGAAAGAAGTAGAAAAGAATCCGAATTCTTTCATAATATTGAGCATGACATAATATAATGTCTTAACCATATCAATAAGAGGTTAAGCAGAGAAAATGGTTGATTCCATCCTGACAGCATAGTGACACCCTACTATGCACAACCTAAATTGAAGATGAAAGAACAACAGTAACATCAGAGCAGATTTTCAGTATTGCAGTAGAAGTTGACCCCGTGGATACAAGTCCAAAACAACCAACAACAGCTGCAATATGATTTTTTCACAATTAAACTGCTTCTGCTAACCTATGCATAGCCCAAACGGTTCTCATGACTATTTATCACTACCTTCAAAAGGAAGGTGACTGTGATCTGGCAGAATTGCAGCTTCTCCTCTCGCTTTCTTTAAGTTTCTTCTTCCTCCTTGGAGTGAGGTTTTTCTGGAAAGTATTTTTTAGGATTTATGTTTCTCTTTGCTTGCATAAACCCACTAGTTTCCCCAAATTTGATTTCCTGTTCTGCAATGAATTCCCGAGCTCTGGTTATTGATTCATTATCAGAGGAAATTGAATTGGATTCATCAACCTCATCATCCACCTCAGTCATAGGAATGTTGGGGGTCACATTTGTCTTCTCAATGCGTGGCCATTGGGAATTACCCTCATTACTTTGGGAATCAATATCATTGACAATCTCCACCGATTTTTGTAAGCCTCGTGAAGCTACATTTCCTAGAGCCACCGTTGCTATTATTAGTTGGCAGTCATTAATCACTGGCACAATTGCCAGAGAATTTTCATTCAATGAAATCGCACATCCACCCTCTTTCTGCCTACTCAATTCCAAATCATGCAGCTGCTCAACTTCATTCCACGCATCCATTCTCAACGCCCTAGTTAAATCCTCTTTGAGAGCATTGGTTTGCTCGCTCAGCAGCCTCACTTCTTCAATGCAATCGATGCCAGTCAATTGCTGAATTAATTCAATAGAATTAACATTTGAATTGCCATTATTACAAAATGACTGTTGCCTTTCTTCATTAATAGGACGGCTGGATTGATGACTATTTGTTTTCTCCGGCGATTCGGGGACCATTCCGGTTCCGTCAACATCGTCTGAATCTTCATGTGGATTATTGTCATCACTGGAGTAATCTAGCTCAGAGGCTCGATCATCAATATAATCATGAGTAATAAATGGTGGAATGATGTGGGTGCTTACTTCTCGTATAAACACTCTAAAAGAGCAGTTTTGAATATCTACGAGAACTTCGCCTTCAATCCTTTTGAAGACTTCAGTTTGTATCAAGGCCCTCATAACCCCAAATTGATTAGTAGAAGACACATATCTCGCTAGTGACAGTAGGTTGCCCCATGGAAATGTACACCTTTGGAAATTGTCCCAAACCCAACCTTGAGGGGGAACCCCTATGATATCGAGCCATACTGTCCTGGAGTCAACAACCTCATATATTGACCAAGGCTTGATGTCGTAAAACCAGTCTCTTAATTCCAGAGGATCTGCAACTACTTCATCCATCTCCTGAACTGTATCAAATGTGATCAAGAATTTGACCCCACTTAATGCAGTGATCTTGGTGAATAGCCTAAAGTTACTTCTTATTAGAGATTCTAGAGAGTCCAAGTCTTTTGGATTGTTGGAAGTGTATACGATGTTGCACTTTAACATTCCATGAAGTCTTCATTAGTTTCTCCTTGGATTCTATGGTTCGGTTTTTCTGGGTCTGGAGTGGTTGATACTGACGGACTGAGTGGCTGAATTGTTTCTTTTGGTACCCAAACTCATTTACTCTTTCTTGGTCTTGCTTTGTTCCTTTTACCCCAATCCACAATGAGTTTCTTGCCCCTGATAACTCTTCCATGAAGTTGCTGATACATCTTACTGCTTGATGGTATCTCCAAACTTGAACAAAACCGAAGTTGATGAGTCTTTCCTTTCGGCTGATGATGGAGGCTGATTTCACCTTTGCAAATCTGCTGAATATGCCACTCAGATCAAATTTATCTAAATTTTTTGAAATGTTGCCTACATAGATGGTTAATGGACCAGAGTTCCATTGTCCATCTTCACTACTCCACCAGTCAGTCTCCCTCCTCACTTTCATTGTTTGCCCCTCTCTCGCACTCTCTCTCGCCCTCACACTTCCATCTCGCACTTTCATCAATCCAGCCTACATATATAATATTAAAAGTCATTATTATTAATATTATATATGATGCACAAATAACGAAAGTATTTAAATCATCCATTTTGATATGACAACTCGCATTCCTTCTATTGGGTTAAGGCAAGAGGAAATGATTGTTGGGCTTAATAAGACTATGTCTTATGGTGACTTTCTTACGAGAGAATAGATGAGAGAGAAAAAAAAAATAAAGAAAGAAGGGGATTGAAAATAAGTGGAACAACGCCTCAGCGTTATTGAGGAAATGGGCAATGGGGGGAGATAGAAAAATGAGGGCAAAAAATGACGGGATGAAGAAATGAGGCATGAAGCTCGCCCGGAGGAAAAACAAAGGGTGCATGGAGTCACGCACGCCACAACACATTGAGCTCCTCAGGATGCGAGCCCCACCGCTCGTAGCCCCTTTCTCTTTTTTTTGTTTTTGTTTTTGTTGTTTTTCTTATTTTTCCAACTGTGAAATTAATTGTATTTTTGGTTTTGTGTTTTTACTTTGTAAAATTATTTTCAAATGTTGTAATTAAAATTTTAGAATATTGAAAATTATTATTTTTTTTTCAAAATATAAATAATTTTCATAAAAATTGATAAATTTGACTATTAAATGTCTTTTTTTTTTTGAAAACTTCAAATGTGATATATTTTTTTTTAGAATTTGACTATAATGTCTTTATAAATAATTTTCATAAAAATTGATAAATTTGACTATTAATTATTCAATATTATCAATTCATAAAAATAACTACTAAATATTACAAATGGATATAACAATGTAATTAAAATAGGGAAATTGGAATCTAATAAACCAACCTTTGAGGGTCCTTTGAAATAACGAACCAACCTTGCAAGCTAATTTACAACGAACCCACCTTAACATGTTAATTTTTCCAACGAACCTCCGGCGAGTCCCACAGGCCGGAAAGCTGACGTGGCGGTGTTTTAGCCAAAAAAAAAAAGAAATTTTTATTTTTGTTGAGTTGGATTAAATAAATCAAATTTTTCTATTTTTTTTTTTAAAATCCACTTCAACCAATCCCCATTTTTCTTTCTCTCTCTCTCCTCTCTCCCTCACAGTCTCTCTCCTCTCTCTCTCTCTATCTATCACCCCAGCCCCCCTCCCCCCCCCCCACACCCATCTCCCCGACTGTAACACCCCAACCTTAATCACAAGATTAAGACTACACTTAGAAACCCAAACCTGTGATTAGCGCAGCGGAACACCTTAGGTCGAGGCATTACCGCCGTCTCCCAAAAGAGACAAGGCAACAACACAAAAGGTACTTCCAAAACCACAAAATAACTTACTAACTTGAGAACCTTCACAAAAGAAAACTTATACAACCCCTGGATATAGTATATAAACTTAAACATAGCTTAAAAACTAGGACAGCTTCCAAAAAACCAGCTCGCCCTTGCTGACCGATGAATTCCTTAGAAAACTACCTCAAGAACCTTGAATTACTTTGCAACCGACTTGTCCTTGCCCTGGGAGCTCGAACCTCCTAAAACAAAACATTAAAACATTGCAAAAAGTGAGTGGGGAAACACTCAGTACGTAAACCTCCAGCACGTAAACCATTCGAAAACGGTTTTGGTGCCGGCATTTAAATTCATTTTGAAAACAAGGGAAGGATATTAAAATAGGACTTGCATGACATGAACATAAACATATGCATAATATAAATCAATGAAGATAGAAATTTGGTGGAACCCTTACGATCAGTGCAAGCACCTCACACACGCGTATGCCCAAGTTGATCTAAACTTGGAATGGGTGATCGCATGCATCGACATCTTGTCAAGGCACTCTGATCAGGAGTGCTAAAACATGAAAGTAAATAGAAGCATAGAAGGCGGGTCCACTGATATATATAAGGTTATTGCAAATCATAAAACTTGACATGGCATAAATCGAATGAACCATGAATATAACTTTGATCGTAAAAGCTGGACAATTTGCGTACCTTGAGACGCTAGAGACCTTGGCGGCGCAGCTCGGCTTGGAGATGGCTTTTGAAACTTGTCAACTAAGATAAGAATAAGTAGAAATGAAGAACCGAATAAGGTTCTAAATTAGATCCACAAGTTTAGAAACTTAGTAAAATATAAATGAAAAAAAAAGTTTAGGAAGAAAATTTCAGGTTATATAAAAATAAAGTTTATAGCATAACTTGAGTTAGGAAAATCGACACGAAGTGAAAGAGTACATCCCGGAATAGGAAAAAACATAATCTACAACTTTGTCAACAGAACCAGAGGCTAAAAATGAGTGGAAGGGCTCCAAAATGGGCCCGGACAGAGGCTAGAGTAGAATAAATTAGGAATTCCGGAATGAAATTACATAGAGAAATTAATGTAGAAAGGTGAAATCAAAGAAGGGAACTTGGACCTTGGAAAGATAGCTTAGATTAATGAAGTATAAGAACCAAAGATTGAAGGTGAATATGAGATTAAAAGGGTTTCTCTAGACTTATTTAGAGAAAACGATGTCGATGATACGATTGCTGAAAGAAGAATGAATACTGGAGTTTGAGGAATAAACTTTGAGTTGAGAACTTAGAGGAACTTAACTTGAGAGTTATTTAGAACTTGGAAGTCACTAGCTAGATAAAATCTTGACCAACTCAAAGATATTGAATTCTTAAGCTAACACTCATTGGGAGATATGTATATAACTTGTGTTTAAATCACCACTCTTGGCTAAAAGACCTTAGGACATACTTAGGCTTCCAAAACCATACTTTCCCCCCCTTAAGACTTTAACCTAAGATTATAACATATACCCATAACTTATCAATGCCTAAAGTCTCCTATTGACTTGGTTTAGGGCCTTAAAGGTGGAATTTTATAAAGGGTAAACTGGGCAGAAACTTCAAGTAGACAGCCTTTCTTCCCGGGCTCATATCTCATACTCCCGACATCGTATAAATACAAACCATACCTTTCCGGAAAGCTTGCAAAGAGGCCTAAAACTTTCATGTTTACCATAAAAATCAAAAAGGTCTCCAAAGGGACGAAAAACAGCCCTCAAAACACTGACTCAAAATTCGTATATAAAATTATACCTTCACGGTTTTGGTCATAACTCGGGCTATACATGTCGGAAATTAGAAATTCCAAAGCCTATGGTTTGCTAACACCTTAAGCTATCAAATGGAGTAGAAATCTGGGCAAAAATCCCACTTTTATACTGCTGTAAATTTCCAGAATTGAAACAGAGCCTAATTTGTTCTTAAATTCAGCTCTAATGCTACTTTTAGCCCTTTATTCATACTAATTCTCAACCAAACTTCACTTTGGCTATAATCCACTATATTTTCAGAATTAAACCTTGAAAGCTAACTCATCAAAGAGCTCAAATCCCACATGCAACCATGGATTAAACATAAACTCAACATAAAGGACTTGTTCTTGAACTCTTGCACCAAAAACTCAACAATTCACCCAAATTAAACATGATAACACCTAAATAATAATCTTAGCATATATAACCAGCCCTTAACACTCAGCAACTTATCAAGAAATTCACATGCATCAAGATTATAACAACATCCATCAAGAATTTAACAAGAAAACCTCAAGAACTCATCCAAATACACATGCATACTCCAAACTCAAACGATAACTTATCAAAACCAATTATACACTTGAATTCATGAATTTAGAGAATAAAAGAGATAGAATTTATAAAAGAAACACAGATTAAACAAGGAATTTCAGATTAGGTTTGAAATAAATTGAATTGAGGGTTTTAGAGAGTACCCTTCAAGGTGAAAATGGATGAAAAACACAAGAGAGGGAGGAGAGGGGTGGACGGCCGGCGACTCCGGTGGCGTCTTGCTCGGTGGCCGGAAACCACCGGTGGCGGCTGGCTGGGCACGGTAGGCTGGGCAAGAGAGCAAGGAGGAGAGGGAAGGTAGAGAGAAAAAGAGATGGGTGTGTTTGAATTAAAATGATGAGGAAATAAACCCCCTCTACTAAATTACTGCTATATACTCCCTCCAATTAGCTAAAACAACTAGGAATCAAATTAAATATGAATCCATAATTTAAATAAAATAGTAGTAAGTGTATTAGGTTAAAATTATTAGTTTGTACTAAATAAAATTAATTGGTAATAAATTGGTAACACTTTGGGTAAAATAAATTAGGACTTGGATTAAAATAGGATAAAATGAGTAAAATTACCACTTGAAACAATATAAGGGGAATGAAATTAAATAAATTAAAATTGGGACGGTAAAATATATAGAAATCGGGGCGGATAAATAATAACCGTTTCTCGGTAAATAAATTTATAACGTAAAACGTATAACCTGAAATACTTTAACTTATTGAATAAATGTGTAAAGTAAACTTTTAAGCCGATAGTCCGGCACCTTAGCCATCTCCTGCGCGAGACTTGACACCGATATCAAAAAAATAAATAAATAAATAAATAAAGGTAAACGCGAAAAATTTATAACGCGATTTGAATAATTACAGTGATTAATAGATAATTAAACATGATTTTGGGGTGGGTTATTACACCGACCCATCCCCCCAACCCCCACCCTCTTACCACCGCCACCCTCACCACCACTGCCGCCACCGCCACCACCACCATCACCGTCATCATCATCACCACCATCCTCCATCATCATCATCATCACCACCACCACCACCACCATTACCATCGTCATTATCGGAGCTGGCGTCGTCCTCGCCGGAGCTGGGGTCGGTGGTTGTCGGTTCCGGGGCGTCATCAGGATCGGTGGGAGACGTTGGCAGTAGCAACGGTGGCTCGGGGCGACGTCGGGTGGTGGCGTTTTCTGGGCCAACAAACAGGGGGTTTCGGGGTGGATTTTGGTGAGGTTTTGTGACGTGTTTGGGCGGCGGAGGAGCTTGAAGGTGGTGCTGCGGTGGTCGGAAAAGGTAGGGGAGGTGACCAATGATGAAATGGGGGTGGAAGGAGGGGGGTTGAAGGTGGTGCAAGGTGGTGGCGTGGGTGGTGCGGTGCGTTGGGGTTGAGGTGAGCACACAGCAGTAGAGAGAGAGAGAGAGGGGGGGGGTGGGGGTGGGGGTGGTGGCGGTGGTGAGAGGGTGGGGGTTGGGGGGATGGGTCGGGGAGATGGGTGTGGGGGGGGGGGAGGGGGGTTGGGGTGATAGAGAGAGAGAGAGAGAGAGAGGAGAGAGAGAGAGAAAGAAAAAAGAGAATTGGGTTGAGGTGGATTTAAAAAAAGAAAAATTTGATTTATTTAATCCAACTCAGCAAAAATAAAAATTTTCTTTTTTTTTTTTTGCTAAAACACCGCCACGTCAGCTTTCCGGCCTATGGGATTCGCCGGAGGTTCGTTAGAAAAATTAACATGTTAAGGTGGGTTCGTTGTAAATTAGCTTGCAAGGTTGGTTCGTTATTTCAAAGGACCCTCAAAGGTTGGTTTATAAGATTCCAATTTCCCATTAAAATATTATCCCCTACCCCACTTGTTCCTCACCTCATTTCTCAACATATTCTCCATCATAATCGATACCTATACCCCGCTACCCATTTAAAAATTATTATTTGTACTATATTTGTACTATGACCCTGTTTGGTAAACAACTTATCAAACATCTTATTGCAAAAGTTGGCTTATTTGGGTATCAAATAGGCAATTCATGTGTTTGATAAACAACTTATTTGGTTGATTGTTTTGTTTCAATCAACCAATTTCAATATGAAGGTTAGAGCAAAATGACTTATTGTGAAAATATATTTTAGTCCAAAAGTTGCCTAAAATTATACAAATGTCATCCTCAAAATAATATTTATAAAGGGTATAAATGACATTTCAAAAAAATACTTTTTCAGAAACAATTAACTTTACTAAACACACTTTTTCCAAACAACAAATCCAAATAGCCAATACAAACAGTCAATCCAACATAGTCAATAGTAAATAGCTAATGCAAACCGCCAAAAACCAACAAATGTTTACCCGACAAGGCCTATGTGTTCTTTAATCTCAAGAATATCATAAGACAGCCTAAGTAAACGATCAGTTACATATAAGGGAAAGTTTTCGGCTTTATTGTGAGTTTGGGATAAAATGTGTTTGACACGTTTGGCTTATTAGATTTCTGATTAATTTTGCGGAGGGATTGTGCTGCTATGTACTTGACTATTGAATTCTAATCTAAAATGTAATTTTTTTTTTCAAAATAACTTCATACGAGGACAATATCTGGCATCTACACAAGTATAAAATATGCACAACTATCCACTATTACTTATAGAAATCATGACTAAGTGTTGTACTACTAGGGAGAGTACAGATTGTCGATCCCAAGGAGTTAGTTCTCGTAATAGTCTAAGGTCAATGTCCTCTTGTTTTAAGCAAAGAAACAATTGAATTTTTCGAAGATAACAATAATAAAAACACAAAGAGAAATTAAAATAAGAAAACCTTAGGTGTGAATTTACCAAATTAACATGTTAGAAAATTCTACTAATGCTTCTTTACTAATCACAATGTCGATGAACTGGGGAATCGGAACAGTTTGGACCACCTAAGCCTTCTCTCAAACGTCACTAAGCCAATTCAATTGAATTAATTGTTATTCTCACAAAATTAAGACAAAGAATTGCAATTTCATCGATGTCTCCCCTAATTACAATCTAAAATACTCTCATACCCATATTGTAAAATCCATCAATTACACTAGAATTAAGTCTCTTCTCTCGAAGTATACTCAATTCCCAATAAACATACTGATAAGATTCTCTCAAATCTCACATCAATTCAATCTTGTGGCAAAAGATGAAAATTCGTCATACAATTGCGAAAGTAGTAAATAAAACACTAATCACAATTAAACTAACATATTATAGGCAAATCCCTAACCTAAGTTTGAGATTTAGCCACACATCTTCATAGTAATTGACAACAAATTGATAAAACAAACCCTAAAACAAGAATAATTAATAAACACAAGAGAAAGAACATGGACTAATGCCTTGAATTTGAATTCGATTGCAATCAACAAACTTGAAATCTTGAGTAATTAACAACATTTGATTTTGGATACTTAATATTTGAAATACTTACTAGCATATTGAAATATTGAATGCCTAATTTATGAACTTACTAGTACCTATAATAAAAAAGGATACTTTCCACCAACATTTGTTGTAATTGTGAAGGTAGAGTGATTGGTTGCTTACTTGCTTGATGAGTCACGGTCTAATTCAAATACCGGTTCCTTCTGCTCATGTTTTTGCTTGTATGACTCCTTATTTCCTTTCCTTTCCTTCTGCTTATGTTTTTGCTTATCTAATTCAAAAACCAGTCTAATTCAAATGCCCGTGGACCCGTTAAGTTTGGGTCTGGGTCTAAATTTTGAGGCCCAACGGGTCCATTGGAGTCATTGCAGCCACAATGTTTACATAGTTGCAACAATTTAGTCAAAACCAAGTACTAATTTTTTTCATCTGTTCTGATCCGTCATGAAGTCAGTAATATATAATTTCATAATCTTCACATTGGTAGTTTGTCTATTATTCTTTTTTTGTTGGTGTTATATTTTTTGTGGGAATAGTTTCATGTATAAGTAGTACATTAACAAGCTTTAATTTATGACTCAATTGATTTCTTTTGGTGGACCCGTTAAGTCTGAGTCTGAATTTTGATACCCAGCGGGTCCACTGGAGTCATTGCAGCCACAATGTTTACATAGTTGCAACAATTCAGTCAAATCCAAGTACTAATTTTTTTCATCTGTTCTGATCCATCGTGAAGTCAGTAATATATAATTTCATAATCTTCACATTGGTAGTTTGTCTATTATTCTTTTTTTGTTGGTGTTATATTTTTCTTGGGAATAGTTTCATGTATAAGTAGTACATTAACAAGCTTTAATTTATGACTCAATTGATTTCTTTTAGTTTCTACAAATATACACAAATATGACCGCTTCGAAAATAATCTATTCCTGTATTGCCATGAATATTTTTTTTTTTGGTGCTTGGAAGCTAACTACTTTAGCTATTATATAAATAGAGGGCACTTATTTATTTGAAATATATGTTCTTTGTACATGCAAATATGCTTGGATTGTATTTCAAATTTGGTCCAAAATTTTATGGGTTAGTTTATGATCAATTTTTCTTCTGTGACTCTCGGTCTTGCTGATTACAGTGATGGAGCAGTAAATTGTTTTCAAGGCTTTTGCATCAACTGCTAAATGCTGTCCAAAGCATTTGCCTTTCTCCATTAAAGTAGGCACCCTTCACTGCAGCAAGATTTTCTTTCCGATGAGCTCCAGTGACAAGCCAATTGGCTCGCTTTTCCTATACCTCAAAATATTCCGCCTTTCTATTTAAAGCCATATTTGGTAGATAACTTTTTGGCCTCAAAATGCTATTTTGATGCTATTTATAGTGTTGTTGACACTACTACACATGAAACCCCTAAAAATTGACTCCGTCTTTTATGTAGATGGTTGTATCGATGAAATGTCCTAGTAGATAAATGGAAAATGCCGATTGCTCAACTGATGTTGGCTTCGGTCCTTCTTTATCACACTCATCAAACCAACACATGTGATGCCTATTTTCGCCTATTATAGTTCACTTATATGATCATATGATTATAACAGATTGATGAAGTTATCATGTTCTAAGATTGTATATATGTTAATCAGTTCACTGCCAAAGTTTATAAGGATATTTTCCCTGTTAATTAGACATGCGGCATTGATTTTTACAACTTGAAGCCCGTGCAAAGCACAAGCACGGGCTCAATCACTAGTCTAAAACAAAAGACGTGTGAATAACAATTAGGCTATGTGAGTTTCAACCTACTCAAAATCTTCGTCGAACTCTCTGCTCCTCCACTGCATCTCCATTGCTGGCCAATCGAAAGGCTCTCTGGCGGGTTTGACGGCACTCCGACCGGCTAGTTGGTGCTCGCATCTGCAACCTCGGGTGACATTGGAGTAATTGGTTGTAATTTGGTAAAACCCTAATTCCTAAACTCTTACTCACTGTTGATAATTGCTTATTTTGGAATTACTTTTCTCAATTCAAGTGATTTCCAGCTTTCATTCATCGTATATAGTTGTAAAATTGTTAATTTGTCATTGGAACAACATGAGTAATTGGTTGTAATTTCGTAAAACCCTAATTCCTGAATTCTTACTCAGTGTTGATAATTTCTTATTTTGGAATTTCTTTTGCCAATTGAAGTGATTTTCTAGCTTTCATTCATGGTATATAGTTGTAAAATTAGGAGATTGTTGTTAATTTGTCATGGGAACAAAATCTGTTGTTGTAGGGGACTTGGGTTCAATGTTTCTGTGCAATTTCGAAGCCAACATATAATGTGGACACTCCTGTTTCATGCTATATAGTTGTAAAATTACAAGTATTTGACACAAGAGAAAACAAATACTGATTTATGGATAAATAAACCAATCAAAAACTGGGTGTATTTGACATATTGAGTTGTATGTCTCCTCATCCCCTCATCATTAGCATGATGAACTACACACTCTTTCATAATTGCTATTAGATACCAACTTGGCTACTGTTATTTGGATGCACCCATGTGAAATACTGATTGTACAGATTTTGATTGAGCTGTTGGCCCTGTTTTTTTGTGTGGCAAATTGAGTGCGGTAAATGGTATGGTATGGTAATATTGTGGAAAATGTGGTATGGTATGGTAAGATATGGTAAAATTTGTGGTAAAAATGATTGATGTGATGGATGAGGAGAGAGAATGTGAAAAGTAGAGGAGAAAAGTGATGAGAGAGAAAAAGTAAAGAGAGAGAAAGTTATAATTGTTGTGGTAAAGTGTGGAATAGTACGGTATGGTATGGAAGCAGTGGCGGATCCGGACATTCCATTTAGGGGTGTCCAATATAATTCTAATTATATCAGCACTTTTGAAAATTAAAATAATAAATATAAATAAATAACAATAAAAATATAAATAACTTTTAAATAACATATTCACAAGCTTAACAAAATAAATAACATACAATTTGATAAATTAATGATCAAAATTTAAAAATTTTGACCTAATGAGTCAACTTGGACAATTTATTTGAGACAGAGGGAGTAATATTTTAGGGTTTTTGAGTTGGTGCTAAATTGGACACTCCTATTATATATTTTGAAATTTTTTTTTACAGCGTCCACTTACTCCAATTAAGAAAATATCTTCCGAATAATATTAGACAATCATAAATTTTTCTTTGGCTAAGGGTGTCCGTGGACACCCCTGCACCATGCACAAATCCGCCCCTGTATGGAAGGATTGTGGTAATTGTAGATAAATATGGCAGGTGCGGTGTGGAACCGCACAAAAGAAAAGGGCCTAAAAGAAACAAAGAAGAACATGGAGGGAAAAGTGGTAATGGGACAACTGCCCACTAAGGTAGAAAGGTTGAGTTGAAAGAAAGAATATCCCTGTTCTTTGGATTGGTAATCCAATCCAATCCAATCCAAACTTTACACAATTTCACAAAAAACATCCTTTCTAAAAACACAATTTCCCGAAAAAGCATCCTTTCTAAAAACACAATTTCCCAAAATAGCATCGTAACTTATTCAATCCAATCCAATCCATCCAAACTTCATTTTATCCAATCCAAAGAACAGGAGGATGCTGGTGTGTGTACAGTAGAAACTCACATAGTCATCAATCCTTTATTATTATTTTCTTGCGTGTGATAAATCACATGGCATGTGACCAAAAAAAAAAAAAAAAACCGAAAACATAGAGAGAGGGTGTTGAACCTAGATAGGAGGAAGGAGCGAATAGAATAGGCAGTTACCTTGACATATTAGTTATTCTTTCATCAAGTATTTAGATTTTTTTTAATGATAGGAGATTAGCTAAGGGTTGAAGTTATGCAGATGTGGTAACTTCTGTAGAAAGTAGGAAGCTGTGTTTTTGGCTGTTGGTTATGTTGCATAGATTTAACAATACAATTTTACACTTGCACATGATTCTCATAGATAAATATCAATATATATTACATGCATCTGGAGTTTATGCTCCCGGATATTTGCAAGTGAACAATCACATTATTGAGAGTAAACAACCTGATATCTGCAAATGAACAATCACACTATTTCGATGCTTTTGAAGCCATGAAAAGGCAATGGTTCTTATGTTAAATGTTCTTCTTGCTAATAATTATTATACTTTTGATACCTTTGAAGCCATTAATAAATATAGAATATTATGACGTAGAAATCTAATACACAGTGGTTAACTTTAGTACAACTATTGATCACAAAAATTGATCATCATACTCGAGTCCAACACACAGCTTTGTACGGGCATAATGCTTGTATATATTGATTTGGCAATTCGAAAAGCATGTGTAGATGTAAAAAATGTATGATTGAAACAATATAAAGCACGCTGTTTGTCCCATATTTGTCCACTAAAATAACTTTTTTTGTCCCTAATTATTTGTTACTTAATAACAATTTTACTACTTTTAGCCTTAGTAGAACTAATAACTTACCAATAATTGAGTAACACTTTTGTCATTTTGATGTATTTCTGCCCAAATTCATGTGTTGTATTGGTTTCTCGATTACTTTCAAAAGTGACAAATTAAAAGGGATAAAAGGAGTATGTTGAAAAGAACATTCGACTTGACACCAGTGGACTTGAATCCTGGATCCACCACCGGTGAAAGAAAGAATTGAATTAGTCTTTTCATGCTTAATGGTTAATAGTTAATAATTTGATTTTAGTTTTGAAATCCACGAATGTTTGTTGTCCTCCCATTTAACTTATTTTTCCTTTTTTCCTTTTTTCCGGCTGTTGTGGCTAGTGCCAAACTGTATATTCTTTGCTTATTTAGTTATTTGTCTATGCTTTGCTTTGTTCCAATCTGGGACTTGCCAATGGCTCTGCCCCAGGCATGCGGTTCTTATAGTTAAACATTCCTACTTGCTGATGATAAGTCAGTCTTTCTTTTTTTTCCAAGGTCTTTTTGAGTTACTGATACCCAGAATTAGTGTGTGTACTATATAGTTGAGCTGATGATACTCTGGATATTTGTTTAAATTTTGGTAATTATCCTTGATAACGTTTGGTTTGTTACTGTTTGTCTCCCATTATTTTTCCAAATTGAAAACATTGCTGCTTTTTATCTTTTGTTGTTGTGAGTGTCTTCGAGAAGCGTCATAATTCATAAATATCTTGCACTTATCCAGTTAATCAATTATGTTTCTACAGAAGATCTTGGGCTTGCCATTAAGTGTTGTGTACCCACTATAGCTGAAAATGGAAAATGGTGAAATCCCTGAAAATGCAAATGAGCGTAAGTTCCATTATGACGCCCTTTTGAAATTGCTAATTGTCTTGTTGAGTTTGGACACATTGTGGACTGATGGAACCCTCGCATTTGCTGACTGCTGGGGTTGAATTTTTTTTTTTTTTTTTTTTTTTTTTTTTTTTTGGGGCTTGAATCAGACTGCCCGGGGCCTCAATCAGAATCTGCTGGGAAATCAGATGCTTGTGAAGGCTGCCCTAACCAACAAATTTGTGCCACAGCTCCTAAGGGCCCTGACCCAGGTGAGCATATACAGTGTCATTTCTAATAAGTATTATGTATTCTATATCAATCTTTTGTTACATCTTACTTTTTTAACAAGGCCTCATGACCCTCATCATTTATGAATGTAGCATCTTATATGTTTAGTCAGTATTCAGTACTCACTTTCAGTGTGTCAAAAAGATAATTATTCATGCTCGAGTAATGCAACAGCACTATATCTGAACATTTGCTCAGGTTCAAAAGTTTAAGTGATCCTATTTTACATATCTGCAACTTATTCTACTTCTTTTAGAAAAAAGCGCAAGGTGCAAACATTGAGGGGAGGGCGATTGCCTTAAGAACATGTGGCACATTCTATGAAATCTTAGAAGATTTGTTAGTAAAAAAAAAACTCTGGTTAAACACAAAAGATGATTTCTCATGCAACAACTCTAATGCGATAAATTACAATCTACTGACCCTCCAATTTACAGATTTAAGGTTTTTGAATATAATCCTCATTCCTCTGTATAAAAATACCCTTTGGCTGATTGCAGGAGGCAATTAGTATTGGATTCATGCATAGATGATTTATGCTTATGTATGCTTCAGTTAAGTCTATGATTTTGAGTCAAACTCCATGAGACAAAATGAAGCATTTGGTTAAGTGGCTCACCTTTCCTGACCCCCTGTGAGGCGCTGGTGCTCCCCGCTTGCTGACGCACCAGTCGCCACTGACGCATGCTTTTTTTTAAACATTGCTTTGTTGTATACCTCCCTATCTTCTTCATTATTCCTCTGGGCACACTAATTGTGCAAGTTTGCCTGATGAAAGTATGCGAGTTGGGATGGATTGGGGGGTCGGGGTTGGGGAGTGCCATCTCATTTGACCGCTTGAGGAAGAAAGTTGGTCTCCATCCCGGGCCTCCGCAGAGTCCTAATTCCCAACATGGAAAATTCCCATTCTGATTCTGGAATGAAGTCCCCTTATTTACTTCAAAATCAATCATATCCACCAAAAAAAACAAAAAAATAGTAAAAGAATTTAAAGAAAAGAACCATAGAGAAGCAGAAAATTCAAACTGCGCCCCACAACTACATACTAAAACTGGGCTCAGAGCCTCAGACATGTTTCTGAGAAGGATGCACTGAATGTTTCAAGAACCGTAACCCATGTGAGGGATCTCTTGTTTTGGTAAAGTATGAAATTGAAGCGATGATGGCTAATATGTCCATGGTGTATGATTGGAGTTTGGCACTCCACAGATGATGGCCAAGGATAACAACCAAGTGAATGAAAGTGGTGGGAGAGAGAAAAACAAGCACAAGTATGAACAAGGTGTTGAAGAGAGATAAAGAGGTCACATGCATCTCTGGTCAAAATATTGGCTGCTACAGCAAAAAGCATGAAAGCTGTAATAGTAAACCTCTATATATGTAGGGTTTGAATTAAAGGTCAATTTCGCTTGTGTACCCCTAGTATTATAGGTAGGTTTTAAAAAGTCTAGGGTAAAATTATAATTCCATAAAAATCATAACAAGGAATCAGGGAAGGGTTGGGGACTGGGGAATTTCTTCTCCGTCCCTGTCCCCGTCCTCGTGTGAAGTGAATTTTTACTCCCATTCTCGCCCACAACCCCTCTTTTGGGTGGGGATTTTTTCATGTTGGGTTGGATCCCCTATGAGGACATCAATTTCCTGCCACATTGACATCCCTACATCTGAGTAATTATTTCTTTGCTCTGCCTTTTATTTCCGTGTTGCTTTTAAACAAATGCCTAATGATACAACTGATAGAAGTGACGATATTACTAAATCCTAGCCCCTTATTGAGAATTTGATGTCATGATGCATTACAGGAGTTGATTAGGTTCTGCCATTCTGGGAATGCACTTTGACAAGTTCCAGCCCTTAGAAAATTGCATTTGGCATTCCAAATATTATGCCACAATTACTAATGATAACAGTCGATTGACAGAAAATCCCAACCTTCTTCCTAAGGCATCTAGGTCATGAGATGGTGCTTTAATGGGTCGGCTCTAGCTAAGCCGTTGCACAACTTCATTGTTCTGCATTTTATATCTATAATAGTTTTAAGTCAAATCTGTACTATTCTTACACGTGATGATTTTCATACCCCTTTCTTATTAAGGATTGGATCTCCTATGGCATAGTAGGGTTGTTTTTGTTCTGGGAATGCATGTTAACAAGTTACAGCACTCTGAAAATGGCATTTGACATTCCAAACGTCATGGTGCAAATTACTAGAAGATGATGGAGACAGATAACTGTGGCCTTGACAGGCTGACATCCACCATCTATTACAATAACTGGGCTGCTGAAAATTGAAATCAGGGAGAAATCCTCCGGGTGCCGGGTGGTGGTTGATTGATCTGTGAAGTGAATGTGATTTCCCAAGGCTGATGGAGCCTTCACCAATACTGGTGTTCTTTCTAGGAAGAAAGCACTAACTGTAAATTTAGCAAGTTCCTATGACAACCTCACCATAAGATGCAATGACACTTCTATAATAAGAAGCACGGACTCGGACACGAGACACGGATACGATACGACACGGACATGGGGACACACGATTTTTGAAAAATAAGGATACGACGCGTAGTTTGACATGTGCCCCAAGTTTTACATAGTACATAAAATCTCAAATTCTATTTTAAAAATGTTTGTTAATAAGTAAATTTTCTCTAATAGTTTATGAATTGTAAAACTATATATAAAACATAAAATCTAAATAGTCGAAGAGTGACAAAGTTATGTGAAAGAGGGGCAAATGTATGTGTAAGATGATAAAGTAGCAGGCAAGAAAAATGATGTATTGAAAAAATGATATCATAGTTGAGGATGTCTCATGGAGGTAGGCTAGCTGAAAATGTTATGTCCATCAATGATTTAGAAGTGTCCGAAGGATGGGATTCGCGTGTCCACCATGAGTCCTCCAAGTGTTGGATGTTTATTTTGATAATTATAGAGGAACACTTTTTCGCGTGTCCGACACGTATCCGAGGAGTGTCCGAGAGTGTCGGTGTCTGATACGTATCCGACATGGATACACGGGGTTGAAAGAAGTGTCCGTGCTTCATAGCTTCTATATAATGTTCTTTTTTTTTTTTTGCTTCTAAACTCAAATTTTCTAGGTTACTTTCTCCTAAATACATTTTTCATTGTCATCTACCTCCCCATCATATGATTGGGGAACCAGTTATGTATTGTCTGGGTAACGAGTTCACACTTGGTAACTAAGTCATGTGAACAAATTTTGATTTCATAATGATTAACAAAAAAATGTAGTAAGAAAAGTTAGATGATTCGGCGTGGAATTTATACCGTACATATTTTGAATGTATTAAAGCGTAATGTGCTTGGTGATAAGCAATAGCACTTGCAGCTTGTTTAAAACACATGTACCAAAATCCCCCATACTAAGAAGCACGAACTCGGTCACGAGACACAGATACAACACGGACACAGACACGGGGACACACGATTTTTTTAAAAATAAGGATACGATGGTTAGTCTGACACGTACCCTATATAGTGTTCCATAAAATATCAAATTCTATTTTAAAAATGTTTGTTGACAAATATTTTATCTCTAATAGTTTATGAATTGTAAAACTATATATAAAACATTCAATTTAATAAAATAATGAAAGAGAGACATTTATGTGAAAGTGGGACAAAGTTATGTGTAAGATGTTAAAACAATAGACAAGAACAATGATATATTGAAAAAGGGATATCATAGGTGAGAATGTCTTTATAGGTAGGCTAGCTGAAAATGTGATACCCATAATGATCTGGAGGTGTCCAAAGGCTGGGATTCTTGTGTTCACCATGAGTCCTCCAAGTGTCGGATGTTTATTTTGACAGATATTTAGAGAACACGTTTTTCCGCATGTCCAACACTTGTCTGAGAGTGTCGATATCGGATACGTGAGGCTAAAATAAGTGTCTGTGCTTCATAGCCCACATCACAGAAAAAAGGGAAGATAGGTCTGATGGGTTAACCCCCTTTTTCTTCCATCCTTGAGAGAGCACCTTGGTCCATGATCCTAGTAACTGTAATTCAAACTGATACTCCCGCCATGAAGTTAGATAAGGCTAGAATATCAAGATGTAACATGATTCGAAATAAGAACACCTCTGTACTATGAGTACTGAGGAGTACATTAGTTTTTGCTCAGGGTGTGATATTGTGCACTTCAGAAAAATCAATGGGTATATCAAGCACAGATTAACACATTGCCTTCGATGAAGGTCAACATCCATGGCAAATTTTCCAATCATCCTTGGGGATTTTGCATGTGAAGGCCAATGCTACAAGAATTTCACCCAATAAATCTAGCACATTTCAACCAAATAACCACTAATTACCATTGTCCTTCATTTGAGAGGTTGAGGTCACAGATCATTACCCAGCATCATAGTTTTGTTGATGGTTGCTGATAGAGTTTTTGTTATATATTTGTCTGTGTTACTTAGAGGCTGGAGAATTGGAACCGGACAACATAAATATGCATTTAATGGTAGTACAAGTGAGGGACAAAGAATGATTTATCTTGGGACATCTAATGTTTGTTTGTGCCCTTGTGTGCTGTGCTGTAGAAACCTTTCCATGTTCCTGAGTCTAGTTTTGTTCAATGTTGAGTGTGGCACTTTGTTGCCAGATTGTC
The DNA here is from genome assembly GCA_029582165.1 of Portulaca oleracea. Taxonomy (NCBI): domain Eukaryota; kingdom Viridiplantae; phylum Streptophyta; class Magnoliopsida; order Caryophyllales; family Portulacaceae; genus Portulaca; species Portulaca oleracea. The sequence continues at coordinate 43,256,246 of CM055872.1, read as the reverse complement.
ATATTTAGGTCAAAAGCTCAGTTTCTGGTGCCGCAGTGTTATCTTTGGGTGAGTTTCTTTCATAATATTATTCTTTACCTTATGGGATATTTTCGACACATGGCTTTGTGCAGATCTAGTTCCAATTGCAGAGAGGATGGCAACCGTGAAACACAAGATACTGGTACTGTCTGGTAAAGGTGGTGTTGGCAAGAGCACATTCTCTGCTCAACTTTCATATGCATTAGCAGCCATGGACTATCAAGTCGGTCTGCTTGACATTGATATCTGCGGTCCAAGTATTCCAAAAATGCTCGGCCTAGAAGGTCAGGAAATACATCAGAGCAACCTTGGGTGGTCTCCTGTGTATGTCGAGTCCAATCTTGGTGTCATGTCCATTGGGTTCATGCTTCCTAATCCTGATGAAGCCGTAATTTGGAGAGGTCCTCGTAAAAACGGGCTCATCAAGCAGTTTCTCAGGGATGTCTATTGGGGAGAGCTTGACTACCTCGTGGTGGATGCTCCACCAGGTACCTCAGATGAGCACATCTCGATCGTCCAATGTCTACAGGCCACTGGTATTGATGGTGCAATCATAGTCACAACCCCACAACAGGTATGTCAGTCCAATTGTATTCTCACTTTAATTAGCATTTGACGACCGGTGTGATGCACGATATAGTTTTGCAATATCTTTGTTTTATAGTAAACATTTCAGGGAAAACTAAAATTTTATTTGGTATTACAAATTAAGAAACATATTTATACCTTTGTTTACTTAAATTAAAGCGAGTGAAATTTTCAATCTTTGTTTATATATTGTAAGTCTGGTATAATATAAATTAGTGATGCAGCTGGTCAACCTTGAAATCATTAATAAATAATTTTACTCTATTTTCTTATGTAAAAGGATGTCACTATAATTCTATTACTTGGCAAAACTGACCCGAGACCCGAACAAAAAAACTGAACCCGAATGGATGACTCCATATTGACTCAAAACCCGAGGAAAGACCGACCTGAAACCCATCTGAACCGCAGCCTGATAGGTGACCCCAATCGAACTAGAACCCAATCTTGAAGAAAGTCACCTGACCTGAAGCGAATTTGATTGACGCGACGGCAACCCAAACTGATCTTCACCCGTTTGCAACTCGAGCTGATTCATCCGTTTGCTAGGTCTAATATTTTGGCTTGGACGTAGCTTAGGAATATCCGGATCTCCGAAATTTTACTGCATTACAGATTTTCCTTAGGTAGCTTCATTTTAATATATTTAGAGATTTTTGATAACGTAAGTCTCATCCAATCCAATCTAACACTTGCTACAGGTCTCCTTGATTGATGTCCGCAAGGAAGTGAGCTTCTGCAAGAAAGTCGGCATCAAAGTGCTGGGGGTAGTCGAGAACATGAGCGGGCTTTGCCAACCTCTAGGGGATGTGAAGTTCCTGAGGCCGTCAGAGACAGGCGAGCGCACCGACGTCACAGAATGGGCCTTGCAGTACCTGGCAGAGCGAGCGCCCGAGCTCCTCAATTTGGAGGCATTCAGCGAAGTGTTTGACAGCAGCGGAGGTGGTGCCTTGAAAATGTGCCACGAAATGGGAGTCCCGTTTCTCGGGAAAGTACCCATGGATCCCCAACTGTGCAAGGCCGCGGAAGAAGGTAGGTCGTGCTTTGACGATCAGAATTGCAGGGTGAGTGCTCCTGCCTTGAGGAGGATTATAGACAACCTAATACCGAAAAGAGTAGCTGAGAATGGTGCATAATGAATGTATAATTCATTCTGTTTGGTCATTTTCCTCCCAGTTTTCACTCGTCGTGCTTAGAATGGTTGAAAACTAGATCTGCCAATTACCTCCGAATCGAAAGACTTGGTTTGCTTGGTTTATGTATGTAGTTTGCAAATGTTTGCCCTTTTTGTTACTCGTAAGTATCTGTAAATGACTGCAATTTATTACGTGCACATGGAGTATGTGCTCTAAATATTGTTATTATGATTGTTTACTATATATATTTTGAACCATATACTCCAAGTGCATGTAATATGTTTTATTTAGCACTTTTCTTAGTACCTTTTATCCCTTGGCAGGATCTAAGGTTAATACACTACAAGCAATCTACATACATTAGCTGAGTAGAGGGCTCAAGGAAACTAAAGTTGGGTTTTGGCAATAGTAATGGTATATTCTTTTTAAATTTATTCAAACTTTATCCAAATTAAGTTGTTTATATTTGCAGTTTAATTTTTTCTTATTATGAAAAATTATAAAAATATAATATAATTGTGGAGTTTGCATGTCTTAAACTAGTTTGTTTCATATATTTCTATGACTCGAATGTTTTCCATTTGTTGTTCTCTTTCCCCCCTTCTCATAATTTTAGAAATAATGTTTTATGGGCAAACTTTAGTTTGTGGTTTTGCACATGATTTCCAAATCTGAAACCTGAATAAATCCAAAATCGACCTGTATTAGACCCGACGCTAAAGTGACCCACCCGCCCCAAATGGACAGGTCTCGTGGATGAATGCTAGTTTTGGTACTTGGCAGATATAATGAATTAATTTGATTTCTCATCTAGTTTTGAGTGCATTGTAAGAGGAGCTTCAGATGGCTAGTTACACTTGAGCGGGAGTGGTAGTATTGTGAGTTTGAAAATAATGTACCTGCGTAGGGAAGGTGACTAAAAGTTGCTTGATAGTTGATATTGTAAGATTGATTTATTTTTTTTTACTTTTTTTACATAGCAAAAATATTACTTTATTTACTTTTTGTTTGTATGTACTATTGGCTGAACCAAACCTTCTTTATAAATATTTGGTTTTTAAGAACATTAATTATTGAGAAATAAAGCGACAAATGAAATAAAATAAATAAATAATTCCTATAAGATGAGAACATTAGGTTACCCATAAAGTTGAGTTTGATACAAAGAGAATTAGTATGACTAACTTTTAGCCAACTGATTAAGCCTTAGTAAAAAAAAAAAAGAAAAAGAAAAACACTTAAAAAAAGGCACCCTTGTCCTTGTATGCTCACCATTTCCATCTTCCTTCTTTTTCTTTCTTTTTTTTTTGGGTGCCTTAGAAGTCTCTTTACTCTCTAATACTATGACTTAATCAAACAACCTTTTTGTCCATATATCCTCCCTAACTATAGTATTCCTTTTTCCCTGCAACTAAAGTCTTATTTGTTGAAAATTTAGTAGTATATTTTGGTTTTCCATAAGATAATGATGCCCCTCAAATTCTCCCTACTAGAATTTTGTCAAGTCCAAAGAGGTTCCCAAATTGTGCTAAGGTTGTTGTTATCATCATAGAAATTATTGACGAAGTTGTTGCTTGTCTGACCATATTCCTGATCGTTTGATGTGGGCACGGGTGTCATAACTTGATCCTGCGATTGTGTGACTTCCATGCAAATTAGGGCTAGCAAGTTTGCCTGTTGGCATTGCATGTTGACAATCTCGGCCCGTGCCTTTGCTAGTTCGGCTTGAAGATCGCTCACTTGCTTCTGTAGCTGGCATATTGCCCCCGCGCACCCGTATACTGGATCTCTAAGTCGAGCATTTGCTTCGTATACCATGCTACTTACTGCATCGGCTCTTTGGGACTCTGGTAGATCCTGATATGATCAAACACAAAGTAAATTCAGATTGATTCAAAATTTTAAAGATCAAATTTGGTTGGGGACTAAAGTAAATGAAAACTGAAACTAGTACTTTTAAATCCCGCATAAGGGTGAGGCATAGAGGACTGGATATAACTGTCTTATGCCTAAAGTTTGTACTTTAATGTAATTGTCTTACGCCTAAAATTTGTAATTTAGAGAAAAAAAACATGTTACAAATATGAAAGGGGGAGAGCATTGTAGGTGTATGGACAAGATACATGTGGATGGTTGGACAATGTAACATGGTAAAAAGATTGACCCAAGCACATGCATATAATACTACTTTCCATGGAGATATCCTTATCAAAGTGATAGACAAGAGTTGACCATGTTCATATAAATACTTTCTATGCAATGTGTTCATTTGTCATTGGTCCAAATCCTTCCTCGTTGCGTGTGAAACCAAATCTCATTAATACACTCACTATGTTTTCTAAGCTTTGACATTTATGCCTAAATATTTTGCCAAAGCCCCCTCTTTTTCATAAAATAGCTCAAGAATATATATATATATATATATATATATATATATATATATATATATAAAAGTTCAAAGAGAAGCTAGTAGGTAGGCAAAGGGATAACAAAATACTAAACTAAAGCCAACAGATAATCTTGAAAGTAGATTGGCCCTGTCAAATTTATGGGTAAAAAACAGTTGGGTAAAAGTTAAATTTTGGTAACTTTCGATAATTTTTGGTAACTTTTGGTAAATTCTGGTAACTTTTGGCAAATTGATGCCAATATATCAAAATTAATTCTTTTTTATTTCTTCAAATTTGGTAATTTTTGATAAATTTTGGTAAAAACTGGTAAATTTGGGTAAGTTAGACTTACCCATAAATTTGAATAAGTTAGACTTATACAGAATTTTTAGAAACACCAACAATTTCCACTATGAAAACCGGAACTACGACTATAATTCGAACCTTAATTAATGAAAAGATAAACCTTAATCTGCTCTCATGTCACTTGAGCAGTTGAATACAAGGTCTTGGGCATACTGCATTGAGAGCCTCTTTTTGAAGTTAATCCACCACATTAATTTTTATTTTTTTTTTGAAATTCCCAACACATTAGTTACCACAACTTTATGTTAGTTGTGAGTTACCTACCTAGGACCTTGGTGGAAAATGGAAATGACACAACAACTTAAAGTTTAGGATCTAGTACATATCTGTAGTTGAAAATTATTTTATCTTATGAATATGAGACACCTAATTAAGTTAGGTTACATGGATATATATGAAAGAGGTTAGTTAATTCACATATATCTTAGCATGACATCTCTTTTGATACATCCATATCTAGATTTTAGGTTAAAAATTTTCTACTTTGAGCTAGCTTTAATAATATAGTTAGGTTAGGCTATATTGGCTGAGTTGGTTAGTTGATTTTCTAACTTCTAGCAAAGTGTTTTTCACCCAGCCTTGGATATATACATCTTGGCCATGTTCTTTTGTGGTGTATCGTAACGTACCTACCACAATTTATCACATTAATTACAAATCATTATATATTACTATACCACACCAAACTTTATCACAACAACCATAATTTTTCCTCTTTACTTTTTTCATTACTTTTCACTTTTTTTCTCCTCACATACCACACCAATCATTCTTATTAAAACCTACTACACTGTACTACATCTTGTGATACTATCCACTACCACACTTTACCCACCGAAAAAGCAGTGTCAGTAGGTGGTTTCAAAAGAAAATGTTATTACATAAAACTAGGACAGTCAAAAAAAGTCCGATCCAAAAACCCGGTTCAATCCGACCCGGAAAAACCGGGTATGGTCATAGAATTTTCGTATGAATTTTTAAATTGATCGATTTGACAGAAAATTCGAACACAATATTTTCCAACTTTCTATTGTTCGAACCTAGTTTAGACCCGAATTTATACTTGTCCGATATGTACGACCCGAAAAATGTTCCAAAAATTTGGATATCAAACATCAAATTTTCATCCGATATCCAATTCATCCAAACCCAGATGGACGCGGACCCGAATTTTTTACATCTATCCATAAAACTATTAAAGCATCACTGAAATAGTACAATTTCAACCCTATTAGAGCATTAGCTTTGCATTATTGGTGATATATGGAGTCAAACTTTCTAGATGCTATCCATTTAGTAGAAGCTAATTAATTACTTTTCGCTTTGAATGGTAATAGAAGCACATACTATATATGGAATAACCGAATAAGAATGAAATTAATTATTATTTTTAAAAACACATCGCAACGTGGTGGATTTGGCAAGGAACTTTTTTTTTTTTTTAATACAAGTAAAAGGGGTTTTTTTTTCTGCATTTTGACCCTGAACTTTATGGGTATTTATATTCTGAACCCTTCGTTTTCAACATTAACTTTTTAGACCCTAAAGTTTGTAGGTCAATAAAAAGAAAAGACCCATGTCTCATTCTTTATTTTCCTCCCATGTTATCGGGGTTACTTAGACCCCTGAGTACATGGTTTTAAGTAACTCCTACATGAATAAAAGAGTTTTATTATAACTTTAATATCAATTTTAACCTTAGTCTTGAAGTTTGATGCCAATCGGGAGAGAAATTCAAACATGGAAAGAAAAAAAAAAAGGGAAACATACTTTTTTTTCACCTCACAAACTTTAGGGTCCTTTTTTTCGACCTATAAACTTTAGGGTCCAAAAATTTAAAGTTGAAAACCAAGGATTCAGAATATAAATACCTCTAAAATTCAGGGTCCAAAATGCAAAAAACCCCAAAGTAAAAGTCATATGTTCGAAAGTTCAATTATTCCACAGTTGTGATTGTGTTAACTTTTCTTCTACGCGTTCGCTAATTCATGTTAGAAAACACAACGTTTCAGATTACAATAACTATGTTTCCTACTTTTTTTTTTGGTTTTTTGACAAGAGCCATTTTTCCTACTTTAAGTACTTGATTTGTTTACTTTTAAAAGACATATTGAAATCAATCCAATGGATATTACATTACATTTTATAAAATATTAGATATGATCAATATAATATATTTGCATGGGATAATTGCATCAAGTCAAGGAAACACAAATTAGTAGGTGTTATATATATATATATATATATATATATATATATATATATATATATATATATATATATATATATATATATAACACTCTTACCTACATCCACGAAATGATGAGTTTAAGAGTTTTTGACATAAAAAACTAACTTATCTTGGTATAAAAACTATATTAGTATCTATATAATTAAAAAATATAATTAAATTTCATAAATATAGTACCACATATAAATTATATAATAAAATTATATTTTTTACTTCCTAAAAGTTAATTTGAATATTGTGTTATTTCTACATGTCGGCTTAAGCTTCCTAGAATCAATTCAAAGTAACTATAAAAAGGATTTTAGTGTCGAAATCATTATAGATATTAGGTGATATTCTACCCTAGTTGAAAAGATTTTACTTACAAACTACTTTTTTTAACAAATACAAGAAACATTCCACTATCACAGTTGAAAAAAAAATAATTAAAGTATGGTAAAATTTTAATATTTCAAAGCCTCATTATAATAGTTTAGTTGAAAAATATACTAAAATGATAAAAAATGAAAGTGATGAGATGGTCGATTAAATAATTAGATACCTGGAGGAACTTGATAATATTGCTAGCACCAAAGACCTTATGAGCAATGGTGAATTTGAGGGGGTCAGTGGGAGGGAAGTATGGAGCCAACACACACTTTTCAGCGCAACGACGTCGTAGGATCTTACATGCGGCGCAGGGGCTCATTACCACCGTCGCCTGAGGCTGAGGCTGAGGCTGAGCCACCACGGCCGTGCTGTTATTAGCAGAGGAGGCCGTGCGAGGAGGAGATGGAGATGGAGAAGAAGTGCATGCTGACGGCGAGGATGCTGCCGACGTCTTCTCACAGCTGCTGCTATCCATTTTTATGTCTTAACTCTTAAGAAAGAAAGAAAGAAAGAAAGAAAGAGAGATTGAGTTTGTGGGGAAGTGAAATGCAATGTCAGGTGGTGGTGTGGATATATTAAACAATGGACATGGGAACGTGGAGTTTTATATAGGGCCACTGCATTTATCATGGTCAAGGGGTGACGTCATAAATGCTTTCACCTGACATCATTATTCTTTATTTTTCATTTCCAACATAATTTCCCTTTTCTTTTTCAAGGGGGTTACGTGGCCTTTGCTCCCAGAGTAGGAGTAGCAATGGGTCCCAGATCTACCCCAGACCTATTGGACGTATTCAGGTAGGTCTAGATTCATTATTTTTGGGTCTGAAGGATCTAGGGCAGGTTTGACCCCACCAAAAGTTGGAGGATTAGAATTCATTATTATTGGAGTCTAAAGATCCGGTCGGTGCGAGCTAGTCTGGCTCTGGGTCCGCCAAAAAGTTGGTGCGTCTGGGTTTGAGTCTAGATTTGGACCCATGGACAACTCGTGAAAATACATCGGAATATGGAAAATAAAAACTAAAATTCTAAGTTTTAGTTATGCATTGAAAAACCCTAAACCTTTACTCACTACCAACTCCCCAGCCCCTCTCCCCTCTCTTCGACGCAACCTCTCTGCTTCTCTCTTTCTCTTAGTCTCTCCCCGACCCTGTTGCTCCCTCATTAATTCTCAGTTTCTCCGCCTGTCTCCCTAGTGATCGCTCTTTCCAATGGTCTTTCATCATCGTCGAACTCCTTCTAGTAACTAGAAAGTTTTTTCCTATTTCCACAAAAGTTGTTTTTCTTTTCAATTCTATAATTGTTTTTTTTATATCAGTCATTTTTATGTGATATTTCTTATTGAATTTGACTGTTTATTTTGCTCGATCCCCCTCATACTTGATATTTGCATTACGGTTGTTGTGCAAAATAGATTTTTATTTGTTTTTATTGATTTTTGTTCATACTAATGGTGATAGGAGTTTGGATTTTGATCTTTAAAGGATGCAAAATTGATATAAAAAAATATATAAAAGTTGAACTCATTAAGGACGTACTAAGAACCAGTGGACTCGACAAGTCTGGGTCATGAGCCAAATATTTTTAGACTAGCTGGGTCTTGGGCAGGTCCGAATCCAAAAAGGTTGACGAGTCTAGGTCTGGGTGCAACAGTTGGACTTGCCCCAAACTCACGCTATTGCCATCCCTGCTAGAGAGAGTGTCGATTTCTTATATGCAATAAAAGCCTTGAAAACTAGAAATGAGACAGTGAGCCTCAAACCAAGTTGTTATGTGGTCCGAACTAACTTTACACAATTTAATTACATACTATATTGCCTGTTGTTTTTAATATGGTACATGTAATTTTTTCTTTTTGGATGAATGTTCTATACAAGTTTTTGAACATTATATATATAAATTTTTGAACATTATCATACTGTACGATTTTGACATATCACATATAAAATTTTGAGTATATAATATATATAAGTTTTCGAACACTGGTATATTGAGATCACAATATATGTTATGTGATTTTGAGATTATAGTCTAACTTCAATTCTACTACTTGAAAAAGAAAAATTCATTTATAACTTGTCCACCTAATTAAGCTTGTGTTCAATATGTTTTGCATGTTGCCTTCTTTGTATCTAGCTTGTGTTCATATACATACGTTTTTTTTTAAATATATACATATTCATATTTATTCTTTTGTCCTCGTTTTTTTGTTTTTTGTAACGAGCCTTTCTTGTAACTTGTATTTATACAAGTATTTACTCTTTTGCCATTGAAAATAACATAACTACACATTTCTAAAAGAGATAAACAAAGACAAAGGTGATTGAAGTGTCAAGATCTTAATATAATGTTGTTTGTTTAATTTTCTTCTGTTGTCTAATGATTGTATTCATGTTGTAATTGAAGGGAACATAACTCATGAGTTTGATGATAGATTAGGGGAGATATGTATTTACAACTTTAAAAGTTTTAAGGCCCGAAAAAATAGAGACGACTATCATGTGGCTAGTGACAATAAAAATATGATCTTGCTTCTACCAAAACACCTATGTCATATCATTACAAGATGACATCAACATTCAAAGACATATGTTCCATTGTAGACTTCGAAAATCTTGATCACTTTCGCAAGAAGATATATAGAATCTATATTTGAAATTGCTAGTATATATTAAATTTGCATTATTTAGAGTAAATTCAATTTTGTACAAAAAAATGAAAATGAATTATATGTATATTTATATGTTACATTACGGTTTTTATATCAAATTTACATAAACATAAAGATAAAAATATATGCATGTAAAACACATGTATATAAATACATTAACACAGATTGGTAATGTAGATTCATGAAGATTAAAATTTGCATAAAGACGAAGATTTAATAAACATAAAATGTAAGAATGGACCGTTTCTTCCCCGTTGTGTAGGGGTGTCAATGCGGTGACGGTTTCACGAAGCGGTGCACCGGCCGCAACGGTTTTCCAAAATTGTAAATTGGAACCGTAACTGGAATACCTGGGTTTTTTAAATCGGTGCACCGGAATTAATGGTGTGGTGTCACCAGTTAACTGGAACCACCTTTATTTTCATCAAAATTAAAAAAACATCATTCAATCAAAAAAAAAAAAATTCAAATTTGATTCCGACTGTGTCAGTGTAATTTGTTTAAATAATATATATATATATATGTGTGTATGTGTAATTTTTTTAAAATTCAATATATATTAACGGTGCGGTTCCGGTTCCCCGTCGGTTTGAAATTTACAAACCGGAACCGCGCCGTTTAGCATCCAGTTCGATACACTGGAAAAATGAAGCGGTTCTGTATTGTTCATTTCCAATTTTTTTTGACCGATTTATGACTCGTGAAGCGGTTCCCTTTTTTTTGAACAGCCCAACCGTTGGGCACATAATGACATACTACTCCCTCCGTTCTTTTTTATCTGTCATTTACGGTTTTCTGTGCCAATTTTTAATCAATAATTTCTGATATAAAACTTTTATAGAAAATATAATATTATACTTTTTAATAGTACTTTTTATTACGAATCTAATGATATCAATTTTGTATTATGAATCATTATACAAATTAAGATATTGACGGTCAAAATTTTTGCCATAATTCCTTAGACGACAGATAAAACAAAGCGGAGGTAGTAGTAATCAGAATGACTCCCTCATATACGGTACTCTGGAATGTTCGTTGTACAAGTAAATAAATATGCATTGCATTAGAAGACTCAGGGAAACACTGACCCATATTCGTCAATCCAGGGAATATTATATGCACTGTTAGAATTCCTCAACTTTAACCCCACGATGGAGAATTGGAAACGGATTTTGTGGTTAATATTACTCTTTCCTTCCCATATTATCTCTCACTTTAACTAACTTTCTTTTTTCCCATAATATCTGTCACTTTATATTTCTAATAGCGCATTAATTACTAATTTATTAAATTAACCTTATTAATTACATCTTTTTCATCCATTTTTCTTTTTTATTCACATTTTCCCATTTTTATTCACCATTTTATTCAACATTTCCACATTTTCAATGCACTAAATTAATGTAGATGGAAAGTTTTTTTGGTTTTTTAAATTGTGTCCCAAGTGACACTTAATTTGAGAAGGAGGGAGTACTATTTACTAACCATGACTTTGAAATTCATTGATTAATGCAATTCTTGTCAACCAAGTTAATATTAATATTGGTAATCAAACAAAACAAAAAAAAAAAAGATTTGGGTATGAAAAGAAAACCAGACCTTTGAAATTCGTTGATTGTTAACCTGTTGTTTGGATTGTGACTATTTCTAATACAAGCCAATCCAATTCATCCAAACCTCATTTTGTCAATCCAAAGAACAAGGTTGTTTGGTATTACGGAGTTAGGAGGTGACAATGAGAATAGATAAATATGTAATATAATTCTCATGTTTATTTTGTGGGAATGGTAAAAAATAAGGGATGAGGAATGGGAAAAGAGACCCCCAACTCCCACTAATCTATTACTTGGGAGAGGGGTGATAATTTGGGTTTTTTGTATTTTGGACCTCGAAGTATAGGATAATTTATTTTCTTGACCCTTGATTTTCAACGTTAATTTTTAATTTGGTCCCTAATGTTTGTGGGCTAGATACAAAAAGACTCTAAAGTTTGTGTGGGTTGACAAAAAAATCTCGTGTACATTTTTTTTTCTTCCCATGTTTAAATTTCTCTCGATTAGCGTCAAACTTGAAAACTAAGGTTAAAACTGATATTAAGGCTATAACATACCTCTCTTATTCATGTCAGAGCTAATTAGACTCCTAAGTACCCTAGTAGTTCCGACGCGAATACGAGAAATGTATTATAGCCTAATTAATATCAGTTTTAACCTTAGTATTCAAGTTTGATGCCGATCGAGAGAGAAATTAAAAAATGAGAAAAAAAAAGAATTGGACACATGCCTTTCTATAGCAACAAACTTTAAAGTCCATTTTTATTCACCCCATAAACTTTAAAGTTCAAAAAATTAACTTTGAAAATTAAGAGTTCAAAAAATAAATTACCCTATACTTCGGAGTCCAAAATGCAAACAACCCATGATAATTCATGTTGGGAATGGGATATGTACATTAAGCATGGATACCCCATTAATCATTCTCGTTGTTTCCCCCCCCTTATCAATACATGAGTAGTCAGGGAAAAAAGAGCAAGGCTTTGTTATTTTCTGCGGTTAGCAAACTGCGATGTCACAACCTACCACAGTTTGCTACAACCCACCACAAAATACTATTTTACCACAATTCACCACAATCCACCACAAATTACTTTTTTACAATTACCAATACAATATTTTATATATATACAAAAAACCCACCACAACATACCAATAACCTGCCATAATTACACCACAACCCACCACAATTCACCACACCATATCGCGCCATACCGCATAAAAGAACAGGGCCTAAACAAAGGAAACCCTTATGTTTTTTTCCCCCTTTGGAAGTCAAGAAGGTTTAGCATTACAAGTTATAGTAAAAGACCAAGGAAGAAGGTGGTCAAAATGGTGGCAACTAATTAAGAGAAATTAGGCAATTAATCAAAATTATGCTTGTTTTTAGTACAAAAAAGTGATAGACCCGCCGGATAATCTTAGTTGAAATGGTGGACTCGTGTGAGTCTTTACTTTGTCCTCATGATTATTGTTTAACAAAACCAATCCATGCTTTTCTATTTATATATACACTTCATTCACACACGATTTATTTAAATTCTTGTCACCCTTTTGAAACATTCTACATTCTATAATCTACACTGCATTTCCATTCACTTTCCTATCATATTAGCATGTGTGACCTAGTTACTTGTCGGTAGAGATAAGTAATTTGGTTCATCAATTTCTTTCTTTTTAAAAAAAAATAGAATTTAGGGGGTGTTTAATGGGAAGGAAATTTAATTTTCAAACAAATGATTTTCTCATTTTCGGATATTTGGTGGCGAAAAAATTGAAAAAGTTATTTCAATTAAAATCATTTCTCTCCTCTCTTTGTAAACTATTTGCTTAGGTCTAATCTTAATTAAGACAATTTAATTTCTCGGTCTATGTTACCCCTCACCGTCCAAGTTTCTCGAGTTCGCTCCTCACGGTCCAGACATTGTTGCAAGATGTTTGGTGACCAAGTGAAAATTCTAATCTAACAACTATTAGTATATGATAGACTAGTGTTTTAAGTAGCTTTTCAAGTAGTATATATTTAGCGTCTTAACAAATATTTTTGAAATGTTAATAAAATTAAAGTTGAGCATTTGATATAGTGTCTTAATCACAGTTGAGTGTTTCAAATAGTGTTTTTGAAATGCTAATAATATAAGTACTTTTTGCAAATTTTATCTTCAAATACCTATATTATTTTACGTCAATCTATATTAACAGGTTGATCCAATTACTATCAATGAGCTCGCCTCTTAGCTCAAGTGGTACTTGCTGCATTGAGGTAACCCATAGGTCCCGGGATTGATTCCTGGGAGCAGCAACAGGCGCATGTATGCCTGGCTTTCTCCCCTCCCATAAGCTTAGGGATGGCAAGGGGGCGGATCGGGGAATGGGGGAGTATACCCCCGTCCCCATCCCCGCTTTGGGGAATGATTCTTGCCCCATCCCCGTGGATTCCCTATCCCAACGGGGAATTTTTAAAACTATCCTAAATTTAACTAAATTTTAATCAGATTCGGTTTTTAATTGCGCCCGGTTTTTAACATGTTCAAAATACAACGTATTTAACTTGCTCAAGTAATAATACATCAAAATCAAACAATAATACATCAACAAGTAAGAATAAATTGGAAAATTATTCTTTGTCATTCCCATTAATATATATATTAAATTTGAATAAAGGTTATTTGGTAATTTTAACATTTTCGGGGATGGGGATTCGGCGATGGGGACGGGGACGGGGAATTCACCCCGGCGGGGAAAATGGGGACGGGGATGGGGAAAATTTTGTTCCCATCCCCAAGCGGATTTTGGAAAATCGTCCCTATCCCCATCCCCATCCCCAATGGGGGCGGGGATTTTTCCCTAGAGCAGGGCTGGGCCTTGACGGGTTCGGGGATTCCCCGCCCATTGCCATCCCTACATAAGCTGCTAGACTCGTTGGGCTTTCCCTGCGACAGGGGACCCAGTGAGTGGCCCGACTTACAAATGTAAAAAAAAAAAAAAAAAAATTGATCCAATTGCTAAATTTACGAATATCTGTCTGAATAACTACTTGCTAATTGCTAAATAAGAGTAGTTATTTGCTCCTTTAATTAGTGTCCATGATGAGAATATTTCCACTATCTAAACCATTAATTTTATAGTTTTATCTCATGCTATCTATGTTGGAACCTAAATGGAGGGCTAGGCTACGACTAATTATCCGCATCAAGTATATCAAGTAGGAGTATTATTTAATTAAAACAAAAAGTCATGATTTGGTATGGATTTGTAGCCTCCGAAATCTTGGAAGCACAACCAATTAAACAAAGAGTTGTGTCACCTATGGCTATGGCTAGATACGGGGGATTAGATAATTATCTGACGTGCTTCTAGTACAAGTATTTAACCCCCCCCCCCCCCCCCAAAAAAAAATCCTGAGAAACTCTTGTTATGCTTATTTAATTTAATCAATAGTTCAGTAGTACCCTATTCGGTGAAATTAGTGTTTTACATTCAGGTATAAAGTGGTTTATATAATGGATGACAGTTTTGACAGCGATAGTTATTTAAATAATGATTAGCGGTAGCGGATCACTGTTCAAATGATAATTACAATCGGTAATTTAGGGGTTGAGCTAACATATTAATGTGAATTGAGATAAACAGATGTGGATAATTTCGAAAGATAGAATTCCCAAAGTGTATTTTCTGATCAAAAAATATGAAATGTTAGATATTAAACGTTAACTTTATTAGCGTTTTACAAAACGCTACTTGAAACGTTACGTGCTAATCAAAACGTTACCTTACCGAACTCTAATATTCATGCAATTAAAGTTTTGACTTAGCGAAAATGCTAAACACTATGCCTAAATGCTATTGTCGAACACAATATACATCATCCAATTACTGTATACAAAATCTACAATGTATGCTGTAATATCCTTTTTAGAAGGGAAATTGGCTTTAAATAATTTGAACTTTAACCCATAATAGAGTTAATAATCTGAACTTTAAACCTTTTGGATTCTAGCAGAGCGTATAATAACTCGGTGGCGCGCTAACGTGACGGCGGAGGAGTGTCCCAGTCAGCTTTAAATTGTCCACGTAAGCCCCCCTCTCTCTCATCCCCCATTTCTTTTCTCTCTCCTCAATCCCATATCCCCATTTTCTTCTCATCTTATTCTTCGATCCTCCCCTGTCCATTTCTTATTTTCGTTTCATGTCTTTCCTCTTTCACATTCTCTTCCCTAATCTTAATCCTTAAACCCTAAGAGCATGTGAAATAGTATTCCAATTTTTTGGAATACAACTCCTTCCATTTCATCCATCATCACTATTTTTTTGAAACTTCATTTTACTTATTCTATAGTGGTAGGAACTCATCCCTATTTTTACTTTAAAATACTTATTTGTGGGGCTCAAATTATTAAAACTAGAATTTTTCCTTTTTTTACTTTACCATCTAACACCAATTGATAACATTAAAAAATAAAAAAGAATGAAAAAAGTGGCAAGGTTTCAGAAACAAAATTGCATTCTCAAAACGTGTTCCCAAACACTTAATTTCTTGTTGGACAAAAACTTCACCCATTTACACATTTCCCCATGTAAAATTCCTATGGTTGCACTTACTCTAATTAAGCCCTTCCTCTTCATCCCTTTCCCTCACATATCTCTCTCTTTTCTGCCCCTGTTCTTCTCACACCCCCTTCCTTCCTTCCTTTTCCATCCTCTTTTCACACAAAGTACACTTTCACATGCAACTAAATCGGTATCAAATACAACATAGTTTTTGTGAAGGTAACCAGATGGTAAATTGGATAGCAAAATAAGGAAACACCTATCAATTATACAATTTTGTAATTTTTGAATTGGTACATCTCATTCTTTTAATTTCCTAAAAATTCACGTAGCAAACTATCTAGGGCGTTAATTCAAGAGAAGGAGTGTTTAGATATATGTTGTACTTACCCTTAAAAAATGTCGATCAATGCACATTGATAGTTTGTACTGGTTACGTTGGAGAGATGTTAGTTCTCTGACAATTTTCCTTCTTTTGATCTCATAGGAAAGGAATATTCGGTTAATTTTCACTTATGAATAGCATATTTCTTACCACCGATTGGTCAATGATATGTAGAAAAGAACGCTCTTAATTGTCTTCATTTATTTTACTCACCAATTGAGCCTAATATTTATTAGATGTGCACATCTCTTTTAAAATGAAAATAATTGACATGAATATGAGAAAGTATAATTTGAGTTTCACTTCTCTATTTTTTTTTAGAGAGGTAGATACTATCTTTATTCAATCTGTTTGGTCTCAAATAGAGCCTATTCGATGCACTTAGATGAAGTATTTTTGCTTGTTTTAACCGTTAGACTGTAGTTATTTGCTATGTTTTTGTGTTTTATAGGTATGAATAAGTGTGATGGGAAATAATGACAAGTCACGGCCAAAAAGAGTAAAAGTGTGCACCAATGGAAGCATGACAAAGCCTAAGTACTCACTTGGAGCCTCGTGAGGGAACCCGAGTAAGTTTGAAGTCAAGTAGGGACAAAAGGAAGGAAACAAGGCCAAGAAAGCATTGGCACTGCCGGTGCCAACTGTGGCACGTTCGTGCCACAAGGACATAAGAAAAGAGGAATGTCGAGAGTTGGCATGATTGCGGCGCAAATGGGCACGCTCATGCCAAATTGAGAAGTCAAGGAAAAATGCCGAGAGCTAGCACGACCATGACCCAACTTAGCACACCCGTGTCAAATAGGTAGTCGCGCCCATGCCAAACTTTGGCACGCCCTTACAAACTCTGTTTTCAGCTGCCACTTGATTTAGTCAAACGTTACCGAGAGTATTTATTTTTACTTAGCTTTAGTTTTACTCCGTCATTAGGGTTTAATTTAAGAATTCTCTTGTCTCTTTGTTTAGTTTTTCCCTTGATTGTTAAGTACTTTGATTATTAATGATAGTTGAAGTTTTTATTGCAATCGTTTGTTTCTCTTTTTTCTTTTATACGCAGTCGCTTAGCTTTTGGAAAGTTAAGTACTTTGCTTATTAGGTTAGACCCAAATCCCGATTTTTAGTGAAAGATGTGGATTGAGGTTCCTTGAATTCTCTCCTGTCAAGTGAGGATTCAGACAGTCTTAGTAATCCGAATTGCACTTTTTTTTGTTTGTTCGGAAGAAATTTGTGATTCTAATCCTTGGGGTAGAGTGAAAGAGAAGACAACATGTATACTCGTTTCAGTTAAGTTAATTTAATTGTTTTGATTGTTAGTGTAATGCCCCGGCCCTCTCCCGGGCCGCAGACATTACCGATAACTGCTTCAAGGATTGATGACTGCCCCCACAAATCACCACAAGTCTTTCCAGCGTGCTTCGTCCTCGCTCACACGCTGGCCGGGAAAACTTCCCAGGAGGTCACCCATCCTTTGACTACTCCCAGCCAAGCACGTTTAACTGAGGAGTTTCCAACGGATGAACTACCATAAAAAAAGGTGCACCTTAGTGATATGAGTAGTCATTTCAATCCCTTTAAGCCACACTTAACCATATATCCGGAGTGTTACAATCACCCTCACTTAAGCGCACAACGTCCTCGTTGTGCCACAATCCACTCCAAAATCTTTGCCCCGCTAGGTGACTGCCCATGGATCTCCCGTCCACTGGAGCAGCTCACGGTTACGGGTCGGCTCTGATACCATCTTTACTGCCCCGGCCCCCTCCCGGACCGCAGACATTACCGATAATTGCTTCAAGGATTGATGATTGCCCCCACAAATCACCACAAGTCTTTCCAGCGTGTTTCGTCCTCACTCACACGCGGCCTGGGAAAACTTCCCAGGAGGTCACCCATCATTTGACTACTCCCAGCCAAGCACGCTTAACTGAGGAGTTTCCAACGGATGAGCTACCATAAAAGAAGGTGCACCTTGGTGATATGAGTAGTCATTTCAATCCCTTTAAGCCACACTTAACCATATATCCGGGGTGTTACAGTTAGACATTAGTTTAGTTGCTTGTTAGTGTAGTTAAGTTTTAATATCTGCAATTTTCCAGGTTAAATTATGTGTTCAATTTGTAGTTAGGTTAACTTAGTTGTTATTGCTTTATTTACTGTTTTGGACTTTGAAAACCTTACCAAACTAATTCATGTTTACCAACACACCATCTATGTAGATATGGCAATTCTACTTTAACCCTATATCTACATCGAAATAATTCAATCTAAATTTATTCATTTTACCTATATTTTTAACACTATAAATCTAACTTTTTTGAAAGTAACTTTTACCTAAATTTATACAAACATATTTTCACCAATCTTAGACCTTGTTTTTCAAAATTTACGCAACAGATATTGTTTAAGCAGCATATACCAATTTAGGTAGCGGATAACTGTTAACTTGCAGACAACGGATGACTGTTCAAATCAGAATTGCGTTCAATAAATTTAGCGGTTGAATTAACAGATTAACGTAAATTGACATAAAACTTCAAATGCTAAATGTTAACCTTATTAACGTTTCATAGAACGGGACTTGAAATACTACACACTAAGCAAAAGGCTATCTAACCAAATACTACTATTTAAGTAATTAGGATTTTGACTCGATTAAAACACTACTCCATTATTTTAAACTGTTGGTGTGGCCGATGTGGTAATGGTGTGGTGCGATGGAATTTGAAAAAGTATGGTGAGTTGTAGTAAGAGTTGCAGTAGGCTAGATGAGATAGATGAGGAGAGAATATGAAAAATAAAAGAGAAAAGTGAAGAGAGAGAAAAACGAAGAAATATATTGATAATGATTGAGGTGTAATGTAGTGAAATGTGACAGAAATTAAAGAATGCGATGTGGCATAATACCATATCATAATCTACCGTATAAAAGAATGGAGATGCTGTCCCAAATATTAGCCAGGGAACATAGCCGTAAGTTGTAGTCTCTAGATAAAAGAAGTAGAAGCTCCTACAAGTAGGCTACAACAAGAAGGTACGTCAGAAGAGAGTGGAACAGGAAATTTGCCAAATTCGCAAAATAGTACTTCAGCTAAACATGACTTTTACCACAAAAAGACATTTCATCGGATACCGACTCTTCTACCAACAAGTTTGGACTCGTGAGGCTTTTATTTGTGATTTGTTGCCACAACACAACTCCCCACTCATTTTTACTTTATTACATTATTTTACATTATTACATTTCAATCAAAATACTTTACACAAACACCTTGCCTTATCCTTTCTTCGACCCTGTATAAAGGGTCTTTTTATACAGCAAACTGGCTACAGTGTCACAATACACCGCGCTTTGTCAGAACCCACCACAATATGTCAATCCACCACAATTTACCACAACCTACCACAATCAATTTTTTCACATTTACCAATATAATTTACATTTATAAAAAATAAAACCCACCACAACTTACCAATAACCCACCACACTTCACCACAATTTCCACCACACCCGTCACAATCCTACCACACCACACCGCGTCATATCGCAACCAACCATATAAAAGAACAAGTCCCTCATTCTCTTTCTAGTTTCTACCCTTTCTCAAGTTAGGCCTTGTTTTTCGGGTCAGTTATTTTCAAATTAGGATTGTTAGGTTTGGATAAGTTATGATAAGTTATGATGTTCTTTGTGGAAATTGTGTTTTTAGAATGAATGTTTTTTTGAAAAAATGTTTTAGATTGGAATAAGTTATGATAAATTTGGATAAATTAGAATAAATTAGGAGTGTTAGAACCAACCCAACAAAGAACAGAGCCTTAATTCAATAACCTCACCTTTTTCTTTCATTTTTCATTTTTTTTTTTTGTGGTGGGGAGTGATGGGGGAAGGTTTTGCCTATTATGTCATCGCACCCTAGATATAAAGAAAATTTTAAATCTAACCTTTTGCAAAGTTGGAAATATCACCATGTTTAAATGGGATAAAATTTTCATTTATATACTCGTTAAGCGGCATGTACTACTGACGGATTAAATATATCATATCTGTGATACATCTCATCATAATCAAATATACCCTCTTTCTAGATTTAGCTTGTCCATCCGAATTGATAGGACTAGTAACTTCATTTTCATTTCATTCTATGATTCTCAGTTGTTGTATACAAGTACAAAATTTAAATCGTGTGTAAACAAAAAGTATAGGTATTTACCTGAATTCCAAATACACCTAACTGTATTTGCCCTATCCAAATATACGTATGATCTGTACTTAACTCGTCTGTCCGAATCGATAAGCTTATTAAGTTCATTTTCATTTGATGTTAGAATCCTTGACTATTGTAATTGAGGGCAAAAAGTGAACTTATGTATGAAATCATTGGTTATTGTATACAATTTAGGGAAGCTGCTGATTAATTATTATATTCAAGGGTAAATTAGTAAATTTGTATATAAACAGAAGCTAGTAAGTAGGCAGGTTGCAAAACACAAGTAGGCAAATACACAACTCAAACTCTCTCTTCTATTGTAGAGTAAATGAAACGATATACACTGACTTTTGTCAAGTTTCATCTAGGTTGTCAAAAATCCTATAGGATTTGGATGCTTAGTTCAACTAGAAAAAAAAAAATCTAGGCATCGTTGTAGATATTTCTTCTAATTTTTGATATTGATTGATTTTTTCGGAATAAACACAATATTTTTTTGTCATCTCAATCCAAATTATAACTAGTGCAAATTGTTCGACATGAAAATAACCCAAAAAATATTAGGTATTGGGCATTAGTTTTCGTTAGATATCTAATTATCCAAACTTAAAATGACCCAAACTCAAATAATCGACAATCCTAAGTTTGACGTAATAAAGAAGTCTAACTTTGTGTTCAGATATATCAACAAATTTTGAGTAAAAATTTTTTAATGGACAATATGAATAATTTTTTTTTTCAAAAAGTTAGAAAATAAATATGAATAATATGTATGTATACTTGTGTAAGATATATTTGGATTATTATACTCTATGAAACGAAATTTTGACATCTCAACAAAACTTTTGTAAGCTTTTAAATTTTCTCCTGTCCCATTGATGATCAATGGACTTATGAGACTTTTGTTGAGTTTTAAATTCTTATACTCTCAAGAGTTCCTTTTTGATTTGTATTACTTTGATTTTAACACAAGTCTATATCTATCTAATTTTAAATATATTATACTTAAATGTCTTATCTGGATGTAAACATTATTCAGTCTCTCCGATTTAGTTTGACACCTGTAAAAAATAACTTGTGCCATGGATTATCCTACTTCCTATACGACTCAAGTACATACGCAAGGGAATTAGATTATAATAATTTAAATTATGGGATGTGATAGTAATAATTTAAATTTTAAAATTAGATTATATTGATTTGAATTATGCATCTATATGTACAATTCATGGGTAAAAAAGCAGTTGGGTGAAAGTTAACTTTTGGTAACTTTTGGTAATTTTTGGCAAATTTATGCTAATATATCAAATTAAATTTTTTTTGTCTTGTAACTATGATAAGTTTTGGTAGGTTTTAATAAATTTTGATAAATTTCGACAAAAATTGATAAATTTTGCTAAATTAAATTGACCTATGAATTTGACCGCACCTAAGTGGTTTTCCTACAAATAGTTAGAGGAGGGTGATTTTTTTTTATGCGACACATATATTGTAACGATTTTTTTTAATATATTGGATTAGAATAGTAGAAGTTATTATATATTAGATTGTAGTGTTCCAAATTATCATATATTGCATTGTATTAGTCTAAAATATCATTTAGCTTGAAACACTTCTGTAGTACTGTACTACTGAAATCCAATAGGCCATTGATTCATATCGCTACGGTCTGCGGTATAATTTTGAAATTTAGATTATTGCCATGCCACCACTCATAGTTTAGAGGGTTTTTGACACCAAGGGATGACATATGAACCAAATGGATCATGAAGTCCCAAATAAGATTATAAGATTATGATTTGTGAAAATTATCAATTTTACTTTTTAAAAATATTTTTGTTATATGTATTAAATATGAAACTTACCCCAAAACTATCCAAAATACAAAACAAAAACATTAAAAAAATTAAAATTAATATTTCTCACAAATCAAAACCTCACTATCACTTGAAACTTTATAATTCATTAGTTTTATGGGTTATCCTTGTGGTCTTAAATTATAAAAATCAAATTTTTCCGACAAATAAGAGGGCAACCAGTGGGCCCTTTGTTGGGTGAAAATCCGGTGGGCTCGTGGGTAGCGTGAATTTGGGCCCATTTGTGTTTTTTTTTTGATGAATCATTTGTGTTTATTTTTATTAACGTTTATCTTCAACTTTGGATGTGACTTATTGCCACTAATTTGAATTAAAGTCATTGTCTTGAAATTTATTATCAATTTTTAATGGCTTTATGGAAGACTATAGTCCTATAGTGTTCTCACACTTCAAATGGGGATAGTTTTCTACTTGTTAGAAAAAATCCATACATTTTTATTCAACTGGTGGAAGCAGTTGAGGGATCATTTCCTTCTGACTAATCATTATTTTTGTGGTCTCTTTGTCAATGCTTTAAGGCATTTCTTTAGTTAAATATAAAATAACTACTCGAAATAAGAGATTTCTCAAATAAAATGAGGATAAAGTTAATTTATAAATTAAACTGTGAGTTTAAAGTGAGTTCAAAGTCTAGAGTAAGAAAACTCTCAAATATAATGGAGAGACTGAGGATAAAGTTAATCCATAAATTAAATTATGAGTACAAAGTCTGGGGTAAGAAAACTCTCAAGTACAATGGAGGGACTGGAGATGTTTCACTTATAATGCTTCAATTCATACTTTAAACTATACATGTTTAATGGGCAGGCTGGCCTAGGTCAGTTGGGCTGAAACTTTCTCACCCGCTGACCTGCACCCGGCCCAACCGTCCTTTGAGTTAGGCACCGCTGGTCCGAGTCCTGGCTCGACGAGCCACGAGTCGGGTCAGCGGGCTAACAAATGTGCAACCTAGAATTTAAAGAAAGCAACAGAAAAATTATCCAGGTATCATCATGAATTCTAGGTCCTCTAAACATATAAAAGCAAGGAACTCATCACATAAAGCAACCAGTGTTGTAATTGTGAATGAGCACAAGAGCACTCAACAAAGTTGAGATTGGTTGTCATTGAGATTAAAGAATGGGAACCATCCAAATACAAACGTTACAAGGGACGCAAGAGTGAAACTAGCATCTGTAGCGGAAAATGGGGCAACAACGACCAATAAGAATCCATTCTCGAATGCAATCAGAATGGAAGAAACGGAGGTAGTGTAAAAACAACACCATTTGGTCATCATCGTACTCAGATAAGCATTTTGTGTATCATCCTCACAATAACCATTTGGCCATTCGAACAGGGAGAGACTGAGGTGAGAGAGGACATATTCGAACAGGGAAGAGAGTCAATGAGGCGTGGAAAAGAACTGAAGAAATGAGATCTAATGTTTGCCAGAGTAACCATAAGTCCCTAAAGCAGTAAAACCCTATTTTTTTTTTAGTTAGGTATATGGACGGGTCGCGGGCCGGGCTGGGTCACAAACCCTTGGCTCGAGCTCGGCCCGACCATGCTTCAAGGCCACGATATTTTCGGGCCGAGCCGGGTCGCCTCCAAAAAAGTGACTCTGACCCGCATTTTTTTCGGGCTGTGTTGGGCAGGTGCTTAGACCATTGACCAAGTCTACTTCAAATCAATTTGTTCTTGCTTTGAAAAATCAGCTGGATAATATTTTTCAACAAGACTACATATGTCATCACTTTTAAAAGAAAGATAGCCATCCTTTGGAATTAGATCTGCACTCCAGATCAGCAACTCTATTGTTCGGTCACAAAACCTGTAATTCATCTCTTTTAATTATTGATCCACAGTTATAGTAAATATTTCAACTCGAAATGGTGGTCCACTATCACAGTATGCTTTTGCTTACCTTGTACACGTAATGACTGAAGAACATCAACATAGGGACCATTCATGTCAGGCATAGAAACATCATGTTGCTCACAAAATAGCTTCACTGATTTTACTAAATCTTCCCACCCATCATCTCTCAATTTCTGAATTAATTGCTTGGTACGTGAAACAAGAAGCATATCATTTGCAATATCATGTTTTCTTTTGTAAAGCTTGACAAAGTGCTTCTGTGACACCCATAATCTCGTTCACTAGAAGTAAAATAAGCACAAAATCAAAAGACATTAAGTGCTTAAGGGCACTTTTTGCATCTCCTTGATAAGCAAATGAAGATCCTTGAATAGCTATGCTACCAGCAACAGAACAAATAGGATCGTATAATCTAATCAAACTACATAATGGTTTGAAATGTGAATCTCATCTAGTATCTCCAGGATGTTGTAAAGTACCAATTTGATTAAGGCCCCTTCCAGTATCAAGGCCACTAGATGCAATCAAGTGTTCTAACTTTGCCTTTTGGCTTTCTTGTAACTCATCATGACGTTTGGCTGAGTTAGTAACAATATTGACGATAAAGAGTAAGTTATGAAAAAAGATCTGAACTTCTAGAACTTCTCTTGCTGCAACATGTGCTAATTGCAATTGATTAGCTAAACAATGGACATAATATGCATCAGGACAATCTTTGGGGAATAATGCTTGCAATCCATTCCATTCCCCATGCATATTACTAGCCCCATCATACCCTTGTCCTCTAATATTTGTAATGCTAAGATTATGGTTGGACAAAGCTTCACCAAATCTTCTTCTTTAGTGTTAATGAAGTTGTATCTTTGACATGTACCAAGCCCAAAAATCTTTCTCGTACATACCCATTTATATCAACAAACCTCACAACTATAGCCATTTGTTCCTTTTTGCAACATCCCTGGATTCATCAACAATTAATTAAGCAGAACATAGAATTTCCAATTCTTCACGTATTGCAATATGTACAATTGTAACAAGGACACACATGATATCTTTATGAATTTCAGGAGATGTATACTTGGCATTTATTTTGGAGCATTTTTGAAAACAGACTTCACTTCATCATTATATGAGCACAACAATTTCATCAACTCAAGAAAATTTCCTTGATTTTCTAAATTAAGGCTTTCGTCATGACCGCTCAATGCACAAGTTTGAAATGTCAACCTCGAACAACATCAATTGATGTTTTCTCCTGCAACCTGTTGCTCAAGACTTCTTCCGCAATTTCTTTCTCAACAACACTTTCAATATGCCATGATTTATTCTTCAAATTGTTGAAACAAATTACTACAAATTATGAGATGAATTCGAACTTTTTCCAATACGAGCAAGAAAAGTAAACATTTTTCCATTTACCTTTCGCTAATTTTGGAAGCCTTTGACAGTGAATACATAAAATCTTCCCTTCTCAGTTGGCTTCTTTGCAAAGAGAAAACATGAAAAACAATAAGCAACTTTTGTTTTATGGGAATATTCGAGCCAAGTATATTGTTAAAACCAATGATAATTAAATCGATGAGGATGAATTTATGAACTAGTAGCTTCATATTCATCTTGATAAGGCTGAAAAGATCCATGTTTCATATATGCCCTTCATTTTTCATCTTGGTCATTTACAGGATAACTATCAATTAATTTACGTACGCCTGGATCGTACACCAAAGAATTTGTATCTGAACCTTTTGGTTCAATTCTTGGAGACTTACAGGAAGGTTATGGTTGTTCGCTATCCAAATTAGATTTGATCATATGTTAAATTTGTGTCTACCTCAGTTGTTTGTGTATTACCTTCAAGAACAACATTTTTCGCTTTTTTTTTTCAAAAGAGAAATCAATTATTCTTTTTAACATGATGTTATTGACCTATACAAATTTTACATACAAATTATATAAATTATTGAAATTATGATCAACTTAAACACATAAAAATTAAATAGATAAAATACTCATTCAATAATTATATTTTTACTTGACATGAAAGTCGATAAATTAAATAAAATCCACAAATTGAAACAATAAAATTCACAAATTAAATCACTCAAGTAATCAACAAAATATAAATATTTTTAACTTAGTAAACATTTAATAAAATCAATTCACACACTAATATGTTTATATTTTACTCCCCCTTCCATATTAATTAATTGACACTTAAACTAACTTTTTTTGTTCCAAATTAATTGTCACTTTCCATTCCCCAATACTTAATTTAATTATTTTAACTTTAATAAATATCTTAACTGGTTACTTTTACAATTAATAAAAGCTATTATTATTACACATATTCTCTCACTACTTATACATTGATATCCGAAAAAAACACCTTGAAAAATAGTGTTATTTAATCATGTGGTTAGTTTTTTTAGTTAAACATTGGTAAGTGAAATTTTTTGAAATATGCCAATTAATATGAAACGGAGGGAGTAATTAAAAGAATAGTGTTATAACATCCAAATGTTGAAAATGGTATAAGGGTGTTGCTGAAAATGGTGGACTGGGACATCAACTTTTGGAAGATGGGGTCCCTTTTTCTTGTGTTTGTTTTCTTGAGGACTGCCTTCTTAACCTGGCTGGTTGTTGTTTTCTTGTCGTTTGCTATGATTTGTAAAACTCTTAAGCGCTTTTAACAATCGAAAAAAAACATCCAAATGTTGAAGCGTCTGCGTACATATCATCTAATGTCAAAGGGCAATTGCACAAAATGACAAAATAAAGTGTGTAGGTGTGGAATGATGAGACATTTAATTCATCATCATTCATCAATGTTCATAGAAGCAAATTCCTTTAATAAATAAAGCAAAGTAATTATATTATAAAATTGAAAATTGCATCTTACCTTGTGTGGGTATCCAATTCTAGAATTATTCCCAAGTCTGTGTCTCTAACTCTTTGTGATTTGTCCCTTCACCCTGGTGTTGTGTCAGTCTTCAAAAATTTATCTTCCTTTATGGGAACGATGCTAGTTGGGGGGAGTATTGGAGTAGCCAGTACGGTAAAGAATTACAGGGAACTTGATATTTAAATTACTGTGCGCAATTTTTTTTTAAAAAAAAAAACATTTTGTGTGTGTGTGTGGGGGGGGGGGGAGGGAGGGGGGAAGGGGGGGACGCTAGCCCAAACCCCCCCCCCTCTTTTAAGCTCTGTCTTGTACATTGGCCATAAGTGCCGTAAAGAAAAACTATTTTATACGTAAATTATTATTTTTTTAGGAAAGGTGAGGAAGTGAAAATGTATCACTCCCAAGTAATAAGGTATATTATTACATAAGATTGAATTTAATTGGACATGATTTGACCCGCAAGAACTACCTTTGCCAAATGGTTGGAGTGACCAATTCCCCTCCCTAAGGACATGAGACCATTTATGTTGCACAAATAGCTTGGGTTTATTTGTCCATACTCTCGATAGCTGAAAAATATCAATTTTTCAACTTAGATTGTAATATACTGAAGTAAAATTTCTCATTAAACCTCATATGCTTCTTTTTCATGAAGCAATCAATCGCAAATGATTTCTAAGTCTTGGATCAATTGGAACCAATCTCTCTAAATTGTAAAATTTTGATGTAAGATTGCTATATCAAGCCCCTCTACACCTCGTATAAGGGAAATTTCAAAGTACTGGTTTAGGTTAAATAGCTTGGGTCTAGAGTTTATTGATATTGGGTAAAGGATTTGAGGCCTTGGAAATGATTTGGAGGGGTAAGATTCCACAATAATTTGTTGGAACGAGGGTGTCCATGAAAAATCGAAACCAAAAACCAAACTACAACAATCAAATCGAAATAATCGGTTTACCATTTGAGTTTTTGAATTTGCAATTTGGGTTACGACTTGTCTTTTTGATGAAATGGTTAACCGATTTTGATAAATGAAGAAAACCCTAGTCTACCTCAAGTGTATGACTGACTCAAACTTGAACATGCTCTCGCCTCTCAGTATTTTTGTTTTTTTCACAAAACTCTCCACTCGAACCCTACTATTTTGGTATCTCTCTCTAGTCCCCGACTCCCCCCCCCCCCCCCAAATTCTCCAGTCCCTAAGTCCCTCGGCCACCCCAACCACTTCTTGGTAACACTAGGGTTCATTTGCCCTACCATGAAGATCCCATTAAAGTCTTCATTGATGGGTACTCCATCAAAATCCCTACAGAGTTAACCGTTCTTCAGGCTTGTGAGGTTGCAAGAATTGATATTCCTCATTTCACCACCATAGTTGAGTCTCCATCGCGAGAAATAGTCATAACCTATATGGCGTGTTTGGTTGAGGTTGTTGGGATTGAATATATATACATCTAAGCTTTCATATCTAAAAAGTGATTACCCAAACTGAAAATGCGGTAAACCAACGATCTTGATTTGGTTTCAGTTTTCAATTTCAACTTGTTCTTAATTGCAAAATGCAGTTTAGGCTTCGATTTACAAAATCTTGAGTTGATGAAGAAAATCTTGAACCTGGAAACCAACAATGAAGCTTGAGCACAAGATATGGAGTTGGATAAATGAGGATTCCACCACCAAGTAGGGCTGTTCATAGTCCAGTCCGGACCGAAAAAGGGACTAGACCGAGGACTAGACTGGACTGGACCGAGGGAAGTTCGGTCTAGTCCTCGGTCCAAAAAAATTTGATGTTCGGTCCTCGGTCCAGTCCATGGACCGAACTGAAGGACTGAAGTTACTAAAATTATAGGGTTTCCTTATGTATAGTCCAGTCCGGACTGGACCGAGGTCTAAACCGAACAAAGTTCGGTCGGTCCAGTCCCGGACCGAAAAAAGTTCGGTCCAGTCCTCGGTCCAGCTTAGTCCTCTAGTTCGGTCTTCGGTCCAGTCCAGTTCGGTCCAGTCCGGACCGATGAACAGCCCTACCACCAAGAACTACAACTCCACACCATTAGATAAAAATTAACACCATTAATCTATAAAGGAATTGACTTGCTAGCACTACTAGAATGATTTAAGGCTAAAGTAAGAACAAGTTTTAAGAGAGGAAATTTAGGGAGAAAACCCCCTTGCTTTCATTAATGGCCAAAGTGAATGCCTTTTCCTCGCCGATGTGAATGTTGTAAACACTGGAGCGGAAGAGGAGAAGGAGAAAATTACAAAACAGCCATCAAGTGACATTACGCACATATGGGGGTGGGCAAAAAGGGGGGGGAAACGCGAAAAGTAACAAGCAACATCGGACGATAGAGAAAGGCGCGCCTGCGCCTCTTCCAACGCGAGGCGCGCCTTAACCAGAGACTTTGGGGTGTCTGCAAAAGCTACAGACACAACCTCCGCCTGGGAGGTGTGGCCAACGTCTGACCTGGCGCAACCTATGTCTGTTTTTGGGTTGGATGGCGAGAGGGCAAAGAAGAACAGGGAGGTGTAGCCAGCGCCTAAACTAGGTCCCCATTTACATCCTTCCTCGGACTACTTTCCCAATTCGGTCCAACTTCGACCATTGATGCCAAAATAACCACACTCCCTTAGGACGACCTGACACGGTATTAGGGTCCAAAAGGCTCTTGGGGTTTGGTGACATGTCCCAAGCCTTTAAAGGGGCTCGGGGCCTATCCAAAGGATGGTTAAGATGATCTTGGAGGGCCCGGAGTCAAGAAGAAATTGAACCTCCGTGTTCGGGCGAGTGGTTGCAACCCTCTTAGCATGGGCAACAAGCAAGGAGTAGGAGACTCGAGCCTCTTCATCCTCCCCTTCTTGAAAAGGATTTGCCCTCAAATCCTCATTAGGCTCATCATCCTCGATGTAAGAAGAGAGGTCGCCAATGTTAAAGGTGGACGAGACTCCCATATCGCCGGGAAGGTCGAGCTTGTAGGCGTTGTCGTTTACTTCATCCAAGATTTTGAACGACCTATCACTCTGCGGTAAAAGCTTGTTCTTCCTTCTTGATGGGAACTGTTCTTCCTCAAATGTAGCCAAACCAAGTCCCCAGGTTTGAAGTTGATGTTTCGGCGGTGCTTGTTGGCTCTTGCTATATAGAGTTTGTTGGTTTTTGTCAATTTTGGCCCGACTTTATGGATGAAGTTTTTGAACCTCATTAGTCTTGTCGCTAGCCTCAAAACTCACTCTCAACTCTAAGGGCAGTGGAAGGAGTTCAAGAGGAGTGAGTGGATTCATACCAAAACAAGTCTCAAAAGGCGACTGGTCGGTGGTGAAGGGGGGAGCTCGATTATATGCGAACTCAGCATGACAAAGTTTGATGTCCCGATCTCGCAAACTCTTTCTCACAATCCCCTTAATCAAGGTGGAGAGGGGCTTGTTGGTTATCTCCGTTTGTCCATCAGTTTGGGGATGGTGGGATTCACTGAAAAGTACCTTAGTTCCAAGAAGCTTCAGAAGAGACCTCCAAAAGTGACTAATGAATTTTGTGTCTCGGTCCAATATGATGGTCCTCAGAATTCCATGCAACCTCACAATCTCTTGGAAGAAGAGATTAGTTATATAGTGGCATTTTCGGTCTTCTTACAAGCGACAAAGTGCACCATCTTCGAGAAACGGTCCATTACACTATCACCGCATTCGCACCACATACAGTCTGGGGGGATTAACACGATGAAGTCTATGGTCAAATCCTCCCAAGGGCCATTCGGGACTGGTAGAGGGGCGTGGAGTCCTTGGTGGAACTGACTCTTAGCATGATGGCATGTGACGCATTTAAAAGTCACCTCGAGCACATCACCTCCCACCCTAGGCCAATAGAAGTGATCCTTGAGCATATCGAGGGTCTTGTTAATGCCAAAGCGGCCAGCAAGGCCCCCATCGTGAACCTCCTTCACAAACAACTTCTGTAATGGGCACTTAGGAATATACAACTTGTCCCCTTTAAAAAGGAACCCATTTTGTAATACATAGGCACCATTGTCTTCTTGAAGATGAGGTTGGAAATCCTCATCATCCTTGTAGATGTCTGGGATGTGTTGGAAGCCAAGAATTTGAGCTTCCATGACGGACAATAAGGCGTGTCTCATTGAGAGTGCATTAATAAGTGCTTTTTATGACTACATTTCTAGGGTATTTCGATAGTGAATTAGGGATAACTTTCATTGTAAATCTTGATTTATATCCCAATTTTTCTATTACGCTTGGTGTTGTTGTTTTTTTTATAAAAATTTGTAGGTTTGAGGCCAAAACACCATCATTTCCTCATCATTTGGCAAGAACGAACACACCACGGGTCTTCAATTGTCAAGACCAGACCATGGCTTGAATTTCACGAGGAATGAAGCACGGAGCACACAGACAGAGCCCACCACGGTCTGATTATGGTGAGAGCCATAGTCCGTGGCAGGGCCTGGTCTTGCGCGACTGTCTTGTTTCGTAAGGGAAAAGAAAGAAAAGGGGTGGTTATTCATGGTTCATTCATTCTTCCTTCATTCGAGGGCTATCAAGAGAGAAAGAGAACACCAATTCCCTTCTACTCCTCTTTCCTACCATCAAGATTCAAGATCAAATCAATTCAAGAGAGGCAAAGATCAAGATTCGAGAAGAAAGTAGTGGTGTTCGCGGAGAAAGTTCCACCCCGGGATGAAAAGACTCAATTGGGACGTGTTCTTCATAATTGGTTCTTTCTTTTCATATTCCTTCTTTGTTTTGAGATTTGATTGTGATGATTGGAACTTGCTTCGTGTTTTCATTGAATATGAGTGAGTAGATTTCTTGAATTCTAGGGTTTTGCAACCCGAAGCAATGTGGTTTGATTGAATGTTCTTAGTTTGTGCATGAATTCTTGATTTGAAGCAATAGAAGGTTGTGTTCTTCATGCTCATGGGTGTTATCTGAGCGCTCGAATACTCGAGATTTGAGATTAACCTGAGAAGTACTGAAAGGATAGTTAGGATAATCTGACTACCAACCTTTCTACCTAGTTTTGTGAAATTTGAGAAAAGAATAACAAACTAGGGAACCTCTTTGATAACCGGATCATTAGAGACCTTCAACTTTGATTAACTTGAAAAGCATACTAAAGTTATAATTTAGGTTGATTGAAGTAGTTCTACTAGCAACGAAAGAGCATTGGAATTCATATGGTTATCGGTTCTTGATTCGTCTTGAATGAATGATTGTGCAAACTAGGTTCTAAGTGTTAAATTATTTGTTAGGAAAGCAACTCCCTAGAAGTCTTTCTCCCTTGACTGAATCCTAGATAAATTTCCCTGCTTTGTTAGTTTTAATTAGTTTCTAATGTCTTCCAAAATCAAAACCTGGTTAGCTTAGCAATCAAATAGAGAACTAGTTAATTGCGTTGCTAATTGAGTCCCCGTGGGATCGACCTTGACGTGCTACACCATACATCATGCGCTTGTGGCCCTGTCAAGCATCAACCACCACATTTATACTCTCCTTCTTATGTTTGGCCACAAAAATGAAGCTCTAAAGGAATTTGACCTACTTGGCATGTTCGATGTTGAGCTTGTGTTGGTCGTTCAAGTTCTTGAGAGCCTCATGATTTGAGTGTAGGACGAATTGGCTTGGCCTTAAGTAGTGAGACCAATAGTCGAGGGCACGAACCAAGGCATAGAATTCCTTGTCGTATGTGGAGTAATTCTTCCTCAAACCATTAAGTTTCTCACTGAAGTAGGCAATGGGGCGATGATTTTGCATGAGAATGGCCCCAATGCCCACCCTACTTGCGCCACAATCAACTTCGAAGATTGTTTAACGTTTTCTTAGTGAACTAAGATAACAGTCGTTATGACTCGAGGCTGGAGTTACGGCCTTAATGCTCAAATTTGATATTCGGTCTCAAGAATGGTTTTAGGTAACAAGATTTGGGTGATGATTTTCAAACAAATAGACTTAATCAAATAGAGAAGTAAGGGCTCGGGGGTATTACTGGGCCAACCTAGTGAAAAACTAAACATAGATTTCGTGGTTTTAGGAATGATCGAAATTCAGTTATCAAGTGTGAGGATTGCATGGATAAACTAGCATCAATTTCCCTCTCTCGAGTGGTAAATTGATGCTTACTTCCCAAAGTCTGTCATCACTCTCGCATATAACGACCCTTGATAGTATTCAAACGCAATCCAATCTAATCGGTTCCAAAATCCCACACTAGTGCGGATTAGGAACTAATTACTCTGACCTTTATTTTCAACTCAATGTTTGGGGAGGGATTTATAACATCTCGACACCAAAATCCTTTACATTAAGTGAAAATAAAGTGAGGAACACTTAATCACCTCATTAATCACCCTAATCCTACTAATCTAAGCCTAATCCTCCATTATGGGCCTTAATTACCCCCTAACCCTAAAGAAATTTAGCCACTCATGTTTTCAAATTCAACAATCACAATTTCCAAAGTAGCCTAGACATGGATGCAAACATAAAGAAAAATAGAGCCAAACAATTATTCTAATACCAAAACCTAATTAAATCTCAAACACAAACCAAAGGTATTGAATAGAAGGGAGAGGAGATTACCAATAATAATTGCAATTGCAAAGTGGTAAGAATCAATAGTAGGAAATAAGAACTTCAATAGACTTGCATTAACTTCAAAAAGAACAACAAAGTCTTCAATGGGATCGATGTAATTAACTTGGAGAAAGGGTAATAATGAGAGAGAAAGGCTAGCTAAGGTTTACTCTAGAGTTTAAACAATGAAAACTTGGATTATGACCTAATTATAGGAGAGGAGTATTTATACAAATCACGTAACTAAATAAAACACAGTCGTTTTAGCTCTTAATGCGTGCTGTAGCAGAGGTGTTGCGGGCGCGACGTTGTGCATTACGGTCGCGACGGCTTTGTCTGGGCGACTTCCGAATTTCTCCGGAGCAGCGTGTCGTGGGCGTGGCGTCTCATATCGCGGTCGCGACGTCTCGACCCTTCAGGTGTCACGACTGCGACTGAGTGTGTCACGGCCTTGAGACTAACTTTCGTAGCCACGACGTTGCTGCTGGGGAAGATGGCCCTCTCATGTGTCACGGTCGCGACTCGAATGTCACGACCGTGGCTTCCTTCGGACATGATTTTCATGGTGCGCCCTTCGAGGGGTCATGGGCATGACAGTATGTGTCACGACCGTGACGCTCTGCTGGGGGGGAACTTGACTGCCTTAATTAAGGGCGTCACAAGTGTGACAATATGTGTCATGGTCGTGATGCTGCTAATGACCTCCTTTTGAAGATTTCCTTGACATCGAGCTTGGTTCTTCCCTTGTTCTTGGCTCGAGGTGCCTCGAATGTCCCCGGGGACTAGGTCCCTAGTCAGGTCTTGCATGAATGCCTTCAAACTTGACCTCTTTTCAACTGGTTTTGCTCAATTAAGCTTAAATGCGTAATCTCCGAGACAAAACCTACAAAGTAATTAAAAAATGCATGAGAAAAACACTTTTATTGAAGGAACGATCACAAAATCCTAAGTAAAATAGCAATATTTCGGCTCAAAACCGAGCCTAAACAAATACTGGAGCCTCACAAAGCGTAGCATTAAGCTTCTCAAAGGATGAGCCGACTTGGTCCATTCAAAAGAATTCTTCTTCATGCACTCGGTGATAGGAGCGGTAAGGGTGTTAAACCCTGTGATGAATCTGTGATAGAATGAAGAAAGGCTATGGAAACTCCTTAAGAGGGCCCGGACTGGCCATGAATGAATGGCATCCACTTTTGAGGTATACATCGAAATCCCTTGGTCCAACACAATATAGGCGGGAATTGCAACTTGGGGAGCCGAAAATTCACACTTTTCAAGCTTGTCGAACAACTTTTCATGGCGGAGGATCCTGAAAATGGACTCTTAGTGTAAGAGGTGATCACCCTCACTCTTAGAGTAGAGGAGCATATCATCAAAGTACAAAACCACAAACTTGCTGATGAATGGCCTCAAAACCTCATTCATAAGGCACATTAAGGTGCTAAGGGTGTTGGAGAGGCCGAAGGGCATGACGAGCCACTCAAACAACCAACCCTTGGTTTTGAAGGCGTCGTTTTCCACTCGTCACCTTCTTGCATCTAGATTTGATGGTAACCACTGCGCAAGTCGATTTTTGAGAAAATCCGGGAGCCATGTAACTCATCAAGAATGTCGTTGAGCCTCGGATGAGGTACCGATATTTGATAGTGATGTAGTTGATGGTGCGACTATCAACACACATGTGGAAGGTACCGTCTTTCTTTGGGGCTAAGAGAGCCGAGACGGAGCAAGGACTCATGCTCTCCCGTACGTATCCCCTAGAGATGAGTTCGTCTACTGATGTTCAAGCTCCTTTGTCTCTTGTGGGTTACACCGGTAGGCCGCCTTGTTGGGTAAGGGGGCCCCGAGTATAAGGTCGATCTGGTGCTCAATGCCGCGAACTGGAGGATGACCGGGTGGCAACTCCATGGGGAAGACGTCGTTGAACTTGAAGATGGTGGGAGCCACGAGAGGGTGTAGGGGTATATCTTTCTCACATTTGTTTGCCTCAAAGAGGAGCAAGGCAAGAACGATATTTCCCTTGCTTAGGGCTCTTTCCACCTATGTTTCACTTATGTGTTAGGCTCCTCCCTTCCCACCTCGGGTTTTGGGAGTAATATTTCGTGTAGTGCTAACGGACGTGGCTTGACCCTCGCACTCCCATGAGCAGAAGTATAGTGTTTTTCAACCCGTCATGCGCAGCACACTTGTCGAATTACCACGGTCGCCCCAAAAGAGCATGGCAAGCACTCATAGGACTACATCACAAACAATAGAATCATCATAAGTGGGACCAAAAGACAAATTAACAAGGACTTGCTTGCTTACCTTAATATCGCCTTGCTCGTTCAACCACTTGAGGGAGTATGGTTTTGGATGAGGCAACAAAGGTAGACCTAGTTTTTCGACCATGAGCGTGGAAGTGACAATGGGACAACTTCCCCCGCCGATAATGACATTGCACACTTTACCCCCAACAAAGCATTGTATCTGAAAGATCATTGTTCGGCCTCGTTTCGAGCCGAATTTCTTCTCTTTTATAGGGTATATTTGCTTGTTTTAACCCCTATTTATATATTAGATATAATGATTTGGTGTTTTGAAGGAAAATAAGGAGTTAGAAGAAGTTTGAGCTTAATTGAAAGTTTTTAGGGAATCCCGAGCTATTTCCCGAGTCAAACCAAGTCAACCCGAGCCGAGAGCCGAGGCGAAACCGAAGTCGGAAATTCCATATCAAGATTGGCGCAAAACAGGGGAACGGTACAAACTCAAAGGTTTGAAATACGTGTGCCTTCACCCTTTAGGTCATAACTCCTTCGTTACAACTCCGATAGGTCTGAAATTTTGGGAGTTTAAAGTAAACACCGAGAGCTTTCCATCGATATCTTACGGGCCTAAAACGGAGTTCGGATGAAGAAGTTATGCGCGTTTGAAGTCGGCAGGGAAAAACTGCCCAGAACGCTGGCTCGCCCGAGCCAGGCTTCTGGAGCAACAAAAACACCAGCCAGAACGCTGGCTCGCCCGAGCCAGAGGGTGGCTCGCCCGAGCCACTCTGTCTGCAGACGCGCGTGCTGCGATTTGTCCTAGGGTTTTGGGTTGTATTTTTCCTTCTTCTATAAATACCCACTTGTATTAATCTAAATTATCAATTAGCCTAGTAGTTTAGGAGTAGAATTAGATTTAATTGCTTTCCTTTATTTGCTCTAATCTCTCTTAATTGTTCTTCAAGTTTTCAATTGTTCTTCATTGTTCTTCAAGCTTTCTTTGATTTCTAGCATTTGTATTCAACTTTCTCAAGTTTTCTCAATCTCTCTCAAGCTCTCTCTTGTCTTCATTGAAGTGTTTTACAAGTTTTCTCTCTCTCTCTCTCTCTCCTCTCTAATCTCCATTGTTGACTTGTTTTCCAAGTTTTATAGTGTTAGCCACAATCAACTCCATTTTTAGTGGGGAGGAGGGTCAAGGAACTCCAATTCTACTTACTAGTGAGAATTTGGGGGATTCTTGGTAATCCAAACCACAATTTCTTGTTTGTTCGGGGGAAATTCAAGTGTAGATTGAAGGTTTATTGAAGATTAGTCATCAAAGGTATAATTTCTTGTCTCTAATTTCATTGTTCATTCTAGATTTCCATTCCTTGCTTTAATTGCTTTATTTGATTTCATGCTTTTAATTGCTTTCTTTATTATTATCTTGTCTAGATTAGTTTATTGCTTCATTTACATAATTTATTGCTTTCCGCATTGAGAAAAACCCCTTTACACAAACCGATTATCCTTAATCAAGCCTCACACCCATCCCTGTGGACCGACAACCTTAACTTATAAAACCACAAAAATTACAACCGAACAATCATCTCCCGTTGAGCCTTGTCAAGAAGGGATTCATGCGCATAAGGGCTTTTTCGTGTACGTGTCGTATATTCTCGGTGCCTTCGTCGGCTGACTCAACTCAATCCTCAACAACAACCTCAGGCTCTTCTTGGGCCGAGATGAGTTCTCCTCAATTTCTTGAACCTTTTAAAGGGTCAAAGTCCTCCAATTCGGGCAATCGGCTTGGAAGTGACCGTACCCTTGACACTTGAAACATTTCTTTCCCTCCACCCTCTTTGAAAGCTCTGTAGGGGAGGGCATTAGAATCCCCTTTCCCTTGTTAGTTCTAGTGGGGGAAGTGAACTTGGGAGCTCCACTCGTCTTTGGGGTAGCCGCGTAGGGAGTCCGGTTAGTAGGTGGGAGGAAAGGTCGAGTCATGGGCATTAGAATCCCCTTCTCCTTCTTCCACCTCTCAACCTTGAGTACCAAACTACATAGTTCATCCATGGAGTGATAGGCGATAGGGTTGTATCTCAATTTTCAAAGCAATGGCGGGGTCCAACCCATTCAAGATCCTCACCATGGTTTGCCCTTCAGGCTCTTGTAGGTCACTCTTGATGAGTAGTTGTTCAAAATCCCGGATGTACTCACTCATACTTCTCTTCCCTTGCATTAGGGTGAAGAGCTTCCTCATGATGTCTTGGTTCTATGTTCTAGGCAAAAATCATCAATTCATCAATTGCTTTAACCTCGCCCAAGAGGTGTTTTTTGCTCTACCCTCGTTAACCCGTTGTGCCTTAACATTCTCAAACCAAATGGATACGACCTTGGTGAGCTTCAATCTTGAAATTTGGAAGGCCTTTTCATCAGTATACTCCTTAGTGTTAAATATTCTCTCCATGATTTAGACCCACTGAAGATAATCGTCTGGGTCGGTAGACCTATTGAATTCCGAAATTTCAATCTTAACATCATGGAATTCATCCCATGGGGTTCTTTCACCCATCTCCCGTCGACGATGTCATCGAGGGGAGCCTCTATCGCTGTCACTCAACTCAAAGGTGGGAGGAGGTCGGATAGGACTACAGGTTGACTTCCTTCGTCCTTCACGGGGTTGACCTTGGAGGTGTACGGCGATGTTGTTTACTTGAGCTATGAGGGTTTCGAGAGTCCTTTCAATAGAGGAAACTTGGGTTTCTATAACTGTGTCTTGAGGACTACGGTGACGACTTAACTCCTCTTAGTTGGGTAGTGCATCACGAGAATAAATATAGATATTGAAGTTAAAGAAGTCTTGACAATAAAATATTGAACTCATGGCTTTTGCAATCGTGAGATTAATTAGCAAAGTTGGAAGAAAACCTAACAAGAGAATTAAAGTAGGTTGTGGCGTAAAGAAGGACCGAAGCGGGTCAATGACAAAACCGAGAATAGATTTCGACTAAAACATTACACGATGAATAAACTAATCGGTGGGTGAGAGGTTAAATACCTGAACGAAAGGAAGAACGCTAAACACTGAGGAGACACTCACTCCTTTTTTGCTAACCCTAACCTTCTCTTTAATTCGCAGCAGAAGACACTGCCTTATTTTTTTTTGGGGTAGGTGGATATATATATATATATATATATGTGTGTGTGTGTGTGGGGGGGGGGGAGGGGGGGAACGGATCCAGTACGAATAACAAATCATAGCCCTTGATCTTGCATCTGTTGGTGTGTGGTCATGGATATGAGGAAGTGTGGTCATGGATTTCAGAGAGTGTAGTCAAGGATTTAAGGGATTGTGGTCATGAAATCCATGACCACACTCCCTGATGTCTATGACAACACACCGTCAGATGTAAAATCAAGGGTTGTGATTTGCTCTTCTCACGTTACTACCTAAACTCTCTTCCTACCGGATCCATTCCCTATATATATATATATATATATATATATATATATATATATCTATATATATATATATATATATATATATATATATATATATAAGAACTAGGATTTAGGGTCAATCTAAATAAATTAGTAAGATGGATAAAAGACATAATCATACTATTTAGAGAAATTGGAATCTAATAAACCAACCTTTGAGGATCCTTTGAAATAACGAACCAACCTTGCAAGCTAATTTACAACGAACCCACCTTAACATGTTAATTTTTCTAACGAACCTCCAGCGAGTCCCACAGGCCGGAAAGCTGACGTGGCGGTATTTTAACAAAAAAAAAAAGAAATTTTTATTTTTGCTGAGTTGGATTAAATAAATCAACTATTTCTTTTTTTTTTAAAATCCACCTCAATCCCCCTTTCTCTTTCTCTCTCTCTCCTCTCTCTATCTCAGTCTCTCTCCTCTCTCTCTCTCTATCAGGCCAGCCCCCCCCCCCCCCCACACACCCATCTCCCCGACCCATCCCCCCAACCCCTACCCTCTCACCATCGCCACCCTCACCACCGCCGTCGCCGCCAATTTCCAGAAATTGCGACATTGCCTTTGTCGACGCCTTGCTCAGGAACCAAGTCTTGTTCTCGCTGCCATTCCATCTCAAGATTCATCGATTTCTCCTCCAGAAATGGCGTCCATCAGAAGTTCATGTTGTCGTCCATCAAACCCTCGAGGTTGGGGTCCAGACGACTCAGAAGGACCAGCTCATTGTC
Organism: Portulaca oleracea; assembly: GCA_029582165.1. Lineage (NCBI taxonomy): Eukaryota > Viridiplantae > Streptophyta > Magnoliopsida > Caryophyllales > Portulacaceae > Portulaca > Portulaca oleracea. The sequence goes on along the minus strand of CM055872.1, from coordinate 43,216,093 downwards.
GGTTAGGAGTGTGTTCAGTGACTCCAAGGACAAATTGGATGATGCTCTCGACCAAGGTAAAGCTTTCATTTTAGCATTCTCGTTGAATTGATTTCTGATTCATGACTTTCAATGCAATGGAGGTCGTGTAGTGGGTTGCAAATTGATGAATTTCCCTTTTGCAGCAGATGATTCTGATGTTGTAAATGCTTTTTATCTTCTATATATTCTTCTTATGTCAATTACTGTAATTGGTCTGATAAGGTTAAGATGTTTTGTTTTGTTTTCTGTTTTTGAATTTATTTTAGTATTTTAATGAGATGTTCTAGCGTTATTGGTCGTTTTGGTTGAAGCCATTACCCCTACCAAACAGGGTGGTTGAATGAGGGTTAAGAAGGGTGGTGGAGCCATCTGAGCCTTGTATTTCCATGCTTGGTCCCTTCATCTCGTTTGGTTTCGGCATTGTTTTCTCCAGTCAGTCTGCCCACCCTTTTTGTGTTTGTACAGTGGGTGGAAGAATGCAAAAAAAGATGGAAATTGGCGGCGACGGCGGTGGTGAGGGTGGCGGTGGTGAGAGGGTGGGGGTTGGGGGGATGGGTCGGGGAGATGGGTGTGGGGGGGGGGGGCTGGGGTCATAGAGAGAGAGAGAGAGGAGAGAGACTGAGATAGAGAGAGGAGAGAGAGAAAGAAAAAGGGGGATTGAGGTGGATTTAAAAAAAAAAGAAATAGTTGATTTATTTAATCCAACTCAGCAAAAATAAAAATTTCCTTTTTTTTTTTGCTAAAACACCACCACGTCAGCTTTCCGGCCTGTGGGACTCGCCGGGGTTCGTTAGAAAAATTAACATGTTAAGGTGGGTTCGTTGTAAATTAGCTTGCAAGGCTGGTTCATTATTTCAAATGACCCTCAAAGGTTGGTTTATTAGATTCCAATTTCCCTACTATTTATAGGACTCTTATTTTGTTTTCCTTTTTGTGTTTTTTTTTGGGACTGGTATCACCATCACCCATATTGAAAAGAGGAGTAAGGACGGAATGTGTTTAGGAAATTTGTGAAGTTAGGGAGTTTTCTTGTAGCTAGCTAGTGTTGGTGAGTTTGGGTTCTTTGTGGCTTCTTCTCAATAACACCATTTAAGAACAACAAACACACTGGTCACCTCAACACTCCAAACAAGAACTCCAAATTTCACCACACAACTTCAACAATCGACAAGAACAACGATTTCAACAACACTAATAACTTCTCCAACACACTTGGAGGGCACATGAGATGAGGGTTCTCAGATTTCAACAACAATAACAACTACTCTGACACACTTGGAGATTCACAGGGGATGGGTGACCAAATTTCACAATAATAACAACAAATTCAACAATGGATATGAACCCTAACTTGGAATTCAAAGAATAAGAACTCAAGCCAAAACCCTAACCTTAGCTCTGATACCAAATGGAGCATGGCATGGTGGAAATAGCTAGCTTAAGTTGATGAAGAAGAAGATCTTGAACCCGGAAACCAACAATGGAGTTTACGTACAAGATATGGACTTGGATAAAGGAGGATTCCACCACCAAAACTACAACTCCGATTAGATAAAGATTAACACCACTAACCTATAAAAGAATTGACTTGTTAACACCACCACACTAATTTTAGGCTAAAGTAAGAACAAGATTTAAGAGAGAAAATTTGGGAAGATAACTCTTGCTTTCATTAATGGTCAAAGTGAATGTCTCTTCCTCACCAATGTGAATGGTTATAAACATTAGAGTGGAAGAGGAGAAGGAGAAAATTACAAAAGAGTCACCAAGTGGCATTACACGCGTATGGAGGTGGGGGAAACAACGGGGAAAAACGCTAAAAGTAACGAGCAGCGTTGGACGACAGAGAAAGGCACGACCTGCGCCTCTTCCAGCGTGAGGCGCGCCTCAACTAGAGACTTTGGGGTGTTTGCAAAAGTGACATACGCGGCTTGCGCCTGACATGGCACGACCTACGTTTGTTTCTGGGTTAGATAGCGAGAGGGAAGGGAAGAAATTAAGGAGAGGCACGGTCTGCGCTTGGGAGGCACAACCAGCACCTAAACCAGGCCCCTTTTTGCATCCTTCCTCGGACTACTTTCCCAATTCGGTCCAATTCCAACCCGTGATGCCAAAATAATCACACTCCCTTGGAACGACTTGACATGGTATTAGGGTCCAAAAGGGCCTCGGGGGTTGTTGACATGTCCCGAGCCTCTAGAGGGGCTCGGGGCCTATCCAAAGGATGGTTGAGACGATATTGGAAGGCCTGGAGTCAAGAGGAAATTGAATCTCCATATTCGAGCGAGTGGTTGCAACCCTCTTGGCGCGCGTGGGCAACGAGCAAAGAGTAGGGAACCCGAGCCTCTTCAGTTCGTTTAACAGTTGTTAGAAAAATTGTGCCATCTTCATCACAAATTATATTGTAATTCGTAGAGGATCCATTTAGATCGATCTGATATATTTTAGTAGGTCAATTTTTTACGTGATGGATTTTTATTAAAAAACGATGAGTTCTAAAATATACTAATGAGTTTTCCATCAATATTAATAAATTTACAATAATTTAATTATTGATAATTTTGTTTTATAAAATTAGGTTATTAGGTTCTGAGATCCTCAACTTTGGGATATATTGTTTATCACACTATCCTGAAGTTAACATTTGACTCATAACGGGCCAATATTTGAGGGTGGCACTTGATAGTGGCACAAGGCCGAATTAACATCAATTAGGATGTGTAAAATTCATGTATAAAATATAGTTGGATAAAAGTTAAATTTTGGTAACTTTTGGTATTTTTTGATAACTTTTGGTGAATTTTGGTAAATTTTGGCAAATTTACGCTAATATACCAAAATTAATTTTTTATAGTTTTCAATTTTAGTAATTTTTGGTAAAATGGAGTTACCCATGATTTTAGGCAAAAACTGACAAACTCATTTTTTGTGATGTGACACTAGTTTTAGGGGTGATATATGTAATGGAAGTGTGTCTAAATAAGAAAAACAACTGGCACGTCATAAAAAAAAAAAAAAACCAGAGTTTAATTGATGTTAACTCAATATTGGGCAAGTGACAAGTACCAATTCCTTAAAAATTGAGCTATTATAAGCCAGATACTGCCTCCGTCTCTAAATGAATGTCAATTTGACTAAATTATGACTGTTGATTATTCACAAATTACAATGAGTTACAGTATAGAATCACCACTGTCAGAAAAATATTATCCTACAAGTTACAATGATGTTAGTTTTATATTGTAATTCATTATAATTTATAAATAATCAATCATTAAAACTTAATTAAATTGACACTTACTAAAAAAGGAAGGAAGTATAAAATTTGAAATACTTCCTCCGTCCCAAATTATTTGTCCACTATTCCATTTTTAAATGTCCCAAAATTATGTCCGCTTTCTTAAAATGGAAACTTTTATTTTATTGAAATTACTAAAATACCCTTAGTTTGAATTTTAAAAATATTTAAATATGAGAGGGAAAAATATAAATAGTACTATCTCTATCCATAAATAATTGTTCATTTGACTAAACTTTGACCATTGATTACTTACAAATTATAATGAGTTACAATATAAAATTAATATCATTGTAATTTTTAGTACAATATCTTTCTAATTGTGATAATTTCATATTATAATTTATTTTAATTTGTGAGTAATCAATGATCAAAGTTTAGTCAAATAGACAATTATTTAGTGATGGAGGTAGTAATTTTGAATTCAAACTAAGGGTATTATTAATATTTTATTACTAATTGAGATTAATTTGTTGATTTTTCTTAAAATACGTGCTTTTTTTTGATAATTTGCAGTCAATAGACCCTTTTATTCAAAGGAAAAGCTGGGCCTTAGTCTTCAGGCAAACAGCTGAACATGGGAACAAAATGCCACGACCCACCAGAGCATCCACCATCATAGAGGCCTGAGCTAAATTGAAAGACTACAACCGAATATCAAAACCAACACCTGATACATCGAGAACTTAAAATATGTGCTAAATCAAAGGAAACAAATATTTTAGTACTGAGGGAGTACTATGATAAACAATCCAAAATTGCATCTTCATTGGTAACGAAAGTCAGCATCCACACACTTGTGAGGATAGCCGCATCCACATTAACCTTGATTAAGGTTGCCACAGTACTTGTCATCTTCTGCATAGCTTAGCTTCTGCGGGACAAATATCATCATTGCATCTGACTATCTGAGCTTCTGCCACTCAGATATCCATATATCTCTGTCAGTTATGTCTGCATTGTTTGTTCGATGGAGTAGTTGTTAAATACGAGTATTACTACTACTTCAATTCACCACTCCCAATGTTATGTTTTGAAAGGGACAGTCAAATTTCTTATCAACCCATTGAAATAAACTATCCTGAGACAGTGAGACGTACACAAAAACGCGTAATTTTTGTGGAAATAAAAGAGACCGCCAAACATTATTAGGATTCTGGATACAGTAATTCCTTACCTGGAGGACTAGTGGAACAGATTGACGTTCCACGTATGGAACCATAGTCTCATTCAGGCTGGCTTTTATATGATGCGCTGCGGTGTGGTAGAATTTGAAAAAATGTATTGAAGTGTGGAGAATTGTAGTGAGAGTTGTGATATGGTAGCCTCGTAGGTGAAGAGAAACAATGTAAAACTAGAGAAGTAAAGAGAAAAAAAAAATAAAAAGATATATTAATAATGTATTGAAAAGTGCAGTACGGTATAGTACCGCACCGCAACCTACCGTATAAAATAATAGCGTCTGATTGACTGATACTCCATTAAATTAATAAAACGAGGCCCTTCTTAAAAAAATCATGCGTGAGTTGTTGCTTTTTTTAAAAAATTCAAAATTTGGAGAATTAATGAGGATTCACAGTTGAAGGCGGGAAGTTTTATGATTAATTTTGATTCTGCAATTTATTATAGTAAGAATATATATATATATATATATATATATATATATATATATATAGAACGGATCACATGAGAATGCAACTTTGGTGAACATGTGAGCATGGATGGACATCAAGTATTATATTTGAGGACATCAGATATCATCTCAAGGGACATCAAGTTTGCATGAGAACATCAAGGGAATATCCATTCACCCTGCAAACTTGATGTCCCCTAATACAATACCTAATGTCCTTAAAAGAATTACCAGATGTCTATTCATGCTCACATACTCACCAAAGTTCCATGCTCATTTGATTCGTTCATATATATATATATATATATATATATATATATATATATATATATATATATATATATATATATATATATATATATATATATATATTACATCTAGATCCCCAAACTGTGTTCCAGCGTATTTTTCCTGAAAGGTTGTTGTCGTGGTTTTTGCAATTTAGTAGGTGCACTTGAAGCATGTGCTCCAAATATTACAATTGTTCACAATTGTTATTATGATTGTTCACTTTTATTATTATTATTATTATAATTTTTCATCAAATATTACGATTGTTCACTCTTATTTTATCATTGTTCACTTTTATTATTATAATTGTTCACTTATAATATTTTGGAACATATACTCCGAATATAAGTAATATATATTGAGTCGTTTTAACCTCCATTTGATATTATTTGTCGACCTTTAATTTTAGCCAAAAGTTAGAAGAGCATTGAAATAATTCAGTTGAGTATTGTAATGCTTGAAATATTACTACTAAATTATTTTTGTCTTTCTCTCTCTCTCATTTTCTCCTTCTTGTCAAGAAAAAATAAAAAAGGTATTTTTGTTGAAGAAAGTTAGGTTGCATTCAGTGGTGAATCTAAGTTTTCTGATTAGAGGTGACTAATACACTATTATATTCATTCAATACACATAAAATTCATAATTTTTATCACAAATTATACTGAATTATTAATGTTTTGTGTTAATCGGTGGCCACGACCAACCTTGGCCAAACCTGAGATTCACCAATGATTGTATTATAAACCAATAAATATTATGGAATAAAAATTGTAAGTTAAACCAACAAGTATTGTTATTATAGGATAGAGGTGGTATAACAACAACAACAATAACAAAATAATAATAATAATAATAATAATAATAATAATAACTACTTTGGAGTTTGGAGCACTAGATAATAACAATCTAATTTCTGTGTACCTCAGCAAACCACCAAGTTATTATGCATCAACTCTGTGGATGTTACTACGTAGGTTCAAAGTTCAGCTTATTGTGGAGACATTTTTAAGTTCAAATTGCTATTATCCATTATCATAATACATCAAGTTTATCAAATGGCGCAAAATTAAAAATATTATCAAAATCAATAAATATGGGGAATGATTACTACCTCGATCCCTAATTGTATGTCATAAAAACTAATTTATCAAAGTCAATAAATATGAGGTATGAGGTGAAAAGTTTACAACTTATCAAACATACCTTTAACAATACTCTTGAAATGAGGTGAAAGTACACAAATTGTCATAATACATTCTATATTTATTATCATACTTTTGTCTTATATATTCATATCAAATGTTACTCCCTCCGTTTCACATTAATTATCGCCTTTGAAAATTATCCAATCAAAATTTAAAAATCTTAATTATAAATCTCTCAATATATACAATGAATTGTTATATGAAATTATTATCATTAAATACTTAACAAAAAGTATTACCTTAAAAGTATAATATTATAATTATTAATTTATAAAATTGTAACGCTCCGGAAATTCAATTATAGAAAAGTCAAAGTCAAACAAACGTTAACAGACAAATTAGCGAAAGACTCAAAACTCTTATTGGGCGTCACTGTCGTATCCCCAAAGGAACACAAGGCGAGAAAGAAACTACAACTGTATGATAACGGTAAACCAACTAACAAACTCAAATTGAGAAAACAAACTTAGCAACCCTAACTTCAAGTCTTTCAAAAAGAAACATAACATAAAAGATAGCTTCTAATATGTCGTCCTCACTTCTAATTCCCGTCCCCAGCATATAGATCTTCACCTGAAAACTAAACATTTCAAAAATGAGGGGGAAATCTCAATAATGTCTACCCCTAACGTTAAAAACAAGTTAAGTCCATTTCAATTCATTTGAGGGAGAGGGAATAAGTCAATCCATTTCACAAACATTTAACCCTTATAACTGTTTTCCTCAACCCAACCAATCCGTATTTTATTATGCGGGCGGGATACCAAATCCCTTATAGTAATGTTCGCCTACAACAGGCATCATAACAATCATCTACCAAAGGCATAAAAAAAATCATTTATCCTATATCAGGGATGAAACCCTGATCTCCTGACACATAACCCATATAGGCACCAAATCCTGGTCTCCGGGTTATCGCCCGCAAAAAACATTAGCCTATCAAAGGCATCAAAACAATTGCCCACCAAAGGCATCAAAACAATCGCCTACCAAAGACATCATAATCATCTATCTTATATCAGGGATGAAACCTTGATCTCCTGACACATAACCCATACAGGCACCAAATCCTGGTCTCCGGGTTATCGCCCGCAAAAACATTATCATATCAAAGGCATCAAAACAATAAACCCGCTTAATGTTTCACTTTGAATTATTAGTGTCTTATGCAAAACTCAGCTCACAGCTCTCAAGTCAAACCCAACCTAGGTTATCACTTATAAAAGACCATCTCAATTCTCAACTCATAAATCAATAATCACAACAAATACGCACAGTTATCAAAAACAGATGGTCACATTTCCACAAAAAGTCCCCTTTCGGGATGCAATCCTCAAAACAGATTAGAAAACATTAAAACACATTTAAAGAGCATCCCAGTGGGGATTAGAGCATAGACATTACCTGGTTAGCTTCACTTCACAGTAAAAACGAACACACTTGAGCTCACTAACGACGCGAATTAGCTCGGACCTAAAATAGAAATAATTATTTTAATCAAAACGCGCCCTTCGAAGTTAGTATTAACTACCTTCTACCTAACCCTCCCCTAGGAACACTATAGGTTCCTACCAATCATGAATTTACACTTTAAATTACCTAACACATTCCAAGTAATCACATGACAAGATCAAAACAACACTTTCATTATTAAATAACATCAACAAAACAAATTACATCATCCACATGAAAAGGGTCAAAACTTGACTTCCCGACATCCTATGGTTCTGGTTTTGGACTTTTCGGAAACCTCGGAATGTCTACTAAAACACTTAAGTTGAACTCGAGTCTCAACACATGCTATAAGATCTTCAAAAACCGTCATTTTTCCAAACTGTTCAGATCTGACCTAGGTTTGGTAATCGGGGTATAACTCGACTTATAAAATTCCAAAGTCCGATCCGTAAAATTCCTATGAAACCTTACATCTAAGGAAACCTCCAGTTCAAAGGGTTTAATCAAAGGACAACTATAGCTCTCATGGTGATCCGTTCTTTAGACCCTAACAAAACTGTCCCGATCCCGGTTCTCATTTAATTTGCAATTTCTATTCTAACTTTCACCATTCAATCCCGGGGTCCTAATTTGGGCTTAAAACAGTAACTAAGGTCCAAGGTAATTAGTCTAATCCAACTAAGGTCCAAACATTAAACTTCCTACCACCAAAACCAAATTGTAAAACATGAAATCAACTTTAATATTTTCACTAACCCTAAAAGCATGCATGAAATAATAATAACATTATCCTAAACATGAATTCTACAATAAACTATTTCAAGGTCCTATAATAACAACATGGATTATTATAAAATACGAATTTCTTAATCAATAATCAAGAAAGAACTTAAAGAACATGTGAATAAAATATAAAGAACATATAAACACTTAAACTACCAATCAAGAATCCCAACAACTAATTTCTTTTTACAAGATTTAATCAAGAATCATGAATTAATAAACAAGAATCGAACTTTAGTATTCAATCAACCTAACTTATTTAACAAGATTAAACATAAAATTAAATATGATTGAACCCTAAGAGAATTAAAGAACATGTGAATACTTAACTAACGATTCAAGAATTAATCTAGGTAATTAAACTCTTTAATTCGTGCATACAATAATAGTATTATCGAAAACCCTAACATGATTCACAAGAAACAAAGTACATTAAATAATTGAACATTCATAATTTAATTACAACTATTACAAACCCTAATACACTAGTTAGAACATAAAATTACACATAATAATTTAGACAAAAAAAATTACAAGTAAATACTACAACACAAGAACAAATTAGTTACAAATAACAACATAATAATTTACAATCTTGATTACCCAAATTACAAGATTTAAAACAAGAAATAATAATAATAATAATAATAATAATAATAATAATAATAATAATAATGATAATAACAGAAAAATAAAGAAACAAGAAAGAAAAGTTTCAAAATAGTTTTAGGGTTTACGTTAGAGAGGTTCTGGGCAGTTTCCGGCGAGTCAAGAAGCGGCGACCGGTCGAGAGGGAACAACGTCGGCGGAGGTCGTCGACGTCCTTGACGATGGTCGGAGGTTTGGGCAGCGAATGGTTCCAACCAAAGAATACAAAGAAGAGCAACGGTTAGTCCTCGTCCTCGTCCTCGTTTCCGATGTGATCGCACCGCCTCTTTATTTTTCTGTTATTATCATTATCATTATTATTATTATTATTATTATTTGTTTTAAATCTTGTAATTTGGGTAATCAAGATTGTAAATTATTAAGTTGTTATTTGTAACTAATTTGTTCTTGTGTTGTAGTATTTACTTGTAATTTTTTTTGTCTAAATTATTATGTGTAATTTTATGTTCTAACTAGTGTATTAGGGTTTGTAATAGTTGTAATTAAATTATGAATGTTTAATTATTTAATGTACTTTGTTTCTTGTGAATCATGTTAGGGTTTTAGATAATACTATTATTGTATGCACGAATTAAAGAGTTTAATTACCTAAATTAATTCTTGAATCGTTAGTTAAGTATTCACATGCTCTTTAATTCTCTTAGGATTCAATCATGTTTAATTTTATGTTTAATCTTGTTAAATAAGTTAGGTTGATTGAATTACTAATGTTCGATTCTTGTTTATTAATTCATGATTCTTGATTGAATCTTGTAAAAAGAAATCAGTTGTTGGGATTCTTGATTGGTAGTTTAAGTGTTTATATGTTCTTTATATTTTATTCACATGTTTTTTAAGTTCTTTCTTGATTATTGATTAAGAAATTCATATTTTATAATCATCCATGTTGTTATTATAGGACCTTGAAATAGTTTATTGTAGAATTCATGTTTAGGATAATGTTATTTTGATCTTGTTATGTGATTACTTGGAATGTGTTAGGTAATTTAAAGTGTAAATTCATGATTGGTAGGAACCTATAGTGTTCCTAGGGGAGGGTTAGGTAGAAGATAGTTAGTACTAACTTCTAAGGGCGCGTTTTGATTAGAATAATTATTTCTATTTTAGGCCCGAGCTAATTCGCGTCGTTAGTGAGCTCAAGTGTGTTCGTTTTTACTGTGAAGTGAAGCTAACCAGGTAATGTCTATGCTCTAATCCCCACTGGGATGCTCTTTAAATGTGTTTTAATGTTTTCTAATCTGTTTTGAGGATTGCATCCCGAAAGGGGACTTTTTGTGGAAATGTGACCATCTGTTTTGGATAACTGTGCGTATTTGTTGTGATTATTGATTTATGAGTTGAGAATTGAGATGGTCTTTTATAAGTAGTTTTGATACTAGTTTTGATAACCTGGGTTGGGTTTGACTTGAGAGCTGTGAGTTGAGCTTTGCATAAGACACTAATAATTCAAAGTGAAACATTAAGCGGGTTTATTGTTTTGATGCCTTTGATATGCTAATGTTTTTGCGAGCGATAACCCGGAGACCAGGATTTGGTGCCTGTATGGGTTATGTGTCAGGAGATCCGGGTTTCATCCCTGATATAGGATATATGATTATTATGCCTTTGGTAGGCGATTCTTTTGATGCCTTTGGTGGGCGATTGCTTTGATGCCTTTGATAGGCTAATGTTTTTTGCGGGCGATAACCCGGAGACCAGGATTTGGTGCTTGTATGGGTTATGTGTCAGGAGATCAGGGTTTCATCCCTGATATAGAATATATGATTTTTTTTTATGTCTTTGGTAGGCGATTGTTATAATGCCTGTGGTAGGCGAACGTTACTATAAGGGATTTGGTATCCCGACCGCATAATAAAATACAGATTGGTAGGGTTGAGGAAAACAGTTATAAAGGTTAAATGTTTGTGAAATGGATTAACTTGTTCCCTCTCCCTCAAATGAATTGAAATGAACTTAACTTGTTTTTAACGTTAGGGGTAGACATTATTGAGATTTTCCCCTCATTTTTGAAATGTTTAGTTTTCAGGTGAAGATCTATATGCTGGGGACGGGAATTAGAAGTGAGGATGACATATTAGAAGCTATCTTTTATGTTATGTTTCTTTTTGAAAGACTTGAAGTTAGGGTTGCTAAGTTTGTTTTCTCAATTTGAGTTTGTTAGTTGGTTTACCGTTATCAGACAATTGTAGTTTCCTTCTCGCCTTGTGTTCCTTCGAGGATATGGCAGTGACGCCCAATAAGAGTTTTGAGTCTTCCGCTAGTTTGTCTGTTAACGTTAGTTTGACTTTGACTTTTCTATAATTGAATTTTCGGGGCGTTCCAGAATGGTATCAGAGCTCTGGGTTGCGACCTGTGGCTCCTAAGTGTCCCTTAGATTTAGTTAGACCTTAGGATGCTACGTTCGGAGTGATGAGTGTAGGATGGGGTATGGAATGTTTGTATGTTTCATGGATTTCTTATATGTTGCAAGTGCGTGCTTGATTATTTTATTTTTCATATGTTGGGTTGTATATCGTCGCCTTTGCTATGAGCATGAGACTTTAGCTCCTCTAAAAGACTTAAAAGCCCGAGGTGGGTGCGGAATATAGTCCCGAGGAGGGTCTGGAACCAGAAGAAGACCTCTGATGAGTATTCGAAGGCTGAGAGAAGACTTGACATACGAGGAACAGTCGCTAGAGATTTTAGGTTGCAGAGAAAGTAGCCTCAATGAAAGACCGAGCCTTAAGATGAGGCTTTGGTAGAGTTCGAGGTGGAAGCAGACTCTGAGGAGGACTCGGGGGATGAGTTTGACGATCCTGATTGGACCCCAATCGTGGTCCGCAGGAACCCTTTCTCGTATGAAAATACTCTAAGTAGAGTTAGTAAAAGAGCAGTGGGATTAGCCCCAAGTAGTAATACTTACATGTAATTAGCTTTTGACTGTTTAAATTTATAACCGTGTGGTTTGTTGCTTTTGTTAGCCCCAGTTAGGAGAGAATGAAACTGTATGTTATGCTCGGGTGCAAGTGATATGAAGCAATAAATTTATTTTCTTGAGCTATTGTTATAATCTTATGAAAGTGAAAAGATGTGGGGCAAATGATCAAGTGAAATGTGGACTTAATCTCAAAGATGGAACCCTTGAACTTTGTTGCAAGTACCAAAGTGTTGAAATGTAATGCTATTAAATGTGATTAGAGTTAAAGTTATGTTTATGGTTTTGTTACTTGTCGAGTTCTTTTTATGTTTTAGTCTAATATGAGTAGTTAACTTCAGAATTCGTATTTACGTTGTGAGAATAAGAACCCTAGTAGTCTAAATCGACCCCTTTGAATCAGGATGTCGGTCACGAACGGTTCTCACTTCAATAATGTTACCCGAGAGCGTACACAAGCTGCAGCCGAACAGCGCCCTCAAACCGCGACTGAACTGCGCCAACATCTTCCTCACTTGATATTAGGGTCGAGTACAACAGCACCAGGGAACGACCTTGCTAGCATGCTGATGATTGAGATGCTTAACAAGCACGAGGATCTACTGAAGAAAGTGGTGGATCGACAAGGAGGAGGAAGGGAAGATGATCCCTCCGCTCTCCTCCACAGGTTCAATAACTTTAACCCGCCCACTTACACAGGGGTAGCTGACCCCAAGGTCTTTGAAGATTGGGTTAGGGAGATTGAAAAGATTTTCGATACAACACGCTGTCCCGAGGAGTTGAGGGTGGATTTTGCTGCATACCACTTGAAGGAGGAGGCCAATTTATGGTGGGCAAGTGTGAAGGAGATACGGACCGAACCGAATTTTGATTGGAACCACTTTAAGGTTGTGCTGAAGGATCGGTTTTATCCCATGTCCCTATAAAAGGCAAAGGAAAAGGAATTCATGAACTTACGCCAAGGAGAGCTTAGCGTGCTTGCTTACTCCACTAAGTTCACCGAACTATCTCGGTTTGCACCTGCACTTGTGTCTAGTGAACAACTGAGGATGGCGTGCCTAGTAGTTGTAATTCATGATGTCTTTCAATTGAGAAAGTTTTGGAGTTAGTTAAGTTGAGTTGTTTTATTTCAGGATTTGAAGTTGTTAGTTTTCCTTCTTGCCTTGTATTCCTTCGGGGATACGGCAGTAATGCCCAAATAAAAGAAAAAAAAAGACTTCCGCTGAATTTTCCGTTAACGTTAGTTTAGTTTGACTTTGACTTTTCTATAATTAAATTTTCGTGACGTTACAAAAATAATATATAAAAATAATATTACAAATCGTGACAATGCTATATTCAAAAAATTCGTAGAAATTGATATCAAATTATATGTTGGTTGCTGGCATAATTAAAAAGTAAAAACACAACATATTATCCAACTTTTGCATTTAATTTTGTCTTCCTATTTTGTTGGAAGATTACGCGTGAGCGTGGACCGCATGGGGGGAGTACGTGGGGTTCTGTCAGTGTGAGTTTGAGCCGACCCATAATTAGTTGATGCAACCGAGAACCAGCGTATTAGCTTACCTATTTTGGTTATCAGTTTGGCTGACCTATATCCATCATTGGCTGTATTCGTATACAAAAATCTCACCAAAAAAGTATCATAAGATAGCATCCACCTCCAGAGGTGTGCATCGGTCCAAACTCAAATCAGATTGGACCGAATTAGCTCGACCTAAATACTGAATTTTCACTAAATAATAGATCGAGACCAGGCCACTTTCACCTTAAACCCGGACCGAACCGAGAAAATGGTCGACCCGACCTGGATCGATTGGATCATTTTCTTTATGTGTCATAAGTTTTAATTACAATAGTCAAATTCTTAACTAGCTAGTAGCTGTCACCTAGCTTGATTAGAAAATTAGTGTTTAATCATACTCCGTAGTATTATTCCGTATAATTATTTTAGTGTCAGAAATTTCATAATGGATTAGTAACATGTAATAGACAATTTTTTTTAAAAAACAAAATCTTATGGTGGCTACCTTCGATTAGGAAATTTTTGTTGAAGATTAGTTTGCTTAAATTTCAGCTTATGGGACTAGCTAACGCCTTTTATAATTAGTCATCTTGATTAGGAATGTTGCATCCATTAGTTGAAATTTGGAAAATTAAATGCCTGTTTGGTGTAGTTTTTTAGAGTTTTTTTGGAGTTTTTTTAAAAAAAGCACAAATTAGGCCAAACAGTACTTTTTTTAGAAGCTTATTAATAATTGTTTTCCAAAAACAGTTTTGACCAAAAACAACTCCAAAAGTAGAAGCAGTAAATTGTTGCTTCTGCTTCTTACAAACTAATCACTACTCAATCTATGAGATTCTTTAGTGTTTAATTTCCATAATTTCAAATAAATATTATGATTCTTATAAAGATTGCATTTAAATATTTTAATATTATGTTAGATCCTTGTATATTATGTTGGAAATTTTTATTATCTAATTCCTTTACAAATATGGTATTTAGTAAATTGTTGATATATAAATATTTAATTTAAAGATTTATATAGTTAAGTAAGACCATATATAGTTATAATAATAATTATAATAACTATATGATTATAATTATTGTTAAAAAGAAAATATGATAATCTGTTTAAAAATTAAGAAAAAGAGAAATATGTAAATAATCATATGACAATTTAACTCTAGAATAACACATGATAATTTTTAAAAGTTAGAGCACACAATTAAATTTAGTAAAAGCACTATATCATAAGTTAGGTCAAACACTATAATTTAGTAAAATCACTTATGTCATAAGCTAGGCCAAACACTTCAATACTTCTCCAAAAATAGCTTTATAAAAACTATTTGTAAGAAACAAAAATACTTTTTTAGAAGTTAGGCCAAAAAGACACTAATAGTGATAATATCACGAGTGTTTTATGTTTACTAATAGACAGTGGTTGCCCATAATTAGGAAATTTGTGTTTTTGAAAAAAATCTTATAAATTGATTCAAAGACAACTAGGCAATAATAAATACGTTTAAATATGGTGAGGGTATAATTTAATAAATATAAAAAAAATAATTATATTTATGGACAAAACATCTATTGGATTCAATTTTAATTAATTACATAAATGTAGAAAAGTATAAACAGGGTTAACCGGTCTAACCTGATTTGGTAAAGATTTGGACCGGGACCGACATGGAAACCCAAAATTATAAATTATAGACCGGAGACCGGACCGAACATAACCAAATTGGTCCGAGTCATGTCCGGGCCGGTCTGGGTCACTGATTTTTTCCGGTCCGGATCGGAATATGCACACCCTTATCTACCTCGATCCACCAAATATTTAAAGTTTTAAATTTAAATTCATCAATATTTATCATCATATTTTGTCAATATTATTGTAAAGATCAACGATATATATAAATTTATCAGTTTGTTACAAAAACTCATCACTTAACAAATTGATGTATTCATATTGTATGTCGGAGACTAATGTTAAGTCCTTTTGTAACATAATACATAATCCGTAACAAAAGTGATTATTGATGAGTGTCTTGATTAGGCACTGTTCTTTTATACGGTTGGCTGGCTGCGGTGTCATACCACACTGTAATTTTCTATATTCCACCACAACTCACCATAATCCACCACAATCTGCTTTTTGAATTTTAATTTATCTTTTTATTAAAAGTTAAACTTTATCTACCAACATATTTCCCAACACATTTACAATTATTAAAACCAAAACTCACCAAAACTTTCCATAACCTACCAGAATCCATGACAATTCACCATAACCAACCAAAATCCACCACAATTCCTCCGCACCGCACCGCATCACACCGCACCGCACCACGCCGCAACCAGCCGTATAAAAGAACGGGTATCAAGATCTTTTTATATATTTAAACCATATTTTTGAGGATATCTTTTTATAAGTGTGCAGGAGAAAAGCCTATATCTTTGTGGGGCGTTTGGTTGAGAAACTTTCCCGGGAAAGTTTGTCAATTTTTCCAAGTTGACAAATTTTCCCATGGTTGGTTCTGTATAATATATAGGAATGTTTTGATGTGGGACCCATTATTTCCCTCACAATCTTAGTAAAAAGTTTTCCAAGGGAGGTTAGGGAAAGTCTTTCCCGGAAAAATTTCTCCCGGGAAAGTCTTTATCGAAAAACTACCGAACGTACTTCTTCCGAGCTTTAGACTTACCACGCCAAAAGGCAAGTTCCACAAGTTTTTAAAGTTGTTTCAGCTCCATGATGTTTTCTATCCTTGTTATCGGTATTCTTTTCATCTTCACGCACAACCATCAAACCAGAGACCAAAGTCGGGCTCAACAAAACAGAAAAGTATCATGGTTATTCTTACTAAAATGAATTGTCAATAGATACATTTTACATGCATACCGTCGGTCCAACAGGTACCGAATTTTTATTCAATTGTTTCCAAAATTGCACTTTGACTGATTTAAAAATTCATGGATAACTTCATTTTACCGCAATTTACTAGTTTTATCAAAAATTATCAAAGTTAAAAAAAATAAAAAAATAATAAATGTTATATATTAACGGAAATTTGCCAAAGATTATCAAAATTTATCAAAAGTTGCCAAAAATTACTAAAATTTAACTTTACCCAATTGACTTTTACCCATAAATTTTACACACCCTTAATTGGCACACTTGTTTACACAAATTTCCTTATTTTAGAAAAAATGAGATTTGCTATTTCCCGTGCTAGTTTTTGATTAATCAAGTTGTTGAATTTCAATAACAGCCTTGCATTTTCTCCCTCCCGTTTCAATACACAAAAATTTATTCTCCTCTCTTTTTGCTCCACTTCTCTCTATATTGTTTTGGGCCCTTTTTAATCGAAAGTGCACCAGATTAATCAGACTACACAAATCCTAAAAAGTAGCCACCATCGGAAAGTTTGCATCTTGACTATAACTAGGGATGGTGATGGGTCTTCGACCCTGCCCAAATTTGCAAATTTTTAAGGATATGGGTTCACAAATTTTAGACCCAGAGGATATAGGTAAGGATATGGATCCAACGGCCAAAAATGGATATGAATCTGGGTCCAAGGGCAAGATCCAGATCCCTGCTATATATATATATATATATATATATATATATATATATATATATATAGAGAGAGAGAGAGAGAGAGAGAGAGAGAGAGAGAGAGAGAAGTCCTTCAAGTTGGTGGATATGGATGCATTTGATTTTCCCACCTAAGTTATTATTTATTTTTGTACGATAAATTTGTGTTTGTTATATTGTAATTTGGGATTGTATGACTACTTTGGATTATTTTTGAGATTATAAGTTTGACATTTGTAGATTTTCAACAAAAAATTTGCGTGTTTGCTAATTAATATGTGGTAAAAGTTCAATTTAAATGTCGGTAACAAAGGATATGGGTAAAGATATGGGTCCAGTAAAAAATATGAGTAAGGATATGGGTCCTTCCAGAAAAGATCCAAAGAATATGGGTAAGGATATAGGTCCATTTAAAAATATGGGTAAGGATATAGATCCAAGTGGACCCTGTCCAGATCCTGCCCATTGTCATTCCTAACCATAACTGGTGCACTTCTGAAAGTTTTCAGCATGATTTGTGCAGACTCCTAAAACATAAGCAAAGAGAAACTCAATAATTCCAAGACAGTATAAAATGGTAACCACCTGAAAAGCCAGAGAATGCTGAATTTGCACTGTATGTGGTTCCACAATGTACAGTTTTCAAAATCCATACAGCTTTCCTAGTATAAGATCACAAAAGAAAACAACCAATTGATCTATTATCTCAAAAGAAAAAAAAGGATATTGGTTGTCACAACTCCGCTTTCGTTGTATTCTACAAACCAAGAACAAGCCCATTGGTAACCGCTGCCAGTTGTACCAAAGCAACTCTCATGATTCACAGCACATGAAGAAAAACTCGTGCTCTGCCAGTACAGACAGACATTGTTTAAAGAAGTACATTCTTCCTGCATACTAACATTTCAACATTCTACTTCAGCAGACTGGAAATATGGAACACTCTTCAAGCAGTCCCAAAAATACAGGTTTTCCACATTGTCAATCAGGATCCTGTATGATAGACTAGACTAATCAACTTCAATAATGTCGCATCGTATCTTACATGTCAAACAATCCGCGGGTCGTATTATTATGCCTTTTGACAATTAATGCATGGGTTCACATTGTTTGCTGATGCTGAAGATAGAAAATACACATTCCACAGTCAAACGCAGGGCATGTTTTTTTTTATGTGCAAGATGCAGTAAGCTTAGCTTACCATTGAATGGCAAGGAATATTATTGGTGGAACCCGCATTGGAAACCATTGTCTTTATGCTGTTGAGATGTATGATCATGGACCATGGTCATGGTGTCTCCATCCACCAGTCTTTGGTCATTAGGCCTCACTGTGCTGTGTTAAGAGGCAATGACTGCTGAAAGAATAAGTTAAAACCAAGTACATCTGCAGTTAAGAGCACACAGCTGCAAGCTTCCAATTTCAATACATTGTTTAGAGACCAAGAAGACCATCCCACCTGCACCCACAATTATTTACAGACAAGTAGAAGTCAAATTTCAGCATCATTCGAGCGGTTTAGTTGCAAAATGTAAACTTTCCCGTGTTTTAATGGAATTTTATTGACTTGTCAAATATTGAAATCAATTTTGAAACAAATGTCAGCACATTTTTTTTTTTTTTCTACAAGGGATGAGGATGAGGAACAATCAAGAAGCAGTCTTTTCTTGGTTTTTCCCTTTCCCAAATTTCTCTCTGACACCTAATGGTTAAGAAAGTTTACACCCCGCAGTTTACGGGAATGATTCATAAAACTATACAAGTATGTGAAATCCTGTTCACACCCGAAGCGGGAATGAGTTAGATGGCAATATATCTAACATTTAACTTCTGAAACTAGAGAGATGTAATCAACTCAACAACAGCTCTAGTGAATATCTAACGGAGTTAGAGCAAGCTATTGGTACCCCTCATCCCTATCTGAAAAAAAAGACTGATAGGTAACGAATAGTGTATCATCATAGTCACCCAATTACTAGTTTACTGCAGAATTGTGTTTTTTGGTGAAAAATATGTATCTAGCTGCTTCTCCATCGAGCATTTCAACATTAAATATCACCTAGATATATGAATGTCCCCATTAAAATTTGGCATGCTAAACCAGTTAGTAGTAGGAAAATTGTTTGGTACAGAAATGCACAACTAATAGAGCAGGATTTCATCTGGATCAAAAGAAAAAGATCCCTTTTTCTGTCGGCAGGAGAAATAGATCATAAATACAACTATACAAGCAACACAAACAAATCGATCAGACAGCGACAAAGGTACTCAGTAATAAAAGTATGTTGCATGCTCTTCATTCCACAGGTTTTGTTCACAACACTTTGGAATATGATCTCCAGAATTAAGCAAAGACTAAGAAACTTCTATGAAACATGACATATTCTTTAGTTGACACAAATTGTTTCTAAATTCAATTAGATGTTCCAGATAAGATAATAAAGTTTGTCCAGCAAGCCCTACGGCAAAAAATACCAATCTATGACGTCCTAATAGAGCTGCCTGGGTGTTAAATCTGAACCATTGTCTAGTCTACAACATTTCATCAATTTAGCTTCAACAAAGTTCCAGGCAACTTTCCTAATAATGCCTTGGATTTTGGCAGTGCTGCTCATCCTCAATTCTTCAGTGAACAGGGAAGGGTGGAAAGAAGCCATAGGCATACACTTGAAATCACGGAAGCCTAAAACTTCAAGGAAATCTACCACTTCGTTTATGGAATGATTGTATTCTTACTGCAATATACAGTCCACATTATCAGTAGATTGCAAACTCAATTGCTGCACAACAAAACTCCTTTTGAATGGTTGCTCGGTATATCTCCATATGCTCACACTCACCTTTAATTGTCCGGTTTTGGATCAAATCCTCAACTTAGTGCTTGTTTGGCCTAGTTTTTAACAGTGGTTTTGAACTTGAAAAGCACAAACTAGGCCAAACAATCATTTTTTTAGAAGCTAATAATTGTTTATTAAAAAACAGTTTTGGCTAAAAATAGCTCCAAATGCAGAAACAATAAATTGTTGCTTCTGCTTCCTAAAACCTAATGAATACTCAATCTCTGAGATTCTTTGGTGATAAGTTTCCATAATTTCAATATTCTAATTCATATAAAGATTGTAATTAAATATTTTAATGTTATGTTAGAACATTTAATAATTAATATTATGTTGGACATTTTAATATTATGTTGAAACTCTTATGTGTTTTTAATTATCTTATTCCTATAAAGATGGCATTTAGTAAATTATTGATGTTATAAATATTTCATTTAAAAAATTTTTATAGTTAAGTAATACCATATATAATTATAATTATATATATATGGTTATAATTATAATTATAATAGGATAATCCATTTAAAAATTAATAAAAAGAGAAAAATATAAATAATTACATGATAATTTTATTCTAAAAAAACACATGATAATTTTGAAAAGTTAGGTTAACAATTAAATTTAGCAAAAGCACCTATATCACAAGTTTAGGGTTTAGGGGGTTTGCCAAACACTTTCATTTAATCTCTTATGTCATACGCTACGCTAGGCCAAATGCTTCAATAACTCTCTAAAAATAGCTTTTGTGAAAACTGATTTCAAGAAGCAAAAACAATTTTTCAGAAATTAAGCCAAACATACACTTCATTCAGACAAACTTAGAGCATGGGAAGTTCCTTACATTTCCATGGAATAGGTCTGTTCATAAATGTTAGGTTAATGGATGATGTGCTTCCTTTTCATCATGACAATGTTAGATCCCTCTGCAACCTGCTTCAGTTTTCATAATGACTATGGGAATACAGTTTCATCTACTTCTGACGGGGTTACGAAAGAACTACCTGAATCAGAAGGCAATGTACTTCGCTGCAGAAAATGTGCAGCGATCCTAAAGAAACAAGGCGTCCTCTGTATTCTATTGCAAATCAAGTGTCTTATACTCATCAAGGGACACAATTCAAAGATTTTGTGACTGCCTTGGACAAGCAGCAAGATCCAGCAACCTTTGCAGTTGTTCTGCAAGATCAGAAATGATGGGAAGCAATGAGCATTGAGCCTAAATCTTCAGAAGGAAATGTTCTGTGAGAACTCACCGATCCTCCGAAGATTAGAAAGCTATTAGCTACACCAGGCTATATTAAAAGAAAGTAAAATCAGAAGGTACAGATGAAAATTATGAAGGCAGGAAATATGATGAGATCAAATCTTTGGAAGGAAATATGATGAGATTAATATTCCTGTTGCCGAATAACAACTGAGAACCAGTTTTAAAGAATTGGCAAATTTGTCAAACGGACATGATAGTGCTCTTTAACAAAAAGAACTAAGAAGAAGTCTATAATCAATGTAAGGCATATAAGAGAGACAGCATGCACTGTCAAACAGGGAGCATCACCACTGAACCCAATCCCAACAAACTGAATAGAATTCAAAAGCTCCTTATAAGGACTCATCAAGCTCCACCTTAGCTTGAAAAACGTGTCCAGGGTGCAAAAAAGAACCCTAGACCCTAACCCTACATTTTTTTCGAATTTATGCATATTTCTTTTTCTGCTTTGGATTTGCTGTTTCTCCTGCCCAGTCTCAATGTCCCTGGCTCTTTGCTTCTCTCTGTCTCTCCCTCCCACCTTCTCTATGTGTCTCTAACTGTGAAGCTTTTTTAATTTAATTGGTTAATTTAATTAGTTGATTCTTTATTATATATTTGTTTTTATTTTGTTAATTTGTGATTTTTTGTGTTTTGATGTAATTGTGAAATTGTAGTTGTAAAATTGGTTTGGAAATGGCTCCGACTGCAATAGATCCTTAGACCAGGGAAGGAAGTATGCAAGGGAAAAACCAAAATGCAAAAGTACATTTTATTGCAATTTACAAAAACCTGGGGGGGGGGGGGATTAAACAACATATAGTCGGTGGACATCGTAATACACTTGGCTGCTGAAAGGTCTCTGAACAAGTTAGAAAAGAAATCCAAGAACACATAACGACGAGGTAGATGCAGAGCATGTACTGTTAATGTGATGTTATGTTTGCTTTGTGTGTTATATTTTGTATGCTTTCTTTATATGATTATGCTTGCTTTATCTTTACTAACACTGTTTGTGGCCTTATATCTTATGCTGCAGGCTATTTGCACAGTTTCAGTGGTAATATTGTGTTTAATTCATTGTTTGATGTCATTTTATCAAAAATATAACATTGGAATGATTCTAAAGCAAAAGTGTGCCCTATGTACGAAAACCCTGTGGCCTGAGCAGATGAGCCTAGGAGCCTTTGCACCTTTTCCGTTTTGCGCTCCTTTAACTAAAGAGATCCATAACAGCTTGCTAGAATCTCTTCTAACCTTATATCTTTGAAGTTCTTAACAAAACTAGCAGGAAAAAAAAGAGGATGTACTGTTGTTTTAGCTTGTGTTGATGGTATACTCGTCACAGGAAACAATCAGCAGTGGACATATCTTCATACAACAATTACATAAATCCTTTCACTTGAAAGAACATGATTAACCTAAAGCATTTCTAGGCTGGAACAAAGTTGCCACATCCAATAAGTTTATTTTGGGTCTCTCAAAGGAAGTATGTGAATCGCTAAAGAAAATGGTTATGCTTAGATCCAAGCCTTTCGATTATAAGGCCAAGTTTGTTCGGGATGGAACTTCTTGTCCAAGCCAGGAAAGCCATAGGAGACTTATCACCGAACTGATTTACTCAACTGTAACAAGACCACTCCAAAAAACCTACACAATGCAGCTTCACAGCAAGTTTATCCAGGCTCCTACTACTGATCACATCAACGCTTCTGGGTCAAATTATACAGGAACTTATTACTGATCATATGAATGCTGCAACGAAACCAGGATATATATCAAATTCTCGAGGTTAAGCTATTCTTTTGTCCACATTGTGGACCTATGGCTGTGGACAACATGCGGTGATAGTGACTGGGGAAAGTGCTTGGGCTCAAGAAAATCAACTATACGAGCATACATGATCCGTCTGTGTTTGGAATTAGTGAAGAGCAATTTATAGTTCTGTGGCATTCGCCAGCAATGTTTGCCTTTGCCAGACGCTAGCAGTGTTTAGTGTTTGGTGTTTACTAGTAATTGGATTAATGTTGAACGATTAGCAGCATTTGTGAATAATTGGGAGTGCCAAATGTTCAAACAAACACCATAAAAGTATATAGATAAAGACAACCACAGATAAAATAAAGCAATGCAAATGACCACATAAACGGCCCTCTTTGGATTATTGGCATGGGATTGAATTAGGCACCACGAGAAAAGTTCAGTTTGGATCGAATGCCCAATTATATCCCCACCAATCAAGAGGACCAGCAAAAGGGGATCTTTGAACGTAATAAGCTGCTGAGTTGGCAAGTTGATGAGGAGACTGGCGAGCTTGTAAAAATCTATTTCTGCAGTGGTGCAGGGTTGTCACAATTTTAGTTGGTTTGTTACTATGTCATTTGTCATGCTATCCAGTTGTGAGTGCTATAAATGCTGAGTCATCTCAGGTATGTAGCAAACTAGTGATACACACAAATGAGCAAGAGAGATATAGGGCAAGTGCATTCTTTGGTCTCTCACCTCCGTCATCATATCCTTTAGTAGCTTAATTGTTTGAGTTCAGCATCAAATGGGTTTAATATTTCAAATGCTGTCAACATTTATCTAGACTCCCTCCTAGGTCCAAGCAAAAAGGATCCAAGTTTGGTTTCAGCATTAAACCCAACACCAGGGAAAGCTTCACATCTTGCTTCATATTTCCTTCTATGTGAAATGGATAGGTGAACAATAGCCTGAGAAAACTCAAGGGAAGCCCCCCATGAAAGTGGTTTCTCAGAAATCTTCCTTAACTTTAACTGATAGCAGGTATATGTAATAAAGGATATGGAAACCCTAACTGTATATTGCATCCTTCCTGTAATATAAACACATGAGTAGATCCAGCGCTCAACCATAATCTGATCCTTCCGTTCACTACTGTGTTACATGAGTAAATCATAACCCTAGCAAACCCCTGGCAATAGCCCAGCAAACCATAGCAGCAGCCCTATCCAAACCTAGCAAGAACCCTCGAGGAAATCCTAGCCACCATGTTGTTGCCATCTTAGTCGTTTGGTCTAGAGGCTACACCCTAAGCCATCCCGCACGCCTCCTAGTCCACCAAACCCACAGTAACTTCAGCAGAAACCCCCCCCCCCCCTAGCGGTTATAGTGATAAAGGATATGGAAACCCTAATTGTATATAGTATGTTGAGAGCTATGTTACTCCAACTCTTCATCTTCCCTGCCGTATCCGTGTCGGACCCTTGACACTCGGATAAGGATACGACACTCGACACTTCAAATTACAATGAAAATGTATAAAATTTCTTTAAAATAGCCGAGTCCGACACTCGGACCCTTGATACTCGGACAAGGATATGGACACGCGTACCCGAGTCCAAGTAACATAGGATGAGAGAAGATTACATTTTGGATTGTAAGAGAGGGTAAAGAATACCTGAATAGAACTAATTTGATGTCAATGATTGCTTTACGTGCAACTCACCAGAAAGGAGTTTCTGACTGAGGTTTAACTACTAAGGTTTAGGTTGAAGAATTTCCTTGCGTTAGCGTTAGCAGGACTATCGTGGGGTTTGCTATTGTTGTTGTTTAGGTTGTAGAATTTCCACAAGCACCTGTCTACCATACTTCTTTGCCATTTAGTTACGCTTATTAATTAGTCCTGAATCTCTGCTAATACTTAGCAGGCTCTGCTCGTTGGATCCTAGTAACCATTTTACTTTTAGTCGTAATCTGGCATTTATTGCTCATGCACATTACTTCCATTACAATATCTTCCTGATTAGTATTACCCAGCAACCGATTTTATAGCAGTAACCAGTGTTTCATCCTTCTAACAACCAACGAGTACATAGATTTCAGCTCTTTTATCTCCTTTCTTCCCAAGCAATGTGCAGTTTATCTATTAAACCAATCCTGAACACTGCCAAACATTTTTCTGCCCCCCACCGGTATTATAACCCCCAAAATTAAAGTGAGTGCAATGAGTTGACATGCGTAATTGTGTGATAGAAGCGATACTCCAAAATTTTCAATATCGATGAGGTACGGGGTATTAACATAGTTGTCATCGCAGGCCAAGAGTTGTAGTTTTACCCATACATACAGCCATACCTTAGTACGTGGAGATTAGATGCTTAAGGACAATCATCCCTTGGTATGTAACGTTAACATCTCTCTCTCTGTCTCTGTTCCCCTATCTCACTGCATTTCTCTTGTTTATCTTCCCTTTTCTTAATAAAACCCAAACTAAAAATCCGGGTTTGGCTGACTCATCACCCATTACCATCACCCATAAATTGAACTCCCACTACTCTTACCCGCTCTCTTCCTCTATCTATCTCTTTTTATTAGATAAGACTAACGATCAAACTTGGTATTCAATGGCGTTTGTCTTGGTTTAATAAGCAAATCCAATACACATATTCTTACACTAGTCACTTTATAACTATATGCTTCAATAAAGGTTCTGTAGCCTTATCACTTGCATACAGATTCTCGAACCACGCTCTAAAATAAATTAGTAAAGTAAATAAGTAAATAACAAAGTCCTCAAAAGCAAAGTTTTCAAACAGCTACAGGAAGGATGCCTTATGTTGTGTATTGTGTGCGTATGTGTGTGAGAGAGAAAGAGAAAGAGATTGACTCCCACAAGAAAGCAAAATGAACCAAGATAAAGGCAATTAAATGGCAACCAAACAATGAGGGGGTAAATTGCAACTCCTAATTGAAATTGGACTAAAGTTAAACATTGAGGGGGGTAAGAGTACCTGAGCTAGTTGCGTGCTTGAAACATCCGAACTCATGTAGCCCATGGAAGCAAACACTCATTGTGTGAGCGCTCCCTTTGATATGCTTTTCCGTCTCTTAAGTAGCCCCTCCATCAAAGTGAAGTAAGTCGTCTTGTTTACAGCTATGCCTTTTTGACAGGCCTCCTCATATATGTCCATAGCCTCCCTATATTTTCCCTCTGCACAAAGTTCATTTATCCTCTCAGAAAAAGCTTCAGAAGTTGAATCCAGCTTCAAAGTAACTTCACCATTTTGAGGAGTGTCCATATTGTCTTCCTGCCAGGATTGAACCTGTAGTTTCCCCATTTTAACCATTCTTTCCCTGAATTCTTCGGCTTCTTCACTTCTTCCAGCACTCAGAAGGGCACTGAAAATGGCATCGTAGGTGTACCTATCAGGCTCCAGCTCCTTTTCCTCCATGTCTTTGGCAAGGATCAAAGCATCCTCGAGTCTTGCTTCCTTACACAGATTTCTTATCAACGTGTTGTACGTGACTGCATCAACTTGTTTCCCTTTTGAAACCCATGTACGGAAAAGTTTAAGAGCCTTTTCTAGCATCCCATCATTGCAAAGTCCCTGGAGAAGAATATTACACGTGTACACATCCGGCTTAAACGAATGCTCGACCATTTTGTTGTGAAATTGAAACGCCTGTTCAATCTTCCCCTCCCAACAGTAACCGTGGATAATAGTATTGTACGTAATCTCATCCGGGAACAGTCCATTCTCTAGAAGCTCATTCAACTTGTCAATAGCAACATTCGTTTTCCCCATCTTGCAGAGTCCTCCAATCACAGCATTGTAAGTGGATATGCTTGGAACGATACCTTTCTCTTTCATCTCATCCCAAACCTTCATCGCTCTGCCCTCCTGTTCATCCTTGAAGAAACCCATAATCAAAGTCCCATAGCTCACTTCATCAACCACATAACCCCGCTTCCTAGCACTACTTAGGAGCTGCCAAGCCTCATCAAGCTTCTTCTCCATACAAAGTGCATGAAGGAAAGTATTCAACGTGAACGTGTCCATCTTAAACCCTTTCCTACCCATCAGATCCATCATCTTGAAAGCCTCCGCAAAGTTCCCGGCTTTGCTGTGCGCATTTATCAAAGTATTAAAAGTCACACAGTCAGGAGAAAACCCGCTCTCCTCCATATTCCGAAACGCCTTCTTCGCCTCTTCAATCTTCCCCTCCTTGCAAAACCACTTGATGAGTATATTATGAGTGACAGCATTTTTGCCCACCCCCAATTCATCCATCTCATCCAGCAACCTAAACGCCTTGTCCTTGTCCTTGAGGTTGAGGCACCCATGTATCAAAGTATTATAAGTCACAACATCCGCCGACAATTTCATCTTCTCCATTTGTTCCTTCATCCTAAATGCCTCCTCAATCTTCCCCTCATTACACATCCCATTAATCAACATATTATAAGTCCAAACATCAGGCAACAAATTGTTCTGTGTCATCAAATCAATCACCTGCGCCGCCTCCTTCAGCCACCCCATTCTGCAATACCCATGAACCAATATATTATAAGTATTCCGATTCGGAACCAACCCTTGATTCTTCATATCACTCAACAACTCCCGCACCTCGTTCAACCTTCCCTTCTTACACAGAGCATCCAACACAGTATTATAAGTAACATTATCAGGCTCACAACTAAAACCCTCCTTCATAAGCTTCAACACCTCCATAGCTTCCCTAAACCTAAATTCCAAGCAATACCCATTAATCAAAATATTGAAAGTTCTCACATCGGGTGCAATCCCGAGTTTCCCCATGTCATCAAACAATTCCCTACAAATCGAAACTGAATTAGAAGAAGGGTGTTTTACCAGTGCGTTGAGGAGGGTGTTGCAGGTGAGAAGCTTGGGCTTGAATCTGAGGCGGACCATCTTCTTGAAGATTGGAATGGCGAAGTGGGGGTTGCCGAGCTGGGAGTAAGCTCCAATGGCGGTGTCGTAGAGGGCGCGAGTGGGTTGGGGGAGGGTTGAGAAAGGGTGGAGGAGGTGTTTGTGGAGAGTGTGCTGGGAATCGGAGGAGATGAAGGAGAGTAAGTGGCATTTGGCGTCGGGGAATTTGTTGTGCTTGAAGAGGGAGGGGAGGAGAGTGAGGAGAGAGGAGAGGGAAAGCTTCGGCAGCGATGGAGTTGGGGTTGCCGCCATTTTCATGGTGCTTGATGAGCGTGCGTTTGAGGAGGGTAATGACTCTTACGAGTCGACTGAAAATTGATCGGACTCCGGGCAGCCCCGGCTGCAATGGCTTTCTTTTTTTAACTCAGACATGACTTGGGACTCGATGGATCCCAAAATCCCAAACCTAGACCTACACCCACCGAGTTTGCGAGTCCACTCCATAGCGTATTTTTAATTGGTCCAATACTTTCATGTATTTTTTATTAGATTTATCAAAATTTTCAGGTTCATTTTATACATGTATGCTTGTATAGTAAATAACTATTTTATTTAAATATATCTATCTTCAACACAATAAGAACATTTAATATCATATACGAGGTTCCGAACGAAGTCCTACATAAAAAAACATTACAAAGTCATCAATATAACTACACAACTAAAAACGCAAAGAAAAACACAAAGTTCATGATTATCACACTACACAACTTTAAAAATACAACTACACGGTTTTCATATATATTTATATATATATTATTTGATGGGTCCATGGGTCAGATTCGTGGGTTCATGCCAAGACCTGAACCCGCCAATTTTAGTGGACCCAAACCCAATGGGTCAAAAATTTTAGGACCCAGACCCGCCTAAATGCGTCAGGTCCGACCGTGTCTGGGCCAAGTCCATGATCTACTGACATCTCTAATTGGGGTTATTGGTGGGGTCAATATATATTAGATGCACCCGGAGCATATGCTCCATATATTTGCGAGTGAACAATCATATGAATTAGAGTGAACAATCATAGTAATCAGAGTGAACAACCTAATACATATGGATGAACAATCGTAGAATCTAGAGCACATGCTCCGGGAGCACCTAATAAATTGCATGGTGGGGGGGGGAGATACTTATTCCATTTTTATTAAAATTTCAATCCAAATCTACGATCCTACGATTTATGATCCCCAAATCCTTAATACGACTGTACAATCTACATTCTGATACATGATCCTACGTAAGTTTATTCTGATCCTAAATACCCATGGATACTAACAAGGATCCCGATTCTAACAATCTTAACTTATTCTGGTCTGGAAATAAAAATTTTGAAGGGCAAAGAGAGGGATGGCAAAGGAGGTTATTATTCATTTTCTTTTTGTCTAGAATAAAAATAGGTGGTTAATAGAGGGGAAAAGAGAATAGTTTACCTCCCTTCCCATCCATTCCACTCCATTTTCTTAACCATCAAAATGAGGGGGGAAAGAGGAGGAAGGGAAAAACTTTAATACTTCTCATCCCTCCCCCTCATGAATATACAAATGAGGTTAATGGTAATCACCTATCTTCCCTTTCTCTTCCCCTTCTCCTTCATTCTCGTCATCCTTTGAATTGAATCCAAATAAACTGTAAAAGGGGAGGGGAGTTCACCCATTATATGAGGGTTAAAGGAGGAGAGGATAAGTGATCATATATTTTTTTTTTAAAAAAAAAGAAAAAAAATCATTAATAATAAAAACAACTTCATTATCTCCCATCCCCTTCTCTCTTGTATCTAATCCAAACATAACAACCTTTGTTAATCTCCATTCCCCTTCACTTATAATTCAAACAAAATAAAAATATGTCCCTTACCTTTGAGCACTTTTCTAATCTAAGAAATGTTTCCAATCCTACTTCATCTCTGCACTGACTAGTTTAAGCACCTCACTGCCGAATTGGCATTCAAAGAAAACATTTTCATGATTCTCTGAATCCTTAGAGCATAAAGTGCACTAATTTGCAAGATGAAACAAATTTTTGTAAGCAACCCAATGTAACCAAACGGCCATCAAGAGTTATCCAAGTCTCAAAAGAGAACTTGGGAACCCTCTTACCATTCCAGACCAAAGAAACCTAAGGCACAGGAAGTCCCACAGGTTTCAACCAAGTATAACCCAAACTGATAGTATAAGGATGAAGGGAGTGCCAGAAACCTTGAGAATAGCCAGTGAGAAATATTATCTCGAATGCTTAGTAATCTCCTCTAGTACTAGCTAATGTCGAGTTTCAGATGCATATCCCAAATCAATCTTTTTGAGATAGATATGCTTGACCCATTTGAGCCATAACGACTCTTTGCCTTTAACAATCTGCCACAACAATTTGACAAGAGCAACATTACTCCAAGCTTGAACGTCTCGAATGGATGAGCCACCCTCTTTCTTATACTTACAGTAGGTGTCCCAAGAGATCAGAGGAGACTTGTTGATACTTCCAGCCCAGAGAAAAGAATGACAGACTTTAATCATAAACTCAACAACAGTCACTAGTATGATAAAAATATGGACCCAATACGCATGAATGGCCATAAACACACAATTCGCCAACTCAACTTTACCTGTATATATAAATTTTTGCACAACCTAACCCCTTAATCTTGAGCTCATCTGTTCAATAACCAACTAGCAATCATGTTGATTGAGTCTGCAAGACTTAACTGGAACACCAAGGTTTGAGGGCAATAGACTCTTTTCTAAAGCCAGTAATATCCAATAGGTTGAAATGATGTCCATGTCCCTTCCAATCTCATAAAAAAGACATGACAGAAGCGCGCTAGCGCACAACAGAAAGGCCAATATATGTTTCCTTTCAGTTGAGACACACACACACAAATCATACTGGATTTACTCTTATTAGTACCCATACCCGCCACATCAGAAAACTAAGTGAAAGCTTTCATAAGCAACGTGATACTGCCCAACTCACCAGCCCAAAACAACAATATGTCGTCAACGAAACATAGATGAGCAAGCTTAAGGTCCTTACAAAATTGATGATGGATGAAATTTGGATCCTTAGACGCTTCAATCATAGCCCTCCCCAAATACTCCATGACTAAGGCAAAGAGGAGTTGAGAAATAAGATCACCCTGCCTCTAACCTATTGACTCGAGAAATGACATCAACATTGCCCATTGAAGCCCACTGGAAATTTTGCTCCTATAATACAAGTCAGGATATGATCCACAAACGCCCAAGGTAAACCATAAGCAAGAAGAAGATTCCTCAAAAATTTCGAGTCCGCCGTGTCAAAAGCTTTCTGGACATCGATCTTCATTAAACAACTTGGTTTCACCTCTTTCCTATTATAGAAACGAACCATATCATTAACAATAAGAATGTTATGAATAATTGATCGATTAAAAAAAAGCACTTTATTGTCCTTGACTAATGGGGGTAACACATAGGGTTTTTTGCTCTTTGGACCCTATATTTTGGGGGTATTTACAATGTGGACCCCCATGTTTCAAAGTTTACAATTTGGACCCTATATAAACCCAAAAAATTTAGCCCAAAGTTAAGTTTGACTCCAGTGAAGACCAAAATCTTGCATAAACTGACCGATTTACCCTTATTTCATTTATTCATTTATTTTGAATTTCCTTTTGAAATTGACTAGACTGAAGACTTCAATTTCACAGCCCATACGCATATCCCACCTTTAGTGACTATTCAACTCCAAACTCCCAGAAAACCGAATAAATGAAGGGTAAATTTGGAAGTACAAAAATAATTAAGGGGCAACTTTGGAAGGAAAAATCAGTCAAACTACAATAAGGGCCTCTTTTGGCCGGACCCCTCTAATTATGTCCAAATTTTTGCCGGAAACAAAGTACAGGGTCCAAATTATAAACTTTGAAACATGGAGGTCCAGATTGTAAATACCCCTAAAATACAGGGTCCAAAAAGCAAAAAACCCGTAACACATACTTCAGTTTCTTGCAAAGTAGGTTGGTAATAGGCTTATAAATAACATTACAATATGATATAGGTCGTAGATTACGAACCGCCTCCGGATTATTAACTTTAGGAATCAAGGCCAACCTAGTGGATTTTAATTCAACAAGCAACTTTCAAGAAGTGAAGAAATATCTGATAGCTCGAATCATACCAGTACCAATGACACTCCATGCTAATTAAAGAAGTTAATAGAGTACCCATCGACCCCAGACTTTTCGAACCATCCATGCTAAAGAAATCTTCCTTAATTGCTGCATTAGAAAACTCAAGTGATAAGAGATCAAATTCAGCCGGGGATAAAATACACCCCTGAGAAAGAGTGGACCATTGCGGTCTGCCTCCACAATCCAACTTCTTGAAGAACTGCTCATAATGATGTGCTAAGAACTGCCCCATCTCCTCATCAGAAAAAGGAAAACACCCTCATGATTCTTAAGGGCAGTAAGTTTGTTATTGTAATGATGCACTTTAAGAATAGAGTATAAGAAAGTTGAGTTTTGGTCACTACTCTTCAACTAGGTTGCTTTTGTCCTTTGTTTTAAAACTGAACTTGAATCATGAAGACACGCAAATTACTGCCATTTAGTTTCCATAATTTCCTCGTGAAGGAGCACATCATTCATATAACCTTACAACTAAGACAACTTCTCAATCAAAGACTAATAAAGGAATTGGAATTGGGAATGAAGATTACCATATCTTGACCGATGGAGCTGAGATAGAGGATGTTTTAAGAGCTTCAACTTCTGCACTACATAGAAGATAAAGGACCCCTCCACATTGGAAGCACATTTTTTTTATTAACAATAGAAAATAACTCCTTGCCAATCACCTCTTGCCTGAGTGGCAAGGGGTCCACCTTCTACCCCAGGTGTCTAGGGTTCAAATCCCGGGGACGACATTTCTCTCTTACCATTTCGGAGAGTGTTGTGGGTTGCAGTGGGGCCCATCTTTGGGCCATTGGCATCCCCCGTCCCGGTCCGTTACAAAGGCCTGTTGGGTTGGACTATTACCTATGTTAAAAATAAATAGAAAATAACTCCTTATGCATTGCCCAAACCGAGTAGCTATGTGTCTTCTGGATTGTATTTACTCATGACAATGGAAAGTAGACAATGATCTGATATAATCTCTGATAAAACTTGATAATGAATATCGTTGAATTGAGAAACACAATCAGAGTTAAGAAAAACTACATCTGGCAGGGAAATATAGGACCACGATGCCAGATAAAATGAAGACCCGAATATCTCATCTCTTGAAGTTGAGAAGCCAAAAGCAAAATGTTGAAAGTCCTGGACATCTTCCATAGTAATTGGGATTCCACCCATTCTATCCTCCAGATTTAGAAGTGTTGAGTTGAATGTGGAGACCAATTTTGGGTTGATCTCAATATCTTGGGGAGCAAGGTAGAAGAGTTTGAGTGGGAATCAAGTTACTAATTTGTTAGTCATTTCTTTTTGGTAATTCCTTTGCTGCTAGGACTCTATTAACCCTAAAATTGTGTTAGCCTTGTACTATAAATAGATCCTAGGTGCTAGGTTTATTTGTATCGCAATTTAGTGTGTTT
Organism: Portulaca oleracea; assembly: GCA_029582165.1. NCBI lineage: Eukaryota > Viridiplantae > Streptophyta > Magnoliopsida > Caryophyllales > Portulacaceae > Portulaca > Portulaca oleracea. The sequence continues at coordinate 43,182,364 of CM055872.1, read as the reverse complement.
CATCTTACCACGAAAAGATTGCCCTGTAATCTCTGTGTTCCTGAGGGAGTTTTGTGAGGCTCAACTGTGAGTGTTGAGTTCCTAGGTTGTAACTCTAGGAAGGTTGTGAGAGATTTTTGAGGTTTGGGGATCTCTGAAACATTGTTGTAATCCTCTGATAGTGCATCGTTCGTGATTTTTTCCCGGTTTGGGTTTTTCCACATTAATTCTTTGTGTCGAATCTTTATTATTTTTCGCCCTTTATTATTGTTTGTTTGCTAATAATGCCCTGATTATCCTAACAACTGGTATCAGAGCTTTGCTTGGAGTGTAGTTAATTTGCAGACTAAGAAGCAATGGAGGGCGCAATTGTGAAGATTCTAGAGTTTGATGGGAAAGATTATGCATGATGGAGGATGCGCTTAGCCCTTTGTTCACTATTATTTTTTCCTCTCGTCTCAACTCAACAAACAAAACCCAGACCGTTAACCACATCCACATTTGTCGATCCAACCCTCCTTTGTCCACTAGCACCATTGAGCATAACAACCATTGACGACACCGATTCCAACCTTCAACTTTGAACTTTATCTTTGCTAACTCATTTTCTTCTTGTTGTTTCGATTTGAGTTTAAATATTTGATCATTTGTTAGTTTAGGAAAAGAGGGATATCTAGGGTAGTGAACTAATGATGCTTGTTATGCACATTTTCAAAAATAAGTTTATCTGTACTTAAAATATATGTTAAGATATTAGGTTGTTGAATAAGATGATATGCTACAGAGGAAGGATAATTAGGAGGCAAATTTCATTTATTATTTAGGAAGGGAATTAGGGTTAATGTTGTAAATTCTTAGGAAATAATTATTGGATTGTTGAAAGAGATGGTGACCAACTATTGAAGAAAATAGCGAACTAGTGACACTAATGAGGACAACCAGAAAAATTATAATTTAGACGTATGAATTTGATTTGTCTATCAATTCTTAGTTAATAACCTTACCTATTTTCTTTTATTTGTTATGTTTTGTAGAACTTGTGGATTATTTGTGATTTATGCTTATTTTTTTACTCACGTAAACAAAAGAAGGGAATGTTGCGAACTTAGATAAAATTGAAAAGCCTTGATGTTTTGAGTTATGAACAAACCTGGAAGCAGATCAATAACTTTGATGATATTGAAGCAGTCTAGGGCTACTTCTTGGTAAACTTCAATTTTACATGATTTTTCCCTTCGTTTTCACATTTACCGTTCGATCAATAATGTGGACTTAGTGAGTTTTTCATTGACCATTCAAATTCATATCATTTTTATTATTTTAAAATTTATAAAGTATTTTTTATTTTGAATTGGAAAGAATTGGAAGGATTAACAAGAAAAACATTGATTTAGGTAAGAAGACGTGGGGAAGTGATCAAAGTGACGAGATGTATTGGCCAAGGTATTTGAGGAGCAAAGACACACCAAAATATGGATGAAGAAGCCACAATACATGTGAACGGTAGTATCGTACCTACATGAACATTTGGACAACAGTTGCATTGAAGGCTGTTGGAATTCAAGGATCCCACTAGCAGACACTTCATTTGACACGATCAAGTAATCTGAGTACTCTTCTTTCTCTTCGATTTTTGACAGTTTCAAGGGAAAATTCCATTAGTCTTTTTCCTAGGTTTTTGTTGAAGTTTGTCTCTAGCCTCTAGACACTTTTAGAGCAATTTTAGTTTTAATTTCTCCTCTCAAATGAATTAGGATAGATTATTTTGGATAGATTGAAGAAAATTTTTCACTTTCGCCTTCAATTATTTAATTAAGACTAAGTTTCCTACCCATTTTTCTTTACCTTCATATTCTCATATTTGTTTGTTAGATTTGTTTTATTATTATAAAAAATTCATCCTTATTTGGTTGTTACTTTTCAGTTTTGGTTGAGTTATTTGATGACTAATTGATTTTGTCTAAAGCCTAATCAATCCTAATCGTCAGTTGTAATCAGAGTTTTCTCTAATGTTCGCCATGTGTTCAACGAAATGCTCACGAGGGTTTTCATTAATAGTTTTATGCAGTTGATTTATGATGAGAATTGATGTTAATTTGCTAATATAGGTAGAGAGAATAATAGGGTGTTGACATGAGAATATTCAAAATCCAACTAGGTCTAATATTGTTGTTCGTGTAGTTTAAATTGGAATATCTCCATAAGAATATGCTGATAGAATAGTTAAACTAGCTTTTCACCTTCGACAGAAGACTTTGGTGGGTTTTAATGGTGCAATCGATCATTTGTAATTACATGCATAAACTTGGTAGGTTTGGTTATACTGATTGACTATTTCATAAAATAGTCAGATCGCAATCTTAGTTCTTTTTATAACCTTTTAAAGGTAGTAGTTTTCATAATCGGCAACTATCGATTTACTTAGCTTAAAACACATTTCCATATTGACGACCCACACTTACAGGTTATTAGCTACAATTTTACCGTGCTGTTATAGTTAAGAATATGAGACTTAAACTCCCCTCAACACTTATTTCATTAATGAGAATTCAAAAGTGGGAATGGTGAAAGCATACAAGCATACACAGTGTCTCAACTAGATAAGTTTCTCTTAGTTTAATTAATGTTCTTCTGTGTATGATGAGGATGATGATTACTATAACCGACCATTCCTAGGACTACTTAGTAATTCCTTAGCTCTAGCCCCACATAGTGAGCATGAGAAACATGATGATTCTGTGTGTGATGATGTAGAATTAGTTGAAAACATGCTAGATGATGAACCATTGTCCACACCCTTGTCCATGCCTTTATGTGAAGATAAGATTGAGTTTAGTGAATGCCATGATGCTTGTGATATAATTGAGCATGATCTTGTTGAGAGTGAAATTGAATCTGTTGTGATTGAATGTGTGCTTGATACCGATTTGTTCACTTTCATTGAGGATCATTGCATTAGTGAGGCATTAGCTACCCTTATATGTGAGTCCATTAATGTGAATTCTTGTGATGATGAGCTTGGTTCTTTGGGGATTGATCATGATTGTTTGAACTTGGTTGTTGACAATGATGCTTTTAATGATGACATGCTTTATGAATCATTCACAATGAGTTATGACCCGGAGCCTTCCACTTTCACTTTTGATGTCGTTTTGAATGATGCACCTTTGCCTTTTGATGTTGATAGTTCTTCTAGTGAGTCTGATATTGACGAAGATGAAGATGTGCTCGTGTGTGATGTTGGGAGTGTTATGATGTGGTCTAACCCTCTGTTTTCCTTATCACCTATTGGCGATTATGATGACTATTTGGATGAAAGTTGTGATTTGGAATCTGTGTTTGATGAAAATTGCATGGATATTGAGTTTGAACCATTGTTGGCATCCAAACATTTGCATGAACAAGTTCAAGATTGTGTTGTATTGTTCCTTCCTGTTGATTTGCATACCCAATTTCCATTTGCGAGTCAATGGGAGGACCCATTTGTCATGTCTTCTTTCACTATGCCTAGGAAGGTCTTGTGTATTCATGCATTTCATCATTTCTATGACTTTTCTAAGGCATTTGATAAATTGTTAAGGGCACTAATGTTTGTTTATGCGTTATTGCGAGTGTGCTCTTACCTACATCATTCTGAGATGCATGAGAGGATGCATGACTTGTTACTCCGGGCGTTGAATGGTTCTGACTTGGTGCCCAATATCATGAGGTGAAAAGGAATGAGCTTATTGATAAGAAGCCTTCTAGGTAATATCTTTCCTCACCCTCTTATGTATAATTAGTGAGTCGTTTTTCTTTTCTTCTTTTATTTTTTTTTGTGTGGGTCTTTTTCTTTTATTTTGGGGTGCTTGCTTACCTATTTCTTTTTCCATTTGGAGGACACGACAACCTCTTTGTGTTGGAGTGGGAGGGTAGTTTGCATTCCAGTTTTTGAGTCCAAAGAAAAGAGAAAAAAAAAAAAGAGTGAGAGTTGTTTTGTAAATATTTTTAGTTCATTAGTCCTTAATGTCTTGTGTAGTTTGTTTTTCTTTTTGATCTTGCATGTGAACCATCACACATAGTATGCTTTTCTTGTTTATTTGATGTGATGTTCCTTGGATCGTGGATGGGGTATGCTTTTATTGAAGACCTCGAGGTAACCTCTTTCCACTCTCTTTATGTGAATATATCGATGATCCATGATGCATGCTTGATTTTCTTTTTGGGTGGCGAACCCCTTGAGTGTGAATGTTGGATATATATTGTTGTTAGCCGTGTGGGCTCGGCTTGCCACCGCTTTTTATGTGATAAGTGCTTTGTATATATGCTTTTCTTGGTTTTCTACCTTACTTGTGACACCCTTCTCACAATGGAGACATTGTGATGTCTTGTGTTGGAGTGAGGGGTGTTATTTTCCATTTGTCAAGGGTAGACCACCTAGTTTTGAGTCTTTTATTTTTGTCTTTCGTAGTTTGTGTCCAAAATCTAAAAATATTTTGTGTGTGAAAGAAAAAAGGGGAGAAATGTTGTGAAAAACCCAAAAGTTTCTTTTTCTTTTTGAAGATGTTTCCGTTCACAGTTGTGTAGATAATTGTCTAATTAGCTGATTCAATCAGTTAGAAGCGGCCGGTATGAATAATGATGGGCCTTAGGAAGGATTTTTGCTATGACTTATCTCGATTAGACCTCTACATGGAATGGGAAAGCGGATTCCTCAAATCTTACACGCTTTGACTGTGAATTCTTACCTAAGTTAGACAGTTTTAGTTGTTCAATTGCTTAAGCTCTTAACTAATACATTAAATAATCACTGTCGGGCCTACCGTCATGGGTTGGTTTGGGTGGATCGGCACCCTATGCCCCTTAAGTGCAATGACTCACGTATGGAGAAACCCAGCAGGGAGGGTAACCCTTGGCGAAGGCCGGTGCTTAAATCCCGCAAAACCCGACACAAACGCTCTAAAAGACACAAAACGGATTGAGTAGAAAGAAAAGAGCGAAGCAAGAAAAAGGAAAAAAAGAGTTGAGCAAAAGAATGGTAAGAAAGAGAAAAGTAAAAAAAGAGAAGAAAAAGAAAGAAAAAGAAAGAAAAGAGAGGTTGAAAGAAAAACCAAGAGTGAAGTAGGATAGATAATCCCGAGCTTGAGCATGAGAACAACTCTGATTATCCGGTTTAGGATAGGAAGGACCGATTAGAGCCCACTTGCACATATGCACGAGGTGATTTGCTCATCAGGAAGTGTTTTGGTTCAAAATCTCAAAGATTGGCAGTTTTCCAACCTTCGTGTCTTAATTTGTTTATACTTGCTTCTTCCAATTGATTGTTGAGGCGGGTTGGGGAACTAGGTGCATGATTGGGGACGAGAATATTTTCTTTGCTTTCGTTTTGTTTCGTTTTTCGATTTTCACTTCTTTTTCTCTCCCCTTTTTCTTTTCTCGGGCTTTTGTGGGTATAGTTGCTATAAACACTCACGAGACCTACCTCGTCCACCCGGGCTACCGGGGGGTTTAAAGGGCTTGATGCATGTGCTAAATGCATCCGCGATTCTTGCGAAAGTGAGTTAGGGTTTTTAGTTTTTCTTTTTTTTAGTCCTTTTCTTTGTTTTTAGTTTGCTCGGGGCGAGCAAATCCTTGTGCTGGAGTGTTGTTCGGTCTCGTTCCGAGCTGATTTCTTCTCTTTTATAGGGTATTTTTCCTTGTCCTTAATAATTATTTTAGTAGTTTTATTGTGTTTTTACTCTTTTATTAGATTTTATAGCTTTTTAATATTGTTATTATTATTATTATTATTAAAATGAATAAAAAATGTAAATATTAGAAATAAATAAATAAAACCCTAAACCTAAGTCTTTCTAATCCTATTTCAATCAGCCCAACTCCCTCTTTCTTTTCTCCTAATTCGACCCAGCCCAATACCCTATCTAACCCGTCTACCCGTTAACCCTACTACCCAGACCCGTCAACCCTAAAACCCACTACCATTTTCCCGTTTCCCCCCCCCCCTCTTTTCCCCAGCCAATTACTAATCCCCCACAAACCCTCATTTTCCCTCATTTTCCCCTTTTTCCTTTCACTCTTCTCTTCATCCCTTTTCTCCCTTTCTCTCTGGTTCTCTTTCACTTTCGCCCAGTAACAACCAAACGCACCCCACCTCCATTTTCTTCACTCGAACTCCTTCTCTCTTTCTCGCATCTCCATCTCTCTTCCATCTCTTTTCTCTTTCTCGCATCTCCATCTCTCTTCTCCTTTCTAATTCTCGCGATATCTCCCATCATTCACTCTCTTTCTCTCATTTTTGTGCAGATTCCGTTGGTAACTGAAGAAGTACGAAGCAATTGACGCATCCACCATCACCATCTTCATCTTCAATCACCGATTTCATCTCAACCGTCCACATGGGAGAATATTGAGGGCTCGGATTGAAGGGAAGAGGCTCGGTTTCGACTATAAAAGGGGAAGAAGATAGCCATACAAAGAATGAATGGTTGATTTTGGGAGTGACGCCCCAAGAGCCTCCATCTAGGGTTAGGGTTTATGCAATTAGATTTTAGGTTTATTCATGTTTTAATGCTTTGAATCCTGTTTTGAATCTTTATTTTCGGTTTCCTTTCATTCGATTCTGGGTTTGCTCTTTAATGGTTGTGATTTTGTTGTGGGATTTGTTCTCGTTTTTGGCTTGTTATTAATTGAAATGTTCTGGGTATTTCAATGTATTCGGTTTTGAATGAATTCGGTTCTTTGTTTAATTTCGTTTGGATATGAGTTTTTGGTTGAATTCATAATGGTTAGTGTTTGATTTGATTCCATTTGGTATTTTGAATGCTCGGTATTCATCTCTTTCCTCTCTGTCTCTGCTCGTCTCTGATTCTCTGTTTCTCTATTTCTCTCTTTTCCTCTGCTCGGTCAATGGGCAGTAGGGAGAGTTAGATCCCTTTTGGTTTCTTTTTGTGCTAGTCGATCAATAGGTATCAGATGAATGGTTTATGTTTTTCCTCTTTCTTCTTTCTTTGTGTTTTCAGTCAATAGAGTATTAGGTTGGGTTTGGTCTTTTTTATTTGTCGTATTTTCTTCTTATGTTCTTGTTAGGTTGATTAGGGTTTTTAGTGTTTAGGTAATCTTCTGTTAGTATTAGGGTGTTTTAAAGGTTAATTGAATTAGGTTTCTCATTCTATCTGTTAGGTTTAGGTCAGATTAGGGTTTCATTAGTTTTTAAGGTATAATATTAGATTAGCCACAAAAATCAAATCCAACTTTTAGTGAGGAGGAGGGCTAAGGGTCACAAATCTCACTCTCAAGTGGGATTTGGGGATTCTTAGTAATCCAATTCACGCTTTCTTATTTGTTCGGGAGAAAGTTTAAGGTGAAGGATTCAATTGAAGTTTAGATCATCAAAGGTATAATCTCTTATTTCTCATTTCATTATTAGTTGTAGTTCTATTGTTTTCTTAATTTCATGCTTTTAATTGCTTTTATCTTTTATTGCTTTCTTGATTATGATCATGTCTAGGTTAGTTTATTGCTTTATTTACATAATTTATTGCTTTCCGCATTGAGAAAAACACCCTTACACAAACCGATTACCTCAATCAAGCCTAACACCCATCCCTGAGATCGACAATCCTTACTTATAAAACCACAAAAATTACAACTGAACAATCGTGAATGAGTAATTTCTTATGCAATTTTTTTATCTTACTTAGGGAGGTGTGAAATGGGTCAATTATAGACATACAGTGATTAATGACTAACACACTCCAAAATATTGCAAAAGTTTTAATAAGTTTATTGAGTTTTCCATCGAATGTGTTGCTAAATCAAATGCCTCTTATTGAAGATATTAAGCTCTTGTCGAATAATTATATAAAGGTGTTTCGATGTTTGATGCATATTGACAAGAATATTTTAATTGTGTGCTATGATACTCATCACAATAAATGATTTCCCTGCATAAAAAAAAATTTATTCAATTGCATGGTCAAATGAATTGTAAGAACTAATAAGTGGATTAATGCGGAAGCAAGTAGTAAGAAAATGATTTTACAGTTTTGAGATAAAAGCAAAATATGACATTATGGCAGTAATATTTTCAAATTAAGGAACTAGATTTCTACTCCAAATTGGTCAGAAAACTACTACCGTATCCCAAATTATTTGGTGCATGAAGCACAATATCTTGGGACTAGATCACTAGTTTTTTGCTAACTTATACCAATGTTAATTTTTTTATTTTGTTCAAACAAAACATGTTTAGCAAAACTAGGAGCACAATTAAGCACCCAGTTTCCCATATTTGAGAAATATTTTAGAAAAGGTCAATTCCTTGCTTTTCTATGAATTTTCTTTTCCCTTTTAGCTTCATTCCTTAAGTTCATCGTTCTTGACCAGATGATTACATAGGCATGTCTCCCATCATCTGCAAAATGAAAATCAAAATTAGAGTATCAATATACTTGCACTAGTCACAATAGTCTCTTTGTTTTTGTTTTTATTATGAAATCCATTTTTTTATACATAAAAACACTCAAATCAAATCAAATGGATAAAATCATTAAGCCTTACTAGGTAAGTCATGAGAAAGGGGCCTATTGAGGTGGGTAGATTTGCCTGTGTACCAAAAAAAAAAAAAAAACTAATAGACAGAGGCAACATAAAATTCACCCATCACTAGAAGATTTCAATTCAAAGCAAAACATATAAATTCTTGAACAAGACCCTCTTGTGTAAAAAGTATTATGAGACAATTCTTTCTTATGAATGATCAATTGAAATACTTTGGGTCATAATTAATAATTCGTTTTAAGGGTTATAGAGCTGTAGGTAGCAAACGATTTCGAAATCTTGGGTCAATTGGAACCAATATCTCTAAGTTGCAAAATTTAGAAGTAAGACTGCTACATCCAACGATGCATACCTTGCCTAGGCGGGACTTTGGAGTATTAGGTTTTGGTCTTGGTTATTTAGCTAGTAATAAAATCAAACCAAACTAGATCCAAAATAATAAGATTAAATTGTGGTTGGGGGGGGGGGGGGGGAGGGCTAATATTGACTTGGCTAACCATTTTTGGCCTGAACATGTTCAAAACCAAAAGACTAGAATGGTATCCGTTTATAAAGTCTACTTAATTTAGAATAATGATAATCATATATAAATAGAAAATAAGCATTAGCTTTAATTCATAGCAGGTGAAAGACAATCACGATAACTTGGAAGTAACATAAAGTGTAGTCTAGGAAAGGAAACATAAGATATATGGAAACTAACCTTGAAAATATCTCCAAACATGCCTTGCATAGGATTTTGATGACGCACCCCATAGAAGTTGACTGATATTTGATCTAGCAACTAACCATGCATACATTTGGATAACAATACCAACATCACAAAATATATCCAAATATATAACCATATTCTCAAATTTTGGAGATCTCTAGAAAGCTCACCTCCTTAAATGCGGGATCTCTATCAATGCTAGACTTGTAATTTTGTGTCAAAACTTGGAAGAGAGGTAAGGCATCCCTCTCCAACCTGTACATATAAATAAGGGTTGAGAAGTCATTATTTTGATACAAGAAACACGCCCCAAAATCAAGCAAGGTTCATTATAGTTGAGAAAAAGAGGTACTTTGTAATCATATTTTAACTCTAAAAGCTGGTACCTGGCTTCACTCATAGGATGATAATTAGATATTTTACAATATATATTTACAAACGAGTTAGAGATAAAGCAGATATAATTGGTTGGTATAAGTTTGTGTCTTGCAAACATAGAATGCTTTACTACTTTTATTTTTAAATTCTATAGTCATACAATATAATAATGTTATGTAAATTAAAGATACAAAGCATTCATTCTCAACATTTACTAGTTGGTACTACACTAAGTGGCACCTATTTTACACATAAATTCATTATCGATAAGTAAAAGTGTGGTGAACTTTAATTTTAACCGAGAAATATAGCGAGACTTCGTAAACAACAACATTTCATTTCTACAAGTGTCACCTAAAAGGTTGACGCTAATTAGGAAATACTATGCAATATTAATTGTGACACTTTTAAGCTTGATTAACTAAATAACATATATTTAACAAAAAATATCACACTTATCAACAAGTGTTAAAATTATTTACTTTTCGCTTTAGACCTAGCTAGATGGCTAGATCTACTCAGATATACTACTTGTTGGTTTTTGATATCTTTCATATCATTTTCTCAATTAGTATAGTTGACCTCCTAATGTTTAGAAAGTAGATATCTGTTGTTTATTATGAAATTTACCTTTGCTAGTTTGGTTTGTTTCAAGTTATGCTTAAGTTATAGTTTGATTTCAGCACACGTTCCAGGTTTTGTAGTTTAATCTCAACTATTTAAGTGTATCCATTCTAGTGGAAACAATCAATAAAGAAAGAAGCAACTTACTCTTTGTTTGTTCCAAAAGCACACTTCTATGTACATTACCTATAAGACTATAACAAACATAATGATTTTTGTATTTCCTTGCTTCAAAATCTAAAAATGGTTAAACGAGTTCTTCATAAGGGACGTATGAAAAGGATAAAAAATAGAGAGAGTCATGAATTCTAAAATCAATCCCCATTACTAGCACCATGCACCCATTTTTAATACAGATAACCACCTTGCATATTTGAACTTAAAGGTTTTAGATCTTTGGAAAGTTGTCAAAGATGATTATGATTCATGACATACTCTTAATGGCAGACAATTCCACCATGGCTTAGATACAAAAAGCAACACTAAGAAGAGAACCAAGAAGTCAAAAGCAAAAACATGTTTATTAATTGCTATCTTAATTATCATTTTCACGAGAATCACACCTCTCAAAACAACAAATATTGTGTGTGACTATCTTAAATGAGAATATGGTTGAACTTAGAAGATCAAAGGCTTATGAGTACTGAATCTAATCGGGGAATACAAATTGTAGAATATGAAGACTTCTAAGAGAATTATATAATACTCATATAAATTTTTTGGAATTAGTAATACGATACGACTATCGGATACTGGATTTGATTACTTTGAGTAAATTGCATGTATATAGTATGTTGAGATGAGCTTAAGCGTAGATAAATGTAACTGTGTTGGAACTAGAAGTAAGATAATTGCATACATACAGTATGTTGAGATGCAAACATGTGATAGAATTACTAAGCAAGAGAACCATAATCCCTATCCCTATTGATGATAATAGAGAAGACTAATTTCTTGTTGATAAGATGAGTTAATCAACTTAACTATGAAGATACAAGTGGACTTGAATATTAGGATCAAATGGATCATAAACATTAAATATTGATCGAGTGTTATTGAGTCGTGTGTGTTTATTTAAAGACATTTATGTACTATTTTACTTTTACTATATTCATTGAACACATGCTAGGAATTGTTCCCTAAGTGCAAGTTTAGAAGCGCGTTTACCAAGGTCAGGAGTGAATAAAAATCAAAGTGATGAAAATATAATAGCCAACTTATGTTTGCTTAAGAAACTTTCTATATACAAGTTTAAGATTATATTTAAGATTTAACGAAGATATTTGAGTTGATCATTAAGGCAAGGTGATGCAATTTCCTAATCTTGATACAACTCATATACTTTCTTATTCGACCTAAGTCAGTTTGTTTGATTGTAAATATTGGGGTTCATCACTTTGTTGAAATCAACATCAACTCATGGAAGAAATACAGTTGAGAGATATCTTCTGAGTCTTTCAAAGTTTGAGTGTAATAGCTAATTAATCTTTACGCCTCATATTTGCTGAATTTAGAGCTTTTTTGTGAGAGGAACAAAGTCAAGATTACATCTTTGTAACTTTGGTGAGTCAGTCAGGATCAAAGATGATTATTCAAAATCCTAGTAAGCCTAGGTGTAAGTGTTGTTGTAGTCCTTGTGTGGTTGCTATAAAAATAAGGCTTCTATGTTAGATTGTGTATCAGTGGAATGAACTATTTTAGAGTTTAGGTTACACAAGTCTAAGTATTTGAATGAAGAATATATGTTGTAATAGGTCTAAGTTATAGCGAAAATTTGTTCAAATCCTTCTGAGGAGAAGGTCATGGTTTTTACACCATAACTAGGCCTAAGATGATTTTCCACATAAAAATATCATGTCGTATATTATGCACTTTAGACATTTTGTAGTTTCTTAGAAAGAGGAACATAACCCAATAATTGTGCCTTGTACAAATTGAAAAAATAAAAAAATTTAGTTAAACCACAATTCAAGCCCTTCTTCTTGTATGTTTGCACATGATTATTCCTTTTAATACTAGAATTTGTTGGATTTATTTCTTCAGGTCAAGTTGGACGTTGCTGACGAGTTTTATGAATTCAAGAAAATGCTTCAAAATCAAAGTGGATGCAAAACTTAGATTTTTAAGGTTTATAACAAATACACGTCATCACAATTCAATTTTTGTTGTGATGAAGCAGTCATTGTACATCAGTTTACAGTTCCTTGTACTCATAATGGGGCAAGTGAAAGGAGAAATAAAATGGTTTTAGAAATGGCTTGGTGCATGAGACATGAGGATGGATTCCGAAAAAGCCGAAACTTGAAGTATGTAACACTACAGTCTTACTATAAGTCCAATTTCCAACCCAGGAATTGTTATGGTCATAAACCATCACTAAGCTTTCTTAAAGTGCTTGGTTGCATGCATTTTTGTTCATATTCCTTAGGCCAAGCATGAAGAACTTGACAAGATGGAGGCTACAAACATCTTTGTAGGGTATAACACATGTCTAAACTCTAAAGCCTAAAGAGTTTATCGTCCTCAAATTGAAAAGACGACAATTACACAAGATGTAGACTTTTTTGAGGATGAACAATGGGTTAGACCAACATAGAAAATTGGTGGGTTCTTGCAATAAGTGAATAGTTCCTTGAAAAGTAACAATGAGAGCCATAACAATACAATAAAGTGAGGAATGACTTAATAAACTTGAAGATGATCCTCTTGTTAGAGGAACAAAGTTATTTTTAGAAATTTATCACCGATGCAATATGGTAATCTACGATCCTGTTGGACGTAAGACATGGGTATGGATCCAAGAGTTTGACATGGTAGCTCTAAAAATTCTTAACACGGGATGTTGTCTAAATTTTAGACATGACAAAGGGACACTATCCAAAATTGGACACGATGTTTGGACAGAATAAAAATATTTCTTAAAGTAATTAGTATAAAGTAATTAGTAATTAGTAATTAGTAATTAGTAAAAATATTTATCATAAAGCAAGTATGACACATTTACATATACTAGAAAATAAATATAACACTTAATAAAATTGTACCTCATAAAATAATCCCCCAAGCCATTCACCCATCTTAAAAAATACGTCAATAAAATGACAAAAATGGTAGATATTTTAGAATTCACCTACCCATCGAATAAAATAATACAGAGGAGAGAAAGAAAAGATTAACGGTAGTCACACGTCTACATTTCATATTCAGAAAGCCATAGACACACGACCAAGATGTCAGTAAGCTCAACAATACTTCCCAGAGCAAATTTAATCATCAGTATAAAACAATTTAGAATTTCTGAAAGCCACGTTGACCCCGTTCATCTAGCTCCATTAAGTACCGATACAATCCTCAAATCAAAGAGATGTTAGGTTTTTAAAAGAGCAGGGTTTTGAAAATTAGAAATAAATTTGAATTGGAGTAATTAAGGCAATTACATTAGGAATTCCACTTAAAATTTCTGAATTATGATTCCAGTAAGTTTCAACTTGGGGAACTTTGGCCTTTAATTGATAATTACTTTTTCAAGATTCTCTTTCAACATTTACTAAAAATTTTGACGCGCGAAGACTAATTCGTATCTAACCATTCTCATAGGGTCCGACGAGTGTCCCATATTTGAATCCATGTTGTGTTGTGGTCAACCTAGGCACCACAAGACAAACATATGAATCCGGGAAACTTAAATTCAAAGACACCCCGAATGATCCAAAATGAGGAAATATAATGGAGGAGATGTTAATGGTCAATAAGAGTACATCATGAGTACTTGTTGATGTACCTAAAGATAAAAATTATTTGAGAAAAATAGGTTTTTAGAATAAATGTAGATGGCTCCATCAACAAGTATAAGGCTATGCTTGTTGTTAAGACATGTAATTACTATAACACTTTTTCTATTGTTATAGGGCTAGAAATAATAAGAAGTTAGCTTGTTGTAGCACCACAAAAGTCAAGAAGATGTTCCAATTAGGTGTCAAATTTGTAGTCTTAAATGGTGTCTAGGAGGAGGTAATATAGGTAAAGCGAAAAGATGGTTTTATCGTGCAAGGAGAAGTGGATAAGGTCTACCAGCTAAAAAAAGCAACCTTTATGGCCTGAAGTAAGCAATTAGAGCCTGATATATATAATAAATGATCTTCTATTAAGTTTAGGTTTTGAAAGAAGTCAATTATTGGAGACTACTCTGTATGTGAAACATAAGGGAAATTATATCCTTATAGAATTATAGTTTCTCATTACGTCGATGACTTGTTTGCGATAGGAAACAATGAACAGTTAATTTAGAAGTTCACAAAGACAATGGTGCAAGAGTTAGAGATAAAAAATAATGAATAGTTGACTAAGAAGTTCACAAAGAAAATTTATGTAAGAGTTACAAATCTTGGGTCTATGAAATACTTATTTGGTATGCCATCACAACGAAACCACCATGAAACCCAAGTTTCTCCAACAAAGTATGCAAGAGACATCCTAAAGAAATATCATATTGATAAGTTCAATGCTATGAACACACAATTGAATCTGAAAGAGAAGCTATGCAACGAAGATGGTTCTAACATGGTTGATGACAAGGGTGAGCAAAAATGAGATCCTTGTGTAGATCGAGATTGGGACTATGAAATGACATGAGGACTCAGTCCTGGTACCTGGTCATTTATTTATTTTTTTTAAAAAAAAAATTACCATGCACGCATAGACTATTTTTTTAGTGTGCTCTATTAACGTGCTACTTTCTTGGAGTGCTTGGATAAAACTGCCACTAAACTTTTTCAAAATTGCAAATTTGCCACTCGGAATTTTCATGTCATCAGAATGTCATTCATCTTTATTAACTGTGTCAAAAATGCCACTTTTACCTACTGTTTACCTGCTACAGCCGGTAAACTGCAAGTGGAGGGTGTTTAATGATAACCTACCCTAAATTAAAAATTTGACACACCCAAAATTAATTAATCCTCCTCCCACTTAATTTTTTACTGCCTATATTTACTGCACTTCCCCCTTGAATGTTCATCTTCTTCTTCATCTTTCTTCTTCCTCCAAAACTTCTTCACTCTCTGTAACTCAACGCCATAACAGAGCTTTGTTCCCTCCTTGAATTACCTAATCCAACCCCTTCTTTTTTTAATGTGTAAATTGACAAACCCGGTATATATGTGGTTTAAGGTGAGGGTGAGGGGGACCTTTTGGACAAATTTGCAATTTCAGATCGGATGGGATCGAATCGAGATCATCTCTATCTTAGATGATTCGTCGGAGAATTGAAATTCCGAGATTCGAACTCAAATCTTCAACATCTTCCTGAGATCAGTCTCCATAGCTCGAGCACGAACCAAGGCAGACGGAAATGGAAGATCGCTCGGCGGTGGCGAAGAAACGAGCAAATTCGTCCCGATTAATATGGATCCAGAACCTAATGCTTCAGACAACTTCCGGATCAGGTCCCAATGGAAGATTTGCTCTATTTGGGTCTTTGTATGTGAATTATTTTTGTGGGTGTGGAAGAAATTTGGGTGAAATGGGTTGGGGACCTTTTGGGACCTTTTGGGCAGGTTAATTTGAAGCCCTTGAACTAATTTGTGTGTTAAGTTCTGGAGAAAGAGTTGAACTTTGTGCTGAGTTGCTGGGTAAGTTAACATTCACACCCCTTATACTCAGACCACTACCATACAACAACAACAACAGTCACAGTCCCACAGGAGGCTGACGACGAGAGCCCCCCATTGATGATTTTTGTGTGAAATTAGGGTTTTTCAGGTTGAAAATTGAAGAATTAGACTGAAAGCCCTATTTTTTGAGCCCAGAATTGAAGAAGATGAAGTGGTGAGGGAGCTTTGTTCTGGCGAAAGTTTTTGCAGTGAAAAAATGGTGGATGAAGAAGAAAGAATAAGATGAAGAACCAGGGGGAAGGAGGGTAGTTAATTTATGTTGTAAAAATATAAGGGGGAAGGTAATCAATTGGGGTGGAAGAATTTTTTGAGCCCAGAATTTAAGAAGAAGAAGAAGAAAGAAGAAAGAAGAAAGAAGAAGATGAAGATGGTGGATGAAGAAGAAGATGAAGAAATTAGGGTTTAATTAGGGTATGTTATTTTGGTGGAGGAATTTTAATGTATAATTATGAAATTAAACACCCTCAACTGCAAACAACCGGTCATGTAGAAATGTAAAGTGACATTTTTGACACAGTTAACAGAGATGAATGACATTCTGATGACATGAAAATTCCGGGTGGCAAATTTGCAATTTTGAAAAAGTTTAGTGGCATTTTTATCCAAGCACTCCTACTTTCTTGCTTCCTCAATCCATATTGTAAACCACAAAAGTCCAAACTTTAAAGTAACTAAACCTCAATGTCAAAGTTCTCAATCTCTCACTCTCTCTGGTCTTTCTCTGCCCTATGCTCCATGGCTCTAATACACCAACCTTGCTCCTACCTAGAGTCTCAGTGTTTCGTCATTCTCACCAGCGACTCTCTTGGAAGAATCTTCATTGACTAAAAATTTAAACTTTTAAATGCTAGTGTCCATTGTGAACTTGTGAGGCATTGTGTTATACTGTATGACAATGAAAGTATCAACTTGTATTTTCTTTGTGAAGTGAAATTGTGTTTTGGGTTTATGGAAATAGAAAATGTGAAGAACTTGAGCTAAAAAAATCAAGTGACCAGTGAGATAGGGATTGACACTAAAATTTTGGACCTGATCACCACTAGAACTGGGATTAGGGGCAACATATAAATCCCCCTCGCTATTAAGACTGGAATTGAGATTCTAGTCCTGCTCACCCCTAATTGATGAAGGACAATACACAAATTTTGGTATTTTGTCGTACCTTATTGCAACAAGACTTGATATTCAGCTTGTTGTAAGTCTTATATCTCATTCAATTCATTTTGTTGTCGAGATGCATTTAAAAACGAAGAAAACAAATACTTAGGCACATCAGAGGTACTATTGATTGTGGAGTTAAGTTTGAAAACATTCAAGATTCAATTTTATTGTTTTTTTAACAACGACAAATGTTGATTACATGGAGAGTACTTTAGGGTATTGTTTCACTTTAGTATAGAGATCTCATGGAGTTCCAAAAATATAGACCTTGTGACACAATCTAATTTTGAACTAACTTTTGTTGATACGGTAGCCATGGCAAATGAAGCTCAGTGGTTGAAGAAAAACTTTTGTTGATTTGAAGAGAAATAGGCTGAAACTACACTTCTTTTGCTAACTAAGCTATGATTTCAAGTTCAAAAAAATAAAAATCCTAAATTTCATGGGAAAACTAGGGGTGAGCGGTTCGGATCCGACTGAACTGAACTTAATCAAACAGTAGGTCATGGAACCCGAATCGGTCAAACGGTAAGGTTCCTAAAATTTAGGAACCTGTCAAATGGGTAAGGGTAAGGTTCCTAAACTACTACCCTAAACCAGAACCTAGAACCTGTCAATTAGGGTTAGGTTTCGGGTATTAGCACTGAATTCAAAAATTTCATGGAATTTTAAGCTTGTTATATTACTTAGTTATTTTTCGTGAAGTTGTAATTTATGTTGAGACTTAATATTTGTTAAGTCTATTTGTAATTTTGTATCATTTGTTTACGTAAAATCAACTTGTAAGACTATTTTAAATGTTTGGTTTGTTTGTACTTTAGAGCAATGTGGGATTGGTATATGGTAGTCAATGTATAAATTTTATGGATGAAATAATGACACATTAGACTTTATTATTCTTTTTAAAAAATGCTAGACTTTAGCACAACATATTTTTTAAAAAATTAAAAAAATTTCAAAAAATATATTTAGTGTATAGTAGGTGGGTACCCGGAACCGGAACCATGGGTAAGGGTAAAGTTCTTAAAATTTAGGAACCGATTAAACGGATAAGGGTAAGATTCCTAAAATTTAGGACTGGTCAAACGAGTACGAGTAAGATTCCTAGATTTAGGTGAAGGTACCCACAACCACTAACCCCCTAGGAAAAACCTAAGCATTTTCATATGAAGTTCTGATTACATATGTATAAAAAGAACATATCTCATTTAGTTCCTTCATTCTACTATAACTAGTTACTTCAATTTTTTACTAGCAGCTTTGACTATAACAACTTTATTTATAGGTTTAAGTAAGCTATGAATTATTTCAAATTAATTGAATGAACTCAAGAAATCGTTGCGTGGAATTCTTTTATATTTCTTAGCTCTTTACCGCGCCAATTGATAATTTTTAGTTATTAAGATTCATGTGCGATTCAGATTAATATTTAGTGAGAGATATTACCTTTATCCCTTTTTTTCCAAATGAATTTAAATGATTGAATTTTTTCAATTTGAAATCGTCTTAGGTCTAATTTCTATTACTTTGACTGGATTATTCATAACCACAAATTTACAATATAGACGTGGTGATCAAGTGGGCCATAAGGGAGGTGTAGAAAAAAAGGAAGTAACTTTCCATTATATGAAATTGTGGAATTGATGGGCCATATTTGTCATGGGTAGTTTGATAACTCCCCTCCCTGGCCTATAAAATTTAGTGGTAGTTACCCCTAAAATAGGGGCCAATGAGTGGGCCAACTTATCTAGAGTTAAAGAAAGTTAGAAGATTTGTTCGCTGATTGATCCACGAAGGCCAATCTCGTGCATCCGAGGAAGAAACAGGATGTGTGAAGATCCTAAAGAAAGGATTTTTAATTATCTAATCCAAGTCTACAAGCCTTATTTATGTCTACTGTTTATTGGTTGCTAAAAAGTAATTTTCAGACCTGAATGTTGTTTGTTTTTTTTTTTTTTTTAGTTTTGGTTGGTTTTGTATTATGCACAAGTTATGCCTTGATTTCAGATTATATTCTATTTGTTTTCCCCAGTTTACTCGTAGCTATTTCCATGTATGCATTTTGGTGGAACCAATCAATTTTTTTTTTTAAAAAAAAGCCACTCAATCCACTCTTTTCTAAACCTATAAACCACTTTGATTTGTATGTGTATTATGTTTATTAGACCATGAAAGATTGTCACAAATCAAATGCCTTTAGTTGAGAATAATGTCTTCCTACTATCGAATTGCATAGTACTAGACTTTTTGTGTATATCCTAATGTATACCAAACAATTGATTCTTGGACATTACCCTAAGCATTAGGACTATTCTAATTGGGATAAAAGGACTCTAGATACCTTGAAAACATCAAACTTTGAGACAGTTACATGCATCTGCATCATATTTGACATCGTATTGGTAATTTAATATTTGCATTCAAGCACTTAGGACATTTTTGTGACTGGTCAAAAAGTGAATCTTTGTGGGACGCATGGAAGTTGTAGATGGTTGCTACTTCACTACAATGTCTTAGAAAGGAGCTAACATAATTCATAGGAGATGAGTTAGTGTCATTTCTGCAGATAATGTATCAAACAAGTATGTTTGAAGTTAAGATTTGTGAGTTACGTTTGCAAGAGATATTTGATGAACTGCATAAGATCTGATGTGGAAAATTCAAGTCCTTTAGATTCCACCTGCTTCTTCACCTCATCCATAAGATAATTGGCATCTTTCATGTTACCTAAAGCTAGATACCTGCAGAGGAAAAATTTACATCTCACTTTATCAACTATAAAACTATGTCACTCTCTGAAATAAAGTTCTTTGCTCAACATGCCACCAAAGTTTACAATACTATTCACATCAGTCAAATATATACAAATTAATTTAACTTTTAGTATCTAATGTGTCAGTATGGGATTTTCAAAGCCTACTATAGTAGGCAAATCATTATATTTTTTAAAACAAATAAATTGTTAAATGTAAACAAAAAGAGAGAAAAAGAAAAACATTCAAGGCAACGATTTGTTTTCCCTCAAGCAATTAAAGAATCTGAACTCTTATTTTTGAAAGACTAGCCTGAAATTGATTGAATTCATCAAATCGGGTTTGAATTTGCATTCAAGGCAACAATTTGAACCTATAAGACCCTAATTTGCTAGAAGAACTAAGATTCCAGGAATAAAGTGAAGGAGGGAGAGGGGAGTTCAACAACCTTCTTGATGAAGTTTGCCAAAATTTCTAGTATTTTATATTTTGTTACATATTTTCACCTAATAAAATATATAAAAAAAAATTACCTCCTATAGTCGCACAAGGAGTTCACTGGGAGCATACCACATTAGACACAATCCAATTTACACATCAAAGTGTATATATAATGGAATTAGTAAATTTGATGATTCCGGAAAAGAAAGGTACTTACAGTAAAACTGCACGGGCAATAGCCAAGTCGTCTTCTCCAGGGTAACACTGCACTAGCCAAACAAAAATGACAAAATATACCAATACTACTACCGATACCAATACTTCAAAATCCCCCCCCCCCCCCCAACAAAAAAAAAAGGACAAAATATGTTGTAGACAAATTCCTAATATCAACCAATTGTATAAATGTGCTCAAATGCTACAGTTCGTGTGATCATTACTTTCTATCTCTGACAAGGAAAAGGTAGGCCCTAAAGATTGAAATAAATTAATAAAAGACCCTAATCATCTCTCAGTGTGCAGCAAGTAGTCTGTTGCAAATGTTGCAGAATTGAAAAAAAATAAATATTGATGAGTTTATCTGTTTCAGGCAGACTTCAATAGACTTGGATACAAAATGCTTACCTTCTCCACAAAATTTGCAAGTGTTGCTGCAAACTTCTCGGGATTATTTCCGCGAACAAAATGGAATGATACTTTGATCATGTCCTGCATAATACGTAGAAACAAATCACCATGCAGATGAACATACAGTTAACTTGCTCTATTAAAATAAATATTGAGCAATAATGGGTCCATAAAGATGACAGTAAACAAAATAAATTCAACAAATAATTTTAAGCAACCTGGTATAATAATGCAACCAGACAAACATTTTTTTTCCTAGCAACTTACTGCCTCAGGGGATTCAGAAGATATATACTCTGCAAGCATAACATGCAGTTCTGGGGCCCCATTTTTGTCTGCTCCAAACTCGGCACACCACCTATTCAATCCAAACAAATGTACGCTAGTTAACATATACTAATCTACCATGACAAGCTCTTATACTTTAAAAATGAAAAGAAATCAAACCATGTAAAATGCCAAAGTCGCCTCTATTTCAATAAGGGTTTTTGGCTCAAAATAATCTGAAGTCGGAGGTCATTGGCTGAGTGTCAGATAATTGCTTTAGGATCTGATTTTTTCATTGTTTAAGTTGTTTTGATTATTCAGTTGAAGAGTCCTAAATCTAAGGGATATGATTCTCTAGGTTGTTGAGTTTGTTTTTCAGTTTTTGCTAATTTTAGCCATGTCTTCTGTTTAGTCCAACTATTTAAACATCACAAGCTGAACGAGAAATTCATCTTCTTCTGCTGCATTCCTTTAGCCTACTCACTCAGTGTTCTCTGATTTTCTATTCTCCTTATATTCATCTAACATACTGGTATCAGAGCTATCTTCTTAAGGGATCTGTGAGAATGGAGACTAATTTTTCTCAGATTGCTCCTCCCATCTTTGATGGTGAAAATTATCACCTTTGGGCTATTAGAATGCAGACCTACCTAGAAGCCTTGGATTTATGGGATGCTATAGAAGAGGATTTTGATATTCCTCTTGTTCCCGACAATCCTACCATGGCTCAAATCAGAAACAACATAGATAGAAGAACCAGAAAAGCAAAGGCGAAAGCTTGTTTATTTGTAGCAGTTTCAGCAACGATTTTCACAAGAATTATGTCTCTGAAAACAGCAAGGACTGTTTGGGACTACCTTAAAGAGGAGTACGCTGGAGATGAGAGGATTCGTGGGATGCAAGCGCTGAATCTTATCAGGGAGTTTGAGTTGGTGAAGATGCAAAAGTCTAAGACAATCAAAGAATACTCAAACAGATTGCTCAGTATAGCGAACAAGGTCAGGCTACTTGGAACTGAGTTTGCTGATTCAAGAATTGTGCAAAAATTCTTGTAACAACTCCGGAGGTCTATGAAGCATCCATCACCACCTTGGAAAATACGAAGGATCTGTCCAAAATTACTTTGGCAGAACTTCTTAGTGCTCTGATCTCAGGAACAACGGAGGTTGATGAGACAAGAGCAAACGGCTGAACGTGCGGTCGAAGGAGCCCTGCCAGCCAAACATCAAGGAAAATACAAAGGAAGGTATGACAAGAAAAGTGGAGCATCGAGCAGTGACAGCAACCACCAAAACCGCAGCAAGGGTAAAAGTTCAAAGCAAAACTATCCGCCTTGTCAGCATTGTGGGAAGCTAGGCCATCCACCATTCAAATGTTGGAAGCGACCAGATGCAAAATGCAACAAATGCAACCAAATGGGACACGAGGTCATAATTTGCAAAAATAAATCCCAAAAGCAAGAAGCAGAAGCTCACGTCGTCGGCAGTGAAGAAGAAGAAGAAGATCAGATTTTTGTGGCACAATGTTTGGCCACCAAGAGCTCTTGTGAAACATGGTTGATTGATAGTGGTTGTACAAACCACATGACATACGACAAAACCCTCTTCAAAGACTTAAAGACCACACAAACTTCAAAGATTAGAATCGCAAATGGTAGCTACATTCCTGCGAAGGGGAAAGCAACAGTAGCCATCACAACCAATTCAGGTACAAAAACAATCCCTGATGTTCTATATGTGCCTGATATTGATCAAAATTTGCTAAGTGTGGGACAGTTGCTCGAAAAAGGATTTGAAATATCCTTTAGAGATCGAAAATTTTGTGTTATTTATGATGCTAATGGAGAGGAGGTTTTGAGGGTTAAAGTAAGGAGAAGAAGCTTCATATTTGATCTAGCAGAGGAGGAGGCAGCCTACACTAATGACAACAATGCCACTGAACTTTGGCATAAGAGACTTGGCTATTGCCAACTTGAAAGGATGCTGAATTTGAGGAAGAAGGAGATGGGGAAAGGTTTACCGCAGCTGACATATCACTTACCAAGTTGTGTTGCTTGTCAATTTGGTAAACTTAAGAGAAAACCTTTTCCAAAGTCAACTTGGAGGGCCACTCAGAAGCTGCAATTAATCCACACTGATGTCGCGGGACCTCAAAGAACGACATCTCTGAAAGGTAGCCTCTACTACATTATTTTTATTGATGATTTCACAAGAATGTGCTGGATTTTTTTCTTAAAGTCCAAGTCTGAGGTGGCTGGAGTTTTTTGGAAGTTTAAAAGGTTGGTGGAAAATCAGTCTGGGTGCAAAATTCAGATCATACGGTCTGATAATGGAAAGGAGTATACATCGGCAGAATTTAATTTATTTTGTGACGAAGCAGGCATTGAACATCATCTTACAGCGCCTTATACTCCACAGCAAAATGGAGTTGTTGAAAGAAGAAATAGGTCTGTGATGGAGATGGCCAGATGCATGATACACGAGATGGAATTGCCGAAAGAATTCTGGGCAGAGGCAGCAAACACTGTTGTCTTCTTGCAGAATCGACTTCCAACAAAGGCCTTGAAAGAGACAACTCCATTCGAAGCCTGGTATGGTTATAAACCTTCATTAAATTTTCTCAAAGTGTTTGGTTGTGTGTGTTTTGTTCACGTTCCGCTGGCTAAACGTGACAAGCTTGACAAGAAGGCAATTCCAGGCATCTTTGTAGGCTACAGTTCAGTGTCTAAAGCCTACAAAATTTATCACCCTCAAACAGAAAAGATGACCATCAGTAGAGATGTGCACTTTAATGAAAGGGAGAAATGGGATTGGAAGGATCCACAAGCAGCACCCCCAAGAGACATCCCGGTGAGCCTACCTGAAGAAGTAAGTGATCAGTGGTTGAACGAGATGGAAGATGATCCTCCAGTAAGGGGTTATAGGCCACTGTCAGACATCTATCTAAGATGTAATGTTGCAATATGTGAGCCAGCTGACCATGAAGAAGCTCTCAAAGATCCAAAGTGGAAGAAGGCAATGGAGGAGGAAATGCTGATGATTAAGAAAAATGGAACTTGGGAGTTGGTTGATAAACCACAAGATAGGAGAGCCATTGGTGTAAAATGGGTGTTCCGAACAAAGCTCAATGCAGATGGCTCCATCAAAAACACAAGGCCAGACTTGTTGTGAAGGGTATGCACGAATTTATGGTGTTGATTACTCTGACACTTTTGCTCCTGTAGCCAGATTGGACACCATCAGATTGGTGCTAGCAATAGCCGCACAAAAGAGCTGGAAAGTTTTCCAGTTAGATGTCAAATCAGCGTTTCTCAATGGTGTATTACAGGAGGAGATATACGTGCAGCAACCAGAAGGTTTTGTGAAGAAAGGTGAAGAAGACAAAGTGTACCATCTCAAAAAGGCTTTGTACGGCCTAAAGCAAGCTCCAAGGGCATGGTACACCAGGATTGATGAATACTTTATCAGTCTTGGTTTTGTCAAAAGCATGTCTGAGTACACTTTATATGTGAAACACAAGGGCAGTGATTCTCTTATTGTCTCCCTCTATGTTGATGATCTTTTGGTGACAGGAAGTAACCTGAGGATGGTAGAGGAGTTCAAAGAAGAAATGATGCAAGTTTTTGAAATGACAGATTTGGGTCTAATGACTTTCTTTCTTGGGATGGAAGTTGAGAAATCCCAGAATGAAGTGTTCAT
The DNA here is from genome assembly GCA_029582165.1 of Portulaca oleracea. NCBI lineage: Eukaryota > Viridiplantae > Streptophyta > Magnoliopsida > Caryophyllales > Portulacaceae > Portulaca > Portulaca oleracea. The sequence continues at coordinate 43,157,514 of CM055872.1, read as the reverse complement.
CTGTCAAAAGAAATATGCAAAGGAAATATTGAAGAAGTTTCAGATGGAGGAATGCAAAGCTATGAGCACACCCATGAATCAAAAGGAGAAATTGAGAAAAGAAGATGGCTTCGATAAAGTCGACGAAGGTTATTATAGAAGTCTGATTGGATGTCTGATGTATCTCACAGCAACAAGACTAGACATTCTGTTTGCAGCAAGTCTCTTATCTCGTTTCATGCATTGTGCCAGCGAAATGCATTTAGAGGCTGCAAAAAGAGTGTTGAGGTACATCAAGGGAACCATTGATTATGGCATCAAGTTTCAGAAGTGTCAGAACTTTAAGCTATATGGTTTCTCAGATAGTGATTGGGCCAGTTCTATTGATGATATGAAAAGCACTTCGGGATACTGTTTCAGTTTAGGTTTTGGAATGTTTTCATGGTGCTAAAAAAAACAGGACATTGTTGCACAGTCTACTGCAGAAGCTGAATTTATAGCAGCTACATCAGCAGCGAATCAAGTTTTGTGGCTAAAGAAGATTTTGTGTGATTTACATATGGAGCAGAATGATAGCACACAAATTTTTTGTCGATAATCAAGCTGCTATTGCAATTTCAAATAATCCTGTTTTTCATGGAAAGACAAAGCATTTCGACGTCAAGTTGTACTTCCTAAGACAAATTCAGCAGAAGGGAGAAGTGATTGTAATTTATTGCAGAAGTGAAGACCAACTTGCTGATTTGTTCACTAAGCCACTTCCAGCAGGCAGATTCAATTTTCTAAGGCTGAAGATAGGAATTTGCAGCTCCTAAAGCAAGGAGGAGTGTCAGATAATTGCTTTAGGATCAGATTTTTTCATTGTTTAAGTTGTTTTGATTATTCAGTTGAAGAGTCCTAAATCTAAGGGATATGATTCTCTAGGTTGTTGAGTTTGTTTTTCAGTTTTTGCTAATTTTAGCCATGTCTTCTGTTTAGTCCAACTATTTAAACATCACAAGCTGAATGAGAAATTCATCTTCTTCTGCTGCATTCCTTTAGCCTACTCACTCAGTGTTCTCTGATTTTCTATTCTCCTTATATTCATCTAACACTGAGAATAATCCAAACTCACTTTTTGGCTGAAAATAATCCAAACTTTTAACCTATTTACTCGGACTAAACGAAATCGATTTCCGGTGTCATAATTTTGACTGGATAGCCGGAGCACGTGTTTCTTTAATTGATTTTGGTTTTGAATTTATGTTGATTGGGGTCTACATAAGCTCACCGGTCAGTATTTTGACGTCGGAAATCGATTTCGGTTTAGTCCGAGTAAATAGGTTAAAAGTTTGGATTATTTTCAGCCAAAAAGTGAGTTTGGATTATTCTCAGCCAATGACCTCCAACTTCGGATTATTTTGAGCCAAAAACCCATTTAATAATGATAGTGACTGTATGTGATAGAGGATATGGAAACCCTACTTGTATATTGTATCATTCATGTAGTATAAATACCTAGTAGATTTAGGGTTTAATTTTCACCTGGTCATCCTTTTATTCACTATTATCTTGCAATCATTAGTACAATGTCTATTTTTGAAAACCCTAAGCAAAATTATTACTATTACTATCTTTTCCCCATAATTTTTAAACTTAGAAACCTAAGCAAAAACCCTAGCCACTCCAGCATGCTGCTATGCTACTACCATTGTAGACTACAGTCTGGGTTACAATTAATCTTGTAACACTTCTATTGTCAAGGCTACGTAGAAGGTATGGCAAAGTTGGTTCAGTCAAGTAGTCAACTACCTACCATGCATGTGGCCTCTATATATATAGATCTTACTAAATCCAAAGACATAATAACTATCTCCTCTATCCAAAACAATGGTAATTTTATTTTCATATTAGTTAATTGAATGGAGAAATTATGTGGTGATCTGACTAGCCATGTTGCCAGACTGCTGAGTGTGCCAATCAAGAATACACAAGTGAAAAATATGACGGTAGCATGAATAAGGATTATGCATTATAAGGAATAAGATTATATAAGAAATGGAGAAATAAGAGACAATGAGTATGGTTCCTATATAGGCTATGACGCGGGAAAAATGACTCAAATTATTGTTGATGCACGAGAAATCGCAAACTTTGGCGATGCCATCTATCATATATGATCCCATATAGGTGCACAAGCGGGACAATCAACTAGATCAAATAAAATTGGGTCATATCAAGGTAACATATCAATTGGGCCAGGGCCTATCAAGTTGGATGATGATGAGCATATTCCTCTTCTTAAACTATGATTTGAGTTAAAAAAACTCTTTATTCGGTTTTCTGGGAGTTTGGAGTTGAATATGCTACCACTATTCATGATTGACGGGACAATAAAACGGGTTTTTTGCTTTTTGGACCCTGTATTTTGGGGGTATTTACAATCTGGACCCCCATGTTTCAAAGTTTATAATTTGGACCCTATACTTTGTTTCCGGCAACAATTTGGACATAATTAGATGGGTCCGACCAAAAGAGGCCCTTATTGTAGTTTGACTGATTTTTCCTTCCAAAGTTGCCCCTTAATTATTTCTGAACTTCCAAATTTACCCTTCATTTATTCGGTTTTCTGGGAGTTTGGAGTTGAATAGTCACTAAGGGTGGGATATGCGTATGGGTTGTGTAATTGAAGTCTTCAGTCTAGTCAATTTCAAAAGGAAATTCAAAATAAATGAATAAATGAAATAAGGGTAAATCGGTCAGTTTATGCAAGATTTTGGTCTTCACCGAAGTCAAACTTAACTTTGGGCTAAATTTTTTGGGTCCATATTGTATAGGGTCCAAATTGTAAACTTTGAAACATGGGGGTTCAGATTATAAATACCCCCAAATACAAGGTCCAAAAAGCAAAAAACCCCATATAAAACACTCTCCCAACACCACATCAATAATAATTTCCTTTCTCATGGACGTTCGGGTTAAACCATCCAGTGTGCTTTATTTTGCAGGTCAAGAGTGTCACATGATGGTCATTGAAATCCCCATCTTTGCATCTCACTAACTCACATTTTTCTACAAAAACAAATTAGCATTGTCAACGAGAGTATAGTAATTGATGATATCAAATAGAACTCGTTCTCGATAAAAAACGATAAAGAGTGATGATAAAGGAAAGAAACCAGCCTATGTCGAGGAGCCCAAGGATGATAACTTGCTTGAGCCGATTCTACCTTTTATTCGTAACTGAAGTAGGAGTCAAAAGCTAATCTTACCATTTGAGCTATCCATTAATTCAACATAATTATGCTAAGTAACACAATAAATAAGCTTCCAGATCATATCAAGGTGACCCAAGAGTGACAATCATCTCTTTCCCTGGTCCACTATGCCCCTTGTTAGACAATGTTCTGGCCAATTAAGGATATCATCCTCAAAGACAATCCCTAGGTGAGGTATGATAGAGTTTCACTTAATCCTCAACAATTGATCAACATGAGACTCAACCTATGATCTGCAAGATTATAGGGATGCTTGAGGATTCAATGACAATTCGACCGCACTATAAAGGGCCAAGGAAAATGTGGCTCGCTTACAAAGTGACTAGACTCGTCATGTCTCCCATAACAAACATTCAACTTGGTTTAATGAGCAAGAGCGAACCTCCTAAACTCATGCCAAGACCCTAATATCCCCAAGGTCATCCGAGAGCAGTCTTCACTAACTGTTCACCCGCTTCAAGATGCACTTATGAACATTAAATTACTCAGAGGTGCATTCTTAGGCAACCCTAGTTGGAAGTATGAAAGATCAACATCTAGACCTAGTTCCTTTTACGGCTTTACGGGCATGGCCTCAAATTTTGAACCGATCACCTTTTATATCCAATGATGAATGTAGTTTGTCCATAGTAGATCAAACTATGTAAGTTTCAATTCTATGATGGTACTACTTATCCTGAGGATTATTTGAATATTTGCAAGGCATAGATGTACATCCAAGATGTGTGTGATGCCACTACTTTCTAACTATCCTTAACGTAGTCACTCAAAGGTGGTTCTTTCCTTGACTAATATTATGAGTTTTCAAGGGTTGTTGGCAAAACAGTTCGTGAGCTGCTTTCTGGTGCGGTGTAAAGTAGAGAGGAAAAACATGCACTGTTTAATGATTAAGTTCAGAGGACCTCTAAGCTACGTCCGAAGATTCTATAGTGAGACATTCCTCATCTGTCAATATATATTAGATACACCCGAAGTATGTGCTCCAAATATTTGCAAATGAACAATCATGTGAATCAGAATGAACAATTATAATAATCATAGTGAACAACCCAATACATACGGATGAACAGTTGTAGAATCTGGAGCACATGCTCCAGGAGCACCTAATAAATTGCACTCATATGTAACCTTCTAAATGATGCATTCTTCTTAACCTTCTTAAATTGGTTCAAACCAAGTCATTTCATGTTCACTTTGAAGGAATCCAAGCATGGTACCAAGGCGGAGGCTCTATGAAGGACAAGTGATGACATATGAGAAGCAGAGATATGTGTAGAAAACAACTAACAGCCCTTGATCAAAGGAGTTATGATAGACTCCATCCAAATACAAGCCAAATTAATGCTGGAAAACCCCTTCGTAGGTTATTAAATCGGTCATGTTAGATATGCTGCCACATATGCTAAATCGTGTGGGATCGGTTCACTTTTGGTTTGTCTATGGTCACCGACTCGCTTCAAGCCGCCCTCTCCTCTCCTCAAATCAAATCCGGTTTTAATATCCATTTCATGGTGAATACGGGTCGTTATGGCCATCAAGGGGAGTGGTCTTCCCTTTTCGAAGACCTTAGACCATGGGATGACATCTTGGATCTTTATGAGGCCATTCCTAAGGCTTCTAAGGAGCTCCAGGACCACCAGCATGAATAACGAAGCAACGACGCACTTTACTCTCATTTTGGCGTCAAACGGAGGTATAAACAACCCAAGGGGCATTTTTTTTCACCCTCAATGAAGATCAAACCCGGGATGTTTGTTGTCCTTTGGACATCCAAGGGCATTTTAACCATTCGCCTCTCCCAAAGGTCAGGATGGAAGATCGTGCGATGGAGAAGGAACGGGAAGACAAACCAAATTAATTGCTGCAGTAAGAGGCGCCGGTTACGCCAACATAGGCGTCGCGCCTCTCATTCTCTCTTTGTCGCCAACTTCCTGGAAGAAGCGCTAGTTGCGTCAACATATTTTTCCTGGCTGCGTCTCTTTCTCAAAGAGACGCAGCCTGCGCCTCCTCCTTTTTTGCCAGCAACACGCGTCTTTCTCCTTCTTTTATCATGTTATTTTCCCTTTTATCCCCCTTTCCTTTATATATATGTCAAACCCCTCCATCAGAGTTAGTTGATGAAGCTTTTAGGTTTTAGACTCAAAACCCTCTCAATTGGAGAGTTTGTAATTGTTGGTTTTCAAACCCTAATTCAATGAAAGCTAATCCTTTGGGTGGAATTTGCTAGTTGATTTCTCTTCCTTGTGAGTGGGTGTTCTTCTTCCACTCTTTGTGAGATTTCTTGGGTATTTAATGGTGTTTTGCTTGTGAAATATCCATGTGCAAGATATTGAACATCTTAATTCAATTGGTCGAGTGTTTATTCTTTACAATTGCCTATATCCTTTCAATTCTTGTTGTAATTGTTGTTTATCTCCATATACTCAAAATCCTAAAAATTAGTTGTTGTGTTGTGAGTTCTATGGGTGGATTTCCATCATCCGCATGAATTTATGTAGACCCTAGGTCCCCGCCCTCTTCATAGGCACACAAGTAAGCTAACCAATAGAGTCATATCATTAAATTGGGCCACATCAAAGTAATAAACTAGTTGGTCAAACCCTAGACAAGTTGGGCTAAAGGGAGCCAATTCCTCTCCCCCTAACTAGGGTTTGAGGTAAAATGTATATTTTGTCCTCATTGATTACAATTATAAATTTGTTGTCACTATATATGATTTTAATGGACATATAACACATTCTCCACTACACATCATTCCTTAGTTCCATTCTCATGAAAGAATCTCTTTATTTAATGTACTTCATCCTTGTTTCTGTAACCTAAATTTCCCTTTCCATACTTGGCTTTAGCCTTGATCAATGATCACTATGCTAGTTTAAGCATTGTAGGGGCGTTCCTTATGTCAAACTTAGCGATTTGCATTATTTTACAGATTGCGGACACTATGATTTGTCACATAATCCTAATCCTTCCATGCATGCTTACCTTATTAACTCTAAGTTTATCAGGAACTAGTTGGCTACGTGAAGTTAAGATCTCCAAATGCACAATAAGGAAGAAGCATTTTAACACTTTAGTTGGTAAAAGCAGATGGAAGCCTATCAAGATCTTGAAAAAGGTAACCACACTAACCAACTACGTTTTAATGACGACATCACTTTCAATGGCAGACTAGGTTCACTAACTCTAAATAGGTTGCTCTTTTAATGCTTCAATGTTTCAATCGTTTTGCCACTCATGTACCCAAGGTGTGATACATTAGTAAACATATGATTATTTTTGTAATATGTTTGTTTATTTAGGGCCTAGTACTTAATTTCCACATAAATGTTCAAGTTTCTTTAGTTTCATCTTTTCATGTGTTGGGTTTTTAGTGGCCCATTGAATCCGCTAAGGTCCAAAACGGTAATGAATACAGTTTTAATCTAATTCTAATTCTCTCTTAAAGTCAGATACTACTTGTTGTTATTTGAGTTTTAATTATTTGACTTGAACTCTCCTAGCCGTCCTATAAATAGGATACCGTTTTCTCCACTTTATTCATCGATTAGATCAAAGAGAAAATATTGAGAGAGATACAATTTCACCAATATTTTCCCCAGTGTTATCCCGAGAGAGATTGTGAGTTGAGAGATTGAGAGATTGTATTGTAATCTCAATTGTTGATCGTGCCACACCATATGATAGTGATCTAGTTGTACTCCTCCCTTCTCGTAATGGATTATATTTTGGTTTTCGTCGTCGGTGAGTTTTTCTCTGAGTTCTTCAGTTTCCCATGTATACCTGGTGTTTGTTTTATCACTTAATTTTTGTTCTTAAATTTTGTCGTAATTTTCGTCATCTCATTTATTTCGCTTTCACAATAACCTTGCACTTATTTTTCTAACAAGTGGCATCAGAGCAAGGTGGAGATGACTTCAATCATGAAGTGTGAGATTCCAAAATTCGATGGGACGAGGAGTTTCACTATGTGGAGACTACATATTAGGCGGTTCTGATTCAGCACGAGTTATGGGATGTGATTGAGTATCCCGATACGAAGACTGATGAAACAATGAGGGATAAAACTTCAAAAAAATCTAGAAAGAGATCCAGGGTAACCTGAGTCCAAGGGAGTGGAAGAAGCTGGAAGATAAGGCTCTGGCAGGAATTCAGGTGTGTTCAACAGAGCATATTTAGAGAGAGGTGATGTATATCGAGAAACCTCGGGAGCTTTGGACCAAACTGGAATAGATGTGTATGTCAAAGAGTCGCACCAACAAGTACCGAATGAAGGAGAAACTTTACATGCTATGAATGCCCACAGGTATTTCTATGCAAGCACATCTTAGTGAGTTTGATTCTATTATGACTGAGTTAGAATCAATGGATGTGAAACACACTGATGAGGATAAGGCTTTACATTTAATCTTGTCCCTACCTGCGTCACATAAACAATTTTAGGAGATCATGTTGCACGGGAACCGTGGTGTCCTTAACCTTAGTGAAGTAAAGGCTAGTTTACTGTCTAAGGAGAAATTTGATACTGAGGGTGATGATCAGGGTAGTGCTGCCTTGTTTGTAAGGGGAAGGGACAATGATCGCAAAGAAAATGGGTCCAAAGGGAAGTCTAAACAACGTTCATAGTCCAGGAATCCTCACAAGAATAAGAAGTGTAATTACTGTTGTAAGAAGGGCCATATAGAGAGTGATTGTTGGGCAAAGAAGAGAGACCAGAAATAGGGTAGTAACGATAACCACACCAAACCTGGTACCTCAAATTGTGTTGAGTTCGTATAAGATGCTAAAGGGTTTATAATTATGGATGATGCTTTGGCTACCACATCGAGTAGGATAGCTAGAGATGAGTGGATTCTTGATACCCGGTGTACCTATCATTTGTTTCCTCATAAGAATTGGTTTGACTCCAATGAGAGTGTTGACACCGCCGTTGTAGTCATGGATAACGACACGACTTGCAAGGTTGCAGGAATTGGTAGCATTGGGAACAAGATCCATGGTGGTATTGTTAGAACTCTGAAGGAGGTTCGTCGTATTCCTCACATGACCCACAATTTGATTTCTTTGGGTACTGTTGAGGCTAACGGTTGCATTTACAAAGGAGAAGATGATGTCCTAAAAGTGTGCAGGGGCTCCATGGTTCTGATGAAGGGAATCGGGAAAGGCAGTCTATACATCCTGTAGGCGTCAACAGTGACTGCAGCGACAGTTTCAAATCTTGTTGAGTCCGACAGCACGAAGTTGGGGCATATGAGACTTAGCCACTTGGGGGAGAAGAGGATGCCAATACTGATCAAGAAATGACATCTTAGAGGCGCACAGATCGGCAAGCTGGAGTTTTGCGACCATTATGTCTATGGGATACAAAAGAGAGTTAGTTTCTCCAGGGCTATGCTACAACAACAAGGATCCTCGACTACATTCACTCAGATTTGTGGGGTCCTGCTAGAGTGTCATCATTGGGTGGCAAGTGCTTTATAGTGACATTCGTGGATGACTTTTCGAGGAAGACCTGGGTTTATTTCCTACGGCACAAGAATGAAACATTCTCATATTTCAAGAAGTTCAAAGCTTTAGTGGATAACTAGATAGGTAGAAAAATAAAGAAACTTAGGACAGACAATGGGTTGGAGTTCATTGATTCTGAGTTTACTGAGTCCTGCGAGCAACATAGGATTGCTAGGCATGGAATCTTGGTGGGTAAACCTCAGCAAAACGGTGTAGCTGAGAGGATCAACAGGTCACTGCTGGAGAAATCTCGTTGCATGTTCTCAAATGCAGGGCTTTGGAAGAATAGATCGTTCTGGGCAAAAGTGATATCTACTGCCTGTTATATGCTGAAAAGATCACCTCACGCCTCAATTGAATTCCGGATTCCGGAGGTATTATAGACAGGTAAGCCAGTTAATTATTCTAATTTGAGAATTTTTTGATATCTTGTATATGTCCATGTGAATGAGGGGAAGCTGTCCCTCAAGGCTGTTAAATGCATGTTTCTAGGTTATGGGTATGAGTCTAAGGGATACAGAATGTGGTGTCCTGACTTGAAGAAAATCATACAGTCTAGAGATGTAACCTTTGATGAAATTGTTATGTTATCTAGAGTGGAATCTACTGTTATTTCTGATGATGTAAGCAATCAAGAGGAGGATGCAGAGAGAGTTGAGTTCGAGGTGGAGTAGGTTGAGGCTCAAGGTGAAGCTATTAGAACCTGCAATCAGGAGCATGCTGTTGATGATGCGCCTGAAACAGCTCAGGTTAATGAGCTTGAGATCGAGACTGACGCTGTTCAGGTGGAGAAAGAACACAACATAGCGAGAGGTCATCCCAGGAGGGAGATCAGGAGACCGGCGCGGTATATAGAGGAAGATAATGTTATCATCGTATATGCACTGAGTGTTGCAGAGGAGACTCTTGAATGTGTTGAACCTTCTACCTATCGGAAGGTCATCTTCTATCCTAGAGCCTCAAACTGGATAGCAGCTATACAAGAGGAGATGGAGAGTCTGTAGAAGAATCATACTTGGGAGCTGTGTGGATTCCCTAAAGGGCGACGAGCTCTTACTGCAAAATGGGGCTACAATAAGAAAGAAGGTATCCTTGGTGTAGAAAGTGCAAGGTGGAAATCCAGATTGGTAGTTAGAGGTTGTAACCAGAGAGAAAGAACCGACTACAGCGAAGTTTTCTCGCCAGTTGTGAGGCATACGTCGATTCACACCTTGCTAGCCTTCGTTGCTCCATTCCACTTGGAGTTGGAGCAACTTGACGCGAAGACAACTTTCCTCCATGACGAGTTGGTGGAGGAAATACATATGAGGCAACCAGAGGGTTTCACTGTTCTGATAAGGAGGAGCAGGTGTGGGAGTGAGGAAGTCCTTGTATTGACTTAAACAAGCACCCAGGTGGTGGTACAAAAGGTTTAATACCTTTATGGTAGGGCAAGGGTACACAAGGAGTCATTATGACAACTGTGTGTACTTTAGGCAATTTGACAATGGGTCTTTCATTTATTTACTATTATACATTGATGACATGTTGATTGCCTCCAGGGACATGTCATTAACCAAGAAGCTGAAATCTCAACTCAACTGGGAGTTTGAGATGAAAGGCCTCAGAGCAGGCAAAGAAGATATTGGGTTTAGAGATCCAGAAAGATAGAAAGGCAGGGAAGCTATTTCAGTCTCAGAAGAGGTATCTGAAGAAGGTGTTAGACATATTCAACATGAGAGACTGTAAGGTAGTTTCAACACCCTTGGATGCGCACTTCAAGTTGTCTGGTGAGAATTGTCCTAAATCTGAATTGGAGGTAAGCAAAATGTCTAATGTTCCCTATGCTAGTGCAGTTGGTAGTTTGATGTATGCTACGGTGTGCACTAGACCTGACCTATCCCATGCAGTTAGCGTGGTGAATAGATATATGCAAATTCCAGGGAAGGAGCATTGGGAAGGAGAAAGGTGGATCCTTCGGTATGTGAAGGTAACCTTGGAGAAGGGCATCATGTATGATAGATGCAATGTTGTAACGATTGATGTTGCAGGTTATGTGGATGTTGATTATAGTGGAGATTTGGATAGGAGACACTTAATTTCAACATACCTGTTTACTATGTGTGGTGGAGTAGTGTCCTGGAAGGCCTCACTCAATCTATAGCAGTCCTCTCTACTACTGAGTCTGAATGTATTGCTGCTATAGAAGGGGTGAATGAGGTCATTTGGTTGAGGGGTTTGGTCATGAAGCTTGACGTACTACAGGGAGAGACGTGGTTTATCAGATAGTCAGAGTGCGATTCATATAACCAAGAATGACTCTTACCATTCGAAGACCAAGCACGTAAGCGTCGGGTATCAGTTCATCAGATATGCTGTAGGTGAGATTTTAGTGAAGAAGGTACGCACTTCAGATAACCTTATAGATATGCCAACCAAACCTTTACCTATAACTAAGTTCGAACATTGTTTGGACTTAGTTGGTGTTTTGCGCACGTGAGAACCCTGTGGGGTTGCGCCCTGTGGTAGGGCGTGTTGGTAGTGACAATCGAGGTGTTTATTCGAACCAATGAGTCGGATCATGGTCCAAGGTGGGGATTATTCGGTTTTTTGTGGCCCATTGGATTCGCTAAGGTTCAAAACAACAAAGGATACAGTTTTAATCTAATTTTAATTCCCTATTCAAGTCAGATACTAGTTGTTATTTGAGTTTTATTCTGACTCGAATTCTCCTAGTCGTTCTATAAATAGGATACAATTTTCTCCACTTTATTCATCGATTAGATAAGAGAGAAACTATTGAGAGAGATACAGTTTCACCATTATTTTCCCTAGTGTTATCCCAAGAGAGATTTCGAGTTGAGAGATTGTATTGTAATCTCTATTGTTGATGGTATCACACCCTGTGATAGTGATCGAGTTGCACTCCTTCCTTCTCATAGTGGATTATTTTCGGGCTATCGCCGTCCATGGGTTTTTCTCCGAGTTCTTCGGTTTCCCACGTATACCTGGTGTTCATTTTATCGCTTAATTTTCATTTCGAAATTGTCGTAATTACCGTCGTCTCATTTATTTCGTTTCCGCTATAACCTTGCACTTATTTTCCTAATATCAAATTAAATACTAAGCCACCTTGCCAACATGGGTTAATTGCCTCAAAACACCATTTCCATTTATTTGAAGTGGAGAACATCATCCTACTTGATTTTGCATTTATGTTGTGCACTTTGTTTGGTCTCTCTAAATACCATATTTTTCACAAAAAAAGGTTTTAAAACTTTCAAATTTTTCTTTTTTCTTCTTTAAGCATGTATTCTCTTTATTTAAACATGCTAGTAAAGGATGTCCAAATCATTATCTCCCCAAACCTTGCTTTATTATTTGTACTGAGAAGTTGTAACAAACAACTTCTCAAAAGCAAATACATGAGCTACAAAAAATTACTCGGAGGTACCCCAATATTTGGGAAAACAATTTTTCGGTACCCCAACTTTTGAAAACTCATTTTTCGGTACCCTAACTTTTTGGAATAGTAGTTATTTGGTGCTTTTCCGGCCATCAATTTTATTAAGTGACCGAAATACCCTTGTTCTTCTTGAAGGGTATTTCTTAAAAATGGAAGAACAAGGGTATTTCGGTCACTTAACCAAATTGATGACCGAAATAGCATCTAATAATTTCCAACCCAAAAAGTAAGGATACCCCAAAATGAGTTTTAAAAAGTTTGGGTACCTGAAAAACATTTCACCAAAAGTTAGGGTACCTCCGAGTAATTTTTTGCATGAGCTATTATAAGCTTTGTAGGAAACAAAATGAAGGATTCCTAAAAAAAACATAGTATAGAGTTGTTATAGGATGTCTTACTTGATGGCAGCTCTCAAGAAAGAGGAGCATCCCTCAATGCGTACTTTAGCAGCTCCTAAGGCTTCAGAAAGCTTCTGCATATCAGCATCATCTTCGACATGATCTGGGACACCATTTCGGGGAAATGCCTGATAGATTTTCTTGAGGCGCTCTATAAGAAATATTTGCATAATTAAGCATCTTACTCAACTTAAAAATAAGAGTATATGCATATAACTTGTGATATGCCTAACAACAACATAGATGTTATCTAGTTAGCTTATTGTCTCCATGTTCTTTTATACGGCTGGTTGCGGTATGGCGCAGTGCAGTGTGGTGGATTGTGGTGGATTTTGGTAAGTTGTGATGAGTTTTGTTTTTAATAATTGTAAATTGTGTTGGTAAATGTGAAAAGTTAATTGTGGCGGGTTGTGATAAATTGTGGTGGGTCGTAGCAAGGTGCGGTGTTTTATGGCACCGCAGCTAGCCGTATAAAAGAATAGGGCAAGTGTTACATAAAACAATGTAATATAAATAAAAGGAAAAGGAAGATAGAGAATAGATGAAACAACTCACCGAGGATCTCATCACTGTAAGGCAATTTTCCTTTTACTAGAGTTTCAACAAACATCATTGCCAACTCAGCACCGCAAGTAACCTGATCATTCAGATGGCCAAGTCTCCAATAACAATTTTATCAACCTCTCACATTTAAACACAAAATGAAGCTTTTAACAACACAAATACGTTTGGGTCTTGTTTTTGGTAGAATAACAATTTTTTAAGATATTAGCACATTTTAAATTGTTTAAATTTTTGAGAGGAGCGTAGCAGAAGTGTAGTGAGCCGAAATTTGGATAATAAATTCGGAATTTGGATTTTGAAGTAGAGAATGTTATAAGGGGGAATTAGATATATGGTGGTGGTGGGAGGAGCTCCTTATAGGAGCTTATTAGTTCCACTCCTCAAGAGCATGTCCTTAATGCCTATTTATATATGTAGTAAGCAGGTGCTAGAATCCTTAACCTCCTTACTAATTTGTCATTATCTATATGCTAGATTTTTCTCACATCATCTCTTGATATTTCTAGAACATTTTATAATATTTATTCACATAATATCCTAGATTTTCTTAAAGATCTTTCTAGTAATTCTTTTCATGATTTTTCTAGATTAATATTTCCAATATAAATAGTAAACTTATACAAACTGGCAATGCATATGGGAGTTACCTTGAGATTTATTTTGCATGAAGAAAAATAATTTTGTAAAGAAAACAATACGTTAATTAGTAAAATAGACTTAGTGCTTGTTTGGCCTAGCTTTTGAGAGTGTTTTTGGAGTTAGAAAGCACAAACTAGGCCAAATAGTGTTTTTTTAGAAGTTAATAATTGTTTTCCAAAAACAGTTTTGACCAAAAACAGTTCCAAAAGCAGAAGCAGTAAATTGATGTTTTTGCTTCTTAAAAACTAATCACTACTCAATCTATGAGATTCTTTAGTGATTAGTTTCCATAATTTCACATAAATATACTGATTTTTGTAAATATAGCATTTAAATATTTTAATATTATATTAGAACCTTTAATATTATGTTTGACATTTTTATTATCTTATTTCTTTACAAATTTTTGATATATAAATATTTAATTTAAAGAATTGTATAGTTAAGTAAGACCATATATAGTTATAATAATTATTATTTTAACTATAACTATAACTATACGATTATAATTATTGTTAAAATTAAAATATAATAATCTGTTTAAAAATTAATAAAAAGAGAAAAATATAAATTATCATATGATAATTTTACTCCAGAAAAACACATGATAATTTTTAAAAGTTAAGTTAAACAATCAAATTTAGTAAAAACACTATATTATAAGTTAGGCCAAACACTTTAACTTAGTATAATCACTTATGCCATAAACTAGGCCAAACACTTTTTAAAAATAGCTTTTATAAAAATTGTTTATAAGAAACAAAAACACTTTTTGTAGAAATTTGGCCAAACATGCACTTATTCTTTACTTAAGGTATGGTTTTTAGGAAAGAAAAATATCATGATAGACATAAGACGATACCCGTTCTTTTGTGCGTTGCGTTGCGTTTGCGTTTGCATTGCGTTGAGTTGCGGTGGAAATAGTTAAAAAGTAATTGTGATTTGCGTTAGGGTTGCGCTAAGTTGCGTTGCGTTTGGATGCGTTAACGCATAAAAGAACGGGGCAATTATTTCTAAAAATCTTAAACATCCCAACCCCCCCTCCCCCCCCCCCCACCGACAAAAAAAAGCAATATCCTCAATATCCTCATTAAAAGTCATCAAAATTTGATATCAAATAAATTTGACAATTACTATCTCCGTCCCTAAATAATTATCCATTCGACTAAATTTTGACTGTTGATTACTTACAAATTATAATGAGTTACAATATAAAATTAATATTCCCTCCGTTTTTATTTAAGTGTCATCTAGGTAATTGTGTCAAAAACTTTTACCGTTAATATCTTAATTCATATTATGACTCATCAAACAAAATTAATATCATTATATTCGTAATAAAAAATACTATTAAAAAGGTATAATATTGTATTTTTTTATAAAAATATTATGTGTGAAATTATTGATTAAAGACAAATCTCAAAAAACGTGAATGACAAACAAAAGAAAACGGAGGGAGTATCATTGTAACTTTTAGTACAATATCTTTCTAATGGTGATAATTTCATATTATACTCTCTTTGTTTGTTTTTATCAGTCGCTTTGGAAATTGTGCCAAAAACTTTGACCGTTAATATTTTAGTTTATATAATGATTCATCATACGAAATTGATATCATTAGATTCGTAATAAAAAATACTATTAAAAAAAGTATAATATTATTTTTTTTGCAAAACATTTATATTAGAAATTATTGATTAAAAATTGGCATTGAAAATCGTAAATAACAGATAAAAAAGAACGGAAAGAGTAACTTATATAATTTATGAGTAATAAATAGTCAAAATTTAGTCAAATAGACAAATATTTAGGGCCAGAGATAGTACAAGGAATGTGACAATATTCAAAAGAAGTTTCCGAAAACGAGGACAAAAATAATAGAAGAGCGATGACCTGGTCATGTTTCAACTGGAGGAGGGCACCTGACTCTAGGATGTCCAACGCCTCAGAGTACCTCTCAGAGGACACATATCTGAAATGCAAAACCTTCTAGTTAACCATTTAATTTAGCAACATGAACTATGAATGATGTGTTAACAATATCTCATAATAAATTATAATTTTAAGGTTTAGGGGATTGAAATCTAGCTAGATATGCCACAATAACAATTTCAAAAATTCTTCTACAAGACCACATAATCAAATGTATGAAAGTCACTGCCAATATTTATTAGGGTTTTTTGGATGCTAATATATTAAATTTTTGGGGTATTGGACAATAATGCACTGAACTTTGACATTCGACAATAATACACTGTACTTTGGGTTGGTGTTGAACAATAATGCACTCAGTATGATTTTGGCAATGACTAACTTGGTGGCAATCCTATGTAGCGGGTGGAGGAGATGAATTGGTCCAAAAATATTTGTGTTCTGGTCTGTCACGTAAGATTGTCACCAAGTTCGACACCGTCGAAATTGTCTCGAGTGCATTATTGTCTAACACCACCCAAGTTAAGTGCATTATTGTCCAATGTCAAAGTTCAGTGCATTATTGTCCAATACCCAAAAGTTCAGTATATTAGTGTCCAAAATTCCTATTTATTATGAGATGATAGAAAACTAGTGCGTAACAACCTACGCTATTAGACAATGTTAATGTTCAATTTAGTAAACAGTGTTTACCTGGCACTAATAGACTTGTACATCTGTTGAGCGCCATAGTAATTGCCCTCATTTATAACTTGCTCAAACTTTTCAATATTCTGCACACAAACAGTAAGAGTTACTGCCTCCGTTATTTGACCATGTTCTTTAGATTGGTAATTTTTTTTCAATTTAATCTAATTCAATTTCAGTCTAAACCTTACATAATTTTCCCCAAAAAATCATCTCTAAAAACACAATTTCCCAAAAAAATATCATAACTTATCTAATCCAATCCAATCCAATTCATCCAAACCTCATTTTATCCAATCCAAATAACAGGGTGTCATCTTTGAAAATTGTGCATTCAAACTTTAAAATTTTTACTATAAATTTCTCAATATATACAATGAGTTGTTATATAAAATTATCACCATTAGATTCATAACGAAAAATACTATCATAAAAATATAATATTGTGATTATCAGTGAAAAGATAATATTGAAAACCCTAAAATTCAAATATGATAATTAATATAAAATGGATAGAGTATTAGCATACAGGCCTTCAAGGTGTTGGAGAAATATAAAATTAATTATATCATCACTCCCATGATCACAACCCTTGACATTCTCTTGGATTGAACCAAATCCCAACATGAAAATTAATCTCATTTTCTCTTTTATGAGGTAGATCGTGTCTTTTCCATAATTTTAAATGTATCACATATTCACTAATTCCGCAAACTCAAAACAAAAGACACTTTACTTCCATCAACAAAAATCACTATCACATTGTTAAGTAGCTCTTGATACTAAACAACCACCAACAAATTTTGTATAATAGATTGATTTTGACAATGGACTCCTAATTTGCGTCCCTTCAACAAGAATGCTCAATTATTAGGTACCAACATTTAAATATATAATCAAAATATGTAACAAAATGAAATACAACATAGTGAGTCATTAGAGCGTCGAATTACTATCTAAAACGGATGATTTAAAATAAATCAATAGATGCAGACGAAACAAATTGAAACAAGGGACTGTTCGCTGTTGTCTTTGAACTTTTAAGCTTGTTGGTTCTCAATAATAAAAAAAAAAAAAAAACAAGGGATTGTTCCATAAAATCATGGAGGCTAACAAAAATTGAATAATTGGGGATGTGGGAGAAACATACCTCTTGAGCAGGAGGAAGGTGGGATTTTTTTGGTTTTTCTCGTGACATTTTGTTGATCTGATTGAAATTTGATTCAATAGATATACTTTGTCTCCTCTATAAGATAACAAACTTCTCCTTGCCGGTGGTAATTTAGAAATTCATTCTGTTGCGAAAATTGAAAGTTGTGTTTAGAGGCGTGTTTTTGGAACATATATATGCTATCATTAGAAGGATAATAATGATGATCCATGTTACACTGATATGCATTGTTTAATCTATATGTAATTTATTGAAACAAAATCCTTAATAAGAGTCTCTACCATGTGTCACCATTAAAAAGTTTTTTAAAAAGAAGGAAAATGATATATTAAATGGTTAATTTTAATAATGAGCTTTAAGTTCATTACAATGTGCACTTTTCCCCTTTTCTAAATTCCATTGACTAAGATGCTTTACTCGAATATGTGAAACTGACAAAATTCTAAAATATGGGTAGTTGATCACAAACATATAGTTTATAGAAAGCTATTGTTAGGATTAGCAAAGCTTGTATTGATTTCTTGGTTTCTTTGTTTCTTTATTTTGTTTCTTGGTTTGTTAGGTATAGGAAATTGGCTATATAAAGCCTTCCTTCCCTTCATTTGTAATTGAGTTGAGATAATCAATAATATCATTTCTTCAATCTCTCTCCCTTTTCTCTCTTAGTTTCACCAAATTATGGTGAAATTTAACATGGTATCAGAGTGGGTTTAATTCCCCTAATTCACTTCTTCTTCCTCTATTTCATCTTCCATCTTATCCTCCATCATCATCTGATATCATCATCATCTTCCATCATCAACTCCACCAACATCTTGATTATCCCACTTTCTTTCCCTCTTTCTATCTCTAAAAAGGTAGGCGGAAGTTCCAGATTGGATTTCGATTTTGGATTCTTATGCATATTCATCCGCATCCATCGAAATCTCCAATTCGATTAATCCATCTCAATCGATCGCCGAAAATCTCTCCTTTTAGTTCTCTCTGAGGTTTTTTCAGCTTCTCCTCCTGCCATCATCATCGGTGACGGCCTCGCCGGTCTCTCCGCCGCCACGAAGTTTCACACCGGGAGAGTCCCCTTCATCCTTCTCGAAATTTCCGACGACGTCGGTGGCCGCGTCCGTACAGATTCTGTCGACAGCTTCCTCCTCGACCGCGACTTCCATATCTTCATCACTGCCAACCCCAAAGTCAGGAAGCTTCCGGATTATCTTCCGTCTTCAACTCAACCCTCGACGACGCAATCTCATTCTCTTTATCCGCTAAATCTCTCACAACCGATTCGTACTTCGATTTCGACACCCTCAACATCTCTGCATACTTGGATTCGATTTCAGCAAGCTTCTCCTTTAATCTGAGAAGAATTTGGGGAAAAAGAGCCCCAGTTTCGAGGGAGGGGTGTGAATCTTTAACAATTCTGTAAGTTTGTTTGATCGTTGTGTTTGCAGTTCTTCCGAGTTTGTACTTGTTTTAGGATACAAATTCGTGAGTTGCAATGGAGGTTGAGAGATGGAATTTGTGATTGATTGATCGATTGATTGTGTCAAAGAAGTTCAGTTAGAAAGAAAGGTTCGATTGAAATTTGGGGAAAAATATCGTCGTCGGGTCTTGCTGTTAGTAAAATTAGGGCTTGAGCTTCTTTATTTGGATTGAGTTTGATGTGAGGTTAATGGCGTCATTGTCGGATAATAGTGAATCCTACAAAGGGATGTTGGCGGATAACATTAAGGGGCTGCTTCTTACTAACCTTCGTCAGAAATCTCATCTTCAGTCAGATCACCATTCTGGGCGGTCACTGTGCGGACAGCAGGACCAACTTTTTTTTTCAGCCATAGGCTCCCTAAAATTGGGCTCATATTTGTTTTCTTTATCACTGTTGTTCTCAGCTTGATAGCTGGGTGATGAAGCTTCATCCTTGAAGAACTCATCTGAGGATGTTTCTGGGGTTTGGCTTGTTTTGCTCTTGACCTTAGCACGCGCTTGTTTCTTTTGGGGCTTCTCTTGCCCTCAATTATGCTTCTGGGGCTATATAGTCCAGAAGGTCTGATACACTCAGATGTGAACTTACTGTGATGTGAAGTTACTCTGTTGATTTGAGGATGATCTGTGTGATCGTCTCTTCGTTCTCTCGTCCGATCAACCAGGAAAGGCCATTGTATTCGCCGGAGACAATTTCAATACCTGGAAAAAGTTCGGCAATTATCTTTCTTTCATCATTCGGCTCCACGAAGTTCTTCCGTATCTACGTCCATTTCACCCACTATTAGGAGTTATGGTGATGGCAAGGAAGCTGTTGGAGTTCGAGTTCAAGATTTCAAGGTTGTACTGCCCTTCATTGATTCCATTGGCAGTAATAGCAACCTTGTCGTTCAGCTTTGCTAGAAATTGTTGGCAAATTGGGGTTTTGCCACCCTCCAATTTGAGGGGGGGTGTTAGGATTAGCAAATCTTGTATTGATTTCTTGGTTTCTTTGTTTCTTTATTTTGTTTCTTGGTTTGTTAGGTATAAGAAGTTGGCTATATAAAGCCTTCCTTCCCTTCATTTGTAATTGAGTTGAGATAATCAATAATATCATTTCTCCAATCTCTCTCCCTTTTCTCTCTTAGTTTCACCAAATTATGGTGAAATTTAACAGCTATGATAATGAACAATTGAATATAAGGGTAACATGTGAAATAACTACTATAGTATTTTGTGACGTGTTGTGTTGTTCCTTGTTGTGCTGATTTTTGCTGGCTTGCTATTATTGCGACTCCTGTAGCATCTTTGATGCCTTCTTAGCCTTTTTGGTTTACAAATTATCGAAAAAAAGGACATAACTACTATATATGAAAATATGCCTCAAAATTACACACAATAAATGAAGTAATCTAGTATTTGTTTTTTAAAAAAACGGAGTAGGATCGTATCCTCTTTTAAATGTGTAATGTTTTAAAAAGTAAATATAATTAAATTCATAAATTCCCTTTTAAAATATATATGTGATTCAAATGTTATATGCATGCTTTCGAGAAAAAAAAGTTACATGCATTGAGTCATGTGCATACACATAGATAATCAATTGGCATTCACATTTCTTAATTTTTCACCCTTTGAGGAGCGAATATGTCCAACTTCAGATAGTATTAGGTTACACAAAAGACACTAGATCATCCAATTCAAAAACAACTCTAAGAAAATATAAGATAATGTGAAATATTATTCAGTTAATAGTCAAGACTAATACATATAACAATTTAATTTAACTGAATGTGAATATACTTAATTAATTCAATTGAAAATTTTAACTTCCAACTTTTACCATTTTCTTTTGATGACAGTAAATTTAATATTTATTTTATAAGGGATGTGGTAAATTTACATCTACTAGATGTGTGTATGCCTTCGATCCGTTTTTTCTTTCTTTTTAAACCGTTCAATTTTAATAAAACAAATTAAAGTAAATGTTCATTCTCATGTTATAAAAATAAATCACATAAAATTACTATAAAAATTTTTAATTGATAATTTTATAAAATTAATCCAAAAAAATAAATAACATAAAGTTACTGAAAGAAATTTCATGCATCACAGTGGGTAATCAAACACTAGTTTATACCTAAATGATAGTAGTAATAAATATATTAAAATACAACTGTTTAAGATGACTCATACCTAAATGATAGAATCCTAAAGGTTTGGATGGTGGTAACCAAATTCCAAACCTATACAATTTATCATACAATTAAATTTTTCCTCAAAAAAATCAAACGTATTTGAATATTAATTTTTCAATTAATATTGATAATTAATGAGATACTAAAAAAAGACCCCTTTATAATATATATTACATGAGTATGAAATTTTGGTGAGCATGTGAGCATGGATGAACATCAAGTAATTGTTTTGTGGACATCAGGTATTGTATTGGGGACATCAAGTTTGCATGGTGAAATGATGTCCCTTGATGTTCTCATACAAACTTGAAGTCCATTGAAACAATACTTGATGTTCTCAAATACATGGTAATCTTATAATTATATTAAACCTTAAGGAATATATATATAAGGACAATGATATACGTATTTATCAACTATAGACTATAATACTTTTAATAATATTTTCTCTAATAATTATATATATATATATATATTTATCAACTATAAGAGTATAATACTTTTATTAGCTATGTCAAAAATATAAAGAATAACCTAATTTTATCAATTATGGTAAAAAATGCACATTTTATACATAATTTTATATTTATGAAAAATATAAATAAATAATTATTTTTATATTGTTATAAGTTGCAATAAGTCTAATGTTTATAATGATTTTAATGCATATATAATTAGACAAAATCATAAGAAAGTACCCCCTTCTCTTGATTATATAGAATATGCTGCACTCTCTTCATTATTGGGTATCAGTATCTCCATATTTTTTTATGCAAGCCGTATAAAACCATTCAAAAGCATCATTGTCTTGTCTGCATTCTGCAAGCGAAAAAGAAGGCCAAAAAAAATTGTTGACTACAAATAAGGTAGTGTTGAAGCTTTATTCTTTTCCTAATTTAGGGCTAGGCTGCATCACAAGTAGTATTAGATTCAGTGGCGAATTTAGGTCTTCTGATTAGGGGTGACCAATACACCGATATATTCATCCGATATATATAAAATCTGTAATTTTTTATTCCAAATTATACCAAAACACTAAAAAAAAAATTACCGGTGGCCGTGACCACCCCAACCCAAGACTAGCCTGGGATCCGCCACTGATTAGACTCCATCAGTGGATCTAAATATTGATTTCTAGGGCCATTGCTGATGCTATAATTAGATTAGCTTGTTAGAATGACAATGACTGAAAGGGCCATAATGGAACCTATTGACATGACCTAATCACAACACACCAAGGCCACATAAATTTTCATGGTGTATCCAATGTAACCTTGCATGTATATAGACGAAACTTGGACATACATACACCAACTTGGCCTATGAATGATGATGTATAGTTTGAGGTTACTTATGATGCAGGTAGTCTACCAAATAATGTTCCATAATAATCATATTGTTGACTTTTTAACTATCAACTTAAGTTATTGTTGACACTTCAAATGTTTCTACATGATATTATAAGCTAGGCCTTCGGAAGAGTTCTAAAGTTTAAATCTCTATTGCCCCATATTGTATGTCGTTAAATGGGTCTTTAATTATCAGCTTATGTTCCCACAATAATGTTAAATTTTTTTTTATTGTTGTTGTTGAGCATATCAATGTCAGTCATCTGGAATATATTTCACCCTCTCTGCTTGGAAGGGGAGTTAAAATAGAGAGTAGGAGTTCATAAGAGTAAAGGAAGATGAGAGTATGGGAGGGTTCATAAGGGTATACTACTTACCTCTGCTTGGGAGAACAATTTGGAGAGTTCATAAGATTGAGTACTAAAGTATTAATTGACATATTTATCCTTTCATATTATATGTAATTCAATTACGGTTAAGGGTATTATGGTCATTTTCCATTGTGGGTATATTATAACTTAATTGAACACTTGCTTACACCCCAAATTGGGGTGTTAAATAAAATAAGGGTTAAGAGGGGTAAAGAGGTGTAAACCTCGGGTTTTTTGCTTTTTGGACCTTGTATTTTGGGGGTATTTACAATTTGGACCCCCATGTTTCAAAGTTTACAATTTGGACCCTATACTTTGTTTCCGGCAAGAATTTGGACATAATTAGAGGGGTCCGGCCGCCCTTATTGTAGTTTGAATGATTTTTCCTTCCAAAGTTGCTCCTTAATTATTTCTGTACTTCCAAATTTACCCTTCATTTATTCGGTTTTATGGGAGTTTGGAGTTGAATAGTCACTAAGGGTGGGATATGCGTATGGGATGTGAAATTGAAGTCTTCAGTCTAGTCAATTTCAAAAGGAAATTCAAAATAAAGGAATAAATGAAATAAGGGTAAATCGGTCAGCTTATGCAAGATTTTGGTCTTCACCGGAGTCAAACTTAACTTTGGGCTAAATTTTTTGGGTCCATATTGTATATGGTTCAAATTGTAAACTTTGAAACATGGGGGTCCAGATTGTAAATACCCCCAAAATACAGGGTCCAAAAAGCAAAAAACTCTGTAAACCTCACTCTCTCTTACCCTCCCTTACCCTCTCTCACTCTCTTCCCAAGCGGGGGTAAGGAGGAGTAAGGACCCTCCTTTACCCCTCCTAACCCCCCTTTACCCCTCTCCCTCTTAACTCTAATGAAAACTACACCGTGCATGATATGTTGTTCTGTTCAATATTGTTCCAGTATTTTTGTTTCTCAGCCAACAGATATTGAAGAAACTCTACTGCCCTCTAAGGACCTCCACTACTATCTGCATGAGGACCTTTATCGCATCCGCCATACTTTTGATTGAAAGACAAAATTCAAAGATATAAATTTAGGGAAGTTTCCTTTATATAAATATCTCTTATCTTCCCTAGAGATCTATATCTTTCTCATAATCTCTAATCTGATTTTATTTACAGAATTTAATTAAGAGATTATGAAGATATAAAATCATAATTTAATTAAGAGAAAGAAACAATTGCCTAAATGAGAAGATTGAAAATCTACTCTCAAGAAAGGAAACAAGCTTCAGTCAAGCAAGTAGAATGAAGAATCTCAATGTTATGTGAGGACCTCAGCGTATTCAGCAATGAGGACCTCCAGTTCCAGTGCGAAGATTTTGTTTGTCAAAATTAAATCAGGGATTTCCATATCCTAATCTTATTCTATTCCTTCCGTTTCTGAATTGATATTATAACAGATTATACCTTTTTCAGATACTAAAAGGAAAGGAAGGAAATCGTGGTAATTACAAAATATATGGAAGATTGAAGACCAATCTAAGGAAGGAAACAATCCTTGGAGAAGGAAAGAAGCTGTTGTTGATTAGAAGCTCTCAATACTATATATTCTGTCAACCTCTTCCACGTAAAACGAAGATTTTCAAGGATGAAAATCAGAGTAGGAACTTTGGGTAGAAAGTTATGAGTTGTAGGAATATTGGAGTGATAATATTCTGAGTTGTAGCCACTATATTGAGTTGTGAGTTTTTGTAGCCAGTGAGTGTTCTGGTGATGACCTCTAAGGTCGTGTGTTTGAAGTGAGAAAGTGTTATCGCTTCAAGGTTGTTTCCCCCTTTTTTAATCGCCTCTTGTGTGAGGCCTCAAGTGCAGAAGACATCTGTGAAGTCCTCTGCCTCCATAAGCATGTTGAGGACCTCACAATCCTCAACAGAGCCGAGTTGTAACCTCCTTCTGTTTTAGCACTTTATATTCTATCAATAAAGAAGTATTATTCAGTTTATAAAAGTGCTACTAACCAATTTGCGTTGATTAAGTGCAGAATTTATAATACAACCCTATTCACCCTCCCTCTAGGGTTATTTCAAATGCGATCAAGCATATGTACATGCATCATAATATAATCACAATTTCGTTGTTGTGATCAACTGTGTTTGTGGAATATATATCTTGTTCTTGAGTTATCACAAATTCTGAAGCAATTCTCATGAGTTGCCACCACTTCGTTTCTCATTTCTTTTTCTAGCATTCATGAAACTGACATTGGAATCTTCTGCCAGGTGATTTCTTCAAATGGTGAATACTGAATACCCTAAACAAGCAGTACAATGACCTGTATTGTAACCAAGGTTGTTAAAATCGGGATCCTAACTCGAAATTATGGGGAAGTTAGGATCGAAATTTAGCCCATGTAGGATCGTGGATCGTGTATAAATAGTAAAATCGTATTGACGATTTTGGATCATAAAATCGTAGGATCGTATATTAGAATCGAAATTTTAATAGCTATGATTGTAACTAGGACAGATGATTTTTCTTCAACTTTAAGATGCTGTGAGATATTTGTATAGCATATACAAGATTCACTGAAAGATATATTTCAGCTACTAGGTGAAAGTAGGGTTTCGTACGTATATTATATACAATATCTTTCTTTTCTTATAGTTTCTTATACTGCTTAATTTGTCATTTGTTTTTGAACGCCAACCTTATATATGAATACTATTAAAAAAAAATTGTCCAAAAAATATAAAAAGAAAACACTTGTTATGAAAGTGGGAAGGCATGAAGGATCACACACATTTTACATTATACGCCGAAATTATACCATCCACCATAGTGTATCTACCTAGGTACACCACATATATTGAAATATATTAATTTTTTATATGATGAATTTTTATAAAAGTTTGGTGACCTTAAAAAATATTGATGAATTTTGTAATAATATTTGATATATTATGATGAATTTTATAATTAATATTGATGAATTATTTAAAAAATTTAATACTAGTGATGCACCTAGTTAGGTACACTACGGTGAACCATATGACAATTGAGATTGTACATACCTTTATTGGTAAAACTGTAATCAAGTGCATGTCATTACGCTAAAAAGTGAAAATTGTTGGGGAGATCTAAAGCGGTAGTCTACATCAACCAGGGCCTATTATACACAAGTTAATTGACATTCCATCATAAAACTAATTGGTGTTAAGAGGAGTAGCCCACTTGACTTATATATATACCATGTCCTTTCTCTTTACTTTTCTGATGTGAGACATTTTTACTCATGGGTAAATCCCAACAAAAACCATTGCCATTTTACCAGGATGAGAAAGAATTTAGGGAAATTCCAAATGGTAAGCACCAACTATTGGGCATTCCAAGTGGTAGACACCTTTTTTACCTATTCCAAATGGTAGGCTTAATTACCAAATAATTTCATTCCGTAAGCATTGTTTAACCATGCCGTTAGAATATCATTAAAAAAAAGAAAAATAAAAGTGCCAATACAACAAATAAACGTCTGCCATTGAAGGTCTTGGCAAATCTTCAATTCTTCATCACCAATTTTGACATAGCTACTAGAATTTTCACATTAATTAATGGATTCATCCACAAAATGCCCAATCATTCTACAGAAACTAGAATCTCATCACCAAAAAAAAAAAGAAAAGAAAAGGAAGTAACTAGAAGAATGATTGGGACAAACTTCATAGACATTACAATTAAAATCCTAAACCCTAAACTCATTCAACAGTTAAAAAATTTGGAATAGTAAAACAAACCGGCGGCAGATTCAGCGGGGCGAGTGCGGCCGTCGGCGGCATTCAGTAGGGGTAGGCGCGGCCACGACAATGGAGTTGTTGGTCTACGTCTGCGTGGTTCGTTTGAATCATAGGCAGGATGAAGGTCTGCGTTGTTCGTCTGCAGCAAGTGACCGCTAGCGACAAATTCACGCCGGTCCAGGTGCGACCGCCGGCGATGGAGGAGCAACAGGCAAGCGATCGTCGTTCGTTGTAGTTGGGGGTGGAGCGCAGGCAGAGAGTTGGGTTTGGTTTCAATGAATCGTTCGTATACAGTAACGAATTCAAAACTTCAAATTTTTATTAATTTTTTTTTTGCTACTTAACGGTGGTTTAGGGATAGGCCTACATGATGGATTTTTTTTGTTATTAAGTCTACCATTTGGAATAGGTAAAAAAGGTGTCTACCACTTGGAATACCCAATAACTGGTGCCTACCATTTGGAATTTCCCAAGAATTTATGAACCAATTCAAGTGTAATCGATCAATAAACAAATCATATATGTAAGTTTCAAGTTGAAAGGCAGAAAAGAATCCAAAGAGCTGAAAGAGACGCAAAAGTTTGCGAAAATTCTTGGTGTAGTGATCATTTTTTGCTACAAGTTTCTATTCCTTTCAAAGATTAGCTAGGACCTTTGCACCTTGGGGACCATACATGGACCCTGAATACCACAAGGTCCAGCATAGCCTCAATGTGACAATATCCTTCCACTTTTTTTTTCTTTTTTTTTTTGTGATATGGAAAGTCCCACAAAATCAAATGGTTCATTTTTGTAAAATTTCTCTTGTAAATTGTTAGTATATAACCAAGGAAAAACTGAAACTTGAAGACTACATCAAGGTCGTTATTTGTTTAGGGGACAAAACTACAAAAAGAAAAAAAGGGCGTTCCCGATCATCTCAAAGAGTCATTTTTGGGTGAGCTTTTTCTTTCGACTTTTTCTTAATCAGTTTACAAAGGAGCGATAAAAGTCAGTAAATAAATTTTCAATTCAGGGAAAAACAAAAATTTATTTTCTACACCAACTTCCAACATGGATCCCGCCAAGAATTCCACGTTGGCAGGGTCTGGAAAGATTCAAATGTGGACAAACTTATGTCTATTATTGGTAGTGTTCAAGAAGAGGTTGGTTCGAGAGAAAACTTATTCTTGGCATTTGAATTATTATAGAGATTACATCCATGAAGAATGGGACCATTTGAGTGATGCTAAAAGGTTGATATAAAAAGGACAACAATAATACATTCATTGATGGAAATTCTGGAATAAGAAGAAGCAAATAAAGAGTACTGCATTTGGGTGGTATACACAACTGATTTACCGAACTTTGCCATTAAGATTGAAACAAAGATAAGCCTTCCCCAGTTAACTTTAACAACTTTGGCTATTTCTTGTTCTTTCTGTTTGCTCTAATTTGGACCTATCCCATCCAAAATACACCATTGTTTCTATAGGAGCCATGTAGTCAAATTATAAGTTAAGTGGGTCCTGAGTAGAACCACAATGCTACCTCGACCTTTGTTTGTTTCCAGGGGAGAAGGGAGGGGTGGGGGAGACTTAGGCCGTCAAGAATTCGGGTTCGAGTCATTTTGGATCTGGACGAATAGGATATTGGACAAAATATTGATGTCCGATATTTGCTTTTCTCGGATTTTTTCAAATCGGAGAATTCAGAGAAACCTACATTTGGGTCACTATCGGGTTTGGTCAACAGAAAAATGAAAAATATTATATCTTGAATTTCAGTCAAACAGGTCAAAGTCAATTCAGATGAAGAATTTATAATCGTATCCGATTTTTTCTGAGTTAGACTAAATCAAATTTTCAAGTCGGACAGTTTTTAACCACCCCAGTGTAGACAAAGGAGGTTACCAATCTTTATATCTCTTATTTGGAAAATGAAATGAGGGTGAAGGGGGAAAAGGAACGAGAATTCTGGAACCATCTCAACCAAAAGCTTAAGCTGATGGGTATAGGCCAAATGATTGTTTATACTCTAACAGGCCAATTCACGCAAATGCCCTTTGGGCTTGAAGCATGGATGTTGTAAAGATCCGCTTAACCGCACGCAAATAAATATAGAAGTTGTCGATCGGAATTGGAACTTGAGACCTTTATATGATTGAAGATAAGCTTTTTTATATATAATATATTATTAGTCAATTTCACTAGTTGGCATCTTTTTATATGATTGTTTATGGAATAATTATAAGCAACAAGTCAATTCAAATATACAGATGCTTAATTATGAAATAGATAGGAGTATTTTATATGGAGAGAAAATCTAAATCTCTTCAATTAGCAGCCTGAAAAGAATCCTGCGATGAATGATTACCAGGCATGTTTAATGGCGTAATGATAATGAGGGTAATATCAAATGTCATACATATAATTTTTAATCATCAAGTGGTAGAAATATTTTAATATTAAGATTTGAGAGATATTATTACCTGCAACCTCAACTACATCAAAGAGTGTTTGACGGATTAGAGGACGATGAATGGATGATAGGAGTCTTTGGCTCTTAGCTTAAGATATTTTTTTACATATTTTATTTATCAAATTCATTTTATTATTATTATTTTATTTTTTAATATTGAAAGGTTTAGTATTTATTAGTTACGCCAATAAATATAAATGACCTTTTAATCAACAAAATCGCTTAATATATGTTGAATTTCATGCAATTGGCCAATAACTTTTCTACCTTCAACCATGTAATAACCCGCCCTAAACCATAGCTATTACAGTACCTTAAACCTGTTTAATTAGTTTTAATTTGTTATTTAATTAATTTGTACCTTGCGGTTAGCTAACGGTGACAGGTTGCGGAGGAATGGCGAAGCGGTCAGTTTTACCAGTCAAACCTATTAACCGAGTTCATTAATTTATTTAGAACCTTATATTATAATTATTTTTGGTTCTACAATTTTATTTTAAAGTCGGTTTATTTATAGATTTATTTTCCGCAACGAAACGAATTTATTTTCGGGTTACCGATTTACCGTCTTTTTAACCCGATTAAAATTTATTACGATTTAAAGTAATTATGTATTACCATTTTATGTTCTACTAATAATATTAGTATTGTTAATATTCGAAGATTAGTTGATGATTAGATTGATTAGTATTATGTTTAGTTTAATTTATTAAAGGGGATGTATATAATGAATCAAGGGGAGTCAAGGAGTCATTTCTATTTGAAAAGATTACAACCCAATCTCAGCTTCTTTCTCCCTTCTACCCACCGACGCACAACAGCCCCCTCTGCCACCATATCTCGCCGGCGCCGGCCAGTTTTCCGGCGAGATTCCGGCCATTTTCCGGCACCAAAGTGAAGCCCTCACTCCCCTCTACCTTCTAGTCTATTTTTATCTCACTTTTCAAGTGGTATTCATCTCACACCTTATCTCCATCTTTATGAAATCTGAGTTTTTATTGTTTTTAAGATGTTTAATGGTTATTTTTACCTCTTTTATTCCCCTTATACATGAGTTCTAGAGTGTAGTTGTGAATGGTTAAGCTTTTATGGTGATTACAAGTGTTTTCTTGATGGTTTCTCCATAGTAATGGTGTGAAAGTGTATATTGATGAAGATGATGATGAAATATGGTTATGCATGTTGTATTGGATGAAGTTTTAGAGTTATACCTTCTGTTTGGTGAAGATAATTAAGTATGTATGGTCTTTTTAGATGATTTACATGAGAATTGTGAAGGAAATTGTGTTAATGGTGGTGTAAATTAAGTGCAAGTATTTGTGTGATGTTGTGAATTATACGAGTAAGATGCTAATTTTAGAGGTCTAAATGCTGGATATTAGTGAGGATATGCTTAGATTTCATTGGGTATATTATTGGTATTAAGTTTGGATGAAAACGAAGCGTGTATTAAGGCAAAAACATACCCAGAACCTACTGCCCATTTTATGATTTTTATAGGGGATTCTAAAATTAGTTTCGAGCCCAGAATTTAGTGTAAAAAGGTAGCCTAAGTTGTTAGTAAACGCCGGGCTTTGGAATTTCGAGGTTTCGATTTGTATAACTCAAGTTAGAGCCAAAACCGTAAAGCCGCGCAATGACATACGAATTTTGGAGTCAGTGTATTATTGTGTATTTTTCGTCCAAAGGGAGTTTGATTCTGGAAAAGTGTTCATCATAAGAGTTGTAGAGGACTCGACGAGCTTTCCGAAAATATATGGTATGCCTTAACCCGATGTCGGGAGAGTAAGTTATAGGACCCGGAAACAGAGCTACAAAACTGGAAATTTCTGGGTAATTGTCTAAGTATTCTAAGGGATTAAATATGATTATATTGGGCTTATAATGGGTTTTATGGGTGTGTAACTTAAGTCATATGACCCTTGAGATGTAGTACCTAAGTAAGAACCGTAGAGCTCGATTTGGAGGACTCGAGACCCTTAAAGCTATGTTACCGTTATCGATTTAATTTACCGAATCTCTTAAATGTATTTAGAAGTTTTATCGTACCTTGAAGTTTTTAAAGCCTCTTTGGTAAATTGAAAGTTTATGTCTTACAAGTGTTCCTTGATTCATAAAGCTCTCATAAGTTTAAAAGCATTTACCAAAGTCTCTTGATTTTATCTCAAACACCCGAAAATTTCATTATTGTTTATGTCGGTAATTTACTGCTACTGTCCGGAACACTTTTCGAGCCTTTCTCATCCTTTTTAGCCTCTGGCCCGGCCATCAAACTCGTAGAGTGTATTTTTCCCTTTCCGAAAAGTACTCGCAAAGTGAAATCCGAATTTTATAGCCCGAGTTACGACCAAAATACTATGGTCCTAAAAAGCTGAAATTTCTATACGTTTTAATTCCAAAACTTTATTGCGAGGCTCTACGCCCTCACCTCATTCATAGCTCCTATTCTAAATACCGCACTCTATCGTTTTAGCTCAAAGTTCTGCTTCGACCCAAGCCATTCCCCAGCCGAGATCGTCACCGCGCAACTCACTCACTTTAGGTACGCAAATTGTCCAACAAATACTCTTACTTAATTTACAGTACAGTTTTATTGCATAAGTCATTCTAATGAATTTTAGTGTTATAAGTGGTCCCGATACCTATTCTACAGTAGCTAGAGCGAAGCCTAGCCTTTTACAGTTCCTATCTGAGTAATCTCGACTGGCGTCGATCGCCTAGATCACCCATCCAAACTCGAGGTCGGTTTGGGCGTACGTGCGCGAGATGCTTCGGCATCGATCTCAAAAGGGACACTACAGTTTTACTTTATGAAATCATTTTATTGTTAAACATAGCATATGCATAGAACGTTTATAGCTAAAGTATTCAATGGTTTAGCATGTTTTATGTCCCCTTCCCGTTTTCAAAATGAATTTAAATGCCGGCACTAAAAACCGTTTTCGAACGGTTTGACGTGTTGGAGGTTTACGTACTGAGTGTTTCCCCACTCACTTTGCGAATATTTTACTGTTTTGTTTTAAGGCCCGAGTATTCAAGAGATTCAAGAAGAGTTCAAGAGAAAGCTAGCTTTACTGGACTCAAGGTAGGTTTAATCATGGCAAGAAGGAGGTCTTACGACTCTTCAAGCACGGGTATTCAAGAGCGGGAAAATTATGGGGATTGGAAGGTGGAAGTTTGTTTGTATTGAGTTATATATGTAAAGTGGTTGTAATATTAATCAGGTTGTATGTTTTAAGTTTAAAGTGTGCGATGGTTTGGTGGTTGTTCGTTGTGGATGCCTTGTTCAGTGGTTGAACGGCGGTAATACCCCGGCTTTAACCCTCCGCTGCGCTAATCACAGGATTAATGACGTAATTAGTCGTAATCTTGTGATTACTCAAGTCGGGGCGTTACAGAGTGGTATCAGAGCGGAGTTATAAGTAGAATACTTTGAGACTTGATGTCATTATAAGGAAATGAGAATGATGTGAGTATGAATTGGGAGTCTTTGGGAGAATGTGTTGGTGAATCATAGTGGAATTGATTGAATGTAGGAGTTTGAGACTCCATGAGATTATGTGATTATTGCAGGAATGTTTTGCAGGTTAAATAACACCAATTAATTTTGGGGAAAAGTCCAAATTACAGAAGAAATTCTGCCGAAATTCTCCCAGGAATTTGAAGAATTTTGGTAAAAATAGAGGAATAATGTGAAATAAGTGGGAAGCTTTATGGAAATTAAAGCATGATGATTCCAGGATGGCATAACTGGACATTTAGGGGTTGTACAAGTCAACGTGAGATATTCTCAACCAGAGATTGAAGGGAAAAGGAATAGTGATAAGATTATAATGATACCTTGCATGCATAAGAGGGGTATTGCATATATGTAAGGATAGTGTGTGACTCATTCGGTGTTTAAAGTTGTTTACTCGAAGAATGGACATTTAAGTTAGAAGTAATTCTGCAAGTTTATGAAGAAAGTTTAATGTAAAGCATCCAGAAGTAGAGTATAAAGTTTGGCACGGTCACTTGAAGTATTTGCATGATTATAAAGTTATAACAGGATGTACGAGTATATCTTAAGGCATTAAGAATGCATGAGTGATAAGAAGGCAGTTATAGAAGAATATTATTGTTTACCTCGTTATATGAAAGGGATCGTGACGAGAGTTCTATAGGTGCAATGATTTAATAAGAGATGAACTTTTATAGAGGTAATGAGGTTAACAAGAACGAAGGAGTAAGGGAATTAATTGCATTTAGGATATGTGCCTTACTCGGAAGAAAGTATGTCAAGTAAAGAAATCATAGAGAGGTTTAAGTGAATTTCGGGCCTCAAAATTTCTTCTATCCTATTTATGTTGATTTATTGATTACTCATTTTACCCTCGCTTCATGAATCATTACTTTACGTATTTTACTGGATCCCCAAGGTGCCTTCCTTTTAGATCCTTTTACCATGTTTATAAGGTCAAGAGTGACTTAATGTCACGTACGATAGTTCCAGAGAATACTCAATGCCTACACAGCAAACAACTTCTAACCCTAAACACAATAAGAACGTAAGGCAAACCCAATGTCTTTAAGCTACCCTTCCGTATGAGGAACCCTAGGACAAATTCTAGGAACATTTCCGGGAATTACTATGAATCAGAAAATCCCTAGCATGAGTAAAGGTCAATCATCAATGGGGGTTATAAATTGAGTGACAGGAAGTCGGGAAATTCAGACTCTAACCACCGGAGTTTTAGTTTATATTGAGCACAGTTTCCCCCACAAATTCCCCCCTATTAGATCTAAGTTCCCAAATTTCATTATCTCTCCCGGCCATTAGGGCTATTGAATCCAATGATCCATAGTAAGGTAACTAACCCCCATTAAGGGAGGTAATGGGTTTAAGAAAAGTAATTTTATTGGGAAAAGCAAGAAAAGGAGAATCCACCTCATAAGGCAAGGGGTGAGAACTAATGATATAGGAATTAATGAAATAATTGGATAATAAGGAATCTTAGATGGTTAAGCATCCCTGCAAGGAGGAATTAGCATAAGGAAGTTGCTACCTAAAAGCGTAAGGCAGATGTAATGCGGAAAGTCCTTCATAATCAGGTATTGAGACTACAATCGTGTCTTCAGACTCACCAATACCTTTACGCTCTTTATGGGTTAAATAAGTCAAGGTTGCAGAGATTACTTAAGTCAAGTTACCATGCCATTGAAGATAACGGGTGATAAAGTTAAAGGGATACAAGAACTATAAGAAATATCCAAGGATGTTGGAGGAAACCGTAAGAGAGCAACAACGGTTATTAAGATTTCACCTAAGAATGATTTCAAATTTAGGGAAAAGAGTTTTAAGACATATGGTAAGGATAAAAGAATCAGGGAGCTATTACACGAGATAATTACGATTAAGGGTTCATCAAAGCCTACACTTACCATCGTAAGGGGAAATCTCTCCAAACACTACCAAGTGTGCTCTATAGATTGCTTTTGGGGATCTCCAGATAACTCCTTCGTACTCAGCGCCCACAAGGATATCGCCCACATCGTATCACCAACGAACATGTAGAAGTACTACAAAAACACTTTCTTCTGCTTATGTATTGATGAATAAATCGAGGTTATATGTTACCGCACGTGTTAAAGTTTAAGAAACACCATCATCATGATTAAGATTATGATTGAAAAGGTCAATAAAAATTTTATGAGAGCCAAAAAGAAGTTTTAGAGTAAACTAAGAGCACCGCATCATCTCCTCGTGGGAAGAAATGGATTATATGGATTAGAATAGCCCTTTTCCAACAAAGGTTAGGACAAGCATTACTACCAAGACAATAAGACCACTGTCGATGGTCTAATGGCGACCAAGGAATTGGGGAAGAAGGTCACCCCTGATTTCGATTTGGAGAAAATCACTTTAATCATCATTCCAGTGTTTGAAAGACATCAATCCCAGGGACGCTACATGCAACCACCTTGTTCGGAGATGAAAAGTTGGGGTGTTTACTCCCTCAGGGAAGGGTTGAAGTTAAGGTAAAGGATGCAAGTAAAACCAATTAAGGTTCTTAAGTTAAGAGCCCCATAGTCTTTAATCCTAATAAGTATAGCGAAGGTTACTCTTAGAGCCAGAATATTGCCCAACGCACCTTTCTATGTGATTACCATGGTTGAAAGGTCCAGCAAGAAATATTATGTGAGGCTAAACTCGGAGAAAGTAGAAGGGTGTTAAGTTAAGTAAATATCCGGGGGAATAAGGAAAAAGGCTGACTAGCCGGTAATATACTCGCTCATTATCAAGAAGGTGAAACCAAGCAGACTAACGGTCTCAAGCCTCCGCACATCCTGGACAGGATACAAAAAAAAAAAAAAGGTAAATCATGCCAGGATTTATGGTTCAGGAGTTTAAGCACTTATAGTTCCCTTATCAATTCTACACCTCAAGCTCAGGAATTCCAAAGGAGGACACAAAGGAAAATCAAGGTCCAACTTGTTCAGTGCACCTAGATGACACCTTAAGCAATGAGGAATTTACGCTAATTTTAGATCGCTTTTCTAAGTCAACGCTAAGGTTCTCAGTCATGAGAAATGAGAAACGGGCAAAGATCACCAATTCCTAGGTACTAAAGATAACCTTACCTCACGATAGCCCAAGAACATTTCAAGGACAAGAGCGGTAAGGGAAGTAAGCCCTCAAGTTGTGATAAGTATTCAAGCAAATTAAAGGTCAACGTAAGAACATACCATTTATATTACCCTAAAGTGCAAAGTGTGTCTATGTTACTGTTCACAACCTCTAGTACCCGCTTATGGATTCACCCTAAATTTATTCTATGCTTTTGTACACGTCATTAGGAGAGCAAAAATCAGGCCTCAACCTCTAGTACACGTACCATTTATATCTACATCCGGGAATTAGTACGGTTACATGGGATTCCAAAGGATATCGACGATCGAGATACAAGATTCCAGTCAAAATTTTGGAGCACTATGCAAAGAGCCTTCGGGTCCAAGCTTAGCTTCAATAGTTCATACCATCCCGAGAGCGATGGTCAAACGGAAAGAGTAAACCAAATTCTAGAGGACATGCTTCGCGCCTGTGTGATGGACTTTCAAGGGAACTGGGATCAGTATCTTCCTCTCGTAGAATTCTCTTACAAAAATAGTTACCAAGCCACGATTCAGATGGCGCCTTTTGAAGCTTTATATGGCAGAAAGTGTAGAACACCCCTATGTTGGGACGAGTTAGAGGAAGCATTAATCGTAGGGCTAGACTTAATTCAAGAAATGACTGATAAGGTCAAGATGATCCAACAGCATATTCGGACAGCCCAAAGCAGACAAAAGAGCTACGCCTACAAAAGACGGAAACCGCTTGAGTTCCAAATAGGAGATAGGGTATTTCTCAAGATTTCCCCTACAAAGGGGGTTAGACGATTCAACGTTAAGGGTAAGTTAAGCTCTCGGTACATCGGACCTTATCCCATGGTAGGAAAGGTTAACCCACCGGCGTATCGTCTAGAGTTACCGTCCAACTTAGGACATATCCACGATGTCTTTTATATCTCCCAGCTTTGGAAGTATGTACCGGACCCAATGTACGTTTTAAAGGAAGAACCTCCTCTTTTAGCCAAGGACCTTACTTTCGAACAGCAACTTATCCAAATCTTGGATCGTAGGATCAAACGTCTACGTACAAAAGAGGTTCCGTTAGTCAAAGTCTTATGGGCGAATCAAGAAACCTCCGAGGCCACGTGGGAAACTGAAGACGAAATGATGAAAAACTACCCCCATCTCTTTTAAATTATTTCTCACTGCAAAGGTTTTATCGAACAGCAAGTTTCGGGGACGAAACTTCTTTTAAGGGGGGGAGGATGTAATAACCCGCCCTAAACCATAGCTATTACAGTACCTTAAACCTGTTTAATTAGTTTTAATTTGTTATTTAATTAATTTGTACCTTGCGGTTAGCTAACGGTGACAGGTTGCGGAGGAATGGCAAAGCGGTCAGTTTTACCGGTCAAACCTATTAACCGAGTTCATTAATTTATTTAGAACCTTATATTATAATTATTTTTGGTTCTACAATTTTATTTTAAAGTCGGTTTATTTATAGATTTATTTTCCGCAACGAAACGAATTTATTTTCGGGTTACCGATTTACCGTCTTTTTAACCCGATTAAAATTTATTACGATTTAAAGTAATTATGTATTACCATTTTATGTATAATATTAGTATTGTTAATATTCGAAGATTAGTTGATGATTAGATTGATTAGTATTATGTTTAGTTTAATTTATTAAAGGGGATGTATATAATGAATCAAGGGGAGTCAAGGAGTCATTTCTATTTGAAAAGATTACAACCCAATCTCAGCTTCTTTCTCCCTTCTACCCACCGACGCACAACAGCCCCCTCTGCCACCATATCTCGCCGGCGCCGGCCAGTTTTCCGGCGAGATTCCGGCCATTTTCCGGCACCAAAGTGAAGCCCTCACTCCCCTCTACCTTCTAGTCTATTTTTATCTCACTTTTCAAGTGGTATTCATCTCACACCTTATCTCCATCTTTATGAAATCTGAGTTTTTATTGTTTTTAAGATGTTTAATGGTTATTTTTACCTCTTTTATTCCCCTTATACATGAGTTCTAGAGTGTAGTTGTGAATGGTTAAGCTTTTATGGTGATTACAAGTGTTTTCTTGATGGTTTCTCCATAGTAATGGTGTGAAAGTGTATATTGATGAAGATGATGATGAAATATGGTTATGCATGTTGTATTGGATGAAGTTTTAGAGTTATACCTTCTGTTTGGTGAAGATAATTAAGTATGTATGGTCTTTTTAGATGATTTACATGAGAATTGTGAAGGAAATTGTGTTAATGGTGGTGTAAATTAAGTGCAAGTATTTGTGTGATGTTGTGAATTATACGAGTAAGATGCTAATTTTAGAGGTCTAAATGCTGGATATTAGTGAGGATATGCTTAGATTTCATTGGGTATATTATTGGTATTAAGTTTGGATGAAAACGAAGCGTGTATTAAGGCAAAAACATACCCAGAACCTACTGCCCATTTTATGATTTTTATAGGGGATGCTAAAATTAGTTTCGAGCCCAGAATTTAGTGTAAAAAGGTAGCCTAAGTTGTTAGTAAACGCCGGGCTTTGGAATTTCGAGGTTTCGATTTGTATAACTCAAGTTAGAGCCAAAACCGTAAAGCCGCGCAATGACATACGAATTTTGGAGTCAGTGTATTATTGTGTATTTTTCGTCCAAAGGGAGTTTGATTCTGGAAAAGTGTTCATCATAAGAGTTGTAGAGGACTCGACGAGCTTTCCGAAAATATATGGTATGCCTTAACCCGATGTCGGGAGAGTAAGTTATAGGACCCGGAAACAGAGCTACAAAACTGGAAATTTCTGGGTAATTGTCTAAGTATTCTAAGGGATTAAATATGATTATATTGGGCTTATAATGGGTTTTATGGGTGTGTAACTTAAGTCATATGACCCTTGAGATGTAGTACCTAAGTAAGAACCGTAGAGCTCGATTTGGAGGACTCGAGACCCTTAAAGCTATGTTACCGTTATCGATTTAATTTACCGAATCTCTTAAATGTATTTAGAAGTTTTATCGTACCTTGAAGTTTTTAAAGCCTCTTTGGTAAATTGAAAGTTTATGTCTTACAAGTGTTCCTTGATTCATAAAGCTCTCATAAGTTTAAAAGCATTTACCAAAGTCTCTTGATTTTATCTCAAACACCCGAAAATTTCATTATTGTTTATGTCGGTAATTTACTGCTACTGTCCGGAACACTTTTCGAGCCTTTCTCATCCTTTTTAGCCTCTGGCCCGGCCATCAAACTCGTAGAGTGTATTTTTCCCTTTCCGAAAAGTACTCGCAAAGTGAAATCCGAATTTTATAGCCCGAGTTACGACCAAAATACTATGGTCCTAAAAACCTGAAATTTCTATACGTTTTAATTCCAAAACTTTATTGCGAGGCTCTACGCCCTCACCTCATTCATAGCTCCTATTCTAAATACCGCACTCTATCGTTTTAGCTCAAAGTTCTGCTTCGACCCAAGCCATTCCCCAGCCGAGATCGTCACCGGGCAACTCACTCACTTTAGGTACGCAAATTGTCCAACAAATACTCTTACTTAATTTACAGTACAGTTTTATTGCATAAGTCATTCTAATGAATTTTAGTGTTATAAGTGGTCCCGATACCTATTCTACAGTAGCTAGAGCGAAGCCTAGCCTTTTACAGGCTCCTATCGGAGTAATCTCGACTGCTGACGTCGCCTATGATCACCCATCCAAACTCGAGGTCGGTTTGGGCGTACGTGCGCGAGATGCTTCGGCATCGATCTCAAAAGGGACACTACAGTTTTACTTTATGAAATCATTTTATTGTTAAACATAGCATATGCATAGAACGTTTATAGCTAAAGTATTCAATGGTTTAGCATGTTTTATGTCCCCTTCCCGTTTTCAAAATGAATTTAAATGCCGGCACTAAAAACCGTTTTCGAACGGTTTGACGTGTTGGAGGTTTACGTACTGAGTGTTTCCCCACTCACTTTGCGAATATTTTACTGTTTTGTTTTAAGGCCCGAGTATTCAAGAGATTCAAGAAGAGTTCAAGAGAAAGCTAGCTTTACTGGACTCAAGGTAGGTTTAATCATGGCAAGAAGGAGGTCTTACGACTCTTCAAGCACGGGTATTCAAGAGCGGGAAAATTATGGGGATTGGAAGGTGGAAGTTTGTTTGTATTGAGTTATATATGTAAAGTGGTTGTAATATTAATCAGGTTGTATGTTTTAAGTTTAAAGTGTGCGATGGTTTGGTGGTTGTTCGTTGTGGATGCCTTGTTCAGTGGTTGAACGGCGGTAATACCCCGGCTTTAACCCTCCGCTGCGCTAATCACAGGATTAATGACGTAATTAGTCGTAATCTTGTGATTACTCAAGTCGGGGCGTTACAAACCATTTTAAAATTATTAAATTGGCTAACAAGAAAATTCTTACTTGTAGAATCCTCCGATATATATTTGGCTTCGAGCATCTCCCAAATCTCCTTGGCGGACATGACGTTTTGATAGACGTCGAATAGAGCATCTGTCATTCCGTTGAGAATATGACCTACAAAAATGTAGTTGTCGTTCTCCATGTTGAGCCGACGCCGCGTTAAGTTTGCTCCGCCGTCTCGTCTTCACCCTCCATTGGAACGTCTTGGGTGAGCATATACACCACCTTGAGAGTGGTGCATGAAGTGCATCTTCTTTTACCATCTATGGAAATCGATCGCGTCAAACTTATCCAACTTTTGAAAGTTGTTGGTCATGTCTTTCAAGGAGTGAGACATCATGGATAAGTCTTAAGATTGTTGGAAATAACAATGAGATGGAATAGAGTAACCAGGGAAGATGGGGGATCACTTGGGTGGCTAGGAGTCGACGGATAAACCGGCTTCCCTTAAGACTTATTCACTAGACCGTGAAAAAACTCAAGGGTAAAACCTAACTTCTTGTAAGCAAAGTTACAAGATCTCTCACAGTACTCTTAAAGAGTTGCTGCAGTCAACACCTTCGGAGTGTGCTGAATGCTCTCTAGAAAGGAAGAAGAAGATGATTGAGGGTGTGGATGAATGTGGAATTCATCAACCTTATATAGAGATCCTTTGGAGTCATAAGGAGGTTAAACTTTCCAATTGCATTGGGCACAATCCAAGGCATTTGAGTTGAATGATATTGATGAGAAATCATGACTGATTTCTCAGTCAATATCATCCAAAAACATGCCCAAATACATTTCCCCACGAGGCATAAATCAAGGGATTTCAAAATCAATCCCGACTATGATCAACACGGAACGTGTTAGATCAACACGGTCCGTGTTGATCATGTGCACATTTTTCGTGCTCTCTGGACGTCAACACGGGTCGTGTCATACTGAGCACAATCCATGTTGAGTTCTGCTTCCTTGTTAAGCTTATATTCGACCTTTCCGATCGATCATATGTTTATAACTTATACTTTATGCCTCTTAACTTTTGAAGTACTCCAACAATCCCCCGTCATTTCAAGAGTCCCACTTGAAATTGTCCGGGATCCCTCACTTAGGTAAAAATACCCCCACCATACATGGCGACTTCTAGAAAGATTCAATATCCGAGAAATCGAGTTGTTATGCGTCGTGAAAGTGTCTCACGACTTGAACCTACACTTAGTGTATGTAAATTCAATTAGTTTGAATGTATAAGTAGACAAGTCCTTGAACTATTACATTCTCATTTAACTAATTGGATACATATCACACACACAACCCAAAACCTTGCTTAAAAACAAAGACACTATTTTACAACCAGCCATGTGTCCCATACCCTCCGCGAGAACCATCAAGCCCAGCCCTAGGCTATCCGAAGTGGCCCACTTCACGTCCTCGCACAGGTAGACTTTTACGCCCCGTAATTGAGCTCCCTATCTCATCGATTCAAAGTGTGTTAATGAGTCATAGACTCAAACCTCTTGAACATTATGGTTCTTGAGCATCACCTTGTCCTTGGGATGATTTAACTTGAAAAAATTGATGCTCCCATTATCATTCAATGTTGTCGACCTTCGAACTCAAGGCTTGACAAGAGGTGTCAAGCGTGAGTTGGAGCTCTGTTGACGATAATTATTTGATTTGGGCTAACTCCCATCCCTTTTGATGTTTTGAACACCAATTCCTTGGTCAATCCTTTGGTGAAAGGATTGGCCAAATTCTCATTTGTCTTAACATAGCTTACCGCTATAATCCCATCTTAATGTGTTGATGGACATAAGCGTGTCGTAGCCCAATGTGTCTTGACTTGCCATTGTAGACACGATTATATATACTTGCAATTGTGGCACTATTGTCACAATAAAGAGTTTTTGGAGGCATGGGCTTTTTCCATAAAGGAGTCTCCAACAACAAGTTTCGTAGCCATTCCACCTCTTTACAAGCGACGACCAACGCTACAAACTCGAAAGCCATAGTGGAATCCGAAAGACGTGCTTGTTTCTTAGAACCCTATGAAATAGCACATCCACCACGGAGAAATACCTAACCGGAAGTTGAGGTGTAATCATCCTTATCACTTATCCAACTTGCATCGGAGTATCCTTCTACGACCGAAGGTTCTTCCGTAAAATGCAACCTATAGTTTTGGGTAAGTTTTAAGTATCCCAAAACCCTCTTAATGGCTGGCCAATGCTCTTTACTTCGGTTGCTAGTGAATCTACTAAGCTTCCCTACCGCAAAGGCTATATCCGGCTTTGTACAAGTCATAGCATACATTAGGCTACCTATGACTTTAGCATACTCCAATTGGGCAATAGGCCTACCACCATTTTTACTTAGTTTGATGTTTGGATCAAATGGGGTAGTAGCCACATAAGAGCTCTTATGAAACTTCCCTAACACCTTCTCCACATAATGTGATTGTGTTATACTTATTTCATCATTATTTCTAATGATCTTGATACCAAGTATCACATCCGCTTCTCCCAAGTCCTTCATAGAGAACTTAGCTGATAGAAAACTTTTAGCTTTCTCAACTTGTTCCATGTCAGTACCAAATATCAACATGTCATCAACATATAGGCATATAATCACCCCCTTTCCATTCTCAAACTTAGAATAGACACACTTATCCGACTCATTGATTTTAAAGCCAAATTCAAGCATTACTTCATCAAATTTATGATGTCATTGTTTAGGTGCTTGCTTTAGACCATACAAGGATTTTATGAGTTTACATACTTTCTTCTCATGTCCCTTTTCAACAAACCCCTTGGGTTGTTCCATATACACCTCCTCTTCTAGTTCTCCATTTAAAAATGTCGTCTTGACATCCATTTGATGAATTACTAGCTTATGGATAGTGGCTAAAGCTATAAGTACTCTTATAGTTGCAATCCTAGCCACGGATGCATAAGTATCAAAGTAATTGATACCATATCTTTGGGTAAAGTTTCTTACTACTAACCGGGCTTTAAACCTTTCTATGGTACCATCTACTTTCTTTTTGCGCTTAAAGATCCATTTTGATGTAATAGGTTTACATCCCGGTGGTAAGTCTACTAAAATCCAAACATTATTTTCCTTAATGGAGTCTATCTCATCTTGTACCGCTTCCTTCCAAAAGGAAGCATCTTGTGACTACATGGCCTCTTTGAAAGTTTTAGGATCCTCATCTACATTGTAGATGTAGGGATTCTTATACTCGATGGAGCTCCTATCTCCCTCTACTAGGTAGACAACGAAATCCGATCTATAGTTTTTGGATTTCCTTAATCTTACTCCTCCTTATTTCCTCAACATCTTGTTGAGTTTCTTGAATAGCATCCTTTAGAATCATGTCATGAATGACATCCTTGGGTCTAGGAATTGAAGAGAATCGAGTCTCATCAAATATTGCATCTATTGACTCTATTACGGTGTTCACCGTTATGTAGTCATTTGTTTCGATAACCATAAACCTATAGGCTTTGCTTTCAAAAAC
Organism: Portulaca oleracea; assembly: GCA_029582165.1. Classification (NCBI taxonomy): domain Eukaryota; kingdom Viridiplantae; phylum Streptophyta; class Magnoliopsida; order Caryophyllales; family Portulacaceae; genus Portulaca; species Portulaca oleracea. The sequence goes on along the minus strand of CM055872.1, from coordinate 43,113,832 downwards.
ATAGCCTATAAAGATGCATTCAATTCCTCTTTCACCCAGTTTTCTTTTCTTTGGTTCCGGGACCCTTACAATGACCCGACACCCCTATACTCTAAAGTGCTTTAGAGTTGGTTTTCTTTTATTCCAAAGTTCATATGGGGTTTTAAGGTTCCCTTTGAGAGGAACTCTATTTAAAACATAACAAGCCATTAATAAGGCTTCATCCCAAAATCCTTCACTTAAACCGGAGTAAGATAGCATGGAATGAACCATTTCTTTTAGAGTCCTATTTTTCCTTTTGGCCACACCATTTTGTTGAGGTGTATAAGGTGTCGTTGTCTCATGCACCATACCACAACTTTGAAAATAAATTGGATCATAATATTCACCACCCCTATCAGATCTTAATCTTTTTATTTGGGCCTCACATTGTAACTCACTTCTAGCCTTGTACATTTTAAACTTGTCTAAAGTTTCATCTTTGGAATGCAAAAGAAATACTTGGCAATACTTAGAAAAATCATCAATGAAAGTCACATAGTATCTTTTACCTCCTATAGAAGGAGTGCTATGGAAATCTCCTAAATCACTATGAATCAATTCAAACAATTTAGAATTTCTCATAATACTTGGAAAGGAACTTTTGGTGATTTTAGTCAACATGCATGTTCTACACTTCTCTATCTTATCATCCAAGTTTGGAATTAAGTCAAGATTTGACATGAATTTGAGCTTCTTATAATTAACATGTCCAAGTCTCAAATGCCATAGAGAAGAACAAGAACCAAGCAAGTAAACGGAAAACATCATTCTTATTGCCACTTGTAGCGTTAAGCTTAAACATATCACCAAATGCATAGCCTTTGCCTACAAAGACCCCTTTCCTTAGACAAAACATAGTTGTCCCCTTCATACACTTGCTCAAACCCAAACTTACTCAAGAGAAAACCCGAAACTAGATTCTTACATATTTCCGGAACTAAATACACATAATTTAAAAACAATGTCTTTCCGGAAGTAAATACAAGTGCAACTTGTCCTATTCCTTCCACCTTGACCGGGGAGTTGTTGCCCATAAAGAGCTTCATCCCCTCTTCGGCGGGTTGGATAGTCTTGAAGAGAGAACGTCCAATGCAAACGTGTCGAGCTGCACCCGAATCAACCCACCAAATATCATCGCTCGAAACGACATTAATTTGGTCTTTAATCATGGCTACGAAGCGTCCATTGGACTCCTTCTTACCACCATGATTCTTAGTGTTGTTGTTCGAAAGCTCATGCTTTTTTAGTCCAAACCGGACATTCCCTCTTGGGGTGACCCGGCTTGCCGCATTCCCAACAAACCATTTTTGGTTTCTTGTTGCTCTTGTTCTCAAACTTATTCTTGTTCTTTGTTCCTCTTGTGTTCTCTTGGCCCACATGAACATTGGAGGGATTCTCCTTGGTATCATCCTGCATTCTCAATTCCTCCTCAATACGGAGATGGTTAGCCAAACCCTCAAGAGATATAGGTTCCTTAGAATGCATTAAGGTTCTTTTAGTTTCTTTCCATGAAGGGGGGAGCTTTCAAATTATTGAAGACCAAATATAGGCATCATCTATGCGGATCTTATGTTGAACAAACTTGCTTAATATATGTTTGCAAAACCCCGAAAAATCCAAAGATGTTGACCGTGACGTCGTTAGTAAATTAGGTTTGACTTCGTTATTTATTATTATTCGTTTGTGTTTATTTTTGCTAACACTTAAGCTCGTAGGATCGTGAGGGACTAACAAGGGTATATCGGTAATTTCGGAGGTTTAGTATTATTAGTTTTACTCTATTTATTATTAGTATTACTATTAATATTATTGTGTTATATGAATAATTATGTGAATATTATTTGCTATGTGAATACTATTAATAATATTATTATTAGTATTATTAGTATTATTATTACTATTATTATTATTAGTTTGTTTTTAGAAAAATCAGATTTTAGAGTTGGGTTGGGTTAGGATTAGGAGTAATATAATACTAATTGGGCCTTAATTATTGTGTTAGTATAAAAGCTAGGTCCTCTCTCCAAAAAAAACCCTAATAACTCAAACCCTAGCCTCTCCTCTCCTCTCCCCCTTCTCTCCTCTCCCCCTTCTCTCTCTCTCCCTTCTCTACCGCGCCACTCCACCACCGCCGCACAGCCGCGCCGCACCGGAAACCACCGCAACCACTCTTCCCTCTTCCTTTCTCTTTTCTCTTCCTCTCTCTCGATCTCTATGTCTCTCTCCTGTCACGCAGACAGCCGCCGCACCTCGACCGTCGCGCTGCCACTCAGGCCACCACCAGCGACTCGCCGTCACCACCGGAGTCGTCACCGCCCCTCTTTGCCGCCATCGCACGCCCACAGTCGAAGATATACCAGTGGCTGTTATTGGTTGCTGCTGTTCGAACCGAGACGCGCCACCACCCCCCTCCGACAACCACCCGCAGCTGCCCCTGCCCTCGTCTCGACGCCGCCGCCGCTGCCCTTCCGCCGTCGCACCCCAGTCGCCGGAAAACTTTGCCCTAGCGCCTTCTAACGTAAACCCTACTGTTTTTAACAAACTACTCTTTCTTGTTCTTTATCTTTTTCTGTTAATTATTATTGTTGTATTAGTATTATTCCTTGTTTTAAATCTTGTAATCTGGGTAATTAGGGGTGTAATTTTATTAAATTGTTATTTGTAATTATTTGTTCTTGTGTTGTATTATTTATGTGTAATTTGTCTAAATTATTTTATGTAATCTTTATGTTCTAAATTGGTGTATTAGGGTTGTAATAGTTGTAGTAAAATTATTAATGTTCAATTGTTTGATATATTTTGTTTTCTTGTGAAGCATGTTTGGGGTTTTAGACAACACTATTATTGTATGCACGAATTTTTAAAGTTTAATTACCTAGATTAATTCTTGAATCGTTAGTTAAGTATTCACATGTTCTTTATTTGAATCATGCTTAAATTTAATCTTGTTAAATAAGTTAGGTTGATTGAATTACTAAAGTTCGATTCTTGTTTACTAATTTATGATTCTTGATTGAATCTTGTATAAAGAAATTGGTTGTTGTGATGATTCTTGATAGTATGAGTTAGTAATGTTTGGTTCTTCAATATAAGTAAAGCATGTTAGGGTGTTTAGTTATCAAAGTTTTATTCTTGTTTGATTTAGCAAGTAATTACATGTCTTCTTTTGGTCTTGTAATGTGTTATATCATGTTTAATGTCGCGTTTAATCATGTTAAATTATTTTAGGTTTGGTTAATTATTAAAGTATGATTCTTGATTCGCTTTAAGTGTTCATATATTTCTTTATTTTTCATTCACGGTCCTTGTTGTCCATCCTTGTGGGAGTATGAGAATGGTAGTAAATTACAAGTACAAGCATGTTTAGGCTCTTTAATGTTTTATGTGTGATTTAAGGTGTTAGTGATAAGTTGGGTGTTATGTTCTTAAGGAAATTAAGGTTGCATGGCTTTAGCGAGTTTTAATTGTAGATTTTATGAAGTATTGACCTTAGTTGAATTAGATTAATTACTTTGGACCTTAGTTACTGTTTTAAGCCCAAATTAGGACCCCGTGATCGATTGGTGGAAGTTAGAACTGAATTTGCAAATTAAATGGGAACAGGGTACGGGACAATTTTGATAGGGTCTAAAGATCGGGTCACCGCAATTAGTATAGTTGTCCTTTGATCGAACCCTTTGGAGTGGAGGTTCCCTTAGATGTTAGCTTTCATAGGAATTTTACGAACCGGACTTTGGAATTTTATAAATCGAGTTATACCCCGATTACCCGACCTAGGTCAGATCTAGACAGTTTGGAAAAATGATGGTTTTTGAGGACTTTAAAGCGTGTGTTGGGTCTCGAGTTCAACTTAAGAGTTTTAGTAGACATTCGGAGGTTTCCGAAAAGTTCAAAACCAGATCCATAGGATGTCGTGAAGTCAAGTTACGACCCTTTTAGTGTGGATGCTGTAATCTGTCTTGTTTATGTGAATTATCAATGAATGTGTTGTTGATTGAAAAGGTTTATTTGGTATTATTATGCGATTATTTGGAATGTGTTAGGTAATTTAAAGTGTAAATTCATGATTGATAGGAACCTATAGGGTTCCTAAAGGAGGGTTAGTTAGAAGGTAGTTAATACTAACTTCGAGGGGCACGTTTTGATTAGAATAATTATTTTATTTTAGGCTCGAGCTAATTTGCGTCGTTAGTGAGCTCAAGTGTGTTTGTTTTGCTGTGAAGTGAAGCTAACCAGGTAATGTCTATGCTCTAATCCACACTAGGATGCTCTTTAAATGTGTTTAATGTTTTCTAATCTGTTTTGAGAATTGCATCCCGAAAGGGGACTTTGTATGGAAAATGTGGCAATATGTTTTGATATTTATTTGTGATTATTGATTTAAGAGTTATTGAATTTGAGATGGTCTTTTATTAGTGGTTTTATTATTGGTTTTGATAACCTGGGTTGGGTTTGACCTGAGAGTTGTGAGCTGAGCTTTGCATAAGACACTAATAATTCAAAGTGAAACATTAAGCGAGTTTATTGTTTTGATGCCTTTGATAGGCTAATGTTTTTGCGGGCGATAACCCGGAGACCAGGATTTGGTGCCTGTATGGGTTATGTGTCAGGAGATCAGGGTTTCATCCCTGATATAGGATAGATGACTATGATGCCTTTGGTAGGCGATTGTTTTGATGCCTTTGGTGGGCGATTGTCTTGATGCCTTTGACAGGCTAATGTTTTTGCGGGCGATAACCCGGAGACCAAGATTTGGTGCCTGTATGGGTTACGTGTCAGGAGATCAGGGTTTCATGCCTGATATAGGATAGATGAGTTTTGATGCCTTTGGTAGGCGATTGTTGATGCCCTTTGGTAGGCGAATGTTACTCTAAGGGATATGGTATCCCGCCCGCTAATAAAATATGGATTGGTTGGGTTGAGGAAAGTAGTTAAGGGATTAAAGGTTTGTGAAATGGTTTGACTTGTTCCCTCTCCCTCAAATGAATTGAAATGAACTTAACTTGTTTTTAACGTTAGGGGTAGACATTATTGAGATTTCCCCCTCATTTTTGAAATGTTTTGTTTTCAGGTGATGATCAATATGCTGGGAACGGGAATTAGCAGTGAGGCTTGGCATGTTTAGTTTTTATTGGTCGTGTTATGATTCAACTCAGAAAGACTTGAAGTCAGGGTTGTTAAGTTGTTTTCTCAGTTTGAGTTGTTAGTTTGGTTTACCATTATCAGACAGTTGTAGTTTCCTTCTCGCCTTGTATTCCTTCGGGGATACAGTAGTGACGCCCAATAAGAGTTTTGAGTCTTCCGCTAATTTTATCTGTTAACGTTAGTTTGACTTTGACTTTTCTATAATTGAATTTCCGGGGCGTTACAATGTTGAATTTCATGCAATTGGTCAAGAACTTTTCTACCTTCAACCATTTTAAAATTATAAATTGGCTAACAAGAAAGTTCTTACTTGTAGAATCCTCCGACATATATTTGGCTTCGAGCATCTCCCAAAGCTCCTTGGCAGACACGACGTTTTGATATAGATGTCGAATAGAGCATCCGTCATTTCGTTGAGAATATGGCCTACACAAATGTAGTTGTCGTTCTCCATCTTGAGCCGACTCCTCTTTTACTCTGTTGTCTCCTCTTTACCCTCTATTGGAACGTCTTGGGTGAGCATATACACCACCTTGAGAGTGGTGAGCATGATGTGCATCTTCTTTTGACATCTACGGAAATCGATCCCCTCAAACTTATCCAACTTTTGAAAGTTGTTGGTCATGTCTTTCAAGGAGTGAGACATTGTGGATAAGTCTTAAGATTGTTGGAAATAACAATGAGATGGAATAGAGTAATCATGGAAGATGGGGGATCACTTGGGTGGCTAGGAGTCGACGGATAAACCGGCTTCCCTTAAGACTTATTCACTAGACCGTGAAAAGACTCAAGGGTAAAACCTAACTTCTTGTAAGCAAAATTACAAGATCTCTTAAAGTACTCTTAAAGAGTTGCTGTAGCCAACACCTTAGGAGTATGTTGAATGCTCTCTAGAAAGGAAGAAGAAGATGATTGAGGGTGTGGATGAATGTGGAATTCATCCACCTTATATAGAGATCCTTTGGAGTCCTGCGAAGGTCAAAGCTTTCCAATTGCATTGGGCACAATCCCAGGGATTTGAGTTGAATGATATTGATGAGAAATCATGACTGATTTCTCAGTCAATATCATCCAAAAACATGCCCAAATACATTTCCCTACAAGGCATAAATCAAGGGATTTCAAAATCAATCTTGATTGTGATCAACATGGATCGTGTAAGATGAACACGGCCCGTGTTGGATCAACACGGCCCGTGTTGATCCTGTGCACATTTTATGTTCTCTCTGGACATCAACACGGGTGGTGTCATACTAAGCACGATCCGTGTTGAGTCCCGTTTCCTTGTTAAGCTTATATTCGACCTTTCCGGTCGATCCTATACTTATAACTTATACTTTATGCCTCTTAACTCTTGAAATACTCCAACAAACTTGACTTTGTGCTCTCACAAATAAGCTCTTATCTCAGCAAATGTGGGGTTCAAGTTTAATAACTTATCATAGGTAAAGATTGGAGTAACTAACAAGAAATCTCTCAAGTGTACTATGCATTCATGAGTCGCAATTTCGATCAGCAAAGTAATGAACTCTATATTTGTAGTCAAATAACTAAGTTAGGGTGAAAGGTTTAGGAAATTGTTTGAGTTGTATCATGATTAGGGAAACCACGTCTCTTTTCTTCGATTGACACGCCAAATACCATTGCTATATTTTCAAAGGGAAATTGGATTCTAATAATACGAACTTTTGGCCATATAAGAATTAATAATACGAACTTTTGATTTGGTGATTAATAATATGAATTTTGACCCCCTGTTGCCCCAAATAGTACGCCACCGAGTTAAGTTGAACTTAACTCGGTGGCGGTCTGACGTGGTGGCGGAGGCATGCGCCTGGCTGGTTTGACTTTGCCACATCATCCACGTTGATTTAAAAAAAAATAATACGAACTTTTACCTATGTTGCTCTGAATAATACGAACTTTTTTCTCTCTTTAAAAATCCCAGATCCCATTTTTTCTTCTTCATCTTCTTCAATCCTTACCCTCACCCTCCTGGGCCTCCCCATTCCCAGAAAACCCAGAAACCCCTCCCCCCCCTCTCTCTTCCTTCCTCTTCATCATCCCCACCTCTTTTTTCTCTCTATAAAAATCTCACATTTCCCTTTTGCATCTTCATCTCCTTCAATCTTCCCCCTCTTCATCTCCTTTTCATGAGCCACAACTTGATACTCAAACACGTCAACAATGGCGGAATGCCTTATCAACTTCCCCAGCCACCCTTTTTTCCACTTCACTGCTCTCCTTCTTCTTCTCAACTTCCATCACCCTTTTTTACCCAGATCTTTGCAAGGAGAGCAGTGAAGTCAAAATGGGAAGAGGTTTTCTGGGTCTTCTCAACAATGAAGGAATGCAAGGAAGAGAGAGCGGGGGGGTTCTGGGTTTTCTGGTTTTCTTGGGATTTCTAGGAACGGGGAGGGGGGATTGAAGAAGTTGAAGAAGCAAAAATGGGATCTGAGATTTTTAGAGAGAAAAAAAGTTCGTATTATTCAGAGCAACATAGATAAAATTTCGTATTATTCAGAGCAACATGGGTAAAAGTTCGTATTATTTGTTTTAAATCAACGTGGATGATGTGGCAAAGTCAAAACAATCAAGCGCGTGCCTCCGTCGCCACGTCAAACAGCCACCGAGTTAAGTTCAATTTAACTCGGTGGCGTACTATTGGGGGTAACAGGAGGTCAAAGTTCGTATTATTAATCACCAAATCAAAAGTTCGTATTATTAAGTCTTATATGGTCAAAAGTTTGTATTATTAGAATCTAATTTCCCATTTTCAAATATAATGTCCAACTTATATATGAATATTTTCCTTATCTACATATAAGTTGGTTCTTAAATTTTCATCACTTCTGTTTTCAATCACCTCCAAAACTTTCGTAAACATGCTTTTCAACTTACACTCATAGCGTAGTTCCTCGTAAGTGTTCCCTTTGGTTGTACATACTTAACATCAATCAAGAAAACCTTCCTAAGTATAGTACATTGAATCTAATAAAGTAGTAATATATATTTCAATGAATATAAACTAGACTCAATAAGACTTTTCTTCAATCTTCACGATCCTCAATCCTCAAGTCACTTGGGACTTATATCTTCACACTTAAGTTCTTAATCTTCAATCTTAAAGTTTATTCAGAACTTGTATCTTCACAATTAAAGTTCTTCAATTTCTCTAATTTCAAGAGATTTCTCTTCTTCGTTATCAATAAAGATTGACCATATTTCAAGGTCATGATTAGTGATCCCTTACTTAGATTTTACATCACCTACTTGCTCAGAGAAACATGTTTGAGTGTAGTACGGAGGATCTAGATATATACAGTCTTCCCTTAAGACTTATTCCCTATATCATGAAAAGACTCAAGGGTAAAACCTAGCTTGCTTGAATAATTTCGCAAGACCTCTCAAGAACTCTCAAAGATTTGCTACAGTGAACACCTCAAAGAGTGTGTTGAAACTCTCTGAAACTTGAAGCAGAAGTGGAGAAAGGTGTGTTGGATGCATGGAATTCATCCCTTTTTTATAGTAGGAGTGGAGGGCCAAACTTGTCTCGCTAATCCCTTGATTATAGAGCGTGTAAAGCCAGTGGTTGTTAGATTAATTATATTGGTTTGTTATGACTGTTATGGTTGTTAGGATGGTTGTTGTAGGCAGTTTGCCTCTTCCTTGTAGCAGTCCTTGTATATATACATATACTCTGTATACTCAGCGTCAATGCAATACAATCAAATCTCTCAAATACAGTTCTTTCATCTTGCTTCTGTGTTCCATCATATTGCTTCTATTTTTCATGGTATCAGAGCTACAGGCGATTCCTGAGCTCCTTCTTCCCTAAAAGATCAATCTCAATTAATAATCTTGATTGATACAGTTTGGTCTGATTTTTTTTCCTTCTCCTTTCCATAGTCTTGATTGTTCTTGGCTATGTCGATTATCAATACTACTGACAATTACAATACATATCCACAGTATTTACAGGGATCTGATAATCCTGGAATGAGTCTCACTAATATCAAGTTGGATGGTACCAACTTTACTAGAAGTGTCACTGTATTTACTGGAAATGTCAGCGTGGGAAAAGAAATTGATGCTGTTGCAACTTCTACCAAGAATCATAATGAAGGAGATAGTGATTCTACTGCTTTCTTGGCTCGAGGAAGTGGAAATGGAGGATATAAGTCTGTCAAGAATAAGAAGGATGACAAGAAAAGAAAGCGAGGCAACAATAAGAATCTTGGAAGGGCTGGAATGTTTGATTTACAAACTGTTGCCCAAGAAGTTATGAGGCTTATGAAGAATCAGCAAATTGAGGGTCCAAGTCAACATTCACAGAATTTTGCTCACTTTGCAGGTACTCATTTGTCTTTGTATGCTCATTCTAATGCTTGTTGTGCTTTGATTTAAGAGTTTAAAGGATCATGGATTGTTGACACAGGAGCCTCTGGCCATATGACACATAATCTCCATTTTTTTCCCCAAACCTACACTCTTGACAAACCCATTTTCGTTACTCTACCTGATGGCACTATTAAAGATGTTAACGCAGTAGGAAAGTAATTGTCAATCCAAATTTAAACCTTCATAATGTCCTTTATGTTCCAGAATTCCAATTCAGTCTCTTATCGGTTGCTAGATTGCTAACTGAGTTGAATCATTTTGCCATTTTTTTACCTGAAACATGCTATATACAGGACCCTACATCTAAGAATGTGGTGGTTGTTGCTCACAAAAATGGTGGTCTATACAAGCTTCTTCCACACACTGGAGTCATTAAGTCATCTTCTGAGAACGAGTCTTCTATAGTAGCCAATATCTCCTTGAATCCGTCTTCATGTACTATGCCAAGTCATGATATCATTCATGCTAGACTTGGACATACTTCTCAGTCAAAACTTCAACATATATCTTGGTGTAAAGAACATTTAAATCCTGATTTTTCTTGTCATATATGTATTCTTGCTAAGATGCATCGATTACCTTTCAATAAAAGTACTATACATTCTTCTCATCCATTTCATCTTATTCACATGGATTTGTGGGAACCTCAGAAAGTTGCAAACATTTCTGGTGCTCATTACTTTCTAACAATTGATGATTTCACTAGAGTTACTTGGACTCAATTTTTGCAAAACAAAAGCCAAGTTAAACATGCCATAATTCAGTTTTATAATATGATACAAACTCAGTTTCACACCAACATCAAAATGATTAGGAGTGACAATGGCACTGAATTTTTAAATCAAATTTGCAAAGAGTTTTTTAAAAATAAAGGAATCATTCATCAACGATCTATGGTTTACACTCCACAACAGAATGGAGTAGCTGAAAGAAAACATAGACATTTATTAGAAACAACTTGTGCAATTAGATATCATGCTAATTTTCCTAAACATTTTTGGGGAGAATGTATTCTTGCAGCTACTCATATCATTAACCTTTTACCCATGGAAAAATTACAATGGAAGTCCCCTTTTGAAATTCTTTATGGGAAACCACCTACTTATTCTGATCTGAGAGTAGTAGGATGTTTATGTTTTGCCAAAAATCTGAATATTTCGGACGAATTTGATGCACGAGCTTCCAAATGTGTTTTTCTTGGATACACTTTCGGATTTAAAGGATTCAAATTATATGATTTAGAAACAAGAAAAATATTTCACAGTAGAGATGTCTTGTTTTCAGAATCAGAATTTTCTTTCAAACCAAATTTTAAGCAAACAAATGAGACACCACATCCTTCTGCTACTTCACAGGTTCTACCTTCTTGTCATTCAGATTTTATTGATATTAATTCATCCTCAATTTTTCTCCCATCTTGTCACCTACAAATTCTTGGCTTCCATCTTCTGATTCACACACTACTGAATCCCAATCAACCTATGTTTCTCCTTCATCCAATCATTCATATCCTCAACCCACTATGTCTGATGTTGCTTCACCCATATCTTCCTCTACTCCTACTATTTCTCCTTCTGACTCAATTTCACCTACAGCACCTACAACACCTCATAATTCTCCCACTCAAGCTCCTATAGAACCTCATCCCAGAAGATCATCGAGAAACAAAAATACTCCATGTGTGTCCTCCCATTTCACGAGCTGGGTCCCTGCATTCTAATTCTGTTCAACCTCCTTCTAATCAACATTCCTCCCCAACCTCATCTAATTCACCAAGTTTTTTTTTCCTATGCCAATCTAGCACATTTATCTCCCTCATACATGACCTCTCTCATGACTGTCCTCAACAATCCGGAACCTACTTCCTATGATCAAGCAAAACAGCATCCTGAATGGGTTCATGCTATGGACCAGGAGCTGGCTGCTCTTGAGCAAAATCAAACTTGGACTCTCACTCCCTTGCCTACTGGTAAGAAGGTATTATCCTCAAAATGGGTCTATAAGACCAAATATAAGCCAGATGGCTCTATTGAGAGGCATAAGGCTCGCCTTGTTATTAGGGGCTTTGAGCAAGTGAAAGACAAGGATTACAAGCATACCTTTTCACCGGTTGCCAAACTTACTACAATTCGGTTATTCATTGCTTTGGCTACTACTCAACGATGGGATTTACATCAGTTGGATATTAATAACGCATTCTTGCTTGGATATATTGATGAAGAGGTGTATATGACACCTCCCCAAGGTTACAATGGTGCTGCTCCTGGTGAAGTATGCAGGTTACAATGGTCGTTATATGGGCTTAAACAAGCCTCGAGGCAATGGAATGTAGAATTATCCAAGTACTTAATCAGTCAAGGTTTTTGGCAATCAAAAGCTGATTATTCTTTGTTTACCCGAAAAAATTCATGCAGAATTATTCATGTACTCGTATATGTTGATGATTTTCTGATTACAAGTAATGATCTTGAGGGTATTACTGCCTTAAAACTTGGTCTTCACAACAAATTCACCATTAAAGACCTTGGATTGGCACGATACTTTCTTGGTATTGAATTGGCGAGATCCTCTACTGGCACGCTTCTGAATCAACGAAAGTACACCTTGGATATTCTATCTGATGCTGGGATGACAGGAGTTAAACCTTCTCCTTTTCCATTACCCAAAGGACTTAAGTTGTCTATTGAGGATGGGGAACCTTTGGATGATCCTTGGAAATATAGAAGGTTGGTAGGGAGACTCATTTATCTTACGATTACCAGGCCTGACATATCTTACGTTGTTCAGCACTTGAGCCAATTTCTACAGCTTCCCCGTAAGCCACACTATGATGTTGCCATTCATGTCTTGCGTTACTTGAAAGACACAATTGATTATGGCTTATTTTATTCAAGTCAAAATTATCTGAAGGTTACTGCATTCTGTGATGCATACTGGGCCACATGCAAGTTTTCATCCCGATCCCTTACTGGTTTTTGCATCTTCTTTGGTCAGTCTTTAGTTTCCTGGAAGACGAAGAAGCAAAAAACGGTGGCTAAATCGTCTGCTGAAGCTGAGTACAGAAGTATGTCTGCTACTGTGTCCGAATTGGAATGGCTTGCTCATTTTTTACAGGATCTTCACATACCTTGTTCTCTTCCAATTACTTTACATTGTGACGACAAAGCTGCTTTGCATATTGCAGCAAATATGGTCTTTCATGAAAGGACCAAGCATTTGAATATTGATTGTCACTATACTCGGGACAAGGTACTCGAAGGGTTTATTCAGACTTCTCACATTTCTTCTCATGAGCAGCTAGCAGATTTGTTTACCAAACCTCTTGGAGAAAAACAACACTAGTTTTTATCTGCAACGTTAGGATTGGTGTCTTCTCCCCTAATTCCACCTTGAGGAGGGGATGTAAAGCCAGTGGTTGTTAGATTAATTATATTGTTTTTTATGACTGTTATGGTTGTTAGGATGATTGTTGTAGGCAGTTTGCCTCTTCCTTTTAGCAGCCCTTGTATATATACATATACTCTGTGTACTCAACTTCAATGTAATACAATCAAATCTCTCAAATACAGTTCTTTCATCTTGTTTCTGTGTTCCATCATATTGCTTCTGTTTTTCAGAGCGTAATTCATAGGATTAATATCATGTTAGGGGTCAACATTGACTGATTTGGATCAATGAATAACCAGCCAAAAATAATCCACACATGATATTTGTTAAGGCACAAATGAAGGAAATTCGAATTTCAGTGAGCTGGGGACAGCCACGGTACATGGCCAATATGGCAAGGTTTGTGCCAAAGCAAGCACGGTCCGTGGTGCCCATTCCCCACTGAATTTGGTCTATGGACGTTGTCACAGTTTGTGGTAAGCATACCACAATCCGTGGTAGCCTTATTTCAGCCCAAAAGATTCCATTGACCTCTTTGGTCAACCTTACACTTGTATCATCGAATTTCAACCTTAGTTAAGTCTCTAAACTCTTAAAATACTTCAACAATACTATAATTGTATGATATGTTAGAAAACGTATATGCATTCTCATCCTCTTAGTCACACATGTTATTTCTCAAATCATACTATTGTATGATATGCTAGAGGACTCATATGTTTCCTCTAGTCTCATTAAGGGTAATTTTGTCTTTTCCTTGTTGTGGCTCTAACTTCATCGCATTAATTTAAAAAACGTTTTAAGTCTACCATTCGACTCAGTTTCCCCTTATATCTAAACATTTTTCCCTCCAATAAAGCTGAGTAATTTTATGTGAATCATGTAAAGTAGAAGTTGAATAATAATTTTTTTTTCTTTGAGCATGATTTTGAACTATCTTCTACTATGCTAGTCAGTTCTAGCGCAAGTTGAATAATACTTTTTTATGTTGAGTTTTTGGATGTTAATATACTGAACTTTTGTGTATTGGACAATAATACACTGAACTTTGACATTGGACAATAATACACTATATAAAAGGGGGTGTTGAATAATAATGCACCCAGAACGATTTCGTCAGTGGCTGACTCGATGATAATCCTACATAGCAGTGGACGAGATGAATTAACCCAAAAATATTTAAACTTATGACATGTCAGCTAATCCACGCATAAGCAAGGGGAATCAACTTTGAAAAGAGTAGAAAAAAATAAAATCACATTTGCTTAAACGTGTTTTCACTAAGAGATTGTTGTTATAGTTGTATAAAATCACCTTTACTTGTGTAGATTAGCTGACATGTCATAAATTTAGATATTATTTAGCCAATTTATCTTCTCGGCCTGCCACGTAAGATCGTCACCAAGTCGATCTACGTCAAAATCGTTCCGGTGTATTATTTCCAACACCCCTTAAAGTTCAGTGCATCATTGTCCAATGTCAAAGTTCAGTGTATTATTGTCCAATACCCCAAAAGTTCAGTATATTAGTATCCAAAAATCCTTTTTTGTTTTACACTATTGTAAGACACGAGGTTTATACATGTTAATTTAAAGAAATGTTGGACTCAAATACTGATGTTTGATGATATTGGACTATAATATAACGATCTTTAACACTGGACACCTTTCAGACCTATTTATCGCTAATGTACTAACTTTTGCTGATAATGAGTAAAATTAGATGCTAATAGGCTAGCAGTTGTGGTATACTAACGATAAATTTTACTCATCATGTCCAAATGTTAGTAAATGAATGACTCTTAAAGGTCGGTACACTAGTGTCCAATGTTAAAGTTGGACATATTACGGCAACCAAACCAAAAGCTAAATAACTCTTATACCTCAAAAGTCAGTATATTAAAATCCAAAATTTCTAATCTAAATATCCATCATGGGGTTATAAAGATAATTAAGACACTTTTAGGTGTATACAGCAACCAAACCAGATGCAACATTAGTTTCCTTGCATGTCACAACAAACTTCCAAGAAAACACGTTTGAGCGTGGTATGGAGGATCCAAGTGTAGGAAATTTTTCCCCATGAACCAATGTTCATAGAGAGACTGATTTCGGAGAAAACCAATATACACACGCATATACACCTTCAACTAATCATATGAGCTAATTTAATAGAAAAAAAGGCCCATGATTATTTTATGTGTTCTCAAATTAATTTAGGTTCAAACACTATACTTATATGTAACAATTAATCCATCACACAATATTAGCATAGAAATAATAATCTCATATATTCAAACAAAAGATGATTAGTTTAGAAATATAATTGTGGGATCGTAATCACGTAATACTTTAAAAAAATCTGTCAATTCTAATGTACATAATAATTAATAAGTATTGGACAATAATGCAGTCAACTTTGACCTTCGATAATAATGCACTGAACTTTAGGAGGTGTTGGACAATAATGCACTCGAGACAATTTCGACGGTGGAGAACTTGGTGACAATCTTACGTGACAGACCGAGAAGACAAATATTTGTGGATCAATTCATCTCCTCCACCCGGTACATAGGATTGCCACCAAGTTAATCATTGCCAAAATCATACTAAGTGCATTATTGTTCAACACCCCCAAAGTACAGTGTATTATTATCCAATGTCAAAATTCAGTGCATTATTATCCAATACTCCAAAAATTCAATATATTAATATCCAAAAATCCACACATAAAAAACATTAATTAATCATTATATGCACACAAACAAAATAAAAGATAGAAACACACAAGCTAGGATGGCCCTTATTTATAAGGAAATATGCAAAGATACACATGCTAGTATGGCTCTTGTTGATTAGAAATCTTGAAAACTACTACTAATCAAGTGTTCCCTTTCCCTCCCTCTTATAATTGCATTTGCTTGTGTTGATGTGATTGAATCCCAATTATAACAAAATAGTGAAAATACTCTTCCTTTTTCTTTTTTTTCCTCGATATAAATAGTGCATGCAACAGTGACCACACGAAATCAAGTAGAGCACTAAAACCAAGGTGAGCCAACCAATGAAATAATTTCATATGGCAAGTTTTTATTGGTTGTTAGGTGGCGTCATGATCAGTGAAACAGGTCACCTGTCTGACACGTGCGCATGACCCACTGGTCTACTTCACTTGATTCGCCACCACACACAAACACTCTCTTATCTATCGTCACTTCATCAATCATCCATCACATAATTGACCCAAAAAGCCTTGGTAAAGAATCTATTCAAATGGTTTATGGTAAAAGATGGTTTAAGCTCCGGTGTTTCATATGGTACGGTACGATATGGTAATGGTGTAATGTGGTGAAATTTGAAAAAATATGATCGAATATGGTGGGTTGTGATGAGTTGTGGTGGGAGTTGAGGTAGGTGGGATAGGTGAGGAGAGATAATGTAAAAAGTAAAAGAAAAAAGTGAGTAGAGAGAAAAGTAAAAAGATACTTTGATAATGATTATGGTAAAGTGTGGTGGAGTGTGGTAGGATATTGAGTAGTGCGGTGTGGTGCGATACCAATTAAACCAAACCAAACCGATTTTGAACGGGGCCTTATATAGATTCAGGTTGTGCATTTTCGATTTTGAACCAAATAAATTGAGAATCAATCCAATTAAACCAAAGCAAACCGATTTTAATTAGTCGGGTTGTCGATTTAAAAGTTTGATTCGGTTTCGATTTTGAATGTATGAACAGTTCTGTTAGAATTGAGCATTATTCATTTTTGAACGGAATAAATCGATAATCGAACCAAAATCGAATCAATCACATTCGGTTCAATTTTCAATCTGTACTTTACTTCTTATTCGATTTTGAACCGATGAACAATTGTAATTCACACCCAAAAGTAGCAAAACTAATTAGTTTCAAATAGATGCAACGAAATTAGACCTATATTATTACAAAATAAGTTTATTAGACTAAAAATAAAGCAACTTATACATAACCCAACTCCAACCCAATCTTAATACAATTAGCACCAGTAAAATTTTGTCCGACACAAAAAAATTTGTTTTGATCCAAACTCAATTTTCACATTGATTGAATATTCAGACACAATATTTATCTTTTTCTATTTGTGAACCCGATTTCCACGTATATTTATAGCGCAATCCAAATTGTCCGACTCAGTCCAACAAGCAAAAGTCTGGACCCAACCATCAATTTCTTATTTAACCGAATTTGATTGATCTAAATTTACTCAAAACACAAATTTTGGTGATACAATCGTTTTCAAGGTTGACTCAAAATAAGGCAATTGCTAGATTACACTAACGTATTGGGGAGGGGAGAGAGCCCTCAGTAATAAAGCCAAAGGAGTTTGGATGATTGAAGTGGTGTCACGTGACCAACACCATGAGGTAGGGCTAAACTGGCTAAGAGGGGAGGTCACCACTCACCATGTTACTGACTTACATCAAAGGGGGGTTGTAATTTTACAAAAATGCCCCTCACCTGTGATAGTATAATGCTGTACTAATTAATTGGGTATTATAAGTATGCACATCTTGGTTGATCAATAACCTCAGAAAAATGATCAATTTTTTCGAGTTTACTTATTTTTTCTCATGTTTGGATGTAGGTTGACTTTGGGAAAAATTTCACAGTGAGCCCACTATTTTCTTCATTTTCCTAATAAAAGTTTCCCTTAAGAGGGACTAAGGGAAACTTTCCATGGAAAATTCTCCCCAAGAAAAATTTTCTCGACTACCAAACGCTCCCTTGGTGTTTGCAATTTGGCTAGCTTAATACTATATCCGTCTCAAAATGTTTGTCCGTTGACTAAATTTTGACCGTTGATTACTCACAAATTATAATGAGTTACAATATAAAATTACCGTCATTGTAATCTTTAGCAAATTATCTTTCTAATGATAGTGATTTTATATTTTAATTTGTAAGTAATTAATAGTCAAAATTTAGTCAATGAACAAACATTTTGGGACGGAGATAGTACAGCCTAAGTACAAACAGATACAAGTTCAATTGTTCAAGGCTTTCACCGTACCGTCTATGTCAGTAGGTACGCGTCGTCAAATTATATTAGAGCTGTAATTGAGCTTGAATTCACAACTATATCGAAATATAGGCCTACTACTTTTACAAGGTAACTTGTAAAAATTCAATTTTACTCTACTTTGCCTTAATTTATTTTGCCCTATCTTATAATTCAAAAAATGGAGTTTAGTTTTAAATAATTTACATTTAAAATTATTTATTCAACTCATAGAATTTATTTATTTTTCGGTTATTGATAGTCAAAAGGCTTAAATGTTCATAAAATACAGCAAACAGCAAACAAACACCAACAAAAGAAAAAAGGTTATAACCAAACCGCTAAATAAAATATCACAGTAAGGACTTTCGCGTGCACCACAACCAAATGAAATCATTACACCGAAAATATGATGCAAGATCAATGAAATCGGGTTGATGGGTCATCGAAAACTCGTACGCCTATAGCATTGTCAATAGTCACACCTTTTCGGTCAATCTCAACTTCGATCAAACTTATAGAATTTGTTTAAAAATAAAAAAAGAATAAGTGATGTGACATTTATCTACATGACTACATCGTTCTTTTTATGTGGTATCACGCGGTGTGGTACTGCACCAAACCGCACTCCTCAATATTGTACCACAATTCACCACACTCCACCACACTTTACCACAAATCATTACCAAAATATCTTCTTATTTTGTTCTCTCCTCACTGTTCTCCTCTATTTTTTACATTCTTTCTCCTCACCTACCCCACCTACAACAACTCCCACCACAACTTATCACAACCTACCACACTTCACCATACTTTTTCAAATTTCACCACGTCGCAACCAACCGCACCGCAATCGCACCGCATAAAAGAACAGGGCCTTACTCCCTCCTTTCTTTTTCATCTTTCATTTACAGTGTCAATCTTTAATCAATAATGTCTAATATAAATTTTTTATAAAAAAATATAATATTATACTTTTTTAAAAAGGATTTTTTATTATGAATCTGATGACATCAATTTTGTATGAAAAATCATTACACAAATTAAGATATTAACGGTTAAAGTTTTTAACGCAATTCCCTTGACGACAGATAAATAAAACGGGGGAGTATTAGCTGATGTGAATTTAAAATTATTTAAATACATTAATAAATTCAAGTTTAGGTGTTTTAAACTCAGATTATTAGGCCTTGTTCTTTTCTGCGGTATTTTTGCGGTATCGTGTGGTATGGTGTGGTGGAATTGTGGTGGAATTGTGGTAGGTTATTGGTATGCGGTGTATGTGAGGAGAGAGAATGTAAAAAGTAGAGGAGAAAAGTGATGAGAGAAAAAAGTAATGATTTGTAGTAAAGTATGGTGAGTTGTGACAAACTGCAGTATGCTGTGGTACCGCAGTTTGCCAACCGCTAAAAAGTATAGGGCCTTTAGATTATATAATCACTGGCGGATGAGAACATTCAATTTTTTTAAAGCCATCGTCAACGAGCATGTGCATTAACAACAAAATGATAATCTAGTTAAATTATCTTGTGTTTGTTTAGCATTTTTTAATAATGTATTGAATTATCATGTGATTGAGTTTGTTTGCTCCCTCCATTGCATATTATATTAATCGTGGTCTTTGAAATATTGTTGGGTTAAATTTTGAAAATTTTGAAAATTTTGGCCATAAAAATTTTGACCATACAATTTTCAACATATATAATGACTTGTTATACAAATTAAATTAGTATCATTAGATTTGTAATTAAAAATAATATGCTAAAAGTATAATACTACATCCATCCCATTATCTTTGTCAATTTAACTAACATTAGAAAATGAAGACACATTGGAATTGGTGTGAAAAGTTTGTAATTTACCCAATTTACCCCTATTTTTATTGAAAATAATAATTGTTGGAATTATAAAAATTGATAAACATTTTATCAATTAAGAGTAAAAATGGAATCATAATTGTTAAAATTATAAAAGTGCCAAAACAAATTAGGACAATGAAATTAGGTATAGTAACAAATATTTTGAGACGAAAGTAGTATTACAATTGTTAATAAAATAATTATATAAAAATTTATTAATAAAAAATAATATTAGAAATTGTGAGAGTTAATTAAATGACAATTAATATAGAAAAAAAGGGAGTAGTATTTTTGGGTAATGGAGCTTCTAGAATGTTAGGATGCTAAGAGCCTAAGACCCTGCAAAGGAGCCAAACTTGGATGAAAATTATGATAAATTAGGGGGAATGCTTCAATTTAAAAATCAAGCTAGATTTGAAACGAGATTTATGAACTTTTCCAAAACTATGGTGCTCTAGTTGTGCTTCCAGTTGCACTGCCGATTGTTAGGCCCTGTTGGAAATATTAATCTAGAAAAATCATGAAATGAATGACTAGAAAGATTTATAAAAGAATTTAGGATATTATGTGAAAAAATATCATAGAATGTTCTGGAAATATTAAGAAATAATGTAAGAAAAATCTAGAATATACATAATGACAAATTAATAAGGAGGTTAGGATTCTAACACCTCCTTACTACATATATAAATGGGCATTAGGGACATTCTCTTAAGGTGTGAAATTAATAAGCTCCTATAAAGAGTTCCTCCCACCACCACCATGTATCCAATTTCTCCCTTGTATCATTCTCCACTTCCAAATCCAAATTCCGAGTTTATTATCCAAATTTTGGCTCATTACACTTCTGCTACGCACCTCTCAAAATTTTCAACATGGTATCAGAGCTCAGATTAATCCTTTCTCCTCCATCTCTACTCATACTATGACGCAAACCAAAAAAAAATTGTTCATCGCTGAAAAGCATGAACACCTTCCTCCTTAACCAAGCAAGGTTAGCTAAAAGTCTAACCTAATCAACAATTCATGGGTGGCCAACTAAGAAAGCCAACCCAATTCATAAGGGGAGGACGCTAACATGTGGCCAAGTTCCCCCAATTAGGACAAAGTATCCCAAACACAACAAATCAACAAAACCCAATAAGCATACAACAAGACATTTGGGAAGAATGAATGAATTCAATCGGTGGAGAGTTAAGGCATGAAATATGTTAGACGCAAGAAGCTATGGAGGAGAAGCATGCAGAAGAAATTTCAAGTAATGAGGCAATCTGCAACAAGATTATTGCAAGAAGCTTAATACAATAGGCGGATCTCAAGACATACATCATTGAGCTACAATCGACGAACTTTAAAGCACATACAACCAAGAGGCAGAAGTGGAGTTTCGAGAAAAAAAAATGCAAGGAGCAAACTGGAGCACACATCAGTATCAAGAGATCAAGGACGTCAAAATTAGGGGTAGCGGGTGTCATATTTTAGAAAAGATATAAATAAGATTTTTCTAGATTAAAAGGAGTGTTGGAAATATTAATCTAGAAAGATCATGAAATGAATGACTAGAAAGATCTATAAAAAATTTAGGATATTATGTGAAAAATATCATCGAATGTTCTAGAAATATTAAGAGATAATGTAGAAAAATCTAGAATATAGATAATAACAAACTAGTAAGGAGGTTGGGATTCTAACACCTCCTTACTACATATATAAATGGGCATTAGGGACATTCTCTTAAGGTGTGAAATTAATAAGCTCCTATAAAGAGTTCCTCCCACCACCACCATGTATCCAATTTCTCCCTTGTATCATTCTCCACTTTCAAATCCAAATTCCGAGTTTATTATCCGAATTTTGGCTCATTACACTTCTGCTACGCACCTCTCAAAAATTTCAACCCTATTCTTTGGATTGGATAAAATGAAATTTTAATTGATTGGCTTGGATTTGATTGGATTGGATTTGATACTTTTTTGGGGAATCGTGTTTTTAGAGAGGAAAAGTGTTTGAGCAATTGTGTAAGGTTTGGATTAGATTGGATTAGATTAGATTGGATGGAAAGAGTTACCAATCCAAAGAACAGATTAGTCAACTTTTGATGATCCAAGCGAACTTTAAATTGAGTTCCATTTGAAGTGGTTTTCACCTCAGCCCAATGCTTGGTGAAGGAGTTGAGCATTTGTGCGTTTGAGGTGATGACTTAGGTACTCTTGTTTGTTGTTAAGTTTTCCATGTACAGTCATTATATGGTCTATCGTGGTGCACCTACCTAGATATACTATTTGTATTAATTTTTTAAAAAAATCATCAATATTAATTATAAAATTTACCATAAATTTATCAATATTATTTCTTAAAGTTATAAAAATTTTACAAAAATTTGTCACAAAAGAAATTTATATATTCCAATACATGTGGTGTACCTATGTAGGTACATACCACGGTAGAACAATATAATTTCCACTATGTCTTGTTCATAAAATCTTTGAATTATTTCCGTGTTTCTATAAGCTTGGGATCGTAAGATGACGAAAAGTTGGTCACAGCCCCCACCATAGGAGAATTAGAACTCCCAATTTCATGAATGATAGAAATTCCAACCCCCAAAACAAATTATTATTATTATTATTATTATTAGTCCTTAATCCGTGCGATGCACGGGATATTTAAAATTTTAAATAGTATAAAATAAATATGTTATTTTTGTTTTAAAAAATAAATATATTACCAAACATTCTCAATCCAAGTTAAAAAAAAACGACTTGGAATGATAAAAACCAATACTCCGAAATCTTGCCCGGGCGGGAAATGGAGTGGTCGAATGTAACAATCTTACCCTACATCTTGCAATTTAGATAGACAAATTCCAATTAATTACCCATAATTTAGAAATCGTTCGTTGCCTATTATTTCATTGGAAAGAAGCATGTGACATTGTTTTATTCATAAACAATATCGTATAAGTCGAAAATGAAAGGACAACGACCTTTATTACCATGTCATAAATGAAAGGGCAAAATTCACTGAACCCTATATACACCAATATCAAACCTCCTACATAACTATATATGATCCATGCAAAATACTATCTATATACATATGATGCTTGAATGAATTCCTTAATGCATGTAGTGTGTTAGTAAAAAAATATTCCTCTTAATTCTGAACTATCTCCATTATACACAACTAACGTCCATCAAATTTTCTTCTATCACGAGCTTCCTAAATTCCAGCAATTTAGCTTTGATGTTTCACCTTTAGTGCCACTCGTACACCAGGAGAATTTGCTCGATTCACATTAACATATCATTAATAGAAGGTAGATTATTTACAACTTGTCCAAATATAAACTAAGACAAAAGAATTATGATTTAGATATGATGGCAAAACGACATTTCACTCTTGCACAGACATACCTTTGTAAGGCTGTATAGGTGACCAACACCTTGTATAACAATGCATCACATAAAACCCCACAAATTATTGGAAAAATATCAATCAATCAACCCGATCAAGACTAAATGAAATTTAATTTGAGAGATATGCATAGTCTTGTTGTCAATGTATTTTAAACAGTCCAAAGAATAATCACAACAAACAAATATTTTACGGGTACACAATTGTTCAATCTGATGAAACAAAGAGCAACAAATATTAGGTACATAGCATCAATATCTAAGGTATATTCTCCAAGCCTGACGTAAAAATTCTTCTAGCAAGAAAATAAAAACAAAGGCAAGCAATATCTCTCTTGTATACAGAAATTGGGTTGCAATGTTATATATACAGTTCTATATGCATACTGCTCTTAACTTGTTTGTGGATATGTTTCGGAAGCGCCGACATTCAGAAAACCCTGAAAGTGTCAAATCTCGAGTAGTAATTTGCTAAAATCAGAGAAAAATTGATATGCATAATGCTCTTGGTTTGAGAGAGAGAAAGACAGAGATAGAGAAACAGAAGCAAGAACGAAATTAGGGTGGAGTTCAGGGAGAGAGAGAAGAAAGTGATAAAGATAGAATAGGAAACAATATTTGATTTGAAAAAAAAAAACGAAATATATGGTGGAGCTGCCGAGGAAATAGTACAGAATTCAATAGTTGTTTCAAATGTTATAGTTGACAGATTGGAAGAGAATGAAAGATGTTTCGATGTTTATATATTAGGTCGGGAGGTAGAGTCCTAATTAAATTTGAGTGAGAAGTAGAGTCTTAATTAAATTTGGGTGAGAAGTAGAGTCCTAATTAAATTTGGGTGAGAGTAGAGTCCTAATTGGGTTGGGAAGTAGATTTCTAATTAGATAAGGTAGACTCTTAATCTGATTAGAGTTCTTGTTTATTATATATATTTTTAAATTGATTTTTTTTATTATTTCATGGGCGGTAATTTTTTACTATATTTTTAAATCAATTTTTTTCTTTAATATGATTGGCCGATAACCCCTACAATTACTCTAGATCGAGTATTTCGAATTTCGAATATATTACTTTTATATTATTATTATTATTATTATAGATTATTATTATTATTATTATTTGGATTTTATGTTTAAATAATATGTACTTTGAGTGATTGGAAATAATAATAGTATTCTAATAATATACACTTTTACCGTATTATATTACATCAATATCAAATCTAACTCAGTTAAATATAGTACATACCTTAAAAATTGAGGTATTTGACTTGTATTTGTTCCTAAACTTTGTAAACCTCTTCTTGATAGTTTTTAACGAATTTACAAACTTTACCCTAAAATATTTTTTATTTTTTTCTAACTTTTTTGTTTCACCCTTATATTCCTTAAACAAATTATCATAATAATTTGGGTGGTAAAACAGGATTTAAAATGTTATTTTTAGTGAGTATACCTCATAGTCAACCTTTCTAGGACCGAGCATAAAAAAAGTTAGAAAAATATGAAACTTCAAAAAATTCTAGTATATAAATATGGAGTTAAATATGATATTTTTGGAGTACAATATGATAAAATAATGGGTTAATTGCTTTGTGGTGTTGGGCTTAAGATTTATTTACAATGAGTGACTTTCTTTACAACTTGGTGTTGCCATCAATCAAACTCACATTTGACCAAAAAACATTTACAGTTTGGTGTTTTTTAGTAAAGCTCAACCTATATGCATAGGTGTAATGATGGGAAATGAATATTTATACACTACTAAAAATATGTGTATTACCAACCACTTTTTTCCAACCAATTTAAAATAGTTGGAAAAACCAGCTATTTTAGCAACCATTTGATATTCCAACTATTTTTCAAAAAATTTAGTGGGAAAAATGGTTGGAAATTCCAACCAATTTTGCTAAAATTGGTTGGAAAATTTTCCTACCATCCTTTTTCCTACTATTTGAAATTGGTTGGAAAAATGGTTAGTAATCCAACCATTTTTTCCAACCATCTTCAAATAGTAGGAAAAAGGGTGGTAGGAAAATTTTGCAACCCTTTTAGCAAACTTGGTTGGAATTTCCAAGCATTTTTCCCACAAAATTTTTTGGAAAATAGTTGGAATATTAAATAGTTGCTAAAATGGTTAGTTTTTCCAACAATTTTAAATTGATTGGAAAAAGTGGTTGGTAATACACATATTTTTAGTAGTGTTAACAACTAAAATTGCGTTTGCAGTTACCCTATTCGTCAACTTGTTAACCTACCGTATTTTGGGTTAATCATATCATATGTCTGGGTTAACTACAATGAACTTCACGTACTCCTAACGTATAGTTCCAACATAACAAGGTTTATATACTGAAATTGGTAACTAATAAAGTAAAAACTACATAAGTTATGTTTTAAGGTTATGAAGATAGGTTATATGAGTAATGATGCTAACATAAAACACTCAACATGGACACCATGGACACCATTGACGGTTAACCCAGAACAATTTCATGTTGACCTACTGTATTTTGGGTTAATCACCTCATTGGTTTGGGTTAACCTACAATGGACAGTTAACCTATAATAAGTTCATGTTAACCAAGTTATGTCTGGGTTAACCACCTCATTGTTTTGAGTTAATCTACATTGAAGTTCACCGACTACTTGTGTTAAATACATCAAACATGTCACATCAACAACAGGCCTACTTGCTTTTACCAAACTTTAATCAAAAATAAATTTTTGATCAATCCAAGTTGATTGATGGCAACACCTAGTTGTAAAAAAAAATCTCATTTTAAGCTCAATCTTAACCCAACACTAGAGAGCAATTAACCCTAAAATAAACTATTACTAAAATATAATTCTAACGTACATTTTATTATTGTCCATGCATTTCTATGCATGAGGGAAGACTGCCTACATCTAGATTTCACCAGACCTTACATTAGTGGGACTATACTGAGATGTGATGTTGTTGATATTATTATTATAATTTTTTTTATTTTTTGAGGGGAAGAGCAAGATATCATTCAACTAATTAAATCAAGTTCAACTGATGTTACAACATGTGATGGGCAAGTTCCCACCCAAACCTGCTCTAAACCGATAGGATAAACCTTGGCCTTATGTGCGGCAGTGCTGCCGCTTCGTTTGACATGACTATAGAATATCGAATTGAAAAAACTATTAAAATGAATAATGTCATCAATAACTAAA
Source organism: Portulaca oleracea (assembly GCA_029582165.1). Lineage (NCBI taxonomy): Eukaryota > Viridiplantae > Streptophyta > Magnoliopsida > Caryophyllales > Portulacaceae > Portulaca > Portulaca oleracea. The sequence continues at coordinate 43,087,365 of CM055872.1, read as the reverse complement.
TCAATCTCACTAAGATATGATTGAAAGTGTCTAATCCGTTGAATAATTTCTAAGCAGTCCGACTCCAAAATAATCTCCTTTTCTTGAAGTCTTCGGGCCGTTTGAAGGCCGAAGAGACACGCTCTTGCTTCTACTACCAAAACGGGCCACCATGCTCTGATTCTCTTTGTAGCAGTCCACTGTATTTTCCCTTCTGAGTCCCTTGCCATCGCTCCCAGACCCACCCACCCTTCTTCCAGCATCGCAGCATCCACATTCACCTTGACGCTGCCTCTAGGCGGCAACATCCAGTGGTTTTGAATCATTAAATTACTCTGTCTTTGTCTTTTGTGTTCTGCCTCGTTTGTCTTGTTGAGTTCCTCCACCACTTCCTTGGCCCTTTACACCAGTACCTCTGCCTTCGTCTGCTTCTTGTTGAAAACCCAATCGTTGCGGGCCATCTAGATCAGCCATGGTAGTGTCATGCTCACCTGGAATTCCCCCATATGCATATTATTTTTTCAGTGCAGTAGCATCTCCCCAAGATCACTTGTGTTATCTCGGAGTTGTAAAGATTTTTGGGCAGACGACCTCCCAGGCGTTGTTTGCCAGAATGTGTGGTTGTCTCGCTTTCCTTGTTACACCAGGGACATATATCAGTTTGCATTATGTGTCTATATTTTAAGAGAACCCTCGTTGGTAGGGAGTTCATACACACCCTCCACCAAAAATGCTTGGCCTTGGGTAGTAGTGGGGCGTCCCACAACGCCGGCCAAAAGCGTTCAAATTCATCCAAATTGTATGAAGCCCCAAGCAGGTAAGCAATGTGGACAGTGAACACTCCACGCTTGTCTAAAATCCACATCAACCTGCCCTGCGGTAAGCGTGGACTGAGAGGGATTCCTAGGATTATGTTGTCACCTTCCTTATCAAAGATTTCTCGGATCAGGTCTTCTCCCCATATCATTGTTTCTTCATTGATTAATCCAGACACCATAACCAGCTGACTGGCAGCTCGAGGCGTGAAGATGACTCTAATTCCTTCATCATTCAAAGCCCACACATCTTCCAAAATTTGTATGCTCTTACCATCCCCCACCCGCCAGTGAGTATCTGAGAGAAGCTTCAAGGAAAGTAGTACGGGGATAGTGCTTGGCTTTCATCACTTGGGCTAATAGAGAATCCGGGTTTTGCATTAATCTCCATCCTTGCTTGGCCAGAAGAGCTTCATTAAAGGTTCCCAAATCTCGAAATCCCACTCCTCTAGATATTTGGGTTTACATAGTTCGTTCTACGCATTCCAATGGACTTTTCTGCCATCTTCCATACTGCCCCAAAAGAATTTTGCACATGTCCAATGGAGCTCATCTATGAGTGTCACCGAGAGCTTGAAGATACTCATCAGGTAAACAAGGATAACTTGTATTAATGATTTCATCATCACTTTCTTCCCTCTATTTGAGAGTATCCTCTCCTTCCACCTGTTTAGTTTCTTTCCAACTCTCTCCTTTATTCCATTGAATAGCCCTTTTTTCTCCTTCCCGTAAAGGTTGGTGCTCCAAGATGTTTTTGAAGTTTCTCCACCTTCCTCATTTGCAAAAGCCCCGCCAATTCCTCCTGTTTTTGCATGCTTACATTTTTGCTGAAAGACACCTCGGATTTTTCAAATTTTACCGCTTGGCCCGATGCTTTCTCGTACTTATTAGGATTTCAACTATCTCCAAGCACTCCTGTCTGGTTGCATGAGCAAAGAGCAAACTATCATTTGCGAAGAAGAGGTGTGACATTTTAAGGCCTCCTCTACTTGCTTTTACGCCATGAATCTTTCGTTGTTCTATCGCTTGCGAGAGGAGATGAGAGAGGGATTCTGCTACCAGGATGATCAAATATCATGAGATCCGATCTTCTTGCCGGATGCTCTGTGTCGATTTTACCTCAGTACCGCATATTTCTCCATTGATATAGAAACCGTAGGACACTGAGGTAATGTAGTTTATCACTGTATTAATCCAATCTTCTCTAAAGCCCAGTCTGTGCAGGACCGCCTGCAAAAAGTGTCATTCAACCCTATCGTACGCTTTGCTTATATCCAATTTCACTGCCATCGATCCAATTCTTGTTCGGGACCTACATTTCATTGTATGGAAAATCTGTAGGACCACCAAAATGTTGTTAGTGATTAGTCGTCCTGGCACAAATCCGCTTTGGTTTTGGGAGATTACCTCCGGAAGCCCATTTTTAATATATTCGCGAGAACTTTCAAATATATCTTGTATAACACCGTGCAAAGGCTAATAGGCCTGTACTGGAGCATACTCACTAGCTTTTGAACCTTTGGCGTTAGGGTGATTATAGTTCTATTGATTTCCTTGGGATGTAACTTGTCGGTCAAAATGTCAATAACAAGATATGTCATTTCTTTGCCGACTATGGGCCAATATGTTTGGTAAAACTGAGCATGCATTCCATCATATCCCGACGCCTTTGTTGGGTGAATTTGAAATAGCGTCCGCTTTATTTCCTCTGTTGTATATTCTTGGCTAAGGGTCGCATTCATGTCATCCGAGACCTTTGTTAGGATGCATTCTTGTTGATATTATTATTGTCCAATCACGCAATGTACATTTAGGAAAACATTATCTGGTAGGCTCCAAATTTTGTTTATTCTAAATTGTTAACCACTTTAGAAACTATTACAAGTGGTAGACTTATTTTCAAAAGTATTTCATCTCCTAAAGTCTTTTTTGTATTGTTTGTCATTAAGTCATTGCTTCGCAAAACTCTCCTCCTCTCTCATTCTCACACAACTCACCATCTTAATCAACAATCGGAATCCTAACACTTGTATATATGTAGAAAAATGTACATATAGCTGAGAAGAAAGAGCTCACGAGATGAAATAACTTTGAAAATAAGTCCACCACTTGAAATAATTTCTAAAATGATTAACAACTTAGAATATAAAAATATTAGAATCTACCATATGAAATTTCCCTATTATGTAACTTGAAAAATTCTTAATTATTGTTAAAGTTAGGATTAAAACCTCTCTTCTCATCAAATACTTTATGCTTTCAAATCAACTTTTATGCCCAACCTAAAAAATGTAATATCTATTTCGTTTCTTCCCCCCCCCCCCCCAAACTTGTCCTTAACTTGCTTTCCAGTATCGTAGGAGGCAAAATTTTGTCGACAAATCAACATATGACACCTGAAAAATAAATTAAATTTATTTTGCCATTTAATATCCGTCACGTGTTAAATTAATTATGGCGGTCCATCTAATTAAATTTTAAATGGAAATGTATCATGACCAATAATATCGTGACACGTGTCAATTATGATGCAGAAAATGGTAATTATTTTTTTATTGTTAAAATAAAGGAATAACTAACTAATTTGGACCCAAACCCAAAGTCAGACTGAAACTCTAGTCCTCCATGGCCTATAAATAAGGGTCATCTCCCTCATTTACAATACACTTTGCAGTCTAAATTCGACATTCCGCATTCTGCACTCCAGAGGATTCAGAAGATCGAACTACAAGCGACCTCTAGCTACCAAATCAAGGATCATGGTCTGCAAAAGCTCAAGATCAAAAGCCCCAAGTTTCAGCACGTCAAGATCAAGGATTCCTACCAAGTTCTTCAGCTCGACCTGCATTTGAGATCAAGATCAAGCGTCTGCGCCCTCGACTCAGGCGAGAAGTCATCTTTCAAGGGCCTGGCCATCCAAGCTTCTAGGAGATTGAATCAGAGGAATACTTCATTGTATTTAATACAGAGACAAACATTCATAAATTAATACAAACTATATTTGTTTCTCAATTTCTTGTTTTTATTAAATTTAGACTCGAAGTTTGTGTTTATAAGTTGTGTGGATTCAGGTTATGGGAGGGGAAGGGATGGAAAAGAGGGGTTTTTTGCATTTTGGACCTCGAAGTATAGGGGTATTTATTTTTTGGACCCTTGAGTTTCATCGTTTATATTTGGGACCCTAAAATTTATAGTTGAATAAAAAAGGACCTTAAAGTTTGTAGTTTGACAAAAAATGCTCGTATACTGTTTTTCTTTTTCTTCCCATATTTGAATTTATCTCCCGATTAGCACTTAACTTCAGGACTAAGGTTAAAACTAATATTGAAGTTGTAATACACCTCTCTTATTCATGCCGGAACTAATTAGACTCTATTGTAATACACATCTCTCATTCATGGCGGAACTACTTAGACCCTTGATACTTCAGGATCTAATTAGTTCCGACATGAATAAGAGAGATATATTATAAGTTCAATATCAGTTTTAACCTTACTCCTGAAGTTTGGCGCTAATCGGGAGATAAATTCAATCATGGGAAGAAAAAAAAACAGTACACTGACTTTTTTTTTTTAAACTACAAACTTTAAGGTCTTTTTTTATTAAACCATAAACTTTAGGGTCCCAAATATAAACAATGAAACTTAAGGGTCAAGAAAATAAATACTCCTATACTTTGGGGTCCAAAATGCAAATAACCCCGGAAAAGGAGGAGAAATATATTAAATAACCTCCTTTATCCTTATTTAGAAAACTAAATAGTAGGGGAGAGGAGGGCAACCACTTACATCAATTTTCTTTATTAACCCTCTTTTCATTAACCCCCCCAATATGAGGGTTAATGGAGGAGAACCAAATTCATTATATGTTAAAAAAAATATAAATTTTCTCCCCTCCTCCCTCCTCCCTCCCTTCTTTCTCTCCCTTTTCTAATCTAAACACAACAACTAACCCTTCTTACCATCATTCCTCTCCATTTATAATCCTAATAAAGTAGAAATAGGTAGACCTGTCAATTCGGTCGAGCGGGCGGTTTCGGGTCGGTCGTATATCGAGTTCGGGTAAATATGGGTCGACTGATTTCGGGTTCGGGAAAATACGGGCAGTGTATTTCGGTTTCGGGTTAACCCAACGAGTTATGATTGCGACCTTTTTTTGCTTTTTCTTTTTTCAAAAATGGTCTCTAAATACTACTTTTTGAACAATATACATAATAAAATATGATTATCTTCTAGCAACGATAGATTATTGTAACTATTTTAACTTAAATAAGATAAATAACAAATAAATAAGTTGCGCTTATAGTTTAATAGTTAAAAATTTGAATGCAAAGTCACAAATTTTAATAAGTTTAACTTAAAAAGTTAAATTTTCGGGTCAAACGGGCTGGTCGGGTTTGACTCGCTAATTTTCGGGTTTGGTATATTTTAGGTTTATTTGAAAAAATCGTGTTCAAAACCCGGAAATTTCGAACGAGTTCAGGTCGGGTCAGAATTTGCCAAATCCAGAAATAGGTCTCTCCTCCCTTTTCCTCTCCTCCCCTCCCCTCCCCTTCCCTCTCCTCTAATACCTTCCCCTCCCCCTCTAAATTAACCAAATAGTTGTTAGGCTCTGCTCAGTAAGTTGTCAGTTGTTAGTCATTTGTAGTGTGCATGACTGACTGTGGCATCCAACTTTTATTTTTAATAACAATAGTCAGTCTAACTTTTTAGTTTAAATTAACACTCAACTTATTTAACTGATTATAATTATCACTGAACTTTTTAAACTATTTAGAATTGTCACATCAACCAGCTAATGTAGGCTTTTTTTACTTTATCTTTATTTTTCTTGGAAAATGCAAATAAAATTGGGAGCACTTTATGCAAAAGATCAGTAAGACACTTCCCCTTCTATTTATTCATCATCTTTCCTTCTCTTTCAACTTTCTCAAGGATCTGAAAACCTTATTGTCGAATTTTACCTCCAATGTAGTTGGAAACCCCAAAATTGAGCTAGGGTTTTTGTTCGGCTAGTGATTTTGAGTAAATTTAACCATAAAATATTTGGGTTTGTTGGAGAAAGTGTGAATAAATTGTGTGTAATAAGAAGAGATGAAGAAGAAGTGCAAGGGAATAAGTAAATTAGATTGATTATTTGAATTGGTTATTTAGAAAAAATTGCTTGATGAAGTTAGTAGTTTATGAAAAAATTATTTAATAAAACCATTTATACCCTTTGTCAATAATTCAACATAATTTGTATCAATTATTAAACATGACATTTGAATAAGCTCATTATAAATAAAATGGCTTCCTTCCACCTATTGAAAATTAACCCATGGGACTTAAAAGTGATTAGACTTATGAATTATGATCAATACACGTTATAATAAACAGAGCCTTAATATATAACCTTGCTTGCAACTCGTTTGTTTCCGGTGACCCACTAGGCCCCGTTTTTTATACGGCTGGTTGTGGTGCGGTGTGGAGGAAATGTGTTGAATTGTGATGAGTTGGAAAAAGTTGTGATGGATTGTGGTGGGTGTGAGGAAAGTTGTGGTGGGTTGTGGTACAATATGGAAAGTTTAACTTTCAATAAAAAAATAAATTAAATTAAAAAAATAAATTATAATAAATTGTAATGGAATATAAAAAATTACGGTACGGTATGATATCGCACCAGGTGAGCCGCATAAGAAAACGAGGTTTTAGCCTACTAACTCCAAGTACAAAATATTGATGATGGAATAGTTTACATGTCAAGTAGAAATTGATACATCAAGCTCACAAGTGGGACAACTTTAATGCAAATGCTTTTTGACCATAACATTTAAAAGGGGCGGCATAACTCACAAGGAATATGCAAATGAGCACATTCTAGGAAAATCCCAAAAAGCTACCTCCTAGTTTTATATTTCAAGTTGATTACCATCTAATAAACAACTATCACTCATAATATATGTAATGTCCCAGTTGCCTGAAGAGCGCTGGCAAAATTTCATCCGATCCAAATTATCTAAATTGTCTGATTCTAAAAAATCGGGTAAGAATATAGATTTTTTGTCTGAATTTTGATATTGACCGAATTGACCGAATATTTGGACAAAAAATGTCTCTTTTTTCTATTGTCCGAACCCGATTTTTTGATTCGTTCGAATTGTCCGACCCGGTTCAATCCGAAATAAAATCAGGTCTGAACATGAATTTCTCATCCGAATTTTGATATTGTCCAAATTTACCCGTATCCACATTTTTGCCAACGCTACGTAAAGGCATACGTGGTATGACTTATGAGTAAACTTTCTAGTGGCGTACAGTTGACTGTCAACTCTACACTCACAATAATATCATATCATCGCTTACCATATAATTGATCGGTTAGAAATTCTCCCACATTCTTTCAATTTCAAGCTGCTTCATACTGTCAATTTGTGGCTTCCTTTTTGAATTAACCAATATGAATTATCAACGTAGTTTTCCATTTTGAACTGAATCTCTGCTTTTTTTTATCTCTTAAGAATCCACTATACGATTTTTTTATTTTTTTTTTAACACTTTAAAGGTGACATTTCTTTTGTATTAAGTGGCGTTATGAATATACATATATATATATGTATATATAGATTTTTAATTAACCAATATGTATAATCAACAAAGATATTTTTATAAATGATACTGATATTTATATACAATACATTATGGTCCTCATGGCCAACTTTAACTCATACAAGATATTTTTTATAAAATACATTATCTTCATCTTATAATATCATAATAGTTGTCACTTTAATTAATCTTTTTTGTCTTACAATATTTATCACTCTAGAATTTCAATTCAATGTAATTTTTTCCAATTAACTACTGTTATTATTAGTTTTTCATATAGAAAGATAGAAAAAGTAAGAGAAAAAGATATTCATATTGTTAGGATCGGATTCAGATCTGTTGCCAGTTGTTAGCCACTTGTTAGAGTGTAAAATGGAGCAATATATGCAGCGGAAGGAAATTTAGGATGATTATGGAATCGAGGATAGTAATAGAGAGGCAAGAACAAATAAAGATATATGGGTGAGACAATATTTTTACGTGGGAAACCGAAGAACTCGGAGAAAAACCCACAGGCGACAAAATCAACTATTAGAAAAGGAGATATTACAAGAGGTAAAATTTAATCTCTCATACACCCTCACAACCTAGGGATAAGTAGCGTGAAGATGTGGAAATAACATCGTACCTCCCTCACGGAGAGTTTTGAAGGCTCTCACATTGGCTACGTCGACAGCTTGCCGCATATTACAAGGAGAATAAAGACCTCTATTTATAGTAGAATGAAGGAAAGGGAAACTAGGTTAAATATTACAAAAACTAAAAACAACAACGGAGAAGCGCCGTAGACGTGAAAGGCCCATAAGGAGAAGCGCTGGCAGCGTTTTGTATAGGAAACTGTCTGTTGATGCCGCTGGTAGCGCTGGAAGAGAGGGGTAGCATTTTTGTTGCGCCCAATTCTTCAATCAAGGAGATTTTGGGCCATAAAACCCAACAAACTCCACCTTGGGTCAAAATCTCTGGTACCGTCATAGAACCCTGAATTTTGATTTGCCAACGAACTTCTCGACGTCACCCTGTTAACAACACTCTATCACCCAAATTCTAATAACCAAATTTTGACTTCATCCTGAATTTGATTGAACCCAGCTCTAAAGGAATTTGACCTGGCTCCGACAGGATTAGAAGTTTACTGAATCTGGTTGTATCTGACTTTGAAGGAATTTCACCTAACTCCGGTAATATAGAAACTTGGCTGAATCTGGCTGTACCCGGCTTTTGAAGGAATTTAACCTGACTTCGGTAGGATCTGAATCTTATTGAACCCAGCTCTGATACCACTTGTTAGGATCAGATTCAAATCTGTTGTCAGTTGTTAGCCACTTGTTAGGGTGTAAAATAGAGCAATATATGCAACATAAGGAAATTTAGGATGATTATGGATTCGAGGATAATAATAGAGAGGCAAGAATAAAGATATATGAGTGAGACAGTATTTTTACGTGGGAAACCGAAGAACTCGGAGAAAAACCCATGTGCGACAAAATCAACTAGTAGAAAAGGAGATATTACAAGAGGTAAAATTTAATCTTTCATACACTCTCACAACCTAGGGATAAGTAGCGTGAAGATGTGGAAATAACATCGTACCTCCCTCACGGAGAGTTTTGAAGGCTCTCACATCGGCTACGTCAGCCGCTTGCCGCATATTACAAGGAGAATAAAGATCTCTATTTATAGTAGAATGAAAGAAAGGGAAATTAGGTTAAATATTACAAAACTGGAGAAGCGCCGCAGACATGAAAGGCTCATAAGGAGAAGCGCTGGCAGCGGTCCGAAAACGCTGGCAGCGTTTTGTATAAGAAACTGTCTGTTGATGCCGTTGGTAATTATCGGATGGTAATTATCGATTGGCCTGTGAGTCAATTGAAATTGATAATACCTTAGGCTTGAAGGTTCATGGATGGAATATTTACTTACAGGAGAGTCATGTCGATGGTAATTGTGGTGCTTTATGTATTAATTTTTCAGTTTTACTACTCCCTCCGTTGTATATCTAAAATCCATTTTAGATGGAAGAGTTATTTATGTCTCACAAAAACGTAACTTTTAATTTTATGATAAATTTCAAATATGGAACGGAGAAATTATTGATTTAATATTTGTATTTACTTTGGATCATAGATGGATTTTATCAAAAATAATAATCAGAAAAAAGTCAAAAGTTTGAAAAAGTTTGCATTTGTATAATGTAAACATCTGTATCTACTTTACTTAATTCTGGGATCTCATTTTAATTATTAATGAAGGAGGTCACATGATGCATGATACTTAGGAAATTAAAAAGCGGGTTTTAGAGTTAAGCAAAGATCACACACACTAATTAATAATCTTTTCAACAAAAGCGATGCTATATTTGTAAAATTTACATGGTGGCATGCATTTTATGACCAAATTATTTATGCCTACTATAAAGACTTTAATTAAATAAAAATAAACAAATACTCCTACACAAGGTCAATGTGGAGCTATGGATAATGCATCCTACCTGTAAACTATTCATCAATTCTCAAAATAGGTACATCAACTAAAAACAAAAGGAATATATTATTGAAAATTTTTTCCAACTATGATAGTTGAAATGTATAATTACCTTAAAATATATTTATTAGAAAACCGAAATCAATGTACTTTGATTAAAGAACTCGTTACAATAAGTAATTCTATTTCTTCATATATAAATTTTGACAAAATTTAATACTTTAAGAAGATTTGATCATAATTAATTATTTTCAACTATTATAGTATTTTGTTTTAATATATAGTTAATGGTATTTAGGGAGACAATAATCTTTATAATAGATGTGATTTATTTTTAATAAATTAATGATTATAAAATTTTCAACTACCAAAATTGAAAAAAATTTCAACTATGATAGATTTTTCGAAAGGAAATATAAATTTTTAGTTTGAAAATTCAATTCCTAATCCAGAAACTAACTTGATTGCCACTCATTATGATTGCCATGAAAATGATCATCTCAGTCATGGGGATCACTAAGTTAACAGTTTTTAACATCTAATATCCACGTCATTAGGACCTTATCCGAACAAAAAAATGAGCTGGAATTAGTTTTTTATATTTTAATTAATTTTTAATATTTTGATAAAGTATCATAAATCAAAATCTTCCTTAAGATATGCTTTACATTGTACCTTGAAATGGAAACAAGTAATATTAAAAAATAATATTGACCATTTTGTTGGAGGATGGAAAACGAACTGTGATACACCTGTCTAACGTGCTTCAGGTGTAATTTTGATCAGACTTCTTGAATTCGTCCATTCATTTTATCCACATCAACATAGAACATTTAAAAGTATTTGACATTTTCATCTCTCTTTCAATATAATTTTTTACAAAAAGGAAATCGAGAAACTGGTTCCTTAAAGTCAAAGGAACTGTTTCGTAAAATTAATGGTTTAGATAGCGTATAACGGTTTATATAGCACATAGTGGTTTAGATAACAGATAACTGTTTTACTTTAGCGATTAGCGGATAATTATTTATATGAGCATTTGAAGAAAATGTGTTCGATAAATTTAGCGGTTGGATTAAGTTATAAACATAAAAAGACCGAAAAGGACAAAAAGCAACAACATCCGTAAATAGTGAATATGAATTTTTTAACTATTGTAAGTTACAATTAGACCTGTGAAAGTGTGAATTGGGGGTCCTCTGTTTTTTCTTGCAGATGGTAAATTGCTGAAGTGGATGATGGATATAGTAATGTAGGAAAGTGGTGTGGTTGATATGGACAATTGCGGTTAATGCGGATATTAATTACCACAAAAAAAAAAAAAAAACAGGGCAATACAGGTCGAGTGATTATCGGGTTTGGGTAAATATGACTCGGATGAATCACGGATTCAGGTGAATAGGTGCAGTGTATTTTTTGATTTTGGGTCAACCCAATGAATTATGACTGTGACTTTTTTTCCATTTTGTCTATAAAAAATCGTCTCTAAGAACTATATTTTGTAGAAATATACATAATAAAATACGATTATCTCTTAGCAACATATAGATTATTTTTGGATTTTTTAACTTAAACTAGTGAAATACTAGATGAATAAAAGTTGTATTTGTAGTTTAATAATTAGGAATCTCAATAAAAAGTCTCAAATTCCTACAGAATTGAACTTAAAAATAAAACTTTGGGATCAAACGGGTGGGTCGGGTTTGACCATCTAAATCGAGAGTTTTCTGGGTTCGGTTTATTTTTGACTTTGGGTTTTTAAAATCAGATTTTTGGCGGTGTTCGGGTGTAGTAAAAAATTGACAAGTCTAGCTACATTGTATATAGATCTTTAGTTCAACCTATATAACATTTTAGTTTATAGAACATTAAAAAGATCTATGGAACTTGATTCCACATTATTAATATTATGGAAACTTGAATCAAAATTGTCATCTCCTTCAACATTAATATTATCGAAACTTGCTTGAATTGTTGCTCAACACCGTTACACATTGTTATTGTTTCTACTATAAGAATTGAGCACGCACCTAAATTGAAATCGGAGGGCTCAATGAATCTTTGCACCCAATCTCTGGTGATGCATGTAGTCATTGGCTGCTCCTTGCATGAATCTTGATCTATCAAAGTTAATTTTGCTTATACTCCTCACGGCTTGGCCCAATCAAAGAAACGTAGAGGCTTCGATAATGGTTGTGACTTTGTAGCTAATGCACAACATTGACATTGTTAGCTTATATGAACATAAGTATCTTATTGAAGGTTCATTCCAAAAGACATGAGGTTTGCGAGTTCTAAATTGTCTAGAGAAGAAATTTGTGCCTTTATCCGAATTGGTTGATTTGAAATTAGCTCACATTAAAAGATATGTCTATGAGGATTCCTTCATTTCGTTGATTGATCGAGAATTTGCGAGCCAATCATGATTGAATATCACAGGTCCTTGATTTTCATGATAATCATGTAATGCAGAAAGAGTTGGTCTACTACTCTACTCTCATTCACTCCCTTGGTCTATACATTCATTATAAAAGCAAGGTAATGGAAGAGTTCACCTGCATTCCACGTCGTTGAAAGTTAACCTTATTGTTAAGAGAGTTATGACAAAGTTTTAACTTTTTGCATTATATCTAGCCATTTCTAAAACTATGGTGAATATTGATCAATGTGTTTACAAGGAAAAATGCATCCAGAATCTTGAAGTCAGCAGCAGGAGGGTACATCTTCTTAGATTGTACATACCATCTTCTTCAAACTTCTTCATTTCATCTGGGAGAAGCTTCAATTCTTGTAGTGAAAGCAACAATAGGAAAAAAAAAAGCAGGTAGTCACAACAAAATTGAAAAGATCTTACTTGAATAATTGAACAGATCGTACCAACATCGTGGCTTGGCGAACCACTATTCCGAAAGTAATTACAGCTTTAGATTTTAAAAAATAAACTAAACTTTTTTTCCTAATATTTGAGAAAAAAATTAATGTTTTCTAGACTTTCACAAAAAATATACACAAAATAAAGATGTTGTAAAAAATAAAGTCATAAATTCAACAACACAGGGTAAATTCCAGATTTAGATATTTATTTTTTAGGTATTGTTTTGTATTCTTATAGTTTTTTTTTAAAACTAATTTATTTATATTTTCAGACAAATATTCACAAAATAAAAATATATTAAAACCTCTCCTATTTCCCATTAATTTACAAAGTGTCAAATTACCCTAATTTAGAAATTAAAATAAAATTACATTAAATAGGGGCAAACCAGTCAAAACACTCATTTCAACCAAGTTGGTCAGAAATTTCAAATAAATAACAAAAATCTCTAAATTAACCATATGGGAGATAAATTGTAGTATAAAAATGTCTAGGTTGAATTTCGTAATGTCACAAATCGAAAAGGAGGTATGTGCAAATTTTCCATTGTCAAACAGGATCTTAAATATATAAGTGGTGTGTCCAAAAGAAAAAAAACGATGTAGAATAATCATTCAAACGCAAAACAAAATTGAATTTCCTTGGCATTAAATTCTACACAAGTTGAAATCATGACGCCACATTTTTCTTTTTTTCTTTTTCTTTTGTTGACTTTGAACAACACATCACAAGTCCCATTTTACTTGTACATCTATCTAACTCAAGAAAACCAATGTGTATTGGGAATTGAGGTAAAAAAAATTATAATTTACCCAAAATAATAGCTGTTGGAATTTTAAAAAATAATAAATGAATCTATTAATTAAGGGTAGAAAAAAATTACAGTTGTAATATTTTGGAACAAAGAATTTAGATAAAAAGGATAAATATTTTGGGACGGAGGTAGTAGAAAAATCATTCAAACACAAAACAATAGAAAAATACTCTTTCCTTTCCTTAAAGTTTGTTCGCATGGAAAATTATATAGTTAATTTTGAAAATTTTAATTATAAATTTCTCGATATATATGATGATTTATAATGTAAAATTAATATGATTAAATTCATAGTGAAAAATACTTTTATATAAATATAATTCTATAATTTTTTTGAAAATATATATTAGAAAATGATAGTCAAAATATCATATTGAAAATTAAAAAAATAAAAAATGACGAGTAGTGGAGCGAGTACTAATTAATAATTAAAGAATTTATGCTAGAAAACTTCAAGTTGTTTTTAGAGATGTGTATCATCAATCGTGATTTTGATTTTCTTTTTTTTATGGAAATTGTGATTTTCTTTTGATAATACAAGAGAAATTCATTAATAAAAAAAGTCATGAAGTATCTATAATAAAAATCAATTATTAAGATAAATTTTCATCTCAAAAAAGATAACGGTGAATATTTTCTCAAAACGACTCTGAACATATAACAATCTTTTTTGTCATTAATCACATTTCTAGCTTCTTCGTGCCTTTTCAGAATTCCAACAAACTATAGTTTAACCTTGTAGAATATAAACTTAGTTAATAAAATAAAATATAATTAAAAGGGAAATCTTCGTTATAGAATCATGTGAATTTTTTTATCATCGATTCATTCACCATTAAAAAAAACATCAACGTAATAATAATTAACTTACAAAACTTCAATTATTTAGATCTACGAAGACTCGCACAGAGGCAAGGGAAAAGACTTCCTAAAGGTAAGAGAGCATACTCACACTATTATAAGAAGACCATAACTAACTTTAACTCTCACATCATAGAGAGAAGATTTATTAAAGTGTAAGGGAAAACTATTGAGTAATTACTTGATAAATTAGAAAATATACATAAATGATTGGAACTTGAGGCTTACCACTAACAAATATATGGCTGATGAACCTTTGCATAATTTCCTCCATTCCTTCATATTTTTAATGTTTGACTTTTTACATTTTTCAAGGTGTCATTTTGACCTTCCATTTTTAACAAAAAATTATTTTAAAGTATCAAATAAATATATTCGTATAAATTCAGCGAAAATAGAGTTAATAAATATATTTATAGAAAATATTTTTCTGAAATAGATTAATGATATTTCAAACACAAAACAAAACAGAAATACTTTATCAATAAGATATTAAGATCATGACTTAAGTTGCCTAGAAAAATCTTTCAAACACAAAACAAAAAACTGAAATTCCTTAGCAAAAAAAAAAAAAAATCCATGCAAAATTGAAATCATGACACCACATTTTCCCATATGGTGAAGTAGAATTAGAATTATACTTTCGACTAGTTTCGAGAGTACCATATTTTTGAATTTCCAATTTTAATTTTATGACTATTTGTGCATAATTTTATTAATTAGTACACATATATAAATTCATGGACATATATACTCATAAAATTAACAAGTATAAACATGTTCATAAAAAAAGCATAAACTCATAAATGTATAAATTACACAGTCAAATAACAAATACATATATTGTATATGTGATCAAATTGCGTGAAATTAAAATTATACTCCAATAAATTTAAACTTATAAATATACTTTTTATAAAAGTATACTACTTTTTTCCCAAGGTGTTTATCAATTTAATTAGACTTTGACCGTTAATTGTTCATAAATTACAATAAAACAACGATAATTTTATATTGTAACTCATTATTATTGATGGATAATCGACGGTCAAAATTTAATCAAATTAATAAATACTAGGCCTCAACCCGTGTGATGCACGAAGTATTTTAAAATTGTTATTTTATAAAATCAAAAATTTAATAGTAATCGTAGATATAATTTAGAGAGAATGAAACATTGATCATATTATCTAATGCAAACGAAACATGACAAATTGTTCAAATACACAGGCCAACAATTTCAGATGCGAAAGACACAAACTGGCCCAAACTCGCAAAAAAACAAACTAATGATGAACCACTTAATAGATGACAGTAATGTTCGATTAAAAAAAAAATAGATGTCAATAATATATTTAAAAAGAAAAAGCCTCGTGCGATGCACAAAGTATAATAAAACAATTTTAATTTAAAAAGAAAAAAACAATAACTGTAGGTATAATTTATAAAGAAAAAACTATTATATTATCCAATGAAAAGACATCATAATCAATTGTTCAAACGAAATACATACATATTTTTATAGGGAAATTGGATTATAATAATCCCTACTTTTGCAAATTGGATGACAATGATCCCTACTTTCAATTTGTATTCTGGTGGTCCAAAAAAAAAATATTTTTTAAAGTGTAGGCCAACACCAAAATAATTAATATTATTTGCACCAAAATAATTTAATTCATAGTCTAAAGGAGTCAATGATTAGTGATCCTTTTTATTTTTTTAATTTTAAAATAAAATCCGGATTAAAAAAATAAAAAAATTGAAAATAGAAAAAAAAATATAATTTTCTATGTTGTGATTGGTTAAATCCCCTACAGTGACTCCGATGACTCTATTTCGTGTGACCCACAATGATTTCTATTATAATATATAGATTATATAATCAAAAATGGTGATATGATTTGAATATGCAGAATTCAGAGTAGTTTTTGAATATATCAATTACAATGAATGCAATCAATGTAGAACCCAATAGGTTTGCATATCTATATAATAATTATTTGAAACTTACCTTAATGAGAGTATGAATTGGGAATGTCAATAATCAATTGAGACGAATATGGCGAAGATCAAATGTGATTCTGGCTGGGATGTGAAAGTATTGTATTTATATGTTTTGGAAAAAGTAATGAACGTAACCTAGCTGCAGTTGCGCCGGATATTTTAACAGTTGTAAACGTGATCAAACTCTAAAGCCATATGAGATTCGTAAAAGTTTTTTTTAATTCTAAAATAAAATTAAATCCGAAAGAGTTGTGTAACAGCTGTAAATGGGGTCAGAGTCCAAAACAGCCAAAGTTTCAAATAAAATCCGGTTAGAGTCCAATGCAGCCTAAGTTTTGATTTTCATAGATTATTATAATAATTTTATGAAATTATTAAAAAAATTTCTAAAAATTGTATTTTTCTTAATATGATTAATGAAACTCCTCAAACGTCTCGTTGCGATTTCTTTACTACTCTGAATTATCGATATAAGTATATAGATATGGAGACGAAAATAATAAATATATATTCTCCCCAGATTATAATGCAATTTCAGTTGAACCACAACATATCACAGTTCAGATACGCTGAAACACAACCTATACATAACTGTTTTACACATACCTGCATTTACCATCCCACTTTCCTACGTCGTATACTCGTATTGGGTCTCTAATTCTAATTATAACCTGTTACCCCTTGACCACCGCAAAGGACATTTCTGTCACTCCAACTATTTTCTCTTTTTCTTTCCCCCTTCCTCCTTTTTTTTTCTTTTCCTTTTTCTTTTTCAAAAGCAAGCAAACAAACTCCCAAAATATGAGGGCGAAACCCAAACTCCCTCCCACTATAAAACCCCCCTTCCCAACTCCTCAGTCTCCCTTGTCCGCTCCTTCATCCCCTCTTTCCGGATCTCTTCTCGATTTCTCTAAACCCTCCCAACCACCACCCATGGCGGCGGCGGTCACGGCGGATCCTCCGCCACCCACCCCCACTCCCACCACCGTCACCACCGTCACCCCCAAGACCATCCTCGGCAAGTACCAACTGGGCCGTCTTCTGGGACGGGGAAGCTTCGCGAAGGTCTACCATGGCCGCTCCATCAAAGACAACCAGGCCGTCGCCATTAAAGTAATCGACAAAGCTCGCACAGACCCTGCCATGGAGCCCAGAATAGTCAAAGAAGTCGAGGCCATGCGGAGGCTCGATCACCCCAACGTCCTCCGCATCCATGAAGTCATGGCGACGAAGACCAAGATCTACCTCGTCATGGAGCTCGCCAAGGGCGGCGATCTCTTCGGGAAACTCGCCCGCCGTCCTAACCACCGCTTCTCGGAGCCGATCGCGCGGCGGTACTTCCACCAGCTCGTGGCGGCGCTCCATTACTGCCACCGCAACAACGTCGCCCACCGCGACGTCAAGCCCCAGAACCTCCTCCTCGACGACGAAGGCAACGTCAAACTCTCCGACTTCGGCCTCTCCGCCGTCGGCGAAGCCGGCGGCGGAGCCACCCTCCTCAAAACCGCATGCGGGACGCCGGCGTTCGCAGCGCCGGAGATCGTCGGCAGATCTCGCTCCGGCTACGACGGATCCAAGGCCGATGCGTGGTCTTGCGGGGTCATCCTCTTCGTTCTCCTCAGCGGGGCTTTACCCTTCGACGATTCAAATCTGGTCGCCATGTACAGAAAAATGCACAAGAAGGAATTCCGATTTCCCAGCTGGGTCTCTCGACCCGCCCGAGGTTTAATCACGAAGCTACTCGACCCGAACCCGACGACCCGGCTCGGGATCGAGGGGATCGCCCAGGATCCTTGGTTCAAAAACCAGGGGCTGATGTGTTCACGCAGTGTTTCTCTGGGCGACATTGCTTCGCTTGAAGAGAAGAAGTACGAGGGGAGTCTGAGCAGCGGTGGTGGTAGTTCTTCGTCGAGCGTGAATGCGTTCGAGATCATTTCGATGTCATCGGGGCTGGATTTGTCGGGGCTGTTCGAGGACGATTCGAAGGCGAGTGTCGTCAAGCGGGAGAAGCGGTTCACTTCACGGGAGGACAAGGCGGCGGTGGTGGAGAAAGTGGTGGAGGTTGGCGGGAGTCTCGGGTACGAGGTCGAAAAGAGGGAGAAGGGCGGTGGTTCAGGCGGCGGCGGGAGTTGCTGTGTGTGGTTGGGGAAGGGGAGGATGGTGTTGACAGTGGTGGTTACGGAGGTGGCGCCGCAGTTGCTGGTGGTGGAGGTGAAGGTGGTGAGTGGTGGTGGGATTGGTTGGGATCAGGAAGAGATGCATTGGTTGGAGTTGAAGTCTGGCCTTTCTGATATTGCTGTTTCATGGCATCAGTGATTGATTCATCAAATCAAATCCTAAGAAGAATTCATGAAGAAGGAAAAAAGGTGGCCCTGGAAATGGAAGGGGGGTTTTGGAGAGGGAATGGAATGGAGGAGGATGGATGGATGGATGAAGAAACAAGGGTGGGATTTGAGGGGGGTTTTCTTTCATATTCAAGTTGTATTGTACAGAGCAAGATTATAACTTACACAGACAGTTTTAGTATGTTAATTAATGTTAGAAAGAATTTGAGTTTGTTTCGAAATCCGTCTGTGTTTTGATTGCCCACCATGAATCCACCTCCAAGGCATGAATGCTTAATCATGCATGAGTAACAGGCGTGTAAATTTCCCGTCTTCTTGTAACATACAACTTTGTTTCTGAAAGTTGTAATGTGCAACTTTCAAATTCCAAATAAAAAGTGAAGATCTTTGTTAGTGATGCTTTTGGGGTAAAGAAAATTGGGGCATACAAACAATGGGATGTGATTGTTTCCTCCTTGTGATGGGTTATCCCATTATGGTGCAAATTGCGATATAATTGGGTGAGGAAATAATAATGGATTCTCATAAGTGACAAATTGTGGGGTCTGTTTGATGTGATAGAAAAAAAGAGGTGGAAAGATTAGTTGATGGTTTCGTATTTTCAGCGGTTGGCTTGGCTTTGCTACCAAACCTTCCATTATTTATGTGGCCATTGTTGTTACTTGTTAGTAGAAGCCAGTCAACTACGCATCTTTGGCATTCATTAGTGCTGCTGTGCTGAGTCTATATAATTGGGCCACCCGTCCTTCTGAGTTGTCAAATGACACTGCTCTCAAGTAGCAACGGCATAGAGTCATTTGTTCCGTGAAAAATTTAGGAACCAGTTCTAAGGTCCTGTATGAACAGACCTTTGTATGATTAGTATCATGTGGTAATTTATGATAAAAATTATTGCAATCATAGTTGATAGGATAGGTAAGGAAAGAAAAAAAAAATGAAAAGTTGTGGCAAAAGTTAGCAAATAGAGGATCGCACTCCAAAAGCACGAGTGCTTTCGAGAGAGAAACTCTCTCAATAGGAACCCTAATTAGATCTCCATCCTGTCGTGTTCCGTCACGGCATTACCGGACTTGCTGAGTTCTCCTTACAACTCCTCTCCGGTGGAAAAAACAAAACAACTTTAATTCCCTGATTTCAAATTATTTTCTAGAGAGTTAGGTTTCCTCCAACAAGTCAAGTAAATGTTGGAGAAAGTGTAGATAATGATGGCAAGCTATGTTCGTAGACAGCGCAATTTGCATCTGCTCACTCAACCGGAGTATTCAAGACGATGTGATGGTTTGCGTCTGTAGCTTTTGCGTTGGGAAGACCACCGAGCATCGTCATAACTGAGAAGCTTCAACCACCTTCATTTATGGCGGATACTCACTGAGGAGAGCCAGGATACGCGTGCCGAAACCAAGGCCAGCAGGTGAGTCGTCCTATCTGACATCAGAATAGTATTTTTGAGGCTTGTGCTGCTGTGGTTTTCTTTAAATAGGTATACATGGCCGTCCCTCCTCCTTACTTACCCCCCCCCCCCCATTTAAGGAAAAAACCTCCTGACAAACCACACTCAAAGAAAATGGGAACTCGTCTGTCCAACTTTCGGTTTCCGTTTGCCTCTGCGAGCCCAAGTCAGCCCTCCCCCAACTCATCGACCAATGTATCGGTCATCGAGATACCGGATCCTGTCGATGAGTATAGGAAAATCCTCAACCGGTCTTTTCTGGGCCGCATTATCGATAGGAAAAAATGGGATCCCACCCAAATAGAGCTTCTAGGTAACAGGTTTTGGGGCCTAAAAGGGGTTGTGAAAGTAGAGAGGGTAGCGGGAGAGGATTATCTGTTCAAAGTCATAGTGTCGGAAGAGGAGGATGTACCCCTCCTTATTAGGGCTCAGAATGTAGCCCTTCAGGGAACGTTGATGGTATTGAAGTACTATGGGGATTATGGGATTCCGGAAAGAATTAACTTCTGGAACTCAATGTTCTGGGTGCAAGTAGATGGGTTGCCGTTTATTCACTGAAAGACGGAAGTTTTGAAGCTTTTAGCCCCGGTTGTGGGAGATTTTGTGGATGTGTCTTTCCAGGATGATAGGAACGTCTCTCAGGAAAAGATGAGGTTTAGGGTGAAGATAAATTTACGAAAGCCTCTAGCCCCGGGGGCTTTTGTGAAATTCCAGAAGGGTCAACCTTCTTGGGTTAGATTCAGATACGAGGGTATCTTTGTGTTCTGCAAGAAATGTGGTAGGGTGGGGCACCAGATCGGGAACTGCAAATTCTCTCAGATGGATGCCGCAAAAACTATTGTCCAGATGTACCAAGATTGGGAGAAACAGGGGTACCAGGTACACTCATGTGAAGATCAACTCTACTCAAATCGGACACTGGCTTTTCCCCCAATTGAACTTTTCTACACTACAAGGCTACAAGGAGGACAGCCACTGTACCAGGGTGGGGTGTCAACGAATTTCTTAAACCAGCCGGGTAGAAGACAAGGTGTGAGCTCACAAGTGGTTCCAACCCGTGGACCCGTGGTGGTGGTGCCGTCGCAAGGAGACGAGGATAGGAAGAGAAAAGCCGAGGATCCAGACTCAACAGCCCGCAAACGGACCATGCAAACCATGCAGGGGGAATTCATGCATTGATGAGGTCAGCATGAGTGCATATGTTGGGCCGCCCGCAAGTCAGTGGGGCCTCAACCTAAAAGGCTGTGGGGAGGCTGCTTTTAAAAAACCCACTGCTACAAGTAAAAGGTTTCATATGGTGGCTCCAGGGCCCGAGGAGGTCCTGGGTCAGGATATGGTGGGTGGTATTCATTGGCTGAAGGGGGCCCACTTTCCCAATTTTCCTCCTTTTAGCGATCTAAGGGAAAGATTGGATGTAGAGTTTCAAGGGGCCCAAAGGAAAAGAGTCAACACTGCCCTAGCATTAAATACATTCAGAAGTTTTAAGAGCACCGGCCTAGGGCTTACCCCAGATAGGCCAATCGTGCTTGACTCTTCATCCGAAACACTGACAAAAGGCTGCAGCTCTTGGTTTTCTGGGCAATACAGCTGGAGGGTCCAAAAGCAAATCGGCTATTTATACAGCGGTTGAAGAGTCACAAGGCATAGATCTAAATCTTTCCCATCGACCCCGTCGAACTTCTCTGCAGCTCGAGACCAACGGTTTCCACTGAATACCATGGCCCGACAAGCGCGAGGAAAGGCGTGGAACTAGAGGTTTGTATGGAACAGATGGTGCAGGATAGGACCCTTGAGGGAGGCTAGAACATGAAGTTGCACCTTGATACAATGGCGAGATGAGGGTTGAACATGGAAGTGGAGCAGAGTCGTCGGGAGGCGGGAGGCTTGGAAGGGTGGGGATCCGCCAAAAAATGCAGGGGAAGAAGGAAATAGCAGCAGCAGGAAAAGAAAGAAGTTAAGCATCCACAGCACGACAAGCCTCAACATTCCAGAAACAATGAAAGAAGGGTTAAAACCCTTCTTTAATCTCAAAAGAAAGGCAACGTCTCTGTCGGAGTTCTGTACTGAAGAAGGTTGCTACGCAGACATTGCCAAGGGAGACGTCTACTCCACTCTGGCTAAGAGAGCCAAACAGGCTGAACTCGATCGGCTTTGGCTCACAGGGGCAGCTGTTCGGAATGCAACAAAGTATGAACAGACCAATCCAGGAGGCAGCCAGGAGGAAGCTGAGGCCACATCAACTGAGGCTACGGGGGTCATCCGGGAAGGGCCCCCACAAGAGCCATGAATGTCTGTGTGTGGAACTGTAGAGGAATAGGAGAAGCGAACACCTCTCTAGTTCCCTGCCTGAAGTGGATTCTTCGCAATTTTCAGTCTAGTTTGTTGTGTTTGTGGGAATGTACGACTTCTGTCGAGTCTGTGTGTAAGAAATTAGTTGGGTTAAATCTTTCTGTAGTTGTTGGGTCGGATTTTAGGGGTCGTAGTGGTGGCGTTGTGGTGCTTTGTAAGCCGGAGGTTAATGTAACATCAGTATATGTCTCTCCCCATGTTGTTTTGTGCCAAGTGAATGAAATGGGGAGCTACCCTTTGTTTTACTGTTTTGTTTATGGACATCCGGAAACCCAGCATCAGAAGGATGTATGGGAGGAAATCACAACTGTCTGTACCGATATCAGGGACCCCTTAGTCTTGTTGGGCGATTTTAACCAAATCGAATATATGGATCAGAAAGTAGGGGGATCGGTTCAGATCCAAGGACATGAATTATTTCAACAATGGAAGAATAATTTGGCCCTCTTTGACCTTCCGGCGACTGGGGTCACATACACCTAGTCAAATGGACGTGAAGGGGGACAAGCCATCTTTGAAATACTCGACAGGGGTTATACGAACCAGAATGGTCGCCATACTTTCCCGGACACTAGCATCACCAATCTCCCAATTCTTTTCTCTGACCATGGTGATGTATTATGGGATCAAAGAGATCTCATTACACATAGAATTCAGGATCTTTATGAACAAAGATAAGAATCTTCTTCTCTAAGTTCTAAAGGATCAACTAAACTCAAAGAAATATGATGGAAACGAAACAAAGAATGGAATTCGTTTACCAAAAGATGATGATGGACGAATGGATGATGAACGATTGTTGAATGCTTGATGAATGTTTGATGATTGAATGGTTGAATGAACGAATGGATGAACGAAAAGAATGATATTGGCGTTGAAGGATCCACGAGGATACCCTCAGACACACCACCTCAAAGAACTCTTCAATTCTACCTTTCACCACCAAGGGATGCCAACCCAAGGCTAGAAGTAGAGATATATTCGAAACTCCCTCAAGAGAAACGAAAAGAACTAGCACAAAAGCTAGAGAGAAAACAACATCATGTGTTTACTTTGTATTTGATATTATTGTATTGAATGAATGAGATTACAAGGCACCCAAGGGGTCTATTTATAGCAAATGAGGACCCTTTAGGCGTGCACAACATCAAGAAATACATGGGATCTAGCTTACATCATTCTATACAAGTGTGACATCATAAAGAAACAAATGTACATAAGCTAGATTAAAACTATGATAACTTGCTCATTTCTTGTCCAAACTTAAAGATTCAAAAACCATTGTGAAGCTCCTTTGATGTAGATCATTTGACCCTTGGACGACTTCCTCAATATCTTCATGGTTCTTGAGATATAGAGCAAATTACCAAACTGCCCTTGATGAAGCTATTCAAACGTGAGAGAAGCTTGAGGGAATGGAGCTCCTTTTCCATGTAGCTAAGTATTTGGCTCCCATGATGTCTTCCTTGATGACCTTGATGTATATGGCCATCAAATATACATCATACTCCCCCGGTTGAAAAAAAGTTTGTCCTCAAACTTTGAACATCAACTCTCTCTTGTTCACCTTGCTTCTTCGTAAGAGATTTACAAGCTCTCTTCTTAAAGGCCTTGAAGTCATCATAGACTCCTTTTCTAAACTTCTTCAACTTCTTCCAAAATAACCCATAGACATTATTGGACTTTGATTCTCGATATTTCACCATGGATATAAGAATCCCATGTAACTTCACAACTTCAAAGTCTACAATTTTGCCTTTCTCATTTAATATGAATCGATCCATTCTTGAATGGTCATTGATGAATATAACCTCTTGACTCCTTTGTATCCTTGGCACTTCAACCATGAGATTCAAGTTGATATCTTTAGGGTGCACATGAAAGATACGTCTCATAGGAGAATTCAAAATTGGGTGGTTGCTTGTTTTGCTTTCCTCCAAGTTTGCAAGAACAAGACCCTTATGCTCTTCATACCCATGATATCCCGCCTTCATGATTGTTACAATGTTGTTTTCTTCCTCCTTAGGCTGTGTGGTATAAGATGGAAGTAGAGATGTCTCTTGATGCATGATATTCCTATCAAGCAACTTTGGTCTTTCCAACAAAGTATGACAAGTATCCATAAAAGTAATATCACTCCATAATGAATCTCTACAATTCTTGTAAATGGAAAGACTTACTAAACTTCTTGGATCCTTATGAATGTCTTTGTCATGGTTTAGCCATTGTGTAGGGCGTGAATAGTTCTCCAAGTTTAACGTGTGGATCATTGTCGTAGGGGCGTCAATGTAACCATAGAAGGCACAACTTTCTCCTTCTTTGACCAATGGACATACTTCTCCTTTGTTGGTACAATGAGAGATCTTGCACTCTCTTTGTTGATGTTCATTCGCCACACATACTTCTTTCAAGGCTCTCCTTGCCACAAGCAACTCTTCTACATACTCCTCTTCTACTACATTTTCCTCCTTAAATAATTCATTATCATACGTTTGGTACTCAACCAAAGACACTTCTTTCTTGTTAGAACACTCCAAATCAATGTGACCTAAACTTTGGCAATGACAACATCTCCTTTGTCTTTCAACATTAAGAGCTAAAGAACTCAATTCATCCAAAGTTTTATATGATTGCCATTCAACAATATGTCTAATATAATCATCAAGACCAATTAGGTAACATACCAAAGTTTGTGGATCCTCCTCCTTAAGATCACACTTTCGAAGTAGACGTTTGAACTCCCTTGTATATTCCTTCACACTTTTGCTACTTTGGGCCAATCTTTGAAGCTTTTTGATGTTGTCACTTAGATAGTTAAGGGGCAGAAACTTCTCTTGGAGCTTTTTCTTCATTTGGACCCATGAACGTATCTTATCTTGGCCCTTTGATTGCCGCTTGCTTTGCTTGCTTGACCACCATTTGCTTGCATGCTTTTGTAGCTTCAATGCAACACTTTTGACCTTTTGGTCATCATGGATGGTGTTGAGATCAAAGACCCTTTCCACTTGATGCATCCATTCCAAGAATTCTTCCGGATCATGACTCCTATAGAACTCCGGTATCTCGTCTTTGAACCCAAATCTGTCCTCCTTCCTTGGACATGTACTCCATTCATATTGTGTTTCATACTCGACATCATAAAGATCCACCATACATGAATCAAACTCAGTTCGTGCTCCTCCTTTGTGAAGGGGCATAAGTTTCTCCAATTGTTTTGTGAGATAATCAAGTTGCTGCTTCATTTGTTGCATATCATCTTGTGAATCCATTAAAGAACTCACGCACGCCATGTAGTATCAATCTTTGATGAAGAAAGATATGCAAGACTCTCGGTTTGGGGTTTTGGGTGTAGGTGACATGGGGGGTTTGTGTTTTTGGTTTGATTGTGTTTGGGCTATGGGGTTCTTTGTGGAGCTACTGGTGGACGTGTATATGAGAGATGATGGGGGATGGATTTGTGATGGAAAGATTGCAAAAAGATGGTTCAAGAACTAAGAGAATCAAACTCCTAAGCTCTGATACCAATTTTGATGTATAATGGAATCAAAGAGATCTCATTACACATAGAATTCAGGATCTTTATGAACAAAGATAAGAATCTTCTTCTCTAAGTTCTAAAGGATCAACTAAACTCAAAGAAATATGATGGAAACGAAACAAAGAATGGAATTCGTTTACCAAAAGATGATGATGGACGAATGGATGATGAACGATTGTTGAATGCTTGATGAATGTTTGATGATTGAATGGTTGAATGAACGAATGGATGAACGAAAAGAATGATATTGGCATTGAAGGCTCCACGAGGATACCCTCAGACACACCACCTCAAAGAACTCTTCAATTCTACCTTTCACCACCAAGGGATGCCAACCCAAGGCTAGAAGTAGAGATATATTCGAAACTCCCTCAAGAGAAACGAAAAGAACTAGCACAAAAGCTAGAGAGAAAACAACATCATGTGTTTACTTTGTATTTGATATTATTGTATTGAATGAATGAGATTACAAGGCACCCAAGGGGTCTATTTATAGCAAATGAGGACCCTTTAGGCGTGCACAACATCAAGAAATACATGGGATCTAGCTTACATCATTCTATACAAGTGTGACATCATAAAGAAACAAATGTACATAAGCTAGATTAAAACTATGATAACTTGCTCATTTCTTGTCCAAACTTAAAGATTCAAAAACCATTGTGAAGCTCCTTTGATGTAGATCATTTGACCCTTGGACGACTTCCTCAATATCTTCATGGTTCTTGAGATATAGAGCAAATTACCAAACTGCCCTTGATAAAGCTATTCAAACGTGAGAGAAACTTGAGGGAATGAAGCTCCTTTTCCATGTAGCTAAGTATTTGGCTCCCATGATATCTTCCTTGATGACCTTGATGTATATGGCCATCAAATATACATCACATGGGCCCATTGTTTTTTCCGTTGGGCTGAAGCGTAATGCAGGAGGACATAGGGGGTATTGAGTAGAGGCTTGGGCTCTTAACTGTTCAGAACTAGTGGATCTCCTGGGCCTGCTGTGGGCCGAGAGTCCCAGGAGACAAGGGAGTGTATGGGATGTCGTCCGAGATCTCTGTAGCCTACGGCTGAAATGCAGACAATGGACCCTGGAGTGGAAACGTACACAAGAGGCCCAGATTAATTCTAAAGTGGACCAACTGGGCTAGGCCCAAGACGAAGCGTCCCTAGCAGCGACCGAGCCTGGGCCTCAAACAACACTTCAGGAATTATTCTAGGGGCTGAGCCTTGAATCTTCGGCACTTAAAATTTTCTGTGAGCAAAAAGGGCTGGTGGAAGAGGCATTCCTTCTCGCGGAAGTTTACTGGGCCCAAAGGTCTAAAATTCGCTGGCTAGGGCAGGGAGACTCGGTATCAAAGCTCTTCTTCAAGCAATTTCAGCAAATGAAGGCTTCCACAAGAATCAGGGGGCCACATACGACTGGGGGAGGCTGGATAACCAATGAAGATGCAATCATGGGGGAAGCAGTGGATTACTTCAAAACTCTCTTTAAACGACCTTCTGCGTGTGCTTACTTTAGGGAACGAGTGAAACAAAGAGTTCTCTCTGGTTTTGACAAGCACCTGTCAACTGTTGATCTGAACCTGCTTAATCGGCCGTCCACTGCGGCAGAAGTACACATAGTTATGAAGAAAATGGGAGGGCTCAAAGCGCCAGGTCCTGATGGGCTGCCGGTGTGTTTTTACCAGAAATTGTGGCCGCACATCGGCCATGATGTCACCGTAGCAGTCTTACAGATGCTCAATTTAGGGGTAGAACTTAATTTGACCTACATCATCGGCCCTCATCCCAATTAAAGAGCTCAACGGCACAGTCCATGACAGATTTCAGACCCATCAGTCTGTGCAATGTTCTCTACAAGCTACTGTCAGGGTGTATGGTCAACAGGTTGAGGCCAATACTCAAAAAGATCATTAACGAGTCTCATAATGCCTTCATCCAAGGGCGCCTCATAGGAGACAGTTGTCTCATAGCCCATGAAATCCTGCACACTGTCAAGAATAAAAAGCAAGGAGCAAAGCTGGCCGCAATCAAAGTGGATATGAACAAAGCGTACGATCGTTTACAATGGGATTTCATCAGAGACGTGTTGCAACAATTGGGTTTCCCAAGACATTGGATTAAATTAATTATGGAATGTGTGAGCACTGTCCGATATTCGGTCCTCATCAATGGCATTCCTTCCCCTCAATTTCAGCCAGAGGCGGGGCTCCGTTAGGGAGACCCTCTATCCCCATACCTCTTTATCCTCTATTTAGATGTTTTGGGAAGCTATCTCAATCAGGAAAGAGATAAAGGGAATCTCAAAGGGATTAGTGTCGCGAGAGGAAGCCCGGAAGTAAACCACATGTTTTTTGCGGATGACTCGATCATTTTTACTACCCTCAGGGCCAATTTTTGCCTCAACCTTAAGGCCTATATTGATAATTTTTGCCTAGCCTCTAGACAAGTCATTAACATAAACAAGTCTCGAATGATGACCTCCCCGAACACATCCTTGGAAGAAAAGAATAGACTCTCGGTTATATTTGGGTTTGCCTATGAGGAAGTCTTTGAAAAATACCTGGGGGTGCCGCCGATAATAGGGAGACACAAAACATCTCAGTTTGGGTTTCTTTTGGACGCTATTGATCGAAAGTTGCAAAATTGGAAAGCTGCCCTTCTGTCTCCGGTCGATAGGTTGGTACTAATCAACTCAGTGCTTTCGGCTTTACATAGCCACATCCTGGCAATCTACAAAGTTCCAGATAAGGTAGCTCGCCGATTGGACGCCATCATGACAAGGTTTTTTTGGTGGACGAGTAGTGGTGACCAAGGAAAGCATTGGGTCGCTAAAGAAAAATTGTTTGCACCCAAAGGAGCAGGAGGTCTGGGGATGAGACGAACAGAGTGGGTGAATGATGCTCTGTTAGCGAAGAAAGCTTGGAGACTCCACAAAAACCCAGACAGTCTTCTCTGCAAGATGTACAAGGCCAGATATAAAGGTACAACACCACTGACGGCGACGGAAGTCCTTCCCGCCAACAGTTCTTGGGGTTGGAGAAGTTTGTTTAAAGCGACAACCAAAGTCAAAAGCCAGATCAGAGTGAGAATTGGGTCAGGCAGAAACACAAAAATTCTAGGGTCCAAATGGCAGGAAGTGGGGAGATTTCACTCATTGATGAGACCAACCTCACAGCTTGGGAACATAAGACGGTAAGTGAACTCCTCCTTCAAAACCCAAGACGTTGGAATACGGAGATCATTACAGCCCAGTTTACAAGAGACTCTGTAAAGCACATACTTGCCCACCAATGCGGGACATGGACAAGCCATACGAGCTTTACTGGGGACTAACGAGAGACGGTAATTTCTCTGTCAAATCAGCCTACTTCTTCTTATGGTCCACCTCTAGCGATCCTGCCGTCCTTCCAAATGCTGAAGAGGAGAGGAAAAAACACAGGTTCTGGAGTAAATTCTGGGCAACCGGAGCACCCCCGAAATGGAAGATGCTTCTTTGGAAGGGCATCAACAATGCCCTTCCCTTGAGGGACAAAAGGGTAAGGTGGGACCCCATGACGGATCCAAGGTACTACTTGTGCAACAGGCGAATTGAGAATAGGGATCATCTATTTAAGGATTGTGAATGGACTAAAAGGGTGTGGTTCGCTTCCCCCTAGGCATCGTTGATAATACTATGGGTATAGTGCAGTTGGACAGGTAGGTTTCCAATTGGCTCGAGTTCTTCTGGAAGCAGAAGAATGAAGGTAATGCTATGGTACAGGACTTTATGGCTACATGCTGGTTTCTCTGGGATGCGAGGAACCGTATAACATACAACAATGAAAGGATTCATCCGGAAGATATTCCTAAATGGATCCAGGCAGAGCTCACCCTCCTTCGAAAAGGAGAACCAAGGAGAGGAAAGAGGCCAGAAATGATAGAGACACAGTTGGGAGAGAGCACTGTTAATCAGGTGACTGATTTTATATGGGCCACGCACGTGGACTCTCTTAATGAAGGGGATTGTTTCTGCGATGGGGCCTGGAACCATAACAGTAATCGTGGTGGAATTGGCTTAGTTCTAAAATGCCAAGGACTCCTAATAGAACAACAGGCAGCACCTCTGTTTGGCAGCTCGACACTACAAATGGAACTGGCAGTGGTGGAAAGTGCCATCATCAGAACTCACTAGAAGAAGACGCGGCACATCACTATATTTACCGATTCTTCCGAAGTGGTCCAAGTTTTCAACAACAGGATGAGTTGTCCGCCTTTGTGCAGGAACATTCTTTTCTATTGTAGAATGCTTCTCCTTAACTTTAGCTATTGTAGAATTAGGAAAGTACCTAGAGTTACCGTCAAGGAAGCCCACACACTTGCCAAACATGCTAGTGGTACTTCGCTTCCTTGATTTGTTGTTTTAGTTATTGTTTTCTGTCTATCGATTCCAAAAAAAAAAAGTTAGCAAATAGAGAATATGATTGTTGGTTAAATATGGTATGGTACGGTAATATGTGATGGTTTGTGACTAATGTGGTAAATTATGGTAGGCATTGAATGATATCACGCAAAAGAACACAGTCATAACAGTTAAGATTTTCTAGTTCATGAAATACTACATCTTTGGTGCTCGGTGTTGATACTGTGATCGTTACAGCTAACTTCCCTTTTTAACTGTAACATTGGCCCTAGTTTTTTGTGTGGTGCAATAAAGTTGTTATCCCACCCATTCTACTTTACTTGCAATAACTTATTAAAAACTATAAACTACAATCTTGTTCTTTTAGAGTCCATTTGGACATAAGAAAACAAGATGGAAAAAAAATTCGTTGAAAAAAATGAGGACAAAGTTTTTAGGTAAAGTAAATTTCTTTCTATTGTTTGATTTAAGTAAAATTTTGAAGGAAAAAAATTGTTTTTTCATTCAACTTTCTTTTCGTTGTTTAGTTTAAGAAAAAAATGCATGGAAACCTGTAAATGTCAAGCTTTATTTTTCTAGATCATATGACGTGATTTGGCAACTGTCTGTTTGGCCAGTGAGCAACACTTGTTGGGGAGATCCAAGGCGGGAGCCCGCTTCAAACAAGACCCATGGTACACAAGTTAAGTGAGGTTCCATCTTAAAACCAATTGGTGTTAAGAGGAGTAACTCACTTGACTTATATACGATGTCCTTTCTCTTTACTTTTTTCGATATGAGACATTTTTACTTATTGGTGAATCCCAAACAATCTCCCCATTCACACATGAGTGTCTCCACCTTGATCGGAAGCCTCTTTTTGCCAAGGTTTCAAGTCGCCATCAGGAGCCCATCATAGCCACACCTTACTCTACAGAGTCGCACCCTACTCCACCCGAGTCTCATGCCACCACTCTGCCTCAAGAGTCCTAGTTGCACCTTACACCATAGAGCCGCACCCTATTCCACCCAAGTCTCATGTCACCACTCTGCGTGTTCAGGAGACCCAGCCGCGTACGCGCCATGGTCCCTGCTCCTGTCCATGGTGATCTTCCGCACCTTGCGCCCAGTCGAACAAACCATCGGCTCTGATACCACTTCAACCAAGACCCATGGTACACAAGTTAACTAAGGTTCCATCTTAAAACCAATTGGTGTTAAGAGGAGTAGCCTACTTAACTTATATACCATGTACTTTTTCTTTACTTTTCCGATGTGAGACATTTTTACTCACGGGTGAATCCCAAACAACTCATATTTTTCAATTTGTAAAAGATGTGTTGTTTTCAATTTTATTGTTGGGTTTTAACGAAATAAAATAAAATAATAGGTGCAAGTAAGTAAGAAAACCAAGACTAAAAACTCCCGGTTCCTTTCCTGGTCCTAGTGGGACTGAGAGTGGGAGCGATATCTTGTTCTCGGTTGCAACCAGGAATGGGAGCAGGAGCAAAAGTCCACTCGCGATCACAATTGTCTGTATAGAGGCCTATCCAGGTTGTGAGTTGTGATCGCGAGCTTACTTTTGCATTCAGGGGCACCGAGCGCTTTGGTACAGTTGCATGGGGTGCAGTGATTTTGGCTTAGCTATACAGACAATTGGGTGCAACGACTAGGGCTGGGACTGAGAAGATCAGGGGACGTTTGATGCTCTGCCAAGCATGGATTTACGAGCATTTCCTTGTTTTTAGCCCCCTCCACGTATGTAGACGGTCCACGGGCGAGCATGTGGCATGTCAGGCGCAAGCTGCGTATGCTGAAATGCCTTAGGACCTTCAGGGGTGTGATAAACGACCTTTCTTAGCAGCAGGTCGTATGGTGCCCATACGATCCTAGACCTGTCGATCGATGTCATCGCACCACTTATGTTGGTGAAATTCACGCCTATGATGTGACGGATCCGTACATGCCGTATCGTACTATCTGATAGTTTGGCTATACGCAGCAGATCCCTAGACCACCAGACCCACCCCTTAGGCAGAGCCGACCAGCTCATGGCACATATGTGTTGACTTTCGATGAGTCGTTGGTCAATATAGCGTGCCACAGATTTCCTGTCACTAACGGTATGCCACTGGACACCCTGACCAGGTGCCGGAACCTATGGGACGCAGTACTTGAGTACAACTCTTGGTTTTGCAGCATGTCACACCCTTCTTCGTTTTTTTGAATCTGATTTTGAATCAATGAGTTTACAAGAAAATTTACCTCTTCTTCATCAAATGATCTTTCACTACTCATTTTGAAGAGGTTATTATCGAAAAACTACTAAATTGAGAGAGAGAGAGAGAGAGAGAGAGAGAGAGAGAGAGAGAGAGAGAGAGAGAGAGAGAGAACTTAGAGAAATAAATTGATAGAGGTTGATAGAAAGAATGAGACGAGTGAGGGGCAATTTGGGAAGTTTTATGATAAAAGGGAACGATGCTAGTGAAATAGGGGGCGACAAGCCGACAAAGAGAAAATCCCTTAATTGTTATTATCTCGTTCGTCGAATGTTTTTTCTTACTATTGTTCCATTCCAATAGGTAATCAAAATCAATCATTGTTTTGTTGTATCTTATTGCTCAGCATTTTTAAAGTTTTCTTTTTAAAACTTAAATACTTTCTCCGTCCCTTAATGAGTGTCAATTATTTTTAATTATTTTGTCCTTTTTCACCTATCATTTTTATAATTAAAATATCTATATTACCCTTGGTTAATCAATGAGATTTTTGTTTTACCTTTTAAAATTCTCCTTTATTCCTTTGTGGATCGAAATCTGTGTTTGATTAAAATGGTGGAAAGGATAGGGGTATACTTGTCTATGCATAATTTTTTTACTTTATTTCCCAGGGGTATTGGTTTTGTAAAATTAATTACCATGACACTTATAAAAGGACAATAGAGTAATTGTCAAGAAAAGAGGTGGAAAAACTAAAGAAGCATTTGGTAACAACCCCAGATAAATTTCCCAAGGACATTGGTTTTGTAAAATTAATTGTCACGACACTTATAAAAGGAAGGCGGGAGTAATTGTTAAGAAAAGAGATGGAAAAACTAAGGGAGTGTTTGGTAAAAAACCCCAAGGAAATTTTTGTGGGAAAGATTTCCTTTACCCCTATTTAAAGAAAATTTCCCTAAGAAAATCTTAAAAATGATGAGCTCTTATAAAAAAAATTTCAATGTCAACATTACAATTAATGTTCGTAGTGTGTACCACACAAATGTAGCCTCTTCCTTTGCTTCTTCTGAGACATTTTAGGTTTTGTTATTTAGAGTGATTGAATCAAGTTATGGTCCTGTTCTTTTCTGCCGTTGGCAAATTGCGGTACTTGTGGTACCCAAGGTTGTTAAAATCGGGATCCTAACTCGAAACTATGGGGAAGTTAAGATTAAAATTTAGCCCATGTAGGATCGTGGATCGTGTATAAATAGTAGAATCGTATTGACGATTTTGGACCATAAAATCGTAGGATCATAAGTCAGGATCGAGATTTTAATAACTATGGTGGTACCGCAGTTTGCCACAACTCACCACACTTTACCACAAATCATTACTTTTCTCTCTCTTCACTTTTCTCCTCTACTTTTTACATTCTCTCTCCTCACCTACCCCACATATCAATAACCTATCACAATTCCACCACACCACCACAATTCCACCACACCTCATTACACTATACCGCAAAATACCGCAGAAAAGAATAGGGCCTAAGTTTGGTAAATTGAGGAAAGGGAATGAAAGGTAAAAATAAAGTTTGTGATGAGATAAAAATATTTTATTATTAAAATTTTGACTTAGATTTGTATATTTTTTAGGGAATTGAGTAAGATAAGGTAAAGTAAAGTTAACCAAAACTAAATCTAATTTATCTCTCTAAAAAACATGGTCTTAGTAGGGTTCTTATCAGACGTGTTTTCGTCTAATCTAAATCCAGGTTCTTCCAACAGGACACTCCTCAATTATTCAAGAATTCCTATCACTGGATTGTATTATTGTTGTCTTTTTTATATCAATTTTTTTAGCATCACTCAGGTGGTCCCATTCTTCATTGATGTAATCTCTATAATAATTCAAATGCAAAGAAAAAGTTTTCTCTCGAATCATTGTCTTTATAAATACTAAAGAGTAGTAAAGTTAGATTTATTCTTATATAATTTTACCTTATCTTACCCAATTGCCTAAAAAACAATCAAACCAAAGTCAAAATTTTATCGTTAATATTCCATACTTTACCTTACCAAATCTAACTTTATCCTACCACTATGAAGAATATGGTCTATATATAATATAGGTAAGTTTGTTTACATTTGAATCTTTCTAGATCTTGCAAACGTTGGATCCCTCCAAATGTAGGACCCATATTGAAACTTGTTGTAGTGAATAAATTTTCATTTTGACTTGAATTAAAAATTTGTTTACTGGCTTTTACCGCTCCTTAGCAAACTACTCTCTCGTTTCCTTAATATCTGTCACTTTGATCAATTTTCTATTTTCTACAATATTTGTCACTTTACAATTCCAATGTAATATTAATGATAATTTTTCAAATTTACCTCTTACTTTTACCATTTCTAATACAATTATATACTCCCTCCGTTCCATATTAATTGACACTTAAACTAACATTTTTTGTTTCAAAATAATTGTCAATTTCAATTTTCCAATAACTAATTTAATTATTTAACTTTAATAATTATGTTAACTTTTACTTTTTTCAATGAATAAAAACAACTCCTATTCACATATTCTCACTACCTACATCTTGATATCCGAAAAAACACCTTAGAAAATAGTGTTATTCAATTATATGGGTAGTTTTTTTAGTTAGGTATTGGTATGTGAAATTTTTTAAAATATGTCAATTAATATGGAACGGAGGGAGTAACTAAAATAGAAGTTTAACTCTTGTTTTTATCATTTCCAATGCAATTAACATTCTCAATACTATTTTCCTAAAATCTTCCCTAAACTCTAAAGTGATAATTATTGAGGAACGGAGAGAGTAACTATTAAGGAAAAGGTGAAAGAAAAAGCTCGCATAAAAGTGACTCTTTCAGCCGATGGAAATGCCTGCTTTTTCTTTTTGTAGTTTTGTCCGTTAAGAGATAACGACCATGATGTAGTCTTCAACTTTCGATTTTGATTCTAATTATTTACAAGAGAGATGAAGAATTATACAGAAATGAACGATTTGATTTTGTTGGACTTTCCATGTCAAAAAGAAAACAAAAAAAAAAAAAAAAAGGTGGAAGGATATTGTCACATTGAGGCTACCCGGAGACCATGTGGTAGTCGGGGTCCATGTTTGGGACCAATGTGCAATGGTCCTAGCTAATCTTTGAAAGGAATAGAGCTTACCCAAAAATATCACTAATGCTAAGAAATTTTTTTAACTACTTTTGTTTCTCCTTGAGCTCTTTTTGATTCTATTGGGTCCTTCAAATTGAACCATATATATATATATATGAAAATTAGATTATAATAATTCCATATTTTGCAAATTGGATGACGATAATTCCTACTTTTAGTTTGTATTCTGGTGGTTAAAAAATAAAAAATAAAATTGTATTGTAGTGGTACCAGATCCACATCCACATATTTTTTAATTTTTTCATTTCTGCCTCATATTGTTTTTATTTTTTTGGTTCCTGCCCTAAAAAGGTAATGAATTGTAGTTTCTAAAACATTTTTTAAATTATTTTTTTGAGACTCCGAGTAATTATTATGATTTTTTAAAAGAAATAAAAGTTTAAAAAATCGTAAAAAATAGTGAAAAAAATTGGGAGAAACGCCGTAAATTCATTACAAATCATGGTAAAGTGTTATACAAAGTTTTGAATCAAATGCAACACAAAATGTAAGATATTGAGGATATATTCTCGATGATGTCCCATTACAATACAATTTTTTTTGGACCACCAGAATACAAATTGAAAGTAGAGATTATCGCTATCCAATTTGCAAAATATGGGATTATTATAATCCAATTTTCCTATATATATATATATATATATATATATATATATATATATATATATATATATATATATATATAATGGATCACATGAGCATAGGCCTTATATGAGCATGTGAGCATCAAAACATTTTAGTGGACATCAAGTATTATTTTCATGGACATCAAATATGAATGATATATATATATATATATATATATATATATATATATATATATATATATATATATATAATGGATTACATGAGCATGGGCCTTATATGAGCATGCGAGCATCAAAACATTTTTGGCGGACATCAAGTATTATTTTCATGGACATCAAATATGAATGATGGACATCAAGTTGGGTATTTGATATATATATATATATATATATATATATATATATATATATATATATATATATATATATATATATATATATAGGGGCGGATATGTAGCCTTAATAGGGGTGTCCATGGACACCCTTGGCCAAAGAAAAATCTGTGATTTTTTAATATTATTTGGAAGAAATTTTCTTAATTGGAGCAAGTGGACACCGTAAAAAAATTCTAAAAAACATAAAACGGGTGTCCTATTTAGCAGCAACTCAAAAACCTTAAAATATTACTCCCTCTTTCCCAAATAAATTGTCCACATTGACTCATTAGGTCAAAATTTTTAAATTTTGATCATTAATTTATCAAATTATTTGTTGAGTTATTATAAGACTACCACTGTTAGATTTGTAATGAAAAATATTTTTTCCTGAATACAATATTGTTAGTCTTGCTAAGATAAAACCTGAAAAATTAACGGTCAAAGTGTTGCATCGAAACCGTGAAAAATAAACCGGACAAATTAATTGGGATGGAGTACCAAATTTTTTTTTTATAAACAAAAAGTGTAAGTTAATGAATTGGGTAATTGGGTATCAAAATAAGTTTAAGATATAAATATCTAGTTCATGTGAAATTTCAAATTATTTGGTTGGCATATGTATATGATGATGTGAAATTTTGTTAAGCTTGTGAATATGTTCTTTAATATTTATTTTTATTTTTATTGTTTTTTATTTTAATTTTACTATTTAATTTTTTGAAAGCGCTTATGTAATAACAAATATATTGGACACCCCTAAATTAATAATCTGGATCCGCCACTATATATATATATATATATATATATAATTTAGGTCATGTTTTTAAGTTAAGTAACGTTGATAAGAAAAGGAAAGGTAATGAAAATAAAATGAAATGAAATCGGTTTGAGTGTCTTTTAGGGATCCAACTAAAGTAAGATGAGATAATGCAAGAAAATCATAGGATAATACAAATATCTGACATCATCTTAAAGTAGAAGAGAATCAACGGTCCCAATGCACTACAGCTCATTTTTATGCTTGTTCAGCTCATATACCATCAGAAGAAATAACCTGGCATAAGATGCCAATGTCAGCTTCATCGATGCTAGAAAAGGGCGATGGAAACAAAGTAGTAGCAACTCGTGAGAATTTTTCAAAAGTTGCGATAAGTACTCAAGATATATGTACATATTCCAAAATAATAGCGAAAATTCTGGTAAATAGACTAAGACCTTTGCTTGAAAAATTAATCTCACCATTACAAAGTGCGTTTATCCCAAAACGGTCTATTCATGACAATATCTTAATAATGTATGAAATAATGCATAAATTTAAAGATTCAGGGAAAAAACGTCTTGGTTAGCCCTAAAGTTGGACATGGAAAATGCTTATGACAGAGTAGAATAAGATTTCCTGTTAATGGTGTTACGGAAAACTGGTTTTTGCCCCAAATGGATTGAGTTAATCAAGCAATGTATTTCCACAGTATCATTCTCTATGCTTATTAATGGAACTCCCTATGGTTTCTTCAAACCGACCAGGGGTCTAAGACAAGGTGACCCCATGTCACAAAACCTTTTTATTCTATGTATGAACATCCTAGGAAACAAATTAGAACAGGAGGCAACCAATTGAAAATCAGGTATTGGAATTCAGTTAGCCCCTAAAACAACCAATATTCCTTGCCTTTTCTTTGCAGATGATAGTCTGTTATTTTGTAAAACTTAGATAGAAACAACAATTTGACTTAAAAAATATCAAGTGATATCAAGGTTGGCTAGATCTACAGTTGCAACCATCTATCCTAGAAGAAATTAAAGCGGAGCAACGGGTTGATAAGAGCATGATGTACCTTCGTTTCGGAGTAGAGAAAGGAAAGATGCCTGGCTTCTTGATTCATGATGATGGAACACTAAGGTTTCAAAACCGATTGTGTGTGCCCGAAAGTGGGGGTTTGAGGGAAAGAATTCTGAATGAAGGACACAATACACCCTACTCTGTACATCTAGGAGGTACCAAAATGTATCGGGATCTGAGAGAGAAGTTCTGGTCGCCCAACATGAAAAAGGACATAGCCACTTTTGTGGATAAGTGTCTCACTTGTCAGAAAGTGAAAATTGAGCACCAGCGTCTAGCGGGTGAATTGAGACCCTTAGAAATACTCACTTGGAAATGGGATTCAATATCTATGGACTTCATCATGGGTTTACCCATGACTGTTACTAAGAAAAATGCAATTTGGGTAATTGTAAATCGATTGACCAAATCTGCCCATTTTATTTCCATATATAAGAGTTGGAAAGTGGATAAGTTAGCCAACATTTATGTCAAGGAAGTAGTGAGACTGCATGGTATTCCAAAGGATATAGTCTCTGACCATGACTCGAGGTTTCAGCCACGATTTTGGGCGGCTCTACAGAAAGCTTTTGGCACTAAACTCAATTTTAGTAGTTCCTATCACCCAGAGACTGATGGTCAAACGGAAAGGGTAAATCAAATTGTGGAGGACATGCTCAGAGTATGCATCCTAGATTTTCTCGGTAGTTGGGAGGAGGTGTTACCCTTGGTAGAGTTTTCATATAATAACAGTTACCAAGCTACTATTCAAATGGCGCCTTTTGAAGCTCTTTATGGCAGAAAACGCAGGACTCCATTATGATGGGGTGAGTTAGATGAAACCTTGATGGTAGGACCCGATTTAATTCAAGATACAGTAGAGAAAATCAGAGTCATCCAGCAGCATATCAAGACAGCGCAAAGCAGACAGAAGAGTTATGCTAACAAGGGAAGGAAACCGTTACAGTTTCAAGTAGGGGGCAAAGTATTTCCTAAAGTCTCACCGACAAAAGGCATACGGAGATTCAACGTCAAAGGAAAATTAAGCCCTCGGTATATCGGGCCATATGAGATAATTGAGAAGATCAACCCGGTAGCCTATAGGCTCGCATTGCCTTCTGATTTAGAAGATGTTCACGATGTATTTCATATTTCACAGCTCCGGAAGTACGTTCCCGGTCTAAACCATGTGATAGAGCACGGACCTTTCGTTGTGGAGCAAAATTTGACTTATGAAGGAGTGCCCATTAAAATTTTGGATTGACGAATTAAACACTTGCGTACTAAAGATATCCCTTTGGTGAAAGTACTTTGGGCCAACCACTCCTCTTCCAAAGCCACAAGGGAAACTGAAGAGGATATGAAAAGCAAGTACCCTCATCTATTTTGAAGTAAATTCCAGTGTTCACAGATAACATTTCCTAAGTTTCGGGATGAAACTTCTTTTAAGAGGGCTAGACTGTAATAGCCCAGTGTTAGTTAGATACGAATGTTGTTTAATTAAATTAATGAATCAAGTTAATTAACCAAAGTCGCGCATTTCAATTCACCTAAATGTGTGTTTTCCAGGACTTGAATAGTGCAACGACCACCAATTCTACGGTATAGTAATTTTTGGTAGATACCTCTCAAACAGTATTACCGATCCTTCCGGGTAAATCATAGTGTTCAGTTCCTTTGTCTGATGATTCCTTATTCGGGTTATTCAAAGTAACTATTACTAGAGAATTGAGTACTCATTAAATTTCCATTAGTAAATTTTCTCATAGGTTAGTCTCGTAAGATTTTATTCGGGAATCTAAGTTAATGATATCGGGCTAAGGGAACATGAATTGTAAGGAAGGAAATAGATTGTGAGATGGATGGGTTGGGCTATATATATATCTATATCTATATATATATATATATATATATATATATATATATATATATATATATATATATATATATAGATATATATATATATATATATATATATATATATATATATTCAGGCCCATAATTTTGTTTTCTTGGGAGATAACTATTAGAATTTGTAAAGGCTTCATTAGTTTCTTCTAAATCTCAAAGTCAGAACAAATATTTCACTATCACACTCAAAGCTCTCTCTCTCTTGGTTCTCTTTCTCCCTGTCACTATCTTCTCTCTCTCACCGTCTGCCGCCTCTCCCTGGTCCGCTAGACGACAACCGCAGAAGTTGGCCGGCAACACCCTCCTCACTGTATCTCTCTCTCCACTGCTCTCTCTCTCTCTCTCTCTCTCTCTCTCTCTCTCTCTCTCTCTCCCCCCTCTCTCCCCCTTGCCCTGCTGCCAGGACCTCTATGCCCTTCTCCCGGTGACGACTGCACCGACGACGACTGTGGTCAGGGGCCGGCAGGTTCTCTACCTCTATACATCACACTCTCTCTCTCTGCTGCTCTCTTCCTCTCCTCTTTAAAGGTAATTTCTCAACTCTCACATCTCAAATTAAACTAATTGAGTGAATGATCCCTAAGTATGAAATTCTGAGGATGATTATTTGTTGTAGAGAGTAATAAAAGTGTAAGTTGAATCTTGGGTTTTTGTTGAATGTTAGTGAGTAACCTATGATGGGATTTACCCAAACCAAGTAAGAAATAATGAGGTTGTGTTTGATTCTTGGAATTTGACTATGCATGTATCTTCAATGATAATATGAGATTCAAAAATGTGGTGCATATCAATTAAGTTGAAACTAGCAAATACTCGCGCATTGCGCCGTGGTCAATTAAAAAAATATAAGTGTTACGTGATATGATTTTACTAATACATCATAACGATATAAAATAGTATTTTTGACGATAAATAATCTATACTATGGAGTTTATGAATGAAAATAATCCAAATTGACGTTTTAACCAACAATAAACTGAAGTTTTACCATACTTTTTCCGACTAAGCCAACACCAAATTATGGTCGCACAAAAATGACACGACATCGATACCACATGTTTAGTAATAAAAAAAATGATGCAAGCTCATTGCTACTAAGCATATTTATAGGTTCCAAGTTCCAGGTATAAGCCGGACCTATTTACAAAACTGACACGACATCGATACCACATGTTTAGTAATCAAAAAATTATGCAAGCTCATTGCTACTAAGCACATTTACAGGTTCCAAGTTCCAGGTATAATTACCAATCAAATCAATGGATGAATGAGTATTCCATTAAAAAATGGATTTACAAAAAAAAAAAAAGAAAGAAAAAGGATGGATGAATGAATGAATGGGTAACTAATATGACGGTTGAAGGAAGAAGAGAGAGGGCTATGAAGATGATGTAGGTGGGTTTGGCAAAAATTTATCAAATATAAATCTAACGGTTGAGATTAATATGTGACAACATGTAATCATGAGTTATAATTAAATTGACTTCCTAAAATCACTCTCATGAGAGTCTATCCTATATTGCTTTAATATATAGTATAGATATGAGTAATGGTTCTTTTCTCAATTTATAAGATTTAAATCTATGAATTTTGTATAAAAAATAAGTGTTATGCGATGACATAAATTATCTATATTTATAATTATATTAAAACCAAACCTCTAAATGAAACCTTATACCACGTGTCAAAACTTTAGAGGGTTAGAAGGAATTCAAATCTACTTCCAGCCCACTAAGAATTTTTTTAAAAAAAAATCATAAAAATATTAACAATAGAAAAAAACATAAAATTAATGTTTATAATAGAGGAAAAAAGAAAATGAACGTTTCTTGATATGAAGCAAAATTAATCTAATCAATTTATTATACCAAATAAAATAAATTAATTTGAGTGGTTTATGTTTGTTAGTTATACAAAATAAGATTTTTACCTTTTAAACTTTTTTTCTATGATGTTATTGTAAAATAAAGGTATTGAAATTGATTTAGTTCTTCCTCTACTATAATGATCAAATTAGATTTGAAGACAGTATATACAAAGAAAATACATAAATAATGATAATATAATTCCTGAATTTTCATTAATTTTTAATTATTGTTTGAATCAACAATTGTAATAAGTCCCTGTTCTTGGATGAGTTATTTTCAAATTAGGATAAATTATGGTGTTTTTTTGAGGAATCGTGTTTTTAGAATGAATGTTTTTTTTTGGGAATTGTGTTAGATTAGGATAAGTTAGGATAGTTAGGTTTAATATGGCAAAAGAACAGAGCCTAAAATTACTTCAAGAAAATAAATCACATAAAATTAGTCAAAAAAAAATTCATGCATCGCGCATGTGATCCAATGTTAGTATATTATCAAATTGAAAACATTGAAAAATAATTATATTTGGACAAAGAGTAAACTATTGATTTATCAAAATACAAAAAGAAAATTTAGAGAACAATTAGCTCACAACTATGAAATTATATAATTAAATGAATGCATGACAATTTAGACTTTTCCTAAAGCCCTTTGAAAAACTGAAATTATATGACCAAACGTGGGTTGTAAATTATTTTTTTTAGGTAAAGCGATTTCACCTTTTTAAATCCAACGGTTGTGATTGGCTTGACCTCCTAAATTCACTCCCACACAAGTCAATGACACATTTATTTAATATATAGTATAGATAGGGAAGGTTAAGAATCACTTTTGAGAAGAGAAATGTTTGAGAGTTGGTTAAGATCATAATAAATTACGGTAATTTATGAATGCATGTCAAGAATCGAAGATTTCCATGAGTATGTGAATGAAATTAAGTCTTCCAAGTGTTGCATGTATCATGAACTGGTTGGAATGTTGAAGAGATTTGAAATTCTATGTTTTGATGGTGAATTTGATTTAATTTCATGTTTGGTTTATGAGAAATATAAGACAAAGGCCATGTATGTGATTTGTGTGACCCAAAATAAAGGGGATTAGTCAAGTAATCTGTTGTGATGGGAAGTTTAGCAAGGGAAGACACACCTAAGATATGCATTAGAGTATTCAATTAAGTGGAAAAGGAAGGAAGAACTTCAAGATTGGCGGTTTTTCAAGTAAACCTCGTAATCTGAATTTTCTGGGGGGGGGGGGGAACCAAGAATCATGTGACCAAAAACATTGTGAAAAATAGTGGCCTTAAGTATTAGCTTGCACCCGGTTTTGGAATTTTAGGATTTCGTTATGTATAACTCAAGTTATGACAAAATTAGTGAAGAGCTCCCATTCTATACGTTTTTGGTTAGGCAGTAGGTTTGTGAGAAATTCAAGAGATAAATAGACCTTATTAGCTTACGAGTTCCGAATGAAAGTTGTAGTATGTGCCGCAAGCTTTTCGAAAGGGGGTTTTATGCATTCATTAGACATCGGAAGAGAGAGTTATGACCCATTCTTTTCAACTACGTAATTAAGTTCTGCCCAGAAAATAATGGTGACCATAGCATGTTCTAGACACTTTTAGGACCTTTTCTAGGGCTTGTATGAGTTTGCGATCAACATAAGAGTTATAGTATGCAATCCAAGCTTTCCATAGACTACTCTTGCCCACTCAACAGATACTTGGAGATCGATTTATAGGCTTCCGAAACACCACTCCCATTTATGTTTCTCCCAAAAAGTCAGCTTGGCTATCTTATTTTAGTTTCACCCTTTTACAATTATTCTTAGTTTGAGCTTTACCTAGAAAATTGTAGGTCTTAAGTTGAGCCTTCCAAAGAATTTCCTTGCAAGGTCTTTCAAGACATGAAAAAAGAGTTATACCTTCCAAGTAGTATGAGAAATTCCTGAAATCTTCCAACTTGTTGAGTTTTGTTTCACTGGTTTCTTCAAGGAAGTCTTCCCTTCTAAGAACTCAACCTAAGTCTTTTTCTTTATTTTTTTATTTCAAGTAACCTCCAAGGGGTCGTTGCCATAACTTGTTCAAGTCCGCTCATCTGCAAGTGGTTCTTCAGTCGGTTAGTTTCAAGGTACGCATATTGTTTGTATTCTTCTTAAACTCATTTATCTGAGTTTAATAAGCAAGTGTAATGAGTATAATGAAGTTAAGTAAGGTTTTAATTGTTTTGTCATGTAATTA
Source organism: Portulaca oleracea (assembly GCA_029582165.1). Classification (NCBI taxonomy): domain Eukaryota; kingdom Viridiplantae; phylum Streptophyta; class Magnoliopsida; order Caryophyllales; family Portulacaceae; genus Portulaca; species Portulaca oleracea. Next base: position 43,042,677 of record CM055872.1, on the reverse strand, counting down.
TGGCCCCGACCCATGTTGCTTGTGCCTTAGAGCACTACCAAAGTTAATACATGGCCAGTGTACACCCATCCGGACCTCTCGATCGGTCCGGGAATGCGCATACGGAGGTTTAGACCGATGATCGCAAGTAGGGGACCATCAAGATAATAAAATGGCAATCAAGTTTTATTGTTGCTTTATTGTTTATTGTTTTATTATTTGCAAAATGAATTGAAGTGCGCGAACTAAAATGAATTACTAAATGTTTGACTGTATAGGGGTATGCGTATTGAGTTTATCTTATTTGCAAAGTCTTTTATGTTTTGTTTTAGGTTGTCGTTTGAAAGGAAAGTATCCCAAGGAAAGTTCCACTAAGTCTCCTGCTGACGCGTAGAAGGCGAACTCTCTTAGTTATAGTTTAGTGCTTTTGTGCTTTGATAATGGAAAGACGATTATTTTGGAGATGTATGTAAACAAAGATATGGTGGATGGTATGCTTGGTGTATGAGTTCATAGTCTTCTTATGTATTATTGGGGGTCGTAGTATTTTCGGTTTTATGGTGTCTCTTGTTGAACCATAAGTGTTTTAATGTATGTGGAAATAATCTATTTTCAAGCCTTGAGTGAAGTGTAATTCTTGTTTTCTTCCTTGGGTTTTGTATTGTTTAGCCTAGTTCACGGTAGTGAATGGCGGTAATGCTCTTAGGTTAATTAATCCACTGTGCTAATCATTGAGTTAAATATATTTAAGTCTTAATCTAGTGATTATAACATGGGGGCGTTACAATGTTAGGAAGACATTGAAACCAATGATCACACCTTCTGGGAATGCCCTTTTTCGAAACGAGTCTGGAACTTAGTAAAACAACACCAATGGTTATCTTTTGACCCAATAGATCAGTCATCCCTAACTATAAAGCAATTGCCCACTTCATGGAGGAATGATGGAGGAGAAAATTACGTAAACCGTGGAGTTTTTATTCTTTGGACTTTCTGGAAAAGTAGAAATGACACAGTCTTTAGGAACATCATTCATAACCCCCTCGGAAACCATATTCAAGCGAAGAAAAATGCAGTTGAATGGAAGATACGAAATACAATAGAGAAAAATAGGATGGAGGCTAGGTACAACTCACATCAGGGGGTGTCTTCCAATAAAATTGTGAGATGGCAAACACTCCCCAGGGGCAGCATCAAACTAAACTTCGATGGTTCGCACAATCAAAACTCGACGACAGGATGTTTTATTCTTCGAGATTGGAGGGGGGCCATGATAAAGGCAGGAGCTGGGAACTATGAAGACTCCCCAATTATTATGGCAGAAGCAAGATCTCTCCGTGATGGATTAATGGAAGTGACTAAAGCAGACCACTCTCACATATTTATTGAAGGTGACAACTTATTAGTAATCCAAGCTATTCAAGGAAATTTTGCAACACCCTAGCAGATCAGGTATCTGGTGGAAGATATTCGTAGTCTATTCTCAAAGTTTACATGAAGTAATATTTCTCATATTTATAGAGAAGCAAATGGCACAATGGGCTGACTTTCAAAAAAAGGACATCATCTGCCAATAACTGAAATATGGAATCAGATAGATGATAGGGAGTTCAACAAAATATTGTATGAGGATAGGGTGGGAAGATTTCTTGTGAAAAGAAATCTTTAACTACCTTTCTTACTTACCTTCTTAAAAAAAATGTACATATTCCACAAGTTAATTAAGCACAATTGGCAGCAATAGGGATGTCAATGGGGCGGGGAATCCCCGAAGGGTTCGGGGATTCCCCGCCCCGCTCTGGGGAAAAATCCCCGACCCCATTGGGGATGGGGACGGGGACGGGGACGATTTTCCAAAATCCGCTCGGGGACGGGGCGGGGATGGGGACAAAATTTTCCCCATCCCCGTCCCCATTTTCCCCGCCGGGGTGAATTCCCCATCCCCATCCCCGAATCCCCATCCCCGAAAATGCTAAAATTACCAAATAACCTTTATTCTAATTTAATATATATATTAATGGGAAGGACAAAGTAGTAATTTTCCAATCTATTCTCACTTGTTGATGTATTATTGTTTGATTTTGATGTATTATTACTTGAGCAAGTTAAATACGTTGTATTTTGAACATGTTAAAAACCGGGTTCGATTAAAAACCAGATCCGATTAAAATTTAGCTAAATTTACGATAGTTTTAAAAAATCCCCGTCGGATCCCCGTTGGGGACGGGGAATCCGCGGGGATGGGGATGGGGCAAGAATCATTCCCCGAAGCGGGGATGGGGACGGGGATGGGGATGAGTTTTGGGAGCGGGGATGGGGATGGGGGTATACTCCCCCATCCCCGATCCGCCCCGTTGCCATCCCTAGGCAGCAACTATAAGCCATGGAGAAATTTAAAAGCTATGAGATTGTGATTATCATATTCATATGCTTGATCGTATCTATTGACTGAGAAGCTAAAACACTGGAACATTACTGAACAACATTACTTATCTTGTAGTTTTCATTGGAGCTTTAAAAAAGAAGGCCTAGACTATATTCTTAAAAAACGACTAGAGAGATTCCATATTTTGGTGTAATAATTTTAACGACCCTATATGATGAAAAATAATTGTAGGGTGACATTATTTTTTATGTAAATATTTAGGGGGATATTCCGGCAAAAAAGGGCACGAAATAGTGGATTTTATTTCTAGAAGAGTTTATCATGTTAAGAGACTTGCTTGAATATGTTAGAGTTAACTATAAACTTCAATTTAAAACATGCTTAAACATAAAACTCACCGCTTAGCAACATTTCTGGTCAGACATTGGCCGGAATGTCCCCCCTAAGGCCATGTTCTTTTATACGGTTGGCTGCGGTATGATGCGGTGCAATGTGGTGAAATTGTGGTGAAACTTGATGGGTTTGGAAAAGTTGTGGTGGATTGTGATGCGTTGTGGTATGAGTTTTGTTTTTAATAATTATAAATTGTGTTGGTAAATGTGAAAAAGTTGATTGTAGTAGGTTGTGGTAAATTATGATAGATTAGTATATTGTGGTACCACAGCCAACCAACCGTATAAAAGAATATGGTCTAAATATTTACCTCAAACATGCAAATAACCCATAGGTTACGGGGAATAATATCTCTCAAATCTTAATACTGAAAGATTTCTACTACCTGATCATTAAAAACATTGGTATGACATTTGAGATTACCCTCATTATCATTACGCCCTTAAACACGCCTTGGTAATCAATCATCGCAAGATTATATTCTTTTCAGGCCGCTAGTTGAAGAGATTTAGATTTTCTCTCCATATATATAAAATATTGGTATCTATTTCATAATGAAGCATCTATATATTTGGTTTCAAAAAAAAAAGCATCTATATGTTTGAATCGACTTATAATTATTATTCCAAAACAATCATAAAAGAAAGATGCCAACTAGTGAAATCGACAAATAATATAGTATAAAAAAGCTTATCTTCAAACTAATGCCAATTCAGAATTCACTTTTGCTTGTCACACTCCCTACGTTTAAAAGTAATTACTCCCTTTCTCCTTTGATAAGTGTCAATTTTTTTAATTACTTTGTCTCTTTTTATTTGTCAATTTTACATTTTTAATAATTAAAATATTCATATGACCCTTAATTAATGAATGAAATTTTTATCACCTTTTAAACTTCTACTTTATTTCTCTTTCTCTTAATGAGCGGTATACTTGTCCATACGTAATTTTTTTCGCTCCATTTCCAAAACACATCGGTTTTGTAAAGTTAGTCTTATTGACAGTTAAAAAGGGACGGAGGGAGTAATTGTTTTTCACGAATTTTAAGATTAATTTTTATTTAATAATTTCTCACTTCATAGTTTATATATAAAAATTTTAACTTCATATTCTTTTAATAGTACTTTTAGTCTTTTACTATTAGTCTAATGATGTCAATTTTATATGACTAATCATTATATATATCCAAAAACTAACTGTCAAAAATTTTGAAACGAAAAATATGACGACACATAAATAAAATTGGAGAGCATAAAAAACCATTTTGATGGAAATCAGCCCACGCTTATTCCCCTAGGCCCAATCAAGAAGGCCCAATTAAAGGTCCATCATACACATAGGGTCCTTCATCAAAGGACTTCGACTCATACAGGGCCAACGAAGAAAGGTACAAAGTTGAACTACGAAGGCCCATTCATATGGTGTGTAGCTTATTTCAAGAGGATGTCCAAACATCCTAGAAGATGGGCCAAGGTCACGCCAAGCCCAAAACACCAAGGTTACACGTCCAAGTCAAGTTTACAAGCCCAATTTTATGATCTTGATTTTTGGATGTAATTTAATTATTTTCAGCTTAATTAGTTTTTGGTGTGTTTATTTTAATTAGGTTAGAATAGTCGTGTGATTTATTTCCTAGTTAGGAATTGGCTAATTTTGTAACTAATCCAATCCGGATTAGGAAAGCCAAGATAATTAGGATAAGGTTTGTTACAACCAACTCCCCCTAGGATAAGGAATCCTAATCCAAGGAGGAGTAGAATAGATTAGGCATCTAGTAGTAAAACTCCTTGGCTTGCACGCCAAGTTGGAGAGTTCTAGCCCCTTTAGGACTCTCATAGTATAAATAAGGATGTAGCCTCTCAAGGCAAGGAATGAATTCAGAAATATGAAACCCCTTAAGCTTTTAGCTTTCCCTCGAGTGTTTGGATAAACTCTCACCCTTTTCTTCTATTGTATCTTGGTTTGGCACCCAAGTGGTTAGGAAGAGCTTGATCCTAGGTTGCGGTTTAGGTCAAGTTAGCCCTAGGTTGTCCTTTTTGTGGATTCAATTAGGAAACCTAGATCTATCCGTTCTTACCTTTCTATCAATATAGTTAAGGTAATTACCCTGTGAGCTTTCTGTCAATACAGTTAAGTCACATTAATCCTATACCCTACCCCTTCATTCCCAACGCCACATCCTCCCATCCACATCCCCACAAAACGTCACCCTCTCTCCCAATCCAAATCCATCTCACATTCCCTTTTCTCTCTCCATAACAACCATCCAACAACCTTATCTCTCCTCCAACAACCTAACAACCTCCCTCTTTTCCCACCTCCAACGACACTCCGCCTCTCTCCCACATCAAACGCCATCTTCCCTCTCTCTTCCCATCTTCACGTCAACCCCCCCCCCCCTCCTAGCCTCCATTCAAGAATTAACCATCTCCTCTCTTTCCCATTCAAGATTCATCTCTCTCTTGAATCTTGAAATCACAAAGCCCTCGTGACCGTGAAACAACCTCCACAAAGAACCCTAATTCACGAGAACCTTCCCCTTCACTCTCCCTAATCTCGTGAACCATCCCACCCTCGTTGTTTGGTTACACGTGTTTCATGTATTATTGGAATCAAGAACCTTTCTTGATCCGGTAATACATCAAAAGTGGTATCAGAGCTCTAGGTTGAGGTTGAGTGTAAACCAAACACGTAACCTTCAAATCCAAAGGCTTAATCTGCAAGTCTAAAGCTTAACCTGCAAGTCTAAAGCTTAATCTGCAAGTCCAAAAGCTTAACCTGCAAGTCCAAAAGCTTAACCTGTAGTACCAAACACATAACCTTCAAATCTTTAGTACCAACCTGCAACCCTAAACTCCACAAACAGCCCAAACACATTATCCATCCTTACCCAACGTCACTCTAGTGTTCCAACCCCTACCATGGCACACGAATTGCTCTTCATGAGGAGGATCCTCAGCAGTTCGATTGTCCCAGAAGACCAACAACAACGAGAGGCTATCTTTCAGTCTCGCTGCACCATCAAAGGAAAGATCTGTTCCTTAATCGTTGATGGAGGAAGCTGCACCAACGTGGCTTCAACGACTTTGGTGGACAAACTTCAGCTGGAAACCAGTCCACATCCCAAGCCCTACACCATCCAATGGCTCAATCAGGGTGAAGGACTACAAGTTACTTATCAATGCTTGGTAAGCTTTTCCATTGGCAAGAACTATCAAGATTCTATTTGGTGTGATATATTGCCTATGGATGCTTGTCATATTATGTTGGGAAGACCATGGTTATTTGACAGGAGTGTGATGCATGATGGAAGAGCCAACACCTACACCTTCAGGTTCAACCACAACAAAAATCACCCTAGCTCCACTTAAAATAGCCTATCCGTCCCTACCCAAAGAGAGTGATCCAAATTCCATCACTTCTATGACCACTGAACGCCCTGAGTTTAGTGAGCATAAGGAGATCGCTCCCTCAGACCCAAACACAGATCATAGCCACGAAAAGCCCACAAAAGAACCCCCTCTCGCCACTCTTCACGAGAGCTCATACGAGAGAACATCAGCAATATCCACTCCACGTGAAGTCCAACAACACGTGAACCCTAGTGATGTTCCAAAGGTTCAAAGGCAAGATGAAGATCTTCTAGAAAAGGGTATGATCGGGAAGACACCCAGTCCATGTGCCACTCCTACCCTTTTGGTTCCAAAAGAAGAGGGAAACCAACGTCTGTGCACCAACAAGGTTACTACCAAGTACAGGTTTCCTAGAAGTAAAGATCTAGTGGGTGAGCTACTTGGTACCCACGACATTCCAAAGGTCAATCCAAGAAGTGGGTCCTGCCAGGCTCAAATTCAAGAAGGGGACACTGCTGAAACCAAAGGATGCCTCTATGAATGGTTAGTCCCACCTTGTGGTCTAACTAACACTCTCTTTACTGTTATGAGATTGTTGAATCAGGTTTTGAAGCCCCTTATTAGCAAAAGTATCGTTATCTACTTCGGAGATATACTTGTGAATAGCAAAAGTGAGAAAGGTCACATCTTTCACCTCCAATCTGTTTTGGAGACCTTGGCTCACGTGAAGCTACATGGTAATCCGTCCAAGAGCTTCTTCTTCATCAACAACATAGTCTCTCTTGGCTATGTACCTTCGACTGAAGTGACCAAGATTGATGAAGAAAAGGTCAACGCTAGCAAGGAGTGGTCTACTCCAACTAGTATTCTTGATGATCGAATTTTCCACGACTTGACTTCTTTCTATAAGAGGTTTGTGAAGAATTTCAACACTATTCTACTAAAGTCTAAGGAGTTCTCGTGGACTCCAACAGCCCGACAAGTGTTCGACATCAACAAGGACAAACTCTGCACCACACCTGCCCTAGCCATACCAAGCTTTGATAAGAAGTGTAAGGCTAAGTGTGATGCTCCTGGAGTTGGTATTGGAATTGTTCTATCTCAAGCGGACTATCCCTCAGCTGATTCACATAGCCTTGGGCTCACCTATGGAGACCCAAGATTCATGGAGAATGATGGAGGGCTAAACCCAATGAAGAGGGTCCAACTCAGATCTAATGAGGACACCTTTGTCCACGTGAAGGGTCACACTCGCCATCCCCCATCTATTATGGAGGCCCTAATTCACGTAAAGCAGACTGTTGAAGATCTGCCTAGCCTTGGTCTCACCTTTGGGGACCCAAGGTTCATGGAGGATAACGGATGTCAATCTATCGAAGGAGTCACAGTTCACGTGAAGACACTGATTCACGTGGAGATTATTGAAGCAACCATGGTTCACGTGAAGATCCTGATTCACATGGAGGTCATTGGCACAATCATGATTCATGTGGAGGTCCTGATCCATGTGAAGATTACAGTTGGGTTAGTTGAAGTCTTTGAACTTGAATCTCCAAGTTGGAGGACAAACTTCTTTCAACTAGGGGGGAATGATGGAAATCAGCCCACGCTTATTCCCCTAGGCCCAATCAAGAAGACCCAATTAAAGGTCCATCATACACATAGGGTCCTTCATCAAAGGACTTCGACTCATACAGGGCCAACAGGGCATATTTGGTTCAACTACATCAAATGGGCCAACGAAGAAAGGTACAAAGTTGAACTACGAAGGCCCATTCATATGGTGTGTAGCTTATTTCAAGAGGATGTCCAAACATCCTAGAAGATGGGCCAAGGTCACGCCAAGCCCAAAACACCAAGGTTACACGTCCAAGTCAAGTTTACAAGCCCAATTTTATGATCTTGATTTTTGGATGTAATTTAATTATTTTCAGCTTAATTAGTTTTTGGTGTGTTTATTTTAATTAGGTTAGAATAGTCGTGTGATTTATTTCCTAGTTAGGAATTGGCTAATTTTGTAACTAATCCAATCCGGATTAGGAAAGCCAAGATAATTAGGATAAGGTTTGTTACAACCAACTCCCCCTAGGATAAGGAATCCTAATCCAAGGAGGAGTAGAATAGATTATGCATCTAGTAGTAGAACTCCTTGGCTTGCACGCCAAGTTGGAGAGTTCTAGCCCCTTTAGGACTCTCATAGTATAAATAAGGATGTAGCCTCTCAAGGCAAGGAATGAATTCAGAAATATGAAACCCCTTAAGCTTTTAGCTTTCCCTCGAGTGTTTGGATAAACTCTCACCCTTTTCTTCTATTGTATCTTGGTTTGGCACCCAAGTGGTTAGGAAGAGCTTGATCCTAGGTTGCGGTCTAGGTCAAGTTAGCCCTAGGTTGTCCTTTTTGTGGATTCAATTAGGAAACCTAGATCTATCCGTTCTTACCTTTCTATCAATATAGTTAAGGTAATTACCCTGTGAGCTTTCTGTCAATACAGTTAAGTCACATTAATCCTATACCCTACCCCTTCATTCCCAACGCCACATCCTCCCATCCACATCCCCACAAAACGTCACCCTCTCTCCCAATCCAAATCCATCTCACATTCCCTTTTCTCTCTCCATAACAACCATCCAACAACCTTATCTCTCCTCCAACAACCTAACAACCTCCCTCTTTTCCCACCTCCAACGACACTCCGCCTCTCTCCCACATCAAACGCCATCTTCCCTCTCTCTTCCCATCTTCACGTCAACCCCCCCCCCCCCCTCCTAGCCTCCATTCAAGAATTAACCATCTCCTCTCTTTCCCATTCAAGATTCATCTCTCTCTTGAATCTTGAAATCACAAAGCCCTCACGGCAAAACAACCTCCACAAAGAACCCTAATTCACGAGAACCTTCCCCTTCACTCTCCCTAATCTCGTGAACCATCCCACCCTCGTTGTTTGGTTACACGTGTTTCATGTATTATTGGAATCAAGAACCTTTCTTGATCCGGTAATACATCACATTTATTATTTACACATGCATCTAAAAAAAGAGCAAGTTTATGCATGACAAACATAGCCCTATTAGATTTCCAATGAGAACCACTTACCCAATTTTAAAAGTTTCTCTCTCTAAAATTTGAAATTTGAAACCCAGACCCCCCACTACCCAACCCTACTCAGCTGTCGTCCCTGGTCGCCGGAGGGTTCATCGGCCTCCCGGGAGGTCGGTGCTCCGGTTGCCGTGACTGTGCGCCGTCCATCCTCCCCTCCTCGGGGCGTCCGCTGCCTTCCATCCTCCTCGGGCGTCTAAGCAGTAAACCCTAGATTTTGCATTCTGACTCTGACCGCTACCTTGGATGCCGTCCCTGGACGCCGGGCCTCCTTCAGTCATCGTTGTTCCGCCTTGTGTGCTCCCAATGCGTTGGGGTTCATCGGTCTCTGGGTGGGCTTTCGAGTTTCGAGATGCGCCGCGAGACTGTAATCATCGACGTTTCTGGGGCTCTTGGGGAATAATTGCTCTAACCTCAGGTGACCTCTTGCATTTCTCCCTTGAGTAGAACCCTTTAGGTGTGGTCTCTATTGTGTTGCAGTGGGTTTAATAACTTTTGCTGTGGTCATGGCTTTAAGTAGTAAATTTCTTGACAAGTTTAAGGCGTTGAAATCTGAGCTTGAGTGTCTTGTGTCCTCCATTTCTTTGGAAAAATTTTCGACACAAGTGGTGTGTCGAGCTTCCTTGAATAGAGCTTGCGAAATTATCGCTGTGTTGAGAGAGTTGGGGGAAGTCCATGGAGGGTTGTTGACTTCCGCTCATGCTCAAAATAAGTCGCTTAGGGGTTCTGGTGATGTTGCCACTGACTTACCCTTCAATGTTCGCCCTGTTGTGTCTGATATACCTTCAAATAATAAGCGTTTGTACTCTCTTTTTATTGATAAACTGCCTATCAATATGGGGAGCTTGAGGCTGAAGAGTTTATTTAGCAAGTTTGGAGGTGTCGTTGATGCATATATCCCTGCTAAAGTTAGAAAAAACGGTAGAAAATTTGGTTTTGTGAGATATGCGAATAGGGATGATGGGTGCAAAGCCATTAATGAAATGAACCTTAGAACTGTCGATGGCAGGAAACTTTTTGTCTCGTGGGCCAAATTCAATAAAAACCATGTTGTTAGGTCTTCTGCTAAGGAAAACTTTAGGCAGAAATGGATCCCTAAGAAGAATATAGGTGGTGCTCTTATTCCGAATGGTTTCCGCACCTCGCCCCCTTGTGTGGCTAACAATGGGGTGTGGAAAATTGAGAAAGAAGACACGATTGTGCCGGATTCTCTTGATGCTCCTGATTGTGATGGGTCCATCGATGCTGCTAGCAATACCATTACGGACCCTATTAATGTTGGTTTGGAGAGCAAAAAGTATGCAAGCAGGTTATCTTATAAAGACGCTCTCTTGAGTGGCTCCAAATTAAATCGACCACTAGGGTTCCGGAGGCCGACTCTGACAGTGAGCGCACTCATAGCGGCCCGTTTGATTCCTTTGATGATGTGGCTGAGCATGACATAATCGCAGATCTTGAAGATTCTATCCTTGAAGCTTCGAAGGGTAAAGGCAGGAGTAAGAAAAATTTGAAATTGTTGATGAAATCTAAATGGTAGCTTGTAAGAGATGCAACTTGTAGAGTTGCCCGTGGTCAAAAGGGCAGTCGGAAAATTAGAATGAACAGGCGTGCGAATTTGTCATAAAATGACAATCTTGATGATATTGAAGCTTAGGTTGAACGAAGGAAGACGATTATTGGCAACGCTATTGGGATGCGAGTCCTTGATGACCCGAGTAGCTAAATTCTTTGATCTTGGTTCTTCTTGCAGTTTAATGGTTTTGCTCGGCGTGGCGCATGATTAAGTCTTTGCTGTGTTTTATTTAGCTATTTGGTTGTAATATTTTCTTTTGGTGGTGGTTGTATGCTATTATGTATGTCGAATGCTGTACTTTTTGAACTTTTAGCCTTGTGGCTACTACTAATAATCGAAAAAAAAATTAGAGAGAGTATCACTTAACTTCTCCATTATATGAATTTTGAATCTCCATATATAAAAAAATTAGAGAGAGTACTTTAGGATAGGACTGATAATCCTAAAGTTTTCAATGTTAGCGTCAATGAGCTTTAGGTCAAGTGGCATGAAGGAGTTCGATTTTTGGTGATCACAATTTTATTGGAACTCAGTAGGTCGGTTCGACTTATCAATATAAAAAAAAAAGTTTTCAACGTTAGCAAAAGACGAATTTGATTTACCATGTGTTAGAAATTATAAAATAAAAAGATCTCAATTATTGAGTTGCTTGTTAATTAGATGACATGCTTCCTAGCTCCAACCACATAGGGTACAAAGTTCAAGATGATAATCATATTATTTTTAATAAGCTACATATAGCATTATTGTTCGAGTACAATATAATGGAAGCCAGTATGCAGCATTGCAATAAGAAAAGCAAGTTCCATGAAAATATCAATAGATTCTGATCCTCCCACTTGTATTTTGGTAAATGGAAAAAAGTAATCGAAACTTTGAGGATATTAAAAAAACAATTCGAACTTATAATTTTGCTATCCACGAGCTGAATTTTAACCTCTATTATTTTTAGCGTTCAACACATAGTTAAACTCGTCCGAAAATTGACGTGGTGGTGGCGATATTACACTTTGAGTATTTAACTTTTCTTTAAACTACAAAAAGTTACACATATAATATCGCCACCAACGCGTCACTTTTTGGACGAATTTAACTAGGTGATGAATGCTAAAAGTAATAGAGGTTAAAGTTCAACTCATCTATAACAAAGTTGTAAGTTCGAATTATTTTTTTCCAATACCCCGAAAATTTAGATTATCTTTGTTCAAATTCTCTTGTATTTTCAGCTCATGCACTGATTAGTGATAACATGAAATGCCTCTTCCTCTTTCTATTTCCTCTGGATTTGTTTCACTATCTTCTCCTTCATTAGATTGCGTGCCAGGCCGAAGGCTGGTTTGGCTCATTACATCAATTAAACTCTGTTGGCCTTCAAATCGAACAAACCCTAATAAACATAATGCATTTGTGTTTGAAGTTGTTAAGCATTGACAGTGAACAATTTGTACGTGAACAATGATATTATTTGGAGCAGTTAGATCTTTTATGCGGTGAATTTGCGGTGCGGTAAGTTGCGATATGCTAAGTTGCGTTGGATTGCATTAAGTCGCGGTAAGTTACGGTGGATTTAATAAAAGGGTGTTGAAATGTTTTTATTAGAAAATATATTAAATAATAAATGAGTTGCGGTGGAAATAATTTTGTGAAAATATATTAAATAAAAAGATAAATGGTAATTTATGGTGAGTTGTGGTAGGTTGCAGTAAGTTGCGGTAAAGTGGTGCGGTAACTTGCGGTATCGCATAAAAGAACGGAGTCTTATATAATACGATACGTACGCCAACGCCAACTCACATGACATCTTTGTTCTTTCAACCGGTATGTAAAGGAAGGGAGAGAAGAGATGAGTCAGGTGAAAGAGAAAGAGTTGTGTGAGAAATGAATATAATTGTTTCCAGTAAAGATAGGAGTGAACGTGAGGAATTGGAACGCGAGAAGTAACATGGATCAGCAAATTGGATTTTCTTAGAACTAAATCTAAAAAATTAGTTTACAAAGGGAGATGGAAAAATGATTTTCACTTTAAATGACTTAGCCGCCAAATACCTTAAAATGGAAAAACCAGTTTTTAAAAAATGATATTCTCTTTCCCACCAAACACACCTTTTAGGGAGCACTTGGTTGTCACTATTTATGGGAAAAGTTTGTTGTTGTTGACTTTTCCCAGTTGACTTAACTTTCACATGTTTGATTGCAAATAGGGATTGAAAAGTTTTTTGGGTGGGTCCAAATTTTCCTATAATTTAGTGGAAAAATTTTCCTAAGGATAGAAAAGTAAAACTACTTATAATGTAGCTTTCCAAAATACCCTTGAAAAGTTATTTTATAAAATTTACGGTATTTGAAGCAAAGGAGAATCGTTTTCTAGGATGATGGTTTTTCTTGTAAAACGATTGTATTAAAAAAATAAAGTTTCATTTGATATTTTTTACGTGTTTGGTAAATAGGAAAATGGTTTTTCTGAATAACGATTTTCACATGTTTGGCAATAAGAGAGAGAGAGAGAGATACTAAAACATGCGCATGAGAGAATAGCCAAGAGAGAGACGAGAGAGAGAGAGATTAAAATGGATATATGAGAGACAGTGGTGGAGATAGAGAGAAATATCAAAACAGGTGTATGAGAGGGAGGGCGAGAAAGAAAAACTAATGCATGATAGAGTGGTGGAGAGAGAAAGGAAAGAGAGACAGAAATATTCAAATCAGTATATGACAGAGTGTTGGGAATGTCCAGACAATGTTCGATATACACGGAGATTAAACCAAAGTAATATAGTAATTATATGTCTTGCTGGAGACCTCTATAATTGGTAATTAAATATGTTTAATTACAACTATATTATTTGGTCCTACTGGGTCACACAAGTCAGTGTCTTAGAACAATGTATATAACCTAAGTAATATTGTATTATGTTTAGAAATGTTGGAACTGATTTCTATGAGAAATCAGCCCAACACGGACCGAACTGGGTTCAGCACAGACCGTGTTGACCCAACACGATTCGTGTTGGGACACCACGGTCCGTAGTGACCATGGGCCGAGTTAATGGACCTTCTCGAGACCAACACGGACCGTTTGGGCCTGAGAAGTGCGTCGTTGCATTAAGTCGGCCCTTTAGGGTTTTGTGCCCTCTCCCTAAGTTATCTAAACACTATATAGATGGGTGTCTGTGAGAGATTATTCCACACCAACTGCCGAGACTCTTAGAGAAATACTAGGGTGATTTCCTGAGTTCCTCTTTCTTTTAGTTTGCAGTTCTTGTTACCTGAAACAATCTCTGTTTCCCGAAACATTCTCATATGCCAAATACATACATCGTAGATTGAGATTCGTCTCGATCGGGTCGATCTAGCAATCGGGTTCTCGGAGTGCTGCGTGGACTTTTCAGTAGATGACTTCAGCATTGGAATCTCGAAGGTCAACCTCTTCTTCAGCCGGAATTAGCGATCAGGTATAATTACTAAAGCCTCTGCATTTGTTGTGATTAATTGTTTTATAATCTTTATGAATGTTCTGCCAATTAATATGTATCTGTTTAGGAAATAGATAACCTAAAATCTAACAGTGGTATCAGAGCCACCAATTGCATGCTAAAGTATTGTACTTGAATTCATAAATAATTTTGTCAATTGTTGAATTATTTCATGAATTTGCTAGAATAGTTTTAATGCCTAAAAATTGAAACTTTATGAAATTTTTAGTCTTTATTATTTATGATATTAAATCTGAAATTTTATTGTAAAGTTTCATGTTTTATTATTTATTTTCTTATTGCCTTCAATTAGTCAAATTTATGCTTGTTTAAATTGTTAAATTTAGCACGAATTTGACATAATTTTGAATGTTTTAGAAACAATCATGTTTAATATTGTTAAACAATAGGCAATACATTAAATAGGTCAAAATTCGCAAAATAGGATTTTGTAGAATTATTTTCTGATTTAGTTTATTTACAGTAAATTTAATGAAAAATGAAATAATATATCAAACGTATTTGAAAATTTCCAAAAAATTTTACTGGAAGTGTTCTGGACTTTCCATAATTTTTGTAGATTTTTCCCAATTAAAATAGATTTTTAATTGATTTTTCAGATCTGAAGAGAAATAAAATTCGTTTAATTCTCTGAATTTTATAAATTCGTAGATATTTGTAAAACTTCTGAAATTTTTATAATAGGTTACCGAATAACCATACTGTTAGGTAAAAAAATTTCGTTAATTTATCCAATCAAATTATTATTTTTAATTTAGATTTTCAGATCTGAGGGAAATAAATTCGTTACTTCTCTGAATTTTGTAAATTCACAGAAATTTGCAAAATTTTTTGAGAATTTTACAGTAATTTACTGGGTAATCATTCTGTTATGGATAAAATTTTCATGAAATTTCGAAATTGTTAATTAATTTTCCTTTAATTTTCATATTTGCAGCGGAGTAAAACCGTTTACTCTTCTGATTTTTTTTTTTTGGAATTCTCGAAATTTCAAAAAAATCTGAAATTTTTATAGTAGCATAGTGGATGCACCTACTGTATGGAAAAATTATAAAATTTGATTTTTAAACTTATCAGACTATTCTTATTTATTTTCCTCTTAAACGGAGAATTAAAAGGTTTAATTTCATAAAATTTTGCAATCTTTTGAAAATTGTTAAAATTCTGGAAAATATCTATGTAGGTTATTAGATAACAATATGATATGAGAATTTTTAGTTTGGAAAGTTTTAATATTTTATTTAAGTTTTCCATGCTCTTTTATAAATCAGTTGATGGACATAAAATCTATTAATTTTGTAAAGTTTAGGAAACTTACAATATCTTTAAAAGATATAGTATCTGTTAGATTTCTTGATTTTAGGAAAATCGAGTATTTTGTGTGTATAGGTATAAAATTCTAAATCTGTTTAGATAACTAAGATAAAATTTGGAATTTTGTTTATTTTATTAATCATGCAAACCTTTTAGGAAACCTTATTTAGTATTTGTTTCCTTTTATGTGTTGTGTTGCAATTAAATATTCGTTTATAATTGGTTATTTAAGCATGTGTTATATTTGATATAATGATTGCAATATTACCTGTTTGCATGTGCTTCTAGTATGGCCATAGATAGTCGGTTTTACGGCCTGCGTGCCGTCATTGAATTAATTTTAAATTTAAATTTCAGTTAAGTTTATTTAATTCATGTAAGGTCTCTTTAAAGATGTCCACTTTGTAAATTGTTGTAATTGGAGACATCAAGTTGAGTGGGAGCCCAACAGCAATGGAGGTGTTGATTCGAGCGGGAGCCTATCCAAGGAAGTTGCAAAATCCAAGAAGAGTTTCTTGAAGACTATCAAGGTTTAGTTAAATTAGTTTGATTAAGTCTAGGTGGTCATACTAGGGATTTTATTTATGCTTTAAATTTGTTATAGCATGTTGTTTTATTATGCCTTTTATGTTTTCGAAAGAGTTCACATAGAATTGCATGCTTTGGATAATAAAACCTACTCTAAAAAATGAATTATTGCTCAACCTATCGAAATACCACTTAGATGGATAAATAAAGAAAGCCAAAGGGAATTATTTGTCCATCATTAATAAGTAGGGTGGGGGCTATGTCAATTCAAATTGGCTATCAGAATAGTTTTGGGCCAACAGCAGAGGAAGATAAATATTGTATTCGATCCATTTTTGAATGATTGATCATAAGATGATCCACCAAAGGTAACATGGGCTCGAGTTTTGTTGGGCTAAAGTCCACTTGAGCCCATGGGTCTTGTGGGTCTTGGTTAAAATTAGAACACTAAGTGAGAGTTAATAAAGTGTTTTGATTTGAAATTAAAATTAGTTTAATTTCTTTTTATGAATAATAACTAAAATGAACCAATTTTGTCTCGTAGAATTATTTATGTCTTTTACTCCAACATACACCACTAATCAAATATTATTTTCTCCCTAAGAAAGAGAAAAACAATTACACTAATTCCTTAATTGGCATCGCCATCACAAGATTGTCTTGGAGGCGATTTAAAGAAACATGTATTTGATATAACATTGAGCTAGGCATCAACATTAAGAGGTCAATCAAGCCAAATGGGTACACGTAATGTCATAGTATTCATGCTAGGGGTGGAAGAAAAATTCGGAACCGGCACATCGAACCTGAAACCGAATAAAAGAAACCGGGAACGGGCAATACCGAACCGGTTTAAAAATCCGGTGCACCGCACCGGAAAAACCGGATACTAAACGGGGTGGTTCCGGTTTGGGATATTCACACCGCCGGGGAACCGGCACCGCACCGTTAATATAATTAAATACATATATATATAAATTTTGGTTAAAAAAACATTTTACCCAAAAATTAATACAAAAATAATATAAATTAACTAGTTAAAAAAAAAAAAGAACATTGGGTGTTAATGTGTTATTGGGTTGGGCTTAAATATAGATTTTTTTGATTAAATAGAGATTTTTTTTTTATTAAATAGAGATTTTTTGATGTTTGATATAAATTTATGCGGTTCTGGTTCATCGGTGAAACCGCACCGTTAAAGCCATTGCACCGGTTTTAAAAAACCGGGTGATTCGGTTCCGGTTCCGGTTCCGGTTCCGGTTTATAATTTTCGCGCACCGTTTCATCCGGTGCACCGCTTCGGCGCAACGAAACCGCACCGCACCGTTTCCACCCCTAATTCATGCAGCTTTAAATTCAAAATGTTTGAAGATTAAAGGAAGGGCTAATTGAACTAGTTAGAGTTGATAAATATGAAACCAATAACCAGATAATCTCGGTTAAGCTAGATAAGGGCCAATTGATGGCGCTCATCTTTTAAAATAATTTGACTATTTTAAAACATGAGAAACCTCATATCCCCCCTTTTAACCAAAAAGTTGGCGACCAAAGATATTCTTTTAGTGAAAGGGAAAAATAAGATTTAAGAAATCTATCAAAGACAAGAAGTCAAAGGAAAGGTAAGGACAAATAGTTGTACATACCCAACCAATGACAGCAACCGATTAACAACCAGATCATGTATGACACTGGGAGCGTGAATAAATATAAGGAAGACTTGAGATATGATTTCATTTCTAGGCAAGTGTGTGTATATGATACTCACTATCCTTATTAAACCCACTTTGAGTATTAGATACCGGTTGTGAATCTCACATTTATGCAAATGTGCAGGATCTACAACAAAGTAGATGTGCTTTGAAGAATGAGAGTCAACCTACAAATAGGAACATGCAATTAGTTTTAGCTCCTCATCAAGAGTTGGTTGTTTATCTGTTTTCTCAAGACTCATAACAGAAATTTATAGGTGATTCTATACTCTCATTATAAGTAGAAATTTGATTTCAAGCTCTCAATTGGAGAGGAGAGGATCTCGGATGAACACACATAACACATCGAAACCAAAGGGTTTAAAAGGAATAACTCATGTTTAAACATAAATCTTGTAACTATCCATTAAGTCATGCAAATCAGAGCAAATTCAAAAGCGTCACAGTAATAGACTTTTGAATGATAAGACTTTGAAACATGTGATGTCTGCAAAGCATGACTGTACCTTTTACAAGAAAGGGTGAGCATGCCAACAAACACTCATGTATATGGATGTATGTAGTCCAATTGAGCACAAGTAAAAGGGATGAATTACTTCAAATATTCAAAGATGAATAAAATAACACATGGTGATTCATTGTCTATGAGATTCATCTGAAGCTGGAATGTTAAAATAGTTTGAAGATTTCCAAAATGATGTAGTCTTGGCGAAACAATGAGAGCACCTACATACGATCGAAAAGATGCTAATGGTTGAGATAAGAGTTTGAACAAATGACTCAAATGAAACATAATTCTGGCACTATAAGCTTAAGTCATATTAATAAGAAATGCATTCAAAAAAATGCATAGTGCAGGATTTTGGAAAACATAATCTTTGAAAAAGTTCAATGTTTGTAAAGCATGCCTGATGGGTAAGATGACTAAAATCACCTCTTATTGGAATTGGTGAACAAACTAATGACTTATTAGGATGCAAGCATATTGATGTATCTGGGCCTACGAGCACTGGTGCTAGAAGAAGGTTTGCTGTATTTTTTCATGACTTTCAGTGACGATTTTTAGTAGATATGGGTATATCTACTTAATACGCCACAAGTCCAAATACTTTGAAATGTTCAAAGAATTTTAAAGTGAAGTACAAAACCAACTTGGCAAGAAAATCAAAACCCTTCAATTAGATTGAGGAGGTGAGTATTTGAACCAAGATTTCACTAACCATTCCAGAGAATGTGGAATTGTTTCATAACTCTCTCCTCTAGGAATACGACAATTCAATGACGTATCTAAAAAGAGGAATCACACCTCATTAGATATGGTGCGATCAATGATGGTTGAGTCAACATTGATTGTTACCTTTTGGGGATACACGCAGGTAACCATAGCTCTAATTACTAAATAAAGATTATCTGAAGCACTAGAAAAGACACCATATATGATATGGAGAAGAGAGGTTCTTGAACCGTTTTTTGAAAGAAAGGAGTATCACTTCTACAAATTGTTGTAGAGGAAAAATGTTTGTCTCGGAAAATGCTTTCCTCTTAGAGAATATGTTATTCTCTAAAAGAAAGAGTGGGAGAGTTTTTGAACTTACCGAAGTTCGAGAAACACAAAACACTATAATCATCACCTGAAACTCCGCTACTTGATCCTAGATCAAATTTTCCTATTGGTCGGGAAATTAAGAACAAGGTTGAGGCAGTTGAAGTTCCTCAAAACGTTGAGGAGGAGGTGTCATGAACATTACTCCAAGCAAGGTCAGGTAAACAACTCCGTCAACCACAGAGATATCGATCTTCTATGGATGAGCGTGAGATGTTACTTTTAGAAAGTAATGACTCTACCTACATCAAAGAAGCTTTAGAAAATCAAGATTCCATAAGGTCTAAAATGGACTCCATGTATGCAACCAAGTTTAGAACTCGGTTGATTTGTCTGAAGGTGTGAGCCATCAGGCATAGGAGGGTTTTAAGGCAAAACATGGGTTCATAAAGATAGACATCAAGACTGACTTCAAAATTAGATTTGGAAGGAAGGTGTCTACTTGACACAACTGAATGGTTCTTTTATTGGAATACTTGTAAACTTCAAGAGGCCATATGTGGCCTTAAGGAAACTTCTAGGAGTTGGAATCATTGGCCTTCTTGACCAGGATATCAAAAAGTTTGATATACTGGGATGTGTCAAAGATAATATTGTGTTTACAAGAAGTGCAGTGGGAGCAATGTTTTTTTTGATATTGTACGTGATTGACATACTGCCTACTGAGAGGAAGATTCCCATGTTGCATCCACTGAGATTGACTTGGGAATAATTTTCAAAGTGAAGGATTGGTGGGGCTAAGAATTTTCTTGGAGACAAGATCTATAATAGATTAAAGATTTTGATTGTTTGAATCAAAGTTGACTAGGTGTTGAATAGTTCAACCCACTTTGAGAATGGATTAATTTCCATAAATCATGGCATATCCTTGGGGAATCTGATTGTCACAAAACAATCAGAAGATCTAAAAGGATGAGACATATAACTCATGCTTCAGGCTTGAGACTAATGTATGCCACGAGATGTTCAATGCCCAACATAACATATACATTGTATATGTATAAGAAAAACTAAGGATGTGTCCTAAGTCTAAAGTGGTTGATAAAAGCTAAGTGTGAAGAGTTGCATTGATGCTACACTTATGTCAGGAGACCTGATATGATTCTCTGAAAGGTCAGAGAAATTATATGATCTGTCTGAGTGGTATTGAGGTGAGCTGGAAAAAGTTCCTAACATGACATGCGTTTAATTCTACAAATAAGACAAGCATGACACGACTTTAGAAGCTGTGGCAGAAATTGTTACGATTGTGAAGTTCGTTTCAGAACTAGGTGATGTTTCTAGCCTTGCAAGAGAAATGGAGCCTTGTTGATAGGAGTCATCACTCAAGCAAAGGAACTGAAGCTCACTATGAATCCAAACACAAGTTCCGGAAATATCTCCCTGTATAAAATGTCATTAGTGAGATGGTATATGTGCGAGGTTCATTACAAGTATTATGTTCTAAACCCCTGTTGTAGTTATAACATGATAGTCATGCATGGGCAATAGGTATTGAACACATTCCAGAATATTAACAAGTCAAACTTACATGAATTATTCATGAATTATGACCTTGTTGATTCATCATTAAGAATGAGATTCCAAAATTTACATTAATTGTGGTTTAGAATTATGTAAATGTCCAAAAGGGTTAGCGCATTCAAAATGGGAAATTGGATGAGGTCCGATTTCTGAAACCCCATTAGTGAACTTGATAACACTAGTCTTGGTCGACAGTCGACCTGGTTCCTAATTTTATTATCACGTAGGAACAGTGATAATATCAACACAATTAGCATGTAGGATTGAGGTGATGATCAAGTTTCGTAATCATAGTGATGTGATAACATCATAAATCAATCACATGGGTATTGTTGAGAACAACTACCGAAGTGACGCGCAGTGGGAGCTCTTTAAGTTAGGAATGTCATAAGAGCTCTCACTACTCAAAATTCCTGAATCCTAAGTTCCACAGACTGCATGATCTGATGTGACTTTGGAGCGCGTCAAACGCCTTTCGTAACAGTACACTATAAAGGCGGTGCCTGGGTTACAGTTGGATCATGTGAGAATTTGTGTCTGAACAAGATGGCATTGTCCTCCCTATTAGGGACAGTTGTCTTATTGGCCACTCGGTGAGATTGGACTGAAAATGCTTGGCCGAGCTCAGTTGAATCAATAGTTGATCATCTGCTTTTCAAAGTCTAAACTCGGAGATCGAGGAACGTTCGGGTCTTACATAAGGATGACTTCAGCTTACCTTATCCGAACTTGAGACAGTAAGTGATAAGGGAATTTAAGGAATCGAATACTTGTAGGACAAGTGGGAGATTGTTGGGAATGTCTCGACAATGTTCGATATACACGAAGATTAAACCAAAGTAATATAATAATTATATGTCTTGCTAGAGACCTCTATAATTGGTAATTAAATATGTTCAATTACAACTATATTATTTTGTCCTACTAGGTCACACAAGTCAGTGCCCTAGAACAATGTATGTAACCTAAGTAATATTGTACTATGTTTAGAAATGTTGGGAACTGATTTCTATGAGAAATCATCCCAACACGGACCGAACTAGGTTCAACACGGACCGTGTTGGGACACCACGGTCCATGGTGACCATGGGCCGAGTTAATGGACTTTCTTGAGACTAACACGGACCGTGTTGATTCAACATGGACCGTGTTGGGACTGAGAAGTGCGCCGTTGTGTTAAGTCGGCCCTTTAGGGTTTTGTGCCCTCTCCCTAGGTTATCTAAACACTATATAAAGGGGTCTCTGTGAGAGATTATTCCGCACCAACTGCTTGAGACTCTTAGAGAGATACTAGGGTGATTTCCTGAGTTCCTCTCTCTTTTAGTTTGCAGTTCTTGTTTCCTGAAACATTCTCATATACCAAATACATACATCTTAGATTGAGATTCGTCTAGATCGGGTCAATCTAGCAATCGAGTTCTTGTAGTGCTGCGTGGACCTTTCAGTAGAGGATTTCAGCATTGGAATCTCGAAGGTCAACCTCTTCTTCAGCCGGAATTAGCGATCAGGTATAATTACTAAAGTCTCTGCAATTGTTGTGATTAATTGTTTTATAATCGTTATGAATGTTCCGCCAATTAGTTTGTATCTGTTTAGGAAATAGATAACCTAAAACCTAACAGAGAGTGCATTAGAGAGATAGATAGAAAGAAAAGAGAGATAATGGAGGAAGGAGGGAGAAAAATGATTTTAATGAGATTGGAGTTAAAAAAATGAATTATGAAGAGAGGTGGGAAAAATGATTTTTTGAAAAATCATTTTCTCCATTTTTCAACCACCAAACACCCTTAAATAAATAAGCGTAATTTAGACATTTTAAATAAAATCTTCTTACCAACTTTCTCATTTAATTGTACCCCCTCTATTCCATATTAATTGTCATCTTTGCAAATCGTGCAGTCAAATTTCAAAAAAATTGACCATAATTTTTTTTAATATATACAATAAATTGCTATATAAAATTATCACCATTAGATTCGTAACGAAAAATATTATCATAAAAGTATAATATTGCAATTGTTAATAGCATACTAGTACTTCCTTCGTTCTCTTTTATTTGTCACATTAACTAACTTTTCTCGTTTCTAATTATCTGTCATTTTGTAATCCCGATAACCTATTAATTGCAGATTTTACTATTTTACCCTTGATAATTGTTGTGGTAGAATGAGAGCTATTAAAAAGTAACAAGGCCATTATAGTAATTATGTTCATAACTACTTCATAAATATTAGACATATCATTCTAGTAATTATGTTCAAATAGAGGCAGTATTATGTAAGAAATTATCAATCAAAAAGTGACTTGGAGACCGCATCGCGAAAATCAAAATTATGACAATTAATACATAATGGAGGAAGTAATATATTCTTTTTCAGAATAAAACTTTCCCAAGAAAAACTTAGGCCCCGTTCTTTTATGCGGTAGATTACGGTGCTGTAGCACACCGTATCGGAACACTTTAATTTCTACTACACTTCACCACAATCATTACCAATATATCTCTTCACTTTTCTCTTCTACTTTTCACATTCTCTTGTTACATATCCCACTTACCATAATTCTCACCATAGTTCACCACAATTCACCACATTTTTCAAATTTCACAGCACTGCACCATTACTACAATGCAACATCATGATAAATACAAACTATTGAGCTGTAGACTGTAGTAACCAAACAAACGTAAGTGTAAATAAGAGAAAAAGTAAAATTCGGTAAGAGTAAAATTAGGTTGTAGCTTGTAGTAGGAAAGAACAAAGCATGTATGATAAATCCAAACTATTGGGCGTTAGATGTAGATCTATTATCTAAGATATATATGGCAAGTACAAACATATCATGATAACTGATATCAGGCACAATGTTACATCATAAAACTAAAGATCAATTCCAAAAGCAATAAGAGCAAGATTCACTTGAAAGCTTGTCCTGAAATTGTCCTCTCAAAACAAAAGGTACAGAATCAAGAGAAATGGCTAGCTCTAACATTAACCCTCAAATAAACAAAATTTAAGGCCCTTTCATATAATTCTTAAGATCTAGGCTTTTCCTTCTTCTCTTTGAAAAGTGCCAACAGAGATACCCCAGCAACCTTGACGACCTTAAATCTGACTCCAGGAATATCTCCCACAACATGTCCTTTACGACCAAATCCAGCTATCAACACCTCGTCCTGCATGTAAACATTATATCAATAACAACCAAAGCTCACAAATTATAAAAGTTTATCAGGTTTGCATAACAAAACTGGTTCGTTTTTTTACAGAAAAAGCAACATCGATTTCATATAATAAATCAAAAAGCAAACCAACACATTACTTGTGCTAGTATTCCCTCAGGCTCTATTCTTTCAATGGGCATGTAGAAGGCTAGAAGTTGTGTAAAAGTTGGGTAGATCTGAGTAGGCTTGGATAGGAGTAGGTAATGAGTTTTCTTAGAAGTTGGGCTATCAATAGTTCACCGTGCAAAAGAACAAGACCATAGCTCCATCTAAAATGCTACGCAAGCATCATGTTTGCAAAAGGGAAAAAGAAGAACCCACTACCAATTGTTTATAATTTCCATTTTTTCAAAGCAATGCCCAACCATTATAAACATTTCAAATGGAGACCAGCTCTGTAATGATAGTAGGTATAGATATATCTCTGGAACATCAACAAATAGTACAACTACAATGCATAGAGACAAAAAAGATATAATGGATAGACATGAAACAGATCTTGAAACATCAGACTTACAGTTTCCTCAATGAAGTTCAAACAACCATCATTGGGAACAAAGGCAATAATCTTCTTCCCGTTCTTAATAAGCTGCACACGAGCACACTTTCTGATAGCAGAGTTTGGCTGCTTAGCTTCAATACCACTGCATCAGAGGAATTTTAATTTTAAATCAAGCTTGCATTAGAACAAACACGCATAGTCATAACCAAGATATCAACGGACATTAAAATAATCTTACATCTTTTCCAACACAATGCCTTAGCATGGGAAGATCCAGCAAAAGGTTTCTTCCACTCATTTCCAAGATGAGACTTCTTGTAAGATTTGTCAGCCCACCGCTGCCTTCGGCGGTGGGACTTCAATTTGCGGGTAGCTCCCATTCCACGTGTCTTCCTGCAAGACGTCAGTTAGCATCATTTAACTGTAACAATCAGCAATATTCATAGTAGGCAGTGACCATGCCAGCAAATATAGACACATTATCATAAACCACCATGCCTCAACTTCAGCAACATTACACCATTGCACCCATGCTTAAACCATTTTCGTAAGTATCCATTGCTTAGAACACAACTTAACATTGTTATTTATCACAACTATGCTTTGTTCATGGCTACACTATTTTTCAAGTAAACAATATAAAACAAGGGAAATGATATGAATCATTGCAACTCATAATGCTAATGCACTTGTATTTCAGACTCGAATTTGCCGTATTGATCCAAAATCATGATTGACACATAGAGCACCTAGAACACAAGCAACTATGGTATAACTCTACCAACTCCCATAACAATAATAAATCTCAACAAACACCTCGAGTAGCTACATAATTGTATTAAAAAAAGGGAAAAAAAAGTAACCCTCTTGCAATTTTCAATCAAGCCAAGATCATCATCTCAAATTCAAGGACCACGCAAACCCAACTTAAGTAATTGATCCCAACTTTACTCATCCAAAAACGCAGATATAACAGCTGACTCACATAGTCATGTATAGTAATTGATCCCAACTTTACTCAACCGACTTCACCATATTCCATTACTTAACAACTGTAATGACAAGCTAATAGGCTAACTCACATTACCAATTAAAAACATAGACCTCTGATACTGTAATACCCATTACTTGGCAACCGGATTGAAAGCTAATGAGCAAATAGTTCGACATAAAAACCTACTCTTCAATAACATCCATACACAGCAAAAACAACCCCATAAAACCAGAATCTACAACCATACATCAAACAATCCCACACATTCCTCCCCTAAAACAAGTAATTGGCCCATCTTTTCCCCTACAATTCAATCATCACGCAATTCCTTCCGCTCAATCATTCCAGAAACACAAATCTAAAACCATTCTTTGAACGATAAAAACTGATGATAAATCAAACAACAAGAGGATACAGAAAACTAGCCAATGTTCGTCCGACATCGAAACGCAGTGATATGAAAAGAAAAAGGCGCATTTGAAAGAAAAATGATGCAGCTCGAGGAAAGGGATAGATTATGGAGGAATCCCCTTCGAGTAGCTACAACAAGAGTGACTAGAAATAAAGAGAGAAGAGAGATAGAAAGAGATAGAGATAGAGAGATCGGTGAATCAGTGTTTGTATTATGTATTTCATGTCTCCCAAAGTACACACATATATACAATTATATAGAAGATTTCCCACCCTTTTTCAATTAAACCAACTTGCTAGCTTAGCTAACAAACTCCTAACAACCTATAACAACCCAACTTAACAATTCTTAACAAACTCCCTACATCATTCCTTCCCCCTTGAGACAAGCTTTGCCCTCAAAGCTCACAGTCCACAGCTGCCTTGTCCAACCTCACCATATGACTCCTCTGGGATCAGAGATGGTGATGATGGAGTCTCTAATAATGACTACCCCATGGACATAGCTCTTATCTATTTGAGAATCCCTCTTATGCTTCTCCCTTGGCTCCATATACTTTTGTCGTTGCAAGGAGACATCAAGGGTGTTACCACCAGGATAAAAAATCAGGACATTCTTCTCACTATTGTTGGTGACCTTCTTGTTAGGACCATATGAAACGACAACTACAATTGGCTTATTGATGATATGCACAACAATCAAGCCAATAATGACATAAGCATCCTGTGTACCAAGATGTTGAGGGGGGGGGGGTTTGATGTAAAATGGGGAATCGACCACTGCATTCTCCATGATTGAGCAAAGATAGGCTTCATCAATTTCCTTCATCTTGATGAGAACCATGGAAGAGATCTCTTCCAATGGTTGGGTGTGAATTGATATAATCTCGTCATTGGTATGTCATGAACAAATTGATGAAAATCAGTGGGTTGAGTACTCTTAGTCATTTTATCGAACACGTTCTGGGCAGTTTGTAGCTTCTTATCTTCCTTGAATGTTTTACCATCCTTTGAGCTTAGAGGAGGAACCAATGGCAGTGTGGAACCTTGAGACTCATTCAACAGGGTCTTAGAATTCAACAGGGTTTTAGAGGCATCTATAATAGGTGAGGTCCCGTGCCTTTCTAGGACATGGTTTGGAGTTCTTGATGAACTAGGCTCACTAATTTCTTTAACCATTTTAAACCCAACATCATCCTTGAATCTAGAGAAGAAATCAATCATAAAATCTTCCCAACTAATATATCCCCTAAACAAGCAATAATTCCCAAACCACAACTGAGATTCCCCTCGCAAATACTTGGAAGCTAGTTCAACCTTTTGTTCATCATGTATGTTGTAAAGAGAGAAGTATTTCAAACACTTTTTAATCCAAAGTCTAGGATTTCTGCCATCAAAAATAGGAAACTCCTCCTTAAGATTAAAATGGATTGAATTCTTACCCCAATTGCAATTAGTGGCGTTTGATTTAGAAATACTAGAACCACTTGATGAAAAGCTACTGGAAACCTTCAAAACCCCTGGTGAACAATGGCGGGAGTTCTTTTCCTTTACTGTGGAGTCCAATCGATCAGCCATCAGATTGAATTTCTGATGATGTTTGTCGAATTTCTAATTATGTTCTTCCCACTTGTTCATCAAAGACTTCATCATCTTTTCCAATGTGGCCATGGTTGTGTGCTTGCTTATTGTATTCATTCCTTAGTTTGACAAGAAAATGTGCACAAGATCGATGCTCTGATACCAATGATGCAGCTCGAGGAAATTGATAGATTATGGAGAAATCCCCTTCTAGTAGCTACAACAAGAGTGACTAGAAATAGAGAGAGAAGAGAGATAGAAAGAGATAGAGATAGAGAGATAGGTGAATCAGTGTTTGTATTATGTATTTCGTGTCTCCCACAGTACACACATGTATGCAATTATATAGAAGATTTCCAACCCTTTTTCAAGTAAACCAACTTGCTAGCTTAGCTAACAAACTCCTAACAACCTATAACAACCCAACTTAACAATTCTTAACAAACTCCCTACATCAAAAAAAACATAGCGATAGAAAACGAGGAAGAACGAAGAATTGACCCCGTGATTGCAGAAGGCTGAGAATCTCTAAAGAAGTTGGCAGAGTCTGAGAAGCGACGTCACCGAGCAGCAGAGTAAGGGGGGCAGAGGATAAAACCCTAACTGAGACGATTTAGGCATGTTCTTTGGATTGGTAACTCTTTCCAATCCAATCCAATCCAATCCAAACTTTACACAATTCCCCAAACACTTTTCCTCTTTAAAAACATAATTCCCCAAAAAAGTATCCAATCCAATTCAATCCAATCCAATCCAATCCATCCAAACTTCATTTCATCCAATCCAAAGAGCCTCGGTTTTCTGCTTTTCTAGAGTCATATTACTCATTCGGGTTGGAAGCCCAAGAATGCTCAGCATGGCCCAAAGTCATTAAAGGTTTTCGAATTGTGATGCTAACATAATGGACAGCCCATGAGAGTGGGAGAATATCATGTGCATAAATTAAAGTATGCTTCATTTTGTATTATTTGTCTCTTAGTTGATTGTTATGATTGTCAATGATATCTTTTAAGGTAATTTATTATTTGATATTTTAATAAAAAATAGCAATATTATACTTTAAAATAATATTTTTTGTGCTTTGTTAGTTTTCTAGTAAATTTTTGTAAGTTTTGATAAGTTCTAGATTGCAGATTTACTCGGCTTTGAACTTGCAGCGACCCCATCACCATTGGTGTTTGCTAATTTCAATCCGTCTTTCTGCCCCAATTCTCTGAGTTGACCATCACTTGCCTCTTGGAGGTCTGGCCGACCAGGCAGTCGCCTGTTTTTGGTGTACGCCACCACAGACGGCGTCGTCCGCTGCCCGAGATCGATCTCCACCTTCTCGCTTACCACCTGCAGTACATGGATGCCCTTAGGAACTTCTAGAAGTTGTTGCCCGCTTGGAGTTGAGAAAGGTCGAGAGCTGCTTGTTGCGGGTGCTGGTGAAGTCGAGCTTTGTTGCAGTGGGGATGTTGCTGGCGAGGAATTGGATTTATATTACGGAAGCCAGCATGGTTATACGGTTTTTGGTTGCTGCTTGGTAATAGAGAATTTGAAGTGGCAGATTGTGAATAGAAAACAATCACTTAATGCAAATGCATGGCCAAGGCCAAGGCCGAATTTACAACCTTGAATACTGCCCACAACAATGCTCATAATGGTAATGAGGAAGTTTTAATTTTGGACTGGAAAAATTAAATTGTTTTTGAACTCCATTAATGGAGATTGGAAAGAAGGGGAAGAAGAATAACAATAATATGTGTATTTCGGTCATAAATTGATGACTAGAAAAGCACATAATAATTACTAACTCAAAATTAACGGTATCTCGAAATGAGTTTTGTAAAGTTTGGATACTGAAAAATAGTTTCCCCAAATATTGGGTACCTCTGAATAATTTTTTGTGAAAATAAGCTTCCAAGTGATATTTTACTTGTTTGGTAGATATATACTTACATATCTTTTTTGAGCTGGAGAGAGAGGAGTTGGATGAGAGAGGAACTGGATGAGAGAGAGCGAGTTGGATGAGAAATGAATTATTTCTCGTAGACGTAGGAGCAAATGCGAGGAACTTGGGCCGCAGGTAGTAACATGGATCGGAAAATTGGATTTTCTTAAAGTTTGACCAAAGAAATTAGTTTACAAAGGAGAAGATGGGGAACTGATTTTCCCTGAAAATGACTTTCTCCATTTTTTTACCCGCTAAATATCTGAAAATGGAAAAACCATTTTCTAAAAAATGATTTTTCTCCCCAACAAACACACCTTTTAGGAAGCATTTGGTTGTCATTGTTTATGGGAAAAGTTTGTCTAAACCTTTCATATGTTTGGTTTCAAATAGGGATGGGAAAAGTTTTGGGTAGGATCCAAAATTTCCTACAATTCATGGAAAACAATTTCCCAAGGATGGGAAAGTGAAACTACATAGACTCTCTTCTTTTGTGTGGTACCATACTGCACCTAACACAATTTCACATTAACCACAAATGACCACATATTACCCTACCACATCACACTGTACCATCTCTCCTCATTTTTCTCGTTGCTTCACTTTTCTCCATTCTCACCAATCACATCAATCATTCTTATCACAAATTTTACAACTTACCACATTGTACCACATTATATCATATTATCCACATTTTTACCATATCATACCATTAGCACACTTTACCCACCACATAAAAGAACAAGGTCTTATAGTGTAGCTTTTCAAAATACCCTTGATAATTATTTTATAAAGGGATATTAGATGACAATATACTAACCTTTGGGGGTATTGGATTGTAATATACCGACCTTTACTATTGGACAACAATATCCCTGACCTTTATACTTAGGTGAGATTATTATACCAATAGTGACTAAGGGGGTGGTGACTGGTTAAATGGTCTCGATTCTGACATGATAAACAGAGGGAAAATAACCGGCAATTGCCCAATAACCCCGTTAACCCCTCCATTTTTCTCACTAACCCACGTTTTAAAAGAAAATCGGCCCTAACACAGTGACTAACGGGGTGGTGAACCGGTCTTCGTACTGACGTGAAACACAACCAACCAATGTCTTCTAATGTGGGTTAGTGAGAAAAACTAAAGGGTTAATGAGGTTATTGGCTTGGGACAACTTTTTTCCCTTCGCTAGCTACGTTAGCACGCATGGAGATTGGTTCACCACCTCTTTAGTTACTGCTGGTATAATAATGTCACCTAGGTATAAAGGTCACGGATATTGTTGTCTAATAGTAAAGGTCGGGGATATTGTTATCTAATAGTAAAGGTCAGTATATTACAATCCAACACCCCAAAGGTTGGTATATTATCATCCAAAAATCCTTTTACAAAATTTTAATAAATAAGAGTAATTTAGACATTTTAAATAAATTTTTGTACCAACTTTCTCGTTTGTTTGTAATGTATTCTTTTTCAATAAAAACTCCCAGAAAAAGTTCAAAGGGAAAAGTATCGCAAAAAACACTTTCCTAAGAAAAAAAACTAAACACACCTAAGGCCCCGTTCTTTTATGCGGTAAGTTGTGGTGTGGTACGCCCACCGCACACGCACTCTTTAGTGTTCCACCACACATTACCACACTACACCACAATTATTACTAATATATCTTTTCATTTTCCTCCCTCTTCAATTTTCTCCTCTAATTTTCACAGTCTTTCTCTTAACATATCTCACCCACCACAACTTTCACCACAACTCACCACATTTTTTCAAAGTCCACCACACCACACCGCAATCAACCAACCGCACCGCAATTGCGCCGCATAAATGAACAGGGAAGACCCTGTTCTTTCGTGCGGTAAATGGTATAGTATGGTAATATTGTGGAAAATGTGGTATGGTATGGTAAGATGTGGTAAAATTTATGGTAGGAATGATTGATGTGACAGATAAGAGTAGAGAATATGAAAAGTAGAGGAGAAAAGTAAGAAGAGAAAAGAAATGAGAGAAAGTTGAGGAATGATTGTTGTGATAAGTTGAGGAATGATTGATATGGAAGGATTGTGGTAATTGTAGAAAAATGGTAATCGCACAAAAGAACAGGGCTTAAGAGCATATGCAATGCAAAATTTCATAAATGAAATTTTTAGTTTCTCTCTCCTAATTGTCTTTTTCTATCTCCTAGTTGACACATCTTCTCTCTTAAAAAAAATTTCATTCCATTATACATGCTCTAAGTGTAGACAACTTTAAATAGAAAAAATAAAATTAAATAAGAGTAAAATTTGGTGGCGGGTAATAGAACTAGGCTGGTATAATAAATCCAAA
Source organism: Portulaca oleracea (assembly GCA_029582165.1). Taxonomy (NCBI): domain Eukaryota; kingdom Viridiplantae; phylum Streptophyta; class Magnoliopsida; order Caryophyllales; family Portulacaceae; genus Portulaca; species Portulaca oleracea. Next base: position 43,010,748 of record CM055872.1, on the reverse strand, counting down.
CTGTTTGAACCCGATTTAGAGCAGAATTTTACGCTTATCCGATTTGCTCGATCAGAGTCCAATATGAAAAATAGGAGAAAAAACTGAATATTGAACATGATTTTTGTCAGATGTCTAATTTGTCCGAACATAGAATACCTGGTCTTGGATTTTTCCTGTGATCTAAGATATCTATGGCAAGTACAAACATATCATGATAATTAACATCAAGGACAGCGCAACATTCAAAGAAGAACTGGAGATTAATTCGACAATTGCCAAAAACAATACAAACAAGATTCACTTGAAAGCCTGTCTGCAAAATTCTCCTCTGAAAACAAAAGGTACAGAATAAAGAGAAATGGCTCCAACATTAACCCTGAAATAAACAAAATTTAAGACCATTTCATATAACTCTTAAGATCTGGGCTTTTCCTTCTTCTCTTTGAAAAGTGCCAACAAAGATACCCCAGCAACCTTGACAACCTTAAATCTGACTCCAGGAATATCTCCCACGGCATGTCCTTTACGACCAAATCCAGCTATCAACACCTCATCCTACATGTAAACAACATATTGATAGTCATGAAAACAGCCTAAACTCAAACGTGAGAAATGTTCATCAAGTTCAACTTCAAGCCCACGTAAACAAAAGCAACATCAATTTCATAAAGGAAGTACTATAGTAGTAGTAGATAACCAGCATCAGAAAGCAAACCAAAATACTACTTGGCTCCAGCATTTCATTCTCTGCTCTTTCCAAGAGTATGTAGAGATTCAGTAAGTAAGGTTAGGTAGATTAGAATAGGTTTAGGTAGTTTATGTAGAAGTAGCTAATGAATAGGTAATGAGTTATTTTAGACGCAGAAAGTCATGCAAGCTTATATCGGTTCAGGTAGAAAACATGGAATTTGGATAGGAGTAAGTAGAAAAATGTTGTGGGTAATAAAAGGCCACATGCCCCAACAAGTTTGTGACTGAGAAAAACACCCTTCCAATTGTTTATGGGTTCCAATTTTTTTTTTCAAAGCAAGACCCTATTATAAACATTTCAAATGGGGACTAGCTCTCGAAAGATAGCAGATACAAATATACTTTCTAAAAATCAACATTACTTGCAACTACAATGCATAGTTACAAATATTGAATGGACAGACATGAAGCAGATCTTGAAACATCGGACTTACATTTTCCTCAATGAAGTTCAAACAACCATCGTTGGGAACAAAGGCAGCAATCTTCTTCCCATTCTTAATCAGCTGCACACGAGCACACTTTCTGATAGCAGAGTTCGGCTGCTTAGCTTCAATACCACTACATCAAAGGAGTTTTAAATCAAATTGCAGCAGGGCAAAGACACACTACCATCATTAAAATATCATATCAGCAGAAAGTAAAACAATCTTACATCTTTTCCAACACAATGCCCTTAGCATGGGAAGATCCAGCAAACGGTTTCTTCCACTCATTTCCAAGATGAGACTTCTTGTAAGATTTGTCAGCCCACCTCTGCCTTCGGCGGTGGGACTTCAATTTGCGGGCAGCTCCCATTCCACGTGTCTTCCTGCATGTCATCAGTTGACGTCATTTAACCGTAACAATCAACAATAATCGTAGTAGGCAGTGAGCAGGCCAGTAAATATAGGCACATTATCATAAACATCATGCCTCAATTTCAGCAACAGTACAACATTCCACCCATGCTTTGACAATTATCATATGTATCCACTGTTTAGAACACAACTTAAAATTGTTATCTATCACAACTAAAGCTGACTAAACTATTTTCCAATGATATGAATCATTGCTACTCGTAATGCTAATGCACCTGTATTTCAGGTTCCCATTCGCCACATCGATCCAAAATCTGTACTTTTTCCCTCACAACACAGGCAACAATGCTTTAACCCTCCTAACTCCCATATCTCAACAACCACCACCTCGAGAAGCTGCATTAATTTACTAGAAAAAAGAAAAAATATATATAAAAACCAATCCGGCAATCCTCACACAATTTTTTAATAAAGCCAGGGTCAACACCCGTAATTCAAGGACCACGCAAACCCAACTCAAGTTTATCAGCCATTTCATCCAAGAACGCCGATATAACAGCGGACTCGCATAGTCATGTATAGTAATTGATCACAATTTTACCCATCCGACTTCACCATATTTCATTGCTCAACAACTGTATTGACGAGCTAATTAGGCTAACTCACATGACCAATTTAAAACATTCATAGACCCATCCACAATATAGATCTCTTATACTGTAATACCCATTACTTGGCAACCGGATTGATAGCTAATTAGAAAATAGTTCGACATAAAAACCTAATCTTTAAGAGCATCCATACACTGTAAAAACAGCCCCAGAAAACCAAAATCTACAGCCAAACATCAAACAATCCCCCACACTCCTCCTCCAAAACAAGTTATTGGCCCATCTTGTCGCCCACAATTCAATCATCGCGCAATTCCTTCCGCTCAATCATTCCAGAAAAACAAATCCAAAGCCACTCTTTCAAAGATAACAACTGACGATAAATCAAACAACAAGAGAATACAGAAAACAAGCCAAGCCAATGTTCGTTCCACATCGAAACGCAGTGATAGAAATGAAAATAAAAAGGCGCATTTGAAAGAAAAAAAACATAGCGACAGAAAACGAGGAAGAACGAAGAAACTGACCCCATGATTGCAGAAGGCCGAGAATCCCAAAAGAAGTTAGCGGAGTTTGAGAAGCGACTTCGCCGGGGAGCAGCAGCAGAGTAAGGGGTGCAGAGGATGAAACCCTAGACGTGTTAGGGTTTTATTATTTTATACGGTTTCCTAATTGTTCTCTTACTCAGCAGTCTCAGTTTGCTCCGTAGGGGTCACATTATTTATTCTTTGCAAGCCCAAAAGTGTTAAACATGGCCCAAAGTAGTTAAAATGGCTTTCATATTGTCAAGCTAACAAAATGAACAGCCCATGAAAGTGCGAGAATATCGTGTGCATGTAGAGTTGGTAAAATTTTGTCCGACCCGGATTACTCGAATTGTCCGACTCGAAAATAATCGGGCCTGAACATAGATTTTTTGTCCGAATTTTGATATTGACCGAATATTCGGACATAAAATTTCTTTTTTCTATTGTCCGAACCTGATTTTAGCTTCGTCCGAATTGTTCGACCCGAAATAAAATCGTGTTTGGACATGAATTTCTAGCAGTCGAGTTCCCGGAGTGCTGTGTGGACTTTCAGTAGAGGATTTGTGCATTGAAATCTCAAAGGTCAACCTCTGCATCAGTCATATTAGCGATAAAGGTATAATTACTAAAGCCTCCACAATTGTGTTTTCCTGGGTGGTTAATTGTGTTTATAATCGTTATGAGTATTCTGCCAATTAATCTATATCTGTTTAGGAAATAGATAACCTAAAACCCAACAGTGGTATCAGAGCTACCAATTGCTTGCTAAAGTATCACACCTTAATTCATAAATAATTTTGTCAATAGTTGAATTATATTATGAATTTGCTAGAGTAGGATTTATGCCTAAATTTTGAAACTTTATGAAAGTTTTAGTCTTTATTATTCATGATAGTAGATCTGGAATTTTATTGTAAAGTTTCATGCTTTATTATTATTTATTTTCTTATTGCCTTCAATTAATCAGCTTATGTTTGTTTAATCGTTAAAATTAGCACGAACTTGATATAATTTAGATTGTCTTATAAACAATCATGTTTAATATTATTAAACAATAGGCAATACCGGAAGTAAGTTTGATTCACAAAATAGGATTTTATAGAATTATTTTCTAATTTAGATTATTTATAGTAAATTGAATGAAAAATCAAAATAAAATATCAAACGAATTCATACCATTCCAAGATAGTTACTGGATGTGTCTAGAAGTGTTCTGGACTTACTATAATTTTTTTAGATTTTTTCCAATTAAAATGGATTTTTAATTGAATTTTCAGATATGAGGAGAAATAAAATTCGTTACTTCTCTGAATTTTATAAATTTGTAGAAATTTGTAAAACTTCTGAAATTTTTACAGTAGGTCACAGGATGACCATACTTTTAGGTAAAAGTTTTCCTGAATTTATCCAATTAAAATATATTTTTAATTTAGTTTTTCGGATCTTAAGAGAAATAAATTTGATACTTCTATGAAATTTATAAATTTATAGAAATCTTTACAATTTCTGAAAAAATTACAGTAAGTTACTAGGTAACCATTCTATAAGGGATAAAGTTTTTGTGAATTTTTGAAGTCGTTAACTAATTTTCCTTGTATTTTCATATCAGCGGAGTAAAATCGTTTACTCTTCTTTTCTTTTTCTTTTTTTTTGAATTTTCAAAATTTGATAAAATTCTGAAAATTTTACAGTAGCTTATTGGATGACTCTACTGTATGGAAAAATTGTAAAATTTGATTTTTGAACTTATCAAATTGTTTTCCTTTATTTTCCAAAAAAAAGGCGAATTAAAAGGTTTAATTCCCGAAAATTTCTCAAGTTTATGAGAATTGATAAAATGCTGGAAAGTTTCATAGTAGGTTATTAGATAACACTATGATATGAGAATTTTAAATTTGGTAAGTTTTGATATTTTATTTAAGTTTTCATGCACTAAACAACCGACACTGGGAAGCAACACGGACCGTGTTGAGTCATAAAATCTAATATTATCGAATCCAATTATTACTATTATTACTAAATTAGTTTTAGAAATTGATTATCGAATCCTATTATTACTAAATTAGTTGTTAGACATAAAATCTAATAATAATTTGTAAAGTTTATAAAACTTGCAATATTTTAAAAGATATAGTATCTTTTCTTAGATCTCTTGATTTTAAGAAAATTAAGTGACTTGTGTGTAAAAGTATTTCATAAAATCCTAAATAGGTTTAAGTCACTAAGATAAAATTTGGAATTTTGTCAAATTTTTGTCCTTCATACAAACTGTTTAGGAAGCCTTTATTTAGTATTTGTTTCCTTATACATGTTATATTGCAATTAAATATGCATTTATAATTTGTTATTTAAAGCATGTGTTTTGATATAATTATTGCAATATTGCTTGTTTGCATGCGCTTCTAGTATGACCATAGATAGTCGATTTTACCAGTCTGCGTACCGGGTTGGGTGAAATATAGCTTGCGAGCCGTCATTGAATTATTTAAATTTAAATTTCAGTTGAGTTTATTTTAATTCATGTAAGGCCTCTTTGGAAAGGTCCACTTTGTAAAATTGTTGTACTTGGAGACATCAAGTCGAGTGGGAGCCCAACAGCAATGGAGGTGTTGATCCGATTGGGGGGCTGTATCCGAGGAAGTTGCAAAATCCAAGAAGAAATTCTTGAAGACTGATAAGGCTTAGTTAAATTAGTTTGATTAAGTCTAGGTGGCCAAACTAGAGGTTTTATTTTGTGCTTTAATTTGTTATAGCATGTTGTTTTATTATGCATTTTATGCTTTTCGAAAGAGTTAACCTAGAATTGCATAACTAGGATAATAAAACATACTCTCAAAATTGAATTATTGCTCAACCTATCGAACACCACTTAGATCAATCAAATTAGCAAGCAAACCAATTTTGAGCTAAGAGCAGAGGAAGAGAAATATTGTATTCGATACAAATTTCTTGCCAATAGTCATTTTAAATGATCGATCATAAGATGATACATCAAAGGTGACATGGGCTCGAGTTTTGTGGGGCCAAAGTCCACTTGAGCCCATGGGTTTTGTGGGTCTTGGTTAAAATTAAAACACTAAGTGAGAGTTAATAAAGTGTTTTGGTTTGAAGTTAAAATTAGTTTAATTTCTTTGATGAATAATAACTAAAATTGAATCTTTGTGTCTTGTCAGAATCAATGATGTCTAACGCAAACACCAACAACAAAATTGTTAACCTCTGTTCTCTTTTGGGCAAAGAGAAACTCACCGGGGCCAATTTTCTTGATTGGCACCGAAACCTGAGGATTGTCCTCAGGGAAGAGCATAAAGAATATGATCTAGAAAGAGCCTTGACGAACAAGCCTAAAAAAAATGCGACTCAAGCTGAAAAGGACAAATGGCAGCGTCATTTTGATGACAACATCCAAGTCAGCTGTATCATGTTGGCCACTATGACTCCTGAGCTCCAAAGGCAATTTGAGAATAAAAAGGCACATGAAACAATCACTCAACTGAAAGGCATGTTTCAAGAACATGCTCGAGATGTGAGATCAATGAGCGAATTGTTCATACCCATCTTGAGATTGGCAAGCCCGTTGGGGCCCATGTACTGAAGATGATTGGTCTCTTTGAGTCTATGGAAAGGCTAGGGTTCCCCTACACACCAGATTTGGCTACTCACATTCTTTTAAGCTCACTACATGAGGGGTTCAGCACCTTCAAGCTGAACTACAACATGTAGGGGCATAATAAGTCTTTAATGGACCTTCATGCGATGTTAGTCACAGCGGAAAGGGACATTAGGATAGCTCACAAGGCTAATTCGAATGTCCTCGTGCTCCGTAAGGGGAAGAACAAGTTCAAAAAAAAAAAGCTAACAAGAGCAAGAAGGGCCCTGCAAATAAGAAAAACAAGAACAAAACTGTTGTCCCAGTCAAACCTAAAGCAGGACAAGCCAGATGAAGAGTGCTTTATTGTAAAGGCAAATGACACTGGAAGAGAAACTGCCCCACTTACTTGGATGATTTGAAGACTGGGAAGGTCGTCAAGTCAGGTACATATGTGATCGATATAAATCTTATTGTTTCTACTTTATGGGTATTACATACCGGTTGTGAAGTTCACATTTGTGGAAATGTACAGAGCCTAAGAAGAAGTAGACGAGTCAACAAGAATGAAGTAAACCTACACACAAGAAACGGACAAAGAGTTGCGGCTGTCTTCGTAGGAACTTATAGTTTATCATTACCTTTTGGGCTTATGTTAGAACTAAATAATTGTTATTTTGTTCTTATTATTAGTAAAAGTTTAATTTCAGTAGTTGTACTTGAGATTGAAAGTTATTCTTTTAATATTACGAATGGTCATTTTTCATTTACAAATAATGGGATCTTTTATGGTGCAGGCATTCGTATGAATGGCCTCTACATATTAGATTTAGATAAACAAATATGTCACATCGAATCGAAAAAGGCTAAAACTAAAGACTCAAATGAAACATACATTTGGTATTATAGGCTAGGTCATATAAATCAGAAACGCATCCAGAAACTGCAAAGTATAGGAATTCTGGAAAATCTAAACTTCGAAAGGTTTGAAGTCTGTAAGGCATGTCTGATGGGAAAAATGACTAAGTCACCTTTTAATGGAACTGTTGAACGAGCAAATAGCTTATTAGGGTTCATACATACCGATGTATGCGGACCCATGAGCACCAGTACTAGAGGAGTATTTTGCTATTTCATTACCTTCAATGACGATTTTAGTAGACATGGGTATATCTACCTAATGCGTCATAAATCTGAATCTTTTGAAAAGTTCAAAGAATTCCAAAATGAAGTACAGAACCAACTTGGCAAAACAATCAAAGCTCTTCGATCAGATCAAGGTGGTGAATATTTGAGACAAGAATTCATTAACCATCTAAAAGAATGTGGGATTGTCTCACAACTTTCTCCTCTGGGAACCCCACAACACAATGGTGTATCCGAAATGAGAAATCACACTCAATTGGTTATGATGCGATCAATGATGGCAAAGTCTACCAGTTTGCTTTTGGGGGCATGCTCTTGAAACAATATCGCTTATTCTAAATAGGACTCCGACTAAAGCTATTGAAAAGACACCATATGAGATATGGAGGGGGAAAGTTCCCAGTCTGTCTTTTCTAAAGATTTGGGGTTGTGAAGCTTATGTTAAGGTTTTACCTGACAACAAACTTGCACCAAGATCTGAAAAGGTTTTATTTGTGGGCTATCCTAAGGAAACCAAAGGGTATCACTTCTACAACCGTTCTAAGAACAAAGTGTTTGTGTCTCGACATGCTTTCTTCTTAACGAGTTTGTCTCGAAGAGAAAGAGTGGGAGAGAAATTGAACTAGTTGAAGTTCAAGAGCCACAAACCACTTCGAATCTTATCCCATACCCTGTCACCAGTACCTGCATTCCAACCTCTACCCCTCCGTAGGTCCACTAGGGACATTTGCCCTCCTAAGAGATACGATTATCTCATGACATCGGAAATCAGCATATTCCTTATGGAGTATGATGAGCCCGAAACCTACAAACAAGCTTTAGCGAGCCTAGATTCCAAGAAATGGCTCGAGGGCATGAAATCCGAGATAGACTCCATGTACGAAAACAAGGTTTAGGCCTTGGTTGACTTGCCTGAGGGCGCTAGAGCCATCAGAAACAAATGGGTTTTCAAAGTGAAGACGGACATGGATGGTAAACCTAGTGTTTACAAAGCACGGTTGGTGGCAAAAGGTTTCACTCAAATTCTTGGAATTGACTATGAAGAGATCTTCTCCCCAGTAGAGGCTTTTGAATCTATTAGGATACTCCTTGCCATAGCTGCATGGTATAACTATGAAATATGGCAAATGGACGTCAAGACTGCATTCTTAAATGGGATTATGGAAGAGGAAGTGTATATGACACAACCTAAAGGTTTTGAAGATCCCAAAGGAGTTGGGAAGGTCTGTAAGCTACAGAGGGCCATTTATGGCCTTAAGCAAGCTTCAATGAGTTGGAATCAAAGGTCTAAACAAGTAATCAAAGAGTTTGGTTTCCTGAGAAACGAAGAAGAGCCTTGCATTTATAGAAAACTCAGTGGGAGCAAGATAGTCTTTCTGGTTCTATATATGGATGACATACTACTCATTGGAAACGATATTCCTATGCTGGAGTCTTGTAAGGCTTGGCTTAGGAAGAGTTTCCAAATGAAGGATCTCGGTGAGGCCCAATACATCCTTGGAGTAAAGATCTATAGAGATAGATCAAGACGTTCGATTGCATTGAACCAAACCACTTATATTGATGAGGTGTTGAATCGATTCAACATACAGAACTCCAAAAAGGGACTCATTCCCATGGTTTATGACACATCACTTAGTAAAATAGACTGTCCTTAGACGTCAGAAGACCAGGAAAAGATGAAGAATATACCTTATGCCTCGGCTGTAGGGTATATTATGTATGCTATGAGATGTAGAAGGCCAGATATAGCTTTTTCTCTAAGTATGTGCAGCAGATTTCAAGCCAACCCCGATCAGAACACTGGATTGTTGTGAAAAACATACTTAAGTATCTTAACAGAACCAAGGAATTGTCCTTGGTCTATGGAGGTGACAAACATCTGAGTGTAAGAGGTTAGACTGATGCTAGTTTTATGACGGATAAGGATGACTACCGTAGTCAATCTGGATACGTCTTTTGTCTGAATACTGGAGCAGTGAGCTAGAAGAGTGCCAAGCAAGACACTGTCGCTAATTCTACAACAGAGGTAGAATACATCGCAGCATTTGAAGCTATGAAGGAGGCAATGTGCGTGAAGAAGTTCATCGAGGAGCTTGAAGTCGTGTCTAGTATTGCGGAAGGCGTGCACCTATACTGTGACAACAGTGGGGCCATTGTCAGGCAAAGGAACCTAGAGCACACAGCAAAGCTAAACATGTGTCCAAGAAGTATCACATCATTCGAAAGATCATCGAGGAAGATGATATCAATGTGTGCAAGGTTCATACGGGTGAGAATGTCGCTAATCCACTTACTAAACCCCTGTTGCAAGCGAAGTATGAGGGTCTTACTAATGCAATAGGAATTAGACACATTGAAGGGTGTCCTTAAGTTACAGTTTGAGCACTTGATGGTCCATGGATTGTAATAGTTAATTATTCATATTTTACAAATAAATTCAAACTTTATATAAATTGTGGTTTAGAAGTATATGTAAGTGTCCAAAAGCAAAAATTACTCTGAGGTACCCTAACTTGTAGTGAAATGTTTTTCTGGTACCCCAACTTTTTAAAACTAATTTTGAGGTACCCTTACTTTTTGGGTTAGTAATTATTTGGTACTTTTCCGGCCATTAATTTTATTAAGGGACCAAAATGCCCTTATTCTTCCCTTTTTGAAGAAATACTCTTGAAGAAGAAGAATGAGGGTATTTCAGTCACTTAACAAAATTAATGGCCGGAAAAACACTAAATAATTACTAATCCAAAAAGTAAGGGTACCTTAAAATTAGTTTTAAAAAGTTCGGGTACCGAAAAATAGTTTCCCGAATATTGGGGTACCTCCAAGTAATTTTTTGGTCCAAAAGGGTTAGCGAATTCAAAATGGGAAATTGGATGATATCTTATTTCTGAAACCCCATTAGTGAACATGATGACGCTAGTCCTAGTCGACAATCGACATGGTTCCTAATTGTATTATCACGTAGGGGTAGTGATAATATCAACACAATTAGCATGTAGGATTGAGGTGATGATCGAGTTCCATGATCATGGTGATTTGGTGACATCATTAATCAATCACATGGGTAATGTTGAGAACAACTACTGAACTAACCCGTAGTGGGAGCTCTTTAAGTTGGGAATGTCATAAAATCTCCCGCCACTCAAGGAAAATTCCTGAACCCTGAGTTCAGTACATAGACTACATGGTCTATTGCAAGTTTGGAGCGCATCAAACGCCTTTCGTAATAGTAGGCTATAAAGACAGTGTCTGGGTTACAGTTGGATCATGTGAGAATGTGTATTTGAGCAAGATGGCATTGTCCTCCCTATTAGGGGCAATTGTCTCGTTGGCCACTCGGTGAGTTTGGACTGAAAAATGCTTAGATGAATCAATAGATGATCATCTACTTTTCAGAGTCTAACTCGAAGATCGAGGAACGTTCGGGTCTCACATGAGGACGAATTCATCTTACTTTATCCGAACTTGAGACAGTAAGTGACAAGGGAATTTAAGGAATCGAACACTTACGGGACAAGTGGGAGATTGTTGGGAATGTCCCAACAATGTTCGATATACATGGAGTTTAAACCATTATAATATAGTGATTATATGTCTTGCTAGAGACCTCTATATTAGGTAATTAAATATGTTTAATTACAACTGTACTACTTGGTCCTAGTGGGTCACACAAGTCAGTGCCCTGGAACAATGTATGTAAGCTAAGTAATATCGTATTATGTTTCGAAATGTTAGGAGCTGATTTTTATGAGAAATCAGCCCAACTCAAACCGAATTGGACTCAACAAGGACCGTGTTGATCCAACACGGTCCGTGTTGATGTCACCACAGACCGTGGTGACTATGGGCCGACTTAAAGGACATTCTGGAGGCCAACATGGATTGTGTTGCCTCAACACGAACCGTGTTAGGCCTCAGAATGCACCGTTAAGTAAGTCGGCCATTAGGGTTTTAATAACCCTTTCCCCAAGCCATACGAACCCTATAAATAGGAATTTCTCTCTCAGTTTGTAGTCCTTGTTTTCTGAAATAACCACCTATACCGAAACACATACATCTTTAGATTGAGATCTGTCTCGATCGGGTCGATCTAGTAGTCGAGTTCTTGAAGTGTTGCATGGACTTTCAATAGATGATTTCTACATTGGAATCTCAAAGGTCAACCTCTGCATCAGCCGGATTAGTGATAAAGGTATAATTACTAAAGCCTCTACATTTGTGCTTTTTCAGGTGGTTAATTGTTTTGTAATCATTATGAATGTTTCGCTAATTAATTTATATCTGTTTAGGAAATACATAACCTAAAACCCAACAGCGGCCACATCAATGGCTGATTGAAAACGACATCTGACTCAAAATAAGAGTTCATTTGAACTGGGGGCTCCTCTAACCTTCACATAACTTGTAAAGGTGCTCCATCGATCTCCAAAATGATCCGAGAAAGCAAGAGGACAAGACAAGTCATCCGGAACAATGCCTTCATCATCAGGTTTCGTCATAAGCCTCACCTATCCTGCCATGTCCTGAAATTGTATGTCGAGTTACTCTGACACTTAGGGAATCATCTTTTTAGGCTTGGGATTGGGGGTTGTTTGTATATTAAGTCACATGCATTGTAAAATATCGGTCATGTATATATTCTCCTAGTCATTACATTGCATCAAGAGGTCACGCATAAATTCAATAGTCATGCTTAAGTGCATAAGAGTCTAGAGTCTAGAAGACCAAGGACGTACATACTCATCGAGAACATAGGGAGAATCAAAGAATGTTATCTCTCACAAAGGCTCAAGATCAGTTGCAAATCATTAAGAGCAAGATTAGAGAAATCTCTAATCACACTCTGGATGACTTCTATCTATCATCCTCATGACGATATTCCAGTCTGCCAAAGCAACAAGAGTTGCCATTGATGCCACCGACACAATCACCCTCCTCGGGAAAATTCGTTGGGCACTATCAACATCGGGAAAATCTGATCCGCCTCGAGAAAATCCGTTGGGCATATTCAACAACGGGAAAATCCGATCCACCTCAGGAAAATCCGTTGGGCACCATCAACATCGGGAAAATCTTATCCACCTCGGGAAAATCCGTTGGGCATCATCAACATCGGGAAAATCTAATGTGCCTCGGGAAAATTTGTTGAGCGTCAGGAAAATCCAATCCGCCTCGGGAAAATCTGATCCGCATCGTGAACAGTTCGGATCAATTATGATCAATCGTCCAGACAGGTAATTCTCTATATCTCCAACCATTGTTCAAAATGATCTAACATTCTGCTTTGGTTTCTGTGTAGGGAACCATCATCTACACCGGGAAAACCAGGACATCATCATCCAGCTGCCGCTAAAAGGTTGCCGACACCGAGTTGCCATTAAAAGGGGACCACCATCTTCCAGTTGCCGCTAAAAGGTTGCTGACACCGGATTGCCGCTAAAAGGGAGCCACCATCTTCCAACTGCCGCTAAAAGGTTGTTGACACCAGGTTGTCGTTAAAAGAGCACCGCCATCTTCCAGCTGCCGCTAAAAGGTTGCTGACATCCACCTTCAGGTTGCCGTTAAAAAAGCACCGACATTTGCATCTCAAGCTACTTTGACCTTCGTCCTTTTTGGACTCGATCAAAGTGGGGGCTCTCTATTGACACTAGATTTTATATCGGGAGAAGTGTACAAACCGAGAGCAACAAGAAAAGAGGTTACAAGGAAAGAAAAGCCATTGGGCCTCCATCAATCAAAAGCCATCGGGCCAACCCACCACAAAAGCCCTCACTTTCCACCCTTTCCGAACACATATACTAGCCCTTTTGAGTACCACTTTTTCCAAAAATTTCATGCGCTCTATATCTTTTGATAGGAGTAAAGTACACCTCATAAGCTTTCCTAGGCCTTTTGAATCGCCTTAATTGGAGTCCGGATAAAAGAGTTATGGTCGTTTGAAGTTGCACTTAGCCAGTTGCATATGCCATGCGGCATACACCAACTCCCAAGCCCAGAAACCAGGCCCAATATACATAGAGAAAAGCTCGACCTACGCTGAAGGCTGCCACGGAAAGTTGACGTAGGTCACATGGCCTACGATGAAGGAAAAAGCCTGCTCCCGCTCGACCTGGTCCAGAAAAGCTCGCGTAGACTGCGTGACCTATGCATAGAGAAGCGGCCCGCTTTCGTTCGCCACATCACGAATCCTTGTCTTTTTCTGCCATAGGCCACTTGGCCTACGCCATCAGAATTGAATTTTTGCGTCAGAATCATCCCCGCCAATCCCTTGATCATAGCCTTTAGTGATTGACTCGATTGATCATGGATATTATCGTAGGCCGCATGGCCTACGATCATGCATATAGGGGCTACACATATTGTTACAAGGTGGTAACTTATGTGACCTAGTAGGACCAAATAATACAATTGTGATTAAATACCTTTAATTACCAATTATAGAGCTCTCTAGAAAGACATATAAATACTATATTAATTTGGCTTAAATACTCTTAATATGTTGAACATCGTCAAGACATTCCCAACAATCTCCACTTGTTCCACAAGTGTACAATTCATTCAGTTCCCTTGTCATTTAATGTTTCGGATTCAACTAAGGTAAGTTTATGTCGTCCTTATATAGCCCGAATGTTTCTCGACCTACGAGTTAGACTTTAAAAACATATGATCAACCATTGATCCATTTGAGTTTGATCAAACATTTTCCGTCTAAGCTCGCCGAGTGGCCAGTGAGTCACAGATTACTCGCAAGGAGGACAAAGCCATCTTGTTCAATTACACCTCTCTACACAATTCAAAGTTATGAGAGGCATTGAATGCGCTCCATAGATACAATAAACTATCTAACATATTTCAAAAAAAAAACTCAAGGTTTAGGAATTTCCATGAGTAGTGGAAGGTCTTATGATATTTATAACTTAAAACACCCACAAAGCGGGTCAGTTTGGTAAGTGTTCTCTAACACTGACCCATGTGATTGACCATGACATCTCTATGTCCCTATGATCATGAAACTCAATCATCAAGTCAATCCTATTTGCTAATTGTTGTAACTTTTAAGATCATAATTGTCTCAACATGATGATCCAATTGGAAACCTTGTCGACTATCAAGTTTGGTAAGTGTTCTCTAACACTAAACCATGTGATTGACCATGACATCTCTATATCCCTATGATCATGAAACTAGATCATTAAGTCAATCTCCCATGCTAATTGTTGCAAGATCATCACTGTCCTGATATGATGATCCAATTAGGAACCTTGTCGACAATCGAGTTCGGTAAGTGTTCTCTAACACTAACCCATATGATTGACCATTATATCTCCAGATCATAGGCCAGGGTATAGCGTTATCAAGTTCACTTAATGAGGTCTCATAAAATAGACATCATTTGATTTCATATTTTGATGTGTTAACCTTTTAGACGCTTATTCAATTCTAAACCACAAGTGAAATTGGACCTTGAAATTTTACTGATGGAAAAATAACATTACAACTGAATGAATCATTCATACAAGAAGTAAATTACACGCATTCCCTAATGCGTCTAATTCTTATAGCCTGGGCATGATCATCATGCTTCTACTGCGAGAGGGGGTTAGTAAGTGGATCAACGATTGTTCTCATCTGTGTGAACCTTGCATACCTTAGTATCACCATCCTCGACAAATTGTTAATCATGTGATATTTGCCCTAGGTTCCTCAGTTTGGGCGATGAAACCACTATTATCGCAATAGAGGTCCTCTCCCTCTCCATGGCACAACTGCAAAGTTGCTCAATGAACACTTTCATCAACATTGCCTCCTTTGCAGCTTCAGAAGTCACGACGTACTCTACCTCTGTAATAGAATCAGCAACAATGACTTGCTTGGAGCTCTTCCAACTCATGACTCCACCATTCAAACAAAAGATGAATCGAGATTCACCCTTTAAATCATATTTGTCTATCATGAACTAGCATCAGCGTAAACCTTTACACTTAGTTGTTCATCAACTTTATAAACCAAGCATAACTCCTTGGTTATGTTCAAATACTTAAGTATGTTCTCCACAACAGTTCTATGTTTCTTTATAGGGTTGGATTGAAAGCTACTGCACACACACTCGGAGCATATGCCACATCTAGACCTGTCCATTCGGTCGAGCAGGCGGGTTTCGGGTCGATCGTATGTCGGGTTCGGGTATATACGGATCGGGTGTATTTCGGGCTCGGGTAAATATGAACGGTGTATTTCATTTTTGGGTCAACCCACAAGTTATGATTGCGACCTTTTTTCGTTTTTCCTTTTCAAAAAATGGTCTCTAAATACTACTTTTTGTCAATATACATAATTAAATATGATTATCTTCTAATAACCATAGATTATTGTAACTATTTTAACTTAAATTAGAGAAATAACAAATAAATAAGTGGCGCTTATAGTTTAATATTTAAAAGTTTAAATGAAAAGTCACTAATTGTAATAAAGTTGAACTTAGAAAGTTAATTTTTTGAGTCAGACGGGCAGGTCGAGTTTGACCCGCTAATTTTCGGGTTCGGTGTATTTCGAGTTTAGTTGAAAAAATCGTGTTCACAACCTAGAAAAATCGAGCCTGTTCGGGTCGGATTATCGGGTCTAGTTAGAAATATCTTGCTCTAGCCACATCTGGTCTAATACATCTCCTGACATACATAATAGACCATATTGTTGAAGCATAAGGTATGTTGCTCAACTGCTCTTCGCCTTCAGATATTTAAGGACAATATATTTTACCAAGCGACGTGCTATGAACCATGGGAATAAATCCCGTGTTGGAGTTTTGCATGTTGAGCCAATTCAACGAGTATTTATTGTACGTACTCGGAGCACATGCTCTGGACATTTATAAGTGAACAATTATTGTAATATGAGTGAACAATCTAATATTCATCGTGAACAATATAATATATTTGAGTGAACAATCATATCATCCGGAGCACGTGCTCCAGAAGCACCTAATAAATTGCACAATTCAACA
The DNA here is from genome assembly GCA_029582165.1 of Portulaca oleracea. Lineage (NCBI taxonomy): Eukaryota > Viridiplantae > Streptophyta > Magnoliopsida > Caryophyllales > Portulacaceae > Portulaca > Portulaca oleracea. Next base: position 42,994,339 of record CM055872.1, on the reverse strand, counting down.
CCTTATCAATACAAGTAGTTTATTTAAAGCAATCAAACGTTTCAATCTATCTCTATAGATCTTAACTCCAAGAATTAATGTACTATGCCTCACCTAGGTCCTTCATTCGGAAATTCGTCCTAAGCAATGTCTTCTAAGACTCCAGCGTAGGAATGTCGTTTCTAATCAATAGTATGTCATCCAAATACAATATCAAAAAGACCACCTTGTTCCCATTGAATTTCTTGTGAACACGAGGCTCCTCCAAGCTTTTTCTCAGGAAACCAAACTCTTTGACAACCTGATTAAACGTTTGATTCCAGCTTCTAGAATGCCTGCTTAAGGCCATAAATTTCCTGTTGTAACTTATAGACTCTCTCTACATGTTGGGATCCTCAAAATCATATGGTTGTATCATATATAATTCCTCTTCGAGAATCTCATTCAGGAAGGCGATTATGACATCCGTATGCCACATCTCATAGTCATACCATACAACTATTGCTAGGAGAATCCTAATGGACTTATGTTTCGCTACTAGAGAAGAGGTCTCTTCACAATGAATACCATGAATTTGAGTGAACCCTTTTGTTACTAGACATGCTTTGTAAACGCTAGGTTTACCATCCCTGTCGACCTTTACCCTAATGATCCATTTGTACTTGATGGTTCTCGCTCCCTCGAGTAAGTCAACTAAGTCGCAAACTTGATTTTTGTATATGGATTCCATTTCATGGCTTCATGGCTTCAAGCAATTTCTTGAAATCTGGACTTGCCAATGCTTATTTATAGGTGATAGGATCATCACTTTCCAAAAGTAATAAGTTAGCAGTGCCCGTCATAAGATAAGCATATCTCTCCACTTAACACACCTATCTACCGGACCTATGAATGGTATTGCCAACAGTTTCAGGTTCCACAACCATCCGAGTCTCAACTACTTGAGACTGATCCTCAACCGTTTGAGGTTCATCTATCTGTTCCTCTACTACTTGAGCCTCATACTACACTTCCTTATTTTCAGTAAGTGTTAGGTTGAGAGTGTATTCACACACACACACACACACACACAGACACACACACACACACACACAGATATATATATATTTGTATAATGAGAAGGGGAGAAAAGTGAGCATGGAAGCATACCAAATCTCAACCATTGAAATCAAGATCTAGGGTAGAAATTATAGAGTTGTTTTATCTTTATTTGTAGAGCGCAGGATTAATTTTCATTGGCTAAAAAAAGAAATGATTTTTTTTTTTAATGTTGGGGATGTCACGTGAGTAGAAGAATACAAAGGGGCAGTGACTGATTTTGGTTCTGGGGAAATTCACGCATGATTTGCATCTTCAATGCAATCATCAACATCATCCCTCCAGCTCCTACCCCTCCATTAACAACAATGTAAACTCCCAAAAATGATGTAAATCCCAAAAACTCATCATTCTTCGTTTGGAAAACATCACAGCTGAAATCTGGAGCAATTTTGATTTTCTTCAGAGACCAACAACACATTCAATTCCATTAGAAGAAAGAGAAGGGAGAAGGAAACCCTAGCGACAGGCTTTTGGTGGTTCAAAGGTATGATGTTCAAACTTGCGATTTTAAGAACATGGGTTTTTTTCCGACAGTGAATTTTCCAGATTTTTAGGGTTTGTGTTGCGGGTTTTTTTTTTTTTGAAATGGGGGATATCTAGTGAGTTTTTGATGTTTATTGTAACAACTGAGTGTGTTTTTTTCAGAGTAAGAAGGGAATTGTACAATTGGTCATGGCGTCGAAAGGTGTGAATGAACCAGAGGTTGAAGAAATGAAGGAGGAGATGTAAGTCCTTGTATTCACTGTATTATGGAGTTTCTTGTTCATTTAAGCGTCTGATGTTCATATTGTACAGTGTTGATGTTTATTGTTGGATGTTCTTCGGGTTTATTGTACATCGTATGAGTTCATTGTATGTGGACGTCCATTTTTGAGTTGGTGTTAGTTGGTGTTCGTATCACAACAAATCATTCGAGTATTGACTATATGGTTGAAAGATGCAAATCAGGTCATCTTGATGCACATATTGTATTCTGATGTTCATTTTTTTTTGGTGGTGTTGTTCATAGTTGTCAAAAAATGGAGTTTTGTAGTTGGAATACTGTTTAGGATCATCTTTATCTTTTTAATACTATTTCAGTGGTTTTAATTTAACTTCATATGTTGATAAAGATGAGTACACTACCACATGATGGTCAATTTTGTTGTTCGTTGTAAGGGGCTTGATGATCATCCCAGAATGCTAGATGTTTATTCCAGAACTGTTTGTTGATCGGTGTAAGGGTGCTTGATTATCATTAGAGTTGGTGTTCGTTAAAGTCACCAGATGTTCATTTTTCATTATTTACAAGTGTTGACACCTCTATAGTGATTGATGGGCATTCAAGCACTAATTGATGTTCATATTCTCTCAACTTAGTGTTCATTTTCAATGTATGTAATGCTAGAACACTTGGGGATCATTTTGGTACACTATGTTGCTCATGTCATCCCCATTTGAATGTTATTTTTTCAGTTCTCCATTATTCATCCCAAAATGCTTTGATGTTCATTTCAGGAATGCTTGTTGTTCATTTCATCATTAATTGTTGATCATTGTATGTGTGACTTGATAATCATTGTAGTTGGTGTTCATCGATGGACATCCAAGAACTAATTGTGTATTGATATTGTTTCAAATTGATGTTCATTTATATTTTGTTCATTATAGAACGCTTGATGTTCATTCTAGGACCATTTGTTGTTCATTTTCATTACCAATGTATGACTGTGCACGCCGGAACACTTGGGGATCATTTTGATACACTATGTTGCTCATGTCATACCCCATTTGGATGTTCATTTTTCATTTTTCATTTTTCCATTAGTCGCTGATGTTCATCCCAGAATGCTTTGATGTTCATTCCAGGAATACTTGTTGTTCATTTTTCATTTTCGTTTGAAGTTCATTATAAGTGTGACAGTTGGTGTTCATTGTCATCCCCATTTGGATGTTATTTTTTCAATTCTCCATTATTCATCCCAAAATGCTTTGATGTTCATTCCAGGAAGTCTTGTTGTTCATTTCATCATCAATTGTTGTTCATTGTAAGTGTAACTTGATAGTCATTACAGTTGGTGTTTATTGATGAGCATCCAAGAACTACTTGTGTGTTCATACTGTTTCAAATTGATGTTCATTTATATTTTGTTCATCCCAGAATACTCGATGTTCATCCCACGACCACTTGTTGTTCATTTTTCATTTCCAGTGTATGAATGTGCACGCCGTGGATAAGGAAAACTTTAATAACTTATTTATAATGGGCATGAGCATTCATCTCTCTCATGTTAACCTAAAGGTGCGAGGACTCGAACCTCCGCCCCGTACCACCTTGTCTTAGCTTCAAGTTGTTTTATATCCTTCGTTCATTCGCTTGGTATTTGAGTAATAGTGATCTCGTCTAGGGCTACAGCGAAATGGGCTCCATTTGGAAGCGGAGTTTTCTCCGATCTATAGGATATTTCTTTTTTTTGGCTGAAATTGGTGAGAGGGAGCCATCTCTTCTATCGGGGAAAGATCTCAACTCGAGTAACGAAGAAGCCAACTCCATGATTTCATGCATGACTCTTCAGGCTAGAAGTTGCTATTTTCCCAACTGAGAACAGCTAAGGTCCAGTGTGTTGGAAATAAAGCATGGATGATAGGACTTTGAAATGGAGCTATGGGTCCTCTCGGATTCATTGGCTACCGGTGCCATGCGTTTCCATTTGAAGTAGATCCCCAAGGATGTCCCAGTCGACGTTATTTCCTCCTATTATATTTGATTGGACATTGAAATATTGTATTCACTATCTTTTGTTTGGAACAATTTGGGATAATGTAATGACACCATTTTCAGTTAGGGTAATGTAATGAACAGTTTAGGGTGATGCTTATTATACGAACATCAAGGTTTTGTGTAATGGATCATCAAGTTACAATGAAGATGAACATCAGGTATACTGGATTGAACATCAAGGTTTTGTGTAATGGATCATCAAGTTACAATGAAGATGAACATCAGGTATACTGGATTGAACATCAAGGCATACTGCAATGAACATCACTTTCAGTTGACAGTAATCGTGAAATTAACAACATGATGTTCATTGCATAACACCGCGATCACGTGTCACTTCATCAATGTTCATTGCAATGAACACAATTTATGTTGAAATGAACATCAAATTATGTTGAAAATGAACACAATTTGTATTGAAATGAATATGAAACTATATTTATATCAGGTTCTGTATCACATCATAATCGGTTTTGTAACTGAAATGAACATCAAGTGTTAGTTGTATGAGCATCGAGTTACTGTGAAATGAACATCAAGTTATAATGAAATAAACATGAAATTATATTTTATATTAGGTGAGAATGAAATGAACATCAAGTGTTCGGTGTATGAACATCAAGCTACTATGAAATGAATATCAAGTTGTACTAGAATGAATATCATTTGGCAATGAAAAGTGGACATCATATTGAGATGAACATACATAAACTTGATGAAATGAATATCAAGTTATATTTGAATGAACATCATATTAAGTTTTGTATCCCTTTGATTTTCATTCCACCTTCAATTGATGCTCATTGCATAAACTTGATGAAATAAACATCAAATTATATTGGAATGAACATCATCTGGCAATGAAAGTGGACATCATATTTTGATGAAAATGAACATCATGTCACACTAGAATGAACATCATATTCAATTTTCTATCGCTTTTATTTTCATTCCACCTTCAATTGATGCTCATTTCATAAATCGATGTTTACATTGGGGTAATGTGATGAAAATCTTTTTCAGATTACAATGATCGATTCAAAATGAAATAAACATCTATATGAAATTGACATGAACATCAAGTGTTGGTTGTAAGAACATCAAGGTATTGTGAAATAAACATCAAGTTATAATTGAATTGAACATCACACTGCGTGGTACATATAAGTAATATGCAAAAAGACATCAGTCGATCATGAAATGAACATCAAGGTATAGTGGAGTGAACATCAAAATGGCAACGAAAGTGGAAATCATATTGAGATGAAAATACATCAACCCATACTGAGATGAATATATATGTATTGAAAAGCACATCAGGTAGGCATTTTATGCTCATTAATTGGGAATGAGTTTGGTAATGAATATAAATGATCTTCAAGGGTACTCGAAATGAACATCACATGTAATTAATATGAACATCAGCCGAACATCAAGTCATTTGTTCTGATGAGTATTTATATATATTGAAAATCAGTTTCGCATGTTCATTCATGGAAAACACTTCAACCGAATCTGACCAAAATTCATCAACTCAAACCTAAAGCAAAATGAATGTTTTTATGTTAAAAAAAACAAACTCCAATCGTTCAATCATGAATCCAAAAGCATAGTCAACTAATGTTCAAAACAACTTGAATAGATCATCTATAACGCTCTGGACAATTCTTGCTATCGTGTGTTGCTATTTGGTCGCAACACTTGCACCTTCTTGCACTTGCTTTCTTCTCGGTGGCAACCTCCACTGGTTCTTCGTCCGCTTGCCTCTTCCCTCTGTGACCGAAGCTGGGGGTGGACATCAAGCATTCTGTGATGAACAAAATATAAATGAACATCAATTTGAAACAATATGAACACACAAGTAATTTTTGGATGCCCATCAATGAACACCAACTGTAATGATTATCAAGTCACACTTACAATGAACAACAATTGATGATGAAATGAACAACAAGCATTCCTGAAATGAACCTCAAAGCATTTTGGGATGAATAATGAAGAATTGAAAAATAACATCCAAATGGGGATGACATGAGCAACATAGTGTACAAAAATGATCCCCAAGTGTTCTGACATTACATACATTGAAAATGAACACCAAGTTGAGATAATATGAATATCAATTGGAGCTTGAATGCCTATCAATCATTATGGGGGTGTCAACACTTGCAAATAATGAAAAATGAACATATGGTGACTTTAATGAACACCAACTCTAATGATAATCAAGCACCATTACACTGATCAACAAACAGTTCTGGAATGAATATCCAGCATTCTGGGATGATCATCTAGCCCCTTACAACGAATAACAAAATTGACCATCATGTGGTTGTGTGCTCATCTTTATAAACATATGAACTTAAAGTAAAACCACTAAAATAGTATTAAAAAGAAAAAGATGATCCTAAACAGTATTCCAACTACAAAACTCCATTTTTTGACAACTATAAACAACACCAAAAAATGAACATCAGAATACAATATGTGCATCAGGATGACCTGATTTTGCATCTTTTCCTTTTTTCCTTTCTCTGTTCAACCTTATTGAAAGCCATATCGAGAAGGATTTACATTTCCTCGATCCTTCATTTCTTCAACCCCTAGTTCATTCACACCTTTCGACACCATGAAAAATTGTACAATTCCCTTCTTACTCTGACAAAAAGCACACTCAATTGTTACAATAAACATAAAAAACTCACTGGATATCCCCCATTTCCAAAAAAAAAAAACCCCACAACATAAACCCTAAAAATCTGGAAAATTCACAGCCGGAGAAAAAACTTGTGTTCTTACAATCACAAGCTTGAACACCATACCTTTGAACCACAAAAAGTCTGTCGCTAGGGTTTCCTCCTCCCTTCTCTTTCTTCAGATGTCATAGAATGTGTTGTTGGTCTCTGAAGAAAATCGAAACAGCTCCACATTTCAGCTGTGATGTTTTCCATACAAAGAATGATGAGTTTTTGGGAGTTTACATCATTGTTAATGGAGGGGTAGGAGTTGGAGGGATGATGTTGATGATTGCATTGAAGATGCAAATCATGCGTGAATTTCCCCAGAACCAAAATCAGTAACTGCCCCTTTGTATTCTTCTAATCACGTGACATCCCCAATATCAAAAAAAGAAATCTTTTTTTTTCAGCCAATGAAAATTAATCCTACGCTCTACAAATAAAGATAAAACAACTCTTTAATTTCTACCTAGATCTGAATTTCAATGATTGAGATTTGGTATGCTTCCATGCTCACTTTTTTCCTCTTCTCATTATATCAATTCCCTATATATATATATATATATATATATATGTTTATATGTTTATATATGTATATGTTTATATATGTATATATATATATATGTATATATATATATATGTATATATATATATATATATATATATATGTATCTATATATATATGTATATATATATATATATATATATATATATATATATATATATATATGGAAACTATAATTCACATCGAACGCATTGCTCGTTGTTTAAGTCTGTGAAGATAGCGGGGATTTCGCCAAACTTCGGGACTAAGCTTAAAAATGATATGGAAACTATAATTCACATCTCTTATTCTTACCGGAGCTCCTTAAATCTCTAAATACCCTACGGTTCCTCTCGGGGTTCTTTAGTAGTAGCCTAAAACTTTAGAACCAAGGGTCAAATACTAATGCATGAGAGAGTGGTGGAGAGAGAAAGAAAAGAGATACAGAAGTGTTCAAATCAGTACAAGAGAGAGTTCATTAGAGACAGAGAAAGAAAAGAGAGAGAGTGGGCGAAGGAGGGAGAAAAATTATGTTAATGAGATCGGAGTTAAAAAATGATTTACAAAGAGAGGTGGGAAAATTGATTTTTGAGAAATTATTTTCTCAATTTTTCAACCACCACCCTTAAATAAATAAGCATAATTTAGACATTTTAAATAAAATCTTCGTACCAACTTTCCCATTTAATTATTCTCCCTCCCTCTGTTCCATATTAATTATCATCTTTGAAAATCGTGCAATCAAATTTCAAAATTTTTGATCATAAATGATAAAATTTTTAATATATACAATGAGTTGCTATATAAAATTACCACTATTAGATTCGTAACGAAAAAGATTATAATAAAATTATAATATTGCAACTACTAATAACATATTATGTAAAAATTATCAATCAAAAAGTGACATTAAAAACCGCAAAAGTCAAAATTATGACTATTAATATGGAACGGAGGGAGTAATATACTCCCTCATTTCCTTAATAATTGTCACATTTAAGTTTTGGGAAGATTTTAAGAAAATACTCCGTATTACTTTCGTCCCAAAATTAGCGTTGGCAAAAATTTGTCCGACCCGAATTAGTCTGACCCGAATTAAACCGGGTTTGGTCATCAATTTTTTGTCCGAATTTTAAATTCGGACAATTCGGTCATGTCCGATTCACAAATCGGGTCGGGTTCGGGTTTGGGGGAAGAAATTCGGACGTCCAAATTTTGTGTCAAATTCGAGTTCGGACAAATTCGGACGCATTCGGACAGTGTCCGAATACTATAATTCGGACAAAATATTGGAATTATGTATATATTTAGTGTAAATTCGGGTTTAGTTATATTCAGACAAATCCGGGTTCGGACAAATTCGGACAATTCGGGTTCGGGTTCGGACACCAAAAATTGTCCGAATTTGAAATTCGAACAGGGCTCGGGTTTGGGGGTTTTGTCTGAATGTCCGAATTGTCCGAACCCGGTTTGACCCGAACCCGATTTTTTTGCCACCGCTACCCAAAATATTTGTCCTTTGAATAATTTTGACCATTGATTATTCTCAAATGACAATGAACTACGATATGAAATTACTGCCATTAGAAAGATAGCTTAATAAAAAGTACAATGACGGTAATTTCATATCGTAACTCATTGTAATTTGAAAATAATCAACGGTCAAAAATTTGTCAAAGAACAATCATTTTGGTACGGAGGTAGTAGTATTGAGAATGATAATTGTATTGGAAATGACAAAAGTAGTAGATAAATTTCTATTTTGGTTATATAGTTGTATTGGAAATAATAAAAGTAAGAGGTAAATTTAGAAAATTGTCATTAATATAGTATTGAAATTGTAAAGTGACAGATATTGACGAATGGAGTATTCTTTTTCTGAATAAAACTTAGAACCAAACAAACATAGGTGCAAATAAGCAATAAATTACTAAAAGGTACCCTATGTTTTGCGGTATCTATTTTTAGGCGACCATATTATTGAAAATCATTTATAGGTACCTGTGTTTTGTAGTACCTATTTTCTGGTGAAAAATTATCTTTTAGATTTATTATAAGATCCCCAAAACTATAAAAATTACAAAAATATCCCTACCTTCATAAAATCTTGTCAATTTATATTTTCACATACATTACTATTTGTTTTAAAGAATTAGTATCTCCATATTTTTCATTTGGTATCAAAGCAAATAGTAATGCAAAACATATAGTAATTCTTTAAAAAACAAATATCAGAGTTTGTCAATGAAAAATATGGAGATGTTAATTCTTTAAAGGGAAATTTATTTAAATAATCTGAACTTTGAGACATAGTAGACTAAATAATCTGAACTTTAAATTTGGTTCTAAATAATCTGAATTTTGACCCCCTTGGATTCTAATAGCATGTCACAACTTAACTCGGCGACGGGATGACAATAGTAAGCTGACATGACACAACCAAAAAGTTCAGACACGTGCCTCCGTCGCCACGTCACCCGCCATCGAGTTAAGTTCAACTTAACTCAGTGGCATGCTACTAGAATCCAAGGGAATCAAAGTTCGAATTATTTAGAACCAAATCTAAAGTTCAGATTATTAGTCTACTATGACCCAAAGTTCAGATTATTTAAATCCAATTTCCCTTCTTTAAAACATATAGTAATGCATGTGGAAATATAAATAGACAAGTTTTTACCAAACTAGGGATACTTTTGCAATTTTACATAGTCTCGGGGATCTTGTAATAAAACTAAAAGATAATTTGTCACCAGAAAATAGGTACTACAAAACACAGGGTACCTATAAATTATTTTCAATAATATGGTTGAAAATATATACCGCAAAATATAGGGTACCTTTTAGTAATTTATTGGCAAATAAGAGAATAAAGCCACATTCTTTTATTCAGTAACTTGAGATTGTACCGCACCATTCAATATTCTACCACATTTCACCACACTCCACCACGCTTTATAAGAATCATTACGAAAAATCTTTCTTATTTTTCTCTCTCCTCACTTTTATCCTCTACTTTTCACATTATCTCTCCTCACCTACCCCACCTACCACAACTCTCACCACAAATCACCACAACCCACCACATTTAACCACACTTTTTCAAATTCCATCGCACCACACCGCAGTGTGCCATATAAAAGATCAAAGCCTAGGTAAAATTTGATAAGAGTAAAATTGGTTGTAGCCTGTAGTGGGAAAAACAAAGCATGTATGATAAATCCCAACTATTGGGCGTTAGATGTAGATAGGGATGGTAATGGGTCGGAGGCGAATCAAAGGTAGGTACCTCCAGCTTCGCTTCAATTAATAATCAAAGGTGGAGGTCCACCTCCAAATCTGATTAGTCGGAGGTGGGAAGACCTCCAAATCCAAACTTAATCGGAGGAAGGTACCTCCACCTTCGTTCCAATTAACAATCGGAGGTGGAGGTCCACCTCCAAATCCGATTAATCGGAGGTGGGAAGACCTCCAAATCCAAACTTAATCGGAGGTACTCAACTCCAACTCCGACTCTAATTACCTTCGACTCCGATTAGCTGTTATACGTTTCCATAAAATGATTTTATCCGACTCCGATTACTTCTAACTCCAATTAGCTCTGATTATATATCATACTTGTTAAAATAAAACACCAACAATAATTATTAAAAATGTTTGCATAACACACAATAGTACAACACACATATAACATATCAGAAATAGTCTCTCAACCATCATAATATTCCAGGGAAATTCCAAAACCATAAATTCCAAAATTATTACAATCTATTATAAAAAAAATCGGTCATTTTAATTTTCAGTTTTTTTTAATTTTTTATATTAATTATTATAATCGGAGTTAATCAGACTTAATCGGATAGACTATAATCGGACTTAATCAGATTTAATCGAATCAGAGGTGGTCACCTCCATACCCGCCCCAATTATAATCGAAGTCGGATTTTTTTAATCGAATTCGGATTCGGAGTGTTTTTTGTCGAATTTGGACTCGGATTTTTTAGTCGGAGCGAATCGGATTCGCTTCGACTTCAGACTTGACTGTCATCCCTAGATGTAGATCTATTATCTAAGATATCTATGGCAAGTACAAACATATCATGATAACTGATATCAGTCATAAAACTTTAGATTAATTCCAGAAAACAATACGAGCAAGATTCACTTGAAAGCCTGTCCGGAAATTGTCCTCTCAAAACAAAAGGTCTAACATTAACCCTAAAATAAACAAAATTTAAGGCCCTTTCATATAATTCTTAAGATCTGGGCTTTTCCTTCTTTTCTTTGAAAAGTGCCAACAGAGATACCCCAGCAACCTTGACAACCTTAAATCTGACTCCAGGAATATCTCCCACGGCATGTCCTTTACGACCAAATCCAGCTATCAACACCTCATCCTACATGTAAACATATTGATAGTCATGAAAACAGCCTAAACTCAAAAGTGAGAAATGTTCATCAAGTTCAACTTCAAGCCCACGTAAACAAAAGCAACATCAATTTCATAAAGGAAATACTATAGTAGTAGTAGATAACCAGCATCAGAAAGCAAACCAAAACACTACTTGGGCTCCAGCATTTCATTCTCTGCTCTTTCAAAGAGTATTTAGAGATTCAGTAAGGTTAGGTAGACTAGAATAGGTTTAGGTAGTTTATGTAGAAGTAGCTAATGAATAGGTAATGAGTTATTTTAGAAGCAGAAAGTCATGCAAGCTTATGTCGGTTCAGGTAGAAAACATGGAATTGGATAGGAGTAAGTAGAAAAATGTTGTGGGTAATATCGCAATCTAAAAGGCCACATGCCCCAACAGGTTTGTGACTGAGAAAAACACCCTTCCAATTGTTTATGGGTTCCATTTTCTTGTCAAAGCAAGACCCTATTATTAACATTTCAAATGGGGACTAGCTCTCGAAAGATAGCAAATACAAATAAACTTCCTAAATATCAACAATACTTGAAACTACAATGCATAGTTACAAATATTGAATGGACAGACATGAAGCAGATCTTGAAACATCAGACTTACATTTTCCTCAATGAAGTTCAAACAACCATCGTTGGGAACAAAGGCAGCAATCTTCTTCCCATTCTTAATCAGCTGCACACGAGCACACTTTCTGATAGCAGAGTTCGGCTGCTTAGCTTCAATACCACTACATCAAAGGAGTTTAAATCAAATTGCAGCAGGGCAAAGACACACTACCATCATTAAAATATCATATCAGCAGAAAGTAAAACAATCTTACATCTTTTCCAACACAATGCCCTTAGCATGGGAAGATCCAGCAAACGGTTTCTTCCACTCATTTCCAAGATGAGACTTCTTGTAAGATTTGTCAGCCCACCTCTGCCTTCGGCGGTGGGACTTCAATTTGCGGGCAGCTCCCATTCCACGTGTCTTCCTGCATGTCATCAGTTGACGTCATTTAACCGTAACAATCAACAATATTCGTAGTAGGCAGTGAGCAGGCCAGCGAATATAGGCACATTATCATAAACATCATGCCTCAATTTCAGCAACAGTACAACATTCCACCCATGCTTTGACAATTATCATATGTATCCACTGTTTAGAACACAACTTAACATTGTTATCTATCACAACTAAAGCTTTTTTTCATGACTAAACTATTTTCCAATGATATGAATCATTGCTACTCGTAATGCTAATGCACCTGTATTTCAGGTTCCCATTCGCCACATCGATCCAAAATCCGTACTTTTCCCCCCACAACACAGGCAACAATGCTTTAACCCTTCTAACTCCCATATCTCAACAACCACCACCTCGAGAAGCTGCATTAATTTACTAGAAAAAAGAAAAAATATATATAAAAAACCAATCCTCACACAATTTTTTAATAAAGCCATGGTCAACACCCGAAATTCAAGGACCACCCAAACCCAACTCAAGTTTATCAGCCATTTCATCCAAGAACGCTGATATAACAGCGGACTCGCATAGTCATGTATAGTAATTGATCCACAATTTTACCCATCCGACTTCACCATATTCCATTGCTCAACAACTGTAATGACGAGCTAATTAGGCTAACTCACATGACCAATTCAAAACATTCATAGACCCATCAACAACATACACCTCTTATACTGTAATACCCATTACATGGCAACCGGATTGTATGCTAATGAGCAAATAGTTCGCCATAACACCCTACTCTTCAGAGCATCCATACACTGCAAAAACAGCCCCAGAAAACCAGAATCTACAGCCATACATCAAACAATCCCCCACACTCCTCCCCCAAAACAAGTTATTGGCCCATCTTGTCGCCTACAATTCAATCATCGCGCAATTCCTTCCGCTCAATCATTCCAGAAAAACAAATCCAAAACCACTCTTTCAAAGATAACAACTGACGATAAATCAAACAACAAGAGAATACAGAAAACAAGCCAAGCCAATGTTCGTCCCACATCGAAACGCAGTGATATAAAAATAAAAAGGCGCATTTGAGAGAAAAAAACATAGCGACAGAAACGAGGAAGAACGAAGAAACTGACCCCATGATTGCAGAAGGCCGAGAATCCCAAAAGAAGTTAGCGGAGTTTGAGAAGCGACTTCGCCGGGGAGCAGCAGCAGAGTAAGGGGTGCAGAGGATGAAACCCTAGACGTGTTAGGGTTTTATTATTTTATACGGTTTCCTAATTGTTCTCTTACTCAGCAGTCTCAGTTTGCTCCGTAGGGGTCACATTATTTATTTTTTGTAAGCCCAAAAGTGTTAAACATGGCCCAAAGCAGTTAAAAAGGCTTTCATATTGTCAAGCTAACAAAATGAACAGCCCATGAAAGTGCGAGAATATCATGTGCATGTAGAGTTGCTAAAATTTTGTCCGACCCGAATTACTTGTATTGTCCGACTCGAAAATAATCGGGCCTGGACATAGGTTTTTTGTCCGAATTTTGATATTGTACGAATATTCGGACATAAAATTTCTTTTTTCTATTGTCCGAACCTGATTTTAGCTTTGTCCGAATTGTTCGACCCGGTTCAACCCGAAATAAAACCGTGTTTGGACATGAATTTCTCGTCCAAATTTTGACATTGTCCAAATTTATCCGACCCAAGTTTATCCGGACACGAATTATTTTGCCAACAGTATGCATAAATCGAAGGATCCAAAAATAAAAGATTCAGTACTTGCTCCATTTTATATTGGGTTATTGACTTCAAAGGATGGCCCAAGATACAAATTAACCATGAAAGATTATGAAGAGAATGAGGTCCCAAATTATAAATATGTGAGAGCTAAAAACATTGAGGTAACATGACTTTTTTTAATTTATTTTTATTAAGTGATTAGAAAAAAAAATAATTAAATTTAAAAAAAAATCAGGTCACCTTAGCCTTTTTTGCCTCCACATATTTTACAATTTAGGACTTCATAGTCCTTCTAATCCTTCATACTTAATTTGCTTTTTGGGTCATTCCTTAAAGTCAATAACCCTTTTATATTATTTGTCTTTTAATTGATTATTATGATTGTCAATGATATTTTTTAATTGATAATTTATTATTTGATATTTTAATAAAAGATTGCAAAATTATAATTTAAAATAATATTTTTTTTTTTTGCTTTTGTTAGTTTTCTGGTAAATTTTGGTAAGCTTTGATAAGTTTTGATAAGCTTTGTTAAATTTTGGTCAAAAAAAATTACCCTACCCATTTTACCTAGCAATTTGACAGCAATGGGTCAATCAAATCCAAATCTATTGGTAATTGTGTACAACAACAAACTCCTAGGGAAACACGTTTAAGCGCGGTTCGAGGAACCAAATGCGGGCAGACTTGCCCCCATGAACTGAAATTTATGGAGAAGTTGATTCTTAGCTTGCAGACCAAAAAGACCTTGTGCAAGACAATTTGACAACTATTTTCGACAGTGAAGGAAAACCAATTGGAAACATTTCAAAATCAATTTGAAAAACTAAGAAACCAAGAAGTTTAAGAAAGAAGCGAAATCCAAACTTGTGTGCACCATGCAGTCGAGGAAGAACTAAGCATACACATAATCAAATAGGAGACACAAAGCGACAAACTAGATCAAAGCATATCACCATATTAGCTAACCTCATTGTACTACGTTGATGTTAATTCTCCAAACTACCCAATCAAGTGTCATGTTCTCCGCTAAGCCAAGGTGCTTGATGTATGCTCTAATCACGTGTCCCATGGACTTTTTCGGTCTCTCACGTTCCATACACCCAATAGGTATCATGATTTATTCACGCCTCCTTACGGGGGTATCCTCACTTCTCCTAAAAACATGTCTATACCATTTCAATCTAGTCTATCTCAACTTACCCTCAATTGACCCTAGTTGAGCTCTACAAGCATTATTCTTAGTCCTATCGAACCTGATATGATCGTAAATCCAACAATCTACCCCTTTTTAAACCCAACTCAAGTAAAGTAAGTGTAGCAAAGAACAACTATTGTTTCTTGTGAGGTTAGGTAGACCTGGAAAAACTTACCCAAAACCCAACTCGGAAACACACAAATCTAAACCCGAACCAACGCTTGAATGGATGCCCCGAAGCTTTACTTGCACCCAGGATCAAACCGATTTGAAACTGACCTAAACCACAGCCCAAAAATCGACCGAACAAGAAAGTCACCTGAAATAATATGAATCGTTCTGAACCCGAATCAAGTCGTGTTAAATCCAATTAAACCTGAACCCAGAAATGACCCCAACCGAATTCAACCCAAACTAAGTTGCATACTTGCACCCGAGTCGAATTTCAACCAACCATATTTACACCTGAACCAAATTAAACCCCACTCAATTATAATCTAACCATATTAAAATCAAACTGACAAGTACCAATATAAACCAAATTTCCCTTTAAATTGGATTTTTGCAAATTGTGATGATTACAAATCCAAACCTGAATAAAATTTATACTTTAACATACTTTAAACAATATTTTAAACTGTATTTTGAAATTTGATTTTAGAGCTTAGAAAACTTGCACTCGCAACCATACGCATAAACCGTCAGGGTTCACTATGAACTTGCTATAGCGCGATACCATTCCTTTCCAAAATCAAATGTACTTGTCTTTGTTTTTTTAATTTAAATCGATCCTACTTTTGAATTATTCAATTGAACATTCGATGTAATGATTCAAAACATATTCATTTAAGTTATTTATGTCACACAATTACATATGTCATTTTCTTAATTTGTATAGCTAGCTTCAATTCATACTCAGTTAGTTAAAATTAAAACACATATGACAATAATGTAAAAGACGTATAGATGAATTGGGCACTTAAACCCGACGATTTCGTGTTCTACGAGGGACGCCGAATAATAATGACATTTCTTGACTGTTCGGAATCATAACATTTAATATATGTTTAATACATGAATTATTCCTTTTAAAAGTGCGAAAGTAAAATTCATTGACATAAAATTAATACAATTGTAAGATTTTATCTGTGTTCATTAGTAAAAAGATGTATAAAATTCGAATTTTTCATGTATCATCCTTTATTCAAAGTCAGCATCTATATCGATGAATAATTTACCATATTTTTACACATTTTTGCCCATTAAAACATGTATTGTTTTTTATGAGTTTAATTCTCACACAATATTTTATTAAAATGGAATTTAGATCATATTAAATTATTAATAGACTGATATTTATAAGATATAACTTCACATGTAGGCTTTTCAGTCAATTGTCATACCCAATAGCCCATATATTATCATCATTTATTATTTTAATTTTCAACCGATATAGTAGTTAATATTATTTATGGGTCATTTTCGTACAATATAGTACCAATCATACACCAAATATTTAATTATTCAAGTAACATTTGCACAAAATTTGAAATTGGCGCTTTAAAAAAATTTAATTGCGTATTAAATAAATATTAACATAATACGAAAGTAACTCAATCTAAAAGCAACCGGACCCAGAATTGACACGAATACATGAACCGAATCAACCTGATCTGGCCCGTTTCAACCCAACCCGAAACAATTTCACACGGTTCAAACTCGAAGGTCTTGAACTGATCAAGCCCTAACCGAACCGAACATGGGGGGCACCTGAAATAAGACCAAACCCAAACTCCATCCGAACGGAACCCGAACCGAAGTATGTTGGATCCGAATGAATTCGAACCCAAGCCCAACCGATCTATACCTGAACCGATTAAGTCCCTGTTCTTTTGTGCGTTAACGCAACTAATCGCACCGCAACCTACCGCGCAACATATCGCAAATTACTATTACCTTTTAACTATTTCCACCGCAACTTAACGCAATCTACGCAACGCAACGCAACGCAAATGCAACGTGCAAAAGAGCGGGGCCTAACTTGGTTGTCAGGTCTAGGTTAGGGTTGTCAACGTGGTTGTGTATTAGTAGAACTATTAGTGTTAAACCCGTGCTATGCACGACATATTAAAACAAAGAATTTAATGTTAAAAAGATAACTATATAATAAATATTCCGGCTCCCAATATTAAAATAAAGAGTTTAATACAGCTAGAATGAAACATAAATGGCGACACAAATAATAAAGGGAAAGTGCGTACACAATATAGTCAAATAAAAGTGTTTGACATCATCATAAGACATTTAATGGGAAATTTTTAAAAGCCAAGCAATACTCATCATGGCGCCCTTGACGTCCATCATGTTTAATTGACGAACCTGCAATTTAGAGTTATCATTTATAGATGTGATACAGTTGTAAGAAACAAATTGTACAGATTGAATTTGAAGTGTGGAGGAGGTTTACCCTTTGTACCGGTATGTGTTACGCGTGCGAATTAATTCTTCCTCCCAATCTTCAGAATATGGGACTATAAGACGAAATAGACTGTTTTTGACATCAATTCGAACACGTCCATCGGCACCTGGAGGCTCCACTGTGAACCACCATGGCTTGTTGTCATCCTCTTGTAGGAGATCTATGTAGTCCGCCATGGTTAAAGTAGCTTCGGGCTATACGAAAGAACAACAGAGAAATTAGCAAATAAATAATTGACAACAAATGGCGTGAAATTGAAATATACAAATTCACGTGCTAACATGTGCTACATAGGCGTCTAAGTCTTGTATGTTACTATGTAAAAGTATTTATGCGCCTTCATGGAAAACAGGAAATGATTTTGTGCCACTACAATCTCGCAAAGTAACTGAACCGTACCGGGTTTGGGCCCGAGCTACCTTAGCCGAGAAGGTGGAAAGTGACAAGAAAGAGGAAGTCCCGACCCGACGTTCCCACACTAAAATCACTCACCCGTTTATTTGCAAGAATCGATATACATTCTCGAAGGATAGGGTGGTGAGTATCAAGATGTCATGGTTAGGGCGAATCAACCGATGTTGGAACTTGGAACGGCTCGGGACTTGTTTCAGACCCGGAGACCTCGGGACCGGGCTGGGTCGTCCCGGGAATGAAGAGTGTCGAGGCCCGGAAGTACCCAAGAACATTGAAGTTCAAGGCAGAAGCGGTAGAGCAAATAGCCGCTGGGCGCGCCCACGCCACGCTACTGTCAGAGGGGTAGCGCCCGTAACCACAAAGGTCGCGCCCGTGACCTTACCTTTGAGCCAGCCAGGGAAGGGAGCAGGACAACGACGCAACCGCAACAGGTAGACGTCGCGCCCGCGACGTTCTAGGACATACTCGCGACCCTCTTGGCCAGCGACAGGCCATGGCGGACAGAGAGCTGACTCGCCCGCGCCATGCTTCTGCGATGAACGCGCTGATTCGTTTTTTTTTGTTCTGTTTTTAACCTAGTTTTCTGTTTAGTATAAATACGATGTTTAGCACCCTTTTCTAGGCAGATTATGATATTGAATGAATTGCTAAGGCATTGTTAGGGTTTGCTCCCTTTTCTCTCACAAATCTTGCTCTTACTTTATTCATTGTTAATGGTGGTCTTAAAATAAAAATATGAATAATGTTAGTTTGTAATTCATAGATTTTGTTTCATGTCAGATGGTTCAATTTAAGATATTTAACTGGTACAACTCAATATTGAGAAAAATATAGAAAACATATTAACATATTATAAAACAAATTTCTTTTTATAACTTTTCAAACAATAAATGTGGTTTGAATTTTGCTAACAATATGTGTAGTTTAATATTGTCCCGTGCAAGTCACGAGTCAGAAGATTAGTATATATATTTTTTTGGGTACAAAGGACGAGGTTGAAATTTGTGTGATTTAATGAGGGCGTTTTGGTAAAGTACAATTGAACATTTTCACTTTTTTTAATAAATTTCTCTATACATTTTAATTAAGAAATAATAACATATGCCTCCCCCAAACTTTTGTAAAATGAGGATTTTACCCTCCATATTTGAGAAATCTCAAATACCCACCCTAACCTTTACTCTTTACATAAATATACACCTTTTCCGTTTAGTCAACAACCTGGACATATTTGCCCCTATAATTTTATCATGTTTGACGAAAATACTCTAAAAAATTTAATTGAAAGACGAATTACCCTCCTTTTAACCTAATTGAATATACGTTTGATTTGGGCGCCCCTTCCTAATCTCTTCCTCCTGCTCGAGAAAAAACACCCAACCTACCACAATGAGAAATACGATCGACGACAACTAGGGTTTGCAATCACTTGGTCTCTATCTCAATTTCGATTATTCCTGTGATTTTTGTTATTGTTGTTCGATTTGGTTTCTGTCTTTCAACTTTGGTAATTGCTTGTGATTGTGTTGTTCAATTTTCATATACTATCTTTCCATTTTTCTGGAAATAATATTCATATTGTGTTGTTTATGTGAATTTTAAATATTGATCCCCAGAGTCAATAGTCGAATAACTTGAGTTTTAAAGTTTGATTTTCTGATGTAATCGTAAAATGAAAACAAGGTCCACTATTGAGGAGTCATACAAAATATCAAATGTTGATTTTCTGATGGGAATGCTTATTCACTGATAGCAACAACGGAACACTGAAACATCAAATAATGAACTGCGGGAGAGATTATTTCCAATAATCAGCTGATTTAACTAAGGTTGAAGGAATAGATTATTGACTAGTGGAGGGATTAAGAATATGAGAATGTTGATTAATGACCCCTTTTTGCAATGTTGAGGAGGGAACAATTAAATCTGAAAAAAGGGGGAAGGGCATGCGTTCCACTTCCATCTGACAACAGGGAACAATTAAATCGAAAAAAGGGGGAAGGGGGTTGGGTTGAGCAGATAAAATAAATTAGTGTATGGGAAAATTTTAAATGAAGGGTAAATTGGAACTTTCATTATTTTTATTTACTAAGTAAATCTGAAAAAGTAGAAAAAAATTGATATCAACAATGGTTAGGTGTGATATTTATTGTATTTATTATTTGTCAGGTTGGGTAATTAATATTTCTCAAATATGGAGGGTAAAATCCTCATTTTACAAAAGTTTGGGGGAGATATATGTTATTACTTCTTTTAATTAATAGCATGAGTTACTATTACAATACATAAATGCTATATTAACTACATATAAGATCTCAAAAAATAACAAAATTAAAAATGTGCTAACATAAATATAAATAAAGTAACATTTTACATTTTGTCAATAAGGAGGCCATCGCCGAGCCAGTTGTCAAGCCACAAGTATGTGCTGCGTCCATCTCCCATCTCCATTGAAATATTTGAATTGAGAAAGCTTGAGATGCTTGATAATCCTTGCCATACGTTAGAAGATTTATAATGAGGCTGTATGTGATCCATTATCACGGTGACGGAGAGTCAGAGGTTAGTCGCCGACTACTGGGATGGGTTGCTGGGGTGGCGCTGGGCCGACTTCGCCGGACGACTCCCAAATTCGGTGCTGCTGAGAATCGCTTCTATGGAGATCGCTCCAAATTCGGCGCTGCTGAGAATCGCTTCTATGGAGATCGCTGAAGAGGGGGTGGGCGACAGCATGATTTGGAACAATTCCAGCCATGGCGGTTTCGAAATGCAGGCGGCTCTTACAATCATTCAAGGACCCATCAAGGAGGAAGACCCTGATGGAATGGGTTCGCATCTGGCGCCTTCAAGTTCCGCAGAAGGTAAGAGTCTTCCTTTGGCTCACATGACGTAACCGTTTGATGACGCAGGAAAACCGAGCCGTGAGAAACATCACTGACGATAGTCGCTGTCGTCACTGTAATGAGGGTGTGCAGGATCTCGATCATCTTTTCCGGCGTTGTCCCAAAGCCGTTGAAGTGTGGCGCGAAGCTGAGGCGGATGGACTTGTAGTCCGTATGGTCCACCGCCTTTTCAAAGGGTGGTTTGCGGCTGGGTTGGACGCTAGAAACCGGGAAGACCATGGACCGGTGGCGTTTGCAATGGTTCTTTGGCACTTGTGGATTTGGAGAAACTACCGGGTGTTTGGGCGGGAAACTCTCATCCCACATGACGTAGGCTCGTACTTACAAAATGAAGTCACCCGAGTGTACGAAGCTTTCTTGAATAATGAAGAACAAAATGGGGTGTGGGGCTATCATATGGCAGATCCGAATCTCCGTGTGTTCCACTAGGTAAGCCCGGGGTTGGGGTGGTACCAACTGTGCACAGATGGGGCGTCTAGGATTAACCCTCTGATAGCAGCGGGAGGCGGAGTAATCCGGGGAGCAGCGGGAAACTGGCACCGGGGGTTCATGGCCTCCTTTGGACAACACCTCCCGCTAATGGTGGAACTCCGAGCTGTTGAGGAGGGCCTGAAACTGGCTCGGGATATGGGCATCCGATGTCTTGAACTGAAAACTGACTCTCAAGTTGTGGTGGGACTCATAAGCGGAGCAGTGCGGCATCAAGCGGCGGGGATTATTGACATCGTCTGGAGATGCAAACAGCTCATAGAAAGGGATGAATGGGAAGTCCGAGTTGCGTACTGCTACAGGGAGGCCAACCTTGTGGCCGATCGTCTTGCTAAGCTAGGCCTCGAGCTAAAAGAACTAGAAGTTAGGGTTCTTGTTGATCCCCCAAGGGATATTATGTACCAGCTCCATGTTGATACCATGAGAGCTAGGGGCCTCTTTATTATGTAAGTCGTTTTCAGTTTTGATTGAATAAAATGGGGTTTTCCTGCCTTCTACACCAAAAAATAAATAAATAAATATAGTAGACACATTTATTAAATGACTTTTTTAACGTACAAAAGTGTTTTTTTAAAATAATAATAAACTAAAATCTAATCTCCGAATCGATATCAAAAAATTTATTAACATATGTAACCTATTTACTCTGACTAAACTAGAATTGAATTCTGACGTCGAAAAGCTGACTTGACGCCCTTGAAAAGGTTGGACTTGACTAAAAATAATATAAATGGACAGAATCAAATATTAACCCACTGCATCTTTGAATTTTTTAAGGGCGCCAAGTCAGCTTTGCAACGTCAGAATTCAATTTTGTTTAGTCTGAGTAAATAGATTAAAAGTTTGGCACATTCCCAGCCAAAAAGGTCAGTTTGAATTATTTTGAGACAAACCCTATTATTTTAATATCAAATCAATCCCCTTTTCCAACATCTATAACTTTTTCATTTATTTTTCACAGAATATTCAAATTTTATTGATAAAACATTGTCACCCAACAACTAACTTAACTTAAACACATCGTACCATTTCCTATCTTATCCTAACTTATCATAACCTAACTAACTTAATTTGAGCATAACCTGACAAAAAAAACAGGATCCTTGAAAATCAACAAATAAAACATAATAACTCGTGCATCGCACTGGGATAATGACTAGTTTTATGATAAATCAGAAAACGAGTTACAAGAGGTAGACATTACATCAAGCACCAACTGCCTTGGTCAGCTATAGGTTATCTATAATAATATAAAAGTAATATATTTGAAATTTCAAATACTCAACTCAGAGTGATTATAAGGTTATTGATCAATCATATTAAAGAAAAATATTGATTCAAAAATAAAGTAAAAAATTTCCGCCCATTAAATAAAAAAAATTGATTTAAAAAAATAATAAATAAGAAGTCTAATCAGATTAAGAGTCTAGCTTATCTAATTAGAAATCTACTCCCAACACAATTAGGAGTCTAACTTCCACCCAAATCTAATTAGGACTCTACCTCTCACCCAAATCTAATTAGGACTCTACCTCCCGACCTAATATATAAACATCGAAACATCTTTCATTATTTTCCAATCTGCCAACTATTAACATTTGAAGCAACCATTGAATTCTCGGCAAACATGCAAATACAAGCAGGTTAGTTTTCAAAAAGTACTATCAATATATACCACATTAATATATTTTAACATGTATTTGCATGTTACAATTTTTTTCATAAAATTTTGCATGATACATTGGATTTTCATGGTGAAAATTGAACAATACAGGGAGACATTTTATTCTGCTCGCAGTACTACGATAGCCACCTTTAAATATACGGTAGATGTATGTCTTACCATCTCTACACACTAAGGCTCCCTTAATAGGTTAACTATATGTACTTTCATTGACAATGTACTATTCCGTGCCACATAGGTCAAGTGCTTTCGTATTCTTTCATTTGCCCATATCTGTCCGGTAACATATGATGTTTGCATTATGTGCAAATATCGTGCGGAGGCATGTGAATCGTTGTTGGGTGAACTACAACTGGAGGATGATATACTGTACTGTTCGATTGTTCGTGTTCCTATCCCAGTCCCAGCAGGAAAAGGTGATCCTCATATTTAAAATTATTTCTCCCCCTTTCATTATAGGCATGTATGTATCAGAGACACACTCAAGCTATGTTATTACTACAAATCTTCCTTCGAATTGATATCTTTCTTCTGAAGATTTATCTTCATAGTTACTGGAGCGTGACGCGGTGGGAAGATTGATGAAATTAGCTTGAGTTGTTGTTGTAGAAGAGGGGAGAGAAATCCATGAACAATAGAATAAGGGGAGAAAGATGAACATGTCAATTATCCATGCATGAACTTCTCATCAATAGCCTTGAACTTGAATAAATAACAAGAATAATATCCAAAATCAACCAATATCAATAACCTTGAACACCAAAAGGATTGGATATGACCTTGGATAAAGGAGAATCCACCACCAAAGCCTAACGCCCCACCATGACCATCCTAAAGGAGAACTCCACCAAATGATCAATAAAGGAAAACGCTGAAAAACTGATACTCATATGCAATTACCTATATACAATAAAATATAGAAAACAAAATACGACACTCGTGTATATATTAATTTTATGTTTATTTCAAAAATTATGTAAAGACGATTAAAAGTGGATTGAAATATGCTATAATTTTAGTAGAAGATGAAAATAACTCTACTTCTTGGATAATTTTTTCGTAAATGAAAATCTATTCAAATTCAAAATATGTCCAATGTAGATGCAATTCTGCAAGAGAAATCAACGAATAAATGTAATTATTTATGCAAATTAAATTCAAGCATATTATTGAATAATATATATAAAATAATCATTACATATGTACCAAAAAACTGAAATAACCCATAAAAATATATATCATACTATATTTTCTTTTATGGAGAGTTGATGCTTCACCTGTGACACCTATATATCATATATAATCTACATTATCTCAGCTCTCAATTATATGTGATACTCCCATGTAAGCAAACAAAACGTATTATGTGATGCTATAATTTTTTGAAAATGAATTCATATTTTAGTACCTAACTTATTTTTATTTTGTCTAAATACATAAAATATATCTTTTAATTGAACTCTAAACTTTTCTTATGTATAGATAGTATTATTGAGAAATTTACCTTTGAATATTCTATATGAATAATATAACATATTCTGGTATTGAACAACCTACAATCACAATTTTCGATTACTCAAGATATAATAGAGGTGAAACTAAAATAAAACAATATTACATACATATCACATAAAGAAATACCTTCAACACAAATTATAAGAAAGTGAAATTTGTTATGAACATAGATCTGCAACTTGACAAATTCCTTTTATAACTTAATCCAATAATTATCCTTGAGAGTGTGAAATATAAGGGCACCATCAATGCATACTAATGACACATACGTCAATTACATGACAATAAAGGCCCAGTGGAGGAGGATGAGGGGGAACCGGAGGGGAATGCTTCTGGAGAGGGAGGGAGTCAGATGGGGGGTGATGGCGATTCTGGGAGCAGTTACAGGCCTGAGACTCCGGGAAGTGAAATCAATCAGACTGAAATCTTCTTCAGCACGTGCATGGGAAGCTCTCAACAAAGCATGCAGTCACGTACTACAAGTACCTTGAGTGAGCTGATGGAGCGAAGTGGAGGTCCAATGGATTTTTTCCCCAGCAATCCCCCAAGGGAACTTTTGTCCCCTGCTGGGTCACCTGCTGAACAAGGGTCCATTATTCGTGAGGCGATTAGAAGGCTGAATGTTGTAGGGACCTCTTCAGGTAATTCCCTTGGGGGCATCTCCGTCTTTTCCTTTAATAATGAGGATTGCAATTTTCCCCATTTCTTTTCGTCTTCCTTTCCACATGGGGATGAGTCGTTTTCCGGGGGGAGTTTGGGGAGACCTTTAGGGCCACCTTGTCGCCTTCTAGAGAAGTTGGAACAGGGCATTTATTGGGAGCAATTTATGCTAATCCCCAACTGCCTTTGAACAGAATGGGGGGAGGGGAACAGTATATATATGAGAAGGGGGGGGGGGAGCCTAGCTCTTTGGCATCAGGAGATCTAATAGGAAGGGGAGAGTTGGGTGACGCCTTTCCGGGGTACGCCCAAAGTCTTTTTCAGGTGTCGGACTCTGAGCTGGACCAGGGGAGGTGGTTCCAATATACCCCAAATTATCCTTCCTCAGAGGACACTTTGAGTATGGGAGTGGGGGGGGGGGGGGAGGGGAGTCAAGAGGAGGAGTTGCCTAACTGGCCTCCGGTTTATGGTGGCTTGAGAGGGTCGATCAAAAAGGGGAAGGGTAGGAAGTGGAAACGTATGTGGGACTGACGCAGACAGTAACCTTCAAATCTTCTGTGTCCTCAAAAGCTAGCTCTTTGGATTCAACTGTGGGCAGGGTTTCCAAGAAGCGACAGCGCAGAACACGGAGCGAGGAGCTGGATGGGGAGGATCAGGGGGATGAAGTTTCTTCGGCTTTTGTTGAAGAACTCATCCAGGTCAGAGCTAAGAAGCAAAGGAAGGAGCAGATGGTGATGATCTTGCAAAAGGAGTTTGAAGCCTTTTTGAAGGTGGAAGAAAAGAAGAAGAGCAATCAGTGGTGGGAGTTTCTTGCTGAATGGGTGGCGGAGGCAGCCCAGAAAATGCCTCCTCGTTCGCCATGATCGTAGTTGCTTGGAATTGCAGAGGTTTAGGCAGGCGGACCTCTCTGCAATTCCTTATGTCCGCTGGGTGTCGTCTTTTTTGCATTTGGATGTAATTTGTTTGTTTGAGTCGAAGTTGTCTGTTGTTGATGCTAGTGGGGTTGTAAAGCGAATGGGGTTCCCCTGTGTTTTTGGGGTTGATGTCGTGGGGAGGGCAGGGGGTATTGTTGTAGGGTGGAAGCAGGAAGCGGTTTTTTCTGTTGTTAGTTGTGATCCAAACTTTGTAATCCTTAAGTCTTGTGGAATGAATGTTGCTTTATGGTATATTGTGTATGTGTATGGTTACGCAAACTATCAGGACAGGCAGGAGGTGTGGGATCGTCTCTCAGGGGAGCTAAGGGGGCTGCAAGGGCCTTTTGTTATTATGGGGGACTTTAACTAGGTTGAGGGTAGGTCTCAGAAAGTGGGCGGCTCTAACAGAGTGAGAGGGGAACAACAGTTCTGGGACTGGAAAACCAGTCTGGACTTGCACGACATTCCTTTCACCGGAGCGGCGTTCACTTGGACAAATAAAAGGAGGGAGGAGGAGTGTATTTGGGAAAGATTGGATAGAGCTTACGGATCAGCCCAATGGATGCATACTTTCCCACATTCTTTTTTCCATAACTTTCCGATTATTTTCTCTGATCATGCGTTGGTGGCACTACATATTAAAGAGGAGGATAACATAAAACAAAGCTTCTTTAGGCTGGCTCCTTGGTTAACTAAGTGGAACAGGTTTATGGCTGAGGTTGAGGAACTGCTCAAAACTCAGCAGGTGCAAGGCAATCCCTCTTTTAGGTGTGTCACTTGGTTGAGGATGATCAAGCAGTTGGGACGTAAGCTCCTATTTGAGCTAAAGAAAGAGTATTTTCAACCGACCTTAAAAGAGCTAGAAGAGTTACAGGAGTTGCAAGGAGCTGTGACAAGCTTTGGTATGGATGAGTCTGCTTTCGTTAGAGCCATGAAAAAAGAGGAATCTGTGGAGCACATGATACAAGGTGTTCATGAGTTTTGGGTCAACACAAGCAGAGTGAAGTGGGCCGAGTTAGGAGATCAATCTACAACATTCTTCTTCAGGAAATATAAGAAACGTCAGGCTTTCAACCGGATCCAATGTATGACCTTTAGGAATGGGCTGGAATCCTTCAATGAAAAGGATTTTGTGGTTGAATTTTACCAGGAATTTTCGGGCCTGTTTTGGCCCAACATCCCTTTGCCAGGTGTGAGGACGTCAGTTATGGGCCAAGTGGTGGGTTCTATTAAAAAAGGCCTGACGGATGAGGAGAGACAAGTCCTTATGTTCCCCTTTTCTAGAGGGGAGGTAGAAGAAGTCATTTGGCATTTGAAACCGGGGAAAAGCCCAGGCCCAGATGGCATACCTCCGGAGTTCTTTCAGAACTGTTGGGATTCGATTGGGGACACTGTTGTTGAAACGGTCCTGGACGCAGTTAACAAGGGGGTCTTCGTGGGGGAACTAAACAACACTAATATTTTCCTCCTAAAGAAGAAGCCAGAGACGCAGCAGGTTAGTGATTTTCGCCCCATTAGTTTGTGCAATGTGGTGTATCGAGTGATTGCAAAGTGCTTAGTGGGAAGATTAAGAAGAGTTATGGGGTCCCTGGTCTCTGAGACCCAAGCGGCCTTTGTTCCTGGGAGGTTGAAGGAGGATAACATCCTTGCGGTTCATGAGATTCTGCATTTCTTGGCGAACAAACGAACATGTAGGCAATATGCGGCTCTTAAAGTAGACATGAGCAAAGCATATGACCGAATTCAATGAGATTTTTTGGAGGCGGTGCTGCGACAGATGGGGTTCCCGGAGAAATGGGTGTCTATTCTGATGAGGTGCGTGTTAACTGTCAGATATTCAGTCCTTGTAAATGGGATTCGCTCGGATCCAATTATTCCGAAGGCGGGTCTTCGTCAGGGAGATCCTTTGTCGCCCTATTTGTTTCTTCTGTGCATGGAAGCGCTGCCAGCCACAATTGAGGAAGAGGCTAGGTCGGGCAAAGTGGAAGGGGTTAGAATTGCTCGAGGGGCGCCGCAGGTGTCCAATTTGTTCTTTGCTGATGATGTGTTATTTTTTACAGAGCTTGAGGCGGGGTCGTGTCTGGCGCTGAAAAATGCAATAGATAGGTACAACTTGGCGTCTGAGCAAATTATTAATATGCAGAAATCGTCTATGTGCTTTTCTAAAGGGGCAAGCCAAGAGGATAAAGAGGGGATGAAGGCAATTTTTGGATACCCGGAAGGAGAGTACTTCGACAAGTATTGAGGAGTACCCTCCTCTATCAAGCGGAAACGTATTGATCATTTCGGGTTCATGGTGAGAGGTCCGCCGAAGATTGGATGCTTGGCGTTTTCATATGATTTCAATGACGGGGAAAGTGATTCTGATTAATGCCGTGTTGGTGGCGCTCCATCAACATGTTCTGAGTGTTTACCTTATCCCGCAGAATGTGGTTAATAAGCTTAACTCTATTATTCTGAGATTCCTGTGGGGTAAGGTGGATGGTAAACTGGTAGTCGATCGATCCATTGGAAAGATAAGAACACGGTCTTTAAATCGAAAGGGGCTAGGGGCCTAGGAGTTAGGAATGTTAGAGCTTACAACAAGGCGTTGTTGCTAAAGCAAGCTTGGCGGACTTATCACAATCAGGAGTTACTAATCTCCAGATTATGGAAGGCAAGGTATGGTGTGGCGTCTCCTATTGAGTATCAGGGAGAGGTGAAAATCAAGTCGACCTCATCGATGGTCTGAAAGGGGCTTAGTAGAGTGGTGGATGGGGTAAAAGGTAAGTTGCGCTGGAGTGTGGGGGATGGCAAAAAGGTCTCGGTTTTGGATCTGAGATGGGCCCCTGGAGGTTACATTGAATTGCGAGAAGGCATTGAGGAGAGTAGTATGGTGGATCTGAAGGTGCATGACCTAGCACAGTGGGGAGCTGGGGGGAAGGGAGCATGGAAGTGGGATCTTCTCCGCAACCTGTTCTCTGCAAGGATGGTGGATAGGATAGCTAGGGTTTATCCGCCTCAGCAAGGAGTGCATGATAGACTAGGATGGTCAGGTAAGAACTCTGCTATTTATACTGTTAAGGGTGGCTACTTTGAGTTTCTGCTGCAAGATAAGTTGATGCAACCTCCAATGGAGGAAGAGACTAGATTCTGGAAGGCTCTGTGGCATTGTGATGCCCCGCCTAGAATAAGAACCTTCGCATGGCGGGCGGCTGTGAATGTTCTTCCAACAGGGGTGAATAGGAAAAAGAGGAAGTTGGTCGAGGATGGAGTGTGTTGGTGTGGGGAGGATGAGGAGGATTTGGGACACTTATTTAGATTCTGTTCTGTCGCCAAGCATATGTGGAGAGGATCCAAGTTTGGAATCTGTGCTGAGGTGAATCAACTTGTGGGTTGGAGAGAGTGGCTAAAAAATTGGGCTTTGTATTTTGCTAAGGAGAAGGAGGAAGGGGGGCAGATGATAGGAGATTTCTGTAGTGTAATGTGGGCTATTTGGAAGGTTAGGAATAGGATATGCTTAAATGATATGAAGGCGTCTGAGAGGAGCTTGGTTGAGGCGCTGCAGCGAGGAGAAAGAGATGGGCTGGTGGAGGCGGGTCCAGGAGCAAAAGAACAGGACCAAAAAACACTGAGTTAAGGTGCCGAGCATTTGTGAGCACAAGTGGGGAAGCCAGAATGTGGAGGAAGGGGAAGGGTTTTTTTTTGTGGATGGGGCGTTTCTCAAGCATGGGAGGAAGTTGGCGGCTGCGTGGGTGTTCACGGGGCCGGTGGGTCATGGCCAGAAAGGAATCTATGTTGGAGAGGGAGAGTCGCCATTAACGAGCGAGCTTTTGGATATTCTTTTGGCTTTGCAGGAGGGCAGCGGGCGGAAGATGCACGCGGTGGCAATTTGGACGGACTCTACATTAGCGGTGGAAGCTCTGAAGAATATTGATCGGGCTCCTGTTGAATGCAGAAGTATTGTGTGGGCTTGCCAAGTTGAGATGAGCAGGATCACAAGTGGGCGCATCCTGAAGGTGTCGCGCCTAATGGTCCAGCCGGCTCACCTGGTGGCTAAACAGGCGGTGCGGGATCGTGCTTCCGGTGGTTAATTTAGGGTGCTAGTTTTCCTTTGTTTGGTTTGTTTGTTGTTGTTGTTTGTGTTTGTTGTTGTTGTTTGTGTTGTTGTAGTTTTCGGTCTCCGTTGGCAAAAAAAAAAAAAAAAAGACAATAAAGGCCCATTGACAATAAAATCATGGTAGCAATTAACATTCTATATATAGTAATACAATTAAGGCCCATTGATAATAAAATGGTAGCAATTAGCATTATATACTAATAATATTGAGAATGTTTCAAAAGAGTGGGAGGTTGTAAGGTTCGGGGTTAAATTGAAACAGAGCTTCAGAAAGTTGAAGGAGGACCTCCATGAGCTTGCTGGGATTCATGGTAGACTTGGTAGTAGAGAGAGAAAACAGAGAGAAAGAGGGGAAAAGAGACGACTATTTTTGGATGTTCAATCGACTAAACATAGGGAGAATAAGGAGAGAAAATGAGTTGTAATAATGGTAAAAACTGACCTAAATTGAAGGGTTGAGATTCATTCCAAAATAATCAAGAGTGTACAATTGTCAACTACCATAGTTGAAAATATTTTCAACTATGGTAAAATTTTCAAAATAAGGACATCGAGAACATTACACATAATTAAAGTAATTTGTCTTTTTCTTAATGGTAGCAATGTTTTATATCATAGATATGCTGAATGTAATAATAGTGTAGGATGTGTTTTTGATTTATTGTATAAATATTTTGTTTATATTAAATAATTATCTTAATGAATATTGTTATTAATAATTATTAATAATTAGTTTTATGTCAAAAGGTTTTTGTAAGAAAAGTAAATAGTTAACATGTACCTTTATTTATCTTAATTAAAAAAATCAGTAATATTAATTGTTGATATTCTTAACATAATAATCAATGTAGGATGAATTTTATTTAGTTGTAACTCATACTAATAATATTAATACTTAGTTTTAATATTAATTAAATTTTTTTCACTCTTAGTAGTAACTTATACTCATAATAAATACATATAAAGTGATTTAAAAAAGAAAGAAAAAATGACTAATTATACTTTTCAAAAAATGCCCTCTTCAAAACATTTAGTTTTAATATTAATTAATTTTTTCTATTCTTAGTCGTAACTCATACTAATAATAGATACATATAAAGCAATTTAAAAAAACGTAAAAATCACTAATTATACTTTTCCAAAAATGCCCTCTTCAAAACATTTAAATGTCAACCCTCACCCTTTGTACCCAGAAATATATATATATATATATATATATATATATATATATATATATATATATATATAGGATAATTGGATTCTAATAATCCCTACTTTCACCAATTGGACAATAGTGGTCTCTACTTTCACTTTGTATTCTGGTGGTCCAAAAAAAAAAAAATTGGATTTGAGTGGGACGCCGTCGAGTTGAGTGGTGGTGACTCGGTGGTTTTCTGACTTGTCACGGTGGGCTTGTGTTTGACCGCATTGACCATCTATGTGGATGCCATGTCAGACTAAAAAAAATATATACCCATTTTTTTCTTTTTTTTAAATTTCTTAGTTGGCACCCAACCCCCCCCCCCCCTCTCTCTCTCTCTCCCTTCCTGCCGACCCCAACACCCACCCATCTCTCTCTCTCTCTCTCTCTCTCTCTCTCTCTCTCTCTCTCTCTCTCTCTCTCTCTCTCTTCTCGACCCCAACAGGCAACACCCCACCACCTCCCTCCTCCTTCCTTCCCCCTTCTTCTTTCTTCCTCTCCCACCTTGCCGACCACCGCTACACCACCGGCACCACTACCCCGACGCACCACCACCCTCACCCTCTCTGTTTCTCTTTCACTTCTGCCGATTCAACCCCTGTTCCCCCCCCCCCCAATTACAGCAAACTACAGAAAAAGGGGCCGCCAAGCTTCGCACCCTCGACTTCGGTGAGCAAAATGGCTTTTGAAGGGCGTTGTCACCGAGAGCATCCACGACCCCGGCTGTGGTGCCCCCCTCGCACTGTGTATTCAACTCTCTCTCTCTCTCCGGCGGTGCTCGCCGGCAGCCACGACGACGTGCCGTTGATGTAGTGGCTGTATAGTCGGAGGAAGAATCCGGTGGAAAATTTTCTGGTAATTTAGTCTGATTTTTATTGTTTGGCTGGGAGATTTTTGGAAAATTCCAAGGTTTCTTGATTGATATGGAGAAAGCAGAACTTCCGATTCGAAATTCTTCATCGGATTTCTTGCCGAAGAAATTGGCTCGTCAATTGGATTTCGGATCTGTTCATCAAGCTCCGGCTCAGCACTTTCTTCGCCCATGAGTAGGGCGTTACGCGGTGCGCAATTCGCGGCGATTGTGTAATTGTTTGTTCAAAGTAAAATTTGATAATTCTGGTGGAGATTGTGTGGTGGAATGTTGAGTTTTGATTTGGCTTTGTTTAGGACGAAAACGAATAAGTGAAATTTGAGTGTTTTTTATTGGATAAGCTCGAGTTTAGTTTTGGTGCTTTGATTAGTGGATTTGCTGTTTGTTTCTGATGGGTTTTGCATGAAATGGGTCATAAGGGCATGGATTATGTTTCATGTTTATGTCTTTGCTTACATCATTGTTGTTTGTTCGTGTTGCTGATAATTTGTCTTTAGGTTAAGATGGACTCATGGACTGTCAAGGTGCATATGGTTGATACGTGATAAATGAATTTAGAACAATTGTTGTTGTAGTTTGTGTTTGTGCTCTGTTTTTTTGTGCTCTGTTTTTTTTTTTTTTGTTCTGTTAAAGAGTTTGAGAGAGAGAGGGTGAGGGTGGTGGTGCGTCGGGGTAGTGGTGCCAGTGGTGTAGCAGCGGTCGGCGAGGTTGGAGAGGAAGAAAGAAGAAGGGGGAAGGAAGGAAGGAAGGAGGTGGTGGGGTGTTGCCTATTGGGGTCGAGAAGAGAGAGAGAGAGAGAGAGAGAGAAGAAAGAGAGAGATGGGTGGGTGGGTGTTGGGGTCGGCAGGAAAGGAGGGAGAGAGAGAGAGAGAGAGAGAGGGGGGGTTGGGTGCCAACTAAGAAAATAAAAAAAAGAAAAAAATGGGTATATATTTTTTTTAGTCTGACATGGCATCCACATAGATGGTCAATGCGATCAAACACAAGCCCACCGTGACAAGTCAGAAAACCATCGAGTCACCACCACTCAACTCGGCGGCGTCCCACTCAAGTCCAATTTTTTTTTTTTGGACCACCAGAATACAAAGTGAAAGTAGAGACCACTATTGTCCAATTGGTGAAAGTAGGGATTATTAGAATCCAATTATCATATATATATATATATGGGAAATTGGAATCTAATAAATCAACCTTTGAGGGTCCTTTGAAATAACGAACCAACCTTGAACATTAATTTACAACGAACCAACCTTGTCATGTTGATTTTTCTAGCGAACCGTCACCGAGTCTGACTCGTCGGAAAGCTGACGTGGCGGCGGTGCTCGCTCATGTGGAGGTGTTTTAGCCAAAAAAAAAATGAAAAACTTTTTTTTTGCTGAGTTGAATTGAATAATTCAACTTTTTGTTTTCTTTTTAAAATCCACCTCAATCCCCCCTTTCTTTCTCTCTCTCCTCTCTCTCTCTCTCTAACACCCTAGCCCCAGCCCCCGGCCCATCCCCCCCCCCCCAATCCCCAACCTCTCACTCTCTCTCTCTCAACCACCCTCACCACCGTCACCACCACCATCACCACCACGACCACCACCATCATCATCACCACCCAGATCACCATCGTTGTCGCCATCATTATCCTCATCACCACCTCCACCACCATCATCATCACCATCGCCATCACCATCGCCATCACTAGAACCATCTCCTCCACCACCACTACCATTATCCCCTCGATATCCTCCTCCTCCTCCACCACCACCACCACCACCACCATCATCACTACCATCACCAGCATCATCACCACTGCAGCTGTCAGCGGAACTCTCTTGGTCACCATCATATTCCTCCTCCTTCTCCTCATCATCCTCACCATCCCCACCACCACCACCTCAGCCGCCACCATCATCATCTTTCGAGCTGGTTTCTCTGACGATGCTGGAGGTGCAAATGAACAAACTCGTCGGCGAGAGAGAGAGAAAGAAGGGGGGTGAGGTGGAGGTGGTGGCGGTGGCGGTGGTGAGGATGATGATGATGGCGACAACGATGGTGATGATGATGGTGATCTTAGTGGTGATGATGATGATGGTGGTAGTGGTCGTGGTCGTGGTGGCGGTAGTGAGGGTGAGGGTGGTTGAGAGAAAGAGTGAGAGGTTGGGGGTGGGGGGGGGGATGGGTCAGGGGCCGGGGGCTGGGGCTTGGGTGTTATAGAGAGAGAGAGAGAGAGAGAGAGAGAGAGAGAGAGAGAGAGAGAGAGAGAGAGAGAGAGAGAAAGAAAAGGGGGGCTGAGGTGGATTTTTTTAAAGAAAAAGAAAAAGTTGAATTATTCAATCCAACTCAACAAAAAAAAATTCTGGCTAAAACACATCCACATAAGCGAGCACCGCCGCCACGTCAGCTTTCCGACGAGTCAGACTCGATGGTGGTTCGCTAAAAAAATCAACATGACAAGATTGATTCGTTGTAAATTAATGTTTAAGGTTGATTCGTTATTTCAAAGGATCTCTAAAGGTTGATTTATTAGATTCTAATTTCCATATATATATATATATAGTGCCCAAGCTTACTTATGGGTAACCCTAACCCCCACAGACTTTTATTGGACAGGGATTCAGGATGCCAAAACTTAAACTAGACCCACTTCTCACATTTTTTTTTATTAGTGAGTCAAAAGGCTTAAAATTCATAGACAAAAGTGAGCCGCAAGGCGCAAACAAAACAGCAAACAAAGGTTACACCCATACAACCAAAAGGCTTAAAGTTCTTAGACCCACTTCTCACATTCTTGATAAGAAATAAATATTCTTCCAAAGCAAGAAATGAATATTCTTCCAAAGAATCAAACCCTAAAAGGAGGGGATGGAAGGTGAAACATGTTACATGAGAGATTGTTGTTGTTGAAACATTATCCCATTACAAATAACTCGGCATTGCCGCCTCCTTTTTACTTCTTCCTCCTAACACATTTTCTTTCGTTTAGCAAATCAGTCAATCAGTGATTCACATCAGCGTATGCTGTTGCTAAGCGCTGATTTGTGTTAATTTCTTTAAGAATTAACTTTGATTTCTTCATCCTCACCTCATCTCTTGCTTCTGCATCACATAGTGTTGCACGAAGGCAACGAAGATTTATGGATCAATACTAGTTCATGCAAGAGTTTTTTTTTTTTTTTTTTTGTGCTTTTAAGTCCACCGCAGAAGTCCCAGTTGGACTGCAAATTGCCCCGTCAACCATTGACCAACCCGCCCAGATTTAACCAGTCTTTTATACTTCAATGGTGAAGCATTGTGGTTCCTGTTCAAGTTGGAGAACCAAACTTAGGCAGTTGAAAGTTTGACAACATAGCTAAATACTACATTATCATCTGCGAATGCAATGCATGCAAACCCACGATTTTAGCATGCCAAGCTAACACATAGGCTCAAGTTGACTGATACCAAAGCTCAAATAATGGCCAATGGGTGACACCCGCTTGATCTCCTCAATCAAATCCCACCTTCATGTATAATATGACTTAACTCCCAACTTAAAATTGTGAGAAATGAGGCAGTTTTGCTGGGTGCAAGATGACACGTCGATGTTGGAAGACAACATACCACACAGTTGCATCTAGAAACCTCAACAAGTGTTGGCCATGATGCACTCAAAGCTCATTCAGAAACGTTACTACAACAATGCCAATGACGATCCTAAACACGAAACCTCAGCAATGGTTTTGGCCATCATGTATTCAATCCCATCCCTCTTGTCCCCGATGGACCAACAGGTTGTAGGCCTTGAATCAGCCTATATACATAGGAAACAACTCATCAAACACAACAAGAAATACAGACTACCCAATGCCTCATTCTACTTCCACATTGACAGCCAAACTAATCTACAAATACAGGAGAGGTTTTATTTACAGTGGATCTTGACCAAAGCGACAAAGACAGCACATGGAGCATAATTCTCAGATGGCATCCCAATAGGGTCAGACAGAAGCAAATCCGATAACTCTACCTACATGCATCCACAGGGGAACATGTTAGAGTAGGAGCAACCAAACATAAACCGAAAAACAAAAGGAATGTTTTCACACGTGAAATAAACACTACTCAAGGATTGATTGATACAGTAGTTGGCATACCATTCACATAAATATATTTAATTGCACTTTTGAATCCAAAACATGCAAGTTAGTCTAACAATGTTAGAATTCTACCATTGCAACAATACAACTATTGAATATTGTCAAGCCTCACACTAGTGTTCGTCTAAAGTTCTCAAGGAGGGTTTAACATCACTTCCTACATTATGTGCTGGAACGGGTACCATACAAGGGGTTATTTCAATTGATAACATGCGGTTGCGATAACAAAACAATCCTATCTAAATGACAATCAAAGTAATCATCAACTCAACCTAACAAGCATGGTAAACAAATGGACACTGAACTTCTATTTATGTGACAAATTAATGAGCACTCTTTAATATGCCATCCAAACTATTTCTTATGAGCATAATAACATTCTAGCATGTCACGGTTAACCATTCAAATTTTAAACTTCAACTCAAAACCTGACTCCATCAGCCACTATTTTAATCTGAGTTGATCAAAATCAACCTTCGGGTTTGAACACAGCTTCATTTCTTCACACTCATCGCATGTTGATGTCACTATCAACACAAGGTTATCCAGGACATATTTTTTGCTCTCCCCACACACATCAAGAGAGTTTTCTTGAAAACGACAATAATGTACCCTTTTTAACTTCTGCATAGACGCTCCAAAATCATTAATGAAACCGCTACAGCTGCTATTCAGCAGTGACCTATCAGCAAGCCTGACTTGCATTTGAATAGCACAAGAAACTCCAAGTGGTAAGACTAGGCAAGTGGATTTCATTAAAAATACGAGCAACAGCAATTTGGGTCTCTGCAGCTGGTGCAGAAGTCAAATGAGAGGATTTAATATAATTGAACTTATGCTATTTCTAATAGTATTTCTTGTGTCAGTGACTTGAATTCAAACAGCAAAAAAATCAGCAGTTCAGCACTAAAGATCAAAATGAGATGAAATCTTTACAGAAATAACCCAAATAAGGGCCGCTTCTGACAGCATTGATAAAGAAGTCTACCTCTAATTTGAAGTAATTAGCGAGCTGCTAGAAGAAACCTTTTGACAACGAGATTAAAGCAGTCAAGGACCATTTAAATTGCTTCCCTTCGAAATTGCCTCTAAAGCCTATATGATGAAGACTACTTTGGGCTGGACTACACCTAGCGAAATACCCTTGTACATATGCAAGGGTTTACATTATAGAGTGCAATTCAACTCAAGTCCACATTCCTTCATCAAAACAGTACCCCTGTTCTTTCCATTTGAAACTTATGGAGGGGTAAACCTTTACAGGAGACTGGAAGAGACTTGTCTCAAGACAAGGATTTTAATCTCTTTTCGATGAGGTGGAACTTATCCTAATTCGGGTCCAAGTACCCATATCGATTTTTTTATCAGGAAACCTTGGTTGGATCGTAACACTGTAGCACAGGAGAGGGTCCCTTCTGCTTGAGCTTAATGAAGCTTTTGTGCATATTAGTCGAACATCGAAACTAAGAGCTCGGAAGAATAATTCAACATCCTGCCCAGCTTTTAAATAAACATTGACTGGCCAGTTTAATTTGGGAATTCTAGAAAACAGGTGACAGAAGTGAAAAGTTGCAATCACAAAAGGCCACAGGCATAAGCAACCAAAGACCCTATGGAGGTCGAAAGTTGAAATCAGAGACATTGGTTGATTGATTAATAGTGAGTTAGTGACTTCATGTTTTAACAGTATCTTGATTGACCAGGAAAGATCAAGTGCAGAACTGAGTGGGCTCAAGATCATGCTTCTTAGAAGTTAGAACTTGTTAGATAGGTTTTCTTGACATCTAAGGCCCTGGTTGATGGTAAGATTACTGGAGTCGCAGGTCATCACCCTAGATGGTCTCTGAGATGACAGTCGTTTTGAGATTAAGCTCAAGGAAATAGTGTCTAATCACTCACCTATTCTGCTGCTAAAAGCAGTACAATGAAATTCCCTTTGGATTAGGTCCTTTCAAAATTGAAAAATCCTGCACCTTCAGTCTCAGAACATTAGGTCAGGAAAGCCATTTTCAACTTGGACTATGTCACCACATACTGGACCAGACAAGACAACCATGCTCCCACTGAATTTCTTGCAACTTCAAGAATATCTGGATTCTTCAAAAGATCAAACACTTTTGATCACTTGATCAACCATTGATCTTTAACTACATGCCCTTGCTGACGATCACAACTGACCATTATCAGCTTAAGGACCTTTCCCAACATGTTTGGGAGACCTGTGGACAGAATGAGAGGATTCCTCACATATTCTTCTATTGGAAAGAAACCTTGAATATTTTGGAGTCTTTTAACTATTTAACTACAGAGATTTTATGCTGTAGCTGCAAGTCTGCAAATAGTGGCTTTAGGACCAGTAAGTGTGCAGTTGTGCTAAAGAGTTCAATCCTCCTCTTAGAGCTCTCTAAAGGGCAAACTCACAGAAAATGGTACTATTCAATCTCAAGAACTTGCCAAGGGATATTCTGGTAAAACTCTTTCCTGTAGATTTATTATCAAAATTGATTATCACAAAACCTGCAGTTCGATCAAGTATACTTTTGTCTCCAGTGGGAAGATTTGAGCTGGAGTTCCTTTGAAATTTTAACGAAATGAATATGACCTGCATAATTAGTCAACTCATCCCTGATGAGCAAAAATACCCAGGTACACAGAAATAGACCCAGAACCATCAGGACCCAGTGGATCTGTATCCAGGGCCAGATCCACTTCAACTGGTATTCATAATTTTATCAGTCAGGCACAGAACCGGACCTGATATTGAGGAGCCAGTTAATTATTTAAAATTATCAAAAGAAAAACTGAATTTGAGCCGTTCATTTTTGCGATTCAGTACTTCAGTTTCAGCCTTAATCATATGTATTACCACTATATATAGTCTCTTGATGTGTAAAGTATAAACCCTAATACACTCTAGTCTTACTGTTTGTAATTGGTAAGTTTGTATTTTGTAAGTTCGAAATTTGTAATTGATTATTTTCTTCAAACTGGTGTGCAAAATAAGACCTACAGGTTCGCACTTTCTTATCCTTAACTTCCTCATTTTTTTGTTAAAACATTGTATGAATTTTTCCAATTGGAACCCGGTTGAGGACCCAGCACCAACTACATCTGGTACTGGATCCTGATTTCAGGAACTAGATCTGAACCTGGATCCGTGAAATCCAATCAAGTAAGCGATCTTGCTCATCACTACTTGGTTGTGAGTTGTCCCTTTCGCTAAGATGTAAAGATACAGACAGGGGAATCATGCTCTTATGTCCCTTCTCTTTTGACCATCAGCCATGGTATATGTGCACAGAAATGTGAAGGGTAAACACTACTGATGGCAGCTACAATTTCCACTCACAAGTCACAATGTGAGAACTTCAACGAATTAACCCAACAAATAAGTTTTCCTCATTTCCTGATTACATGCTTTTAAAGGGATTTGCTCAGTTCATCTAATAACTTCTGAGCATATATTTATGAAACTTTCAGAACTAACGTCAAAGCTCCACACAAAATCCCAAGCTCTCCTACAGATTTAAGAACCCTTGAATTCTTTCTCATGAATATTCATCTCATAAAAGAAATACTGCTGATTTGACAGCAGTCTCAAGATAAGACAATAACAATTCATTCATGTCAGAGCACTTAAGAAATGTAGGCCCTAATCCAGAACTCATGATCGACTAATCTAACGGTCCTGGAAATGACAGTCAACGTCAGAACCATCCCCAAAAAAATTTATATCATTTCTGCACTTCAGTTCAAGCCTACCCAGGAAAATACTACACTTTTTTAGGCGGGGGATTGTTGAAGGTCAGTCAGCTTACATGACCATCTCAAGACAAACCAAAACACTCCAAACAAAACATCAAAGTTTTCTTTTGCAAAATTAAAAAATCTTGCCAAAATCAACTTTCCAGTATTACAAACAGGATATTAGAAGATGAAAATGAACCTTGTTTCTTATAGACTAAGCAAAAAAAAAATTAACGATGCATCTAATCTTACAGAAACCCTGAAGACCTGGAGGGATATGATGGGGCCCATTATTGGCTCCCAGACATTACTGCTCTAAGTCAGTTTGTACATGGGAGACATCATACTAGCAAAAGTGATCACAATTTGTTATTAACTTACATCACATCATCTTCATGGGTCAAGTTCATATCTCCAGGCATGTGATCAATTCATAGAAACAAAACTACAGACACGATTTCAATCATCCCACCAAGGAAATGAAACTGCACCTTGGAAACTGACACTTAAGCAATGGCCACATGTCATATGCTATCTCCAGTATAGATTATATCCCTACTAAAAAAGGGACAAATTTGAGTCCCCAGGAAATTCATCTAAGTCATGGCCACAAAGGCTTTCTCAAGTACGATCCAATAACTACATCTTTACAGGAAGATAGAGAGGAAAATTGGAAATTTTGTTGAGATGGCCTAACAGACACCATCATGATGCGCATTAGCATGCTTTTTACGGCGATAGGGAGAACAAATAAATCCTCGACACTTAAAGTAAAAGTTCAGGATAACCAGATGAGTGACTGGTTACCTTCTTTGAAAGCCCTTCCTGTAGACCAGTTTCAAAAGTAATCGATTTCCTTAATGCCTCTCCCATTCTGTGGCACTGACTTGGGCTTCCCATCAAATACTGCAAAGAGAAAAGGCTAACTATATCAAATAGTATCACGATAAAGCAATAAACATTTGGAGAAGTCACACTTTGCTGATAGTCTCTTTGCACAATGCTCGCTTTACACCTATGTTTATTGTTGCAATCCCCATTATTTCCACTTCTTTTTCCCTACGAAAATATAGTCACCCAAATCCCCACCCCATGCTCAACACACACACACACAAACACACACACACACACACAAACACACAAGAAAAGAGTGTTGAGGCTGATTAAACCTGGGCCCCTTAACCCCAACAGAAGAGAAAAGAAGCTCCCCGAAAAAAACAAAGGAAATAAACCCTCAAATCTTCATGAGAATGGCTGATGAGAAAATGACCACCAGCCCCAATCACAAGATACATGCAAACCACGGAAGATCGGTTCTCATTCATGTAGAATGCTAGGTGCGCAATTCCTAGACTAGGGACATTCTCACAAACTCAAAAATACTCAATATAATTCAAGTTAATCCTCGGACCGTTCCATACTAACTGTCGCTTAATAAATGCCACAGCCTAAAATGTTCTTTGATAGAGAATTCCATATAACATATTTTCTCAAAAAATTACAACGGTATACTCTTATGATAGTATTTTTCTTTATGAATCTAATGATATTGCTTTCTTATAATAGAACATTGTACATGTTAAAAAATAATAGTCAAAGTTCTTAAAGTTTGATTGACATGTAGATCAAGGTGACAGTTAATATGGAACAAAGGGAGTAATATTCCAGTTTGCCTTCTTCAATTGCATAAACAGGTTTCACACTCATGCTGTCAAAATCATGGATAAATTTAATTTAACAAAATTTATCAATTGTTACCTAAATTTACCAAAATTTAACGGAACTTACCAAAAATTATCAAAGTTAAAAAAAAAATTAATTAATTTTGATACAATAGCGTAATTTGCAAACAATTATCAAAATTTACCAAAAGTTACCAAAATTTAACCTTTACCCAAGGGCCTTTTACCCATGAAACAAGCTAGCTAGCACAAGGAAACCTATATCATACGATAAAGCCCAGTGAACAATGAAAACTAAAAACAAATAAGCTAATTATATCATAATAAACTAGGAACTAAATCTTAATGATACGCTACAAAACATCTTTATTTGATCATTCTAAAGTATGACTCAAATAAAATACCATAATAATTTAAAATACAGCAAAACATAACAATTCTTAAAAGGTAGAATCTATGTGCTAGTAATTTGTATTTGTTGTTATCTTTTCTTGTCTCGCATCACTCATTCTTTCATATAGGCAAAGCCCTCCACAACAACATATAGAGTAGGTCAACATGTAGCTGGCATTTCAAAAGGATATTCTACCCTACCTTTCCGATTTCATAACAAGGAAGCACCTAAGATATCAAGCTCCTATCCTAACATACACATACACACACATACACACACATGCGTGCGCACAGACGCATACAAACACATGCTCCAGCAGATTTACATCCACTTTGCACAACCGGTGTCCGGATGGACACCTGTCTTTTTGCAGGGAAATAACTGAATAGAGAAAAAAAAATTAAAAGCTGGATATATGCACATTGACTCCCTCAGAATCCACAAATATTGTTTATATATTGTGTCCAGCCTTGGTAGGTCCAATTTGGGGATCCAACTCAACACATATGCCTTCTCTCAGCCCAAGTATTATCATGATATATGAGCTTGATCTAGGGTACCAATAACTTACCAAACTTTTTTGTAAACATCCACATTCACATGACCGCACCCACACACACAAGCACATATACAAATACACGGTTCCATCTATTATTAGTAACCTGAAGAAGATCAACGAGAGGGGAAAGGCAGCTCATACCTCTGCTCTTCACTGCATATGGTTGACTGCACAAGGTATTATATAGAATCAAGTAGCATCCTCTCGCCCATCAGTCGATGCAAGGGGGGCACCTCCAGCAGGAACCGAAGGTATATGATTAAGCTGGTAATTAACAAGTGCAGAGCCAAAAATGTTGAACATAGCAGCACTACTGTAAGCAACTTCGGCATCAGAACGCTTCTTAAACACCACTTTAGCACGACAGTTCTGAGCATCTATTTCTGTTTCAGATTCTTTCAATGGTCCAAAGCGCTTGAACATCTTATTCAAATTCACTTCTGATGGCATCGAACCCGATTCACTGAAGTTCAAGATCAGCTCAGTGGGGCCTGTTGGCAACTGCTCCTGCTGTTTTTCAGCCTGAGATGGTATCTCACCCACTGATTCATGATTCCCGTGAAAATATTGCTTCCGGGAATACTTCCTAGGATTTGATTTAAGAGGTTTATCAGGATCGCCAGAAGGACGATCTTCCTTCCTCTTACGACCACGTTTTCTTGGTTTGGCTTCAGAATTGTTTTGGACAACCATGTCCGTCCAATAGGAATCATTTCTATCATCAAATTCAAAATTCTGAGGAGCCCCAGTAGCTGGTTCAGAATGTTTTCGCTTCCTGCCGGACCCTTTTCGCATTCTTTGGCGCTGAGTCGAAACGGCCAAGTTTCTAAATTCTGAGAAAAAGCCAACTATGCCTGCTAAAAAGCTATAGCCTTTCATTGGATCCCGTGCAGATAACTGAAGCTGCAACAGCATCTCCTCCGTAGATACCTCTGTTTTCGGAGCAGTTTCCTCCTCATGCAAAGAATCCTCAGGAGGATCAGAGACTTCATCAGCATCATCTGTCAGATGCTGGGTATTGCTTCCATCACCAGTAGCTTTCACAATCGAGGATGATCCTGTTAGCTGACTTGCAACTCTTCGGATGCATTCACCAACTTTAAATGACTGCTGAGGATTGGGAGAACCGTCATTTGACACCTTCGCTACAGAGATAGTTTTAGTGCTTTGGTGACCTGTGAAATCATCTGTAAAATACGATGCAGCCTTCCTCTTTGCACCACTTGTTGGCGAACTCAACATAGCATCGTCTTCCTCAGGTGAATCAAAATCACCATCAAAGTAATATATAGACTCTCCCATTAATTCAGTTAAGCTTTTTTCTTTTCTCCTTTGGTACACAATATCTTTCAAGTTATGCTTCCGCCTATTGGAGACTTTTAACCTAGTTTTTGCATCGCCTCCGGCAACTGGCTCCTGTGTCTCACCCTCTTCAGCACGAGGGGGACTCCCAGCACCACATTCCATAATTCCATCATAATACTCGAAGTCAGGTAGCTCATCAAAACCTTTCAGACGATTGAAAGCTAGCAGCTGGGCTTTAGCTATTACAAGATCAAGCCGGCTGGCCCCACTAGTTGGTGAAAGTGCTAGTGCTTTTACATATTGAACAAACTTATCAGGATGGAAATGATCCACACCTGTGGACCAATCTACCCCTTCCCTCTTACTGGACTCCTGACGAATCCCAGCGTTGTCAACTATTTGATATTTGATCTTGTCATAAATTTCTTCTGATATGCAAGGACAAGCCAATCCCAACTCCACTCTCCTGGAAACTTCTTCCAGAGCACAAGTTACGGCA
The DNA here is from genome assembly GCA_029582165.1 of Portulaca oleracea. Classification (NCBI taxonomy): domain Eukaryota; kingdom Viridiplantae; phylum Streptophyta; class Magnoliopsida; order Caryophyllales; family Portulacaceae; genus Portulaca; species Portulaca oleracea. The sequence continues at coordinate 42,949,357 of CM055872.1, read as the reverse complement.
TTTTGAAATGATTCTGTGTTGCTTTGTTTTTCCTCTTCAGAAAAATGTTTGAAGAAGGGCTTTAATACTGACCCATCATTCCATGCAAATGACTTGTCTCCAAAATATGCCACTAAGTAGCAATCTTTCCTAATATATTTCTTCGCCTTCTCTGAAGAATCAAAAGGATGAAATATTTGCCCAGGCCACCATGGATGGCTCTTCACTTTTCCCCATACCAAATCAGACACAGAAAACTCACCTTCATCTTCAGGGGGTACTTGATAGCTCACTGGATGATTTTTTACCAAGTTTTTAGACTTGGCACGTCCACGTCTGCCAGTTTTCCCTTCCTTGCTTGAAGGCTTTGCTGAATCAGAAACCACCTCTTCATCTACTTCTAGTTCATCAGGTGATTGTACTTCTTCAGTAACGTCTGCCTCTTCTTGTCCTTCCTGACTGTCTTCCACATCTGAAGCATCCTTGGAAACACCAATCATGGCACTTTCTTCAAACAAGGTTGTCCCTTGGGGCGACTGTTCTGGTAAATGTCCTTGTCCATGAGCAGTATGATGTTCGCAGTCCTCATTTTTGTCATTGCTTTGAGATTCCACTGAATCAGACAGTGCCTCTTCATGTTCATGTGCATAAGGCGACTTAGCTTGTTCATTTAAGTTGGCAGTTTCTTGCTCTTGCTGATTATCCTCCATGCTTGACCCAAACTGAACAACCCCCTCAATAGCATTTCTGTCAACTGATACGGTGTCTGGTGCACAGCCATTTCTTTGATCTACAGCTTCAACATGGGACTTGTCAGGTAAAAGAGGCTGACTTTCAGATTCCTCGGTTCCATTTTGCTTGGGACTACCAAACAAACCTCCTACAACCCTTGCTCCAACTGAAATATCAGGATTGTCTGTTTCTGAGAGAGCTGAACCTACATTGATCTTCTCATCTGCCTTGGTTTCTTTGCTCTGAACTTGCACTTGTTGTTTGTCCACGTGAGAACATGCAACAGGATCAGATGGCTTAATCATTTCATCTTCATTCTGTGAAGTGGCTCCCACAGAGACAGCCTTTTCGGCAATGACAGACTGTTCCCTGACTCCATCAATGACTTCCATGTGCCCACCCTCTGAATCATTAGCTTGGTTGTGCGTACCATCTGTGGAAACAGCTTCCTTATCACTTTTCTCCAGCATAACTTTTTCCTCTGTCTTCGTTTCTGAAATAACAGAACTGCTATCAACTACCTCAACACTCTGAACTTCACTAGCTTCCTTTTCTGCATCCAAACTCGCTCTTGCATTATCATCGTCATTCCCATCACCCACTGATGCGCTTTGTGTAGTACAACGTCGGATACCATTTTCGATATTCCTCTTCAAATCAACATTATGCGAAACTGAATCCTCTTGGACTTCTGTTCCACCCCCAGCTAACAGAGTCTCTGTCACCCTATCCTCATCATGTAATTTCCTCTCTTCACCCCTCTCAACCCCCGTCTCTTGGGCTCTATCTTCACCCACACCATCGGCCATCTCTCTGGAAGCCTCGTCACAGCAAACATCCACATCCTCAACTTTTCCATCACCTTTAACCCCACCCTCGCCTTCATCATCTCCTAATTTCCGACCCCTTACACCATCATCCCCATTGCCACTACCTACTTCCTCATTTTTTCTCCTAACACCATCAACAAGAACCTCAGAATCCGAAACCTCCACCATAACATCACCCCCTTCTTCAGTTGTAACCAACTTCTTGGAAACACTCTCCCGTCCTTCTCCATTGCCACCGCCCTCACCCTCAACAACTTCTTCCATCTTTGTTTCAGTAGTAGTAACAGTAGTAGTAGTAGCGGTAGGACTAACCAAAGTAGTCAATTTGACAGTAGACTCGGATACATTAGCAACGCTAGGCTCGTGATCCTCGGTTTCATCCATAGCAAGAAACAATGTCTGAGTTCATTTTCAAGTGCAGATAACTAAATCAATATCACTACAACTTAGAGACCGGGGGCATAATTCATAAAATTCAAATCCGACACAAAACCCTAACTAGGATTAAACAGAAATTGCCGAAAAATGCAGAAATCAAGAAATTGCAAGAGTAGGGAAACCCGTAAATTGGAAGTAGAGGTACCTGAATGAGATCTTGGGAAACTGAGTAGGAGGATCTTTTAGGGTTTTGCAGAAAGGGAGGGAGAGCAAAGAGAAGCGAGCAGTTCGAAGATGGGCTCTACGCAGATTCTATCTAATCGAATTTTAATCGGCAACAAAAGGAAATAATAGGAGTAGTAGGAATAGTAAGATTTATAAAAATGCCCGAGAAAAAGTGCATTTGTGATTTGTCCATTTCCTAGTGGGGTCACCGGATGATACAACATTCATGTCAATCTTGGAAAATTGTTACAATTTTACATTATCGACTCCCTCCTATTTTATAAATGAAAATAATAAAAATCATCTCACGTTTCACCTAAATTACTTATAAAACTAAATATAAGTATATTAAAATCATTAAAAGTATGTTTCATTACTTTGAGGGTTACTACAATTTATAAACAATTTCAAATAATTATTTATTTATAATTTTTATAAATATAAAATTATGCATAAAATGTGCATTTTTTATTATGATTGATAAAATTAGGCTATTATTATATCTTTTGACCTAGTTAATAAATATTATACTCTTATAGTTGATCAATATATATAATTATTAAAGAAAATATTAATAAAAGTTACAAAAATCTAAAATATGGACAATTTACCATCTTGAGTCAAGATGGTTATCATGGTCCTTTTATTAATTTGCCCCTTTGAAAAAATGAGGAATATGAAGATGACTGATAAAGTTAGAAAAAATATAAAATAATTTAAATTGATAAAAGTTAATTATAAATAATGGAAAATATATACGAAAAATTAGTGAGAGTTGTATTGAAAATATGGAACAAAAAAAAATTGGGGACAAAAAAATTAGTGAAGTCAACAAATAAATAAAGACGCTAGGAACAGTTTCCAATGGAAATGTAAGAAACAGTTTTACATAATTCCCAAGGACGCCTCCTCTCCCAATCTACCAAAGGAAAATAGTTGGGCCAACTTTGAGCAACCAAATCTAACACCCTATTAGCTTCTACAAAATATGTAACATCTACTTATAATTATGTAAAGAAATAACATTCCTAATATCCACGATTAAATGATGGATCTACCATTGAATACTACTATTACACAAACTGTATTAATAAGAATCTTGTCGTTGCCTTCAACATCAAACTCTTTCAACCCCCCACATCAAACTCTTTTAGCCCCTTTTGAATGTCTCTTATATGAAGGTTGTTTCACGTGGACGTAACTTCAACAACAAGGATGGGTGCCTCCCAAGATTGGAAGTCTTGGCCCCGCCAAGTTGATATTTGCACTTCCCTCCTACGGCACCCTCCATTAAGTCTAATGAGAAGATTTCTCCAGTCATTCTATCCAAGTTAGAAGACTTAAAATCATCTCTAAACTCGAATGTAACATTGAGAATTCCATCCTAATGAGCAGACACGTCATAGGGATTGACCTACTTAAGATGAAAGGCAAGGTCTCATATGCTTTTAGCAATCGGGTGTTGGAGAAACAAGTCTAATTTTTCTTCACAAGAATCGAAAAGGAAACGCTTCGTACTTAAGTTAATACCTCTCTTGGCAAGTCCCACCTTGGTGGGGAGAGCCTTGTGGCAAAGTTGCCAAAAAAAAAGTTTTAAGCTTGATTATTAAACTTAGACCTTCAATTAATATTGAAACACATGTGCTTGCTTGATACTAAATGCCTACACTAATTGCTTGCATTTTCATTCAGACCAAGCCTATGGTACAATAAATCTCCCTTGGATACTGATCGGCTTGACTATGACTAGGATGGGAGAAAACGACCCACATCGTTTGGCACCCTAAATGCACCTCATTGAAACCATCCCTATCCAATTTGATTTTTGGACTAAAACAGTCTGTTTGGTCATGTGATCAATATGAACCTAGTGCAACTAAGACACTCTAATCTATCCCTGATCCTTACATCGGGATCATTTGGACTTCACATACAGTTTTGAGTTCAAAACTCGATTGTTGGATTTTCATAATGGATCTCTAATCATATAGAATTTTCATGCATAAAATATTAGGTTCATCCATACACAAGTCTACATCGGACTAAAAAATTCAACAGTTTGCACATCTGTCTGCATTGGACTAAAAAAAATTAGTTAGTCATATTTTGCTTTAGGCTTACTGTCATAAATGAAAGCTCTAAGAAACATTGTAGACCCAAATATTACTTAAGATAATACGTCCAACGACATGCCAAATGAAAATCCAACTACTAGTGGGCCTTGAGGTAACCCACCAATCTCCATAGATCATATCTTTGCAACAATCAAGCAGATTCAATAGATGGTCATGAAGTAACAAGAAATTGTTGACTCCCAAAATTAAATGATACAGGATGTCATTCAATCCACACAAGAAGTAAGGATTATTTCGGCCCAAAGATTTGTACCTCAAGCTGGGGGTATAAAAAGAAAGGGCTACCTTGAGCGAGGGAGAATGGCCCCATACTGCAAAGGCTCGAAAACAACAAAAAGATGCTAAAAGGATCCACAATATTCATTTGCAAGTAAAAATTGCGGATAATAGTGTCATGACCTATAGTGAAGTTATTGAAGGTTTAATTATAGAAATGGGATGACTTATATGTGCAGTTCCAGTAATTTGGGAAACAAATCAACCATCATAGAATATAATCATTGGAAATAACTTTCAAAGATTATATTTATTATCCTTGTACCCCAACCATTCAATAAACTACCTTCACTATAGATGGTCACTCATTACCTATTAAACAACTACAACAGGTTTATATCCACCAGACAATAGATTTTTCGCGCAACCAACATGGTGAGAAGGTGGTACCAACCCAAAAAGAGGTAGCCTTAACTATTTCATTTCTAGAGTTATCTGTTAAAGAATAGACCAAGATACAACAGGAAGAGTTATGCAAAGAACTCTATATGAAACTCATTAAAATTTTGGGAAAAGATAAGGTGTGTGCTACTATTAGTTTAACAGATCCCAATCAAGGTTAAACAGATGGTGTATATACACCAAGATATCCAAGAATTCGAGTAACATATAAAAGAGCTTTTAGATAAACAGCTTATCAAGGATAGTAAGAGTCGAAACACAAGTCTTGTGTTCATGGTTAGAAATCACGCCGAGGAAAAAAGAGGAAAAGTTAGAATGGTCATCAATCATAAGAAGCTTAATGATAGCACAATCTTCGATGGATATTTTATTCCAAATAAGACAGTACTCCTTAACGGGATCCAAGGAGCCTTATGGTTCTCTAAGATGGATTGCAAGAGTGACTATTGGTAGATAGAAATGGATGAAGAAAGCATTCCTTTAACAACCTTTAGTGCTCCTCAGGGGCATTATAAATGGTTAGTTATGTCATTTGGTCCTAAAAATGCACCTCAAATATTCTAGAGAAGAATGAATAAAATCTTTAAAGATCTAAGTCATTGTTATTTAGTGTGTATAGATGATATCCTCATTTTCTCTAAGATTATTGAACAACACAAGGATGATCTCTTAGCAGTAACTCAGAAATCCATCGACTATGGAATTGTCCTTGGAAAAAAAAAATTGTGTCTATGCTGAACAAGAAGTAAAATTCGTTGGATTACAGATTAAAGTTGGACAGGTAATTGTGCAAAAACACATCCTAGAAAAAGTTTCCCTGAAAAAAATTGAGAATAGGAAACAACTAGAAAGGTTTTGGGGATATCTCACTTATGCATAAGATTTTATCAAAGATCTAGCAAAGTTGATAAAGGATTTGCAAAGAAAACTCAAAAAGATGTTGAGTAGAAATGGGCTTTGGATGATTTGTTGCTTGTAAGAAATCTTAAAAGCTTGATCAAAATCTTCATGTTCTTAATTTGACTGAGGAAGAAGATGATTTAATTCTTGATACAAATGCTAGCTAGCAATGGGCATTGGGGTGCAGCACTCAAAATCCAAGAAGGAGAACGCCTCTGCAAATATTGCAGTAAGAGTTTTAATAAAGTTGAATGCATTTACACTACCATGGAGAAAGAAACTCTTACTTTCATAAAGGGAATTGAAAAGTTTTAATCTTTTTAGCCCCAAAATAGTTTTTAGTCTGAACTAATCGCAAAGGCATACTTGGTTTTGTCAAAAAGAATTTATCAAATATGCAAGTGCAAGGGAGGCTCCTACATTGGCAATTATGGTTTAACTAGTTCTCTTTCTCAACATATACAGGATTCGAGAATGCACTGGCAGACAGTTTAACGCGAGAATTAGTCAATTGAGTTCAATTTAGTGAATGTCTTGCGCCAATAAGTGGATAAAGCTGAATGTTGGTTATCTGGATTATTGGAAAGGGTGTTACCTCATGGTAAATTCGTTCTACGTAAACTTAGAGAAAATAAGAAGGGATGCAAATTTATTTTTAGTTATGTTGAATTTCTTTTAGTTAAGAAATTTAATCTCGATGAACTTCAGATTAAATATTTCAAGAGTTGTTAGGATATTCGGAGTATCATTTCCAGTAAAGCTCAGAAACATTGGTTTCATGAGTGGTATGTTTCGGTCATATATTCCCAGAACCATTATAACCATAAGATATAGGCCATGCTTGGTAACCAACTGATAACTGGTAACTGTTAGCTATTAGCTTGTAGTTGTTAGCTAATAGTTGTTTGATTTTAGCGGTTTGAGTTAGCTGATTGCAGGAAATGTGTTTGGTAAACTAACTTTTTGTGAAAAGCTACCTCAAAAAACTTCCTCAAGTAGCTTTTTGAAAACTAGCTTATTGGGCCCAAAAAGCTAATATGAAAAGATTGTTACTAAACATCTCAGGTAGCTTTTTCACCTTGGTCAAAAAGCTATCAGTATCCAAAAAGCTAAAAGTTACCCCAAAAACCTAGCAGCCAAACAACCCCATGGAATTCTTTTGGGGGGGGGGGGGATTTGTTTTTTGGATTTCTCTGAAGTGGGGAAAATATTCTTATGTCCTAACGCCACCCCTCCAAATGGTCCAATTATGAAGGCATGAGATTATGTAATGGTTGTAGATTTTTGGAGTAATAATTGGAGAGTTGTCCCATATCCAGAAAAAAACCCTATTTCCAAGATTCACAAGCTTCGAGAAATTCGCATTCAGAAGAGTGAAGAAAATTCGTTCACCAGAAATGAGAAACATTGTAGGATGGCCTATCACTTTCTTTGAATGTGTAAATATCGAGTATAATGGAGATAAGATCAACCATTTAGGGTTATCTTATTAGAGTTGAAGACACATCTAAAGGATATCTTACACATAAAGAATGGTTTCAAGAAAAGAGGTTAATAGAAACTCATCCTTCAAAGGAAAGAACAGTTGGATTTTACAAATTAATGCATAAATTATGGAGGGATATTGACATAGGATATAAGGTTATTCATTGTGGTAACACTACGTTCACTTATCCTAAGAAGTATTACCCAATTGAGATTTTGATGAAACAAAGTCTGAAGATGTGTATGAATATCTGTTAAAAATTGGAGACGAAGACTTCTTATCCATTGAAGGAAAATCTTATCTTCAACAACTCTTTGATAGATACAATACAATGGATTCGAATATGGAAGAAAATTTCAGTCTGCACAACTTGTTCAAAGAGGGAGCATGAAGAATCTTTGGCAATCGCACAAGCATGACCTGCAAGTTACTAGGGTACCATCAATAAAAAGTAGTGGTTTTTATTTAAAGTTTGTACTAGTGAGTCAGTGTGAGTCACATGCCCTACATCTTGCAATAATTGTATTTTACTAAATAAGGCATCGTATGTATCCTAAACTCCTCTATAAAAGGAGAAGTGTGTGTTGAAGGCATGATCATTTGAGCTTTCTTGAGCAAGGAGAGAAATAGAGAGTCATCATTTCTCCATGAGCAAACATCTATGATGATCTTAGAGGTCTAGTTGTCTTTAAATCTTTCCATTGTAATATTTTCACTTTCAAGCTTACAATGAAGTTTCCCGGTTGCGAACATTATCCAATCGAACCTTATGCTTTAAATATTATATTTTCTTGACTAAAGTTCCAATATCGTTTATAAACTAAATAGACTTAATTATTGAGTACGGTCTGAGGTAGCTAGGAAACAAAACAAATTTGTGTTGTGCTTAATCTAAGATTAGCGGGATTGAGATTATCCATATATGTATTATGGAAGTTGAAAAATGCTAGAGGTCCAACGTAACTAAGTACAATTATTGGTCAAAACTCTCTAATTAAGTTTAATTGATTTTTCTAAGCATGGTGGGTCTATAACCACATAAAATATATCATTTAAGGTATAAGTAGTAGATTGTGATAATTAGTACCATTAAAGTCGTTCAAAAAGAGTTAAGAGTATTTATTTTATCTTGTTTTATAAAATAAACAAAAAAAAGTCTCTGGATAAGCCATTCTCTACAAATATTAGAAGTTTTCATCCCTTAAAATAGAATTCTGCAAGAAGAATAGGACTTGGAAATCGTTTCTACAAAATTAAAGGTACTATAAATATATTCTAGAAACATAGATCCTTTAAAGTAGTTTCCACAAAATAGGAGATACCTAAGGATCATTATTTGGAAGTTTCATTCAAAATATAGCCAAAGTTACTATTACATTGAGATAAGTGGGTATATATAGGCGAAATTGCGAAAAAAAACCCTGAAGCCCGATAGGTCATAGATGTAACGCTGAGACGCCACAACCATGACCGGTTATGGGTCTGCCCTAGTCGTGGCAAGTTACAGTCATGACTTATTAGGTCACGCCCGTGACTATCCCTGGGGAAAAAGGCAGGGGGGATGGGTCATGATCGACCGTGACATTGGAAGGTCATAGGTGTGACCACGATCTAGCCACCCACCTTGGATGGGGTAGAGAGGGGTCATGAACATTAAGGGTCACGACCGTGACTTGTTGGAACTCTCTTCTTCCCTATCTTCTATTCTTCTTAATTCTCCAAAGCGCAAACTCGAGCCTAGTAGCTGGAAATAGGTCCGAGCCCTAGTTGGGGATTATTCTTGCTAATGTCGACCTAACTTGTCATCTTCATGGGGCCTCGGGGAAGATCCGGTCTCGAAGACCCAGACATACCTAATGAGGAATTGGATGTCCTAGGTCTAGGCCTTGACTCAATATTCTTCCAAGGGGATCAAAAAGTCGATTTCTTCTAGCGTGAAAGTTAGAAAGGGGACCGAATCATCCCCTCTTCTTGAGAAGGACTTGCCTTTAAGTCTACATCGTCCTCCTCTTTCCAGTAGGGTGTAAGGTCTCCTACGTTGAAGATGGAGGAGATGTCATCTATGTCTTCCAACAATTCAAGTTTGTAAGCGTTCTCATTAATTTTGGGTAACACTTTAAAAGGCCCCACGCCCCTTGGCATCAATTTGTTCCTTCTTCTCGAGGGGAATCTTGCTTTGTGAAGATGGAGCCCTACTAGGTCATCTGGGTTGAAGGAGTAGGATTTGCGATGCTTATTGATGCGAACTTTGTACAGTTCATTGATCTTTTCGATGCGAGCACTCATTTTTCAATGCAACTCCTTCATTTCTCGCGCTTTGACGTCAGCTTCGACACTTACTCTTGCCTCAACGGGAAGTGGAACGAGGTTAATGAGAGAGAGGAGGTTCAAGCCATACAAAGCTTCGAAGGGTGACACCTTAGTAGTATGGGATATATATTTATTCTAAGCTAACTCAACCAAAGGGAGCCTCAAGTCCTGGTCTCGGACATTGGATTTAATGATACTTCTTAGCAAGATTCCTATCATCCTGTTCACCACCTCGGTTTGGGCGTTAGTTTGAGGCTGGTAGAAGCCTAGGAGGCGCTGAAGAGCAACTTCATCCCTATGAACTTCCATAGTACTCTCCAAAAATGACCAACAAACTTCAAATCCCTATTCAACACAATGCTCCGGGGAATGCCATGGAGGCGAACAATATCTCGGGTGTAGAGATGAACAATATGGTCGATGTCGTCAAACTTGGTGCATGGTATGAAGGGGGCCATCTTCGAGAACTGATCTACAACCACCAAAATAACATCCTTGCCATGAGCGGTCCTTGCAAAAGAGATTATGAAATCTATATTCACATCCTCCCAAGGAGCTTGGGGAATGGGGTGGGGAGGAGAGTATACAAGCCTTGATAGAATTAGCTTTATAGAATTAGCTTTTGGCTTGAGAACAAGCCATACAACAGGAGACCACATCATGTACATCCCCGGCCATGCTCGTCCAATATAAGTGCTCCTTCTACATATCCAACGTTTTGTTGATCTCGAAATACCCTACTGATCCATTACCATGCATTTCTCGCACCAATTATTTTCTCAAGGGACTCTTCGGTACACACAATTAGTTGCCACAAAAACAAAAAGCCACCTTAGAACACATAAGGAGGTTTAGGAGGAGATCCTTCACTATAGTAGTGAGCAAGGTTGGGATCCTCCTTATAGTACTCAAGAAGATAAGAGAATCCCAAAACCTTGGATTTGACCAAAGATAACATCTCATACCTCTTTGGCGAGGCGTCCACCGCCACATTTGAGCTCCACTTCTAGTACTTTACCACAAAGTTGAAGGATTTTAGGAACTCCACCCATTTGGCACGCCTTGTACTCAACTTGTTGACCACTTAGGTATTTAAATGCTTCATGATTCGCGTGGAGCACAAATTCCTTGGGTCTCTTGTAATGAGATCAATGATTAAGGGTTCTCACCATGACATATAACTCCTTATTATAGGTTTTATAGTTAAGTCGAGACCCATTGAGTTTTTCGCTAAAGTAAGCGATTGGTCGGTTATCTTACATCAACGTCGCTCTGATGCTAACACCACTAGCATCACACTCTACTTCAAATGGTGATCAAAGTTGGGAAGGGTCAAAACTGGAGCACTAGACAATTTCTCTATAACGTCCGTCTTTTGCTTCTTTTTTTTTTTTTAATCATGTTGTCTTAGTTGCATACTAACATGAGTTCATAAATGATCCATAAGATCGAAATGAGTTCATGATGTCCATGTAGGTCCATAAAAGTCCGTAAAGGTCCATAAAGTTCAAGCTCACTTGCATCATAGTCTCAATCATGTTGAAGACCACCTATTATGGTCATATTATGGGTTGAGCTAGGCCAAATTGGGCTTATCTTACCTAGCGAGTAAGATGGGTAGTCCTCACTACTGAAATCTCAAGGAAGTGCACCCGTGGCTTAAACTTATCCCCTTAGGTCAATATAATTAAGGTGATTTATAGTGGAGGGGAAGGGGGGGTAGTACTTCTCATTAGTCACTTAACCATATTACATTTTACATCATAGTTCATAAGTAGTGATAAATATACGCGAATCTAAGTCATAAACATAATTAAGAAAAACACATGTTTATTTATTACAAGTCTTTAGCATAACTTCTTGTAGTTAATTGCCCTTAAAATCCATGCACACCATGCCTTTGCCTCCATGCCTCCTTCTCCTTTGAAGATCTCCCACTATCAAGCCTCTTTAGAAGGCCGGGTACCTATGAGGGAGACATAAATATGAAGCTAAGTATGGAGATTAGAACATATCTAATCATACATATACTTATACAAACATACATAACACAATATATACATACAATAAACATGCATATACATAAACATACATAAACATTCATGTACATAAACGTACATAAAAATACATAAACATTCATATACATATATAAACATACATATATACAACATCATGATTTTTGTGTATATATGCTCCATAGCCTAAATGCCTAATGCTCATAAAATGGCTTGCCGAAGGACTTGAATGTCCACAATGCCCCTATAAGATTTTATAGTGAAGTTCCTCTTTCCATGTCATACTCTCTACGAGACTTAGCTGTACCGCATATCATACTTTGCCATAATTCGCATGAGACTTAGAGAGTCATAAAAGAACCATATAAGAACCATCACTCTTGCCCGGTAGGACTTAAAGAACCATATACCCAATGGGACTTAATAAAGATGATTCAACATCATCTTACTACGTGCCATGAATGCATGAAATGCTAGATGATGCCATGAACATATAGACATATATTATAACTTTAATCGTTAGTTAGAACCATGAACATCTCCGTCATCATAAATAGGGTATCATACCACTTGTGATACTAACTTAACATCATGAGGTGGCATCATAAAGTAGCATCACAAACTTTAATCTTCAGTATCATAAAATAGCATTATAAGTAGCATCATAAAGTTACAATTATGAGTATCATAAAATAGAATCGTAACTCGCATCATAAACTTAGAATTATGAGTATCAAAAGTAGCATTATAAGTAGCATCATAAACTTAGAATTACATATCTCTTTGTCATATGGTAACATCAAGATTATCACGTAAAAGATGGAATAATATGACTTGATTTCATAAATTTCTTTGTTATGGACTTGGTAGCACAAGTTAGTATCATTAACTTGTAGTATCAAACTCCACATACATCATGAACACATAAAACATAAATCTCATTAAGTGCAAATATTCAACCAAATAAACTTAGCATAAACAAAATAATTTCCAGCCCTTATGGCCCTCCCTATGGCACATAAAACACATCTATTAGGGGTGAAAATTTGAAGATTTCCATACTTTGATTTTCTTGAGGTTTTTGGGTATTTTGAAATTTATGATATTTAGCTAAAATTAGTACCATAATCCTACATGTAAAGGCCTTCATTAAATCTGACTTTATTTGGATTTTAACTTCTTAGGACTGCTGGAATTTTTAAAGAAACCTTCCTTGTCCTTGCTTTGGTCTTGCTTAAGAGTGTAATTAAAAGATAACCTACTTTTAGCGTCAACTAAAGGTACTTTTAACAAATAATCAACTCATTGGTCTTATAACTCTTTTATTAGTGGTTTTCTAGCAGAATATTTGTTGAAGGCAGGGTCAAGGTCCTTCGCCGCGCATCAAGGACCTTAGGTTTTGATGAAAGCCAAAATCCGAAAAAGGGAAGTTGCCTTATATTTTATAATCTTATTATATATTCTGAGTATATATTATAAATTCTGATTGTGTGATTTATTTGCAGATATAAATCATAAGGAAGGCATAAGGAAACAAATCAACAAGAAAAATGGAAGGAAGAGAAGATTGGGAAATCTCCAAGAAGAAGGAAAGAAAATCAGCAGCAAAGAAGGAAGATGAAGCAGTGAGCAAGCAAGGAAATAATCTTGTTTCCAACGACTACTATCCTAAACATTCATCAAGCCTCTAATATAAATAGGAGACTTGAAGATTGAAGACTTATGCGATTCCACGGAAGTAATCGTGGGGTAAGAAATCCAGAGGGATTTCTGAATGTGTAGCCAATGGTTCGGTGGTGAAGGTAGCCAGTAAAGGACCTCTGGTGAACGGATAGCCAAGGACCTTGGTGAACATTCGTTGTGTCCACATGTGGTGGTGAGATGGTGTGTAGCATAGCCTTGACGGACTAAGGATGTGTGAGTGTGTGCTTCAATGTAATCCATCATGTTCCAAATCGCCGCTAGGGTTTTTCCTACGACGATCCTTATATGTAGTTGTCTCAAGGATCTTCGGTCTTGGTCAGTGAATCTATTAGTAACTGCCTTCGGGCTGTTACATCTTGTTCTATTAGTAAGTGTAACTTGTTCTTTGATTGACATAAATATAATGAGGTATTTCAGTTACACTGTGTTTTGATCCTTGGCTTGAAACCAAGGAAGTTTTCTCTAACGTCCTTATCTAGTGTGTAGATCTTAATTGTGAAATTCACCCCCTCAAGGGCCCCAACAATATTGAAAAACTCATCCATAACCTTCAAATTTCTACATTTGGTGCAAACCTCGATTTTGTGTAGAAAAATTAGTTTGTTTATCCGGTTTTGTTTATTTTCGTTCTTTCTTTATACAAAAGTTTTTCATGTCCAACAAATTAGAAAAGTTCTGTATATGATTCTAGTTTATCACTATATTTTTAGATATTTTCCTCAACAAACGGTTAATGTAGTGGTTTTAGAAAAACCGAGATCCTGATGATCCTTAGTTGCATATTTAGTCTCAATTTGTGTTAGTACATGAGTCCACAAATGATTCACGAGTTCATGATGCCCATGTAGGTCCATAAAAGTCCGTAAAGGTCCATAAAGTTCAAGCTCACTTGCATCATAGTCTCAATCATGTTAAGGACCACCTATTATGGTCATATTATCGGTTGAGCTAGGCCAAATGGGGCTAATCTTACCTAGAGAGTAAGGTGGGTAGTCCTCACTACTTAACTCTTAAGAAAGTACACCCATAGCTTAAAATTTCCCCTTAGGTTAATATTATTGAGGTGACTTAGTGTGTGTGTGGGGGGGGGGGGGGTAGTACTTCTCATTAGTCACTTAACCATATTACATTTTACATCATAGTTCATAAGTAGTGATAAATATACACGAATCTAAGTCATAAGCGAAATTAAGAAAAATACATGTATATTTATTACAAGTCTTTAACATAGCTTCTTGTAGTTAATTGGCCCTTAAAACCCATGCACACCATGCCTTTGCCTCCATGCCTCCTTCTCCTTTGAAGATTTCCCATCATCAAGCCTCCTTAGAAGGATGGGTACCTATGAGGGGGACATACATATGGATTAGCCGAAGCTAAGTATGGAGATTAGAACATACCTAACCATACATATACAAACATACATAAACAACATATACATGCATAAACATATATATACATAAGCATACATAAACATGCATATACATACATAAACATACATATATACAACATCATGATTCTTGTGTACATATGCTCCATGACCTAGATGCCTAATGATCATAAACCGGCTTGCCGAAGCACTTGGATGTCCACGACGCCCCTATAAGATTTCATAGTGAGGATCCTCTTTCCATGTCATACTGTCTACGAGACTTAGTGGTACCGCATATCATACTTTGCCATAATTCCCATGGGACTTAGAGAGCCATAAAAGAACCATAGAACCGTAAAATGAGTGTGCCTTATAAAACATCACTATTGATCAGTAGGACTTGAAGAACCAAATACTCAACCGGACTTACTAAAGATGATTCGAGATCATCTTACTACATGCCATGAATGCATGAAGTGTTAGATGATGCACTGAACATATAAAACATGTATTATAACTTTAATCGTTAGTTAGAACCATGAACATTTCCATCATCATAAATAGGGTATCATACGACTTGTGATACTAACTTAACATCATGAGGTGGCATCATAAAGTAACATCATAAAATTCAATCTTAAGTATCATAAAATAGCATTATAAGTAGCATCATAAACTTAAAATTATGGGCATCATAAAGTAGCATTATAGTCGCATCATAAACTTAGAATTATGAGTATCATAAAGTAGCATTATAAGTAGCATCATAAACTTAGAATTACATATCTCTTTGTCATATAATCATGGTAACATCAAGATTATCACATAAAGGATGGAATAATATGACTTGATTTCATAAATTTCTGTGTGATGGACTTGGTAGCAAAAATTAGTATCATCAACTTGTAGTATCAAACTCCACATACATCATGAACACATAAAGTGATAAAACATAATCATTAAGTGCAAATATTCAACCAAATAAACTTAGCATAAACAAAATAATTTCCAGCCCTTATGGCCCTCCCTTGGGCACATAACACACATCTATTAGGGGTGAAAATTTAAAGATTTCCATGCTTTGATTTTCTTGAGGTTTTTGGGTATTCTAAAAATTATGATATTTAGCTAAAATTAGTATCATAATCCTATATGTAAGGGCCTTCATTAAATCTGACTTTATTTGGATTTTAACTTCTTAGGACTGTTGGAATTTTTAAAGAAACCTTCCTTGTCCTTGCTTTGGGCCTACCAAGAGTGTAATTAAAAGATAACCTACTTTTAGTGTCAACTAAAGGTACTTTTAACAAATCATCAACCCATTGGTCTTATAACTCTTTTATTAGTGGTTTTCTAGCATAATATCATCCATAACCTTCAAATTTCTACATTTGGTGCAAACCTTGATTTTGTGCAGAAAAATAAGTTTTTTACTCGGTTTTGTTTATTTCGTTCTCTCTTTATACAAAAGCTTTTCATGTCCAAAAAATTAGAAAAGTTATGTATATGAGTGTAATTTATCACCATATTTTTATATATTTTCCTCGACAACCGGTTAGTACAGGTTTTAGAAAAACCGAGATCTTGTCTAGATAGAGGCGAATCTGGAATAGGCCTCATTTTTACTACAACCCTTAAGGATTTTATAAAACTATTTTTTGAGGGGTTTTCTAGACATTTTATACTACAACTTTCATGTAGAAAGTTTTTCTAAATAATTTTTTTTTTAATCTTGGTGTAACATTGAGCCTAAAATGCCTCAAAACTTGGTTGTTTTTAGCTAAATTATGGCATTTTTTGTTAGAGTGACTCTTGTTCTTGTTTACTTAATCAACATGAATGCTGAAAATTTTGAAAGAAAATGTTACCTTTGAAAGTGACTTGAGTGGATTAAAAGAACTCCTTGAACACTTGAGGACAAAAGCTTCTTTTCTCTTCACTTTTCTTCTATATTCTTTTTGCTTGTTCTTTTGTGGTTTGAGGGCATGTTTGGGAGCAATATTTCTTTCTGATTTAGCATGAGCAAGAGGACAATATATATATATATATATATATATATATATATATATATATATATATATATATATATATATATATATATATATATATATAGAGAGAGAGAGAGAGAGAGAGAGAGAGAGAGAGAGAGAGAGAGAGAGAGAGAGAGAGAGAGAATGGTTAAGTAGAGAGAGAATGGTTAAGTAGAGAGAGAGGGCATGTCAGGCACGTCACTGCCGTGGGTCCTACTTGTACACCCACAATGCTACCGAAACTTCAAAATCATAACTATTCCCAAATATCGTAGAGTAGCGGAAGTCTTTCTCATTAACAAAACTCAAACTTAGGTCGTAGGAGTAATCTAAAACATACAAATCCATGGATATTTACATTCAACAAAGTTTACACGTTTACACACAAAATACAACCATATTGTACTTAACAACATATTCGATATCAAATATATAACTTCAAGCCTCCTTCCTAGCCATAACTCCAAAAGACTTCAAGAGCTAGTCATCAAGGTACCTTCCTACCTTTCCGCCTTCAAAACCTGGAAAAAAAGGTGAGGTCATGAGCTTCCTGAGCCCAGTGAATAATCCTTATCTCCCCCGTTGTTACACTTTGCACATTAACTGGTTATCACATAAGCACAGGATCATTTACATACTATTACTTTCTAAAATGTAACAAACATAGGAAAGAGACAAAGGAACATATTCCAAGGCATCATCATGAACTCGTATAACTCAATCAGTCATTTGCTAAAAGATTCAAAACATACACATACAAAATATCACAAGTGTTATAAGATAAGCAATGATACTAACTCAGCCATACATGTCCCATACCATGCACGATTTAGGAGCTCTAGCTCTCACTAAAGTCCCTAAACAACCCTACTGTTAGTTTATTCACTAAACTATACATGGTTGTCCCATACCAAGCATGTCCTTTGGGCTCGCAGTCCTCACTCGAGTCCAAAAGGAAGTAGAGCATACTAATCCCATAACTCATACAGACATATCACATAATTTACATAAACTATCACATTCTTATCAAAGTCACATCACATTTCATAATCAAAGTCACACATAATCACAATCTTCCAATTTCGGAAAGTTAACACAAATCGCAACATAGCACAATTTTCTCAATTAATTAAAGTAACTTGTTGTTGGGGAACTCAACTTATATTCACTCAATGGACTAGCACCTATATATCACAAGGGTCACAAACACATCCTAGTGGACCGGGCAATGCCCACTCAAGGTACCTACCAGGGACCCATAGTTCTAGAGCGCAAATATCCTCAATACACAAACTATGGAGTCTCATTCACATCTTAGCGGACCGGGCAAAGCCCACTCAAGGTACCAACTAGGGACTCACATAGATCTAAAACAAATAGGCTAAAAATCACATCTTTGGTGGACCGGGCAGTGCCCACTCAAGGTACCTACCAGGTGACCTGACACAAAGACATTACTACTATGGCCATAGTCCTAGAATGACACATAAGTAATAGCCCAAAGGAAGACACAAATTCATTCCCCATACTTAGTTTAATTACACCATTAGCAAGAACAAACTAATGATATTCTTTCTCTTGAAGGTAAGTAAATCATAGTAGTCAATAAGATAAACATCCACCAAGGCATGACTACATTTTTCATCATAATACTTGACATACCTACTAATTTCAAGGCATAATACATATTATTTTCACAATTGATAACTCCACTTAACACATAAACAAGCCTAATTTAACCGAATTAAGCATATATATTAAAAACTCCATAACTCTAAAAATAAACATCCTAAATTCTTGAAATATTAAATATACATACTATATATAATTCATAATATACAGTAAAATTTATAGACAGGCAGTTTCACTCTAAAATTTATATCTCATAGAATACAACTCCAATATTCATAAAAATTAACCACGAGTTGCCTAATAGTATGTCGAACCTACAGTAAAATTTCGTTCAATTTGGACATGCCAATAATTCAAGAAAAATCAAACAGTGGTTCTGTTACTATTCATACGAATTTTCTCACAATTTTCATCCATAATTTTTGTTCTCCAATCCTAAAATTCAAGAATCAATCATCATCTAATGCATGCAAACTCAGATTCACATCATATCCAACAAATTTGGTTCAACCCACACAATCAAACAATTTAAAACATGCAATTTAATTATGGGTTTAATTTCTAAGTACTCAAATTAGGGTTTTCAACTCTTTTAAAATCTAAAAATAACTCAAATTCATGAATTCAATCTTCAATTTCAACATAAAACAGAAAATTAATCTTCCCCTACCAATTTTAATCAAAGAAAAGACAAGAATTACTCACCAAATGGAAGAATCAAAGCCTTAATATCCTCATTCTTCTTCTTCCTCTTCTTCTTGTTCTTCTTCTCTCTCTACCCTTCTCTTTCTCTTAGTAAAAGTGTGTGTGTGAATAAGGTACTGAAAACACCCCCTCCCCTAATTGTGTTTTTATTTTCTTTTCTATTTTTCTCCTTCTTTTTTCCTTTTTATTCTTCTTTATTCACTTTTTTATTTTTCCCAACACCTAATTACTAACAAAGAAACTAATAAATACTATAAGAAACTAACACAATAAAACTAACACATCAATATGTCACACATATATGTTGAAATATTTCAAGAGTATAAAAAGATTATATAGCATGAGGAATCATGTGGAACAAGTATAAGGATCATATATAAGATAAAGATTGAAAATATGATCAACACGAGTATATAATATAACAGCACGGGTCGTGTTGCCCGTGCTGGTCTCCAGAGAGCAAGAAAAACCATTCTGGGCTCAACATGGATTGTGTTGAGGCAACACGGACCGTGTTGATCTAACACGGATATGTTGAATGCCAGAATGTGTTTTTAATGCTAACGGCTATATAATCTTGAGTATTAAGTTTATAATATCAATATTAAGCTCGGTATTAAGATCCAACAACTATATTATCATGACCAAGTCAAGGTCTTGATTCTCCATTAAGTGCCTTAATTACACCTTTGACTAAGGTGTGTGATTAGGGTTGGATTAGGGTGGAATTCTCCTATAAATAGGAGAAATTCCCAAGCCATTTGAGATAATCATAAGCATCTATTATATTCTATAATCACATCCTCTCAAATATAGACTGCAGCTATACTTGAGAGAATCAAGTGAGAAACTTATGTCTTAAGTGCAACAAGAGCTAAGTTTTATCCCTCGGAATATTTACGGTATAGTAAATAGTTCTTAAGGAAAATGAGTTCGAAGCCATGACTCTTAGCGATATCCAAACAAGTTATCCATTGGTTATTAAGTCATATCTCCATCTCGTCATACATACCACAAGAAGATCAAGAAGTCAAGTCAAGTGAAGATGATGAAGATTCAAGCCAATCAAACATCATTTTCCAACAATCTTAAGAACTATTTTACGAGACAAGATTGGAGGAGGCTAAGAGTTGGACATCCAAGATTCAAGAGGGATTACAAAGATAAGTAATTTATATTTTACAAGTTTATTAGTATCAATTTTTCATACAAGTTAATTAAGTTTTATTGAGTAAGTTTAATGATTAAAAGTTTATTAATCATTTGTTTATCTATATGTGTTTTGTATAGATGAGAAATTGATACACAAGAATGGCAATACAAGTACAAGATCTTGATGTTCATGATGGGAATTGTTGCTCGATTATGCAATAATGTTTACATGGGTTAAGGGCAAGGTAACAACAAGGCATTTACAAGGAGGTCAAAGGTAATTAAGTTGTTTATTTGGGGGTTATATGCATGTGCATTGACCATGTTTAAGTTGCCTCTTAATATTATCAAGTTAATACCAATGGCATGAATATGTTTTATTACCTTTGACATGTTTAATTGGTTTATAAGAATTGCCATCAAGGATAAGTGTATTGAAATTCCATGATAAGGTAGTTGTTGATGGATGGTGCAAGAAAAAGTCAAAATAAGTATTTATTTATTTATATTATTAAGTGCACCATTGAACACCTACATAAGTTACAAGTATATTTAGCCATATGCTTTAAGTTAGCTATGATATTAAGTTACATGGAAGTTTCATACTAGTAATAAGGATGTGATTTTTGTCATTAAAAAGATTCCTTTGTTGGATGTTTTAAGTTACAAGTTTTTAAGGTGTTTAATGTGGAAATTCATTGTAGCAAGATTAGATTTTGCTTCTTATAATCTGAATTTTTCCATGTTTATTCACATGTTCAAGTATCATTAAGTTTATTCCGCCTATTGTTTTGATATTAATATGAAGGATGGGTACACTCAAGTTGTTTAGACCTTTTATTAATATCATGTTTGGAAATCTTCTTCCATGTTTATAAGTCATAGGTATGAGTGATTTCATGCTTATTGTTTTGCCTATTGTTATTCAAGTATTGTTTAATAGCATGATTAACAAGTTAATTTTATGATTAAGTTTGAAGCATGAAAATAGAATATAAGTATTGGCAAAATGATCATGTTTCTAATTTATAAGTTTCCATGAAATTCTATTTGGTTTTCTCAAGTTTATGATTCTATTATTACAATGGGTTTATGCAATTGAAAGTCAAATATGAATTTGATTATTAAGATAAGCTTTGCATATAAGTATAATTTTTATGAGAATTATTTAAATGCATATAAGTGGCTTGTTTATTGATTCAAGAAATCCACTATAAGTTATGTGTGCGTTAAGGTTCAAATTTCTAATTATTATCATGAGTATATTTTTATTATGGTTATAAGTATTGTAATAAGAAAAGCATAATAATTATTATTATTTTACAAGTACATATATATGTGATTATATATGTTGATAAGTTACTTGACAACATTAAGTGGTTATTAAGATGCACTACTAAAAATATGTGTATTACCAACCATTTTTTTCCAACCAATTTAAAATAGTTGGAAAAACCAACTATTTTAGCAACCATTTGATATTCCAATTATTTTTCAAAAAATTTAGTGGGAAAAATGGTTGGAAATTCCAACCAATTTTGCTAAAATTGGTTGGAAAATTTTCCTACCATCCTTTTTCCTACTATTTGAAATTGGTTGGAAAAATGGTTAGTAATCCAACTATTTTTCCAACCATCTTCAAATAGTAGGAAAAAGGGTGGTAGGAAAATTTTCCAACCCTTTTAGCAAAATTGGTTGGAATTTCCAACCATTTTTCCCACAAAATTTTTTGGAAAATAGTTGGAATATTAAATAGTTGCTAAAATGGTTGGTTTTTCCAACCATTTTAAATTGGTTGGAAAAAGTGGTTGGTAATACACATATTTTTAGTAGTGATGAAATATCAAGTTTGTGTACAAGAAGCCATATAAAAGAAATTATATATGAGCAATCATATGTAATTTATTTTGTACAAGTTTGTAAATGGCTAATATAATTTCCTAGCTATTGGAAATATAAGAGTACACAAGTTAATAAAAAAAGACAAATGATTAATCATGTTTATATGATTAATGGCATGTATAAATATAAGGTAAATATACACAAGTTGTCTTGGCTATTTCAAAATATTATTAAGTATATACATAATATGGATACACGTATGAGAATTCATAATATGTATAAATTTGACAAGAAATCTTTTTATGCTTATGAGATGTTGCATAAGTAAGGACTCATGATTATTTCTTGTAGGTGGCAAAAATTTGTCGACCAATTAAAAAATGACACGTGGAAATTAAATTGAATTTATTTGGCCAATTATTATACGTCACGTGTTAAATTAATTACGGCGGTCCATTTAATTGAACTTTAAATTGGAATGCATCCTGACCAATAGTATCATGACACGTGTCAAAGATGATGCAGAAAATAATAATTATTTCTTTATTTAAAATAAAGAGATAATTAATTAATTTGGGCCCAAGCCCAAAGCCGACTCAAACCCTTGGCAACCCTAGGCCTCCAGAGCCTATAAATAGGAGTCTTTTCCCTCATTTTCAAAACACACTGCAGTCTATCCCGGCGGCATTCGGCATTCTGCACTCCAGAGGCTTCAGAAGATCAAACTGTCAGCAGTCTCCAGCTACCAAGCGCCAAGGATTAAAGTCTGCAAAAGTTCAAGATTGAATCTCCAAGCCTCTACCGCATCAAGATCAAGAACTGCTTCAGAGTTCTTCAGCAACACTTGCAAAGCCCTCAAAAGATCGAACTACAGACGCTCTCCAGCTACAAGCGACAAGGACTAACGCCGACTAGTTCAACAACTTCTGTTCTTCGCATTAAAGACTGCAGTCGTCTTCTTCGTCTAGTTCATCGATCGAGATAAAGCACTCAAGCCCTCGCATCCAAGAACTTGAAGAACTGCAACCGATACCAACTCGCAGACGGTTAGACTTCGAGCAACCTCCGGCTACCAAGCATCAAGGAGATCAACGCTCAAGACCTTCAGCTCAAGAACTGCTATAGAGCTCTTCAGCTGTTCGAGATCAAGATCAAGCGTCCGCGCCCTCGGCTCACCCAAATTTCAGGAGATTGAATCAGAGGGCTACTTTATTGTATTCAATACAGAGATTGTACCTTCATGCATTCAAATATTAATACAAATTAATTTGTTTCTCAATTTCTTGTCTTTATTTATTTCAAGCTCGAAATTTGTGTTTACAAATTTGTCACGCCCGGTGGGACATCTCAACCTCTCATCTCCTTCTCCAAGAAATCAAGTTCAACATTCGACTCAAGTGACGTGATGACACCCTAGAAAGTTGTCTCTCGACTCTCAACAAGGAGGATGACTCAAGCTTCATCCCAGGGGTCAACAACTACATGTGTCACGTCAAGCGGAGCAACGACTCGAAGGATTGCAACTGTCAACGCTACTGTTTTTACGACGCTAGAAAAACCAACGGTGAATGCACCAAATCAATTACTTAAAAATCCAATTACCGGCTCCATCACGTTGGGGGCAACAACTCAAAGGGCTCCTCAGTCTTGGAAGCCAACTACGATTACCTTCGGCTCAAAGCAGACTTCACCTTGTGAACTCTTACGATTTGAGGGCTTTGAAGACCATGGCTACTCCAGTGAAGAATACTCTTCTGAAGAAGAATCTATCTTCTCGCAAGCAGAGATTGAATCTACTTATACCTTCGTTATGACGGTGATAACAATTGGAGCTGTTAACATGGAAGAAAAGAATGCTAAGCTGCTACATTGAGAATAGAAAGCAAAGAGAAAGACAAAAGAATCGACGAGTAAAGTCAACAAATTTTGAAGACTTTCCTGGTCAAAAGTTCAAGACTTCCAAGTCATCCACATAAAGACTTACAAGTCAAAAATTCAAGACTTTCAAGTCATTCACAAAAAAAAAAGACTCACAAGTCAAAATTCAAAACTTCCAAGTCATTCAAATCAAGACTCACAAGTCAAATACTTCCAAGTCATCCAAAAAAAGGACTCACAAGTCAGAATTCAAGACTTCCAAGTCATTCGCATCAAGACTCACAAGTAAAAAATTTAAGACTTCCAAGTCATCCACAAATTTCAAGTCAAAATCCAAGACTTCCAAGTCATCAACACCAAAGAATTACAAGTCCAAATCCCAAACTTTCAAGAAAAAGGCTCTCAAGTCACCAAAAGTAAAGACTCCCAAGTCAAAATCCAAGACTTCCAAGTCATCACCGCGAAAGAATTGTAAAAGTCCAAACCCAAGGCTTTCAAGTCAAACTCTCAAGTCACCAAAGTTAAAGACTCCCAAGTCGGAATTCAAAACTTTCAAGTCATAGACTCACAAGTCATCCAAATTTAAATCAACAAAATGAATGGCTCAAAAGTCAAGAAAAAAGAAGACAATGACTTCCAAGTCAGCAATCTACAAGATTTGCAAGTCAGCAAAAATTCAAGACTCTCAAATCAACAAATTTCAAGACTCTCAAGTCACTGAATTCATCGATTTCCAAGTTGACAAAAATTAAAGACTTCCAAGTCCACAAAAATTTGAGATTTTCAAATCAACAAACTTCAAGACTTTTAAGTCACAAAATCCATTGACTTCCAAGTCAACGACACTACAAAGACATCCAAGTCAGTCGAACTCCCGTATCAACAAGTCTCCTAACTCCCAAGTCGACAAAAATGAAAGACTCACAAGCCACCCAAATTCAAATTAACAAAATGAAAGGGCTCACAAGTCAAGATCACGACTTCCAAATCAATAAAATTCGAGATTCCCATATCAACGATGCATACGACTCTTACGTCAGCAAATCCAAAGACTTTCAAGTCAACGAACTTCAGACTCTTAAGTCATCAAACCAACCGACTTCCAAGTCAAATAAATTGATGACTTCCAAGTCAGCCAAATTCAAGACTACCAAGTCGTCAAAATCAAATTTTAAGGTGAAGAAAAACAATTACTCCTAGGTCACCACAAAAAAGACTCCCAAGTCACCCGTGACAAAAGATTCACGAGTTCACGACTCCCAAGTCAAAATGAATGACTCATACGCTAGCAAAATTCAATGACTCGTAAGTCAACAGGATGGAGGACTCCCAAGTCAAGAAAGTTAAAGGCTCAGAGGTCAACGGGATGAAGGACTCCCAAGTCAAGATAAATAAAGACTCATAAATTAATAAGAGAGACTCTTAAGTCAGTAAAGTCCATAGTTCACTCGTGCAAGACTCCAAAGTCAACAAGGCTAAAGACTTTTACGTCCTCACAACAAAGACTCTCAAGTCCAAAGTGCAAAAAAAAGGATCGACTTCCAAATCATCAAAATTTTCGGCTTTCAAGCCGCACTCTAACTTGCCAAGATATTCATGTTAGTGGTTTGCTTCAAGTAAGCACCATCAACAGGATACTCAGGCTGGTTGACAACTTCATTCAAGCATGCAATGTGGGGACATCTTAGTCGTGTTGGTTGAATTCTGTTCCAAGATGACATCCTCGTCCTTTAAATCAGCGGCGCACTCCATTTGGCCAAGCTGAAATTTAGGCACAATAGTATGCCCACTAAATACAAATTATATTCGAGACTCAGCCGCTTCAAACACTCAAAATTCGTGTTCGCGACCGACTCTCGAAGGGGGCATCTGTAGGAGGCAAAAATTTGTCGACCAATTAAAAAATGACACGTGGAAATTAAATTGAATTTATTTGGCCAATTATTATACGCCACGTGTTAAATTAATTATGGCGGTTCATTTAATTGAACTTTAAATTGGAATGCATCCTGACCAATAGTATCATGACACGTGTCAAAGATGATGCAGAAAATAATAATAATTTCTTTATTTAAAATAAAGAGATAATTAATTAATTTGGGCCCAAGCCCAAAGACGACTCAAACCCTAGGCAACCCTAGGCCTCCAGAGCCTATAAATAGAAGTCTTTTCCCTCATTTTCAAAACACACTGCAGTCTATCCCGACGGTATTCGGCATTCTGCACTCCAGAGGCTTCAGAAGATCAAACTGTCAGCAGTCTCCAGCTACCAAGCGCCAAGGATCAAAGTCTGCAAAAGTTCAAGATTGAATCTCCAAGCCTCTACCGCATCAAGATCAAGAACTGCTTCAGAGTTCTTCAGCAACACTTGCAAAGCCTTCAAAAGATCGAACTACAGACGCTCTCCAGCTACAAGCGACGAGGACTAACGCCGGCTAGTTCAACAACTTCTGTTCTTCGCATTAAAGACTGCAGTCGTCTTCTTCGTCTAGTTCATCGATCGAGATAAAGCACTCAATCCCTCGCATCCAAGAACTTGAAGAACTGCAACCAACAGTCAACCTGCAGACGGTTAGACTTCGAGCAACCTCCGGCTACCAAGCATCAAGGAGATCAACGCTCAAGACCTTCAACTCAAGAACTGCTATAGAGCTCTTCAGCTGTTCGATATCGAGATCAAGCGTCTGCGCCCTCGGCTCACCCAAATTTCAGGAGATTGAATCAGAGGGCTACTTTATTGTATTCAATATAGAGATTGTACCTTCATACATTCAAATATTAATACAAATTAATTTGTTTCTCAATTTCTTGTCTTTATTTATTTCAGGCTCGAAATTTGTGTTTACATTTCTAACAAGTTGAACCTATAAGATTATTTGGCTAATTTTCTTAGCTAATTATGCAAAGGAAATTTCATATGTTTTGTTAAGTTTTGTACTAAGTTTAAGTCAAATATGAAATTTATTTAAGTATTGACTTTCATGCATATTTACAAGTATCTTGCCATGTGATTCATGTTTATGAATGTTTATAGAGTTTTATGATTTATTCAAGCATGCCAAAAGGACTTAAGTTTTGGTTTGTTTGATTAAATTAAGTATTTGACTCTATGTTGTTTATGGCATTACAAGTTTAAGAATAATCACTTGATCCTATAAGTGTTTAAGACAATTTTGCTTGATTTTTCTAAGTGCAAAATTGATTTATGTGATTATATGAGTGTGTAGAATCATAAGTTACTTATTTCTTTTATCAATGGAAATATAATTAGACAAGAACATGCTTTAGTCTTGACAAGAAAATATGAGTGGAGTTTTATTCACTTAATATTTTGTTTATAAGTTTGATCATGCTAGTAAGCTTAAGTATGTTATATTTTACTACATGTTAATTTAAGTAGTTGTAAGTCATGTACTTGCTACTATGTTTTCAAGTAATGCAAGTTAGGGGCGGAGCCAGAAAATATTTATAAGGGGTGCCGGTTTATTAATATTCTTGTTAACTCTATCATAAATTTAATCGTCTGATAATTTATTTTTACTTGTTTATTGAACTTTTATCTAAGCTCTTTTATGCTCAATCTAGTAGAAAAGATACTTATTAAATTTTTAATCCCACAATGAAATATAGAATGACAATGTACTACAAATAGTCTCACTAAAGCGAGGTTTAGTGGACTTTAGATGTAGGCAATTTTCCTTATGCACGGGAATGTATGAAGATATTGATACTGACATACCTAAAAAAGAACATTTTGGAAGAGCTAGTAATGAAATATAAAGATAAAAAGAATATGAAACGTAAATTTATAAAACTATGCATTGTTTAAAATATATTAAACTATTTATAAATGTATAATTCTTACAAAGGGTGAATTAAATTACACAATAAAAGTAAAAGAAGAAAAATAATAGAAAATTAGATAAATGAAAAAGCAAATTGTAAACACAAAATTGGCCAAAAAATTCAAAGTAATCAAGAATGAGAATCTTAAGGTTCAAACTTGGGACCAATGAATGCATACATGCACTCCTATTAAGGTAGCTACCATCCTACCATGAGATTACTCATGCATGATTCTAGACAAACTGCTACATATTTTTTTTCTGGAGCATAGGGGGGGCCGTGGCCCCCGCCACCCCCCTCTAGCTCCGCCCATGATGCAAGTTATTCATAAATGACATGGACATAAGTTTATCTACACGTTTGGTTGTTGTAAGCTTCTCATGTTATTCAATCATATTTTAATATGATAAGAGTTTATTAAGATTTTATGCAAGTTCACTAGAAGAAAAATTTCTTTATGAAATAAGTGAATGGATTGCATAAGATATATGAGAAGATTTCATACTTTTGTATGGTTTATGTGCCAATATGTATATGTTTACATATATGTATTCATTGAGTAATGGCATATGAAACATCAAACATGATTAAATAAGTATAAGATTGAATATGATTACTCATGTGTTTTAGTGTATTCATAAATATAAGTTGAATACATGTTTGTCCTTGTTAACTTTTCAAGTTTATAAGAGCATGTAGTAGGATATAAGAAAGTATTTTTTATACATAAGGAATTATGCATACTTGCAATAGACTATAGTTCATGATTATGGAAGTGGTTATTCTTTGAGGTTTTACAAGTTCATAAAGTTTAGTTTATGATCAAGGTTTCCAGATAATCATGATTGAGAATGGTCTATGTTGTTTACATAAGTTGAGTATGCATATATCAAGTTTATTTGCTACATAAGAATTGAAGTGTATAATTTTTTGTACATTTGACTATTCTAAATTCATGATGATATATATTTATCAATGGATTTGAATGACAAAGTTTAAGTGTTATATATTATGTTTAAGTCTTCATAGCTATATGCTTTGAAGGGTGGACTTAAACATAAAAGGAGAGCATACGACCATGGTAATATGATGGTTTAATCATACATTTGGTAGTATACTCTACAACTCTACAAGATAATCATTCATGATTATGAATCATTGTTTATTCAATGAGTTAAAGTTATAAGTTCAAGTATGTAGCAAAGGATTTAGATGTAATGGTTTAATTACATATAAGTTGGGAATTCGATTTCCATATGAATCAAAAGTTAAGTGGTTTATCAAGTGTGAGGTTATTTTTCACAAGTTTGTATCCATGGTTCTTTGGATAATAAGCATATAAGAGGATCCATATCAAGTTTACACACGGTATAGTGTGGTTATATCCAAAATAATATGATGGTTTATTCATATTATGGTGAGACTATTCTTATTAAGGCCATGGTAAAGATATAATTATATATTTAGTGGACCTTGTTATTGGAGATGGGATAAGTAGCTCAAATCTCTACTACTTCACAACAATGACTCAACTTTACGAATTGGAATACCACCAATTTCTAAAGTTCAAATGAGTACGGAGTTGTCTAAAGTAGTAGGAAGCATCAATTTTATACATCTCAGGTTAAGTGACGCTTAATATCTGTAATGATAAGAGGTTGAGTCGTGACACTCTTAATAGACTTTGGGGAGCCTAATTACAGGGGCGGTAAATTCCAAAGACTACCTATGTAAGTGTAAAGTGTGGCCGCATAAAGGAACTATGGGCTAAAGTTCCGAAACACTTACTAAGGATAAGGACACAAGGCCGGATAACAGTGTCAAAGTACTAGCACTAAGATTTTAAAACAAACGTATGTGTATTACGAGTATAGTTGATCGATATAAATCCAAAGTTCAAAGACATGTCTACTTTGTGATTTGGATTCAATTTTGGCTTGTATATACTAAGTGAAAAGTCCAAAGAGCAATCTACTTTTCCTTATGCATATGTTTGTGGGTTTCTCGGGTGATTACAAGTTAAGGTATATCTCAAATGGCGGGGGTGTTAACTCCTTAAGTAAAGTTATTTCAAGGTTTTTTTCATACTCTTGAAATAGCGGGGGATTGTTGGAAATATTTCAAGAGTATAAGAAGATTATATAGCATGAGGAATCATGTGGAATAAGTATAAGGATCATATATAAGATAAAGATTGAAAATATGATCAACACGAGTGTATAAGATAACAGCACGGGTCGTGCTGGTCTCCAGAGAGCAAGAAAAACCATTCTGGGCTCAACATGGACCGTGTTGAGGCAACACGGACCGTGTTGCTCCCAACGACTATATAAGTATTGAACATGGTTAAATAATACACTCAGCCAAATTAACGTTGTATGCTTGTAAATGTAAGTTGTACATATTCTTTATCTTTTTATTTATTTATTTATTTATTTCTCGCATTCAATATTTCATTTGTATGTA
The DNA here is from genome assembly GCA_029582165.1 of Portulaca oleracea. Lineage (NCBI taxonomy): Eukaryota > Viridiplantae > Streptophyta > Magnoliopsida > Caryophyllales > Portulacaceae > Portulaca > Portulaca oleracea. The sequence goes on along the minus strand of CM055872.1, from coordinate 42,919,062 downwards.
ACTTAATAATATAAATTACACTAATTAATTATCCCTCTCTACCTTTTTTTCTTTAATTAACCGGTTTCATAGAGCCCGTTCGTTGAACGGGCGAATTTGAGAATTTTTATTCTCGAATTCGTAACCTTACCCCCGGATCCGAATCTCATGGTTCCTGGTTTGTGGAGTCATTAATTTTGAGTTTATTAATTCTCTTATAAAAATTAATTGACAACTCTTTGTTTAATTTTTTTATTTTATTTCTTTTGGCTCTTTTTTGAATTTTATTTCGATTTTAGATATTTATGTTCAAACAGAAAATTAAACATTGACGAAATAAAACCAAAATATGTTGATAGAGGCATCTCGGGAATCGTTCCTGAGCTTCTGACCAACAGAATACTTGCAAGTATCCGGCTCGATCTGTTGGTTCGGGTCTGATCCCTAGTCTCAGGAATCGTTCCCGAGCCTCTGACCAAAGAATACCTGTCAGTATTCTGCTTGGTCTGTTGATTCGGTTATGATCCCCATCCTTGAGAATTGTTCCCAAGCTTCACACCAACAAAATGCCTCTAGGTATTTATCTAGGTCTGTTGGCTCGGTTTAATCCCCAGCCTCGGGAAAAGTTCCCGAGCCCCTGACCGGTAGCATGCCTCCAGGTATGTGACCCGGTCAATAGGTTTGGTTCGGATCCCGAGGCACTTTGGTTTGCATATTTTGTTTTCCTTTTTTTCATTTTTATTTTCTGACTTTTCTAAATAAAATTCAAAAAATTGTCATTTGAGCATAATAATAAAAGAAAATTAATAAACGGGAAATTCAATTAAAATCTCCTCAAAGAAAAGACACCCCTTTTGACTCGCCTCATCACGTGGGATAGTTTTGGAATTTTCCAGGGTCCCACATAATAATAATAATAATAATAATAATAATAATAATAATAATAATAATAATAATAATAATAATAATAATATATTTTTTCCAAATAAATCCGGATATCACAGTTATAACAATTAGAATGGGTTGGAAGAGCATTGGTTTTAGCCATTAATTAAAGTTCAAGAGGAAACTCTCTCAGTTCTCTCTCAAGTTTTGCTTTTACTTTAATCTCAAAATTACTTGTGATGGTGTTAGCAAGCCAAATCATTTAAAGATTAGTGGTGATTATCTTTATGTAATCTTAGTGGGTTATCGTAGGACCCCGGGAAAAGACCCACTTTTCCCGTGATGCGCTACTTAGGTGATCGGGAGCTGACTAAGATTGCTTAATCCTTAAATAAGGATATTTTTATTTTATGAAAATCGTTTTTCGAGGTGATGAAACTTTCATTACTAAAAAACCTATTTTTGGCAACGACGTTTGTCGTTGCAGAAGACTCAAAGTCGTTGCCAAAAATGTTTTTGCCAACAACTAAAGCCGTTGCCAAAAATGTTTTTGCCAACAACTAAAGTCGTTGCCTGTACGGGCGTTGCAAAAGACACCTGCAAATAAACTAGCTTTGGCAACAACCATGTTGTTGCAATAGGTTGCAAATGTTTGCAAGACATTATTCACAATGCCAATGTTATAAAAAACATTAGCTTTCACAATGACCATGTTGTTGCAATAGGTTGTAAATATCGAAAGCATTATTCACAACAATATTGTTGTTGCCAAAAACATTGGCTTTCACAACGATCATGTTGTTGTATTAAGTTGTATATATTTGCAAGTCATGCTTCACAACAACATTGTCATCGATAAAAACATATATATATATATATATATTATTCATTTATAAACCTATTTATATCATAAGAATACACGAAATTACCATGAAATATTTTACAAATGACTTAACATTCATCCATTTACAAATTTGGGCCGGAGAGGAAAGACAAGGTCCGCCTAGGAGGCTTGTAGGCCGCTTGACCTACAATATCTGCACAATTGAGTCTGTCTGTCCTCGGCCCAAGGGAAAATGAATGGAAAATGGCATAGGTCAAGCGGCCTATGCCATTTTCTGGGTCCATTTTCTCTTGGCCGAATCCCCAATTCATGAAATGGTAATGAAAAATCATTGGTAATTATTTTTTAGAAATAACGCATATTTTTTAATGATTAAAAGGATTTATAAAAGAGAAAGAGTCGCCCTTCGATTTAAGGAAATCGACAAACCGAAATAAGAAAGAAAATGACTCCGGTTCACAAACCCGAATTCTAAGTTCGGGGGCAAGGTTACGGATTCGAGAATTGAAGAATTCTCAAATTCGCCTGTTATAAAAATAGACTCTATTAAAATCGAACTTGAAATGAAAAGAGCGGGGAGAAGTTTTAAAAAAAATTCACAACATTATATTCATGAGCATGCAATGTTTAAGACATGGTGTCTTTTACAAAAATATGTACAAGCAACATGATACAAAGAATAGATTACATCATTAGCACGTACATAAAAGATCAAACCTTACTTAAGATGTCGGTATGATGTGAAACCGGATCTCCTCTTGATAACTTGAAGGGAAAATGGAGATGGGATATGGTAGGGTAGGATTTGGATGTGAGGGATTATGGATGAATGATGATATGAATAAAGATTAAGAGAGTATGGATATAGGTGAGATTTTGAGAGAGTTTTAGTAGTATATATGATGATAGTTGATGATGAATGGTATGGAGAGGTGGGGTATTTATAGGTGGGTGAGAGTTGATGAGGATGGAAGGAAGAGGGAACACGTCCCAAAGATCATGCCCTCAATATGCATGATTGTAGGCCGTTTGACCTAGCTACGTCGTGATCAAGAGTCAAATGTCAAAGCTGAGATCAAGGGATGGCGGGGCTCATTATAGCACCAAAAATTAAATAAAATGCCAAAGGCTAAGCGGCCTATGGCATTTAAACACACGGATTCCTGACCTGGCAGTTAGCAAAGGGCTGGTGTTTACATGTCAAAGGCTAAGCGACCTATGCATTTTATTACGGACCGAAATTTGCTTGCTGGGCCAGCCTGAAAATTGGTTTAGGCTAAGTGGCCTACATGCTTCCAATGTGGGCTGATTCGGCCTGTTGGGCCTGCTTTGACAACACCGTGGGCCTAAATGATCCATGTTGTATTCGGCCCGTAACTTGCTGAGTTTTGAGTCGGAAATTTGTCGGTGCAAATCTCGGTGTCTACAATTATAGTTCTTGGTGATGGATTTATCCTTTACCTAAGTTCATATCTTGTGTTCAAGGTTCTTGTTGAGTTCCGGGTTCAAATTCATCACCTCCATCAACTCAAGCATTCATCCAACCATGCCATGTTCCACTATTGTTACAACAGATGCGAGGGGATGCCCAACCATTAGAGATCGTCTTTGATAAAATTAAGTTTTAGGTCAAGGTGATTGACATACCAATAAAGAAGAACACTTTCGGCTTTGCTAATTTCTTTGATTCCAAGTTAGGGCAATTTATTGAAGCAAATGAGGAAGATATTTTGGCTTCCACCCAAACCTGGAAGTTGAAGGTGGATACCAACAATCATTAAACCCTTGAGAAGAGGCATACAAGTCAAGATTGATGGAAATCCAAAGTGTACGTCGATTAAATATGTAAAACTACCAAAACACTGCTTTGGATGTGGCCTGATTAGCCATGTCTACGAGAGATGTCCCGCATATGATCCAAGAATATAGGAGTCAATCTTCCCTATGCAATCAAGCTCAAAGGCTCTCTTTTGATAAGGAAGCACAGAACTTTAGATGATGAATGGAGGAAAGAAAGACATAAACTTTTGGAGCTACCGGGGGAGGTGAGTGTTGCTAAATTGAAAGTAACGTTATTCTTTACTACAATGGATCATAGAAAAGGGGATGTTGGAAATAAGGGAGCGGAAACGAATGAGGAAGAGACATACATTGATGGGAATTGAATTAAAGCCAACAAAAGGAAGGTCGATGATCTTTGAGGTAATAAACAAGGGGAACGAAAGGTTAGGTTAATGGACAACACAAACGAGGAGAATTCATCCAAGGTAAAGACTGGAAATGTCCAGTCGCGTTAGGCGCTATGAAATCATTTTGAATTATAGGGGATGCGACAACCCTTTAGCAGTTTAAGCACTTCACTATTAGATCAGGAAATACTGCCCTGACATCATTTTCTCTCGAAAAAGATGTAAACAACCTTTAGAATATCGAGAGATTGGGTCTAAAAATTAGTATGAAGAATTGTTACAATGTACGAAATAGAGGTAGGTCTGGGGGCATGACTATTTTCAAGAGAGAGGACTTAGACTTTCAATTGATATGGAGTGATCATAACCATATCCTGGGCGGCGTCCTTGGAGGGGCCATACTTCGATGTGCTTCACGGGGATGTATGGGTGGCTAGAGGGCCACAACAAATAGAGAGCGTGGAATATGATGAAGAGCAAGGTGTCAAAGACAAGCATCCCTACTACTATAGGAAGAAACTTAAATGAAATTTTCTAGATGGTTGAAAATGTTGGGGGGAGGGGGTGGAGAAAGACAAGAGGGTTATGGAGTATTAAGAGAAGCCTTGTCAGATTGTAGTTTAGGCGATATTAGGTAGGGGTTGAGATGAGTGATGTTGTACAAGAGAAAGATTGGATTGGTATGTATCTAATGAAAGTTGGTTTATTAAATTTCCAAATGCAGAGGTGGAAAATCGGTAACATATTAATGCGATCATTCTCCTATCTTACAGAATTCAGAGACTAGAAGGTTTTACGGAATCATAAGAACACAGGGCTTCTAGTTTGAGAAGTTCTTTCAAAGAAGCCTTATCAGATTGTAGTTTAGGTGATATTGGCTAGGGGTTGAGATGAGTCATATTTTACAAGAGAAAGATTGGATTGATATGTAGCTAATGAAAGTTGGTTCATTAAATTTTCCGAATGCACAGGTCAAAAATTTGGTAAGATATAAATTCAATCATTCTCCTATCTTACAAAATTCAGAGACCAGAATATTTTGGGGAACCATAAGAACACGTGGCTTCCAGTTTGAGCAGTTTGGGTATGAGCATGTAGATTGTGAAAAATCATTGTGGAAGTTTGGGAGCAACCATGCCATGATATATGTTGAACAAAATTGATAGGGTGTCTCTTATAAACTAGGAGAGTTATATATAGTAAAGAGAATTTTGGTAATTTGAGAAAGAAAATCTATTAACTTGAAAAGGAGTTGAAACATTACCAAAACCTAAGTCCCCCTCAATCAAACATGATGAGATGTCTAGCATTGGAGAAGGAGCTAATGGCGTGGTATAGAAGGCACGAGCAGTGGCGGCTATTGCGTCCAAGGTTGAAGGAATTGTCTGAAGGGGACCGCAACACTCCATGTTTTCATCATAAAGTTACCCACAGGAGGAGAGTTAGCTGGATTCATAAGTTAAAAACAACAGATGGGCAATTGGTGGAAGGCCAAAGGAATATCACTAGGGCCATTGAAGAATATTTCCGAGAGATTTTTTTTCTTCATAAAACAGTATTAGAGGCCTCACGATTTATTAACAATCCAACCTAATGTGACACAACGTATGAACGAAGCTATAATGCACCTTTACACCAAGGAGGATATTAGAAATTCTCTAATTCAAATGTATCCAACCAAATCCCCAAGTATGGATGAAATGCACACTTCGTTTTACCAACATTTTTGGAAAATTATGGACAAGGATGTGGTCTGGGTTGTTCAATCCATTATGACAGACAATAGAGACCATATGAAGACTAACATAACTGTAATAACTCTCATTCCGAAAGTGAAAGTGCCCTTGGGGCAGACTGAATATCACCCTATAAGCTTGTGCAACGTCTTATACAATGTGGTGTCCAAAACCATAACCAACGTACCGGAGTTATTGATGCCTTTAATCATCTGAGACATTCAAAGTGGGTTTGTTTCGAGTAGGCTGGTCATGGATAACATCATAGACTTCATAGTGGCCTTAGAACTATTTCACACTATGATCAAGAGTAATCCCAAGAGTAGGAAAAGGACCATGGCTTTGAAGCTTAACATGGGCAAAGCCTAAGATCGCGTTGAATTGGGCTTTCTCACGGGTTTGCTGTTACATATGGGCTTTGATAGTCGCTGGTTGAATTGTCATTATGATTTATGAGGTGTCTCTTTGATCACTTACTCCTTCAAAGTTAACGACAAAGTATGCAAGAATGTTTCTCCGAGCAAAGGATTGAGGTAAGGAGACACCATTTTCCCATACATCATCATCATCATTGTCAAATCTCTCTCGGTGCTTATTACTGCGACAGTCCAGAAAGGTCGTTTACATGGTGCCAAGGTGATTAGAAATGGTCCCATCATTTGCCATTTGTTTTTTGCTAGTGATAACCTTTTCTTTTGCAGGACCACCCCAAAAGAATTCCTTACTCTCGTTGAAATTCTCAACCAATATAAACAGGTATTAGGCCAAAAAATTAATTTCTGAAAGTTGGAGGTTTCTTTTAGGTGTTGTTACAACAAAGAAGGATGAGCTTGTGGCTATTTTAGGGGTTAAGCTGCTGCTGAAACATACAAAGTACCTAGGTGTACCAACAGTGTTGAGAAGAAGTAAGGAGGTATTTTCGGCGCCAAGGGAACGCATTTGGAAAAAGCTAAACAAATGGAAGGAACGATATGTTTCAAGAGCGGGGAAGGAAATTCTATTGCAAGCCATCATACAAGTAATTCCCACATATTTGATGAGCATTTTTACATGGCCAAGGAACATAATAGATGTCTTACGTAGTGCTTGTGCAAGATTCTGGTTATTGGGTGGGCCAGGGTGGGGGACGAGGGGATGGTGATTCATTGGATTGCTTAGCATAAGTTATGTACTCCCAAATATTTGGGTGGAATGAGTTTTCGGAGATTGAATATATTCAACGATGCCCTTTTAGAGAAGCAGGGGTGGAGAGTCATGGAGAAGAAAGAGAGTTTGCATGCTCGGGTGATGAAACATAAGTATTTTCCACATTGAAGTTTTCTTGATTCTTTACTAGACTAAGCCCCTTAGTTACTCCTGGAGGGGAATTTGTGCCTCAAAGGCCCTGATTAAGTTGGCCTAGCATGAAGAGTAGGTAGTGGGTGCGAATAAATATGTGATTTGATCCCTGGTTGATAGATGGCAAAGGGAAGCTGCTCACAACCCTGATAGTTTTAGGTACTTAAGATAAGAGGTTCTGTGATTTCGTAAATTTCGAGGAAAGAGGGTGGAACATAGAAGTGGTGTAGCTGATGTTTAACGAGAGGGACAAGGATATAATTCTTGCAACTTCAATTAGGCAAGATTCCCACAAGACAAACAAATTTGGTGCTTATTTGATAGTGGGAAATATACTGTGAAATCAACTTACCTTGGCTCTTCTATCAATTTTAAAGAAACATTGGCCCTTGTTTGTAGACCCTGAAAAATTCTCGTTCAGGGAATTTATTCAAAGTGCTACTTAGTTGGATGCCGAATAAGGTGGCGTAATCCTTAAATAAGGAAATTGAATAAAATACTAACAATTCTAAATCACCTTGAATTTGTAAATTGGATCCGTAAGTTTTGATCATTCGAATTAATGATTAAGAATTCCGATCCAAGTCATCCATAACACGCGAGATAAGTGACCCAAACTGGGCCAACACACTGGGCTGACAAGTAAGGCCTGGAGGCTTTTCTCTTGTCAAAGCAGTAGACTATTAGTTTGTAGATCAGAAGTAGGAGCCAATCGAACCAATAAAGCCAGACGACTTTACGACAAAGTAAACTCAACTATTTCTTTTGTTATCTCCTGTATTAAACGTAAATTGAATATTCAATCAAGGGCACTAATAATCAAAACTCATATAGATCAAATTAGGCAAATCATGATGTGAAGAGTCGCTAGTTGCTTTTTAGGAAAAACAACAAACTTTTAGAAAATTGACTCTGGCCTACAAATCCAGAAATCGGATTCTGGGGTAAGGTTATGAATATGATAATTAGAAAATTATTTGAGTCGCTTGTTTTCGAAAACATACTCTACTAAAATCAAATGTACGCAAATAAATAAAAGGAGGAAATTTGTAAAGATTTCACAAAGAAACTATTATATCATGCATTATAAAAATATACAATTACAAGTTGTACAATTATTGACTATCTAAGTTGGAAAATTGGAATCTAATAAACCAAATTTTATGTCCATTTTAATCTAACAAACTAAACTTAACTTGTCGTTAATGGCAAACTATACTTAACATAATATTTTTTTAGTGAACCTCCACCAATTTTCGGTTCCCGAAAGAATGACATGGAGGTTTTTTTGCTGATGTGGAGTGTTTTATAGGGAAAAAATAAAAGGAAAATGAAGATGACTTCCTCTTCCTTTTCTCCTTGTCAAGCTTGGTTCTGGGCCTCACATTTTCTTCATCCAGACGTTCAATGTTCTGACTCCCATCCCTCATTCTCTGTAATTCATTTCCCATTCTTGTCACTTCAGACAACAGCTGCTCGAGTCTTTCTTCCAACACATTGTTCATTTCAATTAGGTTCATTTTAATCAACAAAAAAAACTTCCATGTCATTTTTCCGGTAACCAGAAATTGGTGGAGGTTCACTAAGAAAAATATTGTGTTAAGTACAGTTTGTCATTAACAAAAAGTTAAGTTTGGTTTGTTAGATCAAAATGAACATAAAGTTTGGTTTATTAGATTCCAATTTTCCATCTAAGTTTACATAATAATACAAGAATTAAAAGAAAATAAAATGTTAACTGATCTGATTAACAATAAGCATGCAAAAGTGAAGGTTAAGAGAGGGAGATACAATGAGATATTACTGCTAGTATCAGTACACTAGCATAATTCAAAGGTGAAGAAAATAAAAAGGGGGGCAGACTTGTATTTATAGGAGTAGGATTGCAGATTAAACGAAGATTGCGAGAATAATCATAACATTCAGTAGAATAAAATAATTGAGATTACGATATGATTTTCTGCAATTAAATGAGGGAAAATATTATTTTCCTAAAGAGAGAAACCTCCAGGCTTTCAATGGGAGACAATGAATATTTCGGCAATTAAATATGGGCAGATAATGTTTTTCTAATAGAAAAGCCTCCCGGCTTTCGTATGGAAATATGAAATATTTTGATATTTTATGGAAAATGGGGATGAAGTAATGTTAACCGAAATTTGAATATTTGGGAATAAAATTTGTCGATAATGGGGACGAAATGAGCCAAGGCAAATAAGAAAAGCCTAGAGGTTTTTCTGATTTATCCGCATTTCTCAGCTATTGGGTTTGAAAAATGGGCCAAGATCAACTAGTAAAACCTCTTTTCTTTGGATTGGAATACGAAATGGAAGAAGTGGGCTAAGAAAAATGGGTTTTAGGTTGTCTCTTTTGGGCTTTTTAATTTCTTTGTATGCTAGTTATTTTTGGGCTAGAAATTATACTAAAATACCCGTACAAAATCCGGTGCCTACACTGTTATGGAAAGCAAATGTGATCCCCAAGGCCTGAGAATTCCGGTGGAAGTACTATGTGCTAAAGTTCTCCCGACAAAGTCTCTACTATGCCAAAGAGATATGAAGGGCAAGGATACAGTAGAGCAATGAACTCAAGGATGAAGTATATCTCAACAAGCTTGACAATGTCCTCGTGCGCTTGGAATGATAGGAATTACTACGTATTCAATGGACAAAAAAGCCTCATACATGGTTTTGGTCCTGTGAGCTCAAGCTTTGGTCAAGGAAATTTCTCTTTTGCAAGCCAATCAAAAAGCATGCAATGTAAAGTCTAGGTAGGTTCTTATAGAGGTTTGGTGTACTCCTATGCAGGGGTTTATAAAAGGGTTTATTAGGTTTTAAAATCCCAAACTTTGAGGTTTGTTTATCAGAATATCCATTTCAATTTTAATATGAATATCCCATACTTTGGGGGGTTGTATTTGGCAGTAGCCCAACATCAAATTAACATAAATTAATCTCGGGTTTTTCTGTGATATAACAATATTTGTTGGGGTATTTTGTAGAATGAAAGTATGTCTAAGCCAAAAAACAATCATTGCATTGTAAAAAAATCCGAGTTTAATTGATGTAAATTCGATTTTGTGATGCTAATAAATACCAATGCCTAAAGTTTGGGATATTCGTGTTAAAATAAAGTTTGGGATATTATCATAAACAAGAACCAAAATTGGGGATTTTAAAACCAAATAATCCTTTATAAAATTTAATGCGGATGCCCACGTGAGAAGATGACTAGATTGGTGTCATGGTGATTGCAAGAAATCCGAAGGGTATGGTGGAGCTCGTTGCGATGAGTAGAGAATCCGAGCAAGATGGTCAGCAACTATCGTGGAAGCTCAGGCAACGATCTACGACATTCAACTGGCCACTAGGTTCAATTTTTGGGAAGTTGACATGAAGTCAGAATGTCTTATCTTGGTTCAACGGATCATCAAGACTTCAACTTTGCAGCAAACTTGATCTTTTGTTAGATGATATTCTCTTTCTCAACAGCTAGCTATTTTAATTTCTGCTAGTGGCATCATGTGAAAAATATGAGAATTTTCCAATCTATCATCCAGTTAGAGTAGTGACTACGGGGAAAGAGCAAATTTGGCATGATATGTACCACACATAGCCAAATCTTGAACTATGTACTGATGAACTCCTTATCAATATAACTCTCCCACTCATTTCCCCAAAAAATTCTAATTAACTAACGCTCATATTTTTCATGGTTGACAAATCATACGATACCACAAAGATACCGCATACACAACTCACCACACTTTACCACAAATTATTACTTTTCTCTCTCCTCACTTTTCTCCTCTACTTTTTACACTCTCTCTCCTCACCTACCCCACATGCCAATAACCTACTACAATTCCACCACACCCACCACAATTTCACCACACCTCACCACACCATACCGCAAAATACTGCAGAAAAGAACAGGGCCTAATTTTTCAAGGGAATTGGATTGGTTGAAGCAATCCAATCTTATCCAAACCTATCCAAACTTATCTAAACATTATACAATTTCCAAAAAAAATCATCTCTAAAAACACAATTCCCTAAAAAAGCATCATAGCTTATCCAAACCAATCTAATCTAATCCAATCCAATATAATTCAATCTATCCAAACCTGATTTTAACCGATCCAAAGAATTTCCATTCTTAAGGAAAGGTGGAGCCCAAAACTGAGGATTAGTTTACAGTTAAGAGATCCTAAGATAAACTAATTAAAGGCATTGAAGATTCAAAGGGAGTTTATCAAAGTGGATGTAATGATTTTATCTTGAAAAGCACATCAGATCTATGACTAGTTAGTTTGGAGGTTTGACTGCAATCCTCTAGGGAAAAGTGAGGATACATAATATACAATGATGCGCTCTATGTTAGCATTATTATCTTAAAGACATAGACAGATGACATGATATGATGATTCAAAAAACAAGAAAGGCTAAGCATGTGCCCAAGTTCCCCTCCTACTTATATATTATCTGTCCCAACTTCTGCCCTTTTGATCTAAAACACAGCTGTAAAGATTCCATGCCCCATATGTAATATAGCAGAGAGACAGAGAGAGAAAGTACTCAAACTTGTGCAGATTAAAAAGTCATTATTATCAAAAGGAATAAAGATACATAGATCAATGCCTCCCAAGACAGATCTCTAATATAATGACTTTTATCAGCTGAGTTAGCTGATATGTATCTGCACTGAGTTTTGTTTTGCATCCCGAGTTGAGACGCTCGGTTAGAGAGAGAATAAAAGAATGTAGTAGTAATAATTATCCAACAATATCTAATTAATTAACCCCTAATTAATAATAATAATAATAATAATTAAACAAATTGAATTACAAAAAATTGATGTTTCTTTTCTTTTCTTTTCCTTTTTTTTTTGCTGGGAGTTTGTTCTTGTTTGCTGCAGAGGCACCACCATCTCCCACCCTTATGGTTGTTATTAGTAGGTTTCCTTTTTCTTCAGTCTGTCTCCTCCTCCAACTGTACCTATTCCACAGCCAGGCAAACTGAATCCTCTTATATCAGTTTTTTATTTTTTTTTTGGGATAGTTGGAAGCCAAAAGGTTATAAAGCACCAAAGATGCTACAAAATAAACGCAAAAACAACAGGAACCAAAAAAAGAAAAACAGCAACAGTTGGAAGATACAGACAAGAAAATCAAAGCAACTACAAAACAACTAAAAGACCATCCAAAAGGCAATTCACTTCTTCTTGATTGGTAAAACCTTTAACCCACAGACATCTTGTATCATCTTTTTTATTTATAAATAGATAGAAACATGCATTTTTTAAAAAGTTATTGCAAATTGAAGGTGCCCATGTTGGAATAGAGCTAATACAATAAAGATGCTAGCTTTATAGTAATTAACAAAACAGTTGTAGTCATACTTGGACACATGCAACATGTAATGCCAGCCAGACTTGCAAGCATGCATGTTATGTTAGACATGATCTATATGCACAGGGAGTGATTGATGACCACTACTTGATCAGCAGACGGCCAAGCCCAAACTAGATCTACACATATGAATTGATGCTTTTATTCTTTTACAACATTCTTACGATTAGAACTATTTTGGGTTTTTTGTATTTTGGATCCCGAATTTTAGGGTATTTATTTTTTGAACCCTTGGTTTTCAGCATTAATTTTTTAGCCCCTAAAGCTTGTAGGCTGAATAGAAAAAGACTTTAAAGTTAGTGGGCTGAAGAAAAAGACTCATTTCTCGTTCTTTATTTTCATCCCATGTTTGAATTTATCTTCTGATTGACGTCAAGCTTCAGGACTATGGTTAAAACCGATATTGAAGCTATAATATACCTCTCTTATTCATGTTGGGGCTACTTAGACACCTGAGTATAGGGGTTTATGTAACTCCAACATAAATAATAGAGGTTTATTATAACTTTAATATCAATTTTAATGTTAGTATTGAAGTTTGACGCCAATCGAGAGAAAAATTCAAACCTGGAAAGAGAAAAAAAAAACGGGAACGAGCTTTTTCTTCGGCCTACAAACTTTAGGGTCCTGTTTTTTCAACCTACAAACTTTAGGGTACAAAAAGTTTCAGAAAATAAATACCCTTAAAGTTCGGAGTCCAAAATACAAAAAACCATAACTATATTATGTGATAATTTTATTTTTAAGAAATATGATTGAAAAAAGAAAAGAAGGGTTAGTTAATTACCAGAGGGAGGGGGGAGGGAGACAGGAGTGGGCTTGGAGATGATGGTTGGGGGAGCAGTGATCGGGGCGGCCGAGGCGGGTTGGAACATCTGGGCTGGGAGGCCCATGGTGGCTGCTGCTTGATGATGATGCTGGTGGTGGTAGTAAAAAGGGTACATTGACATTGGCATCAATGTGTTTGCTGCTCCTCCCGTTGCTGCTGTTCCTCCCATCATCACTTGCTGTGGGTGGTGGTGGTACATCTGTGTGTATGCCCCACCGTTCATGTAGGCCCCACCGTTGTACCCCATTTTCTGCATCCCCAACAATATAATTGTTAGAATATGAAATTATTTTTAGGGTTTTATAATATATTGAACTTTTAGGATATTAGATGATAATACACTAAATTTTGGTCTTGGACAATAATGCATCCGGACTATTTCAGAGGTGGCTTACTTGGTGACAATTCTACGTGGTCTTAAAGTATAGTGTATTGTTGTACAATGTCAAAATTCAGTGTATTATTTTCCAATATTCCGAAAGTTCAGTATATTAACGATTAAAAATCTTTATTTTTAAGTTTTCAACTATCAACTTAAACTTTTGATTGATCGGAATTACAAGACATTTTCAAGTAATTCTAATGATTTTATAAGGCATAGTATATGATACAACAAAGACTTGAGTTGGAACGTGGAAGAAATGCATTATGCAAGAAGTTACAATTGTTAAACACCAAGGTAAATGAGATTTTAACTGAATTTCATGCAAGCATCAACCTTTAATTTGTAACTTTGAGTTACAACTTGTTTCATGAACTATTACATATCCATTATACGTTGAGTACTGAATATTTTACTTGACCTTGTATTATATCCCGTTACATGCATGCATTATTAACCTGACATAATCTCTTTGATTCCATATATTTAGAAAGTAACGATTAAACTTACATTATTATAGGTGACATCGGCAGCAATGTAGGCAGGGGAGTACCTGAAATTTTACAGGGAAAAAAAGTCCATTATTAATAAAACAGAAAAACAAAACTGATCATAAAAAATGCTGAAACTACAAAGAGGGATAGTATTTTTGTAATTTAAACACCCACCCATAAAAGGGGATAGCCTGGTGATGGTGATGTGCATGAATAGCAGCACCCCCCGGAGCACCCCCGGCAGCAGCAGCAGCGGTGGGATAATACCACTGAACATGAGCGGCAGGTGGTGGTGGCGGTGGTGGTGCCGGAACATGCCGGATTCCGCCAGTGGACGGCGGCTGCTGCGGTGGAGGAGGGGTGGCTGAGGAGGACCGAGGTGGGCGGCGGGCACCCAGCGCCGCCAGGTTGCAGTTGGCTCTCCGCCCGTTGATGATCGGGGTCGCGTCCTCGCAGGCCTTCTTTGCTGCTTCTGGGTCCTTGAATGTCACCTACATTTTTTTTCCATCGTTAATTTTTAATAATATTTTCTCTAATAATTATACATGTTTATCAATTATAAAAGTATAATACTTATTAACTAGGTCAAAAAATATAAATAATATTAAATTTTATCAATCATAGTAGAAAATGTACATTTTATGCGTTGTTTTATATTTTTGAAAAGATATAAATAAATAAATAAATATTTTTATATTGTCTATAGGTTATAATAACCCTCAAAGTAATGAAACATACATTTATAATGATTCAAATATACTTACATTTAATATTATGAGTGATTTAAGTGAAATGCAAGGTGGTTAAGTGCATAAAGATGTTTATCATTTTGTTTTTTAAGAAAAGAATAGGATTTTGGGATCGTAATATATCCAATTTTTTGGATATTGAATCGTAATATAACCACCTTTATTATTAACTAATATACCGATGTTTATATCTAGCTAATTCTAATATATTTAACATGATTTCAATAGTGGTGAATCGATGTCAATTGTGACTTAAATGGACTCTTATATGTGTCTGCATGATGATTAGTTGACAATTCATTTTAAGCATGAATAGTAATCTAGATTTGAACAAAGGATAAACCAAAAAGGCATTTTGTAACGAAAGTTTTGAAGATGATTAATGATGTGTGATTGAGACTTGACTGCCGCAATCTCAGCACAGTTTGTCATTCAATTAGGAATCACAGCAAATCATGCCGTACAATGTTTCTGTGAACTTCTACTTTTCTAATTCGTTTTCAAATCATATATGGGGTATTCTTGCTCATAAAACAAAAAAAAAATCATAATTGGAATTCACAATTTGACAATATTTTCTTAAAAAAGAAGCTACCATTCTTTTGTGAGCTCAAAGAAGTTACCATTTTACAGTTAATTAATTACCATGTCGAATCATTCCTAATCTTTACATGACGCTAATTTTAAAGGAAATTGTAATATCTAACTTCAATTTATTTTTTTTTTTTAGAGAACTTCAATTTTTTTTTGGCATTTATTTATCTTGAAATTTATGATATTTATTTTTCATCCCTATACTTTCAAAATTTATATTATATATTATATTTACCTAGTCAATGATTTTTGTAGTATGTTTCTCCAAGTTTCTCAATCTTCTCAAGATAAAGAGAAACGCGATATTTATTTTTATTATTAAAAGTTAAATTTTTTATATTTCACCATAATTCACAGCAATTTTCGTCAATCCACCGCAATCCACCACAACTTTTCCCAACCCATTACAATCCACAACATTTCCTCCATACCACACTATACCGCACCGCAGCCAGCCCTTTAAAGAGCGGGGCCTAAGCTAATTTAAATATGAACTAAAAATCTATGGGTAAAAACATAAATGTCACAAACTTTATGATGAATTTACTTAACTAGTAATAAGTCCACTAAACCCAAATGAGAAATAGAATTCCAAATCTAACCAAAAAAATTGCTCAAAGCTACCCTAATATTTAGGAAAACTATTTTTCGGTACCCAACTTTTCAAAATTCATTTTGAGGTACCCTTACTTTTTGGGTTAGTAATTATTTGGTGCTTTTCAGGCCATCAATTTTATTAAGTGACCGAAATACCCTTATTCTTCTTCTTTAACGGTATTTCTTAAAAAATGAAATAACAATGATATTTCGGTCACTTAACCAAATTGATGACAAAAAAAACACCTAATAATTTCTAACTCAAAAAGTAAGGGTACCCCAAAATGAGTTTTGAAAAGTCGGGGTAGCTAAAAAAACATTTCACCATAAGTTAGGGTACTTCCGAGTAATTTATCGATAAGGGTGAAGCGAAATGAGAATGAAATGCAGGATAAAGTAATAGAGAAGAGAGAAAGAAGCGAAATATAAGCAATAGACATACAAAGCCGTAGCCCTTGGAACGTCCAGTGAGCTTGTCAGAGATAATGACAGCCTCCAAGATCTCCCCAAACTTCTCAAAGTGTTGTCGCATGGCTTCTTTTGGTGTCTCCCACGCTAAGCCCCCCACAAACACCTTCGTCAACGTCGTGTCTCCGAACTGTCCGCCATTGTTGTTGTTGTTGCCGTTGCTCATCGTCATCTGTAAACTAATGATCAATTCAAGCTCTAGAGATTGAGAGAAGAGGAGAATGTATGGAGGATCAAATAAAAGACTGGGAGAGAAGAGGGAGGAGCCCAAATATAACAAGAATGGAAAAAGATGGGGGGGATTAAAAAAGAGGGATGGACAGGTAATGACAGGTAATAGTGTTGTGCTGATTAGGCGCATGGCTGTAAAGTTGGGTTTTTAAGGGGATTTTTGGTTCAAAATAACCCGATCGTCGGAAGTCATTTCGAAAATAATCCAAACTCACTTTTTGGCAGAAAATAATTCAAACTTTTAGCCTATTTACTCGGACTAAATCGAAATCGATTTCCGGCGTCGTATTGTTGACTGTTCAGCTTATGTAGACTCCAATCAGCATAAATTCAAAACCAAAATCAATTAAATAAAAACGTGCTCAGGCTGCTCCGTCGATATTGTAACGCCAGAAATCGATTTCGGTTTAGTTCGAGTAAATAAGTTAAAAGTTTGGATTATTTTCAGCCCAAAAGTGAGTTTGAATTATTTTCAGCTAATGACCCTAACTTCGGATTATTTTGAGCCAAAAACCCTTTTAGGGCTATCAAAATTTTTGATTCGGGTTATTTTGGATACAGATGAATTATCTAAGGTTTGATGAAAACTTGCTGTTGATGTGATATTTGATGTTTATTGGTATTTTTCAGGTCAAATAATTCGGACAAGCTTAATTTCAAGTTAATATCGAATTCGTTCAATACAAAAATGGGAAATGTTATATCTGAATTTTCGATCAAATCGATGGAAATTAGTACCCAGATAGAAATTTATGACCGTACCCAATTTTTTTTAGGTCGAACTAAACTGGATTGAGTGAGATACATTTTTTAATAGCCTTAGCTAGTTTTTATTTTCCACATCTCTTCGGTCAGTTGTTATTTGGGTTTTTATTGGCAGAGCTGTTTAGGCTCTGTTCCTTGGATTGGATAAAATGATTTTTTTTGGGGAATTGTGTTTTTAGAGATGATTTTTTTAGGGAATTGTGTAAAGTTTGGATTGGATTTGAAGAGTTACCATAAAATGAAGTTTGGTTGGATTGGATTGGATTGAATACTTTTTTGGGAAATTGTGTTTTTAGAGAGGAAAAGTGTTTGGGGAATTGTGTAAGGTTTGAATTGGATTTGATTGGATTGGAAATAGTTGCCAATCCGAAGAACATGCATGTCTAATACAGAAAAAATCCAGTCCGGTTATGGAATTTTTGTTTGAACTTTGACACTAATTGATTTGGCCGAAAATTCAAATACAATCTTTTTCCAAATTTTTATTGCCTGAATCCGATTCAGACCCGAATTTATGTTTGTCCGACCCAAAAAATACGCAAAAAGCTAGATATCGGACAACAAATTTTCACCCGATGATTTGTCGAAACCCGGAATCACCTAGACCTGGGTTTTTGCTAGCTCAGTTATTAGGGCCATCAAACTTTTGGGTTGTGGTCATTTCAACCCATGAAAAGTTAACGTCAGACATTTGATTTTTTTGAGTATTTTTCACGTTGTATATAAACTTGAATTCGGGTCAATATTAAGTTCATTCAATTCAAAAATAGAAAATATTATCTTCGAATTCTCATTCAAATCGATTGAAATCAGAATTTGGACAAAAGTTTATGACCGTATCCAATTTTTCCCGGTTCTAACATTTTTCGAGTGAGCATGGGCTTATCCCCATTGACATTTGGAGTGGCCAGCCACCCTCACTTTTTTTTTTTTCAAATTTAGTATAATTTTGGATGGAAAAATATATTGTATATTTATAAAAATAAGTATAATAATATATTGAACACCCCTGATTTAAAAGTCTAAATTTGTCACCCCGAATGAGAGATCTAGACTTTTTTAACGGCCCTAGTTTTTATTTTGCACATCTCTTCGATCTGTCTGTGAATTGTTAATTTTGTTGCCCTCCCCCATCAGCAACAACGTGCACTGGTCTCATGCATGATTGTTCCCAAGTGTTTGCGATGTGGGTTTTGGGTGTCCTTGCACTACTACGGTTTTACACAATCAGATTTTCCTGTATATTGTCCAGTCCCACGTTTTTAATTTGGCCTGTTGACGCAACGACTCAGGCCAGTAGTATCTCAAATTAAAACTAGTATGAGGTACCCTAACTTTTGGTGAAATATTTTTCGGGTATTCTAACTTTTCAAAACTAATTTTGAGGTACCCTTATTTTTTGGGTTAGTAATTATTTGGTACTTTTCCGTTCATTAATTTTATTAAGTGACCAAAATGCCCTTGTTCTTCCCTTCTTGAACAAATACCCTTGAAGAAGAAGAATAAGGGTATTTCGTTCACTTAATAAAATTAATGGCTGGAAAAGCACCAAATAATTACTAACCCAAAAAGTTAGGGTACCTCAAAACTAGTTTTGAAAAGTTAAGGTACCGAAAAATAGTTTCCTCAAATATTGGGGTACCTTCGAGTGATTTTTTGCATCAAGTGTTCGTGCCCATTTTCGGATTGTTGAATTTGTTCTTCTAAATTTAGCGGTCAAAGTGTTGCATCGAAGACTGTAAAATAGTAAACTGGACAAATTAATTGGGTTCCGCAGGTGGGTTCAATAAGGGTATGATGCATTTTGGTTTCAAGAAAATATTCTTCGGATGTAAAATTTCAAGTTTGGTTAAATACGCATGGAGGGTATTTCAATTTTTGATGTTTTGGGTTTGTTTTTATGTCATGGTCGCAACTTTTCTTTCATCTTTTCGAAGAAAGTAAAATTACATCTAAATACTCTGATTTGTTTTGTATGTATTATATATAATTTTTTTTTTTATAAGTTGCGGCCATCAGACCCTTTATTTGATAGCCAAAAGGCTAAAAAGATAGCAACAGCGAAGCGAAAACTGCAAAGGATAGCACAACGAAATTTCAACAAAAACAATTATGATGGGTATCAAAGTTTGTCGAAAAATATCCAAAATTTTAGGCGAGAAAGGCCGGTAAAAAATGGAGTTTTTAATTTGCATTTTGAATTTTAAAGTATAGGGTAATTAATTTTTTGAACTTTTGGTTTCTATTGTTGATTTTTTGGACCATTAATTTTAAGAGTTGAATAAAAAATGACCTTAAAGTGTATGTGAAAAAAAAGGACCTATGTACTGTTTTTTTTTTCTTCACATGTTTAAATTTCTTTGGTGGCAAATTCAGGACTGGGGTTAAAAATGATATTAATTGAAGCTACTTAAACCCCCCTAAGTATGCTTTAATTTGTAATTATAACTTCAATATAAATTTTATAACTTCAATATCAATTTTAACCTTAGTCCTGAAGTTTGGCGCCAATCGGGAAACAAATTCAAACATAAGAAGGAAAAAATGAACAGGGCACGAGTCTTTTTTTAGCCCACAAGCTTTAAGGTTTTATTTTATTAAGCTTACAAACTTTAGGATAAAAAAAATTAACATTGAAAACTAAGGATTTAGAAAATTAATTACCCTATATTTAGGGTCCAAAATACAAATAACCCATAAAAAATGTGCCTGAATTTTCAATGGGCTGCCAATGTCCCGTCACAATTAGGTATTAATACTAAAAAATTTGTTGTTGTGCTATTTCCAACCCCTTCCATATCGAAAACAAATCTCAAAAGTTAGGAAGGATCGAAAGTTACAGAGATTGAAGAGAGTATATCGAGAAAAGGGAGAATATATATTACATACAATCGGAGCATGTGCTCTAGATATTTGTGAGTGAACAATCATACTAATTAGAGTGAACAATATAATGTATGTGAATGGACAAATAATGATAGTATTTGAAGCACATGTTCCAAATACATTTAGGTGTTTTTAGTTGGGATCAAAATCATTAAAATCATTTTCTGGAAAATGATTTTCCTATTTTTCGGTGTTTGGTGACCGAAAAATGGAGAAAACTATTTTCCAAGAAAATGATTTTCCCCTATGCACCCCTTTGTAAACTATTTTCCTGGCTCCAACCTAATGAAAATATAATTTTCCCTCTCTCCACCACACTCTCTCTCTCTCTCTCTCTCTCTCTCACACACACACACACAAACACACACACACACACACACACACACACATCTTTCTCTCTCACACACATCTTTCTCTCCCATACATCCGTTTTAATATCTTCTCTCTCTCTCTCTCTCTCGTTTTTCTCTCTTCCACCACTCTCTTTCTTGCATCCCTTTTAATGTTTCTCTTTTTCGCTATCTTTATCCCTCTCCACCACTCTCTCATACACGCATTTCAATATATATTATATATATATATCATTTTTCTCTCTCATGCACCTATTTTAATATTTCTCTCTCTCTTTCTTCGCCTCTCTCTCCACCACTCTCTCTCATGCACCCTTTTTAATCTCTCTCTCTCTCTCTCTCTCTCTCTCTCTCTCTCTATATATATATATATATATATATATATATATATATATATATATTTATCTATCTTTTCTTTCTCTTTCTCCCTCTCTCTCTCTCTCTCTCTCTCTCTTTCTCTCTATCTTTTCTTTCTCTCTCTCCCTCTCCACCACTCTCTCACATGTATTTTCATCTCTGTTTCCTTATTGCCAAATAGGTAAAAATAGTTTTCCATGAAAATCATTTTCTTATATACTAAACATGAAAAAATATCAAATGAAAATTTATTTTCTAAGAAAATCATTTTTTAAGGAAAACTATTTTCCTGAAAAACCATTTTCTTTCTCTCTTTATCCTTCTCCTAATTGTAGGGAAGGGAGAAGGATGTCACACAACACACCATGAAGAATCGCCAGAAAATCTCCTAATTGTTCGGCCTCGTTTCTAGCCGAATTTCTTCTCTTCTATAGGGTATATTTGCTTGTTTTAACCCCTATTTATATATTAGATATAATGATTTGGTGTTTTGTAGGAAAATAAGGAGTTAGAAGAAGTTTGGGCTTAATTGAAGGTTTTTAGGGAATCCCGAGCTATTTCCCGAGTCAAACCAAGTCAACCCGAGCCAAGATCCGAGTCAAACCAAGTCAACCCAAGCCGAGAGCCGAGGCGAAACCGAAGTCGGAAATTCCATATCAAGATTGGCGCAAACAGGGGAACGGTACAAACTTAAAGGTTTGAAATACGTGTGCCTTCACCCTTTGGGTCATAACTCCTTAGTTACAACTCCAATGGTTCTGAAATTTTGGGAGCTTAAAGTACACACCGAGAGCTTTCCATCGATATCTTACGGGCCTAAAACGGAGTTCGGATGAAGAAGTTATGCGTGTTTGAAGTCGGCAGAAATCGCGCGTAACGCTTGCTCGCCCGAGCCAAATTTCTGCTCGCCCGAGCAAGGGTTCTGGAGCAACAAAAACACCAGCCAGAACGCTTGCTTGCCCGAGCCATACTGTTTGCAGACGCGCGTGCTGCGATTGTTCTAGGGTTTTGGGGTTGTATTTTTCCTTCTTCTATAAATACCCACTTGTATTAATCTAAATAATCAATTAGCCTAGGTAGTTTAGGAGTAGAATTAGATTTAATTATTTTCCTTTATTTGCTTTAATCTCTCTTAATTGTTCTTCAAGTTTTCAATTGTTCTTCATTGTTCTTCAAGCTTTCTTTGATTTCTAGCATTTGTATTCAACTTTCTCAAGCTTTCTCAATTCAAGCAAGTTTCCATTGAAGTTTTACAAGCTTTCTCTCTCTCTCTCTCTCTCTCTCTCTCCTCTCTAATCTCCATTGTTGACTTGTTTTCCAAGCTTTATAGTGTTAGCCACAATCAACTCCATTTTTAGTGGGGAGGAGGGTCAAGGAACTCCAATTCTACTTACTAGTGAGAATTTGGGGGATTCTTGGTAATCCAAACCACAATTTCTTGTTTGTTCGGGGGAAATTCAAGTGTAGATTGAAGGCTTATTGAAGATTAGTCATCAAAGGTATAATTTCTTGTCTCTAATTTCATTGTTCATTCTAGATTTCCATTCCTTGCTTTAATTGCTTTATTTGATTTCATGCTTTTAATTGCTTTCTTATTTATTATCTTGTCTAGATTAGTTTATTGCTTCATTTACATAATTTATTGCTTTCCGCATTGAGAAAAACCCCTTTACACGAACCGATTACCCTTAATCAAGCCTCACACCCATCCCTGAGATCGACAACCTTAACTTATAAAACCACAAAAATTACAACCGAACAAAAATCAAGAGTTCAGAAAATAAATTATCCTATATTTCGTGGTCCAAAATGCAAAATACCCATGTTTAAGTGTTTAAGTTTAAATATTGTTGGGTGTCCATATGATTTCTTTATGAATTAGGGTTTATTAGAGTAATTTTCAAGCTAAATTTATTTAACATGATGGAATTAAGTGTAGAAATTTCTAGGTAAGTTATGTGCACAAACGAATAGTAACGATAAAAGAAGTGTTTAATGAGATTTTTTATTGTTACTAGATTTGGGATTTATTGAACTATTTTGTTGGCATGAGTTAAAATAAACAATTTTTTTTTATTGAACTATTTTATTGGCATGATAGCTAATATGAACTATTTTGGTGCCCAAAAGGAAGTCAAATCCCAACTTTGTTGTCTTATTTTTGTCAATAACCCCGGGAAGCCTTAGGAGGCTTAAAAATGGTCTCGATGAAGATCTGAGACTCTACCTAATAGTCTAGGATCATCTTTGAAGTGTTTCCCACACCCGTTTCGGAACGAAAAAGACCTGTCCATACCTTTGGGGCCTAGGGAAGGTGAGTCGCTCATCATTTGGATTTGACAGGTCCCACCCCAGGATCCTTCAGGTGGTGCCCATGAGGATGCTAGAACAGACCTTGATAAAAAGTCAGGTTAGACAGAGTAACATGTGTCCTCTTGGTATTGGCTTAAGGAAATTATTACTTTGATGTAACTTTTCTTTACTTTAGGATGAGATGTCAAAGTAACGTGAAAGTGATGTTACTTATTTTGATGATGTATCTACGTGTCACGAAGTAATGTAAGTTGATGATCTAATTTTAAGCATGGTATATTTACAGCTATGTTAATGTTTGAACTCTTATGTGGTAATGTTGTGTGTTGTTTAATGTGATGGTTGTAATGTGTAGTGTTTTTTTGTGATTGGTTGGTCTAGTCCTTTATTTGGATGGTGGTAATGCTTTTTTGGTTCTTTAATCCACTGCGCTAGTCATTGGGTTAAGAGGTGTTTAACTTTAATCTAGTGATTGTTTAACTCGGGCACATAAATATATCCATTTATACTTAGCTTGTCAGTAAATGTGGTGAAGTAATTAAATCGTCCTTTGGCACTAGCGCTCATAGATCCATATACATCGGTGTCTATGAGTCCTAGCTGATCCTTTGGTTGTTTACCAATTCCAGTGAAAGGTGACTTGGTCATCTTACCCATTAAACACGCTTCACCGACATCAAACTATTCAAAGTCAAGGTTTTCTAGAAGTCATACACATTGCAATTTTTGAATGCGTTTCTAATTTATGTGACTAAGCCTACAATATCAAAGGTATGTTTAGTTCGATTCTTTTTTTTTAGTCCTTTTGGATTCAATGTGAAGATTTTTTTCTTCTCCAGATCTAGTATGTAAAGGCCATTCATGCGAATATCTACATCATAATAGATTCCATCTTTTAAAAAGGAGCAACGACCATTTGCATTTTTAAAAGTAAATTCTTCTTTTCCAGTACAGATGCGGAAAATTAAATCCTGATTAATGACATGAAAGAAATAACAACTATTCAGTTCTAGTACAAGTCCAGAAGGTATACATAAGTACATGTTCTTACGCAGACCGCAACAACTCTTTGCCTGTTCCCTGTTCACAGGTTCACTTCATCCTTGCCGCCTCACTTACTTCTGCTAAGAGCCTACACATTTCTACAAGTGTGAGTTTCAAATCTAGTATCTAATACCCATAAATAAAGGGGAGAAAGTAAGGTTTACTTCAATCACATTTGTACCTGATTTGGAGACCTTTCCAGTTTTCAGATCCTCTACGTGCGTAAGACAGTTTCTCTTCCAATGTCCCTTGCCATTACAGTAAAGCAATCTACATCAGGATTGGGGCATGCCTTCAGTTTGGCTTGGGCAGCAATTTCACTCTTACCTCTCTTATCAGCGGATCTTTTTTTTCAATTGGCAGCCTTCGTAAACTTCTTCCCCTTATTGACCATGAGGACATTTGAGCTAGCTTTGGGAGCTATCTTACTGTCTCTCTCCACTATAACAAGCAGCCCATGAAGGTCCATCAGGGTCTTCTTGTGCCCTTACATGTTGTAGGTTAGCCTAAAATGCCCAAACCCATCATGCAATGAGCTCAAGAGAATTTATTAGCCAATTCAAGGCTATAGGGGAATCCTAGCCTCTCTATCGCGTCAAAGAGACCAATCATCTTTAACACATGGGGCCTTACGAGCCTACTAACCTAAAGTTCAAACAATTGTAGTTTATCTCACACCTCTCAATCCGAGCATGTTCTTGGAACATACTCTAAAATTGAATAATGATATCTTGCGCCGCCTTATTTTTACTGTCTTTGAAGGTCAGTGACCATAGTAGCCACCATGATATAATTAACCTAAACATTGTCCTCTTTACAATGCCAGTTAGCTTTCTCACCTTGAAATGCATTTGAGGCAAGTTTGTTTCCTAAGGCTTCTTCAAGGACATAGTCTCCATATTCATCCTTGAGAACAATTCTCAAGTTTCGATGTTAATCAAGGAAATCGGTCCCAGTGAGCTTCTCCTTGTCGAGGAGAGAAAGAAGGTTGATGGTGTTGTTAGTGTTTACGTTAAGACATTGTAACGCCCTAAAAAATCAATTATAAAAAAATCTAACAGTCAACCTAACGGTAACAACAAAAGTCAAAACATTCAGATTTTTCAGGGTTTTACATCATTACCCTCTTAAAAGAAGTTTCGTCTTTGAAACTTACACTCAACATCAATGGTCTTCCAGACGGAACTAACGGTGGCTCCAACCAAAAACCCGAAGTTTTACATCATTACCCCCTTAAAAGAAGCTTCGTCCTGGAAACTTAAACTTATTCTTAATGGTTTTACATACGGAATTAACGATGGCCATAACCAAAACACAGAGTTCTACATTATTACCCTCTTCAAAAGAGTTTCGTCCCCAAAACTCAACATACCTTATGTGTTGAATAGATGTTAATACCTCGATCTCATCTCCTCCTCGGCTTCCCAGATCGCTTCAGTGGTGGCATGGTTCTCCCATCACACTTTTATTAGAGGGATGGTACTTCTTCGAAGTTGCTTCTCTCCATAATCTCGAATCTTCAACGGCTTCTCCTCGTGGGTCAAATCTTCTCTTAACCTCCGAATCCTCATTGAGGTATCCTTCTGGTTCCAGGCCCTCATTGAGGCTCTATTCTACACCTTCCTCGGGGTTTAGATCTTTCAAGGAAGCTAGAGTCGGGTATTCCTAGCAAAGGCGGCGGTATGCCATCCGGTGGATCGATGTCCAAAACAAACAAGCATGCACTAACAACACAAAAGGAAATAAGAAACAGACAAACAAACCATTCCCCCATCCTACACTCATCACTCCGAACATAGACCCGGAGCTATAATACCATTCTGTAACGCCCTGGAAAATCAATTATAAAAAAGAAATCTAATAGTCAACCTAACGGTAATAGCGGAGGTCAAACTTTAAATTACTAACGTCGTAACGATCAACACATTCGGATTTTTCAGGATGTTCCTAGGGTTGGGTAAGTTAGGGGGGATGTCGTGTACTAACTTTGTAGATCGTTATTAATTCTTAAAACACATTCTTTATAGGTTCGGGTTAGGTGTGTTTCGAGTAGTGAGCTCAAGTGATCGTTTATTGACCTAAAGTGAAGATCAACAGGTAATATCTATGCCCTAATCCCTTTTTGGATGCACTTTACTTATTTTATTGTTCTTTAAGCCGTTTTCGAAAATTGCATCCCGAACAGGACTTTATGTGAATTTGACTGCTTGTTTTGAGTGTTGGGTTATAATTTCTGAATAGATTGAATGAGTACAATCGTTTTATAAATTGTTTGAGGTTTTTGGGAATTGGGTTGGTTGATTGAAACTTGAAACTTGGAACTTGTCAAGTATTCAAGTGGATCAACAATAATTTAAGTGTGATTAAATGCGGGTTCGGGTAGCATTCCCAACGACCAGGGCGGATCCCTGTTGGGACGTTATCAAGAGATCAGGAAAACCCGGATAGGTTGTGCTAATAAAAGGTCTTCCCTGGGGTTAAGCGTGCACAAGTTGTAAATATTGGATGGCCATCCAGCTTATTGAAATTGAAAGAAAAGGTGTGACGAGACTGTGAAAGTATTGTTTTACTGAGAGTCTGTGACTCCGTGTTGAAGGGAGGTTTTTAAACCACCGCCCGCTTAATAAAACAGAAATTGGTATGTTGGGACAGAAGTTGGACATTTTTGACATAGTGTGTTTGGGTTGGGTGTAGATTATTTGTAAACAGTTTGCAGTATTTTCCTTCTCTCCTTGAATGAATTATCAGTCAGGGGTAGACATTATTGAGTCATCCTTTTGTTTTTAAATATTTTGTTTTCAGGTGAAAAGTTATGTGATGGGAATGAGAACCGGAAGTGAGGACGTTGAAGTTAGCAGTTTTGAGAATAAAGTTTAATTTATGTTTTAGAATTGAAGTTAGAAATGTCTAGTTTGTGTGATCTCTCGAATATGAAATTTATTTCGTTTAATAAATTGAAATAATTAGTGATTCATTGTAAGTTTCTTGTCATTCTTGCCTTGTATTCGTTCAGAGATACGGCAGTAACGCCCAATTAAAAAGAAAAAAAATAAGAGGCTTCCGCCGTTAATGTTGGTCAACATTTGACTTTGACCGTCAAGTTTATAATTAAATTTCCGGGGTGTTACAGACATATTGATCTATAAGGCATAATAGGTTCACTTTAGACTTATTCATCAATAAAGAAATTAAACTATTTAATTTCAAATCATAACACCATTTTAATACTCATTTTAGTGTTCAATTTTAACCTAGACTCACAAGGCTCATAGGAATAAGTGTACTTTGGCCCAACAAAACTTGAACCAATTTTCTTCGGGTAGATCTCATAATCAATCATTCCCAATGACACTTAGCGAAGGATTTATAACAAATGCAAGAACCTTCTTCCTTTGTTCTTAGCCCAAAACCATTTTGCCTACTAATATGAATCAATCTAACTCCAACCCAACTTACTAACAATTCGTTGAAATAACTTGCTTTAGCAAGACTAGCCATCATCTAAATGGTGTTAACTAGGGTGAGCAATAGAATTCGAATTCATGAGAGTATGTTTGATTATCCTAAGTAAGCGGTTCTAGGTGAACTCTTGTGAAAGGAATAAAAGGCACAATAAAACAAGTCGTAAATAGTTTAAAGCATAAATAAAACACCTAGTATGGTCACTTAGAGTTAATCAAACTATTTAACTAAGCCTTGATAGTCTACAAGAACTCCTTCTTGGATTTTTGCAACTTCCTTGGACTAGGATCCCACTTGAACCTGTTAATTCGAATACTCTAGCCAAGTTAATTCAATAATTAATGACTTTGCTAGAAGTCCCCTTAATCACTGATCGAATAAGTTCAATCACAACCGCATTATTTGGTCCCACAGTGTCACACAAGTCAGCGACCTGAAGGCAATGTGTATGTGGAAAAAGGTTCGGGACAAATACGGTATTGGACCAAGGGAAACAACGGGGCTTGTTTTCAAGAAAACAAGGCCACCACAACCCGTGGTGGGCTTGTGGATAGTACAATTGTTTCTGTTGTCCACCATGATCCGTGGTGAACCCCAGGCGCGCCCCCCACGTTGGTGGAAGAACTCTTCCTCCCCCTTTTCTCTCCTCTATATATATGTGACCCATGGGATGCCAAAGATTGTCTTTCCGTCCCATGAGGCCCCTTTAGGTAATCTCCCTTTGTAGATTTTGAGAAATCGGGAAAATTTTCTATGAGAAAGCTTCCGAGCTAGGAGGGTGATTCCTCGAGGTCTTGGAGTAGGAAAGATCAGTCGTATTTGATACGATCCACATACTCATCCGGTCTGGATTGGATTGAAATCGGACGGTCTAGTAGCCGATGTCTCAAGTGCTACGTGGACTGTTGTGGAGGTCTCCAATTTCGGAGACTTCCCACACGGAGTCCCGGAGTGACGCGTTCAAGAGTTGAAGGTCGGCCGAGGCTTGTCTGTTCGAGAGACTGCTAGGTAAATAACTCAGTCTCTGTTATCTGTTTTCTTTCTTGTTATTTATTGTTTTGGGTTAGGGTGGATTAGGTGAAGTCCTAAGTGTTTGGACTTCTTCTATCGCTAATCGGGTGGGCCCAATTAGATTGGTCCTACCACCCTTTTAGGCCATATTGGATTTGGGCCCTGGGGAAACCCATAATTCATCAGTGTTATCAGAGCCACATATAGCATGTTGTAGTTTTTTATGGTTTTCTCTTGCATGTTTTCAATCGTTGAATTCATGTTAGGTTGCTAGAAATTAATTATTTATCCCCTTTTATTCGTCTTGATGGATATGATATGTTAGGATGTTTTCATGCTAGAATTAATTGTTAATTTGGCATGTTGTAAAATCTAAATCTGGATTGTTATTGTAATGATTTTGTTTATTTGATAAACCTTGGTTGTGATTGATTGAATGTTGGGTTTTGGATGTTTGGTTGATTTTCCTTGCGATCACTTGTGGCTTTTCGGTATGAGGTGGGAAGGTCATGGTCATGAAAAATTGTTGCCTTGTCCACTGATTTGCATTTGAGTTTCCACCCTTTGTTTGACAAAGAATCTCGAGCACGACACTAGGTGTCTTGCATGAGATTTTGGTGAGACTTATTGCCTTTCCTTACTTATTTTGAGCATCGCGAGTAATGATGCGTTAGAGTTCGTACTCGTGGTGACTCTATGTGATTGTTTTTGGAAGTGGTGAGGTAGGGTGTAGTCCGAGAAGTTACATGCAATGTCATACCCCTAGACTAGCGCCACATCAAGTTATCTTCAAACATCAAAACCTTAAGAAATTCGACATCTTAGTCTAAAATGTTTAGACATGAAAATTTGATTTCTGCAACTTCCCAGTTAAATTGGATTTAACCTGCAGTTAAGTACTGGGTGATTCCAGTTAAACACTACACTGTAGGAAGAGTTAATTTTTGGAATATTGACTATTAATCAATCAATTAGGCATAAACAGATCATTCCTAGAGTTTATCGTTGGGTGATTCCGTTCGATACTCTGCAAAATGATCCTCAGCATGATAATGTATCAATTGAGCCTAATTTGCTTAACTTTGGAAATTGAGCAAATGAGTATGTGTCTAGCCCTTGAAATTTGGCATTTCAAGAAGGAAAGAGTTTCATATCTCACCTAAAATTGTTTTAGGTTGGAGATTTAAACTTGATAAAATTGGATTTTATTAAGTTGTTTGCATGCGTTTATTCTTCCAATGTGATTGTGATCGTTTTTGTAGCTAAAATTATTTTGGCTAATGGTTTGATTTTTGTTTGATGTGTTTCTTGCTGGAAGCCTTCTTTTATTGTTGTTGACGTATGGTTTGACATATATGAGATATGTCTTGACATATATGAGATATGTCTTATTGCAATGCTACCAAAATGTTTGCTTGAATTGCATGCGATCTTAGTATGGCCATAGATAGTTGGTTTTACTGGTCTGCATACCGGGTTGGGTAAAATACAGCCTGTGTGCGGTCAAATTTTAATATGTATAATTTAATTTGATTAAATTTGTAATTTATATTTGAAATTGTTGTAGCCTCACGAGATATGGGCCGCTTGTAATTCTTGTATATGGGATATCAAGTTGAGGGGAAGCCCAAGGCGACAAGGATGTTGGTTCGAGTGGGAGCTTCGACCATCGATGTTGCAATGTTTCAAGAAGTTGTTCTTGAAAAATCTAAAAGAGGAATCATTAAATGGTTCAAGTTGGAGTCCTTAAACTTTTCAAGAAGGAGTTCTTGAAGATATGAAGACTAGCTCGGCTTAGTTAAATGGTTTAATTAAGTCTAGGTGGACATACTAGAGGTTTTTTTTATGCTTTGAATGATTCTTAGCATGCTTTATCGTTTTATTATGTCTATCATGTTGGATTCAACAGTGTCACCTAGAATCGCATGTTTAGGATAATAAAATATGTACTCTCTGAAGTATAAACGTATGATTGCTCACCCTGATGAACACCACTTGGATCATGAGTGGTCATTGCCAAAGCAAGTCATCCATGGATCATTAACATGTTGGGTGGGAGTCAAGTCTGTTTATAATGGCGGGCTAGAGCATCTAGAGTCACGAGCAACAGAGAGAGGTGTTGTATGTGATACACATACTCTCACCAAGAGTCGTTCAGAACGATTGATCATGAGATGATCTACCTTAGGCGAAGGACATGAGGTTTTTCTGGTCCAAAGCCCACTCGATGTCGCTTGGGCTTGTTGGATATTGGTTATGTTAAATCACCAATGAGAGTTAAGTGTGTTTTAATGTTGAAATTAAAATGGTTTAATTTCCTAATTATTGATGAATAAATCTAAAATGAATCGTTTGGATTGTAGACTCTTGAAGTTATTTGATATCTCCTCCTCTCATCACCCCTACGTTCTTCTTATGAAAGAGAAACTTATTGGTTCCAACTATTTGAATTGGCACCACGACTTGAGAAATGCTCTTAAAGCCGAAAAGAAAGTGGAGCGTGGCATGGTGGGAATGGAGTGGCCTGAGTTGAAGATGATGATGAAATTGAATCTGAAAACTAGAAGGAACCTTGAACCCTTGATACGGACTTGGCAATGGAGGGCTCTAATGCTAAGAATTGGCAATCCCACCAAGATTAGATAAAGCTAAGCACCACTAATCCATAAGGAAATTAACTTGATAACACCACCCCAATGATTAAACGATAAAGTAGGAACAAGATTTGAGAGAGATTAGGGAGAAAACCCTTGCTTTTCATTAATTGCTAATCAACAAAAATTGTCCAGAAAATTACAAGAAAAAACCTATTTATACAAGGCAACTAATTCCACTAAAATGCAGCCATTTCAGCCGAAAAACACATAAAAGTAGTGTCATCGCGGGTGCGACGAAACTGGAGCGAAAGAGTCGATTCGACAATCGCGCAGGACCGCGGGAACGACAGCCTTGCCGTCGCGGGCGTGACGACCCTGACCCATCTTTTTCTGAGTTTTTCTTCTGCAGTTTTGTCAGGGGTGCCACCCCTGCCGTCCGGGTAGCACGACCTTCGGGTCACTTTCCCATTTCTTCCTTCAAGCATACGACCCACTATGAAAGCGTAGTGGGTGTGACGGCTCTGTCGAGCTTCAAACTCGTATAACTTCTTCATTCGGACTCCGTTTTAGGCCCATAACATATTGATGGATAGCTCTCAGTGTCTACTTGAAATTGCCGAAATCTGAGGTTCATAGAAGTTGTATTAAAGGAGTTATATATGATAGAAAGAGTGACTGCATGCCTTTTCTACCCTTTGAGGTTGATTCTGCCTCGTTATTCATGCCTATAGTCCCGAAGCCCCTTAGAAGGTTCGAGAATGGTCTGATAAAGACCCAAGATGTCATACTATAGTGCCGGGTCCTCAATTCGTAGAAGATAACACTGCTCCCCTTGATGGCCATAACGGCCCTCGAAGGACCTGCATCCACCATAAAATGAATATTGAGATCGGGTTAGATTCAAGGAGAGAAGAGGGTGGCTTGAAGTGAGCCAGTGACCATAGGAGAACCAAAAGTAAACCGTTCCCACACGGTTTAGGATAAGGTACCCATGCCTCTTCATAAAGTTTCGTTCTTGAGAAGGTAAAAAGGCATCCAGCCTGTCATTAATGCCTCGAATGCTAAGAAAGCCTAATGGAAACGTCATGTTGATGACGATATCTAAATGGCATTTTGATGTTGGCAAAATGTGTCCCTTGAACTTCAAAAAGTTGTTTTGGAT
This sequence comes from Portulaca oleracea, assembly GCA_029582165.1. NCBI lineage: Eukaryota > Viridiplantae > Streptophyta > Magnoliopsida > Caryophyllales > Portulacaceae > Portulaca > Portulaca oleracea. Next base: position 42,886,390 of record CM055872.1, on the reverse strand, counting down.
CAAGATGTCTATGGACATCATCACTCAATTGAGAAGTTGTTTTGTAAAATAGGCTCAAATTGAGAAGTACGAGACCATCTTCCTTTTCAAATCTCAGTTGGAGGTTGGCTAGCCCGTTGGGCCTCATATGTAGGTTACTTCAACAACATGAAATGTGATAGTCAATTGGTTGGTTGCTGACACGATCTTATCTTTGTTGCATGATGGGGTTTGTCCTTTAAGGATGAAGCATTCCAAGCAAAAAGCATAAGAACAACTTGTTGGACTTGCATGCATGAGATGCTTATTTCAGCAGTGATGGACATAATGGAAGCCTCTGAGGCTACTGAGGATGTTCCTAAGGTCAAAAAGGAAAATTGTTTAAGAAACCTGCTAAATTAAGAAAAGGCCTTAATGATCAGGAAGGCAAAGGCAAACCTTGTTACCTAAGCTTGAGATCATGTGGAAAAGATTTACTCGTTGTGCATGATGGACTAGGAGTCTAGAGATGTGATCTCGGGTTCAAGTATAATATGTGATTGAACACAACCTTGTTGTCTTTACTTTTGGGTATTGGATAGAATCACACATTTGTTGAAAAGTCTTTAAGCTGAAAAGTAGGCGAGTCAACAAGGGAGAAGTCGATCTGAGCATTGAAAACTAGCAATGTGTCGCTGTTTTAGTGCTTTTGGGACTTAAAAGTTTATCTTAATAACCTTCCAAGGCTATAATTGAACTCAATAATTTGTTATTTTGTTCATGTATTATGCCAGAAATTGGATTTCTGTTTCCTGTAGAAAAGGAAGTTCCTTCCTTTGAAAAATGCAAAGGTGATTCTTTGATGGTTCCAAGTATTGAATCTTTTAAGATACTGACATTTGTTGATGTCGAGTATGCAAAAGATTTGGATAAACATGTTCATCACATTATATACAAAAGTTAAAATCTGACTCAAATCTGATTCACCTTTGAGTTTACCACACAAGTCATTTTGATCATAAAATGGTCTTCATCATATGCTGCTTTGCGCAGGCATTTCAGTTGACTTTGAGATTGAAACATTGGTTGTTTGCGATGCCTTTTCCTATGGGATAAATAACCATATCACCTTTTATTGGAATTGGTAAGCTGACTAGTGAGCTTTTAGGACAGGTACATATGGATGTATTTGGCCTTATGACAAACTAGTACTAAAAGTAGGTTTCGATTACTTCATGTTTTCCTGACGGTCTGAGTATGACATGGTTATGTCTGCTTGATGTGTCATAAATAGGAATCTTTAAACCGTTTAAAGCATTCTAGAATGAGGTATAGAACTAGATTGGCAAAAGGTTCCAAGACCTTCGGTGGTTCGAGGTTGTGAACATATGAGCCAAGAGTTCGTTAATCATCTTAGAGATTGTAAAGTTGTTTCACATCTCTCTCTCCTCCGAAAGCACCACTAAGATGGTGTGTCTGATTGGAGTAATTGTGCCCTTCCTCTCTCCTTCCTATCCATAATACCCGACTACTATTCTCACTCAAAACACTTCCTGAATGTCAGCAAGTGTGAGTTGAGATTTAAATAGTTGAGGGCCAGATGGATGAGGCTCAAAAGTGTCGAGGACTGGACTCAAGGAGTTGAGGGCTGGTTGGATGAAGAACTTGTGGAAGAACCTTTTGGTAGGTTGGGTAGACAGGTGCGTCAGCTTGAGAGATGTGGTTATCTAGTTGCGGACACCTGTGTATTACTTTTCACCTACAAGTGGTCGGGCTTTGAAAGATCGAATTCCATCAAATGGCTTAGAGTCATGAAATCCAATATGGACTCCATGAACTTACCTGAAAGTTTTTCTAACTATCAAGTTCAAGTAGATCCTTATAGTAAAGATTAACATGGATAGATAACTTGAGGTTTACAATGCTCGACTGGTTGCTAAAGAATCAGGTTCATGGTTGTGACTATGAAGAGACATGTTAGCCAGTGGTGATGCATAAGTCCATTAGGAACCTCCTAAATATAGTGCACGGTATGACCATGAGATGGTGATTGGACGTCAAAACTAGTTTCCTATATTGGTCTAGGAAAGGGTTTGTGTATGTGACCCAGCCTTAAGGTTTTGAAGTTCTCAAACTTGTTGGGAAGAGTCCTTAAGCTGCAAAAGGACATGTGTGGTCTTTCACAAGCTTATAGGAGTTGAGATCAAAGAGTTTGATCTCCTAAAGAATCTCGAAAGTTCTTGAAGTTGCAAGAATTTCATGGGAGCTAAGTTATCTTTATGGTCCAGTATGTGGAGATTTTTGCATTTGGACCCCGAAGTATATGGTAATTTATTTTCTGGACCCTTGGTTTTCATTGTTAATTTTTCGGACCCTAAAGTTTATGGGCTAAATAAAAAAGGACCTTTAAGTTTGTGGGATGAAAAAAAAGGTCTGTGTACCGTTTTTCTCTTTCTTCCCATGTTTGAATTTCTCTCCTAGTTGGCGCCAAACTTCAGGGCTAAGGTTAAAACTGATATTGAAGCTACAATTAATAAAAATCTCGTATTCATGTCGTAGCTACTTAGACCCTTAAGGACTAAGGGTACTTAGGGGTCTAAGCAGCTCCGACATGAATAAGAGATTTGTAGTATAACTTCAATACAAATTTAACCTTAGTCCTGAAGCTTGGGGCCAACCTGGAGAAAAATTCAAATATGGGAATAAAAAATTGAACGAGACACGGGCCTTTTTTCAACCCACAAACTTTAAAATTCTTTTTTATTCAGCCCATAAACTTTAGGGTCCAAAAACTTAACCTTGAAAACCAAGGGTCCAGAAAATAAATTACCCTATACTTTCGGGTCCAAAATGCAAACAACCACAGTATGTGGTTGACATACTCTAAGTTGGAAAGGATATTTCTATGCCAGAGTCTTATAAACAGTGGCGGATCTTGACCTTCTGATAAGGGGTGGCCAATACATTGTTATTTTACATAATAAACATAGAATCCATAATTTTTATTCCAAATTATACCAAATTATTTTATTTTTTTGGGTTAACGGTGGTCGTGGCCACTGTCACCAATGCCCTAGATCCGCCCATGCTTGTAAAACTTTTGGCTTTGGAAGAATTTCCAAATGTAAAGGTCTTCGGCAAGGCTCAGTACATACTTGGATTTTAGATATAGGGAGATAGATCGAGACATTTGATTGGTTGAATAAAACTACCTATGTTGATAAGTTGCTGAATCGGTTCAGCAGAACTCCAAGTAGGATTTGATCCTATCATCTATGGCACATCGCTTGGTAAAACAGTATGTAGTTGACATATGAAGATCGATCAAGAGCAGATGAATAACATATTCTATTCTGTTGGAATAGGATCGGCTATGTATGCCATAATATGTACTAAGCTGCTCGTGGATGATGTCTTAGTATGTACAGTCGAGTTTTCAATTGGATTGAAACACTGGACTATTTTCGTAAACATACTCAAGATTATGAATTGAGCTAAGGAAGTGTCCTTACTTCATAAAGGTGGAGTGGATAAGTGTAAAGGTTACACTAATGCTGATTTCAACAAAGACATAGAAAGTTTTCAGAATTGGTTTGGTCACTTCTAATGTCTATATGAAGAGACTATTGGTTGGAAGAGTTCCAAGTGAGGCTCGCTTGAGGAATTTACATATAAGCCTGAGTACACCGTAGCTTGGAAGGCTGCCCTAATGACTTTAATTTGTTGATGAAAGAGTTCATTGTAGCAATTGGCGAATAGTGTTGCGTAGCGAAAAGCGTGGATTCGTTTTAGGGCCATTGCTCAAACTGAACAAATTAGGGCACACATACAAGTCCACACACGTATCCCTTGCAAATCACATCGTTCGAATGTTATTCGAAGTGAGTGATAATGAGATGTGCAAGGTTCTTGTTATTGGGAACGTCGCACTATAAATCCCTATGCCATGTTGAGCATAAAGGGTTATGCACAGCTGCAGCATAATAGATATGTCAAGGCATACGCCCTTTGATGCATTGAAGCATAATGATTTACTTTTCTTGGAAGAACAGTTAATGAGTTGTAATCACATTAGTGAATGCGCCTTATTACTTCTCATGGTTATACTGTTCTCGAGTTGTAAAGACGTTATATTCATCAATAATATATGTGGTCGATTCAATGTTTGGTTTATAATTGAACGAATGTCCAAAATGATTAGCATATTCAAAATGGGAAGATCGAATTATGTCCAATCTTATGAAGCCCCATTCGATGAACTTGGAATCGCTAAGCCTAGTTGAATGTCGACTAAGTTCCTAATTGGATCATCATATTGGGACAATGATGATTGCTATCAATTAACATGTGGGATTGATATGATGATCGAATTTCACGATCATAGGACATTAGATGTCAAGTCAATAACATGGGTAAGGTGTTGGAGAACACTTACTAAACTGACCCGCAGTGGGAGCACTTTAAGTTTGTGAATGTCACAAGTGGCTCCTACTAAACTCAAGAAATTCCTCAATCTTGAGTTCTTTACACTTCACGCATGACTCGTTGTGACTTTGGAGCACGTCTGAAACTTCTCGTTACAGAAGGTGATGTGGGCGGTATCTAGGTTACTTTTGGTCATGTGGTGATTTGTAGTTGAACAAGACAACATTATCCTCCCTCTTTGAGGGGTAGGTGTCTCACAAGCCACTCAACGAGCTTGGATATGGAAATGTCTGGCCAGACGTGGATGGATCAATAGTTTATCATCCAGTTTATAAGTCTAACTCGAAGGTCGAGAAACATTCAGGCTCAATAAAGATGACATTATCTTACCTTATCCGAATGCGAGACATTAAGCGACAAGAGAGTTTTGTAAATTGAACACTCGTGAGACAAGTGGGAGATTGTTGGTAATGTCCCGACAATGTATAATTTCATCTGAGTACTCTAGCCAAATTAATTCGATGATTAATGACTTCGCTAGAAGTTCCCTTAATCAATGAGCGAATAGGTTTGATCATAGCCGAATTATTCGGTCCCACAGGATCAAACAAGTCAACAACTTGAAGGTAATGTGTATGTGGAAAAAGGTCCGGGACAATACGGGACTGGATCAGGGGAAAGCGCAAGGATTGTTTTTGGGAAAACAAGGCCACCACGAGGTCCACGACCCATGGCTAGGCCACCACGACCAGTAGTGGGTCACCACGGTCCGTGGTTGGCATGTGGACAACAGAATTGTTTCTATTGTCCACCACGGACCGTGGTGATCTCTGTGGTAGGTCACCACGGTCCATGGTGAATCCCAGATGCGTGTCCCACATCGATGGAGAAACTCTTCCTCCCCCTTTCTCTCCCCTATATATATGTGACCCATGGGATGCCAGAGTTTGTCTTCCATCCCATGAAACCCCTTTGGGTAATCTCCCTTTGGAGATTTTGGGAAACCGAGAAAACTTTCTATGAGAAAGCTTCCGGTTTAGGACTACGAGGGTGATTCCTCGAGGTCCTGGAGTAGGAAACATCGGTTGTATTTGATGCGATCCACATACTCATCCGGTCTCGATTGGATCGAGATCGGGGGTTCTAATAGCCGGTGTCTCAAGTGTTGCGCGGGTTGTTGTGGAGGTCTCCTATTTTGGAGACTTCCCACTCGGAGTCCCTGAGTGACGCGTTCAAGAGTTGAAGGTCGGTCGAGACTTGTCTATTTGAGAGACTGCCAAGTAAATAGCTCGGCCTCTGCTATTTGTTTTCTTTCCTAAGTGTTAGGACTTCTTCCGCCCTAGTCGGATGGGCCCAATTAGATTGGTCCAACCACCCTTTGGGCCCAGATTGGATTTGGGCTCGGGGAGCCCCTATAGTCCATCAGAACCTTCATCTTTGTTGCAGTTGGGCTCCCACTTGACTTGATATCTCTATAGTTTTACAAAGTGGGCCTCATCTAATGAAGCTATACAAATTGAATTAAACTTAACAAATTTAAACTTAATCAAAGGATCGCACGCATACTATATTTCACTCAGCCCGATACATAGACCGGTGAAACCGACTATCTATGGTCATACTATAAGAACATGCCAAGCAACAAAGTTTGGCAATATTAGAACAAATTATATCAAGTATAACACATGCCTCAATAATAATTAATCAATGCATATTATTGCAATTAAATACCAAAACTGCAAGGAATGAAACCAATTACTTTTGGGTCTAACAAAGTTTCCTAAACAGGTTTGCACGTAACATACCGAGATGTATAAAATTCCAAATTTTATTTTATTATGCCTGAAACAAGTTCAAGCTAAAGAGGATACCTTACACTGGTGATTCATAATCTTCGAGGCTAGACACATACAAATTACCTAACTTCCAAAACTAAGCGTTGTTAAATCTTATTTAGAAGATACTATATCTTATTGAAATTATTCGTGAAGTTTCCTAAGTTCTACATATAACATATTTCATGCCCTTATTGTGACAAATTAATTTCTAAAATTAATAATTTTCCTAAATTACAAGATCATCTGATAATTTCCAAAATTCTATTAAATTTATAAAATTCATTAATTCAGGAAGATTAAATTTAATTTAACTGGGAAATACACATGAAACCAAAATAGATAAAACCCGAAACCCCGGGGTGTCACGGGTGTGACCTTAGAAGTCACAGCCGTAACATGCCTCAACGCGAGGGATCATGACCTTGACCTCCCAGGTCGTGGGTGTGTCCCTCTTGGGTCGAGGGTCACAATTGTAACCTCAGAGGTCACGGTTGTGTCCCTCTTGGGTCACGACCCCAACACAAGTCATGACCGTGACGTAGAACCTCACGGGCGTAACCCATGCCTTGCAGAAGGGGGTTCTCAGCCGCCTTAATGTCAAGCATGTGACCCCTTCTACACCAGGGGTTACAGGTAGTTTTAATTCGTGCTAAAATTTTCAATTAATATTAATTTACCCTATGTTTAACAGTTTTAGACAATATTATTTCCTAAACAATCTAGGTTATGTCAATATTGTTCAAAATCTTAACAACTTATAAGCATGAAATATTATTAATCTAACAATTTTAACACATGCTAATCAATAATTGAGAACATATATTAAACAAGTATAAACTTTAAGCATGCAATTGGTGACTCAACTATTGTTGGGTTTTAGGTTATCTATTTCCTAAACAAATATAAATTAATTAACGGAATATTCATAACTATTACGAATCAATTAATCACCCAGGACATACAATTGCAGAGACTGAAAATTATATTTGACTGCTATAATCCAGTTGATGAAGATTCTGCCCTTTGAGATTCCAAATAGAAATCTTCTACTGAAGGTCCACGCAATACTCCAAGAACTCGATTGTTAGATTGCTGTTATCGAGATGGTTCTCAACAACAAAGGAGTATGTGCTTAAGTAACTGTGTGGTACTTGTCAGACAAGCTAGAGACTAGAGTTGAACTACTTGGATTAATTGATGAGATTACAAGAAAAGATTTCTTTTCTCTCCTTGAAAGTCACGTCAGCCATCTTTCTCCTTAAGGTTCTAGGATCCCTTTTATAGTCCCTTAGACTGTTCAAATTGGTACAACTGACGATGTGGGACCCCTGACAATATAGTCGGTGTGTATCCAAGTAGGTAACGGGCGTGACCTCTCTTGGTATAGCCAACTAAAGGGCATATGAGGTCACAACCATGACCTGCCCTTTTGCCCATTTATATTAAGCCTGATTTACTATAATACGTGTTATCATTTTGGGTCATACACATATTGTTTCAAGGCATTGGCTTGTGTGATCCAATAGGAACAAATAATATAGTTATGATTAAACTTATTTAATTACTAATTATAAATATCTCTAACAAGACATATAATTATTAAATTGCTTTAATTGAATACTCTAAATAAATCGAACATTGTCGAAAGATTCCCCTCAAATACATCATTCACGAAGAATTGTCCAGAATCCCAAGCTGTTGAAGAACCATGTAATTAACTATAAGACTAGTAAAGTAGTGATGGTGGAAACTTGGAGATCGAATAAGTACAGGTGCTGTGAGCCTGTGACCTGTGCATGCCATCGTCACACAGTGGCGAAGGGTTTTTTGCTTTTTTCGAACCTCGAATTTTGGGCTATTTATTTTTTGGACCCCATATTTAAAAGTTTATATTTTGGACCCTATACTTTGTTTCCGGCAATAATATGAACCTTATATTTTGTCTCTGGCAACAATATGGACCCCATATTTCAAAGCTATTAGCGTTTTTTTTCTTTCGAAAATTTTCCAGCCGCAACTTCTTCTTCCTCTTCTTGCACAATTTCCAACCCCCATATGAGCATAAATTTGCCAAAAAGGTTACCAAAATTTGCCAAAAGTTACCAAAATGTAACTTGTACCCTACTCCTTTTCACCCATGAATTTTGCACACCTTAGTTGTCAAAATCTGGTCAATTTCAAAACAACAGTCAAAAGAAGGAAAAAATGATAAAAGGTCATATCGGGAAGTTTACACAACAATTAGGTCATCGCCGGAGTCAAACATAACTTTGGGCCACATTTTCTGGGTCCACAAAATATAGGGTCCAAAATATAAACTTTGAAATACGGGGGTCCAGAAAATAAATACCCCAAAATTCAGCGGTGAACTGGCTATTTTGGATTAATTTGATTACGCGTGCAGTCATAGCATTTATAATTCTAATGGAATGATTAAATTTTGTAATTAAGAGAAATTGGTTACAATTTAAGAAGTTTAATATACCGTTTAACTTTAGTCCGTTACAATCTAATTTTTTTTAAAAATAATCTTTTTCAACTATTCAAAGTAATGAACATTAATCATTTTGACATCATCTCAACTAAAAGTTCAAAGTCTCGATAATGAGCTTATACTCTAACATGTCCTCTCATACGAATCTCCTTTACCTTACACAAATAAATATGAGGAGGTAAGATTCGAATCCAACCCCTCTTATTCAACCTAGCTTTAATATAACGTAAAACTATACATCAATTAAAAGATTAAACTAATAAATAGCTGAAGCCCTAATAATAATAAGACTCTGTTCTTTGGTTGAGTTACTTTCAGGTTTGGATGGATAAGTTGAGATAAGTTATGATGATTTTTTGGATAATTATATTTTTAGAGTAGACGTTTTTTTAGGGGGCGTTTGGTTGAGAAACTTTTTCCGGGAAAGTTTCTCAACTTTTCCAAGTTGAAAAACTTACCCATGTTTGGTTGAGAAACTTTCCCGAGAAAATTTTGATGTGGGACCCATAATTTCCCTCACAAACCCATGAAAAAGTTTCCCAAGGGGGGGCTAGGGAAAGTTTTACCTGGGAAAGTCTTTCCTGAGAAACAAACAAACGCACCATTAGAGAATTATGTAAGGTTTGGATAAGTTATGATATGTTTTGGATAGATTGGTTAAACCTAACAAAAAACTAACAAAAAACAAAGCCTAATTTTGTATTCTATTAATGATGATACCACATATAAACAAAAACCAAAAAAGAATTAAGACAGAAAAGAAAAAGATGTAGTGATTGCATGTTATTAATTGCAGGCTTTTAACCATCAAATTCACATGCAATCTCGTGGGGCACTTACCCTCCCACAGGGCACCCCCCCCCCCCCCCTACCAATCCCAAAAATCACTAAATCACATGCCCTACCAGTGGACTGCTTTGACCAGGAAACTTCTGAGATAACCTTCCAACTTGAACAATTTTAAACACTCGTATGTTTGCTGTACCATGTGACTTGTGCAAACACAGGAATTAATGTCTTTCTCATCCAACTTTCTTTGTTCTATATGAACGTAGACCCTAACTGTATATAGCCTTTTTTTTTTCCAGTCATAGTGGGCTGTTTACTGAGTCACTGACTGTGGTTTAAACCAGCACCGGCAAAAAAATCTGTCAATCTCGAAATTTGGGTCTGTCAATGTCAAAATTCGGATGGAAAATTAAGTCAGGACCCGATTCTTTTGGGATGAGACACTTCTTACGGAACTAAATTCGGGTCAATATCATATAGGTTAGAACAATAGAAAAAAGAGAAATATTGTATCTGAATATTCGGTCAATTTGGCCAATGTCGAAATTTGAACGAAAAATCTATGATCAAAGCTAATTTCATTTTTAGAATCGGACAAGTTTGACTATTTAAATCAGGCAAAAATGTTGCCGGCGCTATTTCAAAAATATATGTCAAAATGGCTAATAGAATGTAACAGTTTATATCATATTATTGAGTATATAAGTCCACAAATACATTTTATTGGTTACCTGGCTAATTTACTATTAGTTTATCCATGTCGAATTTGGTGAGAGCAATTTAGGCCCTGTTCTTTTATGCGGTATTTTGCGGAATGGTGTGGTGAGATGTTGTGGAATTGTGGCGGATATGGTGGAATTGTGGTAGGTTATTGGTATGTGGGGTAAGTGAGGAGAAAGGATGTAAAAAGTAGAGGAGAAAAGTGAGGAGAGAAAAAAGTAATGATTTACGGTAAAATGTGGCGGGTTGTGGCAAACTGGGGTAGGCTGTGGCACCGTAATTTGCCGACCGCTGAAAAGAACAGAGCCTTAAGTGAACTATTAAAACGGCAAGGAACTAGTATAATAATTGTTAATTTGTTATATAGTTACCATGGAGTATTTACATAGGTCCATATAAGATGTTAAAGGGTTTTTTGCTTTTTGGACCCTGTATTTTGGGGTATTTACAATCTGGACCCCCATGTTTCAAAGTTTACAATTTGGACCCTATACTTTGTTTCCGGCAACAATTTAGACATAATTAGAGGGGTCCGGTCAAAAGAGGCCCTTATTGTAGTTTGAATGATTTTTCCTTCCAAAGTTGCCCCTTAATTATTTCCGAACTTCCAAATTTACCCTTCATTTATTCGGTTTTCTGGGAGTTTGAAGTTGAATAGTTACTAAGGGTGGGATATGCGTATGGGCTGTGAAATTGAAGTCTTCAGTCTAGTTAATTTCAAAAGGAAATTCAAAATAAATGAATAAATGAAATAAGGGTAAATCGGTCAGTTTATGCAAGATTTTGGTCTTCACCGGAATCAAACTTAACTTTGGGCTAAATTTTTTTGGTCCATATTGTACAGGGTCCAAATTGTAAACTTTGAAACATGGGGGTCCAGATTGTAAATACCCCAAAATACAGGGTCCAAAAAGCAAAAAACCCGATGTTAAATGAAATCCTGTATCAATATTATAATAAAATTCATTCTAAAATTATCATATTATTGCAAAATGTATCAATATTCTTAAAATTTATCAATTTTCACATTAGTTCATTACATAAAAAAATTAGCTTATTTTAATGTATATAGTGGACCTAGGTAAGTCTACTGCAGTATAAGCTATAATTTGCGCTATTACAAGTTTACAACCATGCAACCATGTCGTACGGTGTACCCATTCATCCTCGGCGGCGGAGCTAAAAAATTATGAAGAGGGCGATTATAATTTAATTTATGGCTCTCTTTTGTACAAAATTAGAAAGAAAAAACAAAAGAAAAGGTTGATATTAATCTGGTTAAGGTGACCATCTCAATTAAAAATTTAAGTTGATTGTTGACGGGTCAATTATAATTTTATACTGTACCACACCTCATACGAATATTATTTGGGCATGAAACATGGGCTTTCCAATGGCCCACTCAACCCTAGGCAAATAAATATGAGATTATTGAGATTCACACATGAGACCTCTTACTTTGTCCTCCTCTAATATAAAACAAAAGTTTAAATTAATAATCGATGGTCATTGATGGTTTATAGTCTAATAGTTAATAAAAAATTTTAAAACCCTAATTACTAGTTTTGTTTTGGATAAAAAAATATCTATAGGAGTATGTTGTTGCACTTTATAGAAAAGAAATGATGATAATAATAATAACAATAACAATAATAATGATAATATTAATATTAATATGTTTATAAAATTAAAATTAAAGGAAACCATTTTGTAAAATATAAAAAATTAGGAGCAAAAGAAAAGAAATCAAAAGAAAAATACGATATATATAACCAAGGGGTGAATAGATGTTATTAAAGATACTACAAATAAAAAAAAAAACTTATAGTGGTTGTCAATCATGACAACCACCACAATGAAAACAATATTTATCCATATATGTGTCAACTTTTATCTTCACTATTCATCTTTTTTATTTAGTATAACATTATAAAATATATTTTCTTAATTAAAAAAATTCAGAAATTTTTTAAAATTTAAATATCTTAAATCTATATTTTTGCCTAGTAAATAAGCATATTTTGAAAAATATTTAATTTAAAATTTTTAAAATAAACTAAAATTTAAAAAATATATTTCACAATTTGTATTAAATAAGAAAGCTAACGGTCAATATAAAACTTAACACATGTACAGATAAGATTTATTTTACTAACGGTGGTTGTCATGGTTGACAACCACTATACGTGTATCCACGAATAAAATACACTTTTTATGAAGACTTAAACATAAACCTCATGATACTCCCAAATATAATAATAAGGGTTTTTTGCATTTTGGACCCGAATTTTAGAGGTATTTATATTCCGAACCCTTAGTTTTCAACTTTAACTTTTTGGACCCTAAAGTTTGTAGGCTGAAAAAATGACCCTAAAGTTTGTGAGCTGAAAAAAAAAGCTCGTTTCCCGTTTTTCTTTTTCTTTCCATGTTTGAATTTCTTTCTCGATAGGCATCAAATTTCAAGACTAAGGTTAAAACTGACATTAAAGTTATGATAAACCTCTCTTATTCAAGTTGAAGTTACTTAAAACCATGTACTCAGAGGTCTAAGTAGCCCCGACATGAATAAGAGAGGTGTATTATAGTTTCAATATCAGTTTTAACCATAGTCCTGAAGTTTGACGTCAATCGGGAGATAAATTCAAACATTGGAGGAAAACAAAGAATGAGACAGGGACATTTTTCTTCAGCCCACAAACTTTAAGGTCCTTTTTTATTTAGCCTACAAACTTTAGGGTCTAAACATTAATGTAAAAACCAAGGATTCATAATATAAATACCCCTAAAATTTGGGGTCCAAAATGCAAAAAAACCCATTAATAATAATCTACGAAAATTGCATATAATATACCTTCCAATTAATTAATTTTGACACTACCCCGCATTCCCCTAAATCCTCTACCGTAAATTTGTAATGCCTCCTTTAAATTTCGATATATATATATATATATATATATATATATATATATATATATATATATATATATATATATATATATATATATATATATATATATATATATATATATATATATATATATATATATATATATATATATAGAAAATTTTACCGTAATTGAATTTTTTTTCCAACTATATATAGTAGTTGAAATTTTTTTAAGTGTTAATTTGAGTAAGATCAGTTTCATTTTTTTTAAAAAGATTTATGTACCAACACATACAATTAACAATTCCAACAAGTTATTTCAATTAAAATAAAACAATTTCAATATTTTAGGGTTAATCAACGATATCGCACATTTTCAACTACGATAGTTGAAAAAGTTCTAATTGTGGTACAATATCCATAGAAATATTAAATTTTGTGAAAAAAATTATATCTCGATGAAAGTCATTACTTATTAAACAAATCACATTGATCAATAATATTAATTTTGGCTTTTTAGTGGTTGAATATACTTTTCAACTACTATAGTTAAATAAAAAATTCAACTATGGAAGAACCATAAGGTGTTTTTCTTGACTAATTTCAACAATAATATTGGTAAAATCAGTTGTTTCCCGTAGTTTTGATTTAATTAAGTTGCGTTGTCTTCTTTTGAGCTTAGATTAGTTATTTCGTTTAAGTTTGAGTGATTAAACAGTATGGAATTTTTATATAATCAGCTTTTCCATGTGTAGAAGATAAATAATAGAACAGAAGAAAAGTTTAGGTTCTTTTACAGACAGAAGCTAAAAAGATAATTGCATACTGTATAATTAGACTTTCTTTATGGTCATGCATTAGATCCTAATTGTATCAAAGTTTTTCTGCTTATTCTTCTTAGCCAAGTAATTGAGACAAAATTATTTTTACAACTTAAGTTACCCTAGGTAGCAAATAATTATATATTTTAGGTCAATAGAAAACAGATTCTCTAAATTGCAAAATTTAGGGATAAGATTGTCACAATAACCAACCCCTCTATGTTCTGCTTGGACGGAATTTTGGAATATTGATTTTGGTAGCTAGTGCATATATACTTCATAGTGAACAGTTTTAATTTTATGAGTGAACGAAACATAACAATATAGCGAATAACTCCCTCTCCTAGATCGAGCACAAGCTCCAGAGGCACTTAAGGTTGCTTGGACTGCTGAAAATATGAAGGAAAAATCTCATGGAAAAAAATTAAGAAAAAAATTGGGTGAATTGAATTAATTTCTATTGTTTGGTTTAAGTAATTTTGAAGGGAAAAATTGATTTTCCATTCAGTAAACTTTTCTTTGTTTGGTTTAAGAGAAAATGTATGGAAAAATAAAATTTGCATAGGAACTTGTAAATATCAAGCTTCTGTTTTGTTTTGTACATCATACGATGAGAGATAGATAGAGAGAGAGAGAGAGAGAGATTGGCCTTTAGGTCTAAATTTTCTCTCATTTTGGAAGAGAAATTTTTTTATTCTTTCTTACCCCAAAATTTCCATGCACTTTTCGAACAAAGGAAACATCCTATTTTTCAATTTTTTTTTCTTTCCACCCATATTTCTGCAGTTCAAATACATTCTTAATAAATTGCATTTGTCAACCACATTAAAAGACACATGTGGTACTCTCTTGTTGTAGTTCTTGATCTCGTTCTTGGATGATGATATGAGTTTAAATCACATTTTAAGTGTATTTCTATTTGATATATAAATTAATGTATGGTTATTATAATTATTTTTTGTAATACTTTTTTAAAGATTATGATTAATCATTTGAAAAAGGGTTGAACATTCATTAGCTATGTCAAAGAATACAATTGATAACATAATCGAATCAATCCAATCAGTTTATAGCATCTTTAGTCAAATTTTATAAAGTTAAAAATTTACGAATAAAAATATATTTTATACGATTTGTATGTAATATTATACTTATATGATCAATTATATTATTTTTATTTATTATATAATAATTTAATTTTTAAAAAAAAAACACTGAATAAGTATCTTATGACAAGAGGCCCACCACTCATTATTTATGGTCTTACGTTTAATTCTATGTCATATCATGTTTTTGAGGATAAAACTATCATTGAATCTTTAACCATCAGCATAACCTTTTGGTTGAGATGGTTACTCATCCTACATGATCCCATAAATAAATTACAATTTTCGGTTCAATTCATATTATATTTTTGACATAGGTTGTAAGTTAGCATACCATCTATGAAAAAGAGACAATAGATAAATTTAAAAGATGATGTATATATTCATAAATTATATAAATTATGATTACTGCGATTTTCTTTTTACATACGATTAATCAATTTAATTATATAAATTATGTAAATGATATTAAATAATATGAATAATTTCCAAGAAAAATTCAAAGAATAATTTTTGTCAAAAAAATTGAAATGCTACTCCGAATGAATATTTATATCTCAAAAACATTGGTTGAACCATTTTTAATTCTAGTTGGAGTGTTAAGTGAAATACTAATAATTTAACAAATTGAATATTAAAGGGGTGATGATAGGAGTCTTATCTCAAATACCCTTTTTCAAATTAGTATTTTTAATAACTTTACCAATTTTGTTAATAGTAAGTATTAATTATCAATTATAAGAAATTTTGCAGTGTTCAGCTGTTCGCTATATTAATGAGGACAAATTATATTCTAATCGAATCAACCTCGTTCTTAGGCTTAGTTTAGGTGTTTTTTGAAAATATCAAAAATAATGAATAAAAGTGTAGCTTCATGCAATTTATATGTAATACTATAATTATAGAATTCAATCATATCATTTTGATTTTAACTTAATATATAATAAGATAATTTTAATAATAAGACAATACACTTAAAATATATTTTGGTCCATATTCATATCATTTTCAAATATTAAAAGATACTCTAAACTCTATTGTAAAGAGAAGTAGAGAACTGTCCATTAATTTACAGAAGTTGTAACTAAGTTAATTACACCATTGAATGCATTTTACATTGGAGAAAAGTGAAAAGATGAGAAGAATAAAGCCAGACAGAAGAAAGCTGAGTGACAGAAGTACGACACTCTGAGTTTGTCAGCAAGTATACACAGAGGCAGAGCAATTCATTTGTACTAAGCGTGGCCACTTGTAACTTTAAAATCACCTAAAAACATACAGATTTGACCATATTAAGGTTTTCTTTGACCAAACGGTTCTATCAAAACATTCAACAAAAATGGCATCTATCAATGTACCCTTTAGATCTGAGACTACTCGCAAGTTGCATCACTTTTTTTTTAGGGTGTGTTTGATAGGTTGTTTATATTTTCGACCCTGAAATATAAGGTGATGTATTTTCTGAACTTTTGGTTTTCAATATTAATTTTTCGAACCCTAAAGTTTATGAGGTGAATAAAATAGGATCTTAAAGTTTGGTGGCTAAAAAAAAGCTCGTGTCTTGATTCTTTTTTTATTCTCATGTTTGAATTTCTCTTCTAATTGACACCAAACTTAAGGTTTAAGGTTAAAACTGATATTGAAGTTATAATACACATTTCTTATTCATGTCAGAGCTACTTAGACCCAGGGTACTTAGGGGCCTAAATAGCTTCGACATGAATAAGAGAGGTGTATTATAGGCTCAATATCAGTTTTAACCTTAACCCTTAAGGTTGGCGCCAATCGAGAGAGAAATTGAAACATGGGAAGAAAAAAAAAACTATAGACGAACCTTTTTTTTCAACCCACAAACTTTAAGATCATTTTTTATTCAGCCCACAAACTTTAGGGTCCAAAAAATTAACGTTGAAAACCAAGGATCCAAAAAATAAATTACCCTATACTTCGGGGTCCAAAATGCAAAAAAACTCTATGTTTGGTAAAGGGGAAAACACTTTCTAGGAAAATGTTTTCCCAATTTTCTAGTGTTTGGTATAAAAAAAAATTGATAATCATTTTCAAAGAAAATCATTTTTCCCTTAAGGAAAGAAATTAATTTTCTTTGTTCATCCAGGAAAATTATTTTCCACCCTTGATTGTTGAATCTATTTTCATTACTAACCTAACTGAAATTTGAAGGCGAAACTCAACATCGACAATTTTGCTCGAAATTTTGAAACACGAAAGAATTAATTTTGAAAAACTCAAATATAAATTTTTAGCTCAAAATATTTTTATCCAATAACATTTAGCTCAAAATATTTTTTTTGTCAAACCAACAAATCCAAACTCACATGAAAATTCTACTGATTGACCTAAAAGCAAGGTTCCATGCCTTTCATCTCCTCCTTTAAGGGTTCCATTCATGGGGAACATTCCTTGTTTATTAGGAATGAGAGAGTGTTGGGAATAAAAGTTTGGGTTTAAGCGTTAGGGTCGCCGTACTCTAGTCTAATAAAGGCCCATTGGATTAGGTCCTGAGATAGATGTCCAATGCATTAGACCACTTAATTTGAAAAAAAAAATATATGGAAATTCTATATTCACTCTTTCATTTTACAAATCGGACAAAATTTTATCAGCCCAATGATAGTTCTCTACTCCCCCAGTCACAGTACTCTCGCCTATCGAAATTCTGTTTTTAATAGGAATGTAAGGGTATCACAATGCCCTAGTTGGAGCCCAAGAATTCAAGCCCAGCTAACAAATGTCATCTCTAAGGATCAAATATGTATGCCTAACTTGAACACTGGAAAGGTTGTTACACTTGACCAACATGTTGACTCTAGTAGCAACATAGTCCATTATATACATATTAGACATAAGGATTAAGGGAGAAATACATACCCATGATAATTATGACCCAACAATTTCAGAATTTTGACATGGAAATTTGTTACATCATTTTTGGGGTAAACAAACACAAATCAGTTTTGGGCACCCCTATCATATTTCACATCTTCACTATAACATTTTGACCAACCAAAGCTTTCCCAAAGGACACTCTTGAATTGTGTTACTGAACCAGTACTCGAGCCTGACGGAAAGCACATCCTCCAGTGAAGATTATCAAGAGCAGTTTTGCGTCTACAGCAACCACTGGCTATCCCAACAATGTGACCGGAAACCCTTCCAGACCACACTTCTTCATGATTTCTCTCTGCAACAAAATATTTTTTTTTCCAGAAGAATCAGGCATAAAAAGGATACCACGTTGCTTGGCTCATTCTGTATAAAACATGTAATTCTAAGTCTTGATGTAAATCTCAAATTGATGCATATTAACTAATGCAAAGCACATCAGATAACAAGTTGAGAAGATATCACTCGCTTTGGTCAGGGTTTGACATATTTTCCCAAAACCTACATCATCCGAAACTTAGATGTCATAATCAATCTTCCCTAAGCAACAAACTTCCTCAAAACAAGAGGCACCAGCACAACTTATAGTCTTCTCATATTGAGTACGCACACTTGTATAAACATCTACCAATACATGCAACTTATATATTTACTAAATAAGCAAATCATAAACAAGAAAAGGTGCAAATACAATGATAATATCATTTATGAGAGATCTCATCAAAAGATACAGCATAGGTTTTGGAAAAAAAAAACAAGTACCTGAATTATTGTTGTGATCATCCCAGGGCCACCCTGCTTTTGTTTGATAACAGATGAATAAGAAAAACACGTACAGGAAACTCCATACCCTTTTGATAAAATGGATCAACTATAAAGATTGGGAGCACATACCTTAAAATTCTTCTCTACCCACGAGATCTCTGACTAAGATTTTGATCCCAATGAAGTCCATGAACTCGGAGCTTGAATTGTTTCTACATGTTGTACAAGTCTTAGGCTACCTGCAGGAGAAACTCACGGAAGAATTACAAGGGCAGGTGATATCTCTCCATCAATTTTGTATGTTTTCATGATCAAAAAAAAAAAATCCTAAATAACAACAAATCCCAAACACTTTGTAACAAAATCAAACCCTTGTAACTGTTGTCCGAATGTTAGTTCTCTAAATGGTCATCTATTTGTTGCATTGTTGATCATCAATGTCATCACTGTCTTTGCAGTCAACTTTCTCTGTTGACTATCGGAAAGGTAAGGACCTCTTGTATTCTATACACAGTCCCCCTGTTCTTTGGATTGGTTAATGGCAACCAGAATAGGAGTTCAATACTAATCTTAGCTCATGCTATATGCTATATGCATTACACACCACCAGCAGGAGTAAATATACACATTATATGGCCCTCAACCAAATAACTTGAAGCGTAAATTAAAGCAACAGCAAGAACTATTTACTTGTAACAAATGCCTCTTCCCATCTGTCGTGGTCTGACCAGGATGGAGGCACTTCTTGAACAGAAATACCCTTGCTCACACATATTCTGGTTTCAAAACAGTACAAAAAGCCATGATGTCAGAAACACATTTAAATAGTCATTTCCAAACTATCAGGGTATCGTTGACCGTCTTTTGGTGAATGTTCTAACAGGAACTTCCCCCAAACAAGTCTGTTAGGGTAAATCCCTGCAGCTGATTTCACGGATCAATAAAGGCTAACTGAAACTTCAGACTTCAGAGTGGCGACAAAACTAATTAGAGTCTAAATGCATGCTGATCCAAGATTCTGAATTGGCTAGAAAGCATTCAGTCGGTTTATCTGAGGAACATCAACCTTGCAGGAAGTGCTACATTTTATATATTTTTCTTTGATGCTTGAAAGATCGAACCCAAGCATCAAGAATTTAAGCGCTGAATACAGAGCGAAAAAGTTGAACCACTGAGCAAAGGATAATGCAGTCCCCTTCTCCCATATGAAAGTAATAATAACACCCCATGATGAGTAAAAAGCGATTTCAAAAGATCTTCATGGAGCTAAATTGCGCTTAACATTTGGGAACTGGGAGATACCACGTAGGGCCTTGACAAAGTTCAATGAGAAACCTGTTAGGCCCAATAAGCTCATTCTAACAAAGATGTAATAAGCACCCTTGCCACTAGCAAAACACACAACCCAGAGACTAGAAGAGTTGAGACATGAAGATCCAAATAATATGATAAACCACCTACTCAATCACAAGCTGGCGAATAACTCCTGGAAGGACACCATCATGGACAGGAGCTGTCCACAATTCATACAAGTGTAAATCTTCGTCGTCATTTGCACTTTTCTCCTTCATTTCACCATTTCCCTGTAGACATTGACGCAATTGAATAGTATATTTACACAACAAGTCCTAATTAGAAAGCTTTAGATTGGAGAAAACTATTGCAACCAAAATCAAGCTGCTTTCTCGCAATGCCACAACTCACAAGGGCCTCACCATGCCTATGTTTGACACAGCACTCTACAGATAGGATATGGGGTAGGTGTGACACATGCATCCAAACTCTAAAGCGGCAGGTTCAAGAAAGATAAAAAAAATGAAGAGCCCAACTAGTCAACCATAATGTTGGTTCATTAAACTAACAATCACAAGCTTCCATGGAAACATCAGAAACTTAACTTACCACCACAGAGGGAACATGCATACAAGTACTATATGACAATAGTTTCCAAATAATCATGTGCCTCCTCACCTTAAAACAAACTACAAAGAAATTCGTTACACTTCCTTCAAGTATTTTGTCACCATTGTCCACCAACAAAATCTCAGTAGCTGAAGGAGGTCGCATCTTTTCCAGTGGCTTCCTTAGTCTACCTAGACATTCAATTTACCCAAATTACAGCTAAAGAAAATAACATAACGATTGTATTTCAAAACTAAATGGAAAGCAGCGCAGCTCAAAGGCCAAATACACAGCACCATGTCAAACTGGAAAACAAAGGAGAAAGAGGCTGAAATTTCTCTACAACTCTAATACTTTGTATGCAGTTAATATGAGTTTACAAAGACTTACATTAAGATTTTTATTATGGAAGACAAAAGCTTAAATGCTTTGTTTATGCAGATAAGATATGCTCACGAAAGAAAGCAATAAGATTTACGTAAAGGAAAGGAAAGATTCCCCTCATATGCCCTACAACAACAACAACAACAACAACAATCCTCGGTATAGTCCCGCTAACGCGAGGTCTAAGGGGATCCAGATGTAGGCAGTCTTCCCCATGCACATTATTGCATGAAGAGACTAATTTCGATGGATGCAAAAAAAAAAAAAACCTTTTAAAAACTGGATACAAAATCATTCAAAAAGCATTGGGATTCCCCTCGTATGTCCTAAAACAAAAATTCAATTTCAAATGAAGCTACCTTCCCTACTCCCTTTGCTATGCCAATATTGGTCGTCAGCTTGTCATGGTGCCTAAGCCTTTAACAACTGCTCAACTCTGAATTGGAAAATTCAAGGTATTAAACAAAATCCATGGTGAATTAGTCTAGCACTTCTTCCTCGTTTCCTTTTCATTCTCCTCCATTTCAACTCTCCCCCAACTCCCTCAAACACCTATCAAATCACTAAAATATTCCAACCCAAAACGGACCAGCAATACCGGAGATACCATGTTTGGTACATTTGTAGTTCTATACTTTTGAGAAATCCATATATGGGAACAAATAAAATTGTGAACCTAGTCAAATTCAAGTTGGATAAGAAATTGATATCCATTACCCGATTCTTTCGATTGAGTCCGCCACTGCGTTTTTTCCAAGTCGCACTATGTCAATTCAGACACGTCTAAGTTTGGTTCAAAATGAGGTTCGAACAATAGAAATAAGAGAAAATATATCGTCGAATTTTGATCAAATCAATCAATATCAAAATTCACACGATGTATCTAATACCATATGGTCCATTTCCAATATTTTCAGGTCAAGACAAAATTTTACTAGCTCTATGTGACTTTTACAAAATTAAAGTGATGCCAAACATCATAACACAGATTTATTCCTCCAAATACAAACCTGGCCCAATCTGAATACTTGGCCTCCGCAAAATCCCGCTTAGTCCCAACCACAGCCAACCTCGCCCCACTCCCATGGCTCCCAAAAACAGGGGGCACATACATTCCAATATGCACATACACATCAAAAACCCTACTCACCGTATCCTCATCAATCCTCCTCCCTTCCAATTCCTCGCAATTTCCTCCAATCAAAGCCGTCACCATCAATTCCTCACCGGAATTCCTCCCATTCATCGCAACAGGCAGCGCTTCTCTCATCGTGGCATTGATCCGATGCCTGATTAATGCATCCCAGTTTACAGAAGAAGAAATGGGGACCAACCCGGAAACCCTAGAGCCGAAAACAAGGCTAGGGTTTGAATTGATCAGGATTTGTAGGGATTGTGAGAGGCGCTTGAGGTGGCGGTCCCAGAAGAGGATGAATTTAGCGTCGTTGTGGGTTCGACTTGTTGTGTATGCACCTGTTGAGCATTTGAAAGTGTAGGGTTTTAGATGCTTGTGAGAAATTCCCCCGTGGAGAGAGAGAGAGAGAGAGAGAGAGAGAGAGAGAGAGAGAGAGAAGGATACCTGGGTGGGTTTCGAGGAAAGTAGAGATCGGAGGAGTGTCGCCGGGAGCCGAAGCGACGCCATTGGTGAAAAGGAACCTCGCTGGCGACGACATGTTTGGTCGCGGGTAACAGTAGATTTGTTTGAAAATGCGCGAGTTGCAACCAAGTATAAAGGGGAAAGCGTCAGCCGTTAGCTTATAGCTGTTTCGATGAACTGTTTGAGGTAAGTGATTGTAAGAAAAGCGTTTGGTAAAATAGTTTTTTTTGTGAAAAAGTAACTCAAAAAACTCCATCAAGTAATTTTTTAAAAACTAGCTTATTGGATCCAAAAAACTAAAATAAAAATCTACTTACCAAACACCTCAAGTAGTTTTTTAACCTTGGTCAAAAAGCTAAAAACTACCCAAAAGCTATTTGAGGTGTTTGGTAAGTAGTTTTTTAGTTTAGCTTTTTGGACCCAATAAGCTAGTTTCCAAAAAGCTACTTTATCAAACACTTTTCTTACAATATAATCAACTCACCCAAACAGCTAAAGTCAAACAGCTAATCTAAACAGCTATCAGCTAACAGCTATTAGCTACCAGCTAGTTGCCAAATATGGCCAAAATATATTCCCAAATAATTGTCGAAACCATGTCCACGGTTTTTTTTTATGTATGTCTATTAATCACTCTTTTAAGAATATCCACTAATCACTTTTTTAAGCATTCCACAATCCACAATATCATTTATTATAATGTCCACAATCACTTTGCCATGTCCACTGTATCACTTTGACATGTCAATTGTCCATAATATCATCTGTTACAATGTCCACGTTGCATGATAAAATGTTCACATAGTATAATAGGATGTCCACATTGGTAACTCATGTCCACACTTGGTCTTTCATCTCCTCTGAGATTTATGTCGACAATGGAGTGAATTATGTCCAAAATAACATATCATGTGATTTTGTTGTCCACATGAGTTAGTTCATGTCCATGGACTTCTCTGTCCACGTTAGTTGAGTCACATCCACAACATTGTGCGTGAAAAGTGCATGTTCCTATAGAACATGCTCGAATTGGTAATTCATGTCCACATTCAATCTTCCATATCCGCAAAGATTTATGCCTTCAATGGAGTAAGTTGTGTTCATAGTAACACATCATGTGATATTTATGTCCACGTAGGTTAGCTAGCTCATGTCCACGAACTTCTATGTCCACATTAGTAGAGTAATGTCCACAATGGAGTAAGATATGTTCACACTAACTAATTGTGAAGTAAAGAGAGAAGAATATGACTTTCTATTATTATCAATCAAGAAGTAAGTACAGAGATGAGAACCTAAGACTATTTATACACAAGAGAAGAGGAGATAGAATTAGTTATAACTAATTCTTTAATAAAGAAAAACAAGAAATGAAACTAATAACAAACTTTAATGTGATGGAGCCTTCATATGAGAACCATATGATACTTCACATCCCCCCCCCCTCAAGGCGGATTGGGAGAATTGTCAACCAAGCCTAGCCTTGAAATGAGAAGATTATGCTGCATTTCTCCTAGAGGTTTAGTCATAACATCAACAAGCTGTTCATTAGTAGAAATATGAGCCGTTTGAATCAATCATTCTCGAATCTTGTCGCGAATATAATGACACTCGATATGAATATGTTTCATCTGTTCATGAAAAACGGGATTGGCATCTATATGTTGAGCAACTTTATTGTCACAAAACAAGGTAATAGGACTATATAAAGGTATGTGAAAATCTTCAAGAAATTGTGTGATCCATTCTATTTCGGATACAGTGGCTCACATAGCTTATTATTCTGATTCTTCCGATGACTTTGAAACAGTTTTCTATTTCTTAGTCTTCCATGAGATTAATGAATTCCCAAGAAATATGCAATAACCAGTCAATGATCTAGCAGAAAATTGACAACTTCTCCAATCTGCGTCAGAATAAGCAGTAATTTCCAAAGAGTTTTTTCTGGAATAAAAAAGACCTTTGTTGATAGATCCTTTAAGATATCTCAAAACATGTAGAGCTGCAGCATAATGCAAATCAGTAGGATTCTTCAAAAATTGACTAAGATGTTGAACGACATATCTAATATCAGGTCTTGTTAAAGTTAAATATAATAGATGACCAATTAGCCTTCTATAAGAAGTAGCATCAGGGAGAGGAGGGCTAGAATTCAGGGATAACTTCATGCCACGGGGTAAAGGAAAACTTGCTGGCTTAGATGTTGTTAGACTTGAATCAATGAGCAAATCAGAAATAAATTTTCTCTAATTTAAGAAAGTTCCTTGAGAAGATCGGGCGATTTCCATGACAAGAAAATATCGAGCAAAACCTAGATCTTTTATAGTAAAGGTAGAATGTAGGTTTTGCTTGAGCATAGAAATACCATTAT
This sequence comes from Portulaca oleracea, assembly GCA_029582165.1. Classification (NCBI taxonomy): domain Eukaryota; kingdom Viridiplantae; phylum Streptophyta; class Magnoliopsida; order Caryophyllales; family Portulacaceae; genus Portulaca; species Portulaca oleracea. Next base: position 42,861,429 of record CM055872.1, on the reverse strand, counting down.
GATCATCTCTTGTGATAAGGAGATCATCTACATATACTAAAATATATATAGAACCAACAGAAGAAACTTTAGAGAAAAGAGAATAATCCGAATGTGACTGAGTGAATCCTTGTTGCTTGAGAAATTTAGTAAGCTCTAGGCTCCATTGACGAAAGGCTTGCTTCAATCCATACAAAGAACAAATCAGCTTGCATACTTGTCCCGGTTTAGCTTTGTGATAACCCTTGGGAGGAAGCATATAAACTTCTTCATCTATATATCCATGTAAAAAAGCATTATTAATGTCAAGTTGATGTAAATCCCAAGATTTAGTAGTAGCAAACGCTATAAAAAAATCGAACAGTTCCTAATTTAGCAACATGGGAAAAAGTATATTTATAATCCTTGTCCTTGATTTGCAAAAGCCACGAATGACCAACCGAGCTTTGTATCTCTCCACCATTCCATCAAGCTTAAATTTGACATGTATACCCATTTGGAACTCAAGGCCTGTTTTCCTTCAGGAAGATCAATCAACTCCCATGTCCCATTAGATTCTAAAGCTTGTAATTATTTGTCCATTGCAACAACCCACTCAGGATGTTTCTAAGCTTGAGAAAAGGAGGATGGCTCAGGAGTATATAATACTGCAGACAAGGAAGTAACAAAAGAATAAGATAAAAGCTCAAAATCAGATTTATCAAGTAAAGGATGTTTGACAAAGGAAATAAAGTTTTTGGATTGAGATTGTGCAAAATCATTATTTTGATTCTGTTTCTTGACAGGCTGATTGTAATCTTGAAGCCAGGCAGGAGTTTGTTTAACTCTTGTAGATCGCTTAACAGGAACAGACAATCATGATTCTGGTTAGACAAAGAAATATCAGTATGATCAGAAAAATTGTCTGTAACAGGCCTTGAATCGGAAATAGGAGATGGAACAAGCCTTAATTCAGAAATAGGAGATGTAGAACAATTTGTAGCCTCTGACATTCGATGATCATGATTTACAGGAGAATCATGCATAACATATTCATTTGATTCAGCCACCTGTTTGTCACTAGTTGCATATTTATTGTTATAAGAATCATAATAACAGGATTTTAGAAACTCATTAATCTAGAAAGAGTCATTAACAACATTGTTATCATTAGGCATATTCAATTCTTTTCTTTGAAAGGAAATTGAAAGAACCCTAGAGGGGGAGGTGAATAGGGTTATGAAACTTTCTGCAATTAAGTTCACTAGTAAAGGACGTTAGTGCCTTAATCTGTTCAGATTAAGGTTCAAAACAAAGCAACAATAAGCTTCAAAATAAAGGACAATAAGTAGAAAATGGATAACCTCCTTTATTTCAGTAGAATAGAACGCGTTTGAAACAACCTAAGGTAAACGTCCTTAGGGTTACTGAGAACCAAGCGCCTTGCTAAGGACGCTTCAAAGTTTTCTGGAAAAAGACACCCATCAATCCTTCGTTTGATGTTAACATTGATCGAATCCTAATTCCTTCTAGGATTCGATTACAAGAGCCTATCACAATTCTAGATCCGTTAAGAATTTGAAAGCACTCAAACACAAAATTCTCTCAGACACTTTTCTCTCAAACACAAGAACGCAATTTCTCTGTTTGAACACCCAATTTCTTCCGTGGAATCGTTGGTTTTCTTCAATCTTGGTTTCTTCTATTTATGCGACTTTGCTGTGGCTTGCATCCGTTGAGAGATGATTCTTCCTTGCTTCTTCTTTCCATTGATACGAAATCTTCCTTCCTTTTTGAGTTGTATTCTGCAGGATGCACTTTGTGTTTCCTTCCAATTTTCTTTACTGATTATTGCCTACAAAAATGGATCACATAATCAGTTAGTCTAATTAGAAATTTAGATAGGAAAATGAGATTATTGCTTTAATGGAAGACTTCCCTGATTTGGTGCCTTTGTTTGTCTTTCACTTAAAAACTCCTCGACTGGCTCGACTGTCCTTCAGGTGCTTTGACACTAGTGTGCTTGAGGTGTAATAAGTAAATGTCCTTTGGCATGTATCAGGAGGGATTCTACAATCTCCCCCTTTTTGAGTGAAAGACAAAACCAAATACAAGCATAGTATGCAAAATAGATAATATATAGCAAATAAAGGTCATTCATACAGGGATTTGGCAAAAGACAGTTTAAGTTATCTTACAGACCCTGATGAGAATAAACTACCATACTATGCATAAATCATCTCCCCCTTTTTGACTTTCATGCAAAAAGGAAACGGGATGAATGTTTGGCAAAAAAAGAAGTTCAAGCAAAAAGAAAAGAACACAGAAAAGTGGACTTAAGATTGTGGATCAGCGAGGGGTGTGGCATCAGCGACGATGGGAGAGCTTGATTTTGGGGAGGCTGGAGGTGTCGGCGTGCCTGTTGGAACAACTTTCTTCAAGAGTGAGGCGGCCTCTATCAGTTCAGTCCTTGCCTCTCGGAGGACCTTGACCTCCTGTTGGAGTGCCCAAACCTCCTGGTGAAGGGCATCGACAGCGGACAGAATGCGGGAGATTTGACTTTGAAGGGTGTCTGAGGCATCCTTTGCAGCAACGGCTGAGCTAGAGGCTTCCACAGCTTTGATTTCATCAAGATGAAGCCAAGAACCATTTGGTTGTTGCTGGTACCCAAGGGTAAGGAGGAGGGAAGTCCCAATGGTGGGCAGATTGAAAGAGGACTGTTGAGCGCCTTCTAGGGGAACACGACAATGTCGAAAAATCTTAGTTACGAGGTTCCCATAAGGTAGAGGGCCAGAGGGCGAGGCAGCGGCTTTGAGGAAGTGCTGAATGACCATCTCTCCAATGTCCAAACGTCGGCCATGAAGGACGTTGAGGAGAAAGGTAGCACATGCTTCATTAACAAAAAATTACACGGAGGTACCCTAACTTTTGGTGAAATGTTTTTCAGGTACCCCAACTTTTCAAAACTAATTTTGGGGTACCCTTACTTTTTGGGTTATGAATTATTAGGTATTTTTTCGGTCATCAATTTAGTTAAGTGACCAAAATACCTTTGTTCTTCCTTTTTTTTAAAAATAATCCCTTAAAGAAGAAGAATAAGGGTATTTCAGTCACTTAATAAAATTGATGGCCGGAAAAGCACCAAATAATTACTAACCCAAAAAGTAAGGGTACCTCAAAATGAGTTTTGAAAAGTTAGGGTACCAAAAAATAGTTTTCCCAAATATTGGGGTACCTCCGAGTAACTTTTTGCTTCATTAATGGTTTCTTTGTTTGTACCGCGGGGCAGGTTGGTACGAACAAGGGTATAGTAAAGAAAGCGAGCCTCAGATGTTAAACCGGTGTATTGGGTGGGTTTTGATTCGGTTGGGCGGGCAAAGAGTCAGCGGAGCTCCTGCTTTAGGTCGGATGGAAGAAACAGAGGGGGTTTGGTTGGGTTGAGATTAAGGTGCAAAATGCGGTCGATTTGAGAGGGGGTCAGTAGGATTTCTACTCCAGCAACCATAGTTTTCACAGAGGGGTGCTTGGTATTGGGGATGAGATTTGCGTAAAATTCAAGAACTAGAGAGGGGTAAATAACAGACTCACAGTCGAAGAAGGCAAAGCAGCCCATTTCCTTGAGTGTCGAAAAGGATGGAAAAGCCTTGAGGAGAGAGTCGGTGTCAACATTCTCACAGCACAGTATCAGGTGGTTCGTAAGGGTCTCTAAGCGTTGTTCGTGAGTGAGTGCCTGAATTGCAAGTGGTTGGGACTGAATGGCAAGGGCTGTGGAGGAGGATGAGTTAAACTGAGTGGAGGTAGAAGGATTAGGAGACGACTTACGGGAGCGAAGTCATTTGGCGACTCCTGTGGGTGGAGACGGAGCAGCACTTTTCAGAGCTGGACGTTTTCTTATGGTGGGGTGACGACAGAGAGGAAGTATGGACGGAAGGAAGGAGATGGTGGGGTAGGTGGTGATGGAGACAGTGGGGTTAGTGATGGAGGTTGAGAGTAAAGAGGGTAAAAGAGAATGGTTAAATAGAGGTGGGTGAGAGTAAGTAATCATCATGTGGGGGTGTAATTAAGGAAGGAGAGAGGATTGAGGGTGAGTGGTATGGGAAAGGGGGTTAAATGATTGACGGTTGGGGGAGGTTTTAATGTTGATGGGACGTGATTTTGGAAAGTGGGAGATAGAGAAGGATTTGAAGAGATTTTGTGGAAAAGGAGGAAGGAAAACGTGTAATTTTGAAAAAAGGGAAGGGGATATTTTGAAAACGGAGGGGACGAGAGAAGAGGAAAAATTAAAAATTAAAAAATAAAAAAAGTTAGACTGATCAGTTATGGAAGAACTGTCAGCATAACCATATTGCCAAGGTTTTGATTTTAGATAGAGAAAGGCTAAACGTGGTTTCGTGACAATGATGTCAAGGACCTTTATGAGCCTGTAGGGTATAGAATATACCTTGTGGTGGAGGTTCTTAGCTCCCCCTGGATAGAGGAATGCTAGCTCCCCCTCAACGGGTCATCAAGTTGCAACATGCCAAGCTCTTTTATATTGGTGAGGAATTGTTCGGTGGGAAGGGCCTTGGTGAAGATGTCTGCCAGTTGTTGATGAGTAGGGACAAAGTCCAGAGTGATATGACCTTTGTCTACATGATCTCTTATAAAATGATGTCGTACTTCAATGTGCTTGGTACGGGATTGTTGTACTGGATTCTTAGTGATTTGAATGGCACTTTGATTATCACAGTTGATTGGAATATTTGAGGAATCAATCCCAATGTCCTTTATTTGTTGTTTGATCCACAAAAGTTGTGCACAACACGCGCCAGCTGCTATGTACTCAGCTTTTGCTGTGGAAAGGGCAACAACATTTTGCTTCTTTGATTGCCAGGATATCAATGACAATCCTAGCATTTGGCATCCTCCAGAGGTGCTTTTTCGGTCAGTTCTAGATCCAACAAAATCTGCGTCTGTATACCCAATGAGATGAAGGGGGTTGTTGCTAGGGTACCATAGTCCAATGTCCTTGGTACCTGCAAGATATCTCAAAATCCTTTTGACCGTAATCAAGTGAAATTCTTTAGGAACGCTTTGAAATCGAGCACACAAGCATACACTGAACATGATATCAGGACGACTAGCTGTTAAATAAAGTAGAGATCCTATCATACCTCTGTAGATTTTATCAGGAATGTCCTTACCATTATGATCATGATCAAGTTTTATAGTGGAGGACACTGGGGTGTTGCAGTGCTTGGCATTCTCAAGACCATATTTCTTTAGGAGCTCTTTCACATACTTGCTCTGATTTATGAAGATTCCATCTTCATTTTGTTTGATTTGTAAGCCAAGAAAGAAGCTAAGTTCTCCTACTAGGCTCATCTCAAACTCCTTGCTCAAGATCAGAGAAGTCATTCACTAGATTTTCATTAGTAGCACCTAAAATAATGTCATCTACATAAACTTGAATTATGGTGGAATCCTGACCTGTGATTTTGATGAACATTGTTTTGTCTATGAGGCCTCTTGTGAATCCATTTCTCAGGAGAAAAGAGCTTAATCTCTCATATCAAGCTCTAGGAGCTTGTTTGAGCCCATAAAGGGCCTTCTGAAGTTTATAGACATGAGTTTCTGGATCTTGTTGTTCGAATCCTGGAGGCTGTTCAACATAGACTTCTTCTTTTTGATGTCCATTTAGGAAGGCACTCTTGACATCCATTTGGTACAGCTTCATGTGGGTTGATGAAGCGTAGGCAAGAAGTATCCAAATGGCCTCTAGTCTTGCAATTGGGGCAATGGTTTCTTCGTAGTCAATGTCTTCTTCTTGGTTGTACCCTTTGGCGACTAGTCTGGCCTTGTTTCTTGTGACAATGCCATGTTCATCTAGTTTGTTGCGGTAGACCCATTTTACACCAATGACTGGATGGTGTTCTGGTGTTCGGACAAGTTTCCAGACAGTATTACGCTCGAACTAATTTAGCTCTTCTTGTATGGCAAGGATCTAGTTGCTGTCCTTTAGAGCTTCTTCAGGTCCTCTAGGTTCAATCTGTGAAACAAATGCATGAAAGACACAAAAGTTTCTAAGAGAAGATCGAGTTCTAATACCTGTATCCAATCATGATAGGAGGTTATCGGCTAGATGAGCAGGTTTGAACCTGCAGGTCCTTGAGGAATCCTCAGTGGTTGTTTGTACTATATCAGCATTTTGAGGATTTTCTGCTGGTGAAGTTCCTTGTTCTTCATTGTCTGCTTCCTCCTGCTCTAAGTCTAGTTGTGTGGGATCTTCTGGAGGAGTTTCTTCATTTTGTGGAGGAGGACCTTGCTGAAATATGCGGGGGATGTCCTCATCATCATCATCTTGATGGATTTGGAATTTGATGGAGGACCTTTCTGTAGTAGCGTGGAGGTTTCGTCGAAGACAACATGAATGGATTCTTCCACCTTTTTGGATGCATTGATATAAACTCTATAGGCCTTGCTGGATAAGGAGTATCCTACTAGGATTCCTTCTTCACTTCTTAGTTCAAATTTGCTTAATGCCTTTTTGCCATTATGATGGACGAAGCATTTGCATCCAATTGCCCTGAGGTGAGCTACATTGGGCGTCTTGCCTTTAAATAGCTCATATGGTGTTTTCTTCATGAAGGACCTTATGGTACATCTGTTAAGAATATAATTGGAAGCATTTATAATTTCAGCCCAAAGAAAGAGGGGTAGATCATTCTCACAGGTGATTGTTCTGGCCATGTTCTCGAGTGTGTGGTTCTTCCTTTCAACTACCCCATTTTGTTGAGGTGTCCTTGGGGCAGAGAAATTATGCGTAACACCTTCTTGATCACATAATTTTCCAAATTGCTCTTGATTGTCAAATTCCTTTCCATGATCTGTCCTTATGGACACTAGGCTGAGTCCTGTAAGGACCTTAAGTTATCTGTACAACTTCTCAAACTCAGGATAAGCTTTTGTCTTATCCTTCAAAAACAAAACCCAGGTAAATCTTGAAAAATCGTCTTCCTAGGCTCTTGTAGGGTATTGGTCCACAAAGGTCCATATGCAGCAGTTCTAAGCATCTAGAGGTGAGTCAGAGGTTTAATGGAGGTTCTGGTCTGTTTACCTCTAGTGCAAGCGTCACATACTTTGTCACGAATGTAATTTTGTGAAGTAGTCCTCTAACTAAACCTAGTTGTTTTAGTTTTTGAAGAGTTTTCATGTTAACATGTCCTAGTTTTCTATGCCATAACCATGATTCATCTGATGCAACTCTGAGACATGTAAGGTCATTGATTAAAGGGTCACTAAGGTCAATAACATACACATTGTTCATCCGATGACCTCGAAGGACAATCTCATGTGATTCCTTTTCTCCAACACAAGAGTTCTTGCTAAACCAAACTTTGTATCCTCTATCACAAAACTGAGAAATGCTTAAAAGATTATACTCTAATCCTTCTACAAAATATACATCATTTATACAATTGGTTGAGTCCTTACCAACCTTGCCGACTCCAAGGATCCTCCCTTGGCTTTTGTCTCCAAATGTTACCTTTCCACCGTTGTTGTCCTTGAGTTCTCTGAATTTGGTTGGATCTCCAGTCATGTGTCTCGAGCATCCGCTGTCCAAATACCAGAGGTCGTTGTGAGCCCTAAGACATATCTGCACTGAAGGACATTATACCTTTCTTTGGGCCAGGTTTTTCAGGAGAAGGTTCTTTGTTATGAGGGTTAGGTTATTTGTTTGGCTTCTTTGGAACCCACTTGGTTTTAGTTTTTGGTTTAGGTATACTGGTGGGTTTATGACAGGACAAGGATTTTGGCTTGGCTTTTGGTAAACTAGGTTTGGCTGCAGAGGTCTTCTCCTCAGAATGAAGGATAGAATGAACGTAGTTTATTCCTTGATTGAGAATGGAATTCAGCTCTTTTCGATTTTGGATCATTTCATTTCTCATACTGATGTTATCAGTGGTGAGATTTTTGATTATCTCATGTTGAGTAGTTATGGTTTTGGAATTTGTTTTAGCAATTCTGGTGAGGTAGTGAATTTTGTCAGTGAGGGTTGCAATGTAATCAAGCAGATTAAGCAATCTTGGTTTTAAGTCATGCTCAGGACATTTAAGAAAAAGGTTAGTGAATACCTCTTCATCATCATCTGCTTCTGCTTCTGTAAGGTCCTTTGCCATGAGACAAAGATTAGCAATTTCCTCATACTCACTTTCACTTTCACTACCGTCACTATCACTCCATGTGGCAACCATAGCTTTACTGTTGAATCTCTTTCCTCTAGAGTCACTTTATTCTTTGACTTTCTTCACGTGAGGACATTCTCTTACCAAGTGATCTGTTGCAGCACAAGCAAAACATCTATTTTCATTTTTCATCTTTAGTTTGAGTTTTACCTTTGGGTGAAGATCTTTTGGAGGATGATTCTCTTAGGTAGCCACAGAATCTAGGATTCCTTATGTATAAGCGTTTGAAACCTTTAGCCAGCATAGCCATGGTTTCTTCATCATCATCCTCTGATTCTTCTTCTGGTTCCTTGGTGCTTTTGATGGCAATGTCCTTTGTCTAGCTGCCTTCAGATAGTCGTATCTCGTGCGCAAAAAGCTTGCCTATCAATTCTTTAAGTTTCAAAGTCTCTAGATTTTGGGCTTCTTCAATAGCAGTTACTTTTGGTCCCCATTTGTGTCTGAGCAGACACTGAAGGACCTTGTTCACTTGTTCTTCATTCGTATAAGTTTTCCCAAGAGACTTGAGGTGGTTGATTATTCCACTGAATCTTTTGAACATTGACTCAATGGATTCACTTTCTTCCATCTTGAAGCCTTCATACTTTTGAACCAGTATATTGGTCTTGGTCTTTTTCACTTGATTCGTCCTTGATAGGTTGTGACCAAGTAGTCCCATATCTGTTTAGCTGTATCAAGATTAGACACTCTTTCAAATTCGTTAGAGTCAAGACTGCATATTAAAAGATAATGTGCTGAGTATTTTTCTTCGCTTTCTCCTTTTCATCAGGTGTATACTCAGATCTTGGTTTGTCAATTTTCGTTCCATCCTCGGCAGTCTTTTGAGGGGTAGGATAGTTTCCTTCGTTGACACTTAAGGTAAACGTCCTTAGGGTTACTGCATATTAAAAGAATAGAATGCGTTTGAAACAACCTAAGGTAAACGTCCTTAGGGTTTCTGAGAACCAAGCGCCTTGCTAAGGACGCTTCAAAGTTTTCTGGAAAAAGACACCCACCAAACCTTCGTTTGATGTTAACACTGATCGAATCCTAAGTCCTTCTAGGATTCGATTACAAGAGCCTATCACAATTCTCGATCCGTTAAGAATTTGAAAGCACTCAAACACAAAATTCTCTCAGACACTTTTCTCTCAAACACAAGAACACAATTTCTCTGTTTGAACACCCCATTTCTTCCGTGGAATCGTTGGTTTTCTTCAATCTTGGTTTCTTCTATTGATGCGACTTTGCTGTGGCTTGTATCCGTTGAGAGACGATTCTTCCTTGCTTCGATTGGCTTCTTCTTTCCATTGATACGAAATTTTCCTTCCTTTTTGAGTTGTATTCCGCAAGATGCACTTTTTGTGTTTCCTTCCGATTTTCTTTACTGATTATTGCCTACAAAAATAGATCACATAATCAATTAGTCGGATTAGAAATTTAGATAGGAAAATGAGATTCTTGCTTTAATGGAAGACTTCCCTGATTTGGTCCCTCTGTTTGTCTTTCACTTAAAAACTCCTCGACTGGCTCGACTAGCATGAATGTCCTTCAGGTGCTTTGACACTAGTGTCCTTGAGGTGTAATAAGTAAATGTCCTTTGGCCTGTATCAGGAGGGATTCTACAGAAATTTATCTTCTTTAAACACCACATCTCTATTATGAAAAACTTTATGGGTACTAAGATTGTATAATTTGTATCCTTTTAGGCCAAAAGTATGGGTTTTTTGCATTTTGAAACCTGAGTTTTAGGGGTATTTACATTCTAAACCCTTAGTTTTCAACTTTAATTTTTTGAACCCTAAAGTTTGTAGAATGAAAAAAATGACCCTAAAGTTTGTGATGTTGAAAGAAAGTCTGTTTCCCGTTTTTCTTTTTCTTTCCATATTTAAATTTCACTCCCGATTAGCGTCAAACTTCAAATCTAAGGTCAAAACTGATATTAAACTTATAATGAACCTCTCTTATTCATGTTGGAGTTACTTAAATCCTATACTCAGGGGTCTAAGTAGTCCTGACATGAATAAGAGAAGTGTATTATAACTTCAATATCAGTTTTAACCATAATCCTGAAGTTTGACGTCAAACGGGAGACAAATTCAAACATGGGAGGAAAACAAAGAATGAGACAGAGGCTTTTTTTTTGAACTCACAAACTTTAGGGTTCTTTTTTCTTCATTCAACAAATTTTAGGGTCCAAAAAATTAAAGTTGAAAACCAAGGGTTCATAATATAAATACCCCTAAAGTTTGGGGTCCAAAATGCAAAAAACCCCCCCCCAAAAGTATATCCAAGAAGAATACACTTAATAGCTTTTGAATCAAATTTATCTTTATAAGCAAAATTCATAGCATAACAAAGACCAATAGTTTTTAAGGAAGAAAGATCAGGAATTTCATTAAAGAACATCTCATGAGGACTCTTCCATTCCAGATTTGCTATTGGTAACTTATTAATGATGTAGGTAGCAACTAATACACATTCACCCCAGAATTTTTTTGGTAATCCAACATGAAAACGCAAAGCCCTAGCAGTATCCAACAGATGTCTATGTTTCCTTTCAACAATTTCATTCTGTTGTGGAGTATAAACCATAGAACGTTGGTGTATAATCCCTTTATCAGCAAACAAACTAGAACAAGCTTGATTCAAAAATTTCGTTCTGTTATCACTTCGAATTATATAGACTTTCTCATTATATTGAGCAGAAATCATATTCAAGAATTATACAAGAATAGAATACACAGAAGATTTAGAAGCTATCAAATGTGTCCATGTTATTCTGGTATAATCGTCCACAATTGTCAGAAAATAAGTCGAACCATCAATGTTTGCTATCTTGTAAGGACCCCAAAGATCAACATGTATTAATTGAAATCGTTTATAAGTATGAGAAACACTTCTATCAAAAGGTAACCTATGTGCTTTAGCAAAGATACATGTTTCACAAAAGAAATTTTTGGAAGATAAACCCTTACAATCAGCGATATGGACCATTTTCGAAACAGAAGAGTGACCTAACCGAGCATGAATAAGCTGCAATTGAGAATCTTTATCATTTTGTGAATGAGATACTAATTGCACTTGAGAATCCTTTTTCTGTGCAATTGTTGTTGTTGTTTTGAAAGTAGAAACATTAAATTGCAGCAGTCCAGCAGAGGGAACCACAGTAGCCAAGGTTTCTCTAGTCGAAAGGTCATGTAAATATCACACATTAGGATAGATAATCAAACATAATTTCTGGTTATCAAGCAATCTTAACACTGATAAAAGATTATATCTAAATTCATGAATGTATAAAACTCCCTGTAATATGATTTTATCAGTTAGTTGAACTTTCCCAACTATTGTTACTTGCTTAATTGAACCGTCGGGTAAAACTACTTAAACAGCCTTAGTAAGAACAGTAATATCATAAAGAAATATCAAAACGCATATGATCACTCGCTCCAGTATTAATGATCCAAGTACTAGAAAAAGAACTTTGGACATTACAACAAACAGAATCTTGGGCGAGGTTACCTGTGAATTTCTGTGACCCAGTAAAATGTGCAAAAGCCTTGTCCATGACATTTTTCCCTTTGTTTATCTTAGCCACTTCTTGTGCTAACATTTGCAAGAAATTACTGTCAATGTTATTTGAAGAACTTGGATGCATTTGATTCTCAGCCAAATCCAATGGAGTTTCTGTCTTAGCTATGACATTGGCTGCAACTCTTTGATTGTTAATTTTTGGTTTAGCATCTCGTGGCCCTTTATACCACTCGGGATAACCGTGAAGCAAAAAACATTGATCTTGAACATGCTCTGTCTTTTGATAATAATCACAAAATTTCCTACTCTTTGATTCTTTGTAATCTTTCTTTGATTTACCAGAATTTTGAGCAAGAAATGCTTGGGCAACCATATCAGTATACACTTTATGAACATTACCAGCAAAATCTTTAGTAAGAACCAAGTTACCAGTAATTTGTCTCTGCCTCTCAACTCTTTGTATCATGTTAAAAGCTTTTTTGAGAGATGGCAAGGGTTCAAAAGACAAAATCTGACCTCGAACATCTTCATAATCGTCATTCAAATGCATAAGGAAGTGCATTAGCTTATCTCTTTGTTCGTTTTCAGCAACTTGTTGCACTGATGGACAAGTCTTGACACAGGTACAATTTTGAATTTCAGACATGTCTGAAATCTCACCCAAATGTTCTTAAGTTTATTATAGTAAACAACAACAGAATCTGAATGTTGATACAAATCATTTAGTTCTTTCTTCAATTGAAATAACAGAGGGTTGTTTGTTTGTCCAAACCGTTTTGTTAATTCTTCCCAGAGATCATTAGCAGATGCAACATACAGAAAAGCATCAGAAATCTCAGGAATCATAGCATATAAAAGCCAACTTACAACCATACTGTCGACCTTGATCCATTGGTTGTATGTAGCATCTTCAGCTGGTTTAACACATTTCCCTATGATGAAACCAAGTTTTTTGTTAGTCTTTAACCCAATCTTGATAGATCTACTCCACTTCTGGACGTTAGATCCTGTAAACTTTAGATTGGTGATGGGTAAAGCCGAATGATCAGAGGGATATAAATGCAGCGGATCGTTGTTGTAGTTGTCAACCATTGATTCTCCAGCAGCCGTAGAGCTTTCTGCCATTTGCAGATTATGCTTGCAAAGAACTTTGATCATAAGATCAGAGATTAAGAGCCTTGCGCTCTAATACCATGTGAAGTAAAGAGAGAAGAATATGACTTTCTATTATTGTCAATCAAAAAGTAAGTACAAAGATGAGAACCTAAAACTATTTATACACAGGAGAAAAGGAGATAGAATCAGTTATAACTAATTCTTTAATAAAGAAAAAATGGAAATGAAACTAATAACAAACTTTATTGTGATGGAGCCTTCATATGAGAACCGGACTTCATATGAGAACCATATGATACTTCACACTAATACATCAACATTTCCAAAATGTGACTATCTAGTTCAAAAAACTGAGAGAAAAGGTGTGCATAATTTAGAGCTAGAGATCTAGAAAAATCCATATATAGAAAGTTGTCGAAATGGTGAAATTTCAAGTTGTTGAAAACCAAAAATAAATAAGTTACGCATCAATGAAGGTGATTTCACATATAACCTTATAAAAATCACGAAACAAAGGTGCCAACAAGAAATTTTTGAGCAATGGAAGGTGCTTAGATGGCGGAGAAGGGATTTGATTATGGTGAGTATTGGAAGTGCAACGACAATTATGGACATGTGCCAGAAACGTCACAACAACAGTATAGTATAAATCACCCAAAATTCTCGATGTACCATGTACATTGGCAAAGGTCGACGACTAGAGGTGGTATGTGACGGTTAGAGGAGCACGAACAATGTTGGCGGAAAGCGATGATAGCTGGAGAATAGAAGTGAGCTTGAAAAGGAAGAAAGAAGGCAACAGGGAGAAGAAAAATAACCCTAATATTCCTTAGTTGATTCTACCATGAGAATAACCCCTTAAATTCAGCAAACATTATCTCTTAAGAATCCTTAATTAATTCTATCACTGGTATTCCTATTATAGTCTCCTAAAATGATGCTAAAATGCAATTTCTTTTCGTTGTTTTGAGAAAATTTAAGGGAGCTTTTGTAACTTGATTGATGATTTTAATATGACATGTTAGATTGAAGATCTATAACTCAAATCGACCATTCTCATCTTCTCACAAAAATCTAATTCTCACAATATCCATACCCACGCATATATAAAACAAATCAATCTAATGCTACCTAAATTTGGGAGTGTCTAGTGATTTTCTCTTTAGAATACTTGAGTTAATTGAGTGGAATGGATACAACTCTTTAGCATTACCTTCACTCAGGGGCGGATCTACGTGTATAAGAGTGGTGTCAATTGACACCACTAAAATTTAAAAAAACAAAAAATCAATTTAGAAAAAAAGAACAAATATTAAACCTATATACAATTGGACACCACAGAGTTGTAGAAAATACTCCATAGGCTGCTGGTTCTGCGAATGAAATTGGAACTGGGCTTTCATATTGGAACTGGGCTTTCATATTGGTCGCAGGTTCAAGCCCTAGCGTGACCCTTTTTAGTTTCATTTTTTTAAAAAAAAATTACATATGCTTTTCATTTTTTTTTTAAATTTACATATGCTCCGCCTTTAAGCCGATTTTAGACAGTTTTTTACGCATGCGACATACCCTTTTTTTCCTTTCTCTCATGCCTACAACTCAATTCCTTCACTCTCACTAACCCTAACTCCATTATTGAATTGTATTTTATGTAAGTTACTCTATTATTCTTTTCTCAAGTTACTCTTTCCTCTTTATTGAATTTATTCTCATACTTGGTTGTAATTTATGAATTAGATTTTCCTTTTTAGTTGTTTCGTTTTTTTAAAAAAATATTTACATATGCCCCCCCTTTAAGCCGATTTTAGACAGTTTTTTATGCATGTGACATACCTTTTTTTTTCTTTCTCTCATGCCTACAACTCAATTCCTTCACTCTCACTAACCCTAACTCCATTTTTGAATTGTATTTTATGTAAGTCACTCTATTATTCTTTTTCTCAAGTTACTCTTTCCTCTTTATTGAATTTATTCTCATACTTGGTTGTAATTAATGAATAAGATTTATGTGATTAAGTCAATGTGATTAAATTAGGGTTTGTTAATTCACTTAATTGCTTGTATGTGTATGAATGAGCAAATTTTGTTAAATTATCGTTTGTACACTTATAAATCGAATTATACTATTTACTCTTGATTGAATTTATTATCATATTTAGCGTTTACTTTAGTGTTTATTTGTGTTCAATTTTTAAGAAAATTATCTGACACCAATGACTTTGAATCCTGGATCCGCCACTGTCTTCACTAGTCAAATTTCCCTTTAACAAAAAAAGAAAAGAAAAAAACTATACTGGACAAATTAAAAGGAAACTCTTTTTTGATAACATTAATGATTAAAGTGGAAATAATAAATATTGGATACATAATCAGTTCATTAATATCTCATCATCAATATTGATACATTGTCATTCTCATAATGTCAATTTGGATACATTTCGATCTCATTAAATACGTCACAATTTTACAAAAATCTATTTTTGGGATCACAATAAAGTTACACTAAAAGTAAAATTAGCCTTGATCACAAAATTGATCAATAATGAACCAAAAGTAAAGAAGGGTTAGGGATCAATAAAGATAATTTTGAGGAATTCACAAGAAGTTCTCTTGAATGAGGATTTTCATGGACATAAATAGAGGAAAAGAAGACAAAAAAAAAGTAGTATTAATCCTGATTAGCTGTTTTGTTTTAATATATTTGTGCTTTCATCATTTTAGATGTATTTTTTTGTGGTTGTCTAGCTATTGTATTATGGTGTTTTATGCAACTTTGTTGCAAACTGTTCCACCTAACTTGGGCTTTGAACAATAAAAAAAATAGATTTGCCTCTTTGATTTTGTCTTTTAAACCATGAAAGATCATAGTTTTGTATTTAACATAACATATAAATAGTTGAAAACATATATTTTAGATTTTTCTTCTCTTGTTTGCTCTCAAAATTAATTAATTTCCTTAACTAATATAAAAACGGGAGTTTGTTGTGTTTTGCAACATGCCTGCAAGCTTGTGTTCACACACGAATTTGTCACGACACCCTTGAATATAATAATTAATTATGAACTTGCAAAACTTGTAGCTACCTTGTTTCACATGCGAATTTTATCTTTTTTCATCGAGTACAACAACCAATGATTTGATACACAAATTTACTCTTTTGCCCTAGAGTACAATAGCCAAGGATTCTGGCATCAAATTAAAATTAAACTATTAGGCCTATCAATTTGGATTGACGAGTTAAATAAATATGGAGTGTATATTTGGTTAGGGAAAATACAAGTTGGGTGTATTTCATGTTCATCCGAATTTGACGTTAAAAATGTGAATTGCATGTATTTTGAATTTAGGTAAATACAGGTCATTTATATTTACCTCATCCATAGGACAGACCGATTAACTAGTAACTAATATAAAAGAGAGCTTTTTTATTGTATTTTGCAGTCTGCCAGTTAACTTGTCTTCACACACGAATTTACTATTTCACCCTCAAATATAAAAACTTATCAACAGTTTGCCTAGTTTGTAGCTAGTGTTCCCACACGAATTTATTCTTTTGCCCTTGAGTACAATAACCAAGGATTTCATACAAAAATTTACTCTTTTATCCTCGAGTACAATAACATGGACGTTAAATAATAATTATAGATATTGTAATAGTCACGGGCGTTAAAACTAATATTGAAGCTATAATATACTTTGTAATGATCATTTTACCTATCAATTGCTTGTTGTAATTGCTTCGTATATGACCATTGGACCTAAAGTATGTTTAAGGCAACTCCAAAGGGTACTTAAGGGTCTAAGTAGTTCTGACATGAATAAAAGAGGTATATTATATATAGCTTCAATATCAGTTTTAACCTTAGTCCCGAAATTTGGCAGCAATCAGGAAAGAAATTTAAACATGGGAAGAAAAAGAAGACGAGACACGAGCCTTTTTTTAGCCCACAAATTTTAAGGTCCATTTTTATTCAGCCCATAAACTTTAAAGTCCAAAAAATTAACATTGAAAATCAAGGGTTTAGAAAATTAATTACCATAAAATGAAAGGTGTTAAATGCAACAAATCCCCAAATTGTATGTGTTTGAATGATTACAAGTTGTTATATACATGACTAATATTCATCACTATAATTAGTTGACTAATATTCACAACTCAAAGACAGATATAAATGTGAAACCATGCAGACATATATGCTATTCAATTAGTACTAAGATATTACTATTTATTTTGCAAGATAAACAATAATAATACAGTATGTTGTTTCTCAAAAAAAAAAAAAAAATACAGTATGTTGTTTCTCAAAAAAAAAAAAAATACAGTATGTTGTTGGTATATATGACTTGTAAATCTCTAAAACATATTAACATCACTCATTAGTTATTATCTTATTGTTAGCCAACTGTTTAAAGGTAAAGACTATGGAAACTAGGTATAAACCCATTTCCCAAGTTAATATTACTGATTGTTGCAAGGAGAAAGAAGATAAAATCAATTGGGTTTGGGGTTCTATTGCAGGTAATGCTGACTGAGACATATATGAAATGATGCCTTGGTTGGTTGAAATTTTCAATCCTATTAGCATTATCTTAACTATTCGACCTGAAAAGACGATTGTAATCACTGTTGATGATGTATGTAACATTTTTTATCTCCCCTGAAATCCTTCAATGAAATTGGATGATACTTCTCGATGTAGGGACTCTATTGACAACCAACCTATAGATTTTTGAAGAAAGAAGTTTGGTTCACCAAATTCAATCCCATGCACCGACATAGTTTCTTCCATATTTGGAACATGCGAAAGAGAGAGGGAAAACTATAAAAGTGTTAAATTTCACCCTAATTTGGTGAAACTAAAGAGAAAAGAGGGAGTGCGATTTGAGAAATGATGATTCAATATTATTGATGATCTCAACTCAAGAGATACAAAGGGGAGAGGAAGGTTACATATAACCAACCTCCCTAACAAACCAAGAAACAAGATAAAGAAACAAAGAAACAAAATTGTGGACAAATTGGAAACGATACAAGATTTACTATTCCTAACACCCCCCTCAAATTGGAGGGTGTCAAAACTCCAATTTGCCAACAACGGAAATCTTGAACTTTAACTCCAGCAGCTTCCTCGCCATCACCACAACTCCTAATAGCGGGTGAAATGGACGTAGACACGGAAGAATTTCGTGGAGTCAAATGGCGAAAGAAAGAGAAAGATTGTTGCCGAGCTTTTCCAGGTATTGAAATTGTCTCCGGCGAATACATTGGCCAACAGAGACTTTCCTGGTTGATCGGACGAGAGAACGAAGAGATGATCACACGGATCAATCATAATCTTTGTATCAGACATAGTGAATTGAAAGGGAAATCTCCACCAAATCGCACACATCAAGCTAACCCAATCTCCTTGCCTTCCAACTGCAAATGGAAACCTACCCTAAACCCTAAACCCCTAAACTCCATATATCACCCGCATACCCATCATACTGCCCTTGATTCAAGTCTATGTTTATCCTCTCAGGATTTATGTATGCAATCGTACCGACGCTCAAATTGCACGGGTCCATTGTTTAAGCTAATATTCGACTCACTCCGAAGTCAAGATTCAAGGGTCATCAAACCAATCAAGAATCAAGAGGAATCAAGAATTCAATCCCTACGAACAAACCAACCAAAAACGAAAAGCTTCAAATGCTCAAGCAACCCACATTCATCCCCCGAACTCCCCACATCAATCCTACCAGACAGCTAATTGCTAGACAAATCAAGAACCCCAAGTTTTGCAACCCCAATCAATCCACCAGAGATAGGACCAGTGAGAAAATTATACGACAAATTAACAAGTCGAAGTGAATAAGACACAGAAAGATTGCTTATCTCCTTCGGAATCCTCCTGGTGAAGTTGTTCCTCTGAAGCTGAAGAACCTCCTAATGCTGAAGCCCTCTGATCTCGGCAGGAATCTCTCCGGAAAACACATTGTACGGCGACGACAAAACCCTAAGCTCCGACAGATTCCCGAAGGCAGTGGTCGGAGGAAGCGTTCCAATCGGTGAGGACACCGCCGGGATCGGCAGACACTGCGGATTTGAACGCGGTGAGAGCAAGCACGTCGTCGGAGAATGCGACGGAGAAAAATAGAGAAGTGAGATGCAGAAATGGCCGATTTTGGCGAAGGTTGTTCTGTCGGAATGCGGCGGAGATGGAGTCTTACGAATGGGGGTTGTTTCTGGCGATCTTGGCGGCTACGTCGAGGCGGGAGAGAAGGGATCGGAGGGAGGGGTCGCAGTCGATGTAGGAGGTGACAGTGACGGTGAGTCGGGGTGAAGGTAGCACAACAGTCACTGAAAGCCAGTCGTTTTCCGGTTGCCAGATGTCGATCTAAGAGTGGATCGCGGCTGCGCTGGCGTCGTTCAGTCGCGTCTGGTGGTGGGCGGCGGTCACTTGGTGGCAAGGTTGTCAGGATCGGTATTCTAGTTAGGATCGATAGGGGTCCTCAGAATCGAGATCGTAGGATCGGATCGAGGATCGTAAGATTCTACAAATAAAGTAAAATTGTTATAAGTGACTTGAGGTTTCCCTAGAAAAAACATTGTTTTTAAAAAAATTGTACAAAAAGCCATGATTTTCACCGATCCTAATACGATCCTAACCAAGTCTGGTACGATCCTAACCGATTCTAGGGAGATTGTGACCATTCTAACAAAAATATGCCATAGTTAGGATCGAGCCGATCCTAACGATCCTGACCGATCCTACCAATCCTGACCGATCCTGATCTGATCATGGTACAATCCTAACAAGGTAGCGATCCAGGAACGAGTTGGATCGTTTGGTCATTTTTGGATCGTAGGATCATATGATCCTACGATCTGGATCGCGATTTTAACAACCATGCCTGGTGGCGGAGCGTGGGGTGGGTGTCGACCGAGAGAAGAGCATGCGTCGAGCGGTGGTCTGGGGTCACCGTAATCGTTTTGTGTTCAACTAAAGAGAGAGTCAGAGAGTGAAATGGAGGAAGAGGAAGAAGAAGGAAACAGACCGCAGGAACTAAGCGTGCTCTGATACCATGTTAAATTTCACCCTAATTTGGTGAAACTAAAGAGAAAAGAGGGAGTGAGATTTAAGAAATGATGATTCAATATTATTGATGATCCCAACTCAAGAGATACAAGGGGGAGAGGAAGATTATATATAACCAACCTCCCTAACAAACCAAGAAACAAGATAAAGAAACAAAGAAACAAAATTGTGGACAATTGGAAACAATACAAGATTTACTATTCCTAACAAAAAGGTCCTTTGTTATGAATGCTCTCTCGAGCTTCATGGCCCCTACTTAAAACTACGCCAAAGGCTTCAAGATTTTTGATGGTCATTGAAGATGTCCTACTTATCCCCAAGTACGATTGGTGCGATGATGTTTTGGAGAAGCTATGTCAGGAGTGTTGAGTTTTAAAACCAGGAATAAGGAAGATTCTGTTAGCTCTAATGTCTCTGGGTGTAGCCTTATTTTGAAGCAAGTGTACTTTCATAGGATCCAATTAAAAGGTATCATTAAGCCTAATTCTGTACTTCTCATTCAACATTATAATAACCCTATTAAAATCAATTAGTCGTACCTAGCTTGATAACATTTAAGAAAAATAAAGTATTCAAACAAAAACCATAAGAGTTCACATTAACAACTATACAGTTACACCTTCTGTATTGACGTTTAACAAAAATGAAATACTCAGTTTATTAAACATTACAGTCATCTCACTACTAAAAATATGTGTATTACCAACCACTTTTTTCCAACCAATTTAAAATGGTTGGAAAAACAAACTATTTTAGCAACCAATTGATATTCCAACTATTTTTCAAAAAATTTAGTGGAAAAAATGGTTGGAAATTCCAACCAATTTTGCTAAAATTAGTTGGAAAATTTTCCTACCATCCATTTTCCTACTATTTGAAATTGGTTGGAAAAATGGTTAGTAATCCAACCATCTTCAAATAGTAGGAAAAAGGGTGGTAGGAAAATTTTCCAACCATTTTAGCAAAATTGGTTGGAATTTCCAACCATTTTTCCCACAAAATTTTTTGAAAAATAGTTGGAATATTAAATAGTTGCTGAAATGGTTGGTTTTTCCAACCATTTTAAATTGGTTAGAAAAATTACATATTTTTAGTAGTGTCTTATTGAAACCAAATAATGGTGCCTTACATGATAATATTTAAGAAAAACAAGATAGTAAAAAAAAAAGTAACGATGACAATAACTAAAATATTTAATCTCACATTCCATATTGAAGTTTAACTAGACGAAATAGTCACTTTATTAAAAATTATAGTCACCTTATTAACCATGTAGTTGTACCTTGCATTTTAATGTTCAAAAAAACAAAAGATTCAAATGAAAATCGTAATAATAAGTTTATACAGGAATATATACTAATTAAGAAATAGTCATATCCACAAAATAAATACATAAAATTGTATAATTAATTTAGCAATATCAAATAGTCATTCCATGATCCACATCCGTATAGTTTCACCGCCGACTTCATCAACTATGGGCGACTCTTCTTGGTTTCCCATTGTCGTTTGTGAAACATCTCTAATAAAGAATATATAAAAAATGAATTTGATAAAGATGTAAAACATAGAACTAACTATCCTATCAACAATATACTAATAATCAAATTATCAGATATGAATCATTCCATCAACAATCAACCAAAAGACATACTCTTGGTTATAAATTGTAACTTAAATGTCCCTGCCAATCTAAAAAACCCTAATTCTTGCTATTGATATATAACAAATTAATCGACGTACTTGTCCATATTTTTAGATAAGATGACGATATGTTTTGCCAATGTACGCGAACGACCACTGGTGTTGCCTTCGTCGACGTGATTCTCGAATAGGACTTTTTAGGATTTAGCAGATTTACAGTTGCAGATGTGAGAAAGAAATTATCGATATATAAATAACACATATATATTACAAACACAAGGTCAAATAAAGTAATATTTATCTAACCAAAATAATACTCTATCGGATTCAATAATGAAGCTTCTAAAAGAGTCAAGGATCAATTTCATAAATAAACACAAACATAGCAGATGGCTTCAAGTTAATCCAACAACTGAGGCACTCTCCTTTGGGCTAGCTTGAGAAAGTACTCCAACAACTTTTTCACCCAGTTAGTCAAGCAGTTGTGCAATATTGATTTGTAAAATATTTCATCTTTCCACACACAAATGAAGATATGAACCTTACAAAATTACCAGAGTAAGAAAGAGGAGGGGCAAGGAGATCCAAATAAACTTATCTAGGATCCATAATTGACTGAGCAGCAATATGATGAAGACAATCTATGCTAGAATACCATTGACAAACTGTTTTTTAAAATTTATCTGAGGTTAAGATACAAATATGGTATGTAAAGCAAGAAAACATTTACCAACGACCAAAGTGCAAATTTAGACTACTATGATATGTGTTAACATGTTAATCACTAATAGCTTCAACCACTTGATGGTAATAGTCATATATGAATTACACATAAGGAAATGAGTAAATATGTCCGTTCCAACTAGCTTCAAATACTATTTTTTTCAAGGACAATAATATGCATATTGTGATAGAATTATTATAATAATAATTATGAATTACCTATAATTAGGAATTATACATATGTAGTTATTCCATTGTTGATAAGCGATACACATTCTAACAAATTAGTTGCGCATTCTTTAGAAGTATCATATATACGACATTGAGCAAGTTTGTAATGTCCGATATATTCGCTCACACATGCAATGCTTAATCTTGACATGCTTCCGCAATGAAAGTCATGAACATCTTGCAGGAACACAGAAGGCAAAAGCAATGCAAGCTAAATGAAGGCACATGAATGTGTTGAAAGATATCAAGCAAGCAATATGTATTACATGCGCTCAAAGCATATACTTAAAATGTGACAAGTTTGTGAACAACCGTCACTCATGGAACACCTAATGAATTACATCAAGCAATAGTGAGGGCCAAACGGAAGAACATAATGCAAGAACCAAAATAAGCACACAAACATTACTACCACTATATTACTAGAACATAATAAGCGTGTATATGAAGATATCAATCTCAGATCTTATTTTGCTTGAATACGACTTGCATGACTAGCCTTTAGCTGTCACCGTTTATAGAGAGTATTAGGAGAAGATGAAAAGAAAGTACTGGCAAAAGAAAGAAACATAACACCAGCAACTATAATATAACTGATAAATGCATATTTTGACTAAACTTTTAGGGAATTTTGATGGGAATTAGAGATTATTATGATAAAAATGATTGATTTATATTTCCAATTTCATATTACACTTGGTGTTGTTATTTTCAATGCAAATTTGTAGGTTTTGAGGCCAAAACATTGTCCTCCTCTAAATTTTTTGGTAAAAACAAGTTGACTACGGACCTCTTTCGTAGACAGCCAAACCGTGGTAGAAAAATCAAAGCAATTAGAGCGAAATGGCGCAGACATTGACAACTCTAGACTGACTATTGTGTGGGTGGCCCACTCTAGACAAGCCCCTTCTTCTGCTACCCTTGTGTCATTTTCCTCTTTAATTTTAATGGTTTTATTGTGAAATTATGAGGGATTAAGCCCGAAGAAAGGAGAGAGAAGGGATGTTCATCATCATATCATCCATCTTCCATCATCTCTCATCCACATCAAACCAAGACACATAAAATCAAAGATTGAAGAAGAAGATTGATGCAAATGTGAATGAATTTTCGTTGGACGTTGAAAGACTCGAGCTGAATTTCTTGAAAATTGTTCAACCCTAATTCATCGATCTTCTAGTTGTTTTGAGATTTGATTATCATGTTTACAACTTTCACAGTTCTTTCAATAATCATGAGTGATTAGATTTTGGTTAGCTAGGGATTTTGAATCGAAATAATGGTGTTTGATTAGAATTTTCATAATTTGTGTTTGAATTCTCAATTTCAATCAATATGAGTATTTTTAAGGCCTTGAATACTTGTAAATCAAGATTAGCCTAAGAAATGCTGAAAGGTGAATCAGAATAATCCGATAAGGAATAATTTTGATAATTTGAGATATTTAACTTTGATTAATTTAATAGGCGTATGAAAGTTGTTTGTTAGGTTAATTGGAGCAATTCTATTAAACAAAAACAACAGTAGAATTCATACGATTATCGATTCTTGATTCAAATGAAAGAATGATTACACAAACTAGGTTTTCATGATCAAACTCATTGTTAGGAAAACAAATCGCTAGATACTTTTAATCATTGATTATTTCCTAGACCTATTTCCTTGACTTTATTTATTAGCTAGACCTAGTTTATTAAAAGCAACCAAGCTTAGAACCGATTCAATAGGTTTTCACTGCATTGTTAGACTGAGTCTTTGTGGGATCGATCTTAACAGGCTACAATTATACCTGTTGCACTTGCGAGGTGTCGATGTCAAAATTTGTTATCTAGATGTAAGAAGGCACGTGTGTGGAAAAATGATACTGATCGGATTCAATAATGAAGCTTCTAAAAGAATCGAGGATCAATTTCATAAATAAACATAAACATATATAACAGATGGCTTCAAGTTAATCCAACAACTAAGACACTCTCCTTTGGGCTAGCTTGAGAAAGTACTCCAACCACTTTTTCATCCAGTTAGTCAAGCAATTGTGCAATATTGATTTGTAAAACATTTCATTTGTCCACACATAAATGAAGATTAGAACCTTATAAACTTACTAGAGTAAGAAAGAAGAGGGGAAAGGAGATCAAAATAAACTTATCTAGGATCCATAACTGATTGTGCAACAATATGATGAAGACATATGCTAGCTAGCCTTAGAATACTTTGACAAACTGTTTTTTAAAATTTATCTAAGGTTAAGATACAAATATGGTATGTAAAGCAAGAAAATATTTACCAACGGCCAAGGTGCGGAGACTACTCTGATTTGTTTTAACATGTTAAGATACTCTTATGGTATGTAAAGCAAGAAAACATTTACCACTTGATGGTAATAGGTTGCCTGCTCTAGATTGACCCCTTCTTTTGCCACCCTTGTGTCGTTTTTCTCCTTTTGACGATTTTTAGTGGTTTTATTGTGAAATTATGAGGGATTAACCCCGAAGAACAGAAGAGAGAAGGGATGTTCATCCTCATATCATCCATCTTCTTCATATGTCATCCACGTTAAACCAAAAGACATAATATCAAAGATTGTAGATGAAGATTGACGCAAATGTGAAGGAATTTTCGTTGGAGGTTGAAAGACTTAAGTGGAATTTCTTGAAGATTGTTCAACTCTAATTCATCTTCTAGTTGTTTTGAAATTTGATTATCATGTTTACAACTTTCATTGTGCTTTCAATAATTATCATGAGTAGATTTTATTTATGTAGGGATTTTAAACCAAAACAATAGTGTTTAATTAGAATTTTCATAGTTTGTGGTTGAATTCTCAATTTGAATCAATATCAGTATCTTTAAGGCCTTGAATGCTTATAAATTAAAATTAGCCCAAGAAGTACTGAAAGGTGAATTAGAATAATCCGACTATCGACTTTTCTGCCTAGTTTATGAAATTTGAGAAAAGAATAGTAAACTAAGGAATAATTTTGATAATTTGAGATATTTAACTTTGATTAGCTGGATAGGCATATGAAATTTGTTTTTTAGGTTAATTGGAATAATTCTAGTTAGCATCGAAAAGATGGTAGAATTCATGTGATTATTGATTCTTGATTCAAATGAAAGAATGATTGCACAGACTAGGTTTTCATAATCAAATTCATTGTTAGGAAAGCAAATCGATCCCTAGATATTTTTATCCATTGATTAATTGCTAAACTTAATTCCTTGACTTTATCAGCTTGATCGAATAATTTATTAAAAGCAACCAAGCTTAATATTGATTAACTAGGTTTTCACTGCATTGTTAGATTGAGCCATTGAGTGATCTACCTTAACGTGCTATAATTATACCTTGTGCACTTATGGCATGCATGTCAATGTCAAAATTTGTTATATAGACGTAGGGAGGCACCTGTGGAAAAATGATATTGATCGGCGCCAACAAGTACCAGAAACACATTTTCAAATTAAAATCAATGAATAATAGGTCACTTACTGAAGTTGCACAAAACATGTCTTTCGCTCGGTTACTTCTCAAAATTTAAAATCAGCTCTAATGCGCATCAAAGCTCTTCGATACAAAAAGATCGCATAATGGGTAATAACATGTGTCTTTCCTAGTTTTTATAATAAAAACACATTTAAGATATATTTTACCCCAAGACTCATATTAGTTTTAAAATAAAAAACACAAAGATCATAACTAGAAATAATGTAATGGGCAAGCATATGAAATACACAAATCTTACTAGCAGCAAAGATGCACACCAGAAGAATAGGTTGCACACAAACAAAAAAAGAGATCAATTATTACATAGTACACCTTTGAGTGTCTACCTAAATCCTCTAAAGTGTTCAATTTGAAAAAAATGTCATATTTATTATAAAATTTATCATCGTAGATTTATCAATACTATTATAAAATTTATCGATACTTTTAGATTTATCAGAAAATTTTATCGTATAAGAAATTAACCTATTTTAGTTATATATGAAGGAAATAGGCTACATCTGTATATAGAATAACACAATCTGCCCAACGAATAAAAATATTTTTATGTGTTTGAAAGCCCTAAAATAAACAGGAGAGTGTAATTAATACCGGTTAATTTTACTCCATCCGCTCCATTATAATTGAAAATTCTTATTTTTACGGAAGTCTCAAAATGATTGTTTATTATTAAAATTATTTTACTTCCTCTAAAATTAACAAAATATGAAGGAAATAGGCAACATATGTATATAGAATAACATGCACAATCAGCCCAACGAATAAAAATACTTTTATGTGTTTGAAAGCCCTAAAATAAACAGGAGAGTGTAATTAATACTGGTTAATTTTACTCCATCCGCTCCATTATAATAGCCTTTTCTTATTTTTATTGAAGTCTCAAAATGATTGTTTATTATTAAAATTATTTTACTTCCCTAAAATTAACAAAAAATATGCATTAAATAATGTTCCCATAAAAATATTTGCTCCCTAGAAAGGACTTTATTATGGGTGGTAGGGCTGTCAAAAAAATGTGCGACCCGAAAATCCGGTTTCGGGTTTAGTTTGACCCGGAAAAAAGTAGGTATGGTCATAAAATTTTCGTCTGAATTTTTATATTGACCGATTTGACCGAAAATCGAACACAATATTATCAAAATTTCTATTGTCCGAACCTAGTTTAAACTCAAATTTATGCTTGTCCATTTTGTCCGACCCGGAAAATTTTCCAAATAACTGGGTATTGAACATCAAATTTTCGTCCGATGTTCGATTCATCTGAACCCGAATTGACTCGGACCCGAATTTTTTTACAGCCCTAATGAGATGGAGGGATTATGTGTTTAAAAGGAAAAATATTACTTTTATTTAATCAGATTATTTTCTAATTGGTTGCTAATAATTAAACCGGCACCACACCAACCAAAACCTTAAAATTTTCGAACCGTTTCATTGAATTTTCCCCCCTTTTTGCCCCCCTCCCAAAAACGTCACCATATTTTCTTCCATTTCTGTAAAGAATGCACTTACTCACTGTGTTCAATATAATCATACTCTTTCACACTTTTGTTGCCACCCTTCATCTCCTCTCCCTCTTTCTTCCCTCAATTTAAACCCTACCCAGTTTCACCCTTGAGAGAATATTCCAGAGAAAGAGAGAAACACTAGAGAGAGAAACTCTAGAGAGAGAGAGAGAGATGGGTCCACCATTGTCTTCATCATCTTCATCATCAACCCAGAACAACACTTCTCAAATCACACCATTAAAACTATTTTCATTTCACAACATCGACCGTCAACTTTTCTCAAGCTTGGTTTTTCACATGAGACGTGAACCCTCAGAAGCCATGCAGATCGCTGCCTTCTGGCTATGGCTCGAGCGGTACAACACCAACGCCCACTTCGTCCAAACCATCCTCACTTTCCCCGACCCGCTTTTCGAAACCGTCCTCGAGGAGACCCTGTTGTGTCTCAGGGCTGCAGAGGCCGAGTTCGAGTCTGGGCCCCACCCAGACTCGAACCTCCCCATGATCCAAGCGATCACGGGGATGCATGGGATTACCCCTTTGTTCTTTCATGAGAATCGAGTCTTGGTCCTTCTTGGGGTTGGGAGCATTGTTCAAAAGGTTTGTCTTAGGGCTTTTCAGGATCTTGTTCAAATGATCGTGTCCGATCGGGCCGGTCCCCTTTACAATTACTACTATAACCCTAGTCAACCCCCCAAGGACCCTGAGCCGCCTAGCGGTCCCACAGGCGGCCCCGCTGTTGGTGGTGGCGGCGGTGGAAGTGGGGTTGGGGGATTAGGGTTAGTGCCCCCAAATCAAGGGCCCTTGCCAATTCATAGTCAAGATTTAGGGCATGGGGTTTTGGTTTATTACCCTAGTTATAATCCTCCCATGGGGGTAAACCCACCACCGCCGCCACCACCACCACCACCGCCGCATGGGATCTCTCCCCCTATGTTTGGTGGGTATGGAGATCCTGGGGCGAGTTCTTCAAATCATCCCCCCAACCCTGATCCTAGGTGTTCTCTGCAAAACCCTAACGATGACCCTAGGGCTTATCATCCTCGATCTCATATTCGTCCTCTAGATCAAGAAGTTGTGGAGTTGTTTAATCAAATTCATTTAGAGACGACTCAACATCAGCCTCGTCGAGAGGAGTTTCAAGATGGGGTTGTTCCAAGTACAGAGAGGACCATCTTCCTAACCTTCTCAAAGGGTTACCCCGTTTCTGAAATCGAACTCAGGGATTTTTTGACTAGGTACATATGCATTTGACTACAACCTTTGTCAATAACTTAATCGATTTGTTGATTGACAATCTTTTTCATTTTTGTGGCATTTGCTAGGACATTTGGGAACATTATTGAGGCTTTATATATGCAAGAAGTTGGGGACAACGAGCAACCTTTGTATGCAAGACTTGTGGTGCCGGATCTAAACACGATGATGGCAGTCCTAAGTGGTCAAGGCAAAGCAAAGTTTTCAATCAATGGTAAACATGTTTGGGCTAGAAAATATGTTCACAAAAACAACCACAATTCTCCCCCACCCTCCCCAAATTGATGGATTAATTCATAGAGTATCAAGTTAAAGAAATTGGTTTTCTATTTACCGTTTTGTTGGGAAGTTTGTGTTGTTGGGAAATGTTATTTTGTTGTAATGATATTACAAGTATGTAATGATCTTAGATGTTAATTATGCCAAAAAATGGAAAACAATTCTCCTCTTATTTCTTCCCCTTTTATGTCAAGTGTGTTTCTGTTGTCGAAATTGCACTATAATGTGCCAGATGAAAATTTCAACATTTTATCCAGTGGACCAAAAATTATATCCTCCATTTCTTTGGTCACTCGATGACCTTTGTCAACCTTATTTCTAGGGCTAAATGTCTATGGCACAACTAAATATTATGATGTTTACGTCTTTTTTTTTTTTTTTTTGGGGGGGGGGGGGACACCAAACAATTTCTACTAGATGAGTGAACCAACTATATTACAATGGTTATCCAAACGTTAAGTTATGTATATGACGTATTTAATTATTTCTTCTAAAATATTTTAGCAAAATTAATGATAAAATGTTTATTAACCATCTTGATGCAAGATGTTTATTAACCATCTTGCATCTCACCTAAATCACTCATAAAGTTAATCGTAATTATGATTAAAACATTATAAATGTATATTTGATTATTGTAAGAGTTATTACAACTTATAAACAATATAAAAATAATTATTTATTTATATTATTTTCATAAATATGAAACTACGCATAAAATGTACACTTTCTACTATGATTGATAAAATTAAGGTATTATTTATATTTTTTTGACTGAGTTATCTAATAAGTATTTTACTCTTATAGATGATAAATATATATAATTATTAGATAGCACTGGGATCAAGTGATATAATTGGCCAACTTAAATTATAGAGATCAATGGGTATGAAGGATCCTGCAGGCTCCATTTACTCATTTAAGGTGGATACCATATATATTCATTAAAATCAGAATTTTCAATATATTTGGTCTTTGCACCTTTAATTTGAAAATTATAGAGTATATCGCCAACCGGATAATTTCACATACCCTCTACAGGTTTAAACATTTATAAATACAACGCTGATGTTTTAAAGTTATATTTACTCGTCATGCGCTTTTGAACTAATTTCATTTAGCTATTTTTTTCGGTAAATTTAATAATTTTTCCGGTGAATATGTGATTTGTGATGAAATTTGTTTGTTCAAATAACAATAACTGTAGCAAATAAATTTCATTACATATCATACATTCACCGGAAAAGTTTTTAAATTTGGCGGAAAAATAGCTAAATAAAATTGGTTCAAGATCTTAGAGTGTGCCAATATCAATTCAAAAATGTTAGGGTTGAATTTTTAAATTTTATAAACCTGAATGTGTCATATTCAAATTTTCCTCTATGGGTAGAAGGTTCGCGATATTTCATCATGTTCTGGGCTTGTTGCAAAAAATTTGACATAGGTTCGTCATTGCATGAAGCATTTCTAAACTTGGACAATTCTAGCTACATGGAAATTTTGACAATAACACGAGTGGAAATCTATATAATTATACGAGAATTCAGTTTGAGTAGCAAGATTTAAGGTATCCATATTGATTAAACTGGTAGATAAGAAAATCACACGAGAATTTAGTTTGAGGAGCAAGATTTAAGGTATCTATATTGATTAAACTGACACATAAGATAGATGAAAATTTAGAAAATTTTGCGAGAATTTAACTTGGGTAGCAAGAAATAATTTAGATAATTCTACGATAATTTAGTTTGACATAGGTTCGTCGTTGCATGCAACATTTCTAAACTTGGACAATTCTAGCTACATGGAAATTTTGATAATAACACGAGTGGAAATTTATATAATTATACAAGAATTCAGTTTGGGTAGCAAGATTTAAGGTATCCATATTGATTAAACTGACAGATAAAATAATTATACGAGAATTTAGTTTGAGTAGCAAGCTTTAAGGTATCCATATTGATTAAACTGACACATAATAGATGAAAATTTAGAAAATTTTGCGAGAATTTAACTTGGGTAGCAAGAATTAATTTAGATAATTCTACGATAATTTAGTTTGACATAGGTTCGTCATTGCATGTAGCATATCTAAACTTGGACAATTCACAATTCTAGCTATATGGAAATTTTGATAATAACACGAGTGGAAATTTATTTTATTGTACGAGAATTCAGTTTGAGTAGCAAGATTTAAGGTATCTATATTGATTAAACTGGCAGATAAGATAATTATACGAGAATTTAGTTTGAGTGGCAATATTTAAGGTATCCATATTGATTAAACTAACACATAAGATAGATGAAACTTTAGAAAATTTTGCGAGAATTTAACTTGAGTAACAAGAATTAATTTAGATAATTCTACGATAATTTAGTTTGTCGACATAGGTTCGTCATTGCATGCAGCATTTCTAAACTTGGACAATTCGAGCTACATGAAAATTCTGATAATAACACGAGTAGAAATTTATATAATTATACGAGAATTCAGTTTGAGTAGCAAGATTTAAGGTGTTCATATTGATTAAACTGGTACATAAGATAATTACTCCCTCTGTTCCATATTAATCGTCGTCTTTGGAAATTGTGCAGTCAAACTCCAAAAATTTTGACCATAAATTTCTCAATATATACAATGAATTGCTATATAAAATTACCACCATTAGATCCGTAACGAAAAATGCTATCATACAAGTATAATATTGCAATTGTTAATAACATATTATGCAAGAAATTATCAATCAAAGAGTAATATTGGAGACCGTGAAAGTCAAAATTATGACAATTAATATAGAACGGAGGGAGTATACGAGAATTTTGTTTGAGTAGCTAGATTTAAGGTATCCATATTGATTAAACTGGCAGATAAGATAGATGAAAATTCAGATAAGTTTGCGAGAATTTAACTAGGGTAGCAAGAACTTAGATAATTTTACAAGAATTTAGTTTGGGTAACAAGATTAAGGTATCCGTATTGATTAAACCGGTAGCTAGGTATCCGTACTGGTTAAACTTGATAAGATATTTTGTAGTCATAGATTTATTGTCAAATAGAACTTTAAATAGCTTTCGTACAAGTAATCTCCTTTCTGAATTCTATGATATCACTACTGCAACATGCACGTTCCAGTTCAAGACTATAGCAGCAAAAACCTCATCACTAGTCACTATAGGGAACAAAATCGTAGTAATATTGTCATCTATTACTACGATTTTGTTTTAATGTTCTCCCATGCATCAGCATTTGTTATTTAGTTTGTCATACTAACCTTAGGCACCGTTCTTTTGTGCGTTAACGCACCCAAACGCAACGCAAAATCAACGCAAAATCAATAAAACCTAATGCATGGCAAACGCAAGATAACGCAACTTAGCACAATCTACTATTCACCTCTACTCACATTTTTATTATTTCCTACCGCAACCTAACGCAACCCAAACGCAACTTATCGAAACGCAAACGCAACGCAACGCAAACGCAATGCACAAAAGAACGGTGCCTTAGTCATTCTTTTCAAAAGCAACGAGCATGTACGGTACGAAACCCTGCCAAAAAAAAAAAAGTACATGTTACACCAACGACGAGTCAATTGCACCTCGAACCCTTGGTCCCCAACATTATCAACAACACCCATAAACATTATCAACGTCTCCTCCGATGACTCGACTCCCTACCAATGTCATCAAATACACCGACATCCATGCACAAGATCTATCAAATGACCAAAATCATAATTACAATGACATAAAAAGTAACTAATGCTCAAATGCATTACTATAGTTTCAACCAAGTTATTCCGTTTCTAGAATGATACTCTGCTTAAAGATATATATGTATATATGTTAATGACTTCAAGTGCAAAACCTAACAACCATTAATAGAACATGCCGAGCCCTATTTTTAAGTTGAACAAATTGAATGACATTAATAGAACGCATTATTCAAACTTCACTAACAAAAGAAAGGGAAATAAATAACAAGGACTCACGATGTGACAAGGACGTACTCTGATATCTTTCCATACAGATTAATCCAAAGGATCAAGCCAATATGCAACAATCGCAAAAGCCAATGATGATTACACAAACACGACCAACATAAAAGTTGGATAAATAGAAGAACATGTATAAATGAATTCCAACAAGTTATTGAGTCATGTTCACTTACTCGTTCTACACATTGTGATAGTAGCAAATGTTGATCTTCCATCTCAATCATCCATGGTGTTGAGTTATGGTTAGGTAGCATAGTTTAATTGAAGTGACTTCCATGCTACAACAAATCTCATGAAGCATCCTTCACATATTAAGCTACATAATTAGAATTGAGAATAAATGAGAAATGTACATGAACTTGTTTAAGTAAACAATAAAGTACAAATGAATACTAATAACTCACATGATGTTAAATACAATACAACTTGCACTAGTTCCTTGCATAAATAGAAAATTTACCATATTATCTTTCGAGATCATTATGTCGTTCTTAGCAAAATTTGTTTACAACAATACATCTAAATTTTAATGACTTTAATTTGGATCTAGCCAAGACAATTGTTCTCAGCAAAATCTTTGTACTATGATCCTTGGGGGAAGTTGCGGCACATTGCTTTATCTTGTGCTTATCAATGTGTTCTTTGGAGTTACTTCGGGATCTTAATTCATATATAACAAATAAATAATACACAAAAAACATGATATTAAAACGTTATAAATACTAAACTCATAAAATTAATGATCTATGTATTTAGTTAGAAAACATCTTTGCACTGCCAATGATAACCATACTCTTGGTCCATACAAGAAAAATTTTGATTGCCTCACCAACAGTTTTAATATGTGTTGATGGAGTCGACAAGGCATGAGAACAACTTTGTCCCATGAATGAACTTGGCATATTCCTACCTAAAGGATCAAGTAGGGATGACAACAGGGCGGATCAGAGATGGGTGAGTATATCCCCGTCCCCATCCCCGCTCCCAAAACTCGTCCCCATCCCCGTCCCTATCGCCACTTCGGGGAATGATTCTTGTCTCATCCCCATCCCCAACGGGGATCCAACGTATTTAACTTGCTTAAGCAATAATACATCAAAATCAAACAATAATACATAAACAAGTGTTATTCGGACAAAAAAAAATACAATAATACATGTATATTGAATTAGACTAACTTGCTACAATAATACATATATATAATTTGCTCAAGTATTTAACTTTAGGATAGGATTTCTGACTTAAAATTCGAAAAGTACTACTTTATCCTTGCTATTAATATATATATATATTGAATTAGAATAAATGTTATTTGGTAATTTTAAAATTTTTGGGGATAGGGATTCGGGGATGGGAACGGGGATGGGGAAAATGGGAACGGGGATGGGGAAAATTTTGTCCCAATCCCCGCCCCGTCCCCGAACGGATTTTGAAAAATCGTCCCCGTACCATCCCCAATGGGGGAGGGGATTTTTTTCCTCAAAGCGAGGCGGGGCCCCAGCGGGTTTGGGGATTCCCCGCCCCATTGCCATCCCTAAGATCAAGCACTATTAGATCTTTGGACGCACTGGCTTGTGTGTTTTGATGCATACGTTGAAAAATGTCGGACTATGGATGTCTTTGGACTGTGTCAAAAGGGTTTAAAAAAGATCTCATAGAAAGAAAAAAAAGTTAGAAGGAAAGAAAATAATGGTAAAATGAGTTTTTTTTTCTTTGAGTAAAACCTTGAAAGAAAAAGAAAAGATCTTCCATTCACTTCTTTTTCTCCTATTTTAATAAAAGAAAAAAGTGCATTGAAAAATTACATTTGCATGTGAAATTGTGAATAGAAAACTTCTCCTTTGTGAGGACACCACCCACAGTAGCTAATTTCAATTTAACATGTCACTAATTAATGTGGAACTCAATTTTTTTCTCTCTCTCCTACACTCTCTCAACCTTTTTATCTGTCTCCTATTTGAGCTTACCCAAATTTTGAGCTCTCCCGCCCTCCAAATTGTTAGGACTCTTAGGACGTTATTAACAAACACACAATAATACAAAGGGATGATAAATAAAGATTCATATATAAGATTTACCATGGAAAAACTCAAGCCGGGGAAAAAAACTACGAACAATGCATTATCAAATGATTACAACTATTTATCAAAGATTCTCATACCTCTACAATCACTCACAACCTTCGAGAGTTATAACCTGAGAACTCAACCCTCACAGTTGATGAACCTCACACAACTCCTTAGAGACGCACAACTCCTTAGAGACGTAAACATTACAGGTCAATCTCTTATGATCAAATGAAACACTCTTTAATTGTGATACAAATGAGCCTAACAGCTAAGCCCTATTTTTAGTATAAGACTACAATATATTCTAGGGTTAATAATACTACAAATAACTATATTAGATTTCCTTATAAAATACAATAACCATCTTAACATAATTATATTGCACATGATCAGAGGCCCACGTGATATATCGGCCATAAACTCCAATATTGATTAATAATATAACATGTTATATTAATTTCCATATAACTTCACTATGCCAACAAAAGATTCTGGCAAGTGCCAATTAGCACCAAAGAAATCTCATCGCTAAGCCAAAAAATCAACGCTTAAGAGATTCATGACCACAAACTAGAGCTGCCACTTCAAGTTATCCGGAGTGGCCTCTATCCGGGTCTTCTCACAAGTTTCCCAATTCGGATTCAAGACTAAGTTCCTACAGCTTGTTTCTAGCCGTCACCGAACCCTTGACCTCGCTAAGACTCGACCAAAAACATAATTTGGGCTACACACTTCAACCCAACGATCGCCCACTTGGAGATCAAGTTGTAGTTTTCATCATTCATCATCACCACCACTCATTCTCGAACCTTTTTAGTGCATCCATCTTGATCTTAAAGATCAATAGACGTCTCAGTTGACCTCACATCAACTCCTCTATCTCGAATCCTCTCTCACTTGAACTAATCACACCCATGCGACTTTGATATATGCATCTTGTCGAAAACTTAGGGGAATAATGGATTGGATTTTTACCTAGTGTTGAACTTGTTGAATTCCCATGCAAGTTAGATGTGTTCTTCGGCCATCCGTTATTGGAGTCTTAACCGGAAAAATCCTCATTTTTGGTACCCTTCTCTCATCAGTGAAGCTATTACACCTTTGATGAGCATGAACAGGTATGTTAGAATTATCAATGGTCGTATACAACTTCGCGTCTTTCCTACCATTGAGAATTACTAGAAATCTCTTCGTAACCTTCTAATGACCATCCTCAAATTTCGTTGTTAACCCCTCCTCATTCAGTTGACCCACATATACAAGGTTGTTGGTCATACCTAGGATATACGTACCAAACATCCTCAACCTCCAAGTCCCTCCCTTAGAAGCTTTAATATTCACATCACCTCATCCGTTACCTTTAGATTGTGGTCATTTGCGATCCTAACCCTGCTTAACCTCCCACTCATAAAGTTACTAAAGGACTCCCTAGGAGATGATGAGTGAAATGGCGCACCCCGAATCTATAGTCCAACTCCCTTCTGACCTGTCAATACTAAATTACTAACTGCTAGCGCATCATCCAAATTCGCAGCAGAATTTACAGAATCATGGCCATGATAGTTACTCTTCCCTGTGACCATGGGTTTAGGGCAAAGTGACCTTTATCCTCAGTGTTGCAACACAACATGTGCCCCATGCTTTGCCCCTAGACTTTGATCGACCCTAACTCGAACTCCCCCAAGTCCTGCTTCTCCTAACAACCAAAGCATTCCCGGAAGACCCAGACACATCGTAATCTTTCCTACTAATACTTTCACTCATGATAGTGTCTCTCAATTCATTAAACTTCAATTTTTCATCTTCTTAATCGAAGATGTAACACAAGTTACAAAATTATCCCAAGACTTAGGTACAAGAATTTACTGGAAGGTGTCATACATTCCTAACAATTGACCATTGGGGGGCCACATTTTTTTAATGCACTCAAAGGGGACCAAGTTACTAAACAATTGGCTGGCAGGTGACTTTCCGGTCACTTTAAGCCGGAAAACGGTGACAATTGAGTAAAGTTAAATTTTTTTTGAATTTTCTTAGATTAATGTCGAGACTACCCTCCATTGCTCCTTCCTCCTTCCTTCCTCCTTTAAATTACTCTATCTTCATTCACCGAAATGGGCACCACTCTGGTTTCGCCATTAAAATCCGACCTAGAGCTCTGAGAGAGTGGCACGAGTACGAGGAAGCATTGAGAGACAAGGACCTCGCGAAAGCTCTCAAGCTTCTCAAGTCAATTAATGGAGATACCCTGCCTCTTCAACCTGTTGACTCCCAAATTCAACCTGCTGACTCCCAAATCCAGACCCAATTTCTTCTTCAAAAATCTCCATTAAATTTGTCATTTACAAGTATAAAATATCTCAGAAGCTCTTTCCGCTTCAGAAAACGGCGACCAAAAACCCTACTTTTCCAAAGAAGAAATGCGGAGGAGAAAAGAAGAGAACACAAGAACACCCAGCAAGGTTACACAGAGAAGATCGGATTTTGAAGGGATCAAATTGGGAGGAGGTTCGCAAATGCGAGTATATAGAGACAAAATTCGAAGAAGTGGGCTCCATTGAATTGGGTTTCTAGGTGTGGTTTTCCTCTCCTGGGCAATTCGTCGAACAAGTGGTGGGCATTGTTCCTAGGCAATTCATCTGGGTTTCGCCATTGATGAAGACACTGGCCAAGCATCAATTTTTTGAGGGGGGAAAAATAAGGGCTACCTCATCTTTTCAGCTACCACCTCAAGGGCTTTTAAGACATTTCATGTTTTCCGGCTTAAAGTGACCGGAAAGTCACCTGCCAGCCAATTGTTTAGCAACTTGGTCCCCTTTGTGTGCATTAAAAAAATATGGTCCCCCAATGGTTAGTTGTTAGGAATGTATGGCACCTCCAGCAAATTTTTGGACTTAGGTAGGGTAGTCTATAATATATATTAGCATTCATCTCATTATCAAAATTAAATCCCACACAAGTCAACTTATATAATATCATACTTAACTCACTCATATTAACATGTATATCATCATACTCTTCCATCTTAAACTCAAATAAATGATGCAACACATGTATGTTATTCACTATCGAAGGTTTCCCATATGTGTTCTTCAAGGCCTCAAACAAACCATTAGTCGTTTTCTCATCCTTCATGTTGAAAACAACATTTTGTACTATCGCCAGCCTCATCGTACTGAATGTCTGGCGGTCAAGCGCGTCCCAATTAATCCTCCAGTTTCATCTTTTCTGGCTTCTCACCCAACGCAAGATGCAACTTCTGCTAATAGAGCACATCCTCAATTCACATCTTCCACAACGCATAGTATTTCCCATTGAACTCTGGAATCTTCATATGTGCACCCTCCATTGTTTCTCAGTCTATAGATCAACAATGCTCCAACCAAAACTCTGATATCAATTGTTAGGATTCTCTGGTCATTTTTAGCAGAAAAATAATAATAAAAGGGAATAAGATTCACATAGAGGATTTAACGTGGGAAACCCCAAATCAAGAAAAATCACGAACGATGCACTATCAGAGGATTACAAGTGTTCACCAGAGATTCCCAAAACTCAACATTCTTTAACAACGTCCCTAAAGCTAATTACAACCTGAGAACTCAACCCTCACAGTTTATGAGCCCCACAAAACTCCCTTAGGGGCACTGAGAATACATGTCAATCTCTAGTGTTCAGATGAACACTCTTTAATTGCAATACAAATAAGCCTAACAGCTAGGCCTTATTTATCATACAAGATTGCAATATATTCTGGGGTTAATAGTATTACAATATAATTATGTTAGATTTCCTTGCATAATACAACAACCAATCCCCACATAATTATATTGCATTTCAGAGGCCTATGTGATATATATATTGTCATAAACTTCTACTTCGCTAAGACTCGACCCAAACCATAGTTAGGACTCCACACATGAACCCAACACAATTAAGCCCTACAATAACAAAACATAAAAAAGTTTTCTCACAACCAAATGTGAGCAACCCACATTTCTACTATTGTGGAGGGGGGGCATTAAACGTCAAAATTAGATTTTTTTTATTCACATATTTATTTATGAATGTCAAACTGAGCATTCCTAATTAGTAAAAACCTGAAGGTCTGATGACACTATTTTCCCTAGACCCTATTATGTTACGTATGGGCTTTTAAAGTTCGTGAGAAAAATGAAAACTCATTCATGACAAATGTTACGTTAGGTCTGGAAATTGGATCAACCATTTGGATTCGGGTTAGTGGACTTTGAGTCAATTTAGATTCGAATTCAAATTCAGGGTAAATGTTATTTTGGTTGGATCTGATCGAGTTCATGTTTGGTATTATCAGCTCGGTTTAGATAGAGGTGAAGTTAATTCAAATTTGGTTGGACAGGGTCAAGTTGGGGTCCCATTGTTTCATTTCTAGTTTTAGGGCAATCCTACAGATTATGTTTAGGGTAGGTTCTTTTCGAGTGAAACAACTCAATCTATATGTTCACACAATTATAACTATATATAGAAATAAATAAATTTATTATATCATTTGTCGATTAAATCAAAATACACAAGTACTCCAAAATAAATGACAAGTTTTCACTACAAGTACTATTAGAATTACATTTTTCAGCAAAATATGAGCAAATTGTAACTTATAATACAGTGTAAACATATGTAAGATGACATACATTTGATTATATGATTCAGGGGGAATAAGGAAGAGGGATTACCCCTTGCGAATTATAATTAAACCTTATATAAATTTTGAGAAACAAGCTTAGCATAAGTTCTACAAAATAAAATACAGTGAAGTTCAAACTAAGTTTAACATTTAAATTTTTGAATAACGTTAAAAGTGTAATCATGAAAAAAAATTCCAACTTAAAGATACGATTAGCTTATGATTAGGATGGTTTGATTCGGGTTGGGGTCAATATCAGTTCAGTTTTTATTTGGTTCAGGATTAAAGTAATTTGGATCTTATTCAATTTGGGTCATTCCGGGTTCGATTTGCATCAGGTCAATTGTGTTTTTATTTTGTTTGGTTTGGTCATTTTTGAGTCCAAACTAAATTCTAATATTCATTCGGGGTTTGCGCCGAGTTAGTTTCCATTCTGTTTAGTCGGGGTTCCGATCAAGATCATGTCATTTATTCAAGTGTCGAGTTCGAGCTCAATTTCGGATCGTCTTCTTCGGATTAGATTTACAGGGTTTATGGATGTTGCATGAGTCTCTTCCCCTGACGACTAATTTGGCCTTGTACTTAGCATAGTTGACCCCACTTGTATTATTTGTTGCTCCTATGTAGCGTCGGAAAAAAAATCGGGCTTGGGTAAATTCGGGTTGGACAAATTCGGACAGTGTCAAAATTCGGACAAGAAATTCATGTCCAGACCCAATTTTATTTCGAGTCAAACCGGGTTGAACAATTCAGACGAAGCAAAAATCAGGTTCGGACAATAGAAAAAAGAGAAATTTTATGTCCGAATATTTGATCAATTCGAAAGAAAAATCTATGTCCAGACCCGATTTTTTCCGGGTCGGACAATTCAAATAATTCGGATCGAACAAAATTTTTCCTGCGCTACTCCTATGGGAAATGGTCGTATATTTTTGTCATCACATGTTGGCACATTTTGTTGTACTACAATAAGCTAATCTTCCAACAGCTCAATATTTCCTTGGAAAATATTTAGCATAATAATTTTATTATAAATACATACATGATGAGTTGACAAATGACACTCAAAATGAGTCATCGTGTGTATGTTTTTCGTTGATAATACAGTACTAATTGTTGAGTCGAGTGAGAGGTTAAACAAAAAGGTGCGACTTTGGCTTGATACCTTAGAGTCTAGGAGTTTGAAATTCATAAGTCAAAGACGGAGTACATGAGGTGTGATTTTACCGAGGTCGATTAGAAAGATATTAGTCAAGGTATTACCATTGAAGGGACAGTTATCCCAAGGGTGAAGAAGTTTCGATACTTAGGATCTATTTTACAAAGTGATGGGGATATTGATCAGGATATAATGCATCATATTCAAGTTGGTTGGCAAAATCGAAAGGCAACCTCAAGAGTGTCGTTTGATAAGAGGATATTGCTTAACCTTAAAGGCAAGGCTTATCGCACGATAATTAGATCAGCAATATTGTATGGTTCCAAATGTTGGGCAACCAAGAGGTTACATTGCCAAAATATAAATGTGACAGAAATGAGGATGGTTCGGTGAATTTTTGGGTTCACTAAGTTGATAAAGAATGACATCTGTCGAGATAAGTTACAGATGACTTCCCTTCTATTGAAAATAAGTTATGAGAGAATAGGCTTATATGATTTGGTCATATGTTCAGGAGGAGTGAGAATGCCCCTACTCGGAGATATGAAAAGATTGCGCCTCCGCCACTTATCCGCATGCGTAGGATGCTTGAAAAGTCCATCAGGGAGGTTATTTGACATAATTTGAAATAAATAGACTTAGTGGAGGACATGACACTCTTAGGGAGCATTTGGTTGGCTAGGATTAAGTTAGTCGAGTGAGAGGGGTGAGAGGTTATGTAGATTGTGTTAGATTGCTTTATCGTCCCTTCTTTGTGTGTTTCTTGTGCTTTCCTTCTGTGTGTCTTTTAGGTTTGTTCAGCTCACTTCCTTAACTACACATTACTACAGAGCACTAAGGTATAAAATATTGTTTGCTCAGTTTCTCTTTTCGAAATCTTTTCGAAACGGTTTTGGTTTCTTTTTCTGAAAAGTTTATGTCCCTTGGGCCTACTTTAATCAACCTCTTCATGCACTCTCATGCATAGAGAGAAAGCTACCTACATCTAAATCCCCTCGAACCTCATATTAATGTGACAATACTGAGATTTGTTTGTTGTTTTTTGTTGTAGTATTTCTATTCACTCTAAATTTGTCATAAGCATGTAGGAGCATCTATATCATACCGAAGTGATACAACCGAAATTCAAGGTCTCATCCAAATAGGATATGGAGAGATCGTATATAGCAGTCCTACCCTCAATTTTGCAATTTAGAGAGACCGGTTCCACCATCCTACAAGATCAACATATATAAATGTTCTTTCTAACATGGATAATAGGTGGCTTGTATTTCTTATACAAATTGTAACTCCATTTCTTATCTAGGCTTGTTTGTTTACTTTGAAGGAAATCATTATTGACGCTTGGGGATTGTATTTAGATGATATTAAACTCGATTAGGAGAAAGATGTAGATATTATTAGAGCCTTCTTGAATCGGTGATTGGACTATCCCCAATAACTTTGCCATGCATTCTGTAAGTTTGGTTGTCGCAATCTCAAATGGGCCTTCCTAAAATCAGTATGAGACTTTAATTGTTTATAAGGATTCACCAGTGAGACTGTCTTTTGCTTTGAATTTGAAAGATCAAACTTTCTATTATGGCAAGTGTTGGGAAGGAAAACGTTGTTAGACCAAACATGCATTGGAAATAGGTAATATATCATATGCTTCAGATATTCAGAAAAATAATGCAAGAATAACATAAACAAAAGAATTAAGATTTAACGTGAGAAAACCAAGAATTGGGCGGAAAATCCACGGACTACACAAATACGAACAAACTCCACTCTCAAGGTTAGAGTACAATAATATATCTCTACTCTTTCAGGAGATCAATAACAAAGATACAGATCTAACCCAATGGACCAAATTATATGAAAAGAACATCACTCTCAAAACTCTCACTTTGACAACTCTTCAAACCATAGTGAATCTATCTGCTTGAATCCCCCTCAAGGGAGGCGCTTCATGGAATCCTTATTCTTTCTGCCATGGTGCTTTCCACGAGACACCCGTTGCTCTACCCTTGAAATACACATAATACCTTCGGCAGCTTGGAAAGATATAGGAAGACAAAACTTGGTCGTCACTCCAATTAGATCCAAAGTCAATATAATTAAAAATTCTAATATAATAAGGAAACCTAAATAATTTTCTAACACAATTAGGAAATAAATTATGTGGTCAACTTGGGATATTTTAGGAAACAATATTTCTATCAAACACCCCCTTGGATTAAATTCGCCCAATGCACAGAAGCTTCAACCCAATTTGCTTGAACAGTCACAATATGCAATATTTCTGGCAAGTTTACGCTAGCAAAATTTAATCCGACCCAAAAAAAAATCCCAAGAACTGGGCAAAAACCCTATGAACAAAACAAACACGAACAAACTCCAATATCAAAACCAGAGTAAAACAACCGATCTCTACTTTTTCAAAAGATCAATAGGAGAAATACAAATCTACCCCAGTAGTCCAAATTACATGAGAATAAAAACTCCATTGTATAAACAGTAACGAGCAATGCTTTTATACATTTCATCTCGTCAAAACTCATCCCTCATCTCGAAAACAATCAACGAGTTCAAGCATTAAAATACCTATAAACTATTCTAAAATGTCAAAAATACCACCATAGACTCATTTTTGTTATTTTATGACACTGAACTTATTGTCAAAGATAAAAAAATACCCCTTTGATTAATGGCAATCTGTTGAGGTAGTATACTTTTATTTTTAATTCCT
Source organism: Portulaca oleracea (assembly GCA_029582165.1). Classification (NCBI taxonomy): domain Eukaryota; kingdom Viridiplantae; phylum Streptophyta; class Magnoliopsida; order Caryophyllales; family Portulacaceae; genus Portulaca; species Portulaca oleracea. The sequence goes on along the minus strand of CM055872.1, from coordinate 42,817,764 downwards.
CTAGTTCTAACCCCCTCCCCAAACTTTCCTTCTTTCTCTTTCCCAGGAACATGTTCATTCAATATTGTCCATGGTTGGCTTCTCCAACAGGCCACGTTCATGGTGAAGCAACTTGATAAGAAAGATTTGAAGATTTCTAGTTATTCAATCCCAAATTCGCATATATAACAACTACAAGATGATGATAACAACAATCTACTCACAGATTCTTAAATTTTTTCCGAAAACTACTAAAAAGTTTCAAGCAAAACCCTAAAAACCTTACCTCTTGGATTGTCTTCAAAGTGATGTCTTTACAATGGCAACTTCATAATTCTACCCAGTTCTTCGATTTTACTAACCCAATTTCGAGTTTTATCCATACTTTTTAGGGATTTTTAGAAGGGGAAAAAGATGGGATGAGAAGAAGAGTAAAGGACAGCAATGATGTGTCAATCTTGGAGGGAGAAACAAAGCTTCTACAGTAAGTTTTTTTTTTTTAATTCACAAAAAAATTTACTTTTCAATATTTTCCCAATATCTACCAGTAATAGGGGGTAAAGTGTTAATTTTGACTCATCATAAAGGGATATTTCTGAGTAAAAATATTTTATAGTGGTAGTTTTGACATTTTCATATAGTTTAGTATCAATTTAATCGCAGCACTCAACAATAAACCAAACAACATATCATATCCATAGAACTTCTGTTTCTTCCTCCGTAGAACCCTCTCTCCCGCCTACATTCCAAGCATACTGAAAATATTAGACCCAGCATTTCTGAGAAGATAATGAGCTAACTCAGTACCTGTTGAGGCATCAGTCTGAAGTACACACTGTACACTGCATATAATGCCGAATCAAACGTGGCATAAAAAAATAATGGCCAAAACTTATAGCTTATTATTATAAGCAAAATTATAGAATTTACAGGAAGAAGGCGTATTCTAATACCAATTTACAAGAAACTGTGTAAGAATATAGGTTCAACCCAGCAACCAGATGTACAGTTGACACCCCAGAGAAAGAGAGATAGTTACTAAGCAATCCCCGTTTATGATAAAAAATTTCACCAGCTTTCAGCTGCAGTCGTAAAGCAAAAGGCTAAAGAGATGTTATGGCTGACTTATGCGCAATGTCATAAAGTGAGATTAGAATCTCAGCACCAATTAGTATGATGATTAGCCATTCAAGGAAATCTGACTTCCTGTTCTGCAGGATTTCCTGCAGAAACCGTATGTTATGCTGTCCAAGAAAAGATGTGTCAGTCAACAAATAGCTTATAGCACCAAGCATCGTTCTGTTTTCAGCAAAACTAATAATAATAATGATAAATAATAATTTGAAAGTGAGTATGTGTGAAACAGAGAGTCACCTCCACAAACTTTAACTTAAAATCAAGACTAGCAAATCTCTGGGTCAATTCAAATTCATCTCGGAGATATTCCCAAATCTGAGCATATTTTGCATCCTTCCAAGCAATATCTGATCTGAAAATCACAGAAACTACAGATTTCAGCTAGCGAAGTGATTTATTCCAAATGGTCTGAGCAGTAGCGACCATCCAAATAAACAAGTAGCATATACCTCTCTCAATAAAAGAGACAGGTTATAAGGAATCACTAATCATGATAAAACAGGGAATGCATGCATGGATAAAAGAAGAATCGAGGCAGCTTAAACACTAATGTTCTGTATTGGGCAATTGTTGCTAGCCCCACGTACAGCAGGATATGCTCAGGTCAATGTACATAGTGTCGTTGCTGAACTTGAGTTGCAGACTGGCACAAATCATTTTAGGATTTAAAAGGTGTTCAATGCCAGCTACTCCTGATGGTGTAATGTGGAAGACGGAAGTAGCATATATACAGTTCACTTTTGGTTGAGGTATCACTATCAATGGACTTATCACATTGGAGCTACTCCACAACAAGAGCATTAGAGGACAGCTCAAGTAAGGTACTTTTTCGTAAGGACGCAAACAGAGATGCCCAAAGTACAGTTCTGGGCCAGAACCATACATGACTCTATCTGAAGAAAACCAAAATGCAAATCAATTACAGACCTCTACATCTTAAGCATGACATATTGAGCAAATAAATAAACCCACTCTACAGTGGCTTCTATACCCATCACGTCAACTTATCCAACCATTACCTTAAGAATAAAGCAAGCATGTATAGTTTTATAGCAAACAAAAGATTGTACAGACAATAAGGGTGAACCATTGACGAGCAACCAAAAGCCAAAGAAAAAAACCTTTCAAAAAGACCAAGCTTAAGAATGACATCAGCCAGATTAGAATTGGCCTTTCCCACCAACTGGAACAACTTCTTTCTTTCCATGGTAAAGTCCCCAGTTTTCTCCATTGCACGATTTATGTCAGTGAATTCTGCAACCATTCCATCAACCTTGCAGAAGAAGGGAAGAGTCTTAGAAATATGCTAAATCCAGCATGACTATTAGACTGAAACAAAAATAGCTTAAATAAAATACAATTATACAAACCTGGCGCACATAGTAATCTAGTGCAATACTTTGACCAAGCACACTGCCTATTGTACGAATACCATCAATATTCAGATATTGAAGCATTATATGGTCAAGACCAGCCTGCATCCATGTGCTTAGATTGGGCATCTCTCTCACTTCATACTCTGTAATACAGCCAAATTCATGTGTTAGAAAAGACAGAACACACTAGGAGGCCAAAAATAGTAAGAAATTCAAATATGGTATGTAAAGCAAGAACATTTGCCAAAGGCCAAGGCAGGAAAACTGCTCTCTATCTTATCTCTTAACATATTAATCACTAATAGCTTTAACCACTTGTTGGTAATAATCATATATGAATTACACAGAAGAAATGAGAAAAAGGCATCAGTTGCCTCTAGCTTCAAATGCTTCTTTTTATCAATTTTCATTTTGGAGGAATGTGTGTCAAAGGGGAGGGGGAACCTACCAACCAATCTAGTTACTTTTGTGCATTAAATAGTTAATCCACTGTTGATAGACAACAAATTCTGAAGAACCAGTTGTGCATTCTTTTACTTTGCTTTTGCAATATTTGTTCTCACTTCTAACCCGCCTATTTATTAAGTTTATAATCACAAATGAGGAAAGCAATCTTTTTCGTGAAACAGATGTCGCCCGTCTACAAGTATACAACAAAGTTGGCAACAATATTAATTATTAATGTTGCTAGCAGATCCACCAACTTAGATCAGTTTGTCTCCTAATCTACAGAGATTGGCTAATTCTACTACACGAAATGCAGGTAGGACATAGTAGCACAGATACACTAGACCAGGACAGAGGGGGGGGGGGGCACCTGATAAAAATACTCGTCATTTTCCTTAAGACTGCCAAAGATATGACCAAGACCTTCCAAGATCCAACCAGCACTACTACCATGGTTGAGTGGTTGAACATTTGAAAAGAGACGCCTCTGCTCCTTTCTAAATATATTAAATAAATGTCTCCACCCATTGGCCTTGGTGATACCATATATGATTTTTTCAATTATTTGGAGAGAAACAAACCGAAGGGTTAAAGATTAAAAGACAATTTCATAGTCTCTCCTTTTGAGTGAATGAGAAGTTTAGTCTTCCTCTTTCGACGTGGTAGATTTTATGGACAATCTGTTTTTTTTTAGTCGTACATAACTTTGTAGGACGCTGGCAGAGCATCTTATCTTTCAATTCTATGATTAGTGTATTTTTATTTTTTTTCCAGTAAAAGTAATCTCCACCCCCCCCCCCCCCCTCCTCCCCTTCTCTCAAAAAATTGGGAAGGCAATCCCTTACAAAATGGCTATCACTTAAGGCACAAATAACTAGAAGTATCCTACATAACTTTGTAGAATGCTAGTTGAGCATCTTATCATTCAATCCTATTATTAATATAGGTTTCTATTTTTTTCCTGTCAAAAAAAAATCTCCACATTTTCAAAATCAACAAATAATAGACCGTTTACTGAAGCTGTAGAAGACATGCCTCTCGCCCACTTCTCAAAAGCTAAAATCAGCTCCAACACAGCATTAAAGCTCTTTGATACAACAAGAGCATACCAAATCAACGCATTGGTGATCACACAACCGCTGAGGTTCAGGAGTTGAAAAATAATATGCAATCCCACCTCACAATGACCACCAAATAGGCTGCTTAACAAATATCAGGAAAAAAAAAAGACCAATTGGAGGGACAACTTGGAGAAAGGAACAGAAGCTGATGCACCAGGGGAATAGCATTCAATACTAACAAATGTATTCTGATAAAAATCATAAAGATCGTAACTAGAAATGATGTAATCGACAAGCATATGAAGTACACAAATCTTTCTGGCAGCAAAAACAGAGTAGTAAAATAGGTTGCACACAAAAAAGGAAAGAGATAGCCGACATCAGCAAATGAAAAGTAAGGAGCATTCACTAATTGGCCATCATGGACAGAAATAGGTGGACAATCATCCACGAATTAAAAAGAGGAAAATAAAGGGGAAAGAATCTAAAGGTTTCAAGAAGAGCCACTGTGCAAAAAAGGTAATCACAAGGGGCATACGTACAATAACACAATCAGCACAGCGACGAAAAATAACTGCATTTAAATCCTCTCCTAAGGTATCAACTCTCACCATATTTTCCACCTATGCAATCACATCAGAGGGATCTCTCTTGACAAATTTCCCGATGTTTTCAACTTCACAATCCTGATTCCTGAACATATTTAGGTCCCTAAAGCAGTTGTCCACAAATTAAGATTGTAAAAGGAAAGAAACTACAAGCCCCCCCCCCCACCCCCCAAACAAGGAGATTCAACGTTGGGAAAACAACACAAGGACAATTGTACATGTAAAACACAAGTGCTCAACCATAACCAGAGTTTAGCAGAAATACTCAGGACCCTTCCATTGGTTATCAACTCTTACCATCTTTCCTCTCTTCTTTGAGTAAGCCAGAGGCATGTCTTCTCACAATTTTCAAGTAGTCTTCAACATCATGATCATGAACATTGAACAGCACAATGGATCCATACTGGAAGACCACCATGAAGCGACAATCACTTCCACTTAAGGTGGTAGCAGCCAAGCCCTGAAATAAAGAGCAGAGGGTTAATCCGCTTTGCTAAGTGACATTAAACCTCAACAATAGTGTTTGGCGTAACATCTAGTGTTTTAACCAAGTCAAAACACAAATTAGCCAAATATAGTATCGTTTGGTAACTAGTATTTCATCTAGTAGTTCACCCAGCATTTGGCGCTTCAACTAGTATTTTTGAAATGGTAATAAAATTAGCTTTGGCCTCAAAAGTAGCATTTGAAACTTTTTGGAGAGAGATATCCTTTAGAAACTTTACTTCGGAAGTTTCCATATTCCTTATATCAACTTACACTAGTTAGCTAGCCCCACGCGCCAATTTTACTGAACACACTTTCAACAAACTCTCATATGAACTATCCAATAACAAACAACTATCAGTTACCTAAATCCCTATTCGCTATCTAAATCCCTATCTAAACATTTTTTTTGTCCAACATGGCCTAAGATTAGAAACACGATATACACATGCAAAATGCTGTGTAATTAGGATATACAGTAAGTGAAAAGGGTAGCACATTGACACATTACACCGTATCATGAAAGGCAATAAATGGTACGGCACTTCCTGATGACAGTTCCCTGATGATAATTTGATTAACAATAAAGATGAACAGCAGAGTAAGCAAGGAGTATGACAGTAATCAATGCAGAGGAATGCAAGGAATATAAAAAGCAGTAGGCAGAAAAGGTCAATAGTAGAGCAACAAATAGAAGAGATATTATGAACCCAATTTCAAAAGTTCTCTAACTAAAGTGAGCAATCAGTTACATGAAAAGTTACACTATGGTGACATTGGTGTGTTCAGTAACTAATCAAAAAATTTTGGTCTGATCCGTAATTTTTAGTTGTTTTAGTGGAGATTTACCATTTCATTAGCTGCACAACTAGTTGTTCATTAATATACTTTTTCGGAAAAATGTAACTTTTGGGTTATCTGCTAAATGTGAAATGGCATGCAAGGAAATAAATGTCGTAATCTTATCAATTTCAACATTATCCTCCTATGTGATAACTGATAAATGATACTCACACAATGGAATGCATTTTCTAGGAAATATAAATTATAGCCATAAAAAGTTAATGTTATCAGAAACAACATTATTAATTTATTAAAATTATCTACTTACTGACAATAAGAATAAATCATTGGGTGGAGTTTAATTAATCAACTCTTTGTTAATCAAGAAACTCAACCGACATGCCCTCTCATATAAAATAACAAAGTTCAAGGTCGCTCTGAACAGAATGCCAAATTTTTATAAGCTAGGGTGTAAGATGTGCAAATTTAACAAAGAGGCAAGAGCATATTAGGAATAAAAGGTAAATCGGTACTTGATGGTTTTCAAGTGTTGGTTTAAGTAGCGTTTGGAATTTGGAAACAACTTGATCAAAAACTTACCAAACCGCTTGACATGAAGTTAGTGTGATTTTAATATTGTTGAACCACTAATCACTGTCTCGAAATCTAGTACCGAACACAACCTATACTGAGGTGAACAAAAATGACACAATTCCATAGATTTTGATCCTGGGATTGGTTTGTGAATTATGATCCAGGATCTTTCACATGCTTACATGATGTCCTCTAAGCTGAAATTCTACACATTTTGTCATCCAAATTCCTAGACATCCCGTTCTCAAGAATGATTGTTTTCATATAAAATAACAAAGTTCAAGGTCGCTCTGAACAGAATGCCAAATTTTTATAAGCTAGGGTGTAAGATGTGCAAATTTAACAAAGAGGCAAGAGCATATTAGGAATAAAAGGTAAATCGGTACTTGATGGTTTTCAAGTGTTGGTTTAAGTAGCGTTTGGAATTTGGAAACAACTTGATCAAAAACTTACCAAACCGCTTGACATGAAGTTAGTGTGATTTTAATATTGTTGAACCACTAATCACTGTCTCGAAATCTAGTACCGAACACAACCTATACTGAGGTGAACAAAAATGACACAATTCCATAGATTTTGATCCTGGGATTGGTTTGTGAATTATGATCCAGGATCTTTCACATGCTTACATGATGTCCTCTAAGCTGAAATTCTACACATTTTGTCATCCAAATTCCTAGACATCCCGTTCTCAAGAATGATTGTTTTCCTTCCCTTATACTACCTAAAACTGGACAAAAAGGCAATAATAACATTCAATTTAATATGAACCTAGAAAATATTTTCAAAAAAAGAAGAAAAGGACAGTTATCTAATTCGTCAAACCTGTGTGGTTCATTCAACCAAGCAACTTAACAAACCCACTCGCAAAATTTTCAATTGTGTGCACTATACTCACCAGTGCTAAGATTGTTGTAGACTACAGTGAGCATCATGGATACCAAATCACTGTTCATGTTGTTGTTACTGTCTAAGCATGGACACTGAATCATGTTACTGTTCACTTGTTTTGGCTACTTCAAATCTTTGATACGCTATATTATGAAAACAATTGATGCCTAAATTCTCATTACCACTCAACAAAATGCTCATCTGGTACTCTACAAACTGCTCATTACCCGATTAATAAACTGTTCATTACTACACTATAAAATATTCATTACCACTCATACAGAGTGTTCATTTGATACTATACCCTCAAACAGAGTGTACATTTCATACTCTACAAATTGCTCATTTGATACTTCTATAAATTGTTCACTCCTCCATGAACAGAATGCCCATTACCATATTACGGATTGTTCGTTACTCATTTAAGGCATTTATATCACATTATCGAAATGCTTATATGAAAAGAGAGGTAGGGTCATAGGGAGGTGGCAGTGCTGCTGATGGCAAGGGGGAAAGAGAGAATGCGGTGGTGGTGACACGGTAAAAAGGTGTGAGGTAGTGACCATGGTGTGTGCGTTGATATGGTAGTGGTGATGGCAAGGAGAAGGAGAGAAAGAGAGAGAAAGATAGTGTGGAATAGTGTTCATGGTAATAAGGTGGTGTTAGTGAGAGGGCCAGGTAGTGGCGGTGGGGATATGGTGGTGGTTATGGTGGCAGCCTTCTTAATGGTATTGATGGCAGCGAGAGCCAGAAGGACATGGTAAGGAGAGGGAGAGGTGAAAGGAAGGAGGCAATGAAAGAGAGAGTAAGAGGGATGGGGAGAAGAGCCTAGGATGCACAAAGCATTACATACTCGGGACTCATATAGCTCTGTGTAAGCTCTGTGGGATAGAATCAACTTTAACTACAAAACTATCATGTGTCTACCCATAAGGCTCGTCTGTATGGGCGGATCATCGAATGGGGGTCAGCGCAACCCAACACGGATCTGGTCACAGGACACGTGTGGGATATGACTTAGTTTCTACTCGTATATTTTTGGAATGGTAGAGAGAAAATTTTGAGAAACTAGCTATTAAATGCCAAAGTTTCTCCAGATTGGAAATTGACTAGATCATAATAAATAAACTTTGAGTGGAAGCCCTTATCCAATTGCTCCAAATTTAGTTTTTATTCTCAAACCCTAATTTTTTGAAACCCTATTATCTCTTTGGTGGGGAGGATTGAACCTGTATCTAATGGAGTCCAAGACGGTTGATGTGCCTTCCTAAGGTTTTCTGGTGGCTTATCTTTGTTAGTTGGTGATGTGCCCTGGGAAATGCTACTAAGTGAACATGTTCTTCAGATGTGTTTTTAGGTGTTCTAAATGCACGGTTGAGCCAGTTGGCTGGCTGTTTTTATGGCTTTGTACATGTGGGGTTCAGTCTGGTGCCCCTCACCTTTCAGTCGAGTCTCTTCGCCCTAACCAAAACATCCATCCGTAATTGAAACATGAATCACCCAACCGGAAAGCACTTTTTTTCTGCCAATGTCGCATTATAGTGTTGTGCACGCTTCATCCCATACTTGATCAATAGTTGTGCCGATATGGTAGATTCCTATCTCCACTTTCCTTACCCTCGTAGGATTTTATCCTTAGTCTAACGTAAACACATTAGGAAAATGGTCGTTTTAGATCCCTTGTTCCCTATAAAGAACTTGAGACTGCATTCCTTACTTCCCACTCCCATTACTCTTTTCTTTCTCTCCTCTGTTCTAAGTATCAACCACTTTTGTCCTTCCTTTGAGGAATTATCTTACAATGCGGGCGGGCGGATGGTAATATTACTTTATTAGGTATTATTTATTATGTGTTACACTTATCTTCTAGTATATTCAAATGTATTTTGCTTATTTTCTATTATAATCAAATGTGTTATCCTACTTTTGAAATTTTTTCACCATGTCCAATTCCAGGGCAGCGTCCCTCTTGTCGCATGCAAACTGTGGACAGTGTCCCAGTCATCAAAGTTCAGGGTTGCCTGTTGGCGTATGTGAGGGATATGAAAAGAAATTCCTCCTCCTTTCTAACCCCTCTTGGTGATTCTTGCATTTCGATTATCAACGAGAACACACTAATTTTTTCAATAAAAACCAAAAAACTTACAAACTATTTTACTTTCTTCACTCTTCCTTACTCTTATACAAACATGCCTATAATTGCTAACATCTTCTCGGCTAGGTTACTCCCATCCTCATTATAGCTAACTCATATTCATCTTCCTTACACCAGCCCCAAGCTCCCTCTTGGATTACTCAAACTGAACTCAAAATCAAACCACAATTCATCTTCCTTACACCAGCCCCAAGTTCCCTCTTGGATTACTCAAACTGAACTAAAAATCAAACCACAAATAGTAAAATGTCTGAACACATTGAATCATAAGGAAACAAGGCATGACGATAACTCACATTTGGTTCTGGCTTCTTAAGCTCTCCGAACTTGAAGACTGCATAATTAGTCATCCTTGATGAAGGTTGGATATAATTTAGCCTGTTCTGTTCTTGCAATCCATTCAAGTCCACACTACACACAAAAACCAAACATCAAACATCCACCCAAAACCTTTACACGAACGCATCAAAAATGTAACCACAATGTACCCTAATCCCTTTCTCAAATTCTAATTCTTAACATTGCGAAATCCAATCCGCAAAGAATGTGAGAAGCCAAACCTGGTAGAGACGAAGAAAGCACGAACAGGAATGGAGGGGAGAGGATCAAGCTCACCAGACTCATCCTCACTCTGACAAACACCACCGCCGATTTCCGAGCAAACCACCGGCTCATTCCACGCAACGTTGGGGTTCGACTGCAAAGGAGACGCCGAGAAGAAACAACGAACCAAAGTCAAATTGCAGCGACCGTCGGAGGGGATGTATCGGGGGTGAGGGGCGTGAAAGGGCTTAGGGAGAATTAGGGTTTTAGGCAGAGAAAGGAACACGGCGGCGGAGGTGGAGACGGTGCGAGAGAAGGTTGCTGTGGCGGTGGCGGTGGCGGTAGCGGAGGAAGAGAGAAAGATGGATTTGAAATGAGTGTCGAGGGAGCGAGTGGCTGGCCGCCATAGCTTCTCCATTGGAGAGGAGGAGAGAGAAAACGGGTGGTGATTGGACTGAGGCTGCGTATATGGAGGACGTTCAGGCTGACGCGGGGTGGCTTAAAGCTCTGCGGTTAGCAAGCTACTATAATGCAAATAGGTGATGGTTAACTTGCATTAGTTAACTTCTTTTTTTTTTGTATAGAACTTATTACTCCCTCTGGTTCCATAATAATCGTCCAAAATGTCATTTTTGACTAAGAATTTTTTATAGTATATTTTATCAAAACATTATAATATTATATTCTTATGATACTCTCTCCGTTCCATATTAATTGTCCAAAATATCATCTTTGACTAAAAATTTTATATAGTATATTTTATCAACAAGTTACAACATTATATTTTTCTGATAATACTTTCCGTTAGGAATCTAAAGATGGTACTTTATATATTAGAACATTGTATATATTGAGAAATTAATGACACCTCGGGACAATTAATATGGAACGGAGGGAGTAGTATTTTTGTTTATTAGGACATTGTATATGTTGAGAAATTAATAACGCATGGGGACAATTAATATGGAATGGAGGGAGTAAGTTGTTTACTCTCGATAAAATATACTATATAAAATTTTACACGGGTAAAACAGGACTGAGGCTGCGTATAATGTTGTAACTTGTTGATAAAATATACTATATAAAATTTTTAGTCAAAGATGATATTTTGGACAATTAATATGGAACGGAGAGAGTATCATAAGAATATAATATTATAATGTTTTGATAAATATACTATAAAAAATTCTTAGTCAAAAACGACATTTTGGACGATTATTATGGAACGGAGGGAGTAATAAGTTCTATACAAAAAAAAAAGAAGTTAACTAATGCAAGTTAACCATCACCTATTTGCATTATAGTAGCTTGCTAATAAATACTACAATAATGCTTTGTTCGTCGAAAAATAGATCGGAATGTCATCCAGAAATAATTACAACAAAGATGATGTCACCCTACATTTATTTATTAAAATACAGGCCCTTAAAATAATTACATCAAAATATAAGGACCCTTTAGTCATTTTTTTGCTGTTCTTTGTGATGTTCATTTATAAATACCAGAATTTATTAAGTTGTTTACTCTTGATAAAGAGTGAGAAATCTGTCATGGAAGATCGAAAGAAGAGTAGAGAGAGAAAGGGGTTAGAGGAGAGAAAAAAGAAAAAAAAAAAGAAAGGTGAGGTGGATAAATTTTAGCTAACTAGGCAAATTAAAAGAGCCAACACACCTTCTCCGCCGCCACGTCAACCCGCCGCCGAGTTAAGTTCAACTTAATTCGGTGACGTACTACTAGAATCCAAGGGGGCAAAATTTAGATTATTTATAACCAAATCTAAAATTCATATTATTTAATCTATTATGACACAAAGTTCAGATTATTTAAATTCAATTTCCCTTTAAAAATTCATATATTTAAATGATGTGGCTTATATGATTTAGCCCCTGTTCGGCAAAATTAGTGGATTCAGTAGCGGATAGCTGTTTGGATAGCGAATAGCTGTTAAACTTTAGTGAATAGCTAATAGCGTATTTAAGTAGCTGTTTTTATGAGTATGTTCGGCAAAATTAGCGTTTTGATAAATTGATGAATGTATAATGACAAAAAAGGACATTATTATTATTATTATTATTATTATTATTATTATTATTATTATTATTATCTCACCATTTACCCCTTCATTAATTAGAACCAACAATATATTATCCAACTCCCTCCAAACAAAGATATGAGATTATCAGACAAAGCATTTGCTAAAAGGTTCCACTCCAATGGCTTCTCAGAAAATTGAGACATTGAAGAGTTGCTTCATCTATGGTCAAACTGGTCCCTTCTTAGTTTTCAAAATATTGTGATATTGGGTAGGACTTGGTTGAAGAGAGAGAAGAACTAGAATGAGGGGGTTTTGGTATTTTGGATATCATTTTATATTGATGGCAACTAATGTAATAAGAAAAACAAGTTGAGGGTAAATTTGGGAAAATGATGTGTAAACGCTACTTCGGCCCCCTTGACGTTACAAGATGTAACGTTTGAAAAAAGTATTGCAAAACGCTAAATGCTAATTTGAAACGCTAGTTTACCGAACATCCAAAATTTAATAAAATAGCGTTTTGACTGGTCAAAACACTATAAGCTACCCTAAACGCTATTACCGAACAAGGCCTTAGATACCTAATCATTATCCTATCTATCCACTTTATCCCACCTTTTTCACCTTCCAACTATCTTACATTCTAAAAAAACAGGGCCCAAATTTTCAAATTATTAGACTCATAAGCATTCATCTGAATCTAGATACAAACGACTTGAATTTTTAATGTCGAGATTGCATAAACCCGAATATGATATGCATTAGCCTTAACCAAATATACACACAATATATTCAACTATAAATTTAAGTATGAATGTAAGCTACTAGGCAAACTACTTTTTGTTATTATAATATCCAATGGTAGTAAAATAGTAAATTTGTAGGTGAACACAAGCTACAAGGCAGGCAAGCAACCAGGTTGATCAAGGCCAAACAAACCTCTTTATATCATATAGAGGATTTAGGAGCATAAATTTTAAATGCACGTGATATTTATTGGCAAATAATCTTATTTTCCTTAAGCTCCCCAATATTCAAAGATTTTGTTATATAATTAGATCACACATAGTTGAATACACAAAACTTTGATCAATGATCATATTATACCAAATTGTAACCCATATCTTCTAAAATTTGTTGGCAACCTAGTACTTCCTTTTTACTTTTGCCTTAAACATGACATGAGCGTTGTAAGTTCTGTCTTGCCTTTCTTAATAGGACATTTTAGTGCCTTGATATGAATTTTGTCGATCAGGGTGTACGACATGTATCAGTGCACGGCGTGCTTCTCGGCACCTCTATCTAGCATGTTAAACGAGATATGTTAGGTTCAACCCTTTAATGAAGACTTGGATTTGGTAGTCTACAATCACTCGATTGTCCATAAAGGTTAAGACATCCACTGGTTGAAGTCCTAGAAGGTATCAATGAATGACTCATTCTCGCCTTAATTACTTAATAGCTGTTGGAATTATTTCAAGAGTATAAGAATTTTATATAGCATAAGGAATCGTGTGGAATAAGAATAAGGATCATATATAAGTAAATCATCAAGAATATGATCAACACGGGTGAAACTGGAACCAACACGGGTCGTGTTGGCTTCCAGAGAGCGAGGTAAAACGATCCTGGGCTCAACACGGGTCGTGTAGAGACAACACAGACCGTGTTGCATCAACACGGACCGTGTTGGAACCCAGAATCTGTTTTAATGGTTAACGGCTATATAATCTTATGTATTAAGTGTATGATATCAATATTAAGTCCGATATTATATGTATTCCAACAACTATATTAGTTGACCAAGTCAAGGTCATAATCTATCATTAAGGACCATAATTATGCCTTTGACTAAGGGGTGTAATTAGGGTTGGATTAGGTGTGGAAGTCTCCTATAAATAGGAGACATTCCCAAGCCATTTTAGATGAATCACAAGCATCTATTCTATTTTATAATCACATCCTCTCAAATATAGACTGCAGCTATACTTGAGAGAATCAAGTGAGAAACCTATGTCTTGAGTGCAACAAGAGCTAAGTTTTATCCCTCGGAACATTTACGGTATAGTAAATAGTTCTTAAGGAAAATGTATTTGTCCATGACTCTTAGCAATATCCAAACAAGTTAACCATTTGGTTATTAAGTCATATCTCCATCTTGTCATACATACCGCAAAAAGATCAAGAAGCCAAGCCAAGAGAAGATGATGAAGATTCAAGCCGTTGTCAAACATCATTTTCCAACAATCTTAAGAACTATTTTACGAGACAAGATTGGAGGAGGCTAAGAGTACATTGGACATCCAAGATTCAAGAGGGATTACAAAGATAAGTTTATTAGTATCAATTTTTCATACAAGTTAATTAAGTTTTATTAAGTTTAATGGTTAAAAGTTTATTAATCATTTGTTTATCTATATGTGTTTTGTATAGATGAAAAATTGATACATAAGTGTGGCAATACAAGTACAAGATCTTGATGTTCATGATGGGAATTGTTGCTCGATTATGCAATGATGTTTACATGGATTAAAGGCAAGGTAACAACAAGGCATTTACAAGGAGGTCAAAGGTAATTAACTTGTTGTTTATTTAGGGGTTATATGCATATGCATTGACCATGTTTAAGTTGCCTCTTAATATTATTAAATTAATACTAATGAATATGTTTTATTACCTTTGACATGTTTAATTGGTTTATAAGAATTGTCATCAAGGATAAGTGTATTGAAATTCCATGATAAGGTAGTTGTTGATGGATGGTGCAAGAAAAAGTCAAAATAAATATTTATTTATTTATTTATATATTATTAAGTGCACCATTGAACACCTACATAAGTTACAAGTTTATTTTAGCCATATACTTTAAGTTGGCTATGATATTAAGTTACATGGAAGTTTCATACTAGTAATAAGGATGAGATTATTGCCATTAAAATATTCCTTGGTTGGATGTTTTAAGTTACAAGTTTTTAAGGTGTTTAATGTGGAAATTCATTGTGGCAAGACTATATTTTTGCTTCTTATAATTTGAATTTTTCCATGTTTATTCACATGTTCAAGTATCATTAAGTTTATTCCACCTATTGCTTTTGATATTAATATGAAGGATGAGTACAAGTTGATTAGACCTTTTATTAATATCATGTTTGAAAATTTGTTCCACGTTTATAAGTAATAGGTATGAGTGCTTTCATGATTAAAGTTTTACCTATTGTTGTTCAAGTATTGTTTAATTAGCATGATTTTTAAATTAATTTTATGATTAAGTTTGAAGCATGAAAATAGAATATAAATATTGTCAAAAGTATTAGGTTTCTAATTTATAAGTTATAAGTTGCCATAAAATTCTATTTGGTTATCTCAAGATTATGATTCTATTCTTGTTTATTGAAATAAGTTTATGCAATTGAAAGTCAAATATGAATTTGATTGTTAAGATATGCTTTGCATATAAGTATAATTTTTAATGAGAATTATTTGAATGCATACAAGTGGCTTGTTTATTGATTCAAGTTTTGAGAAATCCACTATAAGTTATGTGTGCATTAAGGTTCAAATTTCTATTATTATCATGAATATATTGTTGGATATATTTCAAGAGTATAAGACAACTATATAGCCTAAAGAGTTAAGTATATCAAGCATAAGGATCATATATAAGTGAAACAACAAGAATATGATCAACACGGGTGAAACAGGAAGCAACACGGGTCGTGTTGTCTTCCAGAGAGCAAGGAAACAAATCCTGCGCTCAACACGGGTCGTGTTGGATCAACACGGGTCGTGTTGAAGGCAGGATTGTATTAATTGCTAACGGCTATATGATTTTGTGTAATTAGTGCTTGATATCGTCATTAAGCACGATTATGCTGAGATTACAACAGCTATATGACTTGACTTGGTCAAGGTCATATTAAGGACATAATCTCATCATTAAGGCTCTTGATTACCCTTTGACTAGGGTATCCTAAGTGGGTGGTAATCTCCTATAAATAGGAGACATCCTAGGCTATTTGAGACACATCATTCTAAGCTAATCACAACCTCATTCTTGTTTAGACTGCAACTATACTAGAGTGATTCAAGTGAGAATCTATTTCTTGAGTGTTACAAGTGCTAAGTTTTATCCCTTTGAACATTTACGGTATAGTAAATAGTTCTTAAGGAAAGTGAGTACTAGGCCACAACTCTTAGCATTATCCAAGCGAGTTTCCATTGTTCTATATACCGTTTACTCCCTTTCCACCAACAATCTTAAGAACTATTTAGGAATGGCCTCGCTACGTGATATGTCTAGCAACTTCCAAAAGCTAGAGCGCTTTGAAGGAGTGGATTTCCGGCGTTGGCAAAGCAAGTTGCATTTCTTGCTAACGACTCTCAATGTGGCATATGTGCTTAACATTGAGATTTCTCCCAAGGTGAATCAAGAATCGTCGGCCAAAAAGGTGACAACTGAGGAGTCTCCAAAAGAGGATGCAATTGTCAAGAGTTCCACGGGAGATGGGAGTAACGATCAAATAAAGACGTCCGTGGAAGATGCGGAGGCTACTCGGCAAAGGCTCAAGATGGAGAATGATGACTACATTTGTAGAGGATGCATTCTCAACGGGATGAGCGACACCCTCTTCGATGTGTATCAACATGTGGAGACGGCAAAGAAGCTTTGGGAGATGCTTGAAGCTAAGTATATGTCGGAAGATGCGTCAAGTAAGAACTTTCTTGTTAGTCAATTCATGAAATTTAAGATGGATGATAATAGGAAAATTCTAGACCAATTCCATGAGATTCAACGTATTTTAAGTAACTTCAAGCAACACAATTTGAACATGGATGAAACCATAATCGTATCCTCTATTACTGACAAGCTACCTTCTTCTTGGAATGAAACTAAAAAGGCTCTCATGCACCGGAAAGAGGCTATGTCTCTTGAAGGTTTGGCTAACCATCTTCGGATTGAAGAGGAGTTACGCCTACAAGATGGTACCAAAGAGCAATCTAAGGTCCATATGGTGCAAGAGAATAAGGGAAACAAGAATAAGAACAAGAGCCACAACAAAACTAGCAAGGGAATTCAAAAGCCTAAGCAAGTTTGTTGGGAATGTAACAACCGGGGCACAAAGAGAGAGTGTTACCAATGGAAAAAGAAGCATGGTCTCTTGAACAAAGATACATCTAAGGGCAAGAGTAAGGAGAAGGAACCCAATTCCTTCGTGGCCATGATTAAAGATCATATTAATATGGTATCCATTGGTTGTAATGATTGGTACATAGACTCGAGTGCGTCAAGGCATGTTTGCATTGACAAGAGTTTATTCAAGACTCTCAAACCGGCGGATGATGGTGTGAAACTCTACATGGGCAATAACCATCTGGTTAAAGTTGAAGGCATTGGGCAAGTGGAACTTGTTTTCACTTCCGGTAAATCTTTGCTTTTAAATGATGTGTATTTAGCTCCGGAAGTATGTAAGAATCTTGTATCCGGTTATCTCCTTAGCAAGTTTGGTTTTATGCAAGTTTATGATGGAGATAATTATGTACTTTCCAAGGGTGGGACTTTTGTAGGGAAGGGATATGCTTATGGGGAGATGTTTAAATTGAATGCGAAAAGTAATAAAGATGGCATGATTTCCGCTTATATGCATGTGTCTACTTTGAATAAGTCTTCTCTATGGCATGCTAGATTAGGACATGTGAACTTTTCAAAGTTGAAAGAAATGTCTAATCTTGATTTGATTCCTAAGTTGAATGATGACATAGAAAAGTGTAAGACATGCATGCTTAATAAAATCACCAAAAGTTCATTCTCAAGTGTAAAAAGAACTTCTAAATTGCTTGATTTAATTCATAGTGATTTAGGATATTTTCATAGTACACCTTCAATAGGTGGTAAGAAGTATTATGTGACATTCATTGATGATTATTCTAGATATTGTCAAGTTTTTCTTTTGAGTTCTAAAGATGAAACACTTGAAAAGTTTAGAGTTTACAAAATTAGAAGTGAACTTCAATGTGAGACCTTGATTAAAACTTTAAGATCCAATAGGGGTGGGGAATATTATGATCCAAAGTTTTTCCAAGAAACGGGCATTGTTCATGAGACAACCGCCCCGTATACACCACAACAAAATGGGGTTGCGGAAAGAAAAAATAGAACTTTAAAAGAAATGGTGAATTCTATGTTGTCAAACTCCGGTTTAAGTAATGGATTTTGGGGTGAAGCCATGTTAACGGCTTGTTATATTTTGAATAGAGTTCCATTCAAAGGGAATTCTAATACCCCATATGAGTTATGGAACAAAAGAAAGCCAAGTCTTAAGTATTTTAAGATTTGGGGTTGTAGGGCTATTGTAAGAGTCCCGGAACCTAAGAAAAGAAAATTAGGTGAAAGAGGAATTGAGTGCATCTTTATAGGCTATGCTCAAGATACCAAAGCTTATAGGTTTTTTGTGGTTGAGCCAAATGAGTACATTTCGGTGAATACCGTAATGGAATCAATAGATGCAATTTTTGATGAGACTAGGTTCTCTTCAATTCCTAGACCTAAAGAAGTAACTCAAGATATTGTTCCTCTAATTGAGCCTCCAGATGAAAATCATGAGGGTATATCCATACAAGATGATCTTCCAACTCACGAGGTTATTCATGATGAAGAAGATGAAAGTATTGAGTTAAGAAGGAGTAAAAGATCAAGGAAACCAAAAGACTTTGGTTCGGACTTCTATGCTTATTTAGTAGAAGGTTCAAGGGACTCAGTTGAAAGTGAGACCCTATGTATGTACAACATAAATGAGGATCCTAAAACTTTTAAAGAAGCTATGCAATCTCATGATGCTTCTTTGTGGAAAGAAGCGGTACAAGATGAGATTGATTCGATAATGGAAAATAATGTTTGGATATTGGTTGACCTTCCTCCGGGAAGTAAACCAATTACCTCTAAGTGGATCTTTAAAAGGAAAAGGAAAGTAGATGGTACCGTTGAGAGGTATAAAGCTCGGTTGGTTGTAAGGGGCTTTACTCAAAAGTATGGTATTGATTACTTTGATACATATGCGCCGGTGGCTAGGATAGCTTCAATACGTGTATTGATAGCTTTAGCCACTATCCATAAGCTAGTGATCCATCAAATGGATGTCAAAACAGCATTCTTAAATGGGGAACTAGAAGAGGAGGTGTATATGGAACAACCCGAAGGGTTTGTTGTTGAAGGTCAAGAAAAGAAAGTTTGTAAACTTATAAGGTCTTTATATGGACTTAAGTAAGCACCTAAGCAATGGCATCAAAAATTTGATGAAGTAGTGCTTTCAAGTGGTTATAAGATCAACGAATCGGATAAGTGCATATACTCTAAGTTTGAGAATGGAAAATGGGTGATTATATGCCTATACGTTGATGACATGTTGATCTTCGGGACCGACATGGAACAAGTTAATAAGACCAAAGAATTTCTATCCTCAATGTTCTCTATGAAGGACATGGGTGAAGCGGATGTAATTCTTGGTATTAAGATCATTAGAAATAATGATAAGATAAGTTTATCTCAAGAGCATTACATTGAGAAAATATTGAACAAGTTTGGAGATGATAAGTTATATTCAGCGGTAACCCCATATGATTCAAATAAGAAACTAGAGAAAAATTTGGATTCTCCGGTTAATCAACTTGAGTATGCTAAGTTGATTGGAAGTCTCATGTATGCTATGACAAGTACAAGGCCAGATATTGCTTATGCAATTGGTATGTTAAGTAGGTTTACAAGTAATCCGAGTAATATGCATTGGTTTGCAATTCGGAGAGTATTAAGATATTTAGCAGGTACTAAAAGTTATCAACTCACATATAAAGGAGAACCTTCGGTATTAGAAGGTTATTCGGACGCGAGTTGGATTAATAAAGGAGATTTCTCTTCTACCAGTGGATGGGTGTTCCTTTTAGGAGGTGGAGCGGTTTCTTGGGGTTCTAAGAAACAAGCTAACATAGCTGACTCCACTATGTCTTTGGAATTAGTAGCATTATATGTTGCTTGTAAGGAAGCGGAGTGGTTAAGGAACTTATTATTGGAAATACCGGTTTGGTATAAGCCAATGGCTCCTATCACAATTTATTGTGATAGCAAGTCTACTCTTGATGTAGTATATAGTCATGTCTATAATGGCAAGTCAAGGCATATTGGTTTAAGACATGCTTACATACATCAACTTATAAGGGATGGAGTAGTGACTCTAAGTTATGTCAAATCAAAAGAAAATATAGCCGATTCTTTAACCAAAGGATTGACTAAAGATTTGATAATAAGTACTTCAAAGGGGATGGGTTGTAGCTCAAAGCACTAATAATCGCAACAAAGACTCAACTTTACCAATTGGAATACCACCAATTTCTAAAGTTCAAATGAGTACGGAGTTGCTTAAATTAGTAGGAAGCATCGATTTTATCCCAAGGACAAGTGATGCTTAAAAATCTGTAATGACAAGAGGATGAGTATTAGTACTCTTAATAGATTTTGTGGAAAGCCTAATTACAGGGCGGTATAATTACAAAATCTACCTATGTAAGTGTAATGTGTGGCCGCATAAAGGAACTATGAGCTAAAGTTCCGAAACACTTATGAAGGATAAGGACACAAGGCCGGATAATATTGTCAAGGTATTTACACTCAAGATTTAAAATATATGTGTGTTATGAGTATAGTTGGTCAATATAAATCCAAAGTTCAAAGCTATGTCTACTTTGTGATTTGGATACAATTTTGGCTCATATACACTAACTGAAAAGTTCAAAGAGTAATCTACTTTTCATTAGGCATATGTTTTAAGGATTCTCTGGTGATTATAAGTTAAGGTATATCTCAAATAGCGGGGGTATAATCCTCTTAAGTAAAGTTATTTCAAGGGTTTTATATACTCTTGAAATAGCGGGGGATTGTTGGATATATGTCAAGAGTATAAGACAATTATATAGCCTAAAGAATTAAGTATATCAAATATAAGGATCATATATAAGTGAAACAACAAGAATATGATCAACACGGGTGAAACAGGAAGAAACACGGGTCGTGTTGTCTTCCAGAGAGCAAGAAAACAAATCATGCGCTCAACACGGACCGTGTTGATTCAACACGTGTCGTGTTGAAGGCAGGATTGTATTAATTGCTAACGGCTATATGATTTTGTGTAATTAGTGCTTGATATCGTCATTAAGCACGATTATGCTGAGATTATAACAGCTATATGACTTGACTTGGTCAAGGTCATATTAAGGACATAATCTCATCATTAAGGCTCTTGATTACCCTTTGACTAGGGTATCCTAAGTGGGTGGTAATCTCCTATAAATAGGAGACATCCTAGGCTATTTGAGACACACCATTCTAAGCTAATCACAACCTCATTCTTGTTTAGACTGCAGCTATACTAGAGTGATTCAAGTGAGAATCTATTTCTTGAGTGTTACAAGTGCTAAGTTTTATTCCTTTGAACATTTACGGTATAGTAAATAGTTATTAAGGAAAGTGAGTACTAGGCCACGACTCTTAGCGTTATCCAAACGAGTTTCCATTGTTCTATATACCGTTTACTCCCTTTCCACCAACATATATTTTTATTATGCTTATAAGTATTGTAATAAGAAAAGCATAATAATTATTATTATTTTACAAGTACATATATATGTGATTATATATGTTGATAAGTTACTTGGCAACATTAAGTGGTTATTAAGATGAAATAGTAAGTTTGTGTACAAGAAGCCATATAAGAAATTATATATGAACAATCATATGTAATTTATTTTGTACAAGTTTATAAATGGCTAATATAATTTCCTAGATATTGGAAATATAAGAGTACACAAGTTAATAAGAAAGACAAATGATTAATCATGTTTATATGATTAATGGTATGTATAAATATAAGGTACATATATACAAGTTGTCTAATTTCAAAATATTATTAAGTATATATAATATGGATTCAAGTATGTGAATTCATGATATGTATAAATTTGATAAGAAAGCTTTCTATGCTTATAAGATGTTGCATAAGTATAAGATTTTGCATAAGTAAAGACTCATGATTATTTCTAACAAGTTGAACCTACAAGATTATTTGGCTAATTTTCATAGCTAATTATGCAAAGGAAATTTCATATGTTTTGCTAATTCTTTGTACTAAATTTAAGTCAAGTATGAAATTTATTTAAGTATTAACTTTCATGCATATTTACAAATGTCTTGTCATGTGATTCATGTTTATGAATGCTTATAGAGTTTTATGATTTATTCAAGCATGCCAAGAAGACATAAGTTTTGTCTTGTTTGATTAAAATAAGTATAGACTCTATGTTGTTTATGACATGACAAGTTTAAGAATAATCACTTGATCATATAAGTGCTTAAGGCAATTTTGCTTGTTTTTCCTAAGTACAAAATTGATTCATGTGATTATATGAGTATGTAGAATCATAAGTTGTTAATTTCTTTTTATTCAAGGAAATACAAGTAGACAAGAACATGCTTTATTCTAGACATATGAGTAAAGTTTTATTCACTAATATTGTGTCTACAAGTTTGATCATGCTAGTAAGTTTAAGTATGTTATATTTTACTACATGTTAATTTAAGTAGTTGTAAGTCATGTACTTGTAACTATGTTTTTAGGCAATTCAAGTTATTCACAAGTGACATGGATATAAGTTTATCTACATGTTTGATTGTTATAAGCTTCTCATGTTATTCAATCATATTTTAGTATGATAAGATTTTATGCAAGTTCAATATAAGATAAATTTCTTTATGAAATAAGTGAATTGATTGAATAAGATAAATGAGAAGATTTCATACTTTTGTATAGTTTATGTGCCAATATGTACATGTTTACATATATGTATTCATTTAGTAATGGCATATAAAGCATCAAACATGATTAGATAAGTATAAGATTGATCATGATTACTCATGTGGTTTTAGTGTATTCATAAATATAAGTTGAATACATGTTTGTCCTTGTTAACTTTTCAAGTTTATAAGAGCATGTAGTAGGATATAAGGAAGTATTTTTATACATAAGGAATTATGCATACTTGCGATGGACTATAGTTCATGGTTATGGAAATGGTTATTCTTGAGGTTTTACAAGTTCATAAAGTTTAATTTATGAGGTTTCCGGATAATCATGATTAAGAATAGTCTATGTTATTTGCATGAGTTGAGTATACATATATCAAGTTTATTTGCTACATAAGAAGTGTATAATTTTTATACATTTGATCATTCTAAATTCATGATGATATATCTTTATCAATGGATTTAGTAATGATAAAGTTTAAGTATTATGTTTAAGTCATCATAGCTATATGCTTTGAAGGGTGGATTTAAACATAAAAGGAGAGAATACAACCATGGTAATGTGATGGTTTAATCATATACTTGGTAGTATACTCTACAATATAATCATTCATGATTATGAAACCATTGTTTATTCAATGAGTTAAAGTTATAAGTTCAAGTATGTAGCAAAGGATGGAGATGTAATGGTTTAATTACATATAAGTTGGAAATTTGATTTTCATATAAATCAAAGGTTAAGTGGTTTGTCAAGTGCAAGGTTGTATTGTTCACAAGTTTGTATCTATAAGTTTTTTGGATGATAAGCATATAAGAGGATCCATATCAAGTGTACACATGGTATAATGTGATTATATCTAAAATAATATGATGGTTTGTTCATATTATGGTGAAGATATTCTTATTAAAGCCATGGTAAAGATATAGTTATATATCTAGTGGACCTTGTTGTTAGAGATGGGTTAAGTAGCCTAAATATCTACTACTTCACAACAATGACTCAACTTTACGAATTGGAATACCACCAATTTCTAAAGTTCAAATGAGTACGGAGTTGTCGAAAGTAGTAGGAAGCATCGATTTTATACATCTCAGGTTAAGTGATGCTTAGAAATTTGTAATGGTAAGAGGTTGAGTAGTAATACTCTTAATGGACTTTGTGGAAAACCTAATTACAGGGGTGGTATAATTACAAAGTCTACCTATATATGTAAGTGTAATGTGTGGCCGCATAAAGGAACTATGGGCTAAAGTTCCGAAACACTTACTAAGGATAAGGACACAAAGCCGGATAATAGTGTCAAAGTTTTAGCACTTAAGATTTAAAAACAAATGTATGTGTATTACGAGTATAGTTGATCAATATAAATCCAAAGTTCAAAGACATGTCTACTTTGTGATTTGGATTCAATTTTGGCTTGTATATACTAAGTGAAAAGTTCAAAGAGCAATCTACTTTTCATTATGCATATGTTTGTGGGTTTCTCGGGTGATTACAAGTTAAGGTATATCTCAAATGGCGGGGTTGTTAACTCCTTAAGTAAGATCATTTCAAGGGTTTTACATACTCTTGAAATGGCGGGGGATTGTTGGAATTATTTCAAGAATATAAGAATTTTGTATAGCATAAGGAATCGTGTGGAACAAGAATAAGGATCATATATAAGTAAATCATCAAGAATATGATCAACACGGGTGAAACTGGAACCAACATGGGTCGTGTTGGCTTCCAGAGAGCGAGGTAAAACGATCCTGGGCTCAACACGGGTTGTGCAGAGACAACACGGACCGTGTTGCATCAACACGGACCGTGTTGGAACCCAGAATCTGTTTTAATGGTTAACGACTATAATCTTATGTATTAAGTGTATGATATCAATATTAAGTCCGATATTATATGTATTCCAACAGCTATATTAGTTGACCAAGTCAAGGTCATAATCCATCATTAAGGACCATAATTATGCCTTTGACTAAGAGGTGTAATTAGGGTTGGATTAGGTGTGGAAGTCTCCTATAAATAGGAGACATTCTCAAGCTATTTGAGATGAATCACAAGCATCTATTCTATTCTATAATCACATCCTCTCAAATATAGACTGCAGCTATACTTGAGAGAATCAAGTGAGAAACCTATGTCTTGAGTGCAACAAGAGCTAAGTTTTATCCCTCGGAACATTTACGGTATAGTATAGTTCTTAAGGAAAATGTATTTGTCCATGACTCTTAGCAATATCCAAACAAGTTAACCATTTGGTTATTAAGTCATATCTCCATCTTGTCATACATACCGCAAAAAGATCAAGAAGCCAAGCCAAGAGAAGATGATGAAGATTCAAGCCGTTGTCAAACATCATTTTCCAACAATAGCAGCCATATCAGTCATCGTTGTTGCTTGCTTGTTACAAGAGTACTACAAGATGAAGGCTTTTTAAATAGCTTCCTAATTATCTTGGATCTCAATAAGAATGTTGTAGTGCCACTACAAAACTTCAACGCTCAAAGTCGAGGAAACACATGAACATATAGGTCTTTGTCAGCCTCATTCAAAGCCATCATGCATGAAAAGCCAAGCAAGTGATGAGTGGGTTTCTTAATAGCCTTGAATTTCATTTTTAATAAGCTAAACTTAAATTAGCAACTTATCTTTAGGAGTAAAAGTGAGTTCCAAGTCCATGTTATGATTAGCAAACATAGAGATTACTCTCAACACCTTATATATTTTATTATATCGGGGATAACAATAAGGGATAAGTGATTTCTCAGGTTCAAGATAAATTCATCCCAACAAACACTAATTAACATCATCCTATTCTTCTCCATCTATTATGCCAAGTTTTTCATTTATTTTTCATCATAGCCTCGATGACATGTTCCATCCTTCTTGCTTGTTACGTAGCTTTAGCATCTACCATTGCTTGCATTTGCTATAAAATTTTATTCTAATACTAAATAGTGAATGGGATGGGTTTGGCGTGACATACTCTATTTTCAATCATTGGCGAGTTAGTGTTGCTTTCGCGATGATTTCTTTTGCAACTAGGGTGGACTTAGATAGACTTGCACTGATCCCCTCTGAAATGGTGGAACTGAGATGGACTTACAGTAGCCACTTCCGAGGCAATGGATAGGGACCAAACTACTCGTGTTGTGTTTGCCTCGTGTCCAATGCCAATCAATGGGCCTTGTCTTGCCTATATGGATACTTAAATATCAAAACCCAACCTTAACACTTACCTACTCGGTACATTTCATGACATAATTGACAACCTATGTTGAATGTCCTAAAGCAAACACATTCTTATAAGCTCACTCAGGTTGATTCACACACATTTGGGTTGGCACACTAACCTACATCATAATATGGACCTATTAAGAACCCAATATGTATAATTTGGCGAAGTGTCCATCAAAACTCCATGAAATCAAGTCACACCAAACTTTAGCGATCTTTTAGGCTTAAACAACAAATGAATCTCAGATAAACACTTTAGGGTATCTAACATCATTTGGAGTTGGGCAAAATCATGTATAGGCCTTGGGTCAACATAATCCCAAATTGGCCAAAAGGTTGCTTGGCCATAGTTGTCGACCCAGGAGGTCGTATGTCATTGTCTTTACCTAGTCTAACATGTTCTTACGCCTTTGACTCTATCTTAGTTAAAATATTGCTCAAAAAACATGTAAAAATAAAATAGAGATTTTAACTAGTTAGCACATAGCATACAAT
The DNA here is from genome assembly GCA_029582165.1 of Portulaca oleracea. Classification (NCBI taxonomy): domain Eukaryota; kingdom Viridiplantae; phylum Streptophyta; class Magnoliopsida; order Caryophyllales; family Portulacaceae; genus Portulaca; species Portulaca oleracea. Next base: position 42,791,096 of record CM055872.1, on the reverse strand, counting down.
AAGAGAGTACAACCTAACCATTGTTCTGAATTCAAAGGGTTTTAAGGTTGGATTCCTAAGGCTTATAAACTCATGTCTCACACATATTCATCCTCTGTGGGGACATAAAAATACTAGTCTTTTGTTTCTCTTTCACTTGAGGAGCTTTAGACTAGTTCATGAGTAAGAAAAGGTTATTAGTTTTAGGAAATGTAAGTGCATTTCCTACATGTAATGCTTACTTTTAGTTGAAAAGGGATGAATTTAGGGTTTTAAAACCTTATGTTGTTCCTTTTCTACATAACTAAGAGAAGGCCCATTTATGTAAACACCTACTGAACAACAAATTAAAGTGGTTCTCTTTTTTTCATAAATCAAAACTTGATCTTTTCAGTGATATCTTTTTTTTTTAAGTCTAAGTCTCATGTGGAGTCGCCACTGTAAATACTGTGAAATGCTAAGCCAGGTTTTTTTAAGGTGCCCCATAAATATGAGATGACTTGAGGTGGGTTGTAGTTTTAAGAAAACTTTGAATAGTTTGAATGTACATAATTTGCTCGATTAATCCCAAAATGGTTTAAATCTTGATTTTAATTAGCGGAACAATCGAATAAACAAACACATTCGTTGAACCAAAAGAGAAGGGGCAACCTAAACCCTTTAGACACCTTGAGTCAGTGAACCAGGTTATACTTCTATTGATTTCGCCAATTGATGAATCAAGGGAGTCATTAGTCAATTTTCAATGATAAAACTAACAAGTAACGAAGTTATAATAAAAAATCTAAACTGTAAACCGAATATTTGAGTTCATGAGTAAAGTTAGTCTAAAGTAAATGTCTTTACACTTACCTATCCAAAAGTAAACTCGACCGAGATCAAAGTTTTGAGAAGAGAAAAGAAGAGAGAATCACCTTAATTTTATTGGTTAGTTATGCAAAATAAACCGATAAAATTATTGGTTTACATATTATACATGAAGGATGATTCATGTTACAATACATCTTTAAAATTGAAAACTCAGACTATGTTGATTTAGTATTTAAAATACTATAATTAATTTAGTAAAATGCAGGTAGAGGAGATGTAGATAGATAATTATGAGAAGGAGAAGAGACAAGAACTCTTTGGTATCAATACATAGAGGGAATTCTTGGGTGATGAATGATAGTGAGGGGGGAGGGGCGCTTATATAGAGATAGATAGTGGGGATGGTTAGCAATTTAGGAATAACAATGGGCTAAGTTCATATTGGACCCAACTAGACTTGGACCCAACAATTTGTTTAGGATCTAAACTCACTCCAAACTGGACGAGTTTGAAAATACTAGATCTAGACCCTGACATGGCGGGTAATTAACACGTCTCATGTTCTAAACATAATCTTTTAACTATTTAAGCAAATTATAACATTCTTATTTATTGAGTCAAAACATAACGATATTCTCAACATTAGTACACTTCTAGTTTGTTTAAAGTACTAAGCATAGCCTTTAAAGATTCTTACACACTACAATACAACCTTTTTTATGGACTATTTATTTTTTTGTTAAACTCATATTTATTGGGTCACGGGTCAAACCTCAGATCGAAGCTTAAACCTGGACTTAGACTCAAAAAAGTTGCAGGACCTAAACTCGACCTGGGAGTTGGGACTTGTTGGGTTTAAGAAACTGGATCTAAGAAATCTCTCATTTGATGATGATTCACATCATGGCCATTCGCAAGTTGTTGCGATACTCTTTCGAGGTTTGGTTGGGATTGGGGAGTAGAAAAGGGAGGGGTTTTTCATTCGTCCATTTCACTTGACGACGCGGTCATTTTGTGGAGTTAGATCGATGGAGTCGCAGTTTCTGGTCGACCAAAAACCTTCCACTTGCACTTCAAAAGCCCTTCAATTGGTAGATCTAAGGTTTACTATCAGTGAAAATTAAATTGGTCATGGTTACCAATCTAGGTTGCAATCCTAGCCAATCTAGGTTGCTTTCAATCTCTGATTAGGATCACCCATCTAGGCAGGGGAAACGAGGGGGGCTTGACCGATTTAAGTAACTATGTATCATACTAATAAGTAAAATCTAACGTTGGCATTCAATTTTTTTTGAAAAAAGTACAAAGGACATTATGCACCAGAACATATAATCACAAACTTGGGATATTCAAAATATTTTATATTTTATGATGTATTTTGCATCTAAAAGTACAAATAATATATTGGTACATGGCCCAATCTCTTACTTCACTATCATTTTCAGTGAGAATCTCACAATGACCAGCAGAGATAAGCAACCCAGAAAGTTCAGGCCATCTTTGGTGTGCAATTCCTGAACATGGTAAGTAAATCTAAAAACAAGGAAAACTTCCTGCTCCAAAGCAGTTGGTCAGTTATTACCTAGTTTTCCTAGGCACCCCTGTATCCATTCACCGATTTAACCGCATCATCAACAGCCATAGCAAGTTCCGAAGCTGCTCCGATGTATGAATGTGGGGTCATGTTCAAAAGATTAGACTTGGCCTCAGTAGGCAAATCCAATCCTTGAATGAATTCCCTCATTCTTTCCTCTGTAACTGCTCTTCCCCTCGTCAGCTCCTTCAACTTTTCATATGGCTCAGGAACACCGTATCTTCGCATTACCTTGATACAACAATAAACAAGTTGAAAAGCTTGGATGGAGAGAAAAAAAGTCCCAAAGTCAAATGGTGTCCTTGAGGCCAAAAGGCTGTTGGTTTAAAGTAATCTACCTGTTCTTTTGTACAGTTGGTATGGTGCGGAAATTGTGCGGTAAGGTGTGGAATGTTATGATAAAATTTGTGGAAAGTGCGATTGATATAGTGGTGAGGACAAAGAATGTGAAAAGTAGAATAATAACATACTGTTTGTATAGGTTCTGCAAGGACTTCCCATGATTGGTTCAAGTCTTCCTCCAACCTAGCTTGGTTTACCTGTATACTTATACATAAACAAAATTAGATGCAATAGATTGAGAACAATTATATACCGAGCAAAAGTTTAGCGGATCAAATAACAGCGACATCACATGATTGTTTACTATCAGCAAAATGATGTTTACACCACAAGACGACTAACCATAACCACTTACCTGAAGCTTTCCAATACCCTGCAGTGTACTTTTGTAAGCCAAGATAGAATGCCCTAAGCCTTCACCCATATTCCTCAAAACTGTTGAATCGGTTAAGTCCCGCTGTAACAAACAAAATTCAAAGTGCAGAGCTATCAGTGGATACTGAAGAATTCACTCAGTGTTCGAAACGGAAGACATGCACATCAAGAAAGTTCAGCCAAGATTAGGCATGACTAGATGAAAGTGGTATCAGCTGCTACATCTATTAACGATAATTACAACCAAGGTTGTTAAAATCGGGATCCTAACTCGAAACTATGAGGAAGTTAGGATCGGAAATTAGCCCATGTAGGATCGTGGATCGTGTGTAAATAGTAGAATCGTATCGAGGATTTTGGACCATAAAATCGTAGGATCGTAAATCAGGATCGGGATTTTAATAACTATGATTACAACAGGAAGAAACACTAGCAATCCTTCTAGAAAATGTGCCGTGAAGTTTTGGGAAGATTTTTTTTCTTTCTTTCACAAACTGCAACTCAATGTCTCTTACCCGCTGGTTTATCAAGTCTTTATGAATATGAAGTAGCAACAAATAGATTAGCCATCTCATTGTCATTTATTTATTTGTTTAACCATTCTGAGTGCCACAGACATAATAATTTACGACAGAGTTTTTAAAGGATGAGGCAAAGATGGGCGCAAGGCCAAGAAAAAGATGAAAAATAACGTCAGCAAAGTGGAGACAGATTCATATAATGACAGTTGAGCAATCACCAAGGCCATTGTGATCAAGCTACTACAAGCAACTGGTTTACAAATTGATAGGAAGCAAAACCATGTGCAACCAAACCATTTTTCTGTCCGAATTACATGTACGCTTTTACACCACATGGGTAAGATCTCGACCAGTTAACTTTGCCCTCGACAATGCTATAAGAAACATAAAATTTACCACCCCCCCCCCCCCCCAAAAAAAATGCAGAGGCCCTTAATACCTCTATGCTAAAGCATAGTTATTAAAATCCTAATTCTGATCTACGATCCTAAGATTTTATGATCCAAAATCCTTGATGCGATTCTACTATCTACATTCCGACCCACGATCCTTCGTGGGTTAGTTCCGATCCTAAATACCCCATGGATCCGAGTTAGGATCCCGATTCTAACAACCTTGTGCTAAAGAATGAACTATGGGAACTCAGAAAATACAAGCAGGTTCAAGCTATCGTCAAAGAAAATAGTACCTGCCAGCGTGAGATAGGCAACTTTGTGCTTAAGAAGGATAGACCAGCATTTGCTTTACCCAGGTTACCTTCACTGTTTTCAAAGTCGATGGGGTTCACTTTGTGGGGCATTGTAGAGGATCCTATTTCACCAGCCTTGGTTATCTGTAGAAGCAAAAATTATAAAGACACTACACTATGAGTATGAGAACAATGCTCACTGCACTGCAAACTCTGACATAATTGAACAACACTCACCTGCTTGAAATAGCCCAAGGAGATGTAACCCCATATATCCCTATCAAAATCAGTCAAAATGTTGTTGAACTGGATTATCGCATGGAAAAGGCTTGCCATATAGTCATGAGGTTCAATCTGTGGAAAACCATTACAAATATGTCTTAAGAGGATGAAACACCCCCACTCCGAGTAAGCACACAAACAGGACAAAACTCTTCTAACCAAAAAAAGGTTACCAACTTCCTCATGCCTCCACACTACCAATAAAAACTCAATATCCAGGAAGATTTTGAGAACAACCAATATTTTAACTTTGCCTAGGATGAAGAGTGAAGACATCAAGGATGGGAAACGGCAATCACAGCATGCAATGGCTAATTGAAATTGATTACAGGATCACTGAATGAGATCGCTATCGTTACTAGCGCTAGGTCATTGTAGGAAGCATTAGAATCCTCTCCCTAGTTTAACTCATCTTCTTCCACCCTAAACATAATCAACCCTAAACATTTCATACAACCGTGTCCAGATTAGATGGTCATGTCTAAAGAGTTCAGCTCCATCAAATTATTTGTTGCTTTTAAACCCCCCCCCCCCCCTCCTCTTCTAGCTTGGCCTCTATTTAATATTTTTAACCTCCATCAGATTGAAAAGGGAGGGGGGGGGGGGGGGGAGGTTGAACAAGTTGAGGTTTCATTCTTGATCTCCATTCCACCACATCTCCTATCATCCTAAACATATCACCATTGGCAATCCGTAAACCAACAGAGGGTTATCAAGATTACACTATTATCTGGTAATGAAGTTGAAAAAAAAAATAAAGTGTTGCACATCAGGAATGATTCTGCCTCATATCTTGCCCGATTAAACTAGTTGAAGACTTGAAATGGACTTGACACAGCAATGTAACAGCTTATGCACTCAGAATTGTCCATCATCTCTCAGCATTTGATCTCAAAGTAGAACATCACGGGTCTTGGCTCACCTGGGTCACATAAGGATTGAAAGTTAATCCTAGAGACTGCACGAATTCTTCTGCAATCTTAGGCCAGTTAAGCTCAGGATATGCAGCAATATGAGCATTGTAGTTTCCCACAGCTCCAGCAAACTTCCCGAGCAACTCATTTTGAGAAATTCTCTGCTTTTCTCTACTTAATCTTACTGCGAATATTGCCATCTCCTTTCCCAAGGTGGTCGGTGAAGCTGGCTACATAACATAAACAAGGAATCAATATGACTGAGCCACAATTAAGGAACAATTACACCCCCTCTTGTGGTATATTGGAATGAAATACCACATCAAAAAGCAACTAACATCCTAAGAAGAAATGAAAAGTGAATCACATCTCACTAGAGATACTCCAAAGGTACAACATATCTCTTGCCAAAATACTTCTTGGAAAACATGACATCAATGTTGTATCTTGATCATTTTCATTCAGCAAACAAGTCAATTGGTATTGGGTCAAAAAGATCCTAAATTTTTTAAAAGGGTTTTACCTGTCCATGAGTACGGGAAAGCATAGGAATATGCGCATACTCCTTGGCCATCTTACATATTGCTGCTATTAGGCTGTCCATGACAGGAAATAAAACTTTGCTCAGTGCTTCCTTGAGCATCAAAGCATGAGCAAGATTGTTGATATCCTCCGATGTGCAAGCAAAATGGAAAAACTCTGAAACCTGCCAAAAGAAACAAAAGACAAGGCAAATACCCAAAAAAAAAAAAGTCATTTATCGGGTAGCTGACCGGAGAATTTCAAGCAATGACAGGAGTGTTGGCATAAGTTGGAACCTTAGAAATCTCAAGATTGGACTGGCACTTCTGCTTCAAGAAGTATTCCACAGCTTTGACATCATGGTTAGTCACTTTTTCGATATTTTTAACTTCCGAAGCATCAGCTAAACTAAAACCATCAATTAGACCTTGCAAATACTGCCGAGTTCCATCACTAAAGCTTGGCACTTCGGTCACTTCCGGAATTTCCGACAACACCAACAACCATTTGATCTGAAATTTGATTTGACACAAGCTGATAAACCCTTTTTCCTCACAAATACATCAAATATCATTGCAAGTATTCACATTATAGACAAATAATCACATCCAAACCGGAACGCTACACATTCATTTCACCTTATTTCCCCCACTTTTTAAGCTTCTCTACCAGGGTATTGACAATCATAGTTCACCAGCACAACCACAAAGACCGTACGCATTGTTGAACAATCATTATGATATTAGTACCTATGTTACTCCGACTCTTCATTTTCCCTGTCGGACCCGTGTTTGACCCTTGATACCCGTACAAGGATACGACACTCAGACACTTCAAATTACAATGAAAATGTATAAAATTTCTTTGAAATAGCAGAGTCCGAGTAACATAGATTAGTACAGCAAATGGAATAACTGATAAGCCATTCTACAACATTTTATGACAAAAATAGGACTCAAAACTAACCTCGACCAGAACTCTGTATCGGATTAAACCATACTCACTCATGAACGGAGCCAAATCCTTTACTTTACTCCAATACCGCCCATCCAAGGGAGACAAGGCTGTCAAGCTTGACAGCTCAAACACACTACCATCTCCATCGTTACTGCTCTTCATCTGTGATCAAACAAAACCAGTCTTAGCCCCAAAACAAACAATTCAAATCAACCCTTTTAAGAATGAGTAGCAAAGATGTCGAATTCCAATAAAAATCAAAGAAAGACTGCGAGAAAGATGATACCTTGGGAGTAGAAACCATTCTTAACTCTAAAACCCTAAACCCTAAACAAAACCATTCTTGACTCTAAAACCCCACCTCACAAACAATTATCAGCATCATATATAAACCCATTAACATCAACCCTTTTAAGAATGAGTAACAAAGATGTCGAATTCCAATAAAAATCAAAGAAAGAAATGGGAAAGATGATACCTTGGGAGTAGAAACAGAGTCGTTGTTGGTGCTAAGAGCAGCTTTGCAGGAAGAGGGATTTCTGAGAGACAATGCCGCTGAAGAAGAAGAAGAATAAAAAGGAGAAAATGAAACAGCTTTGTTGGCAAAAAGACTGGTCTTCCATGGCTTGCTATTGCTTAAAACCCCAGAAGTGGAGGCAGTAGTTACTGCTGCTACCTCCATGGATTCTCAGAAGAACAGAAACAGAGACAAAACAAAGTTAACAATGAATGAATTGAAGATGCTTCACTTACAGTGTTCGCTTAGATTTTAGGGCAAGTATCGTGGGGTATAATTGGAAATTAGCGGTGGTTTGGTCCGTTAGATTCTTTTGGGCCAGCAAGTTCTTCGCGGCCCATTTGTTTTGTTATTTTTAGTTCAATTTAGGGTGCGTTTTGTTAGACGATAACAGGGGGAAATGATCAATTTTTCCGGGTTGACTTATTTTTTCCATGTTTGGATGTGACTTGACTTCGGAAAAATTTTCACGGTGGGTCCACTATTTTCTCCATTTTCCTAGCAAACACTCCCTTAATTACTTATATGTCGCATAGGGAAATCGTATTAAAAATTTTGACTGTTAATATCTTAATTTATATAATGATTCATTATACAAAATTGATGTCATTAGATTTGTTATAAAAAAAATACTATTAAAAAAGTATAAATTATATGTTTTTGTAAAAGTTTTATATTAGAAATTCTTAATTAAATATTGATACTAAAACCGTAAATGACAGATAAAAAAATAACAAAGGTAGTAGTGTGTATGCTATTGGATTAATGTAGTGAGTTGTTATAATTTGTTTCATTTAAACCAACAATTGCTTCTCTTGGGTTTAAGTTTTTTGAATTTCACCACAACATATAATCACATTCATATATCAAGCAACGTTAGAACATTTCTTAATAAAAGGTGCAACAACACGCGAATATTTGGTAGTAACAATATAATAAAAAATTTAACTAAAGCACGTAACTAAATTTGATATTAAAGTGAATTAGGCCTCAACCAGTGCGATGCATGGAGCGAACTCAATTAGCTACTTTTGAAATTTTATAAAAGTCATGGATAAACCAAACGAAATATTAATGAAATTGTTACATGAAAAACATCATGATAAATTGTTTCGACAAAACATGTAATTCAGCAATAGAAAGTTTCCTAAAATGTGAATGAACGTCGACCACGACGAGTTGCATGATGTATCATCCTTCCTTACGTTAACCTGAAATTTTAAATTATCGTATAAGTAGTAGTAAAATTTTATGAAACAAACTATGATATGATTGAATAGTTAAATACAGTGAATACTATCAAAGTAGACTTAAACTGGCTTTTAAATCCATATAATAGTGACATGTGACTTACGTTAAAGATGATAACTTGAGAGTATGAAGTGTGAATGGAAATCAATTATGACAAATATGATAATGTAAACGGAATCTACAGAATTCAAAGTTTTTGAATACGTCAACAACAGTGAATGCAATCGAAGAAGACCTAAATAGGTTTGAAAATCTACATAATAGTGATGTGTTACTTGCCTAATCGAAGATAACTTGAGTGTATGAACTGCGAATGATACTCAATTAAGGCGAATATGATGAAGTGCAACAATAATGATGTTGATTCCTCGGAATAGCAGAAGAAAAGAGTTTAATCCCTAACAGATGTATTGGATTTATATGTTTTCAAAAAGTTATGAATGTAACTGACCTAGCTGATTACGTTGGTAATGGAAGAGTTGTAAACTTAGTCGGAGTCCAAAGCAGTCAGGGATTAGTTATGTTGGTTATGGAAGAATTGTAAATTTAGTCGGAGTCCAAAGCAGTCAGGGATTAGTGATACTTTTTTTAATTTTAAAATAAAATACGGATTGTAAATAGAAAAAAAAAAATTTCTACGTTGTGATTGACTAATTCCCCTACAGTCACTCTCGTGACTCTATTTCGTGGGACCCACAATGATTTTTATTATAATATATTATTATTATTATTATTATTATTATTATTATATAGATTATTATTATTATTATTATTATAGGCAACACCAAAATAATTACTGTTATTTACACCAAAATAATTTAATTCAGAGTCCAAAGCAGTCAAGAATTATTGATACTTTCTGGTTTTTTTTTTAAATTTTAAAATTATCCGGATTGAAAATAAAAAAATTAAAATAGAAAAAAATATAATTTTCTATGTTGTGATTGGCCAATTCCCCTATAATCACTCCCGTGGCTCTATTTCGTGGGACCCACAATGATTTCTATTAGAATATATTATTATTATTATTATTATTATTATTATTATTATTATTATTATTATTATTATTATTATTATTATAGGCAACACCAAAATAATTACTGTTATTTACACCAAAATAATTTAATTCAGAGTTCAAAGCAGTCAAGAATTATTGATACTTTCTGGTTTTTTTTTAAATTTTAAAATTATCCGGATTGAAAATAAAAAAATTAAAATAGAAAAAAATATAATTTTCTACGTTGTGATTGGCCAATTCCCCTACAGTCACTCCCGTGGCTCTATTTCGTGGGACCCACAATGATTTCTATTAGAATATATATTGATTTGTATTAGAATATATAGATTATATTATTATTATTATTATTATTATTATTATTATTATTATTATTATTATTATTATTATTATTATAGGCAACACCAAAATAATTACTGTTATTTGCATCAAAATAATTAAATTCTGAGTCCAAATCAGTCAAGGATTAGTGATACTTTTTGGTTTTTTAAATTTAAAATTAAAATCCGGATTGAGAATAAAAAAAATTGAAAATAGAAAAATATATAATTTTCTACGTTGTGATTGGCAAAATCCCCTATAATCACTCCCGTGACTCTATTTCACGGGACCCAGAATTATTTTTATTATAATATATAGAATATAGATTATTATTATTATTACTAGTTTTGATATACACGCTAAGCGTGTATGAGTTTCAAATACAACATCCTTAATATTAGTCCAACCTCGGGTAAAGATGAATATTGGCTAGTTCGTGCGATTAAAATTATCTTTCTTGCAATTTTTTTCCAAAATTACATAAAAAGGGATGAGACAATCCTGTGAATGAGGCGAACGTTGCATACATCTGGAACCCCTCAAACCCCGCATCAGCAGGACAATATTGAGGAGTGTTGTTGTTGTTGTTGTTACACAAAATAAAAATAAAAAAAGGGACAAATGTCAATCATTTCTTGCAAATGAAATGTTTTATGTAAAAAAAAAAGGTTGGTACTATTGATTTTGTTTAAAAATAAAAATCTTCAATAATAATTCGATTTTGGCTCATGGTGGATGTTTGCAACTTGATGCAGTTAAAGCTATCTTATTTTCAGTTGTTTCTAAAAATAAGTTAAATAAGTTCAAGATAAATTGCAAAATAACTCTTTCAAATTAATTCAAATAAGATCAAACAACATGATTTAATTTAAAGTATATTTTAAATAAAATTATATTTGTATACTAAATAAAATAATTTTAATAATTTAATTTAAAAAATATATAAATTATATCATGTACTTACTTTTTAAATAATTTTAATTCAAAGTATATAAAATCCTGACATATTTGTCTTTCTCGTAGTCTCTCTACGATACACACATGTACGTGCATGATTTAGTTTAACACCAATCAATATATTAGGTAGATTTGATCTTTCTCATTTTCATAAATGATAGAAAAAATTTATATATACATAATTTAATTTATTTAAAATCAGTCAACATATTAATTAGGTAGATTTTATGATTTTTCTTATTTTAATAAAATAATATAAAATTTGTATACGCATGATTTAACTTAACCTTAAGTTAATATATTAGATAGATTTTATAATTTTGATTCTTTTAGTAAATAATAGGAAATTAATTAGTTAATGAATGATAATGAGAATAAACATGAAAAATGGAGGAAGAGAAATGTGAGGGATGTTAAATGTGAAATAAAATGATTGACTAATTTCCTTGTTTATAATTAATTTATAAAGAAAGATAAATAAGCAAATACCAATTAGTGTGTTGACTTATGACATGGAAAAATATAATAAATCACGGAATCAGAGAGAAAAATCGGTATATGTTGATACTCTAGGTAAAATGTATTAATGATTTTTTTTAATGAAATTGAATATTTTCTAAAAGAAACAAAGATGATTAAAGTTAATATTATATTTTGCACAAAACATCAAAAAATAAAATAATGTAAGATAACAACATAGGAACCTAAAAGAAATTTAAAAAATAATATAATGCAAATTAAGGAAAATAGAAACCCAACAAAAATAAAACCCTCTTGCTTTTCGTCGCCCCTCTTTTTACTATTATCGCCCACCTTTCGCATAATATTTTCAATCCACGCCCTTGAACCTCATAACTTCACTCTCTCTCTACTTTATCTCTCTAAAAATACACTGGATAATTTGTGGTTTTATGTTTTTTAGTTTTGAAAAATGAAGAAAAAACAATAAAAAAATTTAAATTTATACACAAATACTTGCGCATTAGATCCCGAATTTTTTTTGCGTTTTTTGTAAAAATATTATTTTTATTAATATTATTATGGTTATTAATAATAATATTTTTATTTTTATTAATACTATTATTGTTAATAATTAACATAATAATTATAATTAACAATATTAATTATATTAATAATAATATTATAAATAAATTAATAATAATATTAACAATAATAATTAGCATAATTAACACTTCTAAACAACTTATTTATAATAATATATTTTGACAAAATTTTAACATAATTAACATAACAATTATAATTAACGATATTGATTACCTTAATAATATTAACATAAATAAATAAATAATATTTTTTACATAAACAATAATATTAACATTTTATAAAAAATAAAAAAAAAATAAAAACAAAAAATTTTTCGGAAAATGGCATTTCACGCATCAAATTCGTAGCGCATGCAAATCGTGCGGCACGGCTGGCGATTGCCACACGTTTTCTTGAGATGAGCCGGCGGCTCGTGACCCATTTCTGAAAATTTTTGTTTTAAATTTAAATTTACAAACTAACCTCACTTGAATTACCACCTTCTATTGATATTTTAGGTTAAATTTCAACAATATATCAAAACTTTAGAGAGATAATGTTAGGGAGAGTGAGAGGAGAGGGAAGAGAGTTCAAATATATGAGGGGCAAAAACGTCTTTTGGGTGGGCGACAATAGTAAAAAGGGGGGCGACGAAAAGCAATGCCCAAATAAAATGAGGTAAATGACGGTTCCAATATGAAAAAGAGAAATAAAAAAATATATGTAAAAAGTACAAACTAAAATTGTGATGGTCTAGTGGTATAGAAATTGGTGGGTTTTCCTTTACATTAGAGGTTCAAATCTTAGTGGTAACAATTTTTTTGATAATTATTTTGGGAAAATAAAAAATATGTAATTACTATTCTAACCTAAAATTTATCAATAGCAATGGGTAAAATGGGCAAAGTGAAATTTGCGTACCATAAGCCCCTTTGGCTTAATATATTACATTACATAGATGAACTCCTACTCCCCATTTTTGACTCTCCTTCCAAGCAAAGCCTTAGGGCCTGCTAGGGAGAGGGGTAAAGGGGGGTTAAGAGAAAGGAGGGTCCTTACTCCTCCTTACCTCCGCTTGGGAGAGAGTGAGAGAGGGTAAGGGAGGGTAAGAGGCAGTGAGGTTTACACCCATTTCCCCCTCTTAATCCTTATTTTTTTAACACCCCAATTTGGGGTGTAAGGAGGAGTTCAATTAAGTTATAATATACCTACAATGGAAAATGACCATAATACCCTTAACCCTAATTGAATTACATATAATGTGAAAGGGTAAATATGTTCTATCATACGAAAGTAATATAATTATATTTACAATGAAAATTACTATCATAAAAATATAATATTGTAATGCTTTTGATAAAAATTTCCATTCAAACAATGACATTGAAGGTCGTGTAATATTTACTCGCCACGTTCTATATTATTTGTCCTTTTGTTGACTATAGCGGTCTCTGATGTGATTTTTTGATCAAAAATTTCTTATATAGTATTTTATTAACAATGACAATATTATACTTTTAGGATAATATTTTTCGTTACATATTTAATGATAGTAATTTATTTAACAAATCATTGTATATATAGAAAAATATGGTCAAATTTTTTTTATATTTATTGCACAATTTCCAATAGGACAAATAATACTGAATAGAGGTACAAATCGGAAATATCTTTCAGCAGGGGTGTCGCAGAGCAAAAGAAGGAAGAGTTGGCAGGCTTACTTCACATGACTGGTGCCGAAGCACAACAAATACATGGGGTCACCAACTTTCATTGGGCGGAGCAAAAAAGTGGCGTTCGCAATACTCAAAGACAGAATGAGCAAGAAGTTGAATGGGTGGAAATAAAGGTTTCTATCCCGAGGAGGAAAAGATGTATTAATAAAATCGGTGGTGCAAGCAATCCCAACATATAAAATGAGCATTTTCAAACTCCCCACAACATTAGTGGATGACTTATACAAGCTTTGTGCCAGATTTTGGTGGGGATCTCATGAAGGGGACAGGAAAGTCCACTGGAAAGCCTGGGATGAGCTTTGCAAACCCAAATGTCTAGGGGGAATTGGCTTCCGGAGGCTAGATGTCTTCAATGACGCCCTATTTGCGAAACAAGGATGAACGATTTTAAATAAGGAAAATTCATTACTGAGCCAGGTTATGAGAACGAAATATTTCCCACAAGGAGACTTCCTCAATTCGAGGTTGGGCTATGAACCGAGCTTCTCGTGGAGAGGGATATTGGCATCCAAGGCTCTGCTGAAGACATGGCTAGGCTGGAGAGTGGGGAACGGTAGAAGTATCAACCTATGGGAGGATCAATGGCTTATTGACGAAGAAGGCCTGAAACCAACAACAATCCCTCTTGTGAACACCACACTGGACATGGTAAGCGATTTGATCAATCACAATGAAGCAGCTTGGAAGGAGGAGTTAATTGACAGGGTTTTCAACCAAAGACACAAGGAAGCTATCCTAAAAATCCCCATCAGCCTTCGACTGCCGGCGGACAAACGGATATGGATTTTTTATAAGTGAGGATGTTTCACCGTTAAATCAGCATACTTGGTCGGAGCCTCTATAAACCTTGAGAATTTTCAAAAACATTGGCCAAAAATATGGGAAGCATAGGTGGTCCCGAAAGCGAAGCATTTTTGGTGGAAGTGGGCGTCAGAGATTCTCCGTACTAAAGCATACCTGAAATACATACACATGTCCGATTCCGATGTGTGCCCTTGGTGCAGGAACCAGTCTGAAATAGGTTGGCATTCCCTCTTCAATTGCAGCAGTGTGACGCAAGTGTGGCAAAAACTTGGCAGCAAAATTAGCCAACTACAAGAGGGAGTGTCCTCTCCCGGTGAATTGGTCGAAATATGGCATGACAATCTTGACAAGGATACATTCAACTTGTGTCTCACAATTGCGTGGCAAATATGGTGTTCGAGGAACGATGCTACTCTCAATAACAAGCCCACTACTGTCGAGAGCATACTGCACAGATCAAGGGGAATAATGGAGGCTCTCAGGAGGGACGAGGAAGGTGCAACAAGAGCCAATGAACAAACCATGAGAAAGAGTTGGGGACCACCGACGAGAGGAACGACGAAGATAAATGTGGACGCCGCTAGGGCTGGCAACGAGCCCGAGCTTGGCATGCTTGAGGCTTGGCTCGTGAGCCACATTGCAAGCTTGGCTCGGCTCGTGAGCTTGGCGAGCCTGAAAAGTTAGGCTCGCGGCTTGGCTCGCCAAGGCTCGCGAGCCCTCACGAGCTTTAACGAGCCAATATTTGTTCATTGTTAGTCATTTTGTTGACCTACAAAATGATAACAAAGAGTAACTCTTAAAATAGATAATAGTAAAAAAAAAAAGCACTTATAACAAAGTCAAATAATGGTATAAGATTGAAAATTAATTAATTCAAAATAACAATTATAGGATATAAAATAAAGTAATCTTTTAGCGATAATGAAAATAATTTGTGATTGTGGATTCATAACACATAAAAAAAATGTATCAAAAACACAAGTTTCAATTCATGTGAATAAGGTAATTTTATTTTGGAAATTGTATTATCAAACACAACATATTTCGTCCAATTTTCCATTTTCACGAGCCTTACGAGTTTCACGAGCCAAACTTCCTTGGGCTTGGCTTGACTTGTTTATGTAACGAGCTCGAGCCCGAGCCGCCTCGAGCTTATTGCGAGCCGAGCTTATCGAGCTTCCCGCGGAGTTGGCTCGCGAGGGCTCACGAGTCGGCTTGGCTCATTGCCAGCCCTAGATGTCGCACTGCTAGTAGGGGGCTGGATCGGCCTCAGAGCGGTGGCCAAAGATCACCATGGCAATGTGATATGGACTGTTGTACGAAGAGTAAAGGCGAATTGGGATGTCACCATAGCCGAGGCAAGAGCTATTCTCTACGCTTGCAAGTAGCGCAGAGACTCTAAGAGACAAGCATAGTGCTCGAATCTGACTGTTTGGCCATTATACAGAAATTATCCAAGCTATCCTCGTTTTGTAGTAATTTAGATCTAGTTGTTGATGATATTCTGCATTTGAGTAGTTGTTTTCGAATTTGTTCTTGGTTACATGTTAAAAGAGAAGGAAACACGGCGGCCCACCAAATGGCCAAAGTGACCCCTTCTGGGATTGAGCAGGTGTGGATGGGAGTGTGCCCAACCCATATTGTATCAAACATTCGGGATGATTTAATGAATGGAATATTGAAGCGTATTGGGTTGGGGTCCAATCTTCCAAATCCATGGTCTCTAAACCTTTCCACACTACCTTTGAGAATCACGAGCGAATCCACTCGAAGGTCGGGTGTGGAGTACATTTCAAGGTGGACCCGGGACCCTGGAGGCATGGTTTGATTGCTGTTGGGTGTGGTATCCACTTCAATTGGGACCCTGGACCACGAGTGTGGAGCTACGGTTCCTCAACGGGACCTACTTTGGGCCTTTAAAAGGATTCGAAGTCTTTCGGAAAGAATAAGCGGAAAAGAGTCAACGTGGGTTGTTGGAATGGACGTGCCTTCACTCTTTGGGTCATAACTCCTTTAATACAACTCCGATGGGTCTCAAATGTTGGGAGCTTAAAACACACACTAAATGCTTTCCATCGATACCTTATGGGCCTAAAACGGAGTCAAGGAGAAGAAGTTATGCACATTTGAAGTCGGCAGAAAAATTGTCCAGTCGTCGCACCCGCGACAACATAGGTTGCACCCGCAACCTCCCTCTGCCTGCCCAGTTTGTCAACGCCCGTCGCACCCGCGACCTTCCCGTACCTTGTTGCTGCAGCCGCGCCAATTATCCAGTCCCGTCGGCATGTCGCGCCCGCAAGCACAACCGTGGCACCCGCGGCCACCTGTTACTCGCCTTTGCTGTTGTTGCGTTGCTGACCAGTCGCGCCCGCGACCAACCCGTGACACCCGCGACGGGCTTGCTGTGACGCGTGTTTTGTGTGTTAAAACGCAGTGTTTTGTTTTAATTTTCCCCATTAGTATAAATACCCCCTTATCTTATTTTCTAGGCAGTTTTTGATAATGATTAATGCTATGCTTATGCATGTTTTAGGGTTTCCCTAAGTTTTCCTCAAAAATCTTGATTACTTTATCCAAAGTGATTTGGTGGATTTCCTTTATGATGATCATGGTGGGGTATTAGGCCTTTGCTGGTGGTTCTACCTTTATCAAAGGTCATATCCAATCCCATTTGGTGTCCAAGGTTATTGTTCTTGGTTAATTTCGAATCTTTCTTATTGTTATTATTCAAGTTCAAGGTTAATATTGTGATATTCTTTCATGGATGTTTGAGTTTTGCATCATTCTCATCTCAATGGCCATTAGTGTTCATTGGGTTTGTCTCCTCTCATCCATCTCCAACTCAAGCTATTATTAATCCTCTCCACGTACACACTCCAAATATGAACATGCTTTCCCTAAAAAAAAAAAGAAGTGAAAGTTAATATGGAGCACAAAATTATTACTCCCTCCTTTCTATATTGTTTGTCTCTTAGTTAGCTGTTACGGTCTCCAATGTCACTCTTTAATTGATGATTTATCTTATAATATTTAGTAGAAATTGCAATATTATATTTTTAGGATAGTATTTTACATGACAAATTTAATGATAGTGATTTTTTTATAACAAATGACTCTATATATTGAAAAAGCTACATCAAATTTTTTTAATTTAATGACACAATTTCCAAAAGGGACAAATAACGACCTTGTTTGACAACATAATTAGTATTTTTGACTAGTCAAAACAACCAATATAAAATTTGGTAAATAGCTTTTTGATTTAGCAGTTTGAATTCAAAAAACAGCTTTTCAAAAACGTTTTTTCAAATAACTTTTTAACAGTAGTAGTTTCTGCAAAACTAATTTTACTAAGCAACATTATTGCAAACCACTAATCTAAACATCTAAGTCAAACAACTAACTACTAATAACCGATACAAACAACTAAAAACTGATTGCCAAATAGGGCGTGTTCTATGCTAGAGTAAATTTGGGTAGGGCAAATTTTGGTAAAGTTGAAAATTGTATATTATTGATAATTGAGGTTATCATTGGTTAATAATGAAATATTTGGGTCGTTGTAAAATGAAGGGTTTTTATGTGTTAGTTTTAAATATCTGATTTTTTATATGGTAAAAAATGGTGAAAAAAATTAAAAATTTTACGAATGTTTATTTTATTTTTTAATTATTAATTATTTTTATGTTTTTATTTTTAATTATATATTTTCTGATTTGTCATGAATGTTTTATGTTTGTAACGCCACCAGGTTACTAACCACAAGATTAATCTAATGATTCACTTAACCTAATGATTAGCGGCGGATAAATACCTGACAGGATTACCATCGTCCACGGAGGTGGACAAGGCTATACTCAATCCCAATATACAACCATAAATGATTCATCTTAACATCACGACCCACAAAGATGCACACTTGACTCAACAACCATACAACATAACTCACAACTTAAATTAATTACATAACCATTAAAATGACTAATCCCTTTAATACAAACCAATAGCTCCGAATCACCTTCGTTGTCTTAAGCGCTCTTATGGGTTCGTCCTTCCTGAATCCTGCCTTTCCCTTTAGCCAAACGTCCTAAAACGAAAATAGAAAACTTCGAAAAGTGAGATAAATCTCAGTACGTATACCCTTGTAACGTAAGAATCATTTCGAAGATAATTTTATTTAATTAGCGCGATTCCAAAATCATTGAAAAACAACAGAAATACCCATAAACAATAAACAATAACATAACTTACATGGCATGACCATAACTTAACCTATACATGAAGAATATAACTTAATCTGTAACTTAACTCACAACTTAATGAGAACATACTTATGAGTTCCTCCCATTAAAAATAATATAATATAATTTCAAAAGAAACTTAAATCTTACATGACTTAACATACAATACACATGAAGCCATAACATAAACTTGACCTTAAATCCTCATAAATTAAGACTTATAAAACTTTAGCATGTAACTCATAAAGCTTTACTTTGATTCAAATGACTTGAACTTAAGATACTTTAAACTTGGTTGTCATGTTATTATCTTGAAGGTCTCCTACTTGCGATCATCGACTAAGCCTCCGTATGCGTATACCCGGACCGATCGGGAGATCCAGATGGTGGACAATGTCTTATACTAGGCAGATTTCTATGGGGTGCACTTTAGA
Source organism: Portulaca oleracea (assembly GCA_029582165.1). Lineage (NCBI taxonomy): Eukaryota > Viridiplantae > Streptophyta > Magnoliopsida > Caryophyllales > Portulacaceae > Portulaca > Portulaca oleracea. The sequence goes on along the minus strand of CM055872.1, from coordinate 42,771,792 downwards.
CACTATATTCATATTTTTCCCAAGTGTGCACAAGACACGGTTAACATGGTGTGCTCTACGGCACGGTTAACATGGTGTGCACTAAGGTACCATAAACATGGGCCGGGCCTTTGTTAGTTTTATGAAACTTGCAAACTTAAACCTTGAAACCTTGACCTTAGATTCTTAATAAATTAAAATTGGATCCTTAAACCACCTTTTTAATCGTAACTTAAATAAATCCTTGAAATCCCCTTGAAGAAGAATTGTACTTATAAGAGAATGTGTTCATGAAATAACTTTAACATCCAAAGCATGGAATTATCGTAAAAGTTCCTAACATAAAGGATGCATAACATAAATACTTAGAATAAACTGTAAAATCATCCTGAAAAGTCAATCTTGGTACTTAAAAATCCATGAGAACTCGTATATACTTTTGAACATAAATCATGATAATTTACATGTGAACATGAATGATAGAATATACTTTCAGAACTTAGCATAAAAAGATTAGTTCATAATATCATGCATAAAATATCAGGCAATATATGTACCTGCACGCTTGACAACTTAAACCGAATTTTGGCTCGCACGGACTTAAACAGCTGGGTGCAATGACCTCTTGGAAACTTAACGAAATTAATAACCTTAAATTAGAACTTACCCTTATTGATAAACATGAAGGGAAACTTAGTAAAATCCTAGAATTAACATTAACTCGCTACAGTTCCCATGGTTGGTTCGAGAGGTCATATCTTCTTCCATACTTATCGAAAAGTTACATAAGAGGACTCTTTGGAAAGCTTGGCTCACATACTACAACCTTTCAGTTCATAAGATCCAAAAACAATAGAAAAAGGGGTAAAAAACCCCCAAACACAACTGACTGTCCAGAATGGAGAGAAGTGAACCTCGGTTTTTCGGAAAATCATAACTCGAGCTACAGATATCGATTTGGGACGTTCTAGTTATCTATGGAAAGCTCAAAGAACATACTACAACTTTCATTTAGACCACCAATTGATTTGGATATGGAAAAGAGTCGGAATTTAGCCATGAACATCAGATCATAAAACTGATTTTCTAGGTAACTCAGATTATTGCCCAATATTCGAACACTCATAACCTTTACTCCCGACATCCGATAGTTACAAATTTTACCATTCTGGAAAGCTTAAAGAATGATCTAAAACTTTCAAGTTGAACATTTGGATCAAAAGGTCTCTAAACAGACGAAAAACATGCATTTATGTACTGACCTCAGAACACGTATCAATTTGCACCCTCTCACGATTTTGACCATAACTCAATTTATACACATTGAAATCCTGAGATTCAAAAATCGGGTGTTAGCTAATATCTTAGGCGATGTTTTTATACAATAATATGGGCTAAAATATTATTTTATGCTACCCAGAAAACCCAGATTGCAACCAGGCTGCACACATGACTCTAGTTTAGCTTGCATGCAAGTTATATGTAGTAATCTTACATTATTTTCTTCCCATAAATACACCATAAGTATGAACTCAAATTTTCCAGAATTAAAAGCCCAAAAACTACTCTTTCATGATCATAAAATCCTCATGCATGACATGATTCCAACTTAAAACAACATCCTATGCATAATTTTCATAAGAGGTGAGCACCAAATACCATATAAACATTACATACCTTATAATCTTCAAAAACCACCACTTAATCTCATATCCAACAACACTAAAATATGTAGAAACATAAAGATTACCCTTAAATCAGATTGCATGAACAAACTCTATACTTAAAAGAGAGATTTTGAGTGTTAGGAATGATTACCACACAAGAGAAGTGTAGGGAAAATAGAGGAATGGTGCTTGGTGGTGGCGTAGGTGGCCGGTGATGGCCGGAAAAGTCGTCGGAGACGGTTGGGCAGAGGGCGGCAGCCGCAGGCAGAGGGTAGGGAGATGGATGGCCAAAGGTGTGAGGCTGGGAGAGAGATTGAGAGTTTGAGAGGGAGTGTTTGAATTTATGGATCCCAAAATGAAATAAGACTCTTAACCTTGCATTTATAATCATAGAGGCCCAATGCCCTTCTTACTCTTTCTTCTTGGTCGGCTGATACAAAGGCCCAAAATAATATTTTCATCAATTTTAACTCCCTCCTTATACTTATGTCTCCCTAAACCCAAATCACTAAAATTTATTATACCGTAAAAATAATTACCGGGAACCAATAAAAACTCAAATAAATAAATATAACTCCTTGGATCCCGTGTAATAAAATGGAATAGAATATCGGAACCGAAAAAGATTAACTGATTAACAATAATACCCATAAATTAAATCGGGTAAAGGAACTTGACGAGAAAATTTTCTAATCTAAGATTTTTGACGGTCGTTGCACTGTTCAAGTCCTGTAAAAAAAAATAAACACTAGATTAGAAAAATTTTGGAACACGCGCTTTTATTATTATTTAATTATTTTTAACCTTGGTTAGTTAAGTTAATTAAAATGGGTTAAGGGAAGATTAACTTTGGGTTATTACATCTTACTCCCCTTAAAAGAAGTTTCGTCCCCGAAACTTGAAATTACTACCCTCATATTCCCTGGGCCTTACCCCAAACCAGATGGGTGTATTTGTTTCACATGTCTTCCTCGGTTTCTCACGTAGCCTCTGATGATGAGTGATTAGTGCATAGGACTTTCACTAGAGGAATCTCTTTGGAGCATAAACGCTTGACTCTCCTGTCCAGAATTTGGACCGGTGCTTCCTCATAAGACAAGTTTTCGGTGATGGTTAGTAGTTCGGGCTCAATAATGTGGTCCGGACCGGGAACATATTTTTGTAGCTGAGATATGTGAAATACATCATGGACATGTTCTAGATCAGTAAGCAGTTCGAGTCTATATGCCACAGGATTAATCTTCTCAATGATTACATATGGTCCAATGTATTAAGGACTTAGCTTTTCCCTGACATTGAATCTCCGCACTCCCTTCGTGGGTGAAACCTTAAGAAACACTTTATCTCTTGGATGAAATCCTAAAGGTTTCCTTCTCCTATCTGCATAGCTCTTCTGTAGACTCTGGGCCATTTTGATGTGCTGCTAAATAACCCGGACTTTATCTATCGTATCTTGTATCAACTCAGTGCCCACTAACAAAGTTCCATCCAACTCACTCCAACATAATGGAGTCCTGCATTTCCTACCATAAAGGGCTTTAAAAGGTGTCATATGGATTGTAGCTTGGTAGCTATTATTGTAGGAAAACTCAAAATCAAGTATTGAATTCAAGTGGATCACAAAAAGAGAAGAAATCCACCCTAAGGCCCAAAGCATCAAAGAAATTGTCAGGGACCCAACAGGGGTGCTTAGAAGTCTAAAACGGATCGTTTTAGTGTCCAGAGAAATGAAAATGAGGTTCCTGTGTGGAACACGACTCGTGGCAAGGTAACACGGGTCGTGTTGGGTTCAACACAGATCGTATTGACCTGACACGGACTGTGTTGAACCAGTTTATTGCAAAATATCGTTTCAAGTCCCATTATTTCTATATAATTTACGATTAATTCCGACTGTTTTGTTTATCATTGATGCCTGCAATAATCATCCTTCATTGCCACATTCATCACCATCTTCATCTTCATCCACATTCCATCCATTGCATTGTGAGAGCAAGAATTGAGAGATTGAATTGAGTTTTGAAGATCGACTCTAAGTTTTCTATTGAAGTGGAGAAGCAGAAGTCCCCACAGTTCATCATTTCAAGCAAGGATCGATTCCGTACTCGGTTTATTTCTCATTCTTATAGATTTGAGAGATTCCTTCATTTCCACATTCATCACCATCTTCATCCATATTCCATCCATTGCCATTGTGGGAGCAAGAATTGAGAGATTGAGTTGAGTTTTGAAAATTGATTCTAAGTTTTCTATTGAAGTGAAGTAGCAAAAGTCCCCACAGTTCATCATTTCAAGCAAGAATCGATTCCTTACTCGGTTTATTTCTCATTCTTATGAATTTTACATGCTTCTAGTTTAGATTTTTATGTGTTTTGTAGTTTAATCATGAATAGTTAGTCGTTTTATTTAGTTTAGGGGATAAACCCTTTTTAGTTGCTTTCATTAATTGTTTTTTGTTGGATTGAACAAGTATTAATCTAGTTTGAATGCATTTTATTTAATCTTTGATTATGCATGTTATTGTTTTTGATTGGTCGTCAAAGATATGGATTTAGATAGTTGAGTGAAGTACCGAAAAGTGAAATTCGATAATCGGAACCCTTAGGATTAAACTAGTTATGAAATAAACCAAATATAGAGGATTTTATAATTAGTGGTCTTTTGATAAATTTGATCTTTAACTTAGGGTGTGTTTAGTGCAAAGAAAAACTATTTTCTAGGAAAATGGTTTTCCTTGTAAAATGATTTTATTTGGAAATGAATTTTCATTTGATAATTTTCCATGTTTGGTACATAGGAAAATAATTTTCCTGAAAAATGATTTTCACCTGTTTGACAATAAGGAGATGAATTAAAATGCGTGCATGAGAGAGAGTGGTGGAGAGGCGGGGAGAGAGAGAGAGAGAGAGAGAGAGAGAGAGAGAGATTAAAAAGGGTGCATGAGAGAGAGTGGTGGAGAGAGAGAAATATGAGAGAGAGGGGGGAGAGAGAAACATTCAAATCAGTGTGTGAGAGAGAATGGTAGAGAGAGAGAAAGAAAGGAGAGAGAACGAACGAAGAGAGAGAGATATAGTAGGGGAGAGAGGGAGAAAATTGTTTTCATTAGGTTGGAGTCAAGAAAATAAATTACAAAAAGGTGAGGGAAAATCATTTTCTTGGAAATTGATTTTCTCCATTTTCCAGTTACTAAACACCGGAAAATGGGAAAATCGATCTACTTCCCAACCAAACACACCCTTAGTCAAAAGGGAATTTCTACCATAGTTGAAACTTGAAAGTATTTTTCAACTATGGTAGTGGAAATCAATAGTAACCATTGGATTAAGAAGAAAAATTTGATCTTTGATTTAATTCTATCTCCCTCCCATATGTCTGAAATAAAAGAAGAAAAATATATGTCATATTTTCTGTTATACCCCTCACACTCTTTTGAAATAATTAAAAAGATCTTTCTTCTGTTCTTAACTGGAAGTCTGGAATAGCGTTCACCCCCTTCACCGCCATTTGATTCATTAAGCGGATCACCGTCAGGGATTTTTGCCCCATTTTTTTGGTAATTTTTATTCTTTGCTTGAATCGTGCAAAAATGGAGAGATTCAACAGAGGGAAATTAAAAAGTGGGTGGCTAATTTTTGCTGTGAATTTGAATTAGATTATGTGGGGGGATTCAATTTTGTAACAATCTGAATTGCTAGATACTGAGGAAAAGGAGAGCCAAGATTTGCAGACAATAGGGTGCGGCGAAGGTCGGTGGCGATGGAGCTTCAGAAGTTGAAGGTGGTGCATTCTTTTGAGGTCCTCCTTCAAGATCTGCTACAGTCTGAATGGCAGTTTCGAAATCTTCTTCTTGTAGGCAGCCTCGAGACGGCTATAACCCTTTGACCACGGTCTTCTTGGCGTCTGCGAGGGCTTCAGAGTATTTGTGCAGGGAAGTGTAGGTTGCGGATCGGTTGGAATAGAGCACGTGGTTGGTTGGTGACAGGTTGATCGCCTCTGAGAAGTGTTTGATGGCCTCCGTGAAATTGCCGCCGGAGAAGGCCGCATTGCCTTTCACCGCAATTGGTGATCTGCAGACTGAATAAGGTGGACCTCCACGTGCAAAAATGGAAACATTGCTAGATAAGAAGACTGAATTCCAGTGCCATGGAGAAGAAAGCCGAGAGAATGAGATGTCGGGGATCGGGTGCGGGGAGTGCAGCAAAGGTCGGTGGCGATGGAGCGCCAAGATTTGCAGACGACGCTGACGGTGATGTGGTCGAAGATGGAGGTGAGTCTGGTGACGATGAGTGGCAAGATGTCGGCCGATGTTGGACCAATCTGACATGGTTGAATTGAGAGAGGAAAACAGAGTGACATGGTTGAATATGACATGGTAGTAGAGAGAGAAAAGAGAGATAAAGAGCGAAAAAGAATATAAAGTATGGGGTTAAATTGGTAATTCAGCCTAGTATGAAATATGTCTAGCATCCTAAATCAGTTAAATGTGAGGAGAATGAGGTGAGAGAATGAATTGTAATCATGTAAAAACTCATATTAATTAAAGGGTTGAGATTCATTCTAAATTAATCAAGGGTGTACAATTGTCAACTATCATAGTTGAAATTTTTTTCAACTATGGTAGAATTTTCATTGTCAAAATTGAAATAACCACGAAAGTAGTTGATTCATTTTGCTATGAAATTCGTTTCATTGCTAAAAGCTCGCTATGAAAGAATATATGCGATTATTGACCCTAAAATGTATCAAATTAGTGACATATGAGTTCTATCCGCTTGATTAGTTCATAGAGTGACTTAGGTTTATCCCTTGAATTTTTTTCTTTATTAATTTACCGTGTGAATTGTTTGATTTGTGTTTGCTTTGCCATTAGAAGTGACACGAAGTAGAATTAGATTAAACTAAACCAAAAACCCGATCAATTTAGCGATTATATACGAGACTATGTAATTGAGCGAAATCCCTGTAGGAATGACCTTGATACGTATTACACCTACGTGTACTTGCGACGTATCAGTATTGCCAAAACAAATTGAAACCTTCTTCAATTGCGGTCCTATTGATGTCGGAAAGGATCCAACTCCTCTGGAATTACTATGTTGATCATAATTAACCTTCAACTCTTGCCATGGAGGGTGGAAGGTTTAAGAAGAGAAATGGTTGAAGCTAGAAGAAGACCTGCAACATCCCCAAAACCTTGAAACAATTGAAGATTGAAGAAGAAATTAAAACCCAGAAATGGTGCAAGTTCATTAAAATCAAAACTTTTTTTAATTTTAATTTTTAAATCATTTTTATTCTAGGATAATGATATACATCTTGAGTCAATCAAGATTGTTAATAACAATCTTAAATTGTCCATATCTCACATTTTTGTAATTTTTAATAATATTTTCCCTCTTTAAATATATTTATCAACTATATATAAGAGTATAATTCTTATTAGCTAGGTCAAAAAATGTGAAAAATAGCCTAATTTTATCAATCATAGTATAAACATACACATTTTATACATAATTTATATTTATGAAAAAATATAAATAAATAATTATTTTTATATTGTTTATAAGTTGTAATAACTTTCAAAGTAATGAAACATACCTTTATAATGATTTAAATATACTTACATTTAGTTTTATGAAGTGATTTAGATGAAATGCAAGTTGATTATTAACTATCTTGTGTCAAGATGTTTATCATTTTGCTCCATTCTATTTTGATTTCTTTTATGTCATATTTCAATTTTTGTTAATATTGATATAATCAGATACAACCTAGATAAATATTGTCGGAATAGGTAAATTTGGATTAAATGGTAAAATTTATGAGTAACCCTACCAAAGAACAGCTGAATAGGCCGACCACAACAAAGTGAAACAATTTGAGCTCTCATAGCTAGATTTTAGGCTCTGTTCTTTTGTGCGGTACTACACCGCACCGCACTCTTTAATTTCTACGTACATTTCAGCACACTGCACCACAATCATTATTCATATATCTTTTCACTTTCCTATTCTACTTTTCACATTCTCTTTTCTCATCTACCCCATCTACCACAACTCACCACACCTTTTCAAATTCTAAAGCACCACACCGCACCATAATCACACCACACGAACCATATAAAAGAATGGTGCCTCAGCAAACATGTCATTGGTGTTAAGGGAAAACTACGTACGCACAGTAGCATTGGCATTAAATATGAGTAAAGTGCTTAATTAGGGTGTTACCAGATTAATTTGTGATGGATTTCAATATTTACATTTGCTTAGACTGCTGATGGAGACGCATGCACCTCTGAAGAAAGAAACTTTGGAAAATGCACCCACCAATTCTATATTAATTGGCTCTTTAATTAAATCTTAATCGTTAATTATTTACAAATTGCAATGAGTTACAATATTGTAGGAACCCAAGAGGGGGTGAATTTAACAAATAAGATCTACACGCTAGGTAAGGACGTTAGAACAAACTTCCTTGGTTTCAAACCAAGGATCAAAACAAAGTGTAACTGAAATACCTCTTTATATTTATATCAATCAAAGAACAAGTTACACTCAGGAATCAAAGTAAGAAGTAACAGCCTGAAGGCAGTTACTGATAGATTCAGCCAACTACAGATAAGGATCGTCGTAGGAAAAACCCTAGCGGCGATTTGGAACAAGATGGATTATATTGAAGCTCAAACTCACAAAGTCTTAGTCCTTCAAGACTTTGCTACACAATATCTGACCACCACATATGGCTACAAGGAACACTCACCAAAGTCCTCGGCTACACCTTACCAAAAGTCCTTTATTAGCTACATTCACCAAGGAACCGTTGGTTGCACTTTCAGAAATCTCATGGATTTCCTACTCTGCGATTACTTCCGTGGAATCGCTCACTTTCTCAATTCTTCTATCGTCTTTTTTATAGAGGTCTTTGGATGTTTGGACTTGAGTCCTTCCAACGGTAACTTGCCTTATGTGTTGATTCTTTCCTTTTTTGTTGATGCTTGATTTCTTTCCTTGTTTCTGAGATATTCTATGGAAATCACAATCTTCTCTTCCTTCCATTTTCCTCATCGATTGTTTCCTACAAAATAGATAATACAATCAATTAGTCTGGTTAGAAATAAGGAGAGGAAAATTAGATATTTACTTTTCCAGAAAACTTCCCTGTTTTTTGTGATTTTGGATTTCATTCAAAACTTTATATGAGAACCTTATCAGCACTTCATATAAGGTCCTTTGTGGATGCGCGAGTAAAGGACATTGACTCTAGTCCCAACAAATATAAAATTATCTCACTACTACAATTACCGTGGTTTCGCTACGCCTTTTTAGTAACGCTTTGAAAGCATCGAGAGGAATGCAACATATCCCGACACTTTATCGCGGCGCTTTTTTGTGTCGCGTAAGCTACTTGCATAAAAAAAGCATCAAGATCTAGTATTTTCCCATTTTTCATGCCAATTAGTGTAGATTATAAGGATATTTATAAGTTTAAACATAAAAAATCTATATTATTAGTTTCTTAATAGTTAGTTCAACACTATTTCAATATAAGGGTTTGATCGATCACCATAGCGGCATAGCCTATAACATATATATATATATATGTATTATATATGTATAATTTTATGACTGCCTAAATCAAAATCAAAACTAGCCAGTACTTCCAAATTGCGTATAGGGTGAAACATGAAAGGGTAAGATGTAGTAGTATACTCCTTACTATTGCAATTTAGAGATGTTAGTTTCAACTGACCTAACACTACAAAAGAATTAGCTTAAAAAGCGTACCTAACTTTATATGTTGTAGTATCTAACTTTTAGTAAAATATCTTTCTAATGAAAATAATTTTATATTATAATTTATAAATAATAATGATCAAAATTTAGAGAAAATGTCAATTAATATAAAACGGAGGGAGGGAGTACATGCATAAAGATGCATACATAAAGATGTGGACAATAACACAACCACGCATGCAGATATTTAAGTACACCCCACGCGTCAAGTCAAGCAGCCTAATATGGCAATGTGTGTGTTGGGATTTGGGAACAATACTCCAAGAGTCCAAGTAGGCCCTCATGATCTTCGTATAAATGCCCAGATTTGGCCCATCAACATCCACATAATTGGTTAGGTCTCCTCAATGTTTCCATTTCTGAATTCTGCTAAATTGGCTTTACTTTTTCAGGATAATTTAAATACACCTTCTTCCACATCGATGATATTTGTAAATCACATTTTTAAATTAATACTTATATATTTGAAATTTTTAAATCAATTTTATTTAGCTATTTTTCTAAGTTTAGCAATAATGTCGGTGAATATGACCATGTTCTTTGAATGAGTTACTTTTAAGTTATGATAGTTAGATTATACTATTTCCATCCCATATTAGTTGTCCATTTAACAAATATTGAGAAAACCAATAAAAGAAGTTGGTTGAGTATTGAAAGTTGTGAAATATTAGTAATAAATTGTTTGTGTTGACTTCTCTATCCTATTTTTTCTATTTTTGTGTTTAAAAATTAATATAAAAAAGAGTTAGTTGAAAACATTTGCATTGGAATTATAAAATGACAAATATTTTGGGACAAAAAAAGTTGGTTAAAGTGACCACTATTATGGCACGAAGGTAGTAATAAGTTATGATATTTTTTTTTGGGAAATTATGTTTTTACAGTGAATATTTTTTGGGGAATTGTATTAGGTTAGAATAAGTTAAGATAGTTCGGTTTAACCTAGCAAAAGAACATGACCTATATGATATTTGACAGAATGTGTTTGTCAAAATTATCATTGTTTTAGTAAACAAATTTCATCACAAATTACACATTCAAAAAAAGTTATTAAATTCATTAGAAAAGTAGCTAAATAATATTGGTTAAAAAATTTAGGTGAGTAAATATTAAACATAAGAACTAAATTCATTAGAGGTTTCTTTCATTCTATCTGTTCATCTATCGAGTAAAAATAGCTATGCATTGATGCATGAAATGCACCTTTTTCCTGTTTCCATTTATGGCTATTTGTCAACCAGGTGGTAGTTGTTAGCTGATAGTTTTTTGGATTAATTGTTTGACTTTAGCTGTTTGGGTTAGCTGATTATAGGAAAAATGTTTGGTAAAATAGCTTTTTGTAAAAAGTTATCTCAAAAAGATTCATCAAGTAGTTTTTTTAAAAACTAGCTTTTTGGGGCCAAAAAGATAATATAAAAAGCATGGTAAAAAAGCCAAAAGATATCCAAAAAGTTAAAAGTTACCCAAAAAGTTGGGTAACCAAACACCCCCATAATTTAGTATTTCAATCCTAATGTTTTTCCTCAAACTAAGCTTTTAAACCAATTTTATTTAGTTACTTTTCTAGTGAATATAACAACTTTTTTCAGACGTTCTTTTGTTAGGTTGATTCTAACTCTCCTAACTTATCTCAACCTAACACAATTCCCCAAAAAACATTCACTCTAAGAACACAATTCCCAAAAAAATATAATAAGTTATCATACTCTATCCGTTCTTTTTTATCTGTCATTTACGGGTTTCAGTGCCTATTTTTAATCAATAATTTCTAATATAAATGTTTTGCAAAAAATATAATATTATACTTTTCTAATAGTATTTTTTATTACGAATCTAATGACATCAATTTCGTATGATAAATCATTATACAAATTAATATATTAACGGTAAAGTTTTTGGCACAATTTCCAAGGCGACTAATAAAACCAAACAGAGGGAGTAAGTCATAACTTATCCAAACCTAACTAACCTAACTTGAAAATAACTCATCTAAAGAACATGGCCTCGGTGAATGTGTGATTTGTGATGATATTTGTTTGCTGAAATGACGACAAGTTTAGCAAATAAATTTCATCACATATCACACATTCATCATAAAAATTGCTAAATTTACTGGGAAAATAGCTAAATAAAATTGATTTAAATACTTACAGTAAGTAAATAGTAACTCAAAAATATCATAATTAAATTTGTGAGTATATGAGATTTTTCCATCTTTTGGACATTTGATTTTGAAATAAAGAACACAGTTATAGTTTAAATAATGGCCGCTCTTAATTAATATGAATGCAATATATTTGCTTTGACACTCAAAAAATGAGGTGGAAGAAAAATATTTGGAACAACTTACTTTTATTTATTTGGATGAAAACTATTTAATTAAAGAATGAGTTAGAAGAAAAAAAAATCAGAAAAAATTGTTGATTTTAAAGAACATTTCACTTCTAAGTTTTGAGGGGAAATCATGAGTTAAATAGGAGGTAGAATGATCCATATTTTCTAGGGGTACCTCATTTCGGAAATAATAATAACGGAGGGTTCGAACTCAATTTTTCCCTAAGCTGAATTAGGTCACTCTTCGGATCAACAACGTCCGTTTCGGGTGCCAATGAAGGTTGGGAAGAAGTCAAGAGGGTCGAGGTCAAGCCAAGGGGCATTTTGGTAATTTCACAAGGGTCGAACTCGGACCTATGGAACATAAGGAGGAGCACGGGAGAAACTGGGACCGAAGGGGTTCAAACAGAACTAAGAAAGACCGAAGAAGGAAAAAGGAAAAGGGAAGAAAGTGGGTGAAACTGGGCACAAGAAAAATACACACCTTCATTCTTTAGATTATAACTCCTTTAATATAACTTCGATTAACTTGAAATTTGGCGAGCTTGTATTACACACCGAGAGCTTTCCATCGATATATTATAAGCTCAAATCGAAGTTCAAACGAAGAAGTTATGCGTATTGGAAGTTAGCTGACGCCAACAGACACTACCGCGCCTAGGAGACGCTGGTAGCGCCTCTCTACGGTGCTTGACACCCACTTTCTGGAGGGGACGCTGGCCACGCCTTCCCCCTTTTCACCCCATCACGTGTTTTTCTGCCTTTTTTTGTTGTTTCCTTTTCCCCTTTTCCCCCTTTCCTTTTTATACATGTTCCCCCACCTCCATTAGAGTTAGTTTTGAAGCTTTTAGGAATTAGACTTAAGAATCCTCTCACTTGGAGAATTTGTAATTGTGGTTTTTCAAACCCTAATCAATGAAAACTAATCCGATCCTTTGGGTGGAAATGACTTAGTGATTTCTTTTCTTTGTGAGTGTGTGTTCTTCCTCTACTCTTTGTGAGATTTCTTGGATGTTTCAAGACTCTTTGCTTGTAGAAAATCCTTGTGCAAGTGATTGTACATCTTAGTTCAATTGGGTGAGTGATTCCTCTTTACAATTGTCCATATCCCTTTTAATTCTTGTTGTATTTGTTGTTCATCCCAAAAAAAAAAAACCCGAAACCCTAAAAATAGAGTTTGTTTTTGAGTTCTAATTGGGGTTTTCCAAAAGGATTATTGGATGATAATTAGACCTGTTCAATGGGCCGGGGACCGGCCCGAAAAAATGCGGGTCAAGGTCACATTTTTAGAAAGTGACCCGACCCGGCCCGAAAATGTCGGGGCCCCGAAGCATGGTCGGTGACCTGGCCCGGCCCGACGACCCGACTAATCACAAACTTTTCTTTAAAAAAATTATTATATAAGTTTTATTTTTTGTGACCCGACCCGATTACCTGACAAAAAATAAATAAAATGCGTGAATTCTTAGGCTTTTTTAATAAAAAAATCTATCTTATATAATTGTCGGCCCCTAGGGTCAGGGCTCGGGTCGGCGGGTCAAAAACTTCCGACCCGATTGACCCGACCCGTGGCCTCACCCGACCCGACATTTGAACAGGTCTAATGATAACACACTGAACTTTAGGGTTATGGGAAAATAATGCACTGAACCTTTTTTTTTGTACTCAAATACACTGAACTTTGAAGGTATTGAACAATAATGCACTTAAACCAATTCAGCTGGTGGTTGACGTGGTCACTGTCCCACTTTGAGGTGTCGTTTTTTTTATTTTTTTCAGAAAATATTTTTGCCGTGTAAGAAAGTACACATAAGTAGCATGACTAATATATTATTATTTTTGGAAAAAAAGAAGAAAAATCAGTGTATTAGAATCCAAAAAAAAAGTTCAGTGCATTATTATCCAATACCCCTAAAAATCAGTGTATTATCGTCCAAAATCCCTTTTTCAAACCCTAAGCAGTTAGTAGATCCTTGACCTCCCATATTTATCTATTCAAAGGACCCAGGTTTCACGAATCATAGAAGATGAAGAGACAAATAGATAAAGAAGAATAAAATTTTGACACTTTAATTATAATATTTTTCGTTAAAAATCTAATGATATTAATTTTATATAACAAATCATTGTATATGTTGAAAGTTTTATGATCAAAATAGGGTAAATTTGATTATATAATTTTCAAAGATAATAATTAATAAAAAACGGAAAGAATATGTCTAGTAGCCAGATATTTTCGTCCATTTTGTGAAAGCCAGATATGAAGAAAAAAGGGAAAGAGCTGGCTAGGAGGATGAGGTACTGTCCAGACTTTTGTGGGGAAACCCTATTAAAGGCTCTATCTTATGGGGTATCTGCCCTATTCCACCAAGCAGTGAATCAAGAATTTCATGGGAAACTTGCTCCTATCTTCTCTAAAGTAGTTTGGAATACCACATGAAATAAGTTCCAATGATAAGGTTCTGTTCTTTTGTACGATTGATAAGATGTGGAAATGGTGAAATTTGGAATAATATGATGAAATTTTGTGAAAACTGAAAAATGTGGTTAATGTGGTAGGTGAAAAGTGAACAGAAAATGTGAAAATAGAGGAGAAAAGTTATGAGAGAGAAAAATGAGGAGATATGTTAGTAATGATTGTAGTATAGTGTGATATGGTAATTATAGAAGAATAAATGGTATGGTAAGTTGTAGTATCGCACCACACAAAAGAACAAGACCTAAAATACAACAATAACTAAAATGCAAGGTGGATTTATCATTTATGTCTTGAATAAGCATAAGACACTTCGAAAATCTTTTAGAATGGCGTTTTGCATCTTTGTCTAAATAATTTCAATTTTGGATCATGACATATCAAGCCCCGTTCTTTTATATTGTGGTGCGGTATCACATTGTACCGTAACTTTTTAATTTTTATCACACTTCATCACACTACACTACACCACACCACATTACAATCATTATCAATATATCTCTTAACTTTTCTCCTTTACTTTTCACATTCTCTCCTCACCTACCCCACCTATCATAATTCTCATTACAACTCACCATAAGTCACCACACTTTTTCAAATTTCACCGCACCGCACCATTAGCACACCGCAACCAACTGTATATACAACGAGACCTGAGGCCCTGTTATTTTATACGGCTGGCTGTGGTATGCCGCGGTGCGATGTGGTGGAATTATGGCGGGTGTGATGGAATAGTAGTGGATTTTGGTGGGTTATTGCCTTATTGGTAAGTTGTGGTGAGTTTTGTTTTTTATAAATGTAAATTGTATTGGTAAATGTGAAAAAGTTGATTGTGATGGGTTCTGATAAATTGTGGTGGATTGATATGTTGTAGTAGATTCTGGCAAAATGCGGTGTGTTGTGACACCGCAGCCAACCAGTCGTATAGAAGAACAGGGAATGAGTAATCCAAACTTTCAATATAATTCAAACTTTGGGGTGCTTGATTTCAATAGATATTCACTGTGTTCTTCTCTACAGCAGTTTGGAGTACCACATGAAAGTTTCCAATATAAAATATCACAATTTATTTGTGTCCAACTCTTCGTTAAATTTATTATATATGGTGCGTTTAGTAGTTTCTCGGGAAAGATTTTCTCAGGGAAAATTTTTTCGAGAAAGACTTTCTTTAGCCTCTATTGGAAAACTTTTTACTAAATTTGTGAGGAAAATAATGAATTCCACTTCAAAACTTTCCTATATACTTTGGAGAACCAAATATAGAAAAAATTTTCAACTCGAAAAAGTTCACCAACTTTCTTGGAAAAGTTTCTCAACCAATCACTCTCTTAATGTAGATTTTTTTTTGGCATTGGACAATTTGCGCTGATTGTTAGTTGTGATTAGATTACCAATCATTCACATCAATACCAGTACAAGAACATACTGGAATTGATATGCATTCGACCACCACCCCAAATCAAAATATTTGAAATTTTACATCGTGGGGCACTAAAATACAACACATTTAAAATTTTGATTATTATTATAGGAAAATTGGATTCTAATAATCCCTACTATCACAAATTGTATGACAATTAGAGCTGGCTAATAGGTCAGGTTGAGTCGGGTTCGTGTTCATGTCAAACTTAAACGGGTTCAAAATCCTCTGACCTGAACCTAACCAATTTATTAAATGGGTTGGAAATTGAAACCGTTTACCGTTTAAATTTTAAACAGGTCGACCTTATTTTGACTTGTTTACCCATTTAGGTAAACGTGTTAGAATAAAGTTACCATTTTACCCATTTACCCATTAACTCACTTATACAAAATAATGCATTGTGGGATCGAAATAATGACATATCATACCCAACAATTTCCGTGGTAATATAATTCAAATTATATATAAGGAGATGTCTTTTAATTCATAGTCAAAGATAAATATAAGTTAAAATTACAAGTTTTACATATATTTCAAAGAGTATTAACTGTAACTTTGACCTAAGTTTATTGATAAACGGTATAAATGGGTAATAATTATGGAACAAATGACTTGATCCAAGTGACATGCCTAATTAAACGGGTTAAGTAGGTATTTTTTCGTGTTGAAAATCCTGACCTGAACCTAACCCATTTAATTAAACGGGTTTACCGTGTCAATCCATTTAATTAAACGGGTTGAAAGTTTCTACCTAAACCCGTTTAATATCGTGTTAGGTTCATGTCGGTAATCGTGTCGGGTCAGCTTTTCCCAGCTCTAATGGCAATAATCCCTACTATCATTTTGGATTCTGGTGGTCCAAAAAAAAAAAAAAATTGTATTGTAGTGGTACCAAATCCATCACCACATTCTTTTTATTTTTTCCATGCCTACCCCATATTATTTTTGTTTTTTTGGTTCCTACCCCTAGATAGGTAACGAAGTGTAGTTACTAAAACATTTTTTAAATTATTTTTTTGAGATTCCGAGCAATTATTATGATTTTTTAAAAAGAATAAAATTGAAAAAATCATAAAAAATTGAAAAAAAAAATTGAAAAAAATTGGGAGAAATGCTGTAAATTCATTAAAAATCATGGTAAAGTGTTATACAAAG
Organism: Portulaca oleracea; assembly: GCA_029582165.1. Lineage (NCBI taxonomy): Eukaryota > Viridiplantae > Streptophyta > Magnoliopsida > Caryophyllales > Portulacaceae > Portulaca > Portulaca oleracea. The sequence continues at coordinate 42,754,965 of CM055872.1, read as the reverse complement.
TTTTGAATCAAATGCAACACAAAATCTATGATATTTAGCGTATACACTCGATTTTGTCCCACTACAATACAATTTTTTTTTTGGACCACCAGAATCCAAAATGATAGTAGGGATTATTGCCATACAATTTGTGATAGTAGGGATTATTAGAATCCAATATCCCATTATTATATACCAAAACTATTTGAATAATTGCATATATTAATTATAGCTTAAAGTTAAGATTATTCAAATTCAAAAATGATAAATTGATAAAATAAATATGCAAGCACCATATTAAAACACAGTTTACCTTAATTAAACTTATAGGTATTTGTTGGTCAACCGAATCAATTTGGACCAAACCTAAATTTCATAATTGGACCAAGACCGAATAGGATAGGTGTCTAACTAACCTGATGAAACCTACCAAACTGAACCGAACAAATATGAACCGGATTCATTAGGATACTTTAACTATCCGCGCTTAAAACCATCCAATAATTTTTATAATCTTTCTGACGTGTTAGATTATAAAACCATCCTGAGGCTTCAACCATCAGCGCTTAAGCTTTTGGTTAAGATAATTCTATACATTTTCATATATAAACTACTAATAGATACTTTATAATTATTAAATTGAAAATTCTGTAGCTTTTTTAAACAGTAGACATAAGATTATCATCATACAAGAACATCATTAGACAACACTTTTTGTCCAGATCAAATTTTTATGTTCAAACCGGAAACCCGAAGGTCACCAATTCACCGTTCCTAGGACTGAAGACTAGATAGAAAAGTGTTGTCTACAGTCTTTGTAGGTCAGCCAAGAAACTGTACGTTCCCCAACTCTTAGGCCCTATTTGGCAACCAGTTGTTAGCCGATAACTTTTAGTCGGTAACTGTTGGATTAACTATTTGAATTTATCTGTTCGGGATAGCTGATAACAATTTATAGATCCAAAAGGCTAACATGAAAAATTATTAAATTTTTAACCTTAATCGGATCCTAAAATCTACCCAAAAAGCTAGTAGCCAAACACACTGTTAGACTTGCTCCACTATAAGATTTGTACAATTACATGAAGCATATATAAAAACCATGTTATTAAGCAAAATATCAAACTAACCAAGGGAAAATTGGGAGTTTTTTTTTTTTTGAATTGAAATTGGGAGTTAGTATCCCAGATACAAAGTGAATTGAATTCACGGCAGCAATATTTGCACAAATTGAACCCAAAAGCGTTTCAGTTTGTTCACAAGATTTGTGTGATATACACTTGAAAGTTGATCCAAGTACCCCCTATATTTATATGGCCATGGCTATATATAACAATGCAGTATATATATAATTATGTTCAATTTTCTTGCTTTAGAATGCACTTGAAAATTGGGAGTCGGAGTCGAGATAAGTACTGTCATCGATGTCGAGAATAGGGGTGAAAAGAGGAGTTTAAGGAAGGGGGTGGAGGGTGAAGATGGGGGGCTGTAAGTTTTTCTGGGGGGTTATTATTTGTATGGTAATTAGTAGATGATGAAGAGTAGAATCCTGATGATGCTGCACTAACACTATTTGACAACACTTGGTGAACTTGGACTTGGTTTAAGTTGTTATTATTATTACCACCGCCACCGTTACCGACGCCTCCGCCTTGGCCTTGCTCGTACCATGCCCAGTTCGACAACTTCTCCGACGATGATGGCATGCTCGGATGTTTCTTCTCGTTGTTGAGACTTTCCTGCAAAGTTTTGAATCCAACGCGATTTTAGTCGCTTAGGCTTCGTTTGGTTGCTGGAAAATAAAATCCCTTCTTATTTTGGCCTATTACATGTTTTGCTTTCACTTTCTTTTCAAATTTGGAATGAAAATGTTCTTTGTCAGAACTAATCAAATTTTGTATAATATTATCCTTCTAACTATTATTATTCTTGTCTTGGAAAGATTTGATAAATTTGGGTTGGGTTTGATTATTAGTCTTTGCAAATTTTATCCAAACTTACCTAACCTTTCCAGCCTCGCCCAACAATACTTTTAGTGATATCTTTGCAAAACCCATTTTATTCTAGTCTTTTCTGATGTCAAATGAACATAACACATCACTTTTAACTTACTAAGGCCATGTTTTATGTAGTTGATGTAGTGTAAAAATGGTACGGTATGGTGAAATTTTGAAAAGTGCGGTAATGTGTAGAATGGTATGGAAAAATTTAAGCAAAGTGTGATGGATATAATAAATGATGAGATAGAATGCGAACAATAGAGGAGAAAAGTGAGGATATATATTGATAATGAATTTTACTTAAATGTAACTATATTTGTATCATTGTAGAGATATGTTTCATTACTTTGAGGGTTATTATAACTTATAAACAATTTAAAAATAATTATTTATTAGTATTTTTTGACAAATATAAAACTACGCATAAAATTTATATTTTCTAATATGATTGATAAAATTAGGCTATCATTTATATTTTTTGATCTAGTTAATAAATATTATACTCTTATAGTTGATAAATATATATAATTATTAGAGATAATATTATTAAAAGTTACAAAAATGTGAAATATGGACAATTCAAAATAGTTATCAACCATCTTGACTCAAGATGTGTATCATTGTCCGTGGAAAAATATTTAGTATGGTGAGTTGTGCTATTGCAACCAAATTGCACCGCACCGCACCGTACAAAAAACCAAGGCCTAAAGAGCCGATAGTTAAGGCCCTGTCAAATTCATGGGTAAAAAACAGTTGGGTAAAAGTTAAATTTTGGTAATTTTCGGTAACTTTTGGTAAATTCTGGTAACTTTTTGCAAATTGATGCCAATATATCAAAATTAATTTTTTCTGATTTTTTTAAGTTGGGTAAGTTTTGATAAAAACTGGTAAATTCGGGTAAGTTAGACTCACCCATGAATTTGACAGAGCCTAAGTGACAACTATCCATCTTTCATTCTCCTTAGCAAGATCCAATACTTAACAAAAGATAAGTATTTTTTATACGTAGAAATTTTGAAGTTGATGGATCATGCTAGTCGTTACCCTCAGAAAAAGGCTCCAGTGGGCGGGCCAAATTTACCCGGTCAATAGAAATTGATTTTAAATTTATGTCTTTACTGTAATATTTTTGAAGAACCAATTAAGATGATTATTTTTAATAGGAGTAGAAACTAAAAATAGTAAAAGTAGAGTACCTGATAAGGAGGAGGAGAGAAAGTAGGAGACCACATGATTGGAGTAGTTTGTCTGGAAGGCAATGGCTGACCATGAAGAGCTGTCACTGTCACCCCTGGAGGCGCAGGGTAATAACCACACCTCCCGTTCTGTCAATGTCAAAATCTTCTATTAGATTTCTCTACTAATTATTTCTGCATGGTTTTCAAACTTCCAAGTAATATCCGGAGTAATCCCAACCAAAATCTTAAGCTGATGATTGTAGACTTAAAAATAATAGTACGCAAATGTCCTTTAAACTTGAAATTAAATTTCTATTAGACCTCTTGTTCAAATCTGGCTCTGATACCATGTGGAACCATCTCAACCAAAAGCTTAAACTGATGGTTGTAGACCCAATAATGATTTTATACTCTAACATAACCTACTCATCAATTTGTTCTACTATGTAAAAATGTAAAATCAACTAATCACATAATTAAATGAAAAATTTTCCATAGCAAGTTTTCGTGGGATAAAATTTCCAAATTTCTCTCACCCCTAAAGGGAAGTAGGAAATTATGAGTCCCCCGTAAAAGTTTTTCCAATGTCAAAGTATAACTAAATATGAAGAAAATAAATCAATTTGCACAAATTATTATTAGTTTTTTATTTTACAAGTTTTTGAGCAACCAAACACGTACACTATAATTTCTTATTTTATCGTTTTCCATAAAAGCTATTCAAGGCAATGTTGCCAATGACTTTGTGATCCTGCATTTTGCACTCATGCAATTTTAGCAGTTCAGATTTTAGGTATGGTTCAAAGGACAACTAATGGTCTAATGGGTGAAGACGTCACCTATCAATTAGGTTAATCATTGGAAAATAGAAAACAAAGGAGAAATGACAAATTTCCTAACTGATTGTGCCACACTCTTGCTTGCCTTTTATGTTATAACAAACCTCACAAATCCCTCCATCTTGTAATTGACATGACCTCAAAACCAACCCTGGTACTCACAACTTTCATGGTTATTTCAAGCCCAACAATTCATACGAGCTTTAATTCGGGTTTGGACATACAACATAATTAAGAAAAAAATTATACTTGTGACCAGAATAAATCAGAAAATGTCAAAATTCAGACAAAATACCTTGATCGAATCTAGTCTTTTCCATACCAATTACAGATCCAACTATAGTACTTTGCCCACCCTCCTAAATTGACAGGTCTAGAAACATCCAATCGCAGGTAGAGACGGTATCATAAGAAACGGGAATTTGAAGGGTTTTTGTTTGTTTTCCTTTTTTTGAGGGAGGAACTTACGAGAGGCCTTTTTCCATTGGCAAGTGGGAGAGGGGAATGATGAAGAAGAGAATCCTCCAAATTGTTGCTTCCTTTAGGACCATCTATGGTGATTGAAATTCCCAGATTCAGATCAAGGTTATGCTCACTAATTCCTGCTTCCAAAAACACAAAAACAAAAAGAAAAACATAGCATTCAATCAGTCACAAAAGGGTAAAAGAAAAAACAAGATTCTTTGATTGGTACTTATACTTGTTCATTGAAGAAGATATTTGTCCCACCCACAAAAGGAAAAAAAGAAAGAAAGGATTGAGAATGAAAACTGAAAAGTACCTCCATTATTATTATTGTTGGGCTGCATTGATACATGACCACCTTCATATGTACTAGGCTCAAAATTTGTGACTGCTTCTCTCCCATTGCATTCTATGGCTGCCTTGTCATATGCCCTGAAACCGAAACCCCAATTCATTCAATACCTTGTTAAATCCAGCTTTAACCCTACTCATCAGAAACTGTAATTTCTAGCTAGGGTGAAATATTGTGATCATAAAGAGACCTTGCAGCTTCTACTTCGTTGTCGAATAAGCCCAGATATATATACCTGCAACCAAGCATAATCGCCCCACGGATAAATTTCCTCAATTACCTCCCTAATTACTTAATTATCTACCTACCCTTTTCATACAATTCATCATCTCTCACACAACCCTCTTGGGAAATCAAAGGGAACTCATCCTACCTACAAAACTATTCAAAAAAACTAAAACCAATACAAAGAAATCCGGCCATAGCGCCGAGTATAGAGGGGTCAGATGTGACAGTTCTACCTCCAAATATCGCAACTTAAAGAGACGGGTTCAACTTTTAAAAATCATTCGGTATCTACTGTTCCATGTAAAAGAAACAAAGGACGTTCAATAAGACACTTTGTTTTAGTCCATTGCTTCAATTATCCAAATTATGTACATAGGAATCGATCTAGCTATGCACAAATAATAGACCGAATCAAATATGAAACATTGAACTTGTTTTGTTTCATATTGAATAATTTTGGTTCACTTTTTTCAATTATTGAAATAACCCAAAGTTATCATATTGATTCAGTAATCCAATGACCCCAAGTATGGATTACTACAATCCAATTTTCCTTAGTTTTTCTGGATCCGTCGAAATGATCAAAACCGATATCTCATGCAAATATATATGAAGATAGAAAGATTCAAGGCTTACTTCTTTCCAAGGAATTGGCCCATACGAGCTTCCCACCGTCCACATTTGTGAAGAGTAACACCTCTGTACCTTGAACTCCCTCGAGCGAACCCGGTGCTTTGACGCCGTAAGATGTGCACAAATTCTTCCTTGCTTAGGTTTTTCATCTGCCCATCCAAAATTCACCAACAAAAATAGTCAATTATTAGTCTCAAATCATGGAATATAGTCTCAAATTATGGAATATGGACACAAAATAGGGCTGGAAAAAAAAAGTGGGTATGTTACCTGTTTCATGTCTTCATCATAATCAGCAATGTTAAAATTGATATCAGCATCAACCCCACGGAATTTAATTGCAGCTCTATCATATGCTCTGGAATTCAAATTACCATGGAATATGTTCTAAGCAAATGTCTAGAATAAAAAATAAATAAAAATGAAGGGTGATTAAAGATTGAATTGATTACCTTGCAGCAGCATGAGCAGTGTCAAATCCACCTGAAAATGTAACCAAATTCAACCAAAAATTAGGTAAAAAAAAAAAAAAAAACAGAATCAATGAAAATAATTAACTTCAAAAATAAAAACCAATTTGATGCGATTGAATATTCGTTTACTTACCCAGATAAACTTGTTTTCCACAGTCCCTGCAACCACACATTAATTTACCCAGTTAGAGCCAATCAGTTGTTTTTGCTGGGAATTCAAGTAACAAACAAAAGAAATTGAAGATAATAATGAATAAAATAATTAGATAAATTTTGTATTTTACCAAATATGAGACTCCCATCTCCCAGTCCTACGGTAGAAGGTGACCCCTCTGTACTGCGAGCTCCGGGAGCGTGGGCCCCGGCGGCTCCGTCGGACCTGCTGTTTTCCGGCCGGAATTTCGGGACCGGCGCCGGAGACGGAGAGCTTGAGCCACTGCTGATTGTGGGCGGATGTTTGCGAGGATCCTAACCCTGAAAGCTCCTCCGCCATCTCCGCCTCTCCTCCGCCGGAAAAAACCTCGTCGGTCAACGGGAAAAGCTGGCGAGTGACGAAGGAGGAATCCCGGCGGAAGAAGTCGAGCTCGGCGGAGATGGGGGACTCGTCGACGTTGACGACGGAGGAGGCGGAGGATGTCCCGGAGAGCTCAGTGTTGGTGGCGGAGGCTTCTTGAAGGTCGTCGTCGTCGTCGTCTTTCATGGCGGACGGCTCCTTGTCCTTATCCTTGTCATTGTGGGTTGGGTTTGGTGGTGCTACTACGTTCATGTTGAGATCAAACATCTCGGATTATTCGAAAAAACCCAGAAAAACCCAGAAAAGGTAAAAGTAGTAAGTCGATGAAAATGGAGTCGATCAATCAATTAAGCTTACGGAGCATTTGATCGTAAAACAGAGCAGCCCAATTTCTAGAGAGAAAAGCCAGTAGAATTTGTTATGAAGGGGAATCCAGAGAGGGAGAGAGAGAGAGAATGAGAGGACGACGACTTTGTAGGGTGAGGGGATGCTTTTTATTTGGGGAAGGAAGGATAGATTTTAGATGCAGTAACAATGGAGACGAAGAAGAGAGAGAGAGAGAGAAAGAAGTAGTAATAAACTGTGAATACCACTGGCCAGATTGGGACATGTGTGAGAGTCTGTAATTTTACAGAGGCAGTATAAAAGGGGATTAGTAATTTCTCTATCTCTTTATATTTGGTCATTTATTTAATTTAATAAGATCAATATATATTAAAAATTGAAATAGAAAAAATTGTAATGTATCCAAAATTTTCTATTTTAATTGAAAATAATGATCGTTGAAATTATAAAGTGAAAAACAAATTTATAAATTATAGATAGAAAAATAATTACAATTATTAGAATTGTAAATGAGACAAATATTTATAAACAAAAAAATTAGATAAAAAGACAAATATTTTGAAACAGAAAAAATAAATACTATTTTAAGGACCGTTTGGTATTTTACTATTCCCTCCACCCCATTTTATTCCCACTTATTAATAGTCTTATATATAATATTTTTATTAAAAAATTACACGTCAAATTAATATGATAGTATATTTCTCTATAAATGTAATGATAATAATTTTGTATATTAGAGAAGTGTATGTTAAATTAGCTATCAAAATTTTTAAGTTTAACTAATAGGTAGATATAGGTGATAGAAAAAATATGAAATAGAGAGTATATCTGTACAATAGTATGTTGTAGATGTTTGGGAATAACATTTAAAAATTAAACTACTTTTATTGAATACTCCCTCGTATCTATTCATTTGTATATTTAACTAATTTTTTTTATTTCTAATTATTTGTCACTTTATGTGTTTTCAATGTAATGTTTACTAATTTTACATTTATATTATTTTCTCCATCTCTCATAATTAAGTTTTGACAATTTAAGTAATTTTATTATTTTGCTCGTAATTTTGTTGATTATATTGATATCTCTTTAATCCCCCAAAGTGAAAATTAAATAGGGACAGATAGATTATTTTTTAATTTAAAAGACAAAAGGGTTCATTTATAATTAAAAGAAAGAAAGATCGAAAAGTAATAGCTAATATGGATAATTTGATAAAACAGTTATTAATATACTTTTACCAATATAAAGGAATAAATTAGCATTTTACCCATTGAGATTTAGCATAAGTGGGTTTTACCCTTAAAGTTTCGAAAACTAGGTGTATCCTACTTGAAGTTTGAACCTCTTATTATTTTACTCCTTTTTCGACGATTGACAATTTTACCCTGTAGAATGGTATGAAAAGTGTAAAATAACCCTAATTAAAAACATGAAAAGACAACTTTACTCTTCCAAGAAAATTAATCAGTTTATTCCACTGTGTGTTGCCGCCTCCTTTGTAATCGACGTCCTGGACCTCTGCTGTAGACATCTTCTTCTGAGAACTCCAACCAGCAGGAGAGGCAATAGGTATGGGGTTAAAACTGGCTACTTGGGGACCACATTATTTTTTTTACTCTTTGGGGACTAGATTGTTGTTAAAACTTGCTGGTTGGGGTTTTTCCGACCAAAACTGTCGGAATCAATAAAAAGTCAATTTTACCCCTTGACTAATGAATGAAAGGTCCAGTTTGCCCTTTTTATTTCCCGGTTGAAATATGTCTTCTCATTCTCCTTCATTTTCTTCCACAGCTCAATGCCCCTTTTATTCAGCGGGAATCAATAAATATGTCTTCTCCTTCTCTTGAACCAACACAGGCTCAATTCTTCCACACACCTTACCAAGAAGAGAGATAGAGAGAGAGAGAGAGAGCTTGAGTTTCTGCTTCCATGGCGACCATGGCGACCACCGCCTCTTCCTTCGCCGCCCTGCCATATCACTACCACCCCTTACTCCGCCGTTCCAGACGTCCCTCCACCTTCAATCCTCCCTCCTTTCGCTTTTCTCCTCCTCGTACGACGCTGCTCACGCGGACTGCCCAGGCAAGACTTCGAATCCTTCAAGAAGCGGGTGGTTTTTCCGACGCCATTGTTGCTGATCTTCAAAGCTCCGAACCTCGTCCTCCCATCGACATCAACAATGGAGTCGCTCAATTCTGAGCTGATTTTGGCAATCCTTGACTTGCTCCAAGATGACCCATTATCCCTCAAATCCTTCTCCATCACCTGCAAATCATTCCACACTCTGGAATCTCAACACCGGAGATCTGCCTGTCTTCTCCAGCCGGACCTCGTCGGCGGCATCCTTCGGCGATACCCACGGCTGTCTGAGTCGGACTTGTCTCTCTGCCCACTCGTTGACAATGCCCTACTCAACACCATCGCATCCTCCCTTCCTTCTCTCCTCTCCCTCAAATTCTACTGAGCTCACTGATTCTGCTGCTTCCGCCATTGCTATGGCTAAGAACCTTCGAAAATTGTGCTTGTTCAGGTGTAAGCTTGTTTCTGATTTGGCCATTGGATGTATTGCGGTTGGATGTACTATGCTTAGGGTTCTTAACTTGAAAGGGTGCTTGCAGATTACTGATTTGGGGGTTGGACTTGTTGCTCTCAAATGGTTTTGCAAGAAGAGGAAAACGATGGGTGGAGGGTGGTGGTCGGCCCGAAGAAGAAGAAAGAAAAAGAAAGGGAGGAGAGAGAAAGAAAAAAAATGGAGCCAAATAGGGTTATTTTTGTCAATTCATTTATCTAAATCTATTTTGTGTTGACTCCGGCTAAATTCACCGAATTTTCACCGGAAAAACCTCAACCAGCAAGTTTTAACAACAATCTGGTCCCCAAAGAGTAAAAAAAAATAATGTGGTCCCCAAGTAGCCAGTTTTAGGGAATGTATGGCACCCCGGAGCAATTTTTTGGGGTTGTCTTTTGGGTTTTTATCAGTCATTATTTCTGTTTGGTGTGCCTTTTATGTTGATTTCGTTTCATCCTCTTCCTCTATTTATGTTCGTTCATTTTTTTGATTTTTTTTTGGGTTTGGTTCAAACCATTGTTGTCTTAGTTTGATTTAGTTTCAATTTCGAGAAATCAAAATTTTTGTTTAGGGTTAACTGATGTATATTTGATGGCCATATACATCAAGGTCATCAAGGAAGACATCATTGGAGCCAAATACTTAGCTACATGGAAAAGGAGCTTCATTCCCTCAAGTCTCTCTCACGTTTGAATGGTTTCATCAAGGGCAGTTTGGTAATTTGCTCTATATCTCAAGAACCATGAAGATATTGAGGAAGTCGTACAAAGGTACAAATGATCTACATTAAAGGAGCTTCACAATGGTTTTTGAATCTTGAAGTTTGGACAAGAAACGAGCAAGTTATCATAGTTTTAATCTAGCTTATGTACATTTGTATCTTTATGATGTCATACTTATTTAGGATGATGTAAGCTAGAACCCTTGTTATTTCTTGATTGTACACGCCAAGGGGGGCTTCCATTTGCTATAAATAGACCCCTTGGGTGCCTTGTAATCTCATTCAATTCAATAATATCAAATACAAAGTAAACACAACATGATGTTGTTTTCTCTCTAGCTTTTGTGCTAGTTTTGGTTTCTCTTGAGGGAGTTTCGATCTATCCCTACTTCTAGCCTTGGGTTGGCATCCCTTGGTGGTGAAAGATAAAATTGAAGAGTTCTTGAAGGTGGTGTGCCTATATCCTTGAAGAATCTTCAACGCCATTATCATTCTTTTCGTCCATTTAACCATTCGTTCATCATTCATTCATCAAGAATTCAACAATCGTTCATCATCCATTCGTTCATCATCATCTTGGTAAATGAATTCATCATTCTTGTTTCGTTTTCCATGTCTTTTCATTGAGTTTAGTTGATCCTTAAGAACTTAGAGAAGAAGATTCTTATCTTTGTTCATAAAGATCCTGAATTCTATGTGTAATGAGATCTCTTTGATCCCATTATACATCAAAATTGGTATCAGAGCTTAGGAGTTTGTTTCTCTTAGTTCTTGAACCATCTTTTTGCAATCTTTCCATCACAAATCCATCCCCCACCATCCCTCCATTACACGTCCACCATTAGCTCCATAAAGAACCCAAAACCCAAACACATTCCCTCACAAAATCATAGCCAAACACAAATCCCCCATGTCACCTACACCCAAAACCCCAAACCGAGAGTCTTGCATATCTTTCTTCATCAAAGATTGATACTACATGGCGTGTGCGAGTTCTCTAATGGATTCACAAGATGATATGCAACAAATGAAGCAACAACTTGATTATCTCACAAAACAATTGGAGAAACTTATGCCCCTTCAAAAGGGAGGAGCACGAACTGAGCTTGATTCACGTATGGTGGATCTTTATGATGTCGAGTATGAAACACAATATGAATGGAGTACATGTCCAAGGAAGGAGGACAGATTTGGTTTCAAAGAAGAGATACCGGAGTTCTATGGAAGTCATGATCCGGAAGAATTCTTGGAATGGATGCATCAAGTGGAAAGGGTTTTTGATCTCAACGCCATCCATGATGACCAGAAGGTCAAAAGTGTTGCATTGAAGCTACAAAAGCATGCTAGCAAATGGTGGTCAAGCAAGCAAAGCAAACGGCAATCAAAGGGCCAAGAAAAGATACGATCATGGGTCCAAATGAAGAAGAAGCTCCAAGAGAAGTTTCTGCCCCTTAACTATCTAAGTGACAACATCAACAAGCTTCAAAGATTGGCCCAAGGGAGCAAAAGTGTCAAGGAATATACAAGGGAGTTCAAACGTCTACTTCGGAAGTGTGATCTTAAGGAGGAGGATCCACAAACTTTGGTATGTTATCTAATTGGTCTTGATGATTATATTAGACATATTGTTGAAAGGCAACCGTATAAGACTTTGGATGAATTAAGTTCTTTAGCTCTCAATGTTGAAAGACAAAGGAGATGTTGTCATTGCCAAAGTTTAGGTCACATTGATTTGGAGTGTCCTAACAAGAAAGAAGTGTCTTTGGTTGAGTACCAAACGAATGATAATGAATTATCTGAGGAGGAAAATGTAGTAGAAGAGGAGTATGTAGAAGAATCGCTTGTGGCAAGGAGAGCCTTGAAAGAAGTATGTGTGCCGAATGAACATCAACAAAGAGAGTGCAAGATCTCTCATTGTACCAACACAGGAGAAGTATGTTCATTGATCAAAGAAGGAGAAAGTTGTGCCTTCTATGGTTACATTGACGCCCCTACATGATCCACACGTTAAACTTGGAGAGCTATTCACGCCCTACACAATGGCTAAGCCATGACAAAGACATTCACGAGGATACAAGAAGTTTAGTAAGTCTCTCCATTTACAAGAATTGTAGAGATTCATTATGGTGTGATATTACTTTTATGGATACTTGTCATACTTTGTTGGAAAGACCAAAGTTGCTTGATAGGAATATAATGCATCAAGAGACATCTCTACTTCCATCTTATACCACACAGCCAAAGGAGAATAAGAGCAACATTGTGACACTTATGGAGAATGAGTATCATGAATTTGGAGAGCAAAAGAGCCTTATTCTTATGGTTGAATGAAGCAAAACGACCTCATCAAATGTTCATTCACTCTTGAAATCTCTTTTGGAACGATTCTCTCATATGTTCCCTAAGGAGATGCCTCATGGGATTTCTACATCCATGGTGAAATATCGAGAATCAAAGTCCAAAAATGTCAATGGGTTATTTTGGAAGAAGTTGATGAAGTTTAGTAAAGAAGTCTATGATGACTTCAAAGCTTTTAAGAAGAGAGCTTGTAATCTCTTACGAAGAAGTAAGGTGAACAAGACAGTTGATGCTTACAACACTTATGGAAAGGTCTCTTACAAGAAAGAAAGTGAAGCTTAGAAGAGAAGGGCTATATGGTTTCTTACAAATGATTTGAAGTCATGTTCATGGAGAATAAATGCCCGAAGTTTGAGGACAAACTTTTTGAACCGGGGGAGTATGATGTATATTTGATGGCCATATACATCAAGGAAGACATCATTGGAGCCAAATACTTAGCTACATGGAAAAGGAGCTCCATTCCCTCAATTCTCTCTCACGTTTGAATAGTTTCATCAAGGGTAGTTCGGTAATGTGCTCTATATCTCAAGAACCATGAAGATATTGAGGAAGTCGTCCAAAGGTCAAATGATCTACATTAAAGGAGCTTCACAATGGTTTTTGAATCTTGAAGTTTGGACAAGAAACGAGCAAGTTATCATAGTTTTGGTATGATATAATATACTTATGTTTTGTAATTTGGTTAATCACTGTGAGTGTAGTGGATATAGGGATGAAAGAGTATTTTACTAAGATCAATGTGGTTATCTCATACAAAAGACGGACATCAATAATAGGGGCCAGGGACTTTGTTTACTATGGCCTAGAGGATTCACTGAAGGATGTTAAGTTGTATTTTGCAAAACCAAATATTAGGAATGTACCTAAATACTTTGATGTACATGAGTATATACTTGGTGAATACTATAAAAGATGGCCAATAACTTGTGAAGCTGATGTTACTGATATCGCCGAGAAATGGGTTGAGCAGAACATGCATATTGAATTCTAGATAGTGGAGAGGGACAAACCAACTGAGGTTAGTAGGATATACGAGACGCTTGGAGGATGTATGAACTTGAATACGGAGTTGATCCCTGCTGGAGAGGTTTTGGACACTATAGAGGAGGCATCGTATGTGGAAGATCTTGCTGCAATGTATGACACAACAATGAGTGCAAGACAGGCAAAAGACGAGTCATATGTTCTTGTTGATGATAATATGTTGGATCACATAGTGTCCAGTATTAATCAGAAACTGAGAAGCATGAACACCGATGTTCCTTTAAGCCCATCTGACATATCTTCTTTGATGGAAGTTTAAGGTTGACTTGTAACCTAAGGGTAGGGATGGCAACGGGTCGGAGACGAATTGGAGGTGGTACCTCCACCTTCACTCCAATTAATAATCGGAGGTGGAGGTCCACCTCCAAATCCGATTAATTGGAGGTGGATGAACCCTCCACCTCCAATTGTAATTGGAGGTGGAGATCCTCAGATTATAATCGGAGGTCCAATTAGCATTTGTACCATTTATTTATTTTTTATTTTTCTATTTTTTTGACAACATTTTTGTTCCTATTTAATATATCATGCTCATTACTTGTAAAAAAAATGAAACACCAACAACAAACCAAAATATTTTTTTACGTAACAAAAAATATAACATTATAACAGGTGAGAAAAAGTCTGCCAACTATCAAAATACTAGCAATACACCCTTTCTTGAAAAAAAAAAAACCTAAGCTTTAAATTCTTCCCTAAATTATCAAATTCGGTCATATCATAATGTTTCAGATTGTTTTTATATATTTATTATTTTAATCGGACTTAATCGGACCTAATCGGATCAGAGGTGGTCACCTCCATATCCGCTCCAATTATAATCGTAGTCGGACTTTCTTAATCGGATTCAGATTCAGATTTCCTTTTATCGGACTTGAATCAGATCCTTTTTACTACGGAACGGAGCGGATTCGCTTCGGATTCGGATTTGATTGACATCTCTACCTAGGGTAAATCAAGTTCAATATTGAGGAGCTCCCCAAAGGTTGCACTTAAGGGGATTGTAATAAGTGAGAGGAGTGAACCTAAGGCTGATGTGAAATCAAAACATCCTACTTGTGATCCCCTTGACAAAGGGAAAGGTATCATAATTGAAGATGCTACGGGTAACACAGATAGTGATGATGATTATTTCAAACAATCAATACTTGTGGGTTTAGATGGCTTGGAGGAAATGTTACACAAGGGTGACTCTCGCTTGAACTCCACTTTTGTTGGGTTAACCCATGGAGTGGAAACCATTGATAAAACTAAGCACGATGTAGATGATGATAAAAATGACCCAGATGTACACTATCTTCTAGTGAGGAAGATGAACAATCAGAAGAAATGTCATTTGTTGAGTCAGATGATATGTTTGAGGATGATATTGATGATGAGATTGAACCAATTAAAGAACTTGAGAATTTATGACAATGGGCAATGGTTGGAACCAGAGGCAGATGGGTCTAATAAATTGAGGGAAGGTGATATGTTCGAGGATAAGGCTCACTTCCTTAAGGTTGTGAGAGACTTTCAAGTTCGGAAGGGATGGTATTTGAAGCAGCTTAAGAATGATGGCCTTACACATGGAGCATTTTGCAGCAGATAGAATTGCAAATGGAGAATTCATGCTTTTAGGCTAGTAGATAATGTCACTTTTCAAGTGAAAATCATTGTGGGTGAGTATCAATGTTCATGGTTACATAATAACCCAACAGCTTCATATACCTAGATAGTTGAGAAGCATCCAAGAAATCTCACCCAAAGAGAGGAGAAAGAACACACACTCACAAAGAAAGAGAAATCAACAGCAATTCCACAAAAGGATTAGCTTTCATTGAATTAGGGTTTCAAAACCAACAACTGCATCTCTTCAAAGAGGATTTTGAGGCAACAGCTCTCAACTTGTATCTATATTCTATGTATTGTATCTCTACAAAATGAGACTTACAAGTATATATAAGGGAAGGGGGGAAAACATAACCAAAAGAAAGGGAGAAAGGCCAAAAAATGGCTCGCTGTTAAGTAGATCGTACCATATGGGGTGCACAATCGTGCTGCTCAAAACAACCCGAAAATGGCATGTTCGAGAATGGCATGATCGTGCTATCAGACGGCACGATCAAGTAGTGCCTGCTGGAGGTATGGCACGGTCGTGCATTCTAATGGCATGATCGTGTTGTTGATAGTTTTTTTTTTTTTTGCTAACTTCAAACATGTATAACTTCTTCATCCGGACTTCACTTTGAGCCCATAATATATCGATGATAAGCTGTCGGTTTCTACTTTAAGCTTCCAAAACATAAAGGCTATCTTTTTCTAGCCCCCGATGTTGATTCTTGATCCGTGCTTCCTCGTATGGCCTTCCAACCCTACCCTTGTATGAGGTGAAATACCAAAACGTCCTTGGTTTCCAATTGGACCAAAATACCCTCGGGTTGGTCTCCCTTGGATGTGGAAAGACTGAAATACCCTCGGCTTGATTCTTCTTCATTTGGCGCCCAAAATGAGAGTTAAGGTTGACTCCGCCTCGTTATTCATGCCGAGAATCTTGAGGCCCCTTAGAAGACCTGAGATGGATTCAGATGGGGATCCAAAACCACAAACTATGGGCCGGGGTCTTCCTTGAAATAGACATTGCCGGCAATGATGACCCGAAAGGCATCCAAGTACTTAGATCCACCTTTAAATGGATTATGTGGCCGAGTTTGAGCCGTGGAGTGAGAATGGTGAGCTTTAAACGAGCCAGTAACCATAGACGGGCCATAATTGGGCCAAATCCAATACGCTCCATACTCCCCTTCTTGAAAAAGAGTCGTCTTCAAATCTTGGGAGTTTAAAATATTTCGTATCCCCGTGCGAAACTAAAAATACTCCATCATCCGTAGTAAGGTGACGCTCATCGATCCCCCCTCCCCCTCGCTAAAGATGTAGTGGTTCCGGCTAGAAGGATGGGCTAAGTCAACATCACAAAGGACCTAAACATGTCTAGCTAGCACCATCATCTTGTCGAGAACAATGAGGAATGCGTCACATGAGTGTTCGGGGACAAGGCTAATGGAATTGGTCTTTTCCTCATAGAACCTTGATGTGGAAGTAATGGAGCTCGGATGGGTTGTTATGGATGTGTCGTCGAGCAACTAAACTACATGGCGAGGCTTAGGAGTAATTGAACACGACTCAACACTTTGACATTCTATGCAAATCCTGCTAGGAGTTGTAGGCAAGGGTGAGGAACAACGAAGGGAGGTTTGAAATTTTCTGTGGAGCTAAGGATCGCTCAACCTCACTAGGGCCTCTTCTTCACAAAAGTAAGGCCCGATGTAGCCTCCCTTCACTCAAAGCACTCTCATCCCGTGTTTCACTCTCATGGAGACTTCTCTCCTCACTTCCCACCCTGATTTGTGGTATATCAATTTCAGAAAGGGGTAGAGGAGCGAGTTTGAACTTCTTTGTCCCCATAAAGAAGGAATAGATGTTCTTCCGACCATCATGGATGGCATGCCGATGAAATTGCCAAGGTCTACCGAGTAGCAGGTGGCAAACATCCATGGGAACAACATCACAAAGAACACTATCCTCATAAGGGCCAACGGAGAAAGAGATCGAGACTTATTAAGTCACCTCGAGGTTACCGCCATTGTTTAGCCCTTGCAAGCTATACGGGCGGGGGTGAGCCAAAACTGGCAATTGGAGCTTCTCAACTATGAGCTAAATGCCAAGTTGGTGTAGCTCCCACCGTCGATGATGACCTTACATGCCCTTCTGTTGATGGTGAACCGAGTTCGGAAGATGTTCTCCCATTGAGAGTCATCTTAGGAATCCTTAATCATGATAAAGGATCGCCTAGGAGTGGAGTTCTCCTCTTCTTGCACATAAACCTCAACGTTAGTCTTTTGAGCCTCAGTATTCTCCACCACACTAGTTTTGGAACCTTCAACCATCTTCATAGGGCATAGGGCTTGGTAGTGACCATGTACACCCAACATGTAAAACATTTTCTACCCTTGAGCTTCCGAAGTTATTCTGCACTTTTCTTTTGAGCTTGGGAAGAAGGTTTGGGTAGCGTGGAAAGTCGACTTCCCTTGGACGAAGTTATACTCCGAGACTGAGTAGTTCCTTTCCTAGAAGGTCGTGAAGTAACTTTCTTCTCCGTTTTCCTACCTCGAGAACCACCAACTATAAAACTATGACTAGAACCACCATGATGATGTTCGGTATAGGACCGTGAATGTGCACCATGGCTAGTCCTAAGAGCCCGAGTTGAAGCACCTCGATCAATTCTCAATGTTACAAGTTGTGTAGGGGTCATGGCGCGGAGCAAATCACCCATTTGACGTTGCACTTCTCATGCTTCCTCTTCGAGACGTTGAAGATTAATCTCGAAGGATGGTTGGGTTTAGAATTTATGACGAGGAATGGAATCAAATCAGCCCAAGCGAGATTGATAGGAGCCCATTTGTGGAGCTTGATTTTTTTGTGGGCTATAATTTGATTGGGTGGAGGTTTAGGTTCTTTGGGGGTGTGTAGAGATTTGAGGAGTTTGCGAGGCTAATTTTGTGGGGGAAGATGATACGAAACTAGCAAGGGGAATGCACAATGTATAACAAACCGGGATGGAGTTCACAACCACCTCTAACAACAACCACCAGCACCACTGCCAAACTCAACAAAATCCAACAATTCAAATTCAACACAGCCAAACACGTCTCCAACCATTCAACAACAATCAAGAACAACAACAACAAGACCCAACAATAATGGATGAACACAGGGGATGAGGGTACCTAAACTGCTCATCAACAACAAGAACACCAAGAACGACAACAAAACACCACCAAACAACAATTTGCAAATCCAAGCACAAACAAGATAATCTCTAACAAAACTATGTGTTTTATGTCTAGCTCTACTACTAGATGAAGCATATCATGGTGAATTAGATGCTTAAGTTGATGAGCTTGATGAAGATGGTGATGAATGTAGCAACCAAACCCTAGAGATGAAGCTTCCACACTATCTATGGATTTGGGGTAAAGGATAACCACCACCCAAGAACTATCAAACCCACCAAGAATTAATAAAGGTTGCAATCACCACAATTCTATAAACTATTTGGCTTGGGCACCACCACAATTAGATTGAGGCTAAAGTAAGCAAGACTTTAGATTAAAGAGAGTTTTGAGAAAAAAATCTCAGCTTATGTATTGATGAGCATTGAATGCCTCTTCCAAATCATTGTAAATGGTTATATACAATGAGGGGGAAAAGCGGATCTTAAGGTCAATTGACAAAAGACCCAAGCTAGATACATCAAATGACCTCCTAGAGAGGCTTTACATTTCATTAAGGATGGGCAAAAGGGAGAATACACAAAAGGGGAGGAAACAAAACGGGGAAAAATCGACTGAAAAGCCCGGTTATGTAGGATTGTTGCGAGCATAAGAGGGAGGTCACGCCCGCAACAGCTGAAACCTCCAAAAGCGTCGCAGACGGGCATGCGTGGAGGGTGTTGGATATTGTTATGGTCTAAAATTCTAACTATAAACTACTAAAACGTGATAAGCACATGAATCTAAACATGGAAAGAAATTATGAGGAAAGGAGCTTTCTTTAACACAAATAGTACTGGTGTACTATGTACTACTACTATAAATGTTTGTTTGACCATGCCAAAACTGACTTTGTTTCATGACCAGCCTGTACATTATCCTCTCTTTTGATTACCAATTATATTAATTGTCCCTCTCCTGTAGTAGTCCTATAAAAAGAAAACAAATGTACAAATTTTTATATTATTAATTTTTGTTTTTGGGTACGTGACAAGCCAACTTTTACTGAAAAGCAACATGGGGCCCACCAAACAATTGATTATAAATCAAATGTGAAACCGGTATCCCTAATTCCCTTGGTTGGGTTAACTGGAAATTCAAAATTAACTTAGGGAGGGTTTGGTAAACCCTACGGTTTCAACGGAATATTTTCAGGGAAAAATTTTTTTTAGATCACTTAAGAAAAAAAATTTTTCAAGAGAAATGTAGGAAAAGATGGCTCGGACTAAAGTTTTTTTAAGGTCAACATACATCCAAATATATGAAAAATAAGTCAATCTAAAAATATTGTTCATTTTTCCAAGATTTTTTATCAACCAAACGCACTCTAAAAGGATTTTTTTGTTGGTTGTTGGCTATTTTTTATTGTTGACTATTTTGTTTATGGTTGACTCTTGATTGTTTTCTTAGTTACTTTTTTGGCTTTTTTATTAGTTGTTTTGGTGAGAAGTATTTGGTAGAGTTAGTAATTTGTAGAAGGGGTGTTCATAAATAACCGCCCCAAAAACCCGATCTTGAAACCCGTTATCCGGTCATTAATTTAGGGTGCCTGCCCCGGAAAAATCAATTTTAATCGGTTCGGTTACGGATCGACCCCTAGACGTTTTCGGGTACCCGAATTACCCGAAATTAAATTTAACATTTAGGTCCAGCTTTAATTTTTGCCTATTTTTTTTCCAATCTCCAATCCACTGTCCAAACCCAAATTTTAATATGGAAAAAATCCTAATTTATCTTAATGTTGGCGCTAAGTGATCCAATTCCAAATCCTCCAAAAACTCAAAACGTATGGAAACTCAGTGCCGGTGGTCTTGCTGGCCCAGTTTCAGAACATTTTCGAAACATTTTTTGCTACTAGAGTTTTAATTAATAATTACAAATTAAAAAAAGAAATTGGAAACTTATATGATTATAATTAATCGGGTTTTTTGGTTAACCGTTATCCGCTCCGAAACTCTCGGGTATTCGGTTTTCGGGTACCCAGTAATTTGATTCTGTTACAGTTCGAGGTTTGATCGCTGAAATTTCAGTGCGAAAAAATTATCCAACTGTTCGTGCACACCTTGTGAACACCCCTAATTTGTAGTGAGACTTTTTAACTTGATTTTTAATTGTGCCTTTTTGGATGCTAATATACTGAACTTTTGGTGTATTAGACAATAATACACTGAACTTTGACCTTGGACAATAATGCACTGAACTTTGGGGGGTGTTGGACAATAATGCACTCGAGACAATTTCGACGGTGGCAAACTTGGTGACAATTTTACATGACAGACCGAGAAGACAAATATTTTTGGACCAATTCATCTCCTCCACCCGCTACATAGGATTGCCACCAAGTTAGCCATTGTCAAAATCATACTGAGTGCATTATTATTCAACACCCCCAAAGTACAGTGTATTATTGTCCAAGGTCAAAGTTTAGTGCATTATTGTCCAATACCCCAAAAGTTCAGTATATTAGCATCCAAAAACCCTTAGTTTTATTTTTAGTACTTTATTGAATATTATGATTTCCTTAAATTTACTATTTACCTTTTTTGTTTTAAGTTACCCTATAATTCATTTTGTGTAAAGGATGTTTCTGGTGAGATTGTGTTGACTAATTAAATGCTCGTCATTTTTTAACTATTAACGTTCGTTGACAATAAACATTTTCAAGCAACTTGCCACCAAAACATTGCAAAAAACATGTTCAAACAATCAAATTGATTAAATTATACAATCCATTTTATATACATATGTGCAAATTAACAGGTTATTTTTACGTATAACAAGATTAGTTATCAAAAGAAAATCTCATATGAAAATTCTTATTAGAAAGAACAAAATTGAGCAATTGATAATGAAAAATAAAAGTTATAGATACTCATGTCACAGAACTCAACAAATTAGTAAACTCCAGAAACATTGAAGAACGGGCAATTTTCACTTCATTTTAGCAAATAGGAATCACAATCGTGTCAGTGCGTTTCTTTTGTTTAAGTACACGCATTTTAATCCGCAAAATTTAACAAATTAGCCATAAACCCAAATATTAACACATATCCAGAACCCAATAATGAGTAATCAACGTTAGGGATCTTTTGGTAATTCGGGTTGGGTGGAGTACCCGTCGAGTACAGGAGAATACTCCTACCCTACTTGTAGCCAAATCCGTTTTGATTTCAACTGACCCTTGCCCGTTTTCCTACAATTTTATCACCCATACCCCGTTTTTCAGGTTGGCTAAAGGCGGGCACTCACGGGTTCAAGTTTTACTGCCACCATTGGTATAATGTACTATAGGAGCTTTGTCCCACATTCCCACTTTGTCTCACCATACTTGCCTTGTATTAGAAAATAAAGAATAAGACCACAACTACCGGAAGAACACAAAATCTAAGTCGTGTAATGACCACTGCCTTGAAAGCGCTTATGACCCGACCTCGGTGGCAATAGGTATTGTCGGTCACTCTCGAAGGTTAACTCAGACTGTTTCTGGACACGTGCACTCGTGGCTAAGAACTTGGAGTATGTAAATATTGTTGTACAGAAGGAAGAGAGAGTCGGGAGGAGAGGAGGGGTTTTTGTGTGTTCGTGTGATTCAACAAGCCAGCAAAAACTCTTTTTATAAAGGATTTTTGGCGCTAATATACTGAACTTTTGAGGTATTGGACAATAATGCACTGAACTTTGACCTTGGACAATAATACACTGAACTTCGAGGGATGTTGGACCATAATGCACCCGAGACAATTTCGATGGTGGCGAACTTGGTGACAATCTTACATGGCAGACCGACAAGACGAATAGGCTAAATAATATTTAATGTTGTGACAAGCTATATAGGATTGTCACCAAGTTAGCTACTGCCAAAATCATATTAAGTGCGTTATTGTTCAACACCCCCCAAAGTACAGTGTATTATTGTCCAAAGTTAAAGTTCAGTGTATTATTGTCCAATACCCCAAAAGTTGAGTATATTAGCATCCAAAAACCCTTTTATAAAAGAGAAAATGACTGTTGGAATTAGAAACTGAAGAGACAAAGGCAATAAAAACATGCGAGAATCATGAAGATTAATGAAGAAGGCTAAAATTCTAGAGAATTAATATGTAGAAGATACCTACAACGAACAAAAGTTGTGATACTTGTCCAAACCAGGAAATTTCACCCCTTCACACCTTATTGTATATGCCTAATATCTAATACTGGCAAAAATTCGTCGGATCCGAATGTCTGAATTGTCCGACCCGAATTAAATTGGGTTTGGTCATCGATCTTTTGTCCAAATTTTAAATTCGGACAATTCAATCTTCTCCAATTCTTAAATTGGGTTGGGTTCGGGTTTGGTGTAAGAAATTCGAACATCCGAATTTTGTGTCAATTTCGAGGACAAATTCGGACGCGTTCGGGCAGTGTCCGAACACTAGAAGTCAGACAAAATATTGGAATCATGTATAAATTTTAGGGCTGTCAAAAAACTGTCCGACCCGAAAACCCGGTTCAGTCCGACCCGGAAAAAGCGGGTCTGATCATTAGAATTTTGGTCAGAATTTTTACATTGACCAATTTGACCAAAAATTCGAACACAATATTTTCCAATTTTCTATTGTCCGAACCCGGTTTAAACCCGAATTATGCTTGTCTGATTTGTCCGACCCAAGTCCGACCCGGGAAAAGTTCCAAAAAATTGGGTACCGGACATCAAGTTTTCGTTCGAACCCGGATTAACCCGAACCCGAATTTTCGACAGCCCTAATAAATTTAGTGTAAATTCGGGTTTAGTTATATTTGGACAAATCCGGGTTCGGTCAAATTCGGACAATTCGGATCCGGGTTTGGACACCACAAAATGTTCGAATTTGAAATTCGGACTGAGTTCGGGTTTTCGGACTGAGTTCAGATTTGGGGATTTGTCTGAATTGTTCGAACTAGGCTCGACCCGAACCCCATTTTTTTGCCACTGCTACTAATATCATAGGATTTTTGAAAGACACAGGACCTAAAATGAAACACAATAGATCTTAAAGAATTTCAAAGGAAAGTGAATAGATGATACACACACCTAAAGAGACAAGCAAACTAGTCATATCTCTTGCCAAGCACAAATATATAATTAAAGCAAACAAAGCATAATGTTGCTTACATGTACAAAAAGGAAAGATAATAAGAAAGACAAGAGATAGTTTGGAAGTAGATGGTATCATGATGTGATTTCAACCACTCAAAATTTTTGAGTGGAGTTAAGTATTATAATTTGAAAAATAAAATATTAAGGAGAGAGAATCCTTAATGGACACATTGAAGTACTTTCAAGAAAACAAAAGTTGAAATAGCTTGTGAATAGCATGGGTAAAGGGTGGGTCCAAACACCTAATCAAAAGAATCAAAAGATATAATGCACTTCAAACTTCAAACGAAAAGCCTACCAAGATTTTAATTAAGTAGACAATAGATTTTTCTCTCATGAATCATGCCAAAAACTATACTTTGTCCTCTACTTTGGGAAAGTAGGAGAAAAATAAGTAATTAAGGTAGGTAAAACATTTTTTTTTCTGATTATAATTTTTTTTGAAAGAATAAAAGTTTGTATCATAGAAACTACAAAAATATGCAAAACACAACAAAAAAAAGACAGTCAAAGGTACATGTATGTCGTATCCTAAAATAATACAAGCAAGTACTCGCCATATATAAAACCCTGTTATACTACTACTTGCTCTAATTTTTTTATAAACAAAAACCTGGGTAAACAAAGATACATAAAAACTTAGGGTTTCTTTTATTAAGACATCTCCCTAAGTTATCCGCTTATAAAATAGAAGAAAAAAAAAAGAAAGAAGAATTACAACTTCAGTTAACAACATTATTTAAAGAGTGGCCATCATTAGCCAACCAGTCTGTTGCCAAGTTTGCTTCTCGATAGATGTAGCATATGGAGAAATCTTCAACCCTCATGATAAGAGTTTTAATATCTCTAACAATCATATCAATATGCAACATAATGTGAATTGAACCTTAGATAGCTTGAACAAATATCAGTTTATGCCCTTTAATCTGGATTTTTGAAAATCCAGCGTGGATATATAGTATGCTAAAGACCAAAATGAAGAGCCAAATCAAAATGCACTTAGAGAAAACTAGCATAGCACCTACTGTCCTTAATAGATCTAAGTAGTCACGAAGAACAAACCCAACAATTGAACCTTGATTGTTTAAGGAACCATCAATATTTAACTTGAACCATCCAAACTTTGCTGCTCCTAACGAACATGACATGGTTGTGTAGATGTTGATTTCATTGAGTGTTGGCCTTGAGGTTGAGTTGATCTCGAGAAGAGAATCTACTCCTAGCGTCTTTCCACAAAGTTTCTCTTGCCAAGAATGAGGACTCTGGTGACGTTGAAGATAAAATTGTTGAAGACACAATCATTGCGCTTCTTCCAAATGCACCAAATGAGGTAGGAGACTCTTAAAAACTCATTAGCTGGGAGTCAGTTTTTAAGAATTTGAAGGACAATACTTCCCTTGCTATATATTGGTCAATTGAGAGGAGTCGCCAACAACTTATGGAATTTGGCTATATCCTAAACCTTTTTTTAATGATGTGATCAACATTGATGTAGAAGATGATTATCTGTTCTAAATGATGGAGGCACATTGGGCAAGACGAGCCGAGACTAATACCCCATTATAACAATTCCCCGTGAGGGGGAGGACATTGTGGAAAATCTGTCAAAGGAAAACATGAGCTTAGGTTGAATATAAGGCTTCCATATCCAATGTTCATCCAATTTTGGTCTTGGATCTAACTCATGACACAACCAAGTAGCAGACTTGGTTGCGAAATCACATTTTCTAATCAAGCCCCCAAAAAATTGTCATGTTTATCAGATATAGGAACGAGAGTTTCTAAGACTAGCTGGATTAACAGATCAGGAAGGACTTGCCTAAGTTTGATATGATCCCATTCTTTATCCTTAGTGAACTCATTTACAATCACTTCGTTATTCAAGTGTATGGTGGATGGTGGGTTTTAAGTGATCTATTTCCTAAACAAATACAGATTAATTGACAAAATATTCTTAACAACTACAAAACAATTAATAACCCAAGAGAGAGTACAATTACAAAGGCTTAGTATTATACCTTATAACTAATTCGACTGCAGAAGAGGTTGACCTTTGAGATTTTAATGCAAAAATCCTTTGCTGTAAGTCCACGCAACACTCTGGGAACTCAATTACTAGATCGACTCGATTGAGACTAATCTCAATTTAATATATATGTGTTTAGGGTATTTCATAGATTGTTTCAGAAAACAATATAGATAACTGTAAACTAGGAGATAGAGGAACTCAAGAAATCACCTTGGTATCTCTCTAGAAGTTTCAAACAGTTGATGAAATAAATCTCTCAGACATACTCCCTTTTATAATGTTGGGTGGCTTGGGGAAACGGGTAACTAAAACTCTGATAACCGACTTACTAAAAAACGACGCCTGGGGTACAACATGGTCCGTGTTACTGGTAACACGGTCCGTGTTGACCTCCAGAACCCGTTTTAAGTCGATTGGAAGCAAGGCGGTCCGTGCTAGGACGAACACGGTCCTTGTTGAGTTGATTTCTCCAAGAAATCAACTCTGAACACTTTTAAATATAATACGATATTATTTTGGGCTACATACATTGTTCCACGACACTAACTTGTGTGACCCAATATGACCAAATAATATAGTTGTAATTAAACATATTTAATTGCCGAATATGGAGTCTCTAGCAAGATATATAATCACTATATTATTTTCTCTTAAACTTTAAGTATACCGAACATTGTCGGCACGCTTCCAACAATCTCCCACTTATCTCACAAGTGTTGGATTCCTCAAATTCCTTTGTCTCTTACTGTCTTAGATTCGGATAAGGTAAGCTAACGTCATCGTTATGTAAAACCCGAATGTTCCTTGATCTACGAGTTAGACTCTGAAAAGCAGATGATGATCTATTAATTCATTTGAGCTCGGCCAAGCATTTTCAGTCTAAGCTCATCGAGTGGCCAACAAGAGAACTGTCCATAATATGGAGGACAATGCCATCTTGTTCAACTACACACCCTCACATGCTTCAACTGCAACCCACACACCGCCTTTGTAGCCTACTATTAAGAAAGGCATTGGACGCACTAGCTCCAAAGTTACAGCAAACCATGTAGTTTATGTAATGAACTCAGGATTTAGGAATCATCCTTGAGTGGCGATAGCTCTTGTGACAAGAGCTCCCACAAAGGATCAGTTCGGTAGTTGTTACAAAGATAGAAAAAGTAGAAGGGAGAAACAATTTAATAATAATATTTCATAATTTTTCATGTAATACTTAACCAATTCATTTTATTGAGTTTCTGAATTTAGCTAAATGAACAAGTATTATAGGATGAATGTAATATCAAAATTTTATTAAAGATGAAGTAATTAGGCCATGTTCTTTTATGCGGTATGATGCGGTATGATGTGGTGAAATTGTGGCGGATTGTGGTGTAATTGTGGCGGGTTATTGGTATATTGTGGTAGGTTTTTTGTATAATATATATAATAAATTGGAAAAAGTAATGTGTGGTGGGTTGTGATGAATTGTGGTAGAATGGTATTTTGTGGTGGATTGTGGTAAACTGCAGTAGGCTATGTGACCGCAGTTTACTAATCGCAGAAAAAAAACGGGGCCTTAATACCTTAAACGAAAGATAAAAGCCGTGATTGGATAGGGATCACACCAAAACAATCACAAAAGAATCTTTTCAAGTGGCCCTCTCTTTGTCCCTCATAGGACGTTTCCTCATAAGGGAAAAGTTTCCCCCAATTTCGTTCAATTATTCCCAATAAAATAAAATCCAGATTTTGGTAAATTCGGGTGGGTTACTGGTTAAGGTAAGTGACAGCGACACACTTCATTGAGTTTTTTTTTAAAAAAAAATCGGTCTGACCACGGCTCGCTCGGGTCAACCGTTTTAACCCGATTCGACGTTTTTTTACGGTCAAACCAGTCAGACGGGCTAACCTCAAAGCCGAACCAATCTAGTGCTCGGTTCCTGGTCGAACCGGTTGAACCGCCCGGTCCGGTCCGGTTCTTACAACATAATCATTGAGTTCATTCTTCTTCTTCTCCGCTGTTGACCGACAATATCTAGTTGGGGGTTGTAGGCTGCCCAATGGGTTGTTGTCCGCTACTGAATGAATAGTAGCACAAACATGATATGTCTTTTGAGATTGAGAAATATGTCAAGTGTCTTAGCCTAAGGTATGTAAAATTTATGGGTAAAAGCTAAATTTTGGTCATTTATGATAATTTTTGGTAAATTTGGTAAATTTTATTAAATTTACCTTGCTATATCAAAATTAATTTTTTTTAACTTTGTAATTTTCGATAAATTTTAGTGAATTTTAGTAAAAACTTGTAAATTCAATTTACCCATAAAATATTTATTATATTTATATATTAAATTGAAGAAAAATAATATGATTGATTTATTTAATTATAATATTATATGTAAATTATATAAAGTTATATTTGTATCCATAATTTTTCAAATTTATTAAATAATACTTTAAAGTTTAAATATGCTTAATGGATGAGGTTCATTCCGCTATGGTGATAATTAATAATATCTATTAAAAATTAACGTTAAAAATGACAAATATTAATTTCATTAAAAATAAGACACTTAAACATATTTTGCCCCAAGACATGTAATATCGTCCATTGTACAAATAACCCCAATGATATTCCACCAATCGATATTTCACACGCGTTTAGCTATATATATACTAATTGGCGAAAAAAGGCGATACTAATTTGTACTTTGTTGTACCAATTGTCATATGGTACACCTAGGAGTATCCATCTAGGTTCTCCAATGTGTTAATAAAAAAGTTATCAATAGTTACCATAAAATTCATCACAAATTTATCAATACTATTGCAAATTTATCGATATTTATGAAATATATAAATTTTGGAGAGTATATATGGTGGATAACATCTTCCTTGGGCCTGACACAGAGCTTATAACAAAGGTGAGCAAATAGGAGTTCATGAGCAAATAGATGTTCATGCCATTCTCTATTGTACCTGAGCAATGATGATGATGATCTGCAAGATGACTGAGGATTGGCGAGGATGATGGTTCTGGAACAAAAATTTGTATTGGGATTCACCCATGAGTAACAATGTCCCACATCGGAAATGTAAAGAGAAAGAACATGGTATATAAGTCAAGTGGGCTAGTCCTCTTAACATCAATTGGTTTTAAGATGAAACGTCACTTAACTTGTGTACCATGGGTCTTGGTTGAATTGGACTCTCGCCTTGGATCTCCCCAACAAGTGGTATCAGAGTCGATGGTTCATTTGGCTTAGCGCAAGGTGCAGGAAGATGGTCCCGTAAAACTCACCATGGACAGGAGTAGGGACCATGGTGCGCGAGAGGCTGGGTCTCCTGAAAGCACAGAGTGGTGGCAGGAGATTCATCATGATCAACATCCAAGGGGGGGAGGGTTCTTATTCTTATTATCGAACGCATACCTTAAACTGGAATGGATACCTCAATTACTTATTCGAACTTGGGAGCTTGTAGCCCTTGGGAAAACACTTTCTAAAACAAAAACAAAAAAAAAAAAAAACAGAAAACTTCGCAAATGAGTTGGCTAAATTCAGTACACATATCCCTACAGTGTAAACTTTTGTAGTTCATTTTAGTTCACGCATTTTTAAATTAAGACATAAAAGCTTGAATAACCAATAGACAAAATAAAATAAACATTAACATCATAAAAATCGTCATCATCATCATCATCATCATCATCATAGACCTCAATATAGACATCATTATAGACCTCATCATAGACCTCAATAAAGACCTCATCATAGACACTGGTCAGGTCACATGAAAGATGTTTCTCGACATCGAAAGTACCTCATGTGCAGTTAGCACAATATAACAATAGACCTCATCATTTGAAAGAACGAAAATCATAAAATTTTCAAGAGTTAGACATCATGAAATCATCAACATAAATTATCTTCATCATTAAAACATGCTTGTTGAAGTGTAGGAAATATGCGTACCTGAACCACTGAACACTTACACACACTCTCTTAGATGCGAAGAGATTTAAGTAGTTGCGCGCAACGACCTCTCAGGAACACTTAAAGAGAGGAGGAAAGGAAGAGAAACAAGAGGCTGCCGCTGTTGGGGAGGTCTCCTGCCACCATCTGCGACCGTTGTCAGTGCCTTGGTGCCGGTAGTCACCGCTGGCTGACGAGAAAGAGAGCCACGTCAGACAGAGGACAGGGGAGAAAGGAGGAGAGAGAGAGAGAGTCTTGAATAAGCGAACGTTGAATATGATTTTGCAAGGGAATGTAGGAGTGTATTATACTACTCCTCATGGGCCTAATCCTCAAAGTTATTTAGCTGCCAAAGAACTAAAAAAAAAAAAAAGGTCCAATCACTGATTAATTCCTCCCTTTTAACCCGATACCATTAACTTGGGTTCCCGAATAAAATTCTATGAGACTAAACTATGAGAAATTTCAATAATAAACAATGTCATGAGCCCTCACTTCTCGAATAATAGTAAATTCGAATAAACCCAAATGGAAACTTGTCAGTCAAAGAATCTTAATATTATGGTTTATTAGGAAGGATCAGTAATACTATTTGAGGAGTGACTACCGAAAGTATTACATTGGAGGGACGATGGTCGTTGCACTGTTCAAGTCCTGCAAAACACACGATTAGACGAAAAGAAAAACGCGAATTTGATTAATTAACCTAATTAAACGACCTTAGGGTCTAATTAACACTGGGTTATTACACTTAAAACCTTGACAAAAAGAGGATTCTGATCAAGCGGGGAAGACTCATGTGTGAAGGGGGAGATTGTTGGGATTAATCACCACTGAGTAAAAATGTCCCACATCGAAAATGTAAAGAGAAATGACATGATATATAAGTCAAGTGGGCTACTCCTCTTAACACCAATTGGTTTTAAGATGGAACCTCACTTAACTTGTGTACCATGGGCCTTAGTTGAAGTAGGCTCCCGCCTTGAATCTCCCCAACAATTTGGTTTTAAAGGCGCTTAACTGACCGAGGGGCTCCCATGCATGTTACCTGACGTTGAAGCTATCAAAGGAACATGGGTTCTAAAGAGTAATAGTAGAAGGGGGTTGTCTCCCCCTTATCTTGAAGCTCAAAAGAAGAAGAATATGTCGAACAATGAGCTAGGTCTCATTATAGCTGAGATTCTTTCACTATCTAAGTCTTTTAATGTTTTGTTCCTTTCCCCATGTTCGTAGAAAGGTGGTTCACACCTTGTCTCATAATCAACCTTTTCGTTTGGGTTCTAGAGTCTGGTTGAAGAGGGGCCTAAATTTGTCATGAATCGAGTCACGGATGACATTTGTATGACATTTTTAAATTAATAACAAGCTTTGTTCCAAAAAAAAATAATTAACAAATGGTATAAATGAACTTTTATTGCATATACTTTTTTCTAGAAACAATTAATATTACCAACTTCTATTTTCGATAATTTGTAAGCCAAAAAAGGCTAAGAAAGCATCAAAGATGCTACAAAATCCGCAACAGCAGCAAAACACCAAGAGTACAACATAAAAGCAGAAACAACACAACTCGTTACAACGAGAATAAAACACAAACAAACAACCAGCTATCTAACAAGACTCTTCTTTCATTCTAGCATATCATCTTTGAAAGCCTTCGTCACAGTCTCCTGATCATCACGAGACATTTTCAACAGCTGCACAACCTTCGCCGCTCTGCGAGCCTCCTCATTCAGTTTATCTAAGGATATATCCACATTGTTCAAAGATCTTACAGTAAGCTCATCTTCACTGGGAGAATCGCAGCTTCAAGAAGACTTCTCAAACCCTTTAACAAGACTAGAACCACTAGAGCGGGTCCTACAAGAAGCTCTACTTACCAACTTCTTTTCAAACAATAAATTCAAACAAAAATAATCAATTGAAATAGTTAATCAATGCAAACAATCAAACGTTAACACCTAACAATTTTTGCCAAATAGGGATTTAACTTTGTGCAGCAACCAAATCAACCCAAAAAAAAAAACTAAAGCTAACAATTGAATGCACATGAATGAGTTTATACTTTAACATGTCTCCCATATGAATCCCTTTAAACTTAGTTACAAAGCCTCTATCTAAGTTCTATATAAGTTAAATAAATTTCAGAACCGTCAAATTTAAACTTGAGACATGTTACTAACAAGATTTTTAAAACATCACATGTCGATTGTGATTTATATTAGTTTGAAACAAAACTTGAATTTTCAACTTTTATTTTTCGTTACATAAAGATTGAAAAATTTCCCAAGAGGCAATTCAGAACTACAAGGAATAGAAGTATACAACTAGCTCTATCATCTTTTCTAGGGGTGCATGTGCATTGTTTGATTTTGAACTGAATAAACCGAGAACTGAACCGGTTCAAATCGAACCGATTTTATTCGGTTTGGTTTTCGGCTAGTTTAACCAGTTCTGTTGGATTGACTCGATCCCGATGAAAAGAATCAGATAAAATGTGTGCATTATTCGGTTTTGAACCGAATAAACTAAGAATCGAACCAGCTTAGTTCGGTTCGATTTTCGATTTAGACTTTATATCTTATTCGGATTAATCGGTTCGGTTTTGAACCGATGAACAATCCTTCTACTCACACAAAACTTGTCTCTATTTTATTTTAATTTAATCCTACTTTAAAAACTTCATTCTAGTAATCCTATTGAAAACAAAAGCGAAAGCATCAACTTGGAGGAGACCCACTAATACTAGCAACATGAACAAGTAGAAATAAACTATACTTTCCATAAAAAGTAAGGAAATGCCTAGAACCCAACAAGTGGAGTAATATACGCATATATATATTTATAGCAAGTAGTAATAATAATAAAAAAAATACATGGGATACCTTTAGACCCCCAAATTAGGCGTCGTGCTAGTCTTTACATAGAGATAAAGAATACGAGTAGTAGACTTACTTTTTGTGTAAGTGTTGGTCCACAAATGGAAGCTAATATTGGTAGTTTAATGATCCAAGAAATAGTACTTGAAGCTCCACAAGTTGGCATGATATATACATTGATAATATTAATAGATGTGGATTCTAGTAGATGAGGAATAAAAGGGCCAAGTAGTGTATTTGCATGTGGCCATAACCTTGGATCCTAGAAAGTTTTCAACTGTAACATTCTGTATATGTGGATAAAGTGTGACTTAAGAAGATTGAAATAAATACTCATATCACCAAGGGCCAAGCGTGCTTGACTGAGAATAGTCTCAAGATGAGTAACCTCATGGGAAGTTTTTCCGGACAGTTAACGTTTATTTTAAAACACCCAGTGGTGTTCGTATAAGTGTTTTGTTCGAAATTCTTTTAAGAAAGTTAGTTAATTGTTTTAGATTGATAAAAAAATATTCAATTTTGATTGTTCTAAAGTCCTTTTTTGTTATACGGTTGGTTACAGTGTGGTAATGGTGCGGTCTGGTGGAATTTGAAAAAGTATGATGAATTGTAGTGAGTTGTGGTGAATTGTGATGAAAATTATGGTAGGTGAGGTAGGTGAGGAGAGAAAATATGAAAAGAAGAGAAGAAAAGTGATGAAAGAGAAAAGCAAGAAATATAATGGTAATGATTGTGGTGTAGTGAAGTGTGGTGAAATGTAGTAAAAATTAAAGAGTTGCGGTATGGTGTGGTACCTCAATCTACTGCATAAAATAACGGGGTCTTGACATTGTTTTGTCCAATAATATTTTCACTTTACAATTCAATAACACACTAATTCATAATCCCTTCATTCAAAATTATTGTCCCGTCAGGGTAATGAAATTATTAATTAAGAACATCTTTTAATGCAATATTTTATATTAATTTTAGATGAAAGAAAAAGCATATTTTTCTAATAATAGTAAAATGGAATAATCACTTCCAGAATTTCATTAATAGAAAAATGGTTGAACCATTATCAATTTTTAAGTCACTTTGTTAATATCTTTTCACCATTCCTGATCGATATCTATGGATATGAGCAATCTAAACATTTTATTTTCAATTATCATACTTCTTTCTGCCTGAATACTCTCTCACAAATTTAAAATGACAAATACAGGTTCTTTGGATTGGTAATTCTTTCCAATCTAATCCAAATCTTACACAATTCCCCAAAAAATATCATAACTTATCCAATTCAGTCAAATCCATCCAAACATCATTTTATCCATTTCAAAAAATAGGGAGTGAATGTACTCCTTCTGCCATCAATTTTTCCATGGATCAAATTTTAAAAGGTTTGACTAGTAACTTTTTACCATACACAGTGTATTATTTCATAAAAATATAATTATTAAATTCATAATGAAAAATGTTGTCATAGAAGAGTATAATGCTATGATTCTTTAAAAAAATATCTATGTAAAATATTTTAGTCAAAGAAATACATTAAAATTATAACATTTAGTAAAAGATAAATAAAATGTGAATGAAGGAATAGATGGTATTGGTTTTTTTGTCTTTCCTTGTCATTACCTATGTGATTATTTGTTTTTTTCCTTTCATTTCCAAATTTTATGGTTCTTAATTTGTAGTCATTCATATTCATTGATCAATTTAAAATGATAATTAAAATCAAACAGATTCTTTGTTATTGACACTTTTAATTTGTAGTCATTCATAGACATTATGGAAAAGTCATAATATTCCTTCCATTTTATTTAACTGTCGCTTTAATTTTCACGTCAGTCAAATTTTATAAAGTTTGACTATTATTATGTCAACATATACAATGTTTTGTTATACGAAAATACTATCGTTAGATTCGTAATGAAAAATACTATCATAAAAGTATAATATTGTAGTTTTTTGATAAAATATATTATGAGAAATTCCCAATGAAAAAAGAACATTGAAGACCATATTTCCATGTGATATTTATTGAAGGACAGTGTAAAATGAAGGGAGTATTATTTAACTATACCCTACATGAAATTATATATTTAAAATGGTTGAAAATAAAATTGAAGAAGAGTATATATTAAGGGTCTGTCAAATTCATAAGTAACTTTATTTTACCAAAATTTATCAGTTTTTGCCAAAATTTACCAAAAAATTTACTAAAAATTACCAAAGTTAAAAAATAAAAAAATAAATTTTTTTATATTACCGTAAATTTGTCAAAATTTATCAAAAAATATCAAAATTTAATTTTTATCCAAACTGTTTTTTACCTATAAATATTACACACAAAATTATAATTATATACGGGACAAGTGGATACTAAAAAGGGAGGGAAGAGTACGTCATACATAGTGTAGTCCCATTAACAAGGGAGTAATCATTAATAATTTCATAGAGATGGAGCATCTGCCTAGGGTGGTCTCCTGCACATATATTCTTTATTATATTTAATATTGTAGATTTATTGTCAACCATGGAACCTAGTATAATTTTTTTATATTTGTTATGTGGCAAATATTATGCCACCATAACTTCCCCTAAAAATATAAATAAAAAAACAGTCAGCTACTTTGTTATCTTGCACACCACTTATAGGGAGAAAAAATCTTATACCCATTATAGAAGGTTGTTACATTAATTTAATACAGAACCAACTCTCTAAATGCAGTAAAGTATACAAGCAAGTGGATCATCTTCCAAAAAAAAAAAAAATTCTAAGAGGTACCTTAATATTTAGAGAAACTATTTTTCGGTACTCCAATTTTTTAAAATTTATTTTGAGCTATCCTTAATTTTTGGATTAGTAATTATTAGATACTTTTTCGGTCATCAATGTGGTTAAATGACCAAAATACACTTGTTCTTTCATTTTTGAAGAAAATCCTTGAAGAAAAAGAAGAATAAGGGTATTTCGATATTAATAAAATTGATAGTCGGAAAAGCACCAAATAATTACTAACCTAAAAATAAAGGGTGCCTCAAAATGAGTTTAGAAAAGTTGGAGTACCGAAAAATAATTTTTCAAAATATTGAGATACATACGAATAATTTCTTTTATTATTGTTACATTAATTTAATACAGAACCAACTCTCCAAATGCAGTAAAGTATATATACAAGCAAGTGGATCATTGAAGAACAATAAAAGCAACCTACCGGATTGGATTAGTGAATAATATAATAAAATAAAAATTGTGTGACTCATCCTTAAAAAGTCATATCCTCGCATTTGGAACCTTATTTTTTTGATAGTATTTGTTTATCTGAATTATTACTATTATCTTCATGTCATCCTATGTATGACGTTGTACCTAATAATTTGGAGTCTATGCTAAGGATGGTAGATTCATTTGTTTTATTTTTCTTTTAGGCTCCGTTTTTTTTGTGCGTTGCATTTGCGTTTCGATAAGTTGTGTTAAAGCTGCGGTAGGAATTAATAAAAAAGTGAGTAGAGGTAAATTGTAGATTGTGATAAGTTGCGTTCTCTTGCGTTTACAATGCGTTAGGTTTTATTGATTTTGCGTTGCGTTTGGGTGCGTTAACGCACAAAAGAACGGGGCCAGTATATTAGCCCGAATGTTTTTACCTATGAACTTTTATTTGATAGGAATTCAATGTATTCTAAAAGAATCATCTCATATCAAACTTGTGATGTATTGAGTCATCCAATGGATGCCACAAGTATCTATAATACTGATATGAATGACAATGGGGAAACCAATTCTCTATTAGTCCAATCTGAATTGAAAAGCGATGTTGATTTTGAGGAGTCCTTATTGGAGAGTTCTAAAGTGTGTGCTAGAAAAAAGAAGGGAAGTCTTTAATGAAGTCTAAATGACATCTTGTTAGCTAAACTACGTGTATGGTCACTTCTGCTAGGTGTCGGGGTCTTAACAAGAGGAAGGAAAAGAGTGTTGTCCTGTTTGAATAATCCTTGGAACTTGCTCAAGATAATGTGGATGACATGACGTATAGAGTGACAAAGTCTAGTTGTGGTGCTGCCTTGCAGACTTCATTCGTGAGGACCCTGTCACTACAATGAAACTACTAAGGAAAAATGACACGGAGAGAAATTTGCAAATTCTAAGAATTATTTCTTTTCCGTTGTTTTGGTTGTCTATGCTTTAATGTTCTTGTTGGTTTTATAGGTGTTATGTTGTTGTTTTATGATGTGTTCGCATCGTTGTAACAAACTCATCAACATGTTCACACTTTGAATTATAAAAAAATGGGTCCTATTACCAACTTAATTAGTTCTTTTTTCTCCTCTTTGTTTGGCTTAACCTTCTACTCTTTCTCCATGTGAGTCAAGTCCTTTTCCTATTGCTTCTTTTTTCTTAAAAGAGCAAGAGTTTCTTGTTTATCACTCAAAGGATCCGGCTATAGCGAAAATTGAACTAGTTAGAGTGGGCTTTGAATGAGAAAAGACAGCAGCCAAAATCATGTTAGAATCAATATCAAATAAACCAAAAGGGATTGATCTATCACATATGATTTTGAATAAGACTCGTTCCACGCATCATGAGGGGATTATTTATCTCTCTGAAACTCCAACCAAACTTTTCAGGGATGACGGTAACTCAGTCGCCACCGACTTTGCTTGGTCAAAACAACTTTAAGACAGACTAGAATGAACTCTTGCAACACTGTATATAACTAGTTTATAACTCTCACCTTGGATAGATAGTTTGGATGAGAATTTTGGAGAGTGATGCACAATTAGTTCACTGTAATGCCCAAACCTGGGCTACTGCCAAATTCTACGGGTAACCCCCTATGGCTTAGATTGATGAGAGGC
Organism: Portulaca oleracea; assembly: GCA_029582165.1. Classification (NCBI taxonomy): domain Eukaryota; kingdom Viridiplantae; phylum Streptophyta; class Magnoliopsida; order Caryophyllales; family Portulacaceae; genus Portulaca; species Portulaca oleracea. The sequence goes on along the minus strand of CM055872.1, from coordinate 42,717,616 downwards.
ATGTTTGATAATGGTCCAGGACTCCAGACAATGTAGTAACTATTGGTATGCTAAAGGTTACAATGGTTATGAGGGACAATCCTTTTACTCCACTAGTTGGGCCAACTATTTAAGAAAATGAAAGTAGTTGGCCCTAACTAATAAAAACAAACAACAATGCATCATCACCAATTGATCAAGTGACTTCGTACCTCTCCTTGTAAGTCGAGTAATTTGGGCGAGTTTCCTATCAGTGATCCCAGTTGGTCTTTGCCCTTGGTTATATTTGGATGATAGATGACCTTACTCGTGTCGTGTATCGATTCTACTCGAATACTTTCGGAGGAATGTATTGGGATCAATTCCATCCAGCCTGGCCCTTTATTCAGATTCCACTATATTAGGGGGTTGGGGGGGAGGGGCAGACAAATCCTAACATGCTGAAAATTATCCTCTGGAATGACCACATGCTACTCAAATCGATAAAAAAAACAAGCAACAATTACAGGAGACATTTTAGAAAATAAGAAATTATCATGTGAAGAGCTTAAAAATGAGATTCTTAAGAGAAAAAGTTTTAAGGAATAGTGTCAAAAATGGGAATCCATCTATCAAGAAGTTTCTCGGGAAACTGTGCTCGAGAATGTCATACAGGAGGCCCTTGACAAAAATTTCGGTTCTTCCAAGGCAAGTTATGGGCATAGTGAATCAGCATGCTCCAGCATGAGGGGGGGTTATTAGGAAAATCATGTATTTTGTATCAGGAAAGTATGGCACTAAGAATACACGATGCTTGCACTAGAAAAGTCATATTTTGCACTGGGAAAGTGTTGTAATGCAATATACAGCTTGTCTGCCGAGGTAGAAGAGACTTATGGCTTTCTATATAAGCATGTATATAAGTAGCTTTTCTTTATGATTAATAGAAGACAAACCCAATTCTTCATCTTACAATAAACTCTAATTTTGTCAAAAAGTGAAAACTAAACCGAGAAAATCCAAGACGAATAGCATAAACAAATTCGATTCGGTTTTCTGTGTTCAATTTTCCCGGTTTTTTATTTATCATGCCAAAACCAACATTTTGTTTAATGTAAGTTGTTTAGTTGATGGAGTCTCCCTGAACCCATAACTTGGATCGATCGGATTCACATATTTGGAGATCTTAACACCATGGCACAAGACGTTTATCATCAAAGAAAATAATTAAAGAGACAAACAACAAAGACAACACTTAGCATGACAAAAGTTAACATGAAATCTATTTTACCAAGTTATAAGAAAATTCAAATGTATCCCCTTGGAACATAAAAAGATATAACCAAATTCATAATAAATTTATATTGAAGTTTTTAGCAATGTGTATGAAATTGATCATCACACAGTTAATGTAACACCCCCCGGGTATATGGTTAAGTGTGGCTTAAGAGGATTGAAATGATTACTTATATCATCAAGGTGCACCTTCTTCTATGGTAGCTATCCGTTGGGAACTCCTCAGTTAAGCGTGCTTGGCTGGGAGTAGTCTCAGGATATGTAACCTCCTGGGAAGTTTTCCCAGGCAGCGTGTGAGCAAGGACGAAGCACGCTGGAAAGATTTGTGGTGATTTGTGGGGTCAGTCAGCGATTCTTGAAGCAGTTATCGGTAATGTCCGCGGTCGGGGAGGGGCCGGGGCGTTGCAGTTAACATATTTTTTTTTATCAAAGAGATCAATACTTATACTCCTACATTTGGAAAAGAACAAATGGAAACCAACAAGCTACAAGTTAAACGGGCTGACGAACTAATAACATTAATCAAGTTGAATAGTATGTTTTCTACCTTAGCTTTGTTATATAAAAATATTGACTCTGGTTGACAAATTTAGCCATTTAAACACTAAACAAAGTTTTAGGTAGAGAATAATTGGTTTGGTTTAGCAATTAGCTAATAGCAAATTCAGTTTTTTTCCTTGTTCGATTTACCAAAAAACATTCGATTTTCGGTTTAAACTGTATATTTTCGGGTCAACTTTAGGTTTTCCCTACTTTGGGCTTTCGATTTCCTGGTTAGGCTCAACTCGGTTTTGAATTGATGAGTTACCTTATTGACAATCATGAATCGGCCTATTAGAACATAGTTGAACACAACCCCACCTCTCTACCATTAATAACTATAAGAGATCCTTCTGCAGACATTAAGAACCTTCCCCAAATCTAGTCTTGACACCTACATTATCTAGTCATCCTTAGACTCAAACTAGTCAACAACTACTAGGAAGGCTTCACCATCATCCTTAACATAATTAAAAGATTCAAGGTTGATTATGTTGCTCTTCCCTTTACCCTTAGGGTTAGGACAATCCCTACAATAATGATCCTTATCACCACAACCCCAATACAATACGTGCTATATGCAACTGCTTAGCGACTTTGACTCAAACTCCTATTGTTCCTCCTTCTCCTAACTGACAAAGAATTTCGATGATAAGGTTCCCTTGTATATTTCCTACATATGTTTTCACTTATGATAGTATCACACACCTCACTAAACTTCATAGTACCCGCCCCTTACACTATGCTTGGGAGGAGGGTAAAGGGGGGTTAGGAGGGTACTTACTCCTCCTTACCCGTGCTTGGGAAGAGAGTGAGAGAGGGTAAGGGAGAGTAAGAGGGAGTGATGTTTACTCCCCTTTACCCCTCTTAACCTTTTTTTTTAACACCCCAATTTGGGGTGTAAAGAGGTGTTTAATTAAATTATAACATACAACTATAAAAAAATAACCATATTACCCTTAACCCTAATTGAATCATAACACACACACATCACTCTCTCTTTCATCTCTCTTTCTCTCTCTTACACACACACACACACACACACACACACACACACACACTAGAGAGATAAAGAGAGATGGGCGAGGGAGGGGGGAGGGGGGAGAGAGTGAGAGAAAGTAGACTGAGAGGGTGGAGAGAAAGAGTATATTGAGAGAAAAGTGTTGTTCAGAGAGTAGCGAGAGAGAGAGAGAGGGGGGAGGGGAGAGAGAAGGGGAGAGTAGAAAGAGAATGATTATTAGAGCAAATGTATATGTATTATATTGAATTACATATAATATGAAAGGACAAATATGTCAATAAACATTTTACTCTTATGAACTCTTCAAATTGTTCTCCCAAGCAGGGGTAAGTAGTTTACCCTTATGAACCCTCCCCTACTGTTCACTCGCAATACAGCGCGGGTTTTTGTATCGTATCCACAGGGAGCAAGGTCTTTTTGTCAAAACTTTCACTACTAAAGCTTAGTTTAAGGTAACAAAAACAATTATGATGGGGAAAGGGAACAAGGATCGATAATCAAACAAAAACAAAGAAAAAGAGGCTCAAGGATCGGTCTTTGCCTCCTAATGGTCACCCTAATCACGAGGAAGTCTCAATCAGAACATTAAGCCAAGATAGAAGTTAGGTTATTACAAGAAATAGAGCCACTCCGGGGCCTCTCCCGAGGTGTACCCGAATTTAACCCTAAAGGTTCGTCCACTAAATGAATGAGAACTCACCTAAAAGGTTTGAAATGCAAATCACCCTACCCGAACTCCTCCACTAAATGAATGAGGCTTCGTTCGGATATCCATCCAATTACCCTAAAGATCGTGTTTAAGTAGGTTTAGCGGGTTTCCACTACTTACTAAACCTAACAATCAATAGAGTTTTTGGATGAAAACCTCGTAAAACATAGCCTAATGCCCTAACTAAGTCAAACCTTAGAAAATGGATCCCATTAGGGGCTAAACCTCCCCCTAAGCCCTAATGAAACTAGCCACTAATCATGATAATAACCATTAAGACTAATAAGCTTAAAACAAGAACCCTAAGCATGATATCTAGAAAGGAAACACAATAACACAAGAACTAATTAAAGCAATTACTAAAAGAAGGAAATGAAACTTACCCAAACAAGAAATAGGATGATAATAATAAAAAGAAGAAGAAACACCAAAGCTTGAATAATAATCTTCAAGTATTACTCCTTGAATGCAATAATCCAACCCAAAATACCAAATAAAAGCAAAGTTTGAGAGTAATGATGAGATAATCTATCTAGAAAGTAGTGTTAAGCAACTAAAAGGGAAAGATGAACAGTAAAACTTAGCTCTCTAAGATTAGTTTTGGACCGAGCTTAAATACATTGGGAGAAAAATAAACAAAACGCAGTCGTTTTGGCCCTAAAATTTTAGTCGGCCAGGGTCGTCACGGGCGTTACCACCAGACGTCACGCCCAAGACGAGGCGATTCCAAAATCTCGAACAGAATTTCTTCGCTGAGGTAACGGGCGCTACCTCATATCGTCACGCCCGTTACCGCCTGGGAATCGATCTTCAAAAAATCTGCTCAGCTGGGTCACGGGCGCTACCTGAGAATGTCACGCCCGTGACCTCTTGGAAGTCGGCAACTTGGGAAAATGGCTCACCAGGGTCACGGGCGCTACCAGGGATCATCACGCCCGTGACGCGACTCGGCAAAATGACAATTAATTCTCTAAATCGGGTCATGGGCGCTACAAATGGGGTCACGCCCGTGACCACCTGGGTTTGCCTTTTGCTCATTTTCCAACTCTGGTCACGGGCATTGCCCTTGGGGGTAATGACCGTGACCTCCTGGGTTTGCCTTGACTCCTCCTCTGCACTATCTTCAAGATGAGGGCCGCTCCTAGGTTCCCGGGGTTGCTTCCTTGAATTCCCGAGCCGGGGTTCTCGGCATCGACGACTCGACATCTCCCAATGCCTCGGTCCAAACTAACCTGCATAAAAACTAAAAGAAAACCAGATAAGAGACAATTATTAAGGAACGTAACGAACAAGAATTCTAAGTAGATGGAGTGGCACTTAGGCTCAAAATTGAGCCTAAACACCCCCCACACTTAGGATTTTGCTCGTCCCGAGCAAAAACGACAAGAAATCTACCTAAACTAACACAAACTCCACTTTCGTGGGAGACAACGAGTGCATTTAGCGTATGCACCAAGCCCTTTGAACCCCCCGGCAGCCCGGGTGGACGAGATGGACTTGTGAGGGTTTGTAGCGGCTGTACCCACAAAAGCCAAACAAAAAGGAGAGAGGGAAAGTGAAAACAAAACCGAAGATAACAAAAGGAAAGAAAAACAAAAGCTTCGCTTCGAAAGATCTTGCAATCTCAATTAGGAAAACGTTATTAATCCTCCAAAAGGAACCGTTATGAGCATCTCACAAGCATCTATCCCAAGCAAAAGTCAGTCTTTGAGATTTTCGATTTCCTACACCAAATGTCAAACAAAACCCCATGTGCAAATGTGCTAGTGGGTTCTAACTGAATCCGAAAGACTCCAAGGACTCACGCCCGAGCTCAAGAACAAACGAAACGAACAAGGAAAGAAAAAAGTTTCCCTTCCCCGCATTTGGTCGCCCTTGGCTTGGTGAGTGCTGCAGGTGATGCAAGGAAAGGCCCCACACTTTAATAACGCTTAAACTTTTCTTTTTGGGTTGGGTAATCCCAACAAAATTTTGTTTTTCCCTTTTTTTTCTTTTTATTGTCGGTGTTAGCCTTATTTTCGGGAATTTGAACGACCCATAATTCGGGGTTTACCCTCCCAACACAGTCTTTTCCATACACACCTCCGTTGAGAATTCGATATAGGAGGAGCTTAAGGGGTAATAGCGTCGCACCGCTAATACCGATCCTGTGTGTAGGTTGGCTAAGTGTATGGTGGTTGATGTCGTTCAGCCGACACGCCCTACTTAATCCGGTTATTTAGCTTTGCTTTCTTTTTCTTTCTTTCTTTTGCTTTTGCTTTTGCTTTTGACTTTGCTTTTGCTTTTGCTAAACAAGAAAAAAAGAACAAGCTCGGACACAAACCCCTAGAATCTCCCGGTTTCAACCAGAACGTGAAAGGAATCGAGGGTCTCACTAGACACTCAATGAAGGAAATCTAAGAAGGTAAGTCATGACAATCACCCGAGACAGGGTCGAAAATGCTCAGACCGGTTTCTTTTAAAGAAGATTAAGAACGGCTTCTCAATTTCGACAGCAAGATCCAAGAAACAAAGCAAAACAAAGCGAAAACGAAAATCGAAAGAAAACTTTTAAGGCTTTCACTCCCCTTTTTTCTCCTTTTTCACACAAATTTTTTTTCAAATTTTAAGCAAAATTAAGAAAAAAAATAAAAAATAAGAGTTCTAGGTTGTCTACCCTTGAGCATGAAATGCCTCCCCCCCCCCCCCCCCACACACACACTTAAAGCCTCACAATGTCCTCATTGTGAGAGGGTGTCACAGAAAAAGGGTAGAAAAACTAGATAAAAACACCTATGAACAAAACAAGTAGCAATCAACCGGTGGCGACCCGAGCCCACACGGCTCCAAAAACCAAAAATCCCAACAAGCACACGCAAAGGGGTTTGCCACCAAAAGAAAACCATGCATGCAACAGAAAATAAGAAAGAAAAACTAAAAAGAGAAGAGGAACGGGCTTACCAAGAGGCTTCTTTGTTGATTAGCTGCTGTCTTTTCTATAAAGAAAAGAGAATGAGTATTAGAGCAAATGTATATGTATTATATTGAATTACATATAATATGAAAGGACAAATATGTCAATAAACATTTTACTCTTATGAACTCTTCAAATTGTTCTCCCAAGCAGGGGTAAGTAATTTACCCTTATGAACCCTCCCTTACCCTCACCCTCCTTTACTCCTATAAACCCCTACTCTCCATTTTAACTCTCCTTCCAAGCAGAGTGTTTAGATGTACTAATAGCGGATGCAAAAGTGTCTCAGGACTAAGTGATGGAGGTCCTCCATCAGAACCAGCATCAGGAGCAGCAACGACCTCACCAACATCAACATTGAGGCCATCATCAACCACATCAAGCACTGACATCCAAGAGTGCTTTATGATGGTCCAACAAGTCATGAGGTCATCCAACAACAGCAGCATCACCAACAAGACCAACCCGGTGAGGCTACTTCTCAATTCCATATCTTTGGATTGAGGTCCTCACGATGCTTTGAAGACTTCACTCTAGAGTTAAGGACTTTCCACCAATGAAGATGTTTATCGATTACGAGGTCCTCATGAAGACATCACTGAAGGCTGTGAGGATATTCCATTACGTGAGGTGATCCAGCATTGAGGTCCTCGGAAGACTCACCTTCATTTGTTGAGGCTATTTCCGACTTGTGAGGTGATATAACCGTTTGTAATAAAGAAAACGCGTTTGTTAGAGTTATTTCATTTTATTTCCTTTTATTTTGAAGTTATCCAATTTGTAATGAGGCTTAATTAGCTTGCTAAGTTAGTTAAGTAGTTTAATGCTTAATTAGTGAGTTTCTTGAGCAAGGGGAAACCCTTAATCATCCAAATTTCAACCCTAGCTTTATATACATTGTAATCGGACTTTTGAGGATCATCTATCAGTGAAATTAATAGCATTTTGAGTGCCTTGATTGAGCCTCTTGTTTGTGAGTGACGTTAAACTCTCATCTCTGGTTAATTCTACTACAGTAGCAAGGATTTGGCAATCCTTGTGGTGGGTGTAGAGCTTGGTAATCTCATTGGTGATGTGCCTGTATCCATTGAGGTCATCCAGTCCATTGCCCTTGGAGTTCTAGCTGTGGTGCTCACCGAGCCTCAAGACTATCTTTGGTTACTGTTTGATTGTAAGTTTGTCCATCCGATCATCATTTCATCATCATCCATTCATCCATTTGTTCATTGGTGTTCATACTCTGTTTTGGGAGGAGGTTGTAATTGATTTTCTGTGAGAGGTCTGTTTTGGGTGTATTTGTGTTTGATTCTCTGTTTTGAGGTCAGATTGTGTGCGAGTTGTGTTAATGTGGTGTACTGTGAGGTCAATACTCTGATCTTAGGACCTTGCATACATCATAATTGGTATTAGAGCGGAGTAACATCTTGGAGAAAGGTCTGTTTGTGTTATTTGTGCATTTCATAAATGTCGGGCTGTAGTAAAACACCTCAGGAGGTAGCCGAACAAGCCTTGAGGGAGAAGGAGGAAATGGAAGGGAGAATGAAAATTATGGGTGAACAGTTGCAATATTATATGAGGTTGCACAGGAGAGAGATCAATAGAGAGGCGATGTAGTCCAAGAAGAAGAGGATAACCCTTTTAGTGAAACTGGAAGGGGAGGAGGAAGACCTAGATATCACAGAAGAAGGCGGTATAACAGGAGGTCACCTAGAAGTAGTGTTAGTGAATCCAGGAGTAGGAGTGAGAGGGAAGAAAGGAGGGGAGAAAGAAGAGTAGAGAAGTTGGATTTCAAAATAGATATTCCAGAATATGGAGGTGAGTTGGATCCTGATGTATTTTTGGATTGGTTGCAAACAGTGGAGAGGGTTTTTGAATTGAGGGAGTTGTCTGATGAGAACAAGGTGAAGTTGGTTGCATTGAAACTGAGGAAATATGCATCTACATGGTGGAACAACTTGCAAAGAAGGAGAGAAGAAATCAATGAGCCTAAAGTCAGTACATGGGTTGAAATGAGGCAGAAGCTCAAGGAGAAATTTCTACCTGAAAGTTACATGAAGGAAAATTATTTCAAGCTTCAACACTTTGTCCAGGGTAGTAAATCTGTTGAGGAGTATACCAAGGAGTTTGAACATCTGCTGTGGAAGTGCAATATGAAGGAGAATGAAATTCAGACTTATGTGAGGTACCTTGGAGGGTTGAATGAAAGCATCAGAAATGTGGTCGAGCTGCAGGTGTATAATTCACTTGATGAGCTGAGTTCTTTGGCTCATAAGGTGGAACAGCAGAAGAAGGCCCAAAGGAAGGAGTATGGAAGCAAGTACCCAACCAAAACCTATCCTCAAACCAAATCCTATAACCCACCTCAAAGAACCTATCCATCCCCACAACCACAAACGGATATCCAACCCCTAAACCACCTCAAACACAATCCCAAAATCCCCCACAAAGAACCCCAATCCCTACCAATCGACCATTCCCTGAGAGGAGGTGCTTTAGATGTCAAGGTCCTGGACATCTAGCCTCAGAATGTCCAAACAAGAGCGGTGACCTTAGCGAGAATATCAAGCGGCCTGTTTGTTGAACTGAGTCGGTTGTTGAGGAGGAGCGATGTATGATGAACTGAAGGAGATCCTGTATATGATGAAGAGGAAGTTGAGGCGGACTGATGAAGGTGAAATGTTGGTGATCGGGAGGATCCTTAGCGATAACAATTGATGAGAAGGCGAGCGAGAGGAGTACATTTTCACACAAGATGTACGGTCTGAGGAAGATCTGTTCCTTGATTATTGATGGAGGCGGTGTCTAAATGCTGACCTCACGGACTATGGTGCAAAAGCTGAGTTTGCAAACTGTCCTCATCGGCACCATACACCATCCGGTGGTTGAGTCAAAGTAGAGTATCAAAATCTCATCTAGATGCCTTGTGAATTTTTCATTGGTTCATTTATAAAGATGAAGTGTGGTGTGATGTTATACCTATGGATGCATGTCATTTATTGTTGGGAAGACCTTGGTTGTTTGATAGATCTTAACCATGATGGAAGAGCCAATACTTATTCCTTAACCTAAACCACAAAAAATTGTCCTCACCCCACTTAAACCATCCCACTCACAAAAGAACCAAGAACGATTGTTGAACCATCCCTTGATGTGATCTTACCGGTGAATATCATGAGTTACGTGAGCGAAGGAGTTACTTTGCTTGATCTTGATGAAGAGCCACTCACAAAATGAGCGACCCACAAAATAGCCATCCTTTATTCCAACCCATCCTAAACCGGTACCAACATGTTTTTCCGGAAGAAATGCCACGAGTTTACCCCCAAAAGAGACATCCAAGATAAAATTGACCTCATCCGGGATCTATTTTACCAAACAAACCAGCCTATAGAATGACCCCTGCTGAAACCAATGAGATCCAGAGGCAAGTTGATGAGTTGTTGGAGAAAGGAATGATCAGAGAGAGCTTGAGTCCTTGTGCAGTGCCAGCTTTGTTGGTTCCTAAGAAAGATGGAAGTCAGAGGATGTGCATTGATTGTAGAGCCATCAATAAAATCACAATTAAGTATAGATATCCTATTCCAAGACTTGAGGATATGCTTGATGAGCTCCATGGCTCAACTGTGTTTTCAAAGATTGATTTGAGGAGTGGATATTACCAGATCAGAATTTATGAGGGAGATGAGTGGAAGACAGCCTTTAAGACTAAGGGAGGTCTGTATGAGTGGTTGGTCATGCCTTTTGGTTTGACAAATGCACCTTCAACATTTATGAGGCTTATGAACCAGGTTTTGAAGCCTTTGATTGGGAAGTGTGTTGTTGTGTATTTTGATGATATACTCATTTATAGCCAGTCTGAGGAGGATCATGTGAACCACTTGAGGAGTGTTATGGAGATTCTGAGTAGAGAGCAGCTGTATGGGAACCTCAAGAAGTGTCAATTCTTCACCAGCCATGTTATATTCCTTGGTTATATTGTGACATCAGAAGGAATTCAAGTAGATGAGGAGAAGGTCAAAGCCATTAGAGAGTGGCCTGTTCCTACATCAATCCAGCAGATAAGGAGTTTCCATGGTTTGGCATCATTCTACAGGAGGTTTGTGAGGAACTTCAACACTATTCTAGCTCCCATGACTGAGTTAGTAAAGGGGAAGAGCTTTACTTGGACGTCATCAGCACAAAAAGCTTTTGAGGAGGTCAAAAGACAGCTAACCTCAGCCCTAGTTTTGGCATTACCTTGTTTTGCCAAAGTCTTTGAAGTGGAATGTGATGCCTCAGGCGTGGGCATTGGAGCAGTGTTGACTCAAGAGGGAAAACCAGTAGCTTATTTCAGTGAAAAACTCAATGAGGCCAAGAGGAAATACAGTACATATGATAAGGAGTTCTATGCTATCATCAGAGCTTTGCAACATTGGAGGCATTATCTGATTGGAGCTGAATTTATTCTGCACAGTGATCATGAGGCCCTCAAATTCATCCAGGGGCAGCATAAACTCAACAATAGGCATGCTACTTGGGTGGAGTTCATGCAGCAATTTCATTTTGTGATCCATCATAAATCTGGGAAGCTTAACAAAGGAGCTGATGCATTGTCCAGGAGGTATTTGTTGTTGCAAGTTTTGGATGCAAGAGTGCTTGGTTTTGAACAGTTGAAAGTTTTATATGAGAATGATGAAGATTTTGGAGAGTTGTACCAGAAATGTCAAGGACATCCTCAAAGTCTATACCACATAGACCAGGGATTTCTTTTCAAGGAGCAAGTTATGTATTCGAGGCGATTTTAGAGTTGTTGATCTCTGAAGTTCATGGAGGTTGCTTGGCAGGTCATTTTGGCATTGAGAAGACCCTTCTTATGTTGAAGGAACATTATTGTTGGCCTAAAATGAGGAAGGATGTTGAGCATTGGATCAGGAGGTGTGCTACATGTCAGTTGCAAAGAGTCATAGCTTACCTCAAGGGCTATACACACCTTTGCGATTCAAGCAGTCCTTGGGAGGACATCAGCCTAGACTTCATTGTTGGTCTACCAAGAACTCAAGGAGGAAAAGATTCAATCATGGTAGTTGTGGATAGATTCAGTAAAATGGCTCACTTCATTGCTTGCCATACCACCTATGATGCTGTGAGGGTGGCTGAGCTATATTTCCAGGAGGTTGTGAGACTCCATGGTGTTCCCAGGAGTATGGTGTCTGATAGGGATGTCAAGTTCCTAAGTCATTTTTGGGTTACTCTTTGGAAGAAGTTGGGCACCCAATTGAAGTATAGTACAGCTTGTCACCCCCAAACTGATGGGCAAACAGAGGTCACAAACAGGACACATGGAACACTATTGAGGTCACTGATATCCACAAACAAAATAGGATGGGACGCCCTCTTGTCTCATGCTGAATTTGCTTTCAATAGAGCACCATCCAAGGCAACTGGCCTTTCACCATTCCAGGTTGTCTATGGTAGAAATCCTATAACTCCATTGGATTTATATCCACTAACAAATTCTTTGAGGTTTAGTTATGAAGCAGGTAAACATGCAGAGGACATCAAGAAGCTTCATCAACAAGTCAGGGAGAAGATCATCAAGTATTCTGAGCAAGTTTCTACATCAGCAAACAAACATAGGAGGAAGATGGTTTTCAATCCAGGAGATCTAGTGTGGATTCATCTAAGGAAGGATAGATTTCCAAGCAAGAGGAAGGGAAAGTTGACCCCAAGAGCAGATGGACCTTTTGAAGTGCTAGAGAGGATTGGAGATAATGCTTACAAGTTAGACCTTTCTGAAGACTATGGAGGCAGTGCTACATTCAACATTGCAGATTTGAGGCCTTACTTTCCAGAGCATGAAGACCTTCCAAGTTTGAGGACAAACTTTCCTCAACCTGGGGAGGATGATGTAGGTCCTCTATCAGAACCAGCATCAGGAGCAGCAACGACCTCACCAACATCAACATTGAGGCCATCATCAACCACATCAAGCACTGACATCCAAGAGTGCTTTATGATGGTCCAACAAGTCATTAGGTCATCCAACAACAGCAGCATCATCACCAACAGCAGCAGCCAACCAGTGAGGCTACTTCTCAATTCCATATCTTTGGATTGAGGTCCTCACCAGTGCTTTGAAGACTTCACTCTAGAGCTGTTGAGGACTTTCCAACTCAGTGAAGATGTTTGTCAGTTCTGAGGTCCTCTATGAAGACATCACTTCTGGAACTGTTGAGGATAATCCAGTTCTGTGAGGTGATCCAGCATTGAGGTCCTCCACGAAGACTCACCTTCAAGCTGTTGAGGCTATTTCCAGCTTGTGAGGTGATATAACCGTTTGTAATAAAGAAAACGTGTTTGTTAGAGTTATTTCATTTTATTTCCTTTTATTTTGAAGTTATCCAATTTGTAATGAGGCTTAATTAGCTTGCTAAGTTAGTTAAGTAGTTTAATGCTTAATTAGTGAGTTTCTTGAGCAAGGGGAAACCCTTAATCATCCAGCTCAACCCTAGCTTTATATATATTGTAATCGGCAGCTTTTGAGGATCATCTATCAGTGAAATTAATAGCATTTTGAGTGCCTTGATTGAGCCTCTTGTTTGTGAGTGACGTTAAACTCTCATCTCTGGTTAATTCTACTACAGTAGCAAGGATTTGGCAATCCTTGTGGTGGGTGTAGAGCTTGGTAATCTCATTGGTGGTGTGCCTGTATCCATTGAGGTCATCCAGTCCATTGCCCTTGGAGTTCTAGCTGTGGTGTGCTCAGATCGACAGGCCTCAAGACTATCTTGATTCTTGTTTGATTGTAAGTTTGTCCATCCGATCATCATTTCATCATCATCCATTCATCCATTTGTTCATTGGTGTTCATACTCTGTTTTGGGAGGGGGTTGTAATTGATTTTCTGTGAGAGGTCTGTTTTGGGTGTATTTGTGTTTGATTCTCTGTTTTGAGGTCAGATTGTGTGCGAGTTGTGTTAATGTGGTGTACTGTGAGGTCAATACTCTGATCTTAGGACCTTGCATACATCACTAAGGCAAAGTAGCCAACAGAATACATATACACTCTAGTATCTTGAGATCATAGTAATCTCATTAATATAATTATGCGTATTGCCAGACTCATGCATCCTTAATTCAAATAAACCATGCAACATATATACCTTATTAACTAGCTATAAAAGGTTTTTTTATATATGTTCTTCAAGGCCTCAAGCACGTCTTTCGTCGTTTTCTAATCCATCACGTTGAGGGTTGCGTTCCTTACCAATGTCAGTCTCATCGTATTGAGTGCTTAACAATCAAGAAGCTCTCACTCCTTCAAATCCATTGCCTCGGGCTTATCCCTCAATTTCAGATTTAACCTCTAGTGATAGAGCACGTCTTCAATTTGCATCATCCAAATGAACGTAGTCTACAGGGTTGCTCGAGACATTTTAGCTTTGGAAGGGGATTAGTTTACTTTGTGTGATGGGCCTTGACCATGCATAATCCAAATTATGTTTCTACACCGAAGTTAAATATAATAAATGATTTAATTTAAGTTGAAACATCAATGACCACTAACCAAAAACTAATATAACAATAGAGCACACTAAACAAGTTTGATAAAAAACGTGGTCATATTCTTTTCTGCGGCGGGTTAGTGATGGTTACGATTAAATTTGTAAAATGCGGTTAGTGCGGTTAGATATGGTTAAGTTGGTGATAAGAATTGTGAGTGTGGTAAGTTGTTATGTGGAAGAAAATGAGGAAAGAGAGTAGAGTGATTATTTTAATATTCTTTTAAGGGATTTTTGGATGCTAATATACTGAACTTTTGGGGTATAGGACAATCATGCGCTGAACTTTGACCTTTAGACAATAATGCGCTGAACTTTGAGAGGTGTTGGACAATAATGCATCCGAAACAATTTCGATGGTAGCTGACTTGGTGACGATCTTACGGGGTGGGCCGGGAAGATAAATTGGCTAAATAATATCTAAATTTATGACATGTCAACTAATCTACACAAGCGAAGGTGGTTTTATACAACTATAACAATAATCTCACAGCGAAAACACGTTTAAGCAAATGTGATTTTATGTTATTTTTACTTTTATCAAAGTTGACTCTATTTGCTTATGTGTTGATTAGCTGACATGCCATAATTTAAATATTTTTGGGCCAATTTATCTCCTCTATCTGCTAAGCAGGATTGTCACTGAGTTAGCCACTATCAAAATCGTTCTTGGTGCATTATTGTTCAATACCCCCAAAGTATAGTGTATTATTGTCCAAGGTTAAAGTTCAGTGTATTATTGTCCAACACCCCAAAAGTTCAGTATATTAACATCCAAAAACCCATTTTTTAGTAAGGTAAGAGAATAAGAAAAGTGATCTAAGAGATTAACGTGATTATTTTAATATATTTTTTTAGTAAAGTATGAGAATAAGAAAAGTGAGGTAAGAGAATGGTGTAATTATTGTGATTAAATGTGGTTAGTATGATTATTTTTAACCGACCATATAAGAAAACAGTAAGATTAAAAGAGTAGTATGATTATTAAGGCCTTGTTCTTTTCCGCGGTTGGTGGGTTTGCGGACCTGCGGTTCCACACCGCACCACAACTTTCAGATTTCCACCATAACTCACCATAACCTACCATTTCCCTTTTTATTAAAAGTGAAAATTTTTCAAATAAAAAATCAAAACTTTCACTTTATCTTATTCTTTTTATTTTCAAATTAAAATATATCAACTCACCTACCATTATTTTCACCACAACTTTCCATATTTCACAACAATTTTCAAATTTCCACCACACCGTAACTACCCGCACTACGACCGTACGTACCGTAAAAAACAACCGGGCCCAAGTGAAAATCTTACAAATGGCAATGAAAATTAAGCAATTCTACAACAGTAACAGGCAACCAATCAAAGAAAGCATGCATTGATATATCTCAGGATGACATATAATTTACTCTCATTCCATATTAATTGTCATAATTTTGATTTTTACGGTCTCCAGGATTACTTTTTGATTGATAATTTCTTACATAATATATTATTAGCACTTACAATATTATATTTTTATGATAATATTTTTCATTATATATCAACTCATTATATATATTCAGAAATTTATAGTCAAAGTTTATGAAATTTGACTGCACAATTTCTAAAGACGACTGCTAACGTGGAACGAGGGAGTATACAAGGATCATTGAGATAAGGAAACACATAAATGAAGAGGGAGGCCTACATACCCTCATATACATAATTGTCAATTGATGATTGGTGTAAATGTTGGAACAATATTAGGAAAAGTTGTTGGAAACCTTATTTGTCTGTTTATATATTGTATAGTTTTCATCAAAGATCTAATAAGATAATTCTTTTGGCCACTAGCTATATTGAAAGGGTGACAATAAAGTAAAGGTGGTCCATGAGAATGATCAAATTGTAAGATTTTTAAGGTTATAATAATATGGGAATGTTAAGCTGAGTGGCTAGGCTTCTTCCCTCATTTGATTGGTAGGGGCCAACTTATGATTCCTTTGCAGAATCAAAGCCCCATCAACATTTAATAAGTTTTTAAGTGTATTTATGAGGGGAGTTTTCCCAATTGTTTTCCTTTCTAATTTTGACCAAACTCATTTTAAGTAAAATCTTAATTATGTTACAAGGGAAATAAATCATTTTTATGTGTAACTTGTCTTTCTTTTATTGTGTTAGTGATTAATATTTTGATCCACTATTTATGGAATGGATAAAAAGTATATAATTGATATATAAGAATTACTTAAATTTGGATCACCAAGCTGCATTCATACATGATTTAACAGAAATTTGTTGATTTGAAAAATTTTCATTTACCAAGGTTTAACTAACAAAACTACTAACATAATGAAATAATACTATTTTCCAAAGTGTTTTTTCGGATATCAAGGTGTAATTAGTGAGAGAATGTGAGTAAGAGTAGTTTTTATTGATTGAAAAAGTAAAAAGTTAACATAATTATTAAAGTTAAAATAATTAAATTAGGTATTGGAAAATGTAAAGTGACAATTATTTTGGAACAAAAAAGTTAGTTTAAGTGTCAATTAATATGGAACGGATGGAGTATAATTGCTATTCTTTGGATTGGATAAAATGAAATTTTGATGGATTGGATTGGATTGGATTGGATTGAATTAGATAAGTTATTATGCTTTTTTGGGGAATTGTGTAAGATTTGGATTGAATTGAAAAGAATTACCAATCCAAAGAAAATTACTTTTATCTAACTCATTTTAGTTAGCCATTTTAGTTAGCATTTATCTAATATTGTTTGAACTTGCTTTTATATATTCGATAAAATAAGTATTAAACACTATACATTCGATAAAGAAAATTACTTTTATCTAACTCATTTTAGTTAGCCATTTATGTGAAATGAAACATTATCATAATTATATTGGGATCTATTGTTATTTTTGTTATTTGGAATAAAATAGAAAAAATAAGTATTAAACAAACAAAGAGATAGAAGCAAGCTATAATAAAAGGTTAAAGTTAAAATTAATGAACCTTTTTTTATTTTTAATGTAGACTCGTGAAAAAAATTAATCTTTTAGTGATGATATATATGTTACCCCAAGACACTTGCTTATGATTTTTGATATTAATTGTTTAACACTAAGCATTAATTATCAATCATAAGAAGTTTTGGATTTATTGGCTACACCAATGAGTACAAATGATATCTTAATTAAATCAACCTCGTCAGTTAAGTATATTTTAGATGTTTTTTTGAAATATATAAAATAATGGATAAAATGATAATTTCATGCAATTTATAGGTGATATTATAATTATAAAATTCAATTATATCATTTTATTTTAGTTTAATATATAATAGTATGGTTTTAATATTAGAGCAAGACCCTTAAAAGATGTATGTCTTGTCTCAAGACTCATATCATCTTTTATCTTTCAATACATGTTCCAAATATTTAATTCTTGATTAAATTGATTGAAAAAATTCAACTTTATGTTTTTAGAGCATTTGCACAACTATATCTTATTATGTATTTAATTTTTTTATATTATCGTAATAAATATCTAATTTCACCTTTATGAAACTCATTAATATAAGGGTTTTTGGATGACAATATACCGACCTTTAGGGGTAGTGGATTGTAATATACCGACCTTTGTTATTGGACAACAATATTCCTAACCATTATACTTAGGTGAGATTATTATGCCAACAGTGACTAAGAGGGTGGCGACTGGCTAGCTGGTTTTTATTCTAACGTGACATGCGGAGGGAAAATAATCGGTCTTTGCCAATAAGTCTTTAACTCCTCCGTTTTTCTCACTAAGCCACGTTTTTTAAAAAAATTGGCTTTAATTCAGTGACTAAGGGGGGTGGTGAACCGGTCTTTGTACTGACGTGACACATAACCAACCAATGTCTTATAATGTGGGTTAGTGATAAAAACGGAGAGGTTAACGCGGTTATTGGCTTGGAAAAAATTTTTCTCTTCGCCAGCCTCATCAGCATGGAGACCGGTTCTCCATCCCCTTAATTACTATTGGTATGTTAATGTCACCTAAGTATAAAGGTTAGAGATATTGTTGTCCAATAATAAAGGTTGATATATTATAATCCAACAGCCCTAAAGGTCGGTATATTATCATTCAAAAATCCTTAATATAACGACACTATTTTAGCTAATTAAGCTTTTGCACAGTTATTATTCCTAAATGAAAGGGCCCCACACATTCTATATTTCTCTTACTTTTTCTTATGTTGCTCTCCAATTTATTTCCATTTCCCCATATTTGCTAACCCTGTTCTTTGGATTGGTTAAAATCAAATTGAGATGGATTGGATTGGATTGGATTTGATTGGTTTAGATAAGTTATGATGCTTTTTGGAAAATTGTGTTTTTAGTAATATGTTCTTTGAAAAATTGTGTAAAGTTTGGATTAGATTGAATTGGTTAGAGATACAAATTCCTAAAAATTTATTACCAACGCCACATTTAGGATGTGGATTAGAGATGTTCTGAATTTTAGGACAACTATTAGCTAAAACACGCATAGCAAGTAATGAGGAGTTTAAATGATTTTATCAAAATTAATTATTACATCTAAATATCCTCTTAAACCATCCATGTAAATCTTTTATTGGTTGATTGTGAATTTGTGACCATATTTAGTGACGAGCTTGTTTGGGTATAAATAATTTGTAGGACAAACTAGTTGTTTCTACTAATGAAATTTTGGGTAAACTACTCGAGATAAATAGTTAGCACTAAGAAAGATCTTTTTTGAAAAAAAAAACTCTTGAAAAGTTTTAGTAATGAAAATTATTATTTGTCCCAAAGTTATTAAAAATCTCCATTGTGATATTAACTACTACTATATGATATATACCAACGTGCAAATATTTATGTGGGGTATGTACACATATATAGATAACGTGTGTAAGTACTCTCAATTATTTTAAAAATGTCTTTTCCCAATAAAAGGTTCTCATAAAATATTCCTTCCGTCAGTGTTAATTTGATTGAGTTTTAATTGTTAATTATTCATAAATTATAATGAGTTCACATCAATGATTTTGGATTAAAAGTTATGAAGAACCTCAACTGGGTATGAGGACCTCAGCGTAATCGTCAATGAGGACCTAAAATGTCAGCACAAGATTATTTTGTTTGAAAGACCAACCGAGCTATCTTAGGAAAGTATAAATCATATCCTAATTCTATATCTTCACTTTATTCTGAGAATTGTTTATAATGATCTTCATTTCCTTTTTCAGATGACAAACGAAAAGGAAAGAAAGTATGACAAGGAGTCTTGCGGAATTTAGAAGATCATCTCAGAAAAAAGGAAAGCAAAATCCTAGCAGACCGTTGCACTTAATGGAGCTGCCTACCAAATCAGAATCAATACAAGTTGGAAAGAATCAAGTGCAAAGGAATGCAACTAAAAGGAAATTGTTGAGGAGCCAAATACAAATAAGAGAACTCATTCTCTTTAAGAGTGTGATTTCAAAGTAAGAAAATCAGTTGTAGGAACTTTGTAAGAAAGTTCTGAGTGTAGGAATATCTTGTTGATATTCTGAGTGTAGTCATTCTTTGTAAGTGGTGAGTTTGTGTGTAACCAGTGAGGGCACTGGTGAGGGCCTCTAGGGTCGAGAAATTGAAGTGAGGAAGAAGCCTCACGTTGCAACACTTTTCTGTCTGTAATTGCCTCCTCTGCGAGGCCTCAAGAACACGAGACATCTTCAAGGTCTTCTGTCCCAGTAAGCTGTTTTGAGGACCTCACAGTCTTCTTATCAACTGAGTTGTAACCTCTTCTATTCTAAGCACTTTTGTTTAATAATAAAGAAGTATTTTTCATTTTATAAAAGTGCTACTAACTTGGTTGTGTTGATCAAAGTGCAGAATATTTTTACAACCCTAATCACCCCCTCTAGGGTTGTTTCAATTGGTATCAGAGCAGGTCCACAGATGTGAAGAGTCTAACAACTCGTGGTAAAGATCATGGCCGGCCTCAACACAACCGAAGCTCCTCAAGGACGCTCATGGACAAGAGCAGCTCTCCTCACTGGAGAAAACTATAGAATGTAGAAAAGGCAAATGGAAATCTTCCTCAAGGACCAAGATGAGGACCTCTGGACTGTGGTTACCGAGGGAGATTATCCTACTCCCACGTAGAAGAACAGTGCTGGTCAAGATGTCCCGAACAAAAGATCTGAAATGACTAAGAAAGAGTTGGAGCAATTGAGAAAAAAATACTCATGCCCTAAACTTGATTTATTGCAGTTTAAATTCGAATGATTTTGAACGTATATCTAATTGTGAATCTGCGAAACAGGTTTGAGATTACTTGATAACCTCATATGAAGGCACAAGTCAAGTCAAGGACATCAAAGTAGATATCCTTGTCCAGAAGTATGAGGCCTTCAGAATAAAGGAAAATGAGACTATTGAAGAGATGTTCAAAAGATTCAGCGGCATCACCAACCACCTCATATCTCTGGGAAAAACCTACCCAAATGAGGAAAAAATTAGAAAGGTCCTCCGATGCCTGCCTAGAAGAAAATGGGGTCCAAAAGTCACAGCCATTGAAGGAGCTCAAGATCTCAAGGCCCTCAAGTTGGAGGAACTCATTGGAAAACTATTGGCCTATGAGATCCAATTGAATGACCGATCCAATTGAATGACCTCTCAGAACCCAAGAAAATTGCCCTCAAGGCAGTATGTAAATCTGACAGTGAGTCAGATGATGATGAGGAGGAAGATATAATGGCAATGATGGCTAGAGGGTTCAGAAGATTACACAAGAAAAATCCAACCTTTCGAGGATACATCAAGGATGGACAAAACAGAAAAGCAACCTCAAAAGGTAAGTCCTCATTAAGAAAAGATGCTGACACATTCACTTGTTTTGTTTGTGGCAGCTCAAAACACCTTATGACGGACTGCCCTCACACCAGAAGAAACAAAGACAAGAGAAACAGTCGACCTCAACAGTATAACCATGAGGCAATGATGGCAACATGGAGTGATAGTGATTCCAGTGAAGGCCACAGTGAGGTAGAAGAAATAACAAATGTATGTCTGATGGCAAACACAAGTGAGGATCAAGATCCAAGCTCATCTCATGACGAGGTAAACATTGATGACCTCCTTAATCTTTCACCATTACATCTTGCTCATAAGTGTATGCATCTTTTTAAATACTCTAAGTCCTTGATAGAAAGAATCAAGCACCTTACCAACCATGTTCAAAGTCTCTGTGAGGCCTTAGAAAGCCTGAACTCTCAAAATGATCTCTTGTTCACATAAAGCAATAGACTGTCTCTTGAGGTCAAAGACTGCTATAAAACCATCACTCAATTATCCAATGTGGCAGTCAATAATACTCATCCTTACCAAAGCAAACCAGTCTCCACAACCCCCTCTTCTCAACCTCGGACCAAAATTCTTACAAATCATCCTCCCAGAGGACCCCTCCTTCCCACACCCAATACACCACCTCTCAAAAACTATCGGTCCAAAAGTCCTCCTTTCCATGCTAACAAAAGACCTCTTCTTCCTATCCTAAACATTCCGCCTCTCAGAGAAAATCATCATAGAGGATCTCCTACAGAAAATAAAATAAGGACCTCATCAAATCCCCTGTCTAAAGGAACTAGGCCTCCGTGCATTACTAAAATCTGGGTCCCAAAGACCTCATTGCAACGATCTCATCCTTGGTCAGAGACCAAGAAAGGTATAGTGTCTTCTTTTACAAGTGTGCCTTAAACACAAACATCCAACCAAGCTCTTCAAACTGAAAATCAACAAGAATGCAAGAGTGACCTTTGGAGACAAAATTCAAGACAAGATCCTAGACATTGGGAAGGTCGTGAAACAACACCACCCGCACTTTTTGAGGGGGAGTCGTCTACTATGAGGACCTCAACCTATGCACAAGCTGTCAAATTGAGGGGGAGTCCTATCATCCATCCTCCTTACATGTGGTCTCTCTCCTCCTCCCAGGTTCGTCAACTCACTGCATGCTCGACCTCGATGCCCTCATCGCATGGCCTCTGGGCACCTCAAAATTTAATCGGGGGCCAAGGCGGCGTCCTCATCATCTCCTTTCCTCCTATCCTCCTTCTTCTTCTCTATCTTCCTCTCGCTTTTGGCTACACAATTTAGTACTTATACTCTCCTGTTTCCCTCGTCTGAAAGACAAAAAGGGAGATATCCTTGTCAGAATCAAACAATATGGTGAACTGTTGCTTGCTACTATATGATACTCTATTACAAGAATGTTCTGATGCATCTATTGTCCATATCTGCTTTACATTGAGAATGCATGTATAGAAGCAACATCTAGGAAGTTTTGTCTTTCAAACAAAAAGGGGGAGATTGAAGAACCTCAACTGGGTATGAGGACCTCAGCGTAATCGTCAATGAGGACCTCAAATGTCAGCACAAGATTATTTTGTTTGAAAGACCAACCGAGCTATCTTAGGGAAGTACAAATCATATCCTAATCCTATATCTTCCCTTTATTTTGAGAATTGTTTATAATGATCTTCATTTCCTTCTTCAGATGACAAACGAAAAGGAAAGAAAGTATGACAAGGAGTCTTGCGGAATTTAGAAGATCATCTCAGAAAAGGAAAGCAAAATCCTAGCAGACCGTTGCACTAAATGGAGCTGCCTACCAAATCAGAATCAATACAAGTTGGAAAGAATCAAGTGCAAAGGAAGACAACTAAAAGGAAATCGTTGAGGAGCCAAATATAAATAAGAGAACTCATTCTCTTTAAGAGTGTGATTTCAAAGTAAGAAAATCAGTTGTAGGAACTTTGTAAGAAAGTTCTGAGTGTAGGAATATCTTGTTGATATTCTGAGTGTAGCCATTCTTTGTAAGTGGTGAGTTTGTGTGTAACCAGTGAGGGTACTGGTGAGGACCTCTAGGGTCGAGAAATTGAAGTGAGGAAGAAGCCTCACATTGCAACCCTTTTCTGTCTGTAACTGCCTCTTTTGTGAGGCCTCAAGAACAGAAGACATCTATAAGATCTTCTGTCCCAGCAAGCTGTTTTGAGGACCTCACAGTCTTCTTATCAACTGAGTTGTAACCTCTTCTATTCTAAGCACTTTTGTTTAATAATAAAGAAGTATTTTTCATTATATAAAAGTGCTACTAACTTGGTTGTGTTGATCAAAGTGCAGAATATTTTTATAACCTTAATCACCCCCCTCTAGGGTTATTTCAAGTTAAAATGATTAAATAAAATTAAAATATGCACAGTTAAAGAAAAGAAAATTTTAATTACATAAAGTTCTTGATTATTTTATTTCGAGAAATATGTTTTACAAAAACTTTATTATTAAGGCCCTATTTTTTAGATATGTTACACTAACCAATCTAATCCAAACATGATTTCTCAAAAAGCATCATTTTTAAAAATATAATTCCCCAAAAAAATATTATAACTTATTTAATTCAACCCATCCAAACCTGATTTTAACAAATCCAAAGAACAATATATATATATATTTTATATATAATTAAACCATAAAGATCTACTCATATTTTCTGCACTAACCTAAACTTTGTAGTCCTTTTCAATTTGGATTATATGAAAGGATAATAATACACTGACAAAGTGACATGAATTTGGAAGTTACTCTAACTTTTTAATGTAAACATAAAACATGAACAGTTTGATGATAAGGTTTCTGTTTAAAGGTAGATTTTCAAATACGACGTCGGTAAAGGTACGAGGTTTTTATTTATATATCTACACGACGTGGCTGCTTCCCGTCCTTTCGTATTAAAACTCCTTTAACCTCTTTTACCTGTTCTGTCCCTAATTTTTTCTTAAAATTACATTCGGGTTATTACCATTTTTCCACCTCGTATATTGGTGATAAAACTCATCATGCTTGCACGTGTTTCACGAGGAGTTGATGACATGATGTTTTTTTTTTTTATTATTTGAAAGTCAAAAGATGTTAAAGAAACAATAACCGCACTGCGAAATTCATAGAGAAAAGTACAGTGAAAAGACAACAACCAACAAGAAGTCAGACATAATGTACCCTTACGGGTACAATCGATAAAATTTTGTTTAACCTGAAATATTCAAATTGTTCAACTTAGAAAAAAAAATTGGGTCTGCACATATATAGATTTATTATTTACAGTATTTTGATCTGGATTGGATTCTAACATGTAGGATCCGAAACCCGAATTGATATTCAAGATTCAATTAATTGTTTTAAAATTATTAAAGCAGAAATTTAATTTAAGTATAATTAATCTAGACTTTGAAGATAATTTAATTTAATCAGTCATTCAGCTCTGTCAAGTCTCATCAATCATGAAGCCATGTCCATCACATGCACACATAGTATAATACTAATATACTATATATATAAGGAGAAATCGTAATGCTAAGACTTGTAATTATTTTTGTTTTTCAAACTTTGAACCTTGCGCTTTAAAGTTGATACACTAACAGGGAGCGAAGAATAAATCTGGTTGAAATTTGATATGAGTATTGTGTTGTATTGCTACTAGTTAAACTAAATTAACATGTGTAAATTTTTCCAACTAAGTATCCGATTAAGGATCCAATACCGATAGATTTGGGAATGAATCCTAATTTTAAAATCCAATTTAAAATGAATCTGAGACTGGATCTTGAAATCATGATCCAATCTACATGGATACAAGACTGGATCCTTGAACTTTAGGCGGATATCCAGTGTTAGCTGCTAACATCATACACCTTCATCACCACATCATCACCGTGCCATTAAATTAATGTAGTCAAAACTTGTTCATAATCTATGAAAAATTAGACACCTCCAAAATTAAACTTATCATGACATCTACTCGATCAACTAGAGTTGACACAAAACATTATACGACTAATAATTTCTCAACTCAGATCATGCATGATTCCATTTAGAAAGCTTTTGGTTGGTCAAAAAACTCAAGAATATTGGTCAATTTTTCAAGTTGACCAATTTTTTTAATATTTGGTTGTATGTTGATCTTGAGAAAAAATTTATAAGGATATACACTTTGCCACCTTCACTCAATGTTAATTTCTTTAAAATTCTTACCAACCCTCATTTATTATATTGAAGTAGAATACAGGAAGTCAACTGGTCAATTAATATTGATAAACCTAAGATGTTACCTACATAACTGAACCCAATGGACAACAAATCCAAGCAAACATGTTAAGTCAACAAAATATCTCAAATTTCAAACAATAGATCTTATGCGTGAGACGTTGATATTTCTCCAACATGCTTCGAGTGATTAGTTAAACCATCAACGTTAGCCTTATGGTATGTTTGGTTACTAAAATTTCTTAGAAAAGTTAGTCAACTTTCCTAAGTTGACTAAATTTTTTCATCTTTGGGAGTAAAATAGAGATAAGAAAAATTTTAATTGGGCCCCACAATTTTCCTAAATTTCATGGTGAAAGCTTTCCTAAGGGACTATGGGAATTTTTTTTTCCCATGGAAACGGAAAGTTTTTTAACTTTGTTTCCAAAAATGCCCCTAAAACTATTTTATAAATTAACATATGTAGGGTAGTTTGGACATTTCAACTAAACTTTTCCATAAATTTTCCTATGTTTTCAAATATAAACCAAACACTGTGAATTATTCTTTCTCAAAGAAAATTTTCCCAAGAAAAATTCTTCCGGAGAAAATTTACCCAAGAAACATTTTTTCGAGAAAGAACCAAACCCACTATTTAGTTATTAGGCTTTCCTGTCTGTATTTAATTACCTCGTGTATGTGCAAGTTAACTCTTTGCTTATTTTTATTATACATCATACACATTACTTATGTTCAAAGCTTTGTCTATAACAAGAAACGCACTCGGAGTGTAATTTGAGTTATTTAAACAAACAATATTGATTGCCCCTCTTCTTACTCCCATTGATAGGGTCGTAGGGGTGGAAATTAATCAAGCCGGTTTATGAGTAATTGCGAGCTAGCTCGGTAAGCTATAAGCTCAATTAGTTCGAATTGAAACTAAGGTCGCTAGAATAGGGATCCTAACTCGGATCCATGGGATAACTAGGATCGTAATTAACCCACGTAGGATTATGGATGAGAATGTAGATAATAGAATCACATCGAGGATTTTGGATTATAAAATCGTAGGATCGTAGATCAAGATTAAGATCAAGATCAAGATTTTAATGACTATGCTTGAAACAAGCTTAAGTTGGCACGAGCTCGTCATGTAAGCGATCAAGAAGCTTAAAGAAGCTCATAAAGCACGTGAGTGGAGAAAATGAGATGATTTGTGTTTAGTTTAATGATACAATTTTAAAATTTTAATTACTCCATTGATATAAGCTGGAACTTATATATGTCTTTGACATATGATTCCTTTTATGCATTATCCACAATCATAAATTAGTTTTATTAACATTATAAAAATTACTTTTATTATCTTTATAAATTTACTTCATTTTCCATCTTATAATTGCTTTTTCATCGTAATTAATTTCACTCAAATAGCATAATATGACTTTGCTATAAATCATATTTTCCTTATTTTTTTTTATTTTAAGAATTATACTTTATTTGATCACTGCGTAGGTTGATAAAATGAGTGGTACTAAACAAAGAATGAGTTCGTTAAAGCATGTGAGGGCTTACCAGCCTCGACAAGCTAAGTCACAAGCCTTATATTGCAGGCTCACCAAGCTTGCGAGTCGAGTCGAGCCCAAAAGATAGTTCACTAGTTGAGCCTCAATCCTGTAAACCTCGGGCTCGCCTCAACTCATTTCCAACCCTACCTACTTGATATTATCGTTTAGTTAATATAATTAATAATTAATAATAACAAAAAAACAACTTGCATATAGAGAAATTTATATGTAGATAGTCTTACCTGACAAAGTATCAGTTAAAAAATATAAATAATTCATAGATTTAGTCTAGGCTCGCAATTGAGATGAGCATGCAATTCCAATTATTCTCATATGGTATCATAGCGAAACCAAGTCAGAGGTCTTGTGTCCAACTCTCAACCTACCCCCAAGTTTATTTATGCTAGGTGAGTGGAGCCTTTGCAACATCCATATTTCAAGCACAAAGAATATTCACGTGAAAGGACATGTTGGAGTATAAAGCTATCATTTGGCCTTAGTTTCTAACAACGCATAGGAACTAGTTCCTCCTTCATCCTTCACTAAGGAGTAATCTCATACCTAATAATTAGTGCGTTTACAAGATTAAATACAATTCAGATGGGTCTATTAAAAGATACAAAGCTAGATTGGTGGTATGGTTTCAGGCAATCATCAGCAAACATGTATTGATTTTCATGAAACATTATCCTGTGTTGTTTGCCCTTTCACTATTCGCGTTGTTCTTTCTATTGTTGTCTCTTGTAAATAGCCGATTCGCCAACTCGAAGTGAAGAATGTTGTCATTCTCACCGAGCAAGTTTACATGAGTCAACCTCATGGCTTTGCTGACCGCTCTTGTCCTAGTCATGTTTGTTGTCTTAAGAAAACCATCAATTGGTTAAAGCAAGCTCCTCCTGCTTGGTTTCGTCTCTTTAGTAGCTTCTTGCTCACTGATGATTTTCTTTAATTTGCAGCCTATTAGATCCAACCATGTTTACATATTGCCCTCACGTACATATCCTCATATTGCTTATTTTTGTTGATGAAATGATCCTCACAAAAAGCTCAGATTCTATACTATTCTCCTTTATTGGCATTCATTCACGCCAATTTGCCATGAAGAATCTCGATGATGTTCATTATTTCCCAGGAGTGCAGGTTGTCTATTCGTCACCTGGCTTATTTTGTCTCAACAAAAATACACATATCCCCTTCTTCGCAAACTATACCGACCTACAAATTTGTCAATATTCCTATTGTTGCTTGGATCGCCCTTAGTCTCTTGGATGGTGAATTACTTGTTGATCCTACTAAGTACAGGAGTATGATTGGTGCTTTGCAATATTTGATTATGATTCTACTCGATATTGCATATGCAATGCGTGTAATTTCCCATATGCACGCTCTGCACACTTCTCATTTATCTGTTGTCATGCGCATTTTAAGATATTTGTAGGGTATTCTTGATCATACGATTCTTCTCCGTTTTGCTGCTACATTGTCTATTATTATTGTTGCACATTCTAATGTTGATTGGGAGGACTGCAAAGACTCTTGTCATTCTATTACTAGCTATGTTGTGTTATTTGACCCTAACCTCATTACTCGATGGTCGAAGAAGTAACCCCCGTGTCTAAATATTCTAATGAACCTAAGCATAGGGTTGTTTTCGAGACAATTTGGTTACGCATGTTACTTTGTAACTTGGTTATTTCTCTCTTTGCTCCAACAAAGGTGTTGTGTGACAATATCAATTCCACATACCTTACTACTAATCCCAGTCATCATAAGCGTAGCAAGTATATTACTATTGACTACCGTTTTGTTTGTGAGTGTATTGCCCATGAACATCTTACTGTTCGTTACGTTGCCACTAAGTTTCAGTTTGCTAGTAAGACTAATATTTCACAAAAGGGTTGTCTACTAATCAATTCCACCTTTTGAAGTCCAATCTTTTTGTTTGTTCCTCTCCCCTACAAATTAAGGGGGTGTAATAGAGGAGATACACTTGCTATAAATAAAATTTTGTAATTGACTATATATATACATATACATATACATATACATATACATATACATATACAATATATGTGTGTGCATCACCTAGTCTCCCAGTTGATGTGAGCGATTTCAATTATTCTCACAACTCCTTTCATTATCGCTACTCTTGTCATAGACTTTTACATTTGCATGTTTAATATTTGATAGTATGACTCAGACCAAATATTTGAAAGTAATTATTAATTTTATACACCTTTAATTGATTTTTTTTTGTGTTTTGGCAACTTAATATCATATACAAAAATTATGGTTTATTTTTTTTGATGTCAAGGGTTTTTGTTTTTATGGAAACAATGCAAATGACAAATCATCAAGTTCAAACTTTAAATGCATTTTGATTCTAGATTTTTCATTGAAATAATTAGTTAATAAGATCAATATAAATAATATAATACTATAACAATAACAATAATAATAATAATAAATATTTATCACTTTTTAGTAGTGTTAATTGTAAAGTAAATAAAATTAAAACTATTACCTTATTGTATCAAATTTCTTTAATACTCCCTCCATTTTTATTTATATATCATTTAGGAAATTGTGTTAACATGCAACTTTGACAGTTAATATCTTAATTTGTACTATGATTCATCATATAAAATTAATGTCATTAGATTCAAAATAAAAAAATATTATTAAAAATTATAATATTATATTCTTTTGTAAAAAAATTATATTAAAAATTATTGATTAAAGATTGATGTTGAAAACCATAAATGACAAATGAAAAAGGACGGAGGGAGTATTCAATATTATAGCAGCTAAAAAACTATTTATCATGAAATTACATATGATAATCTGTTGTAGTTTGATATAACTTTTAAATTAGGTTAGAAAAAGTTGAAACATATAAAAATGTACTACCTCTCCCATTTTTCTTTGTCGCCATAGCTAATTTTAAAAGAACAATGCACATTACCCTTACATCAATTGTGAATGATAGTTATTAGAATTATAAAAGGTTATAAATAAATTTATTTATTACGGATAAAAATGGAATGTCAGTTCGTGAAATTGTAATAATGATAAATAAATTGGGAAAAAAAATAAATTCTAATAACAAACATTTTGGGATGGAAGTAGTACCATGTTTTATAGGGTAGGTTTCGGGAATTAGAGTTTTAATTTGAATTAAAATCAAAATTTGATCATTATTATTACTTTGTTAAAAATTGGATAGTAAAGAGACATAATAGGAATAAATTAGGAGATTGTGCTTTTTAATATTTTTCAGTTAACCATTATTTATTTATTTATTTATTTATTTATTTATTGGAATGTTACATTTATTAGACATATAAAGAAACTAAAATATCCAAATTTTGTGTGAGAAAGTTAATAGTATAGTTAGTTCATGTGATGTAAAATTATTAATAGCATTCTTACTTCGTGCCATGCAAAAATTTTTGATATAGTAAATCTATCAATATATATTGAATATACTCGGAATATGTGCTCAAAATATTTACAAGTGAATAATCAATTATCATATGAGTAAACAATCTAATATATGTTGTGAACAATCTAATATATGTGAGTGAATAAATATACTATTTAAAATACGTACTTCGAGTACACCTAACAAATTGCATAAATCTATATAATTTAGTACCCTCTGTAACCATAATTCTAATCATCAATACAAAACTACATTAATCCATCTAATTAAAATGCCGACTTCAAGGAAAAAAATTTTTTTAAAGAAACCTCTTTTCATGCTAAAAGAGTGACATAATTTGACAGTGAACGTAAACGAACATGTTACGTTGCCATAATATCAACCACACAAAAGCTCAGATATGATGAACTGAAAAATTATTAAAATATTATAAACGAAAAGCAAAAGGCATTGTTACCTTACCTTAAGAAAACAGATGACCCACCATTGTTATATTAAGTACTAATTATAATATCATATCATATATCCAATAGTTACATAACAATTAATCAAATTGGTTTATTATTATATTGATGATTCCACAAATTTCTAGCATTTTCTCCATGACCAAACACGAAAGTGGCAACCTCTCTTTTGGGTCCCCACAAATTATTTTAGTTAAATTAGGTATTTGGATGAACGAGGTGGGATTTGTTGGGTTTGATTGGATGCCCATAAAGATGGGATGGAATGGAATCCAATTGGATGGGAAAACATAGAATAACAATTGATCTATTCTTTTTTTAACTCCCTCAACTCTCAAAGCAAAGAAATTCAAACCATTGGCTAATTCCAACTTGACCTTTGCCAATCATATCTTTGCCCCTTTTGATAAAAGGTATTTAAACTTCATCTTTCTGTTAGGATCGAATAGTACTCAAGCAAACTACAAATAATAGGAAATAATAGCGGAAAAGAAATAAGAAATTTAACACCAGGATTTTAACATAGAAAAAACCCAAAGCAGGAAAAAAACCACGGAATCGATGCACTAGTAATATGAGGATTACAATACAATGTTGTGTTTCTCTCTATCTCGCTTGATCTCAGGGATACATAATAGGGAGAACCTGAACCCCTATATATACTAGAGAGACATAGGAGGAACTAGGTTAACAATAACTGAAAACCCTAAGAAACTAGCCGCCCAAAAATAAGACACACACGTGGGCCTTTGGACGAAGCCCATCAAAGAGTCGAGAAAAAAAATGCATTTGTGTTTTTGGGGCCAAAAGCGTTTTGCGTCGGTGAGGCTTACGGACGAGACGCAATGCTCGACGGCGCGGATGGCGTTTTGAAAAACGCTGCCTGCATTTTCTTTCTTCTTCGTTCCTCGGTTTGGTCTTCACACCCAACAATCTCCCACTTGGAGACCAAACCACAACCATCCTCAACTTTCACCACAAGTTCCCCTAGTGCATCGACCGACCCCTTCATCAGTCCGAGAGGCCTCCTAAGACCACCCCGGGCCTCAATTTTTCAACATCCACTGGCTTACCCTTGATCTTGTAGACCCACTTCTTCCCGGCCTTCTTCCCTGCAGACGATCTCACCGGCTTCCAGGTTCCCTCAAGTGACGCAATCTCATCAACCATTGCGTGCTCCCACTTGAACCGAGCCTCTGCCTGCACAGCCTTCCTATAGGTCCTTGGCTCCCCAGCATCTCTGGTAGCCCTCCTGGATCTCCTCACAGTGAATGGTGTGCTGGAGCTTTCACCTAGCTCCTATGGTTCAGGTTCTTCAGCAACCTGATCTGCAACCTGTGGAGCTTCCCGTGGTTCCTCTGTTTCCTCCCTAGGCACAACCAGCCTACCAGAAACCTTGACCGCCACAGCTCCCAGTGGCTTCTTGTCACCTGAGTCACTCCATACCGTCTCAAGTTCCCTGTCAGTTTTGGCGAAACTGACCCTCTTCTCATTCCTGTAAAGCCATAAACTAGAACAAGAAGCATAAGAAATCATGTTAGCGCTTTCCCTGGTAGAGTACAACGTACCGGATCTCAATCCCTTTGCCACTACCATAACACCCTTCATGATCTTCCACATCCCTTTCCCAAAGCCTGCAGTGTAGCCCATCTCATCGAATTGGTTCATTGAAATTAAATTCCTCATAATTCCACGAATATACCTTACATCCTCCAACTTCCAAAGACTACCATTAGCAGTCTTAATCGTCACGTCTCCTGTACCTGTTATCTCATAATACTTGTCATTGGCAAGATACACCTTGCCAAAATTCCCACTCCTAAAATTATGAAATAACTCCCTGTTTGAAGAAACATGAAAGGATGCGCCAGTATCAACTATCCAAGACTCTTCAGGACTAGACACACTCAAAACCAAGGCTTCACAAAGATCTTCCGCAGAGTTGACAGAGTCCCGGTCATCATTACCCTTCCCTTTCCCAGGTCTAGGGCAATCCCTCTTAAAGTGACCCTTATCCCCACAACCATAACACATAACATTACTCATATCCCTAGGCTTGCCTCCTCTGGAATTATTCGAATTCCTATTATTCTTCCTACCCCTGACACTTAAAGAAATTCCCGAAGATTCCTCATCAGAATTCTTCCTGCGAAGACCCTCATTAAGCAATACAGACTTGACATCATCAAACTTCAACTCGTCAGTATCCTTAGCACTACTAACAGCAGTTACAAGGGTTCTCTAAGACTCAGGCATAGAAGACAATAATATGCAAACTCTAACATTCTCAGCAAAAACCATATTTACTTAAGCAAGTTGTGATAAAATTTTAGTAATCTCATTAATATGATCAGCCACATCTCCACCTTCAGCCATCTTACAACTGGTTAATTTGGTGAACAAATATACCTGATTTGCTGCACTAGGCTTCTCATACATATTCTTCAGTGCCTTCAGCAATTCCTTCGTTGTCTTTTTCTACATGACGTTAAACCTGACATTCCGAGCCAATGACATCCTGATTAGGGACATCGCCTGTCGATCCAACAGATCGTATTCAGCCTGCTTCATATCATCTGGCTTGTCCAGCAGCGGAACATGCAGCGACTTCGCATACAGCAGATCCTCAATCTGCAACTTCCAGTAGGTGAAGTCAGATCCATCAAATTTCTTTATTTCATACTTATCTCCTGCCATTGTTTGAGAGCGAGTTCTCTTTCACAAACCCTGAAAGCTCTGATACCAGTTGTTCGGATCGAAGAGTACTCAAGCAAACAACAAATAATAGGAAATAATAGTGGAAAAAAAAAGAAATTTGACACCAGGATTTTAACGTGGAAAAAACCCAAAGCGGGAAAAAAACCACGGAATCGATGCACTAGTAATATGAGGATTACAATACAATGTTGTGTTTCTCTCTATCTCGCTTGATCTCAGGGATACATAATAGGGAGAACCTGAACCCCTATATATACTAGAGAGACATAGGAGGAACTAAGTTAACAATAACTGAAGAAACTAGCCGCCAAAAAATAAGACACACACGTGGGCCTTTGGACGAAGCCCATCAAAGAGTCGTACGCAGAAACCCAAAAACGCTGGCTGTGTTTCTGGGGCGCTGGCTGCGTTTTCGTCGGTGAGGCTTCTGGACGAGACGCTGCCAGCGTTCTGACGGCGCGGATGGCGTTTTGAAAAACGCTGCCTGCATTTTCTTTCTTCTTCGTTCCTCGGTTTGGTCTTCACACCCCACACTTTCATGACCCATAAGATTTGTAGTTTGTGTAAAAATGGAATATAAGTTTAAAATGAATGACAAAGTTGTTGTTGTTATTATTATTATTATTATTATTAATATTTATTTATATATATTTGAAGAAATCTCAGAAAATAGTATAACTGATCTATACATTCTTTTGTTGCGTATGTTTATCATATTTGGAGAGAACGTAATGTTTCTGGTCCAAAGGGGGGGGGGGGCAACGGACATATGCGTGTCTAGTAAAGATTCTCTAGTTATTGCAAAAACTAGGGAAAAGCTTGTTAGTGGCACTGTTCTTTTGTCATGTTAAGTTCATGTTAGGTTAGTTAAGTTAGGATAAGTTAACATAGGAAAGGATATGAAATGATAGGATATGCTTGAGTTAAGTTAATTGGTGGATGAAAATATTTTATTAATATAATTTGAATATTTTGGGAAAAATAAATGAAAAAGTTATAGACGTTGGAAAAAATGGATTGATTTGAGATTAAAATATTGTTATTTGAAATTCTTTTTGATTTAAAAGTTGTTATTAATTTGGGTGTTTTTTAGGGAGTTGGATTAGGTTAGGTTAGGTAAGGATAAGTTAGGTTAAGTTAAGTTAGGTTAGGTTAGTTAGGTTTAACCCAACTAAAGAACATGACCTTATTGGAAATGTTGTAGACCTATAATCGTATGTTGGGCCATCCCCTATCGATGTATGTTTTTAGGCTTGGTTAACATAACCTATGCTTTGTTGCAATATATATATATATATATATATATATATATATATATATATATGGAAATTGGATTTTAATAATCCCTACTATCACAAATTGTATGACAATAATCCTTACTATCATTTTGGATTCTGGTGGTCCAACAAAAAAATAAAATTGTATTGTAGTGGTACCAAATCCATCACCACATTCTTTTTATTTTTTTCATGCCTACCCCATATTGTTTTTGTTTTTTTGGTTCCTACCCCTAGATAGGTAACAATGTGTAGTTATTAAAACATTTTTTAAATTATTTTTTTGAGATTCCGAGCAATTATTATGATTTTTTAAAAGGAATAAAATTGAAAAAATCATAAAAAATTGAAAAAAAATTGAAAAAAATTGGGAGAAATGCTGTAAATTCATTAAAAATCGTGGTAAAGTGTTATACAAAGTTTTGAATCAAATGCAACACAAAATCTATGATATTTAGTGTATACACTCGATTTTGTCCCACTACAATACAATTTTATTTTTTTTTTGACCACCAGAATCTAAAATGGTAGTAGGGATTATTGTCGTACAATTTGTGATAGTAGGGATTATTAGAATCCAATATCCCTATATATATATATATTTATATATATATATATATATATATATATATATATCTTTTGCAAAATATATATATATATATATATATATGTATGTATTTTGCAAAAAACAAAACTTGGAAATTTATAGACAAAAAAACAAGTTTACACAGTGTGGGAAGGCTAGGCCCCAAACAAAAAACAAGGACTTTCATCACAAAACAATACCTACCATGCTACTGTATTTTCTCCTATTTTGTGGGAAGACTATAACTCTAGTTTGCATATCTTGCTTGATCTGCTGGGCAGTTTGCTACGGCGACAATCTTTTTCCTCCATGGACCACCGTGTTTCTCTGCCTCCAAATTTGGTAAGCAAGCGCACAGAAAATAGCTCGGGTAAAACTTTTGCAGGCTTGAGTCCCTTCCATGTTTGTTAGCCATTCAATCATGGCATCCAGTGACTCTCCAACGCAAAAAGACGGTTGCAGGATCCAAGACCTAATTTGCTCAGCCACATCTTTTGTGAAAGAACAGCTGGCAAACAAGTGATCTATGGTCTCCTCATCACGATCACAAAGGACACATGATAACTGGTCATTGGTATTCCAGTGTATGGTGCAAGAACGGACAGGGAGTTTGCGGTGCAGCAAAACCAGGTTATGAAATCGTGACGAGGTATAGTTAGAGGGCTCCAAGGAATGGTACTCCACCCCACGTATGATTGAGCATTGAGCAGCCATGAGTAGCCCTGACGGACCTTGTATACCCCGTCGGCCGACATATTCCAGTACCATCTCCTCCCGGCTTGGCTACCCCATTTGAAGATATCCTTGATTTCGCAGAGGTGCTTCCAGTAGGGATAAGTGTCGTAGAGGGGGTTGTAGTCCCACCAGGATCTGTGCTTGAGGTAGCGAGCATGAATCCATTTGTCCCAAAGAACGTACTTTTGGTTTTGGATATCCCACACCAATTTTGCAATGTGTGCTTTGTTCCAAGCAGTAGGGGGAATGATGATAATACGGGCCCAAAAATTGAAAATTCCCATTAGCACACTATTACTATTTATATATATATGATCGAGTTATCGTATTTGAACTTGATGTTTCATTTCATTCATGGCCTTATAAAGTTGGTTGTTTTGGGGTAAAAATGGAATACATGATTAAAGTGAATGATGAGTTATGATATGTATATCTATTTGATCGAGTTATTATATACAAAAGCTAAACCAAATCAATCAGAACTTTAGAAGTCGGATCAGAAATTTATGAGCTTTTGATTTTGCTTGTCCAGATACAAAGGCCCATTGGCCAGTACACTTCACGATCTCACAAAATTACATCTTGATTCTATTCCTACCCTTGTGACACGTCCTAGGTTTGGACCCGCTAGGAAAACAAGTGGCCTGCTAGGTGTTTACGCCTTAACAATCACACCTCATGAAATGTGTCATTGCCTAGCGTTTCATAAAACCCTAACGACATGCAATCAGGCTGCGGGGCCTACTGACTGGCCTAAGGTTTACAACATTTTAATTTCCAAACACATTGAATAGTCCTGGGAGTATTGACACTAAGATATTCTATCTTCTTCTCCCTCCATTTTCTTAATCCATGCAAGTTTATTCCTATGTTATTATCACTAGTTTTGATTTGCACGGATAAGCATGCAGAGTCTTTAAATCTTTTAAATAAAATCATGAAGGGAAATTGGATTCTAATAATACGAATTTTTGGACATATAAGACTTAATAATACAAACTTTCGATTATGTTTTGAATAATATAAACTTTGACCCCCTGTTGCCCCCAATAACACGCCACCGAGTTAAGATTAACTTGACTCGGTGGCGGTCTGACGTGGCGGCGGAGGCACGCGCTTGATTGGTTTGACTTTGCCACGTCATCCACGTTGACTTAAAAAATAATACGAACTTTACCTTATGTTGCTCTGAATGATACGAACTTTTTCTCTCTCTAAAAATCTCTGATCTCATTTTTACTTCTTCATCTTCTTCAATCCTCCCCTCCCCATTCCAAGAAAACAGAAAACCCAGAAAATTCAATTGGAAGCCATTGTTGCCCTTCTCACCCTATTTTTCCCTCGATTAAACTCATCACCTTTTATCAAGAATGATAAATAAAAATCTTGTTGCTCCAGAAGCTTGAGATTGAGAAGGAAGCAAGCAGAAAAAGCTTGAGAATTTTAGAGAGAATATGAGCAAACCCTAAATCTTTAGTTGAAATCGAGAAACATTGAAACAATCAAACCCTAAATCTTGCCCTAATTCAAGATTACCTCCATATCCGCCCCCAATTACGAGGGACGAAACCCTAAATTGGGGGTCGAAAGATACGCCACACCATGAGCAGTGCTCGAACTCACTGGAACCGTCAAGTGGGACCCAGGTGGCGAGGATTCCTATCCGATCGGAAACGGAGGCCTGGAACTGAAGAAGAATCGATTTCTCTGGCAGAGATTTCGCCGGAAAACCGAGGAAACCCATAAGTATCAGAAGCAAGAACAACGAACTGGGTGTCCGAATCCCATGCAAGTAAAAGAGCCGAGGAAAGCCAGAAGTATCAGAGGAAAATTGATGAAGATAATGTTTGAGAGCAACATGGGATCTGGGTTTTCTGGGTTTGATTTTGATGGAGAAGGATAGAGAGGGGGAGGATTGAAGAAGATGAAGAATTAAAAATGAGATTTGAGATTTTCAGAGAGAAAAAAGTTTGTATTATTCAGAGCAACATAAGGTAAAAGTTCGTATTATTTTTTTAAGTCAACGTGGATGACGTGGCGAAGTCAAAACAACAAGGCGCGTGCCTCCGCCACAGCCATGCCGATCGCAAGTTAATCTTAACTTCGGTGGCGTGTTCTTTGAATGCAACAAAGTCATATTATTCGTACTAATCGAAACTTCGTATTATTAGAATCCAATTTCCCAACCATGAAATGTTATACATTTTTTCATTTTTTTTGCAACCTTTTTTATTTGATTTTACCCCTTTTTTCATTAAATAAACACAAAACTAAACTATAAAGAACGTCAACAATGTTTTTTTTTTTCAAAGGAGCACATAAAAATACAGAAACACCTAAAAGAAGAAGTATTTGATTCTGCATCTTCTGGCTTCGTTAGTCAGGACATGTGCAGCCTGCAGTACTTGTCTAGACGTTTTCTCTATCTTGATTGAGCAAAAATTCAAAAAAGGTTTCATGAAGTGGTCTACAATCAGCTTAGCTTCCACTAGCATTGTACATGGCTGGAGGATGCTTGTAATGGTCACTTTTGAGTCAGTCTTAATGCACAAATTATCTAATCCTTGACTCATTGCATGCTCTAGAGCAGACTCCACAACCAAGAGTTTTGTTACAATGGAACTAGGCACAAGACAATACTATGCATTGGTTAGGTATTCATGTTTTCCCCTCAGTCACCCAGGCTATGTCCCCATGGAAAGGATGTTTCTCAAATTTTTTCTCGGGCTACCAAGCTTCCAATTGAATGTCTTATCCCTCGTTGGTTAATTCTCAAGAACCCTAGCACTGTTTATTTTTGTTTTAGTAACCTTGTGCCAAAGTTTAATCAAGTCACTAACATTGATTATAACTCTTTTTAGGTGAACAACTTGATTCTTATACACTTTCTCATTTCTGGATTTCCATATCTCCCAAAGTAGTGGTGAAAAGTTTAGCTTGTAGCTCGTGATCTCTACTCTGTAAGAAAAGAGAAAAAAAAGAAAAAATAATCCATAAATCAATTAGTATTAGTTGAAAGAAGATTGGTTCTCATGCATAATCCTAAGGGGTTTGCTTTCCAGATATGGTTCGCAAATTCACAACCACCAAACAAGTGTTACAAGCTCTCCACTGCCCCACTGTAACACCCCGATATGTGGTTAAAGTGTGGCTTAATAGGATTGAAATGACTACTCATATCACCAAGGTGCACCTTCTTTTATGGTAGCTCATTCGTTGGGAACTCCTCAGTTAAGCGTGCTTGGCTGGGAGTAATCAAAGGATGGGTGACCTCCTGTGAAGTTTTCCCAGGCAGCGTGTGAGCGAGGATGAAGCACGCTGGAAAGACTCGTGGTGATTTGTGGGGCCAATCAGCGATCCTTGAAGCAGTTATTGGTAATGTTCGCGGCCCGGGAGGGGCCGGGGCGTTACACCCCTCCCACAATGGTGACAACGACCATCCACATCAATTTTCCGCTTCGAGAGATAATCACCAAGAGGAAGTGCATTGACGGGGCATCTCTAAAGGAAGACCTTCCATTTGGGTAGGACCTCAAGCTTCCATAACAGTTTCCCGAAACGGTGGTTCTTAGCAATAATAGTTTGCTTAAGTTTATCCTGCATGAGATAAGTGTAATAGGATCCCGTGCAGAAGGAACCGTCTCTGGTCAAACCCTATAGTAAGTTATCCTTAGGAGGGTACAATGCTCTGAAATTCTACAACTCTGGGATTCACGAAATCACATTATGTTTGCCATATATCACATAGAGTGTTTTTAAATCAAAGGCCAACTGATATGAAACAATAATCAAATTTAGACCGTCGTATTTTCATCTGCCTAAATTCATAATAAATTCTTCTAAATGTAATCCAGGGGAGATTGCTGAAGAGCCAATTTGTTGGCTTCTCCATTCCTAGTCTTAGCATCTGAAAATGTGAAAAGATGGAAATCAACCCCAAATTGAGTCCGATTAAGATAGAAAAAACCATAACATCTAGGCAAGATTAAAAAAAAACAAAATTCTCGTCAAAAAAAAAAGAAGAAAAATCCACAACACAGAAGAAGAATCAAGCCCGAACTTAGAAGAAGAAGATTCGAAAATGGTTAAAAGAGCATAAAAGAGGAAGAAGCTGAAGAATCAAGTTGGAAAAAAGTTGAAGGACAAGACCACCAGCAAAAATAGTGACGTACCCAAATCGAGCTTTCGAGTTTTTCGAAAGCCATTTCTAGTGTTTTCTTGCTCTGACGGGTCTTCCCAGCAACCTTCTTCCTCTAGACGACGCTTGACAATGGTCCCATAGAAGGGCTAAGGTTCTTGGTCACTGCTCGATGGTTGAGAAAGAAGAAAGAGTTATGAGATCTTTGATAATATTTTCCATTTCTTTTTATCTTTTGTATACTTGTAAGAATCATATGTCATCTCATACACTCCAAATATGAGAAGTATGGGATTCCTTCTGGAGGGAACTTGATACCCTTACGTATCATGTCCCAAACCCTAAACGACCCAGAAACATAAAATATGGGAAGTTCCATTCCACTTATGTGAACTAAACATGCCCTCATATGAAAACAAAATCATGCATGGTGACATTACAACCTAATGGGGATATCGACCTATTAGTATTAGAGAAAATTTTACTATGTACAGAGAAAGTGAATTTTGGTTGCATTCAAAATTGGCCTCTAGTTTAGGGACAATCAGCTAGGGGGATTTTTGCTTTTTGGACCCTGTATTTTGGGGGTATTTACATTATGGACCCCCATGTTTTAAAGTTTGCAATTTGAACCCTGTATAATATGGGCCAAAAAAATTTAGCCCAAACTTAAGTTGAGCTCCGGTGAAGACCATGAACTGACCGATTTGCCCTTATGCCATTTATTCATTTATTTTTCTTTCCTTTGAAGCTCTTTTCCTGGTTTCCAAGTTCCTCCATCATCAACTCCCTCTTTCCCAGCCTGCCATTAGCATCGACTACATCCCAACTCTCAATCATCTCCACCAAGGAATACAAGGCAGTCTTCAACACACTCCTCGTCTCAAATTCAAACCCTAATTCTGTCTCCATCATCCTGTCCATCCTATTGCTTTGGTGCCGCTGTCGTTGTGGGTCGTGAGAGGCGTCAATCTTCCTGACAAAGGGAAGAGTACAATGCCACCATCAGTATCTCAACGCCCTCAAAAAACCAGAGCACTTGCCTTGTCAAGCGATTTTCTACTTAACATAACCTTGATTCATGGTTTTTCCCCCCTTTTTTCTTTTTTTTTCTTTTTTCATTCGAATGACCATAATAACTGTACATCTGGTGGTGTATATAGGCCACCAACCGCGGGTTTCAGAACAGATGGATTTCTAAGGCCTTCTCCAGAGCCTTGCACAGCCCATTCATTCCTGACAGCACAATTGACAACACTCATGTCAGAATACCATCACATTTCACGAACTATGAAAATAGGGTAATTAATTATGCAAATAGGATAATTATGCAGCACAAGGCACGCCTAAAGAGATACAATCGGCGTCAGTACGGATACCCAACCTGATAGTTTCTTGAATAGGTATTACCATGACCATGAACAGCCATTAAAAAGAGCTGCTTCTGTAGCATGGGAGGGTGAAAACAGGGGGGGATGGTGAAATTGAGTATGTTTCGAGGTGAGTTGTTGTTGCAACGGGGGAAAATGCGGAGCCATTGATACCAGAAATTCAAG
The DNA here is from genome assembly GCA_029582165.1 of Portulaca oleracea. Taxonomy (NCBI): domain Eukaryota; kingdom Viridiplantae; phylum Streptophyta; class Magnoliopsida; order Caryophyllales; family Portulacaceae; genus Portulaca; species Portulaca oleracea. Next base: position 42,676,058 of record CM055872.1, on the reverse strand, counting down.
GAATTGAGAGATTTGAGGGGAAATTGGTGCATACGAGTGGGTATAAATCAGGGGGAGAGTTTAGGAATCATAGGGTTTTGGTGGTTGGATGTGGGAATTCTGCAATGTGAAGGTGAAGATGGTGAAGATATGGATGACAGATATAGAGGCAGAATCCGAAAAACAGAAGTGGAAATGGAAAAAGAAGAGAGAGAAAGAAGTGCAGGGCGCCATCGTTGAGCAAGCAGGGGAGAGACTTTGAAAATGTTGATGATGCTGCTAAAGCCGTGGAAGCTTTGAATGGGCAGAAGTTTGAAGATAAGGAGTGGTATGTTGGTAAGGCCCAGAAGAAGGCTGAAAGGGAAGCTGAGTTGAAGCAGCGTTTTGAGCAGGCTAAGAAAGAGACAGTAGACAAATATCAAGGAACAAGGCGTGGAAATGTTTGACTAAATTGAAGGGTAACTTCGGCAGTTCAAAAATAATTTAGGGGCAATTTTGGAAAGAAAAATCGTTCAAACTATAATAGGGCCTCTTTTGGCCGGACCCCTCTAGTTATGTCCAGAATGTTGCCGAAATCAAAGTACAGGGTTCAAATTGCAAACTTTGAAACATGGGGGTCCATAATGCAAATACCCCCAAAATACAGGGTCCAAAAAGCAAAAATCCCATCTGCTAGGTGCTGATATCAGGTTTACTGTCATATGTTGTCACATCTAGTTGCAACGACAAAAATATAGGATGATCCAAGGTGTTGGACAAGAGTGATATGGTCTCCAGTTAACCTATCATACTTGCTATAATTCCTTAGCTTTTCAAGTGGAATTGTTTTCACGAACAAGTTATAGGTAACTAATCTAAATGCCTCATAGATTTATTATTTATTAGATCAATAACATTTTGTAGGGAAAAGATTTTAATTAGCAAACACATTACAAATGTCCTCGGTTACTAGATTATGCATTATATCTAATCCTTATTTGACCAAACCTAATAACTCAGGCCACATGATTGTAGATGAGCATAGGTGTAAGCGTTGTCTACGAGGCCATCGTCATACAGAGAGCTTGGAAATGATGGTTAGGCTATCCCTTCAACGATCACTTATCGAAAGCTATGCTCGAGCGCTATAGAGTTGGGTTGTTTAAAAAACCGGAACCGCTTCACCGAACCGTAAACTAGACAAAAAAATCGGAAACGGGCAACAACGAACCACTTCATTTTTCTGGTGCACCGAACCGGATAAACCGGATCTTAAACGAGGCAGTTCCGGTTTGTAATTTTCAAACCGACGAGGAACCGGAACCACACCGATATATATATATATATATATATATATATATATATATATATATATATATATTGATATATATATATATATATTGATTGAAAAAAAAATTACACAGATACAGTGGGAATTAGCAAGCAATGTAATTAAAAATGCTATTGAACTAACAAACAATGTAATTTACACAGACATAGTGGGAACTAGCAAACAAAAAACAATTTATGTAGACACTGTCGGAACCGAACTTTTTTTTTTTTGGTTGATTGAATGATGATTTTTTAATTTTGACGGAAATAAAGGCGATTCTGGTTAACCGGTGACACCGCACCATTAAATCCGGTGCACCGATTTAAAAAAACTGGGTGTTCTGGATACGGTTACGATTTACGATTTTAGAAAACCGTTTCAGTCGGTGCACCGCTTTGTGAAACCGTCACCACACTGAACCGCATCGTGAACACCCCTACTATAGAGAGAGTAAGATGATAAGCTTTATAGGTCCAGCCAGTGCTTGTGAAACCCATCTTGTAACCAAATCTTCGAAGGAAAGAGAACAAACAAAAGCTAAAATCTTAGAACCCCTCAAGGACGTTGATAGACTCAGGCTCAAGGACCTTGGCACTGGATCGGTTTTGAATGAAAGTCAAAATTCGAATATCCAGAAAAGATATAATGCGCAAGGAAAGAAATCTCAAGCAGGCAGAAGGATCTTCACCCAAGGCATCATAAGGACGTTCACCCAAGGCATCATAAGGACGTTCACCCTAGGCGAGAAGTTTCGATGCGAGTCAAAACGGGGAAGTTTTCTGGAAAGATTAATATATGTTTTCTTTATCCTTTTCTAACCAGACTAATTGATTGCACCTAATTGATTTGTAAGAAACAATCAATCAAGAAATTGGAAGGAAGACAATATTGTGAATTTCCGGAAATCTCATAAGAAGGAAAGAAGATCTGCGCAAAGTGGAAGGCAAGGCAAAACATGAAGATGGAAAGAATCGTGAAGAATCAGCCCCCAACGTCTTTATCTTGCTGTTACAAACACACCTATAAATAGAAGACCTAGAGGTTGAAGATAATCAACGATTCCACGGAAGAAATCGGGTGTGTGTGAAAAACAGAGGGTGCTCTGTTTTTGTTCTTTCTTCGAGTAGAAAGTTGTGTTCTTTGTGAGAGTTTGTGTGAATCAATTCCTTAACGGACTTAGGTTTTGATTTGAGTGATTGTAATCGAATCCTAGACGGACTTAGGTTCGATTAGAGCTTACACCAAATCTGTGCTTGGTGTATGTGTTTACCCAGAAATTTGGTTCGAAGTTTCTGTGTTCGACTGTAACCCTAAGGACGTTTACCTTAGGCAATTCGATTCGCTGCAAAAGAAATAAAGGAGGTTATTCAGTTATCTTTTCTATTGTCCTTTATTTCAAGTTTACTTTGATTTATCTCAAAGTTGAATCTTAATCTGAGAATATTAAGACCCTAACGTCCTTTACCAGTGAGCATTTGTGCAGAAAGTTTCATAACCCTATTCACCCTCCTCTAGGGTTCTTTCATAAAAGACTCAACTAAAGATAAAATCTCTATAAATAAAAACATAACTCATTATTTGGGATGTTCTTTCAATAATTTTTAGGTTATCCCCTTCAACGATGACTTGTCGAAAGCTATGGTTAAGCGCTATAGAGAGAGCTAGATGACAAGGTTTAGCCTCGGTCGAGCTAGTGCTTTGGAAACTCATCCATTGCTTTGCTCCCACGAATGTGACAACCTCCTTGTCTTCATTTCCCACGGCTGTGGCACCGGATCCCCAGTTGTCCTACTTAGCCCCATTAAAGTCAATCTAGATCAACCTAGGGCTAGGCGGTCTCCAACAACTAGGATGTTGTGACCTCAATGAGCTCATTTTTGTTTGAGTAGTACGTTACTCCTTGATAATCGTTAGCATTTTGCCCTCTATCATCTTCAACATGCCAAATCTACCATCAAACAACATGATGTTTTTGTTACTCCAGATCCCCCCATGCCATGCTCACCAACTCACCTCATATATCCGCATGTTTTTCCAATGCCATACAAAATTTGTCCAACAATGTGGGGCACTCTAACCTCCATAGTTCCTCATTGAAGCGATTCGTAGTCCAAACTTGTTGCACCCATTTACAAGCACAGAGGGCATGTTGCATTGTCTCTTCCCATTCCCTACATAAACCACAAGTGGTATTCAGGTCAAAGACTCGTTTACCAACTCCAACTTTAGTTAGGAGAACACTTATAAGTCATCACCGCTCTCCAAAGGAAAAACTTTACTCTCGAGGGAATGCCAAGTTGCCACACCCACTTCCAAAACTTGTTGTCCTTCATTGGTTCTAGGAGAAGGTTTGTCTTGGTTCCATTCTCTATTCATATGATAAGTAGGCTTTGCCGAAAGGATGTCATATGAAGTATACTGCCAGATCAATTTGATCTGGTGGCCAAACACTAGAGAGTGGGATGGATTTGATCAAATCAGACTGAAACTTCATGAACACCATATCCGACATACTTATTCTCCTACTACTCTTATACCCTTCAATAAAGCCATGAACTCGTAGCAATGAAAATTCAGGTTTAGGGGGAGTGATTACCTTGAAAGATGTATGCCTTGATAGCCCCCGAGAGTCCCAAACATTAATGGAGAACCGGTCTCCCACCATCTATCTCGTGCCATTTTTCACAACCCATAGAACACCGAACATGTTCTTCCTCATATAACGTGCATGGGACTATGCATGTGCATCCAAAATCCCAACGCTAGAGAAGTACTTAGCTTGTAGGATTTGGTATACAAGGGAATCTGATTTGCTCATCAGATTCCAAACTTTTTGGGCAAGCAATGCTTCATTAAAATCTTCCAAGTCTCAAAATCCCAACCCACCGACGAGCTTGTTGTTACACAATTTTTACTTTCCAACCCAATGAATCTTCCCCTCCCTCACTAGTACCAGATAATAATTGTGTGAATATCGTTACATAAGGTGTTTTGAAGCTTTAACACAATTATAGCTTATGTAGGGGTCAAAGTGACAACAACCTTTATAAGGACTTCCCTATCGACCCATGACAGATTTCACCCCATCCACCCCTTGATGACACTCTTTGCCACTTTGCTTTGAATACTAGCAAATGCCTTCCTCTTAGATTCCCCACCTGAGTGGGTAATGCATGAGAGAAAACTCCTCCCATATCCAGAATAATCATTATAGCTTCTAACTTTTGGACGGAGACACCCTTGCTAAACATGATGTTGGACTTTGAGAAATTCATTTTGTGGCCCGATGCCAACTCTTACTCAAGCAAAATATTTTTCAAGTACTATAGAAATTCACCAAGAATATTTCATAAAATGTATATTTATTGATAAATTAAAAAAACAAGATAATCTGAAAAAATTAACGGGTGTATATTTTTTATTAAAAAAATAGACATTAACGGGACAACTTAAATAAAATAATGGACATAATCTTTGGACCGATAGACTAGGAGGGTGTTATGTTCATTGGTGAACTGTAGAAAGTGAAAGTTTCTCCACACTTGTCAAAATTTTACTGAAATCTTTAAAATTTTTTATTTTCTTAAACTTACCTCAACTTAGACCGCGTTCTTTTATACGGTGTGATTGTTCGCGGTTCCACATCGCATCACAAATTTCCATTTTCCACCACAACTCACTATAACTTTCCATTTCCCTTTTTATTAAAAGTGAAAACTTTTCAAAGAAAAAAAAAACAGAATTTTCACTTTATTTCCATCTATCATTAGTTTCAAATTAAAATACATCAACCTACCTTCCATTATTGCCACCACAACTTTCCACATTCCAGTACACCACAACTAGGAGCATGTCACATTCGTTGGTAAAATTGTAACAAGTGAAAATTTCTTCAAGCTTATCAAAATTTATCTAAATCTTTTATTTACTTAAACTTACCTCAACTTAGTCAAATTTATCCAAAAATAATTAGACCTGGCAATCGGATGGATCGGATCGGATTTGGATCGGATTAACTCGGATTCGGATTTTCGGATCGGCCGTACTCTGGTTAGGATTCGAATTCGGATCGGATGGGGTTCGGGTTCGGATTGACTCGGATGTGTTTTGTCGGGTTCGGATCGGATTCGGACCGGGTTTAATCGGATCGTAATTTTCGGGTGGAATTCGGGTTCGGATTGACTCGGACGGGTTTTTGTCGGGTTCGGATTGACTCGGAGGGGTTGTGTCAGGTTCGGATCGGAATACGACCGGTTTTGATCGGATCAGGATCTTCGGGTTATAGTTGGATCGGGTGGGGTTCGGGTTTGGATTCACTCGGATGGGTTTTTGTCGAGTTTGGATCGGATTAGGACTGGGTTTGATCGGATCGAGATCTTCGGGTTGTTTTTGGATCGGACCAAATTCGGATCTAAGTTTATAATATTGGGTAAACAATCTAAACATGTCATATACACCGAAGTAATGCAATTAGTCTATAATTTTATGCCAATTACATAGACCTTGTTTGAAAAATGTGTAGTTTAGATATATAGTGGTTGTGGATTGGCGGATGGTTTCGAATAAACGTCTACTAAGCTCTAAATTCATAATTTAAAAATCAAAATATATAATTTATAAATTAAAGGTAATCATCACAAAATTTACAAAAATCCAACTTTAAAGTAAAGTTGAATTATATAATTTATAAATTATAATGGTACCAGACATTTTTTATTGTGATTGGTCGAATTATAATCGGGTCGGCTTAGTTTGGTTCTATTTCGGGTCGAATGTGCGTCGAGCCGGGTGAAACTCCATTCGGGCAATTTTCAAATTCGGGTTAAATCAAATTTGACTCGGGTCGGATGCAGCTTGAATAAGATAAAATTCGGTTCATGCAAATTTCGGATTCGGGTTAAATCGGATTTGGCTTGGCTCGGGTCAGATAAAATTCAGGTCGGGCAAATTTAGATTCTGGTTAACTCGGATTTGGCAATGCTCGAGTCGGGTTCGGATCAGATCAAATTATTTCGGATGTGGCTCAGGCCGGGTAAAAATCAGTTCGGCAATTTCGGATTCGGGTTAACTCGGATTTGGCAATGCTCGGGTTGGGTTCGGATCGGATCTGATTATTTCGGATCTCTTTCTTATTCGGTAAAATTCGGGTTGAGATTCGGATCGGATTCGGGGTCGGATTATCTCCGGGTTCGGATCAAGACCGGATCATCCATTTCGGTGTCAGATCGGATTCGGATTCGGATTTTTAGGATCGGATTTCGGATCTCGGATCAGCTTTGCCAGGTGTAAAAATAATTTTACCTTAACCCCCTTACCCAACAAATTTGACACAAAGGGCAGCTGACATGTGGATTGATAGTTAAGAGTTAAGAGTTAAGAGTTGCATGGGCATGGCATAACTGACTTTGTAAAGTAATATTTTATGAGGATAGTCGTCATGAGGTATGTCATCTCCAGCATTAAAAAAAAATGCTTCATATCCTCCACGTAACAAATCCAATTTTGTATTTTTAATTCATAAATTTGGACGGCTCCAGCTAATTACTAAATATAGTATAAATGGCTAAATTATTTGGTTCACTTGGTCTCTACGAGTCCCCGACTCACGCCCAGCAACTTTTGTTTCTTATTCGCAGTAGTCTTATGTAAAATTCTTTAATTACTACCTCCGTCATAAAAATATTTATTCTTTGACTAAATTTTGATCATTGATTATTCTCAAATTACAATGAGTTACGATATGAAATTACCGCTATTATAATTTTTACTAATGTGTCTTTCCGATGGCGGTAATTTCATATCATAACTCATTGTAATTTATGAGTAATCAATGGTCAAAATATAGTCAAAGGATAAATATTTTGGGATAGAGGTAGTATAATTTTGGGTTTTGTGTTCCAAATAATCGGTATTGAGGGTTTTGTGATAGGAAGTAGTTCAAAATGACTTTTCGGGCAACGATATTTGACCTGTACTTAGTATCTTATTTTCTCAGAGCATAATATTAGCATTTTCCACCAACGGAAAAATGACGTGGCAACAAGACTACGTGTTGTTGGCTGAAAATTATAGACTAATATTATGCAATGAGAAAATAGGATAGAAGTACATATTGTCATTGGCAAAAAAATCACTTTGGATTATTCTATTCACAATGCCCTCAGTAGGAATTATTTCGAACCAAAAACCGTAAAGTTTTTGTCTAAAACATCATTTTATGATAACTTTATATAAATAACTAATAATTTATTTATGCTAATTTTAATAAAACTGATGTGAAAAATTATTGTTCACATTTATATCAAAAAATTATTCTAATATAATTTTATTATTTAAACTAAAATATTCAAAAGATTACATTAAAATGAGTGTCTCATCATAACCATTCCATATACCATAACGATCACTGGATCAGCAAGATATATAATTTTCCATAATTGTTATATATAAAAGTTAGCATTTTGAATAATAGATGTACAATTTTAAAGTAACAATTAGTAAACAAATATTTAAATAAGCATTTTAGAAAAAAAAAATAGTTATAGCTTATACCACATCCTTTGTCAATGTTGTATGATATATAATTTTCCATAATTTTAGTTGTTGTATGATATTATCAATGTGAATTGGATATGGTTTACTCACTCCTTTATAGCTTATACCACATCCTTTATCAATGTTCTACCGCAATCCTGGTCACATTGGGTATGGCATCATACATCCTAATACTAATCAAAACACAATTATTTTTTAATAAGAGTACGTTTAATTGGACAAAATCTTTAGAAAAATCGTTCAACTTTTCTAAATTGACTAATTTTCCCTATATCTTGATTGTCATTTGATAATAAAAAATATTTTACGTGGTATCCACAATTTAATAATGATGACTAGGGAAAAAAAAACCCAATGAAGGGTTAATAGAAAAAAAATTTTACAGTGGAAAATATGATTTGAAGTGTGAAAATTTCCAAAATCTACGTGATACTAATAGTAAAATTTGTGGGTCCTGCTGAATAGAGATAGGAGATTAATTGTAGGACTACGACCAATCAAAAAATAGATAAATATTGAATTAAATTATCTTGGCATAATAATAAGAAGAATAATATTAATATTAATGTTAATATGTCCCGCTAAATGGAGAAAGAAGATTAACTGTAGAGATTACAACCAATCAAAAAATAGATAAATGTTGAATTAAATTATTTTGATGCAACTATCAGTAATTATTTTGACATAATAATAATAATAATAATAATAATAATAATAATAATAATAATATCTATTAATATACCAAAGCTAAGCATTTGAATTTTAAAATATTAAGCAGATAGCGAGTTTAGGTGCATCATGAAATTTGTCATGGCCAACGTTAATTAGCATTTTAGGAAATTTTCTATTTCACCAGACACCAATACATGTTTTGTTTGAACAATTTATTATGATTTTTTCCATTAAACAATTTCATCAATGTTTCGTACTATCTATATCGACGATTAGTTATTCATTAATTCTCCCCTCCTCTTAAAACAACCATTTTATTATACTACGTGCATCGCACGAGTTCAGGACTAGTATTCATACAACAACAAACTCAAACAACTATAAATGAGTAGTTTATTAGACGTTTCATAAATTTCCAAAATACTTTTTCAGAAAATTTTCCCACAAAACCTAGCGAAAATATTGGTTAAAATTCTACCAAACGCTTTCTAATATTAAAAGGCAAACAAGGATGCTCCAAATGGGCTTTATCGCCCATTCATGGGATGGTCCAGCCAAGACCAAGAGGGAACATGTACAACTGGGCTTTGACACTGAAATAAGTAGTTGATTCATCAATTGGGTACAAAGCATGCATACAATTAGTGTCTTCTTTTCAAAAAATGATTGACCCAAGTTGTCCGACTTTCTTTTCAATAATTGAAAATAGACCTGGCAGTTTCTGACCCGACCCGAACCCGTCCGAAATTATGGATTTTGAACACGATTTTTTCAACTAAACCCGAAGTATACCGAACCCGAAAATCAGCGGGTCAAACCCGACCCGCCCGTTTGACCCGAAAAATTAATTTTTTAAGTTCAACTTTATTAGAATTTGTGATTTTTCTTTGTAATTTTTAACGTTAAACTATAAGCGCAACTTATTTATTTGTTATTTCTCTAATTTAAGTTAAAATAGTTACAATAATCTATCGTTACTAGAAGATAATCATATTTTATTATGTATATTGTACAAAAAGTAGTATTTAGAGACCATTTTTTTTAAAGGAAAAGCGGAAAAAGGTCGCAATCATAACCCGTTGGGTTAACCCGAAACCGAAATGCACCGCCCGTATCTCCCGAACCCGAAATACACCTGACCCGTATTTACCCGAACCCGATATACGACCGACCCGAAACCGCCCGCCCGACCGAATTGACAGGTCTACTTTTGTGCCTAATTCTATAGAGGATCCAGATTGTGATGGGTTTGGATCTGCTTCCAGCAAGACCATTACTGATCCCATTGATGGTGTGGATAGCAGTAAACGTGTAAGTAGGTTAACTTACAAGGATGCTCTTCTGAGTGGATCCAAATTCAATCAGGTTGAGGAAAGGGATCAGGGCATCAACTCTGACAGTGAGCGCATTCATAGTAACCCAATTGTGTCCTTTGATGATGTGGAAGAGCGCGACTTACTTGCAGATATTGAGGATTCCATTCTTGAGGTCAAGAAGGGTAAAGCCTGAAGCAAGAGAAAGCAAAACATGTTGATGAAATCTAAGTGGCAGCTTGTTAGAGAAGCAACTTGTAGAGTTGTTCCTGGCCAAAAGGATGGACTGAAGGCTAGGAAGACTAGACGCGCAAACTTGGAAGATGACATTCTTGATGATATTGATGCCGAGGTTGAGCACACAAAAAAAATTATTGGCAAGAATATAGGCGTGAAACTCCTCGATGACTCACCCAAGTGAAGCTGCTCTGTTGTGATCGTTGTCGATTGAGAAAATGTTTTGGTTGTAGTTATTCTTTGTTGTATTGTTTATGTTTAACTGTTTCTTGGCAGGCATGTTACTTTTGAAGTGGAATGTTTGCTGTTTGTATTGCGGTTTTGCTGTATTATGTGAACCTTTATAAGCCTTTGGCTTGCAATAATCGGAAAAAAAAATAAAAAGGTATATGAATCCATGTTAGATGATAACCAAGCGAGTATTAATGCCCGGCAGGAAACATAGGCCTATAATTCCATATACAAACAATCTTAAAATCATTTTCTCTATAACTCAAAAGGATACCAACTGCCCCACAGCTATGACATTTTGGAGGCTTAGATATACATCACCTTGCATTTGCAACTACAAAACCCTTGATTTCTTGTGATCCAAGATTAGCAAACACAATTACTAGGCCTAACTAGATCAAATAGAGAGTATTTGACAATTTATAACATACTATCTTAAATAATTGAGCCAAAAAAGTTTGTCCTGCATTCAGCTTATTGTCAACAACAGTAAAGGAGTTCCAGGAGCATCCACTTTGTATCTATCCAGCCAGAGGTGGGCTTTGGGACATTTTGATGTAAATAATCCTAACCTGCAACCAAAAAAAGGGGGGGAAAAACAGCTCGAGACCAAACAAATCTCAATCCTTTTCACTACTAATTTAGAGTTTGCAGATAATCTGCTTAATACGTATTACATGTACCAGGAGCATATGCATTGGATATGTATAAATGAATAATTATGTTATTAAAAGTAAACAATATTATGCGTGTTCAGGGGGCAGATTTGTTGATCAAGCTTTGTTGATGACTTGAATCAAACAAACAAACTCCCATGGGAAGCAAGCATATGCGGGTTTGGGGGACCCAAATGTATGAAATTTTCCTCCTAAAGTTCTTGGAAAAAAATGTCACTAAACTTTTCAAATTATTCAAAAATGCACTGAGTTTAAAAAAGTGTCAAAACTGTCACTAAATTTTCCATAATGTTCAAAATTGTCATTATGACTGGGAGTTGTAGGTTGAACCGGTTAATTGCTCATAAAAATTTGTAAAATAATTGAAAACTGAAAAAACTAAGACTTTAAAAAATTTATACCCATCTCTCTGTTGATGTCTTCTCTCCATTCTCAACTCCTTCCATCTTCCTCTCCTCTGGTCTTCTCCTCTAGTCTTCTCTCCATTATGGGTGGCAGGAAGAAGATGCCCAGTCAAGGGAGGGAGTTTGAAGTTGGAGAGAGAAAGATGAGGGGTAGGGATTAAGAAAAGTTGAGGGGTAGGAGTTTATAATGTGAAATTGGGGTAAAATTGGGGAAACCCTAAATAGAACAATAGCAGACTGCACAGTCGCGTCGCACAAGTCTCTCTATAATCTATAACGCTGCTAGTGCTCCCTCCCTCTCTCCCTCCTCTCTCTCTGCATCAACACCATGACTATTCAGTATTCACTGCTCAGATCTGTGCACTCAATCAACCACCATTGTGCCTGCTGCCGTGTCCAAGCGTTATGATCAGGTCAGGTACGTGTCATGGGTCTTGTCATGTCGACACTGGTAGGGCACCCTGAAAGGTTGGGTTCAGGTAACATAGAGTGTCACAACAGATTAGTAAACCTTGACTTTCACCACACCTGATTATTAACTATGTGCATGACTCATAGTCCAATCGAGTTCTTTTAACTAACCTCTGAGTGCCTCGTCTACAATCTGCTGAACATATGCTTAGGTACCTTAAACATACAATCTACAAAGGAGCATCCCATTTGCAACATCTACTCTAGGAAGTAGGAACCTAATTGTGAATTGTGATGCAGATAGGGGCACCAGTCTTACATACAATCTACAAACGATTGATACAGTTCAAATAAACTCTTAATTTACAAGCTACAAAGCAGAAGTATCAACAATTGAATCTTCCTCTCAGCACATAATCAATCAACAAATTTCCACCAAATCACTCAATAATAAAATTCTCAAACTTTTTCCTCTAATTCATACACAAAATTACCCAATTTGAATTTAATTTAAGAGGGTTACACAATAAGTACTTGGATTGAGACCTCCCAAGTTTGGCAGATGGTTCAGGCTGGCTAGTACTGATGGAATCTGAATGTCCAAGGGTTACACAATAAACTTCAATAAACAAAACTTGTATAAAGCAACATAAATTTATCTTTCTCACTCTATAGCATCTTGATCTTGAAATTTCATCCCTCAAATTGCTCAATATGATCCTCAACTTGATCATCCATTGTGAATAAATCTTAAGATTGTTAAAAGTTTTGGGGAAACACGATCACAAACAAGATGAGAGATCACTTCTGTAGCTAAGAGTCGATGGTCAAAACTCGTCTCCCCTTAAGACTTATTCACAAGACCGCGAATAGACTCAAGGGTAAAACTTAACTTATTATGAGCAAAGTACAAGATCTCTCAGAAAACTCTCAAAAAGTTTTCATAGTTCCATACCTTAAGAATTGTGTTGAAACTCTCTAGGAAGAAGGAAAAGTGTTTGTAGTGTGTTGAATGAATAGAATTCTTCCCCTATTTATAGTGTTCAGGAGCATTCGAACTTGTCAATTACAAAGCATGATTGAGGGGCACTGTCCATGGGATTTTGACCATGATCAACAAATCATCATTGACTGAGAGAATCGGTCAAGAGTAATCCAAATAATATTCCCTGTGAGTTAATTATCAAGGTTAAAATCAAGGAAATTCGAAACTCTCACTGTTGGGCATTACAACGAGTCGTGTTGGATTAACACGGACCGCAGTGACCACAACACCACCCATGCCAGGCTAGCACAGCCTGTGTTGGCCTGTGCATACTTGTGCATCTAGACGCCAACACGATCAGTCTCCAGCCTGACACGATCCATGTTGGACCAATTTCAGCTCCTAAAGCTTATTTTGGACCTTCCCAAAATACTCCCACATAGCTTAGTTTCTGTGTATTTGTGTATAATTAACTTTGCTTGAGTAGATTTTGTAAATGTAAAAAGATGATTAGGACGACCGAAGCTCACGACCGACATATTTCAGGAAAGAGGAAAGGAGGGAACCCCGGAAAAGGCAGACAAGCTCAATCATCAAATTTTGGCATCTTGAGAGGTGACAATCCCTTTCACGTTAGCAACCTCAAAGATATCGCTAAATACCAAATCCTTAGCCAACGTAATATAGTTTCCACATGGTATTTGGATGAACAATTTTTAGAAACAATCGGTATGTCACATGATATTACTTGGTTGTTAGAAAATTGTAGGATACTAAATTTTGCCATGATGAGGGAGTGAACATATCGTTCATTAACCTTTGAAATTCTGAGCTCCCTCCATGTGGATTTGACTACGGTAGATGGAAAAATACAATTTAGGTGGCTAGGGGATGATCATGTTTTCACATTATTTGAGTTTGCTAATGTTTCTTCTCTCCTGGAAATCTTTGATCGTAATCAGAGGATTATTCCTTGAAATTCGGAACCCTATTGCTTTTTGGCGGTTCCAAACAACTAGGGAGGATTATGACCTGAGCAACTCTAAGTACACCAACGTCCCCAACCCAATTTTCCGGTATGTACAACAAATTTTATCATGTGGCATGTTCGGTACGGGTGATAGTATGAACGATATGGAGTTGCATGATTTGCATGTGCTGTGGAGTATGTAAAATAATGAGGGGAATGTGGACCCTGCGGTTTTACTGCTCTTCATTTTGCGCATGTTGCTTCTGGTTCCTTAGGGAACATAGTTGTTGGTGGTTTGATTATCGTGCCTGCTAGACTAGGAGGGTGTGATCCCGCCGGTCATGATGATGACTTAGTGCTTAGGCCAGAAAGATTAGATTCTAAAACAATAGAGGTCAGAAAGTCTACAACTAAGTGAATGCAAATAATTTACAAATGAGCAAATAAAAACCAGGAAAAAGAAAACCAAAAAAAAAAAAGAAACACTAAAAGAAACAAAACAAGCAAAAACCAAAGTCGAAAAGTTTACAATATATACAAAGGCAAGGGCACAACGACGATAAAAAATATGCATACGGGGCACACAAAGTTCATTGGGGTGGAGGTGGATGTGGAGGATAGGGCTGGTAAGCATGCCAGTCACGCATAGAGCATAACAAATCAAGATTCTGGGTTTGATTTTGTTCTGTCTAGTTTGAGAAGACCTAAGATATGCAAACTCAGATTCACAATAGGATCTTAAAGAGGCTTGGGCGGCTAGGATAGAATCAAACCTCACTTCAAAGTTAGACTCTTTCGTTACATCATCATCATCATCACCACCATCGCCACCCACATGAGCCGGTGGAGTAGCTGGATGGGAATCCTCATTTCCCGGAAGGAAAAGGATATTCGGGACATAGTTGATAGACAAAAGGTCATGAGGTAAATGCACCTCAACATGATTGCATCACTGCATACGTAAAACTTTCTTCGGTTTACATCATTGCATGCGTAAAATTTTCCATAAATATGGAAAATTTTACGCAAGCAATGATGTAAACCAATGAAAGTTTTACGTACGCAGTGATGCACCTATATATTTACGTAAAGAAGTAAGGGGGAAGGCAAAGGCAGTTGGGAGTGAGTGAGTTTACTTGAGTTTGTTTTCAACTTTGTATTGTAAAAATGTTCTAAGTTCTTTTCTTTTGGAAAAACAGTGATAAAATAAGTCTGTTTTTAATAAATTCGAATATCTTTATATCTTCCAAATTTTGAGAGAAAGAGAGGTTGTTAGGTTAGAAGGCCGAAGTAAGACCGGTAAAGCCTGAAAAGAAGGTGTGGCGGCAAGTTGAACGATTTTCAAACTCTCTATTTTTCAGAGGAAGAAAGGTATAAATTTATTTTGAAGTTTATAAATTCAGTTTATTTTATTTTGTACGTACCAATATTAATCTCGCTGAAGAAATCACGTTAATTGTTGATACTCAAATCTGCTCTCCAAGAAATAGTTTTAAACCTTTTTTCTACAAAAAGTTGCCAAATCCTTGAAATTGATGGTATCAGGACCTATATAACAAACTAAAAAGCAATAAAATGAACGAACAACATAATAGACAAATATATAAACAAACCTTGAATGTGAATGTAGAAGAATTTACAATAGAAATTGGTATTGGATTATATGATGAAAGTGAATTATTAAGATTAATAAAATACTTATCCCAGAATAAACAACAATGTTTGTTTTTTCCGACAAAATTTTTGTTCATAACAGAAACATTATTTGAAATATATAAATCTTGCTCAAAAAATTACTATGTAGTCTACAACTAAAATAAACAAAAAAGGAGATATAATATCATGACAAACATTTAATTTACCAGAATTAAAATGCTATACTATCCAAGAAGCATGAGAGTTTTTGAGATCTTTCAATTTAACAACAAGAGATTATAGGTTAAACATGTTAATTTTAATTGTAACTGAAACGCGTGCAACATTAAATGCTTAAGCTTCAACCCAATTCAGCCCGAAAACAACGAAAAGACCAAAATGTCAAACCAAATTCAACCCGAATTGCCAACCATAAATTTAATAAACACCTTCCTAAGGCTTTGTTTGGCTACAGCGTTTGTACTAGAGTTTATGTTTAACCAGTCAAAACACTCTTTATAAAAATTATTGGCGTTTGATGGAACATCGTAGATGCATATTAGTGTTTATAGGAGTGTTTGACAGACGTTGAGATTGGGAGTTCTCGGATTAAATTGCCCTTGAACTTGGCAGAAAAGTTAGTATTGCCCGTGAAAATTTTTTTGTTGACATTTTGCCCTTGCACCGGTTAAAAGAAACAAAATTACCCTTTTGACCTGATATTGTAAGTTTCAGGTGATTTACTAACATTTGTGCAGGTTAAATTTTTTTCCCTCCCTAATTATGTTTGACAAATTGAAAATATGTCTTAAAAGCACTGGTCCCCTTTTATTTCGTCACTTCCCTCCATTCAAAAAACAACTCCAACCTTTTCCGCTTCCTTTCCCTTCCATCATCCTCCACCTGGTTCGGCTTCTTCACTTCAGCTTCATCATCGTCGACTTTGCTGTGACCATTCCTTGCGTTTGATGCTTCATCTCCATCGTCAGACTCAATTAAAGCAACAAGTGAAGTAAGGTAAGGGGTTCAACTTCATTGGAACAGTAAAGATTAGGGCTTGTTTGAATGATGTTTCCATATGAGTATGATGATGTTGGTATGTGTTGTATTGTCGTTAAAGATGATTTTTTTGAATTGATTATGCAAAATTCTGGGATTTCTAGGGTTTTTGTGATGTTGGCAATTTTCTGGGTTTAATAGGTGGGGGCCTTTACTCTGTTTGAATGGTGTCTCTGCCTTTATGAAAAATGTGACTAATTATGATAATTTTTTGCTAATTTTTAGGGTTTGATCATGGGTAAGTTGCATATTTTCCATGGGGATGAGTTTGAAAGTGAGGGGTATCTAAGATATGTTGAGAGTGAACTGTCTGAGATTGATGTAGACCCTGATTACATAAGTGTAGATGAGTTGGTTGACATTGTCATGGAGTTTGGATATACAAAGGACAGGATATTGAAGATTTATTTTAGTAAACCATGTTTGCCATTTGAGGAGAGTTTAGTTCCATTGGATGGAGATGATGAAATTAGGGACTTGATTGCATTACTGAATGGATGTGATTTTGTAAGGCTTTATGTTGATCATGGTTGCAATGATATTGTGGAAATTGGTAACAATAATCATGTGGATCAAGGGGAGGAGGAAGTTGATGATGAGGATGATCAGGGGGACCCTGAATACTTTCAGGAGGATGACTGTGAGGATGATGATGGAGACAGTGATGATGAAAATGGTTCTGATGTTGATGATGAAGAGGCTGTGGCATTGAGGAAGAAGAAGAAGCAGTTGAAAGAAGCTATTCAAAGTGAGAGGAAAATGTTGGAGTTGGAAAATCAGAATGACAATGGTGATGATGTAGAAGTAGATGGGTGCCAAGGAGATGAAAAATACCACGACTCTGACTGTCCTAGCAGTCCAGAGAGTGAGGATGAGGAAGGTGAAGGAAAAAAGAAGGAGAGGTGTAGGAGGAAACAAAAGTGTCATTACCCTAAGTATAATCCAAAAAATCCTCGTAAGTTTGTATGTGGCATGACATTCCCTGAGAAAAAGGATGTGGTGAAAGTTGTCACTGAATATAGGATTGTGGGAGGTTATAACTTGAGGGTAATGAAGAGTGATAAAGGGAGGTACACACTAGAGTGTAAGGCTGAGGGTTGTAAATGGAGGATGTACTGTTCACAGGTTGGTAAAGAAAAGAGTTTCCAAATCAAGAGACTTGACAAGGAACACACTTGTATTCCTTACAGTATGCAAGCTGGACATAGGAACATGAGTGTAAAATGGTTGGCTGAGCATTTTAGGGAGATGTTTAGGATCAACCCATCTTGGAGGGCAAGAGACTTGCAAGAGATGGTTAAGGTTGATTTGAACTATAAGGCAACAATGTCAATGTGTACAAGGGCTAGAAGGAAGGCATTGGCCTCTATCATTGGTGACTACAGGAGTCAATTTGCACAGCTAAGGGACTACCTGTGGGAACTTCAGAAGAAGAACCCTGGCAACACAATTCAGTTGAACACAACCCCTTCACCCAATGGGGAACATGTGTTCAAGTTTGTGTACATATGCCCTGGTGCATTAAAGAAAGGACTTGTTGAGGGTTGTAGAAAGGTACTTAGCTTGGATGCATGTTTTTTGAAGGGTCCTTGGGATGGACAACTATTTGTTGCTGTTGGCAGGGATGGTAATAACCAAATGTATCCAGTGGCTTGGGGAGTTGCAAAGAGTGAAACAAAAGAGGTGTGGGAATGGTTTATAGAGCAGTTGGCAATAGATTTGGGCATGGCTGAGGGAGTGCAATGGACTCTTATTTTTGACCAGCAGAAGGTAACTTTGATTTTCAATTGTCATATTTTTCCTTGGCTGTTTGATATTAAAGTCATTTAAATAATATTATGAACTTGACCTTGTGAAGGGTTTGATAGAAGTTGTTAAGAAGTACCTTCCTCATGTTGAGCACAGGATGTGTGCAAGGCATGTTTATGCTAACTTGACAGTTAGGGTTTAGGGTTTAGGGTTTAGGGTTTAAGGTTTAAGGTTTTATGGATTTTAATATCTTTATATTTTTCCTTTGTAGCCCACCAATGTCAGAAAAAGGAAGGCATCAACTGCTCCCTCTGCTGCAACGACCACTGCTCCCTCATCTGCAACAACCACTGCTCCCTCTGCTGAAACAAGATTGAAGCTGCCAATGAGGAGGACCCCTACAGTTGTTCTATCAAGCCAGCAACCATTCACCAGCACACCCCCTCAACCCCAACAACCACCACCACGAAGAAGAAGATGGTTCTGATGAAGTTTAGGGTTTCTATTTTGATGCTTTAGGGTTTGACAGTTCATTTTGATCATGTATGTGACAATGATAACTTTATAGTTTCATGTACTTGTTTTGTTGGCACATGAAAGCTCTAGATAGGATAGAGATGGGGAATATGTATTTAGTACATTTTTTGGGCACTCTTTGTTGTTTGAGTGCATTTGATGGCCACTGTCAATCAAACAATGATGTACCAGTTTCATATTCCTTTAAATGATGATCATTTATTTTGGGTTGTTTGTTGATTTTACTTTGCCATTTAATGCAATCATTGTTTGACATGATTTTTGGTAGGTTTCCATCAATGTGTCATTGATTGAAACAATCTGATCCACTTTTTAACCATTAAAAGACATGTTTGAAGTATGAACTCATGCATGTTTGCATACCAAATCAGAACAAGGCAATCTGATCATCCACTTTTTAACCATTAAAACACACCAAATCAATACTGCCAAATATAGAGTTCTCGGATTAAATTGCCCTTGAACTTGGCTGAAAAGTCACTATTGCCCTTGAAAAAAAAATTTGTTGACATTTTGCCCTAGAAATTGGAAAACCGGATAAAATTGCCCTTTGGGTGACCTTTTACCGAGAAGTGGGGTTTCAGTGGTGATTAGACGTGATGTGACTGTAATGATGGCGCTGATGGTGTGGTTAATACGTTAACCACCACCCCTTCAAATTCAACCAATCTCTCCTTTTCCTCTTTAAAAACCCATCACCCCCATTTCATATTCATCCACTTCTTCTTCTTCAGTTCTTCTTTCTCTCTCTATAGTCGACGGTTAGGGTTTCCTCTTCTCTTGATCTTCTTCTTCTTCAAGCCCCCAAATTTCTCAGTTCTCCTCCCTCCCCCTCCCCCTCCTCAACCATGGCGGATGGTGTTATTGTGGACCATGCCAATGTTCTGGCCTGCCGATCCTGCCCTTGTTTTTCAGACACCGACAGGACCTGCTTGTGTGGGCTTCCCTATGTGGTTCGGGTGTCTATGACACCATCGAACCCACTGTGGAGGTTTGCACAATGCAGGTTCCATGGCGGCCCCCAAGGGTGTGACTACTTCGACTGGGTTGATGACCTCCTTTGCACAACCCTAACCACCCCTGCCGCTGCAGCCATTGTCAGAAACACGACTTTGGCTGCAGAATTGGCAAGGAAAGGAAACTCTTCAAGCTGAGGAGAGATCATCAAGAGACCTTGGGCAAGCTCATCGACACAGAGCTCCAAGTTTGGGAGATGAAGAAGTCTCGAAAGAGGCTTCTTGTGTTTATGGGTTTGCTGATTGTGGTCTTGGTGGGAGTGATGTTGAAGAAGGTGTAGGTAGGAGGGGGGCCAAGGAAGGTGAAGGTCAAGCAAGGTCAAGCAAGCAAGAAAGAATCTTTCTTTTGTTTTTGTGGGGTGGGATTTTTTTGGGTGTTGTTACTGGTAATTTGAGTAACACACCACTGCCAATTTTTGGGGTGGAATTTTGGTTGCCCATGGCATGCTCTGTTTTTAGATGCCATGGATGATGTTTAGGTTTTAGTTTAGTTTAAGTTTTTTAGGTTTCAAGTTAGGTTTTTTATGTAAATGATGACTAGTGGATGATGTATAATCTCTCTTGCTTCAGTTTGTTTAATTATGTTGAATTCCATATGTTTGATTGAAGATTTTGGAGTTTTATTATAATTTCTTGATTAAATCGTGTGAAACACTTTAAAAATCATTAAGGTTTTACCGCTTTTTCCATTAAAAAGCCACTTGTTAGACCCTTTGAAATTGGTATCAGAGCAAGAGGATTATAGAAAATATGAACGAAGAACATGATAAAACAGTTTATCGAAGAGTTTTAGACATGAATTTGGAAAAACTTATAATAGAAATAGTAACTAGTATGTATGCTGAAGATGGATTATTACAATTAATTAATTATTTATGTCAGAATATAATGAAATGTGTATATTTTCATACAAAAATTTTATATCTAGCTGAAAGAATTTCATAAATCCATTATTTTAGTTTAAGAAAAATTTGGGTATGCTCAAGAACAGATTCCTGTCTAAATCTAAAACTAAACAAAAAAAGGAGATTATGTGCCAGGTCAAACTTTTAACTTTCCTGAACTTAAGGCATATAATATACAAGAAGCTTGGAACTTTTTAATAACTTCTGATCAAACAACAAGAAGTTTCAGAGAAAATTGACTAGAACACCAAAAATCAAGATATATATACTTAGTGACCTTACCGTCTAGTGTTCACAGAAATACGTTAAATTTAATTAAAGACTAAATTGCTTTATTAAAAAAAACTTATAGTGTGGCCTGAACCAAATAAAAGTAAAAACGAATCTGTGATATTATTACACGGATGAAGAATAAACAATAATTAAATTAATATTAATAACCATAATTAAAAAGATAAAAGAATTATTGTGCACGAACGAAAGCGACTGCAAAATATGGAAATGACTAAAAAACCTGATAGCGTGGTATTGATAAGGGAAATCGGGGAACCGTTGAAGACCCCTAACTTACACGTAGCAACAAAAGTACAAGGCACATTTTCATATGAATTTTTTCCCTTCATATTTTTGTTAAATTGATTGTATGTTCATGTATTTAACTACATCCTAACTACATATTCGCTAAAAGCACAAAGTACAACCGTTGTCAGCTGCCAGAAATGCTATCATCTATCCAAAGCACTATCAACTACACAAATCACTAATTTTGCCGAATAGGGCCTAAGTCCTCAAACCTAACAAAGAATGTCTTGTTTGACGTTACACACATATTAACTACATCTTTAATCCTTAAAAACAAAGCCCCCTGCATTCCTTCAATAATGGTGAAAGAAAATCCACCTTGAAGAGATGATGCTACGTTTTTTAATAGGGGCCATGCATAGTAGCAAGGGACTAGTTATGAACAAGTCGCCCTCATTGAAGGAACTGAAAGCAAATACCAAGTTTTGTTAAGGTGTACTAGAAGTATTTGCGAAGATTGACTTCTCATACAATAGTCATAAGCATTACCAATTGTATAATATGACTATGTATGGTAAATCTCTCCAAAATGACGATTCACATAGTCGATTGCTACATTATAACCCCTATTCAAATACTCATAGCATCAATCTATTGCTAAGGCTTTGCATTAATGAAAGATTAGTGATTTGCCTTCCACATGATAAAAGATATATTATTGTGTGTAAAGTCAAACAAGACATCCATTGAAAGGTCCAAGGATCTAATGAAATGAATGAACTTCCATAGTATAATAGAAGTAAATCCCAAACATATCCATTATCGTGCCAAACATCCTCAACAGAGGAATGGCAACGAACAAGGAAAATAACCTTCATGTAAGATTAAGCCAAGAGAACAGAGGAAGAATGAAGAACAACAATAAAGGAGGGGAAAGGATAAGGGAGAAACAAGAGAAGGACAAGAAATTGAACAAAAAAGCACCCCAAGAATAAGCAGAATGGTTTGTTCACTCAATAACTTTTTGCTTTTATATCATTATAATTTGACATATTAAAAAAAAAACACAAAATAGAATGCATTTTTTATCGGTGTTATGTTACCCTTTTGCAAATTTGTTGCAATCAAAATTATTGAGCATTTAGTATTTAATCACGAAAATGACATTCTTCGTTCTTAATCTTTCACATTTAAGGCAATATGGAAATTCTTTCTAATGTAATTTAGAAGATTGCAATTCAATAACTAGTTGAATTTAAACAACGGTTGGGGGGGGGGGGGGGTTGTCCAACATATCAAGAACATGAGGATGAGAGGTCTCACTTACCTGAGATGTGACCAAGATGCTCAAATGCGAGGAAGTAAGAGATCTGATTTCCACTTTCTACTCCTTATATCAAACATATAACACCAAAAGGAAGTTCAGTCAGAAATATGCTTGATTGTGATGCAGACTAGTTGGGCGGACGTTAAGATAGAACGGTTGCCAAAAGAGAGTAAAAACATACCGGTCGCTCCAAGTTAGATGCCTTCAGCTCACATTCTCATGATGTTATTTCCATCAAACGATGAACTGAATATCTCATCCCATAACATGCTTGTTTGTTACTGTGACTGTGTCTGTAAGCACAGCAAAACAGTACACGATTAGCTATCTAAGTTCGTATTTTTCAATTCCCGTCATCACAGCTACCTAATTTTTAATCAGAATTATTTTTGTAATCAATATAGTTTCAATGTTCAAACAATTCAATTCCTTTTGATTTCAAAAAGATGTCATGCCATTACGGCCATTGTCTTATTGTTTTAAAACAGTCACATAATGAAACAAATCAACAATACATAAATTCCAAATGAAAATCATACACCTGAGATATAAGTATAAACCCGAAAAAAGATTAGCACCATTAGGAATATTGATGACTTCAATATTTACAATTATTTGGCTTATTAAAACTTGTAAATCTTCCTACTTAGATTTCAAATCCAAACATGAAAGTTCCAATAGTCCCAAGATTCCAGTTAAATTTTTGAATGGTTTAGTTCTGGTTCAATTTACATACTCCAATGAGATATCCATGAACAAATAAACTATTATTAAGTAACTAATGAACGCCATAAAATGAATCTCTTTTTAACTTTGCAAATCAAATCAAGTCTAGTTCTTTCCTCACATTTAGTTAGTTTTAGGGCTGAGAAAAGATTGTCACAATCCAACTACCCCAAGCCTCAAACATGTGGCTCATGTTCAAGCAAACAGTTCTACCGTCTATCAACTTCTTCATAATCATCAATCTGAACAAACTGATGCTCAAATTGTGCCTAACTTGTTCAGAGTGTCAAATTCACCAATATGCAGAAGACCCTTCCCAAACATTAGACTGTCTCAGTTAGATTTCCACAATTCTAGCCTAAATTATGTGATACAGCAAAGATTAGGGTTTCCATTTCTTGTTCTCTGAACTAAATTTCTTTAAGGGTCCACTACAGGAAACTTCAATCAGAACTTCAACCAAGAACTGGCAGGGGTTACAAACAGTGAATAGCGAAGACTGAAAGTTGAATTTTAAAGCGTTCTGCTCGATATAAACAATCGGAAATCATATTTCCTCAGAGGTTCATATCACAAACAACATTCAGAAAAGCGAATTAAAGAGAAATAGAACTAAAGCAGAAAATATGCAATTGAAAAAGAAATCAGGGAAAGTAACGAAATTCGGAGCAAATTCAGAACCAAGAATAATTCGAAGTGAAGGAGAAATTGAAATCAAGAGGATGGAGAAGAAACAAGTACCTACTCGACACAAGTGCGAATCGGCTAGCAACTGATTGACCAACTTCATCGACGATATTCAACGGTGGAAATTTGGAGCTGCTGGAATTATGCTTAGAAATATCTCCTCTTTGAGAACGAGCTGCTTATACACTGTATTACCTCGGCTTTTTTATCCTAAAACTAGTAAAGAATACCGGTGCAAGACACCAGATAAAAATGATAGTTTTATAATATAAGTTTGATATAATAATTTAGATTAAATTTATTATAATAACTAGATATTATCTATCATATCGTGCCACAATTTTCCAAATTTCACCACAATCCACCACAATTTTCTTTTTATAATTTAATTTATCATTTTATTAAAAGTTAAAATTTTCATATTTGACCACAACTTTCTCCAACTCACTACAATCGACCACAACTTTTCTCAATCCACCACATTTCCTCCACACCGCACTACAGCCAGTTGCATAAAAGAACGGGCCTATAGATATTGCCTTAAATTATAATAAATATAAAAAATTACAAACAATAATAAAATATTATGTAATATATATATATAGTATTATATTTATTTTTCAAATACAATGTACAATAATTTAGTTTCCACACAAACATAAAATTCTTTAAAGATTGTCGTATGTTAAGAATTTTAACGTTTTTATTGTACAAGTATTATAATTGTATCAAAATATATTTACATAAAACTAAAAGAAATTTTTAGAGTGAAATTTACTTGAAACCAAAATACACCCTACCCGTATTTACTATAAAAAGGAATTTTTACAATCAAAGAACATCTGACCCGTATTTACCTGAATTTGAAATATACCCGAGTCATTTTTTAGAGTGAAATTTACCCGAAATCAAAATACACTGGACCCGTTTACACCATTTCTTTCAATATATCCAAGGGTAAAAGAATAAATTCGTGTGTGAATAATTATTTTATTCAAGGTTAAAATAGTAAATTCGTGTGTGATTAATTATTATATCCAAGGATAAAATAATAAATTTGTGTGTGAACACAAGCAAGTAAGCAGGCAGGCAGGCAGGGCAAGGCAGCAAATCAAAAACACACCTGTTACATTCTTTTCTTCTTTAGTAAAGGATATTTGCCTCATTCAATGTTAACCATTGTAATTCATTTTCTAGCCCTAATTGATAAATTCATTTATCACTTTTATAATTTCAATAACTATTATAACTATTATCTTCAATTAAAATAGAGATAGTTTGGGTAAATTATAAGTTTTTCACATCAATTCTCAATATACTACATTTACATATATTGATATTCTCAAATTAGGTAAATTGACAAATATAATAGGACCGATGTAGTAAGTTTATTCGTTGGAAACAACACTCGTTTTGGGGGAATTGACCTAACGGATTCGGCTGGGGGCGATGGACCTCACCCAGCAATTGGGCTTTAACTATTTTGGATATATAGAGTCAAATTTGACGGGCCTAATATGTATGGATCAAGAAGGAATCTGGAAGAACAGCTTTTTGGACACAATTTTCCCGAATTTCAGATTTAACATGAATATCTCAAATTTTGGGAGGCTGTATTTGACAGTAGTCCAACACCAACTTAACATCAATTAAACTCAGGATTTTTTGTGATGTAACAATATTGTTTGAGGTGATTTGTAGAATGGAAGTTTGTCTTAGACAAAAAACAATCACTACAACAACAACATCCTCCCAGGTGACACGTTTGAGCGCGGTCTGGGGGATCCTAATGTAGGCAGTCTTACCCTCATGAACAAAAGTTCATGGAGAGACTTATTCCGACGGATTCGATGGAAAAACAAAGAAGAAACTTGTTAAGGGAAGAAGCTACATACCATAGTGTTGCGAGTGTTTCCGAACGAGCAAACAAGATAAATATCACTACATTGTAAGACAAAAAACAATCACTACATTGTAAAAAAACCTGAATTTAATTGATGTCAATTCAGTGTTGGGGATGCCGATAAATATCAAGCCCCAAAGTTTGGGATATTCATATCAAAAGTAATGTTTGGGATATTCTGATAAACAAGATCCAAAGTTGGGGATTTTAAAACCAAATAATCCTTTTTTTTAACCATATCAACTCAAATTTATATTTTTCACTCAGTTGTGTAAAAGTCATGTTTTAACGATATTAAATGATTTACTATCAATAAATGACACTAGAGTTGTCTATTTCATTCATTTAACTACCAAAAAATTACTCGGAGGTACCCCTATATTTGGGAAATCTATTTTTCGGTACCCCAACTTTTCAAAACTCATTTTGAGGTACCCTTACTTTTTGGGTTAATAATTATTTGGTGTTTTTTCGGCCATCAATTTTATTAAGTAATCGAAATACCCTTATTCTTCTTCTTTAAGGGTATTTCTTAAAAAATGGAAGAACAATGGTATTTCGGTCACTTAACCAAATTCATGATAAACAAAGCACCTAATAATTTCTAACCCATAAAGGAAGGGTACCCCAAAATGAGTTTTGAAAAGTTGGGGTACCTGAAAAATATTTCACCAAAAGTTAGGGTACCTCCGAGTAATTTTTTGTTTAACTACTATTACCAAAATTAATAAATGTAATTTTGGTAAAAAAATAAAATAATGACTAATTTAAAATTTTCTTAAAGTTAACAAATTGCGCTCATACCTTCATCAAAATTGCATCATATGTCATACAATAATGATTTTAATAATATGTGCTTAAGGATTGAATAATCCTTTACCAAAATTTATGACTGTACTACATTATAAATTTGAATGTATATTCATATTTTAGTTTTCTTTTGTTTTATCAAATATTTATTTTAAATATCCAATATATCGCACGGGTTTAAGACTAGCTTTTAGTGAAAAAAATTAATATGACAATTTTGACCATCAATAAAAGTTTTGATCATACATGCTCTTCTTAGTAATGAAATCTTTGGACATATCACTCTTTATCTTCAACATATCTTTCAACAATTTTTTTTCCATAGCCCATAGTCAGAACTCCTTGATCCATCCCCCAGTGGCAAAAATCTTGAGATGGCACCAAGTTTGGTATAGAAGTAAACTAGGAGGAAGTACTTGGTCAAATTTGGCCTTCTACATGAACATGGGTGCACTAAATAATAAACTGAGAAAAGTAATTAGGCTTGATCTTGTTGGAGAATTTGGCTAGAATCCAGCTAGAGTTAGGCAAAATTTTGTCTGATTTGGAAAATCAGAATTGTTCAATCCGAAAAAATTAGGTATGGACATAGATTTTTTGTCCGAATTTTGATATTGACCGAATTGGCTGAATATTCGGAAATAATATTTCATTTTTTTAATAGTGAAGGGAAACCAGCTGAACAACATTTTGAAAATCAATTTGAATAAATGCTATTAACAGACAATTGTTTTTCATTTTTTTAATCACAAAATAAGTGTCGGAGAATAATTTAAAGGACCCTACTATCAATGTATCTAGCTAAATTACTTTCATATAAAGTTAAAGATAATTCCAAAGTAGGACTACGATTCCAAATAACAAAAAGATTTGTAAAGTGGTTCTGTCAGCCATCTATCAGTTGTTATGTGATGTTAACTTTTTAACAATGGTGAATCTAGAAATAAAATTAAATAGGGTTAATGTCAAACTTAGAAAACTCGAAATGATAAAAGAAAAAATTTATAATATTTTTATTGCAGTTGGAAAACACAAATCAAGTGAAAAAAATGTTAAGGAGATTTAAACCACCTCCACCTGCATCATTTACATATAAGGACCCCATACTCTTACTCTCTCAGCAACCAGCCTATCAATGACTCAATTTATATTAATGATCACATATTCCTTATTTTAAAAATTATTAAAAAAACCATTTGGAAAAATATTGTTGAAAAGAATCGAACACATATATCTACTAATTAGAGAGCGCAAACTTTATTTGTTTGGGCGCCAGCTAGGTTTTTTTTTAGGAGATAGAGACAGAATACAGAAATAACGATATCGTCAAGGGCGTCAGCTAGTGAGCTACGCTACAACTTGCTCTTTGAAGATGTCTCTTGCCGTAATTATATGAACCTATTTATTAGTGGTGCGTTTGGTTGTTTCCCGAGAAAGACTTTCTCAGGAAAAACTTTTCCGGGAAAGACTTTCCCTAGCCTCGGAAAACTTTTTACTGGATTTGTGTGGAAAATTATGGGTCCCACATCAAAATTTCCCCGGGGAAAATTTCTCAACCAAACATGGGTAGGTTTTTTAACTTGTAAAAGTTGAGAAACTTTCCCGGAAAAATTTCTCAACCAAACGCCCCCCAGTAAAATGTTTTTTTCCCAACACTTACTAATATTTTTAGGGGATGACATGATCCAATGTGAACCCATCCTTATTTGCCCTTGCTTCTCAATAAATATGGTAGATAGTATACTGTAAGCGTAGTGTATGTATAATAACATAGTATATATTTACTCCCTCCATGTCAAAATATTTGTTACCTTTGATTTAGCACGTATTTTAAGGAAAATTAATAAATTAATCTCAATTAGCAATAAAATACTAATAATACCCTTACTTTTAAATTCAAAACTGCTATTTATACTTTTCCCTATCATATTTAAATACTTTTAAAATTCAAACCAATGGTATTTTAGTAATTTTCCATTTTAAGAAAGTGAATATAATTTTGGAACATCCAAAAAAGGAATAGTGGACAAATAATTTAGGACGGAGGGAGTATATGATATATGACAAATTAGACATGTCAATTCGGGTAGGTAAGTCGGTTTTAGGTGGGTTCAGTACAAGTCGATTTCAGATTTATTTACGTTTTAGGTTTGGAAATTTTGTTCAAACTCTTCAGGCAGCTTCGAGTCGATTTTTGGGTCGAGTCAAATTCTGCCATTATTAAATTTTTGGGAATGGATCGAGAAAATTGTATTCAAAACTTATAATTTTCACATGAGTTTAGGTCAGATTATCGAGTTGGGTCAAAAATCGACAAATCAAAAATTAAATTGTTGGGGTTATACATAAGTCCTAATATAAACTAAATTTTTCGTTGTAAGTTATCTCTATTTAAAAGCTAAATTTTAAGCATTTGAAAAATATGACATCGTTCCTAACTATTAGAAAATAAAATCATTTTCCAGCTCTTCGGTCATATTTGTGGTTGAGATAGTTTCTCTTGACATAAAAGTTTTATTAAGTGAAAAGTCTCGAATTATTTGAGGTAATGCGTTAGAATCTATATATTATAATTAGAAATCATTGTGGGCCCCATGAAATAAAGTTACGGGAGCATTTTTCGGAGTCTAGACCAATCACAGCACAGTAAGTTGTATTTTATTTTCAATTTCTTCCATGATTTTATTTACAATTAAAGAAATTAAAAAATATATCTTTAATCCACGTTTGCTTGACAACTGTTACATTCAAAACGAGTCATGCTAAGTCTCAAACAATAGTGTTCAATTTTAATTTAAATTGTATTTTATTTTCTATTTCTTTCCAGATTTTATTTACAATTAAATAAATCAAAAATCTATATAATATTAATAGTAAAATTTGTGGGGCCCGCAGAACGGAAGAAAGAGATTGATTGTAGGATTCTAACCAATCAAAAAGCAGATAAATACTAAATTAAATTATTTTGATACAAATATTAGTAATTATTTTGGTGTTATCTATAATATATAATAATAATAATAGTAATAATAATAATAATAATAATAATAATATATCTATATATATTATTAGTAAACTCTGTAGGTCCCACATAATGGAGAAAAGAAATACTAAATTAAATTATTTTGACCAATCAAAAAGCAAATAAATACTAAATTAAATTATCTTTGTGCAAATATCAGTAATTATTTAGGTGTTATCCATAATAATAATAATAATGATAATAATAATAATAATAATAATAATAATAATAATGGTAATGATAATAAAAATCTATCTATCTATATAATATTAATATATAATATTATTTTTTGGTCCCACAAAATGGAGAAAGGACATTAATTGTACGGACTCCAACCAATCGAAAAAGTGATAAATATTAAAGTAAATTATTTTGGTACAAATATCAGTGATTATTTTCATTTGAATAACTTATTATATTGGTATGTACATATATAATTTTTCATTCGAACAACTTATTATGTGTTTTATGCAGTTTCATTCGAATAGTTTACTATTATGGAACACAATAGTACTCTATTTCATTTAATATTATCATATAAGTCGTGATATTTTTATTTTTCGTAGGTTAGGCTATGACATATAATGCTATTTATTGTTTGATTTAGTATTGATATATAAACATTTGTATTAATATTGGTACATACATGAATATTGAATTCATAATGTCATTTTATGGTTTCCTTTTAAATTGGTATACACATGCATATTTCTTAATTAAATTGTTATTTTTCCTTATAATTAGAATGTATATTTATATGTACGTTAATTTATATTATAGTTGCTTTTTAATTATTAAACACATTTTTTTAATATATCCGTGCAATGCGACTTTGTATGGACAGTTACTTACCATGATTTTTTATAAAATTTCAAGAAACTAATTTAGTTCACTCCGTGCATCGCACGGGTTAAGGCCTAGTATAAAATAATAATTAAACCTTAATCATTGATATAATTTGTTAGTTAAGATGCTTCCACACTAATGTCACTAATCACTTGCTAGCGTTGGCAAAATTTCGTCCGACCCGAATTATCCGAATTGTCCAACCCAGAAAAACCGGATTTGGACATAGATTTTTCGTCCGAATTTTGATATTGACCGAATTGACCGAATATTCGGACATAAAATTTCACTTTTTTCTATTGTCCGAACTCGATTTTTGCTTCGTCCGAATTGTTCGACCCGGTTCGACTCGAAATAAAATTGGGTCTAGACAGGAAAATCTCATCCGAATTTTGACATTGTCCAAATTTGTCCGACCTAAATTTACCCGAACCCAAATTTTTGTCCGCACTATCACTCACATATCTTTTCTTATATATCTGACTTTAACTTATACGAGAGGGCCAACTTTTGCGTTTTTTACTTCATTGTTTGCCATTCAATCATGTCAACAAGAACGCAAATGAAATTAGAATTTTAAGTCCTTGAAAATGTTATAAATCCATTTTTAAATCAATCACATTTGATAAATAACACACATAAAATACGTTTGTGGGTCCGGTCGCCTTTATGTCCCCTTCTGGCGAAACCCTAGCAGCCATGCTTGATGGTAGCGCTGGCAAAAATCTGGGTTCGGGTAAATTTGAATTGGACAAATTCGGACAATGTCAAAATTCGGACGAGAAATTCATGTCCGGACCCGGTTTTGTTTCGGGTCAAACCGGGTCGGACAATTCGGACGAAGCTAAAATCGGGTTCGGACAATAGAGAAAAGAGAAATTTTATGTCCGAATATTCGGTCAATTCGGTCAATATAAAAATTCGGACGAAAAATCTATGTCCAAACCCGGTTTTTTCCGGGTCGGACAAAATTTTGCCAGCTCTACTTGATGGGTGTCCAATACATTATCCACCTATGTTTGTACAAGTGACTTTGTGACTTTGATTTATAGCTATTTGAAATTATTTGATTGGGTACTGTTTTGTAAGATTTGATACTCAAGTTACTAATTTTGCTTTTGGGGCTATGTCTTCTGCCTCAGTCAATTAAGTTAGAAATTGGACCTGTTGATCGACTTGCACGTACACTATTGTGTATTCTGATATGTATTCTGATATGTATATTTTACTCTGTTGGATCCAATTCTGTAGGAATTTCTCTGTTGCTCTGGCCTATGCCAATGAGCTAGTGACTTTTTGTTGGCCATGCCATTGGATTAGTAATGGTCTTAGCCCCATAATTTTGTATTGTGATTTTGATTGCTAAGTTTTGATATGTACTATGTTATTCTACCTTAAACCAATTGTTCCTTATTTTAAGCAAGGCAAAATGTGTGAGAAAATCCACTCATGTTTTGCTACTGAACTATTCATTAACTTTGACCCAACCTATGTTTTACCCGCTTGCCTAACCTAGATAAGGTGGTGTTATGCTACTTACTGGCTTTCAAGCTCATCCATTCATCTTCCTTTTTCTTTTTTTCAGGTTGCGATTCTTGACTTTTTGGTAGTGTTCGAGTCCTAAATGTTATCAAAGTTGTGCAGTAAAGCGTAGTGGACAAGATTTTGTTTAGACTAGTCTCCTATTGTCGATTTAACTATTATGTGACTTTGTAAGACTTTGATACGTTTGACTCGCTGTATAGTCAAGTGTTCTTCCTAGCTAGGGCCATTCAATCAAATACTCTATTTTCCAAGCTAAGTCTATTTTTGTTCCTTTGGTCTATTTTTGTCTTTTGAGTCTTATATGTTTATGGGACTAGGTCCTACCAATGTGCGGCGTCTGTCATTTCTTGGGTTGCGTGACATCGACTATCTTAGAGGGACAAGGATAAGGGGGAGCAAGATTTGTTTAGGGAAAAAGGGGGGGGGGGGGATTAGCTACCAACTTTTACATTATCGTCATATTCTACCTATGCCTACTCATGTCTACCTAATTCTACATAATCTTTATCAACTTTATTCAGCGTGCTTCTACTTCTGAATTAAAAGAACAGATCCCAAAGTGAGTTCAAAACAGCTTAAATAGCTGAGTGTTTGATACCTAAAATTTTAATATCGAATATGGATTTTT
The DNA here is from genome assembly GCA_029582165.1 of Portulaca oleracea. Taxonomy (NCBI): domain Eukaryota; kingdom Viridiplantae; phylum Streptophyta; class Magnoliopsida; order Caryophyllales; family Portulacaceae; genus Portulaca; species Portulaca oleracea. The sequence goes on along the minus strand of CM055872.1, from coordinate 42,643,395 downwards.
CATTCACACTTCTATCATACTACAAGAGATAGTGATTCGTGAATACAATAATCTCGTACTCATTACAATACCCTTACAAAAACGGGGGTGTACTACAAAGTTCTTCGTGATCAACCCAATAGTTTGAAAAAGAGAAAAAAAAATAGGAACAAAAACATTACTTAAACTCATAACAAATGTACCAAAATAACTACAATAGAAAGTGCTACCAAATTGGCCAAGAGACAAGAAACTTGAATAGTTATTCATAATCAACACAATACTCTTGCACTCATAACAATACCCTTACAAAAACAGGGGAATCTGATGGGGATTCTCTTTTCTTTTTTCAATCATAATCACACAAAAACAAGTGATTATTTATTCATAATCACCCAAAAAAAAAACATTAACAAAAATCTATAGAAGCTCAAGATTACTAGTAACCTTAAAGCAAGATCACTCCATGGTATGATCTTCACTACTGCCTCTCTGAACTTGGAGCTGGATGAACAGTTGAGTTTTTACTGTCACCTTCTGTGTTCTTCCCACATTCAGTCATCATTTTCTTCCCCAAATCAGTAAAAATCTTGGCTTTTACCCCACCTCTTTTTGGTGGAATTCTCACTATTTTCCCATTTTCAGGCAACCCTTTTTCCATTTTTACCCCTTACAAAACAGAGAAGAAGAAGAAGAAGAAGAAGAAGAAGAAGAAGAAGAAGAAGAGATGAGAGTTGATCAAAGTGGAGTAGCAAAGTGAGTTTATATAAGCAAGAAAAGTTGAGTGATGGTCAAATGGTTTCACAATGTGAAAGTTTGATTGGGGGTTCAAAGACATGGACAGTTTGAAAAAGGGTTGCTTTATTAATAAAAACAAACAAAGCTATAAAGATTTACAGCTGTATGTATTTGTTTAACTGCACACCATTTGACTTTGGCATTTTGATGTTGGCAAATCAGCATATTAATGGGGGGTTGGTTTAATAGAATATAAGATGAAACACTAGTATGTCAGGTTGACTTGTGAAAAGTCTTGTGGTTTAGGTCTTGCACAAAAATTTATTTATTGTGGGATTTGACAATTATGATGTGATCTCAGCAGTATGATAAATGATAAGGTATGTGTGATGATGTGGATCAATGAGGTGGGAACAATTAGTTAGTAATCCATATATATTAGAGCAAATACAATGGCGATCTCATTTTTTGGATTGTTAGTGGGGATCTACTATTTCCACATCATCCATAATTCCTATTTGTTGGAACTTTATTCCATTTGCTCTACAACAATAGAAACTCATTTCTACTTTTTACATTAAAATAATTTCCACATTACCCATAATTTCAACTTTTCACATTAAAAAAAGAAAAGAAAAAGGGGTAATGAAATTTCAAGTGATGACAATTTGACACAACTTTTCAAACAAAAAAAAAATGGTTAAAACAAGGAACATTGCAGTGTTCCAAGATTGTGATCCCTCATTTTTCATTCTCCCTTATATCAAAACTTGGGATTGCAGCACATGTTCCAAGACACAAAGAGTGCAGCTGCATATGGTCTTATATGCACCTGATGTATATTCTCCAAGATTATTGCAGGCAAACAATTATAATAACAAAAATTAACAATCATAGTAACAAGAGCGAACATTCATAATGTTTGGAACATATACTCGGATATACCTAATAAATTGCAACTAAATATCAAGGTTTGAATAATTTCGGTTATGTTGGAATCAGGTGAAAAATAAATGCTTGATCCTTAGTTTTTCTGTTTTTCTTTTAGGTTGGATAATTCGAAAAAGAAAACATAAATTTGGGTTCAATTACAAAAGTAAGAAAAACATTGCATTCATTTAAAGAAAACCACTATCAAGGCGTCAGAAAGACAAAAAACACTTGAAGAAGCAATATAACTCATGCTATGATCATGAAAATGAACAAAGGTAGTAAACATACACATCTATGGCCAAAATAATGAAGTTCTATCTATCGAAGCAGTCAACTAAGTTTTGAACGAATTAACTCATTCATTTAGCTATGTTTCGGGTCTCATCCACATGAATCCTCCTCAATTCCTCCGTCTCCCACACGAGAAGACCAAAGACTTGACATTGTAGACGTAGCGACTCCAAGGAGGCTACCATCTAAGAGCCCATACAATATTGTAGGGACTGTTCTTTTTTAGTTCATGATAAATACTTTATCATCAATATTTAAGAAGCCCTTAAAACTCCAAGAAATACTTTACTCTACATCTGACTTACCCTCCTTATGTAATATATACTACACTCACCAGGTGTTTATTCTCTGACGTATTTACAAATAAATAATTATACTATTAAGAGTAAACAAACTAATATACATAAATAAATAATGATTCTATTTAAAATACAAACTTTAAAATCATGCAATAAACTACAGAACCCGTAAAGCGGGTGCATAAACTGTGAGAGGCTCATGCACTGAGATAATTACATTTACCCTACCTGACATATGTGGTAATAATTTTTGCACACCCGACATTTGAGAAATAATTTTCACCCTACCTGACATTTAGTGAAAGTGTTTTATTGTGTCAAATTCCGGTAACTTGTCATCGAAGATATAAAAATACAATAATACCCCTATATAATTATGTGAAAGTACCAAATTGCCCTTAAGATTGCGATTGAAATGACAATACTGACCATTCAATTGTTTTGTGTGGGAAAGGGGAAAAGATTGTCGATCTAAAAAAGAAATATATCACTCCACTCTTCTCACTGTAGTCTTCTATAAGAGTAAATAGGTAATTTCATTTTTAATTTAAAATACTATGAATTAATAGAAAGGGTAAACATGTCACTTCCTATTCATTTTTTTAAAACTTGCCGGAAAATCCCACAAAAAACCATTATAATATATTCTAGGTGGTTTAAATTTACGATCACTTAAATGACAGGTAAGGTGAAAATTATTTCTCAAATGTCGGGTGTACAAAAATTATTACCACATATGTCAGGTAGGATAAATGTAATTATCTCCTCATGCACTAGCAGATCTCGAGGTATATCAACAGTGGTCACGGCCATCGTTAACTCCAAAAATAATTAATAAAATTAATATAATTTAAAATAAAATTAAAAATTTTATATTTAATAATATAAAATAACAGTGTATTGTCATCTTTAATTAAAAAGTCGATCCACCGTTGGGCTCATATTGTAACATTGTCCATCGTTTTGACACATCACCTTCTCATATATGAAGAATTCCTTTATTTTCAAGTCGTTAAATCAAGGAAAACCCAACTTGACAGTTTGACCAGGTCAAACGTTGGCAAAACTTGGTAGTTAAGGTAAGCCAACCATAGTTCAATTGATCCTTGGAATGCCCACTTCCCACCCTAACTCAAGTTTGCAAATTTACTTCATTACCCCTCAAACACTATTAAACTATAGATTCTTCTCAACTAATTCATTCCATATTATTTGATACTTACCGTACATTTGGTTGGTAAAAAATTTGGGGAAATGTCAATTTTTTCGAGTTGTCTTATTTTTCCCATATTTGGATTTAGGTTGACACTGAGAAAAATTTTACGGTGAGCTCATCATTTTCTACATTTTCTTAGGGTGCGTCTGGTTGGTCAATAACTCCGGGCAAATGGTCAATTTTTCCGGGTTGACTTATTTTCTCCATGTTTGGATGCGGGTTGACTTTGGGAAAGTTTTCACGATGGGTCCACTATTTTCTTCATTTTCCTAGGGAAAATTTCCCTTAGGGGGTTAAGGGAAATCTTTCCCATGGAAAACTTCCCAGGAAAATTTTTCCGGTTCCCTGGAGTTCCTACCAAACACTCCCTTTAGAAAAATTTCCCTAGAGGGCTAAGGGAAATCTCTTTATGATTCATACCAAACGCTCCCTTAGTCAACTGTTGTCAGTTGTCACAGTCTTCAATGTTATTTTTATTGATAATTTCTTATATAATGTTTGTTTAACAATTACTGTATAATATTATATTTTTAATATAATATTTTTCGCTATAAATCTAATGATATTAATTTCATATAACAAGTCAATATATATAAATATCAAAAAATTTATGGTTAAAATTTTTATAGTTATAGGATTTCCCTTCGAATTTTTACATTGACCAAAAATTTTAACACAATATTTTTCAATTTTTTATTATCCGAACCCGGTTTAGACCCAAATTCATGTTTGTTCAATTTGTATGACCTGGAAAATGTTCAAAAAATCCGAGTATCAGACATCAAAGTTTTTGTCCGATGTCCGATTCGTCCGAACCCGGATCCGAATTTTTACAGGCCTAGTCCCTAGACCTGTAAAAATCTTGACTCGACCTAGTAATCGATTCAGACTTGCCGGATATTTATGAGTTTGAACACGATTTTCCCGATCCGAACCCAAAACAAATCGAACTTAGAAAACTCAGGTCAAACTTAACCCGCCCGTTTGACTCAAAAATTTTACTTTTAATGTTCAATTCTATTGGAATTTGTAACTTCTCATTAAAATTTCTGCCTATTAAACTGCAAATACAACTCATTTATTTTTTATTTCTCTAATTTAAGTTAAAACATTCATTATGATTCATTATGACATACATATTGTTGAAAATTGAAAAAAACCGTCGTCATAACCCATTGGGTTGACTAAGAACCAAAATACCCTATCCATATTTATTCAAAAGGTACACCAAACCTATACTTAACCCGCCTACTCAATTCGACAGGTACACCCGACCCGTAACCTAACGTCGCCTGCTCGATTTGATAGGTCTAGTCGTCCCAACCATAATACATGCATATATACATGAACATGACTGCCTCAACCATAATACATGCGTATATACATGACTTGATTCAAAGAGTGGGAGATTTATAATTTTCAATCGGGTCTCAAATTGCTTTGTACTATAACTTATATGCCTTGTGTGAGTCCCTATTTCTCGCAGGAAACAAGGATAATGCTCCTGTACCCAGGTAGTTCATATCCAGAGTCTTAAAGCCTCTTAGTTAAAATTGAAAATCAGCAGCTTGAATTGCAAGCTTGTGCTGTGAAAACAGACACAAGATCAATGTTTTCATGACAGATGAGTTCGACACTTCTGGTGCATCTCTATATGCTATTTCCTCTGCAGTCAGCAAGACTGATTTTCGTATCGTATCACAGACCATATCAAATTTGGAATGGTAGCCATTTGGTGAATATTAATATCACATTATCACCCGCCAAAAGGCGACGTTCGATCTGATGCCAACCAATTGTGACACTGGACAAATGAAGCCATGTCAAAACATGTGAATTTCTAGTGAAACAGGTGAATTTGGCACACAGGACATGTAATTGTGTTCAGAAATAGGTTTGAATACTATAATGCTGCATTTCCCTCATTAGGAGCCTGAAAAAACATTGAAATTGATCCCAAAAATGCTGATTTTGGAAGCTAAGCTACCACACAACAGTATTTCATGTTAAATCTGAAGTTCACCTAATGTCATATGCATATCAGAATGAATACAATAAGAGGGCTGCAAAGGTAGTCTGTAAAAGTAAAACCTCGCTTTATGAGTAGACAACTAAATACAGGCACTCAACAAGAGGCAACTTAACACAGGTTCACACTCCGCTAAATAGGTTGTACAAAGAAAGGAATTTCATCCCATATTCTCAATCATTGTCTTGAGAGACTTCAGAGCTCATAAGAGCTTTAGGTACCGGGGTAAGCAAAATATCCATAACCACTTAGGAACAGCTCAACATGTTAGTTTTGTATTCAATGTAATGAAAATTAGTGGAAATTGGATCAACAAAGACCTATGAATATCAACACCCTCAGCATCCCCAACTGCAACTAAACCGTCCCAACAACAAAACCAAACATAAGGACAAACTTGTTGCCAATACTCATTTCCAAATTTAGGTTGGATAGATTCCGTCACCGGTAAAAGGATTCAGTCATTTCTCAGGCAGGCACTTGAATGAAATAACCATCAAATTCACCCAAAGAAACGAGAAACCTGATCACACATTCATCAATTCACCAATGTTACTTCTACAAATCCCTCCCCCCCCCCCCTCTCCTCTTCCACTCCAAATGGAAAGACCTAATGAAATTGCCAGTGAATCCCAATTTTCATCAATTCACCAATGTTACTTCTAGAATATAAATGAGAATTACATGTTTTCAACCAGATGTTGACACATCAGTGTGTTCATCTGCTCGGCTAGGATGCCAAGAAGCTGGTCAACATGAAATCCTGGTCATCACTATTCACTACAAGTCCTACACACATCTGCTTTGTCAAATTCTTCTTTTCAAAAGATACTCAAATAGTCAAATCAAGTCATACTGATGTGTACGCAGTTTGAATGACATTGATAAGCAACATCTCCCTCATCACAGGATAGCTAATGGAATGAATAAACAGCCCTTTTGCATTGCTTGATCATATAACAAAAGGGTTTGATTCTATTCCATCTGAACTCATAATACAATTCATCAACTTCACCTCTACAAATTCCCACTACCAGCAAAGAAAGTGAAAGACTTACAACAAATAAAAGCCATAGAGGATGTTACACAACACAATATTACACCACTACCAGCAAAGAAAGCAAAAGACTTACAGCAAACAGAGGGTCTCACACAACATTGCATCACTACTGGCCACCACCAGTAACACCTTGATCAGATTCATCAAAGGAAAAGACCCACTTGATCACATAACAAAAGGGTTTAATTTATTCCAATTGAACTCATAGTACACTTCATCAATTTCACCACTACAAATTCTCATTACAAGCAAGCAAAATGAGGGCAAGAAAAGAACCAAAGAACATGAAAGACTTACAACATCCTGATCAGATTCATCGAAGGAGAAAAGACCCACTTGGAGTCTTGGATCATATAACAAAAGGGTTTAATTCTATTCCAATTGAACTCATAGTAAACTTGATCAATTCCACCTCTACAAATTCCCACTACAAGCAAGCAAAATGAGGGCATAAAAAAGTGAAAGACTTACAACATCTTGATCAGATTCACCAAAGGAAAAGACCCACTTGATCATATAACAAAAGGGCTTAATTCTATTCCATTTGAACTCATAATACACTTCATCAATTCCACCTCTACAAATTCCCACTACAATCAAAATGGGTCGAACAAAAAAAAAGGAACGAAAGAGAGTGAAAGACTTACATTACAACAAATAGATGATCATACAAACACAACATTCCATCCTTCCTACTGACCACCACCACCTTGCTCATCCTCGAGCTTCTTAACATACGCCTTCAAAACCATAACCAACTCCCTCGCTGGAGCCTGCAATGTCCCCACCAGCGCACTCCCGGGCGCCTTCAACGACCCCAAAATCTGGCCATAAACCTCCGCTTTGGACGGCATGGTTTCCAACACCTTAAAATCCTCCGGCCCATAAAACTTTCCCTCAAAACACGCCCCTGTAAAATCATTCCCCTCGAGCTTCCTCTCCTTCTGGAATGTTCTGTAGGGTTTAAGAGCCACCGGAATCTCCTCGGTCTGGACGAAGAGCCATGCATTCATCCCCGTCATGCAGGGCTTGATGGCCTCCCACTTGGTGTTCTCGACGGCCTTGTAGACGAGGGTGTTCTTGGCGACGACGAGTTTGGTGTTTTCCGGGAGGGTTTTGCGGAGGTCTTGGAATTGCTTGACGGTGAGGCCCTTGTAGTTGATGGCGGCGAGGAGGTGGGAGTTCTCGAGGTGGGTCTTGACGGTTTCCACGGTGGCTTCCTTCTTCGTGCGGCTGATGGCGGCGCGGATGGTGGTGGTGCGGGTGGTGGTGGAGGTGGAGGTGGTGGTGGGGAAGGAGAGGAGGAAGAGGGGGTTGGGTTTGTGAGAGGATAGAGAGAGAGAGGGGGGTTTGGAGAGAGAAAGAGTGGTCTCCATTGTTGAAGAGAGGAGAGGAGAAGAAGATAGAGTGAGGAGGATCAAGGATGGGGCTTATCTACTCGGTCAATGTTAGAGTAGAAAGAATACAGGTAGAGAAAAGGGGAAGGAGGACAGTGAAGTGGAGAGAGAGCAAGTAAAAGCGCAGTTTGTTAGTGTGACGCTCGGCTTGACACCACGTCGTTTTGCTCTTCCTTTATTAGCACTTGCAAAAATTGGAAAAAGTTACTCGGAATCTGATATATTTGTGAACTATTTTTCTGGCACTAACTTTTCAAAACTCATTTTTAGGTAAGTAATTATTTGGTACTTTTTCGACTATCAATTTTATTAAGTGACCGAAATACCCTTATTCTTCTTCTTTAAAGGTATTTCTTAAAAAATGGAAGATAAGGGTATTTCGGTCACTTAACAAAATTGATGACCGAAAAAACACCTAATAATTTCTAACCCAAAAAGTAAGGGTACCCCAAAATGAGTTTTGAAAAGTTGGGGTACCTGAAAAACATTTCACCAAAAATTAGGGTACCTCCGAGTAATTTTTTACAAAAATTGCATTTGGGTTGAATTTGGATCAGTTAAATTGTTCAATGTTAAGTTTAGATTCAAACGGCATTGTATTGTAATTGGTTTTATTAGGGCTTGCAAAAACTGCATCTGGGTTGAATTTGGATCGGTTGAATTGGTCAATATTAAATTTTAAATTCAGATGACATTGTTTTGCCCTTCCTTTGCTAGGGCTTGCAAAAACTGCATCTGGGTTGAATTTGGATCGGTTGAATTGGTCAATATTAAATTTTAAATTCAGATGACATTGTTTTGCCCTTCCTTTGCTAGGGCTTACAAAAAATTGTATCCTGGTTAAATTTGGCTCGGTTAAATTGATCAATACAGGGATGGCGATGGGTCAAATCTACATCAGATTCGTCGAGATTCATTTCAATTTGAATTTTATGAATTCATATCCAGATTCGCTCCATATTCATTGGATTCAGATTGTTTAGATTCAATTGGATCCATGAATCTTATATGAATCCTTAATGAATCTCAATTAGATTCATCTCTTGCAAAATTAAATGAACCCTTATGTGAGGAACTTTGATCATAAGCTGATGTGGAACGATCAATCGGATAATCTAAATGGGTCTTTATCCATACTATTTTGTAATATGATAGATGAGATGAGAGAATAATGGGAGAATATTTACATTTTTATTTGAGTGAAAAAGAGGAAAAAGAAATAACAATATTCACGAAGTTAACATTTTCACAGCTAAATCTAACGAAAATTTCAGGCAACATTCAACTTTAATTATTTTGCTTGAAATTTTATAATACGATAGAATTGATTAAAAAAACTTCAATATAAATTTTTAGCTCAAAATATTTTTATCTGATAACATTATCACAACATATACTAACAATTTTTGTTGATAAAACTAACTGAAACTTACAAAGATTCAAATTTAACTATTTGAATCAAAACTTTACGATATTGATAGTATGGAGTAAAAAAAAGCTCAAATATAACTTTTGAGCTCTAAATATTTTCGTTTGTAACATATGTTGCCAATTTTGTCAACATTTTTTGCTGTGAAATATGACTAAAATTGAAGAGCGAAATTTAATTTCATCGATTTTTTCGAAATTTTAGAATATAATATAATTGATTTAAAAAATCTCAAATATGAATTTTATGTTCCAAATATTTTCATTTAATAACATATATCGTCACTTATATTGACACTTTTTTGTCATTATATCTGACCAAAACTTAAGAGTAAAATTCAACTTCATGACGTTGGCTTGAAATTTTACAATACGATATAATTGATTAGGAAAAGATCAAATATGAATTTTGAGCTTAAAATATTTTTATCTGATAACATTTATCACCACATATACCAACATTTTTCGCCGCTAAAAATAACTGAAATTTTAATGCAAAATTCAAATTTAGCGTTTTGAATTAAAAACTTTATGCTATGATATGACGGAGTGAAAAAAGATCAAATATGAATTTCGAGCTCCAAATATTTTCATTTGTAATATGTACCGCCACTTATGTCGACAAATATCGTTATTTTCCAAAAAACGATTTGTCTCCTACCGAACAAGAGAAATTTGACATGGAAAGTTGTTTTCCTTGGAATGTCACTTCCCTTGGAAACCATTTCCTTAAAAACCATTTCCTTACAATCAAACACACCCTAAGGTTTATTGGTGGAATTCAAGTGAGTCTATGGGATATGAGGAATTAAATGAATCTTATGGATCTTAAATGAATCTGGATCTCAAGTTCCAATAAATATTCATTTAGGATCCAAGTTCAGTTTTAGATTTATTGAATCCCGAATCAACGAATATGAATCCTTTAATATAAGTCGAATATATGAATATGGATCGAATCTAATATCCATCGCCATCCGTTGATCAATGTCAAATTCAAAGTCAGACGGCATCGTTTTGCCCTTCCTTTATTAACGCTTGCAAAAATTGCATTCAGGGTTAAATTTGGATCGGTTAGATTGACCAATGTTAAATTCAGATGAAAGATTGCAAAAACTTCTACCCGTTTGATGTATACTCAAATAAGTGAAGGGAGCGGTAAGAGCAAGTAAAAGCGGAGTTTGTCAATGTAAGACATGACTTCAAACAACGTCATTTTTCTATTGGCGTTAACTAAAGTTGGATATGGATTAAAGTTGGATTGGTCAAATCGGTCAATGTTAAAATTCTTATGCAAGGCGAATAACCCTTACCTATTACTTTTTTTTCCGAATCAAACCACGTCAAACAAATTGGACAAATGTATACTCGGGACAGAATTGGGTTCGGATAATAGAAATATAAGAAATGTTATGTCCGAGTTTTCAATCAATGTTAAACTTCGGACGGAAAATTCATTACCGTACCTGATTTTTTCGAGGTCGGACAAATTTGGATATTCGGATCAGACAACACTTTGCCAAATCTATCATTTATTATTAATTTTCTATTTTAAATTTTCTACAGTACTAAGATTATTTTTATTTTTTTTTACTATTTCGAGTCAGGAAATGTTGTTTAACTTACAAGTAGATTGTAGACCAAAGTTCAGCACAACGTAGCAGCAAAACGGCTAACTAAAATTAAGCCAAAAAAACAATAGTGTTCTAGTCTTCAATAAGAGCTCTCGGCGTCCAAAAGCACCCCATTGACATCATCCTAAATATCTCCACACCGTATCATCAGTTGCGCACACAAGGCTTGTACTGCGATCACCTTGAGTCAAGAAATGCCTCGTTGCCTTCTCATGGCTATCAACTTTCAAGAATCCTATATCACTACCAATCTCCATGGTTTTACATGCTATTAGATCTTAGGCATTATGAACGTTGACATTATAAGATTCTTTCATGCTCTTCATACGGATCACTTTATCTTCTCAGATGGTCTTGTTGCAATCACCATTTATTTTTTTCTACCTTTTTGGGTTGTACTTCTTATCGATATGACTTTGCAAGTTGGTTGTTTGACCAATCAATCTTGTTTGTTTTTTAGCATCATTTTTTTTCTGGTATGTGATTTAACATTCTCGGGGTCAAACCATGTCGGACGATTCAGACAACAACGTATACTCCGATTGAAATCGAGTTTGGATAATAGAAATATGAGAAATAGTGTGTCTGGATTTTCGTTCAATTCGGTTAATGTATCATATGAAAATTCATGATTGTACCTGGTTTTTCAGGGTCAGACAAATTCGGGTATTTGGATCAAAGAAGATTTTTCCAACTCTATCCTTTATTATTATCTTTTTCGTTTTTAAGTTTTCTACCATACTAAGATAATTCTTTTTATTATTATTCAAAGCTAGGAAATGTTGTTTAGCTTACAGTCTGATTGTAGATAGAAGTTCAGCACAATGTAGCAGCGAAAATGCGAACTAAAATTAAGAAAACAAAAATAATACAGCAAAAATAATAGTACTTCAAGCTTCATTAAGAGATCTCGCGGCCCAAAAGCACCCCCTTGATAGTATGCTCTCCACACTGCATCATCAGCTACAAACACAAGCCTTATACTGCGAACCCCAGTAAAAAAGGAAGATGCTTTGTATCTGTCATTCCTTCTTTTGCATGTTCTTCTTAAAACGTATCATTGCCTTCTCATGATTGTCAAATTTCAAAAATCCTATATCACTAAAAATCTCCATGAATTTATGTGTTATAATATCTTTAAGTACTATGAAGGTTGCCACCATTAGATTCTTCCATGTTCTCCGACCCTATATAAAGTATCCTATCTTCTGGGATGGCCTTGCTGCATTCACCATTTTTTTCATTCTATCTTTTTGGCTTATACTCTTTACTAAGATGATTTTGCAAGTTGGCTATTTGACCAATCACCATTTGGTTTCCATCATCATTGCCTTAATCAACCCCTCATTGCCTAAATTCCAAAATCTTGATTAATAGGCTTTGCCATATTCATGATAACATTCTTTTTACACATGAAATTGTTAACAAATTTCAAACTCTAAAGGTAAAAAAGCTTGGATTGCTAGGTTGTTCTTAAGCTTCATATGAAAAAAAAAGAATTTACGATTGGCTTAAATGAAATTTCCTCCTTACAATGTTACATTCTTTTGGATTCTACACGAAAAGGATTAACTTCATTAAGAAGTGTGTCATTGCGGTCCTCTACTCTCTTTAGTTAATGAAGAAGTATGTGGTTTCTTACAACCTTCTTGGACATCCGCCAAGATGATCTATCTACCTATATTTTCATCATGAGGACAAAGGTTTTCACTAAGTATCTCAGAGTTGCTTTCGCACCACCTTGCAGTGGTATTGGGGTCAAACTTGCCCCAACAACAAACAAAAATCGCATGTCTTCGCTTTGCAAATGACAGTTTACTATTTTGTAGAGCGAACCTTGAATCTTGTGGGGCACTTAATGATATTCATAATGCCCTTTGTTCAACCTTGGGACAATTGATTAATTTTGAAAAATCTTCTCTCCAAAAAATGCAAAGTCTTATGACCATGATATTGTTAAAGGTCTTTTTAATATCCCCACCATGGCTTCCCGAGTAAATATTTAACTGCGCTGATTTTAAAGGTGTCCCAAGGAAGTTAACTTATTTTGAACTATTTTCTAACACGGCTAATAAACTACAACCTTAGAAATCCAAGTTTATTTCTAAGGTTGGTAGGATAACGCTAATTTAGTCTAATCTCGAATCCATGCTACCATAGATAATGTAATACTTTCAATTATCTATGGCTTGGAATTATCATATTAATAGAAATTTTGTTTGGAAAGATCCCAATTCCAACAAAAGAATGCCTATGTTTGAATGTGATAAAATTTGCACTCCAAAAAAATATGGGTTGGGATTCAGAAGAACTGACATAGTAAATTTAGCCTTATCTGCAAATTAACTTGAAAAATATTGTATTGAAAAGGTATTTGGGCTGACTTGATGAGAGCTAAATAATTCAATCAAGATAATTTTTTTCGAAGTCAAACATAAAAAAAAAAAAATCAAACTCAGGTGCCTAAAAATCTATCCTTGAGAAGAAAAGGAATTAGGTGGAAAGTTGGCAATGGAAAAAAGTTCCATTTTAGTTGGATAACTGGCATGTTAGCAATAATTTAGCTCACCTTAATAACATTGAGGATCTTAGCACTATTAACACTTCTCCAATAGTTGTTGAGGTCATCAACCGTGATAAAAATTGGAATTTGACTCTTGTTAATTCTCTAGTTAATGAAGATAGTGTTACATTTATTCTTGGCAACTCTGATTCAACACAATGGCTTGGATGATGAAGTCTCTTATGATCTCTCTAGCTTAGGAAACTTTACTACTAAAGCATCCACTTGACTTGCACATAGTCTACATTCAACAGGTACGAATGCATTGGGCTTTTGATGGATCTGGAGACTAGATTTCTTGCTCATATTAAAAGTACTTATGTAGCACCTTTACCATTGGATGGTCTGAATGCATTGGCCTTTAAATGGAGTCAAGCATGTTGTGCATGCTGGTTATAGGAATATTATATTAGAATGGCATATCCTCGTTCTCATCAATGTAGTTAAGGATATGTTTTATGTCCCTTGGCAAATTTCTACACTGGTCCAAGTCAAACATATATGGAGGTTTGTAGTGTTGCTCGTATTTTTCATATCTTCCATCAAGGGAATAGAGCTACAGATTGACTAGCAAAATATGATCTTTCTATTCAAAATATTGTTATTTTTAATGCTAGTTCTCATAAGGAGTTTTCTTTGATTGTGTTTAAGGATGTTTTGGATAGATCTCTTGAGAGAAGGGCTACCTAGCAATTATTTTGTTTACATTTGTAAAAATAAAAATAAAAACGTAGCACCTCTGCCATAACACTCTTTCTACTAGATATCCCCTCTCTCTTGAAGTATTCAGGTGGATCATACTTCTCCATGGTGTAACACATTTTCAGAGGACATGACCACCTATTTGCTAATTGCCAAATATCTTTGGAGATTCACCAGCTTGCCCTTGATTACAATTGGATCAAACCACCTGCATTACCCCTTCATAATGAGACTATTCTCTCCTTTATCATATCTCTAGAATTAAAAATGATTATCCTTCTTCTAACCTGGATCGTATAGTTGCTTTACTTATGAGCATTTGGAAATGTAGAAGTAACCTTATTTGTTGAAATGAGTCTTTTAATAAGGTGTTCACTACAACAAAATCAGGCTCTAGCGGCATTTATTTTGTCCTATAGCGACATTTACAAATGTCGCTACAGAGCCAAATAAATGCCACTATGGGGTATGCGTTATAAATAGATATAATAACATGGATTTTCTACGTTGGCCTGAATTTCCAACATACCACTAATGTGTGTTGTATCTAACCAATTATGAACATGCTTATAATTTTATAAATTGATAAACAATATATTTAAAGCACAAATTCTTCCAAAATGAAACTCGATTTCTCATTGAAGAGTATTAATCAGGAATTGTAATGTATCACATACAACCAACTAGATATGGAAGACCACCTGGAGGTTTCAAGTTTAGCCCACAAAATAAACAAGAATTTTGTATCACTAGCTTGACATCCTCGAGTCTATACAAAAGTGAGAAATGGTCAAACGAATCTGATTGAAGCAATTTTACTAAAAAAAAAAGTTTCTCTTTATCATCACCTGCACAAGTTAACAACAAAGCATACGTCAGGATCAATTAGTACTCTTATGTCACCTACAATTGTACCCATCAAGTATAACAAAAAAAAATTAACATATTATGCAAATTCTTAGAAAAGTGAATAAAATAACATATTATATATGCAAATTCTTACGTCAAAATCAATTAGTACTCTTCTTTCGGATGAATAAAATAAGTTAACCCCGCTAATTATATATAAAAAAAACAAGAGAATTGAGATAGAAGTGAGAGGCTTCATACCTTAGCATTATCGGCTGCAAAATAAAGGCACGCAAACAACATTCATGAACTATGTATATGAACTTCGAGTAACCTATATAAGGAAAGAAAAAGTAAAATTAAGAATACTTTTAAGAGTTATAATCACACTTTAAAATTATAGAAAAAGTAGTGGTTAACCCTTATTAGGGCAAAAAGAGCTAGCGTTGAATGGTGTATTAGAAACTTGCTTGACACCAACCTTTAAAACCATCCTCTTCTATCCTCAAAAAAGAGTCTTTGGGTTGCTCGACAAAAATCACAAAGAGGATTCTGTAAGATTGAATTTGATGGGATAGAGTCTGCCTCTTCAGTAGCGGACAAGTACATCTTAAGAGACTAGCAATGTGATTTTGTTCAAGCCTCCATGTTCATCCTCAAAGATGTTTCTATTCTTTTAGTGGAAGCTACGACGCTTTGTAATGATGTCAAGACTGCAATTTAACAAGGTTTTCTACATATCAATATTGAGGGGGACAACAAAATCCTCATCCAATCAATTTAGGGCATTATCCATCCCCCTTGGAAAATCCAAAGTCTGGTTCATGATAATTAGGCTTTCGCATCATATGGTTCTAGTATAACATTTAATCACATCTTTAGACAAGGTACCCGTGTGACTAATTGTTTGCAAAATTAGGTATCTTTCTCAATTCCAGGCTTGTGCGGAATCATATTCATTCTCAAGTTAGTGAGTTTGTACGATGGAAAGCTAGATACAACTCTTGAGAGAAGGCTACCTAGATAATGTGTCTTACTCTTTTAAAATAAATAAATAAATAAATAAATAAATAAATAACCCAAGTAAACAATTAGTATATTCACTTAGGTTTGGTGTGAGTATTGATGTACAATAAATCAAAAGTCAAATTGTTTCCCCTCATAAATAATTAACGGTTTATCCTTGTTCTCAAAAAAGAAAAGTTTTTATCCATTAAATTTTTTATGATATAAGTTTTAAAGAAGGGAAGTTCCATATGACAGACACAAACTATCACCAACTCCATGATGTCAAACATTTCTCAAAATATTCCACAGTGACATCTTATCAATTCTATTAATTACTCCCTCCGTCCCAAATTAATTGACACTTAAACTAACTTTTTTTGTTTCAAAATAATTGTTACTTTACATTTCCCAATATCTAACTTAATTATTTTAATTTTAATAATTATGCTAACTTTTTATTTTTTTCAATAAATAAAACTATTTCTACTCACATTCTCTCACTACCCACACCTTAATATGCGAAAAACAACTTAAAAAATAGTGGTATTTAATTACCTAGGTAGTTTTTTTAGTTAAACATTGGTATATGCAAAATTATGAAATATGACAATTAATTTGGAACGGAGGGATTATATTAAAACAAAACCAACACATCTAAAATGATGCCATGTGTCAACATATAATAATACATAATTTATTTTTTCTTTCAAAAAAGGTTATGAAACATCACATAAGCATACGAAAAGTTTAACACTCTATTATTCCTGCTACTCTAAATCTACATCTTATAATCTTCATTTCCATAGTTATTTTTTATTTTTGATAGGAAAAAGAATTTTCATTCTTATTATAAAATATGATACAATTCTAATTATACACAATTTTACCGATGAGTTTAGCAGCTAATTCTTCCAATTGCACCTACACAAATTTTCAATTTCATCTTAAATGTTAAGAGGTAATATATATTCTTCCTCTATTTTATACTAAATTTTCATCTTTCACCTCTACTTTAATACTTTATTTTAAATTAAAAGTATAATTAATTAACCAACAAAAAACATTAGATTATAAGTTAAACCTCATTTAAGTGTGTATAGTACATTTAAATTATTATAATTTATTTCAATAATACATTTTAATTTTAATATCGTATTATCTGGAAAACAAATTTTTGGGATCTTAACATAATTATACCCAAGATTTAGAAGAACCAAAAAATATGAATTTGAGTTTTCACAAAAATATGAGTGGGAAAATGGAAAATTACAACAACTGGAAAAAAAAAGGTATGATGCCCTGGAGAAACTTAGATTTGAATATTAATATTCTCTTTTGTCTGACACTTGATAAAAATTTTACAACCAAGATACAAAAAAGAAAAATTAAAAACAATAAAACTGTTTGATAAAAAAAGGTATGATGCATGAGGTGTAAGATATACTAATATAAAGGTGTCCAATTATCAAAGGACCCTTTACATTCCAAACTAATAACATTTAACCCCTACTAAGTTTTATGAAAAGAAGATTTTACCCCTGATGTTTAAGAAATTACATTTATCGTACCTAACTTTTCTTGATACTAGTTCACAACCCATCCGTTGCACGTGCGTTGCACAAAACAAAAATAAGTCTCCTTTTGAATATCAAGATGAGCCCAATTTGAACATTGTTAGGAAAGTGTCCTAAAATCACCAAATCTCTTGATCTCACAATTATTTGTTTCCTAATTGTATTAGGATATTATTTAGGTTTCCTTATTGTGTTGGGTTTCCTAATTGTATTAGATTCTAAATCTTTTTGGAGTGGGAGTCAAGTTAGGTTATAGGGAGTTCTCCCTATAAATAGGGTGCATGTTTCTCCACCAAAAACACATCGGTAAACACAGAGAGCTAGAGAGAGAGAAAATATTGAGAGAGAAAGGGGTCTCACCAATATTTTCCCCAGTGTATCCTGAGAGATTGTGAGTTGAGTGTTGAGAGATTGTTATTGTAATCTCCTTTGTGGATCGCATCACACCCTGTGATAGTGATCGTTGTACTCTCCTTTCTCATAGTGGATTATTTTCATTTGTCGCCGTCCCGGGTTTTTCTCCGAGTTCTTGGTTTCCCACGTAATGCAGTGTTTGATTTTATCGCTTATTTTTCGTTCCTAAATATTGTCGTAATATCCGTCATCTCGTTTTCGATTTTATTATTCGCTTCCGCTGTTACCTTGCTACTCACTTTTTCTCTAACAAGTGGTATCAGAGCAAGGTGGAGATGACTTCAATCATGAAGTGTGATATTCCAAAATTTGATGGAACGAGGAGTTTTACTATGTGGAGACTGCAGATGAAGGCGGTCCTGATTCAGCACGGGTTATGGGATGTGATTGAGTATCCCGACACGAAGATCCGATCGACGATGAGCGATGATGAATTCCAAAACTCGGAAGGATATCAAGGGAATCGACTCAAGGAGTGGAAGAAGCTTGAAGATAAGACTCTGGCAGGGATTCAGCTGTGCTTGGCAGAGCACATTCAGAGAGAGGTGATGCATATCGAGCAACCTCGTGCTCTGGACCAAACCGGAAGAGTTTGTACATGTCGAAGAGTCGTGCAAACAAGTACCGAATGAAGGAGAAATTCTACAGTTGAAGATGCCCCAAGGTACTTCTATTCAGCACATCTTAGTGAATTTGATTCTATTATTACGAATTGGAATCAATGGATATAAAACACCGATGAGGATAAGACTTTTCATTTAATTTGTCCCTACCGCTCACATAAACAATTTAAGGAAATCATGTTGTATGGGAATCGTGGTGACCTTAACCTTAGTGAAGTAAAGGCTAGTTTCTAAGGAGAAACTTGATACCGATGGTGATGACCAGGTGGTGATGCTATGGTTGTAAGGGGTAGAAATCGACGTAAGGGAAAGCGGGTCAGAGGAGGTCTAAACACCGCTCAAGGTCTAGGAATCCTCACAAGAATAAGAAGTGTAACTCTGTAGTAAGATGGGGCATATACAGAGACCGCTGGGCAAAACAGAGACCGTAAGCGGGAGGGTAAGGATAATCACACCAAACTCGTACCTCAAACCGTGAGAGTCCGAGTCAGATGGTGATGGGTTTGTAGTTACGGATGATGCCTTGGCTACCACATCGAGTAGGATAGCTAGAGATGAGTGGGTTCTTGACACAGGGTGCACCTATCATATGTGTCCTCATAAGGACTGGTTCGAGTCTTATGAGAGTGTTGACACCGGGGTCGTAGTCATGGGTAACGACACAGCCTGCAAGGTTGCAGGAATCGGTAGCATCAAAATCAAGACTCATGATGACATCATTAGAACTCTCAAGGAGGTTCGTCATATCCCTAACATGACTCGAAATTTAATTTCTTTGGGTATTCTTGAAGCTAACGGCTGCAGGTACAAAGGAGAAGATGGTGTTTTGAAAGTGTGCAGGGGTTCCATGGTTCTTATGAAGGGAATCAGGAAGGCGGTCTATACATCCCGCAGGGTCTACAAAGGACAGGATCTGCGGCGATCCTAAATCTTGATGAGTCCGACAAAGACAAAACCTGGCACATGAGACTAGGCCATGGGCAAGAAGAGAATGTCAATGTTGAGCGAAGGGATACCTCAAGGCGCAAAGATCGGCAAGTTGGAGTTTTCGATCACCGTGTCTACGGAAATGTAAGAGGGTTAGCTTTTCAAGGGCTAAACATACAACAACAGGATCCTTGATTATATTCATTCAGATTTGGGGTCTCGCTAGAGTGCCATCACTGGGTGGCAAGCGCTACATGTTGACATTCGTGGATGACTTCTCGAGGAAGACTTGGGTTTATTTCCTGCGGCACAAGAATGAGGCATTCTCATATTTCAAGAAGTTCAAAGCTTTGGTGGAGAACCAGATAGGCAGGAAAATCAAGAAACTCAAGACTGACAATGGGTTGGAGTTTGTTGATTCTGAATTTACTGAATTCTGCGAGGAGCATGGGATTGCGAGGCATCGAACCTTGGTGGGTAAGCCTCAGCAAAACGGGGTAGCCGAGAGAATCAACAGGACACTCCTGGAGAAAGCCCGCTGCATGCTCTCGAATGCAGGGCTTTGGAAGAACAAATCGTTCTGGGCAGAGGTGATATCTACTGCCTGCTACCTGCTGAACAGATCACCTCATGCCTCTATCGAATACCGATTCGGAGGAAGTATGGACAGGTAATCCAGTTGATTATTCTAATTTGAGAATTTTTGGATGTCCTGTATATGTCCATGTGAATGATGGGAAGCTGTCTCCCAGGGCTGTTAAATGCATGTTTCTAGGTTACGGGTCTGAGTCTAAGGGATATAGAATGTGGTGTCCTAATTTGATGAAAGTTATTCAGTCTAGAGATGTAACCTTTAATGAAACTGCTATGTTATCTGGAATGGAATCTACCGGTACTTCTGATGATGCAGGAAATCAGGAGAAGGATGCAGGAAGAATGGTGTTCGAGGTGGAGCAGCTCAAGGTGGAGTCTTTGAACTCGCAATCGTGAGCAACCATCGATGCTCTGAACCAACTCGAGTTGATGAGCCCGAGATTGAGACGAATGTTCCTCGGTGGAGGAACAACCATGCATTGCTAGAGATCGTCCCGGGAGGGAGATCAGGAGACCCAGCGATATAATGAAGAAGATGATGCTATGATTGCTTATGCGTGAGTGTTGCAGAGGAGACTCACGAAGGTGCGAACCTTCTACCTATCGTGAGGCCATCTCTTGTCCGAATGCCTCAAACTGGATAGGAGCTATGCAAGAGGAGATGGAGAGTCTGCAGAAAAATCATACATGGGAGCTATGTGAGTTGCCTAAAGGGCGACGAGCTCTTACTGCGAAGTGGGTGTACAAGAGAAAGGAAGGTATCCCTGGTGTAGAAAGTGCAAGGTGGAAGGCCAGATTAGTGGTAAGGGGTTGCAACCAGAAAGAAGGAATCGACTACAACGAAGTATTCTCGCCAGTCGTGAGGCATACGTCGATCCGCACCTTGCTTGCCTTTGTTGCTCTATTTGATTTGGAGTT
Organism: Portulaca oleracea; assembly: GCA_029582165.1. NCBI lineage: Eukaryota > Viridiplantae > Streptophyta > Magnoliopsida > Caryophyllales > Portulacaceae > Portulaca > Portulaca oleracea. The sequence continues at coordinate 42,622,219 of CM055872.1, read as the reverse complement.
GGAGCAACTTGATGTCAAGACAGCTTTCCTCCATGGCGAGTTGGAGGAGGAAATATATATGAGGCAGCCAGAGGGTTTCATCGTTCCTGGTAAGCAGGAACAGGTATGCAGATTGAGAAAGTCCTTGTATGGACTTAAACAGGCACCCAGGCAGTGGTATAAAAGGTTTGATACCTTTATGGTAGGGCAAGGGTACACAAGAAGTCACTATGATAATTGTGTGTACTACAGGCAATTTGAAGAAAGGTCTTTCATTTATTTATTATTGTATGTGGATGACATGTTGATTGCCTCCAGGGACATGTCACTAATAAAGAAGCTGAAATCTCAACTCAATCAGGAGTTTGAGATGAAAGACCTCGGAGCGGCGAAGAAGATTTTGGGTATGGAGATCCAAAGGGATAGAAAGGCAGGGAAGTTGTTCCTGTCTCAGAAGAAATATATGGAGAAGGTGTTGGACAGATTCAACATGAGAAATTGTAAAGCAGTTTCAACTCCTTTAGCTGCACACTTCAAGTTTGCAGTGAGAACCGCCCCAAATCTGATTTGGAGGTAAGGAGGATGTCTAATATTCCCTATGCTAGTGCAGTTGGTAGTTTGATGTATGCTATGGTGTGTACTAGACCTGACCTGTCCCACGCAGTTAGTGTGGTGAGTAGATATATGCAGAATCCAGGGAAGGAGCATTGGGAAGGAGTGAAGTGGATCCTTCGCTATGTAAAGGGTACTTTGGAGAAGGGCATCCTGTATGATAGAGGTAGTCGCAACGTCGATGTTGCAGTTATGTTGATCTTGATTATGGTGGAGATCCGGATAGAGACGCCAATTTCGTGGTATGTGTTCATCATGTGTGGAGGAGCAATATCTTGGAAAGCTTCACTTCAATCTATAGCAGCCCTGTCTACTACAGAGGCTGAATATATTGCTGCAACGGAAGGAGTGAAGGAGGCCATCTGGTTGAGGGGATTGGTCATGGAGCTTGGAGTACCACAGGGCGAGACATTGGTTTATTCAGACAGTCAGAGTGCTATACATCTGACAAAGAATGACACTTATCATTCGAAGACCAAGCATATAAGCGTCAGGTATCACTTCATCAGAGATACAGTTGCTGCAGGAGAGATCGTGGTGAAGAAGGTTCATACTTCTGATAATCCTGTAGATATGTTAACCAAGCCTCTATCTATAGCTAAGTTAGAACATTGTTTGGACTTAGTTGGTATTCTAAGCATGTGAGAGCCATGCGGGGCCACGCCCTGCGGAGGGGCGGGTTGATGGCGACAGTCAAGATGTTTATCTGGATCGATGATTCGTTGATTTTAGTCCAAGGTGGAGTTTGTTAGGAAAGTGTCCTAAAATCACCAAATCTCTTGATCTCACAATTATTTGTTTCCTAATTGTATTAGGATATTATTTAGGTTTCCTTATTGTGTTGGGTTTCCTAATTGTATTAGATTCTAAATCTTTTTGGAGTGGGAGTCAAGTTAGGTTATAGGGAGTTCTCCCTATAAATAGGGTGCATGTTTCTCCACCAAAAACACATCGGTAAACACAGAGAGCTAGAGAGAGAGAAAATATTGAGAGAGAAAGGGTCTCACCAATATTTTCCCATGTATCTGAGAGATTGTGAGTTGAGTGTTGAGAGATTGTTATTGTAATCTCCTTTGTGGATCGATCACACCTGTGATAGTGATCAGGTTGTACTCCTCCTTTCTCATAGTGGATTATTTTACATTGTCGCCGTCCGTGGGTTTTTCTCCGAGTTCTTCGGTTTCCCGTAATTACGTGTTTGATTTTATCGCTTATTTTTCGTTCCTAAATTTTGTCGTAATATCCGTCATCTCGTTTTCGATTCTATTATTCGCTTCCGCTGTTACCTTGCTACTCACTTTTTCTCTAACAAATATTTTATTATGAATGACCATTTTATTACATCCTTTGATTGAAAAGAATGAAGGAATTTGTGTGATCAAAGATCAAAAAGATTGTTCGTTTTATAGGTAAACACAAAAATTAAATAGTCGAATACCTTGAGCAAATAATTGTTACATATACACGTGTACACACAATATTTAAATAGTCAAATATCTTCAACAAATTAATTTTATTTACAATATTCATTATAGACCGTGTACAAATTCAAATAAAAATATAAATATATACAAAACAATCCTCAAAACACGCACATGCATAATAAAGTAAAAAATTGTCCTAGAAAGACTATATCATATCTACAGAGCAGATAGGACATGTGGTACGAAATGAAGCTAATGTATCCACTAAACAATCGTGGTGAATCAAATGCCTACATCTAGGGAGAAGACGCAAAGTCTCTCCGGGGGTGTAACTATCTAAACAGATGCTATACTGGTCCCCAAAGGCAGTGGAATCCCCCTCCGTCTCCATGTAGTCATAAAACTCAACTAAATCTAGAATTCCAGAGAGGTCAACAACAAGTCGACCTCTCTGAGAATGATCTACAAGGGGAACCGATGGGGTGGGGGGTAGGGGTGTCTGTCTAATCCTCCTAATCACAAACCAAATCCAAATGGAGATGAGTAAGATGACTAACCCAACACACCCTACAACGACTCCCAAAATCGGAGCACTCAAATTGTGACTCCTCCTGAAGTGGTGATGGAACTCAGTCAAAGATCCGTGTTGTCGACCCTCCATATCTACAAATAATATTCGTGATCAGTTAAACAAAAGTTAAACAATAAAAATAAATTTACTCTATGATGAATACAATTACACTGAGTCAACCTTTAATCTCACTTCAACCATCCCTATCAGCCCCTCCCCCCCCCCCCCCCCACCCACCTCTCTCCATAGGCCATAACATTATTAACATATAATATCACATTTGTGATTTGTGTACATTTTATCTGCCTTACATTTGAGGCTTTTATTCCAACGATTTTCACTTTTTCTCCATCTACAATATAATGACCAATGGATTATACATTTATATATCTGAATAAATTACAAATGTAAAAAAATAAATCACAATAAAGATACACTTATTTAGTAATTAACAAAAATATTGTATAGATTAGCATAATATTTTGATCAAGTAAGTATAACATTAATGTTGCATTGAATTGATCATATATTTTAATTCAGCAAAATAAAACCATTCTTAGTACACCCTCTGTGTCCCTTCCAAGCATCTTCCAACTGGACCCAAAGAAATAATTTGCATGTTCCAGTAACCGGATCAAGAATGTCAAATTTCTAGTGTAAGATGATGAGCAATCATCGGAGAAGAGATGCTGATTTCCCTTAATTTCGCCGTTTATTTGAAGTGGGTAGTCGGGAAAGATATTGAATGTGGCAGTAATATATAACTGGGGGGAGGGGAGGGGAGGGGCTTTGTAACCGTTAGAATGAATAATGATGTATAATAATGTCTAATTCCTGATTCATTTTAAAAAAAAAAAAAAATTAAATATGTGTTTCCTATGCCATGTGTCAATTGTTTAGAAGGGTTTGTTTTGTTTTAATAATATACATAGAATATAGATAATGTTGGATCAATTTTAGAAGTAGAATATAAATCCAATGTGCGTGATATTAGGGCTACATAATGAAAACATTCTATTCAATTAGGATATATTTCCCAAATAAATAAATGTCATTGAAATCATAATTAGTCACCCATGAATATCCAAAATTAACAATTAGCAACAATGAAAATTTAAGTACTTTGGAAAACAAATTCTTATGAATAAACAATGTTTGAAGTACAAATTTGTGTTAGTGCAAATACTTTATTGCAATATAATAATCGAAATGCTCCAAGAAAAAAACTAATGGTAATATTTAATACAACTGCAGGGAAAATAACGGACAATAAATATAACACAAGAAAATAAAAATGACAATAACAAGAAAAGATATGATGCTTTAGTTCAAATCACTTTTATATATGTTGAATATTGAGCAAAATAAATGATTTACAATGCATACATTGTAAAAAAAAAAAAAAAACTTACATGATTCGTACCACTCATTAAACTGAACATTAAATAACAAAACAAAAATATACTTGAAAAAAATAATAAAAACAGCAAATACTTGTGCATCGCACAAGTACAAACGCTACAAAACATTCCAAGGTGTGAACTACTCCTTTGGCATCAAGTATTTTGATTAATGTCCTCACAAATTCCCTCTTCCCAATCCTTGTCAAACTCATCTTTCTATGTCATGCTTCTTCATTATATCTCTTGAGAAACACTGCAAAAATCTATTTCTCTCTTAAATTTTGGCAAGTTAAATTTCATCCTTCTTCCTAATCCCTTTCCAGCCAAGTAGAGATGCCCATAAAAGACCACCACCAATCACCATCATCATTGACACCCCATTCTTCCACCAATCTCATTCCTTTTAATTCAAATGTTACTTTAACGTTAAGTTTTTTTCTTGAGAGGATGATCACGTTTTTACTTCTTCTTTCTAACTTTGTTCAAGATTTGTTTTCTAGTTTTAAAGAGATTGAATTTTAGGTTTATCTTTTGCATATCTTGTTTGTTTGATTTAATTTGTCTTTCTAGATTTAAAATGTGATTCCTAGGTTGTCAATTTCTTACTATATTGAAATCCGACAAATGACAAATGTATGACCCCCCCTCTTCTTGCTCAAGCTTAGTTGATGATTTCTAGATTTCCATTGCTCGATATCCAATCTATGGTTGCATTAAAAACAACTACTAACGGTACACATAAACATCAAACAATTCCATAATTTGGAGTAACTTTTACCAATATATATTAGATGCACCTGGAGCATGTGCTCCTTATATTTGCGAGTGAACAATCATATGAATTAGAGTGAACAATCATAATAATCAGACTGAACAACCTAATACATAACGGTGAACAATTGTAGAATATGAACCACGTGCCCCGGGAGCGCCTAATAAATTGCACCTACCATGGGAAAGAAAATGACTCAAAAATATATACATTCCATCTTATTTACAGCTCATGGTGTTACTCAAGGAAAAGATTGTCCAACAATATTTTCCCATAGTGTGATGTTAAACTATAAAAAGAGCTTTAAATTCTCCATGTCTCCCCTAAACTTACATTCTCACACTAGAACAGAATCTTGCTTCACATGTTGCTATAAGTAGGCAAATGTTCATGATAATAAGCCACATACACATCTCTCCTACCAGATTAGTGTCAAAATTGCAGGATAACATGGGTGCCCAGTACACAAAATTTCATTTGTTTTTCACCAAAATTACAGTTAAAATATGCAAGTCTGTTATGATTAATGTGAGAACTCCTTCTCCAAGATGTAGTCGACAGCGTCTTCCACAGTATCCACAACCTGTGAAAAGCATCCAAATTAAACCACAACATTAGTTGGTTTCTAGCTTTCTACAGTTGCCTTTTGCGATATCCTTGTTCATTCTTTTTCTCGACAAAGGACTCATAAGCAAATAACACCAAAAAAAAAAAAAAAAAAGATGAGTTCAATTGATGCTATCTAACATGATTGACAAGAAAATGGGCTAGACCTACCTAATTTCTGAAGATTCCATACACACCTGCAAAGAGCTAGGACGAACAAAAGATATACTGGTGTTTGAAATAGAACAAATCATTTTCTATGTTGGTTGGTGCCCATGGATAGTGTTCCATGAAGGTCTATGCTTCCAACAATCTGCAGTGGGTCCTTGATTGACTCTTCTTACTGTCTTTCTTACGTTAAGACCTTTCAATGCTGCCTGTTTTGCCATGTGCACGTGCTCTTACGAACCTTCCCGTGCTAGTCAAGGTAAAGAGCATGGAACCTTTCCTCAAGCGTAACTCCCTCCTACTTATCACCTGAAGCATATGTATGACCTCCATTTGATCTTTCTCCACAAATATTTGTCTTTGGGAACTCTCCTCGAGTTGTTCCTCTGGCATTGTCTCCGATTTTTGGATCATGCTACTATCTACTAGGCACGACTTTCAAACTAACTTTCATGGTAGTCAAGTCATAGAATTCCATTTCTTCCCCATGACAAAGCTTATATTTCTTGGAAAGTTCAATGTTATGGTCGCACCTTGTTTTGAGAACGCAATTCTCACACCATGGTCAATGTCAAAATACTTCTCACAAGCATCACCACTATGAGATCTTGTTGGACCTTTTGAATTCTCTTCTTTTATACCAGACATAGGAGTTAGAGGGGATTGCAATCCAATTTCCAAATATCCTTGGATATTGACATTGACTTTGGCATTGTTTGTAACCAAAACCTCCATTTTTCCTTCATCAACCTTTTTATCCCCATCTACCTTTAAATCACTAGAATTTTGATCATGACCCTTCTCCACCATTTCTTGATCCTTACTTGGGGGTTACCTAGAAAACTTTCCTCAACCTCCATTTTTGTGCGACCGTCTCTCTTGATTTTAGATCATTTGCCTTGAGCATGCTTTCCACTATTCAACTCCTAGAGTGCATTTTTATTTCTTGGATCCATTTCTTGGGCACACTTGAGGTTGTCAAGTGCCTCCTCCCTTCTACCTATTTGACCCAAGCTTTAGCTCTTCTAAAGTACGCTTTGACATTCTATGGGTTGATGTCCAAAACATAATTGCAAAAGAAGATAACTTTATCAAAAGTTTCCAATTTTAACCCACAAGCAGCCATAAACAAACGAACTGAAATGATAATCTCCTCGAACAGTTCCAAGTCCTCGCATGAGGGCTCACCCAAACTAAGGAATTGGAAGGCTAAGTAATATAAGTGGTCTCGCTAATTTTATCACCGTTAAAGAGATTGTTCTCTTCTTCCTTGAGGTCCTTAACTCTAAAAAAGACAAACCAAGGACAATCCATTTGTTGAAAACAAGCAATGCCCCCCTCAATGGCCTCAAACTCTGACTCAATGTTAAACAGACTAAGAAAGTTGATGGGAGGGAGAGCCCTCAATAGATCACTTTAATCTTCCACTCTCCAACCAACACACGCAAAAGTAACACCAGACCACAGAGAGAACCTGGACATAATTATACCAAATTGGAAGAAAGCTGAACACACCACTTCCTGCCCTCTGACATTACTTACTCAGATCACCAACAGGCAAACCACACAAGAACAACTAGCACAACGAAAATCAAATTCAAACAATTACCTTCAACATGCACAGCAAAGTAAAAATGCACACTAAATTCCACCACCATCTCAGACTTCAACACCACAAAAGCACAGGCTAACCAGAAATTAAGCAAACACCACTTCAAAGATAGACAACCACCTACCAACACTAGCACCAATTAGCACTACAAACCCGAGGAAACACACTGAAGGCGACGGTTGTCGATGCACAAGTCCCGCCACCAAACTAAGAAAGACTCCACAGAACCCATAAAACACAAGAGATGACAGCAACCAAAGACAGGGTACAGTGAGATGGAGCCAGCAGTGCTTAAAAGCAGTGCTTTGTTATTGCTTGGTGACGGAAGTTTCTAGGATCTTAGAGACAGAAAATAGGAATTCTTTTCATGGTTAGGTTTGTGATATCAATCTGACAATGCATATATTATGAATTCATGACAGGAATGTTTATTACTTAAGGCTCCATTGTTCAGCCTACCAGATCTGCTGGGTAGTCTTTGTGATTTCCTTCATCTCCGAACACACCTGTCCTGGTTAATACAGATATCCAAGGATGACCAGCCTGAAAATCAACAGGTCGATTTTCTTCAGTGAAGCATTAACTAACGATATAAGTAATTAGGGGAGCATGTAATACCCAAACTCTTCATTGACCCCCAAATAACCAGATTGAAATCTAGGGTAGTCAAAATACTTGAATTTGAAATCCAATCAAAACTGGGAAACCATATTCAAGTGTTACTACAAGATCCATTGTTCAAATTTAAGGTTGAGTTGAAGTAGGCTTTTGATGGTTCCATACTAAAAACCCAAATTCTTTACGACAATAAACAAAATTTTCAGATCACCAGTGTGGGACATTCCTTAGCATGCCCAGTTTATATAGGGTTGAATTAAGTGGAAATCCTATCCATTTATTTTTATTTTTCATGTCAAGCACTGTTTCTAAGAACACTACCCAATTCCACTACGTCAGTGTGATACATGGCATTGGCACTTCATTTCAGACCACAGAAACACAAAACCAACAAAGATAGATGAGTCAGACACAAGGACACATCTATAGGTCAGATTGGATGAACACCTTTAGATAAGGACCACAAGGTTGAGAGCGGATAAATAAATTGGAGTATGTACCTGTATGGCACCTTTTATGTCAACTGCTGGATTATCACCTATCATATAAAGAGCTCTGAAATGATGTGATGCATCTGTGTCCAGCTGAATGTCATGACAATCCATGCAGCAAGCTCCACACAGCTGTTTCAGTATAGACTCGGCATTCTTGAAAACGAAAGGCTTGGGTTTCCCAAAAACAACAGACTCAAGTGGCGTATGGTGAACTCTGCATAAAATGGCCAAACATGATTCAAGGCGAACATTGGAGATATGAAAAGAGAACAGGCGTAAGCAAATGAGGATATGCAGGGTCGATTGTGTGAAGAAGTTAAATAGGATGTGATTAAGAATAGATAAATCCTGCTTATTGCCAGTTCAAGTTCATTTTCACATACAAAAATTGACATTTTACCGAGAAATTACCTGCTAAAAATACTTTCCAGCGCAATCCGAAAGGCCCCAACACCAAGGCGACGGACAGGGAATGCAGCCTGGTATTGACATTGCCACCAAGAAAATATCCTCAAAAGTTCACAAATTGTACAAATCTCTGTTAAGAATAGAGCAGAAGAAAAAGCCCTGCAAGAAAATATTGAAAGAAACTGACAAGTGACAACAGCATATGGCAGACAAGTTACAATACTGCCTCTTCAAACACCCAACCAACCATTCAGCCACTCATTACACATATTTAGTTTGATCAAAAGGGTTTTGGATAACACTTAGTCCATGAACACAAATTGCTGGAGTAACAAGTTACAAAATAGTTGCTGCATGAGAACTTCAACTCAAGAATACGAAGTTCAAAATTGCATTAAGCATATGAAACACGTCAGAAAAAATTGTGGGCACGAGGATGGAACTTTATTCCGAACGCTGACTACACTAATTCTTAGGATATTGAACATAACTTGTTGAATTCTCAGTAAGTATAACTGAAGTAAACCAAACATCCACAAAAGCAAGTTCCAACCACAGTTTGTGTGACTGACATTCAGAAGGACTAACCTGGTATTCAAGATCATCCGCCGCAAAATAGATAGGTGGTTGGACTCCACTCTTGTGACCAGGAAGGCCTCCAGATCTTAGAATGTCACAAAGAACCTGAGAAAAGCGCCAGTGGGTTCAGGGCTTGCAAGGAGGGTAGAGAAAAAGTAGTAACAAAACACAACAGATAATCACGAACAAAAAGAGTGAGATCATGTTGCACCCCAAGTATCCTTACAAAAATAAGGGGAAGAGCAAAAGCTAAAAGTGGAGACTCATTTACAAGAGTCTGCTTCATTAGGTCCCAAAATAATAGTAGATACTGTAGTCCAGTCCATGACAGGAGGAGAAAAGCAGGGGCGGTACCTCTGTGCTTTCACATCAAACAAAAACTTGTTTAAACTCAAACATCTGTTCAACATGGAAAATAAGATCAACAGAAAATTGTTCACTCCTCTCAGTTGTGACTATTTAGTTTAAAAAGTCTCTTCTTCCCCACCATTATCTCACTTTATTTTCTCCCTTCCCCTCTTTCTAATCTTAGCTTATCTCATTTTCCACCTACTTCCCTCTCAATTTTAGAAGGGAAATGTTTTCAAGAAAATCAATCAAATTTTCCATGTAACTTCTATTCTCCCAATTTTTTTAAGCTAACTCGCTAAAATAAACAAAAGTAATTCCAAAATTTTCTTTCCATCTTATTTTCCAAGAATCAAACTAAGCCTTTAAGTCCCACAGGCTAAGCAGGGGAGTCTGGTGATATTCAAGCATGTCTAGCCACAAATGAAGGTACTAAGGTATGAAAGGTTCCATTCTTTTTCCTGTTTAAGCAGGAAATCATTACTTATGGTGACCTGCCCCAGGATCCATACAGTGGAAGTTAGCTTATTTCCCTTTCCCCATTCATGAAGGGTTATGTTTAGTCCTTATGGAATTTAGACTGACACTACAGTAGACAGTAACACGAGGATTCACTCATCATGGGAGACTCCACTTGTCTATTACGCTCTTCCACTAGCCTCAAGGTGATCCTCTATGCTACTTGTACTTCTAATTTCACCTCAAACACCACTGGACATTTGACATTTTGCTAAGGATATTGATGCTTAACCCTTTATTTTGGACTAAAAGTGTAGCAACTATAAGAGAATGCCCAGGCTAGATTCAGACCCTTTACCCAACACCCCAAAAAGGATGTGACTGAGTCCAAGCAACACAGAGTTCTTTACGTAAACGGATATCAGAATTCACCAGAGAAACCAGGACACCCTACAGAAGAATCAGAACTAACCAAAACCAAAACCAATACTTCGAAATCCCGCACAGGCGAAGTGTGTAGGGGTCAGCTGTACCAGTCTTACCCCTAAATTTCACAATTTAGAGAGTCTGGTTCCAATTGACCCAATATTTAGAAATCCTTCGCTATCTACTAATCCATGGAAAAGAAGCATGGGACGTTTAATGAAGCATTTTGCTTTAGTCCATTACAATCTAAGTTGAAAAAAATAATCTTTTTCAACCATCCAGATTATGGACATACTACAGAGGAATCAGAACTGAAAGTGAAAATTACCTGGATATCCCTACCCCAATCAACAGGATCACTGATTACAAATGCTGCCTTTACTCTCTCACTGCATACATTAAAAGAAGGCTTTGATTTATTTAGGCTGATATTTCCATCAATTGTAGACAGTGTTGTCCAATTCTTAAACTGTGATACTGGATCAATTGACTCGAAGTATGATGCATATTCATCCAATGAGAGCACCTTACTGCACAATAAATCAGATTGCTGATGAAAGTCCAAAAGAGGCAAATATCACAAGAAAAGAGGAAAAAAATCTTTATGTGATCATAACGTACTTGAACCCATACTCACTCATAACCAATGCTGGTTCACCCTTTCCAGTAGCAACAATTAGTTCATTACGATACCTACAATGAATGGGCAAAGAAATCAAAAAGAAAATCCTAAAATTAAAAGGAATATAAAGAGCTGAAGTCATTGCACAAGTTTTCAAATGAAATGAGATGCATGCTCTCTGACAAAGCAGAGGACGGGATAGACAGTCAAATAATGTCCTATATAGTAAATTGCCAAAGAAACTAACATAATTTATAAAGATGCATTTTTAACTCAACTAGTAATTAATACAATACCAGAAATTAATACAGAAACATTAGGAGAGGCATAGAGTTCATCAGTTAGACCTGTCCTAAGCATCACCAGGTACACAACATTCACAAGAAAAAGGCTTTGTATTACACTATCAAGTTGTGTTTATTTTGTATGAACTGCAACATAAAAATTTTAAAAAGTACCTCTAAAGCCAAGTGGCTACTACCCTAATTTTCCAAGCTTCCCACCAAGGTTCAATTTTTGGTGGAAGCAAAAATTTACCTTATGTGAAATTTAAATTTATGGGGTTGATGGGTCATGCTTGTCATGTGCAGTTTGGTACTTATTGGTGGTTACCCCTGAGATAGGGGCTTAGCAGGTAGGGCCAAATTTACCCTGTGCAAAAAGAACATTCAACTCCCCCCCCCCCCCCCCACCCCACCACCAGCATTCAAGCATCTATGGGTCAAGGCAAAGCCAAGCACAGAAATTTGGTGCGCAAATGTAGCTCAGTGAGGCCATTTTATATGCAAGATTCGGAAGGCAGTGAAAATCTTCAATCCAAGAAAAAGAAGTGGAGAATAGCTTAGTGGGACATTTTGATTCAGCCTACTATTGTCCAAAGACAAAAATAAATAATAAAAATCTGCACCTGTAACATTTTCAACAAATGAAATATGCAAACTAAAACCAAAGCACTCATCTGCTTTTGGATTGTGGAGATATATTTATCATCACTAAATTGTAGGAGCTCCTTGTCTATACCCCTCCCCCATATTTTGTCACTTGACCCCCAACTGTGATCAGAGTGACACTATCAGAAGGCTATTATAGTGGTATCACAATTGTACATGTGTCTCTCTCTTTCTATTTTGGCCTAGTTTGTGGACCTTTTTTTTTTTGTTTCTATTCTCTCGAAGAATTACATTCTAAGATTTTTTTTAGTTTGATTTTATTGTTTTATTGCATGAAACCTAGAAATTTCAAGTACTTCTGGCTATCCTCACCCTAGCCAAGTAGATAGCAACTGCATGGACATGCTTTTGCCAACAGCGACAATTGTGAGATAAGCCAGTGGTGCTTAAACTTTTTTCCTGCATTCGCATTGAATCAGAATAAGTACCATGAAATTTTATTGTTCACCACCTTTTACAATTCACTTCTTTGATGCCCTATTCTTTTACTTCCTGGAAGGAAGCATTTTCATAAATACCAACCATATCTTATTTCTAGCATTGCTAATTGATAGGTCCTCCATGAAACACTCTGCTATCATATCATATTGCCCAATGACTCCAATTAAAGTTTGCTAGGATGAAATCTTAGATTCCTCCATCTAACAATAAGCAAAGATAGCATAGCCTTACCCTCTATATCTTAGAGTATAAAACCATCATTGGGCCTTCCGCTATCAGCTTAATCGTTTGGTTGAGAAGGTTTCAGACTGTATACATCTCCATACTGCTAAGTGCTAAGGTCCCTTCAGGTTCTAAATGTTGCATTCTAATTTACACAGTTGAGGAACACCATATTATATACAAACAGTGAATTTGTCTTTAAAAATTTCAACTTGGTGTCATTCCTTGTTTTCTCGCTAAATTCCACATTTCCTGAGTAACGCAATCATAGTAACTCAGGGTACAGACTTTGTTTAATTCTGCGGGCTCGCCATGGACTGGTTAGCGATAACATCAGTTGAAAAGCAACAGTAAGCTCAATTGGAAAGCAACTAATAGAAAATGCCCACAAACAAAGTTTCGGAAGGCAACAACATCTATTAATACATAAAAGTTGCAACAATTACACTTCTCACCTTTCCAATAGGCTTCTGAAAGAAGAATGCCCTTGCACAATCTGCACGACATAAAAGGAGAGAAAACTATGCCAGATTGACATCAGCAGGAGTCATGGTGAGAGTAAACTATAAATCACTCTTGTAGTCCATCAAAGCTAAATGAATAGAACCAAACTACCTGAGAAGCCTGAATATTCACACCTAGTAGTTCACTTAATTCCAATGCTCGCCGTGACTCTGGCACACCTCCTCCTGTCCGAGAATCATAAACTTGAAGGTCACGAACATTGTTACAGACTACTGTTAAACATCTTGAAGGATTCAAGCTATTTAATTCAAAGAGCAATGATAAAAACAGGAGTATCATTCTAACTTAAATAGCAATTTCCTGCATAGAGTTAAGTAGTTCTAAATTAACAGCAATGCATATAAGAAGCAAATTATGTCCATAATCCGGATAGTTAAAAAAGATTATCTTTTTCAACTTATATTGTAATGGACTAAAGTAAAATATCTCATTAAACCTCCTGTGATTACTTTCCATGGAGTAGTAGGTAGCAAACAATTTCTAAATCTTAGGTCAATTGAAACCAGTCTTTCTAAGGCTGCTACATCTGACCCCTCCATATCTTGCCTCTAGCAGGATTTCGGAGCATTGGTTTTGATTTGCATATAAAAAGCAACATGCAGGGCACTCGTCATAATAAATAAATAAATAAATAAATAGAGAACGAATCCGCAAAGCAACTAGCCTGAAACCGAAAGAACCCATGCAAAGAATTGATTACATACCATTTGTCAGAAACAGAAAGGGAATCCTCATAGTGCCTGTACAGAAGGATTGACCAACCAAAAGCATCAGTCCATTATAGTTTAAACTCCAAAGTTTCAAAAAGAAATGAAAATAATCCGATTTCTTCAACAACTGAGAATTTCATACATGAAAATCCACTAACTGGCGATTCATTGCAGAGAGTATAAGATTCATCAAACTAAGTCCGGGAAAAAACGACGTGAGATCATCAGTCTTCCTACTAATTGCATAATTCATAAACATTTTTGCTCATCAGCAACATTTTCAATTAGTTGAATTTGTGATCACAAGAAGAAAATTACATATATCTAATTGAACCCATTGAGCAGAAAATTACCGGAATCGTCGAATAATCTCCGAAGAGCACGACGAGAGCCTCCGATGGGCTCACGTCCGCGAAGAACTACTCCATCAATGTCGAACGCAATACCAAATGGCGGTCTGCAAGACTGCAACTATCAGCAAATTTGATGCGGAGACTGAGAAAATGTGGGGAGGGAAAACTGGTAAGAGAGAGATTGGATAGGGGAAACATACAAAGCCAATCGTTTAAGTTGAGGTGAAGTAATGGAGGCACGGCAAAATGCGGTCAATCGAGCTTGAGATTGTAACAATGGCGGTTTGTTCTTGGTGTGGAGAACAGTTGAAACTGAAGAGCAACTCATATTTCCCACCTTGGAAGATCATCAAGCGTGCTAGACCATGAGAATTTCTTTTCATCAAAATGTTGGAGATAATACACCAGTTGCAATTAAATTGGAAAAATTTTACGCGACAACGTGGTGAATTTGAGTTTGACTCATTGGATAAAGTAGAACTTGTGGAGTCCTACGAAGACAATTCAAATGTACTCCCTCTGTTCTATATTAATTGTCATCATTTTGACTTTTATGGTCTCCAATATTACTCTTTAATTGATAAATTTTTACACAATATGTTATTAACAATTGTAATATTATACTTTTATGATAATATTTTCGTTATAAATCTAATGGAGGTAAATTTATATAGCAACTCATTGTATATATTGAGAAATTTATAGTCAAAATTTTTAAAATTTGGTTGCACAATTTCCAAAGACGACGATTAATATGGACCGGAGGGAGTATGTATTTATTTAGCTAGTTTTCAAATGATGAGCATGAGTTTGATTCATATTAGATTTAACGATTTTGCTAATCGTCATCCTGGAGGCGATGGTTTAGCAAGTTCCATTAATGATCATTAACTATCATTCCTTACATAAACTACATCATAATGTGTTGGGAGACTCATGTTTGATGAAGAGTTAGAAAAATCGGGATCACACTTATATTTTATGCGACTATGCATTACCGTTGAACCTTCAACCTACACTCTTATGGTCTATGCACCACCGTTGAACTCTCAACTTGCAAAAGAAGGCAAGTCCTGAAGTGGTGTCCCAAGTATCACCTTTCTTATGGTTAAGTCTCATATAATCTTGATTTCTATGTTGAGGGAGAGGTTGAAAATACCTTGAAATGTTTGCCTCAGAGAAAAAGATCGTAATATTGCCTATCTTGTGGGCTTTTAGGGAGATTTCGAACCTTCATGGCCTAAACCTGATGGGCTTGGCCTAGGAGGAATGTGGATCCCCAGCCTAATTTCAATCCATTATGATTACAATTGACTAGGTGTCCTGTATCCAATGTGTCTGATAACGTGATTGTAAGGTTTTTTTCACATCTATATATGTGCATACATTTTTTTTTCTTTTTACATCTGTGAGTCGGACCACCTACTAGGTCTCATATCTCAAAGAGAGCCCAGTATACCTACCAGTCCAAAACAGGAGGATGTAACACCAACACAAGGCCCACAAGGAGGAGCCTCTCTAGAGCTCCAACAATTACCACCGAGGAATTTGTGGTCACCAAATATCGAACCTTGATGGGGTAGATAAACCTTCCATCCTCATGTCACTCGAGCTACAAGCTCATTGGTATACGGTAGTTGATCCTCACATGTGAATATGCCTTTCGGCATTTTCACCCAGTCATGCTAATTTGATACAAATGCTGAAATGCACAAGCAAACATGACAGTCGTTTCATGGTTATTCAACAAATGGTGCACATATTACATACATCATATCATTACCGATTCGTTCATGACGTCACGGTAAATGTCATAAGCCTCTTTCATCGTCTGATCTCGCGAGAACATGTTGCAGAACATATACCAACCATCAAACCTGACTCTGAAAAAAGATTGCCTGCTGATGCAACATATTTACCATGTTTTAAGCATCACTAGCGTCAAAAGCTTGCATTTTTAGGTCGTCTTTCTGCAGATAGTTGTAAAGATCTTTCAACATGGGTTCAAGATTATGTTCGCCCCCAACTTCGTTACACATATATCCATACGAATCCACTGATAAGCACAACTAAAGCTGAGATTCAATATTAAGATACGACAGATTGGATATGCTCAAAAAATTGCATGCCATGTTACTCATTTAACTGGTCTCGTCAACTCATTCATTTTACATGGAAAATTTCCACGATTTCGTAGGATTGAAACCAGATTTACCAACTATACATATGCTGTAACCACTTTCTTTCACTTCTGAGGATAAATCATAGATGGAGATTCTGAAGTTCGATCTGTAATGCTTGGAGTTTTTTCTCCATTTCTATCAGTTGCTCCTGAGTGTCGAGTAACTTATCTAGTTTTTGTTGGGCGGCTTCC
This sequence comes from Portulaca oleracea, assembly GCA_029582165.1. Classification (NCBI taxonomy): domain Eukaryota; kingdom Viridiplantae; phylum Streptophyta; class Magnoliopsida; order Caryophyllales; family Portulacaceae; genus Portulaca; species Portulaca oleracea. The sequence continues at coordinate 42,605,543 of CM055872.1, read as the reverse complement.
TCATACGGTTTGCCGATAAGGGCCACATAGTCATCCATGTTCTTGACTGCGGCTGATAGATCCTTCTGCATGGCTTCCTCGATTTCCTGCCCTACAGCATCTGCAATGCTCTTCACCTTGTCTAATATCTTTTGTCTACGGGTAGGAAAATTCGAGATCGCCAGCAACCTGACACAAAAGAGATTGGTTGAGAATCGCCAATGCACATAAAAACACAGGCAAAGTTGATGCAGAATAAATACACTCGGTAGGGCGGGCAAAATCTGTCCGACCCGCATGCCCGAATTTGTCTGGCTCGAATTAAACTGGGTTCGGTCATCAATTTTTTGTCCGAATTTAAAATCCGGTCAATTCATGTCCTATTGCAAAATCAGGTCGGGTTTGGGGTAAGAAACCGAAGCCTAACCCGAACTTGAAAGAAGTTGGATAGACACTGCAATTTGATCTAGATGCCTATAGTTCAACTAAGGCATGTTCATTCACAAACATAAAGTGCACATACAGCTCCACGAGTGTTGTACAAGATGAAAATACTTAAATACGTTTGCAAAAGCAACTTGAAAATGGGAATAATAGCGAGGTAAAATGCACTATGAGAACTAAGCATAGGCGAGTGGAGAAAGATATATCACCCGCCAGCAGAACAAAGGCCAAGGGCAAGAAGGTCTTCTAACGTGGTCGGTAGCACTGATGTAAGAAGAGAAGCAGATAATCCAGCAGCACCTAGACCGCCAAATGCTGCAAAAAACTGCACACGGGAAAGGACAACCCGTAAAACACTAATAAAAGACAAGTGAAGAGACACATGGATGAGATTTATCCGTTGCATGAATATCACGCAAAACGCAAGGCAAAAAATCCATTGCTGTGGTTCCACTGTTGGTCATACTAAAAAAATGTTAGTCTCTTTGAATAAATAAGATAGATATTTAGACGCATAGACTTCTGTTTCTCCAACTCTTCATTTTCATAGATATATACTCTTGATATTTGAAGAAGAGGGGGGAAGAAATCAAGCCATTTTCACACATTCGTTTAAATGGATATCCAACTATATTACGTTGAACAGTTATTATGTTCATATATATATGGAGACAGACGTCCAATTAAATAAGAAAATCACGTAGAAGAATAAATACCACAGGTATTTAGACACGTATACCTTCGTTACTCCAACTCTTCATTTGTATTATGTGATGTATCACGCATAGGGGTGGGCAATGGGCTATGTCCCCAAAGGGTCAAGCGAATTGAGATAATAAAAAGGGGGCCAATTAAGGGTTGGTTCATTAACAGGCTGACCCGTTTAACTGATGTTAAGGGATCGGTAAACTGATGTTAAGGGGTCGGTAAACAGGCACGATGGGTTGGCCCATAACGGCCCAACATAAGTAGGTTTTCACATTCATTCAAATGTTACATTTTGTTAAACATATTAATAATACTTCACATTAAATAATCATTATCATAACTAGTTTTTGGTAAAAATACACATCATCTAAGACTAGAACGGGCTACCCATAGCCCGCCCAACCCTCTTTTTTGCTTGGAAAGACCAACCCGGCCGACAACTTCAAATGGGGCGACCAAGATCCAACCCGACCCTACAAAGCTCACGGACCAACCCTAACCCGGCCCATTGCCCACCGCTAAATTCATGAATGTCAAATATAAACTACACCGTAGACATAAGGTTTAAGTTGTGCCCCCTTTTTTCATTTCACTCTGTTTGACAACTACTCAGTCATGGACAGTAAAAAACTAAACATGACTTGCTATCCAAAAGCCAAAGAGAAAACAAACAATTCACCAAGAAGGCAAGAAATCAGAAAACCGTCAATGCCTCAAACAAAAGAGTCACATCAGCACTTCACTATATTGAGCCAATTTATCGAAAGCTAAACAGAGCATATCACTATTTGCTCGTGTATATTAAAATAAAACCGAGACATTGAACAAATATAGATAAATAAGATAACTTACCACTTGTCGAATTTCTTCGTCAAGTACTTTTGAAGCAGCAGCAGCGCTAAATTTCTCAATGGACTTTATGCTGTGAGCGTCCGCTTCCCTCACAATAAAATTATTACTAAACTCCATCTGACCCGGCGAGTCAATAAGTGACGGCCATCTCTTCTCAAATGTCTCCTTATATCGCTTAGATTCATGCACATTATTCTCTCTAAGCCAGGTTGTATACTCCCCAGCGACCCTCTGTTTCACAAGCCAAAAAAAACAAGAGAAGTTAAACAGTGTTCGGCTTTTCCTTGTTTGAGATTCTGGTAAAGAGTTTTCTCCAACATATAGGAAACCATTTTTGGTTGATAAAAATGAATGGACATAAAGTTCACTATAACCCTATAAGACTCCAAAAAAATTAAATTAAAAAAAAAAAAGAGAGTAGAAATGACTCCTCGCTACGGGTGAATAACGGGCTGGGCCCCAATTGAGCCAAGCAGGTCCGCCCATTTAATAAAGTAGGGCCAATCATTGGCTGGCTGTTTGGACTTACGAATAGTTAAACACGCTTTAACAAAACGTCTAAAAAACGTCAGGTTCACATTAAAACACTGGATTTAAGTAAATCAATTTCTAATACTTCATACGAAACAATGATTCTCACAGCTAAACTTTGCACAAATACACTATTTTAAATTTTAGTAGGCAATCCTGACCCAATTCGACCGGCATAGTTATTCGGTTGACCCTCTTAATAGGCAGTCATACCCCAATATTTCTAACTCCAATCACCATCAGACACAACATAGTCCCCCTTCCTAACTGCATCCTTTGCTCAGCCAGACACAGAAAGCTTTCAGCTGCATTTTTTTGTATTCTTCAGGCATTGTATATGTGCTAACCTCACTCAAATATTCTGTCTGAAGTTATGTTCCAAGGTTGTATGTCTCAACTTTTATCCTTATTTTTTGTGGTGTTTATTTCGCCAAAATTGAGATGCTTTCGATGTAAATGACCTCCAACATAAAATAAAATTGTGTCATTTAATTATCGAAAGAGACCAGAAGGAACAAAACCTTGGGAAGCACAAATGACTGCAAGTGAAATATAAAGGGACTAAACTGTTGGAACAAAACAGGTAAAATGGATACCTAACAGCGTATAACTATAAGTTCAACTAATTTGTAAAAATGATAGTCCTTATGAAGTCACAAAATGCTAAGTAACGTTTTACTGCTAATGATCATTTACTGGTTACCATTTGCTAGACATTAAAAGATACTTTATTCCATTTACTGGTAGCAATGAGTTGAAGGTCAAAACAATACTCACAAACAGCTCCAAACTGATTAAAATTTGCTAGACATTAAGAGAAGAGGGCCTTAGTTATTCCTCATGTGATTTTTGGGGTTATTTGGAAGGAAAGGAACCGAAGGGTTTTTGAGGGGGTTGAAATCCGTTTTCAGAGATTGGAAGGCAATTTTGTCAAATCTCTCTTCTTTTGGGTTAATGAGAAGTTCAGCTCTTCCTTTTGTAATGTGGTAGATGGGCAGTTTGTTTTTTGGTTGTGCATAACTTTGTATGGTGCTGGTTGGGCATCAGTTCTTTATTTCTATTATTAATATATACTTTTTTCCTATCAAAAAGCAGCTCCAAACTGATAAATAAAGAAGGGATAAACAGCACGTCTCCCAAACAGCATGTCTACCTTGGTTACAATTCTACCAGCACAGATTAAGCACCGCATTTTATTTTATTTTTTTGATAGGAAGCACAACGTATTTTATGAAACTAAGAGAAACACTAATCATATATGCACTTCAAGACCATCTTCTTCGCCAAACTATTCTATTATTTCTCCAAGAATCTAGGACAAAGCATAAGATTTATAGCAATAAAGGCATTAGATCAAAGAAATTTCAGCTTTGTCCCAAACACCATCTCCTATAAAAATGAGTTCAAAATGACAGATGCTAATATGCTATATCACTTATTATGTCATACATCAAACAAACTACTCCCTCCATCCCGCAATAGCTATCGCTTTAGCTAAAATTTCAAAAACCAACAAAATGAGTTAGTTGATTATTGTGTTGCATGGAAAGTTGCTAAATATCGGCATTAAATCCCTAGTATAGCTTTCTTTCTCTTACTTTTTCTATATTTGTCAAAAAAAAAAAATTAATAAAAGATAGTAGGTAGTTGAAAAAAGTTACATTGAACTGTAAAGCGACGAGTATTATGAGACAAAAAAAGTTAGTTAAAGCGACAACCATTATGGTACAGAGGGAGTAATAAACTATCCAAGATAGAAGAAGTCTCCGGGAACAAATTTGTTCAGATATATAACTTTCGCAACAAGGACTTACTAGAGCATCAGATAGTGCTGGACCAACGATCTCATTCTGTATACTTTGTGTGGCAGGGATTGATGCAGATTTGTCACTTTTGAAAACCAAGGATAAAGCAAGATCCAAATTGGAGAGCTGGAGAGTAGATTCCACCAGACTTAAGACCCGTCCTTTTGCACTCTCAACCTAGATTGACAAAAACTATCACGCATTACACCATGCCATTCAGTATTTACATACACAACATTACATGCAATCCTAGAAAGATGCAACTCACACCTTACCAATAAAAATATCTAAGATACGTAAAATTAAAGCCGCATACCAGCAAGAGAATTTGGCGTCTCCAAGAAACACTCTCATTTTCCATCCTCAATGCGTATTCGGCAACAGTGCTCATGAACTCCTTGACTGACGCCAAGTCCTTCTTGGCATACCGACAGTCTTGTGTGACAAGTGTTTGACAAGAAGACAGTAATCGGTCTGCTATTGTGATAGGTGTTTCAAGCTTAATCTTCATTCTCTCAAGTCCATTACTTGTGGAACCATCCAAAAATCCATACAAGAAATTCTCAAAAGCCTCAAAGCTATCCGTATTTGAGCTAGTACCCAATGCTTGCAAATCCAGCAAATCACGTTGAACTGTCCCGTTGTCAGTGGTAGCAAGTTTTGCAAGAAGAGCAGCTCGTGCAGACACGGGAAATATTGTAACATGATCTATAGTCAACAACCTTTTGACATTTTCACTGACAAATGTTATGGCTTCATCCAACTGCATCAAATTTTATATGAAGTCATCACTGATCCAGAATTTGTAAGGATTAAAAAACGGGTCTCTTAGTCACAACTCACAGCCTCTAAAGTTTCTAGTTCTTTGTAATCAATTCACAAAATAGTCAATTTCTTCCTTTTTTAGGCACTAGGCAATAGACAAGTTTTAATCAGGATAACAGAAACAACCTCCTTTACGATTCGAGGAACTCAATATCCAGCCCTAGGCAGGGCTTCAAGGAATTCGATAAGTCAAATATGGTTAACAAGGCGCATGCTATCTGGCATCTGCAAAGGATTTAGGATTCCTTGGACAATCGTTGTAAAGTGTGGAAATTATATTATACACCTGTATGTTCAGTATTCATGTACACCAATCCTTTTTTATGAAAATTAACGCTTATGTTTAACAAGGCACATGCTATCCCTAAATTTACCGATTGGACAATAATGATCCCAACTTTGGAAATTTACACTAGCAGTTCCTACTTTCAACCTGTTGTATTATTTGACCACCACTGCTTTTTGGGACTTTGCCTCTGTGGTTTGCTGACATGGCACGCCGAAAATTTATTTGACCAATTTGCAAGCTTTAACCGCTTATTTGGCATCCAAATCAGGACTGTGTCTCTCCCCAATAATCTTCTCTCTCCTCACTAACTCCTCTCTTCTCTCAAAACCCCCCACAACTCCCCCTCTCTCACTGCCTCCCCAGACCGACCACTGGCAGCGGTGGCTGCCATCTGTCATCTTCTGGTGCCGGCGTCCTCCACCCAGCAACACCTCGGCGACCCTCCGCCATCCCCATTCTCTTTCTCACTCTCCTCCACACCACAATTTCCCCCCCCCCCCCCCAAAAAAAAAAAAATTGTGGGAGGTCGGTGGTTCTCGGCGGTGGTCAGCACTGGTGGAGGTCGGAGGTGACCGTACATAGAGAGAGATTTGAGGGGAGAGGGGTTTGCGGCGGTTTTTGAGGGGAGATGAGGAGTGAGAATAGAGGAGTGGTGGCGCTACGGCCAGGAGGTCGCCGGTCACCAGAGGAGTTGCTGGAGATGGCAGCTGCTGGCTGAAAGTGGTGGGTGGCGGTGGGAGTTAGAGATAGGGTGTGAGGACTGAGAGAAGGGGGGGGGAGATATTCTGTGGCTGATTTGGCACCCAAGGTGTCAGGCCAAACCAAAAAAAACTCTGTCAAGCACACAAGTCCGGCAAAGTGCAGTCAGCAAACCATGGAGTCAAAGCCCACAAACTCGGAGGTGGTCCAAAAAAAAATACAACAGGTTGAATGTAGTAATCTCTGGTGTAAATTTCCATGTTTGTGATTATTATTGTCCAATCGCTAAAAGTAGGAATTATTAGAATCCAATTTCCTTTTCTTTTTCACGAACATGAAAGTAAGTTTATATGAATATCTCAAAACTGGTCCGTCGAGAGAGGAGAGCATTTAAGTGAATGGTAGACATTTTTTATGAACATTAGGATAGTTTTAAGGAAGAATCTATAATATTCTTAAACCGTAAGGGCATACAAATAACAACTTGCTGAAAGTGGCATTCCACCACAAGAATAATGTCACTTTCCAACAAATGTTCATTCTATACGGCAAAACCATAAATTGCATTGGGCAAATCGCATTGTGCCACTGCTATCTACATATCGTCCCGCATCATTGACCCTGAGATATCTTAGTGGCACAAAGCTAATGGAACCATAACACTTTTTCCAACATATATAGTAGATAAATACGTACCTCGTTTGAATTCCTATACAAATCGGCTTTATTCAATAAGAAGACAACTTTTTTCTTCCACTGCTGAGTATACCGAAGAAAAGAGACCTGAAAAACTCCAATTTAAGGATGGAAATTAGCCAAAATTTCTACGCAAACTGCAAACGTTTAATTTAAGCATGGCGGTAAAGAGGGAGACAAGGTTAAATGTTTTATCCTTCTTCCTGAAATGGTTGTTATCTTTAGTTCTTTACTTTGTGTGGAATAGTTAAAGGGAAAACTTTTATCCCATGCATCACCTTTCTAGTTTATAGCAAAAGGCTAACAGGGTGTTTTCATAACCAATACATCATACTGTGAAAAGTACAACTGTCCAAGGATATTGACATCATACTACATTTGGTTAATAAAGACAAAAGTATTGATTTACGAATGTTTTAATGAGCAACTCTGCCGAATCCGTGCCTATTTTAAGAACTAAAGCTGTAAAATCATGATAGGAACAAATTGTACCTCACTCTCACTCAAAGGACGATCAGCAGAAAGAACAAAAAGAAGCAAGTCTGCCCGAGGTAAAAATTCTTCAGTGAGGCGTTGCTGCCTCTGAAGAATGACATTAGTTCCAGGAGTATCAACAATAACCATCTGCATCAATAGAAATGAAGGCAATATTGTTCAACTCATGAAACAGCTGACTACCAAAAACAAAGAAGAAAAATATGAAAGAGAAACAATTAAATATGCAAGCAGTTTATACACTTAAAAAATAATGAAGAAACTATATCAAAATAACCGAGATGATCACTGCTAAACTTCCACCTTACGTCTTGTAAGAAGGGGAAGATGCACCACACGTACTCAAATGGTAGTATAAATAATATTAATACCCTAGAAGTGATTCAGTGCTACTGTAAGCTAGAGTCAGCTGATCTCCAAATCATCTTTACTAAAAAAGCACCTATTCGCCAAGATCCCTCCCCTATTTTAGTCATTGTCAGCAATTACTGATCACGTGTCAATGTTTAAATGCTTCTCAAACAAATAAAAATGGAAATCACTAAAGGGGCCGAAGGCCTCCGAATAACCCCCTTCAAAAAGAGATTAAGCACAAAACTATGGAAGAGATAAAGATTTGCTTCTCATGTTTACACATTAAGAAATGAGTCAACCTAAGTGATGCTAATACACAAACAAAAGTTTAACATCACCATGTCATGTTTTCAAATTTATTCCGATGAAAGGTTATTTGAACATCGGAGAAAATGAAACACAAATCTACACGCACCATTACCTTCTTTAGAATTTGGGAAGATAGGTAGCAAATATACTGACCATCTGGAAGCGTTTCGAATCGTTGTTGCTCCCTGGAGTCAAATTCACAATAGCGCAAAAAGGTGATTTCATTCGTGGTGGGAACTACGCCCTCCTTCAAGAATTTTCCCCCAAGAAGTGCATTGATTATACTTGATTTTCCAGAGTTAAATTCACCCTGTAAAACAATAACTGAGTGATTAAATGCTAAATTTGCATGAAGGAGATGAAGATTAGAAATGGAGTCTAAATAATGAAATATTGGAAACAAACGTGGAATGAAAATTGTTACCCTAGTTTGATATTAGTATCACTTCTGTATAGATAGATTACTATGCTCTTAGAAACAGGTAATACCGAAAGTATAAGTTGTATAGATTGCTTTACATTACAATACACCACCAAAATAAAGTTACTTAGTACTGCTTCATTAGATTACCATACATAATTTCTAATCTATTGTCCGTTTTTCCCCCACTTCTCATCCTGCCTTTAATCCTCCACCTTTCTCTCCTTTTGATTCCCAGACTACCTCAAAAATCCTCTCCCTTGCATCGACGTCATTTTGAATACTAAATCAGTATCAGAGCATCCCATACTACATCAGTTCAGTGTTAGAGAGTTCCAATCTGCATTATTACCAAATATTCAAATTCAGTCAGCAGGAAATCTACGCCATCCAACCACAATATTCTGACACATACCATAGCAAGACAGTTCTCATCAAACAGAAGGACCATTGGTTCCAATATACTCCTTATTGCCCCATCTTGGAATTGAATGCACTCTTAAAGCCATGTAACAGTCAATGAATTTAACCATATAAATCAACATGAGTCCCATTGAAATAATTTACATCCATTCTTAAAATCAAGTGTGTATATATAAGATAAAAGAATTATACCACGGTGATAGGAATCAATGACTCATTCCATAATAAAAAATCCATTTAGAAGGGACTACTTTCCAACGCATAAACCTTCACTGGTTCTAAGACACGACTATTCTTAAAAGAAGTAGAGCTATAATATCATTCTCATCACATAATTTGAAAATCTGTTGGGAAGACTATTTCAAACTTAATGAACAATCGAAGTTTCAACTTTGCAGTAGAAATCATTAAGCTTCAGCCCATGCTTACATGGTCCCAGATTTCCAATGACAAGGCCAGACATGAGAAAGCTTGACTATGTAATCTGGGCCAATAAGAGTGACACCTTTCCTCATGAAGGCTGAAGCTAATGTTATTGAGGAAGCTATATCAAAGAAAGAAGGAAGGTGAACCAGTCCGCTTCACACCACATGGTGTAATTCATTAATGTGTAAGTCAACTAAGTACAAGACCCTTGCTAGACCAAAGATATGAGACTTTGCTCCTTTCTTACATAGAGCAGTAGGATCTCATATCTACGTTATCCTATCGCGTTGTATGTACAGAACGGACGGAAATCTTTAGGCTAGCATACAAACCAGACCACGAATGAGAAAGCGAGATCTAAGATATGTAGTCAAACTATGTGAATGCGAACAAATATTCAACTATTATTCTGTCTTTCATGGAAGAACTCATGAAAGACTAAGTAGAGTTACTTAGACAAGCATTCACAAGATACAGAACACTATTGTCACTTTTGACAAAATAGGTAGTAAACATATAAGACATCTAACAGATTATAAATAGGTAAACTGTAGATGAGGATAATTTCTGTACCGGTGGGTAAATCAAGAAAAGGGAAAAATATAAATTCAATTCTCCTAGCATCCCAACACAACCAACATCTCTACTAGCAAGTACTTAAAAGGAGAGATTGCATTGAAATATAGAGCTAATACCCATGTTATCGTTGGAACCAGAGTTTTGTTGAAGTTCAGCACACAATTACCACTATGACCAGCAGAAACGGTTCATCAAGTTGAGAGATAGCATCATTGAGAAGTGAAATTTCCTCCATCTGCGTTAGAAACCAAGCCCAAGTCAAGCATTAGGGTACAACTAGAAGGTACTAAGCGAATGTCAATTTAATCAAATTCAAATACCCAATGTTAACTATAAATGTTCACCAGTGGTGCAGCCTTCTCAATTGCATTAACTGCTTGGACCAACAAACGTCTCTCCTTCTTAATAAATGAAACTTCTTTTTCCTCCAGATTGACGAAGCCGGAAATTCCTGCTTCCCCAACAAAACCATTAGATGTCTTCAACACATCCATTTTATTGGACTTCGGGATTCCATCCTGGATTCTTTCATTTGTGGTGGGTATTGTTTCATACAACAATTTGCTAAGCGAATCACCAATGGACTTCAGCTCCTCCAACGTAATAACAGCACCACTGGCACCAGATGTGAGTAGCTTTGATACCTTACTTGATAACAGATCATTTCTTATTGAACCGGTTTCAACAAATATTGGTATCTTCACACTTGCATTCATTGACTGCATCAGCAGATCACTTTCCACAAAAGAACTACAAATAAGAAAATCAGCACCTTCTGAATTAGTTGCACTCAGTGCAGTGTTCACAGTTTGAACACTTCTCCCTACCACTGGAAGAATCACTGTCTCATTCTTAGAGCTCATCATTGTACTCCTTGCCACAATAGCAGGAAGACCTATAGATACAGAAGCAGTATCAGCACATAAAAAAAAATATTTTTTATAAAAAAAAAAAAAAAAAAAAAAAAAACTAAACGTTAAATTACAATATGCACAGAGCCACTAAATTGCTCTAAACCATCTAATATAAGCTCCTAAAGAACAGCTCCCCTAAAAGGAACAATTGATCTATGCTATCATATTGTCATGAAGTATTTTGTCGTTACAATCACATTGAGAAACAAAACAATTAATTTATAAATAGAAATGAAACTTGCAAATGAAAAGGAAATGAAGCCAGCTAACCCATCGTTTCCCGAAAATCACTTTTCTTGCACTTTTATTGGTCGACATATTTCATCCATAATTTGGATAGTTGAAAAGGAATAGTTTTTTCAACTTAGACTGTAATGGGCTAAAGTAAAATGCCTCATCCAACCTCATATACTTCTTTCTATGGAATAGTAGGCAGCAAATGATTTCTATATCTTAGTTGGAACCAATCTTTCTAAATCAACACCTCCATAACTCGCCCGAGCGAGATTTCATAGTATTGATTTTTTCACTATTTTACATATGTATATCAAACCATTAAAAACTACACTTCCATAACAGGAAATGATTCATTAATATACAGCGGCCAAGCACAATCTAACACTGTGGTGTCCTTACACAACATGTAACACCAATCTGAATCTCATATTACAACATATAAAAATAAATAGAAGATTTGCCAATTCGGTTGGGTTGGGTTGGGTCGGGTCAGGTCAGTTTCGGGTTTATTTAGGTTTTGGGTTTGAAATCATGCTTGCAACCCTAAGCTTTCGGGCGGGTCCGGGCCAATTTTCAAGTCGGCTCGAATTCTGTCAGGTACCCCATCAATTAGGACCTCAGTGTCCTTTATATAACATGTAACACCAATCTAAATCTGATCTCAACATACAAACTAAACAGAAGCCATAAATACCCTTATACCCATATCAATCAGTACCATAGAAGTAGAGCTTGCAAAATTTTGTCCAACTGGAACATCCAAATTTGTCCAACCCGGAAAAAACCAGATTTGGTCATAGATTTTTTTTTCCCCAAAGTTTGACATTGGCCGGATATTAAGATACAATATTTCTCTTGTTTCTATTGTCCAAACCCAATCTTGACCCCAATTTAAGTTTGTCTGACTTGTTAGGTCCCACCAAAAAAAAAAAAAGGTCTGGACATCAATTTCTAGTCCAAATTTGACCGACCTAAATTTGACCGAACCCCAACTTTTGTCAATGCCACTAATAGAGGTGAATTTTTGAAATACCCACATCAATGAGAACAATATACAACAGAATTTTGAAATACCCACATCAATGAGAACAATATATAAGAGAATTTTCGAAATACCCACATCAATTAGTACAATAAAAGACCACTTTCCAATTACCGTGATCGGACATATTTGTCCCAAGTCCGTCCAAAGTGTCCAACCCAAAAAAAAAGTGTCTGTGCATCAATTTCTAGTAACCGGATCCGAACTTTTGTAAGCACTACCATATGGAAAAAAATCAATATTGATTCAATCAAATTGAACGAAATTTGACCCCAAAAAAAAAACTTTTAGAAAATCAATTACCATATGGAAAAAAATTTAAAAAATTATAGTTCATAAAGAATATATTCCCTAACTAATTTACAAAAGATTAAATTTACACAATATTGATTCAATCAAATTGAGCGAAAAATATTAGGTACATGATACACCAATTGTTGACGACTGTCATACGATTCAATAACTCGACTTGCGGATATATTAGAGTTTACTAATTAATTAGGGTGAGTAATAATGGCATTAGTAATTAAATAAAAGGGTAATCTTGTAATTTAAAAGTGACTAATGAATTCCCAATATCAATTACCACCTCCCCCATGGTAATAGATTCTTGGGAATTCACCCATTCTAATCCCATTCCCATTCCCCTATTTTTTTTTTTTTATTACCATGAAACAAACATGGTAATTGTAATCCCCAACCATCTATTGCCATTCCCAAGTGGCTATTCCCACAAAACAAACGGCCCCTCATAGAAGTGAATTTTTGAAATACCCACATCAATTAGAACAATTTAGAAGAGGAAATTATTACGTACCCACATCAATTAGTACAAAACAAGAGCATTTTCGAAATACCCACATCAATTAAAACAATTTAGAAGAGGAAATCATTACATACCCACATCAATTAGTACAAAACAAGACCATTTTCGAAATTACCTTGATCAGACAAGACAACCCCACTAGCATTAACCGCAGCAGCAATATCAACCCTCTCATCAATCAACAAGTACGCCCGATCCCTAACCACAGACTTGAGCAAACAAGCAGCCTCATACAACTTCCCCCCGCCACCACCCTCGCCACCACCAACCACCACAATCCCCACCCTCTTCGCCACCGCAGCATCCACGAAATTCAACGCCGATTCATCCCCCAAGACCTCATCCGCATCCAATCGAAGCACAATGGTGGGTACTCTGATCTCCGGGCGCTTGTACCCGCCTGGGAAGAGGGTTCTAAGCTGCGATTTCGGGGCGAATTGGGGGAAATTGGAATCGGAAGCGTCGTTTTGGAGGGATTGTATGGTGAAACGACGTCGTTGGGAGAATTTTGGGAGATAGTGAGGAGTGTGTAATTGTGAGTGTGAGATGGTGGGGAAAGTGAAAGAATGTGGTGGGGAGAGAGAGAGAAGAGATAGCATTGTGATGAAGAAGAGATGATGATGATGATGATGAGTAGAGGGGTTGCTGGTGTGTGTCTGAAGTCTCAAGTGTCGGCCATGGTTGTGGTTGAGGAAGGAGGATTCTGAAGGCGGGGGGGGGATGTGTGTTAAGAATGTTACAGAAGTGTTGATGGATGGATGTGAGAGTAAAAGAGAGAGGAGGAGAGTGATGGGTGGATAAGATGATGAAGGATAGATAGAGAAGAAGCCTATAATTGTGCATTGTAACTTGTGACACTACTAATAGCAAAAGATTATGGGGGAGTGTTTGGTCAAATAAATGTTACCCCTCTTTTCTTTTTTATCGATTATTTACGATTTTTCAATATCAATTTTTAATTAATAATTTCTAATATAAAATTTTTATAAAAAATTATAATATTATATTTTTTAAATAGTATTTTTATTACGAATTTAATGATATTAATTTTGTATGATAAATCATTATACAAATTAAGATATTAACGGTCAAATTTTTAACACAATTTCTTAGGCGACAGATAAATAAAAACGAAGTTGGTTGATGTACATGGAATTTGTGCTCCAAATTTCATATGAGAGTCTGTCACATTTATGGGAAGGTAAGGTACATAAGTTTTGATAATTTTTGATAACTTTTAGTAATTATTTTTCAATACTTTTTTGGTAAGTTTGGATAATTTTGGGTGAATTTTAATTAATGCATGTGAATAGTTAACAAAAATTCAATTTCTTTTTATACGTAATTTACCTATCAATATTTACTAACTTACAATTTACACATGACTCTTTCAGACTTTAAGTCAACAATTATACTATTGGAAGTAAATAATTATATTGTTGAAAGTAAACAATTTAGTACTACCTCCGTCCTTTATTGAATGTCACTTTAACTAATTTTATAAGTCCAATGCTCCTAGAAAATTGAGTAAAAAATTACATTTGGATATGTCTTTCCCTTTCACTTAGGAATGATTGTTCATATCTTAAGTAATATTTAAACTTTCAATGCATCATTAATAAGGGTAATATGAGTATTTTAATCGCTGAAATTGTAAAATTGACAAATAAAAATGGATAAGGTAGTTAGAAAATTTGACAATACTTGAGTGAATATGACATTATTTTCTTTTATATAAGAACATGACATTATTTAAAGCACATAATCATGGAGTATGTGATAAATTGGAGCGTTTGGTAGGTAAATTAGACGGAAAGCTTCCAGAATGTGGACATTTAGATTGGAAAGCAGAATGGCAACAGGGATGTTGACTCTTGTAGTGAGATTCACCATTCTTATTGTTGTTTTCATAAATGGGAGAGGTGTGAGACTTTTCAGACATTAGATTATAACTAAGCAAAGAGAAGAAGAAATCTAATTTGAGGTGTACACTGAACACAACTATCCCAGCTATATAGAGGTAAGCTAAACTCACACACCCTTTACACAAACTATAAACAATAGCGTTGGTTACTCCAACTATCAACTATTTTAAACAAATATCGACTTGCGTGTTTGAGTTCAATTAAAATATTTATAGTACTTAATATGGATAATATGTGTTTTTACATGTTTTCTTTACATAAATATGGTCCCGCACTCCCGCTCCATTTTGTATATGCCAAACTGCATCAATTTCGTATATGCTAAAGCACATCAATTATCTCATAACGTGGCCAATATCAACCAGTTAACTCCGCCTGGTCTCCCGATCGGTCATGGTATGCACATATAAAGGTTAAACTCGATGATCGACAATAGGGAGCCACTGAGATAATGATAATCATGTAATATGTATTTAGTTATTTCTCTTCTTTTTGTTTGCAAAATGAATTGAAATGCGTAAAATGATTTGAATTACTTAAATTATTGTAACTGTTAGGTGTATGCGTATTGAGTTTCGACTCATTTGTGAAATTGCTTTATATTTTTTAAGGGAGTAATGCTAGGGGTAACAAACTCAACACCGATAAGAAGTCAGGCTGATCTAAAGGTAAAAAAGTCTCCATTTATGTCGGGAAGTCATGTCCCCTTATGTCTGATGTCAAGTTAATTGTGAAGGTTGTGCTTATGATTAGTGAAGTTGATTGTAAGTATCGATTAGGCTATGTATGACGTTAATATAAGGTTTAGTGTGGCTCCTTCATGTATAGTGATAATGTAACATTCAAGCAGGTTCCTTTAGGTTTATCATGTTGTAATTAGAGTTTTTAATTGGTTGTTAGTCTTGTCCATGGATGTGGACGCCGATAATTTCTTCATATCTTAATTATGTTGCGCTAATCAATAGGTTTGTGTCCTCTTAGTCTCACTCGGGTGATTAAGGATATAAGGATGTTACAACCAAACCTCAACTTCTTTTTTAAAATCCATCTACTACTAATAGGTTTATAACATTTGGGTAAATCAGTTAATTCCCAAGGTTTATTGGACTAAGGTAATCTATTTCACTTTTAATATATTCTTTTCGGAAGGTTTCATCAACAGATCCTATAGCCTCAGCATAAGTTTTTGAATCTTTCTCAACCAGAAAAATAGACACAAATTCTTCAGACAAGACGCCCACATCATGATTATTTAAAACTTCCACGAGGAAATAAGTAACAAAATCAGGTCTATAATCAGTAGAAGCTCTATGACTCTTACTCCTTCTAGGTTCAATTACAACATCTCTAATATTGGACCTAGAAGCAAGCAAGCTCACA
Organism: Portulaca oleracea; assembly: GCA_029582165.1. Classification (NCBI taxonomy): domain Eukaryota; kingdom Viridiplantae; phylum Streptophyta; class Magnoliopsida; order Caryophyllales; family Portulacaceae; genus Portulaca; species Portulaca oleracea. The sequence continues at coordinate 42,589,384 of CM055872.1, read as the reverse complement.
TTTCAAGCATAGTATTAGGCACAACATTAGACACATTCTTTTTCAATGAAAAGACATGTTCAAAAAACTTAGTATCTCTATATTAAGAAATAAAATGGTCATTGAAAGACATAAAACGATAAGCAACACTAGTTTGAGCACAACCAATGAAACACAACACCAAAAGTCTTTGTGCTTGTGTTGGTACGCCTTAGACTACGTAAAGCCTCTTTAGCTAAGCATACCCACACTTTCAAGTAACTCAAGTTTGGGGCATTATACCCTTTCTAAAGTTCATATGGAATCTGGTCCATCTTTCTCTCTCTCTCTCCCCCTCCCCCTTCCCACATGCATATTATCAGGTGCTCCAAAACTCACAAGCATAGCGCTCATCATTTTGTTGAGTGTATGATTCTTACGTTCAACGATAACATTCTGTTGTGGTGTCTGAGGGACAATTGTCTCATAAATAATGCAATTTTTCTCACTAAAAATAGTCATAAAACTCGAATTATATTCATCATCCCTATCAGACCTAATGTAATAGTCCTACTTAATAAGAGCTAATTATAATTATTAACGGATTTAATTGACTAAAGTGCGTATTTCAATTCAGTTAGCTGTTTATATATTTTACGGGACTCGAGCAATGCACCGATTACTACACATTATTTCAGTCATCTACACATTAAATATGTCTTATTTATTTATTTTTATTTTGAAATTTAATTCTTATCATTTTTTTGTCACTATTAATATATCTCAATGAGTTACTATTGTTTTTTTTTATCCACCCTTATTTAATATAAAACTTCAAAATTTATTTCATTCATTACATTACTTTTGTAATTTTTTTCATTGTTTTAAGTTTTACAAAACTAAACCTTAAGGCTTTGAGTTGACAATTTAGTTTTGATTTGAATGAGGCAAATGAGTATAGTGTAGTAGCTTCACATGAGCAATTGCAACTTGGATTATGGTGCGTTTGGTAATTTCTCGGGAAAGACTTTCTTGGGGAAAACTTTCCCGGGAAAGACTTTCCCTATGACCCATTGGGAAAATGTTTATTGAGCTTGAGAGTAAAATAATAGGTCTCACACTAAAACTTTCCCATCTATTTATCACAGCCAAACATAGGAAAGTTTGTCCACTTGGGAAAATTTATTAACTTTCCCGAGAAAGTTTAGGAATCAAACGCACCATAATTTTTTTTTCCCCTCTCATTACCCTTTCAAACATAAAAGCACTCCAAAGCCTCTAATTGAAGCAGGACTGTAACAGATCTAATAGATGCACAGGGTAACCCTTAAATGTATTGTTAAGAAGTTCCAATTGTATCTCTTATGATTCATCTCATTCCGATGAGGTGAGAAAAGACATGACTCATATAGTTCTTGTTCAAGATGAGCACCCCTATATCAAGCATGAAGATGGTACTGACGGACGTAGAATGGGACAAGTGAATTGAAAGGTTTTGGTCGCAAAGAGAAGAATGGAAATGACTATGCTTGCTCGCATCATGCGAATTGAGCTCTGGGAGCATTCATCAAGAGGCTTGCAAAACGGCCGGGTTGGAGAACCCTATGGGCTTGTTGAAAATTTGAAACAAACAAGGTAACGTAAAGTACTTTGAAGAGATGCCCATGGATAAAATAGCAGGAAAAAAAATCATGTAGTTTCTTAGTTAATTTATGTAGTGGTGATTGCTCTCTTTATTTTTTGGCTTGTTTATCTTCAGAGAAAATATAATGACTATCCTATCTCTTAGAATGAAAGTGCGAGTCCGCTCATTGTACATCACCCATCATTCCTACTTTTCGAAACTCCATTTCACTGTCTTCACAATAGCAGTAACTTATTCCTATTTTTTCACAGTAAAATATTTATTTACGTCACCCACTTTATCTTAGTTACAACAACTTTTTACGTGTGAAACAGACAGTACGATACTGATTCACATTTTAGAACATTAAAAAGATAAAAGAAGTCGTGCATTTACGGAACACTGCAGTGTTCTGTATTTACCATTCCTCTGAACACATCCCTCGCTGCATAAGAATGAAGATCGATGCACACATTCCCAGGCTAAAGAAGGAGGCGAGGCACTTGTTTTTGAGTTGCTTTTTATATTCCCTCAATTACTTAAATGTTGGATTTTCATTACCTTTCTAATTACACTTCCTCTATTCTACATTATTTATCTTTTAGTTGATTGTCGCAGTCTCCAATGTTACTCTTTAATTGGTGATTTCTCATACAATATTTTATTAACAATGACAATATTATATTTTTAACATAGTATTTTTCATTATGAATTTAATAGTGGAAATTCCGCAAATCTAGTATAAGACCATCTCACGTAAACTTATCGTGAGATGGACTACTCAAATGGTGACCTTTTCAATATGCTACCATGACCAATCAGAATGACTTTTTAATATGAATGTGACTAATAATTTATCAAAGGATAACTTTTACTAGAGTCAGCTCAAATAAACTATTAATCACCCCTATATTCATAAATAATCTTTAAAAACTATACATCTTACGATAAATTTATGGTGAGACAGTCTTACATAAGAATTATGGTCTGTCAAATTGATAGGTAAATTTTTACCCAAATTTACCAGTTTTTGCCTAAATTTATCAAAATTTTCAAAAACTTACAAAAAATTACCAAAGTTAAAGAAAATTTGTTAATTTTGATATATTAACGTAAATTTGCCAAAAATTATCAAAATTCACCAAAAGTTACTACAAATTACTAAAAATTATCAAAATTTAACTTTTATTTTATGTAACAAATCAAAATTTAAAAATTTAAAAATATTTTCACAAGCATTGGTTTACTTGGCCAAGTACCCCCTTGCAGATGTAGGCCCTTGCATAGTTACAATTTGCAAACATTGGGGGGCACTCAAACTCAAACTCAAACTCAAACTCAAAGGAGCTCCCCATTCTGAATTAGCAGTAGCAGAAGAGCAAACAAAAAAGGGTCACCAAAAACTTCAGCCATGGATGATTATACCAGAGAAATGATGGACCTTAAAACCCTCGTCACCCGTACTCTTGAGAAGAAAGGAGTTCTCGCTAAGATCCGAGTAATTATCTCACATTCTCACTACCCATCCTTTTGATTTTCGTGTTAGGATTTTCATGACATGATTTGTTTTCGGTTCTAGATTCAAATGCGGGTGTGATTATGTGGAATGTTTTGATTTTGAAGGACGTTTGATGGGAACGTTTTTTTTGTTAGGGTTTGGGAATTTGAGAGGTTGGGATTGTTTGTAGATCTTCTGATTCTAGATTCCCTTTTGGGGTAAAGCACCATTTTTTAGTTCAAGTTTGAATTTTGAAGAGAATTTGCTGGTAGTGTTGTTCCAAAGCAAACAAATTTTACTTGTATGCAGCTATTTGTCTGATTTTGAACCATGTTCTTGCTCTAAGACAGTGATCGTGCAATATAGATCATATTAATAGTGAATTGTGACAAATTTGTCATTTTCATACATGGCACTATTGACAATTGGAATCACCCCAATTAGGGAACTGGGTTTTATCTTGGTAGTTTCCTGGGTAGGATTTTCCCGGGAAAAACTTTCTCGGGAGAAGCTTTCCCTAGCCCCCTTGGGAAAATGTTTAGTGAGCTGGAGGGTGAAACAATGGGTTCCACATTAAAACTTTCGCATATGTTAGGAACAACTTAACATGGGAAAGTTTTGCAATCAAACGCATATGTTATTTTCCTTTTGTGTTGTTTGTGTTGTTGTTCAATTTATCACAGCCCTAGAAGTGTGTACTTCCATAAGTAATGCAGATAAACATGGGTAATATCATGTCGTAGAGAGGAAAATCCATGTGGGTTCATTGATGGGTACATGCTCATGGAAGTGCGATATGTTTTTCCACCTTCATTTTGTGTTTTGGGCCTGTGCTATATGTGTGTGGCGATGCGGGGCTAATTTTCGTTCCTTAATCTTGTCAGGCTGAGCTCAGGGCTAGTGTCTTTGAAGCCATTGAGGAGGAGGATCGGGTTATAGAGAAGGATGAAGGCTTGCCTCCAGCATTGTTGGGTAGCTGCAATGATCGTGCAAAACAACTTCATGCTTCCCCTTCAGGTACTTCACAGATTCCCTCATGTTATGCAAAAAAATTCACCCGTTCTGGTGTGCAGTTGTCATCCATTTTGATTTTTGAAGTTGGTTGTTTGAAGTGTTCATTAGAAAGATTGATCTTTGGTTCCACTATATTTCTGCGTGAAGTAATAACTAGATACTGACAGGGAAATGGAAAGTTACTTTCTTTCCATACAAGCAATGAACTTTGTTAAGTAGTAGTTTCTGAACTTCACTTGACAAATTTTGTAGTCAAAAGAGGATTTGCCATCGTATTACTTTTCTACTCACTCCACTTGTTAGCTGCTGGAGGTTCGGTGAAGTATTTATCTTTGGAGACCCTGTGGGTTGTCTTTGGTGGGAACTTATCGTAAACTAGGAGGATAAGATTTGAAAATTGTGGAGAATGACTTTATGAGTTTATGTATGGATAAGATTTGAAAATATAGGAGAAACAAGCAGTGTGAGGTGTTTCTTATTTCTTCCTTGATATATGGATAAAGAGGGATCACTTAAGTTGTGTGAACCAGGGTTTAGTCATAGGTAATATTAAGGCTAGAATTGTGAAGCGGGTCTTAAGTATTACGGTAACAGGTATGATGATGGAGATCACAAGCAATAAATTGTAAATGTCATAAGAGTGAAAACTGAAAAGAAAAGACTGATGTGAGACGATAAACCTCTACTATGAATTATTACCAACTTAAGTGGCGAAATCAATTCTGTGTATCTTGCTGTTAGTGACTTTGAAGGTCATTATGGTTGGTATTAACGTGCAAAAATGGGAGATTTATGGTGATTCTTAAATACTTTAAGCGGTTCAAGAACTTGTACAATACTTAGCAATTTGTATGGAAAGTTGAAAAATAGTCACTTAACCAGGCTATTGTGTTGTACCCTTGTACCCATAGTGACCTGACCATAGGTTCTAAATGAGACTGTTTTGACGATAAAAGGCCACCTTGAGAGGTTTCAAGTTGAGTGAACTGACTTTCACTCAGCGACAACCAATGCTTGCTATGTGATTTCCTCATTAGCTGATCTTGCAATGTCACATCCCTGATTCCTACTGTGTTTGGACCTCTTTTTGAATCTTTGTACATGACATGTCCAAGGTACTAGAGATATGGGTTGGATGTACGATAGATGTCACATATGGAAGTGACATGTTATGGAAATATGACTTGTATGTGAGATGGCAACAAGGAACTTTTCAGTTTCCCATCTGCTTTTTGCTTGCTTGTTTATGATACCCTGGATTTGGTTACCTGATTACATCAATTTGGGTTATGTATTATGCATCTTTTTTTTTTAAAAAGCAATTTCCGGTCTTAAGAGTTAATTATCCTAAAAGCGCATTCATCCCCATTGGTGAGGTTCCTAATATTCATCACTTGGCTCTTTTTTTTTTTTGGGGGAATGGAGTGATCATAGCCCTTCTTTCCATCTTTGTCTTCTTTTGGTATGTTTTTATACATGTTTCTTAAGGTGCTCTCATTCTCAGATTCATCACTTAGGCTCATTTTTTTCGGTGTGGGTTTCATCATATCCTTTCTTTCTAATTTGGTCATTCATTTGGTGCATCTTACGTGAGCTTATCTGTTTAACAAGAGATTAAGGTGATGGAAACCGAGTTTCAAAAAGCGCGCGCCTCGTCCCCTCCGCCCCTTATATTACGCCTTATGGAGATTTTTTTGTTCAGCGCATAAAAAAAAAAGGAAATGTTTAGTGTATTTTTAGAAACCCCTTCTTTGTTGGGAGGAAACCCTACAACGTGCAACTCCCCTTCCTCTCTTCTCGCGCGACTATGCTTGTTTTATTTTTTTAGAAGAATATTTCGGTGTTATATCTTATGTCAAAGACGATTTACTTGATTTTTCATCATACTATTTGTGCCTAATCCATTATTTGATGCCCTTTTTGAGCTTGTTGCATGAAAATATAGCTGGGAAAAAACTATGCTTTGGTGCGCCTTACATACGTGAAGCGCACACTTTCTCCCAACGCATCTTGCTCTTAGTTTTAAAAAGCGCGCGCCTCATGTGCTATAGCACACAAAGCGTGCGCCTCGTCCCTTTTGCACCTTTCGCGCCTTATGGTGCGCTCTATGGAGCTTTTACTGTTCAACTCATAAAAAAATATGAAATGTTTAGTGTATTTAAAAAAAAACCCTTCTAGGCTGTGAGGAAACCCTAGACCGTGCGATTCCCTACTTTTCTTCTCAGTGTATTTTAAAGAAATCCCTTCTAGGCTGTGAGGAAACCCTAGACTGCGCGATTCCCTACCTTTCTTCCTCTCTCACGTGACTATGCTTGTTTTATTTCTTTGGAAGAATATTTCGGTGTAGGATCTTATTGTTAAAGACGATTTGCGTGATTTTTCATCATATTATTTGTGTCTAATTAGTTATTTGATGCCCTTCTAAGCTTATTGCATGAAAATACAGCTAGGAAAAAACTGTGCTTTGGTGCGCGTTGGATGCCTCGGGGACTTGTGCGCTTTTTTGCTCGCGTTGCTAGTCACTTAGAGAAGATCATGAGAGACTTCCCTAAAAATAATAACTCTAGAAGTATTTTCATTGGGTCAATTAGGATGGTTATTTTTTCGTCCTATGAAGGCTGGTATTAGACCATGTGATGAATGAAGTTTTAATGTCCAAGTGGTTTTGAAGATTTGATACGAAGGATGATGCTTTGTGGAAGAATGTGATTAAGCCAATGGTTTTGATGATAAGGGATGGTGGAGGAAGAAGAGGTTATTCCTGATGGGTTGGTTATTGGAAGTCCATCTTAGTGAATCTAGAGCGCCTCAAATCCTAAGTTGTGTTTTGAGCAATGGAGTGGCTGTAGGGCCTTCTTTTGGCATGATGTCTTGTGCGGCCATTGTCATCTGAATGGGCAAATTCCTTTTCTTTATAGGATGGTCCGATTGAAGGATGCTCCAGTTCAACTTATTTCTTCATAGGATGCATTGTTACATGCAGCACCTTGGCAAGAAAGGATAGACATGCAAGCACATTTCTTGACAGTGAACTTGGAGTGCACACATCATCTCTCTGCATGGGTAAATGGTTAGGGAGGATTATGTTAACACGTTAGCTATTGGTGTGATGGTAATAAAATGGATGATACATAGCATATGTTGTTACTTTTAGACTTCTTTAATATTATCTTTTTAGATTGTGTTAACACATTAGGTATTAGTGTGATGCTCTTAAAATAGATCATAGACGATATATGTTGTTACTAATAGATTTCACTAATAATATCTTTCTGGGCTGTAAGTAGCTATTTGTAGCATGCATGGATTGCATTCAATGTCTTTGAAATCCCTGTTTATTTGTATTGACGTGTCAGTTTTCCTTCATCTTCAGTGAAAGCTTTGTTATTGGTTTATGGCCAACTTTCCCTCCTTGTTCCTTTTAACTAAATGTAGGTTGTGGACATGAGCCAACTATCTAGAAACTAATATAATTCTTTTTGCTTTCTTAATTCTGTGAAATATTTGCAATTGCCAAAAGTTAATCGGAGATAAACGTTAAGGAAAGATAGAATTACGTACAAAAAAGAGGGGAGGATCTGTCATATTTATGACCAACCTTTTGAGGAGCATGTGTATCCCTGAATGCTTACATGCTTTGAGGAGCATGTACAGATTTATATCTATGCAAGATGTACCTCAGTCCGACTTATATAGAAAGTAGCACTATACTTATTGATGTTCAAAATCTAATGAATGTACTAGAGAGTGCTTTGAGATGGTCCTAGTTTAATAAATGTACTAGAGAGTGCTTTGATATGGTCGTAGGAACTTTTGTGTTCGAAGTTGACAACTCGGTTGCTTCAGTCGTTTCTTATAATTTGTGCCCCAAATTTTATCAAGATTCCAAAGCATATCTTTGATTCCTTTACAAGGTAAGTCCATGCCCGTTTATTTTGAGGGAGTTGTGACTTTAAGTTTTCAAGCTATACAACAACTTTTCGTTTTTTAAACATTTGGTTTTTTCGGCTTTATCTTCTATATTGTGGAAATTGGAATTGCTATTTAGCTGATCTGGTAGTCACTTTACCTACTTTGCTTGGAAGCAGTAATTCCAAGGATGCTGTACGATAGAGTAGGAACTTTGGTTTTGCATACTCTCATTAAAGTTGGCTAGCTTATTCATTTAAGCTGGTTGACATTTGGTTTCTGGCTTATAGACTAAGCCTTGTTGGGTTGGAAGAGTGTATCTTGGGATTGGAGTGGAGTGTACAGTAAAAACACTCTGGAATTTTGACTATGTAGTTCAGAATAAGTTTGACTGGGCTTCTCAGGTTCTTGTGTAAGAAGAATTTTCGGTAATGTGAATGTCCACAGATTTGTTTCTGATGCTGACTATAAATCTGAACGTCTTGAATGAAATTGGAATGTCTTTATTCCCTTTTGGCATATCTATAACTTCGCTTTCATTTTTTCTCATATGCAGGGAGGCTTCTGACTGCACTCATATGTGAGTACTTGGACTGGGCACAGCTTAACCACACACTTAAAGTGTATCTTCCAGAGTGTAATTTGGTATGTGAAGCAATCTTGAATCCTTATTAACGGAAACATGATTCTGGAACCCTACCGTCATATCTATTTACTGCTCTGTTATGTTGTATGTGTATATGTCTTGCAGCCAAAGGATTCCTGGAAGACTGAGTTGAAAGAGTTCAGTAGCAAAAATGGTTACGACCTTAACCGAAATGGAGAAAGTGGTCCTGTGCTTTTAGATGTTCTTGAAGGATTTTTGAAGTTTGAGGTTTGTGGATATTTACATTTTTACAAGCCTTACGATATGATAAATATGTGACTTGATGGAGATTCTGTCCTTTATTTTTATGTCTTATGGTTGTGCGCAAGTATAACTAATCCAGAGACTAATCTGTGTGCCGTATTTATTAGTTTTCTCTACCGCCGTTCAAACCATAAGAGCTATCTCTATCTCTTTTGCCACTTGGTTTGTTCAGTTATAACTAATATGTCAAGCTCTAACTTGTGGACTTGTGGGTGATCATAAGTTCGAACCTTTCTGGCTTAAACATGGGATTGTATCGATATCTGTTTGTATTTTTTGTGGTTAATAAGCAGAGGTGTGTGCCCACCCACCCACCCACATACACACAAAACACTACTTTTTACAGGAAGTTGACGAGAAAGTTGTTTTAGTACATTTGGTGCAACTTTCCCTGATATGAAACTATATCGGTTTGATCAATGCTATTTATCATGTGTTATCTTAGCTGAGCTTTTCACTGAATGATTGCTCGAACTTGGTACACTGAATCTTAGAGCAAGCACCTCATGTCGTGGCCGAAGTCTAGCTCCACCCCCACTAAAAAAAAAAAAAGAAGTGAAAAAAAGAAGAGAAGGGTATTCCGTGACAAGGTGTGGAAGGGAATTTCGCTATATTGTATGCATATAACTAACCCAAAGACTAATTTTGCATATGTTTTGCTAATTTGCTTATTTGTGTAGGAACTTTTGCTATATTATGTAAATATGGTGTAATGATCTTTGTCTGTTTTAAAAGATTAACTGCTTCACTTTCCTGATGTTCCAAGTATATCGCCTCTTCCAAAGTGTTCTTGTACTTTCTCCTGATCTGCTTGGTTGTCTTGTGCAGAGTTTATCTCAAGCAAGGGGCACTGGAAGGAGATTGGCCACCGAAAATGAATCGTCCTCAAATTTAGATTCACGCAACATGCGTAGACCATCCTCGTCATCATCAGCTGTTGCAGGGGGCTTACCCCCTTTAGTGAGGTCCGTAATCCCACTTTTATTTCACTCGTAAAATATTGGAAAATCAGATTACGATAATCTCTACTTAGGGCTATTGGATGATAATAATCACTACTTCAGAAATGTATCGTGATAATCGCTACTTTGCTCCCATTGGATTATAATAATTCCTACTTTGGATTTTTGTATACATAATAATTTCTAGGATTTCTGGATGCTAACATATTGGCCTTTAGGGGTATTGGACTATAATGTAACATTTAAAACTGGACACTAGTATACTGACCTTTAGACTTATTTATCGTTAATGTACAAAACTTTGGGATGATTAGTAAAAATTGGACACTACACCACTTAACACGACTAAAGTACATTATCGATGAATAGGTTTCAGTATACTAGTATCCAATTTTAAAGGTTAGACATATCATAGTCCAATTCCCCCAAAGGTCAATATATTAACGATCAAAAATCCTGATCTCTACCGTGTAAATATTTACCAATGGGGGTTTACAACCCTGACCCTACATTAGCGGGACCACACCGGGATTTGTTGTTGGGGGCTTGCAACATCCCGTTTGTGCAAAGTAGGGATTACCGTGGTACATTTAAAGTAGGAATTATTGTTATCCAATGACCCCTAAGTATGAATTATCATAATCCTATTTCCCTAAATTATTCTTTATCGGCTTCGTGTCCTCATTTGCTCTTGCTCTGTTGTGGACTAATACATATGACAGGGCGCTTCCAGGTTCACAGACATCTGGTAAGGAACACTTTATCCTTGCTTTCTTCCCTCCCTCATGGAATGTCTTCGTATGCCTAGTTTTACGTTCCGTTTGCTGAATCAATACCCTTTGCTTCTCAGAGAGGAGAGCTGGTTCCTCTACTTCGAATTACCGGAGATATGACGGCGATGAATTGCCAGACGATGTAATTCGTGCTTCAGCAGCTCTGGAAAACCTACAGTTGGATAGGAAAACTCGGAATCTAACATCTTCATGGAGGTTGTATCCCTTCTCTGTGAACTGTGCTCTTTGTTGGTAGCTTTATTCTTGAAAGTTCCTTTTTCTTTTTTTAGGGAAAAAAAAAATTATTAATAGGGTGAAAGGTCAGATGCTTAAGAAGCATCTTGCAAAGGTCAAAATATAGGCTATCCACAAAATCCACTACATGAAAAGGCGAAGAGCTAAACTTCCCAGTAAGGGAGTAACCCAGAAGTAGAGAAACTTCATAAAATTGTATTTCATGCAAGTTATTCTTGAAAGTTTCTTATAATAATGCAGCTTCGTGCGACATTTTTTTTTGTGTGTTTCTCACTTATTTGGAGTCCAATTGCTAACATACCTCTTGCAAGTCACCTCTCTTGGTTTTGTGTTTTGTCCGATTAGTATTTCAGGTGTATATGATGTAATGTCTGACATCAGGCTGACCTGGCAAAATTTGACCGTACCGAAACTGCCCGAAAGTTTAGGGTTTTGAACACAATTTCCAAACTCGAAAGCTAAATAAACCTGAACCCAACCTGTATGAAACTTGCCAGCCCAAATTGACAGGTCGCCTGCTACTGGAATTCTGAAGTTAGCCATGTTTTTGAGTCATCGCCTAAAGTTTGGTATTTGATATTTATAGTCACCACGGTATTGGCTGGTATTTTGTTGAACAATATCAGAAGAGAGATGCATGAGTGGAAAGCAAGACATGTTGCTTTGGCATGACAGCTGAGATCTCACTGCATTTTATTTTTGATTGTCCGGCATGGGTTGCTGTCAATTATTTTTGGGGCTAACTAATGTGAACTGACTTGGCAAGCCCTTGGAAAAAGCATCGAATGAACTAGTAATTGACCTGGCAAAACTAACCCAACCCTAAAGACCCACACAAACCCGACCTGATCCAAACCCGAAAATTAAATAACTAGCCTGAAATGGACCCAAACCCGGCTTTAGTTGACCCAAATCTATTGTTTACCAAAGTTCGTTTTTAAAGATCTCTATCAAACACTAAAACGATCCGAAATCAACCTGACTCGAAGATGGCCCAACCTGAACCTTGTTCGTCTGAATTGACCCAATCCAAATGGGTCCAGTCCAGACACGACCCGAGTGACCCAATTGCCAATTGCCCGGTCTAAATTGAACTCTTTGTTAAACTGGCCCTACCCCTAGGAGGGTCGGGTTTTCTGAGACTGAACAAAGTTTTGCTTTAATCCCTTGGTTGATTTGACTTCCATAATGTTGTTGTTAACATAGTTTGATCCTGTCGGTTGACGTGGTACATCATTTGAAATTCCCTATAGTTTTACTCATGCTGTAGGTCAAGCCTTCGTAGTTGTGATGTTCCTATTTCCCCCTTACATTGTTATACCAATGTTTGTGTTTTATGTGATTGCTCAACATCATATATTGATTTGCAAGACATCTAATACCGGGATTTTGAGCTTGTTGCAGGCATGTTGGAGATGGAGTTGGCGAGGATGATGGTGGAGTAGATCATATGTAATGGTCAGTCGGTCCGCCATTTTTCGATTGTAACTTGCATGTGTCTTGGTTTTCTACATCTGCTGGTGTTTGTGATTAGTTTATCCAGGTAGTAGTGAATCATATATTTTAAGGATCAACAATGTAATTTCGTCTTTCTCATGCTTTTTGATCGATTTTCGCCTCATTTCTGTGTTCATATTATAAGTTACTATAACCCTTTCCCTGGCCTCCAGAAAATGGGACATAAGTTTCCTTGTGCTAGTTTGGCTCACGCTGTTTGGCTGGGATGTGTTTGTAAATGTATGTATGGTTTGCAATATATTTCAAGTGCAATTTATTACATGCTTCTGAAGTTTGCGCTCCAGATAGTGTGATTATTCGCTTGTGGATATCTGATTGTTTGCTTCAGATAGTGTGATTATTCGCTTCAGAAATTTGCACTTCAGAGACAAATTTGAACATAGTTCCAATAAAGAACAATAACAAAGTGCAGATAAGTTTTGTCCAAATTCAAAATATTGCAATAGGAGAAGGCCTAGATATTATTAGTTGAACACAATCAAACTCCACAACAGTTAAACTCAACCTACCAAACCAGGGAAGATTGAGAAAAGAAGGTAGATAGTATCGAACATTACCCAAATAGTCAACCAGAACAAACCTAGAAAGAGGAAAGAGGAAGATTGAAAAATATAGGATTTCGACTCATTTGAGGAAAGAAGAAATAGTCCAACTTATAAATAAAAAAGGTGTGACCGCAAAAGGTCGGGTGTGGTGAGCATTTCAAGGTGAATCTATTGCAAGAGTAGAATGTGATACTACATGGGTACGAGGCCTATGAGGACAATTCTTTGATCAACAAGTCACCTAGATCCCACGGGAAAGATCAATCTATTTCCTTATAAGGTCGGGTGTGGTGAGCACTTCAAGGTGGATCTTGGACCTTAAAGGGATCTTGTGCTCATTAAATGGATTGTTCTTGAATCCTTCTAAGGAGAACCTTGATCATTTTAGGGATCAAGCTCATTAGGAGCATGAATAAAGTGTAAAGGTGATCGTTCCATTTGGACAAATTCACTCGAAAATTTTCCGTAACTTTAGAGCCATTTTTCTCTAAGATCAAATATGCCCTCTCATCTAGGCATATATGATCGTACTATTTTAGAGTGTTATTTTTCGAATGGAAGTGGCTAGAATTGCAAAGAAGGTCATTAAGGGGCTCAGTTTGGAGTTTTATTTCAACTAGTCAGAAGATGTGTGGAAAACAACAATGCAATTTTGTTTTGATCATAGTGTAATCAATTAAAATATTTTAGTGTGATTCTTGAGTTCAAATTGGTTGTAAAGTCTCCATATAAAAGTGGCAAAATCTCATGGTCAAATTCCAAAAACACATAGAGATATCTACTAAAGTTTGAAATGAAAATAATTTCAAAAAGTGCCACTTTCACCTTTTGTGCTTGTTTTCCTTTTTGCCTATGCAAAAACTTCCCATTTTTCCCAACTACCTAGAAAAGTGATCCTGCTCCCGGGCTCACCATGAGCTTGTGCGCCCACTCACCCAGGAGCCCCAGCCGCTGTGGTGTTTTTTTTTTTGTTTTATCTTTTGAAAAATAGGGGTGTAATTTATTATTTAACCCAACCATTTAATTTATTATTGAATTCAATATTAGTTTATTTAATGGTTTTTTTTTCTTTTTCTACTTTATTTGATGGTATTGAAAAAAATATTTATAATTATATTTATAGTAATGTTGCTAGTTTTCTAAATTGGTAAAACTAAAATGAATGCTCATAAATCCAAACTAGAATGCTCATAACCCTAAATTAGAATGCTCATAAACATAAACTTGATTGCTCATAAACCAAAACTTGAATGCTCATAACCCAAAATTAGAATGCTCATAAACTTAAACTTGATTGCTCATAAACCAAAACTTGAATGCTCATAAACTTGAACTAGAATGCTCATAAACTTAAACATAAATGCTCATAAATCCAAACTAAAATGCTCATAACCCTAAATTAGAATGTTCATAAACCTAAACTTGATTGCTCATAAACCAAAATTTGAATGCTCATAAACTTAAACATGAATGCTCATAAATCCAAATTAGAATGCTCATAACCCTAAAATAGAATGTTCATAAACCTAAATGTAACAACCCAAGAAAAATTCCCCTTTAATACGTGTGATCAACATCGTTAATCAAAAATTGAAAAGAATTAATTTGTAGATTAAATTAAGCGCGTGCTCCTTATGTCTCCCCCTTAAGATTTTACTTTATTTTATTTATTTTTATAACCAGTATACGTTTTTGCAGGGCTTGAACAGTGCATCGCGTTCCTTTAATATTTTCTATGAACTTATTTCCGCTATTAATATTTCTTCCCGACCTAAGTTTAAGCTACTCTCATCAAACTTAACCCCGATCTTTTTAGGATGATGGTATTATATGTTTAAGGTGGTACTTATGAAAAGTAGAGCAAGAGCTAGGATTACTTTTAGTCGCCATGGATAATTTTTATGGGTTTTATATTTTGGAAAATTAATTGGGGATGTTATAAGTTAAGTATGGGAGAATAAATTGGGGAAAATATTTGGGCCTTTGGGACCCTTTGGACCGGCCAAGCAAAAAAGAAGGGGGGGGGGAAGGGGGTCTCTTTTTGTGTTATATAAATGTAGGAGGGAGTATCAAGTGATGGGGTTTTCAAAATTAAACTATAATTCAAACTCTTGTGGGTGTGACTCTTTGGCTCCCTCCTATCTCTCGCCACTCGCCTGTCCTGTCACTGCCACTGTATGTCCGCTGTCGCCGCCACCGCCGCCGACCACCGGCGCCACCACCATCTTCATCTTCTCTCTCCTCTTTCCTTTTTCAAGTGTAATATTCTTCCTCTTGTCTCCTCCTTCCATTTTGGTGGTCACATCTAGTTGTAATCTGAGTTTTTTTTTTTTTTTTTTTTTTTTATATAAATGATGTTATTTTCATAATTTAGTGTGGGAATTCTTGAGTTCTTCAAGGAAAGAAAGGAGGTTTTCAAGTTGGAAGAAAGGAAGTGGTGAGTTGTTGTTAGATCCTTGTTATTTTGGTTGTTTCAAGTGATCTCCTTGTGAAAATAAGCATGCATGTAGTTTTAGAGGTGTAATTTTCTGTGATAGTTTGGAAAAATTGATGTGTTCAAGGTGCATGTACATAGATTATGTGTAGATGGGAATTTAAAAGAATAGTGTCGAGTTGCATGTAAAAATTGATGCTAGATGGTGAAGGTAAATATGGGTTGGAGGATGCATGAGTTTAAAAGAGAAGTCTTTGATGTTCTTTTGACTATTTAGGGCTGAGTTCTGTGTATATGATGATACCATGATGCTTTATGAAGAATCCTTGGCTAAATCACAAAAACTTAGGCATGCATGTAGTTTTGAACCTAAAGTTTCATTTCTGGTTGGATTTTTGTTTTCCAGGAAGTAAAGAAAAGGATTTTTGGTAATATTAAAGTTTAATTAAGTAGACAAAAGTGTTAGCTAACATCCGGTTTTTACGGATCGACTTTTCGTTGGGTATTTTAGAAATTATGACCAAAACCGTAAAACCGTACAAATCTGGAAATTTAGTGACGGAAGAATGAAAATGCCTAGTTTTCGTCTAGTTAAAGGTTGATATGGCGTCGGGTCTGAACATGAAAGTTTTAGAGGACTGTTTAAGTTTTCCGGAATGGTATGGTATGCGTTTATATGACGTCGGATGAGCAAGTTATAAGTGTTAGTTTGAAGGACAGAAATTCTGGAATTTTTCCAGAATTAGAAGTTAGTGGTTGCTCTTGTGTTGGGTTAAAATTAGGCCTTTTTCCCAAGCTTAAATCGGGTGGTGATAAAAGTTAAGTTAAAGTTTGATTCTTAAGCTTTCTGTAGACAGATTATATGCCCAAAACCGAATAGTAAAGCCCAAGATATCGCGTTTCGAAAAACGTTACCCAACTTGTACAAATTCTGGGCAGATTGTGTAATTAAGTGTTTTGACCCCTGTAATCATGTTTTTAGCCTTCGGGGTTAACTATACAGTTGTAGGGCGTATCCTAAGCTTTCCGAAAAGTACTCTTATGTCGCGATCCGATATCTATAGCAATAGTTACCTTCCTCTTTGTAAATGTAGGGAAATTCTTTTAGTTTACGAACCGTTTTTGCCCTTTAAGAATTCCTCACCTTTATCCTATTAAGATGAGAAGGCCTAACTCTACAATTCCTTCCTCTCTCTCTCTAAGCTTTCGCTCAAGTGATCGTTGCTCGTGCACTGTTCAAGTCCTTGCTTGTTGGTAGTTCCGTTTTCAGGTACGTGTACTACTTAACTTTTATGCTATACATGTACTTAAATTATTTATTCTTGTATTATCTTAACTGTGCGCCAAAATGACTCCTACATATGCTTACATGCTGAATTTTTATTATTAAACATATCTACGAGAAAGATGCTCTTTTATAAGTAAAACTTTGGTTTTTAGAAGTGAACCTCGCGCTTTAAGACCTAGTATGGTTTGATGAAATTAAAGAGGAAAATCCCCCTTATATTGTAAGCATCTAGTTTCAGTCGAGTATAAAAATCAAGGGGTTTACCTCTTAAGAAGCCTTTTTATAAGCTAACTTTACTTGAAGAAAAGTTCTTTCCATGCTTGTTGTCGGGTTTTAATTAAAGATTATCTTTACGGTTAAAGTTTTCTAAGGAATTAGAAGTTGTTTTAAGTAATAAAGCCCCGCCTATGATTTATGTGCGTAAAAGCACACCAAGGAAATAGTGTTTAATACACACCATGTTCACGTGCCTTGAGCACCTCATGAGAAATTATTTTGTGCCTTAGATGCACACCAGGAAAATCTGGCCAATAGGATAGATATCCACCATCCGGACCTCCCGATCGGTCCGGGTATGCGCATACGGAGGCTTAGCCGATGATCGCAAGTAGGGGCATCCATGTTAAGTTCTACCATATCACGTTATCTTCTCTTTGTAAACTTTTACGTTTATAAGTGTTTAATTTCAATACTTCTAAAGCTTCGTATGAATTTATGTTCTTTTATAAATTGTGGTTGTATTCTTAGCCTTGCAAGTTTATTATGGAAAATCATTTGTTTGCCTTTACACGTCTAATCCCCCTGTGGTCAGTTGCCCTGTTAAGTTGATATTTGTGTCGTGAAGTCAGGAAGTTCCCAAAAACTGGAGTTCTTGTAAGTTGATTTATTAAACTCTTTTCTTTCAAGCTTTACTTGAATTAATTATTAAATGGAGCTGCGCGCCTAGGGGTAATGAAATTAAAGTCTTACTTTTTGCTTGTTTTATTCAATTCTGATAGTATGCATACTGAGTAAAACTCACATCTTTAAGTTGTCTGTTACTTTTAGGGACGCAAGGGAAAGACAAGGGCAAAGTCATCGAAGGGCGGAACCCAAAGACAACCTAGGTGATTCTCAGGTGATCTTGGAGCTCCTTTTTGGGAAGTTTATAGGAGCTATGGTTAGGGGTGTGATGGAATTAATGGAAAATTGTTGTTAATTTGGTCTTGTGGCATGTGTTAAGAATGGTTTGTATGTTAAGTTGTTTCCACTTCTTTGGGGTGTAAAATTCTAAGAGTCTTATATCTTGATGTTTTGAGATGTCTTGGTGTTATGGTGGTCTAATTATGTGGTTGAGTGAAGTCTTTTGGTGTGATGTGTTGGAGTCTTAGCCTAGTCCATGTTCATGGACGGCGGTAGTGCTCTCAGGTAATTATCCACTGCCGATCATTAGGTTAAGTAGTGAATTAGCTTAATCTGGTGATTAGTAACCTGGGGGTGTTACACTAAACTTGATTGCTTATTAACCAAAACTTGAACTAGAATGCTCATAAAATTAAACATGAGTGCTTGTGAGCACTCTAGTATAGATTTATGAGCATTATAGTTTAGATTTATGAGCATTCATATACTGATTTATGAACACTCTAGTATAAATTTATGAGCATTGTAGTTTAGGTTTATGAGCATTCATGTACTAAATTATGAGCACTCTAGTATAGATTTATGAGCATTGTAGTTTAGGTTTATGAACATTCATGTACTGGTTTATGAACACTCTAGTATAAATTTATGAGCATCTATTTTATCAATTATGAAGATTGTATGAGATATGTTATGAGCTAGACCATTAGAGATTATGAGCAAGACTATTGCTAATTATGAGCATTCATATATTAATTTATAAACATTATAATTTGGCTTTATGACATATAATGATTTATAAATATTGTAGTAAAAAAATAAAAAGCATGACATACAAAAACATTTTAAAATATATATTACACCAAAAAGAAATAAAATAACAAAGAAAGTAACAAGAAAAAAAAAGAGAAATGATGGTGGGCACTGGGCTCACCAAGTAATGTACGCCCGGGCTCACCATCGTCAATCTCCCCAACTACCTAATGTTGGTGGATATAGCTGGTTATGAGAGCTGCAAAGAAGCTTTGGGACCACCTCCATTAATTCGTCCAACACCAAGAGAAGTTTTTATTTGATTTAACCCTTCTATTTTATTATATATGTTATACTTTTTGGTTGATGTACTTGTGTAAAAGACTAAGAGTTGTGTAAGGCTTTGTCTAAGTACTTGTAAGGTCACATGTGTAGCTATTGGGAACCAAGGCAACCAAATACTCCTCTGCCCCCCCCCCCCCCCCCAACCAGCTCACTTTGTAATCAACTTATGAATTTGATTGAATGAAAAGTTTAGAGTTTCTCTCCCTAACAACTAAAAGTTTCATTACTTTATCCTTGTGTGTAAGGTGGTATTTTAAGCCAACTCTTTTAGAGATTAATGGTGCTTAGGCTTAATCTAATCTTGGTGGGTTTGTTTAGGCTTTGGTTGGTGGATTAATCCTTTATCCAAAGTGATTCTTAGTGGGTAGCGTAGCCTTTAAGTCAAGTCATATCCTTTATTCTTACACCTTGGTTGAAGTTCTTCAAAGTTCATCCTTGTTCATACCAAGTTCTTCAAGTTCATCCATAAGCTCAAGCTAGACTTCTACCACACGTGTCACTATGCCACAAATACTAACCTACTAATAGAGTAGACAAATTGTAGAACACATGTCTTATATGGGACATGTATAATATGCCTAATGTTTCCCATCAAATGACCCAGTAAAAAGAAACCACCACCATAATTATATATAGATTAAATATTTTTGTCATTGGAACCCCAAGCTATGACCACAACAGACAACAGTGAAGCTAGCTAGGACATATACATAACACATGAAATGAAGAATCACATGGTCGCAGGAAGAACTCCACACACCAGTTGAGAATGATTTAATTATAAGAGCCCATTAAGCCACAAAATCTAAGCAAGCAAGCGTCTTGCATACAAAAAAAAAAAAAACGATATCTACTTTCATTCTAACTTGTGGCCAAACGACTTATCTTGCATTCTAATTCCATACTTAAAGCTTCAAATTCTAATTCCATGTCTTCATTAATGAACAAACCCTAAAACTTCGATTTCTCAAGAATCCAATTATTGTACATATGGATGATAGTTTTCCTGAGTTTGAGGCAAATCCCATCCAATTCGAGGGCGACAAATTCGAATAGAATACAAGGAACAAAATATGATCCAAATTCAACAAAAAAATAAAATTTGAATATAATTGGAACAGGTTTCGAGGTAGGCTTCTTCAACTTGTTTAAATCCGATCCAACCCAATTGATAATAACATTTAGAAAATTTCCCAAACATACAGAAAAGGCATCGAGAGTGAGAGTGAAACCGTATTTCATTCCTCTGCCTTCATCCCCTTCACACGCCCTATTTTTGTTCCCCTCTCCAATGCCCATCATAGACATTGCCTCATCGGTCATTGCTCTCTACTCCTCTAAAGATCGTTGTTAGCTGATGCTACAAGCCTGCATGCAATCCGTGGGTAGCGTTAATTGTAGGATCAATCTTTCACTTGTCGTCCTACTGTCTGATCTTCCTGCTCACTTGAGTTGCTTCCCCTACTCATATCCTCCATTGATCAGTCATTTACTGGTCTCCATGATTGTCACCTTCCATCTTTCATGTCCTTATTCGACTCCAGCCAGACTTCCGATTACCAATCGAATTTGGAGGTATGATTAATCGAATTCGGAGTTCTAATCCACCTCCGACAAACTAGAATTGGATTTGATTTTCAAATCTGAATATTAAACAATAAACAGGTCGAAGTTAAAGGTTGTAAACTCCGATTCGACTTTGACCATTGTCAGATCTCTTCACAAAGTTACTCATGTAATTTGTAACTTAACTTTCACATCTCCTCGCGTTTGCTATTAAATACAGTTTCGTTCAAAATATAGTTTTTGAGACTTAAATGGACTGGATTGCCCCGACTAATGTGCTTTATGTAAAATTTGATTCTCTTACTAATTGTAGAAGGTCCAAAATCATATGTTATAAATGTATTTTTGTGTTATAATAATTCCATTGTAAAACAAAAATGTTGGTTAACCTAAAAAAAAAAGAAAAAAAAAACGAGAATGAGCATTTGGAGGCCAAAAGTTTACTTACAACACATTAATAAAGACATTTTGGTCTATTTAAGTCTCAAAACTATCTTTGGGATGGATACTTTGCAATTGTGGCAAAATAATAACATCAAAAGGATTGCGTGGATTTGTACAAATAGGAATGCAGTTGCAAAGAATTGCGAGTTGATGTCTCTGATGTCTAGATAACTAAATTTTCTTTCATTCTGGACCTATTTTTTGGATAATTGATAACAAATAAATGTTAAAATTCGCATCAAAGATGCTACAAAAGATCCGCAAAATTGGCAAAACATAAAAAGAAAAAAAAGCAAGACAAAACCACAAGTTCTAAAAGGTATAACCAATAAGTCACTAAAATGAACAACAAAAACAACTCAAAGAAGCAAACACCAAAACTCAAAATTGTCAAATAAAGAGTAAAACAAAATGTCTTCACTTTTTCGTAGCTGATATAACCTTCAAACTACAAGTATTTTTCACCATAGCCCTCTTGTGTGCAAACACCACTTCAATATCCTTGAAACTTTTAAATTTTGAAGTGCTTCATTGGTAGTCAACTTAGCGTTTCGAGCATCATTCTACACCTATTTGGTTAGAGGATATGTTGTTGAAGGATGTTTTAACGTTGATTTATGAAGTTTTGTGTTGAAGTTTGCAAAAAAATTAAAAATAAATAAAAATAAAAAGTTAATGATAAATCTAATGTCGACCTGCTCTAAAAATGTAATATTATTCAAGCTACTAATCGTGTTCCTCAACATCTTTAAGTATTTCTTCAGTTGCGACGAGCAAAATTATAACTTTTAAAGTTGTCATTTACCTCATGTGATGAATGATTTTTTAAAGAAAGACTACCATGATAGAACCAAATGGACTTCTACTAATGAATCATATTCATAAGAAAACTAGCAACATCCATATAATCTACTTAGCCAAAAACCTTTAGATTGTGAGAATAAAGCTCACATTGAAGGTGAGAAACTGACCTCACATTAGGTAAGGAACCCAATCAATAACCAAACTCTTACATAATGAAGAGAAAAATTATTGAATATAACTATCAATAGATCTACATCAAATTACCTAAAGTCTACAAAAACTAAGAATATTGGGACTTATCACCAACAATTATTACTGATGATAGTCCCTAACAAGATCGAACGAATCGAATATAGCTAGAGTTTTTCCAGTAGGAGATGGAGAGAGAAAGGTGATGGAGCGTATGCGTAGTAAGAAATAATAGAAATCCATACTTGATCATAATAACTCCATTGTTGTTCTTGAAAAATAATCTTGAATGGAATAGGGAACCAAAGAAGATAAATACCAAAAGTTTAATCACCAAAGAAACTTGATATATTCTTGGATAAAGGATGATCCACCACCAAGAATTAACACTCCACCATGATTAGCTGAAGGAAAACCACCACTAATCACTAAAGGAATGACTTGATTTCACCACCACTAGCAAGCAATGGATAAAGAGAACAAGATTTTGGAGAGGGTTTTGAGTTGGTCTCAATAATACCAATCTCATTCATCAAAACCTAAGTCCCTCTCTTTACCAAATACCCATATATAGGTGAGGATAGGGATAGAACCCTAAGAGAGATTAACACATAAAGGACCATTAACCCAAGAGTTAATTATATCTCAAAGCCTAATTTAACCAAACAATACATTGTGAAGAAAAAGGCTTAAAACGTAATTACATTGATTAGAAATGAAAAGACAACTACTCTCAATGAAGAAATGGAAAAAACGAAGTCAGCAGGGCGTCACGGGCGCAACACAGGTCGTCAGGACCGCGATGTGTTGTCTTGCATGAGGGGGCATCGTCCAGGAGGGACCATCGCGGGCGTGACGACCGTTGTAGCGGTCGCGACGGTCGATGGATGAAAAGTCACTCGCGAATCTCTACCACGAGTCACAGTCGTGACCAAGGAGGTCATAATCGCGACACCAGTAAGAAGGATGGGCGTCTCGGTCGTGATGCAACCGTCGTGGGCGTGATGGTCAGGCTCGCTTTCAGACGTCACGGGCACAACCCTCCCCGTCACCGACATGACGTATCTTAAACCCCATCTTCAACACAAAGAGGACAAAGGGCGTCGCGGTCGTGACATGACCGTCATAAGCGCGACATCCAAGATTTGGTCCGAGGTCGCGGTCGTGACATGATCGTCACGAGCGTGACGACTCTCTGGATGAAAGTTGGAATTCTTGGCCAAAACAAAGAGGGGTGGGGGAAACCGGGGTCACGGTCGCGACCAGGCTAGTCACGCCCACAACGTCCCGTTTCTCAGCCAAGACGTCCCTCTAAGGCCTGTCACGGGTGTGACAAGGTGAGTCACGGTCGTGATGGGCCTGATGCTCCCCTTCTCTTCCTTCTACTTCTTCTCCTCGCCTCTTCTCTGGTTCCCTTCTCCTTATTCTTGCTAGGATGATTAAATAAGACTCCTTTAGAGGCTATCACGACCCATCTATTGGATAACCATGATCACTCGGCTCGGCCTCAGGTCGATGTGGAATTGGAGCGAATCGGTCGGCCGAGAGGCAACCCGCTTGGTCCATGTGACTAGGTTCGAGAAAGGAACCCGAGATGCTTCAGGTGATTTGGGTTTTTTTTGTTTATAATACTCAGGAAACTTATGATGCAAAATGCTATTTTCACCAGTTTTGATGACAATTAGATATGAGTTTGAGAGATATATGATCTGATTCGAGGATAATAGATCAAAATCCAAGGAAAAAAATATGATCCAAATTCGACTAAGAAAAAACTATAATGTAATATAATTGTAGTGGGTTTGGATGTAGGTATGTCCAACTTGATTAAATATGATCCGATCCAAATGATAATAAAATTCAGAAAATTTTCCAAAACATACTAAAAGAGTAAAAGACATCTAGAGACTAAGGTGAGACTGAAACCCTAATTCATTCCCCTGCCTTAACACCTCATATGTGCTAGTTTGTTCCCCTCCTCAATTCCTATCACATACATTGCCTCATTGATTTCCCCTCCTTTGTAGGCCACTGGTAGCTGATGCTTTAAGCCAACACAATCTTTGTGTAGCGCTAACTATAGGCTTAATCTTTCACTTGTCCTTCTACTGTTCGATCTTCCTACTCACTTGAGTTGCTTTCCCTGTAACTATCCTTCATGGTAAATCAGAATTAAATTTGATTTCAAATCTGAATATTAAACCGGTCTGGAAGCATGTATTAGAGCTATCAAAATTTTGAACAACTCGAATATGCGAATTTGTCCGACACGGAAAACCCTGATTCAGTCATAAATTATTCGTCCGAATTCTGACATTGACCAATTCTATCGAAATATTTGTCTTTTTCCTATTATCCAAACCTGATTTTGAACCGAAGATAGGTTCCGTACAAATTGTCTAATCTGACCTTGCCCAAAAAATTCGGGTCCGGACTTAAATTCTTATTTGAATTTTGATATAGACCAACCCAAATCTGACCCCAAATGGTTTTTTGCCGGCCCTATGACATGTATAAACAATTGGTACTACTCTCTTTCCACATTAACTGTTATGTTTGGCAATTGTGTAGTCAAATGTTAAAATTTCGACCATTCAATTTTCAATATATACAATTGTTGTATAGAATTACCATTATTAAATTAGATTCATAATGAAAAATACTGTCACAAAGATGAACTCCCTCCTTTCAATATTATTTGTCATTTAGGGCATAATTTAAAAAATCAAAAAAACCTTCACTCTACATTAATTTACATCATTGGAAATGTAAAAATGTTGAACAAAATGGTAAATAAAAAGGTAAAAGGTGAATAAAAATGGAATAATTGAACAAAAATATGTAACTCCCTCTGTTCATTTGATAAATTAGTACTCCCTATGTTCCAAATTAATTGACGGAATTGGAGTTTTTACACATACCAATATATAACTATAATAATAATAACTAGACCTGTTCAAAGGTCGGACTGGGCGGGTTAGTCAGGTCGGAAGTTTTTTTGCCGTCGGCCCGAGCTCGACCCGGCCTGACCTTCGGGTCAGGTACCTTTGAGCCCTGACCTTGCGGGTCACAGGCCGACAAATATATAAAATGAAGTTTTTTTTTTATTTGAAAAGCCTAAAATTTAGGCATTTTATTTATGTATTTAGTCGGGTCGGGTCGGGCCACAAAAAAAGCTTAACCTTAATCGAAGATTTTTTTTAAAAAAATTATATTTAGTCGGGTCGTCGAGCCAGACCGGGTCACCTAGCCTCGCCCCGAGCCTGGCCCAACCATACTTCGGGCCCCCGACATTTTCGGGCCAGGCCGGATCACCTTCTAAAATTGTGTCCTTGACCGGCATTTTTTCGGGCCGGGCCGGGCGGGTCCCCCGCCCATTTAACATGTCTAAATTAATACTACCTTCGTCCCTAAATAATTGTCCATTAGACTAAACTTTGACGGTTGATTATTCACAAATTACAATGAGTTACAATATAAAATTAATATCATTGTAATTTTTAGTACAATATCTTTCCAATGGCGACAATTTCATATTGTAACTCATTGCAATTTTTAGTACAATATCAATGGTCAAATTTTAGTCTAATGGACAATTATGTAGGGACGGAGGCCATATCTAACAACTTCAATTGTATTTTACTTTTCTCTCTCTAATAAATAATATAAATAATTGAATTAGGTATTGAAAATAGGAAAGTGACAATTATTTTGGAACAATATAAGTTAGTTAAAGTGTCAATTAATATGGAATGGGGAGAGTAATTAATTTGTTATTGGAATTATAAAGTGTCAGATATAATCGAAAAAACGAAAGTTAGTTAAAGTGACAGATAATATGAGAATGAGAGAGTAATATTAAAATTGTTAATAAAAGTATTGTATAAAAAAATTATCAATCTGAAAATGATATTTAAAGACCATATTAGTCAACAAAAGAACAAATAATTTAGAGTGGAGCAAGTTACATACAATTGGGACAAACAATTAATTTAATTGATTAGCCATTATTAATAAACAAACGAGAATCGACGTCATCCATCTTTTCCCGGTGCCTCAAAAGTAAACACCAACAAATAAAATCAAACTTACAATCAAAATCCCACCACGTTCTTCCTCCTCAACCTTCCCCTTTTCTCTCTGCATCTCTCTCTATCTCTCTCTAAACTCACCTTCTCAACAGTTCATCCATGGCGGTGATGAGCCGCCTACTTCGATCACTCCCCTCACCATCCTCAAATTCATCCCTATTTTCCGCCATTCTCGCTCGCCATCGCCAATTCTCCAGCTCTCTCTCGTCCCATACTGAAACTACCCTCCAATCTCCTTCCTCATTGATCTCCAGCGATAACACCATTAACGATACTCCCAAGAACAGCAATGAGAAGCCTCTGATTCTGCGGACGCAGTCTAGCAACAGAAATGTTCACTGGGTTTTCTTGGGGTGTCCTGGCGTTGGCAAAGGAACCTACGCAAGTCGTCTCTCGAAGCTTCTCGGTGTTCCTCATATTGCCACTGGTGATTTGGTCCGCGAAGAACTCTCTTCTTCTGGTCCTCTTTCATCTAAGGTTCTAATTCTCCCCTAATTGTTTGCTTTTTTGATGAATTGAGATTTTACTTTGAGTTTTGAGTCAAACATTGTGAAATTGTGTATTGTGTATTGTGTGGTGATTTACATTGTAACTTGTCCGAAGAAATAACATCTCGAATTCATTCATGGGGTTAGTCTGTCACAAGTTAAGCTGGGGTAGAACGGTCAAAAATCAAAATCTATTATTGCAAGTATTGATATCTTCTATCCAGACCAGGTACGGCCGTACAAGTAGTTGGTGTGGTTGTTGAATTCAGGGGGTTTAGTTTATTACAAGTTTTGACTTCTTCTATCCTTCATTTGTGCTGTTCTGGAGTATTGTTTTTGATTTGATAATATCCACATTTTGTGTTATGATATGGGTTTCCTTGTAAGAAGTTACTTTCCTTCAAATTCGTAAAAGGAAAAAGTCGCTGATGAATTGAGAGTCATGGTTTGATCAATTATTTCTTTGTTGTTTGGCTGGTAAAGGAATGAAAAGTTGGTTTTGTTGGTTTGTTCACTGACGTTCAAGAACGAGGTTAGTCGATTGGATATATAAAGCAACCAACGTTAATGTAATGATTCGGATGGATTTAGGGAGTCTGTTGTTGATCAAGCCGTTGGTAGGAGCCTGATGAATAATGTTGTTACACTTTAGGCATATAGGAAAATGGAGACATGCTAGTTGTAGTTTACGATCGTGTCTTGTTTTTCTCTTTTTTACTTGATTATTGGTAAAATCATGGAAGCTCTAGAGGTTCGAGAAGGAATTTCCTGTAGTTCCTCAGTTAGTTAATAGGAAACGTAACATTGTGTGTATACATGCTACCTCTTGCAATTTAAGTCCAAGCTTAATTGCAATATGTATACATGTTAATTGACAGTAATAATAAGATTATGGCTATGAGTGTAGAAAAAAAAAAAAAGATTAGGAAACCTACATACCCCTCAAGTTGTTGCATGTAAATTAACAATGCCCAACTTGCTACGTAAAAGCTTGAAGATTGTTGTTTTCTCAATGCCTTTTGTAAATATATCTGCAGTAATATGTTGCAATATATTTGGATGGTAATCTTTCATGAACTAAATGATCCATCTCAATATGTTTGGTAATGTCATTAAAAAGTGGATTTTTTTTTGGTAATACTGCTTATTGATCACAATATAATTTGAAAGGTTTGTCATGAAACACACGTAAGGATGCCAGGAAAATTTTTATCCAAATTAATTTGCTGGTAGCTATAGCCATGGCTCTATACTCAGCTCTTGCTCAAGATCAAGTGATTGTACTTTGCTTCTTAGTTTTCCATTAATGAGGAGATCCTCCAAGAGTGATAAAGTATTCCATTAAAGACCTGCTGGTGGTTGGACAAGCTTGCAATCAGTCATGATAAATTTTCAATGATATTCCCTGATGAGGATTGCCTTTCAAATATCACAACATTTGCCCTGCCAATGCTGTTTTTGCGGCTCTTGTATAAATTCTGACCAAATTTGTATGATAGAACACAACTCTGACCTTGTTCTAGTGAGAGATATAAGCTTTCCTATGAGACGATGATGGCTAGTTGTATTAGTCTCCTTAGGAAAAATGACGGGGTAGAACCCAAAAGACAACATTCGTCGGCAAACTCTAAAGCATACTTTCTTTGACAAAGATACAATTCCTAAGGATTGTAAGTGACTTTAGTTTTCCAAAATATTTCAAAAGACGTAGATCTTCTATATGAAAGCATCTACTCCAGTGGGTTTAAATTGAGCACATGCTTGTGAGTCATTTCAAAGGACCTGGATCTCTAAAGCATACTCTGGTATGCTTTATATCCTCAACATATACAGACAAAGCCGTTAAGATCCCGACTTTGTGATAAGTGAACAATGAGGAATCAACATATGATTTTTGAAAACCATACTCAAGCAACTTGGGAGAAGGCTTAGTGAACCATTACCTTGGTGCCTCTTGCATACCATACAAACATTTTTTTTTATGTTTACATACTTTGTTAGTCTTGGATGACTTAAAAACATGGAGGCATTGTCATATAGACTTCCTCATAGACATTGTTAGACATACCTGCGATGCAATTGCCATCCTTTTGCAATTCCAACTAACAAGAAATACTTCACACTCACCACCTTTGCTACTAGACCGAAAGGTTTCATGTAATCAAGGCCTTCAATATGTTCTTCTCCTCTAATCACAAGCCTTCCTTTATATCATTCAGTTGGGCCATCTTAATGATACTTCACGTTATATTCCCACATATGATGAATGGGTTTGTTCATGGTGGAAGACCTGCAATGATCCATGTATTATTTTGTCCCAAACTTAGTTTAAAAAACTCGAGGCACACAAAGTGCACAAGGTCCTGGAGCCCGATGGGTGGGCTTCAAGGCAATGGAGTGAGCGTTTTGGATGCAAGGCACACTTGTACTAATGCTTAAAATCATTTTCGATCCACAATTTTATTTGAAAACTAGTTAGATATGACTTCAAAGAAGACAAAAGACTTTATTGTAAGTATGAAAGTATGTGATACTTTGCATTCTTGTGGGCTAGGAGGCGTTGTGTACACAAAGAAGAATAAAAGAGAGCAAGAGAGACACAAAGAGAAAGGAAGAGATCAATATTACCAAAAAAAAAAAGAAAAATCATGAAAATTAGAGGGTTTTATATCACTACAAGGAAGAAGTTTGACCTTGGTTTTTCAGTACCGAAAAATGCGGGCTTTTCTGATCGAGGCAAAATGGTATGGGCTTCGGGCTTTTATGAGCCTAGGCGCACTTAAGTTTTTTTTAAATTTTTTTTTATATAAAAAAACTAAGGTTCTAGAGCAACTATTTTTGTGATCATGCACAACTTCATGAAAATGTCTAGGTCCACCACTTTGGTTAGCAGCTTCTCTCCATCTTGGATCCTGCACCACTTTGGTTATAGCAGCTAACTGACTTCTATGTACATCTAAAAAATTAGTACAAGTGATGTAAACTTTTGCTATAAGATATGGACTACCTAAGGAAGCCTTTTGAAATAGGCTAACAAGAGGGTCTATTGGTGTAGCACCATAGTAAATGTTGTCATTTAAATGGTTTGAGAGTCTAAGTGTTTGTTGGGGTAAGTGTATATTTGTTGGTTGGTCATGGGGACTCACTACTCCCCTTTCATTGGTTCTGTCTATCTTAACTAGGCTCTTAGTTTAAAAATGTGCAACTCAAGCATGCCTAGGCTTAGAAAAGCTGGAAGCCCAAACTGTTGGGCCTTGATAAGAAAAGTCAACACTATTTGATTCTTTAAACTAAGATCAAAATCTTTTGTCTTACAGTGACATCAACCCCTCTTAATATCATGAATTTTCTCTGTTTTCGTGATACTTCTTTCACCCTTTCTCTCTTTTATTCTTCTCTATGTCCCCCTTAGCTCAAAATAATGCAAAGCGTGTGCTATCTTTCATACTTATATTAAAGTCTTATCACTTTGATGTCATATCGAACTTATTTTCAAAAAATTTATGGTTTGTGAATGATTTTAAGCATTAGTATAAGTGCGTATAAGTGCACCTCGCATCCAAAAAGCATGCACCTTTGCCTTAAAGCCTGTGACTTGGGTTCTAAAACCCTTTGCGTTGTTGTGCACCTCAAGGTTTTTCAAACTAAGGCTGGGCTATGCGGCTCTCCTTATCATTGTGCACTGTGCAGACATCTATGAAGTGGGTATGCTGCAAAGAGTCACAACCTTGTCATTGAACCACTATTGATCCAGGATCCGTGTGGGGATGTAGTGGTGGATCATTGAAGGTGGCTTGGGCTGGTCAAATTGTATCGCGATTATCATAAGTGCCATACTCTCAAACCCACTCTGAACTTCAATTTCTGCATTGCCCTCTTTCTTGTTAGCATAGAAAGGAAATCTATCCCATGAAATATTGCTTCTATAGTGGTGAATATTTTGCTACTTTAAAGATCATATACTTTCCATCCTTCCTTCCCAAAGGGGTATCAGCATAAATGCATTTTTGATTTCTTTCTCCAAATTTATCCTTTCTTTTTATGTAATTGATAAGAATAACATAGGCAAGCCAAAATTCTTATCAGCTAGGTTTTACATTAAAGAGAACTTCATATTCAAAACAGTGGTAGTATCCTATGGTAAGCTTTGCTTGAATTCTAAGGGTGCTAGCAACACTCTGTATATGCTTGTGTTGTTTGTCTACTCTACCATTCTGATGAGTGGTATCAATACAACTTAAGAGTTAAGTCCCTACCTAATTGCAATACTCCTACTAATATGTTGGAGTGGTACCATTCTGTTGTGTGGTATCAACTATCAACACCTTACCTAATTGCAGCTTAAATCGTAGAAGCGCAAGAGGTTTGGGAAAGAATTCTCTGTATTTCCTAGATTAATTAACGGGAAAATATGTATGCATGCTACCTCTTGCAATAGAAGTCCTTACGTAATTGCAATATTCCTAATGACAATGATAATATGACTAGGAATAGGAAAGTAGTAACATACATAGATTAGGAAATGTATCTGTAACAATTGTAGTTTTAAGTAATAAGCACTAGGACTTTGGGGTCTCATTCATGGATTTATTCGTATTCGAAATTAATATTTTACTTCTAATATGCATTACATGCTATAACTAGAGCTGGAAGTGCGAAGGAGACGAGTAGGTTTTGTAGAACCCCCCTTCCTAGGACGCGAAAAAGAAACAACAAAACGAATGATTCATCTTTTGTTGGTAAATTTTCCCAACTATTTCATATTGACGGCTTATTCCGTGAATGCCAATTTGCTATTTGAGATGAGACTGATTGTTGCCTGAAGGTATTTTTGCTCTCCCTTTTGCAGGAAAAGACTGTTGGTCTATCTGAAATCCTTTAAGCCTAAAAATTGTGATTTTAGCCTAACCTTTGCAAATTCTGCAGTCGACTTTTGCGTTGTGATTTTAGACAGTTATATTCACATTGGCCTTGGATATACTTGAGGTCTTACATTCCTGCTGATATTCCTTTGTCGCCCTAACTGAATCCTTGACTTCTTTATCAATTTACAGTTGATATCTGGGCAGCTGATGCAGAAGTATTTCTTTTCATTTGAAAGGGGAGTATAATCTTGCTTTTGTGATGAATGACCTTTTGTCATGGCTGGCCTGCAATATTCTTTGAATGGAAACTGGGAATGAATTGCCTCTAAAAATTTGATTTTGTTCTGCATGTTTACGCTCTCTATCTTTTTCTCCATGTTACGAACTCTCTGTTTGCCTGGTGTCATACATTAAGGGTTCGTGACTGCCAATTGTGTTCCTTTTACCCATACTGCTTGACCAAATGATCAGAAGACTAGATTGGTGATGAGCTGAAGTATTTTGCCCCTTCAATAATTTGTTGTCTTATTTGCCTCATTGTGTTGATTTTCTGTGTACGCAATTATGCGTTTCTGATCACTTCGTAACAAAATGATTGTTAGCCGTCTGGTGTCTTGAATTTGTGGATTTTGACGATTGCTTATTCTGTAGCTTGCAGAGATAGTCAACCAAGGACAACTTGTTTCAGATGAGATCATAGTTGATCTATT
This sequence comes from Portulaca oleracea, assembly GCA_029582165.1. Classification (NCBI taxonomy): domain Eukaryota; kingdom Viridiplantae; phylum Streptophyta; class Magnoliopsida; order Caryophyllales; family Portulacaceae; genus Portulaca; species Portulaca oleracea. Next base: position 42,557,319 of record CM055872.1, on the reverse strand, counting down.
GTCAAGGCGTCTTGAAACAGGGGAAGCTAAGGGTGAATCTGGATTTATTCTTGATGGTTTTCCTCGTACAGTAAGGCAGGCGGTGAGCATCTCATTTAAAATCTTTGTTTTGTATTTACTGTAAATGAAATAAATATTTAATGTTCTCCGCAAATAAAAGATACTAGATACAATTTAATAAAAGCACTTGGAGTACCCATGTCAACATGACACGACATGGTTACAACCGCAGAATGCATGTTGGACCCGAGGGTTAATACTCAGACGTGATGGTTAGAAGGAACAATAGTTGATTGTTTTTACAGTGGGTGTATGAAGAAATAAAAGAACAAGAACCATTATCTTGTGCAATGCTTGGGACCACAATTTTGAGAAAGAAACTTTGGATCAGAAGAAATCATAAGCTTCTCTGGCATGATTTCATAATCTAGACATTTCGTAATGTAGAAATCATAAACTTTTTTATTGCAATCCAGACTTTCTCTCACTTTGAGTTCCATTTGGAGCTACATTTTGCAGCTACAAACATGAATTTGTGATATTTGACCATTATGCTATTTCACTGTTACTGTAGGCTAACTGTTTGGGTTCTTGCTTAGGGCACATTTTTAGCTTTTGCAGTAAGTGAAAATTATTCTCCTTTTTTTTCGTTTTTTTGGGGGGGGGGGGGGGTAGGGGGAGTTGTAATTAACTTCTCTTAATAATTAGTTTCCTTCCGTAGAACTTTAGAGGAGTCTGTATTTGGTGATGGAATTATCTATTTGAATTTTCTAATTGCCAATTATTATTCAAATATTTGAGATAGATGTCTAAGTTTCCTAAATCAATGGAAATGAATTATTATCCTTTCCCAACTATTTTACTGTTACTGTAGGCTAACTGTTTGGGTTCTTGCTAAGGGCACATTTTTAGCTTTTGCAGTAAGTGAAAATTATTCTCCTTTTTTTTTTTTTGGGGGGGGGGGGGGGGTGGTAGGGGGAGTTGTAATTAACTTCTCTAAATAATTAGTTTCCTTCCGTAGAACTTTAGAGGAGTCTGTATTTGGTGATGGAATTATCTATTTGAATTTTCTAATTGCCAATTATTATTCAAATATTTGAGATAGATGTCTAAGTTTCCTAAATCAATGGAAATGAATTATTATCCTTTCCCAACTATTTTATACATTTAGTGTGCGTTTGGTTGGTCAATAACCCCAAGGAAATGGTCAATTTTCCCGGGTTGACTTATTTTCCCCATTTGGATGCGGGTTGACTTCGGGAAAGTTTTCACAATGAGCTTACCATTTTCTCCATTTTCCTAGGAAAATTTCCCTTAAGGGGGGCTAAGGGAAATCTTTCCCATAGAGAACTTCCCATGGGAAATTTTCCTCGGGAAAAATTTCCCTGGGGTTCCTACCAAACACTCCCTATATCTATCAAATACCCATATCTCTGTAATGTGTACATGTGTCCAGTATCCCCATATCTGTGCTTCTTGCTTATGCTAAGTTGGACTTGTGGATACATTGTATGTACTCATATTCTGGTGCTTCAGTCCAAGTGACACAGCTCACGTATGTGCAAGCACATTAGAGTAGAGACTAGACCGATGAGGCCCCACTATGTGTGGCAGAAAAGGTTTCTCTGCTGAGTGCTCACTTTGGTTTGGGCTGTTCTGGGTTCAAATGTCTGAAAACAAAGGCAAACCAAACAGTTGTAATCATAAACTGGGGGGGGGGGGGGTGTATGTGTGTGTTTGGGCATATTGTACCCTTACCCTGCAGCAACAGGTAGAGGCTATTGCTATGGAGCTGTATCCTGAAAAGCTGTCTGCTCTTACTTGAGAACTAAAGAAACCTATTACATTAATGATATTACTTGCTCAGTTTGGTATTAGCTGATACCCAAAGCTGAGAATAATGGTCATAACTAATCTCTGTACCGTGGGAGGAGTGAAGAGGATACTTTCAAATGCCTAGTGTTAGTAATCAGAATTCAGGATGGAAGCTAATGTGCAGCTAGAATGGATGGAAAATTTTCAGCATTCATGTCTGATATGAAGGAGCGTGCTGCGTGCCTTTATGTGTATAGCCCAAGCTGTGCTGTGCTGAGCTTTTGATTTTGGCCTTGTTTTTGTAAAGGCGTTTCATATGTGATGCCATTGTCATGTTGGATCCGTTCTATTATTTAAATTTCTAGCATGTCCTTTTTTTTGGTCACCCTTTATTGGTTTATCACTCCACCTTGAGTGTTTTGGATCACAAGCCTTTGAATAACCTCTTGCATTTCCACCCTGATGAACAATAGTTGCATGGGGTTTAAGTTTTCTGAAAAGCCTATGCTTTTGATGTTCAGCAACTCAATCTGAGTGTGATGAGATTGATTTGAAGCTTCTGTAAAGAAATGAAAGTAAATTTTCCAGCAGAGAGCTTTGAGGTTGATTACATGGTTTTGTACACCTCACTCATACAAGAAGGGAAAGAGAAACATACACAGCAGATGAAACTATGTGGGTGTAGAAACATTACCTAGGGTGTAGGCTTTGGGAGGGATAAGAAAAGCACTCTCTAGAGCATCTTTGATTTGGTGATTTGGTTCCATGAACTGTGAGAAATATGAACGAATCTTTGAAAAGTTGTGAAGATTATTTTGTTTTGTTCATTTAAAGTGGCACTTCTCCTGGCCATCATGTTAAAAACTTTGATGTTTGATTTCAGTATAGGGGCTAGATCAGTGAGATGTAGTCTTGTGCGTGATTATCTTTCTCTCATTCATACTTCCGGCTTATTGCTTCCAAAGAAGATTATTCTTCAAAGTGGAGGATTCACACACACACACACATATGCGAAATAAAATGTCACAAATGTGATACACGATTTTGTTCATGGATGCAATGCACTTGTTGGGTGAATTTATGTTTGAACTGTGCATGAACCTGGCTTAATCATGGCCACTGCGCAAATAGTTTCCTGATGTCCCTCTCTGGCCCCATAGTAGAAGTAATTTCTTTATCATTAATCCAGATATACGAGTAACAGTGAGTGAGAATGCTATTTGCATGGCTTTTCATTGATTTTTAATGTGCATATTTTTAGAGAAAGCTGGTTTTAATCTCAGGAATGTGTTCCCAAACCCAAATATGTTGATATCGTTTGAATTCAGGTGTTGGTGTTTTAATTTTCTTTTAGGTATTGTTACTGTTATTTGTACCTTTTTCAACAGCATTGAAAAATGAGAAGTTATGCTAATCTTGTATCACCAACCACAACAGCTCAATTGCTTGCAATCTACATTTGTGCAATACTTTTCCCGTTTGCAATCCCTGTATCTGTGTCAGATCTTCATTGTTAACTTACTCTGTTCCAAAGATTGTTAATAAAGATTTCATTTTCTGTTGTTTTTCCTGTTCAGCCCTATTGCTTTCCTGATTAAACAATGGGTTTGCTCTCGTATTTCTGAAATTGTTCTGGTTAAAATTTTACCACCTCAACTTTCTCTGTTATAACCTGAAAAATCTCTTTGCCATGTTTGTGGAGTGGGCTTACCTCATACAGTGGACTAGATAACTTGATACTAAGCATTTTGATGAGCACTGCTTGTGGCAGTGGAATTTGAAATATGGAAAAGACACTTTGAAGTTGTGCATTCATTGCTTTCAGACAGCTCCCTGTGAAATATAAGAATCTCTTATATTCACCCATTTTACTGGGAACATGTTTAGAATTTGGAGTTCTTGTGAAGGATCAGTAGATAGTATTAGAATGTCGATTACGAGCCTGGTTGCACGATGCTCCGTGCACCCAGGCCATTTTCGCGTGCGCGGAAGAAACTCAGGAAGAGAATGAAAGCCCACAGTGAAAAGAAGGTTCATGTATGAGCATTGATGTTCAGGTTTATGAACATTCAAGTTCTAAGTGCAGAGTGTACTTGTTCTAGGGCATGAGCATTAATGTTTAGGGTTATAAGCAATGATGTTCAGGATTATGAACATAGTTGTTTATGAGTATAATACTTGTAGGTAATGAGTATACAAGTACTAGATTATGAGCAAACTTGTTGTAGGGTATGAGCATTGGTGTTCAACTTATAAGCACAGTGGTTATAGGTTAGAGCACAGTAGTTGTAGATTATGAACATTGGTGTTCACGATTAAGAGCAATGAAGTTTAGATTTTATGAGCACACTACTTGTAATGAGCATACAAGTTCTAGATTATGAGCAAACTTGTTGTAGGGCATGAGCATTAGTGTTCAGGCTTATGAGCAATGACGGTTAGGATTATGAGGATAACGGCAGTAAGATATGAGCATACAACGCGCCCCTTTATTGAGCTGTGGATCTGGGCCGCGGAAGATGCTGGAGCAAGGGCGCGCCGACGTCACATAGTCCAGGCTCACCATGCTCCGTAAACCCGGGCACACGATCGACGCGCTGAGATAGTATAAAGCCGAGCACGGTTTCCGTTGCATATTCTAAAGGTTACTTGGATGGAGACTGGTCCAATGTTGTATACTCCACTTAGTTTAAGACTTTTACCCACTGATTTGTGGGTTTTGCGGGCTCGGTTTATTTCAAGTTGGGGTCCACCAAATTGTGTTCAAAACCCAGGAATTTCGGGCAGTTTGAGTCGGGTTACCGGATTGGGTCAAATTGTTGACAGGTCTATGGGATGGTTACATTGAACCCAAATATTTTGTTAACCTTTCATCCATTTCTGTGGCCGAGCGCACCTTATGTTCAACCATATCTAGAGTTATGAACACACTGCTATGGAAGAATCCTGAAACTGTTTCTAAAGGTAAGTTTGATATCTTTTGCATGCTACATGCTCCTGCAATCTGGTTCTCCATGCTAAAGTCAAGATTAGAATATCTGATGTCGATTACTTGAGTTCATAGTCTAGTCTTTGATCTTCTTGTCAGACTCTTTAACTCTTAATGATGTCTCGGTGTTTGTTCTTTCTAGTATGTTGCTATTTCAAACATATTCTCATATTTAGCTCGTCATGAAACATCTTACTGTAACAGGAAATTTTGGAGGGGGCCATTGATATTGATTTAGTGATAAATCTAAAACTCCGGGAAGAAGCATTGCTTGCAAAGTGTCTTGGCAGAAGGATTTGCAGTGAGTGTGGAGGGAATTACAATGTTGCTTGCATTGACATTAAGGGTGAAGATGGGAGCACCGGATTGTACATGGCTCCCCTTCTTCCACCTCCTGGATGTGCTTCAAAGCTTATCACTCGCTCCGATGATAAAGAAGAGGTGGTCAAGGAGAGACTCCGAATATATAACGAAATGGTATTTCTTCTACTCCGAATAATGGTTTTGTACTGTAACAAACAAGATCATATTTGTGCCCATGCTATCCGTCTGCCTGTTTAGTCATTAATTTGAACTCGTCCCTCCTTTTCCTTTTTTAAGAAAAAACAAAAATTATCCATAGGATGTGTAACACTATGGAAATTAGGGCTGTCAAAAAACTGTCCAACACGAATTTCCTGTTCAGTTAACCAGGAAAGAACCGAGTAGGGTCATTGATTTTTCGTACAAATTTTGATATTCATTCAGACACATTATTACCCATATTTTAGTTGTCCAAACCCTGTTTTGACCTGAATTAGGGTTGTCCTAACTGCCCGACCCGAAAAAACCGGGTACCAGACATCAAATTTTCGCCCAATGTCCGATTAATCCGAACCCGGATTAAATCAAACCTGAATTTTTAACAGCCCTAATGGAAATCATCTTTCGCTGTTGCAGAGTCAGCCGGTGGAGGATTTCTATCAGAAACGAGGTAAACTACTACAGTTTGATCTTCCCGGAGGAATCCCGGAATCATGGCCAAAGTTGCTGCAGGCTCTAAACCTTGATGATCACGAGGACGGCCAATCTGCTACAGCTTAACTGTTTGAGAGTCTCTGTACAATATTTGCTTAGGTTAGTATCATTTTTTTCAAACAAAATATACTGACATTTGCATAGAATATCAAGGTGAATCTTCCATGAAATAATAATAACAATAGTGTTGAGATTCGAGATCTATAAGTAGGATAGATGAGACATTTGGGGGTTGGATGAATATAATTTCCCCCTTTCAATATGTGGTGTGCTGTTTTTATGGCACCATGCAATAGTTATCCTGGTGCATTCTGTGCCTGATTTATTGTCATGACTTTGGATGACAAAACTTAAAAATATTGGTTGGAAATTTGACCAAGTTTTATTGCTGTGGTTACAGTTACAGTTACAGTACAGTTTTCTGTATATTCTTTATGTTTCTACCAGAGGTGGTAGCGAAGTTGACAATCGCCCCAATTTTCACGTTATGAAGCAATAAAAGCTTCTAACAGGTGGAAACTATGAAGCACGGACACTTCTATCAGCCTCACGTATCCGTATCGGATACGTATCCGATACCGACACTCCTCGGATACGTGTCAGACACGCGAAAAAAGTGTCCCCTAAATAATTACCAAAATTAAACATCCGAAACTTGAAGGACTCATGGTGGACACACGTATCCCAACCTTAGAACACTTCCGAATCACTGACGGGCATCACATTTCGGCTAGCCACAGACATAGACATCCTCAACTATGATATCCTTTTTTCAATACATCATTGTTTTTTCCTATTGCTTTACCATCTTACACATACCTTTGTTGCTCTTTCATATAACTTTGTCCATCTTCCATTATTTTATAAGATTTTATGTTTTATATATATAGTTTTACGATTCATGAACTATTAAAGAAAATATATTCATTAACAAACATTTTTAAATAAAATTTAATATTTTGAAGTACAATAGAAAATCAAGGTACGTGTCGGACAACGTGTCGTGTCCTTAATTTTTCAAAAATTGTGTGTCCCCATGTTCGTGTCGTGTCGTATATGTGTCTCGTGTCCGAGTTTGTGCTTCTTAGGGTGGAAATTGTAGAGTTGATGGGTCAAATTTATATTTAGTGGCAGAGAGTTTAGTATTGACCATTTGTCTGTTGACTTTTAAATTTACTATTGGTTACATTGGGCAGATTAATTTTTTACCCAATTAAAAAACAATTCTGTATATTTTTTCAATCAGAGGAGTCAGTGTTAAATAGCATAAAATTTTACAAATAAGGTCTGCAAATAACTTCCTTTAACAATTTCTTTGCTAACTGTAGGAGGCAAAAATTTGTCGACCAATTAAAAAATGACACGTGGAAATTAAATTGAATTTATTTGGCCAATTATTATATGCCATGTGTTAAATTAATTATGGCGGTCCATTTAATTGTACTTTAAATTGGAATGCATCCTGACAAGTGTTGCTGAAGAACTCTGAAGCAGTTCTTGATCTTGATGCGGTAGAAGCTTGAAGATTCAATTTTGAACTTTTGCAGACTTTGATCCTTGGCGCTACTGCTGACAGTTTGATCTTCTAAAGCCTCTGGAGTGCAGAATGCTGAATGCCGCCGGGGTAGACTGCAGTGTGTGTTGAAAATGAGGGAAATAACCCCTATTTATAGGCTCTGAAGGCTAGTGTTGCCTAGGGTTTGAGGCGGCTTTGGGCTTGAGCCCAAACTAAGATTCTTCTTCAGAAGAGTATTCTTCACTGGAGTAGCCATGGTCTTCAAAGCCCTCAAATCATAAGAGTCCACAAGGTGAAGTTTGCTTTGAGCCAAAGGTAATCGTAGTTGGCTTCCAAGACTGAGGAGCCCTTTGAGTTGTTGCCCCCAACGTGATGGAGTCGGTAATTGGAGGTTGAACAACGCTTCATGCGAGAGGAGACGCTTTCTTTTGCCGAAGTCAAAATCTAGGAAAATGAAGATGTAACTCCTGAACAAGAGCCTAAACTGTTCACAAAAAAAAAAGTTCCTTTCTTTTTAGTTCTTTTCAATTTTATCGTTGTAATACTCCTGGCCCGCAAGAGTATAAACTGTGTACGGCTAAATCAATAACTAAAATTTTCATTTCTCCATCTTTAAATCTGAACTACGTTTGACTTGATCCTTATGGCTATTCTATCCCTTAAGGTACGTAGGCAATTTGGGTCTAGACCCAAATACAGTCATACCCAAAGGAAAAAAAATCATCCCAGGTCATCAAATTTTGATGACTTTCCTGGTCAACAAACTCCAAGACCTTCAAGTCAACAAACTTTGAAGATTTACAATTTAGCAAATTTCAAGACACACTGCAGTCTACATCGGCGGCATTCAGCATTCTGCACTCCAGAGGCTTTAGAAGCTCGAACTGCAAGCGGCCTCCAGCTCCCAAGCGCCAAGGATCAAGGTCGACAAAAGTTCAAGATCAATAGCTCCAAGCTTTCTGCACGTCAAGGTAAAGAACTACAACTGAGTTCTTCAGCTAGACCTGCGTTTGAGATCGAGATCAAGCGTCCGCGCCCTCGGCTCACCCAAGTCATAGGAGATCGAATCAGAGGATCATCATTATTGTATTTGATATAGAGATTGTACCCACTTACATTCAAATATCAATAAAAAATTAATTTGTTTCTCATATTTCTTGTCTTTATTTATTCAAGGCTCGAAATTTGTGTTTACAAATTTGTAAACACAAATTTCAGATCTAAAATAAATAGAGACAAGAAATCAGTGCACAAATATAATTGTATTAATTTCAAAAAGTTTTGGGTACAATCTCTGTATTAAATACAATAAAGTAGTCCTCTGATCCGATCTCCTGAAATTTGGGCCGAGTGAGCGTATGACGCTGATCTCGATCTCAAATGTAGTCTAGTCAAGAACTCTTATGCGATTCTTGGTGAAGGTCTTGAACGTTGATCCTTGCTTGATAGCTGAAGGTCTCGAGCAGTAGTTCTTCAGGTTCTTGGATGCGAGGGCTTTAGTGCTTGATCTCGATCGATGAACCAAATGAAGAAGATGACTGCAGTCTTTGATGTGAGGAACAGAAGTTGTTGAACTAGCAGACGCTGGTCCTTGGCGCTTGGTAGCTGGAGGTCGCTTGTAGTTCAATCTTCTGAAGGCTTTGCAGGTCTTGGTGAAGAACTCTGAAGCAGTTTTTGATCTTGATGCGGTAGAGGCTTGGAGACTCGATCTTGAGCTTTTGTAGACTTCGATCCTCGGCGCTTGGTAGCTGGAGACACACTGCAGTCTACCTCGACGGCATTCGACATTCTGCACTCCAGAGGCTTCAGAAGATCAAACTTCCAGCAGTCTCCAGCTACCAAGCTCCAAGGATCGAAGTCTGCAAAAGCTCAAGATCGAGTCTCCAAGCCTCTACCGCATCAAGATCAAGAACTGCTTCAAAGTTCTTCACCAAGACCTGCAAAGCCTTCAGAAGATTGAACTACAAGCGACCAAGGACGGCGACGTCTGCTAGTTCAACAACTTCTGTTCTTCACATCAAAGACTGTAGTCATCTTCTTCATTTGGTTCATCGATCGAGATCAAGCACTAAAGCCCTCGCATCCAAGAACCTGAAGAACTACTGCTCAAGACCTTCAGCTATTAAGCAAGGATCAACGTTCAAGACCTTCAGCTCAAGAACTGCTACAAGAGTTCTTCAGCTAGACCTACATTTGAGATCGAGATCAAGCGTCTGCGCCCTCGGCTTACCCAAATTTCAGGAGATCGGATCAGATGACTACTTTATTGTATTTAATACAGAGATTGTACCCAAAATTCTTTTAAATTAATACAATTATATTTGTGTACTGATTTCTTGTCTCTATTTATTTTAGATTCGAAATTTGTGTTTACAAATTTTGCACGCTCGGTGGGACATCTCTGCCTCTCATCTCCTTCTCCAAGAAATCAAATTCAACATTCGACTCAAGCGACGTGATGACACCCTAGAAAGTTGTCTCTCGACTCTCAACAAGGAGGATGACTCAAGCTTCATCCTAGGGGTCAACAACTACATGTGTCACATCAAGCGGAGCAACGACTCGAAGGATTGTAACTGTCATCGCTACTATTTTTATGACGCTAAAAAAACCAACGGTGAATGCACCAACTCAATTACTTAAAAATCCAATTACCGGCTCCATCACGTAGGGGGCAACAACTCAAAGGGCTCCTCAGTCTTGGAAGCCAACTACGATTACCTTCGGCTCAAAGCAGACTTCACCTTGTGAACTCTTACGATTTGAGGGCTTTGAAGACTATGGCTACTCCAGTGAAGAATACTCTTCTGAAGAAGAATCTATCTTCTCGCAAGCAGAGATTGAATCTACTTATACCTTCGTTATGACGGTGATAACAATTGGAGCTGTTAACATGGAAGAAAAGACTGCCAAGCTTGAGGCTACATTGAGAATAGAAAGCAAAGAGAAAGACAAAAGAATCGACGAGTAAAGTCAACAAATTTTGAAGACTTTCCTGGTCAAAAGTTCAAGACTTCCAAGTCATCCACATAAAAACTCACAAGTCAAAAATTCAAGACTTTCAAGTCATTCACAAAAAAAAGACTCTCAAGTCAAAATTCAAAACTTCCAAGTCATTCAAATCAAGACTCACAAGTCAAAAATTCAAGACTTCCAAGTCATCCAAAAAGAAGGGACTCACAAGTCAAAATTCAAGACTTCCAAGTCATCCGCATCAAGACTCACAAGTCAAAAATTCAAGACTTCCTTCCAAGTCATCCACATAAAGACTCACAAGTAAAAAAATCAAGACTTTCAGGTCATTCACAAAAAAAAAAAAAGACTCTCAAGTCAAAATTCAAAACTTCCAAGTCATTCAAATCAAGACTCACAAGTCAAAAATTCAAGACTTCCAAGTTATCCAAAAAAAGGACTCACAAGTCAGAATTCAAGACTTCCAAGTCATCCGCATCAAGACTCACAAGTCAAAAATTTAAGACTTCCAAGTCATCCACAAATTTCAAGTCAAAATCCAAGACTTCCAAGTCATCAACACCAAAGAATTACAAGTCCAAATCCCAAACTTTCAAGAAAAAGGCTCTCAAGTCACCAAAAGTAAAGACTCGCAAGTCAAAATCCAAGACTTCCAAGTCATCACCGCGAAAGAATCGTGAAAGTCCAAACCCAAGGCTTTCAAGTCAAACTCTCAAGTCACCAAAGTTAAAGACTCCCAAGTCGAAATTCAAAACTTTCAAGTCATAGACTCACAAGTCATCCAAATTTAAATCAACAAAATGAAAGACTCAAAAGTCAAGAAAAAAGAAGACAATAACTTCCTAAGTCAGCAATCTACAAGATTTGCAAGTCAGCAAAAATTCAAGACTCTCAAATCAACAAATTTCAAGACTCTCAAGTCACTGAATTCACCGATTTCCAAGTTGACAAAAATTAAAGACTTCCAAGTCCACAAAAATTCGAGATTTTCAAATCAACAAACTTCAAGACTTTTAAGTCACAAAATCCATTGACTTCCAAGTCAACGACACTACAAAGACATCCAAGTCAGTCGAACTCCCGTATCAACAAGTCTCCTGCCTCCCAAGTCGACAAAATGAAAGACTCACAAGTCAACCAAATTCAAATTAACAAAATGAAAGGGCTCACAAGTCAAGATCACGACTTCCAAATCAATAAAATTCGAGATTCCCATATCAATGATGCACACGACTCTTACGTCAGCAAATCCAAAGACTTTCAAGTCAACAAACTTCAAACTCTTAAGTCATCAAACCAACCGACTTCCAAGTCAAATAAATTGATGACTTCCAAGTCAGCCAAATTCAAGACTACCAAGTCGTCAAAATCAAATTTTAAGGTGAAGAAAAACAATTACTCCTAAGTCACCACAAAAAAGACTCCCAAGTCACCCGCGCCAGAAGATTCACGAGTGCACGACTCCCAAGTCAAAATGAACGACTCATACGCTTGCAAAATTCAATGACTCGCAAGTCAACAGGATGCAGGACTCCCAAGTTAAGAAAGTTAAAGGCTCAGAGGTCAACGGGATGAAGGACTCCCAAGTCAAGATAGATAAAGACTCATAAATTAATAAGAGAGACTCTTAAGTCAGTAAAGTCCATAGTTCACTCGTGCAAGACTCCAAAGTCAACAAGGTTAAAGACTTTTACGTCGTCACAACAAAGACTCTCAAGTCAAAAGTGCAAAAAAAAAAAAAAAAGGATCGACTTCCAAATCATCAAAATTTTCGGCTTTCAAGCCGCACTCTGAGTTGCCAAGATCTTCATGTTAGTGGTCTGCTTCAAATAAGCATCATCAACAGGATACTCAGGCTGGTTGACAATTTCATTCAAGCATGCAATGTGGGGGCATCTTAGTCGTGTTGGTTGAATTCTGCTCCAAGATGACATCCTTGTCCTTTAAATCAGCGGCGCACTCCATTTGGCCCAGCTGAAATTTAGGCACAATAGTATGCCCACTAAATACAAATTATATTCGAGACTCAGCCGCTTCAAACACTCAAAATTCGTGTTCGCGACCGACTCTCGAAGGGGGCATCTGTAGGAGGCAAAAATTTGTCGACCAATTAAAAAATGACACGTGGAAATTAAATTGAATTTATTTGGCCAATTATTATACGCCATGTGTTAAATTAATTACGGCGGTCCATTTAATTGTACTTTAAATTGGAATGCATCCTGACCAATAGTATCATGACACGTGTCAAAGATGATGCAAAAAATAATAATTATTTCTTTATTTAAAATAAAGGGATAATTAATTAATTTGGGCTCAAGCCCAAAGCCGACTCAAACCCTAAGTTAACCCTAGGCCTCTAGAGCCTATAAATAGGAGTTCTCTTCCTCATTTTGAACACACATTGCAATCTACCTCGACGACATTCGACATTCTGCACTCCAGAGGCTTCAGAAGATCAAACTGTCAGCAGTCTCCAGGCTACCAAGCGCCAAGGATCAAAGTCTGCAAAAGTTCAAGATTGAATCTTCAAGCCTCTACTGCATCAAGATCAAGAACTGCTTCAGAGTTCTTCAGCAACACTTGCAAAGCCTTCAGAAGATCGAACTACAGACGCTCTCCAGCTACAAGCGGCAAGGACTAACGTTGGCTAGTTCAACAACTTCTGTTCTTCGCATCAAAGACTGCAGTTGTCTTCTTCGCCTGGTTCATCGATTGAGACCAAGCACTCAAGCCCTCGCATCCAAGAACTTGAAGAACTGCAGCGGTCAACTCTCGAGCAGCCTCCAGCTACCAAGCACTAAGGAGATCAACGCTTAAGACCTTCAGCTCAAGAACTGCTATAGAGTTTTTCAACTATTCGAGATCGAGATCAAACGTCCGCGCCCTCGGCTCACCCAAATTTCAGGAGATCGAATCAGAGGATTACTTTATTGTATTTAATACAGAGATTGTATCCGCACACATTTAAATATCAATACAAATTAATTTGTTTCTCATATTTCTTGTTTTTATTTACTTTATTGCTCGAAATTTGTGTTTACACTAACCTATGTGATGAAGCAATTGTAGTTCTATTTACTTTCTGCATTCTACACCTTGAAAATTCTGCAATTTATTAGGTGCTTCCGGAACATGTGCTCCAAATTCTACAATTGTTCACCCCTATGTATTTGGTTGTTCACTCTGATTATCGTAATTGTTCACTCTGATTCATATGATTGTTCACTCACAAATATCTAGAGCACATACTCCGGGTGCATCTTACCGCTAATTTTTTACATGCTACAACTTGTGCGAATCGTATTCTATCTAACTTTACCGGGCTTTACGGGATCCGTCGGGCTCGTGATTGCTTGCATTGAGTCAATAAGTATTTGTACCTGTTGCCAGTTTTGTTCAGACCCTGTTTTTTGGATGAGTTATTTTCAAGTTAGATAGTTAGGTTAAGATAAGTTAGGATAAATTAACATGTTTTTTTGAGGAATTGTGTTTTTAGAGTGGATGCCTTTTTGGGGAATTATGTTAGGTTAGGATAAGTTAGACCCCGTTCTTTTATGCGGTAGGTTGCGATGCTGTACCACACCGCATCGTATTCTTTAATTTTCCACCGCACTTCCCCACATCACACCACAATCATAACTAATATATTTTTTTATTTTTCTCTTTCCTCACTTTTCTCTTCTGTTTTTCACATTTTCTCTCTTAACCTACCACATCTACCACAACTTTCACCACAACTCATCACACTTTTTCAAATTTCACCACACCGCATAAAAGAACGGGGCCTTAGGATAATTAGGTTTAACATGACAAAAGAATTCCGCTTATGCTGTCGATTCCGCTTTCAAAGTGATGGACCCTGAAACAATTGTGTATGTTGCTGAACCAAACTTATGAATACATGACCCTCTTGACATGAATGTTGAGTTTTTTTGTTCAAAATTTGGAAGGATGACATATGAGGGGACTATTGCTATTCTTGGCATTGTTGAACAAGTCACTGCAACTTTCACGTAACTATATATATAATCAATAATTCAGCATTAGAGGTCAAGGCTGGGCTTTCATATTAGGTAAAAATAAATATTTACACGGTAATTGTTAAGAAGTCGGGAGCGTTTACATATTACAGGCACGTGGAGCATGTGCTCTGGGCAAGTCCGACTGAACAATTCTGCTACTGAGAGTAAACAATGGATAGATATGAGTGAACAATTATATTATTGAGAGTGAACAATGACTATATTTGGAGCACGTGTTCTAGGTGCATGTAATAAATTGCAAGCGGGAGCGTTTAATGTCATGTTATTACTCCTTCCGTTCCATATTAATTGTCCAAAATGTCATCTTTGACTAAGAATTTCTTATAATATATTCCCTCCTTCCCTTATTATCTTTCACTTTAACTAACTTTCTTTTTTTTCCATAATATCTGTCACCTTACAATTCCAATAACACATTAATTACTAATTTATCAAATTATACATTTTTTCTTCAACTTTTCTCTTGTATTCACCATTTTTCTTTATTATTCACCATTTTTCTTTTTTATTCACCATTTTATTCAACTTTTTCTCATTTCTAATAATGCAAATTCATGCAAATTGGAAGTTTTATTGGTTTTGTGAATCATGTCTTAGTGACAAATAAAATGGGAAGGAGGGAGTATTTTATAAAAAAGTTATAACATTATATTCTTATGATAGTACTTTTCGTTATGAATCTAATGATGGTACTTTCGTATATTAGAACATTGTATATGTTGAAAAATAAATGACGCCTCGAGACAATTAATATGGAACGGAGGGAGTATCTCAGTATATGTTTAATAAAGAGGACGACAGTGACAATGGTGGATCCAGACATTAAGGATAGGGGCGTCTACCCAATCATAGCCACCATTACATATATTTGAAAGAGATAATTCTCTCAGGCCATGTTCTTTTCTGCGGTTGGCAAACTACGGTGCCACAGCCTACCACAATTTGCCACAACCCGCCACATTTTACCACAAATCATTACTTTTCTCTCTCCTCACTTTTCTCCTCTACTTTTTACATCCTCTTTCCTCACCCACCACAATTCCACCATATCCACCACAATTCCATCACACCTCACCACACCATTCCGCAAAATACCGCATAAAAGAACAGGGCCTCAGTGTATAATTGGCTATTTAGTTTTTTATTGATTGTGAGATTGTTATATCATGGACACCCTTATTATTATTTTGGGACATTTTTAAGGTGCATGCTCAAAATAATATACAATATACAAATTTTTTCTAGATCATGGAAACCTCTAGGCCTAATACAAATTTATCCATGAATGACGAATTGTGCATAATATTCAATTATTCCGTAACTGTTCTTAACAATTATCATTGATTACTATAATCAATTTATCAAAATTCCTAAGTAAATAATTATCAATAATGTTAGTACTTATCATGAATTTAAAATGTTCCCCATCAAAAAATTTTTTTTAAGTGTTCATGCTATTAACAATTTTGCCTCGCTTAACCCAAAACTAGACAACAATAGTCTTAGAGAATCAAAAAGTATTTAATAATAGGCCCGTTCTTTTATGCGGTAGGATGCGGTGTGGTACCACACCGCACCGCACTTTTTAATTTTTCATCACATTTCACCACACCACGCCACATTCATTACGAATATATCTTTTCATTTTTCTTTCTCCTCACTTTTCTCCTCTACTTTTCACATTCTCTCTTTTAACCTACCAAAGCTACCACAACTTTCACCACAACTCACCACACTTTTTCAAATTCCACAGCACTGCACCATTACTACACTGCAATCAACCGTATAAAAGAACGGGGCCTAAAGTAACAATAGACTTAGATATAGATAATTCCTAAGCAAAAAAATTCACTCAAGCAAAAAAATATTGGCAACAATAATAGACTTCACTATAGTCTTGCTAATGCAGAATTTGAAGATGCTCACATATAAAAAAATCTTCCCCTCATACACACATCAGACAAACACCCAAGTGTGGATTAAGTTTTTAGACATAATGGGCTGATTGATTGGAGGGCTAATCAAAAACCATATAACTGTTAATTTCTGTTTGGAATTGTAGTCCAGTACCAAAACTTTTTTCTAATGTTATGTGAGAAGTAGCACGGACAAAAATTTGGGTCTAGGTAAATTCGGGTTAGACAAATTCGGACAATACCAAAATTTAGATGAGAAATTCATGTCCAGACTCAGTTTATTCGGGTCGAAACCGGGTCGGACAATTCGGACGGAGCAAAAAATCGGGTTCGAACAATAGGAAAAAGAGAAATTTTTTGTCTGAATATTCGGTCAATTCGGCCAATATCAAAATTCAGACGAAAAATCTATGTCCATACTCGGTTTTTCCGGGTCGGACAATTCGAGTAATTCGTGTCAGCTAAATTTTGCCAGCGCTAGTGAGAAGACTCTTTTAAAATTAAAATTACTTGTAACCTTTTTTTTTTCATCCGTGTTGGAAAAAAAAAAGAACGCTCTAATCTGTAAGGCTTTAAGTATGGATAGAGCTGGCAAAATTTTGTCCGACCTGGATTTCCCGAAATATTCGACCTGGAAATAATCGGGTCTGTACATAGATTTTTTGTCCGAATTTTAATATTGACCGAATATTCGGACATGAAATTTCTATTTTTTCTATTATCCGAACTCGATTCTAGCTTCGTCCGAATTGTCTGACTCGAAGTAAAATTGGGTATAGATATAAATTTCTCATCCGAATTTTGATATTGATCATATTTGTCTGAGTGTCTGACCCAAATTTATCCTGATCCAAATTTTTGGCAGCGTTGCGTATGGGCAAGTAAGAGGTCATGAGAAAATCTTGTAGATAGAGACAGAGACAGAGAGATAGATAGAAAGCAGCTGGCATAGACGTGAAAATCTGGGGCCAGTAGGTATCATTCTTTTATAAATCCTCAAGTCAAACCAGCAATAATATAAGGGATATTGTAGAAAAATCTTAATTTCCTTAGTTGTACTCTATTATTGAAAAAATATGTAGAAATCAGGTTAAGGATGTACATATGCTCGCCATTAAAACAAGAAAAAGATAATATCCTTGATTTACTTTAATTGTAAAAGTTCTCTTTTGCCAAAAAAAAAAGGATATAGCAAGAGTTATACTATTTAATTTGGAAAAAGGAAGAAGTGGTGATGACTTTTCTACAATAAGTCATTTTCAATAGGATGTCCTAACCAGCCTATTAGAATTTGGTTGACTGGGGCAAAACAGTCAACCAAATAAGTTGTTTACCAAACATATAAATAGCATATCCAACACCCTAAACGACCAACTTTTACAATAAAGTGTTTGATAAACCATTTACCAAACGTGACCTAACTAAAGGTTCGGTGTCACATAATACTCATGTCAATGGACAATGGGTAAAAACTAATACCATTAGACAAGGTGTAAAATAATTGTTAAAAAGTCGGAAGACCATGTGAACCGAAAATTCAAATCCCATTACTTTTAGAACCTTGTCATCGGACCAGGTATGAAAGAGCAAGCATATATAATAGTCTTATTCCTAAATTTTACTATTTAGAGAGATCGTTTTCATGAATCCATTACCCTTAAGTTGAATTTTTTTTTTGAAATAATTTGACACATTATACCATCCTACAACTTTATTTCAAGAGATGGTCTTGCAGCACACTATGGTATAGTCTAACTATTAATCCCAAAAAAAAAAAAATAAACCTCTTACTTTTCCAATTATAGATCTTTGATTTCATCCTCTTTTGTGTTGAAGTTAGTTTAGGTCCCTACCAAAATTGTTCCTTGTACTACTCAATTTTGGGAGATTAAATTAGTTACCAAAAATTTGAAAAGCACTTTTCATGCTGAAACTGAAGCATTCCTTGCGGTTGGGGTAGGGTATAAGAATCAACAATATATTGTGATTCTTGTTGTATAAATTTAAACAATCAATATATTGTGAATTTGTTATTATTTATGTTTAAATGTAAGAGTCTTTTCAAAGAGAATGCAATCTTCCTATTCATCAATCCAATCTAAGGCAAGCTAAGTACCCAACTCATCATATCCACTCTTCATTATTTCACAAGACACCAACCAACAATTCCATAGCTTTGCAATAACTTCAAGGCCCCACCTTTGAGCCTCATTTTTATTCATCAATTCATTCACTCCCACAATGCATGTCATCCTTCTAGTTCTAGCTACTTCCTCTTGATTCTCCCTCTCTATCGAACCAACGCACGAGGTTACGATTTGCTCCCTTGAGGACTAAACCGAAAACTATGGAAGGTAGAGATGGTCATGTTTGGCTAGGGTTGATCTTTTGTATCGTAGGCCTATGGCACCTTTATAGTCACGTCAA
The DNA here is from genome assembly GCA_029582165.1 of Portulaca oleracea. Taxonomy (NCBI): domain Eukaryota; kingdom Viridiplantae; phylum Streptophyta; class Magnoliopsida; order Caryophyllales; family Portulacaceae; genus Portulaca; species Portulaca oleracea. The sequence goes on along the minus strand of CM055872.1, from coordinate 42,538,620 downwards.
AAAACATGTAGTTGATAAGAACTATACGTCTGTCCCCTGGTTTCCCACCTCGTTTTGTAGGTACTTGGAGTTGTACTTGATATTGTTAGGGAGCTTCGTATTTACCTTTGTGGAGCTCCATCGAAGGTTGTGGGATCAAGACGGAGCAATCCTTGCCATCGATCTCCACCACATTGAGCATGCTTGCATAGCCATGACATTCTTCCTCCACGCCCTCTTTGCCATTCTCCTAGACAAGGCCCAACCCAGGCCCAAAGACCACATCCAAATGGGTCATTTCCTCGCGGCCTTAGCCTTTGCCCAAGAACTTCTTCTCTTCCACCTACACTCGACGGACCATATGGGCCTAGAAGGCCAATACCATTGGCTCCTGCAAGAGGTAATCTTCGTATGTTTAGTTACCACTCTTTCAGGCATATGTGTGCCCAAGAGTTTCATGCTTAGCTACATTAGGTCAATCGCGGTGCTCCTCCAAGGCATATGGCTAGTTGTCATGGGGTTTATGCTATGGACTCCGAGCTTAGCCCCTAAGGGTTGCTCCCTACACAAAGATCATCGCGCCCACAACATGGTCATCAAATGCAACGACGAAGCATCATTGGATCGCGGTAAGGCATTGGTTAACATCTTGTTTAGTTGCTTGTTGATGGGAGTTATGGCTTTTGGAGTGGGTTTGTATTTGATTGTCAACAAAGGTGGTTTAGGGTTAGGAAGAAGTGAAGCAAGGGAGGATGGGGTGGAAGAGGAATGCCAAATGGAAGACAAACAAAGCTTTCTTTGTGAAAAAAGGTTTGTACCAATTGATGTTGAGGATTTGTAGACTGTCATGAATTCATGATGTGTCTTGTATTATATCTGTGCATATATCCATGACATATTTGTGTAAAGACATCATTATGTGAACATCTTGTTTCCTTTTTCTTTCTTTCATTTGGGTTATTTTCATTCTTTAACTAGCCAAATATTTTTCTTAAAAAAACCTCAGACGGGTAAATTTGGCGCACGCACTAGTACCTATTTTAAGGGTAGTTATCAATAAATTTTATAAATTAAGGGTAAAAGGTAAATATCTAACAACCCCACAATTTCCACCTATGGAAAATTTTCTGCTTCCATAAAAATATTAAACCTTAGTAATGAGCTTGGAAAATGGGGATATAATAGCTACTAAACTACTACATCTTTGGTTAATTAACCAAGTACTTGGTCAAGGTCCTAAGCTAATTTTTTTTACCCTTTTTCAGTATTAGTTGTTTGTTTATTTTCTTTCTCCACTTCAAAATTTGGTGAAATTTTTAGTATCAAAGAGATTTATCATTTACATATTTATCTAATTATCTACGTATATATATTACAAAGTAAAGTTTATTTCTTAAAATTATGAGATAATTTCATTCAAATTGAAAATCCTATCCTTTATCCTTACTGTATAGTGCATCAACAAGAGAAATACATGGTATTGTATTCATTATCTAGCGGCGGCAAAATTGTTTCCGACCCGAATATCTGATTTTGACCGATCCAAGAAAAATCAGGTTTGGTCATAAATTTTTCGTCCGAATTATAAGAGCGACCGAATATTCGATCACAATATTTCTCTTTTTTTCTATTATTACAAACCCAATTTTGACCTGAATTTAGTTCTAACTGAGTTGCCCAACCCGAAAAAATCCAAGTCCGGACATCCATTTCTTGTCCGAATTTTGACATTGATCGACATGAATTTGATCAGAACCCAAATTTTTGCCAGCACGATATTCATGATTACTTTGATTCCTGTATACGTAACAATGATCACAAATTGCAAGAGTCAACTGCAAGTTCAAGAAAAAACAATCAGCCCAGAATTTAGAACATATATCAACTCAGAGTAATCAACCAACCTAACCTTGTGGCTGTCCTGTTTGAACCGTAAAGCAAACTTCCCATACATACATAAAGGAGGGGCTTTCCAATCCTTTCACCCACTCAAAAACTTGTAAGCAAAGAAATACAACCTACCAAACGGAGTTGGCAAAATTTTCTCCGACCAGGTATAGTCACAAATATGTTCTTCAAATTTTGACATTGACTGAATATCCAGACAATATTTTTCATTTTTCTATTGTACAAACCCAATTTTAACCCGGATTAGATTAGTCTGAATTATCCACCTTGGTCCAACCTGAAAAAAGAATTGGACAACAGACATCAATTTCTCATCCCAATTTTGACGTTGACTGATTTGACTGACCCAAATTTGACCCGGACTAGAATTTTAGCCAACGCTAATACCGAAGAACCGCCTCCCCCCTAAAAACAAAACCTCCTGCTTTCTGGCAATATGCAATGGTGATTTCACAGAAAAATTATCCTTTGACGATGACTCTTCAAATGGATCTGTCTGTAGTTGTTCAATATCTCCAACAATGGTGCTCCTTGAAGGTGGAGTCACATTTGCCCTTTTTTTTGTGTGTTTCTTTTTTTTTTTGTCTTCAAGCATGGTTCCCTGGGTAAAAGCACTCGACACCGTTTTCCTTGAGCTTGAAATGGAAATTGTGCACCTTGCTCTTTGAGTTGCTCAGTTGCTCATGGACTCCCTTGTTCAAAACAGTCAACTGCAAGTGCAGGAGTCATGTCTGTCAGCAGTCAACACAACAAACTCACAACTTCTCTCAGTACTTTGGCACAATGGGACAGACTGTGGCAACTAGCAACCCAAGATTCAAGCTGGGATGTCCAGAGTAACCATTTTGTGTTATGTCACAACTCACAAGTTAACCCGATAAAACAATAACCCCACTTCTAATGGTTTTGTACATTCAACTTGCCAGTTATCACTTATCAGTACCGTTTTGTTATTTTACAGGGTTTTTGGATGCTAATATATTGTACTTTAGGGGTGTTGGACAATATTGCACTATACTTTTCTTGTATGATAATATACTGTACCTTGGGGGCAGGTGTTGTTTACAAACCATAGGAGTGTGTTTTTGGACAATCACACCAGAATTTAGCTTAGGGTTCTGTTAAAAATCCAATACCCCAAAGTACAGTATATTATCATAAAAGAAAATTGTATAGGGCACTACTGTCCAACAACCTCAAAGTGCAGAAATTGATGCCCAAAAATCTTATTTTACAAAGCTGAACTTTTTCTGGAAGTTTTTTTTTTTTCTTTTTGTCAGATTTTAATGCACACAACAACAACCACGACGGCAACAACAATCATCCCAGTGTAGTCCCGCTTTTACGCAGAGTTTAATGCACAAAGGAAAACTCTGGATAAATCCGATTGCACCTACCTGTCCATGGACATCAGCTGCTAGACCCGTAGCTAATGGTTCAGCTTTTATCAGCACATTAGCAAGGTACTCCATCTGTAATAGAAGTGCCGCACTTTCCTCCGCAGAGTAGATATCCTCATGGTGAAGGATCACTAGGGAACAACCCTGGAAGGATGGCGAAAAAACATCACTTACACTTCTAAAGACTAGCAAAACCAAGACCCTACTTAATTGTACAGGACCCATGATCAAAAGTGACATGACATGCTCACACCCACTTTGAAAAGCATGGAGCTTTTTTGGAGGTTTAATGTTTTCGACAGAACAAAACAATCACAACTCTGTGATATTGTCAAACGGGGACTCTGGGATGCCAGACTTCAGATGTTTCTGAATGATGTCTGAAGGAGAAAGCCGGTTGTATAAACTTAGAAAATCTGCAAACAATTGCAAACTACAAAAAAGGGGGGGGGGATTCATAAATGAAGAGATATACTGAGGTAATAATGTTAAGATAACTTTCATCACAACTATGGAAATTTGAAACTTGCAGACAAGCTATTCAGTTTTAGTAAACCCAGAATACAGCTAGTGTTCCAATAGAAGATGAAATGACCAAAGCTACTTGTCAATGTCAGGGTAAACAGCACAAGTTAAAGTAATTAGCCCTAATTATACAACTTAAGGGGCCACAGAAATTGAGAAAGCGTTAGCCATAACGCGGCCATGTATAATCAATTGACATGGCCAATATGGGAACTTTAAACATGCATCAAACAGAAGTATTCCAAATTATCCACAGATATGGCGCAGAAGGCACATAATAATAAATATTTGCATCTTACAAATTCTGAAGTAAGAGTGTAGCAGTATCTCAGGAAGTCCAAGCTGTGATTCAAAGAGCCATTTGCAGCCACTTCAATTAGAGAAAAATCATCTAGTATAATGGTGATACATTTACTGCTTCCGGAACTTGCAGCAACGTCTTCGACAATTTTCTGGATTTTTGCATACAGCTCAATCAGCCCACCATTCGAGATGTTACTTTTGGCTTGGCCTGGTTTATGAGAGACTTTATTAGAGAAACAAAGAGAAGAAAAGAAGCATCTCTAAGGACCAGTAGAAATTTAAGTAAGACAGAACTCAAAAAAATAAATAAATAAATAAAGTAGACAACCAGTACTTAGAAAAGCTTTGTGTAGCACAACTGCAGACAAAATCTTCAACTGCCTGCTAATACCCACAAACTATCTGATAATTGCTTATATGCTAACGCCAGATAACCAAAAATAGGGTCTAGTAGAAAAGTAAAGTCAAATGCTGTCATTATCATTTTCTATTGGTCAATAAGCACCCTGCCATTTTTACAGGCTATGATCTCCTACAGTGAGTTCTTTTTTGCTAAAAGTGGGCTGACAAATGAAAGTTACAAAGTCTACAGTACAAAATGACAGAGAAGCACCTTTGTTTAACATTTTTTACTCTGAAAGTCCAAAAGAAATGACATGGCGTGCCAGACGAGTAAATCAATATGCCCATTTTTCCATCTAGTAATTCTAAGTACATTATCATCCCAGTTGCACTGGATTACCACTGCCCTCAATCTGATGAACCTTACTTTACACTTAATTCCCATCAATGGAAACATTCTTAGCAACATGTTATCAATCTAATTGAAAAGGGCCTATGACAAGCAAACCCAGGTAGAACAATTAGAGAGAATTGGAGGGTCAAGGTTGTACCTTTAGCATCTTTGACCATAAGAAACAATAGAAAATAATAAATAACTCATTTTCAACTAGACATGAATATCATGTTACATCTCTGCTTCATTGTTTTAACATGACCCCTAATACGAACACACTTATTGAGGGTACAAACTACAAAGCTAGCTTAAATAGCGAAGAAGCGCGCTCAGCCTTGTTACTCAAAGGTATGAAGGCCAAACTGTTGCCCTTGCTAGGGAAAGCCTGCGATTTTTGGAGCTCCAAACCAATGGTCGAAGAATTTAGCCTTACCAAGACATCAACCCCTCATACTTTTTCATGAATTTTTTCGCTTTGTAATCTATCTCCCTCTCTCTCCCTATCCCCATGTGTCTCGCTTTGATCCCTCTCTCTTATTTCTATCCCTCTTAGCCCAAAAGAACGCAAACCATGTGGGGGTTTCATCGTTGTAATGGTGTCTACTCACTTCTTTGATGCAATATCTAACTTATTCTTGAAAAATTATGGGTTAGAATGACTTTTAAGCATCAGTACAAGTGTGCTCTGCGTCAAAAAGGCCCACGCCTTAGCCTTGAATTACATGCCATAAGTTTCAGGACCCTTATGCTTGTGTGAAGCAAGCTTTTAAGATAAGGTACCAAGCAACTCTCATAAATTCCAATAAAATCTAGAGAACTATGAGATAAGTGAACAAGCAAAGGGTCTTAAAATGAACAAGCAAATTTGATACTATTGTAAATAATGAAGGTATTTGCTTGGGAAGTGAAACCAAATATTCTAAGCAAACATAATGAGACGATGAACTAAAAACCAAATATACTAACCTGGGAAATCAAGCATAAGCATGTCAACGAAAAAAAACCTCTGACCATCCCTGTGGGCGGCCAAGTTACAGCCCTGCAAAAAAAGTACCCAAATGTCACACACCACTCCAAATGCTAATTCTGCCATCTTTAGAGAGCAAAGGCGAATGGGCGGACCCTTTTATTTTTCTAAAATTTTGTCCATAATTTATTACCATATATGTAACTCGAAGGGAAGCATTACTAAGCAAAACAAAACAACCCACAGACAAAGAACCTTAGTTACTTATTTTGCACTGATTTTAGGGAGATTAACAAGTGATACATACAACAAATCACTTGAATACAAAATGACTTTAGAGTAGTTGATTAATCATATAAGGATTCCTTCCAACAGTTCCACATAAGTTTGTAAAACCCCTTTGACCCTTGTTCTATATTCTTTATCTCTAACTCCAGTATGCCATTTCTACTTAGAACTTTCCTTCCAGAAAGTCCTTGTAGCAAATAGTCCGCAAAACCTAATCTACTTGATCATGCACATGAAATTTCTAAGAAAATTCAATCTTGGCTTCATTCAAACTTGTTCCCCTGTGAAGTACACTAAATAAAATACTCAAGGGAAACAAGAACTCTCTGTAGAAGCAATAAGGTTGTCCTTCATAAAGTTTGCTTCATTAAGAATTTCCACATGAATCCACCAGTCAAGGCTAAACATGGGCTATTAATCACATGCTCACATGACCGAAATATCAGTTCAGCAACCCATCAATTAAACTAGGGATAACCCGACTGTGAGAGTGCTAAAATTACACCCTGCTTCTAAGACAAGTATACTTTTTAAAAATTCATATATTCACTCAAACACCACTACAGAAACTTAAGGTGAAGGTTGTATTAGCTTGGGTTAGAAGTATCAGTAAACAAATCGATAAATCCAGCCTGACTAAATAGTCTAATACATATAAAGCACCAAAAAGCCCTAGCATTGGCATACTACTTTGCATCAAACTATTCAACAGATGCCGCAAAATTTCAATCAATCCCAGGTGTTCAATAATTCCTTGTTGTTGAATAAAGCTATAATTATCAAAACCATCATGGATTTGCCAATATATAAAAATTTAAACAGCAAAATTCCAAGCAATCCCACATGCTCAATAATTCCTCTGTGGTTAAATCAAGCAATAATTACTAATAGTCTATACATCTAAAGCTCCAAAAGGTGCTAGCATTGGCATACTACTTTGCATCAAACTATTCAACGAAAACTGCAAAATTTCAAGCAATCCCAGATGTTGAATAATTCCTTTGTTGTTAAATAAAGCAATAATTATCTAGAGCATTATAAATTTGCCCGTATACACCAATTTTAACAGCAAAATTTCAAGCAACCCCATATGCTCAATAATTCCATTGTGATTAAATCTTCAACAGCATCGCACCAATTTCACCCCATAACATTTGAAAAACTAACCTCGCAGAAAATCAATTGCCCACCCCCACCAAAAAGAAGAAGCAAAAAAAACACACCAAATGACTGTCATTTTGAATGGAACTCTGGATAAGTAAAGCATTGACAAATAACAACCAAAACCAAACCCAATGCTCCGAAATCCTGCTGATTTGGCAATTTAAATACACCGGTTCCAATTGCATTAAGATTTAAAAATCATACCTACCTACTGCTCCATGAAAAGAAACAAAAGGAGGTTTGATTTTAAGTTTATTACAATCTAAGTTCAGCTGTCCAGATTATGCTCATAAGAAGAGCAGGTTTGATCATCATCATAAATTTGCCCAATTGAGCAATAATTGCAACAGCATTGCACCAATTTCACCTCGTAACATTTGAAAACTAAACCTCGCAGATAAAACAATTCCCCACCCAACCAAAAAAAAAAAAAAAAAAGAGCAAAAACAATCCTAGCAAATGAATGTCATTTTGAACGCAATCTTGGAGAAGTAAAGCATTGAAAGAAGCCAAAAGCAAAATCCTAGCAAATGGAGCATCGGGTGTACCACTCTTACTCCTAAACTACGCAATTTAAAGAGGCTGATTCCAATTGACCTAAGATTCGCTCCATGGAAAAGAAGAAGAGGACAATCTAATCTGAACTATACAGATTATGGACATAGGTTAAGCATTTAAACTGAGGAAAAATCAAGAGAGAGAGAGAGAGAGAGATGTTACGAGTTTGCGGAGAATGCGATCGTAGTGAGAGAAGGGATGAGAGAGGGAGACGAGTAGGACGGCGGAGTTTGCGGCGGCGTTAGCGGCGGAGGAGAGAGAGCGCTTGAGGATGTGGTGAATGACGAATGCGGCGCTGGTATCAACGCAGTCCTCGATCAGGACGACGGCGCCGCTCCGGAGTGAGGAAGAAGAGGCTGTAGAGGTGGTGGTGTCCGCCATGCCCAGAGCTTCGTCCAGCAGCTGCGAACTTCTCTCCATTTTTCTCAGGCTTTCTTCTTCTTCTTCTTCTTCTTCTTCTTCTTCCTTTGGAACTGCTACCACTCTTCACTGATTCACTCCAAGGGGACCAGGGTTTGGGGTTTATTTGTCTGGTCCATAAACCCTGAACTGGGATTGAACCAAAGCCTCTCCAATCGAGCACTCGGGTCTATTTCTGGTTCAGGTTTAGAAATTTGTGTTCAAAATCTTAGATTTTTTTAGTGGGATTAGGTCAATTTTCTGGCAATATGTATTATATGCTTTCGGAGCATGTGCTCCGGATCCTACGTGGCATATGACATTGTTCTTCCTTAAAATAGTCTTTGTTCACTCATAACCAGATAGAATAGTTCACTACATATGTTGAGATTATCCACCCTATATATCGAGATTGTTCACTAGATATGTTGAGATTGTTCACTAAATATGTTACAATTGTTCATCATGTAACTAGTGGTTGTTCATTGAAAATATTTCTATTGTTCACCATATCATTATTTACTATTTCATTGTTTAGCCATTCACTTCTGCAAATGCAAGTATATGTTATTCGATAAGTTCTAATGATAGAAATTTTGTCACATAAGAAGATTATATATTATAAATTGATTTCATGAGTAAACGATCTTAATCTTTCAAGTGAGCAAACAAGTTATGATGAACAATCTAAATTTTTCTTAGAGTAACCTATGTGGAACAAGTTCAGTAAACAATATAGTTGAAGTAAATGAACAAGGCATTTGAAACAAATGAACAATGCAGTTGAAGTGAGTGAACAATCCAACTCAATTTAGTGAACATCATATGGTGAACAATGATGTTATCTTCAGTGAACAATTCAGTTTAACTGACGCTGGTAACCGACAAGTAGTTACTGACTTTTTTTATAAAAAAAATAAATAATCTGACATGGCTGCCATGTAATCTCTTGGAGCATACAATAATTTGCAATTTTCTGGTCCGATCAATTTCTTAATGGGTTTTCAATGGTAAATTTCAGTTTGGCAAGAATTTTTAAACTACGTGTGGAATTGAAGTGGAAAGTTAGCTAGTTTTTCTATTTGGTTAGTCAGTTTTTCGATTATGCGTTTTCTTTATATGATAGTTGAAGGAAATAGTTTTATTGACAATAATTAAAACCTAAGCTTGGATATACAACGGGAGGGTAGGGGGTTTGGCACTATGTTGGACGGATGAAGTGGAGCTGCAAATTATCACATATATTACTCACCATATCTTGTGTGTCATACAAAAACATACAAGGAGGGAATGGGCGTTCAAGAGCATATATGGATCGGCTGGGGCATCGAAAAAGCGCCATACAGATCCTGGTGAGGAAAATCTTGGAGGATAGGAAGTGGTCGTTTATGTTTAGGGGAGATTTTGATGAGGTGCTGACGTTGGAGGAGAAGGAGGGTTATAAGTCGAGTGATAAAAAAATGATAGAAGCTAACAGAGTTGTGTTGGACAATTGGGGTCCTGAAGGATTTGCGATTTACAAATTCCCCGTTCACGTGGGAAAGGGAAAAAAGCGTCAGCACATGCAAATGAGAAAGACTTGACAGATTTATAGCAAATCCAAATTGGGTAGTCATGTATAGAGAGGTTGAAGAACACTTGTTGAGGCTATACACAGACCACTCACCCATCTTGTTATCCACGGCCAGGACCACTTACTGCAAGAGATGACTCAGGGGTTTGAGACTGGACAAAATTCTAGTTTGATTACCCAAAGGCCACAAAATTTGTCTAGGATAATTGGCGTAGATATCTAGGTGAGAACCCTATTTAGAGATTGCAGAAGGTCTCTAAAAAATTGGTAGGATGGGCAAACCTACAATTCAGAGATATGCATAAAGAGATTGAGGAGCAGAAGAAGAAATTCAAGATTGCTAAGGATGGTGAGAGATCTAATTATGGGATCAAGGAGATCTTGGCAATAAAGGAGAGGATAGAGGAGCTCTAAAAGATAAGGAACCCTTCTGGTATCTTCGGGCTCAATCGACAGAGATAAAAGACGGGGATAGAAATACGAAGTACTTTCATCACAAAGTCTCTCAAAGAAGTTTAAACAAATAGAATTTACAGGCTTATTAAGGAGGATGGTGAGCTCATTGATGTTGAGGAGGATATAATAGAGCACGTCAGGGTCGGGGTTACTATCAAACCCTCTTCCAGGGGGTTTCGGCTAGGTGGGACAATAAGGCCCTCTATGAGGTGACCAACTCCAACAGTGCGTAAATGAATGTGGAACACACTAAACCTATCACCGCGGAAGAAATCCATGCAACGGTCATGCAAATGCACCCTAGCAAGGCGGCAGACCCCAATGGTATGCATGCTTTTTCCTTTCAAAACTTTTGTCATGTTATGAGTGAGGATATTGTTAATTTTGTGCATGATGTTCTGGAGGGCAGGGTGTCTATGGAGTCCTTTAATTCTACAAATGTTACCCTCATCTCGAAGTGTTGGAGCCCAAAACATATCAAAGATTTTCGACCGATTAGTCTATGCAACGTGGTCTGCAAGATTATTTTTGAAACCCTTGCTAATAGACTTAAATGTTTTCTCCTCGAGGACGCTTCTCATCATCAAAATGTTTTAGTACCTGGTAAGTAAGTCCATTACAGATAATGTGTTCATAGCCTTTGAGACCTACCACACCATGAAATCTAGATTAATCTCACGTAGGGGCAACATGACCATTAGATTGAGCATGCAAAAAGCCTAAGACAGGGTGTAGTGTGAATTTCTCAAAATCTGATGGTCAAATGGGTTTCAACAAGTGAACTGGTTGGATGATGATGTGTGTTACACGGTGCATTAATATGTGATTGTTAATGGCAGGCCTACTGATACTATTACTTCGTCGAGGGCTCTCCGACAAGGGGACCCTATCTCACCTGATATGTTTATTTTGGTAGTTGAAGTTCAGTCAGCTCTGCTGCAGAAGGTTACGGAGAAGGGAGATATCCATGGAGTTAAAGCTAGCAAGAGGGGTCCAAACATGTCGCACTTTTTTTTCTTTTTTTTTGCAGATGATAGTTTAGCTTTTACAAGGGCAACCATATCGAAATGCTTGAAGGTGGTTGAAATTCTCAATGTATGTGAAGAAGCATTAGGCCAAAAGGTCAATAGGGAGAAGTCCGAAGTGGTCCTTGAGAATAGGCGTATCGGCTGCGAAAAGGGAGAATTTGGCTAACAGGCTGAGCATGGTCCAAATACTGGCCCATGCAAGATACCTAGGGGCGCCAACAACACTAGTGGGTAGATCCAAGAAGGCGATCTTCGTGGCTATTAAAGACAACATTTGGAAGAAATTAAGGACCTGAAAGGAAAACTACCATCCAAAGCATGAAAAGAGGTACTAATCAAGGTTGTGGCGCAAGTTATTTCCATATACCTCTTGAGCTATTTTAAAATGTTGTTACAGCCTTACAGGTGGTGAATGAGATTAACAATTGTGTAGCAAGTTTTTGGTGGTGGGGGTGCTAAGGATGGGGAACGAAAAATACATTCACTAAGTTGGGATAAGTTGTGTCAACTAGGTGCCTCGGAGGACTCGGTTTTTGCCAACGTGATATGTTTAATGATGCGTTCATGGGGAAAATGGCCTAGAGGATCTTTGATGATCCAGATCTTTTAGTGGCACAGGTGATGAAAGGTAAATACTTCCCCTGTACGGATATCCTTAACTCGCCCTACCTTTAATCCGAGCTATGTTTAGAAAAGTTTATGGAAGAGGGGGGGAGGTTAAAAGTCTGAGGGGCTTATATGGAGGGTGGGGATGGAAACCATATTAAGGCTTGGAAGGATAGATGGTTAATGGATGAGGGTAGGGTACTCATCTCATGTGCTCCTTGGAACATCATGATATGACCAACAACCTCATTAAGAGGGACCCCTTTGAGGGCTATGTACATAATAAGGTAACTGAGTTGTTTGTGAAGAAAGACAGGAACCTAATTCTAAGCATCTCATTACGTGCTCGCTGACCATGAGATAGACAAGTATGGAGTCTCGCTAACAATGAGATTTATTCAATGAAGACGACATACATAATGGGCGCATCTTTCAAGTGGAAATGGGTTTATGACAGGAACCTAATTACCCAGTTTACCTAGAGATGTACCACGAGGACTTATCCAACCAAAGGCGAGCTTGATAGCAAGACACATTGTGGAGGTAGACACTTGTGACCTGTGAAAAACAGAACCGAAAGCCTTAGACATGTATTGTTCGGCTATTTAAAAAACCCAAGGTGCCTGGCTTGACTATCTAGAAGGTCTTTGTAAGGTGGGGAAAGATGTAGGGGCTTTCTAGACATCATTCCAAGATGACGAGATAACTTTGAAGAGGATCACTTATAACTGATGTTGTTCATTTGCTAGAGTATTTGGCACGCAAGGAACAAGATTCTGTGTTAATGGAGGAGATGTATCAATAGAACCAACGCGTCTGTGGTGGAAGGATGCAACCTACTCTTATCCTTTGACATTTTCTATAACCTCAACAATCCCAGGGAGTCACTGGTAGAGCAAGCTGAAGCAGTTTAGGGAATTTCAGCTTCTATTGAGGCTAATTTGGTCATTTTCCATCTTAATTGAATTGCCCCAGTAACTGTGTGTTATAACAAGCACTCAGAGCATCTAGGAGTTATTTTAGTCAAGTAAAACACAACCAAGTTGGTGAAAATGCATGCAAACTTTCTGTTGGACCAATAGGAAGCGACCAAGTGGCAACTATGAATTAGCTGGCTTCTTTTGATTATAAACAATGTATTTATGTAAATTATTAGCTTTAAGCAGCTCATTTGAATATAATTATGTATAATTTAGGCTAATTAGAGGTTTCTTCATGCTTAGGAAACTTTATTAGCTCGTTTAAACAAACTGCTTGCTTGCTTGTTCTGTTTTAAAGACTTGGCTTCTGTAAATTAGTTCATTCATTCAAGTTTATGAAATCTGGTAGAGTTGTGTGCTTCTCTTGTGTTTGTGAGTGTTCTAACAACTCCCAATCATCTACTTGACTGTAACTAAGCTTTGGCAGGCTTAGTAGGTGAAGAGTAGAGCTTGATTCACTCTTGAAGTGGTGTGGTCTGTATCTCCAAGTGTGAGTTGAGTTTGCCCTAGTGATTCTATTTGTGGTGAGGCCTGTATCAGTTAGAGCACAAACTTTATCCTTTGTTTTATTTGTTTTTCTTTCCTTTATGTTGTCTTTGACTCCAAAGAGAGTTTAGTTAAGGTCAGCAAGATCACAGTTGGTGTTTATTGATGTTGTCCAGCTCCTTGCACTTTGATTGATCGAGCTGCGCATACATCAGTCGAGGTAGCTGAAGGAAAGGCAGCTTTGTTCGGGTTGAAGCCTGCAACACGCTTTGGGATGGCGGATGTCTAGCTCGAGACGAATTGTTTTTCAGTGTTGTCCCGGTGCAAGAATAAATTAATTTTCCTTAGCGATTTCAATGTGTTGATTGAAGACATTTTAGATGTGAGTACTTTATTAAGATTTTATATGTGTCTACATGTTAGGCGGTAGGGTATTCAGCGATGTATAATATGAAAAATATAGTAAGTTTGGGGGAATTGAGAAAGTTTGGGTCAGAACTATACTGGAGCACATCCAACACTATGTATTCATGGACAAGTTATGTGTTGAATAAATTGTCTCCCTTTGCTTTGGCCTAAAAAAAAAGACTTGTACTTGGGTCATAAATTATTTTGTGTTATTTTAATAAATGTATAATCATTCCCAATTTATTCTCATTTTTGAATTCGTACCATATAACATTATGTACATTCATATTCGCATTCCCATTGTGAATTCTCATTCTCATTCTTATTATGAATTTCTATTCTCACTAGTTTTTGTCCATTATTTCGAATGGGACCTACTTAGGTGTGGCAGTAGAAAAAATAATATATGGTACAGTAAATGTAAATGACAAAAGTCTGGTCAAAGAATATAAGACTCCCTGAGTTTTTTTTTTAATTTGTCATTTACGGTTTTCAGTATCAATATTTAATCAATAATTTCTAATATAAATTTTTATAAAAACTATTATATTATATTTTTTAATAGTATTTGTCATTAATCTAATGACATCAATTTTTTATGATGAATCATTATACAAATTAAGATATTAGCGGTCAAAATTTTTAACACAATTTCCTTGACGACATATAAATAAAAATGGAGGGAGTAGATTAATAACATAAGAATTTATAATGAAAAAAAACGTACTCAGTGAAAAGTAGCGAGATGAAAGGAAAACAATCATACTAAAATGTCAGTTTGAGCGAGGAAACTCGAAATAAAAAGTCTAGATACTCCGTTTGTTTTTATTTATATGTCGCCTAGAAAATTGTGTTAAAAACTTTAACCGTTAATATTTTAATTTGTATAATGATTTATCACCCAAAATTGATGTCATTGGATTCGTAATAAAAAATACAATTAAAAATGCATAATAATATATTTTCTAATAAAAATTTTATATTATAAATTATTTATTAAAGATTGACACTGAAAATCGTAAATGACAGATGAAAAAGAACGGAGGGAGTATATCTTAGGCAATGTTGTCTTAATTGTAAAAGCCAATAAAATCTAAAATGGAAATTGTAGATTCACCTGCCCTAAAATTTATAACTCATGCATGTAACTGCCCTCTTTATTATTTTTATTTTTTTTCAAAGGCTAAGATCTCTTGTTGAAAGAAATCAACAGTTTAAATTGCCTATTAAATGAGAGTCATGAATTGAAGGCAGGAAGGTATGCGATTAACAATCATTTGACAATTTATGATTTTTTTAAAATTTTGAACTGCCATTCTTCTAACCCCATTTTTTGAGCATTTTATGAATTTTTGGATAATTATTTTGTTTGAACGGTTCACATTCTTTTATGAGAAAGATCAACGGTTGTCGTTACTCAGTATGAGATTGCAAGGATGGAGGAATGCAAAAAATCTACAACATGTGGAAGTTATCATTCTGTAATTTATAATATAGATTCTCATTAAATATTAATAATAAGTTTCCTTTATTTTTTTATAATATTTAATATGTAATTTACCAATTTGAAATATAATTGAACATGAGTTTACGAAGTGACACCTGATTAAAACTATGGGAGAATTTGATAGTAAGAAGTAATGACTTTTCGTGGGGGTTGGTTTCGAGTATGACAACACTAAAGGCACCCATGGGTCATAGTAGTAGTGAAAAATGACAGTGGAACACATACAAGGACGTGTGTTTTAAATTTGAACTTGAGTTGCCTTCTTGATATTAGATATGACTTTCCAGTTTTCCTCGTCCTAAATATAGAGAAAAGTTGATCTGATAAGATTACTGTAACGCCTTCTCCCGAACCGCGACATTACCGATAAATCGCTAACGCGATCGACGGCCTACAAATCACCACGTAGCCTTTCCAACGCGTCTTCGCCCCGCCACACGCCTTGGGAAAACTTCCCAGGAGGTCACCCATCCTTGGACTACTCCCAGCCAAGCACGCTTAACTGAGGAGTTCCCAACGGATGAGCTACCATAAAAGAAAGTGTACCTTGGTGATATAAGTAGTAATTTCAATCCCTTTTTAAGCCACACTTAACCATATACCCGGGGTGTTACAATTACCGAATTGAAATCGACACGAAGTTAAGCGACTTTGGGCATAGATTTTTAACTCATTTAATCAAACAAGTTGACACGATAAATTCATTTAAATAATTGGGTTAGGTTTGGGTTGAGAATGTCAACACGAAAAAAGACACATTTAACTCGTTTAATAAATGATTAATGGGTAACAATACTGACTATTTATCGTTTATTGTTTAAGTAAGGTTTTGTTTTATATGTGACTTTTTTCTCTCCTGTTACGGTGACGCGAGGGGTAAAGCCCTAGCCCTACCGTGTCATGGTTGAATTGTGTAGAGTTCCTCCCTCCATCGGTGTAGGGTATTGTTGACATCAGTCGGCACAGAGGTGATCGGAAGATTGTTCCGCAGTTTCGAACACAAAAACAAAATCTTGGTGTATTTCTTGGAGCAAGTCTTGGTTATCAACGAAAGAACATAGAAGAAGAACTATTGAAAACCATGTCAGGAATAATCTTGACTGATGAAGAAGAGCAAGTATTGGAATTTCACGAGCCAGATGATCCGAAGGTAAATGGTCAGATATCTTTGTGCTTAGTTGGAAAACTCCACACTCGAAACGCTTTCAACGGGGAGGCATTGATGACTATGATGAAGAATATTTGGAAGCCGAGTAAAGGGGTTCTGACGAAGGAGTTGGGTACAAATCTATTTGCGTTTTAGTTTTTCTCACAATTAGATAAGGATACGGTGATGAATGATGGACCATGGACTTTTGATGGAGCAATGCTACTCCTTAAGCAGATGGATGGAAGTGAACAACCGTCACAGATGAAATTTGACGAAGTCAGGTTCTAGATTAAGGTGGGGGACGTGCCCATGAAAAAGAAAACGTACGCATTCGCAGAATTCTTGGGTAACTCAATTGGCTCTTATGTAGATATAGACGAAGAAGATATTGACCCCATCAAAGTACCTAAAAATAAAAGTAGATGTGCCAATCGAGGAGCCCTGAGGAGAGGCATGCGGATAAAGATGAATAGGATGGCGAAGTGGTTGCCACTGAATACGTATGCATTCCCGACTACTATTATGTGTGTGGACTTATAGGGCACGTTTTCAAAGCGTGTTATAGGTACAACCCGGATATGGAGGAGGGAGAATTCCCTTATGGAACAGGAATCAAAGGTTCTCCCCGAGACGATGAATAGAGGATGGAAAGAAAGAAACTCTTGGTGATTAGGGGTGAAGGGACAGTGGCGAGAGTAAAGGGAGTAGACAAACAGGGAACACCAGAGGTTGAGGATCGGCATAATAGCACAAGGAGAAGGGATGACATGGTGATCGACATAGGGGGAAAAGAAACGTTCAAACGCGAGCAGGCGGATACACTGTAAAAGGAGGTGGGGGAAAGGAAGGCTCGAGTTGTCCAAGAGGAGTGTGCACACACTGAATCAAAGGCGAAGGCTGAGGGATCTCAACCTCTCCTAGCATAATGAAAATCTTCTGTTGGAACTACAGGGGATGTGGCAATCCCCTGACAGTTCGAGCGCTCCAACATTGGAGCAAAACCCACAACCCGGATATTGTCTTCCTCTCCGAGACAATGTCCGACACTAGGAGAATGGAGAGATACGGTACTAGGCTGGGTTTGAAGAATACGGTGGGAGTCAACAGTAGAGGAAAGTCAGGAGGGCTCATGTTGTTTTGGAAGGAAGAAGTGAATTTCCAACTTATATCCCTAGCAGATCACTACATCATGGGTGACGTATTGAAAGATGGAAATATCATGATGAGATTCATGGGTATCTACGGATGGCTTGAAGGAAATTCCAAGCATAAGACATGGCAATTGATACGTGAAAAGGCGGGAGAGGTTGAGATCCCCATTGTCATCGGGGGGCACTTCAACGAAATTTTGTCAATGAACGAAAAGGAAGGAGGTACAGAGGGAGCAAAAAGTCATGGACGACTTCAGAGATGCTTTACAGGCTTGCAATCTCATAGACTTGGGTTATTCAGGTACGTGGTACACTTAGCAAAGGGGAAAGAATGAAAGAAGGTGTATTCGGGAAAGACTTGACAGATTCGTGGCAAACGACCGATGGAGCACAAATATCCCCGATTCAAGAGTCTTGAACCTGGTCCGTTATCGATCAGGCCACGCGTCGGTTCTGCTAGATACAAAGGCACATTAAAATCCACTAGGCATATTGCAAAGCAATTTACGTTCGAGAAATATTGGACGGAACACGAGGAGTGTGAAAAAGTAGTCAAAAATTGCTGGGAGAATGGAACAGAGGCAATATAGAGAAAGATGGACAGATGTGTAGTGAATTTGAAGAACTGGAGTAGTAAAACTTTTCGTGAGGCAGGCCGGCAAATAAACGTTCTCGAAAGGCAGCTAGCCCAGATCCAACGCCAGCCAGTCACATAGGACACAATCGAGGAATGTAATAGAATTGAGGGTACACTTGACAAGCTGCACAATCAGGAAGAACAACGATGGTATATGCGCTCAAGATCGAATGAGGTGGTGGATGGTGCTAGAAATACGACATACTTTCATCATAAAGCAAAACAACGATGTCGACGCAACGATGACAAACGCGGAAGGTAAATGGGTCGATGAGGAAGAGGATATGAATAGGATAGTACTAGATTATTACAACAACCTTTTCACATCAAGTAACCCAAAGAACATCGAGGAAGCCATCAAAGGAGTGCAAAAGTGTGTGACAGAAGAGATGAATGACAAGCTCACTCGACCATGCACAGAGGAGGAAGTTCGAACAACGCTATTCCAAATGAAGCCCAACAAAGCTCTAGGGGTGGATGGCTTGCACTCATTGTTCTTCCAAAAGTATTGGCATATTGTCAGCCGCGATGTGCACAAGTTTGTCCAAGACACGCTCAATGGAAATCCGATGCCAGAAGAAGTGAACAAAACGCTCATCGCCCTCATCCAAAGGTACCCTCCCCCTCCAATGTGACTGAGTTCCGCCCAATAAGCTTGTGCAACGTACTTTACAAAATTGCCGCAAAGACGATGGCTAACAGGATGAAGGTGTTCCTACCGGATGTGATAGCGAGCAACCAAAGCGGTTTTGTCCCGGGGAGGCGAATAACAGATAATATCTTAGTGTCTGTTTGGCCTAGTTTCTGAAAATGTGTTTTTGTATTTTACAAACAATTTTTATAAAAGCTATTTTTGGAGAGGTATTGAAGTGTTTGGCCTAATTTATGAGATAAGTGATTTTACTAAATTAAAGTGTTTGGCCTAACTTATAATATAGTGCTTTTACTAAATTTAATTTTTTAAACCTAACTTTTAAAATTATCATGTGTTTTTGGGAGTAAAATTATCATATGGTTATTTACATTTTTCTCTTTTTATTAAGTTTAAACAAATTATCACGTTTTAATTTTGGCAATAATTATAATCGTATAGTTATAGTTATAATAATTATTTTTATAACTATGTATTGTCTTACTTAACTTCACAATTCTTCAAATTAAATATTTATATATCAAAAATTTACTAAATACCATATTTGTAAAGAAATGAAATAATAAAAATGTGTAACGTAATACTAAAAGTTCTAACATAATATTTAAATATTTAAATGCTATCTTTATAAGAATCATAAGATTTATTTGAAATTATGGAAACTAATCACTAAAGAATCATATAGATTTAGTAGAGATTAGCTTGTAGGAAGCAGAAACAGCAATTTACGGCTTCTGCTTTTGGAGCTGTTTTTGGCTAAAACTGTTTTTGGAAAACAATTATTAGCTTTTAAAAAACACACCGTTTGCCTAGTTTGTGCTTTTTAACTCCAAAAACACATCCAAAAGCTAGGCCAAACATAGCCTTAGTAGCCTTGGAGGTTTTCCACACCATGAAATCCAAGTCGAAAAGCAAGCGGGGGACGGTAGCTTTGAAATTAGACATGAGTAAGGCTTATGACCAGGTGGAATGGCAGTTTTTGGCGGCAATAATGGGGAAGTTGGGGTTCTGTGACAAGTGGATACAAAGCGTGATGAATTGAGTGACAACAGTAACCTATTCCTATATAATTAACGGCAGGGCACAAGGATTGATCACTCCAACTAGAGGGTTGCGACAGGGCGATCCAATGTCGCCTTACCTCTTTATCATTGTTACCGAAGCCCTCTCGGGGCTGATTCATTTAGCAGTGAAGGAAGGTCGACTGCATGGCGCTAAAGCAAGTAGAAACGGGCCGACAATATTGCATCTTTTCATCGCTAACGATAACTTGCTCTTTGCGAGAGCACCTCCGCAAGAATGATTAGAAATAGTTGAAATACTCAACAAATATGAACAAGCATCGGGCCAAAAAGTGAATTTTGACAAATCGGAGGTATCCTTCAGCAAAGGAGTTAACACCAACAAAAGAGAAGAGCTTGCAGCCATACTAAGGATGTTGCTGGTGGAAAAGCACAATAAATACCTAGGAGCACCAACGATTGTGGACGAAGTAAGAAGGAAATTTTTAGCTCGCTCAAAGAGAGAGTGTGGAAAAAGTTGAATGGATGGAAAGAGAGATTACTATCTACCGCAGGGAACGAGATCCTATTGAAAGCAGTAGTGCAAGCAATTCCCATGTACTTGATGAGCATCTTCAAGATATCGGCAAATATAATATAGGAGTTGCACAACCTCTGCGCTTGGTTTTGGCAGGGCGACAATAATGACAAGAGACGCATCCACTGGAAAGATTGGGAGACAATGTGCAAACCGAAGTGTTTAGGAGGTATGGGGTTTAGAAGGCTTGACGTTTTAATGATGCCCTCCTTGCCAAGCAAGGATGGAGGATCATGCAACAGGAAGATTCACTTCTAAGCAGGGTTATCAAAGCCAAATACTTCCCGAAGAAACCCCACAGTGGGTTCATGAACTCATTCTTCACGACAAAGGAGAGTGGGATGTGGAACTGCTTGACAAGTATTTCATTGAAAGGGACAAACAAATTATTATGTCCATTCCACTAAGTACCAACTCTCATAAAGATGCGTTGACATGGGCTTTTATAGACAGTGGAACTTTTTCGGTCAAGTCAGCCTACCTCTTCAGTGCATGAGTGAATTTAGAACAATTCGAACCATACTGGCCAATTATATGGAGTGCCGATATATGGCCAAAAGCCAAACATTTATGGTGGCGGATGTGTGCACAAGTACTGCCAACCAAAGCTCTCCTAAGGAACAGACATATTGCACCCAATGACATTTGTGATAGATGCAGAACAAACTGTGAAGACCTGTGGCATGTGATGTTCGAGTGCCCAAAGGTCTGTGAAACATGCATGGATGGAAAGGTCTACGACATGCGATGTTCGAGTGCCCAAACGTGTCAGAGCAAGGTGGCCTCCAACCATAGCAGAAGCGAGAGTGACACTTTATGGGCTGCAGTTAGCCAAGAGATTCGGCTTGAAGCAGATAATTTTAGAGTCGGATTGTTTGTCAGTAATTAGTAGACTTAAAAATACGTCAATCTTTCTTAGTGAGTTAGATATTGTTTTGCAAGACATTTTGATGTTAAGTTTTGATTTTATTTGGTGCGAGTGGAACCATGTAAAGAGGGACGGGAATACAGTAGCCCATCACCTAGCTAGATATACTACGTCGGATCTCACACAGGTGTGGATAAATATGACTCCACAACCTGTTGAGTGTTATGTACGTATGGATATGCTATCAGTGAACTAGCCTCATTCTTGATTAAAAAAAAAAAGTTTTGTTTTGTATTTTGGATTTTCGGAGGGAAATAAAAGTTTTGGTTTTGACCTTAAATAATACTAAATCTTATAGTACTAAATCTCACTAATATGAAAATCAATCAACACCCAACAGATTGTATGCCTTTTCGCCTTGGATAAATGAGTTGCTAGGTAATATAATAGATGGTGGAAATCAGTGCATTTTCCTTTTTCAAGTTTACGATTGTTAAATAATATATGTGTTAAAAGGTAAACGAGTTACTTGAATTTGACCTGTTTTACATATTTAATTAAATGAGTTAGGTTAATAAACGGTTCAGGTCAATAAATTTCAACCCATTTAGTTAAATGAGGTAGGTTTCAAGTCGGAAGTTCTTCAACATGTTTAACTCTAACACGAACATAGGACCGACACGAACGACATGACCTATTACCCAACTCTACCTAAAAATGATGGCTTCTACACCTATTTATACTAGGGGTGTGTTTGATGCAAAGAAAAACAGTTTTCTAGGAAAATTGTTTTCCTTGGAAAATGATTTTCTAAGAAAATGAATTTTTATTTTATATTTTCCCGTGTTTGGTACACAGGAAAATGATTTTCCTGTAAAACAATTTTCACCTGTTTGAGAATAAAGAGACAGAGATTAAAATGCATGTGTGTGAAAGAGTAGTGGAGAGGGACAGAAAGAAAGAAGAGATAGATAGATAGATAGATAGATAGATAGATAGATAGATAGATAGATAGATAGGGGGAAATATTAAAAATGGTGCATGAGAGATAGTGGTGGAGATTTAGAAATGAGAGAGAGAGAGAGAGAGAGAGAGAGAGAGAGAGAGAGAGAGAGAAATATTAAAACGGGAGCAGGAGAGAGAGTGGTGGAAGAGAGAAAAATGAGACAGAGATAAAGAGAGCGAATATTAAAACGGGTGCATCTTTGAGAGAGAATGGTGGAGGGAGAGAGAGAAAGAAATATTCAAATCGGTGCGTGAGAGAGAATGGTAGAGAGAGAGGGGGGGGGGAGGGGGTAGAAGAAAGAGGAAGAAAATGATTTTCATTAAGTTGGAGTCAAGAAAATAATTTACGAAGAGGTGGGGAAAACCATTTTCTTAGAAAATAGTTTTCTCGATTTCCGGTCACCAAACACCAGAAAATGGAAAAATCATTTTCTATCCCAACCAAGCACACCCTAAGAGTTTTTTTTCATTTCTCTTTTTTCCCTTTTTGGATAACTAGGATCAACGGCTAACAATAAGAAACAAGTTGATCTGACAAATTTACCGAACTGTAATCGACATGAAGTTAAGCGACTTTGGGTATAGATTTTTAACTTATTTAATCAAATAAGTTGACAACACGATAAACTCATTTAAAAAATTGAGTTAGGTTTGGGCTGAGAATGTCAACACGAAAAAAGACACATTTAACCCGTTTAATAAATGATTAATGGGTAACATACTTACTATTTATCATTTATTGTTTAAGTAAGGTTTTGTTTTGTATTTTGGATTTTGGATTTTCGAAGGGAAATAAAAGTTTTGGTTTCGACCTTAAATAATAATAATAATAATAATAATAATAATAATAATAATAATAATAATAATAATAATAATAATAATCAATATATTCTAATAGAAATCATTGTGGGTCCCACGAAATAGAGCCACGGGAGTGACTGTAGGGGAATTGACCAATCACAACGTAGAAAATTATATTTTTTCTATTTTAATTTTTTAATTTTCAATCCGGATAATTTTAAATTTAAAAAAACCAGAAAATATCACTAATTCTTGACTGCTTTGGACTCTGAATTAAATTATTTTTGTGCAAATAACAGTAATTATTTTGGTGTTGCCTATAATAATAATAATAATAATAATAATAATAATAATAATAAAAATAATAATATATAATAATAAAAATAATTGTGGGTCCCACGAGATAGAGTCACGGGAGTGATTTTTGGGGAATTGGTCAATGACAACGTAGAAAATTTTATTTTTTTTTTCTATTTACAATCCGTATTTTATTTTAAAATTAAAAAAAGTATCACTAATCCCTGACTGCTTTGGACTCCGACTAAGTTTACAATTCTTTCATAACCAACATAACTAATCGCTGACTGCTTTGGACTCCGACTAAGTTTACAACTCTTCCATTACCAACGTAATCAGCTAGGTCAATTACATTCATAACTTTTTGAAAACATATAAATCCAATACGTCTGTTAGGGATTAAACTCTTTTCATCTAATATTCCGAGCAATCAATATCATAATTGTCGCACTTCAACACATTCGCCTTAATTGAGTACCATTCGCAGTTCATACACTCAAGTTATCTTCGATTAGGCAAGTCACACGTCAATATTATATAGATTTTCAGACCTATTTAAGTCTTCTTCGATTGCATTCACTGTTGTTGACGTATTCAAAAACTATGAATTCTGCATATTCAGTTTACATTATCATATTTGACATAATTGATTACCATTCACACTTCATATTCTCAATTTATCATCTTTAAGGTAAGTCACATGTCACTATTATATGGATTTAAAAACCAGTTTAAGTTTACTTTGATTGCATTCACTGTATTTAACTATTCAATCATAGTTTGTTTCATAAAATTTTACTACTACTTATACGATAATTTAAAATTCCAGGTCAACGTAAGGAAGGATGATGCATCATGCAACTCGCCGTGGTCGACGTTCATTCACATTTTAGGAAACTTTCTATTGCTGAATTACATGTTTTGTCGGAACAATTTATCATGATGTTTTCCATGTAACAATTTCATTAATATTTCGTTTGGTTTATCCAGGAGTTTTATAAAATTTCAAAAGTAGCTACTTGAGTTCGCTCTGTGCATCGCACGGGTTGAGGCCTAGTAATAATAATAATAATAGTAATAATAATTAATCAATCAATACCATCTTATGGTACTAAATCTCAATAATATGGAAATCAATCAATACACAACATATTATTATTATTATTATTATTATTATTATTATCATCATCATCATCTTATGAGTTGCTAGATAATATAATAAATGGTGGAAATCAGTGCATTTTTCCTTTTCAAGTTTACGATTGTTAAATAATATGTGTTAAAAGGTAAACGAGTTACTTGAATTTGGCATGTTCTTTTACCTATTTAATTAAATGAGTTAGATTCAAGTAAATCCGTTTATTTTAATAAACGGTTCAGGTCAAAAAATTTCAACCCATTTGGTTAAATGAGATAGGTTTTAGGTCGGAAGTTCTTCAAAATGTTTAATTCTAACCCGAACACAGGACTAACACGACACGACCTATTACCTAACTCTACCTAAAAATGATGGCTTCTATGCCTATTTATTATACTAAGTGTTGTTTTTTTTCATTTCTCTTTTTTCCCTTTTTGGATAACTAGGATCAACGGCTAATAATAAGAAACTAAAGAGTCAAAACAAAATGTACCGAGCAAAAACTCCTAATCAAAAGCACAGTTTGTACTTTTCTTAAGCATCAAACCTACAAACTAGTCGTACGGCTTACACTCACTCCAATAATAAGACCATTTGACCCAAACATGCTTTTTGCATGAATGTTCTCAAACTTAATACTCCTTCCGTTCCATATTAACTGTCGTCTTTGGAAATTGTGCAGTCAAACTTCAAAAATTTTGACCGTAAATTTCTCAATATATACAATGAGTTGCTATATAAAATTACCACCATTAGATTCGTAATGAAAAATACTATCATAAAAGTATAATATTGCAATTGTCATATTATACAAGAAATTATCAATCAAATAATGATATTGGAGACCGTGAAAGTCAAAACTATGACAATTAATATGGAACGGAGGGAGTAGATTAGTTGGTGATTTACCGTATAAAACACCCGAAATCTTTTTGATTTGGAAATATTGTAAAAGATCTTTAAGGATGATTATATTTTCTACATATTACATTAATAAAATTGAATTTTGTACCTTGATAATAAAATTAAAATAAAATTATTTATTTACCTATAGTAGCAGGTTAAGTAAAATTTAATCAATGGTTAAAATTATTACATCTATAATAAATGACTAATATTCAACTTAATTATGATAGTTAAAATTAAATAAGTTGACTAACACAAACATTCTGTTCACATATTTAAGGTCAAGGAAATAGAATTGCACATTGGTAGGCTAAATTTAATCTCTCAATTCAATCTACAAAGACTAAATAATAATAGCAAGATAACGGAAAATATTGCATGAAACAGAAATATTGCATGACAACTATGGTCATAAAGAATGGCACATATGTTTGGAGCTTCCAATTGGTTGTTCGTCAACTTCATGGCTCTGTTCGACAATAGCGTTTGAGGTAGTTTATAACGTTTTAATTAATCAAAACACTATTATAACATATTTTAGACGTTCAGTAAAATAGTTTTAGAGTTAAAAACCAGCGTTTCCGCAAGCGTTTGGGAGCATCGCTCAGACGTTACCCTTGTTAACGTTTGGAGATTTGGGTAGCGTTTGGAGTTCCATATTCCAGAAATGCCCTCATCTTTTATGTGAATTTTACAACCATTGCCACTAATATTTATAAAAGATACTCATTATTTCCTCTCAGTAATCCAAAGTTCCAGACTCCCTACTTCTTCACATCTTTAAAACATCATCAACGCTAGCTTGAGACACTAATTGACGAATTAAAGCAGATCAAAGGTATCTCAGTGATTTTTTTTTTAATTTTCAGGTTTACACCTCCAAAAGAATTTATGATTCTCCAAAATAAGTTATTGGCTTGTTGGTATGGGTAGTGAAAGCATTTAGAAGGTGGGTAGAATGAATTTTGGCAAAGAAAATTCACTAATTGTCTTCCTTTTTGACCCAGAGAACCTTTGATTATTAATTTGATGATATTTTTTATTTTTTGAGTTTTGTGAATGTTGATTTTTCTGGGTTGTGGGTTTTTGGTCTATAAAGAGGTTTCATTTAGGAAGAGGATGGAAGAGGGGTCAATAAAAGAGGAGAAATTGGAGAAGGTTGGCGGTGGGAGAAAGTATATGAAAGAAATGTCGCTGAATTTGTTGTTGGCTGATGTTTCTGATAATTTTTGACAAGTATAAGGTCTTTGAAATTGATGAATTGAGAAAAGTCATTTCTGGGTTTGATAAAAAGTGTGTGGTTCAAGGTTTTGTTGATAAAGGCCAAAATGAGGAGAAACTGTATGCAATTCCAAAAGATGAAATGAAATGTCTATGAGTTAAAGATCTTGCATAAGGTAATTAATTGGGTTTCTTCTTTTCATTTTATTTGTACTTGTTTCACTTCACCCGAGTAATAATAATATATTAAAAGTTGAATACGCATTTATTAAAACTATCATAATAACCACCACCATCATAATAATTATAATAATAATAATAATAATAATAATAATAATAATAATAATAATTATGATAATCTAAGACTAAAGTTATAGTTATGTCGTTTTTAGTCATTTTATATTCATAAGCTAATCTAATATTGAATTTCACCGAACATGTTCTTTAGAATCTGCTAATAAAACAGCTATTAGCTATCCGCTAACATCTCACAGCTATCTGCTACCCCAACAGCTATCCGCTACCTAAAGAGCTATCTGCTACTTAATTTGCTCTTTTTGCCGAACAAGGCTTAAGAGGAGTTCACACAAAACTAGTTGCACCACACATAGCTCAACTTTACATGTTTACCCTCAATATATATAATATACACATGATTACCATATACAAATACAAACACAAATACAAAGATATATATACACACCAGTTATGATGTCTGTCCTATGGATAAATTAGACCTTTTTTTTGGTGATGTATGATAAATTTATCATATTTATCACATTTGTACTTACTTTATCTTATCTTTTTTCACATTATTCATATATACTTTCTTATCTACTTTACATAATATTAGCAGCGGTGTTAAAGTGAGTTCACGTGGGTTCATGTGACCCCTTTTTAAAAAAAAAATAGAAATGTTGTCGTTTTTTTACGAAAATTTACTTATATAATATCATTTAATCAGTAATGGAGAAGATATACAAGTCTCCATGAAAATCCTAGTCCTTTTTTTTAGAATATTGAAAGGCATGAAAAGGATAAAATTTACATTAGAGATGCTACGAAGAACAGCAAAAGGAAACCTAATAGAAGAAAGATACAAACCGATTCAACACAACCATTTTATGAAGAAAACCGAAAAAATCGTCATCTTTTCTTTTAGCAACCCTCTTGACATGTCCCCCTAGTTGTAGGATCTGAGAAACTTCAAACCTCCTTACCTCGTTAGACATCACTACCTTTAGGCTTTAGAGACTGATTCGAATGGAGAAGACATAATAAAGTAAATCTACTAATCTAGTGTGGGCCCCGTTGTCACAGGATTTCGAGAGATCTAGATCTAGCCAGCCTTAACTCCTCAATTTGATTCCAATTGAGAAGATACAATGAAGTAGTCCTACTCATCTAGTGCGGAACCCGCTCTCACACAATCTGTGGCTAGAACCAGATCTAGGCAGCTTTAGCTCCTCAGTCTGATTCAAATGGACGAGATAGAATGAAGTAAATCTACTAAGATAATCTAGTGTTGTGTGTATCGTCGTCAAGGGAAAGGTTTTCAAGTTGGTGAATGCCTTGGCTAGCGGCTTTCTTGAGCTCGAGAGCTCGTTTGTAAGGAGGAGCGATGGGAGGTTGGACGGGATCCAAGATCTTGTAAGTGCCTTCGGCAACCTGAGGCAGTGAGTAGGAGCGGTCCGAGTCATATCCACTGAGATCACCACATGCCAGGAATGGAATGTACACCTTGTTCGGCCCCTCTAACCACCCGCTACTGCAGTCTGTCAAAATGTAATCATAGTTTGATGAGAAATTTACAAACATAGATGATAAAACCATACTAGATCAAACAGAATTTCAAAAGAAGATCAAAAGGTACCCAAAATAAATAATAAAACTTGGATACTATTCCAGACCTGACGGAAAAACACTATCACAATCATATCCCTCAAACCCAGAAATATTTTGATCATAAACATCCATTTGCATACATTTTCGATCCAAAAACATTCACCAAATCGCAAAATCAACCAACACCTACAAAAGAAGAAACAAGACCCACTATTGTTTTTGAGCAAATGAATAATCTGGCGTACAGATCGATTCACAAAACCCAAACGTGAAATACCCAGACATTTCAAAAGATCAAGCAGCACCAGATTAAAAAACAAGGATGGTAATCAAAAACCAAAAACAAAAAAGTTAATGGATGCCCGCTCACAATAATACTCTCGTTCTGTTTAAACCAAAAAAAAACACTTAGTCACAAAAACCTAGCACCGAAAAACTTATACAGAGTTGGATTTCACAGTTGGATGAACAGAAAGGGTGAAATTGATCTAGTTTGTTTTGAATTATCTGAATCAATTTGGGGATCTAGGGTTTTGTTGTTCAGTGATAGAGAAACAGGAGAGAAATGTTGAAAGTATGCTCATCAACAATGACACTCCCAGTGTAGGTCCCTTTAATATCGGCTCTAGGGAGATCCAAATGTAAGCAGCCTTACTTTGGCAAACATTAATGTTGATTGTTGAGCATATGAATACCATAAAATGCTACCCCCCAAGGTCCCTTAATATCAATTTCTGAACTATACTGTACATATCATCCATAGAGACTTTCTCGACAGATAGTTGAAAGTACATTGCTACACGATACAGTTGTGAGCGAATAATCAGGTCAATCAAGGCTTATTAAGTTCAAGAGCACGATGCAAGCATGAAAGATGTTAAACAAGACTAGCAGAAAGGAAAGGATTTATGATAAAAAAACAATACAAACTGCTTACCTAGATCACCTGTTCCAGAGGGGCTCCCAACCTCCTGTAAAAGACGATACAAATCCTTCTCGTTGAACCCTTCAGTAGGAGAGTAATCCTCACAAACCGCAAATACCTCTGCCAATAATCATACACAAAGGGCTAAAGTCCATTGTCTTAGCCAAGACAAACTGAGAGATTCTTGGCAAGTTTGTACTCTCAAATGACACTTCTTTTACAATTTTTTTTTTAACACGGTGTCATGAAAATAATTTGGGTGACAAAGTTATTTAACATGGTGCATACAGAACATTCACAGCATGACAGATGTAGACAACATCTGCATTTTACCCCTGGCCGCAGCATGAATGAGAAGACCGATTTGTTTATCAAATAGTTCATCTCAGTAGCAGCCATGATACACTTCACACTACTTTAGAAAAGAAACACACTCTTGAAAAGGCACTAAAGCATCAACTGCAGATGAACCGTGCATTGAGAAACACAAATAGTAATGAGAGCTTTCTTTTATTTAAATATATCATGATGTAAGGAATATGTTTTACCAGTAGGTGTCTATGCTATGTCTGATCGCAACCTTCACTGAAATCGATTCATTTTCTTACCGCAATCGGTAGGGGTTTTACGAGAATCCCCAATACTGGTCTACGAAGTGACATATATATAATGTCGGCAAACAGTAGTAGCACTGAGTTTCAAGTTTCAATATAAGTCAAATCAAATAAGAGTCCCCTTACCAATGCTAGAATTACGACTGCTTTTAGGCTTTGCAAATGTCACCTTAGGGAAAAATATCTTCAGCTACAACAGTAATGAAGCAAAGGCAAAAGGAAAGCTCCTTAGTTAGATGGGCAAAAATGGCAAACAAAATTCTACATGATGAAGCATAACACTTACGATCAGGAAGTAATATAACCAACACCAATTCTTTGCACAAGTTTCACAACCATTTCCTATGTCGTTGCTGTTTAGCGAACGCAAATGTCGCAACACATTTTCAAAATGCATTATTTTGTTATTGCTAAACATTGCATTTGTCAGCCTCTCCTTAGAAGTCTCTCTATGGTCTTACATCTATCACAAGATGCACAAAAGCCTCAAGCACCTCAAGGCATCTCCATTTTTATACATAACCACACAGTCTACTTGTCCCAGCATATAAACCTCTATAGCAAAACTATGGCTTAACCGACTAATATAATTTGTTGATGGAGTGATATGCTCATGAAAGAGGACAAGTCATTAAGGCTTGCGATGACACAGGCTTGTGGTCATGGACTCGTGGTGAAAAGAATATAACATCAATCAGATAACGTTTAGAATAAACGTGATGGGGATATCTGTGAACCAGTAACTAGAGAAAACAATGTTATCATGCAACAAATGAGTTCCAACAAAACCTTAAACATTTAAACAAAAAAAGGAAAAAAATAATGCCAAGTCGCAGACTTTAAACAAATATGTGAAATATCTCAAACGGAAAACATATCCATCAAGCAAAAGAGAGAGCCAATGTCAGTGCCAAGTATTCACGTACCTGACAATAAAGGAGACTTATATCTTTTCC
Source organism: Portulaca oleracea (assembly GCA_029582165.1). Taxonomy (NCBI): domain Eukaryota; kingdom Viridiplantae; phylum Streptophyta; class Magnoliopsida; order Caryophyllales; family Portulacaceae; genus Portulaca; species Portulaca oleracea. The sequence goes on along the minus strand of CM055872.1, from coordinate 42,507,584 downwards.
ACGGAATATCTTTGCAATAAATTTCCCTCCCGGTCTCAGAATATGAGTTACAATTGTCAAAGCCTGATGGCAAAATTTCCAGAAAGGAATGAATCCTCAAATCGGGGTTCAAAAGCAAAAGTTACACAAATTGTAATCATACATCCAAAAGACCAATGTATTTGTTCTTATCCCACAACTTGATGCATAAGAGATCAACATATAGTTTAGAAAGGTAGTAAGTCGTTCCTCAAAAGGTCAAAGTATATCTAAAATATATATTAATTAGAACTCCAAAGGAAACAAACTTCTGCCAGAATATGGTTAACGTTCAAGTCCTTTTAATTTCATACACACGGTCCCACTAGAACGTTAAAAAGTCCTAGGTTCAGGCAAATGCAAGAGAATTTGTCATATTATCTGCATTTTACATGCAAGGTGAAGCAAAACAATATTTCTGTAAGTAAAATGCTGCATTCTGATTAATCTAGTAACTCTTGGCTTTAACAACAGGATTGTATCACCCACACTCATGGCAAGCTCGAGGCATTTTTTCAAAACCAGTTCGGACAATGTAGCACAAATTTGAGGGTGATTAACTTCTGAACTTATAACTCAGCCAATTTTAAGATTTTAAGATCTCGCCCTTAGCAACGACAAAATCTTAAGATAACGACTTGAAAATTGCAGAAAACTCACTGCCAATATGAGCTGTGATTGAACAAATTCATCCATGTCATGAAGTCCAGTAACTGCACAGCACGTAGATAACAAATGTCAATGCAAGTATTCCAATTTAACATGCAGTGTCAAGCACAACAAGCTAGAAAATGGAAATAACAGATCAGCTTGTGCAGCATCTAACCATCAGGTGCACCATCGCACACAACCAAGTCAGCTTTACACCCATCAAAATGTCCAATGACCTGCAAATAACAGAATATAAATTAGACGAAAGAAAAAGAAAAATTGAAGTAATGGACCCAATGAGGGTATAAACTTTTATTATTTGGAAATATGCTAGCAAGAAGAAGATAGTGGTCTTATCAAAATATATGGCATATATATCAGTACTTTGCGGGAGCTAAACCACATCAGACCCATCAGGAAAAATGACCACAACATGAACAAATTAATGCAAAAAGCATTTAGAGTACATATCTAGCTGTTATCTCAAACTTGACTCCATGTGCATCATATATGAGGCAGAAAGAGCCTTACTTTCAAGCAAAGAAGCCAAGAACAACATAAAGCTTCAAGACCAGGATCATTAAGGACGAAAGGAATGGATAGAAAAATAAATACATAATTTATAAGGTAGCATATAAACTCGTGAGAATTGGATTTAAAATTCTTTACAAAATTTCAAGCCATCCATCACAGTCCAAGCCCAAAAATAATATAATATACAGGTAAGGAATCCACAACCAACCAATGCATTTAAATGGGAAGAAAAATCTTGACAAGAACAAATCAAAAGCAAAAAAAAACAAAAAAAAAACAAAACAAAAAGGCATTGTGCGAGCACATTTCCGATATTACGATATACAATGTTACATAGACTCTGGTTGACATGTTATTAAATTTTAGAAAGAAGAGCACTAGAATTACAATTCATCAGAATATTATGGGACTTTCCAACAAAGGTGTTATAAGCCATTGAGGAAAAATCGACAGCCACTATGAGAGGAACTTCAGCATTCCTGCAGAAATCAATTTATAGATCATAATATATCAATCAGGTTGATCTGAATTTGCCACAAAGTAACCAATGCAAAAGAATGAAACTTAAGAACCATAAAACATTAGTCTTAGAACCATCATGCTAAAAGATTAAAAATTCAACATTTTTCAATTTTTTGGTGCTTATATGCATAACGGGCATTTTTTGGAGGAAGAGGCTATTGCTATTGCAGACCTAACATACTTTCCAGGAATTCATTCACTAATTAGCCACCATCCTCTACCAATAAGATATTCTTCGTTTTGGAAGATTAGTTTGAGTACAACTGCTATTGGATCAAACTTCGAAGTTCAGAATTCATAAAGAAGCCTCCAAAGTAGGTAAGGTCACAACATAGCTGACATTCCTCATTATGCTCAAATACTAACAACATCGAGTGCTGGACTGCTGGTGCTATAAATATAAGACAGACATCAAGAAATTTTATACAGAAAACACACCCAGAGTCAGATGCGAGTTGTGCTGGGAGATATAACTTCCGGCTCAAAACCTGCACAAAAGTTTCAAGCTGTAAGAATCTTACTATGTAAGTGATTATTGAACCCAGATCAAAATGTGAACATATGCAACTTATCTTATCAGTTAGCACTTAGCACCGCATCATTACCAATTAGTTTGCAGGAGAGAGAGAATGCCTTAAGGGTTTGTTTGGAGAGAAAAGTGGAATTAGTTGGGTATGGAATTAAAATCCTAGGGAGTTGGGTATGGAATTAGAACCCTGAAATGAAAGTGTTTGGTGAACAGTGGAATGGAATTAAAACTATAGTCACAGTATTTGTTATAATAATAATAATAATAATAATAATAATTATTATTATTATTATTATTATTATTATTATGACAATAATAAAATTTTAATAATTATCAATTATTAATTAGTTATTATTATATATTAATTAATAATATTATTACTATAAATTATAAATTATTATTTTTTTGTTAATTAATAATTATTATCAATGGAAAATAATTAAATATAATAATAATTAATTAATTTTTAATTGTTGACATTTGTGTCAATTAGTAATTTTATTATATTAATTATTAATTATTAATAATTATAATATTAATTATTAATAATTATCAATTATTATTAATTAATTATAATAATTACTTATTAATTATTAATATATATGTTTATTATTAATTATTAACTATTAATTACTAAATTTTATATTACTAAATTACTAATTATTATAAATTAATATTAATTAAAAACATTTAATAATTCATTATTAGTAATAATTATTAGTATTTACATTTATAATAATTATTGTTATTATAATTATTATTAATAATTATAATTATAATTATCATCATGATTATTATTATTATTGTTATTATAAATGTTTATAATTATTATTATAATTATTATTAATTAATAATAATTATTATTATTATTAATTATTATTATAATTATTATTATGATTATTATTTATTATAATAATTATTGTAATTATTATTATGTAACGCCCCGCAAATTAAAATATAGATTGGATGGGTTGAGGAAACAGTATGGGATTAAAGATTTCTAAAACGTTTGATTTGATCCCTCTCCCCAAAATGAATTGAAATGAACTTAAACTGTTTTAAACGTTAGGGGTAGACATTATTGAGATTTCCCCCTCATTTTCTGAAATGTTTTGATTTCAGGTGAAGATCTAAATGCTGGGGACGGGAATTAGAAGTGAGGACGACGAGTTTAGAAGTCCTTGAACCTTTTATATTGTTTTCGTTATGAATTCTTAAAGTTTGTTGAGTTGTTAGTAGTTGCCGTTAGCAGACAGTTGTGTTTTCCTTTCTCGCCTTGTATTCCTTCTGATACACAGAACGCCCAAACTGAATTTGAAGTCTTCCGCTAAGTTTTGTCTGTTAACGTTAGTTTGACTTTGACTTTCTATAATTGAATTTCCGGGGCGTTACATATTATTACTTATTAATAATTATAATTATAATTATAATTATAATTATAATTATAATTATTATTATTATTATTAAAACTATTATTATTATTATTATTATTATTATTATTATTATTATTATTATTATTGGTTTTGTTGTTGTTGTGAAAGAAAAGGGATACCCTATTCCCCCCACATTTGGGAGGTTTCTAATCCCCCTATTTGGGAGGGATAGCAAATCCCTAGGGATTGCAGTTCCATTCCAGAAACTGCTCTCCAAACAGAAAAAACAGGAACTAGAATCCATTCCTACTCAATTCCATTCCTGTTTTACTCACCAAACAGGCCCTAAGGGTCTGTTTGGTAAAAGAAAAAGGAATGGAATGAGGGTGGAATGGATTCTAATCCCTTTCTTTTGTGTTTGGTGAGCCAATTCTGAAATGGGATTAGAAATTCCTCAGGTTTCTAATCCCCCTCAAATGGGTGGAATTAGATACCTCCCAAATATGGGGGGTATGAGATCTATCCCTTTTTTTTTTAATTTCTCAACCCAAAATTAAAAGGAAATTGTCAAATACTCTACCCTCAATTCCATTGTCGCCGCTTAAACACCACCACAGCAATCTTCAACTTCAAATTCATCTTTCAATTATTTCCAACACAAACTCATAAACCTAGAAAAAATTTCATATCTACTTTCGATCATTCATTTGCCAACCCAAATCAAAAAAATTGAAAAAAGAACCCCAAAGTTTTCAGGCAATTGATCTCAGTTCAAATCCAACGAACTAACTCAGCCTCAATTTCCTCCATTGACACAGGCAAAGGCTACGCCAACCGATTTTCCGGACAACCTAACAAAATTTCCGGCAACCATCCCAAATTTGAAGGGAAAAAAAATTAGAGAGAGAAAGTATAGAAGAAGATTGACGAAGAAGCCTGATAAGTGCTTCTTGTATATATGAAAACTTGGTTGTTTTGATGAGAATTTGGGGAATATTTGACATGATTATATTACTTTATGCCCAAATTTCCCATATTACGTTTGGTTTGGAGTTTGGTGAGTTTTCTAGGAAATTTGTGAAAAATCGATGTAAACCGAGCCAAAAATCAAGTGTAGATCCAAGTTATGAGCATAAAGGACCAAGAAGTGAGAAGCTGGATCACCCAAGGCCCAAACAGTGGCCCAAAGTACTCCTAGGCCCGAGATAGAAGCGACACGGGTGCTCAAGACAGGGGCACGGGTTGTGTCTGCCACCAGAACGTGAGAAAATGGGAGCAGTGCAGTGACACGGGTGGTGCCTATGAGGCACGGTCCGTGTCGCTAGGGGGCACGGTTCGTGTCACCCCTGGTGTGGTCCGCGCTGCCTGCGTCTTTTCATTTCCGGTGGTTACAAGTTGCAATTTGCCTATATCATGATGTTTTCGGCTGTCTACGGAGGCAATCATCATTCTACCATCCTCCATTCCATAACCTAACCCTAATCCATCACCTTCATCATCCATAATCTATCCACCATTGAAGATTGAGAGAAGATTGAAGATTGAAGAGCAATTCCAATACTCTTTGAAGTGGAGGAGCAAAAGTCCTCCATTGTTGATTCCTAGCAAGATTGTTCTTCCTTTTGGTTTATTTCTCATTCTCTCATAGATTTTTACATGCTTTCTTGAGTAGATTTCATTTGCTTTGTAGTTTCAAACATGAATAGTGAGTAGTTCTTTTTAGTTTGGGGGATGAACCTTTGAAGTTGGTTGATGAATTGACTTTGTTGGATTGAATAATCATGAATTTAGTTTGTTTCAATCTATTTGGCCTTTGAATTGAATTGATATTGCTTTTGCTTGATCACCAATTGCATGTAAATAGGTTGTTGAATGAAGTACCGGAAGGAGAAGTTTGATATCCCGAAAACCTAGGCTAAACTATTTAAAAATTGTCTAGACATAGAAGTTTTTAATTAGCGTTCTTGTGATGATTAGATTTTTAACCTTGATTAAATCAAAATAACCGCGAAAGTAGGTGATTGGTTTATCTTGGCAATTCGCTCTAGTGACAAAATCTCATTGCGAAGTATTATATGCAATTATCGAACCTTGATTGTGCAAACTAATGAAATGAGTGTTTAATCCACATCGTTGATTCGTTACTTGACTCAGGTATTATCCCCTGAACGTCTTTTTCATATTGATAAATCCAAGTAAATTGTGTGAATATTTGTTTGTTTGCCTTTAGTAGTGAATAGAAATAAAATTAGTTGTTGCAAACAAAAACCCGATCGACTTAGCAATCAACTAGGAGGCTAGTTCGGTGTGTTGAAAGGAAAAGTCCCTGTGGGAACGACCTTGATACATGCTACAATTTCACCCGTGCACTTGCGGCCTATCAAAGACTGCCGCAAAAGTTGTTGTGCCTGTGTATATGGCAGTGTCTAAGGTTGGGGATGAAGATGGAGGATAGGGCTATCACTGTTTGTGGCCTAGATTTGCTGGAGAACAATGGCGTTGGGAGTGGAGGTAGGCGAGAATAATGGCAGCAGAAAAGTATAGAAGAAGATGTGATAAGATTTTGAAAATGGGGTTACCGTCAATTTGATTATTATTATTATTATTATTATTATTAAAAATTCCATTCCATTCCCATTCCTAGCCAAACAACATCAATTTTGGGTTCTAAGTCCATACCTATCCCTCCAAGGTTCTAATTCCATACCCATCCGATTCCTAAAATCTCTCCAAACAGGCCCTAAATGTTTTAGATTACTTAGGAACTACAGAGAGTTCCTAGCAACTTTCAGCATCATATAAATATTAACAAAAATAGATTTATCTCTTCAAAAACAGGCTGCCATGTTCCACATGCAACAATGCAAGCACATAAAACAAGTTATTTTGTCAGATTTGATAATTGATACAACAGAAAATTGACAACCCCACACACTTCAATGCAATTAACAATGGACATTTCGTCAATTCATGAGTTAATCTGTAAAGTATAAACATAATGGTTTCTAATGTTATAATGCGATATCAATCAAATGTAATCACAGATATCAGCAAATAGCTGACTCCAACTACCAGGTGCTGCACAAAGATCTACAACCCTCTTCACCCCTGCAATTTCCATGGCAGTGTTCAAAACCAAATCCTGATAGACAATTTAAGCATCTAATCATACTATATTAATTTGACCAAGAAGGTTACAGGTACCTTCAAAGATATTGAATTCCTCATCAATTTGGAGGAGCTTGAAGGCACTCCGAGCTCGCCATCCTTCTTCTTTTGCCTTTCTGTAGTAGATATCCTGCAAGATTCAATCATATTATTAAACAAAACATGATAGCAAAAGTCCATCCCATTGTAATCCATTCAAAATAAAACCTACTTTGAATATGTGATTAAGAAAATGAAGTAAATGAACTAACCCTTTTGTCTCTTGAAGCTTTTCCCATCCTCTCAGTTCTTCCTCTAGCAATTAAGCCTCAAATACAATTATAGCCTGCAGAATTCAAATGGGAATTGGAACAAGATTAATTACAAATTATCAATTGGTACTGGAGTTTGGAGCATTGTGGGGAAGAACTTGAATTAATTAATTATTGAATTGTATGAATGCTATTTTGCTTTTGTAAGTGGCTTGTTGGGCCAGACTATTGTGATATGGACGGTTGTGCGCTCCATGGCGCTGTTTTCAATTTAATTGGTGATAATAAATGGGCTACACCCCAAATTATCGAAAAAAAAATGAAAATTCACCCCGTTGTTGTTCCTAAAGCTCCGTCAACACCAACAGCTGACTGCCAAGTGTGGCTCCAGCTGAAAGAGATATGCAGAAGTAAAGATAAATGTAACTAAAACACAAACGATGAGATGTTAAAGACGGGGCCAAAAACTAACACAAGAGGTGGAGATGAGCGACGAGAGGAGGGTAGAGAAACCCAACTAGGGGGAGGAATGGATCAAGTTTCAAAATGCAAAGGAGTTTCAAATGAAAATGCCACTCAACTTCGCAAAAAGAATCGATACTAGCACCTGGCAGTTTCTTTCTTTTTATTTATTTACCCAAAATTAGATGCAAGGTGCCCCATCACCAAAAACCAATGAAGAGTCGTTAAGAGTAGAATAGGGCAAGGCAAGGCAACAGAAGCCATAGTTCAGTAGTAAATGATCAGAACTAGGGCTTATTTAAAATGGTTAGTCACGCACGCAGAGTGGGAACTAGGGAGTCACATAACTACGAAACTGATATTTTGTACTTCAAAAAATGAATAGTAATGGGCTAGGGGCTAAGCGTACCACAGTGATGTATCGGAGGTGCTAAGCGTTTGAATAGATGTTTTGAGTATAGTTCAAGCCTACCCCACAACAAGCAAAAGATAGCAAAAAAGAATAGTCTCAACAGTTTTGAATGCAAAGAAAATACTAAGCTTTTACAAGCATACAAATAAGCACACAAACCACAACAATTTGCTCCAAAATCCAAACACAAAAAGTTCAAGAGAACGAGGATATTCACTTACACAAATTCATAACCTATGGGGAAAAAAAGAAAATACAAATCATAATAGAGTGGTTGGAAATGACCATCGCCCAGAAATTCATTGTAATGAAAATTTTCATCATAGAGCTCCAAATTTGAAGTATAAACCACAATTTCAAAGACTAAGCCTTACTAAACCAATCTTCATAAGAGAGCTCCTAAGTTTCTTAAGCTTTCACAAAATCGTCAAATCAAGTAAAATAGGGACCAGCCACAAACTTCTAATATTTTCTTTGATAAGGACAAGTTCACAAAATGCTCAGTATTATAAATAGGAAGGCATTGTCCTACATCTGTATCTAGTTCTCACTAGGTTTTTGTCCTCTGCATGACATTAAACTCTTGGCTAACTTATTGAACTATTACATTCCCAAAGGTAGCTAGCTTCATTTGCTCTACCATTAAGCCAGAACATCGAAGTAGCATAGCATCCTCCACCCGAGGATTGAACCGTCATATATACCTATCATTGCTCTAGAGTCTAGACTTAACCCATGCCTCTAAAACAATATACATCAACATCAACACTAGCCCCTCACCCAAACATACAAATGATTAGCAACTTTCATTCGCAACATGCTACTTAGAAAGATTTTTTTTAAAAAAAAAATATAAGAAAATTTTGTAACATTACAAATATGGTATTTAGCACAAAAATTCAAGCTCCCATTCTTATTACACCATACAGATTGAACTTCCACCTATTTCAAATATATATCCACAATGAAACTTTCTGCTTTACTAATTATCAAAGCAACAGTCTAAAGAACACTGACAACCTCAATTTCTCATTCAATCAAACCCAACAAAAACTCCAAGATGTCTTACATTTTACATTACTTGCAACTTAGAACAAACTCAAGAGTCAAGAAGTATATCTCCAACCCCTCTCAGGCTCTTCATTTTCTTGCATAAACATCCCTAATACTCCCTCAACAATAAAACATGAGGCGCACTTTTACTTAAAAATGCTTGAAAATCATTCCCAAATCATATTTTGGACAAATAAGCTAGATTACAATATAACTATCGTATTTGATTACTCTCCATTCAGGGAGATGACATCGAACCTGATGGTGTAGGAGTTTGGATGTATTCTGACTACTCTCCATTCAGGGAAGACAATAATCAACACAAAACTACACTTTTCACCAAAAAAGAAATAATTACAATTAAAATAGAGCTAATTCCAATAAAACCAATAAATTACTAAAAGGTACCTTATGTTTTGCAGTATTTATTTTTAGGGGACCATATTATTGAAAATAATTTCTAGGTACCCTGTGTTTTGTAGCACCTATTTTCTAGTGACAAATTATCTTTTAAATTTATTACAAGATCCCCAAGACTATGTAAAATTGCAAAAAATATCCCTATCTTCATAAAAACTTATCAATTTATATTTCTACCTGCATTACTATTTGTTTTAAAGAATTAGCATCTCCATATTTTTCATTTGATATCAAAGCAAATAGTAATGCAGAACATATAGTTATTCTTTAAAACAAATTATTAGAGCTTGTCAATGAAAAATATGGAGATGTTAATTCTTTAAAGGGAAATTGGATTTAAATAATCCGAACTTTGGACCATAGTAGACTAAATAATTTGAACTTTAAATTTGATTCTAAATAATTTGAATTTTGACCCTCTTGGATTCTAGTAGCACACCACCGAGTTAAGTTGAATTTAACTCGGTGGCAGGATGACAACAGTAAGCTGACATGGCACAACTAAAAAGCCTAGACACGTGCCTCCGTCGCCACATCATCCCGCCACCGAGTTAAGTCGGTGGCGTGCTACTAGAATCCAAGGGGATCAAAGTTCAAATTATTTAGAACCAAATCTAAAGTTCAGATTATTAGTCTACTATGGCCCAAAGTTCAAATTATTTAAATTCAATTTTCCTTCTTTAAAGCAAATAGTAATGCGGGTTTCAAAAAAAAAATAGTAATGCAGGTTTCAAAAAAAATAGTAATGCAGGTGGAAATATAAATTGACAAGCTTTTATCAAGGTAGAGATATTTTTGCAATTTTACATAATCTTGGGGATCTTATAATAAAACTAAAAGATAATTTGTCACCAGAAAATAGGTACTACAAAACACAGAGTACTGAGAAATTATTTTCAATAATATGGTCCCCTAAAAATAGATACCGCAAAACATAGGGTACCTTTTAGTAATTTATTGCGATTAAACTAATAACTCATAATAGCTGAAGTTTAAAGAATAACATAAAATAGAACTAAATTGACTATAACTTAATAAAGCTACCAAAACAATCAAAATAACTCATAAAATTGAAGATAACAAGCAAGGAGAGGAGGAAGAAAGAAGATTGAAGCATAACATCGAGCATTGAAGCTAACCTCAGTGATAAAATTAGGGTTTCACAGTTTCAGTGAGGAAGAAGATTTGAGTTAGTCTTTTTAGCAAGCAAATAAAGTTAAGTTTCGACTCCTTAACAGAAGAAGATTCAACCAAAAAACTCAATGCCGGCTCTCAGAAACTCAATCAAATTCAAATCCTAAGACAATTATACTCCTTCACTAGCATTGCTAAAACTCATATCAGAAAAAACTAACTGTGAAAAATCGAATTCAATTACAGTGATTTAAGCTCAGAAATTACAAGAGTTGAAGGAAATGAATGGCGCACCTGGAATTTGGATTGTGTAGGGCTAGCCGGCTAGGGTTCCTATTTGAGAAGCAAGAACCCTAGTCGTAGGAATGAATCAAGAAGAACAGCTGACTATGGGTTCTCTCTCGCCGCTTCTACCTCCTTGTGAGTTGTATGGTCGCGCTTTCTCTCGAATCATTTATGTGCCTTTGAGGCCATGTATATTGGCATCCCTCAAATCAAAAGTATGGAAGAGAGAGAAAAAGAATTAAAAGAAAAATGGGAAAAAAATAAGGGTGAAGGACGCAGATGCGTCCTTGGGGAAAAAAAGACTCCAGATCAGCCAAATCCATATTCCCAGGCGCATGGGGGGCGGTGCACTGCACTTCTTCTTTTATGTGTCTGGCGCGTGCATTATACGCACATAGGGGTGCGTTTCTACCTACCGCAGTGGAGCCCGCCTTTGTCTCACCTTTTTATTTTTTTTCTTTTTTTCCCTTTTCTTTCCATTCTTTTTGGGATTCTTTTCTGGTTTTATTTTTTATTTTTTATTTAATTTTATAATTCGAAATTTTGTAATTTAAATATTTTTTTAAAATTAGTATTTAACAAAAATAATTTATTTCAAAATAATTTTGAGTTTTTAATATTTTCAAATTTTGTTTCCATACTAAATTAAATTTTTTGTTTCCCTTGTAAATTTAATTTTCAAAATTTGTAATTGTAATAATTTTTTAAAAAAATTATATAATTTAAAAAAATAATAAATTTGAGTTTGTATTATTTTTCAAAATTTTATTTCCTCTAACTTTACTTATCTTTTTTAAGTATAAAATGAAAAATAGAAGAATAACTTGTGCACAAATGTAATCCAATATATTACATATCATACACTAGAATATGTATCATACCAATTTTAAAATAAGGTTTACGAGTTGTTTGTATTTTAATTTTAATATTACTTTTTTGAATGTTATTAATTAGATATAAATTTTCAAGTACTCACGACTTTAAATTTGAATCCGTTAAATTTAGTTTCTAGACTCGGCTCTGAATAATATATATTTAAAAATTCATATATTTGGTAAATATTGTGAATGATGTGACTTTTCTTACTTACAATACCTTATTAAAAACTATAAATTATATTTAAAAATTTATGTAATTAAATGTGTGACTTACATTTCCAAAGGTTATCCTATCTATAGATTCATTTCACCTTGCCCACCCTTCAACTATCTTACATTCAAAAAAGAGAGTGTTAGTTGGGTTTTGAGTCTTTGTTGACTAACTTATTTTGTTAGTTGAATGCTAAGGTGCTTGCTAGAATTTTATTCTTTACACTAACCTTTCTTTGTCACTTCGTACCGCCATTTCCTCCTTCTACTAGGAGAAAAATCAAAAGTTGCTTGGGAGCTCTAATGATCAACAGTGGATCAGCACACCAGAAGACATAAAGTTGCCAACAACACCTCTAATTCTTCTTCAATTCTTCCACTCTTTCTCTATAACTCTTCTCTTTATCTCTCTAGAAATTTATTTCTGTAGTTCTCCACCAACAACCCAATTCATGGCAAGTAGAGTGAAAAGGATACAAATTTGCAACAAAAAGGAAACCCAAATCATTCAAGAGATTTCCATCAACCGAACCCAAAAATAAAAATAAGCCCGATGAGAAATAATGGGTTCATACGATCAACTCTTGATTTCTCCCAAGCAACCAATGTAATCACCCTCTCGCACTCTCTGCATCACCATCTGGGTTCATACGATCGGTTCTCTAACACCACCAGCACTACCATCTTCTTTTTTGTCCAATCTGTCTTTGAAATCACATACACCGACCCAAGGTACCTGCTTTACTTTCTTCTTTCACCTTTGATCAGATAAGTTATTCAGTCTGAATTCTCCTACATTTGCTTCTAGATTTCTGTAATTCAAATTATGTCCTGTGAATTTGTTTGCTTTCTAATCTGTTTGTCGATCATCTGCATGTTTATCGTCTTCACTTAATTGAACTCGTCCAAGTCTGCAACTTTACAGTTCTTGTCTTTCACCCTTGAGAACTTGGGTACTCCTCGATCTCCTAAATTATAAAATTGATAATAAGAAAATAATCAGACAGTGGATTATCTGGTATCTATGAGACTGATTTTGTTTACATTGATCTCAATTAATTAAATAGATAAATAAATGCAGATAACATATCTTCTTTTGTTCAATATATTTCTTATGTTTAATTGTTGTTTCGTCTGTTTTATGCTGAAAATCCTTATCTGGAGCTAAATGTTGTCATGTGGCTAGTCAACACTAAAGCTTATTAAAAGCATGCCTCTCTCATATGGCACATTAGTTAAAAGATCCCTGATAAACGAAATATCTTATAGATTAGCAAATCATCAACATAAGTATGGTTCCTTGAAGCTCATTATATTTTATCCTCTACCTATTATTTGAGATTAGAAGCATCCAACGAACTTCCTTCTACAAGAATTAGTAATTCCGAAGACTTGGATATGTTTATTGCATCAACATGTAGTTTAATGTGTACAAGTGTCTCATATTTTCTAGCCTTACTTAGCAGTAGCACCTTCTGTTGCCTGCTTTTCTCCTCTTCTCTATCTTCAATTCTTGTAATAAATTGAACAAGTTGATGTATTAGCTAGGAACAACCAATTAAGGTCATACAAATCCTTCCATTTTCTACTTTTGTTACTGGTATGGTGTTGCATATCCATCTCTTTGGCCTCTTTTTCTAATCATTTTCTATTCTTATTAGTGCTCTTTTCTCGTAACTTTTTCCAGTTTCAACTTCGGCCTGTGATTCAATTTAGACTGTTCAACAAAATTTTCAGGTACTGTTCCTTTTCCTTTTCCTTTTCCTTTTATCACTCTACTCCAGCTTCCATCGTTAAAGATTGATTTTAATTATGATTCGATGAAGATTGAAAATTAATTTAGTGATTATTTACTTTTTTTTGCTCTCCAATTCCAAACAATTTATGACCTATTTGTTAATTAGCCTAATTTTTGTGATTTTTTTCCAGTAAGTTCGCATTGCACTAATTCATTGTCATCTTGGATCAACACATTCAACAAATTCAACCCTTTGATGCTCTGTAGATAGTCCCAGGTAGAACCCTATTTTCTTGTTACGATTTCAGATTTAATCCGACAGTTCAGTTGAAACAACATGACATTTTAAGGGTTTCTTTTGAATTTTATGTTGATTTCTATTATTATTTGAGAATATGAACGATTTCGAATCTTCGATTGATTAGATGGCTTAAATTCGAAATATTATTTCCCTATGTCCTTGTTAATTAGTAAACAGGGGAATCAAACGCAGAAGTATCTAACCAAAACATGAACATTGAAAGCCTTGATTTAATAATCAGATTACACTGCACCTTCAAGTGTGGCAGCTACATATATGTGTAATGGAATTGCATGTTTTGATATTACCGTTTTATCATTATTGTATGTACTACAAGTTGTGCCATATGTTTCTATAATATCTCAAATCTAACTATTAAATCAATCTGAAATTTGTTGTTGCAATTGTAAAAGGATACTGGACAATTGATGAATTTGGAGCATCATTACCCAATTAAGTCCAATATAAGAAAACTATTTCTATCAAAAAAAAAAAGAGGACAAATAATCAAACTATACTATTAATGTTGTCATGATTGGCCTCTATTCTCAAACTTAGAAGAAAATTAGATTTTGAAATATTATGTGGGTTCTTGCCTTTCCATGGGTTTCTTGACTCTTTTATCGGAATTGGAAGTTTCCGTTATATTGTAGGTTGATTTCGTGTTATTCTGATTCATTTTCAGTTTGCTTTCGTATTGTGAGGGGGAATTCAAAAAATTGAATGTTTGTGAGGGGGAATGAGGTGCATGCTATCTCCAAAAAAATTTGAACCGATCCTGAGTTTGAAAAATTGAATTGAAGTTCCTAATTCAAAAATAGTTTAAAACGAATTTGAGATTATCCAAAAAAATTTGAAAGGTATGTTCACAAGGTTAGGGTTTGGTTCTATTGCTTAGGTGAGTAATTATGGTTGGAGTTTTAAAGAAGGGATATGATATAATGAGAAGAGGGTTATTGTGAGAAGATGAGAAGAAGAAATCCTAGTCCTTGATTCCTAAATCAAGGGTGAGACTAATTAATTCTTTTTCCTTTATTTCATTAGATGAGTTTTTTTTTTTTTTGTATCGAGGGGTCTCACGTGATTGTGGAAGCCCGAGATGATCGGCAGCCAAAAGAATTGCACGCTTAGCTCCAGCATGCATATCGAGCAACTCCTCACATCCCCCAAGTCAGTTCCCAATGTTTCCCCCTCATTAATCCTGATGATTCATCCAATATCAATTTATTTGTGAGAAAGAAGTCTCAGCAGAAACTTGAAGCTTTGAAGTAAACCCTAATTTATCTGTGACGAGTTCCGGTTAATTTCCCGACGAGGAAGTGTTGCGGCGATTGATTTTTCGGTCAATTGGTAGAGAAAGGTGATACGAAGGTCAAATTTTTCGGTCAATTTCTGGTGGGTGAGTGTGTGCGATTTCGGGTGAGGCTTGGTTCAAGTAAACCCCAGTTCACGCAGTTATCATGTAAGGGAGTTTTTCCAGAATTCTAGGGTTTAGGTTGTTGTTTGTCTCATTTTTTTTGAATTTATTGTTTTTCCCAGCAATCCGGTGAGTTTTTTTTTTCTAGAATTGATTGTTTATTGTAACTGTTATGGGTTATTTTTGTCATTTCAACGAGGGAATTGTATAATTGATGATGAAGTCGAAAGGTGTACCAAATCAGAGGTTGAAGAAACGAAGAAGGAGAGGTGAGTCACCGTTTTTATCGCGTTTTGTGGTTTGTTTCAGTGTGTGATGTTCATTTTTTGACATTGTTGATGTTCATTGTGGGATGTTTTAGGGGTTAATGTTAGTTTGTGATGTGCACGTTGGTGCTCGTTTGAAAATCATGGACATAATAAAGCAGTTGGTGTTCGTTTTGATACACTTTGATGCTCATATTCATTTCCTTGATGATCATTTCGTTGTATGTAGATGTCAAATTTCACAAGTGGGGTGTGCATTAGTTCAGTTGAACTTGATGTTCATTTTAGTCTAACTTGATGTTCATTTTATATACACTCTAATGCTAATTTCAATTTGACTTTATGATCATTCACAAACTGATATTCAGTTCAAATCATGGTTGTAACAGAACAGTTGGTGTTCTTTTCTATACACCTTGATGATCATTTTATTGGGTATAGTTGTTCATCATGACAAACTGATGTTCATCATGGCGATTTAACTTAATGTTCCATCATGACACAGTTGTTGTTCAATTTATTATAACTAGATGTCCAATCGAGGTATTATCTAGTGGCATGTTGTTGTTGGGGCATGTGGATTCGGATGTTCATTTTGATGTCACTTAAAGTTCTATTCATAAACATTGGATGCTTGTTTTGATGTTGAGTTACTTAATTCAATTCTCCACACTAAAGTTTATTGAATGTTCATTTTAATGTCACTTAATGTTCATTTCATTAACACCGGATGTCTATTATGATGTTAAGTTACTTAATTCAGTTCTCCCCTACTGAAAGTTTATCAGATGTTCATTTTGATGTCACTTAATGTTCATTCTGGAATGTCCACAAGTTGGATGATGTTCCATGTCCTCTATGATGTCACATGTCCTTCACGATGTGTTTGATGTCCAATACTAGAAATTTATTCCATCTTCTGCTGTTTTGTTGGTTATCTATCATTTCGATGAGATGTCTGATACACTAATAGTGGAACCCTGGATAAAGCACGCAACAAAGCGCTACCGATTCATTGTGGAACATAGCGTCACCGAGGGATGCGACAAGCTAACCAGGAAGAAGCGCTTGACCAACAAGCTGTGGAGGGCCTTTTATAAGTGCATGGACATTGCTGACGGGGAAGAAGCAATTGACCAACAAGGCCTGGAGTGCCTGCATTTTTTCTATCATATAAACATAGATTCGGTTTCACTTTGTATTGATTTATTTTTGTTAGGTTGGGCTGATGTATTTTCGATGAACGAACATTTGATGCTAATTTTCATTATATGTAGATAATCATCGAGACAATGACTTCATGTTCATTTCATGTTCATGTTAATTATATGTTGATGTTCATTCAAGTATAACTTGATAATCATTTCATATTGACTTGATGTTCATTTTTATTAACAATACCATTTAGGCATCTATTGATCATTTAATACTAATTGATCATTTGACGTTCACTTGATGTTCACTCATCTTCACCTAACTAATCCAAACAGTTCATGTTTATTTTGCATAGTTGAGTATTGCATTTGATGTACATTTCAGTACAACTTGATGTTCATTTCATTGTCCCTTAATGTGATTTTTTCAATTTCATTCGATTTTCATTCCAGTATACCCTGATGTTCATCTCATTTTCACCTGATGATCATTACAAGGTCACCTGATGTTCTTTTTCATTATCTATAGATGTTCATCCAAGTATGACTTGATGTTCATTTTCATGTTCATGATTACAAATTGATGTTTCATCAAGTGAAAACGAGATGATCATTTTATCGTCAAATGATGTTCATTTTCATTATCCACAAATTTTCAATGCCATTTAGGGTCATATTGATCATGTAATACTGATTGATCGTTTAATGTTCACTTGATGTTCATTTCGTGTTCACTTGATGTTCATTTCGTGTTCACTTAATATTCAACCAAAACAGTTGGCGTTTACTGTACATGGTTGAGTATTTTATTTGACGTTCATTCTAGTACAACTTGATGTTCATTTCATTTCCAAATGACCATTAAGTTATGTTGAAATGAACATCAAGTTACGTTGAAATGAACATCAACGTGATCTTCCACTGATTGTTACTGGTCTTGCATTACAGTAACCACTATTTGCTTGATATAAACATCAACCATATAAAATGAACAGTAAGTCATGTTGAAATGAACATCAACTAATCATGAAAATGGACATCAATTTACGATGAACTGATCATTAAGTAATGCTCAGATGAACATCAACGAACGATGAAGAATGAACATCAACTAATCCTGAAATGAACATCACCTCATGTTGAACTAGACCTCAACATGTTATTAACTTGATCATCAAATGATTGTTAATTCTATTTGGTACTAACTTCTACTAATAATGAAATGAACATCGACAAATGATGAAAAGAACATAAGATATTGATGAAAATGAAAACAAAGTGTTTTTTATGCATCAACTATTTGGTTGATATGAACATCAGTCTGTAATCGTATAATGAACATATATATTACCAAGTCATTTTCCTTAAGTCATTTTAGCATATAATGGTCTTTCCCATACAATGTTGATCATCATTTGAGGTCAAATGAGCATCAGGTAATGTGAAATGAACATCATGTATGTATAGTAAGCATTTAGTGAACATTAATGCATTGTCCTAATGAGTATTTGTAAACAATGAAAATGAACATCTACATAGAATGAAAAAAGTCAACTACATTGGTAATTGAAAAAAAAGCATCAGGTAGCCGTGTAATGAACAGTTATATATAGTAAAAGCACATCGGGCGGACTTATTTTGTTCCTCATTTGGTAATAAAAATGTTGAGCATTTGCATTTGACAATCATCATGGAGTACATGGGATGAACATCAACATGTTGTTAAATGAACATCAAGTGTACATGTAATGAACATCAGCATGTATGTAACATGAACATTAATTGACCATCTATACATTTTGTCCCAATGAGCATTCATATATATTAAAAATCAACTTCACTTGTTCATTCATGGAAAATACTTCAGCCGATCTAACAAAAACACATCAACTCAAAACGATGACAAAGTGCATTTTTTTTTGTTTGATAAAAAAAAGGCAGCCTTCAATCATCAACCCAAAAAACATAGTGAATTGATGTTTGCAAAACTTGAGTAGATCATCCATTCTGTTCGAACCCATGATTTAAATGTCATCTCCGCTTCAATGTCATCCCTTCGGTTGGAACCCATGATTCAACAGCACAAAACATAACATATTCGCCTTGCTCGTTCATTTGGTAGCTTAGTGGCACCGGCCGGGGCATCACTGTCGGCCTTGTCCCCATCTGCAATGCATCGGCGGCAGCACTGCACACACGATCACCATCAATAATGGGAAAATGCAAAATGAACATCCAAATGGGGGATGACATGAGCAACATAATGTACCAAAACGATCCTCAAGTGTTCCGGTGTGCACATGCATTCAATTGGAAATTAAAATGAACAACAAGTGGTCTTGGAATAAACATCTAAGTATTCTGGGATGAACATCAGTGACTAATACAAAAATGAAGATGAACATCCAGGGTGGATGACATGAACAACATAATGTACCAAAATGATCTCCAAGTGGTCTGGCATCACATACACTGAAAATGAACATCAAGTACAGAGAATATGAATATCAATTAGTGTTTGAATGCCAATCAACCATTATGGGGGTGACAACACTTGCAAATAATGGAAAATGAACATCTGGTGACTATAATGAACACCAAATTTAATGGTGATCAAGCACCCTCACAACGATTAACAAATAGTCCTGAAATGAACATCTAGTATTCTAGGACGATCATCAATCCCTTACAACGAACAACAAATTTGAACATCATGTAGTTGTGTACTCATCATTTATTAGCATAGGAACTTAAATTAAAACCATTGAAACAGTATTAAAAAGATAAATATGATCCTAAACAATATCTCACCTACAAAACTCCATTTTTTTGACAATTATGAACAACACCAAAAAATGATCATTAGAATACAATATGTGCACCAGGATGACCTAATTTGCATCTTTCAATCTGATTATTGAACTCATCACCATACACCCACTCAAACGCTCATGAGAATATACAAAATTCAGATAAACAAAATTCATGATTCAAATCACATAAATAAAATTCACAACGTCAGAAAAACACATACCCAATTTTCACATTACATAAACAATATTCACATTACCTCATTCCTTCATCCACACTCTCCATTGTCGATTCCCTAACTGCACAAAGCCATCATCGGGTACTGAATAGTGATGTTTGGGCAACTAAATTTCACCCCTTCAGCTCCTGGTGAAGCTTCTTTACGCAATAATCAAAAGACAAAAAAATTAGGGTTTCTGTTGTTTGATGAATGAAGCAATTGCAATTGCTCCTGGAAAAATCAACATATGAAATGAGGAGAAAAACGGAAAAAAAAACACAAAAATCGCAAAAGCTCACTTGCCGGAAAATCGAACTGTGTTTCTCCTTCCGAAAATCGTCTACGGTTTGCTAGAAATCGCACGCCCCTCCTCTTGCAAGTAACTGGAAAATGGTTTAGGGTTTGCCTTCAAGCTTGCCTGATTTCGTTCGCACGTTCGTCTTCTAGCAATTGTTTGTCGTTAAACTCGCCGGAAACCGCAATTCTACCTTCAACACCTTCCCCCTTTACACCCGGTTATGGCTTCCCTCTTTCTCAGTTGTGATGTTTTTCAAAGTTCTTTGACAATTATTGTGTGTTGGAAACTGCAGATTGTAATTTCCCTCCATCAAGCATGTAGTTGGTTCCAACATCAAAGTGTCTCTTACTCTCCCACTCTCACATGACACAACAAAAAAAAGACAATAATATAAAATTTCAATCAATCACCTTTTAGCATCAGAAATAAGAATTAAAGGAAAAAGAATTAATTAGTCTCACCCTTGATTTGGGAATCAAGGGCTAGGATTCCTTCTTCTCATCTTCTCATAATAACCCTCTTCTCATTATATCATATCCCTTTAAAGAATATGTTTGTGGTTATTAGTATTACTTTTGTTGTGTTGATCTGGCTTAGTACTTTTATTCATTATTTTATATTTCTGCATGATTAAGTATTGCTTTTCACTTCTTGAATGTTTACTGATTTTTCTTTTCTTAATTTAAGGTATTAGTTCCCTATCTTAACTTAGTATGCACTGGTTCTCGCATTGTTAGACACTTATTTGAAAGTTGTTACATGATTACCAACATATATTACATGCACCTGGAGCATGTACTCCGGGTAGGTATGAGTGAACAATTATACTATTGAAAGTGAACAATGACTAGATATGAGTGAACAATTATGCTATTAAGAGTGAACAACGACTGCATTTGGAGCACGTGCTCCAGTAGCATGTAATAAATTTCACATGATTACTGTGTTCCTTATGTCTCCATATGTTCTATCATCTTAAATCCATTATGGATAGTCCTTACAGTACTTCACAATATTTTAAGTCCAATTTTGGGTTTCAACATTTATGAGGTGTCAAATGGAAAGTTTCTAAAGCCTATTGGGAGATAAAGTTGCGATTTGGTTTGAACACAAGATTCAAAAAAAATTGTAGCTATGAGATCTGCAATGTCAAGTTTACAACGGCTTTTGTTTGATTTTCCTGTTTACCTGGTAAAGGGTAGAAAGTCTAAGTCGGTGAATAATTACAATTTGCTAAGAGTTTTCCAAGTACCACTCGGTTATTCTTTATTTACAGGTTGTAAGTTATATGTGTGTTGGTACTTGGAAAAGATCTATTCTATTTTGCTTCTGTGACAAATGGATGTGTGATGTGTCACTCTTCAAGTAGAGTATAGCTCTATCATGTTACTTGGTTAATTTCGTGTACTATGCCATTTGCAGGTTACTTGGGATGATATAAAGATCCAGTAATTACAACAGAGAATGGTGAGATGTGAGGAAAACAAGAATCACGTACTTTGGTGCAGTCATGGATATCATTTTAGTGTGGACAGAAAGACATAGATTGGTGGCCTAGCATTTATATAATACATTGATTTATTTATCATTCTTTTTGAAAGGTAAAAATTGAGGAAATCATCAAACTATTGGTAATTTGCAGGTACTTACAAAGTAAATAATGCAACATTATCACTTCAGAAAACTTTGGCTGACAACATCAAGATACAATACATTGTATTATTCTCGGGAGATATAATTATTGGGATAACAAATGTTTTCTTTCTTTCGGATAACAGATGTTTCTTTCGGATGTCGGATGTTGCCCGTGCCTTGCACGGGCGTGGCCTACTAGTATTGGTAAATAATTGTTAACCTTCTAGATGTATACATCGCACTTGATAGATTAGACTTTTACAAAAGTATGTTCAATGACAAATGTAATAACGGTACTCCTTCCGTTTCATATTAATACAATGACTTACTATATAAAATCTAAAGAATTTTGATATGAATTTATCAATACAATGACTTACTATATAAAATTACTATCATTAGATCTAAAACAAAAAATATTATCATAAAAGTATAATATTAAAAACGTTAATAACATATTATATAAGAAGTTATTACTGAAAGAGTGACATTGATTTTAATAAATTGACAATTAATATGAAACAGAGGGAGTAGTTGAAACTATATAG
Organism: Portulaca oleracea; assembly: GCA_029582165.1. Classification (NCBI taxonomy): domain Eukaryota; kingdom Viridiplantae; phylum Streptophyta; class Magnoliopsida; order Caryophyllales; family Portulacaceae; genus Portulaca; species Portulaca oleracea. The sequence goes on along the minus strand of CM055872.1, from coordinate 42,485,296 downwards.
TCAAAATTTTATAGTGACCAAGATTTTTTACATTGATTACACAATGTTGTTTCAAAATCTAGCTTTATATCATAAAGGAGGGAGCATATTATTTTTTTAATAAAAACATTACTATATAATATATACATAATTATTGAACCTTTAAGTTATATTAAAAAATTCACATAAACAATAACAATTAAGCAAATACCTACATAATTGTAACACAATTACAATATGTTTTTATCCATTATAATATATTTTTTTATTAAAAATGTGTTTTAAGTAAAATTATAATGTAATATGCCTATAATATAGTGTTACTCCCCCAATCTACAATTAGGAAAATTTGAACATAACCCTTTTCATGTGTATGACATTTAAAATTTTAATCCTAACCTTTTAGAGTTAATATTTGCCTCCCCTGACCTATCGAACCAACATAATTTAGCAACTTTTTACGATAAATTTAGCAACTTTTTCGGTGAATGTGTGATTTGTGATAATATTGATGATAATTTTAGCTAACAAATTTCATCACAAATCACATCATCGCCGAAAAAGTTGCTAAATTCACCGAAAATGTTACTAATTCATTGAAAATATTGCTAAATTAAATTGTTTCAAGAGATTAGGAGAGGTAACTATTAACTTAAAAATATTATAGTTGAATTTATAAATGTCATAAAAATGAAGGAGTGTATATGTAAATTTTCCATGCAGTTTACTATCCCAAGATGAAAATAGACTTTTATAAATGTATATCCACATGATTAAAGTTTATAATGTAATTATACTTCCCAAATGTATAATTATCAATTTTATATGGTGGAAATTTAAATATAATTATATTAAAAGTGCCATTTTGATTTATTAATATTGAAGCAATATGGTTGGGACTCTTTAAGTGTGTGAAGTAGAAGTCGAGAGGAACATTAATAGTTTTTGTTTCATAAAAAAGGAAATGGTTAAAGCTCTTACAATTGAGGGGAGAGTCAAATTGATTCTCCTACTATTATAGGTAAATATCCACATGATTAAAGTTTATAATGTAATTATACTTCCCAAATGTATAATTATCAATTTTATATGGTGGAAATTTAAATATAATTATATTGAAAGTGCCATTTTGATTTATTAATATTGAAGCAATATGGTTGGGACTCTTTAAGTGTGTGAAGTAGAAGTTGAGAGGAACATTAATAATTTTTGTTTCATAAAAAAGGAAATGGTTAAAGCTCTTACAATTGAGGGGAGAGTCAAATTGATTCTCCTACTATTATAGGTAAATGATCAATTTTTACCTGAATTTAGATACACTGACTCGTATTTTAATGTCAAAGTTGCCCGACCAAAATACACATGACTTGTAGTGGTCTTGACCAAATATACACACAATCTGTATTAAAAATAGACTTAAACGAAATTTACGGATATCATAGCGGAACATTCTCAGAACGAGAAGAAAATTATAATACAATGGAAAAGGAAATCTTAGCAATAATTAGAGGAATAACGAAATGGATATTATTTTTGCTACCCAAACCTTTTAAAATATTGACTGACAATCAAGCAGCAACGACTTTCGTAAAACAAAATTTAGATGATGGACCACATATGAGAAAACTACATAGATGACAATTTTACTTATCTCAGTTTAATGCTACTTATGAGCATGTTGCAGGGAAAAACAATTTCATTGCAGATTACCTCACTCGTGAAAATGAGTACAAGTGAAAAAGGGAAGACCAGTACTAGTGATGAAGGCCCGTTCGTTCGAGATTTTGAAAATATAATGATTGACTACAATGAATATCTCGAAGCAGTTGAGGAAAAAATTGGACATATAGAAGTTGTAGTTAAAGACCTCAGAGCTGATCTTGAAAAGGCCAGAGATCTTACTACAATCTTCTACAGAACTATAGATGAACTCAAATTGAGCTATGGGAGAGAAAATCCCAAAGAAATCAAAGTCGAACAAGCAGAACACTCATTTCAACCACCAACAAGCCAAGGAAATGCTTCAAACCCCATCTCCCAAGAGGAGAAAGAGAAGCAACAATTAAAAGCTAGATTGCTAGCTACAAGACCAATTATTCGAAATACTGGCATTCGAACTCTGAACATTGCTACTGACGAATTCTATAAGAATTATCATTAAGCAACTATTGTTGCTTATGAAAAGATTAGAGAAATCCCTGAACTCTTTTACAATCCCAAGCGCTCTCTATTCCCATGAATCATAGCATTCAACAAAGCAAATCCTGAAGTCGTACACCAGCTTTTTGCACATGGATACCTAAACCTCATATATCCTAGCTTGAGCCTCATTGAACTCAAGAATTTCCCGGAAAAAATAATAGAAACCATCAAGAATCACAGTAAAAACAAGAGCTATGTTAGCCTCATAATATTTTCAGTCACACCTGAAAAAGATGAACAGACTAATATCATTTATCCTGTTATTAATCTGACCATCTTGAATAAAATCCCTTTAACAAACATCCAAGTCCAAGCAACAAAAGAACAACTTTTTGAAATTCCTCCATTTGACAAGTCTTGGGCAAATTATAGAAGATCAACAGGAGCACTAGCAGTGAGTTGTCAACTCGACAGACTCTGGAGAGAAGGCTACAAAAATCTTTATCAAGAAGAAAATTTTATAATTGTCACCAATGATGATGGATCTCCTGGAAACCAGATGATAAAATATTTGACTTCAGGTTCCACAAACTGTTGCCAAAGAACTTCCAAGGAAGCACAGCTGTAAAGAAAAAGTTTGATGAATTATACCAGAGAGAAGAAAACAAAACCAACAAGACATATTGATGTAGACACGTAAAGAGCTGAGATCTTGCCGACAGAAATAAACGAACAAGATAATGCCAGCACAAGAACAGTTGAACTACAATAATGCGCCGTGATGTAAGCGCTTATGTAATCATTTTTTATCTTTCACTATAAATAGATGTAAAGAGAAGAAGAGAGGGTAGAGTTTTGCATATTCCCTTTGTAAGTTTGTATGTTTGTATCTTTCTACACTATGTTTTAAAGAATTCCCTTTTAGAGAAAGGAAAGTATCCTTAATGAAATGATATAATCTCTTTATCAACAAAACATGAGTTCTTCATATTTATTCAAACTCAAACAAAGTGAGTATACAAAGAGAGAAGACAAAGTCCGAAAGAGTAGGTAAATCATGCAGAGTGGAGTGTAAGACGCGTACGAACAAGTAAGACACATTCAACTCTCAAAGGTATAATCTCTCTTTCGTTTTAGTTTGTTTACTTATGTTGAATCTCTAAATTGTTGATTTAAGATTATAGAAGTTTATTGGGATTACTTCTTCGAGTACCTAAACTGATAAAATTGTGTGAGACACTTAAAAAATCAATTTGGTTTTACCGCTTTTTCCACTAAAAAACCACTCGATAGACCCCTTTGTAATTGGTATCAGAGCTATAAGATCAAATAAAAAATGAACTAAAAACATGATAAAATGGTGTATCGAAGAACTTTAAACATGACCTTAGAGAAATTTATTATTGAAATAATTTCTGGTATTTATGTTGAAGATGGATTATTAAATTTGATTAATTATTTATGCCAGAACAAAAACGAATGTTTACACTTTTATTCTAAAATCTTATACTTAGCTGAAAGAATATCTGAAGTTCATTACTCAAGCTTAAGAAATAATTAATTATGTATAAAAACAGATTTCAATCGAATTCTAGATTAACTAAAGAAGGAGATTATGCTTCAGGACAAACTTTTAATTTTCCTGAACTTAAGGTATACAGTATCCAAGAAGCTTGGAATTTTTTAAGAACTTTTGATCAAACAACAAGAAGTTTTAGAGAAAATTTACTAGAACATAAAAAATCAAGATATACTTATTTAGTAACTTTACCTTCATAGAAATACCTTAAATCTAATTAAAGACCAAATTGCGTTACTAGAAAAAACTTTTGAATATACAGTATGGTACGAGCCTAATAAGAATCTAAATGAATCTGTTATATATTATTATACAGACGAAGAATAATACTAATAAATTAATCTATTAACAATTTAACATATAAGAATTGAAAAATGGAAATAATGAGTTGTACGTGAAAAGGACAATTGTAAAGAAAATGTCGAACAAACCTTCACGCGGGGCACCGTTAAGCGTAAACGGTTCACCATTTCCACCCCTACAAGTAGACAAGCTGCTTATTATTATATTCTAGTCGAGGGGCAAAAAAGTAAATTCACATGTAAACGCAAGTTATAAGGCAGACAGGTAGACAAGTTGCTTGTTATTATATTATGATTAAGGGCAAAAAAGTAAATTTGTGTGTGAACACAAGCTAGCAAGCAACCAGCCTAACAAGCTTCACAACAACAATAAAAATTGTCCTTTTTATTATAGGTAAAGGTAATGATAACAATGTCTGACTTTAACTAATACAAACTTATCCATTCTCAAATTTATTTCCATTTGGAAATTTGATACCTATACATTTGCAAATCTGCCATCCGATTATTTTATTTTTATTTTATCTTTGTTTCTTTTATTTAATTGTTAAGTAAATTTAGCGTGATAACCTTTGCTATTCCAACACATATGCACAATAACTATATGTTCATCTTTCTTTTACACATATTTATATTTGTAAATTCATAGAAAAATCTGTGTTTGACTCTATCTTATATTATTCATAGAATTTTTGTTTATGCGGCGTTGGAGAATTTTATTGACTTTTCAAAAAAGTTTTTGTTAACTTTCACATTATAATCAAGTTGATAACATGTATGGTCATAAAAAAAGTGAGTAATATATATTACATTTGTTTCAAATTAATTGTCACTTTAACTAAATTTTGATCGTAAATTACTCACACATTATAATAATTTACAATATGAAATTATCGTTATTAGAAAGATATTTTTCTAACAATTATAATAAAGGTGATTCTACATTGTAAGTCACGGTCAAAATTAGTTAAAATAATAATTACTTTGGAACGGAAGGAGTATATGTTTGGCTTAGGGCTCCTTCCTCTGGGCGATTCCAGAGCATTCTTCACCGCCATACTTGCTCCATCCAACTTGGCCATTTCTGGCACCGATGATCATCATTTCTAAGCGGTCGTCGGTGGCCTAACTCTTTCTTTTGCACTTTCTGTCTTTTCTTTCATGCTTCAAAGTCGGTAGCTTCTGGTTCTGGGATTGTCATCATCAGTCGAGTGTTGTCGACGTATCAATCATCCTTGCTTAGCCTGGTGTCAGTGAAATCTTGTGCTCAACTTTAGCTTGCTCATGGGAGGTTGGGGTTTTTCAGCGACTGACGAAGTCTATTCAGTTCCGGTGAGTTATTTTTGCTATTTGGTGTTTGTTGCTGGGTATACCTACAAATTGGAAGTGTTGCTGCTTGTGCTTGGGGTATTGGTGTTTTATGTGTATTTTGAGTGTATGATGCGAATTAGATTGTTGATTGTGTTGTGTTGTTGGAGTATTGTCATTTACAAGTATTGCCTAGTTCATATTTTGTACTCTTGTTAGTGGGTAAGGAGTTTTAATTGTTTGCCTATGGACCCTGGGTTTAAGGAGGCATTTGAGGAGTTAGTTTACACACAGTTGAAAGATGAATTGCCAAGAGCAGTGTTGGAACGTCTTGAACATATGAATCATCCAAGAGAAGTTATTTGGGTTGCTCGTGATTTCAAAGATAAGGGTAATATCCTGTTTAAGGATTATTATTATCCAACTGCTATAGACATGTATGAAAGGATCATTCAATTTTTATGCGTGGGTATACCAATTCGCAGTCAGGATGCGTAGGTTATGTCTGAACTGGGTGTTACTCTCACTCTCAGTTTCAATCTAGCAACATGTTGGTTGAAGTTGGAGCAATATGAGCTTGATGCTTACATTGTTAAAGTTCGTCGCAGGAGCGCTCTTTCCTTTTTGCATAGAGGGGTGGTGGAAAATGGTAGGATAGATTTGTAGATGACCCTTAAGTTTGAACCAAATAGCAAGATTGTTTTGAGGGGGCTAAAAAAATTGGAAGAGGAGTATGGATCTTCCTTGGATGGATATGCGAATTCAAAGCAAATACACGTCAATCAGAAGGGCTTTGATCTATTGCGGACTCACCGAACTCGTAAAGGAGTTGATGTTGCAAAATGGAGTTCCCTTAAGTTAAATCATAATGACTTTTCTTTAGGGATAGTAAATATGGGTTCCGAATATAGTCAAGTGCGTCCGAAAGATCAGATGATTCCTATGAAAGATGTTACTCAAATAGTAGCAGAGCTGGGGAACAGGTTGGCAGGTCGAGATAGAGCGAAGGACGAGCATGTGAAAATTACCTCTGCTAGTCAACAAGTTTGTGAAGCAATCAACGACAATAATGTGTTTTCTCTCAAACCTAAGTCAATAGATGAAGATGAATTAAGCTGTTTAACATCTTGTAACAAAGAAGTAGAAGACAATTCTTCAATTATGGTGGAAACAAGCTTTGTTAATGAGATGGAAACAAGTACACTTGGTAGGGATGAAGGTGGTTGTGATCGAGAGATGATTATTTTTTCATGTTCTAGAAAACCTGGCGAAATTATGAGAATTCCCAAGAAACTCTACCATAAGAGAGTGAAAGGAAAGAATGTGAGTTTTTCTTGCAGACACTGTCATAGTTTTCTAATAGTTATGAAGATTCCTACTTTTAGCTCGACGGAGATACTACTTATTGGAAAAGGTGAAAGTAAAGCAGAAGGTGAAAGTGAAGCGGAAGTTGAAATCGTGTATCAGCGTAGTTGGGCCACAGGACTTGGTGCATAGGATGGATTATGAGCAGCAACAAAATGATAATGACGATTTAGAAAGTGTGATTTCTCATTCCCTGCAAGGTGTAGCAAACAAAACAAATCTATCAAACACCAAGGAGGATGACATCTTTTGTTTCAAGTCTCGGTCCCGACCCTTTAAGAGAAAGCGAAATTCTAAAATTGATAAACTATATGTAGGAGTAGCAGTATAAATAAGTACAAGACCAAGCAACATAGAGCAACGACCTTTGAAAAAAGTAAGTTCTCTTTCAATAGGAAACTACCTTTATTTGTAGGAAACAGGTGCATACTGGCATTAGAAAAAGAAAAAAGGAAAATTGAGCATATGGAGGTTGGCATCATGTCTCCGATCAGAAAGAGGCACTTCATGGGAAAGCGATGTGATAAGATTAAGCTTGTATTTACAGTTATAAAGAAAACTGTTGTATATGTACACTGATGTTTGTCTTTGTTGAATGATATGGACTATTTTGGCAAAAACAAAATGTATGTGTTTGGCTCCTTCCTTTACCCTCATTCACTCTTTTGCTCTCTAATATGCCTCCTCTCTCTATATATCTATTTATATGTTTCTGTTATATGTTGTCATAATTTTTAATTTTATTTCATTTTACTTTATTTTTTTATAGTCCAATCAACTCTCAATTTTAAAAGAAAATTTTGAAAATGATTTCACTGGAAATCGTTTTCCAAGAGAAATGGCTTTCCCATGTCAATTTTCCCTTATTTGGTAGGAGACAAATCGATTTTACGAAAATGACGATATATATCGACATAAGTGGTGATATATATTACAAATGAAAATATTTGGAGGTCAAAACTCATATTTGAGTTTTTTCATTCCATCCTATCATATTATAAACTTTCGATTCAAACAACTAAATTTGAATGATAATTGTCATTGCCCACCACCACTAAAACATGTACAACAGGGAGAAAAAGTATTTTGCATTTATTTATGAAAAAAGTGGTGCTATAGCTTTACGATATTATCGCTAATGTACGTGCCAAAGATTTTAAAGAATAAACTAATAATTTAATTAGTAGCACGTTATAAATAATATATTTTTAAAATTTATCGTGTGTTTAGTACAAAAGAAGGTTGAGAAAATAATCTCTAAAGAAAATTATTTTTCCATAAAGGAATGAAATTGACTTCTTCTGTTCAACCTAGTAAAAATATTTTTCTCCCTTGATTATTATACCAACATGGTGGTGGTGGTGGTGGTGGTGGTGGGTGTAAAGAGAGAAGGGTTCTCAATCCTTCTATCTCTACACCCACAACCACCATTCACCACCACCGGTAGATCCGCAGCCACCACGCCATTGGTTGCTGTCTGTCGGAATCGCTTGCGGGTGTGGTGGCGATGACGGCTGTAGTGGTGGTGGTGGGTGGTGGTTGTGGGTGTACAGTCTCTCTACACCCACAACGGGTTCTCAACCCATCTCTCTCTACACCCACAACCACCACCCACTATCACCACTAAAGCCACCACCACCACCATGTAGCCAGCCGAAGTAGCCAACGAGTGTAGCAGCGACGACGACCCTAGTGATGGTTGTGAGTATAGCGATGGAAGGATATATAAAGAGAACCCTTCTCTCTATACACCCACAATCGCCACACCGCCACCGCTAACCTGCCGTCGGCGCCACACTCGCCGGCAACTCCGGCGAATAACGACCACTGACATTGTGGTGGCGACTTTAGTGGTGGTGGTGGGTGTTGGGTGATAGTTGTGGGAGAAGATAGAGAAAGAGAAAGAGAAGTGTGATAACATGGAATTTTTGGGTGACTTGGATGCCACGCGGCAGGTCAAACACATAAAAATTAGTCAAACAAACTCTGTCGTCCACGTAATCAAACCATCGAGTCACCACCAATTGACTCGGCGATGTCCCTCTACAATTTGTTTTTTACCACATGAATCCAAAATGAAATTATGAATTATTGTTGTACTATTTGTGAAAGTAAAGATTATTAGAATTTAATTTTCCCATAAAGAACAGATATTAACAACTGTATTATTATACTTTTAGAGTATGTTTGGTTTTTCTCAATTTTCTAGTGTTTGGTACAAAAAAAGTTTGAAAATCATTTCTAAAGAAAATCATTTTCCTCTAAAGGAAGGAAATTGACTTCCTTTGTTCAACCTAGAAAAATAATTTTCCACCATTGATTGTTGGATCAATTTTCACTACTAACTCTAACTGAAATTTGAGGCCGAAATTTAACATTAATGGTTTTGCTCGAAATTTTGTAATATGATAGAATTGATTTAAAAAACCTCAAATATAATTTTTTAGCTCAAAATATTTTTATTTGATAACATTTATCACGATATATACTAGATCAGAAGTTTTTGCCGCTAAAACTAACTGAAACTATTAAAAATTCAAACTGAACTGTTTGAATTGACACTTTATGATTTGATAGTATGGACTAAGTAAAGTTCAAATATAAATTTTGAGCTCCAAATATTTTCATTTGTAACATATATCGCCACTTTTGTCGACATTTTTTTGCGGTTAAATATGACTGAAACTTAAGAGCAAAATTCAATTTTCTCAGTTTGTCACGAAACTTTACAATACGATAGAAATGATCAAGAAAAGCTCAAATATGAATTTTGAGCTCCAAATATTTTCATTTGTAACATATATCGCTACTTTTGTCGACATTTTTTTGCGCTTAAATATGATTGAAACTTAAAAGCAAAATTCAATTTTATCGGTTTATCATGAAACTTTACAACACGATAGAAATGATTAAGAAAAACTCAAATATGAATTTTGAGCTCCAAATATTTTCATTTGTAACATATATCGCTACTTATATCGACATTACATATATGGTCATTTTCCGAAAAATAATTTGTCTCCTACTAAACAAGTAAAAATTTGGCATGGAAAACCATTTTCCTTGGAAAACTATTTCTCATGGGAAATAATTTCCTCAGAAATAATTTTTCTCTCAATCAAACACACCCTTAGGATAATATTTTTTCATTATGGAATTTAATGGTAGTAGCTTTTAGGTAATTTATATATAACTCATTTATTCAACTCACATAATTTATTTAGAAATGCCAAAAAAAATATCTGAAGTGACATTTACCTATCTTCACTATTTTATTTACCTTTCCTTACATTCCCGTATCTAAACTTACATTACCTTATTTACTTACATACTTACTCACACCGCAAAAGAACAAGGCCAAACTTTATATAACAAGTGATCGTATATATTGAAAAAATTATGATCAAGATCTTTAAAATTTGATTGCACAATCTTCAAAGATCGCAATTAATAGCGCTGAGAAATTTCGTTCGAATCGAATTTGTTTGACCCGGAAAAAACCCGGCTTTGTCCGAATCCAATTTCGACATGATCGAATTGACCAAATATTTGTGCACAATATTTCTATTTTTCTATTGTTAGAACCCGATTTTATCCCAAATTTAACTTCATCTGACTTTCCTTACCCGGTTTGATTTGAAAAGATCGGGGTTAACTATCAATTTCTCCTCTGAATTTTGACGTTGACCTAACCCAAATTACCCAAACACAGATTTTTACCAAAGCCAACAATTAATATGAAAGAAACACTATAAAAGATGTATTATGTAGCAAAACAAGATAAGGTAGATCGCCATATCAAGGCCAAAATGTTTTAAAACCCTCATACAATGGACATCGACGTTGACAAATGACAATACATACAAACAAAGAGTGGCATTACTTCACGTAATCCTCAAAGATCATTATCGCAATTTCCTACTTCAAGAGAATTAGTTGGTTAATTAATAAAAAATGTCACAATTAAGGAAGATTCTTTGGATGCCAACACATTAGCTAGTAGCTTACCATAATAATAATCGTGTCTAATTATCCAACTTATCTATCGCCTTTCCTTCACAGAATCGTTTTGGGGGTGTTTGGCTACAAGTTTTTTGGGTAACTTTTAGCTTTTTAGATAGTTTTTAGTTTTTTGATCAAGGTTAAAAAGCTATTTGAGGTGTTTGGTAAGTAACTTTTTGTATTAACTTTTTGGACTTAAAAAGTTAGTTTTCAAAAAGCTAGTTGATGAAACTTTTTGAGGTAGCTTTTCAAAAAAGCTACTTTACCAAATACTTTTCCTGCAATCAGCTAACCCAAACAGCTAAAGTCAAACAGTTAATCCAAAAAGCTATCAACTAACAGCTACTAGCTACCAGTTGGTTGCCTAACAGGGCCTTTGTTTCTTTCTCTTTTTTTTTAACTTCTCTTTCCTCCCATATTCTTGATCAACATTATTCATATACAAGTTGAAGTTAGCAGATAAAACAAACCCATGACGCCCAATAATTTCTGCCACATTTTTTATATTATATTCGATCAATCAATATAACCACCATAAACATTAATAATAATAAACTAGTAAGATCTACCCTACTTTTACTATTGTTTTGACTATTATTCAACGGCAGATCTCTAACTTCTAATTACGAGTGATCAGTACATTATTATTTTATATAATAAACATAAAATTTTTAATTTTTAATTTTAAATTATACTAAATTATTATTTTTTAGGATTAACAGTGGTCGTGGTCACCCTCTAACCGTCTAACATACTCCCAAGTCCGCCAGTGCTTTTATTATAGTCTCAAGATTTTTTATTACCATAAACTAATAAGTAAGAGCGTAAGTAAAATAAGAAAAGTAGGTAAAGTAATGAAGTTATATATGATTGTGTAAGTATTGATATATAGGTCATATCAATAATCAATTACATTACACTTTTTAAATTAATAATATGAATAAAGTAAGTCACATAAATTAAATCACATGTGAATTTTCAAATAATATGTTATGTAAGTAAACTAAGTAAAAATAGTTAACCAAAAAGACAGGATCTCAATGGGTTAGTTTGTCACAAATATTTAATATTCCATTAAAAAATATAGCATTATGCTGATTTTATATGAATACTTTTCACTATAAATTACATAATAAAACATCAAAATTGCAAATATATCATTGACAATAGTATGAAATCATAGTAAACCATCTTTCAAAATAGTTATTACCAAATTCACTTTTTACCATTCTTTATGTTTTTCTTTATTCTTATATGATAAATTATTATTATTATTATTATTATTATTATTATATATATATTAAAAAATAAAAAAAAAATCAGTCTTGACAAATTTTAAAGTGTAAACATGAGAAACTTTAGGCTATTTTTATTTTGAAACGGATGATGGTGTAGTAATTATTATTGGTTTATTATTACCATATATATATAATATTGATTTATTTATAAATAGATCCCTGCTCATACCCTGTCTTTTCTCTGACAATTTTTCAGAAAACAATCATCCACAACACTCTCCCACCTTCTCCGATCACCACCATCAATGGCGTCCTTGAAGCTCACTCCAACCTCCTCCTCCTCCCTCAAATCCAACCCAAACCCATCCATCTCAACTCAGTCCCTGACTCGCACGAGTCGGGTCGGGTTCCGGGTAAGATGTTCCTCCTCTGATTCCAACTCGGTCGACCCGGATCTCACCGTCAAGGTCAACGGGTTGACCATGCCCAACCCCTTCGTCATCGGGTCGGGCCCACCTGGTACTAACTATACTGTTATGAAGAGGGCATTTGATGAAGGATGGGGTGCAGTGATTGCTAAAACTGTGAGAATTTCCCCCTTTTGATTTGATTGATTAGTCTTGTTGATTCAGTTTGATTGATGCATGATTGATGCTGTGAATGATTCGAGCAAATGCTGTGAATGGTTCAAGTGTATATAGTAAGAGATAAGCAGTATAGTTTATGTCAGTATCCATCAAATTGAAATCTGGTATGATGAGATCATGATTGATGCATGGCTTGACTTAATCTTTTGAGATGTTTTAGGGTTCTTGTGATAATTGTTTAAAGAAATGTTGTGATGGGTATAAGTGGGAATTTGTGATAAGAGTGATTCAAGTATATATATAGTAAGAGATGGAAGTATAGTTTATGTCATTATCAAATTATTAAATTCTGAATTCTGATGTATTCCTATCATTTTTATTGACTAGGCTAGAGTCATAGTTTAACTTTACCATTAGGCAGTATAAAGATCAAGAAAAATAAAGGGTATAAAGAATCAGTTCTGTAGATCCCAGAATTGGGTTTGATTATTTATTGATTATAGAGGGATACTTCCATTTTCTACCAATTTGGTTATTTACCAATTGAAAATTTCAGAAGAATCGAATTGAAATTAGAAAGAACTGATTGGATTAAGGGTTGTTTGTATCTTGTACAGCTGTTTTAGGAAGAGAAAAAAGTATGATCTGGGACAGGTTGATCTTATGATCCTGATAATCTTGATTATTATTTGGTGTGATCTTGTTTTGTGTAAATTAAATGTGGGTTGCCTTGTGGATTGGCTGTTGTATCGTTTCGTATGATAGGCAACAAAGTACCTAAGAAGAAAGAAATGGCTGCAATTTGATGCCTGAATATATTGTAGTTGACAATTAGATGAGTAATTTTAATGCTTTGTTAATAGAAGTCAATTGTATTGCCTTGGGAAGATACTTAATGATCTCCGTGTATGACACATTGCATTTATAAACAATTTCTGAGATCGTATCGGTAGATTTATTATAGTTCAATATTCTTATTACCAAATTTCAGAACATTCGTTTCCGAAGCCATTCTGCAATCACATCTTGCTCATACATGTCACTTCTATTTGGATAAGTGGCACAAAGACTAGTGAATAGTGATGGTGGGTTTTGGACATATGGCAAGGGTCATATGAACTAGTTTTATTAGCGTCCAAAAACCCTCAAAAATATGTAGAGCGTAGTATTGTCCAATTTCACTACCCCCAAAGTATCGTATATTAGCGTCCAAAAACCTTCAAAAATATGGCTTTAATACTTCTTTTCATCTTTGAATACATGTGTCTTACTTAAGATTGCAATGCTTCTAGGTTTCCTTGGATGCTGCTAAAGTGATAAATGTAACTCCTCGCTATGCACGCCTAAAAGCTGGGGTTAATGGGTCCCCAAAAGGACAAATAATTGGGTGGCAGAACATTGAGCTGATTAGTGACCGCCCCCTTGAAACAATGTTGAAAGAATTCAAGCAGTTGAAGAAAGAGTATCCCGATAGAATTCTAATTGCTTCAATCATGGAGGAATATAACAAGGCTGCCTGGGAGGAGCTTATTGACAGAGTCGAGCAAACTGGCGTTGTAATATTCTCTCTCTCTCCTTTGATCTAGTTTTCATGCATTGATATAAGACATGATTCTTAACACAACTGGCAAAATTTTGTCCTACCCAGGAAACACCAAGTACTCCCTCCGCTCCATATTAATTAACACTTTGAAAAAATTTTGATCGTTAATTATTCACAAATTACAATGAGTTACGATATGAAATTACATTTATTGTAATTTTTAGTAAAGTATCTTTGTAATGATGGTAATTTCATATTGTAACTCATTGTGATTTGTGAGTAATTAACGGTCAAAATTCAGTCAATGTGTCAATTAATAAGGGAGTACATTCAAAGATGTTTTGTTTGAATTTTGACGTTGATCTATTTTACCGGAATATTCAGACACAACGTTTTCCTTTTTTCTACTGTTTGGACTCAATTTTCACCCGAATTTACATTTGTCCAAATCTTTCGGCTTGGTTCGACCTGGAAAAAAAATTGGGTGACGGACACATATTTCTCGCCTGAATTTTGATATTTGACTGATTTGACCGACTCGAATTTGACCCAAACCCAAATTTTTGCCAGCGATTATTCTGAAGAAGCTAATCTGTTCATCATTTTTGTATTCTCAAGGATGCAATTGAAATCAACTTCTCGTGTCCTCATGGGATGCCGGAGCGTAAAATGGGTGCTGCTGTAGGCCAAGACTGTGCCTTGTTAGAGGAGGTTTGTGGTTGGATTAATGCAAAAGCTACTGTTCCTGTCTGGGCCAAGATGACCCCCAACATCACTGACATCACACAGGTTGGTAGACATCTCAAATTCTCCATTTGAAATGTCCCTGTGTAACCGAGTTTCTCATATTAGATTTAGATTTTAGAAGTATAATGCCATAGCGAACATCACCACATAGTGCCATTGAGCAACTTCAACCTCTCTCTTTCTTATCACTCCCTTCATTTCAAAATAACCATCACTTTTCGACTTTCGTGGTCTCCAATGCGATAATTTGACCATCATTTTCTGTGAACATGTATTTCCAAAAGATTACAAGATCATATTTGTATGAAGGTTTTCGCTCTGAATCTAATGATAGTAATATTTCTTCTGATAGATCATTACATGTTGAGAAATTAGTAGTCAAAGTTTTCGAATTTTGACCGCACATAGTTCATTAACAACATATAATTTGAAAGAGAGGGGGTATTAGTTATCTGTTTTGACAGGGGAGGGGTGTTAAGCAGGAATTGCATTGTCAAAATTAGCCCTCAAAATGCTGTTCATTTGGACTATGGATGTCTTGCTTTGAGGAAATACCGTTCCTTATGCTTTCAATTAAGGGGTTGTGTTTTTTCGCTAATAGCACTTCACAAGTTTGTATTGGATGAAGTTCTACTTCAGTATTCTGCATTATGTTATGCTCATTGCTGATGTATTTCGATCTTTCATGGGCAACACAGCCAGCAAGGGTTGCACTCAAATCAGGATGTGAAGGGATTGCCGCTATAAACACCATCATGAGTGTCATGGGGATCAATCTCAAGACTCTACGCCCCGAGCCTTGTGTTGAAGGGTTAGCATTTCATGCCATACAAATTTCGACTGCTTTTAGCATTTCATGCCATACAAATTTCGACTGCTTTTGATTTTACAGCCAACCATCCTGATCGTTTTGAGTAATGATGACCGTGTCCTAATCCTCAGGTACTCGACCCCTGGTGGCTATTCTGCGAAAGCAGTTCATCCTATCGCACTTGCAAAGGTGATGAGCATTGCTAAGATGATGAAGGCGGAGTTCAGTGAGGAGCATTCCTTGTCTGGGATTGGAGGCGTAGAAACTGGTTCTGATGCTGCTGAGTTTATTCTTCTGGGTGCTAACACTGTCCAGGTTAAACTCAGATCTCTCTTTCATAAATATGTTATTTCTATGATCCAATTTGATTGCATAAAAAGGTCAGCCTGTCGCACACAGCGTCCCTGCAAGCGGGGGTCCGGGGAAGGGTCCCACCACAAAGGTGTAATGTAGGCAAACCTTACTTACATTTCTGCAAGAGGTTGCTTCCAGGACTTTAATTTGATTGCATATTATATCTATTTTCCTGAGTGGCACTGTCAAAGGATAATGTCAGTCGCGAAAAGTTTCGCATGTTTAACTAAGGTTGCGTTTGGTCCGAAAACTTTTCCCATGTTCAGTTGTCCCTAATAGATGAGAAAGTTTTAATGTGGGACCCGTTATTTCACTCTCAAGCTTGATAAACATTTTCTTAAGGGGGTTAGGGAAAGTTTTTCCCAGGAAAATCTTTCCCGAGGAACTGCCAAACGCACCACAACAGAAATGCATGCACCCTGTGTAGGATGATTGTGACGTGGAAATGATATTGCTATTGATGGTTGTATGCTCACAGTGCAAATAAGCAGTGTAACATGACTCTGCCGTGCTTGTGTTGAGTGTCTACTAGCTCTTAATATGGACCTGAGTTCCAGATACAACCGGTTTCTGAGTAATGAGGTTTTTGGTCTTTGTCCAAATTGTAGTGACTGTGAGAGTCCATTTCGGGAAATTATTCTGGCAATGAATTAATCGCAATTAGCAAATGAAATCACAGGGTTTTGTTAAACTGCCTTTTGCTGTTTTTAATTTCTATTGCTTCCCCTGAAGTACTCTAATGTCCCAGTCCCTGCTGTAGGTGATGCGTCTTGTTTTGTATTTTCGGTCTAGGACATAAGATAAACGTGTCTTCATCCAAATCGGACTGTGTTGTGTATGACAATTGTATGAAGTGAAATGAGGAGACGGAGAAATATAGTTGTATGCTTTTGCTTGATCTATGTACTTCGCCTTGACATCCCTGCTTCTCAGTGCTGTTTGGTGTGCATCTTTTAGTAATAAATGCACAAAAGGGTACAACAATTTTTCGTCCGATATCCGGTTTGTCGTGACCCGAGCCCAGATCTTTGAGAGGCCCAATCAAATTGTATAATCAAGTTTGGTGTGTATTTCAGGTGTGCACTGGTGTTATGATGCATGGATATGGTCTTGTAAAGAAACTATGCAGTGAGCTGAAAGACTTCATGAGGATGCACAATTTCACGACAATTGAAGATTTCAGAGGGTACAGTTAGTTAGCACTTAGCAGCACTAGAGGGCTTTTGCTTCAAATGCTCTGTGCTAATATACCATTTTTTTTTGGGGCCAACAGGGCATCCCTACCGTACTTCACGACACACACAGACCTGGTACGAATGCAGCAGGAGGCAATCCGGCAAAGAAAAGCTGTCAAAAAAGGCTTGGCTTCTGACAAAGACTGGACTGGAGACGGCTTTGTCCAGGAAACGGAAAGCATGGTTTCCAACTGATACATATCTTACCGACGTGAGTCTTCTTTTTTTCTCCTCTCGTATGAGAAAACCCTTTTCCCCTTGTATGATTTCTCTTGGAACTGAATCATCAAACCTTTCCTTGTGAATCCATGTTGCTTTTCTCTGACTGTCGTCGAAACTCTCGCATCGTTCTTCTTGCTTTCGATTGCTGAGTTCCTCTTCCATTTCTTTTATGAAGGATGTGGTTGGCATTTTCCCCCTAGTTGATCAATTTTCCCAGTGTTTGCCATTTGGTTGTGTTTAATGGATAAGAAAATTTTAAGGTGGGGTCCGCTTAGGGCTGTGTATCTGTCTGGACTGAAAAAGGGTTTGGACCTAGGGAAGTTGGGTCCAATCCTCGGTCCAAGAAATTAGCTTATTAGGTCCAAAAAGCTAATATAAAAAGCAACTTACCAAACACCTGAAGTAGCATTTTACCTTATCAAAAAGCTAAAAGCTACCCAAAAAGTTGGATAGCCAAACACCCCCTTAAAATGAGAATTCATATTTTGCTGATATTTTCAGAATACTAAGCACAGAAAATTCAAGTATAGTTTGAATATTTCAAACCCTTTTTCCAAGGGTTTGAGGATGTAAATATAAATGCCTTAAAATACACTTTCCTACGAAAAACTTTCCAAAGGAAAATTCCTCTCGTAATTCTACCGAACACACAACATTAAGATAAAAGAAAAGAAGAAGAAATGATGGGTGTTTTCATTGTCTTCGTTGTGCAGTTTGGAAAACTTGGTTGAAGCACGAGAAATACTTAACAAGAAGCAGCTGGTGTTGCATATGAACATACCTCCTCCATGCACAAAGCTCCATCAGTTATGTTGGGAAGATGAGATGAAACTGCTAACACATTCCATTTCAGGCTGCAACCATGGATTGTTTTCATTCAGGGTAACTTTTTATGTGATGTACTTTAATAAATAAAATTAAGGGGACCATGTGTTTTTTTCTTCATTTCATGGAATGTGACCATTTTATGTAATGTAAATGGTGTACAGTTCTCCCTCGTCTTCTAGGAATGACTATTTCATTTGTCTCTTCACTTTGAATATTTTGCTTTTGACTCCCCCGTCGTAGTTACTGCGACCCAAAAAGTTTAGACCCGATTTGACCTGAACTGAGCATAGACCTGACCCATACATGATCTGATTGACCCGTTTGTCGTGTGTATTCGTAAAAGACCCAATGAAGGGTTAAGTTGCAACATTTTGTGGGGCTTATCAAGTCAATAAACAAGGAATTGTGCATGATTTAGCTAGGATTAGGAGGCTGATTTTTACCCCTTGAAGATTTGTTAAGAAATAGTTGCCATTGTGGGGCACGTTTACTACTTTACTACACTCGAGTGGATACCTTTGAGCTGGCCGAGATTGAGGCCACTTTTAAACTTTAGGTTGCGTGTGGTTGGTCAAAAATCTTGGGAGATGGTCAATTTTTCCGGGCTGATCTTGGAAGAAACTTTATGGGGGGAGGGCACCATTTCCTGCATTTTCCTAGGGAAAATTTCGGGAGGGGGGTTTTATGGGAATTTTTCTCGAGGAAATTTTTCCCATGAAAAATTTTCCTTGGGAAAAATTTCAGCGGGTTCCTAATATATGCTCCCTTAGTAGAATCTTTTTTCCAAATAAACCAAGTGAATAGAGGTATATCAAGGTTTACGGGACCATTCTATTAAGTATTAAGGCATCTCCCTAAGTAGTTATCAAATAGAATAGAAGAAAAAGTCAAAGAGGGGTTACAATGCCAGATGGTTACATTGTTTAAAAAGTGACCCTGCTTGACCATCTACTTTGCTGCTAGATTTGTTTCTCCATGGATATGGCGCAAGGAAAATTTATCTAGCTGGGAAGTAAGTTTTTTGATGTCTCGAATATCATGTCAGTTTGCTAAGAGGAGTTAATAAAATCTTGGACGACTTTGATGAGGATTAGACAGTTAGGTTGTCTCCTTCAATGTGGACTTGGTTGAACTCAACTTGTATAGTGTTGTCGACCAAATCTTTACCACTGTTTATGTCTATCATCTTAGATCTCCAAAATCATCGACTCAAACCATTATCTTCAAATGAAAGCTAGCTTATGTTCGCTGATCATCTCCAATTCGCAAGAAACCTTCTGAATCTGTCAAAAATTTGACATTAGCAAGGGGACAAAAGCTTCTAGGGTTTGAAGAGGGCAAAGAATATATGACAATATTTCATGGTTGAACAACGCTGGAGCTGCGTAGTGGAGTGTGAAGAGGCTAGAGATGATAATGAGTCGGTTCTGGACATGACCGAAACTCATAAGTTTAAACTCACTCCCAACTCGTAAGGTCTGAAAATATTGGATCGATACCTAGACACATAGGTCCACGATTTATTTGAAGTACTAAGCATAACCGTAAAAACAATAAGGTATATATACCTAGTTGAATTAACAAAATGACCCCAATGGCATAGATGCTGTTGTGAAGAAGCAAACATCATCTAGTTGTAATCTTAGTGAGGTGGCTTAGTTGCTAGAGGATGACTACTCTAGCTTTACTTTGGAATTAATTGCTAGATGCTATTGTGAAGAGGCAAGCATCACATTTCGAATATTAATGTCAAACGATTCTAACCGATCCTCAGGTCGGATCTAGGGTTGAGACTTAGACCTAGACCTGAAAAAGATTGGTAGACCCATTAGCTCCAAAAATACTAGACCCGGATTCACCTAAATGGGTCAGGTTTGTGGACTTTGCGCGGGTCTGGATCAAGCTTAGGACCCACTGTCATCCCTAAAGGAGGTTGAGCACGAGAATGCTACCACGACCAAAGATGTCAACAAAGATGAGCAACAACAACCACAAGATTGATGGGCAGGAGATCTAGGTTTTGTGAAGGCTTGATTTGGTTTGAAAAAGAAAATGACGAAGATCTGGATTTGTTTTTCTCTTTTTCTTGATTTTAGGACAAAAATTTACATTTTCTAAATTTTTGAAAAAATATATTCACTAAAATGAAGTTGATGTAAAACAAAATAACGATTATCTAGGGCCATAAGTTAGGGTTTCAGAATACTTTTTATTTTTCAAAATTTAAAATTTTGTATACAAGTAGGATTTTTTTTTCCAATTTCAGAAAATATCCACGAAATGAAAATGTAAAAAAAAACCTAACAATAGCAACTATATACTTTAAGCTAAGATTGAAAATTGTTTTTGTCAAATTTTAGAATATTCTTTTACGGTTCATATTTTTGAAAAAAATATTTGCAATTTTTTTGACATTTTTGGGAAAAATATATACTTTTCCGAATTTCAAAAAAATGTACAATGTTTTAAAAAAATAACAACAATAATAAAGCCATATGTTCGACACTATTAAGATGTTTCCCCAAAATTACACCTTTTTACAGAATATTACTTATATTTGCTAATTTCTAGAAAACTTTATTTTATCGCACTTTATTTTATTAAGGAAAGAATTTGGTCTCAATACTATTGAATATGGTCGGGTATGTAATGAAATAGACCCTTCAATTCAAGTTGGCTGATTAAATACTGTTCGAATGTATTTCAATTTCATAAAAATACAGGTCAAATGTATTTCAAGCTCAGATAATTACAGTTTGATCGTATTTTCTCGGACGATTTTGGGGCAATTTGGGTTTAGATAATTTCGGAATTTGGATTGTATTCAAAATCGTAAAATTTTGAGCTCATTATCGGGTCAGACTTTTGGATGTGGGTACACGTGGTTTTTCAAGACTTTCCTTTTAGGTTTCATTTAGCATCAAAGCAGGTTCTTCAAAGCAGTTTTTCAAAAACACTTTCTTGCGAATCGTTCAGAATCAATCTCTATACAAACTTCGGTTTATAATGAAAGGACTGTCCGCACCTAAAGTCTCAATCGCACTCAAATCCATGAATTTGGTGGCATGCTTTCATGAAAGTCTGTTGTTATTTTGGGGTTAATTGGTGTAAATTACTCCCTCCATCTCATATTAGTTGTCACTTCGTTAACTA
This sequence comes from Portulaca oleracea, assembly GCA_029582165.1. NCBI lineage: Eukaryota > Viridiplantae > Streptophyta > Magnoliopsida > Caryophyllales > Portulacaceae > Portulaca > Portulaca oleracea. The sequence continues at coordinate 42,463,901 of CM055872.1, read as the reverse complement.
TTATGGTCTCCAATATAACTTTTTTAGTAACATTGAAACATTATACTATTATAATAGTATTTTTCATTTCAAATATAATAATGGTAGTTTCATATAACAACTCATTGCATATATGTTGAGAAACTCATGGTCAAATTTCTGAAATTTGACTGCACGACTTCCAAAGATGACAATTACTCCCTTCGTTCCATATTAATTGTTATAATTTTGACTTTCACGATATCAATATTACTTTTTGATTAATAATTTCTTGTATAATATGTTATTTATAATTGTAATATTATACTTTTATAATAGTATTTTTCATTACAAATCTAATGGTGGTAATATTATATAGCTACTCATTATATATGTTAAAAAAATTTTGTGGACAAAATTTTTTAAATTTTGACTGCATGATTTCTAAAGACGTCGATTAATATGGAGTAGAAGGAGTAAGAGCAAATGCAATGACAATCCCATTTTTTGGAACGTAAGTGGTGGTCCACCCCTTCCACATCACTTATTATTCTTATTTTTTGGAATTTCATTCTACTTTATCTACAACAATAATGACACCCGTCAAATTTTGATTTGTTGAAAAAGAAAAAAATGAAGTATGTTTGCCCAAAGGAACGCTAAAGTGTTCCTAAAATGAAAGTTTAGAGCATGGGTAATGGGGAACTATTCCATGGAACTCTTACATTTTCTTTCTCCTCCTATCTCTATTTCTCTTCTACTCACCACCCATTTTCACAAAAGATGGAATGGTGCAAAATGGGTGGTGAGTAGGAGAGAGAAAATGTAAGAGTTCCATTGAATAATTCCACATTGCGCATACTCTTATGCTCACCGTTCTTTGTTCGGGCAAAACTTCGCTTTTTTTGCATATTTTCCAAGTTTATAATTCCATCATCAGATATGCTCTAGTGAAGGTAGAGCTGGGAAAAATTTGTCCGATGGGGAATACCCGAATTTTCCGACATAGAAAAAACTGGGTCTGGACATAGATTTTTCGTCCGAATTTTGATATTGACCGAATATTAGAAATAAACTTTCTCTTTTTTCTATTGTCCAAACCTGATTTTAGTTTCGTCCGAATTGTCCGAACATGAATTTCTTGTCCAAACTTTAACATTGTCCGAATTTGTCCGAACTGAATTTATCCGGACCCGAATTTTTTGCAGGCCCTAATTGAAATGAGAAAGTATATAAAACGATGCGTATCAAAAGTGGGGTCAAGAGACACGTGTCATAGTTCAATTGTGGAAATAATTTCCTTGAATGGCAAGTCTTCTGGAGTATATTCCTCTCTACACTCCCTCAAGTCGCTCCGCTTCCGATCATACCACACTCTCATACTCATACTCATCTCCTGCATTCCATATTTCCAAATTCCACTGCCTAAATTCATTCTCCAAAACCCTATCCCAGTAATCTTCTTCCTCACTTCACATCCCTTTCTCTATCTCTCTCGATAATCGCCATTGATGACTTGTGAAACTTGACGCCATTGATCATCACTTCTGAGTTGCCTCTTTCCAGTTCTGACTAAATCAACCGATTAGGGTTTCAGAATCGCATTCGCCATTATCTTTTCGGTGAGACTTTCGTAAATCTTAATCCTTGCATTGTGGCGCTGCATGTGTTTCATTCTGCGTTTCGAACTTCTACTCTTTGCATATTGCATTGCGTATAACATGGCTTCGTTTTTGCTCCTATTTCCGCCGGATGATTTGGTAGCTAGTCTTTTTGACGTTTGTCGCTCTTTCTGATTTTCGCCGTGCATTTATATGTCTATAATCTGGATAGTTGAAAATGGTTATCTTTTTTCAACTTTATGGACCTCATTAAACCTCCTCTTGGCACTTTTTCCATGGAGTAATAGGTAGTGAACCGTTTCTAAATCTTGGGTCAATTGGAGCCGGTTTCTTTAAGTTGTAAAATTTAGAGGTAAGACTGCTATAACTAACCCCTCCATATTTCACTTGGGTGGGATTTCGGAATTCGGAGCATTGGTTTCGGTTTTGTTTGTCAAGGTAACATTGGGTTTGGGTTGGAGTATTTTGACATTGTTTGAATGCTTGATGGGTTGCCTTTGTTTAGAGAAGAGTGTGAATGTTCGAGTCCAAACTGTGGAAGAGTGTGGATGCTGCAAAACCCCCCTTAACCTTGCTCAAACAAACATGGGGGCTGCTGAGATTCGAACTTGAGACCTCTTGCTTAAGCATGGCTCTGATACCATGTGGAATCATCTTAACCAAAAGTTTAAGCTTAAGCTAATGGTTGTAGGCCCAATGATGGTTTTATATTCTAACACCAACTACCAACTCAACCAAAAGGGTTCTGATAATTGTTCAAGACCTAAGACTAGGTTGTATGCTGTAACACAATATTTCTTGGAAACATATTTTTCAGTGGTGCTTGGAATCATATTTCTTGTTGATTTTGGAGCTGATTAAGGACATGCTTTGTATTGAAGTACATGATTCATTGGTGGGTTTGTGATCATCTAGTACTTTAGTTCTCCATTTTCCATGTAGGCGAGCATTAATCTATTTTTGCATACCTCCACAATGTGAATTTAGATTTCTACAAATTAGAGCAATCAAAGATTCAAAATCTGGTCCAACCTGAGTTCATGAACCCGAAAATGATTCGGGTAAAATCATAGGTTTTGTGTTGGAATTTTGACATTGACCATTTTGACTGAAACCCTGGACATAATATTTCTTTTATTTAACAAATCTGATTTGATCCGGATTGAAGTTTGTCCAAATTTTTTGAATTGTCCTGATTATCCATTCAACTTGGTGTGACCTGAAAAGATAAAAAACAAGGTGTTTAACAGACATAAGTTTCTCTTTCGAAATTTGATATTTGACCGATTAGGCAGAATAGAACTTAACCTGGCCTGACTTTTTGCCAATGCTACTACAAGTGCACAAACATCATGGATTTGTAATATTCTTTTTATTGATGTCCTTGAATTGGTGGAGAACTTGTCAAGAATTGCACAAATTGGGATACTATGTACCACCAAACTATACTTCTCTTTATAAGGCTTTGCAGAAATTGAAGAGTTTTCTACTTTCTGCATGCCATGTTTTTGTGCTTTAAGGCTTTATCTCTGTGGGTTTCCTTGTACTTGAATATCTCTATATATGCTTTACTAGTTACAAATTGTATGCTTTGCTTATGATTGTGGATTCTGCTTGTGAAGCTCTGAAAAGCTGTATTCGTTATTTTGATTTTTAGAACATTACTTGGCACTTCTAAAAGTCTGTGTAATAGGAACTTACGAACTTGAGGACCTCAGGACTATGCATTACAGTATCCACTATTGTTGATGATTTATTGAGCTAAGTGGTGACATTTTTTTTTATTGTTTGTCGTCTTTGTTACCTTCCTGTTTGTTTAAGTGTCAGGTCTAGCATTTCAAGATGTTTACTTCTTTCTGAATCTGGCATGCCTTGTTGTACTTTTCCTTCATCCGGTTTGTTTGGTTGTCATTTGTGGCAGACTGGCACTGGCTAAATTATTAATTTAGATCCCTTTACTTGTTTATTAATGGTGCTGATAAAAATTTTGCAGCAAAAGGTATGATATGATTTTGTATGCTCATGGTAGGTGAACTCATTCCTTTAATCGACAGGCGTAAACCTGAAAGATGGGGCATTCTTCAGATGAGTTAACTGATTTAAGTGAGTCAGAGGTGGAGGACTATGCAGACAAGGTCTATAGGCAACTAAAGAAGGGAGAGTTCCGAGTTAAGGCATCCACAAACTATTTCAAGTGTCCATTTTGTGCTGCAAAGAGAAATCAAGAATATTCATACAATGATCTGCTTCAGCATGCCAGAGGAATAGGCAAGAGCTGTAAGAGTGATAATTTAAGGCAAAAGGGGAACCATTTGGCATTGAAGGATTACTTGCAGAAATATCACAGTCCTAGAAGCTCATCGAAACCTCCTGAGAGGAGTGAGTCTCATGAGAAGAGCGAGTCTCATGTAGGACGTGATAGAAATGAAAAATTTGTTTGGCCATGGGTGGGCATTATAGCTAACCTCCCTGTTGAAAAGAAAGGTGGCAGATATGTCGGGGATAGTGGAAATAGGGTGAAGGAGGAGCTAGCAAGGAAAGGTTTCAACCCTTTGAAGGTAATTCCTTTGTGGAATCATCAGGGTCATTCTGGATATGCGGCTGTGAAGTTCAATAGGGATTTTGTTGGCTTTGCAAATGCAATGTCATTTGAGAAGACGTTTGCATCGGATTCCTGTGGTAAACTAGATTGGTATAGGAAAACATGTCCTGGAGACAAATTGTGTGGATGGGTGGCAAGAGAGGATGATTACAACTCATCTAGCATTGTGGGAAAGCATCTTCGTGATAATGGAGATCTGAAGTCAATTGCTGATGTTGAGCTTGAAGAAGACCAGAAAACAAAAAGTCTAGTATCGAACCTCACCAAGACAATTGAAGAAAAGAAAATTCAATCCAAAGAGATAGAAAGCAAGATACAACAGACTTCTGCTTCCTTGTGCGAATTGTTGCAGGAGAAAGACACAATGACGCAGAAATTTTATGATGGTATATGAACGCAACCTGTTTATATGGCAATATTTCATTTTTATCCTTTGGCTCCACAAAACATTTTGTTCTATTACCTTCTCTGGTGTGAGTCTTAGTTGAAAATTATTTTGTTTTTTTAAACTTTTTCTTGAATAGAGATCACAAGGATGCAGCAGACTACCTTGGCAGACACAAAGAATATACTTGTTGAACATGAAAAGTTCAAGAAAATCTTGGAATCTCGGAAAGAAAAACTGAAGCAACAAGAGAAGGAGTTGGAAAAGCGTGAAGCTGACTACGATAGTAAGATCATTAAGCTCCGACATCTGAGGAAAATGGTACAACTTCTTGTTTTAGCCTTGCTAGATGTAGTGACAAATATAGTGCATCATCACTCCCCTCCAATGCCATGAATAGTGAGGTTGCATGGCATATAATAATAAATTAGAAAGCAATAGCATACATGAACGAAATTGTACTTCCTCTCAAACATAAAGTTTCCCTTTGCCTTGCATTTTGTTTAGTTATTGGAATTATAACGTTGTTGTGTTCATGTCTAAGAAATTGTGGGTGCTGAATTGCCTGATACTTTTATGGAAGACTGGTTTTTCAGAGCAAGCTATATTCATAACTCAGTGGCCTCTGAATAAGTTCTGGTTTGAATGAAATGGCTTACATATGTTCTGCCCTGCTATTATCAATATATATATCTTTGGTAGTTGGTTTTTGATGCGGTAGATTTTGTGAACAGTTTGTTTCTTGGTTGTACATAACTTTGTATGGTGCTAGTTGAGCATTAGTTCTTTAATTTCTATTATTAATATATATCTTTTCCTATAGAAAAAAGTTCATCCCTACTACTAATGTGATAACAAATGTGTCTTTCTTTCAGAATGATTCGGCCACATTGGAGCAGCAGAAGGCAGATGAGAATGTGAGAGCACTTGTTGAGAAACACAAGGTGAATCATCTTTCCTCAATATGCATGCTTATAATGCTTGATTCTGCATCAATCTTGTGATGAAAGGCTCCTTCATTCATTTTGTTCATTCATCATTTGATAGGTGGAGAAAGAGGAACTTCACAAGAAAGCCATTGAACTACAAAAGCAGATTGATCAGAAGCAAGCACTGGAGTTGCAGATTGAGCAACTAAAAGGAGCTGCTCATGTCATGGAGCACATGGAAAGGGATGTTGAAACCAAGAAAAGGATGGATGAGATTCAAGAAGGGCTGAAGGAGAAAGAAGAAGAATTAGAGGATTTGGAGCAGCTGACTCAGGCTCTGATTGTCAAAGAACGGAAATGCAACGATGAGTTACAGGAAGCACGCAAAGAGTTGATTAATGTAAGTCGCTTCTTCTGGCTTTAAGTATTTGGTGGCGCCGCCAAAAATTCGGCTCTCGGTAAGTTTGGGTCAGTCAAATTCGGTCCATGTCAAAATTCGAACGAGAAATTAATGTCTGGGCCAGTTTCCTCTGGGTCGGAAAATTCAGATGGACCTAAAATCGGGTCAAAATCAGGTTGGGACAATAGAAAAACGAGAAATATTACGTCCGAATATTCGGTCAATGTCAAAATCAGGTTTGGACCAAATCGGGTTTTTCCTGGGTCAGACAATTTCGGGTATTCGGGTTGGACAAAATTTTGCTGATGCTAGTATTTGGATGGTAGTGTTAGGGATACTGTACCTCAGTTGTTTGGCGTTTTCTGTACTTTAACATAAATCCAACAATCTTCTAGGGCTTGCAACATAGCAGATCTATCCGTGCTACTATTGGTGTGAGGAATATGGGGGTGCTAGAGGAAAAACCATTCAAAAATGCAGCAGAAGCCAAGTACCCCACGAAAGAAGCACCAAATAAAGCAGAGAAGATGATCACAAAATGCGAACAGTACATAGAAGATCCTGACTGGCATCCTTTCAAAGTTGTACGTGAAAATGGTACAGATAAGGTATGGTATTATGATGTGTTTCTACAATAACATGCTTATTTCAATTAACAAAACAGCTATTTACACTAAAGGAAAAGCCAAACAAAGATTAAATATGAGCAAACTTATTATGTCGGAGTTGGAACTTGGATTATTACGTACATGTGTAGAATTAGAAGCCAAATATCCACTCCTACCTTAGGAAAGTATTGAACATTGAGTTAGCTGTGGGGTTATTATGATATCACATCACAAATATGTCCAAGGAAGTCCCTCCTCCCCCCTGATTTAGCCAGGCATCTAAGAAACTTATGTGAATGGGTAGTTGCCTGAGGTACCTGCGCTCTTGTTTGCTCCATTGTATGTGTATGAATAACCCCTTCCCGGTTTCTTCTAAGTTGACAATGAGAATGACCAAGTAGCGGGCGTATTTAGTTGCAAAACTGACCTGACTCGAATGACCTACACAAGCCTGACCCAAACCAGGCCTAAAAATGCCAAAACTGATTAATCCAAAATGGACCTGAATCCAACCTGAATTTATCTGTGATCGAAGTTCATTTTTTAACGATAATCTTATATGACAAAAAAGATAAGCTACCCGTAATCAGCAGGACCCGAAGATGACCCAACCCAAATGGGTCCAACCCGAACCCGACTAGAATGACCCAATTGCCAGGTCTAGGCATATTATGACACTGCTAGTTGCTGGTCAATTAAAATACACATGCTGCAAGATTGCAAACTAGTTTTTAAGATCTTTTCTCCATCCAGTTGATGCAAAGGGGAAAAAAATTAGGAATATAGTCTGAGAATATTATGGATTATGCTGTCATGACTCGTGGGATAATTTCATAGCTTTGTTACCCGAGTCGTGCATCACCACCTCCCCTCATTTTCATTTTCCCATCGTGACTTTACGATTATCCTTTCTGTTGCCTCCCTAGGCGGTTATCGATGAAGAGGACGAAAGGCTGAAAAGTATAAGGAATGAGATGGGTGAGGAAGTTTACAAGGCTGTGACAAAAGTACTGTGTGAGCTGAATGAATACAACCCTAGCGGTCGATATCCGGTGCCTGAGATTTGGAACTTCAAGGCAGACAGAAAAGCATCTCTGAAAGAGGGAGCGGAGTACATACTCAACCTGTGGAAAGTGAACAAGAGAAGGAGAAGAACTTAGAATGTGAAACTTGTTCATAAGTTATAACTGTAGGTGTAAATTGGGCTTTACTAATCGAGATTTTGCTGCCGAATGCCTTTTCTAACTGTCGCGATGCTAATATTTGGAAGGTGAAAGATCGATAGACTTGTATGCTTCCTGCAGGCTGTGGTTGAATCAATGATGTGTAGAGATAACATATGGCAATGATTTTCATTGTACAGTGATTATGGTTTAAATTAATTTTTTTTGTTTTATAATTGGAAGCCAATAATGGCAAAACTCGCATCAAAGATGCTATAAAGATCTGCAAAGTGCGAAGCAGCAAAACATCTGAAAACAGCAAAAATACAATTATTGTAAACCTTATCAGTCCAATCCAAACTTTAATCTTGGGTGAAGATGACCTTAAGACCGGATTGATAATTGTAAAGACTATTCTTTCTTAGAATCTTTTAGATGTGAATTGGTATTATTATGCTGAAACAATTGGAGTTGAACAATGCTTTTATCTCTTTGATGCATGGGGTTGCTCACAAGAGTTATGAGTCTAACATTGTATACAGGCTGTCAAATATTTGAGTTCAAATCGAGTTCAGGTTTGGGTCATTTTGAGTCGAGGAGAAAATTTGATGTTAGATATCTCTTTTTTTCCCGGTTAAACAGGCTAGTATCACTTTGATGCCTGAGGTTGAGGTTGCTCACAAGATTTATGAGTCTGACACAGCTGCATAGGTTGTCAAATATTTGAGTTTGGGTTTGGGTCATTTTGAATCTATGGGAAAATTTGATGTTTGATATCTCCTTTCTTCTAGTCAAACAGGCCTAGTATCACTTTGATGCCTGAGGTTGCTCACAAGAGTCACGAGTACACCTGTCAAATATTTGAGTTCGAGTTGTGGTCATTTTGAATCCATGAGAAAATTTGTTGTTAGATATCTCCTTTTTCCGGCCAAATAGACCTAGTTTTGGATTCAGACAATGGAATAAGAAACATATTGTGTTCACAGTTAAAAAACTAGAGAATGTCTATATTATTTCAACTCTTCATTTTCCGCTACTTTAACCTATATCAAACTCTCGACACTAGGACAAGGATGGGACACTCAACACTACAAAAATCTACAAATTTTCTAAAACATAATCGAGTCTGACACCTATATCTATGTCAGTATTAGACACCCCCGCACCCATGCTCTGAGTAACATAAGATGAATATCAAAGTTTGGATATTCATTTTTCCAATAATTTGTACAAGTTCATTGCTAGGGATAGTACCTCTACAATTTTTTTTGACAAAACCTCCTAGAAAGAATTCACAAACCGACACAAATCTCAGATGTATGTTGAAAGCATCTTAAACTCCAATCAACTCCCTAATTTCCATGTGCATAAACTTAATTAAACTTCAAGTAATGCTACATTACAAGGTGTTTCCATTCACAACATGACTCACAAATCAATTTCCTTCACAATCAATCAATCATTTGATTAATAACAATGCAAGCATCATTTGATTAATAACATCCCTTAGCCTGCTTAGTTACCATTCTCAACAACAATAGTACAGCTCAAAATAGCAAAAACCTCAAAAACTACCATAACCATGCTATTTCAACTAACTTCCCTGGCTCTTCTTCTCCTTATAAGCCAAGCTGAACCCACAAAAGCGAGGACGAACAAAACCGAGCTCTTAAACCAGTTTAGAAGGCCAAAACGCGGCGAGAAAAGCCGTGGGGGTCCCACCTCTTGTGTGGGACCCCATGCTGTCCACGTACGCGGGGACATATTCGTCAATGGCTAGGAGGAAGGACTGCAAGCTGATCCACTCCCCGAGCTACGGCTTTGGGGAGAATTTGTTTTGGGGAGAGGGCCGAAAGTGGGGGCCCAAGGATGCAGTTGCCGCGTGGTTGTCTGAAAAGCGGTGGTATCACTACAACAATAACTCCTGTAGTAGTAGTAGTAACGAATCTGGGTCTGGGTCTGGATCTGGGTCTAAGGTTGAGTGTGGGCATTATACTCAGATTGTTTGGCGAGACACGAAATGGGTTGGATGTTCGAAGATTATTTGTGATACTGGGGATTCCTTCATAACATGTGAGTACTTCCCCCCGGGGAATTACATTGGGGAAAGGCCGTACTAAAAGTGTATATGTCAGGGATGAGACTGCTTATATCTGTATCTTCTCCTGTTGTTATTATGGACGGTTTGGGGAGTTTATTTTCTAGGTTGTCAGCCTTATATAACTTGTGTGCTACATGTAAAGTTGTTGTAATTGTGTATAAATGTAAATGCCAATGAGGCTTCTTGGATGATATCAAGTCTGCATGAGTTGAAATCCCATGAAAAACTTCATGAAATATGAATCTTTTCTTGTTTAACAAAACAATGGAAAAGAGTATTATGATACAGCTTTTCAAGGAAGTTGGAAAGTATGACACAGTAAAACATTATTTATAATTTCTTATTTATAGTTATATGAGAGTTAGTTTAGTTTTAAAAGTAAATTTCCAAGATGCTATAATTTGTTGCAATTTCGAAATTACAAAAGAAAAAGGTTTGTTGACAGTTTTAAAGGTATTAACAGATATTATAGATTTTGATATCTTTATAATTGTATTAGAAAAAGTTCAGAAAATTTCAGCCACCAATATGATAATTATAGATTTATTCATTCCTTCCATTTCTATAATACTTTTGACCTTTTAGGTTTTATATTAGGGCTACGGTGGTATCTATAAGAGAGTTTCCTGTTGATATCAAGTCTCGAGTTTAAATTATAGTTACAGTGCATTACCGACGGACCCAAAAATATGTTGCAAATTTGAATTATGAATGCAATTGATTTGGCACTCGTCAATATTGACTATTGAGAGCACATTCTTGTCAAAGACAAAACGTATAATTAAAGATACTGGAACGTTATATACTCACCTTTATTATTGAATACTACTATACCAACTTTTACACCTATATGATTTTAATATATTTGTCATGACTTTAATGGTTGTAAACTGATCTCAAGGATGAATTTAGTGAATTTGTATTGGCTTCTTATGGGTTTCGAGAAGTTTTCACTGCTTGCCACAATGTCCTTAAGACCAATTCACCAACACTTAAGTCGTGATAAGTACATTAAAATCAACTAATTATAAGGTCAGTAAATTAATATCCAATAGTAGATATATATATATATATATATATATATATATATATATATATGTATATTACGATCCAACACCCAAAAAGGCAGGTACATTACGATTCAAAAATCCTAATTAATTGAAATGGACAGACTATACTCAAAGTTTAGATCAATATTTGGGTATGCACTTAACAATTTCCACAACAAAAAAGCATGCCAAATCTATCAGTCTATTGAATAATATGTGCAATCCAGAGTTTCTGTGCATAAATGTCACAACACAAAAGAGGAAGCAAAGTGAAAATTAAGATAACCATCCCCTCCTGAAGAACGAACGTGTATTACAACATCAAAGTACAATCTCAACTGTATCAGTGTATAAGATGGAACTGCGAAGAGGGTGAAATCCTGAGTAGAAGAAGAAAGTTACAGCTTCTTGTACCGCTTTTCAACCTCCTCCAACCTTTCAATGTCCTTGTAGTATTTGCAAATACGGTAAATGCACCTAGTAATAAATACATAAATAGCATCAAATTCGACATGAATAGTTAGGACTTTCACGGTAACAAAATGTCTTGAGAATGCGATTCGCATTGGCGTTGTGAATACATACCAGTAGAGGACGCAAGCTGAAGCGCACAGAATGACATTCCTCTGAGCTTTGTAGATCTGTCAGGACCAATTCACAACATAGGTTTTAAAATTAGTGCATAATAAGAGGCAAATACATGGGGTGATTTGGTGGTGGCAAATGCAAGGATTAATCACACAAAGGGGCTTATTTAGATCTCAACAAATTTTATCTATAACCTGGAAAAACCGGGTATGGGCACAGATTTTTCATCTGAATTTCGACATTGAATGAAAACTCGGACTCTTATTTCTATTTATCCGAACCCGACTAAGTTGCCTGAATCGTCAGACCCCATAAAAACCAGGTAACGATTATCTATTTCTCGTACGAATTTTGGCATTGACAATTTGACCAGGGCCCGACATTTGGTCATAGGGGTAAAAACCAGGTATGAATCTTGCAACCGGACCAAAGTAGCAGACACAATTCATCGCCATACAAGCACACAGAACGCTTCATCACAACTCCAGATATTGTATTTTCTCACTAAGAATTTATGAAGGCAAGGTAAATAAAAAAATTAAAAGAAAAAACATTCACATTCATAGTATAACTAGTCTGTTATTCATCTGCATCAACTAGCTTTCTATAAAGGTAAAACTAAAAGGAAATACTGTTAAAAAATGTTTTGTCCCTCAGCAGCCCTTGATTGCCGGTGCAAGTGTAAAAGATGCACTTGACACACCATCACATACATGATTGTCGAAACCGACAACGTGATACGGCAAATTTCACAGAAAAGGTGACTATGTTGGATCTAATGAAAATGTCTTCTGCTCTTGCATTAAACTCAGCAAGGGAAAAAAGCTTTATAGTATGTAGATAGCGGTTGGTCGAATACCACTGTCGGGTTATGGAAGGAACGTAGGATAATATATTTGATTACCTTGAATTGGTAAAGAGAGAAGAAGATAGTAGAGAAGAAATAATTTTGTTTTACTTGAATTGCTTGATTGGTTGATTGTAAATGAACAATTATATGGGTTTTTACAATTGACACCTTCACCAAGTACAATGAACATTTCTCTACCAACAATGAACATTCATCCATCCTGACCATTCATATTCTGTGGATACATTTTTCTTAATTATTCCCCTATTCAAAGTACCTTTAGTAAAAGAACATTTAATGTATCAAGTATCACACAAGAAGATTATTCTAGATATTTTGACTAAGATTTTTCTAGATTAATTCTGAAGTTTAGCACTACCCCTTAATCTAGAAAAATCTTGAACTCCAATATGAACTTCTTTGTCGGTACTGCCTTGGCAAATATGTCTGAAAGTTGATCTCCTGTCTTGTAGAAGTATAGCTTAATCTCGACTTTATCAACAAACCCAGGAATGAAGTGACGTTAAATTTCTATATATGTGGATGACAGAAAGAGCACCTAGCGGGTATGTGTAGAATCCTTAGAATGCAAGTAAAACAAAGCCCAAGTCAGATCTTTTTGTCCCAAGAAAAATATGTTGAAGATCTCCTTAAAAGAGTTTAACATGAGCAATTGCAAGCCTATGGGCACACCTATAGTTGTTAATGAAAAACTCTCTAAAAATAACGATAATGGAGGAAATTGATGGATCCATTAATCAAAGTCTTGTCGGACCGTTGATATATCTCACACACCAGGCCCGATATAGTGCAGTAAGCATTGTTTTGAAGTTCATGAATAAACCTAGCAAGGCACAATTTGCAGCAGCTAAGAGAATACTTCAGTATATCGAAGGAACAAAGTGTCATGGAATTCGCTACGAAACAAAAAAGGTCTTTAAACTCATAGGGTCCATGGATAGCGATTGGCCAGGTTGTGTGGATGACAAAAGGAGTAATAGTGAGTATGTGTTTCAACTTGGATAAAACAATTTCATGGAGCTTGAAGAAACAAGCAAGAGTTGCACTATCATCAGCAGAAGCAGAGTAGCAACAATGACTAGTGTTGTATGTAAAGCTATTTGGTTAAGATGAATTTTTGCTGACTTACGAGTTGGTTAAGATGACCCTACAACACTCTTCTGTGACAATATGTCAACAATAGCAATGACAAAAATCCAGTCTTTCACAGTCGCACAATGCACATAGGAATTCAACATCACTTCATTTGCAAGTTAGTTGACAAAGGCAAGATTAAGCTACACTTCTGCAAGATAGGAGATCAACTTGTGGACATATTTACCAAGGCAGTATCGACAAAATTAGTTCATATACTTCTAGGAACAACTTGGTGTCCAAGATTTTCTAGATTAAGGGGGAGTGTTAAAAATCAAAATTAATCTAGAAACCTTGGTCAAAATATCTAGAATAATCTTCTTATATGATGCTTAGATACATTGACTGTTCTTGTTACTAGAAGATACTATGAATACAGGGAATCATCTAGAAAAATGTATTCATTAATTATGAAATCGTTAGGATGCATGAATGTTCATCATATTAGGGGAGGAAGGTTCATTGGACTTGGTGAAAATGCCAACTACAAAAAGCCACGTAATTGTTCATTTATACTTTATCTAATCAATTAATTTAAAGTAAAACAAAATCATATCTTCTCTACTATCTTCTCCCTTTAGCGTTTCAACATAATCAAATATATTATCAATCCCTCCTTCCATAACCCAGCATAAACCACAATTTAAAATGAGGAAAAGGCTATCAACCCTCTTCAGCTTCTACATACAACTAATACAAGTGCATTTACAACATTCCTGTAGTGATGGTTTTGCTAACTTTATCTTCTACTAAAAAGGGACTAAAATTTGCTCATATGCAAAAAGTTAGATCACTCATGAACCTCTATTTTACCAGATTATTACCTCCATTTTTGTCGTCACCTAAACGCATCTAACTTGATTTGGCACAAGTTTAGTTTTGCCCTTTTATGTAATTATTGATTCATTTTGTCATCTTCTCACACTTACAGGACTTTCACTAGAAACTCGAGAGACTAGTGAATCTCGAGGCAATAGGCACATTGAGATACTAGGACGGTAGCTAAAGAAGATGGAAGCCTATCCAAAAACCGGTTCATACATTCATCGCTGTATGCCTGTATAGAAGTCCTGAGGACTAAAAGAAGTTCAAAATGACTCCCAATAGGCAACCATACAAATTGTGCACAAGTTATAAAACTTGTTACGTGCACACGCAGCGTGAAGAAGAGCATGGCCGTGCGAAATGATGCAATGTAGAAATAGAAGAATGTGAAGTTGTGCATGGTTGGCTGACAATGGAGTACTGCATGGCCATGCAACTTTTGATTTCAAAACAACCTAATGAATGACATTTCCCTATGGAGGTCACTTTTGCACCTTTTCTGGAGGTTGGGGAAGAGACACTAGTTTAATTTAATTCTCAGTATTTTTCTCTGAAAGATTCAATTGCTTGGATTTTAATTGAAAAATAATTGGTAGCCAATTATCCCCTCATTTCAAAGCCAAAGTAGTAGATAGGTGAGCTCCACAAAGTGCTCTTCAACAAAGTTAGTAAATCTCCTCCCTCTTGACAAAATGACAAAAGCTTAAATATCCAACAAGCCAATCAATTATTGAACCTCTCTACAATATAGTCCCGAACAGAAGTGCTCTTGTAAGAAGCACCAAGAGGAAGACCAAAGCAAGAAGGGAGGTGGTCAATATAACCAAATAAATGGGCCAACGCAAGAATATGTGAAATCTCACCAACAGGATAAGAGTATTTTTTGAAAATCTAACTCTTCCGTTAGACATACCTTCGAAAAGAACGAGGATACATCTCGATTAACGAAAATTAATCTCATTAGGATTGCAAAAAATGGGAGAATTATCAACAAGGAAAAGACGGGGAAGCACAAAATATAAGGAGTACCAATAAGCTAACCATTCAAACAAACAAGCCTCTAATACTTTATTCACCCATCCGCTCAATGCTTCCATAACCAAAATGAACAACAATGACAAATGATCACTTTGTGTTAAGCCTCTCAGACATGCGGAGAAAAAACCATAAGCTTCACCGATCAATCAAGAAAGAAACCCACACAATCCAAACACAAAATGACTCCCGATTTCTCCACTTGCTAGGGTAGCTTAGTCTCCCAGAATACCCCAATAGACATGATCATAGGCCTCCTCAATGTTAAGCTTAAAGAGAATTTTATGGTTTCCTTCAAGTTGCCCATATTTGTTATAAAATCAACACACTTGTTTGTAATTAGGGCAACATCAAGAATCTGATGCCCGGGAACGAAGGCATATTGGTTAGGGAAAACTATTGTTGTACACACCACCTTCCTTAACCTTGAAGCCAATTTAGCGAGAATTTTACACACTACCCATGAGAATGATAGGTCAAACTACTTGATATCATCGGCACCACCAACTTTAGAAGTCAAGCTAAAGGAAGTATCATTCAAAACTTTTCTCAAATAACACCTTTAAAGTGAAAGACGGCAAAAAGGCCCAGAAGTCTCCTCCTTAATAGAGCTCCAACAATTCTAAAAATAAGGCAATATGTCTTGGACATTTACCTTTGCCTAACTCTCCTACTCCGCCAGACCTCTTACTAGGTACATGGCATCAACAAGACTAATAGAAGCAAACGAGATTTCATCAATAAATGCCCTCATTGCATCATAATTTCATATTCATGATGATGATTTTGAAGAAGTGGGTGATTATAACGTTAGATAGGGCAGCATCAATTAGCAATCCACATTTATGTTGTAAAAGGCATTAAACTTCCTTCTATTGTTGACTGATGGGTGAAAAAAGTTGGTGCAGTGACTACCATTCACATCTCACTGTTGTTGTGCACTACACGGCTACGCCTAAAATATCTTTCGACTTCCAATCTTTGAAACCTCAATACCAAGGTAAGGAATTGTGGTTGCTCCTTCTAATGCAAAGACTACACCTGATCCACCATGTTAGCCATCTTAGAATCAAGACGGCCAAAAACATCCTAGTTCCACACTTTAAGTGTCATTTATAGATGATTGAACTTCTTCGCTAAAAGGAAACTAGGCATCCCACAAACATTCAACTCTCAATGTGTGTGTTAATATATCTTCTATTGTAAAAAAAAATAAAAAAAAAAAGGGACCGAAACTAGCCCACTTGCAAAATGTTACTCACATACTAAAAGTACCTAGGACATTTCCCCTTTCTAGATGAGTGATTTGCAAAAACCAGGCCACTCTTCATTATCATTTTTTCAACGCACTAAAGAGGCCAGATTAACCTTTAATTCGAAAGTACCTCCAACACTTGCATGTCCTACCAAAAGCAATGCACAACTGCGATACCTAATGTGCCCTCCAATGATATTGTAATCAGGTATATTTGAACTGGTAACAGGTAACTACTGAAAAAAAAAATGCTAGGGATTTGGGGTTACTCATGTCTACTTTTTGTAGGGCACATAAGCACTGGCGGTACTTTGGCTTTGGAAATAATGCAATTGGGAAATTGATCGTGAATATTCAGTGTTGTTGCCAGACACCAATACTTCCCTACAGTGAAGCAACTAGTAGCTACTGAAAGAACTTACATTCACAAATTATTCCACAATTTGATATTCAACAACCCAAAAAAGAAAAACCCCACCTAAGCAAAAACAAGCTCTGAAAAATCCCTAATCAACAGTCAATTCACTATCCTATCAACCCAAAATTTGGACTCCTAAATGCTACAAGGGAGCTCAAATCAACACTATTTAACAGACCACAAAGTTAGTAAGAGTGTAAGCCCCTAATCAACAATCAACCACTTTGCAGTAAATCCCAAACTTAGGCCTCACAAGTGATCAGCCCAAACGAATCAAAATTCAAAAAATCATAGCAACAATCAATGCGAAAATTACCGATTTCTCATAGCGATCTCTCTCAGCAGCAGTACAGATCTCCGAAGTACAGGACAAGCGGTGCTCGTTCTTCCAGTAAAGATCTAGAATAGTCACAAAAAATGCTTAAAACAACCTCTCCAAAACCCTAAACAGAAACCAACCCAATGAAACTCAACTCGAAAATTGAGGAAAAGGGAATATTACCTAGGAGCTGAAAAGCGGCGAAAGGGACGATGAACATCAATGGCTGTAGAGCGAGAGAGACGAGGGAAACAAGGCGAGATTTGATGAGCTTTGGCGATGGAAGAGTGAGAAGAAGCATCACAGCTGCCTCTGCTGCTACGGCGTATGAGAGCACCATCCATTGCAGACCCATTTCTCTCTCTCTCTCTCTCTCTCTCTCTCTTACTTTCTCTCTCTAAGTTCAGCAGCAGAGCAGTAGAAGTTGGAGGTTCTGGGTAGCTCAAATGGAGAAGACTTGAATTGAATGCTTAGTATCCAAGGAAAGAATGCTTAATATTACGTGCTTACATGAATTTAGGACACGCTTGTGTTGTGTTCCCACATACATAATTTGCCAACTTGTTGGTCAATTCAACTGGGTCAAACCCGGACTAGATCGGACTGAATCGGAACCTGAAATAGCAAAACTTTGAACCAAAAATCAGACTGCAAACAACCGGTCCCATTCCAGACCAACCCAACTAAGGCACCGTTCTTTTGTATGTTGCGTTTGCGTTGCGTTGCGTTTGCGCTTCGATAAGTTGCATTTGGGTTGTGTTAGGTTGCGGTAGGAAATAACAAAAAGGTGAGTAGAAGTGAATAGTAGATTGTGATAAGTTGCGTTATCTTGCGTTTGTCATGCGTTAGGTTTTATTGATTTTGCATCGCACTTGGGTGCGTTAACGCACAAAAGAACGGTGCCTAAGATTTGGATCATACCAACCCAAATCGGTTTGGACCAGTTGAGATATTTAAAAGAAATTACAGACGGACTACAGTTCCAAATTGTTTTAAAAAGAAAATTATAGTCATGATTGGTCATCCAATATGTTGCATCATTTACTTCGGATAGATGTATTGTAAAGAGTAATCTTCGCGTTGATTTGAAAAGAAAAACTTAATACCTCTAGTTATCATGTGAATCTACCAAGGGAGATAATTACATTTACCTTACCTGACATATGTGGTAATAATTTTTGCACACCCGACATTTGAGAAATAATTTTCACCCTACCTGACATTTAAGTGGTCGTAAATTTAAACCACCTAAGATATATTATAATGGTTTTTTGTGGAAATTTCCGGCAAGTATTAAAAAAATGAATAGGAAGTGACATGTTTACCCTTGCTATTAATTCATAGTATTTTCAATTAAAAACGAAATTACCTATTTACCCTTATAGAAGACGACAGTGAGAAGAATGGAGTGATATATTTCTTTTTTAGATCGACAGTCTTTTCCCCCTTTTTCCAAACAAAACAATTGAAGGGTCAGTATTATCATTTCAATCGCAATCTTAAGGGCAGTTTTGTACTTTCACATAATTATGTAGGGGTATTATTGTATTTTCATTTCTCAGATGACAAGTTACCGGAATTTGACACAAAAAAACACTTTCACTAAATGTCAGGTAGGGTGAAATTATTTCTCAAATGTCGGGTGTGCAAAAATCATTACCACATATGTCAGGTAGGGTAAATGTAATTATCTACCAAGGGGTCTGAAAACTATCTTAGATAGCTTGGATTAGGATTAGGTTGTCCCCTTCAATTTGGACCCTTTAGAGCCCGATTTGAATGTTTTTGTTGAAGACCAAACCTCGGTGCTAGTGCTTATATCATCAAGATGGATTGGGAGCTAACTCGAGTAGCACTTGTTGCGCATAATCTACCTAAGTGATCTCGGATGACAAAACCCATTGATGAGCCATGATTGTTGAGTGACTTGTCAAATTTTACCCAATCAAGTCTTGGAGGGTTCCACCAAACAGAAGAGTAGTTGTATGTTCGTTGTCTTCTTTGGTTGTTGATAGTGAGAGGTGGTTGATCTTGAGGGGAGAATCTTCTTCTGGCTCGCCACATACATAACTTCTCTTGGCTCGGATTGTGACCATCGTGGTGTTGACGATGGATTTGTTGTACGTACAATCGTTGCGCTACCTCTAAATGCTCCAAATAACATGAGTGGCTCTTAGAAACTCATTTAAGGGTAGTGAGTTCCTAAAAGTGTTGAGGATGATGGAACCTTCGTTGTGTATTGCCAATTGAAAGACGTGGCCAACCACCCATGGGTTTTTGCAGCATCCCAATTTTTACTTGTGAATGACATTCATATATAAGGTGGCTATCGGCAGTGGCGGATCCAGGATTTAGCGTCAGTGGAGTCAATAATAATTTGCTAAAAAGTTAAAATTTAACAAGACCTAAAGTAAGTTGGCAAATTAGTAATTCATAATTCAATTAACTAGCAATAATTCAATGAACTAACAAGTAAATATTCTGAATCTTAACAATTGACGATATCCGAAGTCAAATAGAATGGTAAGTTATGCATTCAATTAGTAAATTCTATTTTCATAACGTTCACATAATTTAATTCATGAACAGGTACTCCTAATTTGATAATATTGACTCATTTAACGAATCAATAAATTATACAAACCCTGATTTAGCCACAAGACTACAAAAGGATTGAAAAAATACCATAGTTTCACGAGAATTGAGAATAAACTAAGATTGGACTATAGAAAAAATACTAATGATTATAGAAACTTAGAACTTAGAGAGTAATTTAAAATAATATATCATGAGAGGTTGAGTTGAGAGAGTGGATTTACAGAGATGGACCGAAAGAAGGAGACTGGCAGCAGATCAAGCGCAGAATGCGGTGGGCAGCTGCACAGGACACGCAGAGGTGGTTGCCATCAGGGGTTGACGACGACGAGTTCGCTGATTTTTGAGTTAGTGGGTTTGTGAAGGAGTCGTTACATGGTCTACTGTAGTATACCTACCTAGATACACTACTTATATCAAATTATTTTTAAAAATTAATCAATATTTAATTACAAAATTCATTATAAATTTATTAATATTATTAAAAAATTCATCGATATTTTTTGAAGTTTTCATTTTTTTCATAAAAATTTACCACATAAAAAATTAATATATTTCAGCTCTAAATAGATTAAATAAGGCAACGACACAATCAAATTTTGGTAGGACAAACTCGCGCCAAGTAGTGAATCGATTTTCAAAGGAAAATTGGAATCTAATAAACCAAACTTTATGTCCATTTTGATCTAACAAACCAAACTTAACTTTTTGTTAATGGCAAACTGTACTTAACATAATATTTTTCTTAGTGAACTATGTCATTTTTCCGGTTACCGGAAAAATGACATGGAAGTTTTTTTTGCTGATGTGGAGTGTTTATAGGCAAAAAATAAAAGGAAAATGAAGATGCTTTGTGCTTTTATTTTTTTCCTATAAAAAATAAAAGGCAAAAAATAATATTTTTCTTAGTGAACCTCCACCAATTTCCGGTTACCGGAATAAAAATGTGGAGTGTTTTATATATAGGCAAATAGAGGTAGAAGGGACAAGCCATCATCATTTTCCTTTTATTTTTTTGCCTATAAAACACTCCACATCAGCAAAAAAACCTCCATGTCGTTTTTCCGGTAACCGAAAATCAGTGGAGGTTCACTAAGAAAAATATTATGTTAAGTACAGTTTGCCATTAACAAAAAGTTAAGTTTGATTTGTTAGATCAAAATGGACATAAAGTTTGGTTTATTAGATTCCAATTTTCCATTTTCAAAAAAATTGCACTCCTTGGGTCTGACATGATTTGAACACGCACCTATATGCTTGACGGAAAACACACATGCCGCCTGACCAACCTTCATGTACTAATTATTTTTGCACACAAATTATGTATATCCAGTATATGTATATATTTTTTTGCCGAAAACAGTTCTTTTTTTTTTCAAAATTCCAGTGGAGTCGCTTGACTCCACTGGATACAAGCCAGATCCGCCCCTGGCTATCGGTCAAGTTGTGGATTATGTGACTCCTCGTCGAAGCAAATAACCTATTAGTGGGAGACTGTTGTGGTGGGTTTGCCAAAGAAACACTTTGAGTTTTGGTTGAGCATCTAATTTCGAAATCCATTGCCCTTACCATTTTTCTTGGTCTTCTAAATCATGGCATAACCAGGTGGCTGACTTGTAGTGAAATTGTTGCTACCCATTATACCCCAACACATTTCATTTTGCTCATTGGATACGGTAATCGGAGTTTGCTGAACTAGCCTAATTAGGTGATACGGGAGAACATGTTTATGTTTTTCCACATCCCATTCATTGTTGAGGATGAATTCTTTAACCTTAGTTTCATTGTTTAAATGAAAGGGTGGCTGGTTGTAAAGATTTGTAAGAGACAACTGATGGCACCGGTTATCATTCAAAAGTTAACATGATCGCCATTACCAATTTTCCATCTAAACCTTTTTTTTTTTACAAAAACTTAGAAGCTTTACACAAGTTCTTCTAAACCCATGATTTTGATAGCTTGGGGTCCTTCAGGAACCAATTCCCTGACTCGTTGTATTTGGCTGTCATTTGGGAGACCCAAAAGTTGTTTTTTTTCATGCAAGAGTTTCCAAATTAATTTGCATTGGAAATCATAGGCATTCCTTTTTCTGTGGAGTTCTACCATAAAAGTTTCTATTAATTCTATCAACATTTTCACAAGTAGGTTTAGGCATAACGAAACCTTCCGTAGTATAGGCTGGGAGGGACTAGAGATTAGCTTGGATTAGAATAGTTCTACCAACTTTGGACACAACATTTACTTCTCAATTAGATAGCTTATTGGCTGCTTTTTCTAGAATAGATGAGAACAATTCTTTTTTTTTTTTTTACTTCCAATGATATAGGGGCATCTAAGGTACTTACTTATAGATTCTTTAGTAGGGATGTCGAAATCCCCTTAGCATGCTTATTGTATCTGGTTAGCTAAGGCGTTGGCAGGAAAAAAAAAATCATTGTTGTGATAGATTACAAAAATTATAAAGTACAGTCTTAAGATTTCTACAGGGCGACTCAGTTCCTTTACAACAAAGGAGACTACCATCCGCACACAGAAGATAAGGGATGTTCATTCCAGAAGCACAAATTTTGACACCTAAATCCTTTCTTTCTATCTTGGCTTTGTTGAACCAAGGATTGGGTCAATACTTCCATACACAAGAAGAATAAGTATTGGAGAAAGGGGATCCCTTTGCTTAAGTCCTCTAGTTGGTTTAATTAAAAACCACAAGGTTGATCGTTCATAATCACAGAATATGAAATCGTCTATATACATTCTATTACCCAATTTATCTAGAGTGAAGGAAATCCTATTAGATCTAGGACCTTTTTTAGGAAATTTCACTTAACTCGATCATACTAACTTCAAACCAATCCAAGGCCTGGTAGTTTTAGATTGCTTGAATTGATGCATAATTTCATGGGCTAACATTACATTGTCATGAATTTTGTCTATTTGGGACAAATGCACTTTGAAAAAGATTAATGATGCTAGTGAGTATTGATCTAAGTCGATTGACCATGATTTTAGCAATAATCTTATAGAGTGTGTTGCAAAGACTAATTAGTCTAAATTGGTTGAGAAGAATAGGGTCTTCCACTTTTGGAATGAGAGCAATAAAAGTTTTATTTACCTCTTTAAGGAGTTTTCCATTTGAGAAGAACTCCTTAATGACATTAGAGACTTTAGGACCAATAAGCCCCCATTCTTCTTGATAGAAAATTGCTCCGAAGCCATCTGGTCCTGGGGCTTTAGCGGGTCTATTTGAAAATTTTCATTTTTAATTTATTTGTCCGTAACCAAAGAAAGTAGTTTGTTACTTTGCTCAAAAGAGATTTTGGGTAAGAGTGGGAAGTCAACACCTTGGTATGTGTTAGAGGTCTTAAATCTTGAGTATTGATGGCAACGGGGCCGGTCGGGGACAGGGGGTGTATTCGTTGTCCCCATCACGCCCCGTCCTCGCACCCCATGCTCACCCCATTACTCATTGTGGGGGGAAAATTTGTCCCTATCCCCATCCCCGATGGGTACCGAACCCTAACGGGGGTCCCAACGGGTATATGAATAATTATTTCAACATTGTTATATAAATTAAAAACAAGATACGCAACCTTATCAAATGATATTCGACATTATAACTTTATACAAATATACATTCGCTCGTTAAATGGGATTTAACAGTACAAATTTATACAAAGTACAACAAACATAATAAAAGAAAAAAAATTAATAATAATAATAAAAGTTCAATAATAAGAACCCTTAAGTCAACCCCCTTATGATGTCTGCACCTATTTCAAGCATATTTGCCTTGTTAAAGAGTACTTCAAATGGGGTTGTGAGCCTGGATACCGATGGCGCTGGAAAGGCACAAAGGCTATTGCTACTGGGGACTACAATGTGACAGAGGGATACATATGGAGCCTTGGAATTATGAATGAGGAAGGTTGGGCCTCAATCATTTGGAATCCGCTTTCAATCCCTCGCCATTCCTTCATCACTTGGGTCCTGTTGCATGGAAAACTACATGTAAGAGCTAGAACAATTAGATGGCAAGCTAATGGGAACCCACATTGTCCCTGCTGTGATTTGGAGACTGAAACTATCGATCACCTCTTTCTTGGCTGCGATTTTGGGAAAGAGGTAAGGCGGGTTATGAAGAACTGGGAACTTGGCAATCTGTCAACCACCCAAGAATGGAAAACCCATCTAAGTGAACTCCAAAAAACCAGTACAGATAATCATCTGAATTGCGCTCTCCTCACAGCTTATATCTACCATATCTGGAAAGAAAGGAACAACCGAGTCCACAAAAATCAAAAGGCTACTCCACAGGTGATAGCAAATCCAGTGAAAAATGATGTAATGAATAAGGTTCTTCTAGCAGCAAAATCTAGGAGAAAATATAGAGGTCTTGTAGACACAGTGCTCAATATGTGATCTGACGGGATACTTCCCCCACTCTTTGTAAACTATATTGTTTATTGTTATATATAACCTGCATTCTTGTGCAATATATATATATATATATATATATATATATATATATATATATATATATATATATATATATATATATATATATATATATATATAAGCGAGGGCAGGACGGGAAATTTTCGCCCCCCATTCTCGCCCATCCCTACGCGGGGATCTAAAAACTTGCCCCATCCCCATCCCCATTCCCATCCCCATAGCGGAGCGGGGCCCTAGCGGGGATTGGGATTCCACGCTCAATTGTCATCCCTAATCTTGAGAGGTAAATTCCTCAATAAATTGATTTTGAATCTCATGTTATTTGTAACACCCTATTTGGTTAAGAATGGCTTAAAGAGATTGAAATGACTACTTATATTACCAAGCTAGGTGCACCTTTTTTAAGGTAGTTCATCCGTTGGGAACTCCACAGTTAAGTGTGTTTGGTTGGGAGTAGTTTCAAGATGGGTGACCTCTTGGGAAGTTTTACTAGGCAACGTGTGAGCGAGGACGAAGCACACTGGAAAGACTCGTGGTGATTTGTGGGGCCAATCAGTGATCCTTGAAGCACCTCGTATATTTGGTTAAGAATGGCTTAAAAGGATTGAAATGACTACTTATATCACCAAGGTGCACCTTCATTTAAAGTAGTTCATCCGTTGAGAACTCCTTAGTTAAGCGTGCTTGGCTGGGAGTAGTTTCAAGATGGGTGATCTTCTGAGAAGGTTTTCCCAAACAACATGTGAGCGAGGACGAAGCACGTGGGAAAGACTCGTGGTGATTTGTGGGGGCAGTTAGCGATCCTTGAAACGATTATTGGTAATGTCCGCGACCCGGGCGGGGCTGGAGCGTTACATTATCCATATGCTTTAAGAATCTCTAATCCCATAAATTAAAGATTTCCTTTTTCCAAAGGTGACTGATCTATGGAAAAAAGAAGAACTACAATCTCCTTCTATATATCAACCAACATTTTCTGCTAAATTTCCCCCAATACTTTTGGTTAAAAGAAGCATTCATTCTCTTTGTCTAATAAGACGATTATGCCATTCATTAAACCATGTACTCAATAGATCTTGAAGTAATTTTCCTCAACGGATTGGATTTTCGCCAAATTTGTTTCCTGTCTATGTTTGAAATTTCTTAAGTTCTGTGTGTTCCAATCACGGAGCGAGTTTTCAATTTGTTTTAACTTACAAATACTCGAAACATTGAGTAGCCTCTAACATTGTATTTCCAAGCTTGTTTGACTAAAATAATAACTTTGTCAAACTAGAGACAATGTTGACTAAACCTAAATGTTCGATTCTTTCCAGAACTTCTACCAGGATCAATATCTAAAGTAAGTAACAATGTATAGACACTGGGTTTTGTACCAGGAAAAGTGTACAAACAGGGAGCAATAGGAAAAGAGGTTAGAATGAAAGCAAATCTACTAGACCTTCCTCAATCAAAAGCCATCGGGCCAACCCACCACAAAAGTTTTCATTTTTCACCCTTTCCATACATAAGTGCTCCCCCTTTTGAATCTCATTTTTTCCATAAGTCTCATTGACCTTATTTCTTTCTATGAGGGTAAAGTACACATCATAAGCTTCCCAACACCTTTTGAATTACCTCAATTAGAGTCCGGATGAAAGAGTTATGACCGTTTGAAATTGGACTAACCAAATACCAAGGTCATGCGGCCTTGACCAGTTTCCAGGCCCAAAATCCCAGCCCAGATCACAAACCAAGCCCATGAGCACTATCAAAGTCGCACGACCTTGGCTAACTCACCGTGGCCGCACGACCTTCATTTTATCACAGACGACCCGCTCATTTGCCACGTCAGCGATTTGTGCACTGTGCTGCTATTGATCACACAACCTTGCTCTATCATAATCAAATTCATGCGCCATTTCACTCCCCATCCAATCCCATGATCTATGTCATGACGCCTTGGACTCATGTAGAGTCGAAGGCCATGCGACCATAACATTGATTATGAGCATGATCTTGCTCCCTTCCCCATCCAAATATACTCCCCTTCCTCACCTATAAATATCCTTCATTTCACAACCTAAATCATCAACTACCACCATCAACACTGTCCACTTTCATTCACTCCTCTCTCAAAGTTTTTTTCTCTTCTTATACATCAAGTTCCAACATATCGCAACATTAATCATCCAAAGTGCTAATCCTGACTAGCACTTGCCCTCAAGCAAGGTTCGGTCATCTTGTTTGTTATTATTATGTAGCTATATGATCATATTGTAAGCTTTTGTACATCATTTCTTGTAAATAACATTACATTCTACATGATGAGAATATGATATTGTGAAACCTTTTAAACTTCTCCCCACTCCTTTCATTTCAAACTCGATTTTAGTAGAGTCTGTTTTTAACACAGGCGAATCCAAGAATTCTTTAATTCTTGGATTCGTGATCTTACCCCCGAGCTCAAAATTTGGGTTCCTAGACCGGAATTTACTTATTATTTTTTTTTTGGTTCATTGATTGCCTTAAATCAACTGGCGACTCATTTTTGGTATCTTAAACCTGTATAACTCACCTCTTGTGCTTGTTATGTCAAATTAATTAAGATGAATCGATATTCCCCGTCATCCATATTTAAGATTCGACCCAAGGAAAATTGGATTAAAATATGGCCAAGGCCATGCGGCCATGGCTGAATTCTAGCCTCTTTTCCTAGGGCTGCGCACCAATGGCCCCTGACCTGACTCCTCTCATGGCCGCATGGCATAGGGGTCAGTTCAGTGGCCCACGTGTCCTTTTTGGCCCAAATCTGGAAGTGGGTCGACCAATGGTACATCGTTAAAATGATTTGACTAGGCTTTGAGTGAGTTAACATGAGTAAGGTTCACAAAAGATCAAAAATGTTTTATGACAAATATAAATATCCTTATTTGAAGCATCCTTAGTCGGCTCCTGTTCGGTTGTGTATTTTGGGTTTTCAGAGTAGAGGTTGTCGTATCCGCAGGGATGGTGTGTCAGGCAATAGAAAATTGGTTTGGTAGGGTTTCTGATTTGAAAGCAGTAAATAATAAAAATCAATCAAACTAACCTAAGCATGAATTGCAAATTAAGAAATAAAAGGGAAAATCATAACTAATAAAACAATAAATAAGGAACTAAAACTGAATTGAATACTGGAATTCAGAAAAGAAGACATGAACCTGGAATGCATTGTACTTTACTCTAATCTTGAATCTTGAATATTTGAATCACAGATCTTCTCTCGAACAAACAAGAAACACGTGTTTTGGATTACTAAGACTGCTCAAATCCTTACCTGAAGGAAGAATTCGAGGCACCTTAATCCTCCACTTCACTAAAAAGTAGAATTTTTGTGGACTAATATTAATGAAATCAAATTAGCAAAGCAGAAGCAAGAAAGAAAAAGCTTGAATTGAATTGCATCATGAAAGCGTAAATTACAATAGGTAGATTGAGAGTAAACTAAGAAAACCTTGAAACTAAAAAACATAAACTATTCTAAAGCGAATAACTAAAGCTAATCATAAAACTAAAGATAACTAATAGTGTTTATAAAGAAGGAATTAGGAAAAGAAAATAATTTCCAAAACCCTAAGTGCAGCCGTCGTTTTTTTATTTCCGCATTTTTGGGCCTTCACGGGCGCGACACCCGGCCGTCGCGGGCGCGACACCTTTGAGCGGAAAACTTCTGTCGACTTTTTCACCGTCTTCGCGGGCGCTACACTCATATGTCGCGGGCGCAACGTCCTCTTGTCCAGTTGGTCGTGGGTGCGACGATGTCGGTAGCGGGCATTACGCTCTTTTCGGAGACTTGTCTTGAATTTCCGATCGTCGTTGTGGGTGCTACGGAATAGGTCGCGGGCGCTACAATTTTCGTAGCGAGTGCTACGCTTTGGAAGAAAATTCTGGTTTCCTCGCTGCTGTTGTAGCGGGTGCTACAACTGTTGTAGTGGGTGCTACGCCCTGAGTGTTGGATTTTTCAGCTCTTTGATTCCCTTTTTCCGCATTTC
Organism: Portulaca oleracea; assembly: GCA_029582165.1. NCBI lineage: Eukaryota > Viridiplantae > Streptophyta > Magnoliopsida > Caryophyllales > Portulacaceae > Portulaca > Portulaca oleracea. The sequence goes on along the minus strand of CM055872.1, from coordinate 42,435,576 downwards.
TTTGGTTTAACCTACAAAACACAAAATCATCATAACTTACTCATACTTAGGGGTCTAAAACAAGCAAAAACCCTTTATTAACACTAACAGTATCAATTCGGCTCGAAATGAGACCGAACAACTCCCAATCACAACCTAAGTAGCGCAATGGAAAAGAGGAAAGGCCTACAATCTTTCCCTCCCTTTTCTGGGGTCCTACACAATGATCTAAAAAAGAAAAGGGGCCATGATAGAGGGATGTTGTGGGATAAAGGTCACTCTAACCACGACGAGCTAAAGGTCTATCGAGCCTCTTAAAAATTTTGTGTCCATGTATTGTTTTTCTCCAAGTGAAAAGACGCCTGTTTGGCCATATATCCTCAGTTTGAATTTCTTGGCAAAATTTTTGGAGTGTGGTGAAGCCCTTCTCATAGGGAATGGGCGAGTCCCAAGATTTGTCTTCAGAGGAGAGTATATCATTACAATCCCCGGTAATACACCATGGTAAATGAAACACTTGGTTTATCAATTTAAGACTATTCTAGAAGGGATCTTTTTCCCTAATTGAGCAGGCGCATAAATCCCTGATAGAACAGATTCATTACCTGTACTTTTTTCCTTAACATACAAGTGAGTCGCTCTTTGAGTTCTTTTTTTTTCTTCTTTTAGGGGATGGACCTCCACATTAGAAGTGTTCATAAAGCCCATAGGCCACCGGAATGATTATTATACGGACTTAATTCAACTTTATCAAACTTTAACATTTTGGTGATCTTAATCGCATTCTACTCATTGACCATTGTTTCACTTGACAAAACAATGTCAGGTTTAAAACTAGAAGATAAAAAAATTTATCTCCGCAATTTACAATCACTTTTGATGCCATGAATATCCAATAGAAGACTTTCATAATTAAAATTCTAAATAACTAAAGGGATATTGGATGACAATATACCGACCTTTGGGGGTATTGGATTGTAATATATACGACTTTATTATTGGACAAAAATATCTATGACTTTTATACTTAGGTGATATTATTATACCAACAGTGACTAACGGAGTTGTGATTGGTGAACTGGTCTCCGTGCTAACGCGGCAGGTGGAGGGAAAATAATCAGCCCATGACCAGTAACCCCGTTAACCCCTCCACTTTTCTCACTAAGCCACGTTAAAAAAATCGACCCCAACATAGTGACTAAGGGGGTGGTGAACCGGTCTTCGTACTGACATGACCAACAACCAACCAATGTCTTTTAATGTGGTTTAGTGAGAAAAACGGAGGGGTTAATGTGGTTGTTGGGTTGGGGCATGCTTTTCCCCCTCCTCCAACCATGTCAGCATATAAACTGATTCACCATCTCCGTAGTTATTGTTGGCATATATAATAATGTCACCTAAGTATAAAGGTCAGGGATATTGCCGTCCAATAATAAAAGTTGGTATATTACAATCCAATACCCCCAAAGATTAATATATTATCATCCAAAAATCCATAACTAAAACGTTTTCTAGATGGATTTCCCCATAACATTAGATGATAACTTATAATTCAAATGGTAAGCTTTTGTATAGCTTCACAATACAAAAGCATAGGTTCGTAGGCCAAATTGCTCCCTCTTTTGTATCACCATCAAAGATATATACATACTTGTCAAAAAGCTCTCTTCTTCATATGATGTTACCTTCCAACCTTTTTTTTTTTTGTATCAACCCAATCGTTTGGATAGCTTCCTTGTGATATATTTTGTTTCTTTTGAATTATATGATTTCTTGAGTTGGATGACTCCAATTTTGTTTCATAATTCTCTTTTGAGAAGGTCTTAATAATAGCCTTAGAGGTTGCTATAATTATAGTACTCTCTCGCCATCATCACATTCATTTTGTTTCCAATAAAAACATATAAGTTATCCATAATCAAGAAGTGATTAAAGATAAGGGCATGCTCTTCGATGTAAACATACAAGTCGCTCCAATTCAACAACACTTTAAATAAGAGGTACAAGCCAAAATGGGAGTTAATCTAGGTGTCTGAAATTGAATTTTCGATACATGCTTGTGTATTCATCTCGTCCTTGCTGATTCTGTTACGCTTGCTTGACCAACATATAATCAAACCTCGTAACTAACCATTGAGGAATTTTCCCTTGAGGTCCACAAGCGGTTGGTGAGCTGATAATCCTTACTGCAACCCTAAATGACACCCAAATCCTGGCTAGAACAAGGGAAGAAACAACACACAAGGGAGAAAGTAACAAAAATAAAGCTTTTTACACTGAGTCTCAAGAGAATAGTGAAGTTTAACTACGTTCATAAGCCTGCTTATCATCGTAAATCCACAAGCAATAGTAGGATGAAGCTTACATAAATCCAATACAAACTTGAGATAAAAGTCGTACTATACAACTCATCTATTTTACTAACCTTATGCAAATGACTAATCAAATAGGAGGGACTTAGAAACACCATAAAATACTTAAGCCAAAAAAACACCATAACAAATGGATCAGGCAATCAAAACTAGTGAGAGTAAAGGCTTTCTTAATGGGAAAACCAAAACAGAAAAACTCACAACAAGTAAAGCCCCAAGGTTCCAAGGGCCTAAGGCCATACCCAAGACCAAATAGAGAAGGGTATGACATTTCTCAAAGTACTAGTAAAGCAAAACAACACACAAAGACCCAACCTTAACTATAACCTTAGTTAATTTGAATGATAAAAGCTTAGTTTGCAATGGGGTTTGCAAGAATTTCGGATGGTTCGTATAGATTCAGTTCAAGGGTCTTGTACATAAGGTCTCGATCGATGACCTCTTTAAGCAGCTCTAAGTCAGAGCACATCCAAGCCCCAATTTTATGGGTCTAGAATGTACCTGAGTAGATCAAAATTGGAACCCAATTTGTTCGAACATGGTTCGAATTGCAGATCGAGAAGAGGATTTAACTTGGGGCAGAAGGAGGCTTAGAGGAAATATGATCGTGGGGAAGTGATACGCCGCAAGTGCACGGGTGCTCGTGTAACAAGTATCAAGGTCGATCCCACAGGGACTTTGCTAACTACGGAACAAACTAGCCTCATAGGTGATTGCTAAACCGGTCGGATTTTGAATGAGATCAATCTATAGCTAATTCTATTCACTAACAAATAGCAAATCTAACCAATATTCGCACAAATCACAAGATGAAATCAATATGAGAAAGACGTTTAGGGGATAAAACCTAAGTAACTCTATGAATCAGACTCGTGGATTGAACATGTATGTCACTAATTTGGTACATTTTAGGGTCGATAATCGCATAAATTCTTCTGTAGCGAGCTTTTGGCAATGAAATGGATTGCTTAGCAAAATCAATCACCTACTTTCATGGTTATTTCAATTTTAAGTAAGTTAAATATCGAATTATCAAAAGACCCATAATTTCAAAGTCTCATATGTCTAGTTCACTTCATAATTAGTTTACACCTAAGGGTTCCGATTAGCGAATTTCTCCGTTCGGTAATTCACTCAACAATCTAATTCCATGCTAATGGTGATCAAGCAAAAGCAATGACATACAATATCATAGGATAAATAAAATGCATTCAAACTAGATAAACAAACTTGTTCAATCCAACAATACTCAATCCATAAGAGAAACTAATGAGGGTTTATCCCCCAAACTAAAGGAAACTATTCACTACTCATGTTCAAAACACAAAACATATCAAAATCTATACTAAAATGCATGAAAACTATAAGAAAGAGAAGTAAACCGAGTATCGAATCAACCCTTGCTTGAGTAGTAATCGGTTGGGACTTGTGCTCCTCCAGTTCAATGGAATCTTACAAGTTGATCTTCAATCTCCAATGAACTCTCAATCTTCAACTAGGGATGAACTTGGATGGAATTGTGGATGAAACAGGATGAATGTGGCTGGATGAATATGATGATGGATGGGAATGAATGATCCATGGAAACAGTCGTAGCACAATTATATAGCATTAAAACGAAGTTGAAACGACATTTTTGCAATAAACAGGGTCAACACGGATCGTGCCAAACCAACGCGGACCGTGCCAAACCAACACGGTTACATGGACCGTGTTGACATCAACACGGGTCGTGTTGACTGGACACGGGTCGTGTTGCCCACTGGAGTTGATTTCTGCACTTTTTGGACCATAAAATGATCCGTGCTAGGTTTTTGGACACCCGTGTTGAAGCCTGACGATGCCCTTTGAATTCTTGGGCTTGAGTTTGGGCCTTGGGGTGGATCTCTCTCATCTTTTATGATATACTTGGACTTCTTCAACTTGGTTTTGAGCTTGATTTGATCCAAATTGCTCCAAATTCCTACAAAACTATATCAAACTCCAACAAAGCATAAAATAGAGAATTTGGGTATAAAAATAATACATTTATAACTAAAATCACCCAAATTAACTATAAATAATCCAAGATCACACACACACACACACACACATTTATATATATATATAATACACTTATCAGGAAGCAAGATTGATGGGCTTCAATAGCACAATACCTATGGAAACCTAAACTAGAGAGAGGCAGGGAACTAACAATGGATGGGTTAAAGGTTCGGTCAGGAGGCTTGGATTCTAGTGTATTCATTTGGTGTTTCCGATTGAATTTAGAGAAACCAAGTTTCTCTCTCTCACTAGAACATCTATTTCTCTCACTAAACCATCATTGCTCAATTCCACAAAAAAATATTATTAGTTTGAATTAAGTGTCAACTTTTGTAAGCTTAATTCTAGTTATCATAAACCTTGGTGTTAAACATGTTTTAGCTTTCCTAATCACTAAGAAAAATATTGGCTTATTGAGGAAGTTTGGCTACCTATAAATAACATCTATTCTAACCTTGTAAAAGTTAGCGAATGAAAGTAAGTAGAGCATGACTCCTTCAACTATCAAATTTCTCTCATCGAGCATATCTCTAGGATTGGCCAATTAGGGTAATGATCTAGGTCTTATTTTAACCTTTGGCGGTGTTTCTTATCTAAACGAAGGTTTAAGGGCCCTAGCTTTTGTTCTGGTAGTGTTTCTTATAAAGAATTAGTTGATCTTGTTTCATTTATACAATCCACATTCCTCGAGGCTGCCAAGGAGGAAATTTGTCTCGGTTGCTTTGATTGTTTTCTATGTCCTTGATTACTTCTTTTTAGTCAATAAATATTGTGGGAGATGAAGTCACTACTGCAATCCTCAACTTATTACATACGGAGAAGCTCATAGGAGAGGTAAATGCAACTTTGCTCACTATAGTACCTAAGATGGACTTACCAAAATCTATCAATGACCTTAAGTCCATCACTTGTAATGTGCTTTAAAAAGTTATCTTTAAGTTGGTGTATTCTCAACTGTAACCCTTATTTCATGACATGGTGAAATGCAATTGAAATGTTTGTGTGGAAGACAAGGAAATTATGGACAACATATTGGTTATCGAAGATCTTGTTCGTTTTTACGTTGTAAGATGTGTCCTCAATATATTTTATGAAGATAGATTTCTGGAAAGTTTATGATACAATTAGTTGGGACTTCTTGAGAGCTTTACTATGGGCACGTGGTTTTTAAATGACTGAGTAACGAGATAGGGTTCTACGGTCATTACCTAGTTCCAATTTCGGTTAGCACCGAATGCTCACTTTTTGGACCAAATCCCAGTTCCAGTCCCACTATAATCCTAGCAAAAATTTGACTGACTAACTTAAATTTGCCTAACTCGGATAAGCTAGATATAGTCACCAAAAATTTGTTTGAATTGTAAAATACTCAACCGATCATTGCCCAATTTAAAAATGGGCTGAGTTTAGGTAAGAAAAACTGGGTCTGAGTTGCCAAAATTTAGGGGAAAAAATTGGGTTCGATCATTTCGGATAACCAGACAATGTATGCACCCGATTTGTGAGCGAACTTGTGATGACTTTTAAGTTACCTTTATGTAGAATTTAGACATTGGACAATAATGGGGCATCACACAATTAGACATTCTAACACTAAAAGAATGCATGTGCTTTTATGTACAATTCAGACATCGGACATCCATGCACGATCTTATTGTCCAAATAGCAAGGTTTATGCGATAAATTTTTAATCATATGACTGATTTGATTGAACTTGAACTTGTCCGAACCCGAATTTGTATCAAATCTAACCACAACTGATCATATCGAATCCTTGATATTTTTGCTCACCCTAGGCCATGTCAAATTCATAGGTAAAATAAACCAATATTTACCAGTTTTTGTTTAAATTTACCAAAACTTACCAAAAATTACCAAAGTTGAAAAAAATAAAAAAAATTTAATTTTGATATATTTGTGTAAATTTACCAAAAAATTATCAAAATTTACCAAAAATTACAAAAATTTAATTTTATCCGATTATTTTTTACTCATGAATTTTGCAATCTCTTCTATTTTTTTTTGTTTTTAAGGAAAAAGGTAGAATTTGGGCTGGCAGAAGGGTTTGACGTAATCCAAACAGAACATGGCAAAATCCAGAGAGAGAGAGAGAGAAACCCAATCCAAAGCTTAAAATAAAATAAATCATAAATCAAATCAACCCCATCAAAACAAAACAAATTCATAATAAATAAGAAAAAAAATTCATAATAAATAGAAAAAAATAAATAAATCCTGGTCTGCTGTATCCTCCTGTGTCACGTTCACGTCCCACCACATCTTTTGTCATCATCTTCCCCTCCCCCTTCCCCTTCTTTGATTGAAATCATTTTGATTCATTCAATTCAATCCAATCTCAACTTCATCACTCTCTCTCTCTCTCTCTCTACATTCTCATCGATCTCGATTCCTTCAAACTTCTCCAGATCTCCAACTTGATCATCTGATCCATCCACCATGCCTTACGGAGATCGATTGACCACCTTCGAAGACTCCGAGAAGGAGAGCGAGTATGGCTACATTCGCAAGGTAACCTAACTCACATTGCTCAGTTTCTCATCTCGATTGTTCTTGTTTCGATCTTTTCCGTGATTTGATTCGATGTCTGTGGTCAAATTGACTGAAAAAGTTGTTGTTTTGATTTGATTGTGATCTTGTTACATTGCTCAGTTTCTGTTGACTTCAGATGGATGTGGGATTAATGGCTGATCGCGAGTAAAAAGAACAAATTAGTTTGGATTTTTGGAGTAAAAGATCCCTAGAATAAAAAAGGAGTTTATTCCTTCCTTTGGATAAGATGCTATTTGTGTTATGGACTTTTTGATGAGAATGATGGCACTATGACTGCGAGTGCTTTGTGCTTAGTACTGTGCTGATTTAACATATTACTGTGTTGGAACCTTTTCTTGTTTTTTGTTAAAAGAAATTTATTTTTAGAATGAAGAAACTGTTACTGATGATTGAGATGGGTATTGTGTATGGCTGTATAGCCTGTGTGTATATGATCCGGAGCTTGGCCTATTATAAAAAAAAAAAAAGAAAAATTCGGATGACATTGGCCATAGTGACTTGTTGATGTTATGAACTCCATGAGTATGAAGTGGGGAAGTTCTGCATGTGTTGGGGCTTCAATGGTGTCTTATCTCTTGATTTTAATGGTGTGTAGGTGTCTGGACCCGTCGTCGTTGCCGATGGGATGGCCGGGGCTGCTATGTATGAATTGGTTCGTGTTGGACATGACAACCTTATTGGAGAAATTATTCGATTGGAGGGAGACTCTGCCACCATTCAAGGTACCTACACTACAACTATCAAACCTTATGAGTTAAGTTGGATTGTAGTCTCCCTTTGGATTTATAGATGAAGGGTCCCCATTTTCAACAGTTAAAGAGGTTACTTTCAAGTTTTGATTTGGGTGGACTGCAGCAGAATGCCTTGATAAAACTTTTCACTACTTTTTTGTGGAGTGATTGATGGCAAAGTTTTTAATTTGGGACCCACCTGAAACATGTAGCATGGGCATGGTTGCTGCTACCCTTTTTCTTTTGGGGGGGGGGGGGGTGTGTCAGCACCTCCTTAGACAAGTTCTTGTGGTGTATTTGCTTGCATTGGTGCTAAACAATCTGAAAGAAATCCCAGGACTAATATGTGTCATATGACCTGGAGTTTAAAACATAATTTGCTAAATCTATGGGTTCCAATTCCAGTTTATGAAGAAACTGCTGGGTTGATGGTCAATGATCCTGTTCTTCGTACTCACAAGGTAATTCTTGGACGTGACGCAGCATTTTGTTCTTCTAATTTAGGGTAATTACTTGATCTTATGATAACTTTCGCATCTTATCCCTGTTCAGCCATTGTCAGTCGAGCTTGGTCCTGGAATTTTGGGAAATATATTTGATGGAATTCAGGTATGCCTGAGTTGACTGCTAGTTCAAATGACATTTGCTATGTTGCTGAAATGATAATAACTTATGATTGTTTGTTTGATATCACGCTTTAAATTAATGCAGAGACCACTGAAAACTATTGCCAAAAGGTCTGGTGATGTCTACATTCCTCGTGGTGTTGCTGTGCCAGCACTAGACAAAGACATACTTTGGGAGTTCCAGCCGCAGAAATTGGGTAATGACTAGTTCATGATTAGTTCCAGTTCATTCTTATACTGCTGTCTATTCTTCTAAGATGAGCACTAAAACATTTATCCAATCATATTTGGCACATTTGCAGGTGAAGGAGACCTTCTAACTGGTGGAGATTTGTATGCTGTAAGTTTTGTCCTGATTTAGGTCACTTCATAATTAAGATGATTTTTGCTTCCTTAAATTTTCCATATTGATATTCATCTAACTCTTATAAATTCGTCAATGCAGAAAGTTTTCGAGAACACTTTAATGCAGCATCATGTGGCCCTCCCCCCTGATGCTATGGGAAAGATCAGCTACATTGCACCTCCAGGCCAATACTCTCTAAAGGTTGGTATACAGATCCTAAATATTTTGTCTGTTTTTATCTACTATGGTATCATAGCCGTAGGCTCATTATCAGTTGCAAAGTTGCAGTTATGTCTGTGAACATATTTTCTAAGCTTACTGGATTTTTGTATTTAATACAGGACACTGTTCTGGAACTTGAGTTTCAAGGTGTAAAGAAGCAGTATACCATGCTCCAGGTGATTAGTGATAATTTTAATCGTATGAGGTTTTATTCATAATGGTGTTCTCATATTCTAGGGTTAAATATTTTTTCTACCATAATTTCTTGTATCAGTTCTTGGTTCAAGCCCAGCTTCTGTCTATCTTATTGATTCGTATCTAAAGACAACTTTCTTTTGCAGAGTTGGCCTGTTCGTACACCAAGGCCAGTTGCATCAAAACTTGCTGCTGATACTCCTCTTCTGACTGGGCAGGTTTGTGGCAAGGCTTTGTCTCATATTTGCTATTTGTTTCGGACTAAGTATCCGTGCTCCTTTCTAAATGTTTTGTTGGCTTGAAGTTGCACTGATGTGTATCTTTTGTTTGCAGCGTGTTCTTGATGCTCTTTTCCCTTCAGTTCTTGGTGGGACTTGTGCCATTCCCGGAGCTTTCGGATGTGGAAAGACTGTGATTAGTCAAGCACTTTCCAAGGTAGCTGCTCTAGTCATCATTGTCTCTTGATGATAGAAATGCCAATTGGCCATGTGACATGAGCTGACAATGAGTAACTCTACTTGTTTGCAGTACTCTAACTCTGATGCCGTGGTGTATGTTGGTTGCGGAGAGAGAGGAAATGAAATGGCAGAGGTCTCTTTTATTGAGTTTGTATGAATATTATGATTATCGTAGCTGTTCTACATCAAGGATATTAAATTACCCTCTGTGGTCCAGGTCCTCATGGATTTCCCTCAACTGACAATGACATTGCCTGATGGGCGTGAAGAATCTGTGATGAAGCGTACAACACTTGTGGCCAATACTTCTAACATGCCTGTGGCTGCACGTGAGGCGTCCATCTACACTGGTACGTTTCTGAATATTCTTAGCTGTGATTATGTGTCCAAAATTGTAAATCACGTTCCCTTCCTCTTTTTTGGATTAGGATAAATAATATTTATATTTGTATATCATATAAATCAGAAGGAATGGTAAATTATGGCAATTTTGTGCTAGCTCTTATACTCCTTGTGTGATTAAATGTCAAAAATTGAAGTTTAGGTAGTGTCGAAATTGAGATCCCTTCTTTCTAAAACCGTCTGATAGTTTATATTCGTTTTGTCCAGGTATTACAATCGCAGAGTATTTCAGGGATATGGGATACAATGTTAGTATGATGGCTGATTCTACGTCTCGATGGGCAGAAGCCTTGCGTGAAATTTCAGGACGATTGGTGAGTATCTCACTTGGTTCGATGTTTCTCCCTCCCTTTTTTATTTTGGTGTCTTGCATGACCTGCAGGTTGATGACTGTTTTGTGTTAACAGTCATAAAGAGACTCATATTTCTTATACTTTGAAGCCTTTATGTGATGTCTTGTACCTTACCAGGTCTTGGGATATCATTATTCTCTTCTCTTCAGCAATGAGTCATGTGTGAATAGGCAATGTATTGGGAAGTCAATAGGATTATACATATGGCATATTTGCAGAGCATAGATTACATGTGTAAAAAAGAAGGGTGTTGTATGTAATGGTATTGCAGGGAGCAGGCAATTGAATAAGAACAAATTGCATCAAGGTCTTATCTGCATGAATGGAAGCAGAATTGCAGAATTTGACTTTTACAGACTTTACATACAGACCATGGCATGGCTATTGTGACATGAAAATCAATCAGCTTTCTAAGTTCATTTTAAAATTACTTATAAGGTCTCACTGTGTTTTGAAGGTTATATGGGAAATATACTGCTTCTTATTTTCCTTCTTTTACTTAATATATAAATGAAGTTGTAAATACATGTTTTCACACGTCAAAATATGAGTAAATATAGTTACGATGTGAAATTTAGTGCATATTTTGTTCTTATTCGCACATTAGTTAAATAGGTTATACTTGTAATCTTAAAACCAAGGCTTGATGATCTCTTGTCACATTCAAGTGGACTGAAGATCCTTGGTTTTACAAGTTTGATTAGGTTCCAGTGTCTGCGTCAACTGAAACATTGCAATCTCTGCATACTGATTGTTCTTTTGTAATGGTTGGTTCCAATGTTTCCATCAACCCAGGGTACCATTTGTGTGTCAAAAGAATGAAAAAGAAAGTAGAGTTAAATGTCACACTTTTGTCATCTGTAACTGTTGGATAATAACACTTGCAATCTTTTCATATATGTAGGCTGAAATGCCTGCTGACAGTGGATATCCTGCTTATTTGGCTGCCCGTTTAGCCTCTTTCTATGAACGTGCTGGTAAAGTCAAATGTCTTGGTGGTCCAGAGCGTACCGGCAGTGTCACAATTGTTGGTGCTGTTTCTCCTCCTGGAGGAGACTTTTCTGATCCAGTTACTTCTGCAACCCTGAGTATCGTCCAGGTAATTATTTTAAAATATAAAAATGTAAAAAAACCTTCAAGTTTTGTCTATCTGTAACGAGTTTGCTTTACCGAACTTAGTGATGGAGAGCATCAATTCTAGAAACTTATTGGCGTGTTCTTTTTGATAGCATCTGCACATAACTAGAGACTAAATTCAAATTAATTGGCCATTGCTTGGTGTTATCTGCCCCTTTCATCAGTATCCTCCTCCTTTGCACTCCCACCTCCTCCCCTTCCCCCCAACTTAAAAAAAGAGAAACAAAATGGAATATATGCCATTGAATAACATGGGTTGCTTGGTTACATCAACAACCCAAGTTCTTTCAGGAAGTGCTCTCTCTCTACAGTCTTTTTGTTCCTCGTCGCTGTGAAAGCTTTCTATACATGTTTGATGCTTGAGTGTTACTCGCTCCTGTTGGATGATATTAGCTTTTTCATGATAGATGTCCTCACCATATTCTTTTGCTTCTCAGGTTTTCTGGGGTTTGGATAAGAAGCTGGCCCAGAGGAAACATTTCCCCTCAGTCAACTGGCTTATTTCCTACTCCAAGTACACATCGGTGCGTACTTGGTCATTTACCTGTGTACTTAGCAAGCGTTTGATGCTGCAGTGTCTTCTTGCTATAGATATCGGGCGGATTGTTGCACCTTTCTTTTGTTAATAGATTGTTTCTGTATTTGTAGGCTTTGGAGTCATTTTATGAGAAGTTCGATCCTGATTTCATCAGTATTAGGACCAAGGCCCGTGAGGTGCTGCAGAGAGAAGATGATCTGAACGAAATTGTCCAGGTATGCCTTGTTCTTGTTTCGTATGAGTTGCTCATTGCATTGAAATTTTGCCATGGGGATGTTGAATAATTGTTCATTTTATTGAAGAAATGTCAGATAATAAATCTTAGTTTCAACTGGATTTGAATGTTAGGTCTTCATCAACGAAATGAATACATGTCTGGGCTAATTTTGCTGCATCTGTGACAGTCCTCTGCTCTGATAGTTGTATTTTGGGTTGTTTAGATTGATCTTTTATTGTATGTATGTTGCAGCTTGTCGGAAAAGATGCTTTGGCTGAGAGCGATAAGATCACTTTGGATACTGCAAAGCTTTTGAGGGAAGACTACCTTGCACAAAATGCGTTTACCCCGTAAGTTTTGTAGAGTATGTTCTGAGTCTTTGTTCTTTGTGATGATCCAACATCTGATGTTATTGGCACTGTTTTGGTGACAGATATGACAAATTCTGCCCATTCTACAAGTCAGTCTGGATGATGCGTAACATCATTCATTTCTACAATTTGGCTAATCAGGTAAAAAAGCTGACTTTGTCATCTCCTATGTCTTTTTTAACCTTCCACCAAGGAGACTTATAGCAATTCTGGTTATATGTGTTGTCTTTTATGATTAAAATACGTGTGGTTGTGTACAAGTTAACTCTTCCCACATAATGCCGTCTGAAATAATGGTTGTGCATGCCTTATGCATTTGATTTGAGTAATTGTTCCGTATTTTCATCGACTGGGCTGTGCTGAAGTACATAAGATCTACCCTTTCCATGTTTATTATTCATTTTACTTTGTTTTCATTACCCAATCTTATTATCTCTTGCCTTTTAGCTAATGTGAGATTATTCTGGGCTTATTCCAGGCGGTAGAGCGCGGTGCTGGTGCAGATGGCCAGAAAATAACATACAGCGTGATTAAGCAGCGAATGGGAGATCTCTTTTACCGCTTAGTGTGAGTGATCATTTGCACCTCAACATCTAACTTTCTGCATTTGACAAGATCTCCAGCAAGGGCATAGGTGTTGGAGGTTTTATCCTCCTCACTAGGATTCGAATCTTTGTGGCCACAATTTCTTAGGTAGATAGAAAGTTTGTGGGCTTGGCCCTCGTGAGTTGAGGGCTCCTTGTGGGTTTGTTGTCAGAGCTGGACCTGGGCCCGGTCCGATGTTTGTGTGATTTCCTGCTCTGTTTGTTAGCCCACTCCGGTTTACCCTACCCATGTAGAAGGTCTCGGTGGTTGTAAGACCTAACAAAATTTGACCTGACCCGAAAACCAAAAAATTGTTGGGAGGTGGCAAATATTTTCCAAAATTGACTGGATGGTCAGCAGATTATTTTAATGTACTCATCGCAGGTCCCCTATTTTTCTACAACCTGGCTGCAGGGTGACGTTCCGACTATTTTTGGCCAGAATCTGATGAAGTGTGTGATGAGACAAAGATACCCTTCTGGAACACATTTTGCCGGATTTCAGCCAAAGTAGCCATAATGTAAACTTGCAGCCAGTTTTTTTGAAAAATTTGGGGACCTGCGACGAGTGCATTAGAATATGCGGTGACCTAACCTTCTAGCAAGTTTTAAAAAACATCTGCCATCACCCGTCATTTTTTTGCCCTAAAACTGCCCTGAACCTGCCCGAATGTTTAGGGTTTTGAATACGATTTCCCAAATGAAACCTAAATAAACCCGAAACCGATCCTGACTTGTATGTAATGCTTACCCTCCTTCATGATGTCCGTTTGTTGAATTACAGGTCCCAGAAATTCGAGGATCCGGCGGAAGGAGAGGACGCCCTTGTTGCCAAATTCGCAAAGTTGCGCGATGACCTGTCCGCCGCTTTTCGCAACCTCGAGGACGAACTCCGGTAATCGGGGTATCCCCAGGCAAAGATTACAGTTTTGCCCTCGTAAGCAACAATGTGTTTGTTGTTCCCATGGTTTGAGAAGGCAGGCTTTGCTCCTTGGAACAGTCTCCCGAGGCGTGGGACTTGTTGGTTGGGATGCAATGCTCTGCAAGGTTGATGTGGCATTTTCTATTCATTTTTGCATAGAATAATAAGAAGAATGGTCATTTTTCTCATACTCAGATGGTGAAATAAGATGTGTTAAAAAAGACTCATGAGGAGTTCATGAGTTTGTATGTGCATGTGAGAGAGGATCACAAGTTTGTGATGTTTGAGTTGTATTCCCAATTTTTAGGAGTAGGGATTGATATTGTATTCTTTATTTATCACTCATACTGCTCAAGCTGAGTTCTAAAATGCATCCTTCTGATTTTATGGTTCGCTAATATCATCATATGTGTTTCAAACTTATGAATTTTGATCAAAGGTGGTTGGAATGTGGTGATCAAATGTAGACCTGTCAATCTTTGACCCGACCTGAACCTGTCCGGAAATTCTGGGTTTTGAACATGATTTTCTTGACCCAAACACCTGAAAAACTCGCAAATTAGTGGGTCAAATCCGACCCGCTTGTTTGACTTGGAAATTTTATTTTTTACGTTTAAATCTATTAGAATTTGTGACTTTCATGACTATTAAACTATAACTGCAATTCATTCATATGTTATTTCTCTAATTTAAGTTAAAACATTTACAATAATCTATCCGTTCTAGAAGATAATCGTATTTTATTGCGTATATTGTACCAAAAATAATATTTAGAGATAAATTTTTTAAAAGAAAAAAATGGGAAAATGTCGTAATTATAAACCGTTGGATTGACCCAAAATCGAAATGCATCGCCCGAATTTACCAAGCCTGAAATACACTCGACCTGTATTTACCCGTATCCGATAAATGATCGACCTGTTACTTGCCGCCCGCACGAGTTGACAAGTCTAAGCAATAGTAAAAAAATAGAAAGCCGTAGCCTTGAGTTTGCGTGATTAATCTATGGGAAATTACTTCCTTGATTTTCATATTTCGTACTCCCTCTGTCCCTTTTATAAGTGTCATGATAATTAACTTTATAAAACCAATGTTCCTAAGAAATAGAGTAAAAAAAAATTGTATATGGGCAAGTATATTTCTCTCATTTCCACTATTTTAGTCAAATATGGATTTTGAGCTAAGAGAAGAATAAAGGAGAATTTTCAAAGGTAAAATAAAAATCTCATTCATTATTAAGGGTAATATAGGAAGTTTAATTATTGGAATTGTAAAATTGACAATTAAAAAGGGATAAGGTAGTTAGAATCATTGACATTCATTAAGAGACGAAGGGAGGAGTTAGAGTGCTAGCATAAAATTGCCGCTCAATTTTTCTAAAAAATAAAAAATGCCACTGAATTTTAAAATATCTATTAACTGTTCATTCAACTTTCTCAAATAGTTTAAAAATATCACATTTATTTACTATAGCAAGTTAATATAATAGGTAAAATTTGAACTTGCTGCCGGTGTTTTGATTAAATTGTTACTTGAATTTTCCAAAAAGTTAAAAATGCCTTCTCAATTGAAATACTCCCCTGACTCTTTTTATTTGCCATTTAGAAAAAAAGGGCAAAACCAATGTAACACAAAGTTTTAGGTAGAAATATGTCATAATGACAAAAATATCCTCAATCTACTGTAATTGTAAAGTTCTTGCTTCCAAAGTCATTTATTAAAGGTTGGAGTAGTAAAATTGTTATTGATAATGTAAAATCCACGAGTAATGAAGGATAAAAAAATTAGTTAAGTGGACAAATAATTAGAGACAAAGGGAGTAATAAAAAATATCACCATTTTCCATTAATTAAATTAAGGGTGTGTTTGATGGAGTGAAAAATTATTTTCAAGAAAATGATTTTTCCATTTTTAGCCATTTGGTGGCCAAAAATATGGAAAGTCATTTTATGGTGCGTTAAGTTCTTTTCTGGGAAAATGTTTCTCGGGAAAATTTTACCCAAGAAAGTTTTTCTTAGGAAAGTTTTCTTTGAGAAAGAATAATTCACAGTGTTGGTTTACATTTGAAAATATGGGAAAATTTGTGGGAAAACTCATTTGAAATGTTTAAATACCCTATATATGTTAATTTATAAAATAGTTTTTAGGGACATTTTTGGAAAAAAAAGTTACAAGAACTTAACTTTCCCAAGCCCCCCATGGGAAAAATTTTCCCCATCAACCTTGGGAAAATTATAGAACCCACTCAAAATTTTTCTCCCCTCATTTTACAAACAAACATGGGGAAATTTAGTCAACTTAGAAAAGTTGACAAACTTTCCTAGGAAAGTTTGAGTTTGAGAACCAAACACACCATTAAGTGAAAATCATTCCCCCCTCTCTCCTCACCTCGTAAACAATTTCCTCAGGTCAATTTGGGTTGGGTTATTTCAGGTTTGGCTCCAATTTGGGTTGTATTATTGATCCAAAGGTCCAAATTGGGCTAAGTTATTCCGAGTTTGGGTCCATATTGAATTGGGTTATTTTGGGTGCGGTCCAATTTGGGCTGGGTCATTTCGGGTTTGGGTTGTTCAGGTTTGAGTCCAATTTGGGTTGGGTTAATATTGAAATAGTTTGCTTCGGTAGCTTGGGTCTGGGTCCAGGTTGGGTCGTTCAGCTTAGGTTAATTTGGGTTGATCTAGCGTTCGGGTCAGGTTTGGGTTCGGTTTAGATGAAGTTTGGTTCTAGTTGACTATAGATCCACCATTTGAGTCAATTCAGGTTCGGGTTATTTGGGTTAGGTCAGTTTGATTGCATCTACTTATTATGATATACACTTTATGGATTCACTGATTGATAGAATCTCTCCCACTGGGCCTAGGGATGCTTATGAGACGCACTTGGTGGATTTTGATGGATTATGTGAAATTGAGCATTACTATACTCTTAATAATTCCACACCATGTTTTATGGTAGTTATGTGGAGATAAGTTGATAGAATTACCCAAGTGTGAAGGTTTAACAGCCTTCTATGGGACACTTGAGTTGTCTCTCTAAAGCACTAACGAATCTCGAGGTTCTTGTGCATGGATGTAAAGGTGCTTTTGTTACATTCGAAAATTTGCAATGACATCCCGGAATATTTTTAGGTGAGCTAACAAGGCAACAAATTGGTTAACTAACAACCTAACAGGGAGTACTCCATTCAAAATCTAGATGTTTAGAATTTTAGCCCTACATTTGAGTTGTCATGATAACTTACATAGACCTTTTGAGAGAAGGGTCTCCTAAGTTTCGTTGTACTATTGCTTTGCCTGGATTCAAAATATAACAATTTAAAAAAAAACACATCGATTTTTTTGGGTATCACATCACTAGCCTGTATTTCCAAAAGTTGACGCCAGTATTCTCCGCTTTACCAGATAACAGTCCCATAAAACGATTTATATAGAGAGAAAAGTAACTACTATCCCAGGATGTTACATCAGTAGATTTCTATAGCAATTTCTCATTCTATTTTTCTACAATATGTTTATTAATTAATGTATTAGTGAATAAATGGAAAATTGAGCACTATACAGTATTCACAGGGCACAAAAAAGAGTTTAACATCAAATGAATCACAAAAACAACTGCTACAAATCTGTACTAATCACAATGATTCATATATGAAGAATGCTGCTGCTGCTGCTGCTCCTTCTGGATTAATTAATAGTTTTAGAAGAATTTCTCTGGAATTTGATCGTCGTTGATGTCTTTCCGCTGAACAACCGGACTCCGTACCTCCTCGACAGGCTTACCATTGCTCGACTCCTCCACTGGCTTTCCCTGCTCAAACCAGCACGTTCAAGCTTCGACAATAATAAACGGCATACTTAAGACATTGGTTGGACATATTAATATGCTCAGCATCAAGGTCCCAAGTTTCACAGTTACGAACAAAAGATGTAGCCAAGTAAGTTACTATCTGAGTCTATCTCCATATTCTAAGCTCTGCACCAAGGTTTAAATCTTGGTGGAACTGTGGAAGCATAAAAAAGTTTCTTATATGTGGAAATTGTAGGGTGGACGAACCATGTTTATGATGGACAATTTATCCCAAACCCATGCCCTGCCTTTAGAGGTCACTGGTGGTTACCTCGAAAAAGGGGCGCAATGAGCGAGCGGTTCACAGTTACGAGGTCCATTTCATATTACCGAGACATGGGTCGCCACTCATCTAAAATGATCGACATTGTCAGATGCATGAAACTCACTCCTACTCAACTCATCTTTATACCCAAACAACCTGACCCACTGCATGCTGTTTCCAGCTGTCCTGTTAGCTGGAACTCGTAGAAGGGGGCATTGCCTTCAGCAAAGAAATTAATACGCAAGTTTAAATACCTTCAGGATAAAAGCATCACTTCCCAAAACCTATCGTGTTCCAACATACCAGCCAAGATTACGATGCAATATGCTGTATCATATATGCCCCTTTTGATCAGACCATTGAGTATAAAAGCTAGAAAAGTACACTAGGATTATTTGCAAGTTGTAAGTGGTTCTTGCGACCAATTTTACGTATGACCAGACATCTCACACTATTCTAATATCCTTCTTTCTCCAGTTTCTGCACTATCCCAACAGGCAGAGGCCGGGGCAATGGTGCTGGTCCACAGTTTCGCACATCACATATACAGCAGTTTGAGTTTTGATGTGTACTGTAACAAAGCTTAATTACATTTTAATTATGTCAAGTGACCCAGATCACAGGCAACTAGCGCTGGCAAAAATTCGTCCGACCCGAATAATTGAATTAAACCAGGTTTGGTCATCAATTTTTTGTCCGAACTTTAAATTCGGACAATTCGATCATGTCCGATTCTGAAATCGGGTTGGGTTCGGGTTTGGTGTAAAAAAAAAATTGGATCAAATTCGGGTTCGGACAAATTCGGACAGTGTTCGAACACTAGAATTCGGACAAAATGTTGGAATAATGTATAAATTTAGTGTAATTCAAGTTTGGTTATATTCGGACAAATCCGGGTTCGGACAGCACAAAATGTCCGAATTTGAAATTCGGACAGGGTTCGGGTTTAGGGATTTTGTCTGAATTGTCCGAACTCGGTTTGACTCAAACCCCATTTTTTGCCACCGCTACAGGCAACCATTTTAAAATTTAAAAGAATTCATAAAATCAAAGTACCTTGTTCGCACGCCATCCAAGTCCAAAAGGTCTTGCCAGCAGACTAATTTTTCTCGTGGGTACCTCTGCTGAAGGTTCCAAATTGCGTGGTGAAGAATCATTTTGTACACTCCTACAAGGGAAGGTGAAATTTTTAAGCAAATGGATAGTTTTTAGTCAATTTAACTAGTGACCAAAAGTTGTAAGATTGATATTAATGCATACCTTGGAGAAGGTTGGGCTTTGACTTGGCCGGACTGGTACTGCAATGTTGCCTCTAGCATTGATTCTGCCATAATTACTCTCTTCTCCATTTCGGCGAGTGAAGCCATCGCCTTTTCATATTTTTCCTACAAACATTAAGAAATTTTAATTTACCAAAGCCATGGCAGAAATATGGGGCAACAAAGGAATTCTCCATTCTAACCACACCATATCTTGTTCTTTTTATCTTTTTGATGGAAATATCTTGTTCTTATATACCCATTGTGTTTACAAAACACTAGTTAATAGATTCTTCTTTGGTGGGGAATGTATGTAACTTTAGCCTTCTAAAGTTACCAGAACTTACCAAAGTTCACCAAAATTTACACATTTACCAATGCACGCCGGTAAAATTGGCTGGTAAGTCTGGGGAGGTAAATGTTTGCGAAAAGTTACCAGAACTTACCAAAGTTCACCAAAATTTACAAATTTTCCAATGCTTACTTTTTCCTAGAAAAAGTGTTTCTTTATTCAAAAGGATCGCTTTTCCGAGTACTTACCAAAACTTACATTTATTTATCGAAAGTTATCAAAACTTAACTTTTACTATATCAACAATTTACCACTGAATTTCATAGGCCCACGCGTAGAACTCACAGGAGGACCTTAGGGGATAATACGGTTTAGAAAACTTAATGACAAAAACAAAAAGACCAAGACACGGGCAATAAGATCAGTTCAACCGCCAAGTTATGTTGATGGTAAATTGGTAATGACATGTTATGAAGTTTCAGTCAGAATTTATAGAACATAACATAATAAAAAGAGCTCATAAAAACAAAACCATGAATTTGGAACGTGCTTGCAAACTCAATATACAGTGACCATTGAGACCTTAGTCATAAAAGAGTAAACCTCTTGTTCATGCTGGCTAAGATCATGAGTAATGTTACAACGTTCTGCAACCCTCGAAACGAAAAAACAAAAACAGGTTTTCCTAGCAGAGAAATTAAATACAATAGTTGCCCAAGAGCTTGACAACAGGAAAAGATGGAGGAAAACAAAGAATTTAAAAGAACCTGTAGAACTTGAGCTGCTTCTCTCTGAGCTGCTGCTTCCTGTTCAGCATATATCCTGGCATCTTCGGTCACTTTCTGCTCTTGCTCCACTCGCATAAGGACCTAAAAAGCATGTCAACCAATGCTGAAACATTTTCTCATAGAACTGCCAAGAAATATGATACTTCTATTTAACAAAGTCGAAATGAAACCTGAAGCATGGCACTTTCTTGTTCCTGCTTCTCAGCTAGAGCACGACGGAGCTCTGAAACCTCCTGCTCCAATTGCTCAACCTGGTTTCAGAAAAAGATGATCTTAAATATGGAGCTCAATATCATTTGCATAAGAGTTTGGACTTTATAATCCTCAAACAGCCGATACTCTCTTCCATTATTTTTCACACATTCAGCAGCCTTATTTTTTTGAGTTATCAAGATATATGAGAGGTGATACCCACATAAAAGGGGCAAATGCAAAATAATCATGCTCCTCAAGCCCTTGCACATAGTACTATCATTCACAAAGTCCAAAAGACAAACTTTATACCTCGATTAAGCTCATGGATCCAGCCACAGAAAATTCTTAAAAATAGTGCCAGACATTTTGGGAGGCCATACATCTGCCCTAAAGAATGTGTAAGATTCTTTTTCTATGCACAAAAACAAATTTCCTGATAAATCACGTTCTCAGTTCTTCAAACCTAACTCTTCTTCATCCAACCAACAAAGTCACAAAAGATGGTTGAAAATACCCAATGAATGAGACCAATGCCAAAGTGAAGAGATACAACATCAATGAACAATGACAAAGACATGACCAACATATTCTCGCCCAATAAATAAACAGACCAGTTAACTCCATGAACGAGAAAGTGGAGGTTCAGACCAACTACTTCATCCTTTGACAGCTATCACTTCATGAGTCCAGATTAATAAAAGTTAAATGGTAATATGCTACTTCATCCTTTGATAGTTATCACTTCAAGAGTCCGGATTAATAAAAGTTAAATGGTAATACCTTTGCACTTAATTCTCGACGGTTGTCTTGTTTAACCATCTCCATCAATGCAAACTCCAACTCCTCTGCCCTGATAGCACAGTTGGAACATACGAACAACAAATCACAGTGAGCAAAACACAGGTAAAGCCAGGATCAAAAGAGGTCACAATGATTCATGGAACATGCATGCTATGGGTGGAAATTTTAGCCCCTGATTTCACTTTTAAGAATGGATTTCAATTAGCATTTCAGTTGATTCTTATGTTAAAAGCATAAATTCACCTCATCTGTGATTCAACTGATCTAATAAGCCAAGAGGCTGGTACCTAAGAAAAACCACACATTAGGATTATAGAGTCGAGAGCCACCATGTAGTGTATGGGGCTACTCAATGTAACAAATTCTTAGGCAGTCAAACATGTGTAGTTAATCCCATTACTCTAGTATAGCCAAGAGGCTGCCCGTTGAAACCCTATGACTCAATTGTTGTTAGAATTAAGATGTTTCAAACCTATCATCCATACTATCATATTACTACATCAGTCAATATCAAATTATTCACACAAATAAATGTTGAAGCAGGACATAGGACACTAATAGTAAATGTGACATATCTAGGAAGCAAAGATAGGCCAAGAAAAAATAAATTACAACTACTCAGCAAAATTACATGAAATAGAATATTGAGTATTGACATCAACTTTCATCAAGTGATTAGAATCGACATTGAAGGTACATAAGGGTGACACCTCTCTTACATTTTGCAATCTCCAAACAAGCAGAAGAACAGATGACAAGTACTATTACAATGGTGATTATACACTGAAATTTAAATATTTAATAAGCGCTTATATCTAGAAACTTCTTCAAGGGATTTAGCCGTAAAAAGCAAGATGGAACTGGCAGTTAAACATTAGACTGAATCGCTAATCTTAGGCCACAGGGCTACAATCTTGTGTGGGGAAAAAAAAAACCTAACATAATCAAATTCATGGAGATATAGCAACTAAAAAGAAAAGGAAAAGAAGGGAGTAGAACAGCTAACAATAAAGCACACCAAAACAGAAATTTTCACAATCATGTTTGACTGCAAATTAGAATGTCAAATAAATCTGAGAATCATAAATACTTCTTCTCATCTCAACTTTCTCCTTGCATAAGTAAAAGGTAGATGAGAAGACTAGGGCAATGTCAATGCAAGTATCCATTTCAGGGAAGTCCTGTCTTAGAAACTCATTATCGGTTAACTGACTCTCTATGGCGTCAAATTTCCATTTTTTTCTTCCAGCACTACATACCAAATGCATGTGAGCAACATTTTTTTTTGGTTGTTGCTGGATAAGTAATGCAGTGTACATGACTAATTGTGCCACCCGACTTTTATTTTTTGTCAAAATTGTCACCCAAACTTATTTTAATCAAAATTGCCACTCAACTTAATAAACTTATCAAATTTGCCATGGCAACTTGTTATTGTGGGTGGAAGGGGAGTGTGTGACCTATAATTGTTGGTGGCATAACGTGTGATTGTAAGAACATGTTACTTCCCTCGAGTGTTGTTTTCTCTTTCTTCTTCCCTCCAACTCTTCTTATTGTGCACAACTTATTCACACTTTCTCCAGTAGCCCCAGAAATTTTAGGGTCACATTTGCTTGAAATCACCAGCCGAATAAAACCCCAAACTCAATTTTGGGATTTCCAACGACATTGGATGTTAAATTTAACAATGAAATTTTAGGATCATAGGGAAAGTCGAAAGAGAAGAAGTAAGATCATGGAATAAAGAGAAGGGGAAGTGTGTGGCTAGTATTTGCATCAAAGGTTCCAAATTTTATTTGCGTTACCCCAAAAAATGAAGATAATTAAACCTATAATAACCAGTTGGTGTGACAATTTTAATCAATTTAAAAAGTTGAGTGGCAATTTTCAACTAGTTTAAAAAGTTGAGTGACAATTTTGACTTAGAAAATGTTTTGGTGGCAATTTTGACCAAAAATAAAAGTTGAGAAGGGTAAGTGTGTGGCTAGTTTTTGGTTGTTGTTGGATAAGTAATGCACGAGAGCAAGTTGCAACGGTATGCACTAATGATACATGATCAAGGGGCATATAATGCAATAAAAACTTTGCAAACAGTACAGAAATAGTTTATCTTGAAAAGATCACCATTTACTTTAACCCCTACGCTAAAGATCAGACAACATAATGCGATCTACTCTTACCTCAGCTCAGCAGATCTTTTCTCCTCAAGCAACTTGACCAACTCAACCTTCAACCATACAACCTGCAAGGCCAAGACCTCAATTGCTTTAATCATCTCACAGATGTAGTACAAGCTTGGAACAATCAGAATTAAAGCCAAAAGACCTGAAATTAGACTCTTTTTTTGACATGTGCATGCAACTACTTGGCCAAACAACCATACAAAAACACTGCGAATATGCGCCTCATTAGACTTCCATCATGTGGAGAATGGAAATAGCAGTTTCTCTTTACAATTGAAAAAGCCTATATTTCGCGTCCGAGCGGGGACATGACAGGAGAAATTTCACTAAGCCAAATAGCCAATAGGGCGTGCGGTTGCATAATTCCCGGGGAAATTCAGTCAACTTTCCCAAGTTGACTAAATTTTCCCATGTTTGGCTAGATGGAAAAGTGGGAAAGTTTTTCCCAAGATTCTACCGAACGACTTATAAATAAAAACTGAAAATATTGCCCAGAATTTGGTGAAGGTTCACCCCAGGTGCCAATTATTAAGTATTATGGCTTATTGTTACAAGTCTGATTGCAATAGCACCTACTGCAGGAACTTTTTTGGAATTCACATAGTTGGAACTTGAAGTTGACTTCCCTAGTAAGTGACATCCCTAACCACAGAGCAGACTCACGAACTCAAGTGAGTCTCTTTCTCTCTCCCATGCCTCCTTTTAATTTCCTAAAATGTTTTTCATTGGGTAATAGCCTTGAATAACCACTTCGAACAATCAAGTCTTACACAATCACCTTATGGACCAATAGGAAAATACATTAACCAATTAACTAAGTCACATTTCGGTTGGTAAGAACTAGCTAGAAAACAAATAGTGGTTGAAAAGAATTGTTCGTAACTTTAAGATGGTTATGCCGCTTTGTGCTTTCTGATTACAACAGTAAACGACCCCCTCCCCCCCCCCCCCCAAAAAAACAACAAAAAAAAAAACGAGCGCACAAGAAAGGAAAAAAGCAAACCGAAAGCTGACAATGGCAGCAGACTCAGAGTCAAGCAGAGTATCTAGTCATCTAGACAACAGAGCACCAAGTAGTCTCATGCCCAGGAAATTGTAAAGTCAATTCCAGATGGCAAGACACTTTATATCACAGAAAAGAACTACAAGGATTAAAAGTTACCTGCTCTTGAAGATCTAGACCAGGATCAATATCCACACTTCCAGCCATGCCAATAAGGAAGTCATCTGGCCCACTTGATTGAGATTCCAAACCAGTGGTATCACCATTTATTTGTTCATCAGCAACATTTGATTTGTTTGTTGTTACGGGTCCAGAATCATGCTTGAAACTGTACAGCTTAGATGCAAGACCCGGGGCACTTTTCAAAGCCTTGAGACCTTTGGATCTTTCTTCAATTAAAGCCATGACTGCTGGTCGGTGTTTATCTCTTAATTGCTGCAGCCTGGCCTCATCAACATTCTGGTATCCCATGCACGCAGTCAACACCAGTTGACTACTGTCAAAAGTTGAGCCAGCCAGCGACTGAAGTAATGTGACCGCATCTCCTGCATCTTTTGTAGTCACCAAAGCTGGCCCTGTAGAATTATAGGATGGATCATTAGTGACGAGATTTTGATCGCATGCGAAAAAATCAAACATTGCTACATCTCTCTCAAACTATTAAGAACAGATGCAACCCTCATATTTATGCAGAAACACCCAAAGTAAATTTCTTGTTTAGAAAACTACCGTATAATTCCATCAGTGCCAAGGCTGTTCGGAACAGCATAACACGATTACCCTCAAACAGAAGCACGTCCCACACTCGAAGAACTGGTGTCAAAACAAATCATAAAATAAGAATCTCTTAACTCATAATCCAGAATTGTTTTAAGAAATTTAAAAAGAAAATAAAAAGCTTATCAAACAAAGGGTGCCCCTAGCTAGCTGAAGGGAATCAAAGTCTGCAAACTATTTTTATTTATTTTTTATTTTTTATTTTTTACTTTTTAAGACTGAGTAAATTTGGCCCACTTCCTGGAAACTTATCTCAGGGGCAGCCACTAGTAAGGCCTGGGGCAAAGGGTAAGCACCAATCTTCCCATGATAAGCATTGCCCATCAACCCCACAGAATGCAAGCTAATGTGACCCACACAATGTTAGACGATTATCATGGGTTATCAAATGATTATTTCTCCACCTTTTTTGAGCAGCTGAGAAGTCACTTATGGCATTTTTGTTTGTCCTGAATAGAGTGAAGTACGATAAAACACGCCATGAAGTCATGAAACCAGTTTATTTTCTTTTCTTTTCTTTTCTTTTCTCCGAGGGGCAGCAAGAAAACAAAAAGGGTTGATTGGAAATAGCTCCTCCATAATTTGTTACATTACGGTTGTATGGCAGAGCTCCGGGGTATAGATCTGAATTTACTTTGTCTATTATTAAGGATCAATTTATTTAGAAAATATAGAACCTGACCACTTTCCCATGGAAGCATATTCATGAATATAGATAGGAACCACGGTCCAGTCACCCATGCGACTTGAACTCCCAAGTAATCCAGATGATTAACTGCAATAAAGTGATGCAAATCAAAAATATAACAGAGGAAAAAATTCAGCTAAAAGATTATGACACAAGTATTCCAGCAAGATACAGACCCAATTTCGGAAACCTTTCGCGAACCAATTCCTCGAAAGCTAATTGGTCCACCTGGAAAAATGCTAGATTAACCATAGATATGCAGAATCCAATACAGACAAACATATTAAAGTTGATCTACACATTCTGTACGATTTGAAGATGGAAAAATTGTAAAATATAAACAGGCGTGGAGGCGGCATCCTGTACAGAAACTAATCACAACTGCCAAAAGGCTCTGATCATAATCTACCTTTCTAAAGAGCAAAAGTCCCAAAACGGAGATCAATCACTACCTGGCACTCAATCATCTCTTCTGAGTAATAACCATCAAAGTAGTCATCCATGATGCCCATAAGGGTCCTGTAGAACCAAATACAGCAGTTTGATTTAAAATGTTATAGCGAATGCAGACAGCAAGGCAATAACATACTGGGCAGCCAAACCAGAAAATAGAAGGAAGAAGACTCTTGGACCTACCAAAAGGCATTCTCCTCAGGCATTAGAAGCAATAGTAAACCAGCAAAAAAATTCATAGCCTGTGCATAGATTGAAATAAAGAGACAACAAATCTAGTCAGTTAAACAACTGTTTTAAAGATTTCGCCACTTACTTACAAGGGAAAACATACAACCACATGCAGCAAGGAAGAACCACATTCTTAAATGCCCCCCCCCCCCCCAAAAAAAAAAAAAAAAGTCTGTCATCTCATCATATATTCCGGCAAAACCGAGCCCTCCCACCCCAACCCACCCACCCCCCAAAACAAAGGTTGAATCAGATATTTACTTTTAGTAATATTCTAGATAGGTCCAATAAATCTCCCTGCATCATAATATTTCTTGTTTAAATGATTATGAAAAGAAATCCAAACTTTGACATAAAGTCAAAATGTGACAACAGCACCGTTCTTTCAACGATATGCCCACATGTTAAATAAATTTTCATTTGGGATACAGAGACCAGCACACAAATTAAAAACATAATAATATGTAGCTATCAGCTGATTTGAATCGTTAACAGGTAAGCTTCATGTAGAAATAGTTGTACTCAAGTTACATAGAGGGTGCAACCTGTAGTTCATTTAAAACCACCTCTCAACTGATATTTACCAACTAATGCACCATCACAGAACTAAAAAGCCTTAGTTCTGCTCGAAAATATTAACCCGATTTGTATGATTCATTATATACTTAGTATAAATGGAAATAGAAAAAATGATACTTCAGAAAGTTTTCATTCCCCTTTCCTGTGGAAGAATTCAAAAATCCCAACATCTGTATGGTACGGACAAGCCAACTCCCAAGGGGAGAGGGGGAATTCTCCTCGTGGGCGAGTTCAAACGCCCAACCTCTGTTGGGGAGTAATTATCAGTAATTGAACTGGTGCACTACGGAAACATTTACTCCATGAATAGCAGTTGAATGATTGATCTAAAAAAGTAGATGGCCTTTCGACAGATTTCCCCTTACAAGTTCATGTTCAATGAAATCTTACACCAGGCAGCTCAGAACTCTTGTCAGCCCAAATTCAAGTCTGTTTCAGTGATGCCCACGACAACCCCATAATTACAATGTCATTGAAAAATTTCCTTTGTTTCTTTGTTTTGGAGTGAATGAGCGATTGACAAGTACAAGGCCATGAAGATGCACTAAAAAGGATGATAACATTCAATCATGGTATGTGTAACTATAGTCTCAACGATGTTTCGCTTTTGCAGAGGATACTTCAGCCAGAAATGTTGCATTTGGCATATCAGGAAACACAGGCTCAACCAAAGTCCCATATTTATGCTGCACTAGCCCATGATTGTCATCAACATTGTCACTCATTCAAGTTAGTCAATCAACTTTATTGGTCCATGTACATATTGACAAATTTATGGCTAATGGTAATACTAGTACATTGTTCTGAATTAGATTCAGTTCTTGAATCCAAAAGCAGCCAAGATTAAGTGCCAACTTTGATCATCTCCAAGGTCTCCAGGCCTATAATAAGAGACCCCAAATTACAAGGCAATGTATTGTATTTTGGTTTCCCGTTTCTCAAATAGATAATAAGTATCAGGGCCCCTTTTCTAGACAGTCCATAGAACTGATGGAAAACCTAACTAAACAGAACTGTGGGACCTCCCAGTTACTAAAGCAAATTTGAAAGCATGGATTTCAACTCCTCTTTGTAAGTCTTCATCGACTTGAAAGTGCCACATTATACAAGTTGAAATGGAAGTTCTTCAGTTATTAATGTATGAATTCTCATCCCCAAATTAATTAATTACCTGACAGTAGCCAACTGAGGGGTTATGCCGAGCATAGGCTATAAGTAAGCGCCTTAAAGCATTTCTGCCATCCTCATCCAAAGCAGGGTGACCTGGGAAAGTACGAGGCAAATCCTGCATTTATACAGTTATAAGGAACCATCTGAAAAATTAAGGGTAAACAAATATAGAGAACACAGACAGAATTTCGGAGATCAACCAACCTTTTCAATTTGTCCCTTCCATTTCTCTGGCAATTCCACACTTTCTTCACCCAATTCCTCACCATTCACTTCTTCTTGCTTCGCATGATTACCTTCTGTAGATAACAATTCCTGATAGTACTTTTCTATTCGCCGAGCCTTCACACCCACAAAGGCTTGCCAGAGCTGTCATTGCGAATGGCACATCAACTATTAAGCAAGGACAACCACTATAAAGAACCTAAAACAGCTAATCAAAATTACTACCTCCGTCCCTAATTATTTGTCCCTAAAACTACTTTCACGAAACCAACAAAATATCGGGAATGAAGCAAAAAATTTACACATTGTCAAAAATGTCCTTGAAAATACCCTCAGAAAGGGGTGAAAGGTTTATTTATTAGTGATAGAATTGGTATTTATAGTTATTGGAACTGTAAAAGTTGGGTAATTTGACAAATAAAAAGGGATGGAGAGGTTAGGTAATTCGACAAATAAAAAGGGACAGAACTAGTATCAAATTAGACAAGACACCTCTCCTCTCAAGGCCATTGGTAGCCCGCCTCGAACAAGGACCTCCAACTCTTCTTTCCATGGAGAAGTAGAGTCTAGGTTCAATCCATCAGAAAAGCCATCCATTGCTGGTGAGGCAGAACCATCTGCAGGTTGAGCATCTTGAACAAGATCTGATTTCTCTACGTCGTAGAATTCTTCTTCAGAATCTTCATTATCTGACCCTTTGACAACTTTAGATTCTTCAATGGACTGCAGCGCCTTTTGAGGCTCAGCATCTTGCCCTTTCTGTGGTGCATTGCTTCTCTTTTTCACCCGAGCACACATTACATCCTCTATTACTTTAAGAGATGGCCTTATTTCAGACCAGATTTGAACTTTGTGAGTTTTCTTCCCAGCTTCTGCAGAATCGAAGCCATTTGCAGTCGACCTTTCACCAGTAGATGGGTCAATTCCATCGGCATTCTCCTGTGAATCGGTATCTGCTGCTTGATGACTACCCTCATCTTCAGATTTCCTATGACTTTCTTTCTTATCAGCCTCATTTAGTATAGAATCAGTGCCTGACTGGGAAGATGCAGAAAACCGATCCAGAAAACTTGTCCATCTGTCAGACCTTTCCTCCTCTTCTTCCTGTAAAAGGTTGGGAAAATGTCAAATTAAATAAGTATTTGCAACAATTTTGTGCCCGAAAAAATCCTGCTATGAGTGAGTACGTTTCTCATTCACTACTTGCAAAAAATGGCACAGTGAGTGGACAAATACCAGAGTCTAACTCTGCCCGCCAAACCACTGAAAACCGAAAAAAATACTGCGGCCGTGAGCCTTTCTATGCATGCATGCAGCAAACAATACCAAATTCTAAGATGAAAAACAAGTACCCATTTCTTTTGCACACGTTGAACGGCAGTATGAGCATAACGAGCAGTCCAATACGATTATACAACATTGCCTCCGAAAGGATAAAAGGATTTCAAGAACCCAAACTAAACCTAATCAACATTCATTTTAAGACTTCTCTTCCATTCACCATCAGCAGTGACTGGCACATGTCACTTAGCAATTGCAACGAATGCAACACTTCACAATCACTTCTCACTATCCGCAACAAGCGACAATTGCTTGTCCCTACCACATTTATCACTTTGGAGTGCACTCATACTCCCGTTGGTATCTGACTAGGCAGAATTTGACCTGACCAGAAAATCGACCTGAACCCATCTGAGAGTTTGGGGTTTTGAACAAGATTTCCAAACCTCGAACCTAAATAAACCCGAAACCGACCTGCCCACCCAAATTGACTGGTGGCCTTCAATGGAAATCCCCACATTTCTATTCGATTGTAAGGGCAAGGATGTCTCACAAGCACTCCACCATTCCCCCTTTCAAAATAAAAAATACAAAATAGAAACAAAAGCCCTACTTGGTAGGACTGCAAGTGTACATTTGGTTTAGAACAGAGGGCATTTAACACTATTGCAATTGAAAACATTTAAACACTTTTCAAATCTGAACAAAGGGCATTAACAGTTCATGAAAACTCAAATGAATCA
The DNA here is from genome assembly GCA_029582165.1 of Portulaca oleracea. Classification (NCBI taxonomy): domain Eukaryota; kingdom Viridiplantae; phylum Streptophyta; class Magnoliopsida; order Caryophyllales; family Portulacaceae; genus Portulaca; species Portulaca oleracea. Next base: position 42,404,730 of record CM055872.1, on the reverse strand, counting down.
CAGGAAAGAAAAAAAAAAAGCAAATTCACAAACAATTAAGTACTACCTTATAGATGTTAGCATACTCGCGATATCTTTGTACATGCTGAGGCCTGACAGCAAATCCATACGCATCCCTACAAAATTTCTACCTGAGATTAACGTGCGTAAAATAGAAACTCAATCCTTCATTGAAGACAACAACACAGCATTGCTCAATTGTACCTCGAATTATCCTCCGATGAATCCTGACTCAAATCAGATAACACCATCCGTTCAACTCGTACATTCCAAACATCCCAAATCTAACCCATATCCAACCAAAACCCAACCCACATTTTTTACCCGCCGACAAACCCTAGACTCATTCAATCATCACGATCAAACCCAATCGACAAAATCTCAAAGAATACAAACAAATCGACGCCGAACAATCTTACGTAGCACAAACCACATCAGATTAGCCTCATCCCATCCCCATCCACCCAAACCCAAACACGAAAAAAGAAAAAAAAAACCGAAAAAACGGAAACAAACCCAAATGATTGAAATAAAAGCAGGAATAAGAGCGCGAAAATAGGGGAATGACACCAACACCCGAAAAGAAAGTGGGAAAATAAAAATTAAACAAGAAGAATTGCTGGAATGAATTACTACCTCTTGTGCTCAAGTGGGTTATTGGGTTTCGTCTTGACCTTCATGATTGAACAAGATCGAAGGTGTTGTAACGAACTTCAATGGAGGATTTCAGCAGCTTGCTTGCCTGCTAGATTGATTGATTGATTGACTGAGGGTGATGATGAACTGGGAATTCGAGAGCTAGATGAAGATGAAGATGAGAAGAAGGAAGAGGAAGAGTGTATTGCGAAAATGGTGATAGTGAGAGTGTGGATTTAGTTTGAGTAGAGTAGGAATGAGCATGTGATGATTGCTTAGCACAGAGATCGAAGAGAGAGAGAAGGGAGTGTTTGGTTGGAGGGTAAAACGAGGAAGGTGACGGTGGGATGGTGAAAATCCCGAAAGAAAGAGTATGGATGTGCAGACAGCAGAGAGAGAGAGTGAGTTATGAGTAGTAGAAGACAAACATTTGACAGAGTTTTGCACTCACTTTTTAACCATGGACATAAATTCATTTTTCTCATCATTTTCCGGGGGTCCCAAAAGAAAAAAAGGGGTAAAGGAAAAAGAGAAGAAAAAGAAGGAAATTAGGTTCAATTGTGTTCCCATGTTTTCCACCCTACTTTTTGAAATAAAGTTATGTCCTAAAAGCGCCGTCAAAATTTCGTTCGACCCGAATTTTCTGAGTTGTTTGACTTGGAAAAAACTGGGTTTGGACATAGATTTTTCGTCCGAATTTTGATATTGACCGAATATTCGGACAAAAAATTTCTCTTTTTTCTATTGTCCGAACCTGATTTTTGCTTCGTCCGAATTGTCCGACTCGAATCGACCCGAAATAAAACCAGGTCCGGACATGAAATTCTTGTCCGAATTTTGACATTGTTCGAAATTATACGACCCGAATTTCCCGAACCCGAATTTTTTCCAACGCTATCCTAAACTCTTGTGAACATGGCTCATGACATGATATGGGCCCATTTGTCAATTAATGGTTAGCCAATAGTTGTTAGACTATCGACAACGACGAGTTTGAGAGTGAGATGACGCTGATGTAATGTGGGCGAGGAGGAGAAAGACAGTCCAATGGCAAGGACAAGTGTCGGCGATGAGAAAAACTCGAACTCGTGCTCGCCGCGCAATGACGAACACGAGATTCTCAGCATTTTTTTCTTTAAATGTAGGGTCTACATCTTTTTTTTAAATATTTTAATCAAACTCATGTTCACTATTGGAAACCAAGTTAATATGAAGAGTCCAACCCCAACTCTCTTGGTGGGTCATACTGCTTTCACCTCATTCATTGAGTATAATTCATGCTCACCATTGCGAGTGCTCTTAGTTGGTATCTGTTAGCTTAGAGTACCCGTGATCGTGAGTTTGGGTTTGACTTATTAGATGAGGTGGAATCGATGGACTTCTATCAAGAGAGTCAAAATTTATCTCTTGATTAAGCTAGCTTTCTAATGATGAGCATGAGTTTGACTCACATTAATTAAAAAAAGTAAATGGATCATACATACTTAATAATACAACTAATTTGATCATATTGATAAAAAATGAGGTGAAGGAGGAGAGAGAGAAAAAAATATGATTAAAATGTTAGCAAAAAATTACTCGGAGGTACCCAAATATTTGGGGAAACTATTTTTTGGTACCTCAACTTTTCAAAACTCATTTTGAGGTACCCTAACTTTTTGGGTTAGAAATTATTAGGTGTTTTTTCGGTCATCAATTTGGTTAAGTGACCGAAATACCCTTATTCTTCTTCTTTAAGGGTATTTCTTAAAAATGGAAGAACAAGGGTATTTCGGTCACTTAACCAAATTGATTACCAAAAAAGCACCTAATAATTTCTAACCCAAAAAAGTAAATACCAAAATGAGTTTTGAAATGCAGACTGAAAAACATTTCACCAAAAGTTAGGGTACCTCTGAGTTATTTTTTTTTTTGAAATGTTAGTGTGTTAAACTCACTTTCAAACTCATATCGCAAGACTGACGGCGAAAGTTTCGCGAAGCGAGACTCATTCTCACCACTGAAATGTCCTATACGAGACCTCATTTCGTTCTCATCTCATGCCATTGGCGGATCCCGGGCCATTGTGACGGTGGTCACGGTCACCGTTAACTCCAAAAAAAAAAAAGTATAATTTGGAATAAAAATTATAGATTTTAAGTTTATCATATAAAAAACTTCCTCAAATTGCTTTTTGAAAATTAGCTTATTCGCTCTTAAAAGCTAATACGAAACAATGTTTACCAAACACCTCGGATAATAATACATTTGGTATTAGGATGTTCTTTTACTTTTGAGGTGATGAAATCGATTTTTACTATGAGTGCGTTTCATTGGTCAAAAACTTGAGGAAATTGTCAATTTTTTCAAGTTAACTTATTTTCTCATGTTGGTTGTATTTTGCCCTTGAGAAAATTTTTACAGGGGCCCACAATTTCTCAAATTTCCTTAGGGAAGATTTCCCTTAAAGGGGGTAAGGAAAATTTTTAACGAGGAAATTTTTACCATCAAAAACTACCCATAGTAAATTTTTCCCAAGACATAGACCTAGTAAGGAAAAATTTACTTGTATTTTTTTTTTTTTGTGAATTTAATGAGACCTTGTTAGGTAAGTCCTAAGACATAGACCTAGTAAGGTGGGCCAAATTTGTGGGGGGAAGATGAGGTTACACGGCCACAACACACAAGATGGAGATCACTTGGGTGGATAGAAGTTGAGGGTCAATCTCGAGACTTTTTCACGAGACTGTGAAAAGACTAAAGGGTAAAACATAGCTTCTAATGAATAAGGGCACCATACTTCTCAAAGAAATTTTCAAAAAATTTTGATGCATACAACACTTCCAAGAGTATATTGAAGCTCTCTAGAAACTTGAAGATGAGGAGAGGACTGGTGTATCGGGTTTGTTGGATGAATGAATTCATCCCCCTATTTATAGTGGGTGCAAGATCAAATTTTTCCTCATAAAATAACTTAATTCAAGGGCGTACACTAAGAGTCAAAGGCATGAATTATGAGTTCAATATTGACTAAACAGATTAGACAATATTATGATCCAAAACATTTATCACATGGGATAAATAAGAGATACAAAATCAGGAAATCAAAACGGACATTGTTGGGAACTGACACGACTTGGGTTGATTGGACACGGTCTTTGTCAGAGCCATGCTTCCATTCTGGCCCCTTCCTGTCATTAACACTGTATGTGTCATACTAGACACAATCCGTGTTGGACCAGTTCTTGCCCGAATGCCCTCTGTTGACCCTCCAGATCAACACCCTTGAAACATCTCCAACAAAATTTATCTCTATAAAAAAAAAGTTATTGTCTTGAAAACCTGTCCTAAAAATTTGGTTTAATTTAACTTGAAAAGACCAAGTATCAACATAGTTTGTTCGTTAATTTAACATTGTTTGATTTATTTCAAATATAAACGTAATGTATCCCTAATTTTTGTTGTCCAAACCTAAATTTAGGTTCATTTCATTTGTTTGACACGAAATAAACACAAAAAAATAGTATCAAAACAATTTTTGTCGGTTTGATTCTATCAAACCTAAAGTAACCCAAACTAGAGTTAGTTGACTCCTTGAGTTGTCCAGAGGGATGAGAGGTTTCAAAACGAGAGCCTAAAACTTGACTATAACCTATCAACAGTAAATGGTAATGTTATTAAAATTCATGAACATGTCCTAACGAGTAAGGGTAAGATTCTTAAAATGTTATCCTGATCTTGAACTTGGAACCTATTAGATAGGTTCAAGTTCTATGTATTTGGAACCATGAACAAAGTGTTGGGAATGCTCCGACAATGTTCAAATACAACCGAGTAGTCAAGCCAACGTGGCACGGTGGTTGACGTCTTTGCTAGAAGATCTCTTAACCGGTGATTGAACACTTCAATCACAATCATGCCAGTTGGTCCCACAAGGTCACACAAGGCAGTATCCTAAGGCAACAGTATGTTGAAAAGAGGATCGGATTGATAAAGTATTGAACCGGGGAGGCTGAAATGCCCCTAGGGGTTAAAAGGAGGCACCACGGAAGGTGGCAAGGGGCACCACGATCCATGTTGGGGTCACCACGGTCTGTGGTGCCCTGCCACGGTCCATGGTGTCCTCCTAGGTAGCAAATTTTGAATCTGCACCTCACCACGGTCCGTGGTGATGCCCAGGAGGCGTGTCCCGCATCGAAAATGAAAATTCATTTCCCCTCCCTTTTCCTTATATGAAGGGAGTCCCTTTAGATGGAAAATTGGCTTTTCCATCCCAAGTGGCCATTTATAAAGCTAGTCTCTAATCTTGAGATTTAAGGGATATCGGGAAAAGATTTCCTTTGAAAGTTCCTGGTTTTAGAAGTTTCGGGGTGATTCCCGAGAAACCGTCCTGAGGAAGGAAGGACGGACAATATTGGATATGGTCAAACATACTCTTTTGACATCGGTTTGACCGCGGTTGAAACGGTTTAGCAGTCGTGCCGAAAGGTGTTGCTTGGACCTTTTGTGGATGATTCCTATTTCGAAATCTTCTACTCAGAGTCTCTTTGGAGTCCAGAGTGTTCAAGAGTACAAATCCTACCGAGGCATTGCTATTGAGATATTCGAGGTAATATTAAGCCCCTGCTATTTCTATTATGTTATTTATTTAGGATCAAGAACCGGAAGGAAACCAAGCTTTTCCGAATGAAGACGGAGGTGGAACCCGACCCTAAGGCCAAGGAAGAATGTACTTTAAAGTGATCAAGGGTAGTCAAGGGCATGACTGATGAGTCACGACCGCGACTCCCCCACCAAAATCAGGGCCCTGGAACCAGACGGAAGTCACGCTCGTGACTGATGAGTCACGAGCATGACACTCAAGCTTGGATTTCCACTCACAACAGATTCACGGTCGCGATGGCCAACGCCTGTGAATCCTGAGAGAGAGAACTTGGTTTTGCTGCGTGTCACGAAAATGATAGAATAGTCACGCCTGGGACGCTTGAATATTCAAGTGTTACGCCCAAGAGGATTCCAATCATGGCCGCGAAGGTTGAGTTTGCCGAGTTCAATTGCGACTGTGGCTAACTCCCAGATGAGGTTTTGGGAATCGCCCAAATCGGAGTTGCGGCTATGACAAATGGTGTCGTGCCCGCGACGAAGCTGTTGTGTTTTGCTTAGTTTTTACCACATGTATATAAACTATATGATTTTATTTGATTGGGGGAGATACAATTTTAGAGGATAGTTAGCACAACATTCAATACTCACTCTCTCTCCCCTTTACTACATCACTTTTGTACCAGATTTTAGGGTTTTAATTCTCTCAAGTATTCTATTGGATTTTATACAAGTCATCAATTCCATTGAAGTTTGAAGTATTATTTTGGATTGCTTTTCATTCCTTCAACCTTATTCCAATCTACTTTGGTAATATTCTTCTTCTCTCTCTTGTTTATTGTTTACTTATTCTCTAATATTGATTAGAAGTTAGATTAAGTGTGATTGTTGTGATTAGTTTTGATTATCCTTTCCTATTGCTAGTAGGTTGTCTAGGCTTGAGAATTTGTGTGTTGTTAGTGATTTTAGGATGATAGTAGGCTAAACCCCTTTGGGTTATGGGGTGATTAGATTCCTAGTGGACTACTAATTAGAGGATTTAGGTGATTAGTTGGGAAGAATAGTTAGGCATTTGCTTAGTTCTCACCCTCATCTTACTTCCATGAGTGGTGGATTGGTTTTTTGAAGCTTACCAATCCATTATACGCATGGTTGGAAGTGTGGGAATAGATGGTTAATCACATTCCTATGGAACCAGAATGAGATTAATTAGGGTTAATCTCTCATTAAAATGCCATGGTTCCATGGTGGCGCTTTGGTAAGTCAATTGGATTACTCTTGTAAGAGAGAATCTGAATGGCCTTGTTTTAAGCGATAAGCTCACCTAGCTATGCTAAACTATCCTAGCTAATCACCGCGATCCCGAGATTGGGAATCCACTTGGTGGTTTGTGACTTCTTCGAACCCTCTTTTTCTTTATATCGTTTAAGACCGAACTTAGTTGTTGTGTGGTTTCCTTAGTTTTGTCATACGCCTTCCATCTTGTATTTGTGTGACTTGAATTAAACTCGAAAACACTAAAAAAACCAATGCCTCTTGCTCCTTGTGAAGAACGACAATACCGATGTTTTGCACCACAATACTATTCAACGAACACTTGGAACCACTCACACCTAGTTGTCAATCATTCAATTTCTTTCCTCCTTTATTTGTGTTTATATTTTGTAGAGCTTTTTTATTTTATTTCGTGGGGCTTATTTTAAACTTGTGTTATAGAATTCATTTTTATATATTTTTATAAAGAAAAAAATGGTTAAAAAGAAAAAAAAAGACCTTAATGATACTATACTTTTAGTTTCAGATGATACAAAATGTTAATGACGTTGCACTTCATTAAAACAGTTAACTCATCTACAACCTATTGATGATCTCATATATTGTCACATAACTCCAACAAAACTACCAATCTGTATGTAGGATAATTTTTTTATAATTGTCGGGCTCAAGCCCCAATTTATCCACCAGAATAAATACCTTAAGCACAATCCAATACAATACATGCCCAATCAATAAGCCTGTCCCAAATGATATCAGCCTAAAATATGTTACCAAATAGCTTGGAAAAAGAAAACAGCTTGCAACAACAACAAAAACACCCCTAAAAAAGACAAACCCTAACTACCGCAACCTCATACGCCAACATGCGATTCAACCCTACCAAATTGAGCAATGACAAAAATCACTTTCATTACCTAGCCAACCAATCTCTGATGTACAATAGCCCAATTGGAAATCCTTGGAATATTATGAAAATTGGTTGCGAACATCTCAATTGGGTAAGATGGAAAATCTTTCCAAGAGCTTGCCTAAGCGATTGTTCTCCACTTAATTGATTGCAACACCAACTCTAGTTCCACGATATGATTGTCAAAAATTATTGCATTGCAATGATTTCATACTGATCATAGGATTGCAAAGCTAGATGCAATTCACAGTTTCTTCCACCATTTGTTTCGATGTCGTACTTACAACCACCCTTCAAACATCTCCTTGAGAGTATTCTTTGCAGACAGAAATGCCCCAAGTCTTGCATCATTCTCGCCCAAAACTGCGAAGTGAATGTGCATTGCAAAAACAGGTGGTCAATATTTTCTCCATGAGATCCACAGAAACTACAGAAATTTTCAACCTTATCGAGTATGCTCTTCCTAACCAACATCTCCTTTGTGTTTAGTTTACCCAAAAGGGTTAACCAAGAAAAAATTTCAAACTCTAGTGGAGCCAACTGTTGCCACATTGAATAAACAATCAAGTCAATTTGAGTATCTCCAAACCTCAGTTGTTCAACCTTTTGGAGTAAAAATTTTACTGTGAATTGAGTTGTTCTTTGCCACTAAATACAATCCTTACTAATCTTGGATGGATGCTTATTTGTAATCCTCATCTTCAAGTATCTCCTTCAAACCACCCCATCTCTCTAACCATACACTTCTTCTAGGCAGAAGTTGCATAAAGAAATGAGAATTCTTCTATCAGCCTAAGTTGACCTACCTATCTATCTTCCCAGAATTGAAAACCACTTCCTATCCCCAGTAGAATTTGGATATTCTCTTCAAATACTTATTGTACACAACCTCTTTTTTTTTCTCCCGTTAACGTCCATTCAAGGTTCCAATCATCCAAGGCTTCCACTTCAAGGATAATAGATGTCCATCTTCATAATCAATGGATTGAACCACCTTTCATCGGAGTGCCCCTTCTTTAGATGCATATTGCATTGTCGCCTCTTAGTTAATGTGCATTATTTTTATTATATGTAAGAAAATACTTTAAGAGTAAATACAGATAATATAATGTTGAAAATGAATTAAATAAGAATAAGACAAGTTTGACCATCAAAATGAGTGGAAATACCCTCGTGTTAGTCAACATGGTCAATGTTGTTGCCAATACCAATCGTGTTGTAAGACAAAAGCTTGACATTTGAGGGGACCAAGTAACACAGTCCGTGTCGGTGCCTGTAAGATGCAAGACATCTGCTCAAAATTTGAGGAAACCAAGCCTTAGAGAGTACCGTTGAGATAAATGAGTATATGATTCTAATAATGGCTACTCTCTAGGGGTGATAGAACATGGGCTTGATCTCGGTCCTAGTCTCAGTTCTTCTCTCTTTCTCTCTCTCTCTCTCTATCTCTCTCTCTCCCTCTCACACAGACACACAGACACACACACACACACACACACACACACACACACACAAAAGTTACTCCACATTGTATGTGTGTGTGTGTGTGTAGACACATTCGTCCAACCATCCATAGGCATTAGTTACTCCACATTATAAGTTAGAAAGTGTAAACTCTAATTTTTAGTTCATCTCATATCTCAATCTCTTACTCTCAAGTTTCAACTCTCTACCCTACAATACGCCTTAGCTTCTTGCCTCTAGTACATTGTTGTTCCCCCACCTAGAGTGTTATTTTTGCCAGTAACTCTAGAGGAAGAAGCTACCAAAACAACTATTTAAGAAAAATCAACTCTAGAGGAATAAGCTATCATAGTAACTATTCAAGAAAAATCAACTCGATTCGCGGTTCATTTTTCAATCTAGTAACCAAAATTTAGTGGCAGTCATAACTAGGAGTGGGACTGGGACCAAAATTTAGGTTCTGAACAATAGTTACACTAGGACTAGGACTGAGACCACCAAAAATGACTAGGACCTTGATCCCGCTCACCACTACTATTTATCCATTTGACAAGGTATGTTTCCATCTTCTTGTTTAAAACCTCATGAAGAAAAGGGCCAGAGAGGAGAAGTCTAGTATCAGGGTATGGTCTAAATACCAAAAATAACTAGGATCATGATCCCGTTCACCACTACTATTATCCATTTGACAATGTATGCTTCCCTCTAGTTTGAAAACTTCAAGAAGTAAAGGGCTAGAAAGAGGAAATCTAGTATCGGGATCTGGTCCAAGTTGAAGAAATGTATGTTAGAAGGGATTTGTTCCTGAGACTTACAAGCAAGAACTTTATAACAAAGTCTTCTCACTTACGGAAGGGAGCTTGAGCATTGTTGAATACATAATGGAGTTTGAACAACTTTAGATGAGATGTGATTCACAAGAGCCTTAAGAGCAAAGTATCTTAATAGGCCCACTTGACCCAAAATATGGTTCAGTTATAAACTTACTGGATACTTGATGATTTTTATAAATTGGCTACTAAGATTGTGAAACAAAGGAAGGAGAAGAAGGCCTTCTTCAGGCCCTTCACCAAGGGTATTTCTTATCCTAGACTTGGTACCTCCTCATACTAAGGCTTCTAGGCCTTTAACCGTTCCTCAAACGACTTCTAAAATGCCCCCTAAGAGGCAAAAATAGAAGAAGTGCTTCAAGTACCGTGGATTTATCCATTTCCAATTTGAATGTCCTACTAATAGAGTTATAACACTCCAAGAGATCAAGGAGAATGAGGAGCATGTCAAAATGAGGTTTATGATCAAGAAGAGGAGAAAAAGTCCCAAAAAAATCATGACTAGTGACTAAGGTATACACTCTGATAAGGGAGAGGCCTTAGTCCTTTGGAGGTCCTTGCATGCTAGTGAGGGGCCCAAGGATGACACACAAAGGGAGATGATCTTGCACAATAGGGGCACTGTCTAAAGGAAGATAAGGAATTAATCCTTGATGGTAGGAGTTGCACCAATGTGCCCATTACTTTCGTGATGGAGAAGCTTACTTTACTTATCTTTAATCATCAGTGTCCTTATTTGATTTGAGTGTGCAAAATTTCAATAACCTTGTTCAACCCCCCTCTCCCCCTCTAGGGTTCTTTCAAATATCATCTTTTGTAAGGCTCCAAATTTTCCCATCAGTCTGTTGCCACTAGGTGGTAAACTAACAATCTTTAGCATCTCAAGACACGAACAGTTGTTGTATTTTGGGGACATTCTAGGTTGCGATATCCTCTTGATTGAGGTCTACCACCACCACCCCCTATATCCTTGTATGACATGATGATATGAGCTCGTTCCCATTCTCGTGAATAATCAATATGTTGTGGCTTGGATCCCCCACTTTACACGTCAACCTTTCTATCAAGCTATTTCCTCCACGCCATCTTATCATCAAATATTTTTAGGTTACTTAACCTCATTCCTCCTAAACACTCAGGCCGACATAGGGAGGTCTCGTCCAATCCAATGAATTTTCCTATCCCTCTCAAATACTCCCCACTAGAACCTCATCAGCAAGCTATTTAGCTCTTGTATCAAGTGGACCAACATCTCAAAATAGCTCAACCAATATGTTAGGATTGTTTGGCTAACAACCTCGATCAAGATATTTTTCACTGCTCTAGATAACAATCTTTGCTTCCACCCTTTAAATTTCCTCCAAAGCCAGTTGTTAATCGAAAGGAATATGAACTTCTTAGTTCTTCCTATAGTAATGCCCGTAGGTATTTAGAGGGGTGTCAACTAGGGACATATGAAGGATGACAAGGAAAGGAGATAAGTGTTAGCTAACTATCTTACATAAATAACGCTAACAAAAATCAATCTGACCAGATTATCCAAATTTGTCTAACCAAATTAAATAGGGTTTTGTCATCGATTTTCTGTCTGGATTTTCAATTCAGTCATGTCCGATTGCAACATCGGATCGAGTTCGAGGTAAGAAAATCAGGTAGTCTAAATTTTGTGTCAAACTCATGTTCACACATATTCGGATAGCGTCCAAAGCGTTACACGAAATTTGAAATTGGGAAAAAAATTGAAATCGTTTCTAAATTTGAAATTGGGGTTTGGACATATTCAGACAAATTTGGGTTCGAACATATTCAGACAAATTCCGGTTCAAACACATTCAGACAATTTGAGTATGAGTTCGGACATTGCAAACTATATCCTAATTGAAATTCCGCCGGGATTCGGGTTGGAGGACTTTGCCCAAATATCCAAATTGTCCAGACCATATTTACCGAACCTTAATTTTTGTCAATGTTAGGGAAAACTAAATTTTTAAATTTAAAAACAAGATATAGGTAGACCCTATTCTTTTCTGCAATGGGTAAAGTACGGAAATCGTATGATATGGTAAAATGTGAAAAGTATGGTATGTTGTGGTACGGTGATGAGAGATCGAGAGAGAAAAGTGAAAGTAGAGAGTAGAGTGAGGAGAGAAAAAAGTGAAGAGAGAAAAAATTATGATTGTTATGATAAATTGTAGTATGATATGACAAGCTGTGCTCGACAGTAGCGTTTGGGATAACATTTACTGTCTTGACCAAGTCAAAACTTTAACTGCATAAATATTAGTATTCGGTAAGCTAGCGTTCTGAGGAACGTTTAGTGTTTTGAGGAGCGTTTTGCGAAACACTAATAAAGTTAACGTTTAGCGTTTAGAGTAGCGTTTCATATTTTTCAGTCAAAAAGTACCTTTGAAAATTTTATCTTTGGAAATTAATGATATCATTTTATGTCAATTCATATTAATCCGTTAATTCAACCGCTAAATTTACCGAACGCAATTCTCATTTGAATAGTCATCGGCTATCCGCTACTTAAACCGTTATCCGCTACATAAACCTCTATCCACGATCTAAAACATTAATTTTGACGAACAAGACTGTAATAATTTGTGAATAATATGGTAAATTACAATAAATACAGTATAATATCATGGAAAATAACAGGGCCCAAGTTGGTATGGCAGAATTAAGGAATCTTACCATTAATTAAAGGATTATTGGATGATAATACCGAACTTTAGGGGTATTGGACAATAATGCACTGAACTTTTTTTTTTGGATTCTAATACACTGAACTTTGAGGGTATTAGACAATAATGCACTTAGATCAATTCAGCTGGTGGTTGACGCGGTGACTGTCTTACTTGGTATCGTTTTTCTATTTTTTTTCCAAAAAAATATATTAGTCATCCTGCTTATGTATACTTTCTTACACGGTAAAAGTTTTTTCTGAAAAAATAGAAAAACGACACCTCAAAGTATGACAGTCACCGCATCAACCACCAGCTGAATTGGTATAAGTGCGTTATTGTCCAATACCCTCAAAGTTCAGTGTATTAGAATCCAAGAAAAAAGTTCAGTGCATTAATATTGTTCAATACCCGTAAAATTTAGTGTATTTTCATCCAATAATCCTTAATTAAATCCCAAAACAGACATATATGTGAGAGGATATTTGTGACTTCAAAAATATTTGATTGATTCACATACACAAAATGGTAGCTGGAAACTAATTTTTGAGTCACATTTATTATATGCCATGCAAATGCAATGCAATTACGCTACTTTTAGCATAAAGTACAGGTTTCACACTTTTTAATTTGCAACTCTTGCGCCTAAATTTATGTCATTTAAATTTATTCTCTCCTTTCCCACACATTTAGAACTCTTTCTGCTCTTGGGCTGTTGCTAATTGCAAATTAGTACGTGCACTCACAATACCTATATTGAAATGTATCAATTTTTCGTGCGATGAATTTTGAAATATTTATAATTATAAAAGATATTGATAAATTTTGTAATAATATTAATAAATTTATGATGAATTTTGTAATTAATATTGATGATTTTTAAAAAAACGTAGCCCTTTTTTTTTCTGCGGTGGGTAAAATATGGTAATGTATGGTATGACAAAAATGTGGATATTATGATATGATGTGGTACATTGTGGTAAAATTTGTGGTAAGAATGGTTGGTGTGGTAGGTGAGGAGAGAGTAAAGTGAAAAGCGGTGAGCAAAGTGAAAAAGGAGAAAATTGTGGTTGTTGTGGTAAAGTATGGTACGATATAATATATGAGATGATTTGTGGTTAATATGGTAAACTATGATAGGTGCAATATGGTACCACACAAAAGAACAAGATCTTAACACAAGTGATGTACCTAAGTAGATAGATCAATATTATATATTTTCTTTCAATAATATGAGTTTTATTATCGTCCCGTGCAACACACGGGTCTAAATACTAGTGTAATATATAAAGTGTAAATCAAGGAAACCAAACCAAGTGGAAAAATGCATTCTTACCTTTCAATAGCTAGACTAATTCCAATTTATCAAAGATTTAAAACCTATTCGCTATCTATTACTGCTGCTACACATAACAAAAATGAAGGAGGTTTAATAAGCTACTTTACTTTAATATATTACAATTTAAGTTGGAACAGATAATCTTCTTCACTATCTGGATTATGGACATTTCAACACATAATTAAACCAAACCAATATATGCTGATGTAGTGTTGACAAAATTTTGTTCTACTCGAATACTTGAAGTTGTCTTATCCGTAAAACCCAGTTTGGTTCGAATCCGATTTTGATATTGACTGTATATTTGTATAGAATATTGATTTTTCTATTTTTCGAACTCCATTTTGACCCGAGTTAAGCTCCATTCGAATTATCAAACTCCAAAAATCATATTTGAAGATCAATTTTTCATCTGAATTTTCACATCAATATACTTTATTCGAACCCAAATTTTTGCTAACGGTATGTTAATGCTACTCTGAAACAAACTTGGATGAGCATTGAGCAGTTTTGCATACGATTGATATGAGTGAGTAGGCTAAGCAATATATATTACATGCATTCGGAGCATGTGCTTCAGATATATGAGAGTGAACAATTATAATAATAGGAGTGAATAATTATTCTGGAAGTGAACAATTATTATATAATAAATTAATAATTAAAGCAAACGATTATAATAATAAGAGTAAACAAACCTAATATATATGGATGAACAATCGTAATATCTATATGTTTCGGGTGCCTCTAATAAATTACGGTAGACAAGATAGAGACAAAGGTCAGGCCCATTTGGATATCAAAATTCCAACTGCCTTGACTCAACAATCTCCTTCAACAACTCCCTTTTAATTTGCCTTTAATTGAAGACAAAAGTACCCAAAAGCAAAAGGGAGCAACAATAGTTAACAAAAACAAAAAGATCTTCAATGTTGTTTAACTGTTGATGATATCTTATCTTTATTCTTTTCGAGTATCATCTGCAAAAAAAAAAAAAAAAGTATTAGGTGATTACTAAGCTCATATCTTTCCTCTTTTGTTAACTTTAAAATCATGTAACAACATATATCACCAATTAAGCCTATCTTGAGTATCTTCACTCTACATTTGTACTTCTATATGATAACAATTGGTTAAGGGGTTGTTCTTTAAAAGCGTAGGATCAAGTTAGGTAACTTTAGGCCTATGTTGTTTAGAATGATAAATAAGGTTTATCCTATCTTGTCTTTATCTAATTTTATCTTACCGAAATATCTAAAAAATATTCAAATTAATATCATTTTATTTTTCTCAAAAGATTTAGAATTTAATAATAAAATATATTTACTGGACCATTAACATACTTACCACCAATTATTTCGTTATCTTTCATTTTCTTACCAATTTTACTTTACCTAACTCAATCCTACCACTCTAAAGAACAGTGTCTAAACTTTGTGCAAATGGCACCGGTTAGGTCGGGCAAGCTTTTGATTTATAAATAAAGTTGGCCTAGTTGTCTAAAAAATTAGATAAATGGGAATGTGGTTTGCTAAGTACTTTGATTTTGAACTTGGGATGGTTTTGCATTTTTGACAATTTTGATTTGTCTACTTTGTTGGGCCTTGTTCTTGGATCTGACAACTAGAAGCTTAGGAGTACGCACAACAATGAGAATGCATTCGTAGAAATGTAGGATCTAGTATTTTTTAAAGTAAAGAGGGGATGCAAAAGTTAATTGGAAATTACGTGGACCTCGTTCTTGCAACGCAATAGAGATCCAGAACGAGACGCAAATAGGAGAAAGATAGAAAGGGGAGGAGAGAGGGTAATTAGGTGGGGCCCTTTATCAGTGGAACGTGTTCTTCATTGTTGCACATGCTCTAGTGCTTCACTTTTTATATCAACTTTTTAAACTTTGAATAATCGAAAAAATGATTATATGAAGTAACATAAACTATGTAAGCTAGTTGTACTTCTAGGCCTAGGGCCCAAGGGCAGCTAAGCCTAGTTACACCATCGGCAATTGGTCATCCAAACAATCACCCTTATATAGGATAGAATCACACTCTATTGGTCCACTTATAAATGACTTTATGAGCGGATAATAGTTACTGATCATCTTCAATTGGTCATGGAAACAATCCTTTGGAAATTAGACAACATCAAATAGTGTCAATCCTTTAGATCAGACTAGTGGGGGACATATTTTACAAAAAAAAAAAAAGAACATACCAAATGAGTCTCAATGATTACCTTTAAACCAATACGAATCTTTGAGATTCAATTTTAAGAAAATATAAAACAAAAAAAAGAAACACAATTCCTCAATTCAAGTTTTGGTCCCTCCATAAATCGATCAATAAGTTCACCATTTTTCTCCAAAGAATCGCAAGTCTTAAGGGTTACCTCCCATTCGTGCATAACCTCTAAGCCATTTTCAAATTATACAAGGGGAGAAATTGAACTGATGTGGCAACTTATATAACTTTGTTGATGATGTAATCTCCTGGAGCACAAGCTCCGTGAACATATAATAAATTGCACCTTAGGATAGCCTATCCTACCTAGCATTACTATGGGGTCATCCCCCATCTTTCAAACCCATTATAGATAGAATAAAGTCAGATGAAATACATAAATTTATCCAATCTTATTTCACCTCAACCACATATAGAACATGACCAAGAGGTCGAAAGCTTCTGTGACTGTCAACAGTTGTCATAATTTCACTATTGAATATTGAAACTATTGATTTTAGTGTTCTCTATTCTTTTCTTTACTTTTCTATCCCTATTGATTTTAGAGTCTTTAGTGATTCTGAGAAAGGGAGGGAGCTATCAGAGCCGGAAGTGATTCTAAATGAAACAATATGACATCTATTGAAGCTGACAAAAATTTGTCTGACCTAAATATCTGAATTTGTCCTACCTAGAAAACACCTGATACAATCAAAGATTTTTCATCTGAATCTGTAACTGACCAATTTTGACTGAATAAGCTGACACATAAGGCATGGTCTTCTTAGTGGACATATGCGTGAGTGCAAGAAGCAAGATTTCTCTCTTTTTCAATATTTCTCTATTTTCCAATCAACCGAGCCCGATTTTGACCAAGACTTAGATCCGTCCAAATTGTCCAATCTAACATTAATTTCCCGTATGAATTTTGACACTTGACCAACCCAAATTTAACCCGGACCCAACTCTTTTTACCAGTGCTAGCATCCACAAAGCTCAGTCAGCTAGAATGATGAAAGATTAGAAACAAAAATGGCAATAGAGAGGCCTATCCATATCCAGGGCACCAATACACAGACAAGGCATTATCAAGGATTACATCTCCTAATCCTAACTTCCAGTATAAATAAATTAAAAAAATACTCACAAATAGAACCCCATCAAATGAAGAGAAGACACAAAAACTTTCCCCTTTTCCTCTATGTAGAGAAGCACTCCAGGACTGTGCCAGACCCAAAACATACCACTTGGTGATATCTCTGAGAGATAATTTGTCCCATAAAAGCCATCCTGTGTTATCAACAAGCATAACAATGCCTCTCAATGCCCTACCTTCCATAACAAGGATATCAGGATTTGTCATCTCAACTCGAGTCGAGTTGAGAGAGATGTACAGATGGGTCCAGCATTTCTTCATCGAACTGCGTGTGGATTGTAAAGTAGACTGACTGACTGACACACTGCCAGATGCAAGCGCTCTCGAAATTATATATCTTTCTTTCTTTCTTATCTCAGTAACACCTTCCATATTTTCCTCATATATACAACAAGCGACCATACTGCGAGCCCTGCTGAAGTGTAGAGCAGAGCAACACCGGTTGTCATTAGAGGCCCTGGACCGCCAAGGCTACAAAATTCACAGAATTAATCAGCCCATGAAGAGATGTTTTTACCGCATATTACTAGTGTACTACCATCACTTCCGCCACCATTTGTACTTTTCGTCAGAAGCAATTTTAAGGTCATTTGAAAAAAACCAAAGTTTGATCAGAGCATTCTAGTTTGTTGGGTAGGTTTTGAGTTGGCTTGGGTAGATTAGGTAGAAGTGGGTAATGAGTTTTTTTAGAAGTAGGAAAGTTCAGATAGGCTTCGGTAGAAAAAGTAGAGTTTCAGAAGGTAATCTATTGGCATGCCTCATACAAGATTAGTATTAGTGTGAGTGGCTGTGGGTTCAATTTCAGACCTTGCATTAGCAGGACAATACTGGGATTTGTTGTTGTTTGTTGGTAAAGTTGGGTTGAGGGTAAGTTACAGTGCGACAGAACATTGCCATAGAGAAGTAGGACAACTCCAGACTTTGATCTAATTCATGATTATTATGAAAGGTACATAGATATGAAGACATATATTATTGCTGAAAGAAAGCAAAAGACAGACCTGCTGTCTCGGGTAGCCAAAAGAATCGTAAGAGCAGTCATTTGCGTTGCAGTTTTCCACTTCCCTAAATTATTCACAGCTACAGCCTGAGAAAGTAACAATTCTTTCACTTCAGTTATCCTCATGTTATCATCTTTCATCATATATCTAAAACATGAAGTGCATTTGAAGAAGAATCAAACCTGCAGGAGCTGAGTGTTTTGGGAAGCAGCCCATTCCCTAACAGCAGACATTGTTATCTACGGAGATCCAAAGAAAATAAAATTTGTTATTTGTGTAATATACATAAGAAACGAAATTGGATGATTGCACAGCGCTTCAAATGATAAGGATCAACAAACAACCCGAGGAGCACGCAACTATAAGAGTTTGTTGCTCGTGGATTCAGTCCAATATGATTAAAACCAACATAAACACAACAGCACATTCCCAATTTGATTTCCAGCCTCACAACCCTATGCATGGCCCTTGCTTGGTGGGTCACACAGAACAATGCAAAAAGGTCCTTTCAAGAAGCCCACTGAAGATGATGAACTAGTTAAGGACAACTTTCAGAAACCTCCTGCCATTCAACCATCTTTTTTGTTCAGATAGGTTTAACGGGGCATTTTACTATCGTTCATTACACTCTAAGTTGAAAAGCTTAACTTTTTTCAACCACCCAGATTATGGACATATTAGGAGGAAACTAATCCAACTTTGGGAAACTATCCAATTGAGTCAATATAAGAGTTCCATGCATTGTATGCTTTTTTTTCTGCTAATAATTCTGTGTTGTATTTCGTCGGGTATATATGGCCGAGACAACCTTAGGACTTTCTGCAGCATCATCTAAGTTTAAATAACATAAATGAAATGGTTATAACTCTTTGGTACTAAGAATCTAGTGTTGAAGTGCAGTATCCAGATTAATCTAGAACTATCAGCTTTCATAATAAATTAAAGGTAGATGAATTGCTTTTCCACACTTGAGCTAAAGCTTTAGCTACCAGCTAGTAGTGAGTGAATTTCGCACTATGCAGAAAAAACTCAAGATCACCGTCAATTCATCCACAATTTTGAAAAGCACTAGCTCAATAGCTTTTCTCCAAGATGATCTCCAGTCCAAACTCCCCTCTTCCCTTTCAAAAGTCAGCAATGATAGCAGGGTAGATAAAAGGAAAACCTTAATGTAACCTTCTTTCCAGGCATAGCATGAGTACAAAATTACGTTAGGTTGGGCTGATGAGCCTTCTTTCTCCACCCTAAAAATAAAAGGGAGCTAATTTCCTTGCTCTAGCATCAAAAATTCTTATTTTACGTCCACATCATTCACCATACTTCCTCAAAAATTATTGATTTAAGTATGTATTGCCATAAAGCTCTAAGAAAATTCCCTTTTCAAGTTTTGTATGTTAACGTAAAGCAATTGGGAAGTTGAAATTATATAGGAAACACAAGGACATGCTCTAAAGTTTTCCTGCAACTTGCTAATCCAGATTACCAGTGAAAATTCAACAGAAACATTAGATTACTGATTTGGTACTTGCAAGTTCCAGCAAACCCTAACGAAAGAGAAGCAAAAGAATCTCAGACCTATTTGAATTACAACAGATTCTAATCCTCAAACAAAGGGGGAAAAATATAGAGAAAAGAGTGTGCAAGGAGGAACCTCTCTCCCAATTATGGCAATTGCAGGCACTGGAAATAGCCATGGTGCATCACCCAAGATGCCGGTTTCAGGTGGTCTGCTACACAAAAGGACCAATGTAGCAGCAACCATAAGCTGCATTTGAAAGCATCCAAATATAACCTTGGTTAACAGTTTTCCTCTCAGGAGAGGATAAAACTGAAAAAATAAATTATGAAGGAGGGTACATAAAGTACAATACCTTATCAGCCACAGGATCCAGAAAAGCGCCAAATATAGTACCTAGCCCCATCTGAAAGAAGTTGTACAAGTATGGCGTGGGAATGTTTTTTTAAAAAGAAATAATAATTTAGAAAAAAAAGCACTTCGACTAACGTCTTATCTTAATTAATTACCTTTCTAGCTAGGTAGCCATCAAGCCAATCTGTGATGGCTGCACCGACAAATAGACTAGTAGTCGCAGCTGTTCCCCACCAATCATTCACATAAAAAGCTGGAATGGAAAAGTTCATACGTTAGGTTTAAAATGGATTAGCAGTTAGCACGCACTAAACCTGTCAATTCCAGCGGGCGGGTTAAATACAGGTCGGGTTCGCCATGGGTCGGTTTCAGGTTCATTTAGGTTTCGTGTTTGAAAATAGTGTTCAAAACCCTAAACTTTCGCTTGGGGGGGGGGGGGTTGGTAGGGTCTGTCAAATTTTGCTAGGTCTAGCACTCAGCATAAGCACCATTAAAACCGCCTTTGTTTTTGAAGAATCGCCATAAAAACAATCTTTTGGCAGCATGTTCCTCAGCTTTCAAGTTCAGATAAGAAAACAATCAAAAACAACATCTGCTGCAAACCAGAATAGCTGTGTGTATAACACTAGTTTTTCATTTCGATTCATAAAACATACTGAAAAGATGATCAATGATCTATAACCTAATCCAAGGAATTCAAAATATGCCAAGCTCCTAATTCCCAAACCATCTGCATCACATACAATCTTCATTCTACCTACCTTATGTTTGTGCATCTAACCCTCACCAAATCAACAAATCAAAACTACTTGAACAATTTCATTCAGACCAAAAACATGTGACAGATCAATCTATCCTCAATTTAATGTAGACAGAATTCACCTGGGAAGCAAACCAAAACCCTAACGTTCTCATAAGCTTAGAAACTCAACAATTCACCGTAGAAATGCTCGAAACAAGACACAAACAACCGACATCAGAGAATTCACCACAGAATACTTGAAACACATTACAAACAACCCACATCAGAGAATTCATCATACTTGGTTCAACCACAATTTCCAGCACACCCATGATCCCATCAACACATACAGAATCGAATCTTCCCACTTAACTAAACCCCAAACACAAAACCCTAACGTTCTGATAAGCTTTGAAACTCAGTCAATCCAACTACAATTCACCACAGAAACACTCGATACACATTACAAACTCCCCACCCCCAAATCAAAGATTTCATCATACTTCATACTTCATTCAACCACAATTCCCAGCACACCCATGATCCCATCAACACACAAAGAATCAAATCTCCTTACCCAACTACCAAATTATACAAAACCCACAAAACCCCGATCAGATCATCACACACTAACTACCCAACAGAAACACGGGATCAAATCTGACTTACTGGCAATGAAAACAGGGATCGCCGCAACACGAGCAAGGGTCAAGATGGTGGGCAATGTGAGCAATTTGCAGGACTGATTCTTCTGCTGATGATGATGATCATCATGATGATTGTTGTTCTTATTCTTCTTCGGCGAAACGCAGCCGTTTAGACCCATCTCGTCCTGCACCACAGAAGCAGCGGAAACCCTAGCTGGATCCTCAACCGAAGAAGAAGAAGATGGAGAAGAAGAAGAAGATGAAGAAGATGAAGAGTTGGAGGATGTTGAAGAAGAAAATGCGGCGGGAGAGAGCATATATAATGGCCTCCTACGATAATTGTTACTACTAAAACTATTAAGTGTGCCCATAATTTGGGAGCAACAGTTTATATTTTGGGTGGTGGTGGTTGTTGCTGCTCTTGGTCTAGTAGTTGTGGTGCTAACGTGCGCACCACGGAGTCGTAAACGTGCGCCGCTTCCAAACATGCGCCTCCGACAAGTGTCCACAGCGACGGAGTATGGACGACGGCGATTCGCCGGAATCGAGGCGGGGCTCACGGCGGCGGATGTCACCGTTCGCCGGAACAGTAGCTTCAGTCCTCCCATTTTTTTCCCTTTTCTTAAAATTTAGGGTTTATAATTAAATACCTCCAAATCGATCAAATTAGGAAATTGGGATTTGAGGAATTGATGGTGGATTTAGGGTTTAGTAGACGTTAAGGTTAGGGATTTGGGAATTGAAGAAGGAAACTCGAGGATGCCATAGTTTTGCATCAATGGATATTTTGGGGCGATTTTTGTTTTTGTTTTGTTTTTTGATCGCGCGTTGTTTGATTTGTTCTGTGATGTTTCTAGAAATCTGGGTTTAAATTTAATTGAATTATGGTGAATTGATGAATTCGTAACCCTGTTGTTGTTCGACTGTTGTCATGTTGTGTTGTCAGAAATTTGTATGAAGAATTACTCCAGAATTACTTTGCTTGTCTTTTATGTTGAAGAAGAAAAAATGAAAAATATTTTAGAGGGGAAGGTGTGTGTGAATATGATTATATGAATGTTCGACTTCTACAGTTTTTTTTTTCTTTTCTTTTTTTGGCAATCAGAACTTCCACAGTTTAAAATTGTTGAGATTTGCAATTTAAAAGTACATTGCCAATTGGCATGCTACCAGTGGTGACACTTAACAACACTTTCTACCATAGCCTTGCTCACTAGTGGCATATGGACTAATGTGTATCCTTGTTTAGCCCTGATCGGCAAAAATAGCATATTCAATAATAAATAATGGTTCGATAGCTGATAACGGTTGGAGTAATGGATAGTGAATAGTTGATTGTTGTTTAGATGGTTGTTTGTAAAGAATATGTTTAGTAAATTAGTGATTAAATTAGCTGATAAATATAAAATGACCGAAAAAGACATTATTAATGTTGGAAATTCTACCATAGTTTATGGAAGATCATTATTATTACTGTTACAACTATTATTATTGTTGTTGTTATTGTCATTGGGTGTCAACAACATTAGTTGTGAACTATGGAGTACTTAACAAATTATTATTAAGTGTATTGACAACGAGAAATAAAGTTCAAGGGCAATGATTGTAATTTCAACCATACTTGAGGGTAGCATTGTAAATTACCATATTAAATGCTACATCACATTCTCAAACGTTAAGGTGTTTGAATTTTAAGATTTTATGTGAAACGCTCCACCAAACTTACGCACTAATTCTAAATACCATTTTATCGAATACTAAAAAGTTAATATAATAGTGTTTTGACCAATTAAAACACTATAAGCTTCTCCAAGCATTGTTGCCGAACAAGACCTTTTATCCGGACTTGGATTCTTTTAACAATATTTACTTATGATTGATAATTTTTAATATAATATTATTTTATGAGTAATTGTAACATTATATTCTTAGGATAATATTGTTTTCATTATGAATATAATGATAGTGATCTTATATAATAAGTGCTCGTATTTACTCAAAAATTTGCAAAAATTGTTTAAACTTTTTTTAGAAATTAATATTATCCTTGAAAAAAGAAAATACCAAATACCTTCCCTAGTGCTGAAGGTTTTTTCTGGATTTTCCACGCCTGTTAGAGAAAGGTAACACACCCAAAAACCCTATATGGCTTATCTGTCATTGCTTTATCAATAATAGCTGATAAAACCCTAGTCTTGAAATCCCCCGTCTCCATCTTAGAATTGTTAATAATTTGCTCCTCTCCATTAATCAAGTCGAGATACCTTCCATCGATTTAGATATGAGGAATCCACAGTTTGATTACACACCACACGAGTGAAATGAGTCGGATCCACTTGGAATCAATATGTATCTCACAATTGCTAAACCCTAGCCCGTCAAAGTCTACGAAAAGGCAACAAGGAGAGATTAAAATCGGGGATAATCAAAGTAGAATTAAAATTAACATAAGTATACATTAACTAGAATATCCATCAATTAGCATGAAATAATCTAAGAACTAAATTTGATGTAGGTGGTAGGTAACCAATACACTCCCTTGTTTTCACCTATTTGCCATGTTCATCAAACGTGATACACCTTTTTTCCCCTCCCTATTTCATCATTCTAGACATCGTTATATTTTTTTATCATTCTAGACCCAAGGCCTGGTTGAAAGCCCTAAAAAAATTCCACATAAGGAATTGTGCAAGTAGTGGGACTCGATTCCACCACCTCCAAATTGGAAGACAATCCACAATACCATGTGAGTCAAGCTCATTTGGCATACAAACATCATTATATAAGATGTGTATACAAAGATCATTTTTTTCATGCCCATGATTTGGATAGTTGAATTTTTTGTTTTCAATAGAATAAAGTATAATATTTCATTAAACATCCATTACTTATTTTCCATGGAATAGTAAACAAAGAACAACTTTTAAATTATTTTCGTAAATAGCAAACGATTTTCAAATCTTCAATCATTCAGAAGCAGTCTCTAAATAGCAAAATTTTGAGGCAAGACGGCTCCATTGACCCCTCCAAACCTCGCTTAGACAAGATTTCAAAATGTTGATTTTGGTGTTGGTTTAAGAGATTAGTTATGCATATAAAAGAAACCGATCAACTTTTGCCTGAGTGATAAGATGTCTACTTTCTAATGTTATACCTGCCCTCTAGGGTTTGAATTTTGGGGGAACATTTCTCACTTACCATTCCGAAAAATACTACGGGGAGGAGTAAACCCCGTTCCCCATCTGCTATAGGCCTGTTGGTCTATTTCCCTGAGATAGGGGCCCAATAGATTGGACCGCTTATCTACGTAAAAATAAATAAATAAATAAAAGAGACCAATCACCTCCTCATTGAGATGGTACAATCACAAACACAGAATCAATCTAGAGGATCCCAAAACAAGTACTTCTTCACTTTCAAGCTGATACAATTCTTTTCAATAATTTACAGTTCCCAGCAGTCTATGGGATTCCAAACACATTTATTTTTACCAGTGGAAATATTGACTCTCTCATTGACTTTATTATTCTTGAATGTGACAACCAAGCTCTTGTTTTTTGCTTTGCCAATCCTCTGTCTAGACATTGGACTGCTAATAAAGAGAGAATCAAATTAGCCAAATCAAAGCATCTGTATAATCTATATGTATGAGATATACATGAGGATGTTGAAATCGTTACCAGGAAACGCATCTTGTAATACTCGACAAGCACTTTTGGATCAGCTTTTGTTTGCTTGTAACCCTCAATTTTGTTCAGCTCCTGCATTGCATTTCCAAAATATGATTAACTTCTTCCCCTAATACTTTGGTGTACTGTATGTAGTTGCAACTAAAAACATTAAAAGAGTAACTTATAATCGCAAAATTCTCGTCCTCTAATACATCACAGCCAGCCAATGACAGGAAATGGTTGTGTAGGTAACTGGTAATCATGTATAATTTGGAACTCATTAAGTTAAATCATGCTGAAGACAGGTTTTGTAAGTGATATTTGAAAAAGGGTACCATATTGTGTAAGACAGTGCTACAGAGCATGATAATTGATAATGTAGTACAGTACATACACATATATCATTCTCTGCTATTACAGCAATAAAGTAGAATTGGGTAAGAGAAGTTCGGGCAAATATGGAAGTAACTGGATTGTGTGAAGGGACAAGTTTCTAATTTCTATCTTACTATATTGCATTAATCCTTCGAGTCATATGATAGTCCTTTCATATCAAGGATCCAGAACGACCGTGCTTAAACCAACATTTGATGGTGTCAATTTGGATGTAATCTTACTGTTAATCATCTCTATTATTAGCACAAAGTTTTCTAAAGAGTTTTATAAAGCGAAAAAGTAGAATTATATATATATATATATATATATATATATATATATATATATAGGGAAATTGGATTCTAATAATCCATACTATCACAAATTGTATGACAATAATCCCTACTATCATTTTGGATTATGGTGGTCCAAAAAAAAAAAAAAATTGTATTGTAGTGGTACCAAATCCATCACCACATTCTTTTTATTTTTTCCATGCCTACCCCATATTGTTTTTTGTTTTTTTGGTTCCTACTCCTAGATAGGAAACGAAGTGTAGTTACTAAAACATTTTTTAAATTATTTTTTTGAGATTCCGGGCAATTATTATGATTTTTTAAAAAGAATAAAATTGAAAAAATCCTAAAAAATTGAAAAAAATTCATTAAAAATCGTGGTAAAGTGTTATACAAAGTTTTGAATCAAATGCAACACAAAATCTATGATATTTAGCGTATACACTCGATTTTGTCCCACTACAATACAATTTATTTTTTTTGGACCACCAGAATCCAAAATGATAGTAGGGATTATTGTCATACAATTTGTGATAGTAGGGATTATTGGAATCCAATATCCCTATATATATATATATATATATATATATATATATATATATATAGGGAACAGATTCAGTATAGGAAGAAAGTTTATGTAGGAAGGTAAGAAGAAGCAATCTGGAGCGTTCAATCCGGATCCAATGGATGAGATTAAAACTATCACACATGTGGTTTTTTAATGAAAACCCCCTTTACACCCCTTAAAAAACAGCTAGTGGTTTTCTATTTTGAAAAAAAAGGAATAGTTAGTTAGAGGCAATTAAGGGAAAGTATCCAATGGAATAAAAATATTATTATTCTTACCTAAAAAATAAAATCAAATTTAAAGATATGACTGTCTAGAATTATGCATCAATTACAACAGACATGTCATTTGTCAATGGAAAATCACAAGTACAGTGTGGTCATCAAAATGCAAAGAGTGTGGTCATCAAATACCAATCAGTGTGGTCATGAAGACAAAGAGTTTAGTTATTAAATATGAGTCACTGTGTACATCAAAAGGCAAAGAGTGTGGTCGCAATCTAATACAAGTCATTGTGGTCATCAAAAGCAAATAATGTGGTCATCAAAGTCAAATAGTGTGTTAAAAATCTAATACCAGTCAGTGTAGTGATTAAAGGCAAATAAAGTGGTCATGAAATACCAGTCAGTGTGGTCATCAAATTCGCATACTGTGGTAAAAATTTAATACCAATCAGTGTGGTCATCAAAGACGAAGAAGAATGTGGTCTTCAAATTACCAGTCAGTGTGGTCATCAAAGGTAAAGAGTGTGATCAAAATCTACAATACAACAAGTTCTTTCTCTCTCCAAATCATAGAAACCCAAAATTTAAGCAATTTCATTGTTTACACATAAATGCTTTTTCTTTAAAAAAAATAAAAATCAACAAATTCCCATAATATCCCATAAATGACGCCATTAATTCAAATAATTCAAATAATCATCTAATTTTAGGCATTCTCCATCTTCCAATTTCTCTCTCCAAATCCCTCAAATGTTCTGTCCAAGTCAATCCAAAATTCCAGAATAATTAAAAAATAAATTCCTTCCCAAAATCCCACACGTATGGTGGTTTTTAGATGTTAAAAAGTGGTTTTGCTCCCAGCCATTGGATTAAAGATGGACGACCGAGATCGTCCCTTCCTACTGTAACCCTCTTCCTATTGGATCCGTTCCTATATATATATATATATATATATATATATATATATATATATATATATATATATATATATATATATATATATATATATATATATATATATATATATAGAGAGAGAGAGAGAGAGAGAGAGAGAGAGAGAGAGATTGGATTTTAACAATCCCTACTATCACAAATTGTATGACAATAATCCCTACTATCATTTTGGATTCTGGTGGTAAAAAAAAAAATTGTATTGTAGTGGGACAAAATCGAGTTTATACGCTAAATGTCATAGATTTTGTGTTGCATTTGATTCAAAACTTTGTATAACACTTTACCACGATTTTTAATGAATTTACAGCATTTCTCCTAATTTTTTATGATTTTTTCAATTTTATTCCTTTTAAAAAATCATAATAATTGCTCGGAATCTCAAAAAAATAATTTAAAAAATGTTTTAGTAACTACACTTCGTTACCTATCTAGGGGTAGGAACCAAAAAAACAAAAACAATATGGGGTAGGCATGGAAAAAATAAAAAGAATGTGGTGATGGATTTGGTACCACTACAATACAATTTTATTTTTTTTTTGGACCACCAGAATCCAAAATGATAGTAGGGATTATTGCCATACAATTTGTGATAGTAGGGATTATTAGAATCCAATATCCCTATATATATATATATATATATATATATATATATATATATATATATATATATATATATATATATATATGAGCATTGTGTTTATGTGAGCATGTGAGCACTGCTAATATGGGACCTTGGATCTTCAATCAATGGATGAGAAAAAAAGGAGGAGTTTGTCTTCTTTTTTTTTCAATCTTTTTATATGAGTGTCACGTGAGTTGTTGGTGAAAAAAAAAGGAAACCCAGGGGGAATTAATTCCAAGCCTGCGCATGATCCTCGATTTCGAAAACTGAAAGTTGAGTTTTCAAAACCCCTCCTTCTTAATGAACGTTCGTCTCCCCTATTACTCACAACCATAATCGACGGCGACTGATGAACGAAGGGGAAGGATTCGGCGACGAAAACCGGTCTCCGACGACGATAGCGGAGGCGATTTGGTTGGGTGTTTCGATGCGAAATTAGGGTTCCAGTTGGGTGTAATGTTCTTTTAGGGTTTAGGGTTGATAAAAGATGGGGCCTTGGCGGGGGGTTTTCCAGATAGAGTCTTGGCAGGGGCCCAAAATTAGGGTTTCAATTGTGTTGATAAAGATGGGGTCTTGGCTGGGGGTTTTCCAGAATGGAATTGGTGTGTTAAATGAGCGTTGTCCATAGTGACATTGATTGATGTCCGCTGATGAAACTGGTGGTGTCCACAATGACATTAATTAATGTCCACAGTGACATTAGTTAATGTCCACTGATGTAAGTTGGGGTATCCACAGTAGGGATGACAATGGGCAGGGCTAGGGCGGGTCCTACTGGACCCGGACCTGCCCCAAGACCCGATGGGTCCCAAAAATTCAGACCCGGACCTAGATTCAATGGGTCCACGGGTCCTTAATGGGTCCGACCATATTATTCATTTTTTAACTAGATTTATTAACTTTTGGGGTTAATTTTATACTTGTATATATGTATAATAGTAATTATTTTGTTTAAAAGCACCTATTTTTAACACAATAAAAAGATCAAAACATCAATATACTATGATACAAGCGAATTCTAAGTTTTCAACGTCAAAACATCACAAAAGTCATCAAGACATCAACAAAATATTACAAAAGGCTCTCAAAATACAACACAACTTAAAATTCCAAAAAAATAGTTCATGATTATAAAGAGATAAATATATGTTATAGTGCGGTTGTGGTGGTCTGCGTGAGTCAGTGAGTGTGACTATGTGAGTCCAAGGGGTTTTAGTTTTTTAGATTTAGTATTTTAGTGTAGTACACAGTAGAGTAGACTTGTAATTAGCTAATTGAGTTATTATTTTTTTTTGATAATTATAAATGTTTATATTGTAACGGGTCCATAGGTAGGGTCCACAGGTCTGTGCTTGGACCCGGACCCGAACCCGGACTCGTCAATTTATTTTAGACTCGGACCCGCCCGGAACCCGCAGGGTCCAAAATTTTTGGACCCAGAAATGGGCCGGGTCCGGGCTGGGTCCAGGACCCACTGCCATCCCTAATCCACAGTGTTGATGAAGTGATTTGAATGAACAAATTTGTTGTGTAGTTGAAATTTCAAAATTTTGGGAAATCCACCCCCAAAACCCAACATTTTGAAATGTCAACTACATAACAAATTTGTATATTCAAAACATATAATCAATACTGTGGACACCACTAGTTTCATCAGTGGACATCGACTAATATCCCTGTGGACAACACCCATATAATACACCAATTTCATAATGGGAAAACCACCCCAAAACAAAATGGATGTGGACATTAAACATGAGACATCAACCATTATTAATATGGATATTAACCACTACCAATGTGCATATCAACTATAAAAAAATGACATACACAAACCCAATTGCCATGAAATGTCCAATTTTCTTGACCTTAATGTCCACTTTGACAACATGTATAGTGAGTATAGTCATAAATACATAACAATAGTGGACATTGCATCATGATTATGGACATCAAACAAAGCAGATGTGGACATAAAGCATGACAACAGTGGGCATCAATCATTATTACTGTGGACATCAACCAATATCAACGTGCACATCAAGTACAACAATAAGTATAACAAGCGGACATCAAGTTATATACAAAGTGGTTGATGTCTGCTTGTTATACTTGTTGTTGTACTTGATACTGCGTTAATATTGATTGATGTCCACGATAATGATTGATGCCCATCGCTGTCATGCTTCGATGTCCATAATCATGACGCAATGTCCATTGTTGTTACGTCTTTATGACTATACTCACTATACATGTTGTCAAAGTGGACATTAAGGTCAAGAAAATTGGACATTTCATGGAAAATGGTGATGTTTGTGTATGTCATTTTGTTGTAGTTGATATGCACATTGGTAATGGTGAACGTCCATATTAATAATGGTTGATGTCTCATGTTTAATGTCCATATCCATTTTGTTTTGGGGTGGTTTCTCCATTATGAAATTGGTGTATTATATAGGTGTTATCCACAAGGACATTAGTTGATGTCCACTGATGAAGTTGGTGGTGTCCACAATATTGATTATATGTTTTGAATATACGAATTTGTTATGTAGCTGAGATTTCAAAATGTTGGGTTTTGGGGGTGGTTTTCCCAAAACCCAAAATTTTGAAAATTTAGCTACACAACAAATTTATACATTCAAATTACTTCGTCAACACTGTGGACACCCCTACTTACATTAGTGGACATTAACTAATGTCACTGTGGACATTATCTAATGTCACTGTGGACATTAACTAATGTCTCCGTGGACACCACCAGTTTCAACAATGGACATCAATTAATACTGTGGACACCACTAGTTTCATCAGTGGACATCAATTAGTGCCCCTTTGGACAATGCTCATATAACACCCCCCTATTTCATTCTGGAAAAACCCCTGCCAAACCCCAACCTTTATCATGGAGTTTAATTCAATGTATATAAATTAATGCCTATGGACAACAATCATATAACATCCTAATTTCATATTGGGAAAACCAACCCAAAAACCCAACCTTTTGAAACGTCATCTACATAACGAATTCGTATATTCAAAACACATAATCAATATTGTGGACACCACCAGTTTCATCAGTGGACATCAATCACTGTCACTGTGGACAACACTTATTTAACACACCAATTCCATTCTGGAAAACCCTTAGCCAAGACCCCATCTTTATCAACATAATTGAAACCCTAATTCTGGACCCCCGCCAAGACCCCATCTTTTATCAACCCTGAACCCTAAAAGAACACTGCACCCTATTGGAACCCTAATTCCGCACCAAAACACCCAACCAAATCGCCTCCGCTGTAGTTGTCGGAGACCGATTTTTATCGCCAAATCCTTCCCCTTCGTTCCTCAGTCGCCGTCGATTATGGTTGTGATTGATAGGGGAGACCAACATTCAATATGAAGGAGGGGTTTTGAAAACTCAACTTTCAGTTTTCGAAATCGAGGATCATGCGCAGGTTGGGAATTAATTTCCTCTGGTTTTCCTTTTTTTTTTTTCTCCAACAACTCACGTGACACTCATATAAAAAGGCTGCAAAAAAAATAAATCCTCCTTTTTCCCCATCCATTGATTGAAGATCCAAGGGTCCATATTAGTAGTGCTCATATGCTCACATAAACACAATGCTCATATTACAATTCAATTCAGCCAAAACTCCCCAAACAATGCCAAGGGAGGGGGTATATATAGGAATGGGGAAAACAAATAACAAAAACGCAGCAGCAGCGTCATCTGGACAGGAAAAGGACTCGGGCGAGTCACAAGACGACTTGGGCGTGACGGTGTTCTAGGCAGCTTTTCCCTGCCGACTTCAAACGAGCATAATTTCTTCATCCGAACTTTATTTTAGGCCCGTAAGATATCGATGGAAAGCTCTTGGTGTGTACTTTATGCTCCCAAAATTTAAGACCCATCAAAGTTATATTGAAGGAGTTATGACCCAAAAGGTGAAGGCACGTCCATTCCAACAACCCACATTGACCCATTTGCGCTTATTCTTGCCGAAGGACTTCGAACCCTTTTAAAGGCCCGAAGTAGGTCCCGGTGAGGACCCGTAGCTCCACTCCCATGGTCCAGGGTCCCATTTGAAGTGGATACCACACCCAATGCCGATCAAGCCACGCCTCCAGGGTCCCGGGTCCACCTTGAAATGCCCTCCACACCTGACCTTGGAGTTGATTTCTTCGTGTTCTTTGGAGGAGGTGAGGATAGACTTGGAAACCATGAATCCCGAGGATCGGGCCCCAACCCGGTACGCTCCATACTCCCCTTCTTGAAAAAGAGTTGCCCTAAACTCTTGGGAGTAGAAACAACGACACTCTCCATAATTTGTCATCATAGAGCCCTGAACATCCCGATCGCCACGAACAATCACACAAGGCACCCAACAAGCTTCGAACCCCACGATGTATCCATCATCCAAATAAAAGAACGTGGTTGGTGGCTTGTTGTGTGGAGATAGGGGATTAAGGGAAGGAATGAGAATATTTTGTTGCGTTTGGGAACACTCATTTTCACTTGGATTGCTGCAAGGTAAAGACAAAGCAAGAGGTAGCTCGTCTTCACCAAGAGCACACTCATCCCGTGTATCATTCATCATGAGAAGGTTCCTCAACTCACTTCCCACCCAAGGTTTGATTTGATGTGGTGCTAAGGGATTCATGCAATCAAAGTCAAACAAATGTTTTTCATCCAACATACTCTCCCAAAAACATTGCATGCCAAATTTCCAATAGCACTCATTCAACGACAAATCCTCAAATAACCAATGTCACCCAAATATCATGTATGGCATACTCAAATAGTTCACATCACAACGGCCAATATGCAAGCAATTTTCATCGAAGAGTACTCAAGCAAACCACAAACAATAGGAAATAATAGCGGAAAAGAAATAAGAAATTTGACACTGGAATTTTAACGTGGAAAAATCCCAAAGCGGGAAAAAAACCACGGAATCGATGCACTAGTAATATGAGGATTACAATACAAGGTTGTGTTTCTCTATGTCTCACTTGATCCCTCAATGGATCCACTCTAGGAATACTGGGATACTCAGGTATACATAATAGGGAGAACCCGGGCCCCTATATATACTAGGAGTACAAGGGAAAACCTAGGTTACAATATGGCAGTAACCTAAAGATATGGAAATCTCCAGCAAAAAGGAAACAACCGCGAATTAGGAAACAACTGTAGAAAGGAAAACAAAAAAGATCTCAGAAATATTCCCTGAATATTTCCAAATCTTCTCCTTCTTCCATTTTGGTCTCCACACCCAACAATCTCCCACTTGGAGACTAAACCACAACCATCCTCAACTTTCACCACAAGTTCCCCTAGTGCATCGACCGACCTCTTTATCAGTCCGAGATGCCTCCTGAGACCACACCGGGCCTCAATTTCCCAACATCCACTGGCTTACCCTTGATCCTGTAGACCCACTTCTTCCCGGCCTTCTTCCCCGCAGACAATCTCACCGGCTTCTAGGTTCCCTCAAGTGACGCAATCTCATCGACCATTGCGTGCTCCCACTTGAACCGAGCCTCCGCCTGTACAACCTTCCTATAGGTCCTTGGCTCCCCAGCATCTTTGGTAGCTCTCCTGGATCTCCTCACAGTAGATGGTGCGTTGGAGCTTTCACCTAGCTCCTATGGTTCAGGTTTTTCAGCAACCTGATCTGCAACTTATAGAGCTTCCCGTGGTTCCTCTATTTCCTCCCTAGGACACCCAGCCTACCAGAAACCTTGACCGCCACAGCTCCCACTGGCTTCTTCTCACCTGAGTCACTCCATACCTCCTCAGGTTCCTTGTCAGTTTTGGCGAAACTGACCCTCTTCTCATTCCTGCAAAGCCATAAACTAGAACAAGAAGCATAAGAAATCATGTTAGTGCTTTCCCTGGTAGAGTACAACGTACCGGATCTCAATCCCTTCGCCACTACCATAGCACCCTTCATGATCTTCCACATCCCTTTCCCGAAGCCTGCAATGTATCCCATCTCATCGAGTTGATTCACTTAAATTAAATTCCTCCTAATTCCAGGAATATACCTCACATCCTCCAACTTCCAAAGACTACCATTAGCAGTCTTAATCGTCACGTCTCCTGTGCCTGTTATCTCATAATACTTGTCATTGGCAAGATACACCTTGCCAAAATTCCCACTCATGAAATTATGAAATAACTCCCTGTTTGAAGAAACATGAAAGGATGCTCCAGTATCAACAATCCAAGACTCTTCAGGGCTAGACACACTCAAAACTAGGGCTTCACAAAGATCTTCCGCAGAGTTGACAGAGTCCCGATCATCATTACCCTTCCCCATCCCAGGTCTAGGGCAATCCCTCTTAAAGTGACCCTTATCTCCACAACCATAACACACAACATTGCTCATGTCCCTAGGCTTGCCTCCCCTGGAATTATTCGAATTCCTATTATTCTTCCTACCCCTGACACTTAACGCAATTCCTGAAGATTCCTCACCATAATTCTTCCTGCGAAGACCCTCATTAAGCAATACAGACTTAACATCATCAAACTTCATCTCGTCAGTATCCTTAGCACTACTAACGGCAGTTACAAGGGTTCTCCAAGACTCAGGCATAAAAGACAATAATACGCAAGCTCTAACATTCTCAGCAAAAACCATCTTTACTGAAGCATGTTGTGATAAAATTTTAGTAATCTCATTAATATGATCAGCCATATCTCCACCTTCAGCCATCTTACAACTGGTTAATTTAGTGAACAAATATACCTGATTTGCTGCACTAGGCTTCTCATACATATTCTCCAGTGCCTTCAACAATTCCTTCGTTGTCTTTTTCTCCATGACATTAAACCTGACGTTCTGAGCCAATGACATCCTGATCAGGGACATCGCCTATTGATCCAGCAGACCGTATTCAGCCTGCTTCATCTCATCTGGCTTCTCTAGCAGCGGAACATGCAGCGACTTCGCATACAGCAGATCCTCAATCTGCAACTTCCAGTAGGTGAAGTCAGATCCATCACATTTCTCTATTTCATACTTATCTACTGCCATTGTTTGAAAGCGAGTTCTCTTTCACCAGCCTTGAAAGCTGTGATACCAGTTGTTAGGATCGAAGAGTACTCAAGCAAACCATAAACAATAGGAAATAATAGAAGAAAAGAAATAAGAAATTTGACACTGGAATTTTAATGTGGAAAAAACCCAAAGCGGGAAAAAAACCACGGAATCGATGCATTAGTAATATGAGGATTACAATACAAGGTTGTGTTTCTCTCTGTCTCACTTGATCCCTCAATGGATCCACTCTAGGAATACTGGGATACTCAGGGATACATAATAGGGAGAACCTGGGCCCCTATATATACTAGGAGTACAAGGGAAAACCTAGGTTACTATATGGCAATAACCTAAAGATATGGAAATCTCCAGCAAAAAGGAAACAAAAAAGATCTCAGAAATATTCCCTGAATATTTCCAAATCTTCTCCTTCTTCCATTTTGGTCTCCACACCCAATATAACGACACAAATGAAGAGCTCAAAAAATTAGGTTGAACTAGAATCATGGCATCATCAAACCGAGACTTGTCACTAGACAACAAACGAACACCAAGATTCTTAGCATTCCACTCCAAGCATAGAGAATTTTCGATCGAGGACAACACATGCTCATTATACAACTTATCACGCCAACAAACTTTCTCTCTCCCAAAGGTCATGCAAGACTCACCCAAAGACTTTATGTCGCAACATTCAACATCCAAGCAAGTCTCAATGAATTTCATAGGTGAGTTTGAAGTTACCTCATTCTTCTCATAGGGGAGATCATTAATGGCTAGGTCGTGAGAGGTGTTGGTGACAACTTTGTTGTTGCTTGACTCCTCAAAAAGCGATGTCGTGATGATCATCGAAGCCTCTTGTTGGGATTCTTCAATGAGGACTAGAGGAAGGGCAAGATCGATGTTCTCATCCTTCTCTTGGCATGGAACTTCACCAAGCTCACCATGTACTTTAAGTAGCTCGAGAGGTTTCCCTTCAACGGCCTCAAGGACAATAACCCCGTTCATTGAACTTTTCTTTTTCTCAACCTTCTCGTGGCAAGAAACTTCAACAGTATCGCCAAGGGACTTACATGGATCAAGGCAAGCTCCTTCGTTGGGCATGAGATCGACCTTTACTTGCTTAATTCTTCCACGCCCATCAAGTAACGAGATAGGTTCATGGTTAACCTCTCGCTTGTAAGTACTAGGCAAGAATCGTCGATTCATCAATCGCTTAAGCCGTGCCCATGAAGTGATCTTTGCTCGACCCTCTGTAGCTCGTTGTGCATTGACATTCTTAAACCAAAGGGATGCAACCTTGGTAAGTTTCGATCTAGCAATCTTGAAGGCATGTTCATCGCTATACCCCTTAGTTTCAAAATTCCTCTCCAAGATTTGGACCCATTCAAGATAGTCTTCTGGGTCGGTGTAGCCATTGAATTCTGGAAGTTTGGCCTCGACATCATAGAATTCATTCCGTGGGGGCTTTCCAACTGCTTCCCGTCAACTATGGCGTCGAAACGAGCCTCTATCATCGCCACTCGACTCGTAGGAGGGAGGAGGACGGATAGGGCTACGAAGGGACCTCCTTCGTTCACCTTGGGGTTGTCTTTGATACTCTTGGGCGAGATTGTCTATCCGCGCCGCAATGGCCTCAAGAGTATTTTGAATGTTCGTGAATCGACTCTCGAGACTCGGCTTAGGGGCCATAACAAGAGCATGGGTGAAGGACGGATTGTGTTTTGGGGTATTTTGTGGAGTTTGAAGGTTCTTTTGTAGTTGGGTAGTGTTTGGCTAAGGGTTCTTTGTGTTTTTTTTACTCAGACATTTCATCGAAACCTTGCGTGTACTATTTTCAACTTCTTCTCAATGCTCCAAATAACTTCAAACCCAACAAATACAAACACAATGCAATATATTCCAACACAATTTGATAGCAACGGGGTTGGGGGACACCAATATATGCATACAATCCACAAAACTCAATACTAGAGAACACTACTAGCACAACAATGGAGAAAACTCAAGCTAGATGAAAAACCTTGAGCTCTGATACCAAATGGAGCATGGCGCGGTGGGAGTGCTGATGATTTAACTTGAGTTGGGACTTTCATTCAACAATCGAACAAAACTTGAACAATAAAGGAAGGATATGACCTTGTGACTAGGTAATCCACAACCCAAAGGCCTAACACTCCACAATGATTATCCAAGGTAATCCACTAAATAATCACAAGGAGCTAACACCACCATCCATAAAAAAATAGGTAAGAACAAGATTTTTGAGGAAACAAGGGAGAACCCTACAATGCCAAACATTACAATTCAATTCAGTCAAATCTCCCAAACAATGCCAAGAGAGGGGGTATATATAGGAATGGGGAAAACAAATAACAAAAATGCAGCAGCAGCAACGTCATCTGGACAGGAAAAGGACTCGGGCGAGTCACAAGACGACTCGGGCGTGAGGGTGTTCTGGGCAGCTTTTCCCTGCCGACTTCAAACGCGCATAACTTCTTCATCCGAACTTCGTTTTAGGCCCGTAAGATATCGATGGAAAGCTCTTGGTGTGTAATTTATGCTCCCAAAATTTAAGACCCATCAAAGTTATATTGAAGG
This sequence comes from Portulaca oleracea, assembly GCA_029582165.1. NCBI lineage: Eukaryota > Viridiplantae > Streptophyta > Magnoliopsida > Caryophyllales > Portulacaceae > Portulaca > Portulaca oleracea. The sequence goes on along the minus strand of CM055872.1, from coordinate 42,367,004 downwards.
AGTTATGACCCAAAATGTGAAGGCACATCCATTCCAATAACCCACATTTACCCATTTGCGCTTATTCTTGCCGAAGGACTTCGAACCCTTTTAAATTCCCGAAGTAGGTCCTGATGAGGACCCGTAGCTCCACTCCCATGGTCCAGGGTCCCATTTGAAGTGGATACCACACCCAATGCTGATCAAACCACGCCTCCAGGGTCCCGGGTCCACCTTGAAATGCACTTCACACCCGACTTTGGAGTTGATTTCTTCGTGTTCTTTGGAGAGGGTGAGGATAGACTTGGAAACCATGAATCCCGAGGATCGGGCCCCAACCCGGTACGCTCTAGGTGTCCACAACCATTGTTTTGCGTATATTCAATAAAATGTAAGTGGTGTCTACACTGGCATTAATTAATGTTCACTGTGACATTACTTGATGTCCACAAATGAAAAGTTTTGTTTACGTTTGTGTGGGTTGAGGGTTGTAAAACTTGACTTCAAATCTTTGTTTTAGTTTGATTAGGAATGCTTGATATTCATACTGACAATGCTTGATATCCCCCGCTGTTATACTTGATATCCATAATGATAATGTTTGATGTCCCTTGCTGTTATTCTTGATGTCCTTACTGATAAGGTTTGATGTTCCATGTTGTTATACTTGATGTCCATACTGATAATGCTTGATGTCCCCTGTTGTTATACTTGATGTCCACAATGATAGTGTTTGATGTTCTCTGTTGTTATACTTGATGTCCACAACGATAATGCTTGATGTCTCTTGGTGTTATACTTAATGTCGATAATGATAATGCTTGATGTCCCTTGCCGTTATACTTGATGCCCATAATGTTAATGCTTGATGTCCCCTGTTGTTGTACTTGATGTCCATAATGATAATGTTTGATGTCCCCTGCTATTATATTTGATATCCATAATGATAATGCTTGATGTCCCCATATTGTTATTCTTGATGTCCGTACTAATAATGCTTGATGTCCCCTACTATTATACTTGATGTCCACAATGGTAATGCTTAATGTCCCATGGTGTTATACTTGATGTCCCATGGTGTTATACTTCATGTATGATGAAGTACTTGATATACCCTGTTGTTATACTTGATATTCATTTTATTGTACTTAATATCCTTGTGCCAAACATGTTTCATTTGATATTCATTTTCATTGTGCCAAACATGTTTCATTTGATAGTGGTATAATAGAGCAATTTATGCAATTGATGTTCATCATCATTGTAATTGATATCCTGACATGTTTCATTTGATATTCATTTTCATTGTACTTCATGTCCATGTGCCAAAGGAGGCTACAATTCACCCGTTGTTGGCATCGGCAACGAAAGGGAGGGGCAGGAGAACAAAGACAATTGTTGAGGTTGCAACATAGAAGAAAGCAAGTGCACGAAGGTGCAAATGTTGTGACAAAATTGCAATGCACGACATCCGAAATTGCCCAGAGCGCTATGGATGACATATTATTGTTTCTAAATATGATTTCTGTAAGGGTTATGTATGAATATATATCGTTGGAGTGATGATTTTTTTGGGGATTGTTTGGGGTATGTATTTTATTCTGTAGAATTGTCATTGGAAGACATTTCGTTTCATTTGATGGGGACGTTTGCTAAGATGTGGACGCATGTTACTTCATATGCATTTTACCCCATCATATTGGGATTTAAGTATTGTAATTTGGAGGACACTCAATTTCATTAGTGTGTACTTGATATCTTTTTATACATTTGAAAAGAGTGGTGGGCATCCAGTTTTTAGGCCGAGGACATCAAATATTTATATACAGGACATCATGCATTTGGACTGAGGACATGTGTTGCATGTGATATCTCCCATTCGAACATACTTGATGACTTAACTTACAGATGTAAATGACAGGGCCGCAAGCGTACGGTGTACGTAGTAGCACGTCAAGGTCGATCCCACAGGGACTCACTTAGCAGCACAATAAACTAATCTCTATCTCGATTGCTAAGCTAATTAGGTTTTTAGGATTTAAAAGGTTTTAAAAACTAATTAAAACTAATAAAGCAGGAAAAAGAAAATCAATCAAAGCTTCTATCAAGAGAGAAAGACTTCTTGGGAGATGCTAACCTAACAACGAGTTCGATTACTAAAACATGACTTGCACAATCATACATTCAAGAACGAATCAAGAATCGACAACCTCTAAATTCTATCGCCGTTTCTATGCTAAATAGAATTATTCTAAACAACCTAATCAACAACTTTCGTCTGTATTTTAGGTTAAACAGAATTGAAGGTCTCAAAAAGTCAGGTTATCTAATGATTCCCTAGTTTATTACTCCTTTTTCAACTTTCGCAAGCCTAGGTAGACGGGTTGGTAGTCAGATTACCCTAATTCACCTTTCAGTACTTCTTAGGTTAATCTCAAACTTACAAATATCCAAGGCCTTAAGAATACTCATAAACATGGAAAACACAACCTTCTATTGATTCTAATCAAAAATTCATGCACAAACTAATAACAATCAATCAAACTACATTGTTTCAGGTTGCAAAACCCTAGAATTCAAAGACACTACTCACTCATATTCAATGGAAACACAAAACAAGTTCCAATCATCACAATCGAATCTCAAAACTAAGAAAGAAATCGAAAAGAAAGAATAGAATTGCGAAGAATACAACCCGTCGAGCCTTTCGATCCCGGGGTAGAACCTTCTCCGCGAACGTCGCTCATTTCCTTTGCGAATCTTGATCTTGGTTTCTCTTGAATCGATTCGGTCTTGAATCTTGATGGTGGGGAAGAGGAGTAGAATGGAAGTATTAGGGCTCTCTTTTCTCTCCTTGACGGCCAAAGAATGAAGGAAAACTGATAGAAAATGACACCCCCTTGAAAAATCGTCGCTTCCTTGCTTTTCTACTCGCGAAAACAACCGCTCTACATAGGCAGTCCGCCTCGGTCCGTACAGTCCGTACATGGACCGTGGTGATCACCACAGGCTGCCCGAGGTTGCCAGTTGGGCACAAGAAGTTGAACCGCCACGGACCGTGGCCACCACCTCGGGCTGCCCAAGGTTGTTGCTGCCCGGCCATTCCTTGCTCCTTTCCGTCCCAAATTTGTACCACGATTTGGGTTTGACATGTAGAGGTCCGTGGTATATTAACTTTTGCCTGAAGTTGAGAGAAAGTTGGTGTTTTGGCCTCAAAACCTACAAATTTACATCACAAACAAAACACCAAGCGTAGTAGGGAAATTGGAATAAAAATCAAGGTTCACACATAAAACTCTCCCTAATTTACTATTGAAAACCCCCAAAAACATAGTCATGAAACGCAGTTATCAAATCTTCCCATGCTTACTCCTTGCTTGTCCCCAAGCAAGTACAAGACTCTAAACTAGATGAAAGGACTTGAAAAGAAAACTACTCACACACCTCCTCCAATAAAAAGATAATGTAAGAATACCAAAGCAAGCATACACTCAAGGACTCCCTAGCGAGAATAAGATTCAAATTGAAACAAAAATTGTTGTTCGAAATAGAGTCACATGTCAGGAAGGAATACAACCAATCTATCACAACTCCAATGCAATCAGAATTCATTCACATGTTTGGCGAACTAGCTAGCTAGGATTGGTAGGACCTCACTTTAGGGTATGTGAATCACTCCCTTCATGTGTTTTAAATAGATATGGCGGTTCACTCAAACCCTTCAACCGATGTAAACAACCTACCATAAGCTTGACAAGACTCTCAATTCTCTACCGCTATAGACAATATGCACAAATGTTAATCATGAGGACTTTTCGGAGGTTGTAATGGGGCTAAGGTGTAGGGTAAGGAGGGAAATAGTTTAGGAAATGTGGAGCTAAGAGCCAAGGACCTAAAGAGCAACATTCCCAATGACTTAAAACACAACACCTCCTACTTCACACTTCGATTAAGCTCAAATATATTCCCATCAAAGAAAGGTAAGGGAAAAGAGTCGATATAAGCAAGAGAACCACCATGCTAATCACGTTATTCCTCAAAACTTCTTCTTTTTTTTTAACTTTACTTCTTTCTTCTTTTTTTTTCTTTTTTTTTGTGGTGAATAGCATGGACATAAAATAGACTCAATTTCTTTCAACCCAATTTTAACCTCAAATGAAAAGAGGGGATAAATAATGATTATGAGCAATGCTTCCCTCATCAAGTAAACCAACCAACGAAGTCACCAAAGATATAGACTACAAAAACTGCCTCCAACTGAATTGTTGCTCCACTAATTTGGCTAAAGGGTATGGAATTAAGAACAGGCCAAAGGTGCGCACGAATAGGGTAAACAACAAGACAGGAAAAATGATTAGTAAAGGGCTAGCAAAAAGAAGTCAAGATGTCAGGTGGCTTTTTGGCTTTGTGGCTACAAAATGGGCCTCAATCATATTAACATAATGCACAAGCCAAATGCAGTTTCAAAGAGAGTAAAATCAAGTTCTAGAGATGCAAACATGGTAAGGGCACACTCAAAAGAATACGAGACTATGAAAATGATAGTCTTTTAGGCTCAAAAGGTCTTACGGGTTAACCTACCACAATCACTAACAACTAATTCATTTGATGTACCAAACACAAAAACTTCATTATCATGCACTTGAATTGATCAAGACTAGATGAATCACAAACAAGTCAAGCAACCTAAGTCAAACAAACAACCAAGTCTCTCTTATCATCTACATCAAGCCAATAATTCCCAAAAATACACACTCGCAATGACAATCTAAACAGACATCTTATAAAAGCGAAAGACTATCCTAATTTATTTTTATTTTTATTTTTTTAACAAGAAAGCAAGAAAACTACTCCTATATGCAACCTAGATGCAAATTCAATGCCTAACAAACACAAAAAGAAACTAAGAAATATGCAACTATAAACATCAGACTCACTCAAGCACATGATTTTACAACAGTCAACCCAAATCCCCCCATGCTTGGACAAAGCATTATCCACAACGCATTTCGAATAAGGGTAGCATGCACAAGAGGGAAACGACATAATGCATCACACTCTAAAAAAAAACAAGAAAATTAAAGGAACGAAATAAAACCTAATAAAGCAATTAAACGCTTGGGTTGCCTCCCAAGAAGCGCTAGTTTAACGTCTTTAGCTAGACGAAACTTACCTCAGATGCAGTCAACGCCCTTAGAAGCTTGTCAAACTCCACAGCATGCGGTTCACAAGCCTGCAGATAAGAGAGCAACAAAATACTCATGGCAAAGAATGTTAGTTGCACTCTCCCAAATAAGTCAAAAGTACTAGAAAAATCAAAAGAATCAAAATAAGTAGTCCACATGATTTTTCTAGCTGAGTCCTCTAGGCATTCACAATATGGATCAAGACAGGGATGGAACCCTTCTAAAGTTCCTAAGGACAAGTCAAAGACATTGTTGATCCCCTCAATAACAGTCACATCACAAGAGTCAACCACACATCCCACATCAACATGAACATCAATGGTCTCTTCACATGGAATGGGCTCCTCAAGGTTCTTAGGGGCAACGGAAGGTGGTGAACAAGGCATAGAAGCATGGAGTACATAATCAGATTCCTCGCTTGAAGGATCTAATCCACACACAATCCCCTCACAAGACCCCTCATCAATAGCATCAATTGACTCATGACAAACATCATCATCATACCTAGCATCAAACCCATGGGAATCGCTCACCTCAAACCCTGTCGACTGAGAAAAAGGTAAGGATGCATTTTGAAAAGCAAAGACGCCATCAGTAGTGTCTCTAGGTAAGCTAGGACGAGAAGGAGCAACAATTGGCAAAGATGACTTAGAAGGGTCAACTATTTCATCTATTTTCTCTAGACAAGCTTCCAACTTATCTTGTTGCTCTTGCATTGCCCTCGTCAAAAAATCAAGTTGGGCTAAATCAGGGCATGTAGATTCATCATGGTCAAAAGAACGACAGAAACGACAATGAGACAAACAATGGGGTTGAGTACATAATCTAGCATGAGATGCACAAAGATTGGGCAAAGAGGATCCACAATAATAATTTTCAAAATCACGAGTATCACGTGCAAGCAACTCAAGCAAACTCCAAGCTTCATCAACAGTTTTAGCATAGAAACCAAAATAATTTAATAGAGTACGAGTCTCTCTATTCACCCCCTCAGCAACAATGTCAAGAATATATGATTTCCCAGGAACAATACCACATGGAACAGGACATGCAAGTAATCGCTCAAAATAATGCCAAAATAATTCCTGCTCAAATTAGGGAAAATCAAGAATTGTCATTTTTTGATGTTATTTTTTTTTAAAAAAATAAAAATAAAAATAAAAATAAAAATAAAAATAAAAATAAAAGATCAAAGATAAAAAGAAAAGAAAAAGAAAGAAAAAGAAAACAGCTTAGTCAACCTAAGAGGTTCATTTACCGGCTGCTAGGGACAGAGTCCCCGGCAACGGCGCCAAAAACTTGACAGAGCCGTAAGCGCACGGTGTACGTAGTAGCACGTCAAGGTCGATCCCACAGGGACTCACTTAGCAGCGCAATAAACTAATCTCTATCTCGATTGCTAAGCTAATTAGGTTTTTAGGTTTTAAAAGGTTTTAAAAACTAATTAAAACTAATAAAGCAGGAAAAAGAAAATCAATCAAAGCTTCTATCAAGAGAGAAAGACTTCTAGGGAGGTGCTAACCTAACAATGAGTTCGATTACTAAAACATGACTTGCACAATCATACATTCAGGAACGAATCAAGAATCGACAACCTCTAAATTCTATCGCCCTTTCGATGCTAAATAGAATTATTCTAAACAACCTAATCAACAACTTTCGTCTGTATTTTAGGTTAAACAGAATTGAAGGTCTCAAAAAGTCAGGTTATCTAATGATTCCCTAGTTTATTACTCCTTTTTCAACTTTCGCAAGCCTAGGTAGACGGGTTGGTAGTCAGATTACCCTAATTCACCTTTTGGTACTTCTCAGGTTAATCTCAAACTTACAAATATCCAAGGCCTTAAGAATACTCATAAACATGGAAAACACAACCTTCTATTGATTCTAGTAAAAAATTCATGCACAAACTAATAACCATCAATCAAACTACATTGTTTCGGGTTGCAAAACCCTAGAATTCAAAGACACTACTCACTCATATTCAATGGAAACACAAAACAAGTTCCAATCATCACAATCGAATCTCAAAACTAAGAAGGAAATCAAAAAGAAAGAATAGAATTGCGAAGAATACAACCCGTCGAGCCTTTCGATCCCAGGGTAGAACCTTCTCCGCGAACGTCGCTCCTTTCCTTTGCGAATCTTGATCTTGGTTTCTCTTGAATCGATTCGGTCTTGAATCTTGATGGTGGGGAAGAGGAGTAGAATGGAAGTATTAGGGCTCTCTTTTCTCTCCTTGACGACCAAAGAATGAAGGAAAACTGATAGAAAATGGCTCCCCCTTGAAAAATCGTCGCTTCCTTGCTTTTCTACTCGCGAAAACAACCGCTCCACATAGGCGGTTCGCCTCGGTCCGTACAGTCTGTACATGGACCGTGGTGTTCACCACGGGCTGCCCGAGGTTGCCACTGTTTTGTTTATTTCTTCTTTCCTTTACAAAAAAATGAGTTGGGCACAAGGAGCTGAACCGCCACGGACCGTGGCCACCACCTCGGGCTGCCCGAGGTTGCTGCTGCTCGGCCATTCCTTGCTCCTTTCCGTCCCAAATTTGTACCACGGTTTGGGTTTGACATGTAGAGGTCCGTGGTATATTCACTCTTGCCTGAAGTTGAAAGAAAGTTGGAGTTTTGGCCTCAAAACCTACAAATTTACATCACAAATAAAACACTAAGCGTAGTAGGGAAATTGGAATAAAAATCAAGGTTCACACATTAAACTCTCCCTAATTCACTATTGAAAAACCCCAAAAACATAGTCATGAAACGCAGTTATCAGTAAACAATGGTCATCCTTTGATATCATTGTGGACATCTATTAATATCATCGTGGACATCCTTAATTACTAATGTGGACTTCAATTATGTATTTTGTAGTATTGTCATTGGAAGACATTCAGTTTCATTCGATGTGGACTTTTGCTTAGATATGGACACATGTTACTTCATATGTATTTGACCCCATCATGTGGGAATTTAAGTATTGTAATTTGGAGGACACTCAATTTCATTGGCATGTAGTTGATATAATTTTATGCATTTGTAAAGAGTGGTGGGCATCCCGTTTTTAGACTGAGGACATCAAATATCTATAAACAGGACATCATGCATTTGGATTGAAGACATCATGTGCTGCATGTGGTATCCCCCATTCAAACATACTTGATGACTTAATTTACAGATGTAAACAATGGTCATCCTTTGATATCATTGTGAACATCCATTAATATCATCGCGGACATCCTTAATTACTAATGTGGACTTCAATTATATATTTTGTAGTATTGTCATTGGGAGACATTCAGTTTCATTCGATGTGGACTTTTGTTTAGATATGGACGCATGTTAATTCATATGCATTTTACCCCATCATGTTGTAATTTATGTATTGTAATTTGGAGGATACTCAATTTCATTGAAATGTACTTGATATATTTTTATGCTTTTGTAAAGAGTGGTGAACATTTAGTTTTAAGACTAAGGACATCAAGTATTTGTAAACAGGACATCACGTATTTGGATTGAGGACATTATATACAATATGTGATATCACCTACCCAAACATACTTGATGTATTGAATGTGGTATCCCCCATTCAAACGTACTTGATTACTTAACGTACAAATGTAAACAATAACCATCTTTCGATATCATTGTGGACATCGATTAATGTAATTGCGGATCTCATTAGTTACCAATGTGGACTTTGACTATATATATTTTGTCGCACACATATGTGGATGACCAACAGTGGACTTCAGTCCATATCACTATGGACATCTAAATGTGGTCTTTGCCGCATAGGACAAAAACTAGCTTCGTTCAATATCATTGCGAACATCATTCAATATTCTTGGGGACATTATTGATTACCAATGTGAACTTAAAGTATATACATATGATACCAACGAACATGGTTCAAATGTCATTGCGGACATCATCCAATACTGTTGTGGACATCATTCATCAGTATTGTGGACATCAACCAATATAATCGCATACATAATTCATTACCAATGTGGACAATCAATGCAATTGAACGGGAGACAAAAACAAAATGCCTACACTTGAATGTAAACACATCCATCATGAGGTGATTTTTCGAACCAAATACATAATATGTTTGAGTTAATTACATTTACCCTACCTGACATATGCGGTAATAATTTTTGCACACCCGACATTTGAGAAATAATTTTCACCCTACCTGACATTTAGTAAAGTGATTTTTAGTGTTAGAATCTGGTAACTTGTCATCGGAAATAGAAAAATACAATAATACCCCTATATCACTATGTGAAATTACGATGTTACCCTTTAATTTGAGAAGGAAAAGACTATGCTGGAGAGTAGAAGACAGACATGGTGGTTTGGGAGGGGTTAGGTTTTCATTTTCTGTATGGGCGGGGGGGTCGGGGAGAGGAATAAGAGGAATCAGTGGAGTGGTTGGGTTTTAAAATGTCATAACAATTAATACTAAGGGTACAAAAGTCATTTCACATTTAATTGAAAGTCAAAGGAAATAATAAAAAGATCACTTCATATTTATTTTTTTACAGTTCACTGGAAAACTCAATAAAAAATCAATTATAACATACCTGAGGGGTTTTAAATTTATGACCACTCAAATGTCAGGTAGGGTGAAAATTATTTCTCAAATGTCGGGTGTGCAAAAATTATTACCACATAAGTCAGGTAGGGTAAATGTAATTAACTCTAATATGTTCTATTAATAGTAAAGAGAAAATATGGGAAAAAAAACTAACCAACAATCTAACTGTTGTTCATGACACTAACATGACAACCATTAAAATGTTCTTAAAGTTCCACAGTACACCATGTACTATGTAATCCGAAATCAGGAGTGACCCATCTAACACCATTAAATCAGATCGGCAGAAATGACTTGGTTTCATCCCACCAAGAAGCCTTGCTGTAAACATGGTCTTTCAACCTGTTGTCTTCATGCATAATTATATCGTGACAGTAGCGTTTCCTCAATGCCTCCAATCGTTCTTCCTACAATGGAACAAGTTGACGCTCAACATATTTAGGGATTGAACAATATAATAGTAGAAAAGCAAGGGATGCCAAATTGACTGTGTACTTTCAAATTGAACAATATAAATGGACAACGTTTTCACCAGTGTCAAAATCAATCCTACATACTGCTCCTCTCTCATTTCCGCCCATAGTCCCCTCAGTTAGCGCCCCTACTGGTGAGTTTCGTGCAAACTGGGGGGTGCGGAATGGTGATTCTTCGGCACCTAACTCAACAGTCTCATTCCCGACACTAGCAACATCAACTCCCTTTACATGTGAGGGGACTAGACTTGACCCCTCCGACCCTTCATTTTACATGGTTGACAGGTCATACAATGTTGAAGCTACAACATCTCTAGGGTCCCGAACTAATCGGGCTATCATGACCTCTGCCCACGAACGAACAATTTATTATTATTTGAACAAACACCAGCTATATTTTATTAAAAAACATACAATGTCAGTGTGGACATCGCCATTTTTCACAATGGACATTAATTAATGCCAATGTGGACACCACCTACATTTTATTGAGTATACACACAACAATGATTGTGGGCACCAAACTTTATGAAATGTCAGCTACGCAACAAATTCATACATTCAAATCACTTGATCAACAATGTGGACACCAAACATTTGATTAGTTGACATCTACAAAATACCCCTAAGCCCAATACCTACATAACACACCACTATCATATTGGGTAACCCACCCCCCAAAACCAACCATATTGAAATGTCATCAACAGAACCGTATAGTGGACCCCAAGCTTTTCATCTGTGGACATTGAGTAATGTCACTATGAACAATTGATCATTTTTTTAATAACCACTAACTACATAACAAATTTGTATATTAAAAACATATAATGTCAGTGTGAACATCACCATTTTTCACAGTGAACATTAATTAATGCCAGTGTGGACACCACATACATTTTATTGAGTATACGCAAAACAATGGTTGTGGATACCAAACTTTTCATATGTGGACATCAAGTAATGTCACTGTGAACAATTGATCATTATTTGAACAAACACCAGCTACCCCCAAACTTTTCATCTGTGGACATTAAAGTAATGTCACTGTGAACAATACATTATCATCACTATGGACATCACCATGGAAACCAATAGACATCAAGAACAATTTTGAGAATTGAACACAGATGAACATCACCATGGAAGTTGAACACAGATGAACACTACATCGTCATCACTATGGACATCTGTAATACCCCGATGATGTAAAACCCCGAAAAATTTGAAGGTATTGACTGTTACGACGTTAATAATTTAAGTTTGACTCCGTTAATTTTTTGAGATTTTATCGGCGATTGTTTCTACTAACATAGCTCGTAGGACCGTTGAGGGACTAATAAGGGTATTTCAGTAATCTTCTACCTGCAAGGCAGAAAGGGGTAATTTGATAATTTTATGTGATTAATATTGTATTATTTTATGTGTTTTCTTTTAATTATCTATGAATTATGTGTTTAGTTTTATGATTATGTGGTCATTATTATTGCTTAGAAAATTAAATTTCAATTATTTTTCCAATTACTATTAATAGTAGCAGGTTTTATTTATTGTATTTTTGTTTTCATTTTGTTTTAATTGGTCTTAGCCTATATAGTTAATATTAGAAAACCTATTTACTCAACCCTAACCCTACCGTCATCTCTCTCTTCCAACTCCCCTCTGCTGTAACTGCTGCGCCGCCAACCGCCATTGACACTGTCGCGGGCCACCACCCAATCCGTCACAACCACCGCATCGACCATCACCCTCTCTTTCTCTCTCTATCGCACATCCTCTCTCGCTTTCTCTCTCTCATTCCCTTTCTGTTCTCTGTTGCCGTGAACCACCCCGCGCCACCGCCAAGACCGCTCTTCGACACCAGACAACGACCACTGCTAAACTTTTCATCTGTGGACATTAAAGTAATGTCACTGTGAACAATACATTATCATCACTATGGACATCACCATGGAAACCAATAGACATCAAGAACAATTTTGAGAATTGAACACAGATGAACATCACCATGGAAGTTGAACACAGATGAACACTACATCGTCATCACTATGGACATCTGTAATACCCCGATGATGTAAAACCCCGAAAAATTTGAAGGTATTGACTGTTACGACGTTAATAATTTAAGTTTGACTCCGTTAATTTTTTGAGATTTTATCGGCGATTGTTTCTACTAACATAGCTCGTAGGACCGTTGAGGGACTAATAAGGGTATTTCAGTAATCTTCTACCTGCAAGGCAGAAAGGGGTAATTTGATAATTTTATGTGATTAATATTGTATTATTTTATGTGTTTTCTTTTAATTATCTATGAATTATGTGTTTAGTTTTATGATTATGTGGTCATTATTATTGCTTAGAAAATTAAATTTCAATTATTTTTCCAATTACTATTAATAGTAGCAGGTTTTATTTATTGTATTTTTGTTTTTATTTTGTTTTAATTGGTCTTAGCCTATATAGTTAATATTAGAAAACCTATTTACTCAACCCTAACCCTACCGTCATCTCTCTCTTCCAACTCCCCTCTGCTGTAACTGCTGCGCCGCCAACCGCCATTGACACTGTCGCGGGCCACCACCCAATCCGTCACAACCACCGCATCGACCATCACCCTCTCTTTCTCTCTCTATCGCACATCCTCTCTCGTTTTCTCTCTCTCATTCCCTTTCTGTTCTCTGTTGCCGTGAACCACCCCGCGCCACCGCCAAGACCGCTCTTCGACACCAGACAACGACCACTGCTAAACTTTTCATCTGTGGACATTAAAGTAATGTCACTGTGAACAATACATTATCATCACTATGGACATCACCATGGAAACCAATAGACATCAAAAACAATTTTGAGAATTGAACACAGATGAACATCACCATGGAAGTTGAACACAGATGAACACTACATTAGCATCACTATGGACATCTATAATACCCTAACGATGTAAAACCCCAAAAAATTTGAAGGTATCGACCGTTACGACGTTAATAATTTAAGTTTGACTCCGTTAATTTTTTGAGATTTTATCGGCGATTGTTTCTGCTAACATTTGAGCTCGTAGGACCGTTGAGGGACTAATAAGGGTATTTCAGTCATCTTCTACCTGCAAGGCAGAAAGGGGTAATTTGATAATTTTATGTGATTAATATTGTATTATTTTATGTGTTTTCTTTTAATTATCTATGAATTATGTGTTTAGTTTTATGATTATGTGGTCATTATTATTGCTTAGAAAATTAAATTTCAATTATTTTTCCAATTACTATTAATAGTAGCAGGTTTTATTTATTGTATTTTTGTTTTTATTTTGTTTTAATTGGTCTTAGCCTATATAGTTAATATTAGAAAACCTATTTACTCAACCCTAACCCTACCGTCATCTCTCTCTTCCAACTCCCCTCTGCTGTAACTGCTGCGCCGCCAACCGCCATTGACACTGTCGCGGGCCACCACCCAATCCGTCACAACCACCGCATCGACCATCACCCTCTCTTTCTCTCTCTATCGCACATCCTCTCTCGCTTTCTCTCTCTCATTCCCTTTCTGTTCTTTATTGCCGTGAACCACCCCGCGCCACCGCCAAGACCGCTTTTCGACACCAGACAACGAACACTGCTAAACTTTTCATCTGTGGATATTAAAGTAATGTCACTGTGAACAATACATTATCATCACTATGGACATCATCATGGAAGCCAATAGACATCAAGAACAATTTTGAGAATTGAACACAGATGAACATCACCATGGAAGTTGAACACAGATGAACACTACATCATCATCACTATGGACATCTATAATACCCCGATGATGTAAAACCCCGAAAAATTTGAAGGTATTGACCGTTACGACGTTAATAATTTAAGTTTGACTCCGTTAATTTTTTGAGATTTTATCGGCGATTGTTTCTGCTAACATTTGAGCTCGTAGGACCGTTGAGGGACTAATAAGGGTATTTCAGTAATCTTCTACCTGCAAGGCAGAAAGGGGTAATTTGATAATTTTATGTGATTAATATTGTATTATTTTATGTGTTTTCTTTTAGTTATCTATGAATTATGTGTTTAGTTTTATGATTATGTGGTTATTATTATTGCTTAGAAAATTAAATTTCAATTATTTTCCTATTACTATTAATAGTAGCAGATTTTATTTATTGTATTTTTGTTTTCATTTTGTTTTAATTGGTCTTAGCCTATATAGTTAATATTAGAAAACCTATTTACTCAACCCTAACCCTACCGTCATCTCTCTCTTCCACCTCCCCTCTGCTGTAACTGCTGCGTTGCCAACCGCCGTCGACACTGTCGCGGGCCTCCACCCAATTCGTCACAACCACCGCATTGACCATCACCCTCTCTTTCTCTCTCTATCGCACATCCTCTCTCGCTTTCTCTCTCTCATTCCATTTCTGTTCTCTGTTGCCATGAACCACCCCGCGCCACCGCCAAGACCGCTCTTCGACACCAGACGACTACCACTGCCGTTACACTGCCGCCGCCACCTATTGGAGTCGCCGTCGCATCAGCAGACATGAGGAGACGGGAGTTGCTGCTGCTGTCCGTGTAACCACCGCGCCTCCACCGACGCCAAGACTGTCGTTCGACACCACCGCCGACGCCGACGTCCGCCCTCTCTGCCACCTGTGCTACTAGCCCCTGCGTAAAACCCTAAACCTTTGTATAGTTTACTAAACTCAAGTTTTCTTCTTTTATCTTTTACTGTTATTATAATTATTAGTAGTTCAAATAATTTATTTTCTAATTGCTATTCATATATGTAATCGTGTTTCCAATTTGGGGGTAGCTTATGTTATTGTTATAGTAAATTTTTTTTAACCTTTTCTTGATTAAATATATGTGAATTATATTGTTATTGCATGTAAATTTTGCTAGAGTTGATTAGGGTGGATTCATGGATTATGCATGATGTAAATTATATGGTTATTATATGTTATTGTTATTGTGTATCTTAGATTTTGCATGATTTAGGTGTGGTTAAGTGATTTATCTGATTTTTATGTGTTCTTATTGATTTATGATGCATGTGAGTAAGCTTTAAATGTAGTGTGTTTTAGTTCTAAAAGTATTTCACCAAGTGTGAGTAAGTCTTGAGAAATTTTAGTTAAAACCCTAAGTTTATAATAATTATTATTATATGACATCTTTTAAAAGGGTCTTGTTTAAATTTTCTTATGGTGTATGCAAATTAAATTATGTTGTGTAGTTGATCTTTAATATATTAATCATATTATTTTGGTTTATTATCACGTGCGGTATCGATAATACGAGTTTTATCAATTTTATTTATTTCAAAACAAATTTTGGGCATGAGTAAAGCTTAGGGATGACAACGGGGCGATCGGAGATGGGGAAGTATACCCCCGTCCCCATCCCCGCTCCCAAAACTCATCCCCATCCCCATCCCCGTCCCCATCCTCGGCAGAATGATTAACCCCATCCCCATCTCGCGGATTCATCCCCATGAGAATCCAGTGAGATTTTTAAAACTATCCAAAATCTAACTAAATTTTAATCGGATTCGGTTTTAATCAGACCCTGTTTCAAATTAATGTATTAGAAAGCACAATATATATAAACTAACACCATAAAATCAACATAATTTAATGTAGAGCACAATATATGATGAAAAGGATCTAACACTCATGTTATGATTTTACTGATATTAAACTGTGTCAAATTGATAGACATGCAATTCGAACTATTACCGACTAGTATAAACCTAAGAAAATCCAAGAAGCCTGTTGGAGTAAGGGATACATCTCAACTCACAATATTACAAATTCTAGAATCAAATTGATCCCAATTGTGGATCTGTGTAACAAACTTCCACATCACCCTTGCATTCTAGAAATTTTAACATTTTATATCCTAAAACTTAATTAATGACAGCATCACTAAATACATTCTGAGACCCAACTTCTAAGATCTCACACTAATAGCCAGGCCATCACAAATTGACAAAGCCACAAATCTGAACATCAGAATTCAGAACTAAAGTTGCAGCGCCAAACAATAGTCCTGAAGGCGAAGCTAAGTCTCATCCTGAAGCACCATAGAAAAAGGAACGATATGAGCATGAACGATCGAGCAGAGATTTGAGAGTGTAATAAAAAAACAAAAGCAACTGACCTCTTCTTTTACGCACTGAGAGTCTGAGACTTGAGAGAACGAACGCACGTAGAGATTCAGCGCACGAGCAAAGAATGAACGAGCGAGCATACTGTAGAGATTCAACGAATGCACGCAGCAACGCACTGAGAGGAGCAGAGATTTGAGCGAAGGCCAAAGAGTTTAGGACTTAGGAGGGAGCGGAGCAGAGTGCAAAGATTTAGATTAGGGTTTCAGATTTCAGAGAAGGGTGAAGGGTATGAAGGGAGGAGCGAGTGAGGGCGTGAGGCAGTGAGACTATGAGAGATTCATTTCAGCGAATGGAATTGGAAGAGGAGGGAAGAAGCGACTGCCAATTTAGATTAGGGTTTCTGCGAATAAATTCAAAATTACTATTTTGTCCTTCCCATTAATATATATATATATATATATATATATATATTGAATTAGAATAAATGTTATTTGGTAATTTTAACATTTTCGGGGATGGGGACAGATAATTCACCCCAGCGGGTAAAATGGGGACGGGGATGGGGAAAATTTTGTCCCTATCCCACTTGATCAGCGGATTTTGGAAAATCGTCCCGTAAGTCAACGTGCGAGGATTTTTCCCAGGCGGCGGGGCCCGGCTGGTTCGGGGATTCCCCGCGCCATTGCCATCCCTAGTAAAGTTTTAGTATGCTTGTTGTGTGTGATATATTCCATAAGGTTTCGATGTCAAAAATTCAGGTTTTGTTGTGATCTCTATGATTAGTTTCTAAAGAAAGTGTTTACTTTGAAAATTTAATGTGTTTACGTGAGATGTTGTGTTAGTTCGAGTATAAATTGACCTTGGTTGTATTAAGGAGTGAAGGGGAAGGTATTTGATCCTAGTAGACTGTTTAGAGGCCCAAGTTAGAGTCCGGGAATGGTTTGATCAAAATTTGGATCAAAAAACCCAAAATAGAAACGAGTCGGTTTGGACAAAATTTATGGGTCACACTATATCGGTCACCATATATTATGTAATTAATATTTAGCCGTACCATTTGGCCGGGAATTACCTTAGTGTGTTAACTTTCATAGGAATTTTGCGGACCGGGATTTCGAGGTGTATATTTTGAGTTATGACCCAAATAGCGCACCTAGGTGTATATTTTTGAAGACCTTAGGATGTGTTTTAGGTCTCGAGGTCAACATAAGAATTTTAGTAGACATCCCGAGGTTTCCAGAAAGTCCAAAACCAG
Source organism: Portulaca oleracea (assembly GCA_029582165.1). NCBI lineage: Eukaryota > Viridiplantae > Streptophyta > Magnoliopsida > Caryophyllales > Portulacaceae > Portulaca > Portulaca oleracea. Next base: position 42,349,401 of record CM055872.1, on the reverse strand, counting down.
ACCCATAGAATGTCCGAAAGTCAAGTTATGGTTCATTTTATGTGAACATTGCAATCTGTCCAGTTTATGTGTTGGATAAATGTGTTATCATATGAGAATTATTTATTTACTTGTAATATGTTAATTGCTTGTAATATGTGACGGAAAAAGGTTGATGATGGTAGAGAGAGGCTTAACAAGAGGAAGTCTTATTCGGGTAGACCAGATTTTCAAGGAGGAGGTAATGTGAGGGAGAATCTATCAAAGGGGAAACAACCAATGTATTATCAAGATAAGCCTTTGTGTAGCCAATGTAACCGTCGTCACTATGGGGTATGTTTGAGGAGTCCACCCTTGTATAATCTAGAGGTGCCTGAATGTAACCGATGCCATCGTCGCCACCCCGCTCCATGTCGTGGTGGCCGAGGGCAATGTTTTGGATGTGGAGAATATGGCCATATAGTGGAAAATTGCCCCAATGCTACATGGAATGCAAGGAACAATTCAAGACAGGGGAATAGGCCTCAACGCCCTTTTCAACCCCAACAAGGGCAACTGCAAACAGCACGCCCTCCTTATCGTCAACAAGGTCAAGCCCAACCTGCACAATATATACCGCCAACAACTTATCCTCAAGAAAGGGGAAATCAACGTGGGAGGAAGCCTCAAGCGGGGGGTCGTGTATTCTGCTTGGAAGGAGAGGGAAACGATGACATCAATCATGTGGTGTCAGGTACATTCCTTGTCAATGGTCTTTATGCTTGTGTTCTGTTTGACTCTGGAGCCACCCATTCATTTATAAACCCTAAGCTAGCCAAACAACTTGCATGTGATCCTTGCGATATGGATGTACAATTGTGTGTAAGCACTCCTTTAGGATCTACTTGCCAAACATATATTATTTTCAAGAACTGTTTGTTGAATATGAATGGGAAAACATGGGAAGCGGATCTAGTTCAGTTAGACTTTGAGGGGTTTGATGTTATCTTAGGCATGGATTGGTTAGCCAAGTATCAAGCGACCATTGATTGTGCTCAAAAGACAGTAACTCTTTCTTCTATGGATAGGGAGAAGTGTGAGATTATAGGAAGTAATCTACATAAACCAATACCAATTATGTCTGCAATGAAGGCCTTCAAATGGGTAAGGCAAGGATGTGAAGGTTATTTGTGTGCAATACAAGTTACTGAACCGATAGAACTCGATATAGGAACCATCCCAGTTGTGAATGAATATCCCAGAGTATTTCAAGAAGTACCTGGTTTACCTCCTGATCGAGAAGTCGAATTTTCGATCGATCTCATACCAGGGACTACCCCTATATCTAAAACCCCTTTATCGAATGGCACCTATAGAATTGGATGAGCTGAAGGTCCAGTTGCAAGAACTGTTAGATAAAGGCCTCATACAACCTAGTGTCTCACCTTGAGGAGCCCTAGTGCTTTTTGTTAAGAAAAAGGATGGAAGCTTAAGGTTATGTATTGACTATCGCGAGTTGAATAGAGTGACCATTAAGAACAAATACCCCCTACCCAGAATAGATGACTTGTTTGATCAATTGGTAGGATCAACGGTATTTTCCAAAATTGATTTGAGGTCGGGTTACCATCAGCTTAAAATCAGGAAGACGTACCAAAAACAGCTTTTAGGACCCGATATGGGCATTATGAGTTCTTGGTATTACCTTTTGGGTTAACAAATGCCCCAGCTGTTTTTATGGATCTTATGAATAGGGTATTCAGACCCTATTTAGATAAGTTTGTTGTAGTTTTCATCGATGAGATTCTGATTTATTCCAAAACAGTGGAAGAGCATGGTGAACATTTGAGGTTGGTATTAAGTACTTTGGAGAAAAATAAGTTGTACGATAAACTGAAGAAATGCGAATTTTGGCTAGAGACGGTGTAGTTCTTAGGCCATGTGGTGTCCAAGAAAGGTATTTCAGTTGACCCTACTAAGGTAGAAGCTATCGTCAACTGGAGTAGACCCTTAACTGTAACTGAAGTGAGAAGTTTCCTGGGTATTGCTGGATATTACCACAGATTTATCGAAGGATTCTCCAAATTGGCAGTGCCCATAACAAGGTTACTTCGCAAGGACAAGAAGTTTGAATGGACCTCCGATTGCGAGGATAGTTTCCAAGAGCTAAAGAGACGTTTGGTGTCAGCTCCAATTTTAGCCATTCCTGAAGGGAATGAAGGATTTGTGATCTATAGTGATACCTCTAAGAAGGGGCTTGGATGTGTTCTAATGCAGAAAGGCAAGGTTATAGCCTATGCATCACGTCAATTGAAGCCCTATGAAGAAAACTATCCAACACATGACCTAGAATTAGCGGCAGTTATTTTCGCCTTGAAAATTTGGAGGCATTATCTATATGGAGTGAGATGCGAGATATATACAGATCATAAGAGTCTTAAATACATCTTCACTCAGAAAGAACTAAACATGAGACAAAGAAGATGGCTAGAACTTCTTAAGGATTATGATGTGGAGATCAAGAATCACCCTGGAAAGGCTAACATAGTGGCAGATGCCTTGAGTAGGAAGACATCTGGTTCAATGGCACACTTGATTACCCAGGATAAGAAGCTTATTAGAGAATTGGATATGCAAGGTATTGAGGTGGTGCTATCCGGAGATAAAGGGTATATAGCAGCTCTGAAGACAGCAGCCCCTTTAATAGAACATATCAAAGATCAACAAATAAATGATACGGAACTGGCAAAGATAAGGAAAGGGGTAGAAGAAGCTCGACTTAAGGACTTCTTTTTAAAGGATGATGTGTTATGGTTTAAGGAGAGGCTATGTGTTCCTAACATCCCTGAACTAAGAAAGGAAGTGATGAAAGAAGCACATAACTCATCCCTTACAACTCATCCTGGAAGTACAAAGATGTATCATGATTTAAAAGCCCATTTTTGGTGGAATGGTATGAAAAGAAAGATAGCAGAGTTCGTAGCTCGATGTCTTACCTGTCAAAGAGTTAAAACAGAACATCAAAAATCAGGAGGATTACTGCAACCCCTACCAATACCTGTATGGAAATGGGAACATATCACTATGGATTTTATTACGGGATTGCCAAGAACAGTTAAGCAGCATGACTGTGTTTGGGTAATTGTTGATAGACTAACTAAGTCCTCACATTTTCTTGCCATCAAAGTAACCTTCACCGCAGAGCAGCTAGCGGATACTTATGTCAAGGAAATAGTAAGGTTACATGGAATCCCACTCAGTATAGTATCAGATAGAGATACTAAATTCATGTCTAGGTTTTGGCAAGGCTTTCAGGAAGCAATGGGTACAGAACTGCATGTGAGTACCGCTTTTCACCCACAAACAGACGGACAGACAGAACGAACTATCCAAACTCTTGAAGACATGCTCCGTGCCTGTGCCATTGACTATGCGGGAACTTGGGATCACAACCTACCTTTAGTAGAGTTTGCTTACAACAATAGTTACCACACTAGTATCGGTATGGCACCCTTCGAGGCACTATATGGACGACGTTGTAGAACCCCAACATGTTGGGATGAGATTGGTGAGAGAGTACCCTGGAAGGTGGAATTGATCGACCAAAGCGCAGAAATTGTTAAGTTTATCAAGAAGAAGTTACAAGCAGCTCAAAATAGGCAAAAAAGTTATGCAGATGTTCGGAGGCGTCCAATAGAATTTGGGGTTGGTGACCATGTATTCCTAAAGGTTTCACCATTAAAAGGGAGCGTTCGATTTGGTCAAAAAGGGAAATTAAGTCCTAGATTTGTGGGTCCCTTCGAAATATTAGAAAGAATCGGATTGGTTGCTTATCGACTCGCCCTCCCACCATCTCTCCAAGGCATACACCCAGTATTCCATGTCTCTAATTTGCGAAAGTATGTCTATGATCCAGAGCATATCATTCGTTATGAACCTTTACAGGTTCAAGAAAACCTTATCTTTATAGAAGAACCGATCCGCATACTAGACAAAAGGGAGAAGAAGCTGAGGAATAAAGTTATTCCGTATGTAAAGGTACACTGGAAGCACCATAAACTAGCTGAAGCTACTTGGGAACTCGAATCAGAGATTCGAGAAAAATATCCAAACCTTTTCATGACAGGTATGTGAATTTCGTGGACGAAATTCTTTTAAGGGGGGAAGAGTGTAAGACTCGGGTTTTTAAATATTTTTTTTATTTAGACTAATTACCCTAATTATTGTTCTTAATTGCGTAGTTAGAGTTTTTCCCGATCTCTTATGCAATTTATTTGACTTTTATGTGTGGTTGTATTAATATATGTTAGTTTAGAAATTAAGTGAGATTAGAGTACTAATCAACCTTAGTTGGGAGTTAGTGGTTAGTTATGTATTAGATTAATTAAGTTTCCTTCAAAGAAAAAAAGAAGAAGAAGATTGGAGTGGGAAATCAATCAAAGGCACCGAATAGCCCTGATTGAAATCCCAAACACAAATCCCTCCTGTGGCAATTTCCACCAAACTCCCTTTTTCCCTGATTACTCACCAATTCTCACCGCCAAACTAATGCCAGCTCCTGCTTCGTTTTTCCTTCTTGTGCTCCTTTGCGGCAAAATTAGACCAACCTAGCCTTGTTTGATTTCTTCTCCTCATACTCTTGGGAACTAGTGAAACACAACTAAGGAAGATATGTAGAGAGAGAAGAGACAGAATTGATGAGAAATACAAGGCAAAGAGAGCACCGAAAGCTTAAAGAAATCTAGCATGTTGTGTTTCAAATTGATATGCGGCAAAGAAAAATTCTATTAGGCGTGAAGTTGTCTTCTTTGGGATGGAATTCTTTATAAAGGGCGGCTAGAGGTACACTCATGGGAGGCAGAACTGAATCGAAGGCTAAACTTGGAGTTGTCAAATACTGCCAAAGCCCGAAAGGTATTGCGTGGTATAACCCTAACGCTTTATTTTTTTTATGAGATTGGGGGTTAATATTAAATGGTGGAATTGGCATACAGTGAGGTAATCTAAGAATTTGGGAGGCTAATTTGAGCCAAGAAGCTACGACTATTGAGACGGGATACGGGAAACAACCCTACTCTTCAAGGTGGGTAACTCTGATCCTACCTATTATTATTTCTAAATGGTTTTAAAGCTTAGTTGAATTAGGATGGTTGGAATTGATGTTGGAACCAAGCTAGAAGTTGGTGAATTTTGGTTCGAACTTTGAGTGTCGGGGTTGTTGTGAGATTATGTAGTGTGGAGGGAGATTGAAGAACAACATACAAGCCTGCTGTTTTGTTGAATAAAAGCAGGGGTGTTGAAATTGTGGAGTTCAATAGTAACAAGGGAAGTTCTTTTGGGAGTATTGTTTCTGCGGATGCATGTTAACTATCTTACCATTGAAATTGCCTGTGTTAGTTAATTGTTTTTTTGTCGTGTAAACTATTAATACAAGTTGCTTGGTTGTTTCTTATATAGCCAATACTCGTGACTTCTAGAGGTTTAGGTTTGCAATTGAAATAAGTCAATTCCCAGCCCTAGTTTTGTATCACTTGTTTTTACAAGCAAGAAGCGGAGTAGTTGTCTTGACAAGGGGTTTGTAATTTGAATTATTATTATTATTATTATTATTATTATTATTATTATTATTATTATTATTATGTATCCTTGATATTAAGTCTCTATTTGACAAGGGGTTTTCAGTCCTTATTTGATAAAGTTTGATTGCCAAAAAAAATTATGTATATTAAGTAATAATCCGATTGCCAAAGGTCGATTTCTAAACGAGTTTAAAGAAGTGGAAAATTGTTTGAATGTTGTTATCTTGGAATTAAATGGAAAGAGGTGCACTATTTATTCGATTTGCAAAGCGATTTGAACTGGTTTCGGGCTAGGTGTATTGCACTAGGTATTATGGACTAATTGGAAAGTCGGGGTTACACATGTACCGGCATGGTATATAAAGTCCATTGACGTTAGGACTCTCGGGAAGTTAAACTAACTATCTTAACGGGGGAAACCGACCCCGACTGGAAAAGTGCTGAAAGTACCCTATGCCCTTGGTACGAGTTTTTATCCAAAAAAAAAGAGAGAGGGAAGAAAGGAAGGGGAGAAAAATCTTTTACTTTGCTTTGCTAACTTTTGTGAAAAAAAGGGGGCGAGTAAAATACTTTGGTTGTTCAAGGTTGCAAGGGGTGTCTTTTCAATTTACGAGGTCCCTGTATCAAATTTCTTTCCCTTTGTGGTGCTTTACACGTTGCTGTTTTAATTCTTCAAAGACTTGTAGTCAGTCTGGAAAAGAAAGAAAGAAGGGGGACTTCCTGAATTAAAGAGGTTAAGTAACAGTCTCCTTGAAACACATGTGATGAGAACTCATGTTTAATTGTTAGCTCCGGCATGTGAACCTAAGAACAAGTTACCCGCCTTGCATGCTAAGCTTTGGTAATACATGTTTAAATATTTATATATCTTGATGTATTATTATGATATTTAAGTGCACTGGTCTTGTTTTGGAGGCGAGTTATCCACTGAGCGCGTGGTTTCTCATATCCCCACTTTCCCCCCTTTTTCCAGGTTCTTCGGGTGACAATTGAGAAGTAAGTAAGCTGTTTATGCTTTGAGGACCAAGTGTACGCATGGGAGGAGCAGGGAACCTTGTTATGTATATAAATAAGTGTTATGTAAGTTGCATGTAAATAGATCGGGTGACCTGCATTTTGGGTGTTGGTTTGGAAGGGGCGTGTAGCCCTGTTGTACAAAAGTGTTGTTAAATCATGTTTTGGAGGTTTAAATGACTACTTGTATTTTGGTTTAGCCCCTATTACGAAGGAAACTCTGCCGAAATTTTCCCAAGTTAAAAAAAAAATAATGAGGAGGATTATAGTTTCCCGTTAAATTAGCCTTAAGGGCTTTAACAAAGGCCCTGGCGATGTAATTCCCCTGATTAGGGAAGAGGGGTGTTACAGTTGTTTTGTGGTTTGTATCCCGAAGCGATTTTATGGTGAAAATTGGCTGTCTATTTTAGATGTTAATTATGTTCTTTGAGTTGGTAAAATGTGGCCAGTCTTTTGTGTGTGATTTGGAAATGGTTTTGGAAACTGGGATTGGACTGATTGAGTTTGGACAGGTGTGATATTAAACCAAAGTAATAATTCAAGTGAGACGTAAATGCAGGTTCGGGCAACGTCCCAAAGACCAGGATCTGTTCCTGCAGGGAGGTTGTCAAGAGATCAGGGGAGGCCCTGATATGGTTGTGTGTTCGGGCAATGTTCCAAAGACCAGGATCGTTCCTACAGGGAGGTTGTCAAGAGGTCAGGGATGCCTGATAAGTGCTACTTTCCCGGGGTTAGTTTTATGCACGTGTGTGAAATGGATGGTCATTCGTATGATTGAGATTGTGATTGATTGAAATTGATATTGAGATTGAGATTGAGATATGATTATTGTGAAGTCTTGGACTTCGAGGGCCAAATAAGCAAGGTCCGCCCGCTTAATAAATCTGAAAGATGGTTTGGTTGGTTGGGAAAGAAAGCTGATTTTGAAAAGATTTGAGTCCTTCTCATGTTTTAAATGTTTTGTTTCAGGTAAAGAGTTCCGTGATGGGAACGGGAACTAAAAGTGAGGACTATAAATTGAAGTTAGAAGTTTTATGAATAAAGTTTAGTTTATGTTTTAGACTTGAAGTTAGCTAATGTTTGGCTTATGTTGTTCTAGATTTTTGAAAGTTCTCTTGTTTATTAAATTGAAGTAAAAATGATTAGTTATTAGTTCTCCTTTCTTGCCTTGTATTCCTTCGGAGATACGGCAGTAACGCCCAATTAAAAAGAAAAAAAATGAGTCTTCCGCTGGTAATGTTAGTCAATGTCTGTCTTTGACCGTTAAGTTTAGAATTGAATTTCTAGGGAGTTACAACATCACCACGGAAACCCTAAACCCTAATCCATACTCATACTGGAACCCTAATTCGTATTCACACACGCAAGAAAACTGAAAATTCGTATTCACACACCCTTAAACACTAACCTTTTACTTCCTTCTCCAATGCATACATCCTTCGCGCTTCCTTGCTCAGCCATTGCACTCGAAATTTTGCGTTCCTGAGACCACATAAACTCGTTTCAATGAATTAATCCTTACAAAAAACTCACATAAACAACTTGGAAAGTAATATAATCTAAAACCCTAATTTTCTGCTAAAAATCGCCAAACATCACATTGGAAAGTGATATAATTTGAAACCCTAATTCGCCTACCTGGCAACAGAAATATTATGACAATTTTCGCCGTCGGATCCTCCCCTTTTGTTCTTTAGTTGCCGTCGACTATGGGTGATTGAGGGAGAGGAACGGTCACTCGTTAGGAGGGAAGTTGAACACTTCAATTTTGAGTTTTGGAAAATGATGATTATGCGCGGTTCTTTGGAATTAGTTTCATGCTTTTCCTTTTTTTTTTTTGGCTCCCAAGCATCACGTGTCATCGCCAACAAAAACTTAAAAAAAAGCTAAGGTCTTCCTTTTTTCCCATCCCTTGATCTAAGATCTAAGGGTAATAACCTCATGCTCATATTATCACATCCATATATATATATATATATATATATATATATATATATATATATATATATGTGTGTGTGTGGGCTACGACTAGTAATATGTAGGAATAAGCATTATTTGCACCGATACAGTACAGTGAAGACTCAGTCTAAAGTCTAAAGTCTACGGAGACTTTCTGATTGAAAACTATACTGATGATTACCAAACAAGAGAGGGCGGTGTGAGGACACGTCGGTTTAATTTGTAGCATCAAATTGAATGTAGAAAAGTGATTGATAACAGAAATTGTGAGGGGATCGGAAGAAGAATAATAATGGCAGGATCAATTGTGTCCTCAGCTGTGGAGTGGATAGGGTCTTTGTTGGTTCAAGAAGGGAGGGTATTGTTTCAAGTGGAAGACGAAGTAAGGAGTCTCAAAGAAGAGCTAGAATTCATACAACAGTATCTGAAAGATGCTGATTCTAAACAAGGGATGAGACAAGTTTATATTCTGACTACCCAAATACAGAAGCTTGCCTACGATGCTGAGGATGTCATTGATACTTATATCTTGAAACTTCACTTGAATTCAGGACAAGGAAGTAGAAACTGGCTCAAGAGACTAGTTCGGTTTCTTCGCAGTGCCCCTAATATGTACCAAGTTGGGGGGCAAATACAAGTGATTCAGGCCAGTTTGGAGCAAGTTGCCCAAAAATTTAACACCTACGGTGTAATGAGAATCACCCAGTTAAGGGAAGAATTGGGATCATTTGGTGATGAGAGATACATGAAGAAAAAGCTACGAAGCTACCCATACGACGATGATGATGGTGAGTATGTTGTTGGGTTGGATAAAGACATTCCTAAGCTGATTCAAGTACTTATGGGTGAGGGGAAGGAGCAGTTAAGTATTCTCTCCATTGTGGGAATGGGAGGATGTGGGAAAACTACCCTGGCGAGGAAGCTCTACAATCATCCGTATACTAGGGAGTGCTTTGATTGCACAGCTTGGGTGTTTGTATCCCAAGACTGGAACACCCAACATATCCTCCTTGAAATCTTAAGGAAAGTAGTTGGTCCTAAAAATGCCATCCAGCGACATGCTAGCAGTAGTGTGGAGGAATTGGTGGACAAGCTTCGTGGCATCCTTAGAAAGAAGCTGTATTTGGTGGTACTTGATGATGTATGGAGGAGAGAGGCTATTGAAGAAATACTTCCAGCTCTTCCACGGGCAACTGCCAACAAAGGAAGCAAGATTATAATCACAACTCGCAACAAAGAAATTGTTCAGTTCCCAACCCTTCAGCCAAACCAATATATCTACGAGCCACAACCTCTAACTGATGATGAGGCATGGGAGTTGTTCAGTAAGATTGCGCTCAGCCACCGCTCAAATTTTGATGTCCAAAGCTTTGAGAATCTGGCTAAGCAAATGCTGAAGAAATGTGATGGCCTTCCATTAGCTATAATTCGGTTATCTGGGATTCTGAACACAAAAGACAGCATCACTGAGTGGGAGCAAGTGAGTCAAGCTGTTTTGTCAAGAGTTATGCAAGGCACTGCGACACGAATGTATAGTAGAGTTGGGGATTTACTCGCTTTGAGTTATGATGATCTACCTTATAATCTCAAGGCTTGTTTCCTTTACCTGGGTGTATTTCCAGAGGACTGTCAAATTCCAGCCGGAATGCTGACCCGTATGTGGATTGCCGAAGGTCTTGTTACTGCCTGTGAAGGGATGTCTGCAGAAGACGTAGCAACACAGCGTTTGGAGGAATTAAGTCACCGGTTTATGGTTCAGGTAGTGCGGGTCAATTTCAAGGGGGAGATCAAAGCAGTTCGCCTGCATGATTTGCTTCGTGATTTGTGTCTCAAGAAAGCAAAAGAACAGAGTTTTCTTGAAACCTATTCTCCTATAAGTGATCAGACAAGGCCCGCTGATCATACCTCCCCACTAGATATTGAGCCTCGCCGAGCTGCTCTTCATTCCAGGTAATTAGAAGATTGGGAGGTATATATATATATATGTGTGTGTGTGTAATCACAATATACATGTTTTGCACTTCTATGTATAGGGAAGGGAACTTGAAGCTGTAATATAATGTAAATAGAACCTTAATTTTAATTGCTAGATGAAAACCCCACTGGCAACATATGGTTCATTTATAGTAAGAATCAAATTACCTGACTGCTTGCAAGAAACATTGAGAGGTAATATATGTGTGTGTATTCTTTTTTTCCAGTGTCTCTATTCCGGTACAAGTTGCACATCTGAGGTCGCTTGTATTGCTGACAAGATCAAGCGTTTCATACACTGCTTATGATACGAAGGAGACATTGTCCCTGGAGATTGCGTTTAACAACTTCACGCTGCTTAGGCTGTTGAATCTATGGGGTATTAATACTGTGGATGGCACCCTACCTGCTCAAATAGGGAGCCTAATTCATTTGAGGTATCTTGGCTTGCGTGCCTCAAATATTACACAACTTCCTGTGACAATTGTGAATTTGAGGAATTTATTGACATTAGACTACAGGAACATTGAATCTTCTAATCATGAACCCATAAAGATCCCTAACGTATTGCACAAGTTGGTGGCTCTAAGGCACCTGTTTTTGCCCATAGAATGCCCTTGGACTGTGGTAAACTTGGAGTTAAGTACGTTAAAGAATTTGCGGATTCTATGGGGTATAAAAGAGGAAAGAGGGGGCAATTGGTTATCAACGGAGTTGCTAAAATTGAGCACAACTGTAAAGAAGCTGAAAATTATGGTGTATACCGAAAAGGATTTGACTGCTGCCTTCTCTAGCCCAAGCCTTGGTGGACTTGACTCGTTCTATTGTGAGTTGCAGAACAATGTTGCATTACAGTTGGTGGAGCCCATATCTCACCACCGGCAGCTACATAAACTAATATTGGTCGGAGAGATACGGATGCAATTATCTCTGATATTGCCATGTAACTTGATCACACTAGACTTGAAGGATAGCAGGATCAAGGAAGAGGATCCGATGGTAGCAATTGGGCCACTGCCCCGCCTGAAGCTGCTGAGGATGTCAAATTCTTACTCAGGGACCATATTTACTTGCAAGAGGGGCTCCTTTCCCCAACTTGAAGAGCTCTACCTAGAAAATCTTTACAACTTGGACACATGGGTGGTAGAGAAGGAATCAATGCTGTGCCTCAAGAAGTTAGAGCTTGTTGGATGTAGGAAGCTATGACACTTCCCTGGCGGCTTGCCTTTCGTTAAGAGCCTGCAACAATTGGAGCTTGTTGAAGTACCCAAGGAACTTTGGCAAAAAGCAACGGAATATGGCTGGTCGCAGAAAAAGCTTAGACTGCCTCAAAACTATGAGGCCATCATTGGACAGTGTGACACTGTCATCAGTGTTTCCTCCGTTGGAAAACTTTATGATCGTCTCACAGCTGGGGTCTTCCTGAATGACAAAAAGCAGGTAAGTATATCAATCAAAGCCCATCCGTGCAAAATGAAGCTTCAAATGCAAATTAACTATGTAGATACACATGTTGAGCTCTGATCCATGATATTAATTAGACGACTCACAATCATTTTCTAAATGCAGAAATTCTGGGTGGTGAAGCAAGACGATCGTTACTATAATTGCTTCATGTTGTACATCAGGGGCCTCTCTATTTGCCTACATGATGACAAACTAATGGATGCTTATATGGGAATTCATCAAAACTCCAGCAACTCCTGGGAATGGAGAGATATTGCTGAGAGGTAAAGACAATTATGTGTTTGTGTGTGTGTATATTTTTTCTCCCCCAGGAGAGTCATGATAATATTACCAATGCTTGTTTCTATCAGCGATGGTACGCAAATAACAATCAGTGAATTGGGGAGATCATCTGAGGATGAGTTTCACGTGCGTGGGAAGTTCGACACAGAGAATCTATCCTTTCCAGCCACATATCAAGTTGCTTACATCGTCATGTTACCCGAATCAGCCAGATCAGAAGCCATCATGGATACCTATTCTTATCCTAGTGGGCCCTTCAGGAGGTATAACCACAGGGTGGGTGACAAACCAAAAGGGGAATGGGTTCGTCTATCACTTGGTCAATTCCACGTATTCAATTCTATTGGAGAGATTCACTTCGTCTTGGACAAGATTGTGCCTGGTACAGCCATCAAAGGCATCATTGTCGAGCCTAAGGCATCATCAGTTGATGTTGGGAGTACATCCAGGCTTAGATCCCAAAATCTTCCTATGAGGTGAAGTGTAAAGTAGTGGATGTAATAGTCTCAACTGTCATCATTATTATTGATACATCTTGTATAAATTGTGCTACAACATATATAACTTACTGCAGTGTCTTCTTTTGGAGTTTCGGTATAGTGGGTTTTGGAATGCATCATTACTCTTTTTTTTTTCTTTTTTTTTTCCTATTGCATCATTCTCTCACTGTCTCACTAGTCCAATGTATAATTTATGTCATCTCTAAGAGGCCTCAGTTAATGAGAATAAGGGTTTTAGGGTTAAGAAATTATAATACGGAGATTATTATATAACATGAGGTCAGATGTGTATATAAAGATCACTTTTTTCATCAGAATATATTAAACACCCTCTACTTATTCTGCATGGAATAGTAGATAGTGAATAATTTTTAAATTATTTCTGTAAGTAACAAACAATTTTTAAATCTTCGGTCAATCAAAAGCAGTCTCTAAATAGCAAAATTTTAGTGTAAGACAGCAACATTGACCCCGCCAAAACTCGCTTAGGAAGGATTTGGGAATGTTGATTTTGGTTTTGGTCTATGAGATGAGTTATGCATATAAAAGAGAACAATCACCTCCTCATTGACATGGTGCAATCATAAACACAGAATCAATATAGAGGATCCCAAAACAAGTACTTATTCACATTCAACCTGATACACTTCTTTTCAATAATTTACAGTTCCCAGCAGTCCAGGGATTCCAATCACATTTATTTTTAACAGTGGAAATATTGACTCTTCATTGACTATAATTCTTGAATATGACAACCGAGCTCTTGTTTTATGCTTTGCCAATCCTCTGTCTAGACTTTGGACTGCAAATAAAGAGAGAATCAAATTAGCCACATCAAAGCATCTGTATAATCGATTTATATGAGATATACATGAGCATGGTGAAATTGTTACCAGGAAACGCATCTTGTAATACTCGACAAGCACTTTTGGATCAACTTTTGTTTGCTTGTAACCCTCAATTTTGTTCAGCTCCTGCATTGCATTTCCCAAATCATGATTAACTTCCACCCCTAATACTTTGGTGTACAGTATGTAGTGGTAACTAAAAACATTAAAAGAGTAATTTATAATCGCGAAATTCTCGCCCTTTAATACATCACAGCCAGCCACTGACAGGAAATGGTTGTCGAGGTAACTGGTAAGCATATATTATTTGGGTTGGGTCAGTTCGGGTTCAACAGGCTTCGGGTTTGGGCCGGGTTGCTTTCGGGTGATTTTATTTTTTGTCAAATAAGATTACTGTTAAAAAACGAACAACTTTGGTAAACGATAAATTTGGGTTGAGTCTCATCGGGTTTCGCATCATTTTGGAGTTAAGTAGATTAGCGTTTCCAGGTCTGGGTCAGGTCAGGTTCAGGTTGGTCATTCAGATTAGGGCAGTTGTGCCCGGTCTAAAATTTTAAACCATAGACCAGAAAACTAACATGGAAAGCAGGGACTCTGATAGTCTGATGCTATTGAATGTGGGCAGAATGATGACCAATTGAAGGAAGGCATTAACATGATTTTGTTTGTTTCATCTGTCTATCTGCCCTGAATTTCTCATGATCAATTTTAAACACATCTTCCAGGGTAAAGGATAGATTGGGAGGAAACACATTGGGCTTTCAATATTTGTGAATGTTCGAATAAGTCTTGAATATTGATGAATTCTACTCAAAGGAGTTGAGATGTCAAGGATAAGGATAAGTGGATAACATGAACTAATAAGAGCACACAAGGTTGTAAACTTCAAACTTAATCTTGCTCTCCAAATTTTAAAAGTTAAGTGGCACATGTGACAAATTTGAAAGTTCAGTGGCAAAACATGACAAAATTAAGAGTTTTATGGCACCCAGATCATTTAACTATGCTTTTGTACATGAAAGTTGGTCAAATGCATACATTGTCTCAATAGTCCTCAAACATTGTCCACAGAAGAGAAGTCATCAACAGTTATAGCACTACTCAGATAGCTGCAGAGAAATCTTTGAAGCAAAATTTCAAGTACTAATGACTGGCACAAGGGTTCAGAACACCTTTACATTTTCATGGTGCACAGAAGAGAGGAGTGCATCAGATTGCATTGCAGTTGTACCCATCAAAAAATTCAAGTCATCTTATCGTAAATTATAATATGGGTTTCAAGTAATTTACTCAGCATTTTGAAATTGGCTAGTAGCTTCCTGAGTTAGATATCATCCCATCTGTGAACAATAGCGCCTCATTGACATACTTTGCCCATACTAGAGGGATTAGAGCTGTCAAAAGACTGCTCGACCCAAATACCTGGTTCAGTATGACCCCGAAAACCCGGATATGATCATAGATTTTTTGTCCGAATTTTGACTTCAACCGGTTTGACCGAAAATGCGGACACAATATTTTCCATTTTCCTATTAAATGAACCTAATATTGACCCGAATCTAGGCTTGCCCAAATTGCCCGACCTGGAAAATAGCCAAAAAAACTGGGTATTAGGCATTAACTTTTCGTCCTATGTCCGATTCATCTGGACCTGAAGTGACCCAAACCTGAATTTTGACATCCCATTATGACATAACCAAATGGTTGTTGAGAGGCTCCTCTGGTTTTTCAAAGGTGAATGGCCTGACTGCAACTTCTGTCAAATTACAGATGTGTATTGTTGGTCTCGCCCGTAAAGAAAAGGCACAAACTATATGGTTGACATTATCTGGACTATTGGAATTGATGAAGAATGTCAATGGGTGGACAGGAGTTGGACAAATTGATGTTTGTAATATGAAGGCCCTTGTCAGCTTACAGTACTGATCGAGCATTGGTTTCAATTACTCAGAACTGTAGTGAAGCAAATTGAGCAGGTTTCAAATTGCAAATCATACGCTGAAAGATGCAACAGGGCAGGGACAAGTAAGATTGTAAAAAAAAAAAAAAAAAAACAGCTTTGAACCAACTAAACCATGGCAGGTACAACGGATTGAAGTCGACATCAGTGGTTGGTCAGGCATAAACCAAAACAACCAATTGGCTTAAGAGCAGAAGGAATGAAGTAATGAACCAAGAGAGCTTGTGCTGTTATGAGAAACTTTAAGGTCAAAACACGATGAAGAGTTTTATCTTTTTCTTGTCCATTTTTTGGCCATTGGGCATGGAGTTTAGTGAAAAAGGCTGGTAAATAAGCCAATATCATCAGTACACTATTGACCACAACTATTCATCACACAAAAAGACCACAAAGGCAGCAAGAATCACAATGTTTAACTAGTCCTTACGGTCAATTCTGATTAACCATGTATTTTAAGTGCTCCTGTGTATGCAGTACACTCACATTCATCGGATAGATCTTCCTAAGAAACAGAAAGCTGGAACATGAACATCCCCTAATAATTACAGAGATCTTCTAAGCATGCCAATTTTCATATCATGTGATCGATTTCATTTTTATATATTACACTGTGAAAATTAGTTTGTACCTGAATCCATTCAGCGAGCTTAGGCCTCTGTGCTGTAAAATCATGGTTCTTCACTTCTAAAAAGAAGGGGATATATCTCTCGAAGCCCGGGATGTAAGCTATGTCGACCTGGAAGCAAACAAGTCGAAACAGTCAACGCAAGTGAATAACCAAACCTAATCAAAACAAATGAATCCAATCTTTCCCTACAATTATAACCAAACAGAGGCCCTTAAGCATCAAACTCTAGACCTTCTTATGCAGGCAACGCAAGAAATCGTGCCAACGAAACCGGTGATAGTTGGGGGGGGGGGGGAGGTATTTCCTCACCAAACTGAGTTGCCCAAGAAAAAAGGGACCATCACTGAACTTGGAAAGAGCATCCTCCATGAAATCAAAGGCAGCATCTGAGCATGCACATGAGGAAAATAGTGAATAAAGTGACGGAAAGCATATATATATATATATATATATATATATATATATATATATATATATATATATACATATATATATATATACATATATATATATATATATTAAAAAAATTCAGGACATTATTTAACACACCTGTTTCAGGTTTCACTCCGTCCTCTTTGAATGAAGCAATTATGGTTAGGTGAAAGGAGTCCAAATATGAAAATAGCACATCTGCAAACACCTTCTTGGCGGGTTCCTGTAGAAGCAATTGATCATTCAAGAGACGGACTCCTTGCATCAAAAGAAAAAAAAAAAGAAAAAAAGAAAAAAACAGCAGTGCAGTTTCTAAAGCTTACACTGGGTGACAAGGATGGTCCTTCAAAGTGTGTGTCAATATATTTAATCAAATCAAGACTCTCTCCAATCACTTGACCATTATGCTCTAATGATGGCACCTGCAGTAGTATTTGAATGGGAAAATAAATAGTAGATAGAACAAAGTTATTTCAAACTTTTTCTAGCTGTTTGGGATGGCTTTTTTGCCTCTACAAAATGCACATAACATCTTCTGAAAATTATTTAAAGATTCTCACGTATCTTAAAGGACGTGGACAGTGCTAAGGTGTACCGATGTATACTTAATCCCGAATTTATATCAAGAAATTAGCAGGGGAATATCCAAAGTTACAAATTTACTCAACTCCAAAGCAAATAGTAAACAATAAGAGTTTGAGTTCATGCAGTTGCACTGCCAAATTTATTCATTCATTTCATTAATTTTCCTAAACTTACCTATAACATTACCAACCCATTTCAAATTTACCCAACCTTAACTCTAAAAGAACACACAATACTATGAAAACAAGTACTCTGCTTTCAGATCAGAGCAAGATTTGGGATCATGGTTTTCATAACACAACACCAAAGCATCTGTTTTTCATTTGATTATTAGAACCATACTGTTTCATTTGCACATAATGTTACAATTAGTGACACGCAGAATCAATTTTGTTTACAATTCAGAAGTACCAAAATAAGCACAAAAGTTGTCTATTAAAATTGTGCAGGAAATTAGTACCTTGTTTGGTGGATAGACTTTTTCTTTGTACCAAGCAGGCCTGTTTTGGAGATCAATTGGCACCAGCTTTATTTGCTCTTGTAATCCCTGCGTTCGATTTGAAACAATCAACACTCACAATTTCATTCCCATATACATGGCTCTGTTCTTCTGCACAATAAACCACCCATAACCCAACTTTACACACTCTTACGTAATTTTACATCATTTTTCAGCTAAAGCTACCTAAACATATCTAAACCTTCATACTTCAAAAAGAAATTATTACTTAGTACTTAATTTAGCCTATTTCTACCTAAACCTACCAATAACCCAACTTAATGCACTCCTAAATTCTATTTTTTTAACCTAAACTTTCCTACTTCTAAGAAAACTTATTACCTAGTACCTATTTCTACATAAACTGACCAAAACCTACTCAAACATGCCCATAACCCAACTTTATGCACTTTTACTTAATCCTATTTTTTTTAAACCTAAAGCTACTTAGCTACCTAAATATACCAAAACTTTTACTCAACGGAGTACCATGCTACTATACTCCCAGCGTATAATTTTATGTGCATATATGTATAATTTTATGAGCATGCGCATAAAATAACAAGTGTACAGATAATCATGAAATGAAAATTGTAAACTCATAAAGTTATGCATGTATGGTCATATATATCTATATGATCAAAAAAAAAAAAATTGTATATTCATAAATCTATGCATGTGTAGTCATAAGTTTCTATTATACACATATGCTCCAAAAACTCATTATGATAGTAGAGGAGTATGGCACTCCCAACAGTATAATCCAATTTTCAAAACTTTCCTACTTCTAACAAAAACTTAGTACCTGTGTCAAATTCGCGGGTAAAAAGCAATAGGATAAAAGTTAAAGTTTGGTAACTTTTGTTAACTTTTGATAAATTGTGGTAAATTTTGTCAAATTTATCCTAATAAGTTTTGGTAAATTTGATTTGCCAATGAATTTGACAGTTATCTACTTCTACCTATTCTACATGCACCTAGCAAAACCTGCTCAAACCTACCCAACTGTACTCTATTCAACACATAAATGCTCATGGAATTAACAAAGCCTATAATAAAGTCATAGACAGATTAAAGTGGAAACTACAAGTACCTTAACATTTCGGGTGATCCATACCCTTTGAGCATATGGGCAAGTGTAAGAAATATACAGCCTACAAAACAAATTCGAATTTCACTAATCAATCATCTTCAGCAATCCTAAATTGATCGAAGAATCACTGAATCAAACATTCAAAAGTAAACCAAACCTGGTGGTGCCATCAAAGAGAGGAGGCGGTTCAGAAGTAGAATCCAAAGCTGGGGGCAGAACTTCTTCCGAAAATCTGTCAAATTTCAGCAAACAAATCAACCCATAACCAAAAAACAACGTGAAATCACAAACAATTCCTCAAATACAAGATCGAAGAGAAGACGATACCCAGTTGCGGGCGCCATTGTTGAACTCGAAGCAGAGATAGTAGCTCTTTGGCTTCGAATTTTATACGTTAATGGGAGGTTGAAGGATCGAAGAATGAATCTAGGCGGATTTGTGGTGTTGAGGGGAGGAAATTGAGAAGAGAAAGTTCGAGAAGAAGACGAAGAAGAAGAGGGTGTGATTGTGAGTGTAGAAGTTATGGAGGGAAAAGTCAGGTGGGTGGCTACCATTTTCAGTTGATGTGGGCACTTTGGTAGTTTCGGTACCAACAATGGCGTCAGTGCTGATGCTGGCATGGCGTGGGGGTTGCTGTACTACTCCTGCGCCTTTAAATGGAAACTTTTGTGATTGGGAACTTGGGAGGATTATAGTGTGATTTGAGTGGTTTCTATATCATTGTATTTTTTTCCTCAAAAAAAAAATATATATCATTGTATTTTTATTTATTATTTTTTTTGTCTTGAATTGTTTTAATATAAGAAGCTTTTTTTCAATTATTTATAGTCGGTAAAATAAAGAGGGCTTGAACATAAATGTCATGTAACTTTCCGAAAATTAGTGGCGTTTGAGTGGCACTTTTGACAGTTTTTAAATATCAGTGACATTTTTTTTTGTTAAAATGGAAAGTTTGGTTACATTTTTATAAAAAAAACTTGCAAAATAAACAAGGCTTACTAAAACAAAACAAAAACAATAGTAAACCCTTTTTCCCCCTTTCATTTCATTAGAGCATCTTATCATAATCAAATTGTTGAGCATCATATTGCTATCTTTTCTTGATTTTATCCAACTTCTTCTTGTAAAATAATTATTATCATTACAATATAAAATTGGACTATTGGGGTGAATATACTCATCTTCGTCAAACAATCTGATTTGATCACCTATGTTCTTTTACTTTGAATATTTTGATAAGTAGACATGCCAAATTATTGCACCCCAACAAAAAAAAAAAAAGTGCATAATCACCACAAATGGCTTCATAGTAATTGTTAGAATAGGTACATCAAGGGCAAATCCAACATCAAGCAAAACCCAACAAGTTGTGCTTTATATTCTGGGTTTGGTTAATATTAGTAGGGTTTGTCTTTCCTTCTTGACAACTTATTTAATAACAAAGTCAATTGACCATTTTATCATAACACTTGCTTGTTTCCAATTATAGGAACCGATTTGTGAGTGATTTTTAACCACTTGGCAATTAGTATTAAGAATGAGCATTTGGTTCTCATTGACTCGAATTGTTTTAAGACTCTACCACGAACCGGAATCACCCATTGGCCATATTTTTACCCGTTTGCTTTTCGTCGCCCCCCTTTTTACTATTGTCGCCCACCTTTCGCATAATATTTCCAACCCACGCCCTTGAACCTCATAACTTCACTCTTCACTCTCTCTCTAGTTTATCTCTCTAGAAAACACTCTCAACCATCGACCACCACAAACCACCCTCATACCGGGATTGAATCGACGAATTTGAGGTATGTTTCGAATTTGTATTTTGAATTTGTGGTTTTATGTTTTGTATTTTTGAATTTTGACGGAAAAACGAAAAACAAATAAAAAAGTCGGTCGGCACCTAGATCCCGGCAAGGCGTAGCACATGACCATCCCGGCACTTTTTTTATTTTTTTTCGTTTTTTTAAATATTATTTTTATTAATATTAATTATGTTATTAATAGGATATTATTATTGTTATGTTTATTAATATTATTATTGTTATTTTTATTAATATTATTATTGTTAATAATATTATTATTAATATTATTATTGTTAAATAATAAATAAAAATTAAATATTATATTTATTAATGTTATTATTGTTATTATTAAATATGATCATTATTAATATTGTTATTATTAATATTATTGTTAATCATGTGTTAATATGATAATTATTAGTGATTAATTGTATTATTATTATTAATATTGTGTTATGAAAATTAGATTAATATTAATATTAATATTAATGTTAAGTATGTGTTAATATGACAATTAGTAGTGATTAATATCATTGATTAGTGATTCGTTGTTAATATTTGATGCGTTAATATTATTTAGTGATTAAGCATGTGTTAATATTAGTGATTAATTGTGTTAGAAAAAATTGTATTTGTGATGTAGGGTTAAGTTTAGGGGTTAGGGTATATTCCGAATAGTTTATATGTAGTTGTGTTAAAAGGATGTTGAGTTTGGATGATTTTGGTTGTTATTAGTAAGTGAGTTGGCGTATAAAGTTGGTATGGGTAATTTATTCATAATCCAACTTAATTGTTAACTTATGTACTCATAACTCCAAATGATGACATAATAGTTATGTCACATCCATTTAATAAGTTAAGTACTCAACAACCAGTTGATACGTAAGTGAATAGGTTATTTGTGATGGTAGCTTAGGATAATAATTATGTTAATGTATAGTTCTAGTATGTTAGTTGTATGCGTCAAAAAAAAGAGGTTGAGTTTTGGGTCATGTTAGTGTCCAAGGAGAGTGTGTGTTGTAACCTGATAATGTATGGCTGAGAAGGTTAACCAATGCCCCGCATCGACTCTCGTTCATGTTGGGTATTGCAGTTGATGGCTTGATGCCTAAAGGACTTCCTCGGGAAGTGGTTAACTAGTACGTGCCCGTTATTCTTGAAAAAGGAATGGCGGAGCTGAAGGTCGATAGCATTTATGATAAGGGTGGTATAGCTGACTCCCATTTGAGGTCGATTAGTTTATCGACCAGTTTTCCCATTCCCCATGGGATACGGGCGTGGTTGTTGAGCATGTTGGGAAACACTATCCTCGTTGACAAATCGAGGGATAGAATTAGGCCGCATCCGTGGCCTAGCACTGATGTTATCGTTGATCGCATTGCTAGGGGTACGGTGACCTTGGCGTTCCTTTACCGCCAGTTAGGGATGGCGAGCAGGGGCGAGACAGCCAAGATGGCCGGGTGTTTGACCCTTCTGCAGGCCTGGATCTACGAGTACTTTCCTGATTTTAGGCCACACGCGGAGCAGCCGGTTAATGGGCCTCGCGGCGGTGTGGTCCCCATCCGCGGTAGAGTTGATCTGGCGCCGGCGATTGAAGGCCTCCTTGGATGCGTTGACGCCAGATCGTGTGAGTTGGGCCCCGTACAAGTCATGGAACAGGACGTTGTACAATGGCGGCATTCGAGCATACGACATCACTGAGCTGTACATGCCCGATCGCGTCGTCCGGCAGTTAGGGCACCTACAACATATCCCACGGAGATTGTCAGTACCAAAGAGCGCTGAACGACTGGCGAAAGGCCCCTACAAAGTGGAATTTGTGGATGCTAACGTCAGCGCTGACTGGGCAGGGTTTCCGATATACAACAAAATGTCAGTGTGAGTGATGTGCCCCGCACAAAACAAGTGTCGTGGGAAGCGGATGTCGCTTACAACGATTGGTATGCGGCACATTCACACAAGTTTTTGAATAACAACACCTCTGCCAGCCAATCGACAGTCGATGACCTTCCGACACACGAACAGGTACCCTTAAACCCTCATCATAATTTAATATTTTGTTTAACTGATTTGTTTATGGGATGGTGGATATCATGATTGGTCTGACCTCATTATTTTGTGTTTTATTTTAAAAAAAGTGGGCCTATACTTGGGCCTCATTAGTGCAGTGAGGGAGGCATCGGTTCCAAGCGAACGATGAGACAGCGACAATTAATCGTGGGTGGTATGATGAGATGGTCGACTTGCACGGGCGTTGGTGCCGTCAGATGCATATCGAGGTCCCCGAGCCGGAAGATGATGAGCAGGAGGAGTAGATTGTGTTTTTCAATTTCGTTATTTTTATTGTACCCTAAACTTAGTGTTAATTTGTGTTGAACTGATTAACTGATTTTGCGTTGTGTTAATTTGTGTTAATTTGTGTTATGTTTGTCGATCATGTTCCAATTAACTGCATGAGTTTCAATATAAATATAATTAGCAATTCATATATACACAAGGGTACAACTACAACCATCATTGACGTTGAGTGGCCCTAATAGCCTGCCATCTATCAATACGAGCTTGAAAAGGCTCATCCCAACCTTGAACAGATACATCTTTAGCTACTTGCCATCCAATATGAATCGGCGGTAGAGGGCAGTCATCCTGTAAATGGATAAGCATGAAGTGGTTGTTCACTCGCACAATTCCCTGAACTTTCGCAGGTGTCGTAAGTCTAGGCCCTCCTCTTGTGGGTAATATTGATATGCATAGCCCAGCTGTCTGCGATCATGGACCAGGAGGTGTTGACAAGAAGATCCACATCATATTCGTCACTGTCGCAGCTGGAAATAAATCATTTGGAGCCGACATCCAATGTTCATATGGGGCTGGCCCAGCCAAGTGGCCGTGAATCCTTGTGTAGGATTCAAGGAACATCTCCTTGCTGTTAAAAAACGCATTAACATATGCATTTTCACTCGCTTGCAACTTAGTGCCCATTGACCACCTAGAACTTGACCACAAATGCTCACCCCCGTAACCTGCCTCGGCTACGCATCTGAACCCACAGTTGCCATCAGCTTCAACATCCGTCCATCCAACGACGTATGGCAGAATGAAATGTGGCAAAGCGTCCTCGAACGGGAACGGATCTTGGCGCATCCGGTTGATACCTGCGCATCATATTATCTTAAGTTATAAACAACAATATATAGTCATTATGAAAACCAAACAAATGCTATAAAGATCAAGATATGCACACCTGTTGACCCCATCCCAACTGATGAAGAACTAGTTCCCTTTTTCCTCGAGGAGTTCGTTGTAGTCTTGCTACCCCGTCCCGATGGTCGTCCGTACTCAAACGCACTGGGGTTGCGTCGCGTTGATTTTGAAGTCTTTGGTCTCCCGGGGCGTGGGGGGCTTGTCTGCGGATCAGGAATATACTCACTGTCGGGATTCAACTTTCCGTTGAGGACACTGTTTACGTGTTGTACAATAGCTGGGTCACTCTCCCGAACCTGGTTAGCGAGTTCCTCGAATTGTTCTAAGTCTGTACTTGATGGAACATCATTTGAGCATGCACTTTCACCATCGCCAATCACTGTCAGTTGTCTCCAAAACATATTTATCCGTGTCAGCGGAATTGGCTCTCCAGATGCGTAAACTTCCATCATAGAACACGCGCACGGGAGGAGGTGGGTTCTCGACACCAGGTGATCGCATAAGTAGCATTCTCCTTCATACCTCATCGCCAGTATCTTATTGAGCTCATACGACAAAAGGTCCAACGCGTGATGAGATACTCTTCCGTGCAAATTCTTAAAGAAATGAGATGGACCTAAATTCCTGTGCGTGCTCCTTGACTGTTCAAGCTCCCACTTAATCCCAGTATGTTGATTCTCCAAGTGATGGCGAATCTTCGCAAACACACGATCGAAGGTGCCTCTAGAACTGTCGATATAATACTTCAGTGAAGAATGCTGGCTCTCAACTCTAGAAGTCGCTGTGTTCCCCATGTGAGGTACATTGTCGGTCCAAGCACAAACAAATTTTTCTTTATCACTCAGCCACGTCCCAGCAATATAATCAACTATCGGTTTGTTTTGCCCGATCCACACGTTAACGTCTTTCCACTTGACCTTGAAATCTCCAACAGTCTTCGCATGTACAATGCCGTTCCAGAAATGATGCCTGAAATGAAGCCCGAGTCCGAGCTTAGGGCCCCCAGTAAGTTTGTTTACTTTGTTCTTCACATCATTCGCAATATGCCACACGCACAAAAGTTGGTGTGCATTTGGGTAAACCCTGGCAACAGCCCCCAACATAGCATCCTGCTTGTCCGTCACAAACACGGATGGAATTACATTAGGACCCAACAATTCATGCACCCTCCATATTAGCCACTCATATGATTCCATCTTCTCGTCCCGCATGAACGAGTAAGCAATCTGGAAGTTGCGGTTTGTCGGTGTCATGCCTAGCAGCTCACATAAAGGCCACTTTGCCTTATTTGTCTTGTATGTTGTGTCAATGAGAATGACATTCGGGTACGTACGTAGCAACTTCAACGAGTAAGGATGGCATAAAAAAAACCTGACGAAGCTCGCCATCGTCATCATAATCAACAAATGAGACGTACCCGCCGAGTTTCGCCATGCGCAGACATTGTCCCGCAGCCGTCCTACCATCCAATTCCTCGGTGCGCATCTTTGCCCGCTCGTTGTATACTTGCTTCACGTTTATCATAGAGGCAGGGAACCTAATCTTCAGCGACGTTTGTATCGTCGCTGGTGTGCACCCCGTGTTGGTCATATCCCGGACATGTTCTTTCATTTCAGAGGTTAATGGATGTCCGTGACGATGCCCTTCCTCGTACACGATGAAGGCATGATTGTGCTTCCCTCGGTCACCGTCGCACACACGAACTCGCCATTCCGTTTCGTTGCGAGTCCACGCAACAATGGCGAATTTACATTGGCACGCCTTCGTTGACGTACTCCGACGAGTCGCATCATCGAGATCATTCAGTTTCCCACGATATTTATCGTACCTCCAACACTTCAAATAACACCTTAACGGACTATCCGCATCTTTTCTCTTGTACAAAGCCCGTACAAACCTAAAACCTATTCCCGTAGCAACTCCATTAGCCCATTCTTGCAATGCGTCAATACTCTCAAAAACATTTTGCGTTACAAAATGAGTGGAATAATCAACGCTGTCCCCGCCAAAGTCCTCCAAAAAAACCTACAAACAATAAAAAATTCGTTAACTTCCCCAAACATCAAAATACAAAATTTAATTTTTTTTACAAAGATTAGACCAAACACGGACCGTGTCTCCAGAAACACGACCCGTGTTAGTGTCCAGAATGTCAAAAATTTTGGTAACAGGTCCAACACGGACCGTGTTCGAGTAACACGGACCGTGTTACACTAACACGGACCATGTTGGTCGATTCGATCGAAATCACGGACACGCGCGCGCAAAAATACCGTGGCGGCGTGGCGCGCGTGGAGATCCCGGCAAAGCCACGCCGCCGCACGGTGCAGCACGGTGCAGCCCGACCGCCATGCGATTAAATGCGGCGGCGGCGTCAAAGGATCTCCACCACGCACACCCGCGCCACGTGTCAATCGTGCGACAACCATGTTCGTCCGACAATTTTTTTTTAAACATAAATTAACAATTAAAAAATATAAATACAAATTTCACAAACTAACCTCGTTTTCTTCACTAGATTTGTTATCTTCCATTGAAATTTATAAAATTAAAATAAAATTTGAGAGAGTTTTAGAGAGATAAGTGAGAGATGAGTGAGAGAGGAGTGAGGGAGTAGTTTTACCTATAGGGGCAAAATTGTCATTTGGGGGGCGACATTAGTAAAAAGGGGGGCGACGAATAGCAATGCCCTATTTTTAATGGTCCTAGCATAGAACAAGATCACTAAGGATCCAACCTTCATGCATCAAAATCCCTATGAATCTTATGGTTCTGTCATTAGCCAGATTTCTAAGAATCCAGATTTAAGGGTTCCCAAAGGAGTCTGGATTCCTAAGAATCCACATTTCGATCTATGGATCTTGAAGGACCTAGGATTCCTAAGAATCCATTTCTTTTGGGCTCTTGAGGGAGTCAGGATTCCTAAGAATCATATTTTAGTCGGTCTTAAAGGACCCGGGATTCCCAAGAATCCAGGTTTTGATTGGCAAGATCGGGATTCAGTTTGTATGTTTAGCGTGAACCGATATTACAAACATAAGGTTTTGTGGTTATAATAAGAGTCACACCCTCAGAATTTGGTGTTGAAAATCTGACAGAACTCCATCTAGTTCACGATTAGTCATCTCGATCGCTGACTCAACCCTTCTTGTGACCGGCCATGGTTAATATCTTCGACCATCAAAGATAAAGGACATGATAGAGAATTTGAGAGGGAAGCAAGGCAACAATTAAAGGAGTTCCAATTAGAGCCATCTTATACCTTCTTGTCGTTTTTGTGCCGCTAATTGTGTTGTCCTTCAAACCTATCTATTTCTTTTTGTTTTCCCCTGAAACTCACTTCTCCTAGTTTCTTTTATCCAGTAGTAACAAAACAAAAGTAACCGAGGAAAAAAAGCAGGAAACTCAAAGCCAACCACCCAACTTTTATAATGATTGATGGGTAGCATTTAAAAGATAACTGCAATCCCCCCTTTTATCATCCCATGTAGCTATTAGTAGCTATAATGGGGGAGCCAAATTGCTTACATTCAATATGAATTTTTGTTATTCTTGGTTAAAAGTTATGGCTACCAACCTCAATATGGGAAGGGAAGTAATTGAATATATGCAAGCTCACTTAGTGAGATAAGAACCCAACTAATTGTGTGGGGCATGAAAACAATTAATGACCACTGGAGCTAGTATGTGAGACATAGTGAGGTGATCATTTTTTTTATTGAGCAACTGATCAAATTTATATACATGCATATATGCATTATTATATACACATGTATTGAAAATCTCCAACTCTTTGACTAGAATTTAAAATGGGTTTCAAGTTGGGAACCCACTGCATGCTTATACTCATAAAATCAAGAGTTACCATGTTTAGCATGTATTAAATCTACGAGCATAAAATAATTTAATTTATTTCTAAATTTTTCGTTTAACACACTCTCCGTTGAGGCAAGAGTTAATGTCGAAGTTGAGTCCAAGGCATGGGAAAGGAAGAAGCTACATCAACGAATGAGAGCACATATTGAAAAGATCGATGAACTCTACAAGACTGGCTTTAACAAGCACTGCAAGCCCTATTACTTCAAGTTGGGTGATCTTGGATGCTCCATCTTCGCAAGGAAAGGTTTCCCTCCAAAATAAAGAACAAATTGATGCCAATGGGCGAGGGAACTTTTAATGTGTTGGAAAAGGTGAACGAGAACGCCTATAAAGTTGAACTACCAGATGACATGGGTAATATCTCTTATACGTTCGATGTAGGAGACCTTACACCCTAATTGGAGGAAGATGACGACGTGGATTTGAGGCCAAGTCATTCTCAAGAAGGAGATGATGATCTGGGCCCCACCCAGGTCCTCATGATGATGGGGTTGACTTTCTAAGCCCCCGGGACGTCCATAAGATCAAGGCTTAGACCCAGGATATCTGAGTGTTCACACGATGTGTCCAGGCCTTAAACAATAACCCAACCTCTCAGGACACCCCCTAGGTTTCGTGAAGACGATGGATTTGTCGTCATCGGCATAAATAATCCCCGACTTGGGCTCAGGCCTAATTTTCACTTACATAAGGTTCCGACTTTGGTTAGAAGAGTTAAGGGTTACATCTGTGACCCTTCTCCTCCTGTGCCTATTTTCCTAGGGCAACGTCATAAACATAAGCCTCATGAGAACCGAGTAGGTCATGGTCGTGACAACTTGTGTCACACCCGTGACCAACACGGGGTATTCTTTTGTTTTCGCCCATAAATTGGGGGTCATAGCTATGATCTCCATCAATCACGCCCGTGACCAACCCAATTTTAGGGTTTTAGAGCCTCCTATAAATACCCCATTTTAATTTTAATCAGCACATTATTGCATTTTGAATGAAAACTAGCATGGCTATTTGGAAACCCTATCAAAATCTCATCTCTCTCTTTATCATTAATGATTATGGTGGTGGATTTGAGTGTCCCCTTTAAGATTTGAATAGTGGTTATCAACCTTTCCTTCAAATTTGGTAAGGATTGCATTGGAGATAGTGGGTGTTGGTGGGTTTCCTTTAAACATCCATTTGGGGCCTTCAAAGATTAATATTGGTGAGATATCTTTACAGATTGATTTTATTTGCATTTTATTATATATTTTTGTTATTTTCTCACTAATTTAAAATCTCCCAAAAATAGTGTTATTTGTGATGTGAGCTCTACTAGGGTTTGGATTATTTTTGTGGATGATTTGTGATCCTTGGGCTGTATAACATTCTCTTATCTCATGATCCCCTCCCGGATCAAATTGTTATTGAAAATGTAAAATTAAAAAATAATTAGGGACAATAAAAGTTAGTTAAGTAGACAAATAACTGCGGACAAAGGGAATAAATTAGTGATTATTGTAATTGTAACGTGACAAATATTATGAATATAAAAGTGGCAGATAAAATAGGAAGAAGGAGTAGTTCGTAATTATGAGTGAAAGATGGGGAGAAATAAAAGGTCTCACATAGAAAGATGAAGAAATTTTTTGCTTACATCCTTTAGCTAGGGAAAATACTTACGCAAATTCTGATCTACCTACTAAAGTGGACCCAACAACTATAACTTTCCTTGTTTTTTTTTTCTTTATTCCTAGCCCCCTACTTTCCTTTATACATACAAAAAAAGTGTAAGATGGACTACCTTACAAGATAGACCAAGGTGTACCTAATTATGATGCATTAGTTAGTTAATCGATTAGGTTACGGATCGACCCCTGGACGTTTTCGGGTACCCGAATTACCCGAAATTAAATGTAACACTTAGGTGCAGATTTAATTTTTGCCTATCTTTTTCCAATCTCCAGTCATTGTCCATACCCAAATTTTAATATGGAAAAAACCCTAATTTATGTTAATGTTGGCGTTAAGTGCTCCAATTCCAAATCCTCCAAAAACTCAAAACGTATGGAAACTCAGTGCCAGTGGTCCTACTGGCCCAGTTTTAGAACATTTTTGAAAAAGTTTTTGCTACTGGAGTGTTAATTAATAATTACAAATTAAAAATAAAAATTGAAAACTCATATGATTATAATTAATCGGGTTTTTTGGTTAACCAGTATCCGCCCCGAAACTTTGGGGTACCCGGTTTTCGGGTACTCGAAAGTTTCGATTACGGTTACGGTTCGAGGGTTTGGCCGCCCTGAAAATTCGGGTAACCGGAAAAAATATCCTAATGGTTTGGGTACCCGCCCCTTGAACACCCCTACCTGTCTTCACTCCATTCCTCAAAGTCATTGTGCATAAGATTCCTCCATTGAGAGAGCTTTGGCGAGCTGGGATAGTATTTCACCGATGAGAAACAAGTCTCGGTTTTGGACTTGAGGGCGATCCTCAAGGTTCTTCCCTAAAGCCCTTTGGCAACCATATTTGATACCATCACATACTTTCATCTAGTCTTAATCTGACTGAGACCAAGCGATCTAGTAGTTGAGTCTCACGAGCGCTGCGTGGACTGCTGTGGAGGTCTTCTCCTTTGAAGACTCCACACTCAGTTTCATCCCGACGTAGAGGAAGACACCCGTTCAAGAGCCCCTAAGTTGATTCTTTTGAGAGATCATTAGATATATAACTCAGCCTATGCTTTCTATTTCCTGTTTTCTTTTGGGTTGGGTAGGTTAGGTGAAATCCTAAGGGTTAGAAATTCGTCCACCCCCAATCATGTTGCCTAGTTAGGAATGCATCTTGAGAAACATCATGATCATTTTGAAACTAGGGATACAAGAGAGCATGGAGATCATTTTGAGAAGAATGGAGTTGCAATTAACTGTGTATTGGAGAAACTATGTACGAGAGATGCAGACGATCAAATGGGGCTCAATCCTGATAGGTTCTAAGATTTCTTTCCTGTGACGATTCAACTAGAGCTTAAGCTTGACTTAGAGCCAGAGGAACACCGAGATCATGGAGAAAACATTTGGCCAGGTGAAGGAGGTTACGATGTATGAGGGATGGATGACAGTGATAGTTCTAACTGTGTGGTTTGTGTAATAGAGATTGTAGATTCACCGAAGGTAGTCGTGATCAGTTTTGATGAGATGGATGATAACTTGGGGAAAAGAACAATTTGTGGGAAGAGGGAAGCAAGGATAGTTGGAGCTCGAGGTCTGAGATAGTAGTGACATTAAAAGCCTAAAAAAATAAATTGTTGGAGCCCAAGAGGGGGGTGAAGTTCATAATTAAGATCTACACACTAGGTAAGGACGTTAGAGCAAACTTCCTTGGTTTCAAACCAAGGATCAAAACACAGTGTAACTGAAATACCTCATTAGATTTATAACAATCAAAGAACAAGTTACACTTACAAAACAAAGCAAGAAGTAACAGCCCGAAGGCAGCTACTGATAGAATCACTGACCAAGACTGAATGTCATTGAGTCAGCGACAGATAAGGATCGTCGTAGGAAAAACCCTAGCGGCGATTTGGAACATGATGGATTACATTGAAGCACAAACTCACACAGCCTTAGTCCGTCAAGGCTCTGCTACACACCATCTCTCCACCACATGTGGACACAACGAATGTTCACCAAGGTCCTTGGCTATACCTTCACCAGGGGTCCTTTACTGGCTACCTTCACCACCGAACCATTGGTTACACATTCAGAAATCCCACCGGATTTCTTACTCCACGATTACTTCCGTGGAATCGCCTATCTTCTCAATTCTTCTATCGTCCTTTTTATAGATGCCTTTGGATGCTTGGACTTGAGTCCTTCCAACAGTAACTTGCCTTATGTGTTGATTTCTTCCCTTTTGTTGCTACAATAATCATGATTGATTTCCCTTGATTTGTTTCCTTTTTATATCTACAAGAATCATGCCCATAATAAGAATATATAATATATAATCAAAATATATATTATATACACATAATCTGAGTATATAATCAGAATATATATTATACTCAGAATATAGAATCAGATTATATAATATAAGGCAACTTTCCTTTTCCGGATTTTCGCTTTCATCAAAACTAAAGGTCCTTCGCGGATGCGCGGTGAAGGACCTTGACCCTGTCTTCAACATAAATAAATTGAGTGTTGTGTTAAGAGTCAAGGGATGGTATTGATAATAATGTATATATATACATATGTATGATAGTGGGGAAACTTGATGTAAAACCTAGGGGTGCAAACTTAGTAGTAATCCTCTGGGCCAAAATTTTAGGCATGAGGTCAAATAGTGGAGCATTACCGTCGCATGGAGGGAGTTGAGATTAGCTTGAGTGGATGAATGGAATCAACAATCAATAAGAACAATAACCTTGAATACTGAAAGAGTGGATATGAACTTGAGAAAAGAGAACCACAACCCTAGGCCTAACACCCCACCATGATTATCTAGGAAAATCCACCAATAATCACCAAAGGAATGACTTGAATCACCACCAAATTGATTGGATAAAGATAACAAGGTTTAAGAGAAACAAGGGAAAAACCCTAACAATGCTTAAGCATAACATTCAAATCTGAAAAACTCCCAAAAACAAGTAAAAGGGGGGTATTATACTAAAGGGTGGGGAGGGGGGGGGGAACATAAAACTCAGCGTTTAAGTGGCCGAAAACACGCGCTGGAAACAAGTGGTCGCGGGCGCTACGCTTGGTGTCGCGGGCACGACAAGCTGGGGCAGCACAATGGTCGCGGGCGCAAAAGGGCTGGTCGCGGGTGCGACCTCATTCTTTCTAAATTCCAACTCGTCTTCCAGTGTCGTCGCAAGCGCTACGAAATCGTCGCAGGCGCTACCTACTGGGCAATTTTTCTACCGACTTCAGACGCGCATAACTTCTTCATCCGAACTCTGTTGTAGACTCATAAGATATCGATGGAAAGCACTCGGTGTGTACTTTAAGCTCCCAAATTTTGAAGCCCATCGGAGTTGTATTGAAGGAGTTATGGTTGAAAGAGTGAAGGCACACGCATTTCTAGCCTTTGAATGTCTTCTACCTTGCAAGTTATTGACTTGGGTCACTTCCGAGCCTTGATACCACCTCGCCCTTCATTCCTAGGATGGCCCAGCTCGGGTCCGAGGCCTCTTGGGTCGTGGAAAAGTCCCGAGCCTCTCCATGCTCCAACAATGGTCGGCTCGCCGAAGCCGCGCTAGCTTGATACTCACCACCCCACCCTTGAAGAAGGTGTAATGGTTCTTGAAAGTGTGCCGGCGAGCGGGTTTAGCGCGGGAATGCGGGGTTGAGATTTCATCCATCCTGTTCAGTACCTCAAGCCCGGCTAAAGAAGCTCGGACCCGAACCCAATACGGTCCATACTCCTCTCTTGAAAAAGAGTTGCCCTCAACTCTTGGGAGTTAAAACCGAGGCGCTCTTCATAAATTGGCTCCATGGAGCTTCGAACATCCCGAACGCCATAAGCATTCTCGCTAGACATCCAACAAGCATTGAACCCCACAATGTATCCATCATCCAAATGTAAGAAAGTGGTAGGAGGCTTGTTGTGTGGAGATATGGGATTAAGGGAAGGAATGGGAATATTTTGTGGAGTTTGGGAACACTCATTCTCACATGGCTCGCTGTAAGGTAAAGACAAAGCAAGAAGTCGCTTGTCCTCACCAAGAGCACACTCAACCCGTGTTTCGCTCGATAAGAGGTTCCTCAATTCACTTTCCACCCAGGTTTCGATTCGATGTGGGGCTAAGGGATTCGAGTAATCACATTCAAAAGAACGATCTTCATGTAACATACAATCCCAAACATTACATGCCAAACTTCCAAAAGCACCCAACCAACAACCAAATAGAATCGTCGAACAACCAATGATGACCAAACAATGTGTACGACCCATTCAAAGAGTTCATATCACAACGACCATCATTCAAACAATATTCATCGAAGGACGACACAAATGAAGAGCTCATACACATTGATTGAACTAGAATCAAGGTATCATCAAACCCAAATTTGTCACTAGACACCAAATGAACACCGAGATTTTCAGCATGCCACTCAAAATACAGAGAATTCCCAACCGAGGACATCACATGCTCATCATACAACTTATCACGCTAACAAACAACATCAAACAACCAATGCCTCTCAAAGATCATGCTCGACTCACCCAAATACTTTATATCGCAACACCCAACATCCAAGCAAGATTCAATGAATTTCATATGTGGGTTTGTAGTTACCTCATTCTTCTCAATAGGGAGGTCAAAAGTAGTCAAGCCATAAGAGATGATAGAGACAACTCCATTGATGCTAAGCTCAACAATTGGTGGAGGTGAGATGAATGAAGGTGCTTCTTCTCGGACCTCTTCAATAAAGATGTGAGGATGGGCAAGGTTGATGTTCTCATCCTTCTGTTGGCATAGAGCTTCAATAATAGCTTCAATCGTCTCACAAGGATCAAGGGAAGCCCCCTTGTTGGGCATGAGATCGACCTTTGTTTGCTTAATGAAATGGGCTCATGGTTAACCTCTCCCTTGTAAGTGTTAGGCAAGAATCATCGATTCATCAATCGCTTTAGCCTTGTCCATGAGGTGATTTTTGCTCGACCCTCCTTAGCTCTTTGTGCCTTGACATTCTCAAACCAAAGGGATGCAACCTTAGTGAGTTTCAATATAGGAATCATGAAGGCTTGTTCATCACTATAATCCTCAGTTTCAAAAATCTTCTCCAAGATTTGGACCCATGCAAGATAATCATCGAGGCCGGCGTAGCCATTGAATTCCGAAATTTTGATCTTAATATCATGGAATTCATTCTGTGGGGGCCTATCATCTGCTTCCCATCGACGATGGCGCCGAAAGGAGCCTCTATCATCATCACTCGACTCGTAGGAGGGAGGAGGACAGATACGACTTTGTACGAGCCTCCTTCATTCGACTCGGGGTTGACCTTGGAGGTTCAAAGTAATGTT
Source organism: Portulaca oleracea (assembly GCA_029582165.1). Taxonomy (NCBI): domain Eukaryota; kingdom Viridiplantae; phylum Streptophyta; class Magnoliopsida; order Caryophyllales; family Portulacaceae; genus Portulaca; species Portulaca oleracea. Next base: position 42,314,724 of record CM055872.1, on the reverse strand, counting down.
GTTCACTTGGACCTTAAGGTTCTCAAGAGTTCGCTCGATGGTGTAGAATCGATTCTCGCAGGCGGAGATTCAGTTCTCGGTAGCTAGAACTCGAGAATTTCAGTGTCGGCTCGACTTCTCTCGATTGGAGCTATTTTCGCTATCCATATCGAAGGAAGGGTGAAGGAAGGATTGTGTTTGGGTTGTTTTTGTGGAGTTTGGGGGTTTTCTTGTAGTTAGCTAGTGTTTGGATAAGGGTTCTTTGTGTTTTTCTCACTTAGACATTTCATTGAACACCTTCCGGGCACTATTTTCCAACTTCACCACAAAGCTCCAAGTGACTTCAAATCCAACAAATACAAACACAATACAATATACTCCAACACTCTTGGATAGCAAAGGGAGTGAGGAACACCAATATTTGTATACAATCCACAATAGAGAACTATACTAGCAAGAACAATGAATAAAACTCAAGCTAGAACAAACCGCAACAAAGTTGGAACTAACCTAGTAGTGTTCCACCAATTTTGCTCGTAAAGGTGGATGTTTTGGGTATATAGCGACAATGTTAAGGTTGTAATAAAGTTGTTAAATATGTGATAAATATTATTGTAAACACAAATTTCGAGTCAAAATTAAATAATACAGGAAATTGAGAAACAAATTAATTTGTATTAATATTTGAATGTATGCGGGTACAACTTTCTATCAAACAGATATAAGAAAAAGTAGTTAATCCTCCGACTCGATCTCCTTGAGTGAATTTGGATAGACTTTGATCTTGAAAGAGGGTCTTGAAGACTTGACGTCGATCAAGATTAGTATTTGATCTCCTGGTAATCGGCAACACGAGCCTTGATGCGTTTAATGTCTTCTCCCGAAGAGCGAGTCTCTAGAATGTCTTCAATTGTTTGGGAAAGAGTCTTTAAAGAGTCTTCAGAATCCAGACTGTTTCCAATGTCAGAATGTCAGGGTTTGAAAATGAGGGGGAGGACCTTTATTTATAGGTTTCTGGAGACCTAGGGTTTAAGCTAGGTATTGAGCCTTCGCCCAAATTAATTAATTATTCCTTTAATTTTAAATAAGGATATAATTAATATTTTCTGCATCATCCTTAACACTTGGCAAACTCTGGTTGGTCGAAATTTAATTTTGACCAAACGGGTCCCCGAAGTCAACTTGACACGTGACAATTTTTAATTGGCCAAAATAAAATTAATTTATTTTCCACGTGTCATTTTCTGATTTGTCGACAAAATTTTGGTTCCTACAGATGCCCCCTTCGAGAGTCCAATTCACGGACTATCTAAAGGGTTCTATGCAGCTGCTTCATTCATCGGTTTGGGACCTTGAGTTTCCAACTTCAAATTCACCATCTCTGCTTTCTGCTACTGGCTTTCTTCTCCTCCTTTTTTTTTAATTTTCCATCATTCTTATTTTTTTTTAACAATCATCTTTTTTCTTTGTGTCTCCCTTTTTTTTCTTGTAGGTTCACCTATCTGTTGAATGGTGTTTGAACACTTGGATCAAGTTGACAATAATTTTGCATACTCGAAAGTCATGAACAATTTTGAAGGTATAATTGGGAGACTTGGAAGGACGCTGACCTATATTAGGCCCATCTTGAACATAAGACGCTGACCTATGTTAAGCCCGTCTCGAAGATCAATTTGACGGCCGGAAGGACACTGACCTATATTAGGCTCGTCTTGAACATAAAACGTTGACCTATGTTAGGCCCGTCACGGAGACAAATTTGCTGACCAGAAGAACATTAACCTATATTAGGCTTGTCCTGAACATAAGACGTTGACCTATGTTAGGCGTCACGAAGACTTGCTGACCAGAATGACGCTGACCTATATTAGGCCCGTCTTGAACACAAGACGTCGAACTATGTTAGGCCCATCTCAAAGACAAACTTATTGATGAAGCGGAAAGTGACCCTTGAGTGTTCCCCTTAGTTGGGAATACAATACGAACCGTCTTGAATCATTACTTGCCGATGAAGCGGATGGTGACCCTTGACTGTTTCCCTCAGTTGGGAACATGATACGACCCGTCTTGGATACAACTTACCGACGAAGCGGACGGTGACCCTTGACTGTTCCCCTCAGTTGGGAACATGATACGGCCCGTCTTGGATACAACTTGGTGACTTGGAAATTAGTTGTAGTGACGATTCATTAAAAATCAATTTACACAAGTGAACTTAGCCGATGCAATCTAAAAGACCATTTGTGTAGTTGATCGTGGCAACAACTTCAATATCGGCTACTATGAGGCCCTCAACTTGAATGGGGGAATTTAATAGTCAAAACTCATAGCTTGACTGACAATTTGTTAACTCTATGGATATTTTATTACTCCAACTGTGTTTAACAGGCTAAATTTGAACATTCTAATAACGAACATCTCGAAGGAAAATTTAATTTAATTAATTAACCTTTTAATCATTCGCTTGTTTTTTCGTTCATTAAAGTTTTCACTGCTGAATAATTAACTTGCCTCCAGGGATCCTCCTTAAGACACTTTCTTTAACTTGAAAGGAGATAGCTTTGCTGCAAATTTCATAACTTGAAAATTTTGCGATTGGATGACTTGAAATTCTTGACTTTGAGTGCTCAGAATTTTTTGACGACTTGAGTCTTGAATTTTCGCTATCTAGAAGTGTTGTATCCTGCCGATTTGTGAGTCATGAACTTGAGAATCTTGAATTTCGTTAGCTTGTGAGCCATTCCTTTTGAAGATTTGGGAGTCTTGAACTTTGTTGATTTGTTGGGGGTTTTTTTTTGTGTTGACTTGGGAGCCACGATCTTGAAAATCTTCTTCTGGATGACTTGGATGTCTTTTATTTTAATGACTTGAAGGTTTTGGCTTTTTCTTCATTTGTTAATCTTGAATTTTGTTGAGTTGGAAATCTTGACTTTGTTGACTTGAGTGTCGCGAACTTGTGAATCTTTTAAGTAATTTGGGAGTCTTTGACTTGAAAGTTTTGATTTTGACGACTTGGTAGTCTTGAATTTTATCAACTTGAAAGTCTTGAATTTTGCTAACTTGACAGTCTTGAATTTTGCTAACTTGAAAGTCTTAAAAGCTGCTGATTTAAAACTCTTGGGATCTGCTGACTTGAAAGCCTTTTATTTTATTGACTTTGGAGTCTTTGATTTGAAAGTTTTGAGTTTTGACTTGTAAATCTTTATTTGGATGATTGGAGAGTCTTTGACTTGAAAGTCTTGAATCTGGACTTGAGAGTCTTTAACTTTGGTGACTTAAGAGTCTGACTTGAGAGCCTTGGATTTGGACTTGTGAGCTTTACTTGTACGATTTGAGGGTCTTTGACTTGAAAGTCTCGAACTTTGACTACTGAATTTTGCTGACTTAAAAGTCTTGGAGTTTGTTGACCAGGAAAGTCTTCAAAATCTGTAGGCCTGAGAAAGAACTTTTTTTTGTATGGTTGTATCTGAGTCTGGACCCAAATTGCCTACATACCTTAAAGGATGAGATACCTATAAGGATCAAGCCAAACGTAGTTCAACGAAAGAAAAACAAAGATTTTTATTTTATTTTAGCCATACACAGTTTATACTCTTGCGGGCCAGGACTATTACAATAATGAAAATGAAAGGAACTAAGAATTAAAAGAAATTATTTTTTTTGTGAACAGTTTAGGCTCTTGTTCGGGAGCTACATCTTCACATTCCTAAATTTTGACATGGGAAGAAGAAAGTGTCTCCTCTCGTTCAAACTCTTCATCGACGTCGGTTTTGCTTTGATGACCGGTGAAGATCACAGTGCGTCTCTTCACTCTAAGAGATCCTTGAGTTTTAACCTCCAATGTTGAACAACGCTTCATGCAAGATGGGACAGAGCTTTGAAATTCATTGATGACTCCAAGGCGGTTGAATGCAGAGTTCTTTTCTTGGCTAGGCTGTGAACCTGTCACCCTTTCAGTCTGTTTGATTCTTGAAAATGCAGACGACTTTGATTTCGAACCATCCAAAATCCTGCTAAAGACTGAGGCTTTGCGACTTTGTTGATGCACGATCCACTCAAAGATCGATGCTTGTTTTCGGGAAGCTGATGGTTCTAACCTATCAAACACAAAGAGTTTTGACTTAGGCCGATACTCTATTCCTTCGCTATCATCTTCTTCGATCTCGAAACATGAGACCGTGTTCACAACTGCAACTTTGTTAACTTTTCCCAAGAACTCCTTTGGAAAGTATTCCTCTAGCATGACAGGAATACGAGTGTCGTACTTTGGCAACTCATCCGCGCAAGCTTGTTGATTCTTGATGGTCTTAACCCTTTTCTTCTCCATTAAAGTTTGAGAATTCTTCCTTCTCCTTTGTTGCCTTCGGAGGGGTGGTGTTTGGATTTCCCTTTGCCCCCTAGTCTTCTTTCGAGCGGCCAGGATCCATTCTCCATCTTCAATGAAAGCTCCCGATACCTGCTCAAGCTCATCTCGAGGGGCTTGAACTAGTACAGGTAGAGGAACTGGTTTTTGGCATCTAAACTGAATCATCAAGAATTTGTTTCTCTTGGCTGGAACTGGATGTTCCGAAACATAATTGGCTTCGACGTTATCATCCAAGTCCAATATTATTTTTCCCTCCTCAATCTAACTTCATGATCCGCTCCTTGAAGGTGATACACTTTTCCAAAGGGTAAATGACTACCCTGTGATAGCGACAATATCTTGGGTCTGTGGTTCTTTCTGCTTCTTCCGGCCGATTCGGTTGTGGGAGTTCAATAACTTCTTTCTCTAACAAGTCGTCTAGCATTCCTAACAAGTTCGAGTCCGGAAACGGGTACTTCTTGTCTTGAAGCTCATTTAGTGTAGGTCGTTTCCCTTCGACGTTCTTTGAGAAGAAGACTTTCTCCCTTCCTGGTGTAGGCTTAGCAGAGATTCGCATTGGTTCACTTGTTGAAATAGACATTGATTCTTCTTTTGAAGTCTTTGACCACTTGCCATTCCTCTTGTACTCATTGACACCGTTCCTCGGTTTAGTTGAAGATGTTGACCTTCCTCGACGACTTGCTATGGTGATCTCCATATCATACGCCTTAGTTGCCAACTCCTGAAAGGTTTTTGGCTTGGCCATCTTGAGGATGTAGAGCAAAATCCCAGTGCATACCTTGAGCGCACATATCAACGACCGAAGCTTCGATGATGCGATCCGTACATTCAAGACTAAGAGCCCTCCACTGATAGATGTATTCAAGTACTGGCTCGTCGTCCCACTATTTAGTGTTTGTCAACTCTGTCATGTTGACAACCCATTAAATGTTGTATAATCGTTGAGAAACTCATGCTCCATTTGCTCCCAACTGTTAATAGTTTCAGACTCTAACTTCGTATACAAGTCAAATGCGATCCCTCTCAAAGAGCGAACGAACTACTTGACTAGCTGATCTCCTTCCGTGCCGACATTGTTACAAGTCTCGATGAAATGAGCAACGTGCTGCTTGGGATTATCCTTTCCATCAAATTGATTGAACTTCGAGGGTTGATATCTTGTGGCATTCGAAGGGCATCGATCCTTTTCGTGTGTAAGTGACTCTTTCCAGACAGATCCTTCTCTGAGTTGAGCCTTCACTGCATCTACAATTAAGTTTTGAATCTCTTCTGTAGTCATTGATCCTGAAAATGAGTTACTCTTTTTGTCTTCCCCATTGCAATCACCCTTAGAAGACTCTTTGTCATATTCCTCTTTGCCAGTCTCTTCGTCAGACTCTTGATAAGGGCGCTTCTCTATTTTCTTCATCAGTTTTAAATTATTTCTATTTTATAGTTCTATTATAGCACAATATTTTTTTCTCTTCTATAGTTATATTAGTTGAACTCTAATTGAAAATAAATACTCCCTTACAATAATAATAATGAAAATTAGTTAGTATAATACATAATAACAAAATGTAGTTTTACCAAAATGATCCCTTACATCAACGAGTAATTATAAAAGATGCAATATTATATATAATCTAAAATTTAATTTGTGTATATATAAAATGTGGATTCTCAGCATAACTCTATTTTTATTAATGGGGCAAATATTTTGTACTTGGCCAGATTAGCAATATTCACATGTAGTCCATTTTTACCTAACAAATCCCCTCCCCCATCTACACTCAACACCCCATTAACTCAACCAACCTCCCTGCCCCCCAGTTAACCCTCTCAAATTCCACCCCATCTCCAAGTAAATCTTTCATCTTCCATCCTCCATCCTCCCCTTTTTCAATTTCAAATCATGAAAGGAGAAAGCTAAATTTTCTGCTTTCATAAATATTATACTTTTCATCTTCAATCCAACTCTCAATTTCAAATCTTTCGTTTCAAAATCCCAACTCTCAATCTCAAATACTTCAAGGTTGAAGTCAAAACGTGCATTATTCATCATGCATCATTGTCTTCACCTATCTGGATGATAGTCATGACAATGAAGAAGAGTTGACAGTGAAGGCAGAAAATAACAATTGGAGAAGAAATCATCTCATCTTTCTTGGTCGGTGTCCTTGGCAAGTGATGTTTAGATTTAATTAGTTTGGGATTTAGAGGTTTAATTTGTGTAATTGATTCTTCTCCTTTTGCATAGTGCACAATCATTTTTTTCTGAAGTTAGTTTTTTCTTCTTCATATCATGTAATTATGTTATATTTGATTTAATTAGCTCAAGTAATGTTGTAACTGTGACTTTAATTTAGATAGCCGATTCTTTTTATTGGCAACTGATCATCTGTTTTATTGTTCTTGGTTCTATGGCTCCAAACTGTGACCATGCGGAAAATGAATAAAATATTCAATTCAGCAAACAATATGATCAAGGTTGGATCCAGAAAGAGGGAGAAGTGTTCCGAAAGTAGAGTTTCATTCGAGAGTTCAAAAGACGAAGAATTGGAAGTGAACACTACTAAGGAAAAATTTAAAAGGGGATATGGGTGGAAGAAGAACTCAGAACCATATATGGGTCAGTGGGTTTGGAGTTACTTGATCTGGAGATTTGATCGACACCTGACCTTTTTTATTATGATGAGTCATGAAGCACTCAAGCAAGTTTCACAATGACAACAATGATAACAAAATAGGGAGGCAAACTCTCCTTTTATATAGTACTAGTGGCTTGTGCCCGTGCAAGGCACGGGCTACATGCCTTGCTCCCTGCAAACAGAGCTACATAAATAGAATGACAAGACACAAGCGTGCACGGTAATGAGTTGCGGAGAAGAAACTTATTAATTATATATATATACAAGGTTTACATTGAAAGTACAAAGGCTTTAGCTCAACCTATATATTTACATATGTGCGAGTATGTGCTGGCAAAAGTCAACTTAAATAAAGGACCCTAATCTTCGTTGCTCAACTTTCAAATGAAAATAAACTGCAATAGAAGGAAACTTATCAATTTCAAGTAAGATTGTTGGCTTACTTGTCACTGATCAATAATGAGCTCCTTGTTCCTGCCATTGTGATATGCACAACCAGTAATGCATTGCAGATATTAAACAGTGGCATTCCATGTATTGTATGATCAAACGAAACAAGCAATATTGAATCCAAAATACTAACCTAAAATTTAGGAATCAAAATTTGGCACTAAACAAATTCCTTCCAGAGCCAGATCCATAGACCCATTCAACAATTAGGTTGCACAACTCATCCTCTGTGTTGCTTTATGGAGGCACCTCCTCTTGTTTTAAATGAGGCACCCCTATACATGAGTCACCAAAGAACATGCATTAATACATTACAGAAAGCTTTAATAGCCTTCATTTAAGGATAACTTTTAGAAGCTAACTTGAAAAGAACTGTACACCAATTTATAGTAATTTGCAGCAGAAAAAGTTGGAAGTAAGTATTACCACTTAAGTGCAATATTAATATGAATGAAACTAAAGGGGTTGAGAGGTTGAACCTGAGGCAACTTATTAATAAACTTAGCTGCATTTGCAAGCTCAGCTGCAGCTCTGATCTCCTCAATTGTGGCATCACCTTTTCCATATATTAATTTGTCTCTGATTGAGGAAGCAAATAATACAGGCTCTTGGTTAACCAGGCCAATCTTCTTCCTGATCCATTCTTAGCTTGAATTTTTTGAGATTGATTCCATCAATCAGAATTTGTTCATCATGTGGGTCGTAAAATCTTTCTAGAAGACTAACCACTGTTGATTTTCCACTCCTACTCTGCCCAGCCAAAGTCGTAGTTGTGCCCCGTGGTATGGAGAGCGAAAATCCATTGAAAATATTGTTATTGGGTCTAGTGGGATAACTGAAATACACATCCATGAGCTCAATATCAATATTTGCCACTGGGGTCAAATGGATCTATTTCTGGTTTACGATTGATGGTCTCAAACATCTTGTATGCTGATGCTTGACCTGCTGCAAACGAACTCATGCATGAAGATGCTTGCCCCAGGCCCTTGCATCACATTGAAACAAAAGCTACCTCTATTTCTAGGCGAAAAAGGCCAATTCTACAACAAACCAAAAATAAGCATACCAAATATTAGGAAGAGTTGGAGGAATGTACTAACATGGAACCAGTTAAAACAACAACTATGACAGTAATGACAATGGCCCCAGTATAATGTCCTCGATGATTACGATGAATCGGAAACCTTATGAGCAAATTAAATGGCAATACCAAGGGGATCATTATTGATGTTTTCATATTTGTCTATATATCGAGTAACCATGAGAAATAGACATAACCATAAGTTATAGGTTGCTTATGGACCACCTATGCATGAACGTGATGCTCAATTATCACCAAGAAAAATGCAACAACAAGAGAAAAAGTAAATAATGCAATCAGTGCTGAGGGTCGTATATTATCCTTTACGTACAAGTAATTTCCAAAAAATAAACAATTTTATTGACTTGTGTATAGGTAGAAAATGCAAGGATGATCATATAATCAACAAAATACACAAAAAAGTAAATCATTCCTAGCTAGACATAATTGAAGGTGGGCATGGAACCAGAGAATTGACAATATACAAACCTAACATCTCATGTGTGTGTGTAGATATTGCCGTGATCAAGTGACGAAAAGTGGGTAAACAAGTGTTAGATGAACTTTGAATAATTTACACCAATCAAAATGTATATGGAAAGCATGTTGTGGTGGTGTTGTTGGCTCTACAATTTTTATAAGACATTACCGACAGAAATATTAGAACAAACTGAAAAAATTCCAGAACCTACTCCCATCCTTTATTTTTTCCAATTGACACAGAATAAGTGAAACTATAACTTTATGAGTGAAATTTATAAAGGGGTACTGGATTCTTGAATTTGAACTGCACATAATTCATTCCTATCAAAGTATACATGAAAACCATTGATGGGCTAATACTTGACACCAATAGCAAACAATACAGATTATTGAGACGTTTTGCTTTGCCGGTCTTTAATACTACAATAAAAAATGCAGATGGTAATCTAAAATAAGAAATCGGTCTGGCCGCCAGCTCTGGGTTGAACTAGGTCGACCAGTTTTGAATAGTTACATCCACTAAACGGGTTATTTTGAAAACTAACCAGGCCAAACCACCAATTCCTGATTCAACCATTGAACCAGTCGGGGCGGGTTGGGTTTAACAACATAGCGAAGGAACCAAATATGACCTTGCCCTAATAATTTTCTCCCCAGACAAACTGATTCCTCCCAGCAATCCTAATCCATATATCCCTCATTGCAATATCATATTAAAACATAAAGAGTACAGACATATCAAGGGACATGGCAATCAAATGACACACAAATGCTAAAAGACAGGTTGCAATCTATCAAAGCACAAGGGACACTTGGAAAATAACTAAACACATGGATGGTGCCATAACTATGCATATTGTTGCATTGCACCCCTGTTAAGTTGTTAATTGGTATAATGCCTATACCATTCTCCACAAAACAGGTACACAGAGACCAACACCATTGCATGCAATACTTCAACAATCCTCTCTTTACTATTCATATTAAAAAAAAAAAGTATAACTAATAAAAAAAAGACCAGAATATTCAGAGGACTCTTCTGACCAAACAAAAACTAAAAAATAAGTAATTGTTATCGAAGTTGTTTTTTTCTTGAAATCCAAAAATTTTATCGACATGAGCGTTGTACACCTAAATTTCTTCACAGGAGGAGTTTAGCTGTAAGCTGAATTATGAGTTTTTTTCCTCTACAATATTGTGCCTTTCTTTTTCCTTTGTTCACTATACGTAGTTAACTGGGAAATTAGAATTGGCAGCAAAGTGGAATAGGTGCTCCTTCATCCTTTTTTCTTGCTCAATTTTACTTGCTGGGTTATCAATATTACCGACTCCTTGTGTTTATATTTTCCGATAAAACAATTTTAGGTCAATAAAAGAGCCGGTACTCTTTGTGGAATTTCATCGAACACATAGTGTGCATCATCCGGATCAGGTAATCGCATAAGTATATTGTAGCTATTAAGACAATTTTGCATGATTCCTGTACTGATTGTAGATTTCGCCGTTTAACTACAATGAAAAAGTGATTGAATTGACAAAAATTTAAAGCACAAGTGGAATTTATCAATACCTGAGATGGTAGGATGCAGTAGCTGGACGACGAACAAGGGCAACGTTGGTGGCAGTCGCGTGCAGCAGGCGACGAAGAAGACCAAACGGGCGTGACAGAAGATGAAGTATCGGGATGGAGATGGAGTTACAGACAGATTACAGAGATGAAGTTGGAGATGGAAATGGAAGCATGTGAGTGAAGAAAGGAAATGAAAGCATGGGGATACAACAAGCAACCAAGCAAGGAAATGAAAGCAAATGTAAAGATGAAGTATGGGGATGGAGATGAGAATAGGCCGAATGAAGTTGGAGACAACATGTGAGTAAGAGGGAGGAGATGACATCTGTCACTTATAATCAGCAAGCAACTAAGCAAAGAAGGCAAGCTTCACAATGATAACAAAACTTGAGGCAACTGTCCCTTTTTATTTAGGTAAAGGATTAGATTTTATGACAGTTTAGTTAGTAAGCTAATAAGTGATATTTATACTTCACTTAAAAATTTGGTAACAAAAAAATGAAACTTTTTTTGAAGGATTATATATCAAAGGAAAATTATTGATTTCCTTTCCATTGATCGAACCCTTCTCCTCTCCTACCTCCCGCATCAGAACGACGCCGTTTCGTTTCTCCGAACCCCACTCATCCACCCTCATCAATCATCACCACCACAATCACCACCCGCTTCCACCATTTCCGATCGCACTCTTCCCCAATTTCCGCCATTCATGGAGATCGACCCCCTCCCCAACGGCAGCGGCGTCACCGGAAACCTCTCCGGCGACTCCGCCGTCGGTTCTCTGCCGGCGCCGGCGGCTCCGGTGCCGTCATCCAGGCTGAGCCACTTGGCGGAGTCTCTGAAGCTCGAACACCAGTTCCTTAGGGTTCCGTTCGAGCACTACAAGAAGACGATTCGAACTAATCATCGGTCGGTGGAGAAGGAGGTCTCCGCCGTCATCTCCGCCGTCGATTCCGCCTCGACTGAGTTATCACGCGATGATGCTGTGTCGCACCTTTCGTCTCTTGTCTCCAGATTGCAAGGTCTCAAGCGTAAGGTAAATGTTTTTTTGGGGTTGAATTTGACCTAATTAAAGATGTTGTAATTGTGGTGAAGTATGGATTTTGTTGAAATAATGTTAGTAGTTTGTGCATTTGTTGGAGATGATGAATGCTGTTAACAAACTAGGGATGAATTAGAAAAAATGAATTGTGTATACTAATGTCATTATTGTGCTATACTACACTGGGAATGAATCATGTCCCTCTAATTGCATTGTGGAGAGTTGTTTCCTTTTGGATGGTAGGTGTGAAGAGGTTGATTTGATTGTCACTTTACAAATAGAGTAGTAGTAAATCATCCTAGTGATGCATTGTGTTTTAGTTAACTGTAATCAGTACATGGCCATGGAAAATGGACAGAAAAAAAGGAATTCTCTGATTATTTGCTTTTTTAAAGATTGAGTTAGTGGCAAAGTTTTGTATTACACTAGAGAAGGTTATGACAACATTTTTGGTATGCATGTAGTATTAGTGTGCCTGACCCAGATTTTTTTTGGGGGTTATACGAGATCTGAAGTCTACTGCTTGATTTCCTAATTTAAAGTGCTCACCAAAAGAACTACTGGAAACTAAAAGAAAAATGGGGGAGAGAGGGGGGGGGGTGCTAGTTGGACTTTCTTAACGAGCTGTTTTTATGGAAGCTATAAGGTTTATTTCCGTATTGCTTATATGATGTGTGCAAATGACTGGCAATTGATGATCATAGAGATCTTTGGACTTCCAAGTATTAGAAAAATTCTGCTTCCCCACAATTCTTTCCATTACATCTTTTCTTATGTGCTTCTAGGACAGATCACCTATCATCAATGTATCTTATCTTTTCAAATTCCTTATGTCATGTCCAAAGTTACATCTCATTTGTAATTTTGTATAGACAGTTACATTTTAGGTTGTGATGAGTGAAATTCCTTTTTTTTTTTTTTGGGTGGCAATCTTCTCATGATGCATTAGCTTGAGGAAGGCAGCCGGACTGAAAACTTGCAAGCGCAAAGGTGTCGAGCTCGATTAGATCATTTGGAATCTGCAGACACTGATAATATATCAGAGTGGAGCAACACACGCTTGAAACGGATCCTTGTGGACTATATGCTTCGCATGTCATACTACGAGAGCGCTGTTAAGTTGGCTGAAACCAGCAACATACAAGTATTTTCCTTTCCCTATTCATTTATGGAATGTTGATGTTTGGGTTTTCTTTTGGAATATTTATTGCTCTCAACTCTTAGTTTAGACATCTCTGTATAAATATGAAAGGATTTGTAACTTTTCTCATAGTTACCCGTCACCTTGTTAGGGAATAGAAATAATGGAGTGGATTAACATGTATGTTCAAGTAGAGACCCACTTTCCTGGTACTAAGTGGCCATACTGATGAGAACAAATGTGCGTTGTTGTGACATCCTTGTATTCAGACATTTGAAAAGCTTTTGACATCATTGAATATCATTTTTGCTTATGAATCTTAGTCCTAGTCAGTTGGAAACCTTGTTTCTAAGTAATTCATCTGGAAACGCGGTTTTATTCTTCCATAAATGTAACAAACAAATCATCTTGACTCGTCTATCTGAGCGAACCATTATGGGATGGGTTCAATCCTTCAAGGTTGTTCCCTGGTGAAATATAAATATGAGATTTGCTCTATTCCTACCCCCCAAAAGTATTCAAACACGAGCCTTTTATTATTCATATATAATGTCTCATAAGTCATAACTCAACCAGCAAACCTCCTTTTACATGAAATCAGGATCTGTGCTGTTACTTTGCTGAATATGCAAGTGCTACTATCTTTAGTTTAAAAAGAACTGCTCAGTGTACATAAAAGCCCAATAAAGCCCGAGACGGGCACTGCTGCGGTTAGGTAATGGTTGAAAGCAGCAGCTCATTCTAAAACCCCAGCCATGCGTGCACTTTTTACTGGGGTGTGAGGGAAGGCAGGGCGGGTGCTTTATGCATCTTGTGGTGGATTTTGAAAAGGGAAAAGAAAAACCTGTGGTCCTTTATTCGAATCTCTCTCCTCGACAAAGGCTAGCTCTTGTTTCTGTGGGCTGATGCTTCAGAGCTCCTACTACTCTCTACCCTTGACAAACCCAGGTGAAACTTGAACTCTGCTGCTGCTACTCATGTTCGTTTCTTCCTCTTTATTCTTGTTTGCTCCCTCTTCCTCTTCCTCTTCCTCTCTCTCTCCCTCTCTCCTTTTTCTACCAACTGTTTTTCCTCTTTTTTTGCTGCTGAAGTTTTCGATCTGCGTTCTTCTTCCTCCTCTTTTCTTTTTCACTCTGTTGCTTCTATTATCCTTTCTCTCTCCTCTCTGTCCCTCTTTCTCTCTCTCTATAGGCGAATTTATTTGTTTCTTCCCTCTTTGCTGCTAGGGGCGTGCTTTCCTTGACCACGGAGGTGTTTTCTTGTGCAATTCGAGTATATGTAGGAGTGTTATTTTTGCCAATCTTTGCATTTGTCAATATATTGGTTTGCGGTTTGATGCAAAGTGCGCCTTGTGCCTGATCTTTGAAGACTGGCCCAGGATCCTTTACACTCCAAGCTTCTATTATTATTATTATTATTATTTTTGGATAGTTACACTCCAAGCTTTTAATCTAAAGCTAGTATCCCACATTTTTTTTTTTTGGTAAAGCTGCAGCTTCAATGTGTGGCTGGAGTAGTGTAAAGTTATGAAATGTATTTCCTGGCACAATATCAAATTAGTTCCTCAGATATTTTTTTAAAAAAAAAAACCCTTATGCGGTACCTTCTGCGGTGGCGCACTATCAGTCATCTTCAATTCTTCATTGCATGGTCCTAGAGATAAATACTCCTTTTGGAGTACTGTCTTGAGCACACTCTTTGTCATTTCATTGTGTGGTCCTGTGTGTTAATAATTAATGCCCATATAGATTCAATCGTTGTGTTTTGTCTTCCTCCCCAAGAGCTCATTTAATACCTTTGTCTACAGTCACACAGTCCTTTTTGGTGCCTTATTGTTGGCTTGGCAACGCGTAAATCTGAGTGCCTGCTTTTGCGAAGCTTGGTGTATGTCTTGACTCTTGGGTGATGGTATTGTTTCAATGGAATGATGTTGTCAAAAACCATGTTTGTTCTCATACATAGATATTTCCTTCTCGGTCCATGTCGTGGCCACTTTCTCCCACAACTTTTCTGTGTGGGCTGATTCCTGTAATATGTTATTGTTGGTGCCATCGTGGACGTCCCATTTGCTCATACGAGGCTATGTCATTATGTTATATATTGATCGATGCAAGACCAGACTCTTGGCGGGCCGATTAAGTGAATTTTGGATAAGGAATTGGTAATTTGAGATACATGAATGAGAGATGGGGGGAAATAAAAGACTAAATGACATAGATAGGCTACAAAACTTTGGATTCACTTTAAGATATTGCAAAAGTGCACATAAAGTCACCATGAATCAATTTGATGAACACATGTTCTTTTTAAACATATTGATTTTACTCAATTGCCATAAACTTGTGAAAGTGGTTAGATAGAATATCCCTGGGAAATAGTTACCTCTTAACTTATGATATAGTTTATTCTTCTTCTTTTTTTGAATGGAGAAATATAAATATATATATCAATAATAGGATTAAAAGATCATATGCTTAGCAAGCATCCTACAAAGTTATGTACAACCAGCATATAGACTATCCACAAAATTTACCACATCAAAAGAGGAAGGACCGAACTTCTCATTGACCCAAAAGAGGAGAAACTTGATGAAAGTGTGAAATTCATGCTGAAAAAGCTGTAAAAAGTTGGATGTGAAAATTAGTAGGTTTTCTCTTCCTGGGCTTCCCTTGTTTGCATCATAGCTAATATGAAATCCAGCATTGCATTGACGAATCTGGTCAACATGTTAGTGACGTCTTCATGATCCATTGGAATTTAGTTCTCGTCCATGTCTCATCAGGCATTGTTGTTGGGCTAGGTCTCTTTAGCGTTTATCTCTTTCTTTGATGGGTGCCACTTGGGTAACCTTCAGCAGTCAAAGATGTGGTGGTTTGGAGGAGAATGAAGATTACTTGGGTTTGTGGTGTTTAGAAAATGATTCCTTTGGCAATATGATGGTATGTTTGGAAGTAAAGGAACCATTGAATCTTTGAGAACAAAGCCTTGTTCCTTCAAAATTTCAAGCTCTACTTTTTGAGAATTTTGTACAGTTGGAGAATACTGCTTCATGGTGGAAGTAACTTGAGTTTTTGCAATCTTTTGAATAATATCATGCATGGGAGCTTAAGGGCATAATGACTTTCGTACTTGCCCCTTCTTTTTACATGCGTGCACCCCCCCCCCCCAAGGTCTCGTTATTGCATTATTTTGATTTCTCATAAACAAGAAAGGTTCCCATCCATATCTCCCCCAGTTTCATTCTTTTAAAAATCCTGCTATATGGCCAGTAGATGTAACACTATGATATTCCCCAGTTTGGCTGAGCTCTTCTAGGAAAATGAACTTGCCATGCTCATTGAAGGCCTTGAGAAAGTATACGTTCCATCTTTCCTGGATCTTTTCAGCCTCAAGAAGTACCCATTCGTTTCAGTGTTGTAGCCTCGTGTTGCTGCCTTTGCTAGTTTGGAAATTCCTCTCATCTTTGACTGCAGCCTCTGGCATCATCCTTCAAAGGTGATAGCTGATCCTTTGGTAGTACTTAGTACACATTGGTTTCAGTGCTGCCTTTGGTAGTTTGGAAATTTCTCTCGTCTTTCTCTGCATCCAGCCTCTTGTGTCACCCTTAAAAGTTGGTTGACATTCTTATTTTTACTGTGCTTTTTGCGGTTTTGTTTTCGTTTGTTCATTTTTCAACTTGTCTCTTATATTTCATTCTACTAGTAACCCTCTATAATTCTCTAACCTATCAATGAATGGTACTAAATTTCTTTACTTCCTGACAAGCTTCAGTAGAGAGTCGTGCATGCTATTTAGCGTTGCTTCTCCTTCCCTAGCCCCAAAATATCTCTCCCTAACCTAACACCCTGTGGTTGCATACACTTTCTTGTGTAATATCTTTGCTATGTTTCTTAATTCTTTGCTTTGGTTTTGGCTTTGTCACAATGTTTACATCATCATATCTTTAATTTTACAACCAGGCCCCTTTGATATCTTTTTTAAAATTTTTTTATTGTTGAATGTCTAATATATCCAAAGTTCTAAGGGTATCTTCCTCACTGCCATGAATGAACAAAGATGGGAAGAAGGGAGAACAGAAAGAGTTGCTTCCTTCTTTTTTCAACAATCAATTCTCTTGCTATCTTCCTAACATGGCATTCAATGATTTTTTTTTTTTTTTGTGGTTTTTTCTGCCTTATGTTTAACTATTGTCAAAATGGGGGAAAGAAGGAAGATTTGGGATATAGGGGAAAATAGGAGAAAGATGTGGGAAGAAGGGGGGAAGGGAAAGACTTACCCACCAAGGGAAAAGGAAGAAGATGAGGCCATGGATATACACATGCTTAGTTTGAAAAGGCGTGCTTGAGGCGCCTTTTTTCATTTGAAAGCCCAAAGGCCAAATTGTTGTGCCTTGTTAGGTTGCACCTTGGACGTATGTTCGAAAACTTTTTTCTTTTTCTTACCGAGGCGTCAAGCCCTCTTTTTTTCCATAATTGTTCTCTATTTTCGGAATATTAGTGTCTCCCACAAAGGATTAAACTAATTACACCCTGCCTCTCTTGAAAGTCTAAGAAATTCCACCAAAAGAGCTTAATGGATGAACACCAACTCAAATCGAAGGAATTTGACTAAGCACTCCCACAAAGGATTAAACTAGTTACAAGATTGATTAGGGTTTCCAAATACCCTCTTAATATTTCTTAAGCATAAGTGTTTAAAGTCTAAAATCTAGGACTTAAATAAGGGATTACATATATATAAAAAGGGGAGGGGGTCTGAAATTCACGCTGAAAAATAGGCAGGTCATGGCTGTGACTTGCCTCGGGATGGGGGTGGTCACGGGCGTAACTTGCCTCGGGATGGAATGGTCATGGGTGTGACCCAAATAGGTCATTAGCGAGACTGCCCTCTGAGCCAGTTTTTTCTGCTGACTTCAAACATGCGTAACTTCTTCGTCTGAACTCCGATTTAGCCCCATAATATATGGTCTGAAAGGTTTCGGTGTCTACTTTAATCTCCCCAAATCTCAAGAACATCGGAGCTCTATTGAAGGAGTTATGATGGAAAGAGCGAAATGTCTTTTCTTTTGGCCAATTTTGTCCACTTTCTTTTTTTCAACTTATTTCCCTTTGTTGTCTTAACACCTTCTTCTTTGGCCTTCCTTGGTCCCTTTTTTTCTTGTATCTTTCCTTGTAAAATGACCAGGATGCCCCTTTGCTCCCCCAAATATTTGAAAATGACTACCAAAAATGAGGCCCGAGCTCGACTAGGGGAAAATTGCGAGGACCCACTTTGACTTTTATTTTCCGATACGAAGAGCCCTAAGGTGATACTGATCACCACTTTGGATCCAAAAAGCTCGCACATTCTCCTCCGCACCTTGTGATCTAGACTCTTTCTGGTTTTGCGCACCTCAAAGCTTTTTTAAACTTGGATCATCACATGGTTTTCTGGAGTATTTGCAGAGATGAACCTTAGAGTTTTTGAGGGAGTTGAAATTCCTTTAGCACTTGAAAGAATTTCATCAAGACCCTTTTTCGGGTTAGTGGGAAGTATTAACTCCTATTTTGATGTGGTTGACTTTATGGGTGGCGTTTATTTTGGTTGTGCACAATTTTTCTAGAGGACGGGAGCTGTGTATTTGGTCTTTCAATCTTAGAATGTACTTTTTCCTATGAACAGAAAAGAACTTTAGCTTTAGAGAAGAGAATGTTGTATAGATCAAGTGGAAGTAATTCAAGTTCAAAGATTGTGAAGGAGGTAGAAGTAAAGTAAAATGCTTAAATAGTGAAAGTCAATTAATGATGAAGAATCTCATACAACCCACAGACCACAACCTT
Organism: Portulaca oleracea; assembly: GCA_029582165.1. Lineage (NCBI taxonomy): Eukaryota > Viridiplantae > Streptophyta > Magnoliopsida > Caryophyllales > Portulacaceae > Portulaca > Portulaca oleracea. The sequence goes on along the minus strand of CM055872.1, from coordinate 42,296,160 downwards.
CTTAAGGTAACAAGTGTAAAGAAGAGTAGGTAGAAATGTCAATGTAAATACTTAAAGTTGATACTATCAACTTCAAATACTTACATGTAGGGGTGTAACCGAGCTTGAGCCCGAGCATAAATAAGAGTAAGTAGAAATGAGGTTAGGTCATAAAAAAGCTTGGGTAGGGCTCAGTTTGAAGCTCGCTGACCTTGAAATGTCTAAGCTCAAGCTTGGGCACAGATACGCATTGGTCGGGATTGGGTTCAGCTTGGTGTCTTTTTTTAATTTTTTTTTACTGTTTCAAAATTTCCAAATTCAAAAGTAAGCTTAAATTCTAGATTTGCATATTGTATTCGTCCGATTGGGGCTAAAATAATATATTATTATCTTATGGAAGTGATCGACTCCTTAGCGCATGAGTTTCTTAATTATATAATTAAGAGTTTTATGCAACTTTTCGTCGAAATCAAAGAAGATGGTCAAACTTATGCTTTAATATTTTTGGACATCTAAATCCCTATAGAAAATACATATACCTAGAGAATCTTGCATCTTTTTACCACTCAAAATATCTGACCGAGCTATGACTGAGTTGAGAACTCGAGGGCTTGCCTGCTTGGCTCTTTTATGGCCTAGTTTATGCACTTGTCAGTGTTTTAAATTCAAATTTTGCAAGAAAAGAAAACAAGAGTGTCCAATGACTACTTATTAAATAAGAAAAGGATGTGAAATAGACATTTTATACAGTTTAAAGTGATAATAGGGATGGAAACAAAATGAAACAAAAGCACTAGGAATTATGCTCAAGGCAATGGGTAGGCTGATCAATAGAACTTTGGCAATTGTGGAGCTCTAAGAAGCATAGAACGGGACACAAGACATGGATAGACATAGACATAATGACACATAACTTTTTGAAAGTTTGAGGATAAGAATGGTCATCTGACACATTACTTAATGTTTTTTTTTTTCATATAAACACTTATATTTAAACAATTTCTGATGCGTTTTCGTCAACAAAAAGTTCATTTTATTGTAACATATGATGACTGATAAAAACAATCAATAGGGCTATAATACTATTCAAATACATAGGGAAAGAGGAAAACGGAGAAAAGGAAATAGTTAATTGCTATTGATAATTTTTTTTTCTTTTTACATACTGAAGCTGTAGAGCGCTTCTTCTGAGTAGTTGAGTAGTATGGCGAAAGCTAATTCTGCCTTTGGTTTTCTTCTTGATGCCGAAAAGGGGTTTACCCAAATTGACACGCTTTCATTGATGGTCATCAAATTTTGGACGCATCAGTAATTGCTGATGTGTATATTGACTACCTTCCCAAAACTAACCAATAAGGAGCTATCTGCAAGCTTGAAGTTGAAAGGGCATATGACCATGTCTCAATGGATTTCCTTGTGACTGTTCTAGACTAACTGTTTTTCATAGCCAGTGGAGAAAATAGTTCTCCTTTTGCCTCTCTAGACTATGCTTCTCTATTTTAAGTGCGTTGGGGGTGATCCTTTATCACCTCTGATATTTATTCTAGTCATGGAGTCTCCAGTGGGCTGGTTAGCAGAGCAATTGACGATGATTTTTTAGAAGGCTTCTATGTTCAAAATTATAAGGCTATTCTTCCGCTGAGGGATTGCTGGTTTACCATCATTTGACACCCACAATAGATAGCTAATTATGAAGGTGATGTAGGACATTCTGTAAGCAATTCCTGCGCCCCAAAATCCGCAGAATCTTACAAATCCTTTAAAAGCCTCACAATTCAATATTTTCTTTTTCTTTTTCAAAAGGAGGGTATCACCCTTATACAACAGAAGTATGAAGCACTAAAATTGTGCCATCTGTAGAAGAAGGCTGGATTTCCTGACATGGAAGCCTTGTAAAAGATCTGTCTCAATCACTTTGCTAACCAATTTACAAAGGACTCGATAACAAGAAATGCGAGGTTAACTGGATGGTTGCTAGCTTTTTGAGTGAATGAGAATTGGATGTTTAAGCATTCCTATCAGTAGTAAACGGACAATATATGAATTATTCTGCTGTAGACTCTAGAGTGTAAACTTCATCTACATCTTTAATATTTAAAGTTTTGCTAGGTACTGGGAGAAGTTTCTACATATGTCTAATGCTTATCTTGATTCTTTGCCTACCCAATGAAGAGCAATCCACTTTTGATTTTTATATATGCTGGTGATGGTTGGTGTCACCCGTGTTTTCAGTGGACTGGTTATGATGTAGGGCGTTCTATGAGAAATTCTTATGCTTGGAATCGCACAAATTTACAGTATCTCAATTCAATACAATACAATACAATACAATGCAATTCAATTCTATTCGAGTCTGCCTTAAATTCTTCGGTTACATAAAAAGGATTTAGAGTCTAGCTAATATAGAAAAGAGGAAACAACACAACCTAGTATTGTCCTAATAAACTAGGAAACTAAATCTTTCTGCTATTATGCTAATAAATGTCGAGGTTTTCATCGTGGTGTAGTTGGTGTCAATGTTTTCATCATGGTAAAGAGTTGACTATTTTGGATTTTGTGGATAAGATTATTGTAGAGAACTTAAGGGGTTGAGGCCTTTGTATTTTTGTTCAAGCATCCTTTTGTATATGGGTGAAATCCCCTTGGTGTCCTTAAGTACATATTTTAATGATGAGATATTAACTTACTGTGCCTTTTGGAGTCTGATTCGCTTAGTTATGTGTTGTGGTTCTTGATGGAATGTCTGTGTTCTTGGCAGAGAGGTTATTTTCCTTGTTCTCATACTCTGGGGGTTTGCTTATTTTGAAGTATAGAAGCATACTTTTTGTGTGTTTTGGTATTTGATTCACATGCTTGTTTGCTTTGATTCTTTCTGTCACGTGTTCTTGGTGCTGGGAGGCACAATTTCTTTCCACTTTCAGCCAACATGGTTGTTTGACATGTTCTTAACCTCCCAGGATTTTGTTGATATTGACGTCTTTCATGAAGCTAGAAGGGTTATTGAAGCTCTTCAAAATAAGGATGTAGCTCCTGCATTAGCATGGTGTGCTGATAACAGATCCAGGCTTAAGAAGTCAAAGGTATACATCTGCTAAAATCATACTCCCTCATGTTGTCATAGTTGACAAAGTCAAAAACTTAGAATTGCATTGATTGTCACGGTTGGCTAATATGAGCATGATATTAACCCCATTACCCTTGATAGCAAGGTAGAAAGTAGTCATAGTATGACTTGCACTAATGACCAGCGACCACACTCTGGTGAAAAGGTGTATAAAATTGTTCAAGCATTGATGAATGCTATTCTAGTTCTTTTTTTCGTTCCTGCATGTTACTAAGAGATGGGTCCTAGTCTGACGGAAAACCGAATTAAGTGCTTCAGATGCCATAGTTGGACCATGCTGGTCAGCCGTGAATCACATCCTAGTGTTCATCTTTGATACTCCGACCCTTCTATGTAGTAGCAGTACCCATGTCCAACACGACACGACATGGACATGGACATGGACACAGGATATGTGTCCGACACCCACTTTGGCAATTGGACACTTCTGAATTGTCCTTGGATGATCCAGAACTTGAACCGGTTATTTTGGAGGATGATGTAGGATGAATACACTCATGCTAACAAGGGAAATTTTAATTGTTTTATGAACGAATTCCATAAGTTTACTATTTATTTCTATGTTATACTTTATCTAAGTTGTTTTTATTGTTTTATGAGCAATGATTATGAACTTTTTAAGTATTTAGCTTACTATAAAAATTGTATTTGTACCCATATCCTTGTCCCCGTACTCGTGTCCAAACACAAGACCCTGTCCCCGAGTCCTACAAAAGCAAAAAGATTGTGTCCAACCCATGGATATGTGCCTAGGTCCGACACCCATACCCGAGTCAGAGTAACATAGGTGTTCATATGTATATATATATATATATATATATATATATATATATATATATATATATACATAATGTTCTGCACCATTGTCACGAACTCACCATTGCTGAAAAAAATTGAAAAAAAAAATTACCATTTGTATTAAGCATGCAAAGCGCCGATGTAAGAGAAGGACATGTTTGTGTTTCTTTTGAAGACACTAGTCAAACAAAAACGAGCTTGTGTGGTAACATTGTCAGTAATATTATTATGAGTTATGACGGGATCAAACTGATGATAACAAGCAGTGTCGAAGTATTTTGTCCATGACAATATGAGATAAATAAGATAATTGATGGGTCTCAAATGACATAAAGTGCAGTATTTTTCTTTTCCTTTTTTTATAGAAAAATATTATGAAACATATAATAATAGGATGAAAATATGAGATACTTAGCTAGCATCCTACAAAATAAGGTACAACCAAAATACAAAGTATCTACAAAACATGCCACACGTCAATAAAAGAAGGCTAAACTTCTCATTAATCCAAAAGAAGAGTGGCTTGATGAAATTGCTTTTCAAGCATTGAAAGAGAGATTTAACTCCCTCAAAAAACATGCAGTTCTTTTCTCTCCAAACATTCCAAAAAGTTGCATGTGGTATAACCATGGTCTTCTTTTGTTTCCTACCAAAGAAACCCTCCCAAGCTAGTAGATAGCTCCTAATTGAATAAGAAATGAGCCACGGCACACTTAGGCAATCAAAAGCTAAAACCCAAACAAACCTTGCAAAGTCATATTGAAGCAATAAATGATCTGGTGATTCAAGATCCTCCTTGCACATAAAACACCTGATACCCAAAATCCTCCCCCTTTTTCGTGAATTATTATAAGTCAAGATGCTCCATGCTCCATACCCAACCTTCAAGAAGCAAGAGACTTCCAAACAATGAAGAAAGGGAAATCAACATCCTTCAGAAGATGTAATGACACACACACATGCCTGAAAAACTCTTAAAAGGAGTTTGTTTTGTAAACAGGCTACTTAATCACACAAATGAATTTACAAAGTTCCTTATTGTATTATGTCCAAGGTACATTGTGCTTGCTTCTGATAGATGGAAATAACTTGGGACTAAACACATTTGAGACCACTGCAACCGAAAACGAAAATGTTTTAGACTACTACTGAATTATTTTGCCTTGAGATAACAATAGAAAGGCCTGTGTGTGCCAGAGTTGAGGAGGTTTCCTCTTCCAGCTAGTCTTTTCAATGGAAAAGTCTCAATTTAATGCTAGGGTGGACAGCTTCTACATGTATGTGTCTTCTGGAGGTGAAATGCATAATATCTGTGATTACATAATTATATTTCTTTTCAAGTTGGTCTCATCACTCGTGAAGTTTTTCGTGTTTGGCATTATACAATAATGCCATTTATACCATATCCAAGCGGATCTTGACCTTTTAATTAGGGGTGGCCAATACACTAGTATTTTATATAATAAATATAAAATCCATAATTTTTATTCCAAATTACCTCATTTTTTTAATTTTTTTTTTGGGTTAACGGTGGCCGTGGCCACCGTCGGCGTGGCCCTAGGTCCGCCCATGTCCAAAACTTATGTACTGACGTTGACATCATGCTTGTCCTGGCTGGAAGTGTAGAACTTTCATGAGTGTTGAAGTCTCTAAGCTAATAATCAATATGCATGGTCGGTGCACAATGCATGTTGCTATTGGTATTTAAGAATAGGAGTACTTGATATCATAGGGAAAGCTAAAAAAGTATTTGAGTTATGGTTTCAGTGTTGAATCTACAATTAGAATGTTGCTAAGCGGGGATTTCTAATTCATTAAATTGTAATTGGGTCATGATTTTAAAAAATAAATCTTGTAATTAGTTTTTTGGATGTGTTTTGTTTTAAAGATAGCTGCTTGTGGTTTTTGCCACTTGGACAGTATGCTGATTGTGGTTATTTATTTTCTTACAGAGTAAATTCGAATTTCAGCTTAGACTCCAAGAATTTATAGAGTTGGTTAGAGCTGATAATAACATGCGTGCAATTTCATATGCTCGAAAGTATCTAGCGCCATGGGGAGCCACCCATATGAAGGAGCTGCAGAGAGTGGTTGCAACCCTTGCTTTCAGAAGCAGTACAGAGTGTGCTACCTACAAGGTTGTTTTTATTTGCTTAGTGTTTCTTTTTCTTTCCTTGTTTATCTTTTTCCTTTTTTTTTGGGGGGGGGGGGTTGGGAGGGGGGTTGTTGATGCATCAAAATGGGTTCCTTCCAGAAACAAACAAAATGAGAAATAACTATAATTGGATGAAGCAAGTGTCTAATCGTAAATTCAACTGGTGCTTGGTAGCTCTGTCCTCTAGATCAAAACAACCAGTCATTCAATGGTGCAGGGACTCGTTTATGCCTGTCAACAAAACCCTTTCCTTCTCCAACATAATAATGCTATGCAAGCTTCATGTCACTTTATGGTATCTGGTTCATAGATTCCCATTAAGCTAAAGCATTTGTTGCAGGAAAGGAAAACAACTTTCCTCTGCATCAGAGCCAAAGACACTGGATTGACCATTGAATTTTAGTTCAAGATACACAACAGAACCCCCCCCCCAGAACCCACCCAAAAGAAAAAATCGTCTGCTTGTCATCCTTCTTTACCCTGTATATGTGATAGAGAAAAAACAAAATACTCCCAATATAGATGGTAGGAATGTCGTTACCAAAAGGAATTCTAGGTGATGACTAGAAAGATCTGAAGCTTAACATGACCAATAATCCTTGCCGCTACTTGTGTTTGTCCCATACTCATGGGCTTTCGGATGCAAGTTCCTCAATATTCTAATAGTTAGTTGACTTCCAACAGTGTCTGTGTGATAGAGAAAAACAGAACCTCTGACTGATACTTACCATATAGATAGCCGGAACATAGATACCAAAGGGAATTCAAGGTGATGACTAGAGAGATCTAAAGCTTAAAATGACAATAATCCTTGCTGCTACTTTTGTATGTCATATGCACACAGACTTTTGGATTCAAGTTCCTCAATAGTCTAATAGCTAGTTGACTTCCAACAATTGCTTTTCGATTTGCCCAAATTGTGATGTGGTTGTTCTTGTTGGAAGTTGGATATATACTACCCAACAGTTGGCCTTTTGGAAAGGAATCATATGTTAAACTACCATATGCTTCTTGTCTTTGGCTAAGATTTTTCTATTTGTGCTGTCATATGATCAACTGATTATGGCCTGATGTGCTTGTCTTGGTGTAACCATTTAATATTTTCATTTCTTTTGCTACGTACAGGTTCTATTTGAACCAAAACAGTGGGATTACCTGGTAGACCTATTCAAGCAGGAATTTTGTAGGTTGTATGGCATGACCCTTGAACCATTGCTAAATATCTATCTGCAGGCTGGTTTATCTGCTTTGAAAACTCCGTATCCTTGGCTATTTCAACATTTCTTTTTCTCTATTTATGTATGAGTGCTTTTTATTTCTTCTCGCAGCAAATCATATTTAACCTGATTGTGTTGGAACATCCTGGTACTGTCCCGAATTGGTATTTGCCGTTAAAAACTCATATTTGCAAGCCTGGCATGAGAGACTGGGAAAAGGTTCTTTTTTACATAGCATTCTTCAAAGAGGACTCCCTGCTTAAGTGATTAATTAAAATGGAATATTAGACCTCCAGATTGATTATGAAATTATCTGCAGTGGTATATAACACAATGAAGTGAAAATTCACAGCTCCCAGTGGAGTACTGGAGTGTATGTGTATATCGTATCTGCACATTTGTGCCAAACAGGGCAAAAGCAAGCTGGCAGAGATTTCTCTGCACATTTTGCATACTGCTGTGTTGTTAAGTTTTGAATCACTTTTCCGATATAGTCAATGCTGCTAGCTAGCTCCCTTGCAGAAGACCTTCACCTCCTGTTGAAGAGTATCTTCCCAATTCTCTGCAGTGTTGAATATTTGATCAGACATCTTTATAATGAGCTTAATCTGAATTTAATGGAAGCCATATAACATACTGTTTCCAAGAGTGGATTGAATACTGTAGCCTTGTGATTTCCCCTGGTATTAGTTTGCTTAAACTCTTGTCTTAACTGTTTACTTCTTATGAAGGGAAGTACAAATCTCCCTATAATGGACTCCGATGTTTGCCATGTGTGTTTTTTTTATATTTTAATATTCCATGTGAATTGTGTTGTGTGCCTTGACCTTATTTAGATTCTGCTATGAAGATGATTGTCCAAAGGATGACCCATTATCTCAAGAAAACTTCCGCAAGCTAGCATCACCTCTACCATTCTCAAAGCAACATCACTCAAAGCTTGTCTGCTACATAACAAAAGAACTCATGGATACAGAGAATCCTCCCATGGTCTTACCTAATGGTTACGTCTACAGCAGCAAGGTTTGTATACTCTCCATGGAATTTGTTCCCATTTGCAGCATTTCTTGTATCTTGGATCAGCCTGATCCGTATTGAATTGGTGAACACAAGACTCGGATGTGTGCATTGGATTCAACCATTTTTGGATTAATAATAGTGTTTTTTGTTGGTAGATGGGAATTGTGTGTAACCCATGTCCAAGTGTCGAAACACCCTGACATGATGCTCTGAACATGGATTGATAATTGGTGACACTGAAAGTTGACAGTAGAATGGCTATGGTAGGTTTTTTTTTTGCTTCAATAACGCTGGTTTCATTCTTGTGTGGCAGGCTCTGGAGGAAATGGCACGGAAAAACAATGGTAAGATTACTTGTCCGAGGACAGGTTTGGTTTGCAACTACTCTGATCTTGCCAAGGCATATATCTCATAGAGGTATGTCTGAAGAAGACTGATGTAGAAAGACAAAACAAACTCGTCATTGTACACTTTGTTTCGAAATAGTGCTGTGATCATCCAGGGGGCACAATTCCCCACTTGTACATAGCCAAAGGACAATTTCAACAATCACTTTCTTTCTTTCTTTGTTTCATAATATTCTCATTCATTTGGATCACTTGTACATTGTTTTTATTAGCCACAAGATATCCGATGGGCATCAATTATGCGTTCTCTGTGTGTAGATTTTGATTAGTATGTCAAATTTGGGCGGCAGGTACTGCATTTGAATTAGGGCTGTCAAAAGCTCGGGTTCGGATCATTTCGGGTCTCAACAAATCAGATGCTAGATTAAAAGTTGATGTCCGACGCCCAGTTTTTGGGGTATTTTTCGGGTTGGGTAATTCGGACGAACCTAAATCTTGGTCAATATCAGGTTAGGTCAATAGAAAAGTGGAAAATATTGGGTAATTCGGATGAATGATTTGTGGCCTTAGCCGGTTTTTTCCACGTGGATCTAAACCAGGCTTTCGGGTCAGACAATTTTTTGGCATCCCTAATTTGAATCAATTTGTTTGTTGGCCTGAAGTAGTGAACTGTAGACTGTGAAAAATCAAGTGGGCAATATTGTGAATGGGGGGAATATTGTATTGGACAGCAGTGGGATCTTTCTTTTGTTGTGTGGATTGATGGTGATTGAACACAACAGTAGGATCTCTTTCTTTTGGCAGGGGTTGACATGTTCCTAAATTCTTTGTGTGTGTGTGTCGAATATATATATATATATATATATATATATATATATATATATATATATATATATATATATATATATATTTATATATTGAGAAAAGTCTGGCGAGAAAAGGGAAAAATCAATAACCCTTCACACATCATGAGGTTATTATTCAGTCACTTCTAGTACCTAGTGAGATTTCCCTCCTTTCAAAATCTTTTAAAGTGTATTTTTCAACTTTCCTATTATTTATGGGATTTGGAAAAACTTCAACTGACAATGACATGACTATCGACTTAAACCAAACATGATATCAGATAGGTTTGGACAGACATTTTAAACCTATTTAGCTAAATAAATCAACACACCAAAACTGTTTAATTAGATGAATTTAGATCGAGATTTTCGACACCAAAAAAACATATTTAACCTAGCTGAACATGTTAGATAGGCCAACTTGTTTACCTAATTATTGTTACCCAATTAAACCATACAAGTTTGTCAACCCAATATGTAAAAGATGTGATGTTCATTGTGCTTTCGCCGTGTTAGGTTTTCACTTGAATGTCAATTAGAGGAATCAGGATGTATTGTAATATTTATAGCTCAAATTTGAATTACCTTGTCATGTGTTGAACTTTAATAGGTTTATGAACTCTTATGATTCCAATTGCGTAACTAGTCCATATTGACTTATTTAAATTTTGATGAACACATCAAAATAAGATCAATCTTGTAAAATCTAGAGCCCTTTAAAATTGGGTTATTAGGTTTTAAAATCCCCAACTTTATAGTTTGTTTATCAGAATATCCCGAACTTCAGTTTTAACATGAATATCCATAATTTTGGTGGGTTGTATTTGGCAGTAACCCAACACCAAATTAACATTAATTAAACTCGGGTTTCTTTGTGATGTAACAATATTTGTTGGGATGTTTTATAGAATGAAAGTGTGTCTAAGCCAAATAACAACCATTACATTATAGAAAAAAATTCGAGTTTAATTGATATTAATTCAATTTTGGGATACTAATAAATACCAACCCCTAAAGTTTGGAATATTCATGTCAAAAGTAAAGTTTGAGATATTTTGATAAACAAGACCCAAAGTTTGGGATTTTAAAATCAAATAATCCTTTAAAATTTGACAACCACAACCGAACTGACATCTTCAACATAATCCCAAACTCAAAATTAAAGAACCGACAAACCAACAAACCCGAAGCCCTGCAACAGATACAACTCTTCAAAATCAGGAATTAAGCATAGAATCCAGAAGCCCTGCAACAAAGACAACTCTTCAAAATCAGGGATTTAACGATGTTTCACATCCTCATAGATAAGAATCTAGTTTGATTTGGCTACTCTAAAACAGAAATATAAAATATTATAAACCAATAAAAGCTAAAACACAGCAGCACACATGAAGCCTAAACATACTTTCAAGTATTGACATTTGACAGGACAAAGAGTTTGTGAAGATGCAGAAACCTCCTTATATAAATACTAACATTAACGGTACAAAGTTTATAGTAAAAATGTTGACATTCTCAGGGAAATTAAGCTCTCATCCAACAGTACCAAAAAGTCATGTTTACTAGGGCCAATGTAACATTTTTCCAGACCTGGCTTCATGTTGTGTGAAACTGAAAACTAGGCACAGAAACATGCATGCATATTCTTCTTATTCACTGCCTCTGGGAGAAGCTTGGTAGTCATCATTATCATCCTCCTCCCTTCCATTCCTGTCATTCCTAACATCGGGGCTTGGACTGCGATCGCGTCCATTTTCCTCATAAGGACTTCGGGCATCTCCATTCCTAGGGCTCTCTCTTTCAGGCTCATCCATGGGGCTCCGGCTCCTGCTCCTGCTACGACTCCGGCTCCTGCTCCTTGGCCTTGGACTCCCGTCAAATTCAGAGCCGTTTATCCGCCTATCATCTCTAGGTGATGGGCTGCCCCTGGATCTTGGTTCTCTATCGTCAGGTGATGGAGTGCGCTTCCTGCCTCTTGATGACACTGGAGAGCCCTTTTGCCGTCTTGGACTCCTGCTGCTTTGCCTGGGGCTCCTTGACCTGTCGGCACGCTCGACGGCACGGTCTCTTTTGGCTGGGGACCGTGATCGGCTGCCAAAACAAGCAGTGGTTAGATTCAGAGCTACAGGCCACAAAAGGATCAATTATCAACGTGCTAAGAGCATAAACAGAAACAAGGGCAAAAGATATTTAACCACATAATATGCAATTTTCTGAGAGCATAACCAAAGAAATGATCCAAAACAAAAGAAACAAAAAACATGTGCCAACAAAGGACCAAGGATGTAAAGATGTAACAATCACGGGGCACTTTCTCCAACACAAAATTACCCTTGAAAAGGCCTTCAGGCATGAAATCCAGGAAAAAAAAAAGGTTTAAACAAAGAGCTTCACTATTATCAAGTCCCTTAACCCTAAGGAAATCAAAGTAATTTCTTACATAATGGAATTTCCCATACATGTAGAGAAGCATGTAGAGGGAAACACACATGCAACATGAAGGCCCCACAAACTCTTAAAAAAGAAATGCAATGGGCACAGGGTCATTCAAAAAATAGTCACAATACCTGTAGCTGCGACTCCTGCTGAAACTGCGGCTTCGGCTTCTGCCACGGCGAGGTGATGGCGAACGTCTGCGAGGAGATGGTGAGCGGGAGTAACTCCGACCACGTCTGTGTCCAGGAAAATCACACAATGTTTCAGTAAAGATTGAAAATAAGCAGAAAGTACATCAAACAAAAAAAAACAATCAGCTCAGCAATGTGGCATATCTGCAAGGGTAAATCAAACAGCATGGCTTAAAGTACAAAGCAATGCAGTGCAACATAGCCAATTGATGAATTTCAATCATTTATCTTTTAATATTACACTGCAGGCTACTAAAAAGATAACAGGTTATATCAGTAACATTCTTCGAGCATACAGTGAACATAGTAAATGATCATAAAACTCAACAACATGCCACTTCAGGTCCTAAGTTCTAACAAAATGGAAGAGTGTCCCTCCACTCCTAACCCGATATTAATCGGGCGTGTTTCCTCTTCACAATGGAAGCTCACTAAATATAAAGAATTAAAAAAAGCAATCAGCTCAAGGATCGAATAACTTTTGCAAAACCAGAAATAAGAACCAACCTTAGTTTCTTGGGGCTGTTTTGGCAGTTTCTTTCTATATGGCCACGCTCTCCACAACGGTAACACTTGTTTTTCCAGTCACCAGCCTTGCAATCACGAGCCCAATGCCCATCAATTCCACAATTAAAACATCTTCCCGAGCCAGGAGGAGGTCCCCTCCCACCATAGTCACCACGTGAACCACCTGGACCCCGTGGACCCTAAAGAATAAATTCAAACAAAATTCAGCTAAACATACAAATACAAATATATTGGGAATATAATAGCACCCAAAAAACAACAGATACACAACTGCAAATCACAAATTCACAACAGAAAGAGTGTGAAAAACAAGAGTATACCATCTTTCAGAAGTGACAATTTCATTTTTTTAATGAGCAACATCTCCAACAGAATTCCTTTAATTCACAGATAGCCAGTCAAAACAACAGTGCAGCTATCCATCATTCATCATAACATAAAAGCATGCTCAATGATATAAAAAAAAATGTGGTGATTCTAGACATTGCTTAAGAGAAGTTTTAGAAATGTGCTCACATTGTCAAACATAAGGTTACTTGCAAACATCAAGACAATGGATTACATGGAGACTTACCCCTTTAGCAAACTCTACAATGATTCGACTACCGTCAACATCACGGCCATTTAGGCTGTATCTTGCATCATCAGCATCACGAGGATCACTAAATTCCTGTTGTCAAAATGTTAGGAGGACACCAAACAAACAGCTCATACATGACCAACAAGAATTTCAGAAAAGAAAAGAACAGATACAACCAAAAGCAACAGAGTAGAGGGAATATGAAAAGAGAGGGATACATACAACAAAGGCATAATCACGCTTCATATCCACGTCACGTACTCTGCGTAAACGGGTGCCATAAACAGTAAGGCCATCAGGACAAAACTACCGAAGGGTTGACACCTTGCCCCTCACAGATGAACTAAACACCAGTTTTGAGAGTGTTGCCAATCCATAAAAACACGCATTAAATTATAGAAAGAATCGCCAAAGTCCCCTATACATTGCAAGAATAGCCACCAATTCCATCAAGGGCAACCATCTCACCATAGACCTCCAGGCTAGGCAAAAAGCCTAGAAACCTTCAACAAGACATTCAAGTTAAGCACACAGCACATGGTGGGTTGCAATGTTCTTGAAAATATTTCCACAAACATAAAATAAGTACATTGCAAGAGTGCAATGCCCCCTGACCTTTCTCTGACCACACAAGAAGAAAACATTTGATTCTAATCAATGATCATATAGAGTCACTTGTCCGACAATAATAGGAAAAATGTCGGTCAAATAAGTGCTTAAAAAACAGACAATTTTCATAAGAGCAGAAAAGTAGAAATAAAACCCGACGAACTGGTAAAACATAAGTCTAAAAACAAAGAATCAGTCAAAACAAACATCCATTTTACCAAAACATATTAGAACCAAAAAAAAAACACCATCAAACAAATCAAGCCTCAGAACACATCTGCTAGCTGAACAAAGTTCAGTCCATACCTTCCATATCTGCTGAAGAGGTCCTCCAGATCATGAGTCCTGGTACGAGAAGATAGACGGCCAACATAAAGCCTTGTGCTACTGCTGTGACGATCACTGTAGCGAGGCATTTCTCCTACAAGAAAATCACCACCATCAATATGGAGATATGGTCTTATGGACTCACCATAGCCTAAAATGTCATGACATCATACAGGAGAGGCTCTATATGAAATTGGCATACAAACACACAGGTATTAATTTGAAATTAACACAAAAACAATAGCCATGCATATTTTCCAGCACCCAATTGAAATAACCTAATAATACCGTATATAAACACAGGTACTAATTTGAAATTAACACACAAACAATGGCCATGCATATTTTCCAGCACCCAATTGAAATAACCTAATAATATCATATGAAAAAGCCTCCAATTGTCATCTATATAACAAAGATCCACCCCAATCCCTAAAATAATTACATGGGCAGAAATTAAACGAAGTCTAATTCCAATTACTTATCTATATCACCAGAAAGAGCTACTCATCCAACTAGAAACTCATAACTGTCACATACACAAAACGAAATCGGGCCAAGGAAACATTTATTTTGAAAAAGAACCAAATTGTGAAATCAATTTACTCAATTAATCGACAAAACTTATCGCCAATTGACCTTAACCATATATCACTCACAAAACAAAACCAATAATCCAAACTACAGATTTCTAACAAAATAATATCTCAAATCCCAGATTTCTACACAAAAATTCTGAGCGAGTGAATGAGAGAAAAGAAAAACCTACCGAAAAGATTACGCACAGCTAACAACAAATCAAAACACACGCATGTCACACATTTAAATTGAATAAACAACAAAATTCAGAGTTGAAAATGAGAAATCACGAAGTGATGGATGCGAGAAAGGGAAAGTTAGGGCGAGAAGGAGAGAGAGATAAGGAGTGAGGCGCACCTGGAGAGAGACGAAGCAAAGGAAGGCGGAAGAACCCTAGATTTGTTTTCGGACATGAAAGAAAGAGCACGATATTTTCTCTCTCCTTCTTTTATAGGGAGATAGAAGGAGCATCGACGGCTCAGATTCCTTATCGCAATGAAGATAGAGGATGTTCGTTAAAACCCCTTGACTTCTTCAAAATTACCACTTTGGACAATGTATGGGTTTCGTCAATTAGTGGACCCTTTTTCCTTTATTTAAAGGTAGAAGTGGCAATTCGGATTATTTCGAGTTGGACATTTGAATCTTTTTTACTTAGAATTATTGGACGATAATACATTAAATTTTAGTAGCATTAGACAACAATGAACTAAATTTTTTTAAAAAACTTTAATACACTGAACTTTGAGGGTGTTCGACAATAATGCACTCAGAACAATTCTAGTGGTGGTTGACGCGATGGCGGTTCTACTTGAGGTGTTGTTTTCTATTTCTTTCAGAAAAGATTTTTACCGTGTAAGAAATTACACATAAACATGATGACTAATATGTATTTTTGGCAAAAAAAAAAAGAAAGAAAAATGACACTTCAAAGTAGAACCGCCACCAAGTAAATCACCACCGGAATTATTCTAAGTGCATTATTGTCTAATACCTTAAAGTTCAGTGTATTAGAGTCCAAAAAAACGTTTAGCGCATTATTGTCCAATATCCCTAAAGTTCAGTGTATTATTGTCCAATAATTCTTTTGCTTATTAACAACTAATTGATATCAATGACTCACTTTACCCATAATAGAAGTAGACTTGGCAATTTCGACCCGACCCGAACTTGCCCGTATTTTTTGGGTTTTGAACATGATTTTTTCAACTAAATCTGAAATACACCGAATCCGATAATTAAAGGGTTAAACTCGACCCTCCCATTTGACCAGAAAAAATAATGTTTTAAGTTAAATTTTAGGAATTTTGGACGCTAATATACTGAACTTTTGGGGTATTGGACAATAATGCACTGAACTTTGGGGGGTGTTGGACAATAATGCACTTGAGACAATTTCGATGGTGGCGAACTTGGTGACAATCTTACGTGACAGACCAAGAAGACAAATATTTTTGGACCAATTCATCTCCTTCACCCGCTACATAGGATTGCTACAAAGTTAGCCATTGCCAAAATCATACTGAGTGCATTATTGTTCAACACACCCCAAAGTACAGTGTATTGTTGTCCAAGGTCAAAGTTCAGTGCTTATTGTCCAATACCTCAAAAGTTCAGTATATTAGCATCCAAAAACCCTAAATTTTATTAAAATTTGTGACTTTTTATTGGAATTTTCAGCTTTTAAACTATAAGCGCAACTCATTTATTTGTTATTTCTCTAATTTAAGTTAAAATAGTTACAATAATCTATCATTACTCGAAGATAACCATATGTTATTATGTATATTGTACAAAAAACAATATTTAGATATCATTTTTCCAAAAGAAAAAATAGAAAAAACTTGCAATAATAACCCGTTGGGTTGACCTGAAACCAAGGTTGTTAAAATCGGGATCCTAACTCGAAACTAAGGGGAAGTTAGGATCGGAAATTAGCCCATATAGGATCGTGGATCATGTGTAAATAGTAGAATCGTAGCGAGGATTTTGGACCATAAAATCGTAGGATCGTAAATCAGGATCAGGATTTTAATAACTATGCCTGAAACCGAATACATCGTCTGTATTCACCCAAATCCGGAATACACTCGAACCGTATTTACTCGAACTCGATATACGACCGACCCAAAATCCGTCTGCCTACCGAATTGATAAGTCTATGTAGAAGAATCAATGAGATCGCTTACACAAAGATCTCAGAATATCCAGAAATACACCACTAGAGAATTCAATTTTCCCAGAATAACATCTACTGATGCCGATCTAGATCTCATATACCAATTCTACAAATTTGGATACCTTGATCTCGTCTATCCAGATGAAACCTTATCCAGTTGTCCAAAACCCCTCCTATTATCAATGAGATTTTGACGGATTTTAGGTCCATGACCATAAGAGATATATATGTCAAAGTTCAATTATCCCCCCTCCCCCCGGAAAGAAATGAGACAATCAAAGAACTTTTTCCCAAAGTATCTATGATTGAAGTGAGAAATACAGAGAATGGATATCAAGTCGAAGAAACTTTAACAGGACCTTTCAGGCAATTCAAGTTCAACCTATCCGGAGTACAATATAGAAGAATAACTAGAGTAATTGTAGTTAGAAATATCATTGAAAAGTACCATGGAGACGGATTCAGATCCACCTATAGCACTAAACAAAAGAATCTGATCATTGTCACTAAGAAAGGAGCCAAGCCCGGACATTTTGACGAATCACTTTTTGAGTACTATAAAGCTCTAGATCTGAAATATTCAAAAGCAGTAACATTGTTAGGAAAAAGTATGCAGATTATCCCAAAAAAGAAGCATACAAACACTCTGTCTCAACAGCATGAAAGATCAACATCAGCCTACATAAGATACTGTTAACAATGCAAACTAATCGAGGTAAATACCCCCACATGTGGCAGCATTTATATGGTTATCGTTAGGGCTGTTCAAAAAATCCAGAACTGCCACACCGAACGGGAAACCGGTAAAATCGCACTGTAAACCAGCAAAAATGTACTGCTTTAAAAATCCGGTGCACTGAACCGGAAAAATCAGATGCTAAACAGGGCGGTCCCGGTTCGAGATATCAAAACCGGAGGTGATGTAGATTTGGTCCCAAATATACATCATGGGACCCAAATACTCAAGTACATGGAAAGGGAGCTTCATTCCCTCAAGTCTCTCTCTCGTTTGAATGGTTTCAACAAGGGCAGTTCGGTAATTTGCTCCATATCACAAGATCCTTGAAGATATTGTGGAAGTCATCCAAAGGTCAAATAATCTACATCAAAGGAGCTTCACAATGGCTTTTGAATCTTGGAATTTGGACAAGGAATGAGCAAGTTATCTTAGTTTTAAACTAGCTTATGTACATTTGTTTCTTTATGATGTCACATTTGTTTGTAATGATGTAAGCTAGTTTCCCTTCATTTCTTGATGTATCACACGCCTAAGGGGGCCTCCAACTAGTATAAATAGACCCCTTAGGGTGCCTTGTAATCTCATTCAATCATAATTCAAAATACAAATCAAACACATGATGTGTTGTTTCTCTCTAGCTTTTGCTAGCCCCTTTCGTTTCTCTTGAGGGAGATCGAAGATATCATCTTCTTCTAGCCTAGGGTGGCGTCCTTGGTGGTGAAAGGAAGAGATTGAAGCTTTCTTGAATGTGGTGTGCCTATATCCTTCAAGATTCTTCAAGTGCCATTCATATCATTCAAATCATTCCATTCGTTCATTCATCCAATTCCAACGTCAATCATCATTCAACCATCTTTGTTTGATCTTTCAAGCATCAAACAACATCCCATTGATCAAGGTACATCCGTTCATCAATTCATCTACAAACCATCGTCAATTGTTCTTCATTTCAATCGCCATTCATTCAAACATTCATCAAATCATCATTCGTTCTTCAATCTTGGTAAACGAATTCATCCATCTTTTCGTTTATCTTCATCCTTTTCATTGAGTTTAGTTGAACTTTGAGAACTAAGAGTTAAAGATTCTTATCTTGGTTTTTAAAGATCCTGAATTCTATGTGTAATGAGATCTCTTTGATCCCATTATACATCAGGAGGTGAACTAGAATATATATATATATATATATATATATATATATATATATATATATATATATATATATATATATATATATATATATATATATATATATATATATAATACCCCGCACTAATTCATGATGATTAATCTGGCTAATCAAACGTAATTAAATTAATTCGTGCTTTTTAAATTCTTTAATTGTTGTCACTGTTTTTGCAGGTCTCGAACATTGCAACGACCATCAATTTTCCAGTGTAGTAATTTCGTTAGTTACTCCTTTAGTAGTATTCCCGATCTTTCTTAGTAAATCAAGTAAGAAATGGTGGAATTGTGCTTGAATTTTGTAATTTGATTATGCATGTCAATTTCGAGTGAGAAACGAACCATATTGTGTAGTAAATTCATATTAAATGATGTAAAATTATGTTGACGATAGCTAGTATGTGAACTTTTGATGAGAAGTGGAATTATAATGTCATGGATCATCTTGATGTTACTTGATCATACTTAAAGTAAGCATGCATGTAGACTATGTGATGTTTGATGGCAAGTTGGTAAGCTAAAAATCACCTTGAGTTGAGTTATTGAAATAGTCATTGTGGTAGAGATGGATTTATGGTTATGAAAGACTTGGTATATTATGACGCACATAAGGTGTTTGATGAAATGCCTCATAGAAGAACCGATTGTTATTTGGCATGTGACCTTGCGTGATGGTTTAAGTGCCTAAACATTGTGAATAAATCAGGAAATTGGAAGTTTTTAGCTTGGTTCGTTGTTTATGAAGAGTGGGGGTGAATTAGAATTGGAAAAATCAAGTGTATGGAGAAGTGGTGTTAAAAGTGGTACCTTATGTGAGGTTTTGATAACTTTGGTGATTACTCTTGTGGTTTGTGTAAAAGAGGAAAACACTTACTGATTTGGGTATGTAATTGAGATAGTTCATGTCAAAATGTGTATAGTTTCACAATAAGTTGTCAAACCTAAGTTGTAAACAAGTATGTTGAGCAAGGATGTATGACGGCTATGTATGATGATGTCGTAAGTGTCCCGAGGCCAAGGAAACCATGTATTTTGATAGCCTCTCATGTAAGCTTCATGTCAGGCTTTAATTCCCCCAAAACCGATGTCTAGAACTCAAGTTATGCCACCTTAAAGTAGCCCCCAAAACCGTATTACCAATTTGAGCAGACCCTGGTTTGTGACCACTTTTGGAAGTCTTAAAGTTTCTAAAAGTCCAAAGTAACCATTTGGGGTTGTAGTATGATCCGCAAGCTTTCCATAGACTACTTGTTTTCCCCGTTTCGTCTTGTACTCAAGAAGTTATACATCCACGAAAACCCCATGTTCACCATGTTCACTGCCGGAAATTCTGCAGTGAACCAGAATGTAAAATGCCTTTTTCCATGCCCTTCTCAGCCTTTTTAGTCTCTGGCCATGTTTGGAAAGTTGTAGAACATAAATTTTCCTTTCCGAAAAGTCCTATTATAGAATATTCCGACGCTCCTACATGGAGATACAACCAAAATGCGAAATGCGGAAAATCTGATTTTTTTCCACTTTCCATCTTTGACGTCCAAACTCTTATTACTTACTTTGAAAGCTCCCTTTTTATTGAATCAAAAACTAATTTCATACTTTATGTCTCTTTTGCCCACACGTCACGGTCGTTGCCAATCCACGTTCGAGATCCTTGCCCACGTGAGTTTACTCGACTTAGGTCATGCGCTCTCAAGGTACGCATATTGCCTACCTTTCCCAAGCTTGTTTTATGTTAATGTTTTATGCTGATGAATTCATGATGTTTAACGCAAGGAAAGTTTATGGTTTTGTTCTTTTAATGATGAGGTCTCTTGTTATGTGGTGCTAATCGCACTGAGGTACTTTCGATATCGACGGGCATCTGTCATGCGACCTGGCCAGTGTCTATGATGAGGTCTATAACGAGATCTATAACGAGGTCTACATTGAAGTCTATAATGAGGTCTATAACGAGCTCTATATTGAGGTCTACGATGATGATGATGATGATGATGATGTTTATGATGATAATGTTTATTTTGTTTTGTTTCTTAGTTATTCAAATTTTTATGACTTGATTTTAAAAATGCGCGAACTAAAATGAACTGTGAAAGTTTACATTGTGGGGGTATGTGTACTGAGTTTAGCCAACTCATTTGCGAAGTTTTCTGTTTTTTGTTTTAGGTGATGCCCCTAGTGCGGATAAGCCAAGAATCGGTAAGAAGTCGAGTCAAATTGAAGAGCAGAAGGTTCCTTTGTTTTAAGAAAGTTATCTTCCACCTTTGGTGTATATGTTTGATGGCTTGATGTATAAGATTCTTGAAGATATATAATCTTTGGGTATTGGGTGTAATATATTGTCTTGGAAGGGGGATATGTTGATCCTAAGTTAGTATAGTATGCATGTTGTGAGATATATTAATTTGCATTTCAACTTTGGGAATGTTAAGTTGCAAACAGTGTCTTGTTGAGCCTTGTCCACGAACATGGACGGCGGTAATGCCTTCGGATTATAAATTCCATTGCGCTAATCTTTGCGTTATGAATGGTTTAGTAGTAATTTGATGATTATGAATTTGGGGGCGTTACAAAATATATATATACATATATATATGTATATATATATATATATATATGTATATATATGTATATATATATATATATATATATATATATATATATATATATATATATATATAATTGCAAAACAAATAACAGGAGAATTTTAATATTTGTTTGGATTTGATTTAGGTTAAATTAATAACCATTTTTTTCCCATTTTTGTTATTAATTTTCAGGCCAAATAAATAGCCAGAATAGGGACTTGAATTTGTTACAGAATTTTGGCCAAGTTAATATTATAGCCTTTCCGTCATTTCTATTATTTTCCGACTTAGTCCTTCATGAAGTTGGATCATTTAATTTGACTTGTCGATTGCCCCCGTAGTACGAGTACTTGTTACGGGTTTCCTACGTACTCTTATTGAGACTAAATCGACGTTGTTCTAGACCCTTTATGAGTCTATAGCTCGTAAAATTCGAAAAAAATTTATGAGCTTGGAGCTTTTTTATTTGGATAAAGTTTAGTCCATGTGATGAACTTAGGATTTGGAAGATATAATTTTATGGTGTTTGAGTTTAGCCTGTTTTGGTTACAAAATGATACGATATATAACCGTAGGCTACATAAACTTGGGATTTAGCTTGTTAGGAAAGCAGATGATCTTTTTTTGTGAGCTAGCATTTGTGTTTGGCTAGGGTTTGGTCCATTTGACGAACTTGAAATTTAAAAGAACAATTTGATGGAGTTTAAATTTGGTTTGTTCAGGTTACAGGAAAAATATATTATGTAACCAAACGTCGTATAAATTTGAAATACGACCCTTTATGACACTGGGAAAACATGAGAGCTTGGACTTTGTGTATAGCTCGGGTTGGTCCATTTAACGAACTTAAAATCTAATGGGAAAACTTGTATCGGAGTTAACTAGTTTTATTTTTTTATTACAGGAAAACATTTCGTAACCACTTGGCTCATTTTTTGGTTACAGGAAGACCTTTTGTAATCACAAGTAGGAAAACCTTGAAATTGGGCCTTCTTAGCAAACGAGGGGAATATTTGCAAGATTAGACTTTTTGTCCGACTCGTGTTTGGTCCATTTAGTGGACTTGAAATTTGACAGGAAAACGTATAATAGGGTTTCCGTGTCTCAGTTACAGGAAGACATTTTGCTGTTACAAGTTATATAATCCCGAAATATGATCTTTTTAAGAGCGAGGGGAGAATTTGCGAGCTCTGAAATTTTATTGGAGTTGGTTTGAGTCATGTGGCGGACTTGGATATTTGACAGGACAACAGGGACGAAGCCAGGGCTTCACATTAGGGGGGGGGGGCAAAAATACATTAAGGGGGCAAGAGTCAAACCTAGGACCTCAACAACAACCAAGTTAAGGCTTTATCAATATAGCCAATAAAAAAATCTAATTGAAACTTTGGCTTCATAGTATTAATTTTCAAAAGTTCAGGGGGGGAAATGGCTCCTCCTTGCCTTGCCCATGCTCCGTCTCTGCAGGACAACTTGTATCTTTGAGTAGTTTGGTCTGTTTATCTATTTATGTCACATACAATACATAACCTAGGGTCAAAATAGACATTTTGGATTTTTTTTTTTGTAAAAGCGAGACTTTTTTGTGAGTTTGGGTATGTTTATTTGGCTCAAATTCGGTCCACTTGGAGCATTTGGACATTTGACAAGATTGGTTGACATTTTTGTGAAGCTTAGGTCATTTGGCTCGCGACACGTAACCTGGCAATGTTTTATTTTTCCCTCACAAAAATAAAAGGACTCGAGTATCAACCCAAAAATATAATTTGAACATTTTTGGATTTGTGACTGAACCCAAAAATTTAATATCGAGCCTCCTGCGTACCCTCGGTGGGATCAAGTCAACGTAGTTCTAAGCCAAATTTGACTCAAAATATAATTTTACAGGGATTTTGAATTTGTGACTGAACCCGAAAAAATTTAATGTTGGGTTTCCTATGGCCTTTAATGAGATCAAGTCAACGTAGTTCTTGACCAAATTTGGCTCGAAATATAATTTTAGAGGGATTTTAAATTATGAAAAGAACATAACTTAGAATATTGAAAGAATGGAGAGTGTAAGTGAGGAGGGAGAAACGGGGAGAGGAAGGGTCGGCAAGGCTTCATCAACAATCTTCGTCGACAATCTGCCGAATGATCTGGATAGGTATGGCCTCAAAGGCATTTTTGGGAGATTTGCAGATATAAGGTCATCAACGGTTATTGTCCGAACGAGTGCGTACTCCAACTTTAGATTCATAGAGGTGAGGCGAATGCAGGATGCAAAGGAATGCATCAGCCGACTAAATCGATCGGTGGTAAGAGGCAACCGAATTATTGTTGATTGGGCAAGAGGGAGGAAAGTTGATAAACAAAATGCCGGTTGGAAGAATAAGCAGATCTGGATCCCAAAAACTTCAACAAACAGTTCGATTGATGAAGTAAATTACAGAGTTAAGGGAGACTCTGATGAAGAGTTTGTAGAATGGTCACAACGAAGTCTGGTCTGCACGGCAAATGCTCCCAGGGATCTCGATGCTCTGGCCTATTTGATTAAAGACAATTTCAGGCCAATATCAAAGATCTCAGCCCTCGGTGGAGTGAAATACCTGCTCACTTTTCAGTCTGTACAAGAAATGAAGGAAGCACTTGAGAATCCGATGGAACTCACTGATTGGTTCAGTGATATAAGACCATGGTCTGTATATGAATCCGCTGATTCAAGTAGGGTATGGGTTGATATTATTGGTGTACCTCCTCATGGTTGGTCTTGGGATAATTTCCAAAAATGTACTCGGCCTTGGGGAAAACTATTATCCTTGGCTAGATGCATATCTTCAACCAATCAATTTGAAGTTACGAGGGCATTAATCCAGACAGACATTTTTAAGAGAATTGACGGTGAAGTACTACTTGATATTCAAAGTTGTGCATTTAGAGTATTCATTAGAGAGCTCAGTTCACATCTCATTCCTCCATCAATGTGTCGTGATCAAGAAAGTTCCAAATCTTCTAGTTACTCCAGTGAAGATGAAGAAAGTATGCAGCACGTTGATGAGGGGATTCAGGACAACAACGAGAGGGGTCTGAAATCTCTTGTTGCTAGGGGTTTTGACGGAAATGAAAGTCAAGAAATGCCAGCTACTCTGGGAAGTTTAGATCGTATACAAGAATTAGGGGATACAAATTTACAGCCAACCAGAAGTGATAAAGAGCAATCAAATGGAGAAGAGGAAGAGTTGCGCATTAACGAGCATGAGAGGTTGGATAGTGAGAATGTGGTGGAATCAGTGAATGAAACGACACTAGCTTTGGTCTCGGTTATTAATGACGATAAGCTCATTATGGCAACAACTACATTGGGAGACAAAGCAACGTTAGGTTTAGAGAAATCAGTAGAAGTTGTCTCTGACATTAACTCTCAATTTAATGTCCATGGTTCATTGAAGATTAGAGATAAAAAAAGAGGGATTTTAAATTTGTGACTGAATCCGAAAAAAAAAATTAATGTCGGACTTCCTACGTACCCTTAATGAGATCAAGTCAACGTAGTCTTAAAAATCAAACTAAATATTAACAACCATTTTATATTTCCTACTAAAAAGCGGACAAATTGTAATCAAGCTTCCTTTATGCCCTTCAAACAGGCAACTTGGGATTGTCTTGTACTTCCCGGTGACCGCCAACTAATAAGTAATAAGCTATCTCTTGGAGTTCATCCAAGTTTACTTGGCCAACTCCAACTTACACATGCATAATGAATACTCTCAGGTTGTACGCACACTAAGGCGACGTAGTTAGGGATGACAGTCAGGTTCGAATCCGAAGCGAATCCGATTCGCTCCGAAGCAAAAACTCTGAATCTGAATCCGACTAAAAAAGTCTGAGTCCGAATTCGATTAAAAAAAATCCGACTTTGATTATAAATGGGGCGGGTATGGAGGTGACTACTTTCGATCCGATTAAGTCCGATTATAGTAATTAATATAATTTTTTTAAAAAAAGTAAAAAATTAGAAATCGGAGTTTTATTTTAACCAGTATGATATATTAATCAGAGGTAATAGGAGATAGAAGTAATCGGAGTCAGAGGAAATCGTAACGAAGTCGGAGGAAATCATTTTACGAAAACGTATAAAGGCTAATCAGAGTCGGAGGTAATCGGAGATAATCGGAGGTAATCGGGTCGGAGTCGGAGTTGGGTACCTCTGACTAAGTCCGGATTTGGAGGTCCTCCCACCTTCGATTAATTGGATTTGAAGGTGACCTCCACCTCCGATTATTAATTGGGGTGAAGGTAGAAGTGGGTACTTCTGGTCCGCCTACGACCCGTTGTCATCCCACGTAGTCACCAAAGACAGAAGCAACATGTGCCAATTTAATGCTTCGTGCATTTGATTTCATTACAATAAAAATTAAATTCTTTTTTTTTTTATATAAAGTGCTCTCATATGACATAGCAATTTTAGGAGCCATTTATGTCAAGCCTTGAAAATAAGAAGGTATATGTCTTGATTTCCAAATACATATGTTGATGTACAACACTTAGAACGTTGGGCCCTTGTTAATTGTTATTATATTTTTAACCCTTCCCTTTTTGTGTTGCACCTATTTTGAGTTCACATGGATGGAAAGCTGTGGGTTTGTATTCCTTTGTTTTTTCTTTTACCTTTTAACAACCCCACTCTTGGATTTACAGTTAATTCAATCATGAGGAACTCCACAGCAGTCTCAATACATATTCATCAATATTTGCAAAGTCCTGTCGAACCTGGGATACTTAGGGATCAATATTATAAGGCCTTGCAGACTCATATCCAAGGAGACTTTGAAGTTTGAATTTGGCCGGTTCCCGAAGGACTCGGGATCTCTAGGAATCCATTTCTATAGGTTTCCGAAGGAGCCATGATTCCTAAGAGCCCAAAGGTTCATGAGTCCTTACGAACCTGGGATCCGTGGGGATCCAAATTCTGTGAGTTCTTACGAACCCAAGATATCATAGCTATCCAATTACCAAACGTCGATAAAGGTTTATGACAACGCCATCTAATTATTGTTACCATACGTTGTTGACATACTCTTAATTTTGGCTTTGGTTTTGAAGGAAGTTTAAGCGGAAATTTTACACAACGGAAGTAGTCGTTGCGAAAGATGGCCTATAGCAATGGCAACGACCACAACTGTTACAAATAATATATATCATTTTACACAACGACCTCTCTTGTTGCAATAATTGATATATGTTTATAGTAACGACTTGTTGTTGCGAAAGTTATGAATGGACATTTAATATATATCATTTTACGCAGCGACTTTTCTTGTTGCAATAGTTGATATCCAATAATAACGACACATTGTTGCGAAAGTTATGAATGAATATTTTATCAAACTAATTTGATTCAGTAAATTTTTTTTTTCGAGTATACTTAATAAAAAATTCTTTTGGTAAATTGTCTATCTATAAGCCTTATTAGGCTATCTTCAATGGCGTTCTTCAAAATGGAGAACACAAAGTACATAAATAGTAGGTTTAGTATTATTTTAATAGGTGGTGAAGAATGAATATTGTTAATGGTAAAGAATGAGTTGAAGAATGGAGTGGGGAATGAGTAATATATAATTATTAAAATAATACAAAAAAGAAAAAGATAAAACAAAATAAATTTTGTTAAATATGTTCTCTTTCCTAGTTCTCTCTATCTCTCTCCTCCCCATACCTTTTTCTCTCTCCTCCATCCTCAAGAATGCAAGCCATATCCAAGAATGCCTTTTTTTTTTATTTTCCCTTTATTTTTACACTCTCTCTCCTCCATTCTTGGTGTTTTGGAACACCATCGCTGATAGCCTTATATAAGATACGAATAGTTAACAAAAATATCAAATAATATTAAAAAATCTAAAATGAAAATGACATAGCCAAGCCAACATACATATTGTTTCACATATGAGAAATAAATTTTCATCAATAACAATAACAAAGTACCGTAAATATATACTACCTCCGTCCCTTGATGAGTGTCAAATTTCTTAACTAGTTTGTCCCTTTTTATTTGTCAAATTTACATCTCCAATAATTAAAATACCTATATTGCCCTTAATTAATGAATCAAATTTTTTATTTTACCTTTAAAAATTCTCCTTTATTCATCTTTTCCCTTAATGAAGGATACATTTGTCTATACATATTTTTTTTCACCCTATTTCCAAGATGCATTGGTTTTGTAAAATTAGTTTATTTGATATTAAAAAAGGGACAGAGGGAGTATTTATATTGACACTTTTTATTTTTGCAAATTAGATAATTAGATTGTTCAAGGTTGGTTTCCATTATGGGTGTGACCCGTTTGGGTATTCCCTGTCAATTGATTGTATTATGAGCATATGCATTGGTTGGAACTCATTCCAATCAACTCATTGACATTCCATTTCGTTTCTTGACAATGATATTTTTTGCAAGTTCCACAATTTTGGAACTCATTTTGGACCTCTAAACCATTTCAGAATGAAATCCATATTTTGCATCTTTTCTTATTTGTTATTGGTGGAAAATTGTTCTCTATTTTCATTTGACTTCAAAAATAGATGTTGTGTCTAATAAATTAAGATAATGAGAAATATTTTATTCAAAGTTCCAATTTGAAATTCCTTTTGTTGTAAAGAAGGAAGAAATGAGTTCCAAACATTTAAAAAATAAGATGATGTGGCAAGATGGACTCCCACCAAAGATCTAAAACAACGGAATGCCACTGTACATGCTCTAAAACTTGCTTCTGGGGTTCCTTGGCCATTGATTAATTTGGTTGTTGTTGTTGTTGTGTTCTATGCGTCCTTGTATGTCCAAGAGAGAAAGTGGTGATGTGAGTCTGATTTGAATCTGGTAATTTCCAAAAGAGAACCAGTGTGGTCGCAGTGAGTAATAAATCAATGTTCTCATTTCTAGAATGCCCATCCTTAAAATGAAATAAGCAGACTAGGAAATTGGATGAATGATGAATGCCCATCCTTTAATCCTTTATTAAAGAGCTAGAAGTGAGTTCTAAGTATAACCAGTTTTACCATACAGAGGCCTTGGTAGACCTTATGATATTGTGTAAAATTTTATTATTTGGGTTTTTCCTTAGTTGTGCTCATTTCTATTCAAATAATATGTTGTTGTTGTGGATATACAAATGTATGATTGGTTGTCCATTTCAAAACTTTTCTATAAAACCATATAAATGAGGGGAAAGAGGAAAGGAGACACAAAAAATTACATTTAGTTTGTATTAGGTATTAAATTAATTATAAACAAATTATTGCTTACGTCAATGATGCAACATAATACTTTTGGTTGTACTTGTAAAATTTAAGATTGATCTTGATGTAAGTTTTGGTTTTTATTTGTGCAGGTGATGACAAAGGGAAGGTTTTTGCCTAGTAACATTACCTCAATTAGATTTGCTCGATTATTAGTCACTTTTGTATAACTTGGTGGGATACGAAGCTATTGAATATATTTTATAGGTTGAACTTGAAACCTTAAAGGGATATTCTATAAAGGAGTAGTTGATTGTATATGTGAGTCATTTGACAGATTACAATTTATGGGAAATAATGCTCTTATCAGAAATCAAGTATCATTTTGGAAGAATTTATGTTTTAATTTTATTGTTTTATGAATTTTTAAGCAAGTATGTAGTATATATGTATATATCGATCCCTAGGTTCATATATCATATGCATATAAATGCTTACAGGTTCATATGTGGATGCCTTGCAGATATTTGCAATCTATTGCAACATGGTTGCCACAAAAGTTAGTGTTTTTGGCAACGACAATGTCGTTGTGAATGACACCTCGTAGACATTTGCAACATATTGCAACAATATGGTCATTGCGAAAGCTTAGGTCTATGGCAACAATAATGTTGTTGCGACAATTAGTCTTATGTATTGCAACGACATATGTTGTTACCAATCAAACTAAATTTGAGATGCTTGGAAAAGGTGAATGGCAACGACATCACATTCGCAACAACACAAGTCGTTGCAAAAATATAGTTTTTGGCAACGACAGAAGTCATTGCGTATCTTTTGCAACGCCTATACAGGCAACGACTTTAGTCATTGCCAAAAAACATCTATGGCAACGACTTTAGTCATTGCCAAAAACACTTATGGCAATGACTTCGGGTTTTCTGCAACGACAAACGTTGTTGCCAAAAATAGGTTTTTTAGTAGTGGTCACCAATTGGTATCGGACGTCATTCCAAGCCTATATTACACCAACTTAGGTTTGGCTGCCATTAACTCAGAATTTGGATGAACTTGAGTACGTTGGGAAGATGCATCAAACAACCACTTGTAAGCATTTTAAGCATACAAGTGAAGGGATACAATGGTTTCGGCTGGAACGCAACTCAAAATTATGGGTCTTTGCAAACCTGAGATCCGTAAGGATCCATTTTATGGGTCACGAAGGACACCGGGATTCCTAAGAATCCAAGTTTAATGGGTCTTGATGGACCGAGCTGAGATTCCTAAGAATCCATAGGAGTTTTTTTTTTTTTTTTTTTTTTTTTTTTTTTTTTTAAAAAAAAAATTATCCGATAGGATCGAGGTCTGGTTTGGGGGTCGATTTGTGTGTTGGCAATGTGCATTCCTAGGGCTGGCTTGCTGCCATAGAAGACGTGAAATAAGACTTGGCGAGAGCTATGTAAACACATTCTAACTTGAAGATCGAGGTCTTTTTATACCTTGGAAGTTGGAACTATTGAATTCTTCTGGTTTACTACCTCTGTCCCTTTTTATTTGTCCAATTAACTAATTTCTTTGTCCCTTTTTATTTGTCCAATTACCTAATTTTTACATTTCCAATAACTATAATTCTTATCATATCCCTTATAAATGCCCTTTTTGCACTTTTTCAAGGGTATTTTCAAGGACATTTTTGACAATATACAAATTTTTTGCTCCATTCCCTATATTTCTTGGTATCGTAAAAGTAGTTTTATGGACAATTAATCAGGGACGGAGGTAATAGTTCTTTTGTAACTCTCCACACGGACATTTTGGTGCAAATATTTAGGTACAATAGATAGAGTGCAAAATATGGGCCAATTATAACAAAACATTTTGGTGGACCAAAACATGAATTAATGGAAGCCTTCAAATTTGACTTATAGATTTTTTTTATTATTTTCTTTGCCAACAAAATGTTATCAAATAAATTTTCAAATGAATCTCTTTCCATTTATTATACTAGTTCGGAGTGCCCGTGCAAGGCACGGGCAGTTTGTTGCACTTCAATTAGTAAATGTGGACAGTTTGTTAATCTACGAATAAATTTTCTGCAATCTTATTCCACAATTAAGACACTACAAAGTGAACATGGAAAGTATTTGAACCACATTCAAATTACTGAAGTCACGGTGCTAGGAAAACTCATGCAAACCGGAACTAAATCAACAACTCGACCAAGAGAGGAGGTAAAAATTAGGATTAAGTTATCAACAAAATTCCTTTCTTTAATTCAGTATCGTTGTGTGCAACCATTAATCCCACCAATGATCAACTATCAAATTAGACCTCTTTGCCATTGAGAAAGTCTTCAGCAATAATCAGACTCCATTTTTGACCTGTTGTCATCACCTCTTTCCTGTAAAGCCATCATCAAATTTATCATATATCTAGCCATTTCATATAGAAAAATTAGGATCTTACATACACAGATTTACCATTTTTCATAGCATAGGAAATTAATAGTGTCAGTTATTATTGTCCCTAGAGTTGGTAGCACAAAAACACATGTCGTAATTATTTCATTGGTCCTCTCCTTAATATCAAAGAGAAGTGAGAATCCATGCATGATGAAACAAGGCATAGAATGGACTATCCTGGTTAGCTGACATAGAGACAACCTTACCTGAGACACATACCTTTATATCAGAAGAGAAGCTTGTCATGGGTTGTATCCAGCCTTTTTGAGTTGGAAGATCATTCATCTCAGCAAGATTTTTTGTTGTGAAAGACCCAACAGTTCTTCTGCGTCCTGAGTTGGTAGCAGCTTCTAAGTGAGATGATCTCGGCTTGTCCATCCATAAAAATCGGCTGATAACTTCCCCTTATCAAGGAGATCTTTACTTCATTGCTTGCTATCAAGTATCAACCAATTCGACTAACTGAGGTGTTTTCCTTATGTTGAGGTCAGCCAAAAGTTGAATCTGTTATTATAAAACAACTACTAAAATCAACAAAAGGTTCACCAGAAGAAAATACTTTACATAAACCATATTTTTCATCGGTTATGATTGTTAAACTCAATCTTGTCTGAAACAAGGTATTTTATGTCATTATGAATAGTACATTAGCTCTATATAAAATAGGAATTAGCCAAAACCTGAATGAATGGATTGCACTATTACCTTTATGATTTAGGCCATTAGTCCAACTATAAGATGACGCTGCAAGCAAAGCAGAAGATATATCAGTATTGATTGTAAAAACATAGGTGTAAAGATAGAAACAATATGAAGAGTGAACCAAAGTTGTAATTTCATCATACCCAATCGCCTTGGCTGAGTTTACGCATAGTCTGTGGTTTACATTTGTCTCTCAAAGGTTGAGAACTCTCTTCATGTTGATAGCACGTTCATCGATCGTCCTAGGAACAATTATATTGATAAGATTGCTACATTGCATGAAACCAAGTTAGAAACCAAGGTTCTGAAGTAAATCTACTTGCAAGTTAGAAGAAAAAGTAGCAAGGCAAAGGATGTTTACCAAAGGAGGACACCATCCTTTACAATCTCAAACAAATCGTTGGTTGACGAATCTGTGGGAAGGTATTGCTTGAGGAACTTGTCTCCACAAAGATAATTGTTGACGTGTGACACAAAAGAAGATTTCTCAGACTGACTAATTGTATGAAGCAATGTTGCGTGTGACTTTGAGAAATTCTGATGCGTTCTTGGCAGGGACTTCCCATTTTTGAGGTAGCATGTGCCCGTATTTTTAAATATGCCTGTAAATATTCCAACAAGTTCTTATTACATATAATTCCAACACCATGTTATTCTATTCATATATAGAACATTATGTCCAAGAATAAGGACGACTACAAATGAGGGCTCCCTTGGTTGAAGGAGTTTTAGACATAGCTGAATATAAACCATCCATAAAAATATTTTTAAAGCGTCCATGAACATTAGAGCGATTAGTTCCATAAAAAAAAAAATAACAATTAAAAAGAATGATACAACGATCGGGGTTAAATAATCGGGATATTTTGGAAATCCTATTTGGATGTTCAACAAATAGTTCTGTGAGCTTGTTTTATTTTCATTCTCGTATTACTCCCCATGTATTTTTTTTCTTCAGTTTTCCCCTTTTCTTTCCACCGCGGGTGCATAGTGAACCAATTGTTCACAACCAGCTCAAAAAAGCTAGCATTTAAAATTACACTTAGGCCTCGAATCCGTAGCATGAACATCAATCAATAATAAGACATTCATCAACATCAGATCCAACACCAGAAATTCAGTCCATTATTTATGAATGACATAAAATCAGCTGAATCAAACAATGTGCTTATCATTTGCCTTCGAGTAGTTTTGTGCGTTCCTTCTCTGACCAGGAATTCACTGACCAAAGTTTCCAAATTCAATTGTACGGTGACCAAACAAAATAAGAAAGATGAAGAAAAAGTAGACTTACTCTTAGAAAGAGCTCAAAATCAACTTCGTCCTTCATGTTCTGATACGAGCTTCGAAGAAAAGAATCTCTTTCCTCTTCAAAGAATTCATGAAAGGAGATCAAACCGTGTTTAATTATATTCAGGAACAATGTTTGACCTTCAGAGCTAAGTCAAACACAAGGAAAGTTGTATTATTAAGTTTTTATAGGCATAATTAACAATGAAATAAATGTATAGAAACAATACCTAACTTCTATCGACGCTTAAGTTTTGAAATAAGATCCTTAATCAAACCGAGACCAAATCAAATTTAGTTGCATCATAACTTTTTGAGTGTACCACGTATTTAAACCCAAATCACTATGTTGTCCGGCCTAACTCTAAGGATTTGTGACCGCTTTTTTCGGTAAAGGCAAAATTTGGCGGACCCCTAACAGTCATGTACAGGAAACCTGAATTTTGGTTATTATCAAATAAGTTAAGAGAAGTTATAGTACATAAGAAATTAGTTACAAGAATTTCCAACAACAAAAAAACTAACCCATAAAATAGATGTTTGCATTGCATCCATTTTTCTTCAGAGCTGATTCAAACACAACGATGGTCGTATTAATAAGTCTTTGTAGACATAATTAGCAGTGAATTAAATGTATAAAATTAATACCTAGTTTCTATCGACGCCCAAATTTTGAAATGAGATGTTTAATCAAATCGAGACCAAATCAAATTCGGCTACATCATGACTTTTTTAAGTGTATCACGTATTTAAGCCCGAATCAATATGTTGTCTAGCCTAACTTGAAGAACTTGCGAACAGTTCTTCATTAAAGGCAAAATTTAGAGGATCCCTGATAGTCCTATATAAGAAAACAGAAATTTGGTCATCAGATAAATTAAGAGAAGGTATAGCACATAAGTTAGTTACAAGAATTGCTAACAACAAAAAAACTAACCCATAAATTAGATGTTTCCATTGCATCCTATTTTCTCCCAAAAATAGACCAATTTATATATTGGTTGAGTGCATTAGCTATGTGTAAGTCAAACCTGAAAGAGAACAGAAAGTTCAGAGATTATATAAGAAGAATATAAGTAAATTATAACATATAACCAAATAAAACTAAATATGAAACTTAACTATGAGGATGATGAAAAATTGTCGATTCGTTTATTCTTCAACACAAGCCAAAGGAAATAGTTGAAACTATGCATATTCATTAAGTGGAATAAGCATATAATTATGAAGAGGTAAGATAATGTCATATCATATGTTATTATTTAATTCCGGCTTCTGTTAGTATTTCTTGGTAAACAACATTTCTTGTACATTCATGGCTTGAATTTTCAGATAGTGGCTTTATAAGAACTTTGATCAAATTTGCTGACTTGGCTCTAGATAATGCAACATATAATTGACCATGAGAAAAAACAGGGCGAGGTAAATATATGCCTACATGATCAAGTGTTTGTCCTTGGGCTTTATTTATTGTCATTGCAAAGCATAATCGTATTGGAAATTGAGTTCTTTTAAAAGCGATGGGAAATTTATCTGATTTTGAGGGCTCCAATGGAATTCTGGGCAGAAAAACCCTTTCACCACGATGATATCCTATTGCAATTTCACAATCAATAACATTTTTATCGAATCTTCGACATATTAAACGTGTGCCGTTACAAAAACCTTTTGAAGGATCAATATTTCGCAGTAATATTACAGGGCAATTACGTTTAAGGACTAATATATGTGGGGGAAGCCCGTTTGGTGTTATACTATTTATAAAATCTTCATGTTCACCTTGTTGACTTGGATCTCTAGTGGTATCAAAACTATGGTATATTTGTTCTTCCCCTGGAAGTTTACTTATCAATATATCATTTATTTCATCAACACAATCATTTGTTGGGGTTAATATTCTCACATACACAGATTTATCATATATGTCAACGAGAATTTATTTCATCGTTTGGTGTTATACTATTTATAAAATCTTCATGTTCACCTTGTTCACCTTTTTTTAGCTCCCTATTTGAAGTCTTCAGCAATAATCAGACTCCATTTTTGACCTGTTGTCATCACCTCTTTCCTGTAAAGCCATCATCAAATTTATCATATATCTAGCCATTTCATATAGAAAAATTAGGATCTTACATACACAGATTTACCATTTTTCATAGCATAGGAAATTAATAGTGTCAGTTATTATTGTCCCTAGAGTTGGTAGCACAAAAACACATGTCGTAATTATTTCATTGGTCCTCTCCTTAATATCAAAGAGAAGTGAGAATCCATGCATGATGAAACAAGGCATAGAATGGACTATTCTGGTTAGCTGACATAGAGACAACCTTACCTGAGACACATACCTTTATATCAGAAGAGAAGCTTGTCATGGGTTGTATCCAGCCTTTTTGAGTTGGAAGATCATTCATCTCAGCAAGATTTTTTGTTGTGAAAGACCCAACAGTTCTTCTGCGTCCTGAGTTGGTAGCAGCTTCTAAGTGAGATGATCTCGGCTTGTCCATCCATAAAAATCGGCTGATAACTTCCCCTTATCAAGGAGATCTTTACTTCATTGCTTGCTATCAAGTATCAACCAATTCGACTAACTGAGGTGTTTTCCTTATGTTGAGGTCAGCCAAAAGTTGAATCTGTTATTATAAAACAACTACTAAAATCAACAAAAGGTTCACCAGAAGAAAATACTTTACATAAACCATATTTTTCATCGGTTATGATTGTTAAACTCAATCTTGTCTGAAACAAGGTATTTTATGTCATTATGAATAGTACATTAGCTCTATATAAAATAGGAATTAGCCAAAACCTGAATGAATGGATTGCACTATTACCTTTATGATTTAGGCCATTAGTCCAACTATAAGATGACGCTGCAAGCAAAGCGGAAGATATATCGATTGATTGTAAAAACATAGGTGTAAAGATAGAAACAATATGAAGAGTGAACCAAAGTTGTAATTTCATCATACCCAATCGCCTTGGCTGAGTTTACGCATAGTCTGTGGTTTACATTTGTCTCTCAAAGGTTGAGAACTCTCTTCATGTTGATAGCACGTTCATCGATCGTCCTAGGAACAATTATATTGATAAGATTGCTACATTGCATGAAACCAAGTTAGAAACCAAGGTTCTGAAGTAAATCTACTTGCAAGTTAGAAGAAAAAGTAGCAAGGCAAAGGATGTTTACCAAAGGAGGACACCATCCTTTACAATCTCAAACAAATCGTTGGTTGACGAATCTGTGGGAAGGTATTGCTTGAGGAACTTGTCTCCACAAAGATAATTGTTGACGTGTGACACAAAAGAAGATTTCTCAGACTGACTAATTGTATGAAGCAATGTTGCCGTAGCAGCTTTGAGAAATTCTGATGCGTTCTTGGCGAGGACTTCCATTTTGAGGTAGCATGTGCCCGTATTTTTAAATATGCCTGTAAATATTCCAACAAGTTCTTATTACATATAATTCCAACACCATGTTATTCTATTCATATATAGAACATTATGTCCAAGAATAAGGACGACTACAAATGAGGGCTCCCTTGGTTGAAGGAGTTTTAGACATAGCTGAAGATAAACCATCCATAAAAAATATTTTTAAAACTGTCCATGAACATTAGAACAGTTAGTTCCATAAAAAAAAAAAATAACAATTAAAAAAAGAATGATACAACAGTCAGGGGGTTAAATAATCAGGATATTTGCTGGAAATCCTATTTGGATGTTCAACAAATAGTTACGCGAGCTTGTTTTTATTTTCATTCTCGTATTACTCCCCATGTATTTTTTTTCTTCAGTTTTCCCCTTTTCTTTCCACCGCGGGTGCATAGTGAACCAATTGTTCACAACCAGCTCAAAAAAGCTAGCATTTAAAATTACACTTAGGCCTCGAATCCGTAGCATGAACATCAATCAATAATAAGACATTCATCAACATCTGATCAACACGTAAATTGATCCATTATTTTATGAATGACATAAAATCAGAATCAAACAATGTGCTTATCATTTGCCTTCGAGTAGTTTTGTGCTCCTTCTACCTGACCGAGGAATTCATCGACCAAAGTTTCCAAATTCAATTGCGGTGACCAAACAATAAGAAAGATGAAGAAAAAGTAGACTTACTCTTAGAAAGAGCTCAAAATCAACCGTCCCTTCATGTTCTGATACGAGCTTCGAAGAAAAGAATCTCTTTCCTCTTCAAAGAATTCATGAAAGGAGATCAAACCGTGTTTAATTATATTCAGGAACAATGTTTGACCTTCAGAGCTAAGTCAAACACAAGGAAAGTTGTATTATTAAGTTTTTATAGGCATAATTAACAATGAAATAAATGTATAGAAACAATACCTAACTTCTATTGACGCTCAAGTTTTGAAATAAGATCCTTAATCAAACCGAGACCAAATCAAATTTAGTTGCATCATAACTTTTTGAGTGTACCACGTATTTAAACCCAAATCACTATGTTGTCCGGCCTAACTCTAAGGATTTGTGACCGCTTTTTCGGTAAAGGCAAAATTTG
The DNA here is from genome assembly GCA_029582165.1 of Portulaca oleracea. Lineage (NCBI taxonomy): Eukaryota > Viridiplantae > Streptophyta > Magnoliopsida > Caryophyllales > Portulacaceae > Portulaca > Portulaca oleracea. The sequence goes on along the minus strand of CM055872.1, from coordinate 42,258,544 downwards.
GCGGACCTAATATCATGTACAGGAAACCTGAATTTTGGTTATTATCAAATAAGTTAAGAGAAGTTATAGTACATAAGAAATTAGTTACAAGAATTTCCAACAACAAAAAAACTAACCCATAAAATAGATGTTTGCATTGCATCCATTTTTCTTCAGAGCTGATTCAAACACAACGATGGTCGTATTAATAAGTCTTTGTAGACATAATTAGCAGTGAATTAAATGTATAAAATTAATACCTAGTTTCTATCGACGCCCAAATTTTGAAATGAGATGTTTAATCAAATCGAAACCAAATCAAATTCGGCTACATCATGACTTTTTTAAGTGTATCACGTATTTAAGCCCGAATCAATATGTTGTCTAGCCTAACTTGAAGAACTTGCGAACAGTTCTTCATTAAAGGCAAAATTTAGAGGATCCCTGATAGTCCTATATAAGAAAACAGAAATTTGGTCATCAGATAAATTAAGAGAAGGTATAGCACATAAGTTAGTTACAAGAATTGCTAACAACAAAAAAACTAACCCATAAATTAGATGTTTCCATTGCATCCTATTTTCTCCCAAAAATAGACCAATTTATATATTGGTTGAGTGCATTAGCTATGTGTAAGTCAAACCTGAAAGAGAACAGAAAGTTCAGTAGATTATATAAGAAGAATATAAGTAAATTATAACATATAACCAAATAAAACTAAATATGAAACTTAACTATGAGGACTGATGAAAAATTGTCAGTTCGTTTATTCTTCAACACAAGCTCTATGTCAAACTGTCGTTATGCATTATCAAAGAAAAAACAACCGTTGGTCTGAAGACTCTCCTCTATTATTCATTAACTCCCTCTCAATCTCACACTGAACGATAACTCTTCAGTCTCACAGTTTTTGCTGCCTCCTCCGCTCTCTCTAACAGTAAATATGTAAGAATTGCATCAAACAAACAGACAATTGATTTACTTATGTGAAACCCCTTATCAAATTGTATCAAACCATATGATTTTCTTTTGTCCCTCCAAAAGCTTGAATGTGATGATAAGTTGGTCCACACATTCCAATTCATAAAAGGAATTGACAAATTTTTCTCCAGTGAGAATATGTACTCTCTTAAAAGCATTCATTGTCAAAGGTAATATCTTTCATCTTAAATCTTCAAAGTCACTATATTTCTGCAACAAATCCACCATGTAAGCATTAAACCCTAAAGTATAGCCCTAATTTGACACAAAGCGCAAAGAACAAGCAACAATGCCGATTGGTTTACCAAACAAAATATCACGAAACCCACTTCAATTTTTGTCAAGAAAAATGGCAATCATCAAGAATCGAGGTCAATAAAGAACGGCAGATTCTGAGTAACAATGCAACTGTCAATTCCAACCAGAAGTTAACCCAAAAAACCCTAACTTTTCATCACTAACTTGTGTCAAAAATTTATAAATAGCTTGTTACTGAGTCGCAAAAACCAAAAAATTGATGTAGAATTCTCTGAGACATTTGATCGAACACTTAGTAGGCATCATTTAAAAATTCCAAGAACCATATTTATGCAGAACAATTGAAGATGCAACTACACACAACGCAAAACTGACAGCCAGCACTTCGAATCAGAGAAGATCAGCGAAACATTAATAGCCCAACATCCTATTGATTAATCTGCATAGTTGGAGTCGATAGTACCATCAACCGTATGGGTGAAGCAGGGAACGAGGAATTACAGAATCAACAGGATGTCAGAGTAGAAAGTAAACAAACACAGAAGGAGGGAAACAAAAATTACCTGTAACAACAGCACTGGAATCGCCAAGCAGGAGAGATGAAGATGATCAAGATGAGAGGAAGAGGTTGGAGGTGTAGAAAATACAGAAAACAGAGATGCATGAACCAAAGCCCAAAAGACACTGAATATGAGACAGCTGTAGTTTTAGGCTCTGTAGGTTTTATTAATATATATTATATCTATATGTATCTATAGTCTATGACCAAGCAAGCAGCAAACAACAGGCAGCAAACAAAAGTAACTCTCCTTTTTCTTTTTAGGTATAGATTTTTACTTGAACATAAGCATGAAACCCATCTACATTAAAAAAAATATATATAAGCTCTTTTTTCTTATTACTAGGGCAAAGCATAGTTTTGATAACAAAAAAAAGTTATATTATCAAAATTTTCAGTTCAACAATGAGCATACGATGACGTTCGTTTATGCACATAATATATATATATTATGAGCATTAGCGTTCGCTTATGCACATCATTTATATATTTTATGAGCATTTTATAACAATTTTTTTGGTAAATATGTGATGTGTGATGAAATTAGTTTGTTAAAACTATCGTCATTTAAGTAAATAAATTTCGTCACAAATCACACATTCACTGAAATTGTTGCCAAATCTACCGGAAAATTACCTAAGTGAAGTCAATGCAATGGCTTAAGGTTAGTAGGTACTAACTTAGAAACACTAATTAAGGTTAAATTTGTAAATATCAATATATGCAAATTATCCTTTTAATGAACCCCTTTTAGGCCATGTTCTTTTCTGCGGTTGGCAAACTGCGGTACCACAGCTCACCGCAGTTTGCCACAACTCATCGCAGTTTGCCACAAATCATTACTTTTCTCTCTCCTCACTCTTCTCTCTCTTCACTTTTGTCCTCTACTTTTTACATTCTCCCTCCTCACCTACCCCACATACCAATAACCTACCACAATTCTACCACACCCCACCACAATTCCACCGCAAAATACCGCAGAAAAGAACATGGCTTAATATGACTAAACCTAGGCCCGCTCATTGCCAAAGTCCATCGTTTACATTCTCAATTTTTTACTGACTTATCCAACAAGTAAAAAGATAAATTCTTCAAATAGAAAGTGTTTTGTAGAAAATTGTGAGAAAAAGATAAATTCTTAAAATAGAAAGTATGTTTTTAAAAAGATGAGTGCATCTGCTGCAATTCATTCAATTCGATCAACTGTTGCTTCTGCAAGCAAAAAAAAAAAAAAAAGGTGTAGAGAGGAGTGCTTAATATATGCTGATTATGTTATATATATGTCAAGTTTCTATGAAATTGGCTAATTCAACTGATATTTTGATTCTAATATTGCATTAATTGCAGGAGAAATTGTGAGTTGCTGTTCTAGTTTCTAAAGCTGCATTTCAATTTATCCAGGGTGAGTTTCTTTGTTGGTAGCTGTGAATTTCACTACATTTGTTTTGTATCATCATTATTATTTGGTTAAAAATATCATAGTCTTACTAGTTACTACCAAGGAAATAAAATAAAATAAATTTGAATAATTTTTTATTTATTATTTGGATAAATTCTTCACAGGTTGTCTGCATGAAGCAAGAGTAGGATTAGCCTATAGGAGAAGGTTGTGCTGAACTTACTAAAAATAGAATATAGTAGGTGGTAGCCATTGCCCATTAGTATTAGCAAATGCATATATGCATCTACTTCCTCATTTGCCTTTGCCATTTCAAAACTTTCATGTATGGTTCATTTCCTTACAAATATTGTTTGAAGAAAGTTAAGGATTCAGAAAACTCCATTCTTTCTTGTGTTGCCCAGCTTCAAACTTTTCCTTTTCCGGCGTACTTTCTGTTTTCTTTTCCGCCGGCAGCTAAACTAGCAAGCTCGAGTTGTGCCATCAAGGTTTGCCGCGTATTATATATGCCTTTGTTTGATTATTTATCATTTTACTCGGGTAATTATTTGAACTGTGATTGTACTTAATTAAAGGTGTTTTGCTTGTTTTAATTTGTTGGTTCCTGAGGTTCCTAAGGCTGAAAAATGTGGTTGGATAAATTCCCAGTCTCTGTTGTGATGTTTGGGTGCTGTTCTTCCCAGCTAGGGGTTATGGTGTTCCTGAGGTTCCTAAGTTTCATGGGGTTCTTGCCATATTCGATCAAAGTAGGTTGTCATGGTTGAAATAGAAGATGAACTCTAAAGGACAGAAATATTCGATCAAGTCGAACTATGTCAAAATCTGGATGAAATATCCATGACTAGACCCAATTGTTTTAGGTCCGACAAATTCGAATACTCAAATCTAACAAAATTTTACCAACTCTATTTGGCATTGATACCATTTACTCAGGCCACACTACATTTGTTTTTTTTTTTTAAGTGCTCCCCCTTCTTTGATCTTTTAGAGCGTGCAATGAAACTATTCAACTTGCTGTCATTTCAGAGGGTACGCATTAGAGAAAAATAAGAATTGTTCAAGTCCAAATATTAACTTGGTACTTTCCCTTTGACCTTTTAGGTTCTGTTTTAGAGAAGTATTAAAAATGAGGGTAGGAGTACATAAGAGTAAAGGAAGGTGAGGGTATAGGTGTGTTAATAATGGTAAACTATACCCTTGCTTAGAAGATCAATTATGAGAGTTCATAAGAGTAAATTTCTAATTGACATATTTGCCCTTCCACATTATATGTAATACAATGACACTCATACATTAGCTCTATGCTAATTCTCTCTCTACCCCCTTCCCTCTTTGCCTCCAATCTCTCTCTCTCTCTCTCTCTCTCTCTCTCTCTCTCATATATGGCCAAGTGTTAGGAAACCTCATAGTATCATATGACAGCAACAGATTGGAGTCTAAGTGAAGAAAGATCAGCCAACGAGGAAGTACCAAGTGTAGGGCTGTGATTGCTCTTTGCTGCACCAATGCTGGTCGAGTAATTCACCATGAAGATATGTATTAGCTTAATCTCAATGTAATTAGTTTAATTAAGCTGAATTAGAGGTTTCTTTGTTGTTAGGAAACCTCAAATTAGACTACTTTTCAGCAGCCTACTTGCTTGGCTGCTTGCTTGTATTTCCAGTCGAGTATTAATAGTCCTTGTGATAACATTAGCTCATTCAGTGCAATGTCAATACAAATGAGAAGCTTTGCTCTCAAAGGCTGTGAGTGTCCTTAAACTCTCAAAATTCTACTTCAGTATCTTGACTTGGCAATCAAGTGGTGATAGGTAGGACTTGATCATACTTCTTAGTAGGTGAATCTGTAACAGAGAAGAAGATCAAGGTAGCCCTTGTGATATTCGATCATGATGTATCTGTATTGATTGATAATCACTTGATTCTATCTTTTATTTTTTCATTTGTTTTCTGTTCCTTGATACTTATTGCATCCATTTGGTTGTGTTCTTGCTGGATCCGAGAGAAGTTCATTCCTATGATGTTTATAGCTTGCTAAGTCCTACACATTTCAAGCTATTATACATCAGTAGGACAGGGTGAGGTCTACCCGTTCCTACTCTCTCTTACCCTCATTTTGCTAACATTTCAATTTGGGGTGTAAGGAATAGACTAATGACATTACAACCAACATACATAGTAGATAAATTGACAAATTTACCCCTCTATTTCTCCATATCATGTTGCGATCTCTCTCTCGCACACATCTTTCTCTCACATCTCTCTCTCCACCCTCCCCCTCTCTCTCACGAGTGTAAGAGATTAGAGAGAATGGTAATATAAAAACAACTGGATTGTGTTGGAAGATCGAGGTTAAGCAAGTGAAAGGTGAAAACTCCATAAAAACCAAAATTTGTATATCTCACAGATTAGCTTTGCCATGGCTTCTTGGCATTGTGAATACTACATGACACCTGCTAGCAACTCAACCACCTTTGCCAGTTTCTACATCTTCTCATTTTTTCACCAAGTAGCTCTTCCTCACTTTGTTTAAAACCAATATCTGCTTCTCTACATTTTAGGTGGAGCTTCCCTAAGAAATTTGTTACTCTCTCTGTTTTTATTTAACTGTCATATAGAAAATTGTGTTAAAATGTTTGATCATTAATATACTAATTTATATAACGATTCATCATACAAAAATAATATCATTAGATTCGGAATAAAAAGTACAATTAAAAAAGTACAACATCATTTATTTTTACTAAAATTATTTTTTTGTAATGTAATGGAAATAGTAGAAGACTTTGTCTGTCATGCCCATTGGCACTAGGAAGCTCACCACTTTCAAATTATTTTTACGTGCTTGCTAACTTTGTCCTTTCTTTTTCCTATCAGGAGGCTGTTTTCAACAAGCAAGACAGAGAGTTCAATCCCATGGTAGAGATGATTTACAACCATAAAACAATAGTAGTTTGTGTTTTCATTTTCACCATTACTCATAGATGCATGCATAATACTAGCTTTTCACTTTCCATGCGATGTATAATAATTTTTTTATTAATTTAGCTAATTATTTTTTAGAAATAAATTATAACTTTTGAATTAATATCTTAGAAAAAAATTGTACTACCATATATTCTTAATTTAAATATTTTTATAATGCTAATATTTGAATTATATGATTGTAAATATAAAAGTCTACGTATGTTGCTTGTGATGTTTTTATTTTATAATGATCAATACGAGCAAAAAAAACTAAAACAAAATTTAATTATGTAAGTTAAGAATCAAGTTTAAAACTATTTTTTCAAAATTAAGATATATTAAATTTTAATATTTATTTATTTATTCTTAATTATGTTCCATAGAACAATAATGCAGGTTTTTTTTAATAGGAGTTCTACACGTATTTTAATATCTCTTAAAATTTACCTTTTTGTATAAATTTTTTTATATTTGCAGTATTGGTGTATTTGATTGGTAAATTCAGTGGATGAAAGACTGACTAATGAATATTGTTTTAGTGTTAGTATTAATATTTGTAACTTATATATATCATTTGTTTTTCATTCCTTTTTTAAGTTGATACAAGTTTAGATTCGCACGTTAAACGTGCAAGGATTTAATAAAATATATGTTGTCTTCTTTCATTTTATTTATAGTCTCTATTTTAAGTCATTAAAGTTTTAACATATGATTACTAATTTATACATGTGTATCATAATCTAAACATGAAACCACTAATATAAATTAGGTTCTGATCAAACAAAACTATTCTATAAATATAATGTTTTATATATCTTTTTTGGTAAAATATAATATGTCAATTATGATAATTATATTTTTCATTATTTTTCTCAACCTTAACTTTTTAAAAGTTCAAGTCCGTCCCTTTTGCATTTGAAAATATCCATTTTTTTTTTAAAAAGGACAAAAAAAATCAAATAAGAGAAAACATGAAATAATGATTCATCGATCATAGTAATTTAAAAAGTTAGAAGAAAATGTTATAAGATTAGGAAAATTATTTATTATATAAAGTTCAAGATGTGTAGCTTAAATAAATTTGCGATCTACGAAGATGATAAAATGATTAAAATAAGGTGAGTACTGTTATTTGTACTTTTTAAATGATAAACTTCCTCCAACCTAATTATCAAAATGTGTATGTTAAATTGGTAAAATAAGAAGAATAGATTTGTTTATATTAATTTTTATATTTTCAAAAAACGCCTAAAATAAGTCTAACAAACTGGATTGGTTTGATTATGGCATAATTTGTGCTCATTGATGTAAAGAATGTTCTTATAATTAATAGTTAATACTTATTATTAAAAAATTGAGATAGAAATCATTAAAAGTAATGAATCGGGGAAGTATATTAAAACACATAAAATATGTTTTGAGATAAGACTCCTACCATCACCTTATTTAATTAGGATAAAAAGTGGTGGGATGTGAAATTTCAGCAAATAATACTTCTACTTTCTAGGTTTAGTTTCTAACATTTGTGGCTATTGCTCTTGATAATTTGAAGAATATGAATGACGAAAAGTGAATTAATGTTGATAAATTAGGCATCCTACCAATCAGTAACCATAAAATTGTTGAAAAAAAAAAAATCCATCTGTGCACCGAATGAGGGCAGTTGAGACTTAGGAGTGGCTTGGGGCATGAGCAGTATATTAGGGGAAGTTGTCAAAGCGAAGAAATAACTATATTTCTCATCCAAATTATTATTATTTTTATTCTTGTCAATTTTTGTTTTCTTTTATTATAGATTACAATTATATCCCTATATTTTAAATTGGAAGATGGGCAAAATTGGCAATGAGAAATTTACAAATCATAAGGCCTTCTCTCTTTATATATAACATAGACATAGATACTTTGCACAATACATCAAAAAATAAAATAATGTAACATAACAACATAGGAGCCTAAAAGGAATTAAAAAATAATAATATAATGTAAATTAGGGAAAATAGAAACCGAAAAAAATGAAGCAAATACCGGTTCCAATGTGAAAGAGGGACATAGAGAATATAAAAGTATGGTGGTCTAGTGGTATAGAAATTGGGGAGATTTCTTTGCATTAGAGGTTCAAATTTTGGTGGTAACAATTTCACTAATAACTATTTTGGTGCAAATAAAAAATATTTCAATTACTAATCTATCTTTATAATTTATCAATGGCAAGGGATAAAATGGATAAAGTCAAATTTGCGTACCATAAACCTCTTTATCCTTATATATATATATATATATATATATATATATATATATATATATATATATATATATATATATATATATATATATATATATATATTTTACACAAGAAAAACATGTTATATATAACAAAACAAATGTAGCATACAAGAGTGAGGGAAGGATTCCTCGAAATCACATACCAAGAACTGTGTCTACAAGACTTCTGAACTTTTTCCTAGATTTTGCTGCCAGAAGGACCTCGTTCATTACATCATTTTTCACTAATGTTACGATCACCTGAGGAGTAGCACTGTGATTTTTGTGGACACGGTTGTTTCTTTACCGGCCTATACTCGAGAGTTGTGACCAAGACCAAGACCTCAACAAATATTATTTTGAGAATGTATTTCCATACTTCAAATGAAGTTCGTAACGATCTCCTAGAAGAAGAGATAAGCCATGTAGGTAGCATCATCAATTTTCTTGTAAGAATGGAATGCGTCATCTTGGACAATCAATCCACCATGTTTATCTGGAGCTGTCTGGGGAAGAGCCACGATAAAGTCCACGCTCAAGTCTTCCCAAGGGCCATTCAGAACTGGGAGTGGACTGTAGAGCCCTTGGTGGAACTCACTCTTTGTATGGTGGCACGTGACTGCACATTTATAAATCAAGCAACGCACATCACCACCCTTCTTCAGCCAATAGAAATGCTCCTTGAGCATGTCGATGGTTTCGTTGATGTCGAAGTGACTGGTAAGACCGCTACCATAAATCTTCCTATCAAGAAACTTCTTTAACGTTAACTTAGGGATGCACAACTTGTACCCCTTGAAAAGGCTCCCATCATGTAGCATGTAAGAACCACCCTCTTCTTCCAGATATGGTTTGAAATCCTCATCCTCCTTGTACACTTCTTACATGTGTTAGAAGCCAAGAACGTGAGCTTCCATAACCGATAATAGCGCATGTCCTCGGGAGAGAGCGTCAGCCACCGCATTGCCGGTTCGCTTCTTGTGTTTGGCCATAAAAGTTGGAGCTCTAGAGGAATTCCACCCATTTAACATGATGGGTAAAGAGCTTATGTTGGTGGTAAAGTACTTGAGCGTGTTGTGACAGAAATGAAGAACGAACTGGCTAGGCCTCAAATAGTTAGACCAATGGTCGAGGGCATGGACAAGGAGGGGATGGAAATCCTAGTCGTAAGTGGAGAGGTCTTCCTCAAATCAATAAATTTCACTGAAGTAGGCTACGGTGTTGTTATTTTGCATGAGGACGGGCCCCAATGCCAACTCTGCTTGCATTAAAGTTAACTTCAAAATCTTGAGAGAAGTCAAGAACGGTAAGTACCAAAGCTTCGTAAAGCTTAAGCTTCTTGAAGGATTCTTGGGCCGACCAAGTCCACTCAAAGATACCCTTCTTCATACATTCTGTTATGGGGGTCGTGAACGTACTAAAAGTCCGGATGAATAAGTAATATTTTTCAACTGTATACATCTACAATAAAGTAGTTCTTGAAAAAGTTTGTTTATTTAGTATTGTTATTTTTGAACTAATTTTTGCGAGAAGAGGATAATGACTAATGAATTGATTCTTATGGTTACAAGGAGTCTTCCACAGGCACCCCTTTTGAGGATGACATGCTCGAGCAGCTATCAGCCCTAGAGTTCTACACTCAAGTAGTTGCAGGTTCACTCCATTAGTTTTTTAGTTTGCGTATTTATCAATATTAGTTTTTCTTTACTTTTCCAACCTAAATTACTTGCCTATACTCGAAAGTTGTGACCAAGACAAAGACCTCAACAAATATTATTTTGAGAATGTATTGCCATACTTCAAATGAAGTGTGTCACAATCTTCTAGATGAAGAGATTACCTATGTAGGTAGCGCCATCAGTTTTCTTGTAAGCAATGAAGTGCGTCATCTTGGATAATCAATCCACCATGTTTATCTGGAGCTGTCCGGGGAAGAGCCACGATGAATTCAAAGCTCAAGTCTTCCCAAGGGCCATTAAGAACTGGGAGTGGAATGTAGAGCACTTGGTGGAACCGACTCTTTGTATAGTGGCACGTGACACATTTAGAAATCAGGCCACGCACATCACCACTCTTCTTCAGCCAATAGAAATACTCCTTAATCAATCATGTTGATGGTTTCGTTGATGTCGAAGTGACCGGCAAGACCGCTACCATAAATCTTCCTATCAAGAAACTTCTTTAACGTTAACTTAGGGATGCACAACTTGTACCCCTTGAAAAGGCTCCCATCATGTAGCATGTAATAACCACCATCTTCTTCCAGATATGGTTTGAAATCCTCATCCTCCTTGTACACTTCTTACATGCGTCAGAAGCCAAGAATGTGAGCTTCCATAACCAATAATAGCGCATGTCCTCGGGAGAGAGCGTCAGCCACCGCATTGCCGGTTCGCTTCTTGTGTTTGGCCATAAAAGTTGGAGCTCTAGAGGAATTCCACCCATTTAACATGATGGGTAAAGAGCTTATGTTGGTGGTAAAGTACTTGAGCGTGTTGTGACAGAAATGAAGAACGAACTGGCTAGGCCTCAAATAGTTAGACCAATGGTCTAGGGCATGGACAAGGAGGGGATGGAAGTCCTAGTCGTAAGTGGAGAGGTCTTCCTCAAATCAATAAATTTCACTGAAGTAGGCTACGGTGTTGTTATTTTGCATGAGGACGGGCCCCAATGCCCATTCTGCTTGTATTAAAGTTAACTTCAAAAGCTTGAGAGAAGTCTAGAACGGTAAGTACCAAAGCTTCAGAAAGCTTGGGCTTAAGTTTCTTGAAGGATTCTTGGGCCGACCAAGTCAACTCAAAGATACCCTTCTTCATACATTCTGTTATGGGGGTCGTGAACGTGCTAAAAGTCCGGATGAATAAGTAATATTTTTCAACTGTATACATCTACAATAAAGTAGTTCTTGAAAAAGTTTGTTTATTTAGTATTGTTATTTTTGTACTAATTTTTGCGAGAAGAGGATAATGACTAATGAATTGATTCTTATGGATACAAGGATTCTTCCACGGGCACCCCTTTGGAGGATGACGTGCTCGAGCAGCTATCAGCCCTAGAGTTCTACACTCTAGTAGTTGCAGGTTCACTCCATTCGTTTCAGGTATGTGTATTTATCAATATTAGTGTTTCTTTACTTTTCCAACCTAAATTACTGGCCTATGCATTAGAGTTGTGACCAAGACCAAGACCTCAACAAATATTATTTTGAGAATGTATTGCCATACTTCAAATGAAGTGCGTCACGATCTCCTAGAAGAAGAGATTAGCCATGTAGGTAGCGTCATTAGTTTTCTTGTAAGCAATGAAGTGCGTCATCTTGGACAATCAATCTACTATGTTTATCAGGAGCTGTCCGGGGAAGAGCCACGATGAAGTCCACGCTCAAGTCTTCCCAAGGGCCATTAAGAACTGGGAGTGGAATGTATAGCACTTGGTGGAACCGACTCTTTGTATGGTGGCACGTGACACATTTAGAAATCAGGCCACGCACATCACCACTCTTCTTCAGCCAATAGAAATACTCCTTAATCAATCATGTTGATGGTTTCGTTGATGTCGAAGTGACCGGCAAGACCGCTACCATAAATCTTCCTATCAAGAAACTTCTTTAACGTTAACTTAGGGATGCACAACTTGTACCCCTTGAAAAGGCTCCCATCATGTAGCATGTAATAACCACCATCTTCTTCCAGATATGGTTTGAAATCCTCATCCTCCTTGTACACTTCTTACATGCGTCAGAAGCCAAGAATGTGAGCTTCCATAACCAATAATAGCGCATGTCCTCGGGAGAGAGCGTCAGCCACCGCATTGCCGGTTCGCTTCTTGTGTTTGGCCATAAAAGTTGGAGCTCTAGAGGAATTCCACCCATTTAACATGATGGGTAAAGAGCTTATGTTGGTGGTAAAGTACTTGAGCGTGTTGTGACAGAAATGAAGAACGAACTGGCTAGGCCTCAAATAGTTAGACCAATGGTCTAGGGCATGGACAAGGAGGGGATGGAAGTCCTAGTCGTAAGTGGAGAGGTCTTCCTCAAATCAATAAATTTCACTGAAGTAGGCTACGGTGTTGTTATTTTGCATGAGGACGGGCCCCAATGCCCATTCTGCTTGTATTAAAGTTAACTTCAAAAGCTTGAGAGAAGTCTAGAACGGTAAGTACCAAAGCTTCAGAAAGCTTGGGCTTAAGTTTCTTGAAGGATTCTTGGGCCGACCAAGTCAACTCAAAGATACCCTTCTTCATACATTCTGTTATGGGGGTCGTGAACGTGCTAAAAGTCCGGATGAATAAGTAATATTTTTCAACTGTATACATCTACAATAAAGTAGTTCTTGAAAAAGTTTGTTTATTTAGTATTGTTATTTTTGTACTAATTTTTGCGAGAAGAGGATAATGACTAATGAATTGATTCTTATGGATACAAGGATTCTTCCACGGCACCCTTTGGAGGATGACGTGCTCGGCGACTATCACCCTAGAGTTCTACACTCTAGTAGTTGCAGTTCACTCCATTCGCTTTTGTATGTGTATTTATCAATATTAGTGTTTCTTTACTTTTCCAACCTAAATTATCGCCTATGCATTAGAGTTGTGACCAAGACCAAGACCTCAACAAATATTATTTTGAGAATGTATTGCCATACTTCAAATGAAGTGCCACGATCTCTTAGAAGAAGAGATTAGCCATGTAGGTAGCGCCATTAGTTTTCTTGTAAGCAATGGCGCGTCATCTTGACAATCAATCTACTATGTTTATCGAGTTGTCCGGGAAGAGCCACGATGAAGTCCACGCCAAGTCTTCCCAAGGGCCATTAAGAACTGGGAGTGGAATGTATAGCACTTGGTGGAACCGACTCTTTGTATGGTGGCACGTGACACATTTAGAAATCAGGCCACGCACATCACCACTCTTCTTCAGCCAATAGAAATACTCCTTAATTGATCATGTTGATGGTTTCGTTGATGTCGAAGTGACCGGCAAGACCGCTACCATAAATCTTCCTATCAAGAAACTTCTTTAACGTTAACTTAGGGATGCACAACTGGTACCCCTTGAAAAAGCTCCCATCATGTAGCATGTAAGAACCACCATCTTCTTCCAGATGTGGTTTGAAATCCTCATCCTCCTTGTACACTTCTTATATGTGTTAGAAGCCAAGAACGTGAGCTTCCATAACTGATAATAGCGCATGTCCTCGGGAGAGAGCGTCAGCCACCGCATTCTTGTGTTTGGCCATAAAAGTTGGAGCTCTAGAGGAATTCCACCCATTTAACATGATGGGTAAAGAGCTTATGTTGGTGATAAAGTACTTGAGCGTGTTGTGACAGAAATGAAGAACGAACTGGCTAGGCCTCAAATAGTTAGACCAATGGTCGACTGCATGGACAAGGAGGGGATGGAAGTCCTAGTCGTAAGTGGAGAGGTCTTCCTCAAATCAATAAATTTCACTGAAGTAGGCTACGATGTTGTTATTTTGCATGAGGACGGGCCCCAATGCAACTTCTGCTTGCATTAAAGTTATCTTCAAAATCTTGAGAGAAGTCAAGAACGGTAAGTACCAAAGCTTCAGAAAGCTTGGGCTTAAGCTTCTTGAAGGATTCTTGGGCCGACCAAGTCCACTCAAAGATACCCTTCTTCATACATTCTGTTATGGGGGTCGTGAACGTACTAAAAGTCCGGATGAATAAGTAATATTTTTCAACTGTATACATCTACAATAAAGTAGTTCTTGAAAAAGTTTGTTTATTTAGTATTGTTATTTTTGAACTAATTTTTGCGAGAAGGGGATAATGACTAATGAATTGATTCTTATGGTTACAAGGAGTCTTCCACAGGCACCCCTTTTGAGGATGACATGCTCGAGCAGCTATCAGCCCTAGAGTTCTACACTCTAGTAGTTGCAGGTTCACTCCATTCGTTTCAGGTTTGCGTATTTATCAATATTAGTTTTTCTTTACTTTTCCAACCTAAATTACTTGCCTATACTCGAAAGTTGTGACCAAGACCAAGACCTCAACAAATATTGTTTTGAGAATGTATTGCCATACTTCAAATGAAGTGCGTCACGATCTCCTAGAAGAAGAGATTAGCCATGTAGGTAGCGTCATTAGTTTTCTTGTAAGCAATAAAGTGCGTCATCTTGGACAATCAATCTACTATGTTTATCTGGAGCTGTCCGGGGAAGAGCCACGATGAAGTCCACGCTCAAGTCTTCCCAAGGGCCATTAAGAACTGGGAGTGGAATTTATAGCACTTGGTGGAACCGACTCTTTGTATGGTGGCACGTGACACATTTAGAAATCAGGCCACGCACATCACCACTCTTCTTCAGCCAATAGAAATACTCCTTAATTGATCATGTTGATGGTTTCGTTGATGTCGAAGTGACCGGCAAGACCGCTACCATAAATCTTCCTATCAAGAAACTTCTTTAACGTTAACTTAGGGATGCACAACTGGTACCCCTTGAAAAGGCTCCCATCATGTAGCATGTAAGAACCACCATCTTCTTCCAGATATGGTTTGAAATCCATATCCTCCTTGTACACTTCTTATATGTGTTAGAAGCCATGAACGTGAGCTTCCATAACTGATAATAGCGCATGTCCTCGGGAGAGAGCGTCAGCCACCGCATTGCCGGTTTGCTTCTTGTGTTTGGCCATAAAAGTTGGAGCTCTAGAGGAATTCCACCCATTTAACATGATGGGTAAAGAGCTTATGTTGGTGGTAAAGTACTTGAGCGTGTTGTGACAGAAATGAAGAACGAACTGGCTAGGCCTCAAATAGTTAGACTAATGGTCGAGGGCATGGACAAGGAGGGGATGGAAGTCCTAGTCGTAAGTGGAAAGGTCTTCCTCAAATCAATAAATTTCACTGAAGTAGGCTACGATGTTGTTATTTTGCATGAGGACGGGCCCCAATGCCAACTCTGCTTGCATTAAAGTTATCTTCAAAATCTTGAGAGAAGTCAAGAACGGTAAGTACCAAAGCTTCAGAAAGCTTGGGCTTAAGCTTCTTGAAGGATTCTTGGGCCGACCAAGTCCACTCAAAGATACCCTTCTTCATACATTCTGTTATGGGGGTCGTGAACGTACTAAAAGTCCGGATGAATAAGTAATATTTTTCAACTGTATACATCTACAAGAAAGTAGTTCTTGAAAAAGTTTGTTTATTTAGTATTGTTATTTTTGAACTAATTTTTGCGAGAAGGGGATAATGACTAATGAATTGATTCTTATGGTTACAAGGAGTCTTCCACAGGCACCCCTTTTGAGGATGACATGCTCGAGCAGCTATCAGCCCTAGAGTTCTACACTCTAGTAGTTGCAGGTTCACTCCATTCGTTTCAGGTTTGCGTATTTATCAATATTAGTTTTTCTTTACTTTTCCAACCTAAATTACTTGCCTATACTCGAAAGTTGTGACCAAGACCAAGACCTCAACAAATATTATTTAGAGAATGTATTGCCATACTTCAAATGAAGTGTGTCACAATCTCCTAGATGAAGAGATTACCTATGTAGGTAGCGCCATCAGTTTTCTTGTAAGCAATGAAGTGCGTCATCTTGGATAATCAATCCAACATGTTTATCTGGAGCTGTCCGGGGAAGAGCCACGATGAAGTCCACGCTCAAGTCTTCCCAAGGGCCATTAAGAACTGGGAGTGGAATGTATAGCACTTGGTGGAACCGACTCTTTGTATGGTGGCACGTGACACATTTAGAAATCAGGCCAAGCACATCACCACTCTTCTTCAGCCAATAGAAATACTCCGTAATCGATCATGTTGATGGTTTCGTTAATGTCGAAGTGACCGGCAAGACCGCTACCATAAATCTTCCTATCAAGAAACTTCTTTAACGTTAACTTAGGGATGCACAACTTGTACCCCTTGAAAAGGCTCCCATCATTTAGCATGTAAGAACCACCATCTTCTTCCAGATATGGTTTGAAATCCTCAGCCTCCTTGTACACTTCTTTCATGTGTTAGAAGCCAAGAACGTGAGTTTCCATAACCGATAATAGCGCATGTCCTCGGGAGAGAGCGTCAGCCACCGCATTGCCGGTTCGCTTCTTGTGTTTGGCCATAAAAGTTGGAGCTCTAGAGGAATTCCACCCATTTAACATGATGGGTAAAGAGCTTATGTTGGTGGTAAAGTACTTGAGCGTGTTGTGGCAGAAATGAAGAACGAACTGGCTAGGCCTCAAATAGTTAGACCAATGGTCTAGGGCATGGACAAGGAGGGGATGGAAGTCCTAGTCGTAAGTGGAGAGGTCTTCCTCAAATCAATAAATTTCACTGAAGTGGGCTACAGTGTTGTTATTTTGCATGAGGACCTGCCCCAATGCCAACTCTGCTTGCATTAAAGTTAACTTCAAAATCTTGAGAGAAGTCAAGAACGGTAAATACCAAAGCTTCAGAAAGCTTGGGCTTAAGCTTCTTGAAGGATTCTTGGGCCGACCAAGTCCACTCAAAGATACCCTTCTTCATACATTCTGTTATTGGGGTCGTGAACGTACTAAAAGTCCGGATGAATAAGTAATATTTTTCAACTGTATACATCCATAATAAAGTAGTTTTATTTAATATTGTTATTTTTGAACTAATTTTTGCGAGAAGAGGATAATGACTAATGAATTGATTCTTATGGTTACAAGGAGTCTTCCACGGGCACCCCTTTGGAGGATGACGTGCTCGAGCAGCTATCAGCCTTAGAGTTCTACACTCTAGTTGTTGCAGGTTCACTCCATTCGTTTCAGGTATGTGTATTTATCAATATTAGTTTTTCTTTACTTTTCCAACCTAAATTACTTGCCTATACACAAGAGTTGTGACCAAGACCAAGACCTCAACAAATATTATTTTGAGAATGTATTGCCATACTTCAAATGAAGTGCGTTACGATCTTGTAGAAGAAGAGATTTGCCATGTAGGTAGCGCCATCAGTTTTCTTGTAAGCAATGAAGTGCGTCATCCTTGACAATCAATCCACCATGTTTATTTGGAGCTGTCCGGGGAAGAGCCACGATGAAGTCCACGCTCAAGTCTGTCCAAGGGCCATTCAGAATTGGGAGTGGACTGTAGAGCACTTGGTGGAACCGACTCTTTGTATGGTGGCACGTGACACATTTAGAAATCAGGATACGCACATCACCTTTCTTCTTTATCCAATAGAAATGCTCCTTAATCGATCATGTCGATGGTTTCCTTGATTTCGAAGTGACCGGCAAGGCCGCTACCATAAAACTTCCTATCAAGAAACTTCTTTAACGTTAACTTAGGGATGCACAACTTGTTCCCCTTGAAAATGCACCTTTCATGTAGCATGTAAGAACCACCATCTTCTTCTATATATGGTTTGAAATCCTCATCCTCCTTGTACACTTATTACATGTGTTAGAAGCCAAGAACGTGAGCTTCCATAACCGATAATAGTGCATGTCCTCGGGAGAGAGTGTCAGCCACCACATTGACGGTCCGCTTCTTGTGTTTGGCCAAAAAGTTGGAGATCTAGAGGAATTCCACCCTTTTAACATGATGGGTAAAGAGCTTATGTTGGTTGTAAAGCACTTGAGCGCGTTGTGACCGGAATGAAGGACGAATTGGCTAGGCCTCAAATACTGGGACCAATGGTCGAGGTCACGGACAAGGAGGGCATGGAAGTCCTAGTCGTAAGTGGAGAGGTCTTCCTCAAATCAATAAACTTCACCGAAGTAGGTTTGGGTGTTTATATTTTGCATTCTTCTTGCATTAAAGTTAACTTCAAAAGTTTGAGAGAAGTCTAGAACGGTAAGTACCAAAGCGTCAGAAAGCTTGGGCTTAAGCTTCTTAAATGATTCTTGGGCCGACTAAGTCCACTCAAAGGTACAAATCTTCATACATTCTTTTATAGGGGCCATGAACGTACGGAAACTCCGGATGAATAACTAATATTTTTCAGCTGTATACATCCACAAAAAAGTAGTTCTTGAAAAAGTTTGTTTATTAGTATTGTTATTTTTGAACTAATTTTTGCGAGAAGAGGATAATGACTAATGAATTGATTCTTATGGTTACAATGAGTTTCGCACGGGCACCCCTTTGGAGGATGACGTGCTCGAGCAGCTATCAGCCCTAGAGTTCTACACTCTAGTTGTTGTAGGTTCACTCCACTCGTTTCAGGTATGTGTATTTATCAATATTAGTTTTTCTTTACTTTTCCAATCTAAATTACAGGCCTATTTTCGAGAGTTTTGACCAAGACCAAGACCTCTACAAATATTATTTTGAGAATGTATTGCCATACTTCAAATGAAGTGCGTCACGAACTCGTAGAAGAAGAGATTAGCCATGTAGGTAGCGTCATCAAGTTTCAAGTAAGCAATGAAGTGCGTCATCTTGGATAATCAATCCACCATGTTTATTTGGAGCTGTCAGGGGAAGAGCTACGATGAAGTCCACGCTCAAGTCTTCCCAAGGGCCATTTACAAGTGGGAGTGGACTGTAGAGCACTTGGTGGAACCGACTCTTTGTATGGTGCCACGTGACACATTTAGAAATCAGGCCACGCACATCACCTCTCTTCTCCAGCCAATAGAAATGCTCCTTAATCAATCATGTCGATGGTTTCCTTGATGTCGAAGTGACCGGAAAGACCGCTACCATAAAACTTCCTATCAAGACACTTCTTTAACGTTAACTTAGGGATGCACAACTTGTTCCCCTAAAAAAGGAACCCATCTTGTAGCATGTACGAACCACCATCTTCTTCCAGATATGGTTTGAAATTTTCATCCTCCTTGTACACCTTTTATATGTGTTAGAATCCAGGAAAGTGAGTTTCCATAACCGATAATAGCGTATGTTTTCGAGAGAGAGCGTCAGCCACAACATTGACGGTCCGCTTCTTGTGTTTGGCCAAAAAGTTGGAGCTCTAGAGGAATTCCACCCTTTTAACATGATGGGTAAAGAGCTTATGTCGGTTAGAAAGCACTTGAGCGCGTTGTGACCGGAATGAAGGACGAATTGGCTAGGCCTCAAATAGTGGGACCAATGGTCGAGGGCACGGACAAGGAGGGCATGGAAGTCCTAGTCGTAAAGGGAGAGGTCTTTCACAAATCAATAAACTTCACTGAAGTAGGTTAGGGTGTTGTTATTTTGCATGAGGACGGGCCCCAATGCCCATTCTGCTTGTATTAAAGTTAACTTCAAAAGCTTGAGAGAAGTCTAGAACGGTAAGTACCAAAGCTTCAGAAAGCTTGGGCTTAAGCTTCTTAAATGATTCTTGGGCCGACTAAGTCCACTCAAAGGTACCCATCTTCTTACATTCTTTTATGGGGGCCATGAATGTACGGAAAGTCCGGATGAATAACTAATATTTTTCAGCTATATACATCCACAATAAAGTAGTTCTTGAAAAAGTTTGTTTATTTATTATGGTTATTTTTGAACAAATTTTTGCGAGAAGAGGATAATGACTAATGAATTGATTCTTATGGTTACATGGAGTTTTCCACGGGCACCCCTTTGGAGGATGACGTGCTCGAGCAGCTATCAGCCCTAGAGTTCTACACTCTAGTTGTTGCAGGTTCACTCCATTCGTTTTAGGTATGTGTATTTATCAATATTAGTTTTTCTTTACTTTTCCAACCTAAATTACAGGCCTATGCTTGAGAGTTGTGACCAAGACCAAGACCAAGACCTCAACAAATATTATTTTGAGAATGTATTGCCATACTTCAAATGAAGTGCGTCACGATCTCGTAGAAGAAGAGATTTGCCATGTAGGTAGCGTCATCAGTTTTCTAGTAAGCAATGAAGTGCGTCATCTTGGACAATCAATCCACCATGTTTATTTGGAGCTGTCCGGGGAATAGCCACGATGAAGTCCACGCTCAAGTCTTCCCTAGGGCCATTCAGAACTGGGAGTGGACTGTAGAGCACTTGGTGTAACTGACTCTTTGTATGGTGGCACGTGACACATTTAGAAATCAGGCCACGCACATCACCTCTCTTCTTCAGCCAATAGAAATGCTCCTTAATCGATCATGTCGATGGTTTTCTTGATGTCGAAGTGACCGGCAAGACCGCTACCATAAAACTTCCAATTAAGAAACTTCTTTAATGTTAACTTAGGGATGCACAACTTGTTCCTCTAGAAAAGGCACCCATCATGTAGCATGTACGAACCACCATCTTCTTCCAGATATGGTTTGAAATCCTCATCCTCCTTGTAGACCTCTTACATGTGTTAGAATCCAGGAAAGTGAGCTTCCACAACCGATAATAGCGTATGTTTTCAGGAGAGAGCGTTAGCCACCACATTGACGGTCCGCTTCTTGTGTTTGACCAAAAAGTTGGAGCTCTAGAGGAATTCCACCCTTTTAACATGATGGGTAAAGAGCTATGTTGGTTGTAAAGCACTTGAGCGCGTTGTGACCGGAATGAAGGACGAATTGGTTAGGCCTCAAATCGTGGGACCAATGGTCGAGGGCACGGACAAGGAGGGCATGGAAGTCCTAGTCGTAAGTGGAGAGGTCTTCCTCAAATCAATAAACTTCACCAAAGTAAGTTAGGGTGTTGTTATTTTGCATGAGGACGGGCCCCAATGCCCATTCTAGTTGCATTAAAGTTAATTTCAAAAGCTTGAGAGAAGTCTTGAACGGTAAGTACCAAAGCTTCAGAAAGCTTGGGCTTAAGCTTCTTAAATGATTCTTGGCCGACTAAGTCCACTCAAAGGTACCCATCTTCTTACATTCTTTTATGGGGGCCATGAACGTACGGAAAGTTCGGATGAATAACTAATATTTTTCAGCTGTATACATCCACAATAAAGTAGTTCTTGAAAAAGTTTGTTTATTTAGTATTGTTATTTTTGAACTAATTTTTGTGAGAAAAGGATAATGACTAATGAATTGATTCTTATGGTTACAAGGAGTTTTCCACGGGCACCCCTTTGGAGGATGACGTGCTCGAGCAGCTATCAGCCTTAGAGTTCTACAATCTAGTAGTTGTAGGTTCACTCCATTTGTTTGAGGTATGTGTATTTATTAATATTAGTTTTTCTTTACTTTTCCAACCTAAATTAATGGTCTATACTCGAGAGTTGTGACCAAGACCTAGACCTCAACAAATATTAGTTTGAGAATGTATTGCCATATTTCAAATAAAGTGTGTCACGATCTCTTAGAAGAAGAGATTAGTCATGTAGGTAGCATCATCAGTTTTCTTTTAAGCAATGAAGTGCGTCATCTTGCACAATTAATCCACCATGTTTATCGGGAGCAGTCCGGGGAAGAGCCACGAAGAAGTCCACGCTCAAGTGTTCCGAAGGGCCATTCAAAACTGGGAGTGGATTGTAGAACCCTTGGTGGAGCTAAGTCTTTGTATGGTGGCACGTGACACATTTATAAATCAGGCCACGCACATCACCACTCTTCATCAGCCAATAGAAATGCTCCTTGATAGAGTATGTCGATGGTTTCGTTGACGTCGAAGTGACCGGTAAGACCGCCACCATGAAGCTTCCTATCAAGAAACTTCTTTAACAGGAACTTAGGGATGAACAACTTATTCCCCATGAAGTGACCGGCAAGACCGCCTCCATGAAGCTTCCTACCAAGAAACTTTCTTTAACAGAAACTTAGGGATGCACAACTTGTTCCCCTTGAAAAGGCACCCATCATGTAGCATGTATAGACCACTATCTCTTTCGAGATATGGTTTGAAATCCTCGTCCTCCTTGTACACCTCTTACATGATTTAGAAGCAAAGAACGTGAGCTTCCATAACCGATAATAGCGCACGACCTAGGGAGAGAGCGTCAGCCACCACATTGACATTCCGCTTCTTGTGTTTGATAATAAAGTTGGAGATCTAGAGGAATTCCACCCATTTAACATGACGGGTAAAGAGCTTACGTTGATGGTAAAGTACCTAAGCGCGTTGTGACCGGAATAAGGACGAACTGGCTAGGCCTCAAATAGTGGGACCAATGGTCGAGGGCACGGACAAGGTGGGGATGGAATTCCTAGTCCTAAATGAAGTAGTTTTCCTCGAATCGTTAAACTTCACCAAAGTAGGCTATGGTGTTTTGATTTGGCATGAGGAAGGGCCCCAATGCCCACTCTGCTTGCATTACAGTTAATTTCAAAAGCTTAAGAGAAGTCCAGATTGGTAAGTACCAAAGCTTCAGAAAGCTTGGGCTTAAGCTTTTTGAAGGATTCTTGGGCCGACCAAGTCCATTCAAAGGTACCCTTCTTCATACATTCTGTTGTGGGGGCCGTGAATGTACTAAATGTTCGGAAGAATAACTAATATTTTTCAGTTGTATACATCCACAATAAAGTAGTTCTTGAAAAAGTTTTTTCTAATTAGTATTGTTATTTTTGAACTAATTTTTGCGAGAAGAGGATAATGATTAATAAGTTGATTCTTATGGTTACAAGGAGTGTTCCACTGGCACCCTTTTGGAGGATGACGTGCTCGAGCAACTATTAGCCCAAGAGTTCTACACTCTAGTAGTTGCAGGTTCACTCCATTCATTTCAGGTATGTGTATTTATAAACATTAGTTTTTCTTTACTTTTCCAACCTAAATTACTGGCCTATACTAGAGAGTTGTGACCAAGACCTAGACTTCAACAAATATTATTTTGAGAATGTCTTGCCATACTTCAGATGAAGTGCGTCACGATCTTCTAGAAGAAGAGATTAGCAATGTAGGTAGCGTTATCAGTTTTCTTGTAAGCAATGAAGTGCGTCATCTTGGACAATTTATCATCCATGTTTATTTGGATCTGTCCGGGGAAGAGCCACGATGAAGTCCACACTCAAGTCTTCCCAAGGGCCATTCAGAACTGGGAGTGGACTGTAGAGCACTTGGTGGAACCGACTCTTTGTATGGTGGCACGTGACACATTTAGAAATCAGGCCACGCACATCACCACTCTTCTTCAGCCAATAGAAATGCTCCTTGATAGATCATGTCGATGGTTTCGTTGATGTCGAAGTGACCGGCAAGACCGCCACCATAAAACATCCTATCAAGAAACTTCTTTAATGTTAACTTAGGGATGCACAACTTGTTCCCCTAGAAAAGGCACCCATCATGTAGCATTTACGAACCACCATCTTTTTCCAGATATGGTTTGAAATCCTCATCCTCCTTGTAGACCTCTTACATGTGTTAGAATCCAGGAAAGTGAGCTTCCATAACCGATAATAGCGTATGTTTTCGGGAGAGAGCGTTAGCCACCACATTGACGGTCCGCTTCTTGTGTTTGGCCAAAAAGTTGGAGCTCTAGAGGAATTCGACCCTTTTAGCATGATGGGTAAAAAGAGCTTATGTTGGTTGTAAAGCACTTGAGCGCGTTGTGACCGGAATGAAGGACGAATTGGCTAGGCCTCAAATAGTGGGACCAATGGTCGAGGGCACGGACAAGGAGGGCATGGAAGTCCTAGTCGTAAGTGGAGAGGTCTTCCTCAAATCAATAAAAGAAGAGATTAGCCATGTAGGGAGCGTCATCAGTTTTCTTGTAAGCAATGAAGTGCGTCATCTTGAACAATGAATCCACTATGTTTATCGGGAGCAGTCCGGAGAAGAGCCATGATGAAGTCCAGGCTCAAGTCTTCCCAAGGGCCATTCAGATTTGGGAGTGTACTGTAGAGCCCTTGGTGGAACTGACTCTTTGTAGTGTGACACGTGACACATTTAGAAATCAGGCCACGCACATCACCACTCTTCTTCAGCCAATAGAAATGCTCCTTGATAGATCATGTCGATGGTTTCGTTGATGTCGAAGTGACCGGCAAGACCGCCACCATGAAGCTTCTTACCAATAAACTTCTTTAACGGGAACTTAGCGATGCACATCTTGTTCCCCTTGAAAAGGCACCCATCTTGTAGCATGTACGGACCACTATCTCCTTCGAGATATGGTTTGAAATCCTCATCCTCCTTGTACACCTCTTACATGATTTAGAAGCCAAGAACGTGAGCTTCCATAACCAATAATAGCGCATGTCCTCGGGAGAGAGCATCAGCCACCATATTGACGGCCCGCTTCTTGTGTTTGGCCATAATGTTGGAGCTCTAGAGGAATTTCACCCATTTAAAATGCTGGGTAAAGAGCTTATGTTGGTGGTAAGGTACCTGAGCGCGTTGTGACTTGAATGAATGACGAACTGACTAGACCTCAAATAGTGGGACCAATGGTCGAGGACACGGACAAGTAGGGGATGGAAGTCCTTAAGTGGAGTAGTCTTCCTCGAATCATTATGTTCGGCCTCGTTTCGAGCCGAATTTCTTCTCTTTTATAGGGTATATTTGCTTGTTTTAACCCCTATTTATATATTAGATATAATGATTTGGTGTTTTGTAGGAAAATAAGGAGTTAGAAGAAGTTTGGGCTTAATTGAAGGTTTTTAGGGAATCCCGAGTTATTTCCCGAGTCAAACCAAGTCAACCCGAGCCGAGATCCAAGTTAAACCAAGTCAACCCGAGCCGAGAGCCGAGGCGAAATCGAAGTCGGAAATTCCATATCAAGATTGGCGCAAAACAGGGGAACGGTACAAACTTAAAGGTTTGAAATACGTGTGCCTTCACCCTTTGGGTCATAACTCCTTCGTTGCAACTCCGATAGCTCTGAAATTTTGGGAGCTTAAAGTACACACCGAGAGCTTTCCATCGATATCTTACGGGTCTAAAACGGAGTTCGGATGAAGAAGTTATGCGCGTTTGAAGTCGGCAGGGAAAACTGCCCAGAACGCTTGCTCGCCCGAGCCATCTGCTGGCTCGCCCGAGCAAGGCTTCTGGGGCAACAAAAACACCAGCCAGAACGCTTGCTAGCCCGAGCCAGAGGGTGGCTCGCCCGAGCCACACTGTCTGCGGAGAAATTGCTGCGCGTGCTGAGAATTATTTCTAGGGTTTTGGGTTGTATTTTTCCTTCTTCTATAAATACCCACTTGTATTAATCTAAATGATCAATTAGCCTAGATAGTTTAGGAGTAGAATTAGATTTAATTGCTTTCCTTTATTTGCTTTAATCTCTCTTAATTGTTCTTCAAGTTTTCAATTGTTCTTCATTGTTCTTCAAGCTTTCATTGATTTCTAGCATTTGTATTCAAACTTTCTCAAGCTTTCTCAATTCAAGCAAGTTTCCATTTAAGTTTTACAAGCTTTCTCTCTCTTCTCTCTCTCTCTCTCTCTAATTTCCATTGTTGACTTGATTTCAAAGCTTTCTAGGGTTAGCCACATCAAATCCATCTTTTAGTGGGGGAGGAGGGTCAAGGAATTCCAATTCCACTTCCTAGTGAGAATTTGGGAGATCCTTGGTAATCCAATCCACATTTTCTTGTTTGTTCGGGGGAAATTGCAAAGGTAGATTGAAGGTTAGAAGATTTTGGTCATCAAAGGTATAATTTCTTCTCTCTAATTTCATTGTTCATTCTAGATTTCCATTCCTTGCTTTAATTGCTTTATTTGATTTCATGCTTTTAATTGCTTTCTTTATTATTATCTTGTCTAAATTAGTTTATTGCTTCATTTACATAATTTATTGATTTCCGCATTGAGAAAAACCTCTTTACACAAACCGATTACCCTTAATCATATCAAGCCTCACACCCATCCCTGTGGACCGACAACCTTAACTTATAAAACCACAAAAATTACAACCGAACAATGGCGCCGTTGCCGGGGATGACGTTATTTGGTAGATTAGGTGATTAGTTTGTGTGTAAATAGTTTAATTGCTTTCTCGATTATGTTAGAAAAATGTAGCACAAAAACTTGAATATCGAAAAAAAAACCAAAAAAAACAAAAAAAAAAAAAGAAAAAAAAAAGATGGCATGTTTTAGCTTCCCTCAAAATGAGCAAGAATTATTTTGTGATTATCGTGATAGATTAAATGATTATCTTGCTTATTGGGCCCCTCATGGTTATATTTATTCTAATTGGGAAGTGTTAGTTGTTACTAATGAGGGATTGAATTTCGAGACCCGTTCTCTTCTGAATTACTTTGATTTCAATGTTGAACATGAGTATCGGGCTTGGGAATTATTTGATTGGTTGTACACGGATACTCGCCAATTTGGGGAGACTTTTTATTCATCGGGTTCTTGTTTTGGTAATCCATGTGCTCTTCATGCTCAATTGCACTATGAGAAACGTTATGATCTTTCTCCATGTGATGATGTTGAGTCTCGTCATTTGTGTGTGCATTGTGAATCTCCGTCTCATGCTTCCGAATCTTGTAGACTAGATAAAATTGGTGCTGAAATAGTTGGTTTACAAGATAGGATGAATAAATGCATGCAAGAATTTGAACACGTGCTTAAACCTAGGGTTGAAACTTATCTTGCACAATTGGTTGATTCGAATGTTGAAATAGGTCATTCATCGTCTTTGTGTCCTGAAATGCATGACGATTCTTCTGTGTATGATTATGATTATGATGATGACTACTGTAATGGACATAGTTTTGTAAGGAGGATTAGTGATTCCTTAGCTCTAGCCCCACCTAGTGAGCATGAAGAACATGATGATTCTGTGTGTGATGATGAAGAACTTGATGACTACATGCTTGATGATGAACCATTGTCCATGCCTTTGTGTGAAGAAAAAGTTGAGATTGATGAATGCCATGATGCTTTTGATATAATTGAGCATGATCTTGTTGAGAGTGAAGTTGTATCCTTTGTGATTGAATGTGTACTAGATACTGATTTATTCACTTTCATTGAGAATTATTGCATTAGCGAGGCATTAGCTACCCTTTCTTGTAAATCTATTGATGTGAAATCTTGTGATGATGAACTTGAGTCTATGGGGATTGATCCTAAGTGTTTGGACTTGGTTTGTGACAATGATATTTTTGATGGTGATATGCTTTATGAGTCGTTGTTTGCATCCAAGTCTTCCCATGAGCATGTCCATAAATGTGTTGTATTGCCTCCTTTCGTTGATTTGTATACCCAATCTCCATTTATGAGTCTATGGGAGGACCCATTTGTCATGTCTCCTTTCACCGTGCCTAGAAAAGTCTTGTATATTCATGAATTTCATCAGTTCTATGACTTTTCTAAGGCATTTGATAAATTGTTAAGGGCACTAATGTTTGTTTATGTGCTATTGTGAGTGTGCTCTTACCACCACCATTCTGAGATGCATGAGAGGATGCATGATTTGTTACTCCGGGCGTTGAATGGTTCTGACTTGGTGCCCGATATCGTGAGGTGAGAAGGAATAAGCTTATTGATAAGATGCCTTCGAGGTAATATCCTTCCTCACCTTTTGTGTATATTTAGTGAGTCGGTTTTCTTTTCTTCTTTTATTTTATTTTTGTGTGTGTCATTTTCTTTTATTTTGGGGTGCTTGCTTACCTACTTCCGTTTCCATTTGAGTATACGGCAACCTCTTTGTGTGGGAGTGGGAGGGTAGTTTGCATTCCAGTTTTCGAGTCTAAGAAAAAAAAAGAGAGTCGTTTTGTAAATATTTTAATTTGTTTTCTTAGTTCATTAGTCCTTAGTGTCTTGTATAGTTTGTTTTTCCTTTTGATCTTGCATGTGAACCATCACACATAGTATGCTTTTCTTGTTTATTTCTAACCTTGGTGTGATGTTCCTTGGATCGTGGATTGAATATGCTTGATTGAAGACTTCGAGGTAACTTCTTTCCACTCTCTCTTTATGTGAATATATCGATGATCCATGATGCATGCTTGATTTTCTTTTTGGGTGGCGAACCCCTTGAGTGTGAATGTTGGATATATATTGTTGTTGGAGCCGTGTGGGCTCGGTCGCCGCTTTTATGTGATAAGTGTTTTATATATATGTTTTGTTGGTTTTCTACCTCGCCATGACACCCTTCTTCTCACAATGGGGACATTGTGATGTCTTGTGTTGGAGTGGGGTGATATCTTTTATTGTTCATGGGTAGATTACCTAGTTTTTTGAGTCTTTTGTTTTGTTTTTCTTAGTTTGTGTCCAAAAATCTAAAAATATTTTGTGTGTGAAAGAAAATAAAAGGGATAAATGTTGTGAAAAACCCAAAAGTTGTTTTTCTTTTTAGGATGTTTCCGTTCACGATTGTGTAGATAGTTATCTAATCGGTGATTTAGTCGATTAGGCAGTAATGAATAATGATTGGCCTTAGGAAGGATTTTTGCAATGAATTATCTCCATTAGACATTTACATGGAATGGGAAAGCTGAATCATCAATTCTTACAAGCTTTTACTGTGAATACTTACCAAATTTAGACGGTTTTAGTTGTTCAATTGCTTAAGATCTTAATTAATGCATTAAATAATTATTGTCGGGCCTACCGTCATGGGTTGGTTTGGGTGGATCGGCACCTATGCCCTTAAGTGCAATGACTCACGTATGGAGAAACCCGAGGAGGGTAACCCTTTGCGAAGGTGCATAAATCATGAACCGACACAAGTGCTCTAAAAGACACAAAACTGATTGAGTGGAAATAAAAGAGCGTAGGTTTTGAAAAAGAAAGAAAAGAGCGAAGCAAGAAAAAGGAAAAAAGAGTTGAGCAAAATAATGGTAAGAAAGAAAAGTAAAAAAAGAAAAGAGCAAAGTAAGAAAAAGAAAGAAAAGAGAGCAAAGTAAGAAAAAGAAAGAAAAGAGAGGTTAAAAGAAAAACCAAGAGTGAAGTAGGATAGATAATCCCGAGCTTGAGCATGAGCACAACTCTGATTGTCTGGTTTAGGATAGGAAGGACCGACTAGAGCCCACTTGCACATATGCACGAGGTGTTTTGCTCATCAGGAAGTGTTTTGGTTCAAAATCTTAAAGATTGGCAGTTTTCCAACCTTCGTGTCTAAATTTGTTTATACTTACTTCTTCCAATTGATTGTTGAGGCGGGATGGGGAACTAGGTGCATGATTGGGGAAGGGAATATCTTCTCTGCTTTTGTTTCGTTTCGTTTTTAGGTTTTCACTTCTTTTTCTCTCCCCTTTTTCTTTTTCTCGGGCTTTTGTGGGTATAGTTGCTATAAACCCTCACGAGACCTACCTCGTCCACCCGGGCTGCCGGGGGGTTTAAAGGGCTTGATGCATATGCTAAATGCATCCGTGATTCCTGCGAAAGTGAGTTAGGGTTTTTAGTTTTTCTTTTTAGTCCTTTTCTTCGTTTTTAGTTTGCTCGGGGCGAGCAAACCCTTGTGTTGGAGTGGTGTTCGGCCTCGTTTCGAGCCGAATTTCTTCTCTTTTATAGGGTATATTTGCTTGTTTTAACCCCTATTTATATATTAGATATAATGATTTGGTGTTTTGTAGGAAAATAAGGAGTTAGAAGAAGTTTGGGCTTAATTGAAGGTTTTTAGGGAATCCCGAGCTATTTCCCGAGTCAAACCAAGTCAACCCGAGCCGAGATTCAAGTTAAACCAAGTCAACCCGAGCCGAGGTGAAACCGAAGTCGCAAATTCCATATCAAGATTGGCGCAAAACAGGGGAACGGTACAAACTTAAAGGTTTGAAATACGTGTGCCTTCACCCTTTGGGTCATAACTCCTTCGTTGCAACTCTGATAGCTCTGAAATTTTGGGAGCTTAAAGTACACACCGAGAGCTTTCCATCGATATCTTACGGGTCTAAAACGGAGTTCGGATGAAGAAGTTATGCGCGTTTGAAGTCGGCAGGGAAAACTGCCCAAAACGCTTGCTCGCCCGAGCCATCTGCTGGCTCGCCCGAGCAAGGCTTCTGGGGCAACAAAAACACCAGCCAGAACGCTTGCTAGCCCGAGCCAGAGGGTGGCTCGCCCGAGCCACACTGTCTGCGGAGAAATTGCTGCGCGTGCTGAGAATTATTTCTAGGGTTTTGGGTTGTATTTTTCCTTCTTCTATAAATACCCACTTGTATTAATCTAAATGATCAATTAGCCTAGGTAGTTTAGGAGTAGAATTAGATTTAATTGCTTTCCTTTATTTGCTTTAATCTCTCTTAATTGTTCTTCAAGTTTTCAATTGTTCTTCATTGTTCTTCAAGCTTTCATTGATTTCTAGCATTTGTATTCAAACTTTCTCAAGCTTTCTCAATTCAAGCAAGTTTCCATTTAAGTTTTACAAGCTTTCTCTCTCTTCTCTCTCTCTCTCTCTCTCTCTAATTTCCATTGTTGACTTGATTTCAAAGCTTTCTAGGGTTAGCCACATCAAATCCATCTTTTAGTGGGGAGGAGGGTCAAGGAATTTCAATTCCACTTCCTAGTGAGAATTTGGGAGATCCTTGGTAATCCAATCCACATTTTCTTGTTTGTTCGGGGGAAATTGCAAAGGTAGATTGAAGGTTAGAAGATTTTGGTCATCAAAGGTATAATTTCTTCTCTCTAATTTCATTGTTCATTCTAGATTTCCATTCCTTGCTTTAATTGCTTTGTTTGATTTCATGCTTTTAATTGCTTTCTTTATTATTATCTTGTCTAAATTAGTTTATTGCTTCATTTACATAATTTATTGATTTCCGCATTGAGAAAAACCCCTTTACACAAACCGATTACCCTTAATCAAGCCTCACACCCATCCCTGTGGACCGATAACCTTAACTTATAAAACCACAAAAATTACAACCGAACACATTAATTTTCACAGAAGTAAGCTATGGTGTGTTGATTTTTCTTGAGGATGAGCTCCAATGCCCACTCCGCTTGCATTACCGTTAACTTCAAAAGCTTGAAAGAAGTCCAGAACGGTAAGTACCAAAGCTTTAGAAAGCTTGGGCTTAAGCTTCTTGAAGGATTCTTGGCCGATCAAGTCCACTCAAAGGTACCCTTCTTCATACATTCTAATAAGGGGGCCGTGAACGTACTAAAAGTCCGGATGAATAATTAATATTTTTCAGCTGTATACATCCACAATAAAGTAGTTCTTGAATAAGTTTGTTTATTTTGTATTGTTAATTTTGAACGATTTTTTGCGAGAAGAGGATAATGACATCCACATGCCGGGTAAAGAGCTTATGTTGGTGGTAAGGTACCTGAGCGCGTTGTGACTGGAATGAATGACAAACTGGCTAGACCTCAAATAGTGGGACCAATGGTCGAGGACACAGACAAGGAGGGGATGGAAGTCCTTGTCGTAAGTTGGGTAGTCTTCCTCGAATCATTGAACTTCATCGAAGTAGGCTATGGTGTGTTGATTTTGCATGAGAACGGTCCCCAATGCCAACTCCACTTGCATTATAGTTAATTTCAAAAGCTTGAGAGAAGTCCAAGACGGTAAGTTCCAAAGCTTCAGAAAGCTTGGGCTTAAGCTTCTTGAAGGATTCTTGGGCCGACCAAGTCCACTCAAAGGTACCTTCTTTATACATTCTGTTATGGGGGCCGTGAAGGTACGAAAACCCCGGATGAACCTTCGTTAGAAAGAACCAAGGATATGGAGACCTAAGTGAGGGTATTGAATAACTTCGATTTTGGAGGGTCCTATAGAAATCCCATGCTATGAGACGATGTAGCTGAGAAATGTGACTTATGGGGTGAAGAATTCAAATCTCACGAGCTTCCTTAAAATTTTTTGCGAGCAGAGAATCTTGAAAAGTAACTTTAAGTGCGAGCGATGATCACCCTTACACTTGGAGTAGACGAGGATGTCATCGAAGCACACATCCACGAACGTGCTGATGAAGGGTCTCAAAACCTTGTTCATATGAGGGATGAAGGTGTTAGGGGCATTGGAGAGGCCGAAAGGCATGACGAGCCACTCATACAACCCATCCTTCACTCATGCAATTCATCAAGCATGTCGTCGAGCCTCGGTATAGGATACCAGTATAGGATATCAAGAAGGAAAGTTTAGGGCGAAATGTGATCGGGGAAGAATTTGTTGAGCTTGGTTTTCTTATAGTTGGCTTGTGTGTTGGCTTAGGGTTCTTTGGCTTTTTGCACAAGAGTCACAAAAAACAACAATAGTAATACCAATTTAATGAACATAAGGGATGGGCATTCCAAAATTCCACAACAAACACAATGGATATGAAACTCTAATTTTGAAATTGAAGAGACAAGAAATCAAGCAAACCCTAACCTAAGCTCTGATACCAAATGAAGTGTATCATAGTTGGAGATTCAATGCTTGAGTTGTTGAAGATGACAGAGTTCAAGATTCACACATCATCAAACCTTAGGTTTACTAGTTCATACAAGATATCGACTTGAGATAAAGATTATCACCACTTAAGAGCTATCAAATCGACAAAAGTTGGATAAAGGATTTACCACCACCAACCTCTAAAGTATTTGACTTGCTAACTCTGTCATAATGAATACTGAGACTAAAGTAAAAACAAGACTTTTAGAGAGAGAGAGAGAGAGAGAGAGAGAGAGAGAGAGAGAGAGAGTTGAGAAAATATCTCTTGTATTTTCATTCGATTCTCTCCCTACCCAATCTAAATGCATATAACATTGAGGAGGAAGAGTTACAAATGGGCTAAATTACAAAAAGGGACCTAAACAATACAATGAATGCCCTCAAAAAAGGCTTTATAAAACATAAGGAAGGGGCAAAAGGGAAAATACACAAAAATGGAAGAAAAAAAAGGGGGAAATCAGCCAAAACAACTCGACATTCCCAAGTAAGGTCACGGGCATGACCTAGTTCTGTCCCATGAATAAAATGGCTACGTTGAGGGGTTACAGACGTGACCAAGGCGGGTCATGGTCGTGACCCCTGAGCGATTCTCGAACAATGAATTTTGCTCGAGAGGTCACGAGTCGTGACCATAGTAGGTCACGGGCGTGACTTGTATTCCCAACCCAAAAGATTTTGCTACCTAGGAGAGGTCACATGCGTGACCTGTTAAGTCGTTGTCGTGTCCAAGGCCACATAGCCAGGTTATACCGTGACTCTCCTTATTTCACATTTTGCTCGTCTTGCTTGTTCCTTTGCTCCACATAACGAACCCCGACTCGCTCCTTGCCGGCAAAAGACCAACTCACCATGGGGAAGTAGATGACCAAAATCCCTCGGGGTTGGTGAAAGGCCAAATAGCCTTAGATGATCTCGGGGCTAATCCAAAGGATGGACGAGAAGAATTTGACTACCTTCGGCTCAAGTGCGAATTGGACTTCCAAGCGACCACGAGACGTTGTCGCCTGCTTTGCTTGTGTGAAGAGAGAGGAGTAGGGATCACGGGATGCTTTAGCCTTATATTTGAGAGTTGTGATCTAGGTCTGGACCTTAATAGAGGTGGGTCATGATTGTGACCCCTAGGCGATTTTCGAACAATGAATTTCGCTCGAGAGGTCACGACTCATGACCATGGTTGGTCACGGGCGTGACTTGAATTCCTAGCACGCAAGATTCAGCTACCTAGGAGATAATAGTAACTAACAAGAGCAAATGTTATCGTATTTTATGTTTACAAGGATCATCCCACTCCCACTTTGTTAGAAGACTAAGAGCTCTAGTATGCCTCAATGACGCAGTTGTACACTTTAGTAGTCGAGGCAACCTTCTCTTCCCTTGTAAGTAAATTAATTTATCAATATTTATTTTTTTTCTAATTTTCCATTCTAAATTATTTATCACATGACCATGGCCTAGTAGAAGTTGACAAATTCTATTAAGAGAATATGTGTCACCCTCACTTCATAAATATTTCTTTCGAGTCAAAGCATTTCACTAGGACGAATAATAATTAACGAAGTAATTCTTATGGTTACAAGAAGTCTCCTACTCACACCCCTTCAGAATATCACGAGTTAGCCTTCAGCATAATCATTTGGGCATTCAAGAGTCTCTTCTTGAGATTATGCCATGTTTGGCTTACTTTTTTCTTAGGAAATCTGAAGTGTTAATGATTTATTTTCTAATTGTTCAAATATTCGTTGGTTAATCAAATCACATTTTTGTATGTAATGTATATTAATTAATTATTTATTTATTTTCTAAAATAATACAATGTAATTTTCAGATAATCCATAGGCAGGAGACAGAAAGTGAACAACTGCAGCAGCCACACTCCATGAGACATGACACTGTAGAAGACGCCCTAAGAGAATCTACAACTGTATGTATCAAGTATTAAATTTTATATGGCATAAATAGGTTTTCAGCTACATTTTTATTATGACACATTTTTCACTTAATAGGATGAGGTTCAGGAAATCATCACTGACCAAGAATTTCTTAGCTCCCGGTCAGAAATTCAGGTATCTGTTTTGCAATGCCTTAGTTTAGACATGTCAATCTTTGACCCGACCCGAACCTACCTGGAAATTTTGAGTTTTGAACACAATTTTCTCGACTGGAATGCGAAATATACCGAACACGATAAACTCATAATTTAGCGGGTCAAACCCGACTCGCCCGTTTGACTCGGAAACTTTACTTTTACACTTAAATCTATTAGAATTTGTGACTTTTCGCTGAAATTCATGAGTATTAAACAATAACCACAACTCATTCATATGTTACTTCTCTAATTTAAGTTGACACATTTGCAATAATCTATCGATATTAGAAATAATCATATTTTTTTATGTAAATTGTACCAAACATAATATTTAGAGACAAATGAATTAAAAGAAAAACTGAAAAAGGTCGCAATCGTAACTCGTTATAACCCGTTGGGTTGACCCAAAACCGAAATACACCGCCCGTATTTACCCGAACGCAAAATACATATAACCCGTATTTACCTGAACCAATATACGACCGATCTATAACCCATTCGTCCACCCGAATTGACAGGTCTACTTATTCAAATCATATTATTAAATTTCCACAAATGAATTTGAAAAGCACATATAAGTGTCCATCTCATAATTACCAATCTAAACTATAGGTTCAAACAAATCAAGTGTCTTGCTCAACATCTACATCCAGTGACCAAGGATTACAACTGCCACCGAGGAGGTACGTAATAAATTCAAGCACCTAAATTTTTGTTACATTTCTAATACACTATTGACCGTTATGTTGTTACGTTAATAGGGCGGTATCCTACATGGAACGATTTCTTTTCCGGGGTATATGCGTCATTGGACCAATTGCTACTGCTTGTCATAATGCTGCCTTAGGTGAGAACACCTTTTATACTTTCTCCATTCTATATTAACTGTCGTCTTTGGAAATTGTGTAGTCAAATTTTGAAAATTTTAACCATAAATTTCTTAATATATACAATAAGTTGCTATATAAAATTGTCACCATATATAACGAAAAATACTATCATAAAAGTATAATATTGCAATTGTTAATAACATATTATATAAGGAATAATCAATCAAAGACTGATATTGGAGATCGTGAAAGTCAAAATTACGACAATTAATATGGAATTGAGGGAGTAGAATCATTTCTTCTAGGAAATAACATATACGATAGTGGCTAAAACCAGTAGCAACAAAAACCAAAGAACAAAAATGTGAAGGCATTAAGTAGTACTATTTCGTATTCTCATCAAGTCACCCTATCACAATGAGTTTGCTCTTTGTACTATGATTTCATCTCATACTATTACTCCCAACTTTTATCCTATGATAGGAGTATAGGACTCTAAAGACAACAATACCCACGTAAATTCTACCACAACTTGAGTTGTTATTAGTTTGAACATAAGTTTATCTACTGGCCACATATGATTTTTCATACCATGAATCCTTCCCTAAAACTTGTTGATGTAAATTCGATGTATGATGGGAATTTACTCGGGTATTTAAGTGAGTCGAAGGCATACCTTCTCTCCTTCGACTTATATAACTGCCGTATATAGTCTGCAGGATAAAACATTTGCCTTGTAGGAACTTAGATTCAAACTCTCATGTCAACCTTAGAGATTGTGGCCACCAAAAACCAAGGAGATGGGATTCTCGTTGGAATGAATATGATGGGTCCTATGTCAACAACTTGCAAATGGTATTCTTAGACTTGGCACCATTTGACAATCCTCTTAAAAATGACATCATATCCACCCTATTTATAGGCCATGAAGAAACCACTTGGATAGAGTGGATATGGATAAGATTCAACCACTTTTTCAAGTGGATAGAATTTCTTGTCATCATTTGATAATTTAGATAATATAATAATTAACTTATTATTATCCTCTCATAAAATGTATAAGGCATGCTTAAATTATCCATGCATAAAACTGACTAAATATTATCAAAGTTACCTCCTTGCTTGGTAACACATACCCGTGTTACCCTTAATAGGGGCCAATTAGGTCCCGAAAAGTCTACTCGACTTTTCCTTGTACCCAATAGCTCATCTTATGAGTTAACTTAAATAAACTCGAGTCACTAAACTTATCATACACTTGAAATTATCCAACAAAACTAACACACACAATTAACAGTGGTTGATCTCACATGATTCCATTTACAATCTGGGCCAAGAAGTGATAGAGAATAATAGTACTAGTAATAGGATAAAATACAGGAAATACACATATTATGATAGTTACAATGCACCAATACAATATTACATCCTCATAGTTATATATATATATATATATATATATATATATATATATATATATAGGATATTCAGAATGAAGATATTTCATATCCTAGTATTATAGTTTATATTGTGGTTTAGTTTCCTTCATTCACCAGGCGTTCAGGCCATACAAGCACTCTTATGTGATCGGGAAAACCAACCTTTCACTATTATTGAACTAAAGTCGGGAATTCAAAAGTTTTCAGAATTTTTCGGGTATAGGAATTGCTCATTTAAGCTTTGCTTGGGAGAAGAGTTAGGAAGGGTTAGAGGGTTAAGGAAGGTGCTTACTCCTCCTTACCCCTGCTTGGGAATGGAGTCAGAAGGGGTAAAGGGAAGTAAGGTGCAATGAGATTTACCCTCCTTTACTCCTTTTTGACTCTTATTTTTCTAAGACTCCAATTTGGGGTGTAGGGAAGAGTCTGATGACATTATGCATAATACATAAATTGACGATTTTACCCTGCCCATTCTCCATGTAATGTTACGAGATCTTTCTCTCTCACACACATACACATCACTGTCTCTTACTCTCTCTTACATAAATCTCTCTCTCCCCGTCTCTCTCTCTCTCTCTCTCTCTCTCTCTCTCTCGCTCTCTCGTGCGCACATATACACATATCTCTCTCTTTCCCCCCATCTCTGTCTATCACTCTCGCACACACGTATACACGCATACCCATATACATCTCTCTCTTCCCCCTCCATCTCTCTCTCTCTCTCTCTCTCTCTCCCTCTCTCTCTCTCTCTTTCTCTCCCTCTCTCTCACACACACACACTCACACACTCACACACACACACATGCACATCTCTCTCTCTCTCTCTCTCTCTCTCTCTCTCTCTCTCTCTCTCACACACACACACACACACACACACACACACACACACACACACACATCTTCCTCTCTCATGAGAGCGAAAGAGGGGTGGGGAGGGAGGGTAGAGGGAGAAAAAAGGGGGTTGAGAGAGAGTGAGAGAGGGACGAAAAGGGTGGAGAGAGATTAGAGAGAGATTGGGGTGGGGGTAGAGAGAACATGGAGAAAGAGGAAGGGGGTAGAAAGAGAATATGCATAGAGCTAATGTGTGAGTGTCATTGTATTACATATGATCTGAAAGAGAAAATATGTCAATTAAAAACTTACTCTTATAAACTCTTGTAATTTGTTGAGGCCCTTGAGGGAGTGGATTTCACAATTAAGATCTACACACTAGGTAAGGACGTTAGAGCAAACTTCCTTAGTTTCAAACCAAGGATCAAAACATAGTGTAACTGAAATACCTCATTATATTTATGTCAATCAAAGAACAAGTTACACTTACTAAACAAAACAAGAAGTAGCAGCCCGAAGGCAGTTACTGATAGATTCACTGACCAGGACCGAAAGTCCTTGAGACAACTACAAATAAGGATCGTCGTAGGAAAAACCCTAGCGGGGATTCGGAACATGATTGATTACATTGAAGCACACACTCACACAGCCTTAGTCCGTCAAGGCTATACTACACATCATCTCACCACCACATGTGGACACAACGAATGCTCACCATGGCTATCCCTTTACCAGAGGTCCTTTACTGGTTACCTTCACCACCGAACTATTGGCTACACATTCAGAAATCCCTCCGGATTTCTTACTCCGCAATTACTTCGGTGGAATCGCCTAAGTCTTCAATCTTCAAGTCTCCTATTTATATTAGAGGCTTGATGGATGTTTAGGATGGTAGCCGTTGGAAACAAGATTATTTCCTTGTTTGCTCACTGCTTCACCTTCCTTCTTTGTTGCTGATTTTCTTTCCTTCTTCTTGGAGATTTCCCAATCTTCTCTTCCTTCCATTTTTCTTGTTGATTTGTTTCCTTATGCCTTCCTTATGATTTATATCTGCAAACAAATCATACAATCAAAATATATATTATATACTCAGAATATATAATCAGATTATAAAATATAAGGCAACTTCCATTTTCCAAATTTTGGCTTTCATCAAAACCTAAGGTCCTTCGCGGATGCGCGGTGAAGGACCTTGACCCTGTCTTCAACATAATTGATCTCCTAAGAAGGGGTAAATAGTTTACCCTCACTACTAAAAAAAAACCCCTTTTGACAACGACATCTTTGTAGTTGTTCGATAAAGGTGTATGACAACGACATCTTTTCAGTCGTTTTGATAAAGGTTTTTCAACATGACATAAGTTGTTACAATTGGATGTTGTCATACCCCTTAATTTTGGTCTTGGTTTTGAAGGATGCTTGAGTGAGAATTTTACACAATGGAACTAGTCGTTATAAAAAATGACCTATAAAATTGGCAACGACCAAGGCCTTACAAACTCTCCTAGACCCTCACCTTCGTTTAATCTTATGAACTCTTACCTTATTTTCTAACTCCCCTCCCAAGCAAACCCTTAGTGTCCAACATCAAGAAGTCAATACAAGGGGCATGAATGCAAGTAAAATAAGAAAACTTTTCAAAATTGTTGAAGCACTTTAAGTTTAAGTGAGTGGTACAAGAAATAGCACACGACCTACATGACAGCCCTCTTACCACTCTAAAAAATGTAAAAGGGAATAAGAAAACCTCATTTGCAAGGACTTGTCAATTTGCTACATTCTCAAGATGCCTTCATAAGATTTAAGAAGCAAAACTAAGTTGGTTCACAAAATCAGGGGTGGAGACAAGGGGGGGTTTGGGGGGCCGCGGCCTAGTCTATGACTTGGGTTATGTATTAAACGTTGGAAGCATTTGTTGTGAAGCTGTCATAGCCAAATGGTTTGGAGACCTCTACCTGTGGTAGTCTACATTTTCTCATCCCATTGGTCGTGGGTTCAAAACCCATGATAAGCAATTCTGTTTTGTTTTTTTTAATAACGAGCCATGAGCACTTTGTGTTTCTAAGTTTTTGTTTTTTGGTTTATATATTTTTTAAACAAATATTCTATTTTTCATATTCATGCAACACTCCTACTTTTATCAAGTATATATTTGTTATTCTTTTATAAATATTTAATATTTCATCTTCTCTTTTAATTTTAATTATTTTAAAAAAATCTATTTTCTCATATGATTTGTTAAAAAACAATGTAATTTAGTTATAAATGAGCTCTTTTATATCAATAAATAAATTAATAAATAAATGTTCTTTGAAAAATAATGTCAATTATATATAGACTAGTCTATTTATTTTGTGTGTTATGGCGCCTCATTAATAAGTTAATTTTTCCTTTTTTGTTTTATTTTATTACATATCAAATGACATTGTTAAATAAAAAATTAGGTCATATCATGGCCCACCCTAACAAAAATTTCTGGCTCCGCCACTGCACAGAATGCACAATCATGAGAACATGAAGCTCCAAGGAGCAAAATGATCATAGATAGAAGCACAGTGAAAACCACAGTCCCTAAGAGCTAGGGGCGGATCTACAATTAGGGGTGCGGTGTCAACTGACACCACTATAATTTTGAAAAAAAATGATATATTTTTTTTAAAAAATTAATGCCAAATATAAGATATATACTTTTGACATCACAAAAGGATTATAAAACATTTTGTAGTCTGGTGGTGGATGCGTGTAATTCATATTAAGCTACTGACTTGCATGGGTTACTAGTTCAAATCTCCATCTAGGGTATGTATCAAACTTTTTTTTTGGTTAAATTCAATTTTTGAATGCATTGCATGAATTATATTTGTGTGAATAAGTCAATGTCATTAAATTAAGGTTTATTGATTACTTGTTGTGTAATAGGTAAATTTGATTAAATTATTATTTGTAAACTTATAATTGGTTTATGTGGTATGCATTAATTATTTAATATCATTTTTATGATTAATGTTGATTTGTTGATCAACTTTTATGTTAGCATTCTTTTTTTTTTACTCATTTGGTTCATTTTTTAATTTTTTAAAGAAAATTATGAGTGACACCACTGACCCAAAATCCTGTATCCGCCACTGGTTGGAAGTTATGTTTTGTAATAAACTCATTTCTTTTATATCATTCTATAATTTGAGCCTATTTAATTAGTCTATGACTTAATATGATGACTATATAAGTAACACTTCATTTGTGCCTCCACAACCTTCTTGTTAGGGTTTTAATTATAAGAGTAATACATAATAGCGGAAGCGAAAATAAGAAGACTACTTGATATCGAGAAAAATAAATGCAAGATCAAATGGGACAAGATTTTAACGTGGAAACCGAATCGGGAAAAAACCATGGGCGACACAGGCACAAACGAATCCATTATGGTAGAGAGTACAACGAATGATCTCCTCCCGAGATCCAACAAAGAGAGTATTACAAAGATCTCAAACACCAAAAGAGATCCACCCGAAAGAGACACATGCTCTCAGTCAAAAAAACTCTCTCACCAATTGGAATACGAAATTTCAGAATATCTGAATACACCTCCTCCCACATGAGGTGCCCCCCAAAATTGGCCACACCAAACAAG
The DNA here is from genome assembly GCA_029582165.1 of Portulaca oleracea. Taxonomy (NCBI): domain Eukaryota; kingdom Viridiplantae; phylum Streptophyta; class Magnoliopsida; order Caryophyllales; family Portulacaceae; genus Portulaca; species Portulaca oleracea. Next base: position 42,217,248 of record CM055872.1, on the reverse strand, counting down.
GCGAACAAGACCCCCTATTTATAGGGAAAACTCCCTATAAACCTACCTTCACTCCCACTCCAATTAGATTTAGAATCTAATACAATTAGGAAACCCAACATAATAAGGAAACCTAAATAATATTCTAATACAATTAGGAAACAACTAATTGTGGGATCAAGAAAATGGGTGATTTTAGGACACTTTCCTAACACTTCTTACACTATCCTCCTGTGTCAATAGACACCATTGCATGATCACTAACATTTGAAAACCATCTTTTCTCAAACATGTTTATGTTGAATGTACATATGGGACATCCCTAGTCACTTTCATATGTGCAAAATCCATTAGAGGTGTTGAACCATAGGAAGAAGTTTTCATCAGTAAATTAAAGTCATTAATTAAAGACCAAGGTGTTACATATCTCTTATTTTAAGAGTTGATCCATAAGGAAATGTAGCATACTTTTTTGACAGCAAACTCAACATACTTAAGATTTTGTTGACTTGAGAAGACAAACAAGAGACTAGAATGTAAAGGACCAAGAAAACCTTCAGCAATCCCAAAGCCAGATAGAAAATCCCAAGCCTCATCAAAAAGAGGCAAACAACCACCGCCCCAACAACAATAAAAGGACAAATAAAAAATAAAAAATAAAAAATGCACACAAAAAATACACACCTAAAAGAGAACATATAAGAAGATAGTATGTTAATGTCTCTCACCTTATCAAAAAATTTTATGAGAACCTTTTGGATGAAGAATTCAGTAACCTAACTTCATCGCTCTAATTTACATATTCTTATTGGTTTAGACACTTGGGTAATTTAGCCAAATCCTAGTTTTCTCACATCAACCAAAAAACCCTCAAAGTTGAAAAAAACTCACATTTCTTGTTATATGATACTATTCATGTGTGTAGGAGGAGCATTAGGAAATGACCTATTCTGGGTGAAATTATCAAATCGGCTAGCCTACAAAACGAGACATACACATGTCAACAACTATTGCGTATATGACAACTTCGGATTCCAGGTTGGATTAGCTATTTGGCAACTCTTGATTATGGTTGGAATCCTCGTGGCACCGAAAGTTTGTGTATACTGCTAGAAAGAGAAAGTTTTAATGTGGGCAACATTGTTTGCTCTTTGCGGGATTTCGGTAGTGACTGCACTTCAAAGCAACATAGCATTTGTGATTGGGCTCACAACCCATGCCACTACAGTCGGGATTGCATACCAGGTATTCGACTAATTAATCACTTTTCTATCCTACTAACAAAGTTCTATGCACGATAACATTTAATGTTTTTTACGATTGACTTTTTTATATTTTCACAGGCAATTCTACTAATCAAGTCTGAAGTAGCTCCTGACAGCACAATATTCGAGCATTTCCAGATTTTGACGGGAGTGATTGCTCCACTAATCAATTTGAAGTCTGCAGAATGGGCATTACATGAAAGAAAAGATGATTGGATTTGGAGGCACTTGCTGGGAAGAAAGCAAGATTGGGTTTGGAAGAGCATGTTAGGCTTCCCAGCGTTGCCTCTTGTGGGGTTGTGGTTCCTTTCGGCATTCTACCTCTTTTTCCATTTAAAGGAAGACCGAGAACCTCAGCCCCAATGCACATTTTTGTGCCAATCATTGCGTCTGCTCAAAAGCCGAGGAGTTAGAACCCCATTTCTGATCTCAGTGCTTTCTGGCAGCCTTACGCTACTTTCTGCTGCCTCGATACTCCAATTCTACGGTCCATTGCTGTTCAAATCCAAAGGGGCATCATGGGAAGCATCGTATACACCGTTCGTGGTGATTCCAGTGATCCAGGCCCTTATCCCGACGATTGGCTTTATTGGATCCCATCTCAAATGCCTTCTCAAATCCGCTAGTTTCATGACATGGCGTCGCCGAAAGTATTTACTCGTCATTTTTGCTGTAATCAAGCTAAGTGCAATGGTAAATTTCCTGCCAATTAGTTTATTTTCTTAGGTACTCAATAACTTGCATTGCTTTTTACTATTACATCATTTGTCTAATCACCTTTATTTTCCAAGTAGCGCTACAATTAGAATTTTTCAAGACCTCTCATCCTATCCACTTTTTCCTATCCTCGATACTATTCCAAGTTTTTGGAGCAGTATACATAGGAGCTCATGGAGGCATAGGGGCACCTAAGATGTGGCCAGACATCTCGCTTCCGGAAGATATCAGTGTCTTAAAGTCTGCGATTGGATCAGCTTTAGGGCCGCTCCAAAATGCAATCATCAATTTGATTAGCTTACTACTCCTGTGTAGATTAGAGAAGTATGCATTGTTCCCATATATTTTCGTAGATGCATTCATTCTTCTATTTGTATTGTGGGTAGTGAAGAGAGTACAATAGGTTAGGACCGATGAATGTAGTGAAATGGATTAATTATGTAATTCATTGTACACAAATTTTCATCAATATACAAGCCTGATTCTCTCTAATTCTCTTTGACTCTTTCTAATTATTCTTCTATTCACTATGTCTTATCATTCTCACGATCACATCAGACGAGTTCTTTTGCCTGCACCATTCACGGTCAAACAACAGGAAGTGGTCCTTGGTAAGGCAAGCAACATCAAAGATGAGAACAATGATGTTTTGGAGAATTAGTTCTTAAGTTCAAACTTGTGCCACTTATTGGAGCATTAGTTCTTAGGTTCTGCCTGGCAGTGAATAATTGATTCGTTTTCTGCTGTTTCGTGCTCCTCATCTCTTGTTTTACATGTATGTGTATTGTGACATTTCCGACTTGCAAAATATGTTTTAGATTTTTCCCTTATCATTGTTTTGTGATCTTGACATTCTCCTACTTTAGCAGATTCAGAGATTGAATATATTGGATGTATTAGCAGTCTACGGTGTTCAAAAGTTACAGTATCAATGACAGTTTTTAGGTCCTATATAGGTGTTTGAAAGTGGCTCTGAAATCATACATTTCTGCTTAATTAATAGATTGCAAGACAGGGACAAAGGCATACTACACCTTTGTCTATGGTTTCAACAGGAACGAGGAGAGGAAAAATCTGTGGGATGGTCTGAAAAGCATTGCTCACAGAATGGAAGAAGCTTGGTGTATTATGGGAGATTTTAACTCTGTTCTGCATGAATGTGATTGATAAGTGCTCATTGTGACTAAGTTTCTAGGGTGTTTTGATACCAGATTAGGGGCGTTTTGAGTCGATTATGTATATATAAACCCCCTACTTCTCTATTACGCTCGGTGCAGGTGTTTTTTTATGAGAATTTGCAGATTTAGGAGCCAAACACCGGTTTTAGGAGCATTTCAGGCTAGAGCAAAGACACCACGGGACTCCACATGTCAAGACTGGACCGTGGCTTGAATTTTACAAGGAACGAAGCTCGGAATGACGGAACAGAGCCCACCACGGTCTGCCCGTGGTGTCCCATTTCATGTGCAGGAGCAAAACCAGGCCGACAGCACACACCACGGACGGACCGTGGCAAGAACCACGGACCGTGGTGGTTGCTTGGTCGCGCCGATTGTGTGCTGTTCGCGATTAAGAGAAGAAAAAGAAGTAGTTTCGAGGGATTCGTTCATTCATTCATTTTCCTTCATGGCGAGCACTTTGAAGAGAGAAAGAGAGACACAAAACTCCCATCTACTCCTCTCCATTCAATCAAGACCAAGACCAAGATCGATTCCAGAAGGACCAAGATCAAGATTCGAGAAGAAATCGTCAACGATCGCGAAGAAGATTCTACCCCGGGATTGAAAGACTCGACGATTGTATTCTTCGTAGTTTGTCTTCCATTTCGATTTCTTTCTTTGTCTTTGGGATTTGATTATAATGTTTGGAACTTGGTTTATATTTTCTTTTACAATGAGTGAGTAGTTTTCTTGAATTCTAAGGTTTTGCAACCCCAAACAATGAGTTTGATTGAATGTTTCTAATTTGTGTCTGAATTCTTGATTTGAATCAATGTGTTTCTAGTTTGCACATGCTCTAAGAGAAAGAACACTGCAAGTGTACATACACTGTTGCAATACCATCTACAAAACTGTCTCTAAACTGATAGCTTCAAGATTAAGGCTGGTGCTTGTACACTTAATCAACGAAAGCCAAACTGCTTGAATTATATTAGCGTCTAATATCCCACTAAAATACTAATATTACTTTATGCTAAGTGATAATTATTATAAATGTTTTTTGTGTAGTTATTAACATCACTTCAAGTTAAAGGTTCTATTTGCGTGTAATACATATAAATTAGTAACATTCGCACAAAATTTGTAAGGAATATTTGATGAAACCAAAGCAAAATTTGACACATTTCGATGGACAACGTTATCGTCTAAATTAAATAGGGATGGGTAGATTGCACCAATAACAACTTTTATAACGACATTATTCCTATAATAATGATATTATTTTTAAATTTTTTTACAAGGATAAACAATAAATTGCTAGGTTGCTCTAATGATTCGTTAATTTTAGTCATGCTTAGAGCATGTGTAATGGGTGGAATAATTTTTGTAAGTTCTACAATTTTGGTACTCTTTCTGGCCGGAATGAAATCCATATATTCCATCTTTCCTTACTTTTTATTGGTGGAAAATTAATTTTTTTTCTTATTTATTTACTTCAAAAATATACCCTGTGTGTGGTAAATTAGGAAAATAACAAATATTTATTTAAAATTTCAAGTTGGAATTCCATCTATCATAGGAAACAAAAAAAACGAGTTCCAGAAATTTTAGAAATAAGATGATGTGTTAGGTGCACTCGGAGTACGTGCTCTAGATAACATAATTGTTCACCCACGTATATTCGATTGTTCATCAGAAATATTAGATTGTTCACTCTTATTACAATGATTGTTCACTCTTACATATTCGGAGCACATGCATGCTCTAGGTGCATGTAATATATATTGTGTGTTAGGATATGCCCCCACCGAAAATCCAAAATAATGGAATGTCATTGTAGATGGTCTTAATAACCACATATACCGTGATCATCTCCTCCTGTGCCCCCAAAATAAAGGCCATAACCCTCAGGTACATAACCAGTTTCAAGGTGATCACTTGAGAGAAAGCACCTTGTCTCCACATGTTGAGCTTCATCTTTATTAGGATCCAGATCATTAAGTTTAATATCATCGAAAAAGCTTGTAGTTGAATACATTCCATCCTGGAAAGTTCCGGTTCCCATGGGAGGGGCAACGTCAGAACCCTCCGGAGTAAATACTTCACCACCAATGCGTACAGTGGTTGCACCATTCTTACTCAAAGAGCTGAACTGACTAGCATTCCGATATCCCAGTGTGGCTAAATAATCACCCGCACGTAAGTACCAAGGTCGACCATGATCCTGACAACAATTCAAATTCATTTGTATAGATAGAGTAATTAGAGGTACAAGTATATAAATATAATTAATGGTCCTGTTTGGCAACCAGCTGGTAGCTGGTAGCTGTTAGCTGATAGTTGTTTAGATTAGCTGTTTGACTTTAACTATTTGGGTTGGAAACGTATTTGGTAAAGTAGCTTTTCGGAAACTAGCTTATTGGTCCAAAAAACTAAAATAAAAAGCTACTTACCAAACACCTCAAATAGTTTTTTAATCTTGGTCAAAAAGATAAAAGTTATCCAAAAAGCTAAAAGTTACCCAAAAAGCTGGGTAGCCAAATACTTCCAATGAGTTATTTTAGTCTTTAGAATTAAGTAGAAAGGTTATATGAGTTTAGATGAATTAGGGTACGTGTGTTTGGTGAAAAGACAAATCGGATTTTGGGAAAATGCTTTTTCTTGTGAAGCAATTTTCTTAGAAAATGAATTGTCATTTGGTATTTTCACATGTTTGGTACACAAGAAAATGGGGGGAGAGAGAGAGAGAGAAAGAGTTATTCAAACGATGTGTGTGTGAGAGAGAAAGAAATCAGAGAGACAAAAGAAGGGGGGAGAGAGATGGTTTTAATGAGTTTGGAGTTAAAAAAATAATTTACTAAGACACCGTTCTTTTGTGCGTTAACGCAATTAACCGTAACACAAATTACCGCAACCTACCGCAACATATCGCAAATTACCATTACCTTTTTACTATTTCCACCGCAACTTACCACAACTAACCGCAACGCACAAAATAACAAAGCCTAAGTGATGGGGGAAATTGAATTTCTGGAAAATTGTTTTCTCCATTATTCGATCACCGGAAAATCATTTACCAGAAAATGAATTTCACCCCCTACCATACACGTACACCTTTAGGTAAAAAAGATGGAATTGGGTAGGAGCAAGTAAAAAAGATTTAGTTTACCTTGCATAAAACAAGGCCTTAAAAGGAAAAATACACAAAATCAAGGACAGTAAAATTGTAATAATACCTGAGCAAGAGTTAAATTGAGCATGATGGGGTCCCAACCAATGGGTGAAGGATCTAGTTTGCTGCCAAGTATTAGCTCCGAAATGTTATAAGATACAAAACCACTGCATTCACGATTATGAAAACACTCTTTGTCATCGTCGCCCTACAATTATTTAAACAAAATCTTTTAGCCCATCCTACTGCCTCTGTCACTAAATAATTGTCTATTTGACTAAATTTTGACCGTTAATTATTTACAAATTATAATGAGTTACAATGTAAAATTAATATCATTGTAATTTTTGGTACAATATTTTTCTAACGGTGATAATTTCATATTGTAACTCATTATAATTTGTGAGTAATCAACGATCAAAATTTAGTCAAATGGACAATTATTTAGTGACGGAAGTAATATTCAAGTCAGCAACAAATTAATATTTAACATTTTTGGATACGTTAGATTCGGACTTACAGTCCACTTTGAGAACAAATGAACTTCATTGTCGCCATACATGTCTGGATTTACCTGAACACAAATATTTACGCATAAAAACAAAGTTTATATATGATGACTGATGAGGAATCAATTGATATATAAAATGCAATTAGATTATTTTATATTCTATTGTCATCGGTAAAATATTAAACATTTAAACCTTTAATAAAGGGAAATTGGAATTAAACAAACCAATGTTTGGGATTACTTTGATATAATGAATCAACCTTAAATATTAATATTAGATAAACTGACCTTAATATGTCGTTTTTCTAACAAACCGCCACTGAGTCAAACTCGTCGAAAGTGTGACGCGGCGGTGGCGGAAGCTTGCATGGAGGGTGTTTTAGCCAAAAAATAACGGAACATTAATATTAATCACTATGAGAACCTTCCATCAATAAGCTTCCGCCACAGCCACGTTACCCTTCCGACGAGTTTGACTAGGTGGCTGTTTGTTGGAAAAAAAACTTATTAAGGTTAGTTTGTCTAATATTAATGTTAAAGGTTGGTTCGTTATATCAAAGTATACTCTAAAAGTTTGGTTTATTTAATTCCAATTTCCCTTTAATAAACTATTGTTAAAGATACTGGCACACAATAACCGTCACAAAATCAATTCAATATGGGTTAATGTTAAATGTTAATTAAAACCAATATGAAGTGATCATAATATACACATATAAAATTTGAGTTAATTACATTTACCCTACCTGATATATGGGGTAATAATTTTTGCACACCCGACATTTGGGAAATAATTTTCACCCTACCTGACATTTAGTGAAAGAGATTTTTAGTGTTAGAATCCGGTAACTTGTCATCGGAAATGGAAAAATACAATAATACCTCTATATCACTATGTGAAATTACGATGTTGCCCTTTAATTTGAGAAGGAAAAGACTATGTTGGATAGTAGAAGACAAACATGGTGGTTTGGGAGGGGTTAGGTTTTCATTTTCTGTATGGAAGGGGGGTCGGGGAGAGGAATCAGAAAAATCAGTGAAGTGGTTGAGTTTTAAAATGCCATAACAATTAGACCCTATTCGGCAAAAAGAGCGGATAGAGTAGCGGATAGCTGTTTGAGTAGCGGATAGCTATTTGGCTAGCGGATAGCTGTTATATATTAGCGATTAGCTGATAGTGTTTAAAGTAGTTGTTTAGAAAGTATGTGTTCGGTAAAATCAATGGTTGAAGTGGTTGATAAATGTGAAATGACGAAAAAGGACATTATTATCACTGTTGTTGTTGTTGTTATTGTTATTGTTAGGGTGCGTTTGGTTGGTCAATAAGGTTGACTTATTTTCCTTATATTTGGATGCGAGTTGACTTCGGGAAAGTTTTCACAATGGGCCCACCATTTTTTTCATTTTCCTTGGGGAAATTTCTCTTAAGGGCGGACTAAGGGAAATTTTTCCCAGGAAAATCTTTTCTATGGAAAACTTCCTATGGAAAATTTTCCCCGAAAAATTTTCATGGGGTTCTTACCAAACACTCCCTTATTGTTAGTGTTATTGTTATTATTATTATTATTATTATTATTATTATTATTATTATTATTATTACCTTAATAGCACATATACAAACGAATTAATAAAATTTCTCCATAATAATTTATAACATATAATGTAAAAAAAAAGAATTACAGAGTGAGAGCTTAATTGGTACAAATATTAGTGAGAGTTTTGATTGGTACTAGTATAGGGGAGAATCATCACCAATTTGGGTGGGTAAGCGACAGGTGCTAAGGCAGCAAATAATAACAGGGGAACGATGGCATGGCCAGTAATTTAAGGGAAGAGTAAGGGGTGTTTTAATTGTTAATTACCAAACGCTAGTTTAATTTGCTTGACGTTAGTAAGACCAACGTCAGGTAAGGCAGCGTTAAATGCCCCATTAAATGTCATCCGCTATTACAAAACGTTATTTTATCGACCATTTAAAATTTAATAAAATAGCGTTTACACCAATCAAAACGCTAAACGCTAATCTAAACGCTGTTGCCGAACAGGGTCTTAATACTAAGGGTAAAAAAGTCATTTCACATTTAATTGAAAGTCAAAGGAAATAATAACAAGGGTATAAAGGTCACTTCATATTTAGTTTTTTACAGTTCACCGGAAAAGTCAATAAAAAATCAATTATAACATACTTGAGGGGCTTTAAATATATTACCACTTAAATGTCAGGTAGGGTGAAAATTATTTCTCAAATGTCGGGTGTGCAAAAATTATTACCACATAAGTCAGATAGGGTAAATGTAATTAACTCTATAAAATTTTTGTATCTACACTCGTTCACCCAGTTAACTATTATCTCTAGTACAATAGCTTGGTGGCCAATTTTTTAAAATCATATAAATAAATACCTTTGTCAAACATGAAAATTTTTGACATGAGGACTCATTTATGCTGAAGATTATTTTTTGATAAAATTATAATATACGGACCATCCTTACAAATATTTTAGAGAAAAAACATCAGAAAAAAGCTAAAGCCAAACTAAAACTTTTATCATGAAAATATACAATCTAAGTTTTTATTGGAAAACTAATTTTTGGGAGATTCTACTATAGTTGAATTTTTTTTTCAACTATGATAATTAAAAAATATTTTATCTTTAAAATGTCAAAATTAATTATGTATTAATCAAGGTGATTTGTTGCAACACGTAATGATATTCAATTCATTGAGATACAAATATTTTACAAAATTTAAGATTAATAAGGAAATTCTACCAAAATTGTAACTTTTTCAATTATTATAGCTAAAAAGTGCAACAAAAATTGATTTTAAATATATTTTGATCGAAGTAACTTGTTCCAATAATTAATGGTATCCATTGACACATAGGCCCTGTTCGGCAAATTTAGCGGATTAGGTATCGAATAGCTGTTTGGGTAGCTGATAGCTGCTATTGTAACGAATAACTATTGTATATTAGCTGATAGCTGATAACTGTCAAGATAGCTGTTTCTAAGGAAAATGTTCGGTAAAATTAGAGGTTTGAACAGCTGATGAATGTAAAATGACCAAAAAAGACATGGCTATTATTGTTATTGTTATCTATCATTATTATAATTATAATGATTATTGACATTATTATTATTATTATTATTATTGTCACCATCATATTTATTATCATCATTATCATCATCATTATAATAATAATAATAATAATAATAATATTATTATTATTATTATCATCATCATCAGTAGTAGTAGTAGTGGAGTATTTCATGAAAAAAATATTAGTGGAGGGGTACAAGTAAAGACTTGGATTAGAGATATGACCTTGGTTTGAATTGCTTATACTATATTTCTGCTGGTTTAGATCTTTTCAATCAATTGGCAAACGGTAAGGGCATGACCAATAAGGGCATTTGTGGAACACATGCTACTAAACGCTAATGGGGTTCTTTGACGTTACCAGTACCAACGTCAAATGGATTTAGCATCAAACATCATTTGTTAGTACAAAATGTCGTGTTACCGAACACTTAATATTTGATGAAATAACTTTTTGACCCAATCAAAATGCTAAACGCTAATCTAAACCTTTGATGAAATAACTTTTTGACCCAAGCATTTGGGGTAGCGTTTAGCGTCTTGACCAAGTCAAAACTCTAATTGCATAAATATTAGCGTTCGATAAACTAGTGTTTTGAGGAGCGTTTAGCATTTTGAGGAACGTTTTGTGAAACGCTAATAAAGTTAACGTTTAGCGTTTGGAGCATAGTTATTAAAATCCCGATCCTGATTTATGATCCTACGATTTTATGGTCCAAAATCCTCGATACGATTCTACTATTTACACACGATCCACGATCCTACATAGGCTAATTTTCGATCCTAACTTCCCCATAGTTTCGAGTTAGGATCCCGATTTTAACAACCTTGGTTTGGAGTAGCATTTCATATTTTTCGGTTAAAAAATATCCTTTGTAAATTTTATCTTTTGGAAATTATTGATACCCTTTTTTGTCAATTCACAATAATCTGCTAACTGAACCGCTAAATTTACCGAATACAATTCTCATTTGAACAGTCATCCGCTATCCGCTACTTAAACCGCTATCCGCTATTTAAAACACTAATTTTACCGATCGAACAGGGCCATAGTCTTTTAAATGGATGAAATTTATCTTAACTAAATTAATAATAACAAACTTTCAACTATCATTGTTTTTTTTAAAAAAAAAATTAACTAGAGTAGAATTTTGAAACTAACTTACCACCCATCCTACTTGTATTTGGTTGAAATTAGAACCGTGTTGGCCGGTTTCAACTGCAATAATAGCTACACTATAATGACCTGCTTTCACATTGCTCGGCTTGTCAATGCGAATTTTCGCATGTATTGATGAATACTGCCCACTAAATATATATCCTGCAAACTGCCTCCACAAAAATGTCATCTATATAATTATACGAAAATGATAAACATCTTGTTTCATAAATATAACCTATAAATATAATCTATATCACCTATATCACTCATAAAATTAAATTTAAATATATTTAAATCATTATAAAGGTATGTTTCATTACTTTGAGGGTTATTATAACCTATAATAATATAAAAATATTTATTTATTTATATTTTTTCATAAATATAAAACTATGCATAAAATATGCATTTTTTACTATGATTGATAAAATTAACTATTATTTATATTTTTTTGACCTAACAAATAAGTATTATACTCTTGTAGTTGATAAATATACCGTACATCATGCGGGTTTAAAACTATTAATTCGTAAATTCTATTGGTGTAAAGGAGTAATCATGTAATATTATCTCATATCTCCAAACGTACGCACGTGTGAGAACAACTATACAAACAATCATATATATTGATATTGTCCTGCCTTTTTCTGGTTCACGTTTATTGAGAGTTATCTTTAATCAATAACTTTTAACGTAATATTTTTATAGAAAAATACGATATTATATTTTTTTTCAATAGTAGTATATGTTATTACGAATTTGATGATAGCAATTATGTTTGATAGATTATTATATAAATTAAAATATTGACAGTTAATGTTTTTAATAGAAATACCTCAATGACACTTAAATAAAAATAGAGGGAGTACATCATTTACCTCTGGTCCATGTGCATATGTCCAATCTAAGTGTTTATTTATTTTCCGGTCTGATCTGTAAATTCATTTATTTGCAAAATGTAAGCAATTAGGGATATGAATTCGGTAAAAGATTCGAGTTAATGAAAATTGCAATTGTAGCATGAAATCAAAATATAAAGCAACTTACGTACCAACAATTTTGAAAACAAAAGATGAAATATAAATAATAATAATAGTAATAATAATAATAATAATAGTTATTATTATTTTAAATTGTGCTAATAAAATGTTGGGATAATGGTCAAAGAAAGTTCCATGTATATACAAGCTCAATCCCGTGCTGACTTTTGAGGATTGTCTTAACTAAAAAAGTTCTACACTCTACAATCATTATATATGGATTAATTTCGACATTATTTGTGTTATTATATTCTATCTGTTTATTATATGGCTATTAAAATTTGAGTCATTTTTCCATAAAAAAAATTAGTAATTTTGCTTAACTATCTTTCATGTATTAGGTGTGATCGATAATAAAAATTAGTATAAGAGTATAAGATCATCATTAAATCTTCAACCATTAACTTAAATTTTTAGTTGAGGTGGTTCAATTCTATGACCAGTATAACCTAATTGCAAATTGAGGACCAATCACATAATGGTTGTTTCGGTAATGTGATTTTAGATTAAAAATAAAGAATAGAAAAACATTTATTGAGACTAACAAGGAGAGAATAAAGTTTTAGTGGCGGAAAAAAAAACAAATATGATATGAGTTTTGGGGCTAGACGCATTCTAAATGTCTTACTCTATCATTAAAACTATATTATTATATATTAAGATGAAATGAAATGATAGGATTGAATTCTATAAATATAAAATCACATATAAATTGAATAAAATTATACTTTTATCAAATATTTTTAATATTTCAAAAAAACTGTTAAAGTGAGTTTAACGGAAGGAGTTGCTTCGATTATAGACAAAAGTGCTTCCATTAAACTTGTCCTCACTAATGTAACCTACGCATACCAAGCTTCTTATAATTGATAATTACTATTAAAAAATGTGACAAACATTATACCGTAAGAAATACCAATTCAGTGATGGGTAAGACATATAAAAGATATATTAGGGCAAAACTCATATCATCACAGAAAAATTTGAAAAAAACTTACAGATATGGTCACTTTTGAGTGTTCAACACTGGTTGTGGTTTGTTGATTGATTGCATTTTTTGGAACCCTTGTAGCATAATTGTAGCAGCAGCTACAATATTGATGAGAAATAAAACTACAACTCTTGAATCCATCTTTAATTTCCCCCCTCTCGTTTAATTATGATTTATCTTTAATTTGTTATCTTTGATATCTACTCATTCTCATTGTCTTAGTTTATATAGACTACGTATTTATTTAACAAATCGGAGCTTAAGTAGAAAATTTCTATCAGAACGATTCTATCCCAAAAACAGTAAGTTTATGGATAAACATGAAATTACTCAGAGGTACTCCAATATTTGGATAAACTATTTTTCATACCCTAACTTTTCAAAACTAATTTTGAGGTACCTTTATTTTTTGGGTTAGTAATTATTTGATGTTTTTTCGACCATTAATTTTATTAAGTGACAAAAATACTCAAATTCTTATTCTTCAATGGTATTTCTTCAAAAATGGAAGAATAAGGGCATTTCGGTCACTTAATAAAATTTATGGCCGGAAAAACACCAAATAATTACTAACACAAAAGGTGAAGGTACTTCAAAATTAGTTTTGAAAAATTGGAGTACCAGAAAAACATTTCACCAAAAATTAGAGTACTTGTGAGTAACTTTTTGCATTATTTTCATTGTGGTGGTTAAGTTTTTCCGTATCTGTATTAAACCACTTAACAAGGATAGGATAATTAAGCTGAAATGATTTTGGTAAGTTAAAGATTATTGCTCGAAAAAAGAATTGATTCTGTACGGTAACCTTTTTTTTGGTGCGAAATAGTAAAACATTTTTATTCAATGCAAGAAGACTATCAATAAATTATGCAATATTAATTATTGTCATCATTTATGTGAATAATAATTTTTTACATTTTTCTTCATTTGTCTTTTTTTTACTGATGGAATCCTCGTACTTCTCACTCCCTTTGTTATTTTTTATCTGTCATTTACAGTTTCAGTGCCAATCTTTAATCAATAATTTCTAATATAAAATTTTTATAAAAAAATAATATTACATTTTTAATAATAATTTTTATTACGAATGTCATTACATCAATTTTATATGATGAATCATTATATAAATTAAGATATTAACGGTCCAAGTTTTTAAATACAATTTTCTAAATGACAGATAAATAAAAACGGAGGGAGCACTACAGTTTATGTAGTATCTCCTTTGCAAGAAAAAACATAAATCATAATAATAATAACTTTTTAAAAATATTTGTGATATACTCCATTTATTCTTAGGCCTCGTTTTGTTATGCGGTAATTTACGGTGTGGTACTGCACCATACCGCATTACTCAATATTTTACCACAGTTCAACACACTCCACTACAATCATTAACAAAATATCTTCTTATTTTTCTCTCTCCTCACTTTTCTCCTCTACTTTTTACACACTCTTTTCTCACTTACTCCGCCTACCACAATTCTTACCACAACTCACCACAGCCCACTACACTTCACCACACTTTTTCAAATTTCACCGCACCGCACCATTACTGCACCGCATAAAAGAACGGAGCCTTAATATCTATTATTTTAACTAATTTTTTTATAATATATGTCATCCTGCAATTCTCATACAACATTGATGACCCTTTTATACAAAATTTATCTTTATTTTTGACAACTACCAAATTTATCTTGATTTCTTCCCAAAACATAGAAGGGACCATTGTTAAGGAATGGACCAAATTTTGTACCAGGAACTTATACCATTGCTTGCATTTATTCAAAATTGACTAACAAAAAAAATCACTATTGTTCTAGCTAGTATATGTAATTAAGAAAGCATTGAAAATAAATATGAATTTTAATATCCTTCTACTAATATATTATCTAAATTAATTTTGAAGACCATTTGTACAAGGAAAATACATAAATAATGATAGTCACTACTAAAAATCGTAGTGTTTTGCGTAACAAAAATTGTGTAGGTAAAAGAATCTCAAAATTTTTTTATTGTAAATTGATATAAAAAAATAAAGGGAAAATGAATTTTCAGTAAAAATTAGCGTAAGTTTAGGGGAACTCACGCCAAATTAGTATTCTCTTACCTCCCGCCAATGCAGAAAATATTTTCGCTTTTCTAAGTTTAAAAGTGGCATGAGTTTAATGTAAACCTACGCCACTTTAATTTCTAATTTTTTTTTATTTTTGAAAAGAATTGGCGTAGGTTTTTGCATGAAAACTCACGCCACATTTGAAATAGGCGTGAGTTCTCATCCGAAAGTCTACGCCAATTCTACTCAAAATTCGGCATCGAGATTTGCATCGAGTGTGTAAGTACTAAGCAGAAAACAGATGGAGTGAGTAGTTAGCGTAAGTTAAGCCAAAACTCATGCAAACTGTGGTTAAAATAAAAAAATAAAAATATTTGTTTCGGCTTCTTCCTTCACTGTCTTTCAATGGGAGAAAACAACATCAGCCATTATCGACGAAAAGAAGGAACTCCACACTGCCACTCCAACTCAAATCAGGTAATTTTATCAATTGTTTTTGTATTGCAGAACTGTTATATTTTGATTAATATTATGAAAAGTAACTAATTTGTTTGTATAAATTAGATGAAAAAGTGAAAAATTTGAATATATGTATTTTAGTTTTGTTTTTGTTGAGTTTTATTTTAGATCTAGTTTAGTTGAGTGTGAATAAGTTGAAATTAAAAATTGAGTAATTTGAGTTGATTTATATTTTGCATGTTTAATTCGATTTTTACGTGTGAAACTTGATTTATATAATGGATTTAGTGAGTTTAAATATTGCTTGTATGTTTTAGTTTGAGTTTGATTTTGTATGTTTTAGTTTGATTTTTAATTTATAATGTTGTGAAATTTAAATATGTTTAAGTTGAGCATAATGTTAAATTTTGTATGTTTGGTAATAAGTTTAAATATGAATTAATAAATTTACAGTGTATATATAATATCTTTATATATATATATATATATATATATATATATATAATGTAAAATACGTTCTAGTACTTGAGCATTATGTTAAATATGAATTAGTATGAATTTTGTATGTTTTGTACGTAGTTATAATATTGTGTGAAATTAAAATATGTTTAAGTTGAGTATTATGCTATATTTTAGGGTGGTTTTTAGGAATTATAAATATGATAATCCAATGTGTATAATATATTTATATGTAATTTAATTTTTGCTTTAATGTTTATAACTAGGTGAAGTAATTTTAATTTGTTTGAAATGTGGTTACATAATTTATTTGTGAAATGTTTTTTCTTTAAATTCGGATGAGTTAATTAAATTTATACTAATTTGTGATAAAATAACTTGGAATTTTTAAATAATATGATAAATTTAAAATAACTTGGAATTTAATATTTAATATTTTATTTTCAATTGTGATTTAATTAGTTCAATAAGTTTTTGAATTTATAACATTAATTAATTTATAAAATTTAATTGTTTGTAATTAACTCATACTATATATATCTATTATTTTAACTTATTGAATAATGTAATAACATTAGTTAAAATAATAGATATATATAGTATGAGTTAATTAGGTGAAATAATTTTATAAATTAGGTGAAATAATTTTAATTTGTTTGAATTGTCGTTACCTTATTGTTTTGTGAACTGATTTTGTTTTAAAATAAGATGAGTTAATTAATTATATTCTAATTAGTGAAATAATTCCATGAAATTTTTAATTAATATGATAATTTTAAAATTTAATTTATTTTTTCGATTGCGATTTAATTAGTTCAATAAGCTTTTGAATTTATAACATTAATTAATTTGTAACATTTAATTCTTGTATTTAACTCGTACTAGAACTATTATTTGTATGTACTGAATAATTTAATAACATTAGTACTGAAATAGTTGTTTACTATTAATTAAATGAATTGTTAGATTGACAATATGAATGGGCCCCTTACATCGTCGCTGGAGGTATGAGAGGTTTGAACCTTGTATGAGGGTTATTAGGGAATAATGGGCTGATGGGGTAGATACGTTTGATGAATTTGCTAAGAGTTCGTCGTATGAGTATTTGCGGACTGGAATGTATTGGTGTCCATGTGTGAAGTGCAAGGATATAAGGGTATTTAGTCACGATGAAGTAAAATGTCATTTGTATAGGCGGGGGTTTATGGAACGATATTGGTATTGGACGTGCCATGGTGAAGCAATGTGAAGATGAGGATGGAAACGGTGACGGTGTCGATGGTGAGTCGGAGCACACAAGTACTCCTCCAACAAATGAGGAACCCAATCAACCAACGTGCATCTACAAGACAGAAGAGATGATGAATGATTTCATTACGGCGAATGAGTCGCTTAATGAACGAGCTCAACATTTCTATGATAATATGATATGCTTGAAGCCGCACAACAGCCTCTGTGGGAAGGGTGTGCAATTCATACTGAGTTGTCCATTGCCGTTAGATTAATGAGTCAGAAGTCGAAGCACAATTTGACAGAGCAAGCAATGAATGATATCATGAAGCTGATGAGCGAGAGCTGTCCCTAGCCGAACTTAGTGCCTAGAAAATACAATGAGTTGAAAAAGAAGGTGAAGAAGTTGGGGATTAGCTATGAAACAATTGATTGTTGCCTTAGAGGGTGCATGATCTACTATAAGGACGACACTCATCTTATTGAATGGAAATTTTGTGTCCATCATAGGTATAAGCCACAAAACTCGTCAACCACAACAAAGAAATGCATCCCGAACAAGAGAATGTTTTACTTTCTTTTGACACCTAGGTTGCAGCGTCTGTATGCCTCGAAGAATACAACAGGGCATATGAGATGGCACGCGAAGAACAAGCGCGAGGAAGATGTCTTTTACCATCCGTCGGACGGCGCCTCTTGGAAAATGTCAAACATCGTGCATCTAGACTTCGTAGAGGAATCATGAAGTGTGAGGCTAGGCCTGTGTGCGGATGGGTTTATCTCGCTCAACATGAATGAGAAATCATATTCGATATGATCGATTGTAGTTACTCCTTACAACTTGCCACCTGAACTGTGCATGACAACGTCGTACATGTTCCTGACCTGTATTATTCAATTCTAGTTTCCATATTTCCATAGAGATTTGTTACGGGATTGAGGACTGATAATGCCTTAGGAAGACCCCTTGAAACAGTGACGGATCTAAGTTTTTTGATTAGAGGTGCCAATATACTATTATATT
This sequence comes from Portulaca oleracea, assembly GCA_029582165.1. Classification (NCBI taxonomy): domain Eukaryota; kingdom Viridiplantae; phylum Streptophyta; class Magnoliopsida; order Caryophyllales; family Portulacaceae; genus Portulaca; species Portulaca oleracea. The sequence goes on along the minus strand of CM055872.1, from coordinate 42,198,921 downwards.
CATCTAATACACATAAAATCCATAATTTTTATCTCAAACTATATCAAATCATTATTTTTTTTTTGTTACCACTGGCCGTGACCACACTTGGGTTGGCATGAGATTCAGTGCCTTAAAAAATGGGTTTCTTAGATGCTTTGGTTTACCCTTGCTAACCCTTGCAAAAAATAATAAATAAATAAAAAAGATGCTTTATATGCTTTTAAAAAAATAAAAATAAAAATAAAAATAAAGATACTCTTTCAAGTAAGAATCATTACTATACCATAAGTATTCAAGATTATCCTTATCCATATTATTCCACGGTCAAATACGAGGCATAATGGCGCAATTACATGGCTGATTAGCTCTTGCTTAAATTATTAAACCGTTTAAAATTTATCCTTAAATACATTTTTCCCTTTTTGCATATTCTCTAATCCATTTCCGTTTATGGTAGAATTTTCAATAACATAAATGCCCGCTACAATACTCCATCCCTTCCATATTAATTGTCATATTTGAAAATCGTGCGGTCAAAGTATATAAATTTTGACTATAAATTTATCAATATATACAATGAGTTGCTATATAGAGTTACTACCATAAGATTCACAACGAAAATACTATCACAAAAGTACTATAACATTGCAATTGTTAATAACATATTATGTAAGAAATTATCAATCAAATTAAACAGAAATTTTAGAGACCGTAAAAGTCAAAATTATGACAATTAATACGGAACGGAGGAAGTATAAGTTAAGAATTGATTTCACATTATCCGTTATTACCCTTGAATACAGTTATAGTCGTTAAATGTGACCAAAAAAAAAAGAACCAACTTTAGAAACAACTTTTACTTATTTTTTCTCTTCGGAAGCTAATATCAATTATGTTTGCTAATTAAAGAAATGTTCTATTGATATTATTTTTACTATATAACTGGTTATAGTTGCCCGTGCAAGGCACGGGCTGAATTTTTAGAACCTATTCCCTCCGTTTTATATTAATTGATATATAAATTTTGTCACTTTCCATTTTTCAATCTCTAATTTTTAATTATTTTAACTTTGATAATTATGTTAATTTTTTTACTTTTTCAATCAATAAAAATTATTTCTACTCACATTATCTCACTACCTACCTCTTGATATCCGAAAAAAATACCTTTGAAAATAATGCTATTTAAGGCCCTGTTCTTTTGTCAAGTTAATTTCAAGTTTGATTAGTTAAGTTAAGATAAGTTATGATAGGATATGATAGGAAATGATAAGATAGGTTTGAGTCAAATTAGTTGTTGAATGGAAATATTTTATTAATAAAATTTGAATATTGTGAAAAATAAACGAAAAAGTTATAGGTGTTGGAAAAAAATGGATTGATTTGAGATTAAAATAATATTATTTGAATTTCTTTTTGATTTAAAAAGTTGTTATTGGTTTTTGTATTTTTAGGGAGTTGGGTTAAGTTAGGTTAAGTAAGGATAAATTAAGTTAAGTTGGGGTAGGCTAATTCGGTTTAACCCAACTAACATGTACTTTTTTTTAGTTAAACCTTGGTATGTGAAACATCAATTCATGTTTAATTGAAAGCCATATGAATTAATATCAAAGGTAAAAAAAGTGAATTCATATTTATCTTTTAATGTTCGCCGGAAAATCCAACAAAAATCAAATATAAAATATCTTAGTGGAGGTTTCAATATATGAACACTTAATGTCAGGTAATGTAAAAATTATTTCACAAATATCGAGTGCGTAAAAATTATTACCAAAAATATCAGGTAGGGTAAATGTTTTCTCGAATAATAACAGTAGTAATAGGATAAAATACAGGAAATACACAGATTATGATAGTTACAATGTACCAATATATACAATATTACACCGTCATAGTTATATTTATTTATATACACGATATTTAGTATTATAGTTTATACTGTGGTTTAGTTTCCTCCAATCACCAGGCGTTCAGGCCAAACAAGCACTCTTAAGTGATCGGGAAAACCAACTGTAGAAGGCAAAAATTTGTCAGCCAATCAAGACTCGCCACATAGAAATTAAAATAATTTTAATTCGATCAATTATAACCCGCCATATGTCAAAAATAATTATGGTGGATCATTTAATGATAAATTAAATGATATTATATTTTGGCCAATTAAATTGTACCACGTGTAATGGATGACACATAAATTTTTATTCTTTTTATTTTATTTAAAAGGAATTAAATAGGCCTAAAAGTGTTGGCCCAACTTCTCTATAAATAGAGACTCTCTTCCTTCATTTTGGAGTGTGGAAAAACATCCAAAGAAGACTCAAAAGCTCTCATACTCTCTCTCTCGAAGACAAGAAGCACAACAAAGTTTATGCTCGTGCCGTCCATTCGTGGGAGACCGAACCACTTCCTCTTGATCGGGATCAAGTCTCTACGACCCTCGTTCAAGACCACATTCATCCAAGAATATATTCACTCAAGACTATACTCATCCAAGATCACATTCATCCAAAACCACACTCATTCAAGACTCGTTCAAGTTTGTTCAAGGAGATTGAATCGGAGGAGTTACATTTTCATTTTGTAACAAATACATAGAGATTGTACCCAAAATCCTTTGAAATTAATATAATTATATTTGTTCACTAATTTCTTGTGTTTATTTATTTAGACCCGGAAAATTGTGTTTACAAATTTTGGCACGCTCGGTGGGACATTTCTACCTTTCATCTCTTTCTCCAAGAACGAACTACTCATCATTCGAAGAAGATGGCTCCTAAGACCAACATCTATCATGCTTTGAATAAAGTTACTCAATCCAAGTCACAAGAATCGGTAACTAGTGCAACATCCAATGGAGTAATCACTAGAAGTACGGCCAAGATCACCGCTATTGAGGCCACGAAACAAGTTGGTGCGAGTGCCCCGTTGCAAATCTTTGACTCCAACTTGCCGGGGACAAACCAAACTACTTCGATTCAAGCCGTTGATGACCCGGAGAAGATAGTCACTCAATGGATGAATGAAATCTTCCATCAACCATTGAGTGAAGAGGATGAAGACTATGAAGATGGCGAGGAAACGCGAAAATCACCAAGGGATCCGCTCTCCTCCGATTCTGATACCGACTCTATTGACACCGTTATTATGCCCGCTATGGTCACAGATGCTATTAACTATGAAGAATTCATGACTATGAAGGCCACACTGGCAAGAGTTGAGAAAGAAAGCGAGGAAAAGACTGAGCATATTAAGCGACAAGATGAGCGGTGACAAAGAAGCTAAAAAAGCGACCCGCTAGCAAATTTGACGAAGGTTCGGGAGATGAAGATTCCGACGAAGGATCCAATCACGAAGACTCTGACGAAGAAGAGAAATATGAAGAAGGTTCTGGCTCGGGCTCATTGTCTGTAGAGCAGATCCAAAAACTAGTAGCCGATGCGATAAAAGCTCAGATCGAGGGAGGCTCTCGTAAAACTCAATTGTACAAGAAGCCTTACACAAAGAGGATTGACGCACTTCGCATGCCATACGGCTATCAACCGCCAAAATTCACTCACTTCGATGGTAAAGGGAATCCTAAGCAGCATATAGCTCATTTCATCGAGACATGCAACAATGCTGGGACTGAGGGAGATCGACTGGTGAAGCAGTTTGTTAGAACCCTTAAAGGAATCGCCTTTGATTGGTATACGGACTTGAAGCCAGAGTCCATCGACAGTTGGGGAGAAATGGAGCAAGAATTCCTTAATCGATTCTATAGCACTCAACGCACCGTCAGTATGATGGAGTTGACAAACACGAAGCAGTGGTACCGGGAGCCAGTCTTGGACTACATTAATCGTTGGAGGTCACTCAGCCTTGAGTGTAAAGATCGATTGTCCGAAGCCTCCGCTGTCGAGATGTGTATAAAAGGCATGGAATGGGATCTGCTTTATGTTTTGCATATGAGTAAGCCAATAACTTTTCAAGACTTGGCAACGCGGGCACATGACATGGAGCTCACAATTTTCAAACATGATGCAAGAAGACCAAGTGTCAAGGAGAAGCAAACTTCACTCGGGGGCACGTCAAAAGGAATTCCTTCATCCATTATTTTTGGAGAGAAAGAATATCCTTTCTCCGATGGTGATACACCTGAAATACTTGATAAACTTCTTGAAAAATGAATTATTAAACTTCCAGAGTCGAAGCGTCCAAGTGAAGTTGGAAGAATCAATGACCCTAAATACTGCAAGTATCATAGGATCATTAGCCATCCGTTGGAGAAGTGTCAAACTTTTAAGGAGCTTGTCATGAGGCTTAAAAATGAAGGCAAGATCGTATTCGATGAAGATGAAAGCGATGAATCCGAATGAACTTTTTACAAGTTGTCAAGTCAAGTTTAAAAAGACTCACAAGTCATCCAAATCAAGACTTCCAAGTCATCCAAATCAAGACTCACAAGTCAAAAATTCAAGACTTTCAAGTCATCCAAATCAAGACCCACTAATCAAAATTCAAGACTTCCAAGTCATCCACACAAAAAAAAAAAAAAAACCTCACAAAATCAAGACTTTCAAGTCAAAAATTCAAGACTTTCAAGTCATCCAAATCAAGACCCACTAATCAAAATTCAAGACTTCCAAGTCATCCACACAAAAAAAAAAAAAAAAAAAAACCTCACAAATCCAAAATCAAGACTTTCAAGTCGAAGTTCAAGACTTTCAAGTCATTCAAATCAAGACTTACAAGTCCAAATTCAAAATTTTCAAATCAAAGGCTCTCAAGTCATCAAGTTAAAGACTTCCAAGTCAAAACCAAGACTCCCAAGTCATCAACACCAAAGACTCACCAATCCAAATTCAAGAGTTTCAAGTCAAAGACTCACAAGTCAGCAAAATTAAAGACTTTCAAGTCAAAACTAAAGACTTTCAAATCAAAGGTTCTCAAGTCATCCAAGTTAAATACTTCGAAGTCAAAATTCAAGATTTTTTAAGTTTGAGACTCCTAAATCAACAAAGTCCAAGATTCAAGTCATTAAAGAGTGTTGAATTCACAAGGTCGAGGCGTTCGCGGCATCAAAGATCAAGAGGATCAAGTGTTCAAAGGCGTGAGGCAGACTCATGCGGATAGGTTGTCTTCCGATTATCAGTGATATAATCCAGGACGGGCCGAATTGATGTCCACAACTGAGAAGGACAATCAAAGGTCACCGCTTGTCTTCTGGTCGCCAATACATGCTCAAGACGGGCCGAATTGATGTCCCCAACAGAGGAGGACAATCAAAGGTCACCGCTTGTCTTCCAATCATCAAGTTGTCTTCAAGATGGGCCAATTAAAGATCATCGACTTCCAAGTCTCGCCTTCAAAATTATACTAGGCCACTCGTCCATCAAATATGTAGATTTCAACTTGATATTATTATTTTGGCTCCAAGCATTAAGGCCTTTCCCGATAAAATGTAAACCTATACCAAAAAAAAAGAGAAAAAAAAATAGAAGGCATAGTGGAGTCATGAATGGAGCTCATTCTCGGCAAAACTATCCTTATCAAAGGCAAGTAAACAGCAAATATATATTGGTGATATAAAAAGCGGCCGATGCTGATCTGCTGATGTTGTGCATGTTCTTCAACAATTGATTAATGCATGCTCCTTGTGAGCCAATCAGAGAGGATCCCCAATGCTTGGTTCTTGACTTGTATGGAAGTAATGCGCGTGAAAATCGTGGCAATTGGTTGCTACTCTTGATGATAATGCGATGGATTAATATGAGATGGAGCGGCTTGATGGCATGCTCGTGTCTAGTCAATGTCGTGATTCAACTTCGGATTTCTTTAGAAGGGTTTCGGCACAGTGAATAAAGATGGTGCAGTAATCGACCATATGGGTGGGAATTCAAGCCAAAAGAGACAAAACTTGCCTCTTCAACAAATGAAACAATGAGGGAAGTGGCAAATTAATGCATGTTGCTCAAGCCAAGTATTGCTTCATGGTGGTGGCCAATAATCACCACAATACGTCAATAGGAGCGTTGCTTATTATTATATAAATCGTGCATATAATTTGTGGTAGCCACAATCAAGTATAATGAGAAGGTGAAACAATAATCAATGGTCATCGGCTCAATGCAGATTTACATCTTTCCAAAGAATAGAAGGAATGTATTAAGTAAGGCAATTAAAATCATATTTTATGAATGTTGCCTAATTAGAGTTATGATTTGAGAATCATGATACTTCCACAGGACCACAAATAATCTGGTATGCTAATCATGTAAGGAAATCTACTACAAGTGGACTAAGTGAAAGCAAGAAAAAAATTATTATTCACTGCCCTATTAAGTCAATATTGACTTGGGTAATGTTCAAAGTCAAACGATACAAAAGTTGTATTCAAGGTTCGAGACCCAACCGCAGCAAGTACTACCAAGTCGTAACAGCAGCCGACTCTCGAGGGGGCATTTGTAGAAGGCAAAAATTTGTCAGCCAATCAAGACTCGCCACATGGAAATTAAAATAATTTTAATTCGATCAATTATAACCCGCCATATGTCAAAAATAATTATGGTGGATCATTTAATGATAAATTAAATGATATTATATTTTGGCCAATTAAATTGTACCACGTGTAATGGATGACACATAAATTTTTATTCCTTTTATTTTATTTAAAAGGAATTAAATAGGCCTAAAAGTGTTGGCCCAACTTCTCTATAAATAGAGACTCTCTTCCTTCATTTTGGAGTGTGGAAAAACATCCAAAGAAGACTCAAAAGCTCTCATACTCTCTCTCTCTCTCTCGAAGACAAGAAGCACAACAAAGTTTATGCTCGTGCCGTCCATTCGTGGGAGACCGAACCACTTCCTCTTGATCGGGATCAAGTCTCTACGACCCTCGTTCAAGACCACATTCATCCAAGAATATATTCACTCAAGACTATACTCATCCAAGATCACATTCATCCAAAACCATACTCATTCAAGACTCGTTCAAGTTTGTTCAAGGAGATTGAATCGGAGGAGTTACATTTTCATTTTGTAACAAATACATAGAGATTGTACCCAAAATCCTTTGAAATTAATATAATTATATTTGTTCACTAATTTCTTGTGTTTATTTATTTAGACCCGGAAAATTGTGTTTACACCAACCTTTCACTATTATTGAACTAAAGTTGGGAATTCAAAAGTTTTCATAATTTTTCAGGTTTAGGTATTGCTCACTTAAGCTCTGCTTGGGAGAAGGGTTAGGTAGGGTTAAGGGGTTAAGAAGGGTGCTTACTCCTCCTTACCCCTGCTTGGGAATGGAGTGAGAAGGGGTAATGGGGAGTAAGGTGCAGTGAGATTTATCCTACTTTACTCATTTTAACTCTTATTTTTCTAACACTCCAGTTTGAGGTGTAGGGAAGAGTTTGATGATTGCCCTTCCCATTCTCTATGTCATGCAACAAGATCTTTCTCTCTCACAGACATACATATCACTGTCTCTTACTGTAACGCCCCGGAAATTCAATTATAAAAAAAAGTCAAAGTCAAACTAACGTTAACAGACAAAACTTAGCGGAAGACTTCAAATTCAGTTTGGGCGTCACTGCCGTATCCCCGAAGGGACACAAGGCGAGAAAGGAAAACGCAACTGTCTGCTAACGGTAACTACTAACAACTCAAAACAGAACTTTAAAACATCATAACGAAACAAAATCAAAAGACTCAAGGACTTCTAGACTCGTCGTCCTCACTTCTAATTCCCGTCCCCAGCATTTAGATCTTCACCTGAAAATAAAACATTTCAAAAATGAGGGGGAAATCTCAATAATGTCTACCCCTAACGTTTAAAACAGTTTAAGTTCATTTCAATTCATTTTAGGGAGAGGGAACAAGTCAAACCATTTCTCAAACCTTTAACCCTTAACTGTTTTCCTCAACCCATCCAATCCATATTTTAATTTGCGGGCGGGATATCAAATCACAAAAAGAACATCGCCTACAAAAGGCATCATAGCAACTATCCTATATCAGGGATGAAACCCTGATCTCCTGGCACATAACCCATACAGGCATCGAATCCTGGTCTCAGGGTTATCACCCGCATGAATATTAGCCTCTCAAAGGCATCAACCAGTCGCCCACCAAGGGCATCATAACATCTATCCTATATCAGGGATGCAACCCTGATCTCCTGGCACATAATCCATACAGGTATCGAATCCTGGTCTCGGGGTTATCACCCGCATGAATATTAGCCTATCAAAGGCATCAAACAATAAACCCGCTTAATGTTTCACTTTGAATTATTAGTATCTTATGCAAAACTCAGCTCACAGCTCTCAAGTCAAACCCAACCCAGGTTATCAAAACCAATAATAAAACCACTTATAAAAGACCATCTCAATTTCTCCACTCATAAAACAAGGTACAACAATTACAAACAGTTATCCAAAACAGATGGTCATAATTCCACAAAAGTCCCCTTTCGGGATGCAATTATCAAAACAGATTAGAAAACATTAAAACACATTTAAAGAGCATCCCAGTGGGGATTAGAGCATAGACATTACCTGATATACTTCTCAGCACAGCAAAAAGAAGAACACACTTGAGCTTACTAACGTCACGCACTAACTCGGGCCTAGAATAAGAATAATTATCTAATCAAAACGCGTTCTAACGAAGTTAGTATTAACTATTAACTACCTAACCCATCCCCTAGGAACACTTAGGTTCCTATCATTTATGAAATTACACTTAACACCTCCAAGAAAACACATAACAAGATCACATATTATTTTCACTCAACAATTCTTTATAAATAAAAGCAAGCAGAGGACAGATTATAACGTTCACATAAAACGGGTCACAACTCAACTTTCCGACATTCTACGGGTCTGGTTCCGGACTTTTCGGAAACCTCAGGATGTCTACTAAAACTTCTATGTTGATGGCTAAACCCAAATCAGTCCCGAAGGGCTCTAAAAACACCCATCTTCACAATTGGTCCAGTTCTGACAGGTTCTGGTAAAACGGTTATAACTCGGGCTATACAAATCAAACGTTCGATCCGTAAAATTCCTATGGTTCCTAACATCTAAGGGAACCTCCAGTACAAAAGGTTTGATCAAAGACAACTACACTAACCGTGGCAACCCGATCTTTAGACACTAACGAAACTGTCCCGATAACGGTTATTAACAAATTTGTTATTTCGGTTCTAACCTTTACCAAAAGGTCTTGGGGTTCTAACTTGGGCTTAAAACGATACTTAGGGTCTAAGATAGGAAGTCCAACTTAACTTAGGTCCAACAATTAAACTTGTAGAAGTAAACTTATTAAAACACGAACACTTTAATAAAACTTTAATTAAAAACTTAAGTCGTACAATGAAATAAAATTCCTTTGAACATAAAACACGTAAACAAGGCTTTAAAGATTTTAAAACACGAATTATTTATAAGCTTATAACATTACAGCAAGAATTTCACAAAGTAAAACAAAGGTGGTTAAACATGCAATTTCTTTAATCAAGATTCAAGAAAGACTTAGGTTACATGTAAAAGAAACATAAAGAACTTAGAAACATTAAAACTACCAATCAAGAATTCCAACAACTACTTCTTTTTACTAGACTCCATCAAGATTCAAGAATTACTAAACAAGAATTGCACTTTTATTAAGTCAACCTAATTTATCTAACAACTTTAAACATGAATAACCTTTAAAGAACACAAAGAATACATAAAATAAAGTACAATAAACATATAACTACTAATCAAGAATTTAAGGTTTTATTAACAAGAACCCAACCTAATTTATTAACAAACTTAACAAGATTTACTTTTAAGGAACAAGAAAGAACATAACGATTTTTATAACTAAAAAAATTCAAGAGTTAACCTAGGTAATAAATTCCAAATTCGTACATACAATAATATTGTGGTCTAAAAATGTTCATATAAAGAATATAAAGAATATTAAAGAACCACTTTCAAACCTAATAACCAACTATTACAACCTAATCTAATTACAATTTACAACATACAATTACACATAACAATTAATAATTTACACATAATTACAACAAGAAATACAATTACAAATAATTTCCCCTAATTACAAAATTACAGAAATTATAAACATAAAAATTATAACAATACAAATATATATAAAAAAAATCAGATTGTTAATATTAAAACAAGAAAAAAAAAGGAAAAAGAAAAGGAAAAGAAAGAGAGAAAACAGTTTTAGGGTTAGGGTTAGGGTTAGGGCTTTTACGTAGTTAGGCACGGCCGGGCAGGTGGTGGTGCGGCGGCCGGGTGGACTGAGGTCGACGTCGGCGGTCTTGGGGCGGCGGCAGAAGCGTCGAAACGACGGTGGTCAGTGCGATGGCGTCGGGCTCGGCCGACTAGCAACCCACGTCGTGGTCTGCACTCGTCTGCGCAGGCGTCTGGGCGATCGGCCAGGACGGGCGGCGGTTGTGGCAGCGCGGCGAGAGGGCGCGGCGGTGTTTGTTCAGTGGCGGAGCAACGTCGACGCCGAGGAAGGGAGAAAGAGAAAGACGAAATAGAGGAGAGAGAGGGGAGAAAGGTCGCGGTGGTTTGCAGGTGGTGGTGCATCGCGTGGTGATGGCGGTGTTGGTGGTCGGTGGTCGGCCGCCGAGAAAGGGAGAGAGAGAGGAGAGGGGAATGGGCTAGGGTTTGGGTTTAGAGAGAAAATTAGGGTTTAGGGTTTGAGAGGGGGTTTTTATACTAATACCCAATTTAGGCCCACTAATCTAATCTAATCCTAATCCAACCCATTTAAAACAATTAAAAACTGATTTTTCTAAAAACCCAATAATTCTAATAATAGTAATAATAATATTAATACTAACAACCATATAATCACATAGCAAATAATATTCACGTAATTAATCACATAATAATATTAACCAGCGGAAATTACTATTCTACCCTTGTTAGCCCTCAACGGTCCTACGAGCTCAAGCGTTAGCATAAATACACAAACGAATAATAATAAAACACGAAGTCAGACATAATGTACTAACGACGTCACGGTCAACATCTTTGGATTTTTTCGGGGTTTTACACTTACTCTTTCTTACATAAATCTTTCTTCCCCCTTCTCATTCTCTCTCTCTCTCTCTCTCTCTCTCTCTCTCTCTCTCACACACACATCTTACCCTCTCTCTCTCTCTCTCTCTCTCTCTCTCTCTCTCTCTGCGTGCTCACACATACACATGTCTCTCTCTTTCCCCCATCTATGTCTATCACTCTTGCACACACGCATACATACATACCTATATACATCTCTCTCTTCCCCATCCATCTCTCTCTCTCTCTCTCTCTCTCTCTCTCTCTCTCTCTCTCTCTTTCTCTCTCTCTCTGTCTCTCTCAAGAGAGTGAATGAGGGGTGGGCTGGGGTGGGGAGGGAGGGCAAAGGGAGAGTAGAGGGAGAAAAAATAGGGGGTTGAGAGAGAGTGAGAGAGGGACGAAAGGAAGGGAGAGAGATTAGAGAGAGATTGGGGGGTAGAGAGAGAATAGGGAGAGAGAGCTAATGTGTGAGTGTCATTGTATAATTTGTATTACATATAATATGAAAGAGCAAATACATCAATTAAAAACTTACTCTTATAAACTCTTGTAATTGATCTCTCAAGAAGGGGTAAATAGTTTACCCTCCCTACTAAAAAAAACCTCCTTTTGGCACCGACATCTTTGTAGTCGTTCAATAAATGTTTATAGCAATGACATCTTTTCAGTTGTTTCGATAAAGGTTTATGAACATGACATAAGTTGTTACTATAGGTTGTTGTCATACCCTTAATTTTGGTCTTGGTTTTGAAGGGTGCTTGAGTGAGAATTTTGCACAACGGAACTAATCATTGCCAAAAATAACCTATAACAATGGCAACGACCAAGGTCTTACAATCTCTCCCAGACCCTCGCCCTCCTTTAATCTTATGAACTCTTACCTTATTTTTTTTAACTCTCCTCCCAGGCAAACATTGAGAAGTCAATACAAGGGGCATGAATGCAAGTGAAAAAAGAAAAATTTTCAAAATTGTTGAAAAACTTTAAAGTTTAAGTAAGTGGTACAAGAAATAGCACACGACCTACATGTCAGCCCTCTTACCGCTTTCAAAAATGTAAAAGGGAATAAGCAAACCTCATTTACAAGGACTTGTCAATTTGCTACATTGTCAAGATGCCTTCATAAGATTTAAGAAGCAAAACTAAGTTGGTTCACAGAGTGCACAATCATGAGAACATGAAGCTCCAAGGAGAAAAATGATCATAGATAGATCCATAAACCTTGATCTAATTTTGTTTTCAAGCTTCTTGTGAGGTCTATGATATTGGAATCAGGGGTGGATCTACAATTAGGGTTGTGGTGTCAACTGACATCACTATAATTTTGAAAAAAAAATTGATCTGCTTTAAAAAAAATAATAAATGCCAAATATAAGATATATACTTTTGACGTCACAAAGGATCGTAAAACTTTCTATAGTCTGGTGGTGGATGTGCCTAACTCATGTTAATCTACTGACTTGTATGGGTTACTAGTTCAATTCTCCATTTAGGGTTACCTAACAAGTATCTTTTTTTTTTTTGGTTAAATTCAATTTTTGAATGCATTGCATGAATAATTTAGTCAATGTCATAAATTAAGGTTTATTAATTACTTGTTGCGTAAATAGGTAAATTGGATTAAATTGTTATTTGTAATCTTATAAATTGCTTTATGTGGTATGCATTAATTATTTAATATCATTTTTGTGATAAAAGTTGATCTCTGGATCAACTTTTATGTTAGCATTCTTTTTTTTTAAAAAACTCGTTTAGTTCATATTTTAATTTTTTTTAAAAAAAATTATGATTGACACCACTGACCCAAAATCCTAAATCTACCACTGATTGAAATTTATGTTTTGTAAACTCATTTCTTTTATATCATTCAATAATTGAGCCTATTTAATTAGTCTATGACTTATTAGTATGATTACTATATCAGTAACACTTCATCTGTGCCTCCACAACCTTCTTACACTGTCCTCCTGTGTCAATAGACACAACTGCATGATCACTAAGATTTTATTCTAGGGTGTGTTTGGTTGGAAGGGAAAATGATTTCCGACGAAATCGTTTTCCAGGAGAAATGATTTTCCAAAGAAAATTGTTTTCCATATTAAATTTTCCTTTGTTTGGTAAGAAACAAATCATTTTTCGGCAAATAACCATATATGTCGACATAAGTAGCGATATATGTTACAAATGAAAATATTTGGAGCTCAAAATTCATATTTGAGCTTTTTTTAATCATTTCTATCGAATTGTAAAGTTTCATGACAAACCGATAAAATTGAATTTTACTTTTAAGTTTCAGTCATATTTAACCGCAAAAAAAAATGTCGACAAAAGTGGAGATATATGTTACCAAGGAAAATATTTGAAGCTCAAAATTCATATTAGAGCTTTTCTTAGTCCGTACTATCAAATCATAAAGTTTCGATTCAAACAGTTCAGTTTGAATTTTTAAAAGTTTCAGTTAGTTTTAGCGGCAAAAACTTCTGATCTTATATATATCGTGATAAATGTTATCAAACAAAAATATTTTGAGCTAAGAATTTATATATGAGGTTTTTTTAATCAATTCTATCATATTACAAAATTTCGAACAAAACCGTTAATGTTGAATTTCAGCCTCAAATTTCATATAGAATTAGTATTGAAAATCGATCCAACAATCAAGGGTGAAAAATATATTTGCTAGGTTGAACAAAGGAAGTCAATTTCCTTCCTTTAGGGGAAAATAATTTTCTTTAAAAATGATTTCCGGCGAAATCGTTTTCCAGGAGAAATGATTTTCCAAAGAAAATTGTTTTCCATATTAAATTTTCCTTTGTTTGGTAAGAAACAAATCATTTTTCGGCAAATAACCATATATGTTGACATAAGTAGCGATATATGTTACAAATGAAAATACTTGGAGCTCAAAATTCATATTTGAGCTTTTTTTAATCATTTCTATCGAATTGTAAAGTTTCGTGACAAACCGATAAAGTTGAATTTTACTTTTAAGTTTCAGTCATATTTAACCGCAAAAAAAATGTCGACAAAAGTGGAGATATATGTTACCAAGGAAATATTTGAAGCTCAAAATTCATATTTGAGCTTTTCTTAGTCCGTACTATCAAATCATAAAGTTTCGATTCAAACAGTTCAGTTTGAATTTTTAAAAGTTTCAGTTAGTTTTAGCGGCAAAAACTTCTGATCTTATATATATCGTGATAAATGTTATCAAAAAAAATATTTTGAGCTGAGAATTTATATATGAGGTTTTTTTAATCAATTCTATCCTGTTACAAAATTTCGAACAAAACCGTTAATGTTGAATTTCAGCCTCAAATTTCATATAGAATTAGTATTGAAAATCGATCCAACAATCAAGGGTGGAAAATATTTTTTCTAGGTTGAACAAAGGAAGTCAATTTCCTTCCTTTAGGGGAAAATAATTTTCTTTAAAAATGATTTTCCATACTTTTTTTTTGGTACCAAATACTAGAAAATTGGAAAAACATTTTTCCCACCCAAACACACTCTAAAATATATAGGAGGGGGTGTTTGGGAACCACTTGTTGGCTTTTTTTGGTTGTCGGCTATTTTGTTAGCTGTTTAACTTTTGGCTATTTTGTTAGCTGTTTTTGTTGGTTGATTGGGTTAGTTGTTTGTGTAAAAGTGTTTGGTAGAGTTAGTTGTTTGTAGTATGACTTTTTTGTTTGATTTCCAATTATAATACCCTTAGCTTTATCTTCAGTATTTTTAAACATTATAATTTTTTAATTTATTTTTTGGTTTTTCCTCCATGTTTCTAGTATTTTTTATTGATACTATTTTTTCCGTCGAATTTGTGTGTTCAACAAATAATCGCTAAAAATTGAAATTTGTATTAATAGGCTAATAACTAAATTGTTCATTGATTGTCGAATTTTCTTGAGTAAGACTAAAATTGTCGTCCCAATTTACTTTTACAATTAATTTTGATTTTTTTATAAATTTTTATCCCAAATTTACTTTTAAAATTTGTATTAATTGCAAAGATATTTTTTGGTACATCTTAGATACTTACATGGTAATCTACATTATAAACAATTAAAATAATTTGGATGGTTGTTTTGGTGTAAGATGAAAGAAAAATTTTTTAAAAAAAAAAACCTTAAATAATTTGGATGACAGTTTTTGTAATTTTATGAAGTGTGTGGTCAATATAATAATTTACATCCCAAAAAGCCAAAAGCCATTTACAAAAAGCTACTCTTTGTAGCTTTTTACAAAATGGCTTTTTGGGGTGAAAAGTCATTTCAATCCGCCAAATCACCAAACACTTGAAATTAGCTTTTTGAACAGTCAAACAATCAAATGCCCCCCAAAAAACTATCTTCTCCAAAAAGTTATCCAAAAAGCAAACGCCCCCTATATTTTTTAAAATTTTGACCAAGCTAGGTTCGAGGCAATTATAGGCAATCAACAACGCTTATTATAGTCAAAAAGTTTTATCAGCAACACTACACATGTCACCTGAATAACCTGATTCATGGAGTAAAAGATAATTGACCATTTGAAAATCATCTTTTCTCAAACATGTTTATGTTGAATGTACATATGGGACATCCCTAGTCAGTTTCATATGTGCAAAATCCATTAGAGGTGTTGAACCATAGGAAGAAGTTTTCATCAGTAAAGTCATTAAAGACCAAGGTGTTACATATCTCTTATTTTAAAAGTTGATCCATAAGGAAATTTAGCATACTTTTTTGACAGCAAACTCAATATACTTAGGCCCTGTTCGACAAAAAGAGTGGATTGGGTAGCGGATAACTGTTTAGGTAGCGGATAACTGATAGTGTAGCGGATAGCTGCTGTATACTAGCGGATAGCTGATAACTGTCAAAACAACTGTTTGTAAAGAAGTGTTCGGTAAAATTAAAGGTTCGAACAACCGTTGAAAGTAAAATGATCAAAAAGGACATGACGATTGTTGTTGTTATTATTTTTTTGTCATAATAAGAATAACAATAGTATTATTATTATTATTATTATTATTATTATTACTATTATTATTATTATTATACTATTAAAATAGTATTTTGGTGGTGAGGGATGAAACCTTAGATCAAATATATGGCCTTAGTTGGTCTATAACCCTTGAGCCTTATTTAAATTGATTGTCTCTTTTAGAATAAATATTTTTATCATTCTCAATCTCCATTGGTGTATGTATTTTCCATTAGTTGCACAAGCATAATTGACAAGGGCATTGGTGGAATACAAACCACTAAACGTTGCCTAGAATGTTTGACGTTAATAGGAGCAACGACAAATAATTTTAGCATCAAACGCTAATTGTTAGAATAAAACATTGTGTTACCGAATATTTAAAATTTAATGAAATAGCGTTTTGACAGGTCAAAACACTAAGCGCTAACCCAAACACTATTGTCGAACATGGCCTTAAGCTTTTGTTGACTTGAGAAGACAAACAAGATACTAGAACGTCAAGGACCAAGAAAACCTTTAACAATCCCAAAGCCGGATGGAAAATTCCAAGCCTCATCAAAAAGAGGCAAACAACCACCGCCCCCAACAAAAAAAAAGACAAAAAACAAATAAAAAATAAAAAAATGCACACAAAAAAATACACACCTAAAAGAGAACATATAAGAAGATATTATGTATATGTCTCTCACCTTATCAAATGCTTTTATGAAAACCTTTTAGTTGAAGAATCTAGTAACCTAACTTCATCACCCTAACTTACATCTTCTTGTTGGTTTAGACACTTGGGCCACTTGGCTAATTTAGTAAGATCCTAGTTTTCTCACATCAACCAAAAAGCCCTTTGGAACAAACTCATCTTTCTTGTTAGATGATACTATTCATGTGTGTAGGAGGAGCATTTGGAACTTATTTATTCTGGGTCAAATTATCGAAAAAACTAGCCTATAAAAAGAGACATGTGCACGTGAACAACTATTGTGTATATGACAACTTCGGATTCCAGGTTGGATTAGCCTTTTGGCAACTGTTGATTATGATTGGAATCCTCCTGGCACCGAAAGTTTGTGCGTATTGTAGGAAAGAAAAAGTTTTAATGTGGGCGACATTGTTTGCTGTTTGCGGGATTTCGGTAGCGACTGCATTTCAAAGCAACATAACATTCGTGATTGGGCTCACAACCCATGCCACTACAGTAGGGATTGCATACCAGTTATTTCGACTAATTAATCACTTTTCTATCTTACTAACAAAGTTCTATGCATAATAACATTTGACATTTTTTACGATTAACTTTTTTACATTTTCACAGGCTATTCTTCTAATCAAGTCCGAAGTGGCTCCTGACAACACAATGTTTGAGCATTTCCAAATTTTGACGGCAGTGATAGCTCCAATAATAAATTTGAAGTCTGCAGAATGGGCATTACATAAAGGAAAAGATGCTTGGATTTGGAGGCACTTGCTGGGAAGAAAGCAGGATTGGGTTTGGAAGCGCATGCTAGGCTTCCCAGCACTGCCTCTTGTGGGGTTGTGGTTCCTTTCGGTGTTCTACCTCTATTTCCATTTAAAGGAAGACCAAAAACCTCGCCCCCAGCACACATCTTTGCGCCAATCATTCCGTCTGCTCAAAAGACGAGAAGTTCGAACCCCCTTTTTGATCTCAATGCTTTCTGGCAGCCTTACCCTGCTTTCTGTTGCCTCGGTACTCCGATTCTACGGTCCATTGTTGTTCAGATCTAAAGGGGCATCATGGGAAGCATCGTACACCACGTTCGTGATGATTCCAGTGATCCAAGCCCTTATCCCAACGATTGGCTTTATTGGATCCCGTCTCAAATGCCTTCTCAAATCCCCTTCTTTCATCACATGGCCTCGCCGAAAGTATTTACTATTCATTTTTGTTTAAATATCAACAAATGTATGATTGTATCAGACATCATGTTATAAACTTGTTTTCAAATTCATCCAAGCATATTAGGTTTGATCATGGGCAAAAATTTGGCCAATGTGATGATAGAAGATTACATCACGTGCAAAAAATATTTATACTTAGCATCTCAAGGTCATCAAGCTATTGCTTCTTGCTGTACATATATCAAGAAATTATGTAATGAGCAAAAATGCATTACATATATTCCTACTTGTTCAAGTGGCATTATTAGTGCTACCTGTACACGTGTTCATAAAATTTTGCAAAAAGACCAACTAACTCAACTCGTTGGTTTAAATAAAGCATATAAAGGAGTTAGAAGTGATATACCAATGATTAGACATCTGTTTGCCTAAAGTTAGTAAAGCATATTACATGTTGTTCCAAGAGGAAAATCATAAAGAAATTAATTCAACTTTGCGAACTGTACACTAATATGCTACATTAATTAAACTATAATCTGAGGTTTATAATGGAAATGAGACCATGGCCTTAATGGGAATCCTACCAGTCATGGAAGAAACCCGAGCAACTATGGTTGGAACTATAGAAGAAGAAACAATAACAATCTTGGAACCAAAAACAGTGGTTTCGGTAACAATAGCAATAACAATTGTACCAATTCTAACCTTGGCGGGGAGAATATGGGATTCATGCACTAGAAACAACTCTATAGTGATCGTTGCAAGATAATCGGACACACCATTTATAGGTGCTACAACATAAATTGGTATTCTCCTAGTCACAAACTTTACAAAGGAAAAAGAATCATGTTGTAGTCACACAAGAACACGAAGGCTCTGTAGACACCAACTTTTGTACCGGTAAATCTTACCCAAGAAGATTGGGCCAACACAGCCGGACCTCACCCAAGAAAAATATAAGGCCACGGGGCCTTGCACATTTTCAAGCCAAGCCCAAGACGCGTGCTCAACCCAGCACAAAATGGGAAGGTCACGCTGCCTTCCTCATTTCCATGGCCCCCTTTTGCGATTGCCACGCTGGCAATCCGTGTGCACCAAATTTACTGGCTGCGGGGCCTAGCTGCGCAGACCAGGCTTTGGCGCCATTTTTCCCCTCCAACACAGCTGTGATCCCTTAATCACAACTCTATTGACTTTGACCCTTGATCTCGAGAATGACCGTTGTTAATAGGGATGACAATGGGCAGGGTCTGGGGCGGGTCAAGCAGGACCCAGACCCGGACCCGTCAAATTTTTTTGGACCCGTACCCGTCCCGAGACCCGATGGGTTTCAAAAATTCAGACCCGGACCCGGACTCAGCGGGTCCACAGGTTCTTAACGGGTCCTTAATGGGTCTAACCATATTATTCAATTTTTACTAGATTTATTAACTTTTGGGATTAATTTTGTACTTGTATACATGTATAATAGTAACTATCCTATTTAAAAACACCTATTTTTAACACAATAAAAATATCAAGACACCAATATACGATGATACGTGCGAATTCTAAATTTCCAACGATAAAACTCCACAAAAGTCAACAAGATATCAACAAAAAATTACAAAAATCTCTCAAATACAACACTACTTAAAATGCAAAAAAAAAAAAAAAGGTCCGTGAGAGGGAGTGTCTGAAAATGGAGATGGAATTGGAGAGTAGTAGTGCAGCTGAGGGCTTGAGGAGTGTGTGAGAATGTGGTTGCGTGACTCACAGAAACAGAATCACAACTTGACAACTAGGGTTTTAGTCTTCTTTCATATTTAGGTAACTAATTTTTTAAAAAAAATAATTATAAATATTTATATTGTGACGGGTCCATAGGTCGGGTCCACGGGTCCATAATTGGACCCGAACCCGGACCCGCAAAATTTTTTTCGGACCCATACTCGCCCCGAGACCCGCCGGGTCCAATTTTTTTGGACCCAGACCCGTCTTAATGGGCCGGGTCTAGGACCTGGTGCCATCCCTAGTTGTTAACCCTCCATTTTATGTGTTTCTTCCCGTACTTTCCACCTCTTCCTTTGGTTAATAATAAGGGTTTGTCGAAGTTTTAGGTGATTTTTGCTTAATTATTCATGTTCATCTTATTTCGATCATTTTCTCAATTTATAGGTATTTTGAGCTTGAATTAGAGAGAATTGAGACCGGGATCCAAAGAATGAACAAGAAGAGCATGATTTGGAGGAGGAGGCCGGCAAGGAAGAGGTGATCAAAGTGGAAGGATGCATTGCCTGTGTGTTTTGACACAGTTGCGTAGAAATATGTTAGAACTTTAGGATGACACAGGCAGCTGCGTAAAATGACACCGTTGGGTCATATGACAGCTTTTTTATTTTTCATTCAGCCGTTAGTTTCTCAGGTAGTTTTTTTAAGTTTTCATTATGGGTTGTGAGAGTTTTTCTCTCTAGCCTCTCTAGAGGCTTTTAGGGTAGATTTTAGATTTAATTTACTTCTCTTTGAAAGGATTCATCAACTCCAATTTCAATTCGATACTAAGTTTCTCTTTCTCTTTCTCTTTATGTTTATTTGTGTTGTTGTTAGATTTGTTTTGTTTCTCTTTAATTATTTTAGTATGTTGATTAGTTGTTATTATTGTGTTGTTTGGGTTGTAATTGATGTATTCGATGGTGAATTAATCTTGTTTAAGTCTAATCTATCAAAATTCGTGCTTGTAGTTAGAGGTTTTCTCATGCCCACCACGTGTTCGATGAAATGCTCGAGAGAGTGTTCATATGTTTTTTCTTTAGGCAATTGATTTATGCTGAGAGGTGTAGTCAATTTGCTAGTGTGGTAGAGAAAATAGTTAGGGTTTTGGACATGAGAATAGTCGAATTCTAATTAGGTCTAGGGTTGCTATTCTTGTAGTTTAACTAGACTAACTCCATGAGAATAGGTAGTTAGAATAGTTAGACTAGCCCTTGACCCTCGAAAGAGGGCTTTGGCGAGCTTTAATGGTGCAACCGATCACTCTTAATTGCCGATTTAGAATTGGTAGATTAGGTCGTTCAAATTGATTAGTTGTTGAATACCGATTTTGTTGCTTAAACATCTTTTTATTGCTTTTGTAGTTTGTAGTTATCACCACCATCACCATCACGTGGTTTATTCACCTAACTTGAAACACTTGAGTCCGCTTTAATTTCCCGGAACACAACTCCCTGTGGATACGACAACCGTACTCCCAAAAGTACGACAACAAATTTGGTGTCGTTGCCGGGGAGTTGTTGCTTTCCAGTGTTAGAGCTTGCTTGAGGATTCTTGCTTAGGTTTTTTTTAAAAAAAAAATCAAAAAAAAATTCCAAAATGTTTTCTTTCCATTTCCCTCAGTTCGAGCATGAATTGTTTTGTAATTATTTCGATAGATTGCATGCCTATCTTGCTCATTGTGATTATTGTATGGAGAAATGGGAAATCTTGGATGTTGTCTACATGATATGAATTCTGAAACCCATGCTCTTTTAGAGTCTTGGGGCTTTTATGCTATGAATGTCGATGAAGCTTGGAATTTGATTGAGTAATTTGTTTGGGATACTCGTGAATTTGAGATTCATTGTGCATGCAACCCACCCTCTTGCATATCTCATGATACCCCTCCTATGTGTACACTTTGCAGTTCTTTTGACCATGCTAGTACATCTTGTCCTTATGATTGTTGGATTCCAAATTAATAGAAAGTTCTCCGCTCTGTGTTTAAATTATCTTTTTCGGAATAATTACTTTCTTGTTCATTGGGATTATATGTATACTTAATTACATATGCTTCCGTGATGCTTTATCTGGTTTATATTTGCATATGAGATGTGATTTCTAAGCATGTTCATGATTGCTGTTTGATGTTGTTGTTGCCAAATTGTCACGTACATATGAAACTGAGTACGTACTTGACAAGTGTGTATGATATGTTGCTTAGTATATAGCAATCTTCAAGATGCTTATTTTGTTTTTGGTGAGCTAATATATTTGATATTTAATTTTTTAGCTTTGATAATTTGGATTGTGATACTAATATTATGATTGTGGTTACCACTAATTATGATGGACATGTATCATTATATTGATATATATGACATTACTTTTGTGGTCTACTTATACATTGGTTTTCTGTATGATAGTTTCACATTGGTATATATTCATGAATCATGAATATCAAATGTCTTACCATTTACATTTTCATAAAAATACAGTGGAGGTATCTAGATGTGAATTTGAGTCTTAATGTGTAATATATTTGATTGGCATCCTCTGATGAAATTAGCATTGCTATGTTGTAATTGGTAGAGATTTCGGCAATATATTGTTGAACTAAATATTCAACAAATTGCATGCCTTCAATTTGAATGATATTTGATTGTTTTGCACATTGATACTTGTGTGAAGTTGGAGTTAATCGGATCGCTACTAGCTCAGCGCTTGTTTGGTCTAGCTTTTGGGAGTGTTTTTTGAGTTAAAAAGAACAAACTAGGTCAAACAGTGCTTTTTTTATAAGCTAATAACTGTTTTCCAAAAACAGCTCCAAAAACAGAAGCAGTAAATTGTTGCTTCTGCTTCTTACAAACTAATCATTACTCAATCTAGGAATTCTCTAGTGATTAGTTTCCATAATTTCAAATAAATATTAATTATGATTCTTATAAAGATAGTATTTAGATATTTTAATATTATATTGTTAGAACCTTTAATATTATCTTGGTCATTTTTATTATCTAATTCCTTTGCAAATATGGTATTAGTAAATTTTTTATATATAAATATTTAATTTAAAGAATTGTATAATTAAGTAAGACCATATATAGTTATAATAATAATAATTATAACTATACGATTATAATTATTGTTAAAATCAAAATTTGATAATATGTTTAAAAATGAATAAAAAAGAGAAAATGTAAATAATCATATGATAATTTTACTCCAGAAAAACACATGATAATTTTTAAAAGTAATTAAGCTAACAAATTAAATTTAGCAAAAACACTTATTTCATAAGTTAGGCCAAACATTTTAATTTAATAAAATCACTTATGTCATAAGCTAGGCCAAACACTTCACAGTCTCTCCAAAAATAGCTTTTATGAAAACTGTTTATAAGATGCAAAAATACTTTTTTAAAAATTAGGCTAAACAGGCACTAAATTTATGTGCAATGTGTTTAGCGGTGCATGTTTTGAGAATGGAATTCTTTTTAAGCAATCTTGTAACTGTGGGGTTATATTGATGCATATTTTATACAGTTTGGTATAAATTGACGATTATCTGTTTTTGTTGAGATAAATTTCTCAAATATGGGGGTTATAGGCTACTTATAATACATGGCTTTGGATGCAAAGTGTTTATAAAGATGGCTATAAATTTGCATGGGTACTTCTTCCTAAACAAGCCTTGCAAAATAGAGTGATGATATACTCTATAAAATATGTTGTACACTATTTTGTGACTTGTGACTCTCGAGATGGCATGCTAATGCATGGCGTAATGCTATATATCCTTAGTTGAAAGGAAGGTTTAAATTTTTTGATGCATGCTTAGCTTGTTGGCGGTGTATTTTATGGTTTTTATAAGTGCATGCTTATTGATTTTGATGGTGGATTTTTCTGAGGGGTTATCTTGACGAGTTAGACTTTTATAGTCATCATGTTCTTTATGAAGTTGTGTAGCCTTTTGTGGCTAACATTTTATTATGAGTTGTTAAACCCTCATAAATTTAATTAGTAGCATGCTATATTGATGAGAATTAATTTCTTATAACTTTTCTGGTCTTTTGACGCAGAATTAGTAGGCCTAGCTTGATGCGTCAAGAATGTTGAGATGATAAATCAAAACATGTGAAGAGAAGAGTTGATCAACTTAAATTGGAAATTAGCTCTTAAGCTAATCGAATCATCGAGGGGAATGAGACTGAAGCATAAATTAAGTCGACACAGTGGAAACCCGTCTCCGGAGGTATGGCGATCCCATGAACGGAGTTCAACGGGTAACAACGAAGCTGCTATATAGAGGTTGACTTGGAAGAGCACAATTTGCAATGTATGTAATATTTTTCAGCGGGGTGTTCCCGGGTCTCGTTCCTATGATGATGGTGCTCTTCATGTGACGTTTGAGGGTGAGGATATATTCCTCTTAATGAGTCCAAATGCATACATTTGCGAGGTGGTTAGTCACAGGTCACCTTTGGAGGATTCACCTAAGTGAGTGTGGCGGTGGGGTCGTCGCTGTGGGAAATTAGGCTACTCCCTAATGACACTCATGATACGAGATTCGTGCGCATGACCGAAAAGCGCCCCACAGATAGAACCTTGGTGATACCCGTACCGTGTGTGAGGTGGTTTGAAATTCGGTCAAAGGGAACTTAGTTCAAGGTATCATACCACTAATGTTTCTTCGGATGAATAGCCATTTACACTAAGTGTAGGTTCAAACCCGGAAGGTACCTACACCTATTACATGGTATCATACGCTCATTATATATAATCTATTTTTAAACTCTATATTTTATTGAGTTTATTAATTTTTAAATCATGTGGGGGTGTCGAATCTTGGGAGAAGGCTGCAACTGAATTATTTTACCAGTGCAGTGGGGGGGCATTCATTTTCTAAAGAGAGTGTTCTTACACGCTTCGACCCAGGCTAATTCTGATCCCTTTATCTCCTTTCTCTTCATTCATATTTTTTATTGATGTTGTTTTGTACAATTTCATGTAATTTTCTATATATTCGACATGTTTACATGAATGATAATTTTGTTATTATATGTTTGTTGGATTCTAAATTAATAGAAAGTTCTCCACTGTGTGTTTAAATTATCTTTTTCGGAATAATTTTCCAACATGGATTGTTGATATATATTTCGGTGCACCAAAAGAATGGAAACAATATTACATGAAGTGTAAAAATTCGGGTTCGGATCAAGTTCAAATCAGTCAATTCTAAAATTCAGAGTAGAAATTAATGTCACGCCCAAATTTTTTTGGTGTCGGTCAACTCTGTCGAAAAATTTGTAAGGAATAACATTTGCACAAAATTTGTAAGGAATAATTATTATAAACGTTTTTTGTTTAGTTATTAACATCACTTCAAGTTAAAGGTTCTGATAAAAAAAAAAGGTTCTATTTGCGTATAAATGTATAATACATATTAATAACATTTGCTCCATGATAAAACATGTAATTTATGAAGTGCACCTGGAACATGTGCTTCAAATACTACTATTGTTTACTATTGTTATTATGATTGTTCACTTTTGTTATTATAATTGTCCACCAAACAATAAAATTGTTAACTCTTGTTATTGAGATTATTCATTTTTGTTATTATGATTGTTCACTTGCACTATTTCGGAGCATACAATTGTTCAGGTGATTTTATTAAAGTTAGTTCTGATAGTATTCTTTCCGGCTAGATTCTAATTCAATTCAGGGGTAGATCTTAATTGTGTCACTTTTCAAATTGCTGATTGGATCGATTTCAAGTTTTCTCGTGATTCGGATCAAGATTGCATCATCCAATCGGGTGTCAATCCGAGTTCGAGTTCGGATCTCAAGTTTGTTTCGCCAGGTCTACAACCCCTCAAAAGAAAGAAAAAAGGGAGCCTAGATTTCCAAAGCTAGAGACACCCGACAACCATGATAAAACAAGCAACAAAGAAGAGGGAAAATAATAATAATAATAATAATAATAATAATAATAACAATAACAATAACAATAATAATAATAATAATAATAAAGAAAAAGAAGCATAAAACACAAAAACTTATACATAATTAATTCGAGCAAGACATGTCCATTGAAGAGTCTAGATCCAACTACAATAGCCATGCCAACAGCGGCAATCATGAGTGCTAGTATTGTACAAACTTGGCTGTGTCAGTGGGAAAAGCAGCCTCACAAAACCCACACATCCACCTATGAATGCCAGACTTACCAATATCCCTGCACAAACCAACAAACCATACATATTAGGCTGACTTTTCAGTTACATAATGCTGTTTTGTTTTAACACGGGATGCAATTATGTTGCTAAACTCAACATCTACCTCATTGAAGAGTGAAATGATATTTGTGTCACATGACTCTTAATTTTTGTCAGTTTTGTCATTGAATTTTTAAATTTGTCAAATATCCCACCCAACTTCTAAAATTTGTCAAATACGCCACAAAACTTAATCTTGACCTTCTACTCCATGTGGCATCTTTGACAAATTTTAGAAGTTAAATGGCATATTTGACAAATTTTAGAAGTTGAGTGGTAAAACTGACAAGAATTAAGAGTTATGTGACACAAATATCATTTAACTCCCTGACCCTGATTGAATGACTGACTAGCTTTGACAATTTAAAACCTCAATCAGGATCAAATATCCAAAATGTTTAGAGAGCATTTCGTCAATCGAAAATCCTTAAAGTTGGTCAACTTTCCCAAGTTGACATACCTTCTCCATGTTTGGCTGCATTTGGATTAAGGAAAAATTTTACAAGGGACTCACAATTTTACACCAGGAAAAATTCACATAGGGGAGGGGAGTTTAGGGTAATTTTTCCCATGGATAACTTTTCCTAAGATTTTTACCAAATGCTCTCTTATAATCTTTCTTATCCTGAGGTAAATTAGGCACTTGAATGAAGCTCAATTAGCGGTCTGCACGGAATTTATGCTATAGTTTAGGTCAAGTATTATGTTAGATTTCTAGTTTGATTTGTCCGAAATGGTGAATCAAAAAGTGGTAGCATGCCAAGGAATTCATATTCTGAAGTTAAACTGAATGTCACTAAGAGAAACTCTCCATGCAGGAAATTTGAGACAGGAGGTAATAGGGGAAAAGAAATACATATTACATGCACCTAGAGTATCTGCTTCAGGTAGATATAAGTAAACAATTATGTTATTGAGAATGAACAATGGATATGTATGACAGTATGAGTGAACAATTATGCTATTAAGAGTGAATAATGGATAGGTATAAGTGAACAATTATGCTATTAAGAGTGAACAATGCTCATATTTGGAGCACATGTTCCGAAAGCGTGTAATAAATTGCAGGGGAAAAGGTATTGAAATCACCAAAGGAAAAGGAATGTTGACTACATACCTTTTCGTCCAGAGTAATATAATACTGGCAGTCCCATGAAATTGCAGACGGTATGTGCAACTAATGGAGCAGCTAGATGGCCTGTCAGAGAGTAAAGTATATTATGAAATTAACGAAATTAAACAGCCTAAAGGAGACGCGCTGTTAAGGCATTAAGAACTGTAAATTGACCACAAAGCTTTGGTTATACACAGGCATAGTTCTAACGATAATAGGCGGAGTGCCGATTTTAGATTGGGATAAGACCTAACAGCAACTATTGAAAAATGTACCTTCTAATTGTCAACATCACGGATACATGCCTCATGATGGAGAATGGAAGGGTTAAAGGGAAAATCAGCTTGGGGCTGGTAGGATGAACCAACATCTCTTTATTCAACAGTAATATTTGTATTTTAATATTTAATATAGAATATATGTGACAGGATACGTAATCCAATGTTTTGCCTCCTAGTTTTTTGCAAGCTGGCAGGTTCTGCACTTATACACAGCTCAAGCCAACTGGCCAAGGAAAGACCTAAATGAGCAAAAACAGCAACGTCGGAATTCCCATATCATAAAGCCACAAGGGAAAATAGTAGGAATGAACAATTTTGATCCATACGACAAATAACTTTCAACAATCACATAATCAACAAACTCAAGATGGCTATCATGCAAAACCTCATCAAAAGTTTTAGAAAAGCTGGGAAATAAGGTATAACTGTCTTCGAGCTTTTCAGAATTAGTAAGAATTGTAGTCTATCCATGCAATATAGCAGAAGTTCTACTCTAGTCACGGCACGACCAACAACATTTCCCACACAACATTGTTCAAGGACAAAAGAGTCTTCCTGAAGTAATTCAACCCATTTTAGCTTCTTTATTTATTTATTTTTTTTCTTCACACTTCTTTTAGTCATTAGTGAAATTCAAAGCATCATGATCACTCCAAAAAGCCAAATTCCTTGGAAAGTGACAGAAGAATGCATTTGTTTGAGAGAGAGAGATCTGAGCACTTGTGTGATGACAGGTGTGTGTGTGTGTGTGTGTGTGTGTGTGAGAGAGAGAGAGAGAGAGAGAGAGGAGGGGGGGAGTAAAAGAAGATGAATGCGTCTGCTCTTTTATTTTTTTTGGGAGGGGGTGCTTGTGACTTGTGAGTGTGCTTGAGATAGAAAAGTGAGAGAAGAATGCACTTGTTTGAGAGAGAGATGGTTTAAATAAGAGAGAGAGGAGTGTGTGTGTGTCTGTGTTTTTTTTTTTTTTTTTTTTGGGGGGGGGGGTACCTTGGAGAGAGAAAGGAGGAGGTGGGAGTGAAAAGGAAACAAGTTGTGAAAAACGTCGATGTTCAATGATACTAGTGATTGTTTGGGCTTTAGGTGAACAATCACACTTAACACAATAGACCTAATTCGGTAATTCCTATCAGTTATTACAAGGGAATTCTCATTATAGTTGATATGTTACCAAACATGGTAATGCATGTACTTTTGATTCCATTACATGGTTGATAGCAATCAACCAAATAAGCCACTAGGTACAGAGTCTTTTGAAAAGTGACCATTTTGGATGAACTAAACTCCCTAGCTTGGGAATTCCACACATGAGAATAAGAAAATGGCAAAGTGATATAAGAGGTATCAAGCGAGAAAGCAAAAGGTCCAAAGTAGAGCAACTACTACATTTTTGAAATGCTCTTGATAGGATCATTCCACCGAATTTCAGGTAGCACCATTCCAAAGTCCATCAGTTGCTCAATATTGGTCAGGAAATTCTCAAGTTTGTTCTTTTGGTCTCTAAGTTAAGGTTGGATGCATTGTTTTGAAACAAAATTGCGTCCAGTGTAGGTTGGGTAATCAAATGTCATGAGTGGTCTGCTTCGCCAGGCTCTTATCAATGTAGTTGAGGCTCAATTTGGGATCAAATGCTTGGAGACTGTTTTTAGGTACAATCAGTAACGAGGAAGATACAGTAGCCTTTTTTTTCATTAATGGGTGATACAAAGGACCAAGCCGAGTTGGATTTAGTGTGTACATTACAAAAGGAGAGATGACTGAAGCTGTCAAAAATATTTTCGTAACGAGGAAGATACAGTAGATCCTACACAAATCCTACCTTCAAAAACTTTCAGGATTATTTCTTGCTACAATGTTTTCTATGAAGATGTGCTTATAATCATGAAGTGTTGTCCCCCATCACATGTGAGACGACAATGCACTTCAGTTTCATATAAGTACTTCTTAGTTCTCAGCACATTGTGATTTCCAATTTCAGAGGAAAGGGAACCTCTATTGTCACCAGAGGATCACTCACGTACCCATATGATGCAACACTAAATTATCAGCACAAAGAAAAACATTGCATCCCTATACCAAAAAGAAAGCACACCCATAAGCCTTCTACCCCGCAAATATTAAATGTTCTCCGGTATTGTAGTCACAAGAAACGTTAGGAACATCCACCAAATATGGCTCGATGAATTAAGAAAAGCAGCAATCACTTACCAGTTCTGACAAAAAGGAAAGATGCATATGAGCCAAAGACCATTGTATATGCTAGCTGGGTACCTAAAACCAGTGAAAGTAACAACATGAGTACTATGGCATGTTCATGCTGGAAATAGTCACTAGAACGCCTCCCAGGTCGCTAGTTCTAGAACGCCTTCCAGGCTGTTTGTTCCAGAATGCCTCCTGGGTGGTTAGTTCTAGAACATGGATCACTATATTTATTTATTTTTTGGTACAAATATAGCCTACTAAACGTATTAAAAGTCATAACTTGATAAATTATTAGTCACATACATATTAGAAACTCAGTCAGAAAAAGTACGTCACACCATAACTCCCAGATGAAAGGTCTTAAGAATTATTTCTAGACTTCTTCTACATGTTTACATTAGAAGACTCCATTGATATTGCTGACAAATAATGGCAACAAGAAACTTCCAATTTATGATTTAAATTTATCAGTTTAAGGAAACAAGAGTGTTTTAACATTTTCATATTATTTTCAGATTTGATTTCAAAGTTTCTTGATCTTAAGCAAAAGCCATAATGCTTGCCCCATATATCATAACTTAGCCCAATGTCAGCAACACATGGATGATCAATTTCAAGCTTTTTGATGCTGATAATATCTGATACTCGGACTCTTCTAAATAGTAGCCGTACCCGTGTCCGACACGACACGACGTGGATATGGACACAGGATATGTGTCCGATACCCACTTTGGCAATCGGACACTTTTGAGTTGTCCTTGGATGATCCATAACTTGAAGTGGTTATTTTGGAGGATGATGTATAGCGAATACACTCATGTTAACTAGGGAAATTTTAATTGTTTTATGGATTAACTCCATAAGTTTACTATTTATTTTTATGTTAGACTTTATCTAAGTTGTTATGATTGTTTTATGAACAATGATTATGAACTTTTTAAGTATTTAGCTTATCATAATAGTTGTGTGTGAACCCATATCCGTGTCCCTGTACCCGTGTCCAAATACAAGACCCTGTCCCCGAGTCCTACAAAAGCAAAAAAGTTGTGTCCGACCCTCAGATATGTGTCCAGGTCCGACACCCGTACCCGAGTCAGAGTAACATTGCTCATAATCTTCAAAACTTGTAGTTGAGGTGGAGAGAGAGAGAGAGAGAGAGAGAGAGAGAGAGAGAGAGAGAGAGAGGGGGGGGGGTTATGCAATTGACAAGGAAATAAGAAGTTTCTAACTTATGGTTCAAGTTTAATAGTTTCATATTACTTTTGCAATGAATTTCAGGAAAATTGTTTTTAAGATATGTTATTCAAATATGATTCAGACAACGATAAGTAATTAGTACTTTAATTAGATTAGAATGTTAGGTTGGTATACTGTTGTGTGAGAAGTTTCTAAGCTATAAATACCCCTATATTGTGGAAGAAGCTTGAGTTGAACTTTCTCGCAAGGTCATTACTGGGAGATACACACCATACTCCGTGAAGAAATCTACTAAGAAATCAATGAACACTAGGACTCTAAAATTTATCTCCAAAATAGATGATTACGTGATGATCTTATATCTGGCTCTGTAAAAATGTAGAAAAGTTCATGGATGTCTATAATGTAGAGAATTCAATTACATATGGAAATGTTACAAAAATTTAGAGAATCTGAAGTATAGGAAAAAGATGTGGAGAGCTCATCACAAATGTAAGATGAAGAAAGTGTAAAAATAAAGGCCGAATAAACAGACAACCCCTACCCCTCTTGGCAAACTGGCACTATGAAGCCCAAATGGATGGGAACCTATATATATATATATAAAGAGTAATGAGCTTGCAAGAAAGTGCAACTCCAGCACCAAATAGACTATATGTTTATGTATTTAAAACTATATCACTTTAAGTTGAAAGAGCATATACCTACGGCCACGGAGGTTTTCAGTAGACTGCAATTCTTCCGAATGTAGAACTCCAGTACATGGTTCAAGTGAGCTGCATAAAAATTAAGCAACCCATTGATGAATTAAACAATAACACATAAATCACAGAAGATTTACTTAATCAAAGTATCAAAATTATTACAATTATCGTCTAATATCCCAACAGTGCCAGGTACAATGCTGCAGAGAGGGGGAAAACCTAGATGCAAGGACTTTATAAAAGTCTGCTATTGTTGGAACCTGAAGCAAGATGTCTATAATAACGAGAGAATCAACACAAAATTATCAACCATTTAAGGAGTCAAGTTGTAATATAACAAAACCATGCAAAGACAAACTACCGACAACAAGACTTAATTACTATTCAATGAGAGATATCCTAAGAAACTGCTGTATGATCAAATCAGAACACAAGTAGGTTACATGCTCCTTTTTTTTTGTTGTTGTTGGGGGGGGGGGGGGGGTGTCCACATTTAATGTGTAGCAACCTGCCATATTATGAAATTGCACTTTAACAATGACTATGATCTACACTTCAGTGTTTCAACAGTACATCCTAGGTATAGAAAGAAAAACATATGAACTAATATGGCAGCAAACACTATTAAATATATAAAGATAACATTGTTGAGAGAAATCATATTTGTTAGTGTATCATCACCATCAAGCGAATTTGTAGAGATGGGGATGTGTACACTTGTCAATTCGGTCGGGCATATATTGGGTTCGGGTAAATATGGGTCCGATGTATTTCGGATTCGGGTAAATACATGCGGCTTATTTCGGTTTCAGGTCAACCCAACGGGTTATGATTGCGACCTTTTTCCATTTTTCTTTAAAAAAAATAGTCTCTAAATACTACTTTTTGTACAGTATACATGATGAAATATGGTTATCTTCTAGTAACGATGGATTATTGTAACCATTTTAACTTAAATTAGAGAAATAACAAATAAATAAGTTGCGCTTATAGTTTAATAGTTAAAAACTACAATGAAAAGTCACAAATTCTAATAAAGTTGAACTTAAAAAATTAATTTTTCGGGTCAAACGGGCAGGTCGGGTTTGACTGGCTGATTTTCGGGTTTGGTATATTTTGGGTTTCGTTGAGAAAATTGTGTTCAAAACCCAGAAATTTCAGACGGGTTTAGGTCGGGTCAGAAATTGTCTGGTCTAGGGATGTGCATTATCTGCTTTCAATTTTCACCAATATAGAATATGGAAATCTATTAAATTTTGGTGATTTATTATAGAAAATTATATCCACCAAAATAGAGAAGGTACTTAATTAATTGGGTGAGCAATTAAGAGAATAATAAAAGAGGGACTAAGAGATCAATTGTTGAGGAAATTCAAAACAATATCAGATCTCCTAGACTGGGCACAAATAGCAAACTCCCTAATTATCATGCTTAAGAAGCTTACTGAACAAACTAAAACCAGCACATTACCCAACATTCTAATACAAAATGCAAAAACTTGAGTTTAGAAAAGTCTGAGGGCCAATGTTAGTAAAGAGTACGAGTTATTTCATAACTAAAATTTCCTTTTTGACAAAACTTGTGGGGAAACACCCCCCCCCCTGGTGGCCTTGAAACTTTCCGCTGATATGGTGAACACACAATCCACTCTGAAAAACTGTATCCAGTGAAAAACTTTGTCTTCATTTAGAATTTGGATAGCCATGTCCAAATCGAAATTCAGGTAGTGTTCTGGTGTAGCAACTAGGGTCTTGGTTGTCTGAATTGTTTGGCCGATTCAAGTTCGGACAAATTCGGTCGCTCGTACAACTGGATTGCTACATCAAACATTTTGTCTAAGTATAATTTGGTCTAAAATCTCATGAACTCTCAACCAAAAAATCTATATAATCGGGTTCGTGCAGTTGCACACTTGCACCCAACTAACCCTCATAAAGAAAACGCCATATTTCATAAGGTGGCTATCCATCGGCAATGGTAAGAAGGTAATTGATAGTCTCTTCCTTTTCAAAACACATAGAAAACCTGCTCGCCAACTTAATGTTTCTCCTCTTAAGCAAGTCTTCGGCAGCACTCTTTACTTTGATCGCTAACCAAACAAAAAAGAAAGCCTCTGTGCCATGTGTCAAATGTGATTCAAAGTTCTTTCTGTTGGATTTTAAAAATAAAATCAGGACAAGGTGAAGGCGTGATTTTAGTGCTTCCCACTTCTTTTGTTTAGGGATGACACCCCCTTGGTGCCTTATAAATATATCGTTTATAACTTATCAAAAAAAAAAACACTCAAAGATTATTCCAATCTGAAAACCCAAAAAAATCGGAAGACCAGAAACAAGTAGAACATAACTTAAAACACAATTAGTCATTACAACTTTGGAAGGAAGCCAACTTACCCAAGCTGAAGAAGATGGGACAGATGAAAACAACCGTTTTTGAGTTAAATCCTCCACACAAGAGTAAAGGTATCATACAACCCCGAAATACTAATTCCTCAGTAATTGGTGCCTGTTCAATCACATAAGAAATTGGCAAATGAGACAGATGATCAATCACATTTTCAAGATAAAAATCAAGATAGAAACAAAATATTATTGTGGAAACTCAATAGGAAACCAATCTCTTGTTTTTCTTAGGAGACAACCTCTAACAAATATATTAAAATAGAATGTCAGATTTTATCTCAACTTCAAATATGGCAAACAAAACTAGTTAGTAACACTGAATTTCCAAAATAAAAATGTCAATGTGTGGGGGGTGTCTAGCACCAAAAGAGAGCCAGCAAATTCAGCTAAGGTCTGTAACCCCAGACCTCGAGAAACTCTTATCTTCAGCCACATCTTCCATAAGTTGCAAATGTGCCATTCTGCCCATTCATGATCTTTTAAAGCTTTAAAGGATCCATCTCCCAGGATTTGTCAAGTCCTCAACTTTCTCCACCAAGTCGGACATGGTGGCTCCCACTGAAGCCATCCTTTCGTCAAAAGCGGCAACCACCTCCTTATTGTCCTTGCCATTCTTAAGGGGTTGCTGCTTAGTTTCCTCCATCACACTTGGACATAATTTTCCCCAAATGTGGACTTCTTGAATCAAGGCTCTAGGATCATATAAGTTGCAAATGTGCCATTCACAAAATTTCCACTTTTTCAAGCGAGTCTAATAAGGAGTTAAAACTTAAAACTCTTCTTCTGAAAGACAAACTCATCAAGTTCATCGACTTTTGGGTAGAAGTTTACCTCTTCCCCTTTTAATGCAGTAGATTTTGTGGATAGTTTGTATTTTGGTTGTACTGGTACATAATCATTGTAGGATTCTAATGTGTACGCGCATGTGCACGTGTATCCTATAGGCACAAAAATGCATCCATCTCTCAAGCAACCTTCATAACTCATAAGGTGATTGGCCAGCTACTAAGCAGAAATGTATGATTTCAGAGCCACTTTCAAGCACCTAGGACCTAAAAACTGTCATTGATATTGTAATTTTTGAAGACGACTATGACAAAGATGATTAAAAAGCACTCTATATAGCTCATGCTTAACTTCTGGTCACTCGCATGGGCCACAACTTCAGCCACTAGTAACGTGATGGTATGAAGTTATAGCCTGCTGGAACTCACATAATATATGCAACCCAATGGCTGGAACTTCAACCACTAGTAATATGCAGCCTTTTCATATTGTCATGAAGACACGTGTGTAATATTTCAGCTATCCTAATTTCAAGACACAAAATGACTGTCCTCATCAACTAGTAAACCCACAGCAGAAAGATGGAAAGAAATGATTGTAAAATACAACATAATGATGGAGAGGCTACACAACACAACATGATGTCCAGACATCAAGGATACAGAATAACCTCTGATATTTGATCCTCCAAACTTACCACGACCAGATTGCGCCAAGCTGTAATGTCGGAGGCATAGGACACCATCAAGTTATATATCTTGCAAAATGTGGCATGTATATAGCTGCCTGCAGTGCCTTCACTCCCACCTTCATTCCATTGACAGAATGGCAATAAAGATTTCACCAGTGATCCCATGTACATAAGCAAAGTCAATAAAAATGGAAATGCCAGAGTGTGCCACTGTTTTATATACAATTGCAATTGAACAGTCAAACTTATCAGTCACCATTTCCTTATCTGCATAGAAAATTAAATGTGTAGTATGATACCAACATACTCTAAAGATACATCCCTTTAAAGAAACAAATCCCCCATATCAAACACCACGAAATACTTACCACATGACCAGCTCGAACACCATAGACTGCTAATACATCCAATATATTCAATCTCTGAATCTGCTAAAGTAGGAGAATGTCAAGATCACAAAACAATAATAAGGTAAAAATCTAATACATACTCCCTCCGTCCCAAATTAATTGACATTTTGGCTAAATTTTGACCATTAATTATTCACAAATTATAATGAGTTACAATATGAAATTACCTCCTAGTAATTTTTAGTAATGTATCTTTCTAATGACGGTAATTTCATATTGTAATTCATTGTAATTTGTGAGTAATTAACGGTCAAAATTTTATCAAAGTGTCAATTAATTTGGGACGGAGGTAGTATTTTGCAAGTAGGAAATGTAGCAATACACATACATGTAAAACAAAGAGATGAGGAGCTCGAAACAGCAGAAAATGAATCAACTATTCACTATCAGGCAGAACCTAACAACTAATGCTCCAATACGAGGCAGAAGTTTGAGCCAAGAACTGCAAGGATATGGTAAAAGGGGTCAGAGTAAGGCACAAAGGCCACAAAGATGTCTCAGATGCATGTCAGTGAAACAGAGTCCATAATCAGTACACCCCAGGTCCCAGTTCGGGCATCCATATGTGCAGAGAAACACACACACACACACACACACACACACACACAAAAATAAATATATTGCTTCCATCCAAGTTCCGACTACATGGACACACACACACACACACACACACACACACATATATATATATTGCTTCCATCCAAGTTCCAACTACATGGAAGCCTTGGTAGTATGCAAATTTTTGTAGTGAATGAAGCTCTTAAGGCTAAATGGCTTTGGAGGTACGCTAGTGAAGATGATATTCTCTGGAAGAAAGTGATCATGGCCTATGTTACTCTAAATCTTCATTCCCTTACCGTATGAGTGTCGGATCCTCAATACCCAGATGAAGGTATCAACACTTCAAATTAGAATGAAAATATGCAAAATTTCATACCTCTTGCAAAGAGCATATGAATGCACTTTATCGATTGTTAAATAACCTAAGAGGTACTGTAAATTAATGCTTTCATTTTCATAAAATCCCATTGTTTCAGTACCTAAAAGGTATATGTGCACATTTGTAATCAAGTCAAAATCACTTTTAAGTAGAGGTCATCCAATGACACAACAATTTCCTTACCTTTTCTTAGCCACCACCATCTATCTATCACCATCCTCCACATACCTCCCATCGTACTATGTTGATAATGTTGTATCTAAGGTCCCTACTACTATTGACATTTATTTCCAACAAACCTAACTAAAGGGACAAATGGCACAACAGTGGGGCGAATAGCCAATAACACAAACCCTTCCCAACTTCAACAACCTATATTACCCAATCATGAGATTGATAACATGTTCCTCACCCATCCTCCAAAACATCATTGTTCTCCACCTTTTCCTAGGCAAGGACTTATGATGAATACAAATCAGCATCTTACATCATCATCTTTAAGCCAAGATGCTAATGCTAAGGTCTCAAGCTCACATAGTATCATTAATATAAATGATGGAATTATTCCTTGGGTGTTCACACCTTCAACAAGTTTTAGGCTTTTTTCATGGGCCTTACCTTGAGAGTTTCTAGAGGTTCCACTGCTCCAAGCTTAAACGAATTACTGCAATCCGTTATTTGCAATATTATTTTATTAATGTATCTCTTCCTTTGAGGGTGGAAATCACTCAACATATTGTCAAGAACAAGCAAAGTATGCAAACAAGCAACTTTAAAAGATCAAACTCAACTATTAAAGAGAAAGAGAGTTGAAGCTAACACGACCCAAGCTAAGCCACACCACCATTAAGACCCCTACACTATGTATGGGAAGGGGGTAAGGAGGAGCAAGCAGTAAATAAAGATATCTATTATCCTTGCTCTTGTTTGGAAGACAATGGAAGAAGAGTAAATAAGAATATAACTACTCCTAGTATCTTCCTCCCTTCCCAAGCAAAAGCTTAACCTTCCTTAGTTTAACCATACCACCAAAGAAAGATTAAGACTCTAGTAAAACAACAATCTAACTAAGCCAAGGTAAGAAATATGCTAGCAAGAGTTAAGAGTTTAACCAAAGGCACACCTTCTTAACTTCATTCGTTATCTTCTTACCTTCATTTATGATTCATCTGAATATTACAAAGTTATGTGAGAGGCTATTCAATGCCTTCTCCGGTTTCTTACAACGGTCATATGGCCAGGAGAGTGACTAGAACAAGGTTTAACATAAACTAGAATTACAAACTAGTGCAATCAAGCAAGAAACAA
This sequence comes from Portulaca oleracea, assembly GCA_029582165.1. Taxonomy (NCBI): domain Eukaryota; kingdom Viridiplantae; phylum Streptophyta; class Magnoliopsida; order Caryophyllales; family Portulacaceae; genus Portulaca; species Portulaca oleracea. The sequence continues at coordinate 42,161,007 of CM055872.1, read as the reverse complement.
TCAGATCTTGACACCTCAATAACATGTTCATGTAACCATTATGGTGTCATCACGAAACAACCTTAGACTTCAACCTTGGTCTAGGATATAAGTAGAAGCTAATTGACAGTGAGAGCTCTCTTGGTAATGCCATCTTCAGAAAATAAATAAATAAAAATAAAAATAAATCAGCAGGCACTATCGGCCTTCTCCACAGAGGTAAAAGGATTTTCCTTCTTGCTGAGCTGGATAAAATCAACCATTCTCTGTAATTTATCTTAAATTCTTTTATGGCCATTTGATAAATTTTTAGACACGCTTTCAGGCTACTAAACTTGCAAAATGAGCTAAGAAATATTAGAGCATAAACAGACCACCTTTTGAACTAGCATTTGGGTGAGATCAGTTTTGCATAATTGAGACAGCAGATTTGAGGTAGGAAGTGACCTCAAATTTGCATATAATTTGATTTATTGGAAACAAAAACCACTCTTTAACTAAAATGACAAGCTCACTGATTGTTGGTCAAGTCTCTCGAAGAATTAAAAACTGTGCACAAAACCGGGTTTGTAAATTGATTTAAACCTCAATTTGAATAGGTCTTTGGATATCAAAAGTGGGATGGCTCATCAGACTTTAGGAGCAGCCGAGCAGGACTGCTACTCCCTATTCCCTCCATCATTAAGCCATAAGATTGGCCTTGCAATCTAGGTGCGTGCCATTTTCACCGCCTCCTCACACTTTAACTAGAGGCCTTGAATTTAAAAGGACTTGTGAGTTTTGCCATCCTCCTCCCTCTCAGATGCCATGCATCAGCATATCGAACAAGAGGGCAGTGATCCATAATGAAACAAGCCTTGCAGGCCACTGGCTACTTTTGAAGTTTTGAGTACAGGAAGGTATCACACGAGCTAGACTGAAAATTTTAGTTATCTATCAAGATGTTCCCATATCAACGTTTCCAACATCTTCCACCCTTCCTATGAAGTCATGGACTTATTCATCGTGAATCCCAAGTGTCTGAAGTGTCACTGTTCTAAATTACTCAATTTGTTTTCTCTCTCTGTTAGAGCCCACTTATGTCATGCAGCTTCTGTATTGAGAATATGCTAATTTTTGTTCACCATCAAAATGCACATCCATATGCATTGTAATGCTGACAAGGAACATTCTCTCCATTACCATTTTGAATTTTGTTAAAGTGCAAAATTGGGCTTCAACTATCAGTTTAAGCTTTTGGTTGAGATGGTTTCATACAGTATCAAGGCCAGATTGAGTAAGACGTCTCAGGTTCGAATCTCAACAGCCCCCATGTTTATTTGCACAAGGTTAAGAGGACCTTTGCAGCATCCTCGCTTCAAGCCCAAAGAACATTCCTGTGAGGAGCGTGTTAGAGTATAAAACCATTGTTAGGCTTTCAACTATCAGCTTAATTTTTTGGCTAAGGTGGTTCCACAAACTTGTAGGACCCATAGTTATTAAAATCCCGATCCTGATGTACGATCCTACGATTTTATGATCAAAAATCCTCGATGCGATTCTACTATCTACATGCCGATCCACGATCCTACATGGCTTAATTCCAATCCTAACGACCCCATGAATTCGAGTTAGGATCCCGATTTTAACAACCTTGGTAGGACCCCATTGGCAATCATCACTCCAAGAACAAGGAGGTTTCAATTAAATACCGAAAATTGTTATGTACACCAAGAACCTCCGAATGCTATTCATCAGTCAAAAGGCTATCCAGAGTAATGGGAGGGATGATGGAAATTCAACCGGATTGGCTCAAGCAGGTGGATTGAACTTACTAACAACAAAAATAATTCAAGAAACTTCAACTGCACAGCTTATAGCATACTCCTCATACTCACACTGGGAACAATATCAATTGAAAATGGAAGTGCCCATTCACGATACAATATCAGAAACTTGCTTCTCCATTTTTTCTACTTTTTCCTCAATGATACCATGCTTAACAAACAACCCCAAATAAACCACCAAAGAATCCCATATATTTAGCCTCCACTCTATCATTAATACAATCAAATAGGGTTTAGGATAATGGTGAGTTGAACTTTAAAAATGTATCACAACAAGTTGGACTATTGAACCCTTGGATTTTAATGTACCGCCGCTGATTTACTCCAAACTTAACGAGATTTTGGACTACTACAATCCAATATATGATAGTTTGGAACACTACAAAATCCAATATAACATAGTTTGGACTACCACAATCCAATATGTTAAAATTTGAGATTACTACCATACAGGTTTCACGTAGGAAAACCACCAAATATGTTGGACCTACAATGTGGCAGCGCACTCAAATCCAAGCGTGGCTTGTCAAATTCATGTGTAACTTCAGTTTACCAAAATTTACCAGTTTTTGTCTAAATTTACCAAAGTTTATCAAAACTCACCAAAAATTACCAAAGTTAAAGAAATAAAAAAATCAATTTTGATATATTAGTGTAATTTTGCCAAAAATTACCAAAAGTTACTAAAAATTACCAAAGTTCACAAAATTTAACTTTTAACCAACTCTTTTTTACCCATAAATTTGACACATAATAGTTTAGCCTACTGTGATACCATTATCCCAACCCTTAGGCTTACTAAAATCCAATTTTGCATCAAATAATTATGTCAGAGCACAATTAAGTACAAACCCACAAAGCAACATTATCCCATATTCAAATTGATCACAAATGTAGCATTCCATCAACAGAACAAAAGTAAGAGCAATCACACAACAGAACCAGACGGAATAACTTGAAATCAACCCAAATTAAAAGCCAGAGATAGAAAGAGAGGCTTACAGGGAGTAGCGCAGAGGAGACGAGAAGAGAGAGGAGAGAAGAAACAGCGGCGCAGAAGAAGCGGCGAATCAGGAACAGCTTATACGACGTCGGAGGAGGGAGTCGGAGGATGAAGGTCGGAGCGTATAGGATGGCGACATACAGAAAAGTGAGGATGACGCAAGCCACAACCGCCATTGATTTCGACACAACAGCGATGCTCATCGCCATTTTACCTTCAGTTTCAGGTTCCATTGAAATCGAACCAACCAGAGGTGAATATTCGAAAGAGCAAGTTCGATCAATCAATCAGGTACCAAACATTCGGTTTCAGAGGGAGAGAGAGAGAGAGAGAGATGGAGAGTAGAGTGTGTGTATTGAAGTGTGAATCCTATGATCCCTTCATTGGTGGTGCTCGTTGGCATAGTCAAAATTGAAACTCCAGGCTTGACCTGGACAGAGACTCCTTTGGATTCTCACAAAAATTATGCTCCTCACGCGCTTTTTCACCACGCGCTCCCTTATTGGCTGTGCAAGACTTGCACAAATTGGAGTTCAGATCCTTTCGGGTTTGGATAAATCGGGCATGAGAGCAAATGCAATAGCAATCCCCCATTGAAATGAAGGTGGGGGTCTATTTCTTACATATCATCTATCATTCTTATTTTTAAAAACTTCGTTTTACTTCTTCTAAACAACATAATATCATTCTTATCTTTTAACCTTGAAATATTTATTTTAGACCCACATATTATGATTAAATATTCATGAACATATATGAAATGACCACAAATTCAAATGTAAATAATATAAAGTGGTGAAAATATAATGAAAAAGGGAGTAGTCTGATATCGTTCTTGCACGCTGCAGCGTTCTCAATTAGAAAATCTTCCTCAAAAGGTCCTTGTTGTATGAAAACTTTACTCTTTGACACAGTTTCCCGCTCTTCATTTTTACCACTCGATATGCTCTCAGACAAGAAGTTGTCCGATACACAGCTTTTTATGGTTATTTTTGAACCGAAAAATTTGCAAAAGTCTGAATTCGGATTAATATCAGGTTTAGTCGATGAGAAAATGGAAAATATTTTGTCCGGATTTTCGATAGGATCGTTAAACGTTAAAATTCATATGAAAAATCTATTATCATACCTGGATTCTTACGGGTCGGACTGAATCGGACATTGGGACTAGACAAATTTTTAACGACCTTTCTCCGACTAATATTTGATTGGTAGGCTAGCATGTCCAATTACATTTCTTTGTTTTGGATTTTAAGTGGGGTTTCATCTTTCCACGTCATCTTATTTTTAGTTTTCGTTTAAAGCTCATTTTTTCATTCTCCCTAATAAAGGAAAAATAAAATATTTATCATTATCCTATTTTACAACACTCAACATCCATTTTCCTAAAGTAAAATAAAAAAAAGTAAAATCAATCTCCGCCGGTCAAAAATAAGGAAAGAGGTAAAATGTGGAATTCATTTCGAAATAGTGTAGAATTAGAACTTATGGAATGGTTGGAACTCATTTCAATGACCCTAATGTCATTTCATTCCATATTTTAACAATGATATTGTGATATCCACTCCCCAAAAAAATCTATTAGTATTACCAAAAGTCTATTTGCACCGAAAATAAACCACTGAATGTGCCACATAACCCACGTGTAATTATCATTTTTTTTCTTTTTTTATTTTTATTAAAAAATGAAAACCTTCTTTCTCAGGAATCTATCTGAAAAAGCTGTCAACCCCTGTCTCTCCTACCTACTCCTCATTCAGACCTACACTCCCAATTCTTTCCCCGAACCCATTTTCATTGTCTCTCTCTAAAACTCATCGAATCCAACGTGCTTTTGCTGTCATTTACTCTCTCTATCACCAACAAAGATGGTCGGCCTTGGGGGTGGGAGCATCTCGTCAACCGACGTTTCCGGGTTGACTCAAGGGAACATCTCGACGCCCTCACCGACCAACGTCCTAATTGACCATGCTTTTGCATCGGGAGCGACGTTGATTGGCATTATCTATTGCAATACAAGGAACGATAGCACATAATTCTCATTCCTATGAATAATACAGGTGAGGAACTGGACACGACGAAGATTACGGTGGGATTTCGGAGGTATGCGTCGCAGTTGTAGTAATCAAGTGTGACTGTTATACATCATGTGATACAATATGCAATATCATATATGGAAAGCATAATGGCTAATTTTGAGGACGTTGACAAGAATAATGCTAAAGATCTCCCTGCGGCAAATATGACAAATAGTGATCCTTATCAAGGAAAACTATATTTTTGGGAGATAATTATGTGTATATGCTACAACGGTCATATTCAGGTGTGAAGCGCTTGATAATGATCTTGAAGGTTAGTGGAAGAAGCAAGTCAATCACTCCACTTTACAATAGAGAAGTTATGTAACTCAATATTTATTAACCTCTTGTATGTATTTACAGTCGATGTTCTTTATTTCACATATTCTTAGAAGACTTGAATTAAGTGAATTAGGAAATTCACTTGGGTAGCTAGGTATTGTTTGACACTTAGGTATGTAAATTTCATGGGTAGTTTGTGGTAGGTAAAAAATTACCATAAATTACCAAAAGTTACCAATAATTACCAAAAGTTACTTAAAATTACCAAAAGTTACCAAAATTATCGAAAATCACATGACACGTATAAAGTAGGTTTTTTTTCATTTATTCCTTTTATTTCAAAAACACAAATTTACCCATATAAATTTACCCAAAGTTACCATAAGTTACCAAAAATTACCAAAAGTTACCAAATATTACAAAAATTTATCATTTACCTTACCTCAAGATACCCATGAAATTTACAGGCCCTTAGTGAGTTGTAGATTAAGGTTGTGTTGTCTTGATTGACTATCGTAGATCAAGGAGGTATGTCTCTTTGATTGAGATTTGTAAACTTGCCTTGAAAGAACTCAAGTGAGTCGAGTATGGTGTAAGCTTGATTTGTACGTACTCAAGGGAGTTTAGATTGTCAACCACGTTGTACTTCTTAAGTGAACAAAAAGTGATGCAGTTCAAATCCTAAGTGAAGAGAAGTTTAGGTTTGGTGACGTAGCCCTAGTTAGAATGGTGAACATCGACTAAATCCATGAGTATTGTGCTCTTTAATTTTCGTCATTTAATTTTGTTTACATACCTTGACCTTAACTGTACCAAGGAATTTGACTGACGAGTTTGATAAGTTTTGTAGCCTTGACTCAGTTTTAGCCAATCACCTTATTCAATCCCTCCTTAGGATGCTTTTAAGTGGTATTAGATCAGGTCCACAATTGAAGGCTTAATTGCCTTGTGGAAAGATTATGAGAGATAGTGAAAGCAACAAGGTGAGTCAAGGGCCTTCAGTCATCAAGGACGTTGACACAATCAGCAATGAGGACATTGACAGAGTAAGAATTTGAACATAATTCTTATGTCCTTCATCTTGCACAATTTTGAGGTATACCACTTTTAACCCATTATTGAGTTTATATACCCATGGCATAAATTAAAGGGGAGGACCTTCACTTAACAAAGTTGTTAGGTGTTGCAAGACCTTCGATATCCTCAAGTATATGTTGCATTAAGGGGGAGTTTCCTATATCCTTTTTGATAAAAGTCAAAAAGGGGGAGATGATCATATTTATTGTTGAATTTTGTCTTTCATCAAAAAGGGGTATATTGTTGAGACTGGGTCAAGAACATTGGTGTCATGTTTATAGACGTTGATGACACAGTCAATGACATTGGCGACTGGAGTTATGTTGAGTGAAAGCCAAAATTCAAATTGACTAATAAATATCTTTATTGTTATGAATACAAGAGAAAGTTGAGAGAGAATAGAGTCAGAGGATGTTGGAGGCAAAAAGGAATGAATGAATTACATTAGCATCGAGGGCGTATTTATAATACAAGGATTCTTCATTGCTAAGAAAACTGGCTAAGAAAAGTAAGGGCATGGACATTCACACTATTATTCTATAACACTCCCCCTTGAATGTCCATTACCAAATGAACATGCCTCGTTAAAAACCTTACTAGGAAAAACCCATAGGGAAAAATCCTAGCGAAGGAAAAAAGAGTGCATAATTCTTGATACGCCAACATGTGCTGCCTCATTAAAAACCTTTCCAAGGAAAACCCAATGGGACAAAACCTGGGATAAGGGAAAAAGAGTATAGAGCGTATAATCTCCCCCTGATATGAGCATCAACAGACATCTCTGAGACGACGCAACCCAATTTTGCTGACTAACTTCTCAAAGGTTGCAGTTGGGAGAGACTTAGTAAATAAATCCGCAAAATTCTCACTAGAACGGATTTGTTGAACATTAATCTCATTTCTCTTTTGAAGATCATGAGTGAAAAAGAACTTTGGTGAGATATGCTTTGTTCTATCACCTTTGATGTATCCTGCCTTTAGTTGTGCTACACATGCAGCATTATCTTCATGTAAAATTGTGGGAACATCTTTTCCTGAAGATAGACCACAAGTTCCACGAATGTGTTGAATCACAGATCTTAACCACACACATTCTCTACTAGCCTCATGAATTGCCAAGATTTCAGCGTGATTGGAAGATGTGGCAATTATGGTTTGCTTCATAGATCGCCAAGAAATGGCAGTTCCACCACAAGTAAACACATAACCAGTTTGAGATCGGGCATTATGAGGATCAGATAAATATCCGGCATCAACATAGCTGATCAAATCTGTTGCCACTTCATGAGGATAGAATAAACCCATATTCATTGTACCTCGAAGGTATCGAAATATATGTTTAACTCCATTCCAATGTCTTCGTGTTGGACACGAACTAAATCTTGCTAACAGATTCACAGAAAAGGAAATATCTGGTCGTGTGTAGCTAGCAAGGTACATTAATGCTCCAATAGCACTTAAATATGGTACTTCGTGACCAAGGAGTTCTTCATCATCTGCTCGTAGTCTAAATGGATCCTTTTTCACATCAAGTGATCTCACCACCATAGGAGTACTTAATGGATGTGCATTGTCCATGTAGAATCGTTTTAGCATTTTTGCTAAATAAGTCGACTGATGCACAAATATTCCATTCTTACAATGTTCAACTTGTAAACCAAGACAAAACTTGGTTTTACCGAGATCTTTCATTTCAAATTCTTTCTTTAAGTAATCTGCTGCTTTTCGAATCTTTTCTGGAGTTCCAATCATGTTTAAATCGTCAACATAAATAGCGATTATAGCGAATTTAGATCCGCATCTCTTTATGAAAATGCATGGGCAAACAGGATTATTTATATATCCTTCTTTCAATAAGTACTCACTGAGGCGATTATACCACATGCGTCCAGATTGCTTTAACCCATATAGAGATCTATTCAACTTGATTGAGTAAAGATCCCGTGGGTTCTTATTATGTGCTTCAGGCAATTGAAATCCTTCAGGGAGTTTCATGTAAATGTCGTTCTCAAGTTTCCCATATAAATAAGCAGTAACGACATCCATAAGATGCATAGTGAGATTTTCATGTACTGCCAGACTCAATAGGTATCGAAAAGTAGTAGCATCAACTACTGGGGAGTATGTTTCTTCATAGTCGATGCCTGGTTTCTGTGAGAAACCTTGGGCAACTAATCGTGCTTTATATCTCACGATCTCATTTTTCTCATTTCGTTTTCGCACAAAGACCCATTTGAATCCAACAGGTTTTATGCCTGTTGGTGTCTGACTCTGTGTCAGAATACTTCCCTTTTTGTAAGGGAATCTAACTCTGCAGTAATCGCATCTTTCCATTTTGGCCAATCTTTTCTTTGCATGCATTCCTCAACAGACCTTAGCTCATGATCCTCATTTTCATTCATGATATTCAGTGCTATATTATATGAAAACACTGTATCGACATCGATTTCACTTCGGTTCCATCTTATACCAGTCATGACATAATTGATTGAGATCTCATCATTATTGCAATTTTCAGGTACCTGAGTTTGTGGTGCAACTTCCACATTTGTCATGTCTGGGGACTCTTCTGGAGTCAATTTTTCCTCGTGTTGGTTATCATTATTCATTGCTCCTTTTCTTTTTCGAGGATTTTTGTCTTTGGACCCTACTGGTCTGCCACGCTTCAAATGTGGTCTAGACTCATTAGCAATAGCACTTTGTCCTGTTAGGACATCAATTCTAATAGGAGCATTGGCAACTGGGATGTAAGATTTAGTGAATCTCTTTGGGTCAGTAAACGCGTCTGGTAGTTGATTCGCTAGAGATTGTAAACGAATTATGTTTTGAACTTCTAGTTCACACTGCTTTGTACGAGGATCAAGATGCTTTAGCAGTAATTTGTTCCAACTTATCTCTTTACCCAACTGCTTAGATTCTCCCCCTAATGTTGGGAAAACTGCCTCATCAAAATGACAGTCGACAAATCGTGCCGTAAACAAATCTCCAGTTGATGGTTCCAGGTACTTAATTATGGATGGAGATTCGTACCCATCATATATTCCCAATCTCCTTTGGGGTCCCATCTTAGTGCGTTGAGGTGGGGCAATAGGTACATACACCGCACATCCAAAAGTTCGTAGATGGGAGATATTTGGTTCATGGCCAAAAACCAATTGTTGGGGAGAAAATTCATGATAACCAACTGGCCGTATACGGATTAATGTGGCAGCATGCAATATAGCATGTCCCCAAGCACTAGTTGGAAGCTTTGCTCTCATAAGCAATGGCCTTGCAATTAGTTGCAAGCGCTTAATAAATGATTCTGCAAGACCATTTTGAGTATGAACATGCAGCACGAGATGCTCAACTTCTATGCCAATTGACATACAAAAATCATCAAAGGCTTTAGACTTAAATTCACCAGCATTATCAAGACGAATTCTCTTGATAGAATGATCTGGAAAATGTGCTCATAATTTAATCAATTGAGCAAGCAATCTTGCAAATGCCAAGTTACGGGTTGACAATAAACACACATGTGACCATCTAGTTGATGCATCAATTAATACCATAAAGTATCTAAATGGTCCACATGGTGGGTCTACAGGACAACAAATGTCACCCTGTATATGTTCCAGAAATGCAGGGGATTCCACCCCTACCTTAGCTGGTGATGGCCTTATGATTAATTTTCCTTGAGAGCAAGCTGCGCATGAGAACTCATTAGTTTGAAGGATCTTCTGGTCCCTTAAAGTATGTCCATATGAGTTCTTTATGATTTTGCGCATCATTGTTGATCCGGGATGCCCCAATCTATCATGCCATGTGATAAAATCCTTTTCATTAGTAAACTTTTGGTTTACTAGCATATGTGCTTCAATAGGGTTAATCTTTGTAACGTATAACCCCGACGATAATGATGGTAACTTTTCTAACACACATCTTTTGCCCAATGTAAATTTAATAAGATGCAAATATTCAACGTTATTTGCACTGATTGTCTCAATATGATATCCATTTCTGCGAATATCCTTAAAACTTAATAAGTTTCTTTGAGACTTGGTGGAATACAATGCATTATCTATGTGAAGATAGGTTCCACCAGGTAGTATTATGTGAGCTCTTCCGGAGCCTTCAATTAAATTTGAACTACCCGATATAGTACTAACAGTTGCTTCTTGCATTAATAAACAAGAAAAATACTTCTTATTTTTCAGAATAGTGTGTGTTGTTGCACTATCTGCAATGCACATATCTCCTTCTTTGTTCATTACTCCAATTGATGAAGTGTCCATGATCTTCACTAAAATTAACGTAAGAAGAAATATGACATTATTTCAAAAAAAAGGCATACAGTAAGGAAGGAAAAACCTTAACAACATCTAGAAACTTAAAAGAAAATTAAAAGCCATGTTGATATGGGTAACATAAGCCATGCTACAAAATTGCCCATGAAAATTTATATGGTAATATCCTAGTCCATAAGAGTCTCGTCATTGCCATCACCGATCAAATGATCGATCTTTCCTTCAGGGTGAGAAAAGAAATCGGAAACATCTAAGTGTGACACATCAATTGATCCATTATCTTGCATAAAATTTGTCTCTATCTGTTTTCCTTTGTTCTTTATTGATGCTTGATAGAGATCCACAAGATGTTTCGGCGTACGACAGGTACGCGACCAATGTCCGTTTCCTCCACAACGATAACATGGGCTTTCCTCAATATGTTTGGCTTGATAATGTTTGGTGTCCCACTTCTGGCGGGAAGATGATCTTTTAAAGGAATTGCCATGACCATAACCACGACCACGACCACGACCACGACTGGGGCCGCGGCTTGGACCACAACCACGACCACGTCTACCTCCATGACCCCGACTACTGGTGTAACCTCTATTGCCCCTCTGGTAATCGTATGTTTCCACATTCACTTCAGGGAATGGGGTAGAGTGTTGGGCGGCTTTCATGATTTCTCATTAAAAGCTCATTATTCTGCTCAGCTACCAGTAGACAAGAAATCAGTTTCAAATATTTGTCAAACTCCTTTGCACGATATTGTTGTTGCAAAATCACATTATTTGCATGAAAAGTGGAAAGTGTTTTTTCCAATAGTTCCGCATCTGTGATTGGTTCACCACACAATTTCAGTTGTGAGGTAATTCGAAAAAGTGCTGAATTATATTTAGCTACAGATTTATAATCTTAAAATCTGAGATGCATCCAATCATATCGGGCTTTTGGTAAAATGACCGTCTTCTGGTGGTCATATCTTTCTTTCAAATGGTTCCATAGCTCATATGGATCTTCAGTCGTGAGATACTCTATTTTAAGACAATTATGGAGGTGGTGGCGCAAGAAAATCATGGCTTTGGCCTTGTTTTGGGCGGAGGCTTTGTTGTCCTTTATTATAGTATCTCCCAAACCCTTGGAAACCAAATGAATCTTAGCATCAAGTACCCAGGATAAATAATTTTGAGCAGATATATCCAGGGCAATGAACTCTAGGTTGGCCAGGTTCGACATGGTACTATAAGAGACGTACAAATAGCATGTTAGGGACAAAGATATCCAAGTGAAAAAGTATATAATATATATATACAGAAATGAATCATAATCATGAAAAGAAATCAAAGATTATCATGTAAAGTTAAATATTATCAACAACAATGAAAACGGCAAGCGGCAAGCAACAAGATATCATATGTGTGTTAATCAAAGATTGTTATATAAAATTAAATATTATTAACAATGATGGTGAACTTCTGGTCACCAATGAAATTGGATAAAATGCTCATTATTAGGATGAACTTTCGGTTCACAATTGGTATTAGTAGTGAGGTTGAGGTGAACTTATGGTTCACCAATAAGATTAATAGTTAGATTGAGATGAACTTCTGGTTCACCAATAATATTAGTTGTTAGGTTGAGGTGAACTTCTGGTTCACTAATAATATTAGTAGTTAGTTAGTAGTTAGATGGAGGTGAACTTCTGGTTCATTAGTTAGATGGAGGTGAACTTCTGGTTCACCAATATGATAAAAAAAAATAGTCAATATCTTAGTGAACTTCTGGTCACTAATAAAATAGATCTTTTAATATTGGGATGAACTTCTAATTCCCCAATAAAAAGATATAAACTTTAATTATAACAATAAATAAGAGTATAAGTTAATGCATATCAATCTTTAAACAAAAATAATCAAATGAATTTGGTGGTAAACCAGTTGAAACAAAAGGATAAACATGATACTTAACATGAATTAAAAACCAATGAAAAGAAAAAAACAATTTTAGAGAAGTTACCGATAGTGGAAACATGGTATAAGATTATTGGCAAATCTTAGTGTCCAACATATATATATATGATCCACACAATAGTTAAAAATTAGTGTTAAGCGGTGGAGTCGGTGATCATATCAAAGTTGCACTTGTAGTCATGATTGCTAGCACACTAAGTGGAAAATGAACTCCAAGAATGATTATTAATGCAACATGCTAGTTTGAAGTTCAAAGTTTTCCATACGACAAAGCCTCTAAGTAAAAAAATATCAATTGAAATCCCTTTCGAATTTGGAATAGAACGAAGAAAGCAAAACTTCATACCGTAGATTAGGAGTATGAGCTTGGTGCTGATAACGTGTTATGAATACAAGAGAAAGTTGAGAGAGAATAGAGTCAGAGGATGTTGGAGGCAAAAGGAATGAATGAATTTCATTAGGATCGAAGGCGTATTTATAATACAAGGATTCTTTATCGCTAAGAAAACTGGCTAAGAAAAGTAAGGGCATGGACATTCACACTATTATTCTATAACATTTATAATATTATCATTACGTATTGTGCAGATTTTATTTATAATAATAATAATAATAATAATAATATTATTATTATTATTATTATTATTATTATTATTATTATTTCCTAACCAATTACATGTATATCTTTTGATAGGAAATATTTATGACAAAGATTAATTGCAAACAATTTTGGAAGATTGCTTAATGGAAGTTTAATGAGTAAATCTAAAAAGAACCATAAGAAATTATAGTGCCAAGAACCTGCAACGACAAGGAAAAATATGAAAAGAATCAAGCCAGACCCTAGGGATAGGCCCAAGGGTCAACAACCTATTACCACAATTGAATGACAAATTTTGTTTTAAAGAAAAATTGTTGTAGTTTTAAGGGGCCCCCAATTGGCAATGTTAGTATCTAATGGGCCCACAACCTATTACCATGCTCACATTTTGTTTCACCATTTCATGAGCCATGCGGCTCACTTTAACTCTTTCTCCTTAGTTATAAAAACAAAAAAATTAAAAAAACTCTTCCTCGCTAATATCCATTTGAAGACTTCGATGTTTTCCTCAAAAACAGATGTTTCTCAACGGCCCACCCTCAGTGCTCAGTCTCTCAAGTCTCACCTTTTGTCTTTCACTCTCCTCCTTCAATTCATAGCCATTAATATATACTAACTATATGCATCTCTCTTGTCACAATTTATATACAATATAGATTCATCTTATATGATTAGCGACGATAAATTTATGACACTATGTGAATTTTTAAAAATATTTTTCAGACAAAACTGTGATTGATTGCAACTATATTTTCATTTATGCAGACTTGAATGACAAATTTTCTCTTTCCGATGGATTGTTGGGTATAAAAGAATTACATTTTGTATCAATTTTCAACAAAAATAGTCTTGTACGCATTTCGACTAAATTCTTAGTAAGGTTATTTAGTATGAATGTTGCGCATATTTTTAAAAGGCTCCTCAATCTACAATTAGACTACCATGTTGACCGGATCCCCAAAATATCAGGACCGGGCCTAGAATGAATCTGTCAAGGACCTTGACGAAATTCACTGAGAAGATTTGCTATCCCAGATTGGAAAGTAATCAAGTGTGATTGTTCCAATCAATGAATCACATATGTCATGTGTATACAAAATGCGATATCATATATGAAAAAGATTATGGCTAATTTTGAGTTGGCAAGAATTTTGTTAAAGATCTCCATGCTTCAAATATGACAACCAATGCTCCTTATCAAGGGAAACTATATTTTTGGGAGATGATGTTGCCGCAACGACCATATGTAGGTGTGAAACGAATTAATCACTTCGCCATTTTATAAGAGAGAAGATATGCAACTCAATATTTATTATCATTTTGTATTTACAATCCATGTTCTTTATTTCACATATTATTAGGTGATTTGCATTAAGTGAATTGGGAAATTCACTTAGGTACCTAAGTGTTTGTTTGATACTTAGTGAGTTGTAAATCAAGATTGTGTTGTCATGATTGAGTATTGTAAATCAAGGAGGCGTGTTTCCTTTATTGAAATTTGTAAGCTTGCCTTAGAAGAACTCAAGGAAACCGAGTATGTTGTAAGCTTGCCTTGGAAGTCCTTGAGGGAGCTGAGATTGTCAATCACGTTGTATTTCTTAAGTGAACAAGAAATGATGCGGTTCAAATCCAAAGTGAAGAGAACCTTAGATTTGGTGACGTAGCCCTGGTTGGAAGGGTGGACATCGACTTGAGTATTGTATTCTTTAATTTTCGCCATTTAAATTTTGTCTTTATACCTTGACCTTGGTTGTGCTAAAGACCTTGATTGACGGGTTTGTTAAGTTGTGTAGCCTTGACTCGATTTTAACCAGCCCCCTTATTCAACCTCCTTCTAGGGTGCTTTCAAATATAATATTAAAGAGATAATGTTCATTTTATATGTGAGATATGTTCTCAGCAATCACTAATTGATACTATCATGATACGAGACATGCATGCATATCTTTGTTTATTAGAAAGAGATGAAACCAATGGTTGTTTGCACTTTGGATCCTGAAGTATAGAGTAATTAACTTTCTAGACTCTTGGTTTTCAATATTAATTTTTCGAACCAAAAAGTTTGTAGGCTGAATAAAAAATGACCTTAAAGTTCGTGGGATGAAAAAAAGACACTTGTCGGTCCCATTCTTTTTTTTTTTAATGTTTGAATTTCTTTCCCTATTGACGCCAAACTTCAGGACTAAGGTTAAAACTGATATTGAAACTACAATACACCTCTATTATTTGTGTCGGAAGTACTTAGACCCCTAAATATCCTTGGTAGTTAGGGGTCTAATAGCTTCAACATGAATAAGAGATATATATTATAGTTTCAATATTAGTTTTTTTTTTTTATATCATTCAAGGCCAAAGCCAAAATTCATCAACAGTGCCAAAAAACGAGCACACCAACCACCGAAATACAAAAGCATTACCGCATACAATAGTACCCAAAAACAAATAAACTCCTTCACCCCACGTACAAAACCAGGTATTAGCTATGAAAACTTCAATCACTTGCATGCCCAGTACCTAACCAAAACAAAGAGAAAGAGACAAAGAGACAGCCCTACACTAAAGCTGTGCAAAAACTGTGCAAAAAACTGTGCAAAAGCATAGCAAATTAAACCCATCAATCAGAACCCCACCCCCACCCATCCTCACTTGTCTTCAACGTACATGTAAAACCATAGAGTGCAAAACCACCTTCTCCTCCACCTTGCAAAACCACCATATTCTCCTCAAACCAAAGACCCCTACAAACTCCATTCACCATTGTAGCACAAGATTGAAAGCATCCCATCAAAACACCCCAAAAAAATTACCCTTGTTCCACCTCATCAATAATCCTCTTGATCTCTCTTCTGCGTTCACTTCCACAAAAACAACATCAACACCCCCCCCCCCAACATTTCCTAAACTCCCACTTCCTCATAATTTTCAAGCATGGATAAAATCATTTCTAAAGGAATCCCTCACTGCCTACTTCTTCTCAAAAGACCCCAAGCCTCTTACATTCCAAAAGGCTACTCTCATTGTGATGAGATTAGGAGTTCAAGTGATGTCCCGCTATTGCAGTAACTAGACCTTGATTTTTTGGGTTTGTCTGCCTTCTCTTCTTTTTTGCTATGGCTGCCTGTTTCTTCAAAACTTTGAGATATTTCTTGTAAGCCTTCTTTTGACTTATCTGTAGTTTCATCCCCGTTGAGTCTTGAATCCCATGCAGCTTCTTTGGCAATAATTTTCCTAGCTTTGGAAATCATTCTCTTCTTGGTTTGCATTAACTGACTGTTTATGTGCTCTTCCTCTTCTGCGCCGCCCGAAACACTCGTATCCCTATGTTGCAACGGAGTAACCACCAGCTCATTATTTTCCAAGTTATTTTTCGAGACCCTCTCTAGTGCTTCCCTCCATTCTTGGGAACCCAACTCCTCTACAAAAATCATTTCCAGCTGTTCCACTTTTTCATTAATGCCTTTGAGTTCCTCTTGGAAGGCGAGTTGTGCACTATTGCCTGTATCTCCTTGGTTCTCCAACAGCCCATCTCCTTGGTTCTCCAACAACCCATTCGGAGTAAATGCTATATTGCTTGAGGTCGTTTCAGCTACCTCTATCTCCTCATTTCGGTGACTGTTCCTCTGGTCCAGATGATCCACCTGGAAAATATGATGATCATGGTGATACCTATCTGCACTCGTGCCATCACAATTCATGTCCTGATTGGCATCCTCTGTCCGAAGCCTTGGTATCCCATGTCAGTGATTTCCAACACTCATCGGCGTCCGAATGGTGTCCTGGACCCTGCTTAGCTCTTGATATTCCCATTCCTGAGATTGTGAGTTGCTTAACTGGGATGGTCTATCCACCTCTTTGATGAACACTCTAAAAGAAACATTCTCCATATCCAAAATCAATTCTCCTTCAATTCTTCTCATGACTTTTGTGACTATTAAGGCCTGCATTTCTTCATAACACCCTGGATTATCCGGGCATAAATTTGTTCTAACCAAAATACCCCAAGGTTTTACAATGTGTTCCACCCATGAGGCGGGACACCATGGATGCTTACCCACACTCTTCTAACTTCACTGGTTTCATACATAGTCCACCTCCGTACTTCCGTGAAAATCTTGAGCAAATCCTGTGGCTCCTCTAGCACAGCAACAACCTCTTCCTCTGATCTCAAAGTGATAATAAACTTTCTGCTATTCATGGTCGTGATCTTCTCTGGTTCAATTCCAATTATCTCTTCAAGTTTTATGTCCCTTTTCGCTTCACATACTATGCTTCTATTGAGCCACTCTAACTTGCTCGGGTTTACTCTTCCATTGACGCGCCCCACGCACTTGCTCTGTGAATATAGTGTTTGAGCACTATTCTCTTTCATTTCCTTCCTAGTCCATAACTGTTGTGTCTTCCTCCCATTTCCATCTCTTCTCCTCCTTGCGCTACTAACAGTAATTCTATTTCCGCGAATAATCTTTTGGTTGAAACTCCTGATACTTGTCTCCACTAACTCCTTTCTCCAGAAATAGACAAAACCATATCTATACTGTTGATCTTTCCTCCTTGGTATATATGCATCCCTCACCCTCCCAATCTTTGCAAATACTCCTTTCAAACCATGCTTGTCTAAATTTTTTTTGGCAAATTTCCAACAAAAACTGGATGGTTTACCTGAACTCCCTGCCCGTTCTCACCCCTTCTCTCTCTACTTTCTGTCTCCATCTACCCACCTAATATTATCACTTCCTCTGGCCTAATTAGGTTTAACCTAGCTTCAATATCAGTTTTAATCTTAGTTCTGAAGTTTGACGTCAATCGAGGGAGAAATTTAAACATGGGAAGAAAAAGAAAAATGGTACACAAGTCTTTTTTTAGCCCACAAACCTTATAATCTTTTTTTATTCAACCCATAAATTTTAGATTCCAAAAAATAAAAAATAAAAACTAAACGTCCAGAAAATTAATTACCTTATACTTTGAGGTCTAAAATGCAAAAACCCATAAAACCAATAATAGTCACCAAGCAAGAATGCTTTTGCGGCAATATGTATTCATTTGTTTTTTGAAACCATATCAATTTCATTAATAGCAAGTCATACGACACTTACAATGAAAATCGTGATTCAGCAATTGTAGATCTAAAATATAGATATGAAATTCAACTTGCAAATAACTAATACTAATCTTACTGACGTTCGGCTCCGATTTCTTCGACGACTCTACGACTCTGCATTTTTACAGAATCCTTATATTATTTACAGAATCCTTATATTGCAGTAATGAAAATCAAGATTATTTACAGAATCCTTATCTATATATTATAATAGAAATCATTGTGGGCCCCACGAAATAAAGTCACGAGAGCGTTTCTCGGAGTTTAGACCAATCACAATGCAATAAATTGTATTTTATTTTCAATTTCTTTCCAGGTTTTATTTATAATTAAAGAAATTAAAAAATATGTCCTTAATCCACGTCTGCTTGACAGCAATTACATTCAAAACGAGTCCTACTAAGCCTCAAACAGTAGTGTTCAATTAATTGTAGGGATTACGACTAATAAAAAATTACTCGGAGGTACCCCAATATTTGGGGAAACTATTTTTAGTCTGCATTTTAAAACTCATTTGAGTACCTAACTTTTTGGGTTAGAAATTATTAGGTGCTTTTTCAGTCATCAATTTGGTTAAGTGACCGAAATACCCTTATTCTTCTTCTTTAAGGGTATTTCTTAAAAATGGAAGAACAAGGGTATTTCGGTCACTTAACCAAATTGATCACCAAAAAAACACCTAATAATTTCTAACCCAAAATGAGTTTTGAAAAAATGACTAAAAACATTTCACCAAAAGTTAGAGTACCTCTGAGTTATTTTTTGATAAATGTTGAATTAACTCATTTTGGTGCAACTATCAGTAATTATAGTTATTTTGGAATAATCTTTCTAAATTATAATTATAATTTCTATTAAATTTTTAATTTTGTAAAATAACTATTTTAATATGCTCCGTGCATCGCATGGGTTGAGGCCTAGTATTGCAGTAACGAAAATCAAATTCATTTTCACCAAAACCACTCGTTAGAGAATTTTGAACTTGATAGAAAATCACTAGATAAAATAGTTATAATATTCCCTATGCATGCAAATTATCTCAATATAAATAATCATGAACTTAGACAACATAATTAAATTAATCATAATTAATTCTATTTATATCTGAACTCTATAAGCACAATTAACTTAAATTAAATATTCAACATAATGTGTATTTTACATAACATATTAATTTATTCTTTTTTATCATACATCAAATTAAGTACTATCATACCAATTATATATTAATGTGATCCAACATATTTAAAGTAATTGGCAACAGATTACAATTTTAAGGATTTCCCACCTTCCCAACAACTTGATGGTTTTGCATGTTATTGGAATCAAAGGGTTTGTGTGAAACAAATATTGCATAACTTTTACTTGGTAAAAAAGTAATTCTATTTTTCTTTGTATATCTTTCAAGATCCTTAATAAATGGCAAACTTGTCTCACCTAATTAACAAACACTATAAATAACCTCTTTTCACCATAAAAAAACCAACCTCCATATTATCACTTGATGGAGTACTGATACTAGAATTAGGGAGAGATAAGAGAGAAGATTAGAGAGAAAAGTTAAAGAGAGAATGAATATTAATATCATTTCTACCCTAATATTTCATTTATGCCTTGTTGCTGCTGTTATTCACGCGTCCAGTGACAATGAAAGAAAGGTACTTCATCCTTCCTATTTTATTTATCACTTAAAGCATAATTTATAAAATTGGGAAAACTTTCAATTTACAATAATTTGCATTGTTGGAAATGAAAAAAAAGTGAATGTTAAAAATGGTGAATAAAAAAGAAAAAATGTGAATAAAAGAGAGAAATTGAAGAAAAAGATGTACTTAATAAGATTAATTTGATAATTACTGCTCATGTCCCATTATATTTGTCCATTATTCTAATTTGAGAAGACCAATGTATATTTGAGATTGAGATAAAAAGTTTGTAATTTACACAAACTATCCCTATTTTAATACTCTAGATAATAATTGTTGGAATTGTAAAAAGTGATAAATGAATTGAGGTAAAAAGTTTGTAATTTACAAACTATCCCTAATTTAGGGGTAGAAAAGAAATTACAATTGTTGGGATTATAAATTGGACAAATATTTTGGGACAAAGAAGCTAGGTAAAATGACAAATATTTTTAGGACGGAGGTAATAGAAATAAATATATTATTGAAATTGTAAGGTAACATATATTATAAGAAAAAAAAGAATTAGTTAAAGTGACAGATAATATGGGGGATGAGAGTATTTTATCAAACCAAACTAACTGGAATGTTCACCTCATTGATTTCATTTTTCATTACTTCCACATTAAATTTTTAGGGTGTGTTTGGTTCAAAGGAAAACTATTTTCTAGGAAAATGGTTTTTTCCTTAAAAAATGATTTTCTTAGAAAATGAATTTTCATTTGATACTTTCATGTGTTTGGTATATATAGGAAAATGATATTAAAATGTGTGCGTGAGAGAGGATAGTGGAGATAGAGAGAGATATCAAAATGAGTGTAAGAAAGAGAGTAGTGGAGAGGGAAAAACAAAAAAGAGAGAAAGCTGAGAGAAAAATATTAAAACGGGTGTAGGAGATAATAGTGGAAGAGAGAAATACGAGAGAGAAGATATTAAAACGAGTGTACGAGAGAGAGAAATATTAAAATCTGTGCGTGAGAGCGTATGGTAGAGAGAGAGAGGGAGGGAGAAAATGATTTTCCTTAGTTTGGAGTCAAGAAAACAATCTACAAAGGGGTAGAGAAAAATCATTTTATTGGAAAATGATTTTCTCCATTTTTGGTAACCAAACACTAAAAAATGGAAAACCATTTTCCAGAAAATAATTTTCATCCCAACCAAACACACCCTTTGTTTAATTTTATGCTCTCTCTGTATTTCTTTTGTTCATCTTATCAATTGATTTTTCTTATTTTATATTTATCATTTTACAATCTCAATGATGAATTACTAACTTTTTTAAAATTTTACCCTTGACATCGATATCATTGAATAAACCCTGCAAGTTGACTTTATCTAATTAAGAATACTTAATAAATTTTTTAAATAATTATCGAGAGATGAAGTCAGCCTTCGAAGTCAAGGGGACAGTATTAAATTTTACTATGTCATAAATTCTTAAATACGATAAAAAAATTAATATATATATAACATTTTTAAATGAGTACAATCACAAATATAAGACATATTATCTAAGAGCATCCGTAACAGTAAGTTTGAGTTTGGCTAATTGGAAGATGTGAAATATGTGGTCTCGTACCAAGAGAGTCAAAATTTATCCCTTTATTTAACTAGCTTTTCAATGGTGAGCATAAGTTTAACTCATATTAATTAAAAAAGTAAGTGGGTCTTAATTAATAATATGATTAACTAGCTTTCAAACTCGTCTCGCGAGACTAGTCTCATTCTCACCACTGAAATGTCTTACATACTTTATTTCATTGTCATTTCATGTCATGTCAGCAGTGAGTTGAATTTAAACTCGCCATTACGGATGGCCTAATCGACAATGAAATTCTTAATTATTATTGTGCTTTCTCTAACATTTTCTTCCTGTTGTTACAAACTTAGCCATATATTGTATACATGGGGGAGGTATCACCAACGGCAGAATTGAGCTCCACACACAACCAACACCACAGTTTGCTTGCAGAAGTGATTGGAGAGTGAGTATATTATTAATTATTCACTCTTTCTCCTTCCTTCATTTTATTATACATTATGATCCCTTGACCTATAAAAAAAGAATTTCTAATTTCTAATATTTATGCCTTTTTTAATGTTCAAAAAAAAAAAAAACAGTGAAATTGGGGCAAGAAGTGCGAGAATACATAGCTATGGAAAGAGCATCAATGCGTTTGCTGCCAATTTGTTGCCTCATGAAGCCACTATTTTACGAGGTATCACCGTTTCATATTAGTTGTCATAATTTGATTTTTATAATGTTCAATGTCACTCTTTGATTGATAATTTATTATATATTTTTATGAGAATATTTTTTGTTATGAATCTAATGATAGTAATTTTATACAGCAACTCATTCTATATATTGAGAAATTTATTGTCAAAATTTTGGAAATTTGACTGCACGATTTCCAAAAATGAATGGAACGGAGGGAGTACCTACGCATACCATATATACCTAAGCCTTTCTTCTCTCTTTGGGCTTTGACATAAGTTGCACCAGCTCGTAAAAGTTTGAGTTTGGGTTAAATTTGGGTTGGATAAATTGGTCAATGACAAAGTTTGGACGGGAAATTGATGTCTATTGCCCTAGCTTTTAGGTTAAAAGCGGGTCGGACAATTCAGATGGACTTATATTCGAGTTAGAATCCGGTTCGGACAATAGAAAAAAGAGAATATTATGTCTGAATATTTGGTCAAGTCGGACAATGCTCAAGTTCGGATGAAAAAAATTGTGATCGTGCCTGATTGTTTTTGGGTCAGACAAAATTTTGCTTGCTGACAGTTATTTGCAGTGATTCAAACAGAGCTATCAAAAAATTGTCCAACCTGAAAACCTTGTTGTTCCACCTGGAAAAGTTGGATATAGTCATCAATTTTTTATCTGAAATTTTACATACCTTGATCAATTTTTTCCAAGTTTCGAACACAGTATTTTTTCATTTATATTGTCCAAACCCGACTTTAGCATCATCCCACTTTGCACGACGCAGAATAAATTGGAAAAACATGGATATTGGATATCAACTTTTCATCGATATCTGATTAGTACAAACCCGAATAACCTCAATTTGGATTATTGACAACACTAGAAGTAATCAACAAAAAGTTTAACTTTTGAATTTTACAACGAGTAATAGTACCACACGTCAGACCCCCTATCTCCGAGGTAGACTAACCCAACAGTCTTCATAACGAATATGGTCGGGGATGTCAGTGCTCTATATAGGGCTCACATCTTTCATGCAACACACTCCCACATCCAACTAAATAGGAATGCTCCATCAGGAATCGAACCTTAGAGAGGAAGGGGATAGAAAGGTGGGGAGTTTGCCACTAAGACAAGCCACAATCGACAATTTAACTTTTGAATGATCCCTCCGAATGAGTAATTTTTTTAATTATTATTTTTGACTTAACCAATGCAGGTAAAAAGGAAGTATTATCGGTTTTTCCAAACACTATGAGAAAGCTAGCTACAACAAGATCATGGGATTTTTTAGGCATGCCTGAAAAATCAAGAAGAAAGCCTGCATCAGAGAGTGATATCATTGTTGGTCTCTTAGATACAGGTGATTTTACCCCATTCCCCTTTGCCTTTATGAACGTCAACTTCAGATGTTGGTCTCACGATAACAATATTGTGAGACGGTCTTATACTAAAATTTACGTGTTGAGTAACCAATGCTTTCATTCCTTAATAATAATTAACCATTGTAAAGTTTGGAAAAAAAATCAAAAAATTAAAATAGTAGTTAAATATTACTAGTACATTGACACAAAATATTTCCTATTTTGATTATATAATAGTGTTGTGAATAATAAAAGTAGGAGATAAATTGGTACTGTATGATAGTCATTAAAGTTGTACTGCCATTATAAAGTAATAAATATTGTGAGAAATACTCCCTCCATTTTTTTTAATTGTCTTCCACGTTTTTTGAGGTCCGTTTTTAATCAACAATTTCACACATAATACTTTTGTAAAGATATACAATATTATACTTTTCTAATAGTATTTTTTTATAACGAATCTAATAATATCAATTTTATATGATGAATCATTGTACAAATTAAGATATTAGCGGTCAAAGTTTATGACACAATTACCAAGCTGACAATTAAAAAAACGAAGGGAGTAAAAAATTACTCTCTCCTTCCCAAATTATGTTTCACTTTGGACACAATTTAAAAGACCAAAAAAACTTCTCATTTGCATTAATTTAGAGCATTGAAAATGTAGAAATGTTGAATAAAATAGTGAATAGAAAAGGGAAAAGGTGAATAATAAAGAAAAGTTGAAGAAAAAGACGTAATTAATAAGGTTAATTTGATAAATTAGTAATTAATATGTTATTGGCAATATAAAGTGACTGATATTATGGGAAAAAAGAAAATTAATTAAAGTGACAGATAATATAGGAAAGAGGTAGTAATTAGTTAGAGTAACATATATTAAGGATTGGAGATTGTATTATGCTATTATGCAACCAAATTGAACAGATATGACTAACATTGAGTTATTTCAACTACTTTTTTTTTTTTTTTTTTGTATAGGAATTTATGTTGATGCACCAAGTTTTAGTGATGAAGGATATGGTCCTCCCCCGTCTAAATGGAGAGGAAAATGTGACAAAGGTGCCAATTTCACCGGATGTAACAAGTTAAGTTTAATTTCATTTATACTCTACTCAGTTGATATATATTAATTCAAAATAACTCGCAAATAAAATGTTGGATAAAATTACAATATACATGCATGGACTTATACATGCAGGAAGGTAATTGGTGCAAAGTATTACAACTTAGGAAATATGGACTCCGGAATGGACCCAACCCCAGTCGATACCGATGGGCATGGGTCCCACACATCCTCGACTGTGGCTGGGGTTGCTGTCCACGACGCCAGCCTATATGAGTTGGCAAAGGGGACCGTCCGTGGGGGAGTCCCTGGGGCCCGCATTGCCATGTACAAGGTTTGTGGGGCCCTTGGATGCTCCGATATGAACCTCATGGCTGGGTTCGATGATGCTATTGTTGATGGGGTTGATGTCCTGTCTATCTCAATCGGGGGGGCCGCCCAAAGCTTCTTCGACGATGTCATTGCCATTGGATCATTCCATGCCTTGAAGAGGGGGATATTAACAGTCTGTGCAGGCGGGAACGATGGTCCGGAGCTTGGCACAATCGCCAATGTCGCCCCATGGATCATAACTGTGGGCGCTACCAACATGGATCGAGAGTTTAGGACCAAAGTTAAGCTTGGAAATGGCACCAAATTCACTGTAAGTCTTCCAATAATTACTAAAATATCTATTAATGCAAAAATAGAATTTAAGTTATCTAACAATTACTATCTCGGTCTCAAAATGTTTGTCACTGTAACTAACTTCATTGTCCTAATTTGTTTGTCATTTTTACAATATCAACAACTATCATTCCCTTTTTGCCCCTAATAAATAATAACTTTATTTATCACCTTTTATAATTTCAACAACTATCATTCTCAATTTATGTAGGGGCAATATTGGCAAATCACAAATTTTTTACCCCAATTTTTAATGTATATTGGACTCTTAAAAACAGTTATTTTGACAAAGAAATGAGACGAAGGTTGTATTAAGTTTACCCTTTTGTGGAACCATCTCAACTAAAAGCTTAAGCTGATGGTTGAAGCCCCAATAATGGTTTTATACTCTAACACGCTCCCTCACGCGAATGCTGCAAAGACTGTCTTTTACCTTGTGCAAATGAATACGGGGGGTGCCGAGATTCGAACTTGAGACCTCTTGCTCAGATCTGACTCTGATACCATGTGGAACATCTCAACCAAAAGATTAAGCTGATGGTTGAAGCCCCAGTAATGGTTTTATTGTCTAACACGCACTCTCACGCAAATGCCCTTTGGACTTGAAGCGTGAATGTTGCAAAGGCCCCCTTCACCTTGCGCTAATGAATATGACCGGTGCTAAGATTCGAACCTGAGACATTTTGCTCAAGTTTGACTCTGATACCATGTGGAACCATTTCAACCAAAAGCTTACACTCCATATTCATCTGCGCAAGGTGAAGGGGGTCTTTGCAGCATTCACGTTTCAAGTCCAAAGGGTATTCGCGTGAGGGGGCGTGTTAGACTATAAAACCATTCTTGGGGCTACAATCATTAGCTTAAACTTTTGGTTGGGATGGTTTCACACCTTTGTTATTTGACATGTGAAAATTTATGTTGCGTCTAATAAGTTGATCCGAATCGGCACGAGAAATTTATGTGAACATTCAAAATTATATATTTTATGTGAATGTTCAAAAATTTTATTTGTTATGCAAAGGTCTATTTAGATAAAAGTGAATCAAATTGTATGGAAGTTTTGATCAACTGCTATAGAAATGTTTCAACTTTCAAATGATAGAGAATAAATTGTTTAAAAGAGTATGTGAAAACTCAAACCATGGCCCAAATCTCAAAAAACGATTAACAGGTACCTATATTTTGATGTAATTATTTTAAGGACCCTATATTTTGATAAATTATTATGGGGTGATATTATCTTTGTGATAATTATTTATTAGGGACATTCCGACCAATTTTCTGGTCTAATAATGCGTGAAACAATGATAATGTTGTTTTAATTGAAGTCAACTATCATTTTAAGCCTTAATATTTAGGGTTAGTCAAAGAAATGTAAGCGTAATCAACAATAAATACTGTAATTAATGCTTTGTTCGCCGGAAAATAGACCGGAATGTCCCCCAAAAATAATTACAACAAAGATAACGTCACCCTACAATTATTTATCAAAATACATACCCCTTTAAAATAATTATATCAAAATATGAGGACCCTACAGTAATTTTTTTGTCCAAATATTGTTCATGAAGTTTTAACAGCGGTAACATGATATTTTGCCAGGGAACATCTGTGAATACGTTTACAATGAAGAAATCTATGCATCCTCTAACCAGCTCCGAACTTGTATATAATGCGACTGCTAGCCCATATGCAAACTCAAGGTATGCTATGTACAATAATTCTCTTATGATTATTATGAAAACTAACCCTTCAAATTCATCTAACAATATCCCATACATATGTGTATACTTTGTCTGTTCCATATTAATTGTTGTTTTTGGAAATTGTGCAGTCAAATTGTAAAAATTTTGATCATAAATTTCTCAATATATACATTGATTTACTATATAAAATTACTACAATTAGATTTGCAATGAAAAATACTATTATAACAGTATAATATTGCAATTGTTAATAAAATGCTCCCTATGTTCTTTTTTTATCTGTCATTTACGATTTTCAGTGCCAATTTTCAATCAATAATTTCTAATATAAAACTTTTATTAATATTATACTTTTTTAATAATATTTTTTTATTACGAATCTGATGACATCAATTTTGTATGATAAATCATTATACAAATAAAGATATTAACGGTCAAAGTTTTCAACACAATTTCCTAGGCGAAAGATAAACAAAAACGGAGGTAGTATTATATAAAAAATTGATTACCAACTCAAAAAGTGACATTGAAAATGTGTCGATCAACTAAATGACAATTGATATAAAACGAAAGGAATGCGTGAGTGTCTTTGAAGTTATCAATAGATTAATTCATGGGCGTCATTATAAATCCTTACTATAATATTTCTTTCCTTCCTTAATAATTATCATTTTTTTTATTGTTGGGGATTGGGAAGATGTCCAAAAATCTACTAGTCAATAATGGATAAACTATTCACTTACAAAAAAAATACCCTCATTTTGAAATAAATTAGCATTTTATGAGAAAATATGATTAAACAGTCATAATTATTACATTTGAATTATAATAAAGCAGTAGAGTGTGAAAGATGAAAAGTTAAAATGTTTAGAGTTATTGTATTGCAGCATTTGCGAGGTCGATGCACTCTCTCCTAGCAAGGTGAAGGGGAAGATATTATTGTGCTCAGGAAACTCTGCGGCAGATTGGAGTGTCAGTAGAAACAATGGTTCTGGCACCATCATCGCCCTTGACGAGATTAGGGACCTTGCTTCTACCAGTCTTATTCCGGCTACCATTGTCAATTCCAAGATGGGCCATAAGATTGGACAGTACATCAATTCTACCAAGTACGTTTTCTCCATTTTCCTATAACATGCTTAAGGCTTCAATATTGCTCAATTACATTTTTTCTCTTGTGTTTTTCAATTGAAAAGTGATTCTTTGAAACGAAATAAGAATAACTTCGAAGATTGTTGGAAAACTAATTACGTTGAGTAGGGAACATTGGCATAACCATAGGGAAATTTTCCCTAAAAAAATGTTTGGTTGATGAAAAACTCTGGTGAAATTGGTCAATTTCTCATGTTGACCAACTTTTTTCATATTTGATTGCATTTAGGTTTTTTTAAAAAAATTACGATGGGTCCAAAATTTCCAACCTTTTCTCATGAGAAACTTTACGTATGGGGGCAAGGGAAATTTATATGGAACATGTTGGGAAATCTGATGGAGAGCAAACTTCGAAAATGCTCCTGCTAAATTTACAAACCCTAAGCACAAATTACAATAAATAACTAGTTTTTGACTTCTAGTGTGATGCACGGTAAATTTTTTTATTAATTTACCTCATTTATTTTAAGAGTAAATCCTAACTTTAAAATTAGTATCATATAAAGTTTTATATTGTAATATGATATATTTTCTTAGTATAAATATTTATTTAATACTAATATTTTGAATTATATAGTTCTAAATATAAAAATATAATATATAGCTTGTGACATTATTATTTTATAATAATCAATATAAGAAAATAAATTAAAATAAATTTTTATTATGTAAATTAAGAGTCAAGTTTAAAACTATATTTTCAAAATAAGAATATATTAAAGTTTGAATATTAATTTGTCTATCATTATGTTCCATAAAACAGTAATATAGGCTTTTTATATTAGTTTTACACTTTAATATCTCTTGAATATTACTCAATATATATATATATATATATATATATATATATATATATATTGTATTGGTAGTACTGATATGTTTAATTAGTAAATTCATTGGAAGAAAAACTAACTAATAAATATTTTCTTTTAAAAAAAACTAATGAATATTGCTTTAATTTTGTATTAATATTTGTAATCAATATGTATGATATTTGGGGTTTTTTTTCATTTTAAGTTGAAATATATTTCATCAAAGAGATCGAAATTAAGTGGTAAATACCCTCAACTTTCATGGTCCCTATCAAGGTTCAAATCTTGGTGGAAAGCAAGATATGTCACATTTTTGTTGAAAAAATTCTTTATAGGTTTGGAGTTGGATTTAGAAAAATCAGGTAATTTGGATGTTCTAAATATTTTTTCCCATGAAAGTTACAATTTCAATCAAACGTTGTGAAAACTTTTCAACAGTTCAAAATGTAAACTAAACACTGTAAATTACAGTTTTTCTAGGAAAAATTTTCCTAGAGAAAATTTCCATGTGATTCTTACGAAACACTCTTTTACTGTGTTTGGTTAAAACAGTGAATTTCCTAGAAAAATGTTTGGAATATCACAACTACCCTTGTTTAATTTATAACTGCTAGGGTTTGTTGTATTACTGATATTTTGGAGATCTCACACCCCTAAAAAAGTTCCCAAGCAACATTGTACAATTATAGGGCCCATGTTAAATGTGTCTCCTTGATAAATGACAATCAAACTTAAAAAAATTAATCAAAATTGAAAAAAGTTGACCAAATTTTCATAATGCTTATGCAACCAAACACTCCCTCAATAGGAATTTGTTTTTCATTAACCAAAATATTTGACTTGAAAATGTATAGATCTCCACAGGCAATCATATATAAATCAAGAACTGTTCAGACAACAAATAAAGCGCCAGTGATTGCCTCATTTTCCTCAAGGGGTCCTCAAACAATTGCTAGAAACATCCTTAAGGTGCGAATTTTATATACATTCTCCATTCCTAATTATTTGTTCAAACTAATTTTTAGATTTGTCCCTAATTTATTTGTGATTTTACATTTAATGTACAGTAACTATTATCCATTTTTTTTTTAATAAATAACTTCAGATTCACCGTTTCTATTTCCAAGATAATACCTTCTTTTTTCTTTTTTTTTTTATGGAAAGATAATCCTTTCTTTCTCTAAATTGAAACAATTAAGTAATTTTGTTCTTTTTTGTCCCTCAAACTTATATTTTGTTTAGCTATCTTACCAGCCCCAAAGTAACAAATGAATAGGGATAGGAGTAATAAATAAAAATGTGGAAAACTAACATGTAGGTTTTAAACATACTAACATAATCCAAAAATGAATTTAAACAGCCAGATATAAGTGCACCCGGATTGAACATCTTGGCTGCATACTCTAAATTGGTGAGCATCACGGGGGAACCACAAGACAAGCGTCACAATGTCTTCAACATTATCTCCGGCACTTCTATGGCGTGTCCCCACGTCTCTGGTGCTGCTGCATATGTCAAGTCTTTCCACCCGGATTGGTCTCCCGGTGCCATCAAGTCTGCTCTTATGACCACTGGTATGTAATTGCATTAATTACTCCCTCCATCTCATATTATTTTTCACTTTAACCTTCTCTTTTCTATAAGATTTTCCATTTTAAAATCCAATAACATATTCACTTATTTTATTTATCTATCCAACTTTAGCTTTATTTTTTATTGTTACACCACTGTCGTTTGCATCAAGGATGAATTCGAATAGTTTTAGGTATACTCAAAAAGACACACACGTACATGTACTTATGTATGTATCCATGCATGAATGCATTTGTGTATGGGTATTAAGTGAACAATTTGTTAAGGCAAGACTATCAATACCTGAAATTTTGTGAGCCTCGTATAAGCGAGATCCAAAATGGATGTTGTTGCTCAAATTTCATATTCATGTTCATGCAATTATCAATGATGGAACGTTTCTTTGAGTAGGTTTGATTTTCATCATTCTTCATTCATTTTGTTAATTAAGGATGTGTTTGGTACAAACGAAAATCATTTTCTAGCAAACTGGTTTTCCTCGTAAAATGATTTTCCTAAAAAATGAATTTTCATTTAATATTTTCATGTTTTGACACATACGAAATTAAGTTTCCTTTAAAGCAATTTTCACTTGTTTAGCATTATATATATATATATATGTGTGTGTGTGTGTGTGTGAGAGAGAGAGAGAGAGAGAGAGAGAGAAAGAGAGAGAGAGAATTATTAATATGTGAGAGAGAGTGATGGAGAGAAAGAAAGAGGAGCGAGAGAAATATTCATACTGGTGTGTGAGAAAAAGTGGTGGAGAGAGAGAAAGAAGAGAGAAAAGAGAGAAAATGGCAAAGAGGTGGCATTAGGGATACTCATTTATGGTTAGGGTAGATATGGGAGAAGGAGGAAGTGGGATATGTGATTACCTAGGACTAGGAAAATGAGTTTTCTTAAGGTTGGACTCAGAAAAATAATTTACATAGGGAGGGGGGAAATAATATTTATGGAAAATGATCTCCCCTTTTCGGTCTACCAAACACTAGAAAATAGGAAAATCATTTTCTAGAAGATGGTTTTCATCTCCACCAAACACACCCTAAATTTCGATTTCAATCTCAAGGGTGTAACGACCAAACTAAAGTGTAACTCAATAGTAGAACAGTCAAACCATATCTTTTATCTATCTCTCACTGGAAAAACTATAAGAATAATAAGTTCCTCCAAACTTAGTGGTGATAGAAATTAATGTGGGAAACCACAAGGGGGTGAATACAAAACGTCCCTATATAGATCTGTCTTCTTCAATTCCTATGTGGTACTCCCTGGAATACCTATCTACGTCCTTCAAGGAGTTAAACTTTTTTAAAAATATTCAGTAAGTTTATTGTAAAATTCATCATGAATTTTACAATATAAGCACAAATTCATCAATAATTGTACGTTTATCAACTTGTCACAAAATTCATCTATTGATAAATTAACCTGATTCAAGTCACATGTGAAAGACATTGATACGTCCTCCTTGGTGCATACATGGTATAATTTATCCTGTCTACAGTTAAACTCAAAAATTTCCATCTGTTTCCCCGTTGTTAGACCTATTTTTATTGTATATTATTGGTATACTTAGATAGGTATGCCAACTTATATAATATACTCATTAATTTTCTGTCTTTTTTCCTTGCAGCTAGACCGGTAAAGGGCTCGGGAGGTGAGAACCCGCTCGACTCCGGATCTGGGTTGCTAAACCCGATTGAGGCGGCCCACCCAGGCCTAGTCTACGACCTCCAAGTAAAAGATTACATCAAGTATCTCTGCAAGCAAGGGTACAACAGCACCACCCTAGCCCTATTAATAGGTGGCAGAAAGCCCCACTTCAACTGCTCCAAGTACACCCGGCCCAAGGGCACGGATGGCCTCAACTACCCATCCATGCACGTGCAGCTCCAAGTGGACGATACCCATGTCTCGTCCGTGTTTCACCGGATAGTGACCTATGTCGGGTTCGGCCCCGCCGTGTATAAGGCGAGGGTGGAGTCGCCTAAGGGAATCTCAATCAAAGTCATTCCAGACATTCTAGAGTTCAAGGGCACTGCCAAGGAGAAGAAGGAGTTTAGGGTTGTGGTGAAAGGGGCGGTTACGGAGGATTCGTCAGATGTTCCTGCAGGGTTCCTTGAGTGGAGTGACTCCAAGCATAGGGTGAGGAGCCCTATTGTTATCTATAAACCAATTGTTTAGGGTTGGATGGGTTGTTTGTTTTCGAGAGACGGGGCAGTTTCTCGGCTAAATTTTGTAGAGCTGAGGTTTTATTTTTGTTGGAACAGGGTCGGTAGTTTAGGTTCATTAACTGTTTAACTTCAAATAATCAAAAAAATTGATTGGTTAGCTAGTTTTAGCATCTCTTATGAGGATTTTGTGTATTGTTGTGTTAAGTTTTCTTTTAATGGAAAATCGGATTCTATTCCCGGAAGCGTCATAATTTTGTAATTTCAGGGTATAATTTTATGAATATATGTGTACAATTTATGAGCACAAATGCTTAAATTTATGAACATACTCATATATCCAATTAACAAATGTATACATGCTCATATAAAATGAAAATTATAAACTCATAAAGTTACGAAGGTATGGTCATGTATAAATCATAAGCACAAATTACAAATATGCATATGATCAAACAATAAAAGTTATATGCTCACAAGTTTATATATATATACACATAAAACTATAGAATGAATTATAGTTACAATGTACTTCCAACAGTATAATGTAATTTTGAAGCCTATACGAAAACATATTACGGGTATTATTTGACGGCTTAGTTCATATTGTACAATATATTGGCACCATACAATAATTGAAGCCATCTATGAGTTTAATATATGATGTGAAAGGGGTTGTTATGGAGGATTCTTTGGATGTTCCTGTAGGGTTCCCTGACTGAACTGACTTCGAGCATATGGTTAGGAGCCCTATTGTTATTTACAAACCAATTGTTTAGGGTTGGGTTGTTTGTTCTTGAGAGAGTGGTAAATTTCTCAGCTAAATTTTGTAATGCTAAGGTTTAATTTTTTTATGGCAACATGATCAACTGTTTAGGTTCATTACTTGTTTAACTTCAAATTATTAAAAAAATTGATAGCTTAATCAAATTTAACTGAGCTTGTGCACTCTTAATGATATAGTGTGTTGTTGTTTAAGTTTCTTTTTTATTGAGCGGTTTGTACACCATTCACCTTTTTCTAACTAGCTACTGCATGTCCTCGGTATTGTTATGTTAAATTTCTTCTTGTTTAGCTTAACTATTATTATCTAAGGATTTTTTTTTAAAAAAAAATGATGATACGTGTCTTATCCTAAGTGGGACCTTATTGGAAATTGTTGTCATTGTTGTTGTTGATGCATGCCTTACCTTGAGACATAACCTTATCCTCTATCATTCGCCTTTGAGTCAATATCAAATTTCTCTTTGGACAACTAATTATCTTTTACACCCTCAAATGACAATTCAATATTGCCATATAACAAGATCTCCTTCAAATTCTTATATGACTCCGACAATGAAACGACCAACATTATGGCCTTGTCTTCATCTTCTATTTTCACAACAATACTCTTTAAATAAACTATGATAGAATTAAAATCATTTAAGTGTTTTCGTATGGGAGTACCTTCGGTTATCTTGCATGATTAAAGTCTTTCCCTCAAGTGGATCCTGTTGGCAATGTTCTTTGTCATGTAGAGCTCTTCTAAACAATTCCAAAGATCCACTGGTTTAGTCTTGCCAAGTACTTCACGCAAAACATGGGGCACCAAAGATAGTTCAATAGTGGAGAGAGTCTTATCCTCAAGATCATCATAGTCGACCTCTTTCATAGACCCACGCTTCTTTTTCTTTTCTGCCTACCATTGTTCATCGGTCGTCAACTGGGTTTCACAAGAAAACTGGACAATGCTTCCAAAAATCGTGTTTGATAAGAATAACCTCCATTTGAACCTTCCATAGGTTGAAGCTAATCTCTCCATCAAATTTTGGGATATCGACTTTCACAGTTGTAGACATTCTTGAACCATAGCTCTGATAACGATTGTAATGAAAAATAATTAGTTTGGAAACACAAACAATCAAGAAAGTTATCAATGGATAGAGAATAACAATAGCAATAATGAGAGATGCCAAATTTACGTGTAAAACCCAGATCAGGAAAAACCACCGATGGAGATGAACAAATCCACTATAACAGTGTGTGTGTGTGCGCGCGCGCACGTGTGTGTGAGAGAGAGAGAGAGAGAGAGTACAAGAATTGATATCAAAGCAATAAGCCCAAAAAAGATCGACAAGAGATTAATACAATACTCAAATTCATCTCACTACAATATAATAATAATAATAATAATAATAATAATAACAACAATAATAATAATAATAATAATAATAATGGAGTAGATGCTTAAATAATAATGGAGATCTCTATAAGGGAAATTAATGATGCTTATGAAATGTAGAGATTTATGTTTGTATTATTGTTCTTCAGAAGGCCAACCGTTTATATACAATGAGATTTCACTATGCGTTTGATAACCTTTAGTTAATTAATGTTGCGTTATTGATCAAATGTAATGTGTTTGCCCCTTCATACTTTTTACGAAAACACTTAATAAGTTGTCTAATAACCTAAAATTAATGAAATATGTCCATAAACGCATGATACAATTGGAATTAATAGTGAAGTAGTAACTCATCTACAGGTGTATAGTATGAATTTTGGGGACATATCTCAACAAAGTGTATTGAACATTGTAAGGATATTCAAAACTACGGACTTTCGGAGACTTCTGAGAGATGTTATACAGGTTTAGAATAGAGAGCTCACAAATCAGTGGAGATTAGCATCCTTGCCCTCCTTAGATGAGGCTAGTGAAATTTTAGTTGTTCTTAAGGAATTCTTGGTGCTAAAGGGGTCGATTAATTCCCCAAGTATCAATCCTTCTAGGGTTGTTCATGTTAGCCTTATTGTCCTAGTTGCACATATAAATGGTCGACCTTCTTCTCATAATGAATTATCCTTTGTTGGGGTCATTGAAAGGGACTTTGATCCACTGTGTTTTTTTGAATAACTTGCCCAATCATGTTGATAATGTGAGACTAAAGAAGTTGTTTCTCGATT
Source organism: Portulaca oleracea (assembly GCA_029582165.1). Classification (NCBI taxonomy): domain Eukaryota; kingdom Viridiplantae; phylum Streptophyta; class Magnoliopsida; order Caryophyllales; family Portulacaceae; genus Portulaca; species Portulaca oleracea. The sequence goes on along the minus strand of CM055872.1, from coordinate 42,125,458 downwards.
TTGATTCTATTGTTGATGCCTACATCCCTCTTAAAATAGTCAGACATTGATTGAAATTTGTGTTTGTAAGGTTTGGAATAAAAATGGAGGGGGGGGGGTGGAGTTATTAGCACTATGATGCGTAGCGTTGTTGGTTCCCATAAGTTGAATGTTTCTTGGGCTAAATTTGTCAAGAGATTGTCCTCTAACTCTGATGTTTGTAAGAGTAAGGTTTGGAAGGTGTGTGGAGGTGGGTCCTTAAAGGAAAAATGTGGAGTTTCATCCTCCCATTTCTACTGAGGGTATAGTTGCTGACTTTGTGAAGGTCATTGATGATCTCAAGCATTTGATACCTATCGATGATGTTGAAAAGATATAGTGGTTGGTGCTGAAATTGTTGATGACTATCTTGGTGTTAAGGCGGTAGGTTCCGATGCTAGGAAAACAATCATGGATCCTTTTGTTGCTAATGATGTTCTCTCTAAGTTCACTCGTAATACAAAGATTGTCTTATTAGGGAGACTCAGGTCGACTGTGAGGAGGTTAATGTGATGATGGTCAGTTTTGATAGTGACCACACTCTTAGTATTGTGGATGGTTTTGACTCTGTTGACTCGGGTCTTAACTTGCCTCCTGACTTTGAGGACTCTATTATCAAGACTAGGAAAGTCATTGCAACTCATTCAAGGAATTTCAGTTTTAATAATGAGGTAGAAAAGCAAGCTATGAATAGTATTGCCATCAAATAACATATGATGATTGATAAAACCAATTCAGTGGAATCCGATGAGAGCAATGATTCTATCGATGATTTAAGATATTTTGGTAAAAGTTGCTAAAGGAAAGAAAGACTCATCTAGTCATCTAAAGAACCCGACTTAAGTGTATTGTAATCTTATGAGATAAGTCTGCAATTAATGTTTTAAGAGAAGTCTCTCTAGACTTGTTTGATTCCTGCCTTCTTAAACCTTTGTATAATGCTTATTTTGTTATTTCGCTGTAATGCTTATTTTGTTATTTCGCTGTAATGCTTATTTTGTTGTTTTATTGTCATTTCTTTTCGCAACCTAGCCGTTAATTTGGTAAAACTTTACATCTTTTATGGTGAAATGTCAAATTTGAAGATTATTACACTACTAAAATTTCCAACTGACGGGGTCAATTGAATTTGGAATTTAGGGCTAGAGAGGGTCAGAAAATTTGAAAAAAACAAAGGTCAGTCTGAAAAGGAAAAGAGGGCTTACACTTGAGAGAAGAAGCGTACTGACAACTGAGGATAACTGGGACAATCTGAAATTCGTTGCTGCACTTCACTTGTGTATGGTGGTACTCCTGATTCAACAACTATCGACGCCATTGCTGTCCTTCGTATGATTTCAACGTCAGAGCTCCAAGCATTCAATTGATCTAGGGAGCTCTGACAATGGAGAGCAGTGAGGAGGACGACGATTTCTCCTATCACGAAGGGATTACCCCACAATCTAAGATCAACTCCTTCTACCAATCCAATACTGAAAAGGTATTTTATCATCGGGGTTTATTTCATGTGTAGTTGTTCTTCGTAGGGTTTTACTCTCTTTTGAAGATCATTTGGGTAGAATGTTTCGTTTTTCTTATCGTTTTCTGGGTTTCAACTTGCTTGTTCAGTTCTAGCTTGTTGGGTGACTTGGTTTGAAATCAGTGTCCTTTTATCGTCATGATCTTCAATTTTTGGTTCTTAGTTGGAACTGTGTGCTAATTCAAAGGCCCAATCTAGCATATGAACTTTGACTCTACATTTAGTAGTAAATTTGGCCAGGATATATGCTTCTGTCCTATGAGCTTATGGCTCTATAGTTACTGATTGAATTTGACAAACAATTTGTAAAGTAGTAAGTTCGGGGCATTTGTGCTTAGTATCAACGATCAAGGCTAAGTTTGACTATGTTCTTTAGGGTTGTTGTATCTTATATACAGCTTAGTAACAAGGATATATACAGCGAACTACGACACTTTGACAATTTGATTATGCTTGTCTTTTGTATCTTTATATGGATTCCGTCTTTAGAGATCTACGTTTTTTGTGTTACTTAACTGATATGAGCCTAGCATAGTGTGTGTAGCTCTGTGTTTTTGTGTCCATTGATATCCAACTTCACTTGGGATTGGATATCGAGTTTTGTATTTCTTCTACTTTGATAGAAGATTTTGCTGATTAGCATTGTTGTTTGCGGTGAGAAGGCCCTCCTTGATGCTGTTTAGCCATTTCAATTTTGTGTTCTGAAAATAGTTGTTGTAAAAAAAATGGGCGGACCTGTACTCATTTAAAGGAGTATGAGTATTTAACTGTCTTTGTTGGAACTCGTGAATGCAAATAAATCAGGAAGGCTAAGGTCCTTGTACCACTCATCTGGTTTGTGTTATGAAAGATGTTTTTATTGTTGGCATCCACTGTTAAGGATGTTGCGTAAGAGTTTGAGGATAATGCACCAGAAGCTTTAAACCTCTTATGAAAGGACATTGAAAAACTTAACCTGTAACTTTAGTCAAGATATCTTTCAGATATGCATAAAAAAGTTCCAGGTTAAAGTTGTTCTGAGCTCTAGTTATAGAAGATCAGTTAGTGTTGTCATTCAGAATCTCTCTGTCAGTGAGTGTATTGGATTTTCAATGTGAAAATATCTTGTTCCCTGAATTTTGCTGAGAATTGGAGGTTAACTGATGATGACATTGGCTATTTCTTTGTCATTGTGGTGAATAATTTCTTTGACAACAAACTATTTACAGGGGAATTCTTCTTTATAACTTAAATAAGTTTGTATTCCTTGTGTCCTAGGTTACATGGAAATTGCCTGATGTTGAAGAGACATTGCTTGTGTTTGACAAAACATTTCTTTGCCCTACATGGTAGTACTGCAGGGATTTAGCCTTTTTTTTTTCCCTGAATCATCTTTGGGTCACAACTGATAATATTCATGTTGTTTCTTGGAATGTATCTAAGAAGGGCTACAGATGCAAGACCCATTACATATGATTAAATGTCGTATAGTTTACAGATCTTGAGAGTTGAAGCTGACTTTACAAGGGAAATAATCAAAATTTCTAGCTGTACCTAGTGATGGTCTTTAGATTTTGTTATTATCTCTTTTACACCTTGCTATGTTCATCAATATATGTCTGGCCTGTAAATTATTAAGTCATTTCACTATAATTTTTGTTGCAATTTGCTTGACATATCTTTCTGCCCCAACTTAAAAGTAGTTAATTGCTTCTTGATCGTGACCTGACACATGTATTGGTGAAGGGAATCAGAAAGCTGTGTTGTGAACTGTTGGATTTGAAAGATGCCGTGGAGAACTTGTGTGGGAATACCAGGGCAAAACACTTGGCTTTCTTAAGGTACTTCAAAATTATCTTGTTTTAGTTGCAGGTTTAATGACATACATGGATTTCTGCCAAGTTGTTCAGCAGTTTGATCTGAATATATATATATTTTTTTTGGTTTTGTTTTTTATTTGTTGTTTTTTTTTTGGGGGGGGGGGGGGGAGCGAGGGGGAGAGTGAGGGAGAGGTTATTGTCTTATTGACATGTGTGGGATTTGTGGGGCTCAAAGGCCTTGACTAATTGGTTAAAGTTACATGCTTACTTCTCGAGAAATCATGTTAGGTGTGAATCAATGCTGGATTATTTGTTGATTGTTTGTTGCTTAAGCAGGTCAAAGGAGTACAAATTAGATAGTTAGGCTGTAATTTAATACAAAAGCGAGGAATACAAGAAGGGAGAGCCATACTTAATATTTTCAGTGTGTATAGTTTTCTGTTCCTGACCAGGATATTGTGCTCCTGCGATAGAAGAATAATTGTTTTATTATGTTTAACACTGATGCTTTCTTATTCATCTGTCAACTTCTTTTTAGATATGCTTAATTCTTTGTTTCGTTCCTCTTTGAAAATTTTCCTGTCCACTGGTCTTGCCTTTTCTATTTTCAGTGGGCTATTTCTTCTTACAGTAGACTGCCCTTATGTTATTGGTTTCACCCATCCCATAGAGTTATCACTTAATCCTCTGCCTCACTGCTTCGTTGGGTATTTATTTTGTTAACATATTGATGGTTGTTGTCTCAGGCTGTCAGAAGAAGTAGTTGAAATGGAACATGAATTGAGTGATCTGAGAAAGCACATTTCTGCCCAGGGAATTCTGGTACAGGACCTACTGAGTGGTCTATGCCAGGACTTAGCTGAGTGTATAAAAGCTGACGGAGATGAAGATACTGTCGACTCTCAAAGTTTTGAGCTTGATCTTCCTTGTAATGACATGGATGATCCTAAGAGAACATTTTTGGAGAATATTGATATCCTTTTGGGCGAGCATAAGCTCATGGAAGCATTAGAAGCTCTAGACTTGGAGGAGAAAAACTCGCAGGAACTAAGAAGCGGTGGAGATGCTTCCTCAGTTGTATCTTCTTATAAATCCGCTTTCTCCAAAAGGAAGGCAATTCTTGCTGAGCAGTTAGTTGCAACTGCTGATCAGCCCTCGCTTGGTGACACTGAGTTTAAGAAAACAATGCTTGGTTTGATGAAACTTGGAAAAGGACCCTTAGCTCATCAGGTACTGATGAAAAGATATGCATCTCGCCTTCGAAGGAGAGTTGAGGCCTTTGTTCCCTCATGTTCTCTTTACCCTGCAACATATCCAGTGACATTGTCAAAGATAACATTCTCTTTTATCTCAATAGCAGAAAAGGAAACTGCTTCAATGTTCGGCGATGATCCGGCTTATAAGAACAGAGTGGTTCAGTGGGCTGAGAAGGAACTTGAGTCTTTTGTTCGATTGGTGAAGGAAAATGGTCCACCATCTGAGTCGCTCACTGCTTTGCATGCGGCCAATGTTTGTCTCCAGGCTAGCCTCAGCAATTGTGCGATCCTAGAATCGCAAGGTTTGAGGCTCTCTGAATTGCTTATGGTAATTCTCCGCCCCTATATGGAAGAAGTTCTGCAGATGAACTTCAGACGGGCCAAGCGAGAGCTTCTTAACTTGACAGAAAATGATGAGGACCCCCCTTTGTCTCCTCGGTTTTTGTCCCCATTATCCATTTTTGCGTCTTCATCAGATAGTGTTCTCATTAGTAGTGCAATGAAGTTTATAACTCTAGTCAAGGTAAATTACTTTACTAGTTTATTTGCCAGTTAGTTTAAAATCTATTAGAGTAGATGACACATGTTGATGTATCCTTTCAATAGTAAATTCTGTCAGGCTCTTTTATTATTTTTTTTTTTTTGACGCTGGGGGGTGGGGGGTGGAAGTCAAAGAAAAATCTAATCAAGGGAATGATTGTGCACTGACACGCGAAAAAATTGAAATCTGCTGGAAATTGTTGTGTGGAGTGCCTCTGAAGATGTTGTAATGCACTACTACCCCTACCGGACTTAAATGTATTAGGAAAATTTATTTAGTTGAATTTATTAACTTTTCTTTTTGGGTCTAGACTCTAGAATTTCACACAAACTTACTTAAAATGAAGTGCACAGAGAATTTTACATGAAGTGTCTGGAGAGTGCATCCTTGTGTTTTCTTGTAGCTATGTTTGGTCTAATAATTAACTTTTCAGAAAGTGCACTCATGCCTATTAGTGAGATTCTGAACAACATTTTCCTTCCAAATTTAAGAGGAAATTGGTAGGAAAGAATGATAGATGGTAGGGACGATCAGGGAGGTAGAAAATGAAGTGAGAGATTGGTGGAGATTGGAGAAAACTTATATGCTAGATTTGCGAGCGGAAAGAGATTTTTTTCATTCCATCTCATTTCCAAGAACTAAATGGAGCTTATATGTAATTATTCCTAGATAATGAGCGCACAAATGGTGCAACAGAAATTATGTAGCTAGACAGGCTTATGATCATTAATTTATTATTTTGTCTTTAAGTGCATTGACTCATGTGTGGAATCTAGCTGGTAATGTGCGGCTCTTCGGGATTTAGCTGTGCTTTGATTTAGGTTGAAAAGGTGTCTGAAAGCTTAAACATTTGTGTTGGTTTTGGTTAGGTCAGCTGTGTGAAAATCTGCTTTGGTTTTGATATAATCATATTTTGCTGAATATGTGATCCCGATCTAAATAGGGTACTGCGGTTTTCACTCTCCGAATATTTATTTATTTATTTATTTATTTATAATTCTAATTAGTCTTGGATGTTTAAGTCATTTAGCCAAAAGATAAATATCTAAAAAGAAAAAGAGGTCTAGACATTGCTAGTTATATTTTCAGTTTTAGACCATCTGGTGAAAAGGAATCCAGGGATAGGATGGGAAATGAAGTGTTGACGGAGTTCTATGGAACAAGTTATTGAAGGGCTGTCAGAAACCTCTGACGGTGATCCATGTTCTAAAATTCCTATGAGCAACCAAAACTATTCTCTGAGGGATGACATTTTGGTGTTCCAACTTCAAAATACTTAAGAAATGTGCACCAGTCAATTGTATTGTTGAAAATGGGATTGCTAGAAATGGTTGACAATGTTGGGCTGAGTAAAGAATTTAATTTTCTTTCCTTTCCTCTTTTTTCCCCCGGGGAAAATTCATGGTTCCCTTCTTGTGTGTGTTGATTACAATGGGCTTTGCACATCCATCTCAATGTCCTTACGTTATCTGAATATCTCTGCCTTTCTTTCGGAACTGTAGGAGACAGTTGAAATGCTAACGCCACCAGCCATCCTGCACTTCGGAGGAAGTGTTCTGACTAGAATATCCCATCTATTTGACAACTATGTGGATCTGTTAACAAAAGCTTTACCCAGCCCTTCTGAGGAGGATGGCATAACAGAGTTAAAAGAGGCATTGCTGTACAAGGCTGAGACGGATTCTCAACAGCTAACACTTTTGGGAGTTGCTTATAGTGTTGTGGATGACATACTTCCAATGGCTGTCTCAAAAATTTGGAATGTCCAAATGGAATCCCATGACCAAATAAATGGATTGCATGACAGCAAGATTCCTGCAGCGGGTAGTGGTGTTGATTTTAAGGATTGGAGACGTCAGCTTCAGCATTTATTGGACAAATTAAGGGATTATTTTTGCAGACAGTATGTTTTGAACTTCATATACTCTCGAGAGGGGAAAGCTCGACTTGATGCTAGAATTTATGTTGATGGAGAAGACGAGGATTTGATTCTGGATTCAGATCCCCTTCCTTCACTTCCATTCCAGGTGATATCTCTGATATTGAATTGATGTATCCTCTTTTCCAGATGCTCCTGCTGTATGCTAAATAATATTATTGAAAGGTCTACCTGTGAGTTGTTGAAAAAATTCTTAGAAAATTTTCATTGTACAATTGTGCAAGTGTGGTGAATTGTTGGAATTGGTCCACCTGTGAGTTGCAAAATTGTAGCCTGCATGACTCAGTGTGTATTTGGCAGAGCTCTAACTGACTCAACACTTTGGGCCTTCACCTAATGTGAAGTTTGCTAGGTTAATGTTTTGTCAGATTGTTCTCTTACTGAAATTCTTTTTGTACATTTGTGTACTTTTGTCTCCTAAGGTCGACTACTAGTGATAACCCTTCAAAAGATCTGCTTTCTTCGGTGTTTGGGGGGGGGGGGGTTGTTCTGCTTTCATGTTCGTGAAATTATGAGGATTATATGAAGTCAAAGGCATGCATATTAAGTTGCAATAATGGTAACTGTCTAATATATGTGACTTGCATTTGTACACTCACCAAATCTGATCCTAAGAACAGGTCCTATTTCTTAACTGTCCTTGTGCTGAGTTCTGGCAGTCCCACCTTCAGCGGACATTTTATATGAATGAGTTCATAGAGGTCGTGTTATGACCATAGTTGTGTAAACCATCCTAACTCCAGAGTAGGAAAGTGGCATGGCAAGTTTGACAGTCCACAGAAGTTCTAATAAAATGGCCTTAAGTTGATATGGGCCTGTTTATCTTTTTCCGTATCAGATTATATTTACTCTCTCATAAGTCATCACTTAGTGTTCTCACTCCAGGTGCTCCTTTTGTCGATGGTATAAAATATTAGTCATAGACATTCAGAGGTCTTACTGTTGATTGCATTTGATATGCTCGTTATCACCTTTGGAAACCTCTCATCTCATTTTTTTAGCTCTGTGCAGTGCACTGCCATTGTGAACAGCTACAGGATAATAACATCTTAAATCTGGCTTTTTCCAAATGAGTACAGGCATTATTTGCAAGGCTGCAACAGCTTGCCACAGTGGCCGGTGACGTGTTAATTGGAAAGGAGAAGCTCCAGAAAGTTCTGTTGGCAAGGTTGACGGAAACCATAGTGATGTGGTTGTCAGATGAACAAGAATTTTGGGGAGTGTTTGAGGATGAGTCTGTATCATTAAAGCCATTTGGCTTGCAACAGGTTCTTCTTAATCCTTGCTGAGCTTTGCGTTTCAATGTTAAATGAATAGATCGCTCCTTTGTTCTAGGAAAGAAAGGGAAGTATCAATGTATCATGAGGGTAGGACGATATCCAGTCAAGACTTACTAATTTAATCTTTTGAGAATCATACTTAGAATGATGCTTAGTTGGAGTCAACTTTTTTATTTTAAGTAACATCATGTAGGAGAGCTTCAAAATCCCATTGGCATCAAATTAATGCGTTCTACACTTTTTGTGGACTAGTCTTCACACACATGCACACATTTGAGGATAACTAAACCCTAGTTGTATTTGTGAATCCACCCCTAGTTGTCTCACTCCATTTTAAATAACACATTTATCACACCTTTCTATTAACACATTTATCACGCCTTTCTATTAAAGCACGACCCCATTTGTTATTGTGAAAGTGAAATGGATGGAGTATTATTTATTTTTCTGGCATATTTTCTTAAAATAAAGTCACTCTTTTCTATCATAAGACCTTTTTTGGAGTGTTGGTCGACTAGAGGCCAAATAAACAAGGCATTGATGTCGTACTTTGTTGATTCTTCTGGTACATTTCTTGAGCATTCCACTCTTTTCCAAGATAAATCCTTGTTTATGGTGGATTAATGATTACTTTGAGTGTCCATGGGTTGGACTGTTGAATGTTAACGAGAGTGGAGTAGAGTGGGCACAGTCAGCTGGGTTAAGGGGGAAAAAAGAAGAAAAAACTGCCCTTTTCATGTTTGGGATGTTTAGATTGAGCTATTAATTAAGGCACAAGGGAGTTAGATATTAGATGTACATTAAAATGACGGTACGTGTGTTTTATCAGCGAAAACCCAAGTTCAACTTATGCTAGGGTTTGATCAAATGAAAGTATTTGTATTATGTGAAGAATCACAGAGTATCCCTCCGTATTTGCTTAGAAAAGGGTTTGCAGAGTTGGGGTTTCATGCCCATTATAATTTTACTGCTTTCTCGTCCCAGAAAGACCTAATAATTGGCTATTCTCCTGTTACAGTTGATTCTAGATATGCATTTCACCGTTGAAATTGCACGGTTTGCGGGGTATTCATCACGGCAAGTGTTGCAGCTAGCTTCTGAAATTATAACCCGTGCAGTCAAAACATTTTCCGCAAGAGGAATCGATCCACAGAGGTATCCATTTCTCCATACTATACAAATATCCAACGATAATCATGGTGGACATGATGTTTAACTATCTTCCCATAATTTTACAGTACGCTTCCGGAGGATGAGTGGTTTTCTGAGACAGCAAAAGCAGCGATAAATAAGCTTCTGCTGGGCGCATCAGGGTCTGAAGTATCAGAACCAGACGAAGAAGAAGAAGAAGAACCGGTTTATATACATCAACATCACCATCTGAGCTCTGCAGTACCAGAAGATCCTGTTTATGCAGATCATGAAATTCACCACTTGCCCTCCGATTCAGAGGATTCAGATTCTTGCCCCTCAACTGTGGACTCTTTCCATTCGTTTGTGTCGGCAGAAATGGAAGACCTGGAAAGCCCTTAAACCAGAGCATGAAGGCCGAATTCTCGTAAATCTGTCAGATGTAGAATTTCTGTAGGCTGATGTTGAATTTGCGCGGTGTAATTTACTGTAAAAGTGTGAAATCGATCAGAGGACAAAATAGTGTTGGAGCTGTTGTACATGTAGAGCAACTTCAAAATAGTGTTTTGAAGGAAGTTTTAGTTTGATTTTGTGCAAGCAAAAATGAGATTAAGGTGTTAACCTAGGTTATGTGGTTGGTCTTCAGTAGTTGCCAAACGGTGCACATATCGTTCCTAATCCTGTTCAACCTGGTGAACCCACAAATATACCGAACCATCATCATTTTTGCAACATTCAATCTTTGACAATGCGACCTCTTTGTAGTCATATACTCTGAGCCATACAATGTTGTTGGTTTGATTATCACACGATACACCTTACCTTTAAATTTAAGATGTATTCTCTTATCAAACAACACTCACGATGCTATTGTCGTCTTCCGCCTTTTCCAATCAGCCTTAATCTGATGTGTTATATCTTCATTTATATCAGCCTTAAGTAGTGAAGTTTCTCCGCCTTATGTGTATAATTTTCCTTGTAATGATTATAACTTGACAATTGTTTTCTCGATCACTCCTAATATGACACCTCATATACTTTCACTTGGACCTACTTAATCTAAAGTCCTAGACTCCAAGGTTTCACATAAAAGCCCTACCTTATCCTTTAGTGCCTCGTTCAACTCATCAATCGGAATTATATAATTCGCAAAAAGCATATATCAAAGTAGTTCATCCTTACTATCCCTAATAAACACATACACCACCACATTAAAAAGAATCAGACTAAGAACAGACTTTTGATGGAATCCGATGTCAATAGGAAAATCGCTTGTAGACCCCACTGATGTGCTAACAAAACACGACTCGATTATAAGGATATTGTATCATTTCGTCTCAAGACATTCTCACAATACTTCCCTGGGAACCTTATCATAAGTTTTCTCTAAATCAATGAACACGATATGAATGTCTTCCTTCCTCTCCCTATACTGTTCATTTTCTCCATAAGATAACACAAAATATGGATGACTTTTGTAGCTAGTCTCCCAACCATTTTCTATATATAAAGGGCAGGTTGATGCACAACGCGTCCCCGCAAGTAGGAAATGGTCCCAACTCCCATCACAAAAATATAATATAAGCAAACTTTGCCTTACATTTCTGCAAACCCTTCCATTTTTTATATATAGCTATATAAAATATATTTCCCAAAGTTTTTATAAAATTATTTTAAGTGTAATATGCTTTTAGTACCCACCGTTTTTAAGGTTAATTGGATGCAACTTTTGTTTAGGATGCTGTGACTTAAACTAATAATTTATTAAATATCTAATTATATTGTAAAAGTAAATTGGCATAAAAAAATTTTAATTTAGGTTCACACGGCTGGCTGGCTGCGGTGTCACAACACACCGCACTTTGCTAGAACCCACCGCAATATACTAATCCACCACAATTTACCACAACCCACCACAATCAACTTTTTCCCATTTACCAATATAATTTATATTTATAAAAAACAAAATCCACCACAATTTACCAATAACTCACCACAATTCACCACAATTACACCATATTCGCCACAATTCAACCACACCATACCGCATCATACTGCGGCCAACCGTATAAAAGAATAGGGCCTTACTCAAGAGTATTTGGTGAATGATGAATGATTTAGTTTTGAATTTTGGGACATTAAATGTTGAATGTAATATATTACATTCGTCCCAATTTTTTTCACCCCAACTAACTTGGCAAAACCAATACGCTTTAGAATTGGGGTGAAAAATTTGAATGTTACCCAAATTACCCCTATATTTATTGATATAATAGTTGTTTGGATTGTAAAAAGTGAGGAATAAAGTTATTAATTAGAGGCAAAAAGGAAATTACAATTGTTAGGATTGTAAAAGTAACAAACAAATTGAGACAAATAAATTAGTTATTTTGACAAACATTTGGGACGGAGGTAGTACTTACCTTTAAAATTGGGCACTAGTATACTGACCTTATAGACTTATTTATCGGTAATGTATTGGGCTTTAATGATGACTAGTAAAATGGGGCACTACTATATCATCACTTAAAGGTTGATTCCAATTTTAGAAAGGTTACTATATTATAATTCAATGCACCAAAGGTAACACTTTAGTGTCCAAAACTCCTTTAGTTATTATTTAAATTGCTCGAAGGTAATCCTGTATGGTTATTTGTTGGTTACACAATCATGGAAGAAAAAACTAATAATAAATAAATAAAAATATAGTGTTCAAATAAACACTAAAAATGAAAAGCTAAGAGCATAATTTGAATTCAAGGAAAAAAAGTCTTGTTACAAACGACAAAATCTACTAATCATTTTTCGTAAAAACAGTTAATACAAACAGTTAAAAACATGACTATTAAAACAACCAAAAGTCAAATAATTAACAAAATAACTAACAACTAAAACTAACTAACAACTAATTACCAAATAGAGCATACATCTTTTTCATTGCCATTTTCATCTAAAATGGCTTTTTTGGAGTATTTAATTGTTTGCTAGTAATAAACTATTGCTAGTATTTGGTGAGATGACTTTTGGACTAATTGCTATAAAAATTTTAATCTTTTACTCGAGAAAATTTCATAAATCAATAAATAAATATAAAAATTTGACCTTGAACTATGAATTATCAGAAAGTAACTTTGACCTCAAACTTTGATTATAATCGGATGTAATGGGTTGGAGTCAGATCATATTTCGACTGTATTATTTTAAGGGAATATTTTGGTTGTCTTTTGCTATATCATAAGTGTTGTAATGTAATGTTAACAATAATGATTAAAAATGATTCTTTCACTTGTCGAAACATTCCTATGAAATTCCAAACCATGTATACAAAAAAAAAAAAAAAACACAAGCTACGATTATATGGAGATTAGACTCTCCACTTTTAGGTTCATTCTCCCTTAAGTCGCGATTACATATATTTTCGGAATCTTAACCATTTTTCTCATTTTAATTCTATAATTAGATTTAATTGGACTTAATTAGGTCGAAGCTGAACACCTCCAAATACACCCTTGATTAAATTTGAATTAGCACATTTTGAATTGAATTGGGTTGACTTTATTTTTCCTTGAATTCAAATAAAAAATTTAAACTTCGAATCAAGTTAGATTTGCTTCGACTTGAATCTTATGGCCATTCCTAAGAGCTATCCTTAAGGCTATTCAAAAAATCCAGATCTGCCATACCAAACTGGGAATCGACAAAATCGAACCGCAAATCGACAAAATTGAACCGCTTCAAAATTCGGTAACGGAACCTTAAAAATTGGATGTTAAATGGGACAGTTCCCGTCTAGGATATTCAAACCGACAATGAACCATAGCTGAACCGTTAATACATACATACATACACACGCATATATATTAAAAAATTACAAAATAGAAATTTAATTAAATAAAATTGATTCCGCCTTAAAAGAATGGAGTTTCAGTTATAGGCCTACTTTGGCCCAGTACCGTGCGTAATGGAAACCCTTGAGGGCAACCTTCGTCAATTCATCCTTCCCCCTTCTTTAATTTTTTTGATTTTATTGTATATTTTTTCCTTCTTGTTTAATCTTTCAGCATCCAACATAATATCTTTTTAGTTGATGGAATGAATAATTTTCAAGGTTGATCTTGGAAATCAAGACAGTTATGGTTTATCAGTGAATCGAAGTGCTAAATATGATGTACCAACTTCCTGAGTTCCTGTGCACCACTTATCCAGATCCGATTTACGTTTTTAAAATCAACTCGTTTTGCTCGGAAGAAAACAAAGATTTTCAGAAGAACATAAAACCCTAATTCTATTGGACCACATTTGAGAGACAATAAAATTGAATAACACGTAGCCCTAATTGAAAGGAAACATTAATTTTGCAAGAAACTTGAGAGAAGATGGAATTGAAGAACACATACCTCACAAAACCATCAAAAAACCTGCTTGTTTGGCTCTGAGAACAACAACTACAAATTTTAGTTTTGTACAATTCGTAAGACATTGTCTCCAGGAGCGAAGAAAACAATGAAACGTGTCTTCTTCGTGGATGCATGCAATTGGTCCCCTTATTGAACAACAACTGTGGATGTACTCTATTGGACCACCGTGAAAGATAATAGACAAGAGTCTTAACGTCATCCTTCCAGTAAAGGGAAGCAAACATCCACATAGGAGCAACAAAAGAGAATAAAAGCAGGAAAGAAAGGAAGCATGTGTCGTGTGAAGCCTACTTGCTTGGTTATTCCCTCTTTTAGTATTACTATCTCCGCCCCAAAATTATTTGTCCATTTACTTAATTTGAGAAGACAAATATATATTGGGAATCGAAGTAAAAAGTTCATAACTTACCCAAATTACCCTTACTTTAATTGAAGATAATAATTGTTGGAATTATAAAAAGTGATAAGTAAATTTATTAATTAGGGGTAAAAATGAATTATAATCGTTGAAATTGTAAATTAGACAAATATTTTGGGACAAAGAAGTTAATTAAAAAACAAATAATTTGGGACAGAAGTAGTAGTAAAAGATTTTGTGCCGCTTCAAAAAACCAAAATCGAACCAAATTGAACCGCGACCACCCTACCTTCCCCTCTAGTGTTGGCAAAAATTCGGGTCCGGGTAAATTTGGGTCGGACAAATTCAGACAATCTCGAAATTCGGACGAGAAATTTATGTCCGGACCCGATTTATTTCGGGTCGAACCAGGTCGGACAATTCGGACAAAGCCAAAATCGAGTCCGGACAATAGAAAAAAGAGAAATTTGATGTCCGAATATTCGATCATTATCAAAATTTTGACGAAAAATCTATGTCCAGATCCGATTTTTTCCGGGTCGGACGAAATTTTGAAACCCCCCCAACCCAACCCAACAACCCACTCCGGGTTGGCCCCTGCAAACGTGATGCCGCCATAGATACTTACATAGGTCCACTGTGACCCAAACCACCCTCTCTCTCTCTCTCTCTCCCTTCAATTCAACGAACGCCCTTCCCAAAAACACCACCAAATAATCAAAATCTCTCTCGTATTTTCACATCGCCACTATCTCTCTCTCTCTCTCTTGTTGATTCCAAGCTTCAGTTGCGATTCCATTCCATACACTTTGTGCTCTGCAGTTACAATTACACGATTCAATTTTTCATTCTGCTTTCTCTCTACTTGTCTCTTCTTTGTTGCTGTCTTTCTTTCTTTCTTATTTTTCTGCTTTTTTTTTTTTCGTTTCGAACTCTATCCTCCCCCCCACACGAATCCGAGGAATACCCATTGCTCTATTGCATCGCCTCAGCTTTTTTAAAGGTTAGACACTTTGTTTCATTAGGGTTTTTCCGGATTTTTAAGCTTAATTCAATCCAAGCTTAATTTTTATGTTTCTTTTTGGGGGATTCATGGTGGATCAGGATGCTATAATGACGACTGAAGGAGGTAGTGCCCCGACGGCGGCGCAAGCAGGAGCTACACCAAGTGCTGATCCTAATTCTCACGAGGTATTTCTTGAACATTGTCAATTCATATCAACTTGATACTTGTTTTCCGGCCATAATCAGTTTTAGTTGAGCTAGGGTTGTATTCAGTCAGATAAGTTGCATTAATTGGATTATTGAGGATGTTTTGTGGGCAATTTTTAGTATTTCAAGGTTAATAGCGTTGTACTCCCCCTTGGGCATGGTTGGTTATCTTACGAGCTTGCCAGCTTGTTCCATTTGTAGCTCAGACTTGCCCTTTTTGGGCATCAGATTGGGATGGAATAGTTCAAGACTTCAAGTGGTTAAGTATTACTCTCTCCATTCCATATTAATTGTCATATTTGGAAATCGTGCAGTCAAATTTTGACCATAAATTTCTCAACATAGACAATGAGTTGCTTAATAAAATTACCACCATTAGATTCGTAATGAAAAATACTATCATAAAAGTATAATATTGCAATTGTAATAACATTTTATTTAAGAAATTATCAAACAAAGAGTGACATTGGAGACCGTAAAAGTAAATTATGACAATTAATATGGAGCGGAGGGTGTAGGATGTTTTATGGGGTGGATGTTAGAGGGAGCAATTTTTTTTTTTTTTTTGCCAAACTCTAGAGGGAGCATTTTATTGTAACAGTTGTGGGCCCTTTCCAGCTTCCACTTTATTTAGGGCAGAATGTAAGCTTTCAACACTTATTGATTTGAAGGGTGTCAGTGATAATTATGCAGGCTGATTTGTCTCGTCTGCTTCATTTTTGGATTTCTGTGTGCGTTCCTTTGTGTCAAGTTCTAGGAGTAGAAGGTCTACTTTTGTTGCATGCTTTTTTTGCTTTTATATTGCTGCTATGTTGCTTAGGCTATTTGGGCCAATATTTGGTACTTGCTATATTATAATACGTGGCATTTCTGATTGGGGGGAAAGGCATGTTGGCGACACGACACCCAAAGCCATATTTATGAGAATCTTTGTCCCCAAACATGAGTACTTTAGTTTTTTGAATGTCCCCATGGTATCTTTGGTATGAAAATGGATCTCCTTGGTGAAACTGCTCTTTCTCATAATCGCACCTCCTCTTAGTAGTTTAAATGTCGACAATGTCTTTGGTTGGTGAAATAACTTGGTAAGTCTAGTAATAACCTGAATACCATAAGAATCAGTTGAGAAATACTAAAGCTCTGAACTTGACTGTGACTGTGACAGCAGGTGGAGTAATCATTTTATCATTGTGGAAATATATTAGCTTTTTCGTAGCAATAACACAAAAATGACAATTCAAAATTGTGCTAAATCTGTGAGAAATCCAAAATGGCAGCCTGGAAGGTGAATTCTCCCGGTGAATCTTAAAAGGTTCTTGCAATGAAAAGTTGTTGCTACAAACCAAAGTGCCTCCATGAAACAATCATCGATTGTGCAGATGATCATGTTTGGAAACTCATTCTGCAGTTCTTTGATAGACCTTGAGATTTTCCCGTACCATGTCATGTCCATTGTTCTTTAGAATAATAGTATAGCTTCATCCTTTCTGTAATGTTCTTTCAATAAAACTTCTAGAATGTGGGACTGAGAATGTCTGGTTTGGATCTTCTCACTATACTTCTGAGATGATATATGAGAAATGTTACACAAGGAAGATGGATGTTTCATTCAGCAGATTCCTTTGTACGAGGGGACTTTCCCCCTCATGGGATTTGAACCCTCTAGACCAAGGTTGGTAGTTGTTTCATTAAGGAATCATAGGTAACAACAATTGCGCTGATAGTCCGCCTGGTTGGGGATTATAAAAAATGTTAATGGTAGGATTCACTGGATGGGCATGGAAAAAAGATTGTTGCTACGGTAGACACTCTTTGTTTGTTTGCTTCTTGTTGTTTTTTCTTTTCTTTGTCTTTTTTTAATGAGTGATCTTCACACTATTTAGTTATGCAACTACTTTTCACTTTTTATTCTTTGATGTTTGATGTTTTGTAGTTAGGGGTCTTGTATTTTGAATCATGGTTGATTTTGATAATATCTGACAATGTTGATGCATTATGCTCTTATCCAGAAATATCAAGTTGATGGGAGCCAAGCACAGTCATATCAGTATTATCCTTCAGCAATGGGTTCCACAGCTGTTTCATGGCCAGCACAAGGGACAGATAATTCAAATTCAGGGAGTGGAAGTCTTCAAACTTTGAGCTACCAATATAATCCGCAACCATCTACTAGTGTCCCAGATGGTACAAATGCGCCACCCCATGCATCAACGTCAACAGCTCCTGGAACAGATAGTGCACCACACATGTATACTAGTTATGCTACATACCCAACTTCTACAAATACATATAATTATGGAAGTTCTGAATACACAAATTATTATAGTAGCTACCAACAACAGTCTAATCAACCGTATCCTCAAGCTCAAGGAGCCTACCAAAACACAGGTTCTCCTTATCAGCCTATTTCCTCATTTCAGAATACCGGGTCTTATGCTGGGCCTACAAGTTACTCAAGCACTTACTACAATCCTGGTGATTATCAGACAACTGGAGCTTACACAGGAAGTGGTTACAGCAGCCAAGCTAATGCGTGGAGTCAAGGAAGTTATCCAAACTATTATCCAAATTATAGCCAAGACTCAAGCAGCTCCTACAGTTCGACCAATGCTGCCGCGACTAATGATCCAAATTATCAACAACATTATAAACAATGGGCAGATTATTACAATAGTCAGACTGAAGTTACTTGTGCACCTGGAACAGAAAATACTACTGTTGCCAACACAGCTGCCATGCCGTGTCCAATTCCTAGTGCTTCTAGCGGGTATGTGGCTCCCACAAGCCAGCCGCAGCCATCTTATGCCCCATCTTGGAAGCCCGAGCCTGCCCCATCTGCAGTGCCATCAGTTCAGGTTTGAGTTTCTTCCCCTATCTTCAGGTTTATGGATCACTTTAGAGATGGTTATAAGTAACGTATTAGTTGCTAGTCACTTTGGTTGAGGGGTAAGAAAAAGAAGTCCAATTGAATGAATGAATTTTCTTAAAATATGATGATTTGCATTTACTGCAAATATGCATGAGATACTTATTTTTAATAAGCTTGCTGGAGGCTAAAAAAAAAGTCCTGTAGCCCAAACTGGCGTGCCTCGATTGGAAAAGCCTGTGCTTTGTGGTACTTTAAACTAAGGTCAAATACTTTTGTCTTATAGTGACATCAACCCTTCTTATTTTTTGTGATTCTTCTGTATTTTTCTAATGTTTCTCTCGTCCTTTCTATCTCTCTTCCTGTATGTGCCCCTCCCAGCCCAAAAGAATGCAAAGTTTGTGCTATTTTTCTTAGTCATAATAAAGTTTGTAACTTCTTTGATGCCGTATCTAACTTATTTTAAAAAGATTACGGTCTGGGAATGATTCTAAGCATCACATCCAAAAAGCCCACCCCTTCGCCATGAACCCTGCGCCATGGGCTCCATGACCCTTTGCTCTTTTGTGCGCCTTGAACTTTCTTAAAGTAAGATACAGTATGATGTTTTTACTTTTATAAACATGCTTGAAGTATTGTGGATTGTGATTCAGGATTGAACGTAGTCTTGCGTTGGCTGTTGTTGCTGTGTGTTTCATAGCTTCAGATGCAAATTCTTATGTCATTAGTGATTGAAAAGAACCATTATTAAAAAGTCATTTCTTTTTGATCGGATAAAAATAAATCACATGTGATTGAGTATGTGATCGCTTTTTTTTTTCCTTTTTATAATTTGTAATCAAAACATGTATTGAAGGACACCAAGAGGATGTTTTGTGTGATTGCTGTCCTTTATTTGTTTGAACAAGTTGTAATATATTGTTTCTGTGTAATATCTTACTATAGGCAACTAAATTATAGGCTACTGGGACAGAATTCCTGGATTGAGGACAAGGCTAGAATGCCAAATGACTTTGGGCTTTATTTTTGAGAACCTTGTGTGGTTGGTACCAACATTTTCATCATGGTACAAAGTTTGACCTTTTGGATTTTGTCGATAAGATTATTGTGAGGAGCTCATGGGGTTAAGGCTTCTGGTTTTTTAGGTTAGTCTCCTTTTTGTAAACGGGTGACATCCTCTTGGCGTGCTTTAATACGTCAATTCATTGCTTATCAAAAATTAAATATGGGAGTACTTTTCCGGCTTGGTTCAGGACCTTTTAGGTGGCCTACATATTCTTAAAATTTTGAGGATCACAAAGTTATGTATATTTTTGATTTTGGAGAACAACACAACATTGCTGCCTTGTATGCCTCCGACTTGCAAGTTCTGGGGAGAATAAGACGCATCCTATCATGTATCTTTAACCTTTCAGTATTACCTCTAATTTACCATAATGTCGGACCAAAATTTTCCTATATATATGTAAAAATAATGTTGTTCCCAAGATCACATAAAGGTTTATCCTGCTGAAAACAGTGGACTGAAGGTAGTA
This sequence comes from Portulaca oleracea, assembly GCA_029582165.1. Lineage (NCBI taxonomy): Eukaryota > Viridiplantae > Streptophyta > Magnoliopsida > Caryophyllales > Portulacaceae > Portulaca > Portulaca oleracea. The sequence continues at coordinate 42,105,586 of CM055872.1, read as the reverse complement.
GAGAGGTACTCAAGTAATTGCGTAACCTGTCCACACACATAATACTTCTACCATTGACGACAAAATTCTATTGCGAATTCTGTTTGTGAACTTCTATTGCAAGACTCTTTTCTTTTCTCTCTTTTTGACCTTGTATTTTACTTTGTACCTTTTTTTTTGTTTTTGTTGGAAGGAGTGTTGGCAAACATGTGTAGCACAAAACCCCACCAGCCTTATGTGTAGTATCCAACTGGGGGGGTCTGGGGCATTGTTTTTCCCATTCTTTTGTCGTTTTGGCGGGGCTGGGAGTTTCAGAGGCACTAATCATCAAATCGCTTGGGCCCACCTCACTCTTATGCTTGCGCACAATGGACGAACCTTAGCTATAGACTATGGTAGTGGAAATTGAGGCTCATTGAGTAGGTTCGACTATTTTGCACTGATGGTCAATGATTTTATTCCTTACCTAAGGTCATCCTGCGGCAGATCATTGAATTGCATGTGCATAATCTTGAGAATTTGAAACGTCAGCTATACTCTTTGATGTTGTGTATGAAGATAAAATGAGTATGTATTGTGGATGTCTTTAGGGTTCTATTTCAGCAAAATGCGGAGATGATATCTTATTGAGACCTCGTCAGTGGCATTTCACTTTTGCATGAAGCTGTACTTTCACTGACATAAAGTCACATAGTTGTGTTTTCTTCAGATGCTTGATGTTTGGTTATCTTTCTTTTTGAACTTTTGTAGCAGATATAATAGTGGCAAAACAAATTTATTCTTTCTTGATAAATACTGGGCCAAAACAAATTTCCTGTATGAGAACGGCAATTGCTAGGACATGAGCACGGCTGTTAGCTTCTGCCACAGCAATGCTTCCGTGATGGATAGTGCCTTGAAGAAGTGATGTTCAATGCATAGGAGTATATTGGAACTGGAAAGTGGACTGCATCCTTTGATATTGAGAGGATAGTGGCATGGTAGGGGATGTGGACAAGAGGGAGATTTTGTATAAAACAACACTTTAGCCACTTTGGAGCTGCCTCATTCAATTCCAAAACTCATATATAATGGAAACATAGTCATTTTCTATTATAAATAGTACCCATAAGGACTTGTTCATTTCCAATTAAAATACCATTCCATTTAGTTATGTTTATGTTAATTAAGTGACAGGATGACTATGATTCAAATTTTAAAGTCATGTGAATTACTTCAAATAAACCATTAACCAGCCTCATTGAGACAATTACCTTTCTCACTATTCTCTCTCGCTGCCCATTTGACCCCCATCCCCCTCTCTTTTAAGTCCATTCTTGTGAATTCCTTCAAGCCTAGCCTATTTATTGGAGACGATTATGGTTGGTTCCCATGGACACACATTTCTTGCGGTCGTTGGCAAATGCTGCCTATTATGCCCTTCGCTTATCACTTTTGCTTCGCCAGCCTGCAATCCTTTGTGGAGGCTCTGGTATGGGTTCTATGAACCTTGCCCCCCTTCAATCTCTTGCGAGGCTTGCTTGAGCTATCCCTGCCACCATGTGCATCATAGTTGGCTCCTGCTTCAAATATACCCCTCCCTTTCTTATATATCATTCTTCGAAGCCTTCATTTTCTTAGCAATCCTCACCATTAGTTAACTCCTACCATTGAGCTCCACTAGATTTGCTTTTGCTTGTCACTGATGAGGCCCTTGCTAGCTAGCTGTTGTGGATTCAAGGGTGGATGAGAGAAACCCTTCAGTAGTCTGTGATGGTGCGGCTATTTTCCCTGTTCAAATAAGTACAATAGTAGTAAGTGGCAAATTATGTGTGAGATCAGACTTTTCCTGCCATACAGTTTTCTTGTGTTCTACATATGCTGTGTATTATTCATCTATTTCTGCTATGTCTATCTAGTATTTCCTTCCCATTTGCCATAATAAACCCATTGTTTTTTTCTTCTTGGTTTCTTGCCAGACTGGCAACACTGTTGGTGCACATGAGGATTACTGGAAACATGCAACTCAGACTTTCCAAACTCAGCATGTTTCTAACACGTCATCTAATTTTCAGAAGGCTTTAGATGTGAACTCTTCTTATCCTAGTGTCCAGGGGCAGCAGCAGAATGCACCTTTGCATGTACCGAATGTGCAATATACTGGTCAAGGCCAACAGCAGAATGCATCTTTGCATGTTCCAAATTCACAGTATACTGTTGCTGGTCAAGTGCAACAGTCCTACCAGCAACCGTCGCAACCTCCCCCTGCAGCAGATTTACACAGAGTAAACAAAGTGCAGATTCCAATGAACCCAAGGATTGTCCCAAACTTGTCTTTTGGTCTAGCAAAAAGCAGTAAAGATCCCTCCACATCAAATGCAATGGCAAAGCCGGCCTATGTCAGCGTTTCAGTGCCAAAGCCGAATGAGAAAATTTTGTCTAGCAATGCTTCTGATTCAAGCCTTAAGGTGACAGTTCTTTGTTATTTGTCCTGTCTTCATTGTCAAGCATCCTAAACTAAACTACAGACCTTTTTGTTTTTAAATTAGTTTCTTCAAGTATTCTTTTCATAATTGTGCTGGTCAATGAGTTCTTCTTGGGGTTCTCTACCTGAATTTGACTTCCTTCCCCCTCCTTGTTACTGTTTGCAGCCTGGGGCGTTCCCTGCATCCCTTCGAGGTTATGTGGAAAGGGCTTTGGCACGTTGCAAGGATGAAAAACAGAGAGCTGCTTGTCAAGAAATAATGAAGGAGGTAAGTAAAAATTTTTGGTAATGTAAGACAAAGTTTAGATTGATTGATCCAGAAATGGTGTTGTTCCCTTATTGCTGCTAACCCCGGCGGGATTCTTGTGGTATCATGAACTATGCTTTTGATCACTAGCATTGATCTCTGTTGGGTATTAACCTAACTAATATGCAATTTAATACCCAAGCTCTGCCTGAAGTGGAAAAACAACTTGACTGGACTGATATGGTGAGATTTGGCTATAGTCCATACCCAAAATGATGCTGATCAAATCCACATGCTTTCTTTTGGTAGTTACGGATGTAGAAGAACATGAGCCTTTGATGGGGTATAGCTTTGTGTGGAGCAATTTATTCTTTTGAAGGGAGTATTTCCTTTTTTGTCCTTCTGGGGTTGATTTGATTGATTTTGTGGATGTGGAGTTTGGGTTGTAATTAGCCTCTGTGAAGGATACTTATTTGGCATAAATTTTGTAGTCATAAAAAAAATGAATCCATAAGACCAAGGGGATGTCTCCCATGTACAAAAGGAGGCAAGTGCGCCCTCAAGCTTTGTATAGGAATCATATCAACAAAATAAAAAAAGTTCATCTTTTACCTGGAAGCCATAATCAAGAGCTTGACACTTGTCCTTAGAAAAAGCTAGAAATCTTGAAAGGCCCTAGCCTTGCCCTAAAAAATCCAATTCCTTTCCTTCTAAGTGCACAGTCAAATTGCTGGATGCAGCAACAACCCAACATCTAGGACCCTACTCTTCAGCTGCCTTCAAGCCACCAAGACATCTCTTGAAGTTAGAGGTTGCAGTTCGCACCCAACTGACCCCTATCAAAGAAAATGTCAAAACGCCATGAAGCACAGGCACTTTGGCAATTGATTAGATGTGTGTCTTCTGTAGGAACCATTCTTTGAATGCTGTTCACACAAGAGAATATGCTTTGTTGGGTGTTTTGAATTTTCAAGTTTCGTGAGGTGGAAAATCAAGTTGAGACAACTCTTGAAACATCACTTTGCATGTGTCAGACTCAGGTCCTTAAAAGCAACCTTAGGATTTAGCTTGAAAACTCAGAAAGACTTAGCACAGTTCTTCCCAATCATAAGGGTTTCTTAGAAAAGTTATGTTCCAATGATGTCGATCTTCTAAGAGACCACATATTGAGCCATTGTCTCTTTCAATAGAGGCATTCTAATACCATTGGGAAACCGAAACTTGGAGTGGTTGATCTATGCATCAAATGTCACGCCTTAACAAGACCCTCACCCCACTTCTCACTTTGAAATGCACAAGAGCGTAATTGCTCCAAGCAACTTATAATTGATTTTCAACTACCTAGTCCTAGGGAAAGCACTTTTGGTTCCACTAGGCTAGACATACTCATGAATCCTGTGTTTTGTCTCAATCACCGTTCTCTATAATTTATTCTTCCTGTTTGGCGAATCTTCATAACCACTTTGGCTTTGAGAGCTCTATTCGTTTGACGGAGATGTTTAATACCAAGTTGGAAGGCACACATCATTGCACTTAAAAATGATTAGAATCAACATTAGAGCAAAGGAAATCTCTTGATTTTCTCCTACTGGGTAGCAACTATTGCTGGAATGATTAGTTAATACATGAAATACATATGGAGTCTACATATAAGGCTTCACAAAGGAGTTAGAGTATCCCCTCTAGAGGGTTTCTTGAATTTCGAGCCTGGGTCCCTTGTGGATTTTTCTCGACAGGAATATAGGATCGCACACTGTGATTTGCATTTGTAATTAGCCCCAAACGGAAGGATAAGATAGGAAGAAGAAAGGCACTGAGCCTCGCAACAAAATAACTCTGTTAGTTGGTGAGTCTGTGCCACTTGAATACACTTTTTGAGAAGTTAAATCTAAGGCCAAACATAGCCTCAAGTAACACCAGAATGCTTCTTAGAATGCCCAAATTGCTTTCAATAGGTGTGCAAAAGAAAAAAAAACAAATAAAAAGAGTATCATTGGCAAATGGGAAACCGACATACTCTTGAGAGTAAAGAGAGAGTTAGGAAAACACCTTACTGGATTCCAGCTTCATTGGATTTGTTAAGTAGCTTTCTGTGAGCCTCCATTGCCAGTGTGAGAGGGGATAATGGATCACCTTGACAAAGGCCCCTATAGCTCAAGTAAATACCAGAAGCTTCACTGTTGACAAGCGCCGAGAAACGGACAGAGATAGAAAGTACATCCATCTCCTTCATTTGTTGGCTGTTCGGAAAGCTCTTTCAAGTGTAACTATCAGAAAGTCCCAAGAAACATGGTCATAAGCTCTTTTAAGCTCGCAAAGAATGCCAGATTGACCCTCCTGTAGAATTTCCTATTTATATGTCAAACCAGCAGTAGCTTGAAGTTGGACTGGAGATGTTTTGGCCTAAACCTGGACCAAAATGTTATGACCTAGGTTTTGCTAAGTCTGTACATGTCTTAGATCAACTTTAATTTATTCTCTATTACAGGCTCTGACGTGAAACGTTTTTGCTGAAATGTTACCTAAATGTAAAAATGAACTAATCCAAAATATGTACGTTTCCTATGTCTTGATCTAAACTAAACAAGATGTACGCTTGGTGTGGTTGTGGTGCTTTCTAGTATGCTTTGCTGCTAGTTATTTCTGAGTCATAAACCTTTACTTTTCTGTAGGTTCTATGACTTCTGTTTGAATTCCTGTAACAACCCTATTCCAGATGAAAGTTAATTTAGTTTTTTTTTTCCATCTTGTTCCAATGATTTAGATTATTACTAAAGCAACAGTGGATGGAACTCTTCATTCGCGAGATTGGGATACTGAACCCTTGTTCCCTATGCCTGATACAAATGCATTGAATAATGAGTAAGTTCTCTTTCTTCTCATAAATCTGCTGCTTGTGCTTGTTTGACATTAGATTTGATGCACAAGTTTATTTGACTTTGATGTTATTTATTTATTTATTGAAGCTAAAACCTTTTTTTATTTCTCCTCTTACAATGTTAATAGTACATATTGCTACTTTATATTACTATTCACTGCTACTTTTTCTAATGTGTTTTAAGAAAGGTTCTAAGTTGAATAAATGCAACAAGACTTTGGTGGTTGCCTTCTTTGCAACAAGACTTTTTGCGGTATGGGATTTGGGAGTTTTTTTTTGAGAAAAGGGATTTGGGAGTTTATCATACTATGAAACTTGATAAGGAATCACTTAGATTTCACAAATTTATTTATTTAGATTACTGCATTTTCAAGGCTGGATCACTTAATGATTTTAAACTTTATTTTTCTGAGAACCTTTTATAGTTGGTGGCAAGGGGTTTTAATCATGGTACAAAGGTTCCATTTTTGAATTCTGTGGATAAGATCGCTGTAGAAAAAGCTGAAAGGCTTTGAGGCATCATGTTTAGTATTTCGTCTCCTTTTGTAAATGAGTGACATCCCCTTGGGGTTGTTTAATGCGTCTTTTGATTATTCATACAGAAAGAAAGCAATCCATGGGAAATGTACATTGCATGCACAAAGTGGTGCTATACAATGGAATCTGTGTATTTAACTTTTAAAGAAGGCAAAGAAAGGTTGATTTGAGGGGAGTCTTGGTGCAATGGTTGATTGCTTGCTTGTGATGTGGAGGTCACAGGTTTGATTCTGGAAATCACCTCTTTGTGAAAACATGGATAACATTGTGTACACCCTCCTCAGACCCCACTTGGTGGGACCCTTGTGCATGGGCTGCCTTTTTAGGCAAAGAACAGTTGATTGAATTGGATTTAGAAACATCTTATGATTCCACCCCAGCCACTAGCACACACTTTGCTGGAGATCGTTTCTATATTAGCTTGACTCTAGGATATTGATGTGCAATTTTTGCAATGAAATGTGGGAATCCTTATGTTGAGCCGTTGGTCCTTCTTCAAGTGTGTGCTAGTCTACAGTCTACCAGGCTATATTGGATTTTGATCTGTTGGGAGGGCAATTATTCTACATCCCTTCTTTTCCACCAGCTATATATGTACGTATGTGTGTGCGCGGGCATGCGTGTACATATATGTATATATGTCTGTATCTGTTCCAAAGCTCCATGTCATTCTTGCAATTTCTCTGTAGTCTGTAGTTTCTAGTGAAGTTGGGAATTGATGTTGCATTGGTAAAAAATGAAAAAAAAAAGAAAAAGGAACAGCTGCAAGATTTGATTCCTTCACTGACATAGATATGAAGCCTGCCTATATAGTGCAGTGGACTGGCACTTCTTGAGCATGAGATTTATCCAAATTCTCAATGTGCTGAGTACCTATGTGAATTCACAACTGCCACACGTCCCTCTGTCTTGGGTGGGCATGACTATTGCTACTACAAATGATCTTTTTTCGTCTTTTTTTTTTTTTGGATTTTTATTTGAATAATCCCAACTTTGAGTCAGGATATATCCCAAATAGTTTGAACTTGTAATATACTACCCCCATCCCATATTATAAGTCACTTTGAGAAGAAGCCCAAAAACCGATAAAATAGAGTTAATTGGGTAGCTGGGATGTTTTTTGTAGTGGTGCCACAGAGAGAATACTAGTATAAGGATGAAAAGTAAAAGATAAAGTTGGGTAGATAAATAAAATAAATGGGAATATGTAGTTGGGATTCTAAAATAACAAATATTATTGGAAAGAAAAACTTAGTTAAAGTGACTTTTAATATGGGACGGAGGGAGTACACAACAATAATCAGAACATCGGGGATGTTGTACTTAAGTAGTCCAACAGTGAGTTCCTACCACTTAACTCTGTGTTAAGAGTCACATGGTGATGAAGTTTGTTTGATTTCTATAGTATGAACATGACAACTCCATTGCCATGTTACTCTATCACCGATTTAAGTGGTCGGCACTTTGTGGTAAACTATTGGAATCCTACATCCCCAAAATTTAGTCTTTAGATTATTGCCGTGTATTCTAACCAGAAGTTCAGGAATCATCCAAAGTGGCGATTATTAAATCCAAAGCCCTTCTTTTATTGGTTGCTGCTTTGCCCCATTGTATTCAAAATACTGTTCTAAATTGACCATGATGACCATTTATAAATCAATTCTTTTGTCAAAACTGGTTTTATTACCATGTGGTTGACTTGGTTTACAAGAGGTTATTGATATTCATTTGCCTTATTTTTTCACAGACAGAGTGCAGCACCAGTCTCTTCCTTGCCCACATTTAGAAGAAGTCCTAGTAGACGAACTAAAAGTAGGTGGGAACCATTACCGGAAGATAAGCCAGTTGAGAAACCAACTTCCACCTTTCAGGATTCTGCTAAACATGGGGGATGGTCTTCATTCAATGGAAGGGATCGTAAGGTATCTTAACTGCTGCTTTTTTCTCATATGGCTATAAAATCTATTACGTATTGCTTCATTGTAATTGTTGTTTCCCCTGGTCTCCTATTGCCCTTGGGCTGGTTGGGAGAGTTTATAATTTTTTAATGTGCCTAGTACTTGTCTCTTTGATGAGGGTATATTCACCAATTTTACGTGTGGGAAAACTGGAAATAGTGAAAAAAATTTGGCCTTGGAATAAGGACTTGTATCATTACATGTCTCTGTCTCTTTTTTAGTTATTTGGATTAACTAATATTGCAATCTCCCTGCAGTTTGTCGGTGGCAAATCAGATGCCAAGGATGATTTTGTCAGCAAGTTTTCTCCGGCAGAGCCAAATAGTGGTAGCAGAAGTGCGCATAGACCAGTGAAGAGACAGCGGTTTGGTAATGATTTAGGCACTGCTGCAAATGGCGATGCATCAAGTGATAGTGACAAAGAGCAAGGGCTGACAGCATACTATTCTGGGGCAGTAGCACTTGCCAACTCACCTGAGGAAAAAAAGAGACGTGAGAATCGTTCGAAGCGTTTTGAGAAAGGAAATGGACAGAGATCAGAAAATCATTTTAGACCCAGAAATGTTGGAGGTGGAAGCTTTTATGCTAGAAGGGCCATCGCAACTGCCCTTAGCAGAACTTCCGAAGATAGTGGCTCCAAAGCTGTTGAAGATATTGACTGGGATGCCCTTACTGTTAAGGGTACCTGCCAGGAAATTGAGAAAAGATATTTGCGTCTCACATCTGCTCCTGATCCATCCACTGTAATAACCTTTCCTCTTGTACATTATAGTCTTTCCTGCTAATCATCAATGATAAAACTTGAGTTAAAATACTTCCACCAATGTGTCCTATTTACAGGTCAGGCCTGAGGAGGTGTTGGAAAAAGCTCTGCTAATGGTTCAGAATACAGAGAAGAACTACCTTTACAAATGTGATCAGCTAAAGTCAATTCGTCAAGATTTAACTGTGCAGAGGATTCGTAATGAGCTAACAGTCAAGGTAAATGGTGGTTGCCTTCATTTTCTATGCATATTTGAGAGTACCACACATTAGGTTATTGTGTTATAAACAGGTAAAAGTATATGTGGTTCTAACTCTTTATAATTCACCAGGTCTATGAAACTCATGCACGACTTGCTCTTGAATTTGGGGACATGCCCGAGTATAATCAGGTTGGTGGATAAAAAATAATTGGAAATGTGTATTTTCTGCGTTGAAATGTTCTAGGAGTTTCTTTATAAATCTTCCAAATCAAATAAAACCTTGCCTTTAATTTTATTTGAAACTGTTTTGTTTTATTTCATGGTTTTTTTTATGAGAGGATAAACCCAACTTTTATAAATAATCAATTGGGGAGATTGACAAGGAGCCGCTCTCTCTCTAAGAACTCACATTTACTTATTGCAATGGTTGTGAAACTTTTCTTATGTATGGGATGCTGCTTTTGTTTTTGGTGGTTAGCAAATTGCCGTTACATCTTTCATTGTACCTTCTTAAAATTTGATATTTAAATCTGACTGTTTTCTTTTGGCTGTTTTGACTACAGTGCCGATCACAGTTGAAATCTCTGTATGCTGATGGGATAGCGGGGAGCCTAATGGAATTTTCTGCGTACAACTTACTTTCTGTGATATTGCATGCCAACAACAGGAGAGAGCTGCTATCATTGATGTCGAGGTTAGTAATCTCTATGGAAGATGCTTATGCTAGCCCCAAAGCTCATTATCGTTTGGTGTGAATCGTTTCTTGTTGGACCCATGACGATTATTAGCTTGCCTCCGAACACCCCCCCCCCAAACACACACACACTCTCCCCAACCCCCAGATGTTTCGGGGTGTGGTTGGGGTAAGCAGAACACTAGAATGAGTAAAAGTTCCAAATTTTCCTGGGCGAATGTAATTGGCGGAGAGGGAAAAAGAATTATCATTGTCTACACTCCTAGGCAGTTGCAGCAGCTGTCTTGGAACTTGAATGTGTAATCAGTCTATGCAGTTTATGTTGTAGGATTGGAAATTTGGAACAGCTCGTGGTTGTTGCTAGCCTACTCTTTTTATTTGTATAAACTATAGTAATATGATATTATGTTTGTAATATTAGTTTGTACTAACTCTAATCTTGGTTCAGTCAAGTTTCTCATAGTTTTACGTAATCATTATTACCAGATTATCAGATGAAGCTAAGAAGCATGAAGCAGTGAAGCATGCACTCGCAGTTAGGGCAGCCGTTGCATCAGGGAATTATGTCCTGTTTTTCAGACTCTACAAAACAGCTCCTAATCTGAATACTTATCTTATGGGTGAGCGTTTGATCTGTCTTTCATCCCTTTTTTTCTTCTTTTGAGCCACGTACGCTGACGCTTATCGTATTGATTCGACTGCAGACCTTTGCACGGAGAAGATGCGATTTGAGGCTGTGCAATGCATGTCTCGTGCTTATCGTCCAACCGTTCCTGTTCAATATATTGCTCAGGTTCTGGGGTTTAGCAGTGAATCTCAAGGTGAAGGAGGTGAAGTGAAGGATTCAGATGATGGATTAGCGGAATGCACAGAATGGTTGAAGGCTCACGGTGCATGCCTAATTACCGATAGCAATGGTGAATTGCAGTTTGATGCAAAGGTATATTCTGGACTTTGGTCATGGATTAAACTATTTGTTACTTGGGATCTCATGCTGTTATCTGCAGTTCAGGAATGGACTAAGCACTGAGCTGGGGATGCTCTTTTTTTTCTTAAAACTATTAGAAGGTTAAACCCCTTGAAGAGCGAAACGGCTAATATAACAAGATAAAAGAAGTGCAAAAACAAAAATAAGAGAACTCGTCAGAATATGCTTGGCTTTTGGCCGCAATTAAGAAACCTGGTTTTGCCCTTGATACTATTGTGCCATGATTACTTGTCAAAATATGCTTGCCTTTTGGCCTCAATTGATGAAACCTGGTTTTGCCCTTAATTAGAAGTGACCTGACCAAAGCCAAACTAACCTCAATTTTGCTTATGGTGTCTAGATTTATGCACTTTGCGGATCTTGAATGTTCTTGAATGCGTATTTGTTCCTTATGCACTTAGCTTATATTGTCTAGATTTTTCTGCTGCTTGCTAGTTTTTCTTTCGGTGAAAGCATTGTACTTGATTGCTAAACTGCTGGCCCTATCTACAGGCTTCTTCATCTACTCTCTTCATGCCCGAACCTGAAGATGCAGTTGCTCATGGGGATGCTAATCTCGCTGTTAATGATTTCTTGACACGGGCACCTTCATAACCAACCGTATGTTATGTGATTGATAATCATGAATCTGATAGAAGTCTTGGAAAGATGTGGGATATCCACTCCCGCACCAACGTTGGATACCGCTTCCCAAAATCATCTAATCCCCCGGCATTGCCGATTTTTGGATGGTCTGGGTGTTGGATATTGATTGCAGAGATTTTTTCGCATGAGTGGACACGATAGACAGATCTTGGAGCAAAGAGGAGAATCCGATGCCAAGGAGGATGTCGAGTGCCATTTTATATGCGCTCTGTAGCACAACTGATTTGTCGAGATTAATGTGTTAAAAATGCCATAGTGAGGTTTTAGACTTTTAGTCAATACTTGTGTAACATCATCGATTTGTTAGAAGCCCGTACATAGGCAAACGAGTAATCGAATAAGTTATTGTATTTCGTGTAGCTGTTGTCAATACCCATCTTTATCGAGCTATTCTTTCTAGTGACGGGTTTGCCTTTTATTATGCTAATAGCATGTTAGTTCAGACTTCAGAGCAGGGTGGCAAGTACTCATTTAATTAGTTTAAAACCCGGAAAATCTGTCCTATAGGTATGGATAAGGATAATGATACGACAATTTTTAAAACTCGGTATGAGGCAGGTATTGGGTTTAAAAATGGGTATGGGTTTTAGTCTTCACATGTTACTTTTATGAAAATTTGTTTCATACCTGCCCCCACTTAGCAGAGTAAAAATTTATTTCATACCTGCCACTCAGATGTCACCTGATATTTGAAGTCTAATCCTAAAAAAAAAAGGAACTCTAATGTTATGACCATTATTTTCAATGTGATGCTCAAGTCTTTTAAGTTGGGTATACCAAATGTCTTTCTTATAGTCTATGTATACAATTGCCCAGCCCAAAACCTTGCAATAATATTTGGTGTAGGTTGCTACAACTCTACCAAAAAAAATAAAATAAAAAAAGGTTGGTTTACCATCCCTATTTTTCAAATGGATTCTTTATATCTGTATTCCCCAATGCCAATCCTAATTACAAATCTCCTCATCTATTTGTTAAATAACTTTGAGATTCCCTCACCATAAGTGTTCATTACAAAGGTACAAAACCCTAGCAAAAATTGTGACTTTCGGATCCAATTTGAACGATCAACAAATTCTTATTTGTTTCACAAAAATAATAATAATAATTTTGATTCGACTTTTGGACACGGCTTGATCGAAATAACCTGACCAATAATTATTAATTACAATATACAAGCAATATCAATGTTTTATCTCCTATATGCTGCTGAGTCCTAAGTTTGCTCCTGTGTACAGCCAGGCACCTACCTTCCTTTCACCTTGGTCTTCTTTGAGTTGTTTCAGTGTCTTTTCAGTGTCAATCTTCTTCTGCTGATGGACAACCAAAAATTCTTGCTCCTCATACAATGCAGATGCATGCTGATGAGCTGCTTCCCTTGTTTCGTAGCCTTGATGTTGATGACTCATTACGTTTTCGCCTCATTCATTGGTTTTTCGGTTCTGAATTGAAAGACTTGTCTAATTAATGTCTTTCCACACTAGCTGGTTTCATGATTCCTGATCTGTCCAGCATACGGACATTCCAGGCAACATGATCCAGTCGATGGGAATTAATCATATCGTAAAATAACAGATTCTTCAATTCCATCCTATGTTGTCATTCTCATTGTTAGCCAACCTGAACTGCGATGAGGCTCTTTCTGTTGACCCTGGTTCGAAAACCATTGGCTGCCTGACACCCCACACTTAAGAGGGGAAAAAAAAGAGCAGTAAGCATTAGTTTCGGGAGGCTTTTTGCTATAACTCACTATGATATGATACTAATGAAAGTAAGTGCGCAAAAGCGACTTGTATCTAGCTCGACCACTTCATCGAGGACCATGGAGTGCGAGATATTGTGATATGGGTTTTTGAAAACAAGCAAAAGCCTACAGGAAAAAGAAACAAATAGCCTCCAGACATACAGAAGCGACATACGTTTTTGAGATGACACCATCATAAAAACAAAACACACAAATGGTTAAATTTCCACATTTGAAGAATGTGTTAGGTGTAGACAATATTGGCTGGTGTAGATTTAACTATTACATTACTTAAAAGTTAGCTACTCATTTTTGATCTTATGATGCAATCCCATATAGGAAGTAAAAGTCTTAAAATGATTCATCGTCCACTAAAGAATGTCAGGAAATGAAAAAGGAACAACCCCCACCCTTCTCTTTCTTTTCTTTTCTTTTCTTTTGTTTGTTTGTGTGTGTGTGTGTGTTGGGGGGGGGGGGTTGTTATATGGCTGCCTCTGACAATATTCAAAAGTGCGATGTCAAATTTCACTCAGGGGCTAATCTCTACAACTACGACCTCTACAGACGAACCAGTAACAGTTAGATTCCCAAGTCCTGAACCCCATTGATAAAGAAAGCATCGCCGCCAAGAGTGAGGTGAATAATAACCCAACTGGAGAACACTTGGTAAATCTATGTTTAACAAATGAAACTACAAATTAGAAAAGAGCTAGTTATACAGGCAACTAGGTTTATTGCATTGCATTTAACATGTTTCTGATTTCTGTTGGAAAGCGGTTATGTTTTAAGTTCTAAACAGGATGAATCTTTGCACTACAATTTCGATGCATATAATGCAAGCACAGGCTTGATGAGGGGTTGGGGGCATATATGACCAACTCCAGGCAGAACTACATAGCATAAAAGAATGGCGTCACGAGAAGTGATTAGAGGCTAAAAGATTTTGCACACCTATGTATATTACGTCTCCAACACCCTTATCAACAAAATTGTATATCTGTCTCAACACCAAGTAATAACAACCGAGCATGAAAGTTGTATCTTTCTATCCGTGTTCAATGATGCATTAACAGCCAACTAAAATCAATGAACACTTCTAAGTCAGTTCGCATAGCAAGAAAATGTAAATGCAGTGAGAATCAACCCTATCTTACCTCGAAGAAGAGCAGAAGCAGGATTAATGAGGCATTGATCCTTCAACATTGCTACGACAAGGACCAGAGTGAGATTCCGATTCCATGCATCAGCATCATCAAAACTATGTTGAACCACAGAAAAATTGAACAAGGATCTAATCGCTTTTTGGGCGTCACATCCTTAAGCAATGTTTATGATTAAAGGCAGCATCAAGTAATGCCATCCATTATAAGGTATCCCATCAATTTTTAGGTCTCCCTTCATTCAGTATACTAAGATAAAGATGACTAAACCAATTTCTCGTGACAGTATAAGGTGATGGCTCGTTCAGTCATTCATAGAGCTATGATGTCTTTCTGTTTCAGTAACAAGCCGTCGAACCCCAAAAGTCTTGAAGTCCCAAACAGTTTCAGACATTTCATCTTGCGGTAAACTCACACCTTGTTCTTTGATGGATGCCAGCAGTTCACAGAAGAATTTTGGGTCCTGTAATTTTATATACTCAAGCAAAACCTTTTCATGCTCCGGAACCCAGTCACGAGGAAATGGTGTGTAGTCACAGCTTGGAATTGAAGACATGCGAGAAAACTGAACACCCTCAATGACATCAACAAGCCCCATTCTCAATAGATCTGAATATTCACGTGACATATTATTTGGCCGCTCTCTCAAGGGATTACTAAGATCACGGGTAGCTATATTATATACCTTTGCACGGGATTTAAGCTTATATCTAGCAGCATATAACTTAGCTAGAGAGCTACGTATCACGTAAGCACAAAACCCTACAGCCTTCTTACGATTGTCAGCAAACCTATACCAATCAGCCATTGTTTCAAGGAACTTGTTCATCTGAGAATTTGTATGAGCTTGAGTTGAATAAAGCATCGGAGTGCATGGCAAAGGCTCGGGATCCTTATCACCCTTTAGCAAATCAAGGTTCCTGAATCGACGAACGCACTGCGGCAAGCTAGCTGTAACAGAGAGCAAAGTTCCTACACCTTTTCTACTAACAGTTTTACCACCAGTCCCGGTATAACGTAATCTTGGGTATATCACTCGATGGCATATAACGTGGTCCAGAAACTGAATCCCCCTGCTCACGTGTTCAATCTGCAGCTTCGACTTATCCAGTGTTATACCGAATTTCGTCTTACAGAATTCGATCAACTCCTCCTTAGTCTCCACCACGTTCTCCCTAGATCCTCGAATACCTATCAAGAAATGACCACCATATCTGATATAATCCATCTTTTTTGTTTTCTCCTTTCTATGGGATGGAACAAACTCAGGCCAAGCCGGATTGTGACAGCCAACATCAGTCGAACTTTTCATCATGAATGACCCACAAAACTCGACAATCTTGTCTTCCATCACATAGTCCAATTCACTAAGGCACACATTCGCTAACAATGGGCTGAGGATCCCACAATAGCCATAATTCGGCACCTTTGCCGCTTCCTCAGGAGCAAAATCGAAGAAAGTTCTCAGCCAATAAGGGTCCGGTTTTGGCTCGTTTGGATTCAAAACCTTCCTTCTCTTGCTTTTCTCCTCCTTTTTTCTCTTCTTTCTTTTCGCCCCCCTCGAGTCCCGATCACTACTACCACATTTCAATTCCATTGGTGGTTTTCTAAGTGCAGAGCTTATCATACCCAACACCCTCTTATCCTTGACAACTTTCTCCAAACAACCCATCACCAAATTCCCATCAACATCTTCCAAAACCTCACTCAAATCACCCCTCAACAACCAGACATACTCAGCAAAGTTGCTCCTAATAGTCCTGATCACAGTATGAGCATTCCTCCCAGGCCGAAAAGCATGCGACTTTGACGAGAATCTAGACTCAAAAACAGGCTCAAGAACAAGCAAGAGCACCTCTTGTACAACACGGTCTTGGAAAGGCGCCATGTTAGACTCCAAGAACTTCCGGAGCTTCCTATTGGACATGGGTTTCTCAACCGGACTACGAATGAATGGGTCGGACTTCATATTCCAACAAAACTGACCCTTGACGACGGCATTACGAAGAGAAAGAATGTCGTGAAGTACCTGCGAAGTAATGGCGTTCCGAGAGGGGAAAGAACCGGTGAAATGAGCGACGGAACGCTGGTAGGCTAAGACCCAGATGTCGAATTTGGAGAGGAAGCCAGTGAGATTGGGGAATTGGATGGATTTAGGGGTGGAGAAGGACTTGACCCAGATGTCGGAGCAGATTTGAATCGGGTCTTCTTTCATCAATGCATGAGGGTCTTGCTGTTGTTGATGCTGTTGGGATTGCTGGGAGGTGTGTGGAGGTGAGAAAGAGGAGAAAGAGGGATGGGAGAAGAAGCGGGAGAGCAGCAGAGAGTTGCACGCAAGGTGTTTGATGGAAGTCCTCACAGAATTTTTCATCAGAATTGCGAACAGACAGACTTCCTGCAAAGTGCGAACTGTTCGCCACAATAACGGCAATTTATTACTAAAAGTTATATATTTGACTGTAATAGTCTTGCATTTTTATTGATAATTTCTTATATAATATCATATTTGAATTAGGCTAAACTAATTCTAAAATCGATAAAAAAAAGTGTTTTGAGTTAAGCGTCACTTAATAATTTGATGTTTAACTTAGTTAAAGTTGAAATAACAACAAAATTAGGTGATTGACTCTACTAGGCGATTAACTTCTTTACCAAAAGTTCGTTGCGAAAGAGTTTATACCATTATCGACCTTTGAATGTTTCAAATTAGTGTAATACATGTTCGATCCGCTTAATTGATTCGTTAAGTAACTTAAGTTTATCCCTTGAATGTTTTTAATTCCTTGATTAAAAAACTTGGAATTTGAATATTGGATGGTTAGAATTAATTGTTAGAAAAATTCCAAGAAAAAATCTGATTGACTTAGCAATCAATTAGAGGGATAGTTTGGTGTGTTGTTAAGAAAGTCCTTGTGGGAACTACCTTGATATATGTTACACTTACACTCGTGCACTTGTACCATATCACCCACAATGAATTCATACTAATTCAGTGGCGAAGGAACATCATGGCCTAGGTAGGCGATGACCCCCCCCCCTCACATACTAACAATACATGTATAATCTTATAAAATCTACTAAAAAAAGGCAATGGTATTAATTAAAGAAGCCAACTGGCCCCCACTCACCTTCTCTCCAAATATGCTTACTGCTACCCACGTGAATGCTATAGGAAAGATTTCTTTTTTTATTAAAAAATTTGAATGCTACCCACGTGAAGGTAATACTATTATTTTTTCCAATTTTTCAAAACCCATTTAATCCTTTATCCTTTCATCTTCTAGCTCTCAAGATCTGTCTTACTATCTCACACGAAAACTCAGACTCTCTTCCAAACTAATTTTTTTTTTTTTGAAAACTCTCCAAATTCATTTTTTTTTGCATCATCAATGGCGCTTCAGCTTCTTCTCTTGGTTTTCCAAATATCTATTGATATTTGGGAGTTCATAAATGGTGACTATGGTAGTGTTGTGGTGTTTACATCCGTCAAAAAGTGCTTCATCAAAAATAACTGTAAGTGTATTTGTATCTTAATTCTCAATAGAAATTATTAGTTCCCTACTTTCTATCCTTCTTGAATGTTTTCAATCAATTTTCTTTTTGAAATTTAATTTGATTATGTGACCAATTCTACTTATTTTCTCAATTGATGGTTGAAATTGGTTTATTCAACAGCGTATTTGTCAAAATGAGAGAATTTCCAAGAGAGGCTACACAATTTAACCATCATTTCAGGTAATTTTTAGATGGCTAATGATTTAATTGTGCTTTTATGCCACAATATTTATATACATTGATTTGATTTTGGTTATATCATATATGGGGAGATGGACCTTCCAGACACTACTATAGCAATGATCTTTTTCTGGTATGTTTGATTTCGTCTGAGAGACCATTTTGTAGTGTTTATGCTAATATGCTTGGTATATTGGTTTGTAAATTGATGAAGTTGATATTTTGTAATTTGTAATATGTACTGCTACAAGTGTTATGGAGAAGTAAAAGAGCCCTTTTCTGCCCTTGGCTATGTTGTGTTGTGAACTTGTGATGTTTTGTTCTGTGGCTGGGCTAGATTTGTTGACATTCATGAACTACAGTTTATATTTGATAATGATAAATTTGTTTTTTTTCGAAAATTTATCAAAGTGATGAATTATAAGTTATGCCAATTTATTTGATTATGTCTAAATTTTCTGTTTTTTAGCATATAATCAGTCATGGGAAAGCAAAGCACCATTGATTCCATATTTAAAAGGAAGAGGAATGAAAATGTTGAAGAGCAAAAGAATCAAAATGCAGACTCTTCGCAACCCGACATTGAAGCTCGACCAGCAAAGTCCCAAAGAATTGAAACACATGAGGCATGTGCAATTCCTATTGAGCGTGACCCGGGCAAACGGAAACAAATTTGGGAGTATCCAAGTGGAGAGCGAAACACCATTCGAAGGGCTTATTTGCGATTAGGACCTTACCATCCAGAACTATCAAAATCAGAGTATAAGAAATCTGGACCACCTTCTCATCTTCGCTCTTTTCAGCCATCATGGTATGATTTATGTGGATCGTGGTTAGAGTATTCTCGTGAGGTGCATAAAGCATTTTGTCTTCCTTGTTTTCTTTTTAACAAACCAGATGGTCGTCAAGGTGAAAGGGCATTTACAGTTGATGGATTCGATAATTGGAAAAAAGTACGTAATGGTAGAAATTGTGCTTTTCTTATCCATATGGGCAAGGACCCAAATTCCTCTCACAATCGTAATGTTCAAGCTTGTCAAGATTTGTTGAAGCAAGAGCAACATTTGCCGCAAGTACTCATGAAGCAAACTTCACAACAAAGAAAAGAGAATAGAATGAGGCTCAAAACATCAATTGATGTTGTCTTATATCTTGCTTTTCAAAGATGTGCCATGAGAGGTCATGATGAGAAGTTGGATTCTGAAAATCGAGGTAATTTTCATGAACTTGTCAAGCTTTTAGCCTCATATGATGAACAAGTTGCCCAATTGATAAAAGGTGCTCCAAAAAACGCAACTTATCAATCTCCTGACTCACAAAAAGAGATTTTAGAAGTTGTGGCTGAAAAGGTTAAATGGGCTATACGGGAGGAAATTGATGATGCCAAATATTGTATTATTGTTGATGAATCTAGTGATATATCAAGAAAGGAGCAAATGACCATTGTTTTGAGATTTGTTGACAAGTTTGGCCTAGTGAGAGAACGGTTTTTTGGACTTGTTCATGTGGCAAATACCTCTTCTTTGACTCTAAAAACTGAAATTTTTTCAGTACTTTCTCATTATGGGCTTGATGTAATGAATATAAGAGGGCAAGGATATGATGGAGCCTATAACATGAGGGGTGGATTGAATGGATTGCAAGCGCTAATATCTAATGAGTGCCCTTATGCTTATTATATTCACTGTTTTGCTCATCGATTACAGTTGGCGCTAGTTGGTGCATCCAAAGAGGTCGTTCCTGTGTATCAATTTTTTTCAAAGCTTACATCTATTGTATCTTTTGTTTTGGGTTCTTCCAAGCGGAGTGATGAACTCAAATGTGCTTATGCTTCTGAGATTACATCATTGATTGAGAAAGGTGAACTCGAAACTGGAACTGGTCTCAATCAACTTGGAAATTTACAAAGACCAGGTGATACTAGATGGAGCTCGCACTTCAAGTCTCTTTCTAGTTTTATAAAGTTATTCAACTCTACATGTGTTGTACTCAACAAAATTGTTGATGAAGCAAATTCTCCTTCGTAACGAGGAGAAGCTTATTCAGCCCTTGAAGCTATGAGTTCATTTGAATTCGTATTTATCTTACATCTCATGAGAGACGTGATGGAGGTCACTGATGCACTATGCCAAGCGCTACAACGTAAGTCTCAAGATATCTTGAACGCATTGCATCTTGTATCGAGCACGAAGGACATGATACAACAGATGAGAGATTTTGGATGGATACTACTTCTTACAAAGGTAAAATCATCCTTTTAATTGTAGTTATGTTATGTTGTTTCTTATTTCTTTTTTCTTCTTAGAGTAAAAAATATTTTTTTTAAATACTAAAATTTATCTTGTTTTGGTTCAAGGTGATTTCCTTTTGTGAATCACACTATATTGAGGTTCCGGATATGAGCTCTAATTTTATTGGGAGGCAAGGACGATCTCGTCGGCAAGTAGATGTGATTTCGGTTGAGCATCATTACAGAGTGGATATCTTCAATGTTGTGATGGACTTGCAATTAAAAGAACTAAACAGTAGATTTAACGACAAATCTGTTGAGCTGCTCTCTCTTAGTTGTGCTCCAAGACAAGCATGTAAGTCATTTCAAATTGATGATATTTGCAAACTTATTCATAAGTTTTATCCTGGGGACTTTACGGATGGTGAAAAAGAAGTTTTAAGAGTCCAATTACAACATTTTGGACATGAGATAAGTAAGAGCTCAGACCTTCAAAAACTGTGCGGCATTTCAAGTTTGTGTAAGTGGTTAGTGGATGAGGGAAAAACAACTGTCTATCCTCTTCTTTATAAATTGGTTACACTTGTATTGACTCTTCCTGTGACAACGGCAACAACCGAACGCGCTTTCTCGGCAATGAACATCGTCAAGACTAAGTTGCGTAATAAGATGGAGGATGCTTTTTTGGAGCATTGTTTGATAATCTTCATTGAAAGGGAGATTGCTAAGAAGATTAGCATAGATTCAATTATAGATGGCTTTCGTGATATGAAGGAGCGTAAAGCTCTTTTATAGGTATTTATTTTTTTATTTTTATGGAAACTGTGGATCGACTTAAGACACAGAAACATATTTTCGTCGGGAATGCTATATGCTACTATATATGTTTGTACTTACTGTTTGTTTGAATTATTTTGAAGTTGTGATGATATCACATATTGGTATTAATATTTTATTATTCGCTTTTGGGCATAATTATGTAAGAAAGTTCGATGAAGATTTGCTACAATATTTATATTTGGCCCCTACTAATAAGGGACTCAGGCTTCGCCACTGTACTAATTGGAGGGAGGCTAAATTTGTAGACCTAGGTGGTGTGTTCGTCAATGGAGGACTACGTAGTCCTTAGTGCTTAAGGCTACTTAGTTTGCAAAAACTTTTTATAGTTTCCTCAAGCTTTGGGAACCAACAAGATCTAAAGTCTGCAAGTAGTGCGCTTTGTTATCCCTTTAGGAAGAAACTCACTACTGACATAACCTCAGGTGTTTCAACTTTCCAATGGAATTCAGAAGGTTATATAACAACTCATTTCCAATAAACGCGATCTTCTGAAAGAAGAAAACATATCATTAAGGTTTAACCCACTAAACCAGTCCTCCATACATAACCCTAAGTCTGAATATCTTTGTATCAAATATGATCCCTAAAGCAGTAAAGTATGTAAATATGGTGACCGTAACCACAAGAGATTACAAATCATAACATGCCTAATGTTTGTATTGACATTTCCTTGTCGTTGATTCAGCGAAAGACATTCAATTCACACATTTCACAACAAGTAACATATTAGATCATGCATCTAGCATCTGCCTATGTGATAGAAGCCTATTGTAAGATAATGAAGAAAAACATCTTCTTAGTAATTCCATGAAGCACATATGGCCATCATCTAATGATTTGAAAAACCCTTGATCCATCTAAAGTTGAATCAGTATTTCTACACCAAAATAGTGATCTTGTGGAAACAACGAACAATAAGCAAAGCATTGCTTTTGTTGAGGTCGAACATGGTCATAACTAGTCTTCATATTTTTCCAACATGATATTGAACATGTATTTCTTCCATCATTATGATCTCCATATCCCTAATATGCTCCCAATATTCCTCATCACCTCTTGAATAAAGAAGGCCAACAACCGTATGAATAGCAAGAAGAATGCTTGTTGTATGGGCCATGCTTTGACAAGATTAGTTCCCAGCTCAACTTCCTGTCACCTCTCAGAGTTAGAAAGTCAAGTTTGGATCACTCCATTGTCACTCGCACATGCTTTTGCAGGTTACACAAATGGATGCTTTGGAGCATTTCGGTTTATTAGAACTCCCACATACAATTTGTTAAGATGAAGAAAATAATTAAATATGGTTGCAATTTTATGTAGAATTCAAATACTTTTCTAAAGGTATGAACAACTAATAAATATGTCAGCATAAACAATAAACAAATAAAGAATATCAATATGAAGAGCAAAAAAAGTGGAGCAATTCGGAATGGCCGAGATGCTTGAGTTGATGAACGGGACGAAAGTTTGATGGTGATCTCGAACTAGGCAACAACAAATACACACAAGAACACTAAGAGTTGGATATGGACTTGGATAAAGGATAAACTCCGCTACTATGAACTAGCACCCCTCCAAGAATTGATAAAGGGATTTCCACCACAATCCTGTAAATGAACGACTTGCAACACCACCCATAAATCTTATTATGGGTAAAGTAAACAAGATTTGAGAGGGTTTGACAGCATAAAGCTTCATCTTTTCATTCATATGATCAATAATAGATGTCATTTACATCATATATGTCCATGTATATATAGACATTAGCTAATTAGGGTAATACCCAGGAAAACACAAAATTACCAACTCGGATTAAAACTTAGACATATTTCATAGGGGAAAGGGGTACATTTGAATAAGAAAAAGGGGAAAAGGATCACTAAATGGGTTAAGGGGAAAACATTGAAAAATAGAAAAATCATATTACCTGTAGAAATACACGATGGCACGGTCGTGTCGAGTCTTCTAACAGACAACACGATCTGTGTCAGGGTTAACACGAGTCGTGTGACCTGAATTCTTGCACAAAAAAAAATTTTCGACCCAAAGGGACACGAGTGTGTCCTCCTATAACACGGTCGTGTTCCCCCACCCAGAGATAGGACACGATCGTGTCAAAGGATGACCTGACTGTGCTGTTTCGACCCTTAACCTTGTCTTTTTTCCTTGTGAGGGACACGACCGTGTGTCCATGTGACACACGCACTTTCCATTGACAGTCTTCGTCCTTCTTATGCTCCTTTGCTGGATCCCTCCCATGTGTGAAATGAATGACCATAACACCCTTGAGATGATTCCGCCTCCTTATTGTTGTTAATGATCTCAGAGCCCCTTAGAAGGCTTGTGAGTGGTCCCGAAGACGACCCAAGGTTTTCTCCCATTGGTCGAGACCTCCCTTGAAATGGACTACGCAACGCATATTGAACCGAGTTGGCTAGACTTTGAAATTCCTTCCCAGACCTTATCCCACTATGCTTTGACTCCCTAATAGTCGATGCAAGGTCACGCTAAGGATTCCACCCTTCTTAAAAATGCAACAATTTTTGAGGATAGAGGGGGTGTAGGTAGCCCTAAGGTAGTTCTTCCGATTAGTCCCAACATTCATGATCCTATTGAACTTCTCTAAGAGCTCCTCAAAAGAAATATCAACAACAAGACAAGACTTCTATGAGTCCCCATACTTCCCATATTCAAATGAATGCTTACACGAAACCTAACTAGCATCAAACCCCACTATGCAACCATCGTCGTTGAAGTAGAAAGTAGGAGGAAGTTTGTTGGGTAGGGGAAATGGATATGTGGAGGTAATGGGAAAAGTTTGTGAAGTTAGGGAACACTCAACCTCACATGGCTAGCTACAAGGCAAGGACAAACCCATAGGGAAAGAGCATTTCCCTTTGAGCCTTGTCAAGAGGAGTTTTATTGGAATATAAAAGTCTCCTCAAGAGAAGGAACTTGCCTTCATATGCCTTAAGCATAACCTCATCCTTATTGAACTTTCCTCATTATGAATGGGTTCTTCTTGGGCCAATATGAGCCCTATATCACTTTCTTGGACTTCTTACAAGGTTAAGGCTATCCTATTTAGCAATTAGCCTAGAAATGCCCATAGCCTAGACACTTAAAGCATTTCTTGCCCTCTATCTTCTTTGGGAGTTCCTTAGGGGAGGGAAAGACAATACATTTTCAACTGTATGTAAAGGTGCAGATTTAGGAGCTTCAGCAAGGCGAGGAGTGACTAGGCAAGATGACTTGGTAGGTGGTAGAGATGTATGGCTATGGGACCTATGAAAATCCCTCCCATTCTTTCTTCTCTCAACCACGATAGGCACATTGCACAAGTCATTCAAAAGAGTAATATGGTTAAATCTAGGCCTTCTTGGCGATAGAAGGAGATAAATTATTCAAAAATCTCATGGTAGTCTGCTCTTT
Organism: Portulaca oleracea; assembly: GCA_029582165.1. Lineage (NCBI taxonomy): Eukaryota > Viridiplantae > Streptophyta > Magnoliopsida > Caryophyllales > Portulacaceae > Portulaca > Portulaca oleracea. Next base: position 42,081,090 of record CM055872.1, on the reverse strand, counting down.
AGGCTCTTGGGGTTCACTCTTGATCAAAGGCTGCTCAAATTCTTGAGTTACTCGCTCACATTCCTCTTTCCTTGCTCATGGACAAAGAGCATTCTCAATACATCCTACTTTTAGGTCTAATGAAGGAATCGTTTGTTCATCAACTTCTTGAGCTTGTCCCATGAAGAAATCTTTTGTTTCCCATCTCTAGCTTGTTGCGCTTCACATTTTCAAACCAAAGATATGCCGCTTTAGTCAGTTTCATGCTAGCCACCTTGAATCTCTTCTCATCATTTACCCCTTTGCTTCAAAAATTCTCTCCATGAGTTAAATCCACTCTAAATATTCATCTGGCTTAAAGGACCCATTGAAATCTAGAGGCTCAACCTTGACATCATAAAATAAAAAAAATCCCTTGAAGTCTCTCTCATCTCCTCCTCAATGGATCCACGTGAACGGGATCACTATCATCACCACTCGATTCAAACACGAGAGGGGTAAGGGGTTTCTCTTTTCTCCTTGGCCTAGGTTGGCCTAGAAGATGTGCTTGAAGTTGATCAAATTGTTGTGTAAGAGTACCAATAGCATTACGAACGTAGGCAACTTCATTTTTTCCAAGCAATGGATTCGAGCTTTTCCAATCGAAGGGCCTCTAGGTGCTCTTTGGTTATGGTTTGTTCCTTCTTGGTTTGGATCAATGTCATTATTCATTTCAAGAAGAAAGATTAAGACAGATTGTGTTTGATTTTTTTTTTTTTTTTTTTGTGGAGGTTAGTTTTATTGTAGTTGACTATGTATTTGACTAGGGTTCTTTGTATTTTTATGCACAATAGAGAGACAATAGAAAATCAACAACAGAATAGATCAAAATATGAGCTAATTCCAACAACACCAAAGATGATGACAACACCAAATTCAATCAAACCCAAGGGAACAAAATCACCAAGACAATCACCCAATCAAGAACACTCAAAATTTTTGATCAACCCCCAAAGACACAAACCAACGATAACAATTCACAAAATGAAGTACTACTGAAACCTAACAAGATTAGGAACATCCAACATAATAAGAATTCCCAACATCAGCCAAAATAGAGCATAACATTCGAGCGCTTGAAAATGGAGATCAAAGCATCAAAATATATTAAAATAATGAAGAACTCAAGCAAGAACTAAACTTGGCAGCTCCCAAATGGAGTCGTTCGTTATAAGCCAAGATGCTTGAACTGATGAATGGGACGAAGGCTTGATGGTGATCTTGAACTAGGTAGCCAAAAAAAAAATCAACACTAGGACACAAAGAGCTGGATATGGACTTGGATAAAGGATAAACTCCACCACCAAGAACTAGCAACCCACCAAGGATTGATAAAGGGATTTCCACCGCAATCTTGTAAATGAACGACTTGCTACACCACCATAAATCATATTATGGGTGAAGTAAACAAGATTTGAGAGGGTTTGACAGCACAAAGTTTCGTCTTTTTATTCATATGATCAATAATAGCTGCCATTTACATCATATGTTCATGTATATATAGACATTAGTTAGGGTAATCCCCAAGAAAGCACAAAATTACCAACTAGGATTAAAATTTAGATATATTTCCTAAGGGAGAAAGGTACATCTGAATAAGTACAATGGCAAAAGGATCATTACTAGGGTTGAGGAAAAAACCAGAGAAATAGAAAAATTAGATTACCCACAGAAATACATGATGACATGACTGTGTCGTGTCTTCTGATAGATGACAAGGCCCATGCCAGGGTTGACACAAATCATGTCACCTAGTTTCTTACACAAAAATGCCAGTTTCATATATAGGGACACGAGTGTGTCCTCCTATGACACGGTCGTGTTCCCGCCACTGGAAGGGAGGACACGATGGTGTTGAAGGATGATACGACCATGTCTGGTCCCTCAGACTTGTCTTTGCTCCTTGTGAGGGACATGACCGTGTATCCATGTGACATGGTCGCGTGTCCTCTGACAGCCTTCTTCCTTCTTCTGCTCCTTTGTCGGAGCTTCCCATACTTGAAGTAAACCACCCTAATACTCTTGAGAATATACCACCTCCTTATCGTTGTCGATGATTCCGTCCTTAGAAAGCTTGGAAGTGATCCTAAGGAGGACCCAATGTAATCTTCCATGGTTCAGAATTCACCTTGAAATGAACTCTACAACCCACATTGAACTGAGTTGGCTTAAAGGACTTTGAAATTCCTTCCTGACCTTATCCTAATATGCTCCAAAAAAAGTCATATAGTCCACCACTACTATCAAATGATCCTAATTAAAGCAACATGACCACTAATGAAATATTCGAAGATGTTATGGTAGTATCAACCAAGCAAATTACAACAGAAATGAATATGAATCTTATAGTATATTAAGAAAAATAAATGCAAAATAATGGAAACAATTGTTTAATGTGAAACCCAAATGAGGAAAAACTATAAATGACACAAGTTCTATCAAATTCATTATCGGGAATCTCCCACTCTCACTGCAATTAAATTAAAAAATCTAATACAATGAAAACTTATCGTAATCAATAAGCCTAAATAATTTCCAAATATAATTAAAGGCCCCGTTCTTTTATGCGGTAACTTGCGGTGTGATCCCGCATTACACCGCACTACTCAATATTATGTCAAATCCCTCACCTCCAATCTGAAACTCTCATGCACAGCATCGAGACAGTAGCCACGAGAGAAAATAATGTGTAATCCTATTGCAGGAGAATGTATATTCATGTTTTACAGCAAAGAAAAAACCCCCTATATATAGGGAGAGGAAAGAAAAGAAATACAACAAAAAATAAAGAAAAATATCCTAACAAACTTAACTACCTAAACAACCTAAAACCTAGGAAAATAATCTACCCGCCAACATCCCCCTTCAAGCTTGGATGGGGAAACATCCCAAGCTTGTATAAGAGTTGCCAATGTTGTTTGGAGGGTAGGATCTTAGTCAGGACATCCGCAAATTGTGACTGTGTAGGGAGATAAGTGAGCTGCAACAAGCCTTCCATGACCTTATCTCGTGTGAAGTGACAATCTACCTCAATATGTTTTGTCCTCTCGTGAAAAACAGGGTTCTTAGCTATATGAAGGGCAGATTGATTATCACAATGGAGGAGTATAGGCTTAGTGATAGGTACACCAAGTTCCCTTAACAGACTAGTTAACCAAGTAATCTCTGCAGCAGCTTGTGCCATAGCTCAATATTCTGCTTCAGCTGAAGACTTGGCCACAGTTGTTTGTTTCTTGGACTTCCAGCTGATTGGAGATTTATCCATCATGATTATGTACCCGGTGACTGATCTCCTAGATACTGGACAAGCTGCCCAGTCAGAATCAGTAAAAGCAGTAAGTTGAATGTGTTCTGTCCCCTTGAGCAAAATTCCTTGACCAGATGTTCCAGCAATGCATCTTAGGAGGTGGTCTAATGCATCCATATGAGAAATCCTGGGATTTTGCATGAATTGACTGAGGGTTTGTACTGCAAAAGAAATGTCAGGCCGTGTATTAGAAAGAATATTCAATTTCCCAATGAATGTTCTATATATTCTGGGATTTGTTAGAAGCTCTCCCAAATCAGAATGCAATTTTCAATTTAAAGGAAGAGGAGTAGCAGTAGGTTTGGAGTTAAGATGCCCTGAATCTTTGAGGAGATCTTGAGTGAACTTTCTTTGAGTTAAACTTATGCCTTGATGGAGATAAGACACTTCAAAACCAAGGAAGTAGTTCAGAAGACCAAGGTCCTTGATTCCAAATGTGTTGTTCAGCTGGTTTTTGAGTCTATCTATCTCTGATATGGAAGAACCTGTAAGTAAGATGTCATCAACATAAACAGCTACAATAGTCAGATCATTAGAGGTTTTCTTAGTAAATAAACTATAGTCATTTTTGGATTGAATATATCCCTGATCTTTTAAGAAGTGAGCTAATTTTGAATGCCATTGCATTGAAGCTTGTTTAAGGCCATATAAAGATTTCTGTAATTTGCAAACTCTATTCTGGGGATTATAAATTCCTTCTGGCATCTTCATGTAAACTTCTTCATGTAAGTCACCATGTAGAAAGGCATTATCTACATCAAGTTGATATAAAGACCAATTTCTTCCTGCTGCTAAGGAAAGTATTGTTCTGATTGTTGTCATCTTCACCACAGGGCTAAATGTCTCATCATAGTCAAGCCCTTCTTTTTGAGTGTTGCCTCTGACAACCAACCTAGCTTTATATCTCTCCAAAGACCCATCTGATCTTAATTTGACTTTATAAACCCATTTTGAACTGATTGCTTTCTTTCCTGGTGGTAAATCCACTTCAGTCCATGTATTATTTGTGAGGAGAGCATCTATTTCTCTTTTCATGGCTTGAGCCCATCCTGGATGTGCAGCAGCTTGCTTGTATGTTGTAGGTTCTTCTAAATGCTCAAGCTGAGTTATTTGATGTTGCTGAGAGGTACTAAGTGCATTGAATTGTACTGTATTGCAGATTTTGGGGAGGTTTGTACTATAATCTTTCAGATATGTAGGTGGCTTGATAGTTCTTGTAGACTTTCTGATTGGGATAGTATTTGCTGGAGTAGATTGTGATTGTTGCTGATTATCTGGTATGCTACAATCTTGTTGGTCAGGAGTAGATGTTTCCTCAGTCTTAGTGGTATTGCCAATGTTTGACAGAAACATGGAGTTAGGCAGAACAGTTTCATTAGCATGAATAAACTTATGTTTTGGGAAATATTCTTCATAAAACTTTACATCTCTACTATATATGACTCTTTTATCAAACATGTCATAAAGTTTATATCCGTTCTTACTGAAGGAATATCCCAAGAAAACACATGGATGTGCTCTAGGATCAAACTTATGCCTGTTGACAGATAAAGTAGATGCAAAACAAAGACATCCAAATATTCTCAATTTACTGTAATCAGGTGGGGTATTGTATAGCATTTCATAGGGAGTCTTGAAGTCAATTGCTGAGTTGGGTATTCTGTTAATTAAACAAGTAGCAGTTAAAATGCAATCACCCCAGAATTTCAAAGGCAATTTTGCTTGAATTAACAAAGATCTAGCTACTTGTAAAATGTGTTTGTGTTTTCTTTCTACAATCCCGTTCTGTTGCTGTCTTTCAACACATGATGTTTGATGTAAGATACCATTAGAAGCATAGTAAGAGTTGTCATGAGTATCACAGAATTCTTTCCCATTATCAGACCTTACAATCTTGACAGATGCATCAAATTGTTTTGTGACAAATGAAATAAAACATTCTAGCATAGGAAAGGCATTAGTTTTACTAGATAACATATACACCCATGTTGTTCGAGTACAATCATTAACAATCGTCAAAAAAGAGTGAAAGCCATCATATGTATGCACTCTAAAGGGTCCCCATATGTCTACATGGAGGAGCTCAAACTTATTCTTAGCTCTGTTTGTGCTAGAAGAAAAAGGAGATTTGTGATGTTTTCCTTGAGGACAGATTTGACAGATAGAAGTTTTAGGAACATTAATCATTCCAGGAATCTTTGTTAGATATTCAGGAGAGGGATGTCCTAATCTGCAATGCCAGACCTCTGAAGCAGAAAGAAGAGCATTCCCTTTTTCAATTGTCTCCTTGGTTTTAGTTGAATTATTGGCATAGTAGAGACCTCCTTCTTGTTTCCCAAGGGTTAAGTGTTGGGTCTTCATATGGTCCTGGATATAACAAATTCCAGAAGTAAAGACTAGGTTTGTTTTAAGATCTCTAGTCAATTTATGTGCAGAAATTAAATTGAAATGAAAAGAAGGGACATGCAAGACATTCTGGAGAACTATTCCAGATTGTAGGGTTACTTTTCCTATATTTTTGACAGGGACTTGATCACCATTTGGCAAAGTAATAAAACATGAGGTAGCAACAGGAGTGTAAGTAGAAAATAGATGTAAATGAGGAGTAATATGATCAGATGCACCAGTATCAATCACCCATTGAGCAGTTTTATTATCAGAAATTAGGCAGAAAGATTTACCTGCAAGAAAAGCTGACTGTTGAGGTTCAATTTGATCAGAAATCTGCATGTTCTGTTTGCTAAGAAGTTGCATTAGCTGAGTATATTCTTCATTGCTAAGAGTGTGTCTTGGCACTTCTTGAGTGTCAGAAGAACTGGAAGCAGATTCTGAGTTAGCTTGTACACTTGTAACAAATCTCTGTCCCTTCTCAGCTTGTTTCCTAGCAAGTTTGAAACATTTCTCGACAGGATGTCCAGGCTTCTTGCAGTAGTTACAATAAGGCCTCTTATTTTGATTGGCCTGTGCATGAGAATTGTTGTTAGATGCTCTTGAGCTGGGCTGGGATCCTGCATAGGCTGGATATGCATTTGATGCAATACTTGGATTCCCTTAATATCCTTGGGGTGTGTAATTCGATTGTTGTTGATAACCATTTTGACCACCCTTTGGATTTTGACTCCTAGATGCATTGAAATCCATAGAGCCCTCTTCAGGAAGAGTGTTGGGAATGTCCCGACAATGTTCGATATACACGGAGATTAAACCAAAGTAATATAGTAATTATATGTATTGCTAGAGACCTCTATAATTAGTAATTAAATATGTTTAATTACAACTATATTATTTGGTCCTACTGGGTCACACAAGTCAGTGCCCTGGAACAATGTATGTAACCTAAGTGATATTGTATCACGTTTAGAAAAGTTGGAAATTGATTTCTGTGAGAAATCAGCCCAACACGGACCGAATTGGGTCCAACACGGGTCGTGTTGACCCAACACAGTCCGTGTTGAGACACCACGGTCCGTGGTGTCCATGGGCTGATTATTTGGACCTTCTGGAGTCCAATACGGACCGTGTTGTTTCAACACGGACCGTGTTGGGCCCAGAAAACGCGCCGTCGTTTTAATTCGGTCCTTTAGGGTTTTTGAACCCTTTCCCTAGGTTTTCTAAATACTATATAAAGGGGTCTCTGGGAGAGATTATTCTACACCAACTGCCTAAGACTCTTAGAGAGATACAAGGGTGATTTCCTGAGTTCCTCTCTCTTTTAGTTTGCAGTTCTAGTTTCAGGAAACATTATCTGTTTCCCGAAACAATCTCACATACATCTTAGATTGAGATTCATCTCGATCGGGTCGATCTAGCAATCGGGTTCCCGGAGTGCTGCGTGGACTTTTCAGTAGAGGGTTTCAGCGTTGGAATCTGGAAGGTCAACCTCTTCTTCAGCAGGAATTAGCGATCAGGTATAATTACTAAAGCCTCTGCAATTGTGTTGATTAATTGTTTATAACTGTTATAATATTCCGCCAATTAATCTGAATCTGTTTAGGAAATAGATAACCTAAAATCTTACAGTGGTATCAGAGCCACCAATTGCATGCTAAAGTATTGTACTTGTATTCATAATTAATTTTGTCAATAGTTGAATTATATTATGAATATGCTAGAGTAGATTTATGCCTAAAATTTTGAATCTTTATGAAAGTTTTAATCTTTAATGTTCATGATAGTAAATCTGGAATTTTATTGTAAAATTTCATGCTTTGTTATTATTTGTTTCTTATTGCCTTTAATTAATCGATTTTATGTTTGTTTAATTATTAAATATAACATGAACTCGATTTAATTTTGAATGTTTTAGAAATAATCATGTTTAATATTGTTAAACAGTAGGCAATACATGAAATAGGTTTAAATTCGCAAAATAGAGTTTTGTAGAATTAATTTTCTGATTTAGTTTATTTACGGTAAATATGAACAATCAAAATAAAATATCAAACGAACTCACAAATTTCTGAAATTTTTACTGGAGGTGTCTGGAAATGTTCTGGACTTTCCATAATTTTTGTAGATTTTCGCCAATTAAAATGGATTTTTAATTGAGTTTTCAGGTCTGAAGTGAATTAAAATTCGTTTCATTCTCTGAATTTTATAAATTTGTAGAAATTTGTAAAACTTCTGAAATTTTTACAGTAGGTTACTGGGTAACCATACTTTTAGGGAAAAAATTTTCCGTTAATTTATCCGATCAAATTATATTTTTTAATTTAGATTTTCAGATCTCAGAGAAATAAATTCGTTGCTTCTCTAAATTTTGTATATTTATAGAAATTTGCAAATTTTCTGAATATTTTACAGTATGTTAATGGGTAAACATTCTGTTATGGATAAAATATTCGTGAATTTTCGAAATCGTTTACTAATTTTCCTTTAATTTTCAGATTAACAGAAAAGTATAATTGCTTACTTTTCTGAATTTTATTCTAATTTTAGAAATTTGATAAAAATCTGAAATTTTTACAGTAGCATATTGGATGAACCTACTGTATGATAAAATTATAAAATTTGATTTTTAAACTTATCGGACTATTATTATTTATTTTCCTCTTAAACGGAGAATTAAAAGGTTTAATTCCCTAAATTTTAACAATCTTTTAGAAATTTTAACAATCTTTTAGAAATTGTTAAAATTCTGGAAAATATTCATATTTGGGTTATTAGATAACACTATAATATGAAATCTTTTAATTCGATAAGTTATGATATTTTATTTAAGTTTTTTTTTTCATTTACGAAATTAACCGAAACTGGGAAGCAACACGGACCATGTTGATCCAACGCGGACCGTGTTGCCAGCAGTTTTTGTGAAATCGTATATTTTAGGGTTTGTAATTAATTTTAGAAATTAATTATTAAATCCTATTACTACTAAATCAGATAATGGGCATAAAATCTATTATTTTGTAAAGTTTAGGAAACTTACAATATCTTTGAAAGATATAGTATCTTTTAGACTCCTTGATTTTAGGAAAGTCAAGTATTTTGTATGTATAGGTATAAAATCCTAAATCTGTTTAGGTAACTAAGATAAAATTTGGATTTTGTTTATTATTTTAATCATGCAAACCTTTTTAGGAAACCTTATTTAGTATTTGTTTCCTTATATATGTTGTGTTGCAATTATATATGCCTTTATAATTTGTTATTTAAAGCATGTGTTATATTTGATATAATTATTGCACTATTACATGTTTGCATGTGCTTCTAGTATGGCCATAGATAGTCAGTTTTACCGGTCTGCGTACCGGGTTGGGTGAAATACGATCTGCGTACCGTCTTTGAATTAAATTTTAAATTTAAATTTCAGTTAAGTTTATTTTAATTCATGTAAGGACTCAATTGTGAGGTTCAAATTGTAAATTGGTTGTAATTGGAGACATCAAGTTGAGTGGGAGCCCAACAGCAATAGAGGTGATGATTCGAGTAGGAGCTCATCCAATGAAGTTGCAAGACCCAAGCAGATTTTCTTGAAGACTGTCAAGGCTTAGTTAAATTAGTTGATTAAGTCTAGGTGGTCATACTAGGGGTTTTATTTATGCTTTAAATTTGTTATTGCATGTTTTATTATGCCTTTTATGCTTTTCGAAAGAGTTCACCTAGAATTGCATGCTTAGGATAATAAAACCTAATCTCAAAATTGAATTATTGCTCAACCTATCGAAACACCACTTAGATGGATAAATAAAGAAAGTCAAAGCGAATTATTTGTCCATCATTAATAAGTAGGGTGGGAGCTAGGTCAATTCAAATTGGCTATCAAAATAGTTTTGGGCCAAGACAAAAGGAAGAGAAATATTGTATTCGATACAAATTTCTTGCCAAGAGTCATTTTGAATGATCGATCATAAGATGATCCACCAAAGGTAACATGGGCTCGAGTTTTGTTGGGCCAAAGTCCACTTGAGCCCATGGGTCTTGTGGGTCTTGGTTAAATTAAAACACTAAGTGAGAGTTAATAAAGTGTTTTGATTTGAAATTAAAATTAGTTTAATTTCTTTTGATGAATAATAACTAAAATGAACCAACTTGTCTCGTAGAATTATTTATGTCTTTTCACTCAAACATCCACCACTAATAAAATATTGTTTTCTGCTTGAGAAAGAGAAAAACAATTAACACCAATTCCTTAATTGGCATTGCCATCGCAAGATTGTCTTGAAGGCGATTAAAAAGAAACATGTCTTTGATATAACATTGAGCTAGGCATCAATATTAAGAGGTCAATCAAGCCAAATGAATACATGTAATGTCATAGTATTCATACAATTTTAACTTCAAAATGTTTGAAGATTAGAGGAAGATTTCAATATTACCAACTCAAAACCAAGTTCATCGAACTAGTTAGAGTTGATAAATATGAAACCAATAACCAGATAGCCTCGGTTGAGCTAGATAAGAGCCAATTGTTGGCGCTCATGTTCTTTAATAATTTGACTATTTTTTTAAAAAAAACATGAGAAACCTCAGATCCCATTTAGCCAAAAGATTGGCAACCAAAGATAGTCTTTTAGTGAAAGGGAAAATAAGATTTAAGAAATCCATCAAAGACAAGAAGTCAAAGGAAAGGTAAAGACAAACAGTTGTACATACCCAACCAATGACAGCAACCGGTTAACAACTAGATCATATATATATGACACTGACCGCGTGAATAACTATAAGAAAGACTTGAGATATGATTTCAATTCTAGGCAAATGCGTATATGATACACACTACCCTTATTAAACCCACTTTGAGTATAAGATACCGGCTGTGAAACTCGCATTTATGCAAATGTGCAGTATCTACAGCAAAGTAGATGTGCTTTGAAGGATGAGAGTCAACCTACAAATAGGAACATGCAATTAGTTGTAGTTCCTTATGAAGAGTTGGTTGTTTATCCATTCCCTCAAGACTTATAAGAGAAATTTATAGGTGATTCTATGTTCTCATCATAAGTAGAAATATGATTTCTTGCTCTCAATGAGAGAGAGAGAGGATCTCGGATAAACACACCCAATACATCGAAACCAAAAGATTTAAAAAGGAATAACTCATATTCAAACATAAAACCTGTAACTATCTATTAAGTCATGCAAATGAGAGCGCATTTAGAAGCGTCACAGTGATAGACTTTTGAATGATAAGACTTTGAAACATGTGATGTTTGCAAAACATGACTGTATCTTTTACAAGAAAGGGTGAACGTGCCAACAAACACTCATGCATATGGATGTATGTAGTCCAATTGAGCACAAGTACAAGAGATGGATTACTCCAAATCTTCAAAGATGAATAAAATAACACATGGTGATTCATGTCTGTGAGATTCATCTGAAGCTGGAATGTTAAAATAGTTTAAAGATTTCCAAAATGAAGTAGTCTTGGCTAAACAATGAAGAGCACCTCGATAAGATCGAAAGGATGCTAATGGTTGAGCCAAGAGTTTGAACAAATGACTCACATGAAACATAATTTTGGCACTATAAGCTTAAGTCATATTAATCAGAAATGTATTCAGAAACTGCATAGTGCAGGATTTTGGAAAACCTAAACTTTGAAAATTTCAATGTTTGCAAAGCATGTCTGATGAGTAAGATGACTAAAATCACCTCTTATTGGAATTGGTGAACAAGCTAATGACTTATTAGGATGCATACATACTGATGTATGTGGGCCTATGAGCACTAGTGCTAGAAGAAGGTTTACTGTACTATTTCATCACTTTCAGTGACGATTTTTTAGTAGATATGGGTATATCTACTTAATACGCCACAAGTCCAAATCCTTTGAAAATGTTCAAAGAGTTTCAAAGTGAAGTACAAAACCAACTTGGCAAGAAAATCAAAACCCTTCAATTAGGTTGAGGAGGTGAGTATTTGAACCAAAGATTTCATTGACCATTCCAGAGAATATGGAATTGTTTCATGACTCTCTCCTCTAAGAATACGACATCTCAATGACGTATCTAAGAGCAGGAATCACACCTTATTAGATATGGTATGATCAATGATGGTTGAGTCAACATTGCCGATTACCTTTTGAGGATACACACAATTAACCATAGCTCTAATTACTGAATAAAGATTATCTAAAGCATTAGAGAAGACACCATATATGATATGGAGAAGAGAGGTTCTTGAACCATCTTCTGAAAGAAAGGAGTATCACTTCTACAAACTGTTGTAGAGGAAAGTGTTTGTGTCTCAAAATACTTTCTTCTCAGAGAATATGTTATTCTCTAAAAGAAAGAGTGGGAGAGATTTTGAACTTACCGAAGTTCGAGAGACACAAAACACTATAATCATCACATGAAACTCCGCTACTTGATCCTAGTTCAAATTTTCCTATTTGTCGAAAAATTAAGAACAAGGTTGAGGCAGTTGAAGTTTCTCAAAAACGTTGAGGAGAGGGTGTCATGAACATTACTCCAAGCAAGGTCAGGTAAACAACTCCGTCAGCCACAAAGATATGGATCTTCTATGGATGAACGTGAGATGTTACTTTTAGAAAGTAATGACTCTACCTACATCAAAGAAGCTTTAAGTAAATCAAGATTCCGCAACCTAGTCTAAAATGGATTCCATGTATTCAACCAAGTTTAGAACTTGGTTGATTTGTCTGAAGGTGTGAGCCATCAGGCATATGAGGGTTTTAAGGCAAAACATGGGTTCATTAAGATAGACATCAAGACTGACTTCAAAATTAGATTTTGAAGAAAGGTGTGTACTTGACACAACTGAGTGGTCTTTTGTTGGAATACTTGTAAACTTCAAAAGACCATCTGTGGTCTTAAGGAAGCTTCTAGGAGCTGGAATCATTGACCTTCTTGACCAGGATATCAAAAAGGTTTGACATACTGGGAAGTGATAAAGATAATATTGTGTTTACAAGAAGTTCAGTGGGAGCAATGCATTTTCTGATATTGTATGTGATTGACATACTGCCTACTGAGAAGAATATTCCAATGTTGCTTCTATTGAGGTTGACTTGGAAATAATTTTCAAAGTGAAGTATTGGTGGGGCTAAGAATTTTATTGGAAACAAGATCTATAATTATAGATTAAAGATTTTGATTGTTTGAATCGAAGTTAACTAGGTGTTGAATAGTTCAACTCACTCCGAGAATGGATTAATTTCCATAAATTATGACATATCCTTATGGAATTTGATTGTCTCAAAACAATCAGAAGTTCTAAGGATGAGACATATAAATCATGCTTCAAGCGTGAGATTAATGTATGCCATGAGATGTTCAAAGTCCAACATAACATATACATTTTATATGTATAAGCAAAACTAAGGATGTGTCCTAAGTCTAAAGGGGTTGATAAAAGCTAAGTGTGAAGAGTTGCATTGATGCTACACTCATGCAGAGAAATATGATTATCTGAAAGGTCAGAGAAAAATATACGATCTGTTTTGAGTGGTATTGAGGTGAACTGGAAGAAGTTCCTAACATGACATGCGGTTAATTCTACAAATAAGACAAGTATGGCACGACTTTAGAAGTTGTGTAAACCGTAGGATTGCGAAGTTCGTTTTTAGAATTGGGTGATGTTTCTAGCCTTGCGAGAGAAATGGAGCCTTGATTATAGGAGCCATCACTCAAGCAAAGGAACTGAAGCTCACTATGAATCCAAACATGTGTTCCGGAAATATCTTCCTGTATGAAAGGTCATTAGTGAGATGGTATATGTACGAGGTTCATTGCAAGTATTATGCACTAAACCCCTGTTGTAGTTACAACATGATAGTCATGTATGGGCAATAGGTATTTAACACATTCCGGAATATTAACAAGTCAAATTTACATGAATTGTTCATGAATTATGACCTTGTTGATTCATCATTAAGAATAAGATTCCAAAATTTACATCAATTGTGGTTTAGAATTATGTAAATGTCCAAAAAGGTTAGCGCATTCAAAATGGGAAATTGGATGAGGTCCGATTTCTGAAACCCCATTAGTGAACTTGATAACGCTAGTCTTGGTCGATAGTCGACCTGGTTCCTAATTGTTTTATCACGTAGGAACAGTGATAATATCAACACAATTAGCATGTAGGATTGAGGTGATGATCAAGTTTCGTGATCATAGTGATGTGATGACATCATAAATCAATCACATGGGTACTGTTGAGAACAACTACGAATCGACCGCAGTGAGAGCTCTTTAAGTTGGGAATTGTCATAGGAGCTCTCACTACTCAAAATTCCTAAATCCTGAGTTCAGTACATAGACTACATGGTCTGTTGTGATTTCGAGCGTCCAAACGCCTTCGTAAAAGAGGCTATAAAGGCGGTGTCCGATTCTGATTGGATCATGTGAGAATGTGTGTGCGAACAAGATGGCATTGTCCTCCTATTAGGGACAATTGTCTTTGGCCACTCGGTGAGATTGATGAAAATGCTTGGCCGAGCTCAGTTGAATCAATAGTTGATCATCTGTTTTTCAAAGTCTAAACTCAGAGATCGAGGAACGTTTCGGACCTTACATAAGGATGACATCAGCTTACCTTATCCGAACATGAGACAGTAAGTGACAAGGGAATTCAAGGAATCGAACACTTGTGGGACAAGTGGGAGATTGTTGGGAATGTCCCGACAATGTTCGATATACACGGAGATTAAACCAAAGTAATATAGTAATTATATGTATTGCTAGAGAACTCTATAATTAGTAATTAAATATGTTTAATTACAACTATATTATTTGGTCCTACTGGGTCACACAAGTCAGTGCCCTGGAACAATGTATGTAACCTAAGTGATATTGTATCATGTTTAGAAAAGTTGGAAATTGATTGCGAGAAATCACACGGACCAACCGGGTCCAACACGGTCGTTGACCCAACACGTCCGTGTTGAGACACCACGGTCCGTGGTGTCCATGGGCCGATTATTGGACCTTCCGAGTCCAATACGGACCGTGTTGTTTCAACACGACCGTGTTAGCCCGTAAAACGCGCCGTCGTTTTAATTCGGCCCTTTAGGGTTTTTGAACCTTTTCCCTAGGTTTTCTAAATACTATATAAAGGGGTCTCTGGGAGAGATTATTCTACACCAACTGCCTAAGACTCTTAGAGAGATACCAGGGTGATTTCCTAAGTTCCTCTCTCTTTTAGTTTGCTTCTAGTTTCAGAAACATTCTCTGCTTTCCAAACAATCTCACATACATCTTAGATTGAGATTCGTCTCGATCGGTCGATCTAACAATCGGGTTCAGTCTGCGTGGACTTTTCAAGAGGGTTTCGTTGGAATCTGGAAGGTCAACCTCTTCTTCAGCAGGAATTAGCGATCAGGTATAATTACTAAAGCCTCTGCAATTGTGTTGATTAATTGTTTATAACTGTTATAATATTCCGCCAATTAATCTGTATCTGTTTAGGAAATAGATAACCTAAAACCTTACAAAGAGATGGTTTCTTGATGCTTTGTTGTTGTTCTTCTTGAAGGACAATGATATATGCTTGGTTAACAGTAGGCAGAGGTGTTATCATAAGAATGCTACCTCTTACATTTCTATATTGCTCATTTAAACCCATTAAGAATTGGAATAACTGCTGCCTGGCTATTAGTTTAGAAGCTGAACATTCATATTGACAATTACAAGGGGTAACCACCATCACATATTCATCCCATATTTGTTTACATTTAGTATAGTATGTGGAGATAGACAGGTTCCCTTGACTAAGATTGCTCATGTCTTGCTGAAGTTGATAGACCTTTGCACCTTGATTGTAGCTAAATCTTTCTTTTAGGTCAACCCAAATTGCAACTGCAGTTTCAGTGTATAGGATACTCGATGCTATATCCTTTGAAACAGAATGGAGAAGCCAAGAAATGACCATACTGTTACATCTTTCCCAAAATGGCAAAAGAGGTGAGTTAGCAGCTGGTTTTTCAATATTTCCTTCCATGAAGGTTAATTTGTTCTTGGCTTTCAAAGAAACCATACATGATCTACTCCATTGACCATAGTTCATCCCAGTCAAAGGTTCATTGGTTAGACTAAAGTTTGGATTATCTGAGTGATGAAGATACAAGGGATCATCTGGTCCTATTGTTACAGGTACTATGACCTTTTCCTCACCCATATCAGAAAAGAAAAGATCAAGAAAGAGAGGCTGAAAAATAAATAGGCAAAGGAACAGAATGCACGAGAAGCAGAAGGAGATGTCAAGAAGGAAATAAGGAGAAGAAAGATATCACCAGGAAGAATGCCAGCAGATGGACGGCTCTGATACCATGTCAAATCCCTCACCTCCAATCTGAAACTCTCACGCACAGCATCGAGACAGTAGCCACGAGAGAAAATAATGTGTAATCCTATTGCAGGAGAATGTATATTCATGTTTTACAGCAAAGGAAAAACCCCCTATATATAGGCAGAAGAAAGAAAAGAAATACAACAAAAAATAAAGAAAAATATCCTAACAAACTTAACTACCTAAACAACCTAAAACCTAGGAAAATAATCTACCCGCCAACACATTCTACCACATTGACCACATTTCACAATATTTTACCACAATCATTACCAGAATATTTTCTTACTTTTCTTTCTCCTCATTTTTTCTCCTCTACTTTTCACATTTTCTCTCCTCACCTACCCCACCTACCACAACTCACCACATTTTTTCAAATTTCACTGCACTGCACCATATAAAAGAACGGAGCCTTAGAAGACAAATTGTGTGTTTAAAAAGTTGGGCAATCTTAAAACACTTTCCTCACAAATTCCACCTTAAACTAAACTCATTGAGATGTGAAACTTCTGTACCACCAAAAAAACCTCTAAATAGTAAAACTGTGATGCATAAACAATCCACTAAACAATCTTAATTTGGACTCTCCATAATCTCCACCACCTCAAATCTATTCTTGACAATAGGCATCTCAATATCCATGAACGATATTTCTAAAATTCGTTAATCATATCACCAACGTTGTAATGAAACCCCCTAACAAGTGATGCCATGGTGGTTAATATTTTTGTGGAGTTAATATTCTAAAGCTATATGACTAAAGTATTCCTGAATTTATTGTCAAAGCATGGTAACGTCAAAGAGAAGATGAGGGTTGAGGAAGAGTCAATATACAATGAAGCTTTGCAATGGTGAAAATTGGTATTCCGAGACCACTGAAAGCTAAAACCAAAACAAAAATCAATACATAACAATTTTGTCTTAAAATTTCGCAATTTAAAATGATTGTTTCCAATTGATCCACCAAACCCCTTGTATGATTAGTTGATTGCATACGTGTAACTAGACCTATCAATCGAGTGATTCTTTTTGGTTCGGATAAGTTAAAGATCATATTCTTGATTGACATTGAGTCAACTAATTTCGGGTACAGGTTAACTTTGAGCGAGTTTTATTCAGGTATGTTCAGGTAATGTTCTTCCCGATTGGGTTCTGGTTTAATTAAAGGTATTTGGATATAAGTCTTAATCGTGTTAGTTTTCGAGTTGCGGTTTGAATTGATTTCAGGTGTTAATTTGAGTTCGGTTTTTCCGTTTCGATTTGTTGTTCCAGGGCTACGTCTACCTATCAATCCATATCATTACAAAACCCCAAAATAATCTTGAAAGTTACAAATTCTCCCTATTTCATTGCTGCAAACTTGCAACGTTGAAAATTTATATTCTTCAATCACTCAAAGTTAAAACCAAAATCAAAATCAATAAGCAACAATTCTCCCATAAAACTTGGCAATTTGAAACTATTCAATTTGGATTATCTTTCTTGCATACTGAAGGAGACGATTTGATAATCATTAAGGCTCTTCCGGGTGAATTTCATATTCCTTGGGAAATAGATTATTCAAGATATTCGGTTGTTGCTTCCCATTTGTAGTTCACTCTCTGTTAAACTGTTACACATTTTCTGGTAAGATAATAAAGTTGCTGACTGACTTGGCAAGTTTGACATATTTATACAAACAGTAGCTGATTGGGCTTCGAATCCTTTGATGTCGGGTTCGTCGTCATCTATTATTGGTGATGATAATATTATTGGTAGAACCTTTAAGAAGGATAGCTAAGGCACCGTTCTTTTTTATACGATGGAATTGTGGTGCTGTAAGTTGCGGTGCGGTAATTTGTAATCTTTGGGATTTGAATAGAAAGGTAAATAGTATATTGCGGTAGATTGCGATAAGTTGTGATATATTATGGTAAATTTCGATGCGGTAACGCATAAAAGAAGGGTGACTAATTCTTTATACCTTCCTTTTTTTTTAAGGAAAAAAAAAACTATTTCCAATTGACTTGCTGAATTACTCAAAGCTATTCACCAAAAAAACCAAAAAAAATGAATGATTAGTTGATTACATATGTGTAATTATCAATTCTCATACATATATCATTACAAACTCCTCCAAAAAATACCTGCAAATTACAATCCTGAGATTCCAACGTTGCTCCTTCATTTGTCGGCAATGGAGCCTGCCTCAGTCTTTACTTAGGCCAAACACTGACCTTCTCTTTCTCATACTTACAGTACACAGCACTGACAGCCGCCATGAAATACACCTGCACGAACACGATCGCCGGCGTGTGGTACCCGACCGTGCTCTTCCCCGTCGCCAGCTCCACCAGCAGCAGCGCCGCCAGCCCCACTCCGGCCAGCCTCCCGTTCAGCCTCTCCGCGTACGGGCTGAACCCGAAGTCCACCTTCATCCCCCCTGAAACCGCCTCCTTCAGCTCCACCGGCGGCAGGAAAACCCCCGCCGACGACGATGACCCGCCGGATTTCTTCCCCTTCTTGGCCTTCCTGGCCTCCGCCTTCTTCCCCATCCCCGACCGGTACTTGAGCCGGACCTGGGCCAGCCGCGACTCGAACGGGTCGGACCCGGCGGCGGAGGATTCGGGTTCGGGCTCGGGTTGGTCGGAGGAGGATGCTCTGGGGGGGATGGTGAGGGAGAGGTGTTTGGGAGGGTGGTGGAGGAAGAGGTGGGTGGGAGGAGAGAGAGAGGCGGAGGAGTTTGGACGGCGGAGAGAAGATGAAGATGGCGGTGGTGGTGGAGGGAGTGGTGACGCCATTGTTGCCGGCGGTGAGGTCGCCGGAAATGTGTGAGGAGGATGAAGGAAGGGATTGGTTTGGGGTTGGTTTGGTTCTCGTCTATCTTTTTTTCTTGTTGGTATCTCTTTTGTGGGTTGCAGTGAGAGCAAGTTTTGTGGTGGATAAGGAAGGGTGAGTACGTGGAAAAATGTGGGTTTTGTGTTTATTTTTTTTGGACAATGATAGACATAGAGTTTGGTTAATAACGATTTAAAATTGTTTATATTTTATATTTTTATAATTTTTAATAATATTTTTTTCTGATGATTATATGTATCTATTAGTTAAAAGAATATTATACTTATTAGTTTGGTCAGAATATATAAATAATAACCTAATTTTATCAATTACGGAGAAAAAACATATTTTATGTATAGTTTTATATTTGTATTGTTTATAGATTGTAATAACCCTCAAAATAATAAAATATACCTTTATAATAATTTAAATATTTGTATTGTTTATAGATTGTTTATAGTATTTTTCATTACGAATCTAATGATAGTAATTTTGTATAACAATTCATTGTATATATCGAAAAATTTAAGGTCAAAATTTTTAGAGTTTGACTATACAATTTCCAAAGACGACAGTTAATATGGAACGGAAGGAGTATATAGGAACGTTTGATTCTTATAATTTCATTCAACCAACTCCCCCACCCCACATTTACTCCCCATACTTTTCCCTGTTTCAGTGTTCATTTTTTCTTGACCTCTTTGCTCATATCTACTCTGGATTGCACCATCTATCATGTTCTTTTCTGTGGCTGGTAAACTGCGGTGCTACAACCTACCGTAAAAATATCATTCTACCACAATTTACCACAACCCATCACAAATTATTTTTTCACAATTACCAATACAATATTTATATATATATATACAAAAAACTCACCACAACATACCGATAACCCGCCACAATTACACCACAACCCACCACAATTTCACCACACCATACTGCGTCATACCGCAGAATACCGCATAAAAGAACATGATCGTAATGTCGACTCAATTACCAATCGATTCACTAGCAATGCTAATTAAATGATCACCCACCTCCCACAAAAACTCAATCAACTCAGCACTTTTATGAACTTTAGGGCCTGTTCTTTTATGTGGTATTCTGCGGTATAGCGCGGTATGATGTGGTAAAATCGTGGCGGGTTGTGGTGTAATTGTGGCGGATTATTGGTATGCTGTGGTGTGCTTTTTGTATATATATAATAAGGCCATGTTCTTTTCTGCGGTTGGCAAACTGCGGTGTCACAGCCTACCGTAGTTTGCCACAACCCACCACAAAATACCATTTTACCACAATTCACCACAACCCACCACAATACTTTTTTACAATTACCAATACAATATTTATATACATATACAAAAAACCCACCACAACATAACAATAACCCGCCACAATTACACCACAACCTGCCACAATTTCACCACACCCTACCGCGCCATACCGCAGAATACCGCATAAAAGAACAGAGCCTAAATTGGACAAAGTAATTTATGGTGGGTTATGGTAAATTGTGGTAGAATGGTATTTTGTGGTGGGTTGTGATAAACTGCGGTAGACTGTGACACCGCAGTTTGCTAACTGCAGAAAAGAACAGGGCATGTGGAAATACGGCTTCCAAAAGTACAGTTCAAAACCTCATGTATAATTCGATAAAAGCATAAGGACAACTAATAAGATTATTAATAGACAAGCATCATGCAAATTTCAAGGTTAACCACTACTACCTCCGTCCCAAATTGTTTGTCCATCTATCTAATTTCTTTGTCCCAAAATGTTTGTCCATTTTATAATTCCAATGATTATAATTCTTATTATACCCCTAATAAATACTCTTTTGTTTCTTTTTTATTTTTCTTCAAATGAGAAAAGTAAGGACAATTTTGGTACATTACACATTTTTCACCCCATTTCTCATGACCATTGGACTTTTAAATATAGTTGGATGGACAAACAATATGGGACGGAAGTAGTACAATTTATTTGTTGCATCGACCAATAAGAAGCAAAGCACATGATAAACAAAAAGGTCCTAACTCCTAAAGTAACACAACTTGAATTTTGATTTGACAATTGACATAGATCAATTCATTCAACATGGAACCAATGTGAAGTATGACTTGATCAACATGAACAATACCTTGTTCAATCTTAGTAGAGAATCAATAATAAGCTAAAAAATGACACAGTTATAAGATTACGCAACTTGACAATAATCAGATCTATCCTTGCATACAACTTAATTAGTGCGTGCAAGAATCACTACTAAGTACTAATTACGGTTGACCGTAATGATATTATTGGTCAAAATTAGTAATGCTTAATTTGTGTTGTGTCAGTATCCATACAAACTCTGCTTAACCGCAAGCGTACGGTGTAGATGTAGCATTGATGAGTCAAGGTTTTCACCATTCGGACTAAGGTTTTGATTCAAATGAATAAGGACGGTCAGACAAATAAGAGAAGCAACAATTTTAAACTAAACACGTGATTATTAAGCGAATTAAAGAGTAGGAGGTTAAAGACTAATACTAAATAACTAAACTATAAGCAAATTATGACAAAAAAGTGAATCAATATTGGGCAACATGCAGAGATGTGGGCACTTATACAAGTAGAAAGAAATGCATGTGTTCATGAATTGTTTATAAAATAAATGATTCACAATAATTGTCGTAATTATAAGGCACATACAGATGTTTATATATATGAAATTGTGTTAAAGAGAAGGAATACATGCCAAATAGATATTGATTTCGCTTTTCGCGTCACAACAGTGAACTGGCAGAAGAATCTAAAAGATCTCAAGCAACTCCATAAGGACGACGTATTGCTAATCGTAGCCTTAACTAGCGAATACCCTTACTTATCCTAGCGTCCCCCAATTGAAATTCGAATGTCTTTTCTCCCGAGGCTTATGCAACCACTTTTTTGATAAATGCAAATTATTGTCAAGATTCACTCTCAAAGGGTCACAAAACAAATTTCCAATTTCGCTACTTCATCTATCTGCCTAAGGTTAAGCATGTAAATTGATCAAGTCTCGTGTAAGTGCGGAATACTAAGAATTAAACAAGTTTTTGAGCTTAACACACAAATAGAGTTATAATAACTAATCGCATTAAAAATATTGGGGCTGACAAAATTGTGTCCAAGCCAAAATATTTGAATTGTTCAACCCGGAAAAAACGGGGTCTAAACGTAGATTTTTCGTCCGAATTATGATATTGACCGAATATTCGGACATAAAATTTCTCTTTTTCTATTGTTCGAACCTGATTTCGACCCGAATTTTGCTGCGCCTGGATTGTTCGACCCTTGTTCGACCCGAAATAAAATTGGGTCCCGACATGAATTTCTCATCCGATTTTTGACATTGGCCGAATTTGTCAAACCCAAATTTACCTATGTTGGAGGAAAGGGAGTAAACGGTATAAGAAACAATGAAAACTCGCTTGGATATCGCTAAGAGTTGTGGCTTCGTACTCACTTTCCTTAGCACTTGTAACACTCAAGAAAAAACAGTTTCTCGCTTGAATCACTCAAGTACAGCTATAGTCTAGACAAGAATGAGAGATTGTGATCATAGAAGAAGTTTGTGATGATGCACTCGAATGGCTAAGGAATGCTCCAATTTATCGGAGAATTCCAACACTTCTTCATACCCTAAAGTCAAAGGATAATTAAGGACCTTAATGGAGGATTAAGACCTTGATTGGTCAAGAAATATAACTGTTGGAATGACATAATATCATACTTAATATTGATATCACAAACTTAATACATAAGATTATATAGCCGTTAGCATTAAAAACTGATTATGGGTTCCAACACGGCCCGTGTTGGTGCAACACGGTCTGTGTTGCCTCAACACGACCCGTGTTGAGCCTAGGATCGTTTTTTCTTGCTTTCTGAAGATCAATACGATCCGTGTTGGTCTCATATGGATCCGTGTTGATCTTATTTTCTAAGTTTAACTTATATATGATCCTTATACTTGTTCCATATGATTCCTTATGCTACATAATCATCTTATACTCTTGAAATAATTCCAACAATCCCCCGCCATTTCAAGAGTATGAAAAACCCTTGAAATGATCTTACTTAAGGAGCTAAAACCCCCGCCATTTGAGATATATCTTAACTTGTAATCACCCGAGAAACCCACAAAACATATGCCTAATGAAAAGTAGATTGCTCTTTGAACTTTTCACTTAGTATATATGAGCCAAAATTGATTCCAAATCACAAAGTAGACATGTCTTTGAACTTTGGATTTATATTGACCAACTATATGCATTACACATATACGTTTTAAATCTTAAGTGTTGATACTTTGACACCGTTATCCGGCCCTGTATCTTTATCCTTCAAAAGTGTTTCAGAATTCTAGCTCATAATTCCTTTATGCGGCCACACATAACACTTACATATGTAAACTTTGTAATATATCATCCCTGTAATTAGGTTTTCCACAAAGTCTACTAAGAGTATTACTACTCAACCTCTTGTCGTTACAGATTTCTAAGCATCATTTGACCTTGGGATAAAAATTGATGTTTCCTACTAATTTAGACAACTCCGTACTCATTTGAACTTTAGAAATTGGTGGTATTCCAATTCGTAAAGTTGAGTTTTTGTTGTGATTAGTAGAATTTTGAGCTACGACCCATCCCCTTTGAAGTACTTTTTATCAAATCTCTAGTCAATTTTTTTGGTTAGAGAATCGGCTAAATTTTCCTTTGATTTGATATACCTTAAAGTCACTACTCCATCCCTTATTAGTTGATGTACATAAGCATGTCTTAAAACAATGTGTCTTGACTTGCCATTGTAAACATGACTATATACAACATCAAGAGTAGTTTTATTATCACAATGAATTGTGATAGGTGCCATTGGCTTATACCAAATCGGTATTTCCAATAATAAGTTCCTTAACCATTCCGCTTCCTTACAAGCAACATATAATGCTACTAATTCCGAAGACATAGTGGAGTTCGCTATATTAGCTTGTTTCTTGGATCCCCAAGAAACCGCTCCACCTCCTAATAGGAACACCCATCCAGTGGTAGAAGAAAAATCTCTTTTACTTATCCAACTCGCATCTGAGTAACCCTCTAATACCGAAGGTTCCTCCTTACAGGTGAGCTGATAACTTTTGGTAACAACTAAATATCTTAATACTCTCCGAATTGCAAACCAATGCATATGACTCGGATTACTTGTAAACCTACTTAACATTCCAACTGCATAAGCTATATCTGGCCTTGTACTTGTCATAGCATACATGAGACTTCCTAATAACTTAGCATATTCAAGTTGATCAATCGGAGAACCCAAGTTCTTCTCTAGTTTCTTACTTGAATCGTAAGGTATACTTATCGGATATAAATTCTTACCTCCGAACTTATTTAGAATTTTCTCAATGTAATGTTCTTGAGATAAACTTATTCCATCATTATTTCTAATGATCTTCATATCAAGAATTACATCTGCTTCACCCATGTCCTTAATGGAGAACTTTGAGGATAAAAATTCTTTGGTCTTATTAACTTGTTCCATGTCGGTCCCAAAGATCAACATGTCGTTAACGTATAGGCATATAATCACTCCTTTACCATTCTCAAACTTTTAGTATATGCATTTATCTTATTCATTGATCTTATATCCACTTGAAAGCACTACTTCATCAAACTTTTGATGTCATTGCTTAGGTGCTTGCTTAAGTCCATATAAGGACATTATAAGTTTACAAACTTTCTTTTCTTGACCTTCAACAACAAACCCTTCGGGTTGTTCCATATACACTTCCTCTTCTAACTCTCCATTTAAGAATACCGTTTTGACATCCATTTGACGGATTACTAGCTTATGGATAGTAGCTAAAGCCAACAACACACGTATTGAGGCTATCCTAGCTACCGGTGCATATGTATCAAAGTAATCAATACTGTACTTTTGAGTAAAGCCCCTTACAACCAATAACGCTTTATACCTCTTAATGGTACCATCTACTTTTCTTTTCCTTTTAAAGATCCAGTAGACACTGAATATTGTCTCAGCTTTACAAATATTGTAATTTATTTTGAGTTTCTTTTATTTTGGAATAATTTAGAAAAATACCAAGAATTTTGAAATGCACACATTTTTCACATGTTAAAATCCCCCAAAATCAAATCAAACCCAATCAAATCCCTCTTTATCTTATTTCATTCTTCCTCCATTCTCCAAATCAAATAAAATCATCTTTTATTTGATTTTATCCTCTCAATATTTTCTAATCTACCACCATAAATAAACCCACATCCACCACTATAAATACACCCCCATTTCCACTCTTTTTCCACACCACAAAATCATCCTAGGAGTATTGACACTAGGTGATTTTACCTTTCTTCTCCCCCCTCCTCCTCCTTCTTCTTCTTCTTCTCATCATCATCATCATCATCATCATTGTCATCATCATCATCATCATCATCATCATCATCTTGCATTCATAATCTTGGCATTAACTTGAAGTTAATATTACTTTTCTTATTTTATTCTCACTTTGCTATGATGTAAAATTTGACTTAAATAATAATATTGAAACTCTAATTAATTTGATTAAATGTAAACTTGTAAACGTTTATGCTTTTGTTCTTTTACTTCATTTTATTATTTGCATTTATTCATTTTATCTTATTTTTGCATTTAATCACTTCATTTGTATGCGTTAAATAATATTGATTAATCTAATTAATTCTCCATTTCTACTCTTTTCTTTAAATTAACAAATTTAGTAGAGTCCGTTCTTTGAACGGGCGAATTCGAGGGTTTTTACTGTTGAATTTGTAACCTTACCCCCGGATCTGAATCTCATGGTTCGTGGTTTATGGAGTTTAAATTTGAGTTTATTAATTCTCATTAAAAATTAATTGGCGACTCTTTTGATTTTTATTATTTTGATTCACTTGAACGTCATAATAAAACGAATTTAAATCCTTTAAAGATTAAGACACCTCATTCGACTCGTCATACAACGCGTGGGACACCACAAGGATTTTCCGGGTCCCACAGGTCCATTTAGAGGTAACTGGTTTACTTCCCGGAGGAAGGTCAACCAATATCCAAACATTGTTTTCCATTATTAGAATCAATCTCATCTTGTACCGCTTCTTTCCACAAAGAAACATCATGAGATTGCATAGCTTCTTTAAAAGTTTTTGGATCTTTATCTATGTTGTACATACATAGGATCCCACTTTCAATTGAGTCCCTTGAACCTTCTACCAAATAAACATAGAAGTCTGGAACAAAATCCTTTGGTTTCCTTGATCTTTTAGTACTCCTTAATTCAACACTTCCATCTTCTTCATAACGAATAACATCATGACTCAAAAGATCATCTTGTATGGATGTATCCTCATGTTTTTCATCTTGAGGTTCAATTAGAGAAACAATATCTTGAGCTATATCTTTAGGTCTAGGAATTGAAGAGAACCTAGTCTCATCAAAAATTGCATCTATTGATTCCATAACGGTATTCACCTATATGTACTCATTTGGCTCAACAACCAAAACCCTATAAGCTTTTCTATCTTGAGCATAGCCTATAAATATGCACTCAATTCCTTTTTCACCTAATTTCCTTTTCTTAGGTTTCGGGCCCTTACAATGGCCCTACAACCCTAAATCTTAAAATACTTTAGATTTGGTTTTCTTTTGTTCCATAACTCATATGGGGTACTAGAGTTCCCTTTGAATTGAATGGAACTCTATTTAAAATACAACAAGTCGTTAGCATGACTTCACCCCAAAACCCATTACTTAAATCGGAGTTAGACAACATAGAATTCACCATTTCTTTTAAAGTTCTATTTTTCCTTTCCGCAACCCATTTTGTTATGGTGTATATGGGGCAGTTGTCTCATGAACAATCCCCATTTCTTGGAAAAACTTTGGATCATAAAATTCCCTTCCCCTATCGAATTTTAAAGCTTTAATCAATGTCTCACATTGTAATTCACTTCTAGTTTTATAAACTTTAAAATTTTCAAGTGTTTCATCTTTAGAACTCAAAAGATAAACTTGACAATATCTAGAATAATCATCAATGAAAGTCACATAATACTTCTTACCACCAATAGAAGGTGTACTATGAAAATCTCCTAAATCACTATGAATTAAATCAAGTAATTTAGAAGTCTTTTAACACTTGAGAATGAACTTTTAAAGTTCACATGCATATTATTCAAATCAAGTGATTTTGTCAAGCATGCATATCTTACACTTTTCTATGTCATCATTCAACTTAGGAATCAAATCAAGATTAGACATTTCCTTCAACTTTTTAAAGTTCACATGTCCTAATCTAGCATGTCATAGAAAAGACTTATTCAAACTAGGCATATGCATCTAAGCGGAAATTAAGCCATTTTTTTACTTTTAGCATTCAATTTAAACATCTCTTCATAAGCATATCCCTTCCCCACAAATACCCCTCCCTTGGAAAGTACATAGTTACCTCCATCATAAATCCATAAAACCAAACTTGCTAAGAAGATAACCAGATACAAGATTCTTACAAACTTTCGAAGCTAGATACACATCATTCAAAATCAAAGATTTACTTGAAGTGAAAACTAGTTCCACTTGCCCAATGCCTTCAACTTTGACCGGATGCTTGTTGCCCATGTAGAGTTTCACACCATCATCCGCCGGTTCGAGAGTCTTGAATAAACTCTTGTCAATGCAAACATGCCTTGACGCGCCCAAGTCTATTTACCAATCGTTACAACCAATGGAAACCATGTTAACATGATCCTTAATCATGGCTACAAAGGAATTGCGTTCCTTTTCCTTACTCTTGCCCTTAGATGTATCTTTGTTCAAAAGACCATGCTTCTTTTTCCATTGATAACACTCTTTCTTTGTGTGCCCCGGTTTGCCACATTCCCAACAAACTTGTTTAGGCTTTTGTACTCCCTTGCTAGTTTTCTTGTGGCTCTTGTTCTTATTCTTGTTTCCCTTATTCTCTTGCACCACATGGATCTTAGATTGCTCTTTGGGACCATCTTGTAGGCGTAACTCTTCTTTAATCCGAAGATGGTTAGCCAACCCCTCAAGAGACATAGCCTCTTTCCAGTGTATTAGTGTCCTTTTAGTCTCATTCCAAGAAGAAGGTAACTTGTCATGCAATAATGGAGGATATGATTATAGATTCATCCATGTTCAAATTGTATTGCTTGAAGTTACTCAAAATACGTTGAATCTCATGAAATTGATCTAGAATTTTGCTATTATCATCCATCTTAAACTTCATGAATTGACTAACAGGAAAATTATTACTTGACGCATCTTCCGACGTGTACTTAGCCTCAAGCATCTCCCAAAGCTCTTTTGCCGTCTTCACATGTTGATATACATCGAAGAGAGTATCACTCATGCCGTTGAGAATGCATCCTCTACAAATGTAGTCGTCATTCTCCATCTTGAGCCTTTGTCGAGTAGCCTCCACGTCTTCCATGGGCGTCTTGTCCTTTCCATGTTCCTTGCCTTTATCTTTACCACCCGTGGAAGTTTTCTCGGTTGTATCTTTGGTATACTCCTCGGTTGTTACCTTCTCGGTCGAAGGGTCTTGATTCGCCTTGCGAGAAATGTCAATGTTTAGCACATATGCCACATTGAGAGTCGTTAGCAAGAAGTGCATCTTGCTTTGTCAACGTCGGAAATTCACTCCTTCAAAGTGTTCTAGCTTTTGGAAATTGTTAGACATATCAGGAAGCGAGGCTATAACTAAATAGTTCTTAAGATTGTTGGAGGAAAGGGAGTAAACGGTATAAGAAACAACGGAAACTCGCTTGGATATCGCTAAGAGTCATGGCTTCGTACTCACTTTCCTTAAGAACTATTTACTATACCATAAATGTTCAAATGGATAAAACTTAGCACTTGTAACACTAAAGAAAAATTGGTTTCTCACTTGAATTACTCAAGTATGGTTGCAGTCTAGACAAGAATGAGAGATTGTGATCATAGAAGAATCTTGTGATGATGCACTCAAATGGCTAAGGAATGTTCCTATTTATAGGAGAATTCCAACACCTCTTCATACCCTAAAGTCAAAGGATAATTAAGGACCTTAATGGAGTATATAAACCTTGACTTGGTTAAGAAGTATAACTGTTGGAATAACATAATATCAGACTTAATATTGATATCACAAACTTAATACATAAGGTTATATAGCCGTTAGCATTAAAAACTGATTCTGGGTTCCAACACGATCCGTGTTGATGCAACACGGTCCGTATTGCCTCAACACGACCCGTGTTGACCCCAGGATCGTTTTTCTTGCTTTTTGGAGACCAACACGATCCGTATTGGTCTCATATATATGGATCCGTGTTGATCATGTAACTGATAAAGTAAACAAGATTTTAGAGAAGAATGTAAGCTATTAGCTTCACCATTCCATTCATAAGCAATGCTTAGCAAAAGTTCATCAAAAGTCTCTTACAAAAATATAACAAGACCCATTTATAGAGAGGGAGTTTAAGAACAGAAAATTAAGCCAGATTAAGGGTGCCGCGGGCGTGACATAAGGCGTCGCGGTCACGATGTTGCGATGAATTTTCCCCAACTTCCATCTACAAGGAAAACGGTCACGACCGCGACGTTTAGGTCACCGGCGCGACACTCTTAGGCCTATCATTCGTCGCGGTCGTGACATGAGGGTCAGGAGCGGGACAAGCCTCTATCCAAAACAGTGTGGAGTGATGGAAAGGTGGTTGCTAGTGCGGCTCCCTGTTTGTCAGCCCAAACAACCGTGTCTTGCAGGGTCACGGTCGTGACCATAGGAGTCACACCCGTTACTAACTGTTGAGTCTTCCTTTGCTTCTTTAACCACCTTTATCATCTTAACCCAACCTTCCTCCATTATTGGTGCCGAGATGAAAAGGACCCCAACTAGACGGTGTCTCAGGTCTCCTATGGTGTTGATGTCGTCTTGCAATCATGGGTCCACCTTGAAATGGACCCCACACCCAAGCTGTTAGTTGCTTTGCTCAGAAAGTTCAAGGGAAGTTTGAGGTTCGGACCCTACCTCGATACGGTTCATACTCCCCCTCTTGAAGAAGATTTGTCCAAAACTCTTGAGGGTCACTTAAGCCTGACCCGCGATTTGACCATCTGACTTGGGCTCCCGACATCTCTTTAAATCCAACTTCTTTACCACCACTAGCATGTCCACCATGAGGGATGTGTTTCCCTAATTACTCCTCCGCTTCTCCACCACTCGCACAAACGACTCAATTCTCTTCAAACCCCAATACATACCCATCTTCGTTGTAGTAGATATTGCTTGGAGGTTTGAGGGGTGATGGAAAAGGGTAAAGGGAGGGGGTAGGAAAGTTTTGTGGAGTTTGGGAACGCTTAGTCTTTCGTGGCTTGCTACTAGATGAAGACAAAGCCAAAGATAGCTTGTTCTCACCAAGTGCATACTCATCCCGTGTTTCACTCGTTAGGAGGTTCCTCTTTTCACATCCCAACCCGGTTTCAGAATCAATTTTAGTTTTTTTTTCTCATTATGCACAAAGGAATAAGAGTTCTTGAATCCAGCGCGAGTGGCCTTCTTATCAAATTGCCATGGACGACCCAAGAGAATGTGATAAGCACTCATAGGAACAATACCATACAAGATGGAATCAACATACTCAGAGCCACCACCGTTAGTCAGTAATGTGGGTTGGCTTGGTATAGAAAGCTCAATGAGAACTTGCTTTGGTACCTTTAAGACATCTTGCTCACCAATCCATTTGAGCTTGTAAGGATGAGGGTGAGGGGTCGTTGGGAGATTGAGCCTTTCCACCAATCTAGTAGAGACGACATTTGTGCAACTTTCACCATCAATAATAAGGTTTCCAACCTTGCCCCCAATAGTGCACCGAGTGTGGAATAACATTTCTCGTTGAGTCATGTCAATGGGTGATTCATGAGGATATGGAAGTCTTCCCAAAACTAGCAACTCACCGGCGTCCACTTTAAACTCGACCTCATCATCACTAGAGTCTACCTCATTTTGCTTGGCTTCCTCCTCTTGGGATATCACAAGCTCATCATCAATCTCTCACATCTCTTGTATAGTCATCAATATCACAAGTCGTGTACAAATTTTGGGTGGGGTCGGCGCGGGTCCATGATTTTCAACGCGACACGACACCAATGTCTCGGGGCTCCAATGTATGTTCAGGTTGGGTTCGGGTCAATGGTTTATGACCCGACGACCCAACAATATATAAACATAGACTCGAGACTATGTTCTTTTTCACGGTTGGTTAATTGGTTGTGCAGATCAATTGGTAAAGTGTAGATAAAATGAATATGTTTGGTAAAGTGTGGATAAAGCCATAAATGTGAAAAAAATTATTTATAATTTTAATAATTTTTAATAAATATTGTGTGTAAAGAAAGTCACATCAGTCAGTCACTTATTAGATATAAATTTTTAAATATATATTACATACAAAGTAAATAAGGTGACAATAAACAATGTGATAAAAGTCATAAAATGTAAATAATATACAAATAAATTTAACTTTACCGTTGGAAACTACATGACCTGAATATACCTACTCCCCCCCCCCCCCACCCCCAATAAGTTTGACCCAAAACCCTTACTTTTTTTTATTCTTTTCTTTCTTGTTTGGGTTCCTAACCCATTTTTTTAGGGTAAATGACTATAAAGGGTGGCCCAAAAGCCATATTTACCTAAAGGTCCCCCTGAGACACTGAAGTCCAAATTTGCAAGTAATAATGGGGCCCACTTTGCTGACTCACCAGCCCCCTCTCTCTTCCTTACTCTCTCTCTATGAAAAACAGGGAAAAACTCTCTCTTCCTGATGCTCACTGCCCGACCACCCAAGGGACGACTATGTCGCCACCACCCGACCACCCACTAGCAATTATCTCTCTCCTCCGCAACCCTTGTCGCCTCAACCACCCCTCCTGTTTCTCACTCTACAAAAACAGGGGACCACCATTGGTGACCTTGTGTAGGCAGAGAAAAGAGCTTATCAAATCGGTTGTGGACCACTGATTCGCACTCGCTTGATTGTGTAGACAAAAACAGGGTATTTGTTGGATGTCCAAAACTTTGCCAAACAATGGTGCTCATCATTCTGAGTTGACCCCAGATGAAAAGGACCTTAAATCCTTGACATTTGCCTCCAATATGCCCATGTTTTTCTGGACTTCCTTGATTACCTTTTCCTCTTCATCATCATTCTGAGTTTTCATCACATCTCGAAGCTTCTCAAAAACCTACATTCTTGAATTAATGGAGCAAGATTATGTTTGAACTAATTTTTTTTATCAAAAAAGAAAAAGGAAAAAAAGAATAAGTAGAGCACCTGGAGGTCAATGAAATTGGCCCAAAATCGAACGATGGCTCGATGATAAGGATGAAGAGGGAGGAGATTGGGTGAATTGGTGTTCCAAGTTTGATCCAAATATTCAATGGTGATCAAAGATTCAGGGATGGGGTTGCAATGGTGAACTAGAAAAGGGACCAATTTCTTGACTGGGTTGTATTAGAGCAGCATTTGGCTTTTGTTTTTGAGGTTTTCTTCAAAGTAATCGTAGGGTATGCCCTTGATTTTGAGGGAAATTTCTACTCTTCTAACCCAGGCAAACTCAACCACTCACGCGAGTGCGAATTGGTGGTCCACAACCGATTTGATAAGCTCTTTTCTCTGCATACACAAGGTTACCAATGGTGGTCCCCTATTTTTGTAGAGTGAGAAAGAGGAGGAGTGGTTGAGGCGGCGGCGGGGGTTGCGGAGGAGAGAGATAATTGCTAGTGGGTGGTCGGGTGGTGGCGGCATAGCCGTCCCTTGGGTGGTCGGGCAGTGAGCATAAGGAAGAGAGAGCCTTCCTCTGTTTTTCATAGAGAGAGAGAGAGTGAGGAAGAGAGACGGGGCTAGTGAGTCAGCAAAGTGGGCCCCATTATTACTTGCAAATTTGGACTTCAGTGTCTGAGGGAGGCCTTTAGGTCAATATGGCTTTTGGGCCATCCTTTATAGTCATTTACCTTTTTTTTTAAAATGAAGGATTCCTAACCCAATTGAAAACATAACCTATATTAGGCATGTTCTTTTTGAGTATATAAATGGAAAATGTAAGTAAGGTAAAGTAAAATAAAGTTAAGTAAGGAAACATAAGTAAAGTAGTTGATCTAAGTAAATATCATATTATTTATTCTTTTATTATTTTCAAATAAACTATGCCAATGGAATAAAGATTTTAAAATATAAATTATTTAAAAATACTAACCATGCTCTTTCGAATAGTAACGTAAGATAAAATAAAATGAAGGCAGCCGTTCCAAAATAATTATCTACTTTGATAAACTTTGGTTGTTAGTTAATTAAAAATTATAATAACTTTCTTAATGAAATTATTAATGTTAGAAAGTTATCTTTCTTAATATTATTTTCAGTAATTAATTTGAAAAATTTTTATTAACAAAAATTAATAATCAAAGTTTATTAAAGTGGAGATAATTTTGGATGGAAGGGGTAGCTAGTAAATTGGTTATAGTAATAATTTGATGTCCCGTATTTTTTCCTTTGAGTCAAAGTGGATAACTAACGGTCAAAGTTTATCAAAGTGGACATCAAATTGTTAATATTAATTGTTGTATTTGAAAATTGTGTAGTCAAATTTTCAAATTTGTGATCATAAATTTTTCAACATATAATGATTTATTGTATAAAATTACAAAAAACGACTAAAGGGTCACACATTTTAGTGTAATAATTTTAAGGGCCTTATATTATAACAATTAATTGGTGGGTGACATTATATTTTATGTAAATATTTAGAAGGGACATTTCGATCAATTTCCAACTAAAAATGGCGCAAAGCGGTGAATTTTATGTCTATGTGTGTTTTAAATTAAAGTCTATAGTTAACTCTAACATATACAAGCAAGTCTTTTAACATGATAAACACGTCCAAACATTAAAAAAAAAACCCTACTATTTCGTGTCATTTTTGGCCTGAAATTGGTCGAAATGTCCCTACTAAATATTTACACAAAAATACCTCACAATTATTTTTCATAATATAGGACCTTAAACTATTACACCAAAATATGAGGCCCCTTTAGTTATTTTTTTTTATAAAATTACTACATTATATAGGTAATGAAAAATACTCTCCTATAAATATAATATTAGAATATTAATCAAATTCACCGTAACAATCAATTAATAAAATATTGAACACAGTAACAGTTAATCTACTAAATACTCTGTAACAACATTATGTAAAAGTTTAGCAATTAAAAATTAATATTAAAAATCATACTATCTCCATTTTTATTTATCTCTCACTTAGAAAATTGTATTAAAAACTTTGACTGTTAATATCTTAATTGGTATAATAATTCATCATACAAAATTGATGTCATTAGATTCATAATAAAAAATAGTACTGGTAAAAAATATAATATTATAATATTTATAAAAACTTTATATTAAAAATTATTAATTAAAGATTTACATTGAAAAATATAAATGACAGATAAAAAGAGGGAGGAATAATAATTAAGTGAAAATTAATATGAAATGGACTTAGTAATATTTTAAATTAGAAGGAGACATTATCTTTAGGGAAGGGATATAATACCAAAAATTCCCAACCGACTAATATCTGCCCGCAAACAGCGCTGGTTTTTGTTGGCCCAGACAACGCGTTTTGCGCTTTTCTAAACGACAATAATTTCCATTCAAATCCTCCAATGCGCCCCTTGAAGACCACCCCAAATAGTATACCCAATCAATTCTATCAATTAAATATTATTACTTCACTTAAATATTACTTCCTCCGTTCCATATTAATTGTCATTTTGTTGACTATTACGGTCTCCAATGTCACTCTTTAATTGATAATTTCTTAAATAATATTTTATTAACAATTGCAATATTATACTTTTATAATAGTATTTTTCGTTACAAATCTAATGATAGTAATTTTATATAACAAATCATTGTATATATTGAAAAATTTATAGTCAAAATTCTGTAGATTTGACTGCACAATTTTCAAAGACGACAGTTAATATGGAACGGAGGGAGTACTACGTATTTGTTATTTTATATAGATAAATTTTAAAAATTTTGAGTATAAAATTATCAATATTTACAATGATTTGTTAAAAAATTTACTATCACTAGATTTGCAACGATAAATATTATTCTAAAAGTAAATATTTCAATTATTAATAAAATATTATATAAGAAATTATTAATATTGGAGATCACGACCGGCAACAAAAGGACAAATAATATGGAGTACCTCTATTTCATATTACTAGTACTACCTTCGTCCCATTATATTTGTCCATTTACCTAATTTGAGAAGATCAATGTAAATTGGAAATTGAGGTGAAAAGTTTGTAATTTACCCAAAATGTCCCTACTTTAATTGAATATAATAGTTGTTGAAATTGTAAAAAGAGAAAAATGAATTTATTAATTAGGGGTAGAAAAGTAATAACAATCATTGGAATTGTAAATAGAACAAATATTTTGGGACAAAGAAGTTAGTAAAAGGACAAATATTTTGGGACGGAAGTAGTACTACCTCCGTCCCATATTGTTTGTCCATCCAACTATATTTAAAAGTCCAATGGTCATGGGAAATGGGGTGAAAAATGTATAATGTACCAGAATTGTCCTTATTTTTCTCATGTGAAGAAAAATAAAAAAAGAAACAAAATAGTATTTATTAGGGGCATAATAGGAATTACAATCATTGGAATTATAAAATGGACAAAAATTTTGGGACAAGGGAGTTAGGTAGATGGACAAACAATTTGAGACGGATGTAGTATTTGTGTTTGTTGGAAATTGTGCAGCCATATTTATAAGGTTTTGACCGGTTTGTAAATATATATAATGATTGTTAAATAAAATTATTATCATAATAACCATAACAAAAAATACTATTATAAAAGTATAATAATATAATTATTAATAAAATATTATATAAGAAATTATCAATTAAAGAATAACATTAGATATGTAATAGTCAACAAAAAGACAAAATACTATCTCTGTTTTTATTTAAGTGTCACATAAGTAAATGTGTCAAAAACTTTGACCACTAATATCTTACTTTGTAAAATGATTCATCAAACATAACTGATATCATTATATTCGCGATAAAAAAATACTATTAAAAAAATATAATATCATATTATTTTTATAAAAGTATTATATATAAAACTATTAATTAAAAATAGACCTCACAAACATGAAAAACAAAACACAAAGGATAAATAAAATGATAACTTTACCTTAAGAAATTTCGAAGAAGGAACCGCCTTTAATTCATTCATTCATATTCTTCATTCATTCGTTTCTCCTCCACCATCACCGCTTTTAGCTGATTGATTTTCCCCACTCTGTCACTCTCAATCATGGATTGAGTACACTCACTTTTAGCTGTTTCTGTCTCTCATTCATTCATCCACCCCATTATCCTTGTTACCCAATTTTTCAAACAAGTCAAGTCTCAGTCTCCAACTCAAATTCGCTCCTCCAAACTCACTGTTTCATTAAAAAAACACGCCCACATTTGATTTGATTTGATTCTTTGTTTGTTTGTTTGCTTGATTTCTTCATCTGGGTTTGTTTCCTTTTTTCTTCTTGCTTGATTCTTTCATCTGGGTTGGATTTCCTAATTCGTTTGGTTACCCATGGGTTTCCTTTTGAGGTTGAAGTTTCTTTTCTGGGTTGTGTCCGCCATGTGTTTGATAAAATGCTCCATAGAATTCGACCCTTCGGATAACTACCTCATAAACTGCGGATCATCTTCTGATGTTAAGGTTGGTGATCGTGTGTTTCTGGGTGATTCTAGCTTGAATTCCAGCGTTGTTCTTTCAACCCCTCAGCAGATTTCGAGCAGCACGAGCTCAAATTCAGTCCCATTTTCCATCTCTTCAGATCTCTACAAATCTGCCCGAATCTACCCCGGGAATTCTAGCTACACTTTCTCCATTACCAAACATGGTCGCCATTGGATTCGCCTCCATTTCTTCCCCTTCAGTTACCAAAACTACAACCTCAGCCATGCCAAGTTCTCCGTTTCAGCTCAACATTTTACCCTTTTGAAGGATTTCCAATTGCAGGATTCTTCTGCCCCTGTGATGAAGGAGTATTCTCTGAACATCACTTCGGATAAGCTAGTTTTGACCATCAACCCATCTCCGAAATCCTTCGCTTTCTTGAATGCTTTGGAGGTTGTTTCTGTCCCAGATGCTCTGATCCCTGATAATGTCGACACGATTGATCCTTCGGGTTCGAGCCAAAACCTGGTTCAGCAGGGTTTAGAGACAGTGTATAGGGTGAACATGGGGAATGCAAGTGTGAGTCCTCAAAATGATACCCTTTCTAGGCAATGGATACCTGATGAACCCTTTTTGAAACACAGCAATCTTGTCAAGTTTGTGTCCAAGCCGCGGCCTGTCAACTACACCGAATCCGGGCCCACCCCGGATATCGCTCCTCCGGTTGTCTATGGCACCCTCAGTAAGTTAGACTCTGCATTTGATCCCAATTTGAATGCCAATGTCACTTGGAATTTCGATGTTGATCCTGGTTTTAGGTACCTTGTTCGGTTTCATTTCTGTGATGTTGTTAGCAAGACGCAGGGTCAGATGGTGTTTAATGTGTATGTCAATACTTGGTATGCTTACAAACATCTTGATCTTAGTAAGGAGACGTCGAATTTGTTGGCTTCGCCGTATTATTTGGATGTTGTACTGAGAGAGAGTCATAGCAGTGTGCTGTCTGTGAGTATTGGTCCTGTGAATGATGCTAGTTTTTACCCCAATGCCCTCCTCAATGGGCTGGAGATTATGAAGATTAATAACTCCAAAGGTAGCCTTGATGAAGCTGATGCGATTCGTTCTTCAAGTTCGAAGGCTAAAACTGGTCTTGTGATAGGCATTGCAGTTGGGGGGGCTTTGATCATTGTTCTCATTTTGGCATCGGTTTTGTTAATCCTCCGAAGGCGAAGACGAGCGTATATTGATGCTTATGGGGACAACAAATTCACCGTCAATGGCGAATATGGCTACCGTTTCTCGCTTGCTTCCATCCGGGAGGCTACTGACAACTTCAGTGACAGTTTGGTCATAGGAGTTGGGGGCTTTGGAAAGGTTTACAAGGGTGTTTTGAAGGACGGCCGGAAGGTTGCTATCAAAAGGGGTAACCCTGACTCACAGCAGGGCATGAACGAATTCCGCACAGAAATAGAAATGCTCTCACACTTCCGCCACCGTCATTTGGTGGCTCTCATTGGGTACTGCGACGAGCACAACGAGATGATCCTGTTGTACGAGTACATGGAAAACGGGACCCTCAAGAGCCACCTGTACGGCTCTCAAAACCCCTGCTTGAGCTGGACCCAACGGCTCGAGATATGCATCGGGTCAGCCCGAGGGCTCTACTATCTCCACACCGGCTCTGCAAAGCCCATCATCCATCGCGATGTCAAGTCTGCTAACATACTCCTTGATGAAAACCTCATGGCCAAAGTCGCCGACTTTGGGCTCTCAAAAGCCGGCCCCGACATCGACAAAACCCATGTCACCACCGCAGTGAAGGGCAGTTTCGGGTACCTTGACCCGGAGTATCTCACAAGACAGCAGCTGACCGACAAATCCGACGTGTACTCCTTCGGGGTTGTCCTGTTCGAGGTCCTCTGTGGGCGGCCCGTGATCGACCCGTCCCTCCCTAGGGAGAAGGTGAATTTGGTCGAATGGGTGACGAAGCTGCAGAAGAAGGGGGAGTTGGAGAAGATCATTGACCCAAAACTCGAGGGTGAGATCAGGCCTGAGTCTCTGAGGAAGTACATGGAGACAGCCGAGAAGTGTTTGGCCGAATGCGGGCTTGATCGCCCCACCATGGGAGAGGTGCTGTTTAACTTGGAATGTGCGTTGCAACTTCAAGAGGGAGACGACGCGGCATCAAACGACGCAGGGAACGTCTCGTTGAGGATCGACAACGACACTAGACCGTTGCAGCCCATGGCTTCTACTAGACAGTATAGCTTGGAAAGCGCACAGGATCTTATCGAGGCCTCCATGAGTAAGGTGTTCTCCAAGATGACCAATGGGGAGGTAAGGTAGAAGAAGTATGCAACCAAGGGAGATGAGTCTATGTATGCCTAGTTGAAGATGATGATGAGAATTGAGATTGTTGTTGTACAGGGAAAAAGTTATTCTTTCTGTTCGTTATATTCTTTGCTGCTCTTTTTGTATGAGCCTGAAAAAGAACTATCATGAGGCATTTATTCATTTATATTTTTGAGTCCAAAGGGGATAGAGAAGTTGTAATTTGAGTGTTTGATTCATATGATATGAAACATGGGCGTTCCTGCTGCTGTTGTGTCCAGAATGTGTTGTGTTTTTCACTGGTGCTGAGTTTTCCAAGTTGTTATTTTTCCAGTTTTTACATTGGTAAGTCGGGCTTTCATTATTGTAGACTAATATACCGACTTTTATACCTATGATTTTAATATCAAGGGAAATAGATCACTACCAGCTGTGTTCCCATATTTGTCTGTCTGTTGCTTGAATGAGCAAAATAGCATAATGTAAAATGACAAGGCTCACAGTTTGAATCCATCAGGCCATCGAAAGCTTGACTCAATAAACCTAAGTGGCCAAAGCCCTCGACATCGCCTGCATCGTTCATTCTCTTCACCCACAGTTGTGCTTCTTCTATGAATAAATGGAGTAAAAACACAAACATATAGTCTTGTATCCTGCAGTTCATTCTCTTCACCCACAGTTGTGCTTCTTCTATGAATAAATGGAGTAAAAACACAAACATATAGTCTTGTATCCTGCAGATACCATCTGCTCGACAGCCCTATAAGCAGGATCAAGACAACCATCTTGGAGAAGCCCGCTGATCGATGACTATTGTATAAGTGAACATGTCTCTGGCTTCACATCGGCCTCTCCCATTTCTCGAACCCCGTTGATGACTATCGTGTAAGTGAAGATGCCTGACTTCACATTGACCTCTACTATTTCTCTCAACAATAGCAAAGCCTCCCGTAACAGTCCCGATATGTGGTTAAATGTGGCTTAAAAAGATTGAAATGACTATTTATATCACCAAAGTACACCTTTCTTTTAGGAAACTCATCTGTTGGAAACTCCTCGGTTAAGCGTGTTTGGCTGAGAGTAGCGCATGATAGGCGACCTTCTGGGAAGTTTTCTCGATAGCGTGTGAACGAAGACAAAGCACTCTAAAAAGACTCGTGGTGATTTGTGGGGCCAGTCAGCGATCCTTGAAACAATTATCGGTAATATCCGCGTCCTTGGAGGGGCTGGGGCGTTAGACCTCTTTATTCTTCTCTATAAAGAAGCCATCAATCTATGCGTTGGTTGTGGACAAAAGTATTTGGCAAGCAGCCATCTTCTAACATCTTTTGAAACAATGCATGGGCAAAATCAAGGTTTCCAAATTTGCAATATCCATTGATTAGTGTGTAAACAAGACACCATAACCAACACCGATGAACCATCCATGGATGCACAAAGGATGAAACCATGGTTATATATACTAACAACCCAACTCTTATCTTTCTCTTAGTTTTATAGCAGCCGTCTTCTAATAGCGGTGGCAAAAAATCGGGTTTAGGTCAAACCGGGTTCGGACAATTCGGACATTCGGACAAAATCCCCAAATCCGAACCCTGTCCGAATTTGAATTCGGACATTTTTTTGGTGTCCGAATATAACCAAACCCGAATTTACACTAAATATATGCATAATTCCAATATTTTGTCCGAATTCTAGTGTTCGGACACTGTCCGAATGCGTCCGAACCCGAATTTAACAGAAAATTCGGACGTCCGAATTTCTTCACCCAAACCCGAACCCAACCCGATTTTAGAATCGGACATGTCCGAATTTTAAATTCGGACAAAAAATTGATGTCCAAACCCGGTTTACTTCGAGTCGGACAAATTTTTGCCAGCGCTATCTTCTAACATCTTTTGAAACAATGCATGGGCACAATCAAGGTTTCCGGATTTGTAATATCCATCGATTAGTGTAAACGGGGACACCATAACCAGCACTGGCAAACCATCCATTAAGTATGAAACCATGGATATATGTACTAACAATCCAACACTTAATTTTGTCTCAGTTTTATAGCACCCATCACCGCCAACCTGCCACCACGTCGCCCACCCTTGAACCACCGAAAAAGTCCCCGAGCCTGCCACTGCTCGATGCTCTAGCCAAACCATTCCTTTTCTTCATGGACATACAGGGAAAAAAAACATTAAAAAAAACAACTAAACCATTTGACGCGTCAACTATTATGGGTCCTCTCATTTCTCACAAATTAAAGCCTCGTAGTCTTGCTTGACACCTTATGATCAACTTGCTTAATGGGCAATCCCTTAGGGTCAATTATCCGATTGCCATTAGTTTTTATAGAGCCAATCCAGCCCACAAAACTTTACCCCTAAAGAATGAAACTGTATATAATTCTACATATAACATATACCAGGATAACAAAATCTTGAGGGGTCAACAAACACCAAAATTCAAAACGGCATTGATGCAAAACTCGGCGTAAATACGATGTCAATTAGCTCCAAGTCCTTTCTCCTCAGACCTAGCTAATTGAATGGAACATATATAGCATCAAAACCACCTCCTTGATCCTAAGCAAGAGAGGTCAAAAAGCCGGACCTGTTATAGAAAGAATGTAACCAAATGCAAGATCAACCAACTACTCAGCCTAGGACGAAGATTTGCTCAAAATTGCATGTTGTCGGCGTTGTCATTGCTCATCTTCTCTATGTCTTCTTGAGATAAGAGAGTTCTCTTGCCGCTAGCCCCGGTCTTATCGTATGGCTGAGCCATCTTCCGAAGAAACTGCAACAAGAGCAAAAATGACGCATCGGTATCGAGTTATTGAGAAAAACAAGCAACAAATTCCAACACTCATCATACAGAATGGAGCAAAAACCCAAGATTTCTCCCCTTCCCCATTCCCTTTCCAAGGCTTATCGCATACTCTTCGCCCCCTATTTTTGTCACCCTTGACTTATCAAAATCTCCACTGCACCACTTTAACCACCAATTCTAAACACATTGTAATTTGACGATATGGCGTAAATATATCCATATGAAAGTATTTTTTATGATAAAACTAATGATGTTAATTTTATGCTTTAGGTTTTCCATGTTCTTTAGGCTTGTAAGATAGTGTCTGTCAAAAAAGTGAAGATATTTCATTAGTGTAAGGGAAGTAAAAATAAGTAAGACAAGATACATAAAATAACTTCTTACGTACACCGCAAAAGAACAGGCACATATATATGATTGAATGATTAGTAGTTGAAGTTTACAAAATTTGACTGCACACACCACACAGCAACAAATATAAAGGGACGGAGGAAGCATACACACACAAACATACTTGATAATCGACGGTGTCTAGGCAGCTTGCGCGCATCTCGACTATTCCTCAAGAGGCCCTAAAGTTAACAACCGGGAAAACCCTCTCATGGCCCTAATGGGACTCTGAACCTGTGACCACTAGGTTATAATCCCAATGGTGCTTGCCAAGTATTTCAAAGAAAAAAGTGCACGAAGACCCGCCCCCCTCACCCATGAGGGTATGTTTTACCTCAACACACGTCTCCACCACATGACACCTTACGTGGGTAATGTAGGGTTAGGTCAAACTATTGTGTATATTAGTGTAAATATTCATAATTTTTGGTGATGTGAAATTTGGGTGTTTCTATATAATTTTGAACTTTTACCCACATAACGAAGAGGGCCCTAATCAGGAAGAAGACAATTGTGAAACGTTTGACATCCACAAAGTGTCTAGAAAGTAGTTGAGTAAAACAATCGGACACATCTACGACCTTTCAAGTAACACATTATGCTATGAAGGTCCTAACGAGCTCACTGTGTTCAAACCCACATACATTCTAGGAAGCTATAGTTGTATACCGCTGGACCATCCTTATGACAGTTACTCCAACAAATGTTGTTTGCAAGGAGGGTACAAGAGTAGAATGAATTAGACACTCTCAAAAGCTTAACTCGGCTAAGCAATTTTTCACGTTGCAGCAAAGATAAAGAAATCAATTAAACAAGAAAAGATCCCAATAACTAGATACCTCTCGTGCTATATGTAGAGCCATATCGGTGCTCAAGTTAAGGTGTGCCTCCCGCAGGTGAGACAATATCCATCCAGGAAGCTTCGAGCGCTTATCATGACGGCTATATCTGTGGAAGCAAAACAGCAGAAAAGGAAGCAAATGGGTTAATGGGTTATATGATTTTATGTAATACAAAACAAATCAGATTATCATTTTAGCATAACTTCTACAGTTCTGAGTGACTAGAACAATAGCAGTAGCATCCCTTTGATGACCCTTTAACAGACCGTCATGTAACCTAAGATAAAAGATAGAAGTGAAAAGGTGAAAATGCAATCTTATAACCACAATACCCAAGTCTAAGTTAAGTTGTTAGTCCATCCCATAGTCACCAGGAACGCTTCCTCGCTACTCCCGGAACGCGGGTCGCTAATTTTTACACAAATTTAGTCTAGTTTTGACTTTGGAACGCTTGTTCCCGGAACGCGGGACGCAGGCGTATGTAGCATTCCCAGTAACTATGGTCGATCCATATGCAGCAGATACAAGCAAACCCATTAGCTCACCAAGGAGGACTTATGGAGGATAGAGCAGTCCATGGAATATTTATATGCCATAGAGTTATGCGTAATGATAAACATCACTAATACAGGATTGGACGATAACGATAGTCACTACTATAGGACAGAAAAGGCCAACAATAGGTACAAGCCGTTACAGATTATCCCTCACTCATTCCTTCAGTACATACGTGAATAATGCATATCTAGTGTCCCTGATAGAAATCAGCTCAACACCACGTCACTAATTAGCCCGCCATATGTTTTAAGCCAGACAGACACTTTTAAAAGGCCCGATATGGAAACTGGGTATAAGAAAGACAATTGGCATTTGAGACGATAAATGCAATCAAGAATGTACTGCAGATTGCCTACATCTCAATCAAGGCCATCTTCCAGACGCATGTGCAAATTTATAACAGAAACAAACTTTTTGGTTCATACAGAAAACCAATATACCTTTTGTCAGCAAAAATCATCATTCCATAATCTGCCTTTGAACGAATGACTCTGCCAACGCATTGAGCAGCTTGTCTCTGGTTTAGCACAGTTGAATTAGTCCAACAGCTAGAAACCAAAACAAACATTTCTTTTTTGACAGAAGTAACCAAGCAAAGGTGATACCAGAGCATCAAAAGTCAAAAAGTCGCCTTCTTTAATCTGAAAATTGTCTCGTAGATATTCCAATCGGGCGAGTAATATCCTGTAATGAAGGAAATACTAATAAATACCAAATGCCAAGATCAAACCAAGAAGCCATGTCATAGAAAAACTTGTCCTTAAAAATGCAGAACAGGAGTCGATATTCACGATACCAGCCATTTAACTCCATAAATAAGGCACACAAAGACCAATAAGCAATCAGAAGGCAAACGAAGTTTAGATCAGACACATTGATCTATGATTCCATGTACACTGCAGTACAGTAGAAGGCATACAAAGATAAAGACGGAAAGGAAAATGGCTTGAGTTACAGCCACATAATAAGCAACGCGAGGCCAGCTTTACGAGGTCTAAAAAACTACAAGCATATAGACCAACCCAAGAAACCCACAGTTTTCTTCCTTTTTTTACATGTTTTTGATGAAGTAAAACCTTTTGTAAGAAAACCCAAAAAACAATAGCATGTTTGTTGGATAAAATGACATAAAAAGGGGGTGGTAAAACATAGAAAATATAAGATTAAGAAGCAAA
Organism: Portulaca oleracea; assembly: GCA_029582165.1. NCBI lineage: Eukaryota > Viridiplantae > Streptophyta > Magnoliopsida > Caryophyllales > Portulacaceae > Portulaca > Portulaca oleracea. Next base: position 42,036,228 of record CM055872.1, on the reverse strand, counting down.
CAAACTGAGGGTGCATCAGAAATGGGTATAACACATAACTAGGAAGGAGTATGACACATAAAGAAATATCACAAGACTCACTTGCTCAAGGTATACTGGAAAGGAACACCAAACATGATGACTAGTCTTCCATAATGTCGATCGAAATCTATACCTTCAGCCACCTTTCCTCTGCAATAAGAATAAATCACGAACAAAAATTTAATCACTTTGCAATAAAGACTCATGAACTTTCGTAACTTTACCTCTGCAGCAAGATACCCCCTCCCTTCAACGATCTTTGTCATTTTAACTTTTTCACGGTCTCCGGTGTACAACTTCGATTATAAATTTTGAACATAATACCTTATCAAAAGAACTACAATATTATACTCAATTAGTTAGGATCCCAAAATGTGAATTCACATGGTTCCTAAATGACAACCAAGCTTGATTAATTAAGCTCATAACACTGGACTACTTCAAACACTTATAACAGCATCGGCTCCTTTTGGTTGCTTCTCCCTCGTCTGTTGGCCAATGAGGGTGATTCAAATTGGTCTTTAAATTTAAGTTAAGGATCATCCAAAGTCCTAAAGTAAATATCTGAAAGACTGAGAATAGGAGTACCTTGCAACAGAGAAAAAGACGGCACCTCTGCCACAATCACAAGCTCTACGGTAGTTGTCTAGAGCCAATGTAGTTTCCACTACATCTTGAGTCTCAATGAATACAAGCTTGTGCTGCATTATGTCCTGTACGAAAACAGAGGTTTGGATTAGTTAAGAAGGGAAGACCTTTTCCTCAAATTCGACCCCAAAAAAAAAAAAAACAATACTGTTCAGAACTATGTTATTCCGACTCTTCATTTTCCCTGCCGTACCCGTGTCGGACCCTTGATACCCGGACAAGGGTGCAACACTCGACACTTTAAATTACAACGAAATTGTATACAGTTTCTTTAAAATAGCCGAGTCCGACACCCTTGCCCATATCCGATATGGACACGCGTACCCAAGTCAGAGTAACATAGGCTCAGAACATACACCGCCATCATAAAAATCAAATATTAAAAGGAAATATTTTAATAAAAAAAGGTTGGACAATCTCATTTTTTTTATCAGCCCATTATCTGCAGATTACCATATAAGCACAACAATGGGATTACAAGCCAGTGAATAAACCAACAAATTTAATATCCAGATACCAACCGTACCTTAAGAATTCCAGTTTCATTCCATGTATTAACAATAGCATCCATGTATGAGTAGCTAACAAAGAAACACACTATTCCGTCAGGAACAACAGACACCATTTCCAGCAATAGCCTCCCATAGTTTCTTGCAACACCGGGATCACTTCTCATATCATATTTTGTGCTGACTGGAAGTTGATCGCTGAAAGAAGAAAGGCCATCGAAGGGATAAGTGATGGCACAAACTTAACATGTCAGTTGATTGATTAGCACAATGTTGCCAAACCTAAGTCTTAAATTATCAAAAGTTCAGAACACACAACTAATTATCAATGGTATATAAAACTTGATTCAAGAGAAGTCTTTACCTTCCACGAGTTAGGACCATTGGACATATACATTCCCTTGTTAAAGACATGGTAAAACTTCTACTGACTACGGGGTTGAAATTAAGAAGGCGAGGGTAGAGATCAATAGGGCTCAAAGTTCCTGAGGTGATGACGACTGACTGGAAACGTTCAAAAACAGGCCTTATAGCCAATGAAGCATCATGACAGCTCAACTGCAAGTTAAATGTGAAACAGAAATGGTAGAATCAGATGTCAGAAAATAAGTACAGAAAATAGAAAAGGCAGAAATTAAATAGTGAAATCTGAAGTAGCGAGAACACAAACATGACGGTTCACAGGGAAAAAAGCAGATGAAGCCATGAAGTAGACAGTGGAGGCCAGGTTAGACTGTTTTTGTCGGGGGATGGGTGATTATTATTACACTCGCAAATAAAGGATAGTAAACGTAACTTGCTAAACTACAGTACATTATTTTATTATCAATTATAAAATTAAATGCATGAACAAATTAACAACCTGCAAAATAGGATCAGGAATATGAGGCATTCTTTCATCAAATGGCTCAATAATGATTGAAAATCCCCTAGCATATGTTCCCACCAGTGTCGCAAAGTCGCAAATTGTTTGAACATGTAAGAACTCATCTGTATCAGTTATCTCCAAGGTCATCATCAGGGAGTGCAGGCGATCATAGCAGAATCTCAAAGTTTTCTGATCAAGTCCAGCCTGAGAAGTTACGGATGCCACAAACGAAACAGGTGACTCCTTTTCAAAGTTCTCAGTTTGCAGACGGCCTTTGAGATATTGCACCAATCTGCGTAATACAGAAAGAAAATGCTCTGCCCTTCGAATGTTTCCTGGTACTGCCTCCTTGAGAATATCTTCTGGCAGAGCCGGGTTTGATAGCCATGTATCGCCAACTGTAGATATAACAGAAGCACCAGTTATGTAAAAAACATTGAAAAAGTTCGCGGAAAGGGGGGGAAAACCTTGAAGAAAATTGCGTATTAGTAACTCTTGGCATACTTGGTAAATTTCCCCTTTGTGCCAGTCCTTCAACAAGGCGGTTATATTCTGCACGCAGTTTCCCTGCATCTGTGGCCTTGAACCTTCCTACCATATCAAATAGTTTAGGAAATCTCTTAATCTCAAACCATAAAGCTCACATGATGTGATTATATACAAAGAAAGATTAGAAAAATACATATCCTTATGAAAACAGTACAAGCAAAAGACAAACTAAAACAGAATTCAAGTACCTCTCAATCTCTTGAGACATCCTAGAAATATTTCTGGTGGCGCCTTCAAGTGTTTGCCTTCTGACACTAACACTAAGTGCTTCAATGCATACATTATCAATGTTGTGAGCCTCGTCAAAAACAACCACTGACTCCTTTTGCATCTCTTTAGAAATAATTCCTGCTACTTTTGGGTCAAGCAAATACTGGTAGCTGTACACCACAACATTGGCAAATTGCACCATATGTCGAGCCAAGAAATAGGGACACCATCCTTTCTCCTTGCCAAATGCTCTTAGATCCTGTAAAGTGTAAACCCCCGGAGGCAAGATAGCCTCTGAACCAGCCTTCTCATAGTTCTCAAAGAATGAACAAGTTGGGATGTTTGGGTTTTCCATTGCCAAAGCTCTAACCCAGCTTGCAGTGAGCTTGCGACACGCAGCGTCAACAGAGTCTCTGTTTTCAGCAGAGACAACAGACGGATTGATACATAGATTCTTACGAGATGAGAGACCAACAGCAAGCATACGAGCAGCAGGGCCCAAGTGGCGAACTTGGTATTCATGGAGGGCTTTCAACTCTGCCAGGGTTTTCTCCATCTCATGGACAGTACGGGTGCAGTAAATGAGTTTAATCGGATTGGAGGGTTTGGAAAGAGCATAACTAGTAATGAGGGATAGAAGTGCTATAGTTTTCCCAGTGCCAGTAGGCATTTCCAGCAGGCAATGACCCTTGGCATCAAGGGCTCGTTTAAGTTCCACCATATACGCATATTGCTCTGGGTATATATGATCATAAGGAAAGTAGACTGTCACATCCTCAATTTGGAAGATCATTCTCCCCCGTCCGGAAAGCTTGAGGGAGTTTCCTCAAGCCACACGACCCCACAAAACAGTGCAACCAATAGTTCCGATCAACTCATGAACCAATCCTAGTGCAGGCTTCAGATGATGCACACTGCAGGAGCAATTGTCGCCAGAAAACTACTGCTATGCCGATTTCCTGACAACAGAAACTACACACTCAGAACCCCTGAAACCTTACACCCACATAAACATTTTTAATATCTATGTGATCGATTTGAACCCTTAACAGCATAAGACTTATATTGTAGGGCATGAATACTATAATTGCTAATTTAGCTAGCTTTCTGTGTGCTTCTCCCATGGCGCTGCAGAACTCAGCAGCTAGTTCCCCTTTGTCCACTCTTTCCTTCAATGTTTCAAACACCACAGGACCAATCTCAAATTCTAACAAACTTAACCCATCAAAATTAGGAAAACGAAAATGTATCAGAAGAGACTTGCCTAGCATCCTTAGACTATGTTACAGTTGTTTTTTTGATAGGGGGTTACAGGTGTTACTTGGACATGTGACTGATATGGAAGTGGATATGGGTGTTAGACTCAATTTGAGGTGACAAGTATCGTATCTATGTCCAGGTGTCAAGGGTTCAACATGGGTAAGGTCAGAAAAACGAAGAGTCCGAGTAACCATCACTATAGGTTCACCATTTGAGCTTCCCTAGGTCCTGTTCCTTTCAACCTCAACAAGCATTAGGTTTATAGCTTACAGCTATATACTCACAACTACATAAGGGTAGGCTTTAAAAGAACACAAGTGACACTCTAATAATTATCAGAACCGCTCCCAGTGATTTACATCCAGTCACAATTTCTTATGGCTCACAGGTGAAGGATTAAACTTAAACTTCAACTTACAGGTGAAAACAACATTACATAAGGGTAGGCTTTAAAAGAACACAAGTGACACTCTTAAAGTCTCAAAGAGGCATACAGTGCACCCATAAGATTTTTAAGAACCAGAGTGTAACTCCCCCAGATTCACAATCATCAAATTACGACTAACATCTCATAACCCAAATGATTAATGCATTAGAACAAGAATCCAAAGGCATTATTGCCATCCAAGACAAAGGGCCGGGCCAACCAATCAAAACAAGGCACCAAATACAATACATCCAAGACATCAAACATAGCATTATACATAACCATAATTATACCGTACTAAACCTTAGATCATCAGTTTACACAAGCAAAACGAGAAATTATATTCACTTCCACAGTTCTTGGATACCTCAAACCGTAATAAGGAAAATTCGCATTACAGTAGAAGCCGAATTTAAATAAAACCAAAGGAACTCCACGTTCTCTAGTCTAACCTAACTTCTTATCCGAACCTGGTTTAGCAGCCCTAGGAGCACCACCTAAAACAAAACAAAAAAAAATATTTTCGCAAATGAGTCAAAACTCAATACCATTCAAACACGACACCCAAAATAAATCCAATATAACTTGAGTTATACTTATCGAAACCTCAAAATTTAAAGCCCGTACAAAAGCTAATACCTAAGGGTATAAACCCATATAATTATTTCAGTCCCAGGACATGCCAATAGTCCTAGTAAGGTTTAAACACATGACTTGAACTTAATTTTGACAACATTGAGACCTCCTTCAAACAAGAGACCTTATTCCACATTTGAGCCCATTCCAACAAATATGATTATCACCTATAAACACGTCCACACAGCAGCACATTATCACAAAAATGTCTATATTCATCCTCCAAAATGACATGCACTTGCCTAATTCATAAACTTTCAACAACACTTAACCACATTCCACTTGATACATTGTTCCTATACCCAACTCTCATCATTTAACTCCATTACACATCAACAATAGTCCTCCATGCATTAACATCCAGCATTCAAGACTTTAATTTAAAAACATCATGCATTTCACAATCTCACATAATCAAGCACAACCCATCATTTATACACCAAAATCCAACACAGTTTATGCCCCAAATTACATCCAACACAACCCAAACTGATAAACCCACCTAATACTACACTTATAATCTGAATTAAACTGATTAAAAAAAACAACAAATCAAAAGATTAAAACTTGAAATTGAGATTTAGAAAAGTTAGGGTTTTTACAGGGAAGAAGGGAGGAGGAACAAGAAGCTGAGGGTGGCAGTGACAGGTGGCGGCAGCGACGGCGAGAGGGCGAGCCGACGGTTGCCGGCCGGCTGCTGGCGGTGACCGGCGGGACAGACGGACGGGAAAGTGAGAGTGAAAGAGAGACCCAACGTTTTGCTGATTTGTTTTGAACAACTTGAAATAGTAGGGGTATAACTTATAAGTGAGGTTCTAATGTAACTCTAAGGCCCTAATACCCACTACAAAAACAAACTAATTCTCCTCATCTAACAACATAAATTTTGGAGAATGATGCGAGTAGGAGCGGAGTAAACTTTGGGTCATTGACACCTCTGTTTTCTGTCCACTATATGTCTGTTGAGTTATTCCCATGAGATAGGGGGGCCAATAGATTGGACTACTTACCTGTGTAAAGGATTTAACAATATTAGAGTTCTTTTCTGTTTATGTTATGAGTCTTTTTCTAATTGCAATAGGAATCTAATTTTTTGAATGTGTTTTACTAGGAGTCTTTTTTTCATCATATTAGAGTCATTTTGTGTTTATGTTAGGAGTTTTTTTCTAATTGTAATAGGAATCTAAGTCTTTGAATGTGTTTTACTACAATTCTTCTTTTTAGCATATTAACGCTCACCGTCAATGTATAAATAGGATTTCTTTCACATCTTTTCAATGACAAGAAATCAGTGAGTAATTTATTTTCTCCAATATCTCTTTCTTCTAATTATTTTTCATGGTATCAAAGTCAGGTTGAAAGAGAGGTTGTGGCTGAGATTTGCGGTAGGATTCAATGGACGATGAGAGACCGAGAAATAATTCAAGACCTCAATGGTTGATTAATAGTGGCGCTTCTGCTCACATGACTGGTGATGCAACAATATTAAGAGATATTGAGAATATTCAACATGTGGTAGTTGATTTACCCAATGGTGTGAAAACGGTTGCCGACAAGCAGGGAAATCTAACAAACAAAGTACAGCTGCATCAATCATTTTTTGTTCCCTCTTTAAATTGCAACCTTATCTATGTTTATCGTTTGTGTAAGGATTTAAATTGCACAGTCACATTTGATGAAAATCATTGTATTGTGTAGGACCGCACCTCGGGGTTCTAATTGGTACAAGCAAACAATGTGACGGGGTCTACTTCTACAAGGACCATCAGGGAGGTACCAAAGCTAATGTTGTGCGTACTGGAAGACTATGGCATCAAAGATTAGGGCATCCTTCAAAAGAAATATTACATCTTCTAGATAAATCCTTACAAGGTACCAGTTTACCTATGGATAGTGATGATGCTTGTGAAATTTGTTTTAGGGCAAAACAAACTAGGAACCCGTTTGCTGTTAGTGAAAGTAAAGCTAAAATCTTGTTTGATATCATTCACATTGATATATGGGGTCCATATGGAGTTTCTACCTCGCGTGGTGCACATTATATTCTTACTATTGTTGATGATTTCAGTAGAAGTGTTTGGGCTTGTTTGATGACAGGAAAGAGTGGAACTGCAAAACACTTGAAAAGTTTTGTAGTAATGGTGCAAAATCAATTCGGGAGAAGCATTAAGATAATAAGAAGTGACAATGGTTTAGAATTTAAGTTAAGAACCATGAAAAAAAATTTACACTGAAAGAGAGGATTTGCACCAAACTAGCTGTGTAGAGACACCTCAGCAAAATGGTAGAGTTGAGAGAAAACATAAACATATTTTAAATGTTGCTCGAGCCCTGTATTTTCAAGTCGACCTACCAATAGATTTTTGGGGTGAATGTGTTAAAACAGCAACCTACTTGATAAATTGAACACCAAGCAAATTGCTGAAAGGGTAATCCCCGTATGAGTTGATATTTGGCGCAAAACCCAACCATATGATCACATTAAGGTGCTTGGATGCTTGTGTTATGCTCAAACTAAAACAACTGATAAATTTGCCCCTCGTAGCTGCAAGTGTATTTTTGTCGGATACCCTCTTGAAAGAAAAGGTTGGATTTTATATGATCTTGAGAATCATGAATTCCTTACAAGTAGGGATGTGAAATTCTTTGAAGAGACTTTTCCTTTTAATGGGACACCCATTCAAGACCAAGACAAAAATCCAAAGGTGCTTATTTGGAGTGAAAATAATTTTTTTGAAGATGATATAGGTAACCCACCAATATGCAAAAAATGATTTGGCCCAATCAGAAAAACCAACTAGCAAAATATATCAGGATGGAAAAAATGTTGTTGATCCAGTGTTGGACTTAGGGAGAGACGTACTACACGGGCTTACACCAGGAATTTCAGAAAGTTATGAACAACTTGATGGAGGTAGTTTTGTATTTGTACTCGACCTGGGCCCAGGCAAGAAGAAAATCAAGGAGTAGACCAGGTTGTTGACAACATGCAACCCTCTTCCTCACAATATCAACTGGGTTTAGCATAAAATAATGTTAATCAAGCCAAGCTCAACAACATCAGTTCATTGCCCCAGATACTAAGCGATCTGAACGGATTAGACGTCCGACGACCAAGCTAAATGATTACATCTGCTACAACGCCAGTATTATAGACCCCATCTCTGATGCTTTACCTCACCAAAAGGTATCCCCAGGTACGTCATATCCTTTACATCACTATGTGAGTTATGTAAATTTTTCTCCTTCACATAAAAATTATTTGACAAGAATTATGAAGGTCCATGAGCCTAGATTTTTCCATGAGGCCGTCAAATATAGTAGGTGGCAAGATGTTATGACCGAAGAAGTACAAGCTTTACACAAAATCGGTACTTGCTAGACTGGTCATTCACGGAGATCTTTAGGAAGAAAGTATTGATTACAATGCAACTTTTGCACTAATTGCTAAGATGACAAGTGTTTAGTGTTTTCTCTGTTGTTATTGTTAAAGGCTGAGATCTACACCAGTTAGATGTGAACAACGCCTTTTTACATGGTGATCTTGATGAAGAGGTGTACATGAAATCGCCGCCAGGTTATACAGCCTATACACAAAATAAAGTCTACAAACTAAGTCACTTTATGGATTAAAGTAAGCGCCTAGACAATGATTTGCGAAACTGTCCTCTAAGCTTTGTTAGTTGGATTTGTGAAATCTTATGTCGAATATTCCTTATTCTGTATCAAAAGGAGGGAGTTTTCATGGAACTTCTTATTTACGTTGATGACATTATTCATGCTACTAATAATGTTCAAGAATGCCAAAATTTCAAGACTTATTTGGATGAGTGCTTTAGCAGTAATGACCTTGGCCCTCTAAAGTATTTCTGAGGTATTGAGGTAGCCCGAGGACAACAGTGTCTCTTTCTTGGTCAGCGTAAGTATGCTTTGGAGATAGTGGATGAATGCGGCCTCCTAGGTGCCAAACCTGCAACCTTTCATATAGAACATAATCATAAGCTTGCCCTTGCTCAGGGAAATGCTCTACAAGATCCAATATCATATAGAAGATTTGTAGGAAGATTGATCTATTTGACAATAACCAGGCCAGACCTCACATATTCAGTTCATATCCTTTCTCAGTTCATGTAGAATCCAAAGGAAGAACATATGGAAGCAGCGAAGAAAGTGGTTCGCTACATTAAAGGTTCACCTGGACAAAGAATACTTTTACCAAAGGAATCAAACATGCAGCTAGTCGCTTATTGTGACTCAGATTAGGGAGTCTGCCCAGCTACAAGAAGATCCCTCACAGGGTACTTCATTACTTTAAGGAGCCCCTGTGTCATGGAAGACCAAAAAGCAAACTACTGTATCTTGGTCGTCTGCAGAAGTGGAATATAGATCTGTAACGCCTGGCCCCTCCCGGACCGCGGACATTACAGATAACAACTTTAAGGATCGCCGACTGACCCCACAAATCACCACGAGTCTTTCCAGCGTGCTTCGTCCTCACTCACACGCTGCCTGTGAAAACTTCCCAGGAGGTCACCCATCCTTTGACTATTTCCAGCCAAGCTTGCTTAACTGAGGAGTTCCTAACGAATGAGCTACCATAAAAGAAGGTACACCTTGGTGATATTAGTAGTCATTTTAATCCTTTTAAGTCACACTTTTACACATTACCGGGGTATTACAAGGTCAATGGCAGTTGCTACTTGTGAGCTTATTTGGCTAAAATCTTTCTTGGCTACCTATGGTTTTTCGTCAACACAACCCATGAAATTATTTTGTGACAATCAAGCAACCATCCATATTGCCACTAATCCAATCTATCATGAGCAAACTAAACATATAGAGATTGACTGTCATTTTGTACGAGAGAAAGTTGAGGACAAAGAACTTCTTCTATTCAAGATAAACACTAAGCAACAACCTGCAAACATTTTCACAAAAGCTCTTGGCAGAGACCAGTTTCAGTATTTAATGTCCAAGTTGGACATTGTCAACCCTCATGCTCCAATTTGAGGGGGAGTATTAGAATCCTTTTGTGTTTATGCTAGGAGTTTTTTTTTTTTTTCTAATTGTAATAGGAATCTAAGTCCTTGAATGTGTTTTTCTAAGAGTCTTCATTTTATCATATTAAAGCTCTTTTGTGTATGATTCTAGGAGTCTTTTTCTAATTGCAATAGGAATTTAAGTCCTTGAATGTGTTTTACTAGGAGTCTTCTTTTTATCGTACTAGAGTCCTTTTGTGTTTATGCTAGGAGTCCTTTTCTAATTGTAATAGGAATCTAAGTCTTTGAATGTGTTTTACTAGGAGTCTTTTTTCTAACGTATTAATGCTCACCGCCAATGTATAAATAGAATTTCTTTCACATCTTTTCAATGACAAGAAATCAATGAGTAATTTATTTTCGCCAATATCTCTTTCTTCTAATTATTTTTCTTCAAACAACAATGTTCATGGCTTATACCAATAATGCTCATAAGCGATTTTACTAGAATGCTCATAAACTAACAAATTTATACATCGTCTGATACATAACTGGGCTGATTAAATTATAATCCATGCTCATAACTTTGAACGTGAAATGCTCATAGCCTTGAACGAGAATGTTCATAATCCTCAAGGAGAATGCTCATGATGTTTTTATTTTTAATTAATTTTTTATGCAATATGATTTTTTTCCAAAAATTTTAATTTATAATTAATTTTTAATTAATATGATAATAAGAATTTTGGGGGTATTGGACAATAATGTTATCAACAATTTTATTAGAGACTAGCAATACCAACTATGGACCTATTTTCCGGCAAAAGTATGAAACTGAGTTGATATGTGTTTGACTTGATGAAAAGACGACGTGTCGCCTAATTGTCTAAGTCTGAGGCTAGAGCAAGTGGTAAAAAAGTTGGTTGTCACTTTTTTTTGCCAACTAAAGAAGTGTTAACCAATTCAGCTAAAAAAAACAATTAAAGTTTTATTTTTACATTATTTTTTAGCTAAGTTGCTTTAATGTTACTTAGTTGGCCTAAAAATGTGGCTGTTAACGTTGTTTTTCAACTTGCTGCAGCCTCTAGCTCAGACAATTAGATGATACATTATCTTTCTACTAAGTCAAACATCTACCAACTAGTTGATGTACTATTGCTGGAAAATAGGTCCATAGTTTGTACTACTAATGTCCAACAAAATTATTGGTATTATTGTTGGCCAATACCCCCGAAATTCATATTATTGCTATCCAACAATTCTATTATTTATTATAAATTTTAATATTTTTTTATTGTTGTTTTATTAAAAAGCATTACCATAGTAAGAAACCTATACATATTTTTTTTATTAAAAAGTATAATCACGATTTCCTTTTATATTTTTAGTATAATTTTGATTTTTTTCTTATAATTTTTATTTAGAAACATTACAATTTTAATCATTTCCTATTACTTTTATTAAGAATAATTTTAAAATTATTTTAATATACTTTATATTTTAAAACATCAATATTTTTTAAAAATAAAAATATAAACATAACATTTAAAAAAATGAAACACATAAACATAACATTTAAACAATGAAACATATAAGCATAACATCTGATGCCATAATATTTTTAATTCAATCAATATTTTAAAGATTGACAATGCTAATACACATCTAAAAAAAGAATAAATATCAACGAGTGTTCATAATATTTAACAACAATGTCCATAATTCATACCTAAAATGCTCGTAAGCGCGCTTACTACAATGCTCATAAACTCACACATTTATACAACTGTTCATAATAGGGCCAATTAAAATAACGGACTGAAAAAAATGGACTATCCCTTCCTCTCACTACGGGCTTTCATTCCCTTTTTGGGGTTCTTCTACCTTATCTTGGGCTTCTTCCGCACATCTATCCTGGGCTTCTTCCGGGAAAGTCAAACCTGCACATTTTTTATTGGGTTGTGCGCGCGAAAATGAACCGGGCGCACAATAGCATGCTACATCCAAGCTCATAATCGACTTTTTATTAGGAGACACTTCTAAATTACTTCGGTCTTGTTCTTTTATGGGGCTAGTCAGTTGCGGTTCCACACTGCACCATAACTTTTCATATTTCACTACAACCCACCACAATCTACCATTTCAATTTTAGTTTATCTTTTTATTAAAAGTTATACTTTATAATTTAAGATACTCAAAATTTCATCACTCCCTTTTTTTCAATAAAAAATTTCATCTCACTTTTTTCCAAGTTAAAATTTCAAATATAACAACCCACTTACAATTATTTAATTTACACCATAACATTCCACAATCCACCACAATCTTTCACATTCCACCGCAACTTTCCCTAACCCACCACAATTTTCAAATTTCCACCACACCTCACTACACCATACTGCAACCAACCGTATAAAAGAACGGGCCTTCGTATCCTCCTCACCTGGTTTATTAAGAAAAAAAATCCAGGCTACCCCATGACTGAAAACAAAAGTATGAGAGCTCCTATTACGTTATATTGAAATACACGTTGCATGAGGGATAAGTAAGTTAGGAGAAGCTGTTGGGAAAATTGTGAGACAGCCCAAAAATGATAGACGGCAATAGAATAGAGTGATGACCGATGAAGCAGCAGAAAATCAACACATGCATGTCTGTCCAGTCTAGTCCACCTCTTGCTGATGAATATTCGAATAGAATCAGGCATCACATCACCCAATAACTTGAATTATGCATGCAAAATCTGCATTTTTCTTATGCTGGAATTTTCCATTAAAATGGTTTACGTGTACAAATTATAAGCCACTAACACTTTGAGTTTGGAGTAACAAGGTCCAACACTTGCGTATGTATTAGGTTGTTCATTCTTATTATTATGATTGTTCACTCTGATTCATATGATTGTTCACTCGCAAGTATTTGGAGCACATGCTCCGGATGCATGTAATATATATTGTCCAACACCCACGCTCTTCAATAACTCGTGGTGAATCTAGGCCTTTTGATTAGGGATGACCAATACACTATTATATTCATCCAATTTACATAGAAATAATAATTTTTATCACAAATTATACTGAATTATTAATTATTTTTTTATGTTACCGGTGGCGGTAATTACCTATACCTATGGCTAGAATCTGCCCATGTCAACAACTTCGACGAATCCAACTTTCCTCAATCTGTGATTGGCGAGGCATGATCGAACGTTGTATACGTGGAGAGGAGTTCAATAATTTTATAGGACGATTAAAATTAGATCTAGTGTTGTTAAAATTTTGTCCGATTTGAATATCTGATTTTTTCTGATTTAGAGAAAATTGGATTTGGTCATAGGTTTTTCATCCGAATTTTGACATTGGTTGAGTTGAACGAATATTCAAACACAATATTTCTCTTTTTCTATTGTCCGAACTCAATTTTGACTCGCAAAGTTCTGTCTGAATTCTCTTACTTGAAAAGATCGATCTAGATCGGACATCATTTTCTCGTTCGAATTTTGACATTGACCGACCTAAATTTAGCCCCGGCCCGAATTTTTTGCCATCACTATATGTAATTTTGGGTTGATCCGTTAGATAAAGGAAAGTTAGATTTTAATAATACCTATTTTGAGTAATTGGATAATAATATAGGTTGAATTTTAAAGAGTCAAATTATATGTATTTGTGTCAAAACTAATTCACATTATGTTGAACGCTAGTTTGTCTCAGTATCCTTACATTGACTAGATTTTTCCATATAGCTAGTCATTTTCGTAATCTATAGTCCAAAAATATACAAAAAAAGAGAGTAAATAAATTTAATAATTCAATAGTTAAAAATGTAACGATAAATAATATTGATTAATATTTCCTTCAAATTTTGAGTAAAGGAAAACATGGATAATATATGTCTTGCCTTAAGACATTTATCATTTCCGTTTATATTATTATATAGTCATAATTTTTTAAGAAGTGTAAGTCTATTGAAATTTGGCAACTTTTTAATCCTCATGTCAATTGAATATTTGAATGGATGAATGATGATTCTTTTCGTAGGTATTTCATGTCGTTGCTCTAATGGTTGTACACAACTACACATCATGATCTATATACCCTCTTATCCAAATCTTGATTTATGGTCTTGGACCAAAGTAAAGAAATTATAAAAAAAAAATAGAAAAATACATACATGCATACACATACATGGATATTTGAATTATTTTGGTCCAAAGACAAGTAATCAAGTATTGATACTGCTAAAATTATATGTATTACCGGTCATTTTTTTGAACCAATTTAAATTTTAAAATAGTGGGAAAAACCAATTATTAAAGCAACTGTTTTATGTTTAAGCTATTTTTCAAAAATTTTATGTGTGAAAAGGGTGAGAAATTCCAACATCTTTTGCTAAAATAAGGAGAAATTTTTCTTACCATTCTTTTTCTGACTGCTTGAAAATGGTTGAAAAAATGGTCGGATTACTAATCATTTTCCCAACCAATTTTGAACAATAGAAAAAATTGGCAGGAAAAATTTCCCACCATTTTATTAAAAGATGGTTAGAGTTTCCAACTAATTTTTCCCTCCTAAAATTAGAAGAATAGTTGAAAAATTTAAAAAATATGAAACAGTTGCTAAACCAGTTGATTTTTCTAACTATTTTAAATTAATAGTTGAAAAATATCGTCAATAATATATATATTTTTAGCGGTGAGAGCAATATAGAGGAAAATCAAATATATGTTCTATGCTCTGAATCTAAGTTACTTTTGACTTTTAACTCGAAAAGAATTGAAAGTTTGACCTTTTATTATTGGGTGATGAAAAAAGTTACCTTTTCAAACAAATGTTTCAGAAATTTAGTGGTTCCATTATTTGAAGTGATAATCCTCCCTCCATTTTATATTAATTGACACTTTAACTAAATTTTGATGGTTATTTACTCACAAATTACAATGAGTAATAATATGAATTACCATCATTAGAAAGATATTTTACTAAAAGTTAAAATAAAGGTAATTTATAAATAATTAACTGTCAGAATTTAATCAAAGTGTCAATTAAGGGTGCATTTGGTTGGTCAATAACCCCGGGGAAATGTTCAATTTTCCCGGGTTGACTTATTTTTCTCATATTTGGATGTAGGTTGACTTCAGAAAAGTTTTCACAATGAGCTCATCATTTTCTCCATTTTCCTAAGGAAAATTTCCCTTGGGGGGCTAAGGGAAATTTTTCACAGGGAAATCTTCCCATAGAAAATTTTCTCCGGGAAAACTTTTTTTGGGGTTCCTATCAAGCACTTCCTAATATGAAAGTGATGAAGTAATAAAAAGAAAAGAAAAATAGTGTGAATTATATAAAAAAAAAAATAATGTTTGACTCGTCATTGTTGCCTCCTATATATGTTGCCACAGTTCCCACAAGAAAATATAAGAAGTGTGGGTGGCTTTATCTTATTGAAATTTCAATGTGCATGGCGTGCGGCTAGGACGACTGAACGAGGTTCCGTTGGCCTCCAGATGATTGATATTTATGCTGAGTCGTCCCCCATATTCCAATGTTTTTGGACAAAATATGCATATTAGACCACATGTTGTTTTATTTGGTATTTGCTGTGTAACTATTATACTTTCCACAACGGCGAGTTTGAGAGTGAGATGATGCTGATGTGGCATGGGTGAGGAGGAGAAAGACAGTGTAGCGGCGAAAATGAGTGTCGATGATAAGAACAACTCGAACTCGTGATCACTGCACAAGGATGAATACAAGATTCTCGACATTTTTTTTCTTTTTTTTAAAATTTTTATTATAGTGTATTTAAATTATTAAATGTTGGGCCTATACCTGTTTTAAAAATATTTTAATCAAACTCATGTTCACCATTGAAAATCAAATTAATACGAGGAGTCTATAACTGTCTAACTCTAACTTTCTTGGTGGGTCATACTGGTACCACCTTATCCATTGAGTATAACTCATGCTCACAATTTGCGGTGCTCTTAGGGGGTGTTTGGTAGGAACCCAGAGAAATTTTTCCCGGGGAAAATTTCTCATGGGAAAGATTTCCCTGGGAAAAATTTCCTTTAGCCCCCCTAAGGAAAATTTTCCGTATGAAAATGGAGAAAATGGTGGCCCATCGTGAAAACTTTCCCGATGTCAACCCGCATCCAAACATAGGAAAATAAGTCAACCTGTGAAAATTGACAATTTTCTTAGGGTTATTGACCAACCAAACGCAGTGAAATATGGTTCCATCTCATACCCAATTGATGTAATTATCCTTAATATAATCCAATGTTCTTGGACAATATATTTGTTTGTAGAACACATATTTTGGTATTTGCAGCGTAAGTGTAACTATCAGCCATGCCCATGAGCCTGTTAGGCCGGTTATTCGTGTACGTGTCCTATCATCGTATTTGAATTCAGAAAAAAATAAAGGGAAGAATCGGTACGTAACATTAAGGATTCATGGCTTGTTAGGAACTAGCAAGTCTAATGGGTATCTTGAAATTTGACTAGAATGATTAAATAGGTCGGGTTTTAGAATTTAAACTGGCTAAACAGGAGTAAACTGAATTTACTAGTTTTTACTTAAATTTATCAAAATTTACCGAAATTAAAAAATTTTAAAAAAATAAATTTTGATATATTATGATAAATTTGACAAAAGTTATCAAAATTTATGTAAAGTTACCAAAATTTAACTTTTAATCAATTGTTTTTTACAATGAATTTGACGCACCCTAAATAACGTTTTTAAAATTCAACTTATCTGATGGAAACTGTCAAATAGGTATAGGTTCAGGGTATCAGTATGTGGAACCTATAACCTTACTTTAATATCAAAATTGTTACTCCCTCTTCCCCATATCTAAAGTGCACCATAAAAATAATAGTCATATTTTTGTGAGATATAAATATGACTCTTCAACTCAAAATGGACTTTAAATATGCGCAGGATGGATTTTAAAAAGATTCTATTACATGTGACTTCCCAAAATAAATTAATAGTCTAGATTAATTCTTAATAAATCAACGATATTCAGATTGATCGACTACTGTAATCAGAAAAAAAAATTGACCACCTTAGAATTTTTCTAACATAAAACTTCAATATATGCAAAAATCTCATTATTTGCAGGATCATGTTTCATTGCAATCTCAAATTACAAAAAAAAAGGAGGATTGTGTGTGTCAAATTCATGGGTAAAAGTTAGTTGGTTAAAAGATAAATTTGGGTAAACTTTAGTAAATTTTGATAAGTTTTTCAAATTTACCCTAAAATACTAAAAATTAGAAATTTTTGTTCTTTTAATTCTGATAAATTTTGGTAAATTTATATAAGACCTTACCCTATCCATTTTATCCAATTTTTTGACATGTCCTAAAAATGTCAAATCCCAACCAGGTGAGGTCATGAAACAGAATTGGTACAAGAAGCTACGATTATTACTTTATTAGATGAGTTTATTGACATGAACTGCCTCTTAAGATATTCAATACTAAAATTTCCCCTTTGTTGGCCATCTAACAAAAACTCACTTTTGGTTGTGTTGGCCATCTAACCGAAATAATAATGATAATAAATAAAATTGGAAGTCTATAGTTAAGAAGGTAATGGTGACACTTAAATTATTGTTATTATTATATATATAAAAAAAAGCATCAATGTATTACTGAAATATCATGAGGTCATAGTCTACCAAACGTCACATATGCATATAGTTTGTTGAAAACAATTTCACCCAAAAAGGCAAAAATTTGTTGAAAACTATATAACTACTTACAACTAGACTAACCTCACATATGGATATTAAAATAGTTTCCTAAACAAATTTTCACCCAAAGAGGAAATAATTTGTTAACAACCTACAATTCTAAAATAGATAATTAAGTTGATCAATTGTTGAAGTGGTATGCTTCAAGTTTAAAGCTTTAAAATCGAGAGTTGACAAAATTTTGTCCGACTCGGAATATCTGAAATGTCCAGCCCGAAACAATGGGTCTTGACATCGATTTTTCGTTTAAATTTTGATATTGGCCGAATTGACATAATATTCGGACATAAAATTTCTCTTTTTTCTATTGTCCGAACCCGATTTTAGCTTTGTCTGAGTTGTCCGACTCGAAATAAAACCGGGTCTGACCATGAATTTCTCGTCCGAATTTTGACATTGTCCAAATTTTTCGACCCAAATTTACCCAAACCCAAATTTTTGTCAGCGCTATTAAAATACAATATTTGAATACTTCATTTATAGGATGTCAAACACAGGGATAAAAGTAGACAAATTGTCAATATATCATGCATATAGACATAGAACAATAACTTTTAAGGTTTTAAATGTACCAATAAAGTTGGATTCAAAATGTCAGTGTTTAAATCATGGTCCCGTGACTATGGATCACTATAATTACAAGTTTCATCTCATATTCGTTTAGACTTGAATTTTTAATGAATTGCACATCTTTTATTTGTATTGTTTGGGCTGGATTCACAAGTGGAACATTGATATATGGAGAGTTTGAGTGTGGGAAAAATAATTGGAAATAAAGTAAAACATAACTGTCTCTTAATTTCCTACAAGACCTCATTATGAAATAAAGTAAAGTGTCGTAAGTTGTTGTAAATTTGCGATAAGAATGGTTGGTGTGATTTGTAAGAAGAGGGAAAAAGTAAATAGTAGTGACAAAAGTGAAAAGAGAAAATTATGGTCGTTGTGGTAAAGTGTGACATGGTATGACAATATGTGATGGTTTATGGTAAGTGAGGTATGATATTACACAAAGGAACGGAGCCTTAATAAATAATTAAATGGGTTATTGGACGTTAATATACTGTACTTTGGGGGTGCTGGACAATAGTGCACTAAATTTTTTCTTGGACAATAGTATATTGTACTATGTGGGTGTTGGACAATAATGTACCTGAAACGATTGTGACAGTGGCTAACTCGGTGACGATCTTACTTGGTGGGTTGAGGAGCAAAAAATTAAAATCTGCATTAAATTAATGTCATATCATGCATTGCCAACAAGTGTAATGAAATTTAATTATTTTTTTCAAATAACACTTCATTACTCCACATTTTCGTTCATGTAGACTATGTTTTTGTTTGCAAAAAATTAGAATGTCATCCCTGCTTATTGGAAGTTTGCTTACATGACATGAATTTAATAAAGATTTTAATTTTTTTGCTACTCAAGCTAGCTCGCAAGCTAGACCGCCATCGAGTTAGCGACAATCGAAATCGTGTCAGGTGCATTATTGTCCAATACCCCTAAAACATAGTTATTAAAATCCTGATCCTTGTCTACAATCCTCCGATTTTATAATCCAAAATCCTTGATGCGATTCTACTATCTACGTTCTCCATGATCCTAACTATCTCATGGATCTGAGTTAGAATCCCAATTTTAATAACCTTTTTTTTTGAAACAATGCGGAATTGTATTACTGTGAAACTTGCATCAGATCAAGATCCTCCCTGACCATCTGCATCACTGTCTCAGGTACATTTTCCATCCACACCTTTGTGTGATTACAAGGGATATCTAATCTGGCGGCTTCATGAGCTGCTTTATTTAGCTGTCGCCTAACAAAAGAAAAAGAAACCGAAACAAAGCTATCAATTAATCGAAGACAGTCTTTGATGAAAGCTGCAGCATATCCTCTCCTTAGTTTTTTGTTCTGCAGTGACCGGATTATCTCTTGGGAGTCCATTTCCAGTATAATATGTCGTATTCCCAGGGAGCCGGCGATTTGGAGACCAAATTTAGCTGCACTCGCTACTTCCGAGTCCCATGTTGCTTGGGTCTGGAACACGCCATACGATGCATTGTCAGCGTGGTCTCGATGCGACACACCCATTCCTCTTTGATTTTGGACCGTAATGAAGCATCTACGTTTACCTTTAGAATTCCCGCTTGGTGCTTGCCAAGTTTACGCCTTTTCTTCCTTTCTTCCTTTTGGGGTCGATAACTTGGACTTGTGTCTGAATTCCAATCATCAACAGTTAATCATGTTTTCAATACTCCATCTCTTTTTCTCAAACACCCATTTGTTTCTCCTTCGCCATAGTTGCCCGATCAGATTCATTAATAGGCCTCTCTCCTCATCTGTCACCTTGTTGAAAAGTTCATGACACCAATCTCCAAAGTCCTTCCTACCTCGGCTTCTCACTTCTAGTCGAAAAGGGCTCTTAGCCCACAATTCTTCTGTAGTGGAGCAGTCTAGGAAGACATGGGTAGTGGTTTCATAGTCTTCACCACAGGTGGGACACACAACATCGATGTCCATACCGCGTTTTACCAGATTTACCCGAGTAGGAATTGCATCCTGGATGGCTCGCCAACACAGATTCAGAGTTCGTGGTTGGGTCTTCCCTTTCCAGAACCTTAGCCATCTACCATCCCGATCCACTCGGCCGGGGCAATTTAGGGTGTACCTGTAGTGTTGAAGCTTCTGAGAGAGGTGGTAAGCACTCTTAACATTGAAATCCCCATTTTTTGACAGTACCCATCAAAGGTAATCTGGCTCATTCTGAGAACTCAACGGAATGCTTTGTATTTCGTCTGCTTGCTCCTCATTGAAAATTTGTTGAATCACTGCCATGTTCCACTCTCTTTTGTCCTGGTCGATAAGCTCCACTACTAGTGCCTCCTCGTGAAGAAATGTGGGCACTGTATGTACCATGTTATTTGTTGATCGGGGCATCCATTTGTCCTTCCAAATTTTAATGGACGCTCCGTTTCCCACCATCCACATTGACCCCTCCCTGACCAGGTGTTGGGCTTTCAATATGCTGCGCCAAGAGTAACTAGGTTGGTATCCAGTAGCTGCCTCCCAAAAACTCGTTTTTGGATAATATCGTGCTTTCAAGACCCTAGATGCTAGACTGCCTGGGTTCGTCACCAACTTCCAGCCCTGTTTGGCCAACAGAGCCAAATTGAAACAGTGCATCTTTCGGAAACCCATCCCCCCTTGCCTTTTTGACCCGCACATCTTCTCCCACGAGATCCATGATAGTGCATCTTTCGGAAACCAATTTTAATAACCTTGCCCCAAAGTATAGTGTATTATTATCAAAAAAAAATTTAGTACATTATTATCCAACACTCCCAAAATACAATATATTAATGTCCAAAAACCGTAAAACCTATAAAAGTACAAACATAGTCTAAAACCAATACATTTCATAAAGGCAGACAATACTTTATATTCAAAAAATTACTAAGGGGTACCCTAACTTTTGGTGAAATGTATTTCTGGTACCCCAACTTTTAGAAACTAATTTTGGGGTACCCTAACTTTTAGAATTAGAAATAATTAGGTGAATTTCTGGCCAATGATTTGAATTCACTGGTGAATTTTAGGCGGGAAATTGATTAAATGTTTTTGTGGACGAAAATGCCTTTTGTTTGTTAGAAAATGTCATTTGTTTTTGTGGACGAAAATGATTTGAATCTATCGGAGTTTCGCCGGAAATTCACCTAGTAATTTCTAATCCTAAAAATAAGGGTACGTACCCCAAAATTAATTTTGAAAAGTTAGGGTACCAAAAAATTGTTTCTTCAAAAGTTAGATTACCTCTAAGTAATTTTTTGCTTTACATTTAAAGTCTAAAATTAATTTTTTTCACACCTAAATTTGAAATAACATATATGGTTAATACAGTTACATTGGGCAAATTCACTTGTAATATTGGTCATGGATATCCAACTTTGATTCTTCCTAACATTAATTAAGCCATGAATACTGAAGACTTGAGGAGGTATTAAGCAACTTAGTTTGAAGTTGAAGGTAATATATAAAGCTTGTTTTGTGGAAGAGGGAAAGGAGAGTAATTAAGAAGAAGAAGGCATGCAAACGTAGGTAGCATGCAAGAAGTAAGACGTAGCTAATAAAAGCCGCCCTTCTGGAAAACACAGTAGATTAACACCCTTACCTAATTGAATTTCCACGAGACTGACTAGTAACCAGCCCTCCACTCCCCCACTCCACATCCTTCGCGGACAATACATATTTTGGGTGGGTTTTTTTGCATTTTGGACCCCGAATTTTAGAAGTTTTTATTTTCTGAACCCTTTGATTTCAACTTTTTAATTTTTTGGACCCTAAAATTTGTAGGTTGAAATAAAAGGACCCTAGAGTTTGTGGGCTGAAAAAAAAAAGCTCGTTTCCCGTTTTTCTTTTTCTTTCCATGTCAGAATTTCTCTCCCGGTTGGTGTCAAATTTCAAGACTAAGGTTAAAACTAATATTAAATTCATAAGAAACCTCTCTTATTCGTGTAGGAGTTACTTAAACCCCTGTACTCTCGGGTCTAAGTAGCCCCGACATGAATAAGAGATGTGTATTATAGCTTCAATATCAGTTTTAAACATAGTCCTGAAATTTGACTTCAATCGGGAGATGAATTCAAACATGGGAAAAAAGTAAAGAAAGAGACAGGGACCTTTTTTTCAGCCCACAAACTTTAGGGTCCTTTTTTTTCAACCTACAAACTTTAGGGTCCAAAAAATTAAAGTTGAAACCAAAGGGTTCAGAAAATAAATACCCCTAAAGTTCGGGGTCCAAAATGCAAAAAACCACAATTATACTATTTAGAGTGAACAATGGATAAATATGAGTGAATAGTGGATAAATATGAGTGAACAATTATATTATTGATAATGAATAATGACCATATTTAAAGGACCCAGAAACATGTAATAAATTGCACCTTACGGACTAAAGATTAAGTTAGTACGTACTAGACAACAAAACCATTTTTAATTTCTTTTAAAGAAAAGTATGTATGTATGGTCAAATTTGTAGAATCATAGTATGACTAATTTAATGCTGTTACAACCATACATGATACACATCTTGCCTTAAGATGGTAAATAACCATCTTGAATTATCTATATTTCACATTTTGTTAACTTTTAGATAGACCATGTTCGGCAAAATTAGTGTTTTAGATAGCGTATAGTGGTTTATGTAGCGTATAGCGGTTTAAGCAGTGGATAGCGGTTTAAGTAGCGGATGGCGGATGACTGTTCAAATAAGAATTGTGTTCAGTAAATTTAGCGGTTCAATTAACAGATTAATATGAATTGACATAAGAGGGTATTAATAATTTTCAAAGATAAAATTACAAAGGGTATTTTTTGACCGAAAAATATGAAATTACGCTACTCCAAACGCTAAACGTTAACCTTTTTAGCGTTTCACAAAACGCTCCTCAAAACGCTAAACGCTCCTCAAAACGCTAGCTTACCGAACGCTAATATATATGCAATTAGACTTTTGACTTGGTCAAGACGCTAAACGCTATCCCAAACGCTACTGCCGAACACAACCTTAATAATATTTTCTCTAATAATTATGTATATTTATCAACTACAAGAGTATAATACTTATTTGCTAGGTCAAAAAAATATAAATAATAACTAATTTATCAATCGTAGTAAAAAATGCACATTTTATGCATATTTTATATTTATGAAAAAAATAAATCAATAAATATTTTTATATTATTTATAAATTATAATAACCCTCAAAGTAATGAAACATACCGTTATAATAATTTAAATATACTTACATTTAATTTTATGATCGATTTAGGTGAGATGCAAAATGATTAAGAACCATTTTGCAGGAAGATGTTTATCATTTTCGTAAAAAATAATGCACCTTTCAGTTGGTAATATTAGCATTAAGTTTACCCAGTCTTAGGAATTTTGGAATAAGATAGTTTATAAAGAATGATGATATGAGACTTGCCCCTATGCATTTTAATAAAAGCTATAATATAAAATAAAATGCAATCATATATAATATATCCTAATCAAATAAATTAGTCATTCCTGCATTTTACAACAATTTTATAGTAGAATGGTACGTCTGACATAAAACTTAATTTACAGATAATATTACACATGTACCATTTAAACATATCAATTTTAAAATTTTAATATGTAAGGGCTTGTCAAATACTCAAATTTATAGGTAACTCCAGGTTACTAAAATTTATCGGTTTTTGCCTAAATTTATCAAAAAGTATCAAAAATTACAAAAGTTGAAAAACAAAAAAAAATAAATTAGTTTTTATATATTAATAAATTTGTCAAAAATTATCAAAATTTAACATTTACCTAACTATTTTTTATCTATAAATTTGACACATCCCGGCAGCAGTACTTTGTTAACACTTTTAGTAAATTTGCTTAACAGAATTACCTTACCCCAAAGAGGAGCAAAACCCAAATGACCACGTGTCTTAATAACCACGTCAGTAAATTTGCTTAACAGAATTACCTTACCCGGCCCAAATAGGACCCAAACCCAAATGGGCACGTGTCTTAATAACCACGTCACTACTAACTACAAAAAAATACCAAAGCTCTTCTACTCTTCAACCCACAAGCATTGATCATATGTTTGTAATTGTATGATTCATGGACTCATATTATCATACGTGTTTGACAAGACATTTGGCTGGTTTAGGTCACCTCTTTCGTCCCACCCTCCTCTCTCTCATAATCTTCCTCACATACTGTACTCTATATATACTCCCATCATTTTGCATTCCACAACAACTCAAATTCTACATAGATTAGAGAGAGAGAATCATATCCAATATCTCTTCATTAATTTTCTAAGTTAAAAAATCTAGGTTTTGACTTGAATATATACAGAAAAAAGAGCAAAGCTGGAGATACTAAAAGGAGGAGGAGGAGGAGGAGGCACCAAGATGTCAAGAGTAGTAGATGATAACTCAACCAACACCACCATCCCTTCATCCAATCTTCTACCCTATCATCTTCATCAAGCAAACATGAATTTCATGCCTGACCCCACCAGGAATTTCTCCCCCACCCTGGGTCAGCTTCTCGAGCTGGTGGGGGAGGTTCGGAAGGAGGCTATCGGGGATGAGACCCCGGCCCACCTAGCCATCCAGGTGGGCCAGGACCCTCGTCCCTTGCCCTTTGTCCTTCGGTTTTCTAACCTCACTTACAGCGTCAAGACCCGCTCGAAGTTCCCCTGCCTCCCTCGCCCGGGCCTGGGCACCAAGACCCTCTTGAACGACATCTCCGGGGAGGCTCGGGACGGGGAGATCATGGCGGTTTTGGGGGCGAGTGGGTCCGGGAAGTCGACCCTGATCGATGCCCTCGGGGGCCGGATCGCCCGGGAGAGCCTCAAGGGGAACATCACCCTTAATGGCGAGCCGCTCGAGTCGAGGGTCCTCAAGGTCATCTCGGCTTACGTCATGCAGGACGATCTCCTCTTCCCTATGCTGACAGTTGAAGAGACGCTCATGTTCGCCGCCGAGTTCCGGCTCCCTCGGACCTTATCCAAGTCGAAAAAGCGGGCCCGGGTCCAGCAGCTAATCGACCAGCTCGGGCTTCGAAATGCCGCCGGGACAGTCATAGGAGACGAGGGTCACCGGGGAGTTTCTGGCGGGGAACGCCGGAGGGTCTCGATCGGGATTGACATCATCCATGACCCGATTATCCTCTTCCTGGATGAACCCACCTCGGGTTTGGACTCTACGAGTGCTTACATGGTGATCCGGGTGTTGCAGAGGATTGCTCAGAGCGGAAGCATTGTGATCATGTCCGTACACCAGCCGAGTTACCGGATCCTGGGTCTCCTTGATAGGTTGTTGTTCCTGTCGAGGGGGAATACCGTCTTCAGCGGGTCCCCCTCTGACCTACCCGAGTTCTTCTCCGGGTTCGGGTGCCCGATTCCGGAGAAGGAGAACCAGACGGAGTTCGCTCTGGACCTGATCCGGGAACTTGAGACGTCCCCGGGCGGGACCAAGGCGCTCGTCGAGTTCAACACACAATGGCAACAATCCAAGAAACTAATAGGAACCGCCAGCACCATCGAAGGCGCCCCGGTTGACTCCCGAGGCGGACTATCCCTAAAAGAAGCCATTGGTGCCAGCATTTCCCGAGGAAAACTTGTGTCTGGGGCCACCAACGGTGACCCCAGCCACACAACAATGGTTCCAAAATACGCCAACCCATTCTGGAAAGAGTTGACCACTCTTTCCAGACGGTCAATCCTCAACTCCCGCCGGATGCCAGAACTCTTCGGCATCCGGCTAGGAGCAGTTCTAGTAACCAGCTTCATCCTCGCCACCATCTTCTGGCAACTCGACAACTCCCCAAAAGGCGCCCAAGAACGCATCGGTTTCTTCGCCTTCGCCATGTCCACAACCTTCTACACCTGCGCCGAAGCCCTCCCAGTGTTCCTCCAAGAACGCTACATCTTCCTCCGCGAAACCTCCCACAACGCGTACCGTCGTTCCTCCTACGTCCTCTCCCACGCCCTAACCTCCCTCCCATCCCTCATCCTCCTCTCCCTCGCCTTCGCCCTCGCCACATTCTTCTCAGTGGGCCTCAACGGCGGCTTCTTCTACTACTTCCTCATCATCTTGGCCTCCTTCTGGGCCGGAAACTCCTTCGTCTCGTTCCTCTCAGGAGTCGTCTCCCAAGTCATGATTGGGTACGTCATCGTCGTCGCCATCCTAGCCTACTTCCTCCTCTTCTCAGGGTTCTTCGTCAACCGGGACCGGATCCCAAACTACTGGATCTGGTTCCACTACATCTCCCTAGTAAAGTACCCCTACGAAGGAGTACTCCGAAACGAGTTCGACGACCCGGTAAAGTGCTTCGTCCGGGGGGTCCAGATGTTCGACAACACACCTCTCGGGGCAATGCCGGAGGCCATGAAGGTGCAGCTGCTGCAGAGCCTGAGCAATACGCTCGGGGTCAGTGTCACGCCCGCGACATGTGTCACGACGGGGTATAATGTGTTGAAGCAACAAGGGGTGACAGATCTTACCAAGTGGAGCTGTCTGTGGATAACTGTGGCTTGGGGGTTCTTCTTTAGGGTTTTGTTTTACCTGGCTTTGTTGGTTGGGAGCAGGAACAAGAGGAAGTGAACAAGGAGGGTTTTGGGGGTAAATGGTAATGGTAAATAACAAGGGTGGTGTAATTTTTTATTTGTTTTTTGGTGTTTTTACCAATAACATTTTTTGTGATTTTTTTTTTAATATAATTGTTTGAAAATTTTTGGGATATGGGATGGGGTTGGGATGTTAACTTGGGTTGGAAAGGAAGGTGGAGTTTGGTGTGAAATTGTTTCATTATTTGGTTATATAAATAAATGATAAATAAAATTAAAGAATGATTTGAAATTTGATTCATTAGTTTGCCCATCTAAGAGGACCATCAAATGTACGGAGTAGTTCATTTGTTCAACAACCTGTTATTTGTTTTAAAAAATTTACATGGGTAATGGTATAAGACAATTTTTATATGTTATGCATGCATTGGTATCAAGGTTGTTAAAATCGGAATCCTATCTCGAAATTAAGGTAAGTTAGGATTGAAAATTAGTTCATGTAGGATCGTGGATCGTGTGTTAATAATATAATCGTACGCGGATTTTGGACCACAACATCGTAGGATCATAAATCAGGATCGAGATTTTAATAACTATGATTGGTATAAATTAATTCATATATTTAGATGTTAAATTGGAGAAAAACAATATGATTGATTTCTATAGCTATAATATTAAATATAAATTATATAAAATTATATTTTTATTCATATTTTTTTTAAAAATTTTATAAAAAGTGCTTAAAATATACCATGTCATTTGTGATTGTAACACACTTTAAACATTTTCTAATTGATACTTAATTGTATCTATAAAAAATGATATAAAAATACAATAAGTACAAATTTCATTAAGGAATGTTGGATTCTAATAATTTCGACTTTTGCGAATTGGACAATAATAATCCCTACTTTCGATTTGTATTATGGTGGTCCGAAAATAAATAAAATTGTATTGTAGTGATACATTATCGAGAGTATACCCTAAATATCATAGATTTTGTGTTGCATTTGATTCAAAACTTAGTATAATACTTTACCATGATTTTTAATGAATTTACGACGTTTCTCCCAATTTTTTTCAATTTTATTTTTCATTGTTTTACGATTTTTTCACTTTTATTCCTTTTAAAAAATCATAATAATTACTCGGAGTCCCAAAAAAATCATTTGAAAAATATTTTAGAAACTACAATTCATTACCTTTCTAGGGGTAGTAACGAAAAAAACAAAAACAATATGGGGTAGGAATGAAAAAAAAATAAAAAGAACGTGGATATGGATTTGGTACCACTACAATCCAATTTTTTTTTTTTTTTACAACCAGTGATAGTAGAGATTATTATTGAAAAAAAGGACCCTAAAGTTTAATTTTTTGGACCCTAAAGTTTAATTTTCAACTTTAATTTTTTGGACCCTAAAGTTTGTAGAATGCAAAAAAAGGACCCTAAAGTTTAATTTTTTGGACCCTAAAGTTTAATTTTCAACTTTAATTTTTTGGACCCTAAAGTTTGTAGAATGAAAAAAAAGGACCCTAAAATTTGTGATGTTGCAAAAAAGCTCGTTTACCGTTTTTCTTTTTCTTTCCATATTTAAACTTCTTTCCCGATTAACGTCAAACTTCAAAGCTAAGGTTAAAACTAATATTAAAGTTATAATGAACATCTCTTATTCATGTTGGAGTTACTTAAATCTTGTACTCAGGGGTTTTAGTAGCCCTGACATGAATAAGAGATGTGTATTATAACTTCAATATCACTTTTAACCATAATCGTTAAGTTTGACGTCAAACGGGAGACAAATTCAAACATGGGAGGAAAACAAAGAATGAGACAGGGGCTTTTTTTTTAACTCACAAACTTTAGGGTTCTTTTTCCTTCAATTGACAAACTTTAGGGTCCAAAAAGTTAAATTTGAAAACTAAGGGTTTAGAATATAAATACCCCTAAAGTTCGGGGTCCAAAATGCAAAAAACCCATTAAACCTTCTTAAATAATTTGCCATGGGTCTATATACGACCAATACATAAGGGATCCATAGATTAAACAAATAAAAAGTGATATGAGTATTGAGGTGAAACATCTTTTATGTGTCTTACTCTATCATTAAATTAAACTATATTATTATATATAAAGTTGAAACAAAATGATCTAATGAATTTTTATAACTATAATATTACATATAAATGTATAATGTTATACTTTTATCTGTTATTCTTTATATTTTCATAAATATGCAAAAATATGTCTAGTGAACGAGGTTGATTCGATTATTAGACTATCGTTTGTGTTTATTAAAAGATCGAACACAACTAAAGCTTTCTTAAAATGGATAACTAATACTTACTATTAAAAAAATTAGTGTCAAAAATCATTAAAAATAATACTAATTTAAAAAATGATAAGACACTTAAAAAATGTCTCTTACATGCAAAATTCATATTATTATTATTATTATTATTATTTTAATGAAAGGAGGTCATTGTATACTACGTATATCGATCAGTCATTGCCACTAGTGTGAATGTAAAAAGTTAATCCACCACTCCTAAAAACAAAAAAAGAAAGAATACAAAAGAAAATAAAAACAAAAACCTTAAATGTATAGTTTCACTTTCGTTGCATGATTGACTGCGGTCGCTTTTGTAACAGCTACAGGCCTATTGCCGTTTGATAATTTGAAATATCTAAGCTTGTATGCAGATTTATGTACATTTGTTGATCTTTTGCCCGATCCAAGTAGTGGCAGATCCAGGATACAAAGTTAATAGAGTCAACAATAATTTGATAAATTTAACAATATTAAAATTTTAAATGCGACTAAAATAGCGAATGTAATATTAATCATGAAAATGATATTAAGAGTGTGTTTGGTAGGGGGGTTTTCCCAATTTTCTAGTGTTTGGTACAAAAAAAAAATTTAGAAAATCATTTCCAAAGAAAATCATTTTCCTCTAAAGGAAGGAGATTGACTTCCTTTGTTCAACCTAGAGAAATCATTTTCTACCATTGATTGTTGGATCGATTTTTACTAACTCTAACTGAAATTTGAGGTCGAAATTTAACATTAACGGTTTTGCTCGAAATTTTGTAACACGATATAATTGATTAAAAAAACCTCAAATATAAATTTTAAGCTCAAAATATTTTTATTTGATAACATTTATCTCGATATACATCAGATCAGAAGTTTTTGCCCTAAAACTAACTGAAACTTTTAAAAATTCAAACTAAACTGTTTGAATCGAAACTTTATGATTTGATAGTATGAACTAAAAAAAGCTCAAATATAAATTTTGAGCTCCAAATATTTTCATTTGTAACATATATCGCCACTTTTATCGACATTTTTTGCCATTTTCTTTGGAAAACCATTTATCATGGAAAACAATTTCCTTGGAAAACCATTTTCCTCTCAACCAAACACCCTTTATTTTGGACCAATCAATACTTCGGTCGATCATACTCATGAACCATGTTCGATCCAAAAAGTTTGGGTATGTGACTTTCGGGTAATTGAAATGTTGAATTGGGTTGTCAGTTATTGGAAGTAGAAATTGGGTCAATTAGTTCGAGTTTAGGTTGGGTAAAGTTTCATTTGGGTGGATTTCTAGTTGGTTGAGATTCGATTTCGAGCAAAGTTCGGTTTTAGGTGACTTCAGGTGAGCCTAGTTTAAGTGGATCAATTCGAGTTTGAGTTAAATTTGATCAATTAATTAAGTTTAGAATCAGGTGAAGTCATTATGGGTTAGGTTGGGTTATGTTCACATTGTTTTGAACACAATTTAAGTCGATTTTGGGTCGCATTACCTTCGACTTCAGTAATTTTTGAATTAAAATTAAGTAGCAAATGATGCACATCTATACGTGTTCATAGAGATACACTAGAATTTCAAACACTATAAGCTAAATTAATCTTTAGAATCAATTGTCTACTATATCAATTTGGGTTTTGATTCATTTTGGGGTCTAAATTGGTTCAAGTTCGATGATTTAATTTCGATCATTCCAGGTCAATAGTGTTTGGGTTTAGTTCAGGATGGATGCTAGTCTTTAAGTGTAAATTATAACTAGGTCACTTTTTAGGTTTCAAATCGGATCAACTTCGATTATATTCGATTCCCAATTTGGATCAATATCGAGTCATGTGTTCGGATGCCTATGGTTACCCGTTAGTCCATTCAGTTTCAAAATTAAGTCATTTTTTTATGATACTTCTCCTTATTTTAAATAGGAGAATTGGATGGAAATAATAAGTATAACTTGAACAATAATAACGTAGACCAATTCTTTAAATTAGCAGTATGAATTTATTATTTGCATTAGCAGTATGTCACTGAGTCATGAAAGTGGAGGTAGATCTTTGACTATAGTATTTTCTTTTGTGTACAATTATCGTGGAAATGACCCAAAGTTTGTATCATAATTCATCTCTTGAATACTTTTGGGCCTCGAGCTTTAGTTGAAGAGTGGGCTGCTTTTATTGTAACATGCTATGTATTGGACTGTTATTAATTATCCAAATGTGGTTTTATTCTAAAACACTCACAAAAAGATAATTAACCTCGTATTGCTACGTGTGAAAATTTCAAAGTAGAACAAATTAAAATTCAAAATTTTGTCACTATAGTACTATATACACCATTACTCTTGTATCATAATTCTAATGCTGCCACTCCCTCCTCTACTCCTCAAGTGACGATATGACAGTTCAATTGTCGAGTCTACCATTCCCACATCCATTAGGCTAAGGAAGAGATGGAAACTCATTTAAACCCTTATGAGCATATCAGTCCATATGAATTTGTATTTCGAGTGTGTTGTCTTTTGCTAACACTGTAAAAACACAATTGTAGCTGTCATTTTTATTTTTTTTTTGGTATAAGCTTGTAAGAACTTGTTTGGGTAAAGCTTGTAAGAACCTAAGCTCTCATGCTTGTCAAAACTAGGTACTATTACTAGAAGGCTAAGTTAAGGAGCTTCTTAAGGTGTTGAGACAAGTGACACACATCAATGTTACAACTGTTTGCACCACGATGGGAAATTCATTGCTAAATTTAGGGCATTTGAATTTGAAAACCAATCATACTGCATTTGAGTTTCACTAAACAAAATGAAGATTAAACGAAAGGATAAACTTTATTAAGTCTGAACAAAAGAAACAAACTACATTTGAGATGAGACACTTGCATGAAACAACCAGTCATGTCCAACTTTCTTACATTATATATCTACTCTAGTTGTCATCTAATTACCTAAGTAGGAGTAGAATGGAAACTATAATTACAACCAACAAAATCACAACAAGATTCAACGCTCTCTTAATGTTATTACTCTCATGGATCACCTCCCTCACTTTTCACTTCGGTCAACCCTTGCGTCATCCCCATCTCCGTCTCATGTGACATTCTCATGTCAATCTTGTCAAAACTGGTTTCTTTTTCCTATTCAATAAAGGTCATACACCTCATACACTTGTAAGCTTTTCTAGGGTTGTCTCTTGACTTGGAGATTCTTCGAGTTGTAACAACATTTGATCTTCAGCAAACCAAAATTTCATCATAATCATAATCTTAACAATTACTCCTTGATGACATTACTTCCACGGTGGCAAACACCAGACACAAATCAGATGCCAACACACACACACACACACACACACAAATTAGTTAATCACCCAAACCAACCTAAATCCTAATTACATTGAACACTAAATTCTGTCCTCAATGAACCCATAATACATAATATCAGTGTTATACATTATGAAAAATGTGGGTTTTCAAACTCACAACACTATCAGGATTTGCAATTGAGCCCTACATTTGGTTGTTTTGTCAATGGCAACCAACTCACACAAGTGAAAATAGGGGGGGGGTGAGAGAGAGAGAGAGAGAGAGAGAGAGAGGACTAATACCCTCATGAAAACAGAGAAACAAAAAAAAGCTACAAGTAAAGCAAAAACATTACACTTACTTAAAGTTACCCCTAACTTCCTTTCAATGACTTCCATTAGTTCAACTGCTTGAGAAAGAGAGACCTTGAGAGGGACAGAGAAAGGAACAGAAGTAGACGAGCCAAGGGAGAACTTTTCTTATAATAGTCAGCAGGAGTTAGGGAAACCAAAATTAGGTTTTATAACAACTCAAGGGTATTTTAGTCAACACATGCATATAATCAACTTCCCGACTTAACATATCAGAATCTTGAAGTCTTATGCCGTAAAAGTACAAAAAAAAAATTGCAAGCTTCAAAATATAGGATTCGCGCAAATTCATTTTGAAATGAGGTAATAAAAAATAGTTTTCCCAAATTGTGGGATATCTCCAATTTAGTTTAATATATTTAATATTTAATAATAAAGATTTAGTGTCTCTAGACCCCTAATTCATAGAATTTTTAATTACTACCTTTGCTGGCCAATTAGAATTTTGCATAAAGGCCACACAAAATACAAGAGTAAAAATATCGATAATGAGAATTAGGGGTGTTCATGGTGCGGTGAACGGTTTCACGAAGCGGTGCACCGGTCGAAACGGTTTTCCAAAATCGTAAACCGAAATCGTAACCGGAAAACCCGGTTTTTTTTAACATTGGTGCACCGGATTTAACGGTGTGGTGCCACCGGGTAATCGGAGCCGCCTTTATTTCCATCAAAATTAAAATATCATCATTCAATCAACCCCCCAAAAAAATTCAAGTTCGGTTCCGACTATGTCCGTGTAAATTTTTTTTTGCTTGCTAGTTTCCACTGTGTCTGTGTAAATTACATTGCTTGCTAGTTCAATTACATTTGTTAATCACATTACTTGCTAGTTCCCACTGTGTTTGTGTAATTGTTTTTAAATCAATATATATATATATATATATATATATATATATATATATATATTAACGTTGCGGTTCCGGTTCTCCGCCTGTTTGAGAATTACAAACCGGAACCGCCCCGTTTCACATCCGGGATGACAATGGGTCGGGGGCGAATCGAAGGTAGGTACCTCCACCTTCGCTCCAATTAATAATCGGAGGTGGAGGTCCACCTCCAAATCCGATTAATTGGAGGTTGGAGGACCTCCAAATCCAAACTTAATCGGAGGTACCCGACTCCAACTTCGACTCCAATTACCTCCAATTACCTCCGACTCCGATTAGCTGTTATACATTTCCATAAAATGATTTCCTTCGACTCCGATTACTTCTAACTCCGATTACCTCTGATTATATATCATACTTGTTAAAATAAAACACCAACAATAATTCTTAAAAATGCTTGCGTGCGGTGGTCCTAACGTCGTGGTCGGGTGTCATGAAGCGGTGCGGCAGTGCGGTGGTCGGCTGAGACAGAGAGAGGAGACGGGCCAGACGATACATGCAAACAGAGAGAGGCAGAGAGGACAGAGATTAGAGGAGACTGAACTGGAGATGGTGGTGGTAACGACGCTGAACTCAGAACTCGGAACTCGGAAGAAGAAATCGAAGGCGGTGAAGTGAAGGTGGTGGATGATGGTGGTAACGACGCTAGGATGGGAGCCTGTGGGCTGGGATGCACATGTGAAGAGCAGAAGAGGACAGTGAAATGAAGGGGATAATGGGAGCCTGGGGGCGGGGGATGGGATGCGCATGGCAGATGAAGTGAAATTGATGAAATGAAACCCTAATCGCTAATAGTAATACACAATTTCCCTTAAAAAAATAAAGAAATAAACAAACTTTTACAATCTATTATAAAAAAAATCTGTCATTTTAATTTTCAGTTTGTTTTTAATTTTTTATATTAATTATCATAATTGGACTTAATCGGACTTAATCGGATCGATTATAATCGGACTTAATCGGATCGGAGGTGGTCACCTTCATCCCCGCCCCAATAATAATCGGAGTCGGATTTTTTTAATCGGATTCGGATTTAGAGTTTTCTTAGTCGAATTCAAATTCGGATTTTTTAGTCGGAGCGATTCGGATTCGCTTCGAATTCGGACTTGACTGTCATCCCTACATCCGGTTTATTCGGTTCAGAGCACCGGAAAAATGAAGCGGTTTGGTGATGCCCATTTCCCCTTTTTTTTGGCCGGTTTACGGTTCGGCGGTTCTGGTTCCCCACCGGTTTGAAAATTACAAATTGGAACCGACCCGTTTCACATCCGGTTTATCCGGTTCGGTGCATCGGAAAAATGAAGCGGTTCGGTGATGCCCGTTTCCCTTTTTTTGACCGGTTTACGGTTCGGTGAAGCGATTCCGGTTTTTTTGAACAGCCCCAATGAGAATGATATGTGTCTTGACTCAGGATGATTCTCGACCATTTCAATATCACTTAAATTGTTATAAAACTTATATTCATGCATATTTAAATTGTTCTGAATATATTTCACTACTTTGAGGGTTGTTACCACTCATAAACTATAGAAAATATATTATCTATTTCCTAAATATGAGATTATACACAAAATGTGCATTCTCTATTATAATTGACTTAATTTTATCATCATCAATATTTTTCAACACATTTGATAAATGCTTTGCTTTTATAGTTGATAAACATGTATAATTACTTAGAAAATACTATTTAAAATCATAAAAACATCAAATTTAAACAATTCAAGGTGTTATTTACTTTGTTTTTTCCCCTTGTTTTTACTTCCTCTTGTTTATGCTTCCTAACGCCAAAGAGAAGTAAAACAGAATCCTAAAGAAGAACCCCCAGGCCGCAACAATCCACAAACAACTCCATTTACTCATATCCGAAATTCCTTGATTCTTCAATATATCATCCCCTCTCATAAGGCACGTTTCGGGTGTGACACTCATACCAAGAGACCCACCAACGGTTTGTAGGAGCTTAACCTTCAAGGTCTCAGGGATGGCTTGTAATGGTGTGTTGTCGAAGATCTGTACCCCATGGGCAAAACACTTCCTCGTGTCACCGAACTCATTCCGAAGCACCCCCTCCTACGGGTACTTCACTAGGGACACATAATGCAACCACACCCAATACTTTGGGATCCTCTCTCGGGCCACGAAGAACCCTGAGAAGAGGATACAGAATGCGAGCCCAGCGACGACCACCACATACCCCACGATAATGTTGGAGAGAACACTGGAGATGAAAGAGACAAAGGAGTTTCCGGTCCATAATGAGGCCAACATGATGCAAAAGTAGAAGAAAAAGTCCCCATCTAGGCTGACTGAGAAGAAAGTGGCGACGGTGAAGGTAAGGGAGAGAAAGATGAGGGCGGGCAGGGAGGTCAAGACGTGGGCAAGGACATAGGAAATGTGGCGGTACGAGTTGTGGGAGGTCTCGCGGAGGAAGATATAGCGTTCTTGAATGAACACAGGCAAGGCATCGGTACGCATGTAGAACGTAGTGAACATGATGAAGGCGATGAACCCAAGTCGGTCGTGGATGCCCTTGGGAGAGGTGTCTAGGTGCCAGAATGTGGTGGATAGTATGAAGCTGGTTAGGATGGTTGCTGCTAGTCGGATGGCAAAGAGCTCGGACATTCGTAAGGAGTTTAGGGTTGATCTTTTGGAGAGCGTGATTAGCTCGATCCAGATGGGGTTCACGTTGTAGTTGTTATTATGACTAGGGGTGGGCACCATAAACCTAAACCGTAAATTGAACCGCAAAACCGCATAAACCAAACCGCAAAATGAGGTTAACCGAATTGATTTTTGCATAGAAGCGGTTTAGGTTAATCAAACCGCTATAAGCGGTTTAGGTTTAGGTTTTGGATTTTCATGAAACGGTTAACCGCGGTTAACCGCTCTCAGTTAAGTTGAAAAAAATGAATTTATTAGTAATATGAATTTAATTTAACCGCGTATCGTCGTATCGGAATATGAATTTAGTAGTAATATATTGTATTTATTTGCATAAATGTTATTGTAAATTTCCAGGAATTCGGTTAATCATAAACCGTGTATGTTAACCGGGTAAATTTTCAGATTTTAAAAGCCATTAACCGGCACCGCTTCTAAATTGTGGTTTTGAGGTTTGGTTTAGGTTTCCAGATTTCAAAAGTGGTTAACCGCATATTGCGGTTGCGGTTTAGGTTTTCAAAATCCAAAAACCTCTAAAGCGGTTAACTTGTTATGCCCACCCCTAATTATGACCTAGCAGTACCAACTTCCCTTGAGAAATGCTTCCATCGATTGCTTCTTTAAGCTGGCTAGCGAGACTATACTGGAGTCTGTTGTTGTTTTGGGCAGTTACCCAGTTCTTGCTGAACTCGACCAACTCTCTGGTCCCAGTCGGGGAGGTTGATTCGAGTTGTTGTATGAGGTCCAGGGTGAACTCGCTCTAGTTCTCATTTTGAGGTATGGGATGCCCGAAACTAGAGAAGAAACCGGGAAGATCCGAGGGCTGGCCGTTAAATACGGCGTTTCCCTTGGAGAGGAAGATTAGGGTATCTAGTAGCCCTAAGATTCTCGAGCTAGGTTGATGTATAGACATGATGACAATGCTCCCACTTTAAGTGATCCTTTGGAGTACCTTAACAACCAAGAAAGCGCTCGTAGAGTCCAAACCCGAGGTTGGTTCATCTGGGAAGAGAATAATAGGGTCGTGGATGATGTCAACACCTATCGACACTCTTCGTCGCTCCCCATCGGAGACCCCCCGGTGACCCTCATCTTCGATCACTGTCTTGGCGGCGCTCTAAAGCCCGAGTTGCTCAATCAAGCCCTGAACGCGGGCCCTCTTCTTACTCTTGGGTAGGGTCCGAGGGAGCCGAAACTCGGCGGAGAACATGAGGGTCTCTTCGACGGTTATCATGGGGAAAAGCAAGTTGTAACGACCCGCCCTAAACCCGTACTAATTAAGACCTTAATTATGGTAATTAGCTAAAATACGCTAATAAATTTTTTTTTCTATTTTCACGACATGAATATTATTATTGTGGTTATTGCAGTTATTACTTCTTGTATTTATTTATTTATGCGTGACAGGTCTCGAGCAAGGCGATGACTAAATGGGTTGAATTTATGTTACCTCGGATTTAAAGTTATAAATATTATTATGAGTTTATGAATATTTTTACGATGAGTTATATAATTTATTTTATGGTTCTCAATTTACGCTTTTAACCGAGGAAGATTATATCAGTTTTAATGTCCATTTCGATTTCGACTTATGTCATCCAATCTTCCTAATTACATTTTATCGTTCAATTTATTTTATTAGTGTCATCCTACCAATTTATTTTATGTGGTCCAATACTAGTTAATTTTGCCTAATTTAATTTCATATTTAGTTTTATGCTAGATTATTTTATCAAGTTTTATACCAATCAATTTTATCTAGTTACTAGCAATTATTTTATCTGGCTTAGTTCTAATTATCTTTTATCTAGCCTAAATGATGATTAAATAGTGTAATTAGATTAAGAGGGTTATATATTCAAAGGGGAGGGGAGGTTAGTATGGGTTTATTTCTTTTTCATTTCAGAAAAACATCACAAGCACTCCTCTTCTCCTTCCTCCTCTTGCCAGCCGAGCACAGCCCCCTTTCTGGGCGTTTTCCGGCGACCAAAGCCCGGCGATCCAGGTGGCCGAGTCCCCTCCAACATCTCTCTCTTGTTTTCTTCTCCAATTTCTCTCTCAAGTGGTATATATTCAAAACCCTAACTCAACTCTTTATGTTTCAAATCTGATTTTCACTTCTAATTTGTGTTATTCTTGTTGTTCTTCATCTCTTTTATGTTTTTAAGCATGAATTTATGTTGTGGTTAAGTTAGGTTAATTAGGGTTTGAGTTTTGGGTTGAATGCATGTAAATTTTGGGTGTTCTTGAAGAGTTCTTGATAGATTTATGATGAATGACGATTCTATCTTTGTGCATGTGAGTTTGTTGAAGGAATATTGAGTTTTGGGACTGATTATAAGTATTGGTTATGTTAATTAAGTGATTTTGTGCCTAGATGATATGAATTGGTGAGAATTTGGTGAAGGAGTGCTAGTACAAGCATTGTTTCAAGTAGCATGATTTAATCCATGGTTGCATGTGAGATTTATGATGTTATTTGAGTAAGTTTTGAATGTTCATTTCTGGAAATATGATGAATGTTAGCTTATTTGAAGTTTGGTTGTGAATTGGTATGATTTAGAAGCTTAAACAAACATTAGAAGTGGGATTAAAGGCATTAAAGTTTCTATTTGGGAATCTGATTTTTACAGAGGATTAAGAGTATGATTTTAGCCCAGATTTTTACTCCATATAATAGTCCAATGTGTTAGCTAACTATAGGCTTTGGAATTTCGAGATTCCGGCTTGTGTGGCCCGAGTTATGGCCAAAACCGTAACGGCACGAAACTAAATACGTTTTCTGAGTCAGTGACTTGAGGGTAATTTTTCGTCCAATTGGAGACCTTGTTAGTTTCTGTGGTGAACATGAAAGTTTTAGGTCACTTTACAAGCTTTCCAGAAAGGTATGATTTGTATTCATTCGATGTCAGGAGTGAGAGATATGGGGTCGCGAGTACGGGTTGTCCGTGTATGTTCTGCCCAGAAATTTTTATCGTCAGTTTGGGATTAGTGAATCAAATTTAATCTTTTAAAGACTCTAAACGGTTGGGAACTACTTGTTCAATACTAGGATAATCAAGATGTGTTCTAAGTCCTTGACTTCAATGCTTTGCCCAAACATTTCCGAAATCCACCATTTCACCTTTAAGAATCTCTTCCTCGTCACTTGACGACTTTTCCGTTTAAGTTCAAAGAACACTTTGATTCCCAATTTAGTCTTCCATTTCTTGGTTTTCTTGCTTCATAAATCTCATTGCCTAAGTTTACTCTATAAGTGATAAGCTTTCCTTGGTTTATTCCCAAGGTTTTGTACCAATTTCACCTCAATAGTTCAAACCGAATGTCTTAAATACCGTTTGAATCAGCTTCTGTCCGGGCCATTTTATAGGCCCTTCCTCCATTTTTAGACCTCGGTCATGTTGACAAAGTTGTAGATCATGTTTTTCCCTATTCCGAGAAGTACTTGTTTGTTTAATTTCGAGTTTCCTAGCTAGAGTTATGTTAAAAACTTTATTTCTAAAAACCTGAAATTTTCCTTCTAATCTATTTCATTCTTAAATTTTTATTTTACTTAACGTTTGTAACTCACTAAGGACCCTCTTTGGTTCTCAATTTCTACACTTCTTATTATAGTTCCCAAGTCACCCAAGTCGTCCCGAGCTCGAGGCGCGCCACCAAGTTTTCCTACTTTCCAAAGTACGCAAATTGTCCAACTTTTATCATTCAAGCACGTTACGATGCTTATTCATATCAATTTATATCATGATCTATGTTATACATTATTATTTTCAAAAGTGGTCCCGCCATATTATTATAATTCTAGCTAGTTACGTGAAGTGCTAGCCTTTATTCATTTATATGATGCTCGATCGAGTGTCGGACGACCGATGTCCGATCGCATAAGACACCCAACCCAAACTCCAGATCGATTTGGGGCATGCGCGTGTTAGGTGCTTTGCACCGATCGTAAGGGATACCACTCTATTTTCTATATATATATATATATATATATATATATATATATATATATATATGTATATATATCATGTCTACTTTTACATGTTTATATCTATGTCAAATCCATTTAATACATGTTTAGCCCCGTCCCCGTTTTCAAAATAAATTTAAATGTCGGCACTAAAACCGTTTTCGAACGATTTGACGTGTTGGAGGTTGGTGTACTGAGTGTTTCCCCACTCACTTTGCGTATGTTTTCAATGTTTTGTTTTAGGCGGTCCGAGCTCCCAAAGTAAAGACAAGGATAAGTAGAGGTATAACTTCCACGTGCAAGGTAGTCTTAAAGAGCGGATTTTGGCCGACCTCGGTGGTCTTCATGGTTCCAAAGATTAATTTGCATTGGAGAAAGTATATATATATATATTTCTTTGATGGGTGTATAAAGTGTAATATCTATGGTTTCGGTGATTGTTTATGTATGGGTTTAAGTGTAGCTTTCACTTGGTGGTTTATGTATATGTTGGTGGTTTGTGTGCCTTGTCCCGAGTGGGAACGGCGGTAATGCCTCAATACTTGTCTTTTCCGCTGCGCTAATCACAGGGTTATGGCATGATTAAGGATAATCTTGTGGTTAAGGGTGTTGGGGTGTTACAATTGTGGTATCAGAGCAGACTTATAAGAAGTGTTTAGGAAATTAGAAGTTCATGGGAAGTATGACTTGAGTATGTGAAGTTGGGATATTATGTGTGGTTTATGTGTCCTTTATGGACTGACATTGCGGATGTGTGAATTGGTTGGTTGGACGATGAGCTTGAAGCTCCAAGTGGATATATATATGATGTATGTGTTTCCTTGCAGGTTTGAAGATATGTAAAATTTGGGATAGTCCGATTTATAGGGGAAGTGCTGCCGAAACTTCTCCAGAAATTAGAGAGCTTTAGTAGAAAAACCTAAGGAAGCTTAAGTACAATTTGCAAGTGATCTAATAGTTGGTACCGGTGAAGCTTGCTAAGTGTTCTTGAGATTATGAGGCATGTTAAATTAGTCCCTAAAGGAGAAGTTGTAAACATCCAAGGAAAAGTTTATGAATCCAATTCCAGGTGGGATTGTTGTAAGGCGCAAATGAGGTGCAAAGTGCTTGACATTGGTGTATATTGAAATGTTTTAAAGGATCTATATGATACAAATGAATAGTAAGCACAATGCATAGTTAAGTAAGGTCGTGGTAACCCTAAGAAGGGACAAGAGTTCCTCTAGTATCGAATAAGGTTCAAGTTGGTTGAGTCTCGGACCTTGCCTTGATTTTCTTTATTTTACTTTAACGAGCATTAATTTGCTAAGTTTATTAAAACTTCGCGTTCATGTTATATATATGTAATATAGAGGGAACCCGGTGGTGACCCTTTTCCCAACCCATTCGCAATGTTTATGGAGCCCAAGATCAATATTCAAGTCCATCTCAAGATGTTTCAAGATGTTTATGACGGACATTGTACAAGCTAACCCGCAATCGAAATACAACGATGACATGGTCAAGCACGTTGTGTATTGGCCACTCTTCCCCACGAGAGTCTGTGGGATGATATTAGAAGCCGCTATCGTCGATTACTCCTTCGAGGAGCATCCGACCGACGCGTTTGGTGCCTAAAATTTCGACTGTTCTGGTAATGGCAAAGTTGGAAGGACATAGCTACTGGCGTGGATTAACATAAAATACGGTTGAGAATTGTAGAAGACCTTAGTAAGCTAAGACAAAAATCCATAAATGCAATACCGCGATCAAGTAAGGAAAGCCCAGCATTTCTATCCTTCGGTGACCCTCTTATTTGTTCACCCACGCATGGAATTTCTAAAATAGGTATCACGACTTCTTGCTACACACATAACCAGGATATACACGAAGAAAGGCCTCGAATGTTAGGAGCATGGCTTTGACCGCTATCACTCTCCTGGATGCTGAATATACCTGCAAAACTTTAGACACCCTTCCTCAAACCATAATTGACATTAAATTTAGGTTCTTGACTCTAGTAACAACCATGTTAGGAGGTCTTGTTCCTTTTGGAACCCAAACTTGTACAATTTTAGAACGATAATGGTTGAAGTAGTGAGATTTACCATATTTGCTTTTGGGAAGAGATGAATGACCTTGATATCTTGTCCCAAGATAGTTGCGTCGTTCTTGGTGCCATGAGTGAAATCTGTTGCCTTGGTACTGCTCATTAAGGTCCTTGTGTGTCGCCCTTGGTGCAGTTACGATAGCTTGTCCTTGCGAGACAGAATGTCCTTGACGACAGTTTCGCTCCTTAACAGGGGATGAACTTTCATGCCATTTTCCAAGGTTTTCTAGTTGCTTGATTGCCTCAGCCAGAGACTTGTGACAATCATCAAGGTTGGCCTTGAGGTCTAGTATTTCAGCTTTGAGAATGTCGACCCTGGAGGTAAGCCCTTCACATAATTTTTTCAATTTCTCATTGGACTCTTTCAGGCCTTTATTGGTTTCTTTTAGTGACCTAATCTCATTTAAATGCTTGGTCTCCCGTCCTGCAAACTTTAAAAGGCATTTTCCCAAGTACTTTTTAGGATAAGTGAGGAGATCATCAAATGTTACCTCCCTTGATTCATCCTCGTCACTGTCTTGGTAGTCATCATTGGTTGCACCAACTTCCTCTGTGTCGTTGGTGTCTTTTCTCATGATGCAATGACTAATAGTCTCCTCATCATCACTCCCAGTGGCCGTAAGGGCCATGTGATTTCTCTTTTCTTTGTTCTTTCTGTGGTAGGGGTAGTCCTTGATCAAGTGATCTAGGTCACCACAAAAAAAACAAGAGAGTGAGTTAGTTCTATTATTTGATGAGTCATTACCTCTTTGGTTGATACGTTTGGATGAAGGTCCATTGGAGGTATGACTTTTCTTGCACGGTTTCTTGAATTCCTTGGCCATCAAGGCCAAGATCCGGTCCTTATCATTGTCGTTAGGACCATAGATGTCCTTACGGGCTTCTTCTTCCTTTTCATTTTGCTCTTCCTGGAGACGCATTTCGTGAGCAAGAAGTTTTCCAATGAGGTCATCTAATTGGAGAGTTTCCACATCGTGAACTTCCTTTATTACAGTGACCTTTGATTCCGATTTCTTTCTTGGAAGACATCTGAGGACCTTGTGCACTTTTTCTTCATTAGAGTAGGTTTTCCCAAAGGACTTGAGATTATTGACTATGACAGTGAATCGTTTGTACATGTCCTTGATGGATTCTCCATTCTTCATTTTGAAGGATTCATAGTGCTTGACATAATTATCATTCCTTATTTTTTGAACTTGGCTCGTTCCTTCATATGTGGTCACTAAGGTGTCCCACACCTGTTTAGCTGTATCACAACTAGAGACAAATTCAAACTCATTAGAATCAAGTCCACAGTAAAGGATATGTAAAGCTTTAACATTTTTATTCGTCTTTTCTGCTTCTCGGGCAGTATATTTGGATCTATCTTTGGGTTTCGTGATTTCTCTATCTATGGTCATGGGGACAAAGTCTCCATTCTGAATTCTGTCCCAAAGGTCATAGTCTTGATCCATGATGAATGTCTTCATACGCTTCTTCCAGTGTGCAAAGTTTGATCATCTGAAAAATGCGGGACTGTTTAAGCAACGTCCTTGCCCTATATAACCATCTTCGATCCCAGCCATCATCTTTTCCACAGAGCGGTTAGTCTCTTCTTGAGTGGACCTGCTCTGATACCAATTGAAATAACCCTAGAGGGGGGGGGGTGAATGGGGTTATGAAACTTTCTGCAAAATAGATTCA
This sequence comes from Portulaca oleracea, assembly GCA_029582165.1. Taxonomy (NCBI): domain Eukaryota; kingdom Viridiplantae; phylum Streptophyta; class Magnoliopsida; order Caryophyllales; family Portulacaceae; genus Portulaca; species Portulaca oleracea. The sequence continues at coordinate 41,991,959 of CM055872.1, read as the reverse complement.
CTAGTAAAGGACGTAAGTGTCTTAATCAGATTAAGATCCAAAATAGTTCAATAAGAAACTTCAGAATAAAGGACAATAAGTGGAAACTGAATAACCTCCTTTATTTTAGCAGAATAGAATACGACTGAAACAACCTAAGGTAAATGTCCTTAGGTTTACAGAGAGCCAAGCGCCTTTCAATGGACGCTTCAAAGTTTTCTGGAAAAACACCCACCAAACCTCTGCTTGATGTAAACACTGATCGATTCCTAATTCCTTCTAGGATTCAATTACACGAGTCTAAAACAAAACCTAATTCCTTTAAGGATTTGTAAGAACTCAATCGAAACTCACACTCAACACTTTTTCTTTCTACTCGACGAGAGAACTTCACACAAAACACAGAACACACTTTCCTCTGTTTTGAACACCCGATTGCTTCCGTGGAATCGTTGAGTTTCTTCACCCTTTGAGTCTTCTATTTATTGCGAGTATGCGTTGGCTTGGTAGACGTTGAGATTGATTCTTTCCTTCTTCATTTAGCTCTTCTTTCCAAAGCTTGCATTGATTGACTTTCCTTTCTCTTCGCGATATCTTTCGTGATATGCAATCCTTTCTTCCTTCCATTTTCTTCATTGATTACGATCTACAAAACAAAGAATATAATCAGTTAGTCTGATTAGAAAATAGATAGGAAAAATCAGGTATTAAATATTCTGGAAGACTTCCCTGTTTCTTGGATTCTCGAATTGTCTTTTACGACAAAGCTTCTCGCCCGTCATGAATGTCCTTGAGATGTTGTGGGTTGAACGTCCTTATGATATTTTGAGTGAACGTCCTTCTGCCTGCTTTGAGATTTCTTTCCTTGTGCATCATATCTTTTCTGACTATTCGAATTTTGGCTTTCATTCAAAATTGATCCATCGCCAAGGTCCTTGTCAACGTCCTTGAGGGGTTCTAACATTTTTCTTTTATTTTTTGGCTATAAAGCATGCCACCTCAGCAGAAAAAATTCCACGTTATTTTTCCGGTGACCGGCAAGTGAAGGTTCAATAAAAAAAAATGTTAAGTATGATATGCCATTAGCAAAAAGGTAAGTTTGGTTTATTAGATCAAAATGACCATAAAATTTGGTTTATTAGATTCCAATTTTCCAAAATAAAATGTGATAAATGTCAAAAGATAAATGAAAAATCTATAATTACAATTGATCTTTTTTAAATCGAACAAGAGTAGACCTAAAGCTGCTAATCTTTAATCTCTTGTATAATAAGTATGATCAAGGCTGGCTTGTGCATGAAGTTAGGTCTTGTTAAGGTTTCGTAGTGGCAGTGACATGCATGTTCATAATTAAGGACACGTTCATTGGCGATATTATGCCGTAGGACTAAACAAACGGTTTAATTACTCCGTTAGGGCTATTAATTTTTCAATATATACCATGTTTTAGTGTAAGAAAGTATTATTATTATATTCATTACAAAAATATTATCAGAAGAATATAATTTTATAACTTTTTGATAAAATATGTTATGAGAAACTTTTTGAAAGTGGAGATTGGGTATGTATTTGTTTTTTTATCCTCCCCATTTGTTTTTTGAAAATAATATGAGTTTTGGAACAAGAAGATTTTTAAGTATTTTATTTTGATATACATTTTTGTATATTAAATTGAAAAATGATATAATTGACTTCTACAATTATAATACGACATATATATTGTATAAAATTGTATTTTATCCATAATTTTAAAAATTTACAAAAAAAATGTCTAACCGATGGAGTTCATTCGATTAAGGTGTATTTGTAACAGTTGGTATAAGCAACACATTTTAAGCTTTTTATAACCGATGGAGTTCATTCGATTAAGGTGTATTCGTAACAATTGGTGTAAGCAACACATTTTAAGCTTTTTATAATTGATAATTAATGATACCTATCAGAAAAATGAAAATGATATGAGTCTTGGCGCAGACACCTCTTAAGTGTCTTGCCTTAGAATAAAATCTATATACTTATATATTACATTGAAAAAATAAAATGATTTACTTTTAAATTATAATATTGCATATAAATTGTATAAAATTATATATTAAATCTATAATTTTTAAAATTGACAAAACTGTATCTAAAATATCACTTACGGATGGGATTCGTTCAATTATGGTTTCATTTGAATTGTAATTGTTAGCGAGCCAATACATTTCAAACTTCTTATAATTGACAACTCATAACTATCAAAAAATTGGTGTCGAAAATTATAATAAGTATTAATTTCATAAAAAGCAAGACACTTAAATACTACTTTCGTTCTTTTTTATCTATCATTTACGGTTTTCAGTTTCAATTTTTAATCAATAATTTCTAACATAAAACTTTTATAAGAAAAATATAATATTATACTTTTTGAATAGTATTTTTGACTACGAATCTAATGATACCAATTTTGTATGATGATCATTATACAAATTAAGATATTAGCGGTTAAAGTTTTTAACACAATTTCTTAGGCAACAGATAAAAACAAGCGGAGGGAGTAGTGTTTTAACTCAAAACACCTATCATTGCTCGTCAAAAATCTTAATAAGTATTAATTTCATGAAAACTAGACACTTGAACAATGTCTTATCTCATAAACATATCATTACTCACTTTTTTTTTTATTTTTAAGGGACATATCATTACTCACTTTTGAAAATGATAGTGTTAGGGGAGTCAACTCGACCCGAATTTTTAAACCTAAAATAAAACGAACCCGCAATAGGGTGCATATCGAATGTGACCCGACCCAATCGGCCCAAATGGACAGGGTTTAAGGGAGGAGTCAAGTGCACTATCAAGAGGGAAGAAAATGGCTGGCGTGAAGTGTGAACTACTCAACATTTTTCAATCCTATAAACTATCTGCGCTACAGCTATCAAGGTTGAATTCTAAGCATTTTCAATAATTGAGAGGATCTCAGTTTTTATCACATGATTAATTAAAGAGTGCTTAAATAATAAAATCACCACCATTATGATTACATGATACATGCAAAAAAAAAAAAAAAAATAGAGTAATTTACATTTACCATATCTTAAATTTGTTGTAATAACTTTTACACTTTTTATTTTTTGTGAAGTTATTTTTATCCTACTTCATTTGTGTTTTAGGTACTTTTATACCCTTGATTTTCCTCTTAACAATTTTTTCGTTAAATTTTAGGTGAAAAGGGATTTTTCTTTAATTATAAAGTGACGATTTTGTGATCAACTTTTGAGTCCTTGCCTTTACTCCTTATGATAATTTCTATTCCATGAGATTTTGAAATTATTTTATTAAAATAAATGTTAATTATTTGAAGAAAATTATTACTATGTGATTTTGAAATTATTATGCGGTTTTCAGTCTTTTTCTTTAATTATTATGCGATTTTGAAAGTACTGCAATATTTAAATATTTAACATCCATGTTAATTATTTGAAGAATTGTGCAAAATACCTGTTAGAAAATTATGTTCTTAACAAATCTAATATGTTAAGGAATTATTTTATTAAAATAAATGTTATAGGAACTCATAGGGTATATTTGTATTGTAGTATATTAATGAATTTGATTATTTGAAGGATTCTAAATAACTATATATGATGTAAGAAACGTTCAAATACTAATGGATTATTAAAAGATATTAATTTCAAACATATAATAACTCTGTTCTTTGGATTGATAACTTTTTTCAATCAAATCCAATCCAACCTTACACAATTCCCCAAAAAAGTTTTCTCTCTAAAAAACAATTTACCAAAAAAGTACCATAACTTATCCAATTCAATCCAATACAACCCATGCAAACTTCATTTTATCCAATCCAAAAAACAAGATAACTACCTCATGGTTTGGTATATGTATAAAATAATTCAAAAAGAAAAAGATGATATGACCAATGAGAATGTGACTTTTCACCCCATGTTTGAATTATTCACTTTTACTATTTCTTGATCATTTTTTTTTATTGATATTTCTTGATCATTTAAATAGGCTATTGGGTAGTCATAAATTAAGACCAATGTTTTATTTAATGAAACATATCAAATTGATTAAGTCAACATTTTCAGTATGTAATAAATAGTATCAAAATTTTTATTGGGCTTAATTTATACATTTCATTATCCTTTTCAATTGTATAAATTTATAAATTAAGTTAATTAATTATTTCATTATATAATCAAGTAACAATTATTCTATATTGTATGAAGCATTATATTTTTTTCGATTGTTGATAGCTAAAAAGTTTAAAAGTTTACATAGTACAGCAAACCGCAAAATACAACAATAACCAACCAGCTCTAAGAGAAATTAAAAATGTAACAACCAAACACTGCCAAACATAAATAGCACAGCAAGGACGTTCGCATCCACGACAACCAAAATTCATCACAACTCAATAACGCAGCTAAAAGATCAATAACTTCAGTTTAGTGGAACATCGAGGACTCACACGCCTATAGCATTGCTAACAATCTCAGCCATACGATCTATCTTGGCATCGATATTATTAGTTTGGTTTATGAAGCATTATATTTGAAGCTTGAAATAAAAATGTATGTATAGAAGGGCAGGAGTGAAAAAGTTATAAAGGGATTAGTACATATGCATCTCTTAATTTGTTATTGAAGTTTCAAGCGCCTTTCCTCAAAAAATAAAATAAAGTTACTTGCAATTAGCGCCGGCAAAAATTTGGGTCGGGGTAAATTCAGGTCTGACAACTTCGGACAATGTCAAAATTCGGACGAGAAATTCATGTCCGGACCCGGTTTTATTTCGGGTCGAACTGGATCGGACAATTCGGACGAAGCAAAAATCGGGTTCGGACAATAGATAAAAAAGAAATTTTATGTCCAAATATTCGGTCAATATCAAAATTCGGACGAAAAATATATGTCCAGACCCGGTTTTTTCCGGGTCCGACGAAATTTTGCCAGCGCTACTTGCAATGTTTATATCAAGTATATGCTATCTTTTATTAGGTGTTCTCATATATAACGGAAAAATAGATATGATATTCACGAACTAAACCATATATATATATTTTAAGAACTCCATTAACTTTAAATACTTAGTCTTAGTTTTCCAATCGTCTCTTTGTTCAAATGATTATTGGCATATGAATGAATAATGCGTGATTGGATTTTATAATTCATTAAAGACAACATTATTTTGTGAATGATTTGTGCTCAATCAATGGTGCACATATATAACCCTAATCTATTATCTATTATCTATCTATTAAATATATATTAAAACAAAACCCAAATCAATATGTTGTTGCCATGTGTCACTCACTAATATAAAGTTATTTTAAAAATAAAATTTTATTCAAGTCATTAAATGTTACTTTGACTAATCAACAAAACTAACAAAACAACACAAAAAAACATCAAAAATTAGTAAACTAGCCCATCACTATATTTTCTAAAAGAAAACCTTATCTACCTTGAAATATTATCCAAATATTGGTAACTCTTCTTTTCCATAATGTGAAGTACAACGGCAATAGAGGCAAAAAATTATAAAAAGATAAAATTATAGTTAAAGTTATACTTATTGCAATCTATAGAAAACAACGTCACATTCAATCGAACAATGAATAAGAAAATGGAATCAAACTTGCAAAAAAATACAAAAATGACAAATAAGACAAATTAAACGGTGCAACACACGGGTACAAACACTATTATGTGTTCAAAACAAAATTATAACACATATTTCTTAATTTTTTTATCATATTAATAATAATATTTAATTCACTAAATTGAAAAATAAATTATTTAATAAATATTTTCTAATATATCTATATATACGAAAAATAAATATTTCAATTTTGATTAGCTTAACAGACATATTCTTATCAAAAAAATTTAAGACATAAGTCTCAATAATTCAATAATTGACAATCTTACCGTGCATCGCACGGGATATATAGCGCTAGTTTGAGTTTATACAATAACACTGCAATAATTAATTAGTCTCTGTGATAAATTTATTTATTAGTTTGAACCAAATATATAGGAATTTAAATGCCTTAATGATGATTTTTCTTTTGGATGAAAATGAACGTACTATAATATCTATATAACGTAAAGAAATGAATTGATTGGGGTTTTTACCTCTTGAGTTTGATTGAGGTTTTTTTCTCTTGAGTTTTTGTGAAAGTAGGATTCTAGCCTCTTGTTGTTCAGCAGGCTGGTCAAGCCATCGTTGAGGGTGCTAAGCTCCTCTAGGATCGCATTGTTAGTCTCCCTTTGTTTCCTCTCTCAACGTGTTTCCCATCACTCGCATTGTTAGTCTCCCTATTCTGTTGTTCATCATCTTTCCTCTCTCAGCATGTTTCCCATCATGTTTCCTCTATGCGTCTTACATCTCTGAAAGTTTCTAAACTCACCCCACTTTCATCTTCATCCTCCATTCTTCATCTTTCGTCTTTCCTTTTTGAAATTAAAAGTTTCATTCTTCATCCTTATTGTCAGTCAAATTTGAGAAATGAATTTGGTAAGTTATATCTCGTTCAGTTTCTATCAATCTTGTTTTACTTAATTAGGTTTTGTGGTTAATTTGTAACAGAAAAACCATACCAATAAAAAACAATAGCTGAAAAAACCCAAAACCCCTAAGTTTCGCTTCTGTCAGGATGATACAAATTTTCGATGCTTTACTTCTGGCAATGAATGGGTGTCGAGCAAATTGGGGAAACGTCGATGGAGGGAGGCGTCAAGGCGACAACTATGTAAATGTGTAAACCATTTTTTTAGGGTGGGGGGAGGGGGATAAATGTGTCTTTCTGTACTTTTAATTGGGGACATTTTAGACTTTTCACACCCTTCTACAGGGGTACTTATTTCATCCACCGGAAAAGTGCAAAATAATAAGAGGTTTAAAGTTGAGGTAGCGTAAACCTGATTTCCCCAACCTTGTGGCTAAAATCCTACTTTCACAAGAACTCAATGGGTAAAAATTTAATTAGTTCGTAAAGAAACTACGTATAAACACTTTGAATTAGCACATGTGATTATCATGTTGGATAAGAATATTGACCAACTTTCAAAGTCAATATTGAATCCTTGGATCATGTATTGACCCCTTGGATTAAGTCCTTGATTCATGCTCTTGAATGGGAAGGATTTGATCCTTCATCCAATATAAATATGGGATGATTCTCATTCATCCAACTCACCACTTTTCTCTTCTTCTGCAAGTTTCTAGAAAGTCTCAACACACTCTTGGAGGTATTGTCTGTGCCAACTTTATTTGAGAGTCCTTGAGAAATGTTGTTCTTTACTCACAAGAAGTTAGGTTTTACCCTTGAGTCTATTCACGGTCTTGTCAATAAGTCTTAAGGAACTCGATTCCTAGCCATCCAAGTGATCTCTCATCTTGTGTTTTGGTGACTGTGTTATCCCCAACATATTGACCTCTAAAATTCTTTACCTGTGGTCCGTTACGTGAATACTGTAACTAAGTCTTGGACCAATGACCCATCTTCTTGTCATTTTATTAACTCATGCTACTATTTTCTTCCATGTGATTATTTGTGGTTTTTATTTTGGTAACTCAATTGAAGAAATTTTTTGATGATGGTATCATAGAAATCATGAATCTTTGTTGTACCATCCACATGAACCAATGAACATCAACATGGGCTCCCCTAGGAACAACAAAATCAGACTCATTGTGCTTCGGGTGTCACATTTACTTGCCCCTCCCCTAGGAACAACAAACAAGTTAGAAAGAACACAAACAGTTGGAACAAGCGATAGATTAAAAAATAGAATGAAATAATAAAATTAGAAGGGTCACAAACAGTTGGAAGAAAAATGGCAGACAACAAAAATGCAAGCCAATCCAGAGCTAAAATTACGATTAAAGGAAAAAAAATTGATGAATTTGAATAGGGTATTGAAGAACTTACAGAGAAATAGGAAACCTAGATGAGTTTGAAACCCACCAAACATGAGTGCGTCAACCGTCGACTGAGCGTCAACCGTTGACCGAGCATGAGGACTGGTAAGCGTGAGTCCGTGAATCGAGGTCTACAGTAGAGACATACTGGAGGGAGAGTACAAGGAGCAAAGTGTGCGTGAACCACCAAGGCACCGAATGAGGGAGGAAAATGGTGAGGAACCGAGCGTGAGTGCGCGACTGCATGAACCATCGACTGAGGGAGGACGATGTGAGGGATGAAGTTGCTGGGGGGGGGGAATTGATGGTGAGTGACGAGGACGGAGAGTGAAGGCTTTGTAGAGAAGATGGTTAGGGAGCAGAGAAGAGTGGCGAGTGAAGAGAGGAGTGATTGATTGCAATTTAGGAGTTAGGGTTATAAAATTTAGAATGAGATATTTGAGGATAGGAATATGCTGGATAATTGAAATTACAATCATATCCTTACTATTTAGATATATAATTCAATAATAATAAATGTAACTATATAATTTTGTAGTAGGCAAGGACGCAAATACGGGGATAGGTACATGGAACTTTACCCAATGGGGAAGCAGGGACGGGGACGAGGTAAAATTTGTCCCCATACTCGCCCCGTTCCCGCGTAGGGATTTAAAAGTCTTCCTCGAACTTGTCCTCGTCCATGTCCCCTTCAAGGATGCAGAATTTTTCCAGGCGGCGGGCCAAATCGGTTTAGGAATTCGCTGCACGTTGTAAATGCAGTTATGAGCAGTCGTACTAGCTGTGTGGATGAAAGAGGCGTTGGAGGTTCTAATTGGATTGTCCGCATTCAAATTTCAACTGACACCTAGAGCATTTGAGCTTCCATATTAGGTTGGAACGTTAGGAGAGAAAAGAGGGTTGAGGTGAAAGTCATTGTTGGACTAGAAAGACTTAGACATAAACGACTTTTAGAGATTGGATTAGAGAAGGAAAAGTATGGGTTTCACGAGGGACAACATCAATAGGCTTATAAAGGCAACCGCAAGAAGGCTCTAGAGAGAACGCTTACTCCTACGAGAGCAATGTGGTCTCACCATTTCATTGAGCAGTCCAAACAAAATCCAAGCCATAACACATATTCAAGTAGCGGAAAATTCAGTTAAGTGGCCCAAATGGACCATGATGCAAGATGGTCCTGGGATCACCATCTACTTGCTGGTCATTTATACATTGAATACACTCAACTTTTAATATATTAATTAAATTACTTATATATATATATATTAATATATTAATTAAATTACTTATATATATATATATATATATTGGAGAATTGGATTATAATAATCCCAACTTTAAAAATTGGAGAGCAATAATCCCTATTTTGAGTTTGTATTCTAGGGTCTAAAAAAAATAAAATTGTATTATAGTGGTACCAAATCCACCTCCACATTCTTTTTATTTTTTAATGCCTACCCCATATTATTTTTGTTTTTTCGTTCCTGCCGCCATAAAGGTAATGAAATATAGTTGCTAAAACATTTTTTAAATTAAATTTTTGAGACTCCGAGTAATTATTATGATTTTTTAAAATGAATAAAAGTGAAAAATCATAAAAAAATGGAAAAAGTTGAAAAAAATTGGGAGGAATGTCGTAAATTATTAAAAATCGTGGTAAAGTGTTACACTAAGTTTTGAATCAAACGCATCACAAAATCTATGATATTTAGGGTATACTACTCTTGATGATGTCTCACTACAATACAATTTTATTGTTTTTGGAGCACCAGAATATAAACCGAAAGTAGGAATTATCGCTGTCCAATTTGTAAAAGTTTGGATTATTATAATTCAATTTTCCTATATATATTTATATATAATAAAAAATTGATTGGACCTAAGATCCAAAAAAAGAGAAAACATTATTGGGCCAATCTATATTTACAGGGCTCACTTTTTAGGTTGGGCCAATTTACAACCGAGAAAAAAGAAATGAAAAAAACCCCTCAACTCAATCCTTCTCTTGACGTTTTCACACTGTCTCTGTGTGTCCCTCTCAAACTGAAAAACCTCCGAAGCCACCTTTTGACTATTGCAATTGCAACAACATTTTGTGTTGTAATCCCAGCCAAAATTCCCCAATTTGCAGCTCAAGAACACGCAACTTCGTGCCCTAACAATCAATCAATCAATCTCCTGCATTTGATTTCCTTCCGTCGAACATTCGGCAATTGAATTGAATCTGTCGGGTGGGTGAATCGGAAAATGTCGTGGCTGAGGACGGCGGTGAGCAAGGCGGTTGAGGTTGGGAACAAGAACAACATCACTCGCACTGTTAAGAATTATGCTGATTCTGTTGTCCAGCAGGCTGGTCAAGCCGTAGCTGAGGGTGCTAAGCTCCTCCAGGATCGCATTGTTAGTCCCCCTTCTTCTAGTCTTTGTTCTGTTTTTTGTTTGATTTTGGAATGTTGGATTTTGGATAGTGTTTGAGTATGAATGTGTGTGGTGTCAATGCATGTTGTTGTTGTTGAAGTTAGGCGTTTGGGGTTTTGCTTGTTATTTTGGTGGCAGTTTGAGGAGTGATGGGGAAATGGGGTTTTGAGAAATGATAGAATAGTTGTTTAGTTTAACTATTTTAGTTTTTGTCAATAAGATCAACTATTGAAGAGTGATGGGGGAAATGGGGTTTTGAGAAATGATAGAATAGTTATTTTGTTTAACTATTTTAGTTTTTACCAATAAGATCAACTATTGAAGAGATTTATCTTATACAATGGTTTTTGAAACATGATGATAGTGATATAGATAGCAACGACTATCCACATATCGAAAGTGTGGGGCATACCCCAATAGTTGCTTTGCTTCAACAGTTGCTTTATATGATTTTAAAGAAGTGCATTCAAGCCTTGCCCTTGGGTTAGTAAAGATGTGTATGATAGATAAATGGCCAGTGTAAGGGCGCTTGCAAGGGACGTAGGCAACTTCTTCATTGATGTATATTTTGTTGTCAAGAAAACACTTTTTTTCTTCACAATTGTTATGGATGAGCTTACTAGAGAATTTGGGGTGAGATGTGGGTGTAATGTTATATGTGGTGCCTTGGAAAGTTACTTTAGGGAGAAGAAAGCTTAGTTTTTTTTTCTTTTTTTTTTCTGCGCCGTTCCTGATGTCATTTTGTGGTTGTCTGTGGAGGCAAAGGAATAGGAAAGTTTTTGATGGGGTGGAAATGCCTATTCTGTGATTAAAGGGTAAGTGCTTCATGACCTTATGCTTTTGGAACGAGGGGGGTTTTCTGTTCCTCCTTTTTTGACGTCTTTTTGTTTTGTAGATTTCCTAGCATTGAGTTGTAATTAGTTCTTGTAGGATGGTTTCTCAGCATCCTTTCTTCTATTATTATCTTATGATCTTTTTCTTTTCAAAAATGTTTTTGTTAAAAATATTGTTCAAACAAATATTCTTGGGTTCATGCTTGGATAATTTCTCTCTACCTGTCAGCAGCCGAAATAGGCAGAAGTTCAAATTTTCAATTTTTTTCCCACTTGGGCAGGTGTGTTTTTTTTTCTTGGGGGGGGGGGGGGGTCGGGGGGAGAAGGTTTCACTGGTTCGGGGTTTTAACTTTTAAGGTTTGATGGGCATAAAGACCAATAGCAAAGTTAGATGTCAACTAAAAAGAAATGCTCTGCGGCTGGAGCATGTTTATGCTCTACCTCGTATGTTTTCCTATAGTTTATGCTGTCTCCTCTGTTTCCATCACCTCTGTAAATAGCATCTTGTGTTGGGTTTATGTCGTATCCTTATTTTTCCAAATATCACGTGTGAACTTATCAAGGTAAACATTGTGGCCCTGTCTTGACTCCTAGTCTGTGCTTCTTAGGGTGTATGAAAAAATAGATCTTAAAACATTCTTGTGTTATGTTTCTTTCACACAAATGAAAGTTTTGTCTCACTAAGTGAAGTTTCATAACATACCAGCTATTTGTATTTGAAACTTTAAGGTTCAATTCCTGTTCCCTGGTATTGAAGGTGCTGAATAATTTTTTTTCTTGTATCTTCACTCAACACAGTGGAGACGAGCTGATGATGTGTTACTTTTTATTAGTAAAAAAAAAATGCTGTATCCTGCTTCTTCTTTTATTTATTAATTTTTTTCCATCTCTTTAAATACTGAAGCTTCCTTATTAAAGCATTTTAAATTTAATGGCTGCATGGATATAACAGGTAGCTCGGAATCCAAAAAGTGCTAAGAATGCTGCCAAAAGATTGGAGGAGGCTGCCGTCAGTTGTCGGGGTCCAGAACGAGTACAGCTCTTAAGAAGGTGGTTGACTCTTCTCAAAGAAATTGAGAAAATGTCTGGAGACTCTAAAGAAGAGAATGCAATGACTCTGGAGCAGCATCTTATCTCTGAGGAGAATAAGGATAGCACAAGGAAGCCATCTTTAGTAAGTGGAGAATATTTTAATAAGTTTCTTTGTTATGTGTGCTCGACCTTCTCAACTAGCTTGAGTTGCTCCTATCTACGTGCATACTTTTTTATGTTCAAGGTGCACTTCAGCTGTCGGCATACTGGATTTCTCTTGTGTACTCTTATAATTAAACTGGATTCTAGAGTGCGATGGTTTGCGTAATTTTGAATTTGATTGTCACGTATCTTGTCAAAAAAAAAAAAGTCATTAATCTTACATGTTGAATTTTAATGCTCAACCTGCAAAGGGGGAGAGACAAAGTTATCTTTGATGAAAAGAAGACTTTGACAATGCTTTCAGAACTGTGGTGGTCCAAGGTTGATTGGTTTTCTATTCAAGCTCATTTTTAGGTTGGAATTTCACTATCCATGCAACTTCGGATGTGGAAGCATGTGTTTTTGTGATTATGTTGTTATCGTTTTCTGCTTTTGTATCATGTCAGATACTGCATGATGGATCGTACGCAAGAGTATAGATTGTTAGGACTTGGGTTATAAAGAGTAGAATAATGTGCCCAACAGTTGATCTAGTAGGATTTTGTGGAGAACAAAGAGCGGAAACTCTGAGCTTGAGAATCTGGCCATTTCTGATAATGTTGTCCACAAAGAGAGCATTGTATGTGAGGCAGCTTATTTGAAGGCTGAGCTTGCCTTTTTGTCCAAATTTCCCCAGATCTGGTGCTGATTGCTCAGAAGGAGGATCTGGGGAGCAAGAATTTTGGGGATTTGATTGCACTCATAATCAAAATTGTTTCTGTAGCTGGTAGTGTATAGAATTGAGAGTGAACGTGTTGAGGAAGGCACTGCCCGTTTCTGATCACCAACTTGCAAAAGGATGGTGCATAAGGTTAGATACAGGTCTTGGGAAATTTGATGACTTTCTTTGCCTTTGTCCATGTATTCTTCCACTTCTTACTGAACTTTAGATCAATCATTACATGCTTGTCACCCCTTCTTGCTAGTGCAACCTCAGAATATCTCTTTCATTCTGTAGTCTGGTCTTTGGTGCTTCTCAGTGGAAGAAAACCTACGGGTTTTATGTAGTTCTACTTGCTGGTTAAATTTATTTAGCTGTGCTTTTAAGCCTGTAATAAGCAAATTACTGAAGATACATTTGTCTTTGGAATCAACTACAGTGATTCTTCTTGCAGAGCTTGTGAGAGTTTTGTACGTCAGATGTTAATATCCTAGCTAAGACAGTCACTAAATGTGCCCTCAAGCCCTGCAATTTAACTTGTCTTTAAATGGCCTTGCACAATTCTGCCTGAGTTCAGGAACTGGGTGCTGTCTTATTTGTTTCGTGCAGTTTCTGACTATTGTGCCCTTTATTGCCATAGGCGTTCTTTTATGATTCAGATGACCCAGATGAACCGATGAATTTCCGGGATGTTTTCCTGTACAGCCAGGCTCTTGAGGGCATAACATTGTCAATGGTATGATTATAGTACTCCTTTGCTGATCTTGTGCTTCCTTTTGCAACTGTAGTGTTTGGGAAGGGCCTGTAGAGGCATGTGTCACCTTGGATATTGTGTTCATTTTTGAACCTTTTGTTACTTGGCTTGTTTTGTGGACGGGTTCTTATTTGTTCCTTGCTGTTTTTCCTTCATCATCCATTTTCATTTTTTCTTGGAGGAGGGGGATTGGGCATGAGTGGATGAGGATTGATTGTTCTCCTTGTGCAATAGAAGTATATGACACTACATTTGTTTCTTATCACAACTAATATTGGTAAATTATTGAGATCTTATTTTCAGTTAAATAATCTTTGGATGTCTGTCTGTGAATCAGATACTTGATGCACCGACTGAAGAAGAAGTTTCCTTACTTCTAGAGATGTTTGGGTGAGTTCCTCCATTAGCAAGTTCAATACCGTAATGCAATTTGAATTGTGGCTAAGAGGTTTGACTGAAACCATACTTTTACTGTATATGATATTTATGCTCTATGTTGCCTTGATTCGGGTAAGGGTATGGGTACATGTGTATGTCGGACGCCTATATTTCAAAATTCATGGACGCGGGGATTGTGTCTAAACTTTGGACACAGGTTATAAAAGATGTAAATCTTTTTTTTCTCTTACCACAAAAATGTAACTAAAATAACATAATGCTAAAATTATATATAAAAAATTAAAATATATAACTTGGGCCAATTTTAGTGTATAAGATTTGTTTAAGTTTTTTTAAACCTAGAGCTTTTTTTTTTATAGGAAAAAAGTTAATATATTAATCACAAGGTCGAAAGTGCTTTTTTTAAAACCTAGAGCTTTTAGTAAGACCCCACAATAAAACTACTATTTGGGGTTATCTCAAAAAACCCTCTATCCTTGTTCTCTCTTCTCCCATAGTGGAGTGGCAGAAAAGCAAAGCAACAGAAGCATGGGTTCTAAATGAAGCCCTAATTTTGTGTCCAGTGCCCGCTCCAGCTCCAGGGGGTGAGTGAGTGAGAGTGAGAACTGAGAAGAGACTGAAGTCGTGCATGGTTCTCAATTGTCCCAAAGGACTTCAAAGACAGGGATGCGGTCGAAGTTGCACCAGTTTCTTCAAGTTGTGTCGATTGTCCACCATTTTCCTCAAAGTCAAGAAAGCATCCATGGCTGTCAAAATCGTTTGGTATTAGGTCTTTTCTCCTTTTGTCATCCGTTTGCTTGCCTTCATTTTTTCCTCAAAAAATTACTCGAAGGTACCCCAATATTTGGGGTAACTATTTTTCGGTACCCCAACTTTTCAAAATTCATTTTGAGGTACCTTTAATTTTTGGTTTGGTAATTATTTGGTGCTTTTCCGGCCATTAATTTTATTAAGTGACCGAAATACCCTTATTCTTCTTCTTCAAGGGTATTTCTTCAAAAATGGGAGAACAAGGGTATTTCGGTCACTTAACCATATTGATGACCGGAAAAACACCTAATAATTACTAACCCAAAAATTAAGGGTACCTCAAAATGAATTTGAAAAGTTGAGGTACCGAAAAATAGTTTCCCCAAATATTGGGGTACCTGTGAGCAATTTTTTGTTTTTTCCTTAACCCCTAATTAGCCGCGTCAGACACGAGGTGCTGGACACAAATTTCGTGTCGTGTCGTGTCAAGTCGAGACGGATACAACACTCATTTAGCCAAGTCAGAGCACCATAGTTCTTGACGGATACAACACTCATTTAGCCAAGTCAGAGCACCATAGTTTATGCTTAATGTACACAATTCATGTTAAACCTGATGGTGGGTAATACAGCCGATGAGGCATTGACATTGTTTCCTAGTGGCGGCAATTCCATGTTTATTCAGGCCATTCAAAGTTTTCATGGCTGTTAACTTCAGGGTCCCTTGGATTTAGTCGAGGGATAGAAGTTGGCTTGGTTTCTAGGTCATAAAGAAAAGAAGAATATAACGTATACAGTTTTTGTTGGAAGGTTGTAATGTACTTGGTAATTAAGGATGAAAAGTATAGTGCTCATGGCTCATGGCTCATGGCTCAAGTCATTCCAATTCTCTCTTTTAATTATATGGGTTGGCCTTGTAATGTGGCAGAAAAACTGTCCGTTATGATTTGAGGCTGGGGTGAGAGCATGTTTGGCCTGTAGAAGATCTGAATGCTATCTTGGAACTTGTGGATCCCATGGCATTTCAGTTATTGAGTACTGTGAAGGATGTGCTGGTGGCTTGGAGCCGTAGGATGAAAAAAGGTCGGTTCGTGGTGTTTGGAAACTGGAATTTGGTTCCTTAAGCTTTTTGGTGAGCCATTTGGAAGGATAGAAATTGACGCATATTTGAGGACAGAGCTTTGTCCCTTGATTTCAAGCTCTACTTTTTGAGGGTGTTGTATAGTTGGAGTTTGGTGCTTAAAGGTGATAGTTCAAGCTCTACTTTTTGAGGATGTTGTATAGTTGGAGTTAGGGGCATAAGGGTAATAGTAGTTTGAATTTTGTGGATTTGTTGATATTATTACAATGAAAGGGGAATAACATTTTTATATCTGCCCCCATTTGTAAATGGACAAGATCCCCTTGGTGTCCTTGCAATACATCTTTTGATTGCTTATGAAAAAGAGTTTTTCACATGACTTTGGGTGGCTTCTTGAAAATCTGCAAGTTCGAGCTATGTTATTCTGAATTTAGTGGGATACCTTGTGGGAACCACCTCTTGAATGGTTTGCACTTGCAGCAAGCCGTCCACATTCACAATTCCTTACCAAGGAAACCTGGGAGTGCCTTTTCCCATTTCGCTCTCTCAGGAGGGCAAGGATCGTCAATGTGTCAAAGGTAGTATCTTCTTAGCCCAGCGTTGGGAATCTGAATCTGAGTGTTATGAGATCAACTTATGAGACTATTCAAACTTTCTGTCGTGAAGGTTTAATATTTAACCCAAAAATTCAGGAAGCCTTCTTGAGTGTTGGATAGATATTGAAATTTTCGGGCGAACATAATTCATCCTGACATGACAGGCATTGACAGCTCTTTGAAGACAGGGATGTGATGATTAGATTTGCTCATGTCAAAAGAATCAGCTTTATGTGACCTCATGTGGTGCTTCCTCGTTTTAAACCTTGTTTTCCATATATATTGTATGATTGTGCAGCCCTGCTGATGGCATTTCACTTATATTGATTTAGTATTGTCCAAAGAAAGCTCAATAAGAAGTCATTCGTGCAGGCTGTGTCTTACTGGTGGAAAAGAGGTTCATCATGCTATAATCAGCAGTATACAGGATTTGGGAAAAGTTTTCTCGAGTTATGAAGATGAAGTACTGGTAAAGTTGAATGTTTTTATTTGTTTGCTCTTTCGTAATTCTTTTATCATTAAATCCATTGGCTCTCTCTCTCTCTCTCTCTCTCTCTCTCTCTCTCTCTCTCTCTCTCTCTCTCTCTCTCTCTTTTTCTTTTTTCTTTTTCTTTTTCTTTTTTCTTTTTTTTACACAGCTCTAATTCTTTTGTGCTATTTGATTGGATGCAATGCAATGTGCAATGCAATTAGCTATCTAATATTAGGGGAGAAAGTTTATATAATCATGTTTGGTTACTAGAAAAGAAGTGATGCAATTGCTAATGTAAAAAGTTGATCAAGTGACGTGAATGTGACATCATGATGGTACTTCTGTAATTGTTAGGAGAGAATGGAATGAGAGAGAAGAAAGAGGTAAATGGAGAATGAAAGAGGACAAGAGAGGAGCGAAGGGAAAAGAATAGAGAAGATAGTTTGTGTATGTGCACATTTGTGTGTCTGTGTTTGTGTGTGTGCTTGAGAGATGAAAGTGAGGAGTATAGTACACAGTAGAGGTATACGCGTAATGTATGAGATATTTACATTCCTTACAACATTGTAATCAAATTAGGTTCGGTAGCAATAATCACAATTGCATAGCTTGAGATAACCTTCTCCATGATGTAATCATAATTACAGGGTTGCCAAACATGGTTCAATTATTTGCATATTTGGTCACTGTTGAATAAATAAGTTTCTCTTTTGGAGTTTAACTTTGGTACTTTATTTTGAGCTAGGTTTTCATACTGCCTGTCTGAGTGTCTGGTTGATCTGTTGTAAGGCTCTATGCACATGCTTCTACCGAGTTGCTTACTGGGGTCTTGTACTGGTATCCATGATTTCATATGAGGATGTAATAGCGTGCCTTAATTGGCTTGGTGGTATGTTTTCCAGGTAAAACGAGAGGAGTTACTCCAGTTTGCTCAAGGTGCTATATCAGGGCTGAAAATAAACGCTGAATTATTAAGGTGGTTGAAAAATCTTGTCTATTTATCAGTTCAGTTTGCGTGATATGGCAGCAGCCAATTATCTTAGTTGATTAAATCAGTTTGCTGGCAAGCTTTAAATTAAGACGCACTAAAGGGTTGTTCTTTGAGCATTCGACCACCCTGATCACTAATAGCAGTCTGCAAGTCGATAAGTTACCCTACAACTGTAATAAATATATTACTTAAATTATGACATGCTGGAAATTGCCATTCTAGTTTGTCAAACATGATCCCTCCCTCCCTGGATGATGTATGTGTGGTTCTTCAAGTCATTGGAAGCTTTGAGCTACAATCTAGAAAATGAATTGACAACTTATGGTCCGATATTATTATGCATAGTATTTAGCATCCAATTGTAATTCATGTTCTGTAGAATATCTAGAATATGATGCTGTTATGTGCACTTTGCTGAGCATGGGTCATATATCCTATCAGTCAGAATAAGGTGGAGCAGTGGAGTCACTTTATTTTCTTGATTATTATCGGGACTTGGGTCTTAAGATGTTGATTACTACTCGTAGGTAAGGCAGATGAAAAGTCGTCAGACGTTGGGGCTTACGATTTTTCTCACGATTTGTGATAGAACAATTCAATCAGCCAATTACCACTACCACCTGGTTTGAATCTCACCTTAACAAGGTTTTGAAAGGTCTAAATGTATTCTACTTGACCTGTGTAGTTGGAGCATAGTGCCTCATCATGGAAGCAACATGAGTTTTATGGATCTTGTAGATAATATCATGCGTGAGAACTTGAGGGAATGAGGGCTTGATGCTTTTTGTACTTGCCCTTTTTGTATGGGTGGCACCCCCATGACCTTCTCTAATGCAATTGTTTGATTACTCATAAAAAAGAGAAAGTGGAGGTTGGTTTCAAGATTTACAATACGTTCTGAAATCTTTTTCAGTTAAGATTTTTGCAAGGAAGTCGAACAGAAAAATCAGTTAGCTCTGATTATAAGACTGCTAATCAATGAAGGGAACATTCGATTCAAGCAAACTATGGCTGCGGAAAGGGATTTTAGAGGAAATTTATCTTTGCATTAGCTCTTTTACCTGCTAAAGGGTGAATACTGACAACTAGATAACCGAGTACAGTTGTCTTAGTTAACCAATTCTAAATCTAATCATATAATAACTCTAGGTCTCTTATCCCAAAACACTGCCTTGAGTCCCAGTTCTTTCATGGGGCTCCTATTGTCCTCCAGAATATTGACAACAACTCTTTACAGTATGCTTGTACTCCTTTCTAAGTATAGATCTTTTTTTTTTTTTTTTGAGTTTAGTTTTTGTGTACCAGCTATTGTAGCTCTTGCCTCCCACTTCATCTCTAGAGATCCTGATATCCACACTTAACTTCTTTGAGTGACTTCATTCTTTATTCTATCTAGTCTTGTGTGATCACACATCCATGATTCATCAGATCATTTTATTTTATCAACCGTTATTCTATTAGACTTGAGCTACCTTGTTCATTCAACGATTTGAATCTGTAATCTATTTTACCTGGAATCTCCATTTTATGCCTGAGACCTGGCAAAGGCTCCATGGGTAGGTCATAAGGCATGCGTCATACATGAATCTAATAGTGCCTTCAATGACAGATTAAAATGAGAAAAATGTGGTCCTTCTATCTTCTCCTTTCATCATCATTAGTGGCTTTTTCATGCATTAGTTGTGAGTGAATATGGCTTCAGTTCTATATTTTACACAGTGAAATGTTATGGAGCTATTAATTTGAAATTGCAGCTCCCACATGTAAAGAATGAGCCCCTGTATCTATCTCTAAAATTTGGATAGCGTTCCTTATCCTAAAAGTTAACGTTCCAATGATTTTGGCAACTGGATCTGTAGCTGTATCTGACACCCTGTACGTGAGTCCATGTAACCTAGCTAATGGTGCTGGTCATTTGATAAATCTTCCATTTCTGCCAAACACTCTTACCTAATGGAAATGTCCTTGGCTCCTTGTCCATGTTTCCATTGGCTTTGAAGGATCAAGCTAAGTGTCTAAATGTCTTGACTCTCATCCTTTGTCGCAATGGTCATTGCCTTTCCCTCTCCCTCATTGGACTGACATTCTTGGTCCTCCAGGCTCCATCTTCAACCTGCTTAATCTCATACAAGACTCATGAGTGTGCTCTGTCTCTTGAACTTGTTTTTACTCTAATATCATGATTAGTGCAAGTCATGGACGGATAACTAGAGTCTATAGTTTCCTCTCTCTTGAACAACCTGATTTTGACTTCAGTTTGATCCATTGACACAGTATCATCAATGAATAATACATACGTCATGGTCCCTTTTTTGAACATTGGGGCTTACACTCTGATATAATTTTATAATCTCAAGAACAGTTGGAATAGATGATGTCGAGGCCTGAAACCTGGTAGGAGTTACAAGTACACCTGAACATTGATTTGAATGCAATGTTCATTTTTTGCTGCTGATTTGTAAAGTACTTAGAATTCATGATTTGTGGATGCAGAGTAGATAATCAAGCCACAAGTCTAAGGAAAAGACTTGACGAAATGACAGTTTCATCTGGAGCTTCAGATGAAGATATCGCAACAGATTCTGCCAATGCTGCGATAGAGGTATCCACTACAAAGTGTGTTTACAGTTTTAAATACTAATGTTTCATAGTACTTCTGGCTAGTCTTCTCCCTTTGTATTATCAGAAACACCTATTTTGTTCACTCCATGTCTCCTACAGATTGTTATAGTTTTGATTTTCAAAAGTAACTAGTATTTATATTTTTATATGTGATTATAGTTAATCTAAATGTATGCTATTAAGTACTGCAGTCAGTTTTTTACTTTGTTTTGATGTCAAGATTTTAGGGTACAAGTGAGAAAAAGGAACTGTAACTGATTCCCCCTGTTGTTTGTTTTTTTTGTTCCCTTTTTCCTGCATCCCCCTTGCCTCAACAAAATACTGCGTCTGCTCTATGTTGTGTCTCAGAAATGGCATCAATTTTCTGAGGTAAAAGATCGAGTCTCCATTTTGAAAGGTAGAAAGGAACACGATCTAAATGATGTTCCATTAAATTTTAACTTGCACGAAGTTACTACCCCCCCCCCCCCCCAAACCAAAAAAAGAAAGAAAAAAAGAAAAGAGAAGAAAGATTTTACTTGCACTAAGCTACATAGGGTTTTCAGGACAGAGGGAGCATGCTATTCGAAGCAGTTCCCTTCTCTCATGGTATACAAAATGCAGTTTTGGTCACGGTTTTGGTTGTGGCATGGAAAATTGCTAAAATGCGGCAATTGCATTCATTATTGTTCATCGCTTTGGCCTGCCAAACTGAAAACCATTCTGTTGCAGCTGTTCTGTTGTGGATTGGCCACATTTTGAATCCATAAATATAAGCAAATAATTCTAACTGCCAAAATACAATTTTTCAGTTCTGAACATTGCTTCCACAAGGTTTGGGGTGGTAGATGTGAGTATGTGACTGTAAATATCCAAAGGGTTGGCTTTGTATTGACTCTCTCCAGTGGTCCTACCTGGGTGTATGTTCTTTCTTATTGATGGGATTTCTGCACCAACTGGCCTTAAAAACTATATGCAATTTTTTTTCTTTTATAAAGAATCTGCTGACATGCTTCTATGATTTTATGGTATGAGCTGTTTAAAGGATGAATGCATTGGACTATTGTTACTTTATCCAACTTTTCGTAGATATCATCTCCAATGTGCTCATACCAATATGCTCTTAGCTTGCTTGGTACCTGGTGTAGTGTGGTATACCACACGTCTTGGGATCGATTCCTAGGGATAATTTATTCTACTCTCCTTTGTGGAAGTAGGATGTGTTGTGCAGCGATGGGCCTTTGGGCCCGATATCGTCCCCTCCCCAATGTGCTAGTTGGCCCACTGAATTCTACAAATAAAATAAAATCTCCGATGTGGTCATTATTGTTTTCTTTTTAATACCTTGCTGTTATCCAGGGCTTGAAAGAAGCACTCGCACAAATTCGTATCTGTTCTAGACTTGAAGGGTTGTTGCTGAAGAAAAACTCGATACACAATGGGGATACTCCTGAAGTTCATGCTCAAAAGGTTATAGTTCCTTTTATTGCTTCTATGCTTTCCTGAGTTTATAGTTCCTTTTCCCAGCAAACCTTGTCGTATTAGAAGCTAAATTTCCCCCCTTTCATCTTTCAACTGTTTCGTCATTCTGTCTGAAACATGGCATGTTAACTGAAATATGAGTGTGCTTTTGCTTGATCAGTCAAGTGCTTGTTTTGTGATAAACTCTGTTCGACTTCAATGCTGTGAATGACATCTAGCTACAATTGTTGAGTGGACTTCAATGCATATTCATCCTGAGTGAAACTGTAGGCAGACTTGCAAAGTTTTCTTTATCCTTAAATAATCTTGGGTGCTAGACTGTAGTGAATTTGATGGTCTTTTGCATTCAGCCTCAAGGTTTAATTGAGTAAGATTCTGTTACCTGTATATCATTTCTGTTGGTAAGTGAATTTTGCTAGCAGGCTTTTAAATTTATGGACCTTATGTTCAGGAGAATACTTTCTGTTGACTTTTTCACTTTAATGATCATGTATTTGAGATTCAAGTAATTTACTGTTTATCACTGTTGAGCAGGTTGATAAGCTAAAGGTGTTGTGCGAGTCTCTCTCTAATTCATCTGTAAAAGCAGAGAAGCGCATAGTAGATACCAGGTAAGAAATGGTCTTTTCTATAGACTGTAGGCTCACATACATTTAGTCTGTTTCTTAATTCTTATCTGATTCTGCCACCCCCTCGAAGGCTAGTTTAAGGGTCAAGGTGGAAGGTTTTATCTGTTTGGTAACTTTGCTATGTGAAGTCCTACAAATGCTTGTCCATTGGGCTTCATGTTACTTATTAGGTCTTGTAAAGCTGCTTTATTTCTGTTGTGTTCTTAAAAATGTGTAGCCAAATGATATATTACATGGGCAAGGGGAACCTTGGTATGGAAGGAGCAGATACAAAATCCTCATGCTATATATACAAAAATCAATATCCTTCACTATTATGAGCTTGAGTCCAATGATATGAAATTCTTAGTAGGTATAATTTTTCTACTCTTGAAATCTTGATAAGGAATAACCTTGTAATTCCCCTGTCAAAACTATCCTGAAGAAAGAAACTCTGTAAGGAAGAGCACAAATGTTGAAGTGAATTTTTTTAAAAGCATATGAAAAATGAAGTTAGCAAAAGGGATGTGCTCAGCCCAATTCTTGTTACTCTTGGTACGTTTGAAATATTCCTGGCCTGCTACGCTGAAATTGCTTCTATTTAACATAATCTCTGTTGAAATCTTGCCTGCATTTACCCTCCATGCCAAGGGGCGGTTGATTTAGTGGGAGCTTTAGAATTCTAGGTGACCTTCACCAAAAACTTTTGCGCATTTAGATCCTTGCAGAGGTCCAGCACTAGAGTTTGTAATGGTAGAGGATCCCATAGCATCATGGGACTAGACTATAACATAACTATCTACAAGCATGCAATTCAAAGTGGATAGACTTAAGAAGCTTGCCTCATCCCCATCAGGTTGAACGTTAGTTCCTAGTGGTTCTGGCCCCCATTGCAAGAGGCCATTTTTTGTACTGTTGGCTTCTTATTGGTTGTGTTGACAATAACATCACTATAGTCACTATGAAATAATTGCTTTGCACCCTCCTCTATTGATCTCCTAATACTTTGTATTTTACTGAAGTTGCAAAATTTCCTTTTGTAGATGTTAAAAAACTGTGGACATGGCAAAAGTTTCATTGTTGGGATAAAGGAATTTGATTCAGAAAACGACTCATAGCTACCCTATGTTTTGTGGAAAATTAGGATCCTGTGTTTCTAGAATGCATTTTTAGCTCCCTAGGTTATGGGGGTAACTATTTAAAACAACATTTCCGGCGGAAAAACATTCATTCCGAGCACTTCAAGTGAGTTCCGGTTAAACTCACCGGTATTAACTTAAATTCCCTCCCATTTCTAACCCAATTTTTAAGGGGCTAGTTTGGTATTTTAAAATTCCCTCCAATTTTTACCCAAGCACGGTAAAACTCAACCGTATCAATTTATTAACTTAAATTGATCGGAAATTAAGTTTTTTCACCAGAAATGTTGTTTTAAATAGTTAGCCCCATAACCTAGGGACCTAAAAATGTATTCTAGAAACACAGGGTCCTAAAAGTAGTTTTCACAAAATGTAGGGTACCTGTGAGTCGTTTTTTGAATTTGTTTAGAGTGGGAATTAGCTACTTCAATTATCAGATCTGATTTCAATTTTCAATTTCAGAAAGAGTTTGCCTTACACTTACCCATACCTTTTCCTGGAGCTTTTCTCTTCTAGGTTAATTTCTCACAATGTAGTCTTCTGGCTGTTTACCATATGTGGGCCTTCCTAATTGTTTTTCCGTTACTGAATTGAAGTTTCGCACTATACAGTGAATTAAGCTTTCGTCCAAAGTGTAGTGCCTAATCCTGTTTTTTCTTTTCTGTTAGCTAATTATTGTAATTTTATTTTCCCTGAAACCAAGTGATTTCTTACCATAAAATTTTATGTTTTGTGATTGTTCCTTCTGTTTTACTAGCATTCTGAACTGTGTCTCATTACAGGGAAAACTAACTCATTTTGGTTGTGTATGAGTTTGGTTCCTTCCCCATTTTTGCAGCTTTCGTGGTTTTATCTGTGATTGAAAATGGATGAGATTAATTGTGTCTGTCAGTTTATGCTGACATAACTATTTGCTTTCAGGGCTATTGCTATAAGTGTTATCGGTTGATATTTTAAAACAATTGCTTGCTAATTTATAGATCTATTATACATTGATAGAACTCAGAGGGAGGAGGCAATGAAATTCCGCGTGTCAAAAGAAAGTGAAGTGACTGAGATAGAAAAGGTAATTGTGATACTGCTGTTGAAGTCTTGAAGATACACTTGTGTTTTCTTGGATCTCGAATAGCTCATATCAAAGAAAAAAGGGATGCAAAGTTATTGTATTGTTAGGTTTGTTTTTGTTTCTTGATCTGTTGCTTGAAGGTCAGCATGCTTGATTGTTTCGATATGTTCAAGGTTCCAAATTCACCATTTTGTACTGGGATTATGTAAAACTTCTGTTTGATCCATTGGCCTTTCAATCTTGTTTGATTAAACTACAAGTGGGACGAGGAATCTTTGACAAACTATTGTATTCTTGCCTTTTGTGACCGTTCTTCTCAATGTTTTCGGAAGCATATGGACTTCAATCTTGCATCAAGAGCAATTTTTTTTTTTAAAAAAAAATCTGATTTTCTTAATTGTTCCTGTGTCCAGGAAATAGGAGAAGAGATAGCTAGCCTGGAAAAGCAACGCGATGATCTTGAAGCAGAACTAAGAAAGGTAATGCTATGAGCCTATGATTCCCCCTCCCTCCCTCCCTCCAGGATCTTGATGTATCAGTTTGGTTACTTGCTTTTACATTGCCTTTCTCCTGCCCCTTTTATGCTTCTCGGTTACTGCTTTGCATGGTTTCTTACACTTACCTATTTTCTTGCATCTTTCTTGTTCCCTGTTTAAATTGTTTTTGTCCATACAGTTTTCACCAACTGACTCAATGCTGTTGTGATGACATTATTCATGTATTCCGTCCCGCCTAGTTGGTTAAGCCTTTCCAACTATGGTGTTTCTTGTCAACTATTCTTTTGTCGAAATACTATTAGAGATGCTAGCTATGACCTGATGGGCCCCCATGGAGCGTTGACCCAATGTGGCCTGAGGGAAGAGGAACAATTATGGGGGCTAAAGCCCAAAGGAGTCCTAGCATGCTCAGTACCAAGCCCAAGGGACTTGGTTCACCTCAAATTTCCTCAAAGAAGGGGAATTTGCGCCTCCTGGAATTCAAGCCAAGAGGCCAAGGATACATTAAGGTTGCATTGGATGGCCTTTTTTTTAAGAAAAAAAAAAAAACCTCAATCTTGGTAAGGACATGCTAACATACCTACCTGGAGAATAGAATTTGCATATGCAAAATGTAAACTATCCACAATATCAACCACATCAGTAGAGGAAAAGCTAAACTTACCGTTAATCCAAAAAAAGAGACTTGATGAAGGAG
This sequence comes from Portulaca oleracea, assembly GCA_029582165.1. Lineage (NCBI taxonomy): Eukaryota > Viridiplantae > Streptophyta > Magnoliopsida > Caryophyllales > Portulacaceae > Portulaca > Portulaca oleracea. The sequence continues at coordinate 41,965,770 of CM055872.1, read as the reverse complement.
TTTCTACTCGGTCAAGAACACTTTGGTTCCTTTCTCTCAAAAAAAAAAAAAAAAAGAAAAGAAATTGTATGACCACGGCCTTCTTTTTTGGTTCCCTGCCAAAGAAACCCTCTCTAGCATGAACATACAACACTTGTTACCTGAAATCTTCCCCCTTGTAAATTATCATCAGTCAAAATATCAAAAGTTTTCCTACCATTTTTTTACTTAAGATAGCTCGAGAGATCTTCCAGATCTATTACTTATTGGACTCCAGGATGAAAAAACTCAAACCGTTACAAAATTGATTACGCTAAAATCCAGACTTAGACTTAGAGAGGCTGCTTCATGCCCTTAACAACCACGAAGCTACATTTGCAGGCAATAGAAGCGAGAACCTCTTCCCTCTCCCATTTTCATAGATTTTCAATAAGTCTTCTTTAGCCCAACAAATGCTAAATCAAAATACTTATTTTCGATTGCCACAAACCTCTTACATCCCACTCTGTAGCACACAGTTAGCAGAATCTTTAAACCAAACACCACAGCAGAGAAGAGGAGGTCAGAGCAACACAAGCAGAAACAAAACAGCCAAACCTACTCAGCAATGAAGTCCTTGGAATACTCTACAGTGGGAAACTGCAGCTGAAATTTCTGGCAACTTTTCAATGACTGAAAAATTGCTGTTGAACAATCTGTCTGGCAGCAGAAAGTACCAGCCACTTCAAACAATCACCTCAACGCAGAAAGAAACCAAAAGCTTGAATATCTGGGGCAGCATATGAAGGTCACCAGCGGCAGGAGAATGCAAACTATTTCTTATCTGACTGCAACAGAAAGTTCCGCACCACCCCATCAGGCTCTTCTATGAAGACAAATAGAGACTGAATACTTGTCTGTGGGAAAGAAGACGATTTTACGGAGGCTCGTGGAGACCCAAGGTCCAGTGGATCCCAGGCAAGCCTCCGATAACTTCTAGTCAGTTCGGAGACTCCCCAACATCTCTCTCTCTTGTACTTTATTTAACAAGATCCTTGGAGAACAGCATATACGTTCTCAAACTATTTTATTCAATTCTTACCTTCTATTTTTGTTCTTGTTAAAAAGGAATCCTAAATCAGAATACTGTCTAGTGCTGGCCTACTGGCTTCTATTGAACCAGGACAAACTAGTATCAGCTGGAAGGGGGTGCCTTGTACCAATATTTGACTGGTTCAATAATGGGCATTGATCATCACTGGAATGGGTTCCATGTGCCAAAATTTGAGGCGGTTCAATATTGGGCTTGCATTGTGATCCCTCACTGGTACTTGTTACTTTGTAGAATCATACACAGCGGTATTTATGTCTGTTTTGTAAGTTCTACCTCTGAATTAAATCGTGCTATGTTGGTTGTTTGCATCTCAAATGATCGTCACCTCACCTAGATATTTTCAAAGTGAATTCTCGTGCATTTAGTGGAACAATAGAGGAGTATTTTCTCTTGTCTTAGCAGTAATATAAACACTAATTTCTTGCCAGTAGGTAGGACTTAGTCTCTTTCCTAGAGCTTGTTCTTTTCTTGCTGACATCAAGATTCCATTTAAATTTCATCGTCTGCATATGTTCACACACCAAGCACTCAGTTCCTTGCGATTAATCTCATGACAATATTAATAGAAGATAGTGTGGCAGAGAATTGGGTGTTGGACCTTTGGTATGAGCTGATTAGCTGCTATGTCGTGTATGGATGGTTTTTACTCCATAGTGACATGGAGTTGCACAAAAATCAGAATAGCCACTCTTTCTTGACAGTTGCTTTTACTTTGCTCGACTGCCTCTTGATGTTTGCTTCCTTTTTCTTCTGTGTCTTTTTTTTTTAAAATGGAATATGAAACAAAAAGGAGATTTGGTGCAGGTAAATGTGTCCTTGATTGCTGCTCGTAAACGTCTTCAAATTGCAAATGAAGAGAAGGAGCAATTTGAGGAGGCTAACAATCAAATTCTGGAGCACTTGAAAACCAAGGTCTAAATCTTTCCCCTCCCTCCCAACAAAAAAAAAAAAAAAAAAAAAAAAACACCCCTGGGGGATGATTACAGTACTTGGTAGCAGGAAGAAGGAATAATGACATATACTTGACGTTGTTCTTCAGGAAGAAGAGATGTCAAGATCAATTGTTTCTTGTAAGACAGAAGCTGATGTCCTCAAGACATGGATCAATTTCCTTGAGGACACTTGGGCTCTCCAGTGCAAGTTGATGGAGACAAAGGAAAAGCAAGCCAAGTATGTCTTAACTTATATCCCTACTATCTATGCTAGATATGAATTTCCTTTAGAAAGTTAAGCAACCTTTTAATTGCGAACCCTAGATTAGGGGTATGAAGAATGCCCCACTTGGCCCTCACATTCTTGAATAAGGAGAGACCAGTAGCTTTTATAGCGACTTTTGAGTTGGATCAATGATTAAAATGACAGTAAAAGGCAGTAACCAAATACTCAAAATGGCTGCTTAATTTGATGTGCTACCCCCATCCAAGACAACCATTGCACCTTTCATGTGTTTGTAGCGGAAAAATGAATATTAAACAACTCAGATCATGATGGAGAACCTCTGATGGATCAATCATTGGTCTTGTGCTCTCTCCAAGAAAGAATTGGATAGGTTTCATAATTCTTATAGGTGAAAAGTGGTAAACTGCAGAATCAGTACCCTTAATTAAACCTTGTAACAAACAGCACATCTCCTCAGCTTCTGCATCCCTACGTTTGAGTTTAGGCTCGCTTTCATTTCATACCAGGAAACTCATTAATAACTAATAGAAGGTGATATTCATCAACTTATATAAGTGAGTAATCTGCAATAAAAGTGGAACAACTCAGTAAATGAGAAATTTGTCACTCTTATGTTTGATGACCTTTTCATGAGATTGTGTCTTTTTGTCTGCTTTATTGTCCTTCCCCTCTGTGTCTGAGTGCCTGTTGTGCATACCCTCCTGGTGGCGCATGTTTTTTTTTTTTTTTGGTGGTTTTGGATATCTGTTTTGTTCTCTCTAATCTCTTATGTGACATTCTGCAGGGATGAGTTGGAAAAACACGAGGACTTTTTTGTAGCCTTGGCCATCAAACTGCTCTCCCAGTACAAGGTAATTCCTTTGCCTGATCAGAGTAACTTTTTATTTCTTTTTGCATGGGTTTGGAATTCAAATGCTGATCCCTTGTCCTCTAAATTTTACAGAAAGAGCTGGAACCTTCAATTGGCAATATCAAGAAATATGTGGAAAACCTTAAGGCCCTACCTTCAGGGTAATGTTTTTCCTTCAATTGATCTCTTTTTTTTTTTTTTTGTGTGTATTGGGGGGGGGGGGGGGCTGTACGTAAAATGGAAATGTCTCTGACTAGCTGACAAATGCTGGGACAGGTCAGAGTTGGCATCCCATGAAGATGACTCCCAAATATTAAACCCGAGAAGAAATTTGGAGGAAGAATATCTTGATTACGAGGCCAAGGTTTTTGGATTTTCTTTATTATCTTTCGATGATTCTGTCTCTCTGTGATATGAATTGTTGCAAGTTGCAACACCAAAACGTATCAGCACTGGTGACAAGTATCTTAATGAGAACTTTTTCTTGTTCCAGATAGTAACAACCTTCAGTGTGGTGGACAATATGAAAGAGCACATGTACTCTCGACACGAAAGAATTTCCAGGTTAGATTTTCTTTCCCCGTACAAATTCCGAAATACTGCGAAGCCAATATCATTATTGTTAATTCCATATTTTGTCACTGCAATGTCCATCCATGTCATCCAGGCGAGATGATTCAAAGGTCAGGGAGCTTTTTGACGACATTGAGAAGTTGAGAAATGAATTTGAATCGATCGAAAGGCCAACTCTGGAGTTGGAATTCCCCGATAGGGAACCGGAGACACCAAGCAGTGATCAGCCACAACAAACTTTCACCTCATCAGCCACAAGGGAAGCCGAAAGCCCGAAATCCAAAAAAGAAGAACCTGTGGAGCCATCTGAAGCGAAAACCGAGCAGGTGCAGCCATCTGAAGCGAAAACCGAGCAGGTGCAGCCATCTGAAGCGAAAACCGAGCAGGTGCTTGACCACGAGGCGGAATTAGCTATGCTGGAGTCTGAATTCGGAAAGGTCAGCGAAGAATACACTTCAGAAGAGATTGGTGGGTGGGAATTCGATGAGCTTGAGAAGGAACTGGCGGCCACCGATCCATCAAAAGGTAAATAGAGAAAGAAATCTTTGTCATACGACATTCCCTAATAAACGAATCACCACACTGTAGATTATCATCTGGTGTTTTTTAGAGGACCGTGTTGTCTATCCCTCCTGAAGGCGCTATTTTTAGCTCAAGGAGAATTACTTTCTAACATGTAACTGTTAACTTTTCAACTGGTGACCCTGTAAATTATCATGCACTGTATGAGGCAACTGTAAGAGGCTTGATTTCTGTTTTGTACCTTTTTTAAGTTGTATGAACTGTTGAATCATATGAAAGGTTGTTTGGTTGTCGTTTTAGATGCTAAGTTTTCAACACTTGCAGTTGTCATTCAACTAGTTGACATTCCTTTCATCGGTGGGGCGAGGAATAATGAAAACTAGAATGATGAGGAGTTTGAAACACTTTACATATACTGCTTCAATGTGGTTGGTAGAAGGCGAACGTGTCCGAAATTTCTGGGTTTTGAACATGATTTTCTCAATTAAACTCGAAATACACCGAACTTGAAAATTAGCTGGTCAAATTCGATCCGCACGTTTGACTCGAAAAATTAATATTTTAAGTTCAACTTTATTAGAATTTGTGACTCTTCATTATAATTTTTAACTATTATACTATAAACACAACTTATTTGTTTGTTATTTCTTTAATTAAAGTTAAAATAGTTACAATAATATATTATTAGTAGAAAATATATTTTTTTATGTATGTTGTACAAAAAGTAGTATTTAGAGATCCTTTTTTAAAAGATCGCAATCATAACCTGTTGGGTTGACCCGAAATTGAAGTACACCGCTCGTATTTGCCTGAATCTGAAATACATCTAACCCGTATTTACCCGTACCCGATATACACCCAACCTAGAATACGCCCAATCGACCGAAGTGACGGGTATAGCTGCTGTAAACTGTTTTTGCTTGTGTATTTGATTCCCATGAATGAAGCATTTTCCAAGGATGTTTCATTAGATTTCTAAAGTGGAGTAATAGTTGCAGTATATGATTGGATTTCTAAAGTGGCCTTTTGAAATAAGATGCAAGACATACCAAAGTCATAACCCATCTGTCTTGTCATTTGTCAAAACTTAAAACAGTTGTAAAAATGTTGCATTTGTGAGGATCTAATTTCTTGTGAAGTGATCATATTTTGACTTGCGGGTGTTCTCGGGAATGTCCCCGTCGGTCAGCTGAATTGCACGAACAACCACTCTTTTCTTTCATCTATATTTCTAGTATAGGGATATATTTGGCAGTTAGCTTTTTGGGTAGCTTTTAGTTTTTTAGACACTGTTAATTTTTTGATCAAGGAGAAAGCTACCGAAAGTATTTGGTAACAAGCTTTTCATATTAGTTTTTTGGATCCAATAAGTTAGCTTTCAAAAGGCTACTTGGGGAAGTTTTTTTTTATGTAGCTTTTCACAAAAAGCTAATTTACCAAACACTTTTCCTACAATTAACTAATTCAAATTGTTAAATTCAAACAGCTAACAGTTATTAACTAACAGCTGGTTGCCAAATAGGACAGAGGCTAATTTGAAATAATTAGTTTTTTTGAGTCCTTTGCCTTTAGTTGTTAAATTGAGCGTATAGTTGGCCCATAAACTCATAAAGAAGTAAACTTTTCTGTCATATTTTCTCTATTTAGTATTTACAAGGCTCAATGCCTCAATCTTGAGATATTGTTTAAGTAAAATAACGGAAAATTGAATTTTAATAATCCTTAATAATCCTTATTTTGGATGATTAGATAATAATAATCTGAACTTTATTAAAGTACGGAATCGAAAAAAATTTATTTTTTTGTATCATGTCCAACTCCATATTTTCACTTTGGGGTTTCTAAAGTTCAATTTTCTAATTTTTTCATTTGTGATATCCGAATAATTAGTATGACTTTTTAAGGAATAAGAGGGCAAAAACCATAAAAATTAGAAAAAAGAAATTGAGAAAATTGGTACAAAGCTTGTAAATTCAGGTAAAAATCGTGACGAACCGTAGTGTAAAGTTTGGGAGCAACGCGCGCTAACTAAAATCATCGATATGCATTTGGTGGTGGTCTAAAAAAATATAATTTTTTGAAGTCTAGGGCAAATGACGTACATTTTTAACGTTTGCATTATTACTGTCTAAGTCATCCAAAGTAGGAAGTATTAAAATCCAATTCTTCCAAAATAAATGTCAATTGCCAAATCATTAGAACTTAACTTTGTTAGGGATTTAGTTGTTATTTACATCAACAAAAACGTGTGATTTGAAGGGTGTAATTCTAAAGCGAGCAAGAACCCTAATGCACATATCAAATGATACCAATCCTTAGAGTTGGTACTTGGGAACATAGTTATTAAAATCTTGATCTTGATCTAGGATCCTTCAATTTTATGATCAAAAATTCTCGATGCAATTCTACTATTTACATTGCGATCCACGATCCTACGCGGGTTAATTCCAATTCTAACTATCCCATAGATCAGAGTTAGGATCCCGATTTTAACAACATTCTTGGAAATAATCTTGGGATTTGAGTTTGCTCCCTTTGGATCAAGAAAAGTAACGCAATCTATGACAAAAGTCCATCTAATTCACTCTCACTCTCCTACCTTTTCCGAATTGTAGAAGATTGACCAGTGTAATATAAAATGATACTAACAACTTATGAAAAGTTACGATATGGGGTAATAGTATATGTTCTTACTTATTACCATCCATTCTTTATCGTTGTTTTTTTACACAATTTTGACAAATTGTTGATGAAAAGTTACGATATGGTGGGTTGGTTAGACCTTCTAACTTGATGGAGGAATTGGAGAGAAGGGTTTTTGTTGGATGTTTTAATATTTGTGTGTGGGAATTGGGATTGAGCTTCAAACTTATCCTACTTTAAGTTTTACCATCATAAGCAACTCGTTTGTTCTCAGACCATCCGCAACGATTAGTTTGGGAGTGAGATAGCGTTGATGTGACGTGGGCGATCGAAGACGAGAAAGATATTGCAACGACGAGGACGAATATTGGCGGTGAGAAAAACTCGAACTCACGCTCACCGCGCGAGGACGAACATGAGATTCTCGATATTTTTTTAAAATTATTATTGTAGTGTATTTAAATGATTAGCCTACACCCTTTTTTAAAATATTTTAATCAAAATCACGCTCATTATTGAAAACCAAATTAATATGAAGAGTCTAACTCTAACTATCATGGTGGGTCATAACTCATGCTCATCATTGTGGGTGCTCATTATCAATTAGATATGTGCATTACCAACATTGTGAAAGTATCAAAATCGCTATTAGATGAACAAATGTACTTTATCATGAACATTTGCCTGCCAAGTAAGAATCCTACTGTTGAAGGTAGATAGAGTCAAACATTTATATTAGGGTTTACACAATTTAGGCCCTGTTCTTTTATATGGTACCGGTGCGGTGCGGTTGCGGTTGCGGTATGGTAAAGTGTGGTGAAGTGTGGTGAGTTGTGGTAAGTTATGGTGGAAGTTGTGGTAGGTGGGTAGGTGAGAAGAGAGAATGTAAAAGGTAGAGGAGAAAAGTGAGGAGAGAGAAAAGTAATGATTTGTAGTAAAGTGTGATGGAATATGGTGAAGTGTGGTAGAATATGTGAGTAGTGCGGTACCGCGCTGTACGGTACCGTATAAAAGAATAGGGCCTTAATTGAAACAATAATAAGATAATTTACTTTTTTGATTTTTAATTTAATATTGTTTTCTTAAAAAATTGTCGGATAGATTGACAATCCTAAAATAAATTCTTATTTTGTTCAAATCTATTCTCTAACAGAGAATTTTAAATCTTTGCCTCGAAAAGTTACAAGACCTTTTAATGTTAATGGTATTAGAGTCAAACAAATAACTCTAAAAATAGTACTCACTCAATTCTACCATATATTATCTTTTTTGGAAATTGTATTGTTAAATTTTAAAATTTTTAATCGTAAATTTTTCAAAATAGATTGTTGTACAAAATCACTACCATTAAAATTGTAATAAAAAATACTATCTTAAAAATACAATATTACAATTAATAATAAAATGTTACATTAAAAATCATTAATAAAAAATTGATATGAAAACTGTAACAACCAAATAATACAAAATGGAGTACTCCCTCTTTTCCAAATTAATTGACACTTTGGCTAAATTTTGACCGTTAATTATTCACAAATTATAATAAGTTACGATATGAAGTTACCTCTATTTTAATTTTTAGTAAAATATTCTTCTAATGATGGTAATTTCATATTGTAACCAAAAAATTACTATGAGGTACCCTAACTTTTGGTGAAATATTTTTCTGGTACCCTTAATTTTAAGATTAGTAATTATTAGGTACTTTTCCGGGCATCAATTTTATTAAGTGGCCGAAATGCCCTTATTCTCCATTCTATTCCTTTTTTTTTTGAAGAACCCTTATTCTCCATTCCTGAAGAAATACTCTTGAAGAAAAAGAATAAGGGTATTTCGGTCACTTAATAAAATTAATGGTCGGAAAAACACTAAATAATTACTAACCCAAAAAGTAAGGGTACCTCAAAATGAGTTTTGAAAAGTTAGGGTACCAAAAAATAGTTTCCCCAAATATTGGGGTACTTCTGAGTAATTTTTTGTATTGTAACTCATTGTGATTTGTCAATAATTAATGTTCAAAATTTTATCAAAATGTCAATTAATTTGGGAGGGAAAGATCAAGTATTAACACAAGGAAGCTAGATGCAAAAAGTTCTCGAGCTTTGCATTTGATCCACCTTAAAATCTTCGTAAACCCTCCACCATCAAATGTCGGCTTTCGGGATTATCAACCTACACTCATAAGTCAATCCCCCCCTTCCTACCTTTTTCTCATTTTTGGGATTGCTTCAACAATTTATTTTTATAAATAATATTACCTTATTCTCAAATTAAGTGTCACTTTAGACATAATTTAAAAAATTAAAAAAACTTCCAATCTTCATTAATTTATCTCATTGGAAATGTGGAAATATTGAATAAAATAGTGAATAAAACAAAAATGGAAGAAAAAGACGTAATTAATAAGGTTCACATGATAAATTAGTAATTAATATGTTATTGGAATTATAAAGTGACAGCTATTATGGGAAAAAAGAAAGTTAATTTAAGTGAAAGATAATATGGGGAGGGAGTAACAATGTTAAGCCTATGTTTTTTTTATTTTATTGTAAAAAAGTTTTATGAAAGGTAAGGTAAGGTAAAATTAAATAAGATAAAGTAAAATGATAGAGGTAGATAAATGTCATGTCATCAATTTTTTTTATTTTTAAATAAATTTTGTAAATTGAATAAAAACTAGAAGGAAATTCCTTTTTTATTTTTATTTTAAATGTCACTAAAGTCTATATTATCAAAATTGGACCAGTCACCGAACCAATTGACCCAATTGACTCGGGTTACGATTGAACCAGTCAAAACCGGCATGAACCTGTCATGAATTAAAAAAAGCTTTTTATATACTACAAGAATAATTAATCTACCAAAATAATTAAATTGGCATGAACTGGTCAAAAACCGGAATCTATTAAATTAAATTACCAAAATTCAGGTTTAACCATGAACCGCCCGTTACGGTCACCCGATTTAATCGATTTTGGCGCTTTTTTCCGATTGAATCAACCATCCGAGCTAAACCTAGAACCAGACCGATCAACTTGCCAATTCACAATTGAACCAGTCAAACCAGCCGATCTGGTCCGATTTTTACAACATAGACTAAAGTGAGGGAATAGGGAATGCAAAAGATAGTATAATTCAACATAATTTGTAACTAGCAATATATATAGAAAGAATTTGAAAAGAAAAAGCACACTAAAGACAAGCAAAGGAGGAGGAAATTTAAAGGAGTGAATAGGACAAGAAGCATTCCAGGAATCCAGTAAAAGTAGTCTACTCCGTAGTTTTCTTTACATTAAAATTGGGAAAATTTTAACAAAAGAAAAGATATTAATTTGGTTGCTCCAAAGCACATTAATTAGTAGGCCATTAAAGATTTAAGGGTGTGATCCCCATGCTCAACGTTAAGTTCCACTCAATAGGCTACATCACCAGTCTACTTATCCAAAAAGCTAGCTATCATGTCAAAAAAAAAAAAACAATAATAATAATAATAATAATAATAATAATAATAATAATAATTTGATATTGTGTTAACTGTTTTGTTTTATAGTAAAATATTTGAATTTGATAGTAAACTAAGGCCATGTTTGGCAAAATTAGTGTTTTAAATAGCTGATATCGGTTTATGTAGCGTATAGCGGTTTAAGCAGCGGATATCGTTTTAAGTAGCGGATAGCGGATGACTGTTCAAATAAGAATTGTGCTCGGTAAATTTAGCAGTTCAATTAACATATTAATGTGAATTGACATAAAAGGGTATCAATAATTTCCAAAGATAAAATTTACAAATGGTATTTTTTGACTGAAAAATATGAAACGCTACTCCAAACGCTAAACGTTAACTTTATTAGCATTTTACAGAACGCTCCTTAAAACGCTAAACGCTCCTCAAAACGATAGCTTACCGAACGCTAATATTTATGCAATTAGAATTTTGAGCAGTCGAGACATTTTATTTCTTAAACCTTGTACAAGAGTTTCATTTTTTGTGTGTACTATTAGTTGTTGGTATTTGGTAACCAAGGAAATTTTTTATTTTTTATTTTTGGACAAAGAAGACAATTATAATAACATAATAATAGCAAACTAAACAAAGACTGAGCACAATGTTGATGCATGTCCTGTAACTTGTTTGGCCAATTTGTGTGTCAGTAAGTTGTACCTGTTATCTGAAGAGTTTCGATTTTCTTACAAAATCCAAACTTATTAGCAAGGCCATGCATTCATAATAAGCAATGAGCATCAATCTGCATTTGCTTTATTGTGTTCCTTAAACCGACAAAGAACTATCAATCGATATCTCAATAGTTAAGAATCCATTTTCTTATCCGAATTTTGATGTCATGTAGATAACCTTAAATTCCACATGTAAAGCATACCTTGCTAGCATAGGAAGGACAAATACTTAATGTGTAGAAGTATAGTTGTCATGGCTACGCAATATTATCCAATTAAGTTGCTATACTTCTTAAGGTAAGTCCAAACGTCATTAATGGCACAGAGAGTAATTGTTGATTGCTAGTTAATAGTTCTTAGATTATATTATTTGTGATGATGTTTCTGTTGTGTGTTTCTTCTTCCCAAGAGCCAACTCCAAAATCTCTTTCTCTAACATTACTAGAAATACAATCATTGCAAGCTTTCGAACATTTATCACTTGACCTAATGCTAGAATGAATTGATCTATAACTCTCGTTACATTCATACATGTTGTTGCCTTCATCTCCATGAATAGCATAGAGTGATTAGGGGATAGTTTCTTAAAAATTTCAGTTCATGGATTTCATTTTGGCTACTTTCGTCATCCTTAAGTTTAGGGACAAAACCTACATACACGGTGAAAATTAGGGGTAAAGTGAAAGGGTCAAGGTAAAAGGGCGTCACGTTGCCTTAATCCTGTTAACGGTAGTCTAAAAGGTGAAGCTTGTCCACTTAAGATGATGGAATATCACAATGTTGTGATATATTCCACAATTAAAAGAAATCTTAATTTTTCAACCATTGATCAATCAAATCCTTCCTAACCCTGTTAATTTATGCCTTGCCTATGCATACTTTAAAGCATGCATATTGTGTCACTTGTCTCTTTTTAAGTAGGGAAGTTAGTGTTTTGTGAACAAGGAATGAACTAGCAATAATAAAATGACATTAGACAAAAGCATTTTGATTGTGGCTTATTAATCTCTTCATTAGGGGCATTGGTTTGTTTAGCATGTATTTAGTAATAATAGGCTTGGTGACATTACATAGTTTAATAGACCTATAATTTGTCAAAGATTTCACTTTCTATTGCTTCTTCAAGAAAACTATGTTAGCATATATTAATTTCCTTTGAAAGGTTACCTGATCTTTAATTTGATGCATCCTACGGATGTGCATCTCTTTGATTCGAGAATTATTGTTAATTACCAAAATCAACAGCTTGGTTTGTATTTTCTTTGTAGCAACGGTAAGGTTGACATTATTCAAAACCAATTTTGATGTCGTGTCACAAGGTCGGATAAGGAATGTGGGGATTTAAATATGTTATAAAATGAGTTTCGTGCTTATTAGAGTATCTCTTTGATCTTGAGAGTAAAGTCATTCTCAGGTAGAAGTTTTAAGCCATGAAAATGAGGTATGTGTCTGCCTTATTTTGTGGTTTCTAAAGAAATAATCAATTATTATTTCTAATTAAGTCAGAGGTCTGAGATTCAAATCTCAGTAGCCACATGTTATCATATATTTGTAAGATAAGAGAAAGTTTTTGTTGCATTCATGCTTCAAACCTAAATTGAGATTCGTGTGAGGGGGCATATTAGAGTACAAACCCATCACTGGAACTTCAATCATCAACTTTTGATTGAGATGGTTTTAGATAATATCAAAGTTGACAATGACCATGCGCTGCACCAACGAATAGGAGATCCATGGGCAATTGCTTAGTAATGCAAAGATTCTGGATTAGACCACATGTCAAGATGACACATATAAGTTGATTAGTATTGACTATTGAGGTACAATGAGAACGTTGTATGCTTAAGTGGGGGTGACTAAAGGGATTGAATGTTAAATAGTTAGTAAAAGTTAGTGCTCCTAGCTTGTCCCACGTGGATAGATTACTAGAGTTTCTTATTACTATCCTACATGGAAAGAATATCAAATTCTCTATATTCTCTATCTCTTTATATATTAAAGATTTTCATGAGCTTATAAATACATAAGTCATGGTGTGGGTTCACATGCATGCGACGTGGGCGGTAGAGCGCTTTTGGCGGTTATTAGGAGCAGAAACAGATAATATTATTATATAAGAAATCTATCCACGAAGCTTTGTTGTATCTTGGAGACACGATTTTGCATTAGGCGCAAATCTTGTCTTAAAGACAGTGGTTTCATTCACGCCTCAAAGCTTCGATCAATCCCAATTATCTAACATTAAAATACCTCTTATATCACCAAGGTACACCTTCTGTTTAGGAAGCTCGTCTCTTGATAACTCCACCATTAAATGTACTTGGATGGATGCAAGTTTGAGATTGGGAAGCTCCTACAAAAGTTTTGAATAGTGTGTGAGTGACGATAAAGTACGCTGCTTTGTAGGACCAGTAAACAATTTCTAAAATAATTATAAGTAATGTTTACTGCCCGAGAAAAGTTGGGGCATACTCACATGACTTATAAGGAGGTATATATATATATATGTATATATATATATGTATATATATATATACATATATATATATATATATATATATGTATATATATATATATGTATATATATATATATATATGTATATATATATATATATATATATGTATATATATATATATATATATATGTATATATATATATATGTCTATATATATATATATATATGTCTATATATATATATATGTATATATATATATATATGTATATATATATATATATATGTATATATATATATATATATATATATATATATATATATATATATATATGGCCTAAAATCAAAACCATCCCAAGAAAAAGTTAGCACAATTTAGCAATAGTAGCTACTTAAAGCAATATTGCACTATTGTATTTAATATAGCAACCAACCTTGTTAATTCATTGATAATTCTTTGCTAACGAAAGCACAAATGGAAATGGTGACTCTACAACAACACAAGGGTCCTATGCAAGATAGAGACAAGTTTGAGTTTCAAGATGACCAAAAATTAATTATTGGTGGATGGGTCACAAAATGGACCACTTTAAAAAGTGGAGAATTTCCTCATATAAGACAATGCTATCAAAATATTATGAGATTTAATAAATTTAATGTAAAACTGTCTTACCAAAAATTTATTATAAAAGATACTCCCTCCATCTTTTTTTATCTGTCATTTACGGTTTTTTGTGCCAATTTTTAATCAATAATTTCTAATATTAAACTTTTATCGAAAAATATAATACTATACTTTTTTAATAGTATTTTTTATTACGAATCTAATGATATCAATTTTGTATGATGAATCATTATACAAATTAAGATATTAACGGTCAAAGTTTTTGCCACAATTCCCTAGGCGACAGATAAAACAAAACGGAGGTAGTATATAACGTTTTGGTGACTATTTATAAATACATAGGTGACTAATAATTTATTTGAGTCGTCTCTAGTAAAAATTACACATTGATAAATTATTGGTCACATTCGTATTGAAAAATCATGCTAACATCACTTATTAGTCATGATAAAATATTAAAAAAATCATCCTATCAAGAGTTTGTCTACGATATGTATACATAAAGTGGTCTTATATTAGAATTTCCATACAATTTAGATTGAAAGAACGCAAGTCAACTTTTTATTGTGACTTTTTTTATGGAAACTTTTACTGTAACTTGAATTGAACTAATGTGAATAAAATCGATTTGAATTTAAAGTATGAAACTCAATTAAAATTTACCAAAAACTTTAAACTTGAAAAATGTGAGAAAAAAAGTGAGAGCTTGTTGCCACATCATCGGCCAATGTTGAAATGACAATGGGCCAACTTGTTCTTTTGATATTTTTGAGTTTTGAGAAAAATCGGGTACATTTGAACTTTGTATTAATTTACCAAAAACTTCCCATCAAAAAAAAAATACCCAAAACTCACCTTCAGACTAATTTACCAAAAAAAAAGGCTAATTTACCAAAAAAAATGTCAAAAATCACCTAAACTTAAGTTTAATTTTTTTTCTACTATTAAATTAAAATTCATAAAATGCTAAGTTTGCATCTAACTTAACCTTAGTGTATCCACCTAAAAGTAAAGGGTTAGATTGTCTCAAATATTGAAATATAGTTATCTAAATAGAGATACACATATTTATTTTGGATCCTCACAAATAAAAATTGAAGAGTTAGAAAAAATAAAAACAAAAAGAAGATTCATATATATTGAATCTACCTAACTAAGGATTAGACTACCTAATAATTTAGACATGCCTGTAATGGGTTGCTTATTTCTTCAACAATTAAGATTTTGAGCTGGCAAAATTTTATCCAATTCGAAAAAAAACTAGGTACAATCATGGTGTTACCGTCTGAATGTTAACGGTGAGTCGGTGACAGACTTTACTGAAAATTTGCATACACTAATTTTCTTTTCTTTTATTGTCTGAAACCAATTTTAACCTCCCTCAAAAAGAAACTCAATTTCAACCCTAATTTAACTACGTCTAAATTGTTCAACTTGGTCCGACTCGAAAAATGGGTAACTGACATCATTTTTTTTAATCTGGTTTATCATTGACCAATTTAGGCCCTATTCTTTTATACGGTTGGTTGCGATGCATTAATGGTGCGGTGCAGTGGAATTTAAAAAAGTGTGGTGAATTGTAGTGAGTTGTGACGAGTTATGGTGAGAATTATACTAAGTGAGGTAAGTGAGAAGAGAGAATGTGAAAAATAGAGGAAAAAGTGTTAGGAGAGATAAAAGTGAAGAGATATATTGGTAATGATTATTGTGTGGTATGGTGAAATGTGGTGAAGTAGGCTAGAAATTAAAGAGTTGTGGTACGATATGGTACCGCACCGCAATATACCGCATAAAAGAAGGGAGCTTTAACTTATCTAAATTGTCCCCAAGGTACCCTTAGATGCATTTCTCATTACTTTGTCATCAAACACCCCTAACCCAGTTCCCAAATGGCCCTATCCTTGTAACCTCCCATTTTCTTTAAGCCCTTCTTTCTCCTCCCCCATTACATACCCTCAAACAAACAAAAGATACTTACATCACAACAATGGAGTCTCACCATGATCAACAACCAATCAAGTTCAAGCAACAACAACAAGACCAAGAAGAAGAAGAAGAAGAAGAAGAGTACATAGACATGGAAGTGAGCTCATTCACACAACTCCTCCATCCCATGTCTCATTCTACCCCCACAAACACCACCTCCATTTCCTCCCCTCAAGAATTTGAGTTCCCACCAAACAATGCCGAAGAAAAAGATTCCCCAGCTGATGAACTGTTCTACAAAGGCAAACTCCTCCCCCTCCTCCTCCCCTCTCGAGTTCTCACCATCCAAAACCTCCACACTTCTTCTTCCTCCCCTCTTACCCAACAACTTCTTTTCCCCGATGAATATTTTCCCCATTGCTTCCCCAAACAAGACACTCTAGAATTAAACATTGGTGGCGGTATCAAGAAATCCTGGGGTAAGAAATTCAGGGCCAAGATTAAGGCCATGTTTGGGAAACAGTTGGTTGCAGGGTGTTCTGTGCAGTCCTCTGTTTTAGTGAAGGGAACTCAGAAAAGTGAGAAAACCCCGTTTGGGAGAACTGAAAAGGGTAATTTTTGTCACCGGAGATCATTTTCAGACGCCTTCAAACGGCGTTCGTCGACAAAAAATCTATCATCTTTGTCATCTTCATCTTCATCTTCATCTTCGTCTTCGTCGTCGAGAAGTGTGAATGAAGTGGATGTGTTTAAGAGAAGCAGCAGTGCAAACATGGAGATGGAGATGGAGGGGTCATTAATCCAAGGTGCCATTGCTCATTGTAAGAAATCACAGCAGTAATTAATTAGTGTTTCAATCAACAAATGAAGATGGGATTAAGGGGGTAAAGTGATTAATTACACAATGTGATTATGTTACAGTGTTATAGTAATCTGGGTATTGAATTCAGTTCATCTTGTTGGTTCTGAGTTTAATGAATCATTGGAAAATTACAGAGAGATATCCTGAGTGGGACGATTATGCGCCCGGGACCATGATGCATGGTGAGCCCATCTATGATTTCTTTTCTTTTTTTTTTGTGTATTATTAGATTTTAAAATATTTTTGGGTGAGGTTTTTTATATTTTTTTACTATAATATTTATAAATAATATATAAATGTTCATTAAATTATAATGTTTATAAATCAATATATGAATGTTCATAAATTAATAAATGAATGTTCATAATTAGTAATAATCTTGTTCATAATCTTTAATTGTCTTACTCATATCATATTTCATACAATGTTCATATTTTATAATGTAGATACTCATAAATCTATACTAGAGTGTTCATAAACAAGTACATGAATGCTCATAAATTTAAACTATAATGATCATAAATTTATACTACCTCCATTTTGTTTTATCTGTCGCCTAGGGAATTGTGGTAAAAACTTTGATCGTTAGTATCTTAATTTGTATAATTATTCATCATACAAAATTGATATCATTAGATTTATAATAAAAAATACTATTAAAAAAGTATAATATTATATTTTTCTATAAAAGTTTTATACTGGAAATTATTGATTAAAAATTGGCACAAAAAACCGTAAATAACAGATAAAAAAGAACAGAGGGAGTACTAGAGTGTTCGTAAACCAATACATGAATGCCCATAGACCTAAACTACAATATTCATACATTTATACTAGAGTGTTCACAAATCAGTACATGGATTGAATGTTCATAAACCTAAACTAAAATGCTCATAAATCTATACTGGAGTGTTCATAAACCAGTACATGAATGTTCATAAAGCTAAACTACAATGTTCGTAAATCTATACTAGAGTGTTCATAAACTAGTACATGAATGCTCATAAACCTAAACTACAATTCTCATAAACTAGTACATGAATGCTTATAAACCTAAATTACAATGTTCATGCATCTATACTAGAGTGCTCATAAATCAGTACATGAATGCTCATAGACCTAAACTACAATGTTCATAAATCTATATTAAAATGCTCATAAATCAGTACATGAATGTTCATAAACATAAACTGCAATGCTCATAAATCTATACTACATTGTTCATAAATCAATACATGAATGCTCATAAACTTAAACTACAATGCTCATAAATCAATGCTAGAATGCTCATGACCAGTATATAAATTAAATGTTCATAAACCAAAACTACAATGCTCATAAACTAGTAGATAAATGTTGAGAAATATAGACTGCGATATTCATAGTTTTTAAAATGAATATTGTGAATTGAAGGCACTTATTATGCTTGAGAAAAAAAATTAAAAACATGATTAAAAAATACTTCCTCCATTCCATACTAATGGTCCGTTGTCGTCATTAATTTCTTGACATATATAATATTTTAGTATATGAAAGTATTATCATTTGATTAATAACAAAAAATATTATTTTAAGAATATAAAGTAGTATTTTCTTGATAGAATATGCTATAAAAAACTTTTAGTTAAAAAAAGACATTTGAACAATTAATACAAATGGAGGAAGTACATGTATTATATCAAAAAATAAAAACAAAAACAAAAATTAAAGTAGATGGGCTCACGGAGCA
Organism: Portulaca oleracea; assembly: GCA_029582165.1. Classification (NCBI taxonomy): domain Eukaryota; kingdom Viridiplantae; phylum Streptophyta; class Magnoliopsida; order Caryophyllales; family Portulacaceae; genus Portulaca; species Portulaca oleracea. Next base: position 41,947,160 of record CM055872.1, on the reverse strand, counting down.
TGGTGCTCCCTGGCTCACCATCTTATTTTTATTGATATGCCTATGTGAATAAGGATTATTGGATTGAATTCCTATTTTGAATGTTAGTAGTCCCTGTAAAAAAAAAAAAGTGAATAATCCTTTTTGGCATATTTTCAGCTTTTGTATATTAGTAGTCCTAATAAAAAAAAAGTATCAAAATTGTATTTTAGTAGTATCAAATTTATCTCCATATTTTTCATAAAAAAAAGAATATATCTACCTATTTTTCTAGGTACTCTTACATGTAGAAAGGTTATGAAACGTAGTTATTAAAAGAATTTTTTAATTATTCTTTTAAAATTTTAGCAATTATTATGATTTGTTTAAAGAATAAAAGAGGAAAATCATAAAAATTAGAAAAAAAAATGAAAAAAATGGGACAAACATTATAAGTTTACTAAAAATCGTGGAAAAGTGCTGTCCTTAGGTTTGAAACAAACACAAGCCGAAATCTATAATATTTAGTTCCTTGATTCAATTTTCCATTTTCTAGGATTACCGGAATACAAAAACAGAAGCTACTACTAGCATACAAAAGTTGAATAGGGACCACTAGAATCCTATTTTCTTCTAAATAATCTCTCATTCTCTCCATATACTATAGGAGTCACATAGCATATGATTATTTGATGTGTAGTTGATGGGATGTAAGCAATTTATGTTGAAAAAGTATGAAAAGCAGAGCATCAATTTCTGGGTTGAAAAGAAGTTGTGATGAGTTCTCTGTTTTTTACTTTTGGGCTCCTTTTGTTTTCAATTCAAAGTGATGAGAAGGTTGAAGAAACAAACACAAAGTGAAAACAAGGTTAGTTAGTAGTGGTGGAGAACCCAACTTGTTTGACAAAAAGAAGAGTGAGGGAGTGCCAAATTGCGACTACGATTTTGCCCATTTTTTTCTTGCCTTTCCAACATTCCTATGATTAGATGCATTAACAAACTTTTTAGGCTCCGTTCTTTTACACGGTTGGTGCGGTGCGTTGCAATAATGGTGTGGTGCCTGAAATTTGAAAAAGTATGATGAAAGTGTGGTAAGTTGTGGTGAGTTCTGGTAAGTGTGGTAGTTGAGGAAAGAGAATGTAAAAAGTAGAGGAAAAAACTGCAAAGAGAGAAAAGTGAAGAGATATATTTGTAATGATTGTGGTGTGTTGTGGTGAAGTGTGGTAGAATATTGAGTAGTGTAGTGCAATATGGTATCGCACCGCAACCAACCGCATAAAAGAACGGAGCCTTAAACAAATATTGAGGGCATGGCACCACTAAATTACCACCTATTTACACTCTATTCCTTTTTCAGTGAGTAAAGTGTGAAAATAGTATGGTATGGTATATTGTGGAAAGCGTCGTATGTTGTGGTACGGTGTGGTGGCTTATGATAAAATTTGTTGCAAAAATTATTGGTGTGATAGGTCAGGAGAGAGAAAAGTCAAAGGTAGAGAGACAAGTGAGGAAAGATAAAATTACAATTGTTGCAGTAAAGTGTGGTATGAATGTATGATATGATAAGATGTAGCAGTTTGTGGATAGTGCGATAAATTACGATAAATGCGGTATGGTATCATGGAAAAGAACAATGTCTTATGTTGTGTCAAAAGAGGTTAAGTTTAGAGTGTCGTTGCATAAGTTTTTTTTTAGGAACGCCAAACAAGCAAACTTTATTCATTTGCAGACAAAGAAATTGACATATTGTTTTGGGCTAAGGCCATTGAAACCTCAGGCCCGTTCTCCAACCAAATTTGCTCAAGCAAATCATAGGGTCGAAAGTGAGCTAGAGAGTGTGCTACACTATTGCCAACTCTAAGAACATGACTACAAACAACGGAAGAAAAAGATTTCACAAGATCAAAAATTTCCGCAATAATGAGGCCCAACTCATTGTTGCCTTTGAAGTTTTGTCGCAGCTTAGAGATAAGTGCCAGGCAATCCCCTTCTACCACTATATGCTAATATCCCAAGTTTCTAGCATTTTGTAAACCAAAGAGGCAAGCTTCAGCGTCCATAATCTCCATCGAGATAAACCCTCTGAGTCGCCGTTTTCCAGCAGATATTACCTTCCCTGTATGATCTCTCGCTGCAAAACCTCATCCCCTTCCCCAATCTCCTAACTTTGCAGCGTCAAAATTTATCTTGACTACATCCATCGGGGGTGGTGTCCAGTGTGCTGATTTGCTAACTGGGAAAAAGGTTGGCTTCGGCAGGGATTTTTGGTATTCCTCAAACATAATTTGAAGTTTTGTCATGGTTGTCGTAACTGAAGTGTTTGACCCTTGGTAGATTCGTTTGTTCCTCATATTCCAACATTGCCAGGCTACCATGACAAACATACATCAGTGATTCCCAGTGAGATCTTCAAAAGCTTTGTAAAATTAATATGCTGCTACTGGATAATTCACATCCCACAAATGCTCCGCAAAACAACTTACCTCCCACAATTCAGTTGCCTGGGGACATTCGAAAATGTTGTGCTTGTTTGTCTCGGATGTGCAACCGCAGATTTTTCACCTCCCATCAATTGCTCGAATGCGTTTTTCTAAGGCTCCAGCAGATGGGATGATACCTTTGCACAGTCTCCACCCGAATAGTTTGATACGAGGAGGTATTTGAAGACTCTAGATTGTCTTCCACAGCTTTTTATTGCCTGGGTTGCTCGAGGAAGGGCAGTCACCCCTCTTTGTATTCATCATGGCATGGTATCCCGTTCTAACTGTGTATTCTCCATTTTTTGTGTCATTCCAAGCTTGATTGTCTGTGGGTAGGCTTCTCCTAATGGGGATGCTAGTGATAGCTTCAACATCTCCCGGCAAGAAAAAGCGCTCAAGAAGGGATTGATTCCAGCATGCTTCCTCTTCAATAATAAGATCCTTTACCAAGAAAGGATGTTGAGTCGGGGTAGGGGAGTAAACTTTGAAAGTCGGTTCCCTTGGTAGTCATTTATCATCCCAAATGTGAATGTTGCTTCCATTCCCCACTACCCATCTTATTCTGGATTGAATCAAGGATTTTGCCTCGTATAGGCTACGCCAAGTGTAGCTAGGCCGATGACCTAGACGGGCATTGAAAATATCTCCTTCCGGGTAGTACTTCGCCTGTAGAATTCTTTCCGCAAGTGAGTTCGGATTCCTCCATAGGCGCCACACCTGTTTTGCCAAGAGAGCGGTGTTAAAGTCTTCCAAGTTTTTGAAACCCATCCCTCCAAACTCCTTGCTCTTGCAGAGCTCTACTGCACCTAACCAGTGCATCTTCCTTTTATTTTTCTTTGCACCCCACCAATACCTCCAAATCAGCTTCTGAATATCTAAGCATAAGGAAGCTGGCAATTTGAAGGTACTCATGGCATAGACCGGAAGCGCCTGAGCAACAACTTTTATGACAACTTCACGACCTGCCCAAGATAAGAATCGGTCATCCCAACTATTCAATCGTTTGCCAACTATATCTTTAACACATAGAAGATCCTTGTATTTTGATTTATCGATTCGAGTGGGAAGGCCCAAGTACTTGTTGTGGGATAACACCTCCTTGATCCCGAGAACATCTGTAATGGTTGCACGGCGGGCAGGGGGCGTCCTTATGGAAGATGACGTCCGTCTTTGAGTAATTTACCTGTTGTCCTGAGGCTGTTTCATACATATTTAGAAGGCGCTTGACCTCAACTGCCTGCTCAACAGTACCTTTACAGAAAAGGATAGTATCATCAACGAAGAGTAGGTGCAAAACTGGCAGCGCATCCCTGCAGATACGAATCCCTTGCAATGAGCCATGGCTGACAGCGTTGTGAAAGAGTGCAGATAGGCCTTCCGTGATAATTACGAATAGGAAAGGAGACATTGGACCCTCTTGCCTCAAACCTCGAGATGGGGTTAAATGACCACGGGGGTGCCATTAATAATGAAGGAGAAAGTAAGGGATTCAACGAACCTCATGACCATGTTTACCCGTCACAAAATCCAAGCTTCGTCAGTATACCCCGTAGAAAACCCCATTCAACCCTGTCGAAAGCCTTCTTCATATCGAGTTTGATGCACATGTGTCCATTTTGACCTGTATGACAATGGAGGTGATGAAACAACTCATAGGCTACCAAGATATTATTGTTTATGAGCCTATCTTTAACAAACCCGTTCTGCTCCTCAGATATGATGCTTGGAAGGATGGTTTTCGGTCTGTTGGCAATGGTTTTTGTTGCAATTTTAACCAGAACATTTGCAAGACTGATGGGACGGAATTCTGTCACCGAGGTTGGATGCTTCACCTTTGGTATAAGAGCTACCAGTGTATGGTTCAGTTCTGCTGGGAAAGGTCCCCCATCCAGCTATTGATTGCCGCTACGATGTCATCTCCAATGATAGGCCAGAACGTCTGGTAAAAATGCGGGTTAAAACCATCCGGGCCTGGACTCTTACCTGGATGCATTTGAAAAACCGCGTCCTTTATCTCCTGAGTAGTGTATGGGACCATGAGATAGTTGTTCATGTCGTCTGTGACCTTCCTTTGCACAAATTGCAAAATCTCCTTAGCTCCCATGTTCTCTTCAGATTTGAAAAGGCCATAGTAGTAGTCAACAAAGAGCTTTTCAAAATCGTCAATAGAGGTATATACCCTGCCTAGGCCATCTGTCAACTTGCCTGTGGTGTTTGTTTTGCGACGCGCGAAAGCTTTCCCATGAAACCATCTTGAGTTCTTATCCCCGAAAGACAAGTAATCTTTTTTGACCCTTTGCCACCATAAAACCTCTTCCTGACTTTGGAGCTCCTTAAGCCTGTTCAGCAGCAACTTTCTCTCTCCCATCTCTTTTGCCTTACTTAGCTTTTGCTGAATGAGTTTTATTTGCTACTGAATGTTTCCTACTGTGTTTTTGGCCCAAGTTGTCCTTGATGAGCGACCCACAAGAGGCGTGGCTGGAAAGACTACCCCATGTGTCCTTGATGAGCGACCCACAAGATTTTTCCAAAGTCCAAAGATTCTCGAAGTAGAATCTTTTTCTACTGTTTACCCAATGAGCCTTTTTTGCATCCGTTTTCAGAAGTAAAGGAAGATGGTCTGACACCATCTCCTCCAAGTGCACCACCTCAGCATCGACAAAGAGCTCACTCCACGTTATTGCAGCCATAAAACGACCAAGGCGTTCTTCCACCAACTCTTCTCCATCCTTACCATTCCACCAGGTGAATTCATAGACCCGAAAACCGAGGTCCAGAAGACCAAATTGAGAAAAAGATTCTTGGAAAGTATTCAAAGACAAGTTGTGACTTAGGAGGCCCGCCTCGTTTCTCAGCATTGTAGAATACTTCATTTATGTCCCCCCCCCCCACCCCCCTCCTACAAGCCTCAATCACTATCATCCACTAGCATGTGATCTTTACCCTCCTCTCGAGAGCTTCCATTACCCCTTTTTTCCATCTCCATTGGTTGGGAGAACGCTAGACGTTGTCTCGCCCTTTGCTACACTGAGCGCCCTTTGAAAGCCATGTATAGCTTTATTTCCTCCAGAAGTTCACTTTCTGCATTCCTCCTTGTTTTTAATGGTGAAGCTTTCATCCAATTACCATACTGGAGCTCTTCCTTTGGCGTTTCTAGGTTGGTAGTCTCACAATCTTTCAGCATGTTCCCTAGATGCCTACACCCATGGCAAAACTCCAGAAGTCGCAGATATTTAAAATATATCCATATTGATTTTCCCCCAATTTTCACCGTTATCCCCCTTCGGAGGGGCTGTGTCACATCTACATCCACCCGAAAGCAAAAATATTTGTCAATCCCAAACATAGAATCCTCCTCACAATCCACAAAGGTTCCAACTTTGTTACCCAGGATCTCAGCAAAGGCTATTGTCTGACGCACAGCCGGGGCTTCGTATGTTTTTACCCAAAACCTCAATGTTCTGAATTCAATGTCCGCATATTGTTTCGTACCTTCCCATTCTTTGATCAGCAGCAACTAGTCATCGAAAAACCATGGCCCCTCGTTGAGAACAAAGTCTTTGTCTTTCTCAGAGAAGAACTGGAATAAAAAGAGATTTGAGTCCAATTCACGTATCACAACCCCGTTTCCCGACTTCCAAATGTTTTTAAGAACAGTTCTCATTACGCGAGAGTTAAAAGGTTGTTTGGTAAGAAAATGCCCGATCAGGCTCAGCCTTATCTCATCCTGCTTCTCCGTCGGAATAACATCTTCAATCTCTAATACTTCCTCTTCCATGTCTGTGAGTTTTAGTTTCCCCCCAATCTACTTCCATGCGTTCGTCCATGGTCGTATGCAGAGAGACAGAAGATAACTTCGCTTCCACGAAACCAATTTTAACCCTAACCAAACTCGCCACAAAGAGTGGCAGTAACCGCCTTCACCGGAAACAATACAAAAAGGCACACCCAACCACTAAAGTCTCACCGGAGAGGGAGACACAAAAGCCCTCACAAGCAGCGCCGCTAGGTTTCCAGAGAGCCCTAGGGTTTCACCGCTGGAGTACGTCGTTGGATAAGTTATAAGTACCTTTTTATTATTTATATATGTCATTATAAATAACGTGTAATTATTTTTAAAAAAAAATTAATTAGTAATTTTTGAATATATATAATATTGATTTTTGCATTGTTTGTAATCAACAAAAGACATGGATAAAGATCAGGATATGGGGGGTTTGGATTAAACATGTCCTCGTTGGATTTGATAAGTGAAACCTAAATTATGAGTTTAGAATGATGTGAACCATAGATGAAAACGACACAGATAGGTTTGAGGTTGAGACGGGTTATGTTGACGATCAGACGGCTGGAAAATGGAGAAAAGGAGCAACACGAATCGTGTTAAGGTGACATGAATCATGTCAAGGTGACATGAGCTGTGTCAACTAAGATAGTGCTGAATTATTAGTTTCCTTTTTCCTTTTTGATATGTTTTCCTAATTTAGGATGATCTCAGATTCTATTGCTAATTTTTATCGTGATGTTTAGTTGTCAAGTTTTCTATTAACCCTAGTTATTATTGTGTTCCCTTGGTTATAAACAGGGCATTTGTTGAATAGTTAGTAAAAATTAGTAAAAAGAAATAAATGCATTTCTTCTATTAAATGTCCACATGAATAGAATAGTGTTGTTTTTGGCTCTTAAGAGAAAAATTATGTTGCTCCTAATTAATGTCCCACATGGCCACTTGGACATAATAAGGTAGCTTACAGCTTTGGCTATGTTCTTTTATACACCTGGCAGTGGTATGACGCGGTGCGGTGTGGTGGAATTGTGGCGGGTGTCGTGGATTGTGGTGAGTTTTGTTTTTTATAAATGTAAATTGTATTGATAAATGTAAAAAAGTTGATTGTGGTGGGTTGTGGTAAATTGTGGTGGATTGGTATGTTATGGTGGGTTTTGGCAAAGTGCGATGTGTTGTGACACCGCAGCCAGCTAGCCGTATAAAAGAACAAGAAGTTAACTAGTTATATGCGCTTATAAATGAATGTGAACAATTATAATAAGAATGATGAACACTCGTAGTATTTGATGAATAATCATAATAACAAGAGTGAATAATTGTAGTAATTGAAACACATGTTCCAAGTGCACCTAATAAATTGCAATGAATATTTGTTTTCCTATTTATTTTATTATTATTATTATCAAGAATAAGTTAAGTTAGTTAGACCTAGCTAAGTAAACTAACTAAGCAAAAGAATAGGTAGCATAGGATGTCTGATTTCTAGAAGCATTCAATAAACACCATCCCTTGGCAAGTTCTGACTGTAAACACCAAAAACAGACAAAACTCAACCCAGAGTTCATCCAGACAAGAAGCATTTGTGCAGCATCAAACATACACCATAACTACAAAAACACAGATTATAATTGCATCCAGAACAATGTTTCTACTACATTCATTGTCTGCTCCCTTTGCTTGATAAGATACACAGGGACATAACATGGGACTAACATCAGCTCTCGGTTTCAGGGCATGAATGAACCCATTCATACAAAAATATCGCGCACAATCTTAAGTACCCATGCAGCAACATATAGTTCTTCAGATTCACCACAACATTTCTTTTACAGTTTTGCCTCATCCACTACTCTGATTTCGCCAGTCGATTGCAGACTGACTTCTGATTGCCAGACAACGGTCTGATCGCTCTGTGATTCGTGGTTACTGAAATTACACAACTGGTTTTCACAGAGCCTAATAGTTACACCAACAAAGATATTCATTTTACCCCGACATGCCCGTGTTACTGATACAACACTATGCCTTCGGATTAAGCTAAAAAGAAAGCACGATCCTTTTTGAAAGAAGAATTTTAAGAAAAAGGCCGGCGACATAGCTGGGGGAAGGAATAAGGCACGGACCCGAACCTGATATCCTCGCTGTTAATAAAGTTTACAAGGCATAAAACCGGTCGGGCTCTGAATTCTCCAACTCGGAGTGGTAATGCGAGTTGGATGCGCTCCTCCTCGCGCTCTTCTTCAGCGAGCGGGTCCGCTTCGACTTGACGACGTAGTAAGTCATGGTCCCGAGGACGCCGACCATCATGGTGCCCCCGACGACGGTGACGAACGTTGCGGCCCACTCGTGCTTCCTCCCGACGACGATGTACGAGGAGGCCATGAATGCGACGGAGGTGCAGACGGACGCGAGCCACATGAGCTTGTTGATGATCTCGACGACCCTCCTCTCGGCCTTGGTCTCCCCCCGCACGAGCGTGATCTGGACCACCACGACCGCCAGGGACGTGAAGAGGGCGATCGCGTTGAAGATGAAGAAGATCTTGAACGACGCCGTGTTCGCAGCCACCGCCACTCCACTATCAGCATCACCGCCAGGGACGGTGAATATGGAAGCAAAAGCGACCGTGGCAAAGAGGACGGCCACGACGGTTACTGAGTTGGTGGCGTTGTTGATGCCTTCTCGGTGGAGTTTTCTGAGCTCCTTGCCGATCTCACTCACGTTCTTGTTGGTTCTTCTGGTCTGTTCCAGCTGGAGGTGAACGTCTTTCTTGATCTGGCTGACGGTCTTCCTCAGCTCGTCTCGGGGTTGGTTCAGCTCGTTGGCCCTGAGAGCACCGTTGCGAACAAGACAGTCCTTGATATCGGAGGATTCTTCAGAAAGGGGAAGGTCCTCGGCTATGTCGAGTGCAGTTTTGTGTTGACTGTTTAGGACATTGACGTTGATGTCTGGGAGCATTAACATTTCACTTACTATCTGCAACACAGCAAATAATGTTTGGTTGTATTAGACTACAAGTTTGATGCATCACACTAGTGAGGATTAAGTAGTGAAAGGCCGGTCTATCGCCTTCTGAACATGTTGACAAGATCAAATAATATTACAATGGTTCTACCACAGCTGCACGCGATATTACACTGAGAATCAAGAACAAATGCAGGCAGAGTGGTTGTTCAATAAATTGAATACCTTGATCTAAGATAATGAAAATATATGAATGACAAGAATCATGGCAATTTTCTGATGCACGAGTCCTGGAATTGCCACAGATTCATAGTTCACAAAAGGGTTTTCGAGTCAAACATAATGAGGCACAATAACAATTTTTGTATGGCATAATGACGCACACATCCTGACACAAAAAAACTCTAATTGCACCATGGGACGTCAGCCCTATCCTTATTGGAGTATATGCAAAATCTTCAATAAAACCAAATGAAAGAGAATAGCACTGACAGAGACTTCACACTATCAGCATTCTCCACAGTTATACGATTTTTTTATAACAAAATGCTAGCTCTCCTAGGTGTTATGATTGCCGTGAAACACCAAACAGCAGCAGATAACATTAACCTAACACTAGTGCTGGCACAAATTCGGGTCTGGTTCAAATTCGGTCGATGTCAAATTCGGACAAGAAATTGACGTTCGGACCCAGGTTTCGTGTTGGGGTCGGACCAGGCCAGACAATTCGGAGGGAACTAAATCCGGGTCAAAATCACGTTCGGACAAGAGAAAAAGGGGGAAATATTGAGTTCGCATACTCGGTCAATATCAAAATTCGAACGAAAAATATATGACCAACCCGAATTTTTCCAGGTTGGACATATCCGGGTATTTGGGCTGGACAAAAATTTGCAAGCTCTACCTATCACTCTCTCAGTAGTTATTGGTCTTAACAGCTAAAATATGACATTGATAATCAATCAAGGCAATGAGGTCAACATGGATCAAAGGAATGAAGTTAACAGAGACAAACAGTACCTCTGCACGCTTCTTCCTGGTGGCAACATGCAACGCCGTGTTCCCAAACTTGTCTGTGCGCATAACTATACCAGCATCTGCTTCAAGGAGGGCCCTCACAACCTCACTGCTAACCCCTTTAACCGCCATATGCAATGCTGTCTGACCCTTTCTGTCGGTCTTCCTAGCCAACATGGGATCCTTATCAAGCAATGCTCTCACAATATCAACATGCCCCTGTCGCACGGCAAAGTGCAGTGCATTTTTCCCATTGGATTTACACAACTCCACCAGACTGCTGTCCCTTGCAAGAAGTTCGTTAACTATAGCTGTATGTCCTCTCGTGGCTGCAGATATTAGAGGGGTTGAATTTGATGGTCCAATTGTCTTTATTAGCCCAGGATCATGGTCTAGCAGCACTTGCACAATTGCTGCAGCAAATAAAATGCAATAAATGACCTACCCAATAGAACAAAATTGGAAATCATGTTGTTCAACAGATGTTGGGCTATCTAGGAATAATCATGTTACCTTGAAATATAATTTTCTTAGCACAATGACTTTTCAATAACAGATTGGATATAGATAAGAGATGTAAGTACATGTTTTTACAATCTACATTATATATCATGATTTTGGTGCCTCTTATCAATCCCCAGCTACAAATGCATAGATCCTGATCCTACCCCACAAAAGGGACTGTTTTCATCAAATTATTTATACAAAATCATATATCCCAAGACTTCAAGGTGGACAAGTATAGCAAAACATTTGATATAGTCCACCATGATTCTAAGCTGACATTGTCTGCAACAGTGATGCATCAAATACAATAAGTACATTGACTGACACTAAATAATTTTTATAAACAGTAACCAAAAGGCTTCAGTCAAGACAATAGACTAGAAGAAAAGTTCAAATTTTTTGATAGGAAAAAGATAGCGAAGTTCAGATTGTTACCAAGGTGTCCTTGATTAGCAGCAACGTGCAAAGGGTCAAAGCCCGATCGATTCTTCTGCATAAGTGCATCTTTATTGGCATACTTGAGCAGCTCCTTCACCACCTCAAGATGGCCCTTTTCAGCAGCAGTAAATAGTGCGGTCTCTCCCAACTCATTAACTTCATTGACCACCAACGACCTCACCTCGGCGGCCTCCATTTCAAACTCAGCACCACTAATATCATCTCCTATCTGAGAATTGATATCCCCACACAAAATCTGCTTCACAGCAGCCAAATCGCCCCTTTGAGCAGCCAAATGGAGCTCCGTGTCATTGTGGCGGCCCGTGACCTGCTTCACATACTTCTTCTTTCCCGCCTGATCAATGCGTTTCCCGGAATTGGATAGGACTAAAGCCGGTGCAGTGGACGAGGTTGGTGATGGAGAAGGGGACGAATCCATGGCTGTTCGATTTAGGATCGCGGAAGCGTAGGTTGGTGACGGAGAAGGGGATGGATCCATGGCCGCCATGCGGGTTGGGAGGGGTGAGATATCATCACCCATCTCAAGGTCTTTTTCTCCTTCTACAAAATTTAAGTACACAATCATTTAACTGCTTCATGGTAGTTTGTCAAAAACATTCATTAGGTCTGAGTTTACTCTTTTCTATATCCTCCTTTCCCCACCAGATAAGAAGGGAATTCAGCAGTGTTCACATATTCATAAATTGGCCTAAACCAAAACCAATACTCTGAAATCCTGCCCAGACATAGAGAGGTCGGATGTGGCAGTTGTACACCTAAATTTTGCAATTTAGAGAGACCGGTTCCAATTGACCCACGATTTAGAAATTGTTGGCTGCCTAAAACTCCATGGAGAAGAATCATAGGAGGTTTAGTAAGGTTAGTCCATTACAGTCTAAGTTGAAAAACTTAATCTTTCTCAACTATTATGCATAAATTGGTCCATAATTCTGATTTCAATGTACTCATCATGGTTGCAATAATGGGGTTCCAAATCTCAGTCTAAAGGACATAACTATTGGATGGGTATTCACTAAATTATGATATGCATCACACCCCAGAAACTCAAACTTGACATAACTTCTTTTTCCAAATTACAATTGACTCCAAACATCACCAAAAGACTTTCCCAGAAATCCAGAATCCAACACCCCCCCCCCCCACCCCAACAAAAAAAATACCCAAATCAAATCTGGGTACAGAATTCACACTTAAATTTCTCCTGTAATAGTGGTGATAAACAAAACCCCACATGATCGCCCAAAAAAGATGGTTAAAAATATGAGAAACTCCAGCTGAAGATTCGAAAGTTGAGCACAATAATGGAGTCAATTGAAGCATGAGGACAAGAAATAATTGAAAGCAGAAAGTGAAGATGATTGATTGGAAGAGAGTTGTTTACCTTCTTGGATGGAGGAAGCCATGGATGAGAGTGAGGAACTGGAAAGGAGATGACTTGAATGGAAATGGAAGGAGGAAAAGAGTAAAGTTACGTATTGAGAGAGAGAAAATGAGTGGAATGTGGAGAGGAAAACAACAAAAGAGAGGAAGGTGCAGAGAAACCATCCAACCACTAGTGTCGAGTAGTATATACTGCCTTTGGCCGCCGAAATTACCTTCATTTTTCCTCCATTATCCCTTACGAAAATTATGCAATCAGAATCAGGTCATGTTAGAGTTGCGTGAATGTCGAAAATCTTGGTTTAGAGTTGTGACTTGGGACCCAAGCGCTTTAGATTTGGGATGTGTTTTGTTGGCATGAAAATCTGATTTTTCGCTGTTTGGTGATCGAAAAATGCAAAAAATCATTTTTCAAGAAAATTATTCTCTTTCATCCCTTCTTTCTCTCTCCACTGTTCTCTCTCACGATTTGAATATCTCTCTCATACACCCGTTTTAATATCTTCTCTCTCGTTTTTCTCTCTCCACAACATTCTCTCCTTCATCCGTTTTGATATCTCTCTCTCTCCATCACTCTCTCTCACACACGCATTTTAATCTTTGTCTCCTTATTGTCAAATATGTAAAAATCGTTTTCCAGGAAAATGAAAATTCATTTTCTAAAAAAATCATTTTCCAAGGAAAACTATTTTTCTAAAAAACAGTTTTCCTTTGCATCAAACACACCATTGGTAAGTTTTAGGGAAATTGGATGGTAATATACCGACCTTGAGAGGTGTTGAATGGCAATATACCGACCTTCACTTTTGGACAGTAACATCACTGATCTTTATAGTTTGGTGACATTAATATACCTTCAAAGATTTTCTGGACGGCGAATCGGTTGACGGTCAGACGTGGCAGGCGGTGCAAAAAGACCGGTCCCATTTTTAGGTATTTTTAGGGTTGTTGAGTGTTTGTATTTGGTATTTTTAGGATTAAGGGGTTAGTTTTGTTGTTAATTTTTAGGGTGCAAATCCTTGAAGGTACATTAATGTCACCAAACTATAAAGGTCAGTGATATTACTGTCCAAAAGTGAAGGTCGGTATATTGCTATTCAACACCCCTAAAGGTCGGTATATTACCCTCCAATTTCCCTAAGTTTTAACATTCGAACCATAAATTGATTGATCGTTGTTACTTGCTTCTTTCGAGTTAGATGATTTGGACATATTTAAATTTGGGGCAAGATTGGATAGCGTTGGCAAAATTTCATCCAACCCAAATATATGAATTTGTTCGACCCAAATTAAATTGAGTTTGGTCATCATTTTTTTGTCATAATATGAATTTGAACAATTCAGTCATGTCTGATTCTAAAATCTAGTCAGGTTCGAGTTTGGGGTAAGAAATTTAGACGTCTGGATTTTGTGTCAAATTCGGGTCTGGACACATTTGGACAATGTCTGGGCCTTGCAATTCGGACAAAATATTGAAACTTTGTATAAATGTAGTGTAAATGCGGGTTTGGACATATTCGGACAAATCCAGGTTCGGACAATTCGAGTTTGGGTTCAAACATCACAAAGTGTCCGAATTTAAAATTCGGACAAGGTTCGGGTTTTGAGATTTTTTCCGAACTTTATTTTTGTCACCGCTAGATTTAGACAATAGAAATATGAAAAATATTGTGTTCCAACTTTTAGCCAACTTTTTTAATATTAAATTCGTATGAAAAAAAACTACGGACCATATCTAATTTTTTTGAGTCTGATAAATTCTGATGTTCGGATCGGACAAAATTTTGTCAACTCGAAGCAACTTTTATGTTTGTCTCAGGGTAAAACATTGAAGAAAATTTTGATTTGAATGATTTTTTAAAAAAATATATAAATGTATTAGATTTGTGTGGTCCATTTAATTTTTATGGTTGGATTCAATTTAGAAGGAAAGGGGGAAAGAAAAGGTGAAGATTGAAGAATTTTTTTAACTTGACTCATTTATCGAAAAAATATAAATATATTAGGTTAGTCTAGTCCATTTATTTTTTATGGTTAGATTCAATTTTAGAATGGAAGGTTGGAAAAGGAAGGAGAGGAAAGAAAAGTGATTAAAATTAAATTAGTCTTATTTGGATGTCTCATTGAAGTGGGAGTAAGGGGAAGTGCTGAAATTATTTCCTTCATATTAGGTTCCACATCTCAACAAGCTCTTACCTAAAGACTAATGCAAATCAATCTCAAACTCTTTCTAAAGCTTTACATGTCATCACATACTGACAAGATATAGCCTCTGTTATTTTTTGTTAGTTTGTTATAACTAACTTCTTCTTTCTTTTCTTTAATTCTTCTTCTTGGTTTCTAGGTAGTATAAATACATTAGTTGTATGTTGTTCTTTTTTCAATCAATTGTATAGTCTCAGATTCAATCAATAAACAAAGTCTTCTTTCTCTCTACATACATAAGCTTCTGTTTTTGTTTCCACACAAAATATAACATGGTATCAGAGCTATAGAACAACAACATCATGATTTGGAAGAACAACAACATGAGTTTTCAGACAGTATAGAACGAAATCATCAGCAATATCATGATCCAGTTTTACATCAGCAATCAGCTTCTGACAATAGTATACATGTTCCTCCTGTAGTTGCTTTTGAAGATCAGTCTAATCCTGATAGACAGCAGCTTCAATTGCCTTCCAGAAGGTCTGTCAGGAATCATAAGAGGCCTTCTCATTTAAAGGATTATAAGTGCTTTCTTGCTAAGTCAAAATGGTGCAATATGGTGACTTTTTCATCTGATTATATTGGGCTATTATCTACTCTGGAAGAATATCCAGAACCTGAGTCATATGAGCAGGCAGCTAGTCATCCTGGATGGGTTCAAGCTATGAATAAGGAGATAGATGCTTTACAACAAAATAAAACTTGGGATGTGGTTGATTTGCCAAAAGGGAAAAGAGCCATCAGTTCTAAATGGGTTTATAAAACCAAGCTTAAAGCTGATGGATCCCTAGAAAGGCTCAAAGCTCGTCTTGTTGTAAGAGGTTTTACACAACAATATGGCATTGATTATGAAGAGGTTTTTTCCCCGGTAGTAAAAATGACTACTATAAGATCTATAATGGCTTTAGCTGGAGCTAAGAATTGGGGCCTTTTCCAACTTGATGTGAATAATGCCTTCCTCCATGGAGATCTTGATGAGGAAGTATATATGCAGATGCCTAAGGGTATTGATAACCCAGAAAATAAGGTTTGTCGGTTAAGAAAATCATTGTATGGCCTTAAACAGGCCAGTAGACAATGGTTCACAAAGTTAAAGGAAACTTTAATTTCCATGGGTTATTATCAGTCCAAGAATGATTATTCTCTATTTCTTAATAAATCATCTTCTAACATTACCATTATAGCTGTGTATGTGGATGACATTTTGATCACAGGTTCTGACATCAAGGAAATTCAAGCAGTCAAAGAATCTCTTGACAAAAAGTTTGGGATTAAAGATCTTGGAAAGCTTCATTATTTTCTAGGTCTTGAAGTTCAGCAATGTGCAGATGGAGTTCTTCTATCACAAAGGAAATTCACCAAAGAGTTACTCAGAGATTGTGGTCATAACTTCAAGAAAAATGCTTCCACACCACTGCCATTAAATTGCAAACTAATGCCAGATGATGGAGAATGTCTGTTGGATCCTACTGCCTCTGTGGCATTAGTAGGGAAACTGAATTTTCTCACCCACACTAGGCCGGATTTGAGTTTCAGTGTCCAGTATCTTAGTCAATTTCTACAGAATCCTCGACAACCACACTATCAAGCTCTTCTTCATACTCTTAGCTATATCAATGGAACTTCTTCTCAAGGCATTCTTCTAAAGGCTACACCTCAGTTGACATTGCAAGCTTTTTCAGGCTCTGATTGGGCTGCATGTCCTATTACCAGAAGATCTACTACAGGATATCTTTTGTTGCTAGGATCATCACCAATCAGTTGGAAATCGAAAACACAAGGCACCATCTCCAAAAGTTCCTCCGAAGCTGAATATAGGGCGATGGCACAAGCAGCAGCAGAAGTAACATGGGTAGTCAGATTACTCGAGGAGCTTGGAATGACTGACTTACAGCCTGTCACACTTAATTGTGACAATAGGTCAGCACTTCACATTGCGAAGAACCCTGTGTTTCATGAAAGAACGAAACACATCGAGATAGATTGTCATTTCACAAGAGAGAAAGTCCTAGATGGTCTTATACAACTTAATTTCTTACCTACAGAAGATCAACTAGCAGACATCCTTACAAAGATTTTACCTGGGAATCAGTTTAAGGAGCTTCTTTCCAAGTCGAATGGTTGATACTTCATCCCATTCCACTGAGGGGATGACAAGATATAGCCTCTGTTATTTTTTGTTAGTTTGTTATAACTAACTTCTTCTTTCTTTTCTTTAATTCTTCTTCTTGGTTTCTAGGTAGTATAAATACATTAGTTGTATGTTGTTCTTTTTTCAATCAATTGTATAGTCTCAGATTCAATCAATAAACAAAGTCTTCTTTCTCTCTACATACATAAGCTTCTGTTTTTGTTTCCACACAAAATATAACACATACACACACACAAACACACCACGTCACCACATAATCACATGCACACACCTAATCCTCTGCAATTTATTACATGTTTTAGGAGCATGTGCTTCAAATATGGACATTGTTAACTTTCAATAGGATAACCGTTCACTCTATATACTCATTATTCATTCTCGATAGCATAATTGTTCACTCACATCTACCTGTTGTTCACTCCCAATAACATAATTGGTCACTCATATATACCCGGAGCATATGTTCTAGGTGTATGTAATATGTATTACCTAATCCTATAATGCACACACCTAATCCTCCCACTCGAATCAATCATTATCTTGCGACTCCAACACACAAGACCTCATCAACAAATTCAAAGATGTGGAATATCTTCGTGGAGGTTTACCTTTTGTTGACAGTGTCGACTTTCCATGCAAGTTTGGTGTCTCGAGACATGTTGGAGTATTTCAAGAGTTAATAGATTAATCAAGGTCAAAAATTCACTAAACATAAGTCAAGAGTTGACCGGGAAGGTCAACATAAGCATTAGAGCTGAAATTGGGCTGCTATGGATTATGGTTAGCAGTGCCCAACAACATGAGATTTGAATTTCTTTGATTCTAGCCTTTTTGATATTAACATGTAGGGATTGAATTATAGAAGAATATTTACTGATTTTATCAGTCAATATTGACCCCACAATCATGCTTGCAATCCCAAAAGTTATGCTCTCGAATCTTGAAAATTGCGAGGCAAGTCTTGATGTTCTACCCCACTATAAAAGGAGGATGAATACATTCATCCAAAATACACTACTTTTCTCTTCTTCCTCAAGTTTCTAGAGAGCTTTAACACATTATTTGAGGTGTTGAATGTAGCAACATTCTTTGAAAGTTTTTGAGAAACCTTGTTCTTTACTCATAAGAAATTAGGCTTTTCTCTTGAGTCCATTCCCAGTCTAGTAATTAAGTCTTAAAAGGAGACGAGTCTTAACCCTCGACTCTTAGCCACCCAAGTGATCACTCATCTTGTATTCGGTGACCGTATTACCCTTTTGCTCAACAAGACCATTTCTCCTTGAACCCTTGCTTAGTTCTTGATCATCCCTTGTGGGAGCATCAACGAAAACCATTTTGGCTTCCAGTACCCTTCTCACCGCCGAGAATATAATATCTCTTTGTAGAGAGCATGAGCAAACATGCCAACAAGAGCAACTACATTGAAGAAGGATAATTGTAGAGATGTCAATGATGAGTTTTGGTTTTTCTGAAATTGTTTGAAATAATTTTGATTTAGTTTTTGTTCTTTGGTTTCGATTGCAATGTAAATTAGGTAGCTGTGAAATTGGTTCAGTGTTTATGGGTTGTCGAATGGTAGGGATGAATTCTGTGTCAAAGTTTGATTTTTTTTTTAATTGGTTGTAATTGGGTGTCGGATTTTCGGGTTTCTCTGGGCATTTTTTGTTGCAAATTTTTAAGGTTTTCTTATCTTTAGTGATTTTCATTAACTAGTGTTAGTTAGTTTTGTGTGTTAGTGTATGTTGTGGCTAATTGATGGTTTCTAATGGTTAACGAGGTAAGGGTGGTACGAATGGTTTGGTTATCCATTACAAAGATAAGTTGTACAGAATCTATAGACCACAAGTCTAACTGAAAGGCTACCCATGCATTCAACTATATAGGGATATAATGCATTTTGGAAACATAATAGCCTAAAAATAATTTGCACAAAACAAAGGTTATCTTCCAATTGTTATGAAATATTATTGTGAATACTCATTTTTCATGTGCTAATATTACATTAGTTTATGCTTTTCATACCTTGGAGTCCAAGCTTGTATCCCATATAAATACACATGTTCTATGAGCAATAAATGAAATCCATCTCTCTTATTTCTCCAATTTCTCTTCTCTCAATCTCTTCCTTCAATTGTTGCAATTACAATTCATATTATAACACCAATAATTTTTTCAAAAAACGACTAAAGGGGTCTCACATTTTAGTGTAATAATTTTAAGGGTCTTATATTATGACAAATAATTGTGGGGTGACATTATTTTTTATTTAAATACTTAAGAGGGACATTCCGGCCAATTAGTCAATTACCGACAAAAAATGGCGCAAAGCGATGGGTTTTATGTTTAGGCGTGGTTTAAATTGTGAAGTATATAGTTAACTCTAACATATGCAAGTAAGTCTCTTAAAGTAATAGGTAATAGTATATGGGAAAAAGCAGCCCAGAAGCTTTCCCTCTCTAATTTCAAATTTGCGTTGGTGATTGTTCACCTTCTCGGTTTCCCAGACTAGTGTCGGCCGTCGTTCCTGGTCGCCGGAGGGTTCACCGGCCTCCCGGGAGGTCGGTGCTCTGGTTGCCGGGCTGCGCGCCTGCCTCTCCGCCCATCCTCGAGCCCTTCGCAACCCTATTAACCCTAGCCGTCGCCTCACTTGACCCCGACCGCCACCTTGGTCGCAGTCCCTGGTCGCCAGGCGTCGATACTCCCTGGTGGTCGGGACGCCTTTGGTCGCCGGGTCCTGGTCGTCGAGGGTCCGAGCCTTCGGTCACCGGTTCCTGGTCGTCGAGTGTCCATCGGCCCTTTGAGTGGTTTTGTGGTGCTGAAGTGGGCGCGGGTCACCGATGCCGTAGCATTTACCGATTCTACGACAATTTCAGGTGATGTCTTGCTCCTCCCTTGAATTTTAAGCTGTTGGGGGTGGATTGTGTGGTTGCTCAATGTAACGCCCCAAAACCTTAATCACACAATTACCCAGACATTACGGTAATCACATGATTAGCGCAGCGGATAACGGCCTGAGGCGTTACCGCCGTCCTACTAGGGACAAGGCAAAACCCACCAATCAACCAAGCACAACAACCATGGCAACCCAAAAACAACAATAGAGCCACAAACATCAATACATCCTCAAACATAAGGTGGTTTACAATTAGCCACAATTGCTTAACTTGAAAGAGGAGATTAAAATGAGCAAGGAAGTGTGGAAGTGGAAGAGGAACACTTGGCCGCCGGAATTCTTGCCGGAAAACTCGCCGTGGCAGTCGCAGTGGTGGGTCAGTGGTTCTCGCGCAGGAGGGAGAGAGGAGAGGAGGGTGAGAGTTTGAGTGTGTTTTGGACAAAAATAATGACCCTATAGCTCCCCCATACCCCCTTTTATAATTACTACTCCCTCCACTTAACTTTAAAGAAATAAAAGTAATAATAATAATATCAATAGTAATACTACTAATATACTTAGTAAAAGTGTACAATAGTTCTCTTAATTAAAATGGTAGTAAAAATATAACTTGTAAAGTGAATTTGATTGTCACGGTAAAAACGGTAACAATCGGTATTTTTATTAAAATTCATCTTGCCGTAAAAATCGAAACGGTAATTAAACCGATTTTAAAATAAACATTAGAACCTAAAATAATAATAATATGAGGTCCAAAACGATACTCTTTAAAAGCACTAGAAAATAATTCGATCGATAAAATTACCCGCTTAGCCATTTCCTCCGAGACCTGTCACCGTTAGTTAACTGTAAAAATTAAAAGAATTTAATAATCACATTTTAGCTAATTAAACAAATTTAATTACCCTAATTTCTGTGATTTAGGGTGGGTTGTTACACTAAAAGGGTTTCTACCGTGTGTTTTGGTCATGGCTTTAAGCAGCAAACTTCATGATAGGTTTAAGGGGTTGAAATCTGAACTTGAGTGTCTTATTTCCTCCATTTCTTTGAAAAAGTTTTCATCAAAAGTTGTATGTCAAGCTTCCTTGAATAGAGCTTGTGAAATTATTGATGTGTTGAAAGTGTTAGGGGAGGTTCATGGAGGGTTGTTAACTCCCTCCCATGCTCAGAATCGCAAGCTTGGCAATGATGGTGACGTTGCCATTATCTTACCCCCCAATGTTGGCTCTACTAGGTCTGATTTATCTTCTAAAGATAAGCGATTATACTCCCTTTTTATTGATAATCTGCCTATTAATATGGGGAGCTTGAGGCTGAAGAGTTTATTTAGTAAGTTTGGAGGGGTTGTTGATGCATATATCCCCGCTAAAGTTGGAAAAAATGGTAGAAAATTTGGTTTTGTGTGTTTTGCGAACAGAAATGATGGGTGTAAAGCAATTAATGAAATGCACCTTAGAACGGTCGATCGCATGAAACTTTTTGTCTCGTAGGCCAAATTCGATAGAAAAACAAACTGCTGGACCTTCTGCTACTGTAAAGGTTAGCCATAAGTGGATCCCTAAGAAGAATATTGGTGGAACTCCTTTTTCGAATGGTTTGCACATCTCGTCCCCTTATGTGGTTAACAATGGGTTGAGTAATTTTGGTAAAGAAGACACGGTTGTGCCTGACTCTCTTGAGGCTCCTGATTGTGATGGGTCTGCGGATGCCTCTAGCAAAACCATCACGGACCCTATTAATGTTGTTTTGGGTTGCAAAAAGCATGCACGCAGGTTGTCTTATAAAGATGCTCTCTTGAGTGACTCTAAAATCAATCGACCGGCTATTAGGGATCCGGAGGCCAACTCCGACGGTGATCGCACTCATAAGAACCCGATTGAATCCTTTGAAGGTGTGACTGAGCATGACAGATCTTGAAGATTCCATCCTTGAGCCCTCAATGGGTAAAGGCAGGAGTAAGAGAAAATTGAACATGTTGATGAAATCGAAGTGGCAGCTTGTCAGAGATGCAACTTGTAGAGTTGCTCATAGACAAAAGGGTGGTCAGAAGGTTAGGATGAAGAGACGTGCGAACTTGTCGGAAAACGACAGTCTTGATAACATTGAAGCTGAGATTGAACGAAGGAAGATGATTATTGGCAACGATATTGGTGTGCGATTCCTTGATGACCCAAGCAGCTAAATTCATTGTTCTTGCTTTTGTGATGTTATAGTTTGGTTGGCTGTGGTGCATGTTAAGTTCTTGCGGTGTTTTTAGCAGTTTGGTTGTAATTTTTTGGTGGTTGATTGCTGTTGTGTTTGCGGGTTGTTGTATGTTATGAACTTTTAGCCTTTTGGCTACTAATAATCGAAAAAAAAAGTCTTTTAACGTAAACACGTTCAAACATAAAAACCCACTATTTCGTGCCACTTTTGGCCGGAAATCGACCGGAATATCTCCCTAGATATTTACATCAAAAATAATGTCACCCCACAATTATTTTTCATAATATAAGACCCATAAAACTATTACACCGAAATATGCAAAAAATTGCTCTGGGGTGCCATACATTCCCTAAAACTGGCTACTTGGGCACCAAATTATTTTTTTTTACTCTTTGGGGACCAGATTGTTGTTAAAACTTGCTGGCTGGGGCTTTTCTGACCAAAAGTTATGAAAATCTGGTGAATTTAGCCGGAGTCAACATAAAATAGATTTAGATAGATGAATTGACAAAAATAACCCTATTTGGCTCCATTTTTTTCTTTCTCTCTCCTCCCTTTCTTTTTCTTTCTTCCTGTTCCGGCTGATTCTGCCGGCGCCACCGCACCTCCGCCAGCTCCGCCTCCATTCTTCGCCGGAACTCGTCGATCGCCGCCAGCTTCAGACTCGGCTTTCAGCTTTTGTACGGACAATAGAAACCAAATTTCACAAATTTATGGAAGTCTATTGATACTTTTTGGCTTTTCGCAAGACGAACAAGCGAGTTCAAACTGAGAGCATTCTCTCTGTTCGGTTGTAATTTTTGTGGTTTTATAAGTTAGGGATGTCGGTCTCAGGGATGGGTGTGAGGCTTGATTAAGGTAATCGGTTCATGGAAAGGGGTTTTTCTCAAATGCGGAAAGCGATAAATTAAGTAAAGAAAGCATTTAAATCTAACCTAGACATGATAATAATAAAGAAAGCAATTAAGAAAGCACTTAAAGATGAAAGCAATTAAAAGACATGAATGAAGACAATGAATGAACAATGAAATTGGGAACGAGAAATTATACCTTTGATGGCCAAAATCTTCTAACCTTCAATCTACCTTTGCAATTTCCCCCGAACAAACAAGAAATTGTGGATTGGATTACCAAGAATCCCCCAAATTCTCACTAGTAAGTAGAATTGGAGTTCCTTGACCCTCCTCCCCACTAAAAATGGAGTTGATTGTGGCTAACACTATAAAGCTTGGAAAACAAGTCAACAATGGAGATTAGAGAGGAGAGAGAGAGAGAGAGAGAAAAAAAAAACTTGTAAAACACTTCAATGGAAACTTGCTTGAATTGAGAAAGTTTGAGAAAGTTTGAATACAAATGCTAGAAATCAATGAAAGCTTGAAGAACAATGAAGAACAATTGAAAACTTGAAGAACAATTAAGAGAGATTAAAGCAAATAAAGGAAAGCAATTAAATCTAATTCTACTCCTAAACTACCTAGGCTAATTGATAATTTGGATTAATACAAGTGGGTATTTATAGAAGAAGGAAAAATACAACCCACAACCCTAGAAATAATTCTCAAAGCGCATGATTTCTCTCAGACAGTGGCTCGGGCGAGCAGTTCGGCTGGTGTTTTGTTGCCCGAAGCCTTGCTCGGCGAGCAGCCAGATGGCTCGGGCGAGCAAGCGTTCGCGCGATTTTCCTTCAAACGCGCATAACTTCTTCATTGAACTTCGTTTTAGGCCCGTAAGATATCGATGGAAAGCTCCGGTGTACTTTAAGCTCCCAAAATTTGAGCTATCGGAGTTGTAACGAAGAGTTATGACCCAAAGGGTGAAGGCACACGTATTTCAAACCTTTAAGTTTGTCTGCCGTTCACTGTTTTGCGCCAATCTTGATATGGAATTTCCGACTTGGTTTCGCCTCGGCTCGGCTCGGGTTGACTTGGTTTGACTCGGATCTCGGCTCGGGTTGACTTGGTTTGACTCGGAAATAGCTCGGGATTCCTAAAACCTTCAATTGCCCCAAACTTCTTCTAACTCCTTATTTTCCTACAAAACACCAAATCATTATATCTAATATATAAATAGGGGTTAAAACAAGCAAATATACTTTATAAAAGAGAAGAAATTCGGCTCGAAACGAGGCCGAACACTCTCCCAAAGAACGAACGACAAAGTCACCAGCAGCTAGAAAGCTGGATTCATTTGTGGTTGGCTTTCTCCTTCTTACTAACAGCATGTATACAATAATACAACAAATCTAGACTAAGCACAATCTTTGAGAATCATGGGTTGCCAATATAGCCACACTTACCTCTTTTCTTGATATCTGATCTCCTTAAGCATCCAAATCCAATATTTTTAACACAATGTTCCATCTGTTTTCCCAACCAAATAAGAACTCAAATATCCACTACTGCATACAAACTACCAAACAAGAGTTTCTACATATTTAACTGATAAACAGATCCAATTCAAGCTCTAAAAACTTACTCACCAATATGTAAAGAACTGAAGAGACAAGTATAGTGTAGTACTTCCCAATGAAAGAATCAGCAATAACAGCCCCCAAAATTGGTAGAAGAGAAGCCACACCACTCCAAGCGTTGACATTAGCAGCCGCCATTGTCGTTGACTGCCCCAAGCTTCCAGTCAAGAAGGTGATCAAGTTGGCCGACGTCCCATAAAATGCAACCCTCTCTGACATCTCCACCACTATCCGCAAAAACCCAATTCCAAAATTAGGGTTTTAGCAGTTGAAATCTGGGAATATTTGAATGCGGGAAAGCTAACTTACCCATGACGAAACTAGCAGATCTCCACCGTCCATGTTTTGATCGGAGGGATGGGCGGCCCTTGTAGTCGACGGAGTTTGGGACGGTGGTTTCCGGCGGACGAAGAAGGGGAGTGTAGAGGAAGTCGATCGAAGTTGAGCCCATAACAATGGCGTCCTTCAACTCTGAACTCTCCCTAATGTTTGGTACGTGTAGAAGAGTGGAGGAGATAACAAAGAATGAATGAATGAAGGAACACAATTCATTAGTTCACAAAAGTAGAGTACATCAGTGATCAATCGATCTCAATGAAGATCACAATCGAACTGTTCGTACAAAAGGTGAAACATGACAACAATTTTGTCTCGCCGGAACTGTTCGTACAAAAGGAGAAGGAGAAGACAAATTTCAGCGGGGAAATAAAAGGGGCAAACTGGACCTTTCATTCATTAGTCAAGAGGTAAAACTGACTTTTTATTGATTCCTAGCTTTTGGTGGAAAAGCCCAACCAAAAGTTTTGATAACAATCCTGGCCCCAAAGAAAAAAAATAATGTAGTCCTAAGTGGCAGCTTTTAGAATGTATGACACCCCGGAGCAATTTTTTGCAAAATATGAGACTCCTTCAATCATTTTTTTTAGGAATTTTAGACGATAATGCACCAAACTTTTTTTGGGACGATAATACACTGAACTTTGAGGGTATTAGACGAAAATACACCCGGAACGATTCCGGTGGTGGTCAACTCGGTGGCGGTCCTACGTGGCCGGCTGAGTTAATGACGTGGAAAAAAAAATTAAAATTTATTGCCAAAAAAAATTACACGTAAGCATTATTACTAATTTTTTTCTAAAAAAAAAAGAAAATGACACATCATTATGTATATTGCCTAACTGAGAATTTTGAAATCAAAAGAAATAAAAAAGCAACTTAATTTCCGCAGCTCCCCATCTATGCCCATCTTCCTTCCAGTTGGGATTATCTTCTTCAACCCAATATTCTCTGTCTTCCACAAAATCCTCTTTCTTCTTCAACCCATATTCCATTCTTCTTAAATCTCCACTTATTCTTCTTCAAACTCATTTTTCTACATTCTTCCACTTCCACCCATTCTTTCTTCTTCAGCTTTCACATATTCTAGGTTCAACCCAGAACGAGGAGTAACGATGAGCAAAGTGGATGAATCCGGCACGAGTGTGTCAAATCTGCCACCATGATGAAAACGTACATTTATCTCACCTTCTTCGACCATTACTGAAATTACAAAAGCACATACATAAACTTCAATTTTAGGCTAAATTATTGCATTCGATTCTATACACTAAAGTTTAGCAATAAACTGTCTCAAACACAAAAAAAAATAAAAATTAGGGTTCCTTTCAACCTAATCGAACAAAACGAGCAAAATTCAACTTATTTGAACCCTAATCGAACAAAATTAACCAATATTACCTCTCAAACACAAAAAAATTAGGGTTCCTTTCAAACAAAAAAAAATCAACTAAAATTACCTCACTTTGCAGTAAATTTCTTCAGTGACCCTTCGTTCGCAGTAGAAAGTAAGAGCTCCTATTAGAGTTATAGTACAAGCATGAAAAGTAGAGTGAGAGAAATCATATGAGAGAAAGCAGAGGCATCGTACTCAGTAAGTTTTACAAGGCCTCTATTAGCTTTTTTACTTCTTTTACCAGGCGAATGACAGATTATTTGCCTCCAGTAAATTTTTACTTTTTTTTTGTTGTTAAAGATTGATGTGTCATTTTCTTTTTTTTTTTAGAAAAAAATTAGTAATAATGCTTACGTGTAATTTTTTTTGGCAATAAATTTTAATTTTTTTTCCACGTCATTTACTCAGCCGGCCACGTAGGACCGTCACCGAGTTGACCACCACCGGAATCGTTCCGGGTGTATTTTCGTCCAATACCCTCAAAGTTCAGTGTATTATCGTCCCAAAAAAAAATTTGGTGCATTATCGTCCAATACCGCTAAAATTCGGTGTATTATCGTCCAAAAATCCTTTTTTTTTATAATTCTTTTTGTCATATTTGGCCAAAATGACGAGCATGCATTGATGCATACCTCCACTATAGCATGCAACCAAGAAGCATGAATCAACCCGCTATTCCACACGCGCCACCATTCCCCATGCGATTTTGTAGAAACAGGAAAGACAGAAACTCTCAAATAGTCAAATCCCAGTTCAATTAATACTCTGACATGAACTTTGTAAGGTGGACAACACTCAGAACTGTCCCAATTTCTCTGTCCCCAGTTCATCGGCGATCAACCCTCGTCCGCTCCTATTTTCTGTCCTCCATTTCTCCCAAAACCACCATCGCCAGTTTCCAATCCATCCCATCTACTAAGGGTTTCATTCGAAGGTGGGCAACTTCAGTGATGAGTTCCTCTTTCAACCCCCAACAACCTAGGGTTCCTCCTGCCCTTCAATTGCCCACTCCTTCGATCGCTAAGGTATGATTTTCATGCTTCCTGTACTCCCATGTCTGCCGGAACTCAGGGATTTTGGATGGTTGTTGATGATCTGATGTGGGTTTCTTTTGTTGCTTAATGGGTTTGATGTTCTAATGGTGATTGTTTTGGTGGGTAGTTCAAAATTGCACTTTGTCAGCTCTCAGTGACTGCGGATAAGGATAGGAACATTGCTCACGCTAGACAGGCTATAGAGGAGGCTGCTGGAAAGGGTGCCAAACTTGTTGTCTTGCCTGTAAGTTGTGTCTTACCTCTTATTACTCATTCTCTTGTTCTGGTAGAAAGCATGTCTTTGGAATTTTCTTTGATTGTTGGTTTGAGAAGAACGGTAAGAATGTCTGATTTGCTGGTTAAAGGGATGTCAGCTTGTGGCTATGTCTTAGAGGAGTTTAGGTGCTAGGGAAGGCGGGAAGCTATTATAATGGTTATGATCATCTTGGGGATATTTACAATGTCATAAGAGGAATAGGAGACATACATATCAAAGAATCAGAAATCAGAATGTAAAGGCACATGCATTCATATGAACAAAGTATTACTCATTCTTAGAAAATTGGTGCAATATTTTATACTTGTTCATGTTCACGATACTTGAAGTTATGACGTTACAGGACCAAGAAGTAGAAGAAGAAATACGCTCAAAAGCGGTTAGAAATTGCCTCAATATATGATTCGTAGACGTGAGGAGAGACACATACCATCTTTTATTTTCGTCCCACCCGAGGCCCGATTTTGCCTGAATATCGCTTATGGTTGCCCATGAAGTACCCATAGTTTTCAAGTGATTCTCAACATGATTTGGACGTGATGTGTTGCAAGTGCGTGGTGTGAATTGTAGTATAATCAATATGGTTCCTTCGGGGACTTGCTCAACGACGCACCAAACTAGCTCTCTAATTGATTGCTAAGTCAATCGGTTTTTATGATTCATTTTTTCGAACAAACTAATTCTAACTTGGAAAACTATCAAATCTAGGGTTTAAATCAAGGGATTAAAACGTTCAGGGGATAAACCTAAGTCACTTAACAAATCAACCAAGCAGATTGAACGTGCATTTCATTAATTTGAAACATTCAAGGGCTGATAATTGCATAAACTCTTTTGCAACGAACTTTTGGTAAAGAAGCGAATTGCCTAGCAAAGGCAATCACCTACATTCGTGGTTATTTCAACTTTAACTAGGTCAAAATTATCAAAACAATCCCTCTCAAAACCTCTATGCCTAGTGATTTTATAGTCAGTTTAGCCTAAGTTTTCTGATGATTGAATCTCTTCTATTGGTGCTTCATTCAACAATCTAATACCATGCTAATGGTGATCAAGCAAAAGCAATATCATTTAGTTTCCAAGGCTACTTGTTCAATCCAACAAAAGCTAATTCATCATATGACTATGCAATTTATCCCCTAAACTAAGGGAAACTACTCACTATTTATGTTCATACCAAAAAGCAACTAAAATCTATTCTAAAAAGCATATAAAACCTAAAAGATGAGAAATAAACTAAAAGGCGAAGCCCGTCTTGAAGGTGATTCAACAAGGGACTTTTGCTCCTCCAAACTTCAATATTGTTCTTGATCGATCTTCAAATCTTCAATCTTCTCTCTCAATCGTTGATAATGGTGGAAAAATGGAGTCTGGATGATGATAAGGTGATGAGGTGATAGTGGATGATGATGGATAGGTGGTGGTTAATGAAGAACAATTTCGTAATCCTTGATTATATAATAAAAATGGAGAGAAAATGGAAAAATTCAAAGAGTCACAATCAATACGGAACGTACCAGGGCAACATGGTGCGTGTTATGGCCAACACGACTCGTGTGCAACTCGCCAGGGTCCGTGTCTCTCTATTTGCACAAAAAGGGCAGCTTTGCACGGCTGCATGGTCCGTGCAACCATCTGCACGGCCCGTCTTGAGTTGATTTCAGGCTGAAGCATTGCTTGGCCTCGGTATTCGGCCTTGGGATGATCTAATTCTTTCCTCTCTTCTTTTAAGCTTGTGTCTTGAATAAGCTTGCTCGATCTTTGCTCGGTTTTCTTCCAAATCTTCACATGTTCCCTACAAAACCAATCCAATCTACAAACCAAGCATAATTCTTGAATTTTGGGCGTAAAAAAACATACTCACATAGTCACATCAAATATTTTCCAAACTCTGATCAAAATATCCAAGTTAACATTTATACAATAAGCAGTTGAGCACTTATCAGGATGGCATCTGATGTTGAACTTTTGTAATATTGCATTTGTCGCTGCAATAGCTGAACTAGACTTAAGAGTGTTGTTTGCTAAATTCCCCTTTCTAACCTCGTCCGCCAAAAAAGTAGCCCCCTATCTTTTTGTCACTCCAACGGAATTGAGTTTTCTTTTCCTATTTTGTCCGCATCATTTTCCCTTTCCCTTTCTCCATGCTATACCTAATGAAAAGCAAAGTTATTATATGTAGGAATGATAATATTGATAGAAATACATATTAATATTTTTAGGAATAATAATATTTAGTATATATAATGATTTTATATAATTCCTATTCTTGTTAAGAATACTATAGTTTCCTAGTTTGATTAGGAGTATTATTCTAGTTTCCTATTTCTGTTAGGTTTAATATTATGAAGGTTGTTTACCTATAAATAAGTGCTTTGCTAGCCTTTTTGTGAAAGACTACATTGAATATTGAATACAATTATTAAAGATTAATCATAGGGATGCTAATCTTTTATTGAATCTAGCATAGGGATGCTGAATTCTTTTCTTTAGTTTTCTAGTTCTCTATCAGAGGAATTGTGACTGAGGAATCGTGAGGAGAGGCTAGGAGGAAAGACGGAATATTGAACTGGAAAATTCCACTTTCATGAGGTTAAGCCCAATAAAATCTTTTACATAGGAAAGAGGGAAAACCATTTTTCCAGAATTAATTTTCCTCATTTTCTAGCCACCAAACACTTGAAAATGGGAAAATCAATTTCCAAAAAATGGGTTTCCTTCCCACCAAACAGTCTCAAGTTGCATTGAGGGGTGAGACCAAGGCAAAAAGTTAATACTTTGTTTGCGATGATCAATTTTGACTAAAATGCTTATAAATTGTGATTCTGTCACTATATCATTCTAATTTTTGTCTATTATTTTATCATTTTATCTAGTTGAAAAGTGAAACCTAAACAATTTAGAAAAAAAAGGAAGAGGAAAAACAAATAGTCTTCTACTCTTTTGGGTTTGTGTCTAAGCTTGTTTATTAGGCACCCTTGGCTAAGTATTGATAGAAATTCATGAGTTTGAAGGTTTACTATCTCCTCTCTTGCTGAAGTCATCAGCCAGGCACATAGCGTGAGTTGTGCACTTGTGCATGCAATTGAGATGTAAGATACACTGCAAGGAAATCACATTGTCTTGGGGAACTATGGTGACAATATTCCAGTCTCTTGCCTCAGAGAACCAAGGAAGTGTTAATGAGTTTGGGAGTGACAGATCTCTGAGAGTCTTGGACCTCCGCAGGAAATGACGACTAGGTGCCTATACTTAAGACGACCTTCATACCGATTCTTAGGTTACTATTTTGACAGGGATAAAGGGTACTTCAGATAATTGATATACTCTAGGTGCTTTTGAGATTTGATAGATTCTGGTGATGTGTTCTATTAAACCTACTAGAGCTGCTAGTTATAGGTATTCTGTGGCATTTAAATACTTTGTAAACTTAGACTTGGCATTGTGATATGTTCATTGTTTCTGCAGGAGATATGGAATAGCCCTTATTCAAATGATAGTTTCCCAAAGTATGCTGAAGACATTGATGCTGGTAATGATGCATCCCCTTCAACAGCGATGCTATCTGAAGCCTCTCGTGCGTTGAAGGTCACTATAATTGGGGGCTCCATTCCAGAGCGTTTTGGGGACCGGTTGTATAATACTTGTTGTGTATTTGATACTGAGGGAAAATTGATTGCTAAACATAGGAAGGTAAACATCAGATTGGAAATTTGGAATATGATAGCTCTTTTGCTCCACCGCTAGGTTCTTTGAATAAGCCGTTTTTTTACCTATTAGTTTGTTGACTGCAGATACACCTATTTGATATTGATATTCCTGGGAAAATTACCTTCATGGAATCAAAAACGCTTACAGCAGGAGAGGCTCCCACTGTCGTAGACACAGGTCTGATTTGAAAGCATAACATTTAATTTTGTAACTCATTATGCCTATATCTTCCATCCAGGATCATAATACGAGAACACAACTTTTTGATGTATAACTCATAGGCCAAGTTTATGTCACGTCAGTCACATGCATCAAGTTTTACGCAAGGTTTCTTAGTATTGAGTATATCTTTCTTAGAAATGATGCGAACAGGATGCTGTGAGCACCAAACTGATTGTGAGCACTGAGCAGGATGATATGATGCCAAATTGGCAGAAACTATGTAAAGGGAAGAGAATGATATGATAGATAATATATATACTCATTTATATGTTCTTCCCTGCCTTAGGTCCCATCTTCCATTAACATTTGAGGTGAATGCGACTACATTGCTTATTAATTGGGACATTTTGGGTTATCGTGTGAATACTATTCATATGTTCCTCTGATCTGATATTTATTTTATTTGTGAAACACGTTCAGTCTTAGAGTAGTTGGTTTCGTCCTAGGATTTTGATTATGATCTTGATCCTTCTTTGATCTTTCACTCTTCCAAGTGACCTTGGTATTGCTATCAAACATATTTCGCAATTCTCTTTATCTTTGTCAGATTGAATCTATTCTATCTTCTACCTTTTGAAATTGAGAAAGGCCTTCAAGTTTTTTGTGCTAACATATCCCGTAACTTTTGCGCAGAGGTTGGACGTATTGGTATAGGCATCTGTTATGACATTCGCTTTCAAGAATTGGCTATGTTGTATGCAGCTAGAGGTACCTACTTTCACAATCCGCTTATTCTATCGAGGGCACATATTTCTACATGCTTGTTTTAGGACCATTCTTTGGACCTTTGAGTGTGTAATTGCTGGCCTTCATTCATGTTTCTGTTGCTATATTGAGCGGGCTCGCATGTAAGGGTTGTCGTACCCAGGTTTACACGGATCCCGACATGGGTTATGGGTCCAACACTGAAAATGGCCATACATGGTGGGGGAACGTTGGTTGCTGTTGGAGAATGATAGAAATTGAGAAACTTGTCATGGAAATGAGGGATAAGTTCGATAACTTGGGCGGCGGCACACAATACTATTTTCAGTGACCGTGTGACGTGCGTAAAGCAAAAATAGGAGAGGAGAGAAAAAAGAGAGGGGGGGGGGGTTTGACGTGGCGCGTGTCTGCAGCTTAATTGAAACATCTAGGATTTTGCTATAGAGTTTAGAGGGGAGTTTCGGTTTAGGCCTAGGGGTTAGGGTTTTGTTTTGGGTCATCTTCACTCTTTTTATTTGGATTATTTAAAAATGAAAGTGAGAGTAATTTGTTTGGGGCTTTTTAATAATTGGGCTGGATATATTCTCCATGAAGGCCAAACCAATTTAGCAGTAAAGTATGCCCCTTGCCATATCCGAATTTTGGACAATGTCCCTATGTCTGCAATTTTGAAGACTGCCATGTCGGACATTCGTGTCCCAAGTCTAGGGAACATAGTTCTGTTGTAGTTTCTGTAACCTGCACGA
Source organism: Portulaca oleracea (assembly GCA_029582165.1). Taxonomy (NCBI): domain Eukaryota; kingdom Viridiplantae; phylum Streptophyta; class Magnoliopsida; order Caryophyllales; family Portulacaceae; genus Portulaca; species Portulaca oleracea. Next base: position 41,914,253 of record CM055872.1, on the reverse strand, counting down.
TTGTCTAGTCTCTATTTGCTCTTTCAAAATTTCATGGAATGCTGGTACAAAAGTTTGGTTTTCGACTTCCTATTGAAATTTTCTAGGCAGTCTTATGGTTTGCTTTTTCCTTTTTCTTATGATTGGTTGTGCCCTTTTTCTTATAACTGGTTACATTTCTTTCTGGCCTTTCTTCTTGCAATTATGTTGGTTAGTTTTCCATTGCAGTCGATATAGCTGTCCAGACATCAAAAATAGCTGCTTATGCTTCCCACTTTCCTTTGAGTAGGTTAATATTATAATGGACTCCAACAAAACACTTAAATTGCCGCGTCTCTCATGGTGAAGTAGTAGGCAACTAATGCATTGAATCTAGGGTCTAATATAACAAACAGGCTCTGGTTACATATAGCTATGGGCTAGGGCTTTTGGGCTTTCTTTTCTTTTCTTTTCTTTTCTTTGTCTTCTTTTCGGGCTGCATAAAATGGACCAAGACAAATAAACTCCACTAACCACATAATCTATTTTGGATTTTCTTTAGCAACTTTTATTATACTTTTACTTTATGATTAAAGCTAATCAAATAAAATAAATAAGAAAATATAATGAAAACACCTAAATTAATTGTTAAGAGAGAACTAAAAGTCATAAAAATGGGGGATAAAAGTATACAAAATATGGAACTAACAAACCTTAGCAAGGATTCGTCGTTCAAATTTTCCACATTTATTGCAAATTCTCCTGTAGTGTACTTATTTTGGAAGACGTTACATATAATATGTCAGGTGCTCATTTGTTGTGCTATCCGGGAGCATTCAACATGACTACAGGACCATTGCATTGGGAATTACTTCAGAGGGCAAGGTAATGTGCATCATATCTATCGGTTGCCGCTTAAATTCTTCTTTTCTCCTTATCTAAGTTAATTTTCACTTTGATGAAAAGAAGTGCCCCTAATGTTGCTCAAGGTGATATCTTTTTGTTTTCATTGAAACTGAATTGTCCTGTAATATGATGTAGTATATTATTTGAAGGCGTTTATGGTAAATGAGTATGAGTACCTTGTCAAAGTTTTACTTTTCATAGAAAGGGAAACCTACCCCCCCCCCCCAAAGAGCTCGTAAAAGGTTGTGTTATCTGAGTGGTTTTTGTTATCATAACTAATCTAAAAGAATCTTAGTCAAACTATCTATAATAATCTTGTTGCATGATGCTTATATACATTATTGAATGCTCTTTGTTCTCTTGGCTTTCGATGATGTAGCTTTTAGGTTGTTCCACATAGTCCTCTTATTCTAGTTCCCCATTGAGAAAAGTTGACTTGACATCCAATTGAAAGACTTGGAGCTTTAGTTGTGCTGCGATGCAAGTACTGTTCTAATGGTCTCCATATGAACAACTAGAGTAAAACTCTCATTGAAGTCAACTCTTGGCTGTTGTGGGTAGCCTTTGGGTACCAAGTGTGCCTTATATTTTGAATTGAGCCACTTAATGATACTTGACTGTGTAGACCCACTTGCTACCAATGACATCCTTATCTTAGAGGCTTCTCCACTAATTCCCATGTAATAATTTTTCTTGATCATCTTGATGTCTTCATTCATAGCCTCGATTCTTTTTTTTTCCTTTTTGCTGCTTCTGGGAATGATTGTGGCTCACTAGTAAAGAATGCCCCACTTGCGTGGTCACATTCATAAGCTTGTAAATATCTTGGAGGATGTCTTTTACGTTGAATTCTTTGAGTAGGGTGGGGAGAGCTTGAACGACTTATCCGTAAGTTTGAACTTGCACCGCTTGAGGATGGGCTTTCTTGTTGAGATGGATCCAATCGACGAATAACAGAAAATATCTTTTTCCTCCTATGTTGAGATGTCGAGTTGGGTCCTAAATGTCCGCATGAACAAGTTTTAATGGAGCCTTAGCCCTCTATGAAGTATTTTTATCCAACGGGGGCAATCACCGTATTTCTTCATTGTAAAACTTCAAGACTTACAAGATTCAGGTGGGAAAATCTTTGATGCCATAGTGTTGAGTTTTCCAAAGTTGAACTTAACACTGCCTTGTGCTCTGCGGGTAATTTCAAGGTAAATATTATTCTGTTAGAGAGCATAGAAACTGAAGCAATGGTCATAACTCACAAGTGAGAGAGAGCTGGGATGGCCAATGTAAGCAAGAAAGAAGAGACTCTCAGAAATTATGGCAAATTGGCAATTTAATTACTCTTAATTAAATCATTCCAGATTAAACTAGATTATGGTCTGGCTCGAATTTTATGCTGCAAACAACGTTGACAAAAGTGGGTTGACAAATATGTGTCTTCTCCTCTTCTACTTTCTTTAATTGTTTATTCACCTTGAATATTATAGTATGTGTGCATGGATAATTGGCTACAGAATGGATTTCTTGTTGCTAAGTACAAAATTGAAACCCTTCCCCTTAATAAAACTGATCATCGTATGGTGTATGTATACCTCTGATGGTCTAATTAAACTTTAGTTAATGAGAATGGCGAAAGATCGTGATTGTTTAGGTCAAAATATAGTTGCTAGGGAAGCTTTCTGGGTTGCTTTTTCCAGAATGCAGATCACTAACTTTCGGACAAACTTAGTCTAAGTTTGGCTTAGGGATACTTGTTCCGGAATGGGGATTGTAGGGGTACGTTGCGATCCCTTTGATTAGTCATGCATTTGAAGAAAAACTAGTCAATTCATTTCTTTCTAACATAAAATACTAAAAATATTCTTGGTTCTTGAATTCAAAAATGTCAATTTGAATTTTCCTGCTTTTCCTTTTAAATTTGAAATAGCGGTAATTGGAATATTTTAATAAACTTAATAATTTTATTTTTTCAGAAAGTGGATAATATTTTAGGACATTCCAAAATGGAACATTGGACATCTATTTTGGATGGATGGAGTATAATGGAAGTGATGGAACAGTTTTTTTATAAAGTTGGTTATTCAAGATGATCTGTAGCAGGGAATAATTGAACATTTGGTTGATCATATAAAAAGGTAATTTGTAGCCATTTTTGCACAAATATATCATTTTATCATTAGAATGTCACAAGCCAATTTTCCTCCCTGCACAATGGTCTGGACCTTGTAAATGTGCCTCTTAAACCAGAAAATCAAGCACAAACTTCTCTCAACCAAAAACTGCTACTAGCTTTTCATTCTACCAAAAAACCTCATTTAAGGGTTTACCAGTGAAGAAAAAGCTGCCTAGTTTCTAAAAATTGAACTGAGAAGCTTATCGGGAAACACCCTTTATAATTGAATGCTTCTACAGTTCATATAGAGGATTAGGCCTAACGTTCCCCCTGGACGCTTGACACGTGCATGCAATGAAAGATGGTAGAAAGTTGGTTTAAGAGAAGTGGTTTCTGTTTACATAAAATGGATGAGCTTTCTTCATATCCCCTTATGCACTTGCATTCCCCCTAATTGAGCAGACTACACATCACATGAGGTTCATCAAATAGTTTTACATACATGTCTTCACTGCTGTTTTTGCTGTTATAGACTTGTTGATTTTTGTTTTCTTGTTTTGTTTGGCAGGGCTGTAGATAATCAGGTAATATCTTGAAACCCATACTTTTAAGTTTTAAGTAGAAGCTGATACATATCATTGATGCAAATATGAAGGTACAATCCTCATTTTATTCAGAGTGACTAGTTGCGCTGATCTAGACAGGATGCTACAACTTTCCCATTTCAGACATTTTTTTTGGCATATGCCAAGTAAATAAGATGAGATGAAATTCTGTCCTGAAGTTTATCATTTTAGAGAAGATGATGCATACTTTGTGGCAGACCAATGCATGAAGCTTCCACCTGCGGTCTGGGGAGGGTAGATGTACGCAACCTTAGCCTTGTTTTCACAACAAGTCTTTCCGGAATTGAACCCATGACCTCCAGGTCACTGTGTGGCAACTTTACTGTCGCATGAAGACTCCTCTCTGTGATACTGGTGTATTCTTTTTGGGATAGACAATATACAATGAGTGTTTTTCTTCTTCTTTTTTTTTTTTACTGTATGAACTTCTCCTAGTCGTGTTCAGTCCTGTTGTATATTTCTGGTGCAAAGATTATACATCTTTCATTTGCAATGGCAGTTGTATGTGGCTACTTGTTCACCTGCCCGTGATGCTGGAGCTGGTTATATAGCTTGGGGTCACTCCACACTCGTAGGACCAGTAAGTAATCAAATTCTTGTGGCTTCATAATTGGTTTTATTCATTTTCGATACCCGTACGAATCACAAATGCCATGTGTCTTTCTAACAAGTGTCAACTGGACGGAGCAAATTTGAAACTTCTAAAGCATTAGCTGGCCCGATTGGTGCTCAGCAATGTGATTTTCATTAATTAGTGCAGTCGAATGTTTCAGAGTATAACATCTTGAAGATCTTATGGGCCTTGAAGACCTAGAAAAAACCCGGGAACATAGAGGGAGGGTAGTCTGAGTAGAATGCGGTTGCTTTCTTCTTGGCTAATCAACAAAATCTTAGAATTTGTAGCTTCTTTGATCACTGTAGAAGCATGTTCTGTAACTCGAGTTACTAAGAATTGTTTCTTTTGGCAGTTTGGTGAAGTTCTGGCTACGACTGAACACGATGAAGCAATAGTAATAGCTGAGGTTGATTATTCGCAAATCGAACTCCGAAGGTGAAAATGATTATTGTCTTGTGTGTTCTCTTGTTGATCTATAATATGTTTATGCATATTATCATACTGTACACATTTCGCCTTGTTTTGCTGACCCACATTGTGCGGCTTGAACCAAATTACCTAAAACAAAACCCTACCTACGAATGTTTCTCAACCGGCATGATGAGTCCTTCAATACGAATTTATCGGTCCACTGATTGTGTACTGAACCTGACCTGCACAAAATAAGGGCCAACCCCAAATCCCACGATAAGTGCGCTTGGTTGTTCTACGGGAAAAAGTCTCGGTAAAGTTTTTCCTAGGAAAATTTTCTTTGAGAAAGAATAATTCACAATGTTTGGTTTATATTTGAAAACATGGGAAAGTTTGTAGGAAAGTCTATTAAAATGTCCAAACCTTTATATATTTTAATTTATAAAATAGTTTTTAGGGACATTTTGGGAAGTAAAGTTATAAAAAGACTTTCCCTTTCCTACGGGAAGAAACTTTCCCAAGGCTCCCATGGGAAAGTTTTTCCCATCCACCTTGGGAAAATAGTGGGACTCAGTTCAAAATTTTCTTGCCCTTATTTTACCAATAAACATGGGAAAGTTTGGTTCAACTTGATAAAGTTGAAAAACTTTCCCGGGAAATAGTTGTAACCAAACGCTCCCTAAGCGAATTTGGACTTGGATCAAACATCTCTTATGTTATTGTTTCATGAGATATGTGTCGCGGGCTAAATTTGTATCATCGGATATTGTGCATGATTATAGGACTAATCTGCCACTGGAGAAGCAGCGCCGTGGGGATCTCTACCAGTTGATTGATGTTCAAAGATCCAATTCATAGTGAGTTGCGCAGACATGATAACGAGGCATTGATTTGGAAAGAAGTTTGCATGAATAGAAGTCCTTCGACGATGAAGTTAGCCTACGCAAATGTCCCTAGGAGGATTCTGTTCATACCATTACAACCCCACAAAAGAAAATGAAATAAAATAGAAGAAAACAGACACAATCAACAAGAAATTGTGAACTTGATGGAGCAATGGCATGACATTCTTGTAGGTCGAAAATGTGAAAATGACATTCATACATTGTCTTGAATGTTTTCGTTTCTGATTGGTTGTTTAGGTCTTGATTGTCAGGAGCGCTTCTTAGCTGTTTGGGCTGTGTTGTTTACCTTGTTAGTTCTCTATTTGATGTCATGTTGTTTTTACAGTATTGTTGCAAACTCTTCAACTTGTTCAAGCTTTTGAATAATAATAACAATAATAAAAAATAGGACGGCTTCTTGCATTACGAAGCTATGCTCTCGAGAACATGAATCGCTGGGGTACGAGTATGACCTGTCCTGTATGGGGCATTGCTGATCACTTATTTTGGAAGAACAAACAATGGATGCTATGGATTTTTTTTTATATTATTGAAAGTCAAAAGAGGCTAAAAAGACAGTATCGACACTGCGAAAACCGCAGAAGAAAGTACAGCGAAAGGACAGTAACCAGTAAAGAAACCACACAACCAACAACAAGAACAGCAAAATAAAACACTAAAAAAACATTTTTCAATCTTTTCGCCATTTCTCTTTAAGCCTCATCTCAACAATTTTTGGGTCCTCACGAATGAAGCCAGAATCACAGCTAAATTTAGCCACTCTGCGAGCCATGTTCGCCAGAAGAACTTAAGAACGCTCTGCCGATTCAAGTAGCGAGCCCGTACTTTTACCCTTCCTTCTAACATGTTCTTTAGAAGGCAAAATTAGTCTATATACAACAACAACAACAACAACCACTAAATTGTATGAATTTTCATAAACTTGGAAGAAGTTAATTTATTATGTTATAATAACATAACTAGTCCGCACTTTTACCCTTCCTTTCTAACACTCTGGATGTTGTGGATACAGCCTTTGAGATCATGCTCTCGTAAAAGGATAAGGCAGATAGCACAGTATTGTCAAACCATTAATTATTCAATTCGGACTTGCTATGTGGAAATTAAAGTGATTTTGGTTTGGCCAATTATAATTCGTTATGTGTTAAATTATTATAGTCGCCCATTTAGTTAAAGTATTGAAGGATTTATGGATTTAAATAATCTGAATTGACACTTGAAAGTGGAAGAGAGTTATTGACTATAACATAATCTCTTAAAATTTACACTACCATATCTCCTACTGACTCTTCTCTCCATCTCTACACAAAAACATATTACTTAAAGCTTACCAAATTGAAGAAACTTGACTGCCCACTTCATCGAATTTTAAGGGGAAAATCCCATCTGACCATGGCTATAATGGTGGGAAGATGCAATCCAAACTCTGTTATGAGTCAAATTTTGCAACCAAATTATTGAAAGAAAAAAAGTTTCTTCCTTATTGTATGTGCAAAAATTTAAACTATATTATATTACGGATTGTTTGGTAAGAGAGGATAGAGGGTTGAACATGGGAATAAAGGGATAGAAATTAGAATTCTCATATTTATTTCATGGTAATTAAAAAAAGAGGGGAATGAGAATGAAAATAGAATGAATTTAATCCCAACAATCTATTACCCTTTAGGCACATGCAAACCCGACACAAAATCATTTAGGCCGAGCAACAAGTGACCCAACCAAAGTGAGAATGGGGAAGACAAATCAATATATATTACATGTACTCGGAGAACGTGCTTTACTCAATATTTGGGAAAACTATTTTTCAAAAAATTACTCGGAGGTATCCAATATTTGGGAAAACTATTTTTCGGTACCCCAACTTTTCAAAACTCATTTTGAGGTACCCTTACTTTTTGGGTTAGTAATCATTTGGTACTTTTTCGGCCATTAATTTTATTAAGTGACATAAATACCCTTATTCTTTTTCTTCAATGGTATTTCTCCATGAATGGATGAACAAGCGCATTTCGGTCACTTAATGAAATTGATGACCGGAAAAACACCTAATAATTACTAATCCTAAAACTAAGGGTACCCAAAATGAGTTTTGAAAAGTTGGGTACCAGAAAAACATTTCCACCAAAAGTTAGGTATCTCATAGTAATTTTTTGATTTTTTTTTTCAAGCGCTCAACCAAAAATTGTATGTATTCTTTACGGAAAAATTTTCCCACGAAACTGTTAAAAAAACCCGATTAACCCGATTACTTTTTGTCGCCTACCATTTTACTAATGTCGCCTACCTTTTCATTATAGTTTCCCATTACGCCCTTCACCCTCATAAACCCATTATCTACCTTCTCTCTTGTTTCTCTCTCTAAAAACACTCTAAACCAACGACGACGAATTGTGTAATTTTGTTGAATTTTCATCTACAGTGTCAAGGGAAGATGCCAAATCATCTGAAGAAGAAGATATTAGTTTGTAAATTGTAATTTTATATTAAATGCGTGAATGTATAAAATTTTCCGAAAAATTTTACGGTGCCGTAGGCAAAACTGCAGCAACACGCACGGTGGTCGCCAAATGCGATTTCAAGAATCGCGGCAAGATCGCGTCGATCGATTGCCGAGATCTGCATTTGCGATTCATGTGGCAGATTTTGCATGCGGCGATTCCGCGGTCCAAAGACAAATTATGATGCGGCAGCCGTAAGTGGAATTTATATTTTAAAAAAATAAATTTTATTATTAATATTGTCATTATTTATAATAAAAATATTTATGATATGGAAATGTTAATTATTAAATTTTATTATGGTTGTTATTATTAATTCTTAGGGTTATTATGGTTGTTATTGTTACTATTTATAATATTAATATTATTGTTATTATTGTTATTGATATTGTAATGTTAATCTTATTATTATTGATATGGTTGTTATTATTAATTATTAGGGTTAATGTTGTTATTTTGACAATGAATATTATTATGGTTGTTATTATTGTTTTTGTTGTTAAGTAAATAATGTGTGTATGGTGATGTTATTATTTTGATTATGAAATTAATTGTTATTTTTTTATTATAAATATTATTAATGTTATTATTATTAAGAAATAATATTAGTAACATATATATATTATGAAATTAATTGTTATTTTTTTCAAATTAACAATTACAATACCATTAATAATATTAATATTAATATCATTTTTAATAACATTAATAATAATTACAATAAAATTAACATAAATATTATTTATAATACTAATAATAATAATAATAACATTAATAATATTTATAATAAAAAAATAACACTTAATTTCATAATCAGAATAATAACATCACCATACACACATTATTTAATTAACAACAACAACCATAATAACAACCATATATAATAATATTCATTGTAAAAATAACAACTACATTAACCTTAATAATTAATAATAACAACCATATCAATAATAATAAGATTAACATTACAATATCAATAACAATAATAACAATAATATTAATATTCTAAATAGTAATAATAACAACCATAATAACTCTAATAATTAATAATAACAACCATAATAAAATTTAATAATTAACATTTCCATATCATAAATATTTTTATTATAAATAATAACAATATTAATAATAAAATTTATTTTTTTAAAATATAAATTCCACTGACGGGTGCCGCATCATAATTTGTCTTTGGCTGGATGCCGCATGCAAAATCCCATGCACCGCGGAGGCGCCAAATGCGAGATCTCGGCCTTGCCGCGCTGCACGGCACCACCGTGGTGTTGCCGGACAACCCGTGCGGCACCACCGTGGTTTGCCGTGCAGTTTGTGCGGCAAGGCCGCGATCAGTTGCCGAGATCTGCATTTGGCAGTTCCGCGGTGCAGGGACAGTTTTGCCTGCGGCACTGTAAAATTTTCCGGAAAATTTTATACATTCACGCATTTAATATAAAATTACAATTTACAAACTAATATCTTCTTCTTAAGATGATTTGGCATATTCCCTTGACATTGTAGATGAAAATTCAACAAAATTACACAATTATAGAGATTTTTCAGAGAAATATTATTGAGAGGATAGATGAGAGGAGAGAGAGAGAGAGGAGAGATAGAGGCAGGGGTATTAGAGATAATTTAGGTGGCGACATTAATAAAATGGGTGGCGACGAAAATCAAAGCCCATTAATCCCTAGCCTAAAATTAACGAATTGAAAAAAATTAAATATGAACATCATTTCTATGAAGAGATGATTCAACCTTCCTTTCCCTTGGAATTCCTTCAAGCTCGTACTTAATCGTTAATTCATATTGCGAGTTAACCAATCATCCCAGACGGTGCGGAAGAATTAAAAGCACAGCCATTCAACACTGCTGGTCAGAGTTTCAAACTCATTGATGTGGCTGACCATGGTACATTGATTTCCTTCACTTTTGTTTCGTACGATTCATTTGGTATCATCAAAAGACCTCTATTTACTGAATGGGTGCCCATGATTCATTGATGCCAAACAGTGCATGTTGTTGGTTCTTTAAATGGGTATTGCTGCTATAAATGTGTTTGTAGCTTCTTAAATTTGTTCTCTTAAATGTCCATTGCTATGCCATATGACTACAAAAGTACCATGAATCTGCTCCACATAACCTAACCTAAACCACAACTGCTTTCCTTTGCTTTGCTTGGCTGTCCCAGGCCCCAGGGTTACTATTACTACTATATGTTACTTCTGATGTCTTTCCATATACCCACTAAAAGCCATTTCTCTGCTTGATGGTCTTTAAATGTGAGGGTGAGTGATTAATGTCTTTGCTGTGGTAGGGTGGAGCTTGGGTTTGTACTATGTGGGGTCAGATTATGGGGTGATTGTTTGTAATTTACAGTCTTTCTAGCTTTGAACAATCGAAAAAATGTGCTATTTATTACATGTTCTTGGAGTATGTGATCCAAATAAGGGTATTGTGTACTTGCATATACTAAACTGTTCACTCTGTAATTGTTCACTTGCATATAACTTGGAGCATAAACCCTAGGTACATGTGCATGTGCATGTAAGATATGATGAAAGAAATGTGGGTTTAAATTATAAGTTCATACAGGTGACAACCTTGACCGTAACGTAATCGTGGGGAGGCATAGAGTGGTTTGTAAAATTCGATGGTAAATGGATGGTGTGGTAATGTTAAGTTTTGACAATTTTTGATAAATATGTGATCGTGAGGCCATGGGTTTGAGTATTGGAAGCAGTATCTCGCAGAAATGCAACGTAAGGTTTCCTTACATTACATGTTTGTGGTGGGACCCTTTCCGGAATCCTGCTTGCGGGGACCCTTTGTGCACCGGGCTGCCCTATCTAAAATTCGCTGCCTGCAAGGTAAGTTTTGGTAAGAATCGAGAAGAGTGATAATTTTGAACAAAGTAGCACTTTTTTTAAGGAAAGAGTAAGTATTAGTAGACGTGTAAGTTTTGGTAACTTTTGGTAAGTTCTCGTAATTTTCGGTAAATATGTACCCATTCCCATTTACCATTGAATTTTACAGGCTAGTCCAAAATGATCTTTGCTAAGAAAAGAATTGCCACTGGAAGATACTCTAGATGTATTGATTCAAAGTGATAGTATTTATCAATTAGCATGTGAATCAATTGAAACATAGGTAATTTCTTGGGTTTGAAGCCACTTATTATAGTATTCATCAATTCTTACACTACTCAATTGACATTAGTAATTCCTTGGTCATGAAGCCTCTAAGGAGGCAATAGTGAAGCATCTTGGGAGCATGTTGAGGGCTGAAAAGCATTCTAAAGATCAACTGAACATTTAGGCGACATTCTTATTTGGAGCTGTTTTTATATTTTTGAACATTGTTTTAGTGGTTGTTAAAGCAATTTGTAGATGTTTTGTTATGCTTGTGTTTGCTATATTTGCACTTCGGCATTTTATGGGTTTCTACCCAAAAATTAGTCGAGAAAAAGTTGGCCTTTTTGAGTTAGTCAAATTATCAATCTAAAAATGTGCTTCAATAGTGACTCTATCTATTGATGTGCTTAAATTGCTGGTCAATCTCTAATACTCTAGGAGCACTGCAAAAACTCATAGATTTGGCTGATTCCTGGTTCCTCTAGCTAGACCCCCTTGGGTGGTTGCTTGTGATTAATAGTTGCTAGCAGGAGTGGGCCTTAAATCTGATTGAATTTGCATATACTGGACCACTCTGAATGACTCTCTACCTTTTATAACATTGAGGTTCCCCTAAAATTTGACTGTACAAGAAACCTATTAGATTGTTGAAATTTGTACTTCCTACAATGCTAATAACTTAGCATGTTGTTTTCCCTTTTCTATGTATATACCTGATAGATGAGAAGTTACATGATTACTGTTCACCGAGAGCACATTTATTTTGGTACATTTTGACAAAAGAAAACTACAATTTGAATCTGATGAGATAATGTTTGGCTTCTGGGGGAAACAACTGAAGTGAGTACAGTACAGAAACTATATCGTGCTTAGTGAGTGGCTGGCAATGAGCTCTTTGGGTGAAAATGGGACGGCTGCGATCATTCAATTTTGTTGTAATTATATTCTAACAGGATCCACTGCTGTTTTTGAGACCTTATAGCAAGTACTGAGGGACCAAATCATGTAAACATTCCTTGTGTAATTCCTACTCCGGTGTTTTGGCTATATGCGTAGGTCCACATGTCTTTGCCAAACAAATATAAGTATGACGATGACTGTGAAAGGATTTGCCAGTTGACTGCATGGCAGGCTAGATGAAGCTAATCTTCCTACTTGCAGAAGGTCCCTTAAAATTAGTTACCGGGATGTAAAAAGTTTGTGATTTGGACCGTCAGAAATGCTGTCGAGGACAAGATACGCTCTATATTTATGTTCTTGTCACCTGAACTACTGCAAAGGTACCATCACCAACCTTCTAACCATTTACAGTTATAGATAGCTTGCTTTGTGCTACAGATAGGAGCTGGATAATGGGTGAAGCATCCTCTTAGTCTTGAATTAAATTCTTAGATAAGACATTGCCGTTCTTTTGTGAGGTATGTCGAATTCTCTGTGATCTAGTTAGTATCGTGAAGTCTCTATTATTTCCTTTGTGTTACAGATAGGTGCTATTGCCTGATTTGGTTTACATATAAAGTCTCTATTGTTGTGGATCTCTTGTGGAGATACCTATTTTTTGTGGAGATCATGACATTGCAGGAGCATGGTTTTAGCCCTTCTCTTTTTTCTTTTCCTTTTATATGGCGAGCTGCACAATGACATGTACTGATAGGATGTTTAGATGGTTATGGACATAGATAGATACTTGCAGCACAGGGTTCAAGATCAAACTACAAAAAGGACTGACTTGCACGCAATTGAGTCGTAGACATTTGGATACAACGTGTAGCTTCAATGGAGGTTATCTGAATCCAACGCCATCCAAAGATTTTATCCTAAAATCCAATAAGAATAACCTCTTTGCAATCGAAGCATTGAATCCACCACCCTCACAAGGTGTAGTTTGTGGTATGGGTATTGAAATGTAATATGACCATAGACCTGTCAAATTGGGCAGGCAGGTTAAATATGGGGGTTCAGTATGGGCTGGGTTCGGGTTTATTTAGGTTTTGGGTTTGGAAATCATGTTCAAAACCCTTAACCTTCGGGTGGGTTCGGGTTAGTTTTTGGGTCGGATCAAACTCTGCCAGGTTAGTCTATGGTCCATTGGATTCACTGTTGTGTCGTCCCTCCAATCCTTTATAGCTCTCTTAGTTTCCTTGTTTGAAGGCGCAACACTTGGATATAGGTACAATTCATTTGGAACCAAAACAACCAAGAATAGGCGAGTCCAACACCTTAGACGTGCATATGTCTCATGCATTCGTTCAGAGTTACACACATCATGTTTCTAAAAAAAGGTAAGAATTATATACGTCAATTTGGTCAGTTCATCTGGTTTCTTCAAAACTACCCGTGGTACTGCTCTGTACTTTGAGGCCGTGTAAGTGCTGTACTGCTTGTCCCCGAGATCTTTGCTTGCCTAGTTTGTAACCAATAAAGGGCACAACATAGTATACATTTACAACAAGAAATAATGGATTCCTTATGACCACATACATTTCCTCCATTTTAAGTGGGGGCTAGGTGGTCTTTGGAGGAGAAAGTGATTGAAGAGGAAGAGCTTGCTGTACTGGCAATGTTGCCTTAATAACTAATGGTGAGTATTTCCTTCCTTCCTACCTGTAGTACTTGTGTCTTTAGTTTTTGCCTCACAATCTTGTGAATGCTGACCTACCACCATAATAAACTCATCAAGAGGCAGTAACCTGGAAATGTGGTGTCAGAACGTGGTCCCGTCCTCTATTGGCTTAACCTTTATGTGGAACCATCTCAACCAGAAGTTTAAGTTGATGATTGAAGGTCAAATAATGGTTTTTTTATACTATAACACTTCATAACTAATTAGCGAAATAAAGATACCAAAGAGGTGTTTGCTACTTCATCATTAGACCTTCCTAGTTCCTACCAATGTTCAAGTCTTGGTGGAAGCAAAAATTTCCCATTAGGTAGAAACTGTGGGGTTGATGGGTCATGCTTGTCTCGAGCTGTTTGGTACCTCCCTTCCCGGCCTACAAAGCTTACTGGTGGTTATCCTCGAGATAGGGGCCCAGTAACTCAGTGAACGGACCAAATTTACCTGGTAGTAAAAGAAAGTAGTGAAATAAAGAAACTTGTGACATGTTGTTAGTTGCTAGGTAGCTTGGTGCCAAGGGTGCTTGATCCCATAATTGATTGCTAACAGAAGCGTCACTTGACAAAGCCCTTATAGGTTAGTATTTGCTTTCTATGCACCTGGCAAACTTTTCAATTTGTGTTAACTGTTAAGTAGTGTTACGTTTGTAAGAATTTGTTAGTTTAAGTCATATTTGTGGAGATTGTTTGTCTTGGTAATCTGATTTTGGGTTGAACCCTTGTGGCTCTGGCTAAACCAAATCAATGTGGAATCGGCAGGACCCATTTTGATTGTTGTCTCTTGAAAAACCCATTTGGGAAACCGACACAAAACTTAAACAAGAATGAGCCAAATGCATGGCCGGATTAGAATGAGATCAACATCAACACTCTACTGATGTGCTCATCATTTATATGGAACTAAATTGATCTGAGACAGCTCATTTGCGGGGACCTCCTGTTAGGGTGTTAGCAAGATAATTAATAGAGGATTCGACATAGCACCAATTATACTCTCTGATTTAATTAGGAATAGTGTAGAAAAGCCTATGCTCAAATCCTATTACTTGCATTTCAGATCAAATTTGCTTTTCATGGTGAATATTCACCATGAATTTTCAACCTCTTCTTCCTTAGAGAGAGTTCTCTGTTGTTTTGGACAGAAACTTGAAAGGTTGCTAAAGCAATACTGTGTTGGAGAAATAGTAGCACTAGCAAAAATTCGGGTCAGGGTCAAACTCGGGTCGGTCAAATTTGGGTTCGCACAATAGCAAAAGAGAGATATTATATCCGAATATTTGATCAATTTGGTCAATGTTAAAAATCGGACGAAAAATCCTACCAAACCTGGTTTTTTTCCTAGTCGGACAAATTTGGGTATTCGGGTCGGACAAAATTTTGCTGGCTCTAATAAATAAGATTGAGAATGTACATGAAATCAAGACATCCATCTATAATCAGAAGTAACATAGATAATCTTTTATTAAATCTTTCCTGGTTTCAGGGTAAAATCCTATCAGTGTAAGAATTATACGGCCCCAAAACGAACAACAAATCCTGGGACCTAAAATCCTTCCAATTAAGCTCCCAAACACAATACTGTAAACCACAAACTGAACCAAACCGAACTGAACATATGCATATCTATGGTAAAAGAAGAAAAAGAGAGAGGAAATAAAAACAGAGGCCATGATAATAAACTTTCCAGACAATTTTTCGCCTTCTACTCGAGTCTAACGAAACGTAGTGCTTCATCGTTGATCCAGCTGTACCTCTCCGTAAAAGGGTTAACCAGTGTCTTAGGCGGGTACTCGTCTATGCAGTGATCCCACACATTCCTGTCTTTTAAGTCCTGCATGACCTCCCACACACAGTTGTTACACTTAAACCCTGCCCCGAAACTGATCATCAGGATCTTATCCCCCTTCTTGAGCCTCTTTTTCGCCTCCATATACCCCAGAACATACCAAAACCCTGCTGCAGATGTGTTGCCCCATCTGTGCAGCGCCATCCTAGCCGGCTCCAAGTCGTACTCGCTCAGCTGCAGACCCTTCCCAGTCCCATCGATGATCGCCCGCCCGCCTGGGTGAATGCAGAAATGCTGGACCCCGGACTTGAAATCCAACCCCAACCCGACTTTCTCGAGGTTTGTTTTGGTCTGGGTTCGGGACAGAATCAGGTACCGAACCAGCTCTTTTAGGGGTAACATCTTGGGGACTAGGATTTTGAGGTTCATTGTGAAGGCTTTGGCTGCTGCCTTGGGGAGTTTCTTTGTGAGGCAGAAGCCGGGGTGCCCCTCGTCGTCCTCCTTCTGGTAGCAGCAATAGTATGCGTCGTCGTCGGACCCGAGGTGGGTCCGGACCATGCTGTTGAGCTTGATCTTTGCCCGGTGCTTCATGCTCGGGTCGTTGGTGAAGAGCATGGAGCATCCCCCAGTCCGGAACAGGCAGTTGGAGAGCATGAAGGACCGGTCTTTCCCGACGTACCAGTTAGTCCCCATGGACTCGGTGCTGACGACGATGGCCTTGATGTTCCTGTGCACCTTGAACAGGTGCTGGACGATGTCGATGGCGATGATGCTGGCGGAGCACCCCATCCCGGTGACGTTGAACGTCTTGACATCGTCCCGCATCTTGTACCGGTTGACAACCCGGGCCGTGAGGGACGGGATGGTCGAGAGGAGGGACACATTCACAATAAGGACATCGATCTCCGACGGATCGACCCCGGACTTCTCGAAAAGACCGTCCAGGGTCGCGAAGATGATCTCGTCCATCTCCTCCAGGGCGTCCCCGAGGGTCGGGGACGTCTCCCGGCCCTCGAGGACGTTCTTCGGGCTGTAAGTCGCCTCCCCTAGGCCCGACGACACGATCGTCTTCAGGAGGTACCGGTACTCTTCCAAACCCAACTGCTTGTTCCGCCACACAACCGTGGCACACGTCTCCGTGCTAAGCCTCCGCTCTTCGGGGGGCTTGAAGCACTCATAGTGGAGCATGTAGCAGCATTGATACCTCCTCTTGTAGACCTTCTTGCAAACGAGGAAGGCTACGTACAAGACAGGAAAGAGGTAAAACGCTGCGACGACAAACTCCATGAGAATGCGAGACGAAAAGAGAGAAAGAAAGGAGTGAATATTGAATACGAGCTTTATTATTTATGATTATTACAATGAGGCTACAACAAGAACAAGAACAACACACATTGTTGGCTCTTTTTTCTATAGGTAGAAATGGGGGTGGTGCTCTCTTTATAGGAGTGAGCACAGACTAAGCTTGTTTTGGGTAAACACTTGACATTTCTGCCTCTCACTTTCATCACTCAAGAAGAGAAGGGAATCAATTTGTGGGTAAAAAGAGACTGAAAGAAATAGCATTGAATTCACCCAAACCCAGTGTAGTTGACAGGTACAGGCTGTTCAATCCCTCTCTTATTATGTGGGCATCCAGTAAAAATAAAAATGTTTAGCATCATCAATCATCAAATTCAACTATCTCAACCACTCTTGCTTCCTCTTTAGATTTACACCCTAGTAAATGCTGTGGGTCCCACTTTCTTTGAAGCTTATTACTATAACCCAATAATACCATTCTGCTGCAATGCCCTTGTGTGTCTTTCTGTCTATTTTTGTTTCCCTTTTTAATTTTCTGATTTTGATTTTGTGAAGATGAGTTCAGATAATGGACACACCAGTTTGGATTGGGGATTCAGATTTCTGTATTGGGCAGTCTTCTCTTGCAAATTTAGCGCTGGCAAAAATCCGGGTCCGGGTAGATTCGGACCTTCTCAAAATTTGGATAAGAAATTTACCCGGACCCGAATTTTATGTCGAAAATTCGGAAAATTCAATTAGTATCAAAATTCGGTCAAAAAATCTTTCTCTAGACCCGATTTTTTCTGGGTCGGACAATTCGGATATTTTGGGTTGGACAAAATTTTGCTAGTTTTACTTGCAATGGTAAAAAACAAACAAACTTGTGATTGGGTGTTGAGAATGAAGTCATGATGAGAATGTGCACTTTTCACCACATCTTAATCTGAGATTTTGCATTTTCTGGATTTTCTCAGCTTATAAAGTACTTCTCCATGCAATAATACAAGAAGAAGAGGAAGAAGAAGAAGCATGGCAGTCATTGTTTGGATGCTACTCAAAATGGGTATGTGCCGATGCTATTTAGTACTCCATCCATTTCGTATTAATTGTCATAATTTTGACTTTTACGGTGCTTAATGTCACTATTTGATTAATTATTTCTTATATAATATGTTATTAACATTTGCGATATTATATTTTTATAATAGTATTTTCCGTTACGAATATAATGATGGTAATTTTATGTAGGAACTCATTGTATATATTGAGAAATTTACGGTTAATTTTTGAAATTTGACTACACGATTTTCAAAGACGATAATTAATACGGAACAGAGAGAGTATTTACAAGAACATTTTTTTTAAAAAAAAAGGAAAACTCATTGGAAAATGAGAATTATTTTAGTTATTTATGCCTCTTTGGCAACCCTCTCAGAAGTCCATGTCTCATGAATGTACCTACTTCTCTTAGGCTCCGTTTGGGTCCTTCAAAATGAGATGGAAATAAACATTTTGCCGTAACTTTTAGTAATTTAGTGCAATTCATATCTTCTCTATCAATCCATCGTTGGATTTTCTGCCTCCCCAATCAATATATATTATATGTACCCAGAGCATGTGTTTCAGATATTTGTGAGTGAACAGTGTTCTAGATATTTGCGAGTGAACAATCATAATAATGTGGGTGAACAACCTAATATAAGTGGATGAACGGTCGTAGTATCTGGAGAATATGTTTCGGGTGCACCTAATAAATTATTTTCCACAATCCTCCCCGCCTGCTTGACCAATCAATGCTTTTCTCCAACCTCAAATTTGCAAGGAAAATATTTTCTTTAGCAAACGATGACTTCCTAGCAAAATACGTTTGTGCATGGTCTGAAGTGCAGATATAAGTAATCTTTCTAACATGAATTGAAGTTCACGGAAAATATTTTCTTTGACAAAATCAAACAAATTTCTGTCATGTTATCCATCGAACTTTTATTCTTCCAATTTTGTGTTTTAAAAATGAAGGAAAACAAGTCATTTTCAATTGTTTGTCCCCTTAATCAAGCAGAGCCAAAGTGACACAATGAGTCATCTACTTGGCATGCCATTGATGGTCAATTCGAGTACTTAATAGCAGAATTGTCTCTGGATATTACAGGAAAGTTCTGGTGCCCAATTACTCCATCAACACTAGAGCCGTCAAAAAACTTGGTTCGGGTAATTCTGGGTTCGGACAAATCGAACATTGGACCAAAAGTTAATGTTTGATATCCAGTTTTTACGTATTTTTGGGGTCAGACAAATCGATAAATCATAGATTCAGGTCTAAATCAGGTTCAGACAACATAAATTTGAAAAGAATTATGTTTGATATGGCAGTACCTGGTTCTTTTCGGGCCGGACAAATCCGAATTATTGGATCGGACAGATTTTTGTCAACCCTAATCAACATTGTCTTGTTGTCTTGTTGTAATTTAACTCATTGTTAAAAGTGTTCATTAAAGATAAGGAATACAAGGAAGCAAAGCAACAAAAAACTTTACTCATAGTCATATATAGTTGATGAGTTGGTTTACTTGCAAAGCTAGTTTTATGGTTTCTTTGGGTATGGCTAAGCAATAGGAATTATTACTATGGATGGGCAAAGTTATGTATGGTCTTCTCTTGAATATTCCACATGTGGCTGTTTTCCTCTCAAAATTTATCAACCAACTTTGCGTGTACTCCTCCATCATACATTGCAAATAGTATGCTATTAGCTATAAGATTTTTGAATGTGTATATATTGTCACAATTATTTCTTTAGTTTTTGAATAAGTCAATATAGTGCGTGTTCACTTTCGAAAGTAATAAATATGCGACTACTATTTCTTAAAAAAAAGAAAAAAATTGTGAGTTTGTACGGTCTTTGTGTTTTGTCTGGTTAGCAAGGATATTACCTTCTACTTTCACCACCTAGATTTTTTATTTGGATGGAGCATTCCTTTCTCAGATTAAAAAAAAAAAAAAGATGTTTCACTTTTACACTAGGACTGATTGTTAGGTTCCAATTTTCTTAAATTCAATTTTGAAAATAGGCGAATTATTTCCTTTTAGTATTTGATATTGTGTACCCTTCAAATAATTGGTTTAAGTTAGAATTCTATTCTAGGATTTTTTAGGCTTCCATACTACACTAGGTTATTTATAGACCTAGCAAATAGGTGAATCGGTTCGGTTGTCATGACATCGAGGCAACCAATTTCGGTTCGGGTACGGCTTCAAGTTGACTTCGCGGGTTGGTTTGGGTGAAGTTCTTTCAAATTGGATTTTTGTTTGATTGACGGTCATTTGGGTATAGATTTTAATCGGATCACTTTTCGAGTTGCAGTCCGAATCGGTCTCGGATTGGAGTTTCATTGGGTTCGGGTCAAAGATCGGATTGCCAATTTGGGTGTCGGTTAGGATCCGAGTTCAGTTTTTCCAGTTCAGATTTTAGGTCTCGGGCCAGATTTGTCAAGTCTAGTTATTTGAGCTACTTTAATATAGCTAGATTATGCGCTTGTGACACCCTTCTGGGATCTTACTAGTTACTAGCATTCTACTTTTATAGTTTATAGATTGAGAGTGTGATTATAGTCATTCTTTTATCTTATTGTGCTTTCATTGCCTTTCAAATCTCTCATTATCGCTCGAAATTTTTCCCCATTAGATCTTACACGTTAGATCTTGTGTTAGATCCTCATCTAAATTCTTTTGTAATCTTTCTCCTAATTTTATTAACACAGATTTATATACTGTTATTTAAGGGTGTAGGATTAAGTTAGCTAAGGTAAAGTTAGGTTAGGTTAGAAAAGTTAGTAAGAAAATTAGTAAAGGTAGGTAAATGTCACATTATCTGTTTCTTTTTATTTTTAAATAATTTCTTTGAGTTGAATAAAGAATTTAAAAATAAATTATTTAAAAATAAGTGTTGTTTTTTGGATGGTAAGATAAGGTAAAAATAGGTTAGATTACATTAGATAAGGATAATCCTATCAAATTAAAGAATAGGCCTTAATCCTAATCACTGATGTTAAAGTGAATTTGATCCTAACGTTTATAACATTTTGAGTCATACACTCACATTATTATTTCAAGTTATTACATATTATTAGAGCACGTGCTTCAAATAAGATCATTATTCACAAGCATATACTAGATTGCTTACTTTCAATAGTGGAATTGTTCACTGTATAAGCTGGAGCACAAATTTTAAGTACATGTAATATATAATGCATGATTATAGATATGTCATAGTTTTATCAAACATGATTGAACCTGCTAATTTACATAATTTTGAGTTTAATTTATGTAATGACTCAATATTTTTACGTTGAATAATTAATTTAATTAAATTTTAATAGGATATTATGCCACATGCCTTAGAGACATTCAAAGCCGGTATGGTATCAAAATTTAGGAAAACTGATCAATTTCATTAATAAATTGGCCAACTAAATTGTTTGACAAATAAAAGGAAAAATTAAAACTCTTACAAGCGTAGTGACTTATTTCTAGTCGAATAATATCTTATTTATTTTCAAATGCTATCTATAAGACTCTAGGCGAGAGTCCTATACAGCTAACTCCTTGGTATTGTCATGATCAACCTGAAAGCATAAAATAATTTTAAAAATGAGAATGAAGTCCTGGTATAACAAACCCAACCTTGTAAAAATAGCTTTTAGAAATTCATTTTAGTTCGAAATGAGGGAGAATGAACAATAGGATTCATGGATAACCCAACAATAATGGCACCAATAACGATAGGAACGTAAATAATAAACAATAAGCGTGCAACTAATTATAATGATAGGCTTGTAAATAATAATAATAATAAACAATAGACACGTAAATGATAAAAGATAGGCGCAAAAACAATGACCAAGTAACCACCAATACATGCAATAATAATAGTAACAGTACTGTGGACATCCTTTAGAAAGTAATTATTAAGTTTAATATAATTTTGCTAAGAAGGAATTGACATTCACTTTACCTCGATTGATCAAACTCTTGATTTGAATTCGTGTCCTTGAACATACTCTAATCAATCTTGCAAGACTAATCGGTGATATAGAAATGGAATGGGAGTTTATGTAAAGGTGGAATGAGTGGCTTTTGCTTGTACCCCTAATAAGTTTGGCAAGTATTAGAGGATGTATTTATAATAGTGACAATAAGTTTGGCAAGTATTAGAGCTACTAAGAAAAATAGGAAATAGAGTGATTTGTGAGAGACAAATGCAACATTTGTGCTATTAAGATATACCTAATTAGTGTTTGGCTTATCTCTCCCTCGCTCGCTCTCTTTCTTCTTTTTTTTTTTTTCAACAAGGATAAACAACAAACAACCTAGGCAGCCCTTCTATCAAAGGATATATCAAAGTCATCCTCAAAAATAATATATGATAGTTCTCTATGAAAACTAGAAGTACCAACAACAGAAGGGTCAATAGAATGACTAAACTTTACCAACCAATAAGTTCCTCTATTCCCTTGGCGATAAATGTATGATATAATGACTTCATGACTTTCCTTTAAATATAAGCACGAATATCCCTCACCAGCATAACAATCTCCCAAAGGACCTTGGAAAATTCACTTTATTACATTGATTAGGATAAAATTATCTATGAATGTCTCTGGTGCTATTGGTTCCCAAATCGGATTGACCTCACCTCATCTTCATACTTCAACCTCTACGGATGGTTCTCATGAATAGGTACTACAATATTTTTCATTACTTGGGGATTTTTTTATGTATGTGGAGTTGACACCAAGCGTGTGGCCGTTGAGTTTGTATTTATTTTATTTTGTATTATTTACAGTGATGTAAGGCTTTAAACCTGTGAAACGTCCATGTTAAAAATGAAACTCTATCAAACTTCCTCCAGAACTATTCGAAAATATTGTGCACTTATATTTGATTCCACATTTTTTTGATAAAATGATTCTACTATAATTTACAACTAATTGATTTTTTGTACTTTGTTTTCTCAGGAAGAAGTTGAAGATGAGCAGCAAATATCACCTTCTAAAAGATTCTTCTGAAATCTAGCCCGAACTATATCCCAGAAACTGTTGCGCATAGCAGTTGTCTCCGCCACTAGAATTGAACCGCAACCCAGATTAAAGGATGAAGCTAGAAGCAATCTCCCCCATGAATCTCGAATGATGTATCCTCTAGCCGCCTTGCTATATATTCTCGACCCATCAAAATTAATCTTGACCGACCTGTATGAAGGCTTGGTCCAATTAACTGAGGAAGAAGACTTGGTTTGAACATAATCCGATCCACATTCTAGATGGTTCTTTAATTAGCTACTCACACCCACTTAAATGGCACATGAGATTATGTTCGTTACCTTATTATTATTTGTTAGGAAAGTGTCCTAAAATCACCAAATCTCTTGATCCCACAATTATTTGTTTCCTAATTGTATTAGGGTATTATTTAGGTTTCATTATCATGTTGAGTTTCTTAATTGTATTAGATTCTAAATATAATTGTAGTGGGAGTCAAGTTAGGTTTATAGGGAGTTTTTCCTATAAATAGGGTACATGTTTCTTCACCAAAATCATATCGAAAACACATAGAGCTAGAGAGAGAGAAAATATTGAGAGAGAGGGAGTTTCAGCAATGTTTTCCCCAGTGTATCCTGAGAGATTGTGAGTTGAGAGTTGATAGATTGTTATTGTAATCTCCTTTGTGGATCGCATCACACCCTGTGATAGTGATCAGATTGTACTCCTCCTTTCTCATAGTGGATTATTTTCTGGCTGTCGCCGTCCGTGTGTTTTTCTCTGAATTCTTCGGTTTCCCACGTAAATCTGGTGTTTGATTTTATCGCTTATTTTTCGTTCCTAAATTTTGTCATAATATTCGTCATCTCAATTTTATTTTTCGCTTCCGCTGTTACCTTGCTTATTTATCTCTAACAAGTGGTATCAGAGCAAGGCGGAGATGGCTTCAATCATGAAGTGTGATATTCCAAAATTAGATGGAACGAGGAGCTTTACCATGTGGAGACTGCAGATGAAGACAGTCCTTATTCGGCACGGGTTAAGGGATGTGATTGGGTATCCCGACACGAAGACTGATGAGACGATGAGCGATGATGAATTCAAACAACTCCAGAAAGACATCAAGGGCAATCTGACTCCAAGGGAGTGGAAGAAGCTTGAAGATAAGGATCTGGCAGGAATTCAATTGTGTTTGGTGGAGCACATTCAGAGAGAGGTGGTGCATATCAAGAAACCTCGGGAGCTCTAGACTAAACTGGAAGAGTTGTACATGTCAAAGAGTCTTGCAAACAAATACCGAATGAAGGAGAAATTCTACAGGCTGAAAATGCCCCAAGGTACTTCTATTCAAGCACATCTTAGTGAATTTGATTTTATTATTACTGAATTATAATCAATGAATGTGAAACACACTGATGAGGATAAGGCTCAAAACACCGTTCAAAGTCTAGGAATCTTCACAAGAATAAGAAGTGTAACTACTGTAGTAAGATGGGGCATATAGAGAAAGATTGTTGAACAAAACACAGAGACCGGAAGCAGGAGAGTAAGCATAACCACACCAAACCTGGTACCTCAAACTGTGTCGAGTCCGAGTCAGATGGTGATGGGTTTGTAGTAACGGATGATGCCTTGGCTACCACATCGAGTAGGATAGCTAGAGATGAGTGAGTTCTTGACACGGGGTGCACCTATCATATGTGTCCTCATAAGGACTAGTTCGAGTCTTATGAGAGTGTTGACACCGGCGTCGTAGTCATGGGTAACGACATAGCCTGCAAGGTTGTAGGAATTGGCAGCATCAAAATCAAGACTCATGATGGCATCATTAGAACTCTCAAGGAGGTTCGTCATATCCCTAACATGACTCGAAATTTAATTTCTTTGGGTACTCTTGAGGCTAACGACTGCAGGTACAAAGGAGAAGATGGTGTTCTGAAAGTATGTAGGGGTTTCATGGTTCTTATGAAGGGAACCAGGAATTGCAGTCTGTACATCCTGCAGGGGTCTATTGTAACAGGAACTGCAACAACAGTTTTGAATCTAGATGAGTCCGATAGCACAAAACTGTGGCACATGAGACTAGGCTACATGGGAGAGAAGAGAATGTCAATGTTGAGCAAGAAGGGATATCTTGAAGGCGCAAACATCGACAAGTTGGAGTTTCGTGATCACTGTGTCTATGGGAAACAGAAGAGGGTTAGCTTTTCAAGGGATACACATACAACAACAGGGATCCTTGATTATATTCATTCAGATATGTGGGGTCATGTCCATCACTGGGTGGAAAACGCTATATGTTGACATTCATGGATGACTTCTCGAGGAAGACTTGAGTTTATTTCTTGCAGCATAAGAATTGGACATTCTCATAATTCAAGAAGTTCAAAACTTTGGTGGAGCACCAGACAGACAGGAAAATCAAGAAACTCAGGACTGACAATGGATTGGAGTTTGTTGATTCCGAATTTACTGAATTCTGCGAGGAACATGGGATTGCGAGACATCGAACCCTGGTGAGTAAGCCTCAGCAAAACGGCGTAGCCGAGAGAATCAACAGGACACTCCTGGAGAAAGCCCGCTGCATGCTCACGAATACAAGGCTTTGGAAGAACAAATCATTCTGGGCAGAGGTGATATCTACTGCTTGCTACCTACTTAACAAATCACCTCATACCTCTATCGAATACAAGATTCCAGAGGAAGTATGGACAGGTAATCTAGTTAATTATTTAAATTTGAGAATTTTTGGATGTCCTGTATATGCCCATGTGAATGATGGGAAGCTGTCTCCCAGTGCTGCTAATGCATGTTTCTAGGTTATGGGTCTGAGTCTAAGGGATACAGAATATGGTGTCCAGATTTAAATAAAGTTATACAATCTAGAGATGTAACCTTTAATGAAACTGCTATATTATCTGGAATGGAATCTACCGGTACTTCTGATGATGCAGGAAGAACAGTGTTCGAGGTGGAGCGGGTTGAGGCTCAAGGTGGAGCTGTTGGAACATGCAATCAGGAGCAAACTGCTGATGATGCTCCTGAACCAACTCAGCTTGATGAGCCTGAGACTGAGACTAATGTTCCTCAGGTGGAGGAACAACCAAGCATAGCAAGAGATCGTCCCAGGAGGGAGATCAGAAGACTGGCGCGATATACTGAAGAAGATGACGCTATGATTGCATACGCGCTGAGTGTTGCAGAAGAGACTCCTGAAGGTGCTGAACCTTCTACCTATCAAGAGGCCCTCTCCTGTCCAAATGTCTCAAACTGGATAGGAGCTATGCAAGAGGAGATGGAGAGCCTGCAGAAAAATTATACATGGGAGCTATGTGAGTTGCCTAAAGGGCGACGAGCTTTTATTGCGAAGTGAGAGTACAAGAGAAAGGAAGGTATCCCTGGTGTAGAAAGTGCAAGGTGGAAGGCCAAATTAGTGGTAAGGGGTTGCAACCAGAAAGAAGGAATCGACTACAACGAAGTATTCTCACCAGTCGTAAGGCATACGTCGATCCACACCTTACTAGCCTTCGTTGCTCTATTTGATTTGGAGTTGGAGGAGGAAATATATATGAGGCAACCAGAGGGTTTCATCATTCCTGGTAAACAGGAATAGGTGTGCAGATTGAGGAAGTCCTTGTATGGACTTAAACAGGCACCCAGGCAGTGGTACAAAAGGTTTGATACCTTTATGGTAGGGCAAGGGTACACAAGAAGTCACTATGACAACTGTGTGTACTACAAGCAATTTGAAGAAAGGTCTTTCGTTTATTTATTATTGTATGTTGATGACATGTTGATTGCGTCCAGGGACATGTCGCTTATAAATAAGCTGAAATCTCAACTCAACTAGAAGTTTGAGATGAAAGACCTCGGAGCGGCAAAGAAGATTTTGGGTATGGAGATCCAAAGAGATAGAAAGGCATAGAAATTGTTCCTGTCTCAAAAGAAATATCTGGAGAAGGTGTTGGACAGATTCAACGTGAGAAACTGTAAAGCAGTTTCAAAACCCTTAGTTGCACATTTTAAGTTGTCTGGTGAGAACTGTCCTAAATCTGATTTGGAGGTAAGGAGGATGTCTAATATTCCCTATGCTAGTGCAGTTGGTAGTTTGATGTATGCTATGGTGTGCACTAGACCTGACCCGTCTTATGCAGTTAGTGTGGTGAGTAGATATATGCAGAATCCAGGGAAGGAGCATTGGGAAGGGGTAAAGTGGATCCTTCCCTATGTGAAGGGTACTTTGGAGAAGGGCATCCTGTATGATAGAGGTAGTGTTGCAACGTCTGATGTTGCAGGTTATGTTGATGCTGATTATGGTGGAGATCTGGATAGGAGACGCTCAATTTCAGGGTATGTGTTCGTCATGTGTGGAGGAGCAATATCTTGGAAAGCTTCACTTCAATCTATAGCAGCCCTGTCTAGTACAGAGGCTGAATATGTTGCTGCAACGGAAGGAGTGAATGAGGCCATCTGGTTGAGGGGATTGGTCATGGAGCTTGGAGTACCACAGGGCGAGACTGTGGTTTATTCAGACAGTCAGAGTGCTATACATCTGACAAAGAATGACACTTATCATTCGAAGGCCAAGCATATAAGCATCAGGTATCACTTCATCAGAGATACAGTTGCTGCGGGAGAGATCGTGGTAAAGAAGGTGCATATTTCTGATAATCCTGCAGACATGTTAACCAAGCCTCTATCTATAACTAAGTTCGAACATTGTTTGGACTTAGTTGGTGTTCTAAGCATGTGAGAGCCCTGCGGGGCCATGCCCTGTGGAGGGGCGTGTTGATGACGACAGTCAAGATGTTTATCTAGACCGATGATTCATTGATTTTAGTTCAAGGTGGAGTTTGTTAGGAAAGTGTCCTAAAATCACCAAATCTCTTGATCTCACAATTATTTGTTTCCTAATTATATTATGGTATTATTTAGGTATCCTTATCATGTTGGGTTTCCTAATTGTATTAGATTCTAAATATAATTGGAGTGAGAGTCAAGTTAGGTTTATAGGGAGTTTTTCCAAAATCATATCGAAAGCATAGAGAGCTAGAGAGAGAGAAAATATTGAGAGAGGGAGTCTCACCAATGTTTTTTGACTGCCCTGTCATTTTTTGAAGTTAGGTTTTACTTATTTTACTACCTTTTTTATTTACTTTACTTATATTATTTAAGATATCTTACATAATATATATTTAAAAATTTATATATTTAGTGAGTAATGTGACTGATTTAACTCACTTTACTCATAATACATATTTAAAATTTTATATATTTAATAATTAATGTGACTAATGTAACGTAGGTATATATCAACACTTATATAAACTCATTTATTTTCCCTATTTTACTTATTCTCTCTGGTTTACTTATGCTCCTACTTACTTTACAAAAGAACCGAATTCGAGTTTGGTTTAAACTTGGGCTAATTGTTTCCACGTCCATGAACAATGAGAAATCTTTGAATTTGATCGGAGGAACTATATATACTTTCGAGCAACCTCCCAAACAAGAGTAAATTACGTTTATTCTATCTGACATTTGTGGTAATAATTTTTATATGCCCGACATTCATGAAAAAACTTTTACCTTACCTGACATTTAGTGAAAATAATTTTTAGGGGTTGAATCCGGTTACTTCTTATCGGAAATGTGAAAAATACCAAAATGTCCCTATATGAAAACATGAATATACCATGTTGCCCCTAACATTGATAAATAAATGACTTAAATGACCTTTTCATTTTTCAGAATGGGGAGGGATTGAGTTTTCGAAGAAATAAAGTAGAGAAAATGTTAGGGTTTAAATGCCATATGAATTAATATTAAGGTTAAAAACATCAATTCATATTTAATTGAAAGTTATATGAATTAATATCAAGGGTAAAAAAGTCAATTCATATTTATCTTTTTAATGTTCGCTGGAAAATCCAACAAAAATCAATTATAAAATATCTTAGGAGGTTTAAATACACGAACACTTAATGTCAGGTAAGATAAAAATTATTTCCCAAATGTCGGGTGTGTAAAAATTATTACCACAAATATCAAGTAGGGTAAATGTAATTTATTCTCCCGAATAATACATACATCAAGATTCAAGAGGCATTTATGCATACTCTCCTGCCCGTGGTACTCTTTTTCTTTTTTTAATTTCCAGAGTTATAAATGTGAAAATTGATTATGCGGAGAAAAAAAAGACTATTGTTAATTGCCCCTTTACCCAACTCCTGTGAGCACTTTAAGGAAATCTTTTTTAACAGGCAGATGTTAGGTTATTCATAAAAGTGGCCCTCGAATGGATTAGATTGATGGGATCGATCACTAAAAAACAATGTGACTTATTCTTGTTCTTTGGATTGGTAACTCTTTCCAATCCAATCTAAACTTTACACAATTCCCCAAAACAGTTTTCTCTCTATAAACACCATTCCCCAAAAAAGAATCCAATCCAATCTAATCCAATCCATCCAAACATCATTTTCTCCAATCCAAAGAACAGGCTCTTTATGTTTGTCCATTTTATAATTTCAATGATTGTTTCTTTTGTTTCTTTTTTATTTTTCTTCACATGAGAAAAGTAAGGGCAATTCTGGTACACATTAGATTCAATTTGTGCAACCATCTCAACCTGATGGTTGAAAGTCCAGTAATAGTTATATACTCTAGCACGACTGCTCACGCGAATCCCTTCGGACTTGAAGCGTAGATGCTGAGATTCGAACGTGAGACTTCTTGTTCCTTAGTCTAGCTCTGAACCATATGAAACCATCTCAACCAAAAGTTTAAGTTGTTCAAGGATTGCCTAGAATCCCAATTCTTTGGATCACCCTCAATTCTCTGTTTTTTTAACTCAGATTCGATATCCTCTAAATCACCCTTAAACTTAAGTTTAATTTGCTGTCTAAGGTGAAATTTACCTTGAATGTGTGCTAATAAGGTTCATGGGTAATAAAGTTGTACGAATTGAAGAAGTCTACATTAATCTCTAGTGATGAGTGTAATTGTAGACTATCATAAGTTAGGAACCGAAGGGAGGATAAACAGTCACAATTTTGTTTTTAATATATTTATCTTATTTGAGGTTTTGGTGTTTATTTTGTTCCCTCTATTTTTAAAGTTAATACTAATTATGCTATTGGTGCTACAATACAAATAAACCAAAAACCTTGAAGGCATAAATAAAAGCTTTAAAACAGAGAGCTTGAGTTTTCGGATGGTGCATTCCTAGCTACTTCTCCCGTCCTAAATTATTTGTCCACTATTTCATTTTTTGATGTCTCAAAATTATGGCTCTATTTTTTAGATTTGTAGATTACGTTTAACCATACTTAACTTTATCTTACCATTCAAAAGAACGTGATTATATTGTTAGATAATTTATATTTAAGATTCGAACCCTGAAGATGAGATAAGGATAATGTAAGTACAATTTGGATAGGTAACTTTCACCAGATATTTTGAAATGACTCTCGTTTCTTTTTGTTAGGCACTCTTGAGTCTATCTATGTGAAAAGGATACTCTTTGGTGTAGCATGGAAAGAGTAGCTAGCTAGTGAGATATTTTGCATGAAGATGACGGATTTGTCAAACTGAAGTGAGAGGTTTGTTAGAAGATGGAAAACATACATTGAGAGAGGTCATTTAATATGAACAACATTTGCATGTGGATTAACTTCCTCATAACATGGGAAAAACATGCATGGGAGATACTTTGTATATAGGATGATGGAGGGACTAATAGTAGGCAAGATAGTTAATTTGAATTTGGATTCTAGCTAGGGTTGATGGAGTAGTTAGAATCGGAAACGTAGAATCAGATTGAGGATCATAAGATTCTATTACATTAGGCAAATAGAAAAAAATGTTGCTCTCTCCTTTCCATATTAATTGTCGAAATTAGGGATGACAATAAAACCCGTACCCATGGGTACCCGCCTCTACCCGCCCCGCAAAAAGCGGGTAAGGGTACAAATTTTTTTAAAAATACGGGTACGGGTTGGGTATGGACACGGGTCGGATACGGGTACAGGGTACAGGGTAGTACCCGGTGGGTACCCGACCCGACCCGCCCCGCAAATAAGAAGCCCAGAATTTAGCCAAGGCCCACTCAGATTTCGACCCAGAAAGACTGTCTCTCTGCCTAGTGTTCTTTATAATTTTTCCCCGTCACTCCCTCACGGCTCTTTTCTTATGCCCCATGCGCTGCTAAAGGTTCTTTTCTTATGAAAATATCATATCATTTTGATTTCTAAAAATATCATATCATAGCCTCGAAAACAGTGGTTAAATTACCCGAATACAACCCGTTAATTTGTGCATATGGGTGTAAAATGGGTGGTAAAATTTAATCTTTATGTATACCCGCATAGTACCCGTTGTACCCGCATACCCGGTGGGTACGGGTAAGGGTACAAATATTTAGTACCCGCTAAATATGGGTAAGGGTAAGGGTAGTGATTTTGAAAACGGGTACGGGTAAGGGTACGACTCTACCCGCCCCGAACCCGCCCCATCGCCATCCCTAGTCGAAATTGTGTAACGTAATTTCAAAATTTTTGATTATAAATTTCTCAACATATACAATGAATTGCTAAGTAAAATTACTACTGTTAGATTCGTAACAAAAAATACCATTACAAAAGTATAATATTGCAATTGTTAATAACATATTATGTAAGAAATTATCAATCAATGAGTGACACTGAATACCGTGAATGTCAAAATTATGACAATTAATATGGAATGAAGGAAGTACATAATAGTCAAAATCTTAACAAATATTTTAAAATGAAGCAATATGTTAAGTTGTATTTCAGACAATAACTTTAAGGAAAACTTTATAGTGGTTGTCAACCTTGACAACCACCACAATGAAAACAATATTAACCCATGCATGCATATGTTAACTTTTATCTTCGTCGTTTATTTTTTTTATTTAGTACAACATTATAAAATATATTTTTTTAATTAAAAATTTTTTTACAAAATTTTGAAAATTTAAATATCTTAACTCTAAATTTTTGCCTAGTAAACAAGCATATTTTGAAAAATATTTATTTTAAACTTTTTTTAAAATAAACTAAAATTTTAAAAAATATATTTTACAATTTATATTAAATAAAAACACTAACGGTCAAGATAAAATTAGACACATATATGAGTAAGATTTATTTTACTTACGTTGGTTATTATGGTTGACAACTGCTATAAGTGCATTCATAATTTCAATACAAAATTTATATCGTCATGAAAATGTTTTAAAATTGATAGTGCGTGCAAATATTTTCAGAGTCATAAAGAATCGTAGATCGGAGTGTAGAATCGTAAGATCATATGAAGGATTTTTGAATCGTAAACGGGATTTTAATAAGTATGATATTTGCAAGTGAAGAGGATAGAAAGCTACATCTTACTAAAATGCCTCGAATCATTGCATTTATCAACATGTAAGACGAGTTTAATTGTATACTCATCCAGTGTTAGTTCGCTTATGATGTATGTCAGAGGGTACGGATTCATGACTGCTGCATGTGCTTTTAATCAATTAAGGATAGTCATTGTTACCTAATTTGGGGGATTAAAATTGTCTTCCTCATTAATATTCATCTTTCGAAAAAAGGAAAGAATGAAAGCAAGATGATATCCTTCACTTTAGTTTCATCTTATATTCGTAATATTTTGGATTAAATTTCACCATTATTTATATTGAGACAAACCATACCATGTAGCATGTGATGAGCAAATGTTGTGTGCTAGCCTTTTCATATAATTTTTTTTATTTACAAATTAACCTTTAAGAAAAGTAGCTTATAGATATTTAGGTCATATTCTTTTATACGGTGTGGTGCGGTATTATAACTCACTATACTATTATTTGGAAGGTGGGGGTGTCCACAGATGCCGTTAGCCAAAGAAAAATTTGTGATTTTTTAATATTATTTGGAAGAAATTTTCTTAATTGGAACAAATGGACACCCTAAAATATTGCTACATCCGTCCCAAATAAATTGTCCAAATTTGACTAATTAGGTCAAAATTTTTACCTTAATACAATATTAGTAGTGTTGCTAAGATAAAACATGAAAATTAGCGGTCAAAGTGTTGCATCGAAGACCGTAAAAAGTACATTGGACAAATTAATTGGAACGGAGGGAGTACCAAATTTTTTTTTTATAAACAAAAAGTGTAAGTCAATGAATTGGATAAGTGAGTATCAGTATAAGTTTAAAATATAAATATCTAGTTAATGTGAAATTTCAATTTATTTGGTGGGCATACTTATATGATGACGTGAAATTTTGTTAAGCTTGTGACTATGTCATTTAATATTTATTTTTATTGTTATTTATTTAAATTTTATTATTTTATTTTTCAAAAGTGCTTATATAATAACAAGTATATTGAACACTCCTAAATTGAATGTCTAAATCCGCCACTGCACTTTACCACTTAATATTCTTCAACATTTTACCATATCATATTATATTTTATCACAATCATTATCAATATATCTCCTCATCTGCTACACCAAATATATCTCCTCAATTCTATCTCTCTCCACTTTTCTGGATCTCCTCTATTTTTCATATTATCTCTCCTCATCTGCTACATATATCAACCACACTTTCTACAAGTTTCACCATTTCATTCTACAGACACCAGACTTTCCACAATTTCACCACATCACACCATTTCTATATCTTACCAACCGCACAAATAAACATGTCCTTATTCAATTAGAGTTTTGACTTGGCAGTTACGTTAAACACTAAACCAATTACTATTGTCAAGTCTTTACATTACCATGCATTAGTTGGAGTATCGTTAGCTCTGATACAAGACCATCACACATTAATTTAACATAAGACTATGTACGAGGCAATTTTTATCAAAACAAACGTCATAGGCTCACAGCTCCAATTAGTGGGAGTGTGGAGTTACATGCAAGGTTGTTAAAATCGA
This sequence comes from Portulaca oleracea, assembly GCA_029582165.1. NCBI lineage: Eukaryota > Viridiplantae > Streptophyta > Magnoliopsida > Caryophyllales > Portulacaceae > Portulaca > Portulaca oleracea. The sequence continues at coordinate 41,880,403 of CM055872.1, read as the reverse complement.
GATCCTAACTCGAAACTGAAGAACCTCAACTGGTTACGAGGACCTCAGCGTAATCATCAGTGAGGACCTCAAACGTCAGCACAAGATTATTTTGTTTGAAAGATCAACCAAGCTATTACAGGGAAGTATCAAACATATCCCAATCCTATATCTTCCCTCTATTTATGGGATATGATTATAATAGTCTTAATTTCCTTTCTCAGGTATCAAACGAAAGGAAAAGAAAATAAGGCAAGGAAAAGGAGTCTCGTGAAGATCAACTCAAAAAAGGAAACAAATCCTCATCAAATCGTTGTACTCAATGAAGATACTTACCAAAACAAAATCAACACAAGCTGGAAAGAATCAAGAGCAAACGAAGGCAACTAAAGGAAGTCGTTGAGGAGTCAAATATAAATAAGAGAACTTATTCTCTTTACGAAGTGTGATTTCCAAGGAAGAAAATCAGTTGTAAGAACTTTGTGAAAGAAAGTTCTGAGTGTAGGAGTATTTGAATGAATAATCTGAGTGTAACCATTCTTGTATAGTGGTGAGTTTTATGTAACCAGTGGTCATACTGGTGAGGACCTCTAGGGTCGTGAGTTCAAAGTTAAACAAGTGTCTCTCTGCTAAGTGAGGTCACTCGCTGTAATCGCCTCCACTGTGAGGCCTCATATTCAGAAGATATCTGCTGCGTCTTCTGATCTGGTAGGCCAATTGAGGACCTCACAAGTTCTCTATTGTGCTGAGTTGTAACCTCCTCCTCTTTAGCACCTTTAATCATTCAATAAAGAAGTTATTCTTTTTTATAAAAGTGTTAATAACTTGGTTGTGTTGATCAAAGTGCAGAATTTTATATATAACCCTAATCACCCCCCCTCTAGGGTTATTTCAGAAACTATGGGGAAGATAGGATCGGAAATTAGCCCATGTAGAATCGTGGATCATGTGTAAATAGTAGAATCGTATCGGGGATTTTGGACTATAAAATCGTAGGATCGTAAATTATGATCGAGATTTTAATAACTATGGTTACATGCTTTACTTTTTCAATGTTAAAAAAAGAATCTCAATTTTCATTAGAAAGGGACTAATATCAAACCCATATAATACACGAAGTATCAAAAATAATTTTTGTTTTTTTTTTTAAAAAAACAAACTTTATAAGTAATACTATCAAATAGGAAGGGGTTTATGCAATATCTAAATTCTGTAATAATATCCCCTTTTTAATATGTTGAGTACAATACAAGAAACCCCTTTTCCATATGTTGAGTTCCAATTTTATCAATCGTTTCCTTTGTAAGATTATATCTGATTTTGCCTTCCATTTATATCCTTAAATCACACAAAAAGTTAGACTAGATTATATGAATCAAGGTGACTAATATTATGTTCCTTTACACATGTAGATTATTTTGATGAAAAATTCTAAGGTAGTCAAAAATTTTTTTGACTACGGTAGTCAATTAATATAAACCGTTGATCTATTGAGAATTAATCTTGGCCATTAAAATATTTAAATTTTTTTCAATAATAATAAAATCTTTTTAAAATCTTGTAAATATTCTTTCTATACTTATGATATATACAAAATAAATAATTCTTTTTCATTAAAACAACATTTTATATTTTATAATTGTGTATGGGAAGTTTATCCTTTTCTTGACCTTTCATCAAAGCTCACCATCGACGTCTGGCAATGACGGAGGGGCAGAGGGGGTGGGGGTGAGGAGGATGGATCAGCGCGGGGAAAGAGGAAGGGGGAGGAGCGATGAGGGAAATGCTGTATTAGTCTGATCACCTATTGGCTATATAGCTATAAATGCAAAATACGATAACAAATTCAATATGGCTTGTTTGGCAATGATAGCAGGTAGTCTTCTGCATGTACCAAAGGTCATCAGGTTCAACTCCCCTTGGCGCATAAATTGTTTTTGATCAAAAAGATATTAAACTGTTTTTTTTTTAATTTTTTTTATCACAAATATTGTATATTAATATTTGTTTCTTAATCAAAAAGTATCATATTACTCCGTACTTTTTATCTTTGTTGACGTATGATTAAACAATGTTTAGTGTAGTGTACTAGTGTGTACGTATTAAAATATAATTTTGAGTTTATTAATTATTTTTTTGGTTATAGATTAATTTCTTGAGAACACTTTAAATTTAAACGATCATTATACTTTTTATTATTGTTAAATAAAAATAAAATTAGGATGGTGTTGGTTATTTTATTGACGCTTTGAATATATTTACTCACGTGATTTTATGTACTATTGTACCCATGACTCCTATTGTCATGGGGTGAGCTCAATGGATGGAAGTTGTAGGTGGAATTACATTACCACATTGTGTCCAACAGCGAGCGAGGAGCAAAAACAGAAAGATGATTATAATTGTAACATGTATAGTATCTAAAAAGTAAAAACCCAAAGGATACAATAAATATGACATGGCTCATTTGGTTAAACAAGCATGGAGTTACTATGTAAAGGTTAAGGCTATGGGTATGAGTGTTTGTTGTTACATTATACGCATATTATTTTCTTAATTAAAAATATCAATTTAGTTTATCACCTTGAGCATATTATAATATGTGTATGCTTTCGCATAAATTTTAGGAGTCATTTAACTTAAGTTTTTTCGGTTAACTTATGTATTAACAACTTACCAAGATCACTAAAAAACTTCAAATCAACCCTACATATTTTTATTACGGTTTTGCTATAGATTTTTTTGTTATGTATTTACTTATCATATGATTATGTATAATCTTATACCTATGCGTCAACATATTCATGTGTCATTGTAAGTGTAAAAATATGAAATACTCGTAGTTAATATATAATTTGAATATGATAAGAAAAACAAGTTGTATATAAGTGAGCATCTCTAATATTATTAGACAAAATCCCTTAGTATAAATAGAACAATATAATAGCATTTGAGATTACAACAAAGGTCATTCAAGGAGCTTGTAAAGATTGGACACCATGTTTAAAAAAAGTTGTAACATCAACTTATTTTAAGTCGAATCAAGCCAAAACATTTCGTAGCAAAACTCAAGTACTACCATTATATACTAACGAGAAATATATGAAAACATATTCTTTACTACCTCCGTCCCATATTGTTTGTCCATCCAACTATATTTAAAAGTCCAATGGTCGTGGGAAATGGGGTGAAAAATGTGTAATGTACCAGAATTGCCCTTACTTTTCTCATGTGAAGAAAAATCAAAAAGAAACAAAAAAGTATTTATTAGGGGCATAATAGGAATTACAATAATTGGAATTATAAAATGGACAAACATTTTGGGACAAAGGAGTTAGGTAGATGGACAAACAATTTGGGACGGAGGTAGTACAATATTTATTGGCAGAGTTTTGAAAAGGATATATATCAAAATAAGTGAGTTTGATAAATACTCCCTCCGTTTGGTTTTATTAGTCATCATTGGAAATTGTGCCAAAACTTTTATCGTTAATATTTTAATTTATACAATGATTCATTATACAAAATTGATGTCATTAGATTCGTAATAAAAAAACTATTAAAAAAGTATAATATTATATTTTTTGCAAAACATTTATATATATTTTTGCAAAACATTTATATTAGAAATTATTGATTAAAATTTGGCATTGAAAATCGTAAATGACAGATAAAAAAGGACGTAGAGAGTATTTAATTTACCATTCACATTTCTTGTAAAAGCAAACCATTTTTTATGGGAAAATTAAATAATCTATTAATGATTCAATGTGATTAATGTGCTTTACCATAAAGTAATTAAATTTTTATACAGATAATTTATATTCCACATACCATGAGTGAAAACGTTAATATTGACTACAAATTATATATACTATGTTCAAGTTAATATAGTAACTCATTAATATAGACTACATTCTCACGTTAATACAGTAACTCATTATTTTCGGATTGTATTATTTATACATAGCACAAATATGGAATAACTTTTGATTGGAAAGATTCTTAAAAACATATTAGGAATATAAAATATGCCTTTATTCAAATCAATGGTTAATATTGTTCTATCTATAATCAACGGTTAATATTTAATTTAACTACGGTAGTTAAAAAAAAATTGACTACCACATACCTTCCCTATTTTGATATTGTAGACATGATCACAAAACTATTCAAGTTGCCTATTAAAAAAATATTTCTAAATATTCAATTTTTAAAAACTCTCGTGCTAAAACGTTCCTATTAGAATTAAAGGGACCTAGTATAAAGTTATCTCTTACACTAATTATATATATACGATTATCTCTTATATTTAGTTGTACTTGGCATCTCTTATAATATTTGTTATAATATTTCAAGGAAAATATTCCATCTGTTTAGTTAAAAAGCAGAAAAAGAATCATATTATATTGTGTTTGTTTAATTGTATTCAAATATAGATGACTAATATACGAATTAATTATAACTGGAACTTATCTATCATTAATCATGGTCTAAGTCATTATAGGTTCAAAAGGGTTTCCAGATCGATTACAAATCTTTTTGTGGTGACCTTTTACAAGGTTGCAAATGACCATTTTGACATTATTTTACCAATATCATATCTTAAGTGTGACTTATACAAACCCTAATCAAATTAGCTGACTTTGGTGCATATTTTTTTGATTAGATGACAATATTCTTAGTCGAAGTATGCAAATGATCAATAGATGATCATTCTCCGATATGTGCTTTGCAAACAAGCGTAGACGATATTCTTGGCCGATGGGTCTCCTCCAATTTTTGTTAATGTTTTAGGGTTTGTTAATGAGAGGAGAGAGAAACCAACGATATATATAATGGTGTATGTATCACAAACATAATTCAAGAGCGTGCCATATAATTTTGCAATGTCTAACATGGCAAGCCGTCTCACAATAATTTAACGTAAGACGGTCTTATATAAGATATATTGGTTTTATTTTTTCTTTTGATCAAAAAATATCCTTTGAAAATATTATATTTGGAAATTATCAGTAGACTTTTACGTTAATTATATCAATCAGTTTATTTAATTGCTAAATTTATCAAACTCATTTTCTTCAAATGCTCATATAAATGAGAATTAACTAATCACCTAAGTAAAACTCTTATCTGCTACTCAAATTCTACTCAGCTACTTGAACCATTATACGTTGTCTAAAACATTAAGTTCATTGAACAAGTCATTAATTAACAATATTAGGTTATAGTGGATAGTGTTTAGCAATTCATAATTTTTGGTCAAAAAACACTCATTTGAATAACTATCGGTTAATTGCTAAATTAAAATTGTTGTCAATTTGAACAGTTATCCCGTTATTCAAACTACTAATATTTCGAACATGACCATAATAAAATGGAAGAGAGTTTTTGAAATTTTGTGGGAGGGGTGTTAATTAGTATGTAAGTAGAACATTATTTATAGGATCTCTTCATAGTGAATTATATTCATAATTCCATGTGTCAGTTAACATCAGTGGAAATGGTTAAACTAAGAAGTTTATATACAAGTTGAATCTATGCCAATGAACTCTTAGTTCAGGTGGTACTTGCTGCACTGTGGTATCCCACAGGTCCCTGGGATCGATTTCTGGGAGCGGCAACAAGCGTACATACCTAGTTTCCCCTAACCCCCATGGACTGGTGGACAGACCAAGTGAATGGCCCGACTTAGCAATATAAAAAAAAAAACAACAAAGAAAACAAGTTGAATCCATGGCCCATTAGCTTAAGCTTTAGTGACAAAGTAGTGTTCAACACATATGTAGCCTCCATCATGTGTTCAATTTCTTGGAACCCTATGACGCCTAACAGTGGTATTAGAGCCTGGTTGACGGTTAAATGTTTCAACACAAAAAGAGAATAGTAAATTGTAAAAGACGATTTCCCACATGGTAGGATATTGAGTCTCATTACGCAAAGAGACAAGTTTTTGGCCAAGTTAGAATGGAAAGATGCTAGCAACATTTGACGATAATCATTTCCTATGATGATCAACTCAAGGGGAAGTTGATGAACTCATGTGTGAGGGGAGATTGTTGTAAATTCTACATGTTTGAGTTACTTGGTTTGAGATGAGGCGTGATGATTGTAAATGAACCGGATTAGGGGTGGGATGATCTCATTTTTCGGTATATGGATGCTTTAAAAACTCATATTGTTTTTAATAAAAGGGTCTTTTGATCGTTAATTATCAAAAATAAAAATGAACCGGATTGAATGTTTTCTTTTACTAAGATGGCTCGAATATTGGATTTCTCAACATGTAATTCTTCACATATGATGTCAATGGTACGAATTTGCATGTCTTTAACTAATTATTACTCTACTCCATATTGAGGATAGTCATTCTCGACACTTAACTACTACATCCGTGTGTACCAAGAATCGTGCACTCGGATAATAAATTGTTAGGATTGAGGTAAAAGGGGCCCAGTATTTGTAGCGGAAGAGAAAATTATTAGGATGTATAAATTGAAAAAAATATGACAAGATCAGTAATTAAAAGTAAAGAGTATAAAGACACAAGATTTACGTGGAAACCCAAAGCGGAAAAAAATCACGGACGACAATAGAGCAATAATCCACTAGTATAAGGGGAAAGATTACAAGAGATATTCCAAATGGCTATATAACACAACGAGATCGACAAGGAATATCTCAAACGGTAATTAATAGCACAACGGGAATAATCTGAAGGCAAAATAATAACTCTCAAAATACTCTCACAACCTAGGGATGAGTAGAGGTGAAGAATGCTCTCTATTACAAGTGTATTTCAATAGGTTAATAATAACCTATATATAAAGTGGAAGAGAAGAAAAGGGAACTAGGTCACTTATTGCATAACCTAGATAGCATCCGCCGCGGACGAAAAACGGAAACCCTGAGGCGCTGGCAGCGTCTCCTCTTTGACATTCTCGGATTCTCACGCTAGCAGGACTGGAATTCTAGAAAGTGACGTCAAACGCTGGTGGCGGTTGTCACAGTGCTGGTAACGTCCTTTTCCTTCATTAGACAAATAGAATTTTGGTCATCAAACCCAACATAAATGATCACAAAAAGATCATTAATTGTTCTCAAATTCAAATAAGATGCTCTTAAGAACCCCATGTACTCATAAAACTAAAATATAAAAATATTCATAGACTAATATGAAAAATGCTCATAGAAAAAAAGGTACAGATTGAACAAGCGTGACCATGGGATTAAAGCTCTGTTCTTTTATGCGGCTAGCTGGCTGCGGTGTCACACCACACCGCAATTTGTCATATTCCACAACAACCCACCACAATCTACCACAATTCACCATAATCTACTTTTTCTAATTTAATTTATCCCCACATTTTTCAATTACAATTTCACATTTTCCAACACATTTACAATTATAACCAAAACTCACCACAACTTTCCACAACCCACCACAATTCCACCACACCGCATTGTGTCATACCTAGCAGTATAAAAGAACGGGGTTTTATTGTAGAAGCTCTAAGTACATATTGGGGCTCTTCCTTCTTTATTCTCATATGTTTATTTATTTTCTTTTGATGGAGGAAACATTGTTCATCCGTTCTTAGGAATACTTATATTCCTATGATTCGTAATTTATTTCAATCAAGTTAAATAGATGTCCCTAGAAAGGACGAAGTATTGATATTTGACATCAACACTAGGCCCATTGCATCCTCAAGAAATATACATGAGTCACGTATTTATTATTATCATCTAACAAGTACAACATTAAAATTAGTCATTACTAGACAACTTAATGAAGGATCCAGTCATGTCAGATACAATACCTCCTAACTCTACCGAAAGTAGGAATGGCTGTGGGTGGAGTTTAAATGAAGTAAATCTACTCGGACATTTTTCAAAAAATTACTCGGAGGTACCCTAATTTTTGGTGAAATATTTTTTAGATGTCCCAACTTTTCAAAACTCATTTTGGGGTACCCTTAATTTTTGTGTTAGTAATTATTAGGTGTTTTTCCAGTCATCAATTTGGTTAAGTGGCCGAAATACTCTTGTTCTTCCATTTTTGAAGAAATACCCTTGAAGAAGAAGAATAAGAGTATTTCGGTCACTTAATAAAATTGATGGCCGGAAAAGCACCAAATAATTACTAACCCAAAAATTAAGGGTCCCTCAAAATGAGTTTTAAAAAGTTGGGGTACTGAAAAATAGTTTCCCCAAATATTGGGGTACCTCCGAGTAATTTTAAAGCAAAATGATAAATATCTTGACGCAAGATGGTTTATAACCATCTTGTATTTCACTTAAATCACTCATAAAGTTAAATGTGAGCATATTTAAATCATTATAAAGGTATATTTCATTACTTTGAAGGTCATTACAACTTATAAACGATATAAAAATAATTATTTATTTATATTTTTGCATAAATATAAAGCTATGCACAAAATGCACATTTTCTACTGTGATCGATAAAATTAGGCTATTATTTATATTTTTTGACATAAATAATAAGTATTATACTCTTATAATTGATAAATATATATAATTATTAGAGAAAATATTATTAAAAGTTTCAAAAATGTGAAATATGGATAATTCAAGATGATCATTAGTCATCTTGAGTCAAGATGTGTAAAATGGTCCATTTTAAAAAATATGAAGCGATATCTCAACCATACCTAGGGATGTCCAAAACCGATTAACTGCAATTTCGGTTAATCGCAAATGCGGCTAACCGCATTTACGGGTTCTGGATTTTATAAACCTAAACCTAAACCGTTTTATGCGGTTAACCGCTTTTGAAAACTAGAAACCAAATCGAAACCACCGGTTAACCGCATTGATAACATGGTTAACCGCTTTTTGACTTCGGTTTATGGTTAACCACGTTCTTAGAAATTTAAAGTAACAAGGAAGAAAAACTAACATTTTTCTTTAAAATTTCAAATCTTGTAACAAAATTAATCAAGACCGGTTAACCATGGTTAACCGTTTCAAAAAAAATGCAAAGACTGAAACTTAAACCGCTTAAACCGGTTTGGACAACCTAAACCGCAATTTTCCAAAAATTCAAACAATTAACCGCTTTTCACTACAACATGGACGCTCAGACGCGACCGTCCGTTGTGACGATTCAATGAACAATCACATTTTTTTCGGGCGACCGTTGATTTGCGACCGTTCACTGAACAGTCGCAAATTTTGCGACCGTTCAATTCAACGGTCACAAATTTTGAATCGTAAAATTTGTGACTGTTCAATGAACGGTCGCGCCTTTGTTATTAAATGTCAGATCGAAACTCCCCCTTCCTATCCCCTAATTTCCTCATCTCTCTCTTTCTCGATTCTCCCTCATCTCATTGATTCCCTTTCTTTCTCACTCTTCTCTTCTCCATTCCCCTAAACACTCAAACTGATCTCCATCAGATTCTCGGTCTTTCTCGTCACATGAAGCCTGAGATGCAACACAAAAGTAGCAAGATCGAGAGCCTCCATCTAAATGTTCAAGGGAAGAGATCGAACAGTAGAGCTTTGTGGAAGAATTGAGCAATTCAAGTATAAAAAGAGAGTAGAGAAGCCGAAGAAGGTGTAGACGGTGTGAGAGATTTCGTTTTTAGGTTTAGGGTTTAGATTAAATTTAATTTCCAATATTTAATTCATATTTTTTGTTTAACATCTTGTAATCTCGAATCTTAAGTTCATGTAATCAGACCTGAATTTTGATACTTTCAAAAGTTTAATACATTCTCTGGATTGATTGTTCCTCGTTCCTTGTTTCTGATTTGCTTAATTTTTGGGTTTGTCTTGATTTTCTGCGGATGTTTTATTTGATTTTTATGTTCATGTTCAAGTTTTTGGGTTTAATATGTTGGGTTGTTTGATTCATGTTCATTTATCCCTTCTCCCTTGTTTTGGATCTAGTTTCAATTTCTTGGTTAGATTGTAATTGGGTTACTTTTCCGAGTAATTTTGATTGAAAAAAAAAATTCGAAAATTTGTGACCATTCAATTGAACGGTCGCAAATTTGTTACCGTTCACGAACGATCGCTTCGTTTTGTGACCGTTCATGAACGGTCGCAAATTAGCGACTGTTCATTTGAACGGTCGTCCGACCCCTCAAACGACCCTTCAGACGCGACCATTGTGAACGGTCGCGCGCCCTTTGGCGCAACCTTTCAAGCCTAACTAAGACTGTTCACAACGATCTTATATTTTAGACCTTCTTGTAGTGTTTACCGGTTTGGTTTATGTGATTTTGCGGTTTGGTTTTTTATTTCGGTTTTTGTTGGATACCCCTACCCATACCTTTATGGATATCCAAAATCAATAGTTATACCTTTACCGGTGATACAACATAGTTTTTCAAGTTCTATTTTGTGGAACCATCTCAACCAAAAACTTAATCTAATGGTTGAAGCCCCAGAAATGGTTTTATAGTCTAACACGCCCTCTCACGCGAATGCCCTTTGGGCTTGAAGCGTGGATGCTGCAAAGGCCCCCTTCACCTTGCGCAAATGAATATGGGGGGTGCTGAGATTCGAACCCGAGACCTCTTGCTCAGTTCTAGCTCTGATACCATGTAGAACCATCTCAACCAAAAATTTAAGCTAATGTATAAAGCCCCAGGAATGGTTTTATAGTCTAACATATTTGAGTATGAATAAGTGGTAGAAATAACATCGTTGACATATTAGTATATTTTTGTAATATTTTATAAAAGAAAAAAAATGTGAGTGAGATGTGAGGTGTGAGGTGGTTAACTATGCATGTGTCTTTCTCTAGAGTGGTATTTACTAAGGGTTGAATGATTAAAGTTGAGTTAGGCAGAGAGAGTAAGGCCCGTTCTTATATACGGCTGGCAGGATGTGACTTTTCATATTTCACCACAACCCGCCACAATTCACCACAATCTACCACAATCCACCATAATCTACTAAATCTAATTTAATTTATCTTTTTATTAAAAGTTAAACTTTCCATATTCCACAACAACCCACCACAATTTTTCTCAACCCACCACCATTCACTAAAAATTTTCCCAACCTACCACAATCCACCACAACTTTTCCCAACCCACCACAATCCACGATAACTTTTCCCAACCAACCACAATCCACCAGATTTCCTCCACATCGTAGCTAACCGTATAAAAGAACGGGGCCTAAGTACATTAAATTTGAGCTCCTAAGTTACTTGCTTATTGTTTTACACAATATATCCTTAGTCTTGTTAAAACAGGGAGGGATATAGGACGATTGCAGTCGTAGTACCCTTGTTTTTCTAAATTTTAATACTCATATGCAGTCATAGTACCCTTGTTTGAATTTGTCTCACGTCCCCCAACTCCCAGTATCGAGCTTGATCTTCTCTCTTTTTGGGTACACCCCCCCCCCTAATTGAGTTTAAGATGGAACCTCACTTAATTTATGTATCATAGGCCTTGGTTGAAGTGGGCTCCCACCTTGGATCTCCCCAACAAGTGGTTTTAGAGTCGATGGTTTGTTCTGCTGGCGCAAGGTGCGGGAAGCTCATCATGGACAGGAGCAGGGACCATGGCGCGTGCGCGACTGGGTCTTATAAATGCGCAGAATGGTAGCATGAGACTCAGGTAGAGTAGGGTGCAGCTCTGTGGAGTAAGGTGCGGCTGAGACTCTTGAGGTAGAGTGGGGGCATGAGACTCGAGTGGAGTAGGGAGCGGATCTGTAGAGTAAGGTGTGGCTATATTGGGCTCCCGATGGTGACTTGAAACCTTGGCAAAAAAAGAGGCTTCTGATCCAGGGGGAGCGACTCATATGTGAATTGGGCTATTCTTTTTAACACCAATTGGTTTTAAGATGGAACCTCACTTAACTTGTGTACCATGGGCCTTGGTTGAAGTGGACTCCCCCCTTGGATCTCCCTAACATGTTTTACGGTTAGGTTAAAGTGTTAAATCTAATTTTGTGTATGATGCATATTGTTAATTTATTAATTAAAGTTGTGTTTATATGTTTCACTAAGTCCATGTTCTTAAATAAAATTTGGAAGTGTAGTTGTTTTGTGATTTACTTTGTAGGATTCTCATGGCGTTGTTAGCAAACAAACAATAATAAGGGGCGAAAAATAATAAAGATTCGACACAAGGAATTAACGTGGAAAAACTCAAACCGGGAAAAAACCACAAATAATGCACTATCAGAGAATTACACCAGTATTTATCAGAGATTCCCAGACCTCCAAATCTCTCACAACCTCTCTAGAATTACAACCTGAGAACTCAACACCCACAGATGAGTCTCACACAGCTCCCTCAGGGACACAGGGATTACAAGTCAATCTCTTGTGGTATAAGATGTTCATAAGGAGAATCTGACCCCTATATATACTAGTAGTATAAGGGAGTACTAGGTTATAATAATAACCTAAAACACAAAAGTTTGCCACACAAGGAAGGCACAAACATGGGCCTTCAGCCACGGCCCAATCAACGAACGACGGCAGTCATCAAGCGCTAGTAGCGCCTATAGGCGCTGGCAGCGGGAGCACACACGCTAGCAGCGTGCGTCACGTCCGTCCTTCTAGACTAAGCGCTGGCAGAGTGTCCCGCGGCGCTGGTAGCGTCTGCTTCTTCGATCAACTTCCTACTTGGTCTCCACTCCCAACAAATTGGTCTCCACACCCAACAATCTCCAACTTGGAGACCAATTGCAAACGCAGCCTTCGACCACTTCAACACCTTCTCGAATCCTCTAGTGCATCCATCTCAATCTTGTTCAGCAAAGATCAACAGAGGTCTCAATTGACCTCCCATCAACTCCTCTTTTTGCAACAAGCTCCCACTTGAACTGATCACGCCTCTATAACTTCGACATACGCATCATCGTCAACAACTTAGGGGAATTTCGGATTGAGACTTTACCTCGTGTTGAACTTGTCGAATTCCCGTGCAGGTTAGATGCTTTCCTCGACTGATCATCCGTTCTCGTATCCTCGACCGGAAACCTCCTCGTTTCTGTTACCCTTCTTCCATCAGAGAATTTAATACGCTTTTGACAAACATGAATAGGCATATTAGAGTTATCAATGACGAGAATATAGTTTCCCCTCTTTCCTGCCATTTGCAATTATCAGAGATCCTTTCGTTACCCTCCAATGACAATCTCCAAATCTCATCGTGAACCCTTCCTCATCCAATTGACTCACAAATACAAAGTTCTTGGTCAGATCCGGGATATACCGAACAAAATTTCTAAAGGCCTCCCTGCTAGACGAAGAGTGAAACGAAGTACCCGAGTCTATCACCCAACTCCTTTCTGACTTGTCAACACTAACAGTTAGGGCATCCCCAATATCCTTAGTAGAATTTACCAAGTCATGGTCATTATGACTGCTCTTCCTGGGTTTGGGATAATCTCTACGAAAATGACATCTATCACCACAGTTCCAACACAACACTTGCTTCATGTTTCGACCTCTAGATTTTGATCGACCCCGACCCCAGCTTCCACTTTTCCTCCTACCCCTGACACTCAAAGCATTCCCCAAAGACTCAGACACATCGTAGTCTTTCCTACGAATACTTTTATTCAGGACAAAGTCTCTAATTTGCCCAAACTTCAGTTTTTCATCCTTCTTAGTTGAAGAAGTTACAGAAGTCACGAAATTTTCCCAAGACTTAGGTAGGGGAGCCAATAGTATATTAGCATTCATCTCATCATCAAAATTAAATCCCACAGAGGTTAACTTTGATAGTATCGTATTCAACTCATTCATACTAACATGCATATCACCAGACTTATGCATCTTAAATTCAAACAAACGATGTAACACATATACCTTGTTCACCGCCGAAGGTTTCTCATATGTGTTTTGCAAGGCCTTAAGCAGATCTTTCATCGTTTTCTGATCTTTGACGTTGAAAGCCACGTTTCAAGCTAGCGTCAACCTGACCGTACTTAATGTCTGACCATCAAGCTCTTCCCAATCCTTTTGTTCCATCTTTTCTGCATTTTTACCCCTCACAAGATGCAACCTTTGCTGGCGAAGCACATCCTCAACGCGCATCCTCCACCATGCGTAGTCTTTCCCATCAAACTCCGGAATCTTCACAATTGCGCCCTTCATTGCTTCTCAGTTTGTAGATTAACCACGCTCCAACCAAAGCTCTGATACCAGTTGTTAAGATTCTCAGGGCGTTGTTAGCATACAAACAATAATAAGGGGCGAAAAATAATAAAGATTTGACACAAGGAATCAACGTGGAAAAACCCAAACCGGGAAAAAACTACGAACGATGCACTATTAAAGGATTACAATAGTATTTATTAGAGATTCCCAGACCTCCACAATTTCTCACAACCTCCCTAGAGTTACAACCTGAGAACTCAACACTCACATATGAGCCTCATACAACTCCCTCAGGGACATACATATTACAGGTTAATCTCTTGTGGTATAAGGTGAAACACTCTCAATTGCGATACATCATAAGGAACCCCTATATATGCTAGTAGTATAAGGGGAACTAGGTTATAATAATAACCTAAAACACGAAAGTTTGCCGCACAAGGAAAGCACAAACGTGGGCCTTCAGCCACGACCCAATCAATGAACGATGGCAGTCATCAGGCGCTAGTAGCGACTATAGGCACAGGCAGCGGGAGCACACATGCTGGCAGCGTGCGTCACGTCCGTCCTTCTGGACTAGGCGCTGACAGCGTGTCCCGGGGCGATGGTAGCGTCTGGCTCTTCGATCAACTTCCTACTTGGTCTCCACTCCCAACAAATTGGTCTCCACACCCAGCAGTTAAAGTATTAATTTAAAATTAAGAGTATGTTCTAATATTTGAAAGAGTATTTTACAACTTTTTCTTACTTGTTTACAAGTCTAAATTTTGTGTTATAATTAGTAAAGTTTTGAATATTGTGTTAATTTTGTTATTATGTTATTTCATGTACTAGGCTATTAGTAGGGATAATATAAGGTGTGGTGATAAGAGATATTACTTGATTGGTGTTATGATGTTAAGAGAATTGAAATTTATTTTACTAGGTTTTAATTGTAGTAATTACGAAGTATGGACCTTGGTTGGATAAGGGTAGAAACCTTGACCTTAGCCCCTGTTTTAGGCCCAAACTAGGATTCCAGGATCGGATGGTGAAGGTTAGAACCGAAATTACCGACTATAAGGGAACCGGGAACGGGACAAATTCGATAGTGTGTAAAGAACGGGTCACCATAAATTGTATAGTCATCTTTTGACCAAACCGTTGGAGCTAGAGGTCCCCTAAGATGTTAACTTTCATAGAAATTTTGCAGATCGGACTTTGGAGGTGTATAAGTCAAGTTGTGACCCAACTACAAGAACTAGGTCAGATTTGGACAGGTTTGATTGGTTGTTGTTTTTAAGATCCTTAGAGTACGCTTTAGGTCTTGGAGTCACATAAGAGTTTTAGTAGGCATCCTGAGGGTTCCAGAAAGTTCAAAACTAGACCCAAAGGGTGTCGGGAAGTCAAGTTATGCTCCTTGCAATGTGAGTGATGCAATATGCCCAGTTTTCACTTTTTAGTAAATGTGTTGTTGTGTGAAAAGTATTGATTTATTGTAATATGTTGGTTAATTAGAATGTGTGGAGTATGTCTAATATGTTAATTCATGAATGATGGGAACCCTATGGTGTTCCTAGGGGAGGGTTAGGTAGGAGGTTGTTAATACTAACTTCGAAGGCGCGTTACATTGTTAATTATAGAAAATTATTTTATTTTCGGCCTGAGCTAGTTCCCGTCGTTAGTGAGCTCAAATGTTTTCGTTATTTGAAGGGAAGTGAAGATAATCAGGTAATGTCTATGCCCTAATCCCCATTAGGATGCATTTTAAGTGTTTTTGTGGTTATTAATCTGTTTTGGAATTTGCATCCCGAAGGGGATTTTATGTGGAAAATTTAGACTGTCTATTTTGATTATTGTTTGTTGTTGATTTATGAGTTAAGGAAATTGAGATGGTCTTTTATATGTGGTTTTGTTACTAGTTTTGATAACCTGGGTTGAGTTTGAGTTGAGAACTGTGAGCTGAGAATGCATAAGATACTAATAGTTCAAAGTGAAACATTAAGCGGGTTTCCAGGTATAACCTAGAGACCAGGATGCGGTATCCTGCAAGGTTATGGACCAGGAGATCAGGGCGTCTTCCCTGATATATGATAGATTTTGATTGATGCATGTTGTAGGCGAATGTGTGATGTGTGTGGTAGGCAAATGTTTTATGCATGTGGTAGGCGAATGTTTTGATGTCTGTGGTAGGCGATGTTACTATAAGGGATGTGGTAGCCTGCCCGCATAATAAAATGAATTGGTTGGGATGAGGAAAATAGTTATAAGTGTTAAAGGATTGCGAAATGGTTTGACTTGTATCCTTCCCCGAAATGAATTGAAATGAACTTTAAGTTGTTTTGACGGTTATGGGCAGACATTATTGAGTTTCCCCCTCATGTTTGTAATGGTTTGTTTTCAGGTGAAGATCTATATGCTGGGGATGGGAATTAGCAGTGAGGATTTACCTACTTAGCTTTATTCAGTCTATGTTGTGTTTCAGTTAAGAAAGACTTGAAGCTAGTGATCTTGAGTTTGATTTCAGGATTTGAATTGCTTTAGTTTTGTTTGAAGTTGTCGAACAGTTGAAGTTTTTCCTTCTCACCTTGTATTCATTCAGGGATACGGCAGTGATGCCCAAATAAAGTTTGAGACTTCTGCTGAATTTTCCGTTAACGTTAGTTTGACTTTGACTTTTCATAATTGATTTTCCGGGGCGTTATAGTTCTATTTTGTTCTTTCTAATTAATGGGTGTTCTGTTAGTGTTCTGTTCTGGTGGTGATGTATTCTTGTAGCTCCGTTAGTGTTTTGTTCTGCTATTGGTGGAAATGTGGTTTACTACATTAAAATCACTTACCAATACTACTAGACAATACTACTAAAATATGAGCTACCAAAATTAGGGTTAGAGCGCCTTGACCATATGAATCACCCAAGAGAGGAAATTCGGGCTGCTCAAGATTTCAAGGATAAGGGTAATCTTATGATTGAGGCTCTTGATTTGTGTGGTGCTATAAACATGTATGAACAAGACATCCAATTTTTGTGTATGGGTATACCAACTTGTAATCAGGATGCTCAGCTCATGTCTGAACTGGCAGTCACTCTTAACTCTAATCTGGTTGCTTATTGGTTGAAGTTGGAACAACATGATATTCCACCAAATCATTGTGACATGGCCATAAAGTTTTATGCCTATAATGTCAAAGTACGGTACATAAGAGGTCTTTCATTTTTACACAAGGGAATGGTTGAAAATGTGATGGTGGATTTAGAGAGAGCACTAAAGTTTGAACCCCAAGCATAAAATTGTCTTGTGGGAGAGTTGAAGAAATTAGAAGAGGAGCATGGACATTCTCTATATAAGCGTAGAGATACCCGACCTGTTGCAGATCAGAAAAAGGTTTTTGATCAACTTCAAAATCACAACTGTTATAAGAAGAGTCACAACAGGGTGAATTGAGCCAATCTAGCAATTCTCGCCCAATGCAATGTGTGGATACTATTTTTCCAGACAATATGATGGAGAATGGAATGGATGACCAAGAGTTCTACAAATGCTCATTTGGACATCAATATTCCAAACCAGCAAGATCATGTTGATTTAGCTTATCGAGAGAAGGTGGTCGAGGATTATGGAAGCAAGATTCCGGGTGGTAGAGATAATACTGGTAATAACGATAACACCAGTGATGTGGGTCACTCAAAGATACAAGAAATGAATGTGGATATACATCTAGCTATCAAACATCTACTGACAAGCGCATGGAGGACATCACCAAGATTATAATGGGAATATGTTCCACTAACAATAAACAAATGAACTTAGTTAGTACAGGTGAAAGCGTTTTGTGGATGGATTTGATTTCTTTCTCATGTTCATTACGAGACGTTTGTATAACCAAACTGTGGGAGGAAAAACTTTGAGTTTTATTGTCAATCTCGTCGGAGTGTTTTAACAATTTGGCAAGTGTCTTTTACCACCTCTAAGGTAATTCATATGATGAAAAGGAGAAATGCAAAGGAGGAGGATGTATCATGTATAAGCATGGATAACTTTACAACTTCGATATATACAAAACTGCACGATGGTAGAGAAGATGAAGCTGATGATTTAGAAAGTGTTGGTTCATTCTCTCCGCGCGACGAAGTAGACAAAGGAAAACCATAAAATGCAAGGAATGATGATAGTTTCTACTTTATGGTGCTCCATCAATCATCGAAGAGAAAACAATTCCATAAAGATGGTTGGTCGTCTCCTAACAAGCACAGTAACATCCGTCATATAGCAAAGTTCCCCAAAGTATGGGATCGTTATTCACATGCTTCTAAAGTTGTTTCTTTGTGCTGGATTTTGACAGAGATAAAATAAGAAAGGAAAAAAAAATGGAGCACAAGGAGGTTGGCAACATACATTTGGTCATGAAAAGGAGTTGTTTGTTAGTGGTGTTGGTCCTAGTTTTGTATTTAAATGTTGTAAATTGTAATGTTGTTAGTTATGATGCTTGAAGTCTGAATGTTAGGAGAGGAGCTTACTTGCTCACTCCCACTTAACTTGACTTCTTTATATCCATGTTTCTATTTTGTGTTTACTAACTTCGTTGGTAAAAATAAATAAATAAAATTGTTCACAAGCTGCTGGGGAACTTAGGGTTTGGAACTCCCGCTTCAGTCGTTCTCAATCGGTCTCGTCAGACGGCACTCATATGCAACTTGTCTCGGTCATTCTCACTCTGTTTGTTGCATGTAAGTTCTTCAATACTATCATTCAAATTCAGAATGTTTTTCCTTTAGTCATAATTTTTCGATCTGGATTTGGCTTATGTTTTTGTTGGTTGATCGATCTATGCTTTGATTTTTGTTTGGCTCCTGATCTGGGTTTTGTTTTCTTGGATTTTGGTTCTCTGATTTTCCTATTTCTATTTGTGGAATTTTGGTTGGCATGTATGTGGTTGGATACTTGTGATTGAACACATATACTTGTTGAATTTGTTGGTTGAAATTTGGGTGTATGAGTCTAAATTGAAGAATTTATTTGGTTGTTTCAAAGTGCGTACTATGCAATTGGTGCAAGTTGGATGAAATGGAAGGTTGGGATAATGCTAATAACAACCCAAATTAAACCCTTTCTAGATAAGCATCAACTTCGTCAAATGTGCAATATTAATTAGACAATTACTTCTTTATCTATGGTGGTCCTCAAGGTTATTGATCAATACAAAATAAATTATAACATTTGCTGGTATTTTTGGTGGAGTATTGAATGTAATTCTTTTTTTTTCTGAAGAAAAAAATAGTAGAAGCCAATAGGTTAGAATCCACATAGAGCAAAACATGCTTAGTACAAACAAACTGACCATATGAAAGCCTTGGGAGGGGGAACACACTATGAAAATAGTCCTTGTTTGGAATGTCAATCTATTTGTACGAGTTACTTTTTATCGTAAATTAAAGTATCATATAGAATTGTTTGCTTTAACCAAAGGAAATGTAATGGAATTGATTGATACGAGAATGAAACTGATTGATTGATTGATTCTTTGATATTATGTATTTGGTTCATTAGAAGTATGGAA
Organism: Portulaca oleracea; assembly: GCA_029582165.1. Taxonomy (NCBI): domain Eukaryota; kingdom Viridiplantae; phylum Streptophyta; class Magnoliopsida; order Caryophyllales; family Portulacaceae; genus Portulaca; species Portulaca oleracea. The sequence continues at coordinate 41,860,779 of CM055872.1, read as the reverse complement.
TCAAAATCATTGCTATTGTTTGATCTTTACCCGCCTCTTAAGTTTATTCAAGTATTGATCAAATTATATTGCAAGATATGTTCTTTGTAGTCTTTCTAGCAAATATGGTTGTCAAACTAATTGGCTATGCGCTTTTGCTGTGGAGAAAAAAAAATTACCAAATTAGTATTAAGCTCAATATGATTTCTTTACTAACTTTTATGGGAAAATATAATAATGTCACACAAATGAAATGAGTAGAATCGATCTTGAATTAAGAATAACAGTTATATAATGTCAAAAATATTTATCCATTTTTTTACATTTTTCTATATGATTATATACTTTGTATACATTATTGCATTAATTTTAACGTCATTATTATATTTTCATAGGGGTTGAAGATGATGTTGATGACATCGATGTTATCTCATATTGCGTACTCCATTTGAGGAGGATGTTGATGAAGAAGTTAAAAATACCATGGCTTAGTTAGTTACAACATTATAAATGCATATGACAACTTGGAGTGTTGATTTGGGGCGTGTCATTATTGAACTATTATTGTATTGTTGACCTTTCTTTCTCAATATTGTGCTTGAAAACTTTGGTTGTGTTAGTCTTTAAGTTAATTAGATTGTATGTTATTTTTTAATGGACAAGAATATATTCAGAATCGGCTGGTTTCCATCCTTAAAAAACCAGGTTGATACTATAGGAACAATTGTAAAAGCGGGTTTTAAAAATAAAATAACAATAATTTAAATTCTCGTTGGGAGCGGGAAACCCATAAGGACGAGGATGGTGCCAAGTTTCTACCCACAGCGGGGACAGGGACCAGGAGGGGGTGGGGCGTGGGGAGTATACCCTCCATCCTCAATCCGCTCTATTACCATCCATACAATGAAAATTATTTAAAAAATGAAACTCGAAAAAAAAGGACCTTGAATTTGATCAAGGCTCGCAGTTTCTGGCCAGGCTATATGACCTTAGCTGCTAACTAGAGCCAAAAGGAATCAAACTCGAGCCTACTGCCTTGGCACACAACTCGAGGCATCTGTCTTAAGCCAAGCAGCCTGGGCAGCAGTCTAGACCCTATCCCAATTTTATTTTTGTGTTTTGTTTTTAACTAAACTATGATCCTTGAATTTATTTAAATTTTTGGGTTACTCATAAAAAGTGGATTGAAAGATAAATAATGGCAATATGACTCCTAAGTAACCTACATCAAACTGTGGCAAAAATCAACCAATTGAGGTGCAATGTTCCTTAAGAAGAATAAAACACCTCCTAGATCGGGATAAACCCAAAGTGAGTTTCCTAATGCCCCCCCCCCCCCCACCAGAAAGGCCAACATATATTAGATGCACCCGGAGCATGCGCTCCAGATATTTGCGAGTGAACAATCATGTGAATCAGAGTGAACAATCATGATAATCAGAGTGAACAACCTAATATATACGGGTGAACAATTGTAGAATCTGCCGCACATGCTCCAGGAGCACCTAATAATTGCATAGAGAGGCTATTGGGTTAAACGTCATTCACAATGTGATGCCCATAGAATGACAACTTCACTAGGGATGCTTTACATTTTAAGAAGGTGAAACTTGAAAAGTTTGAATTTTGCTAAAAAGTGTTTGAGATTTAAAATGATGAAACTTCTATTATTTAATTATTTTTTAGGCATCCTTGCATTTATACGGCCTACTCACAATCTCCTTAAGAACTAATGAGAACCCAAAGGTACAACATCAAAGTTTATCACCATTTTACCTTTTTCGGCGCGAACGTATCTTCATCTTACGGAAAATAAATTCTTTATTTCTTAAAGTCCATAGTCCTTTCACACTCATGAACCACTCAAAAACTGTAAGGGTTTGAACTTACATACCCTTAAGATGGTAAGAAATACACAGACTACTCTACTATAAATTCCATAGAATTTGTTGGTTCCATGCGAGACATGAGTTGAGTAACCTTTAGGAAGTCAGTTGTGAACCTTGAATCTAGAATCAGAGTTAAGCTATTACCCTTATCATGTGAATGTTATGTGAATGTGCTTACCTTTTTGTTCTTTTATTCCCTTGTGTGCTACTTGTTTTAATATTTCATGTTGTTCAATCGATCCAATATTCTTGTATTTCTTAAATAGTGTCTTGCCTTGGATTAAGTCAATAGAATTATCAAAATAGGCTTAGTTTAAATGGGTCATTTCTCTTGGTTGACAACCCAAAGTCAAGCCACTTTTAAGTTGGTTTGAATTAAGCCGGGTTGACCTAAGGTTCAATTTTGACTGTACTCAACCCTGGATGATCCTTGACCCCGGAGGTATATGTACATTTTTCACTTAAAGTTGAGCCTAATAGACTCGATATGACTTAATTATGTGAGGTTTTGATATCCATCTCACCCCCTTCTTGTGTATAACATCATACTAGGATCGAAGCTAGCATGTGGGCCGAAAGTATGGGTGAGTCGATCCCAGTCAAGCATATGGGCATTCGATTAAACATTTAGGATGTCCTATACATATCAATTAAATCATGGAATATATCGGGCATGTCAATTTCAAAGTCGGTTTTCGAGGTTTATGGTTTCATACTGGCAAAGTAGAACCCAGTTATGAACCCTAAACATACAGCAGTGTAAATAGATGGCCTCGAAGTTCATCAGTTAAACAACTCCCTACCATTACGAATCCAATGAAATACACTCGATTAAGCGACTTCGTCCCTAGTTCATCCCCATCTTTTATTGTAAAGTCAAGGAGTTCTTAATCAACATCATTCATGACTGGCGATCAAATTAACCACGATGAAACCTCCACCAGTGAGGTCCCTAACAATGGGATACCAAATGGGTAGATACTTGAACATACCCTTCTCACTGCCAAACTTTTGAGTGAAATGTTACAACAAAGTCAACTAATGGCAGTTGTCAAATCCTCTGAGCAAGGTAGAATGATGAAAGATATTCTAATTGTCATCGACAAATTTATTTGAAGATAGAGATCAATCAAGAAGAAGATGATACAATTAAGTCCAATAAACCAAGAGAACAAAATTCATTCCATAATTCCCGACTTGATCACCTCCAAAAGGTGCTAATGTAAATCCCAATGTTTGCCAATCACTACCTTGACTTGGTACTCTCTTCGGCCGCAAAGGATAGACTACCACCTAAATTCAGCTTACTTCATATGAAATTTAAGGTCGCTGAGAATCTAATCACCACATATGAATCTTCATCCATATTATGGCCTTGGAAGGAGTTCATGAAAGCCTTTATTATCATACGTTGCTTTAGACTCTAAGTAAGGAAGTATAAATGTGTCACTACACCCTACCTCTATTGAAATCCAAGAGATTTAGGACGTCTTCTATAGGGACATTACAAAGCAATATGCTTACAACTAGGAGGCTGAAGCCGTCGTGACTGATATAGCAACCATCAACCAAAGAGAAAATGAGATCTTCCTCAAATATTTCAATTGATGGTATGCTTAAAGAGCCCTTAAGACTGATAGGGTATCCCTTGACTATCGGATCTATATCTACACTAAAGGATTGAAGCCAAGCATTGTTTGTCACATGAACTATCAAGTGATAAAGGATTATTCCAAATTTAAGAAGTTGCATCTGAAGATAGAACCAGAGGCAGAAAGAGCCAAGCTGAGACATTGACGTCAAGTGGGGGTGAATTGAAGGAAAAAAAAAGGTCCCTAAAAGCTCTAAAATCGAATGGCTAATCTAGTGTATTTTCTGTTTCGAGTTTGAAATCTGCAACATTTTACTTAAAGTCAATGAAGAGTTTACCTCGCACTAGTTTTTAATGGATTTGGTTTTCTTGAATTCAATAATTTATTGAATTTAAGAGAAACAAATAAATTGAAGACTGACCCAAGGTAAACTCCTGACTGACTTCAAAAGTAAAATGTTATAAACTTCAAACTTAACCAGATGACAATCCAAGTGTAACATGTCCATCTTCTCACATCTTCCCCAACCACCCTTTAATTGCTTCTAAACTGCTTAGAAAGAATTTTTGTGCTTGCATACTTGGCTCAAATCGAAGAGCTTAGCCACCCATATGAAAACCCATGACAAGTATGACACGTCCATCATCTCACATCTTCCATTATGTTGAGACAGGGTCAAGGGTGTGGGTGTCGCAGTCAAGGACATTGATGATTAGAGTTGTTTTGAGTGAAAGCAAAAATTCAAATTAGATATTATCAATCTTTAGAATATTATTATTACGTTGTGCAGATTTTATTTTATAATAATATTATTATTTCCTAATTAATTATGTGTATATATCTTTTGATAGAAAATCTTGTGAAAAAGATTGATTAGATGCAATCTTGGAAGATTGCTCAATGGAAGCTTCCCAAGAAAATCTACAAAAGAATCAAAAGAGATTGTGGTAACAAGAATGTGTAAATCAAGCCAAAAAAAAATATGGAAAGAATCTGTCGAGGACCTTTACGAGATTTCTAGCGAAGATTTTCTTGGAAAGAATCAAAGTGTAATTGTTACAAGAGGCAAATGATCATATCATATATGGAAAGGATTTGCATGATTACACGGACGTTGGCAAGAATAATGTCAAAGTTTGCCAACAGTTAATGAATATTCAAGGTTGGGCATAAGTGTTATATAAGGACCTTGAAGGTTAATGGAAAAAGTGAGTCAATCACTCCTCTCTACAAGAGAGATGCTATGTAACTCAATATCTATTATCCTCTTGTATTTAAAGCCCACGTTCTTAATTTCACATCTTCAAAGGAGACTTGTATGAAGTGATCAGTTGGGAAGCTCACTTGGGTAGTGAAGTGTTGTTTGATGCTTAGGAAGTTGTATATCAAGGTTGTGCTACCTTGATTGAGTATTGTAGATCAAGGGGGCGCGTCTCCTTGATTGAGATTGGTAAGCTTTCGTTGGAAAAACACAAGGGAACCGAGTGTTCTGTAAGCTTACCTTGGAAGTACTCAAGGCAACCGAGACTGGCAACCACGTTGTACTTCTAAAATAAACAAGAAGTAATGCGGTTCAAATCCTAAGTGAAACGAAGCTTATGCTCGGTGACGTAGCCTTAGTTGGAAAGGTGAACATCGACTAAATCCTTGAGTATTGTCTTGTTTAATTTTCGTGATTTATATTTGGTTTTTATACCTTGAACTTGATTGTGCCAAGAACCTTGACTAATAGGTTTCTTAAGTGTTCGAGCATTGATTTAGTTTTAGTCAACCACCTCAATCAACCCCATCATACATCTCCATCACATCTTCACTCTACATGTTTTTGTCCTACAATAAGTCCAAAGTTACCAGAAAGACCACAAGCTAACTTCACTGCCAAAGCAAAGTTTAGCAAAAAGACAGATAAAGGATAGAAGAACAAATAAACAAGATAAGGCCATCATGAACACCTACACGTTGGGCGATGAAAGGCGAGCAAAAATTAAGATGAGAGATGTGTAGGTAGCACCATTCGAACTCAAGGATAGTAATGAGGCGGTTTGAGGACGGTGAATATATTCCTTGTCTTGTCCTACCAAGGACAAATCTAGTGTTGGGGCAGTGGAGTCAAGTGACTCCAATGAAATTTGGAAAAAAGAAAGTTATGTTGTTGAAAAAAAATATTGTAAAAGATTTATTCTTAACTAGGTAAATGAGCATTAAATAATTGGTGGTCTAGTGGTTTGTATTTCAACTTTCTAACAGTAGGTCCTTAGTGCAAGCCATGAGGCCCATGACCAATGCTATTATTCACTACAGGAAAAGTGGGTTTTACCAACAAATTGTTGGTGACAGATATTTTTTTTGTTGGTAAAAATACTTTTTTACGACCCATTATTGTATGGTATTTATATTATATTACCGACAACCTAAATATATGTTGATAACGAATTTTACCTACAAAAGATAAACATTACGTTGGTATAATCGGTATATAACCTACAATCTATGTATTTATTGGTAATTCTAACTTCTTCACCAACAAAATATTATGAAATGTTGGTATTTTTACTTGAAACGTTTGAAAAATAAATTCTGATACGATTTGGTCTAAAATTTTCCCAAAAATTGAAAGTATCGCTAGGTCCTAATTTTTATTATTTGTGTTCTTCGCTTCATTTTCTCTCGTCTCTCTGCGCAATTATTGTCCTACATTCTCATCCTCAACTCCTTCCCATTGCCCTCAACTCCTTCCCACCGCCGGCGAAAATCTCTTCATTTCATATGATATGTTTGATCGTTTGTTCCCATCACCAGCGAAAATCCTGATTTCACATCAAGATTCTCTCTCTCTCGCCCCCCCCCCCCCCTCTTTGTGTGTGTGTGTGTGTCCAGATCCACAATCACCCCTTCTTCCCACTTTTTTTTACTCACATTAAATCCTTTCTGGATCATCTAAAGTGTTAGGATCACCTAGAATACTCGTAAGTGCAAGTGATCCCTAATCTGTGTACTTTTGTATGATCGAATTAATGAGATAACTACTTTACCACTTTATGTCACTTACCGACTACCACACTTTATTTTACATATCTCCGGTTTATTTCACATATTTATATAATCTTATCCACTTTATCCCACCAATCCATCGACTCAGCAAAAAAAAAAAAAAAAAAGCCATAATGAATCACCTTTAAAATAGAAGTATAAACTACTTAAACGGTGGGAAGATATTAAAAAGTCATATTTTTGTCTCTTAGAAGCTACACCTCTAATTAAAAAACTGCATTTTATTATTTTTGTTGATTTGGTATTTTGCCTTTCATTTCATTTCATTTACTCTAATATAAAAGGGAGAGTTGCCCCTCCTTATGTTTGTGTTTTGCTTCCCCCTTTTTACTATGGCGTGTGTTTGTGTTTGGATTGGATTGGATTATTGGACCATCTGTCGACATAAATATGATACAGTTGTCCTGTCTACATAAATATGATACAGTTTGTAGAACCCCTTTTGAAAACAGGAAAAGGACGTTCACTCATCATGCCCCAAGGTAGGAAAAGGACGTTCACTCACCATGCCCCAAGGTCATTCATGGCAAACCTCCTAAACGACATTTGCACAACTTGAGGAGTTTTGAAGTGAAAGACAAACGGAAACCAGAAACCAAATAAGGGAAGTTCTCTAATTAAGCAAGAATCCTACCTTCCTATTTTATTCCTTAGACTGACTATGCACTCTATCTTTGCAGGGAATAATCGCAAAGATTTTTGGAAGAAACTCAAGAACAAATCTGCTGAAAAAGGAAGGCTATTCTCGACGCAGACAAAAAGGAAATCGAAGCAAAAAGACAATCTTATCTTCAACGGATACAAGACGAAAAGAAGCAGCTTAAATAGACACAATTCAAGGCAGAAGAACTCAACGATTCCACGGAAGAAATCGGGTGTTCAAAATAGAAATTGAATTTTCTGTTTTGGTGTTCTTGAGAGAATTGGTGTTGCGAGAAGTTAGAGTGAAATCAATTCTTAACGGATCTAGGATTGATTGTTGCTTGTGTAGTCGTATCCTAGACGGAATTAGGATCGACTGAGTTTGAACACCAAAGTTTGAATTTGGTGTGTGTTAGTTTCCAGAAAATAAGAAGCGTCCTTGTAAGGCACTTGGTTCATTGCAAAACCTAAGGACATTCATCCTAGGTTTATCACATTCTGTTCACAATAAAGGAGGTTATTCAGTTTATATATTATGTCCTTTATTCATTCTATTTCTGCTTTCTGTGAAGGAAATTCTCAGTCTGTTTAGACTGAAAACCTAACGTCCTTGCTAAGTTGTGATTTGTGCAGAAAAAATTCAGTAACCCTATTCATCCTCCCCCCCCCCCCCCCCTTAGGGTTCTTTCAATTGGTATCAAAGCCTGGTCCACTGAAAATTCAGAGACTAATCGCTCTGTGGCAAAGATCATGGGAGATCACAACATGGGAGACTTAAGTCAAGGACGTTCATGGAACAGATCACCTTTATTGACAGGTGACAACTACAGAATTTGGAAGCGCCGAATGGAGATCTTCTTGAGAAATCAAGATGAGGACATTTGGGACGTAGTCACCAAAGGAAATTATCCTACTCCTCAGAAGACTGCTGAAGATGGAACAACAAGTGACAAACCAAGATCTGAGTATACACCTGAAGAAAAAGAGCGAGCAAAGAAAAATACTCATGCACATTATCTTTTAATTTGCAGTCTTAACTCTAATGAATTTGAAAGGGTGTCTAATTTTGATACAGCTCAGCAGATCTGGAACTACTTGGTCACAACATATGAAGGAACAAACCAAGTAAAGAAGACCAAGGTCAACATACTAGTTCAAAAGTATGAAGGCTTCAAGATGGAAGAAGATGAGTCCATTGAGTCAATGTTCAAAAGATTCAGTGCAATCATCAACCATCTCAAGTCTGTACCAGCGGCTTGTAAGACCTCGGTTTTGTCGTTCTCTCTCAGGGAGCTGGCGGCCTAGGTCAAAGGAACTAGGTCAATGGTCGGGTTGAGATTGCTAAGGTAAGGATATTGGTCTGAAAGATCACAAAGCAAGAAATAAAACTAAGGTCGGTCAAGGAATGGAAAAGGTTCAGGGGTTTTAGACACTTAACGGAACTTTTGATCAAGAACTTTTCATGATTAAAATGCATAAAGTTAGATTCATCTATGGAACAACGCGGGAAAAAGGCCACGATGAATCCCCTCCCTCGAGGAAGATTCAAATTAACTACCCTATGTCCACCATGGACCATCGGGGTTGAAAATCGCGTTAATTCCTAGTTAAGCCTACACTTACCCTCGTAAGTGTGGGCTTAACTATCCCACTCTATACTTCTCATTGAGTGTATAACGATTCAAAGAGCTCTCGGACCTTGAACCGCCACCCCCAATGAGAAGACACTAGGTGGAAATAAACTCCTCCAACTAAAACACACTTTAATCAATAAACACCTTAGCCAAAATCCATTAAAGCCTTAATCACCCCCTCACCTCAAGAAAGATTAGCCTCTAGACATGATGGAGAAATCAACAACCATAGACAAACAAGAACAATGAAATAGCAAGTAAGGAAATTAAGAACAAGCAAAGTAATTAAATAAAGAGTTAAGGGAAGAGAATACTTATCAAAATGTTGTAGATGAACAATGGGAAGCAATAAAAAGATGATCCAACAATCCCTCAATTGATTGAATCCCTAAATCTTCAATAATAAACTCAAATCTCCAAAACCCTAGATTAATCTCTCACCAATCTCCCTCTAAAATCTACTAATTACAAACTGAAAATAAAATCTAAGTCTAAACCTAGATGCCCTAGCTACTCCTAGATATCTCCCTAGATTAGATAAATAGATTCTTTTCTTCATGCCCCAAGACGGGCTATTTAAACAAAAGGGGAAGAAGGGCCAAAACACAGTCGTTTTGGCCTAAAATTATGCAGGAAATAAGGACGTCGCGAACGCTACGGACATCGTAGCGTTCGCTACGACCCAAAGCAAAGAACATTTCAGCTCCAAGGCGCCCGCTATGCTGTCGCGACCAGTCAATGATCCGTAGCGACGCCACGAAGGCGAGCGACGCTATGACCGTCGGGAAATTGGAAATTGGCTTTATCGTAGCGTCGCTACACCCTTCGTAGCGACCGCTACGGTCTTGGCGTAACCTTCGCACGGGCTCGTGGCGCTACGGCGCGTGAACGCTACGGTCGTAGCGTTCGCTACGCCCGGCGTAGGGAACGCTACGGTCTTCCATGCTTCCCGGGTCTTCACCACGGCATCAAATCAGCTCCAAAGGTCTCGGGATGACCGAGTTATCGCCCTTTTTCGCAACTTCGCCCCCTTTTATTATTCTCCGAACTTAATACCTAAAAATCACAAAACACGTAATAAATAACCATTTTATTAGGGAACGACAATAGACTAGGGCGTAAACGAGTGGTATTTAGCCCCTAAAATGGGACTAAACACCCCCCCACACTTAGACCTTTGCTCGTCCCGAGCAAAACTAACCGAAAGAAACCTAAGAAACTAGAAAACATAAACACCTAACTCACTTTCGCAGGAATCGCGGATGCATTTAGCATATGCATCAAGCCCTTTAAACCCCGTGCTTGGGTGGACGAGGTGGACTCGTGAGGGTTTGTAGCGGCTGTGCCCACAAAAGCCAAAGAGAAAGGAAAAGGGGGAAAGAAAGAGAAGTGAAAACCGAAAAACAAAGCCAAACAAAAACAAAGAAAATACTCCTGTCCCCAATCATGCACCTAGTTCCCCAACCCGCCTCAACAATCAATTGGAAGAAACAAGTACAAACAAATTAAGACACGAAGGTTGGAAAGCGCGATCTTTGAGATTTTGAACCAAAACACTTCCTGCTGAGCAAGACACCTCGTGAATATGTGCAAGTGGGCTCTAGTCGGTCTTTCCTATCCTAAACCAGACAATCGGAGTTGTTCTCATGCTCAAGCTCGGAATTACACCACTCTATTCTTTCCCTTTTTTTTTTCCTTTCCTTTTCTTGCTTTTTCTTGCTCTTTCTTACGATTCTTTTGCTCAACTCTTTTTTTCTTTTTCTTGCTTCGCTCTTTTCTTTCATTGCAAAAACTACACTCTTTTCTTTCCACTCAATCCGCTTTGTGTCTTTTAGAGTGTTTGCGTCGGGTTTTGCGGGATTTAAGCACCGGCCTTCGCAAAGGGCTACCCTCCCTGCTGGGTTTTCTCCATACGTGAGTCATTGCACTTAAGGGGCATAGGGTGCCGATCCACCCAAACCAACCCATGACGGTAGGCCCGACAGTTATTTGATTAATGTATTAATTAAGAGCTTAAGCAATTGAACAACTAAACCGTCTAACTTAGGTAAGAAGACACAGTCAAAGCGTGTAAGATTTGAGGATTACGCTTTCCCATTCCATGTAGAGGTCTAAAAGAGATAAGTCATGGCAAAAATCCTTCCTAAGATCTCTATTTATTCATATCGGCCGCTTCCAACCAACTGAATCGGCAAATTAGACAACTATCTACAAAACTGTGAATGGAAACATCTTCAAAAAAAAAAAAAAAAAAGAAAGAAACTTTTGTGTTTTTCACAACATTTCTCCCCTTTTTACTCTTTCACACAAAAAACTTTTCGATTTTTTCTTTTCATCTTTTAGCACTTTTTCACTTTTTTTTTCGAACTTTTCTAATAAAGAAAAAGAAACAAAAAGGACTCAAAAAGACTAGGTGCTCTACCCAAAACATAATGATCTCCCCCCCACACTTAAAATCCACAATGTCCTCATTGTGGGAAGGGTGTCTCATGAAGGGTAGAAAAACTAGGAAAAACAAACATATGTACAAACACCTAAAGGAAACAAGCAAACATATATACAAACATCTAACACATAGAAAATGGGTGGCGCCCCGAGCCCACACGACTCCAACAACAAGAAAACCCAGCATGTAGCATACTAGGGGTGCGCCACCAAAAAGAAAATCAAGCATGCAGCATGGATCATAGGATATTCAACTCAAAAAGAAAAGAGCGGAGTGATATTACCTCGAGTTCTTCAAAATAAATGATTACTCAATCCGCGATCCGTGATAATCGAGCAAAGGGTTAGGATATTCAAGTAAAAACAAGCAAGGCTCGTAAGATCCGCATGCAGGATTAGAAACAAGAAAAAGAAACAAAAGAAAAGAAATTAATTAAAACGGAAGTATGGGTTACCTCCCATGTAGTGCTTGGTTTAGGTCCCTAGCTTGACCTAAATACCCGTTTGATTCTTGAAAGACGGGGTGAACAAGATAGGAACATTTTCCATCTCTTCCACCATTTTCTTTTCCTCCCTTTCCAACAATTCCCCACTTTGCAAGCATAAAGGTCAAGATGATCTAACCAGTTTGTAGTTGGCCTCGGGGCGAAGAAAGGCAGTGGCTTCTTATGTTTCTTCCACCTTCTTTTTCTCATCTTCTTCCAACATCTCCCAACTACCCTAGTGAACCAAGCAAGTTGCTCCTCCGGCGGTCGAATAGAGTGGAATAGATGAGGAGACAATTTAAACTCCACTTTACTTGTTTCCCGGAGTTTTGGAGCCTTGGGAGCAAGCATGAGTTGATGACAGTCATCTTCCTTCGAGAATTCTTCTTCCTTCTCAACCCCTTCTTTGAATTCTTCTTCAATGAAATAATTCGAAGTGATCGGGAAGTACTCAAACTCTACTTGAGGAAGGGGAAACTCCAAAGATGCTTCATCATTGATAATAAAATCATGGACCTCCATACGCTCAAATAAAGGTTCCTCCAAGGGAACATCCTCCACCTCTTGAGTATATGCCCCATCAGTAAGATTAGTGAGGCACACGACCTCACTACCATCGGGCTCAACATGGATAGGCTCAAGAAGGATCTCCTCCAAAGGACGCTCACATGAAAGCTCAAAAGTATAAGGTTCTATCAAGCACCCACCTATTTCCTCATTGAATTCTTCTTCCTCACTCAACTGCTCCTCATTCTCACTTTCAGCTTCTTCAAGAAACACCTCCCTTTCTTGATTCATCTCCAACTCACTCGCTTTTTCTTCTTCTCTCAAACATCCCTCTTCCGCAAAATTTGGTACTATCGCTTCCCCTTCACTCCGGAGGGTAATAAGATTCACCGGCACCATTGGAGTAGGTTGAGGTTGTATGGGGACGGTTTGAGGGATGTAGTCTATATGAGCCGTTTGGGCCCATTGATTTTCAATGTTCTCGAGGCGAGCCCTATCATTCTCTTGATTTTCAACAATTTGCTTCAGCAACTTCTCTATGTTGGACCCTTGAGATGGTTGGGGTTCTTGAAGATGAGGAGTAGGTTGGTGATAAGTGGGTTGCCAAAATTCTTGGTTTTGGTGGTTGGGTGAGAAATATTGGATGTCTTGGGTGGAGGGTTGGGTCTCCTGCACGACTCCCAATTGGTTGGTTGTTCCATTAGATATCATCTTCAGTTGCATCTCTTGGACGACGCCCATAAGGAATTTGATAGTAGGTTCGCTCTCCAAGGAATAGCCTCTACTTCCTAAACTCCGACGACTTCCCCAAGAAGGAGAATGTTGAAATAGCTCGTGAAGGAAAAGATTTGCTTGATGCTCGGTCTTCATAAGGAACATTCCTCCTGAGGCAATATCAACTGAGTCTTTAAGATCGTCTTGAAGCCCATGGTAAAACTGATGTAACAATAACCAATCCGGAAGATTGTGATGTGGACATCGCCTTTGAAGAAGTTTAAACCTTGCCCATGAATCGAAAAGAGTTTCTCCCGGCTCTTGCTTGAAATTCAAGATAGCCTGTCAGCCTATCGTCTCATCACCGGAAAGAAATGGTGAAGAAAATCCCGGCTCAATGCATCCCAAGTAGTATATGTACCAGGTGGACAAATGTCGAGCCACATCTTAGCTTTTCCTCCCAAGGTGAGAGGGAAAAGCTTCAATTTCAAAAACTCCGAAGATACCTCTGGCATATGCACAAAACCAATCCGACCTTCAAATCTTCTAATATGATCGATAGGGTCCTCGAAGCGATCTCCATAGAATTGGTTTCTCTCAAAAGTGTCCAGCAGGCATGGTTTGAACTCGAATGTTGCGGTGGGTGGTAGTGGCGGTAGGATGATAGGATTGCCTCCCGTACCCGATGATGGAACGGCATATGATAGAAGGGTACGGGGTGAATCAGCTTGGACTTCACCCATTAGGACTTGAAACCTCCTACGATGCTCGGTAGAACATTAGGGCGTACCTACATGCATCAACAAGAACCGATAGAAGCATCAAATTCATTTGGATTGGCACAAACTAATTTCTAGCGTGAAAACAAACTCAATTAACCAAAGACCAAGAAACTAAAACTAGGGGCGCTGGCTCCCCGGCAACGGCGCCATTTTGTGTACCAGCGGCTTGTAAGACCTCGGTTTTGTCGTTCTCTCTCAGGGAGCGGCCTTGGTCAAAGGAACTAGGTCAATGGTCGGGTTGAGATTGCTAAGGTAAGGATATTGGTCTGAAAGATCACAAAGCAAGAAATAAAACTAAGGTCGGTCAAGGAATGGAAAAGGTTCGGGGGTTTTAGACACTTAACGGAACTTTTGATCAAGAACTTTTCATGATTAAAATGCATAAAGTTAGATTCATCTATGGAACAACGCGGGAAAAAGGCCACGATGAATCCCCTCCCTCGAGGAAGATTCAAATTAACTACCCTATGTCCACCATGGACCATCGGGGTTGAAAATCGCGTTAATTCCTAGTTAAGCCTACACTTACCCTCGTAAGTGTGGGCTTAACTATCCCACTCTATACTTCTCATTGAGTGTATAACGATTCAAAGAGCTCTCGGACCTTGAACCGCCACCCCCAATGAGAAGACACTAGGTGAAATAAACTCCTCCAACTAAAACACACTTTAATCAATAAACACCTTAGCCAAAATCCATTAAAGCCTTAATCACCCCCTCACCTCAAGAAAGATTAGCCTCTAGACATGATGGAGAAATCAACAACCATAGACAAACAAGAACAATGAAATAGCAAGTAAGGAAATTAAGAACAAGCAAAGTAATTAAATAAAGAGTTAAGGGAAGAGAATACTTATCAAAATGTTGTAGATGAACAATGGGAAGCAATAAAAAGATGATCCAACAATCCCTCAATTGATTGAATCCCTAAATCTTCAATAATAAACTCAAATCTCCAAAACCCTAGATTAATCTCTCACCAATCTCCCTCTAAAATCTACTAATTACAAACTGAAAATAAAATCTAAGTCTAAACCTAGATGCCCTAGCTACTCCTAGATATCTCCCTAGATTAGATAAATAGATTCTTTTCTTCATGCCCCAAGACGGGCTATTTAAACAAAAGGGGAAGAAGGGCCAAAACACAGTCGTTTTGGCCTAAAATTATGCAGGAAATAAGGACGTCGCGAACGCTACGGACATCGTAGCGTTCGCTACGACCCAAAGCAGGCGAACATTTCAGCTCCAAGGCGTCCGCTATGCCCAGCGTCGCGACCCAGTCAATGATCCGTAGCGAACGCTACGAAGGGCGTAGCGAACGCTATGATCGTCAGCTGGGAAATTGGGAAATCTGGGCTTTATCGTAGCGTTCGCTACACCCTTCGTAGCGACCGCTACGGTCTTGGCGTAACCTTCGCACGGGCTCAGAGCGTCGCTACGACCGGCGTAAGGAACGCTACGGTCGTAGCGTTCGCTACGCCCGGCGTAGGGAACGCTACGGTCTTCAATTGATCTTCCAGCCAAGTAAAGGGGCGTAGTGGTCGTTGCAGTCTTTGTAGCGAACGCTACGAACATGGATGCCCCCATACTTAGCCTTTTGGCCCGAACTCCCTCTCTTTTAGGCACGATTGGTCTCCCATGCTTCCCGGGTCTTCACCACGGCATCAAATCAGCTCCAAAGGTCTCGGGATGACCGAGTTATCGCCCTTTTTCGCAACTTCGCCCCCTTTTATTATTCTCCGAACTTAATACCTAAAAATCACAAAACACGTAATAAATAACCATTTTATTAGGGAACGACAATAGACTAGGGCGTAAACGAGTGGTATTTAGCCCCTAAAATGGGACTAAACAAAGTCCCTCGGAAAATCCTATTCCAATGAAGAACAAGTGAACAAGGTCCTTCAGTGTCTTCCTAGACACAAGTGGGGACCAAAAGTAATGGCAATAGAAGAAGCTCAAGATCTAGAGACCTTGAAAATTGAAGAGCTGATTGGTAAACTTCTTGCACATGAGATACGACTGTCTGAAGGCAGTCAAACCAAGGACATTGCCCTCAAAAGCACCAAGGAACCAGAAGAAGAATCAGAGGATGATGATGAAGAAGAAACCATGGCCATGTTAGCTAAAGGTTTCAGACGACTATACAGAAAGAATCCCAGATTCCGTGGCTATCTAAGAGAATCATCCTCAAAATGACCTTCACCCAAAGGTAAAATTCAAACCAAGGATGATAATGAATATAAATGCTTTGCTTGTGGTGCAACAGATCACTTGGTCAGGGAATGTCCTCATGTGAAGAAAGTCAAGGAACAAAGTGACTTCAGAGGAAAAAGATTGAGCAGCAAAGCCATGGTTGCCACGTGGAGTGAAAGTGAAGGCAGTGAAAGTGAAAGTGAGTCCGAGGAAATTGCAAATCTTTGTCTCATGGCAAAGGACCTTACAGAAACACAAGCAGATGAAACACAGGCGAATGACGATGATGAGGTATTTACAAATCTCTTTCTGAAATGTCCTCCACATAATTTAAAACCAAGATTGCTCAATCTGCTTGATTACATTGCAACCCTCACCGACAAAGTACAATATCTCATTAGAATTGCTGAAACAAACTCCAAAACCATAGAAACTCAATTGGAGATAATCAAAAATCTTAGCTCTGATAATGTCAGCATGAGAAATGAAATGATACAGAACCGAAAAGAGCTGAATTCCATTCTCAATCAAGAGATAAACCAAGTTCACTCTACAATAAATTCTGAGAAGAAAACCTCTACAGATAAACCTGGTTCACCCAGAACCAAACCAGAATCCTTACCCCCTCATAGACCTACAAATATACCAAAACCAAGAACCAAACCAAAGTGGGTTCCAAAGAAGCCAAACAACAAACATGTTCCCCCAAACAAAGAAACCTTTCATAAACCTCCTGGTCCAAAGAAAGGTATAATGTCCTTCAGTGCAGGTATGTCTCAGGGCTCACAACGACCTCTGGTATTTGGACAGCGGATGCTCGAGACACATGACTGGAGATCCAGCCAAATTCAGAGAACTCAAGGACATCAAAAGTGGGAAGGTAACGTTTGGAGACAAAAGCCAAGGGAAGATCCTTAGAGTCGGCAAGGTCGGTAAGGACTCAGTCAACTGTATAAATGATGTATATTATGTAGAAGGTTTAGAGTATAATCTTTTAAGTATTTCTCAGTTTTGTGATAGGGGTTATAAAGTCTGGTTCAATAAGAACTCATGCGTCGTAGAAAAAGAATCTCATGAAATAGTCTTTAGAGGTCATCTCATGAACAATGTGTATGTTATTGACCTCAGTGATCATATGACAAAGGACCTCACCTGTCTTAGAGTTGCATCAGATGAAACCTGGTTATGGCATCGTAGATTGGGACATGTGAACATGAAAACCCTTCAAAAGCTAAAACGCCTAGGCTTGGTTAGAGGACTACCATCTCAAAATTTCATTCGTGACAAAGTATGTGATGCATTACTAGAGGCAAACAGACCAGAACCTCCCTCAAACCTGTATCTCAAGTAACCACCTCTAGATGTTTAGAACTATTGCATATGGACCTCTGTGGACCAATTCCATACAAAAGTCTAGGAGGACGTTCGTACATACTAGTCATTGTTGATGATTATTCTAGATTTACCTGGGTTTTATTTTTTTAAGGATAAGACAGAGGCTTACCAAGAATTTGAGAAATTATACAGGCAACTCAAGGTCCTTACAGGACTCAGTCTGGTGTCTATAAGAACAGATCATGGAAAAGAGTTTGATAATCGAGATCAATTTGGAAAATTCTGTGATCAAGAAGGGGTTACACATAATTTTTCTACCCCAAGGACACCATAACAGAATGGTGTGGTTGAACGGAAGAACCGCACACTGGAATACATGGCCAGAATAATCATCTGTGAGAACAATCTACCCCTTTTTCTTTGGGCTGAAATTGTAAATGCTTCAAATTATATTCTCAACAGATGCACCATAAGATCCTTCATGAAGAAGACTCCCTATGAGCTGTTCAAGGGTAAAACACGGAATGTAGCTCACCTCAAGGCCATTGGATGCAAATGCTTCGTTCATAACAATGGCAAGAAGGCCTTAAGCAAATTTGAGCCAAGAAGTGAAGAAGGAATTCTGGTAGGATATTCCTTATCTAGCAAGGCCTACAGAGTCTACATTAAAGCATCCAAGAAGGTGGAAGAATCAATTCATGTTGTCTTCGATGAAACTTCCACCACTTTATCAGAAAGGTCCTCCATAAAATTCCAGATTCTTCAAGATGATGATGACGAGGACACCCCTCGTATATTTCAGCAAGGTCCTCTGCAATAAAATGAAGAACCTCCTCCTGATGACACCATGCAATCAACTTCAGAACATGAGGAACATGAAGCTCAAGGACCACCGCATGATGAAGAACAAGGACATTCCTCAAGTGCAGGACAAGGACCTTCCTCAAGTGAAGGACAAGGACCTTCACCGACAGAAACTCCTCAATTGGCTGATACTGCACAGCAGAACACCGAGGAGTCATCAAGGATCTTCAGGTTCAAACCTGCTCATCCAGCCGACAATCTCCTTTTAGGTTTGGAAACAGGTATTAGAACTCGATCCTCTCTTAGAAACTTTTGTGCCTTTCACGCATTTGTTTCTCAGATTTAACCTAAAGGGCCTGAAGAAGCTCTAAAGGACAGCAACTGGATCCTAGCTATGCAAGAAGAATTAAATCAGTTCGAGCACAATAAAGTATGGAAGCTTGTCCTAAGACCCAAACACCATCCAGTAATTGGTGTAAAATGGGTCTACCGCAACAAATTAGATGAACATGGCACTGTCACAAGAAACAAGGCAAGGCTAGTTGCCAAAGGATACAACCAAGAAGAAGGCATTGATTATGAAGAAACCTTTGCACCAGTTGCAAGACTAGAGGCCATTCGGATACTCCTTGCCTACGCTGCATCAACTCACATGAAGCTATATCAAATGGATGTAAAAAGTGCCTTCCTAAATGGATATCTAAAGGAAGAAGTCTACGTAGAACAACCTCCAGGATTTGAACAACAAAATCCAAACACTCATGTTTACAGACTTCAGAAGGCCCTTTACGGGCTAAAACAAGCTCCCAGGGCTTGGTATGAGAGACTAAGCTCCTTTCTTCTAAGAAATGGACTCACAAGAGGTCTCATAGACAAAACATTGTTCATCAAAACCTCAGGTCAGGACTCCACTATTATTCAAGTTTATGTAGATGACATTATTTTTGGTGCTACTAATGAAATCCTAGTAAAGGACTTCTCTGATCTTATGAGCAAGGAATTTGAAATGAGCCTTGTGGGAGAACTTAGATTCTTCATTGGCTTGCAAATCAAGCAGCATGAAGATGGCATCTTCATCAATCAGAGTAAGTATGTCAAAGAACTCCTAAAGAAATATGGGCTTGAAAATGTCAAGCACTGTAGCACTCCAATGTCCTCCACCATAAAGCTTGATCATGATCAAAACGGTAAGGCCATTTCTGACAAACAATACCGAGGTATGATTGGATCTCTCCTCTATCTAACTGCTAGTCGTCCAGACATTATGTTTAGTGTGTGTGTGTGTGTGTGTGCACGCTTTCAAAGTGCCCCTAAGGAATCTCACTTGATTGCTGTCAAAAGGATCCTGAGATACCTTGCAGGCACAAAGGACCTTGGGCTATAGTATCCTAGCAACAACCACCTTCATCTTGTTGGATACTCAGACGCCGATTTTGCTGGATCAAGAATAGATCGAAAAAGCACTTCAGGAGGATGTTAAATGCTAGGTCTATCACTTATATCTTGGCAATCAAAGAAGCAGAATGTTGTTGCCCTCTCTACAGCAGAAGCTGAGTACATTGCTGCCGGTGCCTGTTGTGCACAACCCCTGTGGATCAAGCAACAGAAAAAGGACCTTGGCATCGAAACCTCAAGTACTCCAATTAAATGTGATAATCAAAGTGCAATTCAAATCACCAAAAATCCAGTTCAGCACTCTCGCACCAAACATATTGAAGTACGACATCATTTTATCAGATATCATGTGGACAAAGGCCATATTACTATGGACTTTGTACCTACACATCAACAACTGGCCGATATTTTCACCAAGCCCCTTCCCACTGAGCAGTTCATCACTAACAGAAGGGAGCTTGGCATGCTTCAACCGAGTGCCTAGTTGAGGGGGAGTCAGGGCTCATCCTTCCAGGGGGAGCCAAAGGACCTCACCCACCAGGTATGTTCTCTAAACTTCTTTTGCTAATCAAGGACCTTGACATTCTTGTCTTGATACCTTATTGAGCTCCTTTATATCGAAACTTTGGCATATGGTTGAACTGGTAGTTCCCTCATGACTGATTAGTGCAACCGTTTTTTTAAAATCCAATTTTTTTTTCAAAAAGATCCTATCCTTTTTCAAAAATCATCTGCCCCTCTTCAAAATCTCTCTCTCTCTCTCTCTCTCTCTCTCCCCTTCACTCCTTCCATTTTTACCGTCACATCCATTAAACTCCCCCCAACCGTCAAATCATCCCTTACCCTTTCCAATACAACTTTCCCTAGTTACTCCCTCCTTCCTTAATTACTAACCTCCATCTTCTCCCTCTGACTCCTGCCATCTCTATTTAACCCCCTTTATTTTCACCATTTACCCCACCACTTCCAATCGCCATCCTCCTTGTCCCCATCTCCATCTCCACAAATCTCTCTGTCGCCTTCTTCATCTTCTCTACATCATGAAAAAACGCCCAGCCCAGAAAACCACCGCCCCATCTCCTTCTGCAAGTGTCGCCAAACGGCTACGCTCTCGCAAAACATCTCCAACCCCCCAAAATTCCACACAATCTCACTCATCCTCCTCCGCCGCTCTCGCCGTCATCACTCAACCTCCCATCTCTCATCCACTAGCTCTCACTCAACGCATGGAACTTCTGGCAACCCGTCAAATTCTGTGTTGTGAGAACGTCGACTTCACTTCCCTTCGCCAAGCCTTTCCCTTCTTCACCACACTCGCTGAAATGGGGTGCTTAACCTTCTTTGACTGCGAATCGGTAATTTACCCTTCTCTTGTCCTTGAATTTTATGCAAACTTAGTCCCCGACTCAAAACGCCCATCCTTCACAACCACGGTCGCTGGTGTCGAAATCCTTCTCACTCCCTCCCAAATAGAACGCATTCTAAAACTCGACCCCAATCCCACCAAACCACCTCCGACCCTAAGAAAGAACTTCGCCATCACTTTGCCCGACCATCAGAACAAAAATCCTCTCAGTATATTGGCTGAAGTCTGAGGCCCGTTTTCTCTATTACATCCTTGTCCGTACCATACTCCCAAGAGGTACAAACAAGGAGACTGTGAATGAGGCCTGTGCTTCCTTTCTTCTCAATGTCCTCCGTAACTGCCATCCGGATATTGGAGACATAGTCATTCGACATGTCCTTAAGGCTGCTACCTCACCTTCTGGTCTATTGCCCTATTGAAACCTACTGACTAAAATCTTTCGTTTCTGCAATGTTTCCCTGGACCATGCTGAGAAATCATCGTTCAATCTGCCTACCATAAATACTTCCCTCCTGCTCAATCTGGGCTACCAACAGCAACCAGATGGCTCCTGGTTTCATCTTGATGAAGTCAAGGCTGCTGAAGCCTCTACCTCTGCTGCTGCGACGAAGGATGCCCCAAACTCCTTGCAAACTCAGATATCCAGCATTGTCTCTGATGTTGAGGCCCTCCACCAGGAGGTTCAGGCTCTTCACCAGGAGGTCAAGGCCCTTCGCGAAGCAAGGATTGAACTGGTCGAGGTCACATCAACTCTCAAACCTCCTGCTGCTCCATCAAGCACTCTGGCTGTTCCAGACTCCCCAACCCCACAATCCCCTCCTGCTGCTGCTACCCCCGGCTCTGTTGATCCCCAGTCTTAGAACAAACTGATTTTCCTTTTGTTTTTTTTGTTGCATGCCAAACACTTTTCCTGTTCCTTTTTGCTTGAAAGCCAAAAAGGGGGAGATGATCTGCATAGTATGATGGTTCTTATCTTTTTTTCTGGCAGGGTCTGTAAAACACTTTAAACTGTTTTTTTTGCTATGCCCCTGTATGGGTGATCATTAATTACTACGATATCTGTTGGACATACTATGCTTGTATCCTGTTTTGTCTTGTTTTGTCTTTCACTCAAAAAGGGGGAGATTGTAGAACCCCTTTTGAAAACAGGAAAAGGACGTTCACTCATCATGCCCCAAGGTAGGAAAAGGACGTTCACTCACCATGCCCCAAGGTCATTCATGGCAAACCTCCTAAAGGACATTTGCACAACTTGAGGAGTTTTGAAGTGAAAGACAAACGGAAACCAGAAACCAAATCAGGGAAGTTCTCTAATTAAGCAAGAATCCCACCTTCCTATTTTATTCCTTAGACTGACTAATCGCAAAGATTTTTGGAATAATCGCAAAGATTTTTGCAGGGAATAATCGCAAAGATTTTTGGAAGAAACTCAAGAACAAATCTGCTGAAAAAGGAAGGCTAATCTCGACGCAGACAAAAAGGAAAATCGAAGCAAAAAGACAATATTATCTTCAACGGATACAAGACGAAAAGAAGCAGCTTAAATAGACACAATTCAAGGCAGAAGAACTCAACGATTCCACGGAAGAAATCGGGTGTTCAAAATAGAAATAGAATTTTCTGTTTTGGTGTTCTTGAGAGAATTGGTGTTGCGAGAAGTTTGAGTGAAATCAATTCTTAACGGATCTAGGATTGATTGTTGCTTGTGTAGTCGTATCCTAGACGGAATTAGGATCGACTGAGTTTGAACACCAAAGTTTGAATTTGGTGTGTGTTAGTTTCCAGAAAATAAGAAGCGTCCTTGTAAGGCGCTTGGTTCATTGTAAAACCTAAGGACATTCATCCTAGGTTTATCACATTCTGTTCACAATAAAGGAGGTTATTCAGTTTATATATTCTGTCCTTTATTCATTCTATTTCTGCTTTCTATGAAGGAAATTCTCAGTCTGTTTAGACTGAGAACCTAACGTCCTTGCTAAGTTGTGATTTGTGCAGAAAAAAATCAGTAACCCTACTCACCCCCCCCCCCCCTCTCTAGGGTTCTTTCACAGTTGTCCTCCAATTGCTATGACATTAGATGTTCCATTTCTTTGAATTGTTCTACATGAATATACACAGACATAGAAAAGTGTTTGTGATTGTTCAAGTAAATTTGGGTTTAAATGTATTTTGGGTTCGGGTCAATACGAGTCATATTTATTTTAGAATTGAGTAAATACGGGTTGAATATTATTTGACAATAAAAAACGTTAAATGTCTTAATATATGATAACTTTTAAAGCGTCATAATTTTTATGAGTATGCAAACTAATAGTGTGCATTGTATTTAAAAAATGAACATAGTATTACAGATAAATTATAAATATTTGTATTGTTGTTTGTAATTTTTCATATTTATTGCAATCGAAGGTAAATTAAAATATGATTACTAAAATGCATTTCATGTGCATTATTACACCAAATATCATAAAATTATAATTTTTAACTCATGCTACAATAACTAAGAAGTCTAGTATCAGATAAAACTTTATGTCCAAACCACTCAATTTGGGAAGTGGGTTAAGTACGTGTCGATTGTATATCTAGATAAGGTAAATACGGGTCCAGTATATTTCGGGTTTGGGTAAATATGAATTAAGTGTATTTTTGGTTCAAGTAAATATAGGTTAAGTGTTTTCCGCGTTGGGGTCAATATGGGTCAGGTATATTTTCATATCCGAGTAAATGCAGGTTGGATATTATTTGACAATAGAGTCTTAACATATGACCATTTTTAAATCATTATAATTTCTATGAGTATGCAAACTAAATTAATGTGCATTATTTTTTAAAAATGAACATAGTATTACATATAAAATTATAAATACTTGTATTGTTGTTTGTAATTTTTCATACTTATCAAAATCTAAGGTAAACTAAAATGTGTTTAATATAATATATTTTATGTGCATTAATACACCAAATATATATAAGAAAACTATAAGATAGTTGGCGGGTGAGAAGGGTGGAATAGAGTGGGTGGATAGGATAGTGATTGAAAATTTAAATCACATCATTTAAATATATGAATTTTTAAAATAGATATTACTCCCTCCACTCAATATTAATTGACACTTAAACCAATTTTTTTGTTCCAAAATAATTTTTTCCAATACCTAATTTAATTATTTTAACTTTAATAATTATGTTAACTTTTTACTTTTTCAATCATTAAAAACTACTCATACTCACATTCTCTCACTACCTATATCTTCGTTTTTCGTATCCAAAAAAACATCTTAGAAAATAACGTTATGTAATTACGTGGGCAGTCTTTGTAGTTAAACATTGATATATGCAAAATTATGAAATATATCAATTAATTCGGAATGAAGGAAGCATACAAAATAAATAAGGAATAATTAATTATATGAAAAACAGTGAAATAATGTAACTAAAAATATAATAGATAAGATAAATTTATCACACATTACAAAAGAACAGAGCCCTTATCTGTTCGTAGGACGGACCACAAATCTAGTCGTATTTAATGACACAGAATGTCGTAAACAAACAGATTTGATATTATCCAAGGATCTCCGTACTCGAGCACAACAAATTGTGCTTGTCAACTTGGCTTCTTGAAGGTGATACCCACTAAAATAATAAATTTAGGGGATAATATTAAATGAGAGAAAGAAATTTCCAACTGAGGGGACAACAAAATGATTAATGACACAAATTTCCAATTGATATTGCCTCCATTCCTTTTCAAGTGATTTTTAAAATTAATAGGAGAAATATAATATTAGTAGAAAAATTATTTTAATATTTATAATTAAAATTAAATTTTAGTATTTCATTCAATATATATTATGAATAAAATAAATATTATTAAAATAATAAAATGATTGATAATATAAAAAAATAGATGACAATTAGATTAAAAAAAGAAGCGAAAAATGACGTACCATTACTATGTATAAGTGACACAATCACACTACAATACCACAATTTGGGCAACCATAACAATATCTTCCCAACTGAAAACCAAATTTGTGGGCATTAAAGCCTTGAAAAATACGTTGATTATCGTGACCTTTTGCGTTTTCATTCTTTAATCAATGCTACATACGTAGTAGTTTCAAGCCAGAAATAAATGGTATGTTGATTATATTCCCATTGTTATTCCCTCTGTCCTTTCAAAACCCTACTAATTTCTGTGCTCGTAGAATATACGAATTATTTTCTATTATTTGTTGGTTTTCGATTTAACTCTAAGTTTTTTTTTTATTTCTTCAATGTTTAGTTCAAGAAGTGAGCTGAAACTTGCAATGATTTCCATTATTTTACTCCCTTCCGCTCTTTTTTATCTGTCATTTACAATTTTCAGTACCAAATTTTAATCAATAATTTCTAATATAAAATTTTTATAAAAAATTATAATATTATACTTTTTAATAGTATTTTTTTATTACGAATCTAATGACATCAATTTTGTATGATGAATCCTTATACAAATTAAGATATTAACAGTCAAAGTTTTTGACACAATTTCCTAGGCGACAGATAAAAAAACGGAAGTAGTATTGTTTCTCCAATGTTTAGTTCAAGGAATGATATGGATTATACATGTCACATGACAATTTGTTACATATGCATTTCTTGTTTGTTACTGCAGTTGTGCTCCTGACCATTCTTGATTTTCCAGTAGTTGCATCAAATATTACCATTAGTATTGTCATTCTTTTTTTGTTGTCAATGCAAATTATTTCAACAATTATATTGTAATAAAATACCAATTATGTTGTAAAATTTTACCCTTAATTTATTTATAGTTATTTTATGATTGTGTTGTAACTAAATATCACTAAGAAAGTTGAAGAGACTTCAATTTGGAGTTTAGTTTTGATTAAAAAAACAAATTTAATTTATTACATGTGAATATCACATGGAAAATTATGAAATAAGTATGTCTTGTTTTAATATAATCGATAGATTAGTATAAGTACTTTCTCTATCTTTTTATTTATCATTTACATTATTTATGTCAGTTTTTAATAATAATTTCTCATATAAGATTTTTTTTAAAAAAATATAATGTTATATATTTTTAATAGTATTTTTTTATAACAAATCTAAAGACGTCAATTTTATTTGATGAATTATGATATAAATAAAATAAAATATTAACAGTCAAAATTTTTTCACAGAAATTTGAGCGACAGATAAAAAAAAGAACAGAGGTACTATTAAGAAAAAAAGGAAGTAAATTGATAAAAATATCCATAGGGTTAATATTCCTTTCCCCTTTCTATATTATCTGTGCTAACTTAATGGCATTACGGTTTTCGTTGTCTATCTTTGACTGAAAATTTCTCGCATATTATTTCATCAAAAATTGCAAATATATAATCTTGCGATAGTATTCTCATTATTAATTTAATGATAGTATCTTTATTTAATAAAACATATTTATATATATGTGTGTGTGTGTGTGGGGGGGGGAGCTGATCAAATGAGCATGAGCCTTTTGTGAGTTTGTGAGTATGATTGGATTTCTGGCGGACATGCAGTATTATTTTTGTGGACATCAATTATGAAAGGTGGACATTAAGTGTTGCTTGAGTGGACATTAAATATGAAGGTTAGACATCAATATTTGATGTCCACCAAGCAAAAATTTTATATTCCCTTTGTATATTTGATCGTCCACGAAAACAATACTTGATGTCCATCTTTCATACTTGATGTCCACAAAATCACAACTTGATGTTCGCTAGATATCCAACCATGCTCACCAAATGGTCATGCTTATGATCATATGATCAGTTCACTATTTGCAACATAGTTTCAATGTGTATTATAAACCATTAGTCATTAAAAAACAATGCTTTTAATTTGATATTTGTATTTATATGAAATATTTTAGGACAAGTCTAAACACAATATTCATTTTATACCCGTTAGCTATATTAATTACACTCAATTAGTTTTTATTTCTATTGTATATTTTCATAAACAAATAATTGACCATCAAACCAAATTTAAATTATATTTAATTTTAATTAAATTAAAATTAAATTAAAATAAATTAAAATTAAATTAATTAAAATGAAAATTGAAATTAAATTAAATTAAATATTACGTAAAATTTTTATTTAATATTAGTATATTAAAATTTATATTTATAATTGTCGGGCAGCGCGTGCGAAGTACGCCCCGTCCAGACTAGTGAAAATCCACACGCTGTCCAGACTAGTAAAAATAAAAACCAACATATGAAAATATGTGTATATATATAAATATAAGAAATTTAAGTTCAATTGTGAAATTGCATTAAGGGTAAATTTAGGTTTAAAGGCGATATGTTCTCAATTATGGATAGCAATTATTAAATGTATTATAAAAAGAATAATAACCACTAACCAAATAACCAACTAAGGCATTGTCTATTTATTGGTTAGTAATAGAGCTAGGAAAAATTTGTCCAACCCTTAAAAAATTGAGTCTGGACATAGATTTTTCGTCCGAATTTTGATATTATATCGAATTGATTGAATATTCGGATATAAAATTTCTCTTTTTTCTATTGTCCGAACCCGATTTTAGTTTCGTCCGAATTGTCCGACCCGAAATAAAACTGAATCCAGTCGGACATAAATTGCTCGTCCGAATTTTGACATTGTCCAAGTTTGTTCAACCCGAATTACCCGAACCCGATTGTGTTTGCGGTTTGCCCGCGCTAATTAGGAAGGCCCATAAAACGCACGACCATTGGGTACTCTAAAGAGACCAATTAGGGTCTAGTACTGGAGTTTCAAGTGTATACACTATCTTCCATTGTCGTATTCTAAAGAAATTAAATGTATATATATGTTGGTAACAATTTAATATAGCTAATGTCATTTGTTGCTAATCAATAATTACCATGATGGTGAATGCTGATAACTACATGCCTAGTGGATAAAATACATATGTCGGCATTAATTAAAATGACATTATTTCTAATTTGTCGACTCAAGTCAAAGCAATTTAATCAAGTAAGAAAATTCAACTAGCTATATGTCTATTCTAATTAACTATAGTTAAAATATGCTAATCATGTTATTAACTATAGTTTTATTATAAAATGAGAAAAACATTGTCAATTGGATTATTTTTCCCATAAGACAGTATGATTTTAATTTACTCACATTTATCTTAAATAAATTAATGATTGTTAAGCAAATAACTCCTTTTAATAATATTTTCTTCTATTCATAAATAAAAGTTTAAGTGAAATATATACTTGGCAACATTTAGCTAAAAACATTGTCAATTTGTAAAGATTCAACTTGATTTAGGTTGAATCAGGAAAAACGAAAGATGAACTGAGAATGTGGAAGAAAGAAAGCAGTGAATTGATTGAGGAAGAAGAGGAGTACATCCTCAGTTGAGTTCTGGAAAAAGAAAAACAAGCCCTATATATAAGCCTAAACCCCAACAAACTAAACGAAAGAAAAGGAAAAACAAGAAAACAGAAAATAAAGAAAATAGAAAAACAACTTATATATTCCTAATATTATTCTTAATACCCCCCTCAAATTGGAGGGTGATAAAACCCCCAATTTGCCAAGAATCTCTCGATGTTTGTTGCCCGGTAAAGCCTTGGTCATAATGTCTGCGAGTTGAGCTGCTGTAGGAGTATAGCTCAGGCTGATTAAACCTTCTGCCAGCTTGTGCCGAATGAAGTGGCAGTCAATTTCAATGTGTTTGGTCCTTTCATGATATACAGGATTCTTTGTAATGTATATTACAGCTTCACTGTCACACTTAATGGGTATAGGTGTGATGGAGGGGACCTCGAGTTCATCAAACAATCTGCTGAGCCATGCTAATTCAACAACCAATCTCCTCAAGCTTCGATACTCTGCTTCAGCTGATGAGAGGGAGACTATGGGCTGCTTCTAGGATTTCCATGAGATTAATGTGTTGCCCAGAAACACCACATAACCACTGATAGATCTCCTTGTATGCCTGCAAGCACCCCAATCAGAATCACTATTTCCTTGCAATTTAAAGTTATTATCTCTATGTATCAATAAACCAAGATCAGACTTCCCTTTGAGGTATTTTAGAACATGCACAGCAGCTATCCAAAGGGAGTCAGTAGGAGTTTGCAGGAACTGGCTCAAGTGCTGCACAGCAAAAGAAATATTAGGCCTAATATTCACAAGGAAATTCAACTTACCTATCAGTCTTCTGTATTTGGATGGGTCAGGAATGGGGTTTCCCTCGTCTGGACTGAGTTTTTCATTGATGTCCAGAGGATAAACAACAACTCTCATATCTTTCTGCCCAAAGTCATCCAACACTTCCTTAAGGAATTTTCTTTGAGAAAGCATTAGACCTTCAGGAACCTCAATGATCTCCATACCCAGAAAGAATCTAGCAGTACCAAGATCCTTTATCTTGAATGTTTGATCCAAATATTTCATCAGATCATGAATCTGTTCCTCATTATTGCCAGTAACCAAGAAATCATCCACATAAATGGCAAGATACACACTGTCACCATTAACTTTCTTGTAAAATAAAGAGTAATTGTTTTCTGAATGTTTGTAGCCTCTATTATTCAAGACATTAGCAAGTTTGGCATACCATTGCCTTGATGTTTGCTTCAAGCCATACAAAGATTTCTTTAATTTGCAAACACCATTGGGAATATCACTAGAGATGCCCTGAGGAATTTTCATGTATATTTCTTCATGGAGATCTCCATGAAGAAAAGCATTGTTAACATCAAGTTGTTTTATGGGCCAATTTCTTTTGACAACAACGGCAAAGATAGATCTAATGGTGGTCATCTTGACTACAGGAGAATAAGTCTCATTGTAATCTATTCCTGCCCTTTTAGTATACCCCTTTATTACCAACCTAGCTTTCAACCTTTCAACACTCCCATCTGCCTTGTGTTTTACTTTGTATACCCACTCACTATCTATGGGTTTTCTCCCTTTTGGCAAAGGAACTATCTCCCATGTATCAGTTTCATGAAGAGCTTTTAGCTCTCTTTTCATGGCATTCTGCCACCCAGAATGAACAACAGCCTCTTCATAGCTTTGTGGCTCATTATAGTCTAAATAAGAACCCAAATTGGAATCCTCAGATGAAACATTAAAGCAATGAACAGCATCAGTATGTAAGTTTGTTATACAACAGAAACAGGTCTCATAATCACTAAGATAAGCTGGGCTTTTATGCATTCTACCAGACTTTCTGATAGGCTGTACTAAATTATACGGGGCTTCATCATTTTGCACTTCTCCTTGGTTCTCACCAGGAGGATCAGCTGGGTTTTCTTGTGATGTTAGGTTAATATCACTGTTGATATAATCTAGAAGAGGTCTATTGTCATTAGAAGTGGGGTGCTGTTGGAGCAAATCTTTATTTTCTTGAAAAGGAAACACATTTTCATAGAAAATAACATCTCTAGAAGCAAATATGTTATGGTTATCTAAAGAGTAAAGTTTATATGCCTTTTTCCCTTGGGGATATCCTAGAAATATGCATTTTTCTGCTATGTTTTGAAATTTGTCTCTCCCATGTTTAAGTGTGCTAGCATAACAAAGACAACCAAAAACCTTTAAGTAATCATATGAAGGTTTCTTTCCATAGAGTTGTTCATGAGGACTTTTTCCCCTTAAGATGGGAGTAGGAACCCTATTAATAATATGTGCTGCTGTTAAGACACTTTCCCCCCAAAACTTCAATGGTAAGGCAGATTCAAACATAAGGGCTCTAGCAACCTCTAGTAAATGTTGATGTTTTCTCTCAACTACCCCATTTTGTTGGGGTCTTTGAACACAGCTAGTTTCATGTAAAATGCCTTTATCAGAGAAAAATTTAATAGCAGCATCGCTTCTTCCTATTTCTAGAGCATTATCAGATCTAACCCTTTTCACATTAGCATCAAATTGATTCTTTGCCATAGCAATGAAAGATTGAAGTAAACTAAAGGCCTCACTTTTGGTAGTCATTAAAAGGACCCAAGTGTATCTAGTGTAATCATCAACTATAGTGAGAAAATATCTATGGCCAACATGGCTTTTAGTGTGAAAAGGACCCCAAGTGTCCACATGAACAAGTTCAAAAGGGGAAATGGAAGATATAATACTAGATTGAAAGGGCAGACATTTCTGTTTAGCTCTATGACAAACATCACAGTTATTTTGCACATAATTGTTGCAAACAATTTCCATGGGCAGAAGTTTCATTCTAGATTTGGACATATGTCTTAGTCTCTTATGCCAAGTTTCACTATCAACAGAACAAGCAAACTTATTACAAGTATCTACAAGATTGGAAGAACAATGTGCATCTTTCTTTTGTATCAAAACATCACTATCTAAGAAATACAGCCCACTGTCTTCTTTACCAATGATCACTGGCCTCCTCATCGAAGGGCCCTGCATTAAGCATTCTTTCTCAGTAAAGTTAATGTGGCACTGCAATTGTTCACATAATTTCTTGACTGATATAAGATTGAATTTAAACGTGGGCACATATAGGACATTAGTCAAGGCTAAATTCCTTCCAATGCTTAATTTTCCATGTTTGGTAACATGAATTACATTATTATTTGGTAGTTTTATCTCAACAGGTTTTGTGAGATCTTCCAAAGAATGTAGCAGGTTATAGACATTACACATGTGATCACTAGCACCTGAATCAATTATCCAATCCTTCTTGGTTACAGTACAAGAACAGACAGTAACATTGGAAGTGCTGTAAAATATTGAGGAAGGGATGTTACCTGAGATGGCGTCATTGTCTTTGTCACAACTAGAAGCACCATTACTTACAAGATTGTCAAGCAGTTGCTGCAGGACTTGCTTAGCTTGATCCTGGCTTATTTTGTGTGAAGGAGAATCCTTAGGTCCTTCTTGAGCAGTAGTACTCTTCTCACGATCTTGCCACACATTATAGGCTGCTTTTCGTGTGTTTTGTTGAGTTGGAGATTTGTTTTGCTGTTTGTTTTGGCCCCTTGGAGGATATCCATGTATCTTGAAGCATCGATCGATGGTATGCCCTGTCCTTTTGCAGTGGTCACAGAACAAAATGGCCCTTTTATCATCTTGTTTCGCCTTTTGAGCCCCTTTGCTTGCATAAAGGGATGTTGATTCTGAGAAAATCCCTGATTGCCCTCTAATTTGACGTTGTTTCTCTTCTTGAGATAGGATGACATAGACTTTGTTGAGAGTTAGAAGAGGCAACATCATCAGAATGTTACCTCGAACCGTAGTGTAACTATCATTGAGACCCATCAAGAATTGAAGAAGTTTCTGTTCTTCAAAATGTTCATCAAATTGTTTGTTGATTGAGGGTTTGCAGGTACATTTCCCACAACTGCATTTGGGGAAATTGCTTACAGAACCAATTTCTTCCCATAGCTTCTTGCCTTTGGTATAGTAAGAGGCAATATCCAAGGAATCTTGTGAAAGCATTGAAACATTCTGTTGGACAGCATATAATCTTGCCTTGTTGGATTGCCCAAACCTTTCATCGAGTTCCTTCCAGAGATCTTGGGCTACTGTAGAATAAAGGACACTGTCACGAATGTCTTTATGCAAGAGAATTGAGAATCCAAGAGATGACCATATGATTTCCCCTCTTCCAGTAGGGTAATCGTGGATCATCTTCATCTGGACGCTGGAGAGACCCATCGACAAATGCGACCTTGTGTTTCGCAGTGAGGGCAATGGTTGCCGACCTTTTCCAGCTATCGAAATCATCTTCGGTAAACACATCGGACACCAGAGGTATGCCTGACTGGTCGGACGGATGAATAAAAAGGGGATCGCATGGATCGATCACAATTGGGGTTTTCTTGTCAGACATGGCGAGGTAAAGAAAAGAGAGTTGAAAGAAGGGGAATCAGATTGCAGCGAAAGGCGGAAGAAGAAAACTCCTTCAATTACCGACGCTCTGATACCATGTAAAGATTCAACTTGATTTAGGTTGAATCAGGAAAAACGAAAGATGAACTGAGAATGTGGAAGAAAGAAAGCAGTGAATTGATTGAGGAAGAAGAGGAGTACATCCTCAGTGGAGTTCTGGAAAAAGAAAAACAAGCCCTATATATAAGCCTAAACCCCAACAAACTAGACGAAAGAAAAGGAAAAACAAGAAAGCAGAAAATAAAGAAAACAGAAAAAACAACTTATATATTCCTAATATTATTCTTAATACAATTGGATTATTTTCCTCATAAGACAGTATGATTTTAATTTACTCACATTTATCTTATCTTAAATTAATGAGTGTTAAGCAAATAACTCCTTTTAATAATATTTTCTTCTATTGATAAATAAAATTTTAATTGAAATATATACTTGGCAACATTTAGCTAAATAAAAACTGAGTGGTCAAAATTAGATTAAATAATTTTCATGGCTAGGATTTATTTATTTATCTATCTATTTATTCATGCAGATGAAAACTATTGTAAATATTGCTTTATTAATATATTTGTTTGAGTCAAGTTGTTTTGAAAGCGAGATGTATCTTTCG
The DNA here is from genome assembly GCA_029582165.1 of Portulaca oleracea. Lineage (NCBI taxonomy): Eukaryota > Viridiplantae > Streptophyta > Magnoliopsida > Caryophyllales > Portulacaceae > Portulaca > Portulaca oleracea. The sequence goes on along the minus strand of CM055872.1, from coordinate 41,827,429 downwards.
TGCATTATAATGTACTAGTCTTTAACCCGTGCAATGCACAGGATATTTAAAACTTTAAATAGTATAAAATAAATAAAATCAATATGTTATTTTTGTTTTAAAAAATAAATATATTACCAAACATTCTCAATCCAAGTAAAAAAAAAAAAGAAACGACTTGGAATGATAAAAACCAATACTCCGAAATTTTGTCCGGGTGGGAAATGGAGAGGTAGAATGTAACAATCTTACCCTACATCTTGCAATTTAGAGAGACAAATTCCAATTAATTACCCATAATTTAGAAATCATTCGTTGCCTATTATTTCATTGGAAAGAAGCATGTGACAATATCGTATAAGTCGAAAATGGAAGGGCAACTACTTTTATTACCATGTCGCAAATGAAAGGGCAAAATTCACTGAACCCTATACACCAATATCAAATCTCCTACATAACCACACATGATCCATGCAAAATATTATCTATACACATATGATGCTTGAATGAATTCCTTAATGCATTAAAATATTCCTCTTAATTCTATGAACAATCTCCATTATACACAACTGACGTCCATCAAATTTCTTCTATTGTGAGTTTCCTAAATTCCAGCAATGTAGCCTTGATGTTTCACCTTTAGTGTCACTCGTATACTAGGAGAACCTGCTCGGATTCACATTAACATATCATTAATAGAAAGTAGATTATTTACAATTGGGCCAAATATAAACTAAGACAAAAGAATTAGGATTTAGATATGATGGCAAAACGACATTTCACTCTTACACAGACATACTTTGTATGGCTGTATAGGTGACCAACACCTTGTATAACAATGCATCACATAAAACCCCACAAATTATTGGAAAATATCAATCAATCAACCCAACCCTAAAGACTAAATGAAATTTAATTTGAGAGATATGCATAGTCTTGATGTAAGTGTATTTTAAACAGTCTAAAGAATAATCACAACAAACAAATATTTTACGGGTACACAATTGTTCAATCTGATGAAACAAAGAGCAACAAATATTAGGTAGCATCAATATCTAAGGTATATTCTCCAGGCCTGACGTAAAAATTCCTCCAGCAAGAAATATCTCTCATGTATACAAAAATGTGGTTGAAATGTTATATATAAAGTTCTATATGCATATTGCTCTTGGTTTGTGGATAGGTTTCGGAAGCGTCAACATTCATAAAACCCTGAAAGTGTCAAATCTCGAGTAGTAATTTGCTAAAATCAGAGAGAAATTGATATGCATACTGCTCTTGGTTTGAGAGAGAGAGGGAGACAAAGATAGAGAAAGGGAAGCAAGAACGAAATTAGGGTGGAGTTCAGGGAGAGAGAAGAAAGAGATAGAGATTATGGTGGAGTTGCCGAGGAAATAGTACTTTTCGAAAACTAACCTGTTTGTATTTGCACGTTTGCCCATAATTCAATGGTTGCTTCAAATGTTAATAGTCGACAGATTGGAAGAGAATGAAAGATGTTTCGATATTTATATATTAGGTCAGGAGGTAGAGTTATAATTAGATTTAGGCGAGAGATAGAGTCCTAATTAGATTTGGGTGGGAGTTAGAATCCTAATTGGGGTGAGTAGTAGACTTGTAATTAGATAAGGTAGACTCTTAATCTGCTTAGACTTCTTGTTTATTATTTTTTTAATTCGATTTTTTTTGTTGTTATTTCATGGGCGGGAAATTTTTACAGTATTTTTAAATCGTTTTTTTTTTCTTTAATCTAATTGGCCGATAACCACTACAATCATTGTGGGTTGAGTATTTCAAATTTCGAATATATTACTTTTATATTATTATAGATTATAGATATTTACGGAAAATTTCATGTCAAACAATTATTCATAATTTTATGTTTAAAGTATTTTCCCTTTTCCATGTGTGTTGCTCTATGAAATTATTTTTGGCTTACATCTTTTTACACATTTGTTAATATATCATATAATAAATTAAATTATTTCTCTAAATTTTATTATAATAAAAGGTTAAATGCCACACAGTATATGTTCCAAGATAGATTAAAGATTTGAATAACATGGATAAATTAGCTTAAAACAATTTTGATAAAATATAATATTAGTTTAAATTAGTAATATACATTTTGAGTTTAATGAAATAACTTAAATTAGATGAATTTGTTTGTAAAACAAAAGAAGTTTTATAAAATCTCTTTAATTGTTGTCAATCACACATACCGTTGGGTGTGAATAACATAAACCTTAATAAGCGACACAATAATAAATGATAAATGACATCTTAGAGCATATGCAACACATGTTCCAAAAAGATGGAATTTTAGTGGGGGTCCACCCTTTCATAACATATAAAATTTCAATTTTTTGATACTTCATTTCATCATTCCTACAATTATTGGAACTAATTCCACCTTTTTATTTTAAAATATACAATGTGGTCCCCTCTTTCTCTTATAATTAATAGATTTATAAGATATTATCATTTTTTCTTCTTTTGAAAAATTTAGAAATTGATTATGGAACACATGTGAGAGAACTATTCAGAGTTCTTCTATTTCATTCCACCTTTTTTAAGTTCTTGGCTGCACAAACTTGGGCGGAATTCTGTCAAAATTCCATGAGCAATGATCCACGTTGCTCATGCTCTTAGGAACAGAATCAGCCAAAACCAAAGCTACAACTTGCACCATTTTCATTGAAAGGTTCTAATTGTGGGAAATGAAAAAAGAAGAAGAAAGAAATAAAAGGGAAAACAAGTCCATAATTTTTAAAAATGTGAAATATGCGGGAAGAAATCACTTTAATTTCAAATTTCAAATTTCAAATTTCAAATTTCAAATTTCAAATTTTCGTTTTCAAATTTTCATTTTTTCATAAAAGGAATAATTTTACCAGGTCCTCCAATTAGATCTCGTGTCTGAACTCCGAACCCAAACCTAAAATTATTTGGTGGACTCTAGCCTGTCTTTGGTCCATCGTGTCTATACCTATTGACGGGCCGAGGACTCGCCCGACTCAGCCTGAAAAAATGCAAGTCAAGGCTATAATTTTAGAAGGCTACCCAACCCGGTACGAAAAAAGTTGAGGCCTCGAAGCATGGTTGGGTCGGGCTGGGGCCAGAGGTCTATGACTCGGCCCCTCCCAACGACTAGACTAAATATATAAATTTAAAAGAAAAATCGATTTTTTTTGTGACCCACACCCGACTAAATACATAAATTAAATGTGTAAATTTTTAGTTTTTTTTTTTGTATAGAAAAAATTCATCTTGGATAGTTGTCTGCCCGTGGCTCATATTGTCAGGGCTCGGGCTGAGGCCTGAGGGTACCTGGCCTGAAGGTCGGCCAGGTCGAGTTCAGGTTGTTGGATCAGAAACTTCTGACCTGACTGGCCCAGCTAGTGACTTGGTCCGGCTCGACTGTTGAACAGGTCTTATCGCGTCCAATAAACTTGGATCATTCAGGTCTAACAGATCTAGGAGGGGTTTAAACTCACTATCATCCTTATGTTCAATCATATCCAATGGTTTAGGTTTGACTTTGGTTCTAGTCAAGGTCTCTAAATTTTGAATTCAGACAAGCATTATATTTTGGGTTTTTGATATATAGGGATGACCCATTAAGCAAATAGACAATAAAATACCATGTCAGACTTTAAGTTTTCAATTTATAAAAAGTAGCGGGGACTTATTATATTGACATGACATGACATATTTCGTGCAACTAATTCAACGAGCAGACACTTACCTAAACCCTAAACAAAAAAAAAACTAAATATATATTTGGCTGCCACCTAAACTTGCATTTTACAAATTGTAAACTCATAGTCTTGCTGAGTACTTTATAACTCATGGGTTATTGGCCATGAAGGATACCCCAAAATTCGAATATATATTATGTGCTCCTGGAGCACATGCTCCATATCCTACATGGCAGAAATATTTTCAATGCTGGCACTTAATTTTAGAAATTAAAAAAAATTAGAAAAAACTAAATTACCCACGTTCTAGTTGCATAAACCCACAACCGCACCCCTATTTGATTTCACATCCCAGAAGCTTCACCCTCTCCCTCATGGAGGTTCGATGAACAATAGGCTAACAATCGCATCTCCATCGTCGTCCCCTTCGACTCCCCGGAAACCTCCCCAGTCTCGCCGAAATCCTCATCAGAAGAGGCAGATTCGACAATCCCCGCCTGTCTTTTTCCTCCGCCATCGCATCCTCCTCTTCCAACGCCCCTCCATTACGTCTGTCGGAGGATTTCGAGTTGTGGCTGGTGGCATCGACATTCATGGGTGGCTTGACGGACGAACGACTTGACGGAATGAAGTTGTCCCGTCAAGCCGTTCGTCCGTCAACGCCATGAACTCATTCGGCCGTTCGGATTAGTCAAGCAACTTTCAACCTACGCGATTCTCGGCCCGTTCGCGCGCCGCTATTGTCACAGCGATCGTTCGTCCATCAAGCCGCCCATGAACGACGATTGTCCCGTCGATGAGGCTCCAATGATGATGGTTGGCGATCGAACAAGAATGGCGACCAAAGATTGAATAATTATCAGGAAAGTTTGAAATCTTAATTTCATTGCTATCAATCCTTGATGAATTCAACTTGCCCACGGCCGGAGAGTAGGACCGATCATGAACCACGATTTTTCCGACGATGAGGCTCCGATGATGATGGCTGGCAACGGAAACATGAGTGACGACCATTTTCATTGTAAAATTGATGTTTTGGATGCACTTCAATAGGGAATTTTCGTCCATTGGTTCAAAGAGTTTTGTTCACTGGTTCAATTTGTTTTGTTCAACATATAGTTTAGTCATTGTTCTGGTATCGTTCACTAATATTGTTCACATGTTTTTATTGTTCATCAGACATGTTTATGTTGTTCATCGAATATATTGTCATTTTTCATTGAGATTGTTGTTCAATTTATCTTTTAGATTCAACCATTTTCAAGGCTATGTTAAACTAGCAAAGTGACATGTTACAAACTTTAGTGAATGGTATTGAAGAAGCTAGTGAACAATTTTAGTAACCTACATAATGACAAGTGAACAATTACATTTTTATGAGTGAACAATATGATATATGTCGGTAACCAATCACACTAATGGGAGTGAACAACTTTAAACTATGTCGGTTGAATTAAATGAACAATGGAGTGCAATAAGTGAACAACACAATTGAAGTAAGTGAACAATATAGTTAAAGTAAGTGAACAATATTGATTAAGTTAGTGAACAATTTTGATTAAGGCAGTTAATGAAAATTTGTAAGTGAACAATCACACTTTTACGAGTGAACAATATGATATCTACAGGTGAACGGTCATACTAATGGGAGTGAACAACTATAGTAACCCATGGCCGACTTGATAACTTCTATGTAACCGCTATTGATAACCGTCAGTTTTTTGTTGAATTTCTTTTAAAAAAATACCATCCTACGTGGCTGTCATGTCATCTCGTGGAGCACATGCTCTATGAACATACAATAATTTGCACCAAAATACAAATTGACCATAGAGGATATTGAGGACCATAAAGTCCCAATTTATGAGAGCGAATGGGACTCAATAGTGATGAAGTGGCATACTGGCATGACAACTGGACAATCATTTTTTATTTGCTCTACCCCTCTCTTTATAATTCATGTATAATAATTTAACCATGGTTCGCCTTTGAGGATAACCATTGATATCTAGTATCTACAAAGGCGAATCATGGTTCGCCTTTGAAAGCATCTCGAAAAGATGCCCTCTGCTCTCTCTCTCTCTCTCTCTCTCTCTCTCTCTCTCTCTCTCTCTCTCTCTCTCAAGCTTCATCCCCCACCCTCATACTCCCTCTCTCTCACGTCTCAAACTACGATTAGCACCACCACCCTACCATCACCGAACCTCTTCAGAAGATGAACCACTTTTGCAAAAGTAGAAACTGTTGGAGCTAGGATCAGGAAATAAATTTAGATGTCTAAGAAAGAGATTGCAACATACATTAAAGCTTGTTGTTTTATTTTAGTTTTCTGAAGGTTCCCATTGTGGATTGTGATTAGTCAGTTAAATCCAAATATGTTTTGAAACATTTGGCACAACGCTACAACCTCTTTAAGGGGAACTTCTTGTTGGAACAAAACTTTTGCGATTGTACTCCTATCCTTTTATCACGTTTGAGCCATTCCACTTGTCTGTTGTTTTTCAACTATATATTCAATCTGCGTGTTCTTTCGGAAAGTGTAAAGGCATAATCCTTTGTTACTCCATGTGGTTGAACTCAAGTATCATGGAAGTGCTACATTGTATGGTGGTGGTTTATCTTTTGAAGTTTAGTGGCGGTGGGAGGTTTGGCTGATGGTGGTGTGGGAAGTGAGAGAAATGGAGTATGAGGGTCGGGGTTACGGGTTCGGAGAGAGAGAGAGAGAGAGAGAGAGAGAGAGAGAGAGATAGTGAGCAAGGGACGTTTTTTTACGGATGTCTTCAAAGGCGAACCATGGTTTGCCTTTATAGATATCCATGATTATCTTCAAAGGCGAATCATGGTTAGGTATTATGCGTGAACCAAAGAGAGAGGGGTAAAGCAAAAAAAGAAATATAAATAAAAAAATGATTGCCTATGTGGCACGTCACTTTATCACTACAGGGTTCCATTCTCTCTCATAAATTGGAACCTCATATTCCTCAATATCCTCCATGGTCAATTCTACGTAATTGGCTGAGGGATGACCCCAAAGCCAATTTGACCATGAAGGACCTAATAACTAAGAAGTTCAAAATCGGTAAAAAAAAAATGGGGTAAGTTGGCAACTAAAATGGAAATACAATTTTTTTCCTTTCATTTTTTATTTATGCTACTCGTTGAGTGGTGCCCCCCTCCCCCCCCCCCCCCCAAAAAAAAAAATAAACCACATTGTTGAGTTTTTCAGTCTTCTTCCATTCTTCTTGTGTTGTTGTTTCATCGATTTGGGATGAGGGAATTATGTCATATCTTCAGTCTTACTCATTGATTCATGAAGGACTTCTTCTTCTTCTTCTTTTGGTTGCTGTGCAGAGCTGCTGTTGAAGGGAGGATGAGAAGGAGGTTTGGAGCGTCGATGGTGGACGGTCGGCGAGGCGGCGACGATGAGACGGTGGTGGCAACATTCGCTTGTGTGGTGGACCGGTGGTGGTGAGATGAGAGGAGTTAGGCTTTAAGATGGTAAAAAATTGAACGTGAAATTGAAGGAGATGTATCATGGCACCTCTTCTTCTTCTTCTTCTTCTTCTTCTTCTTCTTCTTCTTCGATTCCGTCATTAGAGTTTAATATATACATCCATGGTTCGTTATATATGTAATCCATAGATATTAATATGATAATCTATGGTTGTTTTTTATTGTTATGGAGTACCATTGATGAATACATCAACAAATTAATAATATATCATTGGCAACGTTATTGGAACATAATGTAATTTGTTTGGAAAAGTACATGGAAAATCAATAAAGCACTAGTTGATTGTTAACCAAACACATGTAGTAGTTATGTGTGACACAATACCAAGAGCTTTAATCCATAAAATAAAACAGACTAAGAGTCCTTAATACATGATAATCCATAACAATACATTGACTTCATTCATGGTTAGTGATTTGTGTTATCCATGGATATTATTATAGAAATCCATGATTGTTTAAGTTTGTTATGGAGTACCCATGATGAAGACATTAACAAATTAATTACATATCAAATTGGCCACTTCAGAGGAAGGTGAAAGTAATTTATTTTGGATATATAGATGTATCAAGGTCTATCATATAAATTTCATATCCTCGTGGTTTTTCGGGCCTCACCCACGTTGGTTTGTGTTTAACATGAGGTGTAATCCATGGTGATCAGTATGTGTAAACCTTAACTCATGATGTGAGCACATACTGATAAATGTGGATTACAATTTATGTTAACTACATATCCACATGGATACAATTGTTCAAACTGACAATGATATGTTTGTCTGCTTGATTGGTAAACTGGTAATGTTTGCTTGTGTTAATTTATTAGGGGGGGGGGGGGTTCATTTTGAAGGCATTAAACAAGGAGGGAGGCAAGCGATTAAATATTAACAATGGGAGACCTTGGTCTCCCATTGTTAATCTTCATCTGCTTCCCTCAAAATACAACAAACATGTAGATTAAGTATTAGTCAATATCATGTAGTGGTGTAAGAACTTGACGTCATCTTCATCCAGGGAGTAATATGTTTGAGTTGATCTTTTTTTGTGTTTCATTCCTTGGATGCACATATATGAATCCTTGGTTAACAACATTCGATTCCATGATTGACTGTCAACATTTTTGTCATGTTTGAAAAACATGTAGTAAATATTTCTAAAAGATTATCTAATGCATAAGTAGAAAGAAGGAGACAATATTATTAGATCATCTACATATAAAAGAGACATGAATGGAAACTTGTAATATCTTCAAGTTAAATTCATGGTTAATGTTTACTGTAAACCATGGTTATCTGCATTTGTAATTTGTGGTCTCCCCCTTTCAATTTTGATTGCATATAAATGAGATACGAATGGAAACGTTTGATAGTAGTAAGTTAAACAATACAAGCACAACGATGGTAAGATCCATTTAAACTAGGGTTTTTGGCTCAAAATAATCCGAAGTCAGAGATGAGTGGCTAAAAATAATTCAAACTAACTTTTTGGCTGAAAATAATCCAAACTTTTCACCTATTTATTCTGACTAAACCAAAATTGAATTTCGACGTCGTAAAACTAACTTGACACTCATATCTGGTTTAATCTGTTTATATTACTTTCAGTCGAGTCCGAACTTTTCAAGGGTGCCAAGTCAGTTTTATGACGTTGGAATTCAATTCTGGTTTAGTCAGAGCGAATAGGGGAAAAGTTTAGATTATTTTCAGCCAAAAAGTTAATTTGGATTATTTTCAGCCACTCACCTTTGACTTTAGATTATTTTGAGCCAAAAACCCTTTAAACTACAACATGAAAAGAATACATTTTACATAGTTATGAAACTCCCACTGACAACTTTGAAACATAGTATCTGTATCTGTGGATAAACATTACTGTAGTCCTTGATGGACATTAAATTTAACCATGGATACCCTCATAAGTAATTCAAGGTCTCCCACATTCGTTACTGATTTGACTCTTGGAATGGATACACGATGATGTAATGGTTTAGAACTCATATCGTCTAACTTGTTACTTGACACGATGTAATGGTTTGCAACCTTTTGTTAAATTGTTTTCCATTAGTGTTTTCCATGGTTAACCATTACGGTGATTCAAGATTTTCAGTGTCTGTAACCATTGTTTCAAACCCACCGACAATCCTCAAATGAGGAAAATTCAGCTGGTACACATCAATTTCCCACATTGGTTCTTCTACAAACACTTGAAATGCATTCCACAACCCAATTCAACCCCACAACAACTAACTTCGAACACAAAAAAGAATCTACCCTTTTCCCAAAAACACTAAACCCAAATAGTCCAACAATAGGAGAGAGAGAGGTTCCAAAATCTTTGAAAACCTTAAACCTAATTAATCCAACATCGGAACATTCTCCCCAATATCGTGCATTCTTCATCCACAATCCACCACTTTGACTTCTTATTCGTTTTCTTCATAGTCGCCAGCGACCGCCTCGGTTATCGGCGACCTCGAGAATTTCCGGCCTCAGCTTTGGTGGAGTGTAGCTTTGTACACATGGGCAGAGCCTTCTTGCATTAGTCATCTTCCACAAGCCAACATTTTCAATCGCTCCTCCCCTCCCTCTCCCTTTTTGAGTTCTTAATTTTTGGAAGAATAGGCAGCTTCCTTCAAACAACACAATTAAGGCCATGTTCTTTGATTTGGTTAAAATTATGTTTGGATGGATTTGATTCAACTGGAATGGATAAGTTATGATGCTTTTTTGGAGAATTGTGTTTTTTTAGAGAAGATGCTTTTTTTGAGAAATTTTGTAAGGTTTGGATTGGATTGGATTGGATTGGTTAGAAATACCAATTGAAAGAACAAGGCCTAAAAAGAAAAAAAAAATTGAATAGGCTATGCCAAGTCAGCATCTTCAGCCTCATTATTAAATACAAATTGAGACTTCTTTGTCCTTCCATGCCTTATCTATCAAATGTGCAGCTGAATCATCCCTTAAGGTTTATTACCCAAAACTCATCTGTTTAGGGTACTTGCTCAAGAGCCTAGAGCATTATTTAATCAATGAAAGAATTGCAAAACTGGTAATTAATTAAGTACTTTAATGTATACTTTGGTACAGGACAATAATTCATCTATAGTATGGATGAAATCCAATGTTAATTGTCTTATACTTTTATTTGAAACTTATTTAAGATTATTTAAATTTTAACATGTTTCAATTTCGAATATTATCAAGCTAAAATTGCAGATATTTTTTGATGCCCTTTGACTCAAAACTTGTTTGAGCTCATCACATATATTGGTTTCAACATATACTTTAAATACTGGGTTTTCATATTTAAATAAACTGAATTTTTCACCATAATAAGTCTCCATAATCTGAATTTTAAGAATACAAGGAAATAATCTCAAATTTTAAACATTCTACTTGACCGTCGGACGGAGCATTTAGACACACATATTTGCAACATCTTAATTTTGGAACTACCCAAAAAGAAAAAAAGAACATTGTAACACTTATATCATTTTTGCAATTTCATCGTCATAAGTGACAAGTAATAGATGAATCATGGTCAAACACCCAACCACCACAAATCCTATCAAAAATAAAAAAATAAAAAAATAATAGAAACAAATCCGCTCTCAGCAAGATCAATGTGTCCAACCAGTATCACAGTAGATATCAAGGCATACACAACATAAATTCCTCAAAATGCTTCGGTAACATCTGATACACACAAAATGCTGCAACAAATAATCTCAACAAACCTTCCAATCTTCCATTATAAACAAGAATCCATTCCCTACTTTTCATCACATTTTGTTCACAACCGACACCATATTCGGAAACAAATCAAAGTAGAGATCCACTCCGTAGTAAGCACCGGCACACAAGAAAACAGCCAACATAGCGAGAAAATTGCAGCATAGTAATTTAGAAGAATATAATTACCTCAAATTTGACACTGGTTGAGCTTGAATTGGGACGAGGACGACTGGGTAAGCATTTGCACCAAATCAACGCGAAAGATAGAGCAAAGAGAGAAGATAGTGAAAGACTATGAATGCTGAGTGCCCAGAAGATGAAAAGATAAAGAGAGAAAGAAAATGTGTAATAATATCATGACTCATCAAGAAACAGAGAGTGAAGCTACAACACGTGTCAAGGGAAGTTCATATAATAATATTAACAGCAGGGTAATAAATAGAGTGGAATAAATTATCTTCAATACTATAACTACGGCAAATTGACCGAATTTCGTGTAAACAAGTTGCAAGCTGCAAAACTGAAAATAAAAAAGCTGCAAAACAAATTCAGGAGACCAAACAACACATCTATTATTCTTTTTTACTTTAGAGTACATGACATGAAGTTGGGACTATTACCCAAAATTCATTTGTTAGTTGGGCCATCCATTAGAGTTAAAAATCCTTTTAGACCCAATTGTTGGATCAACCCAAACCCAAATTTCTATTACCCCTACGGCCCCTTCAGCCCTTCACTAGGGTAGTTTAAAGAACGGTTAACCCATTTTCTGTCTGTAAGGCCCATATTCACAGCGCAAGCCCAGGCCCATTGCCTGATAATCAAGTGGAGAGCACTATAAAACTTAGGACGCCACTCTGAACACCATTTTCATTTCTAGGGTTTTTAGGCGCCGTTGCCCCTCTCTCAGCAGAAGAAGAAGAAGAAGAACAATGGGTAAACCCTAATTCCTCTCTCAATCTCAAATCAATTTTCCATTGCTTTTCTGCATTCTAATTCTCTTCATTTCTGTCAATCTGATCGATTCGCATTTTCGGACCACCAAACACGAAATAATCCTTCGTTTTTTTGTTCATGTTGCAGCCAGAATCAAGGTTCACGAGTTGAGGCAGAAGTCGAAGGCGGAGCTTTTGAACCAGCTCAAGGATCTGAAGAATGAGCTCGCTTTGCTCCGTGTTGCTAAGGTCACTGGTGGTGCTCCGAACAAGCTCTCCAAGATGTACTTCTCTTTCTCTCTTTCTGTGTGTCTTTGTGCAAGTTTTTGTGTGTGTTTTATGTTGCGATTTGGATGATTGATGATTGTTTTTGTTGTGGATGGGATTCAGTAAGGTGGTGAGATTGGGGATTGCGCAAGTTTTGACAGTGATGTCTCAGAAGCAGAAGGAGGCATTGAGGGAGGCTTACAAGAACAAGAAGTATTTGCCTCTTGACCTGCGCCCTAAGAAGACCAGAGCTATTCGCCGTCGCCTCACCAAACATCAGGTCTATGTTTCTACATCTATGTCTCTCTCGATGGTTTGATGTGGGTACATTGGCTTGTTAACGGTGTTTTTGTATGTGAGATGTTGGTGTGCATTGCATGTTTCTTGAATGTTTCATTTGGGAGGACATAATAAGTGTGAATGTGGTGCATTTTTATGGGTAACTTTTAATCCTGCATGATGAGATCCATGGAAAGTTGGTTTCTTAAACCATTGTGTCACATAAGTCTGAATGTTGCTTCTTGCGCTGATGTATGATTGCTGGATTATTGAAAGTTGACAGTTTTTGTCTAGTTAAAGCCTCAATCTCTGGTTTTGCTTGCTGTGTTATGGTTTGGTTTGCAATTTAAAAGCATTGTGGGAAGATTTAGGACTTCTATTGAGGAGGGTACTTTTTTTTTTGGTTGCTGAAATCGTAGGTTTATGCTCGTCTGACACTGTAATCTTTTGACATGTTGAGTCACTGAGATGCTCTTGAACTAGATGTTTGTGGGTAATTTAGTTTAGGTTATCTTCCTCCTGTATGAAAACTGGGGCTGTACATATTGGGCTGAAGTTTCTCTTGTTTTGCGTAGTGAAAGAGTGCATTATTTTTGTCTTGTTCTCTTTGTGAAAGATCAGTTTAGAGCTCAGAATATTAACTGGCTTAATCTTTTATCTTTGCTCTAGTAACCCAAGCATCAATGTTAGGTTACTATTGGTGATTAGGTTACTAACTGAAATGCCCCAGTTTTAGTTGTGGTGCTCTTAAAGGAGAGATGTTTGGGATCTCCTGAGCGACTGGAGCAGGCTTTGGAGGTCCTGTTTCTTATGAATGCAGTTTACTTGCTAATTGCCCTTGGCGTGCATTACCATTTGGGACAATAGTTGGTTAATACTCCCGAATAAGGAGCTATTCAATCACTAATAGTCATTTTTGTTTGCCCATCTTGTTTCTGAGTGACCGTCTTAATTTGTTGAATGTTTTTGCTGTTAGCTACCCCCATAAGGCCCTGTTTTTTTGGCATTGTAAAGTAAGTAATGTAAACTATCCACAACCCCATGAAAGAACCTTGAAAGTTAAATAACATCTGTATTCTGTATCAAGGCAGACCAAATGTAATTGTTGGAATTTGGATAGTTAAGGCTCTGTTCTTTTATGCGGTAGATTGCGGTGTGGTAACACACCACACCATAACTCTTTAATTTCTACCACACTTCACTACACCGCACAACATCACAGTCATTACCAATATATCTTTTCACTTTTCTTCTTACTTTTCTCTTCTACTTTTCACACTCTCTGCTCACCTACCCCGCTTGCCATAATTCTCACCACAAATCACAACATACCACAATTCACTAAACTTTGTCAAATTCTACCGCATTGCACCATTACCACAATTCACTATACTTCTGTGGTTTGCTTTGCTGAAGTATGTTGAGACTTTGAGAGAGGTGGTTGATTCATAATCCTATACTGTTGAAGCTTTCACTATGATTGTTCCTCACAATTTGTATAATTTTGTGCAGGCATCTTTGAAGACTGAGAGGCAAAAGAAGAAGGAAATGTATTTCCCCATGAGGAAGTATGCTATCAAGGTGTAGGCACTATATAGATATCTTATGTGTCATATGTTAGAAGTTTTGGGGTTAAATCAAACTTTCTGTGTTTCTACTTGTTTGGGAACGACTTTCAGTTTTGATGGATAGTGAGCATTATTGGCTTTTGTGACACATTAATCGCAAGTGGTTGGCAGTGTCTTTTGCTTGATAAAATTTCTATGATGTCATTCTGGTTTTATTAGCAATATTGTAATTTCTTCTGTTGCCTTTAGAGGAAAATGGGAAATGTTGAACGCAGATACGATTTAATCAAGTTTTGCTATATTCCTCTACGCAAAAGCAAGCAAAAAATGGTTGGGGGGGGGGGGTGATACACATAGTTTTTAATTGATTGGCGGGGCATAACTTTTCTATAATATATTCTCGGGTGACATTATATTTACTAAATGACTCAAGGGTGACATTCCGGCTACTTGGTTGAAATCTAGCGTGTTATGTTGAAAAAGATGAAAATGCCTCTATTTTTCTATCTAATTTAACTTTATCTATCTTTCCTCCATTTTCCTCTCTTTCCCTTTTCCTCTTCCTCCACCCTCCTGAAGCTTAGTCGGAAACAATGGTGGCTCTTGAGAAGTCCTCCATCCTGTACTCCACAAAGGCATCCAAAGGTCGTATTATTGAGCAAACACCTGAGCAAAACTCCAAATCCTGGTTCTTAATATATGCCTGACACAGACACAATAGATTTATACTTACCAAAATCAGACCCCATCCAGTAGGCAAAAAGGCCGGGCAGCTTACAATCTGTGTAGACACAACAGCCATGAATAGGAATGCTTTGAACAGCCTGAATACGAAATAATGATTCTTTTCTCACTTGGCAATACCAGGAGACGTTGGCCGCGCCAGGAACTGCTGGCCGCGTCAAGCATACTTCATCCTCTGTAGAGGGCACTGGCAGCGGGAGATCAACAGGGGTAGCGTCTCCATTATGTCGACTCCGCAAAGTAGGCATTGGTAGCGCCGGGTTTACCGCTGGCAGCGTCTCGCTGGTTGCTTATGTTACTGAGTCTTCTCTCGTTCTGGACCCCACCGAGGATCCAATGGGCCACAAAACCCAACAAAACTCCACCTTGGATCATGATCCGACTCATCGGTCCAGATAAACATCTTGACTGTCGCCATCAACACGCCATCCCACAGGGCGTAGCCACGCAAGGCTCTCAAGCAGTAAACATTATATACCTCTGCCTGGATGCCTGTTTGAGACCACCTGTGTTGTCGAACTCATCAAGGTTTGAGACCGCCTCTGTAGTTGTCGTCACTGTAGACCCCTGTAGGGTGTATAGTCTGCCCTTCCTGGCTCTCTTCATCTGAACCATGGAACCCCTGCACGCTTTTGGGACACCATATTCTCTTTTGTACCTGCAACCGTTAACCTCTAGAGTACTCAAAGAAATCAAATTGCAGATTATGTTAGGAATTTCACGAATCTCTTTCAGGGTTCTACCATCATCCTTAACACTAAATCCCTCTGCATCTGAATCGTACTCACCACAGTTTGCGGTACGAGTTTCGGTGCGGTTATCCTTATCACCCGGCTTCTAGTCTCTCAACTTTCTCCAACAGTCACTCTCTACATGACCCTTCTTGTGCATCCATCCTTCAGTGTACCGTACCGGTCTCCTGATCTCACTCCTGGGACGATCTCTTGCCATGCTCGGTTCTTCCCCATCCCGAGGAACATCAGTTTCGATCTCAGGCTCATCAACCTTGAGCAGCATCAGCGGCTTGCTCCTGACTGTAGGTTCCAGCGGCTTAACCTTGAGCCTCAACCTGCTCCACCTCGAACTTAGGTTGCCTTGGTTCTTTTTCTGTAGTTTTTTTTTGAAGTTCTCGTCGTTCATCGTTTCATCAGTCTTTGTGTAGGGATACTCAACATCCCTTACCCCGTGCTGAATCAAGACCGCCTTCAACTGCTGTCTCCTTGTTCCATCGAATTTTTGAATCTTGCACTTCATGATTGAAGTCATCTCCACCTTACTTTGATACCACTTGTTAGACTCAGATACCCCTTGTGAGACTCTAATACCACTTGTTAGAGAAAATATGCATGGTAACAGCGGAAGCGAAATAAATTGATTGAGATGACGGAAATTACGACAAAATTCAGGAACCAAAAATAAGCGATGAGACAACACCAGATTTACGTGGGAAACCGAAGAACTCGAAGAAAAACCCACGGACGGCGATAGCCAGAAAAATAATCCACTATGAGAAAGGAGGAGTACAACCTGATCACTATCACAGGGTGTGATGCGATCCACAACAGAGGAGAGTAAAACAAAAATCTCTCTCACTCTCAACTTACAATCTTTCTCTCTTAGGATACACCTGGGAAAATATTGGTGAGACCCTTTTCTCGCTCAATATTTTCTCCCTCTCTGATTCTCTATCACTCGATCATTGTTCGCCGTTGATCGACGTCGCCGTAGATAGACATCCCCATGCGCCGTGACTATGGTGGAGATACATGTGTAATATTTATACTAATGGTGAGAGAAGGAAACTAGGTTAAACTATAAATAACCTAAATAACAAATAAGGAGGTCCGCCGCAGACAAACAAAGACGCTGGTCGCGTCAAGCATACTTCACCCTCTGTAGAGGGCGCTGGTAGCAGGAGATCAACAGGGGTAGCGTCTCCATTATGTCGACTCCGTAAAGTAGACGCTGGTAGCGCTTGGTTTGGCAGCGCTGGGTTTACCGCTGGCAGCGTCTCGCCGTTTGCCTCTGTGACCGATTCTTCTCTCGTTCTGGACCCCTCCGAGGATCCAATGGGCCACAAAATCCAACATAAATCTTATTCATTCAAAGATTCACTTAACGATGACTTCCCCAACGTGAGGTGGCTTCATATCCAGTAAATTTTATGACGTTTAATTTATTGCCATCACTATAGTGTATATGATTTGGTCACCTTAACTCAGAAAAAAGATGTCAATTTCATAATTTGTGAGGTAAATGAGTCTTTCCTAGATTTCTGCGGTGAGGGTTTTGTCCTAGGTTTCTAGGGTTTGAGTCGACGGCGGGGTTCACGGCCTGTGTCCGGCACCACCATGTGGCGGCAGTTTCAACCCTACCAATATAGGGGACAGTTCTGGTAATACGGGGGGAAAAGATAATGGGAAGAGGCTCATTATCTAGGCTGATGATGGTTCAGAAGAGGAGGAACACCAAATATCCTTGTGTTTGTTAGGAAAATTATGGACGACCTTCATGAATACAATGGAGAAAATCTGGAGTTTAGGGAAGGGAATCGAAATCAAGGAGATTGAAGAAAACCTTTTTCCTCTTCCAATTCTTCCGTTGGAGGGACATGGAGAAAAATGCTGGATGGTCAACCATGGTCATTCGATATGGCAGTGCTGTGCATGACGGAAGTGAAGGGGGACCTGCAACCGTCCAAAGCAGCGAAGGCGCTCCATCACACACCATTCCGGGTAAGGGTTTATGACCCCCCATTCAAAGGACGAAACGACAAAAATATTAGGGCCCTTACATACCATCTAGGAGTTTTGGTGAGAATCGATGATACGGAAAAGGGTGATGGGAACGATCTCTATGCTTTAGGGTCATGATGGATCTTCGGGAGTCGTTCCCACGTGAGATACCAATCGAGACAAAGAGGGGGGGAGACGCTGACGCTGAAAGTGAAGTATGAAAGACTACCAGCAATTTGCTTTTTCTGCGGAAGGCTAGGGCACAAAGAAACCAAATGTGAGGAAAAGGAGGATAGGGATGGGGAGGCTACATTCCAATATGGAGACTAGATGAGAGCATCACCATGGCAAGTTAGGAAGGGAGTACGGAACGCTGACAAATCCAAGGATGGGAAAACAGCCAGGAAGCTGATCTTCAAACCTAAGAAGATGGAGGAACGGGATGGGGAAGCGAGCGTTGAGGACGTAGTAGTGGGATTGGAGAAGTTTACGATGTATGGGACTGTAGATGGAGCTTCTTCAGTGAAGGGAGGTAAAGAGCATATAGAGGGAAAACAAGCTAAACGGGGAAGTAGTAATGATGACAATGAAAATGCCCAGGAAGAGGAGAATGAAGGGGGGATGGAGATGGAGGACCCACAAAGAGGTGATAAAGCCAAGAAAAATGAAGTGGAAGAAGATACCGAGACCGCCTCAACAAAGTGAGAATACAAAGGAGGAGTTGAGAAAGAGGAAAAGAAAGATGACAGAAAGAGAAGATATGATGATGATAGACAATCGAAAGGAGGCAAGGGGATTGGAGGACTGTGTACCATCTCTCAAACTCATAGAAGTAGCGGTGGCTGATGATTAGCCCCGCGAAAGCCTATGTAGACCTTAATGTGGAACTTCCGTGGGCTCGGGAACCCACGTGTAGTGAGAGGCGTCAAACGCCTTATAGTAATGGAGAATCCCGACGTGGTCTTTTTAAGTGAGACCAAGATGAAGGACTGTGAATGGACCCAACTAAGGCCTCGGTTGGGCATGCCAAATGGTATTTTTGTTAGCTGTGTGGGGGAGACTAGGAGGAGGCGTAGAGGCCTAGCGATGTTATGGAGGGAGTCGGTCACTCTGAAGCTACAGTCCATGTCAACAAACCATATTGATATAGTTGAGCTAGATGAGAACGGAAATGGTAGATGCCGGATAACGGTAGTGCATGGCTTTCCCGTGGAAGAAGATAATGGAGAACGTGGCGGCTTCTGGAAAGCTTTAAAGGAGAGAATAACATACCTTGGGTTTGTGGGGGAGATTTCAACAATATTGCAAGCCCTGAGGAGAAACAAGGGGGGAACATGCCGGACGAAAGCCTCATTGTAGGTTTCTGTGAGGCTCTTAGGGAGTGCGGACTTCATGATCTGGGGTGTGACGGACACATGTTCACATGGAGTAACGGGAGGGAGGATGCCGAAAATATTCAAGAAAGACTGGATTGTTTCGTGGGGAATGAAAAATGGCGTGACTTATTTCCATGGAACTATGTACATCACTTACACAAGAGGAGATCGAATCATCTCCCAATTATACTGACATGTTCAAGCCACACTACAAATCAACGGATGATGACTAACTTGAGCAGGCCCTGCAGATTTGAAAAACTTTGGCTCAAGGAGAAGGAGTGTGAAGAAATCATAGTAAATGCGTGGAATGGGGGAGAAAACCAGGACATAGGAGATAGGTTGGTGGAATGTTGTAGAAAAGCAAAAAGAAAATTGGGAGTGAACATGAAGAATATGAGGGGCGAAGCCCAACAACTGACACACAATATTGAGAAGGCCCAAACGGATAGGCCCACAAAGGAAAACTTGGAGAGACTTAGAAACTTAGTGAAGCAGTTGGAGGAGATTGAAGAAATGGAGGAAAGCTATTGGGCCCAGTGGAGTCGGCAAGATTGGCTTAGGGAAGGAGATAAAAGCACCGGGGTTTTTCATGAAATGGCCTCCCAACGTCAGAGAAGAAATAGGATAGTGAGCATTAAAGATGAATGGGGGCAATGGTATGATAAGGAAGAGGAAGTTGAGGAAATCTTTGTGCGGTATTTTTATCACATCTTCAGAGCTCAAGATGGTGTGGACACAGAGCCGGTAGTTAGCCTTGTCAAACCTTTAGTCACAGAGGAGATGAATTCAAAGCCGTGGAAGCCTTACACAGCAGAGGAGCTCTTATGTGCGCTACATCAGATGCATCAAACAAAGGCCCCCAGGCCGGACGGTATGCCCGCTTTATTTTTCCAAAATTTTTGGCACATAATGGGGCACGATACACCATCCTTTGTGCTTAGTGTACTGAATGCGAGTATCTCCCCTGTATCTGTCAAGCATACTTATATTGCTTTGATACCAAAAATAAAGAATCCCACGTGGACTATAGACCCATCACCCTATGCAATGTCATATACAAGCTTATTTCCAAAACCATTGCGAACAGACTCAAGTCGATCCTCCCAAGCGTAATCCACGAGTCTCAAAGTGCTTTTGTTCCAGGTGGACTGATTACTGACAACATCCTGGTGGCTTTCAAACATTTTCATTACCTCAAAAAATGATCGAAAAGAGTCAAGAAGGGACATATGACCTTAAAATTGGACATGAATAAAGCTTATGACAGGGTGGAATAGGTGTTTGTTGAGCACATGATAAAAGCCCTAGGTTTCAACTCTGAGTTTTTGGATCTCATTATACGGTGTATCACAACAGTCCAATACCAGATCCTGATTAACGGAAAGCCCTCGGATGGAGTCACCCCGCATAGGGGACTCCGCCAAGAGGACCCACTTTCACCATATTTGTTCCTCTTGTATGCAAAAGGCTTATCTGCGCTCATTTGAGACAGGGAGGAGAAAAGGCTTATCCATGGTATCAAAGTGGCGAGAAGCGCTCCAACAAGTATCCACCTTTTTTTTTTGCCGATGATAACCTTCTTTTGTGAGGGCGACGGAAGAAGAAGCTGTGTGGGTCTTTGAAATTGTGAAATTATATGCGTCTGCCTCTGGACAAATGATCATTGTTGACAAATCAGAGATTTCCTATGGCCGAAATATGAGCGAACACTTGAAAAATATACTTTGAACAAGACTTGGCTTTAAGGCGTTGGAAACCCATGATCGCTATTTGGGACTTCCACTTTCATCGAGAGGCCGAAGAAGGTGATCTTTCAAAATGTCTGAGATCGGGTGTGAAGGAAACTCAAAGGATGGAAGGAGAAACACCTCTCGAGCGCTGGAAAAGACGTGCCTATCAAGGCAGTGGCAGAATCGATTCTTACTTACGCGATACAATTATATGAGTCTGCCTCTGGACAAATGATCATTGTGGACAAATCAGAGATTTCCTATGGCCGAAATGTGAGCGAACACTTGAAAAATATACTTTGAACAAGACTTGGCTTTAAGGCGTTGGAACCCATGATCGCTATTTGGGACTTCTCACTTTCATCGGGAGCCGAAGAAGGTGATCTTTCAAAATGTCCGAGATCGGGTGTGAAGGAAACCCAAGGGATGGAAGGAAAAATACCTCTCGAGCGCTGGAAAAGATGTGCCTATCAAGGCAGTGGCACAATCGATTCCAACTTACTTCCAAGTGCCGGGTTCGGTTTACCAAACATTGGAGGGTTACTGTCAAGACTTTTAGTGGGGCAGGACGGGAGACAACAAGGGCATTTGTTGGGTGGCGTGGAACTCAATGTGTGAGGCAAAGATCGATTGAGTTTTAAAAGCACGTTATTTCCCTCATAACGACTTCTGGCAAGCACGATTGAGTTTTTAACCAAGCTACACGTGGCGCAGTATTTTAAGTGCCAGGGACTTAGTGCAAGCGGGGATGAAATGGTGTATTGGAAATGGCTCAAAGGTTAAAATTTGGGGGGAGAAATGGATGCCTAGCAAATTTGGTAGCCGCATCCTATCCCGACCAACCATCCTAGACAGTGAGGCATGCGTTGCGGAACTGATAGATCAAAATACGAAAAGATGGAGGGAAGACATTTTACACCAGTGCTTCGATGGAGAAACCCAAAAGAGAACCCAAGCGACCCCATTGAGAAACGCCCAAAGTGAGGATCAACTAATATGGGAGTCGACCTACAATGGAGACATCACCGTCAAATCAGCTTATAGGCTAGAGAAGGGAAGGGAGAAAGCTCGGGGAGGTAGTGGAGGGTTTTGCTCAAAGTGGGACGACGAGTGTGGAAAGTTGATTTGGGCCATGGACGCGAGACCAATAGTAAAACACTGCGTTTGGCGCATATGGAGGGATGCCACACCAACGAAAATGAACTTAGTATAAAGACATCTGGACATTGACCCAATGTGCACAACTTGTGGGGAGGACTATGAGACCATCAACCATGTTTTGTTGGACTGTGATTGAGCGAGGAAAGTATGGCGTCACAGTAGCTTCCGCTTTGAAGTAGAAAAAAGAGAAACGGTGGATGTGGGAGAATGGATCATAGCCCGCATGAAGGAGATGGACAGAACCGCTCGAGGTCTTTTCGGCACAATCATCTGGACCATGTGGGGAGCGAGGAACAACCGGGTCATGAACCACCGTGCGAGCTCACCTATTGAAACAGCGACCAGAGCGCTAGACCTTCGCAATGCCTACATACAAGCACAATACTGGGAGGAGAAGGACCGAAGTGTAAAGACTTAGGAAGAATCATGGGCGCCACCTCCCACAGGCTGGAGGAAGCTGAACACAAATGCATCAGTAAGTGAAGGGGGGACGGGTGGGTGGGGGATGGTCATCGGGAAACAACGGGGAAGGTTGATAGTGCTGCATCCATCTACGCCGAGATAAGCTGGGAAGTGGAAGACATGGAAGCAGGTGCAATAAGAAGCGGAATGGAGTTGGCGCAAAGAAGAGGAATCTGCAAGCTGAAGGTGGAAATGGACTGCCTATTGATATACAACAGCCTTGTAAAGGGAAGGAAGATCGATCCCATGGCACAAGGAATCGTGAATGACTATTTAGATTTGACTCCACGTTTCGAGTCAATTAGATTTATGTTTCGTAGGAGAGAGTGTAATAAGGTGGCGCACACCTTGGTAAGAATCGCAGTAGCTCTTAAATGCTCAAAAAATGGCTGGATGTTTACTTAGTTGAGGTTGCCGATTTGGTCACCTCAGAGTTATTGATATCTTAGGCGGCGGTTGATGCCGTTTTCCCTCAAAAAAAAAAAAAAACTCAGAAAAAAAGATTAATATATTTTCCGATAAAAATTCTGAATTTGCATATTTTAGGAAAATTGGAAAAAAATAATCCATACTTTGAGGGTATTGGAAAATATTAATCCGAACTTATAATTTTGTTATGGATGAGCTGAACTTTAATCCATATTATTTTTAGCATCCACCATCTTGTTAAACCCGTCCAAAAAGTAACGTGGTGGTGGTGATATAGTACGTGAAACTTTTTGCAGCTAAAAAAAAGTTCA
Source organism: Portulaca oleracea (assembly GCA_029582165.1). Lineage (NCBI taxonomy): Eukaryota > Viridiplantae > Streptophyta > Magnoliopsida > Caryophyllales > Portulacaceae > Portulaca > Portulaca oleracea. The sequence continues at coordinate 41,804,502 of CM055872.1, read as the reverse complement.
AAGTATGCTCCGTGTGCCACTTTTCAGATAAGTTTAATAAAGTAGTGGATGCTAAAAATAATATGGGTTAAAGTTCAACTCATCCATAACAAAGTTATAAGTTCAGATTATTTTTTTCCAATACCCCCAAAGTTGTAAGTTCGAATTGCCCAACAGGATCTGACTCGAATGAACACCCCTAATTTTAATATTAAGATCTATCAATGTCAATTGTCAAATTATCAATTATTACGTTCTAACGGAAGTGGAGGAAAATTGAAATAAGCTATTTTGTCAACAGAAAGTTGCAGAGAGGTTTTTAATTTTTTTCTTGGTCTTGGTCTCATGGACTGACGCTTCGGCTGAAGCTTATTTTTGTTGAATAACGGCCTGCCTTGTTTGAGTTTATGAAACATTGAAAAACAAGGTTTTGAACACCTTACTTTTATTTTTATTTTTCTTATAGTCAATTACTAGAACATTGAAAAATAAGGTTTTGAACATTCTCTCCTTTATTTCTCTTGAAAATTCAAGCTTCCATCTCTCAAGAGGGGAAGAGGGGTTGCTATCGACCTCTTTATCAATTGCAAGTCCACTTTGATTGATTTTTGTTACAATTGCTGGTTAGGTTTTAGATTTTTACAAATAAAGTTTGTCTCCTTGTACGTAAAAATTAGCGTCGGCAAAAATTTAATTCTTATAAATTCATATCGGTCAAATTCGATCAATATCAAATTTTGGATGAGAAATTCATCTTCAAACCCGGTTTTCATTCGAGCCAGACCGTGTTGGGCAATTCGGATGAAGCTAAATTTGGTTAAAATCGGTTCGGACAATAGAAAAATGAGAAATATCATACCCGGATATTAAGTCAATATCAAAATTCGGACAAAAAATCTTATGTCATGATCCCGTATTTTCCGAGTTAGATAATTCAGATTTTTCGGATCGTATAAAGTTTTGCCACCTCTAGTAAAAACTTTATTTTATACAGTTTTTAGTTTCTCATTTTAGAGTTTTATTCAATGGGTATAGTTTAATACATTAGATGAAAACATGCTTTCACTATAACATTGATTTTGAGATTTATTAATAGTAATGATGTAAAGTAATGAAGAAAGTGTATAGTCATAGTAGAAAATTAACGGCACAATTGTCCTAAATTTAGAACCGAGCATCAGTAAGATTTGCATTAGTTATTTAAAAATTGAATTTCATATGTACGTTTTAAATTTACAATTGTTCATTCACCACTTTCATTGTTAGTGTAGTTTGGCCTTTTGTTGATTACTTCGTTTTGCTTTGGTTTTAAAAAAACTGAAAGAGCTTTTCTTGAGTCCTTTGCATCGGTTGTCATAGGTCGAACTCACTATCTGTTATAAAAGGGCAAATGTAGGGCCTGCAGCCCGGAGGGCACAGTCTCCCACGGAGTGTCAAACGACGTAGGGTTGCTTATTTTTTCCTAGGGTGCAAATTCAATTTTTATGCACGAATTATTTTCTATCTTCAAACCATGTTGTTTAAATTTGATTTAACCATAAATTTACCTTGAATCAATTTTCGGTGACATTGAGGGACTTTTTGTAATCCAAGACCGAAATCAAACTGGGCCTCCCAAGCATGAATCCTCGCGGATTTCTTAGTTCGGGAGAGTTTGAATGGGGCCTCGGATCACAAACAGTTAGTTAAGGTTTGGATCGAAGGTTCACCCAGCCTGCAGAAATGGAATCTGCGAGAATCCCAGGCCCATGGGGCACCAGATCCGCGAGGATCATGAGCCTCTTGGGTTTGGGATCCGCGAGGATCTCTAGCCCTTCGAGTTGGGCGATCTTTGGACCAAACTTGAACGACTCATATTCCGAAAATTGTCCAAAGAAAACAAATGTTAAATAAAAAAAAAAGAAAACATGCATGGAGTGAAGCGGAGTCGAAAGTTAGTTTTTTATAAAAACTAACAAAACAAAAGGAAAAACTCCATGATCTTTGAACCAAAGCCGAGATCGGGGGTAAAGGTGTCGATGTAAAGGGGATGCCTTTACATCACCTGCCATGGCGGCCTTTACTAAATCGGGTTTTTTCTCAAAAAAGGAGACTAAAACGCAAAAGTTGTCACACTAAATTAAAAAAAAGAACATGCAAACAAAACCATAAAGAAATGCAAACATCCGAGCGGAAATAAAAGAAAGTAAAAAAAAGTTACAGCGGGCAGGGTGTTAGAACTTCATAGTTACAAATTTGATAAAACCCAGAAAAACAGAAGAAAAAAGAAAAAAAATGATTACTGACCCCCGAAGATCCGCGAGAAATTAGGCAGAAATTAAGTTTAAATGGTCGTCCCGCCTCCCCAGAATCCGCGAGAATTTATGCTCAAACCGACCCTTTCACCACCGTTGTCAACACTGCATTCAGACGCCAACAATGATTTTCCCCTTTAACAGATCTGCGAGGATCAGATTTAAAGCAGAACGAGTATTTTCTTGTTTTTCTCACTGTTGATTATGCCTAGAAATGCACCTATACGAGACCCTCCAACCCCTGAAAAATCCGCTAGGACTTCCCATTTATAGACAATATGTCTGGGAGTTACCTCCAACATCTGCCTCCTCCCTCACCCCAGTAAATACGCGAGACACTCAAGTAGTGGGAGTAGTGGGAAAGATAGTTTTCTTGACTAAGTTAACTGCCAGTTGACTGAGGACAAAAAATCCCGCCCAATTCATCTGAATTCAACCGGAATCCGCGAGAATTTCCTATGGGCTGGAGGATAAAATCCACGAGATTCTTCTGTTGCAATCCGCAAGATTTTCCTTCTGGGCTGGATTTTTGTACTGGGCTGAAGCTTGAACTGGCATGAGCCAAAGTGAGAAATCCGCGAGAATTTATCCGAGCCGAAGCAAATGCAAAATCCGCCAGAATTTTATCTGGGCCAAGAATCCGCGAGAATTTTAACTAGGCCAAAAATGCAAAATCCGCGAGAATTTATCATCTGACTAGGCCAAAAATACAAATCCGCGAGAATTTTATCTGGAATTGAGCTCAACTTTTCAGTGTCTACAACAGAGCACTCCCATAAAATATTTTGTCCATGTACAAGACTCGAATTTGTTTAAAGAGAACAAATGTCAATCCACCTAAATCAACTAGTGTTTGGTTCAAGAGCTTATTTGAACTAATTGGCAATAATAATTTTTAGCGTGAATCCCATTTTCATCGGTATTAGTGCAAATCTAGTATAATTGACCCATAATTTGAAGTCTAAATTGAATGACAAGGACTTATACCGATAAGACACAGAAAAAGCCTCACTTGAAAATGGATCTAAATCCGAAATTGAATCTAGCAAACCTAAACCCAAACTTTTTCTTTTTGATATTTTAAAGAATGCTTATTTTCATTGAAATTCATATTAGACCAAAAACGAGTTGATGTAACATTGACTTGTCCCAAATCTAATAGAATGGAAACATCGATTCATAAAATTCACTCGATCGAAACTTAACTTGAATAGGACATGGTTTCTAAGGTCTAAATATGATAAGATTTAGATAGGAAGGATTTCACTTCTACAAACATTATTCATTAAAAAGAGACCTTATTTGAATTAATCGAATTAAAATTATATTACTTTCATTTGATACTTAAAAGATGAAATGTCATTGTTATAATTTTCAAATGTTTGAAACCACTTGTCAAAACACTATAACATGAAGAAATAAGACGCAAAATATCCATGACAGATGAAAAGTATAACATTAACATTAACATTAACCATAATGTTTATCATATGACTGCGTTGAAAAGAACCAAAAGTCACTTTAATTTGTTGAATTTCTTCGGTCATTATTTATATGAAGAAATTTGCTAACTCTATGTTTGACAGCGCACATATTCAATTGATGATCTTTTGTTAGAAATAATTTGCGTCTTAAATTTATAATTGTAAGCGCACGATATAAAGTACTAGTAACATGCGAGTATAGTTTGTCCACAGGAAATTGTGTTTTCAAGTAATAGAACTAACATTAATGTTTCAAGCTAGGAAAATGATGGAAAGTGATAGTGAAAATTAAAAATTTTAAAACTGAACCATGTCGGGTTCGAGTTCGAACTCCCTTAATTGGGCTTGAAATCTCGACCTGGTGTTCCCAAGCTAAACTCGGTCACTCGTGCACTTTCAGGAACCGTTACACCTTCTCCAAGGGTGGAGTGATGAGCGTTGAGTTAGAGTGGTGTCAATGGGTCACCCTTTGTGGGGGATTGGATGGGCTTGGGTTTTGTTCCTCCGGCCGTCCCAAGAAGTCAAACCATGTGGTATCGGGGTTCGGGTTTTGCCCCGGCATGCGAAGGAACAAGGGGGAAGTGAAAAGGCGAAGAAGGAGGAAGAGTGAGGTAGCACCCGCTACCTCTCATGTAACGGCCGCTACACGCCTGGAAATTTGGCCAAAAGAACCAAACGCTGGCAGCGTCGAGAAAACGCTGCCATCGTCCTACACAGAGAGGCCACTTCTTTTGCTCGCACAAAACGCTGGCGGGGGCTGGAGAAACATTGCCAGCGTTGCGTCAATGATCGTCGCGCCGATGTCGCCTCTCTCGCCGACGCTGTTCGTTGTCGTCATTGTCGATGCTCGCTGCTCGTCGCGCCTGCGACCGTTCCGTGGCACCCGCGGCATCCTCGGTTCCAGCTGAGTTTTGAGGTCAAAACTACGTAGTTTTGATTAACTTTTGGTTTTACTATAAATACTTTGTTTTAGCCTATTTTCCAAGTTAGACTATGTTTATGAATGATTTGCTAATGCAATGTTAGGGTTTCTCCCTTTTCTCTCCTAAAATCTTGTTCTTACTTTATCCATTTGAGAATGGTGGTGTTAGCAAGTCATTCCTTTATTGATTATCTAGTGGATTACCTATGATAGTCATGGTGGGGTGTGAGGCCTAGAGTTGTGGATTACCTAGCTCAAGATCATATCCTTCCTTTATTGTTCAAGTTTGTTCGATCGATGCATAAAGGGTCCAACTCAAGCTAAAATCATCAACTCAAGCTAGGAAAATGATGGAAAGTGATTGTGAAAATTAAAAATTTTAAAACAATAAAGAAATGTCAAGATTGTGATTCCACTTTTTAATGCACTACTAAATTGGAACAACCCAACCTACCAAATTGATCCCTTCAATTGCGAGTGATGGTTTATTGCACCATTAAAACCTACCAAAATCCTCTTTTAAAGGTCTAACGCTAGTTTAGTTATTCTAACCATCTATTTTTATGGAGTTAACCCTTGTTTTTTTTTATACGGCTGGCTGACTGTGGTGGCACAACATATCGCACTTTGCCAAAACCCACCACAACATACTAATCCACCACAATTTAGCACAACCTGCCACAATCAACTTTTCACATTTACCAATACAATTTACATTTATAGAAAAAACAAAACTCACCACAACTTACTAATAACCCACCACAATCCACCACAATTCCACCACACTATAGTTAGATTTTCTTTATTCACATGTCAAGACCTTAATCATTTCTCTACCCATATTGCAAATTGACATTATTTCTCAGCATGAATCAATTCTCTAAAGGTACAAATGAGAACGCTCTCAAACATTTCATTGAATATGTAGTGGGCATAGAGAAACCCCAAAATTATAAATATATGAGCTATGTTTGCTTAGGTTATACCAAGATCAAGGCTGTGTTCGGCAGTAGTATTTGGGGTAGCGTTTAGTGTATTGACCTAGTCAAAACTTTAATTGCATAAATATTAGCGTTCGGTAAGCTATCGTTTTGAGGAGCGTTTATCGTTTTAACGAGCGTTTTGTGAAACGCTAATAAAGTTAACATTTAGCGTTTGGAGTAGCGTTTCATATTTTTTTGTCAAAAATACCTTTTGAAAATTTTATCTTTGGAAATTATTGATATCCTTTTATGTCAATTCACATTAATCTGTTAATACAACCGCTAAATTTATCGAACACAATTCTCATTTGATCAATCATCCGCTATTCGCTGTTTAAACCGCTATCCGCTATTTAAACTGCTATCTGCTGTCTAAACCGTTATCCACTGTTTAAAACTAATTTTACGGAACAAGGCCCAAACTATCTACAAATACATCAATCACAACTCAAGGACCTGAGCACTATAAAGTAATTAATATATGAATAAAGACAAATAAAGATAAAACCACGTTAACAAACAAAAATAAAAACATGAAAGTAAACAAAGTAGGATAGAAAAACTTAGTTTGAATGCTTAATTAAAGATCTGGTACATATATATACAAATAGTTTGATGTAGTTTATTTGAGAGAGAAAAACTAAATCTAGCGTACATGAACTCTCCTTCCCGAAAAGTAGGATAAATAGACCTGTGAATATTTGACTCGACCTGCCCGAATTTTTTAGGTTTTGAACACGATTTTCTTGATCCGGACTCGAAATATACTAAACACGATAAACCTGTAAATTAACGGGTTAAATCTGACCCGTCCATTTAATCCGGAAACTTTAATTTTTACGTTCAAATCAATTAGAATTTGTGACTTTTCGTTGGAATTCATGACTATTAAACAATAACCGCAACTCATTTATATGTTATTTCTCTAATATATTTAAGTTGAAGCATTTACAATAATCTATCGTTACTCGAAGATAATCATATTTTGTTATGTAAATTGTACCAAAAATAATATTTAATGACAAAAAATTTAAAAGAAAAAACTAAAAAAGGTCGCAATCACCATCCGTTGGGTTGACTCAAAACCGAAACACACCGTCCATATTCACCCGAACCCGATATATGACCGCCCCGTAATCCGCCCGTCCGGCCGAATTGCCCGGTCTAAGGATTAGAGATCTTGAAAAGAAGGATGAAACTTGCTTTTAAGCGCACACAAAGAGGATGACTCTTGCTGATTGGAGAGGTTGTACAACCAAGCAAATATGCATGAGAGCCTAGGTAGTAACTTAAAATTGCCTTGTCCTCAAATATTAAAAGCAACAAATATTTGTAAAAAACTTATGACAAAAAGTGAGTATATGTCTTCTCCTTTCTTGCTCAAATTTTATCCAACGTACATTTGTCTTTTAAGATTATTACCTACTGAATAAATAAAACATATGTAAAAATATACTAAAACAATATTACATAAGTTGAAAACTTTTATGTAATTAAAGGTATAAAATGTGCAATATTTCTTTGTCAACACTTTCTTAGTGCTAAATGTTCTCTAACGAAGATCCTCCTTAGTATCATGTTTCAATGCTTAGTTTTTAAATTTGGAATGCATCAAACTAGTCTACGCTGGGGGAGAAAAGAGGTAAACAACGTGGAGTCGCTCGCCTTTTTGAATAGAACGAAGTGTAGTGAAGTTTTCGCCCTTTTTCTTTATAGTCGAGTCACTACGCACCTTTCCCGTTGGTCTAGTGATTTCATATCTCTCCTAAGAGGAATACAGTTAGAAAATGAGAGGATAACTATTCGTTTTGCATGAGACAAAGCGAAATTTGGATTCCGTTTAGAGGAGGAAAAGAATCCCGCTAATTCTTTGTTGGTTGATCAGGGCAGCAGTTCGCGGTGTTGTCTCTGCCCCTCTCTCGTTGGTCGAGTGACTTCGCACTTCTTCCGTTAGTCGAGTGACGTCGTACCTCTTCGAGAAAGGGGAAACTCTTCATCAACTGCAAGCTACTACAAATTGGATTTGCGACGACATGGGACCTCTAATGGTGTCGTTGTCTCCCAAAGAAGGTTCAAGGAATTCAATGAGGCCGTTTTCCATTATTCCTCACCCCGAACATTCCTAGAAGTATCGACACTAAAGAATTCCATTCTGTCTCCTTCTCGCATTTTTCTCATTTTCATGCTTGCACTTTAATTCTTTCATGATTGGTTCTTAGTTAGAATAATATTTTTCTCACTTTTTTTTATGTTTAATTTGTAATTTATTCAAGTTTAAATTTGTTTAAACATTCACATGAATATTAATTCTTGAATAAACTCTTAAATCTTAATGTTCACTTCATTTCTTTTCTTTTATTTTCTTTGTATTTTGCATGAGCTAAAAGAAAAAATTAAAAGAAATAATAATTTTGTTCTTCTACTCTCTCTTTTTAATTTAAAATTGATTTAGTAAAAAGTCAGTTCTTTGAATGAAGAATTCGAAGGTTTTTATAACCTTTAGGTTCATAATTTTATCTCCCAATCCAAATTTCATAGTTCATAATTTGTTAATTCTCGTTAAAAATTAATCGATAACTCTTAATTAAATTGATTAAATCAATTTCAAAGTTAGTTTTTATCCCCAAGTGCGAAAACAAGCATATATTTAAATCAAAAGAGCCAAGTGGTTCATATGCATTCCCAAACCTCAAATAATAAGAAAACGAGGCAATTTTCGGTATTCTCAAGCTTCGAAAGATGAGAAAATCAAGCAGTTTTCTGCATTCCCAAACCTCTGGAAATGAGAAAACCTAGCAGTTTTTTGTATTTATGATCAGTTTGGACAAATGTGAAAACCAAGTTGTTTTCTACATTCATAGGCCTTGGGAAATGCGAAAACTAAGTAGTTCTCTGTGGTATTGAGTCTCGAGGAACGTTAAGTCCTGTCAAATTCATGGGTAAAAAACAGTTGGGTAAAAGTTAAATTTTGGTCATTTTTGGTAATTTTTGGTAAATTCTGGTAACTTTTGGCAAAATGATGCCAATATTTCAAAATTAATTTTTTTTTTTTTTTATGTTCGGTAATTTTTGGTAAATTTTGGTAAGTTTTGGTAAATTTAGGTAAAAACTGGTAAATTTTGGTAAGTTGAACTTACCCATGAATTTGACAGGGCCTAAGTGGTTTATTTTGTTTCTTCTACGTACATTCCTAAGCCTCGGGAAATGCCAAATCCAAGCAATTGAGGAAGAACTAAATATACCTAGACTACATACATAAATAGAAGACACAAGACAATAAACAAAGACAAATCATAATACCATAACAACAAAGCTCACCCTACCACCTTGATTCTACCTCTCCAAATGGCCCTATTTAGTGTCATGTCATCCTCCAAGTCTAGGTGCTTCAAATATGCAAAGATCAACTTTCTTATGGACTTATTAGGTCTCCATGTCCCCAATGCCTATGGGATATCTTAATCCCTTTTAACATAGACATTTTGACTAGGGGTGTCCAAGAAAATCGGGAACCGAATACCGGATCGCAAAACTACAAAAACCGAATCGGTAAAACCGATTAACCTTTTAGATTTTTTAAAACTGCGATTTAAGTTAACCAAACCCATCGATTAGATTTCGATTTTGCATTTTGGTGAAGCGCTTAACCAACTTTAATTAATTCAGTAACGAAAATTTGAAATTTAAAAGAAAATGTTAATTCTTCTTCCTTTGTTGTTCCTTTAAGTTCCTGGGAACCAGCGGTTAACCACGGTTAACCATCAACTGAACCCAAAAAGCGCTTAACCATGTTCTCAATGCGGTTAGCCAACAGTTTGAGTTTCTAATTTCCAAAATACGGTTAACCGCAAACAGGTTAACCACATAATACGGTTTAGATTTAGATTTACGAAATCCTTAAACCGCATAATGCACTTTAGCACGTAGGCGCAAACCGGTTTTGAACACCCCTAATCCTCACTTCTCCTATACACATGCCCAAACCATCTCAGTCTAGTCTCTTTCAACTTAATCTTTAATAGACTCTACCCCCTAGTTTGGCTCAATAGACAACATTCCTAATCCTATCTAATCTAGTATAACCACAAATTCATTTAAACATCCTCTTCTCCACCACATTCAGCCTTAGGCAATGAATATTGTTGATTTCTCAATAGTCTTCCCTATATGAAATCGCCGATTTGAGCATACTTTTGGTATAGTAAGGGTATAATAGAGAACAACTTAAAAATTAACATTTAGGGTATGTTTGATGCAAATGAGAACTGCTTTTTAGAAAAATGGTTTTCCTTGGAAAATAGTTTTCTCAGAAAATAAATGTACGGACCGAGGTAGACTGTGTGTGTTGGTCGGTTGTTTTCGCGAGTAGAAAAGCAAGGAAGCGGCGATTTTTCATATCTCATTCATTATCTATCATTTTTCCTTTGTTCTTTGGCTGTCAAGGAGAGAAAAGAAAGCCCTAATACTTCCATTCTACTCCTCTTCCCCACCATCAAGATTCAAGACCGAATCGATTCAAGAGAAACCAAGATCAAGATTCGCAAAGGAAATAAGCGACGTTCGCGGAGAAGGTTCCACCCCGGGATCGAAAGACTCGACGGATTGTATTCTTCGCAATTCTATTCTTTCTTTTTGATTTCCTTCTTAGTTTTGAGATTTGATTATGTTGATTGGAACTTATATTGTGCTTTTCTTGAATATGAGTGAGTAGTTCCTTTGAATTCTAGGGTTTTGCAACCCGAAACAATGTAGTTTGATTTAATATTATTAGTTTATGCATGAATTCCTAATTAGAATCAATAGAAGGTTGTATTTTTTATGTTTATGAATATTCTTAAGGCCTTGAATATTTGTAAGTTTGAGATTAACCTGAGAAGTACTGAAAGGTGAATTAGGATAATCTGACTACCAACCTGTCTACCTAGGCTTGCGAAATTTGATAATGGAGTAGTAAACTAAGGAATCAATTGGATAACCTGACTTTTGAGACCTTCAATTCTGTTTAACCTAAAAGGTATACGAAGGCTGTTGATTAGGTTGTTTAGAATAATTATATTTAGCATCGAAAGGGCGATAGGATTCAGAGGTTGTCGATTCTTGATTCGTTCTTGAATGTATGATTGTACAAACTAGGTTTTAGTAATCGAGCTCGTTGTTAGGTTAGCATCTCCCTAGAAATCTTTCTCTCTTGATTAGAACCCTTGATTTTCCCTTGTTTTATTAGTTTTATTAATTTTTAAACCTTTTCAAAATCCAAAAAACCTGATTAACTTAGCAATCGTGATAGAGATTAGTTTTCTGTGTTGCTAATTGAGTCCATATGGGATCGACCTTGACGTGCTACTACGTACACCATGCGCTTGCGGCCCTGTTAGTGTTCAAGAAGAAAGAAGGTATCCCTGGTGTAGAGAGTGCAAGGTGGGAGGCTAGATTGGTGGTTAAAGGTTGCAACCAGAAAGAGGGAATCGACTATAACGAAGTATTCTCACCAGTTGTGAGGCATACGTCGATCCGCACCTTGCTAGCAACAGGCTCTATTTGACTTGGAGTTGGAGCAACTTGATGTGAAGACAACTTTCCACCATGGCGAGTTGGAGGAGGAAATATATATGAGACAACCAGAGGGTTTCATCGTTCATGGTAAGGAGGAACATGTGTGCAGATTGAGGAAGTCCCTGTATGGACTTAAACAGGCACCCAGGCAGTGGTACAAAATGTTTGATACCTTTATGGTAGGGCAAGGGTACACAAGGAGTCACTATGACAACTGTGTGTACTTCAGGCAATTTGAAGGGTCTTTCATTTATTTATTATTGTACGTTGATGACATGTTGATTGCCTCCAGGGACATGTCTCTTAAAAAGAAGTTGAAATCTCAACTCAACCAGGTGTTTAAGATGAAAGACCTCGGAGTGGCGAAAATTTTTTTGGGGATGGAGATCTAGAGAGAGAAAGGCAGGGAAGTTGTTCCTGTCTCAGAAGAGGTATCTGGAGAAGGTGTTGGATAGATTCAACATGAGAAATAGTAAGGCAGTTTCACCACCCTTAGCTGCACATTTCAAGTTGTATGGTGAGAACTGTCCTAAATTTGATTTGGAGGTAAGAAGGATGTTTAATATTCCCTATGCTAGTGCAGTTGGTAGTTTGATGTATGTTATGGTGTGCACTAGACCTGACTTGTCCTATGCAGTTAGTGTGGTGAGTAAATATATGCAGAATCCAGGGAAGGAGTGAAGAAGATCCTTCGCTATGTGAATGACACCTTAGAGAAGGGCATCCTGTATGATAGAGGTAGTGTTGCAACGTCTGATGTTGTAGGTTATGTTGATGTTGATTATAGTGGAGATTTGGATAAGAGACGCTAAATTTCAGGGTACATGTTCACTATGTGTGGAGGAGCAGTGTCTTGGAAAGCTTCACTTTAATATGTAACAACTCTTTCTACTACTGAGGCTGAATATATTGTTGCTACAAAAGGAGTGAAGGAGGCAATCTAGTTGAGGGGATTGGTCATGGAGCTTGGAGTACCGCATGGCAAGACCGTGGTTTATTTAGACAATCAAAGTGCTATACATGATACATCTGACCAAGGATGACACTTATCATTCAAAGACCAAGCATATAAGCATCAGGTATCACTTCATCAGAGATACAATTGCTGCAGGAGAGATTGTGGTGAAGAAGGTGCATAATTTTGATAATCCTGCAGATATGTTAATCAAGCCTCTATCTATAGCTAAGTTTGAACATTGTTTGGACGTACTTAGTTGGTGTTTTGAGCATGTGATAGCCGCCTTGCGGGGCTACGCCCTTCGGAAGGGCGTGTTGATGGTGACAGTCGAGATGTTTATCTGGACTGATGACTCAAATCATGGTCCAAGGTGGAGTTTGTTGGGTTTTGTGGCCCATTGGATCCTCGGTGGGGTCCAAAACCGGGCAAGGGATACAGTTTTAATCTAATTCTAATTCTCTGTTCAAGTCAGATACTACTTGTTGTTATTTGAGTTTTAATCTGACTCTATTTCTTCTCCTAACCACCCTATAAACAGGGTTCTTTTTCTCCACTTTATTTCACGCGAAAAGGGTCATCGAATGATAGAGTCAGAGAGGGAAAAAATATTGTGAGAGAAACAGTCTCACCAATATTTTCCCAAGTGTATCTTGAGATATTGTAAGTTGAGAGTTAGAGAGATTCATATTGTAATCTTCTTTCCTGTTGATCGCATCACACCCTGTGATAGTGAACGAGTTGTACTCCTTCTCTCATCATGGATTGTTTTTCTGGCTATTGTCGTCCGTGAATTTTTCTCCGAGTTCTTCGGTTTCCCATGTATACCTTGTGTTCGTTTTATCGCTTATTTTTTTAGATCTTAAATTTTTCGTAATTTCCATTATCTCAATTTATTTCGCTTCCGCTATAACCTCTCAATTACTTACCTTTAATTCAACTCATTGCTAATGCTCCAAAGAAGATGAGTGACTCTTTTGAACTCATGAAAACAAAGTGTGACTCTTAGAGTTTTGAGAATATCTTTGCCACTAGCATGAAATGGCCAAACAATTGTGAATTATAACCATTAACCACTGATGGCCCTTGGCCGTTGATCACACTTTATCTGAACATTGACATAGAAATTTGTGAAATAAGGGCTTATAGTTGATGAACCCTTCCACATAAGTAGAGACTATATAATTTTCTTTCTTTCTTGTTCTTTTTTTTTTTAAGAAAAAAGGAGAAAATGATATAAAACATGATGCAGACCCAAGAGCTTATAATTCAAGGGGTTTGAGGATAGGATGCTTACCTCATTCATTATAATTCAAATCTTGATAATCATAATGATTAATGCAATTCCCATCATGGAAATTATTAATATTCTTAAAAATTCTCCGTGGACTTTATGTTAAATATTAGGCATAATCCATTTTTGTGTTATCCCCTTCCAACCCTTACCTTGGCTTGCTGGATTTAAAATCATTAGCTCATATCCAAATCATAAACAGAATAAAATCAAACCTTTCTCCATAAATACATTATTACAAAATGATAATAATTTCATAAAAAAATGATAATAATTTATTCAAATAAGGAAAATCAAACCTTTCTCCATAAGTGCATTATTACAAAATGATAATAATTTCATAAAGAATGATAATAATTTATTCAAATAAGGAAAATCAAACCTTTCTCCATAAGTGCATTATTACAAAATGATAATAATTTCATAAAAGAATGATAATAAGTTATTCAAATAAGGAAAATCAAACCTTTCTCCATAAGTGCATTATTACAAAATGATAATAATTTCATAAAAAAATGATAATAATTTATTCAAATAAGGAAAATCAAACATTTCTCCACAAGTGCATTATTACAAAATGATAATAATTTCATAAAAAAATGATAATAATTTATTCAAATAAGGAAGATCAAACCTTTCTCCATAAGAACATTATTAGGTCATCCGCAATGTTGAGTTTAAATTCAACTCACTGCTGACATGACATTAGATGAGAATGAAATGAAGTCATGTAGGACATTTCAGTTGTGAGAATGAGACTTGTGTCGTGAGATCAATTTGAAAGCGAGTTTAACACACTGATATTTTAATCATATTTTTTCTCTCCTTCCTCATCCACGTCATTTTTTATCAATATAACCAAATTAATTATATTATTAAGTAGTACACACTTACTTTTTTAATTAATATGAGTCAAACTCATGCTTACAATTGGAAAACTAGTTTAATAAAATGATAAATTTTGACTCCCTTGATAAAAAATCACTAATTCCAAATCATCCCATTAATCAAACTCAAACTGACTTTTACGGTTACTCTTACAAAATGATAATAATTTATTCAAATAAGGAAAATCAAAACCCCTTAGCCATCTTTTGTGTACTTTTCGTGGATATAATCTCCAGGTTTGACCAATAAAAGAAAAAGAAAGTCATATCTCTTCGTTATTGGGCCGGGTCTTTTTTGTGAGGAACGAATTTGTCAAATTAAAAGTGACAATGCTACAGAAAGCTGTCTGTGCGTAGCGTAACACCACCAACCCTCAAAGCAAATGTACCCTTCCTTTCATATTAGGCCCTGTTCTTTTTTACGGTTGGCAAACTGCGGTACCACAGCATATCGTAGTTTGCCACAACCCACCACACTTTACCACAAATCATTATTTTTCTCTCTTCTCATTTTTCTCCTCTACTTTTTACATTCTTTCTCCTCACCTACCCCACATACCAATAACATACCACAATTCCACCACACCCACCACAATTCCATCACACCTCACCACACCATACCGCAAAATACCGCAGAAAAGAACATGACCTTATTTGTCTTATTTGAAAATGAGTGATAATATGTATTTTGAGACAATACATTGTTTAAGTGTCTTGCTTCCTATAGAATTAATACTTATTATCATTTTTAACCCTAACTTTTTTTGACAAATACTATTAATTATCAATAATAAGAAATGTGGAATGTGTTGGCTAAGCCAACAATTAAAATTGACACTCTAACAAATGAACTCCATCCGTTGGGCATTTTTTAGACATGTTTTTGTAAATTTTAAAAAATATAGATAAAAATGTGATTTTATACCATTTATATATAGTATTATAGTATAGAAGTCAATCATGTAATTTTTTTTTCAATTTAATTTATAAATATACAGGTTTTATATAATGACAAGACACTTAATATGTGTCTTGTCCAAGACATTTATCATTTTTGTTCAAAAATTATGTGATTGAATTTTAAAAATTTTGACTGTAATTTTTTCAATATATACAATAATTTATTATATAAAATTACTATCATTAAATTCGAATCCTAAAAAATAATATTACAATTATTAATATAATTTTATATAAAAAAATTAATTAAATAATAATATTGGAGATCGTGACATTAACTAATAAAGCGTTTGGTTTATGAACTTTCCTAGGAAAATTGGTCAACTTTTCAAAGTTGACAAACTTTTCCATGTTTGGTTCTCTAAAATATATAACAAAGTCTTCATATGCTGTGGCACCGCAGTTTGCCACAACTCACCACAAAATACCATTTTACCACAATTTACCACAACCCACAACAAATTACTTTTTCACAATTACCAATACAATATTTATATATACCCCCTCCTTCCTATATTATCTGTCACTTTAACTAACTTTCTTTTTTCCCATAATATCTGTCACCTTACAATTACAATAACACATTAATTACTAATTTATCAAATTATACATCTTTTTCTTCAACTTTTCTCTTTTATTCACCATTTTTCTTTATTATTCACCATTTTTATTTTTTATTCACCATTTTATTCAATTTTTTCTCATTTCCAAGAATGCAAATTAATGCAAATTGGAAGTTTTATTGGTTTTGTGAATCATATCTTAAGTGACAAATAAAATGGGAAGGAGGGAGCATATTTCAACTCACTTTTTCACAATTACCAATACAATATTTATCATCCAAAAACAATACAATATTACAACTCATTTTTTCTAATTATTTTTTCACAATTACCAATACAATATTTATATATATATATATATATATATATATATATACAAAAAAACCCACTACAACATACCAATAACCCGCCACAATTATACCATAACCCGCCACAATTTCACCACACCATACCGCGTCATACCGCTAAATACTGCATAAAAGAACAAAACCATAATTAAAATTAAAATAAGAAACAAATCGCAAATTTTTCATGGAAAACTAGCAAGTGTACAATAAGAAATAAGAAACAAATAGTACAAATAGTGGCAATAGTTCCAAAGACCCACGTAATTAAAATATAATATAAACAACTACTATTTCCTACCATTCTAGTATCCCATTGCATATACAAGTCGTCCCCCTTTCCATTTCTTCAATTGTAAATTAAATTATTTCTTCCTTATAAAAGAAACAAAAAATCCCTACATTCTTGCATCGAACGATCAGACTTTACTCTCTTCAGATCAGATCAGATCAGATCACTTCTCCACGTTCTTCATCATTCTCATCATCTTCTTTGTCTTCTTCTTCTTTCAGTTTTATTACTCGTCACTCTTAATTAATCCTCTTCTTTTTTAATATTTCATCATTTTCTTCATCATCATCATCATCTTTTTCATCTTCTTTGTCTTTCTGTTTTATTACTTTGTCACCCCTCTTAATTAATCCTCTCGTTTTTTGATATTTTACGCCATCATTATCATCTTCCTCTATTTCTCTGTTTGTCACTTGATTAAACATGGGTACAGATGTTAAATTTGAAGAGGTAATCTACAGTTCTTCCCCTGAAAAACACCTTTATTTTTTTTATAGTTTTATATATTTATTATGTTTTTCACGTTGAAATTATACCCTCAATTATTTGGATTTTTTTGTTGGGGTGATTTGATGTATGGCAGGAATATATAATGAATAATGGATTGAAGCTTTTTACGTGCCGATGGGTCCCTGAAAAAGAAGAACCAAAAGCATTGGTCTTCTTATGCCATGGCTATGCCATGGAGAGCAGCATTTCCATGAAAGGTATATATATTCTTAATCGGCCTGATTTTGTTTTTGTTGGTAAGAACCCTGGAAAAAAAAATTCCCCTACCCTTCTGTAAGGGTGCATTTGGTTGGTCATCTCGAGCAAATGGTCAATTTTCTCGCGTTAACTTAATTTCCCCATGTTTAGAATTAAGTTGACATTAGAAAAATTTTTACGCTGAACCCTCAATTTCTTACATTTTCCTAGGGAATATTTCCCCTTGGGGGACTTAAGAGATATTTTTTCTATGGAAGACATCTCATAGAGAATTTTCCCTAGGAAAAAATTTTTATACCTGGATTCCTACCAAACGCTCCTTAAGAAAAGATTTTCCTAAGTGAAAGTGTGAAACTATGGCACTGTAAACATAGGAAAAGTTGGTAGCTTGGGAAATTGATAAATTTTCCCAGGCTTTTTGATCAATCAAACGATCTCTTAAAGTTTTTAATTAAGTAAGTATTGTTTTTTATTAATATGTATTTTTATTGGGGTTGATGTTGTTTTATGTTAAATATAGGCACAGCAAATCGACTTGCAAAAGCAGGGTACGGAGTGTATGGGATTGATTACGTTGGACATGGAAAATCAGAAGGACTTCCAGGGTATATCCCAAGCTTTGACAATCTCGTTCAAGATTGTGCTCATCACTTCTCCAATGTTTGTGGTAATTTTATTCAACATTAGTTTTCACATTTCTTGCCTGATTCCACAAATTAGAAATTAGCACGAAAAAATTAAAAGAATTAACGTGTCAATAAAGTACTCCCGTCTTTTTATTTTATCGGTCACCTGAATTTATTTCTCAGTTAAATTCTCAAAATTTTGGCCATTAGTTTATGTATATATACGATTATACAAAAATATTATCATTACATTAGTAACAAAAATAAAATATGTCATCAAAATCTAACTTAGTAATCTTTTATTGAAATATTATGCAAGAGATAATCGATTTTTGATATTGAAAAATAGGGTTTTTTGCATTTTGGACCCCGAGTTTTAGGGGTATTTACATTCTGAACCATTGGTTTTCAACATTAACATTTTAGACCCTAAAGTTTGTAGGTTGAATAAAAAAGGACCTTAAAGTTTGTGGACTGAAGAAAAAGGCCCCTTTCTCATTTTTTATTTTCCTCCCATGTTTGAATTTATCTCCCGATTGACGACAAACTTTAGGACTATGGTTAAAACTAATATTGAAGCTATAATACACCTCTCTTATTCATGTCGAGGCTACTTAGACCCCTGAGTACATGGTTTTAAGTAACTCCAGCATGAATAAAAGAGGTTTATTATAACTTTAATATCGGTTTTAACCTTAGTCTTGAAGTTTGATATCAATAGGGAGAGAAATTCAAACATGGAAAGAAAAAGAAAAACGGGAAACGAGCTTTTTTTTCACCTCACAAACTTTAGGGTCCTTTTTTTTCAGCCTACAAACTTTAAGGTTCAAAATGTTAAAGTTGAAAACCAAGGGTTCAGAATGTAAATACCCCTAAAATTCGGGGTCTAAAATGCAAAAAACCCTTGAAAAATATGAATTGTTCATAATTGGCCATTAGTTAATAATATTGACCGTTAATATCTTAATTTTTATAATGATTCATCAAACAAAATTGATATCGTTAGATTCGTAACAAAAAATACTATTGAAAAAGTATAATATTATATTTTTTATAAAAGTATTATGTGAGAAATTATTGATTAAAAATCAATTTCAAAAAATATGAATGACAGATAAAAAAACAGAGAGAGTATTTTCATAGTCTTTTCTGTATTTTAATTTTTTATCTAAGCATCTCATCTCATAATTAACTAATAATGCTCAGCACTTTCTCTGTGATAGCTTATGTCACGCATTAAGTCATATTTTGTTATTTAATTGGGAAAAAGTTATGATTAAGTTGTACAGTATCACATATTATTTATCGTGGCTTACGAATTTAAGTTTTTATAATGAAGAAATAGAAGATATGTTAAGAAAATAACAAATTGACTATTGGCTAATATTATATGTCTACTTTTCTTATATCACGAGTTGAAGAGAATTTTAAATTGGAGATAAGAATTGGTTCTAGAAATTAAAGGAGGGAAAATGTCAGTATTAGCGTAGGCTTGAATCAAAGGATTGAAAGTTCGTTAAGGGTAAAAAGCCAACACAATTCTCATTTAATATTATACAATTTTATATTGATTGTACAAATAAGTAGTACGTTTTATACATATATATATATATATATATACGGAAATGATAAAAGTCTTGTGCAAGACACATATTTTGTGTCTTGTCATTATAGAAAACCCATATATTTGTGAATTAAATTGGAAAAAAGTTACATGATTGACTTCTATAACTATAATAATATATATAAATTGTATAAAATCACACTTTTATCTATATTTTTAAAAATTTACAAAAAAGCGTCTAAAATATGCCCAACGGATGGGGTTCATTTGTTAGGGTGTCAATTTTAATTGTTGGCGTAGCCAACACATTCCAAGCTTCTTATAATTGATAATTAATAGTATCCGTAAAAAAAATTGGGGTTAAAAACGATAATAAGTATTGATTTTATAAGGGAGAAAACATTTAAGGAGTGTCTTGGGGCAAGACACTTATCATCACCCGTATATATATATATGATAATTTTATACAAGCAAATACAATTGCTTCCAGACTCCAAGTAGTCCCAATAATAATTTTTCTCGGTGGTCAATACATACTTGCTTTTATTAAACTTTTCTCAACATGCTTTGAATTATAAAAGAATTATAATACAAGTTTTAGTCTATGAAAAGATATTATTACTTTAGTTCTTTTTTATTTGTTACTAAAATTTAATGTGAAATAGTTTTACTGTTAATATATTAATTTTTATAATTAATTATCATACAAAATTTATATCGTTAAATTCATTGTAAAAGGTAATATTAAAAAATATAATATGATATTTTTTTATAAAAATATTGTGTGAGAAATTATTAAATAAAAATTGACCTTAAAAAACGTGAATGATATATAAAAAAGAAATGAGAGAGTACATAAATCAGAATAAAATATTATGCTAATGTATTATTTTTTATGAAATTAATATTATTTTTTATAAAATTATTATTTATTGTAATTTTTATATTAAGTTTTTGATAGATACTCTTAATTTCATGATAGGGGTATCATGTTTTATATTTTGATAATTCCAATTGGAACCATTGAAGTCAAATTACTCCATATTGTACTAAAGACAAATATATCCACATCAGTTAAAAGAGAAGAAGCACCTACCCCATCTTTTATTTGTTGCTTTACTAAATATTTAAGAATTCTTTTTTTTAAAATCAAATATTTAAGAATTCTTAATATACTATGTTATTTAATTAGTGTCATATAATATTTTATCATAAATCGTGATATTATATCCCTGTAATTGTAACTTTTGCAAAAGTTTCATAATAATAGTTTCAGAAATGATAAATGTCTTGGGCAAGACACATATTAAGTGTCTTACCATGACATAAAACCTATGTATTTGTAAATTAAACTGAAAAAAATTGTATGATTGACTTTTATAACTATAAAAAGATATATAAATGATATAAAATCAAATATATATATATATATATATTTTAAAATTTACAAAAAAGTCTAAAATATGCCTAACGGACAGGGTTCATTCGTTATGGTGTCAATTTTAATTGTTGGCGTAGCCAACACGTTCCAAGCTTCTTATAATCGATAATTAATAGTATCTGTTAAAAAATTTGAGGTCAAAAGTAATAATACATATTAGGTATATAAAAAAGAAGACACTTAAGTAGTGTCTTGAGGCAAGACACATATCATCACCCCTAAATGCCCTAATAGTTTTATGTAATAAGTTACTATATGTGTAATATGTCTCATACTTAATAATTAAAATTTTCAGTCTAAATCTAAAACAAATTAAAATGGCAAATAAAAACTTTGAATACAATGTTATATATTTAATCATTTATTATTCTATATTTTTTTCTTTTCTGTTACGTTTGTGATAATATTTGCTAGAGCCATACTTGACAACTTTATCACTGAAAGAATAAAATTCTATTACTCAAGTTGTACTTAGACTATTTTCCTTCTAAAACTGAAATTCAGTTTAGGTCATTCTTTTGTGATGTAGCATGTGGGATAGAGAGGGTACGAAAGATTGGATAAAGTAAAAATGTGTGGGATAATGTTTACCAAAATAGATCGTATAGTCATATCATTTAAATATATGAAACTTTAAATATATAGTTTATAATTTTAATAAGATATTATGAATGACCCAAATCACATCAATTATATCATTTATTAAATATATCTCACCTATTAAATGTATGAATTTCTAAATATATATCATGTAAGGTAGCCTATTACAAAAATACAAGGTAAGGGTTGTCTTCATTATACTTTTGTGGTGGAACCCTTACCTAACCCAACTTTCGACGATATTTGTGCACCATGTTGCCCTATTGATGTATGAGCTACCTTATTAGGGTTATTATATAAGATAGGTAAAATAATATAAAATAGGATGAGAAAGGTATAATAGAGTGAGAAAGAATGGAAATATGAGGATAATTTATCCGTGCAAGATAAAAGAGAGGGGCCTATAGTTATACAAACTATCTTTTGATTTGTGCATGCATACTAATATTGATTTATGAAGAATCAAATAATTGTGCTTATTGTCAATCATCTCTTATTTGAGTGATAAAAGGTCTACCTTCTATTTCTTCAATTTAGGATTTGAAATCTGGGCCAGACATTTCTCCGTGCCTATTTGTAGAATATCATAGGTTGGACTAGGGCCCAATTTTAAATTAGGATTATACCCCTACGATAATTACCCACTAAATTGGACCGCTTACCTTCATTAAAAATGAAATTGTAGTACTGCTTAGAATTAGGGAGTCGAACAATATTTTTGGTAGAATCTAGAAACATAAAACAGAATGAAATTATGACAATAATAATTAAGTTAAATATTTACCTAATTGTGATTTTAATATTGTGAATGAATGAACAGAGAAAGAGGAGAACCAAGGGAAGGCGAGGTTTCTAATGGGAGAATCAATGGGAGGAGCAGTTGTATTGCTGTTGCACAGAAACATGCCTCAGTTTTGGGACGGTGCCATTTTGGTTGCCCCCATGTGTAAGGTCAGCCCTCCATTTTCCTTTCCTTTTATTTTTTTTTTATTAAGGGAGGGCGGTCTCTTTCTCAAAAAAAAAAGGTTTTGGTTTCGGTTAATTTGTATTTATAGGTAGATGATTGGAAATTAATTGAACTGACCTTTTCGATTAACATTGTGCTAAACTTTTACCCTATATATATTGTCACTAAACATTTTTCTATTTTTGGTAATAAAAAATCCAAAATTTAGTGCCTAAAATAGAAAAAAAGTTTAGTAATGGTAAATAAGTTAAAATTTAGCATGTTGTCAGTCAAAAAGTCAGTGTCGATTATTTTCATTCACTCGCCTATGAGTACATGTTAATTGGAGCCAAAATTCCTTAATAAAATACTCCCTCCGTTTCATATAAAATTTGTCACATTCAAAATTGTGATAGTTAAATTTTAAAAATTTTGAATGCTAACTTCTCAAGATATTCCGTCATCCATAGTCATATGTTATGTAAAATTATCCCTATTAAAATCATAATAAAGAATAACATCTTAGAAATATAATAATATAGTTGTTGATAGTAGTATATGACAAATTACCCATATTAGTGATTAATGAATAAATATTAGGCAAAAGTCAACTAAATGATAAACTATACAAAAGAGAAAATATAACGATTATATTACAGATATTATGTACGAAAAATTATCAATTAAAAATATGAAGTGAACGAATATGATGGATCCAGCCACCATATTCTCTTGCGCTATTTTCCGTGCCTTGCATCATCCACACGCTTTGCATTGCATCCAATGTTCAAATCCTTACAATTTAGTTTTGCTAGGGTTTTACTCCCTCCGTTCCATATTAATTGTCATAATTTTGACTTTCACGGTCTCCAATGTCATTTTTTGATTGATAATTAATTACATTATATGTTAATTAACAATTGCAATATTATACTTTTATAATAGTATTTTTCGTTACAAATCTAATGGTTGTAATTTTATATAGCAACTCATTGTATATATTTAGAAATTTACGATCAAAATTGTTAATTCAGAAATTTACGATCAAAATTGTTAAAATTTGACTGTACAATTTCCAAAGACAACAATTAATATGGAACGGAGGGAGTAATAAGAACACATTTATAATAGAGGAAGTTAAAATAAGATGAATGCTAAATATTGAGAAAATAAATGGAAGAATAAAGGGATAAAAATTTAACGTGGAAACTCAAATTAGGAGAAAAACAACACAAACTCTCTCCAATTGAAATATGAAATTCTCTCACTAAAATTGGCCGCAACAAACAAGGTAAACAAAACTCTCTATTTTCTTTCAGCCCACAAGGTTTAGGGTTTTTTTTTTTCAGCCTACAAACTTTAAGGTCTGAAAAATTAATGTTAAAAACTAAGGATTCAGAAAATAAACTACTTTATACTTCGGGGTCTTAAATGCCAAAAACCCTATGTTGTACTTGTCCAAAATAATTGAATTTTACATTTTTCTCGGTTTACTTTTTAATTAATATTTTCTAATACAATATTTCACTAAAAAAGTAATTATATATTTTTAAATAATAATTTTGTTAAACTGATATCAATTCTATATATCATTATACATATAAAAATTAATAGTTAAAACTTTTAAACATAAAAAAATGAAGTGAGACATAAATAAAAACGGAAGGAAGGAATACAAAATATTGTAAGAGTCTTGCTCGAACTCTTTTAAATTGAGCTTTCGGATTAGCCACTCTAATATTTATAACATTTGGAATAAGTTAACAAGAACGAAAAAAGGGGAGTGAGTAAAAATACATTTTTTCCCCCAAATCATCAATAGTTTTATATTTTTGAATCTTGTAACGATCGAATAAATATATTTTTGAATCTTGTAATGAACAAACTGATAGAGGTTTGATTTAAATTAAAAGGCAAATATTGCCGGAAGAAAATTAAAAATATTATTACCTCCGTTCCTAGATGAGTGTCAAATTTTCTAACTACCTTGTCCCTTTTTATTTGTCAATTTTACAATTTCAATTATTAAAATACCTATGTTACCCATATTAATGATGTTTTGAAAATCTAAATATTACTTAAAATGTGAAAAATCATTGTTAATTGAAAGGGGTATACCTGTCTAGGTGCAAGCAAGAAAATTTTGGGACGGAAAACTACAGAAAGTGGGTAGGTTACGTTAAAAAGGGAATGATTTGGAAGGTGATCATGTCAAAATGTGTGTGTTTAATTTCAACTTAAAAGTGTCTTTAATTTCTAATCACATATTTTTGGCGCATGCATTAAAATTTGTGGTAGGAAATGAAATGGACTGATACTCATAATAGGTCATATGTCTGAATCATTGGTACATGAATGGACATGTCCATCGCTAGTAAAATTATTCAACATTAATTTTTTATTTAAACTTATTCAATCTCCCCATTCATATTTATTTAAATTTATTCAATCATTATCTTTATATTTACCCAATTTATCCCATTTTTATATATTTGAGTCTCGCAAGCCAATCCATCCCAACGATTTATATTTATGTCCAGGTCATTGAAATTGAATTCCACTCTTATATTTTTTTATTTAAGTGACCAAAAAATGGCCAATAAAAATGACAATAATATTAAACATTTTACAACTTTTATATTCATATTTGAAATTTCTTATTCTATTCAATATTTTAATAAAAGTATGATCTCAAATCATAAAAGTTAAGTTTGTTGTAGATTCATATTAACTTTTTAAAAATCTTAAATGACAATAATATTAAAAATTTTACAACTTTATATTCATATTTGAAATTTCTTATTCTGTTCAATATTTTAATAAAAATATGATCTCAAATCATAAAAGTTAAGATTTGTTGTAGATTCATATTAACTTTTTAAAAATCTTGTAAACTTTCGTTACAAACCTAAACAATGCCAGCAAAAGTGACTTCTTGTAGAATTATCAAATGAACTAATTGGGAATCATGAATTCATATCGAAGATATCTTCTTCTTCAATCGTATTATTAAGTTTTGATTCACATTAAAAGTAAAAAAAAAAGAGTTAGAGGGTCCAATTAAGTTTTGATTCACACATTAAAAACAAAAAAATGAGTTAGAGGGTCCATTAATTAACAAGGAAGGAAAATTTACTTATGACTTATGAGGGTTTACATTTGGAAACTAATTTCCCACCTGTGAAGTAAAATAACAGGCTTCTAAAAATAGTGCTACCTTAATTTTGTTATCAAACAATGTAAAATAGGAAAAAACTTTCTCTTATTTTGTGAAACTATTTTTAAGTTGTTATGTTTGTAAATTATATCTTAAAGTATTTTATAAATTAACAATTATTAAAGGACAAATTCGGTGATTTGAGTATGTTTCAAAAGAAAAAGGACTATGTGAGAAATAACTTTTATGCGAGAATACAATAAATAACACTGTGTACATGAAAATTTCAATGATGTGGACATAGTCACATGGCCCCGTGTGCCATGTCCACATATATATTACACACAATGCCCATGCAGGACAATATCTACACTATTGAAAATTTTCATCTGCACAATATTGTTTCTCACATTCTTACCACAAATTATTTCTCACATGATCCATCCTCATTTTACCATACTCATGGTAAAGTAAAGTTACACACCATGTTCACTCCTTGTTTATACTGTTGGGTTCCATCTTGAGTTGTGCAAATTTGGTGCTGTCCAAATACTCAATCTTTGTATTGCTTTGCGGCTTTACTTGAACAAAAGGGTCTATTGACCGCTACTTATTAAAAAAAAAATTGCGTGGGAGTTTATCCCAAAATTAGAAGGGGGGAAAAAACACTTTTGGAGGTTTAATTTTTGTACAAAATTCAAAGATTTGCTAGTAACAATAGTGGAAATGTTGACTAAATTTGACAGATAGCTGATGATTTAAGGCCAAATCCATTGGTGGTAAGTGTTTTGACAAAACTGTCTCAATTCGTGCCCACTTGGAGCATTGTTCCTACTAAAGACATCATCGAAGCAGCCGTTAGAGACCCGGAGAGGAAAAAAGAGGTAATTAATATTCAATCTCAATCAGCTCAGTTTTTTATTTTTTATTTTTTTTAACAAAATCCATTTTGTTTTGAATTTAAAATAATATTGCATGACTCCCTCCCTTGCATATTAATTGTCATAATTTGTCACTCTTTAATTGATAATTTCTTATATAATATGTTATTAACAATTGCAATATTATAATTTTATGGTAATATTTTTCGTTACGAATCTGATGGTGGTAGTTTTATATATGAACTTATTGTATATATTGAGCAATTTACGGTCAAATTTTTGAAATTAGAATGTATACTTTTCAAAGACGACAATAAATGTGGAACAAAGAAATTTTTGAAATTAGAATGTATACTTTTCAAAGACGACAATAAATGTGGAACAAAGAGAGTAAACAAGTTTGATGGTGTTGGTTTAGCTTGATAATGGTCATGTTCTTTAAAGCAGTAGGATCAAGAGATTTAATAAGGTAAGGAAAGGAAATGAAATGATAAAATTTCTAGTAGGTAAGTTAGTGGTGGGGTAAATTTATTTTATTCCATTAAAATTTTGACTTTGGTTTGAGTGTTTTTGAGGAATCGTATAATGTAAGGTTAAGTAAGGTTCGACAAGGATACCTTAGGCTCTGTTATTTTATTCGATTGGTAAGATCCATAAATGGTGTGGCGTGAAATTGTGGAAAGTGTGGTAATGTGTGGAATGATATGATAAAATTGGTAAGATCCATAAATGGAGAATATGAAAAGTAGAAAAGAAAAATGAATGGAGAAAAAAGTGATGAGATATATCTGTAATGATTGTGGTAAAGTGTGATATGGTAAATTGGAGGAATATTGAATAGTATCATAAGTTGTGGTACCGCACGCACCGCACCATTTAAAAGAACAAGGCCTTACAATGTCTTATGACATATTTGTTGATGGACTATGAATAGTACAATTATAGTACAAATACTGATATTTTAATTGACGGTTTGGTATTAGTATTGTTTATGATAAAATAAGAGAAGAGGGATGAGGAGAGAAACAAGCGGAGTAGGGATAACATTTTAATTTGATTGACTATATTTTAATTGGTTGAAAACCCACCAACCAAAAACAAAAGCAATAAACAAATAGTTCCCACCAATTTCTCTCCCCCTCCATACTCGAAAATTTGGAGTATGATCAGACATACTTGCATCCTACTACCAAAACCCATTTTCTTTTTTTCCCCCTTTTTTCTCTTTCGTGCATTTTTCGGTGGGTGATGATACATGTCTTAAGGCAAGACATTTTTTAAGTGTCTTGCTCCTTATAAAAATCGATACTTATAATCATTTTTTACTCAAATTTTTTTGACAAATACTATTAATTATCAATTATAAGAAGCTTAAAATGTGTTGGCTACACCAATAATAAAAAATGACATCCTAACGAATGAACCCCATTCATTAGATATATTTTAGACACCTTTTTGTAAAATTTTTAAAAATATAAATAAAGGAGTGATTAACAACGTGTGAATTTTTCAGGTAAGGGCTAACCCATACTGGTATACTGGAAGGCCACGCTTGAAGACTGCTAATGAACTTCTCGCTGCTTCTACCGATCTTGAGAAGAAACTGAATGAGGTTTGCCTTTTTTTTTTTTTCCTTTCATCTTTTCTAACCACAATGTTCCACAATTGTTGGGGTTTTTCCCAATTTATCTACCATAAATTGTGTAAAATTTATTTTTTTTTCATTCTTTAATTTGAAGGTTTCATTCACGAACAATATGGTTTATGGGACCGACTTAAAAGAGGGGAAACTGAAAAATAAATGTCATTATATATTGGAGTGTTTTTGGAAAATTCATTGGAAATGCATATTTTTCTTATCGATCAGTAAGATATTGGGACAATAGTAAGTCAAATTTTAGAAATGTATCCCATTAAGTCAAACTATTGAACTCTTGAATTTCAGTACACCACCATTGTGAGGTGTTGGGACAATTGTAAGTTAAATTTTAGAAATATATCACATTAAATCGAACTATCAAACTCTTGAATTTCAATGCACCACCATTGGGTTGGTCCAAACCGACTAAATGGTTTTCCTACATGGTCCGAGAGGAGGTGTTTTCTTAAACTTCACATGTATTGTGGTTATCCTATATTTTATTATTGTGTTACATTCTATTAGTCCAAACTGTCATATATTGGGTTATAGTATTTCAAACTATCATACATTAGATTATAGTATTTCCAAATATTGTTCATGAGCTTGACTTGTCGCAATACAATTATGAAGTTCAACTGCCATTATACTTACCCCTATAGTTCAACTTATTACAATTCAATTTTTCATAATTAAAAGTTATAAGTTAACTTGAACTTTCAAAATGTCACAAATTTCTGTGTTGGAAAATTCGAAAAAACTCTAATTTAAACAATTAAACTCAAGTTGATGCTGAACAAATTTATCCATGTCTAAATTTGGCTAATGAGAATGTATGTGATGATAACACAGGTGACATTACCGTTCATAGTCATTCATGGGGGTGATGACAAGGTCACAGACCCCGCCATAAGCAAGCTACTATACGAAACAGCTTCCAGCACAGACAAGACCTTCAAATTATACGACGGAATGTGGCATGCTTTAACCTATGGAGAACTGCCCGAAAACATCGAAATTGTGTTCAAAGATATTATAGGATGGTTGGATGAAAAGTCATCGAATGGCGGAAACTCTAGGTTAGAGAGGGAGAGGAAGAGCCTTGAGGACAAAGATGCAGAAAGTTATTATGACAAACCTCCTCTTTCACCTAAGAACTCAATTTGATTATATATTGGTTGGGTTTGATTTGATATTTGGATGTGTAGCTAGCTAGCTCTTTGGTTTAGTTGGTTCTCCTCCTTTTGTGTTTGTGGTTTGTGGTTTGTGGCTTTTATTTGTGGAAATGAGGTTGTATAAGTTGCAAAAGTGTGAGTGAGGGAGGGGGGGGGGGTAGGGATTTAGGAAAAAGATGTTGATCATTTGAATGTTGTCTTGAAATAAACTTGTGTACATATTTTGAATGTTGGCAGGTGACAACTTAGTGGTTCCAGTGTCTTGTGTGGAGTAGAGGGTCCTTCCTATGTACCATGTTATGCAAGAAAGAAAATATGATGAATACATTTTGGTGAAGTAGTAGGGTAATCTATTGTCACACACCCTAAATTTTCTTAGCAAGTAGTAATATTCATTGAGATATGCCAACCACGTCTATACCTTTTTCAAACATTATGAAAGTGAGTCTTACATTGAAAATTTTTGTTGTGTTTAATATTAATAGTGATAAGGATGATAAAACAGTAAAGAGAAAATAATTGTTGACGAGGAAAATCAAATTGGGAAAAGAAAATAAGGGCAACAAGCATATATAGATCCACTAAATTAATAGAGAGTTGTAACGCCCCAACCTTAATCACAAGATTAAGACTATACTTAGAATCCCAAACCTGTGATTAGCGCAGCGGAACACCTTAGGTCGAGGCATTACCGCCGTCTCCCAAAAGAGACAAGGCAACAACACTAAAGAAACTTCCAAAACCACAAGATAACTTACTAGCTTAAAAACCTTCATATATAAAACTTATACAACCTTTGGATAAACTACATAAACTTAAACATAACTTAACAACTAAACGACTTCCAAAATCCTGCTCGCCCTTGCTAACCGGTGATTTCCTTAGAGAACTACCTTGACAGCCCTGAATTACTTTGGAACCGACTTGTCCTTGCCTTGGGAGCTCGAGCCTCCTAAAAACAAAACCATAAAACATCGCAAAAGTGAGTGGGGAAACACTCAGCACGTAAACCTCCAGCACGTAAACCGTTCGAAAACGTTAGTTCACAAAGGTTAATTTGAGCAGAATGTTGTTCTGGACAGCCCGGTTTCCCGGGATCGTAACTCACGCTCCCGATATCGGATGACTATGAACTATACCTTTCATGAAAGCTTGCAACATGGCCTAAAACTTTCATGTTTACCACAAAAACCAAAGAGGTCTCCAAAGGGACGAAAAACAGCCCTCAAAACACTGACTCAGAAATTCGTATATAAAATCGTGAGGTTACGGTTTTGGTCGTAACTCGGGCTATACATGTCGGAAATTTGAAATTCCAAAGCCTATGGTTTGCTAACACCTTAAGCTATCCAATGGAGTAGAATTTTGGGCAAGAATCCCACTTTTATAAGTCTGTAAAATTCCAGAACCGAAACAGCAACTTAAAACACTCAAAAACCCATCTTTTAATTGGATTTTTCCACTCTTAATCATATTAAAACATAACCAAACTTCATCTAACCTTAATCCCCTATATTTCCAGAATATAAACCATGAAAATCTCTTCATCAAAGGCCTTAAAACCCACATGCATTCATGAATTAAGCATAAACTCAACATAATAAACATGTTCTTGAACTCTTGCATAACAATTTCATTAATTCACCCAAATTAAACATGATAACACTTAATTTATAATTTCACAACATAAACTCAGCCCTTAAACACTTAGAAACTCTCAAGAAATCCACATGCATCAACACTAATTCATCATTCACCATAAATTCAACTCTAAACCTCACAAAACACTTAGAAATCAACATGCATGTACTTCAAAACTTAACCCTAACTTAACCAATACAATTATATACTTGAATTTATGAATAAAGAGAGTAAAAGAGATGGAATTTATAAAAGAAACATATATATAACATGAATTTTCAGATTAGGGCATAAAAGATTTGAAATTGGGGTTTGAGAGATTACCCTTGGGGTTTTAAAAAAAAAATGGATGAAAACACAAGAGAGAGGAAGGGGGTGGTGCACGGTGGCCGTGGCGGCTGGCGGAAAATGGCCGGAAAACGGCGGCTGGGCTGCTGGTGGTGGCCGAATGGAGGGAGAGGGAGGAGGATGGGAGCCTTGGTGAGTTGTCTAATTTGAGAGTGAAATGAAAATGACTTAAGCCTCCCCCTAACTAATACACATATATACTACCATCTAATTAACTAATACTAATAATAATTAAAATAAGACCTAAATTAAAATAAAATAAGAGGATAACAATAGGATAAAATATATTGTAATTGTTGTAGTAACTTGACATATTGGGTTTTTGTAGGAAATAAGATATATTGGTAATAATTGGGTAACATAAAATAAAATACAATGGTAATTGAATTAAAATAATAAAGTGGAAAGATTACTTCTTGAATTTATGTAAAGGAATAAAATGTAATAAATGAAGATCGGGACTGTAAAATATATATATATAAATCGGGACGTAAAAAAAATATTAGCCGATTCTCGGTAAATAAATTTATAACGTGAAACGTATAACCTGAAACACTTTAACTCTTTGAATGGGTATGTAAAGTAAATTTTTAAGCCGATAATTCGACACCTTAGCCATCTCCTGCACGAGACTTATCACCGATAATAATAAATAAACAAGTAAATCAATAAATAAATAAAGGTAAACGCGAAAAATTTATAATGTGATTTAGGTAATTACTATGGTTAGTACGTAAATAATCTTGATTTTGGGGCGGGTTGTTACAAGAGTAAATTAAAAGATTTCAGGCCCGTGATCACAAATGAGAGATCCTTGTAAACACAAATTTTAATTCTAAATTTAATAAAAACAAGAAAAATGGACATATTTAAATTGTATTAAATACAAATATAACAATCATCTCAATCGATTCTCTTGAAAATTTGACAAGTCGAGAGTGCGACATTTGATCTCAATCTCTGAAGCAGGTCTGGTTGAAGAAAATAATTTTTGAGCTTAAAGTATTGAGCACTGATCCCTTTGGCACGTTGTAGCTGAAGGCTACTCGTAATTTAACCATTTGAATGTTTACTATTTGACGTTGCAGTTCTTCAAGTTTGCGTATACGAGGATTTGAGTGTTTGATCTCGATAGACGAACCAGATGAAGAACACGACAATAATTTTTGACTTGAAGAACAAAAGTTGTTGAATTAGCTGACGTTGATCCTCTTTGCTTGTAATTGGAGAGCTTATAGAGTTCGATCTTCTGGAGGCTTTAAATGTCAACAAATATCGAATCTTTCATGCAGATCTAGCTAAAGAACTCTGTTGTAGTTCTTGACCTTGAGGTGCTGCAGATTCAGAGCTTTGATCTTGAGCTTCTCTAGGTAGCTGGAGGCCGCTTTGAGTTTGATCTTTTGAAACCTAGAGACGCCGAAATGAAGAAAAATGTGGTGAAAATGAGGGGGAGGACTCTACAGATATAGGGTTTGAGTTGAGCTTAAGGTCTAAACCCAAGTTAATTAATCAATTATTTATTTTTAAATAAAAAAATTATTATAAATTTCTACATCATATTGACACTTGAGAGCTTCTATTGACCAAATAGAATTATGAACTTAAATTTCACATGACTTTTTCTGGTTTTCTAATTTGAAAACAAGTTTTACCTCCTATAACCCTATCTCTCAACAAACTCCTCTCTCACAACACACCTTATCCCAACTGAGGTGCCAATTTTTCCACCGCACTAAGTTAGATTAAACAAGCTAGTAATTTATAGGTAAATACATACATAAATAAATAAATAAACTCAAATACTACTCGATTTGGGCTACCAAATACAATTAGAAAACTATATAGAAAAAGATACACTTAAATTCACAACAACTTTGAGCCGAGGCAATATGCTCTTTTGAATTTCATTAAACAAAATATATATACTCTTTCGAATAGAAAAATGCATCAGTCGACACCACTTGATCAGAGACCCCTAACTCGAATATGGAATTTTGGGATAACACCTAAGAAATTTCCTCGGGATATGTTCATCGAAAATACCTTAATCCCTAAAAGCATCACGTGGCATGTATTGGAAAAACAATCATCATATCCTGGACCGTATAACCAAATCTTTACATCAAACTTCTTGATGCCAAATGTTTGAATATAGGTATCCCATGATTGGAGTTGTGCGTAAAGCATATATGAATTTGGGTTTGATATAATTGTAGGGAACAATCTCGAGCAAATAAGACGACAAAATAGCATTAAGAAAACGAATACAAGACAAAATTAGGGAGACATGTTTATTGTGGAAAATCAAATCAAAGAAAAAATGGTGACAAACAAAACTCATATAGTAAATTAGTAGTGTGCAGAAAAAAAGAAAGAAACTCTCTAATGGGAACTTTGTTTATGTCTGGAAGCCGCTAGGAAAATGTCAAGGTGTTGCTAGGTGTGCCATCCAAAAGGGTCCTGTGAATAATCAAGTTGGCGTATGATTTGGTTAAATAAGTCGAGCGAAGCATTCAAGGTTCTCCAATGGGAACTTTGTTTATGTTTGTGCTTTAGTTTTAGTTTTAGCTCGTTATTTCTTCCAATTTTCTAGTTGTTATTACCAACTTGTAATATCGTGTGTCTGTTTATCGTGTTGTCTCTATTGGCCAAAAAAAAAAAAGGATCACGAACGAGAGACTTCATCTCTCCAGAAACTACTCTCTCACCAGACCCCTATCCTAAAGGAGGCGCCTATTCTATTGCACGAAACTAGTTAATACAAGAATTGTCGGTGAACCACTATCATAAGTTGCAATAAGTGTATGCTAATATGGTTTCGAAAATTTGCTGGTAGGTGGCACACATTTTTGGAAACTGACTGGAAGGTCATCACTTTTTTTTTAATACACTCTCGAGCGACGTAATCCTTAACTAAATGCCTCTTGTGTGACTTATATAGGCACAATGTCGCCTGAAAGTTGAAAAAGTGAATTGGACCCCTTATGTTTTCAGTGTAATGCCAAGTTTGGCCTTAATTTCCTCTTCTTCTTCGTTAATCTACAATTGACATGAACTATCATCATCTTCCTCTTCGATCTCTTCATACTACATTACAACCGTCTCTATTAAATCCTTCACTCACCATCTAAATCATCGTCCGAATCACCACTAACAACCACCACCACATTCAACCACCACCTAACAAACACCACATAACCACCACTTGCTGCCGGCCAACACCGCAAGCAGCTACCACCCAATTAAATCGAAAATTGGATTTCAATCTCACTCCTCCCTTTCCTTTGAAATTCGAATTCAATCACCACCAATGTAAAAACACACACACACCCACCAATCTCTAAACCAACAAGTAATACCATAAACTTACTGAAAAAATCCCAATTGCCGCTAGAAAGTCCACCTAAAAATTTTCGTCGATGTCCAATCTCGTGCAGAGCCAAACTATAATTCAACCTGGAACACCAACACCTTGTTGTCAACCCATACCATCGAAAAACGTCGGCTGTCGCACCTAGGGCTGGCAATGAGCCAAGCCAGCTCGTGAGCCCTCGCGAGCCAACTCGGCTGGAAGCTCGATAAGCTCGGTTCGCAATAAGCTCGAGGCGGCTCGGGCTCGAGCTCGTCACATAAACAAGCCAAGCCAAGCCCAAGGAATCTTGGCTCGTGAAGCTCGTAAGGCTCGTGAAAACGGAAAATTAGACGAAATATGTTGTGTTTGATAATACAATTTTCAAATAAAATTATTTTATTCACATGAATTGAAACTTGTGCTTTTGATACATCTTTTTTTTTTATGTGTTATAAATCCACGATCACAAATTATTTTCATTATCGCTAATAGATTACTTTATTTTATATGCTATAATTGTTACTTTGAATTAATTAATTTTCAATCTTATATCATTATTTGACTTTGTTATAAGTGTTTTTTTACTATTCTTTATTTTAAGAGTTACACTTTATTATTACTTTGTAGGTCAACAAAATGACTAACAATGAACAAATATGGGCTCGTTAAAGCTCGTGAGGGCTCGCGAACCTTGGCGAGCCAAGCCGCAAGCCTAACTTTTCGGGCTCACCAAGCTCGCGAGCTAAGCCAAGCTTGCAATGTAGCTCACGAGCCAAGCCTCGAGCATGCCAAGCTGGGGCTTGGCTCGGCTTGTTGACAGCCCTAGTCGCACCACATGAGCTCATCTCTGTACTTGCTCTACTTTTTGCAAGATAAGAAGAGAAAGAAAAAGGTTGTATCCAAAGATGGATATTTGGGAGTAGGAGGAGAAGAGTTGAGATCGATGGTTGTGAGAGAATAATTGCAAATCAACGAAGATGAGGAAAAGGAGATGGAAGAATAGGTTAAGGAAGAGTAAGAAGAGAAACGAATGATTGATGTTTCTGCAATAGGAGGTGACTAAAAATGGTTAGGATTGAGATGAAGGAATTATAGATGAAGACGATGAGGTAAAAAGAGAAAGAAAGATGAGGAGTAGATTGAGTTAAATTAAAGATGAGAAAATAAGGGTATTTTCATCTTTTAAAACATATTTTGTTGGATTTCAATTAAAATAGTCGGATTGTCACTCTACAACCATTTAGTTAAGGTTTATGTCACCCGAGAGTATATTAAAAAAAGTGATGACCTTCTAGCCAGTTAATTTTCGAAAATGTGTGCCACTTCCCTGCAATTTCTTGCTATGATTTAAATTAAGTTTTTTTTTTTTAAAAAATAAAAGTTTAACTATGTGTTAGAGTTTGTACTGTAGGTGGACATAGTATTTGTAAAAAGACCACTCAATCTATTACTATGGTTTTTGAACAGCCATATATACTCATACCAAAGTGTAATGAAAAACTATGAGAATCATTCCTTAGACATACTCATACCAAAGTGTAATGAAAAACATAGCTTGATGACAAAACCATAAACTAGTACACTTTCCAACTACCACTATAACAGATGTGGGTGTCAACACATCTTTATATTATATACTATTTCATATCAACTCAATTATAAGACATTAAGTTTAGGTTGATTTGCACCAAATACATGAGCAACTAAACCAATGCACCAAATTAACCACTCCATTTCATCTCATCCGCTCCACTCATTCATCTAACCCAAACTATATATACCTTCCTCCTCACCCCATCTCTCCCACACCAATTCAAAGCAAATCCCTCAAATACTTTAACTCCTAATTAACTCATTACAATCTCCATCACCCTAAACATGGCCAATTCTTCCTCTCTTGTCACTGCTCTCTACATTGTTCTCCTAGTATCCCTCACCATTACCGGGCTCGTCAGCTCGGCTCGAGTCCTGGACCAGCTTGACCCACTGGCTCCAATCCCCGACCCGTCCGACCTGCCAGCTCTGCCACCAACACCGGGCCCCACTGACATGTCAGCGACCGGTCCAACCCCAGAAGTTACGGCACCAGTTGATGATCAGCCTCAACCTGACCTAGCTGGTCCAGCTATCGCACCAGCCGGTCCAATCCCCACCGGACCAGCCAGCCCTGATCACGCGGGGCCCGTGATCTCCTTCTTCATGCACGACGTCCTAGGCGGGTCCCAGGCGTCAGGCCGTATCGTAACGGGGATCGTGGCCACGTCGGAGGTGAACGGGATCCCGTTCTCCAAACCCAACAGCCAGGTGTTCCCCGTAACGAACGGGGTGCCTCTGCTCAACAACAACAACCTCATAAACAACAACAACGTCCCCTACTTAGCCAGCCTAACCGGGCAACGGTCACAATCCCAATCACAAACCCTAATCCAGAACACGGGCACCAACACGGCCGTGAACGGGGGGCAGAACAACCAGGCCTTCGTCACCCCCGGGCAGCTCCCGACCGGGGCAGCTCTCGAGAAGCTGATGTTCGGGTCGGTCACAGTCATCGACGACGAGCTGACCGAGGGGCACGAGCTCGGGGCCGGGGTCATGGGCCGTGGACAAGGGTTCTACCTCGCGAGCTCGTTGGATGGGCAGAGTCATACCATGGCTTTCACAGCCATTTTGCATGGAGGTGAGCATGAAGAAGTGGACACGATCAGCTTCTTCGGAGTACACAGGACAGCGTCGCCAGTGTCGCAGATCGCGGTGGTGGGTGGGACGGGGAAGTATGAGAATGCCAAGGGGTATGCCACCATTGAAACTCTGCCGCAGGTGGATCAGCATACTACTGATGGGGTTGACACCATTGCTCATATTAATGTCTATATTTGAGTATCTCTACTTGTAAATGTGTTTGTTTTAGTTGCTGGGTTTCAAAGTGAGGATTTCGTAAGGTTTTATTTTGTTTGAGATTCGAGTTGGATTTGCCTTAATGTCTGTAATGTTCATGAGAGGTCTTATGTAAGTTTGTGTTTATATTGCTTCAAACAGTTTATGTAAAGTTTCAAATTAATTAATGATATGTACATTTTGCTTATGTTGGGTATCATCATTGAAATTGGATTATACTTCCATATTACTATGCTCATCTATTCATAATTTATAATTTATGAGCATATTATATATATATAATGATACACATCTTGACTCAAGATAGTTAAGAACCATCTTGAATTGTGCATAATTCACATTTTTGTAATTTTTAATAATATTTTCAAAAAGTTATACAGAGGTACCTTCTGTTTTGTGGAAACTATTTTTTGGGACCATATTATCAAAAATATATTCGGATGAATAACGATGTCTAATATCTATTTTTTTGAGACAATATTGCCGGAAGTGGCCGGAATCTGGCTAAAATTTTGAAAGGACTAACCTACGTATCCTTATATTAATTTTGAAATTACCAACCTAGCCACTCAAAGTTAATGTTCAGCTGGCAAAAAATACAAACTCCAACACTGAAACAATATGCCTTGATTACTCAACTTCCTCTGACAGTACACTACCTTTCAAATTGCACAAGGCTTCCTGACGTTGATGTTCTTCCCCCTCCCCCCCCCCCCCCCCAAAAAAAAAAAAAAAGAACTTGCAGATGAGGGTTTTAGTTCGTCTTCTTCGACGGTAACAGGCCATTCTTGGAGAAAGTCGTTCAAATTTAGCATCTTTGAGACTAAGTTTATAGCAGAGCAGGGTAGGTGAAGAGTTTCTGTCATGGTGAGTTGATTTTCCATGTCGTTTTTCTTATTTGGTTTTCGAAGACATTGAATTTCGGTTTGATATTTGAAACCCTTGTCTGCATTATTATCTGGTGATTTGATATATTTGGGCCAAGTTCCTGGGGTATGGTTGTTGTTTGATATGTTGAGAATATAGAGACCAGTAGGCTATTCGGTACTGAATTTTGATGATTTTATTGAATTTTGGTTGTTATGTGTTGTAAAGGTTAAGTTTTTTTTTTTACATATTGTACGGCATTGATTTCATACGCTCCCTATTTTGAAGATTAAATTTTGGTTGTATATTTATGGGTTTCACAATCTGTGACAATCATAATGTATACACTCTGCTTCATTGATTTCATATATGCCCATCATAATATATAGATTTTTCAGTGATCTCTCCTCACATAATGTATATATTGGTTGTTTGATATGTGTAGGTTGTTCGGTCTTTACTTGTTCATTTCAAAGGGTTGATGATCAGATTGGATGATGTTGATCTGGAAAACTACAAACTCGTTGATATGTTCTTGGTTGTACGGTCTTCATTTGCTCTAAAGGAAGGAATGCAATTCCCAAGATATGTCGGTTTCAGATGGCATCCACCTGGAAAGGAAGGTCAGAGGTGGCCTCTTACCTTTCCAGAAGATTGGACATCAATGTTGAGAAACTGGTTAAAGGTGAAGACCAATTATATTCCAATCTACATGGATGAGTTGAGAGTGGCTACGTGTTTACAGTTGGAAGCTGAAGCTTTGGAGAAGAAGAATCTTGCTGGTGAAAGATCATCAAATGTGGAAGATCCAACGCCTAGTCAAATAGGAGAATGGGTTGACACCTTGATTGTGACCCCTATTGTTGAAGTTGGTCAGGGCCCTACTCATGTAAACACAACACAACCCAAGTCACCTTTGGGGAGGCCCAAAAAGCTACCAGTTCGCAAGTCAAAGTCAGGGCCTAATCATGTGAAGACAACGCAACCAAACTCAAGCTCACAATCCACAATTCCACCCCAGAGTGTGTCTACAAGCCCATCCTCACAATTCACCCTTACCCAAACACAAGTCTCCAGCACTACCCATCAAGTATCTGAGGTGTATGATGGAGTGGGTATAGTGAGCATTGAGTTACATGGATTGGATGAGTTTGATGTAATCCATTTATGCCAACCGGAACTAGATGATGAGTGTGATGTGTTTGATAGTGATGCATAGGCAAATGGTGGGGAAACACCTAGTGAAGGCACTGATAATGATGATAGTGATGGTGAGCTCATTGCCTCTAGTGATGAACCAAGTAGTGATGATGAGTCACTTGATGAGTCAGAATGGGATGATGAGGCAGAATCATTAGATGAAGTTGACTTAGAAGATGAGGTTGGACTACGTATGACCTTAGGACATGATAATTTTATGGATGATAGTCTTGTTGTTTCAAAAATGGCTAAGGGTTACAAGCAAGGGAACTTGTGGTCAAAAGGTAGGGAAGAGAAGATCAGTCTGAAAGTTGGTGATTTGTTCACATGTAAAGAGCAATTCTTGAGTGTGATGAGAGATTATTGTGTTGAGAATGGTATTCAGTTGCAAAAGATCAAGAACTCAAGCACAAGATACACAATGAAGTGTGTGATGAGAACTGTCCGTGGAGGGTTCATGCATCAAAGATTACAGTTAATGGCAACACATGGAGGATTAGATCATTGGTTGAAGGATGCAACTGCCATAATTACCAGCGCAACAAAAGTGCCACTTCAAGATGGATGGCATTGAAACTATTGGTTGACTTTAATGATAACCCACACATGGACGTGAAGACAATGAAAAATATTATGATGAGGATGTATGGTATTGATGTTCCAGACTACACATGTTGGAGAGCTAGGAGAATTATGAGGGAAGCTGTAGATGGGAGGCATGATCAAGGGTACAAGTTACTCCCTCATTACATGGAAGTCTTCCAAGAGATGAATCCAGATTCATTATGTTTCATAAAATGGAATGAAGTTGGCGATGGAAAGAACCCCACATTTAATAGATTTGAGATATGCTTAGGAGTCGCCATTTTAGCATTCAAAGACTATTGTAGGCCTTTGATTGGCATTGATGCTTGCCACCTAAAAAGTCCTTACAAGGGTGTTTTTATGGTTGCCATGGCTTTAGATGGTAACAATGATCAATTCCCTTTGGCATATGGAGTGGCTCCAAAAGAAGACGAGGAAGAATGGACACACTTTTTATCTGGTCTTGCATGTGCCCTTAGTGCAGTAGAGGATAATAGCAAATATACAATAATGTCTGATAGACATAGGGTAAGTTTTAAGTCTTTAAATTTTGAACATGTATGGTTTTGTGTAATTCGATTCTCATGTAATATTAACCTTTTAAGCTTTTGTATACGTTGAAGGGTATTATTGCAGCTTTGAAGAACGTCATGCCTCAAGCTTCAAGGAGAATTTGTGTTCTTCACATGTATAAAAACTTTGCCAATTTATATCCTGGTAATTGTTCTTATTGCTTGGCTTTTCGCAATGAGATAGTCATAAGAAAGTAGAAAACATAATTTAAATCTATGTTCTGTCTGGCAATTAGGCTATTGTCATGTGATATCTCATTCTGTCAAAAATTCATAACATACATAAGCTAATGAAACCTACTATCATGTATCTCTACTGTTGTATATTTATTTAATATAAGTACAGCTTGTTTATATTATTGTGAATGATTGTCTCTTCCTTACCTCATTCATTGCAAGAAGAAAATTCCATCTTAATTTTAATTACAATTTGTATTACAGCTTGTTTATATTATTCTGAATAATTGTGTTGGATGAAATAGGCCCTTGGTACCATGCCTTCTTCTACTTAGCTACCAATGGGTACAACGAATATGTATTTAAAAAGGCGATGGATAAAATAAAAGCAAAGGATGCATCTGCATACAACTGGTTGAAAGGCAATGAGCCTATTGAGCATTGGGCAAGGTTTAAGTTCGATGAATTACTTAAGATGCCTGATAACACCAATAATTTTTGTAGAGAGCTTCTACAAGGCCATCAACAAGCATAGGGGAAAACCTATTTTTACTATGCTTGAAGAGATCAGGAAGCTCATTAGTACTCGATATGATAAGAGATTCCAAAGGTCAGCTACATGTGATGGCAAGGTGACACCGTATGTGTACAAGAAGCTCAAGATAATTGAGTCAGAATAGAAGAATTGTTCCCACTTAGTGCCAGCTGGCAATGGGGTGTTTCAAATCAGAGAAGGTCAGACCAACTTCACTGTCAAGTTGGAGCAACAGTTCTGTGATTGTAAGAGGTGGCGAATTTCCGGTTTGCCTTGCAAGCACGCCACCTACTACATTAAACATCTCAACCAAAAATTAGATGATTATTGTTATGAATACTTCACTGTAGACAAGTACAAAAATGGCATTTTTTCAGCCTTGGAAACCATTATATATTGGATAGATTGCTTTGCTGATTGAGTACTTCATTTCACTATTCACAGGTATAGAAAGTTGTATGACAACATCATACACCCGATCCCGGACCCTTGCTCCTGGAAAGAGACTACCCTCCCTGAATTAGATCCACCCTTTGAGTTGAAAAAAAAAAAAGGAAGACCAGAGAAACACAAAAGGAGGGAATCAAGGGTACCAAAGATGGAGTGCGACTTACTGGCACCAAAAGATGCAAGGCATGTAATCAGATTGGTCACAACAAGACCACATGTGAGCGACCAAGAGATGAGAACGGGAAGCTTCTGAACCCATACAAGAAGAAAATAAAGCCAAAGGCTGAAAGACCAGTTGGAAGGCCCCCCAAGAGCCAAAAGGGGAACCAAATGAGCACCCCAACAGCAGCTGCAACTCAAGCTAGCCAAATTTCTTGACAAAATTGTATGTTGAACAGTAATTTTTGGACATGTCATATGTCTCTTGTCTTTTTAGTAATTGACGTTGAACAGTAATTTTTGGACATGCCAAGCTAGCTTGAAGTTGGAGATTTTTGTATTTTTAGTGGTACTAATAGATATAGTGCAAAACTTGTGTTGCACTTGCAAGTACCTGTGTAAACAAAGGGTGCAACTGATGTTGGATTTTATGCATTAGTTTATTTTAGTGGATGTCTTATATGCATGTTTTCTACAGGTTTGTAAATAAAGGGTGCAATGGAATACATTTTAGGACTTTCACAACTAAAACATGATTTATCTTTTTGGGACAGAGGGAGTAGCAAACTACAGCTTGAGTTTGCAACCCAACTATTTGTCTTGGTATCCCATCTAGCTAGCTTGAAGTTTTATACTTCTATGTCCCTGTATTATCCTACACCTCTTCCTCAATTTTTTTTTTTCCTTGATTTTTTTTCTTCTATGTGTGTAAGTAGGGGGGGGGGGGGGGGTTCACCTTTGATTATAGTTCATCAATGATCAATTAGTCTTGCTTGGTATGCCATTAATATATTGGGAAATTGGATTCTAATAATCCCTACTTTTACAAATTGGATGATGGTGGTCTCTACTTTCACTTTGTATTCTGGTAGTTCAAAAAAAAAATAAAATTGGATTGTAGTGGGACATTTTCAAGAGTATACCCTAAATATCATAGATTTTGTGTTGCATTTGATTCCAAGCTTAGTATAACAATTTACCATGATTTTTAATGAATTTACAGCGTTTCTCCCAATTTTTTTCATATTTTTTACTATTTTTTACGATTTTTTCACTTTTGTTATTTTAAAAAAATCGTAATAATTACTCGGAGTCTCAAAAAAATAATTTAAAAAATGGTTTAGAAACTACAATTCATTAACTTTCTAGGGGCAGGAACGAAAAAAACAAAAACAATGTAGGGTAGGAATGAAAAAAATAAGAAGAATGTGAAGGTGGATTTGGTACCACTACAATCCAATTTTTTTTTTTTTTTTGACCTCCAGAATACAAAGTGAAAGTAGGGACCACCATCATCTAATTTGCAAAACATGGGATTATTAGAATCCAATTTTCCTAATATATTCTTTTGGTAATTCAAAAATAAAATCTTGCTTTATCATTCACCATTCAAAGATTCAAAATGTGATGATTGTCATTAATACATTTTTTTGATAACTCAAAATACCACTCCAGTTGGTACTGTTAGTACTCTCTGGACTGTGGACTTGAGGCTAGTCATTAATTGTTTGATATCTTGTGTGCTTAATCAGATAAATGGTTTGAGAGGCAGTAGATGGAAGATGAAATGCAACATCTCCAAGCCTAGTAGCAGTTTGGGTATATTTTGTCCTGATGATGTATGTACTACTGTCAATTTTGCAACTGTTTGAAACTAGTATGAGTTATCTTGTATTATGTGAGGAGACCTTGGGTAGTCTGTGACAAACATTATGATTATCTGTAACTAATTGAAAATATACCTAAACCTTGAGTAGTATGTGACAAACATTACTTGAAAATATACATTTTTTGGAAGCTATTTGGGACTACTATGACTTGTCAAGATATGTACAAGACCACTAACCAATATGACTTATAGGATCTATAACTCACAAAATGCATATTGTCTGAGTTAATGTCATACTAGTGATTATCTCACAAATGTTTCTCTTACCATGTTAGATTCAATCCTGGAGTAATCTATGACGAACAGGGAAGGCCAAGGGGGTGACAAGAGCACCAAACTATGCCAAATAAATCAACTCATTGCTATAAATCAACTAATTACAATATTACTGATAAAAAACACAAGTATCTTGAAACTTTACTTTCATTCACTGTTGAAACTTCAAGCATTACAATACGAGTACAAAATGTGAATGCTCATTGCAAACACCTCAATACCAACACAGCAACAACATAGAGCATTATCAACTATGAGTCATAGTCTCGTTACAATGATTACAATAACTCTAACAAGCAACATCCCTAA
Organism: Portulaca oleracea; assembly: GCA_029582165.1. Taxonomy (NCBI): domain Eukaryota; kingdom Viridiplantae; phylum Streptophyta; class Magnoliopsida; order Caryophyllales; family Portulacaceae; genus Portulaca; species Portulaca oleracea. Next base: position 41,760,220 of record CM055872.1, on the reverse strand, counting down.
CATAGTTTTCTCCATCTCAAACAATTTCAGCACAACCTAATAGTAGGAACAAGCCTTGGTCTTCGCCTTCGATCGATTTCCAGAATGGTATTAATGAGCATAATTTAGTGGTGTGAGATATATCAGAGTAGAAGAGATTTCTGCACATTTATTTGACACTGATCCTTTGATTCGGTGTTTGTAGCCTCACTGCTACGAACTTTCGGGGCTTCTGCTTTGGAAAATTTTGTCCTGGCCTTTGTCATTAATAATTTGGCCAATGATAAACATGAGTTCTCTTCGGGACTAAGTGAACATAATGAATATAATGTCTCCATCTCCATATCTTTTTGTCTGTGCAAGGCTAATGTTCTCATTAGTACTTGTCAGAAGATTCCAAGCTGTGAAAAAGACTTGTACGAAGGAATCATGAACACAAAGAACCTGAGAATGAAAAATTTTCAATAACGAAATCATATGATAATATTCGAATTTTCCATATATTCCAATTGGAATGAGGAACAAATTCGAACCCTAAACACAACCAACCCAGATATCCCAATTGTACTGAGAAAGAGATGGGGAAGAAACAATAACAAAATCAGTGCAACCATATTTCGAAAACATACCTTGTAAACCCCTTCAATGGCAGCTGGTAATTACCACAGTAAAGATGGAGAGACAACAGAGGGTGAAAGAAAATTCGGGTAATGAGGGTAGTGAAGACAATAGGGGATACTCAGGATAGTGCCTAGTGGTAGAGGGAGTGTTCCGGAAGGAGCAGGCATGGCAGATTGAAGCATGAGGCCTAGGGAATTGATGGGGGTGAGGCTTTGGAGAACAAATTGACGAGAATGAACGAGGAGGATAATTTAATCGTGTTTGAGGGAAGTGAGGTGTTTGATATTATTTCCATTAGGAGAGGCTTGGAAAATATTCATCTGGCTAATGTAAGGTCGTTCCCCACAAAAGTGAACAAGCTAAAGGTCTTGGAAGCTATTCCAAGGGCTTCCTATGTTTCCAAGAATGTTTTTTTCCCACAAGCTGAAGCGGGAGTGTAAATCGTTACCGGAGCTCGGAAGTGTATGCTAGGAAGGGAAGGAAGACCAGGAAGTTGTTTCTAGGGTGGTCAAGAAGATGAAGAGTGTTTGGGAGGAAATATTTTTGCGGGATACTTTGCAGTTGGGAAGTGAGAGGGAGCATATTAACGAGCAACAGTGCATGGGCTCCATGGAGGCAGCCCTTGAAATGCCTCCGCCCAGAAAATGAAGATTATAAGATGAAATTATAGAGGGTTAGGTGATGCACATACATCTACAGTTCCCTACCTTTAGTGGCTGCTACACACCTACAACCTAGACATCTTATGTTGTATCAAGTAAAAAGTCTTAGTGTCAGCCGCTGTTAACAAGCTTACGTCTTTACATTTTCAGTGTTATGATGGTGTAGATGCATATGATAGAAGTGGTGGATTTGTAATTTGTTGGAAGCAGTCTTTCAGTTTTGTTATTGTTTTTCGTTGCTCGTTTGCGTAGTGTGTGTTATTAATAAAATGGGTTGGTACTTATGGTATATAGTTTTTGTCTATTGGCACCCTATAACTCATGAGCATCCTTCAAGGTGGGGAACAATTGGTAATATTCTATCTTCCTTGGATGTCCTTATGTTCTTCTGGGGGACATAAACCAAGTGGAGTACCCCCCCCCCCCCCAAAAAAAAAAAAAAGCTTAGGGGTTTGTGCATATACCTAGAAGAGATCACTTTATTCACTAGAGAAATGAATTATCCCTGATGGAACTTCCAAGTAGTGGTGTTAAGTTTCACATGGATGAATAAAAGAGATGACCCCCATACAATTCTAGAGACTTAGATCAAGATTTTGTTAATGGCCAATGGATATATGACCCGATTTCTGAATGTAACATTTGTTAATCTTCCCATTGCAGTTTCTGACCATGGATCCATTGTTCTCAACACCGATTTCTTAATGACGAAAAGATCGAGGTTTTATAAAGTGGAAAAGTGGTACTTAAACACGGATCCAGTCCAATAGAATGTTAAAGAAATTTGGAGCAAGGATTATCAGGGTACGCCTATGCATAGGATTGTGAGAAAGATAAGTTATGCAAGAGCTTTCTGTAAAGCCTGGTGTCTCAGTTGGAAGTCAATCAGGGTAACCAATGTGAACACGAGCATGACAGACCTAAAATAGGCCCACAAGTTTATTAAGGAGCTAAGGCTGAATTGGACAAAGATTACCAAGTTTTGGGAAGCCTACGGGTGTGTGGAAAAAGCCTTATTAGAAATTGAAGCGTACTGAAGGAGCAAGAACAAGTAAACAGGGTGGCAGAAGGGTGATTAGCTAACGAAATTTATCTTTCATTATGCTAAGGAGAGAACATCTCATAATAGAGTTCATGGTCTGTTGAAAAGAAATCAGGAATGGGCTTATGAAGCCTAGGAGATTGAGCAAGAATTTGTTGCTTATTTCAAGGAGTTCTTTAGTGGAGGAAAAATAAGTGAGGACGAGCATGACTATGTTAGCCATAATTTCCTGAGTAATGTGAGTCGTAAGTTGTCAGAAGGAAATTGTCATATCTTAATGGTAACAATTAGCCCTGACAAGGTTAAAAGGGCAGTATTTCAACTTGGGGTTGAGAAGGCACTGGGACTTGACGATGTTTTGCCGACCCTTTTTCAGCGATGTTGAGAGCAAGCTGGGGAGGATGTCACGGAAGCCATCATAAATGCTTTCAACACCGGTCGATTTGTAAGAGCTATTAATATGACCAACAATATGGAAATTAACATGGGAAATTGGGCTACCTAAATCAATGACAATTGTTCTAGTTTAACGCCAAAATTACCAAGGAAACATACAAATTCTAGTGTTGAATAAATGAAAGGAATGAAATGTGGCAGCAAAGCATTGAACCAACAGTAGCAAATGTAGAAATGTAGAACAATGCCATAGTCAGGGTATGGTAGTGTTGGGAAGACAATTGTCTGGCTTGGGCGGAACAATGGTTGGCGCTATGAGGACAATTTCTAGTGCTGGGAATGTGGTTGGTGGCGCTGGAGTTGCAATGTCTAACACTGGTTCAAAGACAGTGCAGACTCGATAGCTAGAATAAGTAGAGAGTGAGGGGATCGACCACGTGGTGAAACCCAGATGATGCTGTTAGTGAGGGCGGTTGATCAACGGTGGGTGGTTAGTCATGGACAAGGTGAGAGATGGGCGAGAGGTTGGTAGATGCTAGAATCATTTGGTGATTGGGCAATTTTTTGGGCAAGAATGAGAGGAAGGAGTGGCTGATGGTTGCGGCTGTCGAGGCGCCCTTACCTACCTGCGGTGAATGATGGGTTGTGTGCGCATATGTTCGGCGCAACAGATGGTGGGCGATGGGTTGTTGTGGGGACGGAAGGTTGAGCAACGGTTGGTGGTTCGCTATAGGCGGTGCCGGTGACTGACGTGAAGTGGAGGTGCGGTGGCTGGCTAGGGGAGAGATTAGGGTTTGAAAGGAATTGAAAGAACATAGGGAAAATGGAGTTCGAGCATTTTTTTTATTTACAAGGGCACACGCCCGTGTGGTTGCCTGTGTGTAACGCCCCTAGGTTACTAACCACTAGAATAAGCTAATGATATACCTAACCCAATGATTAGCAGCGGATAAATACCTGGGAGTATTACCGCCGTCCACGAAGGTGGACAAGGCTAAGAATAAACCCAACAAAACAACCAAAACATAAACCACTTCAAACTTTGTCATCAATACATAACTTAACTTGAACCACCTCAAGACAACATAACACAACCCAATAAAACTTATACAAGCCAAACTAACAAAAATTTCTCTTAAATCTTCATAAAGAGTCTTTTAACCACCTTCAATCTCCTTAAGAAGCTCTAGGGTTTCGTCCTTCCGGGGCTTTTCCCTTTTCCTTTGCCGAGATACCTAAAACAAAAACATAAAACTTCGAAAAGTGAGTTTAACTCAGTACGTATACCCCTAATAATGTAAGAATCTTTTCATAACTCGTTTTAGTTATTTAGCGCGTTTCCAAAACATTGAAACAATAATAAATAATAAACAAACATTAAAAGATGGCATACTTACATCGCTTGCCCATACTTACTTGTACATGGGAAATGTAACTTAACCTGTACTTAAACCACAATTTGAATGAAAATATTTTTGAGTTCTTCCTTGTAAAAGCAACATACATAACCATAGCCTTAGAGGCAATATAGCATTAAAGTAATGTAGCATAGTTTCCAAAAGAATTTAAATCATTCACGACTTAACATATACGCACACACAAAGCCATAGCATAAACTTGATCTTAAGCCCTTATGAACCACGACTTATAAAAAACTTGGCATGTAAGTCATAAAACTTTTCTTTAGTTCAAAAGACTTGAATAACTTAAGAAGTTTTAAGCTTGGTTATCCTGATATTATCCTGAAGGTCCCCTACTTGCGATCATTGGCTAAGCCTCCGTATGCGCATACCCGGACCGATCGGGAGATCCGGATGGTGGATAATAATCCTACTGGCCAGGTTTTCATGGCGTGCAACTAAGGCACTAAAGATATATTTTTCCTTGGGTGCACTAAGGCACGACTATAATTAACCTGGGGTGCACAAAGGCACATAAACATGTTTTCCTTGGTGTGCACTAAGGCACCATAAACGGGGTGTGCGCTAAAGCACCATAAACATGGGCGGGGCCTTTATTAAAAACTTTAGAAACTTGGAACCTTGACCTCAGGTTCTCAATAAAACGGAATCTTTATCCACATTGTAATCATAACTTAAACTCAACCTTTGAATAAAATTTGTACTTATAACGAATTTTATTCATGGAATACCGTTAACATCCAAATAATGGAAATATCGTAAAAGTTTCTCACATAGAGGGTACGTAACATAAATACTTAGAAATAACTGTAAAACTATCCTGATAACTCGTCGTTAAAAAATTTAAGAATCCATGAGAACTTGCATAAAGTTTGAACATAACTCAGGATACTTTACATTTAAACATGAATAACATAATATAAATTTAGAACTTAGCATAAAAGATTAATTCATAATATTACACATAAAAGGTCAGGCAATATACGTACCTGAAAACGAAAACCCACCGAACGAGCAAGGACTTGAACAGCGCAAAGGCAACGACCACTTAGCGAAAGCTTAGAAAGAGGAAGGAATTTAGAATTAGACTTTCTCATCCAACTAGGAGAAGGGTGAAAAGCTCTTAAAGAATAGCTCCGGTTCGGAAACTAAGAGAATTTTCAACGTTCACAAAAAAAAGAGGTAATTGTTGCTATAGATATCGGATTGCCATATAAGAGTACTTTTCGGAAAGCTCAGGACGCGCCCCACAACTTCACAGTTAACCTTGAAGGTTTAAAAACATGATTATAAAGGTCAACACACTCAATCAAGCAATATGCCCGGAATTTGTACGTGCCGACTAGTGTTTTTCGGAAAGCGACATTTTGAGTTGTATTACCCGGTTTTGGGCCTATAAGCTATCTACGGAAAGCTCAAGACTCACACTCTAACTTTTCTTTTTACTACCAATTGATTTAAGCTTGGGAAGAGGTCTAAATTTAACCCAAAAATAGGGCACCCACTAAACTCTCAATTCTGGAAAAATTCCAGAATTTCTGCCCTTCAATCAAACACTTATAACTTGCTCATCCGACGTCATATGGACGCATACCATACCATTCCAGAAAGATTAAAGTGTCCCCTAAAACTTTCATGCTAGACCCGACGCTATATCAGACTTTAACTAGACGAAAAATAGCCATTTTAATTCTGCCGCCAATGAATTTCCAGATTAGTGCAGTCTTACGGTTTTGGTCATAATTTATTCAATACATAACGAAATATCGATCCGCAAAAGCCGGGTGTTAGCTAACACTTTCATCTACCTAATTAAGCCTTAATAATACTTAGAATCCTTTTTCTTATTTTCTGGAAAAGCAAAACTCTAACAGATTGTAATTTTCAAGGACATCCACCAACATGCAAGTTCAAGCCTTGAGTTTTAACCCAAAAATCATTCATAACACTTCACATATACCACATTCAGCCTTAAACAGTCCAGAGAATCATCAAATATAACTCGTTTTAAGTCATGCAACTCCACAATAATAATCATTTTCATAATCTAGCACCAAACTTCACATGCACCTCTTTAATACACTCCTTTTCCTTATTTTATGGACAAATTATAGACATGCATTTGCATCTAACAAGTTTCCCATGATTCCACAGAAAATTACCCTCTAAAATTACATACATGCTCATTTTCCTTTGAACTTGGAAATCTTCACTCCTTCCTTGAAGAACTCAAGAACACCACTCTAAATTCTGCAAATTAATCATTATTCATAAAGAAAACTCAGATTTGATTCATAAACTCTAAAGAAATTGAAGATAAGAGTTAGGATGGAAGGATTTACACTTGAATGGAGAGAAACAAGGGAGCACGAGAGCAAAGGGGGGCGAAGGACGCCGGCGACCGGCCGGAAACTGCTCCGACGACAGCAGGGCGGCGGCAGACAGGTGGCCGAGTGGTGGTGGACGACTGGTGGAGGGAAGGCCAAGGGACACTCCCAAGCAAGATGAAGAATGAAATGTTTGAGCAAGATTTCAAAATAACATTTGATACTCCCTCCTTCCTTATATAATACTAATGATATAACAAGGCCCAACTCACTCTCTTTCTTCTTCTAGTGACCGGCCACCTTGGGCCCAAATAAACAAATTTTATCAATTTTAATTCTCCCCTCTTATACTTATATCTCCCTAATTTCCCAAATTACTGAAATTTATTAAGCCATAAAAATAACATCAGTAACTCCAATAAAAATATTCATACACCTCCATGAGAATTTTCATAATTATATCCTAAATTGACCTAGGTAAAAGGAGGACCTGATATATGCGTCTCGGGAAAGAATTCGTAGATGATCTTGATCACCATAAAAATTACCGGAAGAGATTCATCAAGAAAAGAATTTAGAACCGAATCATGGATGATCGTCGCACTGTTCAAGTCCTGCAAAACACACACTTGGTTAAGAAAAAACAAAAATTTTGGAACGCGCACTTTAATCATTCGTGATTTATCCTTAACCTTGATTATTAACACTAATAAGTACGTATTAAGGGACAGTTTTCTTCGGGTTGTTACACTGTGCACAGCTCCTGAAATTTGCTATCCATTCTGTTTCGGTCGTGCGCATTCGACATGACCGTGCTCATGGGTAGGGGTGAGCATAATCGGTTAACCGCTTTTGCGGCTTTTGGATTTTGAAAACCTAAACCTAAACCTAAACCGCATAACTGATTAACCGCATAACTAATTAACCGTTTTCAAATATGGAAACCTAAACCAAACCGAAACTGCCGGTTAACCGCATATTATATGCAGTTAACCGCAGTTTATGGTTAACCGTAACCAAAAATATTCACTTTCCTAGTTTTCCGCCTAGAATTTTTAAAAAATCTAAAATTCGCCCATTTTTTACCAATGTAGTAACACAAAATAGAGCCTCTGACCGAGGATTTTTTTTTTTGTTAATTGAAACCGGTTAATCATGGTTAACCGTTTTAGAAAATTTCAAAACCTAAACCGGTTTGGTTAACCGAAACCGCTTTTGCGCAAAAATTAATTCGGTTAACCGGTCAAACCAGTTTGGTTTTACCGGTTTGATTTTCGGCTTAGGTTTTTTGCGCCCACCAGGTGTGCCTGATTGGAAAACATACCTACACTAGAAATTTTCCAACGCACCTTACTCCCTCCTTTCTTTTGCGCTCCAAATTGTTTTCACTCAATGTTTCACCCAATAATGGTGCACACACACATACTCAATTTTTCCTTTTCATTTTTTTCTTTTTCAATAAAAACAAAATAAAAGAAAAACCTAAGTTAGAAAGCATGAAACTTGGGTTGCCTCCCTAGAAACGCTAATTTAAGGTCCTCAACTTGACCTAAGAAACTCGGACGCTATCAATACTAGCAAGAGTCGATTGTACATTGAGGCATGCATCTCACAGTATCATATGTAATAGAATACTAGCAAACATATATAGAAAATAATGTGAGTATCCTCTTGAATTTAACCAATGTCGTAGAAAAATTGAAAGAATGCTCAAAGAAGGTCTACCACACAAATTTTCTAGGCATTCCCCTAGGTATGCACAAGAAGGATCAAATGAGAGGTTAGGACCTCTATAGTCACCTAAGGAAGTAAGGCACACATGCTCGGGTGAGAGGGAGGAATGAAGTGAGGGAAAAGAGTCACATGAACGGGAGATAGGGATACAATATTGGCATAATAGTCACCTAAATCCTCAAACATAACCTCCTCAACAGTTTCATTAAGCACACATTCCACTTTAAAATCATCATATGACTCATCAAAATTATCAAAGGTGATCGAATAAAGAAAATGTAGGATTATACCACATAACGACACTTTTAATGTTAGATGAATACGCATCAATATCATCAGCAATCTCATACTCGTCAGATGAGGAATCTATTCATGAATGGAACGAGACTGCCACTAACGAGAATGCATCATCTAAAACATCAACAAAAGTGAAATTGCAACACTCATTATCATAACCCATAAAAAATTATTCACATTCACACAAAGATGCATCATTAAGAGCAAGGTCTACATCATGATATGAGGGCTCACATGCTAAAGAAGGAGAAGAAAAAGTCATAATAATGTCCCCCCAATCACACAGAGGGTTACTTACATGTAGGGCTAAGCATAATCCAGTCCGGACCGAAATTTGGAGTGGACCAGACTGGACCGAAATTTCAGTCTAATCCTCGGTCTAAGGAATTTTCATTTTCGGTCGTCGGTCCAACCTCCGAACTGAACTAAATGGACAAAGGATTTACCGAGAGACCGAACTTTTTTAATGACATATCTAATTTTTAGGTTTGTACTACCTATTTCCCTCGGCCCCTCCTCCCAATCCCTAGCCCCCAATACCCAATCAGTCTTCGTTGCTTCAATCGCCTTAAATCGCTCAAAACTCGCCTAGAACTCCAATCGACTGCCTGCTGCTTCACTGACCGTCGTCAAAGCTCGGTCCGTCCGGTCGATCCAGTCCCGGATCGAAAAAATTTTAGTCGATCGAGTCCAGGACCAAACTTTTTTCGGTTTAGTCTTCGATCCATGCCAATCCTCCAGTTCGGTCCTCTATCCATTTGATCCAGTCCCGGACCGATACTCACCCCTACTTACATGAATTTTAGGGCACAAAGGAGGAGAAGACTTAAATGCATCAAACAAACAATCCTTAGGTGGGAAAAGTCCTAGCATATGGTCTCCCTCATAAAAATCAAGTGTATCGCTCTTCAAATGATGATCGAGCAAACACAAGTCGGAAACAATTAATTTAAGACCATTTGCAACTCTCGAAAAATACTCATCACAAGGGTCGCACAAGCAACATCAATGCAAGGGCTAGTAGCATGAGTAGATGAATCAAATTGAGCATAACAAAAAGGGACATGCATCGAGAACTAAGGGAAAGGGGGACAAGGATTCATCAATTGTTCCTCAGAGAATGATCTAGCATAAAAAGCACATGGGTAATCAAAAGAAGAACACGAAAAACAACAAGCATCCTCAAACTCACGAGTATCCCAAATCAACCATTCAAACAATTGACAAGCCTCGCACTCACTTTTAGCATGAAATCCGACGTAATCTAAAAGAGTATGAGCCTCAAAAATCACACCCTCATCAACTATACACAATACTTCTCACTTTTTAATAGTAAAACCACATTGAGCACAATAAGCAAGACAGTCATCTAATTGACTCCAATAAAGACAAAACAATTCTTGCTCATATTGAGGGAAGTGGGGAGGATTCACTATTTTTGGATTTTCAATTTTTTTTTTCTTTTTGGATTTTCGAAAGCCTAACAAGAATCCTCAAGCAAGCTCGAAGCCTAGGAAGAAACAAATCCACGACAACGGCGCCAAAATTATTGTTGCACTTTTGGGAGTACGGTTGTCATATCCACAGAGAGTTATGATGTAGGCAATCAAAGCTAAAGGTGTTTCAAGCTATTGAACAAACCAGGTAGGTGATGGTGGTGACGATGAAAACCACAAACTACAGAAGTAATAAAAGATGTTCAACCTACAAAATCAGTATTCAACAAACCAACTAATCTGAACGGTCTAAACTACCAATTCTATACATGTAATTAAGAGTGGTTGATCGCACCATTAAAGAACACCAAAGCCCTCTCTCGAGGGTCAGAGACTTGCCCAAGCCCTCTCTCGAGAGTCAGTAGCTAGCTTAAATATTCTAACTGGTTATTCTCATAGAGTTAGTCTAATTAAACTATAGAAAAGACAACCTTAATCCTAATCAGAATTTGATTATTTTGAAGCTCGTCAAAGTCCTCTCTTGAGGGTCAGTGGCTAGCTTAACTATTATAACTGCTTATTCTTATAGAGTTAATATAATTAAACTAGGAATGAAAACCCTAAACCTAGTTAGAATCCGAATATTCTCATGTCAAGAACCCTAACTATTTTTTCTACCCACACTAGCAAATTAAACTCACTTCTCAGCATAAATTAATTGCCTAAAAAAATAAATGAATACTTTCTCGAGCATTTCATCAAACACGTGGTGGGCAAAGAGAAAACCTCAAACTACAAGCATGAATTTGGATAGATTAGGCCTAAACAAGATTAATTCAACATCAAATACATCAATCACAATCCAAACAACACAACAAACAATGAGCTAACATACGAAAGTTACTAAAGAGAAACAAAACTAATTCAACGAACAAGGATACGAACATAAAAGAGATAAAAAGGAAGGGATAAAAACTTTGTCGTGGATTGGAATTGAAGAACAAGGTTGATGAATTTCTTGCAAATCATAATCTAACCTAATTGTTTATGGAAAGAAGAAACTGAAAACTAGAGGGAGGTTTGAGAGAAAACCTCTCCCCCAAAACCTAGAAAGAAAAGAACGTAACATCCCCCAAATTAAAAAACTGTTTCTAAATAAAATAAAGCATAAAAATTGAAATTGCAAGCTCGTGTAGGGGCGAGCGCCAGTTTTGGAATCTTCTGCCTGGTTCTGGACTGGCGCAGGGTGTGCGCCTGGGTGTGCAGGGCTGGAAAGCTTCAAAAACATCCCCTAGGTTTTGCTAGCTTGCACGATTACTAGTGTACACCTCCTTTGGGATCTTTTACACCTTGTTCACATCTCGACTTCTCCGTGGCTTCCGCATCTTCATTCAACGATCATAAAATGTTGTGAATCACACAAAATTAACTTACAATTGACAAAGTTAAGCATTTTTAGCTGCAACAAGCAAATATGAGGTATAACAAAGTCGATTTTGTACCAAAATAGGTCAAACACCCTCGAAACAATGCTAGAAAACCAAGGTTTAAGTTGGTAAACCGAGGTTTTATCAAATTTACAAAAATAAGATGTGTAAAAATTATTATAGCAAACTTCAAGTAGGATAAATATAAAATATTCAACATATATTATGAAAAGCTATGGCTTATAATATATGGACAACTTTGCTCACATCATTGTTGGTGACAAACTTGTTTACAAGTATGTTTCTTATGTTTCATTAAATAAATCAATGGATATTACTCCTTTTTCTTTTGGGTTTTTGGATGCTCATATTTGTATTTTACGAGTGTTCAACAATAATATACTAAATTTTTTTTTTTGGATAATAATATATTGGATGTTGGGAATGTTAGAAAATAATGTACTTGAAATGATTTCGACGATGATTAGCTCGGTGGCGGTCTTATGTGATAGGTAGAAAAGCAAAAAATTGAAATATTTACTAAATTAATGAAATGTCCGCAAGTCCAAATATGCAAAAATAAATTCTATTTTTTTTAAAAAAAATTGCATTGTTAGATTAGGGCATATGTGCAATAATGAGGTATTATTTTAAAAAATAAAATAAAATAAAATTCATCGCACTTGCTGACATGATATTAGTTTAGTCAACGTGATAATTTTTTTGTCACATAGGACTGCCAATGAATTTGCTATTGTCGAACACCTCTAAAATATAGTATATTATTTTCAAAACAAAAGTTCGGTACATTATTATCCAACATCCCCAAACTACAGTATACTAGCGATCAAAAATCTTTTTTTTTGGCTCAAGTAATTATACAAGTGCACAATGCACAACAAGGGGATGTAGCTCAGATGGTAGAGCGCTCGCTTAGCATGCGAGAGGTACGGGGATCGATACCCCGCATCTCCAATTAATTTTTTCCCCTTCCTACAAATGTTTGTGAAGTTTGCTTGAAATAGATGATTCACATACAAATGTAACACCATATTATTTTCAGATAACATCAAATCTACCATGACAATGATCACTGAGATATATATAACTACCTTTCTTTTCCTTTGCTGGGTAGAGTATATTGGTTTTCTTCTGACCATGCCCATCAGTCACATTACAATCAATATTCTCATACATATAAGAAAACATCAGACAATGGTATAGCAAAAACTTTTCACAATATATAAGTGGCATTTTCACAATTTGATTACAGGAATTAAGGGTATTAATCACGAGAATTTAGCATATGATCTCATTACCAAACAAGTCTCCAAATGAGGGTTAATTAAGGAGAGATGCTTGTAGTTTTCCATTTTGTATTGTTGTTGGACATCAATTTATGCTTTAGGCCCTGTTCTTTTCTGTTGTATTTTGCGGAATGGTATGATGAAGTGTGGTGGAATTGTAGTGGGTGTAGTGGAATTGTGGTAGGTTATTGGTATGTGGGGTAGATGAGAAGAGAGAATGTAAAAAGTAGAGGAAAAAAGTGAAGAGAGAGAAAATAATGATTTGTGGTAAAATGTGGTGAGTTGTGGCAAACTACGGTATACTGTGGTACCGTAATTTGCCAACTGCAGAAAAGAACATGATTTAATGGTTAATTTTTTGTCCTTGTAGTCTAGTTTTTGGCATGCGTTTAAAATATTAAATAAGTGGGGAAGATTAAGACATGATATGTAGCATGAACAGACTATATCTATTGGCCATATTTAGTTCTGGGCCCCATTCAACCAACCCGACCGAGTACCGACCGTCGGATTTAGTGGTTGTGATTATTTTTTCAGCACATTATTATGAGCTCATTTCCACTAAGGCATGTGGGGAATCGCTTGAGATAATCCATTATTTAATTAAACCTACAAACAAAGAATCATCCCAAAACATACGCATAATACGAAGGTGGTAGCGTTCGCAAAAATTCGGGTCCGGATAAATTTGGGTCGGACAAATTCGGACAATATCAAAATTCGGACGAGAAATTCATGTCCGGACTCAGTTTTATTTCGGGTCAAACCGGGTCGGACAATTTAGACGAAGCTAAAATTGGGTTCGGACAATAGAAAAAAGATAAATTTTATGTCTGAATATTTGGTCAATATAAAAATTAAGACGAAAAATCTATGTCCAGACCCGTTTTTCCAAGTTGGACAATTCGGGTAATCTGGGTCGGACAAAATTTTGCCAGCTCTAAAAGGTGGCTGCCCTGGTTATGCTGTGGCCTAAATTTCCAGACTTTCTTAAATCAACTTTAAGCATATATTGTACTAAATCTTTCAATTTTTTATCCGAACCGATAACTCGATCCAGACCAACCCAAAAAATTTAGATTTTGAACGAGATTTTCTCAACTCACACCCGAAATAAACCGAATATGTAAATTAACGGGTCAAACCCAACTTATTTGTTTGACCCAAAAATTTTATTTTTTAAGTTCAATTCCATTGTATTTGTAACTTTTCGTTGGAATTCATAATTGTTAAAGTATAAGATAACCCATTTATTTTTATTTCTCTTATTTAATTGAAATATTTACATTAATCTATCGCTACTAGAAGATAATTGTATTTTGTTACATAGACTATACAAAAAATAGTACTTAAAGACAATTTTTTTTAAAAGAGAATGGAAAAAGGTTTCAGTCATTACCTGCTGAGCTGACCGGACCTGAAACTGAAATGCATTGTTCATACTTACTGGAACCCGAATGACATCTGACCCATATTTACTCAAACCTAATAGACATACCTAACCTATAACCCGCTGCCCACCCGAATTGACATGTTTAATTGTATACACCACACATTCAACCATAATAATGATAATAATAATAATCCAAATTCATATCCAAACAACTACTCACGTCCAAATTGAGTAGTTGACCATCGAAACAACTAACCAAAGTGCTTCACAATTAGACCAAATTCAGATTATTTTTATTAAGCCACATAAGTTGATTGAACAAATCAACTAACCCCAAACTTAAATTGGACCAAATCTTATAATATGGCGGCACATAACTCTCGAAGTGACAATCAAATACCTTGAACAATTGAGCATATATTTACGACCTCAACCTCTACAAAAAGAATGCATGTATGTACTTAGATACAATTGACTGATTCCGAAATCAATCATTCATAAGAATCAAGCCTTCTTCATTTCCAAGGACTCACTGACCCAAACAAAATAAAACCATTTTTGGGACATTCATTCCCTTCACATATTGCTTGCCTAAGTGGAAAAAAACTCACCAAAAACTAAAAACCTATGTATATCCCTTTGGACCTCCACACTTTCCTCTACAAAAAAAAATGCACTAAAAAATGACAAACAAATTCAATCACTTATTTACTTTTCCCTACTTACATGAACAAGAACTAGGGCTCCCAAAAGAGTCCGACCCGGAAATCCGATTCAGCCCGACCTGAATTTTTCGTCTGAATCTTGACCTTGAACTAACTTTTTCCGAGTTCCAACCACAATAATCTTCTCATTTCTATTGTCTGAACCTGACTTTAACTTCATATGAATTTACCCAACCTGGAATAAACCTAAACAATATGGCATTGGACATCTGGTCCGAACCCAAAATGACCTGAACCGTGATTGTCGACTGCCCTAACACAAACACGCCTTCAACGACACGTCCCTGTGCTTACAAACTCCTCCACAAGCTCATCTAAAAGCAACCTCTCTACTTCCTTCACTATCGCATACGTATGCTCGTCTACCTCTAGCCACTCCATCTCCCCTGCAGACACCTTATTGCACACTCCCCTCTTCGCTTCCTCCTCCTGCTTCACCAGCAATGCCCACACCTCCTCCTCCACAGGCTCCTCATTACCGACGAACCTCTTCGCCAACGGCCTTCTTCTCAGACTGTTTACGGGGTCAATAGACTCAGCCATCTGCATCAAACCCTGGTTCGTGCGGTCATACAACATTTTCCTCTCGGACCTCTCCCAAAATGCCTGCTTCCCGTACTTCTTCTCCAATGAATCAAACACCAAAGGGCTCAGGACAAAACCCTGACACCGCCACGCCTCGCTCTCCGTCTCCAAGTTCAGATCGGGAAAGCCGAGCTCGGAGAGGACGTCGACCACATAGGAGAAGTCCCGGTTTTCTGAGGTTCCATGCAGATTGTCAGTTATTTGAGCGTCTTCTCGGTAGCAGCCGACTGAACTGCCCTCGTCGTCCCCGTCGCTAGAGACAACCATTTCGAGCCCCTCTGAGACAGAGTCTAAAGAGATGGTGTCCACTGATCGGAGATTTGGTTCGAAACCTATAGAGAATGAGTGAAACTTTAGCAACAGACATTAAGGTTTCATAGGAAATAGGAATCGAGCGTTTTGTAGCCAGTTTTCCTCGGAAAAGTTGACCAAATTTCTCCGTGTTTTGTTTGGTTATGTTTAATGGATGGAAAAGTTTTTTGTGGGGTCATTACTTCACATCCAACTCAGGGAACATTTTTTCCTTTGGGTCAGGGGGATTTAAAGGGAAATTTTTCATGGCTCAAATAAAAATTCATACTTGGCTGAAATTCTCAAAATACCTTTAGAGTTGAAACCAAGGGTGATATGAACAAAACCTCAGTATAGTTTCGCAATAGCAGGATTTGAGGGGATCCAGATGTAGGTAGTCTTACCCCCATTATATAAGAATACACGCTGATTCCGGCAAACCAAGGGTAATTTGAACAGTGCAAACAATTTTTCTCAAGATTTTAGTATGTAAACCAAACACTCTAAAAAACACTTTTTCATGAAAAATTTACCCATTTTTCCTAGGATTCTACCAAACACACCATAAAATGAATTTTCACTCACCGTGGATACTGGTCTCCAAGAATTCAGGAATCGAAGAGATTTGCTTGGACTCCACCATTGGCTTATTAGGCCAACATCTGCAAGCCTCTGGCCCTTCTAATGAACTCACAGGAGAGACGGGTTCAGAAGAGTTATCTTTCACCTGGAAAATGACGCTCAAAAGATCAGATGCAAAACCCAAGAGCTCGAAACTGGACCTAATCAGACCTGACTATTCCCATCACCCGATTCTGATTCTGACCAAATTCAAACAGCCCATCACCATGATATTTTATACGTAAACCCTTCGAATAATGCATTCAACAATGTCAACATATGCCTCTCCTACCAAACCTTAAGATCGAACGTTACACATCATAAGATAGACAACAGTAACAGTGTGATCACCAGGACATATAGATGGATGACAAACAAACATGCAATAAGCCAAACAAAATTTAGTGCATTTGTACTTTAATGGTCCTAGTTATTCGATAAAGAAACAACATATCACCTGGTGTTTGAAATATATTTCCGTGAAACTAGATCCTTTGTCTTCCAATAAGGTGCATGTACTAGCCTCCTCACTTGACAACTCCCCGCTGTCCCGCTGCAATTTAATACAAGTGCCCATTTTCCTGTCCTCTTCATCAATAATTTCACCATTGTTCAATGGTGACCAGCAAAACCGGTCATCCTGAGAAACATGATTCCCCAGATTCATACCGTCGTCATCACCAAGCGTCGTCATGAGGGCCTCACGGTAGGTAGGACTTTCTATGTATGCCAAAACAGAACTTTCACTGGAGGACTCGGGAGCTGAAAAGTCCTCTTCTGACATGTTCGACTCCTCTAGCTTTTTCGAATGGTTGAGGATTCTCAGAGCTTTTGTGATCTCACACTCCCCTGAAATCAGGCCATCATCAACATCAGGCTTTAATGTCGATCTTACAAATTCACCGCCAAACTCATCTCGCGCTTGTAAGCTCTCCTGTTTTTCAATTCTCAAACACCAACGGCTGTCCAGATTGAGATCTCTTCTTTTGCGCCTAGGAACCCAAGCAGACGGTAATTCGCTTGGCTTCGACAAGTACCTGGCAGCATCTGTACAAGGTCTTCTATCACTCTTTCGCTGAGAAGTTCCCACTTCTCGTTCGGTGTTTGCAACTTCTGAACAGTCTTTCATAGGTGTATTCCGTGCGAAAGAATGTGTCCCAATGCCTCGCTGTGATCTTTCTTGCCAAACCCGCGTATCATTTGATTTCTGCCTTTTTATTGCAGAAGAAGGGGACGAGTACGGACTTGACATGCAGCCTAAGTCAGAACACGAGCTGGAATTACATGTCTCTTCATCGACAGCCATGGATGATTCATTCTCGTCCTTGAAGAAATTCAATGATGACGACCTCTGCCTACGTGTAATGGACGCAATATTTTGACGATAACTATCAGATAGTACCCTCTGTCTCCCATGGGAATTGTTTGCCGGTAAAGGCTTCTCAATACCCATCAGTTTTGCAAGAACACTGCTTGTATTTCTTTCTGTCACCATCTTGCAAGGATGTTTATTCAGAAGATGCCCCGGACTTGAATTCAATGGCTGCTATGCTACCAACTATGACAGGACAATTGACAACGAAAATCCAGAAAAGGGCTGCCTGAAAAATTACTCATGAACCCTGAAAGCAGATGTAGAACACAATAAGCAACTCAGAAACCCTTGTAGAGCAACATATTATAAAGTAAACAGTACAAAGCCATTGTTGACATGTTCAAAGAAAGCACAAATCCATGCATACATAAACTATAATCAGCAAAAGACCCAAAAAGAAGTATGACACATATTCAAAAGACTAATTGTGGTCCAACTTTTTATACACACAAAGGAGGCCAAAGAAAATTCATGCATAATCCCACCTAGATGGAGCCAATTGCATAAACTTGTTACCAATACAAGACAAAAAGGATCCAAATCTGGAGAGTTCCATCTAAGCTTTGCAGTGGCTATCATCCCAAAGCTTAAAACTCCTGATATGTTGATGAACAGAAAACAAATGATAACTAAGAACTATGACAGATTTTGGAGACTGATTTTTAGGTCAAAAGGGAGCTGGGGGTAGTAGTACGAAGCTGATTCCTAGAAATTAGCGACAATTCCAAGAATAAAAGCAAACTGAAAATGGGATTAAAAAAAAACTAAAGATATCCATAAAGAAGAGACCCAATAAACAAAATGGATTACAATCGACATGAACTGGCCACAGAATGATCAAACAAGACAAATGATAAAAACCCACAAAATTATTAAAGCAGACACAATAATTCACTACCTACTAATTACACCCAAAGTTAGTCTAAAACAATTTTTTTTTTTTAAAATGCAAGCAATTTCAGAAACAGAAGCAACCCATCTAAAAGAACAACTCAAACAAGCAACCCAGAAAAGAAAACATACACACACTCGAAATTCAAGCGAAGAACAGAGAGAAAGAACAACTGACCTTGTTGCCCAGAATTTCAAAATTCGAGTGAGACAGAGTCAAAGGGGTGTGCATTAAATGATTCGAGGTCAAAATAATTGAATTCAAACGAGCGAAGAACCGAAAAGGGTAAGATTGGATTCTGACAAGAAACAAAATCCGAGGATATAATTGGAAAGAAAGAGGGGGAAATGAAATCGCAGAGATTATGGGAGGATTAAGAAGAGAAGGAATTAAATTCAGGGCAGAAGATCTTCTCTCTAATCTCTATATGGTTTAGAGAGAGAGAGAGAGAGAGAGAGAGAGGAGAATGAAGAAGAGAAGACGCGCCGGAACCGACGTAAGAAGGTCGGAGCGGCCCGCCAAAGCACTGCGATGGAGCCGCCCACCCAAATTATAGACACATTTGCATTTAATTAGCGCAAATTATACCGTATATTAAAATGTTTTTTTGGTTGATTAAGGTCCTGTTCGGCAAAATTAGTGTTTTAGGTAGCGGAGAGAGGTTTATGTAGCGGATAGCGATTTAAGCAATGGATAGCGGTTTAAGCAGCGGATAGCGGATGACTGTTCAAATGAAAATTGTGTTCGGTAAATTTAACGGTTGAATTAACAGATTATAATGAATTGACATAAAAGGATATGAATAATTTTGAAAGATAAAATTTTCAAAGGGTATTTTTTGACCGAAAAATATGAAACGCTATACTCCAAACGCTAAACGTTAACTTTATTAGCGTTTCACAAAACGTTCCTCAAAACGCTAAACGCTACTTAAAACGCTAGCTTAATATTTACGCAATTAGAATTTTGACTTGGTCAAAACGCTAAACGCTGCCACAAACGCTACTGCCGAACACAGCCTAAGTGGTTGCGCTGATAAATTAATAAAAATACCGAAAGTGTGGAGATATGGATAAATTTGGTGGAGTATAAATAAAATTAATAAAGGTAAAGATATATTTATAATTTTAAATAATTTTTAACAAGATATTGTCAATAAAATAAATCATATTACTTATTAAATATTTGAATATTTAAATTTAAGATTATATTCTACGTGACTATCTCCATTCCATATTAGTTATCCTTTTTAGGAATTGAATAGTCAAATTTTAAAAATTATGACCATGTGTTTCTCAATATAAACAATGATTTGTTAAATAAAATTAATAAATTAAATTCATAATGAATAATATTATTTTAAAAGTATAATATTAAAAATTTTAATAAAATATTATATAAAGAATTATCAATTAAAAAGTAAGATTAAAAATGGTGACAATCAATACAAGGACAAATAATATCAAACAGATGAAGTATAAGATTGATAAGGTGAGAACAAATAATATGATAAAGTTGGAAGAAAGTGAATATTATGAATAAACTTAATATTGTCACAGAATAAAGAAATAAAAATATAGAGTTATTAAAATAGCTAGGCTAATTTTTTATATAACACATTAGTGTAAAATATTTGATAAATCTAAACATTATAATAAATTTTACTGATGAATTGACGATAAATTTTATAAAAAATATTGATTATGGACGTGGATAATTTATTTAATTAGTGGTAATAGTAAGTTTGGAAAATGATGTCGCTTTCATGTACGTCCTACCATGTTGGTCTACGCGACTATGCTCTATAATTCTCCACTTAATGAAAATGAATATAATATTTTTTACGAGGGAAAGTGAACAATCATGCAAATTGTGGGGGCACAGTGCCAAAGTATAGTATTTAAAAAAAGTTGTATTAAAAAAATGGATCTTGAAAAAATTAGTAAAAATAAAAGATTCATGAAGTTAATGGTGGGAGCCCACCATTCACCAATAGAGGTGCATCAGGTGGTCTTCTTCTTTTTTTCTTCGCATTTATTTTTTATTTCTCTTCAGGGAGGGCAGAGGTAATACAAAGATGCACAGTTGCACACTAGTGGTCGGAGGAACTATTTTCCTTGAGTGAGACAAGTAGACAACCGTCTTTTCCATTGTAGCCCTTAAAAGATTTAATAAATTTTTATAATTAATAAAGTTTTATATACTACCTCTGTTCCTGATTAATTGTTTTTAAAACTACTTTCATAAAACCAAGAAATATAGGACATTGAGCAAAAGATTTATACATTGCCAAAAATGTCCTTGAAAATACCCTAAAAAAAAGTGTAAAAGGTGCATTTATCAATGATAAAATGGGTATTATAGTTATTGAAAATGTAAAAGTTAGGTAATTGGACAAATAAAAAGGGACTGAGAAATTAGGTAATTGAACAAATAAAAAGGGACGGAGGTAGTAATATTTAACTAAAAAATTACAATGTTATATTCGCTCTCAAATTTCATTTAGCTCTCAAATAAGTTTTGCTAGTAATATGTTAGAGACTATATGTTGGACTTTTAAAGGATAAGGGTAAGTCAAGTAAATTTAAGTAAGTTTTGGCTTAGAAAATTTTGAAAGAACGTGAAAATTGTTAAAATTATACAAAACATATAACGATTACTCATATTATACATACCTAAATTATCCAACTTTTACAAAATTTTCATGTTATATCAAATTTTCCCGACTAAAATTTACCTAACCAATGGATGCCTGTCATATTCTACTTGGAAGACCATGGTTATTTGACAGGAGCGTTACACATGATGGAAGAGCTAATACCTACACTGATGGTGAAAAACAAGAAGGTCACATTAGCTCCCTTAAAGGCATAACAATTGGCTCCAAAGAATGATTCAAAGCTTATATCTTTCATGATCACTGAACGCCCTGAGTTTAGTGAACAAGAGAGGGTCATTCACGCAAACCCTAGTCATGAGGAGTCGACAGAAGCATCACCTCTCGTCGTCCTTCACGAGAGTTCCGCTGAAAGGGCTTCGTCAGAGTCCAGTCTATGTGAGATCCAGTCTGTAGGAGATCTCGTGAATCCTAATACTGATCAAGGGGTTCAGAACCAAGCTGTTGATCACGCCAAGGGCACTAACAAGAAGGAAACTCATGCTCTAACGGCCTAGTGATTGCAAGGAAGAAGGAAACTAACTTGATTCAGATTCAATTAGGGATTACTGCTGTTCAAATCCCAAGAAGTCTCCTTGTATGGTTAGTCACACCCTGCGATCTAATCAATGTTCTCTTTATTATTATGAGACTTATGAATCAGGTTCTGAAATCCTTCGTCAACAAGTGTGTCAAGGACACATTCAAGTGAGAAAGATCGAATCTTTCACACCATCATAGTTCACTTGAAGGCGCTGGTTCACGTGAGAGTTGTTGAAGCAATCATGGTTCACGTGGGGGGGTCCTGATCCATGTGACTATTATAGTTGGATCAACAAAAGTCTTTGAACTCGAATCTCCAAGTTTGAGGACAAACTTTCTTCAACTAGGGGGGGAATGATGGAAATCAGCTCACGCCTATTCCCCTAAGCGCAATCAAGAAAGCCCAAGTTAAATACAATTATAAAGATAGGGTCTTTCAAGAAGGAAATCCAACTAGGCCCAGCCCAATAAAGGAGATATTGTTCAAGGTAGAGGTCCGAAGGCCCATTCACATGGTTTGCCTCCTATGGTAAGAGGATGTCCAAACATCCTAGGAAAGACCAAGATCACGCCAACCAAGCCCAAGTTCACGTCCAAAGGTCCATTTACAAGTTTCAAGTGAAGTTCACATTTTGATCATTTCAGTTTTGAATTTCAGAGTGTTAATCTTTTGGATATAGCTTTATTTTAGTAGCTTTTGATTGTTTTAGTGTGATTTTTATAATCTTTATAGTTTTGAGTCATGTAAGGTGCAAAGTAAGTTATAAACTTGAGCATCAAGTCATAGGAGTCTAGATTAGTCTAGAACACTCTCAAATGTTCTAGAATGTTTTAGAAGGTCTAGTGTGTGTGTGTTAGGCGTGTGATTAGTTGTTTTGGCGCCAAGAATTAGTTAGTATCCTAGATTAGGTTGACTTATTTTGTAACTAATCCATCTTGGATTAGGAAAGCCAATTCCAATTAGGATAAGGTTGTTGTAACAAGCTCCCCTTAAGAAAAGGAATCCTAATCCAAGGGAGAGTAGTACAGATAAGTCAACTAGGACTAGGAAACCTTGGCTTGCACGCCAAGTTAGAGTATTCCTAGTCATATTAGGTTGGCTTGCACGCCAATTAGAGAGGCATAGTCCATATAGGACTGTTTTAGTATAAATAGCTAGGCTTGTAGCCTTTCAAAGGCAACCCGTTTATCAACCATGAATAGAATCAAGCTTTTAGTTTACCCCTTGAGTGTTTCGTGAAGAACCTCATGTTGATCTCTTCTATTGTATCTTGGTTTGACAATCAAGTGGTTTAGGAAGAGCTTGAACCCTGATCCTAGAAGGTGTTTCTGTAACTAGGATAAAGGTCATGTTGGCCCTAGAGATTCTTTTTTGTGGTGTTTCTGTATCAAGATAGATCCCTTGAACTATCTTGTTATTATCTTTCTATTAATATAGTTAAGATAATTACTTTTTATCTTTCTATCAATATAGTTAAGATAAACCCTACATTATTTCTCCCTCCCTTATTAATCACGTCACCCTCCACCCTCTCTTTCTCTCAAGTCGTCCATTCCCTCCCTCTCTCACAAAAGAACCCTAACAAACTTCTTCTCTCTCCATAACAAACTTCCTCTCCCTTTCTTTCTTAAGGCCTCAAGCCAAACATCCCTTTTCCTCCCTCCATATTTACGTCACCCCTCCCTTCTCCCTATTCAAGAAACAATCTTTCTTGTTCCTTGAATCCACAAAAGTCCTCACGACAAAAGAGCCTTCCATAGATCCTGGTTTCACGTGAATTTCCCCTCTCTTTCATCCATTGTCACGTGAAGTATCCGTACTCCCTAGTTGGTTGCACGTGTAATGATTATTAATGGATCAAGAATCATTCTTTTGGTCCCGTAATACATCAATGTACTGCTCAAATCAAAATTTTATTGTCTCCCTCAACTTTGATATGAGAGAATAAACATGTCAATACGAGCAGGCGGGTTAGTTTCGGGTCAGGTGTATATCGGGTTCAGGAAAATACGGGTTGAATGTATATTAGGTTTGGATAAATACGAATCGGGTGTATTACAACATCAAGGTATATCAACGAGACCTATAAATTGGTAATGTCGTTGAGCCCACAAGATAAATCGCGCGCTTTTTAGAACTTGAACAGTTTCACCAAATGACCTCCAACAATCCCATGCACCAATGTCTTATCCACCATATCTTCTTGAAATCTCATTTTCATAAATAGATATACCCATAATGGTTCTAATACTACATAAAGTTATTGAGCATAAGTCGATTATTCAATCGTTTTCGCTACTCCTTGCCCCTTTTTATTGCTAAAAATATTTTACCTTGTTACCACTTACCACTCTCTAATCCACTATTATAACAAAAAAAAAAAAAGACTTGGAGGTACCTATTTTTTTTTGTGAAAATGATTTCTAGGACCCCATATTTTGAAAACTAATTTTGAAGTCCCTTTCTTTATGTGTTAATATCAGGACCCACTATTTTAATAAAAACCTATTAAAAGGGGTTGTGACTGTTTATATTTATAGAAAAGGGTTTAAAAAGGACCTTTTATGCAAAAATATGATTTTTTTTTTTGGGATTTTTATTAAAACAGGTTAAAATAAACACTATTAACTCTTTATGATAATTTTAATGGTATTAGTTATCACAATATGCTACTTATACCTCAAAAATTGTATTTTCTGTGTGGTTATAGGCTTACCATGCTTAGGAAAAAAAATAAACTTAACTAGAGAATTTTGACTAATATCTTAACGTAGTTGTGTTGGACCGTCAAATTATTAAAGTTATCATAAGCAAGTGCAATTTTTGAGGTATAAGTAGTTGATTGTGATAACTAATACCATTAAAGTTATTATAAAGAGTTAAGATTGTTTATTTCAACCTGTTTTAATAAAAATCTCAAAAAAAATCCTATTTTGCATAAAAGGCCCTTATTTTAAACCCTTGTCTATAAATATAAAAAATTACTACCCCTTTTAATATGTTTCTATTAAAATAATGAGTCCTGATAATTATTAGCACATAAAGAAAGACGCTTCAAAATTAGTTTTCAAAATATGGGGTCCTAGAAATAATTTTCACAAAAAGATAAGTACCTCCAAGCCATTTTTTGCTATTATAAAGAAGAATAAAGGCAAATGGGTTTGTATGTCTCTAATATGATATATTTTGGTGGATAAAAACAATAATTATGAGTGAAAAGGCACAAAAAATTGGAAAGTTGTAACAATAAAAAATATTTACCTTAAAAGTACAGGATTGTTAGTTTTTATTGATTTGAGAAATGGATCGGACAATTTTGGGTTCAGACCGGGTTGGACCCGCTAAATTTTTGATTTTTAGTGTTTGGGTAATTCTCGATTTCTGATCTAGAAATTATATTCAAAACCCAAAAAAATCAGGCGGGAAGCCTAGAGAGAACCATACTTGAACTGCCACTTTGATCTTACTACGCATTGTTGTTTCGTCAACAACAATACTAGGGGACATTTCTTAAAATCAAAGTACTGAGCTCGTATTTCTTACTTGATCAAGGCTCATTTCAGCCTCCTAATTAGCATTTGAGATACTCGCAAGACCTATTATTTTTTTTGATAATTAGCGGTCAAAAGACCCTTACAAAAAATAAAGCCGCAGAGCCGAAGGAGCAATGCAAGCAAAATAGGAGGCTATCCAACAGCAAAAAGAAAGCCAACCAACAGAAATCCGAACATGAGATAGGATAAAACTGAAAATAAAAAATAGAGAATCCCAACACCACCAAGAATATCAGTGACATCCTACTGAAAAATGATAGGTATTTGATGAAAGTCCATTGCAAGATGCTCCAAGATAGACTCTCCCTTTGACAGATTGCAACACCAACAGATTGTCTTTAACAGTCACCAACTGATCACAAAATGAGGCTGTAGTTGGAGATGAAGCCATGAATCAAGAGACAGAAGCAGCACTTTCATGACTGAGAATTTGGGAGCTTATGATTGAGAGCTTAGCACAAACCAGACACATTTAACTATGAGGACAAGTAGCAACCTCCACATAAACACAACCCAGCATGATGACCAGCAGCAACAGCAACAAAATACATCAGATTCGCCAAGAAGAGATGCACAGCCTTGAGAAAATCAGCAGCAGCAACAACAATACAATTACACGAGAGCAACAACCAAAGAGGCACAACCCAAGAAGAAGATCAACTGCAGCAGGAACAAATTACAGCAGTTTACCAAGCTTTCAACCCAAAAACTCCACACAATCAATGCAGGGAAGCGAGTCTAAATGTTGAACCCCCACACAACACCTGATTTAAAACTCGAGACACTGAATCCATCTGATGTAGAACCTTGACCTGTCAATCAAAACCTCATTCAGCAGCATCCACAACCAAATTGCAGACAAAATGCAGGCCCTCAAATTGCAACCCTCATGATAATCAAGCGGTTCATACTCTCAATAAACACACTGAAATTGATGGCACTGCAATGAATCGCTTCCCTTGCATGCTTATAGCCCATGAAGAAACAGATAAACCAGAATTGTCAAGCACACACCAACGCCACAGCTGCTGCACAAGACTGCTCAGCCAATGCAGGATTTCAGCCATCCAGAACAGTCCCCACCTTCTAATCTATCCATTTGCATATTACACATTGATATCACAATTATCATATCCTCCATCAGCAACAACACTGAGAAAAGGTATTTGAGAGAATATTTTGTATGTATGCATGTATCTGAACATTGATACAAGGGGAATAAATAGGAGATGAGAAGGAAAGATTACAGCTGGCAGAAAAGAATCTAACAACCTCCCTGCCTAACAACCTCTATGCCAGCTCACTAACAAATTGATAACAAACTCTATAACCAATTACAATTTACTGTATTCTACATCCCCCCTCAAGGTGGATTTGGTGGATGATCCAACAAACCTAACCTTGAAGACAAATAATGATGAGGAAGTTCACCCAAGGGTTTAGTCAGTATGTCAGCAAGCTGCTCCTTGGATTGAACATGGGAAAGATGGAGAAACCCTTCTGCGAGCTTATCCCTGGTATAATGGCAGTCAATGTTCAGGTGTTTCGTTCTCTCATGAAAAACCGGGTTGGTAGCAATGTGAATGGCTGCCCTGTTATCACAGTACAAGGTGATGGGTAATTGCAAAGGAACACCAAGATCATGGAGGAGATGGGCAATCCATTCCAGCTCAGAGGTAGTACTGGACATAGCGCGATATTCGGCCTCAGCGGAAGACTTTGAAACAGTCTTTTGTTTCTTGGTTTTCCAGGAAACTAAATTGCCACCAAGGAGGACACAATAGCCTGTGAGTGACCTAGCTGACATGGGGCATCCTCCCCAATCAGCGTCACAATAGGCTTCAATATGTAATGTGGAATCAGGAGGCACAGAATAGAACAACCCCATATTGACTGTGCCTTTCAAATAGCGCAATACATGTAAAGCTGCCTGAAAGTGTGGTATTCATGGCTGCTGAACGAACTGACTGAGGTGTTGAGTAACATAAGATATATCCGGACGAGTGATTGTGAGGTATAGGAGGCGGCCAATGAACCAAGCCTCTGAACCAACTCTCAAGCACCACATCACAGCCATTTGAACTACCCTTGCTGAAAAGACAGGGACACCACCATCAGCAAACCAGCAACAGCCTCGCAAACAACTCACAAGCAACTCTGCAACTACTATGCATCAGGATATCGTAAAAACCCAACACAGAGACGCAACTTTAAAAGCTTTCACTTTCAGTTGAAAGTGCCCAGGCTTTAGACAACTTCCTCTTCCTCATTACACTTTTCCTGACTTTTTCCTTTTTTCTCACAGAGAGTTTGTCCAAAAAATACTTCTTTGCATTGACATTTTTAAGTAATCAAGCTTAATTCAACTTTTGAAGCGAAATCAACTGAGTATAAAAGTTTTCCGTTTTAAGGGTAAAAGAATCATTTCAAGTTTGACCGTAAGAGCTCACTGGTATGAGCAGATGAGTTGCACTGTGGTATATCGATTCCTGGGAGCAACAACAGGCGTATATGCTTGATTTCCTCCCTTCCCCATGGACTGGTGAACTCTTTGGACTTTCCCTGAGATAGGGGACCTAGTAGGGGTGGAAGAAAAATCCGGAACCGGCACACCGAACCGAAAATCGGATAAAAAAATCAGAAACGGGCAACACCGTACCGACTTAAAATTCCGGTGCACTGCACCGGAAAAACCGGATGCTAAACAGGGCAGTTCCGGTTTGGGATATTCACACCGACGAGGAACCGGCACCGAACCGTTAATATAAATATAAATATAAATATAAATATAAATATATATATATATATGTATATTTGTTAATAAAAAATTCTACCCAAAAATTAATACAAAAATAGTGTAAATTAACTTGTTAAAAAAAAAATAAGAACATTAGGACATTGGCTTATGGGCCAAGGTAGTAAGAACTAAGAACCGGCACCGAACCTTTTTTTTTTTGATTGAATAGACATGTTTTGATGTTGATAGAAATTAATGCAGTTCCAGTTCACCGGTGAAATCGCACCGTTAAAGCCGGTGCACCGATTTTTAAAAACCGGGTGATTCGGTTCCGATTTAAGATTTTAGTGCACTTTTTCGTCCGGTGCACCGCTTCGACACACTGAAACCGCACCGCAACGATTCCACCTCTAGGACCTAGTACACTAATTAGTCATTACCTTGATTGGCATTATATGTACGTACTATTTATTTTGTTTGGTAGCTAATTCAAATGGTCCCCCAAGTATGCCCCTTTCTCCTTAGTTGATTTCTTAGAAAATTTTTAGGTTGTTTTAATTCAATTTATTGTTGGTTTTAAACGTGTAACATGGGCAAAATTTAACCTTTGTTATTTGATTATTTTCAACCCTAGGATCACTCACATGTGAGGCTAGGCTAATCTTGACCCTTGATTGGCTACTTATTCTCTCAAGACTTACAATGATTCTTATATAAGACCGTCTCACTATAAATTTATCATAAAATGTTTAATATTATGGTAACCATTTATAAATACGGAGTGACTAATAGTTTGTTTAGACTAACTCTAATAAAAGTCACCCCTTAATACATTTTTAGTCACATTCGTATTAAAAATTAATTAATGTTGATATCACTTATTAGTCATAGAAAAATATGAAAAAGGTCACCCTGTAAAGAGTCCGTCCCACGATAAATTTATGTGAGACGGTCTTATACTAGAATTTGCGTAGGGCTTAAACCCTTTTCCTAGCTCTTCTTGCTTTACTATGAACTTGGTGGTGCTTAGAGTTTTTCTTTAGAGTGTTGATTGGTGTTTTCTTTCTATCAATACTTGGTGAGGGCTAGCTTTCGGTTCTTCTAAGGCTTAGAGCCGGTTGAATTTTTTTCATGCGTCAACCATGAAAAGCCTAGACCAATTTAGTGAATTTATACCCTTTAGAGTTGATCATATCCTAGTTTCTTATTCTCTTTTTCATTACTACTGTTGTTTTGTGAGTTTTGATCAATCTTGGATTGGTTATTGTTCGGCATTTCATGCTAGAATGAACACATAGTCTTGATAACATGTGGTTTAAGTTTGAATAGTTTTGGGGTTAATTTGAACACGAAGTATACGCAAGTTGATCTTATTTGATTAGTTTTTTTTTTTTTAAATCCTTGAGTCCCTATTTGAATGATTCAAGTTGTGAGTGCTTGAACATTGATACTTGATTCCATGTTGATGATACTTGATGACTTTTTGGAGGATTAAGAAGGGTTATTTATTTGTTGGAGGCTAGAAAAACTCCTAGGACCACATTGAACTCAAAAGACCATATGATGCTAACTTAAATGTTTTGAACATAGCTTTATTTTGGGTTTTTTTTGGAGTTCTTCAAGTTAGACTATCTTTCTTAGTTAACTTTTTGGTCTCACGCATATATCATAGATTGAAAGTGGAGGCATGAATTGAGGGCAAAGATATATAGTTTGGGGGGGGGGGGGGGAGCTCAACAATGTGATGACCCACCCAGTGTTTGATAAAATTAAATTAGTTTGCATTAAGATCTAATAAAATATTTGTATAGTGGTAGTTATGACCCATTCTATTAGATTTGATGTCAAGAGTTTAATACCTATTTAAAGCTTCTTTTTTATGCTTCTTCCAAATTATTTTTCTAGATCTACTTCATGTCCCTTCTTTCCCTATTTTTTTAATGTATAAAAATTGATCAACGGCAATGAAATTCCCTACATCTACCCCTACCCTCGATGAATATTTCCTCCCAATTTCAAATGATGTAGTAATCTCCTACTTACGGCTTGGTCCACACTATGGATTGTTTCCTCAAACAGGGAGGAACTGAAAAGACCAGAGCCTGAACCTGGTTGCGAGTTCCTACCTAATGCGCCACTTTGTAGTGTCTTCTTAAACCCTATTAACATAATAACCTTATTAAAAGGTGATGTAGGGATGGAAGATGTGAGAAATAGAGAAGAATGGATGGTCAAACACTCACCAAGGATGAAATAGAAAAACAACAAGGATCATTATGACAGTGAAATACTACTAGTCAAGGAAGAAAAGTAGCAATGTAGTGAAAAAATAATAACCTCAAAGTGTAAGACACACCACCAATGAGTTGGGTAGGGTCTCTTATAATTGATTAGAAATAAGACCACATCACACAATAATCAATTAGAACCTTTTAGATCAGTACCTTATGAAAGAACGAAGTTCCCCTTTCACCCTCTGTCAGCCACTTCTTTTTATTAAATTTGCCTCAGAAATTTTGATTAAACAACAACATTCTTTCTCTTTGCCGAATAAGTCTGATAAACCAATCATTAAACTAGATGCTTTCAGGATGTTGTACAAGTTTAGCTTCTACTGCATGTAATTTGGAAAGCTTATCTTCCAACTTTTGTTTAAAATTTCTTGAATGGGAAAACTCCTATTGTCGGAGCTCATGTTTAATCTTTTTGAGCTTTTTGACAATGCAGAACATGGCAAAACCTTGTACTTTGAGATTCCAACCTTTTTTTATGATATTAGTAACCTTATCAAAATTTGGCCAGTGTTGACCAAACCTGAAGGACCGACTTTTTAAGTTTCTTTTTTGTGGGTTCGTGTCAAGCACGATATAGCAATGATCTGAGAAAGAAAAAGGTCCATGAGATAAAGTCGCGTTTGGGTAAAAAAATACTCCAATCTTTATGAGCAATTGCTCTAGCTATTCTTTCAAAAATTTTATGCCCGTGTATATATTGTCTTTTTCCAAGTATAGGGGCACCCAATAGGGGGAAAATCTACTGCTTGTAGCGAGCGAAAGAAATTGTTTAGCCTGAAGAAGCGGTTTTCTTGAGGCATGGAGCCTCCGACTTTGTCTTCCTGACAAAAGATTTCATTACAATCTCCAATTACACACCAGGGAAGGTGAAAAACTTGGTTAACTAGTAGGAGAGACTCCCAGAATTGATCTTTTTCACTAGGCTGAGCCGGTGCATAAATCCCCGAAAGAATAGATTCTTTTCGTGAATCATTCGGTCTGTTTTTGCAAAAGGTGGACTTCCACATTTTCTATGTTCCACAAGACCCATAACCCTCCAGAGTGAATTCTTGGACTTAAGATTGATTTTTCAAATCTTAGCCTTTTTAATAAACCAAAAGCAGTTTTTTCATAAGCCATTGTTTCACTTAAGAAAACAATGCCCGGTCTCACACTTGAAGTCAGAACATTAATTTCTGCTATTTTACAGTCATTTTTAGACCTTGAACATTCTAGTAGAGGACTTTCATTTAAGTAAAGTCAAAAGGTAAATTTGCGCTTTCAGGACTTGACCCTATTCTAACCCAAAAGAAGTCAACTTCGCTATGCAGCTTAGAAAAAAAAAAAAAAAAACTTTTGCACACAAAAAAGAACTCCAGCAAAAATTTTTGGTTTAACACAATCCCTAACGAATGTTGGGCTAGTCTTTTCAGACAGGAAACACTGTCCTGCAAAAGTTTCAAACAAGAGTCTCCAAGATGACAATAAACAAGGGTACTAGCCCTTAATTGCCAAAACTTTTTCTGGATTAATCTCCAACTTTCAAGAAAAGTAGGATTAGTTCTTATAATGGATAATTCCATTGGGATGCTGACAAAAATCAGCTTTACAAAGAGAAAGGCAAAAACACAAAAGAAACTAAGGAAGATAAAACAATCAACATACAAAGGTTCTACTAAAAACAAAATGGATATAACAGACCAAAGAGAAAAGGCTATTAAAAAAAAGACAAGAGCATCCCTTGGGTAACTTTGACCGACTTTCCACTACAAGCTTCTCCAAGGCTTCTATGAAAAAGTTAATGTCAACCACATCCTTAACTTTGCTTAACTTCCCTTTGAAACCAATGCAAATCACTAAGACAGTGGATAGAGTGGGAATCTTCAATGGTAGTTGGTTCATCACAGGCTTGAAGATAAACCAGCTCCTGACAATCTCGAGCAAGAGGGTTAAGGGAAGCCCTGCACCAAAACGAGCCAAGAGAAGCACATAGACCAACCTAGACAGAGGTGGAGAGAAAAGAAAAAACAAAAAAAAATCTAAAGCAAAGCGTAGACTTGGTCAAAAACCCAAAAACAAAGAGAAGCCTAACCCCTCTAAACACACTCAAAAATATAAACCTCCATGAGAGAACCAACTCTATCAGGACCCAATCCCAAGATGTCATATCACGCACAATCAAGAAAAAAGCCACCCAGACACGGTGAACTATATGCACAACTGATATAAAAATTAAGCAGCAAATGAAACTTTGACCAAAGAAACTAGTAATACCCCAATCATCGTCAAGATTAACCAGGCTGGAAGCATAAGCCACAAGTTGAGGAGATGGGCTCTGGGAACCAACCCAGCGTAAAACCAACATGCATAAGGATAACATAAATGGAGACAACCTAACAAGCATTCTATGTGGAGCCAAAAATAACCACACCCTTATGACATACCACAGACAACCAAAAGTCAAACGAGTAATCAACAATACCCAGCAACCAAGAAGGTCAAAAATTAGCAAATCCAAAAGGATGAGCCACCTTAAACAAATTAAACACTATAAAATAACCTGGCAGCCAGAACATTAGATTTGACACAATCAAGCATCAATTGCAAGAATACAAGTGAAGGTTCTCATAATATAAACACACGACACAGTAAAAACGAAAGTCCACATTGAATGTAAAGACACGAACAACAAAGAAGAGGGTCAAATAGATCAAGCACACGGCGTCCACAAATTAAAAAAAAACAAAAGAATAGCGATAAAACCTGGACTAGTTTGAGGTTGGGTTTGATTCTGAAGGTTATCATCAACGATTAGCGATCGAATCTCGAATCGAGCGAGAGACTCTTCACACTTTAAGATTATCCTGACACATTGAGTATCATCATTTGGACAGATGAATTGGTAAACTTCGATTGGGTCAAGAACAGTATAAATGATGACCCAATCTAACTTCTGAGTGGCAGAGCTAGCCCTAGGTTCCGATAAAGGCAGACGAGTTCTTAACTGCTCCTACCATCCAACTTTCTATTATTTGTCAAAAGTATCATTGTACTTTTTATTTTATCAATTCTACCATTACGAGTGAAAATACTGTCAAAAATATCACCAATTTAAAAAAGAAACTGGTTTTACCTATAATTGCCGGTCAACTATATATTTTTTTTAAAAAAAAAACCTTTTCTCATTCTAGATCTGACGCTCAATTTATTCTATCTCCATTCTCCATCTTTCTTCCTCTCAAGCTCTCACCTTCCTCCATAGAGCTTCCACCTTCCTCCTATTAGGATCGAAGAGCACTCAAGCAAACCACAAACAATGTAAGATAAGAGCAGAAAAGAAATAAGAAATTTGACCGTAGAGGTTTAACGTTAGAAAAACCCCAAAGCGGGAAAAAAACCACGGAATCGATGCACTAGTAATATGAGGATTACAATTACACAGGTTGTGTTTCTCTCTGTCTCACCACTCTGGGATATTCTTTCTGGGATTCTCAAGGATACATAATAGGGAGAACCTGAACCCCTATATATACTAGGGATACAAGGAAAAACCTAGGTTACAATATGGAAGTCTCCAGCAAAAAGGAAACAACAGCGAATTAGGAAACAACTGTAGAAAGGAAATAGAAAAGATCTCGGAAATATTCCCCGAATACTTCACACAAGCGCTGGCAGCGTCTGAGAAGCGCTGGCAGCGTTCATCATCTTGCGCCCGCTGGATGAGGCGCTGACAGCGTCCTTCTTCGGTCTTCGGTGCTCCTCCGTTCTTTCACTTTTTCTACTTCTCCTTCTTCCTCCCTTCTTGCTTCTTTCATTTGGTCTCCACACCCAACAATCTCCCACTTGGAGATCAAACCTCAACCATCCTCAACTTTCACCACAAGTTCCCCTAGTGCATCGACCGACCTCTTTATCAGTCCGAGAGGCCTCCTGAGACCGCACCCGGCCTCAATTTCCCAACATCCACTAGCTTACCCTTAATCTTATAGACCCACTTCTTCCCGCCTTCTTCCCCGCAGACAATCTCATCGGCTTCCAGGTTCCCTCAAGTGACGCAATCTCATCAACCATTGCGTGCTCCCACTTGAACCGAGCCTCCGCTTGCACAGCCTTACTATAGGTCTTTGGCTCCTCAACATCTCTGGTAGCCCTCCTAGATCTCGTCACAGTAGATGGTGTACTGGAGCTTTCACCTAGCTCCTGTGGTTTAGCTCCTGTGGTTCAGGTCCTTCAGTAGCTTGATCTGCAATCAGTGGAGCTTCCTACGGTTCATCTGTTTCCTCCCTAGGCACACCCAGCCTACCAGAAACCTTGAATGCCACAACTCCCACTAGCTTCTTATCACCTGAGTCACTCCATGCCTCCTCAGGTTCCCTATCAGTTTTGGTGAAACTGACCCTCTTCTCATTCCTGCAAAGCCATAAACTAGAACAAGAAACATAAGAAATCATGTTAGTGCTTTCCCTGATAGAGTACAATGTACTAGATCTCAATCCCTTCGCCACTACCATAGCACCCTTCATGATCTTCCACATCCCTTTCCCGAAGCCTGCATTGTAGCCCATCTCATCGAGTTGAATCACTAAAATTAAATTCCTCCTAATTCCAAGAATATACCTCACATCCTCCAACTTCCAAAGACTACCATTAGCAGTCTTAATCGTCACGTCTCCTGTACCTGTTATCTCATAATACTTGTCATTGGCAAGATACACCTTGCCAAAATTCCAACTCCTGAAATTATGAAATAACTCCCTGTTTGAAGAAACATGAAAGGATGCGTCAGTATCAACTATCCAAGACTCTTCAGGGCTAGACACACTCAAGACCAGAGCTTCACAAAGATCTTCCGCAGAGTTGACAGAGTCCCGGTCATCATTACCCTTCCCCTTCCCAGGTCTAGGGCAATCCCTCTTAAAGGGATCCTTATCACCACAACCATAACACACAACATTGCTCATGTCTCTAGGCTTGCCTCCCCTAGAATTATTCGAATTCCTATTGTTCTTCCTACCCCTGACACTTAACGCAATTCCCGAAGATTCCTCACCAGAATTCTTCCTACGAAGACCCTCATTAAGCAATACAAACTTGACCTGAGCCATTAATATGCTCAGCCACATCCCCACCCTCAGCCATCTTACGACTGGTTAATTTGGTGAACAAATATACTTGATTTGTTGCGATGGGCTTCTCATACATATCCTCTAGGGCCTTCAACAATTTCTTCGTTGTCTTTTTCTCCATGACGTTAAACCTGACGTTCCGAGCCAATGACATCCTGATCGAGGACATCGCTTGTCGATCCAGCATATTGTATTCAGGCTGCTTCATCTCATCTGGCTTCTCCAGCAGCGGAACATGCAGTGACTTTGCATACAACAGATCCTCAATCTGCAACTTCCAGTAGGTGAAGTCAGATCCATCAAATTTCTCTATTTCATACTTATCTCCTGCCATTGTTTGAAAGCGAGTTCTCTTTCACCAAACCTGCAGGCTCTGATGCCAGTTGTTAGGATCGAAGAGCACTCAAGCAAACCACAAACAATGTATGATAAGAGTGAAAAAGAAAAAAGAAATT
The DNA here is from genome assembly GCA_029582165.1 of Portulaca oleracea. NCBI lineage: Eukaryota > Viridiplantae > Streptophyta > Magnoliopsida > Caryophyllales > Portulacaceae > Portulaca > Portulaca oleracea. The sequence continues at coordinate 41,724,344 of CM055872.1, read as the reverse complement.
TGACACCGGAGATTTAACGTAGAAAAAACCCAAAGCGGGAAAAAAAAACCACGGGATTGATGCACTGGTAATATAAGGATTACAATTACACAGGTTGTGTTTCTCTCTGTCTCACCACTCTGGGATCTTTCTGGGATTCTTAGGGATACATAATAGGGAGAACCTGAACCCCTATATATACTAGGGATACAAGGAAAAATCTAGGTTACGATTTGGTAGTAACCTAAACAATATGGAAGTCTCCAGCAAAAAGGAAACAACCTCGAATTAGGAAACAACTGTAGAAAGAAAACATAAAAGATCTCGGAAATATTCCCGAATATTTCACACAAGCGCTGGTAGCGTCTGAGAAGCGCTGGCAGCGCCCGTAAAGCGCTGGCATCATTCATCATCTTGCGCCCGCTGGACGAGGAGTTGGCAGCGTCCTTCTTCGGTCTTCGGCGCTTCTTCGTTCTTCCACCTTTTCTACTTCTCCTTCTTCCTCCCTTCTTCCTTCTTCCATTTGGTCTCCACACCCAACACCTCCCTCTCAATCCTTACCACCATATAGAGCTGCTGTCGAATGGAGATAATTTTGGATTTCAACCTGAATTTTTCGGCGTCTCAAACCCACTATCAGCGTTAAAGCGAATGGAGATGATTTTGGGATATCACTGTCGAATTTTTCGCTCTCACCTACCATTATAGAGCTCTCACCTTCCTTCCTCCAGTGGATCTCAATCCACCAGCCTTAAAGCGAATATTTCAGAACCTCATAACACTATCAGCGTCTCATACCCAATTTCAATAGTTGTTTTGGATTTTGGGATTCCACTGTTGGCTACAACTTTCAGGTAATTTTTAATTTGGGAAATTGGATTCTAATAATCCAATTGGATGACAATAATCCTTACTTTCAATTTGTATTCTGGTGGTCCAAAAATAAAATAAAATAGTTTTGTAGTGGGACATAATCGAGAGTATACCCTAAATATCATAAACTTTGTGTTGCATTTGATTCAAAACTTGGTGTAACACTTTACCACGATTTTTAATGAATTTACAGCATTTCTCCCTATTTTTTCTAAATTTTTTTCTATTTTTTATGATTTTTTCAATTTTATTCCTTTTAAAAAATCGTAATAATTTCTCGGAATCTCAAAAAAATAATTTAAAAAATGTTTTAGCAACTACATTCCATTACCTATCTGGGGACATTAACGAAAAAAACAAAAACAATATGGGGTAGGCATGAAAAAAATAAAAAGAATGTGGTGATGGATTTGGTACCACTACGATACAATTTTATTTTTTTATGGACCACCATAATACAAATTAAAAGTAAGGGTTATTGTCATCCAATTTGCAAAGCTAGGGATTATTAGAATCCAATTTCCCTTTTAATTTTTTGTGTTTCATTTGTTAATGTCAAAATATCAATTTTGACATGGGTTTGTGCTATATATTGATGGAATTTGTACAAAGAGTGTAATCTGGAACTAATTGAGTACATCACAAGAATGTAATTACTCTATTATATATTGATGTAATTACCATGATTAAAGGGGCTTGTGAGTGTTCTTGTGATGGCCCCAGAATCACAAGAGTATACTGTATATTGATGGAATTTGCACTTTGATTTTCCAATTATTCTTTGTAGCAATAGTTGGAAGAATCTACTGAATGGTCATTCTTTTTTATAAGTTGCGGCACAAGGCCCTTTTATTAAGAAGCGGAAAAGAGTCAGATAAAGGCCCAAATCACTGAACTCTGCTTAGTAACACAATAGCAGAAGCAGAAGTAAAGAAAACAACAATAGAGCAACATGAAACAGAGCTACAAGCTCTCAGCCCTTTCATGACAGAAATCCACCCACCCACCAGAGAACCAAAAAAAGAAGAAAAACACCTCACTACAGATAAAGGAACCTGAAGCAATTGCATTTGAATAGACTGTAGCTCACATGAAAGTGCAAGGCATGATGTGAAAATTCATATCAAATTGACAGAAACTCCAAATTGCCATGAATATCCAATATCTATGCCATGACTGAGATTGAGTGCTTCCAACCAGCAAAAAGAGAAAACGTAGAACCTTTGTAGACAACTTGCAATTTTGAGATTACCAGAAATTGAAGGCTTCTAACTAGAGAACCATAGACTGATGATCATGGATAAATCACATCAAAAGGCTTAAATTTTGCAAGACTCTTGACCAATATCATTGCTGAAACAAAACATCACCCAATCATTCCAAAGCCCTCCTATTCACCTGATGTTGCATGAATATAATTCCAACCAATTGAATTGAAACCCACTCTTCACCACTTCAATGAAGCCAACAACATCAGTACCCACAATAATCAAATTTTGAGCTTCTAAACCAAACCCAAACATTTATCAATCATTCCTTCTGAATAACCCAAAAGACAGTTGTATCCTAAAACTTATCCAAATTGAAGAAGAGTTGAAGTAACCACTATGACATCAGTAAATCATGAGAGAAATGATCTTTCCATCCCATTTGTCCAACAAACACAACACTTACAACTGCTGTATGAAGACCAACCAAATCAACCGCTGGAAATCATCAAGCCGAGACAGTTCACCAACATCACCCATTAAAAGACCAACTTACATAATACAGTTGTTGTACCAATTTGCACAAGTCAGCAACACAGACCAAAAAAACCGCTACAGGAGACATTTCCAGTCTTCAAACAACTCTAATCTTTCACTGGAAAAATGGGCTCACAAAACCTGAGAATTTTCCTGACTTCCCCTTTTTCCTGAAATCCCCTTTTTCCTTCTTGCACTTTCCTTTGACTTCTTCCTTTTTCTTGATGAAAGATTATCCTCAAAGTATTTTTTGGGATTGATGTTTTTCTTTGGCCTCATAAACCCACTGTCTCTTCCAAATTTTAAAGTTTTTTCAGCTATGAAAGCCCTTGCATTCACTATGGATTCATCACTAGATGAGATGGAACTTGTGTCATCTAAGTTCTGAGAATTGGGAACCACAGCAAGATCTCGAGGAGAAGTCTGAACAAATTCATTGCTCTGATTGGTTTCACTTAGAATTTCAACAGATTTTTCTACTCCAATTACTGCTTCACTTTCCAATCCAATAACCGCATCACTTTTCAAGGCAATCGTCGCATTTAATAGGAGATGATCATTGGTAATTGGAACAAAAGCAAGAGAGTTGTTAGTGGCATTCTCGGAGCACTCAACAGCCCCATGCATATTTGAATTGTCATTATGGGGAGTAACAACTGTATTCCATGCTTCATTCCATGCTTGTTCACCAAGAGATTTGATTAGCTCATTTTTCAAGACATTAGCCTGATCATTCAACTTCCTAACCTCCTCAAAACATTCAGGGTTTGATATTTGCTCCATTAATGCTAAGGAAGCACCTTCTTGACTACCATCCCCACTAGGCTGATGCAGATTCAAATCCTAGCTTGCTTGATTGCCCGATGAACTGAACTGTGGTAAAGGAGACTCTTGAACATTAATTGTACTGCCATGACAACCAGCATCATTGTCCTTGCTACTTTCATCATCCTCGCTCGAGTAGTTAGAAGCATCTCCCAAAGTTACTTGCTCAACTGATGGAGGAATAAGATGAGAGTTCACTTCTCTAACGAATATTCTGAATGCACAATCCTGGATGTCTAGCACAACTTCACCATCTATCTTTCTAAAAAAATCCGTCTTAACTAAGGCTCTCATAACCTCAAATTGGTTCGTCGATGAAATTCACCTAGCTAGAGATAATAGCTTGCCCCAAGGTTGAGTACATCTCTCAAAATTATCCCAGACCCAACCATGAGGAGGGATACCTAGAATGTCAACCCACACCCTCCTTGATTCAGAAGATTCGTAACGAGACCAGGGTTTAATCTCAATGAACCAATCACTTAGTTCTAATGGATTCTCAAGAGCATCTTTCATATCCTGCACTGAAGGAAAAGTGAGGATAAATTTGACTCCGCTTAGGGCTGTGAGTTTTGAGATTGGACCAAAGTGGTCTTTAATCAGATATGCAAGAGAATCTAAATCTCTGGGGACATTGGATGTGCAGACCAGACTTCTAGCAAGCCATTCCATAAACTCATCATTGATAGCACCTTTCACTCTGAAGTCCACCTTTTCGTCCTGGTTGAGGCTTACTGCTTTTGGGATCCAGACTTGCCTACTCTTGTTTCTTTTGACATACTCCTTGGCCCAATCCACAATAATCTTCTTGCCTCTCACTACTGATCCATTGAGCAAATTAATACACCTAACTGCTTCTTGTTCTCTCCAGACTTCAATGAAACCAAAGTTTGAAACTGCATGTCTCCTATTGATGATGTTGGTAGATTTGATCCCTGCGTATTTCTTGAATATCCCTCCTAACCCATATTTGTCTAGCTTCTTTGGCAGATTGCCAATGAATAAAGTTGCAGGAAACCCTTCAACCCTACTTCCCCCTCTGTCTCGCTCTTTTTCTCTCTCCATCTGCTTCACTTTCTCAAATTCATTTCTCTCTCCTTCATCTACTAATGGTCATAGAATGGGATTTGGTGATTATAAACATTGATTTTCCAATTATAAACGTCATATGGAATGTGGTATAGGAGGGATTTTTGAATCATTATTTTATTTTATTATTATTAGGGATGTTTACAAGTAATAATAGATCGCTTTTGAAGAGACTGATATTTTTGACAAAAAGTTTTACTTACAATGGTAGAATTGGTAAAGAATAAAGTACAATGGTATTTTTGACAAAAAATAAAAAGCTTGATGGCAGACAAAACCAATCAGGGGAAGACGTTCTAGATTTCTTCTGAAATTGAAGAAAAAGCTTTAAACCATTTATGAGAAACGATTTGGGCAAGATAGACCATGAAAGAGGCAGAGAGAGGAAACCCTGCTCAAGACAACCCAAAATCTTGCTTTGAGACAAGGAGGGGGGCTTTGAAGACGACACCCACGGGCCAGAATTCCCGGATCAGCAAACGTAAAAGCAAAATCTGTCAAAGAACAACCAAAGAACGAATGGATCGGGGGGCTTTGGAGGAGGTTTTGCCATGGTCACAAGGACTAGGGCTTGAAGAAGAGGATGAACATAGAGAAACTGGAAGAGAATGGGACTCTCTCTCTCTCTCTAAAGTAAAAAAAACATAGGAAAAATCATTGAGAGTGTATATTTTATGAGAGGATACATAGCAATATTTTTATTGGTAGATAGATTTTTTCGGGACAAGTTTCTACTAATGTTATTAACTTTAATTCTAATGACTTTTTGATTGGAAGCATTGCATGGTTTGCCAAACATAGTAAATCCTTAAATATTAAAAAGTAGGAATGCACATTTACTATTCCAATTGCATTTTGGTAATTTTGTCAAACTTTAGAGGTTATTTTCTAGGATTTTTGTTATTTTGTTTTCATTTTATTTCAATCCTTAAATAAAAATTTTACATATACTTTTACTATTCAAAATACAAAGGGTACTACTATTCAAATGATATTTTAGCAAATATTCACAAGTTGAGAGTTTTTTTTTATGGCTTAATTACTTTGTTTGTTTATTGATTTCAAAAAAAAATTAATTTGTTTATTTATCCTTTATTTTAGTTGCTTAATGCTTAATGCTTAATGCTTATGCTAGAACTTTGCACTTAATTTGCTTTAAGTGTTGTTGATGGGTATTATTCATATGAACTTTAATGAATTTACCTATTTGAACGTTTATTCTATAGTTTTATTATTTTATTTATTTTATTCTTTGGATAGTTGATTTAGGTTACGTAAGTTTTTCGTAAATATTGGTTGGCAAGGTGTTGGGAGATGTAATATGTTAAAAAAATTTCAAAACATATAATAAATACTGGTATTACACATTACCAAAATTAGTCAATTTTTTTTCAAAAATTTAAAGGCTTTTAAATTGAAATTGATACAGGTATACTTTTTTTCTTTATGTCATTTCTCTAATAATGCTCTATCTTGTAATATACTTATCGCGCGCAATGCGCGCTTTCTTATCGACTAGTTTAGAAATAAATTATGGCTTTCAGAGTTGAAAGTGGTTTTAGGCTATGCCCTTTGAGAATAGGCCATTTCGTTGATTTTGTTGTCACCTCTAGGCAAAATTGCATACCTATTTGAGTGTAACTTTACTAAGAAAATTTAGAATGTTGCTCATGTGGCTCATGAAAGAATCAACTACAATCAAAAATTAAACTACTAATGAAAAAGTATGAACTCGTTGGAAAAAACATTTACCATTCAAGAATACGTTTAAAAGCTTTGAAGGCTTAAAAAGTAAAAAAATTACTCGAAGATACCCTACTACTTGGGGAAACTATATTTTGGTATCCCAATTTTTCAGAACTCATTTTGAGATACCCTTAATTTTAGGGTTAGTAATTATTAGGTGCTTTTTCCGACATCAATTTTGTTTAGTGACCGAAATCCCCTTATTCTTTTTTTCTTCACCCTCTCCCTTTTTCTGGTCATCAAAAGGGTATTTCAGTCACTTAATAAAATTGATGGTCGGAAAAGCACCTAATAATTACTAACCCTAAAATTAAGGGTACCTCAAAATGAGTTTTGAAAAGTTGGGATACCAAAATATAATTTCCCCAAATATTAGGGTACATCCGAATAATTTGTTGCTTAAAAAGCTATAAATTATTCTCCCTCCGTCCCAAATTAATTGACACTTTGACTAAATTTTGACTGTTAATTACTCATCAATAACAATGAGTTACAATATGAAGTTACTGTCATTAAAAAGATACTTTACTAAAAATTACAATGAAGGTAATTTCATATTGTAATTTATTATAATTTGTGAATAATTAACGGTTAAAATTTAGTCAAAGTGTCAATTAATTTGGGATGGAGGGACTGAGGGAGTAATATGTAATTCTGTGTAAAGTTTGATAGTTTTGGACGTGGAGAACAGGAGCTGCTTACCATGACTTTTTAAAGACTTTAGAATGAGAGAGAAACAAACAAAATTTTGTCCAACAGGAAATTCTCGCCAATCAACTGATGGCGGAGATTTAGTCAAATCTATATTTAGACAACTCTCTCCAAACATAATTCATACTCCAAGCTCCTATAAATATTCTACTTAATCCTTTTCAACAAAAATCTTGGTTCCTTTATGCATCTTTTATATATGTATACTATCTTTCTCAAAAAAGAAAAAAGATAAAAAACAATATAGAAAAAAGGAAAAAAAACAGTTTTATTTTTCTATAGAAAAAAAAAGAAGATAGAAGTTAAAGGAACTCCCAACCCCAAAAAAGAAGAAATACAAAGATTTCCAGAATTCATTATATTTTTTTTTGTATATTCATATTTGTTATTTGAATTCACCATATCTACAAGCTATCAAGGACATCCATGGCATCCCTCCTCCTGCGAGCTATTGCTATTTTCTACGTAAAAACATATTACCTTTACTTTCACCTTCTTTCTTCTCTTTTAATATTTCCTTCATTACAATTTTAGACGTGTCATATTATCTACATTTTTATATTGACGAGGCGGCGGCGCCGAAGATTTTTAAGGATATATGACTGGAAGAAGGGAAGATAAAAAAAAATATTGACCCTGATTAGCATTTTTGTATTGATGTTTTTGTGCTTTGATCATCTTTGTTCTTTTTCTTTTGTTGCTATAGTTGTCGAGTCGTTATTGTATGTTGTTTATGCAAATTGCGAACTCTTTTTGCGGGTTTTTTTTCATTTTGGACCCCGAAGTTTAGAGGTATTTATTTTCTGAAACCTTGATTTTCAATATTAATTTTTTAAACCCTAAAATTTGTAGGCTGAATAAAAAAGACCACTTTCTCGTTCTTTGTTTGTCTCCCATGTTTGAATTTCTCTCCCAATTGACGTCAAATTTTATGACTATGATTAAAACTGATATTGAAGCTATAATACACCTCTCTTATTCATGTGGGGGCTACTTAGACCCATGAGTATACGGGTTTAAGTAACTCCAACATGAATAATAGAAGTTTATTATAACTTTAATATCAATTTTAACCTTAATCAGGAAATTTGACGTTAATCCGGAGAGAAATTCAAACATGGAAAGAAAAAGAAAAATAGGAAGCGTGCTTTTTATTCCGTCTCACAAATTTTAGGGTCCGAAAAATTAAAATTGAAAACCAAGGGTTCAGAAAACAAATACTTCTAATATTCGCGGTCCAAAATGCTAAACCAATGATTTGTTTCATTTTACCAAAATAAACCTCATGAAATGAATAAGTGATTAACAATGTCCTAATTATGCAGGTAGCAATAATAACAAGCAGTGAAGCAACTTTGATTCATCCAATAGGAGGAGCCATAGCAGCAGCAACAGCAGGGAAGGTTTTCTTCAAAGGAGCAATCATCGCAGCAGCTGGTGCAATTGCTGCTGGTGCTTTCCATAAATCTCTTGAGGACTATTGGAAGCAAAATGTGGGGCCAAACACTCAAATGCCAAAGGCTATCAAAAATTGCATGAATGGTTCTTCTCATTCTTCATTTCTTAATTTACTTTATTCTTGACTTGTGATTTTGAAAATTGGAATTTTGTACGCTAATATACTGAATTTTAAGGGGTAATGGATAATAATACACCGAACATTAACTTTGGACAATAATACATTGTACTTTAGGGGGTGTTGGATAATAATACACCCAAAAGGATTTTGACGATGGATGACTCGATGGTGATCCTACGTGGCAGGCCGATCACGTAGGATCGCCGCCGAGTCATCCACCGCTGAAATTGTTCCGGTGCATTATTGTCCAACACCCCCTGAAGTACAGTGTATTATCGTCCAAAGTCAAAGTTCAGTGTATTATTATCCAATACCCAAAAGTTCAGTATATTAGTGGCAAAAAACCGTTGCAAATTTGGGGTCCTTTAGGTTCTATTTGGTTCTTGAAAAATGAAATGTAAAGAAAGTACTTTAGGGTTTTTTAAGCACTAATAATACATATTATCAGCGTATTATTATCCAATACCCAAAAGTTCAGTATATTAGTGGCCAAAAACCGTTGCAAATTTGAGGTCCTTTAGGTTCTATTTGGTTCTTGAAAAATGAAATGTAAAGAAAGTACTTTAGGGTTTTTTTTAAGCACTAATAATACATATTACAGGTCTAGAAATTGAAAATAATTCAAATTAACTTTTTGGTAATCACTGAATTGAAAATTTGGTACTAACTTAGTTTGGGAAAATATGACAAAAGTCATCCTATTGATGGCCAAAAAGTTAGTTTATATTATATTATTTTCAATAACATGACCAATAGGGCAGATTATTTGGTGCCAAAAATTCAATAATTTAAATAATTTGCCTTCCTTCACTTGTCTTTAAAAATTGATAGAATGAGAGTTAGAGGGAAAATATTGCAAAAAATTCCATTAGTTTTGTTAAAAGTATTTTCCTTATAAATTTGAAAGGAATGTTGAAGGAAATTTTGATAAGCTAATTGGCAAGAGATAATTGGGATGGAGAAAATCAAAAGCACCATTGGTAGAGAAGAGTTTTTATACTATATTAGTATAGTAAGGAGAGACAAAATTCTATTTTCATCTCATATTCCAAGAGTTAGACCAAGCCTTAATATATTGCAAGGCTACAAATTAGCTAAACTAATATACCCATATTTTACAATTAATTGATAAAGGATATTTTAGAATACAGATTTGGGTCATTCTTGTGAAATACTAGATTTGAAAAGGGAAAATATTTTTTTACCTCATGTTCTATCAAGAACGGTCAAAAACCTCACAATGATATGTGTCTTGAATCAAAATAGTTATATTACTAATCATCTTGATTCTTGAAATTCTTTTTACTTACTCAAGTACTTATTTGTGTATATTTAAATTGTCACAAAAGTATGCTTTATTGCATTGACAGTTGTTACAACTCACAAGTTATATAAAAGTCTATTATCTATTTATATTTTTTCATAAATATAAAAATATCCATAAAATGTGTATTCTCTATTATAATTGATATAATTAGATTGTCAGTAATATTTGTTGACGAAGCCACCACATTTTATTCTTTGATATACATAATCAGTAAAAAAGTATCTAAAGTCATAAAAATACAAATTATAGGTAATAACCATCATAATTTAGAATACATATTATTATCCAATTCATGAATGAAAACTCGACTGTTATATATCCTTTATGAAGACACGTGAACATGCATTAACAAGTACTGCAACGGAAAAAGGCTCCAGAACATATAATGGAATGTTCATTAGTGAAAATTTGCTATTTCTCCTTGTAAAATATAAACAAATGTAGTTATTCAAAATCTAAGCATGGAAAGCTCAATACTTTTTCGGTGCTTCAGAATATAGTTATTAAAATTTTTATCCTGCGATTTTATAGTCTAAAATTTTCGATGCAATTTTACTATCTATATTTCGATCCACAATCCTATGTGGATTAATTCCAATCCCAAATACCCCATTGATTTGAGTTAGGATCCAGATTTTGACAACCTTACATCGGAAGCATGGACATGTTCAACTTTAGCAACTTTTGTTTTGTACATGTTTAGTCATGCTAGCGTAAGTTGTATTTGTCTTTGTGGTAGTACTTGAATTCTACCCGATTAATGATCTTAAAAAAAGTATGGGCATGTTGCTTTAATTTAACCCATGATTATGTTGTACAATTAAAGAAATATTCGCGGGTTGTTTGCATTTTGGATTTTAAAGTATAAGGTAATTTATTTTTTTGGATCCTTGGTTTTCTTCATTAATATTTTGAACTTTAAAGTTTATCGGCTGAATAAAAAAAAGGACTTTAAAGTGTGTGGGTTGGAAAAAAAAGTCGTGTCCTTTAGTCCTTAAGGGTCTAAGTAGCACCGGCATGAATAAGAGTGGGCATTATAACTTCAATATCAGTTTTAACCTTAGTCCTTAAGTTTGACACTAATCGGGAGAGAAATTCAAACATAAAAAGAAAAAGAAAAACTGTACACGGACCTTTTTTTCATCCCACAAATTTTAAGGTCCTTTTTTATTCAGCCCATAAACTTTAAGATCCAAAAATTAACAATGAAAACCAAGAGTCCAGAAAATAAATTACCTTATACTTCGGATTCAAAATGCAAAAACCCCAAACATTGGCTATTGAAATGTATTAATATTGTATTATGTTAACCTAATCTAATCCTACTTTCTAACGTATATGAACATCTTATTACAGAACATGTCAACATGCAAGGATCTTTAAAAGTGGACGTAAAGTCTATGATTCGATTCAAGAGTTACTCTTATCCAAACGTTACCGATATAAACATAAACATCACCATAAACGTAGAATTTTGGGCAAAGTCAGAAGGTGGTGAAAGTCTTACAACTTCATCTTCAAAAACCCATGCACCAACGAGTGCACCTCAACAAGATTCCAACACAATAGCCTCCATTGAAGACTCAATGGCATCCATGTTTTTCACTGAGGAAGCCCTAAGTCTAGGAAAAATATTGCACCTTTATTTCACCAAGTCCCCAAACATGGCCCCGTTTTTACCTAAAGGCTTGGTCGATAAACTTCCTTTTACCCTCGAAAACTTCCACGAAATCTTGAACCAATTCAACCTCACCGAAGACTCAATCGAGGCGAAAGTCATGAAGGAAACCCTGAAATACTGTGAGGACGACAAGGGTGGTGATAAATGTTGCAATTCGTTAGAGTCCATGGTCGAGTTTGCGAAATCTATAGTTGGGCCGAATTCAATCAAGGCGATTTCGATGAATGAAGAGAAGGATTCTAAGATGGAGTATAATGTTCATGGTATTAGGAAGGTACAAAGTGGACCTCATGCAGTGACATGTCGTAAAATACCTTTTCCTTGTGCAATGTTTTATTGTCAAAAGGAGGAGAATGTGACTGTATATGTTGCCAATCTTGTTGGTAACGATGGAAGCTCCTTTAATGTCCCTGCTTTGTGCCATGAAAATACCAAATCATGGGACCCAAATCATTGGGTCTTCAAAGTCCTCCATGCTAAGCCTGGAAGTTGCCCTATTTGCCATTTTTTACTTGATGATGATGTCCTTTGGATAGGTCAATGAAAAATGTGCACATATTGTAAAGGATTTTTGGACGCTAATATACTGAACGTTTAGGGTATTGGATAATAATATACTGAACTTTGACATTGGATAATAATAATACACTATATTTTAGGGGGTGGTAGACAATAATACACCCGGAAAGATTCTGGCGGTGGCTGACTTAGTGGTAATCCTACATGGCAGGCGGACCACGTAGGATTGCCACCAAGTCAGCCACCGCCGGAATTGCTATGAGTGCATTATTGTCCAATACCCCCAAAATACAGCGTATTATTGTCCAAGGTAAAAGTTCAATGTATTATTTTCCAATATCTCAAAAGTTCAGTATATTAGCATCCAAAAACCCTATTATAAAATTGTTAGTTCACTTAAAGAATGGAGTGTAATTTAAGAAAAGGCTAATGTTCATAGATTGATGAACCATATGTTGTGGTATTATGTATGATTTTCTTTGCCTTATAGTATTGGATTTTTTTTAATATTGATGTACATAAATTTTGCTAATGAGATTTTATATATATATACGCTAGTTTTTGTCACTAGCATTTATTATTTTTACTTGATGATTCTTGGTGCATATTTTGGTATCTAAATGGTAGTATGTTCATTTTCATTTGTTTTTTACCATTCTTGATAGTTGAATGCCTAATGATGATTTTATACTCTTATACGTCCCTGCACTAATATGTCCTTTGAGTTTGAAGAGTGGATGATGCAAAAGGTTCCCTTTACCTTGCAAAAATATACATAGGACTGTAGAGATTCGACTTTGCGCGGATATATATATTTTTGGGTACAAAGGGTGAGGATCGAAATATGTGGCCGGGTTCCAATGAGGGCGTTTTGGGAAACCTATAATTGATTCTATTTAATTTTTTTTATAAAAATCATGTAATATTAATGTCTATGCATTAATGTGTGTATGATGATATTGATGACTCTTCTTTCTTTTCCTTTTTTTTCCATATACACTATTCTTTTTATTTTTCATTGTTGTTTTTTCTTTATTCTTTTAAATATAAACCCGGACATATTTTCAATAATACGTGTGGTTTACTTGCGTCCTGTGCAACGCACGGGTCTAAGTACTAGTGATAGAGTTATAAGTGTGTTTAGTGAAGTTGTTATCTTTATAAACCCTTTAAATACATCCATTGCAAATACTCTAAGAAATGACTAGAGATTCAAAATTTGACTAAGTAACTTTTTTTTTTAGAAACGCGAAATAGGCAGACTTTAACCATTTGCAATCAAAGAAATCAACATATCGTTTTGGGATAAGGCCATTGAAGCCTCGGTCTCGTTCTCTAACCAAATTTTGCTCTAATAAATCATAGGGTTGAAGGTGAGCTAGAGAGTGTGCTACATTATTTTCAGCTCTAAGAACATGACTCCAAACAACAAAAGAGAAAGATTTCACTAGGTCAAAAATTTCCACAATAATGAGGCCCAACTCATTGCTACCTTTGAATTTTTGTCGCAGCTTTGAGATGAGTGCCAAACAATCGCCTTGTACCACAATATGCTGGCATCCCAAGTTTCAAGCATTCTGAGTACCGAAGAGACATGCTTCAACGTCCATAATCTCCACCGAGCTAAACCCCTTGAGTTGTCGTTTTACAGCTACCATTACTTTCCCTGTGTGATCTCGCGTTGTGAAGCCCCATCCCCTTCCCCAATAGATCTCCTAACTTTCCAGCGTCAAACTTTATCTTGACTACATCCACGGGGGGTGGTGTCCAGCGTGCTGCTTGGCTAACCGGGGATAAGGTTGGTTTCGGCATGGATTTTTGGTATTCCTCCAACATAATTTGGAGCTTTATCATAACTGTCATAACCGAAGCGCTTGACCCTTTGTAGACTCGTTTGTTCCTCGAATTCCAAAAATCCCAGGCTACCATGACGAACATACATCGGAGGTTCCCAATGAGTTCTTCAAAGGCTTTGTTAAAATAGTCAGCTGCTGCTGGATGATTCTCAGCCCACAAATGTTCATCAAAGCCACTTATCTCCCACAGTTCGATTGTCTGGGGGCATCTGAAAAATGTTGTGCTTGTTTGTCTCTGATATGCATCTACAGATTTTACACCTCCCATCAATTACTCGGATGTGTTTTTCTAGGGCTCCAGCGGATAGGATGATACCCTTGCACAGTCTCAACCCAAATAATTTGATACGAGGAGGTATTTGAAGACTCCAGATTGTCTTCCACAACTTTTTGTTGCCTGAGTTGCTCGAGGAAGGGCAATCACCCCTCTTTATGTTCATCAGCGCGTGGTATCCCGTTTCTAGTGTCATGCCAAGCTTGGTTGTCTGTTGGTAGACTTCTCCTTATATGGATACTGGTAATAGCTTCAACGTCTCCCGGTAACAAGAGCCGTTCAAGGAGGGAATGATTCTAGCACGCTTCATCCGCATTGATGAGATCCTTTATCAAGAGGGGATGTTGTTGGGTCGGGGTAGGGGAGTATACTCTGAAAGTCGGTTCCCTTGGCAGCCATCTCCCCAAATGTTGATGTTGCATCCATCCCCCACCACCCACCTTGTTCTGGATTGAATCAAGGACCTTGCCTTGTACAGGCTACGCCAAGTGTAGCTAGGCCGGTGGCCCAAGCGGGCGCTAAAAATATCTCCTTCCGGGTAGTACTTAGCCTGCAATATTCTTGCCGCAAGTGAGTTCGGAGTCCTCCATAGGCGCCACACCTGTTTTGCTAAGAGAGCAATGTTAAAGTCTTCTAAATTTTTGAAACCCATCCCTCCAAATTCCTTGCTTTTACAGAGTTCTGCAACGCCTAACCAATGCATCTTCCTCTCATTTTTCTTTGCACCCCACCAATACCTCCAAATCAATCTCTAAATATCATAACATAAGGATGCCGACAGCTTGAAGGTACTCATGGCATAAACCGAAAGCGCATGGGCAACAACTTTTATGACAACTTCTCGTCCCGCCCAAGATAAGAATAGGTCGTCCCAGCTATTCAGTCGTCTAGCAACCATATCTTTGACACATAGTAGATCCTTGTATTTTGATTTGCCAATTCGAGTGGGAAGGCCCAAGTATTTGTTGTGAGATAAAACCTCCTTGATCCCGAGAACATCTATAATGGCTGCACATCGGCAGGGGGCGTCCTTATGGAAGACGATGTCCGTTTTTTAGTAGCTCACCTGTTGACCCGAGGCTTTTTCATAATCATTTAGAAGACGCTTGACCTCGACTGCCTGCTCTACAGTGGCTTTGCAGAAAAGGATAGTATCATCAGCGAAGAGTAGGTACGACACTAGCGGAGCATCCCTGCATATACGAATCCCTTGCAATGAACCATGGTTGACAGCGTTGTGGAAGAGAGCATACAGATCCTCCGTGACAATGATGAATAGGAAAGGAGACATTGGATCCCCTTGCCTCAGACCTCGGGATGGGGTTAAACATCCACGGGGGTAGGGGTGTCCAACAAAAACCAAAATAAAAAACCAAACCGCATAAACCAAACCGGTAAAAGCGGTTAACCATTTGGATTTTTTGAAAATTGCGGTTTAGGTTAACTAAATCGGTATAAGCGGTTTAGGTTTCGGTTTTGCATTTTCGTGAAACGGTTAACCGGTCTTTATAAAATTAGGTGCAAAATTTGAAATTTTAAAGGAAAATGTTAATTTTCCTTCCTTATTGTTACTTTAAATTTCTAAGAACCGGCGATTAATTACGGTTAACCATAAATCGAACCCAAAAAGTGGTTAACCATGTTATCAATGCGGTTTCGGTTTGGTTTAGGTTTCTAGTTTCCAAAAGCGGTTTAGGTTTAGGTTTATGAATTTCATAAATCGTAACTGCGGTTAACCGGTTTTGGACACCCCTAACGGGGGATGCCATTAATAATGAAGGAGAAAGCAAGTGGGGGATTCGACAAACCTCATGACCATGTTTATCCAAGTGTTACAGAACCCAAGCTTCGCCAGTATGCCTCGTAGAAAACCCCATTCGACCCTGTCTTGATGAAGTAACTTAAACTAACATTCATATAACTTCATCAAAAAGCCGATCCAAAATTCACATCAAACCGAGCAGATCAAACGTTCCAGATACTCCTTTTTAATATAAATTATACTAGGAAAATTTGATTCTAATAAACCAACCTTCGGGGGTGCTTTGATTTAACGAACCAACCTTGAAAATTAATATTAGACGAACTGACCTTAACACCATATGTTTTTCAACAAACCGCCATCGAGTTCAACTCATCGGAAGTATGACGTGGCGGCGGTGCTTGCTTATGTGGAGGGTGTTTTAGCCAAAAAAAGGGAAAAAATGGATAATATTTTTGCTGAATTGGATTGAATAATTCAAAATTTTTCATTTTTTTAAAATTCCACCTCAACACCCTCTCTCTCTCTCTCTCTCTCTCTCTCTCTCTCTCTCTCTTTCTCTCAACCCCCCCAGCCCTGACCCATCCCCCCTAACCTCTCACTTTCTCCCTCAACTCCACCCCACCATCACCCTTCCTCACCACTGCCACCACCACCACCATCTCCACCGCCACAACCTCCACCTCACCCCCTTCTCTCTCTCTCTCTCTCAACCCTCTAGCCCAACCCATCCCCTCTCCCCAACCTCCCATTTTCTCTCTCAAACTTCACCCCTATTCTCCGCTATGACCACCACCGCCGCCACCACCTGTGCCGCCACAACCACCGCTGCACAACCACCACCATCTCCCTTACATCCTTCTCAAGTAGCAGTGGCACGAACAGGGCACCGCAGCAGCCAACAGGGCAACTCTCGAACTTGGGTGGCGTCGCGACTCCAGTGGGCAGCGTCGATGGTGCGGTTGGGGGTGAATCGACCTCCGACATCGGTACGGTGGCAGCGCGGTAGCGAAAATTTGCACCGAGACAGGGGTACAAAAACAGGGCAGCGAGAGAGGGAAAAAGAAAGGAAAGAGAGGGGAAGAAGAACGAAGGGAAGGCCGGCGGCGGTTCGGGCGGCAGTCTGGCGGTGGTGATGATGGTGGCAATGGTGAGGGCGGGTGATGGTGGGGTGGAGTTGAGAGAAAAAGTGAGAGGTTGGGCGGGGGGGGGGGATGGGTCGAGGCTGGGGGTTGAGAGAGAGAGAGAGAGAGAAAGAGGGAGTGTTGAGGTGGAAATTTAAAAAATGAAAAATGTTGAAATAATGGGTTAATTGCTTTGTGGTGTTGAGCTCAAGATTTATTTATCAATGAGTTGCTTTCTTTACAATTTGGTGTTGCCATCAATCAAACTCACATTTGACCAAAAAAACATTTATAGTTTGGTGTTTTTTAGTAGAGCCCAACCTATGTGCATAGGTGTAATGATGGGAAATGAATATTTAACAATTAAAATAGCGTTTGTAGTTACCCTATTCGTTCAACTTGTTAACCTACTGTATTTTGGGTTAATCACATCATTGGTTTGGGTTAACTATACAATGAACTTCACGTACTCCTAACGCATAGTTCCAACATAAGGTTTGTATACTGAAATTGGTAATTAATAAAGTAAAAACTACATAAGTTATGCGTTAGGGTGATGAAAATAGGTCATATGGGTAATGATGTTATTATAAAGCACTCAACATGGACACCATGGACGGTTAACCCATAACAAGTTCATGTAAACCTACTGTATATTTGGTTAATCACCTCATTGGTCTGGGTTAACCTACAATGGACAGTTAACCCATAATAAGTTCATGTTAACCAAGTTATGTCTGGGTTAATCACCTCATTGTTTTGGGTTAATCTACATTGAAGTTCACCGACTACTTATGTTAAATACATCAAACATGTCACATCAACAGTAGACCTACTTGCTTTTACCAAATTTTAATCAAAAATAAATTCTTGGTCAAACCAAGTTGATTGATGGCTACACCTAGTTGTAAAAAAATCTCATTTTAAGCTCAATCTTAAGCCCAACACTAGAGAGCAATTAACCCATTATTCAATCCAATTCAGCAAAAAATATGTCCAATTTTTCCCCTTTTTTTTTGCTAAAACACCCTCCACATAAGCAAGCACCGCCGCCACGTCATATTTCCGACGAGTTGAACTCGGTGGCGGTTTATTGAAAAAAAATAAAGTGTTAAGGTCAGTTCGTCTAATATTAATTTTCAAGGTTGGTTCGTTAAATCAAAACACCCCCAAATGTTGATTCATTATATTTCAATTTCCCATTATACTATATCGGACCAACAACTGAATTGTTAGGGTGCGTAAAATTCATAGATAAAAAACAGTTGGGTAAAAGTTAAGGTTTGGTAATTTTTGATAACGTTTTGTAAATTTTAGTAACTTTTGATAAATTTCCGCTGATATATCAAAATTAATTTATTTTTTTAACTTTGATAATTCTTGACAAATTTAGAGAAAAACTGATAAATTTTGATAAAATAAAGTTCAAAAAACGACTCTGGGTCCTCATATTTTGGTGTAATAATTATAAGGGCCCCTATTTTCTTAAATTACTGGGAGGTGACATTATATTTGATGAAATTATTTGGGAGGGATTTTCAGGCTGAATTCCGGCCAAAATTGGCGGGAACCAAGTGATTAAATGCATAATAGTGTTTTAAAAGAAATTCAACTGTATTTAACATTAATGAAAGATTAAAGGTTTAAAATTTAAAAAAAAAGATAACTAAAAACACTTAAGTCTACCCCCCCTTCCCCAAGAAAAAAAGTCACTTCATTCCTTCCTAGTTCAACATTCATCTCTCTCATCCTCCCTCACTTTGTTTTGCCATTTTATCACATATTCAATGAGGAGGGAAGCAAGAGTGGGGTGAAACCGAGAATGAGGTGGAAGCTTGTCAAGGATGGCCACTCTTCTTCAATGGAGGATGACCACTCTTCTTCAATGGAGGACGTCCAACTTGCTAATCTGCTTCTCTCTCTATCAAACTGATTTGGATTTTCAATTTGGCCAACCTTTTAATTATGTTCAATTTTTATTTTTTGATTTCTTTTTATTTCCCCCTAATTAATGGAGTTGGTTTAACTCACCAAACACTTAATCCACAATAAATACATCATTAAATGTCTCCCACCAATTTTTGGCCGGAATTCAGCCTGAAAGTCCCTCCCAAATAATTTCATCAAATATAATGTCACCTCCCAGTAATTTAAAAAAATAGGGGGCCCTTATAATTATTACACCAAAATATGAGGCCCCATATTTGTTTTTTGAAATAAAGTTAGCCATGAATTGACAAACCCTTAAATAGAAAATCACCAAACACACAACCTAACCCGAAAATAAGTAAACCGAATGACTGCCTTATTCGTTCGCTTTCCTTCCCATACTCACATCTCCATCTAGACTTCTAGTAGCTTCTTGAAGTGTAGTGTGAAAGGTGTGAAACTGATGCTCCCATTTCTCTCTTTATAAATTCCGAACGCATCACTAATTTCTTCGACGTGGGAAGCTTGCAGCTTTACAAAACACATCACTCTCTCTTTGCGACGTTTTCCTTGAAACCCCACATTTTCCCCACCGAAAATGGCGATCGAAGTTTGCGTCAAAGCCGCTTCTGGCGCCCCTGACATCCTCGGAGACTGTAAGTTCAACCCATTTCTCCCTCCATTTCGCTGCAGAATTCTTGTTCATACGTCGATAATAACTTCTGGGTTGTGATAATTTTAGGCCCATTTTGCCAAAGGGTACTGCTAACTTTGGAAGAGAAGAAAGTAGCTTATGAATTACGCCTCGTTGATCTCAGTAACAAGCCCGAATGGTACTCAATTCGGTCTTTCTGTACATCTTTTTTTGTGGGTTTGATGTTATGGTTTGGTAGTATGATTTGATTTCTGAGGTGGGTGTTGATGATTTTGGTGTTTTAGGTTTCTGAAAATAAACCCAGAAGGAAAGGTGCCCGTGATCAAGTTGGATGACAAATGGGTCTCTGATTCTGATGTCATTGTTGATCTTCTTGAGAAGAAATACCCTGAACCTTCTCTTGCTCCTAAACCTGAATTTGCCTCAGTGTAAGCCTCTCTTATCCCCCAGATGAATCAATTATTATTCGTGCCTCCTTGCTTGGTGTAAGAGTTAGTGAAATTTTGTCTGACTCAAATATCCGAATTTGTCAAACCCTGGAAAAAAACCGGGTTCTAGTCTTTTGGTCCGAAATTCAATATTGACTATTTTGACTGAGATCATGTTCTTCTCTGTAGCGGGTGCAATGTGGTAATGGTATGCTATGGTAAAAATGTGGGTAGTGTGATATGATGTAGTAAGCTATGTGGTAAGAATAGTTGAGGAGAGAAAAAAGTGAAAAGTAGTGAGAAGAGAGTTGTTGTGGTAAAGTGTGATATGATATGATAATATGCGATGATTTGTGGTTAGAGTGGTAAATTATGTTAGGTGTAGTATGGTACACACAAAAGAATAGAGCCTAATATTTGGAACATAATATTTTTCTTTTTTCTATTGCTTGGAGTCTCGGACCCAATTATGTTTAGTCTGTCTGAATTGTTCAACCTGATCCAACTGCACAAAGTGGGTGATGGACGATGGTTTCTCATCCGAATTTGAATTTGACCGACCCAAATCTAACCCGAACCTGGATTTTTGCCAAGCACTACTTCTTGTCGTGGTCGTAGTCATTTGTGTCTCTATCTTTGTGTGTCCATGTATGCGAGTCAATGGCTGAGAAGATGGTTATGTTGGACCTTTGTTTAGAGCTACTATGAGTATGACTAGTTACCAAACGACCAATTGTACCATACTATTAGCTGTTAGCTTACAAGATTTGAGGGGCCCTATGTTTGTATTTGAGGCTCCAAATGATTGTATTTCAGTGTAAAAGAAAGAAGACATTTGCCCGCATAAGACACAAATATGTTTGATTAGTAATATATTGAGTTTTCTGTTCAACAAGACTGCATTTTTTTAATAGTTCTTTTTTTTTGGGCTGCTTAGCTAAATGAAATATTTATATAATGATGTTGCAGAAGAAGAAAAAGATGAAAAATATGTTGTTTGGAGAGAGTAACTTCGTCAACAATCTGAGTGAAATATGAGAGAACCATGTATTCTTGTCATGAGAAGGAGAAAAATATATTATTGACATGAAAAGATATGAGAATGCAAGTACTGTCCTGTAAATGCTAAGTATTTGGAACTGTGTGGAAGGATGTATCCTTGTCTTAAAACCGTGATGTGGCTGATTGAAAAATGCTATTTGCCAAACGCTGTGTTAGGAGTTTGATGCGGTCAAGCCCGTAAAAAGGGACAATTTGCTAATATGTTTTTGATAAATGGTTTAACTTCTGTATATGTTATCATTCATGAGAAACAGTGATGAGCTTTAGTTGATGGAATTATTTCATCATAGAATGATACATTACCTCCTCCATGCTGTTTTCTAAAGTAGTAGTTTCCTTCCTGATTCGTGAGTGTCTCAACAGAATTTCATAAATATAACCAATTAATTTTCATTGGTCTAGTGCTCTCATCGTATTGAATGTTTATGGGCTACTAGTTAATCGCCTACTGGCTTGTTTATCTTCTACTTTTCTTAATATGCATGAAATGTCAGTTTCAATGTACTAGATTGACTCATGAGAAACTAAAGGCTTGGTCTTAATGATTTCAATTTGATTGCGCTCAAGTCATATTTGGATGTTCGGTTTACTGCACAACCTGACAACCATGGTCCGAAGCTTAATGTGGTTCTAGCTCTACGACTTTTCTTTATAAGTTGGGCTGAATGCTATGCAACTTGGCTGCTGTTATTCACAGTCTAAGAGATCGTCTGCATTTAAGCCCCTATGTAATGTCACGGGTGGGATCCCCAATTGGGATCCTGTTGTGAACCCTAATTTTGACATTTAACTTCAAAGCATAATCTTAGATTTTGGCATCTGACCACCGATATATGTTACATACACCCAGAGCGTATACTTTAAAGTGAACAATATTAATTTTATAAGCAGAAGCTCCAGGAGCACCTAAAAAATTGCGTCTGACTGTCCCTTTTTGAAGGAATTCCTGGTTATTATAATGAGTTGGCTTCCATTCAGAAGCATTCAATCAATTGCTTCTTTGCTTTTGTTATGTTTTAGTTTTAGTTTTTTTTTCCCCATGTTCCTTCCTGCTTATATCAGTCTTTTAATAAGGATATAGTCAAGACTAGGGTATCTTCTTTAAAGAGGTGTAGTGAGGTTGGTAAATTTCGGTAAAAGTTAAAAATTCGAGTGTCAAAAATACGAGTAAATTTGGGTTTGGTTGGGTAATGGGGTTTTTACCCCTCTAAAGAAAAGAGCCTTAAATTGTTTTCTTTGAGCTTCAAATCAACGAACTTGTTGTATACCATCTTATGGGCAAGCCTTGCATGTTATTTCAGATGATGATTCTTACTCTTCACTTAAGTTTGAACCTACCATCAGCATTGCTTCTCTACCCATGCATTTCTGACTAGTATATTATAAAAATGCTCAGGGGTTCTAAGGTCTTTCCAACTTTTATCGCCTTCTTGAAGAGCAAGGATGCCAATGATGGGACTGAGAAAGCTCTGCTTGATGAGCTGAAGGTCCTGGATGACCATCTGGCAGCTAATGTATGTGCAGAAGCATAATTACGTTGTTGTGTACCGTTCTGTTTATTTCAATTGTTCTTTCTGAACCAGATGCCTTTTTTCTGTTATTGAGTTTTGTTTGGTAATATTATTATTATTGTTACAGGGTCCATACATTTGTGGAGAAAAAGTCACTGCAGTCGATTTGAGCTTGGCACCAAAGCTCTATCATCTTGAGATAACACTAAGCCATTTCAAGGGTTGGTCTGTTCCTGAAAACTTGGCTCATGTCCGTAAGTACATGCAGGTAAGCGAATGATCTCTCTTAAAACATACGTGAATTAATGTACAAAATTGCCTTCTTTTTTAATCATAGTTACTTGGCGGACCCAAATGTTTGCTCTCTTTTAGTTGTTGCATGTTCTTTGAGTGGTACGCTCTTTCTTGGAGAATATCAGCCAATGTTTGGTAGTTCATACATTCATTCGATGTGAACTAAGCTCGCTAATCGAGGACCTAAGACTCGGCAAAGCAAATATTTTTGCCATTAAAGCCTATGTTTCAACTTGCTTATTCTCACTTTTAATTACACCAATGCATTAGAATTTGTGCTTTTTAAGAAACCAGTAGCTTGTGTCCTAGAGTTTGATACTTCTTGCTGTAAGTAAATATAGTAAATAAGTTGTGTTGGTTTGGCCGATGTGGGGTAAATATTGTGAAAAAAACTGCACCGTAGATTGTCTCAAATCTCGCTTCACATTATCTTTTGGTTTGTGAGGAATTCGCTGTTGTAGATGGTTAGGAAGAAGCTGCCTTAGTTACCCATTGTGCTATATTTGAAATTTCGGGCTATTTGGGAGAGTGAAAGAGCAGCATATCACGTTTGTTGAAGTTATTCTGGAAGTTACACTTGTCGTTCTTTGTACTGTATGCATTATTTTTGTTGAATTTGCATCCATAACTATGGTACTAGCAAAAACAAAAGTTTATATTTGAAAGAACCTTTCCCTATTGCCAGATTTAGGATAGTTTAGGGTCCAGACTTCTATTTTTTTGGAACCTTTGTGGTAGGTGTGCCTTCGATATCGCAAATACGCATCTCATCTCTAAGAATATGATGCTTCTGCTTTTCATGTATACGGCTTCCAGCAAAGGCCTTTGACAGATGAGTGATGTATAGCCACTTATTTGAAAAGAAAACGCAAAGCAAAGCATATTCCTTCACTCAACTAGTTTGTTTTATGACCATGAAATCTTCACTTTATGCATCCTTTTCCCCTTATCTGATTCCTCCACCACCTGCGAATGCGACCCTCGTTACTTTATTGTTATTGGGATCTATTCCGTAAACCGTAATGTTCATTCTTTTATTTGCCTTTTGTGATCTTCAAGTTTGCTGGTTCTGGCATTGTTGCATCCTGCAGTGTACTATCTCTATTTGATTAGCAATCTGAAACAATTAGAGTTCAATTACAGCTGAGGTTAGGTTTTAGAAACAACCCTATGTTCTTGTTTAGCTCGCCATAGGCAAACCGACAAATCATCTTTTGCTAAAACGATGTCATCTTCTCCTCAGTAGATTAGTTCACCCGTCTGATACTTATGACTTGAGCCCTTGAAACATAGCTTGAAATCATACCTTCCCATTGTCCTCGACTTCGTTTGAGAAATTTATTAATCCACTAAGGCTCCATTTGGTTCTTGAAAAATGAAACGGAAAGAAACTGTCTTTTCACTTTAGTATAATATGTTCATTCTCTTGCACTAATCGCCTGCCATTTAGCTTATCATATTTTCCTCTAACTTCACCCTCATATTTGAAAGGAAAAACTTTTCATGGTGTTTTCCATCTACCTCTTATTCTTTCATGACCCGAGTTTACCAACTAATCATTTTGTTATGGTGAACCACAGTTGGTATTCTCTCGGGAGTCATTTGAGAAGACTAAGGCGGCAAAGGAACACGTGATCGCTGGATGGGCACCCAAGGTGAATGCCTGAAGCTGCATCACAGACGACGCATGCAAAGAACCACACCCATAATAAATTTATTTGGTGCACCGGAGATTTTAGACTATTTAGTGCTTCATATATATGGTTGTGATGAGGACTCGTTTGTTCAGAGGAACCTGAGAATAATGATGTATGTTTTCATGCAGTAACCAAGGCAACCATATGTAGTATTTGCGCAATCTTTCGAAATTGGCTGTGCTTGTAAAAAGGGTTCATTTGGCTGGCAAACTTTTTTTTTTTTTTTCGTTCATTCAAAGCCTGAAACAGGTTGGAAATTCGAAAAAGAAAAACCAGCAACTGCTCAAAGTAAACGTATAGCATTTCAAAATGACAATAAAAAACAGCAACACTCTAACAATACTCTTGCTATAATTAGAGAGACATGGTGAATATTGTTCCCCTTGAGTAAGTCCTATGATGTTAAAAAAATAAAAAAGGTTTCATATTGAAGAGAAGGAAATTTGCGGTGGAAGAGCTAGTGAATATTGTTCTCCTTGAGTAAGTCCTAAAAAAGAAAATCTCATAATTAAAGGACGGAAATTTGTTAGTGGAGTAGGCTACCAAGTCATTGCTACTATTGTCCCACATAAAATTGAAAATAAAATTAAACTTCTGAATTATGATAGGTATGAGGTTGCTTCTAGCAAGATCATTACGGATCTTGTTGATGTTGTTGATAACAGTAAATATGTAAGCAAGTTGGCTTATAAGGATGCTCTTTTGAATGGTTCTAAATTCAATCGGGTGGAGGGTAAAGATAAGAGCGTCAACTCCGACAGTGACCGCAGTCTTCGTAACTCGGTTGGATTCTTTGATAGTGCAGTTGAGTGTGACTGACTTGTTGATCTTGAGGAATCCATCTTTGAGGTTTCGAAAGTTAGAGCCAAGAGTAAGAGGAAATAGAACATGTCGATGAAATTTAAGTGGCAGTTTGTCAGAAAAACAACTTATATATCCACTCTTGACCAAAAGTATGGACCAAAGGTCAGGAGGAATATGAGTGCGAACAACTTGGAAGATGATAATCTTGATGATGTTGATGCTGAAATTGTTCGCAGGTTTGTGATTATTGGCAATGATATACGTGCGTGACTCCTTGATGACCTACCTAGTTAAAGTTGTTGAACTTTGTAAGGCCGCGAATAAAAAGAGGACTTTTTTGTTGTCGCAGGCGTGCAAGTCCTTGTTGTATTGCTTGTGTTTTTAGTGGTGTTTGGTTGTAGCCTTTTGTTTTTTTGGAGTTGGTTCTTTGTTGTTTTGTAATGTTGTTTTGTTGTATTTTGTGAACTTTTAAGACTTTTGTATATCAACAATCGAAAAAAACTTTGAGAAAAAAAAACAAAAAGCGTAAAAAAAGAGTTTCTTCTTTCTTGTTGGTTGTTTGCCTTCAAGATTAGGTTTTCACTAGTCTTAAGTTGGTGCTAATAATATTTCCTTTTTCAGTGACCATCCTAGTGTGCTTATATTTTATGGAGGGACTACCTTGTCACTGCTTCTTGTTGAAAAAAGGTAGACATTTATCTTATAGTAATTGATCATTTCTTTTTTATGGGCCTGTTTCTTTAATGGATCAAAGGGTTGAATAAATACGAGCTCACGTGCTTAATTAGCCCAATCTGGATTTGTTCAAATTTATTAGCCCAATCTAGATTTCAGAGTAAGGTTCTCACTATCATCTGGTGGACATTCTTCAAATGTTTAGTCTCTAGATTTCATTTGATGGACGTCGTAGTAGCGGATCTATAAATTCGGCATTGGGGTGACTATTATATTACTATATTCACATGATAATAAAGTTCATAATTTTCACCCCTAATTTCAATAAAACTTTAATTCTTTTAACATATGGTCACCGCAAGTAATATAGGGATCTGTCAGTGACCAATAGAACGGGCCATGTAAGATTTTGGTGTGATCTTGGTTAGTTCCAAATTCTAACGATTGCTTGGACTATTCAATTTTAGGTTCTGATCGTCTTGGATTTGATATTTACGGTTTAGTTAAGTATTAAAGGTAAATTAACTTTTGATTTTCGGTTGAAATACTTTTCTTAAAATTGTGTTAGTTCCTCAATAAATTCCCATCAAAGGAGGTTTCGTTAGAGCTACAACGAGCCATTCATATCGATCCATGCTAATAGATAGATTAACTTTTGTGTCAACTATGAAAACATATTACATTTACTTAGAATTGAAATGCAATTTATTTTAAAGCCAAGTAGTACGACTTATAGTCACCTTTAAGTCAATTTTGGCTTGTTTCATTTTATGATCGTCTATATCTATGGCTTAATTTAAGTACGAAAAGTTGAATTAGCTTTTCATGTCCCATTGAAACACTTTCCTTGAAACCGTGTTACCTCCTCATAAGTTCGCACAAAGGGGGTTTCAGTCAGAGCTACAACGAACCATTCAGATCAATCCATGTTACTTATGAAAACCTATTAAATTTATTAAGAATTGAAATGCAATTTATTTAAAGCCATGTAGTCCAACCAAGTAAACTTTAAGTCAATTTCAGCTCATTTCAATTTATGTTTTTATGAATTTAGAACGGGAGATCGTGTTAGCATTATGGTGCATTTGGTAGTTTCTCAGGAAAGATTTTTCCAGGAAAAACTCTTCCGGGAAAGACTTTCCCTAGCTCCTTTGGGAAATAGTTTACTGAGTTTGTGATGGAATAGTGTGGTCCACATTAAAACTTCCCCATCTGTTAGGGAGAACCAAACATAGTAAAGTTTGTCAGCTTGGAAGGTTGAATGACTTTCCTAGAAAAGTTTTCCAGCCAAACGCTCCCTTAGACTTTTACAACTCCAACTTCAGTTAAGAAGAAGAATCCCAAGTGACTAGCCCCTCGTCACACTATTTGAATGAATGATGACTATGAAGTATCCCATATGCAAGATCCACATTCCATAACTCAACACTATTTATTCATGACTTAAAACCCCCCACATCAAAAACCATCCTCCAAATTAAAACTAGGAAAAGATATATGAAGATGAAGTCTCTAGCAAGGTTAGCCATTTGCATTATGGCAATAAACTTAGTAGTAGTTATAATGATCCCAAATGTGATGGGAATTTGTGCAAAAGGTGTATCAGTGGACTGTCATCCAGCAGGAGAGACATGCTTAATGAAATGCAGAAGTCAATTGCAGGGATGCTTACAAGGGTGCACCAAGAAGGTTGCATTCATGTCTCTCAAAAACACTCCTTTTCTCTTTAGACTCTTTCTTCTCTCTGTCTCACACACACAAACACTCACATGCATGCATGCGAACTTGAAAAAAATTATTGGATGACAATAGACTGATCTTTGGGGATGTTGGATTGTAATATATCGACCTTTATTATTGGACAACAATATCCTTGACCTTTATACTTAGGTGACATTATTATACCAACAATGACTATGGCGGTAGTGACTGGTTATCTGGTCTCAATTCTGACATGATAGGTGGAGGGAAAATGATCGGCCCATGCCCAATAACCCTGTTAACCCCTCTACTTTTCCCACTGACCCACATTAAAAAAAAAATCAGCCCTAATACAGTGACTAACGGGTTAGTGAATCGGTCTTCGTATTGACGTGAAACACAAACAACCAATATCTGGTAATGTGGGTTAGTGAGAAAAACTAAGGGGTTAATGAGGTCATTGGCTTGAGAAAAACTAAGGGGCTAATTAGCGCGCATGGAGACCGGTTTACAACCTACTTAGTTACAGTTGGCGTAATAATATCACCTATGTATAAATGTCAGGGATATTGCTGTCCTATAGTAAAGGTTGGTATATTACAATCCAACACCCCCAAAAGTTGGTATATTATCATCCAAAAACCCTTATTTATTTCAAGTAACCGAACATAGTAATTAGACTTGTCAATTTTTGATATCACTTGATGACAGGATCTAAGCCCACACGATTATTTTTTTGGATTCTTAACACGATTTCCTCAGCCTGGAATAAACTGAACCAGGAAACTCGCAAATTAGCGAGTCAAATATGATCCGCTTGTTTGACCAATAAAATTTATTTCTTATGTTCAATTCTATGGGAATTTGTGAATTTTCATTGGGATTCTTGACTATTCAATTACAAAGGCAAATCAATTGATCATATTTTATCTCTTTAATTTAAGCTGGATATTTATATTAATCTATCGCTACGAGAAAATAATCATAGTTTTTATACACATGCACAAATTAGAGTATTAAGTTACAGAGAAAATAATCATAGTCTCTTTATACACATGAATTTTGATTGGGATTCTTGACTATTAAATTACAGAGACAATTTTCTTTTTTCAAAGAAAATACGGAAAAAGTTGCAGCTATCATCGGTTGAGTGGACTAAAACCTGAAATACACCACCCATAGATATCCAAACTTGAAATACATACACATGACCCATATTTTTCTGAACCCGACATACACCTAACCTATAGTTACCCTGCCCGTCAGAATGGCATATATAGTAGTAATACGATCACTTTTTTTATACCTTGTATAGTTAATTACATTATCTATAATTGATTGCATTATGCTCATAATTATATTACATCCAACCAAACAAAATTTATGGTATTTTTATTTTGATGGTTTTGTTGTGTTGAACCACATGTACGTACAGGTAGTGTTGTCTCGAGAGTCATATGAAAAAATCAAGAAGGCAGAGGAACAGATGATTGCTGGATGGGCACGCAAGGTGAAAGCATGAATTCTGCATGGCAAGCAACGATGCATGCAAATTAAAGAACCCATAATAAAATTTATTTGGTGTACTTGCTGCTGGAGATTATTTAGACTATTTAGTTATGGAAGCTTTTATATATATATATTGCTGTGATGAGGACTTAGTTTCAAGTGAATCGATCTCAGAATAATACTGTATGCTTCATGTTACATGTAGTAGTAACCAAGGCAATCATATGTACGTAGTATTTGCAAATACTTATAATATCTCTTACGCCACATTAAATTTGGCATTTCAAATCCTTAAGTTTAGCATGTCAAATAATGTTCATGTTCTCTTTCACTTATATATGATATATCTCTTGGCTCTTGTTTAACTGTATTTGGTTGGTTACTGTTTTGTAGTGTTGTTTTGCTATTTTTGTGAACTTTAAATGCGTGGTAAGCAAGTCCTTGCTGGTATGCTTTTGTTTAGTTGTATTTGGTTGGTTGTAGTTTTGTAGTGTCGTTTTGCTGCTTTTGTGAACTTTAAGCATTTTGACTTTCAATAATTGAAAAAAAAGTGTTTTCTTTCACTTATATTATGATATATCTCTGAGCTCTCACTGTCCTACATCGACTTGAAAGATGGCAAAACTCAAGGTTGTCGACAAAATCATTTTAATTTCGGACTTGACTACTTCGGAATAAGAATAAAATCGAAAACCTCAAGACTCGGTGTACACTGCACATAAATTTCTAGTCGGAAACAAATAAGATAAGAAATTCAATAATAAAATGTAATATGTATTAATTACTTCAGATTTATGGATACAATTTTCTATAGAATTACATTTACAAAAGAAGTAAAGATCTCCTTAAATGAGTTTGATCTTCAATTTGACTTTAATTTGTAGTACTTGAGCCAATTCATTATAGGATTTGTACTTAAGGTAGGGCCATGCATGTTGGCTTCAATATCACTCAAGTTGTGAAATAGGATTTGTACTTAAGGTAGGGCCATGCATGTTGGCTTCAATATCACTCAAGTTGACTTTGGAAACTTCGTTATGAGTAGATTGAATGAATTTGATCTTTATATAAACTCTTTTTTATAGAATTTATCTCAATCAAGAAGTGTTTAATCTCCGCTGAACAGGCGACCCAAACAGAATGTCTAGCCCTGAATAGAAGGAAGTAGGGTCCTATTTATACAGAAGACTCTCTGGAGCGGGTAAGGGCAAAACAAAGGAAGATTAATAGCCTGATACCCTAAGCACTAAGGAATTGAAAGTACCCTATTTAAAACTCATAGAAACAACTTAAAATTTATGGATTTTTGAATGTTTAATAACAAAATAAATAACAGTAATAAAGAGGTATGATCAAACTCTTAAGATCGAGTACGTATCCTACCAAGCTTGATCTAGGCTTACAAATAGAGATTGCATAAAGAGAAAACAACAACAACGTACCACTCTTGAATAGCCAAAAGATTCCACCAAGATTGAAATAAAGATGACCATCATTCAAACTATAAAGAAATCACTCCACTAGCACCACCATTTAACATGGATAAAGCAGAAATGAAAATTTTAGGAAGGATTTTCAAATACCTGATGATTTTGTTAATCATCATCAAAACCACAATCATAAGCTACTTACAAAATAAGAGAAGTTAACTATATATAAGGGAGGGGAAAAACTCGTTTAAACCTTGGGAAAAGGCTTAATGGCATATGTTTCTTGCGTGAAGGGTTGCCTTCCAGGTGGAGGTCATGGGTGGGACCATTGATGGTCACGGCGATGACTTCCATTACTTCGGGAAGGGGTTTCCCAGACCTTGACTGGTCACCGTTGTGACCCTATAGTCACAGATGTGACTATCATATGTCACGATCATGACTTAGAAGATCACGAGCATGACTCTTGAACATCATACGATGTATGTAGAGGTGGACCACAGGCTTGACCATATGGGTCACGACCGTGACCTATTACTTGGTCTTCCTTCTGATTCATCTCTCTGTCTTCTTCCACGAGCCTCCTTGAGCCTGATCACGACTCAGGTGAAAAGATTAAAATGCCCTGCCATTATTTTCTCTGTCATCAGACATCCTAAGGTGCTATAGTCCACATTCCCTCTCTTGGACTTTTGGCTTGTAGGTCTTCTTGGACTGTTGATCGAGCTCGAGCTTGGGTTACCTTGACAGACCTTTTAACTTTTGACTTGGTAGTCGTTGAGTCTTAAATTGATAGTCAACTTTAGCTTTTACTTAGTGGTTGTTCGATCCTTGACTTGATAGTTACCTTCGGCCAGTTTCACTTACATTAGTTAAATTAATTAATTTTGACCAACAAAAATAACTAACTTAACTTATTTAATAACTTGGCACTATTTTGAAGTTTTTAGTTCCTAAACTTAATTTACATAAGAGATTGGAGATCATGAATTAGTAGGCCTAACAAAACATATCCGAGACCCATAACCCAAACATAAAAACCGAACACGGACCTGAATCGACACCCAGATGGAAGATATAATCTTGACCTGAACAAAACCCTATGTAACACCCCAACCTTAATCACAAGATTAAATACCTACTTAGCACCCAAACCTGTGATTAGCGCTTCGTCTATTTCTCCCCAACATAACGGGGTACGACATCTTCGACCATAGAGCGCCTCAAACGGGGCCATTTTAATGGTGGCTTGGTAGCTATTATTATATGAAAATTCTATGAGTGGGAGGAATTCATCCCAATCCCCTTGAAAATCTAGAACGCATGCAGGCAGCATATCTTCTACAATCTGGTTTACCCTTTCGGTTTGACCATCACTCTCCGGATGGTAGGAGCTACTAAAATTGAGTCGAGTGCCAAAAGCTCTTTGCAGTGCGCTCCAAAACCTTGATTGAAAACTCGTATCTCGGTCGGACACTATATCTTTTGGAATTCCATGTAAACGGACAATCTCTTGAATGTAAGTATCCGCTAACTTATCTACCTTCCATCCTTCATGGATAGGAATAAAATGTGCCGACTCGGTTAGGCGGTCCACAATGACCCAGATGGTGTTCTTTCTTGACATGGTGAGGGGTAAACCCATGATAAAATCCATAGAGATCAACTCCCATTTCCATGTGGGAATTTCCAAAGGTCTAAGCTCCCCTGATGGCCGTTGATGTTCTGCTTTGATCCTTTGACAAGTTAGACACTTATCCACATAATTAGCTATATCCTTTTTCATATTTGGCCACCAAAAAGTTTTCCTTCAAATCCCTATACATCTTGGTGCATCCAGGGTGTACTGAATATAACGAGTTGTGGCTTTCTTCCAAAAGCTTTAACCTTAAGCCTCCCTTGTCAGGTACACACAACCTATTCCGGAATCTTAGGGTTCCATCTTCTTGAATCAGGAATCCCGGCATCCTTTTTGTGACAAGCCTGCCCATGATCCTCTTGAGTTCAGAATCGTTCACTTGTTCCGCCTTAATTTCCTCAATAATGGACGGTTGTAGGGATAATGCATCTAACTTCTTTGTCACTTCCCCTTGCCTGACTAGCTCAATACTCTCTTTACATAGCTCCTGTTGTAGTTTTGGGTGAACCTCTAGACAGGTCAACTTTCCATGCTGAGTCTTCCTACTCAGAGCATCTGCTACTACACTTGCTTTACCAGGATGGTATTGGATATCTAAATCATAATTCTTGATAAATTCTAACCATCTTCGCTGCCTTAAATTCAACTCCTTCTGAGTGGATATGTATTTGAGACTTTTGTGATCTGTAAAGATAGTCGTATGAACTCCACATAGATAACGCCTCCAAATCTTCAGAGCAAACACCACTGCTGCGAGCTCTAGGTCATGTGTTGGGTAATTTTTCTCGTAAGGTTTTAATTGCCGTGACGCATAAGCTATCACCTTATTGTCCTGCATCAGCACATATCCTAAACCTTGATGGGATGCATCACTATATACCACATACTCTCTTCCTTCCTCGGAAAGGGATAACACCGGTGCGGTTGTTAACTTTTCTTTGAGCACTTGGAAGGCTTCTTCACATTTGTCAGACCATTTAAAACGAGTTGACTTTTTGAGTACACCCAAATATCATCTAGAAACACTACTACAAACTTATCCAAATGGGGTTTGAACACCCGATTCATCAAATCCATAAATACTATCGGTGCATTGGTAAGCCTAAACGGCATCACTGTAAATTCATAGTGCCCGTATCTTGTCCTAAAAGCAGTCTTGGGTATATCCTCAGCCCTAACTCTGAGATGGTGGTATCCTGACCTTAAATCTATCTTGGAAAACATTCCGGCTCCTTGAAGCTGGCCAAACAGATCATCGATCCTTGGAAGAGGGTACTTGTTCTTGATAGTAACCGTGTTCAGGTCTCGGTAATCAATACATAGCCTTAAGCTACCGTCCTTCTTCTTTACGAAAGGCACTGGGGCTCCCAAGGTCAAGGCAAAGCCGTTCAGAAGTAATCCACGATGTGAGGTAGTTCCTATGGGTACAGCTTGATAGCAGAGCAAATCAGAGTTTGGAGACGTGGAAATCTCTTATGTTTTGAGTTTATGTATCTATGATCAATGGTTGTATAAGTTGTTCTATGTTGAGTTTTGGAGTTAGTAGTTCTTCTTTTCGTGTTTTCTGAAGAGTGTGTGTGCCTTGTCTCTTTTGGGGACGGCGGTAATGCTTCAACCTAAGTGTTCCGCTGCGCTAATCACAGGTTTGGGTGCTAAGTAGGTATTTAATCTTGTGATTAAGGTTGGGGTGTTACACCCTAACTAGAAACCGATCCAAACTGCAACCCGAAAAGTGACATGATTAAGATCCATACCCAAGTGACTCCAAATCGGGTCAGAACCCGATATGAAATAACTTCACCTGAACCAACATGTATTCAGGTCGAAGTTGAACCTGAATCGAACCAAAATTAGTTAACTTGATGCCAACCCAAACTTATCTTCACACAACCGAACTCGATTCAATTCAAGTGTTTGTCAGGTTTAAGAATTATTGCAACTCAACCTTTCAACCTTGAGAGAGTTTCTATCCTAAAAGAGGAGGCAATGATGTTGCATATGGCTTGAAGCAAGCGAGATATAGAGCTTTGAAGAATGTCTATTATTAATGAAGATAACACGATTATTATTGATGTGATCACAGGAGACATTAGTATTCTTTAAGAGATCAACAAATTGGTTCTAGATATCAGGAGATTCTTTTTTGTATTAACTATATCCAAGTTTTACATACTTTCAGAGAAGTAAATATGGTGGTAGATTGACTGTTGCAAGCTGGTCTCAATGTAGATCTAATTGTTAGGTAGGATGGTACCATTCATAAGGAGCTGTTATATATTGTTCGGGAGGATCTTCGTTGTAGATCCATTAAGAGAAGAGTTACTTGGATATTTCTTTCTTACATTTTTTTAATAAAAAAAGTTCCATATAAAGTATCCCAATTTACTTTTTACATTATTTTATAATTGTTGTATCTATTTTAATTATGATTAAACACTATTTTAATTTACTTTATCCTAGGTTACCATCATTAAAGATTCCTCATTAATTACTACTTTTTTCAATCCCATGACATCATATATGATAGTTCATGTGTCATTTTTTTTATTAATTAAAATCATTACAATGTCGTAAGGTCTACATGAAAAGATGTAAAGTTCTACATTCAACAGTTAAGCAAGGAGGTACAATAAATAAAATCAAGCATAGGTGACAATAATAAAAACCAAGAGGCAAAGCATTAAATTGCACTACTCAACAAGCCTTGCTCTTCAAATAAGCCTCCTTTTATTTATGTGCTTTCTAGTTAAAGTACTTCAATGCTTTGTTATGATCATTAACAATTGGCATGCTTAAATCCTTCGCAAGGAACACAACTCTACTCGTTGCTCCTTATGTGCTATCATCATGACTCTCATCTGGCTCTTATAAGTTTCCTGTACCATTCTGCTCTTCGTGACAATTGGTCTTGGAATGGTTACCATTAACATGTCTGTCATCTCTCTAGGTATCTTTCATAGCTAGTGTAGACTTCCACGCAACTTGCCTCATCAATTGCCATTTTTTTCATCATTGATTTTTCTTTTCTCTTCCTTCTATTTTATGTTTTGGAACCCATAATGATGAAATAAAAATCAAGGAGGGCCCTAGGCCCATAGTTGATAGGCACAGACTCAACCTCCTCCGTAAGTTCAAAATCTGTGATGGATGGTAAGGCTTGTTTCGGTGTCATTATCCGGTCACTTTGAAAAA
The DNA here is from genome assembly GCA_029582165.1 of Portulaca oleracea. Classification (NCBI taxonomy): domain Eukaryota; kingdom Viridiplantae; phylum Streptophyta; class Magnoliopsida; order Caryophyllales; family Portulacaceae; genus Portulaca; species Portulaca oleracea. The sequence goes on along the minus strand of CM055872.1, from coordinate 41,688,728 downwards.
AAAAAGATGCTAATTAGAGACTTGTCTTATTGGATTGATCATGCTGATGGGTTGGTTTCTTTAATCGGTTAAATGATTGAGTAAATACCAACTCATATGCTTAATTATCCCAATAAAGCTAAGATTTGTTAAAATATTCATGCTCAATCTAAATCCCCTGCTACATCGTATGTTGCAATGTGTTGAAGTGTTCAATCCTTATAAAGATGTTTTTCAATGATTGTAGCCATTAAAGGCTAAGATTTTGCATCAAAGATGCTACAAAATTTGCACAAAAATACAACAAAGCAGTAAAAGACAACAAAATAAAGCCTGCAAACACAACATGATAGACAACCACTTACAGAGGTACAAGAAAGTACCCAACACAATCTTAAAAAGCTTATAACATAATCAACTGCTCAAAAGTAGATCAAATATTAAGCTTTCTTTTTCTTTTTCCTGTTCCTCAATAAGAGTTTCACGGCTCCATCCCGATCACCAATAAATTCGCAAACCACCATGATTGCCAACTACTATAGTCTGTTGAGCAATCACTGCATCGATATAATCTTTAATTTCTTGGACTCCTCTAGTGACTTCATTAGATGTAGATTTAGTCCTTCAGGTTGCATCCATAACCATTGTCCACTTAGATGCAACAAGTCTTCCCTTCCTTTTCCTTCTAGTATGTGCTTTGTAACCAACCAGTAGAGATTCTTCAATATGAGCAAAAATGTCAACTTCAAACTGAACCAAGAAGGAATCGATAATATCTTCACTCTCATCGTGATCAACATTAGAATGTTGATGCTTATGTGTTCCACGACGACTGAAACAAGAATCAAGAGGAGCACAGATAAGGTTTGGGATGGTTCCAGAGGGATAGTAAACGGAGTAGCATTCAATTTGCATTGGGGTCTTGCAAGGTTTTCAACCACCATCTCAAACGATTTAGCATTCTTACCAAGGGATGACTCAACCTCCCTATTCTGCTAAGCTTTTGTAACCCAAATTTTCTTATAGGATACCCTAATGGAAGAGGGTTGATCCATTTGGGATCGGGGATAGATTTAATGAGCCTATGGATGAACGATCGTTTCAAAACTCCTACTTTCCCATCAAGCGAAGAGCGAGCTTATTTATTACCCTTTTTGAGGCAGGTTCCCGGCCTCGGGGTTGAAATTTGGGTCTACTTGGGTCCTTTCTCGAGTTCTCTCAAGGACCTTCGAAATATCAGCACAAATAAGGAGGAAAGACCAACCCGGGGTTTCATCTTGAAGAGAAAGACCATAAGAGGTCACGGTTGTGACCCTCATGGTCACACCAATGACCCTTACTGTTCCCCAACTTTTGTGTTGTCTGAAAGTCATGGTCGTTACCTGCCAAATCACGACCGTGATTCTTAATAGTCACGACCGCGACTCGATTAGGTCGCGCCTGTATGACCACCATCTGGGACGAAGGCCCCTTGCACAAGAAAAAGGCTAGTCACGGTCATGATATACAGGGTCACGGCCATGACTGATGCATTTTTCAAGGTTTTGCGTGTAACCCCCTCTCCCTATAAACAAAACCTTGTATTATTTTTGTAGGCAGCTTATGTTAATGAATACAAACTTTGGGTATTTGAAAACCCTCCTTCCAATCTCTTGTATATTTATCCATTAATCCTGATGGTGGTGGTTAAGAGCATCTACCTTAGAGATTGATTAATGGGTATCATTTCCATCAAACTTGGTATAGATTTCCAAGGAGATTCAAGTGAGAGCTGGTGGTCATCTCCTTTAGGCCTTCATTTGGGTTTCAAAATTGATCTTGTGAGCTACAATTTAGAGATTAATCATATCTTCTCTTATTTGCATGTGGTTAGATTATTTCAAACATAAAAAACCATAAATATTAGGAGGTGTTTGTGAGTTATAATGTTTGGGTTTTCCTAAACCCTAGTTTATTAATTGATCCTTGGCCTTATTCAACCTTTTGCTTGTCTCCCCCGAATCAAGGGTTTTGTACTCTGGTTCTTGCTAAATTTTCCCCAAGAGTCAACCAGAGCAAAGCCATTGAAAAAGCCTACCATTGAGGGCTTTAGCAACAAAGGAATCCGCATCTTTAGACTTAAATCTAATAAAATCAAATCTTTTACTATTTCTTCCCAATTTGTGAGAAATCTAAGTATCCACAATATCACCAAATTTAGTAAAGAAATTTCTCAGGCTCAACTCTTCAAGTCCAACAGGCAAATTACCAACAAACAAAGAGAAAGCCTAGTGTCCCCCTCCATTACAATTCGCATTAGGAAAAATGACAGGGGAAGCAAGGTGATTATCCACGGGCACATCAGAAGTAGCGTGATCAACAACACCGACCCTTGAGGAGTTAAGACCGGGAGATTTAACAATCCCTTTTAACCTAAGAAATTCCTTAAGCACTGATAAAATATCACTAGCTCTAGAATGGACAGGGTAGGGTTCTCATGTCTTTCTTTCATTCTTTTTTAAGTAACCTTGGTAGGTAATGGGACAACAATCAATATCACAAAAAATTATGAGGCTTAGTAAGAAAATTATTTAAATATCTCTAATTAAATTTAAATTTTAGTGTTTCATTTAATGAATGTTATTAGTAAAATAAGAAAAATAGTGATTAACATACTATTGGGATTGTAATACCAATGAGCTTTTAGCTCAAGTGGTACATGCTGCACTGTGGTAACCCATAAGTCCCAAGATCGATTCCTGAGAGTAGCAACAGGAGAGCGTGTATGCATGGTTCCCCCCTTCCCCATGGGCTAGTGGATCCATTGGGCTTTCCCTTAGATAGGGGGACACAGTGGATAATAAATACAACAAAGCAGTAAAAGACAACAAAATAATCAAATATTAAGTTTTCTTATTCTTTTTCTCATTCCTCAATAAGAGTTTCACGGCTCCATCCCGATCACCATTAAATTCGCAAACCCCCATGATTGCCAACTACTATAGTCTGTCTGTTGAGCAATCACTGCATCAATATAATCTTTAATTTCTTGGACTCCTCTAGTGACTTCATTAGAGGTAGATTTAGTCCTTCAGGTTGCATCCATAACCATTGTCCACTTAGATGCAACAAAAATATTGGGATTGTAAAATAATAAAAATATGAAATAAGAAGAATCGATTGAAAAGTAGATTTTCTAAGAATTGAAAAACAACTTAGTTTAAAGCTATCTGATATAATTGTGTCTATTACCATTGTAAAAGAAAAAAAGAAAAAATTATTGGGATTGTAAAATAATAAAAAATATGAAATAAGAAGAATCCGTTGAAAAGTATATTTACTTAGAATTGAAAAACAACTTAGTTTAAAGCTAACTAGTATTGTATCTTCTTATAATTGAATTTGGCTCGCCTTTTTTATTATTATTATTCAGAGCTGAAAAGGTTGAGTATTATATGAACTTTACTGAAAAAAAACAACGTAAAACAACGTTCAGCACTAGAGGAATCTTTAATCTCCTAAAGCCTCAACTTATTTCAGGTTTTCGTGAATTCAGAGTGTACTATTCTGCATGGGCGGATCTGAGGCTATAGTAGGTGTCCATGGACACCCCTAGCCCAAAAAAAAGTTTAACTAGCCTATATTGCTTAGAAAGGAAAGATATAAGTGTGTGTTAAATGGACTCCCCTAATAAGTTAAAAAATGAACATTACTGTTAGTTGGACACCCCTAATTTGGAAGTCAAGATCCACCGCTGATGTCCTGTAAGTCATCCTTTTGCAACTCTAACTTCAGTTAGGAACAAGAATCCCAAGCAACTAGCCCCTCCTCACACACCACTTGAATGAACTATTACCAATGAAGTATCCCACATGCAACATCCACATTCCCCACCTCCACACTATTTATTCCCCACTAAAACCTTGAAAACAAAATTCAAAACCCACCCCCAATCCTAAAATCATGAAGTCCTTACCAAGATTATCCATTTGCATAATTATGACCATAAACCTACTCATAATCACAATGATCCCAGATGTCACTGCAACTACTAGTAATACTAGTAGTAGTAGTGCAAAAGAGAAATCACCAGTGAAGGAGGCAGGACTGCCATGCTTCTTACAATGCAGGGCTAAAATGATGGTGTGTTCAACAGGGTGTGTGGGTGTGGCCCTTGCAAAAGTCATCAAGTGTTTCATAAAGTGTGGGATTCCTGAGCCTGGTTGTATCACCAAATGTGTTATGGGTTTTGGCACACCTTTAGGTGTAGCATTGCCTCCTATCACAACCTCTAAACCTCACTAATTAATTATCATCATTTCATTCAGTATAATTATAATTAATCAACAATGAAAATTGTTATGGTGTTAAAGTACTGTATTAGGGTTAAGTATATATGTTGAACTAGTGTACCTCATGCATGGCTAGCTTCTTGGGCCTATAAATAAATAATAACTCTTTGTTTATTTATTTTATTGTGCATAATCGGGATTGTTGAAATTAAATAATTACTTTTAATTTCAAGGTAGATTGTAGGACTAAAGTAAACATGCTACATCAAAATTGATGGTGAAAACTTTTTGTAAGGCGGCTTTTCTACGAGCGCTTGGATGGTGAGCTCGGGAGCACAATGCTTATATACACCCGACTCTCCATTTTCTGTATTATAATGCTGATAAATCAATATATATGTATAAATGTTAATAAATTTAAAATACAATGTTCATAAACCATTATATGAATGTTTATAAACCGGTAGAATAATGTTCACAAGCAGTATCAGTCTTGCTCATAACCTATATAAGAATGCTCACAATCTTATGAACAGAATGCTCATAAACCCGAATAGTTTCGCTCATAATATATCTCATACAATGTTCATAATTTGTAATGTGGATGTTCATAAATCTATATGAGAATGCTCATAAACTTTTACCACAATGTCTAAATCCTAATGTTCATGAACTAGTATATAATTGTTCATAAACCTAAAGTACAATGCTCATAAATCAGTATACGAATGCTCAAAAGCTAGTAAATGAATATTCATAACATCTAACACGAATGTTCATAAACCAGAAAAGACTATTCAGAAAAATATACTATAGTGATCATAAATTTTTAAAATGAATGTTGTGAATTAAAGACATCTGTTACATTCGAGAAAAAAAAATTATAAAAAGGATAAAAAAATACATACTTCCTAGTCCCTTTTTATTTGTCACTTTGGAAAAAAGTAGAGAAACCAATGCAACATAAAAGTTTGAGTAGAAATAAATCAAAATGATAAAAGCACCCTTAGTTATAGTTAAGTTATTGGTTCCAAAAGTCATTCATTGGGAGTAAAAGTAGTAAAATTATTATTGGAAATATAAATGGGACAAATAATAAGGGACAAAAAAATTGGTTAAGTGGACAAATAAAAAAGAGAATGTATTTATTATACCCACAAACACAAAAAGGGGGTGGGGGGGAATGACGATAGGTGCGCCAGAGCATGGTGCTCCCGATCGCACTTATCGTTTTTCTACTTTTCATAGATTGTGGTCCAGACTTGGGGCTTTATGTGTTACATTTGGGTGTTTTATGGATTAAGACTTTAATTTCTACTGAACTTTCTGCCTTTAAGGTCGACTTGGACCATGATATTTTATGGTCTTAGGTTATAATCCAATTTCTACCTATACGAGGTGTGTGTATATATATATGTGTGTGTGTGCGCGCGCGTGTGTGTATATATATATATATATATATATATATATATATATATATATATATATATATATATATATATATATATATAGACCTGGGCAATGGGTCGAGGACCCGCCCGGCCCGAAAAATAGCGGGTCAAGGTCACATTTTTTGAAGGCGGCCCGGCCCGGCCCGGCCCGAAAAGACCGGGGCCGCGATGAGTAGACGGGCCAGGCTTGGGCCCAGGTTATGTGACCGGCCCGGCCCGCGACCCGCTCATATATGTGAATAAAAAAAAAAAAACCAGCAAAACCCATTTCAAATTAGGGTTTTTATGCGCCTGCCTCCAGTCCAGTAAGACCAGTACTCAGCGCCTCTTCCTCTTTCTTTCAAATTTCAATCTTTCATTCTTTTTGGAATTTCAATCTGCCTCAATTCCCTCAAATTTCTCTCGTCGTGCTCCACTGCTCCAGTACTGCCTCCAGTACTGCCTGCTCGACGTGATCGTCCCTTTCTCTCGTCGCTCGTCTGCCTGCTCGTCGGTCGCCTGCACGTCGGTGGTCACCTGCTCGTGCTCTCTGCTCGTGCTCTCTGCTCGACGGCCGACGCTGCCTCCAGTACTGCCTGCTCGACGTGCTCGTCCCTTTCTCTCGACGCTGCAACTGTCGATTTCAAGTTTTTTTTTTGTATGTTTGAATTTCGAAATGTTGAATGTTATATCTAGGTCTCAGGATTCCAGGTGGTTGTACGTTATGGAATTAGGTGGTCAATTATGGTTGAAATCAGCTTTAAAATACAAGGAATATTCATGTTTTTTGTTATCCAGAAAAATCTAGGTTGCATAATTACCGGCCCGTTGACCCGGCCCGCGGTTCACCGGGTCAGGGCTTGGGCCGGACAGCCTGACCCGCTGATCGGGCCGGGCCGACGGGTCGCGAATTTCCGGCCCGCCCATTGCCCAGGTCTAATATATATATAGGTTTTGGTGTCTAATAATTCGTGCTCATAAGCAAGTGATTGAGAGTAATCTAAATAGATTTTTTGACTGAGACCGCGCTAAACTTTTAACCTATTTACTTTGACTAGCTTGACCAGGGCTCAATTTCAGCCCCGAAAATATGACGTGGAACCCCGGAGCATGTGCTCTGTTGAATAAATTTGAAATTCAAAAGTTTTTAAAATTGAAAGGATGGTCAACTCATATTATTCATAGGTGACATGACATCCAGAGCACGTGTTTTCAGGGCTGGAATTGAGTTCGGGTCTAGTCATTGTAAATAGATTAAACGTTTTCTCAGCTAAAAAGTAAGTTTAGGTTATTCTCAATTACTTACCAATGAGTACGGATTATTATACGCCAAAATCCATGTATGTATGTATGTATGTATGTATGTATGTATGTTTCAGTATGTGTCCAACTTTTGTAGGGTTTAAAATTCAAATATAGACAATTTTATCTCAATTTATAAATGAAATATGTTTCAGTTTGTATCCAACTTTTGTGGGGTTAAAAATTCAAATATAGACAATTTTATCTCAATCTACAAGATTGGCTTCTATAACTATAATAATATATATAAATGGTATAAAATCATACTTTTATTCATATATATTTTTTAAAATTTACAAAAAAACGTCTAAAATATGCCCAACGAACAGCATTCATTCGTTAGGGTGTCAATTTTAATTGTTGCCATAACCAACACATTTCAAGCTTCTTATAATTGATAATTAATAATATTTGTCAAAAAAATTAGGATTAAAAATTATAATAAATATTAATTTCATAAGGGCAAGATACTTAAGTAGTGTCTTGCTCCAAGACACATATCAACACTCGATTGTTTAATTTAAACTAATCCTATTGTAATTCAAAATCCTTAAAGAAAGAAAATGCTAATTAAATACGATAAATATGTACTGTACTAAGAATTTCAATATCAATACATAAAATAAAAATGAAGTGACTAGTGCTATACTTATAAAGGAAATGAATCTACGTTAAAATACAATAATAATAATAATAATAATAATAATAATAATAATAATTATTATTATTATTATTATTATTATAAATCAATGAAGTTAATCCAATATAAAATATATTATTTATACAAAAACAAAATTCATCAAATATCTTAATACAACATTGCATAGGAAGGGGAATTAAAAGGATCCAAAAGCAAGTGCCTTGCATGGCTGTTTTGAATGAAGAAGAATCCCAAATAAGCATGCAATATAATCCCCATCTCACACAATATAAATGATACAATGAAGTGTCCCAAATGTAACATGCATCCACACAACACCCATGACCACTCCATCCCTCACCCTATTTATTCTTCCTCAAACAACCCATACAAACCAACACAACTACAACAACATGAACCCCCTAACAAAAACCCTAATAACCCTTTTGGTGTCCATAAATCTAATGATCACATTTTCTACGGTCCACGCCGGGGATGACGACTCAGTGATTCTGTGTTTTTCAAGCTGCGGAAGCGAGTTACTTGGGTGCGAAGGCGTCTGCATTAACGACGTTCTCAAGTGCATTGTGGAATGTGGGCTGCCTGATCAAAAATGCATCAACAAGTGCATGGGGTTGCCAGGGGAGGGGACGTTGTCAGACACACCTCTTCCCAGCATTGTGCCTGAGGAGGATGAGTATATGATTGACTTGTTGGATGGTGATAAAATTGATCGAGTTAAATTGGAGCAATTGATTGATGCTAGGGTTAATTAATTAATCACTTGTTTAGGGATTAATTACTCAAGGGTGTTATGGTTATGAATAATTGTTGTGTGTGTATACTTGTTCCCTTGGGAATCATGTGGAGATAAATGGGTTCCATGAGGTTAATAAAACATATGTTTGTATGAATTTTTACTTATCTTAGCATTTTAACATATGTCTAATTTAGAAGAAAGTGAATAGACAAAATAAAAGGGGAGCTATATATAGGGGTGTCCAAAACCGGTTAACCGCAATTTCGTTAACCGCCTTTGCGGTTTACGAATTTTATAAATCTAAACCTAAACCACTTTATGCGGTTAACCGGTTTGTGGTTAACCGCTTTCGGAAATAGAAGCCGAAACCAAACCAAAACCGCATTGATAACATGGTTAGCCGCTTTTTGGGTTCGGTTTATGGTTAACAGACGGTTTCTAGTTATTTAAGCTTCAAAATTTCAAATTTTGCACCTAATTTAATCAAGACCGGTTAACCGTTTGACAAAAATGCAAAACCGAAACATAAACCGCTTATATCGGTTTGGTTAACCTAAACCGCAATTTTCAAGAAACTCAAATTGTTAACCGCTTTAACCGGTTTGGTTTATGCGGTTTGCGGTTTGGTTTTTGGTTTAGGTATTTGTTGGACACCCCTAGTTATATATACACAACAAGAAAAACCCTCTTGGGCAACAAAAAAATTTGTTGCCCTTGATCATTTTTTGTTGCCCTTTAACTTGAGGTAACAAAATTTTTTTGTCATGAGTTTGTTGCAATATTTGGAAGCCCAAAGTTAGGGCAACAAATTTGCAAGATTTGTTGCACAAGGTACTTTTTGTGGGCAACAAAAGGGTTGTGTAGCCTTAATAAATTTGCAACAAATTTTTTTTGTTGCCCAAAACAATTTGCACTTCAAATTAATCTAGTAGTCCATACCTATTTCTCTCAAAGGCAATAAATATTTTTGTTGCCCCAAGTACTAAGGTTTCTTACAATAAATGTGAAATTCGTACAATAGATTTCTACTTGCTTCAGGATCATCATTCATTGAAAAGAATACATTTGAAATGGGCACCAAATAAATTGATTAGTTTACTGTTTACAGAAATCACAAATGATACATACATTGATTAACCATCTTAAATTGTCCATATTTTATATTTTTGTAACTTTTAATTATATTTTTCCTAATAATTATACATATTTATCAATTATAAGAGTTTAATACTTATTAGATAGGTGAAAAATATAAATAATAGTCTAATTATATCAATCATAGTAGAAAATGTATATTTTATGCACAGTTTTATATTTATGAACAAATATAAATAAATAATTATTTTATATTGTTTATAAGTTGTAATAACCCTCAAATTAAAGTAATGAAACATACCTTTATAATGATTTAAATATACTTATATTTAACTTTATAAGTGATTTAGGTGAAATGTAATTCAAGATGATTATATGACCATCTTACGGCAAGATGTTTATCATTTTGCAATTAAAATAGGGTTTTTGGATGCTAATATACTGAACTTTTGGGGTGTCAGACAATAATACACTGAACTTTAACCTTGGACAATAATACACTGTACTTTGGGGGATGTTGAACAATAATGCACCCAGAACGATTCCGGCAGTGGCTAACTCGGTGACAATCCTACTTAGTAGGTGGAGGAGATGAATTGACCCAAAAATATTTAAATTTATGACATGTAAGCTAATCTACACATAAGAAAATGATATCAACTTTGGAAAGAGTAAAAAAAACATAAAATCATATTTGCTTAAACATGTGTTCGCTGAGGGATTAGCTGATATGTCATAAGTTTAAATATTATTTATCCAATTTATCTTCTCGGCCCGCCCCGTAAGATCACCACCAAATCAGCCACCATCGAAATCGTTCCGGGTGCCGGTGCATTATCGTCCAACACCCCTCAAAGTTCAGTGCATTATTGTCCAAGGTCAAAGTTCAGTGTATTATTATCAAATACCCCAAAAGTGTAGTATATTATCATCCAAAAATCTATTAAAATTGGACAAGTTTTATTCCGTACTAGTTTGGTAAATGGTTAGAAAACTAAATAATTAGTTGCGTTGTTTTTAAGGATAAACGTAAGCTAATTTATTGGTTTTTATCTTACGACAACTTATAACGAGTCACAAAAGGGCAATAGATTAATAGAGGAGTGAGCCTCTAAAGCATCGCCATATGGTAGCTCTCCATTGGACCGGAATAGGACACTTCCGCTAATCCCCTTGTACCACCACCTACTTGCTTTCTTGCTTGCTTACTTAGCTAACACAAGCTAATAGGAATCCTCCTTGGATCAGCAAGTGAGAGGGGAATTGGAAAATATCTTGGAAAAGATCAAAATGACATCTTAAGATTGCAAAATACCAAAGCTGCCCAGAACAGACCCTCCCTTACATACCCGGATTGATTGGGTTGTAGAAAATATCCCAATAATCAGTCATGTGCACTCTTTGGGTAGTCTTAGAGGATTCATTAAGTGAACCAATGGCTTTGGAATAAACCATTTTGGACACCAAATGAACATGTACAAATTAGCAAAACACCACAGCCTGTCAAAACTAATTTTCTGGGCAAAACAATCTGGAATGAGGCCTGTGAAGTAGCTCCAAAATTGCACTGCTCCAATTTTGCTTCTTTCAACCCAACTAAATGTCGGGTGGTTTTTAATGGACAAATGGACTCTAATATGAGTTTCTCTTGATTTGTTGGATATTTGACATCTTGATCATTCTTAGGAGTGTTTATGGACTTCATCCCAATGCTAGGTGAAGGAGGCATGGATACAAGAATTTGTACAATAACCTGGTTGTTGTTTAGGGTTGTCTGGGTTGTTGTTCTAAATATGTTTCTTGTTGAATTTGTTAAGATTCAAGAGTCCTAATTTCAGTAGAAATACAATTAGAATTATATTAAGTTTTAGCTGTTAGAGTTGAAAAGGGACTAATATTTTGTTTCCTTTTGAAGTCTCCTATATAAAAAGTCGTTGGCTTCTCAATGGAAACGATGAGAAACAGAAAATCTCATTTCCATCCCAATATCTCAATCTAATTTTCTTTATGGTATCAGAGCTAGACCTGAGCAAAAGGTCTCAGGCTCGAATCTCAGCAGCTCCCATGTTAATTTGCGCAAGGTTAAGAGGGGTCTTTGCAGCATCCACGCTTTAAGCCCAAAAAGAGCATTCGCGTGAGGGGGCGTGTTAGAGTATAAAATTCATTCATGGGGCTACAATCATCAGCTTAAGCTTTTGGTTGAGATGGTTCCGCATGGTATCAGAACAAAAACTTAAGCTGATGGTTGTAGCCCCATGAATGGTGTTTTATACTCTAACAGAATTTCTGCCATTTTCTTGTGTTCTTTGCATCACTTCAAGGTTGCATGAATACATGATGGAAGATCAGTCATATTTCCATCACACGCCTTGCTCCAGGGAAAAATTCCTGCTCTCGATGCCGATGGGGATGGAGATATGGTAAAGAATCAAATCCCCGTGCGGAGATGAGGCGGGGATGGGGACAAAAATTTTCTCCATCCCGGCCCTCATTTCTCACTCAGGAAAGTTACTCATCACATATTTGTCATCCCTATCCTCAATTTCTTTTAAAATACATAAATACCCTTCTACATTAAATTTATATGTATAATTTCAAACAATTTGTAATTTTAATTAATCAAGACCTCTAAGTGTATATAAATAATTTATTCTCTCTAGCTATAATTCTTCATTCTCACTTCATAATTATCTTAGTTTTGATCTTAATCTCATCCCCGCTGGAACCCCACTGGGGATGGGGCGGGGATGGGGGTGGAGTGCCCCTGCGGGGAAGGGGACGGGGAATACACCCCCGCACCCGCCCGTTGTCATCCCTAATTATTAAGAGAAGTCAACAGAAAGAATGTGGTTGACTTCACAGGACACAGATTATCTACTGGTATAGCATGCTTTGTACACTATCACTGACAACTACAAGTTGTTCTTTAGTAACTTGATAACTAAAGATAATTATAGCCTTAATTTTAAGATTTGAGGTTTTATATACAAAAATCTTCCTTATTTATTACCTTGTGTGAATATTAGACTTTATGTAAGCCTAATTTGTTTTGTACACCCATTTTTATGCAAAAAATTGCTGAGGGGTGCCAAACATCTTTTTTAACTGACTCGCGGGTCACAACTTTTTTTTAATGCATTCTCAGGTGACGTTAAACTTACTTAAGTAACTGGGGGGTGATATTCTGGCGTGTTTTGGCCGGAATCATTGAAAAGTCTGATTTACTCTTCAAAAAATGAGTGAAGTATCCGATTTGCCCTTGATTTCCCCGCTCAAAACTTCTCCTCCTCAAATTCCTCCATCCTTATGAGCTCCACCTCCCACCACCTTTCTCCTCCACCATTCTCCCTCTGAATCACCAACGACCCAAGCTGCCTCTCAATCCTGCGAGTGGACCCTTCAAGGAGGTCAGTGACAGCCATGACTCACCTCACTTCAGTTGTAAGAGGTCGCTATCTCGCCGTCGCTTTCTCCTAAGAGCAGCGACAGCGTAGGTGGCGGTGCGTAGCAAGGGAAGGTGGCCCCGCCCAGCTTGCAGCTTCCAGGTAGCCGCTTGAGGTCCAGTTTGAGTGCTCGGAATGTTGAATTGGAGAAAGAGTTGTTGAAAATCGAAACCCAACTCAGCCAACAGCAACATCAAAATCAAACCCACCCTTACCACCATCAGAATCAAATTCTTTCCCCCAGGGGGAGGACATGGGGGATCTGAGCCCAATGAACCTTGAAACTGTGTACAGCTCCATGAACGTGCCGAGGAAGCTGGTCCCGCCACAGGGGTTCGATTCGCCGTCCCCCAAATCAGTGGCGGCAGCAGTGCTCAACTGACGCGCGGCAGTCTTCGCCAAGAGGAGCCAGAGTTTCGTGGACCGCCCAACTGGGTATGGGGGAAGCGAGTCTCTATCAAGCCCAATAGCCATGAGTCCCAACTGGGGTTCTCTCAAGGGAAGGGCTGACTGGGGTGTCCAAGGGGAGCAACTCAACAAAGGTGAATTTGCCATAGATAGAGCAGAGAGGGAAAGAGAATTATGGAGGAAGAGAATGAAGAAAAGAGGGGAAGAGAGATAATGGCATAGTAAGTTAAATTAGAGAGAAAAATAAGGGTATATTTGTCATTTTCAACATATTTAGCCGGATTTTAGTTAAAATAACCAGAATGTCACCCCCCAGTTACTTAAATAAATTTAATGTCACCTGGGAGTGCATTAAAAAAAGTTGTGACCCGTGAGTCAGTTAAAAAAAATGTGTGGCACCCGCTAGCAATTTTTGCACTTTTATGCTCTATAATAGGCGAATGAATTCGGCATATCTAAAACTGTAATGGTCTAATAAATAGGCAAAGGGCTGTGATAAGTGTTCGATCATAAAAGACATTATTTAAGTGTCTTACTTTTCATAAAATTAATATTTTTATAAAGCAATTGTCACATTATTTTTATAAGATAAAAGGGTTTTTTGCATTTTGGACCCCGAATTTTAGGGGTATTTACATTCTGAACCATTGGTTTTCAACTTTAACATTTTGGACCTTAAAGTTTGTAGGCTGAAAAAAAAGGACCCTAAAGTTTGTGAGGTGAAAACAAAGCTTGTTTCCCGTTTTTCTTTTTCTTTCCATGTTTGAAATTCTCTCCCGATTGGCATCAAACTTCAAGACTAAGGTTAAAACCGATATTAAAGTTATAATAAACCTCTTTTATTCATGTTGGAGTTACTTAAAACCATGTACTCAGGGGTCTAAGTAGCCTCGACACGAATAAGAGAGGTGTATTATAGCTTCAATATTAGTTTTAACCATAGTCCTAAAAAATGACGTCAATCAGGAGATAAATTCAAACATGGGAGGAAAATAAAACATGAGACAGGGGCCTTTTTCTTCAGTTCATAAACTTTAAGGTCCTTTTTTATTCAGCCTATAAACTTTAGGGTCCAAAATGTTAATGTTGAAAACCAAGCGCTCAGAATGTAAATATCCATAAAATTCGGGGTCCAAAATGCAAAAAACCCTAAGATAAAAACCCTTGTATAATTTATTATCCAAATTTTGTTAAGAAACATAAAAGCACTTCGGGTAGGGAAAAAATGAACCTGCACATGACCAAAATATATTACACCCTCCGTCCCAAATTAATTTATATTTTGACTAAAATTTAACCGTTATTACTCATAAGTTACTATTTGTGTTACAATATAAAATTAGCATCATTAGAAAGATATTTTACTAAAAAGTACAATGGAGGTAATCTCATCTTGTAACTCATTGTAATTTGTGAATAATTAACGGTAAAAATTTAGTCAGTGAATTAATTTGGAACGGAGGGAGTATTGATATACTCGTCTAATTTCAATGTTGGTATATACGAAAACTAAAATAAATCGAATGTAATAATTTGGTTCAAGTGGCTTGACGCATGCTCTCGTTAAATAACAGCTCAAATTCAAGTGTGAATGAAGAAACTTTGTGGTGAAAGAATTGTATCCTAGTGTAGTTTTATTAGATCAAAAGTAAACTTGACCAACGGCAACAAAAATAAACAAAAAAAAGTTGAAAATCCAATTGGTAATGTTGATGTTATTAAAAACCTAGTGTATGAATGAAGGAATATTCTATTATAGTGGAAGGTTTTTTCAATAATGATCATTAAAAAGTATATTTTTCCTTTAAAAAGTCAAAATCAATATATATTGATCAAAGTGACATTATTACCGTCTACAAGCAATGTTATTTTTTAGATACAATTTTTTTACAAAACTTCATATTTTTAAGGAGATTCTATCATAATTAGATTTTTTTCAACTATCACAGTTAAAAGTATGTCAACCGTTTATTCTACCTAAAAATTGAAATCAATATATTTTGATCAAAGTAATTCAAAAAATTACTTAGAGGTACCCTAACTTTTGAAGAAACAATTTTTTGGTACTTTAACTTTTCAAAACTAAGTTTGGGGTACCCTTACTTTTAGGATTAGAAATTACTAGGTGAATTTCTGGCGAAAATCCGATTGATTCAAATCATTTTCGTCCACAAAAACAAAGGGCATTTTCATCCACAAAAACACTTAATCAATTCCCGTCTAAAACTCACCGGTGAATTCAAATCATTGATCGGAAATTCACCTAATTATTTCTAATTCTAAAAGTTAGAGTACCCCAAAATTAGTTTTTAAAAGTTGGGGTACCAGAAAAATATTTCACCAAAAGTTAGGGTACCCCTAAGTAATTTTTTGAAAGTAATTTGTTGCGGCACTTAATTGTATTTATTGACACATAAATTTTTTTAACGGATGAGATTAATTTGGGCCAAATTAATTGAAAGGGATTTTGAACTATCATATATAATTGAAAGAAATTTAATCATGATTGAATTTTCAATAAATGAAAGAGTTTAAAAAAAAAGAGTGTTGACATCATTTTCAAACAAGAAAAATACATATTGTCAATGTCAAGAAATAGCTTTCATGAGGCCACAAAGTTAGAGCTTCATTTATTGCAACAACAAGTAAAACATATATACTCTATAAAAATGAGTGAGCATTCCACAAGACAAAAGAATAAAGAGATTTGGGAGTCCAAGTTGTGATGTTTTTATCGATGCTTTGATTTGCATTTTAGATTCTTTATCCACGCCCTTTTCTTTGTCCACCGTCCAATACAAGAAGCATACAAGCATAGTACTATTTCATATTTTCACATCCAACTTTTTATTTGTTTGGATTTAGCCCAATGCATGCCAATGTGCCTTCACATCTTGTGGTGCTTAGTTATTTCATCAATTATATTGATCCAACTATGTTATCCTTATTTTTAAAGTAGAGCTAGTAATTGGATCAATTGTGTTGAGTTAGACTTATATCTAGATTTGTCAATCCGCGGGCGGGTGGGGTGTGGGTCGGGTGTATATCAGGTTTAAGAATATATGAGTTGGGTGCATTTCAGGTTCGAATAAATATGAGTGGTATTTCGATTTTAGGTCAACCTTACATGCTATGACTAGCATTTTTCTGTTTTTTTTTTCTTTCAAAAAATTGTCTCTAAATACTGTTTTTTGTGCAATATATATAGTAAAATACGATTATCTTCTAGTAATAATATATCATTGTAAATGTTTCAACTTAAGTTAGAGAAATAAGAAATGAATGAGTTGCACTTTTAATTCAATATTCATGAAAAGTCACAAGTTCTAATAGAATTAAACTTAAAAAATAAAGTTTTTCGATTAAACGGGCATATCGGGTTTGACCCTCTAATTTGTGGCCTTTTCGGGTTCGAATCGAGAAAATGGTGTTCAAACCCATAATTTCAACCGATTTCGGATCGGGTTTTTAAGTCTAAGTCAAAATTTGATAGGTCTACTTAGATCATATCCGGTTGAATTATATTGGTCAACAATGTTTTGGTTGAGGTGGGTTTGGGTTGGATCATGTTTAGAATAAATTTATTTCTGATCGTTGTATTTTTATACTGAAATTTGTGGCTTGCATAAGCAAACAATTTTGATAAAGGATACATACAAGTCAAGTTTAATAGGGTCGCTTCAGGTTAAATTAAGACACTAAATTTTGGTATTTTTCAGGTTTGGATTTGGATAGAATCAGTTTGGTTAGATCTATCTAGTACCTATTGGTCCAATAATAGACTTTGAAATTATGATTACAAGTTTTGATTCGCATCGCATTGCGTGCATCGATTGTTATATTTATTTATTTTTGTGTGTATATATATACACACACAAAATAAATAAATTTAAAAATCGATGCACGTGTGCGAATCAAAACTTGTTTTGCTTAAAAATAAAAAAACCTCAATAATAATTCGACTTTGGCTCATGATGGATATTGGCGAGTCAGTGCAGTTAAAATTATTTTCCTTTCAGTTGTTTCTAAAAATAAGTTAAATAAGTTCAAGATAAATTTTCAAAAACAACTCTTTCAAATGGATTCAAATAAGATCAAACCGCTAAGTTCAAGTTGGTTCAATATAATAAGTTTAGATCATTTTAACTTGTAATAAGCTCAGTCAAAATAAGTTGGAGTGAACATATTCACAATAAAAATATAGTGAGGGTGTGAGACGGAAGTAATATTATTCATTATTGTTCGTTTACTCTCAATATGAACAATTATGCATTATAGATATGATATTCCTCATGATAGTTTTTTTTATTTTACTTTTATATGATTTTAATTTCTATGTGACAAATATTATCGAATACCTTAACAGATCATTACGTTTCTATTATTTATTTGTCACATTGGATTTACTGATTGTTAAATGAGTGCAATTATGCAACTTAGAATAAAGTTATGATAAAGCAAATATTTCTTAGTTAACTAAGAATCTTGTCTTATAAAACAATATAATAAAATAAAGGAACGAAAAGATTATCAGTAATACTCCAACTCTGATATGTAATGACAATCTTTAAATGAAATTGAATCTTTTCTAAAGAAACAAAGACGATTAAAGTTAATATTATACTTTGCACAAAACATCAAAAAATAAAATAATGTAAGATAACAACATAGGAACCTAAAAGAAATTAAAAAAATAATAATATAATGTAAATTAGGGTAAATAGAAACCCAAAAAAAATAAAGTGAAGTAAATGACGGTTCCAATGTAATAGAGGGAAATAGAAAACATATATAAAAAATACTAACTTAAAATATGGTGGTCTATTGGTATAGAAATTGGAGGATTTTCCTTTGCATTAGAGGTTCAAATCTTGATTGTAACAATTTCTTTAATAGTTATTTTGGTGCAAATAAAAAACATTGTAATTACTATTCTATCCTTATAATTTATCAATGGCAAAGGGTAAAATGGGAAAGTGAAATTTGTGCACCATAAGCCCCTTTGACTTTATATATTACATAGATAACGCAATACTCATTGCTACCCATTATTTGTTGTTACATGACATGCATAGTCGACTTTTGCAAAATTGATTACTTATTATTCCCATTGATTTGACCCTAAAAGATTGCAATTTATTAGGTGCTCCCGGACCATGTGCTCCATATTCTACAATTGTTCACTTATATGTATTAGGTTGTTCACTAAGATTATTATGATTGTTCACTTTGATTCATATAATTGTTCACTCACAAATATCTGAAGCACATGCTCCGGGTGCATCTAATATATATTGCTAAAAGATCTGTATTGCCCAGTTACCTATTGAAGGGCGTCATTAATACTTCATCCATCCCATAAACATAATCCCTTCTAGAAAGTATAATTTTTACTTGAAGTACTTTTGGACCAAGTCATAGTGGAGACAAGGATGTGAAAAGATGGAGAGTGTGATTGATGGTGAAAGAGTGATGGTGAAAGGTAGGGAGAGGAGAAGGTTAAGTAGGGAAGAGTGAGGGTGAGGGAAGTTACTACGTGATCGAGGATGATGCATGTGTGTCAGAGTAACGATGAGGGAGGACGGAGGTGGGACGGATGAAGGAATGGAAGGGGCAGTTAGAGAGTATTGATTTGAATTGTGAGATAATGTCGTTAGAGGTTCGTGAGGGAGAGAGAGGCATTTGTTAGTAAATTTGAAAGGGGTCGGTTAATTAAGAATTTAAGATGGTTATGGAAGTAGTGGTTGGGTAGTAAAAAGGAAAAAAATAAGAGGAAAAGGAAGGAGGGAGGAGAAAAAGGGAATGGTCATGTACAAAAAAGGAAAGAGAAGAGAGAGAATGAAAAGAAATTTAAAAAAAAGGGAAAAGAGTAGGGAAAATCGAACAAAAAGGAAGAAGATCTGATTTGATTATTGATTAACTATTCAAATCCCTTCGAGATGCCAATTTACTTTATTTGATAAAAGGAATTGGACCAAGGAATAATGATGAGGGCATCAATATCCTTGGAGTTGTCTGCCAGTTTACATACCCGTTGTGATGTCCTCAAGTTGGCTGGTGAGGACCTTTGTAAGAGGAAGTGGGCTCCCCTTGATGGGTGTTCCCGACCCCCTCAAGTCATGCGTCTGGTTGTAACATTCCAATTTCCCTTCAAATAGAGGTGAATTGATCTTAAGGGAGTGGTTTGATGGATATGTCAGCCAACGTACATGTGTGGATATGAATTCCAGGCTTAGGTGACCTTTTTTAACATGGTCTCTAATGAAGTGATGGGGGACTTTTATGTGTTTTGTGCGGGAGTGTTCAGCAGGATTTTTTGTGATTTGGATGGCACTTTGATTGTCTCATTGATGGGTACCTCCTTGTAATTCACATCGAGGTCCTTCATTTGTTGCACTATCTAGAGTATTTGAGCACAGCACGCTCCAACAGCCACATATTCAGCCTCTGCAGTGGATAGAGCTATTGATGTTAGTTTTTTTGGACTGCCTGGAGACCAGTGAGGGGCCAAGCAATTGGCATCCTCCAATGGTGCTCTTGCGATCCACCTTGTAACCTGCAAAGTCTGCATCAGTGTATCTAACAAGTTTGATGTCATTTTGGTCAGGATACCATAGTCCAAGGTCCTTGGTACCTACAAGATATCTCTTAATTCTCTTGACAGCAAATAGATGAGTTTCTTTTGGGGCACTTTGAAAAAGTGCACACAAACAAACATTGAACATGATATCAGGTAGGCTAGTTGTCAAATAAAGAAGGGAACCGATCATACCTCGATATAGTTTTTCAGATACTGGCTTACCTGTTGGATCTGAGTCCAGTTTTAGGGTTAAGGATATCAATGTAGATGAATGTTTGAGATTGTCAAGATGATATTTTTGTCGCGGTTCCCTTACATATTTACTTTGGTTAAGAAAGATGTCATCATTGTCTTGCCTAATTTGGAGTCCTAGGAAAAATTTTGATTCTCCCACACACGAGACTCATCTCAAATTCTTTGCTTATAAAGGCCGAAAATTCCTTGACCAAGGTAGGGTTAGTGACACAAAAAATGATGTCATCTACATAGATTTGAGTAATAATAGAGTCATGACCTTTGGCTTTTATGAACAGTGATTTGTCTATTTGTCCCCTTGTGAATCCGTTGGCCAGAATAAATGTGCTCAGTCTCTCATACCATGTTCTAAGCATTTGTTTAAGCCCATAGAGGGCCTTATGAAGCTTGTAGACATTGTTAGAAGAGTATAAGGAGAATAGAAAAATCAGAGAATACTGAGTGAGTAGGCTAAAAGGAATGCAGCGAAAGAAGATGAATTTCTCATTCAGCTTGTGATGTTTAAATAGTTGGACTAAACAAAAGACATGGCTAAAACTAGCAAAAAACTGAAAAACAAACTCAACAACCTAGAGAATCATATCCCTTAAGTTTAGGACTCTTCAACCGAAAAATCCAAATAACTTAAACAATAAAAAATCTTATCCTAAAGCAATTATATGACACTTCTCCTTGCTTTAGGAGCTGCAAATTCCTATCTTCTGCCTTAGAAAATTGAATCTGCCTGCTGGACGTGGCTTAGTGAACAAATCAACAAGTTGGTCTTCACTTCTGCAATAAATTACAATCACTTCTCCCTTCTGCTGAACTTGTCTTAGGAAGTACAACTTGACGTCGAAATGCTTTGTCTTTCTATGAAAAATAGGATTATTTGAAATTGCAATAGCAGCTTGATTATCAACAAAAATTTGTGCTCTATCATTATGCTCCATATGTAAATCACACAAAATCTTCTTTAGCCACAAAACTTGATTCGTTGCTGATGTAGCTGCTATATATTCAGCTTCTGCAGCAGACTGTGCAACAATGTCCTTTTTTTTTAGCACCATGAAAAAATTCCAGAACCTAGACTGAAACAGTATTCCGAAGTGTTTTTCATATCATCAATAGAACCGGCCCAATCGCTATCTGAGAATCCATATAACTTAAAGTTTTGGCACTTCTGAAACTTGATGCCATAATCAATAGTTCACTTGATGTACCTCAACACTCTTTTTGCAGCCTTGAAATGCATTTCGCTGGCACAATGCATGAAACGAGATAAGAGGTTTGCTACGAACAGAATGTCTGGTCTTGTTGCTGTGAGATACATCAGACATCCAATCAGACTTCTATAATAACCTTCTTCGACTTTATCGAAGCCATCTTCTTTTCTCAATTTCTCCTTTTGATTCATGGGTGTGCTCATAGCTTTGCATTTCTCCATCTGAAACTTCTTCAATATTTCCTTTGCATATTTCTTTTGACAGATGAACACTTCATTCTAGGATTGCTCAACTTCCATCCCAAGAAAGAAATTCATTAGACCCAAATCTGTCATTTCAAAGACTTGCATCATTTCTTCTTTGAACTCCTCTACCATCCTCATATTACTTCCTGACACCAAGAGATCATCAACATAGAGGGACACAATAAGAGAATCATTTCCCTTCTGTTTCACATATAAAGTGTACTCAGACATGCTTTTGACAAAACCAAGACTGATAAAGTACTCATCAATCCTGGTGTACCGTACCATGCCCTTGGAGCTTGCTTTAGGTCGTACAAAGCCTTTTTGAGATGGTACACTTTGTCTTCTTCACCTTTCTTCACAAAACCTTCTGGTTGTTGCACGTATATCTCCTCCTATAATACACCATTGAGAAACGCTGATTTCACATCTAACTGGAAAACTTTCCAGCTCTTTTGTGCGGCTATTGCTAGCACCAATCTGATGGTGTCCAATCTGGCTACAGGAGCAAAAGTGTCAGAATTATCAACACCATAAATTTGTGCATACACTTTCACAACAAGTTTGGCCTTGTGTTTATTGATGGAGCCATCTGCATTGAGCTTTGTTCGGAACACCCATTTTACACCAATGACTCTCATATCTTCTGGTTTATCAACCAACTCCCAAGTTCCATTTTACTTAATCATCAACATCTCCTCCTCCATTGCCTTTTTCCACTTTGGATCTTTGAGGGCTTCTTCATGGTCAGCTGGCTCACAGATTGCAACATTACATCTTTGATAGATGTCTGACAGTGGCCTATAACCTATGACTGGAGGATCATCTTCCATCTCGTTCAACCACTGATCACTTGCTTCTTCAGGTAGGCTCACCGGGATGTCTCTTGGTGGTGCTGCTGCTTGTGGATCCTTCCAATCCCATTTCTTCCTTTTATTAAAGTGCAAATCTCTACTGCTGCTTGTGCTTTAGACACTTAACTGTAGCTTACAAAAATGCCTGGAATTGCCTTCTTGTCAAGCTTGTCATGTTTAGCCTGCGGAACGTGAACAAAGCACACACAACCAAACACTTTGAGAAAATTTAATGAAGGTTTACAACCATACCACACTTCGAACGGAGTTGTCTCTTTCAAGGCCTTTGTTGGAAGTTGATTTTGCAAGAAAACAGCATTGTTTGCTGCCTCTGCCCAGAAGCTTTTCGGCAATTCCATCTCGTGTATCATGCATCTAGTCATCTCCATCACATACCTATTTCTTCTTTCAACGACTCCATTTTGTTGTGGAGTATAAGGCGCTGTAAGCTGAGTTCAATGCCTGCTTCATCGCAAAATAAATTAAATTATGTCGACGTATACTCTTTTCCATTATCAGACCGTATGATCTGAATTTTGCACCCAGACTGATTTTCCACCAACCTTTTGAACTTCCAAAAAACCCCAGCCACCTCAAACTTAGACTTCAAGGAAAAAAAATCCAGCACATTCTTGTGAAATCATCAATAAAAAGAATGTAGTAAAGGCTACCTTTCAGATATGTTGCTCTTTGAGTTCCCGCGACATCAGTGTGGATTAATTGCAGCTTCTGAGTGGCCCTCCAAGTTGATTTTGGAAAAGGTTTTCTCTTAACTTTGACAAGCAGCACAACTTGGTAAGTGATCTGTCAGTTGCGGTAACCTTTCCCCATCTCCTTCTTCCTCAAATTCAGCATCCTTGCAAGTTGGCAATGGCCAAGTCTCTTATGCAAAAGTTCAGTGGCATTGCTGTCATTAGTGTAGGATGCCTCCTCCTCTACTGGATCAAATATGAAGCTTCTTCTTCTTACCTTAACCCTCAAAACCTCCTCTCCATTAGCATCATAAATAACACAAAATTGTCGATCCCTAAAGGATATTTCAAATCCTTTCTCTAGCAATGTCCCACACTTAGAAAATTTTGATCAATATCAAGCACATAAAGAACATCAGGAATTATTTTTGTACCTGAATTGGTTATGATGGCTACTGTTCCTTTCCCCTTCGCAGGAATGTAGCTACCATTTGCGATTCTAATCTTTGAAGTTTGTGTGGTCTTTAAGTCTTTAAAGAGGGTTTTATCGTATGTCATGTGGTTTGTACAACCACTGTCAATCAACCATGCTTCGCATGAGCTCTTGGCGGCAAAACACTATGCCACTAAAATCTGATCTTCTTCTTCTTCACTGCCAACGACGTGAGCTTCTGCTTCTTGCTTTTGGGATTTATTTTTGCAAATTATGGCCTCGTGTCCCATTTGATTGCATTTGTTGCATTTTGCATCTGGCTGCTTCCAACATTTGAATGGTGGATGGCCTAGCTTCCCACAATGTTGACAAGGTGGATAGTTTTACATTGGACTTTTACCCTTGCTGCAGCTTTGGTGGTTCCCAGTGCTGTCACTGCTAGATGCTCCACTTTTTTTGTCATGCCTTCCTTTGTATTTTCCTTGATGTTTGGCTGGCAGGGCTCCTTCGATTGCACGTTCAGCCGTTTGCTCTTGTCTCAACAACCTCCGTTGTTCCTGAGACTGTAGAGCACTAAGAAGTTCTGCCAAAGTAATTTTGGACATATCCTTCATATTTTCCAAGGTGGTGATTGATGCTTCATAGACCTCCGGAGTTGTTGCAAGAATTTTTTGCTCAATTCTTGAATCAGCAAACTCAGTGCCAAGTAGCCTGACCTTGTTCGCTATACTGAGCAATCTGTTTGAGTATTCTTTGATTGTCTCAGACTTTTGCATCTTCACCAACTCGAACTCCCTAATAAGATTCAGCGCTTGCATCCCACGAATCCTCTCATCTCCAACATACTCTTCTTTAAGGTAGTCCCAAACTGCCCTTGCTGTTTTCAGAGACATAACTCTTGTAAAAATCGTTGTTGAAACTGCTGCAAATAAACAAGCTTTCGCCTTCGCTTTTCTGGTTCTTCTATCTATGTTGTTTCTGATTTGAGCCATGGTAGGATTGTTGGGAAAAGGAGGAATATCAAAATCCTCTTCTACAGCATCCTATAAATCCAAGGCTTCTAGGTAGGTCTGCATTCTAACAGCCCAAAGGTGATAATTTTCCCCATCAAAGGGGGGAGGAGCAATCTGAGAAAATTAGTCTCCATTCTCACAGATCCCTTAAGAAGATAACTCTGATACCAGTATGTTAGAAGAGTATAAGGAGAATAGAAAATCAAAGAATACTGAGTGACTAGGCTAAAAGGAATGCTGCGAAAGAAGATGAATTTCTCATTCAGCTTGTGATGTTTAAATAGTTGGACTAAACAGAAGACATGGCTAAACTCAGCAAAAAACTGAAAAACAAACTCAACAACCTAGAGAATCATATCCCTTAAGTTTAGGACTCTTCACCGAAAAATCAAAACAACTTAAACAATAAAAATCTGATCCTAAAGCAACTATATGACAGACATGACCATAGGCTTCATCTTGTTCAAATCCTAGAGGTTGCTCTACATAGACTTCCTCAGTGAGATTTCCGTTTAGGAAGACACTTTTCACGTCCATCTGGAATAGTTTGATGTCCTTTGCTTAAGCATAGGCTAGAACTATCATGATGGCCTCCATTCGAGCAGCATGGACAAATGTTTCTTCATAACTGATGCCTTCATCCTGATTGCAACGTTTAGCCTAGCCTTGTTCTTGGTGATTGTTCCATTTTCATCCAGCTTGTTTCATAATACCCATTTTACCTTGATGATTGGGTGATGGTGAGGACGAGGAACTAAGGTCCATACTTGGTTTTTGTCAAATTGGTTGAATTCTTCTTGCATGACAGTAATCCAGTTTGAGTGTAGGAGGGCCTCTTGATGATTCTTGGGTTCTATCTGTGAGGTAAAGGCATGAAAAGCACATAAGTTTCTTAAGGAGAACCTTATTTGTATGCCTAAATTCATATCAGAAAGGAAGTTGTCTATTGGGTGAGTAGGTTTGAATCTGTATGTGCGCATCTCCTCTTGTGATGCTGAAACTTGATTTTTAGGAGTTTGGTCATGATTTATCTTAATATGTTGGCCTTCTTCATGAGGAGCCTCTGCTTCAAGTAGGGTAGGTTCTGGATTTTTAGGAGATCCATCTAGTTTTGTGTCTTCATTATCACTGTAGTTCAGAGGTAATCTATTGTCTATGCTGGAACCAGAACTTGAAAACAAGTTATTTGTTTCATCAAGAATCCCATGGATACTTTCTTCAACAATCTTAGTTGACTTGTTGTATACACAATATGCTTTGCTGGTAAAGGAGTATCCAACAAAAATGCCTACTTCGTTGGGCCTCAAATTTACTCAAATATTTCTCACCATTGTTATGGATGTAGCATTTACATCTAATGACCTTGAGGTAGCTCATGTTTGGTGTTTTCCCTTTAAATAGTTCGTAGGGTGTCTTTTTCAAGATGGTTTTGATGGTGCACTGGTTGAGGACGTAGTTGGCTGCACTGCTGATTTCTGCCTATAGGAATAGTGGGAGGTTGCTTTCGCAAATGATTATACTCGCCATGTCCTCCATTGTCATGTTCTTCCTTTCTGCCATCCTATTTTGTTGCGATGTTCTAGGGTAAAGAAGTTGTGTGAAATTCCCATCTCATTGCAGAATTTTTCGAACATATCTTTGTTTTCGAATTCTCTTCCATGGTTAGTTCTTATAGAGATTATGAAGTTGTCTGTGAGGACTTTGCGATGTTTATACAGCCGGAGAATTTGTCAAATGCTTCTGTCTTATTCTTTAAGAAGAATACCAAGGTGAATCTTGAAAATCATCAATTATAACAAATATGTATGAATTGCCTCTAAGGCTCTTGTAGGGAATGGGTTCGCATAGGTCCATGTGGAGTTCAAGACACTTGATAGTGGTGACTGTTTTTATGTGTTTGAATGAAGATCTGGTTTGTTTGCCTCCTGTACATGCATCACGTACCCTATCTTTATCAAATTTGTTAGATGGGAGACCTCTTACAAGGTTTGGCTGAATCATCTTATGTAGTGTTCTCATGTTGACATGACCTAGTCCACGGTGCAAAAGCCAAGCATCCTCAAATGTTGCCTTAAGGCATGTGAGGTCCTTATCTACTAACTCATTGAAATCTATAACATATACATTATCCATGCAATAACCTTGAAGGACTACTTTCTAAGACTCTGTCGTCTCAACTACATATGTATATTTATCAAACCAGGCTTGATTGCCTCTATCACATATTTGAGAAATGCTTAATAGGTTGTACTCTAGACTTTCTACAAGATATACATTATCGAGGGAGTTCTTGACGTCCTTACCAACCCTTCCAATGCGAAGGATCTTGCCTTAGATTTTGTCCCCAAATGTTACTCGTCCAACTTTACTTACTCTGAGTTCGTAGACCTTTGTTGGGTCTTCCATCATATGTCTCGAACATCCGCTACCCAAATACCATAGGTTGCTATGAGTCTTAAAACACACGTGCAATAGAGGACATTACACCTTCCTTGGTTCTTGGCATACTAGTTGAGGGAGTAGATTGTTTCATTTTCTTAGGGACCCAGACCTACATAGTTCTTTTGGGACTGGGTTGTTTTTCTTAGGGTTTGTGATTAGGGCTTAGATTTCTACTTAAGTGGTGGGGATTTCTCTTTGGTTGAGAAGACTGGGCAGTATAGGGTCATTGTTTTTTCCAAGATGTGATTTAGTGACCAGTTCATTTTTCAGTCTAGTGAGGTCCTTCTAACAGTCTTTCACTTCGACTCTTAGCCTAATGTTCTCAGCCACTAACTACCCATTTCTTGCATTAAAGATATCAACGGTTCTACCAAGGTGATTTGAGAGTTTGGTCAGTTGTTTTACTTTGTGGACTAAGGTTTGTGAGTAGTTGAAGAGTTAGAGCAGTTTATGTGCAAGGTGAGTTTTAGACAAGGAAAAGAATTTGTCGATGGTTACCTCTTCACTTCCTGAGATTGTCTCTCTTATTTTCATTAGTTTTTTTTCCATTAGGCACACATTCACGATTTCCTCGGATTCACTTCAACTTTCACTGTTGTCGCTATCACTCCAGGCTACGAGCATTGCTTTTCGATTTGGATTTTTGTGTCTGGTGTTTCTTTTATCCTTGTTCTTCCTTGCATGAGGACATTCTTTGACCTAGTGATTTGCACTACCATATCCAAAACAATTGAAGGAGTCAGATTTATCCTTTGAGGAGATTTTACCTTTTTGGATTGATCTCCTGTTTGGGGAGTCTTTTACATATCCCCTAAAGGTGGGATTTTCCTGTAGAGTTTCTTGAAGCCTCGAGTAAGCATGGCCAGGGTTTCTTCTTCTTCATCCTCTGATTGATCATCAAAGTCCTTGCTTACTTTTAGTGCAACGCTCTTTCATTCCAAGTCGTCAAAGGAGGTGTATTTCATAAGCTAACAGCTTTCTGCCAAGCTCCTCAAGTTACAGTGTCTTGAGGTTCTGGGCTCTTCAATTGTTGTTACTTTTGGTCCCCATTTTCTTTTAGTCAGGCACCTAAAGATCTTTCTAACCTTCTCCTTATTGGAGTATGTTTTTCCCAGTGATTTGAGATTGTTGATGATGTTGTTGAATCTCTTGAACATATCTTCAATTGACTCATTCTCCTCCCTTTTGAAGGTTTCATACTTTTGGACAAGTATATCAACCTTGGTTTCCTTGATTTGATTGGTTCCTTCGTAGGTCGTTACTAGAGAGTCCCAAACCTTTTCAGCTGAATCACAAGAAGATACTCTTTCAAATTCGTTAGATTCCAGACTACAAAATAGTAAATTTAGACCTCAAGTATATTTTTTTTTTTTGCCTCAATAGTTTCTTTTCTGCATTAGTGTATTCAAATCTTTCTTTTGGGATTGTGGTACCCTGAGTGGTTATCTTGGTCGGCATGGGATAGTCTCCTTCTTCTAATGACATTCCATAGATCCTCATCTTGATCTTTGAGGAAGACTTCCATTTGCCTTTTCTGGTTTTTGTAGTTTAACCCTGTGGGTATAGGGGGTCTGGTCCATGAACGTCCTTGACCGGTCTTACTGGTGTTAACCCTAGCCATGATCTTTATCACAGAGTGGTTAGTCTCTTGATTTGAGTGAATCTGCTCTAATACCACTTGAAAGAACCCTAAAGGGGATGAATAGAGTTATAAAAAAACTTGCACACTTTATGCAAAGACATTAGTCACTTATCCTGCCCTTGGTCAAGATTCAATATACAATGAAACAAAAAGGACTTTCTTTTTATCGAATCAAAATGCTAAAGTCGTTACAATGATTAAAAGAGCAAAAACCTCAGCAGCTCAAGAATTAAGCACCTTGAGACAGCTTGGAATGAGCATATTACCAATCTTAGTTAGAGGTGAACAACAGTACAGTGGCAGTCACCAATCAAGTTGGTAATGCTTAGACTCGCAAAGAAACAAGGATGTATCCTCTGTTACAAACAATTCTTCTTCAATCAGGAGAACACACTTTTAATTACACTCAAATTCTCACCAAACACTATTGGATGCAACCCGAAAGCCTCTAAACAGATTTCCTATACAGTTCTCAATTTCTTCTCTTGGAATTGAATAATTCTGTCGTTTGGGTATGAGGACGACTTTATAGTCTTGTTTGTTGATTTCCTTAGTTTTGTGGAGCATCATAGTTTGCTTTAATGGCTACTACTACTGGAGCTTGTGGAAATCCATAAATGCAATAACTTTTCGGGATGAATATTTTAATTTGATCCAGACCCTTATTAGAGCATAAAGATATGCGGCAGAATGAAGAATCCGCCTAAAGCTTGCGGACCACTTCTAGGTTTTGCTCTCTATGGAAGCGATGGAGGATACTGACCATGTTCGTTGGAGTAAACCCAAAAAGGACTTTGTTAAATTTAATCTTGATGGATCCACATCGACGACAGGGGCGGCGGAAGGCTTTATTATTAGAGACCATGATGGTAAGATGCTTCAGGCCTCTACCTTTAATTGTTGGAATGCGTCTGTGCTTGTATTGAAGCTATGGCAATGAGAAATGGAATTCATACATCTCAGTCGGTTGGCTATAAACAGATCCATAAGGTGACAATATGACTCTAATTAACACGGTAAAAGATATTTATCAAACGCCTTGGGAGATTGCAACCTTGGTTCAGGATATTAGAACAATGTTGGATCATTATGATGCAAGGATTATTTCTCACACTCTGCGGGAAGGGAATAGGGAAGCAAATTGGCTTTCAAAATTTGGGCATATAGTCAATATTCGATTGTCTGGTTAGTGTAATGATGATCTCCTTACACTGATTCAAAAGGGTGCAATAGGTAGAACTCTTAAGAGAATGGTTACCTAATTGCTTGTTACTTATCAAGGGGAAAAATCAGTTTAGTTATGACTATTACTCTGCAGGAAGGGAATAGGGCAGCAATGGGGAAGTTATATTTTTATAATTAGCTCTTAAGATGATGGAGTACCAAAGTTTGTTTTTGAAACATGAGCAAATTTATAGTTATGACTGTGTCGGGGGGCGTATACGTAAGAAGTTTCATCACGAAAGAGATTATATCCAAGTGACAACTACCCATCTACCATGCTCCCCACCAAGGTTCAACTTCTGGTGGAGGCAAAATACTTCTCATAGTTGACATTTTGGTACTTCTTTTTTACCCCCTCCTCATTCTATTAAATTCGTTGATAGTTACCCTGATATAGAGGCCCAGTAAATAAGCCAAATTGGTCGGAAAAAAAATGTAATGTAAAACATCCATTAGAATTGTACCCTACCCTACTAAAATCTGGGACATCAAAGATTTATCAAACCTTGTAGACCTAAATTCAAAGGTTGATATATTACAGAATGAGATGAAATGAACATAGCCATCACAGGATTGGATTATCCTGAGACGACAACGTACAATTCCCTTGAAATAGAAATTATAGATTAGGCAGTTGTGGGGAGGGGATGATCTGGCATAATATAATTGGATCGATGACTGCTTTGCTTTAACCTAAGCACAAATATGGACCACACTTGGGTACTCCTTCGTACAGTCCCTACTAATTCCCTCCCTCTTGCATTTGCATCTCCTTGCTGATTTTGGCATCTATGTAGAGGACACAGGTAGAACGACAATAATACTACAACACTTGGGTAGGATGGAAACGTCCCTTTCGTTTATACATCAACATGATAATTGATAACGTATGTTTTTGGTAAACCTTTTATCATCTCATCTCATCTCATCTATAATCTAATCTACTAATCTTAGTCGCTTGAATTCTTGGACGATTCTGATCCCGAGATCATCTTCTGAATCATCTCACTCGTCTCTGCCTCTGACATCCTGTCTTCATTGCTCTTCGACTTTGCGTATGATTCGAAGAATTCCTTGTTTTCCTTCTCTAGCTCATTCCATACTGCATGCAAACCCAATCGTCAAATTTAGTTTTAGTTTTAGGGTTATGTTAAGAGTATAAAACCATCATTCGGCCTTCAATTGTCAGCTTAAACTTTTGGTTGAGATGATTACACAGTTTAATTTGATCAGATCATCTAAAGGATACTGTAATCTAGCAGTGATCATGATGACTTCCCTATAAAGGGGGTTCTACTTTTCTTGGGAAAGTCTACAAAAATAGAAAGAGGAATACAACAATCACCCACTAAACTTCATTTCCTACTGAGACAACAAATTTTCTAGGCAAGTTGTTAGATGTTGTATTATTAGCCTTTTGTGGCCCACTTCTCTATAAGGAGGGTTGTTAGATGCTTAATTAATCGTAGGGGCAACTGTCTATAACGAGTTGTTGGATGGTTCTTTCTGCCCTCTCACTGTTGAAATCTTTTCAAGAACCAACTTTATGCTTTAAAGCGTGAATACTGCAAACCCTTACTATATAATCCTTGAACAAATAAATATAGAGCTGTTGAGATTCAAACCTCAAGCCTCTAGCTCAGAAAGATGTTGACATCAATCATATCATTTTCCTTTTCGATTATTAATAGCCAAAAGGCTTAAAGGTTTATAAGATACAGAAGCCGCTAAATAAAATAAAACATAAAACATAACGGGCTTCCACAACCAAACAAAACCATTACATCATAAATATGACGCAACAAGATCAATGAATTCAACTTGATGGGTCATCAAATAGGAGACCCAACTCAACCAAAAACTTTAAAGCATATATATGATTAATACCCTAACAGAAACAAACCCTTATCATGAACCTAGGAATAGGATTAGCCGCCCAGATACTGGACCTACCCACCACCCCACCCCTCCAAAAAATAATGGAATATTTCATGCCTACCAAACGTCATGTTATAAAATAGTAAGTAAGAAATGATCGATGTGATATGCATACAACTAGAAATGGCACCGAAGTTCTCAAGAATTCATTGTTAGAAAGCTCAAGCAGTCTCAGGCAAAACTGGATCATTCTGGCATGCTTTGGGACTCTGGTGGAGCCATGCATGTCAATCCATGTAGGGCCACATAAACTAATACCCTATTGAAAGTTTTGAGTGCAAATAGATATTTTTCTTCAAGGATTATTATATTATACAAATCCAATGTAGCCACTTTCTGAAAAATTAATAAACCATTGAAAGTTTGAGTGCAACTATATACTGGCTAGGAGTTATAGTATTACATATAACTTCACCCACCCATACACACAACTTTAATGTCAGAAAATGAAGAAGAAAGTATTCTTAGAAGACATTATTTTCAGGATGCCAAGTCTAGAAGCAAATATGTGAGACGTGTCTTCTAACTGATGAGATCAGGAACAAAGTGACAAAAACTAACAAGTGATCATCCTTTTACAGAGGGCTGCAAAAAGTTGGGTGGTGTATGGTTGACAGATGCTTTGCATGCAGAGCGAAACAAAACAAAAGGTAAACCTAAGGAGAGAAAGAGGAGATCAAAAAAAACTAACCAGTGGAGGTGATAACAGGCTTGATGTTAGCATGCTTTGACAAGGCCTCCATGCACTCTTCTTTTGTCATGTGGAAGATCAGACACTTCTCTATCAGGTGTTGCACCTACACAAATGAACCAAAAACAAAACCCTCTTAGAAATACAACAAAACCCAATATAGTTTCAGGGAAACCAGATGTAGACAGTCTTCCTCCATGCAAGTGACTGCAGGGAAGATGCTGATTCTGACAGACCCAACAGACAATTTTGAAAATAAAGACATGAAAGTAAAACCTAATGGGTAATGACCAACTTTGTACATCAAGATTCAGTGATAAGTAACATGAAAAGATAAAACACATGCATCAAAATTTAGAAGTTGTTGATCTAACCATGTGAATGTAAGAAGCAGAGGAATCATCCATGGGAGGAAGAGAGAGTAGTGTAGACTTCCCTCCTTCTTTCAAGTTTCAACACTAGCTAGCTAGCAAAGTAGCACAAGCTAGAGTGAGAGAGATGAGAATATAAAGACAATCACGAGGAAAAGGAGAAATAAAAAGGAGAGAGGAGGGGGAGGGTGTGAGTGTGGGACCCAGGTTCCCACGTGGGAGATAGATGATAATTGGTTGAGAGGGGATTAGAGGAGATCATTCTTGTCATCTAATACTGAAATTAAGCATCCCTCCTTCACGTGATCACTGGGCACCCACTAACACAAACAGAACACTCACTTGCAATTCTAATACCACTCAACAAAATAAAAGTCACCTACGTGGCATCTCCCTCTCATAGCTATTGATCCTATTGGTTGTGATGGCCAATGAGAGCCTGACATGTGGCAACACAGAACTACTGGGCTTCGTGTTAAGCTTCAAGGACTGTTGTTAAGAGCTCAATCAGTACGTCCCTCTCTTTAAAAAGAAACATTATATCAGTTTGATCGAGGTGGCAAATATATTATTATATTTATATAATTAACATAAAATTTATAATTTTTATTTTAAATTATACTAAATTATTATTGTTTTCTCTGGTGTTAATGGTGGCCGTGTGGCCACCCTCGGTATAGCTGGGGATTCGTTAGTGCCTTATAGAATAGTGAAAATTGAATTTATATTTATGGGAGTACCATGTTATTGTAGTCTCAAATTCTCAATATATAATTTATACATTACTGTTTTTATGACAATACATGTATCGGGATTCAGGAATACATGAGCATATACTCCTCTAAGTATAATCCTAATTCTATAGAATTAATTCAAAAAGAATTAACATCAACAGAATTGGCCTAAAGCCCTGTTCTTTTATGTGGTAACTTGCGGTGCGGTACCGCACCACACCGCACTACTCAATATTCTACCACACTTCACCACACTCCACCACACTTTACCACAATCATTACCAAAATATCCTCTTACTTTTCTCTCCCCTTACACCTTACTTTTCTCCTCTACTTTTTACATTCTCTTTCCTCACTTACCCCACCTACCACAAATCTCACCACAAGTCACCACACTTTTTCAAATTCCACCGCACCGCACCGTATAAAAGAACGGAGCCTAAACATCAAAAAGAATTAACATCAAGAAAGTTGGCATGATCTAGGAAGCTGTCGTCACTACATGTATTGCATGATAGGGAAGTATCACTAAGTAATCAACCGTTAATTCATGCAATGATCACTTACTCTTCCCATGTATTTGGGGATCCCCTCCCTCTTTCCTACCAATGAAAACAATTTCCAAATAACTCCACAACCAATCAGCATGCGAGATTTTAGGCCTTGAGATAACATAACACAATGTGATAAAGTCTTGGGAAAGGCATAATAGGCATGTTTGAATGAGTTCCACCCGTTGGAAAAAAAATTTATATTGTATCTTGCTGTTATACCTATTTATCAACCTATAGTCTCCATCCATGTTCAACAGAAGATGGAAAAATAATTACTCCCTCTATTGATGGAATCAAAACAGGAAAAGTTACAAGCAAAAATCTGTGTTGGTGATTTATGGTAATCTAGTATATGGATGCTATATGTCATGGGATAAGAAAAGGTTCCACATCAGAAGGAGGAAGGGAAATCCTCGATTTATAAACGTGGGCGCTGCACACTCTGATAAAATGTTTTTTTCTTTTTGGGAAGAGGGCAGCAGCCCCATAATATGCATTTTTGCTCTTTGGCTTAGCTTAACCACTCGCACCAACACACAGAGATATAATATCGATATGAAAACAAATGCCGTTCATCTAAGCCAAAAACATCAAAATCTTGAAAAACATAACTGAAATAGAAACTTAAACCCATATAGGCTATATGCTCAACATTTGATCCCACAAAACAATTACAGGCATTGTGAAGTTGGAAGTGACACAAATTACCCTAATTAATCAGCAACAGGGTCAGGTAATTTAGTTTTATGGTCCTGCTCAAAGATTCTCCATCAGCTCAGTCCTGTCTTGCTTCACCCTGTTGTCATTTACCCCCCTCTCTTACTCGGTAGAAACCTTCTAGATAGAATAGAGACCCAACATAACACTCAGTACCAATTTGTGGAAGCTTAGGTCTTCCTATTTGGACTGTTTCAATCTTGTCAGCCAGCTGTGCAGCTATCGTGCTACGGACATCTTCCACCAAACCCCCCCCCCCCCCCCAAAAAAAAAAAATATTAAAAGAGGGGAAAAAGACCTCTTTGTTGAAGGGTGGGAGATTTTGGGTTTGGAAGGTCGGGTTATAGCCTTCGATTCTAGGATAAATCAGATAGATGAAGACGACAATAACAACAACAAAACAACCCAGGAAAAACACGTTTTAGTGTGGTCCATGAACTGAAGATCATGGCATTCAGTTCAATAAATCAGATAGATGAAGCAGCTTAAGAAAACAACGTAGGGCAAATAATACCTTAGCTTGAGGATATAACTGGATTGGATCTGTTTTACATGGCCTCTATAGCTCTAGAGATGGCAGACAAATAAAAGCAATCATCAGAATGTTGAATTGGATCATTTCCTTTCACACAATAAGATCAGAAACGTTATCTTAAAGTAAATAAGACCATAATTTTGCTCTAGAATAGGATAAAATCAGCAACCCTATTATCTGTAATTGTTAGCACTAGTTTCTTTTTGCAAATAATGAGACCTATTTGCAGTTACCCTAACCCCACCCTTGTCCCACTGTCTGTCAAGAACCTGAGCCAGACACAGCAGGGGAGGGGTAAAAATGGAGAAGAAAGGTAGTATAGTCAAGTAAATAGCACTTAGAAGTTCCATTAAACCAATATTGAAATGTTATTAGGCTCAGAGATTTCAAGGAAAGAAGCTGCACACTCTAGTTTTTTTTATTGCACCTGTAGCTTTGCAGGATTTTTTTTTCTCCCAATTACCATTTTCAGAAGGGTTTTTGGACACTAATATACCGTACTTTTGGGGATGTTGGACAATACTGCACCAAACTTTTCCTTGGACAATAATATATGGTACCTTGTCGGGAGTTGGAGAATAGTGCACCTGAAACAATTCTGGTTGCGACCGACTTGGTGGCGGTCTTAAGTGGCAAGCTGAGGAGCAAAAAACTTAAAATGTTTACTAAATTAATGCTATGTCAGTAAGTCCAAATAAGCAAAGATGATTTGTTTTTCTGTCTTAAAATTTAAAAAAAAAACACCATCAGTTTGTTGTCGCCGTAATCATTTCAAGTGCATTATTGTCCAGCACCCACAAAGTATAGTGTATTATAATGCAAGAAAAAGCTCGGAGCATTATTAACCAACACTCCCAAATTAAAGTATATTAATGTCCAAAAATCCTTTTTAGAATGAAAACACAGCTTAATAAAAATAGGAAATAACTGATAACATTATTTAGTATTTAGAGCAATATTAACTGGGCAGGAAGCAAGGATAGGAAAGAGAGCATTTAATCTACTCGGTGGAGTGGCTGAGAGATTTTCTCTGGATATATTCTCTATATTGAAAGCCATATACTCAATTGTAACAAGTAGGGTGCCTTAAATAGTAATAGCATGTCACAAATTTATACACAATTATCTAAGTTGGTGTGCCAAAGCTAAGTAAGATATCACACCATCATCTAACACTGCATTAGTGAATATCAAATATCAAGTCAGAGGTATAGGACAATCAGTTTATGTTGATACAATGTTTACAAACTCTTTCTGCATTGATTAAGTTTGCACAACATGAGAAAGCACAGATACTGAGAATGTACTTAGCTGTTATACTTGCACAGATGTTCAGTAACATTGTGAAACTTGTCACTGAATTATAGCAACACCCTTGCAGCACTAATAAGCTTGAACACATTTGCAAATGGATGACAAGTTGAGTAATTCAGAAAAGTGATTACATTTTAACATTTCTCCACAGGAAAAGCTTGTGTTTGAACTAGAGCAAGAAAAATACAAAACTGCAAGTGTTTTGCAACAGCAGCCAAAGA
The DNA here is from genome assembly GCA_029582165.1 of Portulaca oleracea. Classification (NCBI taxonomy): domain Eukaryota; kingdom Viridiplantae; phylum Streptophyta; class Magnoliopsida; order Caryophyllales; family Portulacaceae; genus Portulaca; species Portulaca oleracea. Next base: position 41,651,740 of record CM055872.1, on the reverse strand, counting down.
GTAATCCATTTTTTCAACAGTAGATTATAGCAATTAAGCAAAATAACTTCTTTGCACCTCAATTACAGGGGTGTACCATGTACACTTCAGTCTACAACCACCATTACCCGGGCGAAGAGTGGAAAGTCCCTGTGCGATTTTGGGGCAACAGTTTCGCTGAGTATTCAATAACACCCCACAAAGAACAATATGGATTGATGGTCCAATCAACATCTCCCAAATACAGGAGGGGCATGTGTGGAAACACAAGTAGGCTCGAAATGGTCCAGAGCTCTTTACCTCCCAAATTAGAATAAGCTTCTAACTTTGTTTCACAATTGAGACCCATAAAAATGCTCAAGTACAGCCCGGTCCACCACCAATGTGTTGGATCATGGGGAATGAGCTGTGTTTTTGCATACTAATCACTCATACGAATTCGCGTACCATTTTTCTAGCACTTTATTTGTGTGTGTTTTTTTTTTGGGGGGGGGGGGGACAAAGGTTTCTCCTGCATGCAATTTATTATGTGCTCCTAGAGCTTGAGTTCCTGGAGCGACTGTTGTTCATTAGCTAGTTTTGTTTTGTTCACTCATAAAATTAAAGATTCTTCACTACAGAATATATGCTCTTGGTTTATGCAATATATGTTGCTACAGCTCAGTTTTGGGTAAAAGGCGAAATCCCACAAACAAAGAAACATACACCTCACCACATCATAATTGACCAATAGCCGTAACAACGAAAAAGAGGGTACAAGTAAAACAAATGCCCCTCCAAGAAAATTGGATGAACCTTCTTGGAAGGACTCCCCACAAATACACATGATTCAAGGACAGTACTAGTTTTCAGTCATGTGGAATGATAACATCACTAAAAACACTAGAATCCCCACAACATCCATGCTAATTGTGACCATTCCAACACATTTGTCTTTTCAACATTACCATTTTCTGCCCACAATGCCAATCTATGACACATTGACACCCAAGCAAAGGCTCACATTTGATTTCCTCCTAACAAAGAAAATATCCTCAGTGTTCTGTCAACTCAGTTGACAGGAATCAGAAATGAGGTCTCGCAATGAAATGTATTTCAGACCAGAAAAAATTTATCAGAATCAGAAATGAGGCTGCAATGAAATGTATTCCAAGCCAGAAAAATTTTATCAGGACGCAGAGGCGAGTACAATTGCAAGACAGTACATCACGTTTTGCTCAACTTATTTCCGCAATCAAAAATCGTACATACCGGATTACTTTACAAATTTGATATCACTATTCTATTCACTAAATCAAATCGAATTCCACGAAATTAAACATGTAAACTGGACCATTAAAACAAAAACCGTATAATAAACTTTATCAACCATCAAGTAGTATAGGAAGATGAAGTAAATTGAATGTCGTACCTGAAATTTGCAAACGATTTTCGGTTTCAATTCATTTAAACCCATCGATTACGCCCAGATCATTGATCGCGATTACCAAACAATAAAGGGTTAACAATCTATGAAATACGATTCAGTTGCTGCTGAAATTAGACGCAAAATCAACCGAAAATGGTACAAATTTAGGGGGCAAAAACAATTCTAGGTTTATGAGATCATGAAATGGAGTTCTGATTGGATTACGGTGAACAATGATAAAAATGAAATAGGTTACAAAGTCCCCTGGCTTACAATGTGGTGAGTGTGGAAAAGGCGGGAATCAAGCCTTTTTTTTCCTTTTGTTTTCTTTTTTGGCTCTTGATTTCGACAGGAAACAGACATCCCCCAGCCATTTGGTGGCAAGAGCATATGCAATGCGGAACTTCATCAGCGGAATTCTTATACTCTCTCTCAGTTGTCACCCTCTCTCTCCTGCTTTTTCTCCATTCCACTGAGTGTAAAAAATTCACTGATAAAGTTTCGCATTGCATATGCTCTAAGTAGTTAGAAATTGAGAATGTGAATACAAAAGTATGAAATTAATTTCCACATTTATTGGATAGGAGTGTAAAAAATGGTGAGATGAGAATGGAAATAGAAGGCTACAACTCTCCCTGATCAATTACCAGGAAAAGCTAGTAATTGAGAATGAGAATTCATTAGTTAATGTTAGGCTCTGTTCTCTTATGCGGTTGGTGCGGTGTGGTAGAATTTAAAAAAAAGTGTGGTGAAGCGTTGTGAGTGTTGTGGTAGGTAGGGGTGAGCAGAAAAATTAAGTACCCGAATCTAGATCTAGAACCGACTAAATCCACTGGATCTAGATCCGGATCTTAGTTATCTAGATTCGGGACTAAATCCTGAAACTAGGATCCATTTGTTTATGGATCCGAGACTGGATCCTTGCATCTAGGATCCAGAATCGAACCCGGTATCCATGATCTATATAATTATTTAATACAAAAACTATTTTAGGTCTTAAAATTAAGTAAAGACTACTACTCAATATGCCCAAACTCCACTCTTACATTCATGTTCCAAGCCCATGCACTGACTTGATTTTGCTTTTAATTTAAGTCGCTACTCATTCAATCCTCACCGCCACAAATCTTCTTTTCCTTCAAACCTCTCCAAATTGAAGTCGAAAGTAGTGATTGAGTGGATCAATGTCATTGAAATTTCCAAATTGCAGCCGGTAGTGTAAGTATAAAAAATTTGGACAGCGATAGTGAGTTTTCAATCCAGGTACCCGGATCCAAACCCATTCCCGGTGGATCGGGGAACTAGATCCTGATTTTAAGATACAGTTTGAAATGGATCCGGAATTGAATCATAAAATCAAGATCCATTACTAAATGGATTCGGGACTATATCCTTAAATTTTAGGCGGGTACCCGGTGTTGCTCACCCCTAGTGGTAGATAGGGTAAGTGATGAGAGAGAATGTGAAAAATAGAAAAAAAAAATGAGGAATTGGTAATGATTGTGGTGTGTGGTGTGGTGAAATGTGATAGAAATTAAAGAGTGTGGTTAGTGAATGTGAAAAGTAGAGGAGATATATTGGTAATCAATGTGAAAAGTATAAGAGAAAAAGTAGAGGAGAGAATGTGCATGAGTTTGACTCATATTAATTAAAAAAAGTGAGTTATACTTAATAATATAATTAATTCGCTTATAATAATTAAAAAGTTAAGGTGGAAGAGAGGGACAAAAAGTATATAATTAAAATATTTGTGTTTAAATTCACCATCAAACTCTTCTTTTGAGAAGCTTACCATCAGTCTTGCAAATTACATCTTATTATCACCACTAAAATGTTATGTGCAACGTCATTTCTCATTTCACTTTCACTCTCATCTCATATGGTAAGTCGAATGTAAACTCTCCATTGAAATTGGTCTAAAATGTATGCGCCAATTATAATCCTCCCAATAGAATTATTAAATGGCCAATTATTAAAATATTCATAAACTAGTTAAAAAGGATATTTTAATAATTTTGTACGTATTTCCAAAATTTCATTAAAGATTTTTCATTTCCATTAAATAAGTACAAGCGATTCGTTTCCTTGTTTTGTCAATACCAAGACAAGAAATTTGAACTAGGTTTGCGGGGGGTGGGTGTGGGAGGCCAGCACGAGCGAGTTCTGCGAAGGTAGGCAGCGTCAACGCTCGGCCATCCTTTTCCCCCTCCAAAAATTCATTGCGCACCAAAATTGTTTTCGGTCGGCACTGCGGTCAGTTCTCACTGCCCGCTTTGTTTTCCTTACTCATTAGTTTAAGGCAGTTTGTTTAGGCTTTCGAAACTCTTATTTATTCCTCCTCTCCACTTACTCTTTTAGTTACTCTGTTGATGTGGGACGCCTAGTCTCAACCCAACCATTCTTTTTGACGTCTTGATGATGACTTTTGTGAGAGTTCATGGTGCTCTACAATTGTGACTTCTACATGTCTAGATTGTGATTACAAGCCAAAGAAAGAATTTCTGATGAGCCTTACAAAGGCAGGCCTCAAATCATAGTGACTACCATTGTCTCCACCTTCTAAATCAATGGTTGAAATCAAATAATTGTGGACACTTATGATCAATTCAGAACAACAGAACCCAATTCAATATGGTTCACTGTGTGCGATACCATTGCTCAATCCCTTCCCCTTGGTTGAGGCCATGCAAGCAGGAAATGAGAAGCTCGGATTATATTTTTTGTCATTTGAGAATATTGAGTTCGTATTTCAAGAACAAAAAAATATGGATTTTATCTTCTTCATTGTCCGTAATAAAAGCAATAAGGTTGCAGAAATACTTTTGGGTTTGATATGTCAACACGGCTTAAAGTCACTTCTTATTGAGAGCACGAACGGATCAATTATACTGTATGAGTTTTTTTTTTTTTGAGGTTAGGAGGGTTTTGCATTTCAGGTCATTGAACAACATGATGATGATGAGTTTGTTCGCAGAAATGTACGATTTTGAGGGTGTAGAAGGGAGGGAGGGTGAAGGGTTAGTGAGGAAAGGATATGCGCTTCTTGGGATGTTTAACTGGACGGACCATTTTGCGCTCCTAGGTTGGCTTGATTTACACGAGGTCAGGAGTAGGTGCGGTGCAGGGTGAGGAGGGTGAATGTGTTTGTAGGGAGGATCATTGAAGGGCAAAAGGATAAGAGGAGGAGAGAATGGATAATGATGAGCCTCACGAATGGTTTAAGTATTTCGTGGATTTCTACTTGATTTCGAAGGTGGAGTCAAAGGTCAAAGGTCTTAGTCACTTTAACATGGTGGCTATCGTTTTTCTACACTACTACTTTAGATACATGTGTAAACTGAGTTGACAGATCACAATCCAACTAATGCAAGTGCTCTAAGATTTTGTGCTTTGGGCTTATCATTGAATTTTTCATTGGGGCCCGTATAACTTCACACCATTTTAGAGTTGACAATAACATCAAGCACCACAGTAGAGTTAAGAATAGAAGAACTTCAAAAATCAAACTACTATAAATGTATTTTTGTGATACATTACAAGCAATTGCACAGAGACAAACACCTAAACAAATGGCGTCAAACCCTAATTACAAAAATCAACAAATTACACTTTGGAATAGATGTTCCACCAAAAATGGGACTTACTTTACATTCATACAAACCCCCTAACGAATGTTACCAATAAATTACTAATAATGCAGTGATGGATAACAAGCTAAGACGACTTCCGTGGCAGCAACGGCTCCTGTAGTTGGAGTTGGTCAGAACTGCTTGAACTTGATGGGGTTTGCTGGCCCGATTCAATGTCCACCGTAGTCTCCTCCTTCCTTAGATTCGATCTCTGGAGGAAACTCCGTTTTCCCTCTATTATTGAATCGGGTACCCTAGGAAGTTCGTTGATCCCGCCTTGGACATGTTGGAGGCATACTTGTACAGCATCATGGACTCTCACAAAGTACCATTCCTTGCCGATTAGATCGACGAGGCCTGCCTTTGTTAGGGTGACCAGGACTTCTTTCTTTGGATTGGCAATCACGATCTGGATGCCACGAGATTTGTACTCGTTATATAAGTCTCTTAGAGCTTGGACAGCGCTTGAATCAACGTATGTCACAGCTGTGGAAGTCGAAAATCTCAAGACATCAAAATTCACGATCAATGTTGCTGTTATGTGGAACCATCATAGGCAGGATTGCGAATAGGAATAGTATGCAACATGATGTATCTGGCGAAGCACTCTCTATGATCCCTTAACTTTCAAGTCCCAACAACTATGCCTTAAAAATGGATCACTTCTCATTCAGCATTGGCTTTTCTTTGTTCAGTCCATCTTGTTTAGTTTATACCGAGGTTTGTTATTGGTTTGTCCAATAAGTAGATAAGAACCATTACCAATACTAGTTCACACTTAACTTGCATTTGAATCTGTAGATTGGATCTCGGTTTAAGCCTATGAAGGGCTAGTTCTAGTCTACTACTGTAATAAACATCAAACAGGAATTGACTTTGATGGATATAAAATCCCATGAGTAGGTCCTTTTTTTCCTCCCTCGAATCTAAAGTCCCATTAAAACCAGAAAGAGAGTGTTTTTTTTTGGTTTTGGGGGGGGGGGGGGTGATAAAGCAAATTGAAGGCACTCACGGGACATCTCAATAATCACGAAATGTATTCGTTCCACTTCTGGGCCGCGTCTCATAGATCCATCCAAATCAACATTAGATTCGTACTCTCGCAGCCTACAAGGGGGAAAAAACTATGCCCATAAATGCCAATAACTCAATCATGAATACTTCACTCTAGCCAAACCATAACAAAGATGGTGGTTACCTGTCCTTAATGTAACTAATATTTGCAAAATATATTGGCGCATCAATACGGACAGTCACAATGCCATTGTAAGTATATGCTTCTGGATACTGTTTAGTGTTCCTATAAATTGTTGTGCCTGGGAGACGCCCCAACACAGCTGCAGGATTAAAAAGAATCCTAAAGTGAGTAATGAAGAATGAAACGGTAAACGGAAAACTGTATCATGCATTATGAATCTTCACTGTGACAGACACAATGACATTCTGATTCCTAGAGTCTTCATTCAGTTCTAAAGTTGAAAAGTTCAGGAATAATCAATGTCATCAAATTATCAGTCAGAGGTTTCAAGTGATGTGTGGACAAAGAGTCATAAAATATTCATCAATACAAGAAGAATACACTGGAACTCACCCATATGTGGATTTGCCGATTCATGGATTACAAAAGCAAGTGAAACACCGACCTACAAGATGAAAAATATTCATGAATATAACACCATTCAAATCGCGAAAGTCGTCGGTATTTTTCCTTTTGTTCTTTGCTAAAGAGAAATCATACATAATTCTAGTAATGGACCCAGACTTTCAGTGAGTTCCAAAGACTAGTCAAGAGCTTAATATGCAAATAAGCAAAGGGAGATGGAATTTACAATCTGTTGTTTTGCACAGTAAGTTGTAACAAATCACCATTCAGTAGTGTCATACATGATGAATAAGTAAACTCACCCCAACAAGGACACCAATCTCAATTCCAAGGAATAATGTTGCCAAAAATGTAAGAGTCCAAAGGAAAAAATCCTTCTTATCTACACGCCACAAAAGAATGGCCTCGTCATAATCCACCTGCAATGACAACCATCCAAGATAAAGGCAAAGGCGGGAAAATTTTGAAGGAAAATAAACTCAATACAGAAATAGCTGACATAACAAAAAGCAATCATATGTGCAATTCTTCCTCTGCGCTGAGCCTCCAAATACTGAAGACAAAATCTATGTTCCAGAATTTCATTACGTAATTTATCTTTTCAGCACTAGCGTTGTTAATTGGCATAAGCTACTTGCCGACTTGGCATGTGAAACTGGAAAACCATCCCCTTAGTACAACGGCCAATTCTTTGAACAGGCAAAGTGAAACACTGCAATCATATTGCGGAAGAATGAAGTATGTGGTTCCACAACCTACTAGACTACGCTAGAATGTTGTGGACGAAGCTACAGTGTATAAACTTGCAGGTATATGTGGCAATCTATCTGAAGAAGTTTAAGAATCACAAAGCGTAACATCAAAATTGTGCATATATTTACATGAACATAAAAATGGATGATGTGAAAATGTTGCGCGTGTTTATTATATCACTAGTTCCTTACCCGATCCAACAAATCCATACACACAGAACTACCCTCAATCCCTCATCTCTGAGGTGCACATTAGTAGCATGTCATTGTTTGCATTAGAAAATCAGTGATCTCACACTGTTTTGTGTTTTCCGCCTTCCGTTTAACTAAGATTGCAAATAATAGGCCACAAGGGGTAGAGCCAACACCAAAAGTTTTCTCCAATCACAAGACTCAAACCTAGGGTTTTGTCTAAGGGGGACAAATAACAAACCATTTGAACCAACCTGTGTTGGTACAAAAACAAATATGCAAGAAACAATATCAACGCTGAGTTCAATAAATTAGTAATACTTACCAGCCCCATTACGGCAGAAATCACAATGGCAGCAAGGGCACACTGTCAAGTGGAAAAAAACAGGTTTCGTAATGAGAATCACCAATGAAAAATAATAGGTGCACCAAAATGAAAGCAAATCAATAGACTACAAACATGAATGCCCATTCTTTTTATCCAAAGCAAGAGATATAGCGAAATGTTGGCAACAAGATGGATGCAAAATAGATAAATACACAAATCACAACATTCTGCAGTAGAATTGCTTGCTCAATACTTGGCTAGGCCTTTATGATATTGAGGTCCTACAACATATATATAAGGGGTAAAATGCAAAAACATCATCGTACCTGAGGGATGTCTACAAATAATGGAGTTAGAAACAGCAGAGCACATCCCATTATGATTCCAGTGATAATACCAGCCAAGCCTGTTTTCGCTCCACTTTCATGGTTCACTGCTGATCTGGAAAATGATCCTGCATTTCATATAGAAAAAGAGCCCTTCTAGTTTACACTATAAAATATGCAAAAGGCCAAAAACCTTGTAATTCTATATGGAAGTGAAAGTATATTAACATCTAACCTGTACAAGGGTATGCAGAAAAGAATGACGCAGAGATGTTAGCCACACCAAGGCCAAACAGCTGTTCAACAAAAGCTTTAGTTAGTAAATAAATTGCTTAACATCAAAGTTCCAGTAAGAAGGCAAGGATGTGAAAGTATACAAACAAGCTTAATTATGACACTCAACGGAGTTAATAACAACAGTTTTGACATTATAATTAGATATAATCTGTTTTTTTTTTCCTGATTTATATACTTCGAAGATTTAAGAGAAAGATCTGCATTATTTACAGTTGATTGTTCATCAGGCAAGAAACAAAGTGAACTGGATCAAACTTCTTCAATGCTCTATACCTCTTGATTTGAATCTAGATCGTAGCCATTCTTCGCTGCCAAGGCCTTGGCTATTCCAACGGATTCCTAACATACAAATAATGATTCATTGCATGCAGATTGCAATCATAAATAATATGAATGAAAGTGCATCAGATACAAAAGTAGAAGACTTCAGAACACTAACCAATATGGCCACACCAGTTATAAGAAATGCAGTTGGAATCAAGGATGTGAAATAAGCAAACCCTTTAGGAACTGAAAACCCTGGGAGGCCTTGAGGAATTTCTCCAACCTATACGGAAAAATCTAGTGCATGATAATCAAGATTTTTCCATAAGTTGCATAAAATTAAAGAAAATTGACAGAATTGAGGCATAAAAACAGTTGGACTGGAATTGTATTTTGTGGTCTTCTTATAATCCTGATAAACAATGTCCATTTATGACTAAAAGAATTATCTTTTAGAATACCATGTATGCAATTCTATCAGACCTATTGTTCATAATGGCAAGCAGAACAGAAGCTGCCCAGGCAAATCCCCAACATTGCCTAAGCCTTTAGAAACAGAAATACAGAATGAGGGGCAAACTTCCAGCAGCATTGCACTTAAGCAGTCATCCTTAATGTAAGGTTGAAGATATGGAATATAGAAAATGAGTTCTTAAGCATTTTCACTTAAAGTCAGCAGCAGGATCCATCAACCATATAGGTCCTTGAAAGTTTAAAATGCCCAGCATGAACAATTGCCGATATTATACCACACTAAGAGTGCACTTAATACCAAATACTCCTCAAGTTAAGTACAATAAGAGAAAACATCTTAAAATTCAACAGTTTCTACTGTTATATGAATTTCAGAATTCTAGAATTTCATCTTCTCGTTATTGTTCCCAAACACATACTGTGCTTGCTAGGGCTTAAGAAGTCTTACTAAACTATCTCACTTGTTATTAGTAGTGAAGTAACGTGACAGCTGGCATGAGTACAATCTAGTATTTATCGGAGAGCTCTTTGAGAGAGCTTTAAGCCTGCAATAGCCCCACCCCCAGTCCAACACAAATGAGTGGGCACCTAAATCCTAATACACTGGTTTCAGGAACAGTTTTGATGTGTCATAAAGTGTTTCACTTTGATTTACACAACAAGAGATGTTGAACTTCACAGTGAAAGAAACAAGTAATCAACGCATGTGCTGGTATTTTCATGGATTTGACCTTAATGGGATCTGCATTTCATCGTTCATGTGGCTGTAATTGTTGATATTTGATAATATATTGCCTCTGCTGCACTTGCTTTATATATTGGTGCACAGATTTAGAAGAATATGCAGCACTATTATTGTGTATATGATATTGAAAAAGTGATGTTCCAAACAAGTCACTTCAGCAGTCCCTAAAAAGTCAAACATGAAGATCATGGTTCTTACCACACTAATAGCTGATGGGCGAAACAGTTTAACGACAGCAAGGCCCAAAACAACACCTGTCAGTGGTCCTGCTGCTCTGACAAACCTCAAGGACTTCCTTGTTTTCCCCTTAATATATATCATAATCATCGTTAGATGCCCACATGGTTCAGATGACTGAAATCTCAAGTAAATAAATAAATCAATCAAACCTCACCACTGCTCCTTACCATGTGCTTCATGGTCAATAGAACAGCAAGAATCAAAGATCCCAGCACAAATGGTGGCCATGAAAACTGCAAAGCAAGAACATGCGAATATATTCAGATTTAACATGGCCATTACAAAGAAAAGAAACAAGGACAAAGCCACACTTGAGTACAAGTCAAATGGCATAAGCAATAGTTTGAATTTAGTGGTTTAGTTAGGAAAGTTACTCTTGGGAACAACAATGAGGAACTAAGTCATGCATTACAACATTGTCAAAAGAAATAGTTGAAAAATTATGCATGGTAAATGACTTAATGTACAGAATAGTTTGGCATAATCTAGCTAATCAAGGCATACCTTGTCTATACCAGCGATAATACTTTTGACAAGAGGAATAATTTCGCTGCTTCGAACAATAGAATACCCCAAAAAGTATTTTGCTTGAGACAGGGCAATTACTATAGCTGATGCAGTGGTGAAGCCAGAAATCACTGCATGGCTGATGAAACGAATCAGCCATCCGAGCCTGAAGAGAATAAAAGAAATGTGAGTCCCTTCTGAGGAATAACAGAAATAATGCAAAATGACCACACAAAGAAGGTTCACGCCTTAAGGTTATTGGCTAGGTTAGGCAATCATGGGTTTCAATAAAATCACTAAATCAGTATCTGATATTTGACAAGCTAGACTAGAGGATATGATCAGTTATCCATAAAATATACTACTGTTCTATTCAATTTTAGAAGAAATCCACAACATGTCACTATCATGAATATAAGTACTTACCTTAAGAGGCCCATCGAGCACTCTAGGATACCAACCATAAATGCCAGTGTGATTGCTAGTTCTGTGTATAGTGGGTCAGAAGAATCCACAATCTTACTTAATACATTAGACACCAACAGAGAAGTCAATGCTACCGGGCCAACTGCAAGCTGCCTTGAGGAGCCAAAAATGGCATATATAAACACAGGTAGACACCCAGAATCTGTTCAGACAAAACCAAAATGATTAAGAAAGACAGACACAAAGCACGCAAGCCAAACCATCATCATTAAAAGCAGAAGAACAACAGTATATCTGAATCACAAGTCAAAACGCAAGGCTGCCATAAATGAAGGCATATAAAATGTAGTGAGAAAAGAAGAACCAGTTTGCATCTAGACAGTCATGGTTAAAAGGAAAACTCCAAGAACACATACAGAAGAATCATCTAAGGGACAAGATGAATACGAATGCTATAGAGACGAGCTGGAATTTTGTCTACGTAGGATTAACTGCACTGTCAAGCAGGTCTTATTATAGGGTAATGATTGGTGACATTGGTCTATGATGTACTTTTATAGGGTAATGATTGGTGACATTGGTCTATGATGTACTTTTAACCATCATATAAGCATCCTTCCTAAGATGATAGTTGGCGCTTGAGCCTTCAATAAACTTTTCTTCTTTGTTTGAGAGCAGTAGTCAATCTGAAATATATGATACTATGAAAGGAACTAGGATCCACATATGCTTCTTGGATGTATAACAAATAGGGGTTGGAAACGGGTCAGGTCTACCCATTAACTAAGTGGATTGGGCAGGTCATGGTCAGCTCATTAAAATGCAGGACAGGCCAGGCTCCTAAGCAACCAAAAAAAAAAGGTTAGCCCGAACTTCAAAATGAAATGTATTTCTACCAAAAAGCTAGCCTAGTCATGCTAATTATTGTTTCATCTCAAGTATTACAAGTATATATATTTAACTAAATTAGTATTTAAGTTGAAATGAAAAAGTATTTGTTTCAGGTCATTAATGGGCCAATCCAGTCCGGCTCATTTAACGACCCGTTAATATGATTGGGTCGATCCATACTTATTTGTCCCGACCTGTGGGGACCTCACCGGTTGCCCACCCTAATAACAAAGGATCAATGGAAGCTAAAACAATTCATCATGCAGATTATGAAGCATATACTCCATTATCATTTGCTCATTAACCCTTACTGGCGAAAAAATAGATCAGAAGACATTTTGGTATACATGGTTAAACACGAAAGATAAAATGATAGCAACTTACATAGTCCATAGATTGGTGCTAGCCCAGCCAGTTTTGCGTACGACATAGCCTGGGATTTAGAAAATGTAAGTTAGCAGGTGACCATGAATAAAACTTGTCCAAACAAGAGAACATCGGCATTAGAAACCCAACATTCCAGTGAAAATACACACAAGAAACTCTGCACCACTGTAAGATAAATAAGAAAATCACAGAAGATCCACAAGGGCAGAGATGAGAGGGGGATGTTTACAAAGTATCATATAACACTAAGTATTCTTAATTTCTTATTCCATTTATATCCCCTTTTCTTTGGTTTGGCATCTAGTGAGTAGTATTAGCATAGTGCAACAGCAGAACAAGGCATCTCAGAGACTAAATATGTGTCCTAAGGACCTCACTAATCAACATAACCTAAAAAAATGTCCTTGCAAAGCTCATGAATTTGTTCATGCTTTCTCTCCAATAGTACTGTTTCCAAAGCACTGCAAATCCATATTCAGAGAAAAGGGTTGGAAATGAATGTGGTATTGTGGCTTTTAAAATCCAAATGGGTGATTCCAAATGTTTGGAACATATTACTTCGTTGGGCTGAAATTGGACAGTTTTTGAGATCAGTAGACTACCAGAAGCAATTGCACATATTTGCTCGAAATCAAATAAGGAAAGATTAAATGTGGTTTTTATTGCAATTTTTCAAAAAAAAAAAAGCTGAACCCCAAAAAAAAAGAAAAAAAAAGTGAATGAAAGCATGGTGACTGAACCAACTTCTAAAAAAATTTGGTGACATAATTAAATTGATCAGCCTGGACCCCTTATTTTCAAAATGTATCACCATCAGCTTATACTATATAGGGGACCCACATTTTGCTTTAGTGTTGCAATTATATATCTTCACAAAATTTCGGTAATTTCACAGAAGCCACATGAAGAAGAGTACAAAACAAATATAGCCACTCTTTCCCAATTTTTTTATTCCCCATGTTTTACATAGATTTTGGCTTCACTTTTATACAGAACAAAAGGAAAGATTCCATTTCAAAGCAACAATGGAAACTAATCACTGATTTTCCTCCCCCACAACGTAGTACTATAACTGGTGCATATCCAAGTTTCTGCGCAACTCTTCCATCAAAAAAGTTACGAAATGTTCGACAGCTACCGTAAGCTTCACTTTTTTTACCAGAGATATACAAATTGATTGTTGAAATTGAAGGGGACGTAAAATTAATGTATATAACCTATAGTCATACACTCCCTTATTTTCATTCGTATGTTACTACGATAACATTAACTATTTTCTACGTTAATTTTATAAGATTAACCAAGTTCAATCAAATGAATCCAGTCATCATTAACAACTTTCAAATTAAAAGTTGAGTCACATATTATAAGATGAAAATTAAAGCAGAGAGTGTCATTTAACCCAGTTCAATCAAATGAATCCAGATTTTTCCAACATCAGCTAAGAATCACACTGCATCAAAATCACAGTAAGCGTCTCCCCCAAACTCCACACTCCAACAAAGAACTCATTCATGAATTACCTTTTTCTTTTTCTTTTTCTTTTTTTGCATAGGAGATGTTTAAAAAGTAAAAATAAAGAGCTACCAACATTATCTAAACCGATTTTCCGCACAATTACTGTGGACATTCAATAATTACAAAACAGAATACTTTACTTTTTGGAAGGTACAGAAATTGATTGTTGAAGTTAACAAGCGGATGTAAAATCAGTGTATCTATTCACTAAAATCACCATAACTATTTACTCAGATATGTATATAAATTATAATCAATTCAATCCACTGAATCTAGTCATGATCATCCGATTTCCACCATCAGTTACAATCTAAACAAAAATCAGTCCATTTCTCTCCTCCACTCCAACCTGACTGATCAACACTCCAAAATCCACCAAAAAAAACCACACAACAACCTCATCAAACTCAAAATTCACGAATTTCACAACGCAAACAGAGAATTACTTACCTGAGGAACAACCATAACACCGACGGTGATACCGGACATAAGATCAGGCTGAAGATACTCCTTCCAATTGTACGATCGAATCCATCGATAACACGGAAGAAACACGCAGATCCACTCCGTGACACTCATCGCCTTCATCTTCGACCTCCACCGCGTCACGACGGAGTTGGAGGTTTCCGAGAAGGAGAACGCCGGAGCGTTCGCCGGCGACGGGTGCTGCAGCGGTATGACCTTCACCGGACGGCCGCTGTATGTACGAACCATGCCGGCGAGGTCGCCGGAGCTCGGCGACGCGTACGATTTCTCCATCACACTCGATCGTGTGGGGCCCACTGTAGGATTTTCTCTCTCTAGGATTTTTTTTGCCTCTCTTGAAGTTCTTGTTCTTGGCGGGCGAGTGTGGTGGTGGACCGAATGACCGGTCCCCTGAAGAGAGAGAGAGAGAGAATATTGTGCGTGTGAGAAGGGAATATATATTTATAGGTAACGTGAGGGATTAATATTTTATTTTGTTGGTGGGGAAATGATAAAATGTGATTGGCTGTTGTCATTTGAATATTATTTTCTGAAGTTTATGTAGCATTTTTAATTTTTTAAAGGCTCTTGGATCTGCTGGCTGTACTTCATGTGTAATTTTGAACAAATCATTTCAATAATAAAAAATGGCATTGTCACTTGTTCTTCTATCATAAATGTGAGTCAATTTGTCATGATACAAGGCATCGAGGCCTGGCTGAATATTTTTATTTTTGTTTCATTTAAAAAATTATGACAAAAATTTTAATTATTACTATTTTAATTTATATAATGATTTATTATATAAAATTGATGTCGTTAGATTCGTAATAAAAAATAATATTAAAAGATATTATTATTATTATTTTTTAAAAATTATATTATTATTATTTTTTATAAAAATCTTATATGAAAAAATATTTATTAAAAAATATTGATCTCGAAAAACGTAAATGACAGATAAAAAAATGGAAGGAGTATTAAAGTAGGATTTTAATTTTTTTTTTAGAATTGTAAAAATGAAGTCTAAAAAATATTTTTAATTTTTTGAAATCTCTTGTATCTGTTGGCTGTGTTGCTTACTTCATTTCCTATTTATTATGTCATTTTTATTTATATCCCAGTCTAGAAAATTATGTTAAAAATTTTGACTATTAATATATTAATTTGTATAATAATTCATCATATAAAATTAATGTCATTAGATTTATAATATAAATTATTATTAAAAAATATTATTATATTTTTTTATTAAAAAGTTGTATTAAAAATTATTTATTAAAAATTGACACTTAAAGTCGTAAATGACAGATAAAAAAGGACGGAAGGAGCATTTATGTGTCATTTTTGAACAATCATTTCAATGCTAAAAAAATGGCATTGTTCCTTAATTTGTCACTTGTTCTTCTATCATAAATGTGAGTCAATTTGACATGATACAAGGCATCAAGGCATGGCTAAATATATTTTGAAGTTTGAGAATATATAGTAATATTAAAATAGGACTGTAATTTTTTTAGAACTGTAAAAGTGAAATCTGAAATATTTATATGATATTTTAGTTTCATCCACATCAAGAAAATATAGAAAATATGGACGTGGCCCTAATCTTTTGCAATATAGGTCAATTTGACATTATTTTACATTGTCTTGTTTTACTTTACTTTACCATGGAAACAAGTTATACTTTTAGATAATTTATATTTAATATTTTTATTTAACTTAGAGAATTTATTTTAAAATAAAAAAATGATGTGACATTTATTTATTCTTAACTACTTTACATTACATTACATTACCTTCTCTTTTGAAGCCTTCTGTTGGTTGATTCAGGCCGTGCAAGATGAAAGTCTCATGCACGGAAACATAAATTTTAGAAACAGGGTTATATTTATTGTAAAGAAAAGCATTCGTTTAGTTGGTAGTGTGATTATTTTATTTTTGTTTATGGAACTAGGCGGTGTTATTCTTAGCAAATATTACCATGAGATATTACAAAATTTAACCTTCATTTAGCATAGTTTTATTAATTGTAAAGATATAAGACAATTCACAATGATAGAAGTGGAATATAGAAGACAATCAATCGCCAAATAAGTTAACTTGTAAAATTTATATAACTTGATTTTCAATGATTTAGTAATCAATATATATATATATATATGAGTTGGACTTTTCATTCAATCTTTATTATATTCAACGCGTTATATATTAATATTCTTGTCTTATATGTGAAATTACGAAGCACGTTATCAATTAGTATTCTTGCGTTTATATGTGAAATTTTCGTAATTGGTTACTTTTAACGCGATTGTTTTGGTTAAACTATAGTTCAAAGAAGAGCGATGCTATGTGAAATATCTAAAACTTTTGAAGACAAAATTAAATTAGATTCTCAATTATATTTCAATTCTTTTGTGGGACAAACTACTTGTATATTTAAATCGTATCTAGGATAAATAGTTTACACATTTATATCGTTTAAATGCCTCATCTTATATCATTTAACCTTTTCCACACAATATATATATATATATATATATATACACACAAAAAGAAAATTTGGATTCTAGTAATTTCTATTTTCAGTTTTTGTATATCAATAATCCTTACTTTATTTTTGTATTATGATGATCCCAAAAAAAATAAATAAGTATTCTAGTGAAAAGCTGACGGGCACAGGTACGAATTTGTCTGACACGTCAGCTTTCCATCGCCATTTGACTCAGTTGTGTCCCACCAGGATACAATTTTATTTTAGACTACCAAAATCCAGAAATAAAATAGAGATTATTAGTATACAAATGCGGGAAGTATGAATTATTACAATCCAATTTTTCTAAACAAAATACTTATAAAAAATTGAAATCTTAATGACAAAATTTAGGAGGCTGAATAACTTATAATGAAACATCAACTTGTATCTAAAATCTAAATAGATCTCTGATGATGCCATTAGTGAGTATTATTATAACTTTTTTTCATTGGTGGGAAGAGGGGTCCCAGAACAGTGTAAGCCACTAATTTAGCTTGACACATTTAAGCCACTAGTTATGAGTCATGGGATTGGGTAGTAGCACAGAGTCAGAGAGTAGCAGCCATTGGCCAATGCACTCCCAAGTCCCATGTCAACGTAATCCATTAATTGGGTGTCTATGGATACTTAGCCACACACACCCTCTCCAAGTCCAAGCATACACATAAACACAATAGTCTGGTTGAAGCTGATTGTATTGTGAATTGTTTTATGATTAGACTAGAACTGGCAAAACTGACATCCAAATCGAAATTTGAATCGAAAAACTGAACTAAGACCCGAATTAATGTTTCGATGACTTGATCTTGACCCAAAAACATTACCTATTCAACTAATTACAATAATATTCTAGAAAAACTGTTAAAACTGGTTCACCCTTAACAAGATTAGGTGCACACTTTTAGGTCCTAATAGTTTGAATCGTGATTTTAATATAGATATCGTGAGATATACAAATTGTAATTTATTATATTTATTTGGGTTAAATTTGTTACCCAAGATATTAAATTACCAAAATACTCTCAAAATAAAAACCTTCTGTGACAATTGATATTGACAAAACTTGAGCAATTATGCTTATTAAACTTGTTCAAGGCTTCAAGATATCACAAAATTTGGATGGATGATATATTTTGATGTGTAAATATCACAATATACTTTTTTCAATCTAACTCTGGTTCCGGTCCCAGCTTCAAGGTATTCGTCAGACAAGAAAATTTTATATATGGCATATATTTTTTTCAAAAAATTACTAACTTTTTACTTAAATATTAAATACAACATACTGTCCAATTATCATGGTCGCATTATCACACTTGATTTAATGTTGACAATGAAAATTGAAGAATTGCAACCAATTTTGAAATATTATATATATTTTAATAATTTATTTATTTATATTGAAATTAGGTTCCTCATTCCACGTATTAGTCGTTTTAGGTTCTTGATCCTATATGACAAGCCTCAACTTTTGATTCAGGGTAAGATTTTAGGAATCTTATCCCTTACCCATTAGGGCAGGTTTTTTAATTTGAAGAACCTTACCCTTACCCACTAACAGGTATCGTTCAGGTTTCAAGTTTCGGTTTCGGAATTGCTCACATTTAATATTAGCGTCGGGAAAAAAATGGGTCTAAGTAAATTTAGGTTAGTCAAATCCGGTCAATGTCAAAATTCGGCGACAAATTGATGCCCGGTGTTTTTTAGGTCGGGAAATTCAGACGTAACTAAATTTGGGTAAAAATCGGGTTCAAATAATAGAAAAATGAGAAATATTATGTCCAAATAATCGGTCAATTTAGACAACATTAAAATCGAGTTCAAGCCAAATCAATTTTCTCCATATGGAACAAATTCGAATATTCATATCGGACAAAGTTTGTCACCCCTACTTAGGGTGTGTCAAATTCATGGGTAAAAAACACAATTAGATAAAAGTTACTCCCTCTGGTTGGTTTTATTTGTCGTCCTTGAAAATTGTTCAAAACTTTAACCGTTAATATTTTAATGGGAAATTGGATTCTAATAATACGAACTTTTGGCCATATAAGACTTAATAATACGAACTTTCGATTAGGTTATGAATAATATGAACTTTGTCCAATGTCTCAAAGAACACGCCACCGAAGTTACCCTTTTCTTAACTTCGGTGGTCTTACGGCGGAGGGATGAGTTTAGTCAATTTTGACTGCAGTCAACAACATTATTTTTGTCCACATCATCCCCTCTCTCTCTCCTCTCTCTCTCTTCGTTGCAGATTGATTTCCAGCCTCCAACTTCTTCTTCTTCCTCCTTCTTCCTTCTTCGTTGCAGATGAGTCCAGAACCTTCTGATTAAAGATTCAACACTTCACTTCTTGGGTTTCCTTCCACTGGTGACCCACTTCCGTTTCTCTTCACCTTTTCTCTTTTTATCCGACCAAAATGCCCCTCAGTTTTTGAAGTTCAAGCCCAAATCTTCCAATTCCAAGCTCAAATTTCGGCATCTCAGCCTGATTTCAAAGGGTTCTTCCAGCTTTTAAGTTCAAGCTATCTGACGCCTGAGAAGGAAAACCTCAAGACCCTCTCGCACCCCAGATTGGACAAGAAGAAATCGAAGTCGAAATCAAAATCAAAATCAAAATCGAAGGCAAAACAACAATCCCAAATCGAACAACCCAGTAATTTTGAGAAGGATTTACAAGAGATGCAAGAAATGCTGGAGAAATTGAAGATCGAGATTGGGAAAACCAATGAGATGTTGAAGGAGAGAGACGAGATCTTGAATAAGAAAGAAGAGTGAAACATCAAACGGAGCTCAAGAAATCGTAGAAGATGAAGGAATTTAAGCCCGTCATGGTTTGTTTGTTCTCATGGCCCCCAAATTTGATTGAATGTTTGATTGATTGAAAAAATATGTTTGGTTTGATTTTGTCATCGTGATTTGATTTTGTCGATTAGGTTTTTTACATTTCGTCGTGATGTTCTCGATTTCGAATTTTGAAAGTTGAAACTGATTTTGAGATGCGTTGTTGATTCGGTTTTGATGCAAAACACCATTGTTGACTAAGATTTAGGAGGAAGTATCAAAAGCCCAGATTTGCAGAGGAGAGAGAAAAATTTCAACAATGGTGTTTTGGGGCAGATGGTGGTGGAAGTGAAGGTGGTTGGGTGGGTTTTTGGTGGCTGTGATGGTGAGGTGTGGTGGTAGTAATGGTGGTTTGAAAGTTTTGTAATGGTGGAGATGGATGAGGGTGATGATGGAAGAAGAAGGAAGAAGAAGGAGGAAGAAGAAGAAGTTGGAGGCTGGAAATCGATCTGCAACGAAGAGAGAGAGAGAGAGAGAGAGAAAGAGAGAGAGAGAGAGAATAGAGAGAGGAGGAGGATGTGGACAAAATAATCTTATCGATTAAACTCATCCCTCCGCACAATGGGACCGCCACCGAGTTAAGAAAAGGGTAACTCGGTGGCGTGTTACTGGGGGCAACAGAGGGTCAAAGTTCATATTATTTAGAATCTAATCGAAAGTTCGTATTATTAAGTCTTATATGGCTAAAATTTCGTATTATTAGAATCCAATTCCCCTATTTTAATATATACAATGATTCATCATATAAAATTGATATCATTAGATTTGTAATAAAAAATATTATTAAAAAAGTATAATATTATATTTTTTTGCAAAATATTTATATTAGAAATTATTGATTAAAAATTGGCACTGAAAACCGTAAATGACAGATAAAAAAGAACGGAGGGAGTACATTTTGGTACCTTTTGATATTTTCTTGTTAAATTTTGATAATTTTTGCCAAATTTACCAAAACATATCAAAATTAATTTTTTCTAACTCTAAAAAATTTTGATAAATTTAAATAAAAATTATCCAATTCGATTTATCCATAAATTTGAGGGCCGTCAATAGGGGTGACAATAATACCCGTACCCGTGAGTACCCGCCACTGGAAAAACGTGTATGGGTACTATTTTTTAAAAAAAATGCTTACGGGTACATGTACAGAGGAGGACTCGGTGGGTACCCGACTCGACCAGACCCGCACTTAAAAAACTCACACAATGCTCGCATACGCAGTCCATACTTTACGTCCAGTTGGACTTAGCCCAGTCTGTTTCACGCTTTCAACTCATACTTTTGAAAAAAACCATGAAAACCAATATTAATATTATTACGCTACATCTAAATTCGAAAGTCAGTGCACTTCATTCTTCGTCGTCCATTTGTGCTGTTATCAAGATGCTAGTTTAGGGTTCCTTCAAATTCCTCCATTCGCACTTAAACAGACCTTAAAATTGTAGTTGAAGTATTTGGATATGATCGGTAAAATTTGTACATAATGGTATAAATGAGTGGTATAATCTAATCTTTATTTATACTCAAATAATACTCGTTGTACCCGGTGGGTACGAGCAAGGGTACTAATTTTTAATACCCGCTAAATATGGGTAAGGATACGGGTATTAATTTTAAAAACGGGTACGAATAAGGGTACGACTCTACCCGCCCCGAACCCGAACCGTGAAATTATTTCCTTATCTTTACTTTTTTATACCAACTTTACTTTAGGCTATGTGTATTGGCATACTCGGATTTGAGGGATGATGGGGATATGAATAGTGGAAATAGTATTATTTTAATGAGTTCTGGAGTATGCTATTGGTAATGGTATCCTTGGAATTGGAGGATAAAGTGAAGGATGAGTGCTTGAGTGGGGTAGGGAGTAATATTTTATTGTATTATTGGACCCACTTGTAGTGTATAATTATTTTCAATAATTGATTTAATTGAATTGTTTTTAATAAATAAAATATTAAGATGTAATTAGGAATTTGAAAATTTTTATTACAATTACAAAATTTTGAAAATTAAATTTACAATGGAAACAAAAAATTTAATTTAGTATGGAAACAAACTCAGAATTATTTTTGTTAA
Source organism: Portulaca oleracea (assembly GCA_029582165.1). Lineage (NCBI taxonomy): Eukaryota > Viridiplantae > Streptophyta > Magnoliopsida > Caryophyllales > Portulacaceae > Portulaca > Portulaca oleracea. The sequence continues at coordinate 41,629,844 of CM055872.1, read as the reverse complement.
ATATTGTTTTTAAAAAATATTTAAATTACAAGATTTCGAATTAGAAAATTAAATAAAAAAGAAAAAAGAAAAAATAAATCAGAAAAGAATCCCAAAAGGAACGGAAAGAAAAGGAAAAAAAAGGAAAAAAATGTGAGGCAGAGGCGAGCCCCACCACGGTCGGCAGAAACGTGCTCCTCGGCGCGTGCCGGCACGCGCCAGACACAAAAAAATTGAGGTGTAGCGCACCGCCCCCCATGCGCCTGGGATTTGCTTTTGACTGAGTTGGCATCCTTTTTTTCCCCAAGGATGTGTATGCGTCCTTCAGCCTTTTCTTTTTCCCATTTTTCTTTTATTTTTTTCTCTCTCATCCATACTTTTGCTCCCAAGTATATCAATACACATAGCCTTACTTTTTTTTTCCGATTATTGAGAGCCAAAAGGCTTACAAATTCAAAGACAACAACGGACAACAAAAAACAGCTAACAATCACCTTCAAAGGAAAATGATACAACCAAACAGCGAAATAAAATAAACACAGCAAGAACTTTCGCGACCACTACAACCAAAAGAAATCTTCACTTTTTAAAACACGATGCAAGATCATTAATTTCAGCTTGGTGGGTCATCAAGGAACTGAACGCAAATATTCGGGCTAATAATGTCAGCCCTTCGGTCAATTTCAGGATCAATATCATCAAGATTATCCTCTTCTGACATGTTCGCACACCTAATCCTCCTATTTTTCTGACCATCCTTTTGGCCCCGAACAATTCTACAGGTTGCATCTCTGACAAGCTGCCACTTAAATTTCATCAAAATGTTTTGTTTTCTCTTACTCCTGACTTAGCCCTTTGAAGCCTTCCTACCATTCCTACGTCATATATATGTTGACTTGAATGAATGAAGGTGTACTACCTTCGTTCCAAAATGTTTGCCTGTTGACTAAATTTTGACTGTTAAAAATGAATTAAAATATGAAATCACTACCAATAGAAAGATAATTTGCTAAAGATTATAATGACGGTAATTTATATTGTAACTCTTTATAATTTGTGAGTAATTAACGGTCAAAATTTAGTCAACGGACAAATATTTTGGGACGGAGGTAATGTATACTTCCTCCGTTTTGTTTTATTGGTCGTTTTTGAAAATTGTGCCAAAGTTTTGACCGTTAATATTTTAATTTATATAATGATTTATCATACAAAATTAATATCATTAGATTCGTAATAAAAAATACAATTAAAAAAGTATAATATTATATTTTTTTGTAAAATATTTATATTAGAAATTATTGATTAAAAATTGATACTGAAAAACGTAAATGATGGATAAAAAAGAAGGGAGGGAGTAACTAGCTGTTACTCACTGATGCAGTTTACGTGAGTGACATTTCCTCCTGAAATATGGAGACACCGAAATGAAGCAGCATTGGCGTTGGTGTAGGTGTCGTGTCAAAGACAACTGACGAATGATGATGATGTCGTCATTTGCAGGTTTATAGTAATCTATGCTGTTTTCAGGCTATGCATCACAAAGTTCATCATAAACAGACATTAGTACGAACTTGGACGCAATTTTGGCCTCCAGAGGGAAAAAAAAATAGAATATTAATAATGAGGGGTTGTCTTGTCAACTAATAATGAACGTGCAGGCGTTTCCCAGAATCAGATTTGGGCCAAATTATTTAGGGGATCAAATTCGTTAATTCGCCACCCTGATTTTCCTTCTTTTTTTTTTTTGGAGAGGGGACACTCTGAATTTGGCCGTACATTTTGCCAAAATTCATTTCTACATCCCATCCATTCGAATTAGCATCACTATTATTTTTTTTTATAGGAAGCATCACTATTATTGCAAATGCAATTATTGTAATTTATTTATCTATCGTCTAGGAAATTGTGTTAAAAATTTTGATCGTTAGTATCTTAATTTGTATAATGATTCGTCCTACAAAATTGATGTCATTAGATTCGTAATAAAAAATACTATTAAAAAAAGTATAATATTAATTTTTTTTGTAAAAGTTTAATATTAGAAATTATTGATTAAAAATGGGTACTGAAAATCGTAAATGATAGATAAAAAGAACGGAGCGAGTATTATGGAAAAGCTCTGCGTAAATAATTTTTTTAAAAATTATGGTAATCGGTAAATATAAATTGTTGATTTTGTAGTAATAAATTTTAGGGTTTTTGGATTGTAATATACCACTCTCTTGAGGTATTGGATTGTAATCTACTCATTTTTACTATTAGATATTAGTATACTCCACCTTTATATTTATTTAACTTTAATGTACTTATTATCACTTAAATGGTGCATGGTGAATCAGGCTCAGGGATGATGTAACAGGTAGAGGAAACATCTCGATACTCACAAGGAACCAATACAAGCCCACTTGAGTAATCCTTGACACCAATTCACCATCACTTAAATTATGATAAGTACATTAAATTAAAATCACATAGATATAAAGATTAGGTATATTAGTACCCAATAGTAAAGATCAATAAATTATAAATCAAATACCTTAAATGATGAATATATTATATGTAGACACTAAAAAATCAAAATAGTGTCAAAAGTATAAAATAAATCAAGTTGATTAATTTGGTTGGTCCAAATTAATTATTTAGTTTATTTAATTAACATTGGCTCAAATTGATTAACAAGTCAAAACTCGAACGACGGCCAAGTAAAAGTCAAATGGGCTACCAAGTCAACCCAAACTCAAGGCCCGACCAACGACCCAAGAAGAATACCAAGTTATGAGCCTAGGAAATGAAGTTTCTTCTCTATAAATAGGACTCTACTTCTTCACATTAAAGGGAGGGGAGGGGGGAGAGAAAAATCAAACTCTCAAGAAGACTCTCTCTAAAATTAAACAACAAACACTTCATTATGTGTCGTTTGTGAGATTCAACACAAACTTGATCGAGATTCAAGCCGCATCGGTCCTCCTTCAATACAAATTCTTTGAAATATCATAGATCGAATCAGAGGATTGTTATTTGTTCATCTTGTAACAAATATCATAGAGATTGTACCCAAATTCTTTGAAATCAATACAAATTATATTTGTCCATTTTTCTTGTCTTAATTAATTTTAGACTCGAAAATTTGTGGTTACAAATTTTGGCACGCTCGGTGGGACAATCTCTACCTCTCATCTCCATCTCTGAAATCAAGACTTTCAAGAACCTCTCCACGAATAAGACATGGCTACAAAAGCTTCAACCAATCTATCTCTTAAGGAAGAGCTCGCGACAAATATGAAGATGAAACACGAGGCCATTGGCATGGTGAGGGAAGTTCGAAGTAAAACAAGGTCATCTGATCTTGTTACTATGTCGATCATGGTTACACGAGTTGTGACTATAGAAGAAGAAATGGCTAATATAAAAGTGTAACACCCCGGATATGTGGTTAAAGTGTGGCTTAAAAGGATTGAAATGACTACTTATATCACCAAGGTGCACCTTCTTTTATGGTAGCTCATCTGTTTGGAACTTCTCCGTTAAGCGTGCTTGGTTGGGAGTAGTCTCAAGATGGGTGACCTCCTGGGAAGTTTTCCCAGGCAGCGTGTGAGCAAGGACGAAGCACGCTGGAAAGACTCGTGGTGATTTGTGGGGCCAGTCAGCGATCCTTGAAGCGGTTATCGGTAATGTTCGCGGCTCAGGAGGGGTCGGGGCGTTACAAAAAGTCACGTTATAGAAGCTTACTCAAGAGAGCGAAGAGAAGGACGGGCAAATCAAGTGTCAAGATAGAAAGATTGCTAAGTTGGAGAAGAAGTTAAAGCAACGACCAACAAAGCCCCTCAATAAATATTCAGATGCAGAGGGAGAAAACGAATCTAGTGAAAGTGAGGCTGAGAGTGACATGTATAAGAAGGACGACAAGCCATTATCAGCGACAAGCTCAATGGCTGCGGAACAAATCCAAGATTTGAATGCAAATGCACTCAAGGATCAACTAGGAGAAGTTTCACAAAGAACTCACAGATACACTAGGCCATACACTAAGAGAATTAGCACTTTTCATATGCCACATGGTTACCAACCTCCTAAATTTCATCAATTTGATGGACATGGTAACCCAAAGCAGCATGTCGCACACTTTGTTGAGACATGCAACAACGCTAGCACGAACGGAGATCTCTTAGTCAAACAATTTGTACGCTCCTTGAAAGGAACCGCGTTTGACTGGTATACCAACCTTGCATCTGAGTCCATCGATAGTTGGGGGCAAATGGAGGAGGAGTTTTTAAATCGTTTCTACAGCACAAGTCGTGTCGTTAGCATTACAGAATTGACTAATGCCAAACAATGGGATGACGAGCCAGTTGTTGACTACATCAACCGTTGGCGTGCTCTTTCCCTAAAGTGCAAGGATCGTCTGTCAGAAACCTCTGCGGTCGACATGTGCGCTCGAGGAATGGATTGGAACATACTCTATACCTTACAAGTAAACAAGCCTAAGAGTTTCACAGACTTGGTAACACAAGCTTATGACATGGAGTTTACAATCGCCAACCATGGAAAATATTCTAACAATAGTGTGTCTACAACTGCTTATGAAGACATGCCAAGAAGAGACCCTATGATTGAAGAAAATGACTATTGTTTTTCTGACTCTGATGCACCAGAAATGTTGGACAAACTCCTTGAGAAGGGACTCATAGAACTCCCTGAGCGAAAGCGCCTTGAAGAAGGAGGAAAAGTGAGCAATCCTAAGTATTGCAAGTACCACAGGATTGTCAGCCACCAACTAGAGAAATGCAGAGCATTCAAAGAGAAAGTCATACAATTAGTGAAGGAAGGGAAAATCACACTAGATGAAGAAGATATTGACGAGTCTGACTAGATGCGACGCGCGCAAAGAGAGAGGACACCCTAGGGGGCAAAGGGCAGTCACCCCCCCCCCCCAAAAAAAATAAAGGAGGACTTAAGCAACAAAAACTTTCAAGTGATCATCATAGACTTCCATGTCACCAAAAGACTTTCAAGTCATCATAATTTTTTTCTTTTTTAAAAAAAAAAACTCCCAAGTACACAAGGACTTCTAAGTCACCACCAACGACTCTCAAGTCAACCTAATCAAGAGACTCCCAAGTTGAAGCACGAGACTCACAAGTCTATCAAATGACCAAAGACTTTCAAGTCATCATCGAAAGACTCTCAAGTCATCATAAAAAAGACTCTCAAGTCATCATCGAAAGACTCTCAAGTCATCATCAGAAAGACTTTCAAGTCATCATCGAAAGACTCTCAAGTCATCATCAAAAAGACTCTCAAGTCATCACCGACAGACTTCCAAGTCATCACAAGAAAAAGACGCTCAAGTCATCATCAAAGACTCTCAAGTCGCTACAAAGGAACACTTGAGTCAAAATACTTCTAAGTCGCCGCGATTGACCCAAGATAGGAAACTCATGAGTTAGCTAAATTCCAGACTCCTACGTCATCAAGCATGTGGACTCTCAAGTCATAATTTTCATCTACTCCTGAGTCATTCATTCATAAGAGTGTAGAGCCAACAAAGCATTTTGTCAAGTGACACTAACTTTCGTACTATTACAATTGTTAGTGAGCATAGTGTCAACGCCAATACATGCGCCACGATGACTATGGACGTCCCTTGTCAAGTTAGCATCGATGACTGTTCGTCATTTTTTGGTACACCACTTCAAGAAAGCCTGGCAATGTGTCCCTACTCCTTACTAATTGCATCGCGACCACGATTTTCGACGACCATCAAACATTGTGCCATCAATTTTGTCGCGCACAATTGTAAAGTGTCACCCTTATATTAGGGCCAACAGTTGTGTTATGCCAACAGTTGCATCATCTTTGTTGTCGGCATATTACAAGTTCGCGCCAATATCGTGTTATGTTAAAATTTGCGCCATCGTCATATCGGTGTTCCGTACCAACAATTGTGTCATTCCAACAATTTTTGGCGGCTTCCATCAAGTTAAGGCCAACTGTGGCACCACATGCGAAACTGGCATGATTGTTGGATACTGCTTCAAATCACGAACCTCTTAAAGTCATGTCCATCTTTTGGCACCTAGATGTACAAGCAACGTACATTGTGTAACCTCGCAAACCTGCACCAAAAAAAAAAAGAGCAAAGAAAGTTTGTGGACTCTCAGAGGGGTTAGTCGTTTTGGCGGTACTCGGTCTTCCAAAAAATATCCGACTCATCACCTCCAACAAGGATAAACTCCTCACGTAAAAGTGCAAAAGCGGAGCCCGTTAGCCTTGTCTTTGGCGGTACTCGGTCTTCCAAAAAAATATCCGACTCATCACCTCCAACAAGGATAAACTTATCACGCAAAAGGGGAGCCCGTTACCCTTGTCTTTGGCGGTACTCGGTCTTCCAAAAAAAATATCCGACTCATCACCTCCAACAAGGATAAATTCCTCACGCAAAATGGAGCCCGTTATCCTTGTCTTTGGCGGTACTCGATCTTCCAAAAAATATCCGACTCATCACCTCCAACAAGGATAAACTCCTCACGCAAAAGTGGAGCCCGTTACCCTTGTCTTTGGCGGTACTCGGTCTTCCAAAAAAATATCCGACTCATCACCTCAACAAGGATAAACTCCTCTACGCAAAATCGGAGCCTGTTATCCTTGTCTTTGGCGGTACTCGGTCTTCAAAAAGTCATCCGACTCGTCACCTCAACAAGAATAAACTCCTCTACGCAAAAGCGGAGCCCGTTATCATTGTCTTTAGTGGTACTCAGATCTTGATACCTAGCCAAAGAACAACAAATAAAAAAAATGAGAAAAGTAAACAAAAAAATTAAAAAGAAGGAAGACGGACAGAGGTTTGCTTACAGGGAGTTGTGATGATGAATGCACATTCATAATTAAATTTTCTCATTACTCCATGTAATAGTACGCATAAGGGGGAAAGCAATGATAGTTTGTGCCTTACTTGTAGAGCAATAACAAGGCGTCAAGCTGTCAATTATGCCAACTACAATCAAGACATATGAAAAATAATAAGCCAAAGAAAGTCAAAATGAGATATTGAAATTACCGCACCGGCTTCACAATATTGCTTAAACCCAATATGTCAAATCAAACTCTTGCCTTGACATGTGACACCATGCGATAGCTTCACATAAAATAGAGGAGGTAGATCAATTTAAGGAAAGAAGTATACACCTGCTGCATATTGTCCAATTCTTTTTTCTGGGCAACTATGTTCCCAAATCTCAATATTATGGGAAGACCAAATCTCCCCTAATATTGTATTTTCGAATTGGAAAATTTGTGGTATTGTGGTATATTACCGTGATCCTATCATATATTTCCTAGTTGGAAGGTTTGTGAGATGTTATCAAGTATCAAGATCCTATACATTTCATGATCACGTACTTGCCGCTCAAGCTTACAAAATAAAGATATGTTCAATGAGATGTGCATCGACAATGACATAGCTATTGTTTAAATAACTAGCCAATAAAGTGAGGTTCAAAGTACCATGGATGACACAACGAATCAAGTCAATAGTCTACCAAGACAGGTTACAAAAAAATATGTCGAGACGTCAGTCGTATTCAAACACATGACAGTGTACACGACCTAGTCTCGAGGTGGCAATTTGTAGACACTAAAAAAATTCAAAAAAGTGTCAAAAGTATAAAATAAATCAAGTTGATTAATTTGGTTGGTCCAAATTAATTAATTTAGTTTATTTAATTAAAATTGGCTCAAATTGACTACCAAGTCAAAACTCGAACGACGGCCAAGTAAAAGTCAAATGGACTACCAAGTCAACTCAAGCCTAAAGCCCGGACAACGGCCCACACTGACTATCAAGTCAAAGTCAAATGGACTTCCAAGTCAACCCAAACTCAAGGCCTGACCAACGGCCCAAGAAGAATACCAAGTTATGAGCCTAGGAGATGAAGTTTCTTCTCTAATAGGACTCTACTTCTTCTCATTAGGGGGGGGGGGAGATAAATCCAACTCTCAAGAAGACTCTCTCTAAAATTAAACAACAAACACTTCATTATGTGTCGTTTGTTCTAGAGATTCGACACAAACTTGATCGAGATTCAAGCCGCATCGGCCCTCCTTCAATAAGACGACAGAGATCGAATAAGAGATTTTTATTTGTTCATCTTGTAACAAATATTATAGAGATTGTACCCAAATTCTTTGAAATCAATACAAATTATATTTGTCCATTTTTCTTGTCTTAATTAATTTTAAACTCAAAAATTTGTGGTTACAGTTTGGTCTGAAAGTTTCTTAGGGTGTTGGCTTTTATATGAATTTTATGGAATGAGCTTTTGAGGTGTATAATTCGAGTTAGGACCCGATGATCCGACCTAAGTCAGAACATGACCAGTTTGGTTGTTGCCTGTGTTTAGGACCCTTCGAGTGTGCTTTAGGTCTCGAGATCAACATGAAAGTTTTAGTAGACATCTTTAGGTTTTTAAAAAGTCCATAATAAGGTCCATAGGGTGTCAGAATGTCAAGTTATGGCATTTGCAATACTAGTAAAGTAATTTGCCCAATTCTTTAATTTTGTTAAATGTGCTGTTGTTTGAAATATGTTTATTAGAAATGTGTTGTGTAGTTGAAATATGTTAATTCATGAATGATGAGAACCCTATAGTATTCATCGGATGGGGCTAGGTAGAAGATAGTGTGTACTAACTTTGAGAGCACGTTATTAATTATAAAATTAAATTATTCTATTTATAGGAACGATCTAGACTGCATCGTTTTAGCGAGCTCAAGTGTGTTCATTGAAGTGAAGTAAAGTGAAGTGAAGATATCCCAGTAATGTATATGCCCTAATTCCCACTGGAATGATCTTTAATTGTTTTGTTGTTTTAATATATTTTATGAAGCATGCATCCCGCAAGGGATTTCTCGTGAAATTGGACTGTTTGATTTGAATGTCTGTGTTTCATTTTCTGAGTTGAGTAAAATTTGACAGTCCTTTAAACTCTGGGTTTATTCTGTCGGTTTTGGAAAAATTGGGTTGAGTTTTGTTTAAAGTTTGATGACTGATAATTCATAAAATACTAATAATCAAAGTAAAATATTAAGCGGATTAGGGGGTAATGACCCAAAGACCAGGATCTGTTCCTGTAGTGGAGTTATCAAGAGATCAGGGGAGGTCTTGATATGTTTCTGAGGTTGAGTATGCTCACGTGTGATTCTGTTTTTGAGATGATCATCCATGTTCTAGTTGTGAAAATTTGATATGCTGTTTTGATTATGAGATTGTGATCATGGTTATGATATTTTGGAGATAATGTAAATCCCGCCCGTATAATAAAATTTTGGTATGTTTCTGAAATGGAAGATTTTGTTATCTAATGTTTGATTTTGAGATTGAAAGTTAGTTAAGGTTTTTTGGAACGTTATGGTTTCTGAGTTGAAAGGTTGTTTGATTATTTTCTGAGTTATGTTATTTTTTGAACTCTGTTGTTTCCGAATGAGAGTAAATGGTTTGCGAAAGGGTTTGATTTGTTCACTTCTCTCCTTAAATGAATTGAAATGAAATTTAATGTTTATTGAGTCCTACTCATGTTTTTAAATGTTTTGTTATCAGGTGAAGATTTATGTGATAGGAACGAGTTCTAGAAGTGAGATCGTTGAAGCTAGAAGTTTGAGAATAAAATTTAAACTATTTAGTTAATGTTTAAACTTAAATTGGTAATGTTTGTTTATGTTGTCTCTAGAATTTGAAGTTTACTTCGTCTGTTAAATTAAAGTAACAATTACCATTTGTTAGTTATTTTCATTCTTGTCTTGTATTCATTCGGGGATACGGTAGTAACGCGCAATTTAAAATGAAAATTCTGTTGTTGACATTAGTCAACGTTAGACTTTGACCTTTAAATTCAGAATTGAATTTCCGAGGCATTACATATATATATATATATATATATATATATATATATATATTTTGAACAAGGGTAAATAAAAAAACACAAGGAAGCCCTTCTCTCAAGGGATCTTCCAAGCGCATCACCTCTTACAAAAAACGATAAGGAACTATAAAAACTAGAATTAAAACAACATGAAGCTTCGAAAGAAAGACCAAATTTAGCTAACCAATCTGCCGCACGGTTCCCTTCACGAAAAATATGAACCACTTCAATCTCCGAACACATCTTCATAAAAGCTTGAATATCTTGAACAAGTTTTGCTATCTCCCACGATATTTGAAAAACTCCTTTTACCGCATTAATAAGAACAAGATTATCACCTTCCAAGATGATTCGCCTGAATCCACCAAGAACCGCATCCCTAATCCCATTGCGCATGGCCGTAGCTTCAGCAACAAGAACTGAAGAAGTCCCAAGGTTGAAAGACGCCGCTTGAATCACCCTCCCCAGATCATCTCGGACAATATAACCACCACCAGCTCTACCTTGACTCCTGGACCCATTAAAATTGATTTTTATCATGCTCCGGGGTGGTTTAGACCAAGCCACCCTCTTATGTTGTTGCATGACCTTCGAAGAACACGTTCGAGGTCCTACCAACGACTCCGTCAATCTGTCTCTAATCCTCCATTCAACAGCCGCTCGTTTGGCTCTTAACAACGTACTCTCAGGAGGAGTAGATCTTTGATTAAAGACCACCATATTTCTCGTCTTCCAAATATTCCATAGAAGTGCTACCACCCTTTCAATTGTCGACTTGATTGAATGTGCTTTACATCTACTAAGGAAGCCCTCCAGGCTCTCATTAAATTCCGGAAACAAAGGCACCCAATTGTGTTGTCTTGATAACTTCCAAAGTTCAGTGGCATACTCACACTGAAAAAATTGATGGTCCTCACTTTCTGCCTCTTCATTACATAGAGGACACAATGGGAGAACATTCATACCTCTATGTATCAGATGAGATTTCACAGGCAATGCATCATGAAACATTTTCCAAAGAAACACCTTCAAGTTAGTTTGAATATTGAGCTTCCAAATCCATTTGAATTCCCAGACATTACCGAAGTTCACCCCTTCATGGGCAAGCCATGTAGCAGACTTCGTAGAAAAATCCCCATTACTTGTTAATCCCCAACAGACAGAATCTTCCAAGTCATTAACTGGTAGAGGAATTGATTTAATAGCATCCACTATCTCTTGATTAACGGTGGAAACCAATAAATCAATATCCCACGTTCTATCACTCTTGATGAAATGAGCAACAGGCAACGAAACATCTACTTGGGAAGTATCAAACCCATGAACTCGGTCCACAAGATTAGTTTGTCCACATCAATTATCAAGCCAGAAATTTATTTTCTCACTATTACCCACTTGCCAACGAAGGCCTTTTGTAAAAATAGGCCTTACTTTCATAATTGATTTCCAAGCCCAAGAATCCGACTTTTTTGGCTGAATAGAGAAAATATCATTATTTTGAACATATTTAGCACGTATTTGGTCTACCCAAAAACCTTTGCCAAACATTATGCGCCATAAAAGTTTACAAAGAAAGGTAGTGTTGACTGCCTCTACTTTCCTTAACCCCAGCCCACCTAGAGATTTAGGCCTACAAATTTTATCCCAGGCAACCATAAGTATTCCTTTATTTGTATTTAGGTCCTTCCAAAAAAAGGAGCGACTGACCAAGTCAATCTCACTAGCAGTTTTCTTAGGGATACGAAAACATTGCAAAATATGGGAGGGAATAGACTCTATATGTGATTGGATTAGAGTCACCCTTCCTACTTTGGATACATATTTTGCTTTCCATGGCTGTAACTTCGCCTGCGCATTAGACACCAAATAAGCAAAAGTATCATTAGATGGTCTCCCTTTAAACATTGGGCACCAAAGATACTTCCAATTCGCATTTTGTTGATTTATCCCAAACACACCCGCAACGAGTTCTTTATCTCTTGATGTCGTATTTTTGGAAAAAATCATAGATGATTTATGAAAATTAACAAGTTGCCCAGAGTCTGAACAAAACTTATGCAGGATGGCTTGTAAACGTTGACAATCCTCATGTTTAGTACGACAAAAAAGCAAACTGTCATCCGCAAAGAAAAGGCAAGGAATTTTATCTCCATGAGTTGTTATCTTAAATCCAATGCCACTATTTCGCGCCCTTGAGGCACGAGATAACTCACTTATGAGTCCTTGCATACACAAAATAAAAAGATAAGGGGAAAGAGGATCTCCTTGTCGGAGACCCCTTGATGGGGTAAAAAACCCAGTCGTTTCACCATTGATTATTAAGGAGTAGGAAACAGTAGTTACACACTCCATAACCCATGTAACCCATTTTGGAGGGAAACCCATTTTTTGCAGGACCTCTTGAAGGAAGTCCCACTCTATCCGATCATAGGCCTTTTCCATATCTAATGTTAAAGCAACCCAACTTTTCTTGGCTTCATATTCTGAAATTTATTCAGGACTTCATGGGTAATGAGAATATTATCATGAATCGATCTACCTGGAATAAATGCACTTTGCACTAGGTGAATCAAATTAGTTAGCACAGTACGTAGGCGATTAACCAGAATTTTAGAAATAATTTTATAGATACTGTTACATAGGCTGATTGGCCTAAAATGACTTGTCGTTGCTGGGCTACCCACTTTGGGGATTAAAGCAATCAAAGTATGATCAACTTGTTTCAGTAAATGGCCAGGGTGAAAGAAATGCTTGACCGCATTAATTACCTCATGGCCTACAACTTGCCAATGATTCTGGAAGAACGCAATTCCAAAACGATCAGGACCCGACGACTTAAATTTGTTTTGTTGGAAGACAGCTTGTTTTACCTCATCATCAGAAACTGGCTGAACCAAGGCTTCCTGATCCTGAGGAGTTAAGCCCACCCCCAAATTCACATCCAACCTCCTGGAGTGAGAAGAGACACTTTTAAAACGTGCCTGATAATCCTGGATAAATTGGTTCTTGATCAATTCTAAGTCATCGACCCAAATATTACCTACTTTCAGTTTTGAGATATGATTCCGACTTTTCCTTGCCTTCATGGATTGATGAAAAAAATCTCGAATTACGATCACCTTTAGTCAACCATTCTTTCCTTGCAAAACGCCCCCAAAATCTTTGATTGAACAAATGCAATCGTTCCCTTTGCTTTAACAGCCGAAAGTGCCAATTATTCAACCTAGCACTGTTTGGATTTAGAATCAGACGATTCTCAACTTCTTGTATTTTGTCCTCATTTTGTTTAAGTTTGGCAGTAAAATGCCGTAAAGTACTTTTGTGTCATGATCTAAGATCCTTTTTTATTCGCACCAGTTTTTGCACTACTCGAAACATAGGGGAGCCCCTAACATAAAAGTTCCAATTATAACGAATAATTGAATGGACTTTATCATATGACGACCAAGCATCCTGAAATCGGAAAGTCGCCTGTTTCCTTTCTCCCATCCATGGTTTTGTGTCTAACAAAACATATGCATGGTCCGAACAAGTAAATGGACCATGAGATACACGGTAACGAGGGTATAATTCATCCCAACTAGATGAAATAAGGACTCTATCTAGTTTTTCATAAATTAAATGGCCTTTTACAAACCTTTTTCCAAGTAAATGGTCGTCCCACAACCGTCGCATCTAGGCAACCAGAATTAAGTAGAAAACTATTTAATCGAAAAAACTTCCTCGAATTAAATGGTAACCCACCAATTTTGTCAGACAAACTTAACAATTCATTAAAGTCACCTAAAAGGCACCAAGGATCAGTCACATTCCGGGCCAGGATAGCCAACTTATCCCAAAACACATCCTTATCCCTCTCTTGCGCAGGCCCATAACAAGCCTTAAGAAAAAAACTAGATTGATCATTGTTGTCCGTAACGAGGCAATGAAAAAATCTATCATCTTTAACACAAATGTGCAAATTTACAACATCAGGATTCCACACACACCACAATCCCCCTGAGTGATTAACCGGGGCAATAAAATCATAACAAGTATATCCCAGCTTCCGAAGTATACTTTGAGAATTAGCATCGGTAACCATAGTTTCTAAGAGAAATACAATATCCGGAAAAACAGAACGCTTAATAAATTTCAACTCATCCAAGAGGCTTGACTTTTTAGCCCCTTGAACATTCCAGCATAATACTTTCATTTATAGAAAGCAGACAAACAAAGGACCTCCGTGGTCAAGAAAAAAGGACCTTCGCGGTCAAACAAAAACTTAGGATTTTGCATCCCACCAACAAGAAGAAAAACAAAGGTGTGAATGAAACCCCAAAGAGCATTTGAAACAAAGCACAACGTATCCAAGATACTATTAAAAAACAACATAGACAACAAGGAAGCATAGGAACCCAAGCTGCAAGACATCTACAACGCACCACAACTACATTCCAATCCGCATTTTGATAGCCATTACCCCAGATACCTGCAAAATTCCAACAAAAAAACCAATCAGGAAACAAGAAGGACCAAATCAACAAGAAAACCCATATTATACAAACACAGGAATTAAGAGAAACGTTCAAATCCACCGAGAAAGAGGACAATAGAAAGACTCTCAGGGCCAGAGCAAGGAAACATCCATCACAAAACCAATTAATCCATAGCTCATCATAGACCAAGGAGACGCAACTTCGCCAAATATCCTGAATGGAATGACCACCTACCAAGCCAGTGTCCAAACGATGGGCAAATTGCAAAAATCTCCACAACTCATTCGTACATTGCTTGCAGACTGATAGAAGGCGTTGAACACATCCCAAATGTTGACAAATCAAAACAGCCGAAATAAGGAAAACCCAGGACAAAACAAAACCCCTAGTACCGGCAAGAAGCGGCCAACTAAAGGGACATTGAAGATAACTCAAACGACCCAGAAAGGACACACAAGCAGTACAGATTTGAGGATGACGCATCCTAGTTGAATAACTACCTATGATTCGCAGAATAAAAAGAATACAACAAATCATAGATTTGAACCAAATAAAAAAAAGACAATCAATACACCAATAAGAAAACAACCTGTTTTCACATCAACAACTTTACGAATCCACACATAAAAGATAAAAACTGGCATTGATTCAATTCCATCCAGAACATTACAATCGAAAGGAATATAGCAGCGATTAAACCAGATAGGCACAACAAAAAGAGAGAGGATGTAATACATCGCACCTGGAAGAAGCAGAAGACAGTAAAAACGGGAGATGGGACACGCCACAATCCCATCCTGAGACCATGAAACAGGTAATCCAATCGAACCAACAACAACTGAATTCGGACTTGAGCCATTAAAGGCCCGATCCCAATTAAACAAAGTAGCAGATCCTTCAAAGCCTTCCGCAGGTAGGCAAAAATTCGGAGCGTCGCCTTCTAGGGTTTCCATAGCATCAAGGGCAGTACTCAACCATGGAAGATGGTCATAAAGATCCACCATCAGATTGACAGCAAGCAATACTTCAATGGAGCATCTCAATCGACTGAGAATAACAAAAGATTTCAATAAATATGTATTCAACCCAGTTATAATTCAAAATTCACCAAAACCTTCCGCAGGCACACAAAACGACATGCCTTCCGCAGACAAAATTAATGGGGAAATCAAATCCACTGATTGCAATAAAGGGGAGGGGGGAGAAAAATGAAGAAGGAAATTAACAATTGAGAGGCTAATTAGCACCAGAAGAAGGAATAGAGGAAACGAATAGGAAAATATTCGATGGGTAGACATGAAATTAGGTTTAATGGAACAAAGCCAGGACTAATGAGAACTGAAAAGCATGAGTCTTACTCAGACATCCCTCTCTCTAGAAGATACCATGTTGTTTCCTATTAAGACAAGTTTGCTTGTTAAAGATTAGTACACTTCCGAGGCATTACATATATATCTATATGTGTGTGTATATATAGAGAGAGAGAGAATTGATAAAATGAGCATTAAATTATTATGAGTATATGAGCATTGATAATCTAAGCCATTGATTAGTGAATATAGAGTTGAGATTGATTCACCCTTTCTCCCCTTTTTTTTTTTTTTTTTGCTCATTTACATGGTTTAAGGAGGGGAAAAAAGATAAATACTAAAATATTAATTTACACTCCAATTTCCAAGACCCTATATTAATTGCATTACCAATTTCCAAACGCATTAAATTCATTCACTATAGTAAATAGAAATGAACATCCAACATAATTAAAATGAACACCCAACATAATGAAAAAGGAACATCAGATACAAGCAACAAACTGTATGACAACAAAAATGATGTTAGCCTATAATGGATGTTCATTTTGTTGTAAGAGATTGTTCGTTTATACTAGATGTTCATTTTTATTATGTTGCACATTTCATTATGATGTTGTTGGATGTTCATTTGACTACATTGAGCGTTTAGTTTGATGTTCATTTTTCTTGTTATTGGATGATCATTTCAACGCTCTCAGTATCTTCCATTCGATGTCCGTTTTCTTGTTGCGGTTGTTCATTATAATGTTGCGCGATGTTCATTTTGACTATGCTGGATGTTTATTTTGTTGTTATATATATTGTTGCCTATGCTGGATGTTCATTTTGATGGATGTTCAATTTGATTATGTTGGATGTTCATATTTGCGGCCATAGAGATTGTTATTTGTATATGATGTTCATTTTGATTATGTTGGGTGTTCATTTTGATTATATTGCATGTTCATTTCCATGTACTACAATTGTTTGAATGAAATTAATGCGTTTGGAAATTGGTAATTCAATTAATGCAGGGTCTTGGAAATGGAGGACTGAATTAATATTTTAATATTTATTTGTTTCCTTCCCTTAAATCGCGTGAGTGAGTTAAAAAAAAGGAGAAAGGGTGGATTAATCTCAACCCTAGATTAACTAATCAATGACTAAGATTGTTAGTGCTCACATGTTCACAGAAGTTACAATGCGCATTCTATCAATCCCCCCCCCCCCCACACACACACATTGTAAAAACCTCTCTATATATTTAGTTATTTGGATGATCATTAAAAAGAGATTTGGGCCATGAAATACATGATTTTAGGGGATTGTCCTTGTAGAAGCTCTCTAGCTTGAATGACATAATGAAAGCAATATGAAACAAGTTGTATACCTATCTTGTCTTTACTATTGTATTTTTTGATCACTACTACCTCCGTTTTGTTTTATCTGTCGCCTAGGGAATTGTGGCAAAAATTTTGACCGTTAATATCTTAATTTGTATAATGATTCATCATACAAAATTAATATCACTAGATTCGTAATAAAAAATACTATTAAAAAAGTATAATATTATATTTTTCTATAAAAGTTTTATATAAGAAATTATTGATTAAAAATTGGCATTGAAAACCGTAAATGACAGATAAAAAAGAACGGAGGGAGTATATAATTACCACCATCAAGATAACAGACACGTTGTCGAAGCGAAGCGTGTAGTATTGTTAAAAGAGAAAAAAATTTACTAAACTAATACTTATTATGAAAGCAAGAGACTAATTAATATATACTCCCTCTGTTCTTTTTTATCTGTCATTTACGGTTTTCTGTGCCAATTTTTAATCAATAATTTCTAATTTAAAACTTTTATAGAAAAATATAATATTATACTTTTTTAATAGTATTTTTTATTACGAATCTAATGATATCAATTTTGTATGATGAATCATTATACAAATTAAGATATTAACGGTTAAAGTTTTTGCCACAATTCTATAGGCGATAAATAAAACAAAACGGAGGCAGTATAATATATTCATTTACTCTTACTTCATTGCACAAGTTTTGTCCGTAACCCAAACAAAATGCAAAATTAAGCCATAATCCTTGTTCCTTATGGTCTGATTTCCAAGTTACGTGGGCTAAGCCCCCTCAAATTGAAAAAATAATGTCAAAAATGTGGTTGCTGGGATTCGAGCCCAGGTCTCCACGGCCACGTGGAATTCTAACCACTAAACTACAACCACAATGTGAGATTTTAGCGTTGGACGTCGATGAACCCAGTTAGGGTGCCCCCAATGAGTCTTCCATGCATTACTCATTGGGAAGACATGATTGGGTGTTGAAGAACGACATAGTAGACCACTCAAACACTTTATTGAAGTCACCTATTCATCGCCAAAACTTCTTAAATTGAAATTTCATAGGGTGATCACATAGCCAAGTTTGGACTGGAGAAACTCAATCAAATTTTCAACACATGTTCGAAAATCCATTGCATAAATTAGGTTACAGACCACACTAAATGGGGTTTCGTATGATGGTAGTTCAAGATTGAATAGTTGATATTTTTTTAAGATGTGAGAGGGGAGGGTGTTGTAGATGTTAGGTTCACAGTGTAATCATGTTGGATGCATCTAAGTATAAATTGTCAGTCTACACTGCCATTTCATGTGACCACAGTAAAACTCATGTATGGCCACACTACTTAGAGTGTGGTCATGTTGGCCGTTGGGTATCTCAAAGTGTGGACAAATTTATACAGTGTGTGGTCATGTTGGATATAATAGAGTATGGACAAATATTATATATAATATGGTCAATTGTGTAAAGTTTGACATTGTCTGACCATAGTACTCAGTGCATATGACCATAATAACTTATAGTAACCAATTCGGTATTTTGAAAAAGTATTTGTACAACGATCATTGAGAAGTTATTTAAGTATAGAAGTGTATGTACACACTACAAAGTGCGTGTGGCCACAATAAGCTTTATCTTATGTATAAGTCCATAGCGTTTGTCCTTTGTATTGTTTGACCGCACTACTTAATGCATATGACCATAGTTAACTAACAATTAAGTACAAAATGCATGACCACACTACAAGGGGTATGCAAATAGAGTAACATTTACCTTATATTTAAGTCCATAGTGTCTGTCCCTTTATATTAGATAACCACACTACTCAAAGCGTATGACCACAGCAACATAAAACTTACATTGTTTGACAACAATACTTAGTGCATATGACCACAAACCTACAGTGACTAATTTAGTATTTTGAGGAAGTGTTTGTACAATGATCATTACAGAGTTATTTAAGTATAGAAGTAAAAGTGCATGTGACCACAGTAACCTTTACCTTATATATAATTCGATAGTGTTTGTCCTTCGCATTGTCCGACTGCACTACTTAATGCATATGACCGCAGTTAACTATAACTTATAATTAAGTACAAAATGTATGACCACATTGGAAGGGGTTTGCGAACAAAGTAACATTTACCTTATATTTAAGTCCATAATTTCTATCCCTTTGCATTATATAACCACACTACTCAGAGCGAGCGTATGACCACAACAACAAAAACTTTACATTTAAGTATAAATTGTATGTCCACACTGCAAAGTGTATGTGACCATAATAAAATTCATGTTAATGGACGACAATGCATCTGAATCACGATTATTCTCATCAATGGTCTCTCTCTCTCTCTCTCTCTCTCTCTCTCTCTCTCTCTCTAACAACGTACAATTTATGGAATTAAATCTCTACAAATTAACATTGTACAACGTCACATTATTTTGGAAAGAATAATAGATAGCTATATCGAATGCATGATTTTCGCCAAGAATATCTAATCAAATAGATTTTATCTTTTTCCTTTTAAAAACCACAAGCTGTTTTAGGGAATAAAAGGTGGTTTTAAAAACCCCCTCATATGTTTCGTCCAACATCATCGTTGATTCTCACACTTCATGACCACACTCCCTAATATCCATGGCCACACTCCCATAAATCAAAATTATGTCAATTTTATCAAATTATATCAAAGACCACACTCCCCTATATACATGACCACACCTCCCTAAATCAAATGATATCTTTATTGTCGCATTATATTCAAGACCACAGTCTCTAATATCCATGACCACACATTGCATAAATTTGTCCACACTTGAACCCAGCATCTTTGAAATTTACACTTCGATATACTTGATACACTGCATAAATTTATACACACTCTATATAAATTTATCCGCACTCTGAACACATTGTGTTCATATGCAATAGATATACCCAACACACTGCACAAATTGGTTCACAATCTGTATATATTTGTCCACACTCTGAACACACTGTGGTTATATTCCACGGATAGTGTGGTAATGGTATGGTTATGGATAATAGTAATCATGGATATTAGGGAATTTATACTTTTTTAAGGTCTACAAAAGTTGATTGCTTGTACACAAATACGCGTATCATATCTATATAATAGAGTATGGTCATGGATATTAGGAAGTGTCATCACAAATATAACTTGATAACATTGATATAGTTTTGACTTATGGGAGTGTGGTCATGGATATTAGGGGTGTGGTCATAGAGTGTGAGAAGCAATATTGATTATGTTGGAAGAAATACAATCCCTAAAATTTGATAATTTCTGTAACGCCCCGGCCCCTCCCGGGCCACGGACATTACCGATAACTGCTTCAAGGATCGTTGACTGACCCCACAAATCACCACGAGTTTTTCTAGCGTGCTTCATCCTCGCTCACACGCTGCCTAGGAAAACTTCCCAGGAGGTCACCCATCCTTTGATTACTCCCAGTCAAGCACACTTAACTGAGTAGTTCCCAACGGATGAGCTACTATAAAAGAAGGTGCACCTTGGTGACATAAGTAGTCATTTCAATCCCTTTAAGCCACATTTAACCATATATCTGGGGTGTTACAATCACCCCCACTTAAGCGCACAACGTCCTCGTTGTGCCACAATCCATTCCAGAATCTTTACCCCGTTAGGTGACTACCCATGGATCTCCCGTCCACTGGCACAACTCATGGTTGCGCAGTTTTTTCTTTTTTCGATGATATTAAAATTAAATTTGGATAATTTAATCCCTACAATTTAGGAAAAATAATCTCTCTCTCTCTCTCTCTCTAATCCTATGCGTGATTCTAGCTAATTATATTTATCTGGCTGTTTCCCCCCCCCCCCCCCCGAAAACCATTAGCTGTTTTATGGGGCATGAAGGTGGTTTTATTATCATCCATTGGATCAAATTTGTACGCTCCATATCGCTTCTTCCTACCTTCCTACCGTATCTTTCTTCCTACAGGATTCGCTCCCATATATGGAATGGATCCGATAGGAAGCAAAATTGATATTATGGCATAATTCTTATTCATTAAGGTTTGGTTTTCAAGTCATGTATGCCAACTCCCCTAAAAAGAATAAAAATGTCAAAAATTGTGGCTGCTAGGATTCAAGCTCAGGTCTCCACGGCCACAACGTGGAATTCTAACCACTAAACTACAGCCACTTTGATGTCCTTTAATACATATTCGTTATCTTCTTCGTAAAGTCAAATCTACACAAAGGTACGACATTATTATGACTAGCAGCTCACCAACTGGTCATTTAGAGAATCATAGTCATTATCAGTCTCAGTCTCTCTCTCTCTCTCTTTCTCTCTTTCTCTCTCTCTCTCTCTCTCATCATCACCAAAAAAACTCAACTCTCTGTCACCACCTCATCGGAAAACTCAACGGTCAACAACTTGAGACAGTAAGTGACAAGGGAATTCAAGGCATTGAACACTTGTGGGACAAGAGTTGGAGAAAAATTAACACAATACAGAACAAGGGAGTATTAAACTAGAATTACAACAACAATTTGATAACAATTTAATTAAACGGGTTTACTGTGTCAACCCATTTAATTAAACAGGTTGAAAATTTCTACCTAAACCCATATAATATCGTGTTAGGTCCAGGTTGGTAATCGTGTCGGGTCATCTTTTCCTAGCTCTATCCCGCAATAATCTTCTTAGCCATACTACGAGTTTTTTGCTTTTTGGACCCTGTATTTTGGGGGTATTTACAATCTAGACCCCCATGTTTTAAAGTTTACAATTTGGACCCTATACAATATAGACCCAAAAAATTTAGCCCAAAGTTAAGTTTGACTCCGACGAAGACCAAAATCTTGCATAAACTGACCGATTTACCCTTATTTCATTTATTCATTTATTTTGAATTTCCTTTTGAAATTGACTAGACTGAAGACTTCAATTTCACAGCCCATACGCATATCCCACCCTTAGTGACTATTCAACTCCAAACTCCAAGAAAACTGAATAAATAATGAAGGATAAATTTGGAAGTTCAGAAATAATTAAGGGGCAATTTTGGAAGGAAAAATCAGTCAAACTACAATAAGGGCCTCTTTTGGCTGGACCCCTCTAATTATGTCCAAATTGTTGCCGGAAACAAAGTATAGGGTCCAAATTGAAAACTTTGAAACATGGGGGTCCAGATTGTAAATACCCCCAAAATACAGGGTCCAAAAAGCAAAACACCCGCCATACTACTTCACATGCTGCACTTGTAGCTGAAACGTACTCCGCTTCTGCAGTTGACAATGCTATGGTTGGCTGCTTCTTGGATGTCCACGAGACAACATTGGAACTGAGTTGGAACAAATATCCACTTGTACTTTTTCGATCATCAATGCACCCAACCCAATCACTCTCTGTGTACTCCTTGATTTTGGGGTCTTCCTCTGTTTTGTATAGAAGACCATAACTCTTCGTTCTTTTGATGTATCTCAAAATTCTTTTAGCTACTACGAAGTGAGCTTTACTTGGCTCGCTCATGAATCAGGAGACGATGCTAACCGAATGAACAATGTTTGGTCGAGTGTTTGTTAGATATACTAATGAGCCAACCAGACTTCTATAGAGTGATCCATCCACCCTTTCCTTGCCATTATTTTTAGAGAGTTTCTCATTTGTGGCCATAGGGGTTGATATTGGCTTGCAATTCAACATATTGAACTTTCGAAGAAAATCTTCAATATATTTCTCTTGAGAGATGAAGATCTCACATGGGCTTTGCTTCACTTGCATCCCGAGAAAGTACTTCATTAGGCCCATATTCGTCATCTCAAATTCCGCCATCATATCCTTTTTGAAATCTTGGGTCATTCTTTGATTTGTTCTTGTGTATATAAGATCATCAACATAGAGGAAAAGATTATAAGATCTTTCCCTTGAGTCTTGATGTACAAGGATGACTCGCTTGGACTCTTTTTGAATCTGTTGTGAAGGACATACCTATCGATTTTACTATTCCAAGCTCGCGGTGCTTGTTTGAGACCGTAGAGTGCTTTCTTTAGCCGATATACTTTGTTTTCTTTTCCTTCAATCCTGTGGCGGATCCAGACTTTGTTATCAGGGATGGCCACTTGACAAGCTCACATTTGAAAAAGAAAATCATACAAAGTTTCAAATATTCAAATAGTAAACCATTACATTTGGCCAATGCGTACTTTCATGTTTTGATATCGGCACATGATACACTCATTACTAATTGAGTCAAATACATCCTTCTCGATATAACAAACTAAACAATCATTTAAAAAACTATCACATAGCCTATTGCGAAGTCTACTGTTGACTAGGGGTGGGCACCATAAACCTAAACCACAAATTGAACCGCAAAACCGCATAAACCAAACCGCAAAATGCGGTTAACCGAATTGATTTTTGCATAAAAGCGATTTAGGTTGACCAAACCGCTATAAGCGGTTTAGGTTTAGGTTTTGGATTCTCATGAAACGGTTAACCGCGGTTAACCGCTCTCAATTAAGTTGAAAAAAAATGAATTTATTAGTAATATGAATTTAATTTAACCGCGTATCGTCTTATCGGAATATGAATTTATTAGTAAAATGATTGCATTTATTTGCATAAATGTTATTGTAAATTTCCAGGAAATCGATTAATCATAAACTGTGTATGTTAACCGGGTAAATTTTCAGATTTTAAAAGCCGTTAACCGGCACCGCTTCTAAATTGCGGTTTCGAGGATTGGTTTAGGTTTATAGATTTCAAAAGCGGTTAACCGCAAATGCGGTTAACCTGTTATGCCCACCCCTACTCTTGACGACCTTCATAGCCGAAAATGCTCTTTCCACAGTTGCCGTGGATACTGGGAGAATCAATGCCAACTTGAGCAGCCTAAACACAAGTGGATAAGTTATATGCTTCTTGGTCTCCACCATTATTCTACTAAGATCACCAAGTTGTTTCAAGTCCTGAAAAGCTTCATCATCTAGTACATCATGAACA
The DNA here is from genome assembly GCA_029582165.1 of Portulaca oleracea. NCBI lineage: Eukaryota > Viridiplantae > Streptophyta > Magnoliopsida > Caryophyllales > Portulacaceae > Portulaca > Portulaca oleracea. Next base: position 41,605,814 of record CM055872.1, on the reverse strand, counting down.
TAATTCAAAAGTTGATGTTCAAGTAATGTAAGCTCAAAATCATTAAAATCATATGGATAAAAACGCGCTAACTTGAGTAACTTAGTCTGATCAAAAGTGCAGAATCTATCACATGGACTCAAGCAAGCCACACAAGTAAGAAGCTCGGTGTTAGTCTCACTGAAGCGACGTCTAAGCTCTTCAAGATGGAGATCAACAACAGTATACAATACGTCTACCCGGTAGTGGAACTCATACGTACGTTCCTCCACATTACGTCTTGGTCTCCCTGGAAGGACCCTTGTATCTTCCATGTTTGGAACAGAGATACAATGTTTCTCACAAACATTATATGTTTTCTCCAAGAGAGTTTCCCACCCATCGCTTCTCATTGCTTCCAAGGACTTCTTGGTGACATCAACAAGCTTCATCGCATTTATAATATTTTGGTCTTTCTTTTGGAAAGCTTGTCACAAATCATGAGTAATCCCCAAAATATTCAACATCATTTGATGGGTGAAAGCATAATCAAATGAAGTCAAATAAGCAATCTGCACAATAGATTCATTCCTTATAGTTGATGTCTCCCCTTCTTTTTCAATATGCTCAAGCATATCCATAATAGCATCAAACATACGACCAACATTAAGCAACTGTGTATAATGAGATGACCAACGAGTTTCACCTGCCCTTACAGGAGCAAGTTCTTGATTTAGCCCATGCCCAGTTTCAAGTTCATCATTATTCAATGCCATCTGCACTCTCTCAACTTGTTTTTGACGTAAAAGATCGTGTCTTTTACAAGAAGCTCCCACTATATTCATAATTTTAGTAATCTCATCAAAGAGCTTCCCAACATAATTATTGTCTCTTGCAAGAGCTACTAATGTGAGTTGTAACTGGTGAGAAAAACAATGAATGGAGAATGCACTCTTATTTTCATTCAAGATCAAAGTCTTAAGTCCATTGAACTTACCTTTTGCATATTTCTCGCCCCATCATAGCCTTGAGAACGCAAACCTGACAAACTCACGTTATGATTTGCAAACACTTCTTCAATCGCAGCTTTCAATGACAAAGAGGAAGTATTTTCAACATGTTTAACTCTAATGAACCGCTCCTTCACAATGCCCATTTTATCCACATAACAAACAACAACACTCATTTGCTCTTTATTAGCCACATCTCTAGATTCATCAATAAGTAACCCAAAGACATCGCCCTTATACTCCTCCATAATGGCATTTAATGTTTTTTCGGCTCCTGACTTCACAATGTCTTTTTGGATAATAGGTGACACCAAGTTTTCCTTCTTTGGGGCTTTATCCAATACAACATTGGCAATATAGTCATTTAGACTTGCAGCAAATTGCACAAGTTCAAGAAAATTTCCTCGATTCTCCGACTCTGCAGATTCATCATGACCACCAAAAGGTAACCCTTGACGTAGCAACTATCTTGAGCAAGAAACAGAAGTTTTCAGACGAATACGATATTGCCTTCTAGCTTCTTCATCATGCCTGTTTAAAGTAACTTGAATAGATTGTGCATGTCTCCTCAAGTTTTCATAATCTCTCAAAGCTTTGTTATGAATACTATTAACATCACCAATGTGCTCTTGAATCGGCCGGTCTTATTCCAAGTTGAGAACCCCTCCTTGATGAAATCTCCACTTGAATTTTCTCTCACATTAGCAAATAAGTAGCAACATAAGCAAAATGCAACATCTTTTTCTTTGCTATATTCCAACCATGTCCAATAATCATCAAACCATTTACAAATAAAACGGCGAGGCCTTATCCCAATCAATTTTGATGGAAAATCATACTCACGAGGTTGAATAGGGCCTTTAGCTATATAATACCTTCTTATTGGATCTCTGAGATCATGAGGATATTCTGAAATCATTTTTATTAGTCCAGGATCTATTGGAAGAGTAATAAAATCAAGTTCATCTTTAGGAATAGCTTCAGGCTCACTTGATTTATTTCCTCCATTATCATCTTCCACTTCCTTTCCACTACTTTCTAGTTGCTTTCTTTTTTAGGCGTAGTAACGTAAAATCGAATTAGAACGATCCATATTAAACCCAATACTTTGTCACTCACTGAAAACAAAACATACAAACACAAATAAGAATATGAGACATGACTACTAGTGCAACCAAAGTCATGATCATACATGATATACCCGAGTAAATTGACAGCAAACCAATTTGAGTATTTAACAACAAACTTTCTAATCAATAACTCAAACTATAATGAAATAAAAAATTCAACACAAATTGACAGCAAACCTTCTAATCAATAGCTCAAAGTCTCAAACTATAATGAAATCAACAATTCAAAAAAAAGAAATTGATAGCAAATTAATTCACAACTGACAACGCAAATGAAATCAACTAGGAAAATCATAACTTAATACAATCAATATTCATGGCATGGCAAACCAATTCAAGTTCAACATTTCAACACAAACAAAATGGACAACAACAACTCAACAAGCAACTATAATGAAATTAGAAATAGTCTAATAGAATAATAGAATTTTTCTAATCAATAACTCAAACTAAATCTGAAATATCCAACTTTACCATCTAAACCCTAAAACTGAAAAAATGAAACTATAGTGAGAGTTAGAGAATTAGTATTAAATTGAGAAAAATTGAAACTCATAGCTCTGTTCTCCGGTCTCTGTTCACCGGAAGTGGTTGGTTTTGAACGAAAAGAGTCGCCGGCCGCCGGGAAGGAAGAGCTGTTGCTACGTGCTACCTGCTGGGCGACTAGGCAGTCGGTGCTGCTGCCGAGGACAGGGAGAGAGAGACGCCGGCAACGTCGACCATCCACAGTGGTTGCAGTGGCTGCATGACCTACGAGACAGACAGTGGGAGCAGACAGACGGAGGACTGAAGTCTGAAGGAGACAGATGGAACAGACAGACGTGAATTGAGTTTGAGTGAAGAGGGAAGAATTGTGAGAGAAATATATTGTTTAATTTTATTTAAAATTAAAAGTTAAAAGTATAAATTTTTTCATTTACAAAATAAAACAATTGAAATCAGTTTGAGGCTTTGGAGTTTGGGCTGCTTTATTATAGGCCATACTATACTAGATTTTTTGGGTCTAATATATGGGTGGCCATTGTACCTTAACAATATATTTTTGTCCCTAGTTCAAATAAGATGTTCAAATTTTTTTTTTGGGCTTAGGGTGACCATGGCCACCCTTGGGCCTGCCTGGGGTCTGCCCCTGCTTCAATCACGTACCCTTGGGGTTGCTCAACATATACTTCATCTTCAAGCTCGCCATTTAGAAATACGAACTTGACATCTAGCTGAAATACTTGTAGTTTTAGTTGTGCTGCAATGGCAAGCATTGTTCTTATTGTCTCCATGCGAACTACTGGAACAAGTTTTTCGTTGAAGTCAATCCCTGGTTGCTGCGAGTATCCTTTGGCGACCAATTGCGCTTTGTACTTATGGACTGAGCCATCCTCATTATATTTGATCTTGTAGACCCACTTGAACCCAATGATATCTTTGTCTTGAGGCTTCTCCACTAGTTGTTACGTGTCATTTTTCTCGATCATTTCGATCTCCTCGTTCATAGCCTCGATCCATTTTTCATCTTGGGATACTTCTGGAAATGTCGCTGGCTCACTAGCAAAACGTGCGGTAATTACTTGGCCGCACTCATAATCTTGTAGATAAGCAGGCGGTCGTCTTTCTCGTTGAGACCTCCGAGTAGGCTGTGGAGAGCCGCTTGACTCCATAAGGAGAGGTAATGAGCTCTCTTCATGAGGAGAGTAGGAGACATAGTTGGAGATGAGTTGTTGTTAGAGCATTGTCCTTCTCTTATTTCTTGAATTTGAATGTCTTCATATTATGACTCTTGGGTTGTATCTTCCGGCCATCTCCATTTGGAATGCTTCATCGAATATGACATCTCTTGAGATAATTACCTTTTTGGTTTCTGGATTATAGAGGCGATATCCCTTCAACTCTGCGCTATAGCCAATAAAGATGCACTTCTCGCCTTTGCCATCCAACTTTTCTCGATTCTCTTTGGGAATATGTGAATATGCTATGCAACCGAATATCTTGAGATGATCTACCTTTGGCTTCCTGTTGAACCACGCTTCGTATGGTGTTCTATTGGGAACTGCCTTTGTGGGAGACCGGTTGAGAACATAGACGGCTGTGTTTACAGCTTCCGCCTAAAAGTTCTTTGGGACGTTTTTATTCTGCAACATGTTATAGGCCATCTCCACTATTGTTCTGTTCTTCCTCTCCGCAACTCCATTTTGTTATGGAGTGCGTCTTACTATAAGTTCTCTTTTGATTCCATGCTTCCAAACTCATTTGATGAAATTATCTCCCATGATCCGTTCTCAATGTTTTCAAATTGTGCCCACTTTGCTTTTCTGTGAGGGCCTTGAATTGTTGGAAATATGAGAATGCTTCTGAATTTTGTTCGAGGAAGTACACCCACATCATGCAAGTATAGTCATCCACGAATAATAAGAAGTATCTTTTGCCACCTAGGCTAGGATTACGTTTTGGACCCCAAATATCGGCATGGACCAGCTGTAAGGGGGCTTTAGCTTTCCACGTGGTTTTAGTGAATGGTAATCTATGCATTTTTCCCATTATGCAGCCCTCACATATATTCCTTTTGTTTTCTATTGTGGGCAAACCAATAACCATGTTCTTTCGGTTCAAGACTTTAAGACTGTCAAGGTTTAGATGGTCATACCTTTGATGTCATCAGGTTATGGCATCCGTGATGAAGCTGAGGGCCACCTTCTCCTTCATTGGCATTGATAAGGGGAAAATCCTGTTGGGCTCCATTGCGATGGATGCTATCACTTGGAGCATCTTCTTGTCAATTATGATGCATCTATCATCATCATCAAAGTTCACCTGATAGCCTTTTTAAAGAAGTTGGCCCACACCTAGGAGATTATGAGCCAGCCCAGATACATATAGAACGTCTTGAATATACTTGGTCAAGCCGTTTCTTGCCTTTACTGCGATTGTTCCCTTGCCGGCGGATTCACGTGTTCTCCCATTACCAAGCGTGATGTTGGATTTTATATCTTCATTCAGCTCCATGAAGGAATCTCGATTTCCTATCATATGGTTGGAACAACCGCTATCTACGTCATGAGTCTCGTGCTTCTTGCGTGGAGTTCAGGCATGAGTAGAATACGTTTTCACATGGGTCACCCTAAAAACTTGATAGGCCACAAGTGCACGGGTGAAATTGTAGCATGAATACGGTCGTTCCCACATGGACTTTTCCTTTCAACGCACTGAACTAGCCTCCTAGTTGATTGCTAAGTCGATCGGGTTTTTGTTTGGAACAACTAGTTCTATTTCTATTTACCACTCAAAGCTAACAAACAAATATTCACAGAATTTACTTGGATTTATCAATAAGAAAAGACGTTCAGGGGATAAAACCTAAGTCAAGTGACGAATCAACGATATGGATTAAACACTCATTTCATTAGTTTGCACAATCAAGGTTCGATAATTGCATAGAATATTTCACAATGAGATTTTGTCACTAGAGCGAATTGCCAAGACAAACCAATCACCTACTTTCGTGGTTATTTTGATTTAATCAAGGTTATAAATCTAATTACCTCAAGAACCTTAATTAAAAACTTCTATGTCTAGACAATTTATAATTAGTTTAACCTAGGTTTTCGGGACATCAAACTTCTCCTTTCGGTACTTCGTTCAACAACCTAATTACATGCAATTGGTGATCAAGCAAAAGCAACAACAATTCAATTCAAAGGCCAAATAGATTGAAACAAACTAAATTCATGACTATTCAATCCAACAAAGTCAATTCATCAAACAACTTCAAAGGTTCATCCCCCAAACTAAAAAGAACTACTCACTACTCATGTTTGCAACTACAAAGCAATTGAAATCTATTCTAGAAAGCATATAAAAATCTATGAGAGAATGAGAAATAAACCAAAGGGAAGAACAATCTTGCTATGAATCAACAATGGAGGACTTTTTCTCCTCCATTTCAAAGTGTGTTGAAATTGCTCTTCAATCTTCAATCTTCTCTCAAACTTCAATGGCGGATGGATTATGGATGATGAATGATATAGATTAGGGTTAGGTTATGGAATGGAGGATGGTAGGATGATGATTGCTCCCAAAGACAGCTGGAAATCACAATAATATAGGCAAATTCCAACTTGAAACCGCCGGAAACGAAAAGACGTAGGCGACACGGACCGTGCCCCTAGTGACACGGACCGTGCCACCCTAGGCACTACCCGTGTCGCTGCACTGCAAAAATTTCCAAACTTTCTGGTCATAGGCACTACCCGTGCCACTGCTGACACCACCCGTGTCACTGCAGACTCGAGCCTAGGAGCTGTTTGGGCCATTGTTTGGGCCTTGGGTGATCCAACTTCACACTTCTTGGTCCTTTACGCACACAACTTGGATCTACACTTGATTTTTGGCTTGGTTTACATCGATTCTTCACAAATTCCCTACAAAACTCACCAAACTCCAAACCAAGCGTAATATGGGAAATTCGGGCATAAAATAATACAATCACATCAAATATTCCCCAAATTCTCATCAAAACAACCAAGTTCTCATGTATACAAGAAGCACTTATCAAAATCCCCCATGCTTAGCCCTTGCTTGTCCCTAAGCAAGTCAAGACTCAAAAGAAAAGGAAAAGAAAGAAAAGAAAACAAAATAAAAGAAACCGGGACAAAAAGACTCAAAGAACTCAAATCAAAGAAAAATTAAAAGACTTTTAAAAGTAAAATAAAAATAAAAACGAAAATATTTATTTAATTACAACTCCTAAGGACGGCATTGATAGAACATTCAATCAACCCAATCTAATATATAGTACAGCCCAAGAATGAAGACAAAGCCAATTTACACGAGTTAATGAAGACAAATTATACAAGAACGACACTCATCATTTTCAACCAATCACCCTTATTCACCGATGAGAAAAGAATGCACATGTTAAGCATAGAACTAGGTACGATTGAGAGCAAACCTCACATGGTAGACATTCCGTTCATGTGTTTGAATATATAAAGATGTTGTTTCTCTCATTACTCTAACCAAAGCAACAACCAACCACGTACTTGCTAAGAATCTCAACTCTCCACCGCGAAAATGCAATGCAACAATGATAATCAAGAGGACTTTCAAGGGTTGTAACGGGGCTAGGGTTAAAGGGTAAGAAGTGGAAAATATTTGGGATATGTGGAGCTAAAAGCTAAAGCTTGAAACTATTCCGCACCAATTCAACATACTATCATTCTTACATTCTCACCACTTATAAACAATCCAAATCAACAAATCAACCCCACAATCAATTGGAAACTTGCCTCAAAACAAAAGAAACACAATGCTAAACACCTTTATTCTTTTTTTTTTCATTTTTCCGGAATTTTCCGTTTTTTTTCACTTTTTTCTGTTTTTTCTGTTTTTTTCTTTTTTTTTCCCTTTTTTTTCATTGATTGAAACACTCACACACATATACAACACACTAGGCAAGCTCCAATTAACAACAACCTCAATGAACTCAATTGGGGAATCAAACCAATATTTACAACTCAAACCAATCCCCACCTCAAACCAAACCACAAAGGTAACCACAATCAATGCAACTTCAAACTCAAAACATTTCAAGCAATGGCTTAAGGATAGGAATTATGTAATCGGCCAGTGGCTTATAATGCGGGTTATCAAGAAAAGAAATGGTCAAGGCTAGAAGGGACTAACTACGGATATCATGATATAAACAGGTGGCCAAGGCTTGTGGGTTCATTCCTAATGCCTCTATCATCTTGTCAAAGTACAACGCATGGCAATTTCAAGGAGATGCAAAGCAAATGAAGGAGGATGCCACAATGGTGAGTCACTCATGGAAATAAGACCAATAAAAATGATTAGTCTTTTCTTTTAGGCTTATGTGGACTCACGGGTAACGCTCAACAATCAAAACCCAGTTTAAAAAAATATGCATATGCACAATTCTCTCTTAAAATAGTGACAAAGGTAATCGGTCTCATTTTCCTAGCACAATTCTCACAACATTTAGCTTCACAACTCATGTCAATTCACAGAACTTCACAAATGGGCTATACAAGATTAAATCAAGTCAAAAGAAAACTATCTCGCCTAATCCTACTCAAAACTTTTCTTTTTTAAAAACTTTTTAGATTTTCTAATTTTTTTTTTTTTGAGATTTTTTTCAATTTTTTTTCAAAAACTTTACAAGACTCAAAAAGAAAATAAGAAAATAAAAAAAACTAAAACAAACTAAGAAAAAGAAAAAAATAAACTAGAAAAACAAAAATAATCAAACCAAATCAAAACAAAAAAGACTCAAAACAAGTAAAAATCAAAATAAAAAGACTCAAAATACACATATACACAAAGATGGATAAGAAACCCCCCATGCTTGAACCTAGCATTGTCCGCAATGTAAAACATAACACTAGAAACAAAGGAGGGATGGAGAAGGAAACCACATAGATGAATCAAGGAGGGATGGACCCGACAACGGCGCCAAAAACTTGATAGGCCGCAAGTGCACGGGTGAAATTGTAGCATGAATCAAGGTCGTTCCCACAGGGACTTTTCCTTTCAACGCACTGAACTAGCCTCCTAGTTGATTGCTAAGTTGATCGGGTTTTTGTTTGGAACAACTAGTTCTATTTCTATTTACTACTCAAAGCTAACAAACAAATATTCACAGAATTTACTTGGATTTATCAATAAGAAAAGACGTTCAGGGGATAAAACGTAAGTCAAGTGACGAATCAACGATATGGATTAAACACTCATTTCATTAGTTTGCACAATCAAGGTTCGATAATTGCATAGAATATTTCACAATGAGATTTTGTCACTAGAGCGAATTGCCAAGACAAACCAATCACCTACTTTCGTGGTTATTTTGATTTAATCAAGGTTATAAATCTAATTATCTCAAGAACCCTAATTAAAAACTTCTATGTCTAGACAATTTATAATTAGTTTAACCTAGGTTTTCGGGACATCAAACTTCTCCTTTCGGTACTTCGTTCAACAACCTAATTACATGCAATTGGTGATCAAGCAAAAGCAATAACAATTCAATTCAAAGGCCAAATAGATTGAAACAAACTAAATTCATGACTATTCAATCCAACAAAGTCAATTCATCAAACAACTTCAAAGGTTCATCCCCCAAACTAAAAAAAACTACTCACTACTCATGTTTGCAACTACAAAGCAATTGAAATCTATTCTAGAAAGCATATAAAAATCTATGAGAGAATGAGAAATAAACTAAAGGGAAGAACAATCTTGCTATGAATCAACAATGGAGGACTTTTTCTCCTCCACTTCAAAGTGTGTTGAAATTGCTCTTCAATCTTCAATCTTCTCTCAATCTTCAATGGCGGATGGATTATGGATGATGAATGATATAGATTAGGGTTAGGTTATGGAATGGAGGATGGTAGGATGATGATTGCTCCCAAAGACAGCCAGAAATCACAATAATATAGGCAAATTCCAACTTGAAACCGCCGGAAACGAAAAGACGCATGCGACACGGACCGCGCCAGGGGTGACACGGACCGTGCCCCTAGTGACACGGACCGTGCCACCCTAGGCACTACCCGTGTCGCTGCACTGCACAAATTTCCAAACTTTCTGGTCATAGGCACTACCCGTACCACTGCTGACACCACCCGTGTCACTGCAGACTCGGGCCTAGGAGCTGTTTGGGCCATTGTTTGGGTCTTGGGTGATCCAACTTCACACTTCTTGGTCCTTTATGCACACAACTTGGATCTACACTTGATTTTTGGCTCAGTTTACATCGATTTTTCACAAATTCCCTACAAAACTCACCAAACTCAAAACCAAGCGTAATATGGGAAATTCGGGCATAAGATAATACAATCACATCAAATATTCGCCAAATTCTCATCAAAACAACCAAGTTCTCATGTATACAAGAAGCACTTATCAGTCACCTTTCTCCGTGAAGTTGGCCTTATCCCTTTGGTTTCTACAATCTCGTACATGATGTATGTGCCATGTACATTTCTTGCATTTGAACCGACAATCCATTGTATCATGGTTACAAATCTTGCATATCTTGCAGTATGGCCTTGGTTTTCGATCTCCATGACTTCCTTGATTCTTGTAACTTCCTATCCCCCAGCTACAACTATTGGTTAGTGTCTTCTTATGTTGGAAATTTCTACCATGGCTATTCTCCTTTTTATTCTCAAGGTTGGAGAATTTTAATTTGGCTTGAAAAGCCTGTTCTAGTGGCTGATATGTGAATCTACGCATTCTCTCCTCATGTTCTTGGAGAGACCCTGCTAACTCTGTGACGGTGAGCGTAGATAGATCTTTAGATTCTTGTATTGCAGCCACTATGTGATCAAACTTTGGTGGAAGACTCCTTAGTACCTTTTGTATCACCTTCTTATATTCGATCATGTCTCCATATATTCTAATTTTATTTACTATGCTAGTGACACGATCGAAGAATGCTTGAATTGTTTCATCTTCCTTCATTAATAATGTATCGAAATCCTTCCACAAAGTTTGAAGTTTAATGGATATTACCTTGTCAGTGCCATGGTATGCCTCCTTCAAGATTGTCGAAGCCTCCTTGGTCGTTGTCGCAGCCATAATCCGAGGGAAGATTGTTAGAGTGATTGCTTGATAGATGTGATGAAGGGTCGTAATATCCCTCTTGTAATTCTCTTGATATTGTGCCTCCTTAATTTCATCCCATGATGATTTTCCTTCTTCCCCTGGCTTTCCTTCTCCATCCTTCTTTCTCTTTTGAATCCTTCTCCTTCTCGTCTCCTTAGGTGGTTTATCATATCCCTTTTCTACCACATCCCATAAACCTTGCGCCATGAAGAATATTTTCATTTGAATACTCCACATTTGATAATTCTCCCCATCAAATAGGGTGACCTCAAATTTGGGCGGTAGTTAAAGGTTGTGGTTGGGGTTTGAAGGGAGGCCATATTTAATTTTGCGGAGTTGGAATAGTTTGTTTTGAGGGTTGGGATATGGCTTGAAGTTTAATGATTAATTTTTGAAAGATGTAGGTTTGATAGGTGGACTTGGGTTAATGTGGCTCTGATACCACTGCTAGGTTTTTGGGTGTTTGAAGATAAAAGTGTTTCGTGGAAATGGAAGAAGGATTTTATTAAGGAGAAACTTTTCTTATTGACGTACGGAGAATTGCTTACAACTCTTGTTGATGATTGATTCAAATGAAAACCCCACCACCTATATTTATACTTGTAGAAAGAACACGGTGGTAGGAAAAATCTAGAAAGGAAAAATATAAAGCATTCTACAATAATATCTCCTCAAATTATCTATAATTTTCTAGGAATTTTTCTAAGATTTCTCTTCAAGATTTTTCTAGATTATTCTTGATTTTTAACAGAACTATACCAAATACAACCCAACGTAAGTGAAATCTTTATATCTAGTTACAAAATATGCATGTGAATCGCATTTTGCTTTTCGCTTCATGCCTTATAGCTTGAATAATACGTACAGGATCTCCATGCTTTTGCTTACAACTCTGAAGCATATTTAAAGCAACAAAGCAAACAATTCCTTCTATATGCTTCAACAAAGGCTTTCATTAACATGAAACTTGTAAAATGGTTCGTCAAAGATGTTGTTAACTAAAAATCTCATCCTACAATCATTGGAACACACTTTTGCATCCGTAATCCCGGGGTTTTCTTTGGATGGATATAAGTAGGCTCTCTCACATAACTACTTACATGAACTACTTACATGTGCTTTTTCGGACTATTCAAATGTTTTCTGGGCTATTTAGATGCAGAACTACTTATATCTATTATTTGCATGTCCTCTTTTTGGACTAACGGGATGTCCCTTTTTCAGGTTATTCATATGAATATATTTTGTAGACATCTCTCATATATATATTCTTTTTAAAAACCCCTCTATATATTCAATTTTTTGGATGACCATTAAAAAGAGATTTAGGTCATATACATAATTTAAGTGGAATTTCCTTCTAGAAACTCTCATAGCTTGAATGTATGAATGAAACTAGTCCAACAAGCTGTATACCTATCTTTGTCTTTACTATTGCATCATTTGATAAGTATATAATTACCATTATCAAGGTAATTAATTAACTGTAATATTGTGAGTTCAGCCGTTTAGGTATTGTTGAAAGAGGAAAATTGACTAAAATAATAATGGTCACATTTGAGTTTTTAGTAGATTTGTAAGAAAATAATATTGGAAATGATAATTGTATTGGGAATGCTAAAATTAGAGGTAAATTTCCATTTTGGTTATTTACTTGTATTGCTAATGGCAAAAATAATAGATAAATTTAGAAAAAGTTTCATCTATAATATGTTAGAATTGTAAAGTAACCAATATTATAAAAAAACTAGTTAAAGTGATAAAGATTGAAGAATGAGAGGTAGTACTACTTATTATAAAAGGGAGAAACTAATTAATATATAAATATACAACATATTAATTTACTGTATATCATGTTTGCCTTCATCACACAAGTTTTGGGCTTTTGGCCCAAATTCAAACAAAAGCAAAATTAACATTCTGGGCCCTTTTTCCTTGACGCCTATTTTTCAAGTCACGTAAGCTAAAACCCCCTCAAAATGAAAAAAACTCACAAAGTGTGACTGCTTGGATTCGAGCCCAGGTCTCCACGGCCACAACGTGGAATTCTTATCACTAAACTACAGCCACTTTGGTGTTTTCAACTCTTATATTATTTATTCAATATACATTAAAATGGTTATCTTCTTCGTAAAGTCAAATCAAGACAGTACGACACTATTATGACTAGCAGCTCACGAAGTGATAATTCAGACAGTCACAGTCATTGTCAGTCTCCCTCTCTCTCTCTCATCATCCCCAAAACTCAACTCTCTGTTGTCACCACCTCATTGGAAAACTCAACGGTCAACAACTGCTCACACCACCCAATGCTCCCAGCCGCCGCCGCATTCTCTCTCCTCCTCCTCCTCACCACCGCCTCCGCCGCCACCACCTCCTCCGATGACTCTCCGGCCTACATATGGCCGCTTCCGGCGTCCTTCACTTCCGGCAACGCCACTCTCTCCGTCGACCCTGATCTTTCCCTCGCCTACTCCGGCAACTCCGCCATAATTTCCGACGCATTTCAGCGCTACAAGGCCCTCATCTTCAAGCACGCCGCCAGTCGTACTCGCCTCCTACGCGGCCCCGCCTTTGATATCAGCGTCGTCCAGATTATCGTCCGTTCGAATGATGAAGAGGTATTGCGCTAGGGTTTTTTAAGATTGAATTACGGTTTTTGGTGTTGTGAATTATGATTGTGAATTATGATGAGTTGTTGTTGTTGCTGCTGTTGTGACAGCTTCAATTTGGGGTGGATGAGAGTTATACGTTGAGGATTGAGAAGAGAGATGGCGGCTCCATTGTTGGTGCTGCGACGATTGAGGTATGGTGGAGTATTTGGTTGGTGGATTGATTTATTTGCCTGAATTTGAGTTTCTCTTGATTCAATTGCATGGAATTGTTGTGTCTTTTTTGAATTATTTTTTGGCTGAAAAGTGGATGTTGTGTTTCAGAAAGGAGATTCCCTCGTTTGCTCTCCCTTTTTGGGGGGTACTTTACAGGAAGAGTTATCAGGTTCTCAGCAGACTTGCCTGAGACTCTTCGGAAATTTCGAAAAGGGTTCTGAAATTTTGGTTGAGGTCTATGAAATTCTCTTGGACTATTCAAAATTTAGTTGTCAGGGTCAGGGTCAGGGTCAGGGTCAGGGTCAGGGTCAGGTCAATGAAGTTCAATGATTTTGTCTGTGTAACTGTGACAATTGAGTTCTATGATTTTGTCTGTGTAACTGTGACAATTGAAATTAGTCTACGAGAACTCAATCAAACTTGATAGAAGCTGAGGGAGTAGCTAACTATGGTATTTTACCACGTTACCTAGTTTTATCTTGCAATCAATTTTAAGATGTAAAACCACCTCATTGAAAAACTAACAGTTCATTTTGCGGGAAAAGTGACGCAAACTCCAATCAAGCAATGTTCCTACTCCCTTTGAATCCTTCTGCTCATCCAACTTTAAACAAGGAAATTTTCTAAGTGTATAGTTATTTACACATGGTGGGAAATGGAAATGGGAATGAAAGTAGTGGATCAAAAGTGAAAGTCCTCAGTCCTCACTACACTACTTATCGCTCATCGAGAGCTGATCTTTTCGTGGATTAATATGGCAAAAACTTTCATAATTGAGTTATCTGAGATTTGTCCAGGTGATCTTGGATCTTCTAGCTTAGAAATTATCATTTTTTCATTGTTAAATTCAGTGTGCTGATTCAGAGGTGATCCTTTCTTGTTGAACTGACATGAAACCGTTGATGGTTAACTTTTGTAACCGGAATATGTTGGATTCTGAAGAAGGTAAATTGATCTTTGCTTATTTCCCCTCACTGTTTTGCAGGCTAATACTGTATATGGTGCCTTGCGAGCATTAGAGGTATGTAGTTTTGATAGCTAATTAATACATATTTATTTATTGATGATTAGAACTAGGATTATACTCTCATGAGTACAGGAGGATTGTACGCCCAAGAAAAGTGCTCCATAAAAGCAGCTACATGTGCTCATAAACTTCAACAAAAATGTTCATAGAACTACTATCTGGGCTTCTAAAACTTCAACAAAAAAAAAAAAAAAATGCTCATCTAACTATTGATTTAAAAAGAAGAGTCAAGAGTCTACTAGTGCTCAATCATAATGGGATGCCAATAAAAAGACTAATATAATGTTCATAAATAGATCATGCAATGCTCTTAATCTCTGCAAGCAATGCTCTTAAACTCTTCTGCAATGCTCGTAAACCTCACAAAAAATGTTCATAAAACTGTACGGCCATGCTCATGAAAAAGTGACCAATTGCCATTCCACTTGATGAAAGTTCTGTAATGTCTGAATGGCCGGTGATTTAGTCTCCTGTTTTTTGCGGTTGGTTCTCTGCAGTTGTTTATCTCCCAAGACCACTTGAATTTCTTTCCTTCTTAAAAAAAGGTTCCTTAGCCTATCAAATATTTTGCAGACCTTTAGCCAGCTGTGCACCTTTGATTATGGATTGAAAACTGTACAAATATACAAGGCTCCTTGGTATATCCAGGATGAGCCACGGTTTGCCTATCGGGGACTTCTGATTGGTAAGCCACCTCACTTGTTTCCGTCTTTTTAGAATTTTAAGTATGTCTTTTTCCCTCTGTGGCCGAGGCTCAGTATCAGGTTGGAATACCAAGGTGTAGTGTACATACTATGGTGTAAGCTTATTATTGCCTATGAGCCTTCCATTACCCAGAGAGAGGAAGAAAAATCAGTTTACTAAACCATTATATACTTTTGTCTCTAACACAAGGTGCTTTCTTTCAGATACTGGTCGGCATTATCTACCTGTAGATGTCATTAAGCAAATTATTGATTCCATGTCATATGCTAAACTTGTAAGTTTGCTTTGAATAAAATCTTCGGCGCTTTTTTCGCAAGTCTTATTCATATCAAGATCTTTTTCTTGCATGGGAGAAACCTTTTAATTGATGTTAATTGAAATCCAGTAGAACGTTCTTCATTGGCACATCGTTGATGAAGAGTCATTTCCTCTGGAGACACCTACATATCCACTTTTGTGGAAAGGTGCATTTTCAAAATGGGAACGATACACAGTGGAAGATGCTTATGATATTGTCAAGTGAGTGATTATCATTTCTGTCTCATTGTAACATGTTACATAAAATAGTTGACAAACTTCTTCCAATTTATATCTATGATTCTTTATTTGTCTCATTACATAGGTCCTGCACCATGCATGATAAATTAGTTAGTCCAATACGACCGCCAGGGTGTGGCATAAACCCACCTTGATTGGTCAGAACAGTACAAATGATGAGCATTAAGTAATTCATTGAGATGACTGAGTGTGCATTAATTTGGAGGCAGCCATTAATATTGGGTTTGTGGGATTTATCTGAGGGCCCATGTTCATCACTGGTATAATATTCATTCTATTATCAATGTCATCTATTTATGTATAACTTTTCTGATGCCTCTTTTCCCCTTTTGTTTTGCTTCTTTTTTCTTTTCTCCTCCTGGTGTATATTCGATGGCTGATGTGCAGCTTTGCAAAGAAAAGAGGTATGCATTTGCTTTTAATATGTCTCAATAACAGCAGGTCTCTGATTATTATGTTCTTTCTCCCTGTCCATTACCTCATTCCTTAAATGTTCCAAAGTCTAGATCTTCTGTAAGCTGTCAGACCATGAAATCTATGAAGAATTCTAAAGTTCATTGGCTAATCTAATTATTTCAGTCCATGACCCTTTTTTCAATCCCTGCTTCTGGAAGTCTGCATATTTTTCTTGCTTTTTGAGGTGACATTCATTTACTTTTATTTCTTGCTGCAGGCATCCATGTCATGCCAGAGATAGATGTTCCTGGTCATGCCGAATCTTGGTACTTCTTTAATATGTCCCTTATTTTATTTTATTTTATTTTTTGTAAAAAGAATAACAATGCTCTATCTGTTAAGGCTCTGATTTTATCAATCCATATAAATATTTGCTATTAAATATTAACTATCCCTATAGACCTTACTGTATTTACTCCATGGCAGAAACAACTGGATGTCCAAATCAGTGTGACATTTTCTTTCTGTTGAATATAATCCTAATCTAGAATTTGGCCAAATAGTCTTATTTAGTTAGGGGGAAGTATAACCACTTTAGTCTTATCTCTTATGTGAGTTAAGCATAGCTTATATTCTCCCTTCAAAAAATGTTTTCCTTCTCAACCAGTGTTTTAGAGACAGACTCCTTGATTTCCTTAAACTTCTCTGGCACTGTGATGCATTGTTGTTAGAAATACGCTAAATAAATATGGTTCAGCACTTTTTCAGTCTGAATGGCCCCTTACCATGTAAAAGAACAGGCCTCCATTGTGTTGTTTATTTGCACAAATAACTTGAACATACCATTTGAGCCGCTTTGAAATCTCAATATAGTCTATTAAGTGTGTTGACATTCTTCAGTCTTATCTTTATCTTGTTAGTGAAAGCTGCAATAATCAAGGAATTCTGTTAGTAGACAGAAATCTCGTAGGGGAAATATGTCAAAAAAGGACAATATGCTCCATACTATTAATGTGTATAGTAAATTGAAAAGTAACTGGTGCTCATCTGAAACAATCTTAGGTTCCTTAATAGCATCACCTTTACTGTGGCCAACTTCCCTCATCACCCTCTTATAATATATCATCCTTGGTATTCTATAAGTGTAGTTGAATGTAATCAACAGTAGGTAAGTGCGATCGATTGCTGGTAAGTGTAGTTGAAGTGGTGTTGTTTGTAGGTGAGTACAGTTGGGTGCAGTTGCATGCAGGTGGATAAAAGCTTTAAACAAGAAGCCCTAACCCTTCATAGCTCTAGTCTCCAAATGCAAGAATTGTATGGCCTTTGTACCGTTGGTGCAAAATTGCGCACTAGCAAATTATAACTCGATGCGTAGGTCAATGAAGGCTAGAATTCACTACCAGTGGTATACTAACAAAATCAAAAAACATGAAAGGATTCATGGAGGTTCGGGGTTCGCTTAAAAGCAGATCAGTGTAAACTAAAGAGATCAGATAGAAAATTGAGATCTAGAGATAGGAGTCTTATATCTTTCATGCCTTGCATGATCAGTACAGAGTACACTTATTATTTAAAGGTTGTTCTTTTTACCTCCTATCGAAGGGAAAAAAGTTAATAAAGTAGGTCACTATTTCCATTGATTTGAGTCATATCAGTACTTCCCGAGGTTAGGCTGTCATAGCTCAGTTTTTCGAGTTTTCATTGAAGCAAGAAGTTAGGCTAGAAGTGCTTTTACTGTGGCTGCCTTTTACTGTTTCCTATAGTTTTGTAGTGACACCAACACAGATCTTTCTTGGCCTTTAGAGAGTTTCATGCCTTGAATAGTTGAGACTGAGGTTGCTGTTCAGAACCTATGAAGCACGGATACTTCTCTCAGCCTCACGTATCCGTGTCGGACACCTATCCGACGCCGACACTCCCGGATACTCCTCGGATATGTCTCGGACACGCGAAAAAACGTGTCCCCTAAATAATTATCAAAATAAACATCCGACACTTGGAGGACTCATGGTGGACACGCGTATCCCAACCTTTGGACACTTCCGAATCATTGACGGGCATCACATTTTTGGCTAGCCACCTCCATAGACATTCTCAACTATGATTGCCTTCAATACATCATTATTCTTTCCTATTGCTTTACCATCTTACACATACCTTTGTCGCTCTTTCACATAACTTTGTCCCTCTTCCATTATTTTGTATGATTTTATGTTTTATATATATAGTTTTACAATTCATAAACTATTAGAGAAAATGTACTCATTAACAAACATTTTAAAATAGAATTTGATATTTTATGAAGTACTATAATAAATTAAGGTACGTGTCGGACAACGTGTCGTGTCCTTTATTTTTCAAAAATTGCGTGTCCCCGTGTCCGTGCCGTGTCGTATCCGTGTCTCGTGTCCGAGTCCGTGCTTCTTAGTTCAGAACAATAAAAGAAGAGTTTTTTTTTTTTTTTTTTGGGGGGGGGGGGGCGGGGGCAATTTAACAGCAAGATTATCAACAATGATCTTGCTAAAGCGGAGTTGGGGACAAATCGATGTGAATTCCTACAAGCGTATATATGTTTCTCTGTGGTATAAAGCTTTTGTCCTCTACTGATTACATCAAATTGTGCTGTTGCCTATTTGTACATCTCTGGGGATACAAGAGTATCCATGTCAAGATTTTCTAAGGTAATGAAGTATGAAATTAGTAAAACACTAAAACCTGATTTCAACTTTTTATATTTTGCTCTTGCAGGGGTGTTGGATATCCAGATCTTTGGCCTTCTTCTTCTTGCAAAGAGCCACTGGATGTGTCCAAAAACTTTACCTTTGAAGTGATTTCTAGTATATTGTCTGGTAAGACATCCTTCAACAGAGATATTCCTATGACTATTCATACTTCACAGTATACTATACTAAACTCCAAGACTATCCCCCCCCCCCCCCTTCTCATTTTCTCATGTGGTGGGGCTTTTGTGCTCTCCTGCATGTTAGCAGCACAGTTCCTAATAGAAAGGATCACAATGTGAAGCATTCTGGCTATTTTCCCCTCATTGTAATTATAATTTTTTGGAGCAATCTGTTAAACTGGTTTATGTATGATTGCAGATCTCAAAAGAATTTTCCCATTTGAGCTCTTCCACTTGGGTGGGGATGAAGTTAATACAGGTTAGTTGGACAATGTTTCTTCATTGCTTTGCCTTTATGTATCTTTACAAATGAGAGCTCCTATCTGACTGGTCAGGTGGAGAAATCTGGGTATGGAAGAGCATTTATGTTATATTATTTGTGGAAAAGTACAGCAGGACAATGCTGGTTTTGGATGTTGCTAGTTCATGTTTGTCATCCATGTGACCATTGACTGAGTACTCAAAGTAGGCTTGTCTGTGCACAGTGATGCATTTTACGGAAAGTCCATTTTAGTGAAATTTTTCTGAGTTCTTATTTACTAATATTTTTTTGCATCATGATGTTACGCAACATTTGTTTGATGGCTGTTGCAAAAAATAACTAAATAACTAAACAAAATTGCTTGAGCTGTTACGATATCTGTTGCAAATTCTTCAAAATCGTAACTTCAGAGTTGAGTATTGAGTTTCAGGTTAAGTCATGAGTTACTGTTCCATTGAATTTCAAGGAGGATTGTGATAATTTGTTCAAGTTTTCTGAACAAGATGTCAGTAGTAATGGGAAGCAGTAACTCATGACTTAACCTGAAACTCAATACTCATATCAGTGGTTGTTTGTCTTTTATCATTTTATTCAACACTGCCAAAGGTTGAGACTCTCATATCATCTTGGATCCTTTAAAAGTGTGTCTTCTGGGGTTGCCTGACCGTCTTTTCCCTAAGCTCTTGTGGCTTATGTTTTGGTGGGTTATTCTGAAATACGGAGAGGATCTCATCAGAACTCTATTTTGACAAGCACTCTCTTTTGTATTGATGACATGTGTCATTTTTCTAAAGGTCTTACTATCATCCATGTTCCTGAAAACGGTCTCAGAATCAATTGCAATAAAGTATTAAACTATGACTCTATTAGTTTTGATGGTATGGCTGGAAATGTGATCGACCTTGGATCTAAGAACATTAGGGGCCCTTACATCTCTACGGCATTATTCTTCCTTAAATTTGCCTTAAATTACATTACTATTTCCTTTAAGTTGAGGATGTAACCTAGAGCTTCGTTTTGTGGGGATTTTGTGAGCCTGTGAGGAGAAGATTTATTAGATGCTTGGTGGTTGAAGGTGTCTTGTTTCTCTCTATGGGATTCTCTTATTGTTATTAGCCATGTGGTTTGAGGCCTCTCTCTTTTTAGGGCTTTGAAATACTGATAACTATGTTACATGGAGTCAAGGCATGAGTACAAATCCAAGGGTCCGACATGACATCCTTAAAAATTGCGGACACGGGGACCCGACTTGCAAGGGTCAGACAAGGCAGAAGGTACATGACCCGAAAGTTGGACACACTAGTTGGACACTGCAAAAAATAAAATAAAATAAAATAAATCATTAGATAAATTGCATAATATATTTTAATTTACTAGGTAATATTTATAACCATATAAAGATACCAAAAAGGTAGAAATTTCATAGAAATCTAATTAATAAATGAAAATAATTCAATAACCATGGTTGGGTTTTAATATAATCACAATTAACAAAATAGAAAATAACTAAACAATAAATATATTGACTTCGTGGTTCCAATATAGAAATATACTAAAATAAGGTCTTATATGCCATGGTTCCAAAACAATGAACAATTGAATATAAATGGCACTGGCATTATCCCAAAAAACCAAAATAGGTTCAATTGACTCCATAGTCAGTTAGTCTAATCCAACATGAACATCCTATTCTAATGTGCCTTGTTCATCTCCAATTGCAAATGTAACAATTTCAATCTCAGGATCATCTGTTGATTACTTAACAACTTTAGGTAAATATTCACCCACATTATCTCCTCCTATAAAGTGTTAAAAAAATGACAAAATATTAATGAACAAACAAAGGTTTTATATTGAATTAGTAATATTTAGGAATTTTTTGAAGTAGCTTACCTATGTCCCAGAATAAGGCAGGGCCTGTTTTGTTGTCTTCTGTTTCCTGAGATAGGCGCAGATTGGTGTGTACAAACACTAAGTCTTCTAGTCGAGAAGCTAAAAGTCTATTCCTTTTGATAGTTTGAATAAGAGAATAAGTACTCCAATTTCTTTCACAGCAAGATGAAGAGGTCGGCTGAGAAAGAAGTCTTAAGGCTAGCTTTTAAAGTAAAGGAGCAGTAGACCCAAAATTAGACCATCAAGCTAAAGGGTCTCCACTTCTCGCTTTAATGACATGAGTTTGACTAAAATAGCCCAAGCTACCTGAAAATGATCCATACTCATCATAGACCTTACGAAACTCATCATCAATAGGAAACAACCTTCTAAATCAAGCATCTCGATGGATGGTTACCTCCTCATCTTCATTTGGAGCTTTTCTTTTAAAACCGTCACTCCCACCATCCAATCACTCATCAGTATGATATTAAGGGACTAAGGAGAGAGCCATACAATTGATTGAAGTATTTCTTTTGTTCCATCGATCCTCAAGAATACTACGGGCAGCATCAAAAAAGCTAGACCGACCTGTCAACAAGTTTAAGTCCTCCCGATCAAAAATGATCTCCCTTGTTTTCTCTATCATACAATACCATTTGTCATACACTGAATTTAGAATTGATCGGTCTTTGGCGACCTCTCTCAAAAAGTCGATCATTGGTTTTGTGAACCTAAGAAAATATTCAACTTTGTCCCCACCCAGTGACCCTATCCTTCACATTCCTAGCAGACAATTCAGTTGGAGTTTTTCCATTTGACCCTAAATCCCTTCCAATTGGCATCCAAAACAGTTTGCTCAAGAGCAGACTTAACATTCATTAAACACTCGGCCATTATGACATGGGATGCGAATCTAGTGTCAAGTATTTTCAGTAATTTAAGTTTCGAATATCTACGGAAAATAGAACGAGAAAGGTTGTGATTTGAAATAAAGTAATTTCACCTCCTGTAGCTCGATCACCAAGTCATTTACCCATTTACAATCCTAATAATAGGTTGATTTATCAGAAGGCCCACAAATGTATTTCAATGCTAAATTCAGGCTGTGCACAACACAGGGTGTCCAAAATATGAGGAAATTTGGATTCAACTAACGCACCTGTCGCTTTGGAGTTGGTTGCATTGTCAGATATTACTTGTTCAACATTCTCAGCTCCAATAGCATTAATAATCTTAAGTAATGACCGACAATGCAACCAACTTCAAAGGGACAGGTGCATTAGTTGAATCCAAATTTCCTCACAATTTTTGGACAACCTGATTGTGCACTGCTTGAATTTAGCATTGAAATGCATTTGTGAGCTTTCTGAGAAATCAACCTATTATTTGGATTGTAAATGACTTGGTGATCTAGCTACGGGAGGTGAATCACTTTATTTCAAATCACAGCCTTTCCCATTCTATTTTCAGTAGATATTCAAAACTTAAATTACTGAAAATAGCTGACACTAGGTTCACATCCCATGTCATAATGGTTGAGTGTTTGATGAATGTTAAGTCTGCTCTTGAACAAACTGTTTTGGATGCTGATTAGAAGGGATTTAGGGTCAATGGAAAAGCTCCAACTGAACTGGCTGCTAGGAATGTGAGGGATAGGGTCATTAGTGAAACTGGGTGGGACAAAGTTGAATATTTTCTTAAGTTCACAAAACCAATGATCGACTTTTTGAGAGAGGCTGGCAAAGACCGATCAATTCTAAACTCGGTGTATGACAAATGGTATTGTATGATAGAGAAAACAAGGGAGATCATTTTTTTTATCGGGAGGACTTAAACTTGTTGACAGGTCGGTCTAGCTTTCTTGAAGTTGCCCATAGTATTCTTGAGGATCAATGGAACAAAAGAAATACTTCAATTAATTGTATGGCTCTCTCCCTAGTCTCTCAATATTATACTGACGAGTGATTGGATGGTGGGAGTGATGGTTTTAAAAGAAAAGCTCCAAATGAAGATGAGGAGGTAACCATCCATCGAGATGCTTGTTTTAGAAGGTTGTTTCCTACTGATGATGAGCTTCGTAAGGTCTATGCGAAGTATGGTTCATTTTCTACGAGCTTGGGCTATTTTTTAGTCAAACTCACGTCATTGAAGCGAGAAGTGGAGACCCTTTAGCTTGGTGGTCTAATTTTGGGTCAACTGCTCCTTTACTTCAAAAGTTAGCCTTAAGACCTCTTTTTCAGCCAACTTCTTCATCTTGTTGTCAAAGAAATTGGAGTACTTATTCTCTTATTCAAACTAAAAGGAATAGAATTTTAGCTCATCGACTAGAAGACTTGGTGTTTGTACACACCAATTTGCGCCTACTGTCTCGGGAAATAGAAGACAACAAAACAGGCCCTGCCTTATTTTGGGATATAGGTAAGTTACTTCAAAAAGTTCCTAACTATTACTAATTTAATATAGAAACTTTGTTTATTCATTAATATTTTGTCATTTTTTTAACATTTTATAGGAGGAGATAATGTGGGTGAATATTTACCTGAAGTTTTCAATTGAAGATCCTGAGATTGAAGTTTTGGAGATGAACAAGGCACATTAGAATAAGATGTTCATGTTGGATTAGACTACCTGACTATGGAGTCAATTGAACCTGTTTTTTGGGATGATGCCGTTTATGTTCATTGTTTTGGAACCATGTCATTTAATACTTTAGTATATTTTTGTGTTGAAACCTTGGAGTCAATATGTTTAGTTATTTTGTGATTATATTATAACCAAACCATGGTTATTGAATTACTGTCATTTATTTATTAGATTTCTATGAAATTTCCAACTTTTTCGTATGGTTATAAATATTTCCTAGTATATTAACATATATTATGCAATTTAGCTAATGATTTTTTTCAGTGTCCAACTTTCGGGTCGTGTACCTTCTGCCGTGTTGGACCCTTGCAAGCTGGGCCCCCGTGTCCGCAATTTTTAATGATGTCATGTCGGGCCCTTGGATCCGTACTCGAGTCTAGGTAACATAGTTTATGGGCCTTCAAAATCTACATTTCTTTCTTTCTTATCATTTTAGTGGGGCAAATACATGTTTATTTCCCCTAAACATTGCCCTTTCAATTAGTGTATTTGCTCAATCTCTTTTTAGTTTATAAGAACTTTTAGTTGTCCCAACTGAAGGTGTATGTCTCTATGTGCTTATAGGGTATAATAAGTGAAAAGGCACATGGTATTATCACAAAAAGTAACTTGGGGGTACTCCTCATTTTGTGGAAACTATTTTTAGGTCTCCATGTTTCTAGAATAAGGTGATTTGTACATGTTTCTGGCAAGTTTTGGTGGGAAATTGCTTGAAGGTGGTGTTTATTATCGACGAGCGTCAACACTCAAAAAATGAGGGGCATTTTAGTAGTGCAGCAATTGGTTTCTTGGGCTAAAACAAATTTGTTTCTTGGGCAAAAACAATTGGTTGGTTCACGTTTGTATGAAATGTCACTGTTAGGTGACTATCTTTTGTAGCAGTTATCTGACTAGTGTTATTCAAATATTAAACCCAAATTCTACTTTTTGCAGATTGTTGGAGATATACACCCCATGTAAAGCAATGGTACATTCATCATTCTTTTTGCTATATTCTAGTTTCCATTGTGGAAAGCTTTTCCTATTGTATAGTATCCCTCTGTTTTAAGTGCTCATCATGTATGAAATGATCTTTTGTCTTCCAATGATTGCAGAAGATTTACCCCCAGGGTACAATACATCTTTTGAATTATTCGATGAGAAGTTTCAATCAATTTAGAGATGAACATAGGAGTGAACAAAATGTGATTAGGCAACACAAATTTTTTGGAAAGAATTAAAAGTAACTCAAATAGAGTTGGGATGAGTTTAATCTCAATTACTTACAATTTATGGGTAAGCCTAACTAGTCACTAAAATTTCCACACCATTTATTTAGAAAACAGAAAAATTCTGGAGAAAAGCAATTATATCTGCAGTAATTCCTAGTGGTGGGACATGGGAGAGAATATCAAGTATAACGTTCCACATTCGGAGAGAAGATGGCCTTATCCACTTTGTAGAATATATGTCAGATAGGTTATCGTGGGACCCATAGGCTGGCTATTAGTCGGCTTCGGCTTGGGTATCCAAGTTATCTATTCAAAGGTTCAGTGCCAAACACTTTCATAGAGCCCTGAAATAGCTCTTCATAGAGCAGACAGGGCTTATTGTACCTTACCTTGGGAGCATGTTGCCTTTATTGCGAGCTCTTTTAGTTTTGGACAAACAATGATAAAAGAAGTGGTCTTCCTTCCTTGAGCCTTGAAACCAATCCCTTGTCTTATTTTGCATTCCAACTTTTCTTTCAAGTCCTGTTCTAAGTGATTCTTATACTGGTTTATCCTACTATTATTCCCTAAACTCCCGGTATGGCGGTATATCTATATGATAAAAAGATTCTGAATTCAGGTTGGATGATCAGAACATGACTCCGAAAGATGCTTACCAATATTTCGTACTTAGAGCTCAGGAAATGGCGATTGCAAACAATCGGACCCCTGTCAACTGGTAAGTGCCTTTGCATATCTAAGATACCATCTTCTAGTAGAACTTTTGGTTCTTATTATGCAGCAAAAAATGTTTTCGGACTTTGCTTCAGCAGTTGCAGTTTTGCTTCAGTTGTATTATCTTTTAAGTAGAACTTTCGGGCTCCAATTATGTAACAAGAAGTTTGTGATGAACACAAGGGTGAAAACAGTACATCAAAAGAGTACTAAGAGCAATGAGTTTCCAGTTCTTGATTTGCTGAAGGTCCTGTACGAGTTTGTCCTCGTTTTTTTCTGGTTAACAGATTTACTGTTCTAGACCCATTTATGTATGGGAATAATAAGCGTCCATATGCAAGTCGTTGCTTTTATGGGTACTATACGGTATACCTGATGCGATCCATTTATTTTCTCATTTCAGGGAAGAAACGTTCTACAATTTCCCCTCAAAACTGAATCCGAGAACAGTTGTGCACAACTGGTAGCTCTCAGTTTTCATTTGGATATAAATCTTTCATATTCTTTCTGAGATTTGTAAATAATCATATGGTGAACACAAATTGATGATAGGCTGCGCTCTGGGATCTGTCCTCAAGCTGTTGCTAAAGGTTATAGATGTATATACAGCAATCAGGGGTATTGGTATCTTGATCATCTAGATGTACCTTGGCGATCTGTTTATACTGCAGATCCCTTGGAGGGAATTACTAATTCTAGTGAGCAAAATTTGGTCATTGGAGGACAAGTGTGCATGTGGGGTGAGACAGCTGACACTTCAGACATCCAGCAAACAATATGGCCTCGAGCGGCTGCTGCTGCAGGTACATGCACTGTACCACTCTATTTCTCTTGCATCTGTTGTTCTCATCAACTTGGCAATCTCAGCAGAACATCAATAGCAATGATTTTTAGAAGAGATGATTTACACATGCTCCTGGAGTTTAGGCATATATACAATTATGCCCATGTCGTATTGAAAAAATAACTTTCATACTCCCTCACCTTTACTGCTAAGGACAAGCATGTGACTTTCTGGCAAAAAATATGGCTTGAAGGTCTAGCTTGACCAGCTTATCCCTGTCAACTTTTTTTTCTTGTTTTGTTTTTTGATTTGTTTTGACCTCCCTTTATATTTTTTTCGGTTTTTCTTTTTTCATTTAAATTTTTTCTCCCATCCTTATTCTGAAGAATTCAATCTTAAGCAAACAAATAAGCAAATGTGTTTCCCCTCTTCAAGCCTATTGGGCCCTTACTTTGAGGGAGAGGTTGATATGATAGACATAGACCCTAATGGGAACCTTCAATCTTCAACATAAGCTCGTCCGACTCTTTCATTGTCTCTTATCTTCAAAATTGTGATCTGCCGCGTTAGTCCTATTGCATATAATGATATAATTGATATCCTGAAATAATATCCTCGTCAGCATTCTCAAGTCTGGTTTCCCAGAGCAGACGCAGACTAAAAGGGGTTTACATCTAGAGGCTGTCTTGAAAACATGTATATTTGTTGTTTATTCATGGTCAGACTGTTCCTCTTGCATCTATTCCTTATTCTTGATCATCCACTTTTCCCATTTAGAACGCTTGTGGAGCAAGAAAGAAGCAACATCTGGAGTAAACCTCAACCAAACTGTACTGCCCCGGCTTTATTACTTCAGATGCCTTCTAAATAGGCGCGGGGTTCAAGCGGCTCCAGTCACAAACTTTTATGCTCGGCAACCTCCAACTGGGCCAGGTTCATGTTACGAGCAGTAATTGCCTGTGTAAACTATTTTATCAAAAACCAAGCTCGGTGTTGTGGTAATTTTGTACAGTTCATCACCCTGTTGTATGTATGTGAGCTCCCGCAGGCTGTTTATTGGCTGCCAGCCTCTGTTGTCGTTTGCCTTAGTCTTGGTGTTTGGACATGGGGACACCACGTGAAAATGTTGTGTAATTTGTGTTAGTCGTGTTTTGGTTATCAATTGAAAACTAATGTCAACTGTCAAGCATTGTTCTGACAAGCTCCTCAGAAAGTTGAGCAGATTTATAGGTTGTTGTTCTGTTTATAATTCAGCAACAGAAAATTGAACTTCTATTCTAGTGATAGGTTATTGTTCAGTTTTGCATTGTCTTTTTCAAGTTTGAAGTTTGCCTGAATTTGCAGAATTATGTAGAGTGTGCTACCCAGCAACAGTGCTGTTGGATTTCCAAAAAGGCCAAGCAGAATTGCATTAAGGGGGTGTTTGGCTACCCAGCTTTTTGGGTAGCTTTTAATTTTTTGAATAGCTTTTAGCTTTTTAACCAAGATTAAAAAGCTATTTGAGGTGTTTGGTAAGTAGCTTTTTATATTAGTTTTTTTGACCCAAAAAGCTAGTTTTCAAAAAGCTACTTGATGAAGCTTTTTGAAATAGCTTTTCACAAAAAGCTACTTTACCAAACACTTTTCCTGCAATCAGCTAACCCAAACAGCTAAAGTCAATCAGCTAATCCAAAAGCTATCAGCTAACGGCTACAAGTTAACAGTTATCAGCTACCAACTAGTTCCCAAACAGGGCCTAAATTGTGAACTGTAAAGTGAACTGTAGATATCAGTTAGCGTGTTTTGATTGGTGAAAACCCCAAATCGTAAACCATACAGTGTCTATAACAGCGGTTAACCGGTCAGTTAATTGATTATTTTGGTTTGTTGTTGTTAAATGAGTTATATACTTTTTAATTATCAAGAAGAAATTTAAATATTTCTACATCTTCCATGGCTCTGCAAATAAAGAACCCATATTGTAAAACAAAATTAAAAATTAAAAACCAACCTAATAATAGAAGACAAATTAGCCAATATTGTCTGTTCTTTTATGCGGTATTCTACGGTATGACGCGGTATGGTATGGTGAAATTGTAGCGAGTTATTGGTATGTTGTGGTGGGTTTTTAGTATATATATATAAATATTGTATTGATAATTGTGAAAAAGTAATTTGTGGTGAGTTGTGGTGAGTTGTGGTAGAATGGTATTTTGTGGCGGGTTGTGGCAAACTGCGGTAGGCTGTGATACCGCAGTTTGCCAACCGTATAAAAGAACTTATAACAGAATTAAAAACAATTCACCTTGCTTGATGGGGGCTAATTGAACTTTTAGCCCTCTTCAACTTTCTCCCGATTCCATCATGATTGAAACTTTTTTTTAATTATGGTAGTTAAGAAGTATATATTAATCAAATTGACTTATCGCGACAAGTAATGTTATACTTTGAGATAGAATTTTTTACAAAGTTTTATATTTTTAAGATATTATACCATATTGAATTTTTTATGAACTATCATAGTTAAAAACTAGAACAGTTGAGTCTATGATTTCTACCTTTAAAAATTAAAATCAATATATTTGTATCAAAGTAACTTGTTGCAATAATTAATTGTATTTATTGATGCCTAAATTTTTTTAGCAGATGAGATTAAGTTTAGCCAAATGGATGGTAAGGAAATTTTCACTACCATAGTTGAAAAAAAAAATCAACAATGGTAGAATTTTTAAAATTGATAAAAAAAAAGATGGATAACCAAACTAAATGTCTTTGTTGGGTTGAATGTAGAGACCAATTTTGGGTTGGTCTCTGTGGCTTGAGTAAGGTAGAAGAGTTTAAGCCGGAAATAAGTTGTTGATTTGTTAGCTGCCTCTTTTGTAATTCTTTGGCTAACAAGGATTCTATTAACCCTAATTAATTGTGTTAGTCTTGTACTATAGAGCCTAGGTGTTAGGCTTATTGATATTGCAATTAAGAATGTTTCATCTTACCACAAGATATTGACCTGAAATCTATGTCTCCCTAAGGGAGTTGTTGGCACTATTTGTAAGTAATGAGTTCTCATGTTGTAACTGTAGGTAGGTTGTGAGAGATTGCGGATGTCTGGGAATCTCTGAAAAACACTTGTAATCCTTTGATAGTGTATCGTTCGTGGTTTTTTTCCCCTCGGTTTGGGTTTTTCCATGTTAATTCTTTGTTTTGAATCTTTATTATTTTTTTCCCTTTATTATGGTTTGTCCGCTAACAACGCCTTGAGAATCCTAAAAAATAGTATCAGAGCTTTGGTTGGAGTATGGTTGATCTACAGACTGAGACATAATGGCAGACACAATCGTGAAGATTCCGGAGTTCAATGGGAAAGACTACGCATGGTGGAGGATGCCCGTTGAGGATGTACTTCGCAAGCAAAAGTTGCATCTTGCAATGGGTGAAAGGCCAGAAAAGATGGCATCAAAGGCGTGTTAGCTTCACTGATGAGAAAAGGGCATCAAAAATGAGGAGGTATTCGACCGAGGCTTAAAGAACAGATGATCAGTTGAAAAATGCATATAACCAGTGTGGGAGTTCGACATTGTCAACACGAGGTAAAATTCCAATCCAAAATTCCCCAAAGTTGTTGACGAGGATGCGTATGTCGAAGTTGTAGGGGGTGATCAGTTCAAGTGGGAGTCTGCTACTAAAAGAGGAGATGATGGGAGGTCAATTGGGACCTCTATTGATCTTGTTTAACAAGATCATGGACGTGGATGCTCTAGAGGATTTGAGGAGGTGTTGAAGTGGTGCTGATTGACGAAGGTTGCGTTTATAATTGGTCTCCAAGTGGGAGATTGTTGGGTTGAATGTGGAGACCAACTTTGGGTTGGTCACTGTGGCTTAGGGAGCAAGGTAGAAGAGTTTGAGTAAGAATCAAGTTGCTGATTTGTTAGCTACCTCTTTTGTAATTCCTTGGCTGCCACGGACTTTATTAACCCTAATTAATTGTGCTAGCCTTGTACTATAAATAGAGTCTAGGTGTAGGGCTTATTGATATCTCAATTAAGAGTGCTTCATTTTACCACAAGAGATTGACATGTAATGTAACGCCCCGGCCGCTCCCCAGTCGCGAACATTACCAATAACTGCTTCAAGGATTGTTGACTGGCCCCATAAATCACCACGAGTCTTTCCAGCGTGCTTCGTCCTCGCTCACACGCTGCCTGGGAAAACTTCCCAGGAGGTCACCCATCCTAGTACTACTCCCATCCAAGCACGCTTAACTGAGACGTTCCCAACGGATGAACTACCATAAAAGAAGGTGCACCTTGGTGATATAAGTAGTCATTTCAATCCTCTTAAGCCACACTTTAACCACATATCCGGGGTATTACATGTAATCTCTATGTCCTTGAGGGAGTTGTGTCTCATCTGTGAGTGTTGAGTTCTCAAGTTGTAACTCTAGGAAGGTTGTGAGAGATTGTTGAGGTCTGCGAATCTCTGGTAAACACTTGTAATCCTCTGATAGTTTTTCCACGTTAATTCCTTATGTTGAATCCTTAATATATTTCACCCTTTATTATTGGTTGTCTCCTAACAGTGAACCGTATTGAGGTGGGGTCCGAGTCTCAAAGTCTACGACCATCAAGCCCTCCTAAGCCTCCCTTGAAAATTCTGACCAAATGCACTTCCGTATCGAGTGTGGGGTCCATTTCAAGGTCGACCCGAAGCCGGATGAGACACACGAAGTCATCCCCGGGATGGCCTGGGACGCCCTCTAGATGGGTGTTCTTTTCATCTCGGCACTAATAACGAAGGAGGGTTTGAGTTAAGGTTGATAGATGTGTTAATGGTGATAAGGGAAGGCAACAGCCCATCACGGGCGTGACCATCATAGTGATGATCGTGACCCTCGTTAGGAATGATTTGGGTTGGAAAGCAGGGCGTTACGGCTGCGACACTATACATCGCACTTGCGACCCCTTTTCCTCTTTCCTTCCCTCTTTGGTGCCGAAGCATGTTCGTGACTCACTTATCACAACCATGACGTCTCTTGGGATCATGGTCGCCGCGTCCATGACCAAGTCATCACGACTGCAACATGTTGTCATTGGCCACGAAGTCACGACCACGACGCTCTGGATTACGCCCGCGATGCAACAAAGTATGGGAGCGCTCATCGCCACGTTACGACCGCGACGAACCCCTCGAGGAGGTGCCCCCTTGCCCAAGCCAAGGTGTCATGGCTGCGGCACACTACGTCGGGCCCGTGACACCCCTGATCCGATCCTAATTTTATGTTTAAACCCCCACCCTATAAATAGCTCTTATTACACTTTTGTAAAGGACTTTTTACTAATGATGATTATGAATGTAATGGAAAGGCTTGAAGCTTATTATAGTTTATAGATTATTGACATTATATCGAATATATCTGATCATGCCCTATCAAATTTTCTCCAAGGCTTTGAACAGAGTGTATTGCTTCATATTTTTTTTTCTTTCAGAAATGTAAGATACAAAGATGAGAAGCTCCTTGTTGAAAAGAACCTACCTAAAATGCCATCACGAAGAATAAACAACAATTATGTATATAGCATATCACCCCATTCAACCGCCCAATCAAGGCATCAATAATAAGACTATCTTTAGCAAGTTAGTTTGTTGTTCTATTACCTTCTCTGAAAACATGAGGCAATTTAACACAACACATGTTTCTATAAAACACCTAATATCTAGCACAATATTGTAAATTTACTAGGGCTGCCAAAAATTCGTGTCCGGGCCGAATATGGGTTCGGACAATCGGACATCGAACAAAAAGCATCAAACCCAGACCCTGCTCGGATTAACAATCGGATAGTTTTTTTAGACTCGGATCCGGACCCGGATGTCCATTGTCCGGTTTTCCTATAGATATGACGGTGCTTCACTGGTTCTACCTTCAATAATCTGTAACCTATTGAGTATTGACTTAATAAATAGAACACTCTCTCCCTCGCATACCAAATTAGTTCCACAATCCAACCAAGATCTGTTCATGTCCACAAACTTAAAATTTCAAACTTACAATACAAGTCCAAAGACCAAAATTACAAGTTCATAATCCAAATACAAAAGTTCCAAACTAACACACAACGTCTTTTGATGGTCTTAAAGTTTACAAGAATTGGAAAAGAAGCTACAAACAAATTACTGATATTTAGAATACTAAACCAAGCTCCTTTCATATTCATCCAACTCCAACTCATCCAAGCATTTTCAGTCCACTTAAGAGGATCATGTGTAGCTCCAAGTCCTTCGAATGGCGATGCTTGTAGATATAGGTCAGTACTTTCCTCCATTGAGTCATCAACATGGTCTTGATCCTCCTCTTATTAAGATATTAATACCCTTTCTTATCTTAGTTAGTTATAGGTAGTTTTGTTTGTTATTTGTTAGGTTGTTTTCTTTTCTTTCTTTTCTGTTCTTTCTTTCTTCCTTTCTTTCTTTTTCCTTTCGTGTCTTTCCCTATATCTAGGGTTGTATCTCTTCTGTTTTTCTTATGGAATAAGAGGCATACCTTGTTCTGTCTTCTCTCCTTCTCTTCGTGTCCTTGCACAACTCATTTGAGCTGATCTTGTTTTCATGGTATCATAGCAAACCATATTCTGATCCTGCGCAAGAAATATGTCTGAGAGTCCATCAACCCCAGAAGCTGAGAGTCCATCCACCCCTTGTTTAGTCCCATTTTAGGGGCTAAATACCACTCGTTTACGCCCAAGTCTATTGTCGTTCCCTAATAAAATGGTTATTTATTACGTGTTTTGTGATTTTTAGGTATTAAGTTCGGAGAATAATAAAAGGGGGGCGAAGTTGCGAAAAAGGGCGATAACTCGGTCATCCCGAGACCTTTGGAGCTGATTTGATGCCGTGGTGAAGACCCGGGAAGCATGGGAGACCAATCGTGCCTAAAAGAGAGGGAGTTCGGGCCAAAAGGCTAAGTATGGGGGCATCCATGCTCGTAGCGTTCGCTACAACGACTGCAGCGACCGCTACGCCCCTTTACTTGGCTGGAAGATCAATTGACCGTAGGCGTTCCTACGCCGGGGCGTAGCGAACGCCACGACCGTAGCGTTCCTCACGCCGGCCGTAGCGAACGCCACGAGCCCGTGCGAAGGTGTTCGCTTAAGATCGTAGCGGTCGCTACGAAGGGTGTAGCGAACACTACGATAAAGCCCAGATTTCCCAATTTTCCAGCTGACGGTCATAGCGTTCGCTACGGATCATTGACTGGGTCGCGACGCTGGGCATAGCGGACGCCTTGGAGCTGCCGAGAGTTAGAGTTTTCGCCTGTCTGGGTCAGAGTTAACGCTACGATGCCCGTAGCGGTCGCGACGACCCTTTTTCCAGCATAATTTTAAGCCAAAACGACTGTGTTTTGGCCCTTCTTCCCCTTTTGTTTAAATAGCCCGTCTTGGGGCATGAATGGGGGATCTATCTATTATCTAATCTAGGGAGATATCTAGGAGTAGCTAGGGCATCTAGGTTTAGACTTAGATTTTATTTTCAGTTTGTAATTAGTAGATTTTAGAGGGAGATTAGTGAGAGATTAATCTAGGGTTTTGGAGATTTGAGTTTATTATTGAAGATTTGGGGATTCAATCAATTGAGAGATTGTTGGATCATATTTTTATTGCTTTCCATTGTTCATCTACAACATTTTGATAAGTATTCTCTTCCCTTAACTCTTTATTTAATTACTTTGCTTGTTCTTAATTTCCTTACTTGCTATTTCATTGTTCTTGTTTGTCTATGGTTGTTGATTTCTCCATCATGTCTAGAGGCTAATCTTTCTTGAGGTGAGGGGGTGATTAAGGCTTTAATGGATTTTGGCTCAGGTGTTTATTAATTAAAGCGTGTTTTAGTTGGAGGAGTCTATTTCCACCCAGTGTCTTCTCATTGGGGGTGGCGGTTCAAGGTCCGAGAGCTCTTTGAATCGTTATACACTCAATGGGAAGTCTAGAGTGGGATAGTTAAGCCCACACTTACGAGGGTAAGTGTAGGCTTAACTAGGAATTAACGCGATTTTCAACCCCGATGGTCCATGGTGGACATAGGGTAGTTAATTTGAATCTTCCTCGGGGGAGGGGATTCATCGTGGCCTTTTTCCCGCGTTGTTCCATAGATGAATCTAACTTTATGCATTTTAATCATGAAAACTTCTTGATCAAAAAGTTCCGTTAAGTGTCTAAAACCCCCGAACCTTTTCCATTCCTTGACCGACCTTAGTTTTATTTCTTGCTTTGTGATCTTTCAGACCAATATCCTTACCTTAGCAATCTCAACCCGACCATTGACCTAGTTCCTTTGACCAAGGCCGCCAGCTCCCTGAGAGAGAACGACAAAACCGAGGTCTTACAAGCCGCAGGTACACAAAATGGCGCCGTTTCCGGGGAGCCAGCGCCCCTAGTTTTAGTTTCTTGGTCTTTGGTTAATTGAGTTTGCTTTCACGCTAGAAATTAGTTTGTGCCAATCCAAATGAATTTGATGCTTCTATCGGTTCTTGTTGATGTATGTAGGTACGCCCTAATGTTCTACCGAGCATCGTAGGAGGTTTCAAGTCCTAATGGGTGAAGTCAGTGATTCACCCCGCACTTTCTATCATATGCCGCTCCATCATCGCACGGAGGCAATCCTATCATCCTACCGCCACTACCACCCACCGCAACATTCGAGTTCAAACCATGCCTGCTGGACGCTTTTGAGAGAAACCAATTCTATGGAGATGGCTTCGAGGACCCTATCGATCATATTAGAAGATTTGAAGGTCGGATTGGTTTTGTGCATATGCCAGAGGTATCTTCGGAGTTTTTGAAATTGAAGCTTTTCCCTCTCACCTTGGGAGGAAAAGCTAAGATGTGGCTTGACATTTGTCCACCCGGTACATGTACTACTTGGGATGCATTGAGCGGGGATTTTCTTCACCATTTCTTTCCGGCTGATGAGACGCATAGGCTTTGACAGTCTATCTTGAATTTCAAGCAAGAGCCGGGAGAAACTCTTTTCGATTCATGGGCAAGGTTTAAACTTCTTCAAAGGCGATGTCCACATCACAATCTTCCGGATTGGTTATTGTTACATCAGTTTTACCATGGGCTTCAAGACGATCTTAAAGACTCAATTGATATTGCATCAGGAGGAATGTTCCTTATGAAGGCCGAGCATCAAGCAAATGTTTTCCTTCACGAGCTATTTCAACATTCTCCTTCTTGGGGAAGCCGTCGGAGTTTAGGAAGTAGAGGCTATTCCTTGGAGAGCGAACCTACTATCAAATTCCTTATGGGCGTCGTCCAAGAGATGCAGCAGAAGATGGTATCTAATGGAACAGGCAACCAATTGGGAGTCGTGCAGGAGACCCAACCCTCCACCCAAAACATCCAATATTTCTCACCCAACCACCAAAACCAAGAAGTTTGGCAACCCATTTATCACCAACCTACTCCTCATCTTCAAGAACCCCAACCATCTCAAGGGTCCAACATAGAGAAGTTGCTGAAGCAAATTGTTGAAAATCAAGAGAATGATAGGGCTCGCCTCGAGAACATTGAAAATCAATGGGCCCAAATGGCTCATATAGACTACATCCCTCAAACCGTCCCCATACAACCTCAGCCTACTCCAATGGTGCCGGTGAATCTTATTACCCTCCGAAGTGAAGGGGAAGCGATAGTACCAAATTTTGCGGAAGAGGGATGTTTGAGAGAAGAAGAAAAAGCGAGTGAGTTGGAGATGAATGAAGAAAGGGAGGTGTTTCTTGAAGAAGATGAAAGTGAGAATGAGGAGAAGTTGAGTGAGGAAGAAGAATTCAATGAGGAAATAGGTGGGTGCTTGATAGAACCTTATACTTTTGAGCTTTCATGTGAGCGTCCTTTGGAGGAGATCCTTCTTGAGCCTATCCACGTTGAGCCCGATGGTAGTGAGGTCGTGTTCCTCACTAATCTTACTGATGGGGCATATACTCGAGAGGTGGAGGATGTTCCCTTGGAGGAACCTTTATTTGAGCGTATGGAGGTCCATGATTTTATTATCAATGATGAAGCATCTTTGGAGTTTCCCCTTCCTCAAGTAGAGTTTGAGTACTTCCCGATCACTTCGAATTATTTCATTGAAGAAGAATTCAAAGAAGGGGTTGAGAAGGAAGAGGAATTCTCGAAGGAAGATGACTGTCATCAACTCATGCTTGCTCCCAAGGCTCCAAAACTCCGGGAAACAAGTAAAGTGGAGTTTAAATTGCCTCCTCATCTATTCCACTCTATTCGACCGCCGGAGGAGCAACTTGCTTGGTTCACTATGGTAGTTGGGAGATGTTGGAAGAAGATGAGAAAAAGGTGGAAGAAACATAAGAAGCCACTGCCTTTCTTCGCCCCGAGGCCAACTAAAAACTGGTTAGATCATCTTGACCTTTATGCTTGCAAAGTGGGGAATTGTTGGAAAGGGAGGAAAAGAAAATGGTGGAAGAGATGGAAAATGTTCCTATCTTGTTCACCCCGTCTTTCAAGAATCAAACGGGTATTTAGGTCAAGCTAGGGACCTAAAACAAGCACTACATGGGAGGTAACCCATACTTCCGTTTTGATTAATTTCTTTTCTTTTGTTTCTTTTTCTTGTTTCTAATCCTGCATGCGGATCTTACGAGCCTTGCTTGTTTTTACCTGAATATCCTAACCCTTTGCTCGATTATCACGGATCGCGGATTGAGTAATCATTTATTTTGAAGAACTCGAGGTAATATCTCTCCGCTCTTCTCTTTTTGAGTTGAATATCCTATGATCCATGCTGCATGCTTGATTTTCTTTTGGGTGGCGAACCCCTTTGAGTGTTTATGTTGGGGTATATTGCTGTTGGAGCCGTGTGGGCTCGGGTCGCCACCACTTTTGTTTGCTAGTTGTTCTTGTTTGTTTGTTCTTTTCGGTTCTCTACCCTTTTTCTTGTGACACCTTCCCACAATGAGGACATTGTGGCGTTTTAAGTGTGGGGGGGGGGGAGGGGAGATCATTATGTTTTGGGTAGAGCACTTAGTCTTTTTGAGTCCTTTTTGTTTCTTTTTGTTTCTTAGAAAAGTTGAAAAAAAAAAGTGAAAAAGTGCTAAAAGATGAAAAGAAAAAATCGAAAAGTTTTTTGTGTGAAAGAGTAAAAAGGGGAGAAATGTTGTGAAAAACCCAAAAGTTTCTTTCTTTTCTTTTTGAAGATGTTTCCATTCACAGTTTTGTAGATAGTTGTCTAATTTGCCGATTCAGTTAGTTGGAAGCGGCCGGTATGAATAAATAGAGATCTTAGGAATGATTTTTTCCATGACTTATCTCTTTTAGACCTCTACATGGAATGGGAAAGCGTAATCCTCAAATCTTACACGCTTTGACTGTGTCTTCTTAAATAAGTTAGACGGTTTAGTTGTTCAATTGCTTAAGCTCTTAATTAATACATTAATCAAATAACTGTCGGGCCTACCGTCATGGGTTGGTTTGGGTGGATCGGCACCCTATGCCCCTTAAGTGCAATGACTCACGTATGGAGAAACCCAGCAGGGAGGGTAGCCCTTTGCGAAGGCCGGTGCTTAAATCCCGCAAAACCCGACGCAGACACTCTAAAAGACACAAAGCGGATTGAGTGGAAAGAAAAGAGTGTAGTTTTTGCAATGAAAGAAAAGAGCGAAGCAAGAAAAAAAAAGGAGTTGAGCAAAAGAATCGTAAGAAAGAGCAAGAAAAAGCAAGTAAAGGAAAGAAAAAAAAAAGAAAGAAAAGAGTGTTGTAAGAAAAAGAAAGAAAAAAAAGAGGTTGAAAGAAAAACCAAGAGTGAAGTAGGATAGATAATTCCGAGCTTGAGCATGAGAACAACTCTGATTGTCTGGTTTAGGATAGGAAAGACCGACTAGAGCCCACTTGCACCTATTCACGAGGTGTCTTGCTCAGCAGGAAGTGTTTTGGTTTAAAATCTCAAAGATTGGCAGTTTTCCAACCTTCGTGTCTTAACTTGTTTGTACTTGTTTCTTCCAATTGATTGTTGAGGCGGGTTGGGGAACTAGGTGCATGATTGGGGACGGGAGTATTTTCTTTGTATTTGTTTGGCTTTGTTTTTCGGTTTTCACTTCTCTTTCTTTCCCCTTTTTCCTTTTTCTTTGGCTTTTGTGGGCACAGCCGCTACAAACCCTCACGAGTCCACCTCGTCCACCCGGGCTACCGAGGGGTTTAAGGGGCTTGATGCATATGCTAAATGCATCCGCGATTCCTGCGAAAGTGAGTTAGGTGTTTATGTTTTTTAGTTTCTTAGGTTTCTTTCGGTTAGTTTCGCTCGGGACGAGCAAAAGGCTAAGTGTGGGGGGGTGTTTAGTCCCATTTTAGGGGCTAAATACCACTCGTTTACGCCCAAGTCTATTGCCGTTCCCTAATAAAATGGTTATTTATTACGTGTTTTGTGATTTTTAGGTATTAAGTTCGGAGAATAATAAAAGGGGGGCGAAGTTGCGAAAAAGGGCGATAACTCGGTCATCCCGAGACCTTTGGAGCTGATTTGATGCCGTGGTGAAGACCCAGGAAGCATGGGAGACCAATCGTGCCTAAAAGAGAGGGAGTTCGGGCCAAAAGGCTAAGTATGGGGGCATCAATGTTCGTAGTGTTCGCTACAACGACTGCAGCGACCGCTACGCCCCTTTACTTGGCTGGAAGATCAATTGAAGACCGTAGCGTTCCCTACGCCGGGCGTAGCGAACGCTATGACCGTAGCGTTCCTTACGCCGGTCGTAGCGAACGCTACGAGCCCAGGCAGAAGGTTCTGCCCAAGACCGTAGCGGTCGCTACGAAGGGTGTAGCGAACGCTACGATAAAGCCCAGATTTCCCAATTTTCCAGCTGACGGTCATAGCGTTCGCTACGGATCATTGACTGGGTCGCGACGCTGGGCATAGCGGACGCCTTGGAGCTGCCGAGAGTTAGAGTTTTCGCCTGTCTTGGGTCGTAGCGGTCGCGACGACCCTTTTTCCAGCATAATTTTAGGCCAAAACGACTGTGTTTTGGCCCTTCTTCCCCTTTTGTTTAAATAGCCCGTCTTGGGGCATGAATGGGGGATCTATCTATTATCTAATCTAGGGAGATATCTAGGAGTAGCTAGGGCATCTAGGTTTAGACTTAGATTTTATTTTCAGTTTGTAATTAGTAGATTTTAGAGGGAGATTAGTGAGAGATTAATCTAGGGTTTTGGAGATTTGAGTTTATTATTGAAGATTTGGGGATTCAATCAATTGAGAGATTGTTGGATCATATTTTTATTACTTTCCATTGTTCATCTACAACATTTTGATAAGTATTCTCTTCCCTTAACTCTTTATTTAATTACTTTGCTTGTTCTTAATTTCCTTACTTGCTATTTCATTGTTCTTGTTTGTCTATGGTTGTTGATTTCTCCATCATGTCTAGAGGCTAATCTTTCTTGAGGTGAGGGGGTGATTAAGGCTTTAATGGATTTTGGCTCAGGTGTTTATTGATTAAAGCGTGTTTTAGTTGGAGGAGTCTATTTCCACCTAGTGTCTTCTCATTGGGGGTGGCGGTTCAAGGTCCGAGAGCTCTTTGAATCGTTATACACTCAATGGGAAGTCTAGAGTGGGATAGTTAAGCCCACACTTACGAGGGTAAGTGTAGGCTTAACTAGGAATTAACGCGATTTTCAACCCCGATGGTCCATGGTGGACATAGGGTAGTTAATTTGAATCTTCCTCGGGGGAGGGGATTCATCGTGGCCTTTTTCCCGCGTTGTTCCATAGATGAATCTAACTTAATGCATTTTAATCATGAAAACTTCTTGATCAAAAAGTTCCGTTAAGTGTCTAAAACCCCCGAACCTTTTCCATTCCTTGACCGACCTTAGTTTTATTTCTTGCTTTGTGATCTTTCAGACCAATATCCTTACCTTAGCAATCTCAACCCGACCATTGACCTAGTTCCTTTGACCAAGGCCGCCAGCTCCCTGAGAGAGAACGACAAAACCGAGGTCTTACAAGCCGCAGGTACACCCCTTCTCCCTAACCATTGAGCAGACTCCCCATCGTAGATCCATGTGATCCTCTTTTCATCCATCCCTCTGATCAACCAGATCTCTCCTTGGTCGTTGAGCCCTTTAATGGAGAAGACTTTGATGCTTGGAGAAG
Organism: Portulaca oleracea; assembly: GCA_029582165.1. Lineage (NCBI taxonomy): Eukaryota > Viridiplantae > Streptophyta > Magnoliopsida > Caryophyllales > Portulacaceae > Portulaca > Portulaca oleracea. The sequence continues at coordinate 41,565,059 of CM055872.1, read as the reverse complement.
AATTGCCACCATTGCTCTATTAGCTAAGTACAAACTGGCTTTCGTTGATGGATCTTTAACAAGACCCGTAGAAGACTCACCTCTTCTTCCATATTGGAAGAGAGGGAACGATATGGTTTTGTCTTGGATACTCAATTCTCTATCCAAGAACATAAGGGATAGCGTATTGTACTCTACATTAGCTCATGACCTGTGGAAAGAGTTGACAGAAAGGTTTGGCCAAAGCAATAAGGCCAAACTTTTCTCTGTGCAGCAAGAAGTCTCAAAGCTCTCTCAAGACACTCTAGACATAGCAAATTATTTCACGAAGGCAAAGAAACTATGGGATGAAGCTGGTTCTGTCAGCAACTTTCCAAGCTATCAATGTGGAAAGTGTACATGTGATCCAAGAATAAACAAAAGCATTGAGGTGCACTTTGAAGTGCAGAAACTACTTCAATTTCTAATGGGATTGAATAGTAGTTACACGACTGTTCGGGGCAGTATCTTGATGGTGTCTCCACTTCCTTCTCTTAGCCAAGTGTATTCTATCCTCAGTCAAGAAGAAAAACAAAGGCAAGTATATGATCACAACCAATTCATGTCTGATTCTGCTACTTTCTATGCATCAAGAAACAATCAAAGTGGTGGCCCTCCTAAGACAACAAATGAAAGAGGAAGGAATGATCTCAAGAAGATCCTATTCTGTGACCACTGTAAAAGAAATGGTCACACCATTGATAAGTGTTATAGGCTACATGGGTTTCCTCCCAACCATCCAAGAAATCAGAACAGACAAAGACAGCAAGGTGTAACAAGGAGGGTAGCTAACAATGCCTGGAATGAAGTGGAATCTGTAGCTTCTTCATCAAAAACTTCAGCCCTTGAGAAGATTTCAACAACAACAGGGAATGTAACCTTGAACCAAGAACAAGCTAAGCAGATACTACAACAACTCATGGCAAGTTTAAACACACAAGACACAAATAAGGCAGAGAATGATGCCACGTCTGGTAATATCTGTTTATCTTCTCAGCATTACTTATCTAATGGTGTTAGCTATGCATGTGTTGCCTTGGAAAATGCTTGGATTTTAGATTTTGGGGCAAGTGACCATATGTGCAATAGTGAAACAACTTTAAAATGTGTAAGAGTCCTTAAAATACCCATTGACATCACTCTACCAAACGGTGACAAAGTAAAAGTTACAAAACAAGGGGAATTGCATCTTACAGATGATTTAATTTTAACAGATGTTCTATATGTCCCACACTTTAAGTTCAATTTGATATCTGTGAAAAAATTATGTCACAAATTTCAGTGTCATATAACCTTCACTAAGACTGAATGTATCTTGCAGGGCCATCCTGTGAAGGGGCATTTGGTTCTTGGTAAGGAAGCTTATGGCCTCTATTTTTGGATGAGAAAATGACAGGCCAAAACCCAAGAAATCAGGACAGTGCATCTTTTATAGACAGTAATGCTTTAGTATCAGTAAAGGGTGATGTATGGCATCTTAGATTAGGACATATACCTTTCAATAAAATGAGGTTAATACCAAACATTTCTTTATCTTCTCAAGTGATTTGTGATACTTGTCCAAAAGCTAAACAACACTGCTTACCCTTTAATGCCAGCAATATATCAATTGTTGCTCCTTTTGAATTGGTTCATGTAGATGCATGGGGTCTTTTTCACATTCCAAATCACTCAGGTCACAGATACTTCTTAACCATTGTAGATGACTTCACTAGATGCACATGGACTCACCTAATGACCACTAAGGATGAAGCTTTTGGTTTGATTCAATCCTTTATTTCCATGGCCAGAACACAGTTTGATTTGGTTGTTAAGAAAGTAAGGTCTGACAATGTATTAGAAATAGGGAAAAATAAGATTGCCATGACCTACTTCAACACAAATGGCATTTTACATCAAACTAGCTGTACACAAAGACCTCAGCAAAATCAGGTGGTTGAAAGGAAACACAAGCATATCCTTGAAGTTGCTAGAGCTTTAATGCTTCAATCAAATCTTCCCTTTAAATTCTGGGGGGATAGTATTCTCACTGGCCACTGCGACTTATCTCATAAATAGGATGCCAACTCCTATATTAAAGAATAAGACACCTTATGAAATTTTTTTTAAAAAGGTCCCCACATATGATCACCTAAGATCTTTTGGTTGCTTGTGTTACATGAACACTTTAAAGGTAGGGAGACACAAATTTCAACCTAGGGCTGAAGAATGTGTTTTCATTGGGTATCCTCAAGGAAAGAAAGCATATAAACTATATTCAATATCTTCCCAAAAATTTCTATACTCTAGAGATGTTGTTTTTCATGAACATATCTTTCCTTTCAAAAACCCAAGAGCTTCTACATCTATTTTTCCTGTTAGCAGCACCCAAGAATATGTTGAAACTGATTTTTTACTGAGGCCCCCAGCAATATAGCTGATATACCTGCTACTGCTGCAATTGAAAACCATCACACACCCTCTGATTCAAATGATCCCTGCAGAAACAACAGCCAAAACACTAATGAATCCAATAATACCACAATTAATGAAGTGACACAACCTGTAAGGAGATCAACAAGGTTGCACAAACATCCCACTTATTTAGAAGATTATGAAACTTGTTTTTCAAGTATCACTAACCTGTATTGTGAGCCCAAAAGGCTCACTGATTGCAGCACTCCTATCATTCCAGCACAGCATCATAATGAGAAAGAACCTCAAACTTATGAGGAAGCAAATTTAAGGGAAGAATGGAGGAAAGCCATGGATCAAGAGTTGCAAGCCCTTTCTGACACCAATACCTGGGAAATCGTGTCCCTCTCAGACAAAAAGAAACCCATTGACTGTAAATGGGTTTATAAGATCAAGAGAAAATCAGATGGCAGTATTGAAAGGTTTAAATCAAGACTTGTGGTTAGAGGTTTTACTCAGAAAGCTGGCATAGATTATAATGAGACTTTTTCTCAAGTTGTTTAGATGACTACAATAAGAGCATTGCTTTCTGTTGCTGTGAAAAAAGGATGGTGCTCGCAACAGCTAGATGTGAACAATGCCTTTCTCCATGGAGATTTGCATGAAGAGATCTATATGGAACTGCCAAAAGGGGTCTCTTCTGATATTCCCAATGCTGTATGCAAGTTAAAAAAGTCTCTTTACGGCCTGAAACAGGCATCAAGACAGTGGTATGCTAAGCTAATAGAGGTCCTATACAAGAGAGGATACAAGCATTCAGAAAATGACTACTCTCTATTCTATAAAAAGGATTCTGACAAATGTGTTTTCCTAGCTGTGTATATTGATGATATATTAGTTACAGGGGATAACCAGGAGGAAATTGCAGATCTAAAGGCACACCTAGACACAGCTTTCAGAATCAAGGATTTGGGGACTGCTCACTACTTCCTTGGTCTTGAAATCATCTACAATCAACAGGGGGTTATTCTATCTCAAGCAAACTTTGTTAAAGATCTTCTTCATGAGTTTCTGGATACTTCCTATAAATCAGTTATTTGTCCCATGGATGTTAATGTTAAATTGTTGCCAAATTCAGGTACCCCCTTAGAAGACCCTACTGTGTATAGAAAGCTAATTGGAAAGCTCAACTTCCTTGTCAATACAAGACCTGATCTTGCCTTCACAGTTCAACATTTAAGTCAGTACCTGAAAGAGCCAACATACCAACATTGGAGGGCTGCCATTCACACTCTCAGATACCTTCAAGGGCATCCAAACCTGGGCATTTTGATCCATAAAGAAGACAATTTTAAGCTCAGTGCCTACAGTGACTGTAACGCCCCGGAAATTCAATTATAGAAAAGTCAAAGTCAAACTAACGTTAACAGACAAAACTTAGCGGAAGACTTCAAATTTAGTTTGGGCGTTACTGCCGTATCCCCGAAGGAATACAAGGCGAGAAAGGAAAACACAACTGTCTGCTAACGGCAACTACTAACAACTCAACAAACTTTAAGAATTCATAACGAAAACAAATTAAAAGGTTCAAGGACTTCTAAACTCGTCGTCCTCACTTCTAATTCCCGTCCCCAGCATTTAGATCTTCACCTGAAATCAAAACATTTCAGAAAATGAGGGGAAATCTCAATAATGTCTACCCCTAACGTTTAAAACAGTTTAAGTTCATTTCAATTCATTTTGGGAGAGGATCAAATCAAACGTTTCACAAACCTTTAACCCTAATCGCTTTCCCTCAACCCATCCAATTCATATTTTAATGTGCGGGATACCAAATCCCTTAAAGTAACATCGCCTACCAAAGGCATAAACATCGCCTACCAAAGGCATAAACATCGCCTACCAAAGGCATCAAGAACATCGCCTACCAAAGGCATAAACATCGCCTTCCAAAGGCATAAACATCGCCTACCAAAGGCATAAACATCGCCTTCCAAAGGCATCAAAATTCTATCCTATATCAGGGAAGGAAGCCCTGATCTCCTGGTCCATAACCCTGCAGGTTGTTACACCTGCACAACAGGTTATCCCCCGAAACCCGCTTAACGTTTCCACTTGAATTATTTAATAGTATTCAAACTCAACTCACGACTCTCAAGTCAACCATCCCAAGTTATCAAAACCATTAACAAAACTTTGAATGAAAGACCATCCAATTTCTCAACTCAAATAAACCAAGATCACAAACGAAACAAAAGATTATCAAAATAGATGGTCGTATTTCCACAAAAGTCCCCTTTCGGGATGCAATTCTCAAAAATAGATTATAAAACATCAAAACACATTTAAAGAGCATCCTGGTGGGGATTAGAGCATAGACAATTACCTGGATACTTCACAAGATAGTAGTAACGAAGGGCACACTTGAGCTCACTAACGTCTCGCACTAACTCGGGCCTAGAACAAAAGTAATTATCTAATCAAAACGCGTTCTAACGAGGTTAGTATTAACTATCAACTACCTAACCCATCCCCTAGGAACACTTAGGTTCCTATCAATTAAAATATTACACTTAGTACACTTAGGAAATATAAGACAAAGCATGCATAGAAATTTAATCAACAATTTACATGCATAAAGACAAGCAGGGACAGAATATAACGGTTACACAAAACGGTTCATAAAACGACTTTCCGACATCCTACGGGTCTGATTCTGGACTTTTCGGAAACCTCAGAACGTCTACTAAAACTTTCATGTTGATGACTAGGCCCAATTCAGTCCCGAAGGACTCTAAAAACTCACATCTTCCTAATTGGTCCAGAACTGACAGGTTTTTGTAAAACGGCTATAACTCGGGTAATACAAGTCAAACGTTCGATCCGTCAAATTCCTATGGTTCCTAACACCTAAAGGAACTTCCAGTAAAAAGGGCTTGGTCAAAAGACATCTATGCTAGTCGTGGCAATCCAAACTTTAGACACTAATAAACTGTCCCGGTAACGGTTATCGGTCTAATTACTAATCCGGTTCAAATCTTTACCAAAAGGGTCTTGGAATTCTAATTGGGACTCAAAACAATACTTAGGGTCTTATATCTAAGGTCCTACTTATCTTAGGTCCAACAATTAAAACTTGTAGGGCTAGACTTAATTTAAAAACAAGAAACACCTTAACAAAACTTTTAATTAAAACCTTTAAGTAGCAAACGAAAATAACTTTCTTAAAACATAAAACACTTAACAAGATCTCAAGATTTTAACCACACAAATTAGTTATAGGTTTGTAACCATAAATCAAGATTTTCAAGAAAATAACAAAAGCGGTTAACACGTAAATTTTCTTTAATAAAAGATTTAAAAGAACTTTAGGAAACAACAAGTTACAAGTAATTAACAAATCAAGAAACGAATAACTAATTCTTTTATAACTTAACAAGAAATCAAGAATTTAACTAATGGTAGGTTACTAATTAAGCAACCTAGCGATTTAATTTAACGAACAAGAACAAGAAAGTTTAGTACTAATTGTATTCAAGAAATTAACCTAGATAATTTAGTTATCGAATTCGTGCGTACAATAACATTGTGATCTATCCTAACATGATTTATAAATTTAAGAACAATAAATTAATTTAACCTTTACAATTAACTATTACAACCTAAAAACTAATTACAATTTACATCATAAAATTACAAATAACAATTTAAACAAATTACATATAACAATTAGGAATTACACATAATTACAACAAGAAAAATAATTACAATTAATTACCCTAATTACAACACTAATAATACAATAATTATAAAAACAGAATATTAATAACAATAATAATTTACAAAATAAAATCAGATTAATAATAATAAAAACAAGAAAAGAAAAAGGAAAAAGAAAAGAAAAAGAAGGAAAAACAGTTAGGGTTAGGGTTTAGGGTTTACGTAGGTTAGGGTAGCTTTTCAGTGAGTCGTGTGAGTTCAAGCGGCGGCGGTGAGGTGGTCCGGCGATGTCGACGGTGGCGGTTGGAGGCGGTTATGACGGCGGTCGACGTCGGGTTTTAAGCAGGGCAGCAGCAAACAGCGACGGGGAAAAACCCCTTCGACTGGGTGTCTCCGGCGACGTTAGGGCGGCAGGGCGAGGGTCGTCTGGTGGTCGGGCAGCGACGGCGGCGATGGTGGACGTGGCCGGCGAGGCGGCGATCGGACGTTCAAGAAAGAGATGAGAGAAGGAGGAGATCGGGAGAGAAAGAGGAAGAGAAAGGGTGGTTACCGGTCGTCGGCGGCGGTGATGCTGCGGCAGCGGCGGCGGTCTTGGTGGCGTCGGTGGTAGCGCGTCGGTGGCCTTGGCGAGAGAAGGAGAGGGAGGAAGAGAGAGGAGAAGAAGAAAAGAGAAAGAGAGGGGGGTCGGTTGCGGTGGTGGGCTGCGTTGCGGTGGTTCGCGATTTCCGGCGACACAGTGTGGCGGCGGACAGCAGAGAGAAGGAGAGAGAGAGCTAGGGTTTTAGGGTTTTAGTTGAGAGGTTTAGGGTTTGAGGAGAAGGAGAGTTTTTATACTACCCACTTAATTGGGCCCAATTAACACTCCTAACCCAACCCAACTAAACAATTAAAAACCTGATTTTCTTCCTAATAATTCTAATAATAGTAATAATAATATTAATTTTAATAATCATATAACCACATAACAAATAATATTCACGTAATTATTTACATAATAAAATTAACCTACGAAATTACTATTCTACCCTTGTTAGTCCCTCGGCGGTCCTACGAGCTCAGCGTTAGCATAAATAAACACATTACGAACAACGAAATAACGAAGTCAAACCTATTCTATTAACGACGCCACGGTCAACATCGTTGGATTTTTAGTTTTACATCATTACCTTCTTAAAGAAGTTTAGTCCTCGAAACTTAAACTTAAACTTAACCCTAACGGTCGGTAAGGAAACTAGCAGTTCCGTTCTACTTAAAACTCGAGGTTTTACAACATTACCTTCTTAAAAGAAGTTTCGTCCGAAACTTGACGCATATAGGCTTGGAACAAGTGAGGGTACTTCTTCCTCATTTCGTCTTACATTTCCCGAGTTGCTTAGTTGTAGTATGGTTTGCCCATCATTACTTTCACGAGAACTACTTTCCTCCTAAGGTGTTTTTCTCTACGGTCCAGTATTTCTAGCGGTTGCTCTTCATAGCTCAGATCTTCTTGCAGCTGAAGCGGCTCGGGATCAATCACATGGGTCGGGTCCGGAACATATTTCCTGAGTTGTGACACATGGAAGACATTGTGCACTCTAGGGCGTTCTCCGTGTTTGTAACTTGAGGCGACTTCTCGTCGTTCCAAAATTGGGTATGGCCCGATAAACCTTGGTGTCAACTTTCCGTGGCCGAATCTCATAACTCCCTTCGTGGGTGAAACCCGCAAAAACACATATTCCCCTACTTCAAACTCTAGAGGTCTTCTCCTTTTGTCAGCATAACTCTTTTGTCGACTTTGTGCTGCCTTCATCTTATCTTGAATGATTCGAACCTTCTGAGTAGTGGCCTGTATTAGGTCCGGTCCAATCGTTAGAGCTTCATCGATGTCACCAACATAGGGGAGTTCTACATCTCCTTCCATACAAGGCTTCGAAGGGTGACATCCCTATACTAGCATGGTAACCGTTGTTGTATGAGAACTCAATGAGAGTCAACTCGTCATCCCACGAGTCCTTGAAATCTAAAGCGCATGCTCGCAGCATATCTTCGAGGGTTTGGATGGTCCTCTGCATACGTCCATCATGTGTGGGTGGGTGAAGCGGTCTTGAACTTGAGCTTTGTGCCAAGCGCCTCTTGTAACTTTTTCCAAAACGGTGAAATCGGTGTCTGCATGCGAGACTATAGAACTGGGTACTCAGTGTAACCTTACAATCTCCCTTACATAGGCTTGAGCTAGGTGATCTAGGGACCATTGTTGGCGATGGCTAGGAAATGGTGACTTGGTCAAACGATCTACAATCACCCATTGCATTGTGTTTCGCTTTGGTCCTTGGTAGGCCTATCACAAAATCCATTGATATCGAATCCCATTTCCACTCGGGGGCGTCTAGCAGTTCGGAAGTCGGTGGTCGTTGATGCTCTGCCTTGACTGTTGCAAGTAAGACACTTGGCCACAAAGTCTGCCACTTCCTGTTTCATATTACTCCACCAGAACATCTGTTTAAGATCCTTGTACAACTTATTTCCCCCTGGATGCACTGAATATGGCGTATTGTGTCCCTCTTCTAGAATCCTCCTTTTCAGTTCTTTCATATTGGGTACACAGATTCGGTTATGAAACCGTAATGTACCGTCTTCGTGGATCACAAAGCCAGGGGCTTTCCCTTGCAACACTTCTTCCCGTATCTTGGCAATTGTCAGAAGTCCGGTTCTTGAGTTCTCTTGATCTCCTCCATTAGAGTAGGTTGTAACTCCATGGCATTAAGATCTGACTTTCCTCGTGTGTTACCATTAATCTCGACCTCCTAAACTCCTCGCACAACTCGTGCGGCATCGTTATCAAGTGGTTTATAGCAGATACGGTCTTACTCAGGGCATCAGCCACTACATTTGCTTTTCCGGGATGATATTGGAAATTCACATCGTAATCCTTTAGGAACTCTAACCATCTTGTCTGCCTAAGGTTCAGCTCCTTTTGCGTGAAAAGGTACTTCAAACTCTGATGGTCTGTGAATATCTCGCAGTGCACTCCATACAGATAATGCCTCCAAATCTTTAGTGCAAAACCATCACGCCAACTCGGATCATGAGTGGGTAATTCTTCTCATGCGTCTTGATTGCGGATGCATATGCAATTACCTTCCCATCCTGCATGAGCACACAACCTAATCCACCATGTGATGCGTCACTGTAGATAACAAAACCTTCGTTCCCTTGTGGTAAGGCAAGAATAGGGGCCGAGGTAAGCCTCTTCTTCAGCTCCTGGAATGCTTGCTCGCATTTTTCCGACCATGCGAACTTTATTGACTTCCGAGTCAAATTGGTCAACGGGGTGGCGATTTTCGAGAAATCTTGCACGAACTTCCTATAATACCCTGCCAAACCCAGAAAACTCCTAACCTCCGTGGCATTCTTCGGCGTCGGCCACTTGGTGATGGCCTCCACCTTTTGAGGGTCTACTGCCACTCCTTCCTTAGACACCACATGTCCTAAGAACGCTACTTGATCCAACCAAAACTCACACTTCTTAAGCTTCGCATAAAGCTTGTTGCTCCGTAGAGTCGTCAATACTTCTCTCAGATGATTCGCATGCTCCTCTCGTGTTCCTGAGTATACCAATATGTCGTCGATGAACACCACTACGAACTTATCCAGGAACGGCTCGAACACTCTGTTCATCAAATCCATGAAGGCGGCTGGGGCATTTGTAAGCCCGAAAGGCATTACCACGAACTCATAATGACCATACCGAGTTCGGAATGCGGTTTTAGAGATATCTTCCTCGCGAATTCTCAACTGGTGATAACCTGACCTCAGGTCTATCTTAGAAAACGTTGTTGCTCCTCGCAACTGGTCAAAAAGATCATCAATACGAGGTAAAGGATAACGATTTTTGATGGTAATCTTGTTCAACTCCCGGTAATCGATGCACAACCTCATGCTACCATCCTTCTTCTTCACGAACAGTACAGGTGCTCCCCATGGTGACGTGCTGGGTCGGATATACCCCTTTTCTAGCAGCTCGTCCAGCTGAGTCTTCAACCCCTTAAGCTCTGCGGGCGCCATGCGATATGGGGCTTTTGAAACAGGTGCGGCCCCGGGCTCCAAATCGATGCAGAAATCTACCTCTCTGATTGGGGGCAAACCGGAATCTCCTCTGAAACACATCAGATACTCCCGCATCACCGGATATTCTCAATCGCAAGCTCCTCCGCCTTGGTGTCGATTCGTTGCATAGAAATCCTTCACACCTTGACCCAACAACCTCCGGGCCTTGAGGCGAGAGATGATCCGTACACTATGAAGGTGCCTATCACTCCAATGTACTACCTTCTTTCCGTTTGGTCCCATTAAGGTCACCTTTGCTTATAACAATCTATCTGGGCTCTATATTTTGCTAACTACCATCCCCAAAATAACGTCGAACTCCATTAGGTCAAACATATAGAGGTCACCTCAAACTCTGTCCCGCTGCTATCACTATAGGGCATCCACCATATAACTCTCCACAACTAATGGTATCCGGTAGGTAGGGCTACCGCATATAGCTTACTATTCTCCGAGGGTTTCATCTTAGCCTTCTACTATAGCTCGTCCAACAAAAGAATGACTAGCACTAATCAAACAAAACAGATATAGTGTAGAGGTGGAGAGAAGGTACCGTCCACAACATCCGCTTCATTCTCACCTCTTCTTTCCTCATTACGTATACTCGTCCTCCTCAGTTCTTGGCGGTTCTTTGCCATGACGAGGCGGGTTTGGCCTCCTCGTTATTCGACTTCCACAGATCCACCTTGGTTTTTTGTTGTGGCCTTTGGTTCCCATTATAGCCTCCGGTTTTGATATGTCGCATGAGCTCCAATTCCCATTGTTCCCATTATTTCCGTTGCTTCCATTGTTCCTCCACTTGGCCCCTGTTGCCGAGGCACCGACGCACTGATGTTGGAAACTTCCGCATTGAAACATCCTCCTCGCACGTTCCTTACTCTACAATCCCGTGGATAATGGCACAGTCGACCACAAACTTTGCAGATTGGAGTATTCGACGGTCACGCCCAAGACCGATTTCCGCCGATTCTAGGGCGAACCTCTTCTCTGAAAATGTTGAGGTGGGTTAAAGCGGGGTGGTTCTTTCCTCTTTTGCCCTTGTATGCCTAACTGTCGTTCCATGTCATGCATCACCCTTTCTACAGTGAGGGCAACGTTCAGCATATTCTGGTAAGACGTGAACTCCCGTGATGACATGCGATCCTGAATCTTGCGATTCACCGGTCCCGAAACAGTCCATCCTTAGTCGCTCGGTGGCTACCAAAGCGGATGCAAACGAGATAGTTGATGAACTTTGCAGAGTAGGCAAGCACGCTAGTTTCCCCTTGACGCAGATTCATAAATTCTTTTTCTTTTGCCTTCTGGAGGGAAATTGGGTAAAATCGATCCCTTAGCACAATCTTGAAGCGGTTCCAGTCGAAACCCGGTTCAGTCCTTATTTCCTTCACACCGCCCACCACAAATCGGCCTCTTCCTTGGTGGTAAGCAAAGTCCACCCTTAACTCTTCAGGACAGTGTGTGGTGTCGAAAATCTTCTCAATTTCTCTAACCCAATCTTCAAAGACCTTGGGGTCAGCTACCCCTGTGTAAGTGGGCGGGTTGAAGCTGTTGAACCTTTGGAGGAGAGCGGAGGGGTCATCTTCCCTCCCTCCTCCTTGTCGATCCACCACTTTCCTTAGTAGATCCTCGTGCTTGCCGAGCATCTCAATCATTAGCATGCTAGCAAGGTCGTTCCCCGGAGTTGCTGTATTCGACCCTGGTACTAAATGAGCCAGGCGTTGGCGCACTGGTAGCTTTTGAGGGCGCTGTTCGGTCACAGCTGGTGTACGTTCCCGAGTACCATGGTTAGATTGAGTACCGTTCACGTCCGACATCCTGATTCAAAGGGTCGATTTAGTCCACTTAAAGGGTTTCCAAACCATAGTCTCAACAACATACTAAAGGTAGCTACTTGGTCCGGTCTTTTCATAGGGTGCTAAACAATACGAAAATGTAATTCTATTTCACCAAGTAATCTCTTATGTCATGATTTATTTCATGAATTCTCATCACATTTGGCAAGGCCACAAAACAATATTTCCATATACCAATGTAATCATGTATAATACTTCCAAAAGAACAACGAGTCAATATTGATTATTTCACGCTTTAACAAAATATCAACATAACAACTATACATCAACACTCAACACATAGTAGCCATCCCACTCAGATGATTCTCCTGCATCGAGGGTTCTTCCTCGCTGAGACTGGAGTCCACTCAGGATCACTCGTCTCATCCCCTGAGCCCTCCTCGGGGTCTTCTCCTGTTTCCCGGTCCACCTCATCCTCCTCCTGGGTGGAATATCATGCTCGGGCTCAACGCGGGTGCAGTAGTGACCCTTTAGGTTACCTCGGCTCGTAAACACAGGCGTCGTCCTCGGGGTCCTCCTCCGGATCTTCTTGAGTGGTCATCCTCATGATCCTCGGTGCAGGGCCGGGTTCACTGGACCTCTCTACTCGGCAAGATCCCAATCCGGCGATCTTAGAAAAGACCCCGGATTCGATGCTCGACTCCACCCGTACCTCGACACCAACAAAGACGGTGTGGGTACTTCTCCTCTGAAGGCGGTGGCGAATGACAAAGACAAAGATGGCCCCACCAGGGATCGTCTCGCAAGGTGAGCAGGAAAGCGTTAGCCTGGGCTTCCTCGTTGTCACGCAAGCAGGAGTTCGGGACATCCTTGGTGTACCGTTCGATCTCATCGTAAAAATTCAGCATGTGGGTTCCCAAATACCCACCAGGAGGAATGGGTGTGTAACGGTGGAAGCACGGCGTGGGGTGCTAGTGACAGTGTGTGCGTTGTGCCATCCTACAAGGTTAGAACGCATTAAACATAAAATACTGATGATATGATCCAACAAAATATTCAAGGAAAGCATGGAACCATTTTTCCCCATCCTACGCTCATCACTCCGAACTTAGCTTCCTAGGGTCCATCTAAACCTAAAGGACTCTGAGGAGCTACTAGGTCGCAACCCAGGGCTCTGATACCATTCTGTAACGCCCCGGAAATTCAATTATAGAAAAGTCAAAGTCAAACTAACGTTAACAGACAAAACTTAGCGGAAGACTTCAAATTTAGTTTGGGCGTTACTGCCGTATTCCCGAAGGAATACAAGGCGAGAAAAAAAAACACAACTGTCTGCTAACGGCAACTACTAACAACTCAACAAACTTTAAGAATTCATAACGAAAACAAATTAAAAGGTTCAAGGACTTCTAAACTCGTCGTCCTCACTTCTAATTCCCGTCCCCAGCATTTAGATCTTCACCTGAAATCAAAACATTTCAGAAAATGAGGGGGAAATCTCAATAATGTCTACCCCTAACGTTTAAAACAGTTTAAGTTCATTTCAATTCATTTTGGGGAGAGGGATCAAATCAAACGTTTCACAAACCTTTAACCCTTAACTGTTTCCCTCAACCCATCCAATTCATATTTTAATGTGCGGGCGGGATACCAAATCCCTTAAAGTAACATCGCCTACCAAAGGCATAAACATCGCCTACCAAAGGCATAAACATCGCCTACCAAAGGCATCAAGAACATCGCCTACCAAAGGCATAAACATCGCCTTCCAAAGGCATAAACATCGCCTACCAAAGGCATAAACATCGCCTTCCAAAGGCATCAAAATTCTATCCTATATCAGGGAAGGAAGCCCTGATCTCCTGGTCCATAACCCTGCAGGTTGTTACACCTGCACAACAGGTTATCCCCCGAAACCCGCTTAACGTTTCCACTTGAATTATTTAATAGTATTCAAACTCAACTCACGACTCTCAAGTCAACCATCCCAAGTTATCAAAACCATTAACAAAACTTTGAATGAAAGACCATCCAATTTCTCAACTCAAATAAACCAAGATCACAAACGAAACAAAAGATTATCAAAATAGATGGTCGTATTTCCACAAAAGTCCCCTTCGGGATGCAATTCTCAAAATAGATTATAAAACATCAAAACACATTTAAAGAGCATCCTGGTGGGGATTAGAGCATAGACAATTACCTGGATACTTCACAAGATAGTAGTAACGAAGGGCACACTTGAGCTCACTAACGTCTCGCACTAACTCGGGCCTAGAACAAAAGTAATTATCTAATCAAAACGCGTTCTAACGAGGTTAGTATTAACTATCAACTACCTAACCCATCCCCTAGGAACACTTAGGTTCCTATCAATTAAAATATTACACTTAGTACACTTAGGAAATATAAGACAAAGCATGCATAGAAATTTAATCAACAATTTACATGCATAAAGACAAGCAGGGACAGAATATAACGGTTACACAAAACGGTTCATAAAACGACTTTCCGACATCCTACGGGTCTGATTCTGGACTTTTCGGAAACCTCAGAACGTCTACTAAAACTTTCATGTTGATGACTAGGCCCAATTCAGTCCCGAAGGACTCTAAAAACTCACATCTTCCTAATTGGTCCAGAACTGACAGGTTTTTGTAAAACGGCTATAACTCGGGTAATACAAGTCAAACGTTCGATCCGTCAAATTCCTATGGTTCCTAACACCTAAAGGAACTTCCAGTAAAAAGGGCTTGGTCAAAAGACATCTATGCTAGTCGTGGCAATCCAAACTTTAGACACTAATAAACTGTCCCGGTAACGGTTATCGGTCTAATTACTAATCCGGTTCAAATCTTTACCAAAAGGGTCTTGGAATTCTAATTGGGACTCAAAACAATACTTAGGGTCTTATATCTAAGGTCCTACTTATCTTAGGTCCAACAATTAAAACTTGTAGGGCTAGACTTAATTTAAAAACAAGAAACACCTTAACAAAACTTTTAATTAAAACCTTTAAGTAGCAAACGAAAATAACTTTCTTAAAACATAAAACACTTAACAAGATCTCAAGATTTTAACCACACAAATTAGTTATAGGTTTGTAACCATAAATCAAGATTTTCAAGAAAATAACAAAAGCGGTTAACACGTAAATTTTCTTTAATAAAAGATTTAAAAGAACTTTAGGAAACAACAAGTTACAAGTAATTAACAAATCAAGAAACGAATAACTAATTCTTTTATAACTTAACAAGAAATCAAGAATTTAACTAATGGTAGGTTACTAATTAAGCAACCTAGCGATTTAATTTAACGAACAAGAACAAGAAAGTTTAGTACTAATTGTATTCAAGAAATTAACCTAGATAATTTAGTTATCGAATTCGTGCGTACAATAACATTGTGATCTATCCTAACATGATTTATAAATTTAAGAACAATAAATTAATTTAACCTTTACAATTAACTATTACAACCTAAAAACTAATTACAATTTACATCATAAAATTACAAATAACAATTTAAACAAATTACATATAACAATTAGGAATTACACATAATTACAACAAGAAAAATAATTACAATTAATTACCCTAATTACAACACTAATAATACAATAATTATAAAAACAGAATATTAATAACAATAATAATTTACAAAATAAAATCAGATTAATAATAATAAAAACAAGAAAAGAAAAAGGAAAAAGAAAAGAAAAGAAGGAAAAAGATTAGGGTTAGGGTTTAGGGTTTACGTAGGTTAGGGTAGCTTTTTTTAGTCGAGCCCATGAGTTCAAACGGCGGCGGCTGGGGTGGTCCGGCGATGTCGACGGTGGCGGTTGGAGGCGGTTATGACGGCGGTCGACGTCGGGTTTTAAGCAGGGCAGTAGCAAACAACGACGGGGAAAAACCCCTTCGACTGGGTGTCTCCGGCGACGTTAGAGGCGCGGCGAGGGTCGTCCGTGATCGGCGGCGGCGATGGTGGACGTGGCCGGCGACAGAGACGGCGACAGTCGGACGTTCAAGAAAGAGAGAAACAGTGAGAGAAGGAGGGAGATCGGGAGAGAGAAAAGAGGGAAGAGAAAGGGTGGTTACCGGTCGTCGGGGCGGCGGTCTGCGACGGCGGCGACGACGGTGCTGGTGGCGTCGGTGGTGACGCGTCCGGTGGCGCGACTGGGCAGGGGCGAGAGAAGGAGAGGGAGGAAGAGAGAGGAGAAGAAGAAAAGAGAAAGAGAGGGGTCATTTGCGGTGGTCAGGCTTCATGATTTCGCGACGAGTGGTGGTCACAGTGGCGGCAGAGAGAAGGGAGAGAGAGAGAGCTAGGGTTTTAGGGTTTTAGTTGAGAGGGGTTTAGGGTTTGAGGGAGAAGGAGGGTTTTTATACTACCCACTTAATTAGGGCCCAATTAACACTCCTAACCCAACCCAACTAAACAATTAAAAACCTGATTTTCTTCCTAATAATTCTAATAATAGTAATAATAATATTAATTTTAATAATCATATAACCACATAACAAATAATATTCACGTAATTATTTACATAATAAAATTAACCTACGAAAATTACTATTCTACCCTTGTTAGTCCCTCGACGGTCCTACGAGCTCAAGCGTTAGCATAAATAAACACATTACGAACAACAGTAAATAACGAAGTCAAACCTATTCTATTAACGACGTCACGGTCAACATCGTTGGATTTTTCGGGGTTTTACAGTGACTCTGATTGGGGAGCATGTAGACACACTCGAAGATCTATCAGTGGGTTTTTGGTTTTCCTTGGGAACACCTTGATCAGCTAGAAATCTAAGAAGCAGCCAACAGTCTCTTTGTCATCAACAGAGGCTGAATATAGAAGTTTAAGAAGATTGGTTGATGAATTGGCTTGGTTAAGCCGGTTATTCTATGAGTTAGAAGTTGAACATATCAGTCCCATACCTATGAAATGTGACAACCAGGCGGTAATATATATAACTAAGAATCTAGTGTTTCACGAGAGGACTAAACACATAGAGATTGACTGCCATTTTATTAGACAGAAGCTTGCTGATGGGTTGATTTCCTTGGAGCATACGTCCACAAAAACGCAGCTAGCAGACATCCTTACAAAGCCTCTATCAGGCTTTCAACATCATACCCTTCTGCACAAATTGGGGGTGCACCCACCTCCAATTTGAGGGGGGGTGTTAAGATATTAATACCCTTTCTTATTTTAGTTAGTTATAGGTAGTTTTGTTTGTTATTTGTTAGGTTGTTTTCTTGTTTTCTTTTCTTTCTTTTCTGTTATTTCTTCCTTTCTTTCTTTTTCCTTTCGTGTCTTTTCCTATATATAGGGTTGTATCTCTTCTGTTTTTCTTATGGAATAAGAGGCATACCTTGTTCTGTCTTCTCTCCTTCTCTTCGTGTCCTTGCACAGCTCATTTGAGCTGATCTTGTTTTCACCTCTGAAGAAAGCAACATGATAATAGTTAGTATGTAGTTCTTAAGTGATTAATGTTTGTACTTTGTAGTTTGTTAGCATAAAAAAATAACACTTAACAGGAAAGAAAAAGATAGTAAATATAAGGTTACCTTTCAAACCAAATACCCAATTCCTAGTGCAAATCAAAGATTGAACGTTCTTCCGAGTCAAAGAACACTTAGTTGGCTTCAAAATTCGACCCCCAATATTAAAAGTGGATTTGGAAGCAACCGAAGTAATTGGGATACTCAACACATCACGTGCAAGCTTGACTAGAACAGGACAACGAAACATAATTGATTTCCAAAACACCAAGACATCAACTCAAGTTTTCTATCCATACATGGTTCTTCCAAGTAAAAATCTAGCTCTAATTTCGCTGCAAATAAACTTGAATTCATAGAACATGCATCCAAATCCTAAAATAGATAATAAAATAAAAATAAGACCATGAATTAAAAACGTGTTAAAATGTGAAATAAAAGAAAATGAAATAAACTTACATCATCATATAACTATCCCAACTAACACAGATTAAAAACCATGAAAAAACAAGAAGCATGTAAATACCCAATCAAACAAGAATTTATCTTGCTAATCAAGGGATTTTTGCTTTTTGGACCCTGTATTTTGGGGGTATTTACATTATGGACCCCCATGTTTCAAAGTTTGCAATTTGAACCCTGTATAATATGGGCCAAAAAAATTTAGCCCAAACTTAAGTTGGGCTCCGATTTGCCTAGTGAACTGACCGATTTGCCCTTATGCCATTTATTCATTTCTCTCTCTTGTTTCCTTTTCCTTTTCCTTCTTCTTCCCCGTCTCCCTCCTCTTTCTCTCTCTATCTCTCTGATTCTTTCTCTTTCTCCTTCTTCTTCCACGTCATGGCCTCTTCTTCTTCTTCTTCTTCTTCTTCTTCTTCTTCTTCTTCTTCTTCTTCTTCTTCTTCTTCTTCTCTCTGTTATTCTTTATTCTTGCTTCTTTCTTCTTCTTCCTCTTCTCTCTCCACACTTATAGTTATGCTCATTAGAATCCAATTTCCCATTTTTATGTATGTAGCGATGATGGGTTTGCGTTTGGACGTTGGATTTATCGTTTATGTCGCGAAATTCTGTTATGTTGGAAGTTTTCACTCATTCTGTTGATTGCTTTGCCGCCATGGTTGGGTTACTTTGGTGCCCGCCAACTGTTCGACGAAATGCCCGACTGAACTGAGGTCACTCGACTCTGGTTTTTAAGCAAGCAGGGCGCCATTGTTGAGCAAGCAGGGCGCCATTTTTGTCCCCGAACCTCTCTGTGATTCATGTGTATGTATGCTGCCAGTATTTGTATCCCAAGCTTTTGATTTTGTTAATGGATGAGCACTGCGAAGTTTCCATAGCTCCGGAGGTGCTGCTCGACTTACCAAATTTGCTCTCCACCCGCCTAAATGTGTAAGAGAGATTTGATATTGAATTCATTTCGGAATTAGGTTTGTAGTTCTTGTAATTGTTGTTTATTCATCAGTAAATCAGTTTGCTTGGTGAAATATTTGGCAAATCGAGTTGGATTGGTTGAGTTTTGGCATGACAGAAGTCAAGTATTTCATCTGATTATGGCGAGTATTGCTTGCTTCTGAGTTGGGATTTCACAAGATCTTGTTATTACCAGAAAAAGGAATTGAGGGAAAATGCGGAGCCATCTTCGGAGCCATTGTTGAGCAAGCAGAGGAGAGAGAGGTGAGTGAGGGGCGTGGAAATGTTTGACTAAATTGAAGGGTAACTTCGGCAGTTCAAAAATAATCTAGGGGCAATTTTGGAAAGAAAAATCGTTCAAACTACAATAAGGGCCTCTGTTGGCCGGACCCCTCTAGTTATGCACAGAGTGTTGCCGGAATCAAAGTACAGGGTTCAAATTGCAAACTTTGAAACATGGGGGTCCATAATGTAAATACCCCCAAAATACAGGGTCCAAAAAGCAAAAATCCCTGCTAATCAACACCCTAATTATTCTACTCCTAAGGATTCAGACTGTAAGCAACAAGAAACAGTGCGAGGACTCAACCAAAACAGAGCAAGTGCGTGAATTAAAACAAAAGTTTACGTGAGGGGTTTCCGGTGAGTCGATGGCGGTGCTGGGTGGTTTCTGGCGTCGGTAAGGCGGCAGCGGCAGCGGCGACTCTGGTGGTGCAGCAATGGCGCGGCGGCAGCGGAAATCGCACCAAGACTGGGGCCCGAAAACATAGCAGCGAGGAAAGGAGAAAGAAAGGAAAGAGAGGGAAAGGTCCGACGGTGGTGAAGTCTTGGCCAAGTTTCCGGCGGTGGTCGGTGGTGCACGGCAGAGAGGAGAGAGAGAGGGGGAGAGGAGAGGAGAGGAGAGGCTAGGGTTTGATTGTTATTAGGGTTTTTTAGAGAGAAACTAGCTTTTATACTAACCACTTAATTAAGGCCCCAAATAGTCTAATCTTAATCCTAATCCAACCCAACACTAAAAATCTGATTTTTATAAAAACAAACTAATACTAATAATAATATTAATAACAATAATAACACTAATAATAATATTATTGAAAGTAATCACATAGCAAATAATATTCACGTAATTATTATACCACAATAATATTAATAATAATACTACAATAGAGTAAAACTAATAATACTAAACCCACGAAATTACCGATATACCCTTGGCTCAACAATCCTACGAGCTCAAGTGTTAGCAAAATAAACACAAACGAATAATAAACAATTAACGAAGTCAAACCTAATTTACTAACGGCGTCACGGTCAACACCTTTGGATTTTTTTCGGGGTTTTACATCATTACCTCCTTAGAAGAAGTTTCGCCCTCGAAACTTAAACTCAACACCAACGGTCTGCCAGACGGAACTAACGGTGACCTTAATCAAAAACTCGGGGTTTTACATCATTACCTCCTTAAAAGAAGTTTCGTCCTCGAAACTTGACGCACCTTATGTGTTGAATAGGTGCCGATACTTCAACTTATTCTCCTCATCGACTTCTTAGATTGCTTCAGTTGGAGTATAGCTTTCCCATCACACTTTTACTAGAGGGACGGTCTTTTCGCGAAGCAGCTTCTCTCAGTAATCTGGGATCTCCTGCGGCTGTTCCTCGTAGATCAAGTCCTCTTTCGGCCTCCGAACTCTCATTAGAGGTCTTGTTCTTGTGTCAGGCCCTCCTTGGGGTTGTATTCCGTACCCACCTCGGGTTTGCAAGTCTCTTAGAGGAGCTAGAGTCTCGTGCTCATAGCCAAGGTGGCGATATGGCATATACCATATGTCAAAACAAAGAGCATGCACTTGCAATACATAACGAAACAAGGAAAAGAAACACATCCCATTCCCCAGAGGTATTGCTTATAGCCGCTCTCACAATGAACGTCCCCAGTAGACTCAACAACTTATAACCAAGTCTAAATCCAACTTTACCATAATCTTCCCATTATCGATCTTCTAAAATCATGAAATAAGATCTTTAGAACACACCAAACTGATAATTACCAACACCCAAAATGTTATAATATCCCAATAATCACCTCTCAAAACAAGTCTTTTGCTTCTGTGCTAGGGTAACATAAAATAACGATAGTTTTCAATAGTTTCCCTTGATAACTCAAGTAAGACCAAAATTTCCAATTTTCCTCTAATGCAACTGTACAATTTTCTTCTCTTCCAATGACGAGATCCCCATTATGTCAACCACCACAAGACTATTTAATAATATGTAACCATACGACATAACTTCCTCGAGACAAACTTATTTATTATCCGTAAGAGAAAAAGAAATTCCCGTTAATAATCTCAGATGTCAGATCACTAACCTGGCGCCTCAAATGACACATGAACCTTATGTTTTCATCTAATAGAAAGACCAAAAGCTAAGATTGACAACCTAAGACATGATTAACACTGTAGTTAATTTACCAAATCACCATTTAACTCCAAAATACTTGACCACGCCAAGTGAGACTTTTCACTTATCTTACATATGCCTAATAAGAACTAGCACTTGCTAATCATTACCCTCTCAATCTTCTCAAATGGAGTTTCGTCCCCGAAACTCAAATTACCACCCAACACCTCAAATAAGAGGCATCCTTAGACCTGGTGCTTCCTCAAAAGCATTAATTCAACCTCAATATTTCCCAAAGTCAGATTATACCCAACTGCAACTTAAAGCTTTCATGTACTTAAGCCATCAAAATCATTCTTAATCACCACTTCTATTTTAGAACCACTAGTAATGGTAATTATCAAATCCACCACGTGTTTCAAGCACAAAAAGTATAGGGACCTGTGTTAGACAATAACCTATTTCGTACATCTCATCATTTATCTTCCATTAACGGTAATCTCCATAACCAATATAAGTAACCAGACATGATCCAACACTTCACTCAGCTCCTCCAATATCTTAAGCACTATATACTTCTTATGTCTAATTTCTTCCCTAATAGTTCTGGATAAAAGACGTCACCATCAACAGAGATTGACAAATCAAAGAAAGAAATTGCTCTAATAAACATGCGATAATCAAACGATTCAGTTGGATGGTACTCAACAGAATTATTCAAATAATATTTCAACAGATTCATCAAATGTAAATAGATTATCCCAGAAAATATTCAGATAGACCAATCAAATGATATTCATACCGTACTTAACCACGTGGGATTCAGACAGTATTGTGGGCATCAAATACCTGCAGCTTTCATCATGGGTTATACCCACTTCTCAGACGATCGACTCACTTCATGTATACAATCATAAATAAAAGGCTCGCAATAGGGAATAGACAATTACGTACATAGACTCACATGTTTGCATATACATGAATGGCAGTAAGCATGTATGAGACCCTGAATCGTGATGTACAACAGAAACTCACTTTAAACATTTAAGGGAGAAATATTAAAATCAAATAGTTACGGATCAAGTATATCTCCATCCCATAGTGAATAAGACCCTTTCAAAGTAACACTTTGTCATTCTTAACAATCTCATCATCCAGACAACTTCTCAGCTTGTAGATAACATAATAATAATTGCACCATTCCACTTCGATAACAGCGCCCTCAACCATTACATAACTAGAAAAAGAAACTTTTTTTTTTCTCCACACGTTTCCTCACATTCCTTGATTCATAACCTTAATACATCTTAAGATCCCTATAATTACAATAACCTTGAAAGATCTTGCTTAGCTCAACATTACCTTAAAAATATTCACCTACTCCAACACTCTAGGAACCAAAATTAAATCTAATCCTTAGTTCGAAGTCTCATAATCGATATCCAAAAGTCTATTTTAAACATACGATCATCAACAAAATATTCATCTCAACTTTTATCTCGAAATCAAGTTCCTTTTTCCTTAAAAAATGATCCTTGAAACTCCATATCCTGACCAAAACCAATCATAATCCCAATATTACTCTGAAGCCCTTCATCTGCTATCAATACTTCAATGAAACAATTTTCATTCAAACATACAGGAAGTCTCCAACTTACCATACCACCTAAAATCAAATTAACCAAGAGACTAAGCACAAAACCTTCACTTCCACTATACCCTTCAACCCAAGCATTAACCAACACTTTCCTTACAAAGATTCCTTACCCCAAGATCTCGACTTAGAACGAATCGCATTGAATCACAAACATTAGTTTAACCCCAAAACCAAAAAAAAATTTGAAATCAAAGGCCAACTTCACATAGGAATTTTCAAGTATTCCCCAGTTTCATAAGTCAAAGTTCATCCCCAATCATCATAGTGCATACCCAAAAACCAATAAATACAATTTGAAGCCTTAACTAAACCCAAAGTGCTTAATAGGGATACCCAAGAGATTCAATCGAACGTAATATTCCCAAGTACTCAACATCATACTCAAACAATAATACTAGCTTCATGCATCACATCTCTTGGTACGGGAAAATAATAGATCGAAACAAAAGTTAAAAAAATAAAACACATTAATAAAAAAAAACATGAAGAAACAATCAAGCCGATGCATCCCAACCCACACCTACACTCACACTCCGATTTTAGCTTCCTAAGGTCTAACTAAACCTAAGAGACACTTAGGAACTACTAGGTCGCAACCCAGAGCTCTGATACCATTCTGTAACGCCCCGAAAATTCAATTAAAGAAAAGTCAAAGTCAAACTAACGTTAACAGACAAATTAGCGGAACACTCAAAACTTTTATTGGGCGTCACTGCCGTATCCCCGAAGGAACACAAGGCGAGAAGGAAACTACGGCTGTCTGATAATGGTAAACCAACTGACAAACTCAAATTAAGAAAACAAACTTAGCACCCTAACTTCAAGTCTTTCAAAAAGAAACATAACATAAAAGATAGCTTCTAAACATGTCGTCCTCACTTCTAATTCCCATCCCCAGCATATAGAGCTTCACCTGAAAACAAAACATTTCAAAAATGAGGGGGAAATCTCAATAATGTCTACCCCTAACGTTAAAAACAAGTTAAGTTCATTTCAATTCATTTAAGGGAGAGGGAACAAGTCAAACCGTTTCACAAACCTTTAATCCCTTAACTGTTTTCCTCAACCCAACCCATCCATATTTTATTATGCGGGCGGGATACCATATCCCTTAGAGTAACATTCGCCTACCAAAGGCATCAAAACAATCGCCTACCAAAGGCATCAAAAGCATCTACCCTATATCAGGGATGAAACCCTGATCTCCTGACACATAACCCATACAGGCACCAAATCCTGGTCTCCGGGTTATCGCCCGCAAAAATATTAGCCTATCAAAGGCATCAAACAATAAACCCGCTTAATGTTTCACTTTGAATTATTAGTGTCTTATGCAACACTCAGCTCACAGCTCTCAAGCCAAACCCAACCCAGGTTACCAAAATCAGTAATAAAACCACTAATAAAAGACCATCTCAATTCTCAACTCAATAAATCAAAGATCACAAAAATACAAACAATTAACCAAAACAGATGGTCACAATTCAACAAAAAGTCCCCTTTCGGGATGCAATTCTCAAAACAAATTAGAAAACATTAAAACACATTTAAAGAGCATCCCAGTGGGGATTAGAGCATAGACATTACCTGGTTAACTTCACTTCACAGCAAAACGAACACACTTAAGCTCACTAACGACGCGAGTTAGCTTGGGCCTAAAATAGAATAATTATTCTAATCAAAACGCGCCCTTCGAAGTTAGTATTAACTACCTTCCAACTAACCCTCCCCTAGGAACCCTATAGGTTTCTATCAATCATGAATTTACACTTTAAATTACCTAACACATTCCAAATAATCGTATAATAATACCAAGTAAACCTTTTCAATCAACAACACATTCATTAACAATTTCACATAACAAGACAGATTACAGCATCCACACAGCATCCACACAAAAAGGGTCGTAACTTGACTTCCCGACATCCTATGGGTCTGGTTTTGGACTTTTCGAAAAACTCGGGATGTCTACTAAAACTCTTAAGTTGAACTCGAGACCCAACACACGCTTTAAGGTCCTCAAAAACCGTCATCTTTCTGAACTATCTAGACCTGACCTAGGTCTGGTAATCGGGGTATAACTCGACTTATAAAATTCCAAAGTCCGGTCCGTAAAATTCCTATGAAAGCTAACATCTAAGGGAAACTCCATTCCAAAGGGTTCAATCAAAATACAACTACACTAATCGTGGTGACCCGATCTTTAGACCCCATCAAAACTGTCCTACACCCGGTTCCCATAAAATTGATTATTTCGGATCTAACTTTCACCATTCGATCCCGGGGTCCTAATTTGGGCCTAAAACAGTGGCTAAGGTTATAGTTTCTACCCTAATCCAACCAAGATCTAAAATCTACCACTTATAACCAACAATTTAAACCTTTCTAAGTAAAGAACTTAATATAAACACATAGTAAACACTTAATAAAACATATATACGTAAAGTTAGGAAATTTTGATATCCATAATACAATATTATCGTTGAAAAGAACAGTAGAACTGTTGGATATATTTCAAGAGTATAAGACAATTATATAGCCTAAAGAATAAAGTATATTAAGTATAAGGATCATATATGAGTGAAACGATGAGAATATGATCAACACGGGTGAAACAGGAAGCAACACGGGTCGTGTTGCCTTCCAGAACAGGAAACAAAGCCTGCGCTCAACACGGGTCGTGTTGGATCAACACGGGTCGTGTTGAGCCAACACGGACCGTGTTGATTCAACACGGGTCGTGTTGAAGGCAGGAATTGTATTAATTGCTAACGGCTATATGATTTTGTGTAATTAGTGATTGATATCGTCATTAAGTACGATTATGCTGAGATTACTGATTGGTCAAGGTCATATTAAGGACATAATCTCATCATTAAGGCTCTTGATTACCCTTTGACTAGGGTATCCTAAGTGGGTGCTAATCTCCTATAAATAGGAGACATCCTAGGCTATTAGTGACACACCATTCTAAGCTAATCACAACCTCATTCTTGTCTAGACTGCAGCTATACTAGAGTGATTCAAGTGAGAATCCATTTCTTGAGTGTTACAAGTGCTAAGTTTTATCCCTTTGAACATTTACGGTATCGTAAATAGTTCTTAAGGAAAGTGTGTATTTGTCCACGACTCTTAGCGTTATCCAAGCGAGTTTCCATTGTTCTATATACCGTGTACACCCTTTCCTCCAACAATCTTAAGAACTATCTAGGAATGGCCTCGCTACGTGATATGTCTAGCAATTTCCAAAAGCTAGAGCGCTTTGAAGGAGTCGATTTCCGGCGTTGGCAAAGCAAGATGCATTTCTTGCTTACAACTCTCAATGTGGCATATGTGCTTAACATTGAGATTTCTCCCAAGGTGAATCAAGAATCGTCGGTCAAGAAGGGGACAACCGAGGAGTCTCCAAAGGAGGATGCAATTGTCAAGAGTTCCACGGGAGATGGAAGTGGTGATCAAGTAAGGACGTCCGTGGAAGATGCGGAGGCTACTCGTGAGGCTCAAGATGGAGAATGATGATTACATTTGTAGAGGATGCATTCTCAACGGGATGAGCGACACCCTCGTCGATGTGTATCAACATGTGGAGACGGCAAAGAAACTTTGGGAGATGCTTGAAGCTAAGTATATGTCGGAAGATGCGTCAAGTAAGAACTTTCTTGTTAGTCAATTCATGAAATTTAAGATGGATGATAATAGGAAAATTCTAGACCAATTCCATGAGATTCAACGTATTTTAAGTAACTTCAAGCAACACAATTTGAACATGGATGAAACCATAATCGTATCCTCTATAATTGACAAGCTACCTTCTTCTTGGAATGAAACTAAAAGGGCTCTCATGTACAGAAAGAGGATATGTCTCTTGAAGGTTTGGCTAACCATCTTCAGATTGAAGATGAGTTACACCTACAAGATGATACCAAAGAACAATCTAAAGTCTATATGGTGCAAGAGTACAAGGGAACAAGAATAAGAAAAAGGGCCTCAACAAAAGGAGCAAGGGAATTCAAAAACCCAAGCAACTTTGTTGGGAATGTAACAACCGGGGCACACAAAGAGAGAGTGTTACCTATGGAAAAAGAAGCATGGTCTTTTGAACAAAGATACATCTAAGGGCAAGAGTAAGGAGAAGGAACCCAATTCCTTCGTGGCCATGATTAAAGATCATATTAACATGGTATCCATTTGTTATAATGATTGGTACATAGACTCGGGTGCGTCAAGGTATGTTTGCGTTGACAAGAGTTTATTCAAGACTCTCAAACCGGCGGATGATGGTGTGAAACTCTACATGGGCAACAACCATCCGGTTAAAGTTGAAGGCATTGGGCAAGTGGAACTTGTTTTCACTTCCGGTAAGACTTTGCTTTTAAATGATGTGTATTTAGCTCCGGAAGTATGTAAGAATCTTGTATCCGGTTATCTTCTTAGCAAGTTCGGTTTTATGCAAGTTTATAATGGAGATAATTATGTACTTTCCAAGGGTGGGACTTTTGTAGGGAAGGGATATGCTTATGGGGAGATGTTTAAGTTGAATGCGAAAAGTAATAAAGATGGCATGATTTCCGCTTATATGCATGTGTCTTTTTTGAATAAGTCTTTTCTATGGCATGCTAGATTAGGACATGTGAACTTTTCAAAGTTGAAAGAAATGTCTAATCTTGATTTGATTCCTAAGTTGAATGATGACATAGAAAAGTGTAAGACGTGCATGCTTAATAAAATCACCAAAAGTTCATTCTCAAGTATAAAAAGAATTTCTAAATTGCTTGATTTAATTCATAGTGATTTAGGAGATTTTCATAGTACACCTTCAATAGGTGGTAAGAAGTATTATGTGACATTCATTGATGATTATTCTAGATATTGTCAAGTTTATTTTTTGAGTTCTAAAGATGAAACACTTGAAAAGTTTAGAGTTTACAAAACTAGAAGTGAACTTCAATGTGAGACCTTGATTAAAACTTTAAGATCCGATAGGGGAGGGGAATATTATGATCCAAAGTTTTTCCAAGAAACGGGCATTGTTCATGAGACAACCGCCCCGTATACACCACAACAAAATGGGGTTGCAGAAAGGAAAAATAGAACTTTAAAAGAAATGGTGAATTCTATGTTGTCAAACTCCGGTTTAAGTAATGGATTTTGGGGTGAAGCCATGTTAACGGCTTGTTGTATTTTGAATAGAGTTCCATTCAAAGGGAATTCTAATACCCCATATGAGTTGTGGAACAAAAGAAAGCCAAGTCTTAAGTATTTTAAGATTTGGGGTTGTAGGGCTATTGTAAGAGTCCCGGAACCTAAGAAAAGGAAATTAGGTGAAAGAGGAATTGAGTGCATCTTTATAGGCTATGCTCAAGATAGCAAAGCTTATAGGTTTTTGGTGGTTGAGCCAAATGAGTACATTTCGGTGAATACCGTAATGGAATCAATAGATGCAATTTTTGATGAGACTAGGTTCTCTTCAATTCCTAGACCTAAAAATGTAATTCAAGATATTGTTCCTATAATTGAGCCTCAAGATGAAAAACATGAGGGTATATCCATACAAGATGATCTTCCAACTCATGAGGTTATTCATGAAGAAGAAGATGAAAGTATTGAGTTAAGAAGGAGTAAAAGATCAAGGAAACCAAAAGACTTTGGTTCGGACTTCTATGTTTATTTAGTAGAAGGTTCAAGGGACTCAGTTGAAAGTGAGACCCCATGTATGTACAACATAAATGAGGATCCTAAAACTTTTAAAGAAGCTATGCAATCTTATGATGCTTCTTTGTGGAAAGAAGCGGTACAAGATGAGATTGATTCGATAATGGAAAACAATGTTTGGATATTGGTTGACCTTCCTCCGGGAAGTAAACCAATTACCTCCAAGTGGATTTTTAAAAGGAAAAGGAAAGTAGATGGTACTGTTGAGAGGTATAAAGCTCGGTTGGTTGTAAGGGGCTTTACTCAAAAGTACGGTATTGACTACTTTGATACATATGCACCGGTGGCTAGGATAGCTTCAATACGTGTATTGTTAGCTTTAGCTACTATCCATAAGCTAGTTATCCATCAAATGGATGTCAAAACGGCATTATTAAATGGAGAACTAGAAGAGGAGGTGTATATGGAACAACCCGAAGGGTTTGTTGTTGAAGGTCAAGAAAAGAAAGTTTGTAAACTTATAAGGTCTTTATATGGACTTAAGCAAGCACCTAAGCAATGGCATCAAAAGTTTGATGAAGTAGTGCTTTCAAGTGGCTATAAGATCAATGAATCGGATAAGTGCATATACTCTAAGTTTGAGAATGGTAAAGGGGTGGTTATATGCCTATACGTTGATGACATGTTGATCTTTGGGACCGACATGGAACAAGTTAATAAGACCAAAGAATTTCTATCCTCTAAGTTCTCTATGAAGGACATGGGTGAAGCGGATGTAATTCTTGGTATTAAGATCATTAGAGATAATGATAAGATAAGTTTATCTCAAGAGCATTACATTGAGAAAATATTGAATAAGTTTGGAGGAGATAAGGTGTATTCGGCAAAGACACCTTATGAACCAAATAAGAAACTAGAGAAAAATTTGGGTTCTCCGGTTAATCAACTTGAGTATGCTAAGTTGATTGGAAGTCTCATGTATGCTATGACAAGTACAAGGCCAGACATTGCTTATGCAATTGGTATGTTAAGTAGGTTTACAAGTAATCCGAGTAATATGCATTGGTTTGCAATTCGGAGAGTATTAAGATATTTAGCTGGTACTAAAAGTTATCAACTCACATATAAAGGAGAACCTTCGGTATTAGAAGGTTACTCGGACGCGAGTTGGATTAATAAAGGAGATTTCTCTTCTACCAGTGGATGGGTGTTTCTTTTAGGAGGTGGAGCAGTTTCTTGGGGTTCTAAGAAACAAGCTAATATAGCGGACTCCACTATGTCTTCGGAATTAGTAGCATTATATCCGCTTGTAAGGAAGCGGAATGGTTAAGGAACTTATTATTGGAAATACCGGTTTGGTATAAGCCAATGGCTCCTATCTCAATTCATTGTGATAGCAAGTCTACTCTAGATGTAGTATATAGTCATGTCTACAATGGCAAGTCAAGGCATATTGGTTTAAGACATGCTTACATACATCAACTTATAAGGGATGGAGTAGTGACATTAAGTTATGTCAAATCAAAGGAAAATATAGCCGATTCTTTAACTAAAGGATTGTCTAAAGATTTGATAATAAGTACTTCAAAGGGGATGGGTTGTAGCTCGAAGGACTACTAATCGCAATAAAGACTCAACTTTACGAATTGGAATACTACCAATTTCTAAAGTTCAAATGAGTACGGAGTTGTTTAAATTAGTAGGAAGCATCGATTATTATCCCAAGGACAAGTGATGCTTAAAATCTGTAATGACAAGAGGATGAGTATTAGTACTCTTAATAGACTTTGTGGAAAGCCTAATTATAGGGGTGGTATAATTACAAAGTCTACCTATGTAAGTGTAATGTGTGGCCGCATAAAGGAACTATGAGCTAAAGTTCCGAAACACTTATGAAGGATAAGGACACAAGGCCGGATAATAGTGTCTAAGTTTTTACACTCAAGATTTAAAATATATGTGTGTTATGAGTATAGTTGGTCAAATATAAATCCAAAGTTCAAAGCTATGTCTACTTTACGATTTAGACACAATTTTGGCTCATATACACTAACTGAAAAGTTCAAAGAGTAATCTACTTTTCATTAGGCATATGTTTTTAAGGATTCTCTGGTGATTATAAGTTAAGGTATATCTCAAATAGCGAGTGTAACGCCCCAACCTTAATCACGGGGTTAAACTCCACTTAAAGACCCTAAGCCCGCGATTAGCGCAGCGGAACACCTTAGGTCGAAGCATTACCGCCGTCTCCCAAAAGAGACAAGGCAACCACATCAAAGAACTTCCAAAACCACAAACCAACTTAACAACCTTCACATAAACTTATACAATCTTTGGATAAAGTACAACAACTTGAACATAACTTAAACTAAACAACTCCGATAAGAAATCCTGCTTGTCCTTGACTACTGATGGACTCCATGGAGAACTACCTCGATAGCCTTGAACTACTTTGCAACTGCCTTATCCTTGCCTTGGGAGCTCGAACCTCCTAAAACAAAACATTAAAACACGCAAAGGTGAGTGGGGAGACACTCAGTACGTAAACCTCCAGCACGTAAACCGTTCGAAAACGGTTTTAGTGCCGGCATTTAAAATCATTTCGAAAACGGGGAAGGGGTTAAAAAAAAAGACTTGAACGACGTGAACATAAACATAAGCATAAACATAAATTCATGAAAATAGAGAGTAAGTGGGACCCTTACGATCGGTGCAAGCACCTCACACACGCGTATGCCCAAGTTGATCTATACTTGGAATGATTGACTGTTAAACAGTCGACACTGGCCAGGTCAAGGCACTCTGATCAGGAGTGCTAAAACATGGATGTTATCATAAGCATAAAATGCGGGTCCACTAAAAGATGTAAAGATATTGAAATTCATGGAACTTGACATAGCATGAAATACATGAACTATGAGTATAACTTAAACGTGAAAGTCGGACAATTTATGCACCTTGGAACGCTAAAGTCTTTCAAGGTAGCTTTCGGCTTGAGACGGCTTTGGGAACTTGTCAACTAAGATAAGAATAAGTAGAAACGAAGAACCGAATAAAGTTTTAAATTAGATTTATAAGTTTAGAAACTAATTAACATGAAGTAACTTTTTGAGAATAAAATTTCAGGTTATAGTAAAATAGTGTTTATAGCATAACTTGAGTTAGGAGAATCGAAACAAAGTAAAAGAGTACATCTCGGAATAGAGAAAATCATAATCTACAACTTTGTCAACAGAACCAGAAGCTAAAAATGAGTGGAAGGGCCCCAAAATGGGCCCGGACAGAAGCTGAATATATGAAACTTTAAGCTTTTCGGGTCGAAAATACATGAGAAGTATGATGTAAAAGGTGATTCAAATAAAAGGACTTGAATACAAGAGAATAGGCTTGAATCAATGAGGAATAGGATGATTATAAATTGGAAGCTCGGATGCGAAAATAATGAGTTCAAATATGGTTTGATAATACGATATGGAATGAAAAGACGAAATGGAGCAAGATATGCATGTCCAAATGTGAATAAAAGAAAGCTTGGATTAATGAACTATGAAATGAGTGATGAAATGAGGAATGAATTGGATAACATTAGAGATTATCAAGCTAGAAAGAGCTTTTAGCTAGAGCAAAGATATTGAACACGATACTTAAAGAAATATAGGAAATAAGGACTTACTAACACATTAGCTCTTGAAGAGTATACATAAGACTTACTTAGGACTCCAAGATGGTACACTTAGCCTTAAACACATAACTCTATAATGACAATATATATCCATGACTCATTTATACCTAGAACCCCTCATTGGGTTGATTTGAGGCCCAAAAGCTAATAATTTACAAAGGTTATTTTGAGCAGAAAACCATTCTGGACAGCCCGGTTTCCCGGGGTCGCAACTCACACTCCCGATATCGGATGACAGAGAACCATACCTTTCCGGAAAGCTTGCTACATGGCCTAAAACTTTCATGTTTACCATAAAAACTAAAGAGGTCTCCAAAAGGACGAAAAACAGCCCTCAAAACACTGACTCAGAATTCGTATTTAAAAACGTGAGGTTACGGTTTTGGTCGTAACTCGGGCTATACATGTCGGAAATTCGAAATTCCAAAGCCTATGGTTTGCTAACACCTTAAGCTATCCAATGGAGTATAAATTTGGGCAAAAATCTCACTTTTATAATTCTGTAAATTTCCAGAATTGAAAACAGTAGCTAAAACACCTAAAACTCATCTTTTAATTGGATTTTCCCACTCTTAATCATATTAAAACTTAACCAAATTTCATCTAACCTTAATCCACCATATTTCCAGAATATAAACCATGAAAAACTCTTCATCAAAGGCCTTGAAAACCACATGCATCCATGGATTAAACATTAACTTCACATAATAAACACACTCTTGAACTCTTGTTCCAAAACTCACAAATTCACCCAAATTAAGCATGATAACTCTTAATTCATAAACTCACAACAATATCTCAGCCCTTAAACACATAAAAACTCACAAGAAATCCACATGCATCAACACTAATTCATCATCCACCATGAATTCAACAAGAACCTCTCAAAACTCATCCAAACACACATGCATAAACTTGAAACTCAAACCCTAACTTAACCACAACAATTATATACTTGAATTCATGAATAAAGAGAGTAAAAGAGATGGAATTCACCAAAGAAACATAAATTAAACATAGAATTTCAGATTAGGTTTGAAAGAAATTGAAGTGGGGTTTGAGAGATTACCCTTGAGTTAAAAATGGATGAAAACACAAGAGAGAGGAAGAGGGGATGCATCTGCCGAAACCGCCGCCGGCTGGCCGGAAAAGTGGCCGGAAACTGGCCGGAGCTGGCTGGGAGTGGACACCAAGAGGAGGGAGAGGGAGGAGTTTGAGAGTGTAGTGAGAGAAAATGAGATGGGTGTTGAATTGAGTTAAAATGAGCCTCCCACTTCTACTACTACTATTGTATACTCCTCACTTAATTTAAAACACCAATACTAACTTAATTAAAATCTGAAAATACAACTTTAATAAATTAGTTTTAAGTAAATAAATTAAAAGTAATTAGTTTGGTTCAAATTTGAAAAGAAGTGAGGTGTATTGAGACCCCCTTCTACTAAACATTTAAAACACACTTAAAACTATCATCCAATTACCAATGCTAACAATAAATGAGATTAAAACCTTAATTAAAAATAATAATAGGATGATAACATTAGGAGTAATTAAATGGTAATCGAGGTAGTAACTTGAAATATCGGGTTTTTGTAGGAAATAAAATATATCGATAATAATTGGGTAACATAAAAATAAAATACAATGACACTTGAATTAAAATAATAAGGTGGAAAATTACCTCTTGAAATTATGTAAGGGATTAAAATGTAAGAAATTAAAATTGGAACGGTAAAATATATATATAAATCGGAACAAGTAATTCGTAACCGATTCTCGGTAAATAAATTTATAACGTAAAACGTATAAACTGAAATACTTTAACTTATTGAACGAATATGTAAAGTAACTTTTAAACCGATAATTCGGCGCCTTAGCCATCTCCTGCGCGAGACTTGTCACCGATAACTATAAATAAACGAGTACGTTGATAAATAATAAAATAAACGCGAAAAAAAAAATTATAACGCGATTTAGATAATTACTGTGATTAATAAGTAATTAAACATGATTTTGGGGTGGGTTATTACAGCAAGGGTATAATCCTCTTAAGTAAAGTTATTTCAAGGGTTTTATGTACTCTTGAAATAGCGGGGGATTGTTGGATATATTTCAAGAGTATAAGACAATTATATAGCCTAAAGAATAAAGTATATTAAGTATAAGGATCATATATGAGTGAAACGATGAGAATATGATCAACACGGGTGAAACAGGAAGCAACACGGGTCGTGTTGCCTTCCAGAGAGCAAGGAAACAAATCCTGCGCTCAACACGGGTCGTGTTGGATCAACACGGGTCGTGTTGAGCCAACACGGACCGTGTTGATTCAACACGGGTCGTGTTGAAGGCAGGAATTGTATTAATTGCTAACGGCTATATGATTTTGTGTAATTAGTGATTGATATCGTCATTAAGCACGATTATGCTGAGATTACAACAGCTATATGACTTGACTTGGTCAAGGTCATATTAAGGACATAATCTCATCATTAAGGCTCTTGATTACCCTTTGACTAGGGTATCCTAAGTGGGTGCTAATCTCCTATAAATAGGAGACATCCTAGGCTATTAGTGACACGCCATTCTAAGCTAATCACAACCTCATTCTTGTCTAGACTGCAGCTATACTAGAGTGATTCAAGTGAGAATCCATTTCTTGAGTGTTACAAGTGCTAAGTTTTATCCCTTTGAACATTTACGGTATCGTAAATAGTTCTTAAGGAAAGTGTGTATTTGTCCACGACTCTTAGCGTTATCCAAGCGAGTTTCCATTGTTCTATATACCGTGTACACCCTTTCCTCCAACAAGAACATGTATTATTACTCGATTACAAACAAGGAATTCTGAATTAATAAATTAAACTAACCCTAGTCATGCATAATATAGAACTAGTAAGAACCCTACATGATTTACCAAAATATAAACTATCACATAATTTAGCAATGCATAAATGTCTTCTGATCCTATCATTACCACATCATCACTTCCTACTCGAGCAACCTATTAGTAAACACCAAATTACAGTAATATAAGTCCTAACACAAAAGAACTCATAATTTATTTCAATTACTCACTTAATCTTGCTACAACCTTCTGTGATACGAATCCTAACATGACTTGCATAACTATCCCAACTAACACAGATTAAAAACCATGAAAAAACAAGAAGCATGTAAATATCCAATCAAACAAGAATTTATCTTGCTAATCAACACCCTAATTATTCTACTCCTGAGGATTCAGACTATAAGCAACAAGAAACAGTGCGAGGAATCAACCAAAACAGAGCAAGTGCGTGAATTAAAACAGAAGTTTACGTGAGGGGTTTCCGGTGAGTCGATGGCGGTGCTGGGTGGTTTCTGGCGTCGGTAAGGCGGCAACGGCAGCGGCGACTCTGGTGGTGCAGCAATGGCGCGGTGGCAGCGGAAATCGCACCGAGACAGGGGCCCGAAAACATAGCAGCGAGGAAAGGAGAAAGAAAGGAAAGAGAGGGAAAGGTCCGACGGTGGTGAGGCGGTGTTGGCCGGTTTTCCGGCGACTGAAGTCGGCGGCGACAGTGGTCGGTGGTGCACGACAGAGAGGAGAGAGAGAGGGGGAGAGGAGAGGAGAGGCTAGGGTTTGATTGTTATTAGGGTTTTTGAGAGAGAAACTAGCTTTTATACTAACCACTTAATTAAGGCCCCAAATAGTCTAATCTTAATCCTAATCCAACCCAACACTAAAAATCTGATTTTTCTAAAAACAAACTAATAATAATAATAATAGTAATAACAATAATAACACTAATAATAATATTATTGATAGTAATCACATAGCAAATAATATTCACGTAATTATTATATTCACGTAATTATTCATATAACACAATAATATTAATAATAATACTAAAATAGAGTAAAACTAATAATACTAAACCCACGAAATTACCGATATACCCTTGTTAGTCTTTCAACAATCCTACGAGCTCAAGTGTTAGCAAAATAAACACAAACGAATAATAAACAATTAACGAAGTCAAACCTAATTTACTAACGGCGTCACGGTCAACACCATTGGATTTTTTTCGGGGTTTTACATCATTACCTCCTTAGAAGAAGTTTCGTCTTCGAAACTTAAACTCAACACCAACGGTATGCCAGACGGAACTAACGGTGACCTTAACCAAAAACTCGGGGTTTTACATCATTACCTCCTTAAAAGAAGTTTCGTCCTCGAAACTTGACGCACCTTATGTGT
This sequence comes from Portulaca oleracea, assembly GCA_029582165.1. NCBI lineage: Eukaryota > Viridiplantae > Streptophyta > Magnoliopsida > Caryophyllales > Portulacaceae > Portulaca > Portulaca oleracea. Next base: position 41,528,503 of record CM055872.1, on the reverse strand, counting down.
TGAATAGGTGCTGATACTTCAACTTATTCTCCTCATCGACTTCTTAGATTGCTTCAGTTGGGGTATAGCTTTCCCATCACACTTTTACTAGAGGGACGGTCTTTTCGCGAAGCGGCTTCTCTCAGTAATATTGGATCTCCTGCAGCTGCTCCTCGTAGATCAAGTCCTCTTTCGGCCTCCGAACTCTCATCAAAGGTCTTATTCTTGTGTCAGGCCCTCCTTGGGGTTGTATTCCGTACCCACCTCGGGTTTGCAAGTCTCTTAGAGGAGCTAGAGTCTCGTGCTCATAGCCAAGGTGGCGATATGGCATATACCATATGTCAAAACAAAGAGCATGCACTTGCAACACATAACGAAACAAGGAAAAGAAACACATCCCATTCCCCAGAGGTATTGCTTATAGCCGCTCTCACAATGAACGTCCCCAGTAGACTCAACAACTTATAACCAAGTCTAAATCCAACTTTACCATAATCTTCCCATTATCGATCTTCTAAAATCATGAAATAAGATCTTTAGAACACACCAAACTGATAATTACCAACACCCAAAATGTTATAATATCCCAATAATCACCTCTCAAAACAAGTCTTTTGCTTCTGTGCTAGGGTAACATAAAATAACGATAGTTTTCAATAGTTTCCCTTGATAACTCAAGTAAGACCAAAATTTCTAATTTTCCTCTAATGCAACTGTACAATTTTCTTCTCTTCCAATGACCAAATTGATCTTAAACTCCTCCACACAAATGTGGATTTGGGATCAAAAAGTTCTCGTGAACAGAGGAATTGTTGAAACAAGTGTATGCTCCACTCTACACACAGGCTCCCAAATGAAAAGCCATAGGACTATTGCACAAATTGCGGAAGACTTTAGCACTCCTTTATTTCCAAATGCCCCATGAACTATAAGAAATCTTATCTAAATTGGCATACTTAAACTTTTCTCTAAATTGAGCAAGAACCTCGATCAGCCAACGCAAGTTGTCCGTCAAATAAATTGTTAGGTTGAATCCAGTTGTGTGTTTTTAATCCCTGTAGAAATTGTCCTCTTTGTAATGATATTGAAGAGACTGTTGATCATATATTGTTGCAACTCAAGCCTCTGTAACAATCTCACATCGCGACAATATATAATGAATAGTCTCTTCAATAATATCATTACAAAAAGGACAATTTTTAGAGGGATTGACACGAAAAAGGGAAGCGATCGAAGATAGAAGGCGATTGGAAAAAGGTGCGATGGTCGGAATAGAATGTCGGCAACGCGACGACGACAACCAAAGAAAACAAGTAGCAATGGGAAATTGTAAAGGAAGAGACTATGAGAATATTTAGGGTTTAAGAACTAATTTTAGTTTTACTAATAATCAATAATAGAACAAATGCTTTACATGCAACCACATAACAAACCTTAGCAATTGAACTAAGCATTTCAACTACCTTCAAATCATCCAACATTGTTGCTTGTTATTGTTTATGTTGCAGAAATAGCAGAGCCAAAAAAAAACACCCAAATTAGGGTTGGTGGAGGTAGAAGGGAGAAGAGAGAGCCTTGATACGGCGACAACGGTCCTTGAGAGAGATTTTATGCCTCAATAATGGCCACTAGCGCGACAAAGCTTTAGGCGGTCATTTGGGGATAGAAGTGAGCGGTTCCGGATACCTTAGGCTAAAGTTAGGAACCTTACCCTTACCTGTCTAAATTGGTTCCTAAATTTTCATAACCTTAACCCATACCCGCGGTATCGGATACCCACTTATTAACTATATTTTCTACCATTTTTTCTTTAAAAAAAAGTCACTCATTTTTCATCCATTCACAATGGTTTGATGTTTAACATGCATAATTATAAGTATGTTGTGTTCCTAAATTTTCAAAACTTTACTCTTACCCGCGGTATCGGGTACCCACATATTAACTATATTTTATGCCATTTTTTCTTTAAAAAAATTCACTCATTTTTCATCCATTCACAATGGTTTGATGTTTAACATGCATAATTATAAGTATGTTGTGTTAATGTTGTCTACTATCTATAAACATTTAGTTTTTAAAAAAAGTGATGCTTGTCTTGCATGTGTGATTCCTATCTTACATAAAAAAAATAACAATACAAAATTACAAATATTCTTAATAAAAATTAAGCCTCAATAAAAATTACAACTGTCTTTTTTGTAAGATTGATTTCTAAAATAAACGTATATATTTATTATTTATATTTTTCATCAAAATAAGGCTTCAGGTTTCATGCACTAATGATTTCAGATTCTAGGCTCCACAAACCCGGTATCTAACCATAATTGACAAGTTCTAGATTCCGGTTCAAGAAAGTAGTTCAGGAACTGTACCCTTCCCGTTTGACATGTTCCTGAATTTTAGGAACTTTGCCCTCACTCATTTGACCGGTTCAGGTTTCATAACCTACCCATTTGACCGGTTCCGGTCAGATTCTAGGTTCTGAATTACATGTCCTTTCTACAACGATACCGCCAGCATGGTTTTATTTCATTTCTTTATGGTAGGTTTCCCTCTATTAAATTTAGGTTTGTGGCAATGTCTAGGACCATGACACAATTATAATGGCTAACAGTCTAACACTGATAAAGTTTATTTTACATAACTAAGGCCTTGTTCGGTGTTAGCGTTTGTATTGGCGTTTAGCATTTTAATCAGTCAAAAGTCAAAACGCTTTTTTATTAAATTTTAAGTGTTCGGTAAATTAACATTTTGGATTAGCTTATGGCGTTTTTGAAAGCTTTTTTGAGACGTTGCTGATGGTAACGTCTGGTGTGATAATTAGCGTTCGCAACTTTTTGTTCCAAGTTTACCCTCACTTTTTTTCTTCATATTACAACGCATGCCACTGATATAAAATCCCCAAAACGTTATTCAATCCTTCTTTATCATCCTCCTATCATCTCCAATACTCTAATGGAGCTCCCAGATTTCCTCCTGCTGCTTCCCAAATTTATGGGTGTAGACTTGTAACTATCTTTATACTTTTGACAATAAAGCTTTGTCTCTATATCTCTTTAATTTTAAGTTTTTACTTTTGAATGTTTGAATATGAATTGGGGATGGCAGTGGTGACTTGAACATATTCCAAATGTGCTCAGAAGAGTGAGAAGCCAAAACCTCCATTTGTCAAGGCAAAGGGTGACACCAAATCATGTTGAAAGACCCGCTTTTCTCTCTAATTTCGGCATTTCTTTGCTTTTCATTTTCTAGGTTTGGTAGATTTGAATTTCTGACAAATGGGTTAGATTGTTTGATTAGTAATTTGATTGATGACTATGAAGTTCAATCCAAGCCAGGCTGAAGAAGTAGTTCTCCTATTGCGATTATTTCTAGCTAGTCAATCAAAAACCCAGTTCAAAAGAGGTCATTCACTCAGATAAATTTACAATTGCATAGAAGTTAGAAATTTTTCAAAGTTGAAAGTGAAATTAGTGGATAATACAAAGTAGTTTAGTGGAGGAATTTGCACTATTTGCTTTTAGAATGAAATTAGAAGATTTCATTTTTATAAGATTTTTTGAATAATTATTGTGACATGGATGTGATCACATGAACTTCATACAATTTTGATATTTGTTTCTTATGATATGTTACGTTCTCAAGAAGTATTAGCTAGTATTTAACATGGGTTACGATTGTTCTTTGAGATCTCAATTTTGAACTTAAATAACGAAGCAATAATAATAATAATAATAATAATAATAACAACAACAACAACAACAACAACAACAACAACAACAACAACAACAACAACAACAATAATAATAATAATAACATTGTCCTTTTTTGTCATTTTACATTTTATTAGTTATCTAACCGCTAACTTTACCGAACACAATCTTGGCAAACAACTATTTTAACAGCTATAAGCTATCCATTAATAAGTAACCGCTATCCGCTCCCCAAACAGCTATCCGCTACCCAAACAGCTCTTTTTGCCGAACAGAACCTAAGCCTTCTTTTTTATTTTGTATGCTTTAACTTCTCTGACGATTGATATAACAAATTTCCATGCTTTCATTTGATCAAGTATTATTTTCTTTTAGAGAACATTTAGTATAAGAACCCCAAGAAATTTTTTCTTGGGAAAAATCCTATAGCCCCCAAGTGAAAGTGAGAAATTGTGACCCTTAAATTTTTTTTTTCCCAAGGTTTAAATACAATCAAACATGATAAAATTGGTCAAATTTTTTTCAAATTTTTTGACCAATTAAATGCTATTTTCATAGAATTTTAAATAGATAGATATTCTTATTTAATTTTATTTTACTATATTTTGTGTATGCCCTATCAAGTATTGGAAGATATATAATATATTACATTTATATAAGGCGTTTTCTATTAGGGAAATTGAATTTAAATAATCTGAACTTCGGGTCATAGTAATTAAATAATCTAAACTTTAGATTTGGTTCTAAATAATCTGAACTTTGCCCTCGTACATTCTAGTAGCACGCCGCCAAGTCAACTAAAATTTATCCACCTTACCTTTCCCTTTTTTTCTTTTTTCTCTCCTCTAACCCCTTTCTCTCGCTGCTCTTCTTTCGGTCTCCCATGACAGTTTATCTCCTTTTCTCTTTCTGTTATTCTTCCTCCTCCCCCCCCTTCGAAATTTTCTCTTCTCTCTCCATCTCCGGAGAACCCAAGCCCCGACTCCACTTGACTGCTGACCTCCATGAACGATTCGTCGATCTTGTTACTCAGCTCGGAGGGCCCCATGGCCGGTGCCCTTTTCTCCTACTTTATTTTTTGTTTCTAGAATATTGTATCTGATATTCTGATGTTACACAGAAAATCGTCTACATTTATTGTGTTCTGCCTTCCATGTTTGACATTCTTTTGGTTCTTCTTGTTTGTTTATTTTCTTGTTTTTCTTCCATTTTCTATTTATTTTATACTCCCTTTAGATTCTTTTCATCTTTGTTGGCAATGTCTGCTTGTTGGTTAGATTAATTGTTTTAGTTGAAGAACAGTTTTTTGTTTTCTTTAGGAGGTGTCGGTTATAAGAAAATGAATCATAGATTAGTAGGTAATGTTGGTCATTTCAGTCTCTTTTATGGCTCGCATATATTATTAGTGGAGGAACCAACAACATTTACAATAATTCGAGCAAAATAGCTTACCCAGGGACGAAGCCAAAATTAAGTGTTTAGGGGGCAATCATTATAAATAATAATACTTTTAGGGATATTGGATTCTAATAATCCCTACTATCACAAATTGTATGACAATAATCCCTACTATCATTTTGGATTCTGGTGGTACAAAAAAAAAAAATTGTATTGTAGTGGTACCAAATCCATCACCACATTCTTTTTATTTTTTCCATGCCTACCCCATATTGTTTTTGTTTTTTTGGTTCCTACCCCTAGATAGGTAACAAAGTGTAGTTACTAAAACATTTTTAAAATTATTTTTTTGAGATTCCGAGCAATTATTATGATTTTTTAAAAGGAATAAAATTGAAAAAATCATAAAAAAATTGAAAAAAAATTGAAAAAAATTGGGAGAAATGCTGTAAATTCATTAAAAATCGTGGTAAAGTGTTATACAAAGTTTTGAATCAAATGCAACACAAAATCTATGACATTTAGCGTATACACTCAATTTTGTCCCACTACAATACAATTTTTTTTTTTTTACCACCAGAATCCAAAATGATAGTAGGGATTATTGTCATACAATTTGTGATAGTAGGGATTATTAGAATCCAATATCCCATACTTTTATTCTATGAAATATTTCAAAAATATATTTATATTAAAGGCATGATAAAAAAAAATAGACATTACTAAATTAGAAACTATGTAGTTTATTTATAATATACATATTCATTAATGCGCTACTTTAATTATATAAATATGGCACACATCAAATAAATTAATAATTTTGTTTATTTCATTACCTTCACTTTAATAAATAAACAAAATTTAGATTATTTTCAATTCTTTCGCATTGTAAACTACCCACAATCTGACTTTATCCACTCTTAATTTCTATGTACTAAACGAAAGAACAATAAATACTCTTACATTAATAAATACTAGGCCTCAACCCGCGCGATGCACGGAGTGAACTAAATTAGTATAACTTTATTCACTTATGTTAAAGTTGATAAAAGTTAATACAATATAATATATGGATGGGTTAGTATGAGGAGAATAGGTCAATTTAAATACAATGTTAAGATGAGGATATTGATCAATAATTGAAATGGGTCATATTTAGTGTCGCACTAAATAGAGCACCAGTCGACCCAATATGTACAATAGAGACTAGCCCAATCCATGGCAACCAAACCCTAACTTTACCCTAACCGACGCCCTCCCTCTCCTCATATAAATTTGGCATTATAAGACACCAAAGCCTATAGATATCTGCCTCCTTCATCACTCTGTCCATCCATCTAAATTAGTACGCCTATGTAATTCATTGATTGTATTTCTTGTTATATTATCCAAAAAAAAATTAAATGGGTAGATAGATAATATATGTGTTAAAAGAAATGAGTTTGTAGATATTAAATAAATGGTGGAAACTAATGCATTTTGTCTTTTCTAAGTGTATGATTGTTAAATAATATGTGTTAAAAGGTAAACAGGTTGCTCGAACTTTATCCGTTTAACTCATTGAGTTAAATGGTTTAGGTTCCGGTTAACCCGTTTATTTAAGTAAACGTTTCAAGTCAAGAAATTTCAACCCATTTATTTAATGGGTAAGTTTCAGGTTGAGAGTTCTCCTATCCGTTTAACTCCGACATTAATACGAAACCAACACAACATGACCTATTACCCAGTTCTAGCAAATGCTTAAATAAAATTATATAGTACAATCTCTCAAAAAAAAGGTTGTATAATACGTATTTACAATAAACCTAGTGCGAATTAAACTCGCATTGATGCATAATGTATGACACATATGTGTTCTTTAAAAAAGCACAACATTAAAGATAACATTAAATGAAAGATATGATAATAAGTTGTTTACACTAAATTCATAAAATTAGATAACATATAAAGGTCAACCATTCAAGTGAGAAAAGTATTATCCGTGCAACCTAAATCGAGCTAACGAATAATTATCCAATAGATGAGAATAATTTCATTGACGTCGTGGGAGCATAAAATTCATTACATATATATTTTATACTTCATTAATTCTTACATGCATATAATCCTTGTAATGCACCATTTATGGAATCTATGTAATATAATTTGAAAAATGAAAAATTAAACCATAAACATACCTAGAAAATAGAAATAATAAAATCCAAGCACAAAGCTCGTATAGTATATCGTAAATATCAAGCCTAGGAGAGAGAAAATTAAGTTGCAGATCATGGATTGAAAATATTAATTTAAAAAATAGAAAAATTGGAAAAAATAATTTATTTATCTGAATTTCTAAATTAAATTGGAGAACATGGATTGAAAATATTAATTTAGAAAATAGAAAAATTGGAAAAAAGTAATTTATTTATCTGAATTTCTATTGGTCAAATCACCTATAATTACTCTCCTTTTAATATTCCGTGGGGCCCACTAACTTTTCTATTATATATTATATAGATTATAGGTTCAAGAATTTAAAATTTATTGGGCCAATATTAATATTTTTAAACTTTGTAATCATATATTACAGTAATATCTATATTCCAAGTATATATGGGCGATTAAAATATATATATATAATATATATCTTTCTCCAAGTATATATGTGAATTGAAAAGGAGTAAGAAAAAGAATATGGGATAGCAAACTAAAATGGAAGTGATGAGGAGCTTTGCACTGTAAATAACAATTAAAATAATATTAAAAATTCTCTCCGTGTGTTTTTGCCGAGTGAGAGTCTTGCCCTAGAGTTTCTAGGTTACTGCCGCACCGTGTGACCGCTGCTTTGGCCGCCGGAGTCGGGAATCATGTCTTCCAAAGAAGATGGAAGCGAGACAAAGGGGAAAGGGATTATGGAGGAAACAACCAGAAAAGAGAGGACAGTGGTTCGATGAGAGGATATCGACGATAAAGGAGACGATCACTCAGCACTGAGCCTATGTCTGGTCGGGAAATTGTGGACAATGCGAAAGTTCAATGCTTTTGCCTTCATGAACACAATGGAGAAGATCTGGAACCCAAAGAATGGGATGGAAGCGAAGGAAATTGGAGCAAACCTATTCTTTTTCCAATTTTATCACTGGAAAGACATGGAGCGAGTCGAAGAAGGAGAGCCATGGCTGTTTGACAAGAGCATCGTTGTACTGTGGAGGGTGGAAAAAGGGATGAGGCCATCGGAGGTGGATGAAAACTGGAATATACGTCGTTATGGGTGCAAATATATGACCCTCCTTTTGACGGCAAGAAAGAGAAGAATATTAAAGCTTTGGCAAACTCCATTGGGATCTACATCAAAACGGACGAGGAATGTAGCACAGGATGGACGAAAACACTCAAATTCAGAGCCCTGGTGAACTTGAAAGAACCGTTCCCAGATGAAGTATGTGTCGAACAAAAGGATGGATCTTTAGTAATCTTAATGGTGAAGTATGAAAAACTACCGAACATATGTTACTATTGCGAAAGAGTTGGGCACGTTGAAGGAGACTACATGGAAAAGGAGGATAGCAATGACAATGGAGTTGTTTACAGTTAAGGAGAATGGTTACGAGCCTCACCATGGAAATCGAGTAGAAGGGGAAACAGCGACCATGCAAAATGGATTAGTCATGACTCAAGAGGAGGATGGCAGTGAAAAAATTAAGGAAGTAGCGGCAAGTCTTCAGAAGATTAGAATGGATGACAAGGAAGACAAGGAAAGCGCACAAGGAGAAATAATAGAAGATCAAACAAAGGAAAAGGTAGATGACAATTTGAATAATGCCTTGCACGGCGTTGAGACCGAGGGGTTAATGTGTATGGTACTGTAGCTGGACGATGGAAAAGGAGAAAAAGACAAACTGATAATATAGAAGAACTTGGTGAAGAAGCGGGAGGGCATGGGGGAAGAGGAGGCTAGAGGAAGCGGTGATGCATGAAACGCCAAAAAGCAAATCCCGCAAGGTGATGGTTGAGGGGAAGGACAAGGTTGAACACACTAAAGAAGCGGAGGCTGTGTCACAACCCCGGCTAGAGCCATGAATGCCCTAGCCTACAACTACCGCGGGTTTGGGAACCCGGAGGCAATTAATGCCCTAAGGGGAATCATTAATGAACAAGATCCCGACCTCGTTTTCCTTTCAGAAACGAGGCTGAAATCCGTAGAGATGGAAAGGCTAAGACACAAATTGCGCTATCAAATAGAATTTTTGTAGAATGTGTGGGGGAGGGCAGGAGAAGAAGTTGTGGTTTGGCAATGTTCTGGAAAACTCATCTCAACCTATCACTCAAATCAATGTCACAAAACCACATCGACATGGAGAACCTTGGGCAAGATGGTGAAACGCAATGGAGGGTGATTGGGGTATACGGGTGGCTAGAGGATGCGGAAAAATACAAAACTTGGGATCTTCTCGACATGCTCAATTCTGATGAGCTCTCATGGTTGTGCTTCAGAGATTTCAACGCAATACTTGAGGGAAAGGAGAAGTTTGGAGGAAACGGGGTTGATAGGGACCAAATGACTAATTTCAAAGCAACATTGATAGATGCAGTTTGACTGACCTGGGTTTTGAGGGGCACTCTTTTACATGGTCAAACAACTAAGGAGGAGAGAAGAATATTCAGGAAAGACTTGACAGATACTTGGCAAACGAAAAGTGGAGACGATTATTCCCATGGATACAGGTATCCCATCTCATGAAGAGAAAATCCGACCACTTACCCATCCGGATCGATTGCGAATGTGTCGGGCCTACAGGAAACGGGCAGGATCATGGGAGAAGAAGGTCATGCCGCTTGGAAAAGGCATGGACATTGGAAAATGGGTGCGAGGAAGAAGTGAAAGAGGCTTGGGGGCGAGTGAAGGAAATGTAGGACGGTAGTAAGCTGTTGAGCTGCTACCAGGCACTAAGAAAAAAATTCGGAAAGGGCACCAGAACAATCAAACTTTAAATCAAACAAAAAAAAGGAGGAAATTGAGAGACTCCAGGCAGTGGCCCAGACGGTGAAAGTCATTGAGACAATATGAGCCATCAATAAAGAACTGGATGCATTAGAGCGGAAGGAGGAAGTCATGTGGTTATAAAGAAGCCGACAAGCTTGGATAGCGAAAGGTGACAGGAACACAAGCTTTTTCCACCAAAAAGCCAGCATGAGTGAACGAAGGAACAACATTCAACAATTGCAAGATCAGAATGGGGAATAGGTATACGAGGACCGAGATTTTGGTAGTGTATTTCTTCGATTCTTTGATAACCTCTTTACTACCTCGTCCCTAGGAGATTGTGAAGAGATTAACAGTGTGTTGCAACCAATCGTCACAGAAGAACAAAACAAGTACCTCCTGTGGCTGTTCACGAGTGAGGAAGTTCACAGTGCATTACTACAAATGCATCCTCCAAAGGCTCCTAGGACTGACGGTATGCCTGCGCTCTTCTTTCAATTATTCTGGCACATTGTTAGGAATGATGTGGTAAGGATAGCCTTAAATATTTTAAATAATAACGGTTGCCTAGAGGACCTGAACAAGACTTTTATAGTTTTAATCCCAAAGGTGAAGTTTGTAAAGAGTCCAATGGATTTTCGACCAATTAGCTTGTGCAACACGATATACAAAATTGTATCAAAGACAATCGTTAATAGACTCAAAGATATCCTTCCACATATTATCCATGAGTCTCAAAGTGTTTTCATCCCAGGGAGAATGATTACTGACAATGTACTAGTTGCCTTCGAACATTTCCACTATTTGAAGAAACGGAAATGAACCGGGGGGTACATGACCCTAAAACTGGACATGAATAAGGCGTATTATAGAATAGAATGGGTGTTCCTGGAGAAGGTAATGAAATGCCTGGGCTTCCATGAAAAATGGGTCGAATTAATCTTGCGCTGCGTAACCACGGTATCCTTCGCCATTCTTGTAAACGGTTACCCCACGTAATGGTTCAAACCACAAAGAGGGCTTAGACAAGGCGACCCACTCTCACCATATCTCTTTATCCTGTGCATTGAGTATTTATCGTGCCTAATTCTTGATGCAGTAAAAAGGAAGAGGATACATGGAATCAGAGTGTGCAATGGAGCTCCAACTGTACCCCATTTATTTTTTGTTGATGACAGTCTGTTATTTGCTCGGGCAAACCAGAATGAAGCGGCACAAATCCAACACATTCTCCACTAATATGAGAAGTTGTCCGGGCAAGTGGTCAACGTCGACAAATCGGAGGTCTCATTTAGTCGAAACGTGAACGAAAATAAACAAATGCTCCTTCAGAGGTTAAGATTCAAGGCGGTCGAGGCCCCTCAACGCTATCTCGGTCTCCCAACAGTGATGGGTCGATCGAAAAGCGCAATCTTCCAAACAATTGTTGACCGAGCCTGGAAAAAGATGAAAGGGTGGAATGAAAAGACGCAATCAAGAGTTGGTCAGGAAGTTTTGATTAAAGCAGTCATACAAGCTATCCCAAGTTACTCAATGTAGTGTTTCGAAATTTCGAAACATGTTTGCGAGGAGGTATAAAAGTTTTGCAGGAATTTCTGGTGGAGAATTAAAACATATGGTAGTGGCTAGGGATGACAATGGGGCGAGGAATCCCCGAACCCGCTGGGGCCCCGCCCAGCTTTGGGGGAAAATCCCCACCCCCATTGGGGATGGGGATGGGGACGGGGACGATTTTTCAAAATCCGCTCGGGGACGGGGCGGGAATGGGGACAATTTCCCCGCCGGGGAAGATTCTCTGTCCCCATCCTCAAATCCCCGTCCCCGAAAATTTTAAAATTATCAAATAACTTCTATTCTAATTCAATATATATATATATATATATATATATATATATATATAGTTGGGATAAAGTAGTAATTTTCCAATTTTAAGTCAGAAACCCTAACCTAAACTCGCTTGAGCAAGTTAAATACGTTGTATTTTGAACAGGTTAAAAATCGGGTCCGATTAAAAATCAAGTCCGATTAAAATTTGGTTAGATTTTGGATAGCTTTAAAAAATCCCCGTTGGGGATGGAGAATCCGCGGGGATGGGGATGGGGCAAGAATCATTCCTCAAAGCGGGGATGGGGATGGGGACGGGGATATACTCCCCCTTCCTCGATCCGCCCTGTTGCCACCCCTAGCAGTGGCATAGCATGGGTTTTATGGGAGACCTTATGTAGCCCAAAGAGAAATGGTGGCATTGGATTCCAGAGGATGCACAATTTCAACCTAGTTCTATTGGCAAAACATGGATGGAATCTTGTGACAAACCCCAATACCCTTGCGGCAAGGGTATTGAAAGCTCGGTATTACCCCAGAACCAGCTTTTGGGAGGCTACTAACGGACATCAACCCGGCTACATATGGAGAAGTACTCTCAAATCCATGTTTTTACTGCATGAGGGAATCGTGTGGAATATAGGAAATGGAGCATCGACAAAAATTTGGAAGGACAAATGGCTCCCAAAGTCGACTACACATCGGATAGATACAGAGCCGAGGGTGCTGGATGCAGATGCATATGTAGCCGAGCTGATTGATCATGATAGCAGATCATGGAAGGTAGAACTACTCCAACAAATGTTCATCGAGGCACAAGTGAATGAGATACTGAGCATATCGCTGGGTGCACAAAATGAGGTGGATTATCTCAAATGGGCAGGGACCAAAAATGGCAATTTTAACGTGAAAAATGCTTATCATCTTGCACAACAACTGGAGAGAAGACAACTCACGGTGCACTGTTCTGGTGGATCGGGTGAATGGGATGGGAGATGGGTGAAACTGTGGAAAGCAAAAGTTTTACCGCGCGCTATTGAGCTAGTATGGAGGGCTGCGAGAAATGCCTTACCCATACAGGTAAATATAGTGAAGATGGGGGGGGGGGAGGAAGCTGACATTAAGTGCCTAATGCGTGGGGAAGCATATGAAACCACCACACACATTATTGTGGACTGTTAAACTGCGACAGTAATGTGGGCAAAAAGCCCGTTGAGAATTGTTGCGCAGATCAGAGAGGAGAAGGATTTTGGTAGGTGGTGCCATGAGCTGCTCGGGAAAGTGGATGATGAAGTCCGAGGGATTATACTGCATCTCATATGGCATATATGGACCAGAAGAAACAAGTGGGTCCATGAAAAGAAGAAATTGTAGTTAGAAAGGACGATATCTCGAGCTATGGACACTTGAACTTCAGTGTTAGCGAGGAAAAACATGAACAAGCACACAGGCACTAGGCACCAAGATCCGGAATTTTGGAAAGCCCCGGAAGAAGGAATAATTAAGGTAAATGTGGATGCACTGTTACAAGTACACAACCAGCACGGTTTGGGAGCGGTACTCCGAGATCACACAGGAAGATGTTTAGCTGTGGCAACGTATCGAATTAAAGTCGGTTGGGATTCAGACATAGCAGAAGCGGGAGCAGAGCGATTCGGGATGCAGGTGGCCTACACTCTGGGAATAAGGGAGATCAATCTCGAGATGGATTCCCAAGTGGTGGCGCACAGCCTGAAGACAGGAACCCTCAGAAGAGGGTATTTTGATTTTTTTTCTGAAAGACTGTTTCCATCTAATGCAATATTTTGATTATGTTTCTTTCAAATTTGTTAGGAGGAGTTTGAATAAGGTGGCTCTTGAAGCTGCGAAGTCAAGCATAGAATGTAATCACACCAAAGTGTGGACTGAAGGGGGGCCTGAACCTATGATGAGTGCGGTTCAGGAAGATAGTGTAAACTGCCTTGTAGTAAATTTTATCTGCTCTTCTCCTAAAATAAAATGGAAGTGATGAGATAAGGGAGTTAGTGGAGCACAAATAAATATACGAAAGTAGAAAAAAGAAGTAACTATCGGCAAAAAGCAAGGAAAAATGGAGCACAAGACATTGAGCTATAATTAAAATCCTTGCAGTTAAAGACCTTTGAACCTAAATCCTCAAGATATTACTTCAGATACATACCAACTGCTCCACCCATAATACATGCAAAATTGATGTGCAAAATACAGGTTTATCTAAGAGTCAGGGGGGCAATTGCCCCCATTGCCCCAAGGTAGCTCCGTTAGTGAGCTTACCAAAGCGAGAACACTCAAATTGAGCAAGAATAAATGGTTTATAAATAGGGAAGAGTTTGGAAATCACCGAATGAAAGAGCCTTGAGAAGAGTCAGTAGAAGAAGGGGAGAATCGTAGATTCCTTCGCTTCTGCCATGAACGACAAAGGAATTGCCCTTGGTGAGAAATCTCTGAGCGTTGTACTGATGCACAACGCTTCAATGTTGACAAATAAACATAGGAACAACAGAGATGAAGCTGAAACCAACTTCATCGTTCTAATTGTTAGAGAGATAAACAAATATGAAATAGTTGAACAAATAATAAGGGGGAGAGAATGAGAGAGAGAGAAAGAGAGAATTTGAGATGGATTCTCTGGAGATGGAAAGAGAGGGGAGAATTTTGAAGGGGGAGGAGGAAGAAGAACAGAGAGAGAAAAGGAGAGAGACTGCCATGGGAGACCGAAAGAAGAGTAGAGAGAGAAAGGGGTTAGAGGAGAGAAAATAAAAAAGGGAAAGGTGAGGTGGATAAAATTTGAGAGATTCTATCATAGTTGATTTTTTCTCAACTATGGTAGTTGAAATGTATATTTTCCCTAAAGTATACCTTTAACAAAATTGAAATTAATATATATTGATTAAAAAACTTGTTATAATAAGTAATCCTATTAATTAAGATATAATTTTTTTTTACAAAATTTAATATTTAAAGGATATATTACCAAAATTGTTTTTTTTTTCAACGATCATAGTTAAAAAGTATAAGTAACATCAATTCTACCATAAAAAATAAAAGTAAAAGTAAAAATATATTGATGAAAGTAACTTATTGTAATAGTTAATCCTATTTAGTGATATATATAAATTTTTTTGATACATATGGTTTTTTTTTATAAATTAATGATAATAAATTTTTCAACCACCATAACTGATTTTTTTCAGCTATGATAGAATTTTTAATAAATTTTAGCTGATTAGACCAATTAAAATAGCCAACACATCTTTTCCGCTGTTATATTACCCCGCCATCAAATTAAGGTCAACTTCACTCGATTGCGTATCTCATAAAAAGAAACCCAAGACAAATAACTTGTGAGTAACTAATTTAAATAATTTTATAATTTAGACATCCGTGCTTATGCGTAAAAAAATAGTGCAGAAAAGGGCATTGGGGCCCTCTGTGCGACTCGTTGTAGAAAAAGGGCAGAAAGAGAGAGAGACAAAGGTTGAAGAAGAAGAAGATTAGGAGAAGAAGCATCCCCATTCCCCCACAAATCTAACGTTTTTGAGTTTTTAATCAACACAATAATCAATCAAATTATACAATCCAAATACAACCCAACCCCTCTCTCTCTCTCATTGAAAAAGACTTGTACTTTGCCCCCCCTTTTCTCTCCTCATTCGAACATACATACACCGGAACACTACCACACAACACACTCTCTCTCTAAATCCCATCTCATCTGCCATAGTAAGTTCCGAATCTGAGTAACTCTCCTTTTTTCTCTAGCTTTTGCAGATTCGACTGCCATCTTTTGTGAAGAACAAACAAACCCTAGAACGAACAACCCTCTCATGTGTTGCGTCGATTTGTCTTTTCTGTTTCCTGGTTTTCTGTTCAGGGATTTGTTCCCTACGATGTAAGATTTCTGGGTTTTGTTTCCCTTTTCTGTTTCTGGGTTTGAATCATGTGGATGGATTTCTGATTTTTGTCGTCACTGAAAACAAGTGGGTTTTGTTTTCGTTCTAGGGTTGTTGGTTGCTGTTATCGAGATAATGATAGGTTGGTTGGTTGTTGTTTAGATAAATAACAGGTGGGATTTGTTCAATCTGATGTGGGTTTCTTGAGTTGGGGCTACTCACTAGATTTTCATCCTCCAACCCCAAGTATATTTTGAGAAGCATAAGCATAATATAGAAAGTGGGGTTGTTTTGTTTTTGAGTTTTGGGAATTAAGTTGAGAAGTGTTTGTGTAGTGGGCATGGTGGGGAAGGAGGAGGATTCCATCTCTACTTGGGGTCAGTATCAAGTTTCTAGCAACAATGCCCCTAAGACATTATGGAGATCTGCTTCATGGTCTTCCTCTAGGCTCCTTTCTGGTGATGATGATAAAGATAGTGAAAACCCTAATGCGAACTCGGGGACTACTCGTACCCTAGCACAGAGATCGGCTCCCCTAACCCCTCGTCCTCAGAATAACTGCAAAGCTAGGTCATGTTTACCACCACTTCAGCCTTTGTCGATTGCTCGAAGAAGCTTGGATGAGTGGCCAAAGGCCAGCTCGGATGATATTGGGGAGTGGCCTGGGCCGCTCACCCCGGGTGGTAGGGAGGCGAATACGGGTGGGGGTGGGGAGAGGTTGAAACTTGATATGTCCGCCATTCATAGGAGTTCGGATACGAATGGGGGCCTTGTTAGGAAGGATAAGATTGCGTTCTTTGACAAGGAGTGTTCTAAAGTGGCAGAGCATATCTATCTTGGGGGTGATGCGGTAGCTAGGGATAGGGAGATACTGAAGAAGAACGGAATAACCCATGTGCTCAACTGTGTTGGTTTTGTTTGCCCGGAGTATTTTAAGGCGGATTTTGTGTATAGGACGTTGTGGCTTCAGGATAGTCCGACGGAGGACATTACGAGCATACTTTATGATGTTTTTGATTATTTTGAGGATGTTAGGGAGGAGAAAGGGAGGGTCTTTGTGCACTGTTGCCAAGGGGTATCGCGTTCCACATCGCTTGTGATTGCTTATCTTATGTGGAGGGAAGGGCAGAGCTTTGATGATGCGTTTCAGTACGTGAAGGAAGCTCGGGGTATTGCCGATCCAAATATGGGATTTGCTTGTCAGCTGCTGCAGTGTCAGAAAAGGGTCCATGCTTTTCCTCTCAGTCCGAGCTCGTTGCTTAGGATGTATAGGATTGCACCCCATTCTCCATATGACCCTTTGCATCTTGTCCCGAAAATGTTGAACGAACCATCTCTTTCCGCACTTGATTCTCGTGGGGCGTTTATCATCCAATTGCCCTCGACTATTTACGTTTGGGTTGGAACGAGCTGTGATATCATTTTGGAAAGGGAGGCGAGAGGGGCGGTATCTCAGATTGTGCGTTACGAAAGGGTGCAGGTTCCGATTCATGTCATTAAGGAAGGCGTGGAGCCACCCACTTTTTGGGATAATTTCTCCAAGTTTGTACTCGAAAAATCTGCTAATGGGTTAAAGCGCGGTGATCGATCGTTTGGTATACCCGGGGAGAGAAAAGTGGACTTGTACGATGTTGATTTTGAGATATTTCGAAAGGCCATCCAGGGGGGTTTTGTGCCGCCGGCTTCATCATCAGAGGCCGATAACGAAACTCGTCTCCCAGCACGAGAGAACAGTTGGAGTGTCTTACGACGGAAATTTGCCTTGGGCCATATGAAGGACTTTGTCTTGTCTCCCAGATTGGTTCTCAACAGATTTTATTCAGATTCTATGCTGAACATACCTAGAGAAACCATTGCCTTGAGTCGTTCTCATCTCTCTGAGTTTACTTCTGCTGCATCCTCCATATCTTCGTCGCCTTCATCTTTGTCATCATCTTCCTCCTTATCCCCACCTTACCTTTCCCCGGACTCTAATTCCTCTGATTCAAGTAACAATTCCAAGTATTTTTCAGAGTCCCCTTCAGACCCACCACTAACATCAACTCTGTCCACATTCTCTAGCATGTCTCTTCTCTCATCGAAAACCACAGCAAGTGTATCTAATAACTGCTCGGACCGTGTCGAGGTTAAGTTAGGTTCACTGCCTTTGAGATCAACCACTTCATCGTCATCTAAAAGACATCTCTCACTTGCTGAGCGCAGGGGGAGCTTATCCAAGTCTCTTAAGTTGCCAATTGTGAATTGTTCTGCTGATGAGCAAATTGATGGTGGCATGGGCGATGTTGCCTGCATCTCATTTGAGCTGGAGAAGGGAGGAATCATTAAGGATAGCAAAGCTTCTAGTGACCATATAAATGTTGATTGTGAGAACTTATCGAGCAGCCTTGGGGCTTGTCATGAGGAATCTGGTTTAGCAAGTGCCCGTGATAAAATAACAGAAAATGATACCTTCAATGGAAGATCAAATGTTTCAGCAGTGTCAACTACTTCAGCTAGTTGTAAATCTGTGGAACCTTCAGTCTATTGCTTACCAAATCTCGAGAAGTTGTCAATATGTGAAGCACGTGCTCTTGATTCTAGTTCAGCGTTTGTCATCATGGTGCCAGCCACGTCCAATGCCACGTTTAAGAAGATATTTCTTTGGGTTGGCAAGTTATACAAATCTGATCAGATTGAAGTTCACACTAATAGGGATGTAGGTGGTGTAGAACTAATCGATTGGAACCAAGTTGTTTCTGATATTCTGGCGCGCGTGGATCTTCCAAAGGACACCAATATTGAGGTATGATTCAAATGTTTCTTGTTATGTGGTTAGCCTATAGTTTTATGTACATGGATCTGTGTCATCTTAATAGGGGGGATTTACAGTAGCTAAAGTATTGTAGATAATTTCAGGATAGAAGTAACTGCCTTTTTCTTGGAAACTTGAATTCTTCATTTCACCTATTGGACACTATTGGATGTTGGGAAGTTTGGCACCTAACAGATGCTTGTGGAAGAGATTTGTATGAACATTCAAACAATGCTAGATAGACCTGACGCCTTGAACTTGTTCAATCTGTTTGCCTAGTAGAGTTGTACTTGGCTGAAACGGTTTTATGACAGCTAGACCTGCTAGTTCAGGCGGGCGGGTCAGTTTCAGGTTTATTTAGGTTTTGGGTTTGGATATCGTGTTCATAACTCTAACTTTCAGGTGGGTTTGGGTCGATTTTCGGGTCTGTTCAAATTCTGCCAGGTCTAAAATGGAATCTTGGATACTTTGTATCCTCAGTCCTGTATTTTACATGGCTGCATCTTCAAAGTTTTCATAACTGTTGAAAACGCTCTGCTACGGTGCTTTGGTGGAAGCTATAGTTTCTATTGCAAGGCACCTCATAGTAAGATTCTGAGCTTGGTGCCCTTAGAACCTACTATTTGCTTTCAATGTTTAAATCTGTTTCATAAAATGTCTTTGGAATTAAGTTCTATGTATTCTTTGTTGATGTGGTCATGGATGATGGTGGCTCTGATATTTATAAAAATGGTTCCGACATCCGTGTGATAGTAATTTTTTTAATATAAATTTTAGTAATCATAGAATATACTCCCTCCGTCCCATACCTATAGTCCATTCCAGTTCTAAGGAATGGAAGTTTTCAAGGTAATATCATTCATTGCACTGTTTTATGTTGATTTTTAGAGGAGAGGGAAGAACTTTAATACCATTAATTAATAGCTAAATGAGACAATAGTTTTTGGGAATACCATAAAAGAAAGAAAGATGAACTAAAGGTGTGGGATGGAGGGAGTAGATCAATAAGACACCAATGGGGTGTCTGTGTGTCATGTATACATATGATAGTAATGCTTTATGATGATTGGAAAGAGGGCTCTTTCTTTTCTTTTTTTTTTTTAAAAAAATAATTTGGTTACCTCATGTTTGTCTCGTTCTTAATGTGACATTTGCTAGCTACACAAGATTAAATTCTCCAGGATAATAAAGAATTTATCAGTGGGCAATTCTTCTGTTGCATCATCCATGATTTACACCTCTGCTATATATACAAAATTGGAAAAGGCATTTCTCAAAGTTGAGATCAATTTCTTTACATAAGAGATCATGATGATGAAGAGGGCATGGCCCTTTGTATATTTTTTGTATAAGTAATCAAAAGATGCATTGCAGAGCCAAAGACACCAAGGTGATGCTGCCCATGTACCAACGGGCGAAATACAAAGACATTATGCCCTCATCCATGATTTTTCAACAAAATCTAAAATATTGAAATTTCTATCACCCTAAGCACAATAGTCCAACTGTACAACATCCTCAAAAAGTAGAGCTTGAAATTTTGACGGGACAAAGCCTTGTCTCTAAAGATCTCTGTCCATTTTTCTCCATCCAAGTTGGCCTTCATCTGTGCATTGCTAATGAATCCATGACTGATTTTGTCAGAGGGAAATATTCTGGTAATTGTCAGGTTAAGGTCTTCTTTCTACATAAGACTAAAGTGTAAACAGTACGTGTAGAGTGATACACTTTGACTTTTCTTATTATATAGAATGTGGGTGTTCTTGACTGAGTTATACTCATTTTCCTGTTTTGCAAAATTTATCTTTGAAATGTAGCTGCACATGTTTTTCCGCGGAGTTTGTTGTTGTTGTATCTTTGAAATGTAGCTTCCTCCATGGCTCCATCCACATCCAAGGTTGGCTTTGTCCCTGAGTTGGAGCGACATAGTTTAACATAGTTTACTACTCCTTTGTGTACTATCATAATTAACAATTCTTGTATTGGTCAATTCGAGATTATATGCTCGACTAGTTTTATTTCTTGCAGTTGAACGCTCATGTAAACCGTAGAACTGAGTGAGAGTTATATGTGTTGTTTTGTCGGGTGTCCAGCTTATTTACAGAGATAACTTTATTTTCAGTATGACTTGATAATTCATATTGATCATAGTTTGGTCCTATTGGTCCCTAGTTGAATATTGTCTTGTTTTGTTTTGATTCATTTTCGGGGTTAATTCATATAGTGCACTGGTAAAGGATAACAAGAGAAAAGAAATAAATGACTCGAAATAAAAGCAAAGTGCCGATATTTCCTCTTCCAGTGCTTGGATTGAAGAATAAGAAATATAAGTCCCGTATTCCTTGAGTGTTTCTGTGGTTGGTTAGACAATTTTAGGAGGGGAACAATACTCTTTTCAAAACAATTGCTTGCTGCTGAACATACACCAAATTAGAGAGCAATATCAATATGTTTGGGAAGCTGAAATTTTCTCGGCAATTAACCAATCATGAGAAAGATGCCATTCTCGGAACTGTTTGTTTTCCTTTCCCCTTAAATTCCTCCATCCAGAGGAGTCAGGAGAGCAAATTGTTTATTTATAAAGATACGACTTGCTAACTTCTACAGTACCCGTAGCAAATTGTTCCTATATGAAGATGTGATTTGCAGACTATTACAATTCCATTGTTAGAAATGTATAATTTTAGCATAGGTTTACTCATTTATATATCAATTTAACTTGAAACATGATTCAAATATCATGACCGAGTTTTCTTTTCTTGAAAAACATAATTGGTCGTGTTATGTGCTTGATTGTTACTGTAAATTATTTCTCAGATGGTGCAGCATGCCATTCATGGTCAATTACCTATATATGGTTGGAATAATGCCTTAGTAATCTGGAACCTGACCATGTGTTTACATAAAGGCAATATAGGGATGCTGGTCTACCTACCTTTTTGCCTGTTTAAAGTGTCATTTTTGGGTTTTGATTTTCTTTCTAGGTGATTTGCTTAAAAAAAAAAAAAAAACCTTAAAAAGCAGTATTGTCTTTAATACCAACTTTAAAGGTTCTGAGAAATATATATCGTTTGCATACTTTTGAATGAAGGAACTCTTGTATCATAAACTTTAAGGGGAATAGAGGCTAAGATCTGCCAGCATAAACTCTGAATACTGCACCATAATGTCTGAGAATAGCTAGATATTTTGTATGCTAACTTTTGTATCATAAATATGGGGAAAATGTTTTTATTATGTTACGTGGAGAGTACCTACTGCAAATTTTATGACGTACATTTTGGAAAATATTTTTCAATTTAGCACCCTACCATTCAAGTGTAATTCTTTTTAAATTTATTTAAAGCTCAACGCAAGAATTATTAGTTAACTTGTAGATAAATTCTACTTCAAGAATGAGGATAGTGAGTAGTCGAGTAGAAAGGACAGTGTCATTTTTGGATGGTTGGAATATCTTGTCTCTATATACTTGACACCTTATGCCTTTTCTAATGACCATTTTAATGATATATGTTATGCAATGGGTTTCAGATTATCAAAGAAGGAGAAGAACCAGTAGAGTTCCTTGAAGTGTTGAATACATCATAGCAGTACAGTAACTTGGGAAAAATATGTTCATCCATTGCTTCTTTGTTAGGCATTTTGAACAAACATTGCCTCACAAAGCATTTGAGGTAATAATCTTTGCTTCTGATTTGTTCGGTGCAAAATGCAAAAGGAAATATCCTACTGCTCACATTGTTGTGCCTGGGTTTCCTGTGTTCCTTAGTTATTAATATATGCTTCAAATTCTTGAACATTTTCTGGGAGGACTTGATTGTCAGTCTCCGTGTTTCCTTGGGGAGTGTTTGGTTAGTAAATTTTCCGGGAAAGTTGGTCAACTTTTCCAAGTTGATAAACTTTCCTTTGTGTTTGTGTATAATGGATGGGAAAATCTTTTGTGAGGTCTATTATTTCACATTCAAACTGAGGAAAAATCTTCCCATGGGTAGGGTAAGGAAAGTTTTTCCTAGAAAAATTTTCCAGGATTCTACCAAACGCACCCTTAGCTCCTTTCTGGAGATGATTGTTTTTTGTTATGGTTGCCTGTGGCATGGATGCTTGTCGATTGCATCCTTTTGATGTGCAGTTGATTTCGTGCAATATCATGCTCTATCATTTGTTTTGTAGCAGAGATTATCACTTATGCCTGTGATGCCTCCTGGGTTTATGACAGGGATATATTCTTTTGTTTCCTGAAAATTGGTTACAATGTAGGATTTTAGAGAAAACCTCACTACTTGTTTTCACTTGCATATTATTGAACCTGTCATATATTTTGATGTATTTTATAGCCTTCTTTCCTCTCTACTTTTTTAGGGGCTGGTTGGACCCATTCAATTGAAAAGTTGATGATGCCTTGCTTTAGGAAATCCCTTGTGATTTTAAGATATTAACTGATGATTTGAGAATGCTACGGACTTTCGATCGTCTTATTGTCGCTTATCTTGTGAAGTTCCATTTATCTGCACGTTTTTACTGTAGTCAATTAGTAGTGGTTATGCCTTTTTTCAGGTTCTTACAAGTATCTAGGAGGATCCTTGATACTAATGGGAATTTTTTTTTTTTTTTTTTTTTTGGGGGGGGGGGGGGTGGGGGTTGGCAATACATTTATGGACCTTTTTCTTGTCCATGCTCTTCTCCAATAGTTATGGCTTGGCAATAAATAAGCCAGCGGTAGAATAAACCGATTGAAAAAGAAACTTGGAGGGGCTTTGCTGGAGAGAAAACTGAATTTTTGAAGTGATTGTTTATGTTGCCCCTTGTGTATCTCCAAGGCAGATGTGGATGACCTTTACCTAGAGGTTTGAACTCCTTATGGTGCCATGGGCGTCCATCCATGTGAACTTTAGATTAAAAAGCCCTAGGTGGAAAAAGGTGCAAAGAGGTCTTGCAGCCTAGGCGGGGGCTCTGAGGCACTTATAGTCTGTTTGGTTATTAGAGGGGGAGGGCATGGAAAAGGAGAGGACATATTTCTATCTTGTTTGGATTATAAGTGAAGGGGAATGAGGGGTAAAAGGGTTAATTGTTGTGTTTGGATTAGAAAATGGAGGGTAGGGGAAGAAAATGAAGCAGTCATTATATTATATTAATAAAGCTATTTTTTTAATGCATAATGAGTTCTTCTCTCCTCCTTTAACCCTCATTTTGAGGGAGATGAATTGGGGGGAGGGGGGTGAATGATACCCCTCCCCTTCGATTTATTTTTCCAAACAAGGGTAAATGGAGGTGAAGTGTTCCCCTCGCCTTTGATTTATTTTTCCAACCTGCCCTCGTATTTATTTTTCCAAACAAGGGTAAATAAAGTAGACCTCTTGTATGTACTAGACCAAATATGGATGGTATGTCCTTGGGCTCATGCTTCACAAATGGGGTATTTAGACAAGGTTGATCTCACCAGTCACGATATGTCAACGCAGATTACTGGAATACTCGGTATGACTTTTCAGGAGATCCTACCAATGGGTCAAATAAACTTGCTGTGATGAAATGTACTTGTGATAAGGTTTGATTCGACATGTCCAAGATTGGGTTTGGTTTGTATTGCATTGATGTCAAGGTTCCATACATGTGAAGAAAAAAAATACACTCGTAGATTGTTTGTTGAAACTGAGATTTCCGTGGTTGAAAGTTAGGTGCCTTGCTGATTGCTATATGTACCCCAATTGTTATATGTTCATTCAAGTGATTTGGTTTACCATGCATCTTTTATGCAATCCATGGCAATGCTGAATTTTCACCTCACTTGCAGGTCTTTTGCAGGGATAGACACACAGCTAACCTGGATTGTACAGTAAAATCTGATGCCCTCAAAATGCATGCCCTTGTGAATTTCTCCAAACTGATTTAGTCAGTCAAATTGCCCTTGTATATTCAGAATTACTGCTAGGATTTCTACTTTTTCCATGGGATTTTCCAATCTTCATATAGTAGTACTAGTAGCAGCAATAGTAGTAGAACAGTCATTTTGGGAGACCGCTTGATGCAGAAGCGGTTTATGCCTAAACATAGACAGACAGACATTTTGTTTAAAAATGTAGCATTGATTTTAATGGTAGAACAGTCATTAAATGGCAGACTGATCACAGAAGAAAGCAGTTTAGAGTTGATCATCTCCAGATGCCGCTTGTGTCCCTTTTGGGATTTTGAGTCAAGCAATTGAATTGATCCAGTTTCGAGTTTCTAATAAAGGCAGAAGAGTAATTTTTTCATGGTGTTGGGAATCATTTTAATGTGAATGTTGCTCTCATTGTGACGAAGCTTTCTGCAACTCTCAACGGCTTTTGGGTATGTCTGGTTTAGAGGAAATACAAAACGAGCCATAGCCATAGATACACAGTTAAAGGGAAATACAATTACGAGTATGAAAAGCCCACAAAGGCAACTTGAGCTCTGGTATATGAAACTCGCTCCAAGTAGACCTGTCAATTCGGTAAATACGTGTTAGAGGTATATCAAGTTCAAATACTTCGATTTCAGGTCAATTTAAGGAGTCATGGACGTGGATGGATTTTCTTCCAAAAAGATCGTCTCCAAATGCTTTAACCTGTTCAGTATGTATAAGTATACGATTATCTTCTTGTGACCTTAAATTATTAAAAGTATTTCAATTTAAATTAGAGAAATAATACGTGATTGAATTGTGTTTATAGTTTAATAATCACAATTCACTAATTTCAATTAAAAGTCACCGTTCCTATAAAATTGAATTTAAAATAATCAAGTTTCTAGGTGAAATGGGTGGGTCGGATTTGACTAGCTAACTTGCTGATTTGTCTTGTTCAAATAGAGAAAATCATGTTTAATATTCAAAACCTTCAGGCAGGTTTAAGTTGGATTATTGAGTTGGGTCAATTTTTGACAAATCTAACTCCAGCTTTTGAGGTCTCACAAAACTATGCATGCTACAGAGACAAATAAACTCACTTATAAATTATACAAATTCTCATTAGATATTCCATCCATTTCAAAATAATTCAAGTCAAATTATCAGCTTAGAAACACTCTTAAAATTAAAAATTATCAGCTTTAATTAATAATTTATTCAAATATATTAGAGTTTATTATATAAGGCTCTGTTCTTTTCTGCGGTATTTTGCGGTATGGTGTGGTGAAGTGTGGTGGAATTGTGGTGGGTGTGGTGGAATTGAGATAGATTATTGGTATGTGGGGTAAGTGATGAGAGAGAATGTAAAAAGTAGAGGAGAAAAGTGAGGAGAGAGAAAAATAATGATTTGTGGTAAAGTGTGGTGAGTTGTGGCAAACTGTGGTATGTTGTGGTACTGTGGTACGCTGTGGTACCGCAGTTTGCCAACCGCAGAAAAGAACAAGACCTAAATTTTTCATCATCAAATTGAAGTTAAAATTACTTTTATAAGAAGACATTTTACAATTCTCCTATAAATTGGTTTATGGATAAATTGAAATGGAGGTAGATTATATAATTTGGTTTGATGGAGTTATCTTCACTTTCTTGGAAGTACAAAACATGATCACATGATTCACATATACTAATAACTTAGAAATTATGTTGGAACTAAGCAACAACTTTCAATATGATTCTGCTAAGCAAGGATTGATAACTTATTTTATGTAGATTTCTGAAAAAAATATCTACGGAAGACATATTTATGACTTGGATAGTCACGAGGAAAAAAAGTTTTCTTAAAAATTTATTTTATAAGAAAAATAATTTTGAAAAAATATCTCATAATTGATAATGTTTGGTAAGATGGAAAATATTTAGCGAAAACAGTTTCCTATTTAAAGTGGAAGCAGGTGAAGAGGTTTATAGTTCTTTTGATCCTTTTGATAGTACCTTGAGATGCTCGTACAAATCCGTGATAATACCCTTAAGAAAGTACAAACAGAAAAGAAGACATTTGAAAAATTATGCTTAAAGAACATTGCAGCCTAGAAGTTTAGAGTTCGATTTGTACTTGTGCGTCATTTTTTGAGGTTGTGTGTGTTCATTATCATTGTTGTATTTTATTGGTTAGCTTATGTTTTGCAAAACTATGCATCAATGCAGACTTTTTAACCATATGAACACTTTGAATATTTTTTTTTTAAAAAAAAAAAGCAAAAAGCACTACAAGGGAAGAAAAATTAAATCATAGTTCACAAACACCTACAATGTACCCTCGAATTTTGAGAAAAGTTCAAAGATATTTGTATCAAATCACAAGACCCTGACAATTGGAAGAACCAAAAGGGGAATATTAAGATGGAAATTAGATTTTCTATTTCGGGGACCAGGGAAGGGTCTCATCACAAAGGTGCAATATAGACAAATCTTGCCTTATATTTCGGCAAAAAGCTGCTTCCAGGACCTGAACCCGTGACAGTAGTTGCCTTGTATTACTAGGATTTTTGTGCTCAAAACAGCTAAACTTTCTTCAGAACTCATTTGCACCAAAACATCAGACAAATATGAGCTATAAACCCGGAGTTGGCCCATAGGGGGTAGAGTTCTTCCACTATAGATTTTGTTCATTCACAGTACTCAATCTCGAGACCTTGCTTAAAGGGGAACAAGTGTCAAACCAACACTTCGAGCCAACCTGTATCGCAGTAATCAACTCGTTTTACCAAATGAAAATTGAACCTGATCTGGACCTAACATGAAGAGCCTGCTATGTTACTCGGACTCGGGTACGCGTGTCCATATCGGACATGGATACGGTTGTCGGACTCAGCTATTTTAAAGAAATTGTATACATTTTCATTGTAATTTGAAGCGTCGAGTGTCGTACCCTTATCCAGGTATCAAGGGTCCGACACGAATACAGCAAGGAAAATAAAGAGTCGGAGTAACACAGGGAGCTTGTATGCCAAATTTACACACTCTGAAGCAAGGATCTACATAATGGGAAATCAAAAAACTCTTCAAACATTGCTATATAAAAGGCAAACTGACAAACAATGCAATTTTCTACCTATATCACTATTTTAACTGGCCAATGAACATAAGAACTAAAACCAAAACTAATACTCCGAAATCTTGTTTAAGTGAGCTATGGAAGGGTTGGATAAAACTTCATCCATTACAATGAAACTTGGAGCCCAACTAAAGGTGGAAAGAGAAAGTAAGATGGTAGATTATACCTAGAAGAAGTAGCTGAGCTTAGTCGTCGTTCTTCAATGTAGCAGTTTTATCCCTAAATTTTGCAATTTAGAGAAACTAGTTCCAATTGATCCAAGATCTAGACAGTTCTCAACCTACAACAGAACATAAGAATATAACAAAAAAAAGGAAATTAGGGCCTAACCATCGAGATGAACAGAAGAGGACCCAATGCCTATGCCCCTGCTTCATTAGACCTCATCTGCTCGCGCAAATTCTCATCAGCATTCTTCAGGAACTCATCCCAGCCGCTCCCAGGGCTCATGTCTATATAATCATACGGAACCGCCATCTTCAAACCAGGGCGTACGGTTTGCTGGCTCTCTACAACTCTCAACTCAATCTCATCGCTTTCCAACTTCAACTCCAGCTCCTCCCAATCAAACAGCAAAGGCAGCGTAAATGCACCCCAAGGATTGAAATCCAACAATTTGACCCTCGTGTCTTTCGTGACATAAACGTCGAACGTGTAGTTCTCGGACTTGAATCTCCCTTCGACATGATCAATGAAGAAGTCCCGAATGAGCTCTTTGAGCTCGTCTTTCTCCTCCACGAGAGAAGGGTAATAGGAAGTGACCTCGCGTTGGGAAATGCCCACAAGTTGTCCACTGTGGACAAAGCATCGGAACTCCATCTCGGGCCTCATCGATGGGTACCATTTGCGAAGGGCAAGGTAGAAGCTCGTTGGCCTTGACAGAGTCTTGTCAATGCAAGAGTCATACGCGTGGCACAGATCGTGGACAACCGAGTCCGAGGACCTTAATAAGAGGGCTATGTCGCTGAATGAGGTGCATTTGAGGGTCCCCGTAGTGCTAATCCAAGCGGTGTCCTTGGGCGAACTCCAATTCAGCTTGGGGAAGACTGCACCTCCGAGGGATTCAATGGACTCCTTGATCTTCATTTCGAGTTCTGGGAAAGAAGGGGGCGGTTGAGGCTTCTCGGATTCGTCGTCTGAACCTTCTGAAACTTGGAAGTCCTCCTCATCTTCGGGTTTGTGGATTCGGTTGGGTAAGGCATCCTCGTTGGTGACCGATGTAGGGAGAAGAAACGGTGCAGAGTCTTCCAGCAAATACTGTACGAAGGATTCCGGGAGTTCGTGAATGATAGTTTTTATCGACACAGTCTTGAATTGCGGATACCACTCTTGAATCTGACAATGATTTACTTCTTCCTGCTTCATTTTCTGGGACAGAAAAGCAAAGTACGCAGTATTACGAGAGGAACTAGAGAAATGTCTTTCCAACCAGTATAAGCGAGCACAACAAGTAAACGCAACATCAACAGCAATATGTCAAGTAAGAAATCCTGATTGTGTCAGAGCTAATTCACCTTGAACCAAGAAAATGTATCATATGTTATAATTTACTGACCACAAAAATATGACCTAAAATACCCCCCTCTCCAAAAAACGGCCCACCTTCTAACATTATGGTGCAGAACTATTTCAAGGCAATCACCGTTCCATTTGGTTATCTGCCCAAGGGCATAAGCTCTCCCACCAGAACTAGCCTAAGTGACAACAAGCACAGAATAGCAAGCTAGCCTCTTTACTCAGTATAGGCTATCAGAAACTCATATGAATTGGGTATGAAGAACGAAGTTGTCCACAGTGTAAACAGCAAAATAACAACATTGGGCCTTGGCTAAGACGGAATATATGCAGTAACTGCCTAAACCAAAACCAAAACTCCAAAATCCCGTCATTGCTGTTCATCGGTCCAGGACTGGACCGAACTAGAGTGGACTAGACTGGACCGAAGACCGAACAAGGGACTGGTCTGGACCGAGGACTGGACCAAACCTTTTTCGGCCCAGGACTGGACCGACCGAAAAAAGTTCGGTCCTGGACTGGACTGACCGAAATGGACCGAACAAGGGGCATTTTGCTATCAAGTTTTGTGTCAACTCACAACATCAAAGTTCAAACTCATAAAACATCAAAGAAAAAGGGCAACATGAATTGTATAACAATTACACAAAAATTAAACAAGAATTAATCGCAGCCACTGGTTCTATTCATATTCATATAACTTGTAATTCATACATGCCTCATTTTTTATCAAATCAGTCTTCTTCCCTTTAAAAAATCCACTCCAAATCAAACAGATGTTTTTGATAAAAAATACAGGCTGTAGAGGGAAGAAGAAATTAAATCCAACCAGTCTCAAATCCTCCCTTCATCCACCATTGTTGCACAACCAACAAAACCCTAAAAATGCAACTTAATGGAACGTGAATAGAATTCACCCCTAAGCAATTGCAGTTGGCACAAACACAGAGAATCAAAAGTAGGGAGGATCCAACATCAAATGCAACTTCACACACCATTGTTGCTCAATCAACATAAGTATTTCATATCCTCTTTTTTTGAATAAAGAAGAAACTAGTAACACTGTCACAGACTAACAGTAGACAGTAGATCTCCAGACTGGAGATCTGAACTTACCCAGATCTGGCGAGTGAGAGTGACGACGTCCAGTGAGGAGGTCGTGTGGGTGGAGGCCGGAGAGACTTCGAGGCTGCCGGCTGAGGAGGTCAGAGACAGAGAGAGGCGAGAGTCACAGGCCGACAATGACTCAACGGTGAGAGACAGAGAGAGCTCAAAGAGGCGCTCGTAGTCGTGGACTGAGACAGTGAGAGAGGAACTGAGAGACAGAGAGAGGCGCTCGTGGATTTTGAAAATGAAAATTGTATTGAATAGCAGAGAGAGGAGAAAAGTCAGTAAAGTGGCTCACATGAAAATCCTAGGGATTAATTCTTATTCGGTTCTCGGTCCAAACTTTGGTCTTTTAGTTCGGTCTGGGGACTGGACCAAAGACCGAACTTCGATATTTTCTGGATCGAGGACTGGACCGAATTATATTCGGTCCTTTCGGTCCGGTCCTCGGTCCAGTCCAGTCCAATCCATTTTTCGGTCCGAACTGGATTATGAACAGCCCTACCCGCCAAGGCAAGGTATGGAGGGGCTGCATGTAGCCGTCTTACTCCTAAATGTTGCAATTTAGAGAGTCTGATTCTAGTTGACCCAAGATTTAGAAATCGTTCGCTACCTACTACTCCATGGAAAAGGAATAGAGCTGTAGGGGAGGTTTGATGAGACATTTTACTTTAATCCATTACAACCCTAAACCCTAAAAAAATAATCTTTTCCAATTATCCAGATTATGAACAATAATACTCAAAATGAGATGCATAACCCCTTTTCCATTAATAGGTACCATCTCTAAATCTATGCATTCTAAATTAAAATAAGATTGAAATTTCATATGGTTTCAATCTTCCATTCAATATCATATATATCAAATGAAGTGAATGAACTTGAGAACAAGTTCATTCATACTTCATTAGCAAGAGAACTTCATTCAATCATCTCCATAACAAACACAACTCCAATTTCTAAACCGAAGAAGCACAATTCCAATCTCAATCCTCACAAATACTGCATTTCAATCTCCCAGCCAAATCCATTAAAACAAGGGAATAAGAAATCGAGCAAACAAGATAACAAGTTCTACAACAGCCAAAATTCACATTTCATTAACGAACACTGTTCCAATTCTGAATCTAGTTAATCAACACCGCAAATCTCCATGTGGGTTCGAGAAAAACATGCCAACATCACAAGAATTGAACAAGATATGAACCAAAGAATTGTACCTGATAAAGAGTGAACCTTAAATAGGGTTTGACAAGCGTCAATTTGGTAAATATATTGCACAAAAAAAGGATGAACTTAAGCATAATATTGGAGAATTTGAAGGGATTGGTGCAGGCGATCTTCTAATCAATTGGTGCTTAGATTAGTGACCCTTGAGCAGCTTGAAGTCGATAATCTCAAATCAAGAGAAAGAGTGACAGAGAAGTTCTGGAATATTGAAGGGAGAGTGGGAAAGTACACAAGCTTTCTTTAGATTTTGTTTTCTATCAGAAGAATTGAAAGCAGACTACTTAACTTATAAAATTCTAGAGAACAAACAGAACATACAGCTAGTGCAGGTAAAAATGTGGGTTCGGGAAATACAGGTTCGGTCAATATTAAAATTTGGACGAAAAATTTGATGTCTAGACCGCATTTTTTTTGGGTCAGATGGGGTCGTACCATTCGAGCTAAATTTGGGTCAAAATCAAGTTCGGAGAGTAGAAAAAGAGAAGTATTGTGTCCGAATATCATATCAATTTGGTCGGTCAAAATCGGATCTGGGTCAAACTGAGTGCTTTTCGGATCGAAAAAATACAGGCATTCACAACAGACAAAATTTTGCCAGGCTACATACAGCTTAGTTAAATTAATGTTTTTGCCCAGGTAGTTCTGGCATTGGCGGATCTAGACTTTGAAATTAGGGGTGTCCATTTGACAATAGTAACCATTGCATATATTCGGGAAAAAATTAGACAAACCATCAAATATTTCAAGCATACAACCAAAAGTACATTAGATAAGAATTTGAGATAGTGGCAAATTGTTCTGATTCCATACGATTTTTGTTTTTCCAAATATTTTGACGAAAAATACACTAGATTGGAAAGAGAAAAAATGGATATTTAGATAATATAGAGTACATTTCCCATGGCAAGGTGTGGCATAGTACCGAATTTCCTATAGTGCCAGCAGAAACAGCCAATAAGCAGTGGAATATAATGGCCAAAGCCCAAAAAGGAATCATGCCTTTACTACGTCATTCAAAAGTATTCACTCAGCTGCAAGGATCAGCAAAAATCCGCCCTGAATACCCCTTCCGTTGACACTTACAATGGGTCCAGATGAAAAACACTAACAGTTAACAATTGTCTAAGTAACATATGGTCATCTCAGTCCCCGAAAAACTCCTTTCAGCATAACCTATCCAATTCACAAACCACTAGGTAAGGATAAAACTCGAACCTAAAACATGAAGAGCAAAACGGGAGAGCTGGGACATGGCAGTTCTGTTATGTCCAGCCAGTGACGGTCCCTTTGTGTCACAACACAATTCTTCCAAAGAAGAGAGATAACAATGGCACTCGACACCAGGAAAAGATGACAAAAAGGAGAGGGAGCAGAACAGATCAGTTATGCTTTTCAATACGAGTTTAACTACAAAATTTTATCAGCAAGTACAACTAAGATTGAAAATATAAGCAACAGCAAGCTCCTCAAGGGGGTATGTGAAAGAACAGAATGGATCTTCAGCGACCAAGTAGATACAGAAACTACAATAGAATGTCAATGTTATCAAACTACAGTCACAATACTTCACTGCAGCAGCCTAGAGTTCTGTTTGACAGTTGCATCATATAACTTGTTCAATCAGATTAGATTTGTAGTGCCAAAGAAGTGTTGTGACTAAAGGACAATTACAGCAAATTACCATAGTTCACAACCCCATCTTTCCATAATGGTTGTCAAGGAAAGAAAATGAAAAGGTATTCCTCCTTCCAAACAAATTACTATAGTTCAGCTTCTAGCCTCCCTCTCAACCAAAGCAACGGAATAGCACAACTAAAAGTAACTTCCAAATTCTAGAATAAATATGTCAACCACCAAACTATCCTAAATTATTTTGTACAAATCTACCAATCAAAAAATCAATTTACTGATAGGTTGATATCAAAAATCAGATAAGTGAATAACTCCCTTAAAGTTGCTCACAAGGGAGAAATATACCCATGATCAATCCACATAAACTTCCTCTCTTTCTACTACACTAAGATGCTTCTCCCAACAATGAAAGAGTATCCACCAAGGCATTGATTAAGGAGAAACAATAGAAACATTTCTCCAATCTCAACCAAACACACAATTTACTGAATTTAGTTGTTATATTTATACAGTACACACATAACAAATTTTCTAACAGCACCAAAAAAGCAAGCTCCTCTTCTTAAATTCCCAAATTTTGATGAAATTGAAGGAGACCCAAAAAGACCAGTTCCCTTAGGTTGGTAGCAAAGGGAACACAGGAACTGGAATTGAATCTAGAGGTGGGGGGGAGGAACTGGGTTTCTAGTTACCAACTTAGAACTGACGTTTTTCTGAAACATTTCATACAAAAGCTTTGATCTTCTGTGCCAACCAGTCATGTTTGATGAAGAAGGAGACGAAAAGGTCCTACGTTTGATTCATCATCATCAAAACAATCTTGAATATATTGATTGGGTACATTTTCAAAGAGGGAGAGGTGAGGCCATATTTCAAATAGTCTTCAGTCAGTTCTCAGTCAACAGCTTACAACTTACATCTACATGACTACATTTTTTAGCCTATTACTCCCTCCATTCCTCAATATCTGTCGCTTTGATCAATCTTCTGTTTTCCAAAATATCGGTCACTTTATAATTCCAATATGACAAAAATTTTCAAATATACCTCTTACTTTTATAATTCCCAAACCAATCATATAACTAAAATAAAAATTTAACTCTCACTTTTTATCATTTCCAATACAATTATCATTCTCAATACTACAGTATTTTCTTAAAATCTTCCCTAAACTCCAAAGTGACAATTATTAAGTGATGGAGGGAGTAGTAATTTGCAAATTGCATTCCCTTTCACAGTTCCACAACAAAATGTTGAATAATTCACAAGACAGACACAAATCATAGATCATAATAAGCTTCAATAATTCACCAAATTGGAAATAGAAACCCTAAAATTGAAATAGTGAACTACACTAGTATAGTGAAAATCAGAGAATGAAACTCACTGCACTGGCGTCTGCTTGCCGCTGCAATTTGGTGGAGGGCGGAGGTCACTTGGTGGTTGCCTGGGCAGTTCTGGAATATTGAGGGGAGAGATAGAAATTAGAAAGTACGCCAGCTTTCTATTATATTCTTCTGCTTTCTATCACAAGAATTGAAAGCAGACTACTTCTGACTTGTAAAATTCTAGACAACAAACACAGCACACATCAAACGAAACCATAATAATTTGGTTAGATTTAATTCAAGTCGAGTATATTTGGGTCGGTTAAATTTGATTAATGTCACAAGAAATTGATGATTAGGCCTGGTTATTATCTGGTTCGGTCGGATTGAATAATTCGAATATGGTTAAATCAGATTCAAAATCAAGTTCGAATGATAGAAAAAAAAAAAGTATTATGTCCAAATATTCCATCAATGTCAAAATTGATTTTGGACACTGGATTTTTTCTGGACCACCTGACAAAATAATTCGTTGCCCCCTTTTAGTGCTGCCAAAAAAATGTCCGACTCAAAAACTGGGTCAGTCTGACCCAGAAAAAAACAGGTATGATCATATAATTTTTGCCCGAATTTTTAAATGGACCGATTTAATTGAAAATTTGAACACAATATTTTCTAATTTTCTATTGTTCGAACTAAGTTTAGACACGAATTTAAAAAAGTTCCAAAAAACTAACTATCGCACATCAAGTTTTCGTCCGAATTCGGAGTGACCTGAACCTGAATTTTTGACCGCCTCATGCCCTAACCCTTTCTTGATAGTCCGCTATAGGGGTCAAAATGTAGTTAAAGACATGATTTCCCACCTGAGGATCCGTGGCGCAATGGTAGCGCGTCTGACTCCAGATCAGAAGGTTGCGTGTTCGATTCACGTCGGGTTCAAATCCCCGATCCAAATATGGATCTCTATCCTCTTTTTATTTTTCTCTGAATTTTTCGAAATTCCTAAACTCAACTCAGAACCCTAATTCTGTCTGTCATCCTTCAACTCCATACGCATCTCAATCGCTTAAATACTTGAGTAACTTGACAATTGCATTGTTGAACAAAAACAAACAAAACCTAAAGTTGGAATCAAAATTAACCGACGAAAAATACCTAAAAGTAAAAAGTAGAGGTGGTAAATACCTTGGGCTTAAATTGAAGAGGAAAAATGAGGTCGGAATGACGGCGACGGAGGTCTCCGACTCCGGCGGCAGCGGCGGTGAGGCAGTAAAAGCTATGGGAGGCACTGTCAGAATATTTAGTTACTGTTTTGGGTCTGTAGTTACTACTTACTAGTGAGGCAACAAAATATTAATGGAAGAGGAGAAAATTAAGAATGCCTTGGCTAGGATTCAAACCCTCGACCTCGACCAATTATGCATACAATCAAATTAGCGGTGGTAAAAAATTCGGAAACCGGGCTTGGACACTGGACAGTTCGGACATTTTGCGGTGTTCGAACCCAGACCCAAATTGTTTGACTTTGTCCAAAGTTTAAACCAGGATTTGTCGGAATATACCCAAGCCCGGATTTGTACGAATATACCCAAGCTCGGACATAATTTCAATATATTGTTTGAATTACAGTGTTCAAACACTGTTAGAATGTGTTCGACTTTGTCCGAATCCAAATTTGACACAAAATTCGGACGTCTGAATTTCTTATCCCAAACCCGAGCCCTGCCCGTTTTAAGAATTAGACATAATCGAATTATTTGAATTTAAGATTCGGACAAAGTTGATGGCGAAACCTGGTTTAATTTGGATTAAACGAATTTTTGTATTTAAAAAAATTGAATTTTTTTCAGCGTTACATACGAGCTAGCTATACCTATCGACATAGTTATATTCAAACACAACTGGCGAATCCATGAGAATTTCTAAGCTAAATCAAAGAATTCGATAGTTTTGACTTTTGATTACTTCTAAGTTAATCCTAAACTTATACAATTTATTGTACGAAAATGATATGAGTTTTAAGACTACACAATTTATCATATTATTATTAAAACTATCAAATAAAGACTAAAAGGACCTCCTATTTTGATGTAATTATTTTAAGGGCCTCTTATTTTCACAAAATACTTCCAAGTGTC
This sequence comes from Portulaca oleracea, assembly GCA_029582165.1. Lineage (NCBI taxonomy): Eukaryota > Viridiplantae > Streptophyta > Magnoliopsida > Caryophyllales > Portulacaceae > Portulaca > Portulaca oleracea. The sequence continues at coordinate 41,491,987 of CM055872.1, read as the reverse complement.
TCCTATTTTGTGGTAATAATTATTAGGGCCTTTCTTTTTAACAGAAACTAATTCCAAGGTGCCAAAAACTTTTATATTTATAGAGAAAGACCTCAAATAGGGACCTTTTTGCAAATATCTGATTTTTGGAGGTTTTAATGCAAACAAGCTCAAATAAACACTCTTAACTTCTTTTATAATGACTTTAATGGTACTAATTATCACAATCTACTACTTATACCTTAGATATTATATTTTCCATGGTTATAGGTCCACCATGCTTAGCAAAATTAATTAAACTTAATTAGTGAGTTTTGACCGTTACCTGAACTTAATTGCGTTGGATCTCTGGCGTTCTTCAGCTTCCAGTTTACAGAGATGGCTAATCTCAACCCCGCCAACCTTAGATCAAGCACAGCACAGATCTATTTCGTTTCCTACCTCAGACCGTAATCACTAATTCAGTCTATGTCGTTTTTAAAGGATAGTGGAACTTTAATCAAGAAAATACAATATTTAAAGCATAAGGTTCAATTGGATAACGTTCCCTACTGGGAAACTTCTTTTATTGAAAGCTTGAAAGTGGAAATGTTACAATGGAAATGCTTAATGAGAACTAGACTTCTAAGATCATCAGAGAAGCTTGCTTATGGAGAAATGGTGACTCCCAATTTCTCTTTTTGCTCAAGACTACTCAAATGACCCTGCCTTCAACACACACTTACTTCCCCTTTTATAGAGGAGCTTCACACACCTTAGATGCCCTAGTGGCTTCAGTACCATTATTACAGATACAGATGTCTACCGTACAAACACGTGACTCTTACAGACTCAATAGTACAAACTTTAAATAACAACCACTCTTTTTTATTAGTGGTACCACAGTAGCTTGCAGGTCATAATGCTTGTGGGGTTGCCAAAGATGCTCTATGCTTTCAAGTTGTACAGATTGAAATCTTCTCCCTTATCCTGCTCCAATGGATTGTATTTATCAAAGAGCTCTTGAAGATAAGATTTTCCTTCTGCGGATAAGAATTCTCCAGCTCCGATTTTTAACAAATATTCATATACATCTTCAGATTTAGCTCCGTTGAGATCAAAAGTTGATCGAACTTCTTTGGATAAGTGAAAGTAGTGTTACCACAATGGATAACCCTATATCCTCTATCAATATCCATCCATAGATGATGCATTAATTTGTAAAATCCAGTTGCTCTTGCCTTTGAAGGATGGATTATTTTTTCTCTTCTTTCTGGAAACCACTCTTCTTTTGTAAGATATCCTCCAGATGTATCTTCAACTCTAATCAGATAATGGGTCGGACTTAACTTATCTCCATTGTACTCAATATTAACACATTCATAGAAAGTAATCGGCCATCATGCAACTTTTCTTACTTCTGGTGAATGGATTTTGCGCACCCTTCTAAATACAAATTTCTGGAATTTTGTAAATCTTGGAAATAATGTTCCTTCTGGATTAGGGACAATGTGGCCTTCATTGGTCCAAAATTCTTTTACCATCCCATACTCCCAAGCCTTCATGATTGGATCATTTGGAGGGGTAGTATTCGGGCAGAAGTGTACTTTTCCTACTCCAGAAAAACCCAAGAAACTAATATTTTTCCCCCAAGCTCTCCAGACTTCACGGTTATAATATCTCAAGGGATCCATGACCGATGCATACCACTCATGAAACCAATTTTTCTGAGCTTTTCTTGTAATAACACTCTGAATATCATAACAACTTTCGAGATAATTAATCCGAAGTTCGTCGAGACTAAATTTCTCGGCTATCAGATATTCAACATAACTGAAAATAAATCTGCATCTTTTCTTTTTATTTTTTCTAAGATTACTTAGAACGAATCTACCAGGAGGTGACACCCTTCCTAGTAATTCGTAATCGACGCTCGCTTCATCCGCTTGTCGGCGCGAGACATTCACCATGTTGAATTCCATTGGCTAATTCTCGCGTCAGGCTGTCTGCTAATGAATTCTTTGAACCCTGTATGTGTTCAATAGAGAACGAGAACTGGTTAAGCCATAATTGCCAACGCAGGAGCCTCCTTTGCGCTTGCATATTTGATAAATTCTTTTTAAACAAAGCCAAGTATGCCTTTGCAATCGGTTCGGATTAGAAATTCTTTTGGAGCTAAAAAGATTAAAAACTTTTCAATTTCTCTTATGATAGCAAGAATTTCTTTTTCCATGGTAGTGTAATTGCATTCAGCCTTATTAAAACTCCCACTGCAATATTTGCAGAGACGTTCTCCTTCTTTGATCTTGAGTACTGCACTCCAGTGCTCATTGCTAGCATCTGTCTCAAGAATCAAATCATCTTCTTCGTTAGGCAAATTAAGAACAGGAAGATTTTGACATAAATTTTTAAGATTCCTTACAAGCAATGAATCATCCGAAGTCCAAGTCCACTCAACATCTTTTTTAAGTTTTCTTTGCAAAGCCTTTCTCAACTTTGCTAGATCCTTGATAAAATCTGATGCATAGGTGAGACACCCTAAAAATCTTTCTAGCTGTTTTCTATTCTCAATTTTTTCAGGAAACTTTTCTATTTTTTCTAGGATGTGTTTTTGCAGAATGACTTGTCCAGCTTTAATTTGTTATCCAAGAAATTCTATTTCTTGCTCAGCATAGACACACTTGTTTTTTCCAAGGACAATTCCATGATTGATGCACTTTTGAGTTACCGCTAAGAGATCATCCTTGTGTTGTTCAATAGTTTTAGAGAAAATAAGGATATCATCAATATACACCAAACAACAATGACTGAGATCTTTGAAGATCTTATCCATTCTCCTTTGGAATATTTGAGGTGCATTCTTAAGACCAAGTGGCATGACTAACCATTCATAATGCCCTTGAGGAGCACTAAAGGCTGTTAAAGGAATGCTTTCTTCGTCCATTTTTATTTGCCAGTAACCACTCTTGCAATCCATTTTAGAGAACCATAAGGCTCCTTGGATTCTATTGAAGAGAACTGTTTTGTTTGGAATATAGTATCCATCGAAGACTGTGCTATCATTAAGCTTTTTGTAATTGATGACCATTCTAGCTTTTCCTCTTTTCTCTTCAGCATGATTTCTAACCATGAACGCATGACTTGTATGTCTACTCTTGTTATCCCTGATAAGCTTTTTATCTAAAAGTTCTTTTATTTGTTCCTTAACTCTTGGATATCTTGGTGTGTATACACCATCTGTTTAACCCTAATAATGGTATTGGGATCTGTTAAACTGATAGTAGCGTAGGTTTTATCTTTATCCCAAAATTTTAAAGGGTTGTCAGAATAGAGTTCTTTACGTAACTCTTCTTGTTGTTTTTCAATCTGTTCTTTAACAGATAACTCTAGAAGTGAAATAATCAACGCTACTTCTTTTTGAGTTGGCAGTACCTTCTCACCATGCTGGTTGCACGAAAAATCTATTGTCTGGTGGGTATATGCCTGTTGTAGCTTTTTAATAGGTACTGAGTGACCATCTATTGTGAAGATAATTTGTTGAATGGTTTGGGTACAAGGAGAATATAATCTCTGGAAGTTATTTCCAATGATCATATCATGTGACGGTTGGTTTGTTGCCCAAATTATTGGAATTACACACTTGACACCTCCCAATTCTATAGTCAAACCTTCAATAGCTTCACTATGGGTCATAACACTATTATCCGCAATTCTCACTTGCAAAGGATTCTTTGCTGTTTTACATAAATATTCAGGAAATAGTGTCTTTTTGCCAAAACATATTGAACATCCACTATCTATGTATGCACATAATTCATATTTTTCAATTCCTTCAATGCATACTTTTATAGGAATGTAGATGCTATTGGGGTTGGTTTTGGTGACCTCATAACGATTTTCTATATACATGTTCAATTCTGGGGCTTCTTTAGCTAGTTCATCCTCATATATAGGTTCACTTATGGTCCTAGTTTTGTAGCCAATGATCTTTCTATCTAGACTGGCTGTTCTATCTAGACAAGATCTTGCAGAATCGAAACTCATTCTACTCATTTCAGAAGTCATACTTATAGCATCATCATCTTTTGATACTAGTTTATCTCTCACCGATGAGCTTTCTCCCCAATCAGATCTAGTACTTATATTCCTTAACAATTGAGATTTGATGGTGATTTTACCATCTTCATTAATCTTAATAACATTTTTCTTTCCAATTTTGGTTGGATTAGAGAAACTATCAATCCAAGAACGTTCTATCCTGATATCTTGAGGATTTGATTTTATCCTCTGAATTTTCTGTTTAGGCTCAGGACTCTCAAACTTTTCAGCTTCTATCATAGTAACTTTTGTCTTTGGATCTATGGTATTATCTAACTTGTAGATAATTTTCCAGAATATCCTAAGTGGGTAGCCACCTTGTTTCATATCCATACCAACCGTTTTTATCTTTAAAGATAAAAAGTTTTTGGCAAAGTCGTCCTTAAGGCTAACATAATATCCTGGTCTGCAGTTGAATCCGACTGATCCATTACGTAAATTAGTCTTTATGCCAGTGATAATCTGATTGTGAAATTTATTGTGCCTAATATCACAAAGCAAAGCATAAAGATCTTATCCTTACCATAATGTTGTAATGGAGTTATCTGGATTTGCACACTTCCTACATGGATATATCTATATTTTCTATCCTTGTTATGCCTCAAAATATTTTCCCAATTGATTAGGTTTACTTCTCCAACATCATACTCACAATCTTTAATCTCTAAGTCTCCCTCCATCATTTCACAAACATATTTTGACTTTAACTGAAAGATGGATTTTTTATAGATCATATCCTTTTGGATAATTGGAATTACCCAGTCACCTTTAACTTCTTCACCGTGATTTTCATCATCTATAATGAATTCTTCTCCTTGTAAGTCTCCTAGACTCACTGAATTACCTTCCATCATATGACTAGTATCTTCATAATCGGAGTCAGAATCCTCATCTATGACGATTTCAACAATACCTTTGTTATTGCTAAAGGCAAGCTCAAAGGCTTCTTCTTCAGTTATTTCGTCATACTCAAGACTTCCTAAAGTTTCTATCAATTTATGATTTTTCTTGTTTTTACACTCATTAGCATAGTGACCAACTTCACCACAAGCCCAACATTTACAATTACTTTTGCCTGTGGGGCAATAAGTACTCTTTCTAAAAAATCTTCTTTTCTTTGGGGCTCGTTTGTTGGTATATTGTTTTCTCCTGAGTTTTTCACCTCTTTGCTTATTAAAAGCTTTTTTCTTATAGCCTCTTTTCTGTTCAGTGGCTCCCCATCTGTGTGGAGTGTCCCAACAGAATATGAATTATTTCTTCATGGTTTGATGTTTTTTGATATTTAGACATTGATCAGTGACCCATCTTCTTATAAAGGCACATCTCATACCAAGAGTATCGGTATGTTCAGGATTCTTTTTCAACAATTCTTCAAATTTCTCTTGAATAATGGAATTTATTGGATAAGGTAGTTTATCATAAAACATAGCCAAATTCGTAGAGTTATGGCCAATTTTATAATAAAAGTAACTAAACTCATTAATATAATGCTCTAGATATCTCATATCTAAAATTTCTATACTAACAAGTTTTCGTTGATATTCTCTTATCTTTTCTTCCATTTCTAGATTAACACCAATAAACTCCATAGAAATCTCTTTGCACAGGGCTTTAAACATTTCAGTAGGATTTTCTACTGCTCTCAATATAGCTTTAGCCTCTTCAGAACTAGAATCATACCAATCTGCCACTGTTCCTGAGAAACTGTGTTCTAAATAATTTAGAAAGTTTTCAGATGTCCAGTTGGCATTTAGATTGAGAACACTACTCATACCCCTCTTCCAATGTTCAAATATTTCTTCCCTATTACGGACTCCATCTAGATTTAACATGTACCTCGTTTGACTTATGGGAGTAAGACTTACTTCTTCATGAAGAGGTTGATATAAGGTTTTAAAGGAAAATGGCTTAGTTCGTCCAACCGTATTATTTCTTGGTTGGAAATATCTATTATTACTTCGGCTAGATTCACCAAAATTTTGAGGTAATGGTATTACATGGACTTGGTTTATTTCAAGTTCTTCCCCAACTTCATTTTCCTCGGATGTTTTGCTTAATCTCTCTTTATTCTTGTCTAGAGGTATTGCCTCCATATCTTCTAATTTGATTAAGTTCATTTGTTGGTAGATTTCTTCTTCAATTAGCACATAATTGACATCTTTAATCTCATTATTTTCCTCCTCTTCTAACAATACCTGTTTTTCGGCAATAACAGTCATTATATTATTAAGAGTTGCTCCTTCTTGTTCTATTTCGAATAACCTATGGAGTTCCTTCAAACTAAGAGTTTTAAGTTCCTTCACCATCTCCATCTTGATTATTAGGAGATTCTTCTTCTTCTTTTTTAGCAGCCTCAACAAGTTCTGGTGCGTTTTTCTTAAGAGAATTTAACGGGAAAGGAACTTTGTTTTGTTGATTTTGGAAAGGATATTTATTTTTATAAGTAGTACTTGGATTACTTAAACTTTTATACTCAAGCACTCGATGTCTTGAATCGTTTAACAAACTTATATGGGAAGTATGAACAAACTTGTTTAAAGCTCTCACTTCACTTCTAAGTGCTTCTAAATCTTTTTTAAGGTCTAAAATTAAATCAAAGATAGAATTTAACTGAGCTCCTACCCCGCTTGTCTGATCTGGGTTATGGATGATATGAGCATAATCAGGGTAAGGACAATTGGATGAGGTCATTAACTACTAAATAATATGTTTTTAAATTCACTAATTATAATTATTGAAATTTGACACGTGGCTCTGATACCAAACGGAAAAGGACCAAATATAGAGCAGAAATATATAAACTATAATAAACGAAATTATTAAATAGAGCAGAAATATAGTTTTTAACTTCCAGGTACCAAAAACAAAACTAAAAACCAAGTAGGGACTAAAGTGCAAATATGAAAAGTTCAATTGTCACCCAGAAATTATTACCTCATAATATAGGGTCCTAGTAGTTATTTTTCAAAATATAGGGCCCTTATAATTATTACACTAAAATGTAGGGTCCTGATTGTCTTTAATTCTTAAAACTATATTATGATATGCTCCCTTTGTTCCATATTATTTTGTCCTTTTGTTGACTATCATGGTCTTTAATATCACTTTTTGGTTGATAAATTCTTATATAATATATGTTATTAATAATTACAGTATTATATTATACTTTTATGATAATATTTTTTGTTACAAATTTAATGTTAGTAAATTTATTTAACAAAGCATCATATATTTGAGAAACTTATGGTCAAAATTTTATATGTTTGACTACGCAATCTTCAAAGAGAAGTTATGGAACGGAGGTAGTAATAAATATTAAATGATTGAATTTTATAACTATTATATCGCATACAAATTTCCCAATTATACTTTTATCCATTATTTTTTATATTTAAAAAAAAAGCTTAAAATATATCTGATGAATGAGGTTGATTCAAGTAGTGTACCATTCGTGCTCATTAGTAGAGCCGGTGCATCCAAAGTTTCTTATAATTGATAACTTATATTCACTATTAAAAAAAATCATAAGAAACACTAATCTGTGAAGGGTAAGACATTTAAAAAGAGTCTTAGAATAAGACACGTATCATCACCTTTTGTTATAAATATAAAACTAGCTTTTGATTTTCCGTGCAATGCACGGTAACTTTTTTTATTAATCTAGTTTTATAAGTAACTTATAACTTTAGAATTAATATCTTAGAAAAAATAATTGTACTAACACGATATGATATATTCTCTTAATGTAAATATTTCTTTAACACTAATTGTTTGAAGGATGTGATTGTAAATATAAAAAATCTACGTATATAGCATGTGATGTTCTTTTTTATAATGACTAATATGAGGAAAAAAACTAAAAAAAATTATGATGTAAACTAAGAATCAAGTTTAATACTAAGTTTTCAAAATAAAAATATAATAAAGTTTAATATTCATTTATCTATCACTATGTACCATAGAATAATAATGTAGGTTTTTTTTATGTGAGTTTTACACTTAAATATCTCTTAAAATTTCTTTAATAGATATATTTTTTATATTAGTAGTACTGATGTATTTGAGTAAATTTGGTGAAAAAAAAAACTAATTAATAAATATTATTTATAAAAAAAATTAATGATTATTGTTGTAATTATATATTAATATGTGTAACCTATATGTATGATTTTATTTTTAAGTTGACATTACTTTAAATCAACTTTCATGCTTCCTTCTGATGTTCAAATTTTAGAGGAAGCAAAATATTTTCTTTTCTTATTGAAAAAAATTATTCATAGGTTTGGAGTTTGTTTTTGAAAAACCAAATCTCTCGAAATTCTTCTCTTAGGTGGGTTCTCCTTAGGAGGTCTAGCTTTATTCAAATTCAATGAATGATGAAAACCAAATCTCTCAAAAGTCTTCTCTTAGTTTGTTTTTGAAAAAAAATTAATGATGACTTACCTTCATATTAATTCTCAAATTCAATTGAAATAGTTAAACCTATTGTAACTAAAGTATGTACTCCAACTTTACATCATGCACCACATATTATATTAAGACTAGTATCCATGACATATAAGATTGATTGGACTAGTTCAAGAACACGAGCAACACAACATCAAAGGCAACCAACAAGAGTAACTCGTTGATTTTCTAATCAAATCAAGGTTTAGAACATGAAAACAACACCAAGAACAAGGCACCAAAGAACAAAAAACAAAGGATATGCAAGTGTATTTGTTTGATTTAGAGGCACCACAAACGAATTGACAAGGGGTGGGACTTGTAATCTCTCATTTGGTTACAGAAACACCTTCCAAAGATCAATCACAAGCTCTACACAACACTACTTGATTAGCCAAATCAAGATATTGAAGTAGAAATTTTGAGAGTTTTAATTACTCACAAACAAGAAGTTCAAAGCTTTCATTCACTCAACTAGTCATATGCTACAAATGAGAGTACAATGTATGTATATAATAGCTAAACTAGCAACCTAACTAAGCACATACACACACACCTCACTAATACACTAAGTTTTCTAATCATGAAGTAACGTCCTAAACATGCTTAATTAGACTAAGTATGAACAAAATCAGCTAGCACCTTCCTTCATGCTTGTAAGCTCTCCATTGGACCAGATTACAACACTTAGCGCCATTCCCTGCATGCCACCTCCTACTTGCTTGCTTGCTTGGCAAACCCTTGCTTCTAGGGAACCCCTTGGACCAGGAAAGAAGAGGGGAATTCAAATTGGATCTTGAAAGACTGAATTACCCTTGAACAAACCAAAAAATGACGAACGACCCAGATTGAGCTCTACCGAGTACATTGATTTTGCAAGAGTTGTGTAGAACTCAAGTGAACTTCAAATTGGACATGTAAGAGCTTTTTGGAAAGCTTATTCAATGCTCTTAAAAAGTCTCCTAGGGAAAGATCGGAGTAGACGTGTCAATTTTGAGATATAGACACAAATAGCGTAAGTTCCAATCGGGATGAATGACACTTTAAACTATAAGTCTTTTGCTTGAACCCATTGCTAGCCATGTTTCTTGCTTGCACCAAGTAGGGATATATCTATCAAAAAGATAACTCATTTAAGAGTTAATCATTCCAAAACGTAGGCATTCTTGTTGGTTATTGGAAAATGCATGCCAACGTTGGTTTTGCTTGATTTTTTTATTGGCTAAGTGACGTCCTTGTGCCAATATAGTTCCAATGCACCCTCTATGGACCTTGGATCCCCAAGTGTAAGACTAAGGCACGATGAATCTACATCACTAAGGTCATGTTCTTTTGTACAATGTAGAGTGGTGTGATACCACAACTTACCATACTAATCAATATTCTTTCATACTTTAACACAATTATTACCAATATATCTCCTAAATTTTCTATCTCCCCGCTTTCATCATCTACTTTTCACATTTTATTTCCCCACCTACCATATTAATCACACCTTCCACAAATTTTACCATACAATTTCATCATTACGCACCATACAAACCGCATAAAAGAACACGACCTAAAGTCATATTCATATATTCGTCGGCATAAGCAACCAATATTGAACCCCTTATAACAAGTAATTATTAAGGTCTTATTCTTATGGTAAGGTAAATAAAATTTTAGCTTAACTTACTTTGTCCTTGTTTTATCCTACTTTATCATCTAAAAGAACAGTATTATATTTTTATATAATTTATATTTAATATTATTTCTTCAACTCACATAATATATCTAAAGACAAAAGAAAAAGAAGATGATGACATAATTTATTCAAAAATTACAAGTCCTAATCATAGCTATAAAAATTACATAACATAAACTAAAAACAATAGTAACAAGAGGGTGTGACCAAGAATCCCAATCCTCCCCAAGATTAGTATCATACTACTATGTAACAAAACACAAAAATTACAGAACCCTAACCAAATCAAATCAAATCAAGGGCAGAGGATGAGAGGAATCAAATCAACGGAGTAGAACATCAAACAGACCCAAAATTTGTGATTATATTTCCCTTTTTTTTGTAATTAGTGGTTGAAGGCAGCAGCGAAGGAGAGGAGCAATGAGGAGACAATGACGGCAGCGGACACCGGCAATGAGAACGCCGCGCCTTTCTCCATCGACGGCGGCGCCGGCGACGGAGATATCTGAGCAGACGCCGCTGCCACCATGATCGCCGCCGTGGTCGCCACCAAGATAAGCGACTTCATCTGGGCCATTCGATTCCTTTTGGGATTGAGCTTTTTGATATATCGGATGAGTAAAGAGGGGTTGATGGAGGGAATGAAAGAGGAGGATGGTATTTATAACAAGATGTCCAAGAAAGGATGTCTATAGACTAGAGAGTTGATCAATGATAATGATATGCTTTACTAGTAAATACTATTAATATTAATTGGCGTTTTTGAAAATTATGCGGTCAAATTACAAAGTTTGACTATAAATTTCTCAATATATATAATGAGTTGTTATATCAAATTACTATCTTTAGATTCGTAATGAAAAATACTATCATAAAAATATAATATTGCAACGGTTAATAACATATTATGTAATAAATTATCAATCAAAGAGTAACATTAGAGACCGTAAAAGTTAAAATTACGACAATTTATGGAACGGAGGGAGTATTACTCTCCCGTCCCAAATAAGGTCATGTTCTTTTATGCGGTATTTTGCGATATAACGCGGTATGATGTGGTGAAATTGTGGCCAGTTGTGGTGTAATTGTGGCGGATTAGTGGTATGTTGTGGTGGGTTTTTTGTATGTATATATAACTATTGTATTGGTAATTGTGAAAAAGTAATTTGTGGTGGGTTGTGGTAAATTGTGATAGAATGATATTTTGTGGTGGGTTGTGCGAAACTGCGGTAAGTTATGGCGCCGCAGTTTGCCAACCACAGAAAAGAACAAGGAAATTGTAAACTTTGTTTTTTCACAATATTCGGTGTTATACTTTGACCATCGATATTTTACGTTTTATCTTTTAGTAAGATTTATAATATTGTATTTGAATAAAAACATCTTTAATCACAAATCTAATGATGATAGTCTTACATGATAACTCAACATGTAATTTGATAAATTAACGGTCAAACTTTATAAAATTTGATCTCATTAGTTAAACTATGACAAATTATTTGGGACGGAGGGAGTATCTTGTTCTTTTATACGACTTGCTGACTGTGGTGTCACAATACACCGCATATTGTCATAACCCACCACAACATAACTAATTCAACACAACCCACCACAATCAACCACAACTTTTCATCTCACTTTTTCCAATTACTTTTTCACATTTACCAACACAATTTACAATTCTTTGTTCTTTTATGCGGTATTTTGCGGAATGGTGTGGCGAGGTATGGTGGAATTGTGGCGAGTATGGTGGAATTGTGGCGAGTTATTGGTATGTAGGATAGGTGAGGAAAGAAGATGTAAAAAGTAGAGGAGAAAAGTGAGGAGAGAGAAAAGTAATGATTTGTGGTAAATGTGGCGGGTTATGGCAAACTGCGGTAGGCTATGACACCGCAGTTTGCCAACCGCAGAAAAGAACAGGGCCTAAAAACAAAATTCACCGCATTTTACCACAATCTACCACAACTTTTCCAAACCCACCAAATTCTACCATACCGCACCGTGTCATACCGCAGCTAGCCGTATAAAATAGCATAGCCTTAATTGGAAGTTTGGAAGGAGTCTTGGAGACATGGACAAGTAAACAACGAGTGGGGCAGCCGCCATTGATGATACATTCATACTTGGGTTGTTTGATTTTCTCAGTCTGCCTTCATTTTCTACGTGTAAACTTCTTATCAACAACACTTACGCAAACTTGGGGTTAGAAAATAATTAATTAAGAAACAAAGGTTGAAGACGTGTTCTTAGTTTGTAGGAGGGAGTGGGTGAAAGTAAGTGGGAAACTTCATAAGAAATTCCCCATACATGATTCAAGCAATGCATGCATTCTTGTCGATGTCATCACTCTAGGATTCTAAAATATTTTAGATGATACATGCAAAATTGGTGAACACATTTTTAAAAAAGAAATTAAGGGCGGTCACTTTTTATGGTTTTTTTTTTCCCTTTAGAATTGTGACATTAACCAATCGAGTTTTGAAAATGATATTTTTCTTATTTTTATTACTTGAAATCAATTTTTATTTAATTTTAGGTATGTTTTATTGCTAATAATTGTGGTAAAATGAAGTAAAGTATAGAATAATATTGAATGATATGATGAATTGTGATATTATACCGTATCACGTAAAAGAATAGGATATTTAATTACAACTAACAAATAAAAATAGACTTAGAATGACTTCTATTAAAGTTGTCTCCAAATAAATATTAGTCACCCATATATATATATATATATATATATATATATATATCAACGAAAAGTTATATATTTCGCCATATATTTACAGTAAGATAGTCTCACATAAGACTTACTAATAAATAAAAAGAATATTAGGTTTTGAATCCCCAATTTTAAGAATTGTTTGTCACAATATCTCGAACTTTATATTTGATTCATTGTATCTCAACCTTCAAAAAGGGAGATTTGACCTATCTCGACAACATCGAGTTAACATCAATTAAATTCAAATTTTCACTGATGTGGTGATTGTTTTTTTAGACACACTTGCTAAAAGAAATGAATATGAGGCTTTGAAATGCCCAACCTTTAGATATTGTTTATCACAATATCTCAAACTTCATATTTAATTTATAGTAACCCGGCCTTTGAAAAGTAAAATTTGTTAACAGCCCAACATCAAGTTTACCACTTTTTGTATCTACACTTTTGTAATAAGGATGAATAAAACCTAGCGTTTTGTTATAGCTAGGTTAGTTTGTAGCCTCAAAGGGAGCAATATAGGTGGGTAGAACACAACTATTCCATCAACTAAGTAGAAAACCATCAACTAAAGTTTTGATATTTTAGCAGCGTGATTGTTTGAATGTTAACCTTTTTCTTTTTGAATTGGTTGGTTGTTTTATTTTGCAGTTAGCTTTGTTCTGTAAAACTTTTAAGCATTTTCGCTATCAATAATAAAAATAAAAATAAAAGTTGAAAACCAAGCACAAAAAAAACTCACTCAAATCAATAGGGCACCAAACTCCCCTATGATACCAAGTAATACATTTTAGCCTTCACAAGTTGACACTTTTTGCTCCTAAATGTCGGCCAGCCGAAAAGAATCACATGAATCAGACACTGATCGATCAAGATATCACCCAAAATGCAGACGAATCAGACACTGATTGATCAAGATATCACCCAAAGTGTTCGAAAATGGAGACCATGCAAAGTAAGCACTCTGAAATTTTCAGAAAAGGTTCATCTTCATCTGCTAGAATGCTGATAGCTTAGCAGCCCACACAAGTTGTTTTGCCTTAAAATTGGTGGAGGTATACAACAAAATAGACAAAAAGTTTCTACTATCGTATTCAAAAGCCGAACAAAGAACTCATTTCAAGTCTCTAATCCTTGACGAATAGTAAAACCTTTGGTACGCTTCTTTCTCTACTAAAAATTCCTGATCCAAAGTTGAATATTCATCAACAAATCCAAGATTATAAGCGAACAATACATAACTACATATTTCAGAAAGAAAAACCCAACATCCCCCTCAAGATCAATAGATCAACGAATCATTCATGCAATGGACTGAACTGCTCTCTCGAAATTTTCTTCAGCAGAAGATAGGCGCTTCACGAACATGTGCTCTGGATGTGTAACCTTCAACTGACTACAAAATATCAAGAGCTTATAAGTCCCAACTTTAAGATACTTTATGGGCAACAGGCATGAGAAAATTTTGGAAGACTGGCATAAATATTAGGTCATAATATTCAGCTTCCAATACTCTAGGGAAGTGCAAATCGAGCTTAAAGAGAAAAAAATGATGTAAAGACATTAAGAAGGTAATATCTGGGTAGAAAAGCATGGAAAGGTAAGGTACCAAGGGCAATATCTTCCTTGCAAAAACAAATACATACCCCCCCCCCCCCTTTTTTTTGTTTTTTCTTCTCCTCTTTCTTTGACATGATGACACAATGATCAAGCAGCCCTTCTCTCAAGGGCTTCTACGGTTCTACCTATGTTGTCTTCAATGAGGGAGAAAGAAAAGAAATACAAGGAATATGTCAAAAATAGAATGCCATTTTCCATTAGAAAGGACCGGGAAGATCAGAATAATCGCGTCTCTCATTCGTTACATGAATTGGTTCAACCGCGCTGAGGAGTATTCATGGAGTGAAGTCTGACCCCCAAAGGATGTATGCAAAAGTTAAGTGAATTTCCAGGACAGTCACCTGCTATTTTCCAAAGATTTGAGGAGCAGGTAATAATATGTAAGGTTGCAACGATCTCATGTTTTTGTGAAAAAAAAAGAGGGGGAAAATCCTTTTAAGAGGAGACCCACACACCCAGAGTGTCCCTAGAATGAGTAAATTCACCACCATGAGAGTGAGAGGCAGAAGAGCAGTTTGCCCAACAAACATAAAATCCAGAACTTTTCAGCAGATTCAAACACGTTATGGAGTTCAGCATGCTAGTGCTCGGTAATTTTAGGTGACTCAGCACAGTGACAGGAATACAGGATGGTATCAAGAGTTTTATGGAGCAGAATCATGGCCAGAAAATTTTGAATGGAAGTTGCCTTGCCTTAGACTGAAGAATCCACCATGTCACAGCTAAAAGTGGCACACTTCAAAATATTCTGAGGCTCTAGACTAGGGCTGTGAAAGGATGACCGATGACCTGAGTGTCACATGTTGGAAGATATTTAACCTTTAGTCTAGAAATCGACTCATTGTTATTTTCCTTTAATCATGAGTAGTGGAGCAACCAAATCAGACATCATCTAGCAACGTGCCAGACTGCCAGTTGATTTTAGAGATAGTAGGAAAGCCCATATTTCAAGTCCGTTTGTTGTTTTGGTCATTAATAATTATCACCCTTATTCTCCTCAAAGAAAAGGGATTCTGCAAGATCTTGGGCATATCTCAGACAAACACACCCCACTCCAATCCCCCCCACCCCAACAAAAAAATGTAAATAAAAAAAATCCTTTATCAAAATACTCCCATTCTCCTAAAAAAAAAGGGATTTTGCAAGACCTACGCATATCTAATGGAAGGATACCTAAATCTTTACTTAAAATGGGTATAAAATGGGTATACGCTCTTGGTAAGTTCAAAATTGCAAGAAGCTATTTGAAGAAAAGAGCTTTCATGTCACCATCCTCAATCAAATACAAAAAGTATGGCATGTAAGTAGTAATAGGCAAAATCATAACAAACGAACTAATGTAGACGTAAGAAGTAGGTGGCAGGCTCCCCCCGAAAGAACTGCAAATTGTACCTTTCAAAACCTCATTCAAAAGAAAGGGAGTCTCCAAAGGAATGACTCCTAGAAATAGATGTCTATCCCTCTGGCCCTCCATTGAATAAAGTGCATCTACTTTGATGAAAAGGATACTCTGACGGACTTATATGATAGAGAACTTTGGAAGAATACAGGAGCTCAAGCAGCAATCGAGCGAACCCCAGACAATATTGAGCAGATAGGGAGTTCCCAAGAGAGTTCATTTGCAACTCGCAAAAGCAAGCAAGCAAAATGGAGTGAAATTTTTCTTAAAGAGGACCCATGTGGAAGTTTAACCTTGATAGATACACTTTTAAAGCACCTAGTTTGAAGGATGAGGCTGCCCAACACAAAAATCGCCTTCAAAAACACAAGCAAAGTGTCATCCATGAGACTATGATTTTCCCGACGTTTTTTCCCTACCACAAGAACCGCCAAAACACAAGGGGGAAGGGTCCTTTACTATTCCTAGTGGCTCAGCCCCTTAAAGAGCCCAAGGAGACATGAAGAGAAGGTATTCACTGTTTCGAAATCTAGTCACCTGAATATATGGATGGATGTTGTGACAGCGGACAACTATGCTCAGATGTTTGTAATCTTATGCTCAGACGTTTTTTTTTGGGGGGGTTGTTAATTGTAAGTCATTATAGTACTAAATGGGATAGACTTAACCATTCCTCTAGCTACTTAAAAGCGGCCAAAAAAATGACACTATATGACTATATGTTGCCGTTAGAGAAAAAGGCAGTGAACAACTAGAACCAAGAAAATGGAAACATTAAACCAGGTACAGAAAGCAGCATATTGAACGGAGGGGTCCACCCCAATGCGAAGATTTACCTGAGGTACCGGGTTGCTGGCTTATTAAGGTGGAGACAGCAAACAACCAAATTGGACAAAGTCTCAGCATCTTTTGCATCCTGTAACAGGACACCAATTTTGCTTTAGGTTCTAAAATGACCACAGACCCAGATCACTCAATAAAATATGCTTACAAACTTGCATATTGAAAATTTGAAACCTCTTAGTAGAGGTATCGGGTCAAAAATGCAGAACCTGTCAACAACAATGTCGAAACATCTATACTTATACATCACGGCCCATGACAAACTGGGAGTTTGTACTAAAGAGATCCACAGAAAGTTTTTCAGAATTATACATCTTTTAAGATGGAGAAAGCAATAGAATAAATAAACTACCCACCCATGATAACTCAAGAACAAACACAATCTACATTTAAGACACAATCACCTTTCTTGCATCCAAATCCTATCACCAACATTTCAGGGTTGAAGAGGCACAATAGAATAAGATATGCCATTCACCTTGCTTCTCCTTGAACTTCTATCATGTTTGCTTAGCCCAACTTAGATTTTTCAGACTAATATGGTACCACATGCACCTTGATTAATATCAATATATAATGCATGGACTCTATGGACACTGACATGATGACAAGGACACAAGACATGTCAATTTGGGAAAAGTTGGGACACCCACACAGTATGCACATGATGAATGTATAAAAATTAAATCTACAATATCAAGTTAATTGAGCACTCGCTCTCTATTTTCTAAAATTTAAGAAAGCCCAATATTTCATAAAGCTGAAAAACAAAGCCTACAAACTGCTCAAGCAATTCAAACTGAGTCTAGTCATCTATGTAGTATTATATCTACCTTATTCTCAAAGAATATTTATTGATTGGGGATTATTTTAAGCACTTTTTACTAAAATCATGTCCGAAAACCCAACACCTTCACCTCATAGCTGGCTCCCCAACCCAAGGAGCCTTTGTGCTTTTGTGTGCCTCAAACATTTTTAAACTAAGGCATAGAGCCAATTTTACTGGTTGAAGCTGTCTTCCAATAAAGCAGAAATTTTAGAACATTTGCAGCAGTCATATGATGAAAGAAGGTTTCTGAAACAACAATTGTTGCAAGTTGAAATAGCTTACCTTGTTCAACGCTTCAAGTAACAATGACTCAGCTTCTTCAAAGTTCCCCATGTGCATGCAGCAAACAGCCTTCCCGTTCAAGATCAATCCAGTCATTGGATATTTCTCAGAGAAATCTTGAAAGATAAGATATGCTTCCTGTATCTTGGAACCCCCCTATTGAAAAAGCTAAGTAACTTAAGACATCTTGCACAGTGAATTTAATATCAGCCAGATAAGCAAACACAGAGCAGCATTTACCACAGCCAAATTCAGCCAAGCATTTGCAAGTTGCGTCAATGTGTGATCCTCATCGATCTGCTGCATAATCTTTAGCTGTTTCTCTGCATGATCAGACCTGTACATCTTGAGATATATTTGGACATTTAATGCATGCCTGCACATGTGAAAGCAAGATGTTAGAGAAATATATGGACCATAAAGGCCTATTTTACTACTTACAAGGATGTGAAAGCCAACTCTTTGATCAAAAGTGACAATGAGTAATCAAATAATAAAACATTATAGAATTATAGTTATAAAATCAGAGCATAAAGATTCAATAATATGCTATTTATGAATGTCATCAAATGACACCCCTCGGACAAATCATGAATACAAGATCATAAGAGAACAGAAAATATTTAGATGGATAATGGTTCATCAAATTACAAAACAGAAGAAAACCACAATCCACTCAGATTATGTGGATGCACAGTCTAGGGACATACAGTTGCGTGCAGCCTCGCAAATGAGGAGAAGATAACTGATATCTAAAAGACACATAAGGAAAAGGATTTAGAGAAGTTCTTGAAAAGAAGCTAGGGAATGTTTAAAAAAAAAAGGGAAACAAGCTATACTACACAGGTACTTGGTGTTGACACAGATTTTTCGAATTTGCAAACCAATGCGCAATCCATTGAGCCAAAAGCAGGAAAATTAAGTTTAGGCAGTGTCATCCTTATCTATAACTGTAGCAGAGAGGTGTTGTAGCCTTGTAGGAGACCGGGCAAAAAAACATATGGGAAAAGAATTACAGGGAATAAAATGCTTGTGGCAAAATCACAGGGTAAAAAGAGGAGAGATAACAATAACATGGACAATGAACCTGTCACAAAGCATCAAGGATGAAAGTGGTGCAAGAATCAACCAATACACATAAACAAAGGCCTACCGCCACATAAGATCACATCAACAGATGCAACACCAATCAAATTGGAAAATACCAAATAAACAACTAAAAAAATATAATAACTATGCGTACTTGGTTCAGGAAACAAGTACATATCAGCATTAAGGAGCGATTACAAACTAGTTTGAGTGGACAATCTGGTGGGGCTTAGACGATAAGAAAATCATTTTCAGATATAATAGCTCGCTGCACAAGGAAAATCTCATAAAGTTAATTTCTAGCAAATGAATCAAAGCACTTAAGGAGTTAAGGGATCAAAGAGCACAGTACTGACAGTTCCATTGTTCCTCCAGCATGAGTGTGCTTCAGAGCTTCAGTGTAATCCTGTTCATGCATGAATATGATACCAGCAACAAGGCGTAAAGTTGGGATGTTTCCAATCGCAGGGTCTGCCAACCATTCCTTCAAACTTGCGATTGTTGATTCCTAGAGTCGTAACATTTGTCATTAAAAATAGTAAAAGGTCACACAGCAACATATGATGCTTTTTAAGTTACGCTATATATAATCCAAAAGATAAGAAAATATCGCCTATCATCTATACAACCCCCCCCCCCCAACCTCTTTTCCCCCACCCCCAAACAGACTAAGCAATAAACTGGTGGTGCACTCCTAATTCTCATACAGCATCTAAAATTTTTATCCCCTACTGCAATTACTCTACTGATGGATGAAAATCCTTGATGTGCGAAGGGAAATCCACAGACAAATGTCAAACCAACATTAGTTCTCCATGGTCCAAACCTAATACTTAAGCATAACAATAAGCATACAAACCCCAAATAATTCATAATTCATATGGGCTGGATGTCACTAGCATGGATGATGTCTTTCAAGATAAGAATAGTCACCTATTGTGGTATGTTGGACAGAAATGTCATTGAGACACTACATTATTCTACAACAATGAAGAAATTAGTGGCCAACATATTAGCATTAGTAACCTCAATTCTAATCGAATATAAGATCTAAGATATTGAAGGCTCCAACTCTTGTAAAGTAGTCACAAACTACTTTTTTAATTACAGTGATTCAGTGAAATGAGAAACAGCACCAATAAGCCCACTGTATTTAAGATCCCCAGTCATGGATAAACCCAAGAACTTCAAGTGCATTTTTCTATCAACGACTTCACATCACAATTCACTCAAAAGGGGAGGCGAAAAAGATTAAGCAAAATAATACAGATCTCAGGAAATCAAACCTTGTTTTCAGAACCAGAAAGATAGAGAGCGAGCAATTTCACGGCTTGAAGAGGCGTGGCAGCAGATGAATCAATTTCACTAATCACAAGCTGAAATCACACGCATATCCAAAAAAAAAAAAAAGATCAAACATCTTCGTAATTCATGATTTACATTGATTATGTGAACTCCATCCAGAGAGAGACAGAAATTAAGGGGGAGCAACGCTACCTGGTGGCTGCCAAGGGCAATGTAGGATCTGTAAACGATACAATCCCTTTCAATAGCATCATCAGGAGATAGATTAGGGATTTCGCTGTTGTTAATGGCTGCTTGGTAAGCTCCCAAGTAGAAATTGTTTCGCAGGTTGAAGAGAAGATCCGGAGCCGCCATTGATGACTGAGATCTAAACATCATAGCCAAATCAGGCAATCATATCCAATTGAAACACTAAGTTCCACAAATCATCCTAGAGAGAGAGTGAATGAATCAACACATAACAGTACACACACCAGCAAGAGAGAGAGACCTGCGATCTGAGAAGCAAAACGAGAGATTCGGCGCTACTGAATGCGAACTGCAACAATCGACGGAGAAATGGCGCAGATCAGATCAAACTGAAGAGAAACTGTAGAGATTTTTTTGAAGAATTAATTGATAACATAAGAGCAAAGTAGCGAAGAAAACTCACCGGAGGTTCAGAGATTTTCCGGCGAACGATCGGAGGGATAACCGGTGGGCAACGGCGGCGAGAACGATGAGGCTGCCGGCGGTGGGGAGGAGGGCGGTCGGGATCGAGGGAGAGGCAGCGATGTAGGGGGAGATGAGTCAGTAGAGAGAGCGAGAGGTGAGAGATAAAATAGGAACGACTGAAAGAGAGGGTAATAAAATGAAAAACATTATTTATTATTTTACAAAAACTTAAATTTTACTATTTTTCTATAATATATATATTATATGTACTCGGATCCAGTCTCCAAATATTTGTGATGAACAATCATAGTAATCAGAGAGAAAAACCTTAACTTATGTAAGTAAACAATTTAATATATGTGGGTAAACAATCGTAGTACCTAAACATGCGCTACAGGTGTACCTAATAAATTGCACTTTTTCTATGATAATGCTTTTCATTACCAATTTTTTTAGATATTTTATTATGAATTTCTTATATATTTACCAAATTATCAGTGTTGTTATCATATTATTATTAAATTAGTCGTTAGTCATTTTTTTCTCGATTATTTAAAGTCATATATGACAAAAAAGTTTAGTAACAAAGCTGCATACAACTGTAGAGGGCACCAACAAAACGATAAAACAGGCAAAAAAATAACTTTCAAGATTTGTCTTTCGTCCTCCCTTCTTCTCGCCAACCATTAGTCATAGAATGAAGGAAGCTGACTCAAGATGCGAAATTTGTGGTTTTAGGGACGACACTAAGGCATCGTTCTTTTGTGCGTTGCGTTTGCGTTGCAGTAAGTTGCGGTGGAAATAGTAAAAAAGTAATGGTAATTTGCGATATCTTGCGGTAGATTGCGGTAATTTGCGTTGCGGTTAGTTGCGTTAACGCACAAAAGAACGGTGCCTAATATCCATGCGATCTTCAGGTGCCCCCGACAGAAGTTGTGTGGTATTTAAGCAATTTGAATGTATCCTTATGGAATTATAATTATACAGAGCGTGAGGATTTTATCTTCAAAGCTGCGTTTCATCTCAACAAACAAGGTTTTGAATTTTTCGTGATAGTAGCATGGCGAATTTGGAAGAACCGAAATACCACAGTGCACAAAGGCGTGAAATGCGATGTAACAAAATCCATCTCAACTGTCATGGAAATCATCTTCGACTTCCAAAGCCTCCCACCTATGAAGCCAACTACTGCACCGAAGAGCACGACTACTGAAAACCCCCTTGCCCGGCCATCCTAAAAGCTCAACTTTGACGCAATCAAGCTCGAGGATTGAGGCAGAGGTTGGGGTTTTACTGTTTGGAATAAGAATGGAAATGTTTTTGCTATAGGGGTGGTTCAAAGAAGGTGTTTCTCATCAATGGAAGAGACTGAAGTTGATGCCTGCTTGTTCGGAATGAAAAGAACCCTAGAAGCTTAAGATAGAGATATTGAAGTCAGGATTGTGCGAACACCATTCAAAGAATTGTTGGAGGGAAGAGAGTGAACGGTATATAAAACAATGGAAACTCGCTTGGATAACGCTAAGAGTTGTGGCCTTGAACTCACTTTCCTTAAGAACTATTTACTATACCGTAAATGTTCAAAGGGATAAAACTTAGCACTTGTAACACTCAAGAAATAGATTCTCACTTGAATCACTCTAGTATAGCTGCAGTCTAGACAAGAATGAGGTTGTGATTAGCTTAAAATGGTGTGTCTCAAATAGCCTAGGATGTCTCCTATTTATAGGAGAATACCAACACACTTAATATGCCCTAGTCAAAGGACAATCAAGTGACTTTAATGGAGGATCACACACTTAATATGACCTTGACCAAGTCAAGTCATATAGCTGTTGGAATCTCATAATAATCGTGCTTAATTATCATATCAAAAACTAATTACACGAAATCATATAGCCGTTAGCATTTAAAACAGTCCTGACGTTCAACACGACCCGTGTTGATTCAACACGGTCCGTGTTGGCTCAACACGACCCGTGTTGATCCAACACGACCCGTGTTGATCCAACACGACCCGTGTTGAGCACAGGAATTGTTTCCTTACTCTCTGGAAGACAACACGACCCGTGTTGCTTCATGTTTCACCCGTGTTGATCATATTCTTATTGTTTCACTTATATATGATCCTTATACTTGATATACTTTATTCTTTAGGCTATATAATTGTCTTATACTCTTGAAATATATCCAACAAGAATCAAAGGCAACTTAGAGGAAAAAGTAACTTAGCATGTCTCGTTAAGGAGATTACTAACCTTGCTATCAATTTCAGTTTTATTTCTTGGAGTCATGTACATAAAAAGGGGGGTAGAACAATTCATTCTTTTGATCACCTACAACCCTACGATTCTAGTTAAAGAATGGGAAATTGGAATCTAATAAACCAACCTTTGAGGGTCCTTTGAAATAACGAACCAACCTTGCAAGCTAATTTACAACGAACTCACCTTAACATGTTAATTTTTCTAACGAACCTCCGGCGAGTCCCACAGGCCGGAAAGCTGACGTGGCGGTGTTTTAGCCAAAAAAAAAGGAAATTTTTTTTTTGCTGAATTGGATTAAATAAATCAAATTTTTCTTTTTTTTTTAAATCCACCTCATTTCTTTTTCTTTTTTTCTCTCTCTCCTCTCTCTCTCTCTATCACCCAACCCCCCCAACCCATCTCCTCTCTCTCTCTCTCTACCCGACCCAGCCCCCCCAACCCATCTCCTCTCTCTCTCTCTACCCGACCCAGCCCCCCAACCCCCACCCTCTCACCACCGCCACCCTCACCACCGCTGCCGCCGCCACCACCACCACCACCACCATCATCATCATCACCACCATCCTCCATCATCATCATCATCACCACCGTACCACCCCATCACCACCACTATCATCACCACTCACCTTCATCTACCATCGCCACCCAAACCACCATTTTCGCCACTAGCATCACCATTACCACCACCGTTAACCCCAAAAACACCACATACATTCATACCCATCTCAAATTCTCAACACAACAACCAACCAAAATCGAATCCAAACCCACACCCATAACCCAAATTCACTAATCTATATTAGTACTTACCTTTCTCAGTCAAAATCTCACCGGAAACCACCAGTGGGCCGCCGGAAAACACCTAAAACCGCTCCCCAAAAAGCCCTCTGCCTTGCCGTTACCGCGGCTCAGATCCCTGAAACCACCACTGTCGTGGTGGCCTTCGTCGCCACCGGCAGAAGCACCATCGTCCGCCACCCTCGTCTCTGTTCGCCGCCAAGCCCAGCCCCTCAGCCACCTCTTTCCCCTCTCTGGTTTGGGTGCTGCGTATTGAAGGAGTACTAAACTCCTCTGACTTCCCTCAAGTGTCGAGTAGAGAGAGAGAGAGAGGAGATGGGTTGGGGGGGGGGGGTTGGGTGATAGAGAGAGAGAGAGGAGAGAGAGAAAAAAAGAAAAAGAAATGAGGTGGATTTTAAAAAAAAGAAAAATTTGATTTATTTAATCCAATTCAGCAAAAAAAAATTTCCTTCTTTTTTTTGCTAAAACACCGCCACGTCAGCTTTCCGGCCTGTGGGACTCGCCGGAGGTTCGTTAGAAAAATTAACATGTTAAGGTGGGTTCGTTGTAAATTAGCTTGCAAGGTTGGTTCGTTGTTTCAAAGGACCCTCAAAGGTTGGTTTATTAGATTCCAATTTTCCTTAAAGAATTTGGTTGAAGTGAGACTGTATTTGCCCTTTCTCAGGACGATACATGTTGTTCATGACCAAAGTTGATATTACACGCATCTCTAGCTAACAAGTTCAAACTGCAAACATGCCATCAATTCACCCAAGATTTAGTTGAGAAGTTAAGGGATTATATAGGGGCTAGAGTACGGGAAACTTCGTTGCCTACTCTCCTAATAAAAGAAAAAGCACAATAAACAAACAACTTTGGTAATCTAACAAACTACGAATAAAGTTTCCTACTACTAAATTAACCAAGCTCCTGACTTCAGCTTGGAAATAATGCTTAGAGAATCACTTTATAGAATGGTTTTTCTAAGCCACGGTTTTCTTGGTATCTTCTTCTCAATTCAAAATTGAAGTCCACGAATAAAATTCATTGGATACTGGCCAATACATGCAATCTCATGCATTCTTCTTCTCAATTAGTGGGAAATTTCACTGGATATTGTCGACTTAGTTTTTTCATTATTTTCTTATTAAAAAATTTTCCAATTCAAAGCTAAAGTCCAAGAATAAAATTCTAGATTTGCATATCGAATTAAGGTGAGATTAAAGTGTCAAGTTTTCCAACTTGGTTTATAGTTCTTGAATGATGAAGTGAGAGAGAATTTAGAGAAAGAAGAGTATGAATGTGTATATTGATTATTTGTTGGAAATGTAAAAACGTGAGAGGGATTAGGATCCCTCTATATACTGCAGAATAAAATGCAATGAAAGGAGAGTTCTAACTAACTGTCTAACAAACTTTATCCAACTCAACAAATTAGTTACCTTATATATTTCCTTCCAACATCTCCCCTCAAGCGCGGATGGTAAGGAAGCATGTCAAGCTCGTGCAAAAGAACTAATGTTGATTTAAAAGGTAGGATTTTAGTACAACTGCTAACCGATGTTGAGTGGGAAGATAACTAAGTTGCAACAGCCCTTCCATCACTTTGTCTCGTGTAAAATGGCAGTCCACCTTTATATGTTTAGTTCTTACATGAAAAACATGATCGCCAGCAACGTGGAGAATTGATTGATTGTCACACTTGAGAATTACTATCTTGGTGATTTTTGACATCCAATTCCTTCAGAAGACTAACCAACCAGGTAATTTTTTATGTGGCTTAGGCCATAGTTGTATGTTCAGCTTCTATTGAAGATCGTGCCACTGTGAATTGCTTCTTAGATTTCCTGCTGATAGGAGACTGATGAAGTAATACTACATAACCAATGACTAAACATCTGCTAATAAGGCAAGCTGCCTAATCTGAGTCTAAAAAAGTTTTCAAGTGAGGATTACCAGTTCCTTTTAGCAAAATCTCTTGTACAGATGTGCAAGATATGTATCTAATGAGGTGATCTAAAGTTGTCATGTGAGATGTAGTTGGAGATTGCATGAACAGACGTAATGTTTGTACTACAAAAGATATATCAGGATGAGTGTCAGATAAGAAATTAAGTTTACCAATGAAAGTCCTATATACACTTGGATCATCCAAAATAACTCCAAAATAATAAAATTTACAATTTAAGGGTAAAGGAGTTGAGTAGGCTTGAAATATAAGTGTCCTAACTCTTTGAGTGATTCTTGAGTAAACTTTCTTCGAGTGAGGCTTATTCCTTGAGGTAAATAAGACACCTCAAGTCCCTAAATGTAACTGAGTAGATCGAGGTCTTTTATCCCAAAAGAAGTGTTGAGTTATTGCTTGAGTCTGTCAATCTCATCCACAGAAGAACCTGTAAGCAACATGTCATCAACATATACAACAACTATGGTTAGATCAATAGAAATATGTTTGGTAAATAAACTATAATCAAATATAGACTGATTATATCCTTGGGCCTTAAGAAAACCAACTAACTTGGAGTGCCATTGCCTTGAGGCTTGTTCCCATCCATATAAGGATATTTGTAATATGCATACTTTGTTATCAGGATTAGGAATTCCTTAAGGCATCTTCATATAAACTTCTTTATGTAAATCTAAAATCACCATACCGAAAAGCATTGTGAACATCAAACTGAAAGAGAGACCATTTTATAGCGGCTGCCAACGCAATGATAGTCCTACTAGTAGTCATCTTGACAAATGGGCTTAAGGTTTCTGTGTAATCAATTCCCTCTTTTTTATTGTTACCTTTAATTACTAGTCTAGCCTTATAACTTTTGAGGATACCATCTTTCTTAAGCTTGACCCTATAAACTTATTCAAAACTAATTGCCTTCTTGCCTGGAAGAAGATCTACCTCAATCTAAGTATTGTTGATTAAAAGAGCATCGATTTCCTTATTGATAGCAGTAACTCACCTAGGATGTATAGTTGCCTTTTTGTAACAACTTGATTATTGGAGATATTCTAATTGAGTAATATGTAGTTGTTGTGATGCAATAAGAGCAGTGAACTGAACCACATTTCCATTTCTGTTTCTTTGAGGAAGAACTTCATAATCCTTGAGATGGTTGGTTATTTAATAGCTCTTGTAGATCTTCTATTAGGGATGTCGTGAAGTACTGATGCAGGAGTAGGAGAACATTTTCGAGGTATATTGTTGGTCTTGAACAGGATCAATAGGATATTGAGGTTAAATATGATTAACACTTCCACGTCTTATTGTTAGGGAATGGTAAGTAACAATAGAAAAGAACAAACTACTAGGCATAACAAGATCAACAGAATCATGTAAATTGTGACAAGGAAAAATAGCTCCATTGAAGTTCACATCTCTACCATAGATAACCTTTATGTTATAATTTGTAGGCCTTTTTATGCAAAGGATAGCCCAAAAACACACAAGGATATGCCTTGGGTCATATTTATGTCAATTACTCGAAATTGAAATAAAACAAAGGCAACCAAACACTTTCGGCGTGAATAATCAGGAACTAAATCATAAAGCATCTCATAGGGTGTTTTAAACTAAATAGCAAAGTTGGGAACTCTATTTGAAAGTAGCTAGCTATAAGAACACAGTCACCCCAAAATCTTAATTAATGGTATCTTAGCTTGTATCAAAAGAGACCTGGCAACCTCTAGAATATGTTTGTACTTCCCTCCACAATTCTATTATGTTGTTGTCTTTCAACACAAGAGGTTTGATGATGAATACCATTTGTAGCATAATAAGAATAAGCATAGTTATCACAAATTTTTTGACCATTATTAGATATGATGACTTTAACATCAGCTGCAATTTGCTTAGAAACAAAAGAAACAGAATTCTCAAGCATGGGAAAAACATTGCTTTTACTAGATAACAAGTAGTCCAAGTACAATCATCAACAATAGTAAGAGAAGAATGATATCCATCATGTGTATGTACTCTCTAAAAGGCCTCCAAATGTCCATATGGAGTATTTTGAATTTATTAAGGGATCTACCAATGCTAGTGGAAAAAGGAAATTTATGCATCTCTACATGAGGACATATCTTGCAAAATTGAATTGTTTGTTGTACTTGAGATTCATGGTGTTCTTGCCATATATTCAACTGAAGGATGTCTTAATCTGCAGTGCCAAATTTTTGTTGTAGAAAGGAGAATTGTGCCAATGCCATGGGTATTAGACAAGTTCTTAGTTTGATTAGTAAAGTTGTTAGCCAAGTAAAGAACCCCCCCCCCTTCCCAGTTGTTTACAAAGGACTAGTTGTTTGGCCTTCATGGGGTCTTGAATATAACAGTTTTCAGGAATAAAAATCACATTATACTTAAGATCTTTGCTAAGCTTACTGGTAAAAAACAAGTTAAATTGGAACAATGGCACATGCAACACATTATGTAAGATAATACAAGACCGTAAAGTCACACTGCCCACATGTTTAACAAGAAATTGAATATCATTAGGCAAAGTAATATAACAACACTAGTCTTCTGACCCGTGCGTTGCACGGGACACTATTAGATCCATCTTTTTTTTTTGTTAAAATTATTTGTATGATAAATTTGTTATAGCTTGTACATTTTTAAAAATATGTTCTTTCTTTATTTAATGGAAATTTGAATATTTTTGTCAACTTCATTTAAACTCATAACTAATTTTACAATTGTTCTTTAATTTTAATACATAAATCCCTCTCAAATGAATGTATACTTATGTTATTACAAATTAATGCAGTTTTATTAGCCTCATTAGCTAAGAAGTTAGGAATTACATTATTTAAAAATTCTAAAGCAATAGTTCCTCTCTTTTTTAAAAAAATAAATGAATAAACATTAACAATTCATAGATTGATGGTATGATTATTCATATAAATTGTTCATAATGCATATATATGAATTGAAGTAGAATATACAGTACGTTAATGACAACTTATGACATTGTACCTCAAAAAAAAAAAAAAACTTATGACATTGAACTCTTTGATTTTTTTTAATTAAAAACTCTTTGATAGTCTTATTAGCCAACAATTAAATTAATAGTTTAGAAAAATTTTGTTTGAAAAAAGTTTAGAAATTACTTTAAGTAGACCAAGTGATCATTGGTAGATAGGAAAAAAGATAGAAATTTTAGGAAAATTATTGAGTAACAAAAATAACAACTTAAACTGCTTAATGAACAATTGTCTACACAAAACTAAATAATTAAATAGATAGAGTATGTATAAATAGAAAATAATTCATGGGTTATAATTTTAAAATTTAATAAAAAAAATGATATGCTATTTAATAGATGAAATCTAGGGAATATATATAACAATAATTGGTTATAACTTTAAAATTTAATTAAAAAAATGATAGGCTATTTAATAGATGAAATGTAGGAGCTATATTAGATATTACTTTACCAACATATCCCACATAGACGAAAGCGAAGAAATATAAAATTGAGTTAATATATGAAAGGATGTCAATTATTGTGATTCTATTGTTAGAAAATTGTACCAAGCATTTTAATCATCAACTCAAACATATTAATTGTGATCGTTAATAAAGCAAGTTTGACTATCTTACATATATTACGATACATATGGAGGAAGAAGTTGAACACTTAAGGTTAAAAGTTGTCAAATGATGATAGAAAATGGTGGTAATTAAAATGAAGCAGAAGATTAAATAAATAAATAAATATTTTTTAAAATTATAAACACCTCTATTTATATAAGTATGAAAATGCTTACTAAGATGATAAGATGTTTATATTAAACTAAAGTAGCTAAACTAAATTAAATTGTAACTAAAATAAAAATATAAATATATTACAATATTATTTTGAATTTGTTAAGACAAATAAATTAAAATCCATTAGAACCAAACGTTACAATGTTACTTATCATTTTGCTTCTCAATAAAATTGACCATTATGTTCAATCTTTAATTGACATTTAAATACATACATAAATTAATAGCTATATTATATTACTATGACAATATATATGCATATGATTTTGTAAAACTGAAAATGTGACAAATTCTAACGTGTCAATCAATTATTAATATATGACACCTAAAATTCAGCTCATAATATTTCATATGTATCAATTCTTTTCAATCAATGTTAACATGCAGTTTCATTACATTAACTAAATGTAAAAACGCAATAATCCAAGAATCTAAACAACAATGCATGTAGTTTAAGTGAAAACACAAACAAAATTTTAACATATTTACATATGTAGTGGCAATTAAAACATAACTTTTTTTTTAGTTCGAAGTAATACATAACTTCATGATATAAAACAAATCTACATAATAGTTAGTAGAACAAAGTTGATAAATCTTAAAATGATCGAAATGAAAATACAAACTCACTCTTTAAAGCAAGTGAAGACACCCAAATTGAAAGTAGAAGCTCATGAGCCAAACACTTTTCAACCTTCAAAATAGATTTGCCTTCTCCATACATTGTGACAATTACTGCAAAATAGTAAAATGAAATGTATAATTATCAATCTTATTAATCTAACAACAGCAAAACTAATACTCAAGTTTGAAAAAAAAAAACCTTAGATTCGATATGATAATTGTATTGAAAGGACAAAGAATATATTTTTGTGCTAAATGAGTAGGTTGTCACAAACAATTGATCCAACCATTTATACACCATTTTTTTAGGGGATTTATACACAAATCGTTAGAGATATCAATGGACATCCATGAAGACATAATATCCATAGGTTACAAAATTTAATTTGAATACATTAACTCTATTTGTAACTTAAAATATATTAACTTATTTTGTAACTTACAACATTTACTATTAATAATTAATAATTATTTTATAAAATTTAAACTTGATATTAATATCTTTGTAATTGAAAAGGAGAACAGAAAAAACAATAATTTGTTTGGAACAGAAATTAGGTTATATGTTGTATCTTAAACAAAAATTTGAAAGACATTTTATGAAAGTCAAAGTTGATTGAAAGCCAATGCATGGCAAACGTTGCTACAAACATGAGTCAAATGCTATATCTCCTCCAAAAAATGTAAATGAATTTAATATAATGTCTTTTCAAAAATAATATCACTTTAAAAGCCACATATTATCACTAACATATGAAATTAATTTTCTCTCCTATTACTCTGTGCAAAGTCTAAATATTTTTTTAAATAGCATAAGTGGTCCTTTTATATTAACATATTTTTGATATTAACACATTATTTATTAAATTAAGGTCAATCAACACCTTATCTATATTAATTTATCATTTCTTGCTATATATTTCATTTTATACAATTTCCCTTTTTGTTAAAAAGAAGATTACTTTAATAAATATTCTCTTATAAATATACTCTATTTTATTTGGAAGTAGTTTTTTTTAATATTATGATATTTTTATAATAGTTAGGTAATATTATTTATTAGTTGTTAACTTGTAGTAACTCTCATTGTAAATTAATATATATAAAATAACTTTTCTTTAAATTTTCATTTCAGTATGTTTATAATATTATATTTTTAAGTAGTGGTATTTTTTCATTGTTAGAAAGTTAGTAGTAACTTGCCACATCAATTAGTATATACAAAAGAATGTAATTAATGTAAGGAAAAAGGTAAAAGTAACCAATTAATGTTTTCCAAAAATACCCTTATAAAATCATACAAATTCCACCATTGCCCTTTGTACCCAGTTTTATATATATATATATATATGATATGATTTAGTAACAGGCACAAAAGAATTAAAGAAGTGTAAGTGAGGAGTAATATGGTCAGTTGCATCACTATCAATTACCCATTTAACAACATGATTAGTTGTAAACAAGCAGAAAGATTTTCCTGCCAAGAAGGTTGTACGTTGTGGATCAATTCGTTCAGTGATCTAAATGTTTTGTTTGTTGAACAATTGCATCAACTAACTATACACCTCACTGCTTAAAGCATGCCTTGATATATCTTGCATTACTGAAAAAGAACCTTTAGCATCAGTGTGAACATTACCAACAAATCTTTGAGGCTTCTCATTCTATTTTTCTGCAACTTGAAACATTTTTTAACAAGATGTCCTGGTTTTTTTGCAGTAATTACAATAAGGCTTATTGCCTTGATTGGCTTGATTATTAATAGGAGGTCTCGATGTGGTATGTTGAGAAGGAAAACTAGGATAACCAGAGGGTAGATAGCCTGGAAAATGTGATGGAAAACCAGTATAAGCATGATGTAGATAGCTAGAAACTTAAGAAGGATGTAATACTATTACGCAATAATTAATTTATACACCAAACATAATATGTGCATAAAAAAATGATAGTACTTATTTACACAAGAAATCGTAATGTGACTATTAACAATGCACACCCAATATCATATTGTTACACACTAATTAAGATGTTTATCCACACCACATATTAAACTTATGCAAACCAACATTTTACTCTATTCTCATATTTATAAGGGCACATACAAGAGATACACAAAAAGAAAAAAAATTAATACACACTAAAGTTAATATTCATAACTTATATTGGTGTTAAACACTTATCTATATTTTAGAAAGAAAAAAAAAGTTTTTTTTAAAAAATAAAGATTTGCAAAAAAAAAAAGGTTTTTGGATGCTAATATACTGAACTTTTGGGGTATTGGACAATAATGCACTGAACTTTGACCTTGGACAATAATACACTGTACTTTGGGGGGTGTTGAACAATAATCCACTCAGTATGATTTTGGCAATGACTAACTTGGTGGAAATCCTATGTAGCGGGTGGAGGAGATGAATTGGTCCAAAAATATTTGTCTTCTCATTCTGTCACATAAGATTTTCACCAAGTTCGCCATTGTCGAAATTGTCTCGAGTGCATTATTGTTCAACACCCCCTAAAGTTTAGTGCATTATTGTCCAAGATCAAAGTTCAGTACATTATTGTCCAATACCCCAAAAGTTCAGTATATTAGCGTCCAAAATTCCAAAAAAAAAAGAATTTGAAAATGTATGTAAAGAAAATTATTACACGTGAAGGAAGGACGAGTAAAAATAATTATTGAAAGAAGGTAGAAAAAAGCAAAATAACATCTAGCATATTTTGAACCCATGACACACGGTTTTATTTAGTTGTCTCCAAACAATTGAGGTAAAGCTAATTCAATGTAATATCTCCCACAAGTCTGTATATATGTACAAATAAAGCATAGCAGGAGTAAAAACGAGACTTTTACTCCCGCGAGAGTACAGTCTAAGATTCGTATCACTACACATATAATCACTTGCTCCAACGTCTAAAATTCAAGCATTTTTAGCAAGAACACAAGAATGACTAATTGCAGTAAAAAGGAAACTTTGCAAAGTGATAATAAGGCAAGAAGAGACAACAAGAGACAAAAAAGAAAGGAATGATTGTGTGTATTCTGTGTACTGAGATGTGTAATACATGGCCTATAAATACAAAGTGTATCACAACTAATTATAAGTAAACAGAATTATCTCAAGAGTATAAATATACTAGTATCACAACTACCTAAATATAGGACCATAGAATATTACAAAATATCGCATTCCTTTTTTCCTGACACCTCCCCCCCCCCCCCCCCAAGCTCAAGGTGGTGGATCAAATCCCATTTTGAGCTTAGATATTAGATCATGAAATCAACCGGGCAAATGAAATTTGGTAAATATATCAGCTGCTTGATTTAGAGTAGAAACCGAAACTAGACGAATTTCATTGGCTAGAAGATGTTGCCTAATGAAATGGCAACCGACTTCAATGTGCTTGGTTCTTTCGTGGAAAACGTCATTATGAGCAATATGAACAACACTATGATTATCAGAATGAAGTGCGGTTGATGATTCTTGAGTTGCACCCATATCATATAACAACTATCTTAACCAAATGGGTTCAGAAACAATGTTAGCAAGTGCACGATACTTAGCCTCGGTGCTGGAGCAAGCAACCAAAGCTTGCTTTTTACTACGCCATGATATCAAAGAGTCTCCAAGAAAGAAACAAAAACCAGGTGTAGAGTGTCTATCAATGCAATCACCAGCCCAGTCAGAGTTAGAGAATGCTTTAAGAACAAGAGGTGTATTGAAGGGGAAATACAATCCAGTAAACAATGTAGCCTTCACATACCGAAGTATCCAAAGCACAGCAACATGATGAGTTGTTCGAGGGGAATACATGAATTGGCTAACTATGTGGACAACATAGGCAATGTCTGGATGAGTGACTGTAAGATAAATAAGGCGCCAACTAGTTGACGATAAAGTGTAGGATCCTTGAGGGGAACACCATCTAGTGGACTGAGTTTCAAATTTGCTTTGATGGGTGTTGTTGTAGTTCTCGAATTAGATAGACCTGCTTGAGACAGAAGCTCCGAGGCATATTTCGCTTGAGTGAGAAAATATCCTCCACTACCAGATGATACTTCCAAACCCAAGAAATAACTCAAAGGTCCAAGATCTTTCATTTCAAAATGATGATTCAAAAACAATTTCAACTTGCGAATGCCATTTTCTTCATCCCCGTTATCATCATATCATCCACGTATAGAAGTAAAAGAATGATCCCTTTATCAGAGTGACGAATAAAGAGAGTGTGATAATGAGAGCTAGTTGAAAACCCAAAGTTATAGATTGTAAAGCTAAACTTGGAATACCAATCTCGAGGAGCTTGTTTGAGACCATACAAGGCATGATGAAGACGACATACCTTGTTTGGGGGGGGGGGGGTGAGAATCACCTGGTGGGGGACGCATATAAACTTCTTCATTTAGGTTGCCATGGAGGAAGGCGTTCTTCACGTCCATCTGAAACAAGGGTCATCTCCGACTTGAAGCAACAGCGAGCAAACTTATCACTTATGTAATACGGGCCATAGGAGCAAACCTCTCCTCGTAGTCAATACCATATTCTTGACTAGAGCCAAGAGCAACGAGACGGGCTTTGTAGCATTCAATTTCACCATTTCCACGTGTCTTGATTTTGTAAACATATTTACAACCAACGACGATTTTCCCCGGAGGCAAATCGACTTTCTCTAAGGTAAGTGCTTTCTCTAATGCATTTACCTCGACTTACATAGCTTGCTGCAAGAGAGGATTAGAACTAGTCTCTCTATATGTTGATGGCTCATGGAGGGAGTAGTGGCCGCATAGAGTTGATAAGCATTGAGGCACTCAGGTAGGTATCGTACCCTACTGGAGCGTCGTAGCTGCATCTCATGATGTGAAACTTGTACTGGAGGAGTATATGGATCACCAGTAGAATGTGGGCTCAGCGTCACTGATTCAAGCATCGTTGTATCGAGAGATGGATCATTATCATCGATGAATGAAGATGGGGAGCCAGATGTTGCGATAGAGTCATCACAAGATGTTGGTGTTGGGAGTGAACCCGACTCAATGGGATCTGCAAGGGGCTCGACGTTTCTTGTAGAAGAGTCGTCAATCACCTTCATCTGGAAATAACTCAACAAGAGGAGCAGCAAAGAATGGTGTTGCAGGATAGTGACGTGAAATTCAGACAAAAAGGAAAATATTTTATGTTCCCAAAAGAGAACATGGCGAGAGATATGGAGACATTTGGACTTAGGATCCCAATTGCGATAACATTTACGATGAATTCTATAACCCGAAAAACAACATAATCTAATTCGCGAGTCCAACTTAATGTGCTCATGAGGGTTGTAACATGACAAAACAAACAACCAAATCACGTAATATGTTATAGTAAGGAGCTTTACCGTAAAGTTTTTCATATGGAGATAGATTTCCAGCTACAGGAGAAGGCATACGATTGATGTTGTAAACTGAGGTGTGAACAACTTCTCCCCAAAAAAACCTTTGGATAGGCAGCGGATATGAGCATTGCTCAAACCATATCCAAGATATGTCAAAGTTTTCTTTCAGCTCACCCATTCTACTGAGAAGTTCTAGGGCAAGAATGTTGGAGGACAGTCCCATTTTGCGCAAGAAAAGTGACCAAGTCTTATGCCCTGTATTCCATAGCATTATCACATATGAAAGTTTTGAGTTTGCAAGATAATTGGGTGTCCACCATAGCAGCAAAGTTATAGTATATTTGTGAGAATTCAGATCGATTTTTCATAAGATAAATCCACACATATCTTGAATAATCATACACAAATATAACAAAATATTGATATCCATTCATAGACTTGGCAGGGGAAGGACCCCAAATATCAGAATGAACAAGATCAAATGGTGCATCTGACATACAGTCACTATTAGTGAAAGGCAGTGCATGGTGCTTAGCAAGCTTACAAGCGACACAATCAACTTTATTCTGCTTGACCTGACCCAAAATGTATTTATTAATCAACTATTACAATCTAGAGTCACATATCTGGTCCATGAATGCCAAATATCTTCAGATAAAGCAATTGCAGCAACAAAGTTGTCAGGATCTATATTAAAAACATCATAAGCATTTAGAAAAGAAACTTCATATAGTCGCCCAACTTTACGACCGGTTCCCCGAATTTTGCCACTTTGTGGGTCCTGCACAACACAACCACTGTTGGAGAAATGCACATCGTAACCAAGCTCACATAATTGACCCATGCACTGAAACAAGGTTCAAAGCCAGTTTAGGAACATAAAATGCGTCACGTAATGATAAGTTGCGGGTGACTATGTCCCACTACAATTGATATACATCGTGGAGTTATCAGCAGTCTGTATCCCAAAAGTTGGCACAATGTCTGCTTTATTCACCATTGAGCGAAAGTTTGATGTCATATGATTACAACATCCTGAGTCAAAGAACCAGGGCGAAACAGTACCTTGTATTGCTGAAAGAACAGAGGCAGAGGTAGATTAAATACCGATTTGGTTAAGAATTGCTTGTAAATCACTGAGAGAAATGCTTGCTTGTGCTCCTTCTTTTGTGTCAATGGGGACAACTGAATTGTTGGGAAAGAATCTCGATTGTTTGCCCTTCTGCTCTTTCTTTTGCTTCAATTTTCGGCATTCTAAGATGACATGACCAGGTCGGTAGCAATTAGGGGTGGAAACGGTGCGGTGCGGTTTCGGTGCGCCGAAGCGGTGCACCGGATGAAACGGTGCGCGAAAACCATAAACCGGAACGGCGGAACCGGAACCGAATCACTCGGTTTTTAAAAACCGGTGCACCGACTTTAACGGTGTGGTTTCACCGGTGAACCGGAACCGCATAAATTTCTATCGAACATCAAAAAATCTCTATTTAATCAAAAAAAAATCTCTATTTAATAAAAAAAAAAAAGTGAGAACCCTAAACCCTAAACTGGAAAATGAAAATTTGAAATACTAAAACCTAATTCCCCCTCCCCTTACTCGACAGTCAGTGTCTCAGTGAGACTGTGAGGAGTGTGAGCCAGAGAGGCAAATTTACTAGCCCATAAGGCCAACCCAATAACACATTAACACCTAATGTTCTTTTTTTTTTTTAACTAGTTAATTTATATTATTTTTGTATTAGTTTTTGGGTAGAATTTTTTTTAACCAAAATTTATATATACATCTATTTAATTATATTAACGGTGCGGTGCCGGTTCTCCGTTGGTGTGAATATCCCAAACCGGAACCGCCCCGTTTAGTATCCGATTTTTCCGGTGCGGTGCACCGGATTTTTAAACCGGTTCGGTGTTGTCCATTCCTGGTTTTTTTTATCCGGTTTCCGGTTCGGTGTGCCGGTCCCGGATTTTTCTTCCACCCCTAGTGGCAATACTTGCATAGTTGCATGTTTTCTCTGAGGTCATATTGTTGGAAGGAGCTGCCAAAACAGCATGTTGACCCACAGAGTCTATAAAGCATTTGTGCAAAATACCAAGGCTTGTTTCCTTCGACAGCAACTAACTCTACAACAACATTCTCAAGTCAGGGAAACGTTTCTCTATGAAGAAGAAAAGCCCGAACAGGTCCATAATCTGCATGTAATGTCATTAAAAATTGCATGACTAGCTCAAAAATTATCACGATAGATGAGAAACTTTTATGCATCCTTAGTACACTCTCATTTAGGTTCAGACAGAGCCAATTGATCCAATATGGCTTGCATATTGGACAAAAAATCATTAACTGGCTGCTGAGACACTTACTTCATTGTACGAAGTGTCTCACGCAATTGGTATTGGTTAGCAATATCAACTGTAGAATACCATTTAGAAAGAAGATCCCAAACCTCTTTAACATAGTGCAATATAATAGAAGGAATACTACAATTTCTAATCCATGTCAAAATCTTATGATTTTGGCTATCCCATCCTTCCATACGTTCAATAAACTTGGTATCACTTTCACCGGTCTCTTTAACAAGCACAGTAATATCACCCTTAGCATAATGCCAAAGTCTACGAACCTTAAGAATAAACTAGTCATCTCCTGAGACCAGGGTATATAGTTGGTACCATCTAAAATGGTCTAAATTGGTTGAGATATATCTAACTTATACATCCCAACAAAAATGGCAAATTGATGAAACCAAACGGTGATAAGAACAACCAAACAGGAAGGAATGCACCTATCAAGCAGAAGAAATTTATTAGTGGGGCAGTGACAGAGCTAACCCAAGAGCATTTGCTGAATGAGAATAATCCCAGCAAAAGATCGAAACTTAGAGATTTTGATGAAATACCGATTAAAATGTCCAACTAGAGCAAACTGATGAGATGGACGAAAGTTGGAGTATGGGCTTGAATATGCAAATGTGATGAAGTAATTGTGGGGGAATCAACTTCATAAAGCAAACCCCACTTTGCCGACAAATGTGTTTGAAAATTGGTAAAGGTGATCTTGAGCACCTCAGTGCTTTTTAACGTGTCTTCTGCCTTCTTCTACCATTTTTTTTAGTGCTCCGATACCATGATAATAAGGCAAGAGGAGACAACAAGAGACAATAAAGAAAGGAATGATTGTGTGTATTTTGTGTACTAAGATGTGTAATACATGGCCTATAAATACAAAGTGTATCCTAACTAGGTAAGTAAACAGAATAATTTCAAGAGCATATACAGACTTTAGACTATACTCTCGCGAGAGTACATGTCTCGCTTCTACTCCTATGTTCAACCCAGCCCAAAACACAATTTCCTGTCCAAAAGCCCAACGCCCACGAAACAGGGTAAAAACTAATTGTTATGCATTTGCCTTGCATAGAAGATATCTAGTTTGGTGGTGGCACACATCTAACAATTCCCTAGAGGTTTGTAGTTCAAGTCTTTGTAGCAACTATGTGTAGATTTTTCTTTAAAAAAATTACTTTTATACTTTTTTCAATATCTCACTTTTTTATTTATTTTTCCATTTTCACCCAAGTGTAATTTTTAATTTTCATATATAAAATAATAGATAATAAATTATTTATCTTCTTTGTTTTATATTTTCACTATTGTTTTATCATTTGTACACTAGTTTTTTTGTGGGATATACTCTTTTACACACTAATACAGACTCATTTATTCATTAATATAAACTCATTTACACACTAATTTTTTTGTGGAATAGACTCATTTGTACACTATCATAGAATCCTTCGCACACTAATTTTTTTATGGGATAAACTCTTTTGCACACTAATACAAACTCTTTTACACATAAATTTTTGTATGATAGAGCCCTCTACACAATTACAAATACTCATTTGTACACTAATATTTTTGTGGCATACACTCATTTACACTAATACATACTCCTTTACAAATTAACATAGACTCATTTACACACTAGGACAAACTCCTTTACATACTAACATAAACTAATTTACACACTAGGACAAACTCCTTTATATACTAACATAGTCTCCCTTGCATACTAAGTTTTTGTAGGATATACTCTTTTGCACATTAACATAGACTCATTTACACACTAATTTTTTATGTAGTAGATTCCTTTACACATTCCTTGGCACACTAAATTTTTTGTGGGATAGACATTTTTGCACACTAGCGTAAATTCATTTGCACACTAGCGTAAATTCATTTGACACGAAGAGTTATATTGTTATACACTGATTATAATATTTATGCACACATACAATTTATTCGGTGTGCAATAAACTAAAATGATACAAAAAAGGACAAAAAAAATTAAAATGATGAGAAAATGAAATGCGAAAATTGGAGACAAGTATGGAGAAACTTGAAACAAAGGGGAAAAAATTAAAATAGATACAGAGGATATTAAAAAGAAAAATGACAGAATCAATAATAAACAAAGCTTCTTGAACTCAGGACCACATGGGTGTTTGGTGTCCGACTTTTTAGAGAAAATAGCTTTTTGGGGTCATTTGACTGTTTGACCATTCAAAAAGTCAATGTGGAGTGTTTGGTGGGTTAGTGGATTGAAGTGACTTTTTACTCCAAAAAAGTCATTTTGCAAATAGCTTTCTTTCTTTTTCTTTTTTTTTGTGGAGTTACAAGACAGAAGTGCAGAAAATAAAAAGAGGGTCAAGGTAGCGATTGTCCACTAGCCTTTTTGGCTAGTGTGTGGACTTCCTTGACACCAGACCTAGGGACTTTCTTAATCCTACAACACTGAAGCTTAAGGAAGAGAAAGACAAGAAGAAACTATATTCTTGCACAGCACCGGGGTTGAGATTTTGTTGTTAAACAGGTGTACCCCTTCAGCAGAGTCAGTAAGAATGGTGATATGGCGTAGGTGCAAACGAATTGCTCTCTCAATGGCATGCTCAATTGCAGACAGCTCCATTTGAAGGGCTAATGATCCCAATAAAGGCTTTGCAAATTCTTCCATCTTTAAACCTTGTTGTTTGAACACCCACCCTATCCCACCACATATCCCACCACGACCAGTTGAAGGTCTCCAAGCACCATCACATAAAAACTCACCTTCAATGGTGGAATTGACATCAATAACCCAAACAAATTCTTGGACCAGCTGGGAAGCCCCATCCGTTGGTTGCAGGATTTGTGTTTCAACTGTGTCACGTTTCTTCAATGCTCCGATCTTAGAAGATTGAGTTCTGCCCGGATCCATGTTGGGATTAATTCTGGATGAATCCGTTCATTGTTGAAATAGACTTGATTTCCGGCTATCCATAGAAACCAGCAATTAGCCATGAATTCTTGGGCCATAGGCACCCCTGTTGACTTTTGTTTCCAAAAGTATTGCAGCCAATTCTTGATCATTGATTCAGTTGTGGTGCCCCCAAGCTAGACTCAGTAAGTGCTAATGAGGACGCAAACTAAATCCGTTTGGCCCACTCGCAGTCTCGGAAGAGATGTTCCCGATTTTCAAGGCTATTCTGACATAAACAGCACCTTGCATCCACCGAGGGGTCCCATCGCAATCGCTTATCATTCAGTGGAAGCGCATTGTGGAAAGTCTTCCAAAGAAGCATCTTCCACTTGGACGGAGCCTGAGTGGCCCAAAACTTGCTCCAGAGCCTATGTTCAACTTTCTCCTCCTCTATTGTTTGATTGTTTGCTGGGTCTCGGAAATTGGACCAGAGAAAATAATAAGCCGATTTGACAGTAAACTTACCATCCCTCTTCATCCCCCAGTAGGTCTCATCATCCTCGTCCAAATCGCGTATCGGGTAGGCCAGGATGTTCTTGACCGAATCCCTTTGGAAATGTGCAGCAATGATATCCACATTCCAACGTCTTGGGTTGTCTAGGAAAAGAGCATTGACATGCTTGGTGTCCCACCGACTGCGATCTTGAGCATTGAGGAGTTGGATCTCACCTTGACCTGTCCAGTTTGCACCCAAAATTGGAGTATTTCGTCCTGACCCTATTCTGATTTTAAACTGGCTCTTGAACTTTGAGGTAGCTTTGGACAGACTGCGCCAGCCCCAAGAGCTAGATGTGGGGATGACAGCCTTCTCATCAATCGGAGAGCGCCCTTTGTATCTAGCTTTATACAACTTACTGAGGATGCTGTCAAGGTTGTTGTGGATTCTCCAAGCTTGTTTGGCTAAGAGTGCATCATTGACCCATTCAGTACTGCGCATACCCAGCCCTCCTGCCCCTCTAGGAGCGAACAACCTTTCCTTAGCAACCCAGTGTTTCCCCTGATCTCCGCCACTCGTCCACCAGAAGAACCTAGTCATAATTGCATCTAGCCTTCGGGCCACTTTTACCGGTATTTTATAGACGGAAAGAATGTGGTTATGAAGCGCTGAAAGGACAGAGTTTATGAGGACTAATCTCCCAGCCGGAGAAAGGAGGGCGGCTTTCCAGTTTTGTAGTTTCCGGTCTACAACATCCATGAGAAACCCAAACTGAGAGGTCTTGTTCCTACTTACCAAGGGTGGCACCCCCAGGTATTTATCAAAAACATCCTCTAAAGCAAACCCAAAGCTTACCGAGAGACCTTTTTTATCCTCCTGAGAGGTATTTGGGGACGTCATCATTCTCGATTTGTGTATGTTAATAACTTGGCCCGAGGCAAGGCAGAAATCATCAATGCATCCATTGAGGTTTAGGCAGTAATCCGCTCGAAGATCAGTGAAGAATATCGAATCATCAGCAAAGAACATGTGATTAATTTCTGGGCTCCCTCGGGCCACACAAATCCCTTTCACGTTCCCTTTTAACATCTCTTGATTTAGGAAACTGCTCAGCACATCCAGGCAGATTATGAAGAGGTAGGGGGAGAGAGGGTCACCTTGTCTGAGTCCCGCTTCCGGTTGGAAAGATGGGGAAGGGAGTCCGTTAATGAGGACTGAATAACGAACAGTACTGACACACTGTAAGATTAGGTTGATCCGGTGTTCTGAAAAACCTAGTCGTTTCAGCACATATTTGAGAAAGTCCCATTGGATCCAATCATAAGCTTTATTCATATCCACTTTGATTGCAGCCAGCTTAGCACCCTATTTTCTGGTCTTGATGGTGTGCAGAATCTCATGTGCAATAAGGCAGCTATCCCCAATCAATCTCCCTTGTATGAAAGCATTCTGAGATTCATCTATCAACTTTTTTAAAATTGGCCTTAGGCTATTCACCACGCACCCAGAGAGGAGTTTGTAAAGAACATTGCACATGCTAATCGGGCGGTAGTCAGCCATTGACTGGGGTGAGTCATTTTTGGGGATGACAATGATGTGGGTTAGGTTCAACTCCTTGAGAATAACCCTTGAGTTGAGCATTTGAAGCTACAAAGAGTAGCTTTTTGTGAATGGTTTTTGCCTTTTTGGAATGCAAATTACCATGTTGACCACATACTTCACAAAGTTAGAAAAATTGTTATCCAAATTATTTAAGGTTGTTTCTTTTAATTTTTCTTCCACCATCCACCAAAACTACCATCCAAATTATTTTGATTGTTTATAGTGTAGATTACCATGTTCATATCTAAGATGTACAAATAAAAAATATCTTTGCAATTAAGAAAAAATTTAAAATTAAGTAAATTTGGGATAAAAATTTATAAAATATCAACGTTAATTGTAAAAGTAAATTGGGACAAAAATTTTAGTCTTACTCAAGAAAATTTGGCAATCAATGAACAATTTAGTTATTAGCCTATTAATATAAAAACCAATTTTTGGTTATTATTTATTGAACACACAAATACGATGGAAAAAAGACTATCAATGAAAAACAATTACTAGAAATATGGAGGGAAAAACCTAAAAATGAATTAAAAATCATAATGTTAAAAAAAATATCGAAGATAAAGCTAAGGGTATAATTGGAAATTAAATAAAAAAACTCATACTACAAACATCTAACTCTACCAAACACCTTTTATACAAACAGCTAACACAAACAGCTAACAAAAACAGTTAAAAGTCAAACAACTAACAAAACAGTCAACAACCAGCAACTGGTTGCCAAACACCCCCCACATGCTTTGTGACTCTTCACCTTTCCGTTGGACCGCTGTATATGCATTGATTCAATGTGGATGAAAAGATATATATAGTACAATATTTGGCCTTAAAAATTAAAAGCAAACGCTAACATCATGTGACGCATAGCGAGAGTTTGGTGAGGAAATGTACTCCTGCGAGAGTATATAATAATTTTCGGAGCATAAAATATACTAGTATCAAAACTACCCAAATATAAAAATACAAAATATTGCATTCCCTTTTTCCTGACACAAAGAACTCAATAATTTGTGTAGCAATTCATCTATTGCGTGTCTATGACTCTGGAGCTGGATGTGAAGACCTTCTTTTATGATAAAGAAGTTCAGC
This sequence comes from Portulaca oleracea, assembly GCA_029582165.1. Taxonomy (NCBI): domain Eukaryota; kingdom Viridiplantae; phylum Streptophyta; class Magnoliopsida; order Caryophyllales; family Portulacaceae; genus Portulaca; species Portulaca oleracea. Next base: position 41,447,809 of record CM055872.1, on the reverse strand, counting down.
AAATGTTGGAAGCTCGGGACAAAGATTTCTATGAAGAAGACAACTAACTGGTTGGCGTGTGGCGAGGGCTATTGTAACATCAGCATTTTGGATTGGCATCTGTATCGTGATGGTATGCATATGTTATTTTGGGATGTCTGGGTTCTCAATCTGGGCGGCGATTGTTTTGGGAAGCAGCATTGTTGGGTTGCTGCTTATTTGGGGTTGATGGTCATATTAGGTTCCAGTTCTAATGATAGCAGTAGTTGGGCTCATGATATTTTGGGCATGATGTATATGGGATTATGTAGGTCTTCTGTTAGAATCGGCTTTGGTAAAGCTAGGGGGTCTCAGTTTTTGCAGCCTCCTGGTTGTTGTAATGTGAATATTGTTGTGTTAGTTTAATATATCCTTTTTCTTCCAAAAAAAAAAATTCATCTATTGAACTCTCGTTCCCACCACCTCCAAGGTGTAAAATTCAATAATTTGGCTAAAAGCTCTGCAAAGCTCAATACAAAGAATTTTGCAAGTGGCGAGATCGCACCTCCAATTAATGTTGGAAGCCTTTCCATAATACCATGTGAGTCAAGCTCACTAGATTAATACCTATTTATATGTATTCTAAGGAGGAGATGTAATAAATTATCTTCTTTAATATCCTTTCTATTTTGTCTTTTTTATATTCTAGATTCAATATATCTTGGATATTATATGATATTATCTTCATATGATATCATAGATTTTCATGTAGAAATTTCTAGTTAACTTTTTCATGATTTTTCTAAATTATTATTTCCAACAATTCACAACTTTGTTTCATATATATACACTTCAAGTAAGTTATACAGAGTATTATTTTATGTGTTTTTCTTGGGTGAGTTAAGGACCAATTTAGGCCTGTTCTTTTGCGCGTTACGTTTACATTGCGTTACATTGCGTTGCGTTTAGTTGTGTTAGATTGCGTTAAGTTGCAGTGAAAATAGTTAAAAGGTAATGGTAATTTGTGGTATATTGCGGTAGGTTGCGTTACGGTTAGTTGCGTTAATGAACGGCCCGTTCTAAAAGTCTTGGGTGAGTTTGGTTGAGTATGAGATGTGGCTTTCTACACAATAATTGCTTACCATTCGACAAAAATACCGGTCAAAGTAATTAGCTCTTGGTTGGTAGTAACAATCAGGAGGTACATTAATCTATATGGGATTTACCTGTTGATTACTCACTCCGTTCCATATTAATTGACATTTAAATTAATTTTTTGTTTCAAAATAATTGACAATTTTCATTTCTCAATATCTTATTTAATTATTTTAACTTTAATAATTATGTTAACTTTTTACTTTTTCAATCAATAAAAATTACTCCTACTCACATTCTCTCCCTACATACATCTTGCTATACGATAAACACCTTGGAAAATAGTGATATTTAATTATGAAGGTAATTTTTTTAATTAATCCTTGGTATATGATTTTTTTTAAATGTGTCAATTAATATGGAACGGATGGAGTAATGAAAATTAAACACCAACCATTCTCAAGAAAAATAAGATATGGACCTTGCGTTCGTATATATTTCAAGTGCATCCAAGTATACATGAGAATATATATCAAGCAAGTATAATCAAATGCATCATTAATAACACCCTTACAATATAAAAAAACAAATCAAAAAATAATGCCCCTCCATATAATTAATTAAGCCTCAAATTAAGACTTAAAGAGCGGAATTAAGGAGAGGTTAAATTTGAGTGGTTCAGTAGTTGAAGGTAGCAGCAGCAAAGGAGGCAAGCAGTGAGGAGACGATCAAAGCGGCAGAAACCGGGAGGGAGAAGGCGGCGCCTGTCTCCATGGACGGCGGCGCTGCCACCGACGGCGACAGCGCTGGAGACATCTCGAAGTCTTGAGCTGACACTGCCACCGCAAGCACCGCCACCATGGCGGCGGCGGCAATGAGCAACGCCTTCATTTGTACCATTTTTTCGGAGTTTGAACGAGCTGAATTTGTCTTGGTCTTAGAGAGAGAGATATGGCGTCGATGTGTGCTGTGGAAAAGAAGAGAGAGGAGGGCTATATATACAAGTGAAATGATAAGCTTATTGTGCAATACACATATTACTTCTATAACTATAATATACAGTATAAAATTACACATTTATCTATATTTTTTAAAATTTACAAAAAAACATTCAAAATATGCTCAACAGATAGGGTTCATTCGTTACGGTGTCAATTTTAATTGTTGGCGTAGCCAACACATTCCAAGCTTCTTATAATTGATAATTAATAATATCTGTCAAAAAAATTAGGATTAAAAATGATAATAAGTATTCATTTTACAAGGGAGAAAAAATTTAAGGAATGTCAACACTTATCATCACGTGTGGGAAAGGGGGCCGTGTGGGGCCCATGGGTACACGTCGATATGTAAGCTATGTAGGTGGGCCGGCTTCATTCATTCAATTTGGTCATTCATTCCCAGACAATTTCAAACAATTCTTTTTGATGCAATAATTTCATGCAATTCATTCCCATGTTAATAAAATACCAAAAAAAATATTTAAAAGATCCATATGTTTTCATTTAGGGAGTGTTTGGTTGTCAGATTTTTGAACAGTATTAGCTTTTTTAACAAGGTGAAAAGTTACCTGAGGTGTTTGGTAATAAGTTTTTAATATTAGCTTTTTGGATTCAATAAACTAGTTTTCAAAAAGATACCTGAGGAAACTTTTTGAGATAGTTTTTTTGTGAAAAAAACTAATTTATCAAACAACTTTCATGCAATTAGCTAACTCAAACAATTAAAGTCAAACAACTATCAGCTAACAGCTACCAACTGGTTGCCAAATATGATCTTAATTAGGCTCCGTTCTTTTATACGGTTGGCGCGGTGTGGTAATGGTATGGTGCAGTGAAATTTAAAAAAGTGTGGTGAATTGTGGTGAGAGTTGTAGTAATTGGAGTAGGTGAGGAAAAAAAATGTGAAAAAGTAGAGAAGAAAAGTGAGGAGATATATTGATAATGATTGTGGTGTGGTGTGGTGTGGTGAAGTGTGGTAAAAATGAAAAAAGAGGGCAATGTGGTGTGGTACCGCACCGCAACTCACCGCATAAAAGAATGGACCCTTATTTTTGAGGGTCTTATATTCTGATAAACAATTATGAGATAATATTTAGGGATGACAACAAAACTCGAACCCGTGGGTGCCTGCCTTTACCCGACCCATTATGGGTGATAAATTTTAGAAAAAACGGGCAAGGGTAGGGTAACGGGTACTCATCCCTACCCGATCCACCCCGTATACCTACAAAACGAAAAACAAAAAAACCACCATTGATTATTTATTATTGGGCTTCGGATATATATTTTATATTTGCATTTATAGCTAATTTGTTGAGTTTTATAACCACGATATTTTCTCTAAAAATCTATCATCCATACCCTTTATTTGGAGTCGCGTAAGGCGGGTATATTAACATATTAAGTGCATTTTGACATAATAGTTGACTAATTTCCTCTTTCTAATAGAAATCTTCATATAATATTTTTTTTATCGCTGATATGATTATATCCGAAAATAGCCAATTAATTTGTACATATAAGTATAAAATGGATTGTATAATTTAATTTTTAATTATATCTGAATTGTACCCGTTATACCTACACTACCCCGTGGGTAAAAGTAAGGATACTCGTATTCTATACCCGCTAAATATGAGTAGGGCTATGGTACGATTTTACCCGTCCTAAATCTGACCCAATGCTATCCTTAATGATATTATTTTTGACGTGAAGAGGTAAAATATTCTTAGGCCCTGTTTGGCAACCAGCTGGTAACTGGTAGCTGTTAGCTGTTAGCTAATAGTTTTTTGGATTAACTGTTTGACTTTAGCTGTTTGGGTTAGCTGATTGTAGGAAAAGTGTTTGGTAAAGTAGCTTTTTGTGAAAAATACCTCAAAAAGCTTAATCAAGTAGTTTTTTGAAAACTAGCTTTTTGGGTCAAAAAAGCTAATATAAAAAGCTACGTACCAAACACCTCAACTAATTTTTTAACCTTGGTCAAAAAACTAAAAACTACTTAAAAAGCTTGGTAAACAAACACCCCTTAGTTTCTTACTGATCATCAATCTCTGATCAAAACAAATCTATCTATCCTTTCTAAACAGCTAATTTCCGTATACTTGTTTTGTACGTTTATGACGCATGATTTAGCCAATAGAGGTTCATTCTTTCATTTCTTTGTATTTTCAATCAAGTGTTGTATGACCTCAGCTTTGGAACGTAACCAGCGGGTTTCGATGAAATTGCAACGTTGCCAAACGTACGGGAAAAGTCGTTCGCAATGCACATACATACTTGTTCCCATGTCATGTCACAGCGGCAGAGTCAAGAAAAAGCACCAATACAGAGCGTGTAGAAAAGGACCCCAATGCAAGGGACAATTATGAGGGGCAGCTACCGTTCAAACACTTCTTACAAGTTACAACAACGCGGCTAAGCAAACACTTCTAGTAATTAGTCTCATTTTCATATTATTTATCACTTTAATTAACTTTCTTTTTTTCTATATTATTTATCATTTTATAATTCCAATACTATATTAATTACTAATATAATCCCTCCATTTTTTATTATCTGTCTTTCACGGTTTTTGAGGTACATCTTGAATCAACAATTTATCACATAATATTTTTGTTAAAAAATACGATATTATACTTTTTCAATAGTATTTTTTATTAATAATCCAATGATATCAATTTTGTTTGATGAATCATTATACAAATTAAGATATTAACGGTCAAAAATTTTGACATAAATACCTAAGCGACACTTAAATAAAAACGGAGGTAGTATCAAATTAACGTTATTAATTACATCTTTTTCTTCAATTTTTCTTTTTTATTCATCATTTTATTCAACTTTTTCTCATTTCCAATAATGAGATTTAATGTAAAGGGGAAGTTTTATTGGTTTTATGAAATATGTTCTAAGTGACACATAATTTGGGAATGAGGGAGTACGACACAATATCTTACTTGACCAGGTCTTAAATAAAAATTTTACAAATATCAAGTTATGTATAAGAACTGCTTCTATCTACGTATAAAAATTTTACATTAATATACCAAGAATAAAACCCGAGGTAACTTTCAGTGACAAGTTAAAATCAATTATAATGTTTAGGGTCATATAAAAAACAAAACGGCCGACGGTAAGAGAATAGTTATGAGAAAATATTATTATATTCTTTTAGAAGAAAATTAATTATAATATTTAGGGGCCATATAAAGAAACGAATAGGAGGTAAGATGGGATAAATTTTATCCCACACTTGAGGCTTATAAAGTTCAGTTGTAAGTAATTTTTGGTAAATATTTACCAAAAGTTATCGAAGTTTACCAAAAGTTATCGGAACTTAACAAATTTTTTTATTTTTTTATTAAATTTTTTTTAAATGTTTTGATTTTTAACATACAAATAAAATTTTGAAGTTCTTTAACAATTAGAAAATTATAATTTTTTAAACTCTAACTTTTAATTTGTTCAGTATTTACAAAAACGTATCTAAAATTACATAAATTATCAAAAGTAATATTTATCATAACTACTACTAAGTAGTCACCACTTAACTTTACATACTCCAATATAGAACAGGATTGAGGTAAGTCAAGTGTAAAGTAAATTAGAGAAACAAAATTTTACTTACAAATCCAAAGAAATGGGCCTTTGTTTGAAACAAAACAAATCAAAAAATACTTAAAGTTACCCTAACTTTTGAAGAAACAGTTTTTTGGTACCCTAACTTTTCAAAACTAATTTTGGGGTACCTTAACTTTTAGGATTAGAAATTACTAGGTGAATTTCCGGCGAAACTCTGATTGATTCAAATCATTTTTGGTCACGAAAACAAAAAGACATTTTCTTCCACAAAAACACTTAATCAATTTCCCGCCTGAAACTCACTGTTGAATTCAAATCATTGGCCGAAAATTCACCTAATTATTTCTAATTCTAAAAGTTAGGGTACCCAAAATTAGTTTTTAAAAGTTGGGGTACCAGAAAAACATTTCACTAAAAGTTAGGATACCCCTAAGTAATTTTTTGAAAACAAATATTAGGGTATGGTCGATGTATCAAATTAATGGGTAAAAATTAAATTTTGGTAATTTTTGATAACTTTGTAAATTTTAATAACTTTATAAAATTTACCATAATATATCAAAAATTAAATTTTTTAACTTTGATAATTTATAGTAATTTTTGATAAATTTAGGCAAAAGTTGGTAAATTAAATTTACCAATAAATTTGACGCCACTTTAACAAGGACGTTGCAAATTGCAATTTAGAACTTTTCCACAGAAGATGGTGTTTGAATTAGAAAATATTCCCTCCATGCCAAATTAATTGACATTTTGACTAAATTTTGACCGTTAATTATTCACAAGTTATATTGAGTTACAAAATGAAATTACTTCCATCGTACTCCCTCCGTTCTTTTTTATCTGTCGTTTACGGGTTTTAGTGCCAATTTTTAATCAATAATTTCTAATATAAATGTTTTCCAAAAAAATATAATATTATACTTTTTTAATAGTATTTTTTATTAAGAATCTAATAACATCAATTTAATATGATGAATCATTATACAAATTAAAATATTAACGGTCAAAATTTTTGGTACAATTTCCAAAGCTGATAAAAACAAATGGAGGGAGTAATGTTTAGTAAAATATCTTTCTAATGACGACAAATTTGGTACGGAGTGCTAATAAAACATAAAACCACAAAGTGTTGAAAGCATTTGTTATTGGAGAATTCTTCATTTTTCTTTTGTGTGATATTAATTTTTCCCCTCTACCTTGAAAAGTCAATAAAAGAAACGGAGGTACTTAGGTAGTACTCCAAGCATACAATGCCTTGATTGGAATTGAAAAGGATGAGCTGAAACAAGCAGCAAACGAGCAATAAAAATAATAATTATACGATCACATAGAAATATACATGAAATGCTACTAGTATTAATAGTACTGTGGCATACAATGTGGTATAGATTATAGAATAGAATACAAGGAAATCACATAGCAAATGAAATAATTCAACCTTGAGCAACAAGATTGAGCCCTCATGAAATCTGAATGACTCTGTAACCAAACAATTTCAAAACAAATCAAGAGATGATCAAAACAAAAATGAGGCCACCGGAGAGAGATAGAATGAATTGAACACTGAATCTAGTGGTTGAAGGAGGCGACCAAGGAGACGAGCAGCGAAGAAACCACCACGGCGGTGGAGATCGGGAGAGAGAATCCGGCGCCCTGCTCCATCGACGGCGGCATGGACGACGGCGACGGCGACGGAGCCATGTCCTGGGCTGACACTGCGGCGGCGAGCAGAGCCACCACGGCGGCGAAGATCATTGCCTTCATCTGTGCTGCCATTTTTAATCGGAAAGTTTGTTTGTTTGTTTGATTGATTTGTAGAGAGAGAGAGAGGAGAGAGAGAGAGAGAGAGAGAATTTGTGTTTGTTGAGGGAGAGGGGAATAGCAGAGGAGGGTATTTATAGGAGTTCGACCGTGGGGGTGAGCCCCCCAGAGTGGGAAAACGTGGACAGCTAAGATGAAGAAGAGCAAGGGCGGTTGTTGCCTTGCCGCCATTCAGGATTGGTTCATACTGTATGTATGAGTTGTTTTCACTTTTCAGGTTTTCTCTGGGGTTTTCTTTTTTTATTCTTTCTTGGTGTCTTGAGAGCAACAGCGATATGGAATGAAATTCATGGAATTCTGACACTTTCTCTCCTATTTGGCACACCACCTTTTCTCTTTTTTCATTCCTTTGAGTTCTGGAATGCTGTAGAGTTCCAGAACTCAAAGGAATGAAGAAAAAAAGGAAGAGAGAAGGTCTGTCAACTAGAAGAGAGGAGATCAAAATTCCATGAATGAAATTTTGCATTGCATATGCTCTGACAGCCTAATCTTTGGGGTGCCAAATACAGGATGGGTATATATAATATTGTCCTTTTGTTGTATTTTACATGGAAACATGTATAGCGATTTCCACATTTTGATAATTATGACAATTATGGTAATTTTCGCGATATGTACCGTATCGATTTTATTTATGTTTAAAAATATATTAAATTTTGATTTATAAATTATGAAAATGATGTATAATTAATTAAAAATTAACTTTTTCAAGGACTTGTTTATAATTAATTAAATGGAGGTAGAAATGTTCCCCGTTTTCATAATTCTAGGTAATTTTGTAAAAAATCTTATTTTTTTAATTAGTATACTACTAGTCTTATACCCGTCCGATGGACGGGACGGGTGTATCAAAAAATATATGCTTAGTAATTAAAAAACAACTATATTATAAATTCCTTTCAAATTTTCATAATTTTTAATTAATTTTTAATTAATTGTACATAATTTTCACAATTTAAAAATCAAAATTAAATATTTTTGAAAATAAATAAAATCGACATATGAGATTTGATAATGTCATATGTACGGTACACATCGCGGGAATTACAATAATTGCCATAATTACCAAAAGCTGGAAATTACCTTACCTTTTTGGATTTTACATCTACCCTCCATGACATTTAGTGAAAATAATTTTTAGTGGCAGAATTCGATTATTTCTTATCAGAAATGTGAAAAATCTCAAAATGTCCTCATATGAATGTACCATGATGCCCCTAACATTGAGAATGAAATTATTTTAAATGACTTTTTCATTTTCAGAATGGGGAGAGGTTGGATCTTCGAAGAAATAAAGTAGAGAAAAGACTGTGGTTTAAATGCGATATGAATTAATATTGAGTGTAAAAAAATCAATTTTTATTTAACTGAAAGTCATATGAATTAATATCAAAGGTAAAAAAGTCAATTCATATTTATCTTTTAATGTTCGCCGAAAAATCCAACAAAAATCAATTATAGAATATCTTAGGAGGTTTAAATATATGAACACTTAATGTCAGGTAAGGTAAAAATTATTTCATAAATGTCGAGTATATAAAAATTATTATCCCAAATATTAGGTTGGGTAAATGTAATTTACTCGTTAAAGGCCCTCTTTTTCTTGGGTGGTAAATTAAGGTAAGTTTGATAATGTAAGATAAAATTTGTGGTAGAAAAACTAGTGATGGGTTAAAAATATTTTATTATTTAAATTCTAACTTTTTGAGTGTTTTTAAGAATATGTCTAACTTATTATTTTAAAGAATATTACCTAAAAATGTTAATGTATATATGCTTAGCCTGTTCCATATTACAGAGTATTTGTTACATTACAATTTATATCGATTAAATTTTAAAAATTTTGACTAACAACATATTTATATATATAATTATATATATATACATATATTGATTTGTATTATAAAATTATTATTACTAAATTTGATAAGAAAAATAGTATCCAAAAATTTCAGTTGGTAATAATGAAATATTATATGAAAAATTATATTGTTTAAATTATTGATAAGATATTATATAAAAGTATTATAAAGAATAATATTAAAATTATAAAAAGTTAATTACGAGGAGAAGAATAGGAAGGAGTCATGGGTTAATATGCAAAGAGTCAAGGCGTGTATTAGCTAAGATTAGATTAAGAAGCAAGAGTCAAGGCGTGCACCGCGTGAAGTTGGGTAAGAAACTACAACAATTGAGATATTTCAGATCAAACGGTCAACACGGTGTTGCTTTTAAAATGTTTACTACAGTATAATTGTAAAAAATTATTCGGAGGTTCCCAATATTTGGGAAACTATTTTTCGGTATTTTAACTTTTAAAAATTATTTTGAGTTATTCTTACTTTTTGGGTTAGTAATTATTTGGTACCTTTTCGGTCATCAATTTTATTAAGTGGCCGAAATATCCTTATTCTTCTTCTTCTTTTAAGGATATTTCTTAAAAAATGGAAGAACAAGGGTATTTCAGTAACTTAACCAAATTGATGACCGAAAAAGCACCTAATAATTTCTAACCCAAAAAGTAAGGGTACCCAAAATGAGTTTTGAAAAGTTAGGGTACCTGAAAAACATTTCACCTAAAATTATGGTACCTTCGAGTAATTTTTTGGTATAATTGATAGCGGCCATGATTTATGTCCCAAAAACTTTTCTTTCTTATATGCTCCATCCATCTCAAATACATCGTCCAAATTTTACTAGTTTGGTCAAAGATTTTATATTTTGACCGTTAATTTATTAAATTATATGTTGAGTTATTATATAATACTATTACTATCAAATTTGTAATGAAAAATATTTTTACCTGAATACAATATTATTAATCTTGCAAATATAAAAACGTGAAAAATTAACAGTCAAAGTATTGTAGTGTAATTGTGGCTGGTTATTGGTATGTTGTGGTGGGTTTTTTGTATATATAGATATTATATTGGTAAGTGTGAAAAAGTAATTTGTGGTGGGTTGTGGTGAGTTGTGGTATAATGGAATTTTGTGGTGTGTTTTGGCAAACTGTGGTAGGATGTGACACCGCAGTTTGCCAACCGCAGAAAAGAACAGGACCTTAATTGGGATGAAGGGAGTATACTACTTAACCGGCATGTCCCACGGATGGGTTAAATATATCAATTTGCATTAATTTACCTAAATCCAAAATACACATAACTTATGTTTTTAATGTCAAACTTGCATGAACTTAGAATACACTTGGTCAATATTTGCTCCAATATACGCTATACCTAGACTTAGTCAGTTTGTCTGATAGCTCTAATAGCATAATTTTCATTTGATGTTATGATTCTTGGTTGTTGTATTCAAGTACAAAAATAAAATTCGTGTATAAATAAAAAATATAAGTATTTTCCTGAATTCGAAATATTTGACTAGTAGTCTTTAATGTAAAATTTGTCTACACTCAGAATACACTTGACTTGTATTTGTTTTAACCAGATATACATATGGCCCGTATTTAACCTGCCCCTCAAAATTGTTAGGTTTAGTAACTTACTTTTCATGTGATGTTAGAATTCTTGGTTATTATATTCGAGTGCAAGAAAAAGTAAATGTGTATAAAATCATTGGTTATGTACTCGACAACAAAAAAGTAAATTTGTACGTGTGCACAAGCTACAAGCTCAACAATTTGCTGATTAATTATTATATTCGAGTTTGAATTAGCAAATCGTGTGTGAACAAAATCAGACAACTCAAACTGTCTCTTATATATATATATATATATATATATATATATATATATATATATATATATATATATATATATATATATATATATATATATATATATATATATATATCGGCATAAGTTTGGGAAAATAATCATGGCTTTAAGAAAAATGATTACTTACATTGATTGTTCATTTATTCTTACCTTTACAAAAAAGATGAAAATTGTTCTAATCATTTTTTTTTTTACTTAGGGTGTGTTTGGTGCGAAGGAAAATGATTTTCTAAGAAAATGGTTTTCCTTGGAAAATGAATTTCTTAGGGTGTGTTCGGGTGAACTTTTTGTTTTGCTATCTTGTTGTTTGTATGCAACCTTTGTTGCTGTAGAAGACAAAATTTTGTCAGCCAATTAAGATTCGCCACGTGAAAATTAAAATAATTTTAATTCGGTCAATTATAACCCGCCATGTGTCAAAATTAATTATGGTGGATCATTTTTAAATTAAATGATATTATTTTTGGCCAATTAAATTAGGTCACGTTTCATGGATGACACATAAATATTTCTCCTTTTTTAAAAAAAAAAAAGGAATTAAATGGGTCTAAATGTTGCCCCAAGTTCTCTATAAATAGAGACTTTCTTCCTTCATTTTAGAATTGGAAAACCATCCAAAGAAACTCAAAAGCTCTCATACTCTCCCTCTCTCGAAGACAAGAAGCACAACAAAGTTTAAGTTCGTGTCGTCCATTCGTGGAGATCAAACTGCTTCCTCTTGATTGGGATCAAGTCTCTACGACCCTCGTTCAAGACCACAATCATCTAACTTCATATTCAATCAAGAGTATACTCCTCCAAGATTATATTCATTCAAAACCATACTCATTCAAGACTCGTTCAAGGAGATCGAATCGGAGGAGTTACATTTTCATTTTGTAACAAATACATAGAGATTGTACCCAAAATCCTTTGAAATTATTTGTTCACTAATTTCTTGTGTTTATTTATTTAGACTCGGAAATTTGTGTTTACAAATTTTGGCACGCTCAGTGGGACATCTCTGCCTCTCATCTCTTTCTCCAAGAACGAATTATTTATCATTCGAAGAAGATGGATCCTAAGAACAATATCTATCATGCTTTGAAGAAAGTTTCTCAAGCCAAGTCACAAGAATCAATAACTAGTGCAACATCCAATGGAGCTATCACAAGAAGGATGGCTAAGATTGTCGTTGTGGAGGCCGATGAACAAGTTGCCGCGAGTGCCCCGCTGCAAATCTTTAACTCCAACTTGCCAGGAGCAAACCAAACTACTTCCACTCAAGTCGTTGACTCGAAGAAGACGGTTCTTCAATGGATGTTTGAAATATTGCCGTCAACCATTGAGTGAAGAGGATGAAGACTGTGAAGTTGGCATGGAAACGCCAAAATCTCCAAGGGATTCGCTCTCCTCCGATTCTGATACTGACTCCATTGACACTGGTATTATGCCCGTTATGGTCACAGATGCTATTAACTATGAAGAAGAATTCAAGACTATGAAGGCCACATTGGCAAGAATTGAGAAAGAAAGCAAGGAAAAGACTGAGCATATTAAGCGACAAGATGAGCGGGTCAAGAAATTAACAATGAAGTTAAAAAAGCGACCCATTAGAAAATTTGATGAAGGTTCGGGAGATGAAGATTGCGATAGAAGATCCAATCACGAAGACTCCGACGAAGAAGAGAAATATAAAGAAGGTTCCGGCTCGGGCTCATTGTATGTGGAGCAAATCCAAAAACCAGTAGTCGACGCGATAAAAGCTCGGATCGAGGGAGGATCTTGTAAAACTCAATTGTACATGAAGCCTTATACAAAGAGGATTGACGCACTTCGCATGCCTTACGGCTATCAGCCGCCGAAATTCACTCACTTCGATGGTAAAGGGAATCCTAAGCAGTATATAGCTCATTTCATCGAGACATGCAATAATGCTGGGACTGAGGGAGATCGACTGGTGAAGTAGTTCGTTAGAAACCTTAAAGGAATCGCCTTTGATTGGTATACAGACTTGGAGCCATAGTTCATTGACAGTTGGGGGGAGATGTATCCTAAACCCTAAGCATTGCCTAAAACAAACTTTTTTTAAAAAAACCTACCTAAACCGTAACACTAAACTCTAAACAACAACAACAACAACAATAATAATAATAACATTTCAAAACTTACCTTTTTTTTTTCCTAAACTAACCAAAATCCTAACCCTAATTCAATTCTAAACAATAATAATAATCATTGGTAATAATAATAATAATATTAACAACAACAACAACCACGACGACAATAATAATAATAATAATAAGTTTTTTTTTTTGAAAGACCTAGACGCTTCCAGATCGCGTCCCAACCTTGGTAGATGTGTCTGGACCTTGGTCTAAATGCACCTAGATGGTGCTTGGACCAATGTTTGGACGCACTTGGATCGCGTGTGGACCAAGGTCCGCATGCGTGTTGGATGCAGCCAGAGGCGTCTTAGACGCGTCTCGGCCTTGGCGCAGCGGCAGTTCGGGGGCGTTTGGGCATCTGTCTGGCACAAAAAATTTAAATTAAAAAAAACGAACACCTACTTCAAATTCAACGTACTAACATTACAATACCGGCAACCCACCTGGAAGAGGAGGCGAAAGTAGAAGACTTAATTGATCATGATCGAGCAAGTTGGAGGGAAGATCTTGTTCAGCTATGCTTTTCGGAAAATATTGCAAAAGAAATTATGTCCATCCCTTTGAGTGAGTAGCAAGAAGCGGATAAACTTGTATGGCAGCCCACCCATAATGGAAGCTTTATTGTCAAGTCTGCTTACAGATTGGCCTGAGAGATGGAAAATCAAGCTGATGGTGCGGACAGTTCAAGTTCAAGAACGGCGGCAGGTCATGGGCAGATTATATGGAAGGTGAGGACGATACCAATAACAAAACACTGTGTTTGGAGACTATGGAATGATGTTTTACCGACAAAGGCAAATTTGATAAGGAGAAAGATGGATGTGGATCCAATATGCCAGAGTTGCGGCGAGGCGGTGGAAACAAATGATCATGTCTTCCTCGATTGTCATTGGGCAAAGCTAGTATGGAGACACAGTGTGCTGCACTTGGATGTGGAAAATCGAGATTGGGTGGATGCAGGTCGATGGGTGGAAGAGAGGCTGAGAGAAATGGATGATGAAAGTGCAAGTATTGTGATGGCCACAGTATGGAAAATTTGGAAAGCAAGAAACAGACGGGTCTTTGAAGGTAAACAAAGCCAACCACTGGAGGTGGCTACCAGAGCACTTGATATGCATCTGAACTATACTATGGCATAAGAAAGAAAGCTGAATAGGGAGGAAACAACCCCGACACAGCCGATACAGTGGAGAAAGCCAAACCGGGGATGGTGGAAGATCAATACGGACGCAGCTGCAAAGAAAGGGGAGCATGGAGGTTGGGGAGTTATTATCCGTGACCATGAAGGTGTTGTGCGAGCTGCGAATGTCTACATAAAAGTCAGGTGGAAAGCGGAGGCAATGAAGGCGGGTGCGTACATTGTGGACTGAAGCTGGCAAAGAATTTGGGTTTGAAGAAGGTTGTGATGGAAACAGACTGTGTGAATGTAGTGAATGCGCTAAAGGGGAAGCTCTCAACTGATCCGGAAACAGCAAGAATCATTCGGGACTAGAGCTGGGCATTGGGCCGGGTCCCTTACAGGCTGCAAGGGTTAAGACTGATTTTTAAGGGTCAAAACCCATTTAAAAATGAAAGGGGACGGGCTGGTTATGGGTCAGCAAAATTAGGGCCTAAGTAGGGTAGTTCGCGGGCCTAAGTAGGGTTAGCAAAATAGGGTTTCCTCTCTCACAGTTAGGGGTGGAAGAATCTCTCTAGAAAACGCTCTCAACCAATGACCACCACAAACCACCCTCATACCGGGATTGAATCGACGAATTTGAGGTATGTTTCGAATTTGTGTTTTGAATTTGTGGTTTTATGTTTTTTAGTTTTGAAATTTGAAGAAAAAATGAAAAAAAAAAATTTCGGGACGGTTGCCGCGCGAAACGCACGACAAGCCGCCGCAGGTGCGACACTCAGATCCCGGCAAGGTCGCGGCCTTGCCGGATTGCCATACGTTTCGCGCGGCAGCCGTCGCTGAATTTTTTTATTTTATAAATATATTATTTTTATTAATATTATTATTGTTATTAATATTATTATTGTTATTTTTATTAATATTATTATTGTTATTAATATTATTATTGTTAAATAATAAATTAAAATTAAATATTTTTTTATTAATATTATTATTGTTATTATTAAATATGATAATTATTAATATTGTTATTATTAATATTATTGTTAATCATGTGTTAATATGATAATTATTAGTGATTAATTGTATTATTATTATTAATATTGTGTTATGAAAATTAGATTAATATTAGTATTGTTAATATTAATATTAATGTTAAGCATGTGTTAATATGACAATTATTAGTGATTAATATTATTGATTAGTGATTCATTGTTAATATTTGATGCGTTAATATTAGTGATTAAGCATGTGTTAATATTAGTGATTAATTGTGTTAGAAAAATTGTAATTTTGATGTAGGATTAAGTTTAGGGTTTAGGGTATATTCCGAATAGTTTATATGTAGTTGTGTTAAAAGGATGTTGAGTTTGGATGATTTTGGTTGTTATTAGTAAGTGAGTTGGTGTAACACCCCTCTTCCCTAATCAGGGGAATTACATCGCCAGGGCCTTTGTTAAAGCCCTTAAGGCTAATTTAATAGGGAACCATAATCCTCCTCATTTTTTTTCCTTTTAACTTGGGAAAATTTCGGCAGAGTTTCCTTCGTAATAAGGGCTAAACCAACATATAAGTAGTCATTTAAACCTGCAAAATATGATTTAACAACACTATTGAACAACAGGGCCACACGCCCGAGCTACACGCCCCTTTCCAAACCAACACCCAAAATACAGGTCACCCAATCTATTTACATGCAACATACACAACACTTATTTATCTACATAACAAGGTTCCCTGCTCCTCCCATGCGTACACTTGGCCCTCAAAACATAAACAGCTTACTTACTTCTCAGTTGTCACCTGAAGAACCTGGAAAAGGGGGAAAGTGGGGGTATGAGCAAACCACGCGCTCAGTGGATAACCCGCCTCCAAAGCAAAACCGATGCACTTAAATATCATTATAATACATCGAGTCACATAGGTATTTAATACACATACTACCAACACTTAGCATACGAGGCGGTCAACTTGTTCCTAGATTCACATGCGAGAGAAAACAATTAAACTAGAGTACTCACAACCTGTTTTACAACAAAACATTCTGTCACTTAATTTTTGAAACCCAAGAGGTCTTCCTTTATTTTTCTACTAACTTTTAGTCTTTGAGGGATTAAAAAACAACATCAATATGCATAACACAACAAAGGAAAAAGGAACTTGGTACAGGGACCTTGTAATGAAAATAACAAACCCCGCACTTAAACAAACAAAGTACTTTACTCGCCTTTTTCCTTCGCAAAACTTAGCAAAGCAGTAAAAGATTTTTCTTCCCTTATTTTTTTTTCCTTATTTTATTTTTTTGATAAAAACTCGTACCATGGGCGTAGGGTACTTTCAGCACTCTCCAGTCGGGGCCGGTTCCCCCTTAAGACAGTTAGTTTAACCTCCCAGGAGTTCTAACGTCAATGGACTTTATAAACTTAGCTGATTCAGTTCCCCTTTACAGGTGTAACTCCAGCTTTCCAACTAGTCCACAGTATCTAGTGCAATACACCTAGCCCGAAAACCAATTCAAACCGCTTTACAAATCGAATAAAAAGTGCACTTCCTTCCGCTCAATTTCAAGGTAACAACTTCCAAACAATTTTCCACCTCTTTGAACTCGTTTCGAAATCGACCTTTGGCAATCTGATTTATTACTTAATATACATAATTTTTGGAAATCAAACTTTGTCAAATAGGGACTGAAAACCCCTTGTCAAACAGAGACTTAATCACAAGGATACACATTAATAATAATACTTCAAATTACAAACCCCTTGTCAAAATAACTACTTTGCTTCTTGCTTGTGAAATCAAGTGATACAAAATCAGGGCTGAAAATTGGCTTATTTCGATTAGCAATCCTGACCCCATATAAATCACTAGTATTTAACTACATCAGAAAACCAGGCAACCTGTAATAACAGTTTATGCACATAAAACCGATCAACCAAACACATATAATTTTATGCTACCAAGTTAACATATAACAACGGAAACAGTACTCCCAAAAAAAAAAATATTACTCTTGCTACTACTTAATTTCATAAATCAATACCCCTTTTTCCATCCAACAAAATAACAGACTTGTAATCTGTTCTTTAATCTCCCTCCACACAGTCACAGTCTCACAACAACCCCGACACTCATAGTTCGAACCCAAAATCTACCAACTACTGTCTTGGTTTCAATATAATTCCAACCATCCTAATTCGACTACGCTTTGAAAACAATTTAAAATAATAATAATAGGTAGGATTAGAGTTACCCACCTTGACGAGTAGGTTGGTTTCCCGTATCCGTCCTAATTGTCACTGCTCCCTGACCCAAATTGCTTCCCAAATTCTGAGTTTACTTCACTGTATAACAATCCCACCATTAATATTAACTTCCAATCTCATAGAAAAAAATATATACCAAGACTTAGGGTTATACGACACAATACCTTCCTGACTTTAGTAGTATTCAACAACTCCAAATCTGGCCTTCGATCAATTCGATTCTACTTTCCTTGAGTGTACCCCATAACATTCCTTTATACTTAATTACATCCCAAAGAAGACAACTCCATGCCTAATAGAGTTCTTCTTCGCCACAAATCAACCGACAAAATTTACCGCTTCCGTTCGGTTATCCTTTTCTTCCTTTCTTCTTAATTCGGTTCTCCCTTTCGGTCGTATGCTAGTGATTAGGGCAGAGGGAAAAAGATTTTGAACCACTCTATGACTGAGTTCTACCAAAAGTGAGGAAGGAAGGAAGAGAATGACATGGTGGTCCTTTGGTTACTACCCACCGTTGAGAAAGAGAAGGAACAAGAAGCAGGAGGTGGGCTTGGTTTTGGTAGCCACGCAAGGAAAGAGAAAAGGGGGAATGAGTTGTAAATTGGAAACAATCAGGGGGCATTCGGTGCTCCTGATTGTTTTCCAACTTCAATTCCTCCCCTTTCATTCTTCTTTTCTTTTTGAAAAAAAAGACCCTAATTAACCTAATCATCAACTACCCACTAACTCTTAACTAAGATTAATTAATACTCTAATCCCATTTAATTTCTAAACTAACACATTTTAATACAATCACACATAATAGTCAAATAAATTGCATAAGAGACCAGGGAAAACTCTAACTACGCAATTAAGAACAGTAATTAGGGTAATTAGTCTAAATAAAAAAATATTTAAATCTCGGGTCTTACACTCTTCCCCCCTTAAAAGAATTTCGTCCACGAAATTCACATACCTGTCATGAAAAGGTTTGGGTATTTTTCTCGAATCTCTGATTCAAGTTCCCAAGTAGCTTCAGCTAGCTTATGGTGCTTCCAGTGTACCTTTACATAAGGAATGACTTTATTTCTCAGCTTCTTCTCCCTTCTGTCTAGTATGCGGATCGGTTCTTCTATAAAGGTAAGGTTTTCTTGAACTTGTAAAGGTTCATAACGAATAATATGCTCTGGATCATAGACATACTTCCGCAAATTAGAGACATGGAATACTGGGTGTATGCCTTGGAGAGATGGGGGGAGAGCGAGTCGATAAGCAACCGATCCGATTCTTTCTAATATTTCGAAGGGACCCACGAATCTAGGACTTAATTTCCCTTTTTGACCAAATCGAACGCTCCCTTTTAATGGTGAAACCTTTAGGAATACATGGTCACCAACCCCAAATTCTATTGGACGCCTCCGAACATCTGCATAACTTTTTTGCCTATTTTGAGCTGCTTGTAACTTCTTCCTGACAACCTTAACAGTCTCTGCGCTTTGATCGATCAACTCTACCTTCGAGGGTACTCTCTCACCAACCTCATCCCAACAGGTTGGGGTTCTACAACGTCGTCCATATAGTGCTTCGAAGGGTGCCATACCAATACTAGTATGGTAACTATTGTTGTAAGCAAACTCTGCTAAAGGTAGGTTGTGATCCCAAGTTCCCGTATAGTCAATGGCACAAGCACGGAGCATATCTTCAAGAGTTTGGATAGTCCGTTCTGTCTGTCCGTCTGTTTGTGGGTGAAAGGCAGTACTTACATGCAGTTCTGTACCCATTGCTTCCTGAAAGCCTTGCCAAAACCTAGACATGAATTTAGTATCTCTATCTGATACTATACTGAGTGGGATTCCATGTAACCTTACTATTTCCTTGATATAAGTATCCGCTAGCTGTTCTGCGGTGAAGGTTACTTTGATGGCAAGAAAATGTGTGGACTTAGTTAGCCTATCAATAATTACCCAAACACAATCATGCTGCTTAATTGTTCTTGGCAATCCTGTAATAAAATCCATAGTGATATGCTCTCTTTTCCATACAGGTATCGGTAGGGGTTGTAGTAATCCTCCTGGTTTATGATGTTCTATCTTAACTCTTTGACAGGTAAGACATCGAGCTACAAACTCTGCTATCTCTCTTTTCATACCATTCCACCAAAAATGGGTTTTCAAATCATGATACATTTTTGTGCTTCCAGGATGAGTTGTAAGGGCTGAGTTATGTGCTTCCTTCATCACTTCCTTTCTCAATTTAGGGAAGTTAGGAACACATAGCCTCTCTTTAAACCATAGCACCCCATCCTTTAAAAAGAAGTCCTTAAGTCGAGCTTCTTCCACTCCTTTCTTCATTTTTGCCAGCTCAGGGTCGTCCATCTGCTGACCCTTAATCCGTTCTATTAAAGGGGTTGTTATCTTCAGAGCTGTTATATACCCTCTATCTCCGGATAGCACCACTTCAATACCTTGCATATCCAATTCTCTAATAAGCTTCTTATCCTGGGTAATCAAGTGTGCCATTGAACCAGATGTCTTCCTATTCAAGGCGTCTGCCACTATGTTAGCCTTTCCAGGATGATACTTGATCTCCACATCATAATCCTTAAGAAGTTCTAGCCATCTTCTTTGTCTCATGTTTAGTTCTTTCTGAGTGAAGATGTATTTAAGACTCTTATGATCTGTATATATCTCGCATCTCACTCCATATAGATAATGCCTCCAAATTTTCAAGACGAAAATAATTGCTGCTAATTCTAAGTCATGTGTTGGATAGTTTTCTTCATAGGGCTTCAACTGACGTGATGCATAGGCTATGACCTTGCCTTTATGCATTAGAACACATCCAAGTCCCTTCTTAGAGGCATCACTATAGATCACCAATCCTTCATTCCCTTCAGGAATAGCTAAAATTGGGGCTGACATCAAGCGTCTCTTTAGCTCTTGGAAGCTATCTTTGCAATCTGAGGTCCATTCAAACTTCTTGTCCTTGCGAAGTAACCTTCTTAGAGGCATCACTATAGAAACATTGCCTTGTACCGAATATGAGACGCTTCTAACTCCCATAGCACTGTTGACCTCGCGCAATTTCATTGCTGGCAGTGCGTTACTTTTTGGGAACCAAACAAATAAACGAGAAGTCGGTACGGCTGATGAAAGTCTTTCTCAACCATAGATTAACAGTTAACCAACACACTCTCCTTGGACAATAACATGATCCTCTTGCCTCGAAACACGACTTAGTTAACCAACACATGTTAACCCATTAGCGCATATTCTTGCGGCTAAAATGATTATTATGTTATATATATCTTCATTTTTGCAGGTGATCTAAAATGGTAGGGAAGGGCAAGGGTCGAGGGTTTCAGGACTGGGCGAATCGACTTGTGAGTGGTTGGAGGGGGGGTGAGTCTGGGGACCCCCACAGACGCAATGCGATCGGCCAACTCATTTGTCTTTGGTAATGCGGATCGGTGATGCGGGCGGCCAGAGAGGCACGGAGTCAGACAACGCGAGATTTCATTGACTATCTCAAGCAGGCCATGGATGAGTCAACCGGCTTTGAAACATCGGGGGACGATGAGACAGGGGAGCCCGAGATGCAGATGATCCCGACTTCAGTCGCGCCACCTAGTGGGCGGTTCTAGGCAGCGGTTTCATGCCGATGAGGATGCGTGGGAAGTTTGCCCCAATTCGACAGGGTGGGCAGGGAGCGATTACGCTCGGTGAAGCTGGGTCCAGTAGCAGATATCAGAAGAGGAGGCGAAGCGACGACAACTCCTAGAAGATTGATGGTAACGTGCCCGGGGGACTTGCAATTCCCTCAGTTATACCGAGCTTTGGAGGTCACATTGCTCGGGTACTATGGGAGGGTCGCGAGCGTTCGCCCCATGTTATTCTTGATTGTGTGACGAAGAAGAATGCGTTGAGGGAATTGAGGTCAGTACAGTCCAGGATGGATCCCGCATGCCAAACTACATTGAGAAGGATCCAAATAACCAATTTGATGGAGTTGATGTACGACCACATCGACATGACGTTGATCTCGGCGTTTGTTGAGAGGTGGCAACCCGACACAAACACATTTCACCTCCCCTTCGGTGAAATGACGATCATGTTGCATGATGTGCAACATATATTGGGTATTGCAGTTGATGGCCTGATGCTTGAAGGACTTCCTCGGGAAGTGGTTAACCAATACATGCCCGTGATTTTTGAAAAAGGAATGGTGGAGCTTAAGGCCGATAACATTTATGATAAGGGTGCCATAGTTGACTCCCATTTGAGGTCGATTAGTTTATCGACCAGTTTTCCCATTCCCCATAGGATAAGGGCATGGTTGTTGAGCATATTGGGAAACACTATCCTCGTGGACAAATCGAGGGATAGAATTAGGCCGCATCTGTGGCCTAGCACTGACGTTATCATTGATCGCATTACTTGGGGTACGGTGACCTTGGCGTTCCTTTACCGCCAGTTAGGGATGGCGAGCAGGGCCGGGACAGCCAAGATGGCCGGGTGTTTGACCCTTTTGCAGGCCTGGATCTACGAGTACTTTCCTGATTTTAGTCCACACGCGGAGCAGCCGGTTAATGGGCCTCGCGCGAGCAGGTGGTTCCCCATCCGCCAGCCGAGTTGATCTGGCGCCACGATTGAGGGCCTCCTTGGATGCGTTGACGCCGGATCGTGTGAGTTGGGGCTCGTACGGTCCTGCCCCGTACAAGTCATGCAGCAGGACGTTGTACAGGGGCGGCATTCGTGTATACGACATCACTAAGCTGTACATGCCCGATCGCGTCGTCCGTCAGTTAGGGCACCTACAACATATCCCACGCAGATTGTCCGTACCGAAGAGCGCTGAACGACCGGCAAAGGGCCCCTACAAAGTGGAATTTGTGGATGCTAACGTCAGCGCTGACTGGGCGGGGTTTCCGATATACAGCAAAATGTCAGTGAGTGATGTGGCCCGCACGAAACATGTGCCGTGGGAAGCGGATGTCGCTTACAACGATTGGTTTGCGGCACATTCACACAAGTTTTTGATAAACAACGCCTCTGCCAGCCAATCGACAGTCGATGATCAACCGTCGCCCGAACAGGTACCCTAAACCCCTCAACATAATTTAATATTTTGTTTATCTGATTTGTTTAGGATGGTTGATATAATGTTTGGTCTAACTTCTTTATTTTGTGTTTTATTTTTTATGAAAGTGGTCCTACATCTATGTCGCACTATTGGAGCGAGGGAGGCATCCACCCCAACCGGACGAAGAGACATTGCCAGTGAGTCGTGTGTGGTATGATGAGATGGTCGACTTGCACGGGCGTTGGTGCTGTCAGATGCATATCGAGGTCCCCGAGCCGGAAGATGATGAGTAGGAGGAGTAGAGTGTGTTTTTCAATTTCGTTGTTTTTAATGTACCCTAAACTTAGTGTTAATTTGTGTTGAACTGATTAACTGATTTTGTGTTGTGTTTACTAAATGACCTGATTTTGTATCAACCGTGACATTGCGTTTCGATGGTAATTTGTGTTAAGTTTGGCGATCATGTTCCAATTAACTGCATGAGTTTCAATATAAATATAATTAGCAATTCATATATACACAAGGGTACAACTACAACCATCATTGGCGTTGAGCGGCCCTAATAGCCTGCCCTCTATCAATACGAGCCTGGAAAGGCTCATCCCAACCTTGAACAGATACGTCTCTAGTTGCTTGCCATCCAATATGAATCGGCGGTAGAGGGCAGTCATCCCGTAAATGGATAAGCATGAAGTGGTTGTTGTATCGCACAATTCCCTGAACTTTCGCAGGTGCAGTACGTCTAGGCCCTCCTCGTATGGGTAATATTGATATGCATAGCTCAACTGTCTGCGATCGTGGACCAGGAGGTGTTGACAAGAAGATCCACATAATATTCGTCACTATCGCAGCTGGAAATAAATCATTTGGAGCCGACATCCAATGTTCATACGGGGCTGGCCCTTCCAAGTGGCCTTGTATCCTTCTGAAGGATTCAAGGAACATCTCCTTGCTGTTAAAAAATGCATTAACATATGCATTTTCACTCGCCTGCA
Source organism: Portulaca oleracea (assembly GCA_029582165.1). Classification (NCBI taxonomy): domain Eukaryota; kingdom Viridiplantae; phylum Streptophyta; class Magnoliopsida; order Caryophyllales; family Portulacaceae; genus Portulaca; species Portulaca oleracea. The sequence goes on along the minus strand of CM055872.1, from coordinate 41,424,027 downwards.
ACTCAGTTCCCATTGACCACCTAGCAGTTGACAACAAATGCTCATCCCCGTAACCTGCCTCGGCTACGCATCTGAACCCACAGTTGCCATCAGTGTCAACATCCGTCCATCCAACGACGTATGGCAGAGTGAAATGTAGCAAAGCGTCCTCGAACGAGAACGGATCTTGACGCATCCGGTTGATACCTGCGCACCATATTATCTTAAGTTATAAACAACAATATATAGTCATTATGAAAACCCTAAACACCGGCTATAAAGATTAAGATATGCACACCTGTTGACCCCATCCGAATTGATGAAGAACTGGTTCCCTTTTTCCTCGAGGAGTTCGTTGTAGTCTTGCTACCCCGTCCCGATGTTCGTCCGTACTCAAACGCACTGGGGTTGCGTTGCGTTGATTTTGAAGTCTTTGGTATCCCGGGGCGTGGGGGCTTGTATGCGGATCAGGAATATACTGACTGTCGGGATTCAACTCTCCATTGAGGACACTATTTACGTGTCGTACAACTGCTGGGTCACTCTCCCGAACCTGTTTAGCGAGTTCCTCAAATTGTTCTAAGTCTGTACCTGATGGAACATCATTTGAGCAAGGAGTTTCACCATCGCCAATCACTGTCAGTTGTCTCCAAAATATATTTATCCGTGTCAGCGGAATTGGCTCTCCAGATGCGTAAACTTCCATCATAGAACACGCGCACGGGAGGAGGTGGGTTCTCGACACCAGGTGATCGCATAAGTAGCATTCTCCTTCATACCTCATCGCCAGCATCTTATTGAGCTCATATGACAAAAGGTCCAATGCGTGATGAGATACTTTTCCGTGCAAATTCTTAAAGAAATGAGATGGACCTAAATGTCTGTGCGCGCTCCTTGACTGTTCGAGCTCCCACTTAATTTCAGTATGTTGATTCTCCAAGTAATGGTGAATCTTCGCAAACATACGATCGAAGGTGCCTCTAGAACTGTCGATATAATACTTCAGTGAAGAATGCTGGCTCTCAACTCTAGAAGTCGTTGTGTTCCCCATGTGAGGTACATTGTCGGTCCAAGCACAAACAAATTTTTCTTTATGACTCAGCCACGTCCCAATAAGATAATCAACTATCGGTTTGTTTTGCCCGATCCACGCGTTAACAACGTCTTTCCACTTGACCTTGAAATCTCCAACAACCTTCGCATGTACAATGTCGTTCCAGAAATGATGTCTGAAATGAAGCCGGAGTCCGAGCTTAGGGCCCCCAGTAAGTTTGTTTACTTTGTTCTCCATATCATTCGCAATATGCCACACGCACAAAAGTTGGTGCGCATTTGGGTAAACCTTGGCAACAGCCCCCAACAAAGCATCCTGCTTGTCGGTCACAAACACGGATGGAATAACATCAGGACCCAACAATTCATGCACCCTCCACATCAGCCACTCATATGATTCCATCTTCTCGTCCCGCATGAACGAGTAAGCAATCTGGAAGTTGCGGTTTGTCGGTGTCACACCTACCAGCTCACATAAAGGTCACTTTGCCTTGTTTGTCTTATACGTTGTGTCAATGAGAATGACATTCGGGTACGTACGTAGCAACTTCAACGAGTAAGGATGACATAAAAAAACCTAACGAAGCTCGCCATCATCATCATAATCAACAAATGAGACGTACCCGTCGAGTTTCGCCATGTGCAGACATTGTCCCGCAGCCGTCCTACCATCTATTTCCTTGGTGCGCATCTTTTCCCGCTCGTTGTATACTTGCTTCACGTTTATCGTAGAGGCAGGGAACCTAATCTTCAGCAACGTTTGTATCGTGGTCGGTGTGCATCCCGTGTTGGTCATATCCCAGACATGTTCTTTCATTTCAGAGGTTAATGGATGTCCGTGACGATGCCCTTCCTCGTACACAATGAAGGCATGATTGTGCTTTCCCCGGTCACCGTCGCACACACGAACTCGCCATTCCGTTTCGTTGCGAGTCCACGCAACAATGGTGAATTTACATTAGCACGCCTTCGTTGACGTACTCCGATGACTCGCATCATCGAGATCATTCAATTTCCCACGATATTTTTCGTACCTCCAACACTTCAAGTAACACCTTAACGGACTCTCCGCATCTTTTCTCTTGTACGAAGCCCGTACAAACCTAAAACCTATTCCCGCAGCAGCTCCATTAGCCCATTCTTGCAATGCGTCAATACTCTCAAAAACATTTCGCGTTACAAAATGAGTGGAATAATTAACGCCGTCCCCGCCAAAGTCCTCCAAAAAAACCTACAAACAATAAAAAATTCGTTAACTTCCCCGAACATCAAAATAAAAAATTTAATTTTTTTTACAAAGATTATACCCAACACGGACCATGTCTCCAGCAACACCACCCGTGTTGGTGTCCAGAATGTCAAAAAATTTTGGTAACTGATCCAACACGGACCGTGTTAGGGGAACACGGACCGTGTTAGGGGAACACGGACCGTGTTTGTGTAACACGGACCGTGTCTGATGAACACGGACCGTGTTGGCCAGTTCAAACTAAAATCCTCGACACGGGTGCCGTGCAAAATACACACCCGTGCCAGCGGCCATGCCGTGCAAATCCTATGGCAATGCGTGGCGATCGCCAAGACGACCGCGACGGCAGCGGTGCACGCCGCGTCAAAGACACCAGATCCGGCAATTTTTTTTTTTTATAAAAAAATAACTATTAACAAATATAAATACAAATTTCACAAACTAACCTCGTTTTCTTCACTTGATTTATTATCTTTCATTGAAATTTATAAAATTAAAACCAATTTTGGAGAAAATTTGAGAGAGTTTTAGAGAGATAAGTGAGAGATGAGTGAGAGAGGAGTGAGGGAGGAGTTTTACATATAGGGGCAAAAACATCTTTTGACGAGCGACAATAGCAAAAAAAGGGGCAACGTTAACCAATGCCCTAGATATTTTGATGTTAACATAAATTAATACGGTTTGGATTCACCACTGCTCACAGTCCCACCTTCTTCTCCCTCCCAGCCTCTCCCAATCAACTCTCAGTAAACCGCCGAATCACAGCAAAAATGAAACCCTAGTAAACCGCCGAATCACAGTCACACCTTCTCCCTCTCACTTTCTTCCTCTCTTCTCACTCAAATCGTCGGGGAGTAGGGAATCATCGCCTTCAAATTCAAATTCAACCAACAATCGGCCCAACCTAGTGAGCAGTGAGCAGAAGAACAAAGCTAGGTTTTACCCAAAGCGGAAGAAGAAACCCATTCCTTTGATTTTGGCATCATGGGCAAGAGGAAGTCATACTTCTTTCCTGAGCACACCGCCGACGTCACTGAAGATGCTAAGGCGCGGATTGCTCAAGCTCTTGAAAACTTCAAGAATTCTAACAAACGCGGTAATTTATAACCTAATTCTTTCTGCCACTAAGTTTAATCCTTTATGCAAATTGCTCAAGCTCTTGAAGACGTCACTGAAGATGCTAAGGAAAGCTGCAAAATCACCTCCATGAGCAAATTGCCAGATAAAGATTATAAGCACGGGAAATTAAGCAAGCTTTGGGTAGAATAGGGTTAAGGCCCATTTATAAGCAGGGGAAATTCATTTATTGATCCGAAAAAAAAATTTATTTTTATGAAATCTTGATACTTAGTGTGCCCATTGGTACTTGTTTGTCCTCAAGTGTAACCTTAGCTACTGTGGATGATGTTAATTTATGGTGTTAATTTAGTTGACAAACTTGAATTTCTGCAACTAGTTTTCATTTCCCGTACTAAGAAGATCTTTGTTTTATACAAAAATGCGAACTTCACCCTTGTTTATGGGTTAGATTGCATACTGAATCGGTGATCACTTGATTCTAATATTTTACATCAGTATAATTGCTGGGACCAGAGGTCTTGTTGGTTGTAAGGTCCATCTAGGCAATTAGCACAGAAATTAACACATCTTAGCTTTGGGATAGGACTCTGTCCACATGATTTGATTTTCATTGTGTCTCTTTTGCGACATCAAAACAGAAATTAACACATCTTAGCTTTGGGATAGGACTCTGTCCACATGATTTTCATTGTGACTCTTTTGCGACACTTTGATGTTGTATGCCTTTTTTATGCAGCTTATAAATTTGAAGCTAGCCTAGGCAAGCAGGAGCGTGCCATGGTTCATCTGCTGTGCAGAAAAATGGGCATGACTTCCAAAAGTTCTGGGTATTATGCTATTTTGTTGAACTTTAAAATTTTTTCTTCAGAATCAATTTATATTTGCTGCAAATGATATTTTGATCTTTGGAGTTCTTGAAAATAAGTATGCACCAATTAGCCTGTGAATTCGATCTCTCTTTTGCTGTTTCTAGCTTTCTGCATGAGTGCATGGGGTAGTCCCTTTAGCTTACTTTATCGATTCCATTTTGCTTAGGAAAGGGGATGAACGGTGTGTCACTGTTCAGCGATGGAGTAAAAAGTCAAAAACATCGGGTGAACGAAAGAAGAAGAAAAGATTGAAGACATTGGATGAAAAGACAAAAGCGGCCGAATCATTGGATGAAATAACACATATAGGTCCATTTGCTTTCTCAGAAGAATCTAAAAGGGTCTTAATGGACTTGTTTATGCATTACCCACCCGGAGAGGGCCATACTAGGGAAGGTAAACTCAGCGAGCAAATTGGAATTACTCCCAGGTCGAAGGGAAGACAAGATGATATGTTTGTAAGGCCTCTTATGAGCAAGGGTGAAATATCAAAGAAAGTGGAGCTTCTTGCTCACAAAGTAGAGAAAGCACCAAACCTAAAAGAGGTTAATTTTTTTTTAAAAATTTCCGTGGAATAATTTAAATATTTTTCTAGCTAGAATAACCCACTATTGGGATCATCACGATGTTTCTGTTTCTGGGGCTTGATCATGTAGGTTTTCACAAAGAGGTCCAAGCTTCCTATTGCATCATTCCAAGATGTTATCACCTCGACAATTGCAAATCACCAGGTTACCACATTACGTGTCTTCTTGTGTCATTTGTCCCGCTATATATATATATATATATGTGTGTGTGTGTGTGTGCACATTTCAATGTGCAGGAAGTATTTATGATTTGTAAATATAATAAATGTTTTGAGCAGTGTTCGTTCCCTTTCATTTGAATTTTGTAGTCTAGTTTTTCTTGATATGGTGACCTAAATGTTTTGATGTGTGTTCCAGTATTTGTTGAAGTCATAGTCACATGGAGTAAATAGATATAGATGGTTGTGATTATAGTTCAAAATACTCACCTTGCATGATTACCAATCCAATCCAAGCATGATATTAGTTAGATTTGGGTAAAGCTTTACACCTGTTTAATTAAATTGGCTGACTGGGTAAACCTGTTTAAGTAAATTGGTCAGGTTATGTTGTAACATCGGCATGGTTAGTTTAAAAAAAGAGCGCCTAGGCTCAGAAAAGCCCGGAACCAAGGTCCAAAACTTTTGTCTTACAGTGACATCATCCCGTTTAATTTTCATGATTTTTTCTTGTTTTTGAATTATTTGTTTCTTTCTCTCTGTCTCTCTCTTTCTCTCTTTTATTCCTCCGTCTCCCTCTTAGCCAAAAAGAATGCAAAGTATGTGCTAATTTTCATAGTTATAACAAAGTCATATCACCTTTCTGATGTCATATGTAGCTTATTTTCAAAGGAATTGTGGTTTGGGAATGCTTTTAAGCATTATTATAAGTGTGCCTTGCATCTAAAGGGCCCACGCATCAGGCTCATGGAACATTTGTGCTTTTGTGTGCCTCAAACTGTTTTTAAAATGAGTTGACATGATGGAACACTTTAACTCATTTATTTGGTAATTGTTACCCATTTGAACTGTTTATTAATAAGCTCATATAAAAATATCAGATTGGTGGTGCTTCTTGAAATGTGCATAAGACTTTTGGTTTCAAACTTTAGTATGTTCGGTTGTGTTGAGACTTTTGGTTGCACTTGGTTTGCTTGCATAACATATAACTAATGTGGTGTTTGTAGAATGTTTTGTGATGTAATGACAGTTAGAAGGAATCAAGATAGGTTATGATCTATCATTGCTGAATTTTCCATTCTCTTTATTTTATTTTACCTTGTACCTAACAGATACCATCCTAAACTGATCAATGATCCAACTCTAAGTTGTGACAAATTGTCGCAAATTAAATGTAGCAGAATGATCTTCTAGATCATATCTTTGAAAAATACGGACATAAATTGCATCTGATATCATAACAGCCATTAAAATATAGACAGAAAATGCATTTACATGAAAGTAATTGTCACAAGTTAGATGTGATTTTTCAGATTATTGGAAAATAATCGGAGGTTTTTCGAGGGATCCAATCTCTCTTCAGCGCTTGAAAAACAATTTTGTCAAGTCTCTTCTTGGGTGAATGGAAATTTTGGCTCTTGCTCTTTTGATATGGTACATTTTGTGGATAATGCTATTATATATTTTGTGGAGATGTTTATTCTCATCTGGTGGTAAGAGAGTTATTGCACAGGTGAGTCTAGGGATTTAGATCTCAATAGCTATTGACGGTTTTAGAACTAAATTATTGTAAGGTGTCCGGTTTATTTAATTTGGGCATTTGAGCCATTATTATTGTTGTTGCTGCTACTGCTGTTTTTGTTATTATTAGAGTTGTCGTGATCATCATGTTTGTATATGGTTGGAAATCTGCCTCGATGTTTTTCGGAGTAAGCTTGCATGGATGTGTGTTTCACTGCCCCTGTTTCAGCAGAATAATATTTGCAAATGATGGTTGTTGTGAGCTTACATTTGTTTTCTTTCTTTTCTGCGTTTGGTGTTTCTATGCTCCTATCATCATGATTATGTTTTTTTATTCATCTAGCATCATTATTATAACTGCCACTCTTTGTACACAAAATGTATGTTTTGAAGTCTCCTAGGGAGAACTTCATTTTGTGCTTATCATGTGTATAAGGATGAACTGCTATTGACTGAGTTGACCTAAGATAATCATCTTTTACTTTTCTTTCATTCAAGTTTGAGTGAACTATTTATTTGTAGCATGTCATGGGTGAATGCAAATCCAACTATAGGATTAGGATGCCACATAGGTGTTCATTCCTATTTTGCCGTCTGAGTCATTTGTCTCCTGCCAGGGTTAGTACTTTAGAACAAGGCTATATACTAATGTTATTCTCCAACAAGCAGGTGGTGCTTATTTGTGGTGAAACTGGCTGTGGGAAGACCACTCAGGTACTTGCTTCTAGGTTTCTTCAGTCTATTTCAGCCTACTATATGTCTACCTCAACAGTACCTGGTAGTTACTGATCCATGAGCTGAATGTGGGTCCTTTATTATTATAGATTTCTGTGGCCTCCGTATATCTATGGAAAGATTGTCGTTGTTTCAATGTTTTAGAATTGAGCTAATATTTTTATACCTATGGTATGCGTGAGGAGAATTTTAGAGTTTTATTGATTTCAATAATTGTATGAAGTCATAGTGACTGAAATTGTAATTCATCTTAATCTGTGAAAACATAATTCAGGCATTTTCATTAAAGAGTAGAATAATCTTCCTAAATTTGTAATTAGCTTATTGACTATGCAGGAAGAGGTAAATAGTAGTAGCGGCAACAACAACAACTACCACATTAGTAAAACCTTTGGTTATTTCTTGTAATTGTGTGTATTTATAGTAAATAAGGTTTACAACTGTTTTCATGTATCTTTGATATTCCATGTTTATAATAGTAAAGTATTCTGTTATTTATCATTTTGATTAAAAATAATAATTTATTTGGTTTGGACTCAGGTATGGAATTTTCGAAACCTCTATAAATAAGATTTGTGTTATATGCTATGTTTAGGAGTTAGTGTTTCAATATTTATTAAGATTTGCTGTGAAAATTAATTTTCAAACATGTGCTGAGACTAATTGGTTTTGAAGTGCTGTCAGGAACATTATAGCTCTTTAGCTAGTACCTCTGATTTTGGATAGGATACCCATCTTTTAAATTACTTGCTTACATTTCCAAAAGTAAAACAAACAGTTGGTACAGATCTGACCATTAACTTGTTTTCTGTATATGTTAGGTTCCTCAATATATTTTAGACTACATGTGGGCTAAGGGTGAGTCATGTAAAATAGTTTGCACTCAACCACGGCGTATATCAGCAATAACAGGTGCAGGCCTTTTCTTTGAATGAGTAACATACACTACTGTACATTATAATTGCTGAATTCTTTGTCACATGGGTTCATTTTTGTAGTTTCTGAAAGAATTGCTCAAGAAAGAGGAGAAGCAATTGGAGAGAGTGTTGGATATAAGGTAAAACTCATTCATTAATGTTTATATGTGATTGCACGTTTGATGGTCTTGGAAATAAAGAAGGCAGCACCTTTTATTCACTAGTGGAGTGTACAATTCTATCTTCTTTGCTGAGTTAAATCATTTACGTGCCATACAACTTTTGATTTTTGTCAGTTTTGCCACACAACTTTTAAATTTGTTAAATGTGCCACATAACTTTGAAAACTTGTCAAAAATACCACCTAACTTTTAAATTTGTTAAATATACCATAACTCTGAAAATTTGTCAAAAATGCCACTTAACTTTGAAAAATTGTTACCACCAAATGATATTTTGACCTATTATAATAAATAAAATTTATTTTTATTTTTATTTTTAAATTTAGAGTAGTGAAATATAGAAGAAAAAGAACTTAATACATTAATAAATTTTATTTTATTGTGTTGAAGAGGAATAAGAAGAATTATGAGATGTGGTGGATATGTTAGTTGAAGTTTGATTAATATATTAAGGCCTTTTTTCTATTATTTATAACTATTTTAAATTAAAAAAATAAAATGAATATAAATTCTACTTTTATAATAGGTCAAAATCTCATTGGGTGACATTTATGACAATATTTCAAAGTTACGTGATATTTTTGACAAATTTTCAGAGTTATGTGGTATATTTGAGAAATTTAAAAGTTAGGTGACATTTTTGACAACTTTTCAGAGTTATATGACACATTTGACCAATTTAAAAGTTGTGTGGCAAAATTGACAAAAATTAAAAATTGTATGACACATAAATGATTTAACTCCTTCTTTGCTAGGGTTGTGATGTTTGTCTTTATTGAATCTCTTGGACGTGGAATCTTGTATACTTTACATCTTTGGAAACTATCAAATGGATTCGTCTTGGATGTGGTACCTTGTATATTTTACATCCTTGGAAACTATCAAATGGATTTATCTTTGGCAGAATCTTACTGCTTGTGGGGATGTGTAGCCATATTGGTGGAATTTCTGAAGTTCAAGAACTCGTCAATTAGGTCGCTTTCTGTCCCCCTTTCTGGATCTAGAATATTGAATACATTAGGAGATTTGTTGGTTGGATCTCAAGCAAATGATCCTGCAAAGATCACTATATAATATACTACCTCGGTCCCTAAATAAGTGTCAAATTTCCTAACTAACTTGTCTCTTTTTATTTGTCAAATTATTTAACGTTTCCATTTCCAATAACCATAATACCAATTCTACACCTAATAAATAAACTCTTGACCTCATTTCAAGGGTATTTTTGGCAATTTGAAAACCTTTCACCTCATTCCCCATGTTTATTGATTTTGATGAGAGTTTTTGTGACATGTAATTAGGGACAGAGGTAGTAGTATTATAGTCTACGAATGAATTATTAACGAATTTAGAACAGTGCTAAAGTACGTAAGCAATGTATTTATTGACTAATGAAAACATCTTTTAATATGTGATCAAATAAAGTGGCATTGTCCGTGGTGGTGATGGTTCTGCCATCTTTTTGGGGCATAGTTGTTGGTGATGAGGCTCGTTTACAAGAACTTATCTGTTCTTCTCCATGCTCTTTCCTATTGAGATGCTTCTGTTGTTGATTAGCAGGAGCTATTGCCTGGCATTTATATTGGTTTCAGTTGCCTGATCTTCTCTCGGGTGGCTTGTTGAGACTGTCTAGCAGGCTCTTTAAACAGACTTGCTGAATCGGACTTTTTGTTTTTCTTTTTGTTTGTGGGGTGGGGGTGCTTGCCACATGACATGGATGATGTGACATTAGTTTTGAACGAACTTAATGGATTGTATTATTTGAAGCTTCTGTTTTTCAATCATACATGGCCATCATTGCAAAGGCATTTTGAAAGAGGTTCTTGTTGCGAACTCATTTGCAAGTCTTAGTTCCCTTTGAAGGCTTCTGTCTTTGTTTGGGAATGAACATGAGAATCTTTTGATATGCAATTTACTGGTGTACTACAAAAGAGGGGAAAGTGTGGTGCATTAGATGAATGACTTGTTGCTTCATTGTATGCACGGTAGGTTACATTGGGAGTTTAGTTTCAGTTGTTTGTTCATTCTTGGGTCGCTTCTAATTTGTTTGGGCTATCTTTTGATAGTTGCTTTGGTAGAAAAGTGAAGAAGAGCTTATTATCTTATTCGATAGTCTTGGAGCATTTCGGGGAAAAAAAAGACTTCAATCAGTCTCTAATGGTGCTGAAAATGTTCTTCAGCACTTGAAAGACAATTTCATGCAGGGTGTCTTTTTGGGATCATGGGAACTTTCGGTTCTTTATTGTTGTAGCCATGTAGATAGTTTCTATTTTGAAATATAGTTTTGTTGTGAGGTGCTAGCAGCGTACTATTTCGTGATAGGTATTTACCAGTATATCTCATTCATGAGGTTGGTTTTGTTTATGTGTATCCATATTTACTTGGTAGGTTTAGTTTAATCCCGAAGTAAACAAGTAACACAGTAAAGTATATTGTTGTACAGCAAATAACCCTACTTGTTCATCAGGTTGAGTATAAAAAAAAAAGTAATGGTTTGATGATAAAATAGCACAACTTGCATGGTTTGCTGAAGTATTTGAGTTGATTCTGCCTTTGTGATTTTCTGTACTTTTTATTTGGTTTCCCAAAATAGCTGGGCACTGATATGCTGGGTACCTCTGTTCTGATAGCACAACTTGCATGGTTTGATCTGTTTGATTCAAGAGGCACAAGACATATGGCTGTTGACTGCTGACGGGCAATCTACCATTGCTTTCAGTTTGGTAGCAAACGATTCAATTAAACTATGGTTATGTAAGGCACACTTGAGCCAATATACATAACATGATTGAAATTGAGGATAAACAGAACAAATTGAAAACCAACTATGCTGGTATCATTAGGACCTCCTGATCTATTTACCTATATTGATCAAATTCTAGTCTCAAACAATATTTATGTTGTTGATATCATTATACGGTATGAAATTAAGGTTATCCTTCGATCAGGATCATCAGAAATTCTGAGGACAGCTAATTAGGTACTTATGTGCATATTCTGTAGTACTATACCAATCTATTCATTAGGTTCTTATGTGCTTATCTGTAGTACTGTACCAATCTATTGTTGTCAAGCATGTGTTTTAAGTGCAGAGCCAATATGCTGAAGACCATTGCTTTGGTTGTTGAGCAGGATTATAGATCTGGACCTCATGCCTTTGGGGGGGGGGGGGGGCAGTGTAGGTGGAAGGCATGTGAGAAGGAAGAGCTCCTGGGTGCAAAAAAATAAATAGAGAAAAAAAGAGCTATGACTTCAACTGACAAAGATGTGTCCTGGAATCATATTTGCTCTTACATGAATCAGGATATACAATTGATCTACTCCAAAATTTATTGCCATAGAAAGGGAGAGGGGGTTAGAGGGAGGGGAAGCAAGGAAAAAGGGGTCCCTACGTTTCTTGTATGCTGCTCTGCGAGCAAGCAGTGAAATAAGAGTGGAACATCTATATGCTTTATGCGAGTAGCTGTAGGAATACTACGTCAGTGCCTCAAAATAGTTTCATGCCATCCTTTCTATCCAATTTTTTTTTCTTTCCTGGTCAACAATGGGGCTCAAACATCTTCAAAACTAAGCGAAGGGGCTTGATTAAGCTATCTGTCCAGAGGATGTTCACTTAAGAAAATTTTTGGTGACGAGGGAGTAGTTTAGAATTTGTGCAGGCAATTAGTCTCATGGTTCATTGATGAGGTTGTTCCAACTTTTCTCATATAATGGGAACATACTGAAAATGACCACTGCAGTTCATCTCTGATTATGTATCTTATTGAATAGGATGCCCCTGTGTAATCAATTGTGATTGATGGCCTTGTTATAGTTTTTATCTTTGCTCTTTGCAGTTATTTCTTTTCTTAGTTATAGTCTATGGCTAATTTTTGGTCTTGGTAGATACGACTAGAAGCCAAAGGAGGGAGGCGGTCATCCATTGTGTTTTGCACAAGTGGAATCCTGCTGAGGGTTCTTGTTTCTTCAAGGGAATCCCAATCAAGGGGATCTCATATGAAAGCAGAAAGACATATCTCTGAGATAACCCACATTGTTGTGGTATGTCTTTTCCTTTTCATTCATGATTTATAATTTGGTAGATTGCCATGGCTTTATGCTTCTAAATACTTGTATTTGCTGTGCTTTGTCTCATTTCTTTAACTGCAACTCATGTATTCTGAAATAATTACTGTTTTATATGCTCTTGCATTCTATATTAGATTTTCTCTGCTTTTAGTTTCTCTGCATCTGATTTCATGGGCTTGGCATTTACTTTAGTTACTCCCATTATGGAAGAATACATGTGGTCAACATGTCCCAACACAGCAAAACCAACTAAAAGCAGACAGTGTTCATGTGTTCTTCTAGTCATCTGTCAAGCGTAGCATCTCCTGGAAAATTGATCTTAGAGCACATCTTAAATTCTCGATGCTTGCAGACCTGTCTGGTTTGAGTAGGCAATCATCTATTAACTCTGTTGAAAGGCTGAGGAAGTAAAATGTGAAGATGTAAGAGCAAGTCCTTGCTGCAAAAATGGCTGTGGGGAGGAAATCTAGAGCAAATGGCCCCAATTGATAGAGAGTAGGAAGAACATAAGAAGATAGACATACAGATAAAGTTAGATGTGAGTTTCCATTACCTGAAATTGATTGGCTTATTTATAAATTAAAGTGAGAATTGAGAATTGCCAATTGCTCTATTTCACCATGTGAATGAGAATTCATTTGGTGGAGCACTATACAACATATGTTCACCATCAATTTGTAGTCTTGCTATTTATACAGGCAACAACTTGGTAGTTTTTTAGATGGATTTCATATATTTCATCCAAGATCCTTTCTTGGACACATGATGTGATTTTTAAAATTCTTTTTTTTAAGTAATTGCAAGGGCGCCTAGGGGATGTTGCCCTTTTACAAAAAAGGGCAAATACAAACAAAAACTTTATGCCTTCTGATATCATCAATAAATTGTCAGCAAAATGCAAAAAGTTTAAAATACTATTGCCTTTAAGCACCAAACTCCACGCATACAGCCTCCCCCAAAAGGGGAGATTAAAATCATCTAAGGGCAAATCTTTGTCCTCAAATATACGTCAATTTCTCTCCTTCCAGATGACCCATCGAATGGCAAGGTGTGAAATCTTACTTCCAGAATCAAACCTTTTCTCTTACTTCTCCAAGCCACTAACACATCTTTCACACTAGATGATTGGACCCAACTACTCCCCCACCCATCAAAGAGAGGCGTAGGTGCCAAAGTGATCCATAGATTCTTTATCATAACATATAACATCAACTTGGACCTCTAAAACCTCTTCTTTTAAGCTTGTTCTCAGTAGGAATCTGACCCTTCTCAGTTGCCCAAGCAAAGAATGAAGGTTTAGGCGCCCCTTAGAATTCTGAATGGACTTGGTGTAAAATCCCGTCCATGAAGAGCCCTGAAAGACGTAGTGCAAAAACTCTTAACATGATGTGGATTAATGAATACATATATCAGTTGTAAAATGGTAGATAAAATGAATTTGGAAAGTCTCTTGGTGGTTGATGTATGTGTATCTAGAAATGGACAAGAGTGCACCAAGCTAGACACACACCAATGCAAGACTCTAGGTAGTATGGGTGGTTCTTTAAACAATTTGAGTATGAACTCAGATAAAGAAAGAAAAACAAACGGTGGATAAGATAAATAAGTGATTTATGATTGACACAGAAACACCACAATCATAAACCACAAGGGCTAAGCTTGCCAATCTTCCAAGGATACAGAAACACTACCAAGGAAGCAAGATCAAGATACAGAATCACCACTTGCTCATTTAGCAAGTTCTACATAACATCACTTGATTTGCCAAATCAAGATATAGAATGTAGAAAGGTTGAGAGTTATTAGTTACTCACAAACACAAGCACAAAGGCTCACTTTCATAAACTCACATCATCCAGCAAAATGGGACATGGTATGAGTATTTATGCAACAAAGCTAGCAAGCAAACTAGCAACTAGCTCAATGAAGCATTCTACGTATGTAGTAATCTAAATACAAGCTTAATTAAGCCTAATTACAATAAAATTAGCTGCTTAAGATAATCCTTGATGCTGAATCATCCTTGCTTGCATAAGAACGAGACAGTACACCAAAGTTTGCAAATGGAAGCTGCTCATTGGACCAGCAAATTACCATGCAATGTTACTTCATTTCTTCATGCTTATGCGTCACTCCTTGCTTTCCTCAGCAGCATTATCATCCCTTATGTCATATAATACCAAGGGGAATTCGAAAACCAGGGGAAAAGACAAAAATACCCCTTAACAAACCCAACATTCCAAACCGTCCAGATTTGGCTACTCTCAGGCACACCCTGAATGATTGAACTGATTTCTTAAGAAATTAACTCCAAATTGGACGTGTGATAGCTCTTTAGAAAGTTTAGACCTATGTTACTCTGACTATTCATTTTCCCTGCCCTACCCGTTTCGGACCCTTGATACCCGGACAAGGGTACTACACTCGACACTTCAAATTACAATGAAAATGTGTAAAATTTCTTTAAAATAGCCGATCCGACACCTGTTTTCGTGTCCGGTATGGACACGCGTACCCGAGTCCGAGTAACATAGGTTTAGAGGCATAGTCCATGAAAAGTCTTCTAGGGCTTGTTCTCAACTAACGTCTCAATTTAAAGATATACACACAAACAAACTGGGTATTAAACGGGATGAATAACACTCCAAAACTGTGTTGTTTTGTTTGGCTTCTTTGTCGGCTACATAGCATGATTGCACCAATGTAGCATTATTTCCATCATTTGGGAATGCAAAATGATGGAGGTCTGGTTTGATCTCCATCAATGGTAGAGTATTAGATGTAAATGTTTCCAATCCAACAAATCTTTATTGTAGAATTCTTATCCCAATAAAAGTCTAAAGGAGCAAGGCATGTGTGTGGAGGCCTTAGATATATTCGTTGCCAAGAGCCCAAGAGTCATTTTCATTGAGGGTTAATATGTCAAAATTTTCTCGTTCCTATCAGTAAGGTGTCCAATATTCTTCATCAATAAGCTCAGTTTTTTGGTTTTTGGGTACAACACTTGCCTTCTCCATAGCCAGGCCTTACGCTAGGTGCTCTTTACAAAGGCAAAGTGATGCGGGATCCATAAGTTGATAGATTGCTCAAAAGATTGGCTCACTGGAAATCAAAACACTTTCTATTCTAAGGGAAAACTGACTTTATTGCCAATAGGGGTATGCGTGGTGCGCTCTGGTCCAATTTCTTGAAGAGTCCTAACCAAACAAACCTGTTGAAAGCTAAAGATTTCTCCAGCCAAGCAATGGCAAGTGAAAGCCAAGCCTAACCTTACCTTGGTTTGAGAAAGGTCCTAGAGCCTGTTGCTCAAGTCTCAAGGCAAACGTGCCAACTTTTTTTTTTTTTTTTTTTTGCTGTGGAGCGCACATTACTGTGCGTAGAGCCATGCCCAACTCATACTTTTTTCACAATGATTAGATATGGCGTCATAGATGTCATTATTTCATCGTACTATGGAGACTACAAGTGTATCCTTTTGGGCTAAGACGGATGGAGAGATGGATAGAAGAGAGACAGAGAGATACAAAAAAAAGTGATGCAAAAATAGAGAAAAATAATGAAATATAGAGGGGTTGATATCTCTGTAAGATAACTTTTCGGCCATGGGCTTGGAGTGCTAAATGTGCGGACTTTTCTTGGGAAGGGTAATGGTTTGGGTTTTGGGTTTGAGTAAAAAAAGTGTGCCCTGAGCGTGCTTTTTTAAACTGGGAGCCGAACCAAGCGGCACATTAACACAATTAGGTCTAGTTGGATTGCGATTGAATCCAATTTTCAAAATCGTTTTGAGATGTGAAATTTTTTTATTGTATTGATGTTAAGTTGTTCAAATTTTAATACGGAAAGTTGTTAATACTTCAAAGAAAGAAAAAGAAATTTCTTTTTAAAAGAAACAAGTTTCCTATAGATTTTTGGTTTTTAGTTCAGATTTCATTAATATTTGATTTAACTAATAGTAACCTTTTAAAGCGTTTTTCGGTTTAAGGTTTGGTTTCATTTTATATTTTCCCGAAAAACTGAAACCAAAACATAAACCATATAAGAAAAATTTCAAAATCAAACCATAATTTGGGACACAAACAAACTGTAAAACTGTGGTTTGGTCCCATCTTCTTTACAGAGCTTTGCTGTAGGGCATTTTATGGAATATCACTGTTTATTCTCGTCTTTATTCATCTTTCATATCAACATGGCCACCCAATTCGAGAAAATAATAAGGGATTTTGTTTGTTTAGCCGTGATTCGGATAAGGGTTTATTAGTTTACTGGGATGATTTCTGGCAGCCTCAAAGTGAGGGTAGGTGTGATGAAATGAAGCTCGGGAAGCAAAGTTGTGATGATCGTGGAGCAGCTTCTCAAGAATATGCAAGAAAGATATCAATATAGAAGGTAGGTTGTTTCCTAGCCCATCTTCCTCAAGATTCTCCCATAGGTAAGCTTTTAGCCAAGGCATAAATATGATTGCTCTCTCAGTTATACATATTTTGTACAGAGTTGAATGTCTTATTCTTTTAGAGTGGCATTCATGTTAACTATGCACCCCACCGTTCTGTTCTTAAATGAGTTATACGACACTTGCTCTGGAGAGGCAACCCTGATCTCGGTTTCTGAAGAATCCTTGGTGGTTGCTGGTTAGTAAGTCCTCTTTTAACTAGTTCATTGAGTATCTTCTCAGGCAGCAAACTGTGGTGCTTAATAGGAATGAGCTGACGAGTGTAGAACCCAATATTATACAACACCCACTCTGAAGCTGCAACCTTGATTTCAGTTTCTAAAGAATCCAAGTCCTCTTTCAACTAGTGCATTGAGTGGCTTATCAGATACACATTGTCGGGCTTGATAGGAATAAGCTGACGAGCACATGCTCGAACCTAATGTTACAATTTTATATTTGGTGCAAACAAAATAATTTTGTCAGTCCTGTGAGGAATTTCCTAGTTTCATATTTCATGAAAAAATCATTCCACTTTTCAGAATGTATCACTTTGATGACATATTTATTAGAAGTTTTCATCTGCTTACCGATCCCTTCGTTAGGACTTGAGAACCTCCGTAAATATGGATAGGGTTTCCTTGCTTTCAAGCTGAATCCTTGTATGAAACTCTTACTTGAATGAGTATGCTTTCTTTATGCGCATAATCTGGATAGGGGTGTGATCCAGCACTGATGCATCGCATCCCATCAAAACTTTGCAGTGAGTGTTTGTGCGAGAGTAGTACTAGGATGGTTGACCTCCTAGGAAGTCCTCTTGTTGCAACCGTTTTTCATCTTGGCTTGTGATAATTTACAAAAAGGGGGAAGATCATGGCTAATAGGTATACCATGTGCAAGAGGGATCTTGAATCTCCAAATCATCTATTGCTTAATTGTGACTTCGCAAGGTCACTTTGAGCTTTAGACTTTGGTTGTCTCCGTGTTTCTTGGTTTGTATCGTATTTAATTAGGAGTCATCTCCTATCTTGGGAGAGTTTCTTTGGCAAGAAGCCCAAGAGGAAGGCCTTGGTTATACCACATGTGATTTTTTGGGTGAGTTGGAAAGAAAGGAATTGAAGGGTTTTGGGGGAATTGATATACCTTTTGAGAGATTGAAAGTCAATATTGTCAAGTCTCTGTACTTTTGGGTGAATGGGAAGTTTAGCTCTTCATCATTGATGTGGTAGATTTTGTGGACAGTTTCTTTTTTGGTTGTACATAACTTTGTATGGTACTAGTTGAGCATCGATTCTTTTAATCCTTTTATTAATATGTATCTTCTTCCTATAAACAAAATGTTCGTAATCTAGATAGTTGCAGAAGGATTTTCAACTTAGGTTGTAATGGACTAAAAGCAAAATGACTCTAAATCTTCTCTGCTTCTTTTGAGTACTTATTTAAATGATTCATTTTAATGGCCTAAATTCCATTTTAATTAAATGATTCATTTTAATGGCCTAAAATTATATGAATTGCTTGTCAAATCTGTTGAAGTATTTATTCATCATATCTAGCAAACGGTGATTTCAACTACTATGTTGGATAGATCACAGGAACTTTAAGTCTTCTTTTGAGGAGTGTTTGGAATAGACAATGTGATGAATGTTAACATTCTCGGTATTGTCTTGGTTTTATCTCTCATTTTTTGGGTTATTAGTGAGCCCTTGGCACTAGAAAACAGAGTGCAATTTTGTCAGACCTTGAAAATTTGCATTTTGAAACTTTCTTCTCTGGTCTTGAGAATGACTTGATCCTGTTTCTCTCATGGGTTGTTTAGTTGTAATGCATAACAATAGAAATCTTCTTTCTTAACCTGCAGGTAATTGGTCATGCAATATATTGACGCTATCAACAGTCTCTGAGTGAATCCTTACATATTAGATCTGTGCATGTCTTGCTATAGCCTATATGAACAAGTATTAGTTCAGATTTTATGTAGCACTGATTAAGTAATTTCGTTTTGTATATATTTGATGTGATAATGGCCTTTGTTTCTCTCATAGTAGCTTGCTTCTTATTTATTCATCTTCTCATGTAGGATGAGATACATGAAAGGGATCGGTATTCTGATTTTATGCTCACAATTATCAGGTAACTGTTGTCTTTTTCATTCATATGTAATTTGGTGTGTTCTAGGAATAAAGTATAGGCTGGGAATATTGTTGATGTTTTAATTTGGTGATTTTTAATATCTATTTCTGCTGTTATCCACCCTGTGCAGAGACTTGCTTCCGGCTTTCCCTGATCTGCGCCTGGTGAGTACTGTTCCTATCGAACTAATTTAGTTGCAGTGCCATTCTTTGCTTTTAGGCTGTCATGAATTGTTAAAACGAGGGTTTACAGGTGCTGATGAGTGCTACAATCGATGCTGAAAGATTTTCCGAGTATTTTGGTGGCTGTCCAATAATTCGTGTGCCTGGATTCACTCATCCTGTATGACTTATTCATTTGAATGTATATTTTGTTCTTCATTCGGTTTTGCTTCAGGTGCTTGCTTGCTGCTTCATCCTTTGATTGTCCTCGGATGTTCTTGTTTCAGGTGAAGACTTTCTATTTGGAGGATGTTCTTTCCATGTTGAAAACTCCTGAAAAGAACCATCTCAATGCTAGTACTGTGTCTAATTGTCCACGTGAGGGGATCAAATTGAACGAGGAGTATCAAATAGCACTAGATCAAGCAATCGAAACATGTTGCTCAACTGAAGAATTTGATTCTCTTCTGGAGCTAATTTCTTCTGAAGGAAAGCCTGAAGTATTGAATTATCAGCACTCTTCTACTGGAGTGACTCCTTTGATGGTTTTTGCTGGAAAAGGTAGGGTAGGTGATATATGTACACTTCTTTCATTAGGTGTAGACTGCCGTGTTCAGGCTCGTGATGGAAGCACTGCATTGGATTGGGCTAATCGTGGAGGTCAATCTGAAGCTGCAAAAATTATTAAGCAGCATATGGAAGCTGCCTCTTCTGGCACAATGGAGGAAAAGCAGCTACTAAAAAATTATATGGCTAATGTGAATCCTGAACTCATTGATTATGTCCTCATAGAACATTTGCTAAAGAAGGTGTGTACGGAATCAAAGGATGGAGCTATCCTTGTGTTCCTTCCTGGGTGGGAAGATATATCTAGGACCCAAAAGGCTTTACTTTCCAATCCCTTCTTTAAGAATTCTCCGAACATTTTAGTTTTACCTCTTCATTCAATGGTCCCTTCTGCTGAGCAAAAGAAAGTCTTTCAAAAGCCACGAGAAGGTTGCAGGAAAATTATCCTCTCTACTAACATAGCAGAGACTTCAATTACAATCGATGATGTTGTGTATGTTATTGATACTGGCAGAATGAAGGAGAAAAGCTATGACCCATACAGTAATGTTTCAACCCTACAATCCTCTTGGATTTCTAAGGCTAGTGCAAAACAGCGAGAGGGACGTGCTGGTCGCTGCCAGCCAGGAGTCTGTTACCATCTTTATTCAAAACTGAAGGCAGTATCCCTTGCAGATTTCCAAGTGCCTGAGATTAAGAGAATGCCTATTGAGGAACTATGTTTGCAGGTATTTCTTCCTTATTGCACTGTTCTATTTTTGACACTTTTCTCACTTTGGCCGAGCACTTACAGAGATGTGAGTGCAATTTTGATGTACAAATGAAGATATTTGAATTTCACTTACAGAGATGTGGGAACCTTGTTTCTTTTTCCAGTTTGCAAGTTCAAATTTATTCAATTACTTCTTCCTTTTTTCTTTTTTTGCAATTTCTGGTCATGCTTATGCAACTCAGTATTTCCGAATTTCAAACATTAGAATTTCAAAGTACAAATCAAGATATTTGAATTTCAAATGTAAGTGCATGTCTCCTAAACTGTAACTGCATGTAGCCAAAAATATAAACTTCGAACATTAAAACTTATAGATATACACTATAATATTTTATTATTAAAGGTTAATTGATTGGAATATCTGGTGTTTCTAATAACGTAGATATTTGAGAGGTTGGATTTTTCTTTTTCCGTTTCCAGTTTCCAGTTTGGAATTTGGAATTTTATTAGTTGATATGTATGCTGAAAATTTAAAATTTTAGGAACTTTTTCAATGAAAATGGACAAAATGATGAATATTAGATTTCAGATTTTAGGGTCGGCTAACCTCATGACCCGACCCCTGACCTGAAGTCTGGGTCGGGTTGAGTCCGGGTCGACGGTCATATGAATACGACCCGGTTGACCTGTCCCAGCCTGAGTTTTGAACAGGTACTTATGACCCTCCCAACAACTAATCCATTACACCGTAAAGCAAACACGGGGGAGTGTGGCACTAATATCTTGCTCTACTGACAGGTGAAGATGCTTGATCCGAACTCCAAAGTAGAGGATTTTTTGAAGAAAACACTAGATCCTCCAGTACTTGAAACCATAAACAATGCCATTGCTGTTCTCCAAGATATTGGTGCCTTGTCACTTGATGGGGAACTGACGGAAATGGGGAGGAAACTGGGTTCTTTACCAGTACATCCATTAACCAGCAGGATGCTATTCTTTTCCATTTTGCTGAACTGTTTGGACCCAGCTTTGACTCTTGCATGTGCTGCTGACTATAGAGATCCCTTCAGTTTACCCATGTTACCACAAGATAGGAACAAAGCAGATGTTGCAAGAGCTAAGCTGGCATCGTTGTATGGTGGACATAGCGATCAGCTGGCCATTGTTGCAGCATTTGACTGCTGGAAGAGTGCTCGGGATAGAGGCCGTGAATCATGGTTTTGTTCTGAGTATTTCGTCAGCTCGAGCATCATGTCTATGCTATCTGGAATGCGCAAACAACTTCTGAATGAATTGATAAGGGGTGGGTTTGTTCCTGATGATGTATTGAGCTGCAGTGTGAATGCTAAGGACCCAGCAATTGTACGTGCTGTGATTGTCGCTGGTCTTTATCCAAGACTGGGAAGAATACTTCCCCCTGTCGGAGATGGTAGAACTTTCATGGTGGAGACTGGTAGTGGCAAGAAAGCTCGACTGCTTGCTCGGTCCATCATGTCCAAATTTTCATCTGATGAATTGTTTAATGAAGTTGGTGAGGGCCCTCTAGTAGTATATGATGAGGTAACTCGAGGTGATGCTGGCTTACAAGTGAGGAATTGCACTGCTGTTGCTCCCCTTCCCTTGCTGCTGCTTGCCAAAGAGATTGCTGTGGTGTCAGCTGAGGAGATCAAAGACAATTCAACCGAAAAAAAGGATAAAATCTTTAGTCTTGCTGATGGTAATCAAGAAGGCTGCAGCGAAGGTGACATGGGAATCCTTAGAAACAAAAGCGAAGACGGAGAAAGTATCATGAATAGTCCAGATAAAACTGTGACAGTAGTTGTTGATGGCTGGATTTCATTCACATCTACTACACTTGAAGTTGCTCTGATTTACTGCCTCAGAGAGCGGCTGTCAGCTGGCATCCTTTTCAAAGTAAGTTGTTACATTCACTTAGAAATGAAATTTAAGTCCATCTAACTTGTGAGTTTTGCTGATCAATCTGCTTCTTTTGCAGATATCAAACCCAAGAGAGCTTCTTCCTCCACCGCTTGGGGCTTCTGTTTATGCAGTTGCCTGTCTATTGGTCTATGATGGACTGAAGGGCATTTCATTGCCTATGGCTTTACCAGTGGATATTTTGGCTTCTCTGATGAATGCTCCTGAAGTGCAAGAGATTAACTTGTCGAAAGTGTTAGAGAAGGCAGATACTGTTCCTACTTTGCTGAAAGATCATCCTCCTAGGCCCTGCAAATACTTCCTGAGGTCTAAGGTCAGGCATCTTACTAGAAGTCAGAATAGTTTGTCACATGCTCAAGGGGGTAACATAGGGCAGAGCGAAAGCCAACGAGGTGAAGATATTTTACCATTTGGCCAGACAAAGCCCTTGATTATTCAGTCACCCGCAATTTCATCACCGCAAGAAGGGCCCGTTTTGGTAGGGACATTAGTAAACCCGTCTTTAGCATCAGTGCAGCCAAAACTTAAAAAGAGGAAAAGGAAAAATAAATCAGAAAAACAGACTGTTGGAGCAACTTTACCATCTGTACAGGGAAAGCAGGTGCTTGAGCAGCCACATGCAACAACAGGGGTAATGTTGGCAAAGACATCTTCAGTTAAGGCAACCACTAAGAAGAGAATGAGGAAAAATAAATCTAAAGCAAGCAAGAGCAAGCTTGCTGGAGCAGGTTTACCACTTGCCCAGACGGCGACAATGCTCGTGGAGCAGCTAGTAAAAACTACGGTACAAGAAAAGCCAATATCTGGATCAGAACCAATACCAGCAACACCAACTGTTAACCCAGGACTCGGTGTTTTGGTTGGGTATGGCTCAAACTACTGTGGGCCATATGGGCCTAAGGGAAAATGAGCAAATCGACATCTAATGATTGGTTTACCTTCTGTTGATCTTGTATAGTGCTCAAGTCAGGCAAGAGTGGGTTGGATAATTTGATGTCTTCTGTCAGCACTTGGTGCATTGACGAGCCTCACGGGTTCACCACTGTCGAGCACTTTTCTTCCTGTCACTGATGTAGCAGATCTGTGGAGTTCTCCTGATCTGGGGAGAATATTGCTGGACAATTTTGTGGTGCACTCTGTTTCAAAAATGTATAGATCGACTAGTTACTGAAACTGAAATAACCTCATAATCTCCTGTTTTGGGGTAGATTTTGACTAGTTACCATGTACTCTGACTATTCAGTTTAGGTTTGCAGCGCTGAAACCTTCTAAATATTATTTTTGGGGCATCTTTTGGCTCTCTCTTTTTACCATGTACTCTTAGATTTGACTTAGAAATTTCACGTACAGTTTACCCGAAGGCTATGCTGCTTTGAGCATTTGTGTGTCTTCTGTGATTTCAGGTAAACGGAATTGTCTGTTAGTAATGACGTCGGTTAACACATGATCGTCGCATTTAGGCCCTGTTCTTTTCTGCGGTTGACAAACTGCGGTGCCACAGCCTACCGCAATTTGTCACAACTCACCACATTTTACCGTAAATCATTACTTTTCTCTCTCAGTTTTCTTCTCTACTTTTTACGTTCTCTCTCCTCACCTACCCCACATACCAATGACCTACCATAATTCCATCGCACCCCACCACATCATTCCGCAAAATACCGTATAAAAGAACAGAGCCTTAATTGTTTTAGACTGGCGTACTTAATTGTTTTAGACTGGCAATGAGCCAAATAGTCAATGAATTGAAAGTAGGGGTAAGTGGTTTTGAAATCGGAACTTGGAACCTGGATGGAACCTGTTAATGGATAAGGGTAATGTTCTTAAGATTTAAGAATCTATTCTTACGGGTAAGGGTAAGATTCCTAAAATATTACCTTGAACCAGAACTTGGTGCTTGTTAAACTGGTTACCTGTTAAACAAGTTCAAGTTCATAGCATTTGAAACTAGGAACCTTGCACCTACCAATACATAGAACATGAAACCTAATTTTGAATATAAATAAATAAATAAAATATAGTAAAATGAATACATTAGTAAAATTGTTACTATTCTTCCATTTTCATTGTTAGTGCTATTAGTATTGTGGTTGTGATATTTGATAATGTGGTGTATTCGTCGCTAAAGTAAAAATTAGTATTCTTTGAAAAAATTATGTCAAAATGTTTTTTATTTTTTTAATAAGCGTAATTGGATTCTAATAATACGAACTTTTGGCCATATAAGACTTAATAATACGAACTTTCGATTTGATTCTAAATAATACGAACTTTGACCCCCTGTTGGTCCCAGTAACATGAGACCGAGTTAGGGTTATGTTGACTCGCCGGAAAGTCTAGCTGGCGGTTGTGGCATGTCCCTTTGATGTTTGACTCTGCCAGCTTAGCGTTTGACTTAAAAAAACGCCACGTCACTCTCTTTCTCTCTTTCCTCTCTCTTTCTCTCTCCTCTCTTCGTCATTCTCATTCATTTTTCCAGATCTTCATCATCTTCTTCTTCTTCTTCTTCTTCTGGATTCAAATCCCAATTCATCTCTCCAAATTTGGGCAAAATTCTTTTCACATCATCCCAATTCACCCCTTTTTTGCCCCAATTCACTGTTTCGAATCCAATTCATCTCTCTTATATTCTGCATTTTTCTCTCGATCAACAGAGGTCGAGGAACAGAAGCTTTTGAGGAAAAGAGGGGAGGTATTTGAGGTTCTGAATTCTAACCAGAAGAGGAAGATGTCGAGCTTCAGTAACAATGGCTTCACTGTCCCCTCTTCTTCTTCTTCATCATCGAAGCATATATTCTGCATTTTTCTCAAAAGTTGAAGCAGAGCTGGATGACATCAAAGAAAGCTTCATACTGCATTCTAAGCAGAGAAAGAAACCCATTTCTTTCACCAATGACTACTTTCGCCATGTCCTCCCCTTTCTCCATCAACAGAGGACCAAATAGAGAATTGATTAAGCCCAGAATCCAAACAAACTAGTGCAAAATGCAATGAAACAAATGGATTGATTCTACTTGAGAAAAGCTTCAGCAAATCATTGCCTAAATTGTTCTAAATCAAACAATAAACCAATTCAATGCACAACTTCTCACCCCAAAACATATCGAATTCGACCAAAATTAGGGCACAAGGGAAGAACCCTAACTTCTCACCCCAAAACATATCGAATTCGACAAAAATTAGGGCACAAGCGAAGAACCCTAACTTCTCACCCCAAAACAGATCGAATTCGAGAGAGAGAGTTGATACTCTGAAATCGCCTCTCACAAAGGAGCAAGAAGAGCTCGAACTCGACTTCAGTGAGAGCCCCTTGAAGGACGCCATTAAATTGAAGGATGTGGATGAAGCTACCACCATTGTTGCGATATTTTGAGCTGCGAATTTGAAATCAAACTAGGTTTAATCAATTAATTTTCATGGAAGATGGATGAGGGTGAAGAAGGAAGAAGAAGAAGGAGGAAGAAGAAGTTGGATGAACTGGAACTGCAACGAAGAAATAGAGAGGAGGGAGGAGAGAGGAGAGAGGAGAGAGGAGAGAGGAGAGAGAGGGAGGATGACATGGACAAATATTGCTGATTGGGCAAGTCAAAATTGACTAAATTCATCTCCTCCACATGCCAAACATCAAAGGCACATGCCACAACCGCCAACTAGACTTTCCGGCGAGTCAACATAACCCTAACTCGGTCTCATGTTACTGGGACCAACAGGGGGTCAAAGTTCATATTATTAAGAATCAAATCGAAAGTTCGTATTATTAAGTCTTATATGGCCCAAAGTTTGTATTATTAGAATCCAATTACCCTTTTAATAATTGACGGGTACTAATGTAAATCCATCCACGCCAAGTCCAACAAAGGCGATCCAATTCATCAACAAGCAGAAGCGGATATGTGTGGTTCTTAGGGGTGTCCACGGACACCCCTGACCAAAAAGTTTGGATGGTGAGGAAGCATGCCAAGCTTGTGTAAAAGATGCCAATGTTGAGTAGAGGGCAAAATTTTGGTGAGAACATCTGCAAGCTGGGATTGTGTTGGAAGATAATTGAGTTGCAGAAGTCCTTCCATAACCTTGTCTCGCGTGAAATGACAATCCACTTCAATGTGTTTTGTCCTTTCATGAAAGACAGGATTCTTGGCGATTTGTAATGCAGATTGGTTGTCACAGTGGAGAGTAACAGACTTGGTAATAGGAACACCCAACTCTCTCAAAAGGCTGACTAACCAGGTAATTTCAGCGGCAGCTTGCGCCATTGCTCTGTATTCAGCTTCAGCTGAAGATCGTGCTACTGTGGACTGCTTTTTGGATTTCCAACTTATAGGAGATTGATCCATGAGAACTATGTAGCCAGTGACAAACCTTCTGGAAATAGGACATGCTGCCCAATCTGAGTCACAAAAGGCTGTAAGTTGTATGTTGTCAGTCCCTCTGAGTAAGATGCCTTGTCCAGAGGTGCCAACTATGTAGCGGAGAAGATGATCTAGAGCAGCCATGTGAGGTGTTCGTGGTGATTGCATAAACTGACTGAGTGTTTGAACTGCAAAAGATATATCAGGACGAGTATTAGAAAGAAAGTTAAGTTTTCCAATGAGAGTTCTATAAATAGTTGGATTTGGCAATAAAGTTCCAGAATCAGAATTAAGTTTGCAATTTAAAGGAAGAGGGGTGGCAGTGGTTTTAGAATCGAGGTGGCCTGAATCTTTTAGAAGTTCCTGAGTAAACTTCCTTTGTGTAAGACTGACTCCCTGTGGTAAGTGAGAGGCTTCAAAGTCGAGGAAGTATTTGAGTAATCCAAGGTCTTTAATACCAAAAGTAGTATTCAGCTGGTCTTTTAGCCTTGTGATTTCAGCAATAGAAGAACCTGTTAATAAGATATCAGCAACATACACAGCCACAATGGTTAAGTCAATAGAAGTTTTCTTAGTAAACAGACTATAATCATTTTTAGATTGAACATAGCCTTGTTCTTTAAGGAAGTCAGCCAATTTGGAGTGCCATTGCCTGGAGGCCTGTTTAAGGCCATAAATGGATTTTTGTAATTTGCAGACTTTATTTTGAGGATTGTGAATCCCTTCAGGCATCTTCATGTATACTTCCTCATGTAAGTCACCATGTAGGAAGACATTGTTTACATCTAGTTGATAAAGAGACCAGTTTCTTGCTGCAGCTAAAGCAATAATAGTTCTAATTGTGGTCATCTTAACCACGGGACTAAAAGTTTCAGTGTAGTCAATGCCTTCTTTCTGAGTATTCCCCCTAATAACCAATCTGGCCTTATACCTTTCCAAAGAACCATCAGATTTTAGCTTCACCTTATAGACCCATTTTGAACTAATCGCTTTCTTTCCTGGAGGAAGATCTACTTCAGTCCAGGTGTTGTTGAGTATAAGTGCTTCTATTTCCTTTTTCATGGCATTGACCCATTCTTGGTGACCTGCAGCCTCCTTATATGAGTTAGGTTCTTGAAGATAATCTAGCTGCGTGATCTGCTGCTGTTGGAAGGCAGAAAGAGCAGAAAATTGAACAATATTGGCATTTGTATTGTTAGGCAGTTGAACATCATAATCTTTCAAGTATGAGGGTTGTTTGATGGTCCTTGTATATCTTCTTAGTGGGACAGTAGGATCTTGAAATGATGAAGGATGGCTTGACTGATCTTGTTGATCTGAAAGAATAGGATTATGCACTGTGCTGTCCTCAACAAAATTGTCAGTAACATTTGAGAAGAAAACAGAATCAGGTAACACAGTATTGTGAGTGCCAGAGATAACATGATATGAAAAATGTTCCTCATGAAATTTCACATCCCTACTAAAAATAATCTTTTTATCATATAGATCATATAATTTATAACCTTTCTTATTAAAAGAATATCCTAGGAAGATGCAAGGGTGAGCCCGAGGATAAATTTATGTCTGTTAACTTTCAAAGTGGAAGCAAAACAAAGACAACCAAAAACTCTTAAATGGTGGTAGTCTGGGGTAGAATTATATAGCATTTCATAGGGAGTTTTGAAATTAATGGCTGAATTAGGAATCCTATTGATCAAGTAAACTACAGTTAGAACACAATCTCCCCAAAATTTTAAAGGGAGTTTAGCTTGAATTAATAAAGATCTTGCAACTTGTAAAATGTGCTTGTGTTTTCTTTCCACCACTCCATTCTGTTGTTGTCTCTCAACACAGGAAGTTTGATGTGATATACCTTTTGAAGCATAAAAAGACTCGGCATGATTATCACAGAACTCCTTGCCATTGTCAGTCCTAATAATTTTAACTTTAGCATCAAACTGTTTTGTTACAAAAGAAATAAAATTATCAAGCATAGGGAAAGCATTGCTTTTACTTGATAACAAGTATATCCAAGTTGTTCGAGTACAATCATCGACAATTGTTAGAAAAGAATGAAAACCATCATAGGTATTTACTCTAAAAGGTCCCCAGATATCTACATGGAGTAATTCGAACTTGTTGACAGCCCTACTGATGCTGGAAGGAAAAGGTGATTTATGTTGTTTTGCCTGAGGAAAAATCTTGCAGACTGAGGTGGTAGAAATATTAGAGAGTCTTGGGATCTTTGTAAGATAATCAGAAGAAGGTTGTCCTAGCCTGCAGTGCCATGTATCTGCTGCAGAAAGAAGGGCAGTACCATTTTCTCGGTTTTCATGTGTAGTCTTGGTTTTACTGTGATTATTAGCCAAGTAGAGACCTCCTTGCTGTTTACCAAGGGTTATATGTTTGGTCTTCATATGGCCCTGGATGTAGCAATTCGCAGGAGTGAAAATTAAATTTGTTTTAAGGTCTTTAGTTAGTTTAAAGGCAGAGATCAAGTTAAAATGAAAATCAGGCACATGTAGTACATTTTGCAAAACAATTCCAGAATCAAGAATCACATTTCCTATATGTTTGACAGGAACTTGAATACCATTGGGTAAAGTGATAAAACATGAAGCAGTGACAGGTGCATAAGACGAGAAAAAATGCAAATGAGGTGTGATATGGTCAGTTGCTCCACTATCAATAACCCATTTAACAGTGTGATTTTCAGTCATTAGACAGAGAGACTTACCTGCCAAGAAAGCTGAGTGTTGTGAATCAATTTGATCAGAAATTTGTACATTCTGTTTGCCAAGAAGTTGGACTAGGTGAACATACTCTTCATTGCTGAGGGTATGTCTGGATGTTTCTTGAGCATCAGAATAGGTAGGTGCAGTTTCAGAATCATTCTGAACATTAGCAGCAAACTTCTGGGCCTTTTCAGCTTGTTTCCTGGCTAACTTAAAACATTTTTCAATTGGATGACCTGGCTTCTTGCAGTAATTGCAGTAGGGCCTTTTGTTCTGATTTGTTTGGAAATTGGGATTAGTGTTGGGTCCCCTAGATGTAGGACTGGATGTAGTAGAATAACCTGGATATCCTTGAGGTGCAGAACCTCGAGGAACATATCCAGGATTCTCTGTGGAGTATCCATATTGATTCTTGGAATTCTGACCTCTAGACACATTAAAACCCATGGAACCTTCCTCAGGAAAAGATGGTTTCTTGATGCTTTGTTGTTGTTCTTCTTGAAGAACAATACTATAGGCTTGGTTTACATTCAGTAAAGGAGTAATGATAAGAATGTTGCCCCTCACAGTCTTATATTGATCATTCAACCCCATTAGAAACTGAAACAACTGTTGTCTAGCTATAAGCTTGGATGCAGAACAATCAGATGCACAGTTGCAGAGAGTAATAACCATCACATATTCATCCCATATTTGTTTGCATTTGGTATAATAGGTGGAAATAGACATGTTTCCCTGACTAAGGTTACTCATGTCCTGTTGAAGTTGTAGACCTTAGCACCTTGATTATAGCTAAATCTTTCTTTCAAATCAGCCCATATCTCAGTTGCAGTCTCAGTATAGAGAATACTTGATGCAATGTCTTTTGTGACAGATCGAAGAAGCCAAGAAATCAGCATGCTATTACATCTTTCCCAGAAAGGTAGAAGAGAAGATTTAGCAGTTGGTTTTTGAATCTTTCCTTCTATGAAAATTAGTTTATTCTTGGCTTTTAAAGAAACCTCACATGATCTTCTCCACTGACCGTAATTTGATCCAGTCAATGGTTCATTAGTGAGACAAAAACTGGGATTATCTGAGTGGTGTAGGTATAGAGGGTGATCAGGATCAACAGTATCTGGTACTACAACTATTTCTTCAGACATGGCAGAAGTGTAAAAGAGGAAGAAAGGGAAGAATGAAGAAAAAGGATGCGAGGAGGCAACAAAAGAAATAAGAAATCAAACACATGCAATCAAAACAAAAGGAAGAAAAGAGGAAAGAAGTCACCAGCAAAAATACAAGATCAGAGACACTTGAAAGAAATGAGAGCTTAGGCTGGAAGGCTCTGATACCATGCCAACTTCTGCAGCTTATGATTGCCAATTTCATATGTGTTTAGAAGACAGAACACTTAGGATAGAAAACTTATTGATATTTCTCACGCAAACCCTTGTCTTACCCACAAACAAAGAGATGGATCCCTATATATAGGGAACCAGAAGAGAAAGAAACAGAAAGAGAAAAAAAAGGAGCAAAGTAGGAAAAACAAGAAACCAAAAAATAACTAACTAAACAGAAAAAAATCTATTATAACTAACCTACCCGCCAATACAATTCATCTACAAGGAGGTAGAACGAGCTATAGAAGAAGGGTCTAGTGTGGAGGCCCAAAGGCCCATTCATATGGTGTGCACATTGTTCCAAGAGGACGTCCAAACGTCCTAGAGGCTCAACAGTCCACGTCAAAAGGCCCAAGTACAAAGCCTAAGTTGAATTTCACAGTTTTGACATTTTTAAAATGAAGTTCACAGTTTTGGCTTTTCAAGTTTAAGTTCACATTTTTAGTGTTTTCTTTATTAGTAGCAAGTTATTTGATGTAATTTTATTATTTTTAGTGTGTGTGGATGCCAAGTAATATCTAATAGCTTGGACATCAAGTTATAGGAGTCTAGAATAGTCCAGATAGGTGTGTGGTGTTTGGCTTTGGCGCCAAGTTAGAGTAATCCTAGATAAGGTTGGGTTATTTTGTAACTAATACATCTTGGATTAGAAAAGCGAAGTCCTAGAAGGATTCATACTATTGTAACTAATCCCCTTAGGATAAGGAAACAAATTCCTAGGAGGATATGGTTGCTTAGGCGTCAAGTATAATGTCCTAGTAGGATTAGGACTTAGTCTATTATAAATAGGGGTGTAAGTGTGTCGTTCAAAACACACAACCTTGAATTATGAATACAACCGAGCTTTTGCTTATCCTTGAGTGTTTCTCAAAACCTCATTTGATCTCTACTATTGTGTCTTGAATGTGACAATTCAAGTGGAACACCTTCTAGGTTTAGGAACAAGCTTTTCCTCACCACTTGATTTGCCAAATCAAGATACAATAGAAGAGATCAACGAGGTTTCAAGAAACACTCAAGGGGTAAGCTAAAAGCTTGATGTATTCATAATTCAAAGTTGGATGATTGAAACAATTACAAGCTATGCCTATTTATAATAGACTAAGTCCTAATTCTCCTAGGACTCTCTTACTTGGCGTGCAAGCCATGTAGATAATAGCTATCTAGGACTCCTTCTCCTAATCCTAGATAATTATAATAGTATGAGTCCTTCTAGGACTTGGCTATCCTAATCCAAGATGGATTAGTTACAAAATTAGCCATCCCTATCTAGGATTACTCTAACTTGGCGCCAAAACAACACCACACGCCTCCTAGGTCCTTCTAGAACCTTCTAGACTATTCTAGACTCTTATAGACCCTTCTATCTTGTGTTTGGTGAACCATTTCTGAAATGGGACTGGGAAACCCCCATGTTTCTAATCCCCCTCAAAAGGGTGGAATTAGAACCCTCTCATATATGGGGAGTAACGAAAGGGTGGAATTAGAACCTTGCGTTCTTCTAACTATGGTGGTCTGCGTTCTTCCAACAATGGTGGCCGGCGAAATCAGAGGCGGCCAGAGGTGCTGGGCCTCGGCGATGACGTTTTCCCATCTAACGCCGGAAAGTTCCAGCCGGCGGTTAAGGACGATAGCGGCGTCACCTTAAACAACAGCTTCGTACCTCCTTCGTCAAGAAAACGTCAAAGAGAACGGATAGTGTTGCCATCGGCGACTATGAGTTCCGATGGTGCTCTGCCTTCTCTCCTTGCGGAAGGATTGCGATTTCTGGGTGGAGATTAGGATTTGATTCCATTCCCTTTTCTCACCAAACACTTTCTATTTTGGAATCAAATTCCTTTCCCAACCCTCTAGATATCTAATTCCATACCCATTTCATTCCACTTTTCTCTCCAAACATGCCCTAATATTATTCAAAGTGTTTCCTAAGTTGAGAAGATTGAGCTTTAATTTCTGATGAGGGATTCACTACTTGTAAACTGGTTTGATCCATCCACCTTTCCCCCCTAAATGAATTGAAATGAACTTCAACTTGTTTAACAAGTTAGGGGTAAACATTATTGAGTTTTATTTCATTTTTGTAAATGTTTTGTATTTAGGTAATGAGATTGTTGCAAGGGATGGGAATTAGCAGTGAGGACGCGTTGGTTGATAGTAGTTTTCTTCTGGAATAGATTGTTAGAATTAATTGTTAGAATAATGAGTCGGTTGAAGTTGTAACATTTGAAATTGAGGTTTGAATTAAGTTTGTTTTATGTTGTTTAGTTAAAGTAATTGTAGTTAATTGGTTCAATTTATCTGTTGTTTCCTTGTATCTCTTCGGAGGTACGGCAGTAATGCCCGATTAAGCTGAGACTTTCGCTGTTAACGTTAGTAAATGTTTAACGTTTTAAATAATTGAATTTCCGGGGTGTTACAGATAGCCTCACTATATATTACGCATATGTACTCATTTACAATATACATGACGTTTATGAAATAGAGTGAGCCAAGAGCTTTCCTTGCTTGTGAGTATCTAGAACTCTCAAAATTTCTACTCCAATATCTTGATTTGGCTAATCAAGTGGTGTCGTGTAGAACTTGATTTCAATCTTTTGGTAATAAGTGGCCACGTGTCATAGATGACACATAAATATTTCTCTTTTTTTTTTAAATGAATTAAATGGGTCTAAATGTTGCCCCAAGTTCTCTATAAATAGAGACCTTCTTCCTTCATTTTACAAGTTGGAAAACCATCCAAAGAAGACTCAAAAGCTCTCATACTCTCTCTCTCTCTCTCTCTCTCTCTCTCTCTCTCTCTCTCTCTCTCTCAGACAAGAAGCACAACAAAGTTTAAGCTTGTGTCGTCCATTCGTGGATAAAACTACTTCCTCTTGATCGGGATCAAGTCTCTACGACCCTCGTTCAAGACCACAATCATCTAAGTTCATATTCAATCAAGAGTATATTCATCCAAGATTATATTCATCCAAAACCATACTCATTCAAGACTCGTTCAAGTTTGTTCAAGGAGATCGAATCGGATGAGTTACATTTTCATTTTGTAACAAAGACATAGAGATTGTACCCAAAATCCTTTGAAATTAATATATTATATTTGTTCACTAATTTCTTGTATTTATTTATTTAGACCCGGAAATTTGTGTTTACAGTTGCAAAACCTCTTGCCCTTTTGGGCGTTAAATAATCGAAAAAATGAATTTTCTTTTGATATTTTCAAGTGTTTGACACAAAGGAAAATGATTTTCACATGTTTGACAATAAGGAGACAAAGATTAAAATTCGTGTGTGTGAGAGAGAGTATATATATATATATATATATATATATATATATATATATATATATATATATATATATATATATATATATATATATAGAGAGAGAGAGAGAGAGAGAGAGAGAGAGAGAGAGAGAGAGAGAGAGAGAGAGAGAGAGAGAGAGAGAGAGAGAGAGAGAGAGAGAGAGAGAGAGAGAGAGAGAGAGGTGGAAGAGAAAAAAACCAAGAGAGAGAGAGAAATAAATATTAAAATGGGTATAGGAGAGAGAGTGTTGGAAGAAAGAAAAACAAGAGAGATAAAATATATAAAACGGGTGTATAATAGAGAGTGGTGGAGAGAGAGAGAGAGTAGGGGAGAGAGGAGAAAATGATTTTCATTAGGTTTGAATCAAGAAAATAATTTTCCGATAACCAAACACTGGAAAATGGGAAAATCAATATCTAGAAAATGATTTTTATCCCACCAAACACACCCTTAATGATATAAATGCTTTACCAAATGGACACTGTAGGGAAAATTTAAGCTTCCATAGGAAAATTTTTACCTCATCATCAATTGCAATGTTGTTTAAACCAGTGAACGGACAGAACGCCATATTGTACTTGTTTGTTTGTTGTTTCGTGTTAAACGACAGCAAATCACCGTAGCACATGTAATCCCTGCGCGACGTAGAATCGCACCAAAACACGTGTCACAACTGTTGATGCTCATCAGACTCGTACGCATAGTAGAACCCCGGGTCTTCTCCTTTGCGATTATGGAGTGCGTCAACCAACATCTGAGGGTCATTATCCTTTAAGACTGATTTCATATTCCGCCAATAATTTTTCATATCTTGTTGCGTGCATTCGATGTTATCATAACCACCAACACACTCTTTCAGCACATGGAACACCTTTGATGCGCCGATGTTGGCATGATTGAACTGGTTCACAAGGTTCTTCTGCAGCGAACTGACCCTCCTAGCTGTCTTGTTGAACTGTGTTCGGCTAGGTGTCATCAGCGGGTGGTTGTGCCACAATATTAACCTGTGTACTTCGAACCCTACTCCATTGTCCGGTGCCCACACCGCCATCATTGCTTAGCAACCTGTACGTGTCTCGGCCACTTTACGTCTGCACCTCGGCGTCTTGTGTTCCATGCCATCAGTCCCCTTGTCCTTCCTGTTTTCCACGTTCAGACTGTTCGTGGCCACGATATCGAATTCATAATCTTTCTAGCGTCGATGTCCCTCACGTGTGCAGAAATAGTTCTTCCACTCCTTACCTCGCGGAGTCTTCTCAACCGTGTGCGTACCGCTCCGCACACTAAACCCAGCCGCCATAGCATAGTTCTCGTAAAACTTCTTGGCTTCATCCAAATCTTTGAACCACTTCTCCATATGCGGCACAATTTCTTCGTTGTCACACCGATGCCAGTAGATCATCCCATTGGAACCATCGCTGTCCGGTACATGAGGTGGCGCAACGTAGCTACTCTGACTACCTCCATTTGAGCTGCAATAGACAGACCAAAATCAAAACATCAAAACTTTACCATACGAAGCCATATCCATTTTACAATATATATGGTAAAAAAAAACAGAATACTTCGCCCACCCCAATATCAATGCGGTTGATCCAATATGGCGTCATTGTGGTCATGTGTTGATTACTATTGTGATCACACACTACGCCCGTCTCCATATCACAAAATCAATTCGTCGATTAGGGCATTGTGTGTGATCACATTAGTAATCAACACATTACCACAGTGTAAATAATTCATATTTATTATGTGATTATGATTTTCAATGAAGCATATCGACACAACAGATCATATGCTATTCAATCAACATACTCGATATGATCTATCCAATAAACATGTTGAATAACCCATCGTGAACAGCCGAAAACTTCATCCATATAAAAAAACTTCATATTCATGAATATTACAAAAAAAAGAAGATGGAAAACTGCACATAAAAAAACCTGCTTGACGCCATTGATCTGATTCGTTCAATGATGATGTGCAGCTGTCGTTACAATCTGATGGAGTATTCTGGATTTTTTTTTTTGGGTTGTTAGTCGACAACTTCCATAATCTGAATTGCCATGCTATTTTAGGGAAATTTAGATACTGCATTAATCACGTCCAATCTGATGCGTTTTCTATGAAAATAATCAATGATTTTTATTTATTTTTTTGTTTACAAATGCAATACCACTAGCTGTTTTTATTAATACAATTGGTGGTTTTTGATTTTTTTTGGCACACGTGTGGGTAGTTGATCGCGTCCGTTGAATCTTAGATGGATGGCCAGGATCCTCTCTTCCTACCTTCCTGCCTAATGTTCCTTCCTACTTGATCCATTCCCATATATATATATATATAGTAGAGATGGGTAAATCAACAACCACTACTGTTATAAATAAACTACTCTATCCTCATTTTTTTATTTTATCCCTGGTTTTGATCTATGTATTAATCAAAAAGTTTAAAAATTTTGAGAATTATTTTCTTAGTATATATAATAATTTTATTATACAAAGATATTATCATTAGACTCATAATGAAAAATACTATCTTTAGAATATAATGTTGTAATTTTTGATATGATATAAATGAAAAAGAGTGGTTTCCCTCCGTTTGTGTAGGGTGCGGTTGATCGGTTTCGTCCGTAAGGGGCGTAAAGGAGTGCAGTGGATTGGAGTCTTAGAAGTTTTCTTGGAGACCAAGGTAGGGGAAACGATGGCACAAAACTTAGAAGAAACCCTAAGGAATTTGCAACTGACAGAGGAAGAAGAAGAGGTGATAGATTTTGTAGGTCCAGAGGAAGAAAAGGTCGACAAACAGGAATCACTTTGCCTTGTCGGTAGGTTGCACACCAATGCCAGATTTAATCTGGAGGCCTTCATGTCGATGATGAGGAACATATGGAAACCCCAACATGGAGTAGTCCCCAAAGAATTGGGTAAGAACCTATTTTCTTTTCAATTCTTTGCGGAAGCGGATCGAGACATGGTTCTTAATGAAGGTCCTTGGACGTTCGATAATCACATGCTGCTGTTGAAACGTTTGGACGATAACCAACAGCCGTCGGACGTGAAATTTGATACGGCAAGGTTTTGGGTCAAATTCTCAGATTTGCCTTTTAAGAAGAAGACTCATGCTTTTGCAGAACATCTGGGAAATACAGTGGGGAAGTTTGTAGAGGTGGATGATGATGACATCTTGGCACACTCAAAATATTTGAAGATCAAGATTGACATTGATGTAGCCAAGCCAATTAGACGTGGTCTAAAGGTGAAGATAGACGGGGTTCCTAAGTGGATCCCAATGAAGTACGTCAAAATACCAGATTATTGCTTTTTGTGCGGAATTATCGGTCACGTTTACAAAGGGTGCTCCCACTTTTTAGACAATATGAAGGAGGCCGATATGCCGTATGGACCAGGTCTGAGGGGGTCACCGTTGAAACGGAAGAGAAAGGTGGGTGGTGAAGAAGAATGGGCAGACGATAGGAGGAAGCTAATGGAACTGCGCGGGGGAGGAAGTGCTAGCAAATTTCATATCGATAATTCTGGAGGAAAGGAGGTGAATAAGGGAGGTGGTGGAGAAAGGGTGGATATGGTTTGGAATTCGACAAATAAAAGAAAGCATGAACCAGAGGCGGATGTTGGGAGGACCCAACTTCGCCTAGCACAATGAAAATATTATGTTGGAACTGCCGAGGGGGTGGCAGCCCTCGTGGGGTTCAAGTGCTCCGTTTTTGGAGCCGAAAATTTAGCCCGGATATAGTCTTTCTCTCCGAGACTATGGTGGATGCAAGGAGAATGGAGAGTGTTGGCAGGATGTGTGGTTTTGATCATAAATTTGGCGTTAGTAGTAATGGGAGAAGTGGGGGTCTTGCGATGTTTTGGCGGGATGATGTTGATTTTAGGTTAACATCTTACTCAAATCATCATATTTGTGGGGATTTATGGGCATAAAATAGGAGAGTGATACATTTCATTGGGATTTATGGGTGGTCGGAAGCGCATGAGAAATGGAGGACATGGGATTTAATTAGAATCTTGGTAGCTGATATTGATACCCCCATTTTGGTGGGGGGAGATTTTAATGAGATCTTAAACAATAATGAGAAGGAAGGAGGAGCCCAAAGAGATCACAGACGTATTGTAGAATTCAGAGAAGTCTTCCATGATTGCCGTCTTCATGACCTTGGGAGTACTGGAATGCGATTTACATGGCAGAGGGGGAAGCTAAAGGAGCGTCTGGATCGCTTTACAGCAAATGAAAAATGGTATCAGAGTTTCCCCGAAGCGGAAGTTCGAAATCTTACCCGCATCAAATCTGATCATTCACCAATCCTCCTAAATACAATGCCGCAGAGGAATCGGATAGGCAGAAAGCGCAGACTGAGACTGGAAAAGACATGGCTAGAGGATGAAGAGAGTGAGGAGGTAGTGAAAAATATTTGGGCGGGCAGTATGGACGTTCATCAGAAATTGAGTAGGTGCACGGAGGAGCTGGGTGTTTGGGGGAAACAGAAATATGGCGGGCTAGACAAGGAGATTGAGGAGCTGGAAAAACTTTTGGTCTAGGCCCAATGTTGTGCAGATCAACAAATTACAGCCGAGGAGGTTGAAAAATGGGCTGCGAAGCTGGAACAACTACTAGGTTGAAGAGAACAGTTATGGTATATGAGGAGCCGAGCCTTGGAATTGAAGGACGAGGATAGAAATACTAGCTATTTCCAGCATAAAGTAAGACACAGGAGACGGCGGAATAGTATTTTGAAGATTCGGAACACGGATGGGGAAATGGCAACAAGCAAGGATGAAAATATCATGAAATAGAGGATATTATTGTATCTTATTTCAAACACATTTTCAAGACGAGTAATCCTCATGACCTTGAATAGGCACTGGAAGGTGTAAGCAAGAGGATAACGGAAGAGCAAAATATTCAGCTGAGCAAACCGTATTCCAGTGAGGAGATCAAGATGGCCCTATTTCAGATGCATCCGTTAAAAGCGCCAGGTACTGATGGTTTACATGCTCTTTTCTTTCAGTCTTTCTGGCATATTGTGGGAAATGATGTGGAAGAATATGTACGTTCCATTCTTTCGGGGCGGGTTGTTCCTAAGGACGAGAACATAACTTTGATAGCTTTGATTCCAAAGGTGAAAGATCTGATGGATATCACCCAGTACCGCCCTATTAGCCTTTGTAATGTTATATACAAAATAGCTTCGAAAACTTTGGCAAACAGAATTAAATTTTTACTCCCTGCGATCATCTCGGTCAACCAGAGTGGCTTTGTCCCGGGACGGTTAATTACTGATAATGTGCTGGTGGCGACGGAAATTTTCCATACAATGAAGAAGAGATTGTTAGGAAGGAAGGGGGTCATGGCAGTAAAACTGGATATGAGTAAAGCGTATGATAGAATAGAATGGAGTTTTTTGAGGGAAGTCCTCCTGAAAATGGGGTTTCGTCCGGAGTGGGTTTAGGTTGTTATAAATTGTATCTCGTCTGTCACATACCAGATTCTGATCAATGGAAATCCTACAGAACTCTCTACATCTAGCAGGGGTCTACGCCAAGGGGACCCTATCTCGTCTGTCACATACCAGATAATTACATTTACCTTACCTGACATATGTGGTAATAATTTTTGCACACCCGACATTTGAGAAATAATTTTCACCCTACCTGACATTTAGTGAAAGTGTTTTTTTGTGTTAAATTCCGGTAACTTGTCATCGGAGATATGAAAATACAATAATACCCCTATATAATTATGTGAAAGTACCAAACTGCCTTTAAGATTGCGATTGAAATGACAATACTGACCTTCAATTGTTTTGTGTGGTAAAAGGGGGAAAAGACTGTCGATCTAAAAAAGAAATATATCACTCCACTCATCTCATTGTCATCTTCTATAAGGGTAAATAGGTAATTTCATTTTTAATTGAAAATACTATGAATTAATAGTAAGGGTAAACATGTCATTTCCTATTCATTTTTCTAATACTTGCCGGAAAATCCCACAAAAAACCATTATAATATATCCTAGGTGGTTTAAATTTACGACCATTTAAATGTCAGGTAGGGTGAAAATTATTTCTCAAATGTCGGGTGTGCAAAAGTTATTACCACATATGTCAGGTAGGGTAAATGTAATTATCTCTGTTTATTTTGGTGGCTGAAGCTTTTTCAGGACTAATTAACAAAGCGGTCACCTCAGGACAAATCCATGGAGCTAAAGCGAGTAGGAATGGGCCTACAATCTCCCACCTGTTTTTTGCTAATGACAGCATCCTCTTTACGAGAGCAACTACTAAGGAATGCTCCAGTATTGTTGATATTATTAACAAGTATGAGAGAGCATCGGGGCAAAAAGTTAATTTTGAGAAGTCTGAAGTTGGTTTTAGTAGAGGTGTGTCGTCGGCGAGACAAGAGGAGTTGGCGCATCTGTTGGGCATGAGAATTGTTGATAAGCATGAGAAATATCTAGGTGCTCCCACTTTTGTAGGAAGGAGCAAGAAAGCCATCTTTGGAGCTTCCGTGATAGAGTTTGAAAGAAGCTTAGTGGGTGGAAAGAAAGGCTCTTATCGAGAGCTGGCAAAGAAACTCTAATCAAAGCGGTGATTCAAGTCATCCCAACTTATATAATGAGCATCTTTATAATACCTTCAACTCTGATGGAAGAAATCCATATGATGTGTGCACGATTTTTTTGGGGATCCAGAGAAGGCGAGAAGAAGATCCATTGGAAGTCTTGGCAAGCTTTGTGCAAGCCCAAATGTATGGGAGGTCTGGGTTTTCGTCGCCTCGATGTCTTCAATGATGCGTTGCTGGCCAAGCAAGGATGGAGGCTATTACACAACACTGACTCGTTATTGTACCAAGTTTTTCATGCGAAATATTTTAAAGGGAGGAATTTTTTAGAAGCTCCGTTGGGTCATAATCCTAGCTATGTTTGGCGTAGTATTTGGGCGGCCAAGGCACTCCTTAAAGAAGGCCTGTACTGGAGAGTGGGCATTGGGGACTCCATTGATATATGGGGAGATTCTTGGGTGCTCGATGAAGATGGAAAATACATCACTACACTGCAACCTCCAAATACTGAGCTAAAGAGAGTTTCAGATATTATTGATCATGAAACTGCAGATTGGAATCGAGCGCCAATTGAGCAGACTTTTAATGAAAGGGACAAAAAACTCATATTTTCAATCCCCATTAGTCACAGGTTGCCGAAGGACTCGCTTGCATGGAGCTTGGATAACCGGGGTATATACACGGTCAAAACAGCCTATATTTTGGGAGCAAGCTTCAGCACGGACGATTTTGAGAGCTATTGGCCGATGCTTTGGGATTCGAGTTGTATTCCTAAAGTCAAATATTTCTGGTGGCAGTGGATATCAAAAATTCTCCCCACTAAGTCACTTCTACATCAAAGACATATCACTCAAGAGAGTGTATGTCCAAGAAGCAGTAAAGGTGAAGAAGATGGTTGGCATGCTGTTGTTGCATGTGAAGAAATTAGAACTGCATGGGAAAAAGTAGATGACAGCACAATTTTGGGCACCGCTTCAGAAATGGAGCCGAAATATCTATTACAAAATTGGCATCAGACGTGTGGCGAAGCTGAGTTCTTGATCAAAATGACTTTAGCTTGGAAGCTCTGTGGGGTGAGAAATGAGAGAGTTTTTGAGAATAAACGGTTGCCGATACTCTCGACAGTAATAGCTGCGGAACAGATGGTGAAGGACCAATTGCAGCTGCAGCACACGAAGAAGCGTGGTGCCCATCAGCAACCTCTTGTAGGCATGACGAGATGGACACCGTCGCGACACGGGATGCTGAAAATTAATTTTGACGCCTCAGTACAGGACACCGGAAGTATCAGACTTAGACGAGACTGGCGAGGTAGTAATGGCAGCAGTAAAGCGAGTCACAGGAGGTTGGAGCCCTATCATTTCTGAAACTAAAGCGGCAATTTTCGCGACACAATTAGCAAGGAGGTTCTCATACAAAGGGGTTCTCATGGAATCTGATTGCCTCATGTTAATCCAGAGAATGCACAATCCCATCTCTTTCTTTAGTGAAATTTACATTTTAGTAGATGACATTAAATTTCTTTGTAATAGTTTTTTCGTGTTGCGAGTGGTTACATGTTAAATGGGATGGCAACCTAGCCGCTCATAATATGGCAAGGGTGGATCCCGTTGAGGAGGAACAGGTATGGTTGGGAGTGTGCCCAGCAATGATCGAACCTTATGTATTGTCGGATAAATTAGCAATATAATGTTTTGACCTGTTCCCCCCGGAAAAAAAATGAAAAAATATTAATCAGATTGAAACTATTGAAG
This sequence comes from Portulaca oleracea, assembly GCA_029582165.1. Lineage (NCBI taxonomy): Eukaryota > Viridiplantae > Streptophyta > Magnoliopsida > Caryophyllales > Portulacaceae > Portulaca > Portulaca oleracea. The sequence goes on along the minus strand of CM055872.1, from coordinate 41,381,600 downwards.
ACTATTATAAAATATTTAATAAATGATAGCTCAAATCGAACAGTGAGAGTATCAAATTATAAAATAAAATATAGGTATAAAATTTTAAGCAAGACAATTATGTTTGAATCATACTCATCTGTCGATTCGGGAGGGCGGGTGAGTTACGGGTTGATTGTATATCAAGGTCGGGTAAATACGGGTCGGGTGTATTTCGAATAAGGATAAATACAAGCGGTGTATTTCGGTTTTGGATCCATCCAAAAGGTTATGATTGCGACCTTTATTTGCTATTTATTTTAAAAAATTGTCTTTAAATATATTTTTGTACAACATAAATAATAAAATACGGTTATCTTCAAATAACGATAGATTATTGTAAATGCTTCAACTTAAATTAGAAAAATAACAAATGCATGAGTTGTGTTTATAGTTTAATAATAGTCATGAATTCCAACAAAAGTCACAAATTCTAATAGGTTTGAACTTTAAAAATAAAGTTTTCGGGTCAAACGGGTGGGTTGGGTTTGACCCACTAATTTATGGGTTTTTCGAGTTCGAGTCGAAAATATCGTGTTCAAAACCCAAAATTTCCGGCGAGTTCAACTCAAGTTATCGGGTCGGGTCAAAGATTAACAGGTCTTCATACCCCTGATATAGAAAAAGAAAAGCTTTTTGTCATATAGAAAAAAAGAAAAAAGAAAAGTTTTGAATCTCAAATCATGAAAGCTATCAATTTAGGTCGTTCTTTTATACGACGTCATGATGCGGTACATGGCCATGCGGTGGAATTGCGCGGTGGGTTATTGATATTTTGTGGTGAGTTTTGTTTATTATAAATGTAAATTATATTGGTAAATGTGAAAAGTTGATTGTCATGGATTGTGGTAAATTGTGATGGATTGATATGTTATGATAGATTCTGACAATATATAATATATTGTGACACCGCAACCAGCCAACCGTATAAAACAATAGGGCCTTATAATACCGTTTTCGCATGCGACAAAAACACCGTGTTGACAGTTTCTAAATTTTCTCATGTACTTGCAGTTTAGTTTCGTACCCACCTTCGTGCGGTACACGTCTTGACTCTTGCCCCTTAATATATACACGACTTGACTCCGTCTCTTTTCTTATTAACCCATCACTCATAATTACAAATCCCATTCTAAAGAAACAAAAAAATGACCCTGAGGCACCTAATTTTTGGTGAAATATTTTTCTGGTGTCTCAATTTTTTAAAATTAATTTTGAGGCACCCTTACTTTTTGGATTAGTAATTATTTGGTGTTTTTCCGGCCATTAATTTTATTAAGTGATCAAAATGTCTTTGTTCTTCCCTTTTTGAAGAAATACCATTGAAGAAGAAGAATGAGGGTATTTCGGTCACTTAATAAAATTAATAGCCGGGAAAGCACCAAATAATTACTAATCCAAAAAGTAAGGGTACCTCAAAATTAGTTTTGAAAAGTTGGGGTACCAAAAAATAGTTTTCCTAAATATTGGGGTACCTCCGAGTAATTTTTTGAAAAGAAACCAATAGTAATGTCAAATTTTTGTACTGTCGAAATGTTCGAATTTGTTCGATTCAGAGAAATTTGATTTGGTTAGGATCCAGATTTCATATTGATCGTTTCATAACTTTCGTTCAGACACAATATTTTTGTTTATCTATTATAAGAATCTAATTTTGATTATAAGAATATAGCTCCGTACGAATCATCCGACGCGATCCAACTCAAAAAATATATATCAGAATATGAATTTTTCATATGAATTTTGGCGTGCACCGAATTCGATCGGCCTAAATTTAACTGAATGGTACAAACTAGAGGTGTTCAAGAACATAAACTGGAAATCAAACCGCAAAAATCGAACCTTTAAAACTAGTTACCCGTTTGAATCTTCTCTAAATTGCAGTTTAAGTTAACCGAATTGGTTTAACTAGTTAAAGTTTAAAATTTTCATCTTTTATGAACCGGTTAACCTATTTTAATTAATTTAGGCCTTGTTCTTTGGTTGAGTTATTTTCATGTTTGCATGGATAAGTTTGGATAAGTTATGATACTTTTTGGATAATTGTGTTATTAAAGTGGATACTTTTTTGGGGAATTATATAAGGTTTGGAGAAATTAGGATAAATTTGGATACGTTTAGATAAGTTGTTAAACCTAACCAAAGAACAGGACCTTAGTACTAAAATTTGAAATTTTAAAGCAAAATGTTAACTTTTTTTTCTTGGTTATTACTTTAAAGCCTCGTTCTTTTATACGACTAGCTGCTGTGCAGTGTGGAGGAAATATGGTGGATTGTGGTGGGTTGGGAAAAGTTGTGGTGGATTGTGGTGGGTTGGGAAAAGTTGTGATGAGTTGTGGTGGAATATGAAAAGTTTAACTTTTAATAAAAAAGTTATTAAAAATTAATTTAAATTAGAAAAAGTAGATTGTGGTGGATTGTGATAGATTGTGGTTAAATATGAAAAGTTGCAGTGCGGTATGACACCACAGCTGCCAGCCTCATTAAAGACTGGGTCCTAAATTTATAAATAACCAACCATTCATAGTAAATTGAACCAAAAGACGGTTAACCGCGCTCTCAATACGACTAACCGCCGTATTTAGTCCGATTCCAATTTCTAGTTTCCAAATATTATTAACCACAGGCTGATTAACCTCAAAATATAATTAAATTTACAGAATTTTTAAAGGGAAATTGGAAAAAAATAATCCAAACTTTGGGGGTATTGGAAAAAAATAATCCGAACTTGTAACTTTGTTACATATAAGCTAAACTTTAACCTCTATTATTTTTATCATCCATCACCCAGTTAAACTCGTCCTAAAAGTGACATAGTGGTGACGATATTATACGTGGAACTTTTGGCAGCTTGAAAGCAAGCTAAAAGTATGTTTCGTGTGTAATATCGCCACAATTACGTCACTTTTTGGAGGAGTTTAACTAGGCAGTGGATGCTAAGAATAATAGGATTTAAAGTTTAGCTCATCCCTAACAAAGTTGTAAGTTGGGATTATTTTTTTTCCAATACCCTCAAAATTTGGTTTATTTTTTTCCAACTTCCCATTTTTAAACTATAACACAGTTAACCGCATCCACAGTTAATCGAAAATACGATTGAGTGCTTCTAGTTGTAGACACCACGAGTGGAAACAAAGGAGGTTTGAAAGTTTCTAAGGCCCTGTCAAATTCATGGGTAAAAAACAGTTGGATAAAAGTTAAATTTTGGTAATTTTTTTTGGTTTTTTTAAGTTTAGTAATTTTTGGTAATTTTTGGTAAATTTTGGTAAGTTTTGATAAATTTAGGTAAAAACTGTTAAATTTGGCTAAGTTAGATTTATCCATAAATTTGACAGTGACTAAGTGTGAAAAGCACACGTTAAAATCAATCAACTATTCTCCAATGGCGGCAACAACCGCCCTTCTTCTTCTTCTTCATTAGCTGTCCACGTTTTCCCACTGGAGAGGGCCCCACCCCACCCCCTCCCTCCATCTCCCTATAAATACCCTCCTCTGCAGTTCACCTCTCCCTCAACAAATACAAATACAAATACAAATCAAATCAATCAATCAATCAAACTCAGAACGCCAATTAAAAAATGGCAGCACAAATGAAGGCATTGATCTTCACCGCCGTGGTAGCTCTCCTCGCCGCCGCAGTGTCAGCCCAGGACATGGCTCCGTCGCCGTCGCCGTCGCCGTCGTCCATGCCGCCGTCCATGGAGAAGGGCGCCGGATTCTCTCTCCCCGTCTCCGCCGCCGTGGTCGTCTCTTCATTGCTCGTCTCCTTGATCGCCTCCTTCAACCACTAGATTCACCTTCAGCTTCACCTTCTCTCTGTTTGGGTTTTTCTGATGTAGAGATTGAGAAAATTCATACTTTTGATCATCCCAGCCATGATTTCTTTTCTGATTGTTTTATTTTGTTACAGAGTCATTCATTTGAGCCTCCATATATTCTTTCTTGTTCAGGGATGAATAATTCATGTACTATTTCAGTTCCTTGTATACTATATACCATTATATATTTTGTATACTTTGGATTATATTCATTTCGCTGTGTACTACTAATACTGATTAATTATATGCTCTATTTTGGTATACCTAACTTAATTATAAAATTTATTATAAATTTGTTAATATTGTTATAAAATTTATCAATATTTTTTAAAATTATTAAATATTAATAAAAAAAATCACCACATAAAAGTTGATATGTTTCAAAATATATATATATATATTAAAAATTCTATCATAGTTAAATTTATTTTCCTTCTTGAAAGCGGCATAGCGCTCATGATTTGAGACCTAAACATTTTCCCTTTTTTATGACAAAAAGCTTCCCCCCCTCTATATCAGGAGTATGATTCATACATAATTGTCGCGCTTAAAATTTTATACCTATATTTTATTTTATAATTAAGACACCGTTCTTTTATACGGTTGGTTGAGGTGTGGTAATGGTGCGGTGCGGTGGAATTTGAAAAAATGTGGTAAATTGTGGTGAATTGCGGTGAGAATTATGGTAAGTGAGGAGAAAGAATATAAAAAGTAGAGAAGAAAAGATATATTCGTAATAATTGTAGTGTGGTATGGTGAAGTGTGGTAGAAATTAAAGAATTGCGGTACGATGTGGTACCGCACCGCATAAAAAAAAATTGATACTCTACTGTTCCATTTGAGCTATCATTTATTAAATACTTTATAGTTCTCAATAGTTTTCAATGTGATTAATAATTTTGCATTTAGTATTTATATCAAAAGTTACAACATTATATTCTAAGGATAGAATTTTTCATATGAGTCTAAAGATATCTTCATATAATACATTATTATATATATTAAGAAAATATTTCTCAAAATTTTTAAGCTTTTTGATTAATATATCGATCAAAACCGTGGATAAAATAAAAAATGAGGATGGAGTAGTTTATTTATAACAGTAGTGGACTGGTAGTTGATTTACCCATTTTCACTTTGAATGTGTTTGTTACAAGCGAAAATTATCTTTCAGGAAAATAAGTTTTCAAGTGATATTTTCATTTATTTGGTAAATATATACATACAAACTTCTTTTAGGCGGGATGAGAAAGAGCTGGATGAAAAATGAACTATTTCCGATAGAAATAAGAGCAAACTCGAGGAACTTAGGCTGCAAAAAGTAACGTGGATTGAGAGGAAATTGAATTTTTTTAACGTTTGAACCTAACAAAATAGGAAGGAGGGATGATTTTCTCTTAAAATTATTTCTTCCATTTTTTGGCCACCAAACACTTAAATACGGGAAACTTAATTTTTTGGAAAATGATTTTCCTTCTTACTAAACACACCCTTTGTCTCAAACAAAATAAATCTCAACCAATCACAATGTCCTTGTTTATTGATGCTAAACAGGTTTGCATGACAAGTGCTTAGCTAAGATTGCATCATATAGGGTTGAGTAAGTTTGGCTTGAGGTTTGTCCAAGACAAATCTTAATGTATGCACTAATGGAGGGTTTATTAATGGAGTAATACTTGCTTATGTCTCAAAAGAAGTTTTTGAGTAAAGTAAGAACAACTTATCTTTACATTCAGTTCAGGTAAAAGTTTTAAAAAAAAAGGTGTAAATCAAGTAAAATTGAAAACTTGAGTGTTGAAAGTAGAAAAAGAATCAATAAATTTAAATTGGATAAGATATACGGGGGCTACCAATCCAAAGGAGAGGGGTACACCACTATGAGGCCCACAAGGAGTCTCCCAAGGGGACTAACAATTTCCACCAAAAAAACTATGGTCACCAGGGATCGAAACCCATACCACTTAAACTACATGCTCATCCCCTAGTCCAGCACAACCCATGCCTAACTTACCCATAAAACAGGGACTAGTTTTTGCGAATGTTTTGCACAACTCATCCCCTAATTCAGCAGTTAACAACGGGTTGAGGATTAATGAAAGAGATGACGCATTTGTGGTTGACTCTTTTGAGGCTTTAGCTAGTGATGGGTCAAGGTTTGATTACGGCGAAACCATTATTTACCCCATTGGTGTTGCTGTGGATAGCAATAACCATGGAAGCATATTGGCTATTAATTGGACATGAGGTCATAAACCCATAAAAAGTTAAAGATGTTAGAGCAACCATAGGAATTAGGGTCAACCCTACTGGGACATTTCAAAATCAAATTTGGGCAAGAGTTGGTCTTTCCAAAATGAAGCTACTTAGGGTTAGGCCATTAGGAATACTTTATTCCAACAAAATTTCGATTAAGGGAGCATTTGGTTAAAAAAATTTCCCCTATTTAGTTATCCCTAATAAATGGACAGGTTTTAATGTAGCATCCATCATTTACTCACAAACTCAGTAAACAATTCCCTGAAATGACTAGGGAGTTTTTCCCGTGTGCCTAGGGATGGCAACAGGGCGGATCGGGGATGGGGGAGTATATCCCCGCCCCCATCCCTGCTCTCAAAACTCGTCCTCATTCTCGATTCGGGGAATGATTTTTGCTCCATCCCCATCCCATCCCCAACGGGGATCCAACGGGGATTTTTTTAAAGTTATCCAAAATCTAACCAAATTTTAATCGGATCCGATTTTTAATCGGACCCGATTTTTAACATGTTCAAAATACAACGTATTTAACTTGCTCAAGCAGTAGTACATCAAAATCAAACAATAATACATCAACAAGTGTTATTCGGAAAAAAATACAATAATATATCAACCAGTGTTAATCAGAAAAAAATATGGAATTATGGAGGAGAGAAGCGAGTTTAGGTTAGGGTTTCTGATTAAAAATTCAAAAATTATTATTTTATCCTTATTATTAATATATATATATATATATATATATATATATTGAATTAGAATAAAAGTTATTTGCTAACTTTAAAATTTTCGGGGACGGCGGGGAAAATGGAGACGGGGATGGGGAAAATTTTGTCTCCATCCCCGCCCCATCCCCAAGCGGATTTTGAAAAATCGTCCCCGTCCCCGTCCCCAATGGGGGTGGAGATTTTTCCCCAAAGCGGGGCGGGGCCCCAGTGAATTCGGGGATTCCCCGCCCCATTGCCATCCCTACGGGTGCCTATTAAACTACCAAACACTCTATCAGTAACAGGACATAAACCCAAAAAAAGTGGCATTGGACAGCTACAAGCCTGCAATCGGGGTACAAGATCAGCCATGCTGTAACTCATAGTAAAATTGCCCCACTTCATTATGTCATGTGATCAGTCTAAACCAAGAGTCATGCTGGTTCACATTTCAATATTTCATGATATGAACCAACGACACGGACAACCAATCGCTACTTTAACATATTTAACACCCGCCCATTGCATCAAAGACTCTTAAACAGCACAAGGCACAGATTTGGATAAATAATGAAAGGTACTTCAGGCTGTTAGAGAACATTAATCGACAAATCAAAGTTCTACCAGATACCACCAATGTTCCTATCCCAAAATTGCTGAATAAACACCTCCACAAGAACCAAACATGTAAAAGTAGTACAATTTATATGATTCCAATCTTGTTTGCGACATCCAGAGCATCATAGTCTGGTGTCAAGCGAACATAAGCCTTCTTGGTCCCATCAGGCCTGCATTAGAGATAAATTTCATTTCTTAGATACATTGTCTTGTTCCATTCCACTGAAGGAGCACCGAAGAAGAAAAATAATAGAAATGGCCTAAACCCAGATAAAATCTGAGTAGATGCACCATGCACGTATTATGCGCCACAACACATGATACAAACATAAAGATTTAGTGGCAACAGGAAATGAACAATAATGTTCTCACATGATAAACCAAGGTTTTGAACACATTTTCAAACAATCACTCAACAAGCAAAAGTGCACAAGAACCCTTGAATTATTATTAATTTTAAACAGATAACGGTAGTTTTTTCAACACAGGCAAAATGCAATTCATAGTACAGCATAAGCGAGGTGTATTTACCTGACCAAGGTGTTCACTTTCTTGGCTTGGATATCATACATCTTCTTCACGGCATCCTTGATCTTCTTCTTGTCAGCACGGATGTCGACGATGAATACCAAGGTGTTGTTGTCTTCAATCTTCTTCATGGCTGACTCGGTGGTCAACGGGTATTTAAGGATTTGGTAGTGGTCCAACTTGTTCCTCGGAGTTGCACTGATGCGAGGGTATTTGGGGTTCCTTGGTAGCTTTACTGTCCTTGGCCTGTGGAAGGTGACTTTGGTTCTGATCTTCTTGGTTTTCTTCTTCAAGGTCGATGAACCTGATTTCACAGCCTTTGCAGCTTTCAAGGCCTGCGCCTTAGGATCGGCCTTCTTTCCATCTGGCATAGAGCAAAGGGCAAAAGGTTCATACCCAAGACATTGACAAAAGGGATATACAAGCCTATAGCAATAGAAAGCAAACAGACATAAACAAAGAAAACTAACATAAAAAGAATAGCAAACACATTGGCTCAACAGATAACTAAATAGGAAGCAAAAAGTAAACCAAACATGCATCCACTCATGAAGAAACCACTGCCCACCGAAAATGAAATAATTTTCCATCCTTCCACCATGATTAGAAGATTTTAGGTATTCAAAAAAGCCAATGAATTTTCAAGCTTATAGAACAGTCAACAGAGAGTCTCACAATGCACCACAGGCAACATATTGACATTCATTATAGATTCCAATGTTCACTAGTGTACTTCATCTAGCACCGTCTGCTTTTTAAATATCTACCATACCACAAATAGGGGTGCACAGCTACATACGGGCAAACAAACAACAAAACTGAGACCAACAACCATGCTAATATGCCCTCCATTCCTTATAGTCCGTCACTTTTGGTTATCATGGTCTCCAAGGCACCGCTTTAATCTTAATTTTTCACTCAATAAATTTGAAACTATCACATATGTTGGTATTTTTTACCACAAATCTAATGATGTTAATTATATATTTTAAATCAGTAGAGTGGCAAAAATTACAGAAGGAAGGGAGTATGCTATATTAGACCTTCAAATTGAACTTCTATGAATTCACGAAGACTAGAAAATTTCAAACCTAACTTCTCTCTTCGGATAATAACTTTAAATCAAGACAATTGACAAACATAACTAAGATGTAAGAGCAGTAAGCTGTCAAGAACGCATTCCCAAAACCAAAAGCACAACAACACAAGTATAAACTATAGTACAAATCAGGTAGAATTTAGCAACTGAGAATCGCACAAAGAATAACAAAGTGAGATTCAATGGCACATAGCAGTGAACATAACAATATAACATAGGGTAACAGTATAGTCACTTGCATCAAAACAACATCGTTCCAGCAGCATTTATGTTAATATCAATTGAATCAAAAATTGAAAACAAACAAGAAACAGGATGTCGAACGAAAATGCACAAAATGAAGTGAAGTACCTTTAGCAGGGGGAGCCATTGATAGTATCTGAACCCTTACAAAAACCCTAGAAAATCAAAGTTTGGAAAACAAGGTTAACAATTACAGAGTGGGAAATTGAACGGAGGGAGAGAAAGTGATAGAGAAGCTAAGCAGAGAGAGGACCTGAAAGTTTAGCTGCCGCTGCAACGATGTTAGGGTTTTGCACGGGGCTGACAAGGGTTCAGTTTATACTTCTCTCGGGTTATTTTTAACATAGTATCAATTTTATTAAACTTTGACCTTTAATTATATATAAAATGCAATGAATTATAATATGGAATTGTTGTTATGGTAATTTTAGCAAGGTATGCTTTTAATTACAATAATTTCATATTGCAACTCATTGTAATTTATTAGTAATCAAAGGGCAAAATTTAGCCAAATGAACGGTTATTTATGATGGAAAAGAATATATATATATATATATATATATATATATATATATATATATATATATATCAAAATATGGAGTCATCCACTAGCATATCTTCTTTGCATGAATTCACTGAAGAAGCATAAGAGTTATATTGAGGAACCGACCTATGTGAAACATAACAAGAAAGAGATCTCCAATAATATGAGAGATTAAACGTCGAAAAACCTAAATGGATTATGGATAGAAGAAGACGATATGGCTCTTGAGCCAGTAAGGAGATCCTCATCCAGTCATACCCACATATGAGCACATTGAAGCTCTCCACTATGCTAATAGACAATCTACACATGCTTTGTGCACACTTCATACGCTAACCTTTGTTAAATTTGTGATCAAAAGACACACATTGTTAAGCTACTTGAATGCTCCAACATTCATCCTTATAGCACCAAATAAACAAGCAAATAAGTCATATTAAACATGTTTGCTCTCCTGGTGCAAATGACAGAACTGCAGAAGCAACAGATAAGAGAAGATTTTAGCCTTTTTGTTACCTCGAGTAAATTTGGCGACCCCTATCTTAGGAATAACCACTAAAAGTAACTGTCAAATTCGTAACAAAGGGAGAAACACACACCGCATGCTGATGCTATTTGAATGCTACAACACTCATCCCTTGGGACAACAAATAAACGAATAAATAGATCATATTGCACAACAAGTTGGCTTTCTAGGTGACATACTTATGGCAGAAGCAATTAATAAGACGAGATTTGAGCCTTTTCTTTAGTTTGGATAAATTTGGTAAGCTCATTGACACCTATCTTAGGAATAACTATAGTAAACTTTACAGGCCGAGGGTAAAAGGAAGATACCAAATTGCCTATTACAAGTATGATCCATCAGCCTCATAATTTCCACCTAAAGGGAGGGTTAAAAGATGAGGTGATTGTCACTTGGCCACCACCTCTTTGATAAGGCAAAATTTTAGCATGTTTGACATTGGATTGGCTCATTTGGACAAGAAAGCATGGTTACATTTTCAATGGGAAGCAAAGCCTTACTAATACTCTTCTCAATCATGCCAAGCACCTGGTGGAAGAGTTAGATTCACGACAGGTAAACCTTGCACTGAAGAGAGTAAGAACATGAGGGACACTCAAGACAGCGAAAGCCGAAAGCTAGGCAACTGATTACGCAGTTCACCTGGTAAGTGGTAAGACCTTTCCACCACGACAAACTGCCTTGGAGAGATGTTGCCTGATGTTCATACAAATGGCCTCGAGCTCTTCTCAATTCTTCAATGAATTTGATCCTTGAATAATTATATTTTTTCATAAAAGAAGAAATATTCATTAATGAAAAGTCATACGACATCTATAATTAAAATAATCTATCAAAAATAAATCAATAACATCAACATAAATTCTTGTACTAAAATAGTTAATGATAATCAGATGGTCAACATGCTCTAAGCCTGTGATATTCTTTAGGCTACTAACTGCGTGTTTTGACATCTTTAGGTTTTTCCTAAATTGCGACGAGTTATAGTATAATTTTTTAAAGTTGCAGAAATTTATCTTATGTGACGAGTGATTCTTAAAAGAAGGATTACCACGATAGAACCATATAGACTTCTATTGTTGAACCATCCTCAAAAGAAAACTAGCAATATCCATATAATATCCCAACCAAATATCCTCATATCTAGTCACTCAAAAGAAAACTTGTAATTGGTTCCACACCAAATGGGATGGAAATCTAGTCACTCATAATTTTGTTTCAAAATTTCACCCACACAAAGATATATTTTTCCCTGTAATGTAATGTTTGGGTTAATTAATTGGACATAAACCCAGAAGTAGTGTCATTGTACAGCTACAAGCCAACAACCAGTTACAAGACCATCCATGCCTTACCTCATTAAAAAAACTACCCATTGGAGCAACCAATTTTAAAACAGCACATAAGAAGGATACAAGTAAACGAAAGGTAACTCACAATTTGAGAACATCAATCTTTTTGACAGATCAAAGTTCTACCAGATACCAATGTTCCTATCCCAAAATCGTTGAATAAACACCTAACCAAGAACAAAACATGTAAAAGAAAAGCTATTTATATGATTCCAATCTTGTTTGCAACATCCAAGGCATCATAGTCTGGTGTCAAACGAACATAAGCCTTCTTGGTCCCATCTGGCCTGCATTAGAGAGAAATTTCACTTCTTAGAATACATACCTTCGGTTCATTCCACTTAAACAAGAGAAATAATAGAAATGGCTTAAAAGCAGATATTGAATCCTAGAAGCAGATGCATGTGTTATGCTTCACAACATATGATACAAGCATACTGCTTTAATGGCAACAGGAAATGAACAATAAACAAAATCAGACAGGCACTGCAAAGCCGATGATCTCATAATGTTCTCACATGATAAATCAAAGACTTGGCACAGCCACGACCATAATTTCAAACTGCCACACTTCCCAAGCTCAAGAGTGCACAAGACTCATTGAATTAGCATTAATTTTTTTCACAGATAATGGTATTTTAACTAGGTTTTGTGGTTGCTTCAACACTCAGACAAATCCAATCCATTTATTAAATTAGTGAGCTGCACGATGTATTTACCTGACCAAGGTGTTCACTTTCTTGGCTTGGATGTCGTACATCTTCTTCACGGCATCCTTGATCTTCTTCTTGTCCGAGCGGATGTCGACGATGAACACCAATGTGTTGTTGTCTTCAATCTTCTTCATAGCCGACTCAGTGGTCAATGGGTATTTAAGGATTTGATAATGGTCCAACTTGTTCCTTGGAGTTGAACTGATGCGAGGGTACTTGGGGTTCCTTGGTTGCTTCAGTGTCCTTGGCCTGTGAAAGGTGACTTTAGTCCTGATTTTCTTGGTTTTCTTCTTCAAGGTTGATGACCCTGATTTCACAGCCTTTGCAGCTTTCAAGGCCTGCGCCTTAGGATCTGCCTTCTTTCCATCTGGCATAGAACAAAGGCAACAGGTTCACACCCAACACAGAACTCAACAAGAGGGCAACTTAATCATATCACAATACAAGCAAACAGAGATAAACAAAGAAAGCTAGAACAAAAGAATCGTAGACTGGTTAAACTCATGGGTCCAAGTTCAACACATAACTAAAAGTAAACTGAACATATATCCATTCGTGAAGAAATAACATCCCACCCAAATGAAATAATTTTCCATACTTCCTCCATGATTAGAAGACTTTTGGTCTACACTCTTCAACAATCCCACAAAACTTTCAGGCTTCCAAGACAGAATCTCACAATGTACCACCAGCAATAACATTCATTATAGAATCCAATGCTACACAAATGCAGTTCCATCTAATATTGTTTAGTTTTTAAACACACCACAACTGCACACAGGCAGATACAACAAAACCACCTAATATGCTGTTAGGTTTCCAAAAATGAACTGCTAAGAATTCAAAAAGTAGAAAATTGTCATCACAACTTCTCTTCAGATAAAGAAGTTGAAATCATGACAAGCAGAACTAAAAAGTAAGAACAGTAAACTGTCAAGAACGCATTCCCAAAACCAATACAGCATTATCATTAACTACAAATCAGGTAAAATTTGCAAGTGAGAATTGCACAAAGAATAATGAAGTGAGATTCAATGGCATATAGCATTGAACATATCGCAGGAAAACATGAAGTCACTTGCATCAAAACAACATTGCCCCAGCAGGATTTATGCGAATATCAATTGAATCAAAAACTTAAAGAAACAAGGAAAACCAGGTGAATAACAAAGGAAGCACTAAATGCAGAAAATGAAGAGAGTACCTTTAGCAGGGGGAGCCATTGATAATCTCTGAACCCTAACAAGAACCCTAGAAAATCAAAGTTCCAACAATCAGAAAACAAGCTTAACAATTAGAGTGGCAAATTGAATTGAGAGAGTAATAAGCAGAGAGAAAACCTTGAAGTTGAGCCGCCTCTGGAACAAAGTTAGGGTTTTCGACGCCGATGACGAGGGTTGAGGTTTTATATAGCTTCGCCCGTTTTGCTCGGGTTATTTCCCTAACATGTGTTAGTTTTCAACAGTTTATTTAAATGTTGAAATTATTTTTATTTATTAAATTTATATGAAAATTCTACCATAGTTTAATTTATTTTCAACAATGGTAGTTAAAAATTTTATATCATTCATTTATAAAAAATAATCATATTTGTTAAAAAAAATTTATATCCTCCTAAGGGCCTGTAAATTTCATGGGTATCTTGAGGTAAGGTAAATAATGAATTTTGATAATATTTGATAACTTTTGGTAATTTTTGGTAACTTATGTTAACTTTGGGTAAATTTATATGGGTAAATTTGTGTTTTTGAAATAAAAGGAAAAAATGAAAAAAAAAAACTACTTTACACGTGTCATGTGATTTTCGATAATTTTAGTAACTTTTGGTAATTATTGGTAACTTTTGGTAATTTATGGTAATTTTTTACCTACCATAAACTACCCATTAATATGGTTAATTATTGTAACAAGCTACTTTGATCAACCTACATTGATTTTGAATTTTTATGGTAAAATTAATGGTATTTTCACTTTTCAACCACGATAGTTGAAAAAAGTCAACATTGGTAAAATTTCCTTAAAAATATTCAATTTTGTAAAAAATTATAGCTTATATATATATTTACTTATTGTAACAAGTTTTATAGTGAATATATATATTAATTTTAATTTTTAATGATAAAATTAAAGGTAATTATACATTTCAACTATCATAGTTGAAAAAAAATTTCAACTATAGTAGAGTTTCCCAAATTTATAATATAATTTTTAGGGGTATTTTGAGATGTTACATCACAAATGCTTTTAATTTCCGGAAAATTGGAATCTAATAAACCAAACTTTTGGTCCATTTTGATATAACAAACTAAACTTACATTTTTGCTAATGGCATACCCTACTTAACATTATATTTTTTTGATTGAACCTGAGTCAGATTGGGAGAGGGCTGCCAAGTTATAAAACACAAGCCATCAACATTTTTCTTTTATTTTTTTGGTTATAAAACAGTCCACCTCAGCATAAAAAATTCCATGTCATTTTTCCGGTGACCGGAAAGTGGTGTAGGTTCAATCGAAAAAATTTAATGTTAAGTATGGTATGCCATTAGCAAAAATGTAAGTTTGGTTTATTAGATTCCAATTTTCCTTAATTTCCTATGCCAAAGAAAAATCTTTCCAACTCCCTTTTGGGATAGTGTTTCTCATAAATCTTACGAAAAAAGTGAACCTCACTCAAAAACTTTCTCATCCACATTTTGCAATCAAACATAAAAAATTTTGGTCAACTTTAAAAACTTTTCCGGGAAATATTTATGACCTATCACTCCCTTAGAATTGGATTTTACTCCCTCTATGTCATAATTGACAGTTTTGAAAATTATGCAGTCAAATTTTAAAAATGATGACCATATAAATTTCTCAATATATACAATGATTTGTTATATAAAATTAATATCATTAGATTCATAATGAACAATACTATCTTAAAAGTATAATATTGCAATTGTATATAAAATATTATAAAAGAAATTATCAATCAAATTTGATACTGTATTAGAGAGCGTGACAATCAACAAAATGATAATTAATATGTAATAGAGGGAGTACATCAATGTAATTATTTTTCTTATTTGACTTTTTAGCTAACTTTTCTAACTTCGTATTATCCGTTACTTTATAATTTTAAGAATATATTAATTACCGATTGTCTTATTTTATTTGTTAATTTATATTCTAATAATCTATTAACTTTATTGGAACATGTATATATAGAAAAATTGGAAAAAAATAATCCAAACTTTAGGGGTACTGGAAAAAAATAATCCGAACTTACAACTTTGTTATGGATGAGCTGAACTTTAACTCTTATTATTTTTAGCATCCAACATCTAGTTAAATTCATTCAAAAAGTGACGTGATGGTAGTGATATTATATGTGGCTCAAAAAAAGTTAAAAGTATGATCCGCGTGTAATATCGCCACCACCATATTACTTTTCGGACGTGTTTAACTAGGTGGTGGATGTTAAAAATAATAGATGTTAAAATTCAGCTCATCCATAACAAAGTTGTAAGTTTGGATTTTTTTTTGCCAATACCCCCAAAGTATTGATTATTTTTTTCCAATTTCCATATATATATATATATTTATATTTATATATATATATCCCACAAGTCGATTTTAACTATATTTAATCAATTTTCTAAATAACAGTCGCAAAGTTTTTGAAATAGCTTTCTTCGCCACCTCTAAAAGCCAGATAAAAAGAACGTGGTCAATATTTTATATTAAAATATATTTTGAGAAGTGACTTCTTTCCGAGAATAAATTTATGTCATGTTGGACAATGTTGTTTCAATTAACAATTTTTTTTGATCAAGTTCAAATAACATTTTAAGCAACACCAATTTTTATCTTGTGCTTTGCACAGAAGGAATGTCTTAATTCTTCATGTTTATAAAATTATGAATAAAAAAAAGAAGTTGCTTAAATTGAGATTTTTGGACTATAAATACCACCCATTGTATTATTATTATTTGTTTCCCTTTAATAATTGTCATATGACAAAATGACAGAGTATAATAGATCCTGCAAGGCATATTTATCAATGATTGGATGGTTAGATGAATATAAGTTTCATAAATAGAGCGTTACAAATACTCACCCTAGCAACACCGACCAAGGCCAAACATAAAAACCTAAGCATAGGAAATAACCCTAACCACTTAATTGTGACCCAACCCTAATAATTAAACCATATGAGAACAGAGGAAAAGTGAAGAAGAAAAAGATCAACCCATATAACTCATTAAACTTAGAGTCGGCAAAAAAACCAAATTACAGAAGACAACCATTGGATTTGCGCAAAGGAAGAGACAAAATACACAACCAATTTTTGCCTTCAAAGTTCAAACAAGTGACCACTCGAAATCAAATCTAATACAAAGGATAGAAATCAAACACCAAGATTGAGCATGCAACCACAAATCTTAAAACATACAACATCCAGATTGCACTCAAAATCAAAATCATGCCCATAAGATTAGAACTAACACTTGCATTAAATAGAGAATTCAAATGCCAAAGCAATTAAGAATACACGAAATTTAAAATCCAAATAACAAAGTTAAACCTAAATCCCTAAATAGCAAATTAAAACCCTAAAATTACTTGGGATCCACCCCTTCTTCGATCAAACTCCACCTCCATCTTCAAATCTCAGTCCATCGACCCTTCTTGGTCTTGAATGGCGGTGATGGGATGCATGACTCTAGCTGCTTCTTGGTAATCTGTAATCGAACAAGAGAAACCGAGATGAAGGGTGACATTATGGATCAAGAAAAAGAAAAAAAAAAAAGGAGGAGATAGTGTCATACGGTGGAGATCTCGGGTGTTATTGAAGAACAAAATCAGAGAGAGAGAGAGAGAGAGAGAAGGTAAGGGCTAATGGGTAGATGGGCCTGGCTTACGGATTGAAGGGTAACATGGGATAGGGTTTTCTAGACGGGTGAACTGCTTGGGCTTAATGTGGCTTAGGGTTAGGGTTAGGTGAGCAGTCTTTTTTTAATTTGTGAGCGAACAAAACAGAACAAGCTAGTGAACCACCGACGCTCCCGAGGCTTTAACTAATCTTAATTTTATATTTTACAAGTGCCGAAGCTTTAACTAATCTTAATTTTATATTTTAGAAGTGAACAAAACAGAACAAGCTAGTGAACAATCATCGCTCTTGGAACACTAGCTCCAGGAGCACCTAATGAATCACTCTCAATCACCACTAGTTGTAACCTATCATTTTACACCCATTTGGCATATGAATATACACCATCTTTGAATTTCAATTTAAGCCAGGGCAAACATTGCAAGTTGGTAATAAACAGAGATGAGGGGGTTACCTGATTGAGTCCCCTTTTTCAAGGGCTTTTTTACCGCGGATTTCTTCTCAGATCCTTCCCGTTTCTGGAGGAATAGATTAGCATACTTTTCCATTAGCTTGTCTTTCTCCTCAACCAAGCCCAATTGGTCATATGCATCGGCCACCTTCCGCACTATTGTCTTATCCGAGCACTTACGGCCAAAAGCCTCGAGTCCCTTGAAAAGCTGTCAAACCAGGCAACTTACACATATCATATCATGTAATCAACCCACACAAAAAGACTCATTGGACCAAGGGTAGAAAGCAACCTCTTTGCTAGCTAGCGTAACGGCTAAAGTCTGGATGCATCATAAGAACAAAGTTAAATTGTATAAGATGACTTACACTGCAACACATAAAAAGGAATTCCCACTATTGCTGGCTACAAGTGAAGCATCCCTGGGAAAAGTACCCTCAGACATCTACCACAGCAAGACCCCACCCACACTATTTCTGAGGTGAAATCATAACTCTATGGTATGGTACTAGAGCAAAGCTATGTTAGTTTGATTTGGGTACAGGTGCCGGATATATATCCATGTATCCGACATACCATGTGTCGAATACAACTTTTTTGCTTGTGTAGGACTTGGGACGTGTTCCTGAATTTGGATACGGCTATGGACATGGAGGCAAAAATCTTAGCATAAGATAAAAACTTAAAGAAAAGTCATAATCATTATTAATCATAGATCATAAGATAGATTATGATGTAAAATCTAATATTAAGGGTAGCAATGCAGCATGCAACAAGTCATATAATTGCAAACTTATCGAGTTCATCCGTAAAACAATAAAACATTAACTAGTTAGCATGAGTGTCTTCTTCATCTTTCAAAATAACAGCTTCAAGTTCCCGATAATCCAAGGATAAATCAACAATCCTTGCACAAGAGTCATCAATATTATCTCCTTCTAAGCATGAAAAGTTTTCAAACAAATTATTTAATTGAAGACTAAAATGTAAAACTAGGCTAACCAGTAATTAATAAAGAATTTAAGCAAATAATTGTTACCTATATTTGTTCCAATATCTTGAGGGGCCAATGATATATGATGCTTTCTTAAAGTAGACAAAGGTTTAATTGTACCAACACCAAATCGTTTACCATTGTTAACGTCAATTTGTTCTGCCTAGCAGTTTGTATAGTAGAGTATGTACTCTAGTTTCTTTCACAACAAGAAGATATTGGTCGTGATAGCAACTTCAATGTGAGGGCTTGGAGCAATGGTGTTAGAAGCACCAAAATTAGACCACCAGACGATTAGTTCTATATAATCTCCTGCCTTTGAGCACATGGGGTTGATTGAAATATTTGGATCTAATGAAAAAGAGCCACATTCAATGGTTGGTTGGTTGCCTGTTCAAACTCATTGTCCTTTGGAAAAATCTTTCTGAAGCACTTGTGTTGGGTTATGAAAGGAGGGATTTATAATATATTTGATCATGTTGAATTGCTAAAGGAAGAAGGAGATAGTAAGGAAGATAGGATTGTTGTTTTTCTTCGAACTGCTTGATTGAATTGATTGAATTACATGAGTATTTATGGTTGACATCTTCACCAATTACAATGAATCCTATTTTCCTAATACAATGTACATTCATGCACCTTTTCATATTCAATGAATACTTCTTAGATTATTTCTCCATCCAACGTATCTTTTAGTATTAAAACTTTTCAATGCATCTATGATTATTCTAGACATTTAGATATGATTTTTCTAGATTTTAATTTTGGTTTTTAACACTCCATTTGATATAGAAAAGGCTTGAACTCCAAATTGCTCTTGAAAGCATATAAATTTCTTTAACGATAATGCCTTGGTAAATATGTTCGCAAGTTGGTCTCTCGACTTGAAAAAGTGTAGCTTAATCTTTCCTTTGTCAACCAACTCACAAATGAAATGATGCCATATTTCTATGTGCTCTGTACGGCTGTGAAAGACTAGATTCATCGTCATTGTTATTGCCGACATATTGTCGCAAAAGAGTGTGGTAGGATCATCTCGACAAACTTGTAAATCCCCTTCTTAACCAAACAACTTCACATGTTGCACTAGTTGCTGCTAAATACTCTGCTTCGACTGATGATAGAACAATCATTGCCTACTTCTTCGGCTCCATGAAATAGTTTTGAATGTCAAGTCAAATTTGCTCAATGGGGAACTAGAAGAAGAGGTTTATGTGGAACAACCTCTAGGCTACATCATCGAGGGCCAAGAAAATAAACTTGATCGTCTTCAAAAAGCATTATATGGTCTTAAGCAAGAACCATGTGCATGGAATAGTAAGATCGATAGGTATCTTCTAAGATTTGGGTGTCTAAAAAGCCCAAGTGAGCCACCTCTCTACATCAAGTCACAAGGTTGCCATATTATGCCTCTAGGTATGATCTTATCTACATGGGCATCAATCCAAAGATTGAAGACTTCAAAAAGGCAATGATGTAAGAGTACGAAATGATGAACCTAGGGCTAGTGAAGTATTTCCTCAGAATGTAAGTAAAAAAAAGGCCCCGATCCGATCTTCTATCGCAAGAAAAATATATTGAAGACGCCCACAAAAAGTTCAATATAAGCAATTGGAAGCCTGTGGGCCCGTCGCTACCCCTATGGCTTTTAAGGAAAAGCTCTCTGAAAATGGCGGCAAGGGAAACATTGATGCAACCATCTATCGAAGTCTTGTTGGGTCGTTGATAAATCTCACACACACGAGGCCCAATATGGTACATGTTGTCAGAATTGTTTCAAGGATCATGAATGAACCTAGCAAGACACATTTTGTAACAGCTAAGAGGGTACTTCGGTATATCAAAGGAACAAAGAATGTTAAAAACCAAATAATATAGAAAAACTATAGTTTAAATGTCTAGAATAATCTTAGATGCATTGAATAGTTTTAATAATAAAAGACACATTGGATGGGGAAATAATCTAGAAACAAGTATTCATTAAATATGAAAAGGTGCATGAATGTACATTGTATAGGAGAATAGAATTCATTATACTTGGTGAAGATGTCAACAATAATACCCATCTAATATTCTAATCCAATCAATCCAATTAATCCAATCCAACAATCCAAAGAAAATTAACAATCCTATCTTCTTTACTATCTTCTTCTTCCTTTAGCAATCCAACATATTATCATTCTGTCCTTCCACAACCCCAAGACAATGATACAGGAAGTTTGGTTAGCAAAAACGATCTCTACACCCACCAAAAGGTGTTTGGTTGCCGAGTATTCACATTCCGAAAGACGAATGAGCCTAGCTTGATTCAAAGACAAAGGAGTGTCTTTACCTTGGGTCGCTGAGAGATGAGTTTGGCTATCAACTGTGGCATCCAGTCAACAAAAGAATCGTGAACAGTCGAGATGTTGTATTCTTTGAGGATCATATTGTTGAAGATGTGAATGGGAATCCTAAACCGAGAATCATCAGAAGTCATGATCCTAATTCAACCCCTATGACTCCAGGAAATTCAAAGGAAGATATAACCATCAAAATGATGCAGTTGAACAAGATGGAGATCACACGCCTCCATCCAAAAATGATCGACACAAAGATATGGAAGATGTCTCCGTTAAATTAGACATTGTCATCTTCAATTGGAGCTTGCCTAACCACACCATTTCATCCCCTTTAAAGCAATGTTATATTTACAGACCAAGGAATCAGCCAAACAAATAACTGAATAAGTGGGTTGCTCTTATTTCATCAAGACTCTGACATTGCTTGAACGATATTAAGAAAATTCAGAATGCCAATTTAGCAATTTTCTGCTCTTTTTCAAATATAATTACTTTTGTGTTCTTCAATCATAGTGTTTCACATATCATAAACTGAGTGCAAAATCAAACTATTCTTATTAGCAAACCTTAGTGTTCTCATAATAGCCTAGTGAGTCTCGGGAAATAATCTAATGGATACCACAAGTGTCACTTATGATTATATCTTTAACAGCCCTAGCCTTTGTCTCAACAGGTAATTTGCATCAAGTGTTACTAAGTTAACTTAGAATGTCTTAAGAAAATTAACAAAGAATACCATGATTCAAAATGAAGTTTTTAACTTCTTCAGCATCATTAATCACATAATTCATCCACTTCTCCTATGACTAATGATACGAATTTACATCTGGTTCACACATATTTCAATGCTAAATTCAAAAAACGGAACACAGTCTAAAAAATATGAGGATAGCTTGCTAAGATGCTCAATCCGACACTTAGAAAGAAATTGAATCTAATGCCTTTGAATTTTCCTTAGTTCCTAGAGGACGCTTAATATCATCATTTCATTTAACATGTTTAGTAAATAACGGAACCAACTTCAAAGCTGCAAATTGAAAGCAAGGTATCCTCATATCTTTTGGACTCCATGTGCCATTCACTCTTTAAACTTAGCATTAAAATATACATGTGAACCACCTAAAAGCCAAGTGGTTATTCACAGTGTAAGTGGGTGATTAATTTGATTAACGATGATCAAGGGATTAAAAACTCCATTCTAATATGGTAAAGCTTTGTCAATTTTCCAAAGACACTCTAAGTTGACTTTGCTAAAAGTTGCTAAAGCAAGAGTTGCATAAGTGTTACGTGTAAAAGGTTCATAATGTTAAAGGAATCACTTGAGCACGTGGTTATGGCAAATGCTTGGAAGAAATTCAGTGGATCAAATAGATTATTTCTTGAGACTTACTAAACCTATTATGAGAATGTTAAGGGTTCTTGATAAACATAGTGCGATTTTACACTCTATTTATTATATGTGGGACACTATGATCACGAAGTCAAAGTGATTATATTTGAACAAGGAAAGGAAATGCTAACTGGGCATTTTGAATTTTTTGAAGTTGTTCAAGCGATGTTAGAGTATTAATGCAATAAGAGTAACACCCGGCTTCACTGTTTGGCTCCTTCCTAGGTCCCTAAGTATTAAGGGTGAACATTGGCATAAAAGGAATCAAAATGGCGAGGTAAGGCAAGTTCTAAATCAAGATGATGTCTCTTATAATAGAGACAAGTGCTCTAGAAAGATTTTTCCTAAAGGCTAATCAGTTTGAATAGGCAACCACTGAATATGGGCTCTTTTCTATTGCATTTGAAATTTCAATCAGCTTAAGGCAAAAGGTTATGTAGAACCAATAGTTTGGTGGCCTAGTTTTGGTGCTTCAACAACATTGCTCCAAGCTCTTACATTCAAATTGCCATTGCTACTGGCATCTTCATGTGGTGAAAGAAACTAGAGTACATACTCCACAGCATAAATTGTGAAGTGAAACCAATTGGCATCAACAAGGATGAAAGATTTGGTGTTTGTACACTCAAATCCTCACCTCCTTTCTAAAAAGGAAGCACCATGTACCACTGGAGTCCCAAGATACTGGGACAAAGGTGACAATCATTTTTTTAAAAAAAAAAAAAATAATCCGTTATTCATTACTATTCAGTTTGTTTTTACATCTTAGACTTCAATTAAATAATTTATTTGCATATTTTTTTCATGTTTAGGAGACAAAACTTGCGATGATGACGACTCATGTACAAGGATTGCCGATTTGCCCTTGGATAATTCGGAACTTGAAGTTGTTATTTTGGAAGATGAAGAAAACAGTCAAGCTAACTGATGAAAATTTATTGTTTTACTAATGAACTCAATAAGTTGAAATTATATTGAGACTTGTTTGCTAGCCTGTTGCCTTTTATTTTAGATTTCACAATTCACATTATAATCACTAATGAATTGTGATCTATGAAGAATAATGATTATGACCTTTATTTAAGTTTTTAGCTTATACTAAAAATTTTCCCTACGTACTCACACCAGTGTCCAAATTCAAGACCACGTCTCTGAGTCCTACACAAGCAAAAAAGTTGTCTCTTACACAGATGTGTCCATGCCTGACACCTATATCCGACTCGAGTAAAATAGTCATCTGCAACTACCAGGCTCAATCTTGGGAGACATAACGAATGCCATATGACATAAATAAGCCAGACTTGGACTTGGAACACAAATTAACCTCCCAAACTTGCTTGAACATAATTGAATTTTCTCAACAAGTATCACATCAACCAATTAGACACCCAATATAACACTGAAATATCCCAAGCAATCCAGAAACAACCCAAATGAACAACTCGGTACTCCAGTCTAGATGTCTTAAAAGCTGTAAGACAGGCTGGTTTAGATGAGAAAACAGCATATCTATTCAAATGGGAGGCCTGACGTGGCAGCATGTTTGAGCATACATGCCTCCTAAATACTATATATGCCCTTGTAGAGAATAGCAGTGCAATATGTTGAGTTTGTTAGTGCTGAGTTTGTTAGAGATATTTTGTGCTCAGCTGTCTCTTTCTGTTATGGCTACAACTGTGTATATATAGCTACTCTATTCTGCTTGAAGTTTCAGAATAATAGAAGGTTACATTTCTCTCATTTTGTTTTCTCTCTCTTCCTCTCCATCTTTCTCTCTGTTTTGCTCCAAATCAACATGGTATCAGAGCGAGCAAAACAGATTTGAGATCCTGAGCTTCAGCTGAATTCGATCACATATTGATCCATTCTATCTTGCTGATTCCTTATTTTTTTTGAGAGATTGATACATTGCATTACTTTCGTTTGAGGAAACATGAGTGGAAGAAATGTTAACTTCAATGATCTGACTAATCCTCTATTCATACATCCTTCTGATGGTCCAAATTCGTTGATCCTGAATGAGAAGCTAATTGGAGCTTCAAACTACAGGTCATGGCGTAGAGCAACGGAAATTGCTCTTTCCACTAAACGCAAATTGGTGTTTGTTGAAGGAACCTTGGCTAGGGCAACGGATGATGATTCCAAAGCAGAGCAATGGGATGCATGTAATAGTCTGGTCATTTCATGGATTATGATCAATGTCAATGACAACATCTCCAAATCTATTCTGTTTGTAAACACAGCAGCTGAGATTTGGTCACAATTGGCGAGAAGATTTGCGATCGCCAATGGCTCTGGAAAATACCAACTGAACAAGGAATTGTATGAGTTGAAGCAAACTGGAAATGTAAGTGAATACTATACTGAGATCAAAGGCATTTGGGAAGAGCTGGATGCAATGAGTGGTCTGCCGAGGATCACTACTGTAGCAGACGATGTAAATGCGTTTCTACAAGCTTTGAGCAAGCAACAACAAGATCAGAAGTTATTTCAATTTCTGAATGGTCTGAGTGAAGCATTCAGTCATCAACGAAGTCAAGTGTTGCTGATGCAACCTCTGCCATCGGTAGACGCTGTTTGTGGCATGATTCAGCAAGAGGAGTTGCAGAGGGAGCTTCTAGGGACAAAGTCACTACCAATACCTGAGCCTGCAGCTTTGCTGAGTCGAGGTTCTGAGATCAAATGCACTGAGTGTGGCAATCGAGGGCATCCTAAAGAGAGATGTTGGACTGTCATAGGGTATCCTTCTTGGCATCCTAAGTCCAAGAAACATCCTCAGCAAACACAGAAGAAACCTTTGAAGAATGTGCAGCAATCGACTCAACATCCCAATCACAAGAAGGAGAATAGAAATGCTAGCAGCTCACAAGGCTGGAAAGCAGCAGCTCAGGTGGAAAGTGTACAGGTCAAAGCTGATGGTTCAATACCTCAACTGACTCCTTGGCACATTGAGCAACTTCTCAAATTGGTGCCTCAACAGCAGCCACAATGTGATACAGATGAAGAAATTGACAACAATTTTGCTGGTAATATCCTTTGCTCCTCTGTTTTTAATGCACCAGCTGTTTGGATACCGGACACAGGCGCTACCGATCATATGTGTCATGATTCTAATCTGCTGAAAAATGTCCATTTAAGTTCTTCTACACCTCGCATAAATTTGCCTAATGGAGAAAGTGTTAGTGTGGATGGTGTGGGGAGGATTACCTTGAGAAACGGGCTCGAATTGGTCAATGTGCTATGTGTGCCCAATTTCAGATTCAATCTATTATCTGTGTCAAAGTTGGCTAAGGACAATAACTGTTGTGTTCTATTTCATGCGGATACATGTGTTATACAGGACTGTGCCTCTCTGGAGATCAAGGGAATTGGTAAAGGAAAAGGAGGACTGTTTTACCTTGTGGATGAGGATATCAAGTGTTCACCTCAGATCTCACACTGGAAATCTGCTTGCCATAACGTTCAACAAGACAAGGTAACCTTGTGGCATCATCGATTGGGACATTTACCAATCCATAGGTTGAGATATGTTGAAGGAATAAATACCACTGCTTCTAAGGACAGTGAAATTGTTTGTATTACTTGTCCAATGGCAAGATTTGTCCAATTGCCTTATCACACTAGCACTACTGTCACTGCATCTCCTTTTCAATTGATTCATATAGACCTATGGGGTCCTTATCGTGTGCAAACTCATGGCAATAATAGATATTTCATGACTATAGTGGATGATTTGATGCCATACATGGACATATTTGCTCAATTGCAAGTCTCAGTCATTACAAACCTTGCAGTCCTTCTTTCGCTATGTGCAAAATCATTTTGGTTGTTGTATTAAAACTGTGAGGTCAGACAACGCTCTGGAGTTTGATTCACAACAGTGTCAAACTTATTTTTCTCAAGTTGGCATTGTTCACCAAACCTCGTGTGTTGATCGCCCTCAACAAAATGGAGTGGTAGAGCGAAAACACAGGCACTTGCTTGAAGTGGCAAGAGCTCTGAGGTTTCATGCATCCTTGCCTTTGAGGTTCTGGGGGGACTGTGTTCTCACAGCCACACATATCATAAACAGACTTCCTTTGTCTGTGTTGGGGAATAAAACACCATATGAAGTCCTCCTTCATCAAACCCCCTCCTATGAACATCTGCGGATCTTTGGTTGTCTTGCCTTTGCAACCAATCCCATGCGCACCACTGACAAATTTCAGCCTAGAGGAGTCCCATGTGTCTTTTTGGGTTACCCTCAGACTCAGAAAGGCTATAAATTGTTGAATCTCCTCACCCAGCGTACCTTTGTATCCAGAGATGTGAAATTTGTTGAACACATCTTTCCCTATAAGCACTCTTCATATACCCACTTTATGCAGCCTTTGCCCACTCCTCTTCCTGGTGTTCCCACTTGGTCTGATGCATATATGCCTTGTGATCTTACTGAGGATACGCATCAACCAGATCCATTACCTACCTTTGGTCCCCCCACTCAGCCTACTTCTCCATCACCATCCCAGCCTGTTCTACCTGTCTCACCTGCACCTGTGGCCCCTGTTCGTCGATCTACTAGACCGTCAAAACCTCCAGGTTGGCTCGGTGATTATGTCAGCAATTCAGTGATTGTGGATGACCCTCATTATAGTACTTTTGTTGCTGCCATAGCCACTAATCATGATCCTCTCACCTTTTCTCAAGCAGTAACTCATAACAAGTGGTGTTATGCAATGAATAAAGAGCTCAGGGCTCTGGAGGATAACGGTACATGGACAATCACTCAGTTGCCTCCGGGAAAGAAAGCCATTGGTTGTAAATGGCTGTTCAAAACAAAATACAATTCGGATGGTTCTATTGAGCGTCATAAGGCTCGATTAGTCATCTTGGGTTGCAAGCAACGATATGGTGATGATTATGATGAAACGTTTGCTCCAGTTGCCAAAATGACTACTGTCCGGACTCTCTTAGCTGTGATAGCTATGAACCAGTGGCCTACGTTCCAGCTGGATGTCACCAACGCTTTTCTTCACGGTGATTTGGAGGAAGATGTTTACATGACCATGCCTCAAGGGTATTCTGGTCTTGGGACTCATATTCGTCCTGACATGGTTTTGCCAAACAGGGGGAGTGATCAGTCCAAGGTCTGCAAATTATTGAAGTCCTTGTATGGACTCAAACAAGCCCCTCGTCAGTGGTTCATGGTTATCTCCGAATTATCGAGTACGGGTTCAAACAATCAAAGGCTGATTACTCTTTGTTTGTCAAAACCAGGGGGTCACAGTTTTCAGCCATGCTTGTATATGTTGATGACATGGTCCTCACAGGCAATGACGAGGAGGAGCTGGCTAATATCAAGCGATTTCTCAACACCAAATTTCACATGAAAGATCTAGGTCCTTTGAGATACTTTTTGGGTCTTGAGGTGACAAAATCTGAGCAGGGATTGTTTGTGTGTCAAAAGAAATATACTGAGGACATGATTGAGGAGTTTGGGATGACAGATGCTAAACCCTTGAAAGTTCCTTTTGACACTCATCTGAAACTCAGTTTGGAGGATGGCCAGTGCTTGTCCAAACCAGAAGTATATCTACCTAACTGTTACAAGACCTGACCTTTGCTACTCAGTTCAAGTGCTGAGTCAATTCATGCAAAATCCCACGGATGAACACATGAGAGCTGCTCTTCAAGTGGTCAGGTATCTCAAGGGGACTTCTGCACAGGGGATCCTTATGTCTTCTAATTCCGCTCCTGTTTTATCTGCCTTTTGCGACTCGGATTGGGCAAGCTGTGTTATATCTCGAAAATCCACTACTGGGTACTGGGTACTGTTGGGATCGTCTCCTGTTTCTTGGAAATCCAAGAAACAATCAGTAGTTGTTCGATCATCTGCAGAGGCCGAGTATAGAGCAATGGCTCTTGCTTGCTGTGAAGTTGTTTGGCTCTTGTCTCTGCTTCGAGACTTGGGATCGCACTCAGTACCTCCTGTTACCTTGCATTGCGACAATAGAGCAGCGCTTCATATAGCTAATAACCCTGTTTTTCATGAAAGAACAAAGCATATTGAACTCGATTGTCATTATGTCAGAGATCTGCTGAAGTCTGGCAAAGTTGAGCCTACTTATGTTCATACCAAGCAGCAGTTGGCTGATGTCTTCACTAAACCAATTTTTGTGACTCAGCAGTAACATCTTCTGTCCAAGCTAGGTGTTCTCACCCTTCCAGCTTGAGGGGGAGTGTAGAGAATAGCAGTGCAATATGTCGAGTTTGTTAGTGCTGAGTTTGTTAAAGATATTTTGTGCTGAGCTGTCTCTTTCTGTTATGGCTACAACTGTGTATATATAGCTACTCTATTCTGCTTGAAGTTTCAGAATAATAGAAGGTTACATTTCTCTCATTTTGTTTTCTCTCTCTTCCTCTCCATCTTTCTCTCTGTTTTGCTCCAAATCAACAGCCCTGATAGTAACCTTTATTATACCTCGCTTCTGTTTTCACAATTGAGTCTTTGTCTTTCTATATCGTAAACGCCAGGGCAGAGACAGGATTATAAACTGTTTTCTGGAACAGGATGTTCAATGCCTCCAACTTCCACCACCAAAAGATCACTCCTAATGAACAATGCAATAGCAATCTCCCTTCATTTCAACTTGGAGGCACTTTATCAGAAGAGCAACTCCTGATGTCATTTAGAGGAAAACCCTCGGGACATTTCTGAGTAGATCTCCTACCTTAGGATTCAAATAATACTACAGAAGTGATCCAATCAGAAGCAATCCATGTGGGGTGATTGTTATGCTGAATGGCTTCTTCATAAAAGACTAACAAGAAAAGAAGTCCCGTCCTAACCAACATAGCTGACAGATAAAACATAGAGGCTCCATATGAAGCTTCCAGGCATTGGAATAGCATGAGGCCTAAAAATACACTTCTCTTTGCAGATTTTTCAGAAATCTGAATGCACCAACTTTAGTTATGCATAGAAAATGTTCCACAAATCATGGAATACCAGAATGAGCCAAGAGAAAACACAGCTCTCAGTAACCACTAAAGGCAGACAACCAATTCAAAAGAGGGATGGGGGAGAGGAGAGACAAACCTTGACAAGGTGGTCCAACATGTTGTTGCGATAATAAACTGATATCATGACATGGACTGTTTGCCATGGCACAGAACGAAGATCATTGCCAATCTTCTTCATCCAAAAATTATGAGCTTCCTCAGCTCTGTGGTCCATATCCAAAGCACGTATTAGCTGCTGATACGTTCCATTTGTCTGGCCATGACCTTTGCTTAGCACCCATTTTATAACCTAAAACAGAATTTTGAATTGTCAAAAGCCAAACCTCTGAAACTCTTGAAGCAATATATGCACAACATAATATAACTGACAAGGCTGTAACAACTTTGTCAAGAAACCAGTAAAATAAGCTAATCCCATGTTAATCCCACACCCTACCCAATAAAAAATGCAAAATACTCCCTGTCTAGCAGTGCAACCCAGTCAATCATCTTTTCTCCCAAGATGAAAAAATTTGAGAAATAACCTCATCTTTCAAAGTTGTACAAAAGGTGTAGCAAAATAAAGTATATAAAAACAGTCCAGCAGAATCATGTTCAACACATACAATGTACAAGATAGACTTGGCAGCCAAACCCGTATGTTATAGATGTAGTTGTTGACAGCATCATATGCAAATTTAATATCAATGATAGGTATTGCCTAGTCCTCTCATTCTGCTTTCACATTTCAGCTGGGTGAAGAGGAGGCAAATGAAAGGGACCAAGACCTGAGTCTCTACCACATAATAATGAAGGTGCAGGCCTAGGCTCTCATTTCGTTTCCCACTAATATCCAAAGCTTTTCTGATGGTTCTTTCATGAATAGACTCTTTTTTGGTATACTCTATCGGCCTGTATGGTGTACAATGGGAATGAGAATGGCAATTCATGATAGCAATGGGAATGAAATTCACAATGAGAATGGGAATGGAAATGTGTTTACAAATTCCCAAGTTACTTATCTGTTATTGTAGTAATTCAAATGGGAATAAGTGGGAGTGAGATTGGGAATAAATGCACATTTACTAAAACACCTTTGATTAATTTAAATAGAGTGAGGTAGTGTTGGTTATATTAACTAAGTATGAGGATAATATTGGAATTTAACATTGACTTGTAAATTCTCACTATGAATTACCATCCCTCCCCCTGGTATAGATTAGAAGGAGTTGAGGGTTTCTATTCTCATTCCCTATCCATCATTTTTTACAATTCCTATAAACAAACATGGGAATTGTACTACCAACTATCTATTCTCATTTCCACCTCCCTCATACCAAACGCCCCATCTGTATTTCAAGCCCTACACAAATTCTCCCACTATTCTTCGTGCAACCATCAAAGTTGACATTCTAGTTACCCACTCTCTTTTTGATCAAGCACAGTAACTTTGACCAACGAACAACAATTCTAACCTTCAACATATTCACTTACTTTCTACACCCATCTTTCTTTTTCTTCTTTGCGTTGGTGATAGGGTTGAGGGGTTACGTTGGCAAAGAATTTTACGTTGGAATAGTTTGCATGCCTTCAAAAAGGGGCAAGGATTTGCACCTACCAAAAGGTAATCAATATATTAGAAAGGCTAGCTAAACAGATAAAGAAACTCTTGGAATAATTATCACATGCTCTTAAATAAGAAATTACATGAAGCGTCCAAAATCTATTACTGATGCAAAAGCACAAATACATGTGAAACACCTTGATGAAGAGTACAACACAGATGGAACAAGCATAATGACAAGACATCCCAAGTGAAGCTGGGCAACTCATTTTGCGCCTGAGGTTATATCTTAGCATACATCAACCATGAAAAATAGTTCATTCATCTCTCCTGCATTTTGTTTTATTCAATCACAGGGTTACATGAAGAGCTCAAAACAAATGGAATAACAATAGAACGTAAATTATCCCCCATAAGAAGATTTTCACATAATTTGACAATAACCAAAACTTAGTTCTTAGCCTTATGATCTAGAGTGTCTGGGCCAGCTTACATACACCCCAATCATTCCCTAGGGGACCTGAACTTAAATGGCCAGAAGAACCCTCCAGTGGTCCTGAGAGACTCAAACTTGTGAACACTTGGATATAATCCCAGTGGCTTACAAGTGAGCTATCCCATTAAAGTTATAATCAAAACTTAAAATTCTTATGGTTCTTAAGCACAGATCACGTAAAAAATTCAATACAGGGGAAGCAAGCAGACATCACTATGCCTAACCAAGCTACCTCAGAGAGCATGCTATAAGGTGCTAGTACACAGCTCCATATTCCACCCATGAATATCAGTATCTGTCTTTCTTGTTCTTACAGGGATCTGCATATAAAATATCAAAATAGGAGCTTACTAATACCTGTACAACTCTATGCCATTGATGTTCTCTCTCTAGAGCAAGCAATACATTCTTGAGAGGAGCGATTGGAAAATTCTGCTCCCATGCTACCCAAGCATCGAGCATACCATAGATAACATCTTTACTGTCTTCTGCATCTGTAAGCTGCAAGTAAAGTTCAGCTACTGTTTAGTAAACAAAGAACATGTATTTAAAGCGAGGATATCCAGAAGATCAAAGTCAAAAAGAATAGAAATGATATTGGTAGCCAGATGAAACTATTTAGGTACAAACCAGTAACATTATCAGCCTTCCAAGTTCCTAATGGTGAATACATAATTTTTTTTTCAAAAGAAAAAAGGTTCTTCTTATGCTAAAGCTCTGATTAAGTCTCTTAGAGCTGTTGCAATTTGAAGTTGGCCAAAAGATTAGGAAGTAAAACAAATGAAGCACATTCACATACATAAACCACCTCAGCAGGTACTGTTACATAAGCAATTAGCTAGTAACCTACACCTTTCTGTCCATAATACTTAGCCCAAAATACACTTACTTAAACACTATGGAGCAACAGAAAACAGGTTTAAGCAAACAAACTTACAGCTTTGACCAGAAAATTGATCTTTTCTCTTCTTGAAATCTTCTGTCCTATAGGAAGGCTGTAATTAGCACTGCTTTCCTTTCCAGTGCCATTAGATGTCACTGGGCTCCTAGCCTGGAAAAATGACACAGGAAACAATAAAGCAGGAAATTAGTGAACTTGTATAAGGAATAAGCACGAGTGAAAAAATGAAACTCCTATAAAGAAAACCTTAGAGGCCATTTCCAAATCCAAATTCAATTAGGCTAAATGGCTAACATCAGCATAGAGCTAAGACACCGGTGTATGGTCAACTTTAAGTACTTGCATGGTGACTGGTTCCGGTGGACTTGAATTGGTACAAACTTTAAATAGATTACTCTCAACAACAGATGTCCTGCTCAATTGTGACACCTACCTCAGTAGTAAAACATAAAAATGATGAACACAACTTGTGTAGGTTGGAATACACATCATTCCCACCAAGTGGTTGAACTTGGGGGAGAACTTATACAGGTTCTTTTGGAAGCATTGCTAGGTTGAGACAATCTCCAGTTAAAGAAAAAATATAGGAACTTCTTTCGCCTCACAACCCATCCCACCCCCACCCCCACCCCCCAGCAGAAAAGAACACTTGACATAATAGTACCATTCAGTCATAGCAACTGAAATTGCCACAACCATAATAGCATATGTAAGGAGAACCTGCAAGCACAAGCAACAAATGAAAATCCCCTAACTACATTCGCATTCATCCTAGCAGCAATCCTTTTATGCTTTCAATTCTCTATCATGCATCCCCCCCCCCCCCCCAACAACAAAGACACACACCCCAAAAAAACAAAGAAAATAAAAATGAAAAAAGAGCTCCAACTGTTGCTGAAATGGTAACCCCATCTAAGTGTCCACATTCCTTTTTTGTGTCTGAAATTGGTTATTACTCCAGTTTACATCCTTTTTTGTGTCCAGCACAGGCTATGTCTTGTTGGGAACCTGAAGTGCAAAGTTTCTTTCTTATTCCCTAACTTTATTTGTACTCCTCAAGAAAATGATTGCCCCCATCTCCACTATGAAACGCAACGCCAACCATTCTAGTATGAAAACAACCCGTATTTTGTGACGTACATCCCAAATCACAAAACACCCAAGGCTGAATGATACTAGTAACCATGAATCCTACTACAGAAAATTCTCACAATGTAGAGCTTTAAATTTTGATAAGGCCAGGCTCCTCATAGATCCCACAGCTCCATCACTTCCATGTATACCATCAATTCAGCAAAAGGCCAAAGATATCATCTTCCAAATACAAAGCTCTTCTTCATTCTTCTCCTAGGCGCCACCTTATCTTTGAGAGTTGAAGCCCAACAAGAATGAAAAATGAGATGGTGAGCCACCATTTCTTTTCCTCAAGGCACATAAAACACCTGGTAGCCCATTCAAATTTCTCCTTTTAAGCATACCCCCTGTGGGAACTTTTACGTTACATTTCCTATAGAAACTCTTGGAGTTGTTTTTTCCCATCACTACTCAACAAAATCCCAAAGCACATCGTAATTAGCTTTCTAGAATCTAACCTATTAGACAATAAAACCATTCCTGGGGTTTCAACCATAAGCTTAAGCTTTTGGTTGAGATGGTTCCACATGGTATCAGAGCCAGACCTGAGCAAGAGGTCTCAAGTTCGAATCTCAGCACCCCCCGTATTAATTTGCGCAAGGTGAAGGGGGCCTTTGCAGCATCCACACCCAAAGGGCATTCGCGTGAGGGGGCGTGTTAGAGTATAAAATCAGGCTTCAACCATTAGCTTAAGTTTTTGGTTGAGATGGTTCCACATAACCAACATAGTTTTAGGATAACCTATAGAGGCCAGACACAATTTGGTCATACTAGGAAGAAACTATTTGGGCCTACCAACTCTGTAGCCAAGCTGGACGTACAGCCTAAATTTCAATCTGTCAAAGTGCCTGGTGATCTATTCATAAAGCATATCATAAACACATGCAAAGAATCAAAAAATTAGCAACATCATCTTAAAAGTCCATATCATCTTCCTTCAAATGATCAAAGCTTGCAAAGAAATTCCAGTCAAAAATGGAAGAAAGAAAGTGAAGAATTACCTCCGCTTGGAACATTCTGCTGAAGAAAATTCTTGGGGCTTGACATCTTAGCGCCCTTAGCTGGGAACGGTGACCAAGCTAGAATTTGACACAATCTAAATAAGGGAACTCCTCTCCGAGCAATTCAACACACATAAAGTTATGGTGTAATCAAACTTACCAAACAACGTGCCGCTGACCTCAACATGAGTATTTAGCAACAGAGGGATCTGATTCTGACCTACTGTAAGCCCTATAGGTGAAGCAAAAAGGGAACATCATGTAGGATGATCTGTTATATCAGAGAAGTATCTCAAACTGGGTAGGAAATACTTTTCCTTTTCCCAGGAAAACAAAATTTTCGATACCAATCGACAATTCAGCTACAATGAAATGTCATAGATAAAGTTCACTTCACCCACTCAAGTTCAACTTCATGGAATGCTGGGTTTCTGAGGGCGTGCCGTTTTCCCACCAGAACCCAGTCCTAAACCCTCACTAAAACCCTAGATTCGTAGGGTTTGTTTGGAACGTGAAAAAGCAAGTGGTAAATTGTAAAAGAATAAATTTGGAAAATTGAAAAGATTTCTCTGTATGGACTGAAGAAAAAGAGAGGGGGAAAAATTAGGTGAAAAATGAATGGAAAATTTTATACAACACAATACAGTAGCAAAATTTTAAATTCTGGAAAGCTGAGCCCTCTCTAGCCCTGCACTTCCAAACTCGAAAACCCTAAAATTCGAATTCTGAATATGGGCTTCATTATTATAATTGTTAACCTCTGCAATATGGTCATCCATGGCGTCTGATCACTAGGTGAATCATCACGCTCAATTCTTCTAGCAACAGTAATTCCGAAATCAAAACTCAGAACCAACCTCACCAACTCACCCTAGATGTAGTATAAGAGCAATTGGAGATTACGCTTACCGGAATTAGTCAAATCCCGCCGGAAAACCAACCGGAAACAGCATCCAAAGAGGCCAGAACAGAAACCGACCGAGCCAAAAAACCACCAAATTACAACCGCCGCCGCCTCAAATCAATTCCACCATCGTCCAATTTTATTACCCTGGGTAAATTCTTCAAAATCAGAATTCAATTTCTCGTCCACTATATTTTGAATGGTGTTACAGAATAATAGTGTGAATGTCCATGCCCTTACTTTTCTTAGCCAGTTTTTTTAGCGATAAAGAATCCTTGTATTATAAATACGCCCTCGATGCTAATGAAATTCATTCATTCCTTTTGCCTCCAACATTCTCTGACACTATTCTCTCTCAACTTTCTCTTATATTCATAACACGTTATCAGCACCAAGCTCTTTCATTCACATAACTTGGATCATCGAACCAAGATAGCTCAAAATCATTCTCGTTCTTTCATCTCAAGGTGAGTTTTGAATTATGGTTTGCGATGGAATTTTCTTACTATGTTTTAATTCCACCGCTTATGCCTTTTATTTCAAAAAATTACAATTTGGTACCCCATATTTTCTGGCAATAATTTTTTGGTACCAAACTTTTTTGTAATAATTTTAAGGTACCCTATGTTTTTATGTAATAATTTATAGGACCCTACTCCATCGGACACTTGCCGGAATCATTGAACTGACCGATTTGCCCTTAGTTTTTAGCGCGCATATTACTTGCAATTGCTGTATCCAAACTCTGCAATTTTTCTCTCTCCATCTAATCTATTGAACTCACTCACTAATTTCTGCATCCAAACTCTCTGCAATTTTTCTCTCTCCATCCAAACTCTCTGCATCCAAAATCGTATTCCCTAACACTCACTCTCTAAATCCCTAAATTCCAAAATCTGAAAGCGTTCGTGAATAGTGGAAGCATTTGTTCGAGTAGAACCACAAAATCTGAAGCCAGGGAGATGACTAATAAGTCAGATGGATTATCAGTGTTGGTAAGTGTTTCGAATTTGAATCACCAAATTGTAAACCCTAATTGTGTTATATTAGTTAGAAAATTTTGTTGATTTTTGAACTTCAAAAATGAGTTTGGTTTCGTATTTGTAGGGTTTATTTAGCACAATCGATGTTGAATTAAGTTCGAGGTTAATCTGATGTAAATTTGAAATCCATTCAGGGTAAGTTGAATGTCGTGGCGAATTTGGTGGTACACTACAAGGACCGCATGTACACGTTGCAGGATGTGTATTTGCATAAGTACGACCATATCTGGCGGTTAGGGATGTCGGGAAGAAGCAAGGAAATGGGGCCCATTTCGAAAATGTGAGTTTTATATGGCATCCCCGTAAAGAAAACCAGGTGGCCTTTGGGAGGATTGTTGATTGGGTTACTTTGGTGTTGCTCTGGAAGGATGTTAGGCGAGATGCATTCCATTGTACATTTTGATTCAATCGACACGGATGTACAAAGGGATGCATCTAGAGATAATCGTGCTATGTCGATTAAGGTTGAAAAGGGAGTGAAGATACATGAAGCAGGGGGTCAACTGAAGGGGGTAAAAAAGAGGGTAAAGAAGGAGGTGAAGAAGGTAAAGAAGGAGGTTAGGAGACCATTCACTAGGTCACAAGGGAGGAGCTTGGCAGATGCCATTTGTTTTATTGATGAAGATGAAACAGATGTCAGGGAAGAAGGAAGGAGTCAAGAAGTCAATTTGAGTGCAGCTGAAGAATGGGTTGACACTTTGATTGTTACCCCTCCGCAACCCCAGACAAGGCCACCAAAAATGATTCCTAGAAGACCTGTCACAAGGTCTCATGTTGTCAGCACACTGGCCAAGCCCACTGGAAGTGTTGAGGTGGGAGTCCAATCTGCTTCTAGCCCAAGGAAGTCCCCACGTTTGAAGGCCCATTCAAGCCCAAAGTCAAGCCCACAATCAGGTAAGGAGGGGTCAAAGTCAAAGGATATTGGTTGTGGTCCCCCATCACCAACAAAGATGCCAACAAATGCTACCTACCCAATGTTCCCAAACCCACAAAGATTCTCCAGTCATTAATCCAGCTGAAGAGAATGCATCACCTAAACCCACCAGTGAATCCAATCCACATATAATTTCCAATAGAAGCAAAACCTTGTTCTACACCTTGCCTCCAAGCTCTTCCAAACCACCCAAGGTTCCACATTCAACTACAAAACCATCCCCATCCAAATCTAAGCCTTCAACCACAAGAGATCCATCACATCGGAGCTAAGAAACCAAGCTCATCACAACCTCGATTGGGAAGATATTGATGTGTGCCTTTCTCGTAGGCATTTACGATTGGGAGATTTGGATGTAAGCTCACCGTGAAACCTAGAGTGAGGATAAGCGTGGGAATTAGAACCTGATGAAGTAGCTAATGAAGGGGCCCTGTTTGTTCTACCTGAAGAAAATGCTGTCAGTGAGGAGGATAGCAGTGAGGATGATGACTTTGAGGCAGGTGACCAAGTAAGTGAAAATGATGATGAAACATCTTTGGAGGAGGAAACTTTCAGCACTGATGAAGAAGATGATGAGGTAAATCTAGAAGCTCAGAGGCAAAGAAGGCAAAGGCTAAGTGCAGAGATCATTGATGAAGAACAGGATAGCAACCTTCTGGTCAACAAGTTTGCTAGGGCATACAATGAGGAACCGTATGGATTAGAGATAGGGATAAGAAGGTGAGTTTGAAGCCTGGGCACATTTTCAGTTCCAAAGAGGAGTTGCTAGATGTGTTTAGGGAGTACTGTTTGCAGGAGGGTTTTGCAGTAAAGAAGGTTAAGCATGAGAAGACTAGATACACAGTGGAATGCAAGGATGACTCTTGCTTTTGGAGGTTTCATGCAAGCCAGTATGCTTGTAGAAACACATGGATTGTAAGGTCAA
Source organism: Portulaca oleracea (assembly GCA_029582165.1). Taxonomy (NCBI): domain Eukaryota; kingdom Viridiplantae; phylum Streptophyta; class Magnoliopsida; order Caryophyllales; family Portulacaceae; genus Portulaca; species Portulaca oleracea. The sequence goes on along the minus strand of CM055872.1, from coordinate 41,343,240 downwards.
TCAAAAGAGGGCATTGTTGTGAAAGGCTAGAGCACAATCCAATGGCTACATCTACTTGGATTGCTAAATATTTGTTGCCATACTTTGTTGCAGCTCCTAAAATGGATGTTGATGGTATGCAAGTCATATTAATGAAGAAGTTTGGCGTCCATGTGGAAAAGTATACTTTATGGAGGGCACGAAAGCTTATGAGGGCTGAGGTAGAAGGGAGACATGATGAGGGATACAAGTATTTGCCTGCCTACAGACACAAAGTAAGTTCATTGAACGCCTTAACAGTTTGCCTTCCTATTTAACTAACATTGCACTAATGCTGAATTTGTTATGTGTAGGGGATACACAAAGCATTGGATGAGGTGACACCGACAGCCAACAGAAGAGTTTGTATCGTCCATTATTACAAGAATTTCGCATGCAATTTTCCAGGTAAAAATAGATACTAAGAAAGACTCAATTTCTTGTTTGTTAACTGTTAGTATTTGATTGTTGGTGTTTGTTGCTGGATTGAAGGGATATGAATGAAAGGTTTGAAAAAATTAAATATTAGGTGTGTGATGGTTGGTTGATTAAACCATATTTATATGTACATAAACCTTGTAGGGAGTTGGTATCATGCCCATTTTTACATTGCTGCCAACGCATATGCCCCATATGTTCATCAAAAAGCAATGGATAAGATTAAACAGAAGGACCCTGCTGCTTATCACTGGCTGCGAGAGTCTGTTCCTTTAGAACAATGGGCTAGGTTCAAATTTGACCAGAGCACCAAGTGTGATGACAATACTAACAATTTCGTGGAGAGTTTCAACAATGCCATCAATAGATTTAGAGGTCTACCCATTTTAACCCTGCTAGAAGAGATTAGGAAGCTAATTGGTTCTGAGTTCGTGAGAAGATTTGAAAGAGCACAAATGGGAGGGAAATTGGTTCCTTATGTCAAGCAAAACTATGTGAGGCGTAACTTGAGGTAGGGACTTGGTGGGTGTCTTCATGTCAATGGAAAGTTTGATGTGAAGGACAACCGCAAAAACTTTGTGGTGCACTCAATCAAAGGGACCGTGTTTGTGGGAAGTGGCAACATCGATCCTCAAACACGCCGCAAGGTGTATAGCTAGGATGAAGAGGAATCCCGAGGACTACGTGGATCATTGCTACAATGTAGAAACTTACAGGAACCTATACAACCGCATTGTCACCCCTATCTCGGATCCTATCATGTGGAATCCAAGGCCAAACCTTCCGAGCTTGATCCTCCACGTCACCAAGTCAAGAAAGGAAGACCTCGGGAACACAAGAGGAGGAGTCCCACCGCACCGAACTCGACTTGCCTGGGCCTCAACAGTTTCAACAACCATTTTGGTTCAGAACTACAATGTATGTCCACTATCTTCCGAATTTAATTAGTCATGCACACTTGGTTATCTAACTTGCTTACATTCATTGCGCGGATGCAAAAATGCAAGGAAGTAGGACATAACAAAGCTACTTGGTAGACCAGTGACCAATATGGCAGCTCTTAGAGAAGACAAACGGGAAGATTAAGGAGGGACCAAAACGACCGGTTGGAAGGCCAAAAGCGATTCGCTCCATCCTCTGCACCTTCAATTGCTCCACAAAGATCTTCTCGCTCTCCTATCATGCACTACAGACTAGTGGCAACAACATCCCAACAACCTAGCCATGCTCCACCAAAGATCTTCCGTGCACTCCTATCACGGACCACGGACTAGGGCAACAACATCCCAACAACCTAGCCATGCCCCACCACGAAGAAAAGAAAGGTCTCAGTGATAGGCTTCTAATTTGAGCCACTTGATTTTGGGTTAAGAACTAGCATATGTGTATGACTTATGTTTAACTTAAGTATGACGTATGGCTTTTGTATGAACATAATTATTACAAGATTATGGTTGTGTATCTATTTCAATATGTTCAACTTAAGTATGACTTATGGCTGTTGAATCCAAATAGTTATTAGTAGATTATGGTTGTGTATCAACTTAAGTTAGAAATGGCTTATATTGGTCATCAATTGATATTTACAATTGCAAAGAATACTAAGTTACTAGCAAAATGAATGTCCAAGCATTTGATACTTGGCACACAAATGGATACTTAAGTTGATACTTGGCACACAAATGGATACTTGGCACACAAATAGATTATGGAGAATGTTTATACATACCAAACTGCAACGTACATTAGCACCATAATAACGATTCACACTACAAAAACTAAGTTCCCCATACTAAGCCACTAGATCTATTACAACAATTTACTATCATACTAGATAATTACTTTTTCCTAAACGCACCAAACATAACAAATGCAACAATGGTAGACATAACAAACAAGTAAAACATGCTTTGACCTTTCTCAAGCATCTTCACAGCAACTCTACTTTCATTCATCTCTGCCTTCATCTCAGTCAGCATCTTCAACACCAACCTATCATGCTCAGCTCTCTGACTAGATTCAGCCTTGATGTCCTCCAATAACTTCACCACCACAACCTGTTGGTCTTCTTTGTCGCTCAACCATCTTATAAACTTGTTGCACCTCGAACACTTCAAGTAAGGCTTTCCTGGGTTTGCACTTGACTGGGACACTTTCCTAGTCCCTACTACTCGCACTTTTGACAAATTGTCGCCGCCACAACAGCTAATGCATCGGTTGTTGAACTCGAACTTCCATCCATTCCCACAATGGGTTTGGTTCCTATTTTTGGGAACTACAACAAATGAACCACAATGGGTTCCCACAACCACAATGGGTTCCCACAATCGATTTCAAATTCGAACAAACCCTAACTTTTGGGAACTACAACAATGAACCAAAGAAGAATGTAAATTAGGGTTGAACTACAACAATGAACAAATTCAAGAAAGGATAAAAAGTGAAGGAGATGAGCAACAAGAGAGGTATTCAGACTTGAATTAGGGTTTCAATCGGATATTGGAAATGGAATATATGAAAGAGATCGAACAAGGGAGAGGAGATGGAACAAAGGAGAGGAGAAGAGACAGAAATGCGTGATCGAACAAGGGAGAGGAGTTCCTTGAGAGGTATTCACACTTATATAAAATCAAAAGGGTATAATGGTCACAAAATTATAAGGAAAACCAAAAAAAAAATCCCAAGCCGCATTTTTGGCGCCAAATGTCGCCGCCGGCCATTTTCCGGCAGAAGTAGGGTCCTATAAATTATTACACAAAAACATAGGGTACCTTAAAATTATTACATAAAAGTTTGGTACCAAAAAATTATTGCCAGAAAACATGGGGTATCAAATTGTAATTTTTTGCAAAAGAGACGTACCCGCCGAGTTTCGCCATGCGCAAGCATTGTCCCGCAGCCGTCCTACCATCCAATTCCTCAGTGTGCATCTTTGCCCGCTCGTTGTATACTTGCTTCACGTTTATCGTAGAGGCGGGGAACCTAATCTTCAACGACGTTTGTATCGTCGCCGGTGTGCACCCCGTGTTGGTCATATCCCGGACATGTTCTTTCATTTCAGAGGTTAATGGATGTCGTGGCGATGCCCTTCCTCGCACGATGAAGGCATGATTGTACTTCCTGGCCACCGTCGCACACTCTAACTCGCCATTCGCTTCGTTGCGAGTCCACGCAACAATGGCGAATTTACATTGGCACGCCGTTGACCTACTCCGACGAGCCGCATCATCTAGATCGTTCAATTTGCCACGATACTTTCCGCACTCCAACACTTCAAATAACACCTTAACGGACTATCGGCATCTTTTCTCTTGACGGCTCTGCAAACCTAAAACCGATTGCAGCCTACTCCATTGGCCCATTCTTGCAATGCTTCAATACTCAACACATTTTGCGTTACAAAATGGGAGAATGTCAACGCCGCCCCGCCAAAGTCCTCCAAAAAACCTTCAAACAATAAAAACAATTATTATTAATATACTAATAATAATCGATACTAATTGTAATAATAATGTTAGTAGCTTCAACATTAATAGATAACATACAATTCTAATATTAATTATCATAATAATAATATTATAAAAAAATAAAAAATTGTAACATAATTAACATAATAATAACAATTAACAACATTATTTACCATAATGATATTATTTTAAATAAATAAATAATAATTTTAACAACATTTACTAATATTGTTAATAATATCAACAACACTTATAAACAACTTGTATTAATAATATTAATTAACATAATTTAAACATAATTAACATAATAATTATAATTAATAACATTAATTATATTAATAAAATTTTATTTAAATAACAATATTAAAAATAATAATTAGCATAATATAATAATAATAACAACACTTCTAAACAACTTATTTATAATAATATGTTTTAACAAAATTTACATAACAATTATAATTAACGACATTTATTACCTTAATAATATTAACATAAATAAATAAATAATATTTTTTACATAAACAATAATATTAACATTTTATAAAAATTTAAAAAAAAAATTAAAACCAAAATTTTTCCGGAAAAAATGGTATGGCGCTGATACCGCTCTGCATGCGGATCGTCACATTTCTTGACGGCAGAGCCGCATGCTTCGCCGGGATCTGGGCCATGGCCCTCATTTTTCCGGAAAAAATTTTTCGTCTTAATTTTTTTTTAGAATTTAAATTTACAAACTAACCTCTTGTTCTTCACTTGAATTACCACCTTCTATTGACATTTTAGGTTAAATTTCAAAAACAAATCAAAATTTTAGAGAGAGAATTTGAGAGGAGAGTGAGAGGAGAGTGAGAGAATGTGAGTTAGAGAGAAGGTGGTTGAAATATATTAAGGGCAAAAAACGTCTTTTGGGGGGCGACATTAGTAAAAAGGGGGCGGCGTAAAGCAATACCCAAATAAATAGGAGGGAAACGGAGGGGAATCATTTATCTCCATTCACCTTCGGACCTTCCTTAACCCCCCAATATGAGGGATATTGGAAGGGGTGGAAACTCATTACGCACTTTTTTAAGAAAATAACTTTATTAATATAATAACTACTTTGTTTTTGCCCCCTCCCCTCTCCCTCCCTCCCTTTTCTAATTCAAACACAACAATTAGTTTTTCTTACCCCTCATTCCCCTCTACTTATAATCCAAATAAGATAAAAATAGATCCCCTCCCTTTCTCTTCCCATATAATACCCTCTTTCCCTCCCTCGCTAGTAATCAAACAGACTGTTTATAAAGAGTTAAAAAAAAGTTTATTTTAGCTTGTTTGCATAAAATCCTCAAACAATTAAATTATTACAAAAAAGTCCCTACTTTAGGCACTTCTCTATATTATAAAAAGTTTTTGCGCCTGTTAGTTTCTACTAAAAAGAAAGACCCTAATAATTATTATAGCAAAACGGAAGGCACCTGGGAGTTAATTTGACTGAAAACAATAGCCCCTTAAAATAATTACCACGAAACAGGAGGCCCTTCAAGTCTTTATTAGCTATTTTTCTTGTAGCTTTTATACCCATAAGCAATGTAGCATAAATCATGGGTAGGGGATTAAAAAAACACAAAATTAGTCCCCATACATCTAGAAGCAGGCAGAGGACCATAGTTGTGATCCCAGGATAGCAGTCCATGAGCAACTTTTCTGATGCCATGAACAAAATAGGGTGGTCTCATGAACCATAACTCACAAAAAAGTTTACCAAATGGATGACAACAACATACACTGGCAGAAATCAGAGCAACAGGTCATGGTGTAATCTATGTTACTACGACTCTTCATTTTCCTTGCCGTTCCCGTGTCAGACCCTTGATACCCGGATAAGGGTATGATACTCGACACTTCAAATTACAATGAAAAAGTATAAACTTTCTTTAAAATAGCCGAGCCTGACACCTATATTTGTGTCCGATATGGACACGCGTACCCGAGTCCCAGTAACATAGGGTGTAATGTAAGTAGCCAGGGCGAAGGCAACGAGACAGAAATGCAGAATTGCAGGTCCAGATCAATATATACAGGTAACCATCCTTGTAAGCCTGCCATTGGAAAACCTTCGCGATTTTCCCAGCACATTCAGAGCCTTGATTCACTGCAACTCTTTGGCTGCCAGAAACCAAAAGTATACAAGTCTCTGAAGTCATACCGACTCGTACGTCAGGCATATTAATATTGAACTAAGCCTGTTTGTAATTATCACAACATCTACACGCAAAATACGATCATAAAATAGCATTAGTTTTGTAATAGTATTTTGTCATCTAAAATGTCAGCAAGTTAATGCTAAGCACTTTCTCAGATTCTAGTACTGTTTTGGCATTTTGTATGCCTTGGATAATTCAGAGAAATCTTCTACCTCAATCGTTGACGTTTCTGTTTCAATGGCTTCATGGCTTTTATTCATTTGTTTCAAAGTGTTTCTACTCAGAACAACTCTTCAAAAAGGATTTGCACGTCATTCCACAAAGACCACTCCACTAGACATGAGTAAGGTTGTATACATTTAGATCCTCTATACCACTCTAGGTTACATGGTGGTATTTGAAATATTTGACGAGGCTCGTGCCCAAGGTTTTCATCCTTGATTCAGTGAACCCTGAAGAATCTAGGAAAACATTAGCCACGTGACATGACTACTTAACCAGCAAAAAGGACTACTATGCGGATATACACATGGGATTATTGGAAAGTTCATCTTGTTTGATACCATAGTTTCAGATCATATTTACAATTTCCTCAGAAAAGTTTGAAGAATGTATCGATATATTTCAGATGCCATATTTGACTATAACAGAGCAGAAAGTATGAACGAGACAAAAAGAATGCGAGAAGTCAGGGAGGCTCTTGTCCACTAGGGTTCAAGAGACAAGAATACAACACCCATACATATGCACTTGCAGAAACGTTTTTCCCAAATTCATGCTCTACGGAAAACTCAGCAGAACTTCATATTTACCTATAACTCTCGGAGGCTATGATCCTATTTACAAGATAATGAAGAAATCCAATGTCAATAGAGCTTATTCTGACACCAAAACGGAAACACAGGCGCCCCCAACCTCCTCAAAACACACACACACAAAGAAGGTTCTCATAGCTCAGAATATGGCTGACTGAATGTCATATAGAGAGGCTGTGACAAACTGACAACTGCAAGGATACCATACAACAAATAAAAATATTGCAAAGGTCCCCAAGAAATCCTCAAAGAAATGTAAAGAGAAACCAAGCTGTGATCACGTAGAGAGAAAGGTAATCGGCACACAGGCTGCAAAAGAACGTCACACCAATAGCGGAGTATAAAACTAACCAGGCTGAATCAATGAATACGGAGGTCGGAGGCTACAAAGAATTAGTGATGCTGTGGGTTCAACAGAGCAGGAGCAATTGAGAGTCCTATTCTGAGAAACTCAATTCGCATTTAAGTTTATTTAATTTTAAAAAAACTACACAAAACACTTCATGAAAGATTTTTCGCTTACAAAATGTTTTAAATTTTGTTTTTTATGGGTCTCCTAGAATCAATCTCTCAACAGATACAAATGTTTATTGAGGTAAGACCACCTACATCTGGATCTCCCCAAAACTTAGGCAAACAAGGCATGCACAAGGTGTTTGTTGTTTAGAAAAAACCGTGTCCAATTTTGGATCCAAAACAGCAGGACTTGATACTAAAATCTGTTAATCCCTATTGAGTATTTTCTGATTTTAGTGGTAAGATCATCACTAAATCTAAAACCTAAGTTTCTAAAACGAGTTGAGATGTAATAATTGGGTCTTCTTTGCCCAAGTGTTCAGGACTGACTATTTCTAACAAGCTTGGTGGGTGGATTTGAATACCCCCCCCCCCCCAACACACACACACACACACACAACAAAAAGGAAAAGGAAAAGAGGAAGGATAAGAGTAGGAGTATCGCTTGCACAAAGATGTGTGTGCAAATAAATAATCAGACATTTAATATTTGCTTTCTTAACATTATCACACCAGGGTATTTGTATGATGTACACTGATGATGAGTAATACAGGTAAATATTGGTTTCCATTTAGAGATATGCAATATGGTCTTTCATCATATCACTCTTGATAATGGTAGCGGAGAATAAGATAAAGAGATTTTGACCAATGAAGGGGGCAGAGTGTAGCAAAAAGACTGAAAATTGAGTTACAGCCAATAGCTCTAACTGGTGTTGTATGAGGCCATAGGTAGTTTTGCTCTTAGAATTGGGGATTTGGAGGAGGTTCGGGGAGGGAGGAATGTAATTTGGAATAGGCAGAAGTTGCTCAATTAAGCTATTTCCTAGCTACCCCAAGCCTCATGCACTAGAAAATCCCCAACACAAAGTGTAACAAGGAGTATAATCCATCTTGCCAAAATGAATAATGAATGTGAATTGCACAAACAGAAGGAGCAATACCTTGTTTAAGAGAAAGCTGGATTGCTCTCTTTTCCAGTTCAACCGCCTAAAAGGACCTAAGCACTAATGAAAACCACCAAAAGGTTAATCCAACAATCAAATTGGGTTTACACTAAACAGCAAAATTAAACCAGACCAACTTACTTTGAAGATGATCCTCCAAACTCGATTGGTCCAATGTCTTCAACAAAGGCAGAAGTTGAAGATAACGCTCCTCCTAGTTTCTCTTGTTGATCATAGTCAGAATTTCTGGGAACTGGTGCATACACTGCATCCGAGAATCTTTAACCAAAGATTTTGGTTGCTGCTCATCTTCTTGAAGGGTAAGCGCTGGAGAGAACTAGCATTGTCAGGTACAATGTTGATGTTACCGAGTTTACCAGCATCAACTTTCGATTTTCTGCGTACATACACAAGATGATCATTCCCACTATTACTGCTCAAAGGCTGCCAATAAGGAATACTCGTTGGGACCTCAGCAGAAGGCCGATTTGCTCCTGACCCTTTTGGTGCATCTGACATAATTTCTTTTAGAGCAAGAGAATTACTGTAGACCTTTTGCGTTACAATGTTACTCTCACTCTGTAGATCTCTAAGAAGCGTCTTTTTGACAGCCACATGCGGTTGTTTGTCAACATGCAATGCTTTAATAAGAGTAAATGTAATAAAAGTTTAATTTTAATAAACATAAAAACTACCCCAAAAAATGTTAAATTAAAAAATTCAATAATATTAATTAACATTTATGAACTTATATGTAAAAATAATAACATCAGAAGAATTTATAAATACAAAAGAAAAAAAAAATTATAAGGACTTCACGTGAATATATATTCTGAACGTCGCAAATATAACAAAAATATAACAAGATAAAAGAATGTTAAATGATAAACACCTTCATCATTTTTTTGATAATCGATAATATTATTTACATAATCAAAAATAAATTCATTAAAATTAATATGTAAAGGCAAAAAAATTTAAATAATAAATTAAAAATAATTAAATAAATGTTTCACTTATCAATTAATATTTTTAGCCGATAACCAGATATAATGCAGTAAAAATCCATGGTATGAGCTTGAGTTACAATCTCATTAGCCATTATGCGAATAATATCTAATGCAGTTTCATATATAAATACTAATACTGCTGCCCTTGTAGCTCGTCAAAGACCATATCTAAGAAGCAAAGAATCTAAAAAGGGTTATTAAACTACCTTATGCTCCTCTTCCACACATTGGTGACTGAGACAAATGCAGCCTGAAATCTTGCAATAGTGCACGTACCTAATAGCTGCAGAAATACAGCATGCTTAGTGGTAGGAGCGCCAATTCCAAATAAAGAGCAGCGTGATTACCTCAACGGCCCCACTTATCAGGTTACAGTTACACATCAAAGACGGTAAAAGAAGAAGATATCACGTACCTCAAAGAAACCCAAAAACAGTTCCCTAGAAGCCAACTAGGATGCTACTTGTCATCATCACTTGGAAACAATATTTGAATTGAATGCCCCATGTATGAGATTTGATTGTAGATATTCTCTTCTTTAATAATCGAAGGTGAGACCCAAGTTCTCCTAATCGCGAGGCCACCATCATGAGCATCATAACTTTGGTGATGATCTTCACAGCTACGCCCTGAAATTCATGGAATTTAATGCATTCTACTTTTTAAGTCCACAAGTCAGCCTGCATCCTCCCAAAATTCGTTGGTTTCTTTCTTCTGAAAATGCAAATTTAATATGCTTCCTCGACCCCATCCGCTTTGTACTCGTTTAAGGGCTTTAAGAGCTATTACACTGCCATCATCTCTGTTAAAGAAGGACGAAAATATGGGATTACCCATCAGTCAACCAACAAAACAAACCTGATAATCGGCGAGTAGGCAATGAATCTTATCAATGATGGTGTCAATTGAGATACTTCGTGAATATATACAGTATGCCACTCTCAAGCCACTGACAATTATATGACATGTTGTTTCAAAAGGGTTAAGTGGATGTTTTTCTGCAACATTGAAATAGCCACGAAATAAAATACACAACCTGTACCCTGCGTGCCACTTACAAAACCCTACCCTTCAAGGAGATGAAAATATTGGTATGAATAACCAGGGTCCACCCATTAGGTGACCCATAATCACGTTAACATGAACTTCCTGCACTGTTAATAGATTAGGTTCACTAATGGTCCCTTTAAAAACTTGATGCTTGCCAATGAGAACCCGAAGCAATGAGCTCACCAAGTAAGTTTCAATCAAAGAGTGGCTCTGACATCAATTTTACCTCATCTCATGTTTACCACAGAAAATGGTGGGTAGAGTGACGATCTATGATCAAAACTATACTAAACAAATAATGCAGGGATGCTGGCAAAAGAAATATGAAAGAAAATTTGAACACCAAGAAGGTACAAATCCTGACCTGTGTATTATGTTTTGCCATTCACTTTCACCATTCATCTTCAGCTTTGCATGATTCCACCCTTTGTAAGTGTGACAAACTTTATTCTTTACACCCCCCTTAGATGACATGTTTAACATCATCTCAGAGAATTCATCCGCTTCATGTTTCTTCCCCATTTTGCATAAGGCATCAATCACAGGCATACATATCACCGGATCAAAACTATACCCTTTATCTATCAGCTTGTGGAGAATAGCAATAGCACGGTCCAACTTCTCATCCTTGCATAACCTGTCAATCAGGTCCTTGTAAACAAATTTTTCTATATGGAGGCATTGGTCCACAGCAACTTCAAATAATTCTGCAGCGTCAATAATTTCTCCTCCAAGAAGCAGCTCATTGAACAAAGTGCTGTAAAGTGTTGCTTTATGGCCAGAAGTATTGAGTGCAATCTCAAAGACCTCTAGAGCAGCCCTATATTCGCCTTCTCCACAGAAGGCCTTAATTAAAAGGCAATAAGTATTAGTATTGGGAGTTATACCTTTCTGTAACATCTCATTTAAAAGAGACATAGCATCATTGGTTTGTTGAGAGTCACAAAGGGAGCGAATTATGGTGTTGTAGGTGCATACTTTAGGTGTGATACCCTGCTCTCTCATCTCATTGAGAACTCCATACATTTCAAATATTTGATTGTTCTTCCCCAAGCCCATGATCAGAGAATTATAAGTTTGCAATGTCTTGTTGAGCCCTTTCTTCTCCATATCCTTAAGAACCCGAAATGCAGATGCCATTTTCCCAACTCTGCAGTAACTATGTATAAAAGTATTGTATATAATTGAGTCAGGATATAGATTTCTTCGTACCATCTCAATCAACATCTTCTTAGCATCATCTAACCGGTTAGCTTCACATAGCTCTTTGATTATGATAGAATAAGTAATCAAGTCAGGTGTGCATTTATTCTCAGCACCATCGTCATTGCCTAAAATCCCAAGAGCAGCTTTTCCATGATTCCACATTCCATCAACAATTTCCATAGCTTTATCCAACTTTCCACTTTTACAGAGACCATGAATCACAATGTTACATGTTACAGTATCCAAGTCATAGCCTTTCTCATTCATATTTTGCAGCAGGCTATCTGCTTCAGATATCTTCCCTTCATTCCATAAACTATGAAGCAAAATATTACAGGAATAAATGTTAGGAGAAAAATCACTTCTCATCATCTCACCGAGAGTATTATTTGCTTCAAAACTATACCCTTTGCTGCAGTATCCATGAAGCAAAGAGGTATAAGTTCTAGGGTCAGGCAGCATACCCCTAGTTTTCATTAAACTAATCAAGACTTTTGCATCAAATAACATGCCATTCTTGCATAGTCCATCCATCACAGTGTTATATGTGCAAATATCAGGCTCAATCCCCTTAATTATCATTTCTTTGGTCACTAGTTGTGCTTCTAAAAGCTTCCCTTTCTGTACCAGGCCCTTAAGCCATATATTATAACTCTCCAATGTCATTAAAATACCACTTGCTTTCATTGTCTCAAACAAAGTTTCAGCTTCCTCCAGCATACCTGTCTTGCAAAATCCCTCAAGCATTAGATTGAACGTGACAATATTGGGACGAGGTAATCCAAGAGCATCATTTGTCTGCATGTCCCTGAATATCCTTGAGGCTTCAAGCATCTTCCCATCCTTACATAGAGATCCGATCCTAGAATTAAAAGTGACAATATCCGGAACAAGGCCACCCTCTCTCATCTTCTCTACTAAGGCCTCTGCATCATCATCCCTACCCTCCTTGCAAAAGCTAGAAATCAATGTATTATATACCACCTTGTTAGGACTCAAACCAAAACCCCTCATTTCATCCAAAATCTCCAAGGCTTCCCCAACACGCCCTGATTTAGAGTACCCACGAATCAAAATCCCGAAACTGTACTCATTCGGCTTACAGCCCCTCTCAGGCATTTTGTCAAGCACCTGACGTGCATCCTCCACACGACCCGAATCGCACAGCATACTCATCAACAGATTGAAAGTATAAACATCCGGAGAAACCCCAGAAAAGATCATATCTCTATACAAGAAAGAAACGAACTGAAAGCGATCCTCTCGAATGGAGGACTGAAGAAGCACATTGTACAGACAAACAGGAGGTGGGTTATGGGGTAGTTGTCTCCGGATAGAATGGAAGTGCGAAAGCGCCTGATCGAGGAGACCAGATCTTGCCAAGATACGAACCAGCGAGAAGAGGGAAGAAGCAGTGGAATCGAGATTTGTGTCAAGGAGAAGACGATCATGAAGAGTGTCGAGTTGGGTGTACATTTTGGCTCCAATTAAGATGTGGGCGATGGTGGGAAGGGAGTTGCGGAGGGAGGTAGGACATGGAGAAGGAGCGGAGAGGACTCGCTTGAAAATCTGCCATGCCAATGCTGGGGTTTTCGAGTTCTTCACAAGTGATTGTCTGAGTTTCCTTGATTCATTCGCAATCATGTCGACAGCTGAATGCTATCTATAGAGTGATCAACAAGCTCAGAATTCAGCACATGACCTGTGAAATCAGAAGGAAGAAGATCGAGAAAGCAAAGCACGTAATAGAAATGAGCAAATGACTATTTCACCACTTTTCATCAAATGGTTAAGGAAGAAGATCAAGAAAGCGAAGCACATAACAGAAATGAGCAAATGAATGTTTCAGCACTTTTCATGAAATGGTTAATTACCAAACAACTAAATTAATCAATGTCACAAAGGCGTGATTAGCTAAATGTCACGGAATTTTCCGGAATCATCCGGAATGTCCCGGAATATTCTAGAAATATCCGGAATATTCTCAGATATTTCTGAGTGCCTCTAATTCTCTGACTATTCAGAATTCCTGCAGCTTCTGCATGTCCTGCCTAGAATATTCTAGAGTATTCTACACATATATAGATTATTGGATACTTGTATAGAAGGTTCTAGAGGCAAAATATGAACCGTTAGATCAAATCAATCTCCACCGTCCATTGAGGAGGTGGAAGTGTATAAATACCCCCTTGGGGTCTCATTTGTAACCAACCAACAATTGGAAGCATTACTCAAAGCATTCTCCCAAACACTCTCTTGTCTCTCTTCTTTGTCTTCAAAGCTTTCTTAGTCTCTCATAGTCTAAGTTAAGCTTGTGAAAGGCTTACTAGCAAACTTCTAATATAAAATTCGGTTAAAGTTTGCTAGCGCCGCACGGGTGTTGTACAAATTAAAGTCACCCCGTGACATTTGGTATCAGAGCCTCGGTTTTAAGAAATTCGTGTCCGGGAGAAGTCATGTCGAGTGTGGCCGAGCAAGACTCCAAGAAGGGCAAGGGGAACGAGGAGAGCATGTAGAACCCGGGACATGTCACTCTTGACGAAAGGGTGGCCGAGGTGGAGGACACCATGTCCCACCTAGTGAAGGATGAGATGAAGGAATTTCAGGATGATGTGCAAAGCACCTTTGATTCTCTCAAGGCGGAGCTTGTTCATGGGGATGATGTTCTCAAAAGGGAGTTGAAGGATTCCAACAAAGCCCTTAGGAAGAAGCTGGCTGATTGCAAGTCAACAATCGAGTCTCTTTCCAACAAGGTGGAAGAACTCGAGTTGCAATTGAAGACTTGCATGGCCCTGTTGGTTAATGGTGGAGGCGCTCGGGAGATTTCCGTCTCCAAGAAGGATAACACTCCTCCTCCTCCCTTCTACAAGGGGTCGAGGAATGCACGAGAGATTGATGACTTCATTTGGAATGTGGAGTCATACTTTGAGTCCAATGACATATTGGACGAAAGGAAGAAGGTAAACACCGCTTCCCGCTACTTCAAAGATGTTGCCTTGATATGGTGGCGGCGCAGGTGTAAAGATGCCACCACCGGCACATCCGATCCCATCACTACTTGGGATCAACTTAAGAGGGAGCTTAAGAGGCAATTCTATCCAGAGGATGTCGAATTTGAAGCTCGCACTAGGCTTTGACATCTCCAACACAAGGATGGACGTATTCGGGAGTACGTCAAGGAGTTCCAAGAACTCATGCTGGAGATCACCGACATGAGTGCCAAGGACAAGTTGTTTATGTTCCTTGAAGGATTACAACCGTGGGCTAAGATGGAGCTGAAGCGACAAGGGGTAAATGATATCAATTCAGCAATTGCCGCTGCCGACACTCTGCCCGAACGTAGGCGAGAGTTCTCCAAGGGACCAAGTACGAGGCCAAGTAACAATGACAAAGGTGGGGGAGATCGAGACAAGTCTCCCAAGAAGGATCGACCCTTCAAAAGCCACGACAAGGACAAGGGTAAAGGCAAAAGGGATGACGCTCCGAGGAGGTACTCATGCTTCTTATGCAATGGGCCACATCGGGTTGCCGACTGTCCTATGAGGGGAAAGATTGCCTCCCTCGTAAGGGAAGAAGAAACGAAGGAAAAGGAGAAGAAGATATCTTCTCGAAAATTCCTTAGCGCCGTCCAAGCTAAGGTCGAGGAAGGATCCCAGGCGCGTATGCGTGACACACATCAACGGCAAGCCTCTCCAAGCGTTGTTGGACACAGGTGCGGATACAGTCTATATGGCCAAAGAGCTTGCCGATGATGTGGGCCTCTCCTACACCAAAACCAAGGGTTTTGTCAAGGGAGTAAATGTTGAAAAACTCCCGATATATGGAGTTGCCAAGGACACACCCATTCACATTGATTGGGCAATGGGAAGGTAAGGCTGATATCATTGCCGCTCCCTTAGATGACAAGAAGTTCTACTTGGGAATTGATTTCTTTGTCAAGGCGAAGGCCTTCCCCATCCCCTTCGCCAACATTATGTGCATCATGGAGGAAAAACAACCGTGTGTCGTCCCGGTAAGGACGAACATTGATAAGGGAAGGATGTTATCCGCCCTTCAACTTTCTAAGGGAGTGAAGAAGAAGGAGCCTACCTACTTAGCCGCTCTTAAGATGGTAGAGGGTAACAAAAAGGAAGCTCAAGTACCCAAGGTCGTCCAAGAGATACTTGGCGAGTTCAAGGACATCATGTCCGCAGAGTTGCCCAAGAAACTTCCCCCAAGAAGGGAAATAGATCACGAGATCGAGTTGGAGCCGGGGGCCAAACCACCCGCGTTTGCTCCCTACCGAATGGCACCACCAGAGTTGGAGGAACTAAGGAGACAACTCAAGAAATTGTTGGATGTCGGGTACATCCGCCCTTCAAAGTCTCCTTATGGTGCGCCGGTCCTATTCCAAAAGAAGCACGATGGGTCACTTCGGCTATGCATCGATTATAGAGCACTAAACAAGGTAACCATCAAGAATAAGTACCCCATTCCTCGTATTGATGATTTATTCGATCAACTTAGAGGAGCAAGGTATTTCACCAAACTTGATTTAAGAAGTGGGTACTACCAGGTTCGCATAGCCGAAGGAGACGAGGCGAAGACGGCATGCGTGACCCGCTATGGATCCTATGAGTTCCTAGTCATGCCGTTTGGGCTCACAAATGCCCTAGCCGCATTTTGTACCCTCATGAACAAGGTACTTGCTCCATTCCTTGATCACTTTGTGGTGGTTTATCTCGATGACATTGTCATATATAGCAAGACTATGGAAGATCATGTGGGGCATTTGAGGCAAGTGTTCAAGACACTACGGGAGAATAAGCTCTATGTGAGAAGGAGGAGTGTTCCTTTGCCCAAGAAGAAGTACCATTCTTAGGCCATATTGTGGGAAAAGGCAAGCTACGCATGGATCCGGGCAAGATCAAAGCGATCCTTGATTGGGAGCCACCAACCAAGGTCACTGAGCTAAGATCATTCCTTGGCTCGGTGAATTATTACCGGCGTTTCATCAAGGGATATTCCGCTATTGCCGCTCCTCTCACCGACTTGCTCAAGAAGGGAAGAGGATGGGCTTGGAGCGAAGAATGTCAGCAAGCCTTTGAAATTTTGAAGAAGGCTGACACGGAAGAACCTGTTCTAGCACTTCCCGATCTTGGCAAGCCATTCGAGCTACACACCGATGCTTCCGACTTCGCCATTGGCGGAGTATTAATGCAAGAGGGTCATCCCATCGCCTACGAGAGTCGGAAGCTCAATGACACCGAAAGGCGGTATACGATACAGGAGAAGGAGATGACCGCAGCGGGTGCCTTGAACTTGGAGACATTACTTGCTCGGGAGTAAGTTCGTTATTAAGTCAGACAACGTTGCAACAAGCTACTTCCAAACCCAAAAGAAACTAACTCCCAAGTAAGCTCGATGGCAAGACTTCTTAGCGGAGTTTGATTATACAATGGAGTATAAGCCGGGTCGTGCTAACTTGGTAGCGGATGCTCTAAGTCGCAAAGGAGAGCTTGCCGACATTAGCCAACCTCAAAGCAACCTACGTGATCGAATCAAGAAAGGGTTGGAGCATGATTCCTTTGCGAAGACCATCTCCAACCTAATCAAGGATGGCAAGACAAGAAGATTCTGGGTTAAAGATGGGTTGATTCTCACTAAGGGTAGGCGAGTCTATGTTCCTTCATATGGTGGCCTCAGAAGGGAAGTCTTAAAGGAATGTCACGACAGCAAGTGGGCCGGGCATCCAGGTACGCACCGAACACTAGCATTGGTAGGCGATTCCTACTATTGGCCTCAGTTGAAGAACGATGTTGAGGCATATGTCAGAACTTGTCTTGTATGCCAACAAGACAAGCTTAAGCAAGGGGTACCTGCGGGACTCCTCCATCCACTTCCCATTCCTGAGAGACCGTGAGAAAGCATTTCCATGGACTTCATCGTGGGGTTACCCACGAGTGAAGGATATAATTGGATCCTTGTGGTGGTGGACCGATACTCGAAGTATGCCACCTTTATTCCTGCCCCCAAGGAATGCACTTAGCAAGTCGCCAACTCTTTTTCAAGCATGTTGTGAAGTATTGGGGCTTGCCTCGCTCGATCGTGAGTGATCGAGACACTCGCTTTACTGGGCGTTTTGCGGAGTTGTTCAAGCTCATGGGTTCCGAGCTTAACTTCTCCACCAGCTTCCATCCTCAAAGTGATGGACAAACCGAGAGGGTGAACGCACTTTTGGAGTTGTACCTTCGGCATTTCGTGAGTGCCAACCAAAGGGATTGGGCAAAGTTGCTTGACGTAGCGCAATTCTCCTACAACTTGCAGAAGAGCGAGTCCACGGGCCAAAGTCCATTCGAGATTGTCACAGGACAACAACCGTTGACACCAAGCACTATTGCTACGGGCTATAAAGGTCCAAGCCCACCCGCATTTCAGTTTGCCAAGCATTGGAATGACTAACTTGGGGTGGCGCGAGCTTACTTGGAAAAGGCTTCCGAGAAGATGAAGAAATGGGCTGATAAGAAGAGGTGCCCGAGGGAATTTCAAGTTGGTGACCTCGTGCTTGTTAAGCTCTACAACCACACGAGGTTAGAAGGGCGACATCGGGGCCTACTTCGAAGATACGAAGGACCGTTTCCCATTATCAAAAAGGTCGGAGCACATGCTTATAAGGTGGAGTTGCATCCCAGGATCAAGTACCATCCTGTCTTCCATGTAAGCTTACTTAAACCTTACCACGGAGACCAAGATGATCCAAGTAGAGGCATATCTCAACGGGCACCAATGGGTATCAAGGTCCAACATGATAAGCAAGCAGAGACGATTCTTGCCAACCGAGTGGTGCGCCAACCAGGTCTACCTCCGAGCAGGGAGTTACTTGTCAAGTGGAAGGGTCTTCCTAATAGCGAATCAAGCTGAGAGCCTATCCAAAACTTATGGCAATTCAAGAAGCAGATCCAAGCATATGATGACTTGAAGGCAACAAGGACGTCGCCAGATTAGGTGGGGGAGAATGTCACGGAATTTTCCGGAATCATCCGGAATGTCCCGGAATATTCTAGAAATATCCGGAATATTCCGTATCTTTCTTGAGGTCTCTAGAATTCTCTAGACTATTCTAGAACTCCCTAGAATTCCCTAGAGTTCTCTAGACTACTCATGAATGTCCTAGAATATTCTAGAGTACTCTACACATATATAGATTATTGGATACTTGTATAGAAGGTTCTAGAGGCACAATATGGACCGTTAGATCAAATCAATCTCCACCGTCCATTGAGGAGGTGGAAGTGTATAAATACCCCCTTGGGGTCTCATTTGTAACCAACCAACAATTGGAAGCATTACTCAAAGCATTATCCCAAACACTGTCTTGTCTCTCTTCTTTGTCTTCAAAACTTTCTTAGTCTCTTTTGTTAAGCTTGTGAAAGGCTTACTAGCAAACTTCTAATATAAAATTCGGTTAAAGTTTGCTAGCGCCGCACGGGTGTTGTACAAATTAAAGTCACCCCGTGACATGAAGGATGAAATTTCAGATTTGTCAGTGACTTAAAGACAATCAAATCCACAAGATTTACAGTTTCTGCTGTCAATAAGTATGACTTTACTCAAACAATCACTATAGAAATTTTCACTGAAAACAGACAATCAAAGCACAAAGCTTTATACACTAATTCACTAAGAATGGAAGGCAGACAAGAGGACATAAATTCATCATAGAAACACATTAAACTCCAAATGAATGAGACATTGATCCAAAAACAATCATACAACTAAACACTCCACCCAACCTGACCCATATGAGTTTCCAACTTCCAAGGTTATTGCAATTGGTGAATGATCCCATTAGCTAAACGTAGAACAGGATATATTCTGAGTTCTGAAAATAACATTGATGAACTGAATACTATGAGCATCATATATGCAAATCACACATAAATTTCTAGAGCAAACAACAAACCAGAAGCAGAATGAATCAAACACAAAAGCTCCCCCGACGGTTGGGCACTCAAACAGTAGCTGTATGCCATTGATTTCCAACTCGCAATCATAAGGCAAGGTCAATCCCACCATTTCCACAAATATCGCACTGTCTACAGTCTATCCAATCAGACCGTCAAAACCCTAGAAAAACCCTGAAGACGCAAAACCCCAACGAATTTCAGCCTCCTAAAGTTTAATCAAGGACTTGATAACTTACCAGTAGTTAGCAGAGGAGGAATAAAGAGAGGAATTGAGAGCCTCAAAGCAGAGACTGAGAGAGTGAGATGGAATCGAGTAGGCGCGCCTGGTGGCAGCAACGGCGGCGAGTCGCCGGAGACTGCCGAGGTAACCTTCTTACTTCTTGGATGTCTCGACAGAGGGGAAGAAATAGAGTCCTTGATAAAAATGCCCCGAATATTGGCAAGCAAAATGATAAACATACTGCATTTCACTTGAATCGCTCAAAGTTAAATGTAAATATATTTAAATCGTTACAAGTTTTGATTCGCACGCATTACATGCATCGATTGTTATATTTATTTATTTTTGTGTGTGTAGTGTATATATATACACACAAAATAAATAAATTTAAAAATCGATACACGCGTGCGAATCAAAACTTGTTTTGCTTAAAAATAAAAATCTTCAATAATAATTCGAGTTTGGCTCATAATGGATATTGGCGAGTCATTGCAGTTAAAGTTATCTTCCTTTCAATTGTTTCTAAAAATAAGTTAATTTAGTTCAAGATAAATTTTCAAAAACAACTCTTTCAAATGAATTCAAATAAGATCAAACCGCTAAGTTCAAGTTGGTTCAGTATAATAAGTTTAGATAAGTTCAACTTATAATAAGCTCAGTCAAAATAAGTTGGAGTAAACATATTCACAATAAAAATATAGTGAGAGTGTGATCGACGGAAGCAATATTATTCATTATTGTTCGTTTACTCTCAATATGAATAATTGTGCATTATAGATATGATCTTCCTCATGATAGTTTTTTTTAACTTTTATATGATTTTCATTTCTATGTGGCAAATATTATCGAATACCTTAACAGATCATTACGTTTCTATTATTAATTTATCACATTGGATTTACTGATTGTTAAATGAGATTATACAACTTAGAATAAAGTTATGATAGAGCAAATATTTCTTAGTTAAGTAAGAATCTTGTCCTGTAAGACAACATAATAAAATAAAGGAACGAAAAGATTATCAGTAATAGTCCAACTCTAATATGTAATGACAATCTTTAAATAAAATTGAATCTTTTCTAAAGAAACAAAGACGATTAAAGTTAATATTATACTTTGCACAAAACATCAAAAAATCAAATAATGTAAGATAACAACATAGGAACCTAAAAGAAATTAAAAAAATAATAATATAATGTAAATTTGGGTAAATAGAAACTCAAAAAAAATAAAATGAAGTAAATGACGGTTCCAATGTGATAGAGGGAAATAGAAAACATATATAAAAAAAATACTAATTTAAAATATGATGGTCTAGTGGTATAGAAATTGGAGGGTTTCCCTTTGCATTAGAGGTTCAAATCTTGGTTGTAACAATTTCTTTAATAATTATTTTGGTGCAAATAAAAAACATTGTAATTACTATTCTATCCTTATAATTTATCAATGGCAAAGGATAAAATAGAAAAGTGAAATTTGCGCACCATAAGCCCCTTTGGTTTTATATATTACATAGATAATAGTATGTTTCATTAATTTGAGAATTATTATAACCTATGAATAATGTAAAAATATTTATTTATTTATATTTTTTCATAAATATAAAACTATGTATAAAATATGTATTTTCTACTATGATTGATAAAATTAGCTAATGTTTATATTTTTTTGACCTAGCTAATAAGTATTATACTCTGATAGTTGATAAATATACATAATTATTAAAAAAAATAGGGAAATTGGATTCTAATAATCCCTACTTTTGCAAATTGGATGGCAATAATTCCTACTTTCAATTTGTATTCTGGTGGTCCAAAAATAAATAAAATTGTATTGTAGTGAGACATAATCGAGAGTATACTCTAAATATCATAGATTTTGTGTTGCATTTGATTCAAAACTTTGTATAACACTTTAACACGATTTTTAATGAATTTACAATATTTCTCCCAATTTTTTAAATATTTTTTCTATTTTTATGATTTTTTTTCAATTTTATTACTTTTAAAAAATCATAATAATTGCTCGAAATCTCAAAAAAATAATTTAAAAAATGTTTTAGCAACTACACTTCATTACTTATCTGGGGGCAGGAACAAAAAAAACAAAAACAATATGGGGTAGACATTAAAAAATAAAAAGAATGTGGTGGTGGATTTGGTACCACTACAATACAATTTTATTTTATTTTTACCACCAGAATACAAATTGAAAGTAGGGATTATTGTCATCCAATTTGTAAAAGTAGGGATTATTAGAATTCAATTTCCCAAAAACAATATTATTAAAAGTTAACAAAATGTGAAATATGGACAATTTAAGATAGTTATACTATTAGGAAAAAATATATACGCTAGGGTTAGTGGAAAGAATACTATGAACTTACGACTTTGGCCCTGTTTTTTTTTATGCGGCCGGCAATCTGCGGTGTCATAACCCACCATACTTTGCCACAACCCACCACAACATACCATTCGACCACAATTAACCACAACCCACCACAAATTACTTTTTCAAATTTATTATATATCTTCAATATAAATTTTCAATCAATATTTTTTCAACTCACTTTTTCCAATACAATACTTTTTTAATACGAACTTGTGGGCATATAAGACTTAATATTACGAACTTTTGATTTGGTGATTAATAATACGAACTTTGGCCCCCTGTTGCCCCCAATAGTACGCCACCAAGTTAAGTTGAACTTAACTCGGTAGCAGTCTGACGTGGTGGTGGAGGCACACGCCTGGTTATTTTGACTTTATCACTCCATCCACGTTGACTTAAAAAATAATACGAACTTTTACCTATGTTGTTATGAATAATACGAACTTTTTCTCTCTCTAAAAATTTCAGATCTCATTTTTACTTATTCATCTTCTTCAATCATCCCCCTCATGTAACAGTGGGGTTTGTGAGACCTCGGTTTTTATCGTTCTTTCTCAGGGAGCTGGCGGCCTTGGTCATAGAAACTGGGTCAATGGTCGGGTCGAGATTGCTAAGGTAAGATATTTGGTTGAAAGAGGCGGTCACGAAGCAACAAATAAAACTAAGGTCGGTCAAGGAATGGAAAATTGGCTTCAGAGGCTTTTCGGGATGCAAACGGGGATGAGGAAATGAGTTTTGCAACAAGGGAATAACAAGGAGGGAGAATCAAGTGGCAATTCCGTTTGAAAATACCCACCGAGCTTCCTCTTCCGAGGATAGCCTGGATTAACTTCCCCAAAGTCCATTGACAGACCCGGAGGGTTAATGAAACGGAATTTCCTAGTTAGCTTCTATTCACTTTCGTGAATAGAATACTAACTATCCCAATTCCCACCTTCAAACACAAGTGTTGGATGTATTCAGGAGCTTTCGAACTAAAATACATCCTACTTGAAGGAAGGATAGGAGTGGGAAATTGATTTCCCAACTAATTACTCACTAAAATTGCTAACCCAAACCTAATCACCCATTCACACCCTTAATTACCCCCAAACCCATAGGGTTTCTAGCCACTAATCATGATAAAAACTAAGCTAACAACATCCAAACCAAACCTAAACATGATTTCTAACATCAAACAACCATAAACAATGAAATAACAAGTAAAGCAATTAAGAACAAGCAAAGTAATTAGCAAGGTAATTAATAAAAGAGTTAAGGGAAGAGAATACTTATCAAAGTGTTGTAGATGAACAAAGGAAAGCAATAAAAAGATGATCCAACAATCTCTCAATTGTTTGAATCCCCAAATCTTCAATAACAAACACAAACCTCCAAAACCGTAGATTAATCTCTCACTAATCTCTCTCTAAAAGTCACTAATACAAAGCTGAAATAATAGAGTCTAAGTCTCGAATCCCCCGGATCGAATCTCTTCAAAATCGCAGCAAAAGAGCTATTTAAACAAGTGAAAACAGTTGGCCAAAACGTGGCGCTTCAAGCCGAAGAATCGCAACCCAGCAGGGGGGACGCGACCAGCGAAGACTCCCCAGGCGATTTCTCCTTCGCGGCGCCGTGGGTACGGTCCCACTCGGCCCCAAATGTGTTTTGGGCGTAGCGGGCGCTACGCCATTCGTGGCGGGCGCTACGCCATTCGTGACGGGCGCTACGCCTTGGCTTTCCTTCCCTTTATTTCTTCCTTCTTTCCGAAGCATGTAACGTCCGATCCGAGGGTCGTAGCAGGTGTTACTTCACTAATTGACACCAAAGGTGAGGAAAGTGGTCCCGGGTCAACTCCGCCTCGGCTTCCGGTACGGCTCGGCTCGGGAAATCACCAAAAAATGCTATAAAAAAGACCGTTTTGCTACGTTTTGAGTAAAAACTCCAAAATCTACAAAATAACCAAAAACGCATTAAAAACTATGAAATTAAACCACGAAACGAGTTAAAAGCCTAAGGATTTATGCGGTATTTAGACACAAAATTGGGTCTAAACACCTCCCCATTCTCAGAAAACCCTAGAATACCAGAACCCTAATTTCTTCATCTCATCCCTCCTTGAGCCTAATTTCCAACTCCAATTCCAATCACACCCAGATTTCGATTTCCAAATGTCATTTTTAAACCTCCCATTGGCATTCTCATTCCCAACAACCCCAATGTCATTTCCCCACTCACCATATCTCATTCCCAACTTCCTTTGTGCATTTGCTAGGATTTTCAGTGGGGTGCTTACTTGCGGGCATAGGAGATTTGTCCTTTCTGCCCTTTATGATCCACTCAAAGGGGAGACGATGCAGAAGCATTTGCAGGAAGCAGAAATACATTCATTGTATCTGATGATGGGTCAGGGTTTGAAGTCTGTGGAGTCTGTGAGAGCTGGGAATGTAGTAGCCATACGGGGACTTGGCCAGCACATACTGAAGAGCGCTACCCTATCATCAACCAAAAACTGCTGGCCTTTCTCGAGCATGATGTTTCAGGTTTCCCCGATGCTGAAAGTTGCAATTGAGCCCTCTAATCCTACTGACATGGGCGCACTCATGAAGGGATTAAAACTGCTGAATCGTGCTGACCCTTTTGTGGAGTTGGAAATGAGATCTGGTGAGTGGGGGAATGACAATGAGGTTATTGGGAATGAGATGTGAATGGGAGATTTGAAAATGACATTTGGAAATCGAAATCTGGGTGTGATTAGAATTGGAGTTGGAAATTAGATTCCAGAAGGGATGGGATGAAGAAATTAGGGTTCTGGTGTTCTAGGGTTTTCTGGGAATGGGGAGGGTGAGGATTGAAGAAGATGAAGAAGTAAAAATGGGATCTGAGATTTTTAGAGAGAGAAAAAAGTTTGTATTATTCAGAACAACATAGGTAAAAGTTCGAATTATTTTTTAAGACATCGTGGATGACGTGGTAAAGTCAAAATAACCAGGCGTGTGCCTCCACCGTCACGTCAGACCGCCACCGAGTTAAGTTCAACTTAACTCGGTGGCATAGTATTGGGGGCAACAGGGGGTCAAAGTTCGTATTATTAATCACCAAATCAAAAGTTCATATTATTAAATCTTATATGACCAAAAGTTCGTATTATTTAGAAAAATAAGAGTTAAGAGGAGTAAAAGAAGGTAAATCACACTCTGCTTTACTCCCCTTTATCCCTTCTTACTGCCTTCCCAAGCAGGGGTAGGGAGGAGTAAACATCCTTCTTAACTCCCCCTAACCCCTCCTAACTATTCTCCCAAGCAGAGCTTAAGGTCTTCAACTTGACCTTAGGATATTCGGATGACGTCAAGGCGCAACATCGATCATACACTGAATCATGCATCGCACAATACAATATATAAGAGAATACTAGCAAAAGTACAACAAACAACATGAGTATTCCCTTAAATTTAGCCCATGTCGTAGAAAAATTGAAGGAATGATCAAATGAGGTAGACCACACAAATTTTCTAGACATTTTCCCAAGGTATGGACAAGAAGGGTCAAACGAAGGTCCTCTATAATCACCTAGAGAACTAAGGCATGCATATTTGTGGGAGAGGGTAGACTGAAGTGAGGGAAAAGAATCGCATGAAGGAGAGACGGAGATACATTCTTGACATAATCAAAAGAGAAAGTGCAACATTCAGGATCATAACACAAAGAAAATGATTCGTATTCACACAAAGATTGTAACACCCCAACACCCTTAACCACAAGATTAACACAACAACTCAAACTAAACCTGTGATTAGCGCAGCGGAACACCTTAGGGTGGAGGTATTACCGCCGTCCCCACTCGGGACAAGGCAACAACCCAAAAGAACATCATTAAAACATATAAACATTACATACTATACTTCCAAAACATAACTTCATACCTAAAGATGAATCTCCAAAGCATAACCATCAAACTTTAAACAACCATTACAGAGGACAAGTACAATCCTTCTTCCTTAAGCATGGGTACTTTAAAACGTGCGACACCCAAGTCGACCAAAATACTTTCAACCATGACTACCTTGCTTGCAACACGTGTCTACCCTTGCTTGCCTTTGCCTTTACCTTGGGAGCTCGGACCTCCTATAGCAAAACATTAAAACAACATAAAAGTGAGTGGGGAAACACTCAGCACGTAAACCTCCAACACGTCAAACCATTCGAAAACGGTTTTAGTGCCGGCGCTTAAATTCATTTTGAAAACGGGAAGGGGATAACATGATTGAAGTAGCTTGAAATCATAAAGAACATGTCACATGAATTTAGAAGTAAATACATAAAGTCAAGAGTTTTGGTCCCTTACGATCGATGCCAAAGCATCTCACACACGCGCATGCCCAAACCGATCTAAATTTGGAATGGGTGACTGTTAAGCAGTCGACACTGGCCAGGTCTAGGACACTCTGATCAGGAGCATCAAAAGGCTAGCACTTTCTCGTAACTAGCTAGAATATAAAACATAGAATACATAAAATGGGACCACTTAAAACCATGAAATAATCATAAAAGCATAAACTTAGCATAAACCGTAAACATAAAGGAGCGAAGAGTTGGACAATTCGCGTACCTTGGATTAGACGAAAGCTTTAACGACGAGCCTCGAGCTTGAGATGGCGTGGGCGACTTGGAAACTATAAGGAATTTGTAATGAGAGCGTAGAGAAATCGGTAAGGTTCGTGTAATTACATAAAATAGAACTAAATACTTAAACTTGTCTCATAAAAGGTAAGAAAGGAAATAAAATTTCAGATTTCAGTAATTCGCCGTTTCGGCGATAACTTGGGCTAGAAAACTCGGATTTTTGCAAACGAATACTTTTCGAAAAGGGAAAATCATGCTCAACAATTTTGTCAACTGGCCCAAAAGCTAGAAATGAAAGGAAGGGCTCGGAGAACGGCCCGGACAGAAGCAGTGCAAGAAGAAATTATAAACGGCTTAAAAACTTGGAGTGGAACTCATGGTGAAGATTGAATAGGATTAGAGAAGGTTCATGACTTATGAGGCATTCTCAACCATTGGCTTGAAGGAACATATAATTAGAGTACTTGAAGGTTCAATAAAGGAACTATTCGCTTAATGAAAACGTGAAGACACGTCGTAACGACGGAAATTTAGGTAGGGTCGTTTTTATGGATTTGGAGACGATTTATGAATCGATGAACGGTGAATCGGATATAATGAAAGAATGAGCTTATGGATACTTAGACATAGAGGGACTCATAATCTTGCTAAGAACACATGTGTACCCTTTAGCCATCAACAATACTTAAACAAATCCCAAAACTCACTCATTAAATCCATGGTTTGCTAAGGTATCTATAATCCTTTAGCCGGTATTCTTCAACATCAATCTAGCTTAAATTAGCTTAGAAACTCATCCAAACTATCTTAACAATACTACAAAGGTTACAACCTCATAAGAACTCCTTATAAGACCCAATTTGCACATTTTAGGCTAAAATAGCAATAAAATTTCTGGGCAGAAACTTGTTGGTCGGGCCCTGAACATAGCTTCATATCTCACTCTCCCGATATCGTATGGCCACAAACTTTATGTTTCCGGAAAGCTTGAAGAATGGCCTAAAACTTTTATGTTCACTCTCAGAGCCAATAAGGTACCTAAACTGACGTAAAATGCCTATCAACCTACTGACTCAGAAAAACGTATAACAAGGTACACCTTCACGGTTTTGGTCGTAATTCGGGCTATACATGCCGGATTGTCGAAATTCCAAAGCCTATAGTTAGCTAATGACTTGGACTACCATTTCCAGTAAAAATCTGGGCAAAACTCCCATTTCATAACCTCTATAAAAATCAGACATCAAAACAGAAACTTCTTTGGCCTTTTAATTTAACATGCATGCTCTTCTTTGACCTCAACTTGCATCAATTCTTACCCAAACCTCAAATTAGCCCTTACTTATAGCTTTTCCAGAATTAAAAGCTCAAAGAATACTCAACCAAGCTCACAAAACTCACATGCAACCATAGATTACACAAGCAAAAACATCCAACACTTAAATTAGCCCATAAATCAACAATTCCACCCCAAATTCATATCATCCAAGAGTAGAAACTTAAATAACATATAACTCACTTCCAAACAGCCCCTAAATCATTAATTTAGCCATTAAAATCCACATGCAAGTTAGAACTTTCTTTACTCATCAAGAACTAACAAGAATTACTTCCACTTTTCACCAAATTAACATGCATCTCTTCACCAATTCAAACCCTAACTTAACCACAACTTAAATTCATGCTTGATAAACATAAAGGAGATGAAAAACATCAAGAAAACATAAATTGGAAGCAGAATTTCATATTATAAACAAAAGAATTGGGTTAGGGTTTGAGATTATACCACTTGAACTTTGAGGTGAGAGATTGAACAAGAGAAGGGGGGAAGGAGCGGTGGCCGGCGTGGGTGGCCGTCGGCGCCGGCGAGCTCGCCGGAAAACACCAGGGAGGGCGGCAGGAGGGGTGGCGCACGGCTGGAGAGAGGAGAGGGTGAGGGAGTGTGTTTGAGAGTTGTGATAAAATCTGATTTGGAAATGGAAAATAAACCCCCTTTAACCCCCCCTAACATATAAATACACCCCTAAAATAATTAACTCTTCTAATAGTAATTAACTTAGATAATTAGGGTTGTAATTTAGTTAGGTAAAATAATTGGTAAACAACCCAAATAAATTTATAACATAAGCTTGATAATATAAATTTAGTATACAACTAAATAAAATTTCCTTGGAATAAAATTGGGTGGAAGACTAAGATTAAAATTACGTAAACTAAATTGATAGAACATACTAATAAAATAATTTGGGCCATAAAATGTACTTGGGTGGATCGAGTAGTATAAATCGTAAAAGAAACGGAATTGAGAATAATATAACCTTCCTCGGTTTTAAACGTAAAAATTTTAGAACATAAAATAAATTATATAACTTATCGTAAAATATTCATAACCTCAAAATAATGTTCGTAAGGTAAGATAACATAAAATTAACCCATTAACCAGCGCCTTGCTCGAGACCTGTCACGCATAAATAAATAAAGAGAGAAAAAAAAACGTAACAACCAATATAACAATAAACACGTCATAAATAGAGAAACTTTAATTAGCGTAATTCGGCTAATCAACGTACTTAGGGTCTTAATTAATACGGGTTTAGGGTGGGTCGTTACAAAGATGCATCATTAATAGCAAGGTTCATATCATGAGAAGAGGACTCACGTGCTAATGAGGGAGAAAAATAGTCATAATCGCTATCCTCCCTGTCACACAAAGGAGGACTAGGAGTAGATACATAGATACATCCAACGAACAATCCTTAGGTGAAGGAAGTTCTAGCCTATGTTCACTATCATACAAATAAGGCGTATCGTTGTTTAATTGGTACACGAACAAACCCAAGTTAGAACCAATCGATTTAAGACTATTTGTTGCTCTCGACAAACACTCCTCATGAAGGTTCATTACACTGTCAACAAAGGTTGAAAAAGCAACGTACATCAATGCAACGGTTGGTAACATTAGCAGACGAATCAAATGGAGCATAGAAAGAAGGGACATGCATCAAGAACTAAGGGGAAGGGGTACAAGAATTCACATATTGTTCACCATAGAAAGATTTAGCATGAAAGGCACATGGGTCGTCGAAAGAAGAACTCGAAGAACAACAAGCCTCCTGGGTGTGGATACATGTTCCTATGTCCCAAAGTTTGGCTTTTGACAGCGTTTTGGGAAATAGTGACTTGGATACAGGTTCCTAAATCCCAAAACAAGAGCTTTCTAGCTGCTTGATACTCTTGTATTCCTTGAACTATCATATCTTTTATTTCTTGTGGAGCAATAGTCGTGTTGCTACTACCGTCCTTTTCAGTCTTCTTCTCGTTTTCATGAAGTTGAATGGCGAGGATGACAATTTCAACCTCCCTTTCTTTGAGCTTCCTTTGAAGCTCTTACATTTGTTCCTCAAGAGAAGGGGCACTAGTCATGAGAACCGACATGCATTGTGATTCGTCATCCTGGGCATGTATACCTTGTGAGTCGATGACATAAGTTTGCTCTTCTTGGAAGAGAACTCTTAATTCATAATTGGTAGGACTCATGTCCTCTCCTCCATCCCCGAATTGTTCTTCGTAGGGGTGTTCATTGGTTCAAACACAGACTATATCGAAACTCAAAAACTAAAAAACTTGGATCGAAGATCGGACAACAGGTGAACATTCCGTCCGAGTTTTTTTCGGGTTTAAATCAATCCATACCGAAACTTGAAAAGTGAAAAAATTGGACCGAAGACGAACCGATTTTTATTCGGTCTGAGTTTTCGATCCTTTTTTTTGGGCCAATCAATTTAAATTGAAATATGAATAGTCTTATTTCTCACTGAAACGTTCCGTAAGTAAATTTTCTCGAAAAATATTTTTGTGGAAAAAACCAAACACATCATTATAATATTTTACTCTCAATTCTCCAACTTTTTAAAACGCATTTCTCCGAGAGTTTGTTGTTGTTGTACTCTCAATTTTCAAACTAAAACCAACAAATTCTCATTCCATCTAAAAATAATAGTCTTTCGCACTTTTAAGGTCAATCTTATTTAATATTTTTACAAACAATATCACTTTCTAATAATATTTTTTATTATGAATCTAGTGATATACTCCCTTTGTTCCATATTAATTGTCACTTAATTGGTTATTACGGTATCCGATATCACTTTTCGATTGATAATTCTTATATAATGTTTTATTAATAATTACAATAATATACTTTTAGGATAATATTTCTCGTTACGAATATAATGATAATTTTATATAACAAGTTATTGTATATATTAAGAAATTTATAGTCCAAATTTCTAAAGTTTGACTGCACAATTTCCAAAGACCACAGGAAGTACTCCCTCCATTTTTTTTAATTGCCGCCTTGGTAATTGTGTTAAAAACTTTGACCGCTAATATCTTAATTTGTACAATGATTTATCGTACAAAATTGATGTTGTTCGATTCGTTATAAAAAATATTATTAGAAAAGTATAATATCGTAGATCTATAAAAGTATTATGTGTGAAATTGTTGACTAAAGACGGACCCCAAAAAGCGTGAAAGATAAATAAAAGAACGGAGGGAGTAAGAAACATTAAAATACAGTATTATGTGATTGAACGGCGTGGGTGGATCCCCATTGAAGCCAAGGGTATCCACGGACACCCCAAGTTCCGAAAAAAAAATTTAAGTAACATATTATATTTTAGGAGATTATTGTATATTTGCGTTAAGTGAACGCCCTACTAATGACCCAAAAATATTAATAACGGTGTCTAATTCAGCACGATTGTCAAATTATCCAAAATATTATTAAGTGGACACCGCTAATTTCATAGTCTAGATCCATTGGACTGTCGGAGGGAATATATCCTACCCCTAGTCCTGAGTATTATGTGAATCATAAAAACTTATTACCTCCGTTCCATAATACTTGTCCATCTGGATAAAATTTAAAAAACCAATAAAATGAAGGGTTTTGCCTCAAAATAATCCAAAGTCGGGGGTCATTGGCTGAAAATAATCCGAACTCACTTTTTGGCCAAAATAATACAAACTTTTAACATATTTACTCATACTAAACTGAAATTGATTTCCGATGTCGAAATGCCGATCGACTGGGCAACCTGAGCACGTGTTTTTTAATTTACTTAAACTCATAATGACAGGACAATGGATTAAAAATAAAAACACTTTAACATAATAAATTTAGTCTTCCAACCCCAAAAATTTAAAATTTGACCCAACCCTAACTGTTTGCCTTTTTTTCTAATTCTTCTCAGTCTTCTCTCTCCTTCTTCGTTATCTTTTGTAGACCCTAGTCAGCATTCCGAAGCTGGAAATCGATTTCGGTTTAGTCCGAGTAAATAAGTTAAAAGTTTGAATTATTTTTAGCCAAAAAGTGAGTTTGGATTATTTTAGCCAATGACCTTCGATTTCTGATTATTTTGAGCCAAAAACCCTAAGATGAATTGGTTAAGTGTTGTTTAGAAAGTTGAGAAATATGAGTATTAAATTGAATGAATATCTTTCTCCCTCACATTTTCTCTCTTTATATGACAAAAACTAATAAA
This sequence comes from Portulaca oleracea, assembly GCA_029582165.1. Classification (NCBI taxonomy): domain Eukaryota; kingdom Viridiplantae; phylum Streptophyta; class Magnoliopsida; order Caryophyllales; family Portulacaceae; genus Portulaca; species Portulaca oleracea. Next base: position 41,310,876 of record CM055872.1, on the reverse strand, counting down.
AAAGTAGTTAGTTGGAAAAAGTTGCATTGAAATTACAAAGTAACAAGTATTACTCCCTCCGTTTTTTTATTTGTCTTTCACGTTTTTTGAGGTACGTATTTAATCAACAATTTTACACATAATACTTTTATAAAGATCTACGATATTCTACTTTTCTAATAGTATTTTTTATAACGGATCTAACAACATCAATTTTGTATGATGAATCATTGTACAAATTAAGATATTAGCGGTCGAAGTTTTTAACACAATTAACAATGTGACAATTAAAAAAACGGAGGGAGTATAGGACAAAAAAAAAGTTAGTTAAAGTGACAATTATTATAAGACGTAAATACTTCATCCGTTTCATATTAATTGTCATAATTTTGACTTTCACGGTGTCCAATATCACTCTTTGATTGATAATCTCTTACATAATATGTTATTGACAGTTGCAATATTATTCTTGTATGATGGTATTTTTCGATACGAATATAATAGTGATAATTTTATATAGCAATTCATTGTATATATTGAAAAATTTATGGTCAAAATTTTTAGAGTTTGACTGCACAATTTTCAAAGACGATAATTAATATGGAACGGAAGGAGTAGTATGTTGAAAAAAAAAATAATAATACAGTACCCAATTTTTTTTAAAATAAAATGAGGAATTTCCAACTAAAAAGGCAGACACCCGTTGTGGCAAAACGCACTCCCAAAAAATCTGTAGAGAGACGACAGACAGGCGAAATGGCCTGGCTGGTCTTCAAAAGCTCCCCAACCGTACCGTAATAATCATCCTTCCCATTTTCATCTCTGCCTTTCTTTTATTTTCCCACCCAAAAAAAATAAAAACAAAATAACCACAATCATGCAATGCAACTATACCTCCACGCGCGAGAACACGCGAAGATACTCCACGCTGTCCAGTTATTCCACGTCAGCTTTTTTGTCTTTCCAAAATACCCCTAATACTTATCCGTAAAAAAATATTAGGAGGTGCCCACATTTTTAAAACATATTTTTGATATTTAAATTTTCAAAACTCATTTATGGGTATCATATAATTTTTAGTTCGTAACTTTTTGATAGTTTTTCGGTAATAAAACTTGAAAATTCCAATATATTTAGGAAAGAAGTTTGTAATTGGAAAATTGGAAAATACATAATCCAAACTTGAGTAAATTACATTTACTCTACCTGACATGTGTGGTAATAATTTTTGCACACCCGATATTTGGGAAATAATTTTCACCCTACCTGACATTAAGTAGAAGTGATTTTTAGTGGCCAAATCCGATCACTTTTCATCAGAAATAAAACGATAAAAGGATCATTTAAGTCATTTCCTTTTAAATATTAATGGACAACATGATACATTCACATAGTCATATAGGGACATTATTGTATTTCCTCATTTTCGATGAGAAGTGAAAAAATTTTACCGCTAAAAATCACTTTCACTTAATGCCAGGTACGGTAAAAATTATTTCCTAAATGTCGGGTGTGTAAAAATTATTACCACAAATGTCAGGTAGGGTAAATGTAATTTACTCATCCAAACTTTGAAATACTTAAAAAAATAATCCGAATTTATAACTTTGCATAGATGAACTGAACTTTAACCCCTATTATTTTTAATATCCACCACCTAGTTAAACTTGACCGGAAAATGATGGTATTATACGTGGAGTTTTTTGGACCTAAAAAACAGAGTTGAAAGTATGCCCTACTTGTAATATCGCCACTATCACGTTACTTTTCGAATGAATTTAACTAAATGATTAATGCTAAAAATAATAAAGGTTAAAGTTCACCTCATCTGTAACAAAGTTGTAGTTTTGAATTATTTTTTTCTAATTTCTTTTTGTAATTTACGTGTACCTTATATATGTCTATAATCCAATTTCCACTTAAATATATCAGGTTATTCAAGGTTTATGGCCGGAATCTGACCCTACCCGAATCTACCAGAAAGTTTAAGGCTAAGCCTAGAATTTTCAAACTTAAAATATAAATAAACCCAAAATCGACTCATGCCAAACCCGACCTACTCGCCCAAATTGACAAATCTGTCTATAATCCAATTTCCACCTAAAACAATCAGATTTTTAAAGTTTTATGGCTGAAAAGATATCAAAAAGTTACAAATTTAAAAATATAAGATATTTATAAAATAAGTTTTGAAAATTTTGAATACCAAAAAAATAATTTTCCGAAAATATGTGATAACTCCGAGTATTTTTGTGCGTATCCGTTGAAGGGGGCGCTTTTTCCCATCTCGGGCCAACAAACCACACCTTATTTACTTTTCCTTTTTCCTTTTCTGCTCGGCTTTTACTCCAAAACGTCGCCGTCGCATCGGTTAACCTACCCCCGCTTTATTTTGAAGTTTGTAGAGAGAGAAAAAAGATAGAGAGAGAAACAAAGAGGGGATTGGGTACGAGTTGGACGCCGAGTCAAACAACTCCTACCTTCTTTGACTGAGTCACCACCTCAACTCGCCTCAACTCGTTACTCTCTCTCTCTCTCCTCTCTCTTTCTCTTTCTCTCATTCTTTCTCTCGCTTTTCACTGTAACAATTACCAAAGCCAGCGGAGGAAGAAGAAGAAGTTGAAGATCTGCTCGAGTTCGATCCATTTCGAGTTTTCGTCGTAGTCGAAAAGTTCGTTTCTGCGGGGGTTTTGGCTTTGTTTCATCAGTTTAGGGTTTGATTCTTCACAGGAAAGAGTATTCATTCGATCGGTGTTAAAAATTCGTGATATTCGCTGATTTCGTCGAGTTCTGCATGTGATTCCTCAGTTTGAGCTTCGTTATCGAGGATTCGGAGGAGTATCTGTTCGATTTCGAGCATTTTCATGGAGTTTCTGCTGTGATATCTTCAATCGAGTTCGTTCTTTCATAGGAAGAGAGAGAGTAGCTTCCGAGGTTGAAGATGATGTCGAGGGGGTTTTTGGGGTGGTCGCCGCCCCACATACAGCCATTGACGCCGGTGTCGGAGGTTTCGGAGCCGCCGGAGTCGCCGTCTCCGTACGCCGACCCTAACCCCGACGGTCCCGCGGGGACGGCGCCGGACGTGGAGGACGAGGTGGCGGACGAGGAGGAGGACGAGATCGAGCCGCCGCCTGCGGCGGTGCCTTTTTCGAGACTTTTCGCATGCGCCGACCGATTTGACTGGTTTCTGATGGCCGTCGGATCTCTCGCTGCTGCTGCTCATGGGACTGCGCTTGTGGTGTACCTCCATTATTTCTCCAAGATCATACAGCTTCTCTCGCTTAAGCCTTCGGATGAGTTGCATCATAAGTTTCTTGAGGTATGTTGGGAAACGGGAAACCCTAATTGGAGTCAACTGGTGGTGAATTGTGTTCGTGGGTTTGAATGTGTACTGAAAATAGGTCGTTTGTAGGTCTTTTGGGGGGGGGGGTTGTTTGAAATGTATTGTGGGAGTAGTACGTGAAATTCTGTTGGATGTTTTGAGGGTTTTTGTTTGAAATGTGTAAAAAAGCCTAATTTTGAAAAATTGAGAGAGGGAGGAGATGATGAGATGAGGATAGAAGAGGTATAGATTAATTAGAACCTATGTTACTCCACCTCTTCATTTTCCTTGCCGTATCCGTGTTGGACCCTTGATACTCGGTAAAGGGTACGACACTTGACACTTCAAATTACGATGAAAATGTATCAAATTTCTTTAAAATAGCCTAATCTGACACATGTCCGACATAGACACGCGTACCCGAGTCCAAGTACCATAGGTTAGAACACGATAGAACACTTAATTAGGACGAGGATAAGCATGGTTGGATGAACTTTGGATGAAGAACACGTATGAAAGGTCTTAGTTACAATGAGAGTCCATTTTGTAACTTGGAATTGGAAGTAATAAGCTTGTTTGCTAGCTAGCACATTTGTGGGAAGAACTGTCAGCTGTGGAAGAAAATGAATTCATTTTCAAGTTATAACCGCACGAATATCTGTAATATCTGAAGAGTTTTTGTGACCATGTTAGAATGTGTAGACTAATTCTTCCATTTTTATTTTTACTTTTAGTTTTTTTTTTTAAAAAATTATTTTTTAGTGCTGTGTTTGAGTCTTGTGGAATTTATGCCTTTCTTGAGCAACCCACACCACTGGTATTGTTGTTTTTGCTCAGTTGTTATCTGTCATCATCATTGATAAATTGAATCGTGAATTGTGGAATAGCTTGTTGGAGTTTAGTAGTTCTTGTTGCACTGCTACCATGCGTCTAGGATGAAGTCCTTGCCAGATTTTTAATTTGTAAAATGGAAAATGCAATCTGGGATTTCTTTCTCTAACCCGGTCATCTTCTATTGCAGCTTGCTATGAGGATTCTTTACATAGCTGCAGGTGTGTTTGCTGCTGGTTGGATTGGTAAGTTGCCTTCTGATTAACTGCAGGGTCTATATCATAATGTATGATTGTTGAAGACACCACTGCTAACAGTATTCAGTTTAACAGAGGTCTCCTGTTGGATTCTTACTGGAGAACGGCAGACTGCTGTCATCAGGTCAAAGTACGTACACGTATTACTTAACCAGGATATGAGTTTCTTTGACACCTATGGAAATAATGGGGACATAGTTAGCCAGGTCTTGAGTGATGTGTTGCTTATTCAATCTGCATTAAGCGAGAAGGTACTCAGAATCTTGTATGCTTTTTGCAAATAAGGGCATCAAATTCATTTTTTTGCTAAAATCTAATTCCCACCTGATATTTTTTTTTTTGGTTTTGTTGTGGCAGGTTGGAAACTATATCCACAACATGGCAACGTTTTTCAGTGGCCTTGTTGTCGGTTTTCTCAACTGTTGGCAGATTGCCCTTATTACGTTAGCAACAGGGCCCTTCATTGTTGCTGCTGGAGGGATTTCAAATATATTTCTGCACAGACTTGCTGAGAACATCCAGGATGCATATGCAGAAGCAGCAAGCATCGCTGAACAGGTTATTTCTCTTGACATTGAACACTACCATAATGAATCTTTGAGTAGGGTACAAATTTAAGAACCGGATGATACTTTTTTGGATGGATTTCTTGAAATAGTGAGGATTCCTAGCTTACTAGGGTTACATGATTCATATGAATGGCTTTCTTGGAACATGTGTAGGCTAATACAAAGAGCGCATCAAAATATAAGTGGTACAAAAAGACCAAACGGCTATGAATCAATTATGAGCTTGCATTAAAACATAAGTGATAGGAAAAGACGAACAACTACGAACTAATTATGAGCTCTCATTTTTGTCATCCCCCTCTGCATTTTATAGTTAGAGTAGAGACTAAGCTGCAACCACTCTGTTATTGTTTTTGCTTTATGTTGTTTTTGTAAGCTATGGTTATTATTTACTTGCAAATTCTCAAATGCAATTCCTCCATGGTCCGTGAACAACTATTTAGGATCTTTGATCTCAACTGCAATTCCTTTGTGTTTCAAAACATTAAGGCTTGATTCCACTCATTATCAGAACTTCATAAGAGAGGGTGGGGGGGGGGGGTGTTAATTTTTTGCACCAATGCATTATTCAGAGCAGACAGGCAAAAATACAAACCATCCACAAAGTCTACTACATCAATAGAAATTGTTAATTTCCATGTTAGGGTCATGTAAATGTCCTTTGCGTGAAACTTGTATTCCACATTGAGGAGCTATCGAAATGGTGGTTGGCAAGGAAAGCATATGGATTTTGAATCCAGGTATCAATTATACATGTGTACATTTTTTTCGTTTTTCACTTGTTCGCAGTGGACCCTCACGATGGTTACTATTTATCAAGAAAGCTCTCCTGTAACTGTGTTTTTTCTTTGTGCTTGTCAATGAAACTGTGGTTTTTCTTCCTGATAGAACTTCGGATGCTACTTCGGATGCTGGATGAAAATGAAAATGTACTTGTATCTAGCAAAATTTTCGTGCTTCTGTTGTTCGGGTCTATGATATGTCTAATTTTGGCAACAACCAGTTGGCTGTTCGTAAATCTATTGTTCCTTTTTTGGGTTGCATTTTATCAAATTGTAGTAATGTTTTTCAAAATATTGTGCAGGCTGTGTCTTACATTAGGACATTGTATGCATTTACGAATGAAACTTTGGCCAAGTATTCCTATGCCACTACTCTTCAAGATACTCTCAGATATGGGATTTTAATAAGTCTTGTACAAGGGCTGGGGCTTGGCTTTACATATGGGCTAGCAATATGTTCTTGCGCACTGCAGCTTTGGGTGGGAAGATTTCTGGTAATTCATAACAAAGCTCATGGCGGTGAAATCATAGCTGCGCTCTTTGCTGTGATTCTAAGTGGCCTGTAAGCATCTTTTGTCTTTTAGTTGTTTCTGTATGCATAATTGTATATCATTGTTGTGATATCCACTTTTTGTCTGTGTTCAGTGGGTTGAATCAAGCTGCAACAAACTTCTATTCATTTGAGCAAGGGCGGATTGCAGCTTATAGACTTTTTGAAATGATAAGCCGTTCATCTTCTAGCACGAATCATGATGGTGGTACCTTAGCTTCAGTCCAGGGAAACATTGAGTTTAGAAATGTGTATTTTAGCTATCTGTCTCGTCCAGAGATACCAATCTTGAGTGGGTTTTACCTCACTGTTCCTGCTAAAAAGGCTGTGGCACTTGTAGGCAGAAATGGCTCAGGGAAGAGCAGTATTATCCCCCTCATGGAGCGATTTTATGACCCCACATTAGGTAATTCCACATCAGTTGTTTTTCAACAGTCAAGAATATCATACTTGTCTCTTAATATTGTGTGCTAGTTGTGATCATGCACTCCCTCGAAAGTTGGTGACAATTTTCTTATGTTGGTGCAGGCGAAGTCCTTCTTGATGGTGAGAACATTAAAAACCTCCAACTAGAATGGCTAAGAAGTCAAATTGGTCTAGTCACCCAGGAACCTGCATTGCTAAGTTTGAGCATCAAAGAAAATATTGCTTATGGACGCTCTGCTACATTAGATCAGATTGAAGAAGCTGCTAAAATAGCACATGCGCATACCTTTATCAGTTCACTAGAGAAAGGATATGATACCCAGGTAAATTTGTTATATGTGACATGCTATCTCCCCCATTTCGCAAGAAAGAGACCCTCCTTTTTTTTTTTTTTTGGCTGCTGTTACAATGAATTGTGCATTCCAGGTGGGGCGGGCAGGTTTGTCATTGACAGAAGAGCAGAAGATTAAGCTTGCAATCGCGAGAGCAGTGCTTTCCAGTCCTTCCATTCTGCTTCTTGATGAAGTCACTGGTGGACTTGATTTTGAAGCTGAAAGAGCTGTCCAGGAGGCCTTGGATCTTCTAATGCTCGGACGTTCCACAATAATCATAGCAAGGAGGCTTAGTCTAATCAGGAATGCTGATTATATTGCTGTCATGGAGGAGGGTCAACTTGTAGAAATGGGTACTCATGAAGAATTGCTGAGCTTGGATGGTCTTTATGCTGAGCTTCTCAAAAGTGAGGAGGCGGCCAAACTTCCAAGGAGGTATGGCTTGTCTGAACTGTTCCGAATATATATCTATATGTGGTAAAATCGTATTTTATGGTTGAAAAGGGTACCTTGCCATTTGTGATTGCATTGTCGATCAATGAGTATGACAACCATTTGGTCCGCTGTAATATCTACATGGAACTTGGAAGCATGTCTTACCTGTAGTATGCAAAGTTCATTTGTTTATTTTTAGCATTTTTCTTGTTTTAGGATGCCAGTGAGGAAGTACAAAGAGAGTTCCACGTTTCAGATTGAAAATGATTTATCATCAAGCCACAGCTTTCAAGAGTCATCGTCTCCCAAAATGGCAAAATCACCATCTCTTCAAAGGGTTTCTGCTGTTCATGCATTTAGAACATCAGATGCTGCCTTCAGTTCTGTAGAATCACCACAAGTTCGAAGCCCACCGCCAGAGCAGATGTGGGAAAATGGTAATGGCACATTATTAGATGGCACTGAGAAGGAGCCATCCATGACAAGGCAGGACAGTTTTGAAATGAGACTGCCTGATCTACCAAAGATTGATGTTCAAGGTGGGCGGCGTCAAAGCTCTAATGCTTCAGATCCTGAATCTCCAGTTTCACCGCTTTTGACATCTGATCCGAAAAATGAACGCTCCCATTCACAGACTTTTAGTCGCCCTGATAGTGATGTGGAGGACATGCCTATTAAGTTGAAGGAAACTCAGAATTCTAGAAATCCCAAGCCTCCATCATTTTGGAGGCTTGTTGAACTTAGCCTTGCAGAGTGGATTTATGCAGTCTTAGGTAGCATTGGTGCTGCTATATTTGGTTCTTTCAACCCTCTTCTTGCTTATGTCATCGCATTGGTAGTCACAACTTACTACAGATTTGGTGAAGGACACCACCTTCGACATGATGTTGACAAATGGTGCTTGATCATTGCAAGCATGGGCATTGTGACTGTGGTTGCCAATTTCTTGCAACACTTTTACTTTGGTATCATGGGAGAGAAAATGACTGAAAGAGTGAGAAGGATGATGTTTTCAGGTGAATAATCTTTTGAGTCCTGCATTTTCGTATATATAATGTTCTATTATTAATTCTTTTGGCAGCCCTTGGTGAGATTTGTCCTATATGTAATAATGAGTTATGTCGTCACTGCAGCTATGTTAAGAAATGAAGTTGGGTGGTTTGATGAAGAGGAAAACAGTGCAGACACATTGTCCATGCGCTTGGCAAATGATGCTACATTTGTGCGTGCTGCTTTTAGTAACCGCCTTTCCATTTTTATACAAGACAGTGCAGCCGTAATTGTTGCTATTCTTATTGGAATGTTGCTGCAGTGGCGGTTGGCTTTGGTAGCCTTAGCCACCCTCCCTATTCTGACCATTTCTGCAGTTGCCCAGGTTTGATTTTCTCCATCTCATGTTGATGTGTAATAGGAATGCAGGCAGTTATTTATTTGTAATGTTGAGATTGCTGATCACACTCCATATTATTTTTGTGAAAGTATATCATCACCTCGGGGTCAATTTTAACGCTGAAGATCTCTATCTTCTCATTTGCAAATCCTAGTATAATTTTTGCTGCTTTTCTCTGTGTCAATTTGGACCCAACTTCACTTCCTGCATGTTGACTTTATGTATGTAACTATCAATTGGTTTGATATGTGTGTGTCTGTTCCTTTGGTAAAGTATGTTTGTGCTGTCAGACCTCTGATTGCCATTGACCCCATTGTAGTTTTAAAAAGTTGTGAATGGCAATGAATATTAATGTTATATTATCATGATGGATGATGAAAATGCTGTATATATCTGAAGTCAAGTCTTTCCATTTCCAGATATCTAGGTCTTTTGTACTAAAATGATGCAATTTGCATCATATTTGATGTTACTCTAGTTAAGATTGTACTAACAAAGATCAAATGATTGGATGCATAGCTGGTATCCTATATATGACCATGTACAACCAAAATTCACTCTTATCCCCAAAACAGCTGCATCAAATGTCAAAGAGCTGAACTTCCCCTTATCCCATAGGAGGAACATTTTGATGAAATTGTCCTAGAAATGCTGGGGATGGGTTTCGACACCCTCAATTTATTATTATTTTTTTTATTTCTCTCCAAATTGTCTAAAAAACCACATGAAATACTTTCATGGCCTCCTAAGGCTGGATAGGGTTTTCAGTGGAATTAAAAACCTTTCAGTTACTAGAAGCTAGCTAGCGACCTACCCTTGGGGTCTGACAACAAAGTAGTAGTTAAGCTGGAGATCCATAATCCCTCACACAATTGGCCTTTCGGGTGGGGGGTGGTGTGTGTGTGTGTGGGTGGGTGGGTGGGGTGGGGGTGGGGGGGTGTTCTCTCCAACATCCTAACTTTGTGTGCATGACTAGTTGTGCCAAACAACTTTTATTTTAGGTCAAAATTGCCATCCCAACTTTTTTTTTTAAAAAGTCAAAATTGCCACTTAAGTTTTTAAACAAATCAAATTTGTCAAGGCAACATGTAATTGTGGGTAGAAGAAGAGTGTGTGACCTGCAATTGTCGGAGGCATAGCGTGTGATTCGAAGAACATGTTATTTCCCTCGAGCATTGATTTCTCTTTCTTCTTCCTTCTTCCTTCCATCTCGTCTTATTGTGCATGAATTATTCACACTTTCTCCAACAGTCTCTGACATTTAAGGGTTAAATTTATTCGAAAGTACCAGAAAGCTCCTAACTCAGTTTTGGGGTTCCAATGATAATGGATGTGCGATTTGGCAATGAAATTTTAGGATCCTTGAGAAAGTTGAAAAAGAAGAAAGATGATGAAAAAAGGGAGGGGAGGTGTGTGACTGGTATTTGCATCGAAGGATCCCAATTTTATTTGCATAACCCCGAAAAAATAAAGATATATTAAAAAAATAAACCTATAATAGCTGGTTGGTGAGGCACTTTTAGTCAATTTGAAATGTTGAGTGACAATTTTAATTAGTTTAAAAAGTTGAGTAGCAATTTTGACTAAAAAAAAGTCAGTTTGTATGGCAATTTTGACCAAAAATTGGGTGGCACAATCAATCATACACACTCCCAACTTCCTATCTGTTTTGCTCTTACCTTCTTTGGTGGCTGACAAATTGGAAGGAATTGAAAGAAATTATCTTTGGGGTTATTTAGGAGTGATTTCGAGTATCATTTTTTTATTTGTTTATTTTTTAATTATTATTATTATTTTGTCCGATCTACGGAATCAGTCTCTTTATGAACTTCGGTTCATGGGGGCAAGGTTGCCTACATTTGGATCCCCGGACCGCGTTCAAACGTGTTTTTGCTGGCAGGTTGTTGTTATTGTTGTTCGAATATCACTTGTTCATATTGGAGCATTGTGAAGCAGGCTTTTCTCCGAGTGCTTCTCATAAGATGTTTGATTTGCTGATTTGTACACCTTGTGTTTAGAGCTGCGTATCGGGTTTTGTTGTACAGAGTCAGTTGGGTGAATGTCCAAGTCTTTTGGACTCTGCTATTTAGTCTGATATGGTCTTTTCTCCAAGTGGTCATCATATGTTTTGAGAATTTATTCTTATTGTGTCACGTGCTGTCCTAGCGTTGTATGTTGGTCCTGGGCACACCCATTGAAAACAGTGTGTCCAAGTAACATAAATCAATATTAAAGTCACTTTCTACTGATCAAACCACCTTGATATTTCTAGTTGGTCTTGAAGTATCTAACAGGTTGCAATTGCAAAACCTTAAATTGTGCAGAAGTTATGGCTTGCTGGATTTTCCAGAGGAATTCAAGAAATGCACAGAAAGGCATCTTTGGTGCTTGAGGATTCAGTGAGAAACATCTATACTGTTGTGGCCTTCTGTGCTGGGAACAAAGTGATGGAGCTTTACAGAATCCAGTTGAAGAAGATACTCAGGAAGAGCTTCCTTCACGGAATGGCAATTGGTTTTGGCTTTGGTTTTTCTCAGTTCCTCCTCTTTGCTTGTAATGCAGTGCTGCTGTGGTACACTGCGTTATCTGTGAAGAAGAAGTACACTGATCTGCCGACAGCTCTCAAGGAATACATGGTGTTCTCTTTTGCCACATTTGCCCTCGTCGAGCCGTTTGGTTTAGCTCCTTATATTCTAAAACGTCGGAAGTCTCTCATCTCTGTGTTTGAGATCATAGACCGCGTGCCCAAGATTGAGCCAGATGATAGCTCCGCCTTGAAGCCACCAAATGTGTATGGAAGCATCGAGTTTAAAAATGTCGACTTCTGTTACCCAACTCGCCCGGAGGTTCTAGTTTTGAGCAACTTTAGCCTCAAAGTTGGTGGTGGTCAAACCGTGGCTGTTGTGGGAGTTTCGGGTTCTGGGAAGAGCACCATAATATCTCTGATCGAGCGATTCTACGACCCTGTTGCGGGTCAGATTTTCCTGGATGGAAAAGATCTGAAGCACTTTAACCTCAGATGGTTGAGGAGCCATCTGGGTTTGATTCAACAAGATCCAGTGATTTTCTCCACCACCATACGAGAAAACATCATCTACGCTAGGCACAATGCGAGTGAAGCTGAAATGAAAGAGGCTGCAAGGATTGCTAACGCGCACCACTTCATCAGCAGCTTGCCTCACGGGTACGACACGCATGTCGGCATGAGGGGCGTCGATTTGACTCCCGGGCAAAAGCAACGGATAGCGATTGCGAGGGTGGTGCTAAAAAATGCCCCGATTTTGCTGCTGGATGAGGCGAGCTCTGCCATCGAGTCAGAGTCCAGCAGGGTGGTTCAGGAAGCCCTGGACACGTTAATCATGGGGAACAAAACCAAAATTCTCATAGCCCACCGGGCAGCTATGATGAGGCACGTCGACAACATCGTTGTGCTTAATGGCGGGAAGATAGTTGAAGAAGGGACCCACGACGCGTTGCTCGCAAAGAACGGCCTGTATGTTCGGCTAATGCAGCCTCACTTTGCAAAGGGTCTACGCCAGCATCATCGCTTGATTTAAACATGATAGTTAAAAGCCGAAATACGGGTTAAAAAGCTGAACATGGTAAATAGTTTTCTGCACTTTGCCCTGGCATTTCTAATGTGATTATGGTTTTGGACCGGGCTAGTTTGACTTGTTTTAGGTACTTGGATGAATTGAGAAGATAACACGGTATGCTGTTGAGTAAGCCTTGTGCCACATGAAAATTTTACGGCCTCTGCAGGCGCGACCCGGTATGGATTCTAATTGGTCGTTTGGGGAGATGGATAGATGGTCTCCAAGTTTTGCAGAATGATTCTTTATCCTATTGTTCTACATATTATGTGTTGGGGGGAATTGTAATATTTTTTGGGTGGTTCGTTGTTTGTCTAGTTTTCGCATTTGTTGGAGATTTGTTTGCTGATGTAAAATTTCTTATAGTAGAAGCTTTGGTTGGAGTAGGGAGGTGAAACAGCTTGAGCATTAGTTGTAATTTTCTGTAAATAACACAGGAATTAGTGCGGTTCGTTGCAGTGTTGATTTGTTTTTTTTCATTCACAGTTTGGTAGTGTTGTTTTTTCACTGTTGCATTCTAGATGAGGCGTTTTCGCCTCCTGGTTCTGGTTCGCCTGCTACTCTGGTCTTTGTGTTCGACCAAATGATCAATGGAAGCTCTCTGGTGGGAAGTAAAGACATTGAACATTTGTTCGATTATCAGAGACCGAACCATATCTTTACTTGAGTGAGCTGCAATTGAGTGTTGTCATTCAATGTTGTTGTATACAATTCAAGTAGATTTGTAGCCTTGTAGGGAGGACAACTTGACAGTAGACACTAACAGGTAAGTTCTATTGCAATGCTTTTCTCAATATTTAGGTACCATTCTTTTCCATAGTACCATACTAGCATACTGGAGTTACTGTAATTTACCACATTATCCTCAAATTATCACATCTGACCCTATACTACATTTTAGTATTTTACCACAACTATAATTTTCTCTTAGTTTTCTTCTCCCTCCTCTCTACTTTTCAATTTTTTCGCCTCTCATCTACCGCATCGACAATTTTTATTACAAATTTTATCACAACCTACCACACCATACAACAACGTACCACACTTTCCATAATTTGCCATACCATTTGCGCACTTTTCCTGCTGCAAAAGAAAAAAGGTTGTGCATAGTATATTGATAAGATTGCTTTGCCTTGCCTTGCCTTGCAGACCAAAAGTAAAAGAAAAATTGGCCCTTGTTTATTTACCTTGTATGTTTTGTTCAAATTAATTTGGTTTCCCATGCTTTGCACCTCCTGTTTTTCTAAAGCACCATGTTACTTAGACTTGGCCATATTTATGTTGGAAGTGTTGGAGTTCCTATTAGGCTATTACTCCATAGCCTTCTGAAACTTGTGGAGTATATTGTGCATTTTTAGTCAATAAAATGCAGTGTCGAGTGCGAACTAGCGACTTGTATTGACCTACTTTTTCCTTAGTACGGACACTATTTTTCTTATTACTATTGTCCGCATTCAAATTTAGGCTTTGTTCGAATCGTCCCATAGTCCCATCCATAATAAACCCAAAAAAAAAGGTATTAGATATTTTTTTCCCCATATCAACGCGTATGCACCCGACATGACTCGAGCCTGAATTCTTGACGATGAATCAGATCGAGTAACAAGGCTCATGCCATACCACACCATTTCTCGAATTACGAAATCAATTACGATGCTAATAAGCCTAAGTTTAGTAACATACATATCCAACCGAAACAACCCACAGCCACAGCCAAAGTGTTTAGATGCACAACTTGTATTGTATATGCAGTTGAGTTGATGAATGTAATATGTAGCTGTCAAGTGCAATACAAAGAGCAGAGCAATAGCTTTGATCTCAACATTATCGTTTCTACGAAAATTACTACACATGATCATATCTCAAACACCTTAAATGAATCAGCCACAACCTTGAGCTGGTCACGGAACCTTCGCCACCTTCTCTCATTCGCTGACACGGTTAGCGTATAGCATCTCCCTAAAAACACAACACAACACAACCCGAGGAACAAAAGTATCAGTAGCGGAGATGAGATCAGTTGGTTATAAGTAAATCCTATGTGAGACCGTCTCATGATAAATTTATCGTAAGACGTATAACTGTATGGTGACTTTTAATGAAGATAGGGGTGACTAATAACTTATTTGAGATGACGTCGATAAAAGCCATCCCTTAATAAATTATCAGTTACATGCGTGTTAGAGGGTCGTTCTGATATCACTAATTAGTCACATTAGCTTAAACTTCTGGTTGAGATGGTTCCACATGGTATCAGAGCCATACCTGAGCAAGAGGTCTCAGGTTCAAATCTCAGCACCCCCCATATTCATTTATGCAACGCAAGCCAAAAGGGCATTCGCGTGAGGGGGCATGTTAGAATATAAAACTACTACTAGGGCTTCAACCATTAGCTTAAGTTTTTAGTTGAGATGGTTCCACAACAGTAAACATTAAAAATGTCATATTGTAAGGAGTCTGTCTCACTCTCACGGTAAATTTACTTGAGACGGTCTCACACTAGAATGTGCGTAATTCTTGACTTATGATTAGTTTACATGACTTACCATTAGCAATGGCGAGAGTTGTGAAGCGGGTCACTGAGAAATTGGGGGAGCTAAGCTGGTACTCGAAAGTGTAGTAGTTCTTTCCATCACTAGACCTCTACACGTCGCAATCAGAATGAATCAGTAATCATAAACAGGTTGAATTCTGCTTAACAATCGCATACGAGTTTTGATTAAGATGATAGTTGAAGGCCCACGAATGAGTTTATACTCTAACATACGATACTAACCTCCTCCATGCCTTTGATGAAAGCCAGTTGGTTTGGTGCTGCATAGATGTTGTTCACTAGATTCTGCACCACCTGCTCGGAAAACGGCCCAAAAGTCAGTCTTGATAACAAAAACAAAGAAACACAGATCTTGTAAACAAGCTATTTTGATTATGTTACTTTAAGGTTGAATTAAAGTTGGTTTATAGGAGGAGATTTGGGTTATAATTGAGAGCTAGCTGGCAAAATCTAACTCGGCCCGAAAATCGACTTAAGCCCGCCTGAAAGTTTAAGGTTAGGCCCGGAATTTCCAAACTTAAAACATAAACCGACCCCAACCCGCCCGCCCAAAATGACAGGTCTTATATCATTCAGGCTCCTTTTTTGCCATCCTTGGTCCAATTCTTACATGTGTCTAATGAATGAAACAGAGCCTAGCAATAGTTTTTGACGCAACGTCTAACATTTTAACCAAGTCAAAATTCTAATCGAACATATATTAGTGTTACGGTTAGGTAACCTAGTATTTCAACTAAATTTTCAAGCAGGGTTTAGTGTTTTAACCGACATTAATAAAGTTAATGTTTAACATTTAGAATAGCGTAATAGTGTTTCATATTTTTTTGCCAAAAGATACCAATCAATTAATTCAACAACTAAAATTACAAAATACATTCTCTTCAAACATCCATATGAACTACTCCCATACAGCTAAACTAGAACAACTATCCGCTACCTAAACCGCTATTCAACACTAAACAACTATGCGTCGTCTAAATCGCTAATTTTTTTCAACAAGGCCCTTGTAAAAAGCAAATAAAGTGTTGGTAACTTACATCTTCCATGGGTCCTAAATCATGGAGGTCATTTTTGTCAGTTGGGATGAAGCTGACCCTGACATTCTGCAGCTGCAGATACCGATCTTTGAATGCAGAGTCGTGTGCCATTAAGTCGAAGTCCTAAAATGGAAGAAATCAAAACACCGGTACGTTTGTAACAAGATTTGGCCACCAAAAAGGACAGTCCAGTGCACAAAACATGCCCGCAATCAGGGAAACAATAATTGCATCTTGTTCAAATGTATATGAGAGTTATAGAAATTGTACCCTCCAATCTGATGGGTAAACATAAGAATAACCATCCTCTTTGTCCACAAATTCTGAGTAGTTTGCTGGTACTTCTGTGGAATAATAACTACTAATTAGTATTCACACATTATTATCCATAAATATTTCACCAATGGGTGGAAAAAAAAAAAATACCTTGAGCTGATGCAGAAGTTGAAGGGATGAAGTTCACAGCTAAAATTCCAGCAGACAGTAACAGTGATCTTCTGTCAATACACTCTGACATAGTTTACAGAAATTGTCTCAGTAGGGTAATTTTTTTCAACTTTGAATTATACATATATAGCTTAACTAACAAGTAACAACCCCCAAGTTGTGATTATTATACTCCCTCCGTTCCATATTAATTGTCATCTTTGGAAATAGTGCAGTCAAATTTCAAAAATTCTGACCATAAATTTCTTAACATATATAATGAGTTGATATATAAAATTACCGCCATTTGATTCGTAAGAAAAAATACTACTCCCTCCGTCCCTAAATAAGTGTCAATTTGACTAAGTTTTGACAGTTGATTACTTACAAATTATAATGAGTGACAATATGAAATTAACGCCATTGTAATTTTTAGTACAATATGTTTTTAACAGTGATAATTTCATATTATAACTCATTGTAATTTGTGAGTAATCAACTGTCAAAAGTATAACCAACCTTGACATTGTTAATAACATACTACATAAAAGTATAATATTGCAATTGTTAATAACTCACAAATTGACACTCATTTAGGGACGAAGGTAATATCATAAAAATATAATATTGCAATTGTTAATAACACACTACATAAGAAATTATCAATCAAAAAGTGACATTAGAGTGACTGTGAAAGTCAAAATTATGACAATTAATATGAAACAGAGGGAGTATAACTAAATTGTGATCTAATTGTTGGAAATAGAGCCTGTTTTTTTAGGTCTACATTGAGAATTATTCAATTCCTTTCAAAAAATGAGACTTACTTTCTTCAGAAGAGCAGCTGCTATTGCTTGAGCATGAAACCATGCTATTGTAAGATGGGGATGAATTAATGGAGTTTGGAGAACTCATCAACATCATCATCTGTGGAATCACAAAGTATGTATTTTCATCAAATAATCAACATAAATTTTGGTTGAAAAAGAAGTATTCTTGATATATAATGCAAGTTTAGGAGAATATTGGTGATAAAAAGGTGGAAAATTTTACCTTTTTAGAAAGATTTGCAGGAACCAATGTCATTGACACTGAACATAATGCCATTTCTCTGCTTCTTTTTTTTTTTTCTTTGCTTGCTTCTTCAGAAACTTTTTCTTAGATCTTAATTTTGTTCATATAATTTGCAATGCTTAAATTTCTTTTTTGGGTGTTTTTTTTTTAATTTTTGTATTTTTTGTTTGTTGGGGAGCATTGTATATTGTAAGATAGTGCCGGGAAAAGAATGTCCAACAACCGAGGATAAGGTGGATGATAAGATGTGAGCCTTTGTGAAGTCATGTGAGAGGCACGTGCATGATGCATATTTGTTAATTTTTGATCTTGTTCTTTGTTTTTTGTTTTTGTCTTTTCAAATCGATTACCAGTTTTTACCAAAATTTACCAAAACTCAGTAAAAATTATCTAAGTTAAAAAACAAAAAAAATAAAAATAATTTTGATCTACTAGGATAATTTGACAAAATTTACCAAAAGTTACCAAAATTTAACTTTGGATAAATTTGACAAAAGTTATCAAAATTTACCAAAATTTAATTTTTACCCATAAATTTTACACACCATCAAAAAGTGTGAATTGGAGGAAAAAGAAAAAGAAAAAGAAAAAGAAAAAGGGTGAATTGGGGGGGGGGGGGGGGGGGGACGGAAAGACAAACAAACATTGTCTTTTCAGTTCTAGTTCTCACCCTATATTACGGTCTGATTGTATGGTATAAGATATCGGTCGCAAATTGATGTCATAAAAGGTTGATGTAGGGTTTATATCTCTCAATTTTTAAGTTAATTTTTGTAATTTTTGTAAGAAATTTTTAATCATTCGAGTTATGATGTATTTTTGTTTAGGAAAAATTTATAGTGGTTGTTGATCATGACAACCACCACAATGAAAAGAATGTATCAACTTTTATCTTCGTCACTCATTTTTTTATTTAGTATAACATTATAAAATATATTTTCTTAATTAAAATAAATTTTATGAAATTTTTTAAAATTTAAATACCTTAACTCTAAGTTTTTGCCTAGTAAATAAGCATATTTTGAAAAATATTTATTTTAAATTTTTTTAAATAAACTAAAATTTTAAAAAATATATTTTAAAATTTATATTAAATAAAAAAACTAAATATCAAGATAAAACTTAACATATGTACGAGTAAGATTTATTTTATTTACGGTGGTTGTCATAGTTGACACTTGACAACCACTATAAGTAATTAAGTATATAGCTTGCTACCTCATGTGTGTGATATATATATATATATATATAGGGATATTGGATTCTAATAATCCCTACTATCACAAATTGTATGGCAATAATCCCTACTATCATTTTGGATTCTGGTGGACCAAAAAAAAAGAAAATTGTATTGTAGTGGGACAAAATCGAGTGTATACGCTAAATATCATAGATTTTTTGTTGCATTTGATTCAAAACTTTGTATAATACTTTACCACGATTTTTAATGAATTTACAGCATTTCTCCCAATTTTTTTCAATTTTTTTTCAATTTTTTATGATTTTTTCAATTTTATTCCTTTTGAAAAATCATAATAATTGCTCGGAATCTCAAAAAAATAATTTAAAAAATGTTTTAGTAACTACACTTCGTTACCTATCTAAGTGTAGGAACCAAAAAAACAAAAACAATATGGGCTAGGCATGGAAAAAATAAAAAGAATGTGATGATGGATTTGGTACCACTACAATACAATTTTTTTTTTGAACCACCAGAATCCAAAATGATAGTAGGGATTATTGCCATACAATTTGTGATAATAGGAATTATTAGAATACAATTTCCCTATATATATATATATATATATATATATATATATATATATATATATTATCATCATCCGTAAATTATCAATCATGAATATACACAAAATTCCTACATTTCTTCAATCTTTTCTTCTAGTTTTCATGGTATCAGAGTAAGGTTTCTAAGCTTGCTTTCTTCTTTGCTGATCATATCTAATCACATTGATAAAAATTGTTTTTTTCCCATTTGCTTTTGAATAATGACGAATGTAATTGACAGTTACAATTATGAATTTATGATCCTCTATATCTGCAGGCTTCAGATCATCCTGGAATGAAGCTGAGCAACATCAAGATGGATGACACCAACTTTCATCAATGGAATCGAGCGACGCATATAACTTTCAAGACCAAAGTGAAGCTTGGGTTTATTGTAATGCCCCAACCCCTCTCGAGTCGCAGACATTACCGATAACCGCTTCAAGGATAGCTGACTGGCCCCACAAATCACCACGAGTCTTTCCAGCGTGCTTCGTCCTCGCTCACACGCTGTCTGGGAAAACTTCCCAGGAGGTCACCCATCCTTAGACTACTCCCAACCAAGCACGCTTAACTGAGGAGTTTCTAACGAATGAACTACCATAAAAGAAGATGCACCTTGGTGATATAAGTAGTCATTCCAATCCCTTTAAGCCACACTTAACCATATACTCCAGAATCTTTGCCCCGCTAGGTGACTGCCCATGGATCTCCCGTCCATTGGCGCAACTCACGGTCGCGGGTCGGCTCTGATACCATCTGTAATGCCCTGACCCCTCTCGGATCGCAGATATTACCGATAACCGCTTCAAGGATAGCTGACTGGCCCCACAAATCACCACGAGTCTTTCCAGCGTGCTTCGTCCTCGCTCACACGCTGTCTGGGAAAACTTCCCAGGAGGTCACCCATCCTTAGACTACTCCCAACCAAGCACGCTTAACTGAGGAGTTTCTAACGAATGAACTACCATAAAAGAAGATGCACCTTGGTGATATAAGTAGTCATTCCAATCCCTTTAAGCCACACTTAACCATATACTCCAGAATCTTTGCCCCGCTAGGTGACTGCCCATGGATCTCCCGTCCATTGGCGCAACTCACGGTCGCGGGTCGGCTCTGATACCATCTGTAATGCCCTGACCCCTCTCGGATCGCAGATATTACCGATAACCGCTTCAAGGATAGCTGACTGGCCCCACAAATCACCATGAGTCTTTCCAGCGTGCTTCGTCCTCGCTCACATGCTGCCTGGGAAAACTTCCCAGGAGGTCACCCATCCTTAGACTACTCCCAGCCAAGCATGCTTAACGGAGGAGTTCCCAACGAATGAGCTACCATAAAAGAAGGTGCACCTTGGTGATATAAGTAGTCATTCCAATCCCTTTAAGCCACACTTAACCATATACCCGGGGTGTTACATTTATAAATGACAGTTGTGTTAAACCTGTTTCCAATGCTCCACCTATGATCAATGGATGAGGTGTGATAGCATGGTTATGAGCTGGATTCTGAATTCCATTGATGATAAGTTGTATGAAGCTTTTCTTTATGTAAGTTCTGCTCAAGATTCATGGAGTGAACTTGTTGAAAGATTTGCCAGAGTAATAGACCTTTGTTATTCAAGGTTCAAGGTGAAATTTTAGAGTTATATCAAGGAAATGATCGAGTTGCTGTTTACTACACCAAATTGAGGAAGTTATGGGACGAATTAGCAGATCTGAGTAGCACTCCAGTTTTTGAGTGCAAGCCAACACTAACTGATTGCGTTGCCATCAAGAAAACTATTGAGTTAGATCACGACAGAAATTGATGCAATTTCTTCTTCATTTGGATGATAGTTATGATTCTATAAGAGGTCAGATTTTACTTATGGATCCTCTTCCAACTGTAAGCAAGGCATGTCAAATGATTGAGAGGATATAATAACAGAGGAAGGTTACTGGAGGTGGTTTTGCTGGAAAAGAAGTTGTTTTTGCTGCTGTTAAAGGATTGAATGATCAAGAAAGTGACGAAGGGAATGTCTTACTTACCAGAGGATCTGGACAATACAATGGTCCGGGAAACAAAAAGGAAGCTAAAAGAAGGACAAGCAAAGCAAATTCTTTTTTCATTGTCAAAGAAATGGTCACACCATTGATCAATGGTTCCTACTACATGGATTTCCATATTGGTACAAAAGGAAGGCTAAAAACAAGGTGGTAGCAAATGCTTATGTTCAAGAAAACACTCCAAAGACACCTTTGGAAGCCACGGTCAACAACAAGAATGCCTCAGGAGCTGACCAGATTGATTTGCAAATTCTTGCTCCAGAAGTGGCAAAATTGATGAAGTATCAGCAATCAAAGAGTTCATCTACATCTCATCATGGTTATGCTCATTTTGCAGGTAATTCTTCATCCATTTGTGCTCATTTCAGTGCTTGTTGTGCAATGATTGATGAGTTCAAAGGTTTTTGGATAGTGGATATAGGAGCATCAGACCATATGACATCTGATCTTTCTCTTTTTACCCATATTTACAAACTCTCCAAACCTATTTCTATAACCCTTCCAGATGGTTCGACCAAGCAATTTACTCTAGCTGGTAAAATCATCATAAGCCCTCATATCATTTTATCTGAAGTTTGATATATGCCAGATTTTAGATTTAATATGCTCTAGTCACAAAATTGCTTATGGATCTTCATTTTATTGTCATTTCCTCCCCTGAAAAATGTTGTACCCAGGTCCTTTCAACTAACCAAGTGATTGCTGTGGCATATAATTTTGGTGGATTGTACAAACTTCTTCACAAAGTTGAACCACATTATTCATCTGTCAATAGGATGTCTGCTACTGTCAATATCTCTTCCAATTTTTCATCTTCCTATAATGTTCCAAGTTCTGATATTATTCACGCAAGACTTGGACCCACCTCCTTTTCTAAACTCCAACATATAGAATGGTGCAAAGATCTCATTTCTTATGATCTTTCTTGTACTACTTGTATCATGGCCAAAATACATCGATTACCCTTTAATAAAAGTGCTATTCATACTTCTCATGCCTTTCACATGGATTTATGGGGTCCATACAAGGTTGCAAATATTTCAAGTACTTACTATTTTCTTACAATTGTAGATGATTTTATAAGAGTTACTCGGACACATTAATGATTAAGAGTGACAATGGAACAAAGTTACTTGGACAAATTTGTTGCAAAATAAAACTCCAGTTAAACATGCCATTGTTTTATTAGCTCAACGTGATCAAATTTATCATAAACTATTATAGGTATTGTAAATTATAGGTTGAGTTGTATAAGAGATCATAAACTATTATAGGCATAAAAATTATATATGGATTAATAGCTAACAATTTAATGCTTAATTCATAGGAAAATAAGTTTAATTTTGCTCTCCATACTTGAGTCAAAGTCCAATTTATGGCAAAATCAACTCTATCTTCAAGAAAGGCCCAAACCTCATGGACATATCTTTTTCTACATGTGTGAAATCCCTTTCTTACCCTTTCTCTCATCTATAAATATGCCTAGATTTACAACACATAACATGACTTTGATATCTTCACTATTCAATAATTTGATTAAGGGAGCAACTTTGGGTGGAATTTGTATTCATTCGGGGCTTGTTTAGTTCATAACAAAAGTGAATGGAATAGAATGAGATTTGATATCTAAAATAAAAGGAATGGAACTTGCTAATCCATATATGTTAAAACAATTCTTCTAAAAGAAAACTCAAACCTAAGCGAAAGGATTTGGAAGGTTTCTAAACCAAACTCCAAACCTGTGAATAAATATTGTAGAAGATATTTTGGTTCCATCAATATTTAAACCATAGTTGAAAGTATAAAAATTGACGGTAATTACCATTTAACTACAACCCCTTTTTAGTGATATAAATGTCAACTTTAAAAATAACAAACTCATACCTATAGTTTACAAATATTGATACACAATTAAAATAAGTATATGCTATGGGTGATGCCGCCTTTAGTGGATTTCTCAATTTAGTCAGACACATCGTGTCCGAAATCTCCCCACATTGCAGGAATATCAGCTCATTTGCAAAATGTTGCATTGAACGAAACGAGAGCTCTCAGTGTCATCTTTCACCAATTATTATTAAAGATGGTCTAATTGAAAGCAAATATTGGTAAATTGAAGCTTCACCACAACTGAAAATTTGAACATAAACTTTATGATTGCATTTTCTTGCAACAAAATGGAGTGAAACTAAATATATAAATTAAAAAAATAATATTTATTAGCTTTTTATAAAAAATATTTATTACTTAGTCTTTTTTCCGACAAATTTACTATTATAATATATCAATGTCAATATAAAAAACAAACGAAAGTAAAATTTTAAGCAATATTAAAGTGTACAACTTCTTTTAAAAACATATATTATTGTTCTATGATTTAATTTTCTGTTACTAAAAATAATTAATGAACAAATCATAGTTAAAGTAGCCCCTTTCGAATAGGTGAACAGACTTGTGGAAAATGACAGTCTTGATGATATTAAAGCTGAGATTGACCGGAGGGTTGTGATTATTGACAATGCTATAGGCGCGCGAATCCTCGATGACCCATCAAGCTGATTTCATTGATCTTGCATCTTATTTGCGGTGTAATGGATTTGTTTGGCTTCGGTGCGCATGAAAGTCCTTGCGGTATTTTTTTTTTGAAGTTTGGTTGTAATTTTTTCTTTTGGTGATGATTTTGCTGTTTGATTGCAGTTTGTTGTATTCTATAAACTTTTAAACCTTTTGGCCATTAATAATCGAAAAAAAAATTACCCGTTTTGACAAAAAGATTCAAATTGACGACAATATTCAATCAAACACTACCAAAGCAAATGAAATGAAAGGAAGGTCAAAACTCCCCTTCAAAAATAAAATGAAATCCTAAAAGGGAAGTGTCCATGTGGTGTTTGTCAGAGATGATCTTTACGACGGTGCAATCCTTGGTGGTGAAGCCAACCTTGCCACCGTGGAGGATGGAGCATGGGAGGGATGAAGGAGGAGGCAGAGGAAGAGAGAGGGGTTTACCTACTACAACATTCAGCAAGTAGCCAACAAGTCACAATGATATTTTTTACTAATTTGGAAAGTTGAGCGATAATAATGACAGTTTTTAAAAGTGAATAACATTTTTGACTGAAATGAAAAGTTGAGTAATATTTTTATTCAAACAGTCGGAAAAACTCTATTTCAAAATAAAGATGAAATCCCAAAAGGAAGGAAATGTGCAATTTTGAAAATTGCAAAAGACAATGGGGAGAAAGAAGGCAATACATATTACATGTACCTGGAGCATGTGCTCCGGGTAGATATGAGTGAACAATTATGTTATTGGGAGTGAATTACAGGGAGGTATGGGTAGCTATTGAAAGTGAACAACAAGTAGATATATAAATGAACAATTATATTATTAAGAATGAACAATGACAAAATCTGAAGCACATGCTCTAGGAGCAAGTAATACATATAGGTGAGATATAGATGGATGAGTTTGGTATTCGTAGGTCAGCTTTTGCGCCAGAGGTTTGTTTGTGCCTGCTCTGGTAGTTTGGCAATGTGATGTCTATTTATTTATTTATTTATTTTCAATGTTATTATGTTATTTTGTCAAGTTAAATTCAGGTTAAATTAGTTATGTTAGGATAAGTTAGGCTAGGATAGGAAATGATATGATCGGTTTGAATTAAATTATTTGTTGAGTTTATTAATAAAATTTGAATATTTTGAGGAAAATAAATGAAAAAGTTATAGGTGTTGAAAAAAGTGTATTAATTTGAGATTAAAATGACATTATTTGAATTTCTTTTTAATTTTAAGAGTTATTTTTGGTATGAGTGTTTTTTAGGGAGTTGAGTTAGATTAATTAGGTAAGGATAAATGAAATAAAATAAAGTTAAGTTAGTTAGGTTTAACTCAACTAAAGAATAGGAAGACCAGCTAGAGTTGGCATATTGGAGAGTCGAGGAACGTTGTGTCTTGTCGTGATTCTGGCCATGCTTTTGGTTGTCGGAGGGGAGAAGAATTCCATTGGGCTCCCTCTAGCGCGCCAATAGAAACACAAATGGGTTAACTTAACACAACTACCAAACCAAGCCTAATGTTGGCCTAACCTTGAAAACAACCGCGTAAGTAGCCCTTCTAGCACCCAAAATTTCCACCGTAGAAATTGTGACCACCTAGATTCGAATCCTGGTGCAGAGGACACCCGAAGTGACTACAAGGAATGGAATGCCCTTGTATTTATCTGAGACAATCATCATGTTGGGGATGATACCTTGGCTGGGGTTGCCTTTTATGAACCAAGCAGTCGGCCGGATGCTTTAACCATGTTGCATAAGCAAGGCACACGGTACAAGTTGTAATAACGGTGATCAAACTGTTGTAATCCTCCAGTAAAATATTATGCGAGAAACTGTTAGTCAAAGATGAACATTGAAGACCCTGAAACATTTATTAAGTGACAATAAAATGAGAGGGAGGGAATTCTTAGGCTTGATTCATTGTAATGTGTCTGGGAACAACAATTACCCCCCCCCCCCCCCAAACAAAACAAAAACACACACACACACACAAAAAAACAAGAAAAAAAAGGAAAAACAGAATTCATGCATTGAAGTCCATGACTGAGATCAAATTCGACAAGCTTTGCACAAGCTGAACTTATTGTTATTATTGTTGCTTGTTTACATCTCTATGTCTAGGCCTAGGCCTAAGCAGAATGTTTATATTCAATTCCCAAAGTTTTGCTTTAACACTTTGATAAGAAACTCACAGCAGTAAAATGCTGTATCCAATCCAAGAAGTCTTCAGTCCAACAGTCAGAGTTCTGCACATATACTATGCTACTAAAAAGATTTCGATTTCAGCTCCAGAAATGGATGAACTCCAGAAAGTAGACGAGTCAGACCTTGCACGGGTTGCACTCAGAAATGTTCCAAGTCTTTATTAAGGGTCCAAAGTATCCCACCTGAAAGCCGAACGTACCACAAATAATTATTTCGCAATCAATAGAAAAGGAGTGTTTCTACTTGAGGTTGTCCAGTAGAAGAGATTAACAACCAACAAAAGAAAATCCCACCTATTTGTGCAGTAAACAGACACAAGGGAGGATTGAAACTCAAACAGATAGGCTCATAGGGTCAACGTAGTTCAGAAATTCTTAGGTCCACTCCTGCAGGTCATAGACTCGTACCTAGTTTGCTTCACAAAAGCATACAACAAAGGCCTTTGGCCAAGAGGTTTGTACTTTGTACCTTTAGCACGGTGGTGATGGATAAAATTGGCGTCATGGGGGACAGAACTGATCTTGGCAAGGCAGCAACCTTTTGAAGTTAGCTTCCTAGTTACTGCCTATGTTACCCTGACTTGAGTACGGGTGTCGGAAACGGATACATATCCATGGGTCGGACACAATTTGTTTGCTTTTGTAGGACTTGAGGACAGGGCCTTGTATTTGGATACGCGGATAGGGACATGGACATGGACATGGGTACGGATTTATAATAAGCTAAATACTTAAAAAGTTCATCATCATTGCTCATCAAAACAATAATAACAACTTAAATAAAGTCTAACATAAAAATAAACAGTAAACTTATGGAGCTCATTCATAAAACAATCAAAACTTTCCTAGTTAGCATGAGTGTCTACACTACATTATCCCCAAAATAACTGCTTCAAGCTCTTGATCATCCAAGGAAAACTCAGCCGTGTCCGATTGCCATAGTGGGTGTCGGACACATATCCCATGTCTGTCCATGTTGTGTCGTGTCGGACATGGATATAGCTGATATTTAGAAGAAGTCGGAGTATCGGAGGTTACTGCTAACATCCCTGGTATAGGGCAAAGATGGGAGTCAGCTCTCTTTGGAGCACAAAGCTCTCCTATACTGACTGAAATCATAGTGGCAGAGCTTCTAGTGCAGTACAAAACCGTCCTAGTTCCTATACATTTTTTGAAGTGGTAGATGACTAGGATGTCAAAAAGTACTAGCTTACATTGATGAGAAATAACCTCTTTTTAATTTAAGGTCTAGTCCAACCTGCCCCCGGGGTCATTGGTAGTGCCGGAAAAATTTGGGTCCGGGTCAAATTGATGTTCGGACTTGGTATTTTTTCCCCCAGGTTGGACTAGGTCGGACAATTCGGAGGGAACTAAATCCAGGTCAAAATCGGGTTCAAACAATAGAAAAAGAGAAATGTTGTGTCTGAATTGTTCGATTAATAAACTTTGGACAACAAATCTATGACCAAGCCTGGTTTGGGTAAAAAAAAAATTAGGGTATTCGGGTCGGATAAAATTTTACCTGCTCTAGTCATTGGGGTAGAGTCTGGATATGGATTTGGACTTGCCACATACGAGAATCATACCATGTTGAACCTATCTAAAGTTAATTGCATAATTAAAATTATTGAATTAACTTAAACCATAAAATGTAGACATCACTATCTAAGTTTACAATAGCACGCCCCGGGAGTGCTTAGGCTGTCACTCCAAAGCCTGAAACCCAAACTGCAGCGGCTTGCGATGATACAAAAGCCAAGCTTCTTGGCATTTTGAACCAAAGGTCAAAAACTTTTATCTTACCGAGACATGACCCTGCTTATTTTTTATGATTTTCTCTATTGCTGTAATATTTGTCTCCCTTTCTCTTGTCTTTGTGTCTCTTATCCTTCTCTTTATCCTTGGTAGCCCAATCGAATGCAAAGCACATGGTACTTTTCAATTTTCATAGTTATAATGAGGTTCAATCACTTCTTTGATGTCATCTTTAACTTATCGACAAAAAGCTAAATTAAGATCATCATGCCAAACACTAGCGCCTTACTCAAATTATCTACCTTTAGGATCTATCACGTTGACACCTATCCAATTAATCTACTCTAGTGAAGCCAATAACATCATTATATTGATCTCGAACATATCTTGACAATTCGAGCAATCCCACAAAACCCGGAAATCCAACCCTGCCTCCACCAGTACAGGGTTTGTTATGTCACAGTATTGTAATTGTTACGAAGTGGTCAAGTATAACTGCCAGAAAATGGCGATGTAAATAATGGTATCTTTCCAAGTGCATATAGATCATCTGAACTTGTAATGGAGCTCATCAGCTCACTTATTTTACAAGGAAATCCAACGAGGGAGACAACTTGAACCACGGTCCATAAGTACAACAACACCAAACTCTCAACTTCTCAAGTGAAACACGATTGAGCGTGGTTTGGGGATCTAGATGTAGGCAACCTTCTCCCATAAACTGAACTTCATAGAGAGATTGATCCCTACAAACTTGCAAAATCCTTTCGAAAAATCACTCTAGACACTAAAAAAAACCACTTGGAAAACATTTGAAAAACCATAACCAAGGACCATAAGTACAAATCCAAAAATTAGCCAACGATGGGAGGAATAGCTAACTAGTCCTGTTACTCCTGTGTTATGATCTCCCATAGCTAGTTCTTCTAATGTAGACACTCCATCATTTAACATTCACGGCTTACTCAGATTGATGATTAATTTTCAATTAAAACACTTGCCATCACTAATGCTCTCATAATCATTTGCCTCCAAAATCGATTCACTTACACTTAATACCAAATCAACAAACAATTCCTTCAATTCGACATATTGAGTGTCATAAATCACAAGTTCCAAACTACGAGTTCCTCAAAAATGATCAAATACACATACTTACTGAACTTGCCTGAAAAATTTCAATTTCAGTTTTTCTGGTCATCGTTCTCATCTAAATTCCCGAATTTCTGTTTGAAAGCATCCTGCTTTTGCATCCACATCATGTGGCCCTACATCAAACACAAGCAATTTCCAGAATTCATGTGCTAATAATAATAAGAAAATCTAGAAATCTGTTTTCTGAATGTCGATTTTAGGGTTAAAAGAAGATCAAACTAGAAAAGAAGAAAACCTGAAGTGCAGCAGCCCAAGCAATCAAGAAGGAAGCAAACCAAAATTTCTTGTCTTTGAGCAATTTATTTACTTCCATTTGAAAACCCTAATCTCCCGCTTTTGAGCAATATGACCTGGTGAACTGTAAGACGAAAACGATTAACCTTGCTGATATGCCAATTCTTTTCCTTTTTAACGGAGATGAATTGATGATAGGGAGGACTATAAAAAGTCATTTGATGTGTTAACCATAATTATTAAAACCCGGATATCATCTACGATCCCACGATTTTATAATTCAAAATCCTTCATACAATTCTAGTATTTGCATTCCAATCTACAATCGTGAGTTATTTCCAATCCTAACTATCTTATGGATACCAGTTAGAATCTCCATTCTAACAACATTGGTCTAAACGAATCGGACTTTGTATAAAAGTTGATATTTGATATCTGATTTCTTTGGGTACTTTTGGATCATAAAGACAAACCTAAATTTGGAGTAGTTCAATAGGGAAATGAAAATTATTATGTTTGGATTTTTGGTCGAATCTATCGAAGCCCAAATTGAGACGGAATATCTATGACCAGAGTATATTGGAATGAACCAAAAATTCAGGTAAGATAGTTTTTTCACAACCTAGCCTTGTGGTAATCAAAGTTCAATGACAATGGTATCAATCTTTTGATAGGATTTGAATAGGTGACCCAAGAAAAAGTCACAAAAGCAACAACAAATTGTGAAAATTTATTTTTTGCTCAATATTTAGGTTTAACAATTAAACTACCTGATATCACTTATTGAAAATGAATTATTAGATTATATTATCTTTCTAGTATGTGTATTAAAAAATCCATATATATTTAACATCAAAAGCAATGATGTGTCTAATTAAAGTAGTCTTACGGACTTTTATTATTCTCAATCACTATTGATGAACGATAAAAAATTGATCATCCCTTATTGTGAATGTAAAGTGTGTAGCATCAAAGGAGGAAGGGATAACATGACATGTGAATGTAAAGTGTATAGCAGCATGGGAATTGATTTTAGTAGGAGCGATAACCAAAGTTCCACATTGGGCGTGAAGTAAAGTGTATAGTAGCGTGAGAATTGATTTTAGTAGGAGCAATAACCAAAGTTCCACATTGGACGTGGAGTGTAGCCCCACTATTATTATACTCTGTTGTATAACATTTACAATAATCCTACTATAGTTTTCACAATATGTCACTATTTTCATATTCTACTGCTAATGATCTTAAGCCCCCCCTCCCCCCCCCCATCCAAACAAAAAGAACCTCTCATCTGCCCTCGCCCCTTCCTCCCTCGCTCTCTCTGAAAGCTTAGATAAAAGTGCCACAATACTTTATAAAAATGGCAAACTTATCACCCACTTTCAAATTCTTAACTTTATTATGAAAATTTATCGAGGAGATTAAACATGCGACTTGACCTACAGCTATGGGTGGAAAGCCATTTTCTACCACATTTAACCCCACTATTGATTGGTCTTCTTCCTTTTCTAGTTTTCTAGAGGCAGTGGGAAAAAACACATCTCTAAATCTTTAGTTTGGACAAGACTTGAGGGGATGGTAATAGAGGGAAAAAGACCTAACTTGAGCCTTCTCATTATTCATTTTCTCACTTCCATCGTCAACTTAACCAATTAATGTATCAAAAAATTAGGGGTGAGCGGGACCGGGATCCCGGTAATTTTTGGAGGTCCCGGTCCCGGTTGTGAACGGGAGTAAAGTTTTACTCCCGCTCCCGCTCCCGGTTGTGACCGGGAGTAAGAATTTGCTTCTGCTCCCGGTCCCACCTGGACCGGGAAATCAACCGGGAAATTTTTAGTCCCGATTTCCTAATTTTTTTTACTAATTATTTGATTTAATCCAATAAAAACCAATATAAATTATACAAATTTTCTATAATTTCACAAATGTGAGTATCGGTTTGTTTACATAGCCACTTTTTCCTAGATTAAAATTACGCAATATCTAATACATAACATTTTTTCGGAAAAAAAAAATGTTAAGTTCGAAATAGTAATAAATAAAATAAATCTAAAGAGCGAGCACAAATTAAATTAAACAAATTTATCAATGATAATAAAGTCACTTGATTTGTTATATATATATATATATATATATATATATAAACAGGGAATCGGTACCGGGACCAGGAAGAGGTTAAGTCCCACTCCCGGTCCCGTTGTTGACCGGGACTTTAATTTTAGTCCCGCTCCCACCGGGAACGGGATTTTGGGACCGGGACTTGACCGGGACCGGGACGGGACCAGGATTCCCGGAATTTTCGCTCACCCCTACAAAAAATATATGCCAAAATATAATTTATTTCACCTTTTGTAGCCAGTCAAATTTTAGTAAAGTAAAATTTCTAACCTGTTCTCAAAGTTGTATGGCAGGTTGCCTCTCATCTAGTCTTATTTTAGCCAAATTGTATATGTTGAATCTTGAATGCCATTTTTTCTTTCGATAACCCGCCTTACAATTTGAAAAAAAGGCAAAATACAATATAAGACATAGGATGCCAAACTATGAGCATTTCAAACCCCAAAACTTGCATGGCCTGAGAAACAATGCCAATACATTTTTGACGAGTTTTTGATCGATCCAGTCCAAGCAATTTGAGTTTACTACTACACATAGACATTCGCTCTTATCACAAGAAAGTCACTCTTGCCTCGAGAAACATTCATATTTGCTTGCAGGGAAACATTCGCATTCTGTATCAATGGCCGAAATCCCTATAAATTCGATAAACGCTGTACAACATAAACATAAAATCGTCCAAAACCGAAGAAGTCCCTGACATATTGAACTAACAAGCAACAAAGAAACATAAATCCAGCAAAAATATGCATAGGATGGGTCAATGTAGAGAGAAAGAGGGCAGAACTTGAACCCTCAAAATATGAGTGTTATTATGCACAATAAAGAATTGCCAATATTTCCCATCTCTGGAACTCTGTGAGCCCCCATATTCACCCTTACCAACTTTACCTTCCTGCTTCTTACAACACATCTACACAATGCATGACCAAATGAAACACAAACCCAAATTAAACAAAAAAAGAAACACAACATAAATGATAAACCACCACCCCTTGCTTTTCTGTTAAATATGAATTAATATGGTTCTACTCCTATTTTCAACGCCTTCTCCTGCGAACTTTCTGTGTTACAACACGGGTGTATACAACAGCAGTAAGGCGAAACCCAGGTTAATACTTGGTAATGTTTTCACTTTGTGCTTTTGAAGAAGTTCCGGTCCCAACGCTTGAATAGGCCGTCCATAATATTATTTCCTGAAGAATTTTTCACGACCGTAACCGTGGCTTTTGTTCCATCACTGGTAGATTCTGTGCTGGGCGTTTTACCTGCTCGATTGGATTTCTTCACGGGTGAAGCTTGGGGAGACGATTCGTGGCGAGGAGATTTTGAAGTACCGTTGGAAATGGGAAGGGTTTGAGTTTGGGATGCTTGGCAATCTGCAGTGCTGGTGGCTGAGTTTGGCTGGGACGGTCCACAACTGTCTTCGTCTGTGGGGGATGGGCTTGGTTTGCCGTTTTCTTGGCGGGTCTCGGTGCAACTGGAGCTGCCACAGGATGAAATTGAGGGATCTTCGGAAGTTTGGCTCGTTTTCATGTCCTTCAAAGACTCCATTATCGCTTCCATCACCATCTGGAATGAAGCACCATGGCAGTTCAGAAGTAAGACTAACACGGCCAGGGTTTTCAGCATGCATACCCCCCCCCCCCTCTTTCTCCCTTTGTTCGGAAAATCTGCATATAACCTCCTTTAGGTTTATGACATTTATAAATCCAACCTTGACATTTTTGAGATAATACCTACCTTCCCTAACCATTTGAACCAATTTAATTTAACCAACTTTTCTGGTGAAGGTGTATTTGTGATGAAATTTAAAATTGTTGTCATCAAAGCAAACAAATTTCATCACAAATTATATCTTCACGGAAAATAGTTGCTAAATTAATTTGGTTCAAAAGGTCGGCGGAGGTAAATGTTAACACAAAAAGGTCAGAGCTGGATTTATAAATGTTATAATAAACCTATACGGGGCCATGTACAAATTTTCCTTTTTGTTCTACTACCTCTGTCTCCAAATGTTTGTCACAATAACTAACTCCTTTGTTGCAATTTATTGTCATTTTTACAATACCAACTATTGTAATTCTTTGCCCCTAATTAATAAATTTATTTATCACTTTGTACAATCCCAACAACTATTATATCTATAAATATAGGGGCAGTTTGTGTAAGGTTCAAGTTTTTCACCCCAATTCCAAGGTGTATTGGTTTTCCCAAGTTAGATGGGATGACAAAGAAATTGCGACAGAGGTAGCATATAGTTACCCCCTCCGTCCAACAAGTAACAACTATAACTTCCCTTCTTGGAAATAAAATTTTTAAGAGAACATCATTTAATGCACTATATTGGATTGATTTTAGAGGAAAGAGAAGATATTGAGTACTATTAATAGCTATGGACAATAGTTTTGGGGCTACCATAAAAAAAAGACGAACTAAAGTTATCTGAAAAGGGAGTTAGCTTACCCTTTCTTCTTCTGCTACATCACGTGGGAAATCTGTCCAAGTGTCAAGAGGGTATTCGACATACTGATCATCATCAGTGGAGATGGGAACATGAGGCCCGTAAGGTTGACCGTCGGTTAGTTCAAAGCTAATCATTCCAGAAGTCGATGGTGATTCATTTCCAGCAGGCTCCGCCTGAAAACAACTAGTGTAAGCAACATTCTTTTTGTGTTCAGTTATGTTACGTCTCATTATACAGCCTGTGTGCGCAGGCAAATGCATGCAACGACCCTTCATTCTAGTAGTCTCGTGACTCTCGTCTACATCTTACCAATAAATCAAAAAGAGGAGAAATTTCTGCCCACTGTCCCTAACATCAGGAACATGTATGCGGCACTTTCAAGAATTAACTTTGTAGCAAAGTAGGTAATGCTTCATATGTATAACAGCTTCTGACTCACAATCAGCATGGTATAAATGGTAATCAGCCGGAAAAAATGTGATCTAAATGTTATTTTGACCCTTTCTTTGGTTTACCGGAGGCAAAACAATAGCTGATCCAGTACAGAAGTGTTACTATATCTTCGTTTCCTAGTATTCAGCCTATCATATAAGATGACCTCGATTCCTGATAGGGTTTACAATAGCTGTCAGAATTTTGAATGAATTTGACTAAAATCTGTTACCAGGTGTCTGTGGGACTCAACCCACACACCATGCTCCACTAACATTGACCCCATGGCATCCATGGACTTCGGTTTAAAGATATAGAGTTTGCTCTAATAGCAATTGATGCAGGACTTGAAGAGCTCAAAGATTGGGAAACCCAAATCCTGTATAAATCTCACCAACCCCCATAGAGCCGATGTAGCACTCGAAGCCTCAATCTTTGCAATTGGATCATAACAAAGATTATAAATAAGAGATCACTTAATAAGAATCGCTTGTGGACCCAAAAACCTTGGAACCCGTTCTCAGGATTGTCTCAAATGATGCAGCGCCCATAATCAGCATTTAACATGCCAGAAGATTAAAAAAATGACCAAAAGAAACAAGCATAGTAATGTGGCTAAGATAAACTTCTATACCTTCGCTTCAGGTTGTGAATCTCCTGCAGCCATATTCGGAGGAACCTAAAAAATCAAATCAGAAGTCAGTTTACCTTGACCACTTTTCATGACTGTGGGAAAAAAAAAAACGTTCTCTCCTTGCTATGCAAAGAAAGTCATCTCACTAGTCACAAAAGCTGCAATGTGTTAGATGTTAGCAACATTAAACAGAAGACTAAGACACACACTGACCTCCATACGGCTCATTGGTCGTTTGGAACGGAGCTGCTCAATTGCATCCCCGGTAGTACTTGATGCAGGATCTGCACAGAGGAAAAAATTTCATGAGATAAAAATAACAAAATAAAAAAAATAAAAAAAAAGTGGGACTTAAAATTCTTGCATCTGAAAGTCCATCGAAAGCGAGGAACGAAGGCATACAAGGAGATATTACCTGATGTGCTGCTACCAGCATATCCTAGTCCATGCAATGCATTCCAGGTGGCCTAAGCGTTAAAAGATTGAGTCCATCAACTGATCCCACCCGATGAAAAAGGGAAAATGCACAAAAAAACAAAGAAAACAAGCGGAAAAGGGAGAGAGAAGATAAGGAGACTTGTTGTAATCATACTCTAGTCATTGTGTTAATATACCTTGTCAATGTACTCATGCATTGGGTCAAAGAAGCTCACTGGAACATCATCATCTGGAGGTTGCAAAACATTTTTGAAAAATATACTTATGGAATCGAAATAGAATTGAGGCCGTGGAGAGTTGTGATCTCCCTCAAATTTGATGATATTCTTGTCTCCCTGTCAGAATCATTTATCTCTTATTCTCAAATAATGATACAAATTACAAAGTTACAAACACATAAAGACAGTTAAATCACTAGATCACCAGAAAGTGGCAGGAATGAGTATTCAACATATTTACGTTTCTAAGGGAATCATATTACAGAATAAGTAACATGGATATTCCCATGTAAATAAACCCACAAAGCACACAGGCCATGTGGAAGATGGTGAAGAGTCGAGCCTACATAGTCTATACCTATGCAATTAAAACTACCTTGTAATGGAGATAACATGTATAGATGTGATGGGAATAATATGGCATCCCTAAACAATCCCCATTACATTACAAGATGTTATCAAAACCCAAGCAATAACTATTACCTTTGCACATCAATTCTCACCTCATCCCCCCCCCCCCCTTTTCTCATTCTCACAAACACACACTCTCTCTCTCTCTCTTATTCTCAATTGCAAAAATAAATTATTAAGTTTGTAATTACATTATCTGTTTTAAGTAACTACATACGGTAATCTAATCACATTTCCATTACATAGTATAGTTAATTACATTACATTGTTTTATCGCACCACACCCCATTGCATTACACCCATCCAAATATGTAAAGTTGCTATCTTGAAAGTTCAGGAAAATAAGGCCATTCCATCTCATTACAAGTTGCTCAAACCAAAAACATAGTGGATATACTAAGTTAAACTTTCAGCAAAGAAAATAGTGCTGAAGTAAATACTAGGGAAGGGAGAAAGCAATGCAGATTTGCAGAGCTTTAATAATGCCAGAACAGTGTAAGGTACATAAAGCATGAACCATGCAGGAGTTTTGGGTCGAGGTGAATGGTTACTATTAGTAAAAAGCTACACAGAATGAACTGGTAACTCACCATATAGACCTCAAATATACGTTCTGAATGGTGTGGACGTATAAAATCATCATCAATTGCATGGCCAAACAGCACAGGAACAAAGCAGGACTTTGCCACCTGTTTTCAGAAACAACAATCACAGCAATGCATCAACACTAGGAGCTGAATAAATGACATCATAACAAACTGATGCAGATAAAATATGCAGATGCACAACATCATGCCTGATTCTACCAAAAAGTAGAACATGAACAATGCACTAGCAGATCCCACATTAGCAAGTCGATGGAGATCCAAAATAGAGACCTACAGGCTAAGAACCCCATTATGAAGGATTATTGACCACTTGTCAAAAAAAAATGACATGCAACTCTTTTATACAATATCCAATTATCTATGTTATATATGAAGAGAGAAGGTTTTATGGTATGTAAATTTTAATTTACCAAATTTGCCCTTCCTGTTGCTTTAATCTAAAGATTAAATTTGTCAATTTATATTTCAATGACCCCTTTTACTCCTATAAATTATGCAGTAAGTATCACACAAAATGACCGTTTCATCTATTAAAAAATACAGTTATCTTCTTTTTTTCACTATTTGCGCATGTACACCTTACTTTTCTATATGTAATAAACAAAAACATCAAAATAGTTTCTAATTTTTAAAGTGAATGCAATGAATTACTGATAATTAAAGTGTACGTGTGGAAGATTTTTATAGAAAAAAATAGAATAATATAGTTATTATTATTTTTTTTAGTCAGTAGGAGCCACAAAGTAATTCTCCCTCCGTTCTTTTTTATCTGTCATTTACGGTTTTCAGTGTCAATCTTTAATTAACAATTTCTAATATAAAATCTTTATAAAAAATATAATATTATACATTTTTAATAGTATTTTTCATTACGAATCTAATGACATTAATTTTATATGATGGGTCATTATACAAATTAAGATATGTAACCGTCAAAGTTTTTGGCATAATTTCCTAGACTACAGATAAATAAAAACAGAGGTAGTATAATATTTATTATGATCATGTTATTCTTCTTATATCGAAAAGAATTACAATAACATATATAAAAAAACTATAACACCTCACTCTACGTCATTCCGTGAGCATCTAAGGCCCCGTTCTTTTATGCGGTTGGTTGCGGCGTGGCTCCGCACCGCATCGTAAGTTTCCATATTCTACCACAACTCACCACAATTTTCCATTTCCCTTTTTATTAAATTTTAAAAAATTTCCAATAAATTTTAAAACTCACTTAATTTCCACCCACTTTCCATTTCCACCACAACTTACCACAATTCACCGCAACTCTCTACATTCCATCACACCTCAATCAACCGCACCGCAACCGCACTGCATAAAAGAACGGGGCCTAAATCCCTGTTCTATGGAGTGGTAGGATCAAAATAGATTTGGTAAAGTAGGGAAAGAAAAGGAAATGTAAGGATAAAATTTGTGACAGGTAAGTTAGTGGTGGGGTAAAGGTATTTTATTAGTAAAATTTTGACTTTTGTTTGAGTATTCATTAGAGAATCGTATAAATTAACGTAAGGTAAGTTTAGGCAAGGATAACCTAACTTACTACTCTTAAAGAACAGAGCCTAGATGAACTCCTGTCTCCATCATACTTTTTCTTTTTCATGTAAATCTAACCCAAGTCTCCGGCCATCATACTCCCGTCTTTTTTGTCCAGTTTTGATTAATTAGTCCTTTCTCCACAAATAAGTGTCTTTCACGTTTTTCAAAGTCCATCATTATTTAATAAATTCTCACATGATAATTTATCAAAAAACATTAATTTTATACTTTTCGAATAGGTATTTAACAAGGATAATTTATCAATGATACTTCTGTCTTACATGTGATGTTCATGTTAATATATCTTATATATATATATATATATATATATATATATATATATATAGGGTTATATCTTTCAACCGGAATATTTACTAAGTTATATGAGAATTATAATGATCACACGTCATCCAAGTTAATATAACGATATATCTGCTTACTTCCATGTAAACTTTCATACATATACATTTTTCAACATTATTACTACATTATATCCATTTTAAATAAGTGTCTTACTCATACCTTTGCTCAAAAGAAAGTCAAATGGCTTGGAGAATCTGATTAATCATGTTATATATATATATATATATATATATATATATATATATATATATATATATATATATATATATATATATATACACATATATATATATACATACTACTTCCATCCCAAAATATTTGTCCTTTTACCTAACTTCTTTGTCCCAAAATATTTGTCTCATTTACAATCCCAACAACTGTAATTCCTTTTCTACCCCTAATTAAAATATTCATTTATCACTTTTTACAATTCCAACAACTATTATCTTCTATTAAAGTATGGGTAGTTTAGGCAAATTACAAACTTTTTACCTCAATTTCCAATACACATTGATCTTCTAAAGTTAGGTAGATGGACAAATAAAATGGGACGGAGGTGTATATATATATATATATATATATATATATATAGACACACACACACACACACACAAAATAAATTTAACAATCGATGCACGCAATGCGTGCGAATCAAAACTTGTAGGAATAAATGCAGGCATAAAATAATAAATGCAAGGAGCTCAGAGAGTCAAACAGCAGTAAGTTTACTAAATTCTGGATGCTGAAAGGTAAAAGGCAAACTTACCTAGGTCTACATCCCTGATCCTATACCATTAAAAAAATTCAATTTTAACCCATGTTTTCTTTGAGTCAAAACATATTCACATACTTTAGGAAAGTGCAACTGTTGTGCAGCTAGACGCTGTCAGGTCAGCGCCTTAGAATGACACGGATTCTAGAGCAAATTTGAGGTGTGTACATCAGCACACCGGCAGAAGGCTTGATGCCCACGCCTTTTTACACCTAAAGGATGGAAGACTATTTGTAGCTTCATTCTGGCATAATCAAGGTTAAAAAGAGACAGTGAGACGCCATCCTTCTCTAACCGTTTTCCTCTCTGTTCAACATTGTCTAAGCAGCCATCCAAGAATAGCTGAGATGATCGACATCATCTTCAGCTTGATTTGAGCATGTCGCATTATAGCAACAGGTAAAGTACTCTCTCTCTCTCTCTCTGGCTCTTAAGCTCTTCCTCTTTTGATGTAGTTGCTTTAGTGGATAGTCTATATTTTGGTTGTACATAATTTTGTAGATGCTTCCTAAGCATCTGATCTTTTCCATTATCAATATATCTATATTTTTCCTATAAAAAAGGTACTGTCAGTGACTAGTGAGGGTCCTAACTTTTGGCGTGCAGGGAGGTATAGACTCACACTAGACAACCTTACCTCGGCAAACATCATCATTCATTAAGGGACTACTTCCAAAAGACCCACAAAATAATAATACTAATAATAATTTATGAGAACACTTACAAGCTGAAATTCCTTTCCTTCTCAATGTTCGTTCTTCTTTCTCCTCTATGCTCCTTCTTGTCAGTTTCATAATTTTGCATGCTTATCGGTTTCTACTCACTTTTTTAGTATGCTTATCTAACTCCTATAAAATGTGCTGTGAGAATTGCTTTCAAACATTTTACTTCAAATGTCCCTTGCGTCCATGATGAATGTGCATTCGCCTAATTCCCTGGCACCTTTACAACCTTCATCTCAGTGCACAAGGAAGACACAAAATACAGTTTTATAACCTTGTTCCCATTCCTCATTGGTCGAACGATGTCTCTCTTAATTCAGGAATATTTATCCTCTCATACCTCCTCACAAGTGCACTTGTACTCCTCTTCTCGCCACCAAGCCATAGTGCCATATTATAAGCCTCAACTTAGCCAGTAACGGAACCACTCTTGCCTCATCTCTAATCACACTATTCCTTATCCTATTTATCCATATATGACCAGGCATGCATTGAGTTATCTTGTGAATTCTATTTTGATCACGTCTATATCTACATATCTCTATTTTGGGGGGTCGCTAACTAAACATTACAGCAGCAGCAACTACTACTTCTGCAGGTCTCGCCTGATGTAGGCAACCTTATCTCAACAAAACATTTGTGCTTACCGAGGGACTGATTCCTGGAGACAAACAAAAAAAAAAAAAGCATATATTTGGAGTCGAAAAAACACCTTTGGAAAACAGATTAAAAAGGAGATAAAATTGAGTTACCACACACACAAAAAAAAAATGAACACAGGAAAATGAAAATGAAGGGGCATTATGTAGAAGATCTTAGATAATTTGAAACCCTAGCCTCCTCCTCTCTTTTTCTTTCTAGAAAACCCTAGCCTCCACTTCCATTGGGGGGCTGCCATCGATTCTTTTTGTCTATGGTAAGCCCCAATTTGATTGATTTCTACTCCAATTGTTAGTTTAGTTTTACATTTATACAAAGAATATTAGTCTCTTCTTTTGTAAGAGTTTTTTTACCCTTATATCAAGAAAGAATCCGCAATTTGTCATTAGTCAAGGGGCTGAAAGTAAGACTTTTAGGCCGCCAAAAATTTCTTTCCACGTCAGAAAAGTTGCATGTTTCCATATGTGATGTTGGGGTCATTTTTGACAGGTTGTCCAACATTCTATGCCATGCTAGAAGGCGATCAGATCACCATAAGGTAAAATATTCCTTTTAATCACAGTGGGTATTCTCCTCACCCAACATTCCAGAGGCGCAATTCATTAAGTGTTGAACGGAGTGCTTCAAAAACTTAGCTGTTTTTTCTTTATTTTTCAATCAAAATTAGTATTTACTGGGTCAATAATTAGTTACATTTTCTGTTTGTTTCAGTTGAGAAAAACCAGGAGTAGTGAGTCATGTTTTCCACTTCATTTTAGTTGCTGACTTTTAGGAAGATCAGTTTAGATGTAAGGTTATATATTTTGCCATTGATTCAATGAAAAGTGTGCAGCAAAGTTTGTTTTCTCTGGAAAAACTCTCTGTCCACTCTCTGTTTATTATTTTTCCAACATTAGGTCCAACCGTCACAACCATATACTAGAAAATCCTGGTTACAATATAGTATTCTCTTTCTTTTTTCCCCTACCTCTGCCTGTGTGTGTGTATGTGTGTTTTTTTTTTTTGGGGGGGGGGGGGACTGGGGGTGTGGAGATTGTTGTCAGACAATCTTAGGAAAGTAGACGGAAATTGTCAATAAAAAACTGACAGTTTCGTACAGATGAGAGGCACAGCAAGTTCACCAAACCCTTCATGAACCCCTCTCCCTTTTTTTCCCTATTTCTTCAAGAAGATCTGAATCTAAAACATAAAAAGAAAAAGAAAAAGAAAAAGAAAAGCCCTTTCATTGCATTTACTGAGCAGAAGCAACTTTATTTCCCTTTTTGATTCTTAAGCATGTGAAGTGGGTTAAAAGAGTATAAATCCATCAGTTAAATAAAATTTTCAGCAGTGTATAAGACTTTTTAAGAGTTGAGCAATGAAAAATGGCAGTCTCACAGGGCACAGTACCTTAATGGTGTTCAGCTCCATTATGTCAAATTTGGCCTTTTTCAAGATTGCTCGTCGCATGTATTGGATTGCAAATTTTACCTATAACAGAATAGAATGTTAATGTCTATGACATCTGATCAAAACTTAATGATTTGAACAGAAGTACGCATCAAATGTGATTTAGGG
Source organism: Portulaca oleracea (assembly GCA_029582165.1). NCBI lineage: Eukaryota > Viridiplantae > Streptophyta > Magnoliopsida > Caryophyllales > Portulacaceae > Portulaca > Portulaca oleracea. The sequence continues at coordinate 41,268,620 of CM055872.1, read as the reverse complement.
GGGGGGATTGTTTTTATGCCTGCACAGACATATATATATATATATATATATATATATATATATATATATATATATATAGGGAAATTGGATTCTAATAATCCATACTATCACAAATTGTATGGCAATAATCCCTACTATCATTTTGGATTCTGGTGGTCCAAAAAAAAAAAATTGTATTGTAGTGGTACCAAATTCATCACCACATTCTTTTTATTTTTTCCATGCCTACCCCATATTGTTTTTGTTTTTTTGGTTCCTACCCCTAGATAGATAACGAAGTGTAGTTACTAAAATATTTTTTAAATTATTTTTTTGAGATTCCGAGCAATTATTATGATATTTTAAAAGGAATAAAATTGAAAAAATCATAAAAAATTGAAAAAAATTGAAAAAAATGCTGTAAATTCATTAAAAATCGTGGTAAAGTGTTATACAAAGTTTTGAATCAAATGCAACACAAAATCAATGATATTTAGCGTATACACTCGATTTTGTCCCACTACAATACAATTTTTTTTTTTTGGACCACCAAAATCCAAAATGATAGTAGGGATTATTGCCATACAATTTGTGATAGTAAGGATTATTAGAATCCAATATCCCTATATATATATATATATATATATATATATATATATATATATATATATATATATGTATGTATATATATATTACACACACACACACAAGTCCCTTTGGAAACAAAATCAATCATTAAAACCTCAAACAACAGTGCAATCTGTTCATTTTGTGATAGAGATCTTTGTCGCTAGAGCAAACATGTATCTCTTAGTCATTTTCAAATGTGATGGCAAGAGATGTCACTGTATCAGATAAGGGTCAGATGCAAATGGAGCAATGTATCTGCAGTGCAATGTAATAAGATCCTTACGGGATTAACAAGGAGATTTTACTGGATGGTGATCAAATCAGCATATTTACATTGGTATGGTTCATAATGTAGGCCAATGAAGTTTCAAGTCCAAAAAATGAAGGTTGCGGAGATGAGGATGATTCAATTAAAAATTAAATGTGAAACAAAATGATGTGACTAGGGAGGAAATGCGTGTGACGCTCAACACAGAATACGATGAGGGAAGCAAGAGTCAGGCAGTTCAAGCACATCAAGAACAGCAAAGATGGACAGCCGTGAGAAGAGAATTAACTACTGAAACGCAACAAACAAAGACGTACACCAAAGAATAATTGAGGTATGGTCATAAATTAGAACTATCATATCAAAGAATTATGGAGGAACAGTTGAAAGAGTATAATTTGGGTTGCAATCCCTTAGCAAGCTTGCCTGTTATCCTCGTTTTAGTATCAAGAAATTCGGTATTTAATACCCTTCAGCCATTGGCCATGCATAGTTTATAACAAATACTAGTTCTGTTCGGTCAATACTTACCGTGACTCTAACACCTTTCCTTGCTGCTCCCCTCCCCCCCCCCCCCTCCCTATTCTGTTAATCTTACAAAAGGCACTAATATGCCAAACGTCTAAAATTATTTGGAGGCCTCTCATAAACGGTCTCTCTGCATACATGAATACTGCTGCATAAATTGAATCTCTCCAAACCCTATTCAGACAGGATGCATCTTACGGTATTGTTGTCACTGTCGATGTAAAGGCAGGTAGTGAGAGGAAGGGGCACTTCTTTAATTGGGGACTTGCAAAAGAATACTGGAAAAAGTAAATACGATATCCAGCATTGACAAAGTTTAATTCAAGATATTACTCACAGTAAACTTTGGAAGTCGGACTTTATATGTATCCACCAGCTCCATCATCAACTCCACCAAATCTGAGAAGGGACTGTCAAGGACCATCCCGGCAATGGAGGGATCCTCGGCACCGTACATCAAACTACAGGAATAATATATAAAGTTAGGTCAAATATACCAGTGAGGATCTGAGACATGCCAAGCTCAGGATGGAAAGCAACATAATCACAATTTCTGTAGTTGAAATATCAGTAAATCTATCTACAAGAAGCGAATAGAAAGAAAGAAAACCTGGTAACAGCACCCATAGACCTGCCCCACAAACCAATCATGGATACGTTCCCATCAGATCGCAAGTAATCAACAACAGCCTTCAGATCATCTTTCTGCAGAACCCATAGGAAAACATCAGACATTCCACAGAGTCACATTCTACCACATGTAATGTAAAATCACCCATGCAAAACAAGAACCACCCTACCAACAATTAAAAGAAGAAATAGAAAATCAAACTGAGAAGGAATTAAAAAAAAAAGATCAATTACTATGTTTTTTCTCAAAAATTAACCTCAATCACACACGTTGATAGGTAAAAGTCCATGATAAATACTTACAATAAATAAGAACTCACCTCATTCCATCCTAGAGTAACATGCTCTCCTCCTGAGAGGCCAGAACCAGAGAAATCCAAAGTGAAAACAGTGATGTTCAGTGGCAGCAGTATAATAGCAGCTTCACTTGCATCTGCCCGGCATCCACTGCCATCCCAAACAAGAAGCCGTCAACAATGAATTTGACACAAACTACTGAAGCCATTTGCTTAATGTTCAACAAAGGTTGATGGATGTTACAACTCAATGAAGGGGACTTTGAGAACAAGGTATTCCTATGCCTATACTGCTTTGACAAGGGAGAAGTGACTATAAACATATTTGGGACTCAATCCCCCATCCACATTTGAACCTCTACTTCCCCAAAAATGTTATTTTCTGTCCATGGCTACCACCAATAATGATTGTCAATAGCCCGTCATAACCTGCGGATGACTGCATGAATCTGTAATTCAATTAGTTTTTCAGTTACTTTCACCCTTACTTTTTCTTCCTCCCTTCTCTATCACCCAAATCGCTTGGATTGCCAGAAATGATGCTCCAATTCAAAAACGATCCAGGTTCTGGATAGCGTGTTCCAAAACGCGGGTCGCTGCCAATATTGGCATTCCCGGTAACTATCGAATGGGTGCATCAAACTTTTGCTACTTGCTGGAAAATGAACCACCAGAACAGCATAAGCTTGGGTAACCAACTCCTCTTCCATAATTAGGCCACCATACCCATCCTAGTTTGAACAAAACTGAAGGTTTTGGAATATTAGGGTTTGTCACTTTAAGGGTGAAATTTTTTTTTTATTTAATAAGTAATCAAAAGATACATTGCAAGGACACCAAGGGGATGTTGGCATGTCGCCTGCGCACAGAAATGGGTAAATACAAAAACACTATTCCATCAAGCTCTCATCCATAATATTACTCACAAAATTCAAATTCCAATCACTGAACAACCATACTCCAACTGGACAATATCCTCAAAAAAGCAGAGCTAGAAATCATCAAGGGACAAGGCTTTGTCCAGAAATGTCCGTCTATTCCTCTCCATCCAAGTAGCCCACCAAATAACCAAGGGAATCAAAATTCAAACACAATGAACTTTCTTTTCATCATCCTTTCCCTTCCAACTCCGAGCCACAAAAAATCCTTCACAGTACACACTTGCCCCCAAGAAACCCCATCAACAAAAATGGCAATGTGCCAAAGCAAACATGCCCACTCAAAATGAAGGTTCAGACTCAAAATCACATTCCAAGGCTAGCACTTTATCCAAAGAAATTCAGTCCTTTTCAAGGTCAATTTCTCTCCTCTCTCTTCTGCAACTTCACTCACCCACAATTCCAGAAATCACAGAAACGCCCTGCCTCATGCCTTGTCCAAAGCCAATTAAGGCACACTAGGTCCGCCTTCAGAAATCACTTCTCACAAGGTGGTTTGATATAGGTAGAATTGTTCCTTTTGCCTACACACCACCAGTCCTTTTCAAACTAAGGAGTTATACAAGGAAGAAGGAACGACTGTTGTATCCAAAGAAAGAGGACAACATAGGGGAAAATCTCTAAGCATCCAAGAGGCCAGCAGCAGAACGCTTCTAAACACGATCTAATATCCTAGTAAAATATATGTTCATGCAAATACCGTTACACCAAATTCTTGTAATGTAAATACCTAATGGAAAGTCGAATACGGAGAATCGTATTTATTTAATTTTATAATCATGAACCTGAAACCAAATCTGCAAATCTAAAAATAAATCAGATTAACAATCAGAAAGTAAGCTAAAATAGACTAACCTGTTACCATGACAGTAAATCACACAAGGTAGCGCCTTCTCTTCAGGACTCCCGAGAGGGATATAATGACTGCACTGAAGAATATCTCCCCTACTGTTTTTTATCTGTAGAATGTTAGATAGGCATTACTTAAATAACCCATACTCAAACGAGCAACTTCAATGCAACCCTAGGTAAGGCATAAAGCTGTCGAGAAAATGAAGACATAACCAATCAAGATCACAAGCTTTATTAATTTTCAATGACACCTACACAGCTGAAAGCTACCTTGACTTTACAGTAACTAAGATATAAAGCTGCAAAAAGGTTGGAAGAGAAAGAATACAAATGAATTTTTCCCGACAGCAGATACTACTTTACCTTAGAATACATTTCTTATGATGTAAATTTATATGACTAGCAACTTCAAAAAAAGCATGCTCAAAGCCTCAACCAAAGGGCAGACTGGGGAAGTCCCATCACAGCATCAAATAAAGAAATACACTGAACAGACACCCAAAGCACACAAAAAGAAAATATTCAAAACTAGAAACTCCATGCCTCATTTAAACCAAAGCTTACCTCGATGTCTTTCCTTTGATACCATTTCCCTTTAAGCATGAACTCTTGGTCCAAAAGGTCATGTTCAATTATATATTCAGCCCTGCAGGATATGTCTAGCACATGTCATAATTCATGCCCGCAACAATAAATAGAAAATGGAGAACACAGGACTGCTAAAAAACAAACTCTAAATTGAGCAACATCAGTTTCTGCACATAAAATGAACAAGCAATGTTCACAGAGGAATTTAGTCTACGCGCCAATTTCATCTCTCATTTCTCAGTATTGCAAAAAGACCCTTTGTTAAACAAAATATGCGGCTGAAACAATCAGCTATTATTGTTTCAAAGACACTCAGAAAGGAAGTCAAAATGTACATATACAACAAATTGCATCAAAAATAAATTGATCCAAACAGTAACTAGTAGAAGTTGAAACCCAGATGCAGTATCTTTCACGAGCACCAGAAAAAGATCTAGAGTGTACAGCCATGTACTGCTGCCCATGAATGATGCAAACATCGCAAGAAGCAAGATTCAGAATTGGCTGATATAAATATACTTTTAGCAGGAAGTCAAAATGTACTGCTGCCCATGATTGATTGCTACTACAATCTCCGCAGAGAATTTCAATATACTTTTAGCAGTTAAAATGAGACCAACTGCCAAAGGGGACTTCCAAATACCACACGCATTCAACTCTTCCATTAAATTGATACGGGAAATATTGCAAAAAGAAATAATACAAAGAAGTATAGCTCATTCTATTTCTAGTGAGTTTTTAGCTAAATCATCTGTCTCCCTCTATAATGAGGGTTACTTTGGCTCAACTAAGGGATGCCAAAGCTATATGCCTATGTTATGACTTGGAATAAGAGTTAAGTGTTTGGAATTTGGAAGACTAACCATTGCCTGTTTAAAACAAGTACATGAGAGCCATGTTATCCAGACTCAAGACAAGGGTGTCCAACTCGGGGACAGATCCAAGGGTCTGACACGGCATCCCTAAAAATTGCGCATGGGGATACAGCATCCAAGGGTCCGAATGTCCAATACAGCAGGGCGACATGGCCGGAAAGTTGGACGTGCCGGTTGGACGCTGCTAAATTGATTTGGCCTTTTCGGAGAATATATCAAGCCCAATTTTTAAGAAGCTTACGGACAGCATTTATGGTCTAAATTCATTTACTTTTTAGAAAGAAATACATTGGGTCAGTTTATTAATATTGATACTTGGTCACTTGTACCTTTTAATGAGCCCCAACTAAGGTCAAATCAATGCCTTTTAAATAAGCCTTGTGGACCATGGGCCATGGCCATATGATAACATATGGGATGTGGAAAACAAAAAAACCCTACTCCTAGGAGGAATTAGGATGTTGTATTGCCACAAGGGAGAGAACTGTCAACTGCTCAGAAATCTGTCAACTGCTGGTGACGGAAACCGGCAATAGGTGACCTAAGCGAACCCACCTCCGGAATCACAGCCGAGGGATGACCAAAAGCCTTCTACATCCACCATAAATAAGCATGAAAATGCCCTCCAATTCTTCGTTCTAGGGCTTTCGATTTTGCAGTTCTTCGATTTAGGGTTGAAGTTTGGTTGATTTCATTCAATTGAGTGCGGGATCTTGCTCGAAATACATATGTATACAGGGCCCACGCCTTACAATTCAACACACTTCCACATCATGGTAAACAGGAATCCTTCCCCCAGGAATCGAACCTCTGGAAGAAGGGGGTGGAAGGGTGGGGAGCTTGCACTAAGACAAGCCCCAATCGGCAGGTCTTTAGGATATATGGAGTCCAAATGTTTGGGTCCTCATATTTCAAGGAGTGTATATTGTCTTCTTACAAGTTATAAGTCTAAGGTATGTCTCAATGAAGATGGGACATATCATGGCCCCCTTACAGATCACCTCCATCTAAGTCACTGCCGTGATTGACCATAAATGGAAGCAGATAAATACAAGATTGCAAAAAAGAATCGGAGAAGAAAGCTAAACACCAGTATTTGCAGTTCTGCACTGTTGCATAACACTCATATCCCCAGGATTCCAACAACCGATAGTCATAATAAAATTCACCACACGGCTCAAAGGCTAAAATAATAAGAATAAGATATTGAACAATACATGTTCAATAGTATATTCAATTTCTTCAGACAGGATTACTGAATTCATTGAGGTATTCCCTTTGAGCATTCCACACCCCCTCTGATTTAAGGTGAACATGTAAAGAAAAGGACCGGTTGCTCTGGCAACGCTGGTTTGCCCGTTGTTTATACTGTCAGCGCTAAGCCTTCATAAGCCTCACTAATAAAAGTGAGGTATTTTTATTTTGATCGAATCACGACTAATACCAAAAGAGAACAAAGTAAAAAAGAGAAAGAGAAGTATGATTAACTGTGCACATGAATTATTGCATTTACGAAGGTTTAATATAGATCTAGAAAATGAACATCGGCTTAAACAGGAAACCCTACGCAGATACAGATGCTAGGTAATTGCCTTAGGATCAGATATTTTACTGTTTAAATTGTTCTAATTATCTGTTAGAGTCCTAAATTTTGGGGATATGATTCTCAACTTTGTTGAGTTTGTTTTTCAGTTTTGAGTCGTGGTGTAGTGGTTCCTAATTTAGGCCATGTTTTCTATTTAGTCTAGCTATTTAAGCATCACAAGCTGAATGAAAGAAGCATCTTCCATTGTTGCATTCTTTTAGCTAGCCACTAAGTAATCCTTCTCCTATTTTCTACTTTCCTTATATTCCTCTAACGACAGCTAAGACTATTTCCTTTTTATTTTGTTTCTGCATTTCCTTTTGCTTGATTGCATGTTTTTGTTTCCCAAAATTAGGCCTTTTCCTCACTGTCATTACTCTTATTCCAGGATTTTTTTTTCCCCACCTTTTTTTCCTCTTTTAAAGAAAGTTGGCTTATTAGACTAGAATTCAGTTTAATTTCCCGATAAACTGGTTGCTTTGTTTCTAATATCATGTCAATGTATATTATTGAATACTTCAACTTTAGGCTGCTGATGAGCAAAGACTTATACCATACCTGGGAGGTCGTATGATAAAGTTGACTAGTTGTTCCATTCACAATGTCAAATGATGAATAGTCTTTAACAGATAAGACTTAACCTGAAAATTCATGGCATAACAAGGCATTTAGCTTCCACAAAAGTAACAGGATTCATTCATAAGAAACCAACATGTTCTACACTTATATTATATCATCCACAAAATTATCTTTTGTCAAAGGCGAAAATCATGTCCAAATTCCAAGTAATATATTCACAACCTCTACCATTTCTAATCATTCATTCAACCAGCTATAACATCATCACACAAATACCCAACTGCTCAAATGAACATAGGGAACCACTTACCATCGTTCAAATCAAAATAAAACATTGGAAGAAATTCCAGCAACCAAGACCATACAATTCCCAAAAAGTATCAAAAAAATTGAGCAAAACTGAGTACCAAGCCACCCTTAAACAAAGGGGAACAAATACACACACCCACAAATGAATCCCAAACTGATTCAACAAAAGCTTAAACATCGAATTTCTCCTCAAACACCAAACAAAGGTTCAAGATTCGGATACCCCCAATAATCATCAATCAATCAATTGTATCCAAACCTTCAACATTCAATTGGACACCAGAGCAACAGTTGGATCACAAAATCACCCAAAAAAAGCAACAAAAAACACAGATAGAACAGAATAGCATCGAATTACCGAAAATCTGTATTACGAGAAATGAATTTTGCGCCGAATCGAGGGTTTTAGTTGGGGCGAAATCAGGGGGTGGTGAAGAAGCAAGAATACGTGGAAATCGAAAGAAAGCGGAAAGTAGAAGTTGTAAATGGATTCGCCGGCGATGAAATTCCGATCAGACAAAGCCGATCGTCGCCGATTGGTTTGTGTAGGTGTGGAACAACTTCTGCCCTCTCTTTCTCTCTCTCTCGTACAACGGTAGATCTGTCCGTGTGAAGTGGGACCCCAACTCGGGTAGTTCTTACATCTCAAGTCAAGTGTTTTCCCATTGGAAAACATTTTACCTTTTTTTTTTCCTCCTTTGCTTTTTGGTACGGTACAATTTTGGATTGGACATGAAACATTTTACCTTTTTTTTTTCTCGTTTAATTTAATTTTTGGTAAAATTTCTGGATATGTGGAGCAAACTATTAGTAAGGTAACAATCCTGTCAAATTTTTGTCCGACTTGGATATTTGAATTTCATTAAACAAGTAGAAAAAAAGTTAGGACCCTGCCTAGTTGCTTGTTTCATCAATGGTCCAACCCATTTCGTTTCATTTCATTAAAGCACTACCAATGCAGAACACTAGCACAGGAACACTGACAAAATTTCATCAATTTTGTTGCACCCAAAAACTGTAATGGGATGGAATGTTGCCCAAGAAATCTGTAGAGTTCCATCACTTTGATCCACACATGATTTTTTTATTCAATTTTACGCCTTTAGGAAAAAAAAAAGATTAAAATGTTGCTTATCCTACATAAATCTATTATTTATAAGAGAAAATGGGCTCCACATTGAATATTATAAAGTAAAAGAATGAAATGTGTTCTTATGGTTGTATGTAGGATGGAATGAAGTTCCAAAAAATAGGAATTTTATATGATGTGGAAGGGTGGTCCCCCACCAAAATTCCGACATTTTGAAACACATGCTCTTAGAATATATCCTTGATTATTTCCACATATAACTACTTGCATTCTTCCAGTTTATGACATTTTAGTTTTTATTGCATGTGTCGATCAGTTGTTGTTTTTCTGCCTTCTCTTTTCACCTTTTACTTCAACTACTATATTAATAAGATGAATATCTACCATAATTGATTTTTTTTTTCAATATAATCATTAATTTATTAAAAATAAATCACATTCATTAAAAAGAGTATTGTCTCTCTAAATACCATTAATTGTTGAAATAATATACTTCCATCAACATACTTCAATTTTGATTTTTTTTACGGTAGACTTAATAGTGCTTACACTTTTCAACTATGAAAGTTGAAAAGAAATTAATTATGTTAGAATCTTCATAAAATATTTAATTTTGTAAAAGTTTATATCTCAAGAAATGAGATTACTTATTGTAATGAGTCTTTTCATCAATATATATTGATTTTGGTTTTTTTATAGTTATATTTTAGAGTAATCATACATTTTAACCACCATAGTATTGATAGGTTGAAGTGGGCCATAATAACTTGTCAAATGCATACCAATTTAAAGTCCAAAAAAAATTGGCTTATAGTAATTTTTTTTCAATTTTTTTTGGATCATACAATTCATATAAATCGAAATTTACGCCCTGTTCTTTATTACGGTGCAGTTTCACAACTCACCGTACCATTCAATATTCCTCCACATTTTACCATTTTACACAACATTTTACCACAATCATTACCAATATACTTCCTCATTTTTTCTCTCCTCACTTTTCTCCTTTGTTTTTCACATTCTCTTTCGTCACCTACTACATCAATCACACTATCCACAAATTTTACATATCATACCATTCCACACCTTAACACACTTTCCACAATTGCACCATATCACACCATTTCCACATAATACCAACCGCACAAAAAAAACAGAATCTTAATTGGAATTGGACTCAGATAACGTACTTTAAAAAAATATTTTTGAATTGTTAGGTTTTATGGCCCGAATCCTTTTTTAATCTTGTGTAGCCACTTATCCAATCATACTCATTCATTTGTGTGGTGCCTCATCCCTTGAAGACTCCTACCACCAAGACTCCATCCACAACAATACTTCTAATTATAGCTTTTTGGTCATCATTCATTTCCTCAACAAGCAACAAACATCAACCAAGGGTGTGTTTGGTTGGTCAATAACCCCGGGGAAATGGTCAATTTTCTCGAGTTGACTTATTTTCCTCATATTTGGATGCGGGTTGACTTCGGGAAAGTTTTCACGATGCGCCCACCATTTTCTCCAGTTTCCTAGGAAAATTTTCCTTAGGGATGCTAAGGGAAATTTTTCCCAGGGAAAACTCCCTATGAGAAATTTTCCCCGAGAAAAATTTCCCTGAAGTTCCTACCAAAGACTCCCTGGGTACAAAATACTCCAATATTTCTGAAGCAACAAACATCACAAATTAACCCAATGTTCACTACACATTTACATTTCACACAGCAATTCAAGCATGCAAGTTACTGCAACTGTCATTTCTCCAATATTTTTGAACCCACAATCTTGTCGGATTCGTCGTCGTCTAAGACAGAAGACTCACACCAACCTTGACCCAATTTCTTTATCATCTCCCTTGCTCTCTGTTAGATAAATTAAGAAGATCAAAAAATTATGTTAGATCATTGACCTAACTTTTATTATTTGAATTTTAGTTGCCATGCATGTATTGATGTACAGGTTACCATTACCATGTATATACTCACCTTAAGCTGATAGTGGACTCTTTAGATTCATGGCAGCTAACTTCCCTACCAAGCACTCTGCATAACTGTGTCCAAGAACAGGCTTCCTAACAGATTGTAAAGGCCATGACATGGGTACAACCCACTTCCTGCAAATCCACAAGAAAACAAGCATGTGAACCAAAAAAATACAAAATAAGAAAAAAACAAAAGTGGGTGACGTATGCAGGGTCCGATATAGCAACATTACAAGACTGGTTCCAATTGACTCAAGATTTATAAGTTGTTCGTTACTTATTACATCATGGGAAAAAAAAACAGGTAGATTTGGTGCGACGAGTAATTCCGCTTTTTTTTTTTAACAATTCAGATTACGGATGAGAAAACTAGCAACAAAAAGGAGGGTGCTATCGAAACATACCCTTCAATTCTATTTTGTTTGCAACGATTCATGTCTTGGATGGTATACATCTGAAATGTGACATTGAGTTTCTTAGCAAGTTTTGGTAGTTGAGAAGCGGGTAAAATGTCCCAAACTCTGATAACTTGTGAGCATTTGGATTCTTGTTTCATAATGTCAATGCTCCAAACAAGGTACATCTTCCCATCAATCTTGTAATGCTCCAACAGTTCTGACGACGCAATCTTGTCTATGACGACAGAAGATTGACGCCAACCTTGTGCCAATTTGTTTACGATTTCCATTGCTTTGTTTCTGGTCTTATGATCTGTTAGTCTGGCTATCGAGGTCTTGAAATCATCGCTGTAGAAAATCTTCATTTGCACCCATCATCATGTTAGTTCTTAATTGTGTTCTTTTTTGTGGGTTATTTTCCCATTTTTACCAATTTCGATCCAACTAAAATTTACCCATTTTGTGCATTAATTTTTCTAGACTTACCTATAATAATATTGCCAACCCGTCCAAATTTACCAACCTCTAAAAAAATGCGCCCTGACGAGGAAAATCGGGGTGAAACAGAAGGTACCTTCCATTTTGAGTTTGGAGGGGTATCAAAATCAAGAGTATCCTGAGAAGGGTCGTCGTCCTCTTCTACATTGAAGTAACACCCACGCCCCATTGCATCGATCACAAGATCCTTCCACACCGAACCCCTCTTGAATAATGTAGCCCCGTTCCCTACTATCAATAGACAATACCTAAACAGACAGAACAAGTTGGATGAATATTACGTTAATTTCTCGAAAATATACAATGCTTTACTATAGAACATGATGTTATAATTTTTTCAGAAAACATTACGTATACTAGATCGAGTACAAATGTATACCTTGCCCTTGTCAGAGCTACGTTTGTCCTTTGATGATTAGAGAGAAACCCAACGGATCCATTTTGATTGCTTCGAACGGTTGAGATTATGATCATATCCTCCTCGCCGCCTTGGAACCCATCAACGGACCGAACACTAACATTGAAGCCTGTTTCTGCGTGCTTGGCGTATTTCTGACCAAGCATTTCTTCAATGAGGCCAACTTGACCCTTGTAAGGTGATATCACTCCCACGGTCACCCGTTGTTTCTTGATCAAATGCTCTGCATATTGGGGAAAAAAATAAAATAAAATAAAATAAAAAACTGCTGATTTAGGTTATTGTTTGGTTGTTACAGTTGAAGAAGAAATTAATCTTACCCTTGAAGAGCTTCCCAACAATCTGAGAGACTACTTCGGCTTCTTCCGTGTTTCTCGGGCTATGACCCGTGTGGAAGTCCTCCTTCCCACGAGCAACATTGATGAAAGAATACGATCTGTACTTGCTCCCTTTAAGAAAATTTCTTTCGTAGCTTGTTTCTTTCACATTTGGCCCATCTACAATTTTACTGTCATAGAACTCTTTGTTAGGGAATGAACTTATGTTAGGATGCATCCTGTATTGAACGTTGAGGAGATGCTTCCTTTTCCCTAATGTTGCCTGCCTCTCGAACAGACTCCTTCCAAACTTTGCTTTCTCTGAAACCTGAATACAACAAAATCCATCCATCGAAATACATGAAAATTGAAATGCCAAAACAATGCAAAAATTAAGAAAAAAAAACTTTGTAGAGTCGATACCTTGCTCTGAACCATTGCTGGAAGTTGTCGATCATCGCCTATAAGGATTGCATTCTTTGCGCCAGGAACTTGTAAAGGAATCAATGTTTCACATTCCTTAAGTTGAGCCGCTTCATCTATGATCACCATTTCCACTTTACTTGTTATCTTGATGGAGCTCGAAGCAGTACAGAATATCAAGTACGCGTTTGACAAGCAAAATGTCCTAATGCTGCCCTTGATTTTCAGCTCAGGAAACTCCTTACGAAGCCAATTCAAAATTCCAAGAATACCATCCTTGTTCAACATTAGCATGTTGAGGTCAACATCATCATTTTTCCGTCCGCTTTGAAGCCCCTTAAGCCGAGAATTTAGCCTAATCATTTGCTTTACTACGGCCAACGGTATGTATGATGTTGGGAGGTGAGTGTAGAAACCCTTGGTGCAGAAAACTAAAGAATCAGCCAATGAGTAGAAGGTCTTGAGCACAAACTCCGTAAATGTCATCAAATCCACGTCTTTTTCTTCTTCTTCTTCTTCTTCTTCTTCTTCTTCTTCTTCTTCTTCTTCTTCTTCTTCTTCATTTCTCATTCCGTTGTGCTTGTTTTGCTTTCCGATTTCTATCAAGGACTTGTTGAAAATATTTGTTTCTCGTTCCTTCTTCTTCTTCTTCTTCTTCTTCTTTGTCGAGTGTTGCTTCCCTTTTCCTTCCTCACCTACATCATCATCATCATCCGACGACTGTCTCTTATGCCTCTCCATGTATTCATCATAGTTTCCTTGTGGATCCACAAGCAAAGATATAATCGACAATAAACTAACCCTCCAATCCATGGTACATTTGGTGAGTATTTCAACACGATAATCAAGAAATATGTCCACAAGCACATCATGATCATTCACCTTCAATCGCTCCTCGTTCCCAAACAAGACTATGTTTCCCAAGCCATAAGTGTCGTAATAATCGAGGGATGCCAAGACCAAGCTCACGAGTCTTTCAGCCACTTGCACAACGGCTATGTTGGTGGGTGCACAAGTTAATGTCCGACATTCCAACTTAAGAAGCACAAACAGCAATGAAGCGACCGTCTTAGTCTTCCCGGTCCCAGGTGGGCCCCATATAAGCTTCACATTGCCGCCTTCATGGGGGCATTTTCTCATGGATACACAGCTCAATACCGCGTTTTTCTGGGACTCGTCCAACCCAAAAGAACCAATCAGCCGCAACACGGTATATTTGTCTTCTTCATTGAGGCAAACAGTGCAATCTACATCATCTTGTATATAAATTGAACACCCAGAAAAAAAGATCAGCTAGAAAAGCGAGCGTCCTCTTGATCTTCTTTGAGGCAGTACTGAAAGAAAACGGTACCATTACTAGATCCTTTACGAAAAATATTATCACCCAGCAAATTGAACACTAGAAAAACTTGTGAGCTTCCTCTTTTCTCTTTTTCGAGGTAGTGTTGGACCAAAGAAAGTACTATGATCACTATATTCTTAATTAACCAAAAAATATTATTGTAAGAATGTAACTTTGATAAAATATTGTGTGAAAATTTGTTACTATGTAAATTGAACACCCAAAAAGAGATCATCTAGATAAATTTGTGAGTGCTATCAACTTCTCAACATATATATATATACAATGATCATCATACGAAAGTAATGTTGTTAAATTAGATTCGTGACGAAAAAAAATACTAAAAAGTCATAATGGAAAAGAGGGAGTATATATGTACTTACAGTTGAGCCAAGTTGCAGAAGCTTGTGCACTAGTCTCAGATTTGCAGTTTTAGGATCAGGATTCAATGCCCTCCATATTCTCATGTTTGTGGTCATGTTAATCAAGAAAGTTGCATAAATCCTTTTGCCCTCTTCAGGCCTTAGTTCTGGACCGATTTCCTTCACTGTTGAAAGTCGAAATCTATCACCAATCTTGGCCATATAGGCGATTACAAACTGGCTTTCCCGGGTGATCAAATCGCGCATTATTCCCCTCCTTGGCTGGGTGTTTGTCAGAAGAACAAGATCTCCAGAACCCGGTTCATATTCTCCATTCGGGTACGTAAAACTTGTGATCCTTTTGATTATGATATTGTAGCAAAACACTTTGTTGGGTTCAGGTTCGGGTTCAGGTTTGGGTTTGGGTTTTGGGTTGCCTAGGACTAGGCGCGGTATCTCCCAAGCAGGGGCTTCACCGATGGCTTCCAATCCTGAACACAAACTGGCTCGTGTTTCTTCGATGAGTGGCGCTTTGAATGACCAGAAATAATGAGTAACAGATGAGAAGGTGTCTGGTGTCTCCTTCACCTGTTTAACCAGTACAACATTGGCAATCAGATTAATGTTACTGCAACATTAATCTAATCATGGAGACTTGAACCTAAGGTCTTTACACACAATTTAATTTTGATATGATTACCATGAAAGGAATTTAAACTCATTAGATAAATTGCACAAATAGACCTGTGCAACTTTTGACCCGAATCGAACCCGTTTGAAAGTTTTGGATTTGAAAGACGTCTTTTTTCTTAAAAAAATGACTAAAAGGTCCTCATATTTCGATGTAATGATTTTAAGGGTCCTTTCTATAAGGGGTCATTCCAAAATTTCATGAAAGGAATTTGAACTCATGAGATAAACTGCACAAATATATATAAGGGCTCATTCCCCCCTCGATCTTGCCCTAATGAATCCGAGTTAGGATCACGATTCTAACATTTTAATCAAAGTATTAACTACTAAACTACATACAAATTCAGAAAGACTCTTACATGTTGATTTGTTCTGAGCTCATATAAACTTTCCATGCATGGTTTTGGATGATTCATAGAAAAACATGGAGGGTGATAATGTATTCATGGCAATGGCAAGTAACCCACAAAAAAAAATAAAAAAAAATGACAATTAGTTTGAGGCAGAAATATTATACCCTGTTCTTGAACAAGTTTTCATTGAGAATATCAGAGAGTGACCAAGAAAGAACAAACTCCAACAGTTTTTGTTTGCTTTTTTCTTCCTTGTTTTCTTTACTCGTAATTTCCTTGTCCATTCTGCTATGCAATCTGCTACACTTGAAAAAAGAAAGTTAGTCTTCTTCTTCTTCTTCATTCTTCTTCTTCTTCAACTTGTGTTTTTGTGGGTTTTGAAAAGTGTTGGAAATTTACAGAGTGATCAAGTAAGTACAGTACTATTCAATTGACAGACAGGCATACGAAAGGTCTCCTCGTTGCTAACAAAAGGAGAAGTTAAAAGAGCTACGCAGGGGAAAGTTGAAAGCTGATGTAAAATTGTACGTCAAGTTCAAAATTTATACCTTACTTCTTCAACTTAAGTGTGTCTTGCGTTTGATTGTACAACATCCGTTACATATTAATTCACATATTTCAAAATTTTTACATACCAAAATGTATAGATCTGGCAGTTTTTGACCCGACCCGAACCCACCCGAAATTTCTGGGTTTTGAACACAACTTTTTGAACTAAGCCCGAAGTATACCGAACCCAAAAATTAGCGAGTCAAACTCGACCCGTCCGTTTGACCCGAAAAATTAATTTTTTAAATACAATTTTATTAGAATTTGTGATTTTTCTTTGTAATTTTTAATGTTAAACTATAAGCGCAACTTATTTATTTGTTATTTCTTTAATTTAAGTCATTACTAGAAGATAATCATATTTTATTATGTATATTGTACAAAAAGTAATATTTAGAGACCATTTTTTAAAAAGAAAAAACGGAAAAAGGTCGCAATCATAACCCATTGGGTTGACCCGAAACTAAAATATACATACGTTTACAGAACCAAATACACGACCCATATTTACGAACAGATATACGATCGACTAAAGCCGGCTGCCGAACAAATTGTGAGTCTAAAGATTTAATTAAAAAAACTACCTACATAATTAAGTAGTACTCTCTCCATTTTTTTATCTAATTTTTTAACTAATTTTTCTCATTACATATTATCTGTCACTTTACAATTCTAATGATACATTAATTAATATCTTTTTTATTTTACCCATAACATTCATTGAATAAACATCAAAAATTAATTTTATTAAACATATTTTATATGATTTTTAATAACTACCTCATATATTTTAGCAACATAAGTATTCTCCCAATCACTCAAAACGTCAATTAAAAAAAACGAGGGAGTAGTATTTTTCAAGGTGTTTTTCGGATACCAAGGTGTAGGTAGTGATGTATAATGTGAGTAAGAGTAGTTTTTATTGATGGAAAAAATAAAAAATTAATATAATTATTAAAGTTAAATAATTAAATTATGTATTGGGAAATGGAAAGTTACAATTATTTTGGAACAAAAAAAATTAGTCTAAGTGTCAATTAATATGGAACGGACGGAGTAATTTACATATCGATTTTGGAACAAAAAAAATTAGTCTAAGTGTCAATTACTATGAACAGCCCTACAAACAAGGCAATAGAAAACAGCTTAGAAAACACAGCATAACCAGAAAAAAAGTGACAAGTTCCTGAAACATAAAAACAGCAAAAAACAAATTTAAATCTTCACTTTTACCTTCTTTTTTTCCAACAAATTGTCTCTAAATTTCTTAACATTCATAATCACTAATTCACATATCGATAAGCCACATAACATGCACAATGAATAAAGAAACAGATATGTTTATATATGAGGGTAGACTTAAAAATCTACCTTGACCTTTTTTTTTCCCGATAATTTGCTAGCCAAAAAAAGGCTAAGAATGATCACTAATGCTACAAGACCGCAAAAACAGCAAAACACTAAGTCTAGCAACCAAAAAGCAGCACAAAGCGCAACAAAAATACCACAACCAAACAAAAGAAAAACAATTATCTAACAAGAATCTTAAACATTATTGTGTGCTAGTGGAACATGTGCTCCAAGAGATAACATGGCGCCATGTCATATTTTTTTTAATATTTTTTTTATGCAAATTATTGTGTGCTCCTGGAGCATGTGCTCCAAAAGATTATATGGCGCCATGTCATATTTTTTTTTAAAAAAAAAATCAGCAGCGGTTATACTACGGCGGTTATCATCTTTTAAATGTTCATTATTGCATTGTTCACTAGCCTCAACTGAATTGTTCACTGAAATTAAAAATCTACAATCTTGTGCAGCTCATGTTCATTCTTGCTTCATTTTTTTAATCGATCGGTGGAGTTATTAGTTAGTTTATTGTTGTTTATCAAGTCTAATTGAATTGTTCATCAAGTATATTTTTGTTGTTCATTGAGTCTAATTGAATTGTTCATTATATATATCAGGTTGTTCACTCGTAAGAATGTGAATACTCACTTATACATTGTCATATGTAGATTATTATAGTTGTTCACTATCATGTTCAATATTGTTCACTTACAAGTTTATAGCAAGCATTTTACTTTTTGCTTAAATATAGACTTGAACATGGTTGAAATTCAGAGATAAGTTGTATAACAATGGTAATATATAAGATGAACAATGAATACTATATAATGAACAATGAAAAAATGTTTGGTGAACAATCTGAATGTATTAGTGAATAATATGTAGTAAATAATGGAAATATTTATATGAAGAACTACTAGTTATCTAATGAACAAAGCTTCATGTACAAGTTGAACGAGGCTCAATGAACCAGTGAACGAAGCTCCATGAACCAGTGAACCAACCTCTTTGAAATAGTGACTTAATGCACAAGGTGAACAACGACAATGTATATGGTGAACATTACAGACGTATCAGGTAAACAATCTAAACATATTATTAAATAATGACAGTGAACAATTGAAACATTTCTAGTGAACAACCGCTAGTTATCTGATGAATAATTATAATATATCTAGTGAACAATTTCAACTAAAAAGGTTATCCCTTTATTAGGATAAACAATGTTAATTACTCTCCTCCCCTCAATATAAATACTTGAACAAAAACTTCCAGCTAAAAAGAAATATGATTATCTTTGGGATTGATTTCGGTCTTCTTTGGCAACTTCTCCGGTTCGGGCGCTTGTAACAGATGTATTCCTATTCCTTATCCAAACAACCTACAATCAATTCCATAGAAAGAAACATCAAG
Organism: Portulaca oleracea; assembly: GCA_029582165.1. Lineage (NCBI taxonomy): Eukaryota > Viridiplantae > Streptophyta > Magnoliopsida > Caryophyllales > Portulacaceae > Portulaca > Portulaca oleracea. The sequence goes on along the minus strand of CM055872.1, from coordinate 41,249,379 downwards.
TTGGATTCCAAATCAAACCCAAAACTTGCCAAGAACCCTACTCTTGAGTAGGAATATTTCACATCGATCAATAAAAAACTTGTCATTGAAGCTAGCCTATATGCATAACTGATTTGGTTATGGTCAGATTTACATAAGTTACGTTTAATTAGCAGATAGATTTGAAAATGAGGAAGAAATTACCAAGCACCGTCAAAATCGAAAGAACCAGGCCTACGAATTGGAAAGAATTCTAGAACATTTTGGTAGTAGTTGATGGATTCTTCCAGCGATCTGTAGAGCAGAAATCAGAGATAGTGAACAGACAACAGGCAAATGTTTCTTCAGATGACGGTGGGTGGCGGTGGGTGGCGGTGGGTGGAGAGAGGGTGACGGTGGAGAAGGAGAGAGGGGAGAGAGAGAACGAAGGGTATGGATTGAAGATGGAGGGGTGCTGTTTATGTAGCTGATTTAGTACATCGTGGGTGGGGCGGTTTCTTTTTTTATTATAGAAAAAAATATACTAATATGCCACGGTGGAAATGGAGCATGTGCTCCAGGAGCACATAATATGTATTATTTTATTCCAGCGACGATTATCAATGCAGTAGTTATCAAGCTAATCGGTTATTAACTTCAAGATGTTTATTACTGTATTGTTCACCGACTCCAACTGAATTGTTCACCAGAAATTAAATCTACTTTACTACTTCATTTCTAATAGTTAATCGAGTAGTGGGAGCTACTAGTTAGTTTGTTGTTATTCAACAAGTCGAATTGAATTGTTCATCAAGTATATTTTTGTTGTTCATCGAGTCTAATTGAATTGTTCATTAGATATATTTGGTTGTTCACTCGTAAAAATGTGAATGTTCACTTATAAATTGTCAATATGTAGGTTATTATAGTAGTACACTATCATGTTCAATATTGTTTATTTACAAGTTTATAGCAAGCATATTACTTTTTGCTTAAATATAGGCTTGAACATGGTTGAAATTCAAAGATAAATTGTATAACAATCGTAATATATAAGATGAACAATGAATACATATATAGTGAATAATGGAAAAATGTTTTGTGAACAATCTAAATGTATTAGTGAATGATACATAGTAAACAATGGGAATATTTATAGTGAACAACTACTAGCTATCTGATGAACATAGCTCCATGAACCAATGAACAAAGCTCCCTGAACCAGGGAACAAAGCTCTGTGAACCAGTGAACAAACCTCCTTGAAATAATGAACAAAAAATTTTAGCGGAATTGCATCCAATACATCCATATCTTGATGGAAACGATTACAAGGTACACATCTATATCCATAAAATAAGCTCCTTTCTCCATTGATAGAGTTGAATCCAAGTTTTATCAAACACCATATCCTTTTTCACGAGTGAACAACTACCTTTTTATAAGTGAACTGTCATATTTCCCCCTTTTATGAGTGCGCAATGACCTTTTTATGAGTAAACAGACTGACCATCAAGATCGATTAGACGAACACGGAAAGCTTAAAGTTTGCGATTCTTCGATCATTGATTCTGGATACGGAATTTTGAAGGTTTCGCCATCCCTGTCGATTCATCTTGATTGAAGGTGCAGGCGTATGAGCTGGTCGTCGGCATCCAATTACGTAATGGATGGAGGAGGTTGGGCTAGCTGCAAAAGTCCCCGGCAGTGATTACGATGACATCAGGTTGTGGTGAAATAAGAGAATGAAGTTGAGCAGTGATGCAGAAGACGAGAACGAAGTTGAGCGGTGATGCGGTGTTGCCGGCTTGCCGCCAGTGAAGATGGTTAGTAAGAGGAGGAGAGCGAGGAGGGAGGGGATGCATATCTAGTTTATGAAGGTGAAGATGTGGATGGTTATATAGTTGGGTACGGTTAGTGGGAAATTTTTTTAATGTAAAAAATGAAAATACTAAATTCTAACATCAGCATGGATGCCACATGGGATGTGGAGCATGTGCTCCAAGAGCATATAATAGATATTGCAAGAATCTTCTTTTGTTCCAACATATCATCTCGAAAGACCTTAGTCACAGTTTCATGATCATCACGAGACAATTTCAACAAACTCACAACCTTCGCCGCTCTACGAGCCTCCTCATCCAGTCTTTCCAAGGAGAGATCCATTGCATTTACAGATCTTTCAGCAGTACTATCAATCGAATTTTTACTATTAGAATTGCAGCTTCGAGAAAGCTTCTTCAACCCTTTAGCACGACTAGGACCACTAGAGCATACCCTAGAAGAAACTCTACTTACCAGGCTCCATTTTGAGTTCCACAAAAAGTTCATACTCCTTTTTTATCGGCCCTTGACTATGACAACCTTATGAAAAGAGCCCTCAATACCAAAAGGTGAAAAACAAATCAGACAACGGTGAACAAATTTCAACACCCTCTAACAGGAGAAGAAAATTGCAACCCCTTGCCCATCCTTCCCACCACCCTAGTCTAGCATGTAGACTCTTCTAAGTCAACAAAGCATCCCATTGCAGTAGAAAAACGGTGCTTGCCAATAAATGATGTAGTTGGGTAATTAGCCTATAAATGGCAACGTTTGTATCAGTAGAAATCAATCAAGTTATGAACCAAAATTTATGAAAAAACACAGTGAGTGTTTTTAAGGTTGAGAAAGAGTCTCCCTTCCCCTTTCTATCAATTCCTGAGAGTTGAAGTATAGATTTGTCTATCAATTCCTCCCAGTTGAAGTTATAGAATCTTCTGATTTGAGGAATCAAATTGGAATTTTATCTATCCTAACCCAACCCTATCCATCCGGTGTCAAAATCACTTCACCACTAACAGTGCGCTCACTATCAGAAATAGCCACCGAATTAGCACCAGTCTTACCATCGACAATATCAAATAAAGGAAGATTCTATACTATATTTGAAAATTAGCCATTTTACTATTCAGTGCAATGCACGACTCACTTTTATTAATTGGAAAATTGGAATCTAATAGACCAAACTTTATGTCCATTTTGATCTAATAAACCAAACTTAACTTTTTGTTAATGACAAACTGTACTTAACATAATATTTTTCTTAGTGAACCTCCACCAATTTCTGATTATCGGAAAAATGACATGGAGGTTTTTTTGCTGATTGAAATGAGCCTAATTGAAATGAACAATACGTTGGAAGAAAGACTCGAGCAGTTGTTGTCTGAAGTGACAAGAATGAGAAATGAATTACAGAGAATGAGGGATGTGAGTCAGAACTTTGAGCGTCTGGATGAAGAAAATGTGTCGCTCAGAACCAAGCTTGACAAGGAGAAAAGGAAGAGGAAGTCATCTTCATTTTCCTTTTATTTTTTGCATATAAAACACTCCACATCAGCAAAAAAACCCTCCATGTACTTAATCTGTCCATGGTTTTTGATGAGAACCAAGCTCAGAACCAAGCTTAACAAGGAGAAAATGATGAGAACATATAAAATATGCATATACTTAATCTACCCATGGTTTTTGATGAGAATATATAAAATATGCATAAACTAGGGATGACAGTTAAGTCCGAATCCGAAGCGAATCCGAGTCGCTTCGACTAAAAATTTCGAATCCGAATTCACATAAAAAAACTCCGAATCCGATTAAAAAAATCCGACTCCGATTATAATTGGGGCGGGAATGAAGGTGACCACTTCCGATCCGATTATGTCCGATTATAGTCGATCAGATTAAGTCCGATTAAATCTGATTATAATAATTAATATAAAAATTAAAAAAAAGTATGATATATAATCAGAGGTAATCGAAGTTAGATGTAATCGGAGTCGGAGTAAATTATTTTATGGAAACGTATAACAACTAATCGGAGTCGGAGGTAATCGGAGTCGGAGTTGGAGTTAGGTACCTCCGATTAAGTTTGGATTTGGAGGTCCTCCCACCTCCAATTAATCGGATTTGGAGGTGGACCTCCACCTCCAATTATTAATTGGAGCGAAGGTGGAGGTACCTACGTACCTCTGATTCGCCTCCGACCCATTGCCATCCCTAATCAAAACTTAGTTAAATTGACACTTATTTAAAAACGGAGGGAGTATATATTTGGATCAAGTTTATGTTGAATTGCAGTTACATGTACACGAAAGAGGTTTGTTTCTGGGTTCATGGGACTATGTTTGATGCTGGAGGCTTGAAGAAGACAAAGCAACACTATCATAGCAAAATAGTAGACAAAGAGAGAATGGAGTTAAGGCATGTAATTTTATTTCTTTCTTTGAAAAATTCCATTATTTTGATGGGATTCAACATATGCCGTCAAGGTTTTTAAAAAGAATTTGGATAAGGGTGGACCCTTCGAAATAATTTGTAAGCAAAGTACAAAATCTCTCAAGAAGTTGTTGCAGTTCAACACTTTAGAAGTTGTGTTGAAACTCTCTAGGAAGAAGAAAGAATAATTGTGGTGTGTTGGACAGGTGCAAACTATCACCTATGTAGGACTTGGGAGCATGCAAAAATCAAACTTGACAATCAAAGAGAATGATTGGGGGACTTTATTTATGAGATTTTGACCATCATTAAGGGGTTATTGTTGGCTGAGATTTAGTCAAGAATAATCCCAAAAGGTACCCAATACTATAAATTAAGGAATTTGAAATAAAGACTCTACGACTGTGTTGGACCCAACACGGTCCGTGTTGGACCCAACACGACCTGAGCTGATTCAGCACGATCCTTTGTTGACCTACAAAGTCTCTATATGACTTTCTGGACTCCAACAAGACCCGTGTCATATTTGACACGATCTGTGTTGGCCCAGTTCCACTTTGTGAGCTTGTTTTTGACCTTTTAAATAAACTCTTAGCTTATAACTTGGTTCCTTTAGCCTTTTAAGTCTTGAAATACTCCAAACAATATTAATATATATGGGTAGATTTCTTTAAAATATACCTTGCCCTTCTGCAATAGAAGATTCCACTATAGTTGAGAATTAGCCTTTTTAATAATTGTACAATGCACGGTTCACTTTTATTAATTTACCTAAAACTATCTTTTAGAATTAAATTATAATAGGTATCAATTTATATTCTATTACTATATTAAAACAAAATCCTAATAGTGGGGATGTTGCCACGTGTCCACATATCAAAAGCCCAAATTTTATTTTCTAAAAAAAAATTTAGTAGTATAACTATACAATTCAAAACTCCCAATTAGTAGTATAACTATACAATTCAAAACTACCGTTCATTGCAAAATACATCATTGTTGCAATAGTTAATTAGACGTTACTCTTTATTAAACATGGCATTTGGCAAATCAATCGTTAACACTAATACACGGTTTCCAAACGAAGAACATTTCCTGCACATAAATTAATTTTTCCTACCAATTAACTGCTGAGAACAAAAGGAATATAATTGTCAAAAATTTATTATTATTATTATTATTATTATTATTATTATTAGACTTTCTACTTGCCCCTAACCAAAAAAAAATAATAATCATACAACCGTAAATCAAAACTTCAATGGACATAAATAAATCATCATTTATAATAATTAATACAATCAACAATTAATTTTCTCCTTTTTCTCTCAAGCTTTAACTATATATACATATTACAGTTTGGAAATATTTTTCTCACAATACATATAAATCATTCCTTGGGTAAATTTTAAATAATCATGAGTATTTTTTTTAAAAAAAGAGGTAAGAATATTGTATGGATTACTTATATACTACCAATTTTTCATTGTTTAACCTTATGGGAAATTTTTTTTTCTACTCTAATGCAATTTTTATTTCCAGGAACAACTCCTAAGTCTCCTATATTGTCCACCTATATAGAAGTTTGTCATATCTACACTCAAATTGGGTTTATTATGTTCAAGATATAAGGTAATATATTCTCATCTTTAACACTAAAATTTATTTTTAAAAATTTTTTTCGTTCTTTTTCACTTAGGATTCCCAGGCTACAAACTTAAAGACCCTGTTCGGCAAAATTAGTGTTTTAGATAGCTGATAACGGTTTATATAACGTATAGCGGTTTAAGCAGCCGATAACGTTTTATGTAGCGGATAGCGGATGACCGTTTAAATAAGAATTGTGTTCGGTAAATTTAACAGTTCAATTAACAGATTAATGTGAATTGACATAAAAGGGTATCAATAATTCCAAAGATAAAATTTACAAAGGGTACTTTTTGACCCAAAAATATGAAACGCTACTCCAAACGCTAAACGTTAACTTTATTAGTGTTTCACAAAATGCTCCTTAAAATGTTAAACGCTCCTCCAAACGCTAGCTTACCGAACGCTAATATTTATGCAATTAGAGTTTTGACTTAGTCAATACGCTAAATGCTACCCCAAACGCTATTGCCGAATACAGCGAAACTCGAATACTTCCAGTCTGCAACATTATTTCGTGCTTCCAACAGAGATATAAATCAAAAGGATTGAGTATGCAAGTTATAAATCGAGTGAAATATTTTATCCTAACCATTAAATCCTTCTCTTTGAAAAGATATCATAAAAAAAAAAAAAAATCCATCCCAGCCATGAATTTAAAAGGAGGAGGAGAAAATGACTTTCAAATTATTTCAGAAGGCTAAAGCCCAATGTTATAATTAAATTGCCATTAAATTTCCATTAAATTAGCTATAAAACTTAGATCTGAAAAGTAACATGTTCTAAAATAATTTTTTAAATTGAAAAGTAACATGTTTTAAAATATGAAAAATTAATGATTAAAGTATTACATCAAAACCTATAAAAAGAGCAAATTAGGATTTTACCCATTGAGGTTTAGTGAAAGTGTAATTTTACCCCCAAGGTTAGGGAAATTAGGTTTATCCTACTTGAAGTTTGAACATTTTATTATTTTACTCCTTTTCTGGTAAATGACAATTTTACCCCTGTAGGATGATATGAAACTAACCCTAATTAAAAACATGAATGGACAACTTTACCCCTACAAAAAATTAATCAGTTATTTTCACTGTGTGTTGCCGCCTCCTTTATGTTCAGGTTACGTTTCTCCTGCTGTAAAATATGCTAATGACAATTTTGTCAATTAATATTAATTTTATTAATAATTTGATCTGAAAAGGTCGTATATAATATTTAATACAAAGGTTAGGTTGGTTAATTATTAGTTGATTCAAACTTAAGGTAAGATAAAACTAATTTTTAAAACCTTAGGGCTAAAATCCTACTTTCAAAAAACTTCAATGGGTAAAAACCTAATTAGTTCCCTATAAAAATATAAAAAATAATTCTTTTTGGGATGGAAGTACTAACAAATCATGTGTATTAATTTATAAAGCAACAAAGGGAACCCCTTTAGAAGGATAATGTATCCATGCGTAAATGAATCGTGAACTATATTGTGTATATATATATATGGAAGCAGATCTACATTTCACAATTTTTTTTTTTGTTTTAGAAAGGGAAGCAGAATATTACATATTGAGAATTTATAGCCACACATTTCAAAATACGTTACACGTAACTTATTGCACGGTACAATGTAAAATATATGAAACACATATAAAAATAAGAAATTTGAATAAAATATTTTATGAATAATCACTACCATATTAACATCTTATAGTTTAAAACATATGAATAACTATACAAAATTTAAATGCAACTAAAATATTTCATGAGTAATTGGTGATATTTTCTGAAAGACATTCATATCAACTAACATTTACATTATTTTTCACACCAACACTCAATATTTTTACTTGCGCAAAACATTCCTACAACAAAGGGAGACAAAGAATAAATATTTTTTGGCCAAACAAAAAATTGAAGCTATGATAGTTGTAAATTACATATAATAAAAGTATTAACTTTCGTAAAACATTTAATATCTCAAATAATAGGGTTACTTTGTCCATAAAAAAATAATTATAGGATTACTTTGTAAGTTGTAACAAAACACTTTGATTATGTACTGATTTCCATTTTACGAAACATAAAATAATAAGTATACTTTTTACCTACCAATAATAATATAACAACCACATCAAAAATAAAAATTCTAAAAAAAAACTTTGATTTTTTAGGAGGAAAGTATTTGTGAAAATGTTATCAATTTGAGGAATGTGTTGAGAATGGATGAAATGCAAAAGGCAAGTGAGAAGGGCATGCGGTACGAGGGGTTTTCACCCACATCTAAAGTAAATAATTAAATATAATAATAAAAATAAGTGAATAATAATATAATGACAATTTAGTAAAAAATCAAAACCATTTTGATTTGAACAGAATCATTTCAAAGAAAAAAAATTATAAACTAATATTTTTCAAGAAAAGACACTTAAAAAAATAGATAAATAAGATAAAATATCTCGTACATTGCATGGGATAAAAAGACTAGTTATAAATTAAAATCAATGAAAAGAATTGTACTGTCATTCTTCATATATTTTCGTATTACAAACATATTTTAGTACTAATTTAAATTATATGGTTAAATTAAAAACATACTAATTAAAATCATTGAAAAAATATATTACATAATTTGAAGGGAAATTGGATTCTAATAATAAGACTTTTGGTCATATAAGACTAAATAATATGAATTATGATAACTATCAATTTGTATACGCTACTTGGGCCTCTTGCATTGATATGAATTTTTTTTTTTCAACTCACAAATTTTTAGCTGTCTAAAAAATAAACATTGAAAAATAAGGATTCAGAAAATAAACCTTCATATTTTATAAGGTTCAAAATGCAAAAGAAAAAAAAACTCATTTTAAGTGTCTTGTCCCGTTAATAAAGCCATATTATTATATATTTAATTAAAACAAATTGATACGATAGAATTCCGTAACTATAATAACAAAGCCGTATTATTATATATTAAAGGCCCATTTCTTTGGATTTGTAAATAATTTTTTTATCCAATTTACTTTACACTCAACTTACCGAAATCTTTTCCATAGTGGAGCATGTAAAGTTCAGTGGTGACTAGCTAGGTATGATAAATGTTATCTTGATAATTTTTGATAATTTTAGATATGTTTTTGCAAATACAAAATGAATAAATTGAAGTTCGAGTTTAAAAAATTATAATTTTCAAATGGGTTTGTTCTTTATTTGGGCCATAAACATTATACTCCGTCCGTTTCATATTAATTGTCATAATTTTGACTTTCACGGTTTTCAGTGTTACTTTTTGATTGATAATTTATTATATAATATGTTATTAACAATTGTAATATTATACTTTTATGATAGTGTTTTTCGTTACGAATCTAATGGTGATAACTTTATTTAGTAACTCATTGTATATATTGAGAAATTTATGATTAAAATTTTTGAATTTTGACTGCACAATTTCGAAAGACGTCAATTAATATGGAATGGAAGGAGTAATTGATTTTAACTTATCACTAAAAGTTACCTCCGGTTTTGTTGAAATTTATTAATTAGAGGTAGAAAATGAACTACAAATGTTGAAATTATAAATTGGACAAATATTTTAGGACAAAGAAATTAATTAAAAGGATAAATATTTTGGAACGGCGATAATACTTAGATATTTGTAAAATTATCTTTAAGACCTGGTCAAGTATGATATTGTGCCGTCGTAATTACTAGAGCTGTTTGCTTAGCCGCGTCGCTGTGACTTGTAATTAAGAAGAGTACGTACGTTTGAACGCTGGCTGAGGCTGGCCCTCATAGTTTTGAATTTCACGTCCAATTTTACATGCATGAGCTTTCAATTGGGTTTTTTTTTGCATTTTGGACTCTAAGTACAGGGATATTTATATTTTGGACTTTTAGTTTTCATTGTTTATTTTTAGGACCCTAAAATTTATGGTTGAATAAATAAAGATCTCAAAGTTTGTAGTTTGAAGAAAAAGGCTCGCGTACTGTTTTTCTTTTTCTTCTTATATTTGAATTTATCTTTCGATCAGCGCCAAACTTCACGACTAAGGTTAAAACTAATATTGAAGTTGTAATACACCTCTCATGCCAGAACTAACTAGACCCTTCTGTAATACACCGCTCTCATTCATGCCCGAACAATGTAGACACTGGGTACTTCAGGGTCTAATTTGTTCCGACATGAACAAAAGAGGTGTATTATAGCTTCAATATCAATTTTAACCTAATTCCTAAAGTTTGGCACTAATCGGGAGATAAATTCAAATATGGGAAGCAAAAAAAAAAAAAATAGTACTTGAGCCTTTTTCTTTCAAATTACAAACTTTAAGGTCCGTTTTTATTCAATCATAAACTATAGGGCCCTAAAAATAAATAATGAGAACCAATGATCCATAATATAAATACCCCTATACTTCGGGGTCCAAAATGAAAATCGCTTTCAACTTCCTCCTAAGTAGCTCTTTTTGACTTGTTCCTTTGTTAGCAACGAGGAGACCTTTCGTATGCCTGTCTGTCAACTGAATAATACTTGATCAGTCTGTAAATTTCCAACACTTCTCAAAACCCACAAATTAAAAACTAACACAAGTACTTGAAGAAGAAGAAGAAGAAGAAGAAGACGACTAACTTTCTTCTTTCAAGTGTAGCAGAATGCAAAGCAGAATGGACAAGGAAATTACGAGAAAAGGAAAAAAGGAAGAAAAAAGCAAACAAAATCTGTTGGAGTTGGTTCTTTCTTGGTCACTCTCTGATATACTTGACCAAAATTTGTTCAAGAACAAGGTATAATATTTCTGCAGTCTGAAACTCGTGCTCTTTTTTTTTTAATTTTTTTTTTGTGGGTTACATGACATGCATTCATTATCATTTATCACCCTCCATGTTTTTCTATGAATCATCCAAAACCATGCATGGGAAGTATATATATATATATATATAAATATATATATATATGAGCTCAGAACAAATCAATGTAAGAGTGTTTCTGAATTTGTATGAAGTAGTTAATACTTTGATTAATATGTTACCAATTATTACTTGCCTCCTTATAATTCTGGGTCTATGAACTTTTGTTCATGGGATAAGGCTGCCTACATTAGGGTCCCCCATATTGTGTTCAAACGTGTCACATGGGAGGTTGTTGTTGTTGTATAATTCTGGGGTCAAGTTTCATAATGGTCACATGCATGATATATCAAGTCATCTGTTGCAAAATGTAATGAAAAAGAAAGGCTTATTTCTTACATAAATTTTCACAATGTGTGTGTGATATATAGTAGTCTATGTTACTTGGACTCGGGTACGCATGTCCTTATCGGACACGGATACAGGTGTCGGAATCGGCTATTTTGAAGAAATTTTATACATTTTCATTGTAATTTGAAGTGTCGAGTGTCGTATCATTGTCCGGGTATCAAGGGTCAGACACGGATACGGCAGGGAAAATGAAGAGTCGGAGTAACATAGATAGTAGTAATTAACAACGGCTTGAGGTGATGCAGCCATGATTAGGTATTAATGTTGCAGTAACAATCTGATTGTCCATGTTGTACTGGTTAAACAGGTGAAGGAAACACCAGACACATTCTCATCTGTTACTCATTATTTCTGGTCATTCAAAGATCAACTCATCGAAGAAACACGAGCCAGTTTGTGTTCGGGTTTGGAAGCTATCGGTGAAGCCCCTGCTTGGGAGATACCGCGCCTAGTCCTATGCAAGCCGAAACCCAAACCTGAACCCGAACCCAACCAAGTGTTTTGCTACAACATCATAATCAAAAGGATCACAAGTTGTACGTACCCGAATGGAGAATATGAACCGGGTTCTGGAGATCTTGTTCTTCTGACAAACACCCAGCCAAGGAAGGGACTAATGCGCGATTTGAAGAACACCCCGGAAAGCCAGTTTGTAATCGCCTCTATGGCTAAGTTTGGTGATAGATTTCGACTTTCATCAGTGAAGGAAATCGGTCCGGAACTAAGGCCTAAAGGGGGCAAAAGGATTTATGCCACTTTTTTGATTAACATGACCACAAACATGAGAATATGGAGGGCATTGAATCCTGATCCTAAAACTGCAAATCTGAAACTAGTTCACAAGCTTATGCAATTTGGCTCCTGTACTGTAAGTACATATATACTCCCTCTTTTCCATTATTATTTTAGTATTTTTTTCCGTTACAAATCTAATTTAACAACATTACTTTCGTATGATGATCATTGGTAAATTAAGAATATATACAGTGATAGTACTTTTCTTGGTCCAACACTGCCTCAAAAAAGAGAAAACAGGAAGCTCACAACTTTTTCTAGTGTTCAATTTGCTGGGTGTTCAATTTATCGCTTTTCTCGCTGATCTTTTTTTTTTTTTCTGGGTGTTCAATTTATATACAGGATGATGTAGATTGCACCATTTGTCTCAATGAAGAAGACAAATATACCGTATTGCGGCTGATTGGTTCTTTTGGGTTGGACGAGTCCCAGAAAGACGCGTTATTGAGCTGTGTATCCATGAGAAAATGCCCCCATGAAGGCGGCAATGTAAAGCTTATATGGGGCCCGCCTGGGACCGGAAAGACTAAGACAGTCGCTTCGTTGCTGTTTGTGCTTCTTAAGTTGGGATGTCGGACATTAACTTGCGCACCCACCAACATAGCCATTGTGCAAGTGGCTGAAAGGCTCGTAAAACTTGTCTTGGCATCCTCACATCATGACACCTATGGCTTGGGAAACATAGTCCTATTTGGGAACGAGGAACGAATGAAGGTGAATGAGCATGATATGCTTGTGGACATATTCCTTGATTATCGTGTTGAAAAACTCACCAAGTGCATCATGAGTTGGAGGGTTAGTTTGTTGTCGATGATATCTTTGCTCGAGGATCCACAAGGAAAGTATGATGAATACATAGAGAGGCATAGGAGACAGTCGTCGGATGATGATGATGCAAGTGAGGAAGGAAAAGGGAAGCAACATTCGACAAAGAAGAAGAACAAGAACAAGAAGAAGAAGAAGGAACGAGAAACAAATATTTTCAACAAGTCCTTGAAAGAAATCGGAAAGCAAAGCAAGCACAACGGAACGAGAAATGAAGAAGAAAAAGAAGAAAAAGACATGGATTTGATGACGTTTACGGAGTTTGTGCTCAAGACCTTCTACTCATTGGCTGATTCTTTAGTTTTCTGCACCAAGGGTTTCTACACTCACCTCCCAACATCATACATACCACTAGCCGTAGTAAAGCAGATGATTCGGCTCAATTCTCGGCTTAAAGATCTTCAAAGCGGACGAAAAAATGATGATGTTGACCTCAACATGCTAATGGTGAACAAGGATGGTATTCTCGAAATTTTGAATTGGCTTCGTAAGGAGTTTCCTGAGCTGAAAATCAAGGGCAGCATTATGAAATTTTGCTTGTCAAACGCGTACTTGATATTCTGTACTGCTTCGAGCTCCATCAAGATAACAAGTAAAGTGGAAATGGTGATCATAGATGAAGCGGCTCAACTTAAGGAATGTGAAACATTGATTCCTTTACAAGTTCCTGGCGCAAAGAATGCAATCCTTATAGGCGATGATCGACAACTTCCAGCAATGGTTCAGAGCAAGGTATCGACTCTACAAAGTTTTTTTTTCTTAATTTTTGCATTGTTTTGGCATTTCAATTTTCATGTATTTCGATGGATGGATTTTGTTGTATTCAGGTTTCAGAGAAAGCAAAGTTTGGAAGGAGTCTGTTCGAGAGGCAGGCAACATTAGGGAAAAGGAAGCATCTCCTCAACGTTCAATACAGGATGCATCCTAACATAAGTTCATTCCCTAACAAAGAGTTCTATGACAGTAAAATTGTAGATGGGCCAAATGTGAAAGAAACAAGCTACGAAAGAAATTTTCTTAAAGGGAGCAAGTACAGATCGTATTCTTTCATCAATGTTGCTCGTGGGAAGGAGGACTTCCACACGGGTCATAGCCCGAGAAACACGGAAGAAGCCGAAGTAGTCTCTCAGATTGTTGGGAAGCTCTTCAAGGGTAAGATTAATTTCTTCTTCAACTGTAACAACCAACAATAACATAACCTAAATTAGCATTAAATCAGCAACCTTTTTTGGGTTTATAATATGGCAGAGCATTTGATAAAGAAACAACGGGTGAGCGTGGGAGTGATATCAGCTTACAAGGGTCAAGTTGGTCTCATCAACGAAATGCTTGGCAAGAAATACGCCAAGCACGCGGAAACAGGCTTCAATGTTAGTGTTCGGTCCGTTGATGGTTTCCAAGGCGGCGAGGAGGATGTGATCATAATCTCAACTGTTCGAAGCAATCAAAACGGATCAGTTGGGTTTCTCTCTAATCATCAAAGAACAAATGTAGCTATAACAAGGGCAAGGTATAATACTTTACTAAAAATGACAACATTATGATCTTATGACAATATTTTCCATTACGGATGTAATGAAAGTACTTTTGCATAGTAAAATGTTGTATATGTTGAAAAGTTAACCGTGAACGTTTCTACCTTAACATCCATAGCTTTGCCCTTATGTACTCTTCCAAATTGTTATGTGTGTTGTGTAGGTATTGTCTATGGATAGTAGGGAACGGGACTACATTAGTCAAGAGTGGTTCGGTTTGGAAGGATCTTGTCATTGATGCAATGGCGCGTGGGTGTTACTTCAATGTCGAAGATCAGGACGACCCTTCTCAGGGTACTCTTGATTTTGATCCCCCTCGAAAGGCAAAATGGAAGGTACTTTCTGTTTTCCTTGTCGGGGGCACATTTTTTTAGAGGTTGGTAAATTTGGTCGGGTTGGTAAGTCTAGAAAACTTAATGTGCAAAATGGGTAAATTTTAGTAGGATCAAAACTAGTAAAAATAGAAAATAACCCAAAAGAAGAATCGCAAGAACTAACATGATTGCGAGTGCAAATGCAGATTTTCTTCAGCGATGATTTTAAGACCTCGATAGCCAATCTAACAGATAGCAAGACGAGGAACAAAGCAAGGGAAATGGTAAAGAAATTGGCACGAGGTTGGCGTCAATCTTCTGTGTTAGACAAGATTGTGGCTTCAGAACTGTTGGAGCATTACAAGGTTGATAGGAAGATGTACCTTGTTTGGAGCATTGACATTATGAATGAAGAATTGAAATGCTCACAAGTTATCAGAGTTTGGGACATTTTACGCGCTTCTGAACTGCCAAAACTTGCTGAGAAACTCAACGTCGCGTTTGGGAGGTATACCTTGGAAGACATGAATCGTTGCAAGGAAAAGAAAATTGAAGGGTATGTTGCTTTCAGCTACTCTTGTTGCTCTATGTTGAGTTTGTCGAATCTTAAGGGTGCGTTTGGTTGGTCAATAACCCCGGGGAAATGGTCAATTTTTTCGGGTTGATTTATTTTCCCCATGTTTAGAAGCGGGTTGACTTCGGGAAAGTTTTCACGATGGGCCCACCATTTTCTCCATTTTCCTAGGGAAAATTTCCCTTGGGGGGGCTAAGGGAAATTTTTCCCAAGGGAAATCTTTCCCATGGAAAACTTCCTTTCCCTGGGAAAAATTCCTTGAGGTTCCTATCAAACACTCCCTAAACAAAATGATAAACATCTTGCTATAAGATGGTCGTTTGTATTTCATCTAAATTACTTATAAAATTAAATGTAAGCATATTTAAATCATCATTATAAAGTTATGTTTCATTACTTTGATGGTTATTACAACTTATAAACAATATAATATAAAAATAATTATTTATTAGTATTTTTTTCATAAATATGAAGCTATACATAAAATATGTATTTTCTAATATGATTGATAAAATTAGGCTATTATTTATATTTTTTGACCTTGTTAATAAGTATTATACTCTTAAATACATATAACTATTAGAAAAAATATTATTAAAAGTTACAAAAATATGAAATATAAACAATTCAAGATGTTTATTAAGCATCTTGAAGCAAGATGTGTATCATTGTCCTTAGTTAAAAAACATTCAAATTAAATTGTAATGGACTAAAGTAAAATCACTGGTTACACCTCGTCTACCTGGTTTTTTTTTTCCATGATGTACATAGTAGGTAGCGAACGATTTTTGAATCTTGAGTTAGTTAGAACCAGTATCTCTAAATTTCAAAATTTAGGTGTAATAATGCTGCTATATTGGACCCTCCATACCTCACCTGCTGTTGTTTTTTTTTTCCCCTTATTTTTTTAATTTATTTATATGGTTGGTTTCTTATGGATTTGCAGGAAGTGGGCTGTACCCATGTCATGGCCTGTTCAATCTTTTTGGAAGCCTATTCTTGAAGCCAGTTCTGCAGAGTGCTGGGTAGGGCAGTTTGCTGCTATGAACCTACATAGTCTAGATTGAGCATTGCATGAGGTGGGTAAAAGTTTTCTTATATTTCACTTTTTGTGTGTGTGTGCATATACATGGATCAGTGGCAGATCTAAACCTTCAAATTAAGGGTATCTAATATATTATTTTATTTATTTTTATAAATATATAATTCATTTTTTTCGTCGAAAATTATACTAAATTGAAAAAAAAAAGTTAAGTTAGAGTATATGGGGATACACCCATGGTCCGAACAAGCTAGGTCATGGTCCTGGCTACCTAACTACTTGTACACGATAATTTTTGAGGTTTTGTTTGGTCACTGAAAGATGAAATGAAAAGAAAATTTTTCTCGTATGAAAGCCTTCATATTCTACACCAAACTATCGCTTTAGGCCCTGTTCTTTGGATTAGGGTGTGTTTGGTTGGTCAATAACCCCAGGAAAATGGTCAATTTTCTCGGGTTGACTTATTTTCCCAATGTTTGGATGCAAGTTGACTTCGGGAAAGTTTTCACGATAGACCCACCATTTTCTCCATTTTCCTAGGGAAAACTTTCCTTAGGGGGGGGGGGGGCTAAGGGGAATTTTTCCCATGGAAAACTTCCCATGGAAATATTTTTCCAGGAAAAATATCCTTAGGGTCCTATCAAACACTCAGTTAAAATTAAGTTTAGATGGATTGGATAATGGATTGGATTGGATTGGTTCGGATAAGTTATGATGTTTCTTTGGAGAATTGTGTTTTTAGAGATATACTTTTTTGGGGAATTGTGTAAGGTTTGGATAAGTTTGGATATGTTTTGATTGAATTGGATTGGATAATTGAACCAATCCAGAGAACAGAGCCTTTCCTCGATCCTACCCCTTTGTTTGGCCTATCATACTTTTCCCTTATTTGGACTGTACATCATATAAAACTTTTATAATAATATTGATCAATTTATGATGAATTTTGTGATAAATATTGATGAATTTCTTCTTTCATAAAATTTAGCACATTTTTTGATGAGAATATATAAAATATGCATATACTTAATCTGTCCATAGTTTACATAGTTGAAAAATGATCATTCTTTCCTTTAATTAAGATTGTAATGGGCTATATATAATAAAAGTAACATCTCACATGTCACATACTAAACCTTTTTTGCTTCTTTTTTTAATGGAACAGTAAAACTTATCATCTACCATGCATCACCAGTTCACCATCACCCTGAAGATGGTAAGGAGCGAAGGGCCCGGATCGAAAATTGAGAGTTGGGTTTAGGATTTAGGGTTTAGGGTTTAGAGTTTAGCCTCTCACTTCTATTTCAATTCTCTTGTTATATTTGATGTGATAAAATAGATCTTGACGTAAGCTTTGTTATTAATTTGTGCAGGTGATGACAAAGAGAAGCTTTTTATTGAGTAAAATCACATTAATCAGATTCGTTTGACTATTTCTCACTTTTGTATAGAGTAGAGGATGTCAAGCTAGTGAATACAAAATTCTTGTTTATTTTGTAGGCTAAACTTGAAACCTCCAAGTTATCTTCTATATCTAGTTGGTTGTATTTGATATATGACTAATACCCTTCAATGAGAAATCAAGTTTCATTTTGGAAAAAATTGTTCTTTGAATACATTGTTTATCAATTTATTTCGATACAATACACATTAGTACATTGGAAATTTAGGCCAATGTGGAAAATCTATGTTGTTATATCTTTTTATTACATATACCCTATAGTGGCATTCATTTGGCCCTATAACGGCATTTGTAATAAATGGCACACAAATCTATAGAGACATCGCCTCTAGCAACATTGGTTTAAATGCCGCTATAGGGCAAAATGAATGTCGCTAGAGCATGTTTTTGTTGTAGTGTATCACCAGTTCACCATTACCATTAAGATGGTAAGGAACGAAGGGCCCGGATCGAAAATTGAGAGTTGGGTCAGATGAAAAATGAAGAGCACACTGGCAAAGATGGGTGTGGAAAGCTAGGGTTTTGTTTTCTTTGCTTTCTATTTAGGTTTAGATTTATAGGGTTTAATTTAATGCTTTTAATTCTATATTTGCATTCAAGTCTTGTTTAACTGTATTTGAGTTTGAATACTTGTTTTAATTTTATGCAATTAGATTTCAAATCTGGGTTACTTTGATTTTCTTTTACGATTTTGTTTGATTTCTGATCCAAACTCAATCTGACCTAACCCTAACCTTAAAGACCTTGTCCGAAACTACCTTATAGTCTTACACAAACTGACCCACTAATAGACCTTGACCATACCCTAGATGCCTCTAATGACCTTGACCAACTAACCTAATTACACTAACTCGAAACCCTGCTAACCCTAATCCAACATATTCTGGGTCGTGAAATGCAACAAATCATCATAGAAGAATCAGGTGGCAGGGAATGAAACGACGACAAATGATGGAATGACAAGACAAGGTAGCACATTGAAATTAAAACCCTGTTTTTCAGAGTGGTAGGATAAAAAATAAGGTTTGTAAGCAAAGGAAAGGTAAGGGAATAACTTGTCGTAGGCAAGTAAGTGGTCGAGTGAATATATTTTTATATTAAATTTTGAATCTTTTGGAGAAAATAAAATAAGATTGGTTTGAGTGTTTTCTATGAATTCAGGTAAGATAACGTAAGGAAATGATACGATAGACTTAAATTACCACTCTAAAGAACATGACCGTACCTAAATAAGAAGAAACACAACAAATTGGAAAGAGGGAAAGTAGAGCAATTGATCAAGCAAAACACAATCACGTCGCAAATTAAGCAAATTCATAAGAAGAATAAACATATGAACTTCATACGAAAAATAACAAATGATCAATCTAGAACAATAGCATTCAGAATCAAACCTAAAAATAGTACCCCCTCAATATCAAATCCAGATCTAATCCCAAAATACAAACTCAAATAATAAGAAAAACAACATGAAGTGAAAGATGAGCGTGAACAGGAGGAAGCAATTTTGATCACTTGCCACATCCTAGAATAACAAGTGAGGCAAGTACTATATACTACTTCAGGTACATTTTGATCTCTGCACATTTTTTTCCCTAAATGGCTCTCCGAGTTAGTTGTTCTCTGATTTTATCGGCATTTCCAACCTTGTCGATGGAACTCCTCAATCAGACAAGATTTTATCAGCATTGCCATCATGAGATCATTCCTATATGCCATGAAAAGTATGAACAGAAGGAAGTAAGGCAATGAATACGAACATAACCTCATCATCAGGTAAATTCTTGTATTACGAGATCACGAACTCAAATACTCAATCTATGAACTTGGGACTGATTCAGTCATCCCATCA
Source organism: Portulaca oleracea (assembly GCA_029582165.1). Classification (NCBI taxonomy): domain Eukaryota; kingdom Viridiplantae; phylum Streptophyta; class Magnoliopsida; order Caryophyllales; family Portulacaceae; genus Portulaca; species Portulaca oleracea. The sequence goes on along the minus strand of CM055872.1, from coordinate 41,229,867 downwards.
GAGAACTAACTGGAATGGCATTTAATCTGTCATTGTTCAACTTCGCAGTAGAAAACTGTTCATAGGACAACAAACCGAGTTTACACTAGAAACCGAAATGGATGGTTACCCTATTTGGCATTTTGGCATATCATTCTCTCTAGCTAGGTGAGAAGCACGGACTCGGACACAAGGCATGGACACGAGGACACACGGTTTTTGAAAAGATAGGGGCACGACACGTGGTTTGACACGTACCCTAATTTTATATAGTACTTTATAAAATATCAAATTCTATTTCGAAAACTTGACAAAGGTATGTCTGAGATTTGTAAAGCAGCAGGCAAGAACAATGATGCATTGAAAAAAAGGATATCATAGTTGGGGATGTCTTGAGAGGTCACCGACTGAAAATGTGATGCCGATCAATGATTCGGAAGTGTCCGAAGGTTAGGATACACATGTCCACCATAAGTCCTCCAAGGGACGGATATTTATTTTGATAATTATTTAGGGTTTCGCATGTGCGACACGTATCCAAGGACTCTCCTATAGTGTCGGTGTCAGAGATGTGGGGTTGAAAGGAATGTCCGTGCTTCATAGCTCTCTAGCATGCCAAAGAACATATGGTATCTAAGGGTCTATTCTCTTCAGCTCATTTTTAGAAGAACAAGTTCAATTCACAATAAAGTTCAGTCCAGAAAATAGTAATACTCTACAATTGAAGGAGGAAAACAAAACCTTTTAGAATCCCCTCTTCAGAATTCGGCTTGAATCCCTTCTCCTCATTGAACTTATTAAGGTTGTCAACACTTCTTAAGCGAGACTCGAGCCGGTGAACAGAAACGGTGACATGATTTTAAGGCATTATCCATACACAAGTGTCCAGGCTACATACTCGCTTTTAGACCTGGCAGTTTCTGACCCGACCCGATAACTCGACCCGAACCCGTCCGAAATTTCTGGGTTTTGAACACGCTTTTTTTAACAAAATCCGAAGTATACCAAACCCGAAAATTAGTGGGTCAAACCCGACCCGCCCGTTTAACCAGAAAAATTAATTTTTTAAGTTCAACTTTATTAGAATTTGTGATTTTTCTTTGTAATTTTCAACGTTAAACTATAAGCACAACTTATTTATTTATTATTTCTCTAATTTAAGTTAAAATAGTTACAATAATCTATCGTTAGTAGAAGATAATCATATTTTATTATGTATATTGTACAAAAGGTAATATTTAGAGACCATTTTTTTTAAAGGAAAAGCGGAAAAATGTCGCAATCATAACCCGTTGGGTTGACCCGAAGCCGCTCGTATTTCCCCGAACCCGAAATACACCCGACCCGTATTTACCCGAGCCCGATATAGGACCGACCCGAAACCACCCGCCCGACTGAATTGACAGGTCTACTCGCTTTCCCTATTATCCAAAACACACACAGCATGAGTTAAACTTGCAACATATTGTTGCCTTACATTTCTTCAAATTCCATCACGAGATAAAACCCGCCGTACATGCCTCTATCAAATTCATGGGTAAAAGATAATTGGGTAAAAGTTATTTTTTGGTAACCTATCAATCACAATGGCATCTCTGACGAGGCCAGGCAATAGCACAGGGAAACTTCAAGCCCATCTCATATATATATATAGATATGGCTTATAAGATCTAGATTCCTAACCATGTTGTTAGTCACTGGATTTTACTTTCAAGTGCGTGTTAGGCAGAGGGTAAGGGGGAAAAAGAGATCCCCCTGAAATGGCAGAATCACAAAATATTCAAAAGAAACATGACAATGATCCTCATAATCCTCCTGATGAGCTCCCACGCGATAAGAAACCACCCGTTCACCTTGTGTTTGTTGAACAAAAACCTGGTCGTTAACGATGCTCACCAATATACCGGGCGAGTTCAATGCAATGTTGTATGCTATCACCCAGGACTCCTCAACACCAAATTCTTTCATCACCGCAATGCCAACGACCGAACCATCTCTTACTGAAAGATCTGTGTCCCTTATCGAACCATCCCTTCTCAAAAAAGCAATAGCGAGGCAACCATCGACAGTCATGAGTTTCCCCCCAAAGTCGAACACTTCCAGGTGCTTGATCACAACCTCAGGATTAGGGATTAGATGAAAGACGCGATTTGCCATATCCAACGAGATTATTTCCGCATGGCACCCATCTGCTTTCAGGGAAGTGCGAATCCAATGGCACGACCCATTGAACGGAAAACCTAGCATTTCTACCGTGCTTCATCGCATTGCGTTTGTGTCCGATCGGCCGTCATTGTAGAAAGTGAAAAGGTCCGGAGGATATGCGATCTGAGAATGGTGAAGCTCCTGCCATGAATTAGATGCCAGGCTGTACTCGTGGAAAGAAACGATGAAATCACGGCCATACACGTAGGCATAGTCTGACATACAGAACACCCTGTAATCCTTAGACAACGGATCAAACACAAAGCCGATGAAAAGTTCCAGCAAATACCAATCATCTTCTGGAAAATCAACAAGCATGGCACGAGGAATCGGCGGTAACACATGGAATTGTCCGTAGGCCGGATTCCACAACGTGATTGGAAATGGGTCTGTGTCCAGGGGCGGATCCAATGTGTCTCCAGTCGAGTCAAGCGACTCCACTGAAATTTTCCATTGGAAAAAAAAATAAGTTTTCAAAAAAAAAAACCGTGTATAATTATAATATATATATGTGTGGTTTACATATTTGAATGTAAATTGATAATTACTCCAGTGGTTTGTGTGTGCATTTACTTACCTTGAGGCGTAGGATCAAATCTTCATAGATTCAATTGTTGTATTTTTTTTGTTTAAAGAAATTCCGTTTTGAAAGGAAAAATGGTTGTAATGTTACATATAAGTTAACTATGTTATGAAATATTTTTTATATATGAATATCATTTTTATGTATTAATTAGTTTATATTTTGGAATCCAATGTTTGTAGCTTGGAATCCAATGTTTATTATCTCCCTATAAATACCCATGTAATGTAAAGTAATAAACACACCCCATATCCCATATATTCCTCTCATTCTTCCTCTTAATATTATCTCTTCTCTCAATCAATTATTGAAATTATTGAAATTATAATTATAACACGTTATCAGCACCAAACTCTACCTTTCATTATCCCAATTATAATTCAAGGTATTTATTACCAGTTATAATTTTGTAAGTTTGGTTTATTTTTGTTTTTAATTTTCGGATTTTAGTATAATTCAGCCATTGTTTGAATTTCTGCGTAACATTGGCTTGGTGAAAAATTCTGAAAATTTTACTGTAGGTTAAACATAATTATTGACACACTGAGTTAAAATTTCGTAATTTTTGGAGTTATATGTTTCGAGTTACAAATTTTTCAAATAATTTTGCCCAGGTTAAATTCGAAATTATGTGATATATTTATGAATTGAATATGTCCTATAATTGAGTTTTTTTTTATTCTTATAACACTCTATAAATGAATAATGGTAATCTTCTTGATGAACTTGCGGGATTAACTATGGGAGCCTTGAGTATTGAAGAGTCGTATGATTAATTAAGGGATGACTCCCGTTCGACCCCGTTTCCTGGCCCATTCTGAGAAACCCGAAGCTATGTATTCGGGGGAGTACCTATGGGAGCTAGATTAAAGGTGTGTTGTTGATGGGTAATAGCCCCTTATCGACCTCAATCATCTAAGACCCATGTTGTGAAACCCGAGAATCATCATAATAACGAACTTGAATTTCGCACCAATAGTAAAAATATTGCGTAATTTTTTTTTTTTATCAGTGACCAGAAGTTCATTACTCCGATATTGAATTTATTTTTATGGATGAACCAGAAGTTCACTTTACCTTTAATGATAAATTCATATAAATCTTATCGATGAACCAGAAGTTCATCATACCACCAATATTGACATTCAGATGAACAGTAATAACTCATTATCTGATTTGTTATTTTTATACTTTGGACATTTTAATTAGATATGTTTGTCTCTAACTTTTAATTATTTGCTTATTATAGTACCATGTCGAACTTGGCCAAACTTGAATTCACTGCCCTTGACATAACTGGAAGGAATTATCTTTCATGGGCGCTTGATGCTAAGATTCATTTGTCTGCTAAAGGTCTAAGAGACACGATTATTGAAAACAATGAAGCATTTGACCAAGAGAAGACCAAAGCTATGATCTTCTTGCGCCACCACCTCCATGATAGCCTCAAAATAGAGTACCTCACAATTGAGGATCCATTTGAGTTATGGACAAATCTAGAAGAAAGATATAACCACCAAAAGACAGTGGTCCTTCCAAAAGTTCGAGATGACTGGATACATCTCAGATTTCAAGACTTCAAATCTGTAGCTGAATATAATTCAGCAGTTTTCCGAATTACCTCACAGTTGAAATTGTGTGGTGAAACAATCACAGATGAAAGTCTGATGGAGAAAACATTTTCCACCTTCCACGCAAGTAATATAATTTTACAACAACAATATCGTGGAAAGGGTTTTAAAAAGTATTCAGAACTGATTTCTTGCTTGCTGGTAGCAGAGCAAAATAATGAGCTTTTGATGAAAAACCACGAAAGTCGCCCTACTGGCTCTGCCCCATTCCCTGAAGCGAATGTGGCAACACATGACCCCAATAATAATAGGAATCGACGCCGCAATAATAACCGTGGGCGTGGACAAGGTCATGGTCGTGGTTATGTTCGTGGTCGTGGTCGTGGTTATGGTCGTGGTCGTGGTCGTGGTCGTGGTAATGACAATTCTTTTAAAAGGTCATCTTCCCACCAGAAGTGGGAAGGCAGGAATGATCAAGGCCAAAATACTAGGGAAAGTTCATGTTATCGCTGTGGAGGACATGGACATTGGTCACGTACCTGTCGTACGCCGAAACATCTTGTCGATCTCTATCAAGCCTCATTAAAGAACAAAGGAAAGCAGATAGAGACCAACTTTATGCAAGATGATGCTAATAATGATTATGACCATCCGGTTGATGCGTCTCATTTGGATGTTTCTGATTTCCTTGTCTACCCTGAGGGACACTTTACTGGCAACGACAATAATTAGATTTTATGAAATAAGATCTTATAGACCATACTTTTTGTTTTGTAACGTGACATATTTTACTATTTTTAGTTTTTGTATGTCGCTTAGTTAAGTCAAATATTGTGTAATATTTTATTTGCTAGATGTATGACTTGTTAGTATTATATCATGTTTTGCTTATCTTCTTATTTCTATCTTATTTATGGTGAAGATCATGGAAACTTCTTTGATCGGAGAAATGAATAGAGGAGGAGATATGTGTCTAGCAGACAGTGCAACAACACACACTATTTTGAAAAATAAGAAATATTTCTCTTACTTATTAATGAGAGATGCAAATGTTAGTACTATATCGGGTAGCTCAAATTTAATTGAAGGCTCCGGAAGAGCCCATATAATGCTACCTGGTGGAACAAGTTTGCACATTGACAATGCATTATATTCCACCAAGTCTCAAAGAAACTTACTAAGTTTCAAGGATATTCGCAGAAATGGATATCATATTGAGACAACTAACAAAAATAATATTGAGTATTTGCATATCACGAAGATTGCCTTGGGCAAAAGATGTGTGTTAGAAAGATTATCATCATTATCCTCCGGGTTATATTACACAATAATAAACCCAATTGAAGTGCATACTCTAGTAAACCAGGAGTTTACTAGTAATAAAGAATTTATAATATGGCATGACAGATTGGGGCATCCTGGATCAACAATGATGTGCAAAATCCTAAAGAACTCATACGGACATACTTTAAAGGACCAGACGATCCTTCAAATTAATGAGTTCTCATGCGCAGCTTGCTCTCAAGGAAAATTAATCACAAGACCATCACCAACTAAGATTGGAGTAGAATCTCCTGCATTTCTGGAACGTATACAAGGTGACGTTGTGGTCCTGTAGACCCACCATGTGGACCATTTAGATACTTTATGGTATTAATTGATGCATCAACTAGATGTCACATGTGTGTTTATTGTCAACCCGCAACTTGGCATTTGCAAGATTGCTTGCTCAATTGATTAAACTACGAACACATTTTCCAGATCATTCTATCAAGAAAATTCGTCTTGATAATGCAGGTGAATTTAGGTCTAAAGCTTTTGACGATTTTTATATGTCAATTGGCATAGAAGTTGAGCATCCTGTGCCGCATGTTCATACACAAAATGGTCTTGCAGAATCATTTATTAAGCGCTTGCAACTAATTGCAAGGCCATTGCTTATGAGAGCAAAACTTCCAACTAGTACTTGGGGGCATGCTATACTGCATGCTGCGGCATTGATCCGCATAAGGCCAGTTGGTTATCATGAATTTTCTCCCCAACAATTGGTTTTTGGTCATGAACCAAATATCTCCCATCTACGAACTTTTGGATGTGCGGTGTATGTACCTATTTCCCCACCACAACGCACTAAGATGGGACCCCAAAGGAGATTGGGAATATATGTTGGGTACGAATCTCCATCTATAATTAAGTATCTAGAACCATCAACTGGAGATTTGTTTACTGCACGATTTGCCAATTGTCATTTTGATGAGACAGTTTTTCCAACATTAGGGGGAGAATCTAAGCAGTTGGGTAACGAAATAAGTTGGAACGAATTACTGCTAAAGCATCTTGATCCTCGTACAAAGCAGTGTGAACTAGAAATTCAAAACATAATTCGTTTACAATCTCTAGCGAATCAACTGCCAGACGCATTTACTGACCCAAAGAGAGTCACTAAATCTTACATTCCAGCTGTCAATGCTCCTATTAGAATTGATGTCCCGGCAGGACAAAGTGCCATTGCTAATGAGTCTAGACCACATTTGAAGCGTGGCAGACCAGTATGTTCCAAAGACAAAAATCCTCGAAAAAGAAAAGGAGCAAAGAATAATGATAACCAACACGAGGAAAAATTGACTCCAGAAGAGTCCCCAGACATGACAAATGTGGAAGTTGCACCACAAACTCAAGTACTTGAAAATTACAATAATGATGAGATCTCAATCAATTATGTCATGACTGGCATAAGATGGAACCGAAGTAAAAACGACGTCGATACAGTGTTTTCATATAATATAGCACTGAATATCATGAATGAGAATGAGGATCATGAACCAAGGTCTGTTGAGGAATGCAGACAAAGAAAGGACTGGCCAAAATGGAAAGATGCGATTAATGCAGAATTAGATTCCCTTACAAAAAGGGAAGTATTCGGACCTGTAGTTCGTACACCAACAGGCATAAAACCTGTTGGATTCAAATGGGTCTTTGTGCGAAAACGAAATGAGAAAAATGAGATCGTGAGATATAAAGCACGACTAGTAGCACAAGGGTTTTCACATAAACCAGGCATCGACTATGAAGAAACATACTCCCCCGTAGTTGATGTTACTACTTTTCGATACCTATTGAGTCTGGCAGTACATGAAAATCTCGCTATGCATCTTATGGATGTCGTTATTGCTTATCTATATGGGAAACTTGAGAATGACATTTACATGAAACTCCCTGAAGGATTTCAATTGCCTGAAGCACATAATAAGAACCCACGAGATCTTTACTCAATCAAGTTGAATAGATCTCTATATGGGTTAAAGCAATCCGGACGCATGTGGTATAATCGCCTCAGCGAGTATTTGTTGAAAGAAGGATATATAAATAATCCTGTTTGCCCATGCATTTTTATAAAAAGATCCGGATCCAAATTCGTTATAATCGCTGTTTATGTTGACGATTTAAACATGATTGGAACTCCAGAAGAGATCCGAAAAGCAGCAGATTACTTAAAGAAAGAATTTGAAATGAAAGATCTCGGTAAAACCAAGTTTTGTCTTGGTTTACAAGTTGAACATCTTGAGAATGGAGTCTTTGTGCATCAGTCAGCTTATATAGAAAAGATACTAAAACGATTCTACATGGACAATGCACATCCTTTAAGCACTCCAATGGTGGTAAGATCACTTGATGTGAAAAAGGACCCTTTTAAACCTCCAGAAGATGGTGAAGAACTCCTCGGTCCTGAAGTACCATATTTAAGTGCTATTGGAGCACTAATGTACCTTGCTAGTCATACACGACCAGATATTTCATTTTCTGTGAATTTGCTAGCAAGATTTAGCTCATGTCCAACACGACGGCATTGGAATGGAGTTAAACATATTTTTCGATACCTTCGAGGTACGATGGATATGGGTCTATTTTATCCTCACAAAGTAAAGGAAGTTTTGACTGGCTATGCTGATGCCGGATACTTATCTGATCCCCATAATGCCCGATCACAAACTGGGTATGTTTTTACTAGTGGTGGAACCGCAATTTCATGGCGTTCTATGAAACAAACGCTAACAGCCACCTCATCCAATCATGCTGAAATTTTGGCAATTCATGAGGCTAGCAGAGAATGTGTTTGGTTAAGATCTGTAATCCAACACATACGGGGATCTTGTGGTTTATCTTCAGATAAAGATATTCCAACAATCTTATACGAGGATAATGCTGCTTGTGTAGCACAATTGAAAGCAGGATACATCAAAGGTGATAGAATAAAGCATATTTCACCGAAGTTCTTTTTCACTCATGATCTACAAAAGAAAAGTGAGATTGATGTTCAGCAAATCCGTTCTAGTGAGAATTTAGCGGATTTATTTACCAAGTCTCTTCCAACTGCAACTTTTGAGAAGTTAGTCAGAAAAATCGGGTTGCGTCGTCTCCGAGATGTTTGCTGATGCTCATATCAGGGGGAGTTTATACGCGCTGTACTCTTTTTTCCTTATCCGAGGTTTTGTCCCATTGGGTTTTCCTTGGAAAGGTTTTTAATGAGGCAACATATGGTGACGTATCAAGAATTATGTAATCTTTTTCCTTCACTAGGGTTTTTCCCAATGAGTTTTTCCTAGTAAGGTTTTAACGAGGCATATTCTTTTGAAAAATGGATATTCAAGGGGGAGTGTTATGAAATATTTTTTATATATGAATATCATTTTTATGTATTAATTAGTTTATATTTTGGAATCCAATGTTTGTAGCTTGGAATCCAATGTTTGTTATCTCCCTATAAATACCCATGTAATGTGAGTAATAAACACACCCCATATCCCATATATTCCTCTCATTCTTCTTCTTAATATTATCTCTTCTCTCAACCAATTATTGAAATTGTTGAAATTATAATTATAACAAACTACACTTATTTAGAAGTCACTATTAATTAGTCTAGTGGTCAGTGGTTTTGTATATAATCAATGAGATGTGAGTTCAAATCTTCATTGAGGTATATATGGGAGTTTTTGTTTTTCTTTTTGACTTTTTTTTTTTGTAAAATTTGACTCCATTAATGAACAATTATTACGATTTTGGTTCATGGAATTTTCATCGACGCTATAGATCTAAAAAAAAAATCTTCACCGTCGCTAGGACAATCCCCATTCTCTCCGGAGACCAAAACATTGCAAAACACATTCTAAAATTTTTATGCAAAACAAGATATACCAATATACTTACCCATCCACTATTTTCTTTTTCCTCCAAACTTAAATTGAGAGATTTTTTGAGAAAGTGAACAGGAAATTAATATGTAAGTTTTTCAGTGCCGTTAAATTTTATTTTTTTAGCCAATTATTTTTTACTCCAATGACTCTAAATCTTGGATCCGCCACTGATTTGAATTGTCATCACAGAACATCAATTCTCGTGCTCCTACATTTGAATCGAAAGGTAAAAAAAATTCAACTTTAAGCCGTAATTGAAATCGTTTTCCGGAATGTTGCGGTTTTGGAACCAATTTAGGGAAATGAGATTACTTGGCAAAATTGCAATTGCTGATATTAGGGTTTCGCGAAGCAAAAATGAAGAATCAACCTTATTTTGATCTATTTGACTTTGTACCAAGTGATGAAAATTGCAATTTGAATTGCCATCACGGACCATCAATCCTGGTGCTCCTACATTTGAATCTAATGGGGAAAAAATGTCATCACTTTAAACCCTAATTGAAATCGTTTTCCCGAATGTTGCGGTTTCGGAACCAATTTAGGGAAATGAGATTACTTAGCAAAATTGCAATTTCTGATTTTAGGGTTTTGCGAAACAAAAGTGAATCAACGTAATTTTTTGATTGATTAAATGCAATTTGAATTGTCATCACGAGAAATCAATCGTGGTGGCTACATTTGAATCAAATAAATAAAATTTCATCACTTTAAGTGCTAATTGAAACCCTTTTCCGGAATGTAATAACAAGTTATGCTGAATCATTTTGTAAATTAAAACCACACACCATTAGTTAAGATATAAACTGATAATGTCTTGCTACTCTGATTGAGTGAGCAGTTTACTATCAGCGGAAAAATGCATCTCCCTGAAGACCTGTTGCGCGAGTTGCTGCTGAGATTGCCACTGGAATCCCTCGCACGATTCAAGTGTGTGTCCAAAGCTTGGGAAGCAATCATCGATGGCCCAAACTGTTGGTTTTTGGCTCCACTTTTCAAGTCTCACATTGGTAGAATTGTGAAGTGGTGGGATTTGGAGACTATAAATAAAGCCCTCCACCTCCTTTGTTAACACACAACACAAACACTTATTCTTTATACTACTAGAGAGATTTAGATGTTGTCTTGTAGATCTCTCTAGTAATAGTATGAGAGGAATGAGAGTGTGAGAAAAATATTGTATGGTGTAATAATTTCCATATAGTGAATATTTTTCTGGTGGTCCGTGGTTTTTATCCCAATTGGGGGAGTTTTTCAACGTTAAATCTTGTGTTGTTATTCTCTATAAATTTTCTTGTTATTTTCTGTTTGAAAGTGATCTTGGTGGGGTGGGAAAAATAGCAGTTTTTCCCAACAAGTGGTATCAGAGCCAAGGTTCTGTCTGAGTATGCTCTGTGGTTGCAGTTTAATCTGATCTTCCACATCAGAAAAGAAGTTCTTTCGCTGTGTTGAAGCCAAGGCTGTAAAATAATTCTTTTGAAATTTTAGTATGCTCTGTGGTTGCACTTTGTCTGATCTTCCGCATCAGAAAAAATTTCTGAATAAGAATTATTATTAAGCAGAGGTTCTGTCTCGGTGGAGTAGCAAGTGGAGTCTGATTCCGGTGGAGTTTGCTATTCTGGTAGAATTGTTTTGAGGTACTTGTGTATTTGGAAATAGTGAAGAAATACGATCTAAAGAGGTTCTGGTTAAAGAAAGATTTGGTTCTATTGTGATCCATCTCTTTTCTGAGAACTAATTTAGTGGGTATTTTTTTGAAAACTATTTTGTCCATTTGAGTATTGATAAACAATATGGGGACAAAATTTGAGATTGAGAAATTTGATGGGAGAATTAATTTTGGCTTGTGGCAAGTGCAAGTCAAAGATGTCTTAATCCAATCTGGATTATACAAGGCGTTGAAAGGTAGACCAACCAGTGAATCTGCGAGCGTTGGAGACTCTGGAAAGTCCAAATAATGGGGCTAGTTTGGCTAGAAGCTCCAAAGAAATTGCTGCCAATGTTGTCTCCCTGGGAGAGGGGGATGATATTTCTTTGTAAAGAAATATGAAAATCCTCATGGCATGAATGCTACCCTTAAAGATTGCCATGGACGAGGATGTTAATTGGTAGCTGGTCCACAGGTTTGCACATGGGCATTGGTTAACAAGAGATGCAAGATGTGTGGTGGAAAGTATGTCGATGGCTAATGAACTCTCAAGAAGTTAACAAGAGAGTTGCACCATAAATTATTAGCAGGTTTTTCGACATGTGCCGAAACTGAAATTCTTGAAATAGGAAGTGATTTCAAGTGAAAATTCCTGGATTGATGGGATTCAATCTAGGTGGAGATACTCTTTATGGTGAGAGTATGATAATTCTTGAACTAAGAATTATGATTGTCAGTAGCAGACAATGTGAAAGTTGCAGCTGTGCATGGTTGATCGAGTTTTGAGTCAGGTGGAGAATTGATTCTGTTATGTGTAGCTGGACAACTATAAATGATCAACAGATTGTATTTTTTCTTCTTTTTTTTTTTAAAAGATGAAGATTGTATTTGGTGGGACTTGAAGTTGAGCCAAGGTGGAGATTTGTTGGTTTTTGGCTCCCCTTTTCAAGTCCCACATTGGTAGAATTGTGAAGTGGGGGGGATTCGGAGGCCATAAATAAAGCCCTCCTCCTCCTTTGTTAACACACAACACAAACACTTATTCTTTATACTACTAGAGAGATTTAGATGTTGTCTTGGAGATCTCTCTAGTGATAGTATGAGAGGAATGAGAGTGTGAGAAAAATATTGTATGGTGTAATAATTTCCATATAGTGAATATTTTTCTGGTGGTCCGTGGTTTTTATCCCAATTAGGAGAGTTTTTCCACGTTAAATCTTGTGTTGTTATTCTCTATAAATTTTCTTGTTATTTTCTGTTTGAAAGTGATCTTGGTGGGGTGGGAAAAATAACAGTTTTTCCCAACACAAACTTCATGCACGAATACCTCCTGTTTAAATACTATGGCTCCTCCTCCACCCGTGGCTGTTTACACTTAATCTGCAAAACCTTAACATACCGAGATGGCTTAGACAGAACGATCTTTCTCTCATGCGATGATGAAATCACTGAATTGAAGGGTGCCCCTGGCATCGATGATGTATACAGAACACGCACATTCTTCAACCAACATATGCGTGTTTCTGGTCCAGTCGAAGGGATTTATTGCATCTTATTCCAGGACACAGACAGTGGCGGATCCAAGATTTAGAGTCAGTGGAGTCAAAAATAATTGGCTAAAAAAATAAAATTTAATGGCACTGAAAAACTTACATATTAATTTCCTGTTCACTTTCTCAAAAAATCTCTCAATTTAAGTTTGGAGGAAAAAGAAAATAGTGGATGGGTGAGTATATTGGTATATCTTGTTTTGCATAAAAATTTTAGAATGTGTTTTGCAATGTTTTGGTCTCCGGAGAGAATGGGGATTGTCCTAGCGACGGTGAAGATTTTTTTTTTAGATCTATAGCGTCGATGAAAATTCCATGAACCAAAATCGTAATAATTGTTCATTAATGGAGTCAAATTTTACAAAAAAAAAAAAGTCAAAAAGAAAAACAAAAACTCCCATATATACCTCAATGAAGATTTGAACTCACATCTCATTGATTATATACAAAACCACTTACCACTAGACTAATTAATAGTGACTTCTAAATGAGTGTAGTTAGCTTATATGTAACATTACAACCATTTTTCCTTTCAAAACGGAATTTCTTTAAACAAAAAATTACAACATTTGAATCTATGAAGATTTGATCCTGCGCCTCAAGGTAAGTAAATGCACACACAAACCACTGGAGTAATTATCAATTTACATTCTAATATGCAAACCACACATATATACTATAATTATACACGGTTTTTTTTTTCAAAAACTTATTTTTCTTTCCCAAAATTTCAGTGGAGTCGCTTGACTCCACTCCACTGAAGACATATTGGATCCGCCCCTGATTCAAATTGCAGTTTCCGTCACTTCTTACAGATTCAAAATCAATCAAAAACTTCGTTGATTCTTCACTTTTGTTTCTTCAAAAACCCTAAAATCAGGGATTTCAATTTTTCTAAGTAATCTCATTTCCCAAAATTGGTTCTAAAATCGCATCAGACAACAGAATCAGCACAAACAGACGCATTCAGAGATGATAATCTCACATAACAATCAATATTCACCATAGAATGTAAAAATTAAAATTTTAGGAGTAGGAATTTATACCTTGAACTCTGTTTGAATTGGGGGCCAAATACTTGAAACTTGATTTGAATCAGAGATTGAGAGGTTGTGAGCGAGTGATTGGCGGAGGAGCAACGGCAGTTCGGTATTTGATCGGATGGGTATAGCATTTGCTCTTTAAATAGAAGTTGATTTTCTTCAACAAAAAAAAGAAAAAATTGCTTTGTTGACTTTTGTTGATGGGAAAAAAATCAAGGGAGATTCCTATCAAAAATATGATTCCTTAATCAAAAATATGATTCCTGAGTCAATAATTGACCTTACAATCGCTTACAATCGCATGAATCGGTTCAGGTTCAGGTCGGTTGATGATTGGTTCATGTTGGAACACAGGTTCGGGCATGGATTGGCTTTGGGTGAGTTTTATTCGAGTTGGTTTGAATGAGATTCTTTTTTATTATGTTCTGGTTTAAGTTGGGGTCATTTGAGTGTGGATCATAATCGGGTCACCTATCGGGGTGCGGTTCGAATCGGGTTTATGTTCGATTTTCTTCTTATTTGAGTCAAGATTGGATCATCCATTTGGGTGTCGGATCGAGTTTTCGCTTCAGGAGCTCAGATTAGTTTTGCCAGGTCTATTATATATGGAGTACTTACTATTCTAAAAGTGAACTAGTCTTTTCGCCCGTGCGATTCACACCTTAACTTCATCTTATTTGTTATTTCCCCATTTTCTGGCAAGTTCGTTTTCCCTCTTTTTGTTTAATGTTCAGTTGATGGAGTGATACAAAATTTGCAAGGGTTTATAAAGTTTATTTCGCCAAGAACATTTTGGAGTTGTTTAGTAAATATATAGTTATTTGTATTAAAGCATCGTATAATATCCACCATCTAAAATTGGAAATTATTTGCAACTTGAAATTATCATTATCATTTTCGTGTGTTATGTTTGTTGTCTGTTGTTGTTGTTGTCGACTTGTTGTCCTGACTGTTCTTACTTTTCCTGTATTAGTATCAAATGTAGCTACCAGTTTTTTAGGTTGTCATTACGAATCATTTCGATGATTGTGTTGCGATAGAGCGACAATTGTTCCTTATTGGTATTGCAATTTAAAAATGTTTCTTACCATTCTCCCTTTTCATTTTCGATTGGTTATGTCTCTCACAATCACATTTTCCTCCCTAATTCCATTAGATTCTATTATGATCGTAGGCATTTGGTCCTTGGCATGTTGGATTGGATTATAGTTCAAATGTGAGTAATTGGAGTTGTTGTAACGGTGTTTTCATTAGTATTTTTAATTTGATTGGGGTGATTTACATCCTTATCGATCTCTTTTAGTAGGTTTTTCCTCTCCAGTCTTGGTTTTAATTCGAATCAGTAATTTAAAAAATGATTCGAAGATACTCCATATTTTTGGAAAAATTATTTTTTGGTACCCAAGTTTTTGAAACCCATTTATGGATACTCCACATTTTGAACTTTGTAATTTTTAGGTGCTTTTTCGTCAATACAACTTGAATATTCCAATATATTTAGGTATGAAGTTTGTAATTTATGGGTACCTTAAGGGTACCATACATGCTTATTCTGTATAAACATATCGCAATTTTTAAGTTTTATTACCGGAAAAGTAACAAAAAATTACAAACTTAAAAAATGCTGGTAACTTGGAGTACCAAAAATAAGGCTATTGCTTAACGCCGCCCCCCCAAAAGACGTTTTTGCCGCTCATATATTTCAACTCACTTCACTCTCCTCTCACTCTCTTCACTCTCCTCTCACTCTCCCCTCATATTATCTCTCTAAAATTTTAATTTGTTTTTGAAATTTAACCTAAAATGTCAAGAGAAGGTGATAATCCAAGTGAAGAACAAGAGGTTAGTTTGTAACTTTTAATTTTGAAAAAAAGAAAAAAATATAAATTTCCGGAAAATTGGCGGTTGCCGCGCCCAGTGTTGCACGACGCCGGCGGCGTTGCCGCGCCCAGATCCATTTTTCCGGAAATTTGTATTTTTTTTAAATTTTTTTCAAAATATTTATAAAATGTTAATATTATTGTTTATGTAAAAAATATTATTTATTTATTTATATTAATATTATTAAGGTAATCAATGTCATTAATTATAATTGTTATGTTAATTATGTTAAAATTTTGTCAATTAATATTATTATAATAAGTTGTTTATAAGTGTTGTTATTATTATTATAGTATGTTAATTATGCTAATTATTATTGTTAATATTATTATTTATTTATTTATTTATAATATTATTATTAATGTAATCAATGTTGTTAATTATAATTATTATGTTAATTATGTTAAATTTACGTTAATTAATATTATTATTACAAGTTGTTTATAAGTGTTGTTATTAATATTATTAAGTGTTGTTAATATTATTATTTATTTATTTATAATATTATTATTAAGGTAAATAATGTTGTTAATTATTATTATTATTATGTTAATTATGTTAAAATTATTAATATATTGTTATTATTTATTTATAATAATTATTATGATAATTAATATTAGAATTGCATGTTAATTATTAATGTTAAAGCTATTATTATTATTAGGAATTAGTATCCCAGTTATTATTAGTATAATAATAATAATAATTGTTTCTATTGTTTGTAGGTTTTTTTGGAGGACTTTGGCGGGGACGGCGTTGATTATTCCACTCATTTTGTAACGCAAAATGTTTTTGAGAGTATTGAAGCATTGCAAGAATGGGCCAATGGAGTAGCTGCGAGAATAGGTTTTAGGTTTGTACGGGCTTCGTACAAGAGAAAAGATGCGGAGAGTCCGTTAAGGTGTTACTTGAAGTGTTGGAAAATATCGTGGGAAATTGAATGATCTCGATGATGCGACACGTCGGAGTACGTCAACGCAGGCGTGCCATTGTAAATTCGCCATTGTTGCGTGGACTCGCAATGAAACGGAATGGCGAGTTCGTGTGTGCGACGGTGACCGGGGGAAGCACAATCATGCCTTCATCGTATACGAGGAAGGGCATCGTCACGGACATCCATTAACTTCTGAAATGAAAGAACATGTCCGGGATATGACTAACACGGGGTGCACATCGACCACGATACAAACGTCGCTAAAGATTAGGTTCCCTGCCTCTAAGATAAACGTAAAGCAATTATACAACGAGCGGGCAAAGATGCGCACCGAGGAAATGGATGGTAGGACGGCTGCGGGACAATGTCTGCACATGGCGAAACTCGGGGGGTACGTTTCATTTGTTGATTATGATGATGATGGCGAGCTTCGTTAGGTTTTTTTTATGTCATCCTTACTCGTTGAAGTTGCTACGTACGTACCCGAATGTCATTCTCATTGACACAAGGTACAAGACAAACAAGGCAAAGTGGCCTTTATGTGAGCTGGTAGGCGTGACACAGACAAACCGCAACTTCTAGATTGCTTACTCGTTCATGCGGGACGAGAAGATGGAATCATATGAGTGGCTGATGTGGAGGGTGCATGAATTGTTGGGTCCTGATGTTATTCAATCCGTGTTTGTGACGGACAAGCAGGATGCTTTGTTGGGGGCTGTTGCCAAGGTTTACCCAAACGGGCACCAACTTTTGTGCGTGTGGCATATTGGGAATGATGTGGAGAACAAAGTAAACAAACTTACTGGGGGCCCTAAGCTCGGACTCGGGCTTCATGTCAGACATCATTTCTGGAACGACATTGTACATGCGAAGACTGTTGGAGATTTCAAGGTCAAGTGGAAAGACGTTGTTAACGCATGGATTGGGCAAAACAAACCGATAGTTGATTTTCTTACTGGGACGTGGCTGAGTCATAAAGAAAAATTTGTTTGTGCTTATACCGACAATGTACCTCACATGGGAAACACAGCGACTTCTAGAGTTGAGAGCCAGCATTCTTCACTGAAGTATTATATCGGCAGTTCTAGAGGCACCTTCGATCGTGTGTTTGCGAAGGTTCACCATTACTTGGAGAATCAACATACTGAGATTAAGTGGGAGCTTGAACAGTCAAGGAGCACGCACAGGCATTTAGGTCCATCTCATTTCTTTAAGAATTTGCACGGAAAAGTATCTCATCACGCATTGGACCTGTTTTCGTTTGAGCTCAATAAGATGCTGGCGATGAGGTATGAAGGAGAATGCTACTTATGCGATCACCTGGTGTCAAGAACCCACCTCCTCCCGTGCGCGTGTTCTATGATGGAAGTTTACGCAACTGGAGAGCCAATTCCGCTGACACGGATAAATATGTTTTGGAGACAACTGACAGTGATTGGCGATGGTGAAACTCCTTGCTCAAATGATGTTCCATCAGGTACAGAAATAGAACAATTTGAGGAACTCGCTAAATAGGTTCGGGAGAGTGATCCAGCAGTTGTACGACAAGTAAACAGTGTCCTCAATGGAGAGTTAAATCCCGACAGTCAGTATATTCCTGATCCGCAGACAAGCCCCCCACGCCCCGGGAGACCAAAGACTTCAAGATCAACGCGATGCAACCCCAGTGCGTTTGAGTACGGCCGAACATCGGGCCGGGGTAGCAAGACTACAACGAACTCTTCGAGGAAAAAGGGAACCAGTTCTTCATCAGTTGGGATGGGTTCAACAGGTGTGCATATCTTAATCTTTATAGCCTATGTTTAGGGTTTTCTTAATGACTATATATTGTTGTTTATAACTTAAGATAATCTGATGCGCAAGTATCAACCGGATGTGTCAAGATCCGTTCCCGTTCGAGGACGCTTTGCCACATTTCATTCTGCTATACGTCGTTGGATGGACGGATGTTGGCGCTGATGGCAACTGTGGGTTCAGATGCGTAGCCGAGGCAGGTTACGGGGATGAGAATTTGTTGGCAACTGCTAGGTGGTCAATGAGCACTGAGTTGCAGGTGAGTGAAAATTTTTGTTGGCAACTACTAGGTGGTCAATGAGCACTGAGTTGCAGGTGAGTGAAAATGCATATGTTAATGCGTTTTTTAACAGCAATGAGATGTTCCTTGAATCCTTCAAAGGGATACAAGGCCACTTGGATGGGCCAGCCCCGTATGAACATTGGATGTCGGCTCCAAATGATTTATTTCCAGCTGCGACAGTGACGAATATTATGTGGATCTTCTTGTCAACACCTCCTGGTTCACGATCGCAGACAGCTGAGTTATGCATATCAATATTACCCATACGAAGAGGGCCTAGACGGACGACACCTGCGAAAGTTGAGGGAATTGTGCGATACAACAACCACTTCATGCTTATCCATTTACGGGATGACTACCCTCTACCGCTGATTCATATTGGATGGCAAGCAGCTAGAGACGTAACTGTTCAAGGTTGGGATGAGCCTTTCCAGGCTCGTATTGATAGATGGCAGGCTATTAGGGTCGCTCAACGCCAATGATGGTTGTAGTTGTACCCTTGTGTATTTATAAATTGTTAATTATATTTATATCGAAACTCATGCAGTAAATTGGAAATCGTAAAACATAACACAAATTAACACAAATTAATACAAAATCAGGTCAATTAGTAAACACTACACAAAATCAGTTAATCAGTTCAACACAAATTGACACATAGTTTAGGGTACATTAAAAACAACGAAATTGAAAAACACACTCTACTCCTCCTGCTCATCATCTTCCTGCTCGGGGACCTCGATATGCATCTGATGGCACCAATGCCCGTATAAATCGACCATCTCATCATACCACCCACGACTCACTGGCACTGTCTCTTCGTCCGGTTGGGGTGGATGCCTCCCTCGCTCCAATAGTGCGGCATAGATATATGACCACTTTCATAAAAAATAAAACACAAGATAAAGAAGTTAGACCAAACATGATATCAACCATCCTACACAAATCAGTTAAACAAAATATTAAATTATGCTGAGGGGTTTAGGGTACCTGTTCGGGCGACGGTTGATCATGGACTGTCGATTGGCTGGCAAAGGCGTTGTTTATCAAAAACTTGTGTGAATATGCCGCAAACCAATCGTTGTAAGAGACTTTCGCTTCCCACGGCACATGTTTCGTGCGGGGCACATCACTCACTGACATTTTGTTGTATATTGGAAACCCCGCCCAGTCAGCGCTGACGTTGGCATCCACAAATTCCACTTTGTAGGGGCCCTTCGCCGGTCGTTCAGCACTCTTCGGTACCGACAATCTGCGTGGGATATGTTGTAGGTGCCCTAACTGACGGACGACGCGATCAGGCATGTACAGCTCAGTGATGTCATATGCATGAATGCTGCCCTTGTACAACATCCTGCTGCATGACTTGTACGGGGCAGGACCGTACGGGGCCCAACTCACACGATCCGGCGTCAACGCATCCAAGGAGGCCCTCAACTGTCGTAGGCGCTGTACCGAACTCGGCTGACGGATGGGGAACCACCTGCTCGCGCGAGGCCCATTAACCGGCTGCTCCGCGTGTGGCCTAAAATTAGGAAAGTACTCATAGATCCAGGCCTGCAAAAGGGTCAAACACCCGGCCATCTTGGCTGTCCCGGCCCTGCTCGCCATCCCTAACTGCCGGAAAAGGAACGCCAAGGTCACCGTACCCAAGCAATGCGATCAATGATAACGTCAGTGCTAGGCCACGGATGCGGCCTAATTCTATACCTCGATTTGTCCACGAGGATAGTGTTTCCCAACATGCTCAACAACCACGCCCTTATCCTATGGGGAATGAGACAACTGGTCGATAAACTAATCGACCTCAAATGGGAGTCAACTATGGCACCCTTATCATAAATGTTATCGGCCTTCAGCTCCGCCATTCCTTTTTCAAAAATCACGGGCACGTACTGGTTAACCACTTCCCGAGGAAGTCCTTCAGGCATCAGGCCATCAACTGCAATACCTAATATATGTTGCACATCATGCAACATGATCAGGCCCTCTTCTGATATCTGCTACTGGACCCAGCATCACCAGTAGCAGAACTGCTTCCCTGCCCACCCTGTCGAATTGGGGCAAACTTCCCCGCTGCATCCCTCATCGGCATGAAACCTGTTGGCCTGGAAACTGGCCCACTAGGTGGCGCGACTGAAGTCGGGATCATCTTCATCTCGGGCTCCCATGTCTCATCTTCCCCCGATGTTTCAGTGCCGGTTGACTCATCCATGGCTTGGTTGAGATGGTCAACGAAATCTCGCGTTGTCTGACTCCTCGTGTCCTCGGGCTGGCCGCCCCCCGCATCACCTGCATCCGTACCACGACCAGCACGGCGAGTTGACGCAGTCACATTGCGTCTGTGGGGGTCCCCAGACTCACCCCCTCCAACCACTCACAAGTCGATTCGCCCGGTCCAGAAACCCTCGACCCTTGCCCTTCCCTACCATTTTAGATCACCTGCAAAATGAAGGCATATATAACATAATAATCATTTTAACCGCAAGAATATGCGCAAATGGGTTAACGTGTGTTGGTTAACTAAGTTGTGTCACGAGGCAAAAGGATCCTGTTATTGTCCAAGGAGAGTGTGTTGGTTAACTGTTAATCTATGGCTGAAAAAGACTTTCATCAGCCGTACCGACTTCTCGTTTATTTGTTTGGTTCCCAAAAAGTAGCGCAGTGTCAGCAGTGAAATTGCGCGAGGTCTACAGTGCTCTGGGAGTTAGAAGCGTCTCAAATTCGGTACAATGCAATGTTTCCATTGTGCAGCCTGGTGGGCAACAAGACAAGGCGGATCTGAAAGAGAAGCTAGTAGTGAATGGTCTAATATAAATTTTGTTAGGCTTTCTTGCATGTAAGATTCACAGGTCCATCAAAGCATTGAACTTGCAGCATAAACCCTAAACTTAATCCTACATCACAATTACAATTTTTTCTAACACAATTAATCACTAATATTAACACATGCTTAATCACTAATATTAATGTATCAAATATTAACAACGAATCACTAATATTAATCACTAATAATTGTCATATTAACACATACTTAACAATAATATTAATATTAACAATATTAATATTAATCTAATTTTCATAACACAATATTAATAATAATAATACAATTAATCACTAATAATTATCATATTAACACATGATTAACAATAATATTAATAATAACAATATTAATAATTATCATATTTAATAATAACAATAATATTAATCTAATTTTCATAACACAATATTAGTAATAATAATACAATTAATCACTAATAATTATCATATTAACACATGATTAACAATAATATTAATAATAACAATATTAATAATTATCATATTTAATAATAACAATAATAATATTAATAAAAATAATATTTAATTTTAATTTATTGTTTAAAAAAAATGAAAAAAAAATCAGCGACGGCTGCCGCGCGAAACGCACGGCAACCGTCCCGGACCCTTTTTTTAATTTTTTTTTCGTTTTTCTTCAAATTTATAAATTACAAAACATAAAACCACAAATTCGAAACATACCTCAAATTCGTCGATTCAATCCCGGTATGAGGGTGGTTTGTGGTGGTCGTTAGTTGAGAATGTTTTCTAGAGAGATAAACTAGAGAGAAGGCGAAGAGTGAAGTTATGAGGTTTAAGGGCAGTGATTGGAAATATTATGCGAAAGGTGGGCGATAATAGTAAAAAGGGGGGCGACGAAAAGCAAGCGGAAAAAATGATATTCCAAAAAATGTGGTACTTCCAAATAATTTTTTGATAAGATTTTGTTAAAAGTTGAAATATTGTGAGCAATTTTTTGCCATATAGGTTTCTTTATTGATTATTTCTTGTTAATATTAATTACATTATATCTTTGTTTTTTGGATTGATAATCCAATCCAATCCAATCCAATCCAATCCAATCCAATCCAATCTAGATTACACAATTCCCCAAAAAAGCATTCTCTCTAAAAAGACAATTCCCCAAAAAAACATTATACCTTATCCAATCCATCCAAACCTCATTTTATCCAATCCAAAGAACAGGTCTACATTCTCCCTAATGATCTTTGAAAGAGAAAATCATAATCAGACAAATGTCTACATGCAAAGTTCTAATGAGTAATTTTCTCAAAAAAAAAGTTCTAATGAGGCATAGAGATTATTAGTAAGCATAACAATTTTAGAAGAAGAAATTGATCCGGAAGTTAAACCAACATGATAGACCCAATTCCAGTAACAGAAATTAATCAATACAGAGGGAAAGAAAGTGAACAGGATACGAACAAGGTAGATTGCTGAAAGGGCAATTACACAAGGAGCAAGATGGGACATAGAGATTATTAGTAACCATAAGAAAGCAAAGAAATACTTCCTGGACTACCTGAGAAAAGAGAAGGGGAACAAAAAAGAGAAGAGGAAAGGAGGAAAAGGGCAAAAGATACAAAGGAAGCAGGTTGTATTTTAGAAGAAGAAATTGATGAAATTGCTTGCTGGAATCCAAGGGGTATTGGGGTAGATACGAAAATCAGAAATGTGAGGAGACTAGTGCAGAAAGAGTATGTAAGTATCCTTGGTTTGTATCTGGGTTTATGGACCATAACATTGTGATTGAAATAAATTGGGTTGGGTGCCCGCTTCCCGATAAAAAAAAAAACAAAAAGTCTTTGGACATACTCAAATTACAGTTTGGGAGAAGTTCAACTAATAAAAATTTATAATCTCATCCTGATTCTAACAACATCTTTGTTTCGATTATAGAAAAAAGTGTCATAAATTAAAAGACACGCTTACAACTTACAAGCATGTTGGGTAGACCCTTGATAGAGATTTAATAAATTGGACTATTTACCTATAAAAAAACAAAAAAATATAAAAGGCAAATAACAAGAAGTTTAATATTTGAACTACTCATTACAAAATTTTAATAGTATTCAACGATAAATCTCTTCGGGTTGATATTACCATTTTGGGTTGATCCTAGTCGTCCTGATCAGATTAGATCATTGGTTTTTCAATATACTCAAATAGTTTATTATACAAAAGTGCTATCACTACATTTATGATGGAAAATACTATCATAAAAGTATAAAGTTGTAATTTTTATAAACATTATGTGAGAAATTATTAGCTAAACATAGATATTGAAGACTGTGAAACCATTGTTGGAATGGGTGGGTTGGGGAAAACTACACTTGCACACCTTGTTTGTGAACGTGTTCAGGATAGTTTTGAACATAGATATTGGGCTTGCATATCGGATCAAGTGTCTAGTTCCCAAGATCTGGGTGGGAAAGTACTTCACTCCATCAATAAAGAGGATTGTTGGGGCTCAAGTGCTCGAGAACTTGAATCACGCTTTACAGAAGCTGTGAATGGAAATAAATTCTTGATGGTGTTGGATGATTTGTGGGATGACAATCATGACAGATGGCTTTGCTTAGAACGCTCACTTCGCGGGGCTAAGCTGGGAAGCAAACTGCTTGTGACCACAAGGTCTCAACTAGTGGCTAGTAATGCAGGGATGGTTGAGCCCTACATATTGAACGACCTCCCTGAAGAAAAATCTTGGGAGATGTTTAAAGGCATAACATTCAAGGATGGTAAAGAAACATCCTACCTAAACTTGACAAACATTGGAAAGGAGATTGTCAAGAAGTGCGAAAATGTTCCACTTGCTATTCGGGTGGTGTAAAACCCTAAAAAATCCAAAGATGTTGACCGTGACGTCGTTAGTAAATTTGGTTTGACTTCGTTAATTATTAAATATTTGTTTGTGATTATTTTACTAGCACTTGAGCTTGTAGGATCGTTGAGGGACTAATAAGGGTATATTGGGAATATCATGTATGGTTATTATTATTATTATTATTATTATTATTATTATGTTTAGTACTCGGTGATTATTAGTTATTATTGTATTATTATTATTGTTACTATGTGGTTATTATTTTATAGCTGTATTTTATTACGTGAAGCTCAGGGGAGTAGTATGGTTATATGAGATTAGTAGTAGTTTTACATTAGTATTGGTAGTATTAGTATTAGGGATAGTATTATTAATGTTAATCTTTATTAGTATATTAGCAGTATGGTAATTCTTCTGTGACTAGAATCATGGAGACCTAGGTATAGTTAGCCAGTTAGATGTTTGTTAGTAGGGTTAGATCAGATTAGGGTTAATTAGAGAGGCAATTAGAAGTTAATTAAGCTATTAAACCTAGCAAACACAACACAAACACACGCACAACCTCTTTCTCTCTCCCGACTCCCTCGTTTCTCTCTGCCGTCGCTCGCCGCCACCACCACTGTCGGATCGTCGCCGGCCACCGCCCCGAACCCCAGCAACCACCACGCAACCCCCGCTGCCGTCGAAGGCCAACGCCCAGCCGCCTCGACTCGAAGTAGCTGTCGTCCCTGTTTGTCGCTGTTGCTACTGCCGTGAGTCTCGTCGGACCACCACTGTCGGGGAACGACTCGAAGTAGCTGTCGTCCCTGTCGCCGGAAACCGCCCTAGCGCCCCCCCTTGAGTAAATCCTTGTTAGTTTTGAGCACCTTCGATTCTTGATGTTTCTTTGCTCTCTGATTGTTTTATCATTATTATTGCTATGTTTAATCATGTATTAGGGTTGCTAAGTGTGATAAATTATTCTTAATTAAGTGCTATAAGTGGGACTAATCATCAAGATTGGTTCTTGTGTGATAGTGGAGTAACTATATGTTCCTTTTGACTATTCTTGTTACTAATATGTGATGTACTTGGTGAATATTATCAAATCATGTTTAGGGTTCATTCATGTGTTTTATGTGATGAATTAAATTATGTATATCATGTTTAGGATTTTTCATGAGAGTAAATCCATGCCAATTAAAGCGTTTTCCTTGCAAATATTATGCTTAGGAATTCTAAAGTTATTATTGTGTAGTGTTAGTATAAATCTTTCACAAGTTATTTATATGGTATTGTATGCAAATTTATGTTAGGGTTATTAGTAATATTCTAGGCATGAATTATGATTAGTATCGATGTTTATATATGTTATATATGCTATTGTTTAATTAGTATTTGAGTTTTTTCATTAAATTCGTATTCTTGAATGAATCTTGGAAAAGGAATTAGTTGTGTGATTCTTGATTTTTAGTTTAAGTGTTTATATGATCTTTATATTTCATTCACATGTTCCCTTGTTCTTTCTTGCACCTTGATTAAGAAATTCATGTTTTATAAGCATCCATGTTGTTATTATAGGGTCTTGAAAGAGTATGTAGTAGAACTCATATTTAGGGTAATGTTATTTTTATTTCATGCATGCTTTTAGGGTTAGTAAAATATTAAAGTGGATTTCATGTTTTACAATTTGGTTTTGGTGGTAGGAAGTTTGATGTTTGGACCTTAGTTGGATAAGACTAATTACTTTGGACCTTAGTTACTGTTTTAAGCCCAAATTAGGACCCCGGGATCGATTGGTAGAAGTTAGAACCGAATTTGCAAATTAAATGGAAACCGGTAACGGGACAGTTTTGATGGGGTCTAAAGATTGGGTCACCACGACTAGTGTAGTTGTCTTTTGATCGAACCCTTTGGACTGGAGTTTCCCTTAGATGTTAGGTTTCATAGGAATTTTGCGGATCGGACGTTTGAGTTGTATAGCTTGAGTTATAGTCGTTTTACCAGAACCTGCCAGAACTGGACCAGTTGGAGAATTTGGTACTTTTAGAGTCTTTCGAGGCTGATATGGGCTTAGTCGTCAACATAAGAGTTTGAGTCTTCCGTTAACTTTTATCTGTTAACGTTAGTTTGACTTTGACTTTTCTATAATTGAATTTCGAAGCGTTACAGGTGGTTGCTGGTCTTCTTTGTTCAAGAGGTGATGAGGAATACTGGGCGCGTATTAGGGATACAAAGATCGGAATGATGGAAGAAACACAAGTACAAGATCGTGTTGGGAAAATATTGAAGATTAGTTATGACCATCTTCGACCTCAGCAAAAGCAATGCTTTGCTTACTGTTCGTTATTTCCAGAGGATTATGAATTCAAAGTAGAAAGACTAATTCAATTCTGGATGGCTCAAGGGTTTGTCAAATCGTTCGATGATGGTCATATGTGCTTCCTGGAATTACTAAAAAAAGACTTTTTTTTCAAAATTTTATCGTAGATCCTTTGGGTACGGAGACATGTCGGATGCATGATCTGATGCGTGACTTGGCACGAAGCGTTGGAAGTGAAGGTCTTTCAATAAATCAAGAGCATGGGAACGTCACGAACAACATCAGACATGTTATGATTTGTAATGCCTCGTGGCTAGGGTCACCATCTTTACATGCTTTACCACTTATGCGATCATATTTGATACATAGCTCTATGCTATACTCTGCGCAGGATCTACATAGTGAGTTGAAACTTAATGATATGTTTTCTTCTTTTAGAAGATTACGTGCATTGGAATCGGGTCGCTTAGACATGAAAACTTAACGATATGTTTTCTTCTTTTATTTATATGCTTCCGCCTTTTTTTTCTCCTTATTTTTTATTTATTTTTTATTTATATGCTTGTTTCCTTCTGGATTTGCAGGAAGTGGGTTATACCCATGTCATGGCTTGTTCAATCTATTTGGAAGCATGTTCTTGAAGCCAGTTCTGTAGAGTGCTTGGTAGGGCAGTTAGCTGCCTTGAATCTACAGAGTCCAATATGAGCTTGAGGTGAGTATAATTGATGAATTTATTGGTGATTTTTTTTTAAAGATTTAACACATTGATGGACCTAGTACGTAGATAACCCAAGGTGTACTATATAACAATTGAGTAACATAAATTATACCATACATCGTAGAAGGACTACATAGGTCCACCACCTACTTTAAAATACGTCAGATTTTAACTTGATGAATTTGTCTAAAAGTTTGATAATATATAGCGATAAATTTTATAATAATATTGATAAATTTATGATAACTTATGATAAATATATGGGTGAATTTCTTCTATAAAATTTAACTTTTTGAAGTATGTAACAATTGTTTTAGAAAGGATCATTATATTCACTAAGATGGCCATCTCAATGGGTCAATGAAAAATAGTTTTGCAAGGTCGTTTTCATGACTTCTTAAAAGTTATTTCGATGTGTTCATAGGATATTTTTTTGACTATATATCATATAAATTTTTTGATAGGAATATATGCAATATGCATATAATTAATATGTCCATACTTTACCGAGTTGAAAAATGATTATTCTTTAAATTTAGATTGTAATGGACTATATATAGTAAAATATCTCACTAGTTAAACTTTCTTTGCTTCTTTTTTCAAATTGAACAGTAAAACATCTCATCCACAATTCATCACCGCCGTGAAGATAGTAAGGAATGAAGGGCCCAGATTGAAGATCGAGAATCGGATCCAGTATAAAAAGAAAGAGCAAAACGGCAAAGAAGGGTATGGAAGGCTAGGGTGACAACGATTGATGCATGGTAGATTTTGAGGTTTTGGTTTCTTCGCTTTCGGTTTAGGTTTAGGTTTGTATCGATAAGAAAAGAGATTTAGATTTATAGGGTTTAATTTGAAGGTTTTAATTTTGTATTTTCATTCAAGTCTTGTTTAGCTGTATTTGAGTTTATTGTTTTAATTTTATGCAATTAGATTTCAAATATGGGTTACTTTGATGTTCTTTACGATTTTGTTTGATTTCTGACCCAAACTCAATTTGACCTAACCCTAACCCTAGAGACCTTGACTAAAACTACCTTACACAAACTGACCCACCAATGGACCTTGACCTTACCCTAGATGCCTCTAATGACATTGATCGACTAACCTAGCCACTCAAACCCCTACCTGATTACACTAACTCAAAACCCAGCTAACCCTAATCTAAGATATTCTAGGCTGTGAAACACAATAAATCATCAGAGAAGAATCAAGTGGCAAGGAATGAAACGACGACAAGGTAAACTAAGGTTGGTAAACAAAGGAAAGGTAATGAAATAATTTGTGGTAAGTAAGCAAATGGTGAACTAAATATATTTTGGAGAAAATAAAATGAGATTGGTTTGAATGTTTTCTATGGATTCAGATAAGATAAGGTAAGGAAATGATAGAGTAAACGTAACTTACCATTCTAAAGAGCATGACCTAAATAAGAAGAAACACAACAAATTGGAAAGAGGGAAAGCAGAGCAATTGATCCCGTAAAACACAACCACGTCGCAAATTAAGCAAACTCATACGGAGAATAACATTTGAATTTTACACAAAAAAACAAATCAATCTAGAACATTAGTGTTAGACCAAGCTCTAATACCACTTGTTAGGATCGAAATTCGGATATGAGACATCTTGTTGGGAATCAGATCCAAATTGAACTGAATCTAATATTGCAGTGGAAGCGAATAAGATAATTAATTTAGGGATGTAGGTAATGAGAAAAAATAAACAAGATCAATGTAAGGGTGATGAAGGCAAGACTTTTACGTGGAAACCCAAAACGGGAAAAAACCACGGGAAACAAGATAAAATCCACTATAACGAAGAGATTACAAAAGGTATCCCAAACGACTGTATAACACAATGAGATCAAGAAGAAAATATCTCAAACGGTTATAGCACAACGGTAGTAGATTATAAAGGGTATCCAAACGGCTGTATAACACAACGAGATCAAGAAGGAAAGATCTGAAACAGTTATAACACAATCGGAATAGGCATATCTCAAAGGAAGGGTAACGCGATATAAAGAGATTACAATCTCATCATAAAAACTCTCAAAGTGGAATAGAAAAAAAGAGATCTCATAAGGGTGCCTAAGAAGCACATAATTTGGCCACACCAAACTAGGTTGAACAACCTAGTATTTATAATAAGCCCAAGTAGAGGTAGAATAGTCTTCTAGTCGAACGCAACTGCTTGAAGCCCAAGCAATATCAATAAGGAAAATAATTATTTATTTCCAAACTTGAGTTTGAATGGAATCGGGACACTGCCTAACAAATAATAGTACCCCTCAATATCAAATCCATATTTAATCCCAAAATACAAGCTCAAATAATTTTTGTAAAAAAACAACATGGAATTAAGATGAGTGTGTTTAGGAAAAACTAATAATGATTGTATAGATATATACTGGTCAATCAAAATTGGGACAACTTCAACTCCTTATTCTCTTTTTATAATTGTATAGATATATACTACTTTAAGTGCATTTTGATCTCTGCACATTTTTTCCCTATGATTGAATTTGATGTTCTCAAACCACTTATCAAGTCAAACCGAAAATACTTTCCATTTCATACCTTCCACCGGATATATTTTCTTAATAATCCATTTTTTAATATCTAGTCAAACCGAAGATACTTTCCATTTCATACTTTCCACCGGATACATTTTCTTGATATCCATTGTTGAATATTATTTTTTGGACTGGAGAATTCTTACTCTAGGGTGTACACTCCACAAAATCACCTCTTTTGAGGTGTTTGCTTCGAAAAGAGAGTTCATCTGCTTTGATGAAGGAGAACGACAATTACTTAAATATGTACGTATCGCCAAAAAAGTCAAAGGGTCAACAGGTCAGGTTTTACTACAATTACTTGAAATGCATTTGGATAACATCCTTTTTCGATTGGGTATGGCTACGCGCCTACGACTATTCCGGCAGCCCGCCAATTAGTTAACCATAGACATATTTTAGTTAATGGTGGTATAGTAGATATACCAAGTTATTGTTGCAAACCCCAAGATACTATTATGGCAAGGGATGAACAAAAATCCAGAACTCTAATTCAAAATTATCTTAATTCATCTCCTCACGAGGAATTACCCAAACATTTGACTCTTCATTTGACTAAGATACTAGATTTGCTCCTCAAAATTTTCAAATCCAATTACTTATGGAAAGCTTGAGTTACTTTTTTGGTTTTCTTGAGCCATAGACCTCCATGCTCTCTTAGTTTGCAAACTTTTTCCCATACCACTATGAGTAAGCTATTGTGGGTATGTTTTTCCAAGCAAAATTCTTATTAATCTTGTTCAAATTTTTCGATGTTTCTTTTCAGAAGTTGAAAATTGCATGAATTAAAATTGCTTCCATATTAATGAAGTGTATTAGAATGCATGAAATTTAGCTTCGCTAAGATCCAAATTTTGATCCATAAGAATAATTTCTCATTCAAGTTGGTTATATGAAAACCTTTCTTTCATATCAACTTAATATCTACCCATGCAGTTTATGTATGTCATACATTTATACCTGATGATTTCACATTGTAGTAAAATCTTGTCATAAATGAATCTTAATGAACTGAAAGCACTCTAAAATGAAGAAAAAAAAATCCCTCCAATAAACAATATGAGTATGTCTGTCTACTGCAATTTTGAAAATGGCCTTGTACATTATATTGCTTAAGATAATTAGTTGGAAGTGTTGTATTCACTTAAAGTACTCGCTTACAGTATTATAGAGTGTTGGGGAGAACCAAGACAAGAGCCCACTTCAACCAAGACTCGCGATAACAAGTTAAGTGAAGTTCTATCCTAAAATCAATTGGCGTTAAAAGAAAAGCCCCTCGACTAATAAACCATGTCATTTCACTTTTATCTTTTGATGTGAAACAATTTTACTCATCGGTGAATCTGGGCAGTCTCCTTTGTCACGCATGTGTCTCCAACAAACCACATGCACTAGCACTCACCCTTGATAAGAAACTTATTTTCTTGCCACGGTTTCAAGTCACCATCAAGAGCTAATCATAATCATAGTTACACCCTACTCCACAAAGCTCGCATAGACCATTCCACTTGAGTCAATCATTTCACCACTTTACTTCAAGAGTCCCAGTAATGCGCATTATGTGATCCATCCTCCTTTTCATAATACTTTTTACGGGAGTACCTTCTCGCACCTTCGACCCAGTTGAACGAACCATCGACTCTAATATCACTTGTTGGGGAGATTTAAGGCATGAACCCATTTTAACGAGGCTCATGGTGACTAGTTATGTAAGGTTCCTTGTTACAATCAATATAGTTAGTGTTAAGAGAAATAACCCACTTGGCTTATAAACCAAGCCATATCACTTTAATTTTTGAATGTCAAACATATACTTATGGGTAAACTCCAACACAAAGATCTTTTTTAATAAGGCTCAAATAGTTTTCTACAAACAGACATCGGGCATTTCGTTTGATTTGGCTCACTAAATATCAATATTTCTAAAGATTTTTGGATCGTAATATATCGATCTTTGGGGATATTGGATTCAAGTATTTCAAATTTTACTGTTGGATAGTAGTATACCTAGCCTATGGGCCTATTTTGCATTATTGTACTAAAATCAAGTTAAATAAAGCTTGACTTAACTTTTAACGACATGAAAGGCAGAGTAAAGGTTTCCGGTGAAGCATAGTCATTACTGAGTTGGGTTAACAATTTTAATTAGTATACCTGACTTATGGTCTATGTCACTAGCGACAAGGTTCGTGTCAGGCGCGACTTTTATTCATGTTTTTTTTTTCTTGCGGAGGTTAGGGTTTGATTAAACTTTCATTGTTTGCCTTTCAGCCGTCAGCTGCTGCTTTTGCTTTCTAGAGAAGGAAGAGAAAGTTCTCCCTTTGTGACCCTATTATGTTGGAGAGTATGAGAGAGTTGTTGAGATTAAAGTGTAATCACACACTGTAATGTGAATCGTTGTACTCTTCCTTGTTATCAATTTTGGTTTGGTTCCTTGTTGAAGAGGGTTCATGCCTTAAATCTAACGATATATGGTTTATAATCCAAGTGGGTTCATGCCAATTTCAGTATATTACGACCCAAAAATTCTATTTCTAAATCTTAGGTCAATTGGAACTCAAAAAATTACACCATGGTACCCTGTGTTTTGTTGAAATATTTTTAGTACCACGACGTTTGGTAATGATTCTTAGGTGCCTTAATTTATTGGTGTAAGAATGTTTTGGACCTTGAACCGCCAGAATTTGAAAATGTCGCCAGAAAATCGCTTAGGTTATTGGTTCAACATGCATACAATCAAAACATTTTACATTTATTCGAAAATCTCTCTCCATAAACATGATTCAACACGCTTATAGCAAAAGCCCATATTAATTTTGCATAAACAACACAATTTAGCCCCGATTAACATATCAAAACCCGAAATTTGTTAGGGTTCTAGAAAATATGTCAAATTTTCAAGATTACCCAATTTATGTCATGAAAATCCAAATTGAAGGCACAAAAAAATGATTCAAAATGTAGGAATCAAAAGCCCTAACTTAATTTTGGCAAATAATGAATGAAAATAGCTGAAGCTTCCAAGATTACCCAATTTAAATTTCTAGGGTTCATCTTCAAAATTGTAATCACGAAATTTTATCTATAAACAATCAAATTAATTCCGTACAAACATGATTAAACATGTATCTAAAGGAACTCATGACTCAATTTGGAAGAAAATAAAAGAATTCAACCCCGATTTGAAGCAAATAAGTGATTTTCCAGCGAAGCGTTCAAATTTCCAGCAACATTCCAACGATTTAGGTCCAAAAAATTCTTACACCAATAAATTAAGGTATCTAATAATGATTACCAAAAGTAATGGTACCAAAAAGTTATTTACACAAATTAAAACACATGATACGTCAGTGTGATTTTTGAAATTGAAACTAATATCTCTAAATTACAAAATTTATAAATAAGACTGTTACATCCAAAGTTTCATCCATTATTCGTCATGGGGCTATATTTTAATGAGTTTTGATAGGTTTTTACTGAATTAAAATGCTAAAGGCGAATAAGGCTTTATTTCTTTTTTTCCCCCACTTTGATCTCATTGAATTGTTTTCTTTTGTTTTACTTTTCATATTTTTGGCAAACTAACAGTCCTCCAACTTTCTAATTAAATGAAATTGGCTTTTATTAGAAGAAAAATCTGGTTGGATTTA
Source organism: Portulaca oleracea (assembly GCA_029582165.1). Taxonomy (NCBI): domain Eukaryota; kingdom Viridiplantae; phylum Streptophyta; class Magnoliopsida; order Caryophyllales; family Portulacaceae; genus Portulaca; species Portulaca oleracea. The sequence goes on along the minus strand of CM055872.1, from coordinate 41,196,288 downwards.
TTTCCTTGTGTGACTAGCTTTTTCTTTATTAGTTTTGGGTGATTTTGTCCCATAAATGAGTGCTACCTATTTTTAAGAGTTTTTCTACAAAAAATTACTTAGAGGTACCCTAACTTTTGAGGAAACAATTTTTTGGTACTCTAACTTTTCAAAACTAATTTTGGGGTACCCTTACTTTTAGGATTAGAAATTACTAGGTGAATTTCCGACGAAACTCCGATTGATTCAAATCATTTTCGTCCACGAAAACAAAGGGCATTTTCATCCACAAAAACACTTAATCAATTTCCCACCTAAAACTTACCGGTGAATTCAAATCATTGGCTGGAAATTCACCTAATTATTTCTAATTCTAAAAGTTAGGGTACCCCAAAATTAGTTTTTAAAAGTTGGGGTACCAGAAAAACATTTCACCAAAAGTTAGGGTACCCCTAAGTAATTTTTTGGTTTTTCTAACATAATCTCATCTGATTACGTATATAACTTTTATTAAAGAAAATAAAATACTCTCTCCGTCCTAAATTAATTGACACTTTTACTAAATTTTGACCGTTAATTATTCACAAATTATAATGAACTACAATATGAAATTACATTCATTGTAATTTTTAGTAAATTATCTTTCTAATGATGGTAATTTCATATTGTAACTAATTAACTGTGATTTGTGAGTAATTTCATATTCACGGTCAAAATTTTGTCAAAGTATCAATTAATTTGGGACGGAGAGAGTAATTGTGTATATACCTTCAACTTTTTCGACCCCTCATGTGGAATCTTTTTAAAAAATATATGATGGTAATTAATGTTCAAGTTGGAAATTCAATCGTTAATTAATATTACGTCCATATCAAAATATTTGTCATTTGACTGTTGATTATTCTCAGATTACAATGAATTACGATATAAAATTATCATCATTGTAAATTTTTAGTAATGTATCCTTTTAAAGACAGTAATTTCATATCGTAACTCATTGTAATTTGTGAATAATTAATGGTCAAAATTTAGTCAAAGCACAAATATTTTGAGACGGAGATAGTATTATTTTATTTTTTACGAACAAAACCCTAATAAATATTGGTGGATTCCATCACCAATGTAGATATCTGAACACTGAACATGTAAATGTAAATATTGATTTTAGTTGCGTGCTTGGTGGGTAAAAATTAAAATCTCGAGGAAATTGTCAATTTTTCCGTGTTGATTTATTTGCCTCATGTTTGGAGACAGGTTAATTTTGGGAAAAAATTTACAATAGATTCACCATTTCCTACATCTTCTTCGGGAAATTTCCTTTAGGGGGGCTAAAGGAAACTTTTTTTGGAGAAATATTTCCCATGAAAGACTTCCCGAAAAAAATTTCATCAGAAAAAATTTCACCGAGCTAGGTTTCTACCAAACACTCCCTAATTCATTTTAACATGATTATTTAATTTTGGGATCGTGAACACCATTGTCCTAATCTACTTTGAGAAGTTATGGGAGGTCTTTATTTTTCCAGCTAGGCTAAACTTTAAGAAGAAATCAAAATATTCTTGAAAACACAAGGTGCATGCTTCATCAAGATCCAAATTTCTAATCAGTAATTTGTTGCCATATAAGATTTATTAAAAGTGGAAAATAATCCTGAGTAATTTGTTTCCATATAGGATTTATTTATTGATTATTTCCATTTATAAATATTAATTAATACCTCCGTCCCAAAACGTTTGTCTTTGACTAAATTTAACAATTAATCACTATAATTAGAATGAGTTACAGTATGAAATTATCATCTTAGAAAGATACCTTAATAAAAATTATTATGATGATAATTTCATATTGTAACTTATTTTAATTTGAGAATAATCGACGGCGGTCAAAATTTAATCAAAGGTCAAATATTTTGGGATGAGGATAGTATATCTTTATCATATAGGTAAACGATCTCAAAAAAAAAAGAAAAAAAAAGAAAATCATAATCAGGTAAATATCTGTATGGCAAAGTTCTAATAATAACTTCATCAAGAATATAATCCATCTGAAAAATCTTATTTGATTTCATAATTTTTTTGTTTGGTTGACTTAGATGAGAAGCAATTACATAAAAAGGGAGATGAATAGATCACAAAGGGAAAAGAGATGAAGAAACTTCAAAATTTTAATTAAAAATTTATTATCTCACCCTGATTCTAACACATCTTTATTTTGATAATAGAAAAATAAAATGATAAACATCTTGATGCGAGATGGTTAATAATTACCGCCTTACATTTCACCTAAATCACTCATAAAGTTAAATGTAAGTATATTAAAATCATTATAAGTGTATGTTTCATTACTTTGAGGGCTATTACAACTTATAAACTCCATAAAAAATACTTATAAACAATATAAAAATAATTATTTATTTATATTTTTTATGAATATAAAACTATGCATAAAATGTGTATTTTCTACTATGATTAATAAAATACAGATAATTATTAGAGAAAATATTATGAAAAGTTATAAAAATATGAAACATAGACAATTCAAAATGGTTATTAATTATCTTGAGTCAATATATGTATGATTGTCCGAAAGGGAAAAAAAAGGAAAAAAAAAGGTCTCATGAATTAAAATACAAATAACGACATGTTTAATATTTCAACTGATTATTACAAAATTTTCATACTCCCTCCGTTCAATATTATTTGTCCTTTTATTGATTGTTACGGTCTCCAATGTCACTCTTTAATTGAAAATTTCTTATACAATATAACAATTGCAATATTATACGTTTCAGATAGTATTTTTCATAATGAGTCTAATGGTAGTAATTTTATTTAACAAATCATTGTATATATCGAAAAATGTATGGTCAATTTTTTTTTAAAATTTGACTTTATAATTTTCAAAGATGACAAATAATATGGAACGGAAGTAATAATATGTAACACTAAATCTCTTTTTATACTTTAGTAGATAGAATTATCATGGTCTTAAATATGTCTTAATCTATTTGGATCCCATTTATATTTAACTCATATCTGAATTTAGCCGCAAGTTTATCAGCTATTGATGTCATATGTTGATATTATCTTAGTAAGGGACACAAACAGATAACAATGTGGCATTATCATTCTTGGGTTGATCTAAGGCATCCTCATCACATTGGATCTTTAGCATTTATTTCTCTTATATGAAGAACTCTTTACTTTACATTTTATCTATTATTTAGATTTATTCATTACTCAAACTTTGAAAATTTTAATCATTAGTTTCTTATTGTCAAATTCATAGGTAAATTTAATTTACTAAAATTTACCAGTTTTTGCCAAAATTTATCAAAGTTAAAAAAATAATAATTTTGATATATTTGCATAAATTTGCCAAAAGTTACCAAACTTTACCAAAAGTTATAAAAAATTATCAAAAGTTACTAAAAATTAATTTTTACTCAATTGCTTTTTACCCATGAATTTTACACACCCATATATATACAAATATTTTATAAATTTATTACACAAAAGCACTATTATGACATTTGTGATGGAATATACTGTCATAAGAGTATAAATTTGTAACTTTTTGATATAACATTATGTGATAATAATTAGTCAAAGATAGATATCGAAGACTGTAAAATCATTAGTGACTGGCCGATAAAATGGAAAGGATGGAGTGAGCGATATGACATAATTCAAGATCAAAAAATGATCTATCATTTTGTATTAATTCAGTAACATTTTATATAGTACGGCTTAAACTCAATAGTTACAAATTAACACAGCAGCGTCAGTTTTTTTGTCGTTTATCGGGGTATATATTTACCAAATTTGGATTTACTTTAACGATAAAGTTCGGCTATCACATCAAAAATGATAGATGTCCGTACATATTAAACCTAAATATATTACAGATATCTGTACGTATCCATACGTACTTACATACAGCTGAAACATAGTTTGTTCTTAAATTCTATAGATCAAATGATATACATTCTATATAAAACACAACCTAAACTCTAGCTACAGATTAACAAGGTTCAGTTTTTTTGTTGTTTCTCGAGGGTCATATAAAATTTCGATTTTACTTTAATGATAAAGTTCAATTATCACATCCAAAATTATAAGTATCCGTACGTATTAAGTCTAAATATACTACAGATGTCCGTACTCTAATATTAAGTCTGACATACAACTTATGCCTTGCAAGTTACTATTTATAGCTGAAACACAGTCTACTCATATATTCTGTAGATTAGATGATACACACACTTATTTACTATTTGTTTGTGCCCATAATTTGAACAGCTGAAAAAGAGTATGTTCTAAACTTTGATTGTAATGGACTAAAGTAAATAAATCATTAAGTCTCACCTGCTTTTTTTTCTCAGAGCTATAGGTATCAAAAAATGTCTAAATCTTAGGTCAATTGAAATCAGTCTATCTAAATTGCTAAATAGGATAAGACCCGACCACCATATAGTATTGATTTAGGTTTATATAATTAATTATTAATTATTTTTTAAAAGAAGAAGCATGCTCACACTTGGGACCCAATCAATGGTCATGATTTGTTGGATACACAACTACCCTATCATTATATAAACCATGTTTGAATACCTTATCATTACTCAATAGTTAGACTCTCTCTCTCTCTCTCTCTCTCTCTCTCTCTCTCTCTCTCTCTCTCTCTCTCTCATCATTTCTGAGTAGTTTGAGTCTCTCCCTTTCTCTCCCAATGCTTCAAACATCCAATTGGTAATCTTCTTTTGATCCTCTCTACCCCCCTCTCTTTTGTCTATGTACTAGTCATGGCTTATGATGATCTTTGCAAATAAATAATTTTATATTATTATTAATTATTTTAAAGCTTAGCCGCGTTGTTTATTTGTTTTTTACTGTCTATTCATTGTATTTTTCTCTGTGATTTTTACAGCACTATGCTATATCTTTAACCTCTTTCAACTTTCGATAATAATAATAAAAAAACTATTTTAAAGCGCGCTTAACATTTAAAACACATTTCTTTTCTCATTGAGCATGTTTAATTTATCTTATCAAAACCATCATCAATAAATCGTGCAACAAATCTACATATATATTATTGAAAGTTTAAATGTGTCTTATTATTATTTCTTATCTTTTGTTGGACTCATATTTTAAATGAAAATGACAATCTGTTGAATAGATTGTGTTGAAAGACACAGTCATATTGATGAATAAATTTAGAGTTATAACCCGAAATTATAAAATAAGATTGAAAAAGATAATCTCACTTTTATTTTATGCTCGCGTGCATGCTATATTCAAATAATTAATTCATACACGTGCATTTAATTTGGTTAAACAAAAAAGGTGAATCACCTTAAACAAATTAAATCTTTCTTTTTCTTTTACTGCCGAGGGTATAAGAAAGTTAATAATTTCTTGCTCTTTTCATATAAAAATTGTTCTCTTTCATTTTGTCTTAATTTTAAGCATCGGAATTTTTATGATCCTTTTAAATTGAGGATTTGATTTGTACAACTCATCTTCAAATTCAAATTTAATCAATGTTATGTTATTATTTTCATCCCATTTGTTTAGTTAAAATCATTTTGTTCTAGCTTGTACTTTGCTTATATATTAATTCTTTGTGAACTGCAGAATGAAATCAGGGAAGCATTGCTAATTTCAAGTGAACAGTATTCACCATAATAATGGTATGTATTTTAGATTTAGATTTTCTTCCCATATATTTATTCCCATAATTAAAATTATAATCTGATATTCCTTGATAATGTAATCATTGAAAAATTGAAATTTGTGTTGCATGAACAACTCTTCTTTGGCCTATTTTATTGACCTACATAACTTTTGTCATCATTTTGAATCTTTGATATACAATGTGAATATCAATTTTTATATATTCATGAATTAAATCTTAATTTTTAGAACCTTTGCCATGGACAGAAACAAAAAAAGTTCTTAGTATTTGTTTTAGTTATTAATGGACTTTTAAATATTATGGCAAATTTTAGTCCACAACAATTCTGCTAGAAAACAGGTTATGGAGAAATCTGATATTAACCTTGTCTTAAGAAATTCAAAGAGTGGTTTTGATTTACGAAAGATTTATAAAAATATTTCGTTACTTACTATTCCATGGAAAAGAAATGGTAAGAGGTCTAGATAGACATTTTTTTAAAATTTAGTTCGTTACAATTTAATGACAAAAATTAAGTCAACTTTAGCTATCCAGATTGTGGACATAAAGTATCAACTCCTAGTATATTCATAAAAAACACTAATTTAATTGTAATGTTTCTCACATTTAAAAGGTGAAGTTAACAATCCCAAAACTTACAAGGAATGGGATTTTTTTCAATTTAATTAAGTGATATCATGAAATTAAAATACCTTTACGAAAATTAATAATTTGCATGCAGTAATAATAAATTATTAGTACTACCATTGAAAATGAATATATATTGTTTGTGTTTTTTTTTTTAAAAAGAAATTAGTAAATTCTGAAAGAAAAGACAAGTGCATCATCTAGTATTAATTTTTGACTATTTTTATCTATCTCCCCTCTAAACATTGTATTCACCATCGAACTAAACATGTAAAAAAAAAAAAATTTTTAAAAATAGTTCCGTACAAAAATATAAGAATACAAATAATCTATCTAGCTGGGTGATGAGGCTTGAGCATAAATCTTCCTTTATGTTTGATGTAAAGTTAATTATTCTGCGTATATTATATTGTTCACCGTTGTGTATCTATCTAGGTGTACCATATGTATTGAAATACACATTAATTTTCTATAAAAATTTGATGACTTTAAAAAATATTGATGAATTCTATAACAATATCGATACATTTATGGTGCATTTCATAATTAATATTGATGAATTATTTAAAAATTTCATACAAGTGGTGTATCTAGATAGATATACCACGATAGACCATATAACGATTAACTTTTTTGTAAATAAATCAAGCTTACTCTAATAAGGAAAAAAGTTGAACTATAAACTCTCTAATATATCAGAATTATTGTTAAATATATCAATTGAGAGAAAATTTGTAGATTTGTATATTTCTTTTATCAATTCATTTTCAATATTAATACAAGTGGTGGGAAATTTTCCATGGGAAAGATTTCCTTGGCAAAATTTCCCTTAGCCCCACTAAGGGAAATTTTCCCTAGGAAAATGGAAAAAATGGTGGGCCCATCGTGAAAATTTTCCCGAAGTCAACTTGCATTCAAACATGGGGAAAACAAGTCAACCCGAGAAAATTGACCATTTCCCCGAGGTTATTGACCAACCAAACGCACCCTATAATTACTACCTCTTTAATGTTTTAACATGTTCAATTGAGTTATGACAAGTGATCTCCTTAAGTTACTCCCTCCTCCATCCTATTTTCTTTGTAAGTACATGCTTTATTTTTATGACTTCAGGTGTTAAATAGTATCTTGTTATCGGTGTCTTGGGGTTGCATTAAAGGTACTAAACTACTGTCTCCACCCCAAAATGTTTGTCATTTGACTAAATTTTGACCATATTGACTACTCACAATTACAATGAGTTACGATATGAAATTACGATCGTTAGAAAGATATCTTAGTAAAAGTTATAATGACAGTAATTTCATATCGTAACTCATTGTAATTTCAGAAAAAATCAACGGTCAAAATTTAGTCAAATGACAAACATTTTAGGACGAAGGTAGTACATATATTAGATATTACATGGGGAGTCGTGCTAAAGATTCTTTTAGTTACTACACTTTACAACCCTTCTAGGGATAATAATGAAAAAGTTTCGAAAAATCATAAACCTTCAAAAAGCCCAAAGTAAAAATATGAAGTTGGATTCGGCACAAAAAAATACAATTTTTTGGAATTTGAGACCGTTGACGTATATTTTAATGTTCGGATTATCATTGTCCAATCACCCAAAATATGGGGTAGTAGAATCCAATTTTTCAAAAAAAAAAAGAAAGAAAATAAAAGAAAGAACAACAATATCTTATCATACTACCTCCGTCCCTAAATAATTGTCTATGTGACAAAACTTTGACCGTTGATTACTCACAAATTATAATGAGTTACAATATAAAATTAATATCATCATAATTTTTAATACAATATCTTTTTAATGGTGATAATTTCATATTATCACACATTGCAATTTATGAATAATCAACGGTCAAAATTTAGTCAAATGGACAATTATTTAAGGACGGATGTAGTACCTCTTCAGTGTCTCATAATTTTACCCCCAGAGTCATGAGTGATATCACAATTTTTTCCTTTATTTTTTCTGTTTTGTTTGTAAATCTTCTTCTATGATTAGGGTTACCAATGCTTCAATAGTATCTTATCATTGCTACATGCTTAATTTTTTTTTTATCTAGAATAATACTTAATTATGCATTAGATAAACTTTGTGCATTAATCAGAAACTCCTTTTTTCCTTCCTAGGATCAAAACAATGTTGCAAGCAACAAATGGCATGGCCATGAAATGGGTTCTTCAAAAAATTCTCATTCTGAAATGCCTGGGAATATTACTAATGCATCAAATTCGCATTCGCCCGCCCTTTCTCAACCCAAGAGTATTCGAATTTTCGGGTCGAACTTGTACCCAGGAAACTCCAATGGAAACCAAGGCAAGGGTACGCAAATTTCGAATGTCTTAGGATCTGATGAATCGGGTGTAGGTAAGAAAAATATTCGAATTTTCGGGGCAACTATATGTCTTGATGGACCGTCGAAGGAAATCCCTAAAAAAGTTTTGCTTCAAAGTTCACCATATGTAAGTAGTCACCAAACTAAGTTGATGGTTGAAAGCCAAGAAATTCTAGAAGTAAGTTCTTCATCAGAGGAAGTTACGACTCCTACTAGGAAAGATGATGTGCAAGATAATGAGCTGATGGAGTTTGGGACAGTGGCCTCCCATCACCATAGAACACTTCTTGAGGAAAGATCTAAAAAAAGGCCATGAAATTATGATGGATTTTGCCCTAAAACCAACCCTAATTCTGGTGAAATTTCCAAAACCCAAATGACTTGTGACACAAGTTACACCAATGGTGACAAGGGTGATTACTATGGGGCAACAATGTTGTTATCTGGCCAGTATGGGTTTTTTCATGAGGCAGGACCTTTTACCAACCCTAGTTCTGGTGAAACTTCCAAAACTCAAACAACTTGTGACACAGGTTACCCCAATAATGACAAGGCTAATTATTGTGGGGCAACAATGTTGTTATTTGGCCAGCATGTGTCTTTTCATGCGGGGGGCTCTTTTGTTAACCCTAATTCTGATGAAGCTTCCAAAACTCAGATGACTTGTGACACGAGTTTCCCCAATATTGATATGACTAAATATTATGGTGCAGCAGATATGTTGTTATCTGGTCAGCACGGGACTTCTCATGAGGCTGGATTTTTTATCAATCCTAATTCTGATGAAACTTCCAGAACTTAGTTGACTTGTGACATAAGTTACACCGATACTGACAAGGCAAATTATAATGGGACAACAACAATGTTGTATGGCCAGCAGGGGATTTCTCATGAGACAGAATCTTTTATCAACCCTAATTCTGGTGAAACTTCCAAAACCCAGATAATTTGTCCCATAAGTTACACCAACACTGACAAGGCTAATTATTATGGGGCATCAACAACGTTGTTATCTGGCCAATATGGGACTTCTCATGAGGCAGGGGGATCTTTGATCAACCCTAATTCTGGTGAAACTTCCAAAAGTCAAATAACTTGTGGCACAAGATACACCAATATTGACAAGGCTAATTACTATGCAATGTTGTTATCTGGCCATCATGGAACTTCTGATGAGGCGGGTGGATCTTTTATTAACCCTAATTCTGGCGAAACTTCCAAAACCCAGATAACTTTTGACACAAGGTTCGCCAACATTAACGAGGCTAATTATCATGGGGGAGCAATGTTGTTATCTGGCCAGTTTGAGACTTCTCATGAGCCACATCTTCTTCCGAAAGACCTAGGAAGCAATGGCGGAGTTAGAGGGGGGTATCATGTAGAAAATTAGCAAATATGATCTCGTGTAACTTATGCTATAGTGAACAATGGCTTTTAATGGCTTGTTTTTATTTCATTACCTTTGCATTATATTTATGTATCTTTCTATTTTTTATTTTAAAATTATTTTTTAGTTAAATTAACAATTTCAACAGACTTTTTATTCCAAGTTTTTACCAATACGTCAACTAAATATACTTTTATTCCATAAAGTATAAGGTATAAAATGAGGAGATTTAATTAACTTAGAAAATTAAAAATATTAATAACTATTTATGATTTCATTGATGTTGTGCATTATGCATCGATTCAAACTATACATTAGATTGATTAATTTTTCTAGGTTAAGAAAAAAGTAAGGTAGATAAGCATGAAAGAAACATTATCGAACTAACAATTAGACTATAACAAATTCCAACGTATAAGAATATTTTAAAATTGATGTTATATTATAGTTAGTAATATAGGTTTGTCACCCTTTGATAATAATTTTCTGGCTTCGCCTCTAGAGAGGACTGTAACATGATGATGCCTTTGTCCAATATAAATAGGCTTATAGGTTTAATTTCTTCAATATAGTGTGGACAGATAGGATCTATTCAGATTCTTCTTCTTACTAAATTCTCTCTTACTATGATGGCATTGTAGAAAAGTCTCTAACAAATAAACTGAGTTAGGCATAGTATCCATCTTCCACATTCATTGGAATGACTATTTATGATTGGGTTTTTGGCTCAAAATAATTCGAAGTCGGAGGTCATTGGCTCAAAATAATTCAAACTTACTTTTTGGCTGAAAATAATCCAAACTTTTAACCTATTTACTCGGAATAAAACCGAAATCGATTTCCAGCGTCAGAATTTTGACTAGGTAGCCAGAGCACGTGTTTCTTTAATTGATTTTGGTTTTGAATTTATGTTGATTGGGGTCTACATAAGCTGATCGTTCAGTATTCTGACGTCGGAAATCGATTTCGGTTTAGTCCGAGTAAATAGGTTAAAAGTTTGAATTATTTTCAGTCAAAAAGTGACTTCAGATTATTTTGAGCCAAGAAGCCTTTATGATTTGGATTATGATCACCTAATACCCACATTTATGATTTTGTTGAGAATTCATCTGAGCTAGTAATCCCCAACAACATTCATCTTTTTTCTCCAACAATGGACAAGAAATTTCTTTTAATTTCTATAATATTTCGAATTATAAATTACGGATTCCTGATCATATCCCGTTCTCGGTTATCTTTAATGAATTCATTTACCGTTAGATATGGGTTATCTATTTGTTCAGTTGAGGCTTAACAAATTCATTAGGTTGTTCTCAAAGGGTTTTTTGCTTTGTAGACCCCGAACTTTGGGGGTATTTATTTTCTGGAAACTCATATTTCAAAGTTTATATTTTGGACCCTATACTTTGTGGACCCAAAAAATGTGACCCAAAGTTATGTTTGACTCCGGCGATGACCTAATTGTTGCCTAAACTTCCCGATATGACATTTTATCATTTTTTCCTTCTTTTGACTGTTGTTTAGGGTTTAGGGTTTAGGGTTTCCTAAATGTGACCATACTTTGCCAGCTAAGGGTGTGTAAAATTCATGAGTAAAAAATAGTAAGGTAAAAGTTAAATTTTAGTAACTTTTGGTAACTTTTTTGGCAAATTTATGCTCATATGGGGGTTGGAAATCGTGCAAGAAGAGGAAGAAGAAGTTACGGCTGGAAAATTTACGAAAGAAAAAAAAAATCGATAATGGCTTTGAAATATGAGGGTCCATATTGCTGCCGGAGACAAAGTATAGGGTCGATATTATTGCCAGAGACAAAGTATAGGGTCCAAAATATAAACTTTGAACTATAGGGGTCCAGAAAATAAATACCCCCAAAATTTGGGATCCAAATAGCAAAAAACTCGTTCTCAGACCATTTATCCAATCGAACAAAAGATACCGTCCATTTCCTGCCTTCCACGGGATACATTTTCTTAATCTCTAGATTTTAATATGATTTTTTTCGACTGGTAAATTTTTACTATAGGATGTATAATCCAAAAGTCCCCTCTTTAATTTGAGGTGTTTGCTTTTCAATTTTTTGACTAAGATACTAAATTTACTCCTCATAATTTTCCGAATCCAATTTCTTATGGAAAGCTTGAGTTATTTTCTTGGTTTTTTTGAGCGGTATACCTCATTTGTCTCTTAGTTTGCAAACCATTTCTCATACCACTATGAGTAAACCATTGTGGGTACATACAAGATTTTACCAAACAAATTTCTTCTTAATCTTGATCAAATTTTCCAATGTTTCTCTTCGGAAGTTGAAACAATGCATTGCATGAACTGAAATTGTTTCACTATTGGAGTGTATCATAATGGATCAACTTGTTTTGGGGTTCCTATTATCTTTCCATCTTTCCATACGATTGCGCGCTATGTGAATAATGTCTGTGAAAGTGGTTACAATGGTTTTTTTCTTGAAGACTAGACAACCTAAATATATTTCCTAATTGCCTAATTTTTCAAGAAGGTGAAATCCTTCCTTGTGGTTCATTGTTAACAAGTAAGGAATAAGAGATGAACGAAACGCATTCAAGAATCCATGAAATTTAGTTTTACTAATATTCAAATTTTGATCCATAAGAATAAAACCACATGAAATCTTTTCTTTCATATCAATTTAATATCTACCCATGCAGTTTATGTTTGTAAATGTATACATTTATACATGATGATTTCACATAGTAGTAAAATCTTGTCATAAATGAATCTTAATGAAGTGAAAGGACTCTAAAATGGAGAAAAGAGTTCCTCCAACGACAATATGAGTCCGTCTGTCTACTAGAATTTTTGAAATTGCTTTGTACATCATATTGCTTAAGATAATTGGTCGGAAGTGTTGTATTCATACACATGAAGTGTTAGAGTTTTCCGAATGCCGACATATATCCACTTAAACCAGACCTAAAAGAGGTCGGTCTGAGGTTCGAATCTCAACACCCCCTCCCCATATTCATTTGCACAAGGTGAAAGGGGAGCTTTTGTAGCATCCACGTTTCAAGCCCAAAAGGGGCATTAACGTGAGAGGGCATATTAGAGTATAAAATCATTCATGGGGCTACAACCAACAACCTACAGACATCCTTACAAAGACACTTGGTCGAGACCAGTTTCAATATTTGAAGTCCAAGTTAGGCATCGACAATCCCTATGCTCCAACTTGAGGGGGAGTATTAACAGCCTCTGTCTCAGTTTTGTATTCAAATTCTTATGATAGAATTAGTGTCATGATGGATGACAAACTCCTCAATAAGAGTTTGAGTTAGGATTGGCTTGTACAAGTTGAAGTTGGGTAGTATAATTGTCACTATATAAATACTTTTGTATCCAACGTTATGAGAGACAGAAAATAGAAGAAAAAATTCTTTTTTCACAAATTTCTATTTTCTTGTCCAAAAATTCTTCAGAAGGACCCATTATTTTGAGGAATAACACTATTAGCGGGTGATTTGTTTCTTTCAGAATCCTTCCGTTAGTGAAGAACTCACTTAAAGTACTCACTTACTGTATTATAGAGTGTTGAGGAAACCAAGGCGAGAGTCCATTTCAACCTATGCTCACGGTAACAGGTTAAGCGAGGTTCTGTCCTAAAATCAATTAATGTTAAAAGAATTGCCCGCTTGACTGACAAACCATGTCATCTCTCTTATAATTTTTTGATGTGCAACAATTTTACTCATCAGTGAATCACAATAGTCTCCTCCGTCATGCAAGTGCTTCCAGCAAACCATGCACTAGCGCTCACCCTTAACTTGAAACCTATTATCTTATCAAGGTTTCAGGTCACCATCAAGAGCCCACCATAGCTACACTTTACACCAAAGAGCTCGCGGACCATTCCGCCTAAATTTCACGGCACCAATTTGCATCAAGAGTCCCAGCCATGCACGCCATGTGATCCATCCTCCTTTTCATGGTATGTCTTATGGGACTACCTTCTCGCACCTAGGGCCCAACTGAACAAACTATCGGCTTTAATAACGCTTGTTGGGAATATTTAAGGCATGAGAACCCACTTCAACAAGACCCAAGTGGCCAGCTATGTAAGGTTTCATGCTATAACCAATTGGTGTTAAAAGGAGTAGTCCACTTGGCTTATAAACTATACCCTCTCACTTCAATTTTTTAATGTCGAACATATACTTGTGGGTAATTCAAACACAAATATCTTTTCTAAAAAGGTCCGAATAGTTTCCTAGAAAATGATATGGACATTTCATTTGATTTAATTCACCAAATATGAATATTTCTAAGGATTTTTGTATCGTAATATATCGATCTTTTGGGATATTGGATTCAAATTTTTTGAATTTTACTATTGGATAGTAATGTACCTCACCTATGGGCCTATTTTTCATTATTGTACTAAAATCAAGTTAAATGAAGCTTGACTTAATTTTTGACGACACATGACAAGCGAAACAAAGGTTTCCAAGTGAAGTAGAGTCAATATTGAGCCTGAGTTAACAATTTTGATTAGTATTCCTGACGTATTGGCCTATTTTGGTGACTCAATTTTAATTAGTATTTTAAGGTTTTAGTACACTAATCGGTTTTGGTATTGTTGGGTTTTATGGCTCATTTAATCCTCTTGGGGGTCCAACATAAGTCAGGGCATGTGTTCTAGCCCGATTACATCCAACAGAGTTCAACAAGCCACCGGTTTTGTGATGGACTATAGATGCATTATGGTGATTTTTGGCCAACACGGACAGCGTCACTAGAGACAGGAATCGTGTCATTCTGACACGGCATGCATCAGTCGCAACTTTTGTCCATGATGTTTTATTTTCTTGCTGACGTTAGGGTTTGTGATTAAATTTCCATTGTTTTGCCTTTGAGTCGTCAGTTGCTGCTTTTGGTTTCTAGAGAGTGCTCTCCCTTTGTGATCCTATTCTATTGGAGAATATGAGAGAGTTGTTGATATTAGAGTGTAATCATGCACACACTGTAAATGTGATTGATGTACTCTTCCTATGTCATAGTGGATTATTTTCCGGTTATCGCTGTCCGTGAGCTTTTCTTCTAGTTCTTGGGTTTCACATGTATTCCTAGTGTCTGCTTCATTAATTTTGTTCTTCCATACTTTTGTTGTAATTTTTGTCATCTATGTTATACTTTTGCATTATTTGCAACCAGCAGGTTGTACTTTCAATTTCTTTTTAGGTGCAATCATGCTCACTATTAACTTTAACTTGGGTTTACAATATTAACCAAACATTAGCAAGGAGTCTTTTTGTCATCTGCCACATCATCAAAAATTAAGTCAAAATTTCATGTAACTCAGTTTTGGTACAACAGTGGAAAATAAGCTCACAGTCCAAGTATATCGTATATTAATATCTAACAAACAAACTCGGTGTATTTGGGTCCAATAAACCCAAATTTCAGTATATTATGGCCAAAATGTTCTATTTTTAAATCTTAGGTCAATTAAAACTAGTTTCTCTAAATTGACAAATTTAGAGATAAGACTGTTACATCTAAAAACTCATCCATATTTTACCATGGCCAAGATTTATGAGTTTTGAAAGATTTTGGTTTTAGTGAATTAAAAGGCTAAACACAAATTTAGAGATAAGACTGTTACATCTAAAAACACAAATGAAAGATTTTACTTCTTTTTGTTCACTTTGATATGCTAATTTAATAATTTTATTTTATTTTACTTTTCATATTTTGGAAACTAACAACCCCAACTTCTAAAGTTCTTATATCCTCCTCCCGCGGGAGTACAAATCACGCCCCAACTCCCGCTAAGATAATAAGGTATAAATAAAATTTTGCACAATTGTTATTGCAATTGCAGCTTGGCAGAGTGGCTTTGGTGCTTTAATCATAAATGGGACGTCTCTGGTTCGAGTTTTCATCCCTACAGGATGGGTATTCCAATTTTATTTTTTTGTTTTTATTACATCAATTTATTTTTCATAACTTTTTCTGGTTTAATTTTTTTTTATTTTTTCCAATATGTTTTGCTTTCACCAAATAACATAGTGCATTTTTTTATATATAATGTAATTTTTCATAATCTTACTTTTTATCCTTTTAAATTTATAAAAAGAGCATCCTTTTAAATTTATAAAAAGAAAAAGTAAACTATACAGTCATAAATTTTATGTCTAATAAGATTTTTTTTACACCTTAAAAATTTTGATATATTGCACTAAATTTAAAAATTTGTTTAATCATTCGTATACCTTTACACACTAATCCATATACTTTTGCACACCAACACATAAACATTTACACACTAACACATATGTCTTTGCACTCTAATACACACACCAATACATATACCTTTCCACACTAACACACATACCTTTACACACTAACACACACCAATACATACATATTTGCACACTAACATACACACGTTTGCACACCAACACATACACATTTGCACACCAACACATATAACTTTGCATACTAAATACACACACTTTTTGCACACTAACATATACACTTTTGCACACTAACACACACTAACAAGCTAATACAGACGCATTTACACACTATTTTGGACGCTAATACAGACGCATTTACACACTAACATAGATTTTTTTGTACACCAGTGGGAACTTATTTGCACACAACACATGGTACTTTGCACACTAACACATACTTCTTTGCACACTAGTACAGACTCCTTTGCACTCCTGTACATGTTCATTTGCACACTAACACAAATGCATTTACACAATAAAATAGACTTCTTTGCACACTAGTAAGGACAACTATGCACACTAACATATGGTCATTTGCACACTAACAAAAACTATTTTGCACACTAGTAGGGACGCAATTTGCACTTCTGACATTAGACACGAAAAATAAAATTTAAAAATAGTAAAAAAAATGAGCAATAAAAGAGAATATTTTATTGATATGTGAAAAAATATTTGAAAAACTCATATACCTTAAAAGTATAAAAAGAATAAGAAGGCACAAAGGTGAGGAGTACGGAACTCCCGACGTAAGCTACAATATTAACCTACCACTAAAATGTAAAATTAATACATCAATAACAGTAAATGAAAATAGCAAAATAGTGAAAAAGGGAGAACCTTTCTTAAAGAAAAGAAATGCTAAAATGGACTAATCAACTTTTAAAAAAAAGTTAGAAAAAGGAGGGGGAACAGATTATATGAAGAAAAATAAAATTAAAAATGTCAACATGGGCAAAGTCAAACCTTGAACCTCAAACATAACATTAGAAGGCCTGGACCGCCACACTAAGCAATCTATCTCAATTGGCAAATGCAACAGACGTTATATAAAGAAAAAAGCAGGAATTTGTAAAAAAAAAGGAAAAAGTGTGACGTCAAGTGACGTATAGTGGGAGTAAAGTAGCAATGTGTGGTCCCGCGGGACCATGTAAAAATTTTCGTTAAATGAAAGTGGCTTTTATTAGAAGAAAAATCTGGTTGGATTTATTTCCAAGTGTGAATAGCTTTTACTTTATTAGTTTTGGGTGATTTCCTAACATAAATGAGTGCTAACTATTTTTAAGAGTTTTCCTAACATAATCTCATCTGATTCAAAAACTCTTCAATATTAATTACTCCGTATAAAGTTCATCACAAATACATAAATATTATTACAAAGTCATCAATATTTTTTAAAATTATCGAATTTTTACAAAAAGTCATCACATTATTGTAGTTTAATACATGTGGCGTGTGTGGTATAATTTGCCCATCTGTTCTATCAAAAAGTGAAAAGTAATCTCATCTAAATACGTATATAACTTTTGTTAAAGAAAATAAAATAATTCTGAATTTTTCCCACCCTATACATAGGGGATTTTTTTAAAAAAAATACATGATGGTAATTAAGGCTCAAGTGGGAAATTCAAGCATTAATATTATTTTATCTTTTACGAACAAAAATCTAATAAATATTGGTGGATTCCATTAACCATTTAGATCTCTGAACATGTAAATGTATGTATAATAATTTTTATATAAAACCGTCTCATCATATATAAATTTATTTTAAGACGCCCTATTTACAATCCTATTTGTAAGAGTTTTCCTAACATTATCTCATCCGTCCCAAATTATTTGTCCTTTCATCTAATTGGGTTTTTTGCATTCTGGACCCCGAAGTATAGATGTATTTAATTTCTGGACCCTTGGTTTTCAATGTTTATTTTTTGGACCCTAAAGTTTATGGTTGAATAAAAAAGGACCTTAAAGTTTCCAGTTTGAAAAAAAAGGCATGTGTACTGTTTTTCTTTTTCTTCTCATCTTTGAATTTAACTTCCGATTAGCGTCAAACTTCAGGACTAAGGTTAAAACTGATATTGAAGTTGTAATACACCTCTCTTATTCATGCCGAAACTAGTTAGACCCTGTTGTAATGCACCTCTCTCATTCATGCCGGAAATACTTGGACCATGAGTACTTCAGGATCTAATTAGTTCCGACATGAATAACAGAAGTGTATTAAAGCTTCAATATCAGTCTTCACCTTATTCCTAAAATTTGGCGATAATCGAGAGATAAATTCAAACATGAGAAAAAAAAACAGTACACGTGTCTTTTTTTTCTCAAACTACAAACTTTAAGGTTCTTTTTTATTCAAACATAAACTTTAGGGTCCTAAAAATAAACAATGAAAACCAAGGGTCCAGAACTTAAATACCCCTATACTCCAGGGTCCAAATTAAATGCAAATAACCTCATCTAATTTCTTTGTCCCAAAATATTTGTCCTATTTACAATCCTAACAACTATAGTTCCTTTTCTACCCTTAATTTATAAATTCATTTATCACTTTTCACAATTTCAACAACTATTATTTTCAATTAAAGTAGCTAGGAGTAACTTGAGTAAATTACAAACTTTTTACCTCAATTCCCAATATGCATTGGTCCTCCCAAATTAGGTAAATTGACAAATATAATTGGACGGAGGTATAACATTATGGAGATTATTTATGAATACCGGGGTGACTAACCGTTTATTTAGGTAGACTCTAATAAAAGTAGTCTCTTGATAAATAATTAATTACACTCATATTAAAAAGTCATTCTAATATCACTTATTAGTCATTGTTAAATAATAAAAATGGTTACCCTATAAGAAGTCTGTCTTACGATAACTTTACGTGGGACAATCTTATACTACCTCCGTCCCTAAATAAGTGTCAAATTCTCTAACTACCTTGTCCCTTTTTATTTGTCAAATTTACAATTCCAATAATTAAAATACTCAAGTTACCCTTAATTAATGAATGTGATTTATTTTTTATTTTAATAAGAATGTGATTTATTTTACCTTCTCCTTCATTCATACTAACTGAAAGGGCACATCTGTCCAATTCTAACTTTTTTATCCAATTTCCTAGATATTTTGGACCTCTAAAGTTAGTTTTGTTGACATTTAAAAGAAAGACAGAATTTGCCATGTAAATATTGGTTTTAGATAGAGAAAAGGTCCACCTTTAAATGATTTTGTTAATTTTAACATGATTATTTAATTTTGGGATTGTAACTATATCTTTGTCCACCTTTGTTAATATTAACATGATTATTTAATTTTTAATCTACTTTGAGAATTTATGGGAGGTCTTCATTTTTCCCACTAAAGTAAACTTTAACCAGAAATAAAATCTACTTGAAAACACAAGGTGCATGCTTCATCAAGACCCAAATTTCTAACCAGTAATTTGTTGCCATATAAGATTTTGTTAAAAGTGGAAAATAATCCTGATTCCTGAGTAATTTGTTTCCATATAGGATTTCATTAGTGTTTATTTCCATTTCTAAATATTAATTACATCTTTATCATAATCAGGTAAATGATCTCAAAAAAAAGAAAAAAGAAAATCATAATCAGGTAAATATCTGTATGACAAAGTTCTAAACAGTAATAGCTTCATCAAAGAGTTCATCTGAAAATCTTATTTGATTTCATAATTTCTTGTTTGGTTAACTTAGATAAAAAGGGGATGATCACAAAGGGAAAAGAGATGAAGAAACTTTAAAAAAAAAATTGAAAAAAATGAAACGTGTTTGACGTACTCTAATTACAATTAGGGAGAAGTTGAACTAATAAAAAGTTATTATCTCATCCTGATTCTTACACATTATAGAAAAAATGTGGTAGTTGAAATATATAATTACCCTAGAATATACCTTTAAAAAAATCGAAATTAGTTTATGTTGATTAAAAAACTTGTTACAATAAGTAATCCTATTTGTTAAAATATAATTTTTACAAAATTTAATATTTGAAGGGTATCCTATCAAAATTGACTTTTTTTCAACTATGATAGTTGAAAAGTGTAAATACCATTAATTCTACCATAAAAAAAATTAAAATTAAAATATATTGATAAAAATAACTTATTACAACAATTAATCTTATTTAATGTATATGATTTATTTTTAATAAATTAATGATTATGATATTTTTCAATTACCATAGCTGAAAAAATTTCAACTATAATATATTTTCAAAAAAAGGTGTCATAAATTTAAAGACAGATAACAATATGTTTAATATTCAACTGATTATTACAAAATTTTAATAGTATTCAACCCTAAATCTCTTTTAAACTTGAGATAGAATTATCATGGTTAAATATTTATTAATCTATTTGGATCTCATTAATATTTAACTCATATCTGACTTTAGCAACAAGTTCATCAGCTATTGATCTCATATGTTGATATTATCTTAGTAATGCACACAAACAGATAATAATGTGGCATTATCATTTTTAGGTTGATCTTATAAGACTTTAACATTTATTTTCCTTATACAAAGCATTCTCTCGTTTTCATTTTATCTATTGGTTAGATAAATATATTAGTCAAACTTTGGAAACTTTAACCATTAATTTCCCTATATATATATATAAATATTTTATAATACAAAAGTACTATCATTATATTTGTGATGAAAATATATCGTAAGAGTATAAAGTCGCAATTTTTAATAAAATGTTATGTGAGAAATCATTAGTCAAAGATAAATATTGAAGATTATGAAGTCATTAACAAGTGACTGATAAAAAGGAAAGGACGGAGTAACCGATATGACACAATTCAAAATCAAAAAATGATCTATCATTTTGTATCAATTCGATAAGATTTTATGTAGTAGGGCATATGTAAACTCGATAGTTACAAATTAACAAAGCTTCGGCATTTTTGTCGTTTCTCGGGATCATATATTTATTAAATTTGGATTTACCTTAGTGATAAAGTCCGACTATCACATCAAAAATCATAAATATCCGTACATATTAAGCCTAAATACAGTACAGATATCCGTACGTATACGTCTGACATACATAACTCATCTCCAGCTATATTTATTTACAATTAGAAGATAGTTTGCTTGTATATTCTGTAGATCAAATGACATATATATTTTATACACAACGGGGCTTAATAAACTCTATAGTTACAGATTAACCTAGTTTCAGTTTTTTTGTCGTTTATCGGGAGTCATATATTTACTAAATTTAGATTTACTTCAATGATAAAGTTTGACTATCACATCTAAAATCACAAATATCCGTACTTATTAAGTCTAAATATATTACTCCCTCTTTTTCGAATTAATTGACACTTTAACTAACTTATCTTGTTTCAAAATAATTGTCACTTTCTATTCTCCAACACATAATTTACTTATTTTATATTGTAGCCAATTACTATATTGTCTTTTTACTGTTTTCTTGAGATAAAAACTTATCATATCCTAGTTACATATTGGTAGTTGTGTTTGGGGAAAAAGAAAAAGTCAGTTGCATTAAAGAATTGAGTAGTTACTCTGGTTACATATTGGTTACTGTGATTTATCCAATTCCGTCAATTAATTTAGAACTGATCGGAGGGAATATTGATCTTCATACATAATAAGTCTGACATACAGCTTATCCCATTCAAGTTACTATTTACAGTTAAAACATAGTCTACCCGTACAATTTGTAGATCAGATGTCACACACACACATATAATCATTTAGTATTTACTTGTGTCCATAATCTGAATGGTTGAAAAAGATTATTTTTTAAATTTATATTGTAATAGCCTAAAGTAAAATTCCTCATTAAGCCTCATCTATTTATTTTTTCATAGAGCAATATAGGTATCAAAATGATTTTTAAATCTTGGATCAACTGAAACTAGCCTATATCTAAATTATCAAATTTAAGGTAAAACCCTGCCACACCTCACATAAACGGGATTTTGTAGTATTGGTTTTGATTTATATTATTAATTATTAATTATTTTTTTTAAAAAAAAGGGAAGCTCACACTTGGGAACCAATCAATGGTCATGATTTGTTGTATATACAAAATTACCCTATTAGATGAAAAAAAAAAGTAGCTAGGGTTCTATCTTGAACTTCTCTATTTAAACTATGTTTGAGTACCTTCTCATTACTCAATAGTCTCTCTCTCTCTCTCTCTCTCTCTCTCTCTCTCTCTCTCTCTCTCTCTCCATTTTTCAATAGATAGTCTCTCTCCCTTTCTCTCTCAAAGCTTCAAACAACCAATTGGTAATCTTCTTGCTCTTTACCCCCCCCCCCCCTCTACTAGTCATGGCTTATATGATGATCTTTGAAAATAACATAATTTTAAATCATTATAGTATTTTAATGCTTCACATTTTAAAACAAATATATATTTTTCTCATTGAGCATGTTCAATTCATTTTACAAAAAACAACCTCAATAAATCGTGCAACAAATCTACATATTATTAAAAGTTTAAATCTTATGATTATTAATCGTCTTTTTATTATTTATTATTTTTTTACTGGACTCTTGTTTTAAATGAAAAAGACAATCTCACTTTTATTTTATGCTTGCGTGCTATATTCAAATAATTAAAAACATGTGCATTTGGTTAAACACAAATGGTGAATCACCTTACCCAAAATATTTCTCTTTTTTATATCGCGGAGGATAGAAGAAAGTTAATAATTTCTTGCTCTCTTCATAAAAATATTGTTCTCTTTTCATTCTTTGTCTTAATTTTATATATCCACATTTTTATAATCTTTTTAAATTGAGGATTTAATTTACACAAATATATCATCTTTAAGTCCAAACCTAACTAATGCTATGTTATTAGTTTCATCCCATTTATTTAGTTAAATTTATTTTGTGCTTGTACTTTGCTTATATATTAATTCCTTGTGAACTGCAGAGAATGCAAGCATGGAAGCATTGGTAATTTCAAGTGAACATACCTAAAAACTCTTATACTAAGAGAAATTGACAGTTGGTGGTCTGAAATAATAATGGTATGTATTTTAGATTTAGATTTTCTTCCCATTATTCCCATAATTAAAATCATTAAGCTGATTATCTATGATAATGTAATCATTGAATAATTTTTATATATTCATCAATTAAAGAAAAAAAAAAGTTCTTTGGACTTATTTTAGTTTTAAATGGATTTTTAAGTATTATTGCAAATTTTTGTAGACTATTGAGTCGCAATTCAAATCTAAATCCAAATTTAATCCACATCAATTCCGCTATAATGGGGAAATCTGATATTACCCTTGACTGAAGAAATTTAGGGTGCGTTTGGTTGGTCAATAATCCCGGGGAAATGGTCAATTTTCCCCGATTGACTTATTTTCCCCATGTTTCGGTGTGGGTTGACCTTGGGAAAAATTTCACGTTGGACCTACCACTTTCTCCATTTTCCTAGGGTAATTTTTTCTTAAGGGGTGCAAAGGAAAATTTTTCCCACGGAGAACTTTTCATGGAAAATTTTCCCCGGAAAAATTTTTCCTGGAGTTCCTACCAAACACTCTCTTAAAGAGTTAAATTTCGATTCACGAAAGATTGAAAATATTTTATTACTTACTATTTCATAGAAAAGAAGTGGTAAGAAGTCTAGATAGACATTTTTTCTTTAGTTCGTCGCAATTTAATAAGAAAACTAAAGTCAACTTTAGTTGTCCATAGTTTGTGGACATAAAGCTAGTATTGACTCCTAGTGTATTCAGAAAAACACTAATCAGTCTAATCTTATTGTAATCTTTCTACAATTAAACCAATAAAGTGAAGTTAACAATTCAAAAACTCACATAGAATGGATTTTTTTTCAATTAAATTAAATGATGTCATGAAATTAAAATATACGAAATTAATAATTTGCACTAATAATAAATTTTTTTTTGAAACCACTAATAATAAATTATTAGTAATGTATACTTACCATAAAAAAATGAATATCGATTTTTTATTTAAAAAAAAGAAAATTAGTAAATTCTGAAAGAAAAGTCAATCGCAACATCTAATATTTATTATGACTATTTTTATCTATCTTCACTTTAAATATTTTATTTTCCTCAAAAAAAATTAAATATTTTATTAACTATCGAACTAAACATGTAATAGAAGAAAAAAAAAATCAGTTCTGTCCAAAAATATTTCAAGAATCCAAATAATCTGTCCAAGCTAGGTGATGAGGCTTGAGCTTAAATTTTCCTTTATGTTTGACGTAAAGCTAATTCATCTTCATTTTTTTTGTAAGTAAATCGAGCTTACTCTGATAAGGGAAAAAAAGCTGAACTAAAAATTTTCTCTAATATATAGCAATTATTGCTAAATAAATCAATTGAGATAAAATTTGTAGATTTGTATATTTGTTTTATCAATTCATTCTCAAGATTAAACACGTCATTTTCCATAATTTACATGCGCGCGTGCACACCACTATTAAAAATGTTTCTATTACCTACCATTTTTTCCAACCAATGTAAAACGGTTGGAAAAATCAACCATTTTAGTAACCATTTCATATTTTTTCTAATTTTTCAACTATTTTTCTAATTTTAGGTGCGAAAAAATGATTGGAAATTCCGACCACTTCCGCCAAAATAGTGGGAAATGTTTCTTGCCAACATTTTTCCTACTATTTGAAAATGGTTGAAAAAGTGGTTGGTAGGAAAAAAGAACCTTAGAATTGATATTCAAACAGAAAATAGTGTGGAATAACAAGAAAGAAAATAAGATGTACACAAGCATTTAACGTGAAAAATCCTAAATCGATAAAAAGACCATGAATGATACACTTGCTAGTACTTTGAGTGACTATACAACTTAGGTGTTACAATGGATATTCAAAGACCTTATGAGGATAATCCTAACCAATATTAGGATTCTCATTCTAATTCTCAATCATACACCCTCACTTTAGGAGACACCTAGTGCAGTGCTCTATACAAAACAGACCTTTATAGCAGCAACAACTAGGGTTTGAGTATGAATAAGGAGGTTGTTGGCAAAACCTAGCTCAAAAAGCCTCGACTACCAAGCTATCTCAAAATCCTTTGCAATCAGGGGTGGGCAATGGGTCGGGGGCCTATAGGGTCAATAGGGTCGGGCCCTCAAAAATAAGGGTTGTGAAAGGGTCGGGTTATTAACAAGCCGGCCCATTTCACAATCTTAAAAGGGTCGGTGAATTGACCGAACTAGGTCGTCCTACGATGACTCAAAATAAATAGTTTTTCCTATTATTTTAAATGTTAACCTTATTTAAATATATTATTAATACTTCACATTAAATAATAGTTAGCATAATTATTTTTTTTGTATAAATACACTTAATTTTAACTTTAGGGTCAAACGGGCTGGCTCATGGGTCGACCTTTATTTTCACTAAAAAGCCCTGACCCAACCCATTACTATGAAGAGTTGACCTTGATCCGACTCGTCTCGCCCCTACATGACCAATGGGTCAACCGTAACCCTGCCTAACTCGATCCGTTGCCCACCCCTATTTGCAATTAAAAAAGTTTTGTTCGCTCAACAATTAAAAAAACCTTGACTCAATTGATTCCCATAACAACACAACAATTTCCACATTGATCAATATTGGCCTTCACCATCAAACCGCTCGAAGTTCCATGCTCCCACTCAAACACATAACCTATGCCTGTACATAGGAAGTCGAATCCACCATTAAGATTACCGCCACTATACATGTCTAACAAGCATGCACAACTTTCATGGATCTGTCTTGCAAAGAACCATCTTCAAGGAATAAAAATCGTTCCTTTATTTTATTTTTCTTCACTCAGACTATCGCAGTTCACCTAGAAGTCTCTGCTCCACCTTGAACTAAGAAGTCTTCTCTCCAACGTATGAAGACAATTATCAAGAGATAATTGAACATCGTGAGTAGACATCCTTTTTTCGTAAGGTCTTTCCACGATTGTCACCCTATAATCGAGCCACGCTCGGCTAGGACGTGTTCCCCCCATATTCTTGCATGTTACATTTCCATAAGGTTTGTCGATTGTACCTTCAAAATAGCACAAGTGCATCCCCGTAATCTTCACCTTTCATCCTTCGTTGTTTGAAAAAAGATCTTTACAACCTATTATCTGATACTAGCTTTTAGGACTGGTATCCTTAACAAGAACCTCATTCTACTCTAATACTAATTGTTAGGATTGGGAGTTCATAACCACAAATAATAGTACGAAATAACAAGAAAGAAAATAAGATCTACACAAGAATTTATCGTGAAAAACCCCAAATCAAAGGGAAAAAAAACAACGAACGGTGCACTAATAGTTGGACGTGCTTTACAACCTAGCTGTTACAATTGTTATCCAAAAAACTTATAAGGATTAATCCTTAACCCTATTAAAATTCTCATCATAGTTCTCAACGACACACCCTCACCCTAATTGCTTAATTGATCTCCACGCCAAAACAACATTGATTTATACTTATTTTGTTTAGGAGTGTTTTAAATTATTATATTAATTTTTATGGACTAGTGGGGCAGTATTACTGTAATTGTCTGGGTATTCTAAGAAAGTGTCTAGTTCACATGAATTTCTTATAATATCTCGTTGTATATTCTTTAAAATAGAAAACTATCCCAAAACAAACAAAAAAAAAAGGATCAACATCTTATATTTTAGCAACCACTTTTTTCCTACCGTCCTTTTTCCTACTATTTGAAATTGGTTAGAAAAATGGTTAGTAATCCAACCATTTTTCCAACCATTTTCAAATAGTAGGAAAAAAGGTGGTAGGAAAATTTTCCAACCATTTTAGCAAAATTGGTTGGAATTTCCAACCCTTTTTCCCACTAAATTTTTTGGAAAATAGTTGGAATATTAAATAGTTGCTAAAATGGTTGGTTTTTCCAACCATTTTAAATTGGTTGGAAAAAGTGGTTGGTAATACACATATTTTTAGTAGTTCATTGTATATTCTTTAAAATAGAAAACTATCCCAAAAAAAAAAAAAGATCAACATCTTATATAGCTTTTTAATATCTCATAATTTTACGCCCATATGTACTCTAAATTGAGTCATGAGTGATCTCATTAATTTTCCTTTCCTCTTTCTATTTTGTTTGTAAATCTTCTTCAATTTTATGATTAGGGCTACTAGTGATATATTCAATAGTTTCTTATCATTGTTAGATACTATAAATTTAACTAGAATAATACTTAATTATGCCTTGTACAAACTATTTGCATTAATCATAAACACATTTTCCCTTTCCAGGATCTTCACAATAAAACTTCTCAATCTCCAATCACTCCATCAGGACTTCCAAACAATGTTGCAAACAATGAATGGCATGGCCATGAATTGGGTTCTTCAAAAAAATCTCATTCTGAAAATCCTGGGAATATTTCTAATGCATCAAACTTGCTTTCGCACGCCCTTGTTCAACACAAGAGTAGTATTCGAATTTTCGGATCTAATTTGTGTCTCACTGGCATAAATAACTCTTCAGCAAACCCAGGAAACTCCAATTGTGGAAATCAAGACAAGGGTAAGCAAATTTTGAATGTCTTAGGGTTTGATGAATCGGGTCTAACCAAGAAAAATATTCGGATTTTTGGGTCAACTATATGTCTTGATGGACAGTCGAAGGAAAACCCTAATAAGGGTTTGAGTCATTTTTCACCCCATGTAAGAAGTCACAAGACAATATTAGAGGCAGAAAGCCCGGAAATTTTGGAAATAAGTTCTTCATCAGATGAAGTTACGACTCCTACTAGTGAAGATGTTGTGCAAGACAATGATCAGGTGGAGTTTGGGACAGTAACTTCCCATCATCATAGAACACTTTTAGAGGAAAAGTCTAGGAAAAGGCCATGGAATTACGATGGATTCTCCCCTTTTGTTAACCCTAATTCTGGTGAAACTTCCAAAATTGATATGACTTGTGACAGAAGTTACACCAATATCGACAAGGCTAATAACTATGGGGCCGCAATGTTGTTATCTGGCCAACATGGGACTTTTCATAAGGTGGGATCTTTTATCAGCCCAAATTTTGGTGAAACTTTCGGAGCTCGGATGATTTGTGACACGAGTTTCCCTCATACTAACAAGGCTGACTATTATGGGGCAACAATGCTGTTATCTGGCCAACATGGAACTTCTAATGAGGGAAGATCTTTTATAAACCCTGATTCTGGTGAAACTTCCAAAATCCAAATGATCAGTGACAAAAGCTCCACCAATATTGACAAGGCCGATTGTTATTATAGGGCAGCAATGTTGTTATCTCGCCAGTATGGGACTTCTCATGAGGCGACATCTTTTGTCATCCCTAATTCTGGTGAAACTTCCAAAAGTACTCAAATAACTTGTGACACAAGTTACACTAATACTGATAAGGCTGATTATTATGGGGCGACAATGTTGTTATCTGGCCAACATGGGACTTCTAACGAGGGAGGATCTTCTATCAACCCTAATTCTGGTGAAACTTCCAAAACCCAAACAACTTGTGACACAAGTTTCCCTAGTATTGACAAGGCTAATTATTATGGGGCAGCAACAATGTTCTTATCTGACCAGCGTCGGACTTCTCATGAGTCAGGATCTTTTATCGACCCTAATTCTGGTCAGACTTCCAAACCCCAAATAACCGGTGACACAAGCTTCACCGAAACTAACAAGGCTAATCAACACGGAGCAGCAACAATGTTGTTATCTGGCCAGCATAGAACTTCTCATGAGGCTCATGGAACTTTTACCAACCCTAATTCTGGTGAAACTTCCAAAACTCCGATAACTTGTAACACAAGTTTCCCCAATACCGACAAGGCTAATTATTATGGGACAACAATGTCATTACGTGGCCAACATAGGATGAATTCTCATGATCCAGGATCTTCTTCCAAAAGACCTAAGGAAGATTGTAACATGATGATGCCTTTGTCCAATATAAATAAGCTTTTTTATGGGACTTGTAGGCCAAATGTTGAAGTTGGAAGGATGACAGAGTTAACGAAGAAAGATGTTGGTCCTCCCATGGCTGCTAGCTCGGGGGGAGGAACTAATAATAATAATAATAATTCTGGCCGCGAACACCCGGTGCATAAGTACGATAATCGTATTCCGTACTACCTTCTTGATCCAGAGACCGATGCACTGCGAAAACGAAGCCGGAGAAAGTATCAAGCAGAGGAGTTTCCCCAGGATGCTCGAAGCTTGCTTGAAACTGGGATCCTTGATGGTTGTCCTGTGTTTTATTATGACTATATAAATAAGGTAATTCAATTCCCCATTTTGCTTTAATTTTATCTAATATCCACTTTCAATGGCCTATATTTGTGATTTCGAATATAATTGATCTGAGTATATATTGAAATATGAAACTTTTTAAGCGAGTCGCCATATTATTAAAATCATATTATTATATTGTAAATTGAAATAAAATGGTATGGTTGATGGTTGTCTCATTTTCTATTATGACTATATAAATAAGGGAATTCCCCATTTTTGCTTTGATTTTCTCTAATGTCCACTTTCATGGCCTATATTTGTGATTTCGAATATGAGAATGATACGAGTATTGAAGTAAGAAACTTTTAAATGATTCGCCATATTATTAAAATCATATTGTTATATCTTCAATTGAAATAAAATGATATGGATTGATGGTTGTCTCGTTTTCTATTATGACCATAAATAATGGAGAATTGTTTTAATTTTCTCTAATATCCATCTTCAATTGCCTCCAATTTATGATTGAAAATTATACGAGTTTTGGTACAAGATATCTTTTAAGTGTCTTCGATTGATATAAAATCTACATATTGGCATTTTAAATTGAAAAAAATGATATAGTATAACTATAAGACCACATATAAATTGTATTAGAATTATTTTTATCCATAATTTTTAAAATTTTTACGAGAAAAGTGTTTAAACATACCTAACGGATGACATCCATTCTAGTTTTTGATATTATGGTATTATGGTTTTGAATACAATAAGTATGCATTTTATAAAAAGCAAGACACATAAAAAAATTAAAGTGTAGTGGCCCAAGAATCATAATGCCCAAATTATAATAAATAATTTCCAATATGAGAATGATAAGAGTCATGTGGCAAACATTAATAGTAACTTAATCATATCAACCGTAATAAATAATACACATTTTATGTATAATTTGTTACTACCTCGATCTATTCTTTTTTATTTGAATTTTAATTAACCTTTTCCATTTCATATTATTTGTCATTTTACAATCCCAATAAAATATTAATTATTATTTTTTATTTTTTCTATTAACCGTTCATGAAACCAACCCCAAATTTAATTTTAGTTAAACATATTTAATTAATTATCTTGCTATTTATATACCCTATAGATTTTGACATTAATTTTCCCTCACCACCAAAAAAACAGAAAAAAAAAAGAAATAGATAGAATATTAAATTATGCATGTATATAACTTTTCAAATAATGTAAGTAGAATTGAAGATAGCTAATAACAATATAGATTCCAAACACCTAACATTTTCATTTGTTTCTAATCATTGTTTTTATCATATTGGCTTTGGTTAATTTAACAGTAATTATTAATAACTTAATTATGAAGTGTGCAATATTCATTCATTGATTCATCACTGTAGGTTAAAAAGTGGGGGCTAATACTACGAGGATACTATCTTTGTGGGTGTCTACATTGCAAATTTCTCCAGGTACGTACTGAAACATTGCTGCATTCAATTTAGTCCATTATGTACGTATAAGCAAAATGATAAATATTTTGCGGCACATTCCACCTAAATCACTTATAAACTTAAATGTAAGTATATTTAAATCATTATAATGGTATATTTCATTATTTTAAAGGTTATTACAACCTATAAACTATATAAAAATAATTATTTATTTATATTTATTCATAAAGATATATGTATAAAATATACGTACTATTAAAAATATGTGTATTACCAACCACTTTTTTCCAACCATTTTATATTCCAACTATTTTTCAAAAGTTTTAGTGGGAATTGAAAAAGGGTTGCAAATTTCAACCACTTTTGCTAAAATTGGTTGGAAATTTTTGTTACCATCCTTTTTCCTACTATTTGAAATTGGTTGGAAAAATGGTTAGAAATTGGTTGAAAAAATAATTGGAATATAAAATGGTTGCTAAAATGGTTGGTTTTTGAAAAATAGTTGAAAAAAGTGGTTGGTAATAATACATATTTTTAGTTGTGTATATTTTTTTTACTATTATTGATAAAATTAGGCTATTATTTATATTTTTTTACCTAATATACTCTTGTAGTTGATGAATATATAGAATTATTAGAGAAAATATCATTAAAAGTTACAAATATGTGAAATATTGACAATTCAAGATGGTTATTAACCTTCTTGAGTACTCAAAATGTATACCTATGTAAAATATAAATGATAAATCTCTTGATTCAAGATGGTTATTAACCGTCTCAAATTTTACTTAACTACTCTAAAAGATGGTCATGTATATTTAAAGTAGGATTATTGGACGCCAATAATATCAACTTTGGGGGTATTGGAAACTAATAATACAAATTATTTTCTTGGACACTAGTAGTACCAACTATCGACCTATTTTCCTGCAACAGTACACAACCGAGTTGTGATAGTTTTAACTCATTGGAAAGATGACGTGGCTCCATGATGTGTGACGTGGAAGGCGGAGGTTGGGTAGAAAATGTTGACGTGGAAGCTAACATGCCTTCCATGTCACATATTATAGAGCCACATCATCATTTCGATGAGTTAAAACCATAACAATTCGATGGTGTACTGTTAGAGGAAAATAGGTCAATAGTTCGTACTACTAATGTCCAAGAAAATAGTTTGTATTATTAATATCTAATACCCCCAAAATTGATATTATTGATGTCCAAAAACCCTACTTTTTTTAATTAATATAAGTCAAACTCATACTCACCATTGGAAGTCAAGCTAAATAAAGGGTTAAATTTTGACTATCTTGATAGGGGTTCACAGATTTCACGTACATCATCCAATTAGTTAAACTCAAACTCATCGTTGCGAGTGCTCTAACAACCTTAGCTTATTAATTCATATTGATTTTGTTGATGTATCAGCGTGTAAATGGTCGAGAATTTGTTCGACATTGTGGGGCTACAACGAGACGAGCTAGCAAACTGATCTCCTTCAAGACTGGCCACAGCGTTGACAGCGTTGTCAAGAAAATCAAGAACGCTCCTCAGTGCGAAATGTTCACAACCATTGAATTTGTGAGTGGTACGTTTCTCAACATGGACAATTTCTCAAGGTGGATGGAAAGAAATGACTTTGAAGGTACTTTAATTTTCTCAACCCTTTAATTTGCTCTCGTATTTTGTTTTGTTTACAACTCTTGAATTTCGAGGGCGTGTTTGGTTGCATGAAAATTCTTAAGAAATTTATCAATTTTATTAATTTGATTATTTTCTCCATGTTTTGTTGTCATTTGTCGATCGGAAACACTATGCTTGGGGTCCATAATTTTACAAGGGTTATTGGAATTAAATAATCTAACATTTGGGGCAGTTTGGATACGACGAACTGACCTGTGGAATTTGGATTCTACGAACTATACTTAACATCCTATTAGATTGAGTGAACTTTTACCGGTTTAAACTCGTCTAAAAAATGATCTGACAAAGGTGATTGTTTATGTAAACTATTTAAAAGGTGAAAAGTAAAGAAAAAATATCCTTATTACCACCGTAAGTCACTTTTCCGACGAGTTAAAATCCGTGAAAGTTCATTAAATCTAATAAGATATTAAGTATAGTTTGTCAAATCTAAATTTCAAAAGTCAATTCGTCGTATCCAAATTGTCCCAAAGATTGGATTATTTAATTGCAATAACCCATTTTACAATGATTGTTGGGAGCAATTTTCCTATAGGGGGAAGGGAAAAGACTTTGTAGTGGTAAATGTGATCCAACTTGTGTAAATTTTCAAATTAACCGTAATATAACAAACCCAAACAATTATAAAATAGATAGTCTAGATATTGGACATTTCAAATGGTTTTTTTTAGGAAACTTAAACCTTCAACTTCACAATGTAAAATACATTATTCTTCCATAAAAAAATTTCCATAGCTCTCTAGGATGTTTTGTTGGGTGATTTAAAAGTTTTCTTCTAATGAAAAGCACCATCCCCTCCCCCAACAAGGTTACAACTGAAAAATCAAAGCAATTCTATATACATGAGTTCCACCAATATTTGTATATTGCAAATTATATTGTATATCATGAAAGATTTATAGCTCTTTCACGTGTAATTGAAATAAATTAATTTTTAATGTGATAAATTTTATCGAAAATTTTAAAATATATTATTTTTCATCATTTTAACGGTTGTATAACCCACAAATTACATAAAAAAAATTTATTGAATTATATATTTTTCCATAAATATAGATTTACACATAAAATATGCATTCTCTATAATAGTTGATATGATTAAGTTATCATTAATACTGTTTGGTGTCATTTATGATTACGAAACTCGTATACTTGATGAATATGTATAATGCTAGCACCTAAAAGGCGCAATACTCTTATACTTGATAATCATTCGGCTACGTATGAGTATGAGAACAAATTTTTATGCATGTGAAATTCACTAGTTCTTTTGTTTTTACTTGTTTGCACTTAGTGGAAGTAGAAGATGCAAATCCTGGAAGTGAAGATGATGAAACTGAAGAAAATGAAGCAACTCCATCTTGAAATTGGACATGGAACTCATCAAAGGATGCTGGACGATGTTGATGTTGATGTTGATGTTGATTTTGATGTTGGTGCAGCATGAATAATCTTTTATGAACTTATTATATATCTTGGATTCCTAGTGTTTGAATTGGCACAATCAATCGAACTTTTGATTGATTGAATGACCTTTGTTATGCAAAATTATTGTGTTTGTGAGACTTATCATTGTGTATTATGAGAACAATCATATGGTAAAAATCTTTCATGGTTATCTTTGATCTTACTTTAGTTGCTTTCCCCTCTTGTATCCTATGGAGTATGCCTAATTTGTGTTAGATTGTCATCTTAGGGCATGTATGATGAGTAAAAATTCGATAAGAAGGGAAATTCTCAAGTTTGTATTCCTGGATTTTGTGGTTAGTAAGCATTTTGGAATGAAATTGAAATCCTAAAGGGTTTACGTTATCCAAATAAGAGGAATTAGAAACGTTCCAATTTCAAGACGGATAGCTACCTTCTACTATTATACTACTATTAATGCTCGAGGGCGGTTGAGGAACTCCTCATATTGAGATATGTTGTATCTATCATGCCTTCAACCAAGACCAAATCCATGACCATAATGAACTCCACGTCGACAACTCTTTCCTTGGACATGGCTTCGACTATTTGAGTTTTTCGCCTCTTGGGTTTTGTCATCCAAAGACACTTTGGTATGGAAAGCTTGAACGAATGGCTCTGCTTGTTTGTCAAGTCTATCCTCGTAGGGTTGTAACGAACACACAAGTCTATCAACGTTCATCGTCTCCATATTGTTACACTCTTCAATAGCGAAAGCTTAAGCAACATGCTCAAGTTTTGAGTCGGGTGATGTAAGAATCTTCTTCATAGTATAAACATTTCCTATGTTCTCTCTCCATAGCGCTTCATTTGATCAACTACACAAGAAACTCTTAGTGAAATAGTAAAAAAAAATTGTTTTTTATCACTTCTATATATGTAATGGATCAAATTCACCTCTCTGGATTTGGAGGCGAACGTTATTTTTTTCGATTATTAGTAACCACAAGGCTAAAAGTTCAAAAAGTACAGCAACCGACATACAAAACACAAACAACCACCACCAAAAGAAAGAGATTGCAACCAAACAGCTAAAAAAATAACACAGCAAGGACTTCAGCATGCACCACGCCAAACAAACATTCATTGATCTTGGAGGCGAACGTTATTCACCTTGTCCATTCCTTTGAAATTATTTTCAAAAATGCCTCAAGCTTCATTTGCTTTTTATAACCGAAGATACCTTCGACCTTAAAGCATTTTTTTTTTTTTTGATCACTTTGACCTTAAAACATAGTATCAACCATTCCCATATGAATGCTAGCTACTAGTTACATAGGGCTTGTTGCTCTAACTTGCGACTTTGGAACAAAATCTTTTCAGATCGACTCAATTCTTCGTAACCTTTTCGCCACTATCCTCCACACTTCATGTAAGCCAAAAGACATTCATTCTAGTACTCCGAGGATCATAATTATCTTTTGCGAGTTTTGAGATAACGAAGGGAAAGGTCGGAATTCATATTGACCAATGCTCCAATACCAATTTGTCGAAAATAATAGAAAATCTTTGTTTTTTAAGGGATAAGGATAGAATGAGGGAGATACCTAGTGCTGGCAAAAATTTGGATTCGAGTCGGACAAATTCGGACAAGAAATTTATGTCCGGACCCAATTTTATTTTGAGTCGGACAATTCGGACGAAATTAATTAATACGGGGCGAAATCGGGTTCAGACAATATGAAAAGAGAAATTTTATGTCCGAATATTCGATCAGCATCAAAATTCGGACAAAAAATCTATGTCCAAACCCGATTTTTTCCGGATTCATACAATTCAGATATTTCGGATTGGACAAAACTTTGCCAGCTCCCAATCTATCCATTGGGGAAAAAAACAAACTACTATAAATTTGCTTCACTTGTTATTCTAAATGGCTCAAGTACATGAGTATTTTACAGGTGACATTTTGTGTGGGACACATTGAACAATCATCATCCATGATCCTAGAAAACACAGTTTAACAAATAACAAATCAATCAATCCCAGTGGTGAGTGCTAAATAATGACACCCAAAAAAAAAAAAAAAGAATTGGTACCAAGTTATTAGCAAGTTTTGCTTGCTTTTGAGTTTGACCCACCAAATGGTGTTTAATCAGTTTAATTACAAGGGGAATCAATGGGTTCCTGCTGCAGAGCTTTGTGCACAAGTTCAGTCTGTTCTTTGACATGAACCTGGTAGAAACCTGTGGCAGTTGCAGCAGACGGCTGACGACCGACGTATTTTATGTCCTCCATCTTCCCTCTCCCTAGGGATTTCATCACTGTACACAACCGCGGTGCGATGTAGTTGTATGCACCCATGTTCATAGGTTCTTCTTGGCACCACACAATCTCAGCATCTGGGAAAAAGGAAACTTTGAGTTAAACCTAGCAAATCGGTGAAATCCGATTATATTAGGGTGCGTTTGGTTGGTCAATAACCCGGGGAAATGGTCAATTTTCTCGGGTTGACTTATTTTCCTCATGTTTGGATGCGGGTTGACTTCGGGAAAGTTTTCACGATGGGCCCACCATTTTCTCCATTTTCCTAGGGAAAATTTCCCTTAGGGGGGGACTAAGGGAAAATTTTTCTTAGGGAAATTTTTCCCATGGAAAACTTCCCATGGGAAATTTTCCCCGGGAAAAATTTCCCTGGGGTTCCTACCAAACACTCCCTTAGTGTTGGTGAAAATTCAGAACTAGGTCAAATTTTGGGTGGGTCAAACTGGTCAATGTCGAAATCTAGACGAGAGATTGATGATTGCTACCCGGTTTTTGTGGGTTAGGCCAGGTTGGGCGAATCAGACGGATATAAATTCGAGTTAAAATCAGGTTCGAACAATAGAAGTATTATAAATATTGTGTCAGAATTTTCTGTCAAATCTGTCAATGTCGAAACTCGTAGGAAAAATTTGTGACTTGAACCCAGTTTTTCTCCTGGTCTAACAAACTTGGATACTTTGATCAGTCAAAATTTTGTGAGCTGTAGGTGGTATGTGTATTTGATTTGTAATCAAGTCTTCTGATAAAGCCCATCAAAAGACAAGACAGACACTCAACATTGGTCACACACATGACACAACTCATAAGGGTAGTTTGGTTTGATCATGGTGTTTGCACTTTACACCGCTAAGCATTTACAGTTAAAAGAAATTTCTCAGGTAGAACTTCAGTTTGCCTAAGATTGTGCCCTTTGAAAGATACTGAGAGTTTATTCATCACTTCACTAGTAATGAGTATTGATATTGATATGTGAATATCATGTAAGAGAAACATACTTGGATATCGCTGTAGTTCCTGCTGGATTAGGTCATATGGGAATGGAGAAATTTGCTCAACTCTGCATATGGCAATGTCATTGCTGCCAACTTTCTTTCTCTCTTCGTCAAGTTCATAGTACACCTAAATGGAAACACAGGAGAGCCCCAATCAGATAGTTAGCCAACAAATTAAAGAGGAAAACGAAACTTGACATGAAAATGCAAAACAATAGCAACAATAATCCCCAGTGTAGTCCTGTTAAAGCGGGTTCTGACAGGATCAGATGTCGGCAGTCATGCTCAATGCACGAGAGTGCATAAAGAGATTGATTCCAGCAGACCCAAACAAACCTTTTGAGTCTGAAAACTGAACCATTTCAAAAACCATTTGGATGACAAGACAATGCATGTATTGTTAGTGTTGGCAAAAATTCGGGTCCAAGTTAAATTTGGGTCAGTCAAATCAAATTCCGACAAGAAATTAATGTCTGTTACCCAATTTTCTTTTGGGTCGGACCATATTAAACAATTCGAACATACCTAAATTCGGGTCAAACTCGGCTTCGGACAACAGAAAAAAGAGATGTTTTTCGAATTTTTCGGTCCATGACAAATTTCGATGAAAAATCTCTGACCAAACCTAGTGCGACGCAATTTCACCAGCTCTAGTATTGTATAAAAGTTCCATACCTTGCCAGAGCAAAGAACCAGACGCCGAACACCCTTCTCAAGATCAGATTGGAAACTGTCATCCTTGAGAAGACGCTTGAATTCTCGCTCATGAGCATCATCAAACTCAGACAAATCTGATTTGCAGTCTTTATGGCGGAGCAAGTTCTTTGGAGACATTACAATCAGAGGTTTTCTGAAATCTCTGTGCACCTAAAGAGCAACACACCATTACACCAAGAGATTAAGAGACCCAGAAAGAAGCCAAAAAAAAAAAAACAAGAATATGATGATTGAAATTTGAAATTGGAGTTACCTGACGCCTCAAAACATGGAAATAGTTTGCTGGAGTTGTGACATTCACAACCTGCCAGTTGCATTCTTGGAGCTGCCTTGTTGGATCAGTCGACATCTCATAAGGGTAGTCATTGCACATCTGTGAAGTGTGACCCAAGTTAACATCAAAATTTGAAAACCCAAGCAAAATCTAAAGCCTTTGGACTAAATTCATGAAAAAGACATGGAAAGAAAATTTAAAAACAAGCTTTACAAAGGCCAGAGGCAAAGGGTAAGTATCAAAATGTCTGTGACAAGTGTTGGGTGTGAAGACCAATTTGCTAAGTGGAAGACAAATTTGCTAAGTGGGAGACAAATTGAGTGCCTTGATTAGTGGAGCACTAGTGGAGCCAGTGGAGCACTAATGGAGCCAGTGGAGCACTAAGTTAGTGGATTATTAAGTGGAGCACTAAGTTAGTGGATTAATAATCAAGACAATAATTGGTGGAGAATAATTTAGCTCTTGTGCTAAATTGGTCATCCCTCTCCTATATATAGGGGTCTTGTTTTCTTTATGAGATATAGCAATCACATAGCAATTGAGAGTGTTTCATCTTATACCACAAGAGATTGACCTGTAATCTCTGTGTTCCTGAGGGAGTTGTGTGAGGCTCAACTGTGAGTGTTGAGTTCTCAGGTTGTAACTCTAGGAAAGCTGTGAGAGATTGTGGAGGTCTGGGAATCTCTGAAACACCGTTGTAATCCTCTGATAGTGCATCGTTCGTGGTTTTTTTTCCCAGTTTGGGTTTTTCCACGTTAACTCCTTGTGTTGAATCTTTATTTATTTTTTCGCCCCTATTATTGTTTGTCTGCTAACCACGCCCTGAGAATCCTAACAACAAGCATTAGTGCTGGCAAAAATTTGGGAAGAGGTCAAATTCGGATTGGTCAAATCAGTCAATGTTAAAATTCAGATGAAAGATTGATGACCATTACCCGGTACTTTCGGGTTGGACTAGGTGAGACAATTCAGGCAAACGTAAATTTGGGTCATAATCAGGTTCGGACAATAGAAATATTGCGCCCGAATTTCGATCAATTCGGTCAATATTAAAATTCGGATGAAAATCCTATGACAAGACTCAGTTTTTTTTCTGGATGAGACAAATTCAGGTATTCGAGTCAGACAAAATTTTGTCAGCTCAAAGTTTTACACCTATAGGAAATCTTTTGCTGTCACCAGGGACTAAACCTTAGTGGGAAGCTTGGAAGATGGGGTGAAGTGAACCTCTTTGGTATTTAACCTGACATATTTTCATTTCGTTTTCCTATGTTGACAACAAAATCAATCAAATTTTCCATGACGTTTTTCCATTTAACTCTTCTTCAATTCCTTGGTTTTGATGCAAGTAAACTAAGCAGTATTATTACCTGAAGAAACCGCTCCAAGCGAGCACTCGAATGTTCGGGGCCCTGCCCATCATAGCCATGAGGAAGCAGTGCCACAAGGCCTGTTTGGCGTAACCACTTTGCCTCTCCGCTGCTCAGAAACTGATCAAATATAACTTGTGCTTCATTTGCAAAGTCGCCAAACTGAGCCTCCCAAAGCACCAGGGAGTTTGGATTTTCCATTGAATAGCCCAACTCGAATCCAAGGACACCAAACTCTGACAAGGAGCTGCGGTACAAAAAAGGAATGATTTTAGAAGTAGTTGATATACGACTTTTGGCACTCCGAATTTTGCATATTTCATACCCTCTTTCAGAAGTTATATATATGTCTCCTCAACAACAACATACAAGGTTAATGTAATGATATTCTATACTATATTCCTGAAGATTTCTATGTATCCCTTCATATTGCAACCTGTCGTTTGCTGTTAGAACATAAAATACAACTGTAGAGGGCGAAAAAACCACTTTCTCCCAATGCAGTAAACCATGCCACTCTGCACTGGACATGTCTGTGGCATCCATTGTAGAAATGTTTGCATTTATCAATAAGCAGATGTTTATGAACTAGTTTTACATGTGATATCAAATGTCAGCTGAAACTTCTTCCATTCCTTAATAATTGTCGTTTTTTAGGGTCCCGAAAACACCAAGAAAAGGGTAGCAGATGAAGATTGAAGACAAACTATATTCATTGACAAAAGTACTCATGCTTTAACTATATAACTTTATTGGGAATTATTGAAGTAATAATTTGTAACCCCACGTTTTGCCAATCATAAATATATTGCATTGAAATGATAAAGTGCCAGATATTGTGGAAAATGGAAGGTTGGTTAAAATGACAAATATCGAGGAACGGGGGGAGTAGATGGTAAGGGAGAAAGGAGCCACTAAAGACAAAGATAGAGATAGAACTAATGTAGGAAAAACACATACATTGACAAAGATATTCTTTAATTCTTATGGATTAAAGCATTACAGAACTTTTCATTATCATAATTGGATCCAACGCATTTACAAAATATAAGGCAATAAATCAGAGAGGATTTGAAATTCACCTGTTACTGATAGTAAACATCTCTGGCTTTTGGTTAGCCATGACATGCTTCAAAGGGTAGTATCTCTCTTCAGTCTCCTGATCAATCACCACAGCATGTCTATGGCTAAATGTGCCTCTCTCAACATCTTGACCCGTAAACCGTACGTGAATGTCTTCACACAGCAAACTCCCAAAAGCCAGAGACTCGGCAAAGGCCCAGTCTATCCCTTGACCTGTTTCGATCATCTGACTGCGCTGCTCGTAGATCTTTTTAACCACTCTGTGAGCCTTGAGATGCTCGGGGAGTTTTGTGATGGCCTTTCCAACATCTTTCAGGGTCTCTTCCTTCACACTGTGAGTCAAAGGGAATCAATAAGGAACACATATGAAAGACCCCTAGACTAGGGTTGAATTTTTACTGTCTAGAATTACTCAGGTTGAGGATGTAATGTACTCCCTCATTTTATCTGTCTCCTTGATCTTCATGTAAGTTAAACTTCGAAAACTTTAACCATAATTTTTCAATGTATAGAATGATTTATCTGTCTCCTTAATCTACACATCAGTCAAACTTTGACCATTCATTTTTCAACAAATACAATTTTCTATTGAATAAAAGTACTGTGTAATGTCGTAACGATAAATACTATCATAAGAGTATAATGTTGTAATTTTTTGATAACATATTATGTAGGACATCATCAAGCAAAGGATATTGGGGACCACATAACATTTATTACATGACAGTTAAAATGGGAAGGAGGGAGTACAAAGGTACTATCATTAAATTCTTAACGGAAAATAATACCTTACAAATATGACTTTGTAATTTTTGTGTAAAATACTATGAGAGAAACTGTTAGTCAAACACGGATATTGGAGACCTTGAAAGTGACAGATAAAATGAGAAGGAGAAAGTACCCAGTATCCCAAACGTGGCCAGGATGATCAGGGGACTTGAGCCCAGCCCACTGTGCCTCGAGCCAGTCCAGCTTTTGAGGCACATAACTTTTACTGGCCTCAAATTCCTCGTTCAGGATTCTGTTCACCTTCTTCTGGATTTCATCAATCTCCTCTTTTGTCATTTTTCCTGATTCGAGAAGTTTCTTTTTGTAGATCTCAAGAACCGGGGGATGGCTGCGAATGACCTGCAACCAACCATTCA
Source organism: Portulaca oleracea (assembly GCA_029582165.1). Lineage (NCBI taxonomy): Eukaryota > Viridiplantae > Streptophyta > Magnoliopsida > Caryophyllales > Portulacaceae > Portulaca > Portulaca oleracea. The sequence goes on along the minus strand of CM055872.1, from coordinate 41,154,241 downwards.
AAATGAGAAATCGTCAGTTGCTTTCTCCCACAAAAGACCCTTTGACAAATGTTTTAAGTTTTAGCACACAGTTTATAGAATCGGAACTCTAGTTATGATCCATTGGAAAACTATTATAGGCGACTTGAAGTTTGAATTAAAAAAACAATCATCCTCGTCTATTCTAGTATGATTCTAACCGATTCCACAGCATGATGACCGATCCTAATCCGACTATGACTGATTCTGACATAATTACGCTATAATTAGGACCGGACTGATCCTAGCAATTTTGACTGATCCCAGTGCAATCCTTAAAAGACAATAATCCTACCACGAGTTGGATCATTTCGGAATTTTGGGATTGTAGGATCGTACAATCCTACGATCCAAATTGCGGTTACAACTTGGGTTCAGCATATGCATCAATTCATCATAGTAGCCACACTTGAACCCGAACCAAATGATCCTTTTGACATGTCTAATAAATCTACAACATGGAACAATGCCTGCCATAGAAAGGTACAATGGTACGTACAACTTCTTCAAATCGTAAACAATCAAGATGCTTACCTTGCTCATAACAGGTTGTGTGAATGAGGGCTCATCAATCTCGTTGTGTCCAAACCTCCGGTAACACACAATATCAATGACAACGTCCGAATGGAATGTCTGGCGCCACTCAGCAGCAAGCTCACAGACGCGCACCACAGCTTCGAGGTCATCCCCATTGACGTGGAAAATCGGCGCATTCAACGCTTTGGCAACGTCAGTACAGTACTCAGAAGACCTCCCAGACTGCGGATCAGTAGTAAACGCGACCTGATTATTAATCACAATGTGTATAGTCCCACCCGTAGTGTAACTTGGAAGAGCACTAAGATGCAGAGTCTCATACACCACCCCCTGCCCTGCAAAACTACCATCCCCATGGATCAAAATTGCCATGTTCTTAGTCCTATTGACGTCGTCAGAATAATACTGTTTAGCCCTTGTTTTTCCCACCACAACCGGATCCACAGCTTCCAAATGGCTGGGATTTGCAACCAAAGAGAGGTGAATCCGGTTCCCACTCAAAGTGGGTCGATCACAGGAAGTTCCTAAATGGTACTTAACATCACCGGTTCCAACATAAAGCTCGTTCTCAACAGAAGGCTTTGTCCCACCACTGAATTCTCTGAAGATCTGACGAAGAGGCTTACGAAGGACATTGCCAAGCACGTTGAGTCTCCCTCTGTGGGCCATTCCCATGACTATGCTCTCCACACCAAGAGAAGCGGACCGATCAATCATCTCCTTCATCCCAGGGATCAATGCCTCGCAACCTTCTAACCCAAACCTCTTTGCAGTTGACCACTTTGTGGCTAGGAAACTCTCAAAGTTTGTGCTCCAAGCGAGCCTATCGAGCATGACTCTGCAGCGTTCTTTGTTGTATTCCGTTGGTGTTGGAGTCTCGATTCTCTCCCTCAGCCAGTTGCACTTGTCGTGATCGTGGATGTGCATGTACTCGTAGCCAATGCTCCCACAATAAGTCTGCTCGAGACGGTCCAGGATGCTTCTCAGAGTCTGAACGGGCCGGTTCTCTGACAGAAAACCAGACATTTTCCACACACCGATGAAGAACTCCCTGTCGAGATCATCCTCAGAAAACTCGTAGAATGCAGGCTTTAAAACTTCAGGGACTTGACGTCGGCTCAGGCCCAATGGGTCTAACTTGGCCTTTAGATGGCCGTTGATCTGATAAGCTGTGACGAGCAACATGAGCTTCATGCTCTCCTGGATCGTCTGCCCTGAAATGCCATGTTTCGGGGCCTCCCCAACGAAATTCCTAAAGAAATTGTCCCATGTTTCATCAACACTACTCGGGTCTTCTTCCCAAGCTCGCTGAAGCTCCTCTAAGTAGACACTGCTCGTGCCGTCTAGGAAGCTGTCAGAAAGCCTAGAGAGGGGCACGGAGCGTGGGGCGGCAGATGTTTGGGATTTGAATGTGTAAGGGGTGGAATGGAAGAACCGAGTTTGAGGTTGAATATAGCGCGATCTTGTCATGTAAGAACGACCTTGAGAGAGGGTTCTCTTAAGTGCAAGCTTTGCTGCTGCACTACAACCTGCTCTTAGCCAAGCCATCAATGTCTGTCTACCGATCAATATATTTTACATGCACTTGTAGTTTATACTTCAGGATATCTGCAAGTGAACAATCATAATATTGAGTGTGAACAACTTGATATCTACAAGTGAACAATCACACTTTCTGTTTGGAGCATAAGTTCTAAGAGCACGTAATAAATCGTGCATTGAATAGGGGAAGTTGGAACCAAATTTGTGATAACTCTGTTGGATAACACAGGTCTGAGAAAAGGAGGAATGCTCATAGTCTCAGACTCTCAGTTATACCAAAAGAATATCTCATATTAGATAAGTCCAAGGAAATGCACAAGGAAATGGTATTTTTTGTAGATAAATTACTAAAAAAGAGGCACATAATTAAAAAAAATGTTACTCTTGTGAAAGAGATCTAATGATCCACATGGAAGAAGAATATAGCATCATCAAGCACACTTAGAATAAATAAAAATACACTCAAGAGTTCATAAATTACATTTAATTACACTTCAGAAGCTCTCAAGAAGGATGCCCAACTGGCAACTGCCACTCTAATCATACACTTTAGGCAGTATTCTGCAACAGTGTTTGGTGTAGCATTTGAAATGTTGACCAAGTCAAAATTTTAAGTGGACAAGATCAATGTTGATAAACAGTTTCGAGTAGCATTTTAAGTTGCATTTAAGGTCACAACCAACGTTTTTGAAATGTTGATAAAGTTGCTCATCTGAAGGGCTATTCGATGATTGTTAAACTAGAGTGGTATGGTCCACTGTGGTGTACCTACCTAGGTACACCACATGTGTTAAACTTTTTAAAAAAAATTCAATATTAATTATAAAATTCATCATAAATATGTCAATATTATTACAAAACTTATCAATATTTTTTAAAGTCATCAAATTTTTTTTAAAAAAATTCATCACATGAAAAATTGATGTATTTCAATACATGTGGTGTACCTAGGTAGGTACACCATGGTCGACAGTATAATTTGCGAACTGGAGTGGCTATCAACCACTTAAATAGTTGTAGGCTATCTAAAAGAACTAGCCTTTTTTTTTTCTTACTCCCCCTATATGGAAATAAGATTTTCAAGTTAAAAAAATACTACAATTGTTGTAAATTAATAAGAAAATCCTACCTTTTTTTTAACATGAGAAGCGCAAACTAGAGTATCTTCTTACCCTCTCATCTACGTCTACCACATTCAACAAAATAGATTTTATAATAAATATTGATAAACTTTTTTTAAAAATTGATAAATTTATGAACAATTAAAAAATATCGATCAATTTTGCAACAATATTTCATAAATTTATGATAAATTTTATAATAAATATTGATAAACTTTTTTGAAAAAATTTAATACCTTGGAGGACCTAACTCCTTACCATATACTTCCTCCATCCCAAATTAATCGACACTTTGACTAAATTTTGATTGTTAATTACTCATAAATTAGAATAAGTTACAATATGAAATTACATGACACCTTACTGAAAATTACGATAGAGGTAATTTCATATTGTAACTCATTATAATTTGTAAATAATTAACAGTTAAAATTTAATTAAAGTGTCAATTAATTTGGAACGGAGGGAGTAACAATTTAGCAAATAATATGGGGAAAAAACAAGAAAAAATTATTAACTACTCCCTCCGTCCATATTAACTGTCGTCTTTGTAAATTGTGCAGTCAAACTCCAAAAATTTGACCTTAAATTCCTCAATATATACAATGAATTGTTATATAAAATTACTATCATTAGATTCGTAACGAAAAATACTATCATACAAGTACTCCCTCCGTTCCATATTAATTGTCGTCTTTGGATATTGTGCAGTCAAAGCTCGAAAATTTTGACCATAAATTTCTTAATATATACAATGAATTGCTATATAAAATTACCACCATTAGATTCGTAACGAAAAATACCATCATACAAGTATAATATTGCAATTGTTAATAACATATTATGTAAGAAATTATCAATCAAAAAGTGATGTTAGAGACCATGAAAGTCAAAATCATGACAATTAATATGGAACGGATGGAGTATAATATTACAATTGTTAATAACATATTATGCAAGAAATAATCAATCAAAGAGTGATATTGGAGACCGTGAAAGCCAAAATTATGACAATTAATATGGAACAGAGAGAGTACCGAAATCCATCGAGCCTAGAACCTTAATGAAGCCATCAAACATAAGATCAAGCAGAGGACTACAAAATGCAACGAAATTAATTAACGAATAATTAAGACACCAAATTCAAATTCATACCTTCAATTTTCCAAAATTAACAATTGCTGTAATGGAGACCCATCCTCATATATCATCTAATCATCTTATCCCCTGAAAATGAAAAACCCCAGGAAAATGGAGTTTGACTCCGATGCTGAACTTGCATCGCATTTAGACATTCAGCTGCTCATTCAAGAAAAATGCAGTAAAAAAGAAGGACGAGAAATTGAAGATAAATAAATATACCTAAAATGCGAAGAAGATGAAAGTAATCTGGAAGATGGTGAAGATCATCAATGAAATATATTGTAGAATGAGAAAAGAGGATGATCTCTGTGGATGCTACCAGAGACTGGGAAACAGAAGAAAATGGCGTGGGAATGAATAATGGGGTGACTTTTTGTTTATTTTTTTAGTTTGATTTATTTATTTATTTGCCCGCGAAGGTTCTACTTCTTGGACTGGGCCCAATGGAACGTTTCAAAATTGAAACCCCTCGTTACTCCCTCTTTTTCATATTAAGGGCTTGTCAAATTTAAAGATAAATTCAATTTATCAAAATTTATTAGTTTTTATTAAAATTTACCAAAATTTATCAAAAATTACCTAATTTAAAACATAAAAAAAAATTAATTTTAATATATTAGCTTAAATTTACCAAAAGTTACCAAAATTTATCAAAAATTACCTCAAGTTACCAAAATTTAACTTTTATCCAACTGTTTTTTACCCATGAATTTTACACACCTAATTATCATAATTTTAACTTTTGCAATCTCCAACATCTATCTTTAATTGATAACTTTTTATATAATATGTTATTGACAATTGCAATATTATACTTTTATGATAGTATTTTTCGTTACGAATCTAATAGCGGTAATTTTGCATAGCAACTCATTTTATATATTAAGAAATTTATAGTCAATTTTTTTTAATTTGACTACACTATTTTCAAATACGGCAATTATATAGAACGGACGGAGTATTTCTTACCTTTTTTTTCTTTTTTTATGTTTACAACTCACTCCTTCCTATATTATTTGTTTTGCATCAATGGTGTCATGGTGTTCAATGTGTATCTTTGACTAATAATTTTTTATATAATATTTTATCAAAAAATTACAATATTATACTCTTGCGATAGTATTTTTCTTTATGGATCTAACTATAGTACTAGTTTATAATAAAACATTAGCATTGATCTATAAGGGTGAATGATTAAATTAAGTTAGGTAAGGTAAGGTAATGAAATAAATGTTAGGTAAGGAAAGTAGTGGAGATAGGTAAATGTTGTATCATCTATTTCCTTTTTATTTTTAAATAAATTCTATAAGTTGAATAAAGAATTTTAAATATTAATTATCTAAAAGTATGGCTCCGTTCTTTTGAATGGTAAGGTGAGGTATGATTAAACCTAACCTATTAATCTAAAGAGCATAGTCATTATATATGTTGGGAAATTAATTGTCAAAATTTTCAATGTTTGATTGGCGCGTTGAACTAGGTGACTTTATAAAATGGGAAGGAGCAAGTATTCTGTTTTCGGATTTTATTCAAAGGAGTCGGAAAATAGACGGTAAATAAACCAAGTCGGCTCAGACTCAACTTGGTCAAAGCTTGATTTAGCTCAGATATCTATCGAGCAAAGCCCGAGCCTGGGGGCTTGGCTCGGTTACGCTCGTTTAAGTCCTTTCGGTAGGAAGTATGATTTGTTTTATGAAAATACATAATTATATATTAACTTAGATGTTAAAAAAGTAGAGCATAAATTTTTTAATTTTCTTGAAATTTTAGTTAAGTTCCATGAGACTCAAGCTCTAATATTTAAACTCTATTTTATTATACCTTCTCGTAGAAAATATTATTTTCTAGTTAATTAGTTTAATAAATATATAGAAATTTATTCTCCCTATCCCTTTTTATTTGTCGCTTTAGGAGAGTTCTTTTTATGAAGTGTAATATACAAAGATTAGGTAACCTTTCTTTGAAGGTTGTACCCCATTTGTCTTCTAAAAGGATGTTACAAAATTCTTTATCCACACCATTCTCCCAAAGAATTACATAACTTAAACCAGCCTTAGCCCTTAGCAAGCCAGCACACTGTTCTTTTAGTTTTCCTTAAAAACATGCTTAATAAAAAGATAATTACAACTTCCAAGAATCTCCTTATATCCATAACTAGCATGTGAATGACCCAAGGGACACTACATAAACCTTGAACAACATTATAAGAATCTTGTTATCTCCTCCTAAATTTTTTTTGAAAACTTTACAACATATGTAACAAATACTCATATTACGCATTACCCAAATTATCCACCTTTTCTAAAATCTTTCATGTTTTCCCAAACCTTTGCATCTAAACTTTACCCAACCCTCTAAAAGAATATGCTTAGACTCCTCGTATGACATCCCTAGCAAGTCTATGAGCTTCCTTCACTTATGATATATTCACCTAGTAAATCTTACACGCATTCACCAAGAATCGAAGCTTCCTACATCTCTAGAAAACCATGTAGCATTTGGGGTAAACCATGTTAAGAACTTTAAAGAATTGGATAACAAGAGCATTGTTCTTCTGAATAGTCACAAGTATGAGTGCTAGGAGAATGAGTACTCCCTTCAATGAATAGAACACAACTTGTGTTTGCTCTTTTGTTCTTAGCATCCTAATCTCCATCAACAACAAGGTATGTCATTAGGCATGGGAAAAACCAAAATTACAAAGAAAAATCCTCTCTCGACCTTAATGATCCACTTTCCCTATTTCTGAATACAATCCGACTGTTGAAGAACGAACCTTATTTCATAATCTTCTTTTCCAAGTTTTCACCTCTAATGAAAGTTCTCACAACACAAACGGCAAGAAATCTTAGTTTTTCTAGAAGTTAATGTTATTTATTATCTTCCAAATCAAAAATAGCGTACATACAAAAATCAAAAGTTAAGTATAGTTACAAATTAAGGCTTGAACCCATAATCCAAGGTTTCCACACGATAGTGATTCGACCACGTGGGTGAACAAATATGATAACATATTCATAGTTAAGTATAGTCACAAATTAAGGTCTTATTCATTTACATATATGTACACACACATACATACATACATACATACATACATACATACATACGTGGTTGGTCTTTAATACGTTACTTTAACCATTGACTTTTTGTATGTATGTATGTATGTATGTGTGTGTGTATGTACACATACATATACATATGTGGTTGGTCTTTAATGCGTTACTTTAACCATTGACTTTTTGCATGTATGTATGTATGTATGTATGTATGTGTGTATGTATACATATGTGGTTGGTCAAACATGACATATGTATGTATGTATGTATGTATGTGTGTATGTACACATACAGATACATATATGTGTGTGTTGCCAGGGGCGGATCCAGTATATACTCAGTCGAGTCAAGTGACTCCACTTAAATTCTGGGAAAAAAAATTTGTTGTAGAAAAGAAAAATATATATAACTAATATATACATAATATTGCATTACTAAACATGAATTAGCAGTTACTCTAGCGGTCCGCGTGTTCATATACGTGCTCTGAGGCACGAGTTCAAATCCTGATGGAGCAGTTGGTGGATTTTTTTAAAAAAAAAAAATTTGAAAGGAAATTGTTTATAATATTATATATTGTTTAACTGTGTGCTTGTACATGTCGAAGCTAAGTAGATTAGTGTCTTGTGCATGTAATTAGTAGTGGTAAGTTATGAGGTCAATCCTTTATAAATGCAAGTATGCTTGTTTTTGTTTATGTTTTTCTATTCGATTTTGTTTTGTAAATTTTGGCTTCATAATTGAACTATCATTACAATTTTGGTTCATGAAATCTCCACCGTCACTTTGGATCTAAAAAAAAACTTCATCGTCACCGATATAATCCTCATTCACTCCAGAGACCAAAACAAGCATTAAAGAAAATTTAAAATTAAAAGTGGCTAGAAAATTAATATTTAAGTTTTTCAGTGTCGTTAAATTTTATGTTTTTTTAGCCAAATAATTTTTGACTCCACTGATTATAAATCCTGAATCCGCCACTGTGTGTTGCCACTTGAAAAGTTTAAAGTAATAAAGATAAAACTTGAATATGATCTTTCGTGTTCCATAGTAAGGCCTGTGTCATATGTGCATTACTTGAAATGTTGTCAATTAATACTTCCTAAGTAGTCTTACAAATTATGCTCATCAACGTCCGATAAACAAGGTATTTTGGTCTTTTTTTTGTCTTGAGTGATATAATTAGATTTTGCTACCTAATTCTAGCAACCTCTAAATTTCTTATCCAAAATATTGTGTGGTTGGAAAATAAATTAATTATGTTCAATGACTATCATTATTAGCAAAATAAACACAATCAGATTAGACAAAATTCATTGCTTTGGAATCGCAGAAAAAAAAGACGCATTCCTTCAACTCCAAGCAATATGCATGGATCTTGGTGTTGAAGGAAATTGACAAAGAGAATGAGCATGCAATTTATGCACACAACCTCAATTTTATTATCAATATCGCTTCTATTGGCAGCAAGAGGAGATGAAACATATGCACCAACACCAGAGCCATTGCCACCAACTGCACCAATTAAACAACAAAAAGGGGGTATTTGGAAATCATGTGTACCACAATGCATGCCTATATGCATGCGCTTGTATGGAGCTACTCCACCTACATGTGATTTCGCTTGTAAAGGGGGGTGCCTACAAATAATAGGCAAAGGGGGTGTTGATGTTGAATTTGAATATGAAAATTGATCAATTAATTAGATTCATTTGGGTGAAAGAAAAAACTATTGAGGCAGACTCTATATCTTATTATTTCCGATTAATTTTATTACTCTCTCCCCGTCCCAAAAGAAAGTGTCATGTTTGACTTTGCTCGGTCTTTAATGCATTACTTTAACCATTGACTTTTTGCGTTTGATCTTAGCAAGACTTGAAAATGTTATGATTAGGTTAAAGTATTTTCTGATTCGGGAGGATCGCGCTAATATCAGACCTTTTTCTACTATGGTTCAACCTGGGAATTTACAAGGCCTCAATTTTGTTGGTCCCGGAGGTTAAGAAGAAATGAGGTGGATCCGGCTAATTTTCAATCTCACAAGCCCGGAAAGTCCCCGCACGGAGGAATAAGAAGTCAAGAGGGTCGAGTTCTAGCCAAGGGGCATTTTGGTAATTTCACAAGGATCGAACTCGGACTTATGAAATATCAAGAAGGAGCATGGGAGAAATCGGGACCGAATGGGTTCAAACGGAACTAAGAAAAATCGAAGATGAGAAAAATACATGTCTTCACACTTTTGATCATAACTCCTTCAATATAACTTCGATGGACTTGAAATTTTAGGAGCTTAAAGTACACATCGAGAGATTTCCATCGATATCTTACGGGCCTAAAACGAACTTCGGATGAAGAAGTTATGCTAGTTTGAAGTCGGCAGAAAAAACTGCCAACAGCACGATCGTGCCGTCAGACTGCACGATCGTGCCATTCTTCCAGAAGGCACTGCACGATCGTGCCGTATGGTAGCACGATCGTGCCATTCTCGAACAAGAATTTCTTGGGCTGTTTTGAGTTGCACGATCGTGCACCCCATACGGCACGATCGTATCATTTCCCGATGGGTCGTTTTTCGGCCTGTCTCTCTCTCTTTTGGTTATGTTTTACCCCTTCCCTTATATATACTTGTTTCCCCTCCATTAGAGATAGACTTTTGATGAATGTTTAGGATTTAGACTCAAGAAAATTCCTCTCACTTGGAGAGTTTGTAATTGTGGGTTTTCAAACCCTAATCAATGAAAGTTAATCTTTTGGGTGGAAATTGCTTGGTGATTTCTCTTCGTGGTGAGTGGGTGTTCTTCCTTCACTCTTTGTGAGATTGTTTGGGTGTTTCAAGACTCTTTGCTCGTGGAAGGTCCTTGTTCAAGTGAACATCTTAGTTCAATTGGGTGAGTGATTACTCTTTACAATTGTCCATATCCCTTTTTAATTCTTGTTGTGTTTGTTGTTCATCTCCAAAACCTTAAAAATTAGTGTAGTTTTATGAGTTCTAAATTGGGGTTTTCTCAAACCCTAAGCAGTTAGTGGATCCTTGACCTCCCATATTTATCCATTCGAAGGACCCCCGGGTTTCCCGGATCATTTTCTATTACAAATCTAATAATGGTGGTCTTATATACTAAGTCATCGCATAATTTGATAAATTAGTAGCCAAAACTTATAAATTTTTACCTTATTAGTCAAACAGGAACAATTTTTTAAGACGAGGGAGTACTATTATTATTATTATTATTATTATTATTATTATTATTAACAATTAATTTTTCTATATATTAGATGCCATCAATATGACAATATTAGTTGAATTTAAAGTTATAAAGCATATCCAACATTTGCCTTTTTTAAAACAACGCATAAAGATTTCATTAATAGAAAATCATAAGGCACTTATAATGAATACCGTAACTGAACAATTGTAGATCTAAAATATAAATATGAAATTCAACTTTTAAATAACTAATTCTAATCTTACTGATGCCCGACTTCAATTTCTTCAATGACTCTACATCTTTACCATTGATAGAGAATAGACATGATCAATGAGTCGGGCACCCGCCCAACCCGGCCTGAAAAAATGAGGGTCAGAGTCACATTTTTTAGAGGCGGCCCGGCTCGAAAATATCAGGCCCCGAATCATGGTCGGGCTAGGCTTGGGCCAAGGGTCTGTGACCCGGCTCGGCTCACGACCCGATCATATACCTAATAACAAAACATTAGGGTTTTACTGCTTTATGGACTTAGGGTTGTTCTAGCAAAAATTAGATCTCCCTTCTTTAGTTCTTGTCCACGCCTCTCTGACCCTCCTCCCTCACCTCAGTCTCTCCCTGTTCAAAATCACGACCTCCGTCGGGCTTTCTTTGAATTGTGTTTGTGTTTGAGTTTGATGTTGTGTTTGTTAATTGTGTTGCATTTCTTATTTGTGTTCAAGTTCCTGTTTGTGTTCAATAATTAAGCGGTATATAGCTTAGACAAGTGAATATACTAACGCACTTTTTGGACATCTATTGTTTGCACATCATGTTCACATGTAAAATAAAGAATGATTTCTCTGATTGTATGATATAATTTGTGTGTATGCTTCTGTAGATGAACTTAGAGGACTTGGATGAAAATTTTTCAGGTTTTTTTGTTATAAAAAAACAATTCCAGGTTGCACATTTGTTGCCCCACTGACGCGACCCATAGCCCGCCAGACCACGGCTCGGGCTGGCAGTGCCTAACTCGCGGGTCGGGCCAGGCCCAGGTCGGCGGGTTAGAAAGTTTCGGCCCGACTGACCTGACCCACCCATTGAACAGGTATAGTAGAGAACTTCACAATTCATGCTATTGTGATTTGAAAGTCAATCTTCATCCAACGTATTAGACCACACCAATTGAACAAGACTTTAGAAAGAGACTAAAAACCCTAAATAAGGGTACAATACAACTCTTACAAAAGAAAAAACTAATTTATTTGTGTAAATGTAAAACCAAACTAATAATTTGAATAACAATCAATCCAATTGGGATTTACCATCGACAAAAAGGATTGATGGCAGCCCCTCTAAAAGAGTGGAGGTTAGGATATTCTAGAGAGAAAAAGAGAAGAGGAGGCTAAGACTTACATTATTCACAATTATTCGACCTAACAAAACTATACAAAGTAGGATAATATTTGACTAATTTAGTCACTTAGTTAATTACTACCTCCATCCCAAAATATTTGTCACGAATAACTAACTACACAAACAAGCAGGATTCAAGAGCCATAGTCTTAGTTAGTTGGGAAGTGATACAAAGTTCGAAAGAGTTTGAAGGCCTAACTGTAGGAAACATAACAATAAGGAATGCAACAATGCTATTTAAGTGATGATAGAGATTTGGCACTAAGGAAGAAGGTGATATGTGCTATTCACAATGAAGATGGCTCAATCCTACCATCAACTTTTAAATTGTATGTCATAAGCCCATGGAATGAAATAAGAAGGCTTGGGATGGGAGATGAACGTAACACATGAGGTTGTGAAACACTGCCTAAAAATAAACTTGGGAAAAGGTACGGGAATCAATTTTGGGAAGATAGGTGGCTGGACCAAAAGGCGCTAAGAGAAGAATTCCCAATATTGTTCAAAATCTCTTGCTAGAAGGGGAGAACCATCAAACAAATGGGTAGTTTGAGGGAGCTATAGTCATGGAGACAGTTATTTAACCTGAAAAAGACAACTAAACCTCGAGAAGATAAAGAAGGAGCAAATGTTGATTAAAAAATTCCAATTTTATAAACTAACAAAGAATGCAACAAATAGCATAAGTTGGAAGGGGGGAAACCAATTTAATGCAAAACGAGTGATGAAAGAAGTTGAGAAAGTAGCATATCAGACAATTTCGGTGGATTCCTTAGTTTGTTCTCTTTGGAACAAGATAATACCCCTAAGTTGAGATCATGACATGACTTACACTATTGGGAAACTTAACACAAGAACCCAACTTAGAAGGAAAGAAATAATTGAAGAGGAGGAGAATATGTGCCTATTGTGCCAACACCAAGGAGAGGACATTTGTAGGAGACAAAAATTTGTCGACCAATTAAAAAATGACACGTGGAAATTAAATTGAACTTATTTGGCCAATTATTATACGCCACGTGTTAAATTAATTACGGCGGTCCATTTAATTGAACTTTAAATTGGAATGCATCCTCACCAATAGTATCATGACACATGTCAAAGATGATGTAGAAAATAATAATTATTTTTTTATTTAAAATAAAGGGATAATTAATTAATTTGGGCTCAAGCCCAAAGCCGGCTCAAACCCTAAGTAACCCTAGGCCTCTAGAGCCTATAAATAGGGGTTCTCTCCCTCATTTTTAACACACACTGCAGTCTACCCCGGCGGCATTCGACATTCTGCACTCCAGAGGCTTCAGAAGATCAAGCTTCCAGCAATTTCCAGTTACCAAGCGTTAAGGATCAAAGTCTGCAAAAGTTCAAGATCGAATCTTCAAGCCTCTACCGCATCAATATCAAGAAGTACTTCAGAGTTCTTCAACAACAGTGCTTCAGAGTTCTTCAACAACACTTGCAAAGCCTTCAGAAGATCGAACTACAGACGCTCTCCAGTTACAAGCGACAAGGACTAACGTCGGCTAGTTCAACAACTTCTGTTCTTCGCATCAAAGACTGCAGTCGTCTTCTTCGTCTAGTTCATCGATCGACATAAAGCACTCAAGCCCTCGTATCCAAGAACTTGAAGAACTGCAACCGACAGTCAACCTGCAGACGGTTAGACTTCGAGCAACCTCCGGCTACCAAGCATCAAGGAGATCAACGCTCAAGACCTTCAGCTCAAGAATTGCTATAGAGCTCTTCGACTATTCGAGATCAAGATCAAGCGTCCGCGCCCTCGGCTCACCCAAATTTCAGGAGATTGAATCAGAGGACTACTTTATTGTATTCAATACAGAGATTGTACCCCAAATTCTTTGAAATTAATACAATTATATTTATGCACTGATTTCTTGTCTCTATTTATTTCAGGCTAGAAATTTGTGTTTACAAATTTGGCACGCCAGTGGGACATCTCTGCCTCTCATCTCCTTCTCCAAGAAATCAAGTTCAACATTCGACTCAAGCGACGTGATGACACCCTAGAAAGTTGTCTCTCGACTCTCAACAAGGAGGATGACTCAAGCTTCATCCCAGGGGTCAACAACTACATGTGTCACATCAAGCGGAGCAACGACTCGAAAGATTGCAACTGTCACCGCTACTATTTTTACGACGCTAGAAAAACCAACAGTGAATGTACCAACTCAATTACTTAAAAATCCAATTACCGGCTCCATCACGTTGGGGGCAACGACTCAAAGGGCTCCTCAGCCTTGGAAGCCAACTACGATTACCTTCGGCTCAAAGCAGACTTCACCTTGTGGACTCTTACGATTTGAGGACTTTGAAGACCATGGCTACTCCAGTGAAGAATACTCTTCTGAAGAAGAATCTATCTTCTCGCAAGCAGAGATTGAATCTACTTATACCTTCGTTATGACGGTGATAACAATTGGAGCTGTTAACATGGAAGAAAAGATTGCCAAGCTTGAGGCTACATTGAGAATAGAAAGCAAAGAGAAAGACAAAAGAATCAACGAGTAAAGTCAACAAATTTTGAAGACTTTCTTGGTCAAAAGTTCAAGACTTTCAAGTCATCCACATAAAGACTCACAAGTCAAAAATTCAAGACTTTCAAATCATTCACAAAAAAAAAAAAAAGACTCACAAGTCAAAATTGAAAACTTCCAAGTCATTCAAATCAAGACTTACAAGTCAAAAATTCAAGACTTCCAAGTCATCCAAAAAAAGGACTCACAAGTCAAAATTCAAGACTTCCAAGTCATCCGCATCAAGACTCACAAGTCAAAAATTCAAGACTTCAAAATCATTCACATAAAGACTCACAAGTCAAAAATTCAAGACTTTCAAGTCATTCATAAAAATAAAAAAAAAGACTCACAAGTCAAAATTCAAAACTTCCAAGTCATTCAAACCAAGACTCACAAGTCAAAAATTCAAGACTTCCAAGTCATCCAAAAAAAGGACTCACAAGTCAGAATTCAAGACTTCCAAGTTATCCACATCAAGACTCGCAAGTCAAAAATTTAAGACTTCCAAGCCATCACAAAAAAAAATTTCAAATCAAAATCCAAGACTTCCAAGTCATCAACACCAAAGAATTACGAGTCCAAATCCCAAACTTTCAAGAAAAAGGCTCTCAAGTCACCAAAAGTAAAGACTCCCAAGTCAAAATCCAAGACTTCCAAGTCATCACCGCGAAAGAATCGTAAAAGTCCAAACCCAAGGCTTTCAAGTCAAACTCTCAAGTCACCAAAGTTAAAGACTCCCAAGTCGAAATTCAAAACTTTCAAGTCATAGACTCACAAGTCATCCAAATTTAAATCAACAAAATGAAAGATTCAAAAGTCAAGAAAAAAAGAAGACAATGACTTCCAAGTCAGCAATCTACAAGATTTGCAAGTCAGCAAAAATTCAAGACTCTCAAATCAACAAATTTCAAGACTCTCAAGTCACTAAATTCACCGATTTCCAAGTTGACAAATATTAAAGACTTCCAAGTCCACAAAAATTCGAGATTTTCAAATCAACACACTTCAAAACTTTTAAGTCACAAAATCCATTGACTTCCAAGTCAATAACACTACGAAGACATCCAAGTCAGTCGAACTCCCGTATCAACAAGTCTCCTGACTCCCAAGTCGACAAAATGAAAGACTCACAAGTCAACCAAATTCAAATTAACAAAATGAAAGGGCTCACAAGTCAAGATCACGACTTCCAAATCATCAAAATTTTCGGCTTTCAAGCCGCACTCTGACTTGCCAAGATCTTCATGTTAGTGGTTTGCTTCAAGTAAGCACCATCAACGGGATACTCAGGCTGGTTGACAATTTCATTCAAGCATGCAATGTGGGGGCATCTTAGTCGTGTTGGTTGAATTCTGCTCCAAGATGACATCCTCGTCCTTTAAATCAGCGGCGCACTCCATTTGGCCCAGCTGAAATTTAGGCACAATAGCATGCCCACTAAATACAAATTATATTCGAGACTCAGCCGCTTCAAACACTCAAAATTCGTGTTCGCGACCGACTCTCGAAGGGGGCATCTGTAGGAGGCAAAAATTTGTCGACCAATTAAAAAATGACACGTGGAAATTAAATTGAATTTATTTGGCCAATTATTATACGCCACGTGTTAAATTAATTACGACGGTCCATTTAATTGAACTTTAAATTGGAATGCATCCTGACCAATAGTATCATGACACATGTCAAAAAGATGATGCAGAAAATAATAATTATTTCTTTATTTAAAATAAAGGGATAATTAATTAATTTGAGCCCAAGCCCAAAGCCGACTCAAACCCTAAGTAACCCTAGGCCTCTAGAGCCTATAAATAGGGGTTCTCTCCCTCATTTTTAACACACACTGCAGTCTACCCCGGCGGCATTCGACATTCTGCACTCCAGAGGCTTCAGAAGATCAAGCTTCCAACAGTTTCCAGCTACCAAGCACTAAGGATCAAAGTATGCAAAAGTTCAAGATCGAATCTTCAAGCCTCTACCGCATCAATATCAAGAACTGCTTCAGAGTTCTTCAACAACACTTGCAAAGCCTTGAGAAGATCGAACTACAGACGCTCTCCAGCTATAAGCGACAAGGACTAACGTCGGCTATTTCAACAACTTCTGTTCTTCGCATCAAAGACTGCAGTCGTCTTCTTCGTCTAGTTCATCGATCGAGATAAAGCACTCAAGCCCTCGCATCCAAAAACTTGAAGAACTGCAACCGACAGTCAACTTGTAGACGGTTAGACTTCGAACAACCTCCGGCCACCAAGCATCAAGGAGATCAACGCTCAAGACCTTCAGCTCAAGAACCGCTATAGAGCTCTTCGGCTATTCGAGATCAAGATCAAGCGTCCGCGCCCTCGACTCACCCAAATTTCAGGAAATTGAATCAGAGGACTACTTTATTGTATTCAATACAGAGATTGTACCCCAAATTCTTTGAAATTAATACAATTATATTTGTGCACTGATTTCTTGTCTCTATTTATTTCAGGCTAGAAATTTGTGTTTACAACATTGACCACGTCTACCTCCAATTTCATTTCTCATGGTGTATATGGAAGAATATAATGGAGGACCCAGGGCACATGTTGAACCAACCAAAAAGTGTAAGACTATTTTACGAAGGTTGGATGAATGTGTATTTATAGAATAGGACAAGGAGGAAGTTATGGATAGCAGTAGATTTGCTATAATATGGATCTTGCAAGATCATAGGGATGAGATGACTGTTCAAGGAGTCTAAGCTGACAAAACCAATCAAGCAAGGCGGTATGAGGAAATGAGGAGTTGTGGCTCATGTAAGTCTGCTATAGAAAATGCATATGCAGTAAAAGAGATAGAAAATAACAGAAGGAAAGTAGATTGGGGAGAAGAAAATCTGGTATCAAGCATGAAATGAAAAGACTTTGGAAGTTATCACCTGTACGGAGTCAATGTCTCACTTTTCAGCCCATGCCAATATACAACTTTTGTATTACCCGTCATAAATGTCAAACATATTTATGTCTATGATAAAATTTTCATTTTGAGAGTTGTGGGGCTTCGATTACTCAAGTTGAGCATAGGATTACGAGTTTGTAACTATCGTGCTCAAAAACACTTATTTCGAGTCGAATAAAATTGGGTCCAAATCCGTCATTATAAAAAAAGCCGTAAATTATTTTAAAGAAAATTATATTCTTATAATCCTTACTTTCAGCTTTTGTATTTTGATGGTAAAACAATAAAATATAAAAATTGTATTATATTGGTGCCAAATCTACCTCAACTTTTTAAAATTTTTTTTATTCATGTCACATATTGTTTTGCTTTTTTCATTCCTGCCTCAAAAAGGTTTTGAAACACAGTTACTAACAAAATTTAAATAACTTTTTTGAAAATCCGAGCAATTATTATGATTTTTTTTAAAAAATAAAAGTAAAAAAAATCAGAACAAACGTTGTAAATTCATTAAAAATGGTGAGAAAGTGTTGTGTTAAGTTTTGGATCAAATTTAACTTAAAATCTATGATATTTAGGGTATTCACTTGAACTCGATGGTAGAGGTCAGCATAACTGGTTAACTGCATTTTATGTGGTTAACCGCTTTTGCGGTTTTTAGATTTTGTAAACCTAAACTTAAACGCCTTTATGCGGTTAACAACAAGTGAAACTGAAACCAAACCGAAATCGCCGGTTATCCGCTTGTTGGATTTCATTTACGGTTAACTGTCGGTTTTCGGAGATTTAAAGTAATAACTACCGAAAAAATTTAACACTTTACCTTTAGATTTTACATTTTGGTACTAAATTAATCAAAATCGGTTAACCATGGTTAATCACTTCACGAAAATGTAAAACCTAAACCTAAACCTGAACCAATTTTGTTAACCTAAGCCGTATTTTTCAAAATTCCAAACGGTTATTACCAGTTTGATTTTTACAGTTTTGCGATTTAGTTTTCAGTTTCGGTTTTTCACGCCCACCCTAGTTAATGGTGTGCCACTATAGTACTATTTTTTTTTGAGTCACCAAAATACAAAAACAAAGTATGAATTATTGACTTACAAAAGCTTAAAGTTGAGATTATTAAAATCCAATTTTGCTTTTTTTAAATTGAAAGAAAAAAAAACCATTAGCATATTTAGCAATTAATTTCTTGTAAAATACTATTTGTCCCTAGGTATCCAAATTTCAAGAGTTACACCACCATTTCTTTGCTCGTCAGCGAACTTGTTCAGCTTACTGCCGATCTTCATAACTTCACAAGCTGCTCTCCGGCGATTTCAACTACCTCTACAATTCCTCAACTTCGAGCAATCTTGCTGTGATTCATCGCTTTCCGAATTCAGTAGTGTATTTCTTCGGTTGCTAGATTGATTCTGGCACACAATTTTTTTTTTGCTGTTTTGGAAGACTATCTGTATACCTTGAAGATTCAAGCTAAGTAATAATCTTGCGATTGCGGAACGGTGAAAACAAGCATTGTTTACTGGTTCTTTGATTATGGTGAGCAACATTCTAGTATAATTTTCGTCTGTTTGCCTTTTAGGTTGTTAATTTTCCTCCTAATTCGACTGGTTGTGGTTCATTTTTTAAATTCGGAGCTTTGCACTGGAAAATTCAGAGTTGTTGGATTAATTGAAATGAATGTGCAAAGATTGTTTGAGAGAAGGAAAAAAAAATAGTTTGGCAATTTGAGTGTTATTTTTGGATGATGTTATTGGTGTTGGTGCGCAACAATCTAGTATGATGTTCTTCTGTTTGCCTATTTAGGTCGTTAATTTTCCTCCTAGTTTGACTGTTTGAAGTTTGTTTTCAAGTTCGGAGCTTCCGTTGCACTTGAAATTCACAGTTGTTGGGTTAATTGAAATGAATGTGCAAAGATTGTTTGAGAGAAGGAAAAAAAAGAGTTTGGCTATCAAGTGCTGTTTTTGGATGCTTCAGCCTGCGTTATTGGTGTTGGTTAGCAGCATTCTAGTATAATCTTCTTCTGTTTGCGTATTTAGGTTGTTAATTTTCCTTCTAATTTAACTGTTCGAAGTTCATTTTCAAATTCGGAGCTTCCATTGGACTTGAAATTCAAAGTTGTGTTAATTGAAATGAATGTGCAAAAAATGTTTGAGAGAAGGAAAAAAGAGTTTGACAGTCAAGTGTTATTTTGGATGCTTAAGCATGCGTTATTGGCGTTGCTGAGCAGCATTCTAGTATAATTTTCTTCTGTTTGCCTATTTAGGTTGTTAATTTTCCTCCTAATTTGACGACTGGTTGAAGTTCATTTTCAAATTTGGAGGTTCCATTGCACTCGAAAATTCACAGTTGTTATGTTAATTGAAGTGAATGTGCAAAGATTGTTTGAGAGAAGGGGGAAAAAAGAGTTTGGCAATCGAGTGTTATTTTTGGATGATTAAGCCTGCGTTATTGGTGTTGGTGCAGGAGATATTTAAGAGGGCATTGTCGCATCCTGGTCCACCAGAGAGTTTTGCGCTACAAACAGTGCAGGCAGCCATTAACCCTCAGGTGGGCTATGCTTTTCCCTGTCCTGCTCTTTTTGTTCAGCAAATTACAATGATATTTGTTTGTAAGAGGAACGCGTTAGGCAAAACCTTTTTTTTTGGCATGATTAATTTGAAATATATACCCCAATGCTGAAGCTTAATCAAGGTTTATTCTGAAGTGATAGCTCTATGGAATAAAGAATCTTGCCCTTTCAGGGATGCGACACTACTATAGTCATATTCTGTTGGTTTAATTTCAGTACTATTATCTAGCAAGGACCTTAGTCAGCGTTGAGTTCAAAGGCAATCAAAGTAAAATCAACTTATCTGTAAGGATGTTAAATTCAAAAAAAGGAGAAAATCTGATATGAAATGTAGTGTATGAGTAACAGGAAATTGTGTCATTTCAGCCGAAGCATGGTTTAGGCTTTGAGGGTTGGCTTTTTGTTATTTTGGGGTTAACATTTAGTGGTGATCCTTATGTTAAGGTTTTTGAAAGCTGTTTCCTTTAAGCTGTTGAATCTCGTGACATTCCTCATGCTATCAGTATCTTGCACTATGTCAACTGTCAAGCACATAGCTTATTTATTCTTTATGCTGAAGAAGGTTTAATTTCTAGTTAATTTGTTGGAAGTTCATTTCACATTTCGGGTTCAACATGGTCTGACCATGTCTTAAATTTCTATAGATTATGAATTGCAAGGATGTACTATTGTGGATATTCAGCAGTCATTTGGATCACTAGATAGTGTAAATGGATAATGAATAGTGGGTGGACTTCTTAAAGCAGGTGACTTTGACTCAAAAGAGTCTTGGTTTAATTGCTGGTTTAGTTTGTCTTCTTTCAGTGGATGGCATATGCATTACTTTGTGTGAATTCATGTTTGACATTTTGATATACACATGTTCTTGGAGTGAATCCATGTTGTGAGCCAGCTAACTGGATATATTGCCAGTTTTTCAGTTAAGCTTCTGGTTATGATAGATAAGTTCTAATCCATTTGACTCTTCTTTTTGCAGAGGCCAACAAAATTGGTTTTAGATGAGAATCAGCTCCTGGAAAACATTCTCCGGACATTACTACAAGAATTGGTGGTGTGAATACCACTCAACATATCATTTACAACAGTGTTAACTTTGTGCTTTTCATGGTTTTTAATTCTATTTGCTCTGCCATATACTGAGTTGCAGATGAATACTTACTACATAGTATCCACAGTTGTTTTAACGTAGCGCTTTTGATGGGTTGAAATTCTGTTTGATCATCTATCATATAATGCTATAAAATTACAAAGTTGTAGCTTGATTAGAGATAATTCACATACTAGCAATTAGCAAAGCTGAATTCTGAGATAAATGAAGAAATGTATATGCCATTCCAGTTGGGCTTTGCAGAAATTTCAGGCAGATAATCTGTATTTATGTGAATTAGCCTTTTGCCCGGTTTTCATTTTCTTTTATGTCTTACCCTTGTATTTTGTTTTAAAAAAGAAATCTAAACTCAAAAAATGGAGAAATGCTTCATTAATGATCCTTTTCTCATTCTACGAAGGCACTATAAAAAAACTAACCCCTGTAACTATCCTTCAGTAGTTGAGTTTAACCTGAATGTTGGTGACTTAATGCAGGCATGTGCTGTACAGTCAGGGGAGCCAACTATGCAATATGGACAATCCATAGCTGATGGGGATACTAAGCAGGGTCAAATTCCACGCCTTTTAGGTATGCCTTCATTTATGATGTTACCATGTATAAAGGCGTATGCATTCTTGTAAATCTGCTGAAGGATTGGTAAGGATACACATCAAGGCCTTATTATTACTGGTTTCCAAAACTGTATGACATATAACATATTTTGCTTAAGAAGTTGATTATTCCTTCATGTTATTAAGTATACAACCTCTC
This sequence comes from Portulaca oleracea, assembly GCA_029582165.1. Taxonomy (NCBI): domain Eukaryota; kingdom Viridiplantae; phylum Streptophyta; class Magnoliopsida; order Caryophyllales; family Portulacaceae; genus Portulaca; species Portulaca oleracea. Next base: position 41,132,313 of record CM055872.1, on the reverse strand, counting down.
CATGGACAAAAATGATGTTTGTCACGGTAAGGCTGCCTACATCTAGATGTCCCCATACCCCCTGAAAGTGGGACCTCAATGGGAGCTGTTAACTATTTACCATATTTTCCTGACTCTGAAATTAAGTGCATTGTACTGTGAAGTCAACCACCGGGGAAGAGGGGGTCTTTACTTAGGTAAGTTATTGATAGTTATGAGTTTTGTGCTTTATTTGAGTGATTACTTGCTCATTGAAGTGTTATATACTTTTGTACATTATGGAATGTCAATTGTAATTCATTGAAGCGAGTTCAGTCCCGTTAAATAGTAAATTGGATACAATACTAACAATGGTAGGAGATTCCTTACAGGCTTATTTAAGCTGCTGCATTCTTGATGAAATCCTCTTGGATTGACTTGTCTGGTTCTGGTGTAAGCCTGTAAGGTTTTGTTCATCTAGGCTTCTGAAGGCCTGGATTTCACTGGATCCAGATTCTGATTGTGAATGTATTGAACTGTCATTATTATAGTGCTTTTTTTTTAAATTTATGTTACATTATTAGTTGCATTGTTTTCCAATACGTTGACGGCAAAAGATTAGTTCGCTGTGCTTTCCTTTTTGAATGGTTGTAAAATAACTATCTTAGTCCTTTTTTAACCTTTGCTTGATGTTTGATTGTTTATAATTTCCCTAATTCTCCTGAAGTCCTATGATTATGGGTTTCTATTTTCATAAAATTATTTCTCCTTTCTGAATGTTTTAGTCTCTCAGTCTCTTGAAAACAACACTTTGCTAGTCCTGTTAGTTACATCTCTAACCTCAGCAGACCTCACTTTTGGTCAAAGCTACACATTTTCACTTCTTGTGAATCATTTTGTTAGCTATGTGCCAATGTTCATGTCACAATAGTTGTCATTCTTTATAGTAGTAGCTATTGAGCTAGTACCATAGTTACTAGGAATGCTTAATCTGGAATGTGGATCGCTACTTTTTTGGTAACTTAAGTATAGGTTAGGTCTGGGATCGCCGGATCCTGGAATGTATATCGTGGCAGTATAGAGAGGTCATAACTATGGCTAGTGCTTACTACTTGTCATTTGCCAATACCTTGTTTATGGTGCAACTTCCACCAAGCTGTCTCCTCTGTACCAACACCCTAAACCCATTATTCACTTTAAAGCTGCTGTATGTTCACTCCTGTTCTCAATATATAACTGTATGTTATATTTTTACGCTTTTCTTTTCTTTTTTTTTTGAATAACCTTACTATGTTAAATTTCTTTTCTAAAACAGACATTGTGCTATATCTCTGTGAGAAAGAACATGTGGAAGGCGGGATGATATTTCAGTTGTTGGAAGATTTGACTGAGATGTCAACCATGAGGAATTGCAAGGACATTTTTGCCTATATAGAGGGCAAGCAAGATATACTCGGAAAGGTGTGTGTTACTTGAGAATTCACATTTAGGCTGTGGAGTGTGTTTTTCATCCCATCTGCTCATAGTTCTACAATCTCGGCTGCTTATTTCTGTTTTAATGGTCTGTGGTTGTTTGACTAGCAAGAGCTGTTTGCTCGGGGAAAACTAGTGATGTTGAGAACATGTAATCAGCTGCTTCGTCGTCTTTCAAAGGTACTAACTCTGACTTTAGTTTTCCTACATCTGCTCATGCTTTGTGTTATTGTTGCAAGCATAGTGTCAGTCTTCCTATTTCTTTCTGGGGTGTTTTGGAATCTAGTAGGAAACTGATCAAATTGTTTCTGAGTTTCTTTTCCTGATCTTCCTGCTAGCTCTAGCTTCAACGATAGTTCTGGACATCACTAGGACTAACCATCTTTCCAACAACTTGAAAAGCACAACTTGAAAAGCTCACGACAAGTTGGAATTGATATGATTGCTCTTTACAAATGCACAATCAAATTTGAAGCTACGGTGATGAAAATGAAATGAATGAATTGAGGTCTTACGTGGTCAGGCAGAACAGTGATCCCCCCTCCTTTTATATTGTACCGCCCTTTGCAGCTTTTATGGACCCAAAAGACAAATAATAAAAGAAAAGCAATGATAAGAAGTTCTTCTTCACGTGTGTTTACTGGTAGTGGCCTTTTCTATCACCGGTGTGTATCTGGTGCTCAGTTATGGATTATTCATTGGGCAGCTGCAAAGCAGCCTTCTCATTCCTGAGTGGTCATCAATTTATTCTATTCCAAGATTAAGATATCCATTCATCAGGATGTGATCATACCCATGTATGAGTCTTACATTTCTTACTTGGGTTTTAATATTACTCGAGGCCATTTCCTAAATTATTTGTTTACTTAAGGGCCTATGCACTCCAGCTTTAAGATGGAGCTGAAATATGCATTGGGTTGGGAGTGGGAGCAATTAGAAAAGTTTGAAGAGCCAATATAAAGGGGCTGGAAAAAGTTATGAGGAACCTAGAGCTATGTCATCAATGCTTAATGCTGCCCCAAGGGGTCAGGTGACCATGTCCAAGAAATCTAACATACCTTATGATGGGAGGTATTGTTGGACTATACATCAAGCAGCTGTGAGTTGGATATCTATCAGGGTTAGACCATATGAATAATATATGGTATTCCGGCATTGTATAAAAAATATGGAAGGAATTTCTAAATGAGCAAAGGAATGTATTTTTCCTTTTATGGAACATGCGAAAATAATCCACATTATTTCCACACTAGAGTAACCTATTTTAGTAGGCAGCTCCATGAAGTAGCAGCCAATACTCTGGAGCACAAATTATGCCTTATTGAGCCAAAAAACAAAAATGTCAAAGTCCTTTCACCATTCAGCTTTAGTAATCAGGTCCAAGAAATTTGTATTGTTAGCCATTCAGATTATGCTTGCTTTGTTCATGAAAATCAGTGCCTGCACACAATCCACAGTGCTGTTCTTGTATATGTCATAGAGTATCATAGACAATGTGATGAACTTGAAAGGATATATTCCTGTTTTTCTACTCCCTTTTGCCACATGAAAGCTTCTCGGTTTGTTGTAAGGTCCTTCAGTTATTGTTTGGCATTTATTTTTCGTGTAAACCTAGGATAAGTAGTGATGTAATATTTTAATTGAGGGGTAAACTGAGACTCCACAGCATCATCGCTGGAAGGAATGTTTGGGTTTAAGCTATAAACAGTAGTAAGTTATAATATTCTTCAGCATTTTCTTGATTATATGGTTGATATAAAAGCTGTTTGCTTAAATATGAATTTTTTTGAAGAGCTAGAACTTTGTAAAGATCACAGGTTGAGTCCTTTTTTTTAGGGTAATCCGTGTTGTGGTAGGACTTGAAGATTTGCAGGTTGCAAATTTCAATACATTGCCAACATGTCTTCTGGGGTTGAATAATTAGTTATTAAATCTTTCATGTTGAGAAAGGATGTGGTTCAAGTTGTGAAAATCAAGTCAAGAAGACTGCTATAAATTTTGATTATTGGCATGATCATCTCGAGGACCTCAAACCAAGCTTCGTGGCAGCTAGCATATACATTATCAAAGCACGTCACTGACATCAAGTACTTCTCTCGTTCTAAAATGACAAGTCCTGACTGGTTAATGAAAATTGTAAGGGACTGTTAGCTAATGTGTGTTTTTCCTTGGTTGGAGGAGATGAACATAGATTTAAATGCTAATAGTAATCATAAGAGACATCATGGTTAAACTTGAAGGAAAAATGGACTATCTTTTCGTAAAGGAGTATAAATACAGGTCCATTGAGAAACTTTCTTTTCTTGACATTTCTGGACCTTAGTCATATCTCATTTTGTTTGCTGTTGGCCTTGAATGCATGTTTATATCTGAAGATTTTAATTATCAAGTTGCTCTTTGTCACATCAATGGAGACTGGTGCTTATGGTAAATTCTAATAATATGTTGCTTCATTGTTGTGACCTATGTCTTTGCAGGCAAATGATGTAGTGTTTTGTGGACGGATTCTTATGTTTCTTGCTCATTTCTTCCCTCTGTCTGAGCGTTCAGGTTAGTGTTGGTTCTCCTTTATTTTGGTTTCCATGTTTTGGAATCATATGAACTTCTGCTCTTTCTGATGTTTGCAGCTGTGAATATTAAGGGAGTTTTCAATACGTCCAATGAAACAAAATTTGAGAAAGAGGCCCCTGATGGTAGTCTGTTACTCCTTCCTGTTATTGAGTCCTTTCAATTCGAATCAAACAAATTAATGCTTCAACTCATTCACGGCCTTTTCTTTTTTCTTTTTTAATAATATTTTTTGGTAGGTATTTCAATTGATTTCAACTTCTACAAGACGTTCTGGAGCTTACAGGTGAACACTTTGTGATTAGGGTTGGGTTTTGGTGTCATGATTTCCTTCTCCTGTCTTAAGTCATCCCTTTTGCAATTTGATAAGTTAGCTTTCTTTCTACAAGCCATATTCTTTTTGGTTCCTCAGTAAACCAATCTCCAGGGCAGGATATGCCAACTGCCAGCAGATAATTGGAAGTAGATCTATGATGAATGCCTATGGAAATGGTAGCTCAAGAAGAACTGATATGAAAGTCATTGTATTTGGGTGTAATCTATATCAGTATTCACTATGGGGTTCTGTCTGACATATTTTGTGTAGCCTTTCATATTGTCATGCTTCCTTGAGGTCTCACCACTGTGTGCACCATACAAGATGGTGAGGGTTGTATAAATTAAAGTTTGAGAGGGAGTTCTCTAACTTCCTAATTTCAATTTCCCTATGGATTTCAGGAGTACTTCTATAGCCCTCCATCGTTGACTCTTAATCCTACTAAGTGGCACAGATTTACGTCCAGCTTAGCGGTAATTCATTTTCATTTCGAGAAATTATGCTGTATGAATGGATAATTGTTGTTGGGTTTGTGAGAAAATTGTTAATCTTTTTGTTGACTTGTTCCTTGTTCAGATTGTGTTAAATACATTTGAGGCGCAACCCCTCAGTGATGAAGAGGGAAATGCTAATAATTTTGAAGAAGAAGGGGCATCTTTCAACATTAAATACCTGACCAGCAGTAAACTAATGGGTTTGGAGGTACTTGCTTTCAAGTTCAAATTTGAACAATTGTTATCTGTACAAAGAAGCAGATATTGGGCAGTTATTCAGGTCTTCTGGATTAGGTAGTATTATCTCAATGATTACTCAATCTTTTAAACCTTGCTCTTTGTGCAGTTGAAAGATCCCAGCTTTCGGCGTCATGTTCTTGTACAATGCTTGATATTGTTTGACTATTTGAAGGTAATTCACATATTATCTATTTTCAAAGAGCAAGTTAAGCACGTTCTTTATTGTTTGTGACAGTAGTGGCTATTTGGCATCTCTCTTGTAAGTCGTATTTTATGTAATTAGTCGTATTTTATGTAATTAGTTGTGAGCTACAGCACTTGAACCCTTTATTTTATGTAGACTCGGCAATTTTTGACCCGACCTGAACCCGCCCGTTTTTTTTGAGTTTTGAACACGATTTTCTCAACTAAACCCAAAATACACCGAACCCGAAAATTAGCGGGTCAAACCAACCCACCCGTTTGACCCGAAAAATTAATTTTTGAGTTCAACTTTATTAGAATTTGTGACTTTTCATTGGAATTTTTAACTATTAAACTATAAGCGCAACTCATTTATTTGTTATTCCTCTAATTTAGGTTAAAACAGTTACAATAATCTATCGTTACTGGAAGATAATCATATTTTATTATGTATATTGTACAAAAAGTAGTATTTAGAGACCATTTTTTAAAAGAAAAAACGGAAAAAGGTCGCAATCATAACCCGTTGAGTTGACCCGAAATGCACCGCCCGCATTTACTTAGACCACACTTGACCCGTATTTACCTGAACCTGATATACGCTTGACCCGAAATCTGTCTGCCCGACCGAATTGACAGGTCTAGTTATATGGGATGATTTAGGGTCTTAGAGAGACATCAGGAGCCTCGATTCCCGGCTTGGATTTGTGCCAATTAGCATATGGAGCATATATGAAGTCATGTTATATTATGACTAGCTAGAACCAACAACTCTCCTATTGGGGGTCTCACTCTCGCGAGCTCTGAGACAGCTTCACTTCGGCAGAGATCCCTGGTTAAAAGCATTGCTATAATATATGGGTTGAAGACTTTGCACATATTGCCAAAACTTTCCAAGCTATGTTACTCGGGCATGGGTAGATACGTGTGTTGGACTTGACTATTTTTAAAATTCTTTGTAGATTTTCATTATAATTTGAAGTGTTGAATGTCATAACTGTTAAAAATCATGCTACAATATTTTTTAGTTTTTCTTGTACATTTTCATTGTAATTTGAAGTGTCGAATGTCATAACCTTACCTGGGTCTTACACGGTATAGTAGGGAAAATGAAGAGTTGGAGTAACATAGCTTGAAAGTGACAAGACCCCTGGTGAAGGTTCAAGGATTATGCCCCTTTGTCTCCTTTTCTTGCCTGTCTCATTTTTTTACCTGAACAAACCAGGAAGAGAGAGAGAGAGAGAGAGAGAGAGAGGAAATGTTTGAACTTGAAGCCTGTTGCTTGCATCCAATTCGCCCACATCTTCATTTGTCCTTTTAAACGAAGTGTTGTGTTTCCCTGAAAAAAAGGAAGCCTGTTGCTTGCATACAATTCACCCCATCTTCATTTGTCCTTTTAAACAAAATGGCATGCTTCCCCCCAAAAAAAAGGAATGTTTTGTCTGAATTGTTAGCCTTATCTCAAGATCTCTATAAGCCTGTTCTGAACTTTACTGAACTGTACTAATGCTTAGCTCACCCTAAATACTCTTGTTCTCAAAAAGCATTTGCTGTGTATAACTGGTTGTAGGTCCAAAAATCATGGTTCAATGTTAGTATTGCCTCCACAAATTATGTGTTTCTATAATTGTCATTCTATGATATTTTCTTTTAGGTCCAATTATACTTTATTATATTAGAGGTTGTCCATGGGGCTATTATTGTTGACTAAAAATTAGTGAATAACTATGATTCGTAAGTGGCATATCTTTCCAAACACTTCGTCATTATGTTAAGCAACTTAAAGAGTAACATCACAGTCCTGGCATAAGGTGGAGTTTTGAGAGCTGAAAAATGTAATTGAGAAGCTTTAGGGCGTGCCGTTTCATTTGTTAATTTGGTTTAGTGTAGGTTTATCTTTATCATAAGTCAGATTTCTAATTCTGCTTTCCTGTGTCCTCTCATTAATTTTGCATAGCTGTTATTTGTGCTGCAAGCCTTTTCTTCTCTTAACAATATTATGCTTTGCACTCTCTGCTCCTGTTTGCAGGCCCCTGGGAAGAGTGACAAAGATTTGCCATCGGAGGCCATGGTTTGTACTTTGTACCACCCAAAAGCGTTTGTTCTCAACATCCTCTTTTCTGTGCTTGTGACTGTAGTTGCTGTTTGCCTCTAAGTTGTATCATATGTTTTTCTTTAAAAAAAAAAAAAAAACTCCCAGAGAAGCGTAATGGCTGCAAAACTGAATGCTTTGCTGGAAGCTCTTATGGAATGTTAACTTTGCATAATGAGAGTAAGACGGAAATAACGGGTGTTAGCTTATGAATATAGGTGCTAGCTTATGGTTTATTTATTTATCTTTTGTGATTGAAACTCGTTGCTTAGAAGGCTCTTTGATGGAAGATTGAAGTGTCACCTGAGTGGGGATAGAAGCTGGAAAAACAGGCCTATACATATCTAATTCCATACTCCAATAGTCGTGCTAGCGCTGCTGGGTATGGGGGAGCCAAATGTGGTAATCCACCCACACCCCTAATTGCATGGATGGTGTTTCGTTAAGACTGTATATCATCAAGCTGGGAAGAGGGAATGTCTGAAATTGAAAATAAAGGCATATAACTTAGGAAACCATAGGAAACCACCTATGCTGCAGTTCTATGTTGCTCTTTTGAGATTTCTTTATATAGTACAATGGCGACCCATGATCAAGTGAAACTAGGAAACTTGCTAGAGCATAATTTGATTCTTGGTAAATCATCAATCTCTTGTGTAAAGAATTCCAATATTCCTTATATATCTCATTCGTGCATTGAAATTGGACCTTGGGTTAGAGCTCGTTTCCTCGCAAAAATATGGCATAAAGGCATGAGAAAAGACACTCATAAAAAAATGATAAAAAGAATACCAAAAAGGTACTCCTAAGTCCTAATATTCCTTATGAAAATAAAGCAAACTTAGTGAATTTTTGCTGAATATTCTAAAGAGGAAATATAAAGCTCTAAACTTATAAGCTATAAATTTATCGTAGTAGTTTGAAATTACAAATTCCAAATGGAAGAAAAAGAACTGAGCCAGGACTCTTCATTTCTACTTGCTCTTTCCACTGATTTCATCATTCTTGTTTGATTTTAAAAAGGAAGCTAAAAAACTTCCAGGAATCTGAAAGAGCCTTAGTGCATAAGATTACTTTATATTGTATATCTTTACAACAATGGATAATTAATAGTTCATTTTCTTAAGTAAAATACTTACAACTGTTTTGACATAACTAACATTGCACTGCCAATGTTATTGCTATTAAACAAAAGTAAATTATGCTTATAAATAAGATGTGGAATCTGTAATTTCTAAACCAGAAGTGGGAGAAATTTGATGAACTCTGGATAAAAAGATTGGTGTGTCATTGTTAAATGCTTTATTCCCTTCCTCTAAAGGCTAGTTGTGTGAGTACTTTTTTCGTATTCTTGGAGTGTTTGTTTCTCAGAAAATTTCTGTAAATAGTCTTTTTCTTTTGGTTTTCCCCCCTTCTCGAACTTTATAAAGTAAGATTTTCAATTTGGTGGCTTGGTGCCACCAGTCACACAGATTAAGGCAGATGAAGACTTGGTGTGTAGGAATAGTTTTTACTACTGTCAAGCATCCTGACGTGATCTTTTTTTGATAATTGTAGAAAGAAGAAATAAAGTCTTGTGAGGACCGTGTAAAGAAGTTACTTGGATCAACTCCTCCTAAAGGGAAAGAGTTCTTGGATAACATCGAGCATATCTTAGAACGCGAGAAAAATTGGGTGAGCGTCATTCATGCTCTTGTCATTATTTCTTGTTGCGGAGGTCTGTATCATAAAGTTAATCAAGTTTTCATTTATTTATTTCATTTTAGGTGTGGTGGAAACGTGATGGTTGCCCACCATTTGAAAAACAACCTGCAGAGAAGAAAGTAGATGGAGCAAAGAAACGGTATGAAGCCATCCTGAAACTTAGTGAAAATTAAGCTTCTATCATTGAAAAAGGAAATCTTCTTAAGCAGCTGGTATAATAGGATAAATTGCTGAAGAGAGTTGGCCATCTGCAGGTCTACATCTCCATACATATACCACAATGAGTTTGATCCCTTCCATGTGGTTGAATTGGGGAAGGGGGTTGGGAGTCATTAGCCAATATATATTACATGCACTCAGAGCATGTGCTCTAGATATTTACAAGTAAACAATCATAATAATAAGAGTGAAGAACCTAATATCTGTGGGTGAACAATCTTAATATCTGGAACACATGCTCTAGATGCATCTAATAAATTGCAATCATTAGCTTAGATGCCTGTGAGCTGTGACCATTGTTAGCTTTTGCTTTCTATTGGGTTGAATAGGCCTGCGTGAAGTTTCTGATGGCAAATTTAACTTTTTTTTAATCCAAATAATTTCTTGTCACTGTTAGTCGAATTTATTTGACCACGAGAGAAATAGATTAAGAGGAAACAACTCCAGCAAAGACGTTTTCAAGCTAATCCCGCAGGGAGATTGGCCCACTGGCATGTTTCTTCCTCCAACCCCTCTGTTAATAGAAACTTCTTTTGACAGTTAAATTCTTCTTCTATAAATAATCAATGACCAATTGGACTAGGTATATAGGAGCTCATACACCTCATCAAATGACCGAAATTGTGATCAACAATCGACATAATATGAAGCTAGACCATGATTTATGTACTGACCCTTGTATCCGCTAAACTTGACCCAGCTATATTTATCAAGTTTCCGTCCATCACCTTCTTTAGTTTCAAAATTTTCTTCCACCTACCGGCCTTGGCGTAAGTGAAGGATCTGAAGGTGTTGTAACTACTGTTCTGATTAATATTGGTTCTTGGTGTGCTTCTTTGCCCTTATTTTGTTCCTTTGGAGGGTTGCTTCCCTGCTGACCTTTTATCTTATTGCTGATAGCCTTCAGTGTTCTTTTATTCCCATTTTGCATTCCTTCATAGACCCCCCCCCCCCCCCCGACGCGCACAGGGCGCCCCAAAAAAAAAAAGAAAAGAAAAGGAAAACAAAAGGGGGGGGGGGGGGAATGGGTTTGCGGAAAAAGATTATGTGATTGATTTCCTGTGAACACAATTAGCACATAGCTGATGAAATAATCTCTCATGTAGTCTTGTCCATCTTTGGTAGCTTATTTTTTTTGGCTTTTGTGGTTAACCTCTCTTCTGAAGTGGTACTGATGATTCTATGACCTTGCAGTCGGCCACGGTGGAGATTAGGGAACAAAGAACTTTCACAGCTGTGGAAATGGGCCGATCAGAATCGAGTGCGTCAGTGCTGTTGAAATTTCTTGGATGATGTCACAAACATTATTGATTGATCTCAGCATCTCTTTTTCTTTGATTCACTTACATATTTGCTTATCACATAATAATGAATTCTTTCCAGAATGCTCTCACTGATCCTGACCGTGTTCGGGTTCCTGCTATCTCTGACTACTGGAAGCCATTGGCTGAAGATGTATGTTTCATACCTTTTCAGTTTACCACTTTGTAGTTCCTTGTCTGATTCTTTCAAGTCGTTGAGAGTTCTCGTCTTTCTTCCTGCATTTTCATCTTTCTCTACGAGATTCTGATTTTCAACATATGATGTTAACTTGTATAACAGATGGATCCATCTGCTGGGATAGAAGCAGAGTATCATCACAAAAATAGTAAGGTAACTCTCGTGTTTCCTATAGTTGAAGGGCTGAATTGCTATATTTGACTTTAACTTTTGTTGAGGACACATATTACTCGTGTTCGTTAATTTATGTCAATTCGGTTTGGTTTGGATTCGTTATGTATGTAATCTTTCTTGCTCATGGTTTTGAAATGAACCCGTCTTCTCTGATTTTCAATGTGGACAAATTTCCAGTCTTCCACCAACATCAGGGAGTAATGTGCAACATACACATGAATATTGGGAATTAGATAAGTTAATGACGTTGTCATGGCATGAAACTATCTAAATCTACAAACAAAATATTGATGCTAAAGATTTCTCGAATGTTTATCTGCTTATGCTATATCAGTTTCATGATTTTCTTTTCCTTGAAGCTTCTGCATATTGATGTCTGACCGTGTTTTCTTTCATGGTAAGGTCTACTGCTGGAAAGGTCTCCGGTTTTCCGCTAGACAGGACTTGGAAGGCTTCTCTCGGGTGAGATATATTATTGTTTGCACAGCTCACGTATAAATGCAGGGATTGAAAGTTCATCTGCTGAAAGGGAAATGGAAACTTTTTGTGTTTTGCAGTTCACTGAGTTTGGTATCGAGGGGGTTGTACCTCTAGAACTTCTGCCTTCTGAGGTAAGGTCCAAATATCAGGCAAAACCAAATGAGAAGTCCAAACGTGCAAAGAAGGATGAAGCCAAGAGTTCTGCACCTCCATCTGAAGATAACCAGGTAAATCTGTGAAGTACGTTTAGCGTAGGTCAAAAGATAATATGTTGGCTGCATAATCTTCTAATGTTCATGATGAGATTCGTGTTTGTCAATCGTCAAAATTGGCTGAACTCATCTCGTCGGGACAACTTATAATGACACATTCAAGATTCTTTCTTAACCGTGTGCAAAAAGTGTGAGATGAAACTGCTGATTGCCTGTGGTAACACTGGCACTTATACCATTTGTTTAACTTCACTATGGAAAATTGGGTTCTAATAATCCCTACTTTCAGCTTTTGTATAACAATAATCCCTACTTTATTTTTGGATTTTGGTGGTCCTAAAAAAAAATTGTATTTTGGTGGAACGCCACCGAGTCAAGTGGCGGTGACTTGGTGGAAAGCTGACATGTCAAACACACTCCTGGTGGTGACTTGGTGGTGTCACTCCAGAATACAATTTTTTTTAGGACCACCAGAATCCAAAAATAAAGTATGGATTATTAGAATCCATGTTTCCTTGTATATTATGTAGAACTTGCAAAAACTGATTGAATATGAATGTGTGATCATCATCGCAAGTAAACCCGAGGAGTCCAAACCAAAATTCCATCTAGATGTCAACTTTGAGCAACTATTCTGAACTCTATTAATTACATATCTAATCAACAGAGCACAACACCGGCAAGTGAGGCGGACGGTGATGGAGGCCGACCTGATCTTGAAGCTCCGGCAGCAGCCATGGACATGGATTCAACGCCGATAACCGGGAACAATTCTCAAGGCGGGACCCCAGAAGAGCCACAAAAGCAGAGCTCGGGAACTCCCGATGCACCAGAACCTGGACAGCTAGAAACCGATGCAGAAGGTGAGCCGGAGCCCGGGATGATTGATGGGGAAACTGATGCTGATGTTGATTTAGAAGCAGCAGGTTGATCGAGTCTTTTCGTATGGTTTAAGATATTCACATTTTTTTTTCCAAGCATCACGAGATTAACCCCCAAAGATCATGATCATTCCTAAGAGTTGTAACTTTTCGGGAGCCATAGAAATAGAATCCTAGTTTGTACTATGCTAACATATATTGTAGCATTTTTTTTTTTAATCTTGTGGCAAAACAATGTACTTGTGTAAATAGATCTGAGAAAACTTGTCCATGCATGATTAGGGTTGAGCCAACATCATTTGCAAGATAAGCCATAGGAGTTGTTTTGCTTGAATTGGAAATGATACAACCCACTGTGCTCAAAGTGTAGCCAACTTATATTTGTCATTTGTGCATTAGCTTGGTAACCCTGACTAGAGAATTGAAAGTAAATTGTACTTCCTCCTTTTTATAGTATTTTGAAGAGTAAATTACATTTACCCTACCTGATATCTGTGGTAATAATTTTTGCACATTCGATATTTGTGAAATAATTTTTACCTTACCTAACATTAAGTGTTCATATATTCAAATTTCCTAAGATATTTTATAATTGATTTTTGTTGGATTTTCCGGCGAACATGAAAAAGATAAATATGAATTTACTTTTTTACCCTTGATCTTAATTCATATGACTTTCAATTAAACATCAATTGACATTTTTACCCTTAATATTAATTCATATGACATTTAAATCTTAACCTTTTCTCCACTTTATTTCTTCGAAAACTCAATCCCTCCTAATTCTGAAAATGAAATTGCAATTATAAAGCGTCTTATAAAATATCAAGGGTAAAAAATAAATTATAATGGAAGAAATATCTTATAATGAAAATGAAAAATGAAAATGAAAAAGAATTAATATCAAGGGTAAAAAAGTTAATTCATATTTATCTTTTTAATGTTCGCCGAAAAATCCAACAAAAATCAAATATAAAATATTTTAAGAGGTTTAAAATATATGAACATTTAATGTCAGCTCAGGTAAAAATTATGTCACAAATGTCGGGCGTGTAAAAATTATTACCATAAATGTCAAGTAGGGTAAATATAATTTACTCGCATTTTGAATATAAACACAAGATTATACTTTCAAAGTAGGGGTTTTGGTGTATAATAATCTGTATTGTGAATAATCTTAACTAACTTTTTTATTTGAATTGTGTTAAACTTTTAATCTATACTTTCAATCTTAACTGGCTTGAATTAAAAGTTAAAGTGTGTTGTTTGATAAGAAGTCGCATTGAAAAAAGATAAGTGTTGTAGAAATGAAGATGATTAAGTGGATTTGTGGTTGCCAAGATGTATATAGGATTAGGAATGTGTGTCACAATATGTTAGGGTTGGCTACTATTGAGAGTAAGCTATGAGAAAATGGACTAAGACAATTTGGACATGTGTACACAAAGAGTGTGCTTTAATTTGGAAATGTAAAAAGATTGCTTTAAGTCGCTTCGCCATGAGCATGAGAAGTCTATGCAGGAAGTGATTAGAAAAGGTTTAAAGCATGTAGGCTTACTGGAGGCATGACACTTGATAAGGTTATTTGGCAAGCTAGGATTAAGGTAGTTTGATACGGAGGTAATAATAGGTGGGCAGGAAGCCTTGTTTTGCTTTTTTATATTTGTTTTCTTGTGCTCTCTTTGTGTGTGTGTCTTTCAGGTACATTTAGTTCACGCGCTTAACTATTCATTGCTTGGAGCAGACATGTATAAAATTATATTTCTCTCTGTTTCTCTTGGTCTCCCACACACTTGCCAAATGCTTTTCAAAATGGTTTTGTTATCGATTTTCGAACGATTTCCTTAGATTCGTCAGAATTAGCACCTTCATGCACTCCCGTTCATAGGGTAATGCCGCCTACATCCGAACTCCCTGTGACTACGTGTTAGCATACTCACATAGTCACACTGGGGTTTGTTGTTGTTAAGATTAAGTATTCATCCCATTTATGTTTTCTTTCTTTTTTGGGACCCATGAAGTCTCTAACGCAGCAAACCCGAAACAGACATCTAGATATAGATAACAGAAAAAGAAGGGGGGTCAAATTGGTAAATCCCATACAGTTAAATCCAAGTTAAAAGCAATTTAGGAGATGAGTAATCAAACATCCTCATATGATAATATACTTGGTGAGAACTGTCATTTATCTTAATTATGACCTTAGGTTTAGGGTCCTTACTATCCCTCTTATGCTCAACAAACCGTTATTTGTTATTTTAACTTTTCCGAAAACAAAAAGGAAAAAGAATAGAGAAAGAGAAACATAAGCAAAAGCAATAATCATTCATCCGCCATATCAGCCACCTTGTTCATCTGATGAAGTTTTTTACAAATTTGGTTCGTTTTGAGCTATGGAAAGGTATAGGTAAGGTAAGGTTAGATAAGGAAAGATAGGTAAAGTAGTGAAGGTACGTAAATATTACATCATCTATTTCTTTTTTATTTTTAAATAAATTGAAAGCGCGGAATATAGAATTTTAAATGTAAATTGTATGAGCGGAATATAGAATTTTAAATATAAATTATCTAAAAGAATAGTCTTGTTCTTTTGGATGATAAGCTAATGCAAAGCAAAGTAAGATAAGACAAGGTAAAATTTTACTAAACTAGGAACAAACAAGCTTTAGATAGAAAGACACATGACATAGTTTAGAAGAAAGGGAACAGAATTGCAGATCACGTAGGCTTTAATATTAAAAACTAATCATTACTATCTTAATTTTTATTATGATTCATCATATAAAGTTGATGTTATTAAATTTACATTAAAAACCTATTAAAAAGTATAATGAATGTATTCTTTTTAGAAAAATATTATATGAGAAATTATTAATCAAAACTAAGTATCAAAAAGCATAAAAATCAGATAAATGAGTATAACTACAGACCATCGTGAATAAAGCAATTGGAAAAATCGAGGTTCCGTCAAGGCAATATGGACAACCATTGGCGTCAATAAACTCAAGATAAAGTCTCCATTTTTATGATCTTTTAGTTTGCAAGGTAAAGTTGACATTTAGACATTTCCAGATCCTGTAAAAGTATTAACACCACTGAAAATTGCCATACATCCATAGTTTATTAAAATCCCGATCCTGATCTACGATCTTACGATTTTATGATAAAAAAATTTCGATATGATAAGAAAATTTCGATGCGATTATATTATCTACATTACGATCCACGATCCTATGTAGGTTGATTCTGACCTTAACTACCCCATGAATCCAAATTAGAATCCCGATTTTAACAACCTTACATACATCATCACCCTCTTAATCTTTACATCAGCGCCAGATTACCGAGTTCGAAACTTGTGTTCATCAGGAAGTAAAACTTAGGGGAGTGGGGAGTATCAGGCAAAAGCTGTACATCTAACACTCAAAATAGAAACAGAAAACTACCATTCCTGAAAATGACTAAGTATTGAGATCAGTATTTACAAGAAAGTTGGCCAATCCTAGGTACTAAAACTGTTTAACAAATCGTAGTGGGTATTCACTAACCAATCTCTGCGGTTCCTGTATGTTTCTCCACTATCCTCTGTAACATCTACACTGTCAAAAAATCACCTATAAACTCTGCACCACTGTATATACATTTCTAAACATACGCCCAAATTTACCCAAAAATGAAGCACCGGTCGAGCTACTATGACAAGTAAGATGCCGGGTCACAGTCAACTTGTATGCCCTTTGTCTGTGGCTGCTTTGTTTAGAGAAGACTTCTGTAGCTTGACGGAAAATGGATGTGCCAACACAGCTCTTTGTCGGAAGCTCTCGCAGATTTCCTGTTTATCGGTCAGTTTTCCCAGCAGATCTGCAGCTTCGACCCACACAAACTCAGGTGGAATTGGAATCGCTTGATAGATTGTGTTGACCAGCAGCGAACTGGCCCAGAACAACACACTCGGAGACTTGAATTTGCTGTCATCTCGGCTTTCACAGATCAGCCTGCAAGCAGAGATGGCCACCTGATAGTTGCCAGGTGAGAGTCCCACGACAGATTCAACAAAGTCGACCAAGTCTTTTAGGTCATCAGTGTTTTGAGGCAACAGAGATGGACCGAACCAAATATCGAGAACTGAATTCACCAGAGAAGAATCGGGTGAATTTGGACAGAGTAGGTTACTGACGAGCTGCCTTACTCTGGGCCTTTTGAGGTCTTGAATTAATTTTCTGGTCAAACAGCCGGGGGCAGGGATCGACTGGGCATGAACCACATAGCTCTTGAGAACGTCAACCAAGCCACGAAGAGAGACATCTTTCCTCAACTGAGATCCATAGTTGAATAGAAAGGCTGCATGATCCTTAATACATTGTCTCAATACTTCGCCATCAGCCATCCTCAAAGCCTCATTGATCGCCACGTGAGCTGCAAGCACGTTATTCTGGAATATTCTGAACAATGAGAGATTGAGCAGACCGAACACAATATCCATCTTACTAGAATCGGATGCCACAGACCCTGACAAAGGATTCAACAAGCTGGTCCTCTCATCTTCATTATCAGAACCAATATGTCCATCGCCAAAAAGAGGCTTCCAAACAGAGTGAAACCATCGATCCATGATTTCTCTTGCCCTATCAAGTCTGCCAGTTTGGAGAGCATACTCAGCAAACTGATTCCAGATGCACTGAATCCCCGGCACATCTTTTGGCCAATTGCTAAGGGCCTCTTCAAACCCTTCAAAAGTTGTGCTCTCATTATTATTCCCATGAGCTCTTGCTGAGAGAAGAACCAACTGTAAGCATGATGGATAGACATTTTTGTATTTCTCCAGAAGCGTCTTACAGCTTCCCTCTCCATCTATTGCAGCCATAAGCTTAGCATGGTTCAAAGCAATCAAGTAAGCTGACTTGTGGTTACCACCCTCAGAGGATTCACTATCTACAGGCAATCCAATAGAATCTACAGCCATTTCCATCAGCTTGAACACTTGCTGCTTTTCTTCAAGCGTTAAACGGACAGAGGGCCACTCAATTACAGAAATGTCTTTCTCAAATTCAAACTGCTGCACCAATGCATCAGGCAGCTTCCTGTAGATCATTAAGTACACACAAGAAACCCAGAAGATACATTTGTCAGGTATCGTTAAGCATTTAAGAATATCAGAAAGCAAAGGAGAATGAGACTCATCGGAATCTCTATCAGCAGAAATGAGCCCCTGGATTCTCTGGACTGCCTTTGCAATATTTCCGGATATGCAGAAACAGTGCAACATCTGCAGAAACAGGTCCAAGATGACAGCACTCGCACGCACTGCATGTTCATTGTCGGCAGGTGCATGATGGGGGAGCAAGCAGGAGAGTGCTCTTTCGTAAGCAGCAAACCGGTCATTCAGCTTCTTACGACTATTGATGAACAAGAGCCACAATTCGTATGATTCTGTATTATGGTGGACCTGTACCCCAACAAGGAATGGAAAAAAGGATCAAGTAGCTTATATCATATCACACATAGTTTGGTAAATCCAATTACCAAATACAACTAATGCTCACAACAGAAGACAATTTTTTTTATTTCAAGCAGACAATTTAATTAAGACCAGTAACAGAAAGGATAAAATATCAAACTCCAAGTCAACCCCTTCATTACCAAAAATAATGGTTCCCGAAAATTCTACAACCAACTACAGTGATCACATTCATCAATAGGGATTGCCATAATAGCCTGCTACATGTTAGTGTGCGCCTAAACGTTTTTGAATGGCGCTGCAGTTAGAATTTAAACTGCACTAAAAAGAAGTTTCCATTGTGAGTGGTACACAGGAAAGAATCATCCAACAAATCATCAATAATGCTTTCCAGCAACAAGCTACTCTACCAAGAAGCCAGAATACCTAGAACAATGATGTAAAAATTGAGGATGTTCAATAAGAGAAGCAAGCACCTAACACCAGAAGCAAACTGCTACCCCAGCTCTCAAAACAAATATACACGAAAATCCTTATATGGTAAAGTCACCAAGAAAACAACATTGGTCATTAATATATGAAACAGCTACACAAAATGGCACATCACGGACGCGCATGCGCCAATTTTCAAATTTTAGGGTACAACTTGCATGATGGACAGAAGTAGAACTACTCATTCCACCTCTATTCTGAATTGTCCAGGTTTGACTCTAAACTTCTTATTTTCCAGCAATATTCTCTATTTTGGCTAAGTAGTATTGCAGTATTAGTGGTGGACAGAACCATTTTTAATATCAAGCTGATGTGGAGCCACTAAAAACTCTCAATTTCATCCCACCGCAAACTCTAGAAATAAGTCAGTTTGGAAGGCGCATTTACAGCCTAGAAACAGAAAAGACAAGAAAATATCATAATATACCTAGTACATGATTTTTTTTTTAAAAAAAAATTCTGAACACTACTGATGCAGTTAATATCTAAAGGTCTATCTATTACTCCCAAAATTCCCCGAAAAACTAAATCCTAAAATGGAATAAATATCAAACTGCAATTGTGAAATCTAAGCTTTATAACATGAACATATATCTAATTTTCCATTCTACACGACTATGTAACTCCACCCAGAATGACTTGCTTGCAGGTTGGAACCTAACTTGACCACAACAGACATAAATGAATAATATAAAGGGATAATAATCTCTTTTTGATAGAACAGGGATAATAATCTCTATTTCCTAAATTGATCACATAATCAAAACTTGCTCCTACTTAATCAATTGATTGCAACACCAAATCCTAATCTACTTCATATATACTAAAATAAACCATCAAAATAAAGTTAGCAAAATTAAGAAAGATATAAACATAAAGAAAATGTCTAGATACAGAATTAAATCATCCTCAATTTCATAGTTTTCTCCAAGAGTTCGTTCACTCTTATACCCTAACGTCTTGCACTATGCACAAGGTTCCCACTAACAACCAGGCAAACAATGAGTGTTGGATAAAATTGTCATTCAACTTTCCCCAATAGCCAAAATTGCCACTGAATTTGAAAACATCCACTAAAGGCCACTTAACTTTACCTAAAACTCAAAAATGCAACTTTAATAGGTTCAACATGCCTTCTTGTAGGCCATTTTTGAGTAAATGTTTTCAAATTCAATCGCATTTTTTACTACTACGACCGGTTAAAATGGCATTTTTGAGTTTGGGGGAAAGTTAAGAGTCATTTGGTAGATGTTTTCAAATTCAATGGCATTTTTTACTATTCGGGAAAGTTGAATGGCAATTTTATCCGAGCACTCGCCAAACAACATTCTAGATTTAGAGCCCAAACAATAACATCCCTCCGAATCCAAATTATAGGGATAATCTTTGATGCAAGATCTGGTTGTTTCTATTCAGCATCTTTGTATCCCCTAAATGAGCACCAAGATATATTTGCTCAACGGAAAAATCCTTCCTAATGGATATCTTGCATTCATAACAAGGATCAAATCTTCACAACATTGATAATTAGTTAAGACAAGAAGCTTACAGCATCAGAGAATAAGTCCCTCTTCAATGACGAAGCTTTCTTGCAAACCTCAGTAACTGAGCTAAAAGTGGAACAGTAAAGCAGCAGATAAACAATCCAGAGTTGAAATGATTTAGGATCAGCTACAAGAGCTAGAGAAAGTTCTGCAAGAGCCTGTATATCAAGAAAATTGAAAGTAATCACAAAACAAGAAACTTCTGGTCTCAACCATACATAGATTAAGTCATGGAAATTACCTTTTTCATTCCATCAAGCCTGCTAACATCTTGGTTTATCAAAACCAGAGCAGTCTCCAATGCATGTTCACTATCACCCTTTCGAAGTGGATTCTAAATATGACCATGCATGCAGAAGAATAAGAAATAAGGTGAATATATATTTGGATAAATCAAGATCAAGTTTAGCATGTTGATCCATAATTACGTAAATCTTGAGGTATAAAATAAGGGTATATCTGAAAATGTATAACAATTTGCAAACGTTAACGAGAATAATGGAAAAATATATAGGAGCATGATGACAAACATTACTAGGAATATTAACAAAAACGAAACAGGATATAGTGAACAAACCCCAGCGCCATTTCTACTTTGAAAATACAACGAATGCCCGCTGCCAACAGAATAATCGACGAAACCATCATTGCCATGCAAAAAGGGCTCATCTGAAGGAAGCAGCTTTACATGTGCATTTGCAAAAACCAATGAGTTGCTGAAGATATAGTTTCGGGAAGCCCCAATTTGACGAGCAAGAGAACTGTGGTTATGAGACTCGGCTTTCAGACTATCGAAACAGACTAGATATTTGGGAGGGGTCAAGATGCCGAAGGATTCTATACAGCCCCTCTGTTTCAGGTAATTAGACAAAGATCCAGGTTGACAATCTGCACAAACGGTGACTTCAAATATCATCATACAATGGTACTCTGACAAGAAAAATCTGAGGAATGGGGACATACATACCAGCATCATCAGAACCATCATGCCCATTCACATTTCTTGAAGAGTTGCCCCTCAGATGCTGAGAAGGACATTCACTGTTGTTGCACCTTCCTCGTAGCTCATATATGCACAGAGGCTTAAATGGATCAATCTCGCCCTTAAATGTATATGAGTCAAGTTTACCAAAGCTCATGGCTTTCACAACATCTTCGGGGAAGCTCTCCTCCAAGCTTGACTTGTCTTCGTTTTGTCTGGCAAGCAAGTCATCTCCATTATGCATACTAGGAGAGCAATCATTCAGATCTATCATCTGCACATCATTCAATTTGCATCCGCATGCAGCCATCGACATTGCACTCCTAAAGACCGATGATGATGAAATAGTTGGTGTTGATGCAACCCCCCGGGATTGCATGATAGTTTCTTCAGAATCAAAAGCACAGGTACGTGAGTTATTTAAGGAACGCTCCTCGAGAGGTTGCTGGTTTTCTATGTTCAACACTGTCTTAGAAATTGTGTGATCAGGCTTCCCCAAGTCTTCTGAAAAAGGGGCAAACCATCTATATGAATCAGTAAAGATTAAAAACAGAGATCTTCTGCAAGGAAAGAGTTTTCTTGTGGTCATAACCAGAATACATGCTCCAACTCCCAGTAACATTGATACCCAAAACAATCCAAACCCCAACACTGAGCCAACCCCCCCCCCCCCCCCCAAAACACACACACAGAAAGAAAAGGAAAAGAAAAAATCGACATCCAGCCCTAATACTGGCAAAGCAAGAAACATGACGAATTAACATCAAAAATCGAACTTATCATCTTTGAATACAGACTAACAAATTACATATGGGGAAAAAATTGTGCTCTTTCCTGACAATTAGGGAAACCGGGAAAAGCACGGTAGGGCTTACAAAGCTCATGGCATACCGAATGAAAGACTATGGTGACACATGGCAAAGGGAGGCACCAAGCAACATTCCCTCTTAAGTCTTAACCCCATCCAAAGGCAGGTCTGACCAAAGCAGTCTTATAAGAAATAGTTCAATCCTTCCAACCCCCCCTCCTATGGTGACACAAGGCACAGCACAGGGGGCCCAAAAACCATTTCATTCTCGAAACAACCCTCCTTACCAATCCAACTTTTCTCTTGCCCCCACATTACTGTCCCGCTCCCATCAAACAAGCTGCCAGTAGCAGTGTTTTCAAAAACCCAAGCACATTCACTGCATCCCTCCCCGCCTCAGTTGAACAAGGACCCTAGCCAATGAACGCCACTTGTCTGACATTGCCACGTGGCACAAGTCTAACAAATGGAATATCGACATGTCACACTCTCATATTTCCTTCTCCAGTTCCATATGGAAATTGTAATTGGAGGCTGGGGGTTGAAAGTGACACTATAATGGAAGATGTTCCATAAAGGTAGGAGAAAGGAGTATGGAGGGGATGACAGAATGCTGAGGTTTGCTATCAATCTTGTTCACAAACGGCCAAAGAGGGTAAAAGCTTGGCAAAGGGGGGGAGCAATAGAGATAGGAGTAACCAAAAAGAGAGAGAAAGTGGTACGTAAAGTGCCCGACTAACAGGCAGCTAGGAAATATTCAATCAGTGTTCCCTATACAGATCAGCTTCACCGATGACTGAACTGGAAAACAGAGTGGCACATACCCGGAGATGGAAGTTGGCGTAAGAAAGAGTGTGGCAGGGTAAGGAAAATGCATTGATATGTCATTCTAATATTTACCTCCACGTAGAATCTAATGGCGAGTACAATTTATTCTCTACTGAAGGTGAAATATCACCTAAACTCCTGATGCCCTATACAGTGCACTATTGCAGATTAAAAAAAGTTACAAATTGAACAAACAAGTTCAATAACTTTCTCACAACACAATGAGCGCTTATATAATTAAGATACGAAAGTGAAACATTGTTCAATACCATCTGAGTTTCTTACCTGGAACATTTTCCTCAGCCACTCCGGCCGCAACTGATTTGCTGTCAAAATTGATGCTGCTTTTTTTGGAAGAACCAGTCACTCCTAGCCGTGAAAACAACTTTGATCTCAAATAAGCTTCAAGATATAAAGGATCCTGAGTGCTGCCAAGTGCAAAACATCTAACTGTGTCTGCATTCATATCCTTGTCACTTTCTTTAGTATTACCTTCCTCCTCATCATGAACAGATCTATGGTCCAACGGAAATGTCTCACCGTCATCTGGAGATAAATTTGGATCATTGGATGGCGAACGGAAGCCATTAGCAGCAGAACAATTGCCATGAATAAGTACATCAGATGTACTAGCATCAGGGTCACTGCATGCTTCAGAACCCAAATTGTTTGCATCCTCATTCCCAGACAACCTGTTGTGTGCATCACCATCAGCACTTTGAGCATTTGAGCCATAGCCTACTTGATTATCGGGTTCACATTCAGCTTGCAATTGATGGCTTGACGTGGGTAATACATCCAAATTAGCTTCGCAGACATTGTATGACAAATTCCATGTGTCGCCAATATGCCCATGCTGCCTGGATGTCAAGAATAAACTGGAGTCCTCCATCAGAAAAGAACGAAGCTGAGCAGAATATAGCTCCCTCTTACGATAGAGATAAGAGCAACGAGCATTAGCTTCAACTAATGCTCTTTGGGCCCTGCGGTAAGCTTTCAGAGCATTTCTTTCTTCAATTTCACATCTCCGCCTGTGCTCCTGTGCTTCTTCCAGCTCCTTATCATACAATTCCTCCATTTCAAAGTATGAATCCCCATCACGACCGGAGACCGTAGGCCTATCAAGCGACTGTAAGGCACTAGTATTGTCCGGAGATGCCTTCAGAAAGAAGATGAGGTAGGATCAGCAGCAAATAACAGGAGGGGGAAAAAGAGAAAGAAAAGTGTCAGAGCTGACTTCATCTAAGTACATACATACATTGGGACTCTCAAACCTGCTGTCTGAAACTTGCAGAGAGTGATGCTGCAAGGCACTATCAGACTTAGGTTTGTTTCTCTCATGTGCAGACACAGCATCATGACAACCATGGACCTTGTTCATATTGTTTATACTCATATCATGGTTCGGAACAGAACTTGACAATGTAATCTTGTTTGCCTGGTCTGTTTGCTGCAGTATCACAAATAAACTATTAGAAGAACTGACATGAATCTGTGAAAGAAAGACAAAATGAAGAAAACAGATGAGTAAACTCTACAATAATCCACTTGCCGTTCAAAAATAACAACAAGCACAACTACCCGTAGTTACCCAGGTCACCCCAAACATTCCAGTACGTGGTATGCAAACAGGAACATGGAATGCTACCCACAACAAATCAGGCACACAGGGTACATTGTAAGGGACACAGTTCGATCTAGGGACAAGTTAATTTTTTACTTGTTATACAAACTTGAGACTTGTATTTAAATACACTAAGGGTGTGTTTGATGGGGAGGAAAATCAGAAAATGATTTTCCCATTTTCAGGTGTTTAGTGGCCAAAAAATGAGGAAAATCATTTTCAGTGCAAATCATCCCCCCCCCCCCCCCCTCCTTTTGTAAACTATTTTTTTCTTAGGTCCAACATTAAGAAAATCCAATTTCCTCCCGGTCCATGTTACTCCTCATGGTCCAAGTTCCTCGAGTTCGCTCCTATCTCTACTGGAAACAATTCATTTCTCATCCAGCTCTTTCTCTCTCATCCGGCTCCTAATTCTCTCTCTTTCCTTTTTCTCTTTCATCCAGCCCAAGAGAGGTTTGTATGCATATAACTACCAAAAAAGTAAAAGTATCACTTGAAAACCTATTTTCCTGGAAAACCATTTTACAAGGAAAACCATTTTCCTGAAAATGATTTTCACTTGCACCAAACACACCCTAAGGTTAAACTAAATCACTTTCCAAAGGTGCATATATTTAGGCTTATCTTTTCACCTTTTCCATTATTCAAGGAAAAGTATTGGATACAAATCAAAACCTTACATCAGAAAAAAGTCCACAGCACAAAGGAGACCCACAGCCTTGGCACAGGCTCTGAAATAAAAGCATACACCTTTTGGATGCAAGGCACACTTCATATGTATATGTTACCTTTGCATGAAAATCATTCCGACATGAATGCACTAGAGAATAATAGAAGCTGTGAGTGTTTAAGGAGGTGTCTTAAGGATGAGGAGATCGAATTAGAAGGAAGACAACAAAAAGAATTTTTCCATATTTCTTTCGCTGGGATCAAAAGGCACACAAAAGGTGCACAAAAGGTGCGCTGTTTTGAATGAGCCTTGCCTCACCCTGTTTGAGGCGCCAAGGTCTGAGCCATGCGCCTCACTGGGCCTTTTTAAACTAAGATCCAAACTCAGCACTTTAATTCCCAAAATGATCAGGAAGAAAAAGGAATTGTTTATTTGTTGGCGTGCCTATTAATTCCCCATCATTAAATCAAAAAATTCAAATAATGGACTATAAAAGTGACCTCAGAAATTCGTGCTTGCAGAAGTGCAGAACAACAAGCACCTCTCAGGAGTGGCAAGATAAATAAATAAATAAATAAATAAATAAATAAATAAGGAAGTTTCCCTGGGGAAAGCCAAAAACCCTGACTTCGCTCCTCTCTGTCACTCAAGCTGCTTTACGGTGACACAAAGCTAGTCACCAAGAGCTAAGATCCTTCTCAATCATTTCCCTGCAGATAGCTAGCATCCAAAACTCGGAAATAGTTTCAGAAACAAGTTCCTCCTTGAGACAGGAAGTTATCTCACTTCTTGAACTTAATCTGTTCACTGAAGAGTCTAGCTTTTCAAATTTCAACTAGTAGACACTTTCATTTCCCCCATATCAATGAAGAAGAAAGAAGTCAGTTGATTCCTCCTTAGCAGATCACGGTATTGGCATTTCACCCCTTCCCCTTGGCTTAGGGCTAGAAAAGCGGAGCTAAGAAGAAAGGTTGCTTTCCGGAAAAACATAAATCGTCTGTATCAAATGTCATGTGAATTGCTCAGTAGTACTCTGCCACTACCTTAGCTCCTCGTTTGATCTAAAGCATGTCAGGTTGGATCTCAACAGATAGGTCTCTCGAGACAACCTTTGGGATATCCCCTGATAGAGCGACAATGCTAAATAAGCAACTTTTACCTTCATCTATCTGGTGTAAGGAAGCACGAATTTGTAATGTCTTCAATTATTTTCTTACTTCCTCCAAAAGGCTAAACCTCTTCCCAAGGCAACTGGGTTGTGGCCAAACTAGCATGCGACCCAGCTGCATTCATACCTGTTCAGCCCATTTGGGACGATCAAACTAGGACATGGATCCATAGGCCAACCCACAACTGGTAATCATTATCTAATTCTAGTCATAAAGCTAAGTTTCTGTGTATGCTATACATTTCATCAGCAACTTATCCAAAAATACAAACATATATACATATACACAAGAAAATAGAAACATGAGTGCATGACCACACCACATGGAACGACACAAATAAGGTGACCCTAGTTAACAAGAGACATTCAGATCACTGAAAACCATAATATAACAACTTACTGATTTATCCAGATGATCAGCAAAAATTGCAGTTGTTGATGGCAAAGTTTTCTCTGGAATAGCCGAAGCCTCCAAGGCTCTAGACGCCCAATCTGACAGGCTACAACTGGCACCCACGCCAGTAGCTGCAAAGGATTATGTAAATCTTCATGGACAAGAAATATCATAAACATGTTGTTCGTCCTTTTATCTTTGTAGACTTTTTGGAAACCTACAACATTGGATGTGTGTATTCTTCTATCCATACACCACCCACCCCCCCCCCCCCCAAAAGAAAAAAAAAACTCACAAACAGTGAACTGAAATACAAGGAAAGAAACATTACCACCCTGCAGCAGAGTACTCCATTCATTATGCGATGGGGGTGGCAACCGTTTTTCATTTTGAATCTGCAATTCACTAGACCTTGGCAGCAGTTCCCCCATTCCAATGTTTGTCACATGATGCAAATGACCAGATGTATTTGAAGTTGTTAAAACAATGGACTTGTCCTTTTGGCCTCTTGAACTTGGTTGGCCAGAACTATTATCAGCAAGTTTCAAGCGCTTCAGATCAGGCTCCTCAGTATCAGTGTGTACACAAGGAGGAACTGTTCTGCTTTTCTTTGACAAAACCTTGTTAGTCTGGCCCATGACATCAATGTCGCTAGATGGCTCTGATACATTTTCTTTATTTTTCTGCACTTTTTTAAGCTTCAGCTCATTCTCACGCATGGCAATCTGCTGGCGTAGATCCTGAAGGTCCTGAAGTTTGCTACTGCTGAGATCCATCTGCTTGCTCAATCCACCATCCTGGCTTGGTAATATTCTCCCAGTCACACTGGAATTCTTGGACCATGATCTTCTCTGAGCCAAGGGACCCGTGCCTTTCACATTGGATCCATGAATTTTTGTCATTGATGAAACGAATGTCCGATTTAAAGCCACTTTCTTAGTTGCTACCTTCATTACATTTTTTGCAATCCTCTGTGCAGCATCTGGTTTCACATGGGGCAAAGTAGGCGGCCTTTGACTGTAGTTGGCCACATGCGGATGTCTATTGGACGCTTGAGCTGTTTTTTGTTTTCTTTCTCCATCACTACCACTGTCATCCTCATCTGAAAAACTAATTACCAAATTAGCATTCCCACCAGGAGCATGCCATCCAGGATTAGTTGACTTCTGTAAAAGCTTATTTTTATAGAAGCCTTTTGAATAACCTGGTGCCTGGAGGGGCTTATCACATGTTCTTGCAGGCAGACTAGCTGAAACCAGCTTCCCTGTCAAAAGAAGTAGAAAGGTCAAACAGGTTCAGATTTTCCATGCCATGGACTAAGAATGCAACTTATTAAATATGGCATCAGGAGCAAAGTCTCCCCCCCCCCCCCAAACAACAAAAAAACCCCAACACAGAAAAAGAGAGAGAGTGGAGGAATATTATATACTTATATATCCATCAGAAGCAATCAACATAATGCTTGAGGAGTTGAGAAGGAGACCATATAGCAACAAGTAAATAAATTGAAAATACTGTTCGTAAGATTTATGAACTGCCACATAGATTTTATGACATCCTAAGTAATCAAAAAAGTATCTGCAAAGACACCAACAAAACCAAAAAAATATTCAAAGTTTTATCACCCTTAAGCACCAAACTCCAACAATACAACATACTCAAAAAGTAGATCATGAAATACGCTCTTTTATAGGGAAAAATATATTATATATAATACAATGCAATGAGGAGACGCTTAAAAAGGCATCAAATACATTTAATTAGAACCAAAATACAAGATATCCACAAAATCCACCACATCCAAAGAGGAAGCTAAACTTCCCAAAAGAAATTAACTTGACAAAAGTCTCTTCCTAAATAATATGAAGATGAAACCAAAACCCAACATAAAGAGAACTAATAAAAGCATAAATCTTCCAAATAACAAATGCGGTCCCTATCACCTAATAAAGTGGTATTCAGGTTTCAGAAGGCTTGCAGCCTTGCAGGTACAATGAGTGAGCACCAATTCTACAAGATTGATTCACGGCGAAAACAAGATCCACTTCACCACGGAGGAAAATTGTTACAAGATTGATTCATGTGATAGCAAGATGTACTTTACCATGGAGGAAAATTGACATAGATGATAACAAAAACATGTAACATCAATATCAATCCGCTCTACACATAAAAAAGGAACACATAATAAACAAGTTAGCAAAACCTATCCAAAAGAGGTCAATTTGTCAAGTACTACCTCCATCACAAAATATTTGTCACAATAACTAATTCCTTTGTCCCATTTTGTTTGTCACTTTTACAGCTCCAATAATTGTCATTATTCCCATTTTACCCCAAATAAGTACATTTATTTAGAATTCCAACAATTTTTCTTTTTTTTTTTTTTGCAAGGATTTTGTAGGGGTAAATTGGACAACTCTTAAACTTTTCACCCAATAACCAATGTTCCTTGGTTTTGTAAAGTTAGTTAGTGTAACAACTAAATTGGGACGAAGGTAGTAATTCACTGTTAAGTCTGTTGTTGGTTTCAAGCATAATAGTTGAATAAGCGCTTCTAACCTATATAGTTTGGTTCTCTGTAGACATTATATTTTGACATTCAACTTGGAGTGTCTTCAGTCAAATTTATCTTGTAAAAGCCAAATGGCGCACTATTAGGATTTATTAGTGCCTGATGAATTCTTTAATCTACCCTTTCTAGCAGAGAATAGAAAAATTTAAAAGAGCAAAGAAAGAAGGCCATACACAATGGGCATCAAAAAGTAATCCACAATCAGCTTAAGTGTTCTGCAAAATATATGCTCTGCCTATTAGCTAGCTATGCAACAAGCAGGCTGTTTTTTAAAGTAGTATAAGCTAATAAGCAGGTTACATCAAGAAAATTGGACATCCAAAAATTGGACATCTAATGTCCCCATCGCCAAATCAAACAGAACAAATTTGAATTTGGTAAAATGTAAGGCATTCTCCAATGAAATACACTCCCCATCACCAACAAAGCAAGTAAACACTAGTCTTGTATTAGAATGATGTAATCTTTACATACAACCTGTGACTGACACACACAAACCACCTAATGCTCTTCAGATACAGTAGTCCTCAGCAGTAAGCTATAAGAATACTTCAATTTTAATAATATTAACATGCAACATATAGGCAACATTTTGGTCAGCTAATACTCCCTCCTTCCCATGAATATCCCGTAAGTATTGTTAAAATTTCTTACTTGATTAAAAAAAATGACTTTTCATTTGATTAAGCAAACTAAGGAATAATGTGTCGTTTTTTTGTGGCTCTCCAATATTTCACAACTTTTTGGGTAGAAAGCTTTGAGTGAAGAAAATGAATTTTCATTCAATTGAGCAGGCTAATAAATGATGCTTCCTTATCTATCAGTTCTCCAATATCTGACAAGGGAACTGAACTGCACTTTGACACACTGAGACAATCTTCATCTCTTCTCATTATTCAAGAGACACTATCATTCATTCCCAGGTAGCAGCCTCATTTCCGAATTGTTACTCCCTCCATTTTTTATAACTGACTTTCACGCTATTTGAGATCTTTCTTTGATATTTCTCAGATAATATTTTTGTAAGAAAACAATATTATACTTTTCCAACAGTATTTTTTTTATCACGAATCTAACGACATTAATTCTATATGATGAATTGTTATACAAATTAAGGTATCGATGGACAAAGTTTTTAACAAGAAAACCTAGGCAACAATATTTTTAAAAAAACGGAGGGAGTATTTCAAAACCCTCATAAACAGCAAAGGCCATAGTAGTGCCTTGGGCCTTTTTGGGAGAGATGGTCATCTTTTTTCATTTTCTTTTTAAAATTAACTCTCAATACACCCAATTATTTCTGGTAATAAAGGTCCTGTACATTGGCTAAATCTAAGTTTTTAAAAAAAAGGACCTGAGGTATTTAAAGTTAACAGTCAACTCTAACTAATAAAGACAACTACTAAATCAAAAACATTACATTCTCATCGAACAATAGGAATGAGAATGAAGAACACTATTGATCTAATCCATATCAGTAAGAACAAACCCCCCCCCCCCCCCCCCGCCCCACAAAAAAAAAAAATTCGGTGCATGCTCTTAATTCTCTTTGATTTCTTGTCCATTATTAACCTTTTATATCAGTATTAGTTGCCAAAGGCAAATGAGAAACAAAAGTGTTTAAAGTTCTAGCACAAAACCTACATTAATAGAAATAGACTCCTAAAGATACCCTAACACAGCATCTACAAGAATAAAACAGTGGAACGAAGATATCTCCTAAGATCCTATTTTTACTATAGCTCTTAAACTAGTTTTGAGATAATCCTAATACTACAAAATTAGTAACTTTGGACAATAACAGATCATAGTTAATCTACTCCGTAATCTTGCATTTTGCCCTTGAATCTTCTAATTATTTGCATCACCCACAATCTGCGTAACTGGCACAACATTCCTTTGGTAATTTTACACAATAGAAAATAAGAAACAAAGCAAGAGTGAAATTCATAAGAATGCATAAAAGAGTTGGGTGCTCCTATTTCACATATCATCTTTCACCCTACATTAGCTTCCTAATAAGTAATAACAGAGAGAATTCACAGAACTGAGTGCTTTTATTCAATTCATTGTTTGCCTATATGCACCCTACATCATTTCATGAACAGAGACTTCACATAAATCCTAGCATTCAGCACGATCACAAAGACATCAGACTGCAAGCAAACATAGGTAATAAAATACAGTGGCAGACTGATATCACAGGCCTACCTGCGTTCCTCACTTGCAATGTTTTGGCCGAAACATTTGGCACGGTACTTGGCGGAGGGGCAGATATGTTGGTTGATGGTGCATTTTGGCGTGCAGGAAGTTCCTGAAAGATGGTTTTGTCAAAAACTCATATACCATCTTTGTAATTGAATGTATATGTAGAATCATATTAGAATTCTGTGCATGGTGAACATACAAAAGAGCGTTAAAAGTCTGATGTTGAATAACTACTTACGAGCATACTGCAGAACATCAATGGTTACCAACACTAAGCCATGAACTAAGCTGACTAACAGCACAGGGCCTCAAATAACATTCAACGTTTTGAGCAAAAATAGAAGTTTAAAGGGATACGAGAGGTACCATAAATGCCGAGTGAACTACCAAAAGTGCAGAAAATAACAATGTCTCAGTTAGCCTAAGGTTACATCACATTTCAGGGTAAAATAAAAGAAAAAGAAAAACAAGTAACACAGTTTCAGACAGAGCAGAAGATGTTGGCAATTAATGTAATACCCTAGCTTCTCATGGTTGCATCAGACCAAACTTTTTTGCTTCAACAATCGGTCCCTTGGCAGCCTAAACATATTACTAATACAAGGACTCCCCACACTGTGAGCATTTAACAGTAACCAAAAACACAAAAATGGATTATATATCATCCGTTTAATCCAACCTAGAATTGCACGACATAACAAGACAAAGAGCAGAAAGACATAAAACTACAGCTCTGCAAGCATAGCTACAGGACAACACCCTCAGTCTAGGTTTCAACTGGCAATGTTGCAAACTATATGAGAATACTACAACAGAATAACCCAAACAGTCTTCCATCAGCATCTGACAACCTCAAGAACAGTGAATTCAACCAACCATAGATGCACATTCAAGACCAGCACCTCATTGAGACCCCACAATCAGCCTCGCACATATAAATGTGCTGCCAAAGTAAAAAATCAGCCCCTTTTATTTCTGATTTCCATGTGCACATAAAACTGAAAACTACAGAAATTCAAGGAAACCCTCAACACTAAAACTAAACCCAACCCACCATACAGCCCACAGCCACCCTGATAAGCTCTAAATCAAAACAAAACCCACAGAAGTCAATACATTCCACACATGAACCACGCCAATAAAGGTTGCAAAACACCGTATATTTGGATACAAGTCACCATAAAAGACAACCCAGAAACTGAAATATCCGCATCGAAGATTCACATAATGACAGCGAACCTGGCACAATGTGAATGCACAATATCCAACGTGCACACAAAACAGAAAACTACATAAATTCAAGGAAACCCTAAGTACATTAACAAATACCTCAACACTAAAACTAAACCCAACCTACCACCCACAGCCACCCCCACAAACTCTCATTCAAAACAAAACCCGCAGAAAACAAAACATTCCACACATCACCGTAAAACACACAACCCAGAAACCTAAACATCGGCATCAATAAATCCGCATCGCAGATAAACATACCAACATCGAACAGAGCACAATGCGAATGCACAAAATCCGTAACGGAACAAACAAACAAACAGCAACCGACAAAAATAGAAACCGAAAGCAGGAAGAAAAATGCGGATGTTCTATAAGAGAGAGTGTACATCGACATCGACGTCGACATGGTCGTCATCAGATGAAGAGAGCTCTCCTTCTTCTCTGACCTTTGTAGGGGGAGGAGGTTGAGGGGGCTTATCCGAATTAGGGTTTAGCGGAGGCGACGCCATGGCTGCTGCTGAAGCTGCTGCTTTTTCCATCACTTGATCTTGCATTGACTCTTCTCTCTCTATTTCTCTCCCTACTCAATCTTCTTCTCTCTGTGGAATATGAAGTCCTTGCGATTTCTTCTTCTTCTTCCTCTGATGAGAGAGAAATCTGGATATGGCGGTGGAGGAGGAGAAGAAGGGGAAAGCGAGGGGGAATTCAGTGACGAATTGTCAAAGATGCCGCCGCTGATAAGACTACGGAGAAAGAAACCCCTCTTTTTTTGCCCCCACAAAGAAAAATCAAAAAGTTAATTAATTATGTTGTATGCTAAACAAAAAACAAAAAAAAATCTCAAATCTAATTTCTAGATTTCATGGCATATTAAAGGGTTTTTGGCTCAAAATAATCCGAAGTCGGAGGTCATTGGCTGAAAATAATCCAAACTCACTTTTTGGCTGAAAATAATCCAAACTTTTAACATATTTACTCGGACTAAACCGAAATCGATTTCCGACGCCAGAATGCTGACCGATCAGCTTATGTAGACATCAGTCAACGTAAATTCAAAACCAAAATCAATTAAAGAAACACATCCTCCGGCTACCCAGTTAAAATTCTGACGCCGGAAATCGATTCCGGTTTAGTCCGAGTAAATAGGTTACAAGTTTGGATTATTTTCAGCCAAAAAGTGAGTTTGGATTATTTTCAACCAATGACCTCCGACTTCGGATTATTTTGAGCCAAAAACCCTATTAAAAATCCATAAGCAAATAGGTGAAATCAAATCGGTTTAAAAGAGATAACGCTCCTCCACTATTTCAAAAAGAGAAACTAAACTCTCACCTACCACCCACCCTCTGGAACCCCAAAATTAATTAGCTCACCGGTGTCGGTGAAGGCCGTTGAGCGGTTGTCACCGGCACCACCGCCGTCCGATCCTTACATTCTCATAAACCTTTTTCTCTTTTAGGTAGTTTTTAGTCTTGTTTTTTCTGGAGTTGCAGCACGGAAGCGGTGGTCACTGGCTTTTTTTTTCAGCAAGGTTCTTTAGGGCGGTGCTTAAGGGAGGTCGGGAGGTAGAGGAAGAGGGTGGTAGCCCGACATTCCATCTGTTCCGTTGCCGGCGGAAGGTCGACCAGTGTGGGGCTCGGGGGGGCATCTTCAGGCGGTAACACATGTGATCGTCTCTCGTTTTCCTCGATTTCTTTCTGTAGAGTTGGCTTTTATTCTGTACTTGGTTTATTTTGTTGTGTTAGCTGTCTAGAATTATAAGTATTGGATTGGTTGGAGTTGTTTTGGTAGTGTTTTCATTGGTGCCTCCACGGTAGATTTGGTGGTTGGGGTCTTGTTTTGGCTGGGGTGTTTCCGCTGGGTATTAAGAGTTGGGTGTGAGGGATAGTTAATTCGGTGTGGACATTTTTAGGATGGGGTCGAATACTCCATAGAGAGTGATCTTGGATTCTTGGGAGAATGATTTTGATGGGGATGTGTTAAATCTTTTGGGTCAGATGGACCATCCTAGTCAAGTCATCCTTGTGGCGAATAAGTTTAAAGAAGAAGGTAATAAACTCTTTAGAGTTGGACAATATGCAGCTAGTGCGGTCAGTTTGTATGGGAAAGGTCTCCAAATGGTTTGTGTTAGTGAACCAACGTCCGAATCAGAGTTCCTGTTGTTGTGGGAGTCAGTTGTCTCGCTTAAGCTGAATTATGCTGCCTGTGAATTGAAGTTGGGAGGATTTTCAAAGGTCGTTGAAGCGTGTGGGTTTGTGTTAAAGTTCGAACCAAACAACGTCAAGGCTTTGTACCGTAGTGGAGTTGCTCACGCTAAGCTAGGAAGCTTGGATGAAGCGAAGACAATGCTTAACCGGGCTTTGGAGATAGACCCGTCAAATGTAGAGGTTAAGAAAGAATTAGAGTGGGTGATAACCTCTACCAAGGCACAAATCACAAGCCTCTTCTCGAAAAATGACAAGAATGAAAGTTCATCTTCTATAAGTAATTCGCAAGGAGATTCAAAGATTAGTATTAGTGGAGTGAAAGGATTGGAAAATGCGTTGCCGAGTCTGAGGCTAAAGAAGAGGAAGATAGTTAAGGAATGTGGAGTACAAGGAAGTTACTCCAAGGTGCAGGGGAGTGGAAATGTGGGGGGGGGGGGTATTAGGTGACTTCATCTTCTCCACCTAGAAAAAAACTCAATACGATGCATGGAGGATAGGGCTTGTTCAAGTTCTACACAATCTCCGGCTTTCAATCAAGTAAAGAAGGATAGAGCTGATGCTGGACCTTTTAAACAATTTAAGACAGGTATCAGGGGTGATACTTTGTCCATATCAGACAGCACGTATGAAGAGGTGTTGCGTAAGAAGACAGTCACCTTTTATAATCCAAGGAGTATAAGCTTCATGATAGTAAGAGTTGCTATCAACTCTTGTAGGAGTGGGGAGAATATGATGGTGGATGAGGATCTCTCAAATCCTATGGGGCAAAACTCGAGTTCTACGAGAGCTATAATCCCTCCGGAATTGGGCTCTGCCTCATAGGTATCAGATAAGTTTGGGGGGGGGGGGGATCCCACATGCACAGCAACAAGATGGTTTATTTAAGATTGGTGGTAACAAGGTTTTAAGGAGACGCCATACAATATGTAAGGGAGCCCGACTTGCTGCTAGGTGTCAAGGTATAGGTGTTGCGGGTACCAAGAGGAAGTTGCAGGAGGAAAGTTTGTTCTAGGAAGCTCATGTGTCTCTGAAGAAGCGGCTCAACCGAGGTGACCAGCAAGCCAGTGACCAGCCAACAGTGTGGAAGGTGCCCGATGATTGTTCTATCAATTGTCTGTTGCAGCCAAGCACTGCTCCTGTCGAATGTAGAAGTTTGGCGACTATGTGTCGTACTTTGTGTGCAGGTTTTCGCAAGGGTTTTTTCAAGAAGGTTCAGAGGCAGAAGGTTGATCCGGCCCATAGGTTGGCGAAACAAGTCAATGTTGGGAGAGGCGTCTCTAGAGCGCGATTCAGAGCCTAATCGTCTCTTTTTCTAGTTTATGATGTTATGTTATGTATGTTGTTTGTGTTGTCGTTCTGGGGGAAAAAATCGGTTTAAAAGTATTTCCTTCGTTTTCATTTATCTGTCCCTTAGGAAATTGTGTTGAGAACTTTTATCGTTAATATCTTAATTTGTATAATGATTCATCATATAAAATTAATGTCATTAAATTTGTAATGAAAAATACTATTTAAAAACTATAATATCATATTCTTTTATAAATATTTTTATTAAAAATTATTGATTAAAGACTGATACCGAAAACCATAAATGACAGATAAAAAATGGAAGGAGTATTATTTATCCTAATTGTTCCTCATTTGGTTATGGTCCCCCACCTTTCTATTATGATTTTCAAGCATGTAAGAACATGTGCAACTCTGAACCAATTTTTATATTCTTCACTCCTAGAGAGAGAGAGAGAGATAGAGAGAGAGAGAGAGAGAGAGAGAGTGGGCCCATCTTCTCTGGGTTTATTAGTCATCGGAGGTTTTCCCGACCTCCTCTGGAGGGCGGGGCTCTGGGAGCCACTACACTTAGAGAAGGCCATCAACATACTACAGCCATGAGCAACGCGAATCATAGAGGGAGACCATTCTCCATTTTCGTGCATAATATTCCACCAGATACTGATAAATTTTGATTAAAGGGCATCTTCCAGAAGGTGGGGAAAGTCAGAGACACTTATATTCCAAGGCGAAGGAGCAACTTAACTGGAAGAAGATTTGGTTTCGTCCAGGTTTGGAACCATGGAGATGCTGCCAACGGTATTCTGATGATGAATAAGAAGAAAGTTAGAGGACATGTTATATCAGTATCACCATCAAAGGAAACCATGACCAGGAAGATATGGCAAAGGAAACAAGAGCAGATGGAGCAGAGATGGGAGGTCTACGAGTTGGAGAGTGGAGAGAATCGCGGAAGCCTAAGGTCTAAACAAACCATGTGGATGATGGAAATTCACCCATAGAACTCATAAACACTACAAACCAATTTTTTGGGTTTTGGATTAATGGAGATAAACATGAAATTAAAAGATATGGACAATTCTAAAGAGAGAAACCTCACAAAATTAGACTAAGATGTTTAATCTCTAGCACAAGAACCTTCCACAAGCAAAGACTCTTGAAACACCCAAGAAATCTCACAAAGAGGGGAGGTAGAACAACCACTCACAAAGAAGAGAAATCACCAAACAATTTTCACCCAAAGGATTAACTTTCATTAATTAGGGTTTGAAAACCCACAATTACAAACTCTCCAAGTGAGAGGAATTTTCTTGAGTCTGATTCCTAAACATTCATAAAAAATCTATGTATTCTACCCTACAAAAAGAGGCTTACAAGTATATGTAAGGGAAGGGATAAAACATAACCAAAAGAGAGAAAGAAAGGATTCGACCTGTCGTGAAATGACACGATCGTGCCATATACACGATTGTGCTACTCAAAACAGCCCAAGAATGGCTTGTTCGAGAATGACACGATAGTGCTATCTTACGGCACGATCGTGCAGTGACTTCTGGAAGAATGGCACGATCGTGCGGCCTGATGGCACAATCCATAAGTCGAACCCAATAACACATTAACACCTAATGTTCTTTTTTTTTTAACTAGTTAATTTATATTATTTTTGTACTAATTTTTGGGTAGAATTTTTTTTAAACCAAAATTTATATATATATGTATTTAATTATATTAACGGTGCGGTGCCGGTTCCCCGGCGGTGTGAATATCCCAAATCGGAACCGCCCCGTTTAGTATCCGGTTTTTCCGGTGCGGTGCACCGGATTTTAAAACCGGTTTGGTGTTGCCCGTTCCCGGTTTTTTTAATCCGGTTTCCGGTTCGGTGTGCCGGTTCCAAATTTTTCTTCCCTCCCTAATTGAAGGGGTTATGATTGAAACAGTGAAGGCACGCGTATTTCGAACCTTTGAACGCCTTCACCACCTTGTGTTTATTCTTAGCGATGGTTCCGGAGCCCCTTAGAAGGCTCAGGAATGGTCCTATTGAGACCCTAGATGACATCCTATGGCACGGGGTCTTTGTAGAATGAAACACCGCTTTCCTTGATGACCATAACGACCTGTATTCACCATGAAATGGACGTTGAAACCGGGTTTGATTCGAGAAGAGGATAGGGCGGCTTGAAGCGAGCCGGTGACCATAGACGAACCAAAAAAAAAAGTGAACCGATCCCCATACGGTTCAGAGAGTCAAGAAGTTGAAGGTACTATGAATCCAGATTTTGTTGAGTGGCTGGAAAAGAGCTTACTATGCACGAGTAGTATCCTAAGGAACATATCAACTCTCATATATGTTATCCAATCTGACTTTAGGTTATGCTCTAGAATCACAACATTGTCCAGTACTAAGTTTATCCTTACCTTTGAGTCATTTGAGAGATTGGAGGAAGTAATGAATGATCCTAATTAATGAGATCAAACAACTCAAGTAGTAGTTTGATGATTTTAAGAAATGGTCCATATATGACAATGCTGATGACAGAAGAATTTGGGTTGATATACATGGTGTTCCTCCTCATGCTTGGACGTGGGAAACTTTTGAGGACTTAGTGAAGCCGTGGGGAAGACTAATTTGTCTAGGAAATTTGATTCACAATACAACGAGCTTTGAAGTTATGAAGGCTCAAATTGTTACTGATATTTGATAGATTCCATAAAGTTAAGGGAGAAATAGTCCTATTAGTTGATAACATAGCTTTCAAAGTGTTCATTCATGAAGTGGAGTCTTGCTACCAATTAGCATTAGGGGTCTATGATCCACCGAGGATTCCAACGAACAATGTTAGCGATTCTGAGGTAGAGACGAATGTTAGCGAGACAAGGGACAAGAAAGGGTCATTTTAGTCACTAAATGAGACCGTACAGGAAATGGGAGAGACTCACTTTGAGTGGGAGGTAGTTGAGGAGACTCAGGAAGTCGAACATTCAAATCTGGAAGGAGATTCGAAAGGTCATAAACAAAAGGAGGCCTTGAATAATGGAGAGAGTTTTAATGATGAGGGTGGGGTGCGAACCCAAGAAGAAACAATGAATGCGCAGCAGGGAAAACAAAACCAAGAGGAATATGGAGAAGGTGAGTTTGATTCTTTAAGTGGCAGCAGGCAAGAGCAACAAGTCGGTGAAACTAGGGGTCTGGGAAATGAGAATGAAGTAAATGAGGAGAGACATGATGAGATTGAAGGTTTGGGAACCCAAAATAACAAGGATGACTACGTGGGGAGTATTACTGCTAGTAGTAGTATTTATACTTCCCAACCACCACCTGGTTTTGAAAGGAGACAGGAAGAGCCACATGCTGAGGAAAATAATTATGTAGGTGAAGAGGAAGAAATACAAACTGAGGATAACCAAAACAGCTCCACAGTCTCGAGGTACACTGAGGAAAGTGCTGAGGAGGCAATCTAGTTTGGCAATATAATTGGAGTACATTTTCGGGGAAATCAAGCTGAGGTAATCGATAACCTAGCAGAAGAAATCAAATTAGAACGAAAGAAGAAGGGCAAGAAACAAAGAAGAAAAAACAAACTATGAAGATTGTTGCATGGATTGTGAGGGGAATAGGTTCAAATGGGCAGAATTCAATGTGAAAGCAAAATGGTTATGAGAGGAGAAGCTGGAAGGTAAGAAAGGAATTGGGTAAAGGGTCAAAAGGTAGGTGAGTCAAAAGCAACAAAGTCAAAGGCTTGTGATAGCCTTACAGAAGACAAGGAATGCATGTGAAGGGTTAAGAAGATGAGAATTACTTGCAGTGGGGTTGACACTATGTTGTGGGAAAATGTTTGGTTGACCCTAAGGGTTGACAACCCACATGACATGGACTATGATTTGGAAAATAAAAAAATTTAAAATAAATATTATAGTATTTCAAAGCACTCAATAATGGTTTAAAAAAAAAGCACTCAATAAATATCACTTATCACTCCCACGTTCCAATTCCCTATCACTTAT
The DNA here is from genome assembly GCA_029582165.1 of Portulaca oleracea. Taxonomy (NCBI): domain Eukaryota; kingdom Viridiplantae; phylum Streptophyta; class Magnoliopsida; order Caryophyllales; family Portulacaceae; genus Portulaca; species Portulaca oleracea. Next base: position 41,092,333 of record CM055872.1, on the reverse strand, counting down.
TAAATTCCTTTTTCTTTTTTACTACCTCTTTTTTGTTTAGAGTTCAAATTCAAATTTCCTTGCATACCTCAAATCATCATTACAAGATTCAATTCCTTACCCATTTCTCTCCCTATCTCTTTCTCACTCTCTCATTTCCTCTTCACTGCCTTTCTCTCTCTCTCTCTCTCTCTCTCTCTCTCTCTCTCTCACATTTCCAGATTCTTCCTCATTTCTCAACGTGTTTAGTTTTACCTCTCAAATAAAAAAAAAATGAAAAGATGAGTGAATGAAGAAGATATCTTCATTCTCTAAGCCAAAGGTGAAGAACAAACTAGCACGGTCGAGATCCAACGATGACAAATCTGGGTTTTAATGAAGAGCTGAGGAGGAAACAAGGTGGTTGGCTGTGGATTTAGGATTTGTTGAAAATATATTTAGATATAGATTTCAGGTTTGTATGCATGTTAATTTTTATTTTATTTGTAAATTTTAGGTTTTAAATCATATTACTCAGATTTTGGGTTCCAAGTTGAAAAAAATTCAGTATTGGATTTTTGAGTTGGTTTACAAGTTGAATAATTTCATATCCATGGTTTTGGGATTAATTTTCTGGGGAGTTCTTTTTTCTTGATAAATCTATAATATTTTATTTTCTCTACTTTCTCCTTATTTCTCCATATTTTCTCCTTATTACTCTATCTAATATATTTTAAACAGATAAATGGATGTTTCATTGAATAAAAAGCAATCATTTATTCATTAATATTAAAAACGGATATCATATAAAGATATCATATTACATTTCCGAAGGGGGGCGGGGGAAGCCTAATTCCTTATCATCATCATCAACATTGATGGGAGTTGATGGAGAGTCTTCCATCTTCTTCTTTTTCTTCTTTTTCTTCTTCTTCTTCATAGAGGAATTAGGAGAAGGCAGTGGCAGTTGCCTCGTGCAACTGAACTTGAATGCTTTAGCTTGTTTCTGATAGATTATATCAGGGGGTCTCCTTGCCTAAGGACTTCAAAAATCTTACTACCACACCCAGCCTCAATCAAACATTTCATAAATTCATTGACTTCATGTTTGAAGTTGAAAAACTTGGTTTGATAACCCAAGTTTCTAGCAGACATAGCAGACTTAGATGATTTAGGAGTACTCATAGCTAGTGTTTTATTTTTTTTTACTTTTGTATCTTCTATTTGTTTTGATTTTACAAAGTGAAACTAACAACAATTTATAGAGAAATTTGTGACTTTTGATATTCAACCATTAATAATATGATAACTGTTGAATTTTACACCTTTAAATTCTATTGTATTGGAGTTTTCAGTTATATGTTGAAAATCTTTGAGTTTCTAGCATTAAAAAAATGTTAGATAAAAAAATTGTTCTGTTAAAATAATTTTTTTTTTGAGAAATGCTCTGTTAAAATAATATATTGATAGAAAAATGAGAAATTATGTGAACTGAGTTGATTTTAAAAAAAATGTTTTCTGATAAAATAATATAATGATAAAAAAGGATTGTTTGTTAACTCCTAAAAAGAGGTTAAATGATAAAAAAGAAAATATTGGAATTTGAAGAGTCATAGTTATCTGAGTAATTGGACGGATAGTAAATAATATAATACAATTGATGCAAATTACTCCCTCCTTCCCATTTATTTGTCATTCTAGACATAATTTCAAAAACCAAAAAAACTTCTATCTACATTAATTTAGCTTATTGGAAATATAGAAATCTTGAATAAAATGGTGAATAAAAAAGAAAAATGGAAGAAAAAAATGTAATTAATAAGCTTAGTTTGATAAATTAGTAATTAATGTGTTATTGAAATTATAAAGTGACAGATATTATGTGAAAAAAGAAAATTAGTTAAAGTGACAGATAATATGGGAAGGAGGGACTAATATATTATCTAGGGATGACAACGGGGCGGGTCAGGGACGGGGGATTATATCCCCGTCCCCATCCCCGCTCCCAAAACTCGTCCCCATCCCGGCTTCGAGGAATGATTCTTGCCCCATACCCATCCCCGCGGATTCCCCATCCCCAGCGGAGATTTTATAAAGCTATCCAAAATCTAACCAAATTTTAATCGGACCCGATTTTTAATTGAACCCGATTTTTAACCTGTTCAAAATACAACGTATTTAACTTGCTCAAGCAATAATACATCATCCTTGCTATTAATATATATATTGAATTATGGAATTATGGAGGAGGGAAGCGAGTTTAGGTTAGAGTTTCTGACTTAAATTCGAAAATTACTACTTTATCCTTGCTATTAATATATATATTGAATTAGAGTAAAGGTTATTTGATAATTTTAAAATTTTCGGGGACGGGGATTTGGGGTTGGGGACGGGGAATTTTCCCCGGCGGAGAAAATGGGGACGAGGATGTGGAAAATTTTGTCCCCATCCTCGCCCCATCCCCGAGCGGATTTTGAAAAATCGTCCCCGTCCCAATCCCCATCCCCATCCACATTCCCAATGGGGGTGGGGATTTTCCCCCAGAGCGGGGCGGGGGCCCAGTGGGTTCGGGGGTTCCCCGCCCCATTGTCATCCTTAATATCATCATCATCAACGCTGAGTAGTTAGATGGCTGGGATAGTAAATAATATAGGAATTTTGGACGCTAATATACTGAACTTTTGGGGTATTGGATAATAATGCACTGAACTTTGACCTTAGACAATAATGCACTAAACTTTGGGGGGTGTTGGACAATAATGCATTCGAGACAATTTCGACGGTGGCGAACTTGGTGACAATCTTACGTGACAGACCGAGAAGACAAATATTTTTGGACCAATTCATCTCCCCCACCTGTTAAATATGATTGCCACCTTGTTAGCCATTGCCAAAATCATACCGAGTGCATTATTGTTCAACACTTCCAAAAGTACAGTGTATTATTGTCCAGGGTCAAAGTTCAGTGCATTATTGTCCAATACCCCAGAGGTTCAGTATATTAGCATTCAAAAACCCAATAATATAATACGATTGATGCAAATTAATGAGCACTTTATGTGGGTTGAGTAGTTGACGGATGTAAATTTATTTTTTTGCATTCTTTTAATTTTTAGCTTCTTCATTGTATAGATTAGTTCATTGTATAGATTTATACCTAACTTTTCATAATTTTTACCTCTTTGTTATTTTACTTTTTAAAGTTGCCTTTTGTTATATTTTCGTTTTAATTTTTTATAATCTTTGTATACTAATATCATGGACAAATGACTACTATATTGTATTTAGTTTTTATTTTTCGTTAGCAGAAAAATATTTACAATTTTATTTACACTATATATTTTTATAATTTTTTAAATTTATTCCATTGTTTCATTTCATATTTGGTATCTATTTTCGTCATATTCTTCAATACAGATGTTGTTCTATATTATTTGTATTTACATTCGTATTCATTAACATTTGTAATTAGATGGATAATTGGATTGTTTTGAGAATGGTGTTAGTGAGAGAACAGTTCTATAATAATTCTATAATAATAATAATAATAATGATAATAATAATAATAATAATAATAATAATAATAATAAAGTAAAAATGATAAGTTGGTTATATAAATAAAATAAATTGGACAAACAAAAAGTGAGGGAGAAAATTAAACGAGATAGAATGACAATGACCATACTTGATGGTGTGTCATGCATGGTATGGACAAAAAAGACAAAAAAGAGAACATGACAAGACATGTATTATATTGAATGTATGGTTACCCGTGAATGGAGGCAAAAATAAGAGGTGAGGCTTTTGAGAAAGAGTGGAGTACAACTTCAATTGAAAGAATGAAAAGGAAAAGGAAAAGGAAAAGGTGAATAAGGCATGGATGTTATGTTGTCCCTTGTCTAATAGCACATTTATGTAATTTATTACATGTGTTTCAAGGACATAATATAAATAATGGGAGATAATCACCACATAAACAATTTATAATAGGGTTTACTCTGCGGCTCATGGCTTCGCCGTCGTTTAAGCGTGCCGCCCAACCCTTGCCGGCTTAATCCACCGGTTGCACCTTGCTGGCGTAATTCTTAGAAGACCGCCACCATTGAATTTGTTGTGCCAGCCCCAACAATCTCTCTCGTTGGCTACTCGACACTCTCCAATCGACCACCTCGCAGCCGCCATCGGTCCCAGCCGCGACCACCTCGCAGCCGCTGTCAGTCTCAGCCACACTGATGCAAAAACCACCGCACCACATCCCTGTTGCTTGACCTTCGCCCATGGGCCACGCCAGCCAGCACCTCCAGTTCCAGATCCAGGTTAAACGTCCCTCTTTACTCCCATTTCTGTTTCATTTTGAATTTAATCAACAAATTTGATTTGAAATATGAGGGGAGGTGACTGAAGGGTTTGTGAAGGGGATAGCAGAAACGGAAATGGTGTTGGTCTTGGCTTTGGTGCTCTAAATATCTTTGTAGGCAATCTCCCGAAGAACTTGGATAAATTCGGTCTGAGAGGGATTTTTAGGAAATTTGCTTAGGTGAAGCCAGCAACAATCATTAGTAGAAGAGAAAGAACTTCAAAATTTGGGTTTGTTCAACTGTGGCGGTTTCAACAGGCAGAATTATGCATCCATCACCTCCATGGAAGAATGATAAGAGGAAAGAAAATTATTGTTGATTGGGCCAAGTATGGAAATCGTGGAAACAAAAAGAGAAATCCCGTTTGGGTTCCAAAGGAGTATTTCTCAGTCAAGCAGTCCGGACCCAGAAAAGGCTAGCTTTAGAGTTCAAGGGTTGGCGAATGATGAATATGTGGAATGGTTGCAGCGTAGCTTAGTGTGCACAACTCTTGAGCCATGAGACCTTGATGCCCTGACATCTCTGATCACCAATAACTACGGGCCTTTCTCCAAGCTGACTGCCCTTAGTGGTGTCAAATTTCTGCTTACCTTTGACTCGGTTCAAGAGATGGAAGAAGTGTGTGCAAATCCAATGGAGCTAAAGGAGTGGTTATATGAATTTAAGCCTTGGTCAAAGTATGAGACGACTGATTCTAGACGAGTATGGCTAGACATTATAGGAGTCCCTCCTCATGGTTGGATCTGGGAAAACTTCCAAAGTTGTACTCAACCATGGGGCAAGTTATTGTCTTTGGCTAGGTGTATTTCTTCATCCAACCAATTTGAAGTGATGAGAGCTTTAATACAAACTGAAGTTTTCTCAAGAATTGACGGGCAAGTCCTTCTAGACATCCAGAGTTGCTCCTACAGAGTCTTTATTCATGAAGTGAGCACGCACGTCATCCCCCCTCCATTGCCCAGGAACTCAACAGGGGTAATAACTCCGAGTCAGATTTGTCCAATGATGATGATGATCTTGATGATGTTGATGAAGTTCAACAGCAAGGCAATATTGGTGGGGTTCCTGGATCTTCTGGGTTTGCTACTTGGTCTGGTGGGCCAATTCAGGATGTTGAAGTTGAGCAGGTGCACACTTTGGACTTGAATAATCAGACAACAGTTAATGATTTAGATGCAATGAATGAGAATGATTTGCAGCTTTCGAGTGATCATTCACTCGCATCAATTCCAATTATGAATGATCATGAGCTTATGATTGAGGCAACAACTCTTAGAGGCAACTCGGTTCATGGAATTGAAAATCAGTAGAAGTTATTGCTGATGTTGAGCCACTTTCTAATGAAAACGAGGCTAGCGATCATATGAACTCCATCTCCTCTGATTGTGAGTCAGTGATTAAAGTTAGAGAATTCTTAGCTGAACAAACTACCAGATTTGGAGAGAAAAGTGGCTTCATGAGGGCAAAAAGAAACATTAATCCCAAGAAGTATCTTGGTGAAAAGTTTTCAGCAGGAAAGAGGAAGATTAAGGAAAGTGCGAGAAGAAAAGGAACCTCAGATAGGTTCATGTCATCTTCCACAGAGGGTAGTGTTCCATTCTGATAAGAATGGGACTGTGGGTCAGACAGCTTTGTGGGGATTGGTTCAAAGAGCAGTAAGGCCCTGTCAAATTCATGGGTAAATGTTATTTACTCAAATTTACCAGTTTTTACTTAAATTTACCAAAATTTATCAAAATTTACCAAAAACTATCAAACTTAAAAAAATAAAAAAATTTAATTTTGACATATCCGCATTAATTTTCCAAAAGTTACCAGAATTTACTAAAAGTTACCAAAAATTACCAAAAGTTACCAAAATTTAATTTTCACCCAACTATTTTTTACCCATGAATTTGATAGGAAGTGGTTTTTGTGTCTGATAGGCTTTGGGGTTGTGAAGAAGTTTTGGTTCTAACCTCCTTATCTTGGCAAGAGTTGACAATTTATCCTTCTGTGATTTGTGAGGGCTTTCTCTGGCTTTGCTCCACTTTTGTGATATGTTGTGTTTCTGCTTGGTTGATGGCCTTGATTTTCTGCTAGTCCAGCCACTACATTTGTCTATAGGTGGTGAGTTGGTTTTGGGTGGGTTGCTGCTGTTCTGACAGCTTCATTGTCTATATTTTGTTCCTCTAAATTGGCGACATTCTTGATGTAGACATTCAGAGGGTTTGGTGGGGTTTTATGTCAATTGGTGGCATACTTAGGGTTTTTTGTATTTTGGACCCCGAACTTTAGGGGTATTTATATTATGTACCCTTGGTTTTCAACATTAACTTTTTAGACCATAAAGTTTGTAGGCTGAATAAAAAGGGACCTTAAAGTTTGTAGGCTGAAGAAAAAGGCCCCTGTCTCATTCTTTATTTTCCTCCTATGTTTGAATTTATCTCCTGATTGACGTCAAACTTCAGGACTATGGTTAAAACTAATATTGAAACTATAATACACCTCTCTAATTCATGTCGAGGCTACTTAGACCCCTGAGTACATGGTTTTAAGTAACTCCAACATGAATAAAAGAGGTTTATTATAACTTTAGTATCGATTTTAACCTTAGTCTTCAAGTTTGATACAAATCGGGAGAGAAATTCAAAATGGAAAGAAAAAGAAAAACGGGAAACGAGTCTTTTTTTCACTTCACAAACTTTAGGGTCCTTTTTTTCAGCCTACAAACTTTAGGGTCCAAAAAGTTAAAGTTGAAAACCAAGGGTTCAGAATGTAAATACCCCTAAAATTCGGGGTCCAAACTTAGTCCTTCATCTGGAAATTCAGGATTTGGAGTGAAATCGAGAACAATTTCTCCAATGGAGTGTTGTCATGGTTCAATCTAAACTGGGTCGGGAGTGTCATATGATTTTCGTTGTTGGTTGTTATCATTTCAATATGTTTGGCTGTTTTTGTAAGCCCTTCCTTCGATTTGAATAAAAGGTCTATTGACCGCAAATTATCAAAAATAAAAATAAAAATAAGGCATGGATTTTTTTTTTGATAATTAGTGACCACTAAGCCAATTTTATTCAACTGATCGAAAAATGCCATAAGCACCGTACAAAATCTCAGCCCACAATTGAAAATTGAGCTAAGTAAAATATGCTCCAAAAATTAACAAGCCACGATATACAAAGGCATAATTTGATTGTCAATCCCCAAATCTCTTCACATGCAATCCTTCCAAAAGGCTGTCACTTGCCTCAAATTATGCTGCTTTTCCTCATCTTTCTTCTGACACACTCCACCTTTCTTATTCCTCCATTCCTTCTCTTTTCACATCATATGGATCAATTACTCCCTGTACTCCATGACATGGATGTTTTGGTAATATTAACTAGCACCTAGCATTAAACATGTCAATTCGGTCGGTTGGGCGGGTTTCGGGTTGGTCATATATCGGGTTCGGGTAAATATGGATCGTGTGTATTTCATTCTCGGGTAAATACGACCGGTATATTTCGGTTTCGGGTCAACCCAACGATTATGATTGCGACATTTTTTCGTTTTTTCTTTTAAAAAAATTGTCTCTAAATATTATTTTTTGTACAATATACATAATATATGATTATCTTCTAGTAACGATAGATAATTGTAACTATTTTGACTTAAATTAGAGAAATAACAAATAAATAAATTGCGCTTATAGTTTAACGTTAAGAATACAAAGAAAAATCATAAATTCTAATAAAGTTGAACTTAAAAAATTAAATTTTCGGGTCAAACGGCGCGGGTGTTGTTTGACCCGCTAATTTTCAGGTTCAGTATACTTTGGGCTTAGTTGAGAAAATCGTATTCAAAACCCAAAAACGTGTTCGGGTGGGGTCAGAAACTGTCAGGTCTACCTAGCATTGTTGTGATACAAAATTGTTGTTTTAATTTTTTTTTTTGAAAGCAATTGTTGTTTTAATTATCAAAAGACCTCATTACTAGCACATGAAATTGTTGCTATGAAGAATTGAACATGTGACTTGCAGAATGCAATTATGCTATTGTCTTGCCAGATGACATAAGTCATTTCTCCACTTACTTCTAAGATCATTTCAATAATATTCAGTCTCATTGTCATTAATTAATTGATTTTTATTCACATTCATTTTCTGATTAATTGAGTGTAGAATTATTACAACAATAATAATACTCTCCTTCCCATATAATTTGTCACATTAGACATAATTTCAAAAACCAAAAAAATCACCTTCAACATTAATTTAGCTCATTGGAAATGTGAAAATGTTGAATAAAATGATGAATAAAAAAGGGAAAAGGTGAATAAAAAAAGAAAAATGAAAGAAAAAGATGTAATTAATAAGGTTAATTTGATAAATTTGTAATTAATGTGTTATTGAAATTATAAAATGACAGATATTATGGGGAAAAAGAAACTTAGTTAAAGTGATAGATAATACGGGAAGGAGGGAGTAGTATTAATGACAATGAGAAATAATTGAGTTTTAGTAATATTCACGCTTATATTGGTTTATTCCTCTCTTCTTTATTCATTTAATTGAATTTAGGATAATAATAATAATAATAATAATAATAATAATAACAGTGATTTATTTAAAATTTTTGTTATATAGAGGTAGAAAATAATATTCGAATAATCATAGTTATTAAACTAAATAAAATTTTTGTTAGGATCCCGATTTTAAAATCCTTGCGAATAATACATACCTTTTTCATTTTTAGATTGTTCTATATGAGTAGAGTTTAAATTGAAAAATGTACATAGACATGTATTATATAGATTTAGTTACATTAACACCATCGAAGAACTATATATGAACAAAAGTGACTAATATAGAAACTGTTGGAATTTTGTGTGATTTAAAATTAATCTTTCAAACTATTAACATTGGTTGATGCCCACCTATACAATCGGTAGTAACTTTTAGTTACGTACCATCTTTTGGGCTCACTCAATTATCTAATATTAGATTGTATAAATTATTTCCAACGCTTTTATTTATTATTTATTGCTCCTAATTTTGGTTTGACTGGGTCTTAGGTTGTTGAGGTTGAGCTTTGAAGGAGTTTTAGTTAACTTATTTTTACTATTACTAAATCTTTTATTGTGTGGCTAGCATTGTTTATCTCCTATTTTGAGTAGCTATGCAGCAGATTTCCAAGCGGTTTTAATCCCAATTCTGTTAGCTAATTGTTTGCCATTTTTGGAGCCAATTATCTCCCTTTTTATAGCCTAGTGGTTTGGCTAATTTGAAAAACAGAGGGATTAAAAACAGTGAATTGGGAGGTAGCCTCAGGCTACGTTATTTGATAGAGTTCTATCTATTACTCAACTTTGTCATTTCTAAAATATTACTCCTCGAAAGTATTTGTAAAATTATGTCGCTAGACTAGTAATTTTGAGCATTGGGTATCTATTGGTTCGAGATTCTCTCTCGCTGCATCCGAAGAGAATCGACGGGTTGTCGAATCTTGGGAGAAGGCCGCATCTGAATAATTTTACCAGTGCAGTGGGGGCATTCCTTCTCTAAAGAGAGTGTTCTTACACGCTTCGACCCAAGCTAATTCTAATCCCTTTATCTCCTTTCTCTTTATTCATAATTTTATTGATGATGTATTGTACAAGTTAATGTAATTTTCTATGTATTCGACATGTTTACATGAATGATAATATTGTCGTTATATGTGTGTTGGATTCCAAATTAATAGAAAGTTCTCCACTGTGTTTGAGTTTCATTTTTCGGAATAATTTTCCAACATAAACAACTAGTGATTAATATTATATTACTTGATTTATACGAACTAAAGTCTCGATTCGAAGCTCTTTACATTTTAAATGGGGATTCCTTACTTTTTCATTATATTAAATCTAAAAACGAAATTGACCAAAACCCGGTGGACACATTTGAAACCCTTATGGGTACACTGGGAATTGTTGGGGAGTAGCAGATCTATGTGGCATGTGAAACCCTTGGGGAGATGTAGATCCAGGTGGCATGTGAAACCCTTGGGGAGTAGTAGATTGATGTGGCATTTCGAGTCCTTGGTGAGCATTAGATCCATATGGCATTTGGAAACCTTAGGGAACATTCGATCCATGTGGCATTTGTTGTGAGCTCATCCTAGCACGGGGTCGATCATTACCATAACCTTTTCTCCTTGACGGTTTCCTGCCTCGGCCCCTTTTATCAGTAGGGTCATTCACGGGGTCAGAGTTATTGCTGTTGATATTGGCGTTGGCATCCCTTTGTGAAGTTCCCTCCATGACTAGCCTCCTACAATATACTCTACCGACCTTGTCCATGCATCACGACACGACCCCATTACTATCCCCTATAATGGATGTTGCTTTAAGCCCCAGTTCCAAAATAACAGTCATCACCTCGTCATACAGTTTCTCGTTCGTCATAGCTAAGGAGGAAATAGGCTCGAATGCACTTTGCAGTTTCTCGCACTTGATCATTTCTTTCGGTTTCTCTTTTACCAGTCGGTAGTAAGGAACTGGAATTTTGAGATGTTTTCTTGGCAAGTCCTACCTCCACCGATCCAAAATGTACATCTTTGGGACGAAATCCAGCTCTTTCTCATGGAAAACACGTAATAAATGGCAGCACATAATTCCTCCGAACTCAAACTTCTTACAGTCACATCTCATTTCAAACGTCTCTTTATCTACTTCGACCAAAAATGAGGATTGTTTGATGGATCTTGATCGTGGCCTCTTGACAATGACCTCGTAAATATACATCTTCTCATTTTCGTGTGTCTTTTGGCCATTTCTGTAGATCATGTCTTTCAACTCCTTCTGGAACTCAAGGAACTTATTTGAAGTGTATAACTGTTGAAATACTTGCTCAAAAATATAGTATGTGGCACACTGGATTGGTTTATCCTTCGACCGGATTGTTTCCTTGTCCTCTTCTCTGACTCTCTTTGCTAAAGCAAATCCAAATTGCTCCACAAATTGTTTCAAGGTTGTGTTGACATTGATGAAACCTTTGAAAAAGAAGTTCATGTCCTCGCTTCACTAAGTGTTAGACATTCCTGCCCATAACTCATTTTTGAAGTAAACAGGCACCCACCTGTGCCTTTTAGCATACATATCATTGCAGCAATTGTAGTTCTACAGACCATACGTGTCAACCCACTCTTGTCAATAGTTTTCAAATTCTTCAACAGTAATATAATCATAAAGTGTATACGTGAGTCCTCGGAGAATATCTTTTCTTGCACAGATCTTCTTTGCATTCCTTATTACATGCCATATGCACCATCTATGTGTAACGGTTGGAAATACCTTTCTCACAGAATTGCCTGCATCCCCAATAATTAATTTTTAAGAAAGTCATATATAAACCCTATAACGTGGAATACTTAAACAAGTATAACAAAAAAAAAAAATCTTACCAATGGATTGACATTGATCAGTTAGGATTGCTTTTGGTGCTTTTCCTGACATACACGTCAACCATGTCTCAAATAACCAAACGAAGTTCTCAGCTTCTTCTCCAGCCAACAATGCACAACCAAGCAATATGGACTGGTCGTGATTGTTTACTCCAATGAAAGGAGCGAATGGCACCCTATATCAGTTAGATACATAAGTAGTGTCAAATGACACCACATCTCCGAAGTCCTTGCAAGCTGCTCTGCTCCTTCCATCGGCCCAAAAAACATTCATCGGTGTCATATATGTAGAAAAAGTTGGAGTCGCTGGACATCATCTGCTGAAAGTGTAGTCTCATTGCCACAAAGTCACCGTCTTGTAAACTCAGTCTCCTAGCCTTGCTGATTACGCTGCGACAATCTCTCTCATCAAAAGGAACTTCATTGTGGCCACCATATTGCACCAAAAATGAATTGTAGTTTTTGGCGATTGGTACACCTGTTGTGTCGTTGTCTACAATCCTCCTCTTATTTTACACACTAACGTACTTGTAGTTCCGCATGAATCTGGAATCTTCCCTAGTACAAGTGTGGTTGTGTTCTAGGACGACTTTATTCAACTTCCATGAGCCGTTTGATTGGAGCGAGGTGTTTACTCTAAATCCACATCCGGTTGAGAAGTGATAGCTGCTCGATTTGGATTTGTGGACTTTGACTCGAACTTTCCCTCTTTTGAGCAAACCAATCTCAATTTTTTACAATCATTGTAGTCTACTATGTGTGCATTTCGTTCAATGACACCTTCTTTCGTCGTTCCAGATCCTCACTGATTTTCTCGAAACTTCTAAACCGTATTTGAAACCCTTTGACATGCGAATATTCATGCAAGTAATTAAGAAGTTCCTCGGGCGATGCGAATTCCATCCCTTGAAAAGGGTTGATAAGTGCTTCTTGTATATATGAAAACTTGGTTGTTTTGATGAGAATTTGGGGAATATTTGACATGATTATATTATTTTATGCCCGAATTTCCCATATTACGCTTGGTTTGGAGTTTGGTGAGTTTTGTAGGTAATTTGTTAAGAATCGATGTAAACCGAGCCAAAAATCAAGTACAGATCCAAGTTATGAGCATAAAGGACCAAGAAGTGTGAAGTTGGATCACCCAAGGCCCAAACAATGGCCCAAAGTATTCCTAGGCCCGAGATAGAGGCGGCACGGGTGCTCAGAACTTGGGCTCGGGTCGTGTCTTTGTCCAGAATGTGAGAAAATGTGCACAGCACAGTGACACGGGTAGTGCCTGGGTGGCACGGTCCGTGTCAGTAGGGGCACGGTCCGTGTCACCCCTGGCGCAGTCCGTGTCGCTTGCGTCTTTTCACTTCCAGCGGTTTCAAGTTGGAATTTGCCTATATTATGTTGTTTTTCGGCTGTCTAAGGGGGCAATCATCATTCTACAATACTCCATTCCATTCCATAACCTAACCCTAACCTATCATCTTTCATCATCCATAATCCATTCACCATTGAAGATTGAGAGAAGATTGAAGATCGAAGAGCGAATCCAATACACTTTGAAGTGGAGGAGCAAAAGTCCTCCATTGTTGATTCCTAGCAAGATTGTTCTTCCTTTGGTTTATTTCTCATTCTCTCATAGATTTTTACATGCTTTCTAGAATAGATTTCAATTGCTTTGTAGTTGCAAACATGAGTAGTGAGTAGTTCTTTTTAGTTTGGGGGATGAACCTTTGAAGTTGGTTGATGAATTGACTTTGTTGAATTGAATAGTCATGAATTTAGTTTGTTTCAATCTATTTGGCCTTTGAATTGAATTGTTATTGCATTTGCTTGATCACCAATTGCATGTAAATAGGTTGTTGAATGAAGTACCGAAAGGAGAAGTTTGATATCCCGAAACCCTAGGCTAAACTAATTAAAAATTGTCTAGACATAGAAGTTTTTAATTAGGGTTCTTGTGATGATTAGATCTTTAACCATGATTAAATCAAAATAACCACGAAAGTAGGTGATTGGTTTGTCTTGGCAATTCGATCTAGTGATAAAATCTCATTGCGAAGTATTCTACGCGATTATCGAACCTTGATTGTGCAAACTAATGAAATGAGTGTTCAATCCATATCATTGATTCGTCACTTGACTTAGGTTTTATCCCCTGAACGTCTTTTTCTTATTGATAAATCCAAGTAAATTGTGTGAATATTTGTTTGTTTGCTTTGAGTAGTGAATAGAAATAGAATTAGTTGTTTCAAACAAAAACCCGATCGACTTAGCAATCAACTATGAGGCTAGTTTGGTGCGTTGAAAGGAAAAGTCCCTGTGGGAACGACCTTGATTAATGCTACAATTTCACCCGTGCACTTGCGACCTGTCAAGGGTCAATGATGTCATCCGTACTGTCACACTTATGATGGCCGCTCGATCCATAATCTACCTCAACATCGGTCGTATCATGATCCACGTTATCTCCGAATAACTCATGAAGGAGGTCGTCATATTTACGAAGATCACTCGACCCATCATGTGCCTCAACACCGCTCGTATCATGGTCAAAGTCATCTCTCAACAATTCATCTAATGGATCATCATCGCAATCAATGTCACTTGGAGGAATCTCATCGTCGTAGTACTCATTTAAATCTATTTGCCGAGATCCCATGATGATGACGACGAAAATCTACAAAATAGCACCACGCGACAAAAAACCAAACTCATTATCAATAAAATAACTATAAAAAAAACTAATCGATAAATTTACAAAACAAAAAGAAATAAATAAAATGGAAGGTCTTTGGTATTCGTAAATTCTCTAAAAAATTCAAAATTATTTATATACGAGTTCCCTTTAGAAAAATGCAAGAATATTTAAAAATATATGTAGTACGTAGTATATTTCCTTAAAAAAAAAATCTGTATTTCCTCTAGTAAAATGCAAAAATATTTAAATTCCCTAAAACATATGTAAAAATTATAAGAGATTATATATGAGTTGTTGTAAATTTCAAAATTATTTTTTAAGTTTTACTTGTTAATTAGTTTCAATTAATTAATGTAAATTATTACTGATTAATTTCTAACATTTCACTTATTTGATGTGGTATAAAAACGTTTCAATATAATGAAAATTATTACTGATTATTATTTTAAATTTATTTATTAAATAAAATAAGTTTATTTTCACATTAATTGTGAATGACAAGTTATTATGTGGTACCAAATTGAGTTACTTTGATCTATATGTTTTGTAACACTCTTCCAGTAAAAGTTGAAAATAATATGTTTTTCTATTTATAGTATGCAACAATATCATTTTTTTATGTTCTTCCAACCTTTTTACATTTAAAAAATTATTTTATTTTAAGATAAAAGAGAAACAAACTAAAGTTCCCAAAATATATGAGCTTAGACAAAATATAATTGAGTTTTAGTACTAAATTTAATGTGTATGATTTTTTTTTGATAAGTAGAGGCCTCAAGCCCAAATTTATTCATCAAAATATAAATGCCAATGAGCACAATAACCAAGCTAAAGGCATTGGTTTAGTGAGTCACCCACAAAATGTCAGCAATAGAAAGTGCTGCCTATAGATACACCACAAAACAAATAACCCACTTATAGCTACCTAGTTGTACTTCATGCAAATAAGCCCCACATGTCCACTTGCCTTTTCTAGCTAAGCCAACCCCAATTGCCCATACAAAAAAATGACTGGCCTTGCTTGCATTTACTCTTCACACCCATTTTCTCAGGCCTGTCTCCATCACTGTACTGTTGCTTCCCAGTGTCCTTCCCTCCATCTTCTTCATTCATGCTAAAACATATTGTCCAAATTACTTGAAAATGGTAGGGATTTGATTGAAGTTTGCTGTCAAAAATTCCAATGAATACTCCACCTTCTCCTTCCAAACTGATGCCCACAAGCATATACGTCATTTAATAGATTGCAGTAGCAACTCTGTCTTTCTCCTGCTCTTCAAATATCACAGAATTTCTGTGATTCTAGATTGACCAGATGATGGCAAAGCAGACAACCTTCCATATGTTCTCCCTGATCTTGTTTCTAATGTGTATGATTTTTAGTATGAATTGCTAATATTCAAATTGAATTTTTGTGGGATGATGTTGTTGTTGTTGTATGATTTTTAGTATGTAGTAGTATTTTTTTTGTATTCATCCTTAATATAGGTGTGCATTATTAGTGTGTAATAATAGTATTTTGGTATGTATTATCACTATAATTTTTGGTGTGCATGTGTTATTTTGATAATCAAATACAAAATATTTTAAACGGTTATTAATAAAGAAAAGAAAGTAAACAAATGAAACAAACACCAAAGATAGATCATGAGAAAAACATTAATAATAACAAGTAATAATTTGAAAAGGTGGAGATGAAAAATAAAAACTGAAATAAAAGTACATAGAAGAAAAAAAATTATTAATTTCAACAAAACTTGAAATGATAAATTATGGAGAAGAAAATAAAAATACTAAATATGAATAAGATTTTGGTAGGATTGTAAGATATATAATGTTTTTTTAAAATGAAAATATGATTGAAAGAATATTTATTTCAATTTACTATCACTAGTCTCGCTGACGGCGCGTGCTTCGCACGCGCTCACTTGACAATTATAAATATAAATTTGAACATGTTAATATTAAATAAAATTTTTCTACATAATTTAAAATTTAATTAAAATTTTAAGTTTTATTTAATTATAATTTAATTTAATTTTCTTTTAATTAAAACTAAATATAATTTTATTTGATTCGATGGTAAATTATTTGTTTATGAAAATATACAACAAAAATCAAAAGTAATTAAACATAACTAATTTAATTAAGCGGTATAAAATGAAAATTTTGTTTAGACTTTTCCTAAAATATTTCATATGAATACAAGTATCAAACTAAAGGCATTGTTATTTAATGACTAATAGTTTATGATACACATTGAAACTATGTTGCAAATATGGCAAAATATAGTTATATGGTGCAGCTTTGGGTGTTTAAAAGCATGGCTAAAAGGTCCTTATAATCAAATCACATAGCATACAAACTATCTTTTGTAAATCTAAAAGGTTGTATTTCCGTGTACAATGAAACTAAACAGTTATATATTTAAGGAATATTGATTTATTATTAGAAAAAAATAATGTTATTTATAATTAATATTCATTCATATCTACGGTTGAATAATTTCCAATGTAGGAACAATATATAATTCACTTTGCCTATTCTTATATTCATGTGCTTATATCCGTAATTTTAAATATAGTATCAAAAGTTAAATAAACAATAAAATCATAAATGATTAGCTAAACATGTTCTTTTTGATTGGATAGGGTTTAGATTGTACCGAAATTAATATTATCGGCACCATACAATAAAATTCTATCTTTAAAAAACACAATTAGGTTTAAAGGATTCACATATAATATCTATACGATTACTTAATATTTAATTAGGCATCACAATATAATTAGGATATCATGTTAACCGAAATTAATATTATCAGCACCATACAACAAAATTCCATCTTTATAAAACACAATTAAGTTTAAAGGATTCACATATAATATCTATACGATTACTTAATATTTAATTAGATATCACAATATAATTAGGGTATCATGTTAAAATTTAAAAGAGGGAATAAATTAAAATAAGGTAGTAGCTCTATTCCTTCGACTGATTATTCGATTGAAAACTTCAAATATAGATTGCAAATAATAGTACTACTAACAACAACAAGAACAACAACAAGAAGGAAACAAAAGTAAAATATGTACCTTTTGATGAGGAAGAATGATAAATATGCATTGATAATAATAATAATAATAATAATAATAATAATAATAATAATAATAATAATAATATAAGTGTTGGGATTCACCCATGAGTAAATGTCCCACATCGAAAAAGTAAAGAGAAAACACATGGTATATAAGTCAAGTGTGCTACTCCTCTTAACACCAATTGGTTTTAAGATGAAATCTCACTTAACTTGTGTACCATGGGCCTTGGTTGAAGTGGGCTGCCGCCTTGGATCTCCCCAACAATAAGGATAAAATGGAAATTAATATTTAGCATCAAAGGTAAACAAGGAAATTAATAATAATAATAATAATAATAATAGTAGTAATGTAGTATAATAATAATAATACTAATACTAATAATAATATAATGATAAAATGGAAATTAATGTTTAGCATCAAGGGTAAACATGGAATTCAATATTTGGGACACTTTTAGTCTTAGCTTCTTTTACGATGAGGGTTGATATCAATATGATAAAAATATTTGAAAGATTTAACAATATTTTCCACAATCGACGGTTAAGATCAGTGCATAAAAAATTATAGTAGACGGACCAATTGTTAAAAAAATGATAAACACACCCCCACACGGATTGCTGATGCGTCAATCTCATTTGCAAAATAAAAAATAAAAAAATAATATCAAATTTGAACCCCTCGGTACGTAAAAAAATAAAAAAAAAGGCAGTTGGCATAATAAACGTACATTGCACGCCTCTTCCCCCACACCCCCAAGTCTCTCCTCTCTTCTTATAGAAATCTAATTCATGGCAATATCCAAAATCTAATAATGGTGTTGTTTGGTGGTCGACATAATTCATGGCAAAAGAAGAGGTAGTCGACATAATTCATGGTAAAAGAAGAGATGGAAAAAATTTCGTCTTCCAGTTTTTTTTTCCCATTTTTAGGATTTAGATTTTAGTTTATGGTTTATTTGTATAAGTTTCAGGTTGTATGTTCAATTTTAGCTTTAGATCTATAAGTTTGGTTCTAATTTACATTTCAATTTTGGTTGAATGTTCAAATTTTAATGTATATATTCAATTTCGATTTTCTGGGTTTTCAGTCCTAAGATTTTTGGGTTTTTGATTCTAAGTTTGAGTCGAGTCCTTCATTTCGATTTTGGTTTTGGTGACAAAAATTAATCGAAAAATTTGGGTTATCAAATTGTCTTCTAAATATTTAATATCCTTCTGGAAATCTAATTTGCTTTCTAAAACCTTAAAACCTAAATTCATTCAGCATACTACTCGATTATGACATTACAGAAAAAAACATTGTTTATTTTAGAAAAGGAAATTGAGATAAAAGGAAGATACATACCTACCAAATACCAAATTCAAGCCTTATATTTAGAGTTAAATTCTTCGTTCTGGATTTTTTCCTTCTAAGCTGTTGTGTATATATAAATTATTATGTGGATAATTTTTTTCTTTCTAAAATCTTACAGCATGGAAGACAATTTATTTATAGTTACATGTGAATAATGTTTTTGTTTCTAAAGTGATTTGTGAGATTAAAGGCAACAGATAGTTTGAAAAATAAGTTCCTTATACATGCTATTGTCATTGGTTATCAGTTTGGGTTTTTAAGATAGTAAGAAAAAGTTATTTCTTTTATTGCTGGTAGATAGTATAAGTGAGTGTTGCCTAAAAAAAAAGATAGTATATGTGAATGAATATAAATAGTATTGTTTATTTAAATAATAATTAAGATACATGCAATATTATTTGTTTGAACTAATTTAATCGTTAAAAAATATAAACTAGAATAATTGTTTTATTTTAATATCTAATTAAGTATTAATTTATTTAAACTATAATTAAGATACATTTATACTTTTGTAAAAGCAAGAGCATTTGACCCAGATTTTATAATCCCATCA
Source organism: Portulaca oleracea (assembly GCA_029582165.1). Taxonomy (NCBI): domain Eukaryota; kingdom Viridiplantae; phylum Streptophyta; class Magnoliopsida; order Caryophyllales; family Portulacaceae; genus Portulaca; species Portulaca oleracea. The sequence goes on along the minus strand of CM055872.1, from coordinate 41,072,911 downwards.
TATTCAATTTCACCCCACAAATACAAGTTCAAAAAGGCAAACAAAGTCAAGTTGATTACAATACAATATGATACAAAATGAAAAGGTTATAAAATATTATACTACGTACAAAACCACTAAAAGTATCAATTATCAAGGATATAATAAAAAATATGAGAATATTATAAAATTTCACCACACAAACAATCCGTTAATTAGATATATGATACAATATGAAAAAAAATTATAAAAATATTACAAAACAGATCTGACACATTAAAAGTATTATACTACAAATATCAATTATCAAGGATAGAATATAAAATATTTTCAAAATATATTTAGGAAATAATAAATGAGTTGTTATTTATTACTACCTCTTTTTTGTTTTATCTGTCGCCTAGGGAATTGTGGCGAAAATTTTGACCGTTAATATCTTAATTTGTATAATGATTCATCATACAAAATTGATATCATTAGATTCGTAATAAAAAATACTATTAAAAAAGTATAATATTATATTTTTCTATAAAAGTTTTATATTAGAAATTATTGATTAAAAATTGGCACAAAAAACCATAAATGACAGATAAAAAAGAACGGAGGGAGTATTACCTAAAAATTTTGAATTTTGGAAATGAAATCACATAAATTCCCATAAAAAATTGAGCACATGGGAAAGAGAAAAAAAATTGATTGACAAACCTTATAATCTGCCACATCATCTGCCAATCTGCCATATCATTTGCCAACTCAAGGGGGTTACCAACCCCCAGGGTCAATGTATCATTCTCCTTATGGTGTGAGGTTCTAGTTTGACCTCTTGTTTTTCCATAAGTATGTTATTTGGGTTGTGTGTGGCCTGACATTGGTGTGCATGTTTCCATGAGTGTATACAGTACTAAATTGTCCAATTTTTTCATTGTGGGCTGGGTTTGTACAATGCTTTTGGCATGTTTTGATTGGTTGAATAAAATTGGCTTAGTGGCTGCTAATTATCAAAAAAAAAAAACAGGTGCAGAGTAAAACTTTTCTGATGGAATTTTAATGGATCTCATTTTTTCTCTCTCTCCTTTATCTCTCTCTTCTTATCTCTATTTCTCTCATTCTCATCATCTACTTTCACAATAGAACGAATGTTGTATGTGAAAATAGATGATGAGCAGGATAAAGATAGAGAGAAAACACAAAATTTTATTGAAAAAATCCACATTACACTTGGTTTGTGTTGTGTTATATGGGTGATGTAGAAAGCAAAATAGATAGAAACTTCTCTCCCTTGATCACTTGTAATGGGTTTAATCTAGGACCTTGGTTTTGGCTCTCACATTAGGGTTTTATAGCTCATCTTTCCCTCTCATTTCCTATGTATATGAGAGCTTAGGAAAAAGGGTGAACGAACAATACAATGGTATTTTGAGACCAAAAATATCTCTTTAAAGCTTTATCCTTTCATATGAATGATGGTGGTTGGTGGGTAAAGACCTTTAGAGGAAAGGTGACAATTTTTCTTTAACCTTCTCCTTCTTGGTTTCCGTGGGTTATTAATGGAGTCTAGTTGGTGATTATTGCCTCTGGGCTTCTTTGTGATCATAGGTCAATGTGGTGAGTATATTACTCTTTATCATTGATCATATCTTTACTTTTTTTCTTACTTTGCTGAGCTACAGTTCTATTAATGTATCTAAACATTTGTTGGAAATTTTGGCATGAATTCACCTTGTACCATCAACTTGCCTACCCTCATGTCTGACATGCTCACTGAACAGGTTGTCATCAACGCACATCAGTGATTGTCCTCCACCCACCTATTATGCCACACTCCTGATTTTGTTTTATCACCAACCCTCCAAATAAGTCCCTCTTTTAGGGAGGATTTGACACCATGAATCCTCTTCTACACATAGCTAGTATTAAAACGCAAATAAAACTCAATGAAGGAAGAGTTAGGAAAACACTTGCCTTTTAAAACTTGTGACATTAGCGACTCTAGGTTCATGAAGATCCTTCAAGCCAGCTTGTCTATGGGCTAGGAGCGTGTCATTGAAGACCTATAGTTTTCTGAATCTCATACCTCTCAAGCACTTAGGTTGAAAAATTTCATCCCAACTAAGCCAATGCATCCCTCCACCTTATCTTGAAGAACCCCACCAAAACTTTGCCTCCAAATTGTCAAGCTCTTTTATTTAGGTTGACATCTTAAAGTAACTCATGAAATATGTGGGTATAGCTTATGCGACTGCCTTAATCAAAATTTCCTTTTCGGCATTAGATACGTGTCTTTGTTTCCACCCTTGTAATTTCTTGTAATAACCCAGAGAAAACCACCCCCCTTAATACGTTTTAGTTAAGCTAATAAATCAATGTAACGCCCCGAAAATTCAATTATAGAAAAGTCAAAGTCAAACTAACGTTAACAGACAAAATTTAGCGGAAGACTCAAACTCTTATTGTGCGTCACTGCCGTATCCCCGAAGGAATACAAGGCGAGAAGGAAAACTACAACTGCCTGTCAACGGCAAACCAACTAACAACTCATACTCAGAAATAAACCTCAAAACTAACTTCAAGTCTTTCAAAAAGAAACACAACATAAAAGATAGCTTCTAAACATGTCGTCCTCACTTCTAATTCCCGTCCCCAGCATATAGATCTTCACCTGAAAACAAAACATTTCAAAAAAATGAGGGGGAAATCTCAATAATGTCTACCCCTATCGTTAAAAACAAGTTAAGTTCATTTCAATTCATTTGAGGGAGAGGGAACAAGTCAAACCATTTCGCAAACCTTTAACCCAGAACTGTTTTCCTCAAACCAACCAATTCATATTTTATTATGCGGGCGGGATATCAAATCCCATAAAGTAACAAATATCAAACCGGATCCCAGATCCTTTGCCTACCACAGGCTACGACCAGAATTATCAAGAGTTCACATTTCCGCCTACCATATGCTACGACCAGGGTGCCAGACCCTTTGCCTACCACAGGCTACGACCAGGATCCCAGATCCTTTGCCTACCATAGGCTACGACCAAAATATCAAGAGTTCACATTTCCGCCTACCACAGGCTACGACCAGGGTCCCAAACCCTTTGCCTACCACAGGCTATGACCAGAATATCAAGAGTTCACATTTCCGCCTACCACAGGCTACGACTAGGGTCCCTGACCCTTTGCCTACCACAGGCTACGACCAGGGTCCCAGACCCTTTGCCTACCACAGGCTACGACCAAATAAACCCGCTTAATATTTCACTTGAATTATTAGTATCTTATGCAAAGCTCAACTCACAGCTCTCAAGTCAAACCCAACCCAGGTTATCAAAACCAATAATAAAACCACGCATAAAAGACCATCTCAATTTCCTCAACTCATAAATCAAAGACCACAAAAGTACAAACAGTTATCCAAAACAGATGGTCACATTTCAACATAAAGTCCCCTTTCAGGATGCAATTCTCAAAATAGATTAGAAAACATTAAAACACATTTAAAGGGCATCCCGGTGGGGATTAGAGCATAGACATTACCTGGTTAACGTCACTTCACAGCAAAAACGAACACACTTGAGCTCACTAATGACGCGAATTAGCTCGGGCCTAAAATAGAATAATTATTCTAATCAAAACGTGCCCTTTCGAAGTTAGTATTAACTACCTTCTACCTAACCCTCCCCTAGGAACACTATAGGTTCCTATCAATCATGAATTTACTCTTTAAATTACTTAACACATTCCAAGTAATCGTGTAATAATACCAAGTAAACCTTTTCAATCAACAACACATTCATTAACAATTTCACATAACAAGACAGATTATAGCATCCACATAAAAAGGGTCGTAACTTGACTTCCCGACATCCTATGAATCTGGTTTTGGACTTTTCGGAAACCTCGGGATGTCTACTAAAACTCTTAAGTTGAATACGAGACCCAACACATGCTTTAAGGTCCTCAAAAACCGTCACCTTTCCAAACTGTCCAGATCTGACCTAGGTCTGGTAATCGGGGTATAACTCGACTTATAAAATTCCAAAGTTCGGTCCGTAAAATTCCTATGAAAGCTAACATCTTAAGGAACTTCCAGCCCAAACAGTTCGGTCAAAATATGACTACACAATTTATGGCAACACCAACCCCTTCTTTACGACCCATCGAATCTGTCCCGAAATTGATTTAACTTTATTTTGCATTTCCAACCTTAATTCTAATCAACTCAACCCAAGACTCCCACTTTGACATCTAAACATCTACGCTAGGTCAAAAGACACCTTTTAACCCTCTTAACCCAACAAGGCCAACTCTTACAAACTAATTGACACAAATTTCTCAATTAAACATATTAACTTCCAATTAAACACATGAACTTAAACGCAAACTAATAACCAAAAGAAAAACTAAACTTTGAACATCTAAACTTCATAAATATAACAACACATCAAGGGTCTAATTACCACCAAACTATAACAAAAAAAATTAAACCTTTTAAAGTAAAGAAAACTCTATAATAACGTAATAATAATACAGCCGTGTATTAATAGTAAAATAATATAAAACTCAAAGTTTGAAACTTCACTGCCCATAATAAATGGTAAAACTTATAAAAAAAAAAGGAGGAATTTTAGAATGCTCTTTTAGTAATTACAACATAATTTTACATAAAGAAACCCGATAGAACCAGAATAATAAAATATACCCGTAATAATCACAGAACATAAACACTTAATCTTTCCAATTTCCCCACCCTAATCAAAACCCACGTACAGACCATAAACACTTAATCTTTCATACAAAACTCTCATATTACACTAACCAAGCATCAATAATCAAAACCCACGTACAGACCATGGATTAATAACAAGACAATGGAACAAGACTTTAACCCAAGAACCATGTAACAATTTAACCAACAACCAAGAACCTATCTTGCTAATTCACACACCCTAATCATGTTTAACCATTTAATCAAGAACATGAAGACACAAGAAGACTATACAAAACACACAAAAAAAAAAGAACAAGTGTTTGAAGTTTTGGGAACAAGGGGTTTACGTAGAGGGTGTTGGTCAACGACTCGGCTGACGAAGCGACGACGGCAGGGTGGATTCCAATGATAGGAGCAGTGTCTGGCGGTTGGAAACTCACATGTGATGTTAACTTAGGTTTAATTACTACCAATCTTCCCTCCTTAAGCTAATCACACTCTTAATCAACCTCTAACCAAGACTCGGAACTGATTGAGAATCCCAAAACCTAACTAATTCTAAGATAAACTTGATCACTACTAAAACTCCTAATTAATCTTACTAGCTAATACTAATATTAAAACTACTTCTAATAACTAACACTACTAATACTAATTTGAAAAATAATAGTGCTAATAATAATAACATCACATAATCATACAACACATAATAGTAGTAATCATAGTAATCAAATAAAGATCATCACGATATACTCCTAATAATAATAATAATAATAATAATAATAATAATAATAATAATAATAATAATTCATCCAACAATATAACACATGAAATTACGAATATACCCTTGTTAGTACCTCAACGATCATACGAGCTCAAGTGTTAGTATAAATAATCATAAACGAATTCTGAATAATTAACGGAGTCAACTTAAATTACTAACGTTCTAATGTTCAACGCACTTGAATTTTTCGGGGTTTTACAATCAAGGTTAAAGTTAAATAAATAATTAAAGCGTATGTTTCAAATTTTGTTCTAACCCAGTGCGTATTTTGCAGGACTTGAACAATGCAACGACCATCAAGACTCTTAGATTAAAAAATTCTTATCAAGTTTCTTCTCCCATTATAATTTAAGGATATCATGGATAATTATGTATTCTTTTTCCGGAACCCGATGTTTTATTTCAATCTTTTACCCATGTCAATGTAAAAATAATTGTGAGAATATCCAAAGTGTTGTATATTTATTTGGGTTTCCGTAGGTTACCGATAATATTTTTACGGTATAACAAAGTTAAGTAATTTGGGTCAACGCATCACGCCAAGAAATCAGCGAGTCAATAACTCACGTCATTCCACTCAAATCCAATTTTTTTTTTTTTTGGACCACCAGAATACAAAGTAAAAGTACGGTCCACCATTGTCCAATTTGTGAAAGTAGGGATTATTAGAATCCAATTATCCTCTATATATATATATATATATATATATAACTCTTAGGATGTGTATGATCTCATTTGAATCATCCATCAAACTCATCACTCTCACTGATCTCACTCAATCTCTCTCTCGGTTCCTGCTGCCCAGCCACCACCGCTGACCACCTGGCTGTCCCTGCCCCTGCCGTCGGCAACCACCTCCGACCAGCCGTAGCTCCACCGCCGCCATCGTTCTTCTTCTCTTCTCTATTTTCTTGTGTGGTAATTCTTTCCATCTTCCACACTCACTATTTCCAAGTCCTAAAGTGTGTTATAATTTGATTTTTAGGGGTGTTTTTCATGGTTTTACAGAGGTTAATATCAAGTGTTACTTAAGTTCAAGAGGTGGTGATTGAAGGATCAAAGTACTAAAGTGAGAATTGGGTAAGTTGTGATAATCTTGTGTTCTAATGTATAAATAAGTAAAGATTGTGTTAGATGGTGATTTGTGATGTGTATTGTGGTTAGGCTCATGTTATGATTTATGTGGTTTGTGTTAGTGTCTAGCCTTGTCCACTCCCGTAAATGGCGGTAATACCCTTGGGTTAGAATCTGCTGCACTAATCATTAGGTTAAGTAAGAGATTAACTTAATCTAGTAGTTAACAACCTGGGGGTGTTACATTTCTTCCATAGCTCGTTCCTGACAGCCGGAGCAATAGCTTTTTTGGACCTGTCTATCACCATTGGCGCCTCTAAACATTTTACAAGTGCTTCTATGATTGATATTTAAAGTATCTCAACCAATTCCTCTCTCCTCGTTGCCAGAACTTTATTGCTAAAGGATACCTCTGACTTTTCCTTATTTACCTTTTGCCTTGATGCTCCTTCGTACACGTCGAGTATATCAACTAACTTCAGGCAATCCTGTCTAGTAGCCCTAGCAAATATGAGTCTGTCATCGGCAATGAACATGTGAGAGATTGATCGACTCTTTTGGCTAGCTTTGATCCCATGATAGCACAATCATTTGCAACTTTTGTGATCAAACCTGACAACGCCTCTGGAACCAAAATAAATGGATAGGGTGAAAGGGGGTCACTTTTCCGAAGGCCCGTAGATGGTTTGAAGGGTTTGGTGGGTTTCCCATTAAAAATTATAGAGTACGAGGCATAGAGCTGGCAAAATTTTGTCCGACCCGGAAAAAACCGGGTTTGGACACAGATTTTTCGTCCAAATTTTTATATTGACCGAATATTCGGACATAAAATTTCTCTTTTTTCTAGTGTCCGAACCCGATTTTAGCTTCGTCCGAATTGCCCGACCCGGTTTGACCCAAAACAAAACCGGGTCCGGACATGAATTTCTCGTCCGAATTTTGGCATTGTCCGAATTTGTCCGGCTCGGATTTACCCGAACCCGGATTTTTGCCAGCGCTAACGAGGCACTAGTAATACACATATGTATCCAATTGACCCAAGTCTCGTTGAACCCCATATTAAATATAAGGGACTCAAGAAAATTCCACACAACCTTATCGTAGGCTTTATGCATTCCTAGCTTAGATAGAAATCAAGCTCTTTCTAGCCACAGACCTGGTTTTGATTGTGTGGAAAGTTTCGAGACCAATGATAACATTGTGAGTGATAGATCTACCCTGGGATGAACACACTTTGGTTAGAGGAAACAATCTTGGGGAGTAAAGGTTTCAACCTATCAGCAACGAATTTTGAGACAATTTTATACACCACGTTACATAGGCTAATAGGGTGAAAGTCCTTCATGTGTAGGGTTTTTTGCCTTGGGAATAATCGGAATATTTGTATTATTGAAAGACTCCATAGACACAACCCCATTCAAAACATCTTGGACTCAAGACTGACAATATACCGAAAATTTTGGTAGAAAAAAAAAATGCATACTGGCGAGATCAGGGGCCTTGTGAATGTGCATTTGTTGTACAACTGCCTGAACTTCCTCTGAAGTGATTGACTTAGTCAACGTAGCATTCATGTCATCTAATGGAAGAAGAAAACCCCTCTAAGATTACTTCCAGCTTGCATACAATGCTAACTTTGAAGAGATTTTTATAGAAGTTCAACACCAACTCTTCAAGCTCATCCTCCTCCTCCACCCATGTTCGACCATCATCCATCAACCTCAAAATCATATTTGTTCACCTTCTTCATGACGCTTCATGGTGGAAGTACTTGGTATCGTGGTCACCTTCCTTGATCTCCATAGATTGAGCTGAACCAAAAGAACTCCTTGTTCTTGTAGAGTTCCTTTAACTTCACCTCAATCTGCATCATGTTTTTCATATTCTCCTCGTTGCGATCAAGAGCTTGCATCTTCCTCAGGCAGTCCTCACAAGTCTTGATCTCATGATCCAAGCACCCGAATAGTCCCCAACAAATTAACTTTTGAGAGCATCGTTCCACGTTTTGAATCAAGTTCGTCTCATTTGCACAACTCCAAGCTTCCTCTACCATTCTAATGCTTTTCCGGGAACGAATCATAAAGTCTCCAACTTAGTTCTGTACACGAAGTGTTGTCTATTACTTTTAAGGCCTTTGTAGAAAAGAGTATCGGGTGATGGTTAGACTTAAGTTTTAGCTAGTGTTCCACCAATGCATTAGGATGCATTCTCGTCTAATATACGCTGGCTACAGACCTGTCTAATCTTTCTCTTTTGCACATCAATTGGTTCTTGCTTCTTTCCTAAGTGTAGGGGCAACCTTTGTAGCCCAAGTATCTAAGGTGACAATAATCTAAGAAAAGTGTTTGGTAAAGTAGTTTTTTTTGTGAAAAACTACATCAAAGAGCTTCATCAAGTAGCTTTTTGAAAACTAGCTTATTGGGTCCAAACTGTTTGAGATAGCGGATAGCGGTTGGGGCAGCAGATAACGGTTGCAGTTTAGTGGATAGCGGATAACTGTTTTGATAGCTATTTGTAAAAATATGTTCGGTAAAATTGACGGTTGGATTAGCTTATAAAAGTAAAATGACCAAAAAGGATATGACCATGATTTTGTTAATATTGTTGTTATTGTATTATTATTGTTGTTATTTTTCTATATTTTTGTAGTATTATTGCTCATCGGTCTCATCCAACCTATCTCTCCAACTTTTAGAAGAATAGGTTTAGGACATTCCGATTGAGCACTATGATTCATTATCATCATCATCATCATTTACCGAACCACTTTTGCCAGGGAGACGCAGAGAGATAGAATCAAAGTAGCTTGCATTTTATATGAAGGGCATGAGTTGTAATATTTAGTAACATTACAGGGCGGTTAGGGAATGAAAATCCTAAACTCTATCAGCCATCTTCTAAACGTTAGTATAGGTAACGTTTAAGAATTTCTACCAAACATTGTAACTGTAAAACCCCGAAAAATCCAAAGATGTTGACCGTGACGTCGTTAGTATATTATGTCTGACTTCGTGTTTTATTATTATTCGTTTGTGTATTTATGCTAAGCTTGAGCTCGTAGGACCGTTGAGGGCTAACAAGGGTAGAATAGTAATTTCCGCTGGTTAATATTATTATGTGATTAATTACGTGAATATTATTTGCTATGTGATTATATGGTTGTTAGTATTAATATTATTATTACTATTATTAGAATTATTGGGTTTTTAGAAAAATCAGTTTTTAATTGTTTTAAATGGGTTGGATTAGGATTAGATTAGATTAGTGGGCCTAAATTGGGTATTAGTATAAAAACCCCCTCTCAAACCCTAAACCCTAATTTTCTCTCTAAACCCAAACCCTAGCCCATTCCCCTTTCCTCTCTCTCTCCCTCTCTCGGCCAGCAGCCGCCATCACCACCGCAGTCGCCGGCCACCACTGCAAAGCACCGCGACCTTTCTCCCTCTCTCTCTCCCTCTATTTCGTCTTTCTCTTTCTCCCTTCCTCGGCGTCGACGTTGCTCCGCCACCAGAACAAACACCGCCGCCGCCCCTCTGCCGTCGTCGCGCCGCCACAACCGTTGCCCCGCCTGCCGCGATCGCCAGACGCTGCCCAGACGAGGAGTGCACGACCCCTGACGTGGGTTGCTAGTCGAAGCCGAGCCCGACGCCACTGCACCTGACCACCGTCGTTTCGACGCTACCGCTGTCGCCGCCCCCAGCACCGCCGACGTCAGCCTCCGTCCACCCAGCCGCCGTCGCACCACCCCTGCCAACCGTGCCCTAACCCTACGTAAAAGCCCTAACCTTAACCCTAACCCTAACCCTAACCCTAAAACTGATTTATCTCTTTCTTTTTCCTTTTCTTTTTCCTTTTCTTTTCTTGTTTTAATATTAACAATCTGATTTTTTTTTATATATATTTGTATTGTTATAATTTTTATGTTTATATTTTCTGTAATTTTGTAATTAAGGGAAATTATTTGTAATTGTATTTCTTGTTGTAATTATGTGTAAATTCTTAATTGTTATGTGTAATTTTATGTTATAAATTGTAATTAGATTATGTTGTAATAGTTGGTTATTAGGTTTAAAAGTGGTTCTTTAATATTCTTTATATTCTTTATATGAGTCTTTTTAGACCACAATATTATTGTATGTACGAATTTGGAAATTTATTACCTAGGTTAATTCTTGAATGTCTAGTTATTAAATCGTTATGTTCCTTATTGTTCCTTAAAAATAAATCTTGTTAAGTTTGTTAAATAAATTAGGTTCGATTTTTGTTAATAACACCTTAAATTCTTGATTAGTAGTTATATGTTTATTGTACTTTATTTTATATATTCTTTGTGTTCTTTAAAGGTTATTCATGTTTAAAGTTGTTAGATAAATTAGGTTGACTTAATAAAAGTACAATTCTTGTTTAGTAATTCTTGAATCTTGATGGAGTCTAGTAAAAAGGAATTAGTTGTTGGAATTCTTGATTGGTAGTTTTAATGTTTCTAAGTTCTTTATGTTTCTTTTACATGTAACCTAAGTCTTTCTTGATTCTTGTTTAAAGAAACCGCATGTTTAACCACCTTTGTTTTACTTTGTGAAATTCTTTTTGTAATGTTATAATCTTATAACTAATTCATGTTTTAAAATCTTTAAAGCCTTGTTTACGTGTTTTATGTTCAAAGGAATTTTATTTCCTTGTACGACTTAACTTTTAATTAAAGTTTTATTAAAGTGTCCTTGTTTTTAATAAGTTTACTTCTACAAGCTTAATTGTTGGACCTAAGTTAGAGTTGGACTTTATATCGTAGACCCTAAGTATCGTTTTAAGCTCAAGTTAGAACCCCAAGACCTTTTGGTAAAGGTTAGAACCGAAATAACAAATTTGTTAATAACCGTTATCGGGACAGTTTCGTTAGCGTCTAAAGATCGGGTTGCCACGGTTAGGTAGTTAATAGTTAATACTAACTTCGTTAGAACGCGTTTTGATTAGATAATTATTTTTATTCTAGGCCCGAGTTAGTGCGAGACGTTAGTGAGCTCAAGTGTGTTCTTCTTTTGCTGTGCTGTGAAGTATATCAGGTAATTGTCTATGCTCTAATCCCCACCGGGATGCTCTTTAAATGTGTTGATGTTTTATAATCTATTTTGAGAATTGCATCCCGAAAGGGGACTTTTGTGGAAATACGACCATCTGTTTTGGTAATCTTTTGATTCGATTGTGGTCTTGGTTTATTTGAGTTGAGAAAATTGGATGGTCTTTTATTCGAGGTTTTGTTAATGGTTTTGATAACTTGGGATGGTTTGACTTGTAAGTCGTGAGTTGAGTTTGAATAATGAATTAATAATTCAAAGTGGAAACATTAAGCGGGTTGTTGATTTGATGCCTTTGACAGGCTAATGTTCATGCGGGTGATAACCCCGAGACCAGGATTCGATGCCTGTATGGGTTATGTGCCAGGAGATCAGGGTCGCATCCCTGATATAGGATAGATGTTATGATGCCCTTGGTGGGCGACTGTTTGATGCCTTTGAGAGGCTAATATTCATGCGGGTGATAACCCTGAGACCAGGATTCGATGCCTGTATGGGTTATGTGCCAGGAGATCAGGGTTTCATCCCTGATATAGGATAGTTGTTATGATGCCTTTGGTAGGCGATGTTCTTTTTGGGATTTGATATCCCGCCCGCAAATTAAAATATGGATTGGATGGGTTGAGGAAAACAGTTAAGGGTTAAAGGTTTGTAAAACGTTTGATTTGATCCCTCTCCCTAAAATGAATTGAAATGAACTTAAACTGTTTTAAACGTTAGGGGTAGACATTATTGAGATTTCCCCCTCATTTTTGAAATGTTTTGTTTTCAGGTGAAGATCTAAATGCTGGGGATGGGAATTAGAAGTGAGGACGACGAGTCTAGAAGTCCTTGAGTCTTTTGATTTTGTTTCGTTATGATGTCTTAAAGTTCTGTTTTGAGTTGTTAGTAGTTACCGTTAGCAGACAGTTGCGTTTTCCTTTCTCGCCTTGTGTTCCTTCGGGGATACGGCAGTGACGCCCAAACTGAATTTGAAGTCTTCCGCTAAGTTTTGTCTGTTAATGTTAGTTTGACTTTGACTTTTTATAATTGAATTTCCGGGGCGTTACAGAATGGTATCAGAGCCGACCCATGACAGTGAGCTGCGCCAGTGGACGGGAGAGCCATGGGCAGTCACCTAACGGGGCAAAGATTCTGGAGTGGATTGTGGCGCAACGAGGACGTTGTGCACTTAAGTGGGGGTGACTGTAATACCCCGGTAATGTGGTTAAAGTGTTGCTTAAAAAGGATTGAAATGACTACTTATATCACCAAGGTGCACCTTCTTTTATGGTAGCTCATCCATTGGGAACTCCTCGATTAGCGCGTGCTTGGTGGAGTAGTCAAAAGATGGTAACCTCTGGGAAGTTTTCCCAGGCGTGTGGCGAGGACGAAGCACTGTTGGAAAGACTCATGGTGATTTGTGGGGCCAATCGATCCTTGTTAGCTTATCGGTAATGTTCGCGGCGGTAAATGGCATAAGAATAAACTCTATTCTCTAATTTAAAACGTTAATTTACCGAACACTTAAAATATTTAAAACGCTATGCCAAATTTTACTGCCGAACATGGCCAAAGTCAAAATAATTCAAACAGCTAATAACTACCGGCTATTAGTTGGTTGCCAAACTGGCCTATGAAAGCTTTAATCTCGCTTTTGCCTCAAAAAAAAATAATATAATACCTGGCTTTCATGCTCCCCGCCAACCAATTCCCTTCTCCATCCTGGCTTCCTTCGTCGTCCCCTTCGCCATTTGAGTTCAGAGAACATGAATTCAACAATTTGATACCTGGATTTTCCTCCATAGATTCAAAAACATGCTGGTCCGAGCAAAGCATCGATCTCTAAGTTCCCTTGCTACTGCAGCTGCTACTCGTGCTGAAGTTTCAATGGCATCCCTCAACATTCCAACACATTCCTCTGACTACCTTCCTCTTCTTTCCTCTTGCAGGGATTTAAGCTCCCTTCTTCGCATCCATGGCCGCCTAGTCGTCTTAGGGTTTTGCCACGCCAATTCTACGCTTACCCACTTGATAAACTCCTACTGTTTGCACCATAAACTTGACTCTGCTCGGTTGGTGTTTGATTCTGCGACAAACCCAGATACGATTTTGTATAACTATATGATCAAGGGTTATACCAAATCCGACCGACATGATGAAGCGTTGAAATTGTACCGTAGAATGTTGGAGAGAAAAACAGAGCCTGATAAGTATACTTACACTTTTGTGCTCAAAGCTTGTGCTGGGAGATTGGATTTGGAGGAGGGTGTGAAAGTTCATAATGATGTGATTAGTAAAGGATTAGAGTTGGATTTGTTTATTGGGACAGAACTGGTGGATATGTATTGTAAAATGGGACAGCTTGAACTTGCACGAGAGGTGTTCGATAAAATGCCTGAAAGAGATATTGTCTCTTGGAATGCTATGATTGGAGGGCTGTCACTGGGTGCGAATCCTGATGCGGCATTGGAGTTTTTTCGGGCGATGCAACTGGGTGGACTCGTGCCAAGTTCGGTTAGTTTGCTGAACTTGTTTCCCGCTCTTTGCAAGTTAGAGGATGGGAGGCTTTGCAAGTCTGTTCATGGGTTTGTGATTAAGAAAGACTTCCGGACCAAGGTGTTTAATGGGTTGATTGATGTGTATTCGAAATGCGGGCTTGTTAAAGACGCACGTCGTGTATTTGATGGGATGCATGGTAGGGATCATGTGTCCTGGGGAACGATGATGGCTGGGTATGCCCACAGTGGGTATTTCTATGAAGTTTTGGAGTTGTTTGACGAGATGAGGAGGAATAACATGGCTATGAATAAGGTGTCTGTTGTGAGTTCTGCTTTAGCAGCTTCTGAGATGAGAGACTTGGAGAAAGGGAGCGAGATTCACAACTCTGCCATCCAACATTGTATTGACTCGGATGTAATAGTTGCTACCGCGTTGATGACGATGTACCTAAAGTGCGGAGATACGGAGAAAGCTAAGCAAATTTTTGGTGGGCTTGAGGAAAAAGATTTGGTTGCTTGGTCAGCTTTCATTTCCGCGTATGTGCAGAGCGGGTTCCCTCAAGAAGCGTTGTGTCTATTTCGTGAAATGGTGTATCGAAAAATTCGACCTAGCAGTATTACCCTGTTAAGCATATTTCCTGCTTGCACTGAGCTTTCGTTATGGAAAATGGGGAAGAGTATACACTGTTATTCTCTTAAAGCTGGCATTGATTCAGATATAGCTATCGGGAACACTCTAATTTCAATGTATGCTAAATGTGGGTTGTTCACTCAGGCATTGGCTATCTTTCATAATATGCCAAGCAAAAACGTGGTTTCTTGGAACGCGCTGATAAATGGTTATGCAGATAACGGTGATGCATTTCATGCTTTGGAAGTGTTCCAAGAATTCCTGTCCTCAGGGAGGAAACCCGACCTTGGAACCATGGCAGGTGTGGTATCTGCGAGTACACTTTTGCATGAACTGCGTCAAGGTGCATGTGTTCATGGCCTAATTATAAAAAGCGGATTTGAATATGAATGTCATTTGACAAATGCACTAATTGACATGTATGCTAAGTGCGGAGTACTAAAGCATGCTGAATCATTATTCAACCAAACCGGATTCACTAGAGATCAGGTCTCCTGGAATGCCATGATTGCTGGCTATGTGCATGACAGACGCCCTGAAGAGGCCATTTCCACCTTTTGTCAGATGAGATCCGAAGGTTTTCACCCTTCTGCAGTTTCATTTGTGAGTGTTCTTCCTGCTGCAGTAGATTTAACTGCTCTGTGCGAAGGCATGGCATTTCATGCTTGTATGGTACGTATGGGTTTTCAATCAAATACACCTGTTGGTAACAGCCTTATTGATATGTATGCTAAATGCGGGCGGTTCGATCTTGCTGAGAAGTACTTTGATGAGATGGAGAGTAAGGATATAGTATCATGGAACACACTGCTTTCAGGGTGTGCCCTTCATGGCCAAGTTGCACGTGCTTTTGCACTCTTTTCGCAGATGCAAGATGGTGATGTTGTGATTGATGGGGTGTCTTTTCTAAGCATGTTGTCCGCATGTAGACATGGTGGTTTGGTTGAAGAAGGAAGAAAAATATTCTCTTCCATGCGTGATAATTTCCACATTGAACCTAAGTTGGAGCACTATGCTTGCATGGTTGACTTGTTAGGTCGTAGAGGACTGTTTACTGAAATAATGGACCTCATTAACGACATGCCTATGGAACCCGATGGTGCAGTTTGGGGTGCCTTGTTGGGCGCTTGTAGAATGCATTCGAATGTGGAGTTAGCGGAAGAAGCGTTGAACAATTTGGTGAAACTTGAACCTGAGAACTCAGCACATTACGTTGGTCTATCCGGTATATATGCTCAATCTGGTAGGTGGGTTGAGGCTAAAAACTCGAGGTTGAAGCTCATTGATGCTGGGATGAAAAAAACCCCTGGAAGTAGTTGGGTCTAGGTTAAGCAGCTACAACAACAACAAACCCCTGTGTGGCCCCACTAACACAAGGTTTAGGGGGATCATGACGTATGCAGTCTCCCCTCATGAGAGACTGATTCCGGCGGACCCCAAAAGAAAACCTTTTGAAAACCGAAAACAAAACCATTTCGAAAAAGAATTGGAAAACCGCTTGGGAAACCTAGAGAACGAGAGGATCAAAGAGAAAGATAACTTCATGCCTGTGTGCTTCAAGCAATGAGTGTATGGTTTTGTGGCTGTTTCCCAGTGAAGGTCTGCTCATGTCACAGCCCACATTATTGCAGGCATGAGTAAAGCTCATTAATGGTATTCATGGTTACCCTATTTTTTTGGATTTTTCGGTTTTTAAGGGTTTGACTGGTTGAATGGCAGTGCATTTTACATCTTGCCGGTCAATGATGTTCCTATTCATGCCAGGTTACTCAGAGAAGAAGCTCAGATCCTTATCTCTTGAAGGAACGGAATACAACACAACCCAAACTGGAGCTGAATTGTAAGTCGTATGTGAACCTGTTCTTTTTCAAACTTCATTTGTTTCAAAGATTTCGACAAATATGGACTGTGGAAATAAAAGAGATCCAATTCCCATCTCCTTGGGTCTCTTTTAAGGGGGGAATTGGTGATGGAATTGGTCATAAGACCTAAAGAAGTTATTCTTTTTTATGTGGGTAACATCCCTATGGTGTCTTCTAATACCATTTTTAATTAGTTACAAAAAGAACAGAAGCAAAGGAGTGATTCTGTATGTCGTAAGAGGAATAAGTCTCTATAACATATCCGATGCTGATAGAATGTTCAATGTATTTCTTTCAGCTAACATAATTTAGCTGGGTGATGATCTAAAACTTGAACCTCAGTAGTGTAACTCATATAGCTAATGTTCTCTGACAAGTGATGATTAGTTTATTTGGGTAAGCTAAAGTGATTATTTTATGGTTAATCGGTTAATCCCATAGAACATTTGGATCTGAATAACCAAGCAAATGTCTATTTGAGCTGTTCTGGGTGGTAACCCACATGTATATACAGGAATAAGTAGAATTACAGAGTGAGATGATATGTGCAAAGGAAAGGAAACAAAAAAAAAAAAAAAAAGACGACGCCTGAGAGATTCGAACTCTCGCGGGGAAACCCCATGTACTTAGCAGGCACACGCCTTAACCACTCGGCCAAAGCGTCATTGTTGCTGTCATTCACCATTTGTTAAATGTATATGCAATCTGTAGTGTAATCACTAAGTGGGTTGTGTTTTGCCAAGCTTGCAAACTTGTAGTTTTTCAAAGTTCTGCCATTCTTATATTGCTTTGGTTAGCTCGGGTTTTTTTTGTCCCATGAACTATGAGACCATCCGCAATGGCGAGTTTGAGAGTGAGATGGCGCTGAAGTGGCGTGGGCGAGGATGAGAAAGACGGTGCGATGAGAAAAACTCGAACTTGTGTTCACCGTGTGAGGACGAACACAAGATACTCGACATTTTTTTCTTTTTTTATTTTTATTGATGTGTATTTAAATGATTAAACGTGGGGCATATTCCTTTTTTTAAAATATTTTAATTAAACTCACACTCACTATTGAAAACTAAGTTAATATAAAAAGTCTAACTCTAACACTTCTGTTTCCAGTTCATCCATTAAATATAACTCATGCTCATTATTGCGGGTGCTTTGATAAGCATTCAACATTTGTCAATACTGAACAAAATTTCATATATATTAGTATTAATTACAATACTCCCTCCGTCCCAAATTAATTGTCACTTCGACTAAATTTTGACCGTTAATTATTCACATATTATAATGAGTTACAATATGAAATTACCTCCATTGTAATTTTTAGTAAACTATCTTTCTATTGACGGTAATTTCATTTTGTAACTTATTGTGATTTGTGAGTAATTAACAGTAAAATTTTTTTAAAGTGTCAATTAATTTGGGACGGACGGACTACTTAGTAATGTTTTCAATAGTGCCGGAAAAATTCCATCCAACTTGATAATTTGGATTTGTTCCACCGAGAACAAATCGGGTATGGTTATCATATTGTTGTCTGAATTTAAAATGAGGACAACAAATCATGTCCGATTATAAATACCGGTCAGGTCCGAGTTTGATAATTTGGGGTCGGATTAACCCAACTTTAAATAGAACTCGGGTTCAATCACAAATTCAAACAACCGATCTCAGGTCCAATCATATTCATATATAATTTCGGTGACAATCAAAAAATTGTTTGATAAATTCAATCAACCAAACACGACTCAACCCTAACTTGACCTGGATGACCCGTTTGCCTGGTCTAGTATGACCGAGTCAACTCAATTTCGACTGTGAGTGGACTCTGATCTGGGAAAAAAGCTTCTTTTCTTTGTGGAGTCTGCTTTCGTACTTTACTGATCAATATCAACTCATACATTGCAGAAAAGCTCATTATGCAGCTGATATATAGCTCTGATTATCAAGTATGTACAAACTGATACAACAAAAGGCGAAAGAATAGTTCGCTGTGTGTTGAGTGATCTCTGGCACTTCGTTTGTGCATTAATAAAAGAGTTTTTTGACCGCTACTTATCAAAAAAAAAAAAATTGATACAGTATAAGGTAATATACCTGTATGAACTTTCATCCCCCTTCCCTAAATTGTCTCCGGTTCTTTTCTTTGTGCTCTCTAATAAGGACTTCAATTAGTTTTTCTGAAGTGAAACTGGGTCAGTAATCGAGCATGGTCTTACTCGTACTCATTTGATTATGATATCCAACGCTGGTAAATAATCGGGTTCGGGTCGGTTAATGTTAAAACTCGGACGAGAAATTGATGTTGGGACCTAGTTTTTTATTTTTGGGTCAGACAATTCGAACGAGACCTATGTTCAAGTCGAAATCGGGTTCAGACAATAGAAAAAGAGAAATATATATTCGAGTACTCGGTTAATCCCGAAATTCGGACAAAAAATTTATGATCGGACCCAGTTTTCTCCGGGTCAGACAAATTCGGGTATCGGCCCGGTCAAAATTTTGTCAGCTCTGTTGATATCCATATCTTGTTGCGTGGTTTATTTGAATTGTTCATAAGATGTATTATGGCATTTTTTTAAACGTTGCTTTGACTGCAGGCACCAAATGGTGGTAATAGCTTACGTGGAAAAGCGCAAACGTTTTGTTTAATTGTTGATAAGATGGATTTGAATTGTTCATATGATGTATTTGTTAGACATCAGCATGCTATTGCAATTTTTTAAACTCTTTGAGCCAACATTTTTAGACCTAATGAAGGAAGAGTGACTAATTTTACAAATTACAATATTCCTTTTGACTACAGGCCACTAATTGGTAATGGCTTGTGTAGGAAAGTGCAAAGCATAGCCAATGGTACTTTCTTTTCTTTCTTATTTGGCCCTTTCCTTGAATTGGTAACTCTTTCCGATCAAATCAAATCTAATTAAATCCAAACCTTACACAATTCCCAAAAGAATATAATAACATATCAAATCCAATCCAATTCATCCAAACCTCATTTTATCCAATCCAAAAAAACATGGAATTAACCCAACAAAAAAAAAGATAATTGGATTCTAATAATCCCTACATTCACCAATTGGACAATGGGGACCGTACTTTCATTTTGTATTCTGGTGGTCCAAAAATAAATAAAATTGGATTGTAGTGGGATATTTTCAAGGGAATCATAGATTTTGTGTTTCATTTGATTCAAAACTTAATATAACACTTTACAATGATTTTTAATGAATTTACAGCGTTTCTCCCAAAAAAATTCATTTTTTTACTATTTTTTACGATTTTTTCACTTTTATTATTTTTAAAAAATCATGATAAGTCTCAAAAAAATAATTTAAAAAATGTTTTAGAAACTACAATTCATTAACTTTCTAGGGGCAGGAACGAAAAAAACAAAAACAATATAGTGTAGGAATGAAAAAAATAAGAAGAATGTGGAGGTGAATTTGGTACCACTACAATCCATTTTTATTTTTATTTTGGACCACCAGAATACAAAGTGAAAGTACGGTCTACCATTGTCCAATTGGTGAAAGTAGGGATTATTATAATCCAATTATCCCAACAAAAATGGTGAGATGTACATGGATATGATTAGGGTTAAAATATATTTCTCTGCCTTTGTCGAGATTACAAGGAATAATTGTTCCAATCGTGATTTGTATATTTTCCTCTCATAAAGTATTTATCAATATTTGTTTTCTTCCAAAATTAATTAATTATAATCATCCCGTAAGAAAATAACATGATTTTCCCTACCGAGGCTTCGAAAGTCAGAGCTAAGATTAAGAAGTTGAATACAATTTTTTTGTCGAGTCAATTTTACAAGTAGATGTTTAAGTGTGATTGAAAATGATTGTCTTCAAGGAATTTATTTGTTCGATTTGATTCTCTCTTATGCCCATGTTGAGTATAAAAACTAGTTTTGGATAGAGAAAAGGAGTTGACAACAGTTGATAGTCGATTTTGGATAAGAGTGACACCTTTATTATCCAAACTCATTGAATAAATAAAAATAAAATAAAACAAATTATCATCTGCAGGAAGGTACATTGTACACCAGCAAATGTGTTACTGTCTCCTAATAATTTACCAAAAGTCGATGTCGCGCGCGCTAGTGTCACAGTTAACCCATATTAACTATGTCAGGATCCATGTGACATCATTCTTAATAAACAAATAAAAAAAATTCCTTCATCTTCTTATATAGGATTTTTATTCTCTTCTTTATCATTAACTCACTTTTACAAACTATCAACAATTTTGAAATCCAAATGAGGACTAGTTACACAAAGGGCTTGCGAGACCACTACTTCGAAGAGCCGAATAGATTGGATCATAATTGTGGTGGGTGCGTAGAAAGCTACAAGACCGTTTGAGAAGATAAGTTGATCAATAGGGACACTTTGAAGGAATTTGAGGAGAACGCTCACGATAGTTTGGATGAGGAGGTGTGTACTACTACAAATGTTGGTTGCGAGTTGGGTTTCGTTTGTGATGATCAAAAGATAGCGATAAAGTACTTTAAGAAGAAATAATGAAAAGAAAGGAAGATAATGATGGATGTTTAATCTTGAATAATTGTTTTTATTTATTGTTTGTTCTTTGATCAACTTTGATGTTTTTTGGTTTGGTTGGTGAATGTTGTACTCTTGCAAATCTTGAAACCTTTGGTGCAACTTCCTTAGTCTAATTCAGATTTTGAACAATCAAAAAAAAGAAAAGAAAAGAAAAATATAGGAAAATGCTAAAATAATTGTAGCTACCATCCTACCAATGTTCTTTAGGTTATACTTGTGGCATTTTAAGACATCTTACTTTTGGCTTTTATTAATTTAAGAATTGAGATAATCAAATGTTGTCTTGATTACTTGAATAGAAGAGTTTCATCTTCAATTATTGATGATCAGTTGGTTTGGCCTTGTTCTTTTATACGGTTGGCTGGTTGCGGTGTCATAACACATCGCACTTTGTCAAAACCCACCACAACATATCAATCCACCACAATCAACTTTTTTACATTTACCAATACAATTTACATTTATAAAAAAATATTAGGGGAAATTGGATTCTAATAGTACGAACTTTTGGCCATATAAGACTTAATAATACGAACTTTCGATTAGCTTCTAAATAATATGAACTTTGACCCCCTGTTGGCCCCAGTAACTGGCCACCGAGTTAAGATTAACTTGACTCGGCGGCGGTCTGACGTGGCGGCGGAGGCACACGCCTTGTTGTTTTGACTTTGCCACGTCATCCACGTTGACTTAAAAAAATAATACGAACTTTTTTTTTTCTCTCTAAAAATTTCAGATCCCATTTTTCGTTCTTCATCTTCTTCCATCCTCCCCCCCCCCCTCTCTCCTCCTCCATCGGAATCAAACCCAGAAAAAAAAGTTTGATCTGGGTTTTCTAGGTGGCAAGGCGGGAGATCTGTTCAACAATGACGTCCTCCTCTTCCATCCCACAACCCCCTCGTCCCTCCTCCTCCTCCTCCTCCTCCTTCTTCTTCTTCAATTGGGCAACAAAAACTCAAAACCCACTTCAATCAGTCTCAACTCAACCATAATCGAATTGAATCTATACAGAACTGACCACATTCAACCTCAAGCGCATCCATGAAAGACACTCCAAAAAGCATCCAAATCTGAACCAAAAGTTATACCTTTTCTCTCTCATCCTCGACCTTCTCTTCACCATCGCCATCGCCGGAGCTTTCTCTCTCATCCTCGACCTTCTCCATCCTTTCTTCTTCTACCGACTTCTCCTCCTCCTCCTCCGGCTTCTGCTTCTTCGCGATGTCGCCGCTGGCTTCCTCGTCGGCGTCCCTATCTCTCTTGCCGTTGGCTTCGCCGGGGTTCGATGCCGTCGGAGGGTTCTCCACCTCCATGTCCGCGACGGGCTCCGGTGCCTCGGTGATCGTGTCTGACGCCATTGTTGAGAGTTCAATTATGGATTCAGTTCAATTGAAGAAGAAGAAGGAGGAGGAGGAAGAAGGAGAAAAGTCAGGGAATGACGAAGAGGATGAGAGAGAAAGAGAGGAGAGAGAGAGAGAGAGAGAGAGAGAGAGAGAGAGAGAGGAGAGAGAAAGAGGCTGATGTGGATAAAAAAAAGCTGACAGGGACATGCGTCCGCCACCACGTCAGACCGTCGCCGAGTCAAGTTAATCTTAACTCGGTGGTGTGTTACTGGGAGCAACAGGGGGTCAAAGTTCATATTATTCAGAACCTAATCGAAAGTTCGTATTATTAAGTCTTATATGGCCAAAAGTTCGTATTATTAGAATCTAATTTCCCAAAACAAAACTCACCACAACTTACCAATAACCCACCACAATCCACCACAATTCCACCACACCGCACAGTGTCATACCGCAACCAGCCGTATAAAAGAACAGGGTAGTTTTCCAAATTTCAATAGCTAATTTAGAATAGTTTTTGGAATTTTTATGTGCTCCCTAAGATTTTATTCTACGACAATATTACTGTTAACGTTTAACATTTGGACATAACAAAATACTAATATGTCTAATTTAACTAAGGCCTCGTTCTTTTATGCGGTAGATTGCAGTGCAGTACCACACCGTACTGCAACTCTTTAATTTCTACCATATTTCCCCACACTTTACCATGTCACACCACAATTATTACCAATATATCTCTTCACTTTTTTTCCCTCTATTTTTCACATTTTCTCTCCTCACCTACCCCACTTACCATAATTCTCACCACAAGTCACCATACTTTTTCAAACTTCACCGCACCACATCATTACCACACCGCAACCAATCGTATAAAAGATTAGGCCTAACAATATCACAAATTTTCTTAATAGCAAATAGCGTTACTTATAGCCTCTAACAAACATTAATTTAACGTATTAGAGTTATGTGGCAAGTAGCATTCCTATTGTTATCTTCATTGAGTCACTTCATATTAATTTGATATTTTATGGAGTATTTGACATTGTCGTAAAAAATTGTCTTATGCTCTGTTTTTTTATGCGGTAATTTGTGATGCGGTATATACGCCGCACTACTAGATATTCTATCAAATTCCACCACATTTTACCACAACCATTATTAAAATATCTTTTTATTTTTCTATCTCCTCACTTTTCTCATTTATCTTTTTACATTCTATCATCGCGTACCCCACCTACCACAACTCCCACCACGACTCACCACAACCCACCACACCATTTCAAATTCCACAGTACCGCATCATTACCGCACCGCACCATATCGTATAAAAGAACGAAGTCTAATTTTAGTGAATAAAGCTCTTAAGTTCATGTAAGGATATCCGAACACACTCATACCTAATTTTATGATCACAATAATACGTACTTTATGTTACTCCCTCCGTTCTGTATTAATTGACACTTAAACTAACTTTTTTGTTTCAAAATAATTGTTAATTTCCATTTCCCAATACCAAATTTAATTATTTTAACTTTAATAATTTTGTTAACTTTTTATTTTTTCAATCATTAAAAACTACTCTTACTGGCATTGTCTCCCTACCTACACCTTGGTAACCGAAAAAATACCTTGGGAAATAGTGCTATTTAATTATGCAGATAGTTTTTTAGTTAGATCTTGGTATGTAGAAAATTTTAAAATATGACAATTAATATGGAACGGAGGGAGTAGTAACTAATTTATTATCCTTTATTTATCAGTTTTTACTTTTGTTAATCCCCCTTCCCAATGGTTAAAGCATATTAAGCAAAATGTTTTCCGTCCGATTATTAATTAATCAAAATTAAAGCAATGTCAAAATAGTGAAAACAATTGGCACCATTTTCTGTGCGTTGATGCAACTAATCGCAACGTAAATTACCGTAACCTACCGTAAATTACCATTACTTTTTTACTATTTTCATCACAACTTACTGCAATCTACGCACTGTAATTTACCACACAGCAAATTAAATGCACAAACGAACGGTGCCAAGCAAAACTAAACTTGTACAAAATAATAAACTACTCAAACTCTCAAAGTCTCAAATAATACAAAACACTATTTAACCATCTTTTCACCGTTGATTAGGAAAATTAATTAGGTTTGCTGGCACTTTCCCATCTTTTATTTTCACTGTTCTATAACACACACTTTAAGAGTGCGTTTGTTTAGTCAAAAATTTTGGGAAAATAGTCAATTTTTTCGAATTGACTTATTTTCCTCATGTTTGATTGTACATTGACCTCGAGAAAGTTTTTATAAGAGTCCCACCATTTGCAAGGTTTTTCTAGGAAAAATTTCTCTTAGGGGGTTAAGGGAAATTTTCCCCAGAGAAATTTTACCCGGAAAAACTTTTCCTCGGGAAAAGTTTTCCTAAGAATTTTACCAAACGCACCCTAAATTTTATTAATAGCAACATTAGCTCTAACTTCTAACAAACGCTAATAAGCCAATTTAACCTATTAGAATATAGGGTTGGTAGCATTTTATTGTTATCTTCCATAGTCCCTTCACATTAATTTGATCTTTTATGAAGTATTTGACAAAAGCATGACAGACAGAGGTTAAGTTCATATGTTTATAAGAATACGCAAATCCATTTACACCCATAGTTTTTAAAATTTCGATCCTGATTTACGATCTTACGATTTTATGATAAAAAATTCTCGATGCGATTCTACTCTCTATATTCTGATGCACGATCTTACATGGATTAGTTCCGATCCTAACTACCCCATGGATCCCGATTTTAACAACCTTGATTACACCTAATTTTACAATTGCAATAATATATATATTCCACCAAAAATTACTCGGAGGTACTCTAACTTTTGGTGAAATGTTTTTCAGGTACCCCAACTTTTCAAAACTCATTTTGGGGTACCCTAACTTTTTGGGTTAGAAATTATGAGGTGCTTTTTCGGTAATCAATTTGGTTAAGTGACCGAAATACCCTTGTGCTTCCATTTTTTAAGAAATACCCTTAAAGAAGAAGAACAATGGTATTTCGGTCACTTAATAAAATTGATGGCCAGAAAAACACCAAATAATTACTAACCCAAAAAGTTAGGGTACCTCAAAATGAGTTTTGAAATTAAAGTTGGGGTACCGAAAAATAGTTTCCCCAAATATTGGGATACCTCCCAGTAACGTTTTGCTAGAATTTGTTATCCTTTATCAATTTTACTAATCTCTCAACACCTTCCCTTCCCTCGCCTCTCCCCCCTCTCAAAACCTCATTTACTTGCCAACGAAAAGAACAATGCCTTATTTATTATAAGCATGGGTAAAAAACAGTTGGGTAAAGTTAAATTTTGGTAATTTCTGATATTTTTTTGTAAATTTTGGTAATTTTTGGCAAATTGATGCCGATATGTCAAAATTAATTTTTTTTTTAAAGTTTGGTAATTTTTGGTAAATTTTGGTAAATTTTGATAAATCTAGGTAAAAACTGGTAAATTTGGATAAATTACATTTACCCATGAATTTGACAGGGCCTAATTAAATAAAATTCAAGAAATGTTAAAACAACAAATATAATTTAAAAGTAACACAAATAAACTTGTACAAAATAATGGTCGATAGGGAAAAGGATGGGAGTTTCATTAGGTGTAGTGAGTGGGCAGATGGGGGGCCAGCCAATCTGGTTTGATAAGGTTGATGGGGGTACGGCAGGAGCTTGGGTGCTTAGGTTTGGAGGGGGGGGGGGGGAGAGAATGTGGGTATGGGGGCGGAGTGGCGCAGGGCGGAGTTTGCTGTCTAAGCGGAATTTGTTGTGATTTTGCTGGCGGTTTTGGAAGCTAAAACACGAGCCTTTACCAAGATGGTTATTTGGTCGGATTTCAAGTCGGTCGTGGAGATGCTGCGTAATCCAAAAGGAGCACTAGTGGAATGTCGAAGCCTGGCGCTTAGGTGTTCTAGCCTTTGTGCTGAGTTTGAGAGCTTGTTGGTGTTGAAGATGGACAGGCAGGATGTTCAGCCGACACACTTCTTAGCGAAACAAGCAAAGAGAAGGGGTCAGGGGCTCGGGAATTAGCGTTTTTTCGTTTTATCTTCTATCGTCTTGTTATTTGTAGTTTTTGTTTTTGTGATGTCTAGTCTGGCAAAAAAAGAAAGTAATAATAATAATAATAATAATAATAATAATAATAATAAGTTGCTCAAACAGTACAAAATATTAAAAAGGACAAAGACTTTCACTACAAAAGTCAATTAGATTTGATGACGCAACTTGTCACTATTGCTTTCTTGTTAATAGCCTTCACAAATAATGCACCGCTGATTTTAATGTGCTCTCAATTTACTCAAAGAATGCCATCAAAAGTATTATTTATAGAACTCAATCCAATCCAATCCAAATCCAATCCAATCCAATCCAAACCTTACCCTGTTACACAATTAGTTTTTGTTATGTTTTTTGGATTGGTAACTCTTTCCAATCTAATTCAATACAATCCAATCCAAACCTTACACTGTTATACAATTCCCAAAAAAAATCCTCTCTACAAACAAAATTTTCCAAAAAAACATCATAACTTATGCAATCTAATCCAATCCATCCAAACCTCATTTTATCAAATCCAAATAGCAGGGCCATACATTACAATATGTGATTCAAATTAGTTGGGGGGGGGGGGGGAGATAACGGTGGGAAGGGTAAAGGAAAAAATGTGATTAGAGTTAATCTTATTTGAATTAGAGATGGCAACGGGGCGGATCGGGGATGGGGGAGTATACCCCCGTCTCCATCCCCGCTCCCAAAACTCACCCCCATCCCCGTCCCCATCCCCGCGGGTTCCCCATCCCCAACGGGAATCCAACGGGAATTTTTTAAAACTATCATAAATTTAACTAAATTTTAATCGGATCCGGTTTTAATCGAACCCGGTTTTTAACATGTTCAAAATACAACGTATTTAACTTGCTCAAGTAATAATACATTAAAATCAAACAATAATACATCAACAAGTGAGAATAAATTGGAAAATTATTACTTTGTCCCTCCCATTAATATATATATTAAATTTCAATAAAGGTTATTTTGTAATTTTAACATTTTCGGGGATGAGGATTCGGGGATGGGGACGGGGAATTCACCCTGACGGGGATGAGGGAAATTTTGTCCCCATCCCCGCCCCGTCCCCGAGCGGATTTTGGAAAATCGTCCCCATCCCCAATGGGGGTGGGGATTTTTCCCCAGAACGGGGCGGGGCCCCGACGGGTTCGGGGATTTCCCTCCCCATTGCCATCCCTAATTTGAATATATAAATGGATGAGGGGATTGAAGGGCGAGATGAAAAAAAATTAGAAATCCCTAATTTTTTTCTCTTTCCCCTCATTTGGATGGTTAAATGGAGGTGAATGTGAGTAAAGTATTTCCATCCCTTCTTAGTTTTCGCTTTTCCCATCGAATGAAAATAAGATTACCAACCTACCCCCCCCCCCCCCCAAATTAGGCTAGTCATTGGGCTAGGGGCCTGCCCGCTTGACCCGACTCGAAAAGTTGTGGGCTAGGGTCAAGTTTTTCCGATTGACCCGACAACTTCAAGTGCCCAACCTAATTAGGGTCGGGTTTGACCCAGAGTTGAGTTAATCCAACCCTACCCGATGATTTGACAAATAAACACGTAATAATTTTCGTTAAAAAATTAATTGGAATTTTGGCATTTCATAACCTAGATACTTGATGTTGGATTTTTCTTTTTTTGAATTCGAATTGGGAGTGTTCTAAGTCGATTTTGGGTTAAAAATTTTAAAATTTAGGATTTTTTTTAAAGAAAATGCACAAAATGATAGATATTAAATTTTATATTTTATGATCGGCTAACGCAATGACCCGATCTGCGACCTTTAGGGTCAGGGTCAGAGAACTTGACTCAATGTTCGGATTAGATCGAGTAAGGGTTGAGAGTCGTCTAACTTCCAGCCAATTGACCCGACCAAAAATCCAATATGACCCGAGCTTTGAACAAGTCTATCCTCAATATAAACGTATCCTTATAGCGACATGACTTTTCCACAATGTTTTTTCCTTTCAAAACTAAACAAATACCATTTTTATCATGAATATTTCTACGATAAAAATCACCACATCATCAACAATTGGAAATCCCCCTGAAGTTTCATGTGTTGCTTCGATTTTCACATTAAAAATTTAACAGTTCATTTTTAATGCATATAATTATTTTTTTGGCAATGAAAATAGAAATAATAATTCATTATATGAAATTAATATTATAATATATGTAATAGAAGATACTATTAGACCTATAAAAAATATTAAAAAATAAGAAATAATATTTCAATAAAATAGTGAGTTAAAATTTATTAATTAAAGATGAACTTCAACAAATAAAAGTCAATTACTTAGAAATAGGATACTATTTCCTAACATAAACCATCCAAGACGGATGACCAACTCTTCAACAAGAACCGACAAAAATTTTGCCCAATCCGAATATCTAAATTAATCCAACCTAGAAAAATTAGGTACGAGCATAAACTCTTTCTCCAAATTTTGATATTGACTTATTTGACCAAATATTCAAACATACAATATTTCTTTCCTTTTTTCTTGTCCGTATTTGAGATTAGATTGTCATCCAACCCGACAAAAATCAGACAATTCTCATCAATTTCTCTTGTCCAATGCCCATATTCGAAAGACCCATTTTGATTGTCATCCGACCCTAAAAAAATCAGAAAAATTCAATCAAGTTCGAATTTTGTCCTCAAACTCAGCTTTTTTTTACAATATATATTAAATGCACTCGAAACATGTTAACATTAGATATTTACAAGTGAACAACTTATTATATACAGATGAATAACTTAATATATGTGGATCAATAATCATAGTATTTGAAACACATGTCCCGAGTGCACCTAATAAATAGCGGCTTTTTTGCCACCCGTATGACTTCAAAGTCTTCAAATCTTCCACTATATATTACGATGCTCAAGAACAACTGTCTTACTTGTCACAGACAAACTCCATAAATATAAATCCAAACCTGTACGGTACAATGTGCACACTTGAGAAAAGGGGCAACCTCTACATCCTAACCCTAACCGGCGCCGGCGACGAGCACCGCCTCAACCCAACCCTAATCTCCGCCCTCCGCTCCGCCCTCTCCCGCGTCAAATCCGACCTCTCCGCCTCCCAATCTCCGCCGCCCTCCGCCCTGATCACCGCCGCGCAGGGCAAGTTTTTCTCCAATGGCTACGACCTCTCCTTCGCCGACTCCTTCCCCGACCCTCTCCAAGCCAAGATCTCCATGGACGCCCAGTTCCGAGCCCTAATCTCCGACCTCCTCTCCCTCCCCCTCCCGACGGTCGCCGCCGTGACCGGCCACGCCTCCGCCGCCGGGATGGTGCTCGCCCTGGCGCACGACTACGTGGTGATGAGGAGGGACAGAGGGTTTCTGTACATGAGCGAGATGGACATCGGGCTGGTGTTGCCGGAGTGGTTCGCGAAGGTGGTGGAGGCGAAGGCGGCGACGGCGGCGGCGAGGAGGGCGGTGGTGATGAGGGCGGAGAAGGTGACGGCGGAGAGAGGGAGGGAGATGGGGTTGGTGGATGAAGTGGGGGAGGGGGAGAGGGGGACGGTGGAGAAGGCGGCGGAGGTGGCGGAGGAGGTGGCGAGGAAGGGGTGGAAGGGGGAGGTGTATGCGGAGAATAGGAAGGTGTTTATGAAGGAGGTTTTGGAGGTTATGGGGGTTGTTGAGGGCATGGAGATTGATGGAACAGTCAAGCTCAAATCAAACTTGTGATTTTGAAGAAAAGTGGAAATCAATGGATTGGATGATGATGATGATGATGATGATGGATTATATATGTGCTAGTTTCTAGCCTATTCTTCCAAACAAGTACTTACTAATATATCCTAAAATATTTGTTATTTGACAAAATTTTAATTGTTGGTTATTCTCAAATTACAATGGGTTACATTATAAAATTACTATCATTGTAACTTTTACTAAGGTATCTTTCTAATGATGGTAATTTCATTTCGTAACTCATTGTAATTTATATGTAATCATGGTCAAAATTTAGTTAAACGACAAATAGTTTGAAACGAGGTATAGTATGAATTTAAGGTGGATGAATCATAATACTCCCTCCGTTCTGTATTAATTGTCGTCTTTGGAAATTGTGCAGTTAAATTTTAAAAATTTTGACTATAAATTTCTCAATATATATAATGAATTGCTATATAAAATTACCACAATTAGATTCGTAACGAAAAATACTATCATACAAGTATAATATTGCAATTGTTGATAACATATTATGCAAAAAATTATGAATCAAATAATGATATTGGAGACCGTGATAGTCAAAATTATGACAATTAATATGGAACGGATAGAGTATTAAAAAATGTAGACTAATGACGGATATAAATATCAAACATTAAGTTTTCTCAAAAAAAAAAAATCAAACATTAAGACTAAATATAAAAAGGGAAGTGACAAAATTTAGAAAAATTTGTACTCCCGCTATTTTATTTTATGTATGTCATGCAAAAAATTGCTGAAAGGTACTTTCTGTTTTGCGGAAACTATCTTTTGGGGACCATATTATTGAAAATCATAATTGGGTGAACAATGTTTTTAAGTATCTATTATTTGGTGACAAAACTCCCTGAAACCTACTGGAATTCGGTGAAATATATAAATTGACTAACTTGTCCCTGTAATTAAATGTGAATGACTAACCTACCCCTCAAGATGTATCCAATCTTTTTACCGCCAAAACGTATATTCTCAAAGCTATTGCAGGGCAACCTAAAGATAATTCAATTCCCAATTCAGTGTAGAGGTCTGCAATTTCTTTCTCTTCAAAAAATTCCACAGTAGTGAGAATCGATCGTCACTTACTTGAGGTGGATGTTTGCAAAGGCTGAAGAAAATCAGCAGAGGACCTGGTTGTAGAATCAGAATGTCTACCATGGTGAGTCCTTTTCCTGCAATCCTTCTTATTCAATTATTTGATGAAAAATTTCAATTAGTTGTTGGATTAAATTTATTCTCTAAAGTTTGTAATGAACAGTATGTACAATCTGTTCTTGGGGAAAAAATTAGTATGTTGGAGGTTTTGATTTGCTCTTAGAAATTTCAGAGGCTAGGTTGGAGGTTTTGATGATTCTATGGAAATTGCTTGCTAGGTTTTAATTTTGATAAGGTATACCAATAACTAATCAAAACAGGGGACAACAACAAAATCTTTACATAACCAATATATTTTTAATTATTTTAATATGAATACACAATCAACATATTAAAATTTTGATTAATTTTGATAAGATATACATGAACAAAGTTGTTGGCTATTCTCTTAATATGGGAGTTTAAGAAAAAACGAAAACTTACCTCACAAATTCGTATTTCATCAACCCAACTCCCAAAATTCTGTAACTGAAAAATTAACTCTCAAAATTTGCACCCAAAGTGTTAATCCATAATCAAAACAATCTGAAACTTTTGTGGTGAGATGCAGAAGTTTCAGAAGCGAACAACCAGAGACAAGGGAGATGGGAAACTTGGACAGCAGTTTCAGATGCGAACAAGCAGAGACAAAACGATGAGGGAAGAAATGAGCAGCAGATGGAGAAAACTCATATGAGCAAGAGAGACAGGGAGAGGTCTTGCTATTTCCATTTCGAAGAGGTACGGTTAATCGGGATTGAAGAAAAACAATAATATTAAATCTGAATACAATTGTTTAATCAGGGGTAAGTTAGTCAATTTATATATTTCACCGGATTCCGGTAGGTTTCAGGGAGTTTTGTCACCAAATAATAGATACTTAAAAACATTGTTCACCCAATTATAATTTTCAATAATATGGTCCCCAAAAAATAGTTTTCGCAAAACAGAAGGTACCTTTCAGCAATTTTCTGTATGTCATGAGTAAGGTTAAATATCATCAAATGCGTTGTTTGT
This sequence comes from Portulaca oleracea, assembly GCA_029582165.1. Lineage (NCBI taxonomy): Eukaryota > Viridiplantae > Streptophyta > Magnoliopsida > Caryophyllales > Portulacaceae > Portulaca > Portulaca oleracea. The sequence continues at coordinate 41,040,409 of CM055872.1, read as the reverse complement.
TTTTTTTTTAATTTTCTCGATTATTAAGAGTCAAAGGGTTTAAATTATAGAATATAGCAAATTGCATATAAAACAGTAAATAAATACTACAAAAAAATGTTACAATTAAACTGTTAAACAAAATTAACACAATAAGGACTTTCATGTGCACAACAGCCAAACGAAATCTTCACATCTAAAACATGATGTAAGATCAATAACTTCAGTTTTGTGGGTCATCGAGGACTCACATGCCTATACCATTGCCAATAATCACAGCCATTCGATTTAACTTAGCTTCAAGAGCATCAGGAGTGTCATCTTCCAACATGTTCACACGCGTAGTCATCCTAATCTTCTGATCATCTTTTTTGCTACTAACAACTCTACAAGTTGGATATTTAACAAGTTGTCACTTAGATTTCATCATCGTGTTCAATTTTCTCTTACTCTGACTTTCTCTTTCAAAGCCTCAAGGAAGGATTCTTCAAGATCTGCAAATAAGTCATGTTCAGCCACATCATCAAAGGATTCAATCGGGTTACTATGAGTGCGGTCACTGTTAGAGTCGACCTCCTGATCCCTATCCGCGCACCTGATTGATTTTGGATCTACCCAAAAGAGCATCCTTATATAAAACAACGAGTTTGCATGCTTGTTGCGATCCAAAACAACATTAATAAGGTCTGTAATGATTTTGCTAAAAGTATCCACGGACTCGTCACAATAGGAAGCCTCAAGAGAGTCGGGCACGCTGTGTCTTCTTTCCTAATATTCCTCAACTCATTGTTAACCTCGCAAGGGGATGAGATGTGCAAAACATTTGAAATAAGAGCACCGCCATTATTCTTTTTAGGATCCACTTTTGGCTATATTTTGCAGCAGCAAGAGGTCTAATAACTTGTTTTTGTTTATTGAATTTAGTCCAAGAAACAAAGAGTTTTCAATGATCAACAATTCTAAGGTTCATCTTATTAATCACTTTTCTCTCATCATCCCTATTTGCATACCGCACAAAACCAAATTTTCTACCATTTTTTCCAACTTTAACGGGGATATATGCAATATTATGTATCAATGACATCTTCAAACTTGCTAAATAAACTCTAAAGCCTTGAGTTGCGTACATTGATAGGCAGATTAATAGATTATCAATAAAAAAGAAAGTACAAACGTTTATCCTTAAAAGGCATATCATACACAAAAGAGCCAACCTTGAGGGGTAAATCATTAACAACAACATCAACACCACTAGGAATATGATTTTGAGCAAGAGAAGGAGTCAACAACCCTTCATGAACCTCCCCCAACTCTTTCAACATACCAACAATTTCACAAATTCTACTCAAAGAAGCCTGACACACAACCTTTGAAGAAAATTTCTCTAAGAAAATGGAGAAAACAAGACATTCAAGTTCAAATTTCAGGGCCTTAAATCTATCAAGAAATCGGCTGATTAAATCTATGACCAAAACAAAAGAGAGAAAACTCACAGAACAACAACAAAATCCCACACTCAACAGCTTAGACCCGAGATACAGCAACCAGCCCCAGGGGAAAAAGAAGTAGCAAGAAGGCACCTGTAGACCAATGGCACCGGAAGCTACTGAGCAGAGAATTGGCAAAACGTACGCAACCCAACAACACAACCTCCCAGGGGGACGATGAACCCCGGAGACCAGGAACAACCAAAAACAGCCTGGCGACCAGGAATGGCGGCCAAAGCGACAAGTCGGGGTTAGGGACGAGGCAAACCTAGCTTTTAGAGGAGCGGTGAAAGAATGGGAGGAGAGGAGACAGAGAGGTGTCCATCCCGAAAACTAGAGCACCTTGCGCAGGGCAAGTTCTTCTCCAATGACTACGACCTCCGATTCACCGACTCCTTTCCCGACCCCGTCCTAGCCAAAATCTCTATGGATGCCCAATTCCGATCTCTCATCTCCGACCTCCCCCTCCCGAAGATCGCCGTCGTGACTGGCCACGCCTCCGCCGCCGGGATGGTCCTCGCCTTGGTGCATGACTACATGGTGATGCGGAAGGACATATATATACCGACAAAAAATGTGGGAAACAATGATTTTTGTGTTTAAATTTGTTTCAATTGAAGTCATATATCGTTTCAAACCTCAATGTTTAGGATTGATCAAAGCTACATAAGCCTAATCAATAATAAATTCTGCAATTAGTATTTTAACCACTGGAAAATAAGTCGGAATGTCCCTTATAAGTAATTACAGCAATAATATCCCCCCACAATTATTTGTCGAAAAATTGAAATACAGGGCCACTAAAATAATTATATCAAAATATGAAGACCTTTTAGTCATTTTAGTCATATTTTGTATGATATACGATGCACTAACAAGTCTTACATTAGAGAATTGCCTTCCAAAACATTTTCATTAAAAGATAAAATTTAAGCATATGTATTAGTTTATAAAGAGATGTTGCGCATTAGACGTCAGCAATCCGACCTTAGCTCAGTTGGTAGAGCGGAGGACTGTAGTTGGATAATCACCATCAGCTAATCCTTAGGTCGCTGGTTCGAATCCGGCAGGTCGGAACTTTTTGTCCTCTTATCTTTTTCCTTTTGTCCCAGATCCTCAAATTCTTGGATCCAATCAAATCCCACCAAAATTTCTTCTCCCATTACAGAATGGTATATATGTTTCCCTTCAATCTTTTAACCTTTTACTTGTTACAATTGTTTGCTGTTTTCAGCAGAATATTAGAAGATACTAACTCTGCAAATTAGTTAGTATTCTAGCATCACAACTTCCTGCTTTGGTATACTTCCACAGATTTAGATGATCCTTTGAATCCAATTCTAATTATTCGCTCCGGTACATAGTCATGAGCATTTGTGCAGAAGCCAATATGTATTTACGTGCACCTGGAGCTAGGGGTGTCCAAAAGCGGTTAACCGCTATTATGGTTAACCGCATTTGCGGTTTATAGTTTTACAAACCTAAACTTTAACCACCTAAAGCGGTTAACCGCTTTTGAAAATCAGAAACCTAAACCAAACCTAAACCTGCGGCTAACTACCCTAACAATGCGGTTAACCGCGGTTTTTTTAATTATAGTTGAGGCTATTTTAATTATAAATTTTAATAAAAGAATAAAAAAGGGGCTCTTTCTTTTTTTGCTTTTGAATTTCGACAAATTTCACCAAAATTCCCCAAACATGGACAGTCAGACAGTAGGCAAATTCAATTTTTTTTTTAAATTACATATAATCGGTAACCGGTTAACCATGGTTAACCGTTTTCCAAAAATTCAAAACCGAAACCTAAACGGCTAATACCGGTTTGGTTAACCGAAACCATAAAAATCAAAAACACCTACCAGTTAACCGGTTTGACCGGTTTACGGTTTAGGTTAACCATGGACAGCCCTACCTGGAGCATATGATCCGGGTACGTGTCAGTGAACTATTTTGCTATTGAAAGTGGACAATTTTAGTACATATAAGTGAATAATGACCACATTTGGAGTACATACTCCAGGAGCATGTAATAAATTGCGTGCAGAAGCTTGCTTGATGTTTTGTGACGTTTTCTTGATGGACAGACGAACACTGCGGTTATATTTGACTTGTGTAAGGAACACTCTTGAGGCTGCTATGTGTCTACAGGTAATGTGGATGTGTTCATTTTTTTCACAAGGCATACTGGAGACAGGTTGTGTCAATCTTGATGACAGCTTTAAATCGGGCGTTCTGAGTTTTTTTTGTTTAAATTGTAGAGTTTTCCTTGTCAAGAATTGGAGAGACATAACAAACTAGAGATGGAAACGATCAAACAAAGTAAGTCATACAATTTCTGTCTGGTTTTTGAGACATAAGATGTTATCTTTGTGTTCTTGTTCCTCGGGAAAATTTGAATAACTAGTTGTTTCTTATTGACAATTGTTGTATGGTTTACTGTGATGTGGAATTGTGCGTATATGAGTATGGAGGGTGCTAAGCAATTCGATGTCAGATGCTGCTTTGTAACTTTAGCGAAAATGTTTCAGAAGCTTGCTTTGAGTTAGTCTCATTTATACCTTCATCTTCTTTTCGCGACAAGCTTGATCTGAGCTTGTGCTGAATCCTGTAAGAAGATTTCCAACACTTTGTAAGCCATGAAATTTTCTTGGTTAATCTTCCTATACCTCTGATGATGTTCAGGCTTTTTGGTGTAATCTTTGATTATTGGCCTCCGTTGAACCCCCTTTATTCTCTTTGAATTAGGGTCGTGCATTATTCGATTCAAAACCGTACACACCCGAGAACCGAACCAAACCTAACCGATTATATTCGGTTCGGTTTTTTCATTGTTCGGTTCAAACCCGAATGAACCGATATCCAAACCGATTATATCTGGTTCGGCTTTTGGCGCAACTGGTTCGGTTCGGTTTTGAACCAATGAACAGCCCTACTTCGAATGACTGAGTTTCTTTAAGGTTCTATCAACTGCCTTTCTTATAGGCAAATCCATGCATGCCTGTGCTGTTTTTCATCTTGTTTATGGTCCTAATTCTGGCAATCTGTAGAAGTTGCGCGTTTCTTTCAAGTCCGGTTTTGATCTTCAATGGCCATGTCTGTTGATAGACTTAGTATATTCAAATATGGTCTTCAATGGCTATGTCTTGTTAGACCAATGGCAGATGTTAATCTTCTCTTATGAGTAGACTCCTGATTTATGTAATTAGGTTGGATTTTTGTTCACATTAATTTGATTACATTCGCAAATATGTCACAACCTCTTACTAGGACTTGTCTCTTCATGTCTGTGGTCCTTTTTCTTTATATTGATAGGACTATTTCCGATTCGAGAATTCCCTCCATAAATAGCTAACATGATCTTTCTAATTAGACTAGTCAAGTGGCATAGGTTGACAAGGTTGATGTAACACCCCGGATATATGGTTAAAATGTAGCTTAAAGGGTTTGAAATGATTATTTATATCACCAAGATGCATCTTCTTTTATGATAGTCCATCCGTTGATGACTCCTCAGTTAGGCAATTATCGGTAATATCTGCGACTTGGGAGGGGTCATGTTGATTCCAGCCTTTAACACTTTGGTGAGGACCTTTTGAGTGCATGAAAATTGAAGAGGTTAGTCACCTCCTTGTTTCAAATTGAATTCATCAAAGTAAACCTAGCAAAACTAACACGGCCCAAATGACTAACCTAAACCCGATTTGATCTAGGCTGGAAAATGCCAAAACTAATTAATCCAAAGTGGACCCAACCTAACCCAAATTTATCTTTCACCAAAGTTGTTTGTTTTTCTAAGGATAATCTTATCTGACAAAAAATAAAGCGATGGAAATCAATCTGACCCCAAAGTAATTCGACTCAAATCCAACCCAACCTGAAACTTCTTTTTATAGGAAAAAAACTTGAACCTTTGTTGACCCGAACTGACCCAACATGAGTCCAACTTGAACCCAACCCAAATGACCCAGTTGCCAAGTATGAGTCAAAATCCAAAGTAACTTGACTCACATCCAACCCAACCTGAACCTTCTTTTTATAGGAAAAGAACCCCAACCTTTGTTGACCCGAAATGACGCAAAGGACCCAGTTGCCAAGTATGAGTCAAAATCCAAAGTAACTTGACTCACATCCAACCCAACCTGAACCTTCTTTTTATAGGAAAAGAACCCTAACCTTTGTTGACCCGAAATGACCCAACATGGGTCCTAACTCGAACCCAACCCGAATGACTCAGTTGCTAGGTATGAGTCAAAATCCAAACTGTGCTTCTTGAACTCTTTAGTCTTTACTTCATTTCAAGTCTCTACGCCAAACGCCCGGCACTCTGACATGAATATGAACACTTAATACAGTTATACGGCACATCGTGCAAAAAGATACATCGTTTCCTTAAGATGGGTAAGTTGTATTAGATTAGATAAACATCCAGTTTGTTCAAATGATGAAGCCCAGAGTGCTTGAAAAGACCATATTACAAGATGTAATTATGTAAATAGGATATTTAAACACACTGATCTAACAAATAGATTTATCTTTCAAAGCAAGTAGAAAGGAGACAGTGACAAGTGAGGTCTCAATATACAACTCCTTATAATATGAGAAATGTTGATCTAAGGCTAAAGTGAGAATGATAATGACATGGATTTTGGTGTTTTTGAATATGCAGGGCGATCTTGGGCAGTGAATGCCGCTACCTGCCTTGTGACAGTCGTACATATCGAGTGCATTCCCTAACCAGTTTATATCTCATGCCAGCCATTGAAGAAATATGTTGTTTTTCTGGTGCAGTACAGTTTGCATCTGCATTAGCTGGTTTAGGGTTTTAGGGGACACTGTCTTAATAAGCCCTGTTTGTATAACTATGTATGTCAGACTGAATGATGCCTGCTTCACTTCAATTGCAAGTAAATGTTCAATTCTGTCATGGTGGGAACTGCTTTGTTTTGTTCTGGCAGAGTTTCATCCTCTTGTCACTGTGAAAGAAATTGATAATTGTGTTTCATGTTCAAAATACCCAAGTCCTGTTTTTTGGATTGTTAAAGGCCGAAAAAAGGACACATAGTACCGCAACATAGTTGTACAAAACAACAAATCAAGGTACAACAACTTTACAACACAAACACAACGATCACAAAAACAACAATTATAAACTGCTAACAAATTTCTTCTTTTTATTTAGCAAGCCATCCATGAAAGCCTTAAAAACACAAATACATTTGCAACCTTCATCGCTCTACGCACCTCCTCATCCAATCTATCCAGGGATATATCCACAACATCCTTCAAACTTTCTACATTAATCTCAACCCCATCTTCACAGCTGGATTTAAGACTTAGAGATAGCTTCTTCTTTTCTTTAATATGACCAGAACCATTAGAAACGGCCTTATACTAAGCTCGGCTGATCAACTACCCAAGTCCTCAGACTTCTGTTTCTCACTTCCGCCAACATTTTGACAAAATTGATGTTCAATGCTCAGCTTTTTTCAGATTTGGGCAACATGGCGTCCATACCAAGAAAAAAAAACTAGTCAACATCAAATTCGGGGATGACAAGGCTATGACCATACCCATTCGACCACCCTAGTAGCTGCTAAGCGAATCCAGGATGGACGTTTGTTTTTTGCCATCCGTCTGCGATTCAAACAGCAAATACTTAAGACTTTTACCAAGCATCTGTGCGCTCCACATGCAGAAGTACAAAATTTTACAATCAAAACCTCATCGCAGCAATGTACCACAAAGCGTAGATAGAATCCATTCTAATGCGGCCATCATCGTCATATATTCAATTAACAACAAGAATCAATATAGGCATGAAGCCATCATTGTCATATATTTAATAAGCACCATACATATGGATAAGCATGTATTTTTCTGGCTTCTAGTTTCCACCTACTCTCAAAAAAGATATGCAACAAACAGCCAGGAACGACAAAATAGCCATGACAGATCAACATCGAGAAAACTATTAAAGGTTTCCAGACATCAAAACTGTTGTAGTAAGGAAATGATCAAACCCGGGTTATCAAGTAGGAGTACCCGGGCCTTTATTCTGATATACAGCCTCTAGACACTCCTTTGCTCTGTGGACCTTTGACTGGAGGTAAAAGCTCCCCTGTTTGGCATTTCTCTCAAACAACACGTCGTATTTCTGCATGAATTAATGGAAACAAAGATTTAGTATGAAGTCAAGCAATGTAGGATTGTTATTCGATGAAAAAAAACCATGATAAGATGTTGAGGAACACGGACTAACCTTCAAAATTTCTTCCCAAGCTGTATTCTCAGTGACACCCAGAATCTGCCGAGCTTCTTCCTCTGTTAGGGCTTTACTTGCTCTACGAACTGTGTTCTGCATTGCTTCTTGAGCAGCCCCGGTTTTAGATGCATCTGCAGTAAATGACATTGTGGTTTTAGCAACTAGTGATACTGGGCAATCTTCGGCAGATGCAGACTAATAAAGTCAGCAACTCTTTGGCATACAAAAGGATTTGAACTTTGATGATATCTACACACTGTAACAAGCTGGAAGCATACGTTATTTATGCCATAAGTTTTCCAACAGAGATTCATTACTTTTTTTCCTGGAAAAAAAAAGGAACGAATTCACCATCATGTTTTACCACTTTCATGCCTCCCTTTCTCCTTTCTTTTTTTTGGGTAATTTTGTAGATCAGTAGATCCATTGTCTATCATTATTGTTAGTTATGTTATTGTGGTGTAGTTATCTTATGCACATCAGTTTGGTCTCATCTTTTGCGGATGATTTGCGTATGTTATGGCTAATTCGTTATTGAAGCATTAGCAAAAGTGTTCTCTAAAAGGATCCCAAATCCCAAAATGTTAATTGGAAATAGAAGAAATGTTCTCAAGAGTCTGTAGCACTGGTAGACCCCCAACCTCCTCCGGTGGATCCCATACTAGTCTCCATGTTCTTGTTGTTCAAGAAACATGTAATAAAACCTTCCAAGCTTGACAATGTCAAACACAACATGGTGACAAAGATATATCACATATCTATTTTTTTGGGGCCGGGTAAGCTTGCCTGGCAAGATAAGTACCCCGTATCAAAACCATCAAAAGGTCACTTTATTTTATTTCTTGTGGCTATGATTACGGCAAACCAGGCCAACCCCTCCTTCAAAAAGCCCCTCAATTTCATTTGTTTTGAAATAGTAGTAAGTCAATGGTTTTTAATTTACAGTTCTATAAATCCAACTTTCCTAAGCTCTGCACGCAGCTACACATGAAACCACCGCCCCTTTAAGATCCCATGTAGACCATACAAAGTGGATTTGTAATGCCATAAGAAATGAGACCCTCGACAGCAGAAACCTAGAATATTAGCTCCAGAGTTGCCGATATTCAAGGATTAGGCAGTACATTTCTCAGTTCAGCTCAATCGATAGTCGATTAAATGCAGAGGACCAGATAAGCACGAGCAAGACATCTTTTGCATTTTGAACATGCTAATATCACAGTAAGAAATACATTGTCTAAATGTTAACGTTGGATTTCCATCAGGCATTGTGTGATTCCCTCCTCTTGACTTCACAGAAGATACAACTGCTCAAAGCAGGAAACTACAGCTCAGGGTGAATCCCGCTGAAGAGAGTCCGGGGAAGATGAAATGCTGAAAAGCTTTTTCTTGTCTAAAATACTGACACTGTTTCTGCAGTACTTAAAAAGCAACTCCCAAACTAGACAATCAAGTGATTTCATCCTTTCACTTCGAGGCATAAGTCATAAAACTAAAAAAGATCACCAAAAGATCATAATCAATTCCATATAGTTTCATATGCTAGAGACCTAGGTCAACTAGCCGATTAATTACCCTCTCTTCCCAACTTTTATCAAGCCTACCCAAGCAAAGAACCATCAACTCATATGAATTTACCAGCTCAATATCCATTAAACATCCCATACAATCCAATTGGTGCATCATATTCCAAGCGCCAACCCTTAATATCAAACAAACACAATTCAACCTAAGACCCAAAAGTGCCTTCCAACATGTCAATCAATTTGTACACCCAGCATTAAAAGTTCTTAACTTAAACATAGCAATCGATTTCCCTTCCAAAAATCAAACCTAACCCAAGGTGCAAACGACGCTAAGGATAATAAAGAGAAGGAAAACACGCAAGCATGAGCCAGAAACCCGACCCATCTGAAGTTACCACCAACTCATCCAAATTCACCACTTCAGCATCCCATCCAAATCATATTGGTGCATACACACGAAAAGCTAGATCTGACAATTGGGTCATTCAGGCTAGATTCATGTCGGATTAGGTCATTTTCGGGTCACTCTATTTTTTGCTAGATAAGATTATCGTTAAAAACTAATATTTGGCAAAAAGATAAATTCGGGTCAGGTTGGGGTCCATTTCAGGTTAATTGGTTTTGGAATTTTCCAGTCTAGGTCGGGTTGGGTTCAGGTGGGTCATCAGGTAGGCTCCGGTTTGCCGGGTCTCTACGAAAAACTACCCAAACCAACACAGTTCAATCTGCCTATAAATCAAACAAAAGCTCTAAAATCGGATTTGTAGAGCAATTCGATCACTCCCTTTTCGATAACCAACAAAAATGGGCTCACTCCCTATCCTAAAATAAAACCTAGTTCATGCCACGAATTAACCCTACAACTCCAAACAAGAGCAAGCAAACATCCTAACAATACCCAACAAATGGGCTTATTCCCAATCCTAAAATAAACCCTAGTTCATGTGACGAATTAACCCTAAAACTCCAAACGGCATGAAAATTAAACAAGAGGAAGAGAACATACTGACGATAGCTTGACGATAAGCTTGAGCAAAAGCCCTAACTAACAACCCAGAGCCCATCACCAGCAACTGAGCGATAATCCTAGCAGCCTGCATCAAAAATCAACAATCAAACTCGAGAATCAATTCGGAAAACTAAGAAAGAATTGGGGGGTTGAATTGGGCAAATTAAATACCATGGCGGGAATTACTGATCTCCTACTTCGTTATGGATTCTCCCTCCTTCAATGGGTTGCGACTAGAGATGCGAGGAGCACAGAGAGAGAGAGAGAGAGAGATAGAGAGAGGAAAAAGGGAAAACTTGGGAAATAGTTTCTGTTTATTGCCAAGGTTGAACTTGATACAAGTTTTTTCGCTTACTTTTTTCACAAGTTTTTCTTTCCTTCGTTTTTTTCCCCCTTTTTTGAGTTTCGCCGCCCCTCGTCTCAAGTTCTATTGTTTTTTTTTTTTTTTTTGATTCTCAAGGCATAATTAGCGTTAGCAAAAGTCCGAGCTCGGACAGGTTGGGTCAGCATCAAAAATTTTATCATGACCCTGACTCGAGCCATGCTACTGACCAGAATACAGAAATTGGAGCATGGCCCTGACACCGATTGTTTCATGTTAACATAACCTGTGTCAGCTCCCAGAAATGTCCGATTTGATTTCATGATTTTGTGCCTCTTATTTATCTCATGTGACGGATTTTTTTTATCATAATATTGACTGATCTCCTTAGTCAATACTGAGCCCATGACCCTTGGTATGGGCCCTTGATTTAAGTTATTTTGTGAGGAAGGATTTGATCCTCCATTCACTATAAATTGGAGGGGGGTGAATTCATACATTCACACCACTCAACTCCCCATCTCCTTCTCTTCTTCAAGTTTTAGAGAGTTGCAACACACTCTTTGAGGTACTGACTACAACTTTTTTTTGGAGTCATTTGAGAGATCTCGTGGTCTTATTCACAAGCTAATTAGGTTTTATCCTTGAGTCTTTTCACGATCTAGTAAATAAGTCTAAACAGGAGTGGGTCTTAACCCTCAACTCCTAGCCATCCAAGGAAAATCACAATCCTCTAGTGTGTGATCATGTGCATCCAGACACCAGTTTCCTTAACAATGGTCTAATTAATTGGAAGATAGGAGAATTAAATTAAGGATGAAGCTTCTTGAATTGGCTAATTAACCCATAAAATTGTGTGCATAGAAAGGGGAGATGGTTGATTTGGGAAGAAGCAGAGGTGAGTTGATTTCAGTTGACGCTACTATTGAGAAATGGGTAGTGAAGAACTTCTGTAAATTTGCATAAGCTTTTAGTAAAGCTCAGACTCGTTGAGGTCTTGATAAAATTATCAAAGATTGAAAATGGCAAGAAGTGATTTATGCTCTTGAACTTTCAACGACAGGTCTAATATATGTTGTTTATTATTGAAAATGGAAGTCTAATTGCAAATTGAAATGTTTTTGTTGAATAAAAAGTAAGGGAGGTCGATGGGCTCAGGCAATTCATCAAATACTTAATTATGTAAACTAATATATGGCGTTTATATGAATTAGTATATTATAGCCTTATCTTTCTTGTTGCTTCATAACTCTCTTGCATTAGTCAACTACTCATAACTTCATAAAGTAATTAATTACACCATTTACAGACTAACATAATTACAATTTTTATTAATAAGAATTGAGAATTATTATGTCTTATTGATGTTTTTCAACTTTACCTAGTAGTGGATGGTTAAACTAATTTCAGGGAAGAGCTCATATTTATCAACGCTACGAAATGATCCATAAGGATTAAGGGGGTACTTAGGGCCTCACTAACTTAATGACCCAATCTCGAAATTTTCAAATGCCTCAGGGAATTTGGTCTCGAATCCAAGAAGTCTCATGGTGAATAGGTTAATTTATCAACACTCAAGCCCGGAAAACCACCCATGAAGACAAGAACGAAGTTAGTAGATTCAATGCCAGGCCGAAGAGTCAAGTCGGGGTCGGAATCCAGTAAAGGGGCATTTTAGTCATTACACAAGGGTCGGGATCAAACCATGGAACATCAAGTCAAGCCCGGAAAACCTACCCCAAGGAGGCTAGGAAGAAGTCACGAGGGAACAAGTTGATGAATATAATGTTTTGGGGCAAAATTGCACAATAAGAAAATACATTTCTTCACTCTTTTGATCATATGACTAAATCAAAGTTAAAAATAAAGAAGTTATGCGCGTCGAAAGTTGGCAGACCTCGGCAGGCCTCCTGGATGCTGGCAGCACCTGGATGGCGCTGGCAGCGCCTCATGTTTGCATCTCATCCAATTTTTCTGGGTTAGGCACTTGCAGCTCCTCCAGAGGCGCCACCAGCGTCTAATCCTGCTGACCTTTTTTTCTCAGTTTCTTCGACTGTTGTCTTTCCCCGTCCCCATATATATTGTATTAGCTTCTTGGGAAAGTTTAGACCTTTTGAATGAAAACTGTAAACACTTTGAAGATAAATTCTTCTTGGGTATTTGAAAACCCTCCCCCTCAAATCTTCCTCTTCTTTATTCATTAATGATGGTGATTGGGAGTGGCTCATTTAGGAATTAGATGGTGTTTCTTCATGCTAATCTTGGTGAAGTCTATTGGGTCTCTCTTTGGCTAATTGGTGGATCTCCTTTAAGCATCCATGGAAGGCTTGAGTTCAAGGTGGTGAACAATCTTTATCCTTGTTCATATCTTCTTTGTTATTGCTGTTGTTTTTGTTGATAATACATCAAAATCCTAGAAACTGGTGTTGTTCTTGAGTTCTAAGTTGGGGTTTTCTTAAATCCTAGGTTGATTATTGGTCCTTGGGTATTTAATTTATCTTTGCTAGTTGATTCACGGATCACGAAAGGTGCTAAAATAGCACAAATACAATTGTCACGACATGATCCTGACAAAGCAAAAGCTAGATAAAACTACGAAAGGACAAGACAAACAAGATGTTGCTCACCAACAAACTGATGATGTAGAAAGATGATAAAAAATTATCCAACACCACCTTTTCAGCCAAACCAAGACCAACATTTTTATGCATAGATCTTGAAACCTCCATTCTTCATCATCCCATCTTCATCAATCCTAATTAAAAATTGAAGGAATGACTTCAAAATTAGTTGATAGGGAGCTCGGAGTGTATGGAATTGAGTGCTTCCTAGTAGTACACCAAAGAGCCACCCTCCATTTGATTGATTTCATCACCTCAACCATGTTCATTTGATGATTATCATGGACTCTTATGTTTTTGTGCAATCAGCTCGTCTAAGAAATGGCAAAGAAAGAGGAGATCCAAATCCGTACCTTGTTCCTCATCTAACCTTCAAACATCAACTTCAAGTTTCCATTTTGCTGCAAGTTGTGCCTAAGACACTGCATAATCTCAGTCCAAACAGGCCACAAGAAATTACATTTGATCATCCTACGCCAGTTCTCCTCCAATACATATATATTTCTATCGTTTGTAGCCACCTTTGCATTAAATTTCTTCCTTGATCCGTATAAGAATGAGGCCAGCTGATCTTCGACATCCATAAAATCTGCAAATGCTCCTTTTGGATGAATTTCATGGCTTGATTCTTTTTTATCGACTGACTCTAAACCTCTGATTTTGACTAGTGTCAGTGGTGTGTGAATTGAATTTGAAGACAAGTAAGAGAAAGTTGGGATAAAACAAATTAAACTAGCTAGGAAATATCATGCTAATTTGATTAATTATGTCACGTCGTCAAAGTATAATAATAATAATAATAATAATAATAATAATAATAATAATAATAATAATAATAATCCATCCGTCTCAAAATATTTGTCCCCTTTGATTTAGCACGCATTTTAAGGAAATCAACAAATTGATCTCAATTAGCAATAAAATACTAATAATGCCTTTAGTTTTAAATTCAAAACTACTATTATACTTTTCCTTCTCATATTTAAATACTTTTAAAATTTTAGTAATTTCAATAAAATAAAAGTTTCCATTTTAAGAAAGTGAACATAATTTTGGGACATCAGAAAGGGAATAGTGGACAAATAATTTGGAACGGAGGGAGTAATAATAATAATAATAATAACAATAATAATAATAATAATAATAATAATAATAATAATAGTAACCAAGTTATTTTAGTCATTTTATATTAATCAGTTAATTCAACCGTTAATTTTACCGAACATATTATTTACAAGCAATCACTTAAACAACTATCAACTATTCGCTAAACTGCAACAACTATCCTCTAGAGATGACAAAATTTCGTCCGACTTGAAAAACTCGAATTGTTCGCCCTGAAAAAAGGGTCCGGACATAAATTTTTCGTTTGAATTTTGATATTTGATCGACCGAATTTGATAGTCCCAAATTCACTCGAACCCGAAATTTTGTCAATCTTACTGCTCCAACTCTCATATGATACTCCAACTGCTATCCACTACTAAGGGCTTGCAAATTTCATGGGTATATTGAGGTAAGGTAAATGATGAATTTTGATAATATTTGGCAACTTTTGGTAATTTTTGGTAATTTTGAGTAAATTTATATAGGTAAATTTGTGTTTTTTGAAATAAAAGGAAAAATAAAAAAAAACCTACATTACACGTATCATGTGATTTTGGGTAATTTTGGTAACTTTTGATAATTTTTGATTAACTTTTAGTAACTTTCGACAATTAATATGGAACGGAGGGAGTATTTAGTTACCTCAGTTAACCGATGAAATTTACGGGGCCTAAATCCATTATTTTTGCCAAACAAATTAAATTTTTTGAGTCAAACTGCTAATCCCCAAACAGGGCATTTGTGTGCCGTTCAATTTCACCTCTCATCACTTCCAATCCCTTATTCCCTCCTTCCACAGCTCCACCATTTTTGCAACTATACTAAACTTTGATTGATACAGTGATTGCAGTCGCAATACAAGGTCCTTAACAATGGCGGGGAGAGTCCACTCTCTGCAAAACACCCTTTGGATTCTCTCCCCTCTAAACCCTGTCAACCCTAAATCCCAATTTCTCAGAAAAACCCTCCATTTTCACAGGACTCCTTCTTCTTCTTATTCAAGGGGTGCCCTTTTCTGCACAGCTTCTCATCCCCAATCGTCTCCTGTGAATGGGAATGAGGGCTCCTCGGACGCTTTTGTCCTCACTACGCCGCTTTATTACGTCAATGCCCCTCCTCATATGGGCAGTGCTTATACCACCATTGCTGCCGACGCCATTGCTCGCTTTCAGGTATAGCCTTGCTCCTTGAATATGTAGGTTTTAAATTTTGGTTCCCAGTTTTGTAGAACTGATACTTGTGGATGTGTTTTCATTGTTATATGGAAATGGGATAGGTTTTGATAGTTGAAAAGATTAGTCTTTTCAACTTGGATTGTAATGGACTAAAGTAAAATGGCTTTTTAGATAATTTAGATAGTTGAAAAGATAGTTGAGGTTTTAAATTTGATACTCAGTTATGTAGAAATGGTACTGATTGATGGGTTTTGATTGTGCATTCTTTTGAATTGTGTATTCTAGCCTTTTCACTTCATGTTGTATTTTTTAAGCGAAATAGACAGCAGTTTTGGAGATAGGATTCAATTTTGTTATAGTCATGAGAATGCTGTATTGTTAGTGCCGAAATGATTAGGAAGGATTTATATTGTGTTACGGCGACGGAGAATTGTCGTTATGTGTCTGAAAAAGTGAAAATTTCTTGGCATGAATTGAATAAACTTTCATTATGTGACCTCAGATACTTAAAATTGAGCTTCCTTAACAAACCTTCATTATTTGACCTCAGAAACCAAATATTTGTTGTGGGGGTGGGAGGGGGGAGGTTGTGTTTGTAATGGCCTCCAACAGTAGATGTCTTGATGCCAAACTGCGTTTTACATAAACGATGGATTTCATTCGTAGTTTTCTCTTAGTGGTCAATGAAAAGTCATCATAATGGGGGAGAATTGATCCTTATATTTACGTGTTCTTGACAATTTAGATAGGGGAAAGTAACAAAGTTAGCATACAGAGCAGGTTTTTAACATAACATATTACATATGGTATAATACACCACCATTAAAACGCAAGATGCTGCTGAACTATAGTGCTTCAAGATTGACGTTAAGGATAATCTAAAACACGGAAGCAGTACATAAGGAGTTTTAGCATTCTTGGTAGCTGTGTGCCAAGGTAATGTCATTTAAGCAAGGAAATTTTCGGCTTAATTTTCTCTTGGGTGGTCCTGTGTGTTTGTCATAACTAAAGTAGATAGACACAAGGATGGAAGTTGGAGTGTTGCAAATGAAAAGAAGATGGATGGCGATCCTGTTTGTATAGGTCATGACTAGATTTAACTAGTGTCTTACTAGTTCTGGAATGATTGGATCGTGCAATTCACTTCCTGAGCAAAATGCTAAAATTTACATGTGATTCTGCTGTTTAGTGCTTTTAAGTTTACAACTCTTAACTGGATAGTATTTTATTGGTTGTTCTTATGGAAGAGGTTATTAGGAAAGAAAGTCATATTTGTGACGGGGACTGATGAACATGGAGAGAAGATTGCTACTGCGGCAGCAGCAGTTGATTCCAGTCCCAGTGAACATTGTGATAACATTTCTCAAGCATACAAAGCGCTCTGGAAAGAGGTATGCAATCTTAACCTTTTTGTGTTTCTAGAAGTTCAAGGTTATTTTTCCTCTGAAGGGCTAGTCGTACATGTGCAATAAATATTAAACCTTAAGTTTCGGCTGATTGCAGTTGGATATTGCTTATGACAAGTTTATTCGCACTACAAGTCCCAGACATGAAGCAGTGGTTAATGATTTTTACTCTAGAGTTCTTGCCAATGGTGACATTTACCGGGCTGACTATGAGGGACTCTATTGTGTCAATTGCGAAGAATATAAGGTATCGTTTTATATGTGATATACAATTTAGACCCCTTGATCTAGCAGACCTTATTTATCAAGATCACCTGAACTCAGTTTGCTCCACATTCCATGTTCATGCTAACTTCCCTTTGAAGTGAGCATGAAAGATCTTGTTTTAGCTGGTTTGCTAATGTTTTTCTTCAACATCAGCAAACTTCCGATATACATTTCTTTGGAGATTATTCTCTTTGTCTAGCTGCTATTTTCTGCTAGTCTGTTAACTAATGAACATTATACTATGTACATTTTGTTCTGCCTTAGGGTCAATTTTGTGTCCACTTAGCATATATGGACAGTGGAGTACCTAACATAGATGCATATGCGAATATTCAACTTGTTAAACTCTAGGATTAAGACGGACAACTGAGAATCTAAAGACGAATAGAAGCAATTATCATCTCCTTTATCTACAAAGGAAATTTTATTTTTGGTTTGGTGAACATATGTGAACACGGAACACCTAAAACTTGCATTCAACTGCAGTGATTGTGATCAGTATATATATTGCAACCATAAATGATAATTAATAGTATACTACTGAAAACAGTTACATACACTAGCCAGAAATCTAAAGGATATTGGCAAAAATTGCAAGCAAAGAAGATAACGAATCATCATGCATAATTTTTTCCCCACTTAAAATCCCCATTTCTTTGGAAAAAAAAGGTCAACTCTTTATTTTTTTGGACTATATACAGTTCTTGTTGTTTTGACATGCTTTGTTGTATAGATGAGAATTACAGGATCTGATAACATGCTTAATGTTCTTTTGTATGCACACTTGCCTATGGGATAATTGGAGGGATGAAATTGCAATGAAGTGAGGCTGCCAAATCCCATGAACAACCAAGATGTTTCCATGGGTTTTGAGCCCTAGCATTATTGTTTTCATGCGCCATGCCCTTTGGCAAGTTTAATCATACATGCCTTAGTGGGTGTCTATAGGTGTTTGTTCTAGATACTTAAGAGTTATAGATCCTATGTGCAACCATCAACCTTTCCCTGGATCAACGTGTGAAATTTCTGAGGATGTTGACGATGGGATCTTTTGTATATAGCTGTGGTTGGATTTCCAACAATTACTTATAAACTCCCCCTAAAATCACTCTTAACAGTTGTGATCAGATGCCCGCTGTTTTATATTGCTATATTATATATTTGATTAGACAAAGTTAACTTGGGAGAGTGACTCCCCTTGAATTTCATTGTACTTTGTCTGTCTCCTTTCTGAGTTGCCTTTTCTTCTACATAGTATGCACTGTGAGATGGAAGAAAGCATATTTGTTGGATGTAGTTTTAAATTTCAAAATCAATGATATAAAGATATATTGCATGACATTCTTACTTATAAAAAAAAAAGACATGGTGGGACATTCTTTCTAGATTTTGACAAAACTGCTTCCCCAAGCTCTTTGAAGTCATGGTTTCACATGCATTGAATTTGGCTAGAAAAGACCTCATAAACGCCTTACATGATGTGCGGATGTAGCTCCTATATATATAGCTTTTTCCGCTCACTGTTTTAGTTTGGTGGGTAAGAGAGCCCATCTAAGTGCCTCATCAGTGAAACAAAATTTTTTAGTGATGGAAAACTTGGAAGGGAAAAAAGCAGGAGGGCGTGGTGGGGAGAAATAAGGGGACACATCAGCATTTGCTTAGCTGGAGGAAACCCTACACCTTTGTTGGGCATATCCAAGGCTGGAGCGCACTTCAACCAAGGTCCAACAAGAAGTTAAGTGAGGTTCTATCTTAAAACCAATTGGTGTTAAGAGGAGTAGCCACTTGACTTATATACTATGCCCTTACACTTTAATCTTCCGATGTGGGAATTCAAACTCATGGGTGAATCCCAACAACCTTTTCCATGAATGGTGAACCAAATGCTCCCTCTTTTTCTCAGACCCTAACTTGTTTGGAAGTTCACTGAATTACAGAACCAGTGACAAGAAAATGATAATTTTATGTTGATTCTAATCCTAAGGTATTCCTCTCTCAGTAGAGCCAAAAGCATCTGGAATATTCTTCTAAGGAAGAAGACTATTCCTTGACCTGAAAAGAAGAATATTTTCTGAAATGGGAATTTCACTCTCAAGGTTGTGAACGACAGAGATTCTATTTCTCATTGAAATCTGAAATCTGAATTGGAAAATAGATTAAGTTGGGTTGTCTTCGGGTTTGAGTCAAACTGAAACATTTGTCCGTAGTCTTAGCTAAACCTAAAATGTTCAATAGAGGGGTTTGAGAGTCCTTGACCTACATATGATGAGCTTGACAAGCTACCTATTTCTAAGTCATTGGTGGATTGATCCGTTTGGGTCAATTGGTTAATGATAAGCAGCCTCAATGGTATCGCTTAGCCAGATGTCTCTGTTTGGTTTTGAGATTGGAAGAGTAATTAGGAATTAAAGAGCTGGTAGCAAATGTTTCAACTTTATAAGACTGCACATCCTTGGTATGTATCTCAAACATATTAAAGATCAGGGTTACTTAAAACCAAACTACTTAATTGCATGGGTCAAAAGTGGTTTAATTTTGACCTCTTGTCATGCCTACTCTTTTAGTTTAATGGAAATGTCACTTAAGCCTTTTATTTCATGTCACGTTTGTGTAGTATTATCTTGTGGTGTGAACCTCTACGTATAATAATGTTGATCATTTAGTTTAAAGTTTTGCTTGTCAATCAGATAATAATAATATTAGTTATGCTCACTGATCAGGTTTCAATATGCAGGATAAGAAAGAACTGATTGATGATAACTGTTGTCCTATTCATCTGAAGCCTTGCGTTTCTCGGAAAGAGGACAACTACTTTTTTGCATTATCAAAGTACCAAAAGCAGTTGGAGGACCTCCTAATGCAAAATCCGAATTTTGTGCAGCCCTCTAGCCGATTGAATGAGGTTAGAATATTTCTCTTCTGCTTTGCTTCTCTGTGTGTAAGAAAGATGGAGAAATCAATTGGCACAAAAGTACATAAGCCCATGGTTTCTTGAGCGATTAAGGGTATAAAACCTTTTACTGAGTAGTGCTAGGTTTTCTGAACAAGGATGTTGTGGGCTTCCCACGAGTTACCTTTGCATGCATGTTTTGAGGTTATTATGCGTTTATGCTAGCCCACCTTTATTGGGAAGGTTTATATTTCTCGCCATCACTTAGAATGTTACGGCACTGAGAGACGACACAACTTAGCTATAAGTGCTAAAATCTTCCTGATAAGTAGGATTAGTATCTTCGTTGTATGTATCATCAGGAAGGTGGAAAAGTTGCGGGGGAGGCTGTTGGAGGAAAAAGGTTTTAACTGTTATAGCTGTTGAAAGTGTTCTTCGTAGTTAGCCGGTTGTGTCAAATGTGAGAGAAACTGTTTTGAGTATCACTATTACCATACTTGAAGTTGATTCTTTTGTGATTAAATAGCAGATTCAAATCAAAGTAATTTGTTTTTTTATTTCCTTGAGGATGCTGCTTGTGGTGTTGGATGTTCCTATGTGCATATTCTCTAGCATGAATACTCAGCAACTGGTAATTGATAGGTCTTTTAAGTAGGGAAAAGAGCTGAGGAGGTATCTTTCTACATTAAACGTTGGGATATGTAATGTTTTGGTAACTCAGGTCGGTAATTAGTTGACCGTCATGAGTGAAGTTACGGTCCATTGTTCTTTGGGTCTTTAGGGCTGCTGTTCTTGACTTTAAAAGTACGTTTAGTGAAATTATCTTTCTTACTAGTTCCTTCTGATCTTTTCTTGCTGCTCTAGGATGCACTCTGTCGGTCTTTGTCGTAATCGTCCTCTTTCTGTCCCTTAATCACGCTTAATAGATTTCCTTTCATAAAACTTTATCCTTAATCGTATCAATATCAATATTCCAATGATCTGCAGAAGAGAAGTCATTTTTCTGTAGCATCTCATTGCTGACAACAAATATGTCTAGGTCCAAGGTTGGGTGAAGACTGGGTTGAAGGATTTTTCAATTTCACGAGCAGCTGTTGATTGGGGCATTCGTGTTCCGAATGACCATAACCAGACAATATATGTTTGGTTTGATGCATTATTGGGGTGAGATCTCTCTCTGTTGTTTCCGAAATCATATCATTGATTGATCGATTTGGACTTCTTGGCTGGCTAGACGTGTAGATATTCTCTACTTTTGGCATATGCTTTGTTTGGCCTGTCCTTTTTTTCCCTTTCTTTTTCCATGTTTGTTTCTGTTTAAGGAATCCTGATCCTATGCTTTACTTTACTGGGCATGTTCTTCGCTTGAGTTTTCTATAGCAATAATTTTGAGAATAAATCCATCCTACTGTCACGCATTCTGTGGGAGTGCTCACTGCTCACAATGTACTAGAAGACAGGCATATTAGAAATTCAGCTATTTGTGTTTTCATGCCCGACTGTTTATTTCCTCTTATTAGTGTTTTTTCCCCTTTTTTCAGTGGATGTCCTCTTATTAGTTATTTATTACTCCCTCCGTCCCTTTGTATTTGTCACTTTGGAAAAAATTGGAGAAACCAATGCAACACAAAAGTTTAGGTAGAAATAAATCAAAATGCTAAAAGTACCCTCAATTATAGTTAAATTATTGGTTTCAAAGTCATTTATTAAGGGTAAAAGTAGTAAAATTGTTATTGGAAATGTAAATGTGACAAATAATAAGGGACAAAAAAAGTTAGTTAAGTGGACAAATAAAAAGGGACGGAGGGAATAGTATTTATTTGCCTATGAAGTCTTATTAATTAGTTGGATGCCTTGTATTTGAGGCTGCTATTGCATTTGATCTTAATAACTGAAGACGTTTGGCCTATGGGTCATTTGCCTAGCATCTGTCTTGTGTAAATTCATGCCTCACCTGTAAGATAGTATAGTAATAGATTGTTTTGTCCTCCAATTTTCAAAAAGCTGCTGAGGGATACCCTACTTTTGGTGGAAAGTGTAATTAAGGGATCACGTTTCTATCATACATTTCTATAATGCATTTTGGGGTGAACAATATTATGTGGTATCAATTTTAAGGAGACATTCTGGTGAGGATTGACTTGAATCCAGCCAAATTTGGACGAAAAGTGTAATTTGTTTAGGATTTTCTTCTTTTGCCCCCATCTCTCCGCCCATCCTTGCTTCCACCATCAATCCCACTTCATCTTCAACCTTAATCCATTCACAACCTAAACAACTCCTTTCTCACTCTTCCTCTCTCCTCCACCTCCTCTAACATGGGTTTAACACATGTAGTGCTCACGTCTCCTTCATTTCCAATTTCTGTTTCTTACTTTCTACTCTAACAACTTCTCCCCAACCTCCATTTCTCATACACCTCCAGCCCAGACTCAAATATGAGCAAAATTGGGAGTGTTACAACATCAAGAACGCCCTTGAGTGGCAATGACGGAACTTCATGACTCAAAAAACTCAAGAAAGCACAAGTCAAGATGGAAGAAGTCATTGAAAAAGGAAAACCAATTGAAGAACCACACATTGGTCAGCTGCCATACTTGCAAGATATCATCAAGGAAACCTTTGGGCGTAACGAGATGAAGACAAATGAATACAACCCCGGTCTTTGGTGGAATTAGTACTGCTTACCTCGATCTGAAACAACAACGAGAACGAAAGCTGAATTAAGCATTGACTACCAACCTCAAAGATCAAAACTTGGCTGCATGTGGTATCTTTGAAGCACTGATGTCTGAAGTGAAGTTTCCAAAGACTCGTTGGATCCTTGCTCTCCTAATGATCCAAAAAATCACGAGGAAAATAGTTAATGCTGACGCTTTCTTCCTCACTTTCTTTCCAAAGTAACCTTCCCAAGCCAAAAGATGGTTTGTGACAGAATAGAGAAGAAACTTATCCGATGCCCAAGCAACTAAAACCTAGCTCCCAGAGCACCTAAGCAAAATGTGATGCCTGCCTCCCAAACAAAACAAGGAGACCTTAACTGGGGCTAAATATATCCTAGTGAGTGTCCTATTTACATTTTGCTTTTGACTCATATTGCTTACTTTTTCTTAGCTGATGTTGTTAATACGTTGCGGCCTATTTATGATATTGGTAAACCTCTCAATTCATAATCAACCTGTCCAAACTCCATACTCTTGGATCGCATTTGCCAAATTGTTATTGAACAGATGACTGCATTATAACGCAACTATAGTGGTGTAGTTGGGTTTTATATGTCCAAGGATCATGATTTTGTTTAGTTAACATTTGTGTCTGTGGGAGGTTTAGTTTACGCTTCCTGTACAACTAAACAGTTCGCTTGATGGTTGAAGTTTGAAGTTGATAAGTGACACTTCAGTAGTATATCTCAAGAGCATTAATGGTTTCAATTGCTTCTATCAGCTGTTGGAAATTCAGTTTTTCCTTAGTCCAATGCAGGGATAGTTTGGTTACATAGATCTTGCTTTTGGTTAGAGGTTGAAATGAGAATGTAGCTCCTTGACACACTTTTTTATTCAACCTCTGCCTCTAACCTGTGGCTGTGAACCAAAAATTCAATGACCTTAGCTGAGTTGACCATCTAGTTTGCTACTTGTGTTTGTATGGGTTACCTTTTCTATTCTTTTGCTCCACTGTTATTTGCTGATGCATATAGTTGCCAGGTGGAAAGAAAGGTTGGATTTAAGAGGGTTGTAACTTTGAGTATCTCACTTAGATGGTGAATGTCATTGTGAACAAACGACCACCTTATGTTGCTTAAAAGGAGATAAGTTGGCAACTGTCAAGGAAAAGATTCGTAGTCTCCTACCCAAGACTTGTTTAAAAGAGAAATCTTAAGCTGGCTATCAATTAACTTATCCGTGGTAGATGGGTACCCACTTTATGGAATATGGCATTTTCATCTATTGCGGTTAGTTGGTTGCAATCTCAAGAGTTATGTGATGCTCTTGTGGCATGGAAAAGAAGAATTGAAGAGTTGGATTCTTAGTATGTGGAATTTAATACATTTACAATTTGTGGTGCACTTGGAAGGAAAGAAATTCTCGGATTTTTAAGGGTAACATTAGAACTTTGAATGATTTTAAGCTTCATTTTTTGTGAACTTTGTTTAGTTGGTGTAAAGTTTTTGATGATGGTACAAAGGCCAGTTTTTTTGAGAACTTTGTTTAGTTCAATTTGTGGTGTAAAATATTGTTTGGACCTAAGTTATCTAATCAAACAGAATTTTGTTTGTTTTTGATTAGGTATGTTTTGGTGGGTGCTAAATAGACAGTTGTTGACTTTGATTTTGGGTCTGCTGTTCCAATAGATGCCTATATTTCTGAACATCTTATTTGTTAACATCTTCATTTGCCATTTTAACCGGAATGTGTCTTTGGTTTTGGTCTCGAAATCTAGCAATGCGGGATACCTCTTTAATTTATCAATGTCACCAGGTATATATCAGCATTACTGGAGAACGAGGAACCAGCTAGTTTACAAAATGCCGTTACTTCCGGCTGGCCCGCTTCGCTGCATTTAATTGGAAAGGTAATTTGATGAGTCTTGCTTCATTTTGTTGTCTTCTTTATCTTTCCCTTGTGAGTCGTTCATGATGCCAAACCCAAATAAGCTGTAAAAGCTCTCCTCGTAGTAAATAAAATTTTCATTTGAGGAGAGGAAGGAAAAGAAGACAAGTTATTTTCTACATTCCTTGGGAAGTTGATGTAAGCATGGAAGCATGAGATTCTTAGAAGTATCTTTGGGCTTAATTTACACCAGTTATTGATCCTGAGTTCGATTCTCTTTTGTTCCTTAGACTGCCAGAGCTACAGGATGGGATTATCATCATATATTCATGCTTATCATACTTGTTTTGACATGCTTACACCTTTGACTTATCATTTCTTTCACAGGACATTTTGCGTTTTCATGCAGTTTATTGGCCAGCCATGTTAATGTCAGCAGGATTAACACTTCCGAAAATGGTCTTTGGCCATGGTTTTTTGACAAAGGTACTGTATCGGGTACCATATTGTTTGCTTAGTTATCATTGTGAAAGCCGTTCTTGCCTTTCAGTTATGTGTTCTTTTCAGATCCCCCCCCCCCCCCCAAATTATGACTGGTCTTGCTTGTTTCAACTGGAATGAGGCCATTTATAACTGCCCAAAGTCACCTGCATTTGATGGAAATATCATAGAGTCCTCTTTGATTTTCTAGAATGCAGTTGACAAATATTGCTTGACGGATTCGAATGGTTCATTTCAGTTTTAGTACGTAAAAACTTTTTATTTTATTATTATTTATTTTTCTTTACATACCCACATTGTAGATTGTATACATTCTCATTTTTTTTGTATCCGTAACAACAGATACAAAACTACACCAGTTACCCTCTTAACCTGTTGTCCTTGCTGTACATGTGAATGTCATGGTCCTTGATTTGCATAGTAAAAAGTGATCGGTGTTGAGCTTCATTACTGTTTGTCTGTGTTATAGACCTGGTAAACATAACCAATGTTTGGGTAGCTTGATCCAATAAGCCAATCAAAGGATATCTAAATAAAAACAACCCAATCTGGCTGCAACCAATATTAATCAACCAAAGTCAGAACAAAGGCAGAAATTTGCCTACCCATCACTGATTGTAATATTTTGCATTTTCTTGATGGATTTACTATTGTCAAACCAATAGCAACCCATTGAACCAAGAAATGATCTGACTTACACCTGAGCCAACCTGAATATTTATGGATTGTTTCTGAATGGATCCAAAGCTAATGCAATCCAATTGAAACGACTTATTTGCCAGGTCTATTCAATATTAGCTGCAAACCTTAGGGCTTTATTCTTTTCACCTTGTTACTTTTTCTCAGAGTAAGTTCAGTTCAGAAAAGTAAGTTCAGTTAACAAGTTCATATTAAGTCTGGTATAAGTTAAGTGAAAAGCTGTCATGTTCAGAATGAGTTCTGATTAAGTTCACCAAATAAGTTCATAATATGTTAAGTCTAGATAAACTGGAGAGAACAAGCCCTTAATATTCAGGCTTGTAAAGAACTATGCCTTTAGAATTTCTCTTACTGGTTGGTCTTGGTCCAAGATTAAAATAGATAAAGAGAATAGAGAAATCAAAATGTGATCTGATTTTGTCTGCTACTTGAATAGCTCAGGAAAACTTGATTGTGATTTGTGATGCATGCTTGTTGTAGATGTCTTTAGTTGTATATCTAAAATACTTTTTGTTTTTTCTTATATACACTTCCATTATATGCAGCAATGCTTTTTATCTTAAAATTATAGGATGGTATGAAGATGGGGAAGTCTTTAGGTAATACTATAGAGCCAAATGAGTTGGTGCAGAGATTCGGAGCAGATGCAGTGCGATATTTCTTCCTAAGGGAAGTTGAATTCGGTAGTGATGGGGATTACTCAGAGGAGCGTTTCATTAACATAGTCAATGCACATCTTGCAAACACAATAGGTAATGCTGTCAGCCTGTATAGATTTAAAAATGGTTATCTTTTATTTTATGAGAAGATATGTTTTTCGAAATAACAATTAGTAAATTATTAGCTAAGCTTGGGGTTTGCAGGAAATCTCCTCAACCGGACTCTTGGGCTCCTCAAGAAGAATTGCCAGTCAACATTAGTAATTGATTCAGCTGTTGCAGGTGAAGGAAGCTCGTTCAGAACGAATGTGGAGAATCTGGTATTAGTCAAATCTACTCACATCCCATTATCTCTTTCAGAAGTAATCAAATCTACAATACAAACTTGCAACATTTGATATTAGTGTTATTTCTTGTCTGTGCTGCTCTAAATTTAGTGTGTCAGCCCATGTAAACTAAACTGCTTTAATCCTATATCGATTAATCTCCACATGTTGTACATGTAATTTAATGAAGGTGTTGAGTTGTCCCACATCGGCCTTTGACACCCATATTGTGGTGTTTATAATGGCTTGGGTGCCTCAACCTCCTAAGCTAGCTTTTGGGGTTGAATTGGGCTCAAGTCCATTATTTCACAGAAGGCTTTGCACACACCCCACAGTTTTGCTCATCGGGCTCACGATATCTGGTCATTGAGAATCTGAGATGAGCCCTTCAGGTTAAATATGGAGTCTGTGTAGCTTTTAGCCATGGGTTCTGAATAATATTTGTTGCCTCTGAATCTGAATCACCCAAATAAAGTTTTGCTGTGTTGGTGCCAAGCCTTTCCTATGTCTCTGCAGCCAGCTAACCACTTTTTTCTTCTTACCCATTGCTTATTTTCGCTTTTCCTTTGCCCCCATGTTGAGGTGGAATATCTAGCATTTATAATCTTTGAAATGGTCAATTCACAATAGATAGGCATAGCGGCACATGGGGTATGGTCAGCTTGAAGTTTGCTGGTCATCATATTCCCTAACATCGTAATTCACTACAGCAGCAATGTACCCAGTATAATCCCGCTAACCTGAGGTCTAAGGGGATCCAGATGTAGGCAAACTTCCCCCATGCACAGGAGTGTATGAAGAGGCTGTTTCCAGCAAACCCAAAAATGGTATTTTAGAAAAAAAAACAAGAAAAAGAAAAACCGCTTGGAACCCAAAGGAAAAGACCGTAATTAACTATTAACTAAGGTGAGTAAATGCACAACCAAGAATTTGGTTAGTTATTTACCTTATTTCATATGCACTGATCACGGTTGCACTGGATAATAAATACCTGAAGTTCTAAAGTTATAGTTTCTTTGCTCTTGTTTTAGCTTTCCCATTCAGAATTGATCTATGAGACGTAATGCATCCCTGTTGTTACCTTTGTCAGGTTGAGAAGGCCAACATTAACTACCAAAACCTCTCACTTTCATCTGCTTGTGAGGCTGTACTTGAAATTGGTAATGCTGGCAATGCTTACATGGATGAACGTGCGCCGTGGTCTCTTTTCAAGCAAGGGGGTCAAGCTGCAGAAGATGCTTCCAAGGTTACTCCTGGTGTCTCTATAATTGGTCAATTTGGGTCATGTTTCACCAATATATATTACATGCACCGAGTGTGTATATATTCCATAGTGAGCAATCTTAATTTATGAGTGAACAAAACAGAATAGGTGAACAACCGTCACTTCTGGAACACAAGAGCGCCTAATAAACTGCACCTAATGTTTGACTGTCTGCTCCAATGAACTTTGTAAAAAGATGTGATCAATGTGGGTATTCGCCAAATTTGGGATTAGTTTAGTTTGAATCCGGCGAACTAAAGTATTGTCATGATTTGGTTGCTAGTTAGATTCCTGGATAGGGTTGGATTAGCTTGTCATAAAAACAAAACAAAACCAATACTTCGAAGTCCTGCCTAGGCGAGGTGTGGAGGGATTAGGTATAGCAATATTACCTCTTAACTTTTGCAATTTAGAGAGACTGGTTTCAATTGACCAATTTAGAAATCATTCATTACCCACTACTTCAGCAATTTATTACATGCTCCTGGAGCAATTCAGAGGAGGTTTGATGAGGTATTTCACTTTAGTCCATTACAATCTAAGTTGGAAAAAAAAATTCATATTTTTAAACTATCCAGATTATGGAAGGGCTGTTTATAAGTTTCAAAAGTAAGATAATTTGTTTGTGCAGGATCTAGTGGTCATCTTGGAAGCCATGAGGATCATTGCTGTTGCACTTTCTCCAGTTGCCCCATGTTTATGTCAGAGGATATACTCTCAGCTCGGTTTCTCAGAAGATGACTACAATGCACTCACTTGGGTCTCTCTCTCTCTCTCTCTCTCTCTCTCTCTCTCTCTCTCTCTCTCTCTCTCTCTCTCATTTAATATTGAATATTATGAATTCTTACTTATTAGGCAAAGGGATTCTAATCTTTCTTGAATCCAACACGGGATGTTGAATTCTGCTCTTGAATCCAGCATGAGATGTTGAATTCTTATCTTTAATCTTTTGCCACTTTCCCGTTCTCCATCAACTTAATATCAGAGCAAGTTCTCTATCAGAATATCCCGGTGACTCTTGTTTTAACATTGCATCTGTAGAACGATACAAAGTGGGGCGGGCTAAAAGCGGGGCAAGTCATGAGTCAACCGCAGCCCGTGTTTGCTAGAATCGAGCTCAAAACCGAAGGAGAAGAGGAAGCAATCAAGAAGACACCAAAGAAAAAGGGCAACAAGGCTGTGGCTCAAAGTGCTTAGAATCCCTGAGCATTCAAGCTGCTGTAATGTCACCATACTTCACAATTGCTGTGATGCTACATTGGCTTTTTGTTGTATTTTTTTTACCATTCAGTTGTCATAAGAGGCTAATAAAATTTACAAATTTGAGTTTTGTTTTGTTTTGGGTTTAATTTTGGCCCTTAGGTTTACATTTACTGTAAATAACTATTGGAGATTGAAAATTTGGTGAAATTAATAATTGATCTGTATCTATATTGTAATTTGTAAGTAGCATAATGAATTTTGCTCACAGAACTTCCGCCCCCATTCTAAGAGCAATCTATTAGGTGCATCCGGAGCATGTGCTCCAGATATTATGATTGTTCTCTTATGTATATTAGGTTGTTTTCTATTATTATTATTATTATTATTATAGTTCACTCCCAAATATCTGGAGCACATGCTCCAGCCTCTAGGTGCATGTAATATAAATTGACTAGCGGTTGCCAAATAGGTCCATAGTTTAAATCTTTTGAGCTGTTTTAAGTTGTCTTTTTCTAAATCTCTTTTTTTTTTGAAAATTCTACCATAATTGATTTTTTTTCAATTATGATAGTTGAAATTTTCATACCATTAATTTATCAAAAATAAATTACATTAATTGAAAAGATTTAGAGAAATTGGATTCAAATAATATGAAGTTTGGTACATAATAGACTTAATAATTTGAACTTTAACCATACTGGTAAAATGACAACATTAATTATTTATCTAATCCTCATTTTCTTTAAAAAGTTTCTCTCTATCTTTAATTATTCCCCTTGTTTATTAAATTCCAACATAATCAAAGTTCAGATTCTTTTAAAAAAATGAGGATTTGGTAAATAATTAATGTTGACATATTACGTACTATAATTTAATATGGTCAAAGTTCAGATTATTTAGTAATTTTTTTTAAATTTCAGATTATTTAGTATAACATGTGCCAAAATTCAGATTATTTAAATCCAATTTGTCAAAGATTTATGTCCCGGTTAATTGTTGTAACAAGTTACTTTGATCAACATACATTTATTTTGACTTTTTTAATGATGGAATCATTCGTATTTGCATTTTTCAAGCAAAAAAGCGATTAATAGGTTCCTATATTTTGATATAATTATTTTAATGACCCTATATTTTGAAAAATTATTATGGGGTGACATTATCTTTGTGGTAATTATTTATTGGGGACATTCTGACCAATTTTTCGGTCTAAAAATGCGCGAAACAAGGATTTTTGTATTTAAGGTTGTTTTAATTGAAGTCAACTATCATTTTAGGCTTTCATATTTAAGGTTGGTCAAAGATACATAACCCTAATCAACAATAAATATTGCAATTAATGCTTTATTCGCCGGAAAATAGATCAGAATGTCCCTAATAAATAATTACAACAAATATAATGTTACCCTACAATTATTTATCAAAATACATGATCCTTCAAATAATTATATCAAAATATGAGGATCATTTAGTCGTTTTTTGTTTTTCAAATATGATAGTTGAAAAGCTCAATTATGATAGAATCTCCTAAAAAATATTAAATTTGTAAAAAAAATTATATCTCACATGTAGGATTACTTATATAACATGTCATTTAATCAATACATATTACTTTTGATTTTTTTTTAAAATACAATTAATGATAATTATATATATATATATATTTCAATTACTATGATTAAAAAAAGGTTTTTGGATGCTAATATAATGAGCTTTGATGTTGGACAATAATGCACTGTACTTTGGGGGGTGTTGAATAATAATGCACTCAAAACGATTTCGATAGTGACTGATTTGGTAACGGTGGAGGAGATGAATTGATCCAAAAATATTTAAATTTATGATATGTCTCCTAATCCAGACATAAGTAAAGAAAATCAACTTTGAAAAGAGTAAAAAAGACATAACATCACATTTGTTTAAACATGTTTCCGCTGAGAGATTGTTGTTGTAGTTGTATAAAATCACCTTTGCTTGTATAAATTAGCTGACATGTCATAAATTTAGATATTATTAGTCTATTCATCTTCTCAGTCTGATATGTAAGATTGTCATCAAGTCAGTCACTGTCGAAATTGTTTAGAATACATTATTGTCCAACACCTCTGAATACATTATTGTCCAAAGTCAAAGTTCAATATATTATTGTCCAAAAAATTACTCGGAGGTACCCTAACCTTAGGTGAAATGTTTTTCCGGTACCCCAACTTTTCAAAACTCATTTTGGGAGGTACCCTTAATTTTTGGGTTAGAACTTATTTGGTGCTTTTCCGGTCATTAATTTGGTTAAGTGACCGAAATACCCTTGTTCTTCCATTTTTGAAGAAATACGCTTAAAGAAGAAAAATAAGGGTATTTCGATCACTTAATAAAATTGATGACCAGAAAAGCACTAAATAATTACTAGCCTAAAAATTAAGGGTACCTCAAAATGAGTTTTGAAAAGTCGGGGAACAGAAAAATAGTTTCCCCAATTATTGGGTACCTCGAGTAATTTTATTGAATATTGTCCAATAGCCAAAAATTCAATACATTAACATCTAAAAATCCTAAAAAAAATTTAACTGCGATAGAATCTCCCGAAATATTTCAGCATGACATAGTGAGCGGGAGAAGTGAGAGTTGAACACATAACATAACAAACGATTTTACTCGACCACCACTACCACTCACCACGGTGCTCCGTTAGCCGCCGGCGCCGTCAAGTCACCGCCGTTGTCAGCTGTCCGTTCCCAAACTCAGGTCACGGCCGGTAGTCTCTCTAAGCCTAATTTCTCTCATCACCGAATAATAATTTGTTTAAGTCACTCTATAATTCTCTTTTCAAGCTGTTCTTTCCTTCTTTTTGAATTTATTCTGTTGCGACTTATGGATTGGATTTATGTGAATGAGCTAATGTGGTTAGATTATAGTTTGGTTATTGCTAGTTGTGTGAATGATAAATTTGGTTAGGTTAGGCTCTGTAAACGTAGAATTAGATTTGTTAGCTGATTGAAATGAATGCCCTACTGGATGCTTCTTGTGAATGTTTGCACCGTTTTTGATTTTTGAGAACATGTTAAATGTGGTAATTGAATTGGCTTCTTTGAAATTGCAAACGTTGATAATTGATGAACTGAATTATGGGAAATTTTGAATGCGGATAATTTCATTTTGTTTATTTTCAATTTCAGATACCAAATGTCACGGGATGATTCTTTATCCTAGACCTCACCCGTGCGGCGCTAGCAAACTTACACTCGAAACCCTTTTCTTAGTTTGCTAGTAAGCCTTTGAGGTTGTGAGACTTAGCTCTTGAGAGACTAAGTAAAGTTTAAGGGAAGCAAGTAAGAACACTTAGAGAGTTTGGGAGAATGTCTTGTGTATTGCTCTCAAATGATGGATGCTTACAAATGAGACCCCATGGGGGTATATATACACTTCCCCCTCCTTAATGGACGGTGAAGATCTATTTGATCCAACGGTCCACATCGCGTATCTAGATCCTTCTATACCAATATCTAGGATTCTATACAAGTGTGGAGCTCTTGAGAGAACTCCAGAACATTCTAGAGAATACAAGACAAATCTAGAGAAGTCATGTAAACTCTAGGATTTTTAAGTGGAAACCTCTCCGAAAATGGATAGTATCTGCGAACCGTGACATCCTCCCCCACCTAATCCGGCGACGCCCTCGTTGCCTTCTTGTCCTCGAACGCCTGGATCTTGTCCTTAAATTGCCATAAGTTCTCGAGCGGCTCCCAGCTAGCCTCACTCTCGGGCAACCCCTTCCATTTGACCAGCAACTCGCGTTTGAGGGGTTGGTTAGAGTGTACCCTTGTGGCTCGATCTGCAAGGACCTCTTCTACCTCCTTGTCATGCTGCTCCTTTACTCCCATTGGAGCCCGAAGAGAGGTCCCGCGGCTTGAATCCTCCCGGTCTTGATGGTATGGCTTGAGTAGACTCACATGGAAAACCGGGTGGAACTTGGACTTAGGGGGTAGCTCTACCTTATACGCTTGCGCCCCCACCTTCTTGACGATGGGAAGGACTGGGGGGAATTTTCTTTAACAATTTATTCCTGACGCAACCGATCTTGAGTCTTGGATCCCTACTGCTCTCAGGAAGTCCATTTTGATGCAAGTTTTGGCTTGCATTTTCCCCTTCCATTTTCTTTTCTTTTTAGCTGTTATTTTTGTGTACAGAATTATGGATGAACATTTTGATTTTTGGGCAAAATTGGTAAAGTAAATTTGGCGAACACTTTGCATTTTATCCGGCGCTTCAACTCAGTTCTGACTGGAAATATATGGGTCATTGTATGTATGGCCAGATTAATTTCAAGTGAAAATGGAAGGTGCAACAAGTTTAATTACCAGGCTCCACAGTTCCTTCCCTGATGGGATATACCTCACTACGTCAGTTTCTTCCTTAAAAACCACTGAATTTGAACTGGTAATATCTTGTGCTTCAACTATATTTGT
The DNA here is from genome assembly GCA_029582165.1 of Portulaca oleracea. NCBI lineage: Eukaryota > Viridiplantae > Streptophyta > Magnoliopsida > Caryophyllales > Portulacaceae > Portulaca > Portulaca oleracea. Next base: position 41,006,691 of record CM055872.1, on the reverse strand, counting down.
TCATTTGCTTCTGTTTTTTTTTTTTTAAAAATAAAAAGTACCCTTTCATGTTGAAGAACTACTTTGATTCGATTTGCTTTTTTCCTTGTGGGTTTGTTTGCCATCTTTGCCCACCAGGTCCAAGGTATTCTGCACATCTTACAGGGAAATTCGAGTGACCTATTTGAATGGGACGAGGCGGGTCATCGATTTTTTGCGAAGGTTGGGATATATGTTGCTCACCTCTCCTTGACAAGTCTGCATGATGTCTTGAACCAGTTTTTGTACGCTGCAACATGTTTGAGGCTAATTGGGAATGTTATCAAAAGGATAGAGATAGCTGGAGGGTCGTTTCCCACGTTGAGGGCGTTCGCTAGTGCCACTTCTGCTTGGCTAAAGGTCATTTTAATGTTTTTGTTATATGGAATGCTTCTTGTTGGTGCTTTTGTATTGACTGATTTGGTCTGTGTTATGGAGTAGAGGTTACAAGATATTGCATTAAACGAGGAAGTAAAGATCTGCAGCTCTAACCGAAGGACAGTTGCTACACTTTTGGGGCTGGCAAACTCTTTGTCCAGGTTTTCCATTTTATCTTTGCTGTTTATAATTATTTTCTCTAGAATTGCGGTTGTAGAAGTTTATTGCAAGTGAAACTTTTCTTACTGGCATTTCAAACTTTGAAGGACAATGGTTTAGATTCATGTGAAAAATCTTAATTGTGGTTGGTCCTAGAAAGTGAAGTATGTTGATTTTTTGACACAATTGACAATTATAACATATGAGAATTTTTGTTCAAGTTCTACCCTGGAAGATTGAGAAATGAAAACTTTTTAACATTGGTAATTGTAAGTAATATCAATCTTTGCATCCTTCCATAAGAGCATTGATTTAAGTTTATTAAGTAGTTCAAATCCTAACCTTTCCATTCTTCCACATGAACTCAAGCTTTACGTGACTGAATTAATTTTTCGATGGGTGCTGCCCAAAATCGATTGGGAGGATCGCTTAGTACCAACACTACTCTCCCAAAGTTAGTAGTTAATATGCTTTGGCTATATTAGTCTGAGAAGTGACTAAATTGAGAGAAAATGAAGAATAGACTAATCATAAGAAAAAAATAGTGCAATCAAAAGGATGGTGAGAGGTCAATACATGGCCCTTCCGATCAGCTTCTTTTGTAAAGCCTACAAAGGTTTGGCACCTCAGACTTCATTTCAAATTTTGTGTACACAGCCTGCGCTGTCTACACTCTTCACTGGCAGACCCTGGATTTTGACATTGTAGGATTGAGTTATAGTATTTTACATGTCCTAAATTGCAGGGTATCCTTGAACTACTTTATCAGTTTTTCTACTTTAAAACCATGAACCTATGTCTAGAGACTGAGTGGAAGTTGTGAGGTTAACCTTTTACTATGTTATTAATCTCTCCCACTTATTAAAATAAAAAAGCCACGTGTATATTTAAGGGAGAGTGGGTCAGACATTGCTATGCTAGCAAACCTGTTCCGATGGGCTGGATGTATCCTTATGAGACTCCTTGATGAACCCCTTCTCTCCATAAAGGACATGTATATTTTAGGAAGAGACGGAGGGACGATCATTTAAAATTTAAGGAACATTAGATACCAGTTATTCTAGAGTTGTTTTCATCTCCAAAAATTTACTTTATGTCAGAATACTCTTGGTGATGATGTGGAAAGACTTCCATCCTCAATAATTTGTATTTTCAACTTTTTATTAATATTATTGAATGATTTCTCCCTTGTCTCATTTCCTTCTGCCCCTCCCACTGACAGGGATTCCTATCCATATTTTTGATATTTTACTGTATCGCTGTCATTCTTTTATGCTAATACCTTTTTTACAACTTTATAATTCAAAGATTGCAATGTAGATCTACCTGATTTTAGGGTACCCCATGGCTAATATTTAGATTGGTGTTCAAATTCATTTTGTACAGTTGCTGTTTGTTCTTGTAATTTTCAACACATCCTTTAAGTGTAATACACTTTGGTATTTTGGGCACATCCTTTAACTATATGAGTGTTGCATTTACCGAATTCTGTTCATGCATGCTACAAAAGCTATCCATCTTAATTGTTCCTGTGTACGACTTATGGATACTTTCTACGATCTATATTTGTAAGCGGAGTTACTTTCATTTGCGTCGATTGAATGTGCGAAGGTTATGCTTTGAGCTGGGTCTATCATCTTTTTGCTGTTTAATTGAGAGCTTCTAAGAATGCTTGATTTAGTCTCTGTTCAGGGGCCGAGTTTCTGTTACAAGCAGTCTATGATGCAGTTCCCAAAGTGTGGCTTGATTCTCCTCATTCTGCATCTGCTGCTGAAGTGGCTGTGCATGTCCTTGATCATCTTTATAAGAGGCTAAATGAAGCTTGTCTCATTCACGGTGGAGAGGTTGTTAGAAATTTCACCACTTTCTTACTTGGGCTACCTCTTTTTGATATTTTTTGTGTTTGCTACTAACAAGAATTTTTAATTGTAGGAAGAATCATACAAGATGCTCCTTTTCTTATTTGTTGGAAGTCTGTTGCCATATATCCAGAGTCTTGAGTCCTGGATTTATGAAGGAATTCTTGATGATCCCTATAATGAGGTAATTTCTCAAGACAGCCTAGGAACTGGTCTTTGCCTATCCATGGCCATGCCATTTACCTTGCTAGGATGCAAAATGGAGGTGTTAAGTTGTTCAGTCTGGATTGCTCACTTTTGAACCTCATAATTTGGATCTTGGGTTACTTATGGGCGGAGTTGTGCTGTTTTTTTTGAAGAAAACATTCTTGATCCAAACCTCTGCATTCAACTTTAGGTTGACCAATGGGTCGACAACATTGCCCATTGTTTCTCCAAGTTTTTGCTTTAGATTTGATGGTGACACATAATAGCTTTGTTTATTTTCATCTTATAATTCTGAGTAGACTGTTTATGAAGTTATAAAAGGTCTGCTGCAAAGTTATAGTTCATTTGCTATTGTCAAAGTCCTTAAATTTTAGGTATTCATACACAGATTTTAGAGCTGTTATAAAGGCTTAGAGCTATTCTACGATTTTCAAAAGCTATTTGTGTAAGTCGATAGCTGTAAAACTCCCAAGCTCTGCCAAATTTCCAGCATATTGTAGAGCATCAGACATAAAGAAGAGAGCCATTGTATGCTGTTAAGGAGTTAAATTCGAACTACATAGTGCGTCATTGCTGAGATAAAATAACACCCAAGCTTCAATGTTGTGTATAAAGATCAAGCAAATGAACAATCATAGTATATCGTTACACGAATGCACAAGTTTTTTCAGAAAGGAAAAAAAGGAAAACATGAAAGAAAATTCACCTTAGCAAAGTGAGATGGCATGCTAATTTCTTGAATTAAAAACATATAAAGCGAAAGAAAAAACCCAAATATAACAAAAAATTCAATTGGATTAAGGTGGGCATTAGTCTTAATTTCCTTAGCAATTTATGTTCTAAAGCATCCATCATCAAATGTGAACAACAAAGCAGATTGTTCGTTGTTGGCGAAGGAGGTGTAAAAGCTAGCAGCATAATAACACACTTGTTGAATTGAGTAGAAGAAAGCAACTACGATATTTGGATGAAGATGGGACAAAAAAATTCATTTCTAATTTTTGGTTAACCTAAACAATAATACATTAATACCACATGTTACGCATGTAAGCCAGATAAGGGGAAGAATCAGATTTAACTAGATTAATTGGTGTAGGTTAATAGCTGTTTTTAACCTTGATGGCTAAAATTGAATTCTACGAGATTGAAGTAACAAGGAGGTCCACGAGGACAGTGCATAAGGAGGGTGAGAGATGTTGGAACTTGAAATGCAATCTTGTGTAATGCATTGCTAGGGGAAGTGATTTGTGCAATTATAGTGATGGGCATTAAGATGGGGATAACAGTGGTTCTGGGATAAGATTTGAGAAGTATTTGCTAAGAAGAGGAGATGGAGCGCTGGTATCAGTGGGTGAAAGAGAAGCTGCGAAGTAGGTGCTGGTTGAAGTTTTTCTATGACTCTCTCTCTCCCCCCCCCCCCCTCTCTCTCTCTCTCTCCGCTCCCGCCCCCCTATATATAGGATTGCATTGATAGGGGGGTGAGGGTGGGGGAGTTCGAGGGTTATTGTGGTGTTGGTAAGGGAGTTTGGTGAAGGAGATGACTTAGTGAGCATTTATCTTTAACCAACTTGCAAAAAGAGTTTTAGTTCTTCCCTCCCAGCCAAACATTTTGGCTGATTCCCAACTGTTAATTTCTTCCACATTCTCCCACCTGTGTGGGATGTGAATAATGGTGTAATACATTTAATGTTGGATGCCAGACTATTGAGTCCTAATTATAAATTGTTAGCTTAGGTTTGTCTTGCCTTTTTCAGCACTAGGTCTCAAGTCTCTACTTGTTTAACTCCCCTTTATTTTGTTTGTTTCAGGGGATTAGAGGTTGGAAGAGAAAATAGAAAGGTTTTTGTGGTCCTCATGCTTGTACTCCATGCGTAAAAAGTACCAGTCACCTAGTCATTTCATGGTAAGACATGTGTTAGATAATGTTTGCAGTTTCTGATTTAAGTTCTATGAGAAGTCTTAATGATTGGGAAGTGGATAGTATTTAGGGTTCGTTGGCTCTATTTGCTGAGAGGGTCTTTTAACTTCTACAAACATTGTTTCGGATAGATAATGTCTAGTTTTATTTCAGTTAACCAAACCAGAGTCATGAACTTTGTTTCAGGTTTTTTTTGGGGTTTTTTTTTTTTGGGGGGGGGGGGGGGGTTGGCCATTTAACCACTTTGAATGCATTTGTTTTCCCTTTCCTTTTCTTTTTAATGGTTCAGAAACTTCAGATGTTTCTTTGGGAATGTAGCTGGGCTATGTAAAAGTCATGTCAGTTGCCTCTTTGTAAGAGACATACCTACTCTGCATGGAATAATTTATGTTCTTGTATTCTTCGAGAAGAAAACCCTAGTTTTTCCGGTTGCGACTTCTCAAATTTACAATCACCTGCTATGCACTTTTTTTTTTTTGACAAGTTGTATTGTTCTGTCTTTGTGCAGTTATTCTTTTATGAAAATAGGTCAGTATCTATCAGTGATACTGAGTTTTGGGAGAAGAGCTACCTGTTGAGATCCCTCACACATCAAAAGGTAGACACGGAGGTTTCAGGTGTACCACCTAAGGATCTAGTGTGTCCATTATTTATGAAGGAGATAGCTAAACAAATTGTTTCTGCTGGGAAATCACTGCAACTGATAAGGCATGTTCCAATGACTTCAAACTTGGAAGCATCTACAGGGGGGAGATATGAAAAATTTTATGGTGTTAGAAGTCCTGGCGGTGCCACTTATGTGGATGAAACACACGATCGGCATAGCATAGCGGGTTTGACGCTTGTAGAGGTCTTTTTCGTATCAATATCTGGTCTTGTAGGCCATGGTGATCATGTCTACAAATACTTTTTGCAAGAGGACTTCTCTCCAATGGTTGATTCTTTGTTCAGAAGGAACGAGGGCCAAAAACTTGAAATAAATGATGTGACGTCTGCCTCCATAAGCCCAAGAAAGACATGGGTTGGGTTTCTGAATAAAATTGTGCATGAAAGAGAATCATTGAGAAACGTTGAACGATCTATGATTAGTACAAACCAAGAGAATTTGGAAGCTGGTTCTGTGAATGAATCCCAATTTACAAAGTTGTTCTGCCCAGAAAAGCCTGTTATTACTGTGAGTCAAAAGACAGCAAGCAATAGAGATGCCCAGAAGATCCTAAAGTTGTCACAAAATTATGATCTCCCTCCATTAAATGATGAAGAGTTACGGGCGGCTATTTATGATATTGGGAGTGCAAAAGCTTCATCAGCCAAGCAAACCAATTATGCATTTGGTTTTCAATTTATTGAATCTCAGTACGTTCGTTCAATGGATGATGTCCAATTTTTAGAATCAATGTTTCCTTTTCCAACAATTCTTCCTTCATATCAGGTCTGTGGCTTCACTGCTTGGGCACCTAATTCTAGTGAATGCCTACAGTGATTTAGAATCCACCTCACAAAGTTCTTCCTTGATTTGGTATTAGGAGGATCTTCAGATTTCGGAACTCCTACCTGCCCAGAAAAACAGCACCTTATCCTCTACCATTCTTCGCTGGATACAGGTCACGGAACCAAAGGTCACTCCTCTTCCTATGGTCATATTGCAAGAATGTCTCAATGTCTACATTAAGAAGCAGGTGTGTTGCTTTAATTCCATTTACAGTGGGAAAAAAAAGCATTTGCAGCAGTTTGTATTGATAAGCTGGTTTGATACTTTAGGTTGATTACATTGGGAGTCACATGCTGTCAAAGTTGCTCAAGGATTGGAGATTGATGGATGAGCTGGAGGTGCTGCGGGCTATATACTTGCTAGGTTCAGGTATATTCCGTCATTTTTAGTAAGTTGGTTTGGTGTTGATCTTGGTGGATATTGAAGGTGAATGGTTATGGATTATTATTGCAGGGGATCTTCTTCAGCACTTTTTGACAGTAATTTTTAGTAAGCTGGATAAAGGGGAATCGTGGGATGATGATTTTGAGTTGAATTTGATACTGCAGGTAATGGTTTCAGTAATAAGTATTATTGTGAACCTTGTTCATGTAACAAGTATTATTGTGAACCTAGGGTGACTGAAATGGAATGTGAAATGGAGTTTCTTCGCAAATGATCAGATTGGGATATGCGTGCTCTCTAGAGTCTACTTTTTATTTTTCTACTGTTTCTTTTCCAATTTCATTTGTATTATTGTGCATTCAAGGTTAACCTTTTCTTTTTCAAAGTTTGAAATGTTTTTGGTGGGTTGGGTGATCACATCTTCACTAAGTAGGGATATGTTGTATTCTTATTGTGGCTATATGCACAGCTTTATCTGTCTCCTGTTCTGATGACACCATGATGGAGCTTAGAAATGTATCCTTTTTATTAAAGCAGTTGCTTGCTTTCTTCTATCCCTCTCATCATCCTGTTGGTGCTCAATGCAGGAGTCAATTACAAATTCTGCAGATGCTATGCTATTGAATGCACCAGACTCGCTGATAGTCTCCATCATAAAGCCTCGTGGTCTTGATGATGATAACAATCACAACATGACTAACATTGTGTCATCTCCTCGTACTGGTCACGAGCATAGCGTGGGAATTAATGGTCTTGATGCGCTCAGTTTCACCTACAAGGTTAGTGACATGAGTTGGTCCCTACCTAGGTTTATTTAATTAAGTACTTAAAATGAGTTAAACTTTCTGGACCAAATGATTATTGTTTATCAAGCTACGGTGTATAAGATACCATCAAATGTTCATCTGGCAACACTTAAATATTCAAAAGAAGTACTGCAAATTAGTATATACACAAATGATACTCTGTAGGATATCAAATTGCAAATGAAGTTCTTTCCATTCTTCATCTCTTATGAATAAAGCACTTCAGGTCTAGTGTACGCAAGGGAAGAATAAAATCATCCCTCTCAATGTTCAGCAATACGTTAATAGTTTACATCCACGTCCCTCTCCCTGCTCAGCAAGACATTAATAATTTACATTCAACACTGCCATATTGGCTATCAGAGGACCCTCAAGGAAACCATCCCCTGTCCTTGTTACAATAATATTGGTCTGGATAGTCATTGTTAGCAAGTAAAAATTACCTTGGTCTTCTCCAAAGTAGAAGAATGGGTAATGGGTTGGTTATGTGTAGTTACCCATAGATAAGAGGGGTATTGAGTGGGGTTTAGGTGTCCATGTACCCAATAGCACTTATTACCCAGATGAAAATTTGGAGCTTTATATTCATATTTAGCACTTCTTTACTCTTTCTATCATATGATCCCATTTTGTGTAAACCATCAAAGTTGAATTTTGCTCCTCAATTTCAATTGTTCTATTAGAGGTGAAATATGTCCACTAGTGTGGTGATAAATGTTAGCAATTGAGAGAATTTTGAGGTCCAAATTCATATTTGGACTTTCTAATATTTTGTAGCATATGACCAAATTTCAATCCAAACAATTGAAGTTGAATTTTTCTAATAAATGTTTGATAAAAGTAGCGATAAATGTTGCCAAACTCAAAAAAATTAGTGCTATAGCTTTCTATTTAGGTTTTTCAATCTTTCCTAATGTATGATCAAGTTCTCATCCAATTGAATTTTGTTCCTTTATTTCGACTAATACTGTTTAGTAGTATAAAATGTTACTGAAAAAAAGTGGAGTACACATTCACCTCTAAGCTCTTTGTCCTTTTAATATTTTCTGTTGCATGATCATTTTCGATCCAAACCATTGAAGATGGATTTTGCTCATAAATGTGGAACTGTTGTAGTTGGTGAGTAATGGGCGAGAAATGTTACGAATCCAAGAATTTGGAGCTCCAGGCTCATATTTAAGCTTTTTCCAATCTTTCCTATGGTATTGTTAAGTTTCAATCCAAATCATTGACTTCTTTTGTTCCTAAAGTCAATTGAATTTATCTAATCATGAAAAATGTCGTATAGAGAAGAATAAAATGAATAAATATGAACATTTTAGCATATGGGTGGTGGAGAGTAGAGAAAATCAAAGGTACCCATGGATAATACCAACGTGGATAAATATCCTTGTGAGCTATGATGCTTCAACCCGCCTAAATGGCCCGCGTACTCATGTTGGCACGACGTGGGTACTGGCACAAAAAGTGTCGGGTCCTTGGTGTTGCGAACAAGGCTGTGGAAGAAACAGTCACAGTATGGGAAGAAAGAGAATAGGTAGCGTTTACGTTGCTATCATCCCAGGTAGAAGAAAGAATGTGTTCACCATCTCCCACCATTAAGGCATTAACAGAGAAGAAGGATAACAAGGCGGGAAGTGTGGTGGTAGCATTAGGTTTTTTTTTTTTTGTTTTTTTTTTTGTTTAGGGGGAAGACTGAGAGCCTAAGGAATTGGACAGTGGAGAAGAACAAGCGGTCTTGGGACCTGGGGGTAACTGAAGACTGGAAGAGGCGATTAATTCGTAGAAAATTAGAACTTTCTTGATTCCTTATGATGTGAAAATTTTCTTCCTGCTTAAATGGTCGTCGACTAATGGTCAAGCATAAGAATGGCAGGATAAGATCAGGAGGGAGTAGGGTAGAGCAATAAATAACTAAGGGACTAGTTTAGAGGATGGATCCAAAAGCATAACATCTATATGCTCTCTTCAAAACATTTCAGTAATCCTTATTTACTCTATGTTCCGTGGATTGTTGGGAAGCATCCTGTTTGCTTTTCTGTATTTATTTGGCTATTCTTGCTGCAGTAATCAATTTATCTATGTCTTCATCCATAAAGTTTGTATATCTGCAATTTCATAGGTTTCCTGGCCACTAGAGCTTATTGCTAACTCAGAGGCAATCAGAAAGTATAACCAGGTAGGACTTTGTGCATTCGATCATCAGTTTCTAATAGATTAGAATTATAAGCTATGTCTCTAATTTCTGAATCCTATTTTACATAGGTGATGCATTTCCTGTTGAAAGTCAAACGTGCAAAGTTTGTGCTGGACAAAGCTCGGAGATGGATATGGAAGGTTCTGATTTTGTTTCATTTTGCTTGCCTATTGGTTCTAATCAGATCAGATCTTTTGAGTTTATGTTGATCAAATAAAACCTGGCATGCTTAGTCGGCTTTGATTTGTCTGATAATTGCAGGGTTATTTTACCTGCTACTATTTAATTGACACTCCCTCATACTGCAGGGGAAGACTGCTGGAACAGTCAGGACTAAACGCCATTGGTTGGTGGAGCAGAAGCTTTTGCATTTTGTAGATGCTTTTCACCAATATGTGATGGATAGAGTAAGGCATTCTCCATGCTATAGCGTGCACTGATTCAACTTGTATAGTTGTATCGTGATCTCTTATTGCCATGCATTTGAATGTAACCTCCCTTTCTCCTTACAATTTAGGATAGTTATTGCAGCTATGTGTGCAAGCCATCATCTTATGGCACCAGTTCAAATACCAGTATTTTGAGGCAAGGGTGCGAAAGTCAAAAGTAGTTATAGGTAGTCAATATTTGCTGTGAAATTTAAGGTCTAATTTCTAAACTCTGAGCCTTGTTGCAGTTAGGATTTCAATAACTCTTCTAAACACAGAAGGAAAAGATAAAAGGTTTCCATATGGCATACTCATAGGTTGGAATATGAAAATAAAAGCTATAGATTAGACCAAGTTGAGACTGTGGCTACTAAGACAACATAAAATGTTGAGGATCATTGCCATTGGCATGGAAACCAAGGGATCAATTTTACCCATATTTGCACGGTTTTAGAATAGTGTAACAGGAGTAACTCAGAGATGTTCAATAAGAAGGCTAGAAGAGTCTCTTTTCACATGGAGACACAGCTAACATTAACTTATATAAGCCTCCGTCCTCTAGTGGTTGGGTACGTCCATGTCACCTAGGGAATTTGAGTGCAAATAGGTTCGCAAAGCCTTGTTCTTTGTACGCTGATTAGTGAGCCTGAACCTTAGTGACCTCCCCATTGATTGCTTGCCATCAAAAGTGTTGGAGCAAGCTTAAAATATTAAAGTTGTTTTTTATGCTTTTCGAATGTCACAGTTGATTACTTCACAACAGAAGTTACAGAATGCTAGTAGATTAAGATAGTTGAAGCATCCCTACTTTGCAGTCCTTGATTGTTACAAAATATTGGGATGACTGAAAATCCGTACCTTGTTAGACTCGTCTAAAGTCGAAACTTTCTCTTGGTGCTGTCAACTGCATTGACCAAAACAAAGGCCCAATTCAGACCTGAAATTAGGTGAACTTTGGTCCAGTAGCCTAAATGATCCAACCAACCCTAAGCACACAACACCCCCCCCCCCCCCCCCAATCCCAAAAAAAAAAAAAAAAAAAATCCCAGTGCAGATTGTGTTTTTAGACAAACTTATTGGACAAAATGACATTAGGCTTGAATGTGTGTGGACCCCAAAAAGTCTAGATGGTGTCCTTCTACGAGGCATCAATTCTAAGCTTCCAACCTACCAGATCTAGCTTTACTCGGACATTCTATTTTCCGGTTCTAGGCACCTTCAAGCATGACACTTTCTGCAAACAGATATGTGCAACAGATGTTGAACACTTAGGAAACCGAAGAAGAACGCCATGGTTATACCACGTGAGTTTTGGAGTATTTGGAGAGGAAGTAACCAAAAGGCTTTTGAAGGAGTTGAAACTCCTCTTCTGCACTTGAAAGACAATTTTATCGAGAGTCTCTTCTTTTGGGTTAATGGAAAGTTTAACTCTTCCTCTTTTAATGTCATAGATTTTGTGGATTGTCTATATTTTGGTTATACATAACTTTGAATGATGCTTCTTAAGCATCTGATCTTTCCATTCCATTATTATATATTTTTCCTTTAAAAAAAAAGGTGTTGAACACCAACAGCTTAAAGAGCCCTTTAACACTCTAATCACGTGTCAAATACACATATGACTCAATGAGATTATATTTTGTTGTTGATGGTGGAAGGCTGCACACATAGGGGCAATTTGTTGTTGTTCTCGTGGCAAACAGGATTCTCTTCATTGGTAAAACATGTTTCCTAGATGGGTAAATCTACCCATGTATACAACCATGGTGGAATTGAATATTGCTCTATCTTGTGGAAACCAAGCATCCCACAATTAGGCTGCCACCAAAGGAATGAAAAAAAAAAAAAACCGAAAGGATAAACTGAATTATGGAAAATATAAGTGGTAAAAGAAATATTTTTTTAATCCCTGCATAGGACAATTATATGCAATCCTACTATTCCAAAAATCGTGTTAACATGTTGGGGTCATGTTGTGTCCATATCTTGCTCTTATGGTTCTTTACATTGTAGGTCTACCATAGTGCATGGCGTGAAATGTGCCAAGGGATGGCTGCAGCTAGCTCTCTGGATGAAGTGATCGATGTACATGAAGCCTATTTGCTATCAATCCAAAGGCAATGTTTTGTCGTTCCTGATAAACTGGTGCGTGTACCTTCTGCTCAGTTTTCTTCAGCATTGTCATGGAATGTTCCAGCTGCTGCACATAGTCATGGTATAATGCATTTGTTTATTTGTTAACTGCAGTGGGCTTTGATAGCTAGTCGAATCAACACCATCCTAGGGTTGGCTCTGGACTTCTACAATGTACAGCGCACACTGCATAGTGGAGGATCGGTTTCTACCATCAAGGCCAGATGTGAAATGGAAGTTGACCGGATTGAGAAGCAGTTTGATGATTGCATTGCTTTTCTTCTTCGGGTATGTTCTCAACACTTATTTCACTTGAAAGTTTGCTACTTTGATGTTAGTTCAAACCTAAATATGCATAATTAGATTTAAGCGTTGGAATGAATCTTTGAGGGTAGATATGGATTGTGCCAATAAGGGGTTTTGGGGCATATTTTCAGATGACTAATCACTAGGGCTGTAAGAAATTCAGCTTTTCATTTTGGGCTGGATAAATCCAACATTGGGTGAAAACTTGTTGTCCATTGCCCAATTTGTTTTGGGTATTTTTTGGGTCAGACAATTTGAACAACCCAACATTCAGGTCAAAATGGGGCACCGAGAATAGAAATATGGAAAATATTGTATCCAAATTTCTGATCAATCCATCACTGTCAATGTCAAAATTCGGACAAAAAATCTAACCGTGTCCAGTTTTTTTTGGTTCGGACAGAACTGGGGATACGGGTCGAACATTCTTTTGACAGCCCTAGACTTATCACCATAGGACCGGGTCAGATTGTTCCGAGATGTGCTAGTTCAGGTTTGGCTTGCTGTCAGATCAATCCATCATGTCAAGTCAGTTTCTAGTAAAAATTTTGAGAAGGGATTGGAATTGGATTCTCATTCGCTTTTAAAAATCATGAAGGCCTATCGGTTTGATCAGAGGTTGCCAAGTCTCTGCAGAATTATAATATAGCGATAATTTTGCTTGCTTGCATAATTATACTAGATCTCAATGAATATTTGGTTTGCAGGTGTTGTCCTTCAAGCTCAACGTAGGACACTTCCCCCACCTAGCTGATTTAGTCACCAGAATAAACTACAACTACTACTATGCCTCATAATCCTGATTCCTGAAAAGACTTTGCCAACCAAGCTTGATGAAGCATGCCAGATTTTTCTCTTGCAAATGGTCATTTGCAGATCCCAAGCGTTTCTTGTACGTTTTCAGGTTCTGATGCTGAGACCCGGCATATACACCAGGTTAACTGGCTAGCCTTGGTGGGTTTGGCTTTCAAGTGCTCTATTATTCTGCCCATGAGCTTGTAGCTTAAGTAGGTTTATCCTCTCCGGTAGGGTTCGAATCGTGGTGGCCATAATTTTCTGCTCTTTTCATTGTTCTAGGCGACCGTTTGTGTTGCAAGTCCAATACCAATCACTGATTCGGAACCGTGATTGGAATCAAGGCCCTCTAGGTTAGTAAGACAGCGATTTGCGCCCCTTTTTTCGGAGCTTTCTTAAGTTATGTATATAGAGACTAGAAAGGCGAAGGTATACATGTAAAAAGAATATACATGTATTATCTTCCATGGGTGCACTTCAATGTGCAATGGTTATACAATGGTTGTAATTAGGTTGTGTTGTAATTTCTTGTTGTTTTTACAAGTTTAAAATAGTTATGCAATATGCATGTTGAAGCTTAGGCTCAAGGGGGCAAAGCTCACATCACATTGTATTATGTATTAGTGTATGATCCAAGTTGCTCATCTCATCTGTTGGATATGATTGTTGTGAAACCGTTTAAGTCGTCTGTTTAACTCTATTTTTCTTCAAAGTATTTTGTCTGTGGTTGTGTAAGCATAAATCTACAACGACAAGACATTAGTTAAAAGTACACCATCTTCTTCCAAGTAGCCTTCACTTTAGAGTTTCGACCAGGCATGATATTCAATAGAATACTTTGATCATTATTTCTCATCAGCATACACTTGTAAAAGTTACAAAATATTTATTGTTATAGAATATTCTTTTTATTGTGAATGTAACGATGACGTCCTTCCCTTTGAACAACATATTAATTACTACTTTTTTTTTAATTTACTCATAACATTCATTAAATTAAATACCAAAAACTGATTTTAATTAAATATATTTAAATAATTTTACTATTACCTACCCCATTTGTTTTTACAACCTTAACTTTACTGCAAACCTCTACAATACTACAATGATAGATAAAGAAAATGGAGCTAGTAGTTTCGTATAATAAATTAAGGTCTTGTTCTTTGGTTAGGTTTGATATAATCTTCCCAACTTATCCAAATTTATCCAAACATATCCAAATCTAACACAATTCTCCAAAAAAGTATTTACTCTAAAAACACAATTTCCAAAAAAGCATCATAATTTATCGCAACTTATCCATCCAAACCGGAAAATAACCTAACCAAAGAACGAAGCCAATAGCGAATAAATTATTACTTCAACCGAAAAATACAAAGCCTTCCATGGAAAAAAAAAAGAAAAAGAAAAGCCATTACTATAGGAATCAATAAATATTTAGGAAATGAGAGTCAACAAAGTGGCTGTAGTTTAGTGGTTAGAATTCCACGTTGTGGCCGTGGAGACTTGGGCTCGAATCCCAGCAGCCACACGTATTTTTTTCTTCTTTTAAGTTCTTTGGAAAATTTCCTATTCTCTGCTGCACAGAATAACTTCAACGCCACTAGCGTTACTTTTTCCCTCTTTTTTGAAGTTTTGCGCAGATGGGACCTGGGCAATGGGCCGGGACCCGCACGGCCCAGCCCGAAAAATGCGGGTAAAGGCCTTTTTTTGAAGGCGACCCGGCCCGAAAAGACCAGGGGCCCCCGAAGAATGGATAGGTCAGGATCGGGCCAAGGGTTTGTGACCCGGCCCGGCCTGCTAATAAAAAAAAAAGAAATCTAGAAATCGGGTCGGTTTGACCCGCCTGACCCGGCCCGGCCCGCTCAATAATTAGGTCTAAAATACATAGAGAATTCAATAAAAAAATCCAAGGTACGACCCGCTGACCCGGCCCGCTTTATGCCCAGGTCTAGCCCGCAGATCCATAATCTGCTATAAACCATCAAAACCCCCCATTTTGTTCTCCCTCCTCCCCCCCCTCTCTCTCTCTGCTCACATCCTTGTTTCTGGGTTTTTAGATTCGATTTCATCGCCCAAACACTTCAACGATCCAACAACCAAGGTACGATATTCCTGATCCCTTCATATTTTCCTTGTATTTTGATTCTTATTTTTTTCATTTTTATTACATGCTGGTGGTATCATCATTTGGGTCTTTTGCATCGGTTTTTATCTGCGATCGAACAACCATCGTCTTAGATCTTCCTTTGGAAACCCAGATTCGGTTATTGTTGTTTTCGTAAATGTTGATCCACTGGAAGGAACAACAAACTGAAAGATTTTTATATTTTTGTTAAAAAAAGAAGGGGGAAAGATCGAAAGAAACAAAGTGTTTTGGTGAAAAATGAGAATTACTGCATTCGTTGTGGGTGAGAAATCGTTTTCATCCATTGGCATATTTCTGGGTTTTTGTTTGGAAGTGAGAGCTTCGGGAGTGTTGATAGAATTGGGAAGAGGGCGTAGAAAGGATCAAAAGAGATCGCATAGCGAAGTGGATATCGCGTTAGACTCCGAATCTAAAGGTCGTGGGTTCAAATCCCACTGTGATCGCTTCCTCTTTTTTTCTTTCAATTGTTTTTGGAACATGAAATTATGCATTTTGAAGTCTGAACTGCTATCGGTGATGTGTGGATGAATATTTTTAGGGTTTAGATACTATTTGGAGCTGATTACATGTGAGAAGATGCTAGTAACTTCATTCTGATGCAAATCCAATGGCTGAATCCATTTGGGTTGGGTCAATTAGGGTGAATGAGGTTCAGACTGTGCTGGGTCAGGTTTGGATCGGGTTAAGTTTTTGGTCACTTTATTTTTCGTCGGAGTATATTATGTCTAAAAACGAACAACTTTGGTGAAACCTAAATTTGGGTCAAGTTAGGTTGGGTCACTGCGGGTTAATTATTTTTGGCATTTTCAGGTTGGGTGGAGTTCAGGGGGGTCATCCGGGTCGGTCAGTTTTGCCATGTTTACAAGTTTTCATTATGACATCATCATGTCTCCTATCTTCCACAGTTATATGGGTTCAGAGTTCAGACATGGGTATTTTGTGTTGGGTTGAATGATGACTCATTAAGTCAATGTGGTTTATAGGAAACATCTATGAGTTTTGATCCACAGCTGAAAGTGTTCTACTATTATGTTGTGTATGAGTATCTAGGTAACAATGTGATATGATTGCAGTGAATATGGAATGGTTTGAATAATCGCTTCTTATGTTAGGTTCAATTCGTGTATAGGACAAACTACATCTTCATTTTTGGGGGGAGGCTGAGGTGTTAAAGGTTGGATTGAGATTTTTTTTCTTTATTATCCGACACAAGTTGCATGATTATGCTTTTGCCTTTTGTGATCATTTGTATCCACGACAGGGGATGAGATTGTGAAGGAATATGTAATTCCTCTTATAGGCTACATGCCTGAAATTCAAGTCGAATTGGACTTTGGACTGCAAACATTGCTGGTTCCAGGTGGATATTTTGGCACATGGGATTGAATCCTGGCAAGATTATAATTGGATACGGGTTTATGTAAATGACTTAGACCAGTGCAAGCTCTAATCTAATGTTTCCCGGGCCTTGTACACACTGCCCGTCACATTCGGGCCTCTTAGACAATTAGTTGTGTCTAGGTTTTAGTACCGGATATCCTCTTGGATTCCTAAAGTAGTAGCTGAAGCTTGATATAGCACGGTGCATGGTAGGTTGCCTGATGACCATTATATAGTTGAGTCAGTTGACAATTGAAGTTCGATGCTTTAGCTTGAATAGTTGTAGTTTAGTTGTAATGCTGTATATGGAGCACAGCAAACTGATGCAAGAGCATAGTCCAATTTTGAAGAAAAGGACGTACAGGAACATGAATATTGAATAACCACTTAAGTCGTTATATCTTCTTGTCGAGAACTACTTGACCGGCTTGTAGATGTTGAAACTTGATGCTTTCAAAATGGAAACTTGCCAGCTGTGTGACTCTAGAATGGCTAGGAGGGATGTTTTCATTATCATCATGGACTTTTTTTTTTTTTTGGCATGAATGCCAGTGATGAAACACCATGACCGGGCATGGGCATGCACAACACCTGTGATGAATGCCTGCTTGGGAGAGGGGTAAAGGGGAGTTAGGAGGAGTTAAGGAGGGTACCTACTCCTCCTTACTCTTGCTTGGGAAGAGAGTGAGGGAGGGTAAGGGAGAGTAAGAGGGAGTAGGGTTTACTCTCCTTTGCACCTCTTTACCCTTGGTTTTTTAACGCCCCAATTTGAGCACATACAGTGCCCATGCTTGACCCTAATGCTCAATGCTTGGAAATATAGACGGTTGTAGAATTCGAAGAACTTGAAATCTTTAATTGCTTGCCTTGACCATGAGGACCAACAGATGCCCACATCATAGAATACACCCAACGTCAGCTGCATTTGGCATGCCATGAATCCTGACTTAAGAAGGCCTGTGTTTTAATTCGTTAGGGCTAATGTAGAATTTCCGTCCGCCAAAATCAGCGTCTTCATGCACGCCCGTGCAGGACTACACTAGGAATCGTTTTCATTGTAGGGCTAATGCAGAACTTGAATGCGTGGACCGTTGGTTATCTATCAATTTCCTCTTTTTTCCTGGGTATCTTTTATGGGTGAATTACGGACAATTGGGCAAGATTTGTTCAAGTTTGCTGGTTGGTGATGGCAGGGACCTTTCAAAATGGAAAAAGCTTTTGTGAATCATTGCCATAATTATTTGTTGTCAGCATGTTGACATGGTGTGTTTATGTATGCATCTGTTCCCACCCCCCCCCCCCCCCCCCCAACACCAAAACAACAACAACCTTCACCAGTGGATTTTATTTACTTGGATGGATAGGGAGATGTTACTCATGGATATAACACCATAGAATCACAACGTTTGATAATTCTCTGATTGCATGATTTGCATCATTTGATGACCAATTAAAGACAGATGTGATTATTTTACTGCTGGCGTTGAAGAGTAATTTGGTTGATCTGCAGATGATTGATGATCAGATGCTGGGCTTTTTTGCCAATTCTGTTGGAATTTGTTTGTTTATCTTCGTCATCGCCTACCACTTCGTGATGGCTGACCCCAGATATGATGGCAACTGAAGAGATAGGATGCTTGTGGAAACATCCCATTATGGAGGAACTTGATCTTTTTGATTCCAGATAATAAGATAGATAGCGAATCAAAAACATTGGAATACCATTTGTAGTTGCAAGTGAAAGGAATAGTACATGGTGTTTGAATACATTACTGTTTATTGATCTCAATTCAACCATGCCCACTGAGCACATTTACTTGCACCTTCTGTTGGATACTCCTAAACCTTGTCTTGACAGTTAAGTCAGTTACCTTGCATTAAACTCCCATTTCATGTGCAATTTATTAGGTGCACCTGGAGTATGTGCTCGAAATACTATGATTGTTCACCCATATATATTAGGTTTACTTTAATTATTATGATGGTTCATTCACAAATATGTGGAGCACATACTTCAAGTGCATATTATTATATTACATTTCATGATACTACAACCATACACAAAATACATCTTCCTTCGCCTGCTAATACTGTGATTGCATCGATTAAGGCAATATTGAAGAACTTTTTCTTTTCTTTTCTTTTCTTTTTTGGGAGGGGAAAATAGTGAAGAACACACAACCTTTGGGTGAGCAAATCATGTCATTTTTTTGTAACCATTATGGAGGAGGATTAATGAGAATAATGACAGTAGTAGGATAAAAAGCAACTAAGTTGTTTCCTACGAGGCGACAAAAAAAATGAGGCGACAAAAAAAATAAGGCGGACTGGAATTTTGTGTTTAATTTTTTTTTTTTTTTTGATAATTGAAAAAGAATAACGAAAGCGAAAAGAACAAGAAGTCACACAGATAAAACCATAACAACGAAAGGACAGCAACTAACAAGAAGTCACACAGATAAAACCATAACAACGAAAGGACAGCAAATTTTGTGTTTAATTTGATTGATGAATTTAGCGATTAGTTTGATTGATGAGAAATCGAAAGTTCAAGCCAATCTTATATTGTCTGACGCCTTGTAGAAAAACTATTGAGTTGCTTTCAACTCGGTAACGTATTATTACAATCCAAGGGGTTAAAAGTTTGGATTGTTGTGACTTTGACGTTCCAATTGCTATTTTTATGACCAATAGCATGTATTATTAGAATCTAATTTTTCTTCGGGATAAAATGAGAAATGCAACTTCTAAATCTACTTTCCATTTTGGAGTTCCTATCTTGAATGAACTGCAACACTGAAGTTGAATTAAAGCAAAGATGATGTAACTTTATTGGTTGAGATGGGGCCATAGTAACTTTATATTTTTTCCAACATTCCAATCAATTTCAATCTGATTATCCCAAATAATAAATACTTAAAAACATCTTTCACTTCATTGTAATTTATTAATAATTTATTAATAATAGCCTGTATTATTAGAATCTAATTTTCCTTTGGGATAATAATTTGTTTGTGGTGAACTAATAAAAGTAATTTCGGCCCGTTCGTTCCAAATGATACCCCTAGCAATTTTTGCTAGTAAGTACTCCCTCCGTTCCATATTAATTGTCATACTTTTGACTTTCACGGTCTCCAATATCATTATTTGAATGATAATTTCTTGCATAATATGTTATTAACAATTGCAATATTATACTTTTATGTTAGTATTTTTCGTTACGAATCTAATCGTGGTAATTTTATATAGTAACTCATTGTATATATTGAAAAATTTATAGTCAAAATTTTTGAATTTTGACTGCACAATTTCCAAAGACGACAGTTAATATGGAACGGAGGGAGTAATTAACAAATTACTTTCATCAGTTCACTACAAACAAATTATTAATAGCCCCTTTATTCATAAAAAAATCACTACAAAGTTGTAACACATGATAAAATATATCTCTCGTGATAAATTTCATGACAAAATACTCTTACACATTATATAAAAATGCATTGTACACAAGTGATTATGGTAAGTATAATCATGGAAAAGCATGTATTTTTCTCTAACTACATAAAGCAATATTGACATTGGACCAAGTTACTTCAACATAGCATGCTAATATCTCACCCAGCCCTGGACAAGTATTATTGTGGTTCCTATAAACTCATCACATACAATATAAGAATATCCAGAGATTGAGGCATATTCTTCAACCAATTTAGGGGCATCTTGGCATCATCACAGGATCAAGAATGTATGTCCTTGATCATCAAAGCATATAACATTTCGATCCCGGATTCTTGCCTTTACCTATGATTTCTGACTATAAGTATATACCCTATGCTTGTAAAAAAGAGTATCAAAATTACCCATTTTTCGGTCACAAATGTAGGCCTTCAAGGTCATGGATATATGCAGTGAACACGAGGCATAGTAGCACGACGACAAGGCTCAAAACAATGGTTTTCAACACCCTGCGGCATTTGATCGATTCAACATCTTCGGCTTCCTCGTAAGCTATGAGCGGCGCAAGGGCACTCTCGGCCTCTACTTCTATACTGGGTTGATGCGCACTGCTGCCTTCATTTGTCGGCTTCGCGCATTTTGGGCAGGAGCATTCACCGCCAAGGAAAGAAGGAAGTGTCTCGAGATACTCTAACAGAACCTTCCGATAACTGTCCCCTAAAATTCGCAGTTTTTGCCTGGTGCCGGGCCTCAACACCTGGTAAGAGCATAAATACATGTGTAAATTCTTTTTTTTTTTTTTTACTGCTTCATTCCATTGATCGGTTTGTGTATTTTTTCACAAAAAATATGCGAGTCTTGGCACAGGACGCTTATCAAGTATCTTGCCTTAATGGAAAAACTATACTATTATTATACATCCAATTGAAAGGAAAAAAATGATATAATTGAATTCTACGCGTATAATAACCATATAAATAGAAGCATGCGAAGAAAAAAAGTTGAAACATTCAAAAGAATACCTGAAATAAAGTCATTGCAATCATCCGTGCTATAGGAGGCAACCGAACAACCAATAAAGCAGCAAGGCGATTAGGGTAGTAATCTTGCATAAGCACGGCACAGGATCTCATCATGTGCAAGGGAAAACGAAACGGTGTCAGCCCTTCACAATCCATTAACACTGTGACCAGAGGATCTTCTGCAGGAACCAAGTGGCGAATAGCATACTCGATCTGGGAAGCTAATGAAAAGAAAGTCAGCATTATAATTTTGATACGGAACCAGGAATATCGGTTATTTTATATAGAAACTGCACAAATTTCACAAGAACACACGGCAGCAGAAATCTCGCAGAACATATGTAGTAACAAAAGAAGGTCCTGGGTAGGTGAGACTGAAGAGTTGAGTTCACCAGATGTATCCAACAGAACAAACTCTGCCTACTTATGATATTCTACACTTGCTTGAACAGACCAATAGAAACAAGTAAATCATCTAAATTACCGAATCACTGTAAGTGCAGAGTTGATTTGAAGAAGTAGGTTAGCTGTTTACTAAGTCATCACACACTCTCAACAAGGTTATTTGAAATTAAATAATGCTGCTTTGCATTGCAATATTCCCCAGGACATTTTACAACAGGATGTGCTGGGTAACCCACTGCCAACAAAACTCTACATAATCCATTCAGACTGCACAACTGAAGCAGTGTCTAGAAACCGGGGGTTAAACATTTTGCATCCATGTTATGCTCACCTTCCTGAGAGCTGGAAAAGTCATTTTGGGGCTGTTTTTCCAGTGTGGACTAAAAATATAAGTTTTATGGAAAATTGTCCTGTGAGGCATGATATACCCTCATCATAATTACAGTAATTACAGCAACAAAACTTCAACACATGACTCCTTAGACATCAGAACATACAACAATCACATAATGGCTAGCAATTAAAAATTTCCAAATATAGATAGAATTAGTTTATAGTCTAAAATACATGTGTAAGGACTAGCAAAAGGGGATGCGAAAAACACATCCACAGAGGCCTTCGACACACCAGAAAAGGACATCATCACAACACTACATAATTTAAGAGATTTGAAGAACTTGCTGCAAATACTCTTAAATCCAAAAAGCTCCTCTAAAAGCATGTTTTCACACGTTCATAGTACAAGAATAGAGAGAGATGACATTTTGAGGAATAAATGGCGGCATGTGGACGCAGATATATTGAGTAGATGTCATGAAATGTCAAGTCCAAGGTCCTTTCAGTGCTTCTTAGATTAGTGTAAACTCCAGAAATACAGCACTAGAGTAGCAATAAAATTGCAATATTTTCAGCTACATGCCAAGCTTACACAAATAATTCTTAGATAACATGGAGCCAGTAAAGCAAAGGACAAATAATGAGGCATATGTTAAACTTCTACACCATGAGAGTTTCATGCTTACCAACTACTTCAGGCAAGCGAGACCCCTCCTCAGACGTTAAATGGGAGCAAGCAGGTGCAACACGAACAATTAAGCAAGGATGTCCTTTTACATCACTCCCATGCCAAAACACTACCTCTGACCATTCCTCTAACTCCTGAATCGTCAGAAATCTAAAACTTTGCCTCCAAAGGATCGCTTTCTTAACTGAAGCTAAGAAGCATGAAAATTCTCGATTTGAAGCATCATAAAATCTACGAAGTTCATCCTCAGTAAACCTGTTGAAAAACCACGTTAAGTTGGACTTAAGGTGAACTATGAACTTCCATGTTTTGTCTTCTTTCTTAAGATTTACAACATCAAATCACATACAAGAAAAAATTACAGCATGAAATACGAAAATAATCAACAAAGTCATCAAGGTATCCAAGTTTTAAAGATGCTCCTCAACTTTGGGTAATTTATCTACAAAATTAACATAAAAAAAAAAGATAAGAGAAAAATAGGTTTTATCTTCTTTCTCCCACCTTCTACAGAGCTACTCTCCCTTCTCTTTCTTCCTTCTCCCTTCTCCCTTCTCCCTTCGATTTACTTCAGGGGCTCTTCTTTCTTTCTCTATTTTTCAACCACAAATCAAGATTGCAAAAAAGCAATGGAGCCAAGGAGTGATGCAAGCAGAAGAAGACTACGATATACGATGGGGATTCATTTGGGCGTGACCAAACTTATCAGATCCACAAGTTCTGAGAGTGTCCCGGGTGTATTAGCACTCTGAATTTCCATTTTATTTTTCTGACATGTTTTTCCACATCTAACATGCGTCCAAACGTATCCGTGTGGGATACGCATAGAACACAGATATGTGAGGGAAGTGGAAGTGTCTATGCTTCATAGTGCATACTACACAAGAAAATAAGTAACCGTATTGCCAACGAAGACGTTAAGTCATTAACTCCCTCCTCCCTTCCAGGCAATGGGAAAACATAGACGAAGATGGGCTGCTACTATAAAGTTCTCACCAGAACATTTAAGAGGAAATTAGATGATACCATTGAACAAGATTACCCAGGGGCATTTGCATAAACCATCCATTATAATCACTCAGAATCGACAGCCGGGCTTAAAACTTGAAACTAACCAAGAAACCTGGTAACAGCTACCAGCAACTGATAGAAACACCATAAATCAGAGCAACATAATTACCTTTCAGGGAGGTCAATTCCCTCCTTATCCAGCTCGGTAAAAAGTTGTGAAATCCACTTCTCAGAGGCCAGTTGTTGGTTAGCTCTTGGACCAGATCCACATGCACATGAAGAAAACAAATAAGTTCGCTTAACACGGAATTATAGATCGGCACACATTCACTGATCACCTATATGCCTTCAAATAATTGTGACTTTATTAAGTTGTAGTTAAAGAATGCTGATGAAATGTTATTGAACCTTTTCATTCAGTCAAGTACTCAAGCATGTTGCCAAAACTACCACAAAACCATAATCAAAAAAACATTATTTGTACATATAAATTACCCCCAAATTTTTGGTTCAGGAAAATGTTGCAGACATGTACTCATCTGAAGGGCACAAGGCGACAAGATCATTAAAGAGTTTAATGAAACCCAACGATGGGGCTCTTACAGAATTTACACAGTTTTGCCCAATGATTTTGCCTGTTTGTATTTTGGAAGGTTTGAAATAGAGTTAGCCCAAAGGCCATTATCAGTTTGCATGTTCAGTGGTTCACTATATATCAATAACCTCATTTTTTGATTTTTTCTTTTTTTTAATAGAAAATTAACCAGGACAACCAAAGTAAGCTCAGCATTCGAAAGCAACAATGCATCAGTATTCAGTAATGATGTGAGACCAGTTGTCAACTACCTTGAATCAGCAGCCTCTGTATGACCTGCTGAATTTAATTGCCGATCACTTGCAGGAGGAGATGCATCTGAGCTACCAGAAGATCCTCCAATATGAGATGCTCTATCAGAAATAGATGTTGCAACAGATAGAAATAAAACTGGCTTGGACAATGCCTATGATCAAGAAAAATTGTTGAAATGAGCCAATCATTCTGCTATGAAGCCCAGAAAGCAGGTTAAGCAGCAGCACCCTATCAAAATGCTCATTGATTGCAAAAAATATAAAGACATTTCAATTTGCACATAACTTTTTTTAACCTATTCTCACTCTAGTGGAACCAACAAAACAAGTATAGCTCCTCCCAATAATATAGGTTATGCTTGAGGAACCAAGCAACCCCCCCCCCCCCCTCCCCCTCTTTTCCCCAGGCAGCAGGTGGGGGTGGGGGCTGGGGGATGTTTTAAACAGAGACTCAGAATTGCAGAAATGGAAGTCCGCGGGCTCAAAAAGCTCTTTCCAAATCTTCTGAATCCTCCTGATTTCTCAAGTATCACCCTACTTGTACTCTTTCAGTCTTTCTCATCCAGAAATTCTTCTTGTGTCAAAATGAAAGAACAGACTTACAGAACTGATTGATCCCAAAACTTTCAGGATTTCCACATAGGATTACTGTTTCTTTCAGGAATGCTGACAGAACAAGCCCACAGGTACTTAAATCTTATATACCCCTATAGAAAACTGTCTATATGAACAACAAAGTACCCATGGATAAAGACTTCCACGATTTATTCATTTTATTTTGATAATGGCGGGGTTGGATAACTTCAACCCAGTGCTGTTGGTCCCAGAATCCAGATAGAAATTAAAAACGCCAAATATTGCAGTCGTGTTTAACCATCAGTACATCGCCCTATAAAGAGTACCCAAGATGGCTGGTTCAACAAAACTCGCATGGAATCATATGTGACATCACCCATCAGTAGGTGCAACAATATGCAAAATGAGATACTTCATCCACAATTGGACCGGAAAAGGGAAACAAAACGACTCAAAGAAGTCAAGGCACACATGAAAACTATAAAATTAGTGCTTACATCAATGTTAACATGTTAAAACATACAGAAATCATACAGAACCAATAAAGTAGTAGACCAACCTGCAAGAACCCAATGAAACCCCTAAAAACTCCCCACCGCTGAAGCCACTTCAGAGGAGGCAAGCAAGCAACTTGCAGAGCCTGAAGACCATGCCACAAGGATGGACAGTGTGCCTTTGAGAATCTCCTCACTGCCTCTAGAATAGCTACTTTCAGAAGGAACAACCCAGTTTTACCAATGGTTCCCATAAATTTATTTTGGTCTGTGTTTATGATACGCTTCAAAGCCACCTGTGGATGGTATTTGGGGATAGAAGCAACTAAGCGTTGGTCTGAAGAAGTTTTGTCAGAACCGTTTTGGTTCTTCTTCCCAACATTAGCAATGCGAACGGAATCTGCCATCTTGACTTGATAAAGCTCAACTATACTCTTAAGCAAGCATGCTCAGACACTCAGTTCAAGAAATAAATCTAAGGATTGGAAGACAGAATCAAGGTTCATGTCCTATAGTAAGCTAAAGCAAGGACACAGAATCTAGCAAGCCAGCAACTACAGTCCTGATTCCCATCTCAGCAAAGTCTCCAGATGTTGATACCAAATTTTCAGCGTCAACTGGGAAGCAAAGAAAACCTGTCAGAGGACCACAATGACACCAAATGCACTAATTACAACAATTTTTTATGCAGCTACAGTAACAATTATACAGAAAAAGGGGGGGGGTCAAAACCATGGAGAATAAACAATCATCAAAAGTAGCAATCCAACATTAAGCTTCAAGCTGCTGACTTTCTACGAAAAATCCAATTCGGAATCCAAATACAAATCTATACTTAAAGACTCACATAATAGTCAGGGATAAGCCGCTATATACAACATCCCCCCCCCCCCCCCAACAAAAAAAATAGGAAAGGAAAGCAGTCTATGATATGGACTGCATACACAATTAGAACTCCTCACGGCGAACTGCACCTGCATTAAGATGCTACACCATCTCCCACAAAGATAGTAACGAAATCCAAAAACTTAAAAATAACACCATTGCACTCCTTGTGAATCGCATCGTCTTAAGTATCACTGTCTCGATCATCTGTCTCATCACATGACTAAATAAAATGCTACGCTCTTCTAAGGTTCCTCGCTTCCTCCATGTCACACTGTAACATATGACCCATAACAATGAAATTTCCTCCTTAATCCTTATCCATTAACAAAATTTCTTCCCCCCCCCCCCCCCTTTTTTGGCATTAAAATGTACCCAAGTAAGTCCAGTTTAAATGCACATAAACCAACAAAAGAAAAAGTAGGAAACATTGCAGCATACACGATTTCCCAATCCTCCCAAAAGAAGGGGTACTATTCACAAGTACAAACCTTTCATTGTCAAACTCAAGTTCATCAAACCAAATATCTTTCATTGTCAAACTCAAGTTCCTTCATTTTCAACAATTTCATCGTCTAATCAAATTCGAACCAGAACACCGCAATTCAACAAAGAAAACGAAAGCACAACTTACAAAATCATGCATATCTGAACAACAAGCATTACGCTTATGCCGCAATCATCAGATAGCATACGGAGAGAGAATCTTAACAGGACGTAACAAGAAAACCTAATTACCAAATTCTGACGAGAATGGAAAACTAAAAGACAAGCAGAGGAGGGAATATACAAGAATTGGGAATCAAGAAAGAAAGCAACAGTTACAAACCTGAATCAAACGCCAGGAATATGTGAGGAGAAATCGACAATTTCGATGAATGGAATATTGAAAGGATTTGGGCTAAATTATTGATAGAGAAAGACCCAGAGAAAACGAGAGAGAAAGAGATATGAGAGAGAGAGGAGGAAAATGTGACCCCGCCAATTGTTGCTTTTGGGGGACAAAAAATGGTTGTTGGTTGGAGGCGAAGATAGATGCAAGAAAGTAAGACGAAACTAATTTAAAGGTCAAAATTGGTTTATATATTAGGAAAATGAGAAATATTATGTATGAATATTCAGATAATTTAGATACGTTAAAATTGGGTTCGGACCAAATCAAACCTTTTATTGGATCGGACGAATTATGTATTTGAGTCAGACGCAAGGAACTAGACTTTTTAAAGTTGCACTCTGTTCCATCCATCTCATATTGATTGTCACAATAATCATGCATCAGTCAAACTTTAAAAACTTTGACCATTAATTCTTCAAGATATGCAAAAGCAAATCCAAAAATGAAATCAGGTGGGTTCAAAGTCAAACATAAAAAGTCAAAATGATAATTCAGAAAGTTTACTATATTATTTGCATTAACTGGTAATAATTTTTACATACCTTACATTTCTGAAATAATTTTTACCTTACTTGACTTTAAGTGTTCGTATATTTAAACCTCCTAAGAATATTTTATATTTGATTTTTATTGGATTTTCCGGCGAACATTAAAAAGATAAATATGAATTGACATTTTTACCCTTGACATTAATTCTTTTTCATTTTTCATTTTCATTATAAGATATTTCTTCCATTATAATTGATTTTTCAAAAGAATTATGAGATATCTTGCAGGTACCAACGACCTTGAACTTTGGTACCCACATCAAAATGATCTTCCTCTTTGTGGCTACACTGATGCGGACTTTGTTGGATACAATATGGATCGATAAAGCACCACTGGTGGATGTCAAATGCTTGAATCCTCACTGGTCTCTTGGCAATCCAAAAAGCAAACATTAGTAGTCTTGTCTACAGCATGAGCTGAATATGTTGTTACAAGGGCTTCCTGTGCTCAAATCCTTTGGATAGTCCACCGGATGGAGGACCTCAGAGTTGTCTACAAGAACGTCCCCATCAAGTGTGATAACCAAAGCACTATTCAGATAACAAAGAACCTTGTCCAACACCCTCGGACAAAGCACATTAAAGTTCTTATCACTTCTTTTGTGACCACGTCGAAAAAGGACACATCGGCCTGGATTTCATCCCCACTCATTTGTAATTGATTGGCATCTTTGCCAAACCTCTCCCTGAATATCAATTCACATTCATCAAGCGTGAACGTGGCATGCTCTAACCTGATGCATAGGCTCAGGGGGAGCATCCTTTATAGGGGAGCTTGACCTCACAGAGCTAAGGTCCTCAAACTCATTTCCAGGTATATACCCATGTGCTTTTTCTTAGACAACAGATGTCCTCATCTACTTGTCTCTAAAAAGCTCTTTCACGGTAATTTTGTCATAGTTAAGAATTATGGCTGACTCATCATAGTCTGCGCATATTCTTGCTTTTTTTAAAATCCTCCAAATCTTTTCCTTTAATCTCTCTCATCCCTTTCTTTTCACTATTGACAGTTTTTCCGAAAACTCCTTCCTTATCCATCTCAATCACACCTAATTAACTCTGATCCTCACCCCACGCCATTTGTACAACGTCTCTCTCATCCCAACTCCCCAACCGGCCATTTCCATCTTCTTTTCCATCTTGTCCTTCGTTGTCTCCATCATTACACCCCGTAAAACTAAACTACCCCCTACTATTTAATCCTTGCCCCACCACTTTTTTACTCCACTCACCCTTTGTCTGTTTCTTTCACTCCCTTTCTCCCCTTCTCTCTCCTCTAAAGACCCTTCTCTCTCCTCTAATGATCCTTCTCAAGACAACCCCCCCACCAGAAACTACCTTTGCTGCCTCCTTCTCCGACGATCTCACTCTCGTTCCTCGCCCAATGCCACCAACTGCCTCATCTCAAGAACTCTAGTGCCAATGCCTTGAGTCCTTCAAAAACCAACAACTCTTCCACTGTAAGAGGGTTGGCCTTCAAGCTCTCAAAGACACCAACTACTTATTCCTTACCACCCTCTCTAACATGGGTTGTGAGGCCTTCTTTCAAGTCGACGACTTCTGCTACCCAGACCTCATTCATCAGTTCTTCGTCCACCTGGAACACCACCACCAACCCTGCAAAACCCTCTTTTAAATCTCAAGTTTTCGGCCACGATATCCACCGGACCCACATTTAAATTGAACGCATCCTCAACCTTGACCCCACCAAACCTGCCCTCACAAACACTTCTAACGCTCGTCAAGAACTTCTCTCCAACTTTGGCCATCCACCCCAAAATACCCCCAATACACAAATCTCCAATTGGTGGTCAGAACCATTCTCCATCGCCGCACCTCTAAAGAAACCATCAATGAACCATATGCCTCCTTTCTTCTCAATCTCCTCAACGATTGCCACCCTAACCTTGGCGAGGTGGTCCTCAATCATCTCACCCGAGAAACCTCTAGCAATACTGACCCTTTACCATACCACAATCTACATGTTACAGTTTCTCTCCCCTTTGAATCGAATGTAGAGATTTATATCCCTACCATCAACCTCTCCTCTTTGGAAAACCTAGGCTACAAGGTTCATCCTAATAGATCTTGGATCCATGTTGATGAGCTTAAACTCTTCCAAGACTCTTCCTCGGCAATTGCGTCCAAAGACGCCTCCGACGACCTCCATATACAAGTTAATCTCCTCCGAGCAGAAGTCAAGGCTTTGCAGACAGAGTCTCAGCAGATGCATGACTTCAACAATGCCATCAAGGCCAACTTGCTTGTTTGCTGCAACATCATCGCCTCCCTAAAGGACATCGTCAAGCAAGCCAAGGCCCTCGTTCGTTCATGCTCACCCACTCCCGCACCACCTCCAACACCGGACACCGAGGCACCTCCTGTTGTACACCCTCCCTGATAATAGTTTTTTTTCTGTTGTCTCAACTCTATGAACAATTTCTTTTTTTTTTTTGCTTCTATTTTCCTTTTTTGTGCCAAACATTTTTTTGTGCTTTCCTGTTTCTTTTTTGCCTAAAAGACAAAAAGAGGGAGAATCTTTGTGGGTTGTACCAACATTACCTTACAACACATCTTTCATGCTTTTATCTTTATCCATCTACAACGTATATGTACTGTATCTGCAATTTTGTCTCTCAAACAAAAAGGGGGAGATTGTAGATTCCACCCTGCAGATACAACGCCCTTAACGCTACATTTCATGATGTTCTCACAGTGCCTCATCTATAGGCCCTCCCACTGAATTTTGGTTGAAAGTGCTAAAATTGCAAACTTACTTAGAGAAGTATCTTGCCCTTAATTCTTTATATATATATATATATATATATATATATATATATATATATATATATATATATATATATATATATATATATATATATATATATATATATATATCACAATCCTCTCTCTCATGTATGCAGAATATTTGGAGAAAGATAATTTGGAAAGACTTCGTAAAAGTGTCGGCCTAGATATGAATGCATAAGGGCAAGAGATTGATAGCGACTGAAATCTGGGAAAGAATCAACCCTAGTCGTTGTTGTACAAAAGGAAGGAGATCAAGGATGTCAAATATAAAGCAACTCAACAAGCCATTGGAAAGAGTATTCGATTCCAAGCCGAAACAATCGAAGTGTGTGGGAAATTTTAGAGACAAAGTTTTTGAGTTGTAGCCAATTGTGTAATTGGTGTTCATCAATCAATTGGTGAAGATTTTCTTATGAGATCCAAGTTTGTGCTCTCTCTTTGTAGCAGTCGTAAGGCCCTCCAAACTTTCCATTGTTGAGCTTGTTTGATTCCATCTGTTCTATAATGTCCTCAAATTTGTGAGTTCAATAAAAGTTTAAAGTGTTTATTCATCACTTTGTTGAATCTTAACCAAGGTCAAGATTAGTTGTTAACGTTCTCGTTGTTAAAGTGCATATTTTCTTAATAACCTTATTCACCCCCTCTAGGGTTCTTTCAATAACGTTTCAAATCTTTATTTTAGCATACTCTTATTAGTTCGAAAAAAAAAATCAAATCCAAAAGGAATTTTGGACTCTAATATACTGAACTTTTATGGTATTGGACAATAATACACTGAATTTTGACCATGGACAATAATACACTGTACTTTAGGGGGTGCTGGACAATAATGCACCCGAAAATATTTTGACGGTGGCTGACTCAGTGGCCATCCTACGTGACAAGCCGACCACGTAGGATCACCACCAAGTCAGCTACTGCCGGAATTAATACGGGTGCATTATTGTCCAACACCTCCCAAAGTACAGTGTATTATTGTCCAAAGTCAAAGTTTAGTGTATTATTGTCCAATACCCCAAAAGTTCAGTATATTAGCGTCCAAAGACCCAATCCAAAAACAGAAGAAGTGGAAAAAATGTGGGCTCGGGGAAACTTTGGCCCACTATTATGTTGGGTTATGGGTAGACCTAATTCCAAACTAGGCCATATGATTAGGGGTGGCGGAAGACTAACTATTAGGCATTCAACTAATCTACCTAACCTAAAAGAAAAGATAGATAGCAGAGACATATATTTATACTTGAGGTCTATCAACAGACTTCCTGACAAGCTCTCTGGTTTCTGGATGAACGAGTCCCCAAATCAGGAGAACCTCCACCATGGTCCATGCAACTCACTAGGGAATCGACTGCTAGACTAGTCGATCTCGATCCAATCGAGAGCGACGATATCTGTATAAAAATTTTGGGATTGTATCAAATACAATTGTCAAAATATCCAAGAGAGGGACCTCGAGAAATCGCTCTTAAAGTCTCAAACCGAAATCATCTTTCAACGAACTTTTCCAGCTCCCCAAAAGTCTCTCAACGGAGACCTTTTTAGCTCAAACGGTTTCGAGTGAATGGGATGAAATGAGGCTTCCCTCCCCCACTCCCCCTTTCCCCCAATGAACTAATAAAGTCTACTGTGCCCAGTGGCGTTTTTTCCCTAAAAAAAAACAAACTATGTGGGCATTACAACATAGCTTAATCGACAGATACACATCTATCCCGCTTGAAAGTTTGTTCAGAAACTTTTGAATTAGTTATAGATCTCACTTTTTGTCAGCCAAACATTCAATCAACCGAAAGCATGATTTTCCACAACTTTCAGAATAAGGGTGTGTTTGGTAGGGATGAAGACCATTTCATAAATGATTTCCCCATTTTTCAGTGTTTGGTGGACTGAAAATTGGGAAAACTATTTTTCAGAAAAATAAATTTCTCCCTACCTGTGTAAATTATTTTCCTGAATCCAACCCGAAGTGTAACACCCTTAGGATATTAATCGTCAGATTAAGCTAATGACTTAACTTAATGATTAGCGCATCGGAAATACTCATCTGAGGGCATTACTGCCGTCCATCAAAGATGGACAAGGCTAAACTACAACCCAAGACACGACTAAAGCACGAAAACATTATACAACCAAAAATCACAACTTAAACTTTTAAGCACAAACTTAGACCACAACATAACAACCCTAAACAAAATTTTATACATTCCTCAAAGCAATCAAACACCAATACTCTCAAAGGGAGCCTCCCATTCACCTCGATCCTTAAGGTTTCTTCGAACCTTGTCCGTCCGGGATCTTTCCCTTTCTTTTACCCGGGTTTCCTAAAAAAAACAACAACTTAAAAGAATGAGATTACCTCAGTACGTATATCCCTTTATTAAAGAACGAAAGTTTAGAAATTTACTTACTTTAGTTTTTAGCGCGGTTCCACTAAATTATAATAAATAAAAGAGGTAGAGAGATAAACATTGAGTAAGATAAACTTAAATAACATAGTCACACTTAACCCCTCTCAAGTAGACTGAAACTCATTGGAAAACAAAAGCATGAGTTCTTTACTTTAGTTGTACTTAATCATAAAAATAAAAGAGGAGCTAAACATGAAAAACTTGACTTCAAACATGTATGGAGTAAACAAGACTATTTAAGAAAACCACACTTATGAAACTTAGTGGGAACCCTTTTAAAACATTTCCTTCCTTCATTAAACCGTAGAATTTGACTTTAATACAACTCTTAGTGGTCTTAAAGCTTATAAGAAGGTCTCATACTTGCGATCATCGGCAAAACCTCCGTATGTACATACCCGGACCGATCGGAAGATCCGGATGGTGGATAAATATCCTCTACTGGCCAGATTTTCATGGTGTGCCCTGAAGGCACCATAAACATGTTTTCCCTGGTGTGCACTAGGACACGCTAATCATGGTGTGCACTAAGGCACGAGTAACATGGTGTGCACTGAGGCACGAGAACATGGGCGGGGCCTTTATTAACCTTAGAAAACTTGAAAACTTAAACCTTAAAAACTTGATACCATTATATCCTTAAACAATCTTATTCATAACTTTAAAGACTTCCATAAAATCTCTTGTTCTTGTAAAGAAGCATAATTCACGAAGTATCCGTAACATAAAAGTATTGACTTAACGTAAGATGTTTTATCATAAGAGGTGCATAGCATAAGACCTTAAAGTAAATCGTAAATTAACTTGATAATTTAACCATGATATTTAAAATTCAATATTCTTGTGTAAACTTTTGAACATAAACCATAAGAGATTTCTTATAAGCATAAATGATAAAAATAAACATAGAGAATTTGGCATAACAAGAATAATTCATGAAAATATGTATAAAACATCAGGTGATATACGTACTTGAAGACTTAAAAACACACACTGGACGCGCAGGGACTTGAACAGCTTGAGTGCAACGATCTCTTGGAAGGACTTAAAAAGCAAATGATCATGAATTAGGGTTTAACTTAGGTGGTAGCATGGAAGAATAATTTAGTGAATTTTCTAAGAATAAAATAAGGAACTCGATTTCTATGGCGTACTCATAAGGTTATATCTTATCCCTCAAATATCGGATCATGGCATAAAAGGGCTTTTCGGAAAGCTTAGAACATACACTCCAACTTTGTAGTTGACCATGAAGGTTAAAAACGTGGCTAAGGAGGGTAAAAACTATCATTTTTACAAGCTGCCCATAAAAACCCAATTGAAGTATTGAACTTCAATTATTCAGAAAATCGTAACTCAAGCTGTACTTATCGGTTTGGGGCGTGTAAGTTGTCTATGAAAAGCTCGTAATACATACTACAATTTTCATTTTAATTATAAGATTATTTGAGCATGGGAAAGGGTCGGATTTTGGTCAAGAAAACAGGCAGTCACACAACACATTCTAGGTAAACTCATATTATTAGCCTTGGGTCGGGAACTCATAACTCTCACTCCCGATGTCATATGAACATGAACTATACCTTTCTAGAAAGTTTAAAGTGTCCTCTTCAACCTTCATGTTTAGTAATTAACCTAAAGAGGACTCTAACCCTACGAAAAATGTACATCTTTGAACTGACTACATAATGTTCTCAGATTTGCATTGTCTTACGGTTTTGGCCATAACTTTCAATATATATATCGAAATCACGAGCTACAAAACTCGGGTGTTAGCTAACACTTTATACTACCTAATCATCCCATAAAATAGCTCAAAACCACATCTCATATTCTCTCGAAAAATCGAAAACCAACCAGATTACAAACTCACTCATGAAACCATTTGCATGCATGATTAATCTCATGATTTACCTTAAACACTTATAAAATCCTATCCTTCCATCACCAATACAAATTTCCAGAATTATAATAATGAAGAATACCTTTGTCTTTGGCCAAATTCCATACATGCAAAACCCAATTCAACATCTTCCATGCTCCTAGACATTATACTTTACAAATCCAACATTAAAAGTCATAAAAATCATCTTTTTACTAACCAAATCTCATTTTAGACACATGCATTTACATTTAATCTACAAACTCACTCTTTTCATAAAGGATTAAACCTCCTAAACCACATGCATATCACAACCCATCATCATCCATACTCATTTAATCATAAAAACACAAGATTGTCTCAAACTTACCCAAGATTCACTCTTTGGTGCTTGGATTTCTTCACTTTTCACTTGATGAACTTAAGAATACTTGGTTTACCTATGAAATAACATGAAAAACCTACAAAAACTCAGATTTCATCTATGATTTTTCATTAAAAAGAGAGGAGAAGAGGGATAACATTACACTTGCAAGAGGAGAAGGAAAGAAGGAAGATGATGGTGGAAGTGGTGCGCCGGCGGTAGTGTGGTGGCCGGAAAAACGCCGGCATGGCGGCTGGGCAGGGCGGCAGACAACAGGGGCTGGTGATGTTAGGAAAGGTGAGAGGACGAGAGAGAGAGGGCAAGAGATGAGAGAGAGAGATGATATTTGTTTCAAAATGTGATTACTCCCTCTAATATCATCTTATATCCACATTATCAAGCCTAAGCCCAAAATAAAAAATAAAAAAAAACTCCTCCTCTCTTGCATCCTTGGTGGCCAACTAGACCTGGCAATTCTCGACCCATCCCATTTCGACCCGCAAAAATGGGTTTTGAACACGAAATTCCGACCCGGGACCCGAAGTGACCCAACCCAAAAAAACCCGTCAAAAAACGGGTCGGGTCGATCCAATGGGTCAGACGCTTCAATTTAATGTGTTTCATTTTTTGTGGTCTAGTGCAAAAAAAATTGGCCCATTTCAATACAAATTGAGGCCCAAAATGAAAAAATAGAGTGGCTTATATTGGAAGCCTTGCATGGACTGGGGAGGGAGTAAAAAAAAACCCTAATTTGTGTCCCTCACTCACTCTATCACTATCAGTATTCACTATTCAGTAGAATCAGCTCAGCACTTACACTCCCTCTCGCCTCTCTCCTTCTCTTCAGATCCAGTGAGCTAAAGCTCTTTCGTGGTTGTCTCTTCTTCTCAGGCAAGCTCTTTGTGGTTGTTGTGTTTCTGAGGCAGATTTGTGGTTGTTTTTGTGGCCATGTCCTCACGTGGATTTCCGGTTGGTGGTGGTCATCGTCGGGGCCTTCCATCGCAATCCCCTTCTAGCCGTCGGGGCAGATGTTATCTTTCACCTTCTCCTTCCCCTTCACCTTCACCTCCTCCTATGCAAGGTATATGAACTTATAACTTTATGTAAAGAATAGTATTAGTCAAGTTTGTTAGAAGTTTTCTTGTTCTTTAAATTCTGTTATTAGTCTTTTCTCTTGTATATATAGGCCTTAGGTGCAAGCGTGCAACTAGTGTATCATTCAGTTTTTTCATTTGATAAAAACTTCGTTCCTCTGTCTCTGTCTTCCTCTAGTTTCTGAAGAATTTTCATTTGATAAAAGTTTTGTTCCTCTGTCTCTGTCTTCCTCTAGTTTCTAAAGAGATTTCATTTGATAAAAACCCTACTCAGTGTCACTCACTCACTCTATAAGAGTAAAAGGGATTAAAGTTTGATTGAAATAAGGGTGCAAAGCATTAGGAGGTTGTTTAATTTCCAAGATATGTTTATGCAAGGAAACTACATAAAAAGATGCCTTATAGTCTTGAGCATTTGCAATTAGTAATTGTTTCTTCTTGCCTACACCCAGAGAAGTGCCCAATTGATATTTTACCAAAACCACTCATCAAATCCACCATTTAAATTTGCTTAGTTCCGAAAGGAATGCTTTACTGTGATAAATTTGAAAGTTCACATTGACCAAATCACTAAAAGGATGCTTCATTCAACACTATAAAAACAGTTGGACTTAAATAAATTTGGTGTGGAGTGTGGTGCTTATATTTTTCTTAAATAATTTGGTGGAGGTTCACCCTCGTTGTTGGATGATGAAATTACTCCAAAGAAAAGAAAGTGGAATTCTCCAGTATGGAACCATTATAATATTAAGGAAGGACATGAATTTGTTGATGGTATTCCTCGCGCTTTCTGTAAGTATTGTAATGGTGACCCTACAATTGCTGATTCTAATCAGGGTACATCTAATTTTAAACGTCACACTGAAACTTGTAGTGCTCGTGGAAGTAGTGATTTGGGTCAATTGATGTTGGCTAAAGATGGAACGTTGAAGAGAAAATATGATCGATCTATGTATAAGGAGTTGGTCGCATTAGCAATCATTAGACATGGGTATACTTATACATTTGCACAACATGAAGGAAATCGAGATATTCATGTTTATTTGAATGAGGATTGTGTTCCAATATCTAGAAATACGGCCAAGAATCATACTTTGAAGATCCATAAACATGAAAAAAAGAGACTTATGACAAAAATGGGTGAACTTTCGAGTAGAATTTGTTTGACTAGTGATTTGTGGACTTCATGTGTAGGCAATGGTTTTTTTTATCCTTGACGGTTCACTATATTGATGATGATTGGAAGTTGCATGCTCTGGTTCTAAACTTTTGTCATTTCCCCCCTCCTCATACTTCAGTTGCTTTGCACGATAAGATTCATGATCTTTTAAAGGAGTGGAAAATTCATAAGAAAATTTTCACCATCCCCCTTGATAATGCTAGAGCTAATGATAACATGCAAGACTTATTGCAAGACACTCTCAATGTGCATGCTAGATTGCCTTGTGGTGGTGAATTTTTCCATGTTCGTTGTGGTGCTCAGGAAGGGCTGAAATTATTTGATAGTAGGATTAGTAAGGTTAAGGAGTGGGTAGAGTTTGTCACTAGTTCTGAAGGAAGGAGGTTGCGATTTGCTGAAATCTCTTCTAGTCTTGAGATTGATTGTTCTAGGGGCTTATGGTTGGATTGTCCCACTAGGTGGAATTCTACCTACAAAATGTTGTTGAGAGCATTGCCCTATAAAGGTGCCTTCTCAAGTATGAGGTGGATGGAAAGAACTCCTTCTAACTTTCCTGATCCTCATACCGATGAGGAGTGGTCTAGAATTGAGAAAACTTGTGATCTCCTTCAGCCTTTTGATGAGATGACCACTCTTATTTCTGGCACTAAGTACCCAACAACAAATTTGTACTTGAAAAATGTGTGGAAGATTGAATTGTTGTTATCATCATATGTTCAATGTGACGATGTGTTTCTCAAGAGTATGGCTTTGAGAATGAAGGGAAAGTTCAAGGATTATTGGGAATCTTACAGTGTGATACTCTCTCTTACCGCCATCTTGGATCCTAGATATAAGTTTTAATTTGTCAAATATTGTTTCTCACAACTTGATGTTGAAACTGCCGAGTTTAAGTCTAAGATTGTTAGAGATCAATTATACAAGTTGTTTGCTGAATATACTCCAGAACATCACAATCAAATGTGGGTAATTCAAGGAGGAATGGCGATGCTTTGGCGGTATGTTTTAAGATATAAGCTTCAAGTTTAATATTTAAAGTTACTAGTTATTTTGATTTGTTTTGTGTACTAAGCCATCTTTTGATGTTTCACAGGGATTTGCTACTTTTGATCAAATTGGTGATCCCACTTCCAAAACTATAGAGTTGGATAAGTATTTGGATGAAACTAGACTTGGTCATACAATGGATTTGGACATCTTGACTTGGTGGAGAGATAATGCAAAGCACTTTCCCTTTGTGAGTAAGATGGCAAGAGATATATTGAGCATTCCTATTACTACGGTAGCTTCTGAGTCCTGTTTTAGCATGGGTGGAAGAATATTGACCAAGTGGAGGGCTTCGCTTAGGCCCGACAATGCTGAGACGTTGGTTACTACTCGTACTTGGGTATATGGATTTGGAGTTGATAGAGGTAATATTTATATGCTCTCCTCGAGTATTTTAATGTTTATATTTATATATATTTATATCTATTTATAAACATTTATTTTTGTAGATGATGATGACCAAGAAGTGAACGGGCTTGCTACTAATTTTGCTACAATACAATTAAATGTTGATGAAGAGGAAGATGATGACGATGAGGTGACAGAGTTGGATCCAACGGATTTTGAAGTGGCTGATTGTTCTAATGTTGTGTAGCTAGTTAATAATTTAGTATGGATGGTGTGTTATTTGACTACTTACGAGAACTTTGCATTTCGTTCAAAAATTGTACTAATATTGCACTTGAGACTTTTTCATGGTATGTTGTTATGTGTTAAATTGTTCTAGCCTATGTGGTGGAAATACTTGGTGGTTGAGACTCTATCAAGTCTTTAGTGAGTTTATTTCATGGTTTTCTAATGAATTTATATGGTATTCATGTGTATATGCGACTATTGATGTTTTGTTGGTTGTGTAATTGTGTCTGATTGTGCAATAGTGCAAGATTTTTTTTTTTAAATTTTTTATGGAAGGATAGATATTCATATTTCATATTTGTGATGAACATATACATTTCATGAGTACTGTTATTCGTCGGTTGTTGTTGACGTAAACTGCATAATACTTGTAGACCTGGAGATTGCCAAATTTAATGTATAGTAATATGTCTATACAACTATGAGTCTATGACATATCGTGGTGGTCGAACTTGGAATGGAATGGTACATTGCACAGGTGTCTTTGACTAATTATAATCAATTTTATTAGTTGTAAGTGACTGAGAAAAAGGGCGGTCATGACCCGTAAACCCAATCCAAACCGCCCGAGACCGGAATACGTGCGACCCGTATTTACCCGAAATACACCCGACTTGTATCTACCCGAACCCGACATACGACCGACCCGTAACCCGCCCGCCCGCCCGTTTTGACAGGTCTATGGCCAGCACATATAAATCCCAAATGGGGAAAATTTTTGATTAATTTAACCCTCCCTCTTATACTCATATCTACCTCATTCCCAAATTTCTTAAATTTATTAACCGTAAAAATATTATCGGCAACCCAAATAAATATACTCATATACCTCCTTGAAATTCTTTACAATTATATCCTAAATTAACTCGAATAAAAGAAGCACCCGATATATCGGTCTCGGAAAAAAAAATGATAAACGATCATGATCACTATAGAGTTATCGGAAGAGACTCATAAAAGAAATAAATTTTTCAGACTGACAAAAGTGACGATCGTTGCACTGTTCAATCCTGCAAAACACACACTTGGTTAGAAAAGAAAGGAACTCGCGTTTTATTTAATCGAGATTTATTCTTAACCTTGGTTATTATAATTAATACGTATTAAGGGGTGATTTTCTTTGGGTTATTACACTAAGGGAGCCCATTTTCCTAATCCAAGTTAATCACATAGTCCACTTCCTCGCCTTCCCATGTCTGCCCTAACTAACGTTGGCAAAAATCCGTCCAAGCTAATATTCGAATTTGTCAAACCCGGTTCTAAAATCGGGGTAGGGTTTGGTTATCATTTTAAAAAAATATAATAATTTCAGACAATTCGGTCTTGTCCGGTCCGGGTTTAGGATTAAAATCTTTCGGATGTCCGAATTTTGTGTCAAATTCATGTTCGGACGAATCTAGACAATGTTCAAACCCTGAAATATTATGACAAGATATTGAAATTATTTCTAAATTTAGCATAATTCAGGTTTGAGTATATTCAAAAAAATCCGAGTTTGAACAGTTTGGATCCAGGTTTGGACATTAGGAATGTTCGAATTTGAAATTCTGATATAGTTCGGGTTTGACGATTTGCCCAAATGTCGGAATTGTCCAAACCCGATTTGACTAGGACCCTAATTTTTCCCACCACTAACCCTGACACTATGCTAGTATCCCTAACAGCATGCTTGGATTCAATTTAGGAGGGGGAAGGGAGGGGAAAGGAGGGTAAGGTAATGGAAGGGAGGG
Organism: Portulaca oleracea; assembly: GCA_029582165.1. Taxonomy (NCBI): domain Eukaryota; kingdom Viridiplantae; phylum Streptophyta; class Magnoliopsida; order Caryophyllales; family Portulacaceae; genus Portulaca; species Portulaca oleracea. Next base: position 40,965,768 of record CM055872.1, on the reverse strand, counting down.
GAAGGGAAGGGAGGTGATTATGGTTAACCTTGTTTGAATTTATTAATAAGGGGAAGGGAGGGGAAGTGTTAAAATTCTTCCCTTGCCCCTCATTCCCTTTCATTTTGAGGGTTAAGAAAATGGAGGGGAACGGAGGGGAATGGGGGTTAAGTGTTCCCCTCCCTTTCCTTCCTCTCACTCTCTAATTGTTTTCCCAAACATGATAAATTAGACAATTCACCTCCCTTCCCTTCCTCTCCTTTAACTCCCAATACAAACAGACTATAACACCATCTCTTTGCCACTAACTCTCCGCTGTTGCCTCATGACTATCGCTACCGTCAAACAAGATATCCTCTCTTAATCATTTTCCAAAAAATAAAAAAAGTACCAAATAATGAAAAATATCAATCAACATTCATTTTGTCGGAAAATTATTTTACATCAAAATCATTTTCTAATTTTTCTTTGCACAAAACACGCGCTGAGGCACCGTTTTTTATGTGATACCGCAACTTACCGCACCGCAATTTACCGCAACTCACCGCAATCTACTATTTACTAGTACCTTTTCACTAATATCAACTCCTATTTATTATTTTCCACCGCAACTTACCGCATCGCAATTCCGCCTATAAAATAACTGCCAATACAAATCAAATTTTTCTTTATACAAAATGTCCGATTATTTGTAAATTTGCACCGAGTAACTCATTCATCCAGGAGCTGCCCTAAGCACAACCGACCTGGATATTTCCATCCCGGCGAAGAAAGACATGTCGGCGAGGCGACCTTCGAAAGCAAGGAATCTATTTCAAACATTTTTTAAAAAATAAAAAAGAACAGAGAAAAGAAAAGTAAACGAAAATAAAATAAAAACAACCGTCCTATCAAAAAAATTAAAAAAAAAATAAATAAAACAACACCGCTTTTGACCCACCAATGAACGGCCACTAGGACACGGCCGGAACATTCTAGAACCGCTACAATCCCCGCTATTTAAACCATCTCTCCTCTTCCCTCCTCTTACTTCTCTGTCTACTTCTCTCTCTAGATTCAAAAAACCCTAATTTCTCCCTCCGCCGCCGGGCCACATTCTCTCTGTTTCTTATTTTTCTTGCATCGCCGGAAAAAATGGCCGGTAAAGGTGAAGGTCCGGCCATCGGAATCGATCTCGGAACGACGTACTCCTGCGTCGGAGTTTGGCAGCATGATCGTGTCGAGATCATCGCCAATGACCAGGGGAACAGGACTACCCCGTCGTATGTTGCTTTTACTGATACTGAAAGGTTGATCGGTGATGCTGCTAAGAATCAGGTCGCCATGAACCCTACCAACACTGTTTTCGGTGAGTTTCTTGCTCTGTGTAACTTGTTATGGTCAGATCTGGTGGATGTCGTTGTCATTTTTATGATAGTTATTGCGTAATTGTTAAAATTGGTTCATTTTGTGGACGAACTAAACTGGATCTGGTTTGTTATTTTGTTATTTGAGTTGCATGTTTGGTTGTTGTGGTTGGAAATTGTGTGTGCTAAATGTGAGATAATCATGTTGACAATGACTTAGTCTAGATAGCTTCGTAGCCTTGTATTCGGCAATTTGTTTTGAAAATCTGAGATTCCAATGCGACTTGTGGAGATTTTATAGTATGTCGTAGTTTGTAGTGGGCATTTTGCAATGATGAGTTTGCTAGTCTAGCTAGTTTCTGCTTCTTGTATGAGTGGGCAAGAAAAAGAGGCTTGTAACTAGATCTTGTTACTATGGGCTTACCAAAACTTGTTCTAAAGAAATGACTTTGAATCAGAGGTAACTCGTTTAAGTCTTAGGATCAGATTGTGCTTGAATGTTCGATTAGTTGAGCTGAAATTGTGTGGAGATGAACTTGAACCTTGAAGTTTCAATCTTGTTTGTGAAGTACATGAAAAGAGTCGTTCTTTGACTGACAGATTGGGCTCTGGTGGCCTTGCTTTCTGACTTTGCATGTCAAAATCCTCCCTTTTTATGCCCTTGTTTTTGGATATTGTATAGGGGTGTGAGTATTTGGTTCAATTCTATCGATTAAAGTTAGTGATTGCTAAATGTTATTCTTATAGGTCAATGATTAGTGTATTGGCTTCGTAGTCACTCTGTAGTCTGTACACATCATGTTTGGTTCTAGATTCGCTTATGTTTCCACTTGTGGTTACTTAGTTTAGTAATGTACTCTATATAATAGTTGCCTGGTGGGAAAGTTGTTTAATTTCTTATGTTTGTTGTTTTACTGTTCTGTTTATACATTTTGTCAGATTCTAGGTCTGTTGTTCTAACATTCACTGTTGTCCCTGTTTATTAACAGATGCAAAGAGGCTTATCGGTAGGAGATTCTCTGATGCTTCCGTGCAGAGTGACATGAAACTCTGGCCATTCAAGGTTATTCCTGGCCCAGGTGACAAGCCCATGATTGTGGTGAACTACAAGGGTGAGGAGAAGCAGTTTGCTGCTGAGGAAATCTCATCCATGGTCCTAATCAAGATGAGGGAGATTGCCGAGGCCTACCTTGGCTCAACCGTGAAGAACGCCGTTGTCACTGTTCCTGCCTACTTCAACGACTCTCAACGTCAGGCCACCAAGGATGCCGGAGTCATTGCGGGCCTCAATGTCATGCGTATCATCAACGAGCCAACTGCTGCAGCCATTGCTTACGGTCTTGACAAGAAGGCCACCAGCGTCGGCGAGAAGAATGTCTTGATCTTCGACCTTGGTGGTGGTACCTTTGATGTCTCCTTGCTCACAATCGAGGAGGGTATTTTTGAAGTGAAGGCCACTGCCGGAGACACCCATCTCGGTGGTGAGGACTTTGACAACAGATTGGTGAACCACTTTGTCCAAGAGTTCAAGAGGAAGCACAAGAAGGACATCAGCGGAAACCCTAGGGCTCTCAGGAGGTTGAGGACAGCCTGTGAAAGGGCGAAGAGGACCCTCTCATCCACCGCCCAAACCACCATCGAAATCGACTCTCTCTACGAGGGTGTTGATTTCTACACCACCATCACTCGTGCCCGTTTCGAAGAACTCAACATGGACTTGTTCAGGAAATGTATGGAGCCAGTTGAGAAGTGTTTGCGTGACGCCAAGATGGACAAGAGCACTGTCCACGATGTCGTCCTTGTCGGTGGATCCACCAGGATTCCCAAGGTCCAGCAGCTGTTGCAGGATTTCTTCAATGGCAAGGAGCTCTGCAAGAGCATCAACCCAGATGAGGCTGTTGCCTATGGTGCTGCTGTGCAAGCCGCCATCTTGAGCGGTGAGGGTAACGAGAAGGTTCAGGACCTTCTACTGCTCGACGTCACCCCTCTGTCCCTCGGTTTGGAAACTGCTGGTGGAGTTATGACTGTCTTGATCCCGAGAAACACCACCATCCCAACCAAGAAGGAACAAGTCTTCTCGACATACTCCGACAACCAGCCTGGTGTGTTGATCCAGGTCTATGAGGGTGAAAGGGCCAGAACCCGTGACAACAACTTGCTGGGTAAATTCGAGCTCTCCGGCATTCCCCCAGCACCGCGTGGTGTCCCGCAGATCAATGTCTGCTTCGACATCGATGCGAATGGTATCCTGAACGTCTCTGCCGAGGACAAGACCACCGGGCAGAAGAACAAGATCACCATCACCAACGACAAGGGCCGTCTCTCGAAGGAGGAGATCGAGAAGATGGTCCAGGAGGCAGAGAGGTACAAGTCCGAGGACGAGGAGCACAAGAAGAAGGTCGAGGCCAAGAACGCCCTCGAGAACTACGTCTACAACATGAGGAACACCGTCAAGGACGAGAAGATCGGGGCCAAGCTTGCTGAGGATGACAAGAAGAAGATTGAGGACGCCCTCGAGGGCACCATCCAGTGGCTCGATGGGAACCAGCTGGCAGAGGCAGACGAGTTTGAGGACAAGATGAAGGAGCTTGAGACCATCTGCAACCCCATCATTGCCAAGATGTACCAGGGTGCTGGTGGTCCTGACATGGGCGGTGCTGCCATGGATGACGATGCACCACCAGCTGGTTCAGGCGGTGCTGGCCCTAAGATTGAGGAAGTGGACTAAGCTTGTCGTCTGTTCAAGGACAAGTTTTTGGTGGTTATTAATTAGGTTTGGTTGGTTACCAACGGTTGGACTTACTATATTTTGGTGATTAGTAGTATTAGAATTTCGAACTTTGATGGTTTTGTTTCGGTTGTTATTATATTATGGGAGACTCCCAATTTTCTTGAAATTATTAGTACTATATATATGTTTCCCTAGTATCTCTGGTTTTGTTCTCTTAGCGGTTCAATTATTTCTTTTGGCATCCCTTGTCGTATAAGTAGTGTTGGAAGTACTGATATGTTTGGGAAGATACCAGCCCAAGGCTACTAACTTGATGCAAGGCACTACAAAAATAGCAGTACTCCCTCCGTTTTTTTTAATTGTCATGTTGTTAATTGTGTTAAAATCTTTGACCGTTAACATCTTAATTTGTACAGTGATTCATCATACAAAATTCATATTGTTAGATTGGTTATAAAAAATTTCATTAGAAAAGTAATAATATCGTATGCCTTTATAAAAATATATTTTGTGTGAAATTATTATTTGAAGATGGACTTTAAAAAGCGTGAAAGATAAATAAAAAAAACGGAGGGAGTATTTACTTTTGAAGAAGAAAAAATGACCTTTATTTTTGTGTTGTATTAGCTTGACCTGGTAGATGGGTCCTTGGGGGTTGCTGTTTGTGTTGGATTGGGTTTGATTTTGGGTCGACTTTGAATGAAGTCCATTCGGGCCTGTTTGGGTTGGGTTCGGGTGAAGTTAACGAGCCTGTTTGGGTTGGGTTGAGTCAAGTATGAGGTAGGTTGGTTTGGGGTTTGTTTTGGATCACATAAATTGGATTTGGTTCTGAAGATTATTTGGGTCGGAGTTAGGTTATGAAGATTGGATTAGTGGTTCGATCGGGGAAAGATTTTCTGTTTGGTTTGGGTTTGGATTTCTTCACGTCGGGTTGTGTTTACTGTTGAGGTGAGGTCAAAGTTACAATTACGTTGAGGATTGACAAGGATGAAGGGTCATATGAATACGTCTTGTACTCACAATCAAATCATGTGCAATTTTATGTCGTTTTGATTCATGTCTATAATGACCAAATTGGTTTATTTAGTGATTTTAGACTAGTTCAAAAGTGTGACTTGTTTTACTAGATGCTAATTTAAGTCGTAAATTGATGGGCTATGCTTATAAGCAAAGTAAGTTATTCTTATGTAGCATGGATACAATTTTATCTATAAGTTTGATAGGTATAAGTTTCTCATGTTTCATATCCAATCATATTTTGTATGACAAGAGTTGATTACGGTTAATGCAAGTTCATTATAGGAAAAATTTCTTCATGAAATAAATGAACGAATTGCATAAAATATATAAGACGACTTCATAATCTTGTATGGTTTTTGTGCCAATACGTTGTACATGTTTGCATATGATGTGTTTAATGAGCAATAGCATATAAATATTGTCGATCATGATAACATAAATGTAAGACTAATCATGGTTACCTATGTGATTTGAAAATTGAAACAAACTAAAGGTCACTAGTTAGTGAATTCATGTAGGTAATAACTAACGACACTTGATATTTGGATTATATTTTCTCAATACTCATCAGTGACATATACAATTATGTTCAGGTCTCAATGTAGCTTGAATTTGGAATGGGTCAACTTGAGTTAGATTTGGATGTGGGTTCCAGTAATTTATGTTTGGCTCTAATATGGATTGAATCATTTTGGATTCGATTTCATATGGGTCAATCCAACTTTCGGTCGAGGTAGAGTCATACGGATTTGGTTCATCCAAGTTGATCCAACATTTGGGTCAGACTCTGTAAATGTTGGATGAAGTTTAGGTTCGGGTCATTCAAGTTATGTGAGTTTTGCTAGGATGATAAAGATTCAGGCCCATGTCAAATTCAATCAATCTAATGAGTAATTGTCGAAACTTGGACATGTCAAATATCATTTTTCTTCCAATTAGTCAATGTCTTCATTCAAGCAAAAGTTTAGTTTGGATAACAAACATTTGAAAATTTTTGTCCAGACATTCCGTCGTTATATATAGTCTCTGGACAAAGTTTTTATAACCGTACATCTTTTTTCTTTTTTTTGAAACAACAACAACAAACAATAGCAAACTCCCAGGGTAAACCCGATTAAGCACGATTTGGCCACAAAATTTTGGCACTTGTCTTATACTTAAGTGACTTGCTGACCTCAACCAAAGAAGAGTTTTGAACACTATCTACCCTTGAACTTTATTAAATATGTAAAAATAGCCTTGTATTTTTTCTTTCTTCAATGCACCGTTAAATTTTCATAAACATGCAAAATGCCCGTAATTTTATAACTTGACTCTTTTATTCTCAGAAATCAAAGATAATTGTTTTTTAAAAAAAGAACAAGAAAATGCCTGAGAGTGAACGATGATATTGTTGACGATATCAAGTTATCGTTGATGATTAATGCTACCCAATATCTCCACTTCATTCTCCTGTTGATGATAATCGTAGGCTATTGATGTCAATTACCCTGCTACCGATCAATTATATAAGTCTAGGGACATTTTTACATGTTTGTAAAAGTTTAGGTACATATTTGTAGAAAAAACTTCCAAGGACATTTTTGCATGTTCATGAAAGTTTGGAAGCATTTCTAAGGAGAAAAGAAAATACAAAGACATTGTTGTATGTTTATGAAAATATTAGGACAGATTGAAATCAGAACTTAACCATATAATCAAAACCTAAAGAAAAATGAGGTAAATTTTCTTGTTTGGAGTAGAGCTGACAAAATTTTATCCGATTCGAAATACCCAAATTCTCCAACCTGGAAAAATTGGGTTTGGACATAGATTTTTTTGGTCCGAGTTTTAATATTGACCAAATTGACCGAATATTCGAACATAAAATTTCTCTTTCTTCTGTTGCCCGAACCCGATTTTAGCTTTGTCCGAATTGTCCGACCTGAAATAAAACCGGATCCGGACATGAATTTCTCGTCCAAATTTTGAGATTGTCCGAATTTGTCCGACCTAAATTTACCCGGTCTAGAGTGTCACCTTATATATCAAGTAATAATCACATGCCATCCTTAACACAAATCTAAGGATTGATAAGCAGAAAAAGAACACCTTCATATTACTAGATTAGGCCTCTAGCTAGCTGTTTTGCATGGCACTTGATGATTTGGTTGCACCAACATACATTGCCACTCCATAATGTTTGATTAGTGGTTTGACATTGTTGATCTAATGATCTTCATCTTCTTGCCACCCGTGAATCTCTTCTTCATCTGAACTCTAAACCCCATCAACTACTCAATTTAGGTCTTCAAAGAATTGGAAAACCACAAAATCTTTAACCAATTCCTTGATTTGTGTCACAAGGTTTGCTAGCTACCAGTATCTTTGACTCTAGAGGCTAGGAACAATGAATAAGTATTAAATATTTATGATGAATATGATTCATCAATTTTAACCTTTACTAAGGCTCCTGTTCTTTTATACGGTGTGGCGCGGTGTGGTAATGGTGCGGTGCGGTGGAATTTGAAAAAGTGTGGTGAAGTGTTGATCCGGGAACGACTAGGGAAGCACGATTAATCATCCAAGGATCACAATTACTCTAGGGTTTGAGAAAGCCCAAATTAGAACTCATAAAACTACCACGAATTTTTAGGGTTTTTGTGATAGACATAACAAGAATAATTAAAAGAAGGATATGACTAATATAAAGAGTAATTAACTCACCCAATAGCCTAAGAATCACAAGAGGTTGCAAAGAAATTCTTCACAAGCATCCACACTTGTTCTTCCATGAAATTCCACCAAAAAGAGGTTGAAAGATACACATCAAACTCACAAGTGAAGAGAAATTGATTAAGCACTCCCATAAAGGATTAAGATTAATTACAAAGAAATCAGGGTTTCAAATACCCTCTCAATAATTTATAAACATATGTGTTTAGTCTTCCAAAAGTTCTCCAAAAATGAAGGGGACCGGGGGTTTAAAAAGGGGAAGAAAGAAGGGAAAATTGCGCAACATCTGCAGGAGAAATGGTCTCAGAGGCGCTACCAGCCCCTCAACCAGAGAGAATGAGTGGAAAGTGGGGCTAGGCGTCTGCCTGGGCGGCTGGGCGCTGCCAGCGCCAGTCGACTTTTGCTGACTTCCAATGTGCATAACTTTTTCATTTTAACTCCAATTTGAGCTTATAATATATTGATGGAAAGTTCTCGGTGTGTACTATAAGCTCACCAAATTTCCTGTCAATTGGAGTTGTATTGAAGGAGTTATGATCGAAAAAGTGAAGATGTGTATTTTTCTTGTACTCAATTTTGCCCACTTTCTTCCGCTTTCCTTTTTTTCTTCTCCGATTTTTCTTAGTTCCGTTTGAACTCCTTCGGTCTCGGGTTCCCCAGTGCTCCTCCTTGATGTTCCATAGGCCCGAGTTCGACCCTTATGAAATTACCAAAATGCCCCTTGACTTGAACTCGACCCTCTTGACTTCTTCCTAGCCTTCCTTGGCTCCCGAAATGGACGTTGTTGACCCGAAAAGTGACCCAAATCGGCTTGGGTAAAAATTTAGCTCGAACCCTCCGTTGTTATTATTTCCAAAGTGAGGTACCCCCTAGGAAATATGGATCAAGTGTGGTGGGTTATGATAAGGTGTGGTGAGAGTTATGGTAGGTGGGGTATATAAGGAAAGAGAATGTGAGTTTCACTAGAATTACCGAGTTTTATTTTTTAGAACCACCTTTTATTTGAGAGAAACCACCAATCGAGCGGAATTATTCATTATCAATCAAATAACCATTCATGTCTGTATGGGCTAAAGATAAAGATTCTTCAAGACCCTCCTCCAGCCATACTCGGCTGACGAGCTATAAGGTTGAAGGTGAGCTAGGGAATGAGCTACTCTATTCCCTCCTCTACGTATATGATGCATAATGGGACCAAGGGATGATCACATTACACACAATCTAAGGATCTTTAAAAACGAAGATAGGAATCTCCCTTCTCAAAGTTCAAAAGAACCAAAAATGGAGTAGAAATGGACGAAATAGATGAATGATAAACGAAAAGAAGAATGGATTCGTTTACCAAAGTGATGATGAACGCTTAATGTTTGATGAATGAAGGATGAATGGCGAATGAATGGATGAATGTTTGATAATGGCTTTGAAGATTCTTGGAGGATACAACCACACCACCTTCAAGAGACCTTCAATTCCTTCCTATCACCACCAAGGACGCCAACCTTGGATAGAAGAAGGGGATAGTTCTCGTCCTCCCTCAAGAGAAACGAAGAGAAACTAGCACAAAGCTAGAGAGAACAACACATCATGTGTTTGGTTTGTATTTCAAATCAATAAGGTGTGTTTACAAGGCACCCTAAGGGGTCTATTTATACTAGTAGAGGCCCCCTTAGGCGTGTGACATGAAAGAAACTACAACCATCTAACTTACATCATCCTAATCAAATGATTACATCATAAAGAAACAAATGAACTAAGCTAGATTACAAATGATGATAACTTGCTCAATACTTAACCAAATCTAAAGATTCTTGAACCATTGGAAAGCTCTTGGAATGTAGATTAATCCACTCTAAGACACCTTCCATGATAGCTTGATGGTTCTTGAGTTAAGGAGCAAATTACTTGAGTACCCATGTAGATTTCTTTTAAAGTAGTGAGATATGTGAGAGATGTGAGCTCTTCTTCCATGTAGGTGGGTATTTGATGTTTCTCCAGTTGACCTTGATGTATATAGCCATCAAATATACATCAGTATATACATGATGCCATGAAATAAAATTAAAATTACAAGCTATTTTTAAAATTTCTCCTATAATGAGGCTCATAGAGTTATGCCCTTTGAAGCCTCCTTTAATCTTACTGATAAGAGATAAACTGTCTCCTTCCACTTGAAGCGAGCAAAGGCCTGCTTCCCAGACAGTTTGTAACCCGAACAAACATGCCCCAGCTTCCTCAGTTTCGACGCTCGAGAAGCCCTTCGATTGCTTTGACCCAACTGCGACGATATCCCCTTCAGAGTTTCTGACCACAAAGCCCCACCCTTTGCCCCATCCTCCAATCCGAGCAACATCAAAATTGAGCTTCCAGCAGCCAACTTGGGGGGCACCCATTTGGTCGTGAGCTGAATTGGACGACAAGGTTTCATAGTCGGGAAGATAAGAAATCTGCCAACACCTCCTTAACCATGTTCAAAGCTTGTGTTGCTGGCATGCGAGACTTATTGATGATCATTTTGTTTATCAAGTTCCAGCACTGCCAAGCAATGACTTAGCTCCCATTTCTCGACAGGGCCTTGTCGCTATCGTCGAGCTCGACAAAAGCTTGGTATATATGGTCTATGGAAGAGTGGTATGGTAGACCATAGTTTGTCATCGATACCACTTAGCTCCCATATCTCTGCGGGTGGGGGGCAGTGAAAGATGCTGTGTGAGTTGGACTTCGTAGCGTGACCACATATGTGACATTGCCCATCGCAGGATTTAATACGGCGAGAGAGAGCTCCAGCTGATGGCAGAATTTCCTTGGCTAATCTCTAGCCAAAAGATTTAATTCGTGGGGGATATTGAGGCTCCATAGTTTCTTCCGAAAAGTAGTACCGGTCGAAGTGCTAGATGATGGCCTTAAGGTGTTTTCCCGAGAAGCCAACACATAGTATCCTAATCGCACATTGTATTCCCCATCTCTTGTTTCATTCCAAACCTGTCTATCTGCTGGCCATGTGGGGCACATGGGTATTGCAGTGATGTCTTCGACATCCCTCAGTAGGTAATACTGCTGGAGCGTGTTGACGTTCCAGACTCCTTGCTCCACATCTATGAGGTCCTTGACCATGGTGGGTGCACTATGATTTGGGGGAGGTAATCACCCTAAAAGATGGGGTTCGATTTAGCCATTTATCATCCCATACACGAATGTTGTCCCCCCTTCCAACAAAGCACCGCAGTCATTCCTGGGCGAGTTCCTTGGATTTGAGGATGCCCTGCAAAGTGTAGGACGACCGAGGTCCTAGCCTAGCGGCCGAATATATCCGTCGTTGGGTAGTATTTTCCTTTCAACAATCTTGCTGCAAGCGTATTCGGGTAGCACCAAAGCCTCCATACTTACTTACTCAAAAGAGCTATATGTTGAACCGTTCTAGCTCCATGAAGCCCATCCCTCCCATAGTCTTGCTGTTGCATATAGTCTCCTTCCCAACCCAATGCATTTTCCTCTCTCCTTGTTTTGCTCCCCACCAATATCTCCATATGATTTTTTGAATGTCATTACACAAGGAGGCCGATAATTTGAAAATACTCATGGCGTATACTGGTAAAGCTTATGCTACTACCTTAATAACCACTTCTCGATCTGCCCAAGAAAGAAAACGGTTATCCCAGCTGCTGAGCCACTTGGCCACAATGTATTTGACCATGACGAGGTCCTTGTATTTTGATTTGTCGACGTAGGTAGGAAGGCCTAAATATTTATTATGCGAGAGAACTTCCCGGATTTCCAAGTTATTTGTGATGGCCTGACCTCTCTCCATGGGGGCAGATCTATAAAAAACCACATTGGTTTTACTGTGATTCACATTTGGGCCAGAGACCTTCTCGTACAGATTCAATAATCTTTTCACCTCACGGGCTTGGTCCTCAGTTACTTTGCAGAACAAAATAGTGTCATCTGCGAAAAGAAGATTAGAGATAATGGGTGCATTCCTACAAATCTATATGCCTTGCAATGAACCTGTGCTCACAGCTGTATTGAACAATGTCGACAAGCCTTCAGTTATGATAATAAACAGAAAATGTGAGAGTGGGTCACCTTGGCGAAGCCCTCGAGATGGTGTAAGTAGACCTGTCAATACGGGCGGGCGGGCGGGTTACGGGTCGGTCGTATATCGGGTTCGGGTAAATACGGGTCGAGTGTATTTCGGGTTCGGGTAAATACGGGTCGAGTGTATTCCGATTTTGGGTAAATACAGGTCGAGTGTATTCCGGTTTCGGGCGATTTGGGTCGGGTTTACGGGTCATGACCGCCCTTTTTCTCAGTCACTTACAACTAAAAAAATTTATTATAATTGGTCAAAGACACCTATGTAATGTACCATTTCATTCCAAATTCGATCCCACGATATGTCATAGTTGTATAGACATATTACTATACACCCAAGGGACAAAATTTGGTAATCTTCAAGTCTACAAGTATTATGCGGTTTACGTCAACAATCCACGAATAACAATACTTATGAAATATATAGGGTTTTGGGATGCTAATATACTGAACTTTTAGGGTATTGGACAATAATGCACTGAACTTTGACCTTTGACAATGATACACTATTTTACTGAAAGAGAGGAGAGCGGCGGGACTGCAGGAGTTAGAGGGTTCATTGAAAGAGTGAGTGAGTGACAATGTTAGGGTTTTGTTTTGGTCATTTATTATTTGATTATTTCATTTGTATGTCTCTGTCTACGCATAACTTTTCAAAATCACCAAATATTTTGCTTTTGGGCCTTAATTTCATGAAATGGGCCCTTTTTTTGCACAAGGGTAAAGTAGACAAAACGCTTAAAATTAAAGTGTCTGACCCAACGGGTCGACCCAAACCTGACCCGTTTTTTACCGGGTTATTTGGGTTGGGTCATTTTCGGGTCCCGGGTCGGAATTTCGTGTTCAAAACCCATTTTTTGCGGGTCGGTTTGGATCGGGCTACCATTGATAATAAAGGAGAAAGTCGGGGATTCCACAAAGCGTATAACCGTGTTGATCCACTCATGGTTGAAGCGCAGACGATGCATGATACCCTTCAAAAACGACTATTCTACCCTATCAAAAGTTTTCTTCATGTCTAGCTTGATTGACATGGGTCCATTCTGCCCTGTGTAACAATGAATGTAGTGGAAGGCTTCATACACTACAAGAATATTGTCACTAATAAGCCGACCGTTGAAAAAATCTCTTTGAGCATCCGAAATAATGTCTAGCAGGATTGTCTTGAGCTTGTTTGCAAGAACCTTTGAAGAAATCTTGACAAAGACATCGGCCAAGCTGATGGGCATGAAGTCCACCACTGAATTTAGGTGCTATGTCTTCGGTATTAATGCAACCAGCGTATGATTGATGCCCTCCGGGAATGTCCCGTAATATTCAAGGAATAATTTTACAATATCATCAGTAGAAGTATAAACATTACCTCCCGAGTCACTTAACTGGGTGATAGTGTTTGATCTTCTTCGCGCTGACGCTTTTTGATGTAACTACTTAGAGTTCCGGTCTCCACAAGTCAGAATGCCAGATAGTCGCGTTTGGCATGCTGCCACAACATGATTTCCTCCTTCCTCCTCAGCTCTTTGAGATTTGTCTAGAGGGCCCGTCTTTTCATCTTGCTAGCACCGTTGTCAAGCCTGCGTTCAATGTCATTGATAGCTTTGGTTACATGCTGGAATGATGGGCTAGCCTATCTTTGGAGGGCATGTCTGCATCAATCAAGTTTCTGTATGCATTCGTAGCTCATAGCACAGTCCCCAGGTTTACCCCAGCCCTCCTACACCACTTCTTCGCAGGCGGTTTCTGTCATCCACATATTCTTGAAGAGGAAGCACCTCCGTGCTAGTTTATGTACGGGCCGGTTCAAGTTAAAGCTCAACTTTATTGGCAAGTGATCAGAGAGAGTCTCATTTAGATGACCAACCTCCGCCATAGGAAATGCACTGGCCCAATCCACATTAGCCATGAAATGGTCGATCCATTCCTCTACTGACTCCGAATCTTCCTTCCTATTCCACCATGTGTACTCATAGCCTTTAAAGCCCAAATCAAACAAACCACACCTGGAGAAGGTCTCTTGAAAGTTGTCTAGCACATGTTGCTTTGGAGGTCCCCCACACTTTTCATAATTGTAAAAATTCTCATTGATGTCACCTCCAGTGGGACAAGGCAAATTCGAATGCTCATGCAGATCCTCGATAAGCTTGCAAGTGTTTAACTTGTCATGAGTTGTCGCCCAACCATAAATGTCAGAGAATCTCCATGGGGTCGAACCGATTCCCTCATCTACTGAAACATCGATATAGTGTTGTGAGTACGAAAGCAAAGAGACAGTGATTTCTTTGCTCCATAAGAGAGCAAGGCTGCCCGAGCGTCCTCTACTGTCTACGCAAATACTGAAAAATTTGTTCATCTTTCTCTTTAATGAGGCCAACTCAAACCAGCTTCGTTTAGTCTCACTTAGAAAGATAATGGATGGCTTCGATCTATGAATGTACCTCACAAGATCAGCAACTGCTCGAGGGTTGCCAAGTCCCTGGTAGTTAAGACAGATGGTATTCATTGGGCTTGACGGGGTTGCTCGGCAACTCCCGCCTGTCCGCCATCCATATTGAACAAATGATTTTCAACCCTAATAGCTTGTGTGTTTACTTCAATAGCGTCTGATGATGTTGCTTTCTTTCTTTTAAAGATCTCTCTCCCGACTTCTATTTCATCCACTTACATGCCATCAAACCTTGCTTTTTTGTTCTAGATTATGTCCTCCTCACTAGTATTCCCATTTCCCATATTGTTTCTCCTTGAGGGTGCTGAGGTACGGTCCAACGCCCCCTCCAAAGAAGAGTCTTCGTCTGTCTCTTGAGGGCAGGTTGTACTTTTGTAAGGACTGGAAGAGCCATTTATCTTCTTGTATTTCAATCTCCACGTTCCTTCGCTTGGTTTTGAGTGGGGATGCCCGAAGCCAAGCGCCGTATTCATAGTCCTCAGGGGTAACCTCTGAGTTTCTCCCTTGCATTCTTCTACTACATGCTCTAGCTTGTCACAACCATAACAAAAATCAGGCAATTTGAGATACTTAAACTGATTCAAGATTGACTTACCATCAAGCTTCACCATCAGACCCCTACTCAAAGGCTTTGTGATGTCCAAGTCTGCCTGAAAACATATAGATTTGTCGGCTCCGTACATGGTATCCTCTGCATGTCCTACAAACGTACCTACCTTGTTCCCCAAGGTTTTGGCAAAGTCTCCCGTTTGCTTCATGTCGGGCACCCCATAAGCTTTAACCCAGAAGCGTGATGTGTTAAAGACGATTTCTTGAAATTTCTCCTTCCCCATCCATTCTTTCAACAAGATAAGTTTGTTATCGAAAGACTATGGACCTTCATTGAATACGTAAGACTTGTTTTTCTAATCAAAAAATTGGAAGAGGAAAATATTGTTGTCAAGTTCTCGTATTACTACCCCCTTTGTCGGCCTCCATACGTTCTTAAGAACCGTCTTCATTACCCTAGCGTTGAAATATGCTTTTGTCATCAAAGTTCCGACCAGACTCAAGGTAATTTCCTCCAATTTCTCTGCTGGCGCCTCGTCGTCCAACTCCTGAATCTCTTCTTCATCTTTAGTTAATCTTAGTTTCCGCCATTCTTGTTCCAGTAAATCAACGATAAATCTCAATACCTTGTTGGTTACGTTTTCTATTGACTGTTGGTTCAAGTTGAACACCAATCCAGACAAGCCCTTCGTCGACTCCTTCTTCCAAGTCTACTAACACTAAACAACCACCACCCTACCTATCGGAGGCAAGAACTCTCACGACAGAAAAACTAGGGTTTTCGGTGCCTTAGCCGCTGGAGAGAAAAGCTCGTCAAACCCAAGTACACTATTAATGTTGATAGCGTTAGTACACATTATTGAAAGCATGTAACCGGCAAGAATTTCTCAACTTTTGACTGTAGGTTTTAGAGTTGGAATTGCTGCAATTTTTTTCTCTTACTTTTTCTCTAATTTATGAGTAGATATTTTGTTTATTTTCTGGTCTCATGTAAAGAAAAGGGAAATTTTTTGACCCATCATCTTGTTGGAGTGTTCTTGGAAGGAGTATAGTTAGGATTGGACATAGGCGAGTCTCCAATTTTTTACTTATGGATTGTGTTGCTTTAAACAAGTTATTAGCATGGTTTTACCCTCAAAATCAATCAATCAATCAAGTCAACAAAATAACAAACAAATCAACTCCAATTAATTTCTTTTATTCCCATAAGAAAAGGTGCATGAAGTACAAAACATATTGAGGAGAGTTCCAAACAAACAGTTACAATGAAGCCCCCTCAATTATTCACACCAAATCATATTCATGACAAAATCACTTCCTCCACATCACCCCACCCCACACCAATCCTTTAAAGGTGTACATCACAAAAACCTAACATAATGCAAACCAAACCAATGCAAAAAACACATTTTGAACCATTTTTCTACATGCACATGGGTGTACATATCCCCCCAAATCATCAATTCACAAAGGCACAATGTTTCCTAATCTCACCATTGGACCCAGTAAGCACCCCAATCTGGCCCATCTTGACCATGGCCCGCCCGAACTCCCCAAAGAAGTAGTTCATTGGGCTGTCGACGAGCTGGGCCACGTAGGCCTTGGTGGTTTGGCTCTTGGTGAGGGCTGCATCGGACTCGAAGAGCCCGCGACGCTTGAGGAGGAGCTTGTAGTAGCCCAAGTCGAAGGTCCGGAAGCTCCCGGGGTCCATCTCAGCAATGCTGGTGTTGTCGGAGGGAGTCGTGCACTTCCTGGCACGGAGGTTGGCAGCGTACTCGCTGTCGAGGGAAGGATCCTCGTCGCCTTTGCCGGTGAAGTTGTAGAGACGGTTAGAGAAAGATTGACAGTGTGCTATTCCAATTGTGTGTGCACCTGTTTAGGGAAAAAGAGGCACAATAAAAAGTTGTGTCACACCGTCTCACTATTAATTTATACTTAGTTGTATAATTAACCACGACTGAGCATTAGTGTAGGACTGAATCGAATTGAATTGGTTCGGAAGGACCAAGGACTAAACTGGGGGGTTGCCTGGCTGAGCTGGACTGAAGACTCGATCGGAAAAGTTCTATCTTGGCTGAACCGACCGAAATCTTTTATCGGTCCTATGCTGGCTTGATCAATTTTCTTTTTAATTGATAGATCCAGTCCCTTTTTCAGTACCAACTGAATTATGCATAATCTTACATGAGAAAGATTGAAAGGAGCCCAAAATTTTATTAGTAGCGTCATTTTTATTATGTTCAATCCTTGATCCAACCCTTTAACCGAGGACCACCTATTAAAATTTCTTGGATCGAGAATCAAATATTAGAATCAACAAAGGAGTGGCCTAATCTATAAATTGATGGCCGATTCATAGGTTAGTCGTCGTGTATGTAGTTCATTTGTTTTCTTTATGCCTTTGTCATTTTTTCAATGCAAGCCAACTACCAATCTCAATCAAATTAACCTTTGTTTTGTCATGATGATGTTGATGTATTTGGTAAGGCACATATATATTATATTTACCTGATAACAAGACCAAGTCCTTCAAATCAAGTCCTTTGCTAGCAAAGCTGGTTTGAAGAGAGCTAAAGTTGCTAAAGGGTGGTGGGATGTTATTCAATGCTTCAGTTGCATTTGAGATTGTTCCATCCCTTCTTCCCGTTGGTACTGGCCAAGATGGTCCTCCCTGTGTCATCAACCCACCAGCATGTTACATCAAAAATAACGTCCAAATACTTCACAAAGTCATCAAAGTAGGTTAAGAACACCTATTAAAAAATCATGCTCCGAAATCCTGATCAAGTGAGGTATAAAAGGGTTGTATGTAGCAGACTTATTTTTAATAAATTGGTTCCGTATTGATCAAAGATATAGAAATAGTTTGTTACTTAGCGATGATTACTCCATGAAATAGAAGTAAAACATGTTAAATGTTTACTGATTCATTTTATTTTAGAGTATGTTTAATTGCATGAAAACCATGGGGAATTAGTCAATTTTCCCAAATTGATAATTTTTCTCATGTTTGATTGTCATTTGTTAATGGGAAATATTTATATAGGGCTCAAAATTTTACAATAATCATTCGGAAACATTTTCCTTTGGGAGGTAAGGGAAAAAAATTTCACGGTGAGAAATAGACTCTAAATGTAGAAATTTTCAAAATATCTCTAAGACAAACACAAACAATTATAATTTGACTAACATGGATATTTCAAACATTTTTCCAAAGAAATTTACAACTTTAACGAAATGTACAAAATACAACTTTCCACCCAAGAAAATTATTCCCAATCAAAGTTTCTTTGACTTAATTCATTACAATCTAAGTTGAAGAAAAAAATCTTTTTCATTTATCTGAATATAGACTGAAAGTTTAGGGAAAAAAATCACGAATGAAAAAATCAAAGTTGAGAAGACATACAATGGTGACAACAGCATCTCTTGCAACGAGAGCAATGATATCTGCACAAGAGACAGTAGTAGGGCACTCTGCCTCTACCAAGCTCTTAACGCGGTCAATGAAGGAAAATCCTGTCAATGTTAAGTTTGGGTTTGCTGTCTTCTCTGTTTGGTTCCCTGCTTTGGTTAAGTTTAGGATTACTGATGCGTCACAACCCTGGTATCATCATTATGACATAACAAAAAACCAGGTGAGATCTTGAAGTATGTATGAGAACAAAGTAACTAATGTTCATAAATTAAGCTTGCTATGGACCTACTAAATGGCCAAACAAAAGGAAGAGATGGAACTATAGACTATGCAAAACTCTTCACTCGACTAGAATAATCTATAAGAACCTGTCCCAAAATGAAATAATTTATTGGTTTGACTCGACCCAACTTAACTCAAAAGTTTCCATTAATGGAAAATATTTTTCTTCCTCTAAGATTTGAACCTTGATGCGAAGTATAGAAGACAAGGTGGTGGTGACTTGGCTACCACAACCATCTCTTTGGTGAGGTTATCTTTCAAAGTTATTCGTCTTCGCATGACAAACTTATTTGACTAAAAATAAAATGACTCGAAATGACCCATCTCAAACCTGACCCGACAAAAACTTCATTGACCTAGACTAACCAAACCTGAACCTGTCCGAATCAACCCAACAAATGTATCTATCACCAAAACTGTTCATTTACATGACAAACTTCTCTGGCGAAAAAGAAACACCCGAGATCACCCCAACTTGAAAATGAAATAACCCGAACCCGACCCAACCCCTTATTGACCCTAATGACCCAATCGTCAGGTCTAACTGGAATGTACATACGAACAAAAAACTTACCCTAACAAAGCAATCATGGAATTGCATTCGGAGAAGAGGGGCAGCCACGGCGGGTGCCTTGGAGATTTGTTGTTGGACATAGTCCTTGATAATTTGCTCAGCTCTTGGGCAACTTTCATCATAGTAACCAAGCTTAAGTTGCCCCTCAACCAAGCCTAGAGAAGCCACTATAGCCAACCACAACAACACTCCTCCAAAACTAACCATTCTCATTCTCTGTTTGTTTGTGTTTTCTTTTCCTCCCTCACACAAGAAACTTAACTTATGAGTAGTGTCACTTTTGTTAGTGATACTGATGCTTGTTGTGGGGAACAAAGGGAGAAGCAGGTATATATACAACTACACAAGTAATATTAAATTTGTTAATTTTGAATTGCCAAGTAGCTAACTAACATGGGCTCTATTATTGCATTTAACTATAGTTTAGTGCATGAATGATAATAATATATAGACTCGTTAATTTAGTGATTAGTTATGGAGTGATCGAGCATGGAATTAATGAAAGAGAACTTCGATTTGACATCTTTGAATTGCATGTTCCTTCGTCTTGACTATTAAGGATCCGTTTGGACCTAGGAAAACAGTATGGAAAAAAAATAATTTGGAAAATGAGAATTTTTCTTTGTTTTGATTGAAAAAAATGAATGGAAAAAAAATAGTTGGAAAACTACATGAAAAATTTGGGGAACAAAAGAACAAAAAATTTCCCCTTAAAAAATGAAAGGAAAGTTGAGAGAAAATTTTTGGATCTAGAAGTCAACCATTCCCTCCTTCATCTCTCGTGACTCTCTCTCTCTCTCTAATGCTCTTCTCTCTCTCTCTAACCCTCTCATCTCTCTCTCTAATGCTCCCCCGTCTCTCGAATCTCTCTCTCGATCTGTTCCGCTCTCTCTTTATCTCTCTCATCTCTCTCTCTCTCTGTTGCGCTCTTGATCTCTCTCTAGCTCTCTTTTGTCTCTGTAAGTCTCTCTTCTCTCTTGGCGCTCTCTCTCTCTCTCTCTCTATAAGTTTCTCTCTCTAACTCTCTTCTCTCTTTCTCTCCCAAATCACATTATATATATGAACTAGAAAAATGAAGCTTGACATTTACAAATTTTCATGCAAATTTTATTTTTTTCATGTATTTTTCCTCAAACCAAACATGGAAAAGAAAGTTGAATAGAAAATTGATTTTTTTTTCGGTCAAAATTTTACTCAAAACAAACAAGAGAAAGAAATTTACTTCACCTCAAAATTTTTTTCTTCCTAATTATTTTTTCTACGAGATTTTTTTTTATCTTGTTTTCCTAGCTAGGTCCAAACAGACCCTAAAGAAATCATTCCTCCTCAAACTCGAAACATAAAATTAATTGTTTGGGAATGAATGGGTAGAGGATGATTCGTCCGTGAGTAATCATAAATTCCCTCTCGTAAATAGACCATTTGGTTTGGGTTATATTCTAATATTCAATATAATTAGAAATTGTATTTTCAGTAAGGATATTGGGATCATAATATACCTACTTTTTAAAATATTGAATTGTAATATACTCACATTTAATATTGGACACTACTATACCGATCTTTATATATAGATGATCTTAATGTATTTTCAGTAAGGATATTAGGATCATAATATACCTACTTTTTAAAATATTGGATTGTAATATACTCACATTTAATATTGGACACTACTATACCGATCTTTATATATAGATGATCTTAATGTATTTACCATGACTTGAATAATGAATAGTGGTGAACCAATCTCAAGGATTATAACCTTGCAAGATAACAAACTGCTTATTAGAAAACTGGTCATGCATCTATACCTCTCATCCAATTGATTCTTGAATACTCCGCATATACAAATTTTTAATATACACGATCAAAAAAAAAATTTATATACATACATACATACATGCATACATACATACATACATAAATACATTTTTTTTGATTAAAAAAATATGTATGCGTATATACATACATACATACATACATATTCCCTTCGTTCCATATTATTTATCATCTTTTTGATTGTCATGGTTTTTAATGTCACTTTTAAATTGGAATTTCTCATATAGTATCTTATAAATAATTGCAATATTATACTTTTAAGATAATAATTTTTTGTTGTGAATCTAATAGTAATTTTATTTAACAAATCATTGTATGTATTGAAAAATTTATGGTCACAATTTTTTAAAATTTGACTGCATATTTTTTTAAAAAGAACAAATTATGTGTAACGGAGGTAATATGCAACTATGCGTGCGCACACGTGCACACACAAGTGAGAGGTAAATGTACTTTATATATAGTATACACACATAAGTGATCAACAAAAAAATTGACTCTACTACCTCTATATACCTCTGCCACTTATATGTTTGGCCAAGTTTTTTGGGAGCTTTTTAATGAAAAAAGTTGAAATTAGGCCAAACATAAAAATTTTCTAAAATTGCTTCCAACTTTGTAGAAGTTAAAATTAACTTCTAAGACCCTTAGAAGTTGAAGCTACATTTTATAGCTTTTAACTTCTAGCTTCTTGGAAGCTACTAAAGAAATTTAAGGAAATTATTTTTTTCCACAAATATATTTGAACTTTCCTAGGAAACAAAATATATGCACTTTTCTATTTTTAAGATACTTCTAATTTCTTGTGAGTAAAACCTATTTTCTTATGTTATGTGATTTTAAGTTTCATATTTATTAGTATAAAACATGTAATGCTTGATAATAACATTTTCTTGCTTAGATAGAGTTCAATTAAATTATTTCATATAAATTACATAAAAGTTTTGAAGGAAAACCACTAGAAGTAATTTTAAAAATAAATAAGAAATGAAATAGTATACAGAAGGAAATTAAATATGTATTATAATAATTTTTTAGAAAATAGAAGTAAAATAGTATAATAAGAAAAATTAAATATGTATTACAAATGGTTAAAAGTGAATAAATATATAAAAAGATTTTGATTCTCAATTTTTGGGTTCAACAGTAGTAAAAATAAGTATTCATTAGCCAAACACTAATTAATAGTTTCTACTTTTAAAAAATACTTCTATAGCATGTATTACCAAATACCTAAAACTTTTTGGAGAAACAGTTTCTGTAAAACTGTTCTCAAAAAGTTATTTTGAAGAACTAGTAGCTTGGCCAAACACCTAAACCTTTTTGGAGAAACAGTTTCTGTAAAATTTCCCCCTTTTCTTTCAACTATTTTAATTTTCTTAATAAAAATGTAAAACTAATTTTTATCTTTATTTCAATAAATTACTAAAAGGTACCCTATGTTTTGCGGTATCTATTTTTGGGAGACCATATTATTGAAAATAATTTATAAGTACCCTGTGTTTTGTAGTACCTATTTTCTGGTGACAAATTATCTTTTAGATTTATTGCAAGATCCTCAAGACTATGTAAAATTGCAAAAATATCCCTACCTTCATAAAAACTTGTCAATTTATATTTCCACCTGCATTACTATTTGTTTTAAAGAATTAGCATCTTCATATTTTTCATTTGGTATCAGAGCAAATAGTAATGCAGAGCATATAGTAATTCTTTAAAACAAATTATCAGAGCGCGCTTGTCAATGAAAAATATGGAGATACTAATTCTTTAAAGGGAAATTGGATTTAAATAATCCGAACTTTGGGCGATAGTAGATTAAATAATCTGAACATTAGATTTGGTTCTAAATATCTGAACTTTGACCCCCTTGAATTCTAGTAGCACGCCACCGAGTTAAGTTGAACTTAACTCGGCGAGTAAGCTGACATGGAACAACTAAAAAGCCCAGGCACGTGCCTCCGTCGTCACGTCATCCCGCCACCGAGTTAAGTTCAACTTAACTCGGTGGCGTGCTACTAGAATCCAAGGGGATCAAAGTTTAGATTATTTAGAATCAAATTTAAAGTTCAGATTATTAGTCTACTATGGCCCAAAGTTCAGATTATTTAAATCCAATTTCCCTTCCTTAAAACAAATAGTAATGCAGGTGGAAATATAAATTGACAAGTTTTTATCAAGGTAGCGATATTTTTGCAATTTTACATAATCTTGGTGATCTTGTAATAAATCTAAAAGATAATTTGTCACCAGAAAATAGGTATTACAAAACATAGGGTACCTAAAAATTATTTTCAATAATATGGTCCCCTAAAAATAGATACCGCAAAACATAGGGTACCTTTTAGTAATTTATTGTCTTTATTTAAATAAAGACAATAAATTATGAGCATTTCCATCATCCTTCGTTTTGCCGTCCACCCCCATCACCGTGTTAACGATGTTGTCCACAAAGTTCTTCTCAATGTGCATCACATCTAAGTTGTGTGGAACCATGTGTTCCTTCCAATAAGGCAACTCCCAAAATATACTTTGTTTTTTCCAATTATGAGCATTCTCTGTGAATCCAGGGACAACAAAGTCGCCATTGGTAGTCACCTTGGGGAAGTGTTTCACCTCCTCGTAGATTTCATAACCGTTTTTCCTACACGGTGGGACAGTTCTATCTGGGCAAGTGTGTCCCTTTCGAAATGCCTTTCGATTTCTTCTCAAAGCATGCCCCTTTGCAAGAAACTGTCGGTGACAGTCAAACCACGAGGCTTTCCTCCCATGCTTCAGACGAATTGCTTTCAAACCATCCATGCAAACAGGACATGACATAGCACCGTGCGTGCTCCACCCAGAAAGCATGCCAAGGGCCGGAAAATCATTCACCGTCCACATCAAAGATGCCCTCATGTTAAAATTCTGTCTTTTGGAGATGTCATATGTTTCAACACCAACCCATAAGCGTTGCAGCTCGTCCACCAAGGGTTGGAGGAAGACATCAATTTTATTTCCGGGGTTCTTCGGACCTGGAATAATACACGTAAGAAACATGTACGGTGTTGTCATGCACAGTTCAGGTGGTAAGTTGTAAGGAGTAACTACAACCGGCCATATCGAATAAGACCTCCCTGTCATGTTGAACGGGCTAAACCCATCCGCACACAGGGCCAACCTTACATTTCGCGTTTCCCCCGCGAACTCTGGATGCACGATGTCGAACATTTTCCAAGAGGCGCCGTCCGACGGATGACACAGTACACCTTCCTCGCGCTTGTTCTCCGCGTGCCATCTCATATGCCCGGCCGTATTCTTCGAGGCATACAGACGCTGCAATCTAGGCGTCAAGGGAAAGTAAAACATTTTATTGTACGGGACGCCTTTCTTTGTCGTGGTTGACGATTTCTGTGGCTTATACCTAGGATGGCCACAAAATTTACATTCAGTGAGATGTGCATCGTCCTTATAGTATATCATGCATCCAGTAGGGCAACAATCAATTGTTTCATAGCCCATCCCCAACTTCTTAACCTTCTTTTTCAACTCATCGTAGTTCCTAGGCACTAGGTTCGGCTGGGGACAGCTCTCGCTCATCAGTTCCATGATATCGTTCATTGCCTGCTCCGACAAATTGTGCTTCGACTTCTGACTTATCAACCTCACGGCAGTGGACAACTCAGTATGGGTCGTACACCCTTCCCACAGAGGCTGTTGAGCAGATTGAAGCATATCATAAAATTGTTGAGCTCCCGCATTAGGCGCCTCATTCGCCATGATGAACGGTGGCTGATTCGGTTCCTCATTTGTCGGAGGACTATCTGCAAAAGGTTCCCAATCACCTTCCGCATCGTCACCACTGTCATCTTCATAATCAAAGTCACCCCATTCTTCACCATGGCTCGTCCAACACCAATATTGTTCCATAAACCCTCACCGATACAAATGTTCTTTAACTTCTGCAGGACTAAGTCCGTTCTTATTCTTGCACTTCACACATGGGCACCGATACTTTCCAGTCCTCGGATACTCATACGAATTACTCTTTGCAAATTCATCAAACATAGCTACCCCAGCAGCCCATTCAGCCCTGATAACCCTCCTACCCGGTTCAAACCTCTTATACATCCAACGGCGATGTGGGGGCCCGTCCATAATGTACGTGAATCTATTATTCAAGTCCACCATGAATTTAATTAATAATAAAAAATAAATTACTCAAGCCGACCATGAATTTAATTAAGCTATGTCACTAGGCAAGAGGATCATGTTATTATCCAAGGAGAGTGTGTTTGTTAACTGTTAATCTATGGCTGAAAAAGACTTTCATGAGTCGCACCGACTCTCCTTTATTTGTTTAGTTCCTAAAAAGCAGCGTGATTTTCTTAAGTGAACTTGCACGAGGGCTATACAGTGCTCTGGGAGTAAGAAACATCTCAGATTCGATACAATGGAGTACGTGTTTATATTGCGCCTAGATTGAGGGGTAACAAGACAAGGTGGGGTTGAAAGAGAAACTCTTCGTAAAAGGTCTAACAGAAATGCATGGTGTTGGATTTCTATATATTAGATCGTTTACTATATAGAAATCCAACACCATGCATTTCTATTAGACCTTTTACGAAGAGCTTCTCTTTCAACCCCACCTTATCTTGTTACCCTCAATCTAGGCGCAATATAAACTGCGTACTCCATCATCGAATCCAGATGTTTCTTACTCGAGCAACATATAACCTGGCAAGTTCACTTAAAAAATCACGCTTTAGAACTAAACAAATAAAGGAGTCAACACGCCTCATGCAAGTCCTTTCACCATAGATTATCGATCACGAACACACACTCGTTGACACTAACATGATCCAAACTCACCTCTTTTATGACATATATTTATAAATTAAATTCCCTACTTAATTACTACCTAAATTACCATCATAAATAACCTATTCACTAAGTATGTAGAATCTTGGTTGTTGAGTACTTGCGTAAGTAAATATGGATGTACGTGACATAATTATTTAGATAATTTATGTCTACGTTTGGAGTTATGAATAATTAAGTTAGCACTTAGGTTGGATTAGCAGCAAATTTCCGCGCGCAACCAACTTTAAACGCTAACTCACTTACTAATAACAACCAAAATCATCCAAACTCAACCTCCTTTGATGACAACTAACTCTTATAAACTTATTAACAAAACTAAACAATTATAAATAGTTTTATAATTAAATTTAATACGTACGTAATAATAGTTTTTAATTAATAATTTTTTTAATATTATTAACTTAATTATTAACTAAACAAATTGAATTATAAATTCAACTAAAATTGAATAATAGTTTATATACAAACTAAATATCTATTCCTAGCTAATTGTATACTGCTAACTAATTAAATAGTTTTTAAATTTCCTAAAAACAATCCTAACATATAACATATTTTTTACTCAAAATTCAAAATTCATATATATTACATACTAATGTTTATATAATGCTCAAGGTTAAACAAATTTTTACATGCATTAATATATATATTCTTTTGGAACAATAAATATAATAGTGCATATTTTAATTTACTTCAAAACATAAAAAATTCAACATTATACTCAACCTAAACATATTTACTTATATACTTCACAACATTATAAATTAAAACTAAAACTTAAACTTAAACATAACATACACACAATCAATTAAACTCAAACTAAAACATACAAACAATACATCACGAGCCCTAATTTGACAAATAAAATTCGAATACAACATCCAAAATATATTACAATTCATACAAATTAACTAAAACTGCTCAATTTCTCAACTTATACTCACTCAACTAATATCAAACTCAACAAAAACGAAACAAACATACAAATATTCAACCTACTCGTTTTTTATCATATTTAATCTATTATTTAATCAATTTTCATAATATTAATCAAATATAACAGATCTGAAACAAAAAAACTGATAAAATTACCTGATTTTTGGTTGAATTTGCGCCGCGTGCACCGAGTTCTCCTCTTTCTCTCTCGCTTCGCTCCTTCTCTTCGACGGCAAAAATGGAAATCTTTAGTCCAAGCCCTAATTTTTTCTAATTTAAACCAAAACGGCGTCTCTTTATTGTCTAGGCAGACGCCTAAATTGCGCACAAAACACGACGCTGACAACCACAGTCACGCGTTGTTTTTTTTTTAAAAATTAGCAATTTTCGGCGTACATTTGCTTTAATGACGCCGTTTATAAACGGCGTCTGTTAATAGCAAAACAGACGCCGAAAATTGCTTTTAACTTTTTTTTTTATTTTATTTCATGGGTTACGCGTCTGATGTTTAAACAGACGCCCATTTTCAGACGTTTTTTGGTATGAATTCTACTAGTGTTTAGAAATATTATTTCTTAGCTATCTTTGGCCCTATTACGATAAAAATAAAATACTTTCATTGGTCTTTACATCAAAATTATATATTTACTTAATTTATTTTAAGTCCAATTCTGAGCGGAAGGGTGAACAAATCCATGGAAATTAAAAATGGATTATTAGGTTTTAAAATCCTCAACTTTGGGGTTTGTTTATCAGAATATCCCGAACTTCAGATTTAATATGAATATCCCAACTTTGGGAGCTCGTATTTGGTAGTAACCCAACACCAACTTAACATCGATTAAACTCAAAATTTTTTGTGATGTAACAATATTTTTTGAGGTGCCTTGTAGAATGGAAGTGTGTCTTAGCCAAAAAACAACCATCACATTGTAGAAAAACCTGAATTTAATTTATGTTAATTCAGTGTTGGGATGCTAATAAATACCAACCCCAAAGTTTGGCATATTCATATACAAAGTAAAGTTTGAGATATTATGATAAACAAGACCAAAATTGGGGATTTTAAAACCAAATAATCCATTAAAAATTGATGGATCATATTTATCATCAAAAATTTATTATTTGTCCTACGCTCCTAATCAAACTTTAGGTAACTACCCCTCAAATAAGGACCCATGCAACCTTATTTTTTTTAATAAAAATCTAATATATTAATCAGTCAATCTTATAATATGAATATGCAAGTTGGGGAAAACAAATACCAAAAGCTGCATGGTACAAAACAAAATTCACAACTGTTATATATATATATATATATATATATATATATGATCAGATATTTATAATATATATATGATAAAGATCAGTATGAAACCAGAATAATTGAATAAAGGAAGCAAGAGTCATTCTCATGCATTATATATTACTCCCTCCTTCCCAAATTATGTATCACGTTGGACACAATTTAAAAGATAAAAAAAAATTTCTCATCTACATTACTTTAGCGCATTGAAAATGTGGAAATGTTGAATGAAATGGTGAATAAGAAAGAAAAATGAAAAAAAAAGATGTAATTAATAAAGTTAATTTGATAAAATATGTTATTGGAAATTAATATAAAGTGACAGATATTATGGGAAAAAAGAAAATTAGTTAAAGTGATAGGGAAAGATGAAGTAATAAAAATAGGAAATTAATTTATATCTTTATTCAGAATTGTTATTCAATTCCTATTTCCTAGCTAGCTTTCACAATTATTTTCTTTGCATTAAATATTTTCAATGCTCCTCTCATTCCAATTATTTTTCCATTTATTTATAACTACCTCCTCTATCATTATTTATTTGTCACTTTGGATGAGTGTTGAGATACCAATGTAAAACATAAATTTGAGGGGGAAATAACAAAATTACTTATTTGCTTCAGTTTAGAGAAAAAGGGTTCATATCGAAAATATAGATGATGAATATGGGGTCAACTATATATTAAAAAAATGGTAAAAATTATCTCAAAAATATAAAATAAAAAATTATTAAGAATAATAACCGAACAATTAAATGAACAAATAAATAGAATCGGACATCATATTTATTAAATTGAATAACACATAGGCTCTGTTCGGCAAAATTAGCGTTTTAGATAGCGGATAGCGGTTCATGTAGCGGATAGCGGTTTAAGCAGCGGATAGCGGTTTAAGTAGCGTACAACGGATGATTGTTTAAATAAGAATTATGTTCGGTAAATTTTGCGGTTGAATTAACAGATTAATGCAAATTGACATAAAAGGGTATCAATAATTTCCATAGATAAAATTTATAAAGGGTATTTTTTTTGGCCCAAAAAATATGAAACGTTACTCCAAAAGCTAAACGTTAACTTTATTAGCGTTTCACGAAACGCTCCTTAAAACGCTAAACGCTCCTCAAAACGCTAGCATACCGAACGCTAATATTTATGCAATTAGAGTTTTGACTTAGTTAAGATGCTAAACTCTACCTCAAACGCTACCGCCGAACACAACCATAAGCAAATACTAAGACCTACAATTAACTAAACATAACA
Organism: Portulaca oleracea; assembly: GCA_029582165.1. NCBI lineage: Eukaryota > Viridiplantae > Streptophyta > Magnoliopsida > Caryophyllales > Portulacaceae > Portulaca > Portulaca oleracea. The sequence goes on along the minus strand of CM055872.1, from coordinate 40,936,416 downwards.
AAGGGAAGAAGAGAGTCACTCTCACCCTTTTTTTCCATTACCAACGTTTAATTTTACCATAATATAATTCACCATCCAATCATTTAGCGCTGACATTCGGATAAAAATTTAGGTCCGGATAAATTTGAGTCCGACAAATTCGAACAATGTCAAAAGTTGGACGAGAAATTCATGTCTAGACCCAGTTTCATTTCGGGTCAGACCGGGTCAGACAATTCGGATGAAGCTAAGATCGGATTCAGACAATAGAAAAAAGAGAAATTTTGTATCCGAATATTCAGCCATTTTGGTCAATATCAAAATTCGGACAAAAAATTTATGTCTAGACCCGATATTTTTCGAGTCGGACAATTCAGATAATCTGGATTGGACAAAAATTTTTGCCAAGTCTATACCATCATTCTTGTACATTCCATTTTTTCCTTTTTTAAAAATATATCTTTTGACCTTAAAAATAAAATAAAATAATCTTTAACGTCCATCACATCACAATTATTTATTCATTTACTGATCAATCAGCCTCATAAATCGAATAGACACACTAGACAGAACAAATGCTTAAACCTACATTAAAAGTTAAAAGCAAGTATTGTTTACTCATAAGCATGTTTTTGACACCGTCAATTTCATAACATGTAATGAGCTATATATCATATATTGTTAATTACTTAATTTTACCAGAACATAATTCACCAGCCAATCATTCTTCGACCACATTCTAAGGCTTTCACCATCCAGCAGTCACCCTAAAATGATTGTTCTGTCAATTCACATCAATGAGCTGTAGACCTCGCCATCCATCGATCAAAGTAACTTGCCAAATAAAAATGGATTAATATTAAAACCCCGTTATTTTATATGGTTGGTTACGATATGATAATGGTGCGGTGGAATTTGAAAATGTGTGGTGAAAATTATGCTAGATGTGGTAGGTGAGGAAAAATAATGTGAAAACTAGAGGAGAAAATTAAAGTGAGGAGAGAAATAAGTGATATAGATATATTGGTAATGATTGTGGTGTGGTATCGCACCACAATCTACGCATAAAAGAATGGGGCCTAAGTTTCAAAATCTTCAATTTACTTTTAAAATGAATGTCTTAAATTTCGGGGGTGGTACGGTATTTATCAGCATTTCAATACTGAATAAACATCAATTAAGCTCGAATTTTTCTATAATGTAGTGGCTATGTTTTGATTTTGACATACTTCCATTCTATATATCACGCTAAAAAATTACCATTATAATACATAAAAACCAAAGTTTAATAGATGTCAAGTTTGAGATATTCTAATAAACAATTCTCAAAGTTGGAGATTTTAAAACATGTTAGATTATAAAACCATCATTGGCTCTTCAACTACAGTAACAACTTAAACTTTTGGTTGAGATGATTCCACATGGTATTAAAGTCAGACTGACAAATAGATCTCAAGTTCGAATATCAACACCTCATATTCATTTGCGCAAGGTGAAGGGGCGTGCTAGATTATAAAACCATCATTGAGCCTTTAACTATCAGCCTAAACTTCAAATATTTCCAAAAAAACCTAATAATAATCCAATAGAAAAAGGGGAAAAGATAAAAGGGAAGAAAACAAAGTGACAACTAAGAATTGATTAGGAAAACACCAAGTAATTAAGAGATAATACATAACAATTAAAGGAGAGATTAGAGCAGGTAAACCAATTAGGTGGGTTTTTTGGTCATTCTTTGTTGGTTTTCCTTTGGTTCATTCTACCGTCCTACATTCACAGCGTAGCAGCCTCTATGCTTGCTTACGTACCCCTCCTTAGCTTCAGCAATATGCACATGCACAAACACTACGTTCCAATGCTGCTTATTATTCTTACATGATACGATCACATTTTTAGGGTTTGATTATTACCTCCAAAATTGATTGACAATGAAATTCCTCCTAAGATTTCAATAAAATAAGGAAAGATGGAATTAAATAATCCAATTTAATTAGGAATACTTTTATTATTCTTTTGCAAATTGTTACATATTTTCTGGAGCTATTACTCATCAGAAAACTTGTTCGAGTGGTAGTTTTGGATTAGTGAGTGACATGACTCTCTTTGGTGAGTTCACATCCACATGTAAAATGTCCGAAACAAATATTTGTGCTAGCTATCAGTAAAAGTTCCTTCAGAAAACTCGATAAAAATATGCGAAGAATATTATCCGTAAAAGTTATATTATTTATGTTTGTTGGATTCATTCATGAGTTTGTGTGAAATAATAGACTTGAGCCCAATTCAACCCCAAAAGCTAGCTTAGGAGGTTGAGGCACCCAAGTCATTATAAACACCACAATATGGGTGTCAAAGGCCGATGTGGGACAACTCAACAGTTTGAAGTCCCATACCAGAAGATTAAGGTGAAAGGGTATGATAAATAAGTTAAGTGAGTTACTCCTCTTAAGACCCCATTCTTTTATATGGTACCGCACGGTGCGGTGCCGCAAGTTAACGCAACTCACCACAATTCACCACAATCCACCACAACTTACCATTTACCTTTTTAATAAGTTTCAAAAAGTTTTACATAAATTTATTATTTCCACCACAACTTACCACAACTAACCGTAACTTACCGCAGTCTACCACACCGCAACTTACAGCACCGCAGCAGTACCGTATAAAAGAACTTACATAAATTAATTTTTAAAAAGTGGTATATAAGTCAAATGAATCTCACTTAATTTGTTACCATAAGCCTAGTTGAAGTGAGATGTTGTTTTGTATCTCTCCAACAATGTTCATTAAAAAATGGTCTATACCGATATAGCCTCAAAAATTAAATTATTCATGTTCAATTTTACAATAGAATAATCCAACATTAGTTAGCATCAATGTGACTCGTTGACCCTGGTCGAAATATTTTGACAATAAATTTTTCTAACTAGTACCATCTTTGTTTCAAACAAATTTAGATTTTTTTTTCTTGATTATTCATGATCCATAAAAAGTTGATAGAACACAAGCGGAATCCAGCAACGTAACGGTACAATAAAATGAAGCAATAAGAAAGTATAGCTCAATCAACACAAAAACAACAACGTACCACTAAAGGAGGAAGCTAACACTTAAGAAACTCTCTACAAATCATTTGCCTACGGCCTACCTTACATGACCATAGATATGCTATTCTTTAGGGGGGAATTCTTTTTAGGGGTTGTTGAATAGCAATATACCGACCTTCACTTTTGGACAGTAATATCACTGATCTTTATAGTTTGGTGACATTAATGTACCTTCAAGGATATATATCCTAAAAATTAACAACAAAACTAACTCCCTAATCCTAAAAATATCGAATACAAACACTCAACACCCCTAAAAATACCTAAAAATGGCATCAATTTTTTTTGCACCGCTTGCCACGTCAGACCGTCAACTGGTTCGCCGCCCACAAAATCCTTGAAGGTACATTAATGTCACCAAACTATAAAGGTTAGTGATATTACTGTCCAAAAGTGAAGATCAATATATTGCTATTCAACATCCCTAAGAGCATATGCAATGCAAAATTCAATCCATGGAATTTTAATCCCTTCTCTCCTAGTTGGCACACCTTCTCTCCTCCTTTTTCTTCATTCCTTTGAGTTCTGGAACTCTGCAGCATTCCAGAACTCAAAGGAATTGAAGAAAAGGAGGAGAGAGGGTGTGCTATGTAGGAGAGAGAGTGTAAGAATTCCATAAATTTCATTCCGCATTGCTAGTGCTCTAAAGGTCGGTATATTACCGTCTAATTTCCCTTTTCATCTTTTTTACTATAAAATATACATATTTAACCATTTGAATACATATGAATATAACTTTTATAATGATTTAAGTGTAATTCTAAATGTTTAGAAAGTACAGTGATTCAAAATATTTATAATTTCAATTATGCTACACTGAAAGTGATATGAGTCTATTGAACTTTGCTCTATGGTTTATTGCTCTATTGTTTATATGGCTAAAATGAACTTAACCAATGAAACATACTGCATGAACTGAATTCAATGGCGGAGCCACTTTTGCCTTTGTGCAGTATTTGATGTCTTGTTACTAAAAGGGGTTTGTTTGGACCGTAATATATCAATTTTTTGGGTGTTGGATCGTAATATATCCGTCTTTATTGGTGATTAATATATCTATCTTTATACCTAGGTGATTTTAATGTACTTTCCATAATTTTGATTGTGGTAAACCGGTCTCAAGAATGACTTCGGTGGACTTGTAATGGTTCCTTATGGGTCTCGGGAATTTTCCACATCCTTGAGACCGGTTTACCACCAGGCTAGTTAATTCATGACAAATACATTAAAATCGCATAGGTATAAAGATCGGTATATTAGTGTCCAATATTAAATGTGAGTATATTACGATCAAATACCCAAAAGGTGCATATATTATGATCCAAAAATCCTTACTGAAAATATAATTTCTAATCATATGGAATATAATCCAAACCAAATGGTCTATTTATTACAGAGTGTGAATTTATGATTACTCACGTACGAATCGTCCTCTACTCATCAAGTCCCAACAATTAATTTTATGTTTGGAGTTTGAGGAGGAATAATTTCTTTAATAGTCAAGACGAAGGAACATGCTATTCAAAGTTGTCAAATCGAAGTTCTCTATAACTAATCACTAAATTAACGACCCTATATATTATTATCATTCATGCACTAAACTATCGTTAAATGCAATAATAGAGCCCATGTTAGTTAGCTACTTGGCAAAATTAACAAATTTAATATTACTTGTGTAGTTGTATATATACCTGCTTCTCCCTTTGTTCCCCTCAACAAGCATCAGTATCACTAACAAAAGTGACACTACTCTTAAGTTAAGTTTCTTGTGTGAGGGAGGAGAAAAAAAACACAAACAAACAGAGAATGAGAATGAGAATGGCTAGTTTTGGAGGAGTGTTGTTGTGGTTGGCAATAGTGGCTTCTCTAGGTTTGGTTGAGGCACAACTTAAGCTTGGTTACTATGATGAAAGTTGCCCAAGAGCTGAGCAAATTATCAAGGACTATGTTCAACAACAAATCTCCAAGGCCCCCGCCGTGGCTGCCCCTCTTCTCCGAATGCAGTTCCATGATTGCTTTGTTAGGGTAAGTTTTTCGTTTGTACCTTTCGTCTGGACATGGTCATTCGGGTCGGGTTAGGTTAGGTTGATAAGCGGTTGGGTTGGGTTGGGTTGAGTTTTCAGGTCGGGTTGATTCTTTTTAATTAGCCAAAGAGGCTTGTCATGTAAACAAGAACAGTTTTGGAAAAAGATACATATGGGTCAAGTCGGATCGGGTTCAGGTTGGGTTGGTTTTGGTTCAGTAAAGTTTGTGTTGGGTCAGGTTTGAGATGGGTCATTTCAATACTCAAATAAGTTTGCCTTGAGAAAACAAAAAATTTTGATGAATGATGACTTGGAGTTAAGTTACCAAAGAGGTGGTTGTGGTAGCTAAGTGACCATCATCCCAGTCTTCCATGCTTCCCATCAAGGTTCAAATCTTGGTGGAAGCAAAATATTTTCCATTAATGGAAGAAAACTTTTGAGTTAAGTTGAGTCGGGTCAGGCCAATCAATTATGTCATTTTGGCAATTATGTCATTTTGGGACGGATTCAGACGGATCATTCTAGTTGGGTCAGTTTTGTTAAGGCTATAGTTCCATCTCCTTTTGTTTGGCCATTTAGTAGGTCCATAGCAAGCTTAATTTAGGAACATTAACTACTTTGTTCTCATGCATACTTCAAGACCTCACATGGTTTTTTTTGTTCTGCCATAATGATGACATCAGGGTTGTGATGCATCAGTACTCCTAAATTTAACCAAAGCAGGGAACCAAACAGAGAAGACAGCAAACCCAAACCTAACATTGACTGGGTTTTCCTTCATCGACCGCGTTAAGAGTTTGGTAGAGGCAGAGTGCCCTACTACTGTCTCTTGTGCAGATATCATTGCTCTCGCTGCAAGAGATGCTGTTGTCACCATTGTATGCCTTCTCAACTTTGATTTTTTCATTCGTGATTTTTTTTCCCCTAAACTTTCAGTCTATATTCAGATAAATGAAAAAGATTATTTCTTCAACTTAAATTGTAATGAATTAATTAGTCAGAGAAACTTTGATTGGGAATAATTTTCTTGGGTGAAAACTTGTACTTTACAACGTTTGGTTAAAGTTGTAAATTTCTTTGGAAAAATGTGTGAAATATCCAGGTTAGACAAATATAATTGTTTGGGTTTGTTTTAGGGATATTTTGGAAATTTCTACATTTTAGAGTCTATTTCTCATCATGAAATTTTTTCCCTTACCTCCCAAAAGAAAATGTTTCCAAATGATTATAGTAAAATTTTGAGCCCTACGTAAAATATTTCTCATTAACAAATGACAACCAAACATATAAAAAATAAGTCAATTTGGGAAAGTTGACCAATTTTCCCAGAGTTTCATGCAATTAAACACACTCTAAAATAAAATGCGTCATTAAACATTTGAAAAAGTCATATTTCTTTTTCATGGAGTAATCGTTAGGCAACAAACTATTTCTAAATCTTCAGTCAATCGGAACCAAAATTTTCAAATAATAAAATTTAAGGATAGGACGGCTACGTAGGACCCCTCAGCTCATACCTCACCTGACTGAGATTTCGAGTATGATTTTTTGAATAGGTGTTCTTAACCTACTTTGATGACTTTGTGAAGTATTTGAACGTTAGTTTTGATGTAACAACGGGTGGGTTGATGACACAGGGAGGTCCATCATGGCCAGTACCAACAGGAAGAAGGGATGGAACAATCTCAAATGCAACTGAAGCACTGAATAACATCCCACCTCCCTTTAGCAACTTCAGCTCTCTTCAAACCAGCTTTGCTAGCAAGGGACTTGATTTGAAGGACTTGGTCTTGTTATCAGGTAAATATAATATTAATATATATGTGCCTTACCAAATACATCAAACATTATCATGACAAACAAACAAACAAACAAACAAACAAAGGTTAATTTGATTGAGATTGGTAGTTGGCTTGCATTGAATATTTGACACAGGGATAATTAAAACCAAATGAACTGCATACACGACTACTAACCCTATGAATCAGCCATCAATTTGTAGATTAGGCCACCCCTTTGTTGATTCTAATATTTGATTCTCGGTCCAAGAAATTTTAATAGATGGTCCTCGGTTAAAGGGTCGGACTCATGATTGAACATAATAAAAATGACGCTACTAATAAAATTTTGGGCTCCTTTCAATCTTTCTCATGTAAGATTATGCATAGTTCAGTTGGTACCGAAAAAAGGGCTGGATCTATGTAAAAAAAGTTTGATCAGGCCAGCATAGGACCGACAAAGATCGGTCGGTTTAGCCAGGACATAACTTTTTTTCGATCAAGTCTTCAGTCCAACTCAGCCAGACAACCCCCAAGTTTAGTCCTTGGTCCTTTCGGACCAATTCAATTCAATTCAGTCCTACACTAATGCTCGGTCGTGGTTATACAACTAAGTATAAATTAATAGTGAGATGGTGTGACACAACTTTTTACTGTGCCTCTTTTTCCCTAAACAGGTGCACACACAATTGGAATAGCACACTGTCAATCTTTATCGAACCGTCTCTACAACTTCACCGGCAAAGGCGACGAGGATCCTTCCCTCGACAGCGAGTACGCTGCCAACCTCCGTGCCAGGAAGTGCACGACTCCCTCCGACAACACCAGCATTGCTGAGATGGACCCCGGCAGCTTCCGGACCTTCGACTTGGGCTACTACAAGCTCCTCCTCAAGCGTCGCGGGCTCTTCGAGTCCGACGCAGCCCTCACCAAGAGCCAAACCACCAAGGCGTACGTGGCCCAGCTCGTCGACAGCCCAATGAACTACTTCTTCGGGGAGTTTGGGCGGGCCATGGTCAAGATGGGCCAGATTGGGGTGCTTACTGGGTCCAATGGTGAGATTAGGAAACATTGTGCTTTTGTGAATTGATGATTTGGGGGAATATTTACTCATATGCAAGTAGAAAATTGGTTAAAAATGTGTTTTTTGCATTGGTTTGATTTGCATTATGTTGGGTTTTTGTGATGTACACCTTTGAAGGATTGGTGTGGGGTGGGGGTGATGTGGAGGAAGTGATTTTGTGATGAATATGCTTTGGTGTGAATAATTGAGGGGGCTCCATTGCAACTATTTGTTTGGAGCTCTCCTCAATATGTTTTGTACTTCATGCACCTTTTCTTATGGGAATAAAGGAAACTAATTGGAGTTGGTTTGTTTATTATTTTGTTGATTTGATTGATTGATTTATTTTGAGGGTAAAACCATGCTAATAACTTGTTCCAAGCAACAAAATCCATAAGTAAAAAAGTTGGAGACTCGCCTAAGTCCAATCCTAATCATACCTATTATACTCCTTCCAAGAACACTCCAATAAGATTGTGGGTTACAAAATTTCCCTCTTTTTTTTACATGAGATAAAAAAATAAATAAAATATCTACTCATAAATTGAAGGAAAAAAAGTAAGAGAAACAATTTGAAACAATTCGAACTTAGAAACCAACAGTCTGAAATTGAGAAATTCTTGCTGGTTATTACATGCTTTCAATAATACGTACTGAGACCCTATTCTTTTATACGGTTGGTTGCGGTATGACGCGGTGCGGTGTGGTAGAATTGTGGCGGGTGTGGTGGAATTGTGGTGGGTTATTGATAAGTTGTGGTGGGTTTTGTTTTTTATGAATGTAAATTGTATTGGTAAATGTGAAAAAATTGATTGTGGTGAATTGTAGTAAATTGTAGTGAATTGGTATGTTATGGTGGGTTATGACAAAGTGCGGTGTGTTATGACATCACAGCCAGCCAGCTGTATAAAAGAATAGAGCCTAACACTATCAATAATAGCATACTGAGGTGCATTAGGTGCAAATATTAATATTTTAATGAATAATGTAATATGGCGATTAATTGGTATTACACGGGCGCTCATATCACTAGTGTAGTTTGGGATTGGCCATGGTTATCTTTAACCTAAGAAAAAAAATATAATTTGGGATAAAAAAAATATGGATTGCATGTTAAATAAATAAGTATCATAAAATATCGACTCCCCTAGTCTGAAGGTCTGCATCAGTCATTGATCACATATCCATCATTTATATGCATTGTGTTTACATATCAATAGCATATCTGTGAAATAATGTACTTGAGCCTAATTCAACCCCAAAAGTTAGCTTAGGAGGTTGAGGCACCCAAGCCATTATAAACACCACAATATGGGTGTCAAAGATCGATGTGTGACAATTCAACAATATCTATTTTTTGCATGTACTGATTATATATTCCTTGTGCAATGTGTGGTTCGTACTTAAATAATTTCTAGGATAACATATTTTTGGGAGTATGAATGTCCGATATATGCTTTGTCAATGTAGGAGTAAGTGGCATGTGTTTTTTTCTATTAATGTAGTAGTAGGCTAGTAGCTATGGGGTAGCGTATGCCCATATTGTTATTATTTGGTTTGTAGCTGGATTATGTTTGGGTTTGCACTATTTTCATGTTGTAGGGCACTGTGTTTACTCCGGTGAATAAATTGGGTTGTCCGCCCAAATTATCGAAAAAAATACTATTCTCACCATATAAAGAAATGAGAAAACCACTCCATTTGTTCCATGTTAATTATCATATATTTGACAATTATCGAAAAAAATACTATTCTCACCATATAAAGAAATGAGAAAACCACTCCATTTGTTCCATGTTAATTATCATATATTTGACTGGTACAGTCACTTTTTGATTGATAACTCCTAATATAATATTTCAATTTCAATTGTAATATTATACTTTTATGATAATATTTTTCATTACAAATCTAATAATAGTAATCTTGTATAATAAGTCATTATATATGTTGAGAAATTTATTGTCAAAAATTTTGATGTTTGACTGTACAATTTTTAAAGACAACAATTAACATGAAGTGAAGGGAATATAAATTTTTCCAACTAGACTCCCCCCTCAAAATCAGGAGCTAGATAAATTTGAGAAGCTTTCAATATGTCAACGGCTTTCACCAGTCGAGTGAGATTGTTGTGTTGATCCCACGAAATTATAAATATATACTCCCGTCGTTCCATATTAATTGTCGTAATTTTGGTTTTCACGGTCTCCAATGTTACTCTTTGATTGATAATTTCTTATATAATATATTATAAACAATTGCAATATTATACTTTTATGATAGCATTTTTCGTCACGAATCTAATGATGGTAATTTTATATAGCAACCCATTGTATATATTGAGAAATTTATGGTCAAAATTTTTGAACTTTGACTGTATAATTTCCAAAGACGACAGTTAATATGAAACGGAGGGAGTAATATTTTGTGCAGTTGGTAAATATTTGGTAATGCATTGGGATCTCAGTCCTATACAAATCAAATTTTAACGATATTATCACATGCTTGTCATTCTCAAACATGCAAAGATTCTATAAAAAATGAGAGGGCAAAACAATGAAAACAACAAACAATTTTGTAGCAAAATATTAATGTGGGGACTAACATTTCATAGTTGTTGGCCAAAGAGACAAGAGTTGCACACAGCGATTAATATCTAACAACCTCAAATCAGAGCAGCTCACCCAATTGATTTGGTATTTGCTCATTCTTTATTCCTTTTGCTTTGTGTTAGTAAATAAAGGATTACTCAGGAGTATGTAAAATTCATGGGTAAATCATATTTACCAATTTTTGTTTAAATTTACAAAAAATTATCGACAATTACCAAAGTTAAAATAATAATAATAATAATAATTTTAATATATTGGGATAAATTTGACAAAAGTTACCAAAAATTACTAAGATTTAACTTTTTTACCCAACTGTTTTTACCCATGAATTTGATACACCCTAATGTTGATTCTGGTTGCCTTGTCCGTGGAATACCGAATAGAGTCTGGATCGTTCTTCTATGGCTGCTACAGTTATCAGAATACTACCATGTCACAAACTCGAGTCTTACTAATGTTAGATCGTGTTAAGAGTACAAAGAGTATTTTGGAGATTGTTGTTAGCACCCCTCAAGGACCTTGGCAACTTGATGATTCGAGTGAAAGTCGAAATTCAAATTAGCTACTATCATTGTTTCTAATTTTATTATTTACTTTACTATGCAAATTATGTACAATAATAATATCATTATTTCCCAATTATTTGTGTGTGATTTGCTAGGAAGTATTTGAAAAGATTTGGTTCTAAGATTACATGACAATTGAGGAATGTAATCAAGGGAAACATCAAGGGAAAGTATAGTGGTTGTCAATCTTGACAACCATCATAAGTAAAATGAATTTTAACCGTACATGTGGCGAATTTAATCTTGACCATTGATTTTTATGTATAATATATAATTGTAAAATATATTCTTTTAATCAAATATTTATTTATAAAATATCAAAAATTAAATATGTACTAGAGTATGTTTGTTTATCTTATTAAAAATATTAGCTAGGAAATGTCATTCATCCCAAACCACATCAAAAGTCACATCCATGAAATCCGGCAACCCTCCGGCGTCATTTCCGGCGACACTCCGACGACGGCGACATTTGCACCAGTGAAATTTCCGACCACCCAAACCAATCTAAAAGGGAAAAAAAAACTTCCAGAACACCATTGTTGGTGAGCTTTAAGAAAACGGAAGAAGAAGAAGAAGAAGAAGAAGAAGAAGAAGAAGAAGAAGAAGAAGATAGGTTGAAGAAGAAGAAGAAGAAGAAGAAGAAGAAGAAGAAGAAGAAGAAGAAGAAGAAGAAGACGACGACGTTAAATTAGGAAGAAGGTAGATGGAGAAAGAAGAAGATAGGTTGAAGAACGGTCGCCTGAGACTCGAGGCTCAACCGGCTGTCCATCTTTGCCGGACTACCATTGTTGGCGGTGGTAGAGGAGGCGCTAAATTAGGGTTAGGAAATGAAGAAGAAGACTTTTTCTGTTTTTTTTATATTTTCGGTGATTTGTTATAATTAATTTTCTTCTGCAATTGATCGCCATGAGAAGGTCGTATCCTAGATTTGTGCCAAGGTTTTAGACGGAAAGGAAATAGTATCTTTATCTGAATACCATCCATTAACCAATTTTTAGGAAATTCTGTTTCTGATAATTGAACACCGTTATAGGTACATTTAATATGCATTTCTCTATTCCAGTCGTTTAAATCTTTCGACCATTCAGGAGGTTGCAATAATAATAGACGGCCAATATTTTTCGCTATTATCAATAAAGGTAATCGAAACATATAAATGTTGACTAATCTGGCTAACATTGAACTTGGTAAAATGAAATGGTTGAATAATTGAAAAATTAGATTATTCAGGAATACACATTGAATGCTGAGATTACGCATTGAATTTTTGCTAGTAGATCCATAATCAAAAAAGTGTTTGTGATTGTTCCAGAAGAAATGAAACAAAAGATAGGGTAGAGCTAGGACAGTTATTGTATGAGGTCTACCCAATGCTAGATGCAGAGGCGTATAATAGATCGACAATAAATGTGGATAGTTTGCTGGTTTCTTTTGAAAATTAGAGTACTTCATAGTGCTGTTAGGTTGAGTGTTCGAATCTTATATCTTTTTTAGAAACTTGATTTCACTTTTTTCGAATGCTCACAATATCATACTAATTTGTTTCCATATTTTAGCAAATCTCACATTATAGATTCAAATAAAGTTATAATAGGAATTTATTTTATTTTATTATTTTATTTATATCATAATATTATATGAGATTATTTTATTCCCTATAAGATAAAGTTATAATAAGATTTTTTTTAAAATTGGGTTAGTTTTTATTTTGTAATATGTTTCAATAACTTTTATTTGGCAATAGAATTTCTTATGAAAACTTTTATTTGATTGGATGAATACGTTTCATAAAAATATTCAAATATCATCACTTTTAAATTCATGCAATGTACGTGGATTTTAAAAAAATATTATTTTAATATTCATAGAATGCATATTGTCGCTTCTAAAATCCACTTTGAGTGTATCGAAACATCAATTCAATGCATATCTAATGATTTTTAAAACTTGCTATGTTGAATCCACTAGTATTTATAGAGAAAGTTGTATAAAATCATATGAAAAGATATGAAGCACAATTTATTTCCATTTTATAAGATATTGTGTTGTTAAAAAGGTAAGAACAAAATATTACAATTGTTGGGTTAGATTGCCATAATTTGTTGAAAAATAAGATATTAGAATTTTTAAAAATAAAGTGAGAATAAAACTTGCCATTATATTAACTCCAAAAAAAAGTGATAATTATTTGAATGCAAGATCTACAAGGAAGGTGACAAAAAAAATTAACATAACAATCAAAACTACAGGGTGAAAGATCGAACCCCTGACCTCCCGTTTTAGATAGTCAGTATTAGAGTATAGGCAACCGCTTGACTGATAAAATCTTTTGAAATAACTGTAACAATACATATTATTGAAGAATATACATAACGAAAATTTTATAAAAAAACGCTCATCATCTTCAACCTTTGGAAATCCTAATCTGAGCAATTGCGCCACCTCCAATGCCAGCAACAATGGTGGTCGGCGAAAATGGAGGGTCACGTTGCATCTTCAATGGTGGTCCTGTGAAATAAGATCATATTGTTATCTTCTTCTTCCTCCTTCCTTTTCCATATCCATAACAATGGTGGTCTAATAATCCTATGGAAATGGAGGGCTAGATTGTTATCTCATTTTTCCTCCATCATCATCAATATCACCATTAATGGTGGTCTAACAATCTTGACATTTTTCTTATGGAAGTGGTGATCGGAAAAGTCATACCACCGGACGGTCGCCGGCACTGGCACTGACACTCTTGCCGGAATCAATGGAGTCTACGAGCTACTGTTTTTTTTGGAGGGATGGGGTGAGTGAAGCTCATGAAACAAACAATGGATGGAAAATAAACAAACATGACTTAGGAAATATTTAATTTCTTAATATTTGATAATAAATTTGTAATTAGAAAAATATACTTTATAATTTTATATTAAGTAAAAAAATAAACGATTAAGATTAAACTTGACAAATGTACGGATGAGATCGATTTGAGTTATGGTGGTTGTCATGGTTGACAACCACTATAAGTGTATCCCTCCTAATATTATGAGAAAGTATCATGGGAGTATCATCATGTATCATGTGGCAATGATTGATATCTATTAATTGGAAAAGTATCAAGGTCATCCAACATCTACTTGCTCTCCAATGGTCAAATCGCTGAATCAACTATAAAGGAGACGAATACATAGAAGAAAATGAGGGGAATACGTACTCCACTCCACAAGAGAGAAACATTGTAGCTCTACATCCATTATTCTTTTATATTGAGGTCCTTGACCTGAAAGTATACGTATCTAATGAGACTTGATTGAGCGAGTTGGGAACTCACTTGAGTAGCTATGTATTGGTTAATAATATGCTTAGTGAGTTGTAGATCAAGGGGACGTGCCGCCTTGATTGAGTTTTGTAGCTTGCCTTGGAAATACTCAAGGGAACCGAGATTGTCAATCAAATTGTATTTCTTAAGTGAACAAGAAGTGTAGCGGTTCAAAATCCTAAGTGAAGAGAATCTTAGATTCGATGACGTAACTCTGGTTGGAAGTGTTGAAGTATTTCAGGAGTTAAGAGGCATAAAATATAAGCTATAAGCATAGGATCGACCGGAAAGGTCGAATACAAGCTTAACAAGGCAAAGGGACTCAACACGGATCATGCTCAGTATGACATGACCCGTGTTGACGTCCAGAGAGCATAGAAAATGTGCACAGGATCAACACGGACCGTGTTGATTCAACATGGGTCGTGTTGGTTGCAACACGGACCGTGTTGATCTAACATGATTCGTGTTGATCACAATCGGGATTGATTTTGAAATCCCTTGATTTATGCCTCGTGTTGAAATGTATTTGGGCATGTTTTTAGATGATATTGACTGAGAAATCAGTCATGATTTCTCATCAATATTATTCAACTCAAATCCCTTGGATTATGCCTAATGTCTACGGAAAGGTTTGACACCTTTTGGCTCCAAAAGTTCTCTATATAAGGCGGATGAATTCCACATTCATCCACACCCTCATTCATCTTCTTCTTCCTTTCTAGAGAGCATTCAACACATTCTTAAGGTATTGATATTTGGTACCGACATGGAATAAGTTGAGAAAACTAAAAGTTTTCTATCCGCTAAGTTCTCTATGAAGGACTTGGGAGAAGCGGATGTGATACTTGGTATCAAGATCATTAGAAATAATGATGAAATAAATCTAACACAATCACATTATGTGGAAAAAGTGTTAGGGAAGTTTCATAAGAGCTCCTATGTGCATGGCTACTACCCCATTTGATCCAAGCATCAAACTAAGTACAAACGATGGTAGGCCTATTGCCCAATTGGAGTACGCTAAAGTCATAGGTAGCTAAATGTATGCTATGACTTGTACAAGGCCGGATATAGCCTTTGCGGTAGGGAAGCTTATTAGATTTACTAGCAATCCAAGCAAAGAACATTGGCGGGCCGTTAAGAGGGTTTTGGGATATTTAAAATTTACCCAAAACTATAGCTTGCGGTATAAGGGAGAACCTTCGGTCTTAGAAGGATACTCGGATGTAAGTTGGATAAGTGATAAGGATGATTACACCTCAACTTCCGGTTGGGTGTTTCTACTTGGTGGATGTGTTGTTTCATGGGGTTCTAAGAAACAAGCATGTCTTTCGGATTCCACCATGGCTTCCGAGTTCGTAGCATTGGCCGCCACTTGTAAAGAGGTGGAATGGCTACGGAACTTGTTGTTGGAGATTCCTTTATGGAAAAAGCCCATGCCTCCAACAACTCTTTATCGTGACAACAATGCCACAATTGCAAGTGTATATAATCGTGTCTACAATGGCAAGTCAAGGCACATTGGGTTACGACAGGCTTATATCCATCAACTCATTAAGGATAGGATTATAGTGGTAAGCTATGTTAAGACAAGTGAGAACCTGGCCGATCCTTTCACCAAAGGATTGAACAAGGAATTGAACCTCTTGTACATTACGGTTCTTGAGCATCACCTTGTCTTTTGGGATGATTTAACTTGAAAATTTGATCCTCCCATTATCATTCAATGTTGTCGACCATTGAACTCAAGGCTTGACAAGAAGTTTCGAGCGTGAGTGGGAGCTTCGTTGAGCGTGAGTATGACTCATTAACAAACTTTGAATCGATGAGATGGGGAGCTCTATTATGGGGCGTAAAAGTCTGCCTATGCGAGGACGTGAAGTGGGCCGCTTCGGATAGCATAGGGTTGGGCTTGATGGTTCTCGCGGAGGGTATGGGACACATGGTCGGTTGTAAAATAGTGTCTTTGTTTTTAGCAAGGTTTTGGGTTATGTGTGTAATATGTATCCAATTAGTTAAATAAGAATGTAATAGTTCAAGGATTTATCTACTTATGCATTCAAACTAATTGAATTTACATAAACTAATTGAAGGTTCAAGTCGTGAGACACTTTCACAACGCTTAACAACTCCTCGATTTCTCGGGTGTTGAATCTTTCTAGAAGTCGCCATGTATAGCGGGGGTATTTTTACCCAAGTGAAGGATCCCGGGCTATTTCAAGTGGTACTCTTGAAATGGCGAGGGATTGTTGGAGTATTTCAAGAGTTAAGAGGCATAAAATATAAGCTATAAGCATAGGATCGACCGGAAAGGTCGAATACAAGTTTAACAAGGAAAAGGGACTCAACATGGATCGTGCTCAGTATGACACAACCCGTGTTGACGTCCAAAGAGCGAGAAAATGTGCACAAGATCAACACGGGTCGTGTTGGCTGCAACACGGACCGTGTTGATCTAACACGATCCGTATTGATCACAGTCGGGATTGATTTTGAAATCCCTTGATTTATGCCTCGTGTTGAAATGTATTTGGGCATGTTTTTGGATGATATTGACTGAGAAATCAGTCATGATTTCTCATCAATATTATTCAACTCAAATCCCTTGGATTATGCCTAATGTCTATTGAAAGGTTTGACACCTTTTGGCTCCAAAAGTTCTCTATATAAGGTGGATGAATTCCACATTCATCCACACCATCATTCTGCTAGGTTTTAGGTTATCTAAATCCTAAACAGACACAGATTAATTGGCGAAATATTATAACAGTTATAAACAATTAATCAAACAACTGCAGAGGCTTTAGTAATTATACCTGATTGCTAATTCTGGCTGAAGAAGAGGTTGACCTTCCAGATTCCAATGCTGAAATCCTCTACTGAAAAGTCCACGCAGTACTCCGGGAACCCGATTGCTAGATCGACCCTATCGAGACGAATCTCAATCTAAGATGTATGTGAGATTGTTTCGGGAAGCAGAGAATGTTTCCTGAAACTAGAACTGCAAACTAAAAGAGAGAGGAACTCAGGAAATCACCCCGGTATCTCTCTAAGAGTCTTAAGCAGTTGGTGTTGAATGATCTCTCCCAGAGACCCCTTTATATAGTGTTTAGAAAACCTAGGGAAAGGGTTCAAAAACTCTAAAGGGCCGAATTAAAACAACGGCGCCTTTATGGGCCCAACACGGTCCGTATTGGACTCCAGAAGGTCCAATTAATCGGCCCATGGACACCACGGACCGTGGTGTCTCAACACGGACCGTGTTGGGTCAACACGACCCGTGTTGAACCCAATTCGGTCCGTGTTGGGCTGATTTCTCACATAAATCAATTTCCAACTTTTCTCAACGTGATACAATATCATTTAGGTTACATACATTGTTCCAGGGCACTGACTTGTGTGACCCAGTAGGACCAAATAATATAGTTGTAATTAAACATATTTAATTACTAATTATAGAGGTCTCTAGCAAGACATATAATTACTATATTACTTTGGTTTAATCTCCGTGTATATCGAACATTGTCGGGACATTCCCAACAATCTCCCACTTGTCCCACAAGTGTTCGATTCCTTAAATTCCCTTGTCACTTACTGTCTCATGTTCGGATAAGGTAAGCTGATGTCATCCTTATGTAAGGTTCGAAACGTTCCTCGATCTCCAAGTTAGACTTTGAAAAGCAGATGACCAACTATTGATGTAAAGTTTGGAATCTTATTCTCAATGATGAATCAACAAGGTCATAATTCATGAACAATTCATGCAAATTTGACTTGTTAATATTCCGGAATGTGTTTAATACATATTGCCCATGCATGACTATCATGCTATAACTACAACAGGGGTTTAGTACATAATACTTGCAATGAACCTCGTACATATACCATCTCACTAATAACCTTTCATATAGGAAGATATTTCCGGAACACATGTTTGGATTCATAGTGAGCTTCAGTTCCTTTGCTTGAGTGATGGCTCCTATCAATAAGGCTTCATTTCTCTCATGAGCTAGAAACATCACCCAGTTCTAAAAACGAACTTCACAATCCTAACAGTTTCTGCCACAACTTCTAAAGTCGTGTCATACTTGTCTTATTTGTAGAATTAACCGCATGTCATGTTAGGAACTTCTTCCAGTTCACCTCAATACCACTCAATACAGATCGTATAATTTTCTCTGACCTTTCAGATAATCATATTTCTCTGCATGAGTGTAGCATCAATCCAACTCTTCACACTTAGCTTTTATCAACCACTTTAGACTTAGGACACATCCTTAGTTTTGCTTATACATATACAATGTATATGTTATGTTGGACTTTAAACATCTCATGGCATACATTAATCTCACGCCTGAAGCATGAGTTATATGTCTCATCCTTCTTAGAACTTCTGATTGTTTTGAGACAATCAAATTCCGTAAGGATATGCCATGATTTTGGAAATTAATCCATTCTCGAAGTGAGTTGAACTATTCAACACCTAGTTAACTTTGATTCAAACAATCAAAATCTTTAATCTATCATTATAGATCTTGTTTCCAATAAAATTCTTAGCCCCACAAATCCTTCACTTTGAAAATTATTTCCAAGTCAACCTCAATAGAAGCAACATTGGAATATTCTTCTCAGTAGGCAGTATGTGAATCACATACAATATCAGAAAACGCATTGCTCCCACTGAACTTCTTGTAAACACAATATTATCTTTGGCACTTCCCAGTATGTCAAACCTTTTTGATATCCTGGTCAAGAAGGTCAATGATTCCTGCTCCTAGAAGCTTCCTTAAGACCACAGATGGTCTCTTGAAGTTTACAAGTATTCCAACAAAAGACCACTCAGTTGTGTCAAGTACACACCTTTCTTCAAAATCTAATTTTGAAGTCAGTCTTGATGTCTATCTTAATGAACCCATGTTTTGCCTTAAAACCCTCATATGCCTGATGGCTCACACCTTGAGACAAATCAACCAAGTTCTAAACTTGGTTGAATACATGGAATCCATTTTAGACTTGGTTGCATGGAATCTTGATTTACTTAAAGCTTCTTTGATGTAGGTAGAGTCATTACTTTCTAAAAGTAACATCTCACGTTCATCCATAGAAGATCGATATCTTTGTGGCTGACGGAGTTGTTTACCTGACCTTGCTTGGAGTAATGTTCATGACACCCTCTCCTCCACGTTTTGAGAAACTTCAACTGCCTCAACCTTGTTCTTAATTTTCCGACAAATAGGAAAATTTGAACTAGGATCAAGTAGCGGAGTTTCATGTGATGATTATAGTGTTTTGTGTCTCTCGAACTTCAGTAAGTTCAAAATCTCTCCCACTCTTTCTTTTAGAGAATAACATATTCTCTAAGAAGAAAGTATTTTGAGACACAAACACTTTCCTCTACAACAGTTTGTAGAAGTGATACTCCTTTCTTTCAGAAGACGGTTCAAGAACCTCTCTTCTCCATATCATATATGGTGTCTTCTCTAATGCTTCAGATAATCTTTATTCAGTAATTAGAGCTATGGTTAATTGTGTGTATCCCCAAAAGGTAATCGGCAATGTTGACTCAACCATCATTGATCACACTATATCTAATAAGGTGTGATTCCTGCTCTTAGATACATCATTGAGATGTCGTATTCTTAGAGGAGAGAGTCATGAAACAATTCCATATTCTCTGGAATGGTCAATGAAATCTTTGGTTCAAATACTCACCTCCTCAACCTAATTGAAGGGTTTTGATTTTCTTGTCAAGTTGGTTTTGTACTTCACTTTGAAACTCTTTGAACATTTTCAAAGGATTTGGACTTGTGGCGTATTAAGTAGATATACCCATATCTACTAAAAAATCGTCGCTGAAAGTGATGAAATAGTACAGTAAACCTTCTTCTAGCACTAGTGCTCATAGGCCCACATACATCAGTATGTATGCATCCTAATAAGTCATTAGCTTGTTTACCGATTCCAATAAGAGGTGATTTTAGTCATCTTACTTATCAGACATGCTTTACAAACATTGAACTTTTCAAGGTTTAGGTTTTCCAAAATCCTGCACTATGCAGTTTCTGAATACATTTCTGATTAATATGACTTAAGCTTATAGTGCCAGAATTATGTTTCATTTGAGTCATTTGTTCAAACTCTTGGCTCAACCATTAGCATCCTTTCGATCTTATCTAGGTGCTCTTCATTGTTTCGCCAAGACTACTTCATTTTGGAAATCTTTAAACTATTTTAACATTCCAGCTTCAGATGAATCTCACAGACATGAATCACCATGTGTTATTTTATTCATCTTTGAAGATTTGAAGTAATCCATCTCTTGTACTTGTGCTCAATTGGACTACATACATCCCTATGCATGAGTGTTTGTTGGCACGTTCACCCTTTCTTGTAAAAGATACAGTCATGCTTTGCAAACATCACATGTTTTAAAGTCTTATCATTCAAAAGTCTATCACTATGACGCTTCTAAATGCGCTCTCATTTGCATGACTTAATAGATAGTTACAGGTTTTATGTTTGAACATGAGTTATTCCTTTTTAAACCTTTTGGTTTCGATGTATTGGGTGTGTTTATCCGAGATCCTCTCTCTCTCTCTCATTGAGAGCAAGAAATCAAATTTCTACTTATAATGAGAACATAGAATCACCTATAGATTTCTCTTATAAGTCTTGAGGGAATGGATAAACAACCAACTCTTCATAAGGAACTACAACTAATTGCATGTTCCTATTTGTAGGTTGACTCTCATCCTTCAAAACACATCTACTTTGCTGTAGATACTGCACATTTGCATAAATGCGAGTTTCAAAGCCGGTATCTTATACTCAAAGTGGGTTTAATAAGGGTAGTGTGTATCATATACGCATTTGCCTAGAATTGAAATCATATCTCAAGTCTTTCTTATAGTTATTCACGCTCCCAGTGTCATATATATATATGATCTGGTTGTTAACCGGTTGCTGTCATTGGTTGGGTATGTACAACTGTTTGTCTTTACCTTTCCTTTGACTTCTTGTCTTTGATATATAGATTTCTTAAATCTTATTTTCCCTTTCACTAAAAGACTATCTTTGGTTGTCAATCTTTTGGCTAAATGGGATTTGAGGTTTCTCATGTTTTTAAAATAGTCAAATTATTTCAGAACATGAGCGCCAACAATTGGCTCTTATCTAGCTCAACCAAGACTATCTGGTTATTGGTCTCATATTTATCAACTCTAACTAGTTCGATGAACTTGGTTTTGAGTTGGTAATATTGAAATCTTCCTCTAATCTTCAAACATTTTGAAGTTAAAATTGTATGAATACTATGACATTACATGTATTCATTTGGCTTGATTGACCTCTTAATATTGATGCCTAGCTCAATGTTATATCAAAGACATGTTTCTTTTTAATCGCCTTCAAGACAACCTTGCGATTGTAATGCCAATTAAGGAATTGGTGTTAATTGTTTTTCTCTTTCTCAAGGAGAAAACAATATTTTATTAGTGGTGGATGTTTGAGTGAAAAGACATAAATAATTGTACGAGACAAGTTGGTTCATTTTAGTTATTATTCATCAAAAGAAATTAAACTAATTTTAATTTCAAATCAAAACACTTTATCAACTCTCATTTAGTGTTTTAATTTACCAGGACCCACAAGACTCATGGGCTCAAGTGGACTTTGGCCCAACAAAACTCGATCCCATGTTATCTTTGGTGGATCATCTTATGATCGATCATTCAAAATGACTCTTGGCAAAAAAATTGTATCGAATACAATATTTCTCTTCCTTTGCTCTTGGCCCAAAACTATTTTGATAGCCAATTTGAATTGACCTAACTCCCACCCTACTTATTAATGATGGATAAATAATTCGCTTTGGCTTTCTTTATTTATCCATCTAAGTGGTGTTTCGATAGGTTGAGCAATAAATCAATTTTGAGAGTAGGTTTTATTATCCTAAACATGCAATTCTAGGTGAACTCTTTCGAAAAGCATAAAAGGCATAATAAAACATGCAATAACAAATTTAAAGCATAAATAAAACCCCTAGTATGGCCACCTAGACTTAATCAACTAATTTAACTAAACCTTAACAGTCTTCAAGAAAACCTTCTTGGGTCTTGCAACTTCATTGGATGGGCTCCCACTCGAATCACCACCTCTATTGTTGTTGGGCTCTCACTCAATTTGATTTCTCCAATTACAACCAATTTACAATTTGGACCTCACAATTGAGTCCTTACATGAATTAAAAAAATAAACTTAACTGAAAATTTAAATTCAAAATTAATTCAACGACGGCACGCAGGCCGTATTTCACCCAACCCGGTACGCAGACCGGTAAAACCGACTATCTATGGCCATACTAGAAGCACATGAAAACATGTAATATTGCAATAATTATATCAAATATAACACATGCTTAAATAACAAATTATAAAGGCATATATATAATTGCAATATAACACATAAGGAAATAAATACTAAATAAAATTTCCTAAAAGGTTTGTATGATTAATATAATAAACAAAATCCAAATTTTATCTTAGTTACCTAAACAGATTAGGATTTTATACCTATACATACAAAATACTTGACTTTCCTAAAATCAAGGAGTCTAAAAGATACTATATCTTTCAAAGATATTGTAAGTTTCCTAAACTTTACAAAAAAATAGATTTTATGCCCATTATCTGATTTAGTAGTAATAGGATTTAATAATTAATTTCTAAAATTAATTACAAACCCTAAAATATACGAATTCACCAAAACTGCTGGCAACACGGTCTGTGTTGGATCGACACGATCCGTGTTGCTTCCCATTTTCGGTTAATTTCGTGAATAAAAAACTTAAATAAAAATATCATAACTTATCGAACTAAAAGATTTCATATCACAATGTTATCTAATAACCCAATATGAAATATTTTCCAGAATTTTAACAATTTCTAAAAGATTGTAAAAATTTAGGGAATAAAACTTTTTAATTCTCCGTTTAAGAGGAAAATAAACAATAATAGTCCGATAAGTTTAAAAATCAAATTTTATAAATTTCCCATACATTAGGTTCATCTAATATGCTACTGTAAAAATTTCAGATTTTTATCAAATTTCGAAAATTAGAATAAAATTCAGAAAAGTAAACAATTATACTTTTCTGTTAATCTGAAAATTAAAGGAAAATTAGTAAACGATTTCGAAAATTCACGACAAATTTATCCATAACAGTATGGTTACCCAGTAACCTATTGTAAAATTTTTAGAAAGTTTGGAAATTTCTATAAATATACAAAATTCAGAGAAGGAACGAATTTATTTTCTTTGAGATCTGAAAATCTAAATTAGAAAATATAATTTGATCGGATAAATTAACGGAAAAATTTTCCCTAAAAGTATGGTTATCCAGTAACCTACTGTAAAAATTTCAGAAGTTTTACAAATTTCTACAAATTTATAAAATTCAGAGAATTAAACGAATTTTAATTCACTTCAGATCTGAAAACTTAATTAAAAATCCATTTTAATTGGGAAAAATCTACCAAACTTATGGAAAGTCTAGAACACTTCCAGACACCTCCAGTAAAAATTTCAGAAATTTTCGAGTTCGTTTGATATTTTATTTCGATTTTTCATATTTACCGTAAATAAACTAAATCAGAAAATTAATTCTACAAAACCCTATTTTGCGAATTTAGACCTATTTCATGTATTGCCTACTGTTTAACAACATTAAACGTGATTGCTTCTAAAACATTCAAAATTAAATCGAGTTCATGCTATATTTAACAATTAAACAAACATAAAATCGATTAATTAAAGGCCCCTTTATATAGTGTTTAGAAAACCTAGGGAAAGGGTTCAAAAACCCTAAAGGGCCGAATTAAAACAACGGCGCCTTTCTGGGCCCAACACGGTCCGTGTTGAAACAACACGGTCCGTGTTGGACTCCAGAAGGTCCAATTAATCGGCCCATGGACACCACGGACCGTGATGTCTCAACACGGACCGTGGTGTCTCAACACGGACCGTGTTGAACCCAATTCGGTCCGTGTTGGGTTGATTTCTCACAGAAATCAATTTTCAACTTTTCTAAACGTGATACAATATCATTTAGGTTACATACATTGTTCCAGGGCACTGACTTGTGTGACCCAGTAGGACCAAATAATATAGTTGTAATTAAACATATTTAATTACTAATTATAGAGGTCTCTAGCAAGACATATAATTACTATATTACTTTGGTTTAATCTCCGTGTATATCGAACATTGTCGGGACATTCCCAACAGTTCATCTTCTTCTTCCTTTCTAGAGAGCATTCAACACATTCTTAAGGTGTTGACTGCAGCAACTCTTTGAGTCCTTTTGAGAAATCTTGTAACTTTGCTTACAAAAAGTTAGGTTTTACCCTTGAGTTTTTTCACGATTTAGTGAATAAGTCTTAAGGGGAGAGACGGGCTTGCTCTCGACTCCTAGCCACCCAAGTGATCCCCATCTTCCGTGGTTACCTTTATTCCATCTCATTGTTTTTCTCAACAGGAAGTTTGAACATCGGCTAAACCCTTGATTATTGTCTTCTTTATTTTTCGCTCATTTAAATTTTGTTTTATGCCTGGACCTTCGATGTACTAAGGACCATGACTAAATTGTTTGTTAAGTGTTGTACTCCCACGAGTGTTCTCAATTGTTATGTGTGTTGTTTGTATCTCTAATCCCTAACCATCCCCTTCAATAATGTAAAACACATTTAATTTCAGAAACGATTTTAAGGGACTTATGATTTTATAATAACCCATATTGATTCCATTGATGATGTGGTCGTTACATATATAAGGTTAAATCTTGATCAATAATACTCCCACTTAGCCACATAAGCCTTAACATAACACTCTCTCATAAGAACATCTCTTTAAACTTCATATCGGGAATGAGACTATATCAATCTCTTTAAACATCTCTTTAAACTTCATATATAAGTTACCATGTTTGAGTACTAAGAAATTCCCTTAGTACTCAAAAATTCAGCTTAAGGTTTCAATATAAGGTTGTATTATATTCGGTTAACAAAAAATCTCATCTTAGACTTACAAAAGCGACTATATGTAAACAACCATTTGTTATAATAAAGAAAATCACTAGTGTTCAATTTTGCACACCTAGTAGCTAGTGCCAATATGATTTAGTCTCATCTACCCACTACTCAAGCATCTGGATAATTATTCATATGATAAGATAATTAGAAGCCAAGTGACATTCAAATATGTCTGATCAAACAACCAAGAACAAAACAAAATGAGCACTTTCAGAAATAAACAACATTTCACATAAGATCTGAACATATCCCTAGGAGTAGGTTTAGTCAAGGGATCTGCAATGATCTTACTCATTGGTAAATACTTTACAATAACTTCTTTGAGCTTTATGGCGTTTCTTACAAAACGATAAATCTCCTAAGTATACTTGGACTTCCAGTGAAATTTAGGATCTTTAGCATATTGTATAGCAAAAGTATCATTGCACCACATCTTAATAGGATCATAAACTCTCAATGTGAGACTTGGATCATGGAGAAAATCCCTTAGCCAAATCGCCTCCTGCGCGGCGAAACAACAAGCAATAGACTCTACTTTCATAATTGATAAGGCTATGCAATCTTGCTTCTTGTTGGACAAAGGTATAACTCCCCCACAAAGAGTGAAGATATATTCATAGGTAGACTTGGACTCATCTAAGTCACTTTTCCAATGAACATCATAATCCCCTCAACTATTGGTCCCCTCCTTGGTAATAAAGTACCAAATCGTAAAGTCAGTAGTCCATCGAAGATAACAAAATATCCTCTTGATGGCTTGCCAATGAGCGGGTGTTGGGTTAATTTGGTAACGACTAACCAAACCAACTGCAAAACAAATATCTGATCGTGCAAATAACATAACATACATTAGACTACCAACAACACTAGCATACGAGACATTGCTCATTTTTTGTTTTTTAGCATTTGTTGTAGGGCACAACTCTAGACTCAATGTTAAACCTTTCTCAACTGGAGTATCAACCGGCTTAGAATAATGCATTCAAAAGCATTCCAAAACTTTCTCGATATATGCCCTTTGGCCCAAAAGTTTGTCTGGCCTTGCTCTAACTCGACAAACAAAGCCCAGTATGCTACAGAAGCCCAAAAGAGCTCTCAAAAGCCGTTTAGCCTTTGCTGGCCCATAGATGACCCACGCGCGTTGCCACGTCAGAGATCCATGTGACGGAACCTTCAAAAGTCATCTGGCCTTTGTTGCTGCCACATCATCACTCTGCGCCAACTCCCGGTCAATGCTCCCACGATGCACGCCTTCGCGCCTTTAACTCATGCAAAGTCAAAAGCCAGACGAATTTTGAAGGGGGATTGAGGCAAAAATGGTGGATCATGCTCCTTCCTTCCATCTTCATCCATCCTTCGCCTCACCTATAAATACCCCCATCATCTCAACATTCGAGGCAAACAAAAGCCATCCGAGAGACCCCCCTCCTCTCTTCTCTCATTTCTCACATAAAGTTTTAATATTATCGTCTGAACCGTATGGGGATCGGTTCACTTTTGGTTCGTCTCTTTTGGACCATTCCCGAGCCTTCTATGGGGCTTCGGAACCATCGGCAAGAATAAACACAAGGTGGTGAAGGCGTTCAAAGGCTAGAAAAGGGCGTGCCTTCATTCTTTTGATCATAACTCCTTCAATACAACTCTGATGGACTTTAAATTTTAGGAGCTTAAAGTACACACCAAGAGCTTTCCATGGATACCTTATGGGCCTAAAACGAAGTTTGAATGAAGAAGTTATGCTAGTTTAAAGTCGGCAGAAAAACTGCCCAGAAGGTTGTCGCGCCCATGTCGGTTTCGTAGCGCCCGCGACAAAATTGGAAGACGAGTTGAGATTTGGACAGAACGAGGTCGCACCCGCGACCTAACCTATCGCACCCATGACACCCATGTGTCACGCCCGTGACCCCCAGGTGTAGCGCCCGCTACCCCGTGCAGAATCGGAGTCGCCTGTTCATCTTCGCTCTGTCGCGCCCGCAACAACCCACGTCGCTCCCGCGACGGGCCTGTTTTACGCATGTTTTCGGCCCTTTAAACGACTGTATTTTAATGCTTAATACCCCCTTGTATAAATAGAATTTTCTGATATTTTTCTTGGGGACGCTAGGTTATTGAATGTTTTTATGAAGTTTTGAGGTTAGACTCAAAATCTTCTCAATTAGAGAGTTTATAAGTGTGGGTTTTCAAACCCTATTGCAATGAAAGCTAATCCTTTGGGTGGAAATGGCTTGTGATTTCTCTTCTTTGTGAGTGGGTGTTTTTCCTCCATTCTTTGTGAGATTTCTTGGGTGTTTCAAGACTCTTTGCTTGTGGAAGATTCTTGTGCAAGTGATTGAACATCTTAGTTCAATTTGGTGAGATTTCTCTCTTTAGAATTGTCTATATCTTTTAATTTCATGTTTATCTCCATTAATCCAAAAACCCTAAAAGTTGGTTTATAGTGTTTATGAGTTCTATGGGTGGATTTCCATCATTCACATGGTTTGTTTAGACCCTAAGCTTCCGCGATTCTCTCCATTTGGTATCAGAGCTAGGCATAGAACTCATAGTTTTGTTAGAGATTTCTTGTTTGTGCCCGAAATTGTTCTTGTTGTTGTGTGGTGGTGATTTTTGGTGTTCTTGGTGTTGTTGATATTGTTGAGCAATTTGGGTACCCCCATTCCCTGTGTTCATCCATTGTTGTTGGGTGTTATTGTTGTTCTTGATTGTTGTTGAATGGTTGGAAGTATTATTGGAGCTTTGAGGTGAAGTTGGAAAATGGTGCACGGAAGGTGTTCGTTGAAATGTCTGAGTGAGAAAAACACAAAGAACCCTTAACTAAACACTAGCCAACTACAAGAAAACCCCCAAACTTCACAAAAACAACCCAAACACATATCGTCCTTCACCCTTCCCTCGTTATGGACAAAGAAGTTAGCTCCTATCGAGAGGAATCAAGCCATCGGGGTAGTCCTCGAACTCGAGCTGTCGAGAACAGACTCACCACCGTTGAGAATCAGTACTCCACCATCGAGCGAACTTTTCAGGACCTTGCGGGCCAAGTGAACAACATTGTCGAGGGCTTTCTATCAATCAATCTCTGGTAATTTCCACTTCAAGGTCAACCCCGAAACGAACGAAGGTGGCCCACTCATAGCCTTATTCGTCCTCCTCCCACCTGTGAGCCGATTGACGATGATAGAGGCTCCCTTCGACGCCATCGTCGCCGGGAAGTGGTTTATAGGCTCCCTCACGATGAGTTCCATGGCTACAGTGGTCCAGATGATTATCCACATGGTGGTTCTCAAGGTAGGAGAATGGAGGAGAAGGTTACTTCATGGCCTTCTAGGAAGGGAAGTGCTCACTTTTGGAGTAAGGCATCATCCAAGGGAAGTCGAACTTCCAAGCTACCAAAACCATCTTCCCGAGCTCATAAGGAAAGTGTGAAATATCTTTGGAAGCTCATAGGTATAAAATGCTTCACATGTGTTGGAGTATTTCAAGAGTTAAGAGGCATAAAATACAAGTTATAAGCATAGGATCGACCGGATAAGTCGAAATCAAGCTTAACAAGAAAATTGGACCCAACACGGATCGTGCTAGGTATGACACGACTCGTGTTGGCGTCCAGAGAGAAAGAAAATCGTGCACTGGATCAACACGGGTCGTGTTGATCCAGCACGGGTCGTGTTGATCCAGCACGGGTCGTGTTGGCTTCAACACGGACCGTGTTGACCTAACACGACCTGTGTTGAACGCTGACGAGATTGATTTTCAAATCCCATAATTTATGCCTCGTGTTGAAATGGATTTGGTTAAGTTTTTGGATGATATTGACTGAGAAATTAGTCATGATTTCTCATTAATATCATTCAAACATAATCCCTTAGATTATGCCCAATGCTTTTGGAATGTTTTGACCACCTTATGACTCCAAAGTGTGCCTATATAAGGTGGATGAATTCACCATTCATCCACACCCTCATCCATCTTCTTCTTCCTTTCTAGAGAGCATTCAACACATTCTTAAGGTGTTGACTGCAGCAACTCTTTGAGTCCTTTGAGAAATCTTGTAACTTTTCTTACAAGAAGTTAGGTTTTACCCTTGAGTCTTTTCACGGTCTAGTGAATAAGTCTTAAGGGGAGACGACTTGACCTCGACTCCTAGCCACCAAAGTGATCCCCCATCTTGTGGTTCCTTTTATTCCATCTCATCGTTCGTTATTTCCAAAAATCTTAAGACTTATTCACGATGTCTCATTCCTTGAGAGATAAGACCAACAACTTTCAAAAGTTGGATAAGTTCGAGGGGATTGATTTCCGTAGATGGCAAAAGAAGATGCACTTCATGCTCACCACTCTCAAAGTGGTGTATATGCTTACCCAAGACGTTCCGGCGGAGGGTGACGACGAGACGGCGGAGCAAACAAGGCGTCGGCTCAAGATGGAGAATGACAACTACATATGTGTAGGCCATATTCTCAACGGAATGACGGATGCTCTATTCGACGTTTACCAAAACCTCGTATCCGCCAAGGAGCTTTGGTAGATGCTCGAAGCGAAATACATGTCGGAAGATTCAACAAGTAAGAACTTTCTCGTTAGCCAATTTAACAATTTTAAGATGGTTGAAGGTAGAAAAGTTCTTGACCAATTGCATGAAATTCAACATATATTAAGCAATTTTGTTCAACATAAGATCCACATAGATGAGGCCTATATTGTATCTTCGATAATTGGCAAGCTCCCCCCTTCATGGAAAGAAACTAAGAGAACCTTAATGCATTCTAAGGAACCCATATCACTTGAGGGTTTGGCTAACCATCTCCGTATTAAGGAGGAATTGAGAATGCAGGATGTTACCAAGGAGAATCCCTCCAAGGTGCATGTGGCTCAAAAGAAAACAAGAGGAACAAAGAACAAGAATAAGTTTGAGAACAAGAGCAACAAGAAACCAACTATGGTTTGTTGGGAATGCGGCAAGCCAGGTCATCCCAAGAGGGAATGTCCGATTTGGAGGAAAAAGCACGGGTTATTGAACAACAACACTAAGAATAATGGTGGTAAGAAGGAATCCAATGGATCCTTCGTAGCCGTGATTAAGGACCAAATCAATGTCGTCTCGAGCGACGATATTTGGTGGGTTGATTCAGGTGTGGCTCGGCACGTTTGCATTGATCGTTCTCTTTTCAAGACTATCCAACCCGCCGAAGAGGGAAGAAAGCTCTTTATGGGCAACAATTCCCCGGTTAAGGTGGAAGGAATAGGACAAGTTGAACTTGTATTTACTTCCGGAAAGACATTGCTTTTAAACGATGTGTATTTAGTTCCGGATATATGTAAGAATCTTGTTTCGGGTTTTCTCTTAAGTAAGTTTGGGTTTAAGCAAGTGTATGAAGGGGACAACTGTGTTTTGTCTAAGGGAGGGGTCTTTGTAGGCAAAGGCTATGCATGTGGTGATATGTTTAAACTTATTGCTACAAGTGGCAATAAGAATGATGTTTCCGTTTACTTGCTTGGTTCTTGTTTGAAATCTTCTCTTTGGCATTTGAGACTTGGACATGTAAATTACAATAAGATTAAGTACATGTCTAATCTTGACCTAATTCCAAGTTTGGATGATAAGTTTGAGAAGTGTAGAACATGCATGTTAACTAAAATCACCAAAAGTTCATTTCCTAGTATTATGAGAAATTCTAAATTACTTGAATTGATTCATAGTGATTTAGGAGATTTCCATAGCACTCCTTCTATAGGAGGTAAGAGATACTATGTCACCTTCATTGATGATTATTCAAGATATTGCCAAGTATTTCTTTTACATTCAAAAGATGAAACTTTAGACAAGTTTAAAATATACAAGACTAAAAGTGAGTTACAATGTGAGGCCCAAATAAAAAGATTAAGATCCGATAGGGGTGGTGAATTTTATGATCCAATTTATTTTCAAGGTTGTGGTGTGGTGCATGAGACAACGGCACCCTATACACCTCAACAAAATGGTGTGACCGAAAGGAAGAATAGGACATTAAAAGAAATAACCATGTTATCTTACTCCAGTTTAAGTGAAGGATTTTGGGGTGAAGCCATGTTAACGGCTTGTTATGTTTTAAATAGAGTTCCTCTAAAAGGGAACACTAAAAACCCATATGAACTTTGGAATAAAAGAAAGCCAACTCTAAAACATTTTAGAGTATGGGGGTGTCGGGCCATTGTAAGGGTCCCGGAACCAAAGAAAAGGAAATTTGGTGAAAGAGGGATTGAATGCATCTTTATAGGCTATGCCTTTGAAAGCAAAGCCTATAGGTTTATGGTTATCGAACCAAATGACTACATAACAGTGAACACTGTAATAGAGTCAATTGATGCAATTTTTGATGAGACTCGTTTCTCTTCAATCCCTAGACCCAAGGATGTCATTCATGACATGATTCCAAATGATGTTATTCAAGAAACTCAACAAGATGTTGAGGAAATAAGGAGTAAGAGAATAAGGAAATCCAAGGACTATGGCTCGGATTTCGTTGTTTATTTAGTAGAGGGAGATAGGAACTCTATTGAGTATAAGACTCCCTATATCTACAATGTAGATGAAGATCCTAAAACTTTCAAAGAGGCCATGGAGTCACAAGATGCTTCCTTTTGGAAGGAAGCGGTACAAGATGAGATAGACTCCATTAAGGAAAATAATTTATGGATTTTAGTAGACTTACCACCGGGATGTAAACCTATTACATCAAAATGGATCTTTAAGCGCAAAAAGAAAGTAGATGGTACCATAGAAAGGTTTAAAGCTCGGCTAGTTGTACGAGGCTTTACCCAAAGGTATGGTATCGATTACTTTGACACTTATGCACCCGTGGCTAGGATTGCAACTATAAGAGTGCTTATAGCTTTAGCCACTATCCATAAGCTAGTAATCCATCAAATGGATGTCAAAACGGCATTCCTAAATGGAGAACTAGAAGAGGAGGTGTATATGGAACAACCTGAGGGGTTTGTTGAGAAGGGTTATGAGAATAAAGTATGTAAACTCATAAAATCTTTGTATGGTCTAAAGCAAGCACCTAAGCAATGGCATCATAAATTTGATGAAGTAGTGCTTGGATTTGGTTTTAAGATCAATGAGTCAGACAAGTGTGTCTATTCTAAGTTTGAGAATGGAAAGGGGGTGATTATATGCCTATATGTTGATGACATGTTGATATTTGGTACCGACATGAACAAGTTGAGAAAACTAAGAGTTTTCTATCCGCTAAGTTCTCTATGAAGGACTTGGGAGAAGCGGATGTGATACTTGGTATCAAAATCATTATAAATAATGATGGAATAAGTCTAACACAATCACATTATGTGGATAAGGTGCTACGAAAGTTTCATAAGAGCTCCTATGTGGCTACTACACCATTTGATCCAAGCAGCAAACTAAGCAAAAATGATGGTAGACTTTTTGACCAATTGGAGTACGCTAAAGTCATAGGGAGCCTAATGTATGCTATGACTTGTACTAGACCGAATATTGCCTTTGCGGTAGGGAAGCTTAGTAGATTTACTAGCAACCCAAGTAAAGAGCATTGGCGAGCGGTCAAGAGGGTTTTGGGATACATAAAACTTACCCAAAACTATAGATTGCGGTTTAAGGGAGAACCCTCGGTCTTAGAAGGATTCTCCGATGCAAGTTGGATAAGTGACAAGGATGACTACACCTCAACCTCAGGTTGGGTGTTTCTACTTGGTGGGTGTGCTGTTTCTTGGGGTTCTAAGAAACAAGCATGTATTTCGGACTCCATTATGGCTTCCGAGTTCGTAGCATTGGCCGCCGCTTGTAAAGAGGCGGAATGGCTACGAAACTTGTTGTTGGAAATTCCTTTTTGGGAAAAACTCATGCCTCCAACAACACTTTATTGTGACAACAATGCCACAATTGCAAGTATATATAATCGTGTCTACAATGGCAAGTCAAGGCACATTGGGTTACGACATGCTTATGTCCATCAACTCATTAAGGATGGAATTGTAGTGGTAAACTACATTAAGACAAGTGAGAACTTGGCCGATCCTTTCATTAAAGGATTGAACAAAGAAATGGTGAGAATTTCATCAAATGGGATGGGGGTTAGCCCAACCGAATGATTGTCATCAACGGAGCTCCAACTGACGCTTGAAACCTCTTGTCAAGCCTTGAGTTCAATGGTCGACGACGTTGAATGATAATGGAGCATCAATTCGTCAAGCTTAAGTCATCCCAAAGACAAGGTGATGCTCAAGAATCGTAATGTTCAAGAGGTTTGGGTCTATGACTCATTAACAGACTTTGAATCGGTGAGATGGGGAGCTCTATTACGGGGCGTAAAAGTCTGCCTATGCGAGGACGTGAAGTGGGCCGCTTCGGATAGCCTAGGGCTGGGCTTGATTGTTCTCGCGGAGGGTATGGGACACATGGCCGGTTGTAAAATAGTGTCTATTTTTTAAGTAAGGTTTTGGGTTGTGTTTGTGATATGTATCCAATTAGTTAAATAAGGATGTTAAGTTCAAAGCTTGTCTACTTATACATTCAAACTAATTGAAATTATGTTCATGTTCGGTCTCGTTTCGAGTCGAATTAATACCTTTTGTAAGGGGTTTTTGCTTGTCTTTAATAATTAATTTAGGATTTTTGTTATGTTTTTTACTCATTTAGTAATTTTATTAGATTTTATTTAATTTCACTATTTTTATGTTATTATTATTGATAAATATAAATTAAATTAATTAAACAAAATAAAAGCAGAAAATAAAAATAAAAATAAAACCTAAACTAAAATAAAAACCCAGACCAGCCCAACCTTTCCCCACTCGGCCCAATTCTCGTCCAACCCAGCCCAAACCCTACCTAATACCGACCCGCCAGACCCAAGACCCAAGACCCGACCCATTTCTTTTCCCCCTTTTTGTCCAGCCGAACAAAACCCCCCTTAACTCTAATTTCTAATTCATTTTTCCCCATCCCCTTTCTCTCTCTTCCTCACCGATCTGCCTCTCTCTCTCTCTAATCTCAAATTCTTTTTTCTTTCTTTCTTCTTCTTCTCCATCTCCGTCTGTCTTCCCTGTCTGCCTTTCTCAGATCTCACATGCAAGACCCGACACACATCCATCCACCAACACCCACCATCATCAATCATCCTCTTCACCTTTTCTTTTCTCAATTTTCTATTATATATCTCACTTATTCCCTTTTCTTTTTGTTGCAGATCCATGTGCGAATTCAATCATCCATCATCACCACCATCTTTGTGCGATTTCAAATCATTCAAGGCTGTCAAGATTTGAAGATCGAAGAGTCGAGTTCAAGTATAAAAGGGAAAGAAGAAGATCGAACCAGGAAAGACCGGAAGCTCGATTTGGGGGGTGACAACCCAATCGAATTCTAGGGTTCGTAACTAGGTTAATTTTAGTTTTACATGCTTTAATTCCAGAATTTGTATTTGAATATTTTAAATCTTCGAATTTGGGTTGTGTTAGATTTAGGTTGTTAAAGTCTAAATTCTGTTTTTCATTGTTGTTAATCGATTTCGGTATTTTGGTTCTTGAATGGTTGCTATTTCGATTATGGGTTTTTGAAATTTGTTTGATGTAATTTGAATCTGAGTTGTTCGAATTTTTCGGTTGAATTTTTGTTGATTTTGGATTTAGATATTGATGTTATGTTTAGTTCTGTCTGGGATTAAAGTAATTCTAGGAATTGTTCTTCAATGGTTGTAATTTCGATTCTAGTATTTCATATTTTGTTGGTTAATTAGTTGAGTTATTAATTTCTGGAAATGCATGTTAAAGAATTTTTACTTATGTTAGCTTAATTGATGCTGAATCTGTAGTTGAATGGGTAATGTTCTCGGTCCTCTGTTTTCTGTCCCTTCTTTCTCTGTTTTTGGTTTTCTTTCGGTCCTCAGGCAGTAGCAGTAGCAGTAGTATTTGGTTAAAGCCAGTTAGGATTAGTTTCATGAGGATTTTTGCTGGATTTGATTAGTTTAGATTATTAGTATCAGAGTTAGTAGTTCATGAATGTTGGTTATTAATATTCTTTAAAGTTAATTCATAAAGTCAGTTTCATAATTAGTTAACTAGGATTATTAGGGTTAAGTTTGTTAATCTGAGTCAGTGTAATATTTAGTTTTACTAAAGCTTCATTAGTTTTGATTAGAAATTTGTTTGAGGAAAATTATTAAAAGTTCTTAGTGTAAATCACAAAAATTCCCAAAACACAATTAAGTGAGGAGGAGGATTAAGGGTTCACAAATTCTCCTTTTACGGTGAGGATTTGGGAATTCTTAGTAATCCAATTCACAACTTTTAGTTTATTCAAAGTAAAGTACAACTGAAGTTTAGTTCATCAAAGGTATGATTTCTTGTTTCTAATTTCGTTATTAAATTTAGTTTTAATGTTTTCTTATTTCTTGCTTTTAAACTGTTTTATTAGTTTAGTTTTATTTTCAGTTCATTTCTTAATTAATGCTTTCTTTAAGTTTTATTGCTTTTAGTTCATTAGTTTAGTTTATTTAAACTATTTATCGCTTTCCGCATATGTAAACTCTCTAAAGCAAACCAATATCCTGATAACCTAAAAACCCATCCCTGCGGATACGACAACCCTTAGGAATATTTTATTCCTAAAAACCCCCTAAAATGCAACTCGAACAAAATGGCGCCGTCGCCGGGGATGGCGTTATTTGGTTGATTAGGTTATTGGTTTGTATGTATATAGTTTATTTCTTTCCATAAAAATGTAGTAAAAAAAATATATAATAAAATAAAAGAAAAAAATATATAAAATAAAAGAAAATTAAAAAAAACGAGTTATGGCTAGTCCCAGATTCCCTCAATTTGAGCACGAAGCATTTTGGAAATACTTTGCTAGACTGCATGATTATCGTGCTCAATGTGAATTGTATGGTATCTTTTATGATACATTGGATATGTTGGGAATTGTTTATGAGGGTATAAATTATGAAACTCGTAATCTCTTTAATTTTTATGGGTTTTCTAATTTAGGTGAAGATGCTGCGTGGGAATTTGTTGAATGGTTGTCTAGGGATTCTTATGAATTTGAGCAACAACATGTTATTCCTAGCGACCAATCTCCTTATTATACACCACCCTCGGAGACTTTAGCCATACCATATGATGAGTACTCCCAAAATTTTTATGATCAATCTAGTAGTGGGGAGTACATAGAGAGTTTTTGTGAGACCTTGCCTGAACAATCATGTAATTATCCCTTATGTTTTGATGATCAATCTTATGGTAGGGATTCTGTGGAAAATTCTTTTGATCTTCCCCAATATGATGTTGTTGAGTCAACTCCTGTGTGCTCATATTGTAATTCTCCGTACCATGATTCTGATTCTTGTTTTCAACCTAAAATGGATGAATTCTGTGCGAAAATGAAAGAGTACACACAAAATTTTTTACATATGATTGACTCTAGGGTAGAAACTTCTTCCTCACCAGTGGTTGAGTCGATAGTTGAAGTAGATCATTCATCATCATTGAGTCCTGAAATGCATGTGGATTCTTCTATGTATGATTCTGATGAGGATGAGGCCTACTTTAACAGACCTAGTTTTGCATGTATAGAGCTTAACAATTCCTTAGCTCTAGCCACATCTAAAGAGCATGAGAAAATTACTGATCCTGTGTGTGATAATGTAGAACTGGATGACAACTTGTTAGATGATGAACCATTGTCCACACCAACATCCATGCTTTTATGTGAAGAGGAGGTTGAGTCTATTGAATGCCATGATGTCTGTGATTTAACTGAACATGGTCTTGTTGAAAGTGAAATAGAATCCTTTGTGATTGAATGTGTACTTGATACTGAACTATTCACTTTCATTAAGGATCAGTGTATTAATGAGGCATTAGCTACCCTTCCTTGCAAGTTCATTGAGAATAATGTGAAATCTTGTGAGGATGAACTTGAGTCTATGGGGATTGATCCTAAGAATTTGAACTTGGTTTGTGACAATGACATTTTTGATAGTGATATGCTTTATGAGTCGTTGTTTGCATCCAAATCTGTGCATGAGAAGGTTCAGGAATGTGTTGTATTGCAACCTCCCGTTGATTTGCATACTCCATTTACAACTCAATGGGAGGAATCAATTGTCTGGTCTCCATTTGAAATGCCTAGGAAAGCTGTGTGCATTCCTGCAGTCCGTCATTCTTATAACTTTTCTAAGGCATTTGATAAACTGTTAAGAGCACTAACATTTGCTGATGTGCCATTGAAAGTGTGCTCTTATATTCACCACTCTGAAATGCATTCAAGAATGCATGACTTATTACTACGGGCGTTGAATGGTTCTGACTTGGTGCCCGACGTCTTGAGGTGAGATGGAGTGTCTGATGCTCCATGGGTGAAATTTCAGTGTTTGGGTATACTCAGTGCCCAACCAGGTAATATCCTTCCTTATCATTCTTTTTCATTTAGTAAGTTATCTTTCTTTTCTTATTTTGTTTTCTTTCTGTGTAATTCTTTTCTTTCGTATGCTTGCTCATC
Organism: Portulaca oleracea; assembly: GCA_029582165.1. Classification (NCBI taxonomy): domain Eukaryota; kingdom Viridiplantae; phylum Streptophyta; class Magnoliopsida; order Caryophyllales; family Portulacaceae; genus Portulaca; species Portulaca oleracea. Next base: position 40,898,367 of record CM055872.1, on the reverse strand, counting down.
TCTATTTCCATTGAGGATATTGTAACCTTTTTGTGTGGGAGTGGGGGTAGCATGCATGATGGCTTGTGTTTTTCTTTTCTTTTATGAGTTTTTCATTTGTGTGATCTTTGCTTACTTTTGTGTGTGGTGTCACCTCAGTCACAATGAGGACATTGTAGAGTTTTTGTGTGGGAGTGGGGTGGCACATGTGCCTTTTTAATTTTTCCTTTTTCTTTTTTTGTTTCTTCCCCCTAATTTTTTTTTTTGTGATCTGGTAGACTAATTAGACTTTCAGTTTGTCTTGCTTCACCTTGAAAATTTTGGTTGAGAACTTAAAAGTTTTTGAAAATGAATTTGCAAATCTTCTGATTTTTTGAGTCAAGTATTGAATAGTGTGTTTAACTGCTTTGACTATCTTAGTAAGTGTAAATATGCGTGCCGCAAATCTTTGAGCTAGGTTCAGTTGAATGAGCTCTATCCCGTGAGTCCACAAAGCCTAAAAGTATGAATTGATCACTTTTATCAATTCTTTTATTTTCTGAGTGACTCCACCACTAGTTGCACCTCTAGAACTTGTTTTGCATCTTGTTTGAGACTGCATCTTTGCATTACATATTGTGACAATATGATTGAGGCATTCTTTTCTTTTAACTACATAGCCAAACAGCCTCCTTAACAATATTATTACCATTCTTTGGCCCCGCCTAACCTTTGATTACCTCTCTGCTTGGATATTGTGAAAGATCATTAATCCGAGAGTGACAATTGGTTCGGTGTTGCTACAAATGAAGTGAGATGTTGGGGTGTGAATTTATTGAATTGGGACAAATTATGTTTCCCAATTATTATGAGTTAGTTAATTGGTTATGAAGTTCTTTTGATGTATTGAGGTCGAAGCTAAGTTTATATATATATTCGTGTTTATTCTCCCTTGATCACCCACCAAAAAGAAAAAAAAATATATGAAAGAAAAAGGTGATTAAGGGTGATTCAATTAAGAATTCTTAGCTTTTGACCTGGTTGTAAGGATTAGTTGAGGTGTTTGATATCAATGAGGGAGAAAAATGAGTTCCTTGTATACATTAAGCAAGAAGGTGAGTTGAGAGAAAATCTTTGTTGAAAATCAATCCAAGCATGACTCTTTCAACTCCTCATATCCAAATTTTACCACTCCTTTTCCCTTAACCTAAGCCTCGTTACAACCCTGAAAAGTCCTCTTGATTGTCACTTGTGTATTTGCATATTAACAGTGGAGAGCGAGATTCTTACCAAGCCTATGGTAGGTTGTCTCTTTTTGGTCTGAGTATGAGAAAAACCCACATATACATTCAAATTTGAGTGTTTGAGCGTTCAATTTTTATCCTAAAGTGAGGTTTGCTCGTTTGACTGACCTACGTCCATAACCAACCGCGCATATTTGCATTTATCTTAAGTCTGTTGGCAGTTTTTCGCATCTAAAGTACTTGTTCTCTCTACTTAATTTCTAAAACTTCATTCCATCTATTTTACACTGATTTTGTTCTCTTCCAAATTGATCTTGATATTTGCTCGACGAATTGGTGTGTTTAATTGGTTAGTCTGTTGGAGTGTTAATTGTATGTGTAGCCTTTTTTCGTTTTAGTTCTTTTGTTTCTTCTTTTTCCTTTCTTTTTCTTGAGTCTTTTCCTTTTTAATCTGAGTTTACTTTTTCTTTGGATTTTGTGGGTATATCTTCTGCAAACCCTCACGAGACCTACTCGTCCACTAGGGGCAACCTAGGGGTTTAAAGGGCTTGATGCATGTGCTAAATGCATTCGCGATTCCTGCGACAGTGAGTTAGGGTAGTTAGTTTCTTTTTTTTATTTTAGTTTGCTCGGGGCGAGCAAACCTTTGTGTGGGAGTGTTGTTCGGTCTCGTTTCGAGTCGAATTAATACCTTTTGTAAGGGGTTTTTGCTTGTCTTTAATAATTAATTTAGGATTTTTATTATGTTTTTTACTCATTTAGTAATTTTATTAGATTTTATTTAATTTCACTATTTTTATGTTATTATTATTGATAAATATAAATTAAATTAATTAAACAAAATAAAAGCAGAAAATAAAATAAAAATAAAACCTAAACTAAAATAAAAACCCAGACCAGCCCAACCTTTCCCCACTCGGCCCAATTCTCGTCCAACCCAGCCCAAACCCTACCTAATACCGACCCGCCAGACCCAAGACCCAAGACCCGACCCATTTCTTTTCCCCCTTTTTGTCCAGCCGAACAAAACCCCCCTTAACCCTAATTTCTAATTCATTTTTCCCCATCCCCTTTCTCTCTCTTCCTCACCGATCTGCCTCTCTCTCTCTCTAATCTCAAATTCTTTTTTCTTTCTTTTTTCTTCTTCTCCATCTCCGTCTGTCTTCCCTGTCTGCCTTTCTCAGATCTCACATGCAAGACCCGACACACATCCATCCACCAACACCCACCATCATCAATCATCCTCTTCACCTTTTCTTTTCTCAATTTTCTATTATATATCTCACTTATTCCCTTTTCTTTTTGTTGCAGATCCATGTGCGAATTCAGTCATCCATCATCACCACCATCTTTGTGCGATTTCAAATCATTCAAGGCTGTCAAGATTTGAAGATCGAAGAGTCGAGTTCAAGTATAAAAGGGGAAGAAGAAGATCGAACCAGGAAAGACCGGAAGCTCGATTTGGGGGGTGACAACCCAATCGAATTCTAGGGTTCGTAACTAGGTTAATTTTAGTTTTACATGCTTTAATTCCAGAATTTGTATTTGAATATTTTAAATCTTCAAATTTGGGTTGTGTTAGATTTAGGTTGTTAAAGTCTAAATTCTGTTTTTCATTGTTGTTAATCGATTTCGGTATTTTGGTTCTTGAATGGTTGCTATTTCGATTATGGGTTTTTGAAATTTGTTTGATGTAATTTGAATCTGAGTTGTTCGAATTTTTCGGTTGAATTTTTGTTGATTTTGGATTTAGATATTGATGTTATGTTTAGTTCTGTCTGGGATTAAAGTAATTCTGGGAATTGCTCTTCAATGGTTGTAATTTCGATTCTAGTATTTCATATTTTGTTGGTTAATTATTTGAGTTATTAATTTCTGGAAATGCATGTTAAAGAATTTTTACTTATGTTAGCTTAATTGATGCTGAATCTGTAGTTGAATGGGTAATGTTCTCGGCCCTGCTTTCTGTCCCTTCTTTCTCTGTTTTGGTTTTCTTTGGTCCTCAGAAAGATGTGAGTAGTATTTGGTTAAAGCCAGTTAGGATTAGTTTCATGAGGATTTTTGCTGGATTTGATTAGTTTAGATTATTAGTATCAGAGTTAGTAGTTCATGAATGTTGGTTATTAATATTCTTTAAAGTTAATTCATAAAGTCAGTTTCATAATTAGTTAACTAGGATTATTAGGGTTAAGTTTGTTAATCTGAGTCAGTGTAATATTTAGTTTTACTAAAGCTTCATTAGTTTTGATTAGAAATTTGTTTGAGGAAAATTATTAAAAGTTCTTAGTGTAAATCACAAAAATTCCCAAAACACAATTAAGTGAGGAGGAGGATTAAGGGTTCACAAATTCTCCTTTTACGGTGAGGATTTGGGAATTCTTAGTAATCCAATTCACAACTTTTAGTTTATTCAAAGTAAAGTACAACTGAAGTTTAGTTCATCAAAAGTATGATTTCTTGTTTCTAATTTCGTTATTAAATTTAGTTTTAATGTTTTCTTATTTCTTGCTTTTAAACTGTTTTATTAGTTTAGTTTTATTTTCAGTTCATTTCTTAATTAATGCTTTCTTTAAGTTTTATTGCTTTTAGTTCATTAGTTTAGTTTATTTAAACTATTTATCGCTTTCCGCATATGTAAACTCTCTAAAGCAAACCAATATCCTGATAACCTAAAAACCCATCCCTGCGGATACGACAACCCTTAGGAATATTTTATTCCTAAAAACCCCCTAAAATGCAACTCGAACAGTTCACTAAGTGGAAGTTCAAGTCGAAAGGCACTTTCATGACGCATAACAACTCCTCGATTTCTCGGGTGTTGAATCTTTCTAGAAGTCGCCATGTATGGCGGGGGTAATTTTACCCAAGTGAGGGATCCCGGGCTATTTCAAGTGGTACTCTTGAAATAGGGGGGGATTGTTGGAGTATTTCAAGAGTTAAGAGGCATAAAATATAAGTTATAAGCATAGGATCGACTGGATAAGTCGAAATCAAGCTTAACAAGAAAATTGGACCCAACACGGATCGTGCTAGGTATGACACGACTCGTGTTGGCGTCCAGAGAAAAATAAAATCGTGCACTGGATCAACACAGGTCGTGTTGATCCAGCATGGGTCGTGTTGGCTTCAACACGGACCGTGTTGACCTAACACGACCCATGTTGAACGCTGACGGGATTGATTTTCAAATCCCATAATTTATGCCTCGTGTTGAAATGGATTTGGTCATGCTTTTGGATGATATTGACTGAGAAATCAGTCATGATTTCTCATTAATATCATTCAAACATAATCCCTTGGATTATGCCCAATGCTTTTTGAATGTTTTGACCACCTTATGACTCCAAAGTGTGCCTATATAAGGTGGATGAATTCACCATTCATCCACACCCTCATCCATTTTCTTCTTCCTTTCTAGAGAGCATTCAACACATTCTTAAGGTGTTGACTGCAGCAACTCTTTGAGTCCTTTGAGAAATCTTGTAACTTTGCTTACAAGAAGTTAGGTTTTACCCTTGAGTCTTTTCACGGTCTAGTGAATAAGTCTTAAGGGCAGACGGCTTGACCTCGACTCCTAGCCACCCAAGTGATCCCCCATCTTGTGGTTCCTTTTATTCCATCTCATCGTTCGTTATTTCCAACAACATGTCGGGTTTATGGTCATTACCCAGCCCAATGCCCTACGAAGATGGGTGAAAGTTCCAAAGCAAAAGAGGTAGCCACACCGAAGTTTCCAAAGACTAGTGTTGAGATTCGCGCGCAAGAAGGGGAGAGTTTGACTCCTAGGCGATCCTTTATCATGACCAAGGATTCTCGGGATAACTCTCAACGGGAGAATAACTTCCGAACTCGATTCACCATCCGTGAGAAGGTGGCCAAGGTCATCATCGACAGTGGGAGCTGCACCAACTTGGCCTCTACCTACATGGTTGAGAGGCTCCAATTGTCGGTCTTGACTCATCCTCAACCGTATCGCTTGCAAGGGCTAAATGATGGCGGCGACTTCGAGGTAACCCAACAAGTCTTGGTCTCTTTCTCCGATGGTCTTTATGAGGATAGTGTTCTTTGTGATGTTGTCCCCACGGATGCTTGTCATTTACTACTTGGTAGACCTTGGCAATTTGATCGGCATGCTATCCACGATGGTTGGAAGAACACCTACACCTTCTCAATGGGAGAAAGGAAACTCAAACTCATTCCTTTACCCCCTTTCGAAACCGATATACCAAAAGTCGGGGTGGAAAGTGAGAAGAGAGACCTCCAAAAGAGTGAATCACGGGATGAGAGTGCTTTGAGCAAAGGAAAGCCACATCGTACTTTACTTTTGTGAAGAAGCGACCCAAGTCAGGTTAAGTGGTCCTTAGCTCCAGAAAAGTTTCCAACCTCCCTCCCTTATCCCTTACCCTTACCCAAAACTCCTACCGGGCTCCACGTAGAGTTTCTAAGTGTTGAGCCATGCTCAATCACTCCCGCGCCTCACCTTGGAGTTGAATTGCTTGATGACAAGCCCGAGACTACTCACCCGAGCTCCATTACATCCACATTGATGGTGAACAAGGAAAAGGTTTTTCCCATTAGCCTTGACCCCGAACTCTCATGTGACGAATTCCTTGTTGTTTTCAACAAGTTGATGGGTGCTAGACGTGTTCGGGTCCTTCGTGATGTCGACTTGGCCCCTCCTTTCCGTCAGAATCGCTACATTTTTTAGAAGGACGGTTTGATGAGCGTCACTCTACTTCGGCTGTTGGAGTATATACTTATGGGTTTACATGGATATGCGGTTAATTTTGAACCTCCAAGAGTTGAGGACAACTCTTTTCGAAGAAGGTGAGTATGAACCATATGGGGATTGGTTCACTTTTGGTTCGTCTCTATGGGACAGTTCCCGAGCCTTCTAAGGGGCTTCGGAACTATTGGCAAGAATAAACACAAGGTGGTGAAGGCGTTCAAAGGCTAGAAAAGGGTGTATCTTCACTCTTTTGATCATAACTACTTCAATACAATTCTGATGGACTTCAAATTTTAGGAGCTTAAAGTACACACCAAGAGCTTTCCATCGCTATCTTATGGGCCTAAAACGGAGTCCGAATAAAGAAGTTATGCTAGTTTGAAATCAGCAGAAAAATTGCCCAGAAGGTTGTCGCGCCCGCGATGGTTTCGTAGCGCCCGCGACAAAACTGGAAGACGAGTTTAGATTTGGATAGAACGAGATTGCACCTGCGACCTACCTCGTCACGCCCGCAACCCCCAGGTGTAGCGTCCGCTACCCCGCGCAGAATCGAAATCGCCTGTTCGTCTTCGCTCCGTCGCGCCCGTGACGAGCCTGTTTTACGCGTGTTTTTGGCCCTTTAGACGACTGTGTTTTAATGCTTAATACCCCTTGTATAAATAGGCTTTTATGATATATTTCTAGGGGATGCTAGGCTATTGAATGTTTTTATGAAGTTTTGGGGTTAGACTCAAAATCCTCTCAATTAGAAAGTTTGTAATAGTGGGTTTTCAAACCCTATTGCAATGAAAGCTAATCCTTTGCATGGAAATGGCTTGTGATTTCTCTTCTTTGTGAGTGGGTGTTTTTCTTCCACTCTTTGTTAGATTTCTTGGGTGTTTCAAGACTTTTTGCTTGTGGAAGATCCTTGTGCAAGTGATTGAACATCTTAGTTCAATTTGGTGAGATTTCTCTCTTTAGAATTGTCCATATCTTTTAATTTCATGTTTATATCCATTAATCCAAAAACCCTAAAAATTGGTTTATAGTGTTTATGAGTTATACGGGTTGATTTCCATCATCCACATGGTTAGTTTAGACCTTAGGCTTCTGCGATTTTCTCCATCGTCTCATCGATACTGAAAGAGTTTCAACGTGTCGACTTTGGTTTTCTCCCATCATCAACCATCTTGCATGCTTTATATTTTAGCAAGGTTAGATTTTTCATTTATCTTATCACCAACTATCTTTAATTTGTGGAGCGTGACATGGTGGTAAAGACTTGCTTGAGTTGAGGAGGAAGAAGACCTTGAACTCGGAAACCTTCAACGGAGCTTGAACACAAGATATGAACTTGGTAATGAAGGATTCCACCATCAAGAACTACAACTCCACCAAGATTAGATAAAAACGAGCACCGCTAATCCATAAATGAATTGACTTGTTAACACCACCACAATGAATTGAGGCTAAAGTAAGAACATATTTGAGATAGGAAAATTTGGGGAGAAACCCTTGCTTTCATTAATGGCCAAGTTGAATAATTCTTCCCCCCAATGTAAATGAATATAAATATTGGAGTGAAATAGAAAGGTGCAAATATTGCAATTTTGCCATTCAAAACACGCGAATGGGAAAAAAACAAGGAAAGAAACACAAGAAAAAAATTGTCGCAGGAGTCAGACGACAGAAAGAGGTGTGACTAGTACCTTTGTTAACGCGCATCGCGCCTCTTCCATAGAAGACGAGGCTTCACAAAAACACCAGGCGTGACCTGCACCTGGAAGACGTTGCCTGCGCTAGCCTAGCGCAGTTATCATCTCCCAAGGCGTGGCTAGCGTCTCCCAGCGTGGCCAACGCCTCTTTCTGGCCTTTGAGACACGTGAGGATAAGGAGAAGGGGAAAGGGAAGGGCGTGGTCTGCGCCAGGGAGGCGCGGCTAGCGTCTTCCAAGGCGCGGCCAACGCCTTACCCAGTCGTCATTTTCTCCCTTCCTCAGCTTGTTTCTCAATCCAGTCCACTTCCGACCCACGATGCCAAAATAACCATACTCCCTTGGGACAACCCGGCATGACGTTAGTGTCCAAAAGGCCCTCGGGGTTGATGACATGTTTCGAGTCTCTAGAGGGGTTAGGGACCCATCAAAGGATGACCGAGACAATCTTGCAAGGCACAAAATCAAGGGAAATTGAACCTCCATGTTCGGGCGAGCGGTTGCAACCCTCTTGGCGTGGGGCAACGAGTGAAGAGTAAGGTACACAAGCCTCTTCACTTTGACTCTTGGACTCGTAACTTTACCACCAGACTCGAAATTTGAGTTCGTAGGCCAGATTTTTTATCGTTCTTTCTTTGGTTCGTTGATTTGAGAACTCATTTTCGTGACTTTCTCTTCTGTTTGACAAGCTAAACTAATATCTTTCCCGAGAATAACACCATGGAGCCAACCGAGTAGGAAATGGGATAGAGTTTAGGCAAGGCCAGACATCCTTGCCTTCTCTTTGGTTCATTTCCCATGCAGTAGGCCCAATAGACCACTGGCCTGGCCCAGTCAAGGTCGTCTAGCCTACTAGGTCAATCCAATGGCCTCGGTCCTTTTGTTTTGCCATGGTGGGGGTGTGAGATAGATACGATTTAGCATTCGTAAGTTGAATTGGTTATCCCTAAGTGAATTTACAAGTTTATGTTACTTAAAAAATCGAAAAAATTTTTGTTTCAAAGCAAAAACATCCTTATTTAAGGATTAAGCAACCTTAGTCGGCTCCTAATCACACTTAAGTAGTGCAACGGGAAAAGTAGTCATTTGACTTACCTTTTTATGGGGTCCTACAAGAGCATAACAAATGTCTATGTCAGTTATAAAAAACCTACTATCCTTGGTGACGTGATGAGTAAACAAATCATCCCCCTTACTGAGAGATAACTGTTGTAATTCATAGAATTACAAGTCCTTTATTTTTACTTCAATATTACTTGAGAACTCATCATGAAGGAAATCGAAATTACTGGAATTAACTTCCTTCATGACACCATTTGGATGTTATCTGTATATCACATAAGCTTTTAAATGATTTGGATATCGAATAAAGATCATCTTGGCGGCTCTTGGACCAAGCTTACCATATTTGTTAAAGTTATCATAAGCAATGCAAAACCCCAAAAGCTAATTGGAAGATTAGCTTGAGCCATCATTGACTTGACCATGTCAAATAGAGTATGGTTCCTAGGCACAGCGAGATGACTCTATTGTGGCATGTATGGAATCATTAGACGTTTTATTATACCCTTTTCCTCACAAAATCCCTAGAACACATCAAAGAGATATTCATGACCACGATCAGTTCGAAGAGTCTTAACCCTTTGTTCCAATTTGGTCTTAACTTTTGTTACAAATCATTGAAACACATCTAATGCTTCATATCGGTGTGATAACATATACACATATCCATATGGAGAAATCATCTATAAATGTGAGGAAATAATCCTCACTACTACGTGTCGTAACATTTATATATAGGCATGCAAATGTTGGAATAAATTAGCTCTAAGGGACTAAGCGCGCTAAAAGCCATACCGAAAGCTTTCGTGGTCGATTTTCTTGCTAAACAAGGTTCACATCTAGCCAGTGTTACCTTTGTAAGTTGGCCTAGTAGATCCTCTTTAGTGAGTATATATAGTCATTCTATCTTGACTGATATGTCCAAGTTTGGCATGTCAAATAATAGGATCAGAATTCGAATAAACAGATGAAACAAAAACAAAAGATGCTTTATTTGGATAATACTAATCATCCAAATCCAAAAGAAGAAAATCATCTATTAAAGATGCATGGCCAAACAAACTGCTACCATACAGAATGCTTGAACCATCAGTTCAAGACACAAAATGAAAATCTAATTTCATGGAACACACATATGACACCAAGGAACATCACACCCCAAGCGTGTAACGAGCATCATGAAGAAGTAACAAATTCCTTCAATGCAACTTAAGTTGATATGTTCCAATTCCTAGAACATCTTCTGCAATTCCATTTCCAATAGTCATATATTGTAACCTCATTGGATAAAGGTAAAGGTCTACAAGCATGTATTGATCTCACACTACATAGTCTCTCGCTCCCGAATCTACAATCCAATTAGAAATGATTTAGCAGCAGGTGAAAGTCAACAATCCGCTCAAAGTGTTATTCATCTCTCGTCTGACCACTGTCTTTATGCCTGCCAAAACTTTCTCTACCTAAGTTGGCGCATTTGTCTCATAATGGAGTTGACGTTGTCAAAGACTGTAACAAGGATCTCACCTTCTTCAGTTGCTAGCTCCCCATATTCCATTTGGAGCTGCTTGATTAAATTTTTCTTCTATCTGTACTTAAGGTCGTTAAAATCAGAATCCTAACTCGAAACTATGGGGAAGTTAGGATCGGAAATTAGCCCATGTAGGATCGTGGATCGTGTGTAAATAGTAGAATCGTATCAAGGATTTTGGACCATAAAATCGTAGGATCGTAAATCAGGATCGGGATTTTAATCACTATGTCTGTACTTAGCCTAGTGGTGAAAGTAACTTGTATTTCGATCCCCGTATTTCACCACCATAACTCGACTTCTCAGGTACCAAAATTGTTCCTTTTGCCTTAGAAGTGCATGTATCAAAGATGTTTTGGAGCTCACTCATTCTGTCAATACTCTCCTGGATCAGTCGGCCCAGCTCCACCTCTACAAAGCTTCTCTAAATTACACCATGCTTTTCTGACTCCTCATCATCCCTCCTTCTTTCTCACCTGATGCTAAAATCTCACGAAAATCTCCCCTACTACAGTAGGAATTGACATCGCTCCCCCACTATTCGAGCAGCTCCTAAGTTTTCCATTTTTCAGAAGCTTCAGGCCAACCATAAACCCCAATACAATGCATACTCCTTCTCCCTTCAACCATGATGTCCCCCATTATGTGATTTTGCGAGTGAGACACTTGCCTAAATTCTCCTTGCATCCAACATAATCACCAAGAGAAAGACTGTATAAGGCTTTGTTTCCTCCTCCAGAATTGGAGCGCTTGAACTATCCGAGGCATGCCACCCCTCAGTCGTTCCAATACATCAGTTTCATTGTTCAAGGCGTGACCAACCTCCGTTAGTCGTCGCCTATGACATTTTACGCCCATCACCCTCCTCTAACAATCTGGTCTTCCTTTCCACTTCTTTTTCTCTCTTATTATCATCCACCTTTCTCTTGTTGAAACCCTCCGCCATCATATTTAAAGCTTTTGTTCCCTTTTTCCTCCTAAGTCCCCTTCCGTCTACTCTAATGTCGAGTCTACTTCCCTTGTTTTAATCCTCCAAGCACTGTCCTCATCACAGAGCCCGAGCAGCTTTCTTCTCTCTTCCACCACTCCTCCCCCTCCCCCTCCCCCATCTCTTTCTCTTTATCGCGGATCCCTTTAGCTTAGGGCCATATGGCATCTCAGACTCTTGCATCCCAACCTTGTATCCCCTACATGCCTTGTAGACATGCCCAATAATACCATAAATGTAACAAAACTCAAGGATCTTAAGTCTTAACATATTTCAGAGGTATCCATCGTGACTGTACATCTATCTTCAGCCTTACCCTCTCCTGATAAGCTTTGTTATATCAAGGTCTACCTTAATCTTCAAGTATTTTGAATGGGCAAGAATGTCTCCTTCTTCCACATTAATAAATTTACCTACGTATTTCCCAAGAATTCTGCAAAGCCATGTTTTTTCTTCTTCATTGGTAGTTAACACAGCTTCACCCAAAACCTAACATACTCAAACTTGATCTATGAGGGTTCTTCATTCCCCTCTAATTTCTTCGATAATAGTATGAGTATCGCACTGTCAAAGGTCTATGAGTCGTCATCTAAGACCTTGTCTCGATCATTGTTCGAAAGGAATTGGAAATAGAAGAGGTTGGTCCCCAACTCTTTTGCTACCATGCCCTGCATCGACCTCCATATATTTCTCATGGTGGTCATCGGTGCATCACCGTTAAATTTGTGATTTGTATGTAATCGCTCCACCAGGCAAAAGGGGAACTTGTAAGTCAACCTTTGCTTCTATATGGTCCTTTTAATCTAATACCTCTTTCTCCTTGGCGATCAAGTGCTCAAGTTCGATTCCTGCATTGGTTTCTCCAAATTCGTTGTCACGAGAACTCGGTAACTTCTTCCCCACGGTTCAAAGAAATCAGAGTTTGTGAGGACGATAAGGGTATACCGCCAATCTTGCCATCCCTTACGCCTCCTCCAGAAGCAAATCCAATCCACAAAAACCCTACATAAATGGAGGGACAAGCTCCTTACTGTTATGGTGTACTCTATCAGCGATTAGGGTTTCTGTTCGCTAGGGTTCACTACACGGGGAGAGAACAATTATGTCCAACAAATTTTTGACTCCATTGTATTTAGGATAAGAGGTAAGTTTCTGTAAGCTTTTAAGAATTTATCGGATGGTTATGTTTCTGGATGGGCAAAAAAATTAATTCGTTGTAAATATTTTTCTACTTTTCTCATATGAGTGGCTAATACCACCCAAAATTACATCCTCGTTATATCCAAGGTTGTTAAAATTGGGATTCTAACTCGGATTCATAACGTAGTTAGGATCGAAATTAACACACGTAGAATCGTGAATCAGAATGTAGATAGTAGAATCGCATCAAGGATTTTGGATCATAAAATGGTAGAACCGTAGCTCGTGATCAGATTTCAATAACTATGGTTATATTTTAAAATTCAAATATGTTTCATCTATTATATTATATTATAAATTTTCTGAAAGAAAAATTCATGTGTCCCAAATATTTGTCCATTTGACTAAGTTTTGACCGTTGATCATTCACAAATTACAATGAGATATACTATGAAATTAACGTCATTAGAAGGATGTCTTACTTAAAATTACAATATTGTTAATTTTATGTTATAATTTATTATAAATTGTGAGTAATTAAATATCAAAATTTAATTAAATAAACAAATATTTTGAAATAGAAAGAGTATTACGAGTATTTATTCCGACTAAATTATGAAGTTTCCACATTTTTGCACCACAAGGTCTACAACTGGTCGACAACAATTTGAAAATTAGGTCTTCCCAAGTCAGTCACATACGGAGTATCATTCACCAGTTCACAACCGTAGATATTTTCAGCCCTTACCCCTGTAGCCAGGTAATCCCGCTTACTCGTTACACTCCATTGGTTGCCCATCCCTTTCTTCATCCAACGGCTGACAATCCTCCCGAACATTCTAGAACCCCTCCGGTGCAGATCCCGCCTTCCATTCAAAACCATTTCCCTTTTTCTTCTCCTCCAACCAAACCTCACCTTATAAATACCTGCAACCCTACTTCCTCTTTCTTCCCTCTCAGCCGCTACATTCAAACTCCTCCTTCTCTTTCTCTCTCTACCTTCTCTCTAGATTTGAGTTCGCCGGGAGAAGATGGCCGGGAAAGGAGAAGGTCCGGCGATCGGAATCGATCTCGGGACGACGTACTCTTGCGTCGGAGTGTGGCAGCATGATCGTGTTGAGATCATTGCCAATGATCAGGGGAACAGGACTACACCGTCGTATGTCGCTTTCACTGATTCCGAGCGTTTGATCGGAGATGCTGCTAAGAATCAGGTCGCCATGAACCCTACCAACACTGTTTTCGGTGAGCATCTTGATCTTTCTTGTGGTTTTTGTGTAGATCTGGTGGTTTGTTGACTTGGATCTGCTGCTATGTTTTGGTTATTAATTGTTTTTGGAGTTAGATCTGTGTTTGTTGGGGAATGAGCAATCGTAATTGGTGATGTTGAAGATTCTTGATTAGTTCGATGCTTCTTTATGGTTGCGTTATTGTTGATGTGTATTTCTTTTTCGTAGTTGTACTATGGATTAGTTAACTTGATGTTGATTGGTAGTAAATGTGGTGATTTTCTGTAGTTCTACTATAGATTAGCTCGATGCTCTTTTTCGTGGTTTCCTTGATTTTAGTCAGCATTGAGTGTTCTCAAAGTTTTGTGATCTAATGAGTAACTTGCCTACGAAGTAAAGAAACTATTACATGGAACTACACATTTTGGATCTGCAAGTTAGCATTGAGAACTAGGGATCTTATCATTTGTTATGTGTTCATGAACTTGTCACATAAAATTAAGATTAATCTCTTTGGTGAAGAAGAAAACATTTCCATTTCAATATTGTACCCATGTTTAGTACAGAGTACTCTGATTCCCGAGTCTGCTTGGTTCGTTATTATGCTAGATGTTCAAATATTCGAAACGCATTGTTAAATCTATTATGAATGGTTATCCTCTTGGCACTGTTTGATAATCAATTAGGATTCTTGCACCTGATTGTGCTTTAATTCAGTCTGGTATTGGAAGCGTAGACAAAGGCAACATGATTTCTAATGTTCTGTCTTTGGTCTGTCTTTTTCTATGTTCAATGTACTCTCTAGCTAGACATCTACTTGCCGCTGCCCCTGGTGCAAACATTTAACCTTAGAAATTGTATTTTATCTGTAGATGCCAAGAGGTTGATCGGTAGGAGATTCAGCGATGCTTCAGTCCAGAGTGACATGAAGCTCTGGCCATTCAGAGTCATCCCTGGTCCTGGTGAGAAGCCCATGATTGTGGTTAACTACAAGGGTGAGGACAAGCAGTTCGCTGCTGAGGAAATCTCCTCCATGGTTCTCATCAAGATGAAGGAAATTGCCGAGGCATACCTTGGTTCAACCGTGAAGAACGCTGTTGTGACTGTCCCTGCCTACTTCAACGACTCCCAGCGTCAGGCTACCAAGGATGCTGGAGTCATTGCTGGTTTGAATGTCATGCGTATCATTAACGAGCCAACTGCAGCTGCCATTGCCTACGGTCTTGACAAGAAGGCCACCAGCGCCGGTGAGAAGAATGTCTTGATCTTTGACCTTGGTGGTGGTACCTTTGATGTCTCTCTGCTTACCATCGAGGAGGGTATCTTCGAGGTGAAGGCCACCGCAGGAGACACCCATCTTGGAGGTGAGGACTTTGACAACAGAATGGTGAACCACTTCGTCCAGGAGTTCAAGAGGAAGCACAAGAAGGACATCAGCGGCAACCCCAGAGCTCTCAGGAGGTTGAGAACAGCCTGTGAAAGGGCGAAGAGGACCCTCTCATCCACTGCCCAAACCACCATTGAAATCGACTCTCTCTACGAGGGTGTCGACTTCTACACCACCATCACCCGTGCTCGTTTCGAGGAGTTGAACATGGACTTGTTCAGGAAGTGTATGGAGCCAGTGGAGAAGTGTTTGCGTGATGCCAAGATGGACAAGAGCACCATCCACGATGTTGTCCTTGTCGGTGGATCCACCAGGATTCCCAAGGTCCAGCAGCTGTTGCAGGACTTCTTCAACGGTAAGGAGCTCTGCAAGAGCATCAACCCAGACGAGGCCGTTGCCTATGGTGCTGCTGTGCAAGCTGCCATCTTGAGTGGTGAGGGTAACGAGAAGGTCCAGGACCTGTTGTTGCTCGATGTCACTCCTCTTTCTCTCGGCTTGGAAACTGCTGGTGGAGTCATGACTGTGTTGATCCCGAGAAACACCACCATCCCAACCAAGAAGGAACAGGTCTTCTCTACATACTCCGACAACCAGCCTGGTGTGTTGATCCAGGTCTACGAAGGAGAAAGAACCAGGACCCGCGACAACAACCTTCTGGGTAAATTCGAGCTCTCTGGAATCCCCCCAGCACCCAGGGGTGTCCCCCAGATCAATGTCTGCTTTGACATTGATGCCAACGGTATCCTGAACGTCTCTGCTGAGGACAAGACCACCGGGCAGAAGAACAAAATCACCATCACCAATGACAAGGGCAGACTCTCCAAGGAGGAGATCGAGAAGATGGTCCAGGAGGCAGAGAAGTACAAGGCAGAGGACGAGGAGCACAAAAAGAAGGTGGAGGCCAAGAACGCCCTCGAGAACTACGCCTACAACATGAGGAACACTGTCAAGGATGAGAAGATCGGTGCCAAGCTAGACGAGGCCGACAAGAAGAAGATCGAGGATGCCATTGACAGTGCCATCCAGTGGCTCGATGCCAACCAGTTGGCTGAGGCTGACGAGTTCGAGGACAAGATGAAGGAGCTCGAGAGCGTGTGCAACCCCATCATTGCCAAGATGTACCAGGGTGCAGGTGGTGACATGGGTGGAGCTGCCATGGATGATGATGGTCCTTCAGCTGGTGCGAGCGGTCCTGGTCCCAAGATTGAGGAAGTCGATTAAGCTTTTTGATCCTGTTTTTTTCCTAGCGGTGTTATGAAACTATGTTTTTGTTTTTAAGGCAATGATTGTTCCAGTGAGAAGGATTTGATGTTCAGTGGGTGTTTAATGCCACTGCTATTTTTGCTATTTCAGTAGAATGTTTTGCATCTGGATTAAATTTGTTCGCTATTTTTGGCTGTCAGATGAGTTTGCCAAGTTTTCTTTGCTTGTTAGTTGTTAGAGATAGTACTACTACTACTTCACTTGACTACTTGAGGGATTAAATTTTACAGGCAACGGAATTGGCATTTAACAACTCGGAACTCGCACAGACGCACAGTAGTGTTACACTCGGACAACGGAATTGGCATTTAACACGGAATTGTTGTGTATAGACTGTAGGATTTGATGTTCAGTGGGTGTTTAGCTAAAATTACTTATGTAATTTAACTTATTTTTTATTAAAATTTATTTTCATTTTCTGTATTCATTTTGAGCTGGTTTTTGAATATTCCTCTTAAATTTTACCTAGGTTACATCAAATTATCACACATTCAGAATGTGGCCAAATATCCAAAATTTCAGTAATGCTAACCTGGGCATCTTTGAATCACACAATTAAATTTGTAAACATACTAGGTTTTACCGTTTGAGTCTTAGTTGTGAATACTTGTGATAGATGAATGTAAACATAAATTGGTAGAGGAAACATAAATAGTAGACGAAATAATTAAAAAATATGACAGAAAGAAGGAAATAATTAAAAAATGTGACAAAGACAGAAACCAAATATAAATTCAAACAAAAGTAGTTATTTTATTTAATATTTATGAACTATTCATCCCAATTAGTTCTATGACATATTTTTATTACATTTAACTTTTGAAGAGTTACCAAAGTTTAATTCTAACCTTTCATAATAGAAAATTCTTCCACGTTTGCATTCATCATATCTTTTGACATTTTTATGATTTATTTTCGTATAATTATTTATATTTATATTTGTCTCCGTAACTTAATACCCATGTTTGCATTCAACTTATTTTTTACTTACTTTCCAATATTATTTATATTTGTATAATTGTATTTGTCTCCCTAACTTAACACCCGTTCGGAAGAACGGGAAAAAACTAGTTTGTAAAAATAGTAGTGGGTTTAACATTGTCCGTATTGACCGAATATTCGGACATAAAATTTCTCTTTTTTCTATAGATTGAACCCGATTTTGATCCACATTTAGTTCCTTCCTAAATCTAAAATAAAGATCCAAATATCAATTTTTTGTCCAAATTTCGAGACCAGGTAAATTCGGGACCGTTTAACTTTTTCAATGTCAAAATTTGAACAAGAAATTGATGTTCGAACCGGGTTTTATTTCGGATCGCAGATTATTCGGACGGAATTAAAATTTAGTCAAAATTAAGTTCGGACAATAATAAAAGTGAAATATTGTGTTTAAACATCCGATCAATTCGAATAAAATCAAATTTTTTCTGATCCAACGAATTCAAAGCGCGGCTTGATAAAATTTTACCATCTCTCAATAGTGCAATCAAATAAAGGTAAATCCTCGAGGAATAATAAAAAACACAAAAAAATAGGCAACATTCCCAAATATCAAATCGTATTATAACTTGTAGACTGTCCAACCCGGCTTCTCCGTCCACACTCCAACGAAGTGACCACTAATCAAACGCTGAGACCGCCCAGTAATACGGAACTAACTCTAATTACGTCTTCACCGTTCGATCACGCTCCCAATCCACGGCCGAGATCTCCCCAGAATCTTCTAGAAAAATACCACCCTTCCCCTATATAAAAGCTCGCTCCACAGCGCTTTATTTATTACTACGAACAATTCTTCTAACGTTGCAGACCATACCACACGCTCAAATCTCACTATTTACTCTCGTTTCTCTGCGCTAGGGTTTCTGATCATTTGCTGCGATCATGGCCGGAAAAGGTGAAGGTCCGGCGATCGGAATCGATCTCGGAACGACTTACTCGTGCGTCGGAGTTTGGCAGCATGATCGTGTTGAGATCATCGCTAATGATCAAGGAAATCGTACCACTCCGTCTTATGTTGCGTTCACTGACAGTGAGCGTTTGATCGGTGATGCTGCCAAGAATCAGGTCGCCATGAATCCGACCAACACCGTCTTCGGTTCGTCTTCTTCCCCTCTATGATCTCTGCATTTCTTTCACAGTGTAGTTTCTTTTGATCGATTATTGTACAAATGATATGAATTGCGAAATGCGAGGACTATTTGTTGCGATAGACTTTCCAGTGATTTGGACCGGGTTTTGGTTGAATGTACGTGTGTTTTCTTGATTAAGATGGAGTTTTGTTAGTTAACGTAAAGTTCTGATATCTAATGAGCTACGATGTCTGGATCTAGGGTGGTTAGTTTATAGATTTCATATATGTAGGGTTCAACGACGTGTGCATTGTGATCGCCTTTTTTTCTATGTGTTTTGTTGATTATGATGTAGTTTTGTTTGTTGACGTGAAACTTCGATTTTTGAGCTCTGATTGCTCATTGCTGTGGATTCAGCTGTGATAAGTTATAGATTTTGTATATGTAGGAATCCCTAATATGTGCAGTATGATGCATTTGTTTTAGCTCAGATGTTTGAACACAGGTATATCGTTGAACTTCCAGCATGAAATTTCTTCGCTATCTCTGACTGAGAAAGAAATAGTATCTTGATTTAAATATTAGTTTCCTATACACATAAAAATGAGGTAGGCTCTAGATAACACGTGTTGAGCTATATTTTAGAATATTGTATGCTTCTGTAAAATATGATCAAGAAATTCGATTGCTGTGAATCTCTTTATAATGTAGTACGTACGCCTTTCTGATGTGCTAATAACATGACATATACTTGTTAAAGTAAAATGATAGTATTCATGAGCTATAATTGGTTTATGTATAATGTGCGTGGGAATTTTGTACGGCTGCGGATCAACGGCATAGTCTCACTGCCTTTTGTTTTGGCTTCAAACGAATGTAGCTGTAGCTGTTGCAAATGTCGGATGCAGTCACAGAAATTACTAAATTTGGTTGTCAATATTGGATTACTATGAGCAAGAAATTAATTTTAAACGAACAAAAAGGGTATTACATAGCTAAGTCTGTCTGATTTGTGGTTTTGAATTGTGTTAATCATCGTTTAAGAAGTTAATGAATTCTAACTTCCAGTTGATGTTGTGTTCTCTAATCTCTATCGTCAGTGTTCTGTGTGAGTGAGTATATTGTATGGTTAAGCTATTAGCAGCCTCATAATTGTTTTAAAAACTTATTTGTTTTCTTCGCTTGCTGATGTGTTGGTTTAATTCTTATGCCCTAATATTTGGTTATAATTCAATACAGATGCGAAGAGGCTGATTGGAAGGAGATTCAGCGACTCATCCGTCCAGAGTGACATGAAACTCTGGCCATTTAAGGTTGTTTCTGGTCCTGGTGACAAGCCCATGATTGTGGTAACCTACAAAGGTGAGGACAAACAATTTGCAGCTGAAGAGATCTCCTCCATGGTCCTCACAAAGATGAAGGAGATTGCCGAGGCCTACCTTGGTGCAACTGTGAAGAATGCGGTCGTCACTGTCCCTGCCTACTTCAACGACTCCCAGCGTCAGGCTACGAAGGATGCTGGTGTCATTGCTGGCTTGAATGTCATGCGTATCATCAATGAGCCAACTGCGGCTGCCATTGCCTATGGTCTTGACAAGAAGGCCACCAGCACTGGCGAGAAAAACGTCCTGATCTTTGATCTTGGTGGTGGCACCTTTGATGTCTCCTTGCTTACCATTGAGGAAGGTATCTTTGAAGTGAAAGCCACTGCTGGAGACACCCATCTCGGTGGTGAGGACTTCGACAACAGAATGGTGAACCACTTTGTCCAGGAGTTCAAGAGGAAGCACAAGAAGGACATCAGTGGCAACCCCAGGGCTCTCAGGAGGCTGCGAACTGCCTGTGAAAGGGCAAAGAGGACTCTCTCATCCACTGCCCAAACCACCATCGAAATCGATTCCCTCTACGAGGGTGTCGACTTCTACACCACCATCACCCGTGCCCGTTTCGAGGAGCTCAACATGGACCTATTCAGGAAATGTATGGAGCCGGTAGAGAAGTGTCTGCGTGACGCCAAGATGGACAAGAGCACTGTCCATGATGTCGTCCTTGTCGGAGGATCCACCAGGATTCCCAAGGTCCAGCAGCTGTTGCAGGACTTCTTCAATGGCAAGGAGCTCTGCAAGAGCATCAACCCAGATGAGGCTGTTGCATACGGCGCTGCTGTCCAAGCTGCCATCTTGAGCGGAGAAGGAAACGAGAAAGTCCAGGACCTCTTGCTCCTCGACGTCACCCCTCTGTCTCTCGGTTTGGAAACTGCCGGTGGTGTCATGACCGTCTTGATCCCGAGAAACACCACAATCCCGACCAAGAAAGAACAAGTCTTCTCAACCTACTCTGACAACCAGCCTGGTGTGCTGATCCAGGTTTACGAGGGTGAGAGGACTCGCACCCGGGACAACAACTTGTTGGGAAAATTCGAACTCTCCGGCATCCCTCCAGCACCAAGAGGTGTCCCCCAGATCACAGTCTGCTTCGACATCGACGCCAACGGCATCCTGAACGTGTCTGCCGAGGACAAGACCACGGGGCAGAAGAACAAGATCACCATCACCAACGACAAGGGCAGACTCTCCAAGGAGGAGATCGAGAAGATGGTCAAGGAGGCGGAGAAGTACAAGGCAGAGGACGAGGAGCACAAGAAGAAGGTCGAGGCCAAGAACGCCCTCGAGAACTACGCATACAACATGAGGAACACCGTCAAGGACGAGAAGATCGGTGCCAAGCTGACCGAGGCTGACAAGATGAAGATCGAGGATGCCATCGACAATGCCATCGCGTGGCTGGACAACAACCAGCTGGCGGAGGCAGACGAGTTCGAGGACAAGATGAAGGAGCTGGAGAGCATATGCAATCCGATCATTGCCAAGATGTATCAGGGTGCTGCTGGAGCCGATATGGGTGGTGCCGCCATGGATGATGATGCTCCCTCGGCCGGTGCAAGTGGTGCTGGTCCTAAGATTGAGGAGGTCGATTAAGCTCTCTCTTCTTTTTTTTCAAGTTGAATTTGCAGCATTTTGTTTTTGATTCATTCAATTGGGATAGCATTTGGATGGTTGGATGCTGGGATTAAGTTTTGTTCTGAGAGTTTGGAAGTTGTTTTGTTGCGGATAATTTGGTTTGAGTTTGTGCATATGCGGTATGCCTGTAATTTTTTGGGCCTGCTGTAGCTAGACAACGAAGTAGTTCGTTTTCTGAATAAGTCTTTCCCTTGCATCTCTTGTTCTTTTTTTTTTTCAGATTTAGATATAGGCAATTTGAGTATGGATTTCCTTTTAAAAAAAAAAAAGAGTATGGATGATCCAGTAGCAAAATGGGCTGCACGATTTAGATAAAGGGTATGTGAAAGAAGCCGAAGGGATATTTTAGATATTTTCCCAAAGTCTATGGTTTGATGAAATTACAAAGTTAACCACACTTTCAGAAGAGCTTCACAGGCTGTTTAGAAAGTATCCCAAGACTGCTAAAAAAACTAAGAAGCCCATCAGCATTGGTTCCATTACCACATGTTAACAATGAATAGTCAATATCTGCACCTAGTCCCGATAAAAGTTGATCCGACTCAAAATCGATATGGTTTTTCAAACTTAAAATATAAATATAATGAACTTGGAATACAGGATATATCGAACCCAACCGACCCGCCCAAATTGAATGTCTATATATTTTTTTTTCGATAGTTAATTAACCACAAGGCTAAAAGTTCAAAAAATACAACATCCGGCATACAACACAGCAAACAACCACCACCAAAAGAAAAAAGTTACAAACAAACAGCTAAATAAGATAACACAGCAAGGACATTAGCATACACCACGCCACAACCCATTACATTGCAAAAGCAAGATCAATGAATTTAGCTTCTTGGGTCATCAAGGACTCGCATACCAATAGCGTCGCCAATAATCGTCTTCCTTCGTTCAATCTCAGCTTCAATGTCATCAAGACTGTCATTTTCCGACAAATTCGCACGCCCATTCATCCTAACTTTCTGTCCGCCCTTTTGTCGACGAGCAACTCTACAAGTTGCGTCTCTGACAAGCTGCCACTTAGATTTCATCAACATGTTCAATTTTCTCTTACTTCTGCCTTTACCCTTCAAAGCTTCAAGGATGGATTCTTCTATATCAGCAATTATGTCATGCTCAGCCACACCATCAAAGGAATCAAACGGGTTGCTATGAGTCCGATCACTGTCAGAGTCGGCCTCCGGATTCGAAGAGGTCGACCGATTGAATTTGGAACCACTCAAGAGAGCATCTTTATATGATAACCTGCTTGCAAGTTTTTTGCTCTCCAAACCAGCATTAATAGGGTCCGTAATGGTTTTGCTGGAAGCATCCACAGACCCATCACAATCAGAAACTTCAAGAGAGTTGGGTACAACCGCGTCTTCTTTCCCAAAGTTCCTAAACCCATTGTTAGCCACATAAGGGAACGAAGTGTACAAACCATTCGAAATAAGAGTACCACCTATATTCTTCTTAGGGATCCACTTTTGGCTAACTTTTGCAGTAGCAAGAGGACCATCAACAAGCTTTTTATTGAATTTAGCCCAAGAAATAAATAGCTTACGGTTATCGACCATTCTAAAGTTCATCCCAGTAATGGCTTTACACCCCTCATCCCTATTCGCAAAACGCACAAAACCAAATTTTCTACCATTCTTTCCAACTTTGGCAGGGATATATGCATCAATGACATCTCCAAATTTGCTAAATAAGCTCTTAAACCTCGAGCGTCCCAAGTTAATAGGCAAATTGTCAACAAAAAGGGAGTACATACGCTTCTCATTAGAGGGTAAATCAGATGCAATAGATCCACGCTTAAGGGGAATGTCATTGACAGCATCACCAACACCACTAAGCTGATGATTTTGATCAGATGGGAGAGTCAGCGACCCTCCATGAACCTCCCCCAATTCTTTCAACACAGCTATAATCTCACAGGTTCGATTCAACGAGGTCCGACACACAACATTTGAAGAAACATCCTCCAAAGAAATGGAGGAAACAAGACACTCAAGTTCAGATTTCTTGAATGTCTATATGCACGAGTAAAATCGCGCAGATACTTCTTTCGCACTTTGTACTTTGTAGACATCTTTCATTAAATATCTGGTTTCATTAAATATGTGCACGAGTAATTCAACAAAGTGTGCATTATGCAAGCAATTTGAGGAAAGTTTAGGAAGCCATTGTTTAGGAGCTTGCTAGAGGCCGTATAAAAATTTTTGTAGCCTGCACACTTTGTTGAAATCTTTCATTAAAGCCCCGTTCTTTTGTGCGTTGTGTTTGCGTTGCGTTAAGTTGCGTTAAGTTGCGGTGGAAATAATTTAAAAGTAATGGTAATTTGCGTTATGTTGCGGTAGGGTTACGTTAAGTTGCGTTGCGTTGCGTTTAGGTGTGTTAACGCATAAAAGAATGGGGAAATATCTGGTTCCATATATACGTACTTCTTCCAATTCCCCATGTAAAAGGGTATTGTTCACATTTAGGCTTTTTTTGCAGTGGGTAAAGTGTAGAAGTGGTATGATATGGTAAACTGTGGAAACTGGAAAGTGTTGTACGTTGTGGGGTGCGGTGTGGTAAAATTTATAGTAATAATGATTGATGTGGTAGGTAGGTTGGCAGACAGAAAACGGAAAATATAGAGAAGAGTGAGGAGAGAGAAAATTATGGTTCATTGCCCTGTCAATTCGGGTGGGCGGGTCAGTTTCGGGTTTATTTATGTTTTAAGTTTGGAAATTCTGGGCCTAACCTTAAACTTTCAGCGAGTTCTGGTTGATTTTTGGGTCGGGTTAGATTTTGCCAGCTTTTCGTACTAAACTATGGTATGGTAAGAAGGTAGTTTGTGGATAGTGTGGTAAGTAAGATCTGACACCATGGAAAACAAGGCCTTATTGATGCAACTCCTACCCTTTACAACTGCTACATATTAAAAGTGTTGACAATGCCAAGAAACTATTGATTGATATACCACATAGAAAGGCATTGTTCACAGTTATTTGATGCAACCCCATCATCCTTTTGCAACTGTTATAGTAGTAGATGAAGAGTCTGACAATGCCCAGACACTATTGATATGTGTCCATCGTATTGACAACTTAAACAAATACAATTTTAGCTTAAACACTAAAAGTTGACAACTTGCATGTCTCCATCGTATTGACAACTTCATCTAGTTTCACAAATACGATGAAGGATAAATATTTCAAATGCTAAGTAATATTTTAATTAATTGAAAGACAATAATCATCTCTTACAATATTATTTACACTGTTCTATCTATGTTTTCCAGATTCTTTTTCATAAATAAACATAATTAAAAAAACTCAATCTTGAGACCAAATTTAGGTCATTATACAATCTTAAAATTGTAAGGTTGTTAACACTAGTTTTAAATTTTTTGTTTTTCAATTAGTCAAAATACATATTATATTTAATATTAAAAAAAGATTTTTGGACATCAATAATACCAACTTTGGGGTATTACATAACAATACAAACTAATTTGTTGGACACTGACAATATAAATTATCGACCAATTTTCCCGCAACAGTACACCATCGAGTTGTTCTAGTTTTAACTCATCGGAAAGATAACGCGACTCCATAATGTGTCACATGGAAAGCAGATTAGTGTCCGCATCAACATTTTCTACCCAAGTTCCGCTTTCCACGTCACGCGTTAAGGAGTTATGTCATCTTTCCATGAGTTATAACCATACCAAATCGGTGGTGTACTGTTGGTGGAAAATAGGTCGATAGTTAGCATTGTCAGTGACCAAGAAAATAATCTATATTATTAGTGTCCAATACAATTGTCAAATTGCAGGGCAAATTTTATTTACCAAAATTTACCAGTATTACCTAAATTTACCAAAAATTACCAAAATTTAAAACAAAATTTTTTTAATTTTGATATATTAACATAAATTGGCCGAAACTTACAAAAAATTACCAAAAACTACTAAAATTTAACTTATACCCAACTACTTTTTATTTTTTCCTATGAATTTTACACACTACGGTAATGGAAGAAGACAATTTTGCTGAGAAACACAGATATTATGATCATGGATATTGGTGGGCAGTTGAACTCACAAGTCATAAGTCATAACATAGTGGTTCCAACAAGTCAACCACCAACTCAACCCATTTTAACTACCAAACAAACTTATTGGGTTGAAGACTTATAAAACTGAAAAGGCAACCCACCCAATATAAACCCTCCAATCCACTATTGAATTCATTCAAATATCCAATCTTAAATTTGTGGGTATTACTGTTTAGCCCACAAGAAACAACAGTTCAATTCAATTATCATTACCTTTAAATCATTCCATACCACTGTTTCTTATTCCATGATGGCTACTGTTACTATCTCAACTGTCCCATAGGATGAATATTCATCATATTCCACATCTTGTGTTTGATTGGACTAGCTATATTTTTCCTATACAGAAATTTGATGATAACTATGTATTCATTCAATGTCAAAAGAAAATCAAAAGCTTAGCGGTTAGCAAATATCTATTATAACTATTACAAAGACAAGAAGTTATAAAAGATGATACTCGTGAAATATGATATACAAACTTATCGACAATGAAAAGAAATAATACCGAGGTTCATGGACCTCATGGTCATGAAGATATGTAGCTGCGCACTTTAGTCTCATGGTGGCAAAGAGATTCGGCTATTCGAGTATTCTACTATCATTGACGAGTTTGATTGTAATTTGTAAGGCATTTCTATATTCTGGTAAATAAGGGTGCTTCCCCCCAGAAATTGAACTCTAGAAGGAGGGGATAGAAGGGTCGGAAGCTTGCCACTAAGGCAAGTCCTGATCGACCTGATTGTAAGGCCTAGGTTCAAAGAATGAGTAGTCTACAGTCATACACTCATACCTTAGTGATTTAAACACCGTTTTAGATGACTTTATTTTCTTTAGTAGCGATTTTCTTTGTGCACTTCGTCCCGTGTGAAAAAGAGTGGAAGCTATGCTACTTATCACATTGTTAGAATCATTCTCCATGAATCAGAACAGACATGGATAGTGATTTGTTCCCCTTCGAATGGAGAGTTATATATATACTGAAAGATAATTTATCGATCTTTCCTTTTAAAATTAAAGTTATAGTCTTCCCATTCAAATATGTTATCAAGTGCTATTAACAAGTTCATTGACATAGATATGAATATGGTTGAAAGTTGAAACACACGGATAATATGATTTACTTTCTCTCACAATATAAAAAAAATCCTCACAATGAACATCCAAACAAGGCCTAGATGCAATATAGGTGGAATCTTATTCGTACGTATGTGGCTACTTATAAAACAAACATTTCAAAATAAAAAAAAATAAAAAGTACAGCCTAACCTAACCCATTGTTTCTCAAGTCACAACTCACAACTCACAACTCACAACTCACAACCATTGTCCCAAGACGAAGGATAACAAATTGGCATAAACTAAACAACAAACTTGCAATAATGGCGGGCTAAGGTTTTGTAGTCCTTTAGTTAGAATGTTAGGATCTACAATACTATTCTTTGATTGATAATTTTATATAATATTTTATTAACAATTACAATATTATATTTTTAAGATAATATTTTTCATTACGAATCTAATGGTAATAATTTTATATAATAAGTCATTATATAAATTAAGAAATTTATAATCAAATTTTTTTACAACAGTAGTGATTAATTCCAACAGTAGGAGTATCAAACACCAATTGCTCAACTAGGCCAACAAATTGACTCAGTCTCAAAAGTTGAAAAAAAGAACCCAATTTGACCACAAAAGTGAATCTTTTCTCCACCAGAACTGACATGGAACTTGCCTCCCAAATGTTTATTCCATTTTCTTCACCGAAGGGGATCAAACTAATGGTGTGTTTAGTTGTTTCCCGGGAAAGACTTTCCCAGGAAAAATTTTCCCGTGAAAGACTTTCCCTAGCCTCCCTTGAGAAGCTTTTTACTGAGTTTGTGAGGGAAATTATGGGCCCTACATCAAAACTTTCCCGGTAAAGTTTCTCAACCAAACATGGAGAAAATTTTCAACTTGGAAAAGTTGCGAAACTTTCTCGGGAAAGTTTGAGTTTCTCGGGAAAGTTTCTCAACCAAACGCCCCTATAAAAACCCCTAAATCTGGGTCATCTGAATTTAAAAGTTGGATAAACTAAAATTGGGTAGATTTGAGTACAAACAGGTAGAAATATGTAATGAATTTTGTTAGAAATATATAAGTTGAGGCATGGTTAGCCTTAGCCACCACAGAAGACAAGTCCACAACAGACAAACTGATAAAAGTACATAACTTCACAACTTTGTTCAACAATCCCTTTTTCTGTTGTTTGTCAAAAGATGCATCCAAAGAAAAGCAGCAAACTTCAACTTCTGAATCTACAAAGGGCAGAAAACACAGGCATACATGCTTTCAGTTCAGACTAGCAATCAATCCGGGGGCCAAACACAACTCACAAAACTCCCAATCCCTTGAACAAATTTGCAAAAAACAATGCCAAGATCTATATTCCAAACATTATAAGCTTTCAATACTTTCCCTCAATTCTGAGGGGAGGTGGGAATTGCAAATAAACTCATTCAGCAAGAAACAAAAGCATCATTCATCAAAAGCGAAAAACAGAAACTAGCATTCCATCATGAATTGCTCTTCTACATTGGTCAAGTTAGTAATCAATGGCATAAGATGGCCAGGAAATGATCACCGAAAACATACATAAAAATTTGCCCGATTCTTTCTTACCGCCTACATGAGACCCAAGGTGGGCGAGGGCCGGTGACAGACTATGACTTCATGCTCCTCGGGCATGGCGGCATTCTGTTTGGGGACCATGATCTCGAGCACGGTCCCAGTCTCGTCACAGTACGCCTCGAGCTTGGCGTCCTCCGGAATGCGAGCAGACAAGGGTATTTCCCGGACAAACTCGCCCGCGGGGCAGTGCTCGGGGGCCGGGTCGGTCAGCCGGAACATCCTGCCCTGCCTCTTGATGAGAGGCGAGCCCGCTGTGCTGACACATGTCACCTTGACAAGCCCATACGTCGGGGTGTTCTTCCATGTAACCCTAACCCTTTGGAGATCGGCAAATGGCAAACTAACGACGATCAAGAACCCCGTTTCATCTTCATATATGGCCTTCGCAGCTGTCACCGGACCGTACACCTGGTCCTTCATCATACCACTAAACTCATTCAACCAGGTTGGTCCGGTAGGACGCGATTCTACTACTTCTGGTATGTTGTCGGTTTGCGAGTTAATTAGTAAGAATCCATTGTCATTGCCACCACCACCACCATTATTACTAGGGGACAAGTCTTTCCTAGCCTTCTTGGATGGAGAAGAAAAGGCCAAAGCCATATCAGGGGAAGATGCCTTTCTTTGGTTTTGATTCGTAAGGGCCGATCGTGCCTCGAGCTCGAACTCGACCGGAGGGAGGTTCCTCCACGACCCGAAATCGCTCGCTTCCTCGAGAATTGAGAAGTTCAAATCCCGGCCCGTGAGCTCCATCCACCTCTTCTTCTCAACCTCATCCAACTTCCCAAGATCCGGCGTGCTAACTAGCTCGATCCCATGCACACACTGCGGATTCGACAACCCCCGATAATGCTTCCTCTGCATCTTATGCGACCTAACGAATCCCCTATCGACGCTAAACGGAAACGGACGCTCCCCTTGCCTAGAATGGCCGTTCATGAAACTCCTCAACTGCATCTTCCCCAACGAATTCTCCGGCCTATCCTTAAACACCCACATGTAGATGTTCTCCATATCGTGTTGTACCAAGAAAGCATCGAGCCTCAAATCGGACTTATCGAAACCCGACCACCCATTGCCATCCCTGGTGACCTTACACTTGCAACCCTCCTTCAACACAGGCTTGAAGTAGTAATTGAAGAAAAACCAAGCGCCCCAAATCGTGTCGACGCGCTTCTTAGCACATTTTCGCCCAACTTTGGGTACTTGAGGGCCAAGACCCACATCTAAAATCTCGCATCTATCACTCCACAATTGTGGGGGCACACTGAGTTCTACGGACAATGGGAGATTGATATCGGGTGGTCCGGATTGCATCAGGACCGTCCGATTCATCGCATCCCTTTCCGATGATTCATCGTGGGATGAGGAGCTTGAATCCATGGATAGAACAGTCGAAGGATGAGGATGATGATGATGATGATGATGGTAGTGGAAATCGTCGATGGATAAGGCGGTCAGTAAAGTTCCCCCCATTTGTCCCCAAATGAATGAATCCCCCCCGTAACCCTAAATCTAGGGTTTCAAATTTCACCGAAATCACAACAACAAATCACTCACCAACATAACTCCTTTTCGATTTCTGCGATACACCCAATCAAATTCGTATAAAACCCCCCAACGATCTGGACTCAAAAGTGAAATCGGGGAATACCCAAAAAGGGAGACAGAAGGCTAAGGTCAGAAAAGTGAAACCCATCGTCTGTAATTGGAAAAGAGGAACAAAAACTGATGAATTTGACAAATGAAAGTGGAGGTAGAAGTAGTAGAATGAGGAGAATACTCAAATGATCCCATGAAGATTCGGTAAAGAGTATCGGATCAAGGCGATCAAATCCATAAAACCCCAGAAAAAGGGGGGATTGGATTGGAAAAGGAGCAGGAAACAGAAAAAGAGAAAGAAAGATTCAAGAATTTACCGAATTAGTGATTTGATATTCCATGTATGTACCCAGATCGACGAACAACAAACTTGAAAGGGTTTTTTTTTGTTTGGTGCTCACTTTGATTTGATGCTTCTTACGTCGAGATGAGATAAATACAGAGGAAGAACAGCAAGGAAAGGGGGGGAGTTATTAGTGGGAGGTTCGTCTGGGGGAGGCGTTTCATCGTCT
The DNA here is from genome assembly GCA_029582165.1 of Portulaca oleracea. Classification (NCBI taxonomy): domain Eukaryota; kingdom Viridiplantae; phylum Streptophyta; class Magnoliopsida; order Caryophyllales; family Portulacaceae; genus Portulaca; species Portulaca oleracea. Next base: position 40,868,167 of record CM055872.1, on the reverse strand, counting down.
TTTTAGCGACCTAGCGATTCTCGAGAGGGCGCAATTCTTTCTTTCTTCTCTTTTATTATATTTTTCTTTTTTGGTAGGGGTATCCTTTTTTCCAATTTTTTCATTTTAAAAAGTGTCTTTAGTTTTAATTTAATGTGATGTGTTACATTGCCTCTCTTAGGATCTGTCAAATTAATGGTTAAATTTAATTTATTAAAATTTATCAGTTTTTAACTAAATTTATCAAAAATTATCATAGTTAATTTTTTTTTCATTTTGATATATTGGCGTAAATTTGTCAAAAGTTATAAAAATTATCAAAATTTACCAAAATTTATCAAAAATTACCAAAATTTAAATTTTATCCAACTGCATTTTACTCATGAATTTTACACACCCTTAGAGATAGGAAAAATCCGGGCCTGGGTATTTTTGTGTTCAAATTTGGGAATTAGATGAAAATTTGATGTCTAATATCCAATTTTTTAGCGTAAATTTTGGATGACAAATCGTACAAGCATAAATTCAGGTTTAAATTGGGTTCAAATAATAGAAATTTGAAAAAAAAAATCGTTTGAATTTTTGGTCAAATTGGTTTATATTAAAACTTAGAAGAAAATTCTGTAACCGTATCTGTTTTCTTGGGGTTGGACATTTGGGTTATCCGGTTGGACCTATTTTAGCCAGTTCTAGCCTTTGTCCATATTAATTTGTCATGTTAGAATATTGTGCATATATTAGAATAATTGATAAAGTATGGAGAAAAATTATAAAATTATTGAAATTGGTGAAATTAATTATGATAGATGGAGAATATGAATGTAAATTTGGTAAAAGTTGCATCTAAAATGTAAAGTAACAAATCATTAGGGATAAAAAAAAAGTTAATTGAATAAAAAAATAGGAAGGAGGAGGTATTAGTCATGCAAAATCTCTTTTTTTTCGATTATTGAGAGCTAAAAGGCTTAGAAGTTCAAAGATAACAACGGACAACAGAAAACAGCTAACAATCACCTACAAACGAAAAGAATACAACCAAACAGTGAAATAAAATAAACACAACAAGAACTTTCGCGACCACCACAACAAAAAAAATCTTCACTTTTTAAACACGATGCAAGATCAGTAACTTCAGCTTGGTGGGTCATCAAGGAATCGAACGCCAATATCCGTGCCAATAATCTCAACCCTTCAGTCGATTACATCATCAATATCATCAATATTATCCTCTTCTATCATGTTCGCACGCCTAGTCTTCCTATCCTTCTGGCCATCCTTTTGGCCACGAACAATTCTACAGGTTACATCTCGGACAAGCTGTCACTTAGATTTTATCAATATGTTATGTTTTCTTTTACTCCTGACTTTGCCCTTTGAAACCTCAAGGATGGAATCCTCAAGATCAGCAAATAACTCACGCCCAGTCGCACCATCAAAGGAGTCCATCGGGTTGCTAAGAGTACGATCACTGCTAGAGTCGACCCTTAGATTCCTAACCGCCACATGATTGGTTTTGGAGTCACTCAAAAGAGCATCCTTGTAAGACAATCTGCCAACATGTTTGTTGCTATCCAAAACAACATTAATAGGATCGTAATAGTTTTACCAGAAGCATCCATAGATTCGTCACAAACGGAAGCCACAAGAGAGTCAGGCACAACCATATTGTTCGGCCTCGTTTCGAGCCGATTTTCTTCTCTTTTATAGGGTATATTTGCTTGTTTTAACCCCTATTTATATATTAGATATAATGATTTGGTGTTTTGTAGGAAAATAAGGAGTTAGAAGAAGTTTGGGCTTAATTGAAGGTTTTTAGGGAATCCCGAACTATTTCCCGAGTCAAACCAAGTCAACCCGAGCCGAGATTCGAGTCAAACCAAGTCAACCCGAGCCGAGAGCCGAGGCGAAACCGAAGACGGAAATTCCATATCAAGATTGGTGCAAACAGGGGAACGGTACAAACTTAAAGGTTTGAAATACGTGTGCCTTCACCCTTTGGGTCATAACTCCTTCGTTACAACTCCGATAGCTCTGAAATTTTGGGAGCTTAAAGTACACACCGAGAGCTTTCCATCGATATCTTACGGGCCTAAAACGGAGTTCGGATGAAGAAGTTATGCGCGTTTGAAGTCGGCAGGGAAAACTGCCCAGAACGCTTGCTCGCCCGAGCAAGGCTTCTGAGGCAACAAAAACACCAGCCAGAATGCTTGCTCGCCCGAGCCAGAGGGTGGCTCGCCCGAGCCACTCTGTCTGCAGACGCGCGTGCTGCGATTTGTCCTAGGGTTTTGGGTTGTATTTTTCCTTCTTCTATAAATACCCACTTGTATTAATCTAAATTATCAATTAGCCTAGGTAGTTTAGGAGTAGAATTAGATTTAATTGCTTTCCTTTATTTGCTTTAATCTCTCTTTAATTGTTCTTCAAGTTTTCAATTGTTCTTCATTGTTCTTCAAGCTTTCATTAATTTCTAGCATTTGCATTCAAACTTTCTCAAGCTTTCTCAATTCAAGCAAGTTTCCATTGAAGTTTTACAAAGCTTTCTCTCTCTTCTCTCTTCTCTCTCTCTCTAATCTCCATTGTTGACTTGTTTTCCAAGCTTTCTAGTGTTAGCCACAATCAACTCAATCTTTTAGTGAAAAGGGGGATTAAGGGTCACAAATTCCACTCTCAAGTGGGGATTTGGGGATTCTTAGTAATCCAATTCACGATTTCTTGTTTGTTCGGGAGAAATCCAAGTAGATTGAAGATTAGTGAAAGTTTAGATCATCAAAGGTATAATCTCTTGTTCCTAATTTCATTAATTAGTTCTAGTTTTATTGCTTTCTTAATTTCATGCTTTTAATTGCTTTCATCTTTTATTGCTTTCTTAATTATTATCATGTTTAGGTTAGTTTATTGCTTTATTCACATCATCTATTGCTTTCCGCATTGAGAAAAACCCTTGTACACAAACCGATTACCTAAATCAAACCTAACACCCATCCCTGTGGACCGACAACCCTAACTTAAAACCACAAAAATTACAACCGAACACATATCATCACATCCCAAATTCCCCAACCCATTTTTAATCACACAAAGGGTGGAGATGTGCAAAGCATTTGAAGTAAATGCACCATCAATTTTCTTTTTTGGGGGTCCATTTCTGGGGGTGTTTTGCATCAGTAGGAGGCCTAAGAGCTTGCTTTTTGTTGAATATATCTCAAGAAACAAAGAGTTTCCTGTGATCAACAATTCTTAAGTTCATCTCGCTAATGGCTTTTCTCCCATCGTCCTTGCTTGCATACCTTATAAAACCAAATTTTCTACCATTTCATCCAACTTTTGCGGGGATATACGCATCAACAACAACCCCAAACTTGCTAAAATAAATTTTTGAGCCTTGAGGTACCCATATTGATAGGTAGATTATCAATAAAAAAAGGGAGAACAAACGCTTGTCATTACTAGGCACAACAGGCACAAAATGGTCATCAACCTTGAGGGGTAACTCATTGGCACCAACACATTGCCACTAAGCTTGTGATTTTGAATTTGAGTAGGAGAGGAAGTCAACATCTCATCATGAAACTCCCCCAACTCTTTCAACACCGCAATAATTTCACATGCTCTATTCAAAGATGCCCGACACACAACCTTTGAAGAAAAATTCTCCAAATAAATGGAAGAAACAAGATTTTCAAGTTCAAGCTTCAATCCCATAAACTTCTCAAGAAAATGACAGCTTAGAACCATGATTAAACTAACGAGGAAAGAAACCCAAAAAACAGATTCAAAACCTCATCCCATGATCATCAACCGAGACACAACAACAAAAAAAAAAAAAACACTCAACAGGCCCCAAAACCAACTCCCAACAGCTATGGTGGAAAATGAAGAAATCACTTGGAGGTTTGAGATGAAACACTGCCCAGAGCGGGTTGGGACTGATGAGCAGATGCACATCAACTGGAAGAACACCGACCATCGAGCGGAGGGCACACAACGCAGATCGCCAAGAGAGCCAACGGGAACCCGGTGACCGAGGACGGCGGCCAAGAGCGGCAGTGACGGCACCCGACGACAGGGGCGGCGACCAAGGCGGCAGATGGGGTCGGAACAGAAGATGCGAAGGCTAGGGTTTAACAGACATTGAAAGAAAGGAGGCTGATGAGATCGAAAACGACGCGTAGCCCGGCAACCGGAGCACTAACCTCCCGAGAGGCCGATGAACCCTCCGGCGACTAGGGACGGCGACCGAACGAAGGTCAGAAGGTCAGGGGAGACGGGGAGGCTTGAAGGTTAAACGGTCTGCAATCCTTTACACATTATCTTATTATGCACTAGAGATTGCACATTGTTATGTGCTCCCATCCTTTGTACATTAACATATATTGCAAAATATGCTAGGCTCATTTCAGAGTCCAAATATTTTTGTACAAGTGAATGTTATTATAATTTTCTTCGAACGTAGGTCTAATATATAGTATTATAGTGCTTCGACAACTGCTTAAGATTCCATTAAGAATTTGACTTGTGTGGTTCGGTCATATGATTATTGTAATTTAGGCGATATATTAGTGTTCATTGAAATTTATTATAGCGCGCAATTGAGCTGGCTTGGGAGCAATTTCCACACTTGGCTCCTTCTCTCCTTGAGCCTTAATGCTCATATCAAGGGTTTCTTCCTTGTCTTCATCTCCATGAAAGTTAGGAGGGAGACTGAACTATATCACTAGAACATGGTGGGATGATTGCTTGAGTTGATAAAGATTGTGAACTTGAACACGAAAATCACCAAAAAACCTTGAACATAAGATATGGACTTGGATAAAGAATAAGTCCACCACCAAGAACTACAATTCCATCGAGATTAGAAAAAGAATAATCATCACTAATCTATAAAGGACTAGACTTGTTAACACCACCACAAATAATTTGATGCTAAAGTAAGAACAAGATTTGAGAGAGAATTTTGGGGAGAAGCCCTTGCTTTTCATTAATGGCAATTTAAATGTATCTTCTTCCTAAATGTTAATGGTTATAAACATTGGAATGGAAGAGGAATTAGGGTAATTACAAAAGTACCCACAAAGTTAAGCTTTACATAAGTATGGGGCTAGGGGCAAAAGGGTAAAAGAACACCCAAAAATAGCGGAGGGAGCTGTTGAAAATCGATCGGGCGCGACCGGCGTCCTGCCGAACGCCAAGCGCACCTCAAACAAAGAAAAAGGACAGATGAAAATAGGCGAAGCGCGGCTTACGCCAATTCTGGCGCAGCCAGCGCTTGTTCAAGAACTACTAGCTCATGTTCTTGTCCCTTTTCTTTCCTTCCTCGAACTATTTTCGTGGTCCGACCAATGATGCCAAAAGACCAAAACGCCCTTGGGTTAGGGAAATGTCCAAAATACCCCCAGGGTCGGTATTCCGTGACGGGCCTCTAGAGGGGCTTAGGGCCGGTTCAAAGGATTGCCAAGATGAGATTGGATGTGCCGAAGTTAAGGGGGAATTGGACCTCCATGTTCGGGCAAGTAGATGCAACCCTCGTGGAATGGACAACAAGCTAAAAATAGGGAACCTAAGCCTCTTCAATCACCTTAAGATGTTTGATGATGATGAAAATAAGAGGAGGGCATTTTGGTCTTTTCACTTGAGTCAGGATTGAGCTCATGGAGCGTCAAGGAAGAAGAAGGAGAAGAGGAACATATAGTTAACTTTTCTTATTTTGTAAGGTAGCTTATGTTGATGAATATTGATAAAATAATAGTCGTGACATCCTAATGCCCCGCCTGTGACTAGGCTATTTCTAGGGTTTAATCGTGTTTTCCACTCTCCTATATATAATTTACTTTTCTTATTTTGTAAGGTAGCTTATGTTGATGGATATTGACAAAATGAGATCCTTTGGGTATTTGAAAACCCTCCTTCAAATCTTTATTCTTACTTTATCCATTGTTGTGGCAATGCTAGTGGAGTGGCTTCTTTAGGGATTAGTTGGTGAAATCTCCTTTAGGCCAATCTCAGCAAGTCTTTTGGGTTCTCATTGGATTGTTGGTGGTGATCCTTTATACATCCTAATATGAAGACTCTAGATCAATGTGGTGAGTTTATTATTTATCATTGACCATATGTTATTGCTTGTTATTTTGCCATTATTTTCCCAAAAAAATCCATAAATAGGAAATGGTGTTTTCGAGTTCTACGCTAGGGTTTCCCCAAACCCTAAGTTGCTAGTGGATCCTTTGGCCTTATCAATCAATTTGTCAGGCTTAAACGCTTTAGAGACCAAAATAGATCATTTCATCCTCTTCTTGACATTGAACTTCATCAAGGATCTCACCAACCACCTCAAACTCGTCAAAGCTTGGACAGAGATCAAGGTTGATCTCTTGTTCCTCAATTTTTTTTCCTACCTCTTCAATGTAAAGCACCTTGACATTCTTCTTAGAGGTCTTCACTTTGTACACACACTCCAAGGATCTTTGTGAAGTAGAAAATCAATTTTAGAAAAAGGACCCTCACTCCCCAAGATGGGAGAGAGTGAGCCGAAAACTCTCACCAACTTAGTCTTCAATTTCTTCCAACTCTTCACCTTACTCCTTTTTGTTCTTTTTTCTCTCCATTTTGTAGTATCCCCACCATTTAAATTCATACCCTCTAAACCTTAAGATCACAACGTCAAACTTCTCATAATCATTAAGGATTAAACAAGAGAAAACTCATTCAACCTTGGATACCCATCTCATAATCGCATCTGCAAGGCAACAAGACCATGAAACTTAGGAATTGGTTGTCCGCCATGATTTCTACCTTCTCCAAGGTGAGTTTAAGGACCTGTATCAACCAAGAACACATCAAAGATGGCCAAAATCATCATGGAAAACGACCAGACTTTGCATATTTTTTTTTTGGGTGGAGTTTTTATAAAGTTTCAGATTTTTTGTACTTAGCTTTGTGTTTGGGCAAATGTCCTTTGTAGCTAAGAACTTGAAGAGGCTAAGAAGGAGTAGAATAAAGAGAAAATCGAACAAAAATTGAGCTTGCCAACTTGGACTTGCTCTGATACCAAGGCGTGTGGGAGTTGGAGATCAATTATAAGCTTGAGTCAAGGATCTTGATCCAACAAAATTCGAATGCAAGTAAACCAAACACCAAGAATATGACTTAAATTAAAGGAAAAGCCACCATATAAGACTAAAGGATCACCAAAATTGTCTAAAGGTTTAGCCACCAACAATCTCTAAAGGCTAGCTCCTACTTAAAATCACCACCATAGAAATGGATAAAGAAACTAAAGATTTGCGAGAGAAAGCTTAAGAGCTTATTTCATTCAAGATTTCAAAATTATGTCAATAATAGAAGCCAAGCCAATAAAAAGATGAATAACAAGGCAAATCTCTCTCCCCTTGTTGCATACAATCAGTCAAAGCAAGAAAACAAACATAGAAAGACGAAGGTACAAAAGTTATCTAACTAAATCAAGTAAAATGAAGCCTTTAAGTGACACCTCACTTGGTAGGATGAACAAGCAACCTCAAAGACTAAATTTGTAGCTTCCAAAGATTGATTGGACTAAGGATCTAATTGATTATCTCTTAGGAGAGCATAAATTGCCCAAAATGAGTAAGAATGCAAATAGGAGTCGGCCCTGACTATGTCATTACAAGTTGTCCAATTTTAGCTCAAATTCTTCCAAAATTCAGCTGGTTAAGGGGGAATTCGAGGGAGTCTTGAACCAAGATTTTTCCCGCATGTAAATTAAATTTTTTTGTCACAACTTAGGCTTATGAACCAACCTTTGTATAACTCCAGATATTGCTTCTCAAAGTCATGTATGCACTGCTGGTTTTCATATTGCATATTTGAAGGGTGTTAAGGGCCTTGATATCCCAAATGACTCCAACTTGCTTCTAACTTGTTCCATTTGAAGGCCAACTCGATGAACCTTGATCCCAATATGTGGTACTACCCAAGGAACAACTAGAACAAGGCTAAAAGTCACCCCAAAGTTGATGCTTCAACTCAGACAAATTCTGGAAGCTTGTCAAGGAGGTTGCTTTGGGCTTCTTTAATTCATAACTCTCAAAGAGCTTGGACAAAAATGACTTAGGACTTTTGGAGGGCCTCTTGGCCTATCCGCAGAATGCTTGTTTATGTCCTTAATGCCTTGGGATCAACCTTGAAGTGAACCTCAAATTTGAGCTTACCTTAATTTTTCATGAGTTTGACTTGTTAGGAGAGGAATGACACTTGTGGTGAAATTGTTATCATAAGCTTATCAGTTTTTACCCTACCCCCATACGTTTCAATTAGTATACCATGCTTATAACTTTAGGCCCTATTCTTTTATGTGATGCAGTACGGTGTTGTAGCATAACTCACCATACCATTCAATATTCTTCCACACTTTACCACACTTTACCACAATCATTACAAATATATCTCCTCATTTTTCTCTTTTACTTTTCACATTATCTCTCTTTGCCTACCCACCTACCACAACTCACCACAATTCACCATACGTTCCAATGATTTCACCGCACCGCACCGCACCATCACCACACTCTGCCCACCGCACAAAAGAACAGAGCCTTAGTTTACTGATATTCATTGTACTAATGAACTCGTTGTTTCAGAAAAATAAGATAAAATATCATCAAGATTAGGTTGATTGTCATTGTTTTCAACAAAATTAGATCGAAAAACCATATCTTAGGGGAGAAAATCATCAAAACCATGTAATGTGTTTTGCTGTATATATTAGTGTGCTTTGGGAAATATATTTATGTGTTTTGAATGTGTCAATATGTTTAAGTGGGAGTACATAACTTTTTGTACTCCCGCCTAAGTTTAGTATACTGGAACTTATTAGTTTTTGTATTTGTTCCATAACACCAGTCGATTATTCCTTTTACGAATGTTTGAAAATAATTGTCCACTTTACTATATTAAACATATATTCTTCTCTTTTCTCAAAAAAAAAAAAAACAGTGCATTAAAATAGTGTTCCTTAAAAATTTTTATTTGCCATGAGAGGCTATCATTGTGGGACGAATGGAGTAGTAATATATCACCTGAGATGAAAAAAATAGGGTTTTTGGTTGAGAAAATCCACACTGAGGGCCTTGTGATTGAGAATAATCCAAAGTGACTTTTTGGCTGGTGGCAATCTATACTTATTCATTATTTTCTCGAAGCATCCCAGACTGAAATTCTGGCACCGGAATGCTGATGTGGCAACCGGAGGACGTGCCCTTTTAATTAAAAGCATGCCACGTCTATTTTTTTAATTCTATTTTATTGTTTAACGATAAAATAGAATTTAAAAAAAATGGATGTGACATGCTTTTAATTCATTGCTAATGTTTTTCCCCCATAATGTAAGTGCAAGGTGAATAATGTAAGTTAAACGATAAAATAGAATTTAAAAAAAAACTGACGTGGCATGCTTTTAACTAAAAGGGCACGTGCTACGGTTGCCACATCAGCATTCCAGTGTCGGAATTTCAATCTGGAATGTTACGAGAAAATAATGAATAAGTATAGACTGCTACCAGCCAAAAAGTCACTTTGGATTATTCTCAATCACAAGGCCCTCAGTACGGATTTTTCCCAGCCAAAAACCCAAAAAAATAATATCATCTTACTTTATTATTATTATTATTATTATTATTATTATTATTATTATTATTATTATTATTATTATTATTATTATCCTAACAATATGTAAATGTCAAAAGTGAAAAAATTACTGATGTATACCGGCGAGAGTGTGTTTGACCAAAAATTCGGGCAACCTGAACATAATCAACTATGAAATGGGACCACCAAAATACAATAAGTATGTCAATGGAACTACTAGAATATAATAACAATTTAAATGAGACCACTACTAGAATACAACTAAAATAATAATGTATGGATCAAACACACTCTCACCTATACACGTCAACAAATCACCGAGTCAGCACCACTTGACTCGGTAGTGTCCCAACAAAAATACAATTTTATTTATTTCTGGATCACCAGAATCCAAATTAGTAGTAAGAATTATTGCTGTCTAATTTGTGAAAGTAGATCTTATTAGAATCCAATTTCCTACATAATTGGAGCATCCAACCTATAACCAAACATTTTCATAATTCTCATGTGTTTTTTTTTTAAATTTTTTTTTATAGTTGGAAGCCAAAAAAGCTATAAAGTATCAAAGATGCTACAAAACATCTGCAAGACAGCAAAAACAGTATGGACAAAACCCAAAAAACCACAACAACTAAAGACAGCTACAAACACCTACAAATAGCAAAGAAACCACCCAAGAAGCAATTCACATCTTCTTGATTGGTAAAATCTTTAACCCACATGCCTTTCTCACCAAAGCCCTCTTTCGAGCAAGAACCGCTTCAAGAATCTTTAATTTGGATCCATCAACTTCCTCGACGCTTCAGAAATAGACGACTTATTCTTCCGAGAAGCTTCCAAGACTAACCTCCATTTTGATTTCAACACTGCCTTATTTCTCCTTTTACTCCTAGCACTGATCTTTGAAAGCACCATAACATAATCCTCAAGATCAGAAGAAATATCTGACACAGATTAAATCGATATTGTGTCTTCACTATCATTAGTAACATGATCATAAAGCACATCCTTAACCTTGTACGACCGCGAAAGTGGAGAAGAAAAATCACGAGAACCAAAAACATCATCAACAACCGACGAATGACCCCATTCTCATGTGTTTTGGAGGAGAATAGGACGTGTGGTTGTTACATTGAATTCTTCCAAAAAAAATATCTCCGTGGAAGCTCAACTTGTTCACGACATAGTAATAATTGGCTAAAAGCTACTTGTTCATCTACAAGCCACCATAGTGACATCTAACGAATTAACAGACTCAAAAACAAAAAAAGGAGCCCAATTTGACAAAACAATCATACTCATCTAAATTAAGGGCCCTGTTCTTTATAAACGTAGAAAAAGTGTAGGTACGGTGAGCTAATGTTAGGCCCGGTTATTTTGTACGGCTGGCCGCGGTATGATGTGATGTGGTATAATAGAACTGTAGTGGGCATTGTGGAATTGTGGTGGAATTGTGGTGGATTGTGATGAGTTTTGTTAATAATGATTGTAAATTGTGTTGGTAAATGTGAAAAAATAATTGGAAAAAGTGAGATGAAAAAGTAATTAGAAAAATGTAAAAAAGTAATTGGAAAAAGTTGAGTGTGGTCGGCTGTGGTAAATTGTGGTGGATTGGTATCTTATGGTGGATTGTGGCAAAGTGCGGTGTGTTGTGACACCGCAGCTAGTCGGTCGCATAAAAGAACAAGGCCAAAGAAATAAAATAGTAGAAGTATGTAAATGTCACATCATCTATTTCTTTTTTATTTTTAAATAAATTATGTGAATTAAATCAAAATTTTAAATATAAATTATCTAAACATATAACCTTATTCTTTTTTTTTTTATAGTAAAGTAAAGTAATCTCCATCCATTAGTGATAACAATGAATGAGTGGGTAAAGGAGTCTTGATGGGTTTTGAGGATTTGAAGTTGAAGTGGTGGAGAAGTTCATGAATGTATTTGGTTTGGGTCAAAAAAGGAATGTTCGGGGTACGAAGGACCTGAACACTAACGAAATAATGAAGATCACTAAGGTCCTTCATGGGGAATTGGGCAGCAAGAAGACAAATAATGTGGAAAAGGAAGGTAGAAGAGCTGCCAGTGAAAACTAATGTCGTCAACATCTAAAAGTAGAATTAAAGTGATATTTGAATGTCGATGGATAAACATAGAAGTGTCAATCTTGCTGCAAGTGAAACCCAAAGAAAGGAGAAAGTTGCTGAACTTATGGAACCAGGCTCGAGGAGCCTTTTGAAGTCCATATAGAGATTTATTGAGCTTGCAAACATAGGAACGGCGATCAACATCAACAAAGCCAGTGGGTTGTGTCATATACACCTCCTGTAACACCCCGAGTATGTGGTTAAAGTGTGGCTTAAAAAAGGATTGAAATGACTACTTATATCACCAAGGTGCACCTTCTTTTATGGTAGCTCATCCGTTGGGAACTTCTCAGTTAAGTGTGCTTGGCTGGGAGTAATTAAAGGATGAGTGACCTCCTGGGAAGTTGTCCCATGCAGCGTGTGAGCGAGGACGAAGCATGCTGGAAAGACTCGTAGTGATTTGTGGGGCCAGTCAGCGATACTTGAAGCAGTTTATCTGTAATGTTCGCGGCCCGAGAGGGGTCAGCGCACAGATGGTATCAGAGCGACCACGACCGCGAAATGCACTGGTGACGGAGAGCCATGAGCAGTCACCTAGCGGGGCAAAGATTCTGGATCGGATTGTGGCACAACGAGGACGTTGTGCGCTTAAGTGGGGGTGAATGTAACACCCCGGGTATATGGTTAAAGTGTGGCTTAAAAAAAGATTGAAATGACTACTTATATCACCAAGGTGCACCTTCTTTTATGGTAGCTCATCCGTTGGGAACTTCTCAGTTAAGTGTGATTGGCTGGGAGTAATTAAAGGATGGGTGACCTCTTGGGAAGTTTTCCCCGGCAGCGTGTGAGCGAGGACGAAGCACGCTGGAAAGACTCGTGGTGATTTGTGGGGCCAGTCAGCGATCCTTGAAGCAGTTATCGGTAATGTCCGCGACCCGGGAGGGGCCGGGGCGTTACACCTCCTCTGTGAGATCACCATGGAGAAAAATATTCTTCACATCGAATTGACGAATGACCCATCCTCTGATGAGGGCAATGGTGAGGACCACATGAATTGTGGTGTGTTTCATAACTGGGCCAAAAGTGTCGTGATAATCCAGGCCCTCTTGTTGTTCGAAGCCTCGAATGACAAGGCGTATCTTGCGTCTTTCAAGATTACCATAAGAACTAAACGTGTTCCTGTAAACCCACTTATAAGGGAGAAAATTCATGTTAGAACAGTAAGGTACCAAGGTCCATGTATTGTTCAGGACTAAAGCATTGAACCCTTCTCCCATAGCTTGATTCCATTCTGGATGTTTACAGGCCTTCGAATAACAAATGGGCTCATGCTCAGAATCACTAGAGGAAACAGTAGTGGCAAGGGAAAGAATATGTCGAGGTTTGATAATGTCAGATTTGGCGCGAGTTTGCATGTAATGGTGGTTACAGGGATAGATTTGAGCAAGAGACGATGGGGTTGAAGTAGTTGGAGAAGTTAAAGGGGGTGAGGGTGGATTAGATGGGGAGACTATGGAGTTGGGTCGAGAGGGATGGGGGTATCCTCAGGTTGGAAGAAGGCAAAAGGTTGGTCGATGTAGGAAGAGGGAGGGTCGGCTGATGAGAGTGTACTGGATGACTCATGAGGTCGGCAGAATGAGTGGGCTCGACCAAGGGAGTAGAGGTGGATGGGGAGTGTTGGGCTAGAGGTGGCTGGGTGAGAGGCATAGTGGATGAGGCCTGGATAGGTGAGGTAGTTACAATAAGTTTAATGGGAGATGTGAGGCAAGATTGGAGAGGAGGTGGGATGAAGGTAGAGTATGGGAAACCATCCTCATGAAATTGAACATGACGACTCACATATATATGCTCTGTAGATGGGTCAAGGCACTAATAGCCGTTATAATTTGGAGCATGGCCAATAAAAACACACCACTTTGATCGGGGAGCAAGTTTATGTTGAGGAGTGGGTATTGTGGAAAAACATTCACAACCAAATATATGAAGAAAGGAGTAATTAAGAGGTTTTCGAAAAAGTCTTCCAAAAGGAGATTTACTATCCAAGAAGGGTGTAGGTAAGCGATTTAATTACTAGATAGATTGAGGTGTAAACAACATCGACCCAAAATTTAGCTGGTAGTTTCTCTTGGAGAAACAATGTCCTATCCATTTCAACGAGGTGCCGATGTTTACGCTCAGCAACACCGTTTTGCTCATGAGTATGAAGGCAAGATTTTTGAAATAAAATCCCACACTTTTGAAAATGAGTTTGCAGGGATTTATTGTCAAATTCGCCCTATCCATCACTTTGGAAAATTTTGATTGTTTTATTAAAGAGATTTTGCGCAAGAGCCTCAAAAGCAACAACAATAGGGTAAACCTCCAACATATTTTTCATAGGAAAAATCCAGGTGTACCGGGTGCACTCGTCCACAAAACACACATAATAACGGTAACCAAGATTGGAAATAATGAGTGACTGCCCAACATCAGAGTGAATTAAATATAATGATGTGTTAAAACAATGCACCACAGTTGTAAAAGGCAATCGATGGGCTTTGCCCACCTTACAAGAGTGACACTTACTTAAATATCTAGAACTAGTAGAAATAAGCTTGTGTTTGCTAAGCTCATCGAGGACGTGAGACCCACAATGATCTAACGTAGAATGCAAGACAGCACCAAAAGCTCGAATAGCCACCAAGGCAACAGGAACAGAAAGGGCGATGAATTAGGTGCCTTGGTTATTGGTACCCTGCAAGAGAGTTGTCCCCATAGCTTTGTCCTTAAAATGCGCTGAAGATGAATTAAAATTAACCATACAATTATTGTCTTGACACAACTTATGAACTGAGAGCAAATTGTATTTAAGGTCAAGCACGTGCAAGACATTTGTTAAGACTAATGGCATAGAGGAGGTGGATAACACACTGTGTCCAATATGACGGATAGGTAGCTTGGTACCATTAACAACAATAACAGAGCCTGATCCATGATAAGGGGTTTTATAGACAAGAATACCTTCGGATGGCGTTATGTGAGTAGTGGCACCAGAATCTGGATACCAGGAAACACTATTAGCTTCACCGGACTATGTGGCAACAAGAGTTGTTGAGAAGATGGTGGAGGGGCTTGGGCAAGGTTAAAGCAACAAGGGCAAAAAGTTGTAGTGTGACCTAGATGAAAGCATAGTTGACAAACAATTTTGGGAGTAGAAGAAGAGTTAGCACCAACAAATGGGGAATATGTTGATGGAGCAGTAGTAGCAGCATTAACAATATGAGAACAAGAACCAGTAGACATATCTGATGCAAGTTGCTATCTCGGTTGAGGTCTGAGATGAGGAATGTGTTGGGCTGGAGGTCCTACGACCTCTGTTCGGTTTGCGGTCTCGGCCATGCCCCTTGCCTCGTAGGGGTTGATTGTCACACCATTTGGTGGAGGACACTTGTAGAGGGCGTCTTGGGTGACTAACAAATGAAGCAGGTGGACTTTGTCATCTAGAGTGAGTAGAGTGGTACGCTGCTAAGGCTTGGTGATCAACCAAGGATGTTTTCTCACTCACAGATGAAGCAGGTTGACTTTGTCATCTAGAGTGAGTAGAGTGGTGAGCTGCTAAGGCTTGGTGATCAACCAAGGATGTTTTCTCACTCAATTAGTTAACTCGTTGCTCATACAAAATAAGTTTGATGCGCAATTCATCAAAAGTAATATTTCCACCAAAGTATTTTGCAACAATATTAAAAAATTCGCAATCATGGCCACCATTGAGGCCGGAAATAGTATGTTGCACTAATTCTTGATTATTGACAGGAGCATTAATGGCAGTAAGGGAGTTGGCGATTATCTTAATGTCGCGGAGATAAGCCTCCATGGACTGTGATGTAGACTTCACAATATTGTAAAGACGACTTTTAAGCTCCATCGTCTAAGCAACACTTGCAGTAAGGAAGTGATTATGTAACCTGGCCCAAATCTGATTGGAGTGTTGTAAGTCTCGTATCTCAATATTATTATTGTGGGAGACAGATGCAAAGAGCCAAGACCTAACTTGTTAGTCAGCACGGAGCCATGGTAAGAAATCCGGATATAAGTGAGATTGCCTAGTTGAGTCAGTAACATATAATGATGGTGGAGGAATTGTCCCATCAACAAACTCGAGCAAGTTATGGGTTATGAGATGTGCAATGAACTATTGACGCCTTGTCAAATAATCTTCGGATCCCTACAGTGGCTCTCAGGCTATATAAGTAATATTGGGAATGAAAGAAATGACAGGGGTAGGAGTACCGAAACCCCCGGAGCCGTTAGACCCGAGTGTAAGGGCAGCCATGAGAGATTCAATCGTTGGGGTTGACTGGGAATGTGAGTTGGCTTGGGATACACCAGACATAGAACCATTATTTTCCGGCAAGTTTAAGGTTTGGTGATTGCCATGGTAGGAGAAAGGTGGCAACTTGGTGTGGTGGTGTGACTGTCACTAAGGATTCGAGGGGTGCAAGGAGCTGGTGGCGACCGGGAGCGCGGCAGCGGTGTTGGTAGGCTGGGCAGGGCAGGGGTGGTTGGTACGAAGGAGAGAGAGATGGAGGACAAGTCGAGGAGCTAGGGTTGTTTGTGGCTGCGCAAGACTAGGCGGGTGGTAGAGGGCAGCGAACGCAATGGGGGGGAGGTGAGGGCTGATGTCGGGTGGTGGGTACAACACTGGTGAGTGGTGGCGGCGGAGTCACTGGCGGCGTATACGGTTCCGAGATGGTGGAATCAAGCCCGAGACAGGTTGTTCTTCTTGGAGTCGTCGCCGCTTCCATAAATTTCACCGGAATCTCAGAGTAGGGTTTGCTACGCATTGTGAACTGTTGCGACATTGTAATTTGTATGGACTGTCGGGCATTGTTTGTGCCGTGAACACCAAAAAAAGTTGAAGAAGAAACTGAGCTGTAATTTTATGAAGCAAAGAAAATAATAATAATAATAATAATAATTTTAAAGTTTTTGGGAACATTCTTGCTCTAATACCATGTGGAACCATTTCAACCAAAAGCTAAGCTGATAATTGAAGGTCTAGTCATAGTTTTTATACTTTTTTTTTATCTACTTTTCGCATTCTCTGCTCATCTACCACATTAATCACACCTTCCATAAATTTCATCATGTCATTTCACACATCACCGCACTTTTCACAATTTCACCATACAACATCATTTCCACATCTTACCAACCACACAAAAGAATAAAGCTTTCCAATATTTTGGAACTAGAATTGCATATACTCTAAATCATTCCTAAATGAAATTCACATGTTCCATATTTTCTTACTTTTTATTGGTGGAAAAATATTTTTTCCTTTTTCATTATACTTCAATAATACATGTTGTGCGTGGTAAATTAGGATAATGACAAATATTTATTTAAAATTTCGAGCTGGAATTCCTTCTATTATAGAAAATAAAGAAATGAATGTTGAAAAATTTCAAAAATTAGATGATGTGTTAAATGGACTCCACCAAAAATTAAAATAACGAAATGTCATGGTAAATACTCAAAGCGGAAGGCTAACTTTGCAGTACATCATCTTACTCGGGTTGTCCCCAGTCAGAACAAGTATGGACACGGGTGTGCACTGATCATGTTTATAGCTATGTACCTATCCATAAGCTCAATTTTCATTAATTGAATTCATATTTATAGTTACTCCCTCCGTTCTATATTAATTGACCAAAATGCTATCTTTGGCTAAGAATCTTTTATATCATTTTTTGTTAAAAAAATTACAAAACTATATTAATATGATAATACTTTTCGTTATGAATCTAATGATGATACTTTCATATATTAGAACATTGTATGGAACGAAGGGAATATGGGTGTTTGGCTACCCAGCTTTTTAGGTAGCTTTTAGTTTTTTGGATAGTTTTTAGCTTTTTGACCAAGGTTAAAAAGCTACTTGAGGTGTTTGGTAATTAACTTTTTATATTAGCTTTTTGGATCCAAAAAAACTAGTTTTCAAAAGCTACTTGATGAAGCTTTTTGAGGTAGCATTTCACAAAAAACTATTTTACCAAACATTTTTCCTGCAATCAGCTAACCCAAACAGCTAATGTCAAACAGTTAATCCAAAAAGCAGTCAGCTACCAGCCAATTGGTTGCCAAACAGGGCCATAGTAGTGCTTATGCTTATCTACAAACTCAATTTTGATTACTCCCTCCGTCCCAAAATATTTGTCCACTTTGATTTAGCGCGCATTTTTAGGAAAATCAACAAATTAGTCTCCATTAGCAATAAAATATTAATAATACCCTTAGTTTTAAATTCAAAACTATTATTTATACTTTCCCTCTCATATTTAAATTCTTTTAAAATTCAAATTAAGGGTATTTTAGTAATTTCAAGAAAATAAAAGTTTCCATTTTAGGAAAGTGGACATAATTTTGGGATATCCAAAAATTGAATAGTGGACAAATAATTTGGGACGAAGGTAGTAATTTAAATGGCTTTTCCTTCCATAAAAAGAAAAAGAAAAATTTGCTGACAAGACTGCATGAGTTGAACACAATCGTGACAAAGCCTCAGCAGAAGAACTTCACAAGCCATTTGCCAGACTTTGACCACAAACAAGACAGCATACAAATGGTATACTACTATACATCATAGACATAAGACATCATAGATATTAGATTCATAGTTCATCAACTGTACAGTCCCCCCAGAATTGCAGAGTTTACCCAGGTAAAAAACACCTTGTTTTCTGGGCCTCTTGGTGCCAAAACTGTCCTATTCTGAACAAACAAACACCACATGCAAAACTGGTAAAATAGCAAGAACAATGGAATAGCATTGATTGGGGGAAAAAAATATTAACTAACATTGCATGAATTTCTTTTTATATGACTCCAGTTAGTAGTAGTAATCAATAATTGGACATATCAGAATCAGATCACTTGTAACCATACATAAAATTTCCTTAGTTCTAATCCCTTGTTGCAGGGCCTAACAAACACTCCCTACTACTTCAACTTCAAATCTCGAATCAATCAATCAATCAAACCCAGGGCGATGGCCGGAGACAGACTTGCACCTCATGTTCCTCCGGCACGGCGTGCTGTTTGGGGACCATGATCTCGAGCACGGTCCCTGTCTCGTCGCAGTATGCTTCCAGCTTGGCGTCGTCTGGGATTCTGGTTGTCAGCGGGATCTCCCGGACGAATTCCCCAGGGGGGCAGTGCTCGGGGGTCGGGTCGGTCAGCCTGAACGTCCGCCCGTGCCTCTTGATCAGAGGCGAGCACGCTGTACTAACACATGCCACCTTGACAACTCCGTAGGACAGGGTGTTCTTCCATGTTACCCGGACTTTTTGGAGATCGGCAAAGGGCAGGCTGACAATGATCAGGAAACCCTTGTCGTCCTCGTAGATGGTTTTGGCTCCTGTCACGGGGCCCGACACGTTCTTCATCACCCCGGTGAACTCGTTCAGCCATTGGGGTGGATTGGTGGGATGGGATTCCACATCTATAACACCGTCGGATTGGGAGCTAATTTGCAAGAAGCCATTGTCACTAGGGTAACCATTAGAGTATCCATTAGGGTTACCATTAGTGTAGCCGTTAGAGTAGCCATTAGGGTAAAGGTCTTTCTTTGGCTTCTTCGCGGGGGGATGCGAATGATCCACCGCCACCTTGGCAGGAGTTGAGAAATTCAGCGCTGTATCGGGCGGCGTTCCCTTTCTCTGGTGCCCAATTTCAAACTCCATAGGTGGGAGATTCCTCCAAGTCCCGAAATCACTCGCCTCGTCTGGCAACGAGAAGTTCAGATCCCGGCCTGTGAGCTCCCTCCACCTCTTCTTCTCAGCCTCATCCAAACCCTTGAAATCGGGACACCGAACCAATTCAATCCCATGAACGCACTGCGGATTAGACAACCCTCGGTAGTGCTTCCTCTGCATCTTATGAGACCTTACAAACCCACGATCGACGCTAAATGGAAACGGGCGCTCCCCCTGCCTGGAGTGCCCGTTCATGAAACTCCTCAACTGCATCTTCCCCAACGAGTTATCCGGCCTCTCCTTAAACACCCACATGTAGATGTTCTCCATATCATGCTGCACCAAGAAAGCATCAAGCTTCAAATCCGACTTGTCAAACCCCGTCCAACCATTCGAATCCCTCGTGATCTTACACTTCGACCCCTCCTTCAACACGGGCTTGAAGTAGTAATTGAAGAAGAACCAAGCACCCCATATAGAATCCACACGCTTGGCGCATTTTCGTCCCGATTTGGGGACAGGCACAATGGTCTCTGCCTCGTGAAATTGAGGGCCAAGGCCGACATCCAAAATCTCACAACTGTCACTCCACAATTGAGGGGGCACACTGAGTTCTACAACAGACAAGGGAATTGGGAGGTTAATGTCGGGAGGACCCGATTGAAGAACAGACCGATTCGCAGCATCCCGCTCTGATTCATCATGGGAGGAGGAGCTTGAATCCATGGACAATACTGTGGAAGGGTGGTAGTTCTCAATGGATAAGGTGGTTAATAGGGTTTCTCCCATATTGTTGTTTTTTTCAATCCGGCTAGAATTCAGTTTTCACCCAATATGTCTAAATCTAGGGTTTCAAGTTTCAGCAGACTTCACACCAAATTACCAACATAATCACCCCCTTTTTTTCTCGTTCCCAATCAAATTGCTGAAATACCCACAAAGTATATATCGGTAGAAACTAAAATAAGATTTCCCCCGAATATATCCGAATCTAGGGTTTCAAGTTTCAGCACAATTCACAACAAATTCCCAACATAATCACTCCACTTTTTTTTCTTTTTTCGCTCCTTCCCAATCAAATTGGTGAGATACCCAGAAAGTATGTATGGCTAGAAACTAAAATGAGACAAAACCCAGTAAGGAATTGAGATGGGTAGGGTTAGAAAAGCGGAACCCATCGTCTGTAATTGGAAAAAAGGAACAAGAATTGATGAATTTGAGAAACGAAAGTGCAGGTATAGGTACAATGAGGGGAAGAGGAATCAAATGAAGACATGAACAAACCACAGGATCTCATGAAGATTCGGCGAGGAGTATCGGATCAAAGAGATCAAATCCATAAAACCCCAGAAAAAAAAGGGGGAACAAACACAGAGAAAGAGAAAGAGAAAGAGAAAGAGAAAGAGAGATTCAAGTTTTTACCGAATGAAAGAGAGATTCCAAGTACGACATTGATGAACAGCAATCATGTTAATGTTGATGAGGGTGAATACGAGGAGAAAAGAGAGGGATTTGAAGGAGGAAAAATGGGGGAAACGGGGAAGATTATTAGTAATGGTGGGAGGGTGAAAAAGAGCCTGCACCAGTTGAGCCTTGTAGGGGGTTGGGTTGTGTTGTGAGAAGGGACAATTGACGGCAACACCTGCGTTCTAGGAAAACACCTCCCACACTTTTATTTGTTTAATTTTTGTGTTTTTGGACTTTTCAGTTTTCAGTTTTGAGTTTCTTTGAATTTGAATAATAATCGAAATACCTTATCTATTGCAGGTTGGTTTTCATATGATGATACATACACTACCGTCTACCGTAGTCCGTAAAAGTGCCGCCGCTTATGCTGAGGATGCTCCTCACGACGAAAGTCTACTGTAAACTTGTACTCCCTCATTTCCATGCTACTCTTTAAAAATAGGATTATTGGACATCTATAATATCAATTTTGGGGTATTGGAAACTAATAATACAAATTATTTTCTTGGACACTAAGAAGATTAATTATCGCATATATTTCCTCCAATAGAGATGCATCGAGAGTTGTTATAGTTTTAACTCATCGGAAAGATGACGTGGTTCCATGATGTGTGACATGGAAGGCAAAGATTTGGTAGAAAATGTTTGCGTGGACACTAACATGTCTTCCATGTCACGTATTATGGAACTACATCATCATTTCGATGAGTTAAAATCATAACAATTTGACGGTGTACTGTTATAGGAAAATAGGTCAATAGTTCATACTGCTAGTGTGCAAGAAAATAGTTTGTATTATTAATATCCAATACCTCCAAAGTTGGTATTATTGATGTCCAAAAACCCTTAAAAACATAGTACGTCCGTCCCTAAATAATTATCCATTTGACTAAATTTTGACCGTTGATTATTCACAAATTACAATGAGTTATAATATAAAATTAATAATATTGTAATTTTCAGTACTATATTTTCTAATGGTGATAATTTCATATTGTAACTCATTGTAATTTGTGTGTAATCAACGGTCAAACTTTAGTCAAATAGACAATTATTTAGGGACAGAGGTAGTACTATTAATTGTCGTCTTTAAAAAATATTACCTCTGTCTAAAAATATTTGTCATTAGACTAGATTTTGATCGTTGATTATTCAAAAATTATAATAAGTTAAAATATGAAATTACCGTCATTAGAAAAACAATTTACTAAAAATTACAATGACAGTAATTTTATATTGTAAATTATTATAATTTGTGAGTAATTAATGATCAAAATTTAATTAAATGAAAGATATTTTGAGACAGAGATGGAGGTAGTACAAATTATGCAGTCAAATTTTAAAATTTTGATTATAAGTTTCTCAATATATATAATAATTTATTATATTAAATTACTTTCTTGGTCCTATATTAATTGTCATTTTGTTGAATGTCATAATTTTCAATGTCACTCTTTGACAATTTCTAATATAATATGTTATTAGCAATTGCAATATTATACTTTTCTGATTGTAATTTTCATTATGAATATAATGATAGTAATTTTATATAATAAGTCATTATATACTTTGAGTAATTTATGGTCAAAATTTTTGATATTATTTTGCATGTTTTCCAAAGACGATAATTAATATGGAAAAGAGATCGTACTACTATTCGATTCCTAATGAAAACTAGTATCCTAAAAGTATAATATCACAATTGTTGATAAAATATTGTGTAAAAAATTATCAATAAAATACTAACATTGGAAACTGTAACAGTCAATTAAGAGACAATTATGAAACAGAGGGAGTAATTGTCTGTCTTTAAAAATTGTGCAAGTGCAATCAAACGTCTAAAATTTTGATTATAATTTTTCAAAATATACAATTATTTGTTATATAAAATTAGCATCATTAGATTTTAGACGGGGAATTTTATCATAAAAATATACTATTACAATTATTAATAAAATATTATATAAAAAATTATCCATTAAAAAGTGACATTGAAGACCATAGTCAACTAAGTGACAACTTGACAATTAATATGGAACAGAGGGAGCAATTTATATTAATTGGAGGAAAACTGGATTCTAATAATCACTATTTATGACAATTTGACGACAATAATCTCTATTTTTTTGTACGTCAATAGCACAAAAAAAATAAATAGTATTTCTTTGGTACCAAATCTACCTTCTTATTTTTCTAGTTTTTGTCAAGGTTGTCCCAGTAAAGGTCATGAAGTATAGTTACTGAAATAATTTTTAAATTATTTATTTTGAGAATTTGAGAAATCATTACGATTTTTAAAGAATAAAATAGGTAAATCATAAAAATTAGAAAAAATCAAAAAAATTGGGACGAATGTTATAAATACACTAAAATTCGGGGGAAGTATTGTGCTCTGTTTTTTTTTTTTAAAAAAAATTTATAGTAACTTATCCATTATTACTCAAACGAGGGAACATGTCATTCCGGGCCAGGTCTGAGGCTTCCTCAGGTCCCTCCTCCAACCAAATTCTAACAGTCAAATCAAAATGTTGGAGGTGAGCGAGAGAGTGTGACCTTATTCCCTGCCCTAAGAACATGATGTTATGAAATAACATTAAATTTGCTAGCTAATTTAGGATTTCTTCTATGATTACTCCCATTGAGTTGCACCCCTTGAAACCTGCCTTGAGTTTGTCAATAAGAGATAGGTTATCACTTTCCACCATGAGCGATTGGAACCCCATGCCCCAAGCAGTCTGTAACCCAAATAGACATGCCTCTTCCTCCTCGGTATCAGTCGTGGAGAATCCAGGTGTTTGTTTTGTTCCCGCCGCTGCTACAAGGACTTCAGAGTCCTGTATGACAAGTCCCCAACCCCTACCCCATTCTCCCAGTTTGGTAGCGTCGAAGTTCTATTTCCAGAGCCCAGAAGGAAGAGGTATCCACGTTGTTGCATGCTGAGTTTTGAGTGAGGGCGTCAATGGGGGTAATGAGAGGAACTCCTGGAGCCTGTCACGGGCTATGTTGACCGACATCGTAGCCGGTGTGTGTCTGTTCGCGATTAGCATTTTATTCTGGGAGTTCCAACACTGCCATGCCACCATGATGAACCACCATTTCTTCTCCTCATCCAGCTCCTCAAAGGCTTTGTAGATGTAATCCATTGTTGAAGTATACGGGGTGGCCCATAGGCTTTCCTCGACTCCACTGACCTCCCAAATAGCCATCGCATTGGGACATTGGAAAATGCTATGGACATTCGTATCCAATGTACATCCACAAATATTGCATTGGTCGTCAACTGTCTTGATCCATTGGGCTACTGCCCCCGCTAAAGGGAGAACTTCTTTAGAGAGTCTCTAGCAGAATGATTTTATCTAAGGGAGAAGTTTAAGGCTCCATAATTTCTTCTAAAAGGGTATGCAATTTTGGGTGCTAGAGCTCGAATTATTGGCAAGTTTTCGCTCCATTGGCACATGGTACCTAGTTCGCATGCTATATTCACCATATTTTGTTTCGTTCCATGTCAACCTATCATTCTGTAACGTAGGACACAAATGAACAAAGGTAATAGCCTCAACATCTCCGAGTGCAAGAGCCTCCAAATGGCTTGGATGGTCCAAGTACCTTGTTAGTATCGATCAGCTCCTTGACTTGTAGGGGCGCTTGCTGTGATGGCTTCGGCATAAATACCTTGAAAGATGGACCTTGATTCCTTGATTGAGCCATTTGTCTTCCCAAATATGGATTTTGCTGTCATCGCCTACAACCCATCGTAGTCTTTCTTGAACGACTCCCCTTGCTTCATGAATATTCCGCCAAGTATAACTTAATCTCAGCCCCAATCGGGCTTGGAAAATATCCCCATTCGGATAATACTTAGCTCTTAATAGTCTCGTCACCAGGGTGCCGGGGTGCTTGTAGAGGCGCCAAATGTGTTTCCTATGGAGGTAAATATTGAACTCTTCTATGCTCTTGAATCCCAATCCCCCTACACTTTTGCTTGCACACAGTAAGTCCTTATTCAGCTAATGCATCTTCCTTACCCTAGCTTGGCCCCCTCCAATTTCTCCAAATCACCCTCTGGATGTCATTGCAAAGGGAGGATGGTAATTTGAAGGTACCCCAATAGTGTCTTGACCTCCCGAGTCTGACTTTCGGTTGCTTTACAAAACAAAATTGTGTCATCCGCAAACAGAAGGTGAGAGACGATGGGTGCTTCTCTACAAATTTTAACACCTTGAAGCGAGCATGTGCTAACTGCGTTTCTCAAGAGGGTAGATAGACCTTCAGTCACAACAATACAAAGGAAGGGCGAAAGTGGGTCACCTTGCCACAATCCCCGGGAGGGGGTCTGGGAGCCTATGAGACAGCCGTTGATAAAGAAAGAAAAGGTAGGAGATTTGACAAAGTGCATGATCGTGTTGATCCATGCCTCACAAAAACCCAATCTGGACATAATATGCCGCAAGAAACTCCATTCCACTCTATCGAAAGCTTTTCGCATGTCAAGCTTAATGGACATATGTCTGTTGTTCCCTGCGCAACAATGGATATGGTGGAACACCTCATAGGCGACGAGGATGTTATGACTGATGAGTTACCCTTGACAAACCCAATTGGAGCTTCTGAGATAACCTCTGACATGATATTCTTCGGCCGATTCGCAAGTGTTTTTGTAGCAATTTTGACGAAGACATTAGCCAAATAATTGGCCGGAAATCGACCACCGACGTTAGATGCTTAGTTTTGGGGATGAGGGTGAACAACGTATGATTGAGGCCTTCAGAAAAACACTACAGGATGGAATCCTAGAGAAGACCGTTCATTGCGATCGTTCATTGAACGATCGTATTTTTCGAACGGGCGACCGTTCATTTTGCGACCGTACATTGCACGGTCGATATTTGTGACCGTTCAATGAACGGTCGCAAAATTTGTGACAGTTCAATGAACGGTCGCAAAATTTGTGACCATTCAATTGAACGGGACGATCGCAAATTTTGCGATCGTTAATTTAAACGGTCGCGCGTTTGTTATTAATTGCCAGATCGAAACCCCCATTCCTATTTCCTAATTTCCTCATCTCTCTCTTTCCCCATTCTCTCTCATCTCACCGATTCCCTCTCTTTCTAACTCTTCTTCTTCTCCATTCCCCTAAACAGTCAAACCGATCTCCATCACATTCTCTTTCTCGTCACATGAATTTCGACATGCAACACTGTAAGGCCCTGGCCCTTCCCGGGCCACAGACATTACCGATAACTGTTTCAAGGATTGCTGACTGGCCCCACAAATCACCACGAGTCTTTCCAGCGTGCTTCGTCCTCGATCACACGCTGCCTAGGAAAACTTCCCAGGAGGTCACCCATCCTAAGATTACTCCCAGTCCCAGCCAAGCACGCTTAACTAAAGAGTTCCCAATAGATGAGCTACCATAAAAGAAGGTGCACCTTGGTGTTATATGTTGTTATTTCAAACCCTTTAAGCCACACTTTGATCACATATTCAGGGTGTTACAATCACCCCCACTTAAGCGCACAATATCCTCGTTGTGCCACAATCCACTCCAGAATCTTTGCCCCTCTAGGTGACTGTCCATGGATCTCACGTCCACTGGCGCAACTCACGGTCGCGGGTTGGCTCTGATACCATTTGTAACGCCCCGACCCCTCCTAGATCGCGGACATTACCGATAAGTGCTTCAAGGATCGCAGACTGGCCTCACAAATCACCACGAGTCATTCCAGCGTCTCCGTCCTCGCTCACATGCTACCTAAGAAAACTTCCCAGGAGGTCACCCATCTTGAGACTACTTCTAGCCAAGCACGCTTAACTCAAGAGTTCCCAACGGATGAGTTACCATAAAAGAAGGTGCACCTTGGTGATATAAGTAATCATTTTAATCCTCTTAAGCCACACTTTATCCATATATTCAGGGTGTTACAATCAACCCCACTTAAGCACACAACGTCCTCGTTGTGCCGCAATCCACTCCGGAATCTTTGCACCGCTAGGTAACTACCCATGGATCACCTGTCCACTAGCGCAGCTCACGATCGTGGGTCGGCTCTGATACCATATGTATCATCCCGATCCTTCCCGGGCCACAGACATTACCAATAACTACTTCAAGGATTGCTGATTGGCCCCACAAATCATCACGATTCTTTCAAGCGTGCTTTGTCCTCGCTCACACGCTGCCTAGGAAAACTTTTCAGGAGGTCACCCATTGTAAGACTACTCCCAGCCAATCACGCTTAACTGAAGAGTTCCCAACAGATGAGCTACTATAAAAGAAGGTGCACCTTGGTGTTATACGTTGTTATTTCAAACCCTTTAAGCAACACTTTGATCACATATTCAGGGTGTTACAATCACCCCCACTTAAGCGCACAATGTCCTCGTTGTGCCATAATCCACTCCATAATCTTTGCCCCGCTAGGTGACTGCCCATGGATCTCACGCCCACTGGCGCAGCTCACGGTCGCGGGTTGGTTCTTATACCATCTGTATTTTAATCCTTTTAAGCCATACTTTATCCATATATTTAGAGTGTTACAATCAACCCCACTTAAGCACACAACGTCCTCGTTATGCTACAATCCACTCCAAAACCTTTGCCCCGCTAGGTGACTACCGATGGATCACCTGTCCACTAGCGCAGCTCACGGTCGCGGGTCGGCTCTGATACCATCTGTAACACCCTGATCTCTCCCAGGCCACGGACATTACAAATAACTGCTTCAAGGATTGCTGACTGGCCCCACAAATCACGACGAGTCTTTCCAGCATATTTCGTCCTCGCTCACACGCTGCTTAGGAAAACTTTCCAAGAGGTCACCCATCCTGAGACTACTCCCAGCCAAGCACGCTTAACTGAAGGTGCACCTAGGTGATATAAATAGTCATTTCAAACCCTTTAAGCCACACTTTGATCACATATTCAGGGTGTTACAAACAAAAAAGTAGGAAGATCGAGAGCCTCCATCTAAACGTTCAAGGGAAGCGATCGAACGATTGAGCTTTGTGGAAGAATTGAGCAATTCAAGTATAAAAGGGGAGTAGAGAAGCTGAAGGTGTAGACGGTGTGAAATATTTCGTTTTTAGGTTTAGGGTTTAGGTTAAATTTAATTTTGGAAGTTTAATTCAGATTTTTGTTATTTAACATCTTGTAACCGGATCTTACATTTGTGTAATCAGAGCTGGATTTTGATACATTCACAAGTTTAGTACATATTTTGGGTTGATTGTTTCTCGTTTCTTGTTTCTTATTTGCGTAATTTTGGGTTTATCTTGATTTTATGGGGATGTTTTATTCAATTTTTTATGTCCATGTTCAAGTTTCTGGGTTTAATATGTCGGGTTGCTTGATTCATGTTCGTTTTTCGCTTCTCCCTTGTTCTGGATCTAGTTTCAATTTCTTGGTTGGATTGTAATTGGGTAATTGTTCCGAGTAATTTTGATTGAAAAAAAATTCGGAACTGGGTGACCGTTTACACTTAACGGTTGCTAGT
Organism: Portulaca oleracea; assembly: GCA_029582165.1. Lineage (NCBI taxonomy): Eukaryota > Viridiplantae > Streptophyta > Magnoliopsida > Caryophyllales > Portulacaceae > Portulaca > Portulaca oleracea. The sequence continues at coordinate 40,839,784 of CM055872.1, read as the reverse complement.
TAGCGACCATTAATTTAGTGACCGCTCAATGAACGAGTCACAAATTTTGTGACCGTTCAATTGAACGGTCACCATTTTTGCGACCGTTAATCTTAGTGACCGTTCAATGAACGGTTACAAATTTTTGACCGTTCAATTGAACGATCACAAAATTTGCGCGCCTCTCGCATTTACTATTGAGAGGCAATCGAGTGAGCGATCGCGCCTAGTCGCACCGCTTAAGTTTAATCGCGACCGTTTCAAAACGGTCTTATTTTGACAACCTTCTTGTAGTGAAACTCCCATCCATTCTAGATATCAATCACTGCGTTTGCAACGTTATGACCTATGATATGACAAAATTTTTGGTTGAAATACGGGTTGAAGCCATCCGGCCTTGGGGATTTTCCTGGGTGCATTTGAAACATCGTCGCTTTGATTTCCTCCTGGGTGTATGATTGGGTGAGGAGCTCGTTCATTCGCCTGTCACCGTGCCCTGGACAAATTGGAGCACTTCATCCGCCTCCACTGTTCCATCAGATGTAAATAGTTCTCCATAATAATCAAGGAATAGTTTTTCAAAGTCATCTACCGAGGTAAAAACATTGTCGTCCAAGTCCTCCGGCCTGGAGATAGTGTTTGTCTTTCTACGAGCCGAGGCCTTCCGATGAAGCCATCTCGAGTTTTGATACTAATCTTGAAGTGGAGCTGGTTGGAGCTCTTGGTGAAGCTGTTGAGACCTACAAGCAGGAGCAATTTGTTAATACTAATCTTGAGATAATTTAGGTTAATCAATCTAAGATTGTGACTAATGATCCTCTAGTGGAGGAAGACCACATCATAGCCAGAGATCATCCTAGAAGGGAGATTATGAGGCAACCCAAATACATGGGCGATGATGCATTGGCGACTTACACGCTGAATGTTGTAGAGGAAACTCCTAGGAGTGATGAGCCTTCTACCTATTAGGAGACCATCTTTTGTCCTAGTGCTTATAACTTGATCGTAGTTGTGCAAGAGGAGATGGAAAGTTTGCAAAAGGGACATATATGGGATTGAGTTTTGTGAGTTTCCTAAGGGGCGACAGGCTCTTATTGCCAAGTGGGTGTAAAAATTGAAGAAGGTATTCTTGACGTCAACCAAAGAGAAGGAAATAACTACAACGAGGTATTTTACCCAATTGTTATGCATACGTCAATTTTTACTTTGCTCTCTTTCGTTGCTCTATTTCACCTGGAATTGGAACAACTGTATGTGAAGATAACGTTCTTTCATGGTGATTTGGAGGAGGAGATCTACATAAGATAGATAGGGGGTTTTACTCCGAGTAAAGAAGGACAAGTGTGCATATTAAAGAAGTCCTTGCATGGACTCAAGCAGGCACCCGAGCAATCGTATAAAATGTTTAATACCTTTATGATTGGATCAGGGTACACTAAGAGCAGATATGATAACTACGTATACTTTAGACAATTTGATAATGAATCGTTTGTTTGCTTACTTCTTTATGTTGATCACATGTTGATAACATCCAGGGTTGTGTCACTAATCAATAAGTTGAAAATTCAACTCCACCAAGAGTTTGAGATGAAGGACTTTGTTGCAGCAAAGAAAATTTTAGGCACGGGGATCCAGAGAGATCGAAAATCAGGGAAGGAAGAGTATCTGAAAAAAGTGTCGAAGTTCAACATGTGAAACTATGAGACAATTTCTACTCCCTTAAGTGTTCATTTTAAACTATTTAGTGATTGTTGTTCTAAACTTGAGTTGAAAATTGAGAAGATGTCCCACGTTCCATATGCTAGTTTAGTTGGTAGTCGGATGTATGTTGTGGTGTGCGATAGATCTGACTTATCATACGCTATTAGTGTGGTAAGTAGATATATGTAGAATATTGGAATGGAAGATTAAGAAGGTGTGCAATGGATCCTTCGTTATGTGAAGGGAACTTAAACAAGGGCTCAATGTATGACAAAGGTAGGCCATCAATGACTGATGCTGCAAGCCATGTCGATGTTGATTATGGTGGAGATCTGGACATGAGGGGCTCTATTTTAGGATATACTTTCATGTTGTGTAGTGGTGTAGTATCTTGAAAGACATTGCCTCAATCAATAGCCACTCTTTCTACTATTCACGCTAAGCATATAGCTGTTGTTGAAGGTGTGATCCTACTTGGTCGAGGGGCTTGTATCGAGTTTGGTGTGTTGCAGGGTTTGATCATGGTGTATTTAGATAGTCAAAGTATTGTACATCTTTCCAAGAATAACGCTTATCACTGGAAGACCAAACATATTAGTGTCAAATACAATTTCATCAGAGATATTGTTGCTGCAGGAGATATTGTTGTTATGAAGGTTTATACTTTTCAGAATCTTGCATATATGTTGATTAAGCCACTTACTCTTTCTAAGTTTGAGCATTACTTGGAGTTCGTGGGAGCTTACTACATATGAAAGCCTTTTAGGGTTGTGCCTTACAGAGGGGCATGATGGCGATGACGATCAAGATAATTGGATCGAGATGTTGGATTTTAATCTTCAAAGTCAGTTCTACTGGCAGAAGCTTTTCTGTTGAAATTTGAGATTTAATGCACTTCAGAAGAAGGTTAACTATAGTATGGATGTCATAGTTAATAGTGTCATATTAGCCAATGAACATATAAGGGAGAAACAACCAACCACTTATCGACAACCCTTTTATAACATGCTTCAAGTCTTTCGAAAACTTATGTAAGATGAGTGTAATATGGATAGTAAGCTATTTACTATAGTTAACATGTTAAGCTTCAAATATTATTTTAACATGCCCTTAAATTAATATTTGAACTTTGAGTTTGCAAATCAATTCCCAACATGAAGTTGAAAGATGTTTCAAAATGAAAAGGGTAAGGTAGTTGTATATGTGAGATTGTACTACTTGCCATTAAGACCTTATATTAAGATATTGCATTTATGCATAAAAAAACACTTCACAATATTGTAGACAAATATATGATATCGAACTTAATAAAACTCTATCAAAGTGATATCGTAACACCTGTAAAACAAAAGGGGATTATAAAGCAAAGCACCCATAAAACAAGGCGGTAAACAAACTCCCATAATTAGAGGTAATAAACCTAAAAATGACAGTGACAAAAGCATTGCAAGTGAAACATTGAGATTTATTATTGATCAAAATTGTCATTTACAAAAAGGTCGTTTCAGTAAATTCAAGTTGGCTATTTTGTTGTGGTTTTTAACCAAGAAGACCACTGTTGTCTGAAGTGTAAAATTTAATCTACATCAAAATTTGACACGCTTACAATGTAAAGAAAATTTAGATTAAATAGATTTATATGTTCGTAATATAAAAGCCTATGTAACAGTGAAATGAAATTTTCTCACTATTAATATAACGTTGAGGTAATGAAATTTTCCAGACTGATTTGCTTTCCTTGTTTTTGGCATGTTTCATGATACTACGCTCTATCCATATTCAATTGTAAGGAATGTCTGTCGTGCACTTAGACATACTTATTTCGGTTGAATAAAATGGACTAAATATCTCTCTCGTTGTCTTTGTTTCTCTCTCTATACTCTTTAATTTCTTTTCACCTTTGTAGAGTGATGAGTCGAATTTACATTGCATAATAATGTGACACTTATATGGTCGAAAATTTGCCAACCACTACAAATGCTTTAAGAATTAAAGGATGCTCCTTAAACAAATTGAGTGTACATTACCATTTCTGAATACTATTTGTTGACAACGTTATCGCTATATTAACATGTGAAAATCAAATACACAACAGAACTAATAAACAAACATTTCTTCTGAACACTGTATACATGTTAATTTCATTTTCTAGAGGATCATTTTAGTCTAATATATTGTGGGCTACTTTATTCTTGTTATGTTACCAACAATCTCTCAGGGAAACATGTTTAAAGCGCGGTTTGAGAATCCAGATGTAGGTAGCCTTTATAAACAACTATGAAAACCAAACAAGAGCTCACGGAGAGTCTAATTTTTGCATACCCACGAAATCTTTTCAAAATCACTTTGGAAACACAAACAAGACGTTAAAGGACCAAAAGGAAATCCTTTGCAAACCAACTTGACAAAACAAGAATGTAGCGAAAGTGTAGCGATACATACATGCATGTGCACTCCACACGCATGAGAAAGGGTTAAATGTTCATGTACAATACAAATTTTACTGTTGATCATGTGACGGTCAAACTATGCTCAAGATCATATTTGTTCTTAATTTGACATATTACAAAATTTTACATATATCATTTATCAAAAAAATGTTCATATACACACTTGAGAAAAGGGTTAAACATTCATGTACTACAAAATGTTACAAATCATCGAAAGTATATCCTTAATTATCTTAACGACTAAGAAATAACCATGCATTATTCCTCAAGATCATATTTTGTGTTCATTTAATTCCATTAAACTCTATTGATGAGTTTTGACGAAGTTTACTTTTCATCATGGGGGGTTGATGAGTTTTGGTAAAGCTTACTTTTCATTATGGGGGGTTGATAATTAATACTTAATCTTATTGTCAAACCAAAACGATTTATAAAATAAAATAAATAAAAACATCAGCGCCAAAAGTGGATAAAAGGGAGAAAGTCAAACTTTAAATATGTACGTGACATAAGTAGGGGACCTTGGTAGAGATCAAACTTAGATGGCTAAGATTTTTTGTTTAATTTTTTATTTTTAACTTTCTGCTTCAGTATAAAATTATAGTTTAATTATGTGATTAAATTAAAATTAGATGCCCAATAATGAAGTTTATTAAATGTAAAATTCAGTACTAGATAACATCGGCCTAGTTATTCCCTTGAAAGCACGATGCTTCTTGGGGACTGAGTCATATGGAAGTGGAGTAATTAATACTTGAAATTTTGTTAAATATAATATTATAGTATTTAAAAATGTGTATATGTGTGTTGGCCACAATGGGCAAAATTGGAGCTTGCTAACGTGTACAGACACAGTGCATTGGCACTTGTCAAAATTTTAGTGCGAGTTAAATTTGAATTTGTCAAGGCATGTTATTTGATTAGGTTTGATGTAACTCTCCTAGCTTATTCAAATCTATCTAAACTTAACACTTAACACGTTTTCTCAAAAAAATATTCATTCTAAAAATGCAATTCCAAAAAAAAAAAAACAACATAAGTTATCCCAATTTATCCCAACTTTTTCATTCAAACCTGAAAATAACCTAACCAAAGAACAGGGCCTTTATGTCAAAATCGGACAATATAAAAATTTGAATAAAAAATTAATGTTTATTATATAGTTTCTTTCGAGTTGGACAATTCGCACATAATTATATTTATATCAAAATCGAGTTCGGACAGTACAAAAAAGAAATGTTTTGTCCGAATTTTCGATTCAATCAATTAGTTTCAAATTTAAATTGTTGAATCATCTCAACCAAAAGTTTAAACTAATTGTTGAAAGTCTAGTGATGGTTTTATACTCTAACACGTCTCCTCATGTTACTCCCTCCGTTCCATATTAACTGTCGTCTTTGAAAATTGTGCAGTCAAACTTTAAAAATTTTGACCATAAATTTCTCAATATATACAATGAATTGCTATAAAAAATTACTATTATTAGATTCATAACGAAAAATACTATCATACAAATATAATATTGCAATTGTTAATAACATATTATGCAAGAAATTATCAATCAAAGAGTGATATTGGAGACCGTGAAAATCAAAATTATGACAATTAATATGGAACAGAGGGAGTACAAATTTAAATTGTTGAGACATCTTACTCGGTTTGGCTCTAATACCATGATGAACCATCTCAACCAAAAACTTAAAATGATCATTAATAGCCCAATATGATTTTTATACTCTAACATAAATTAAAAAATCCATGACCAAACCCAATTTTTTTAGATTGAATTAATTTAAATATTTAGACCGGACAGAATTTTGTTAGCTATGCCTCCCATCAACCATTCACCTTATTATTCAAAAGGGAAAAAAAAAAGAAAAAAAAGGAAATGTGTTTGGGAGTTGGGGGATACTAATGATATTATAACACAATGTTACATGCATGAAAATATGTGTTGTGCCACCCTGTTAGGTAATGTGGAGGTGTTTGAGATTCTGATCATAATTAAAGTAATGTGAACTTTATAATCTGGCTAAGCAAGGTAATGCACTCATTTATTTAACTAGGAAATAGGAATATAATGGTGTGAAGTAGATTTCAAAAGAATCAAGCAAAGTTGGTTTCTATCTGTCTTAAATTTCTAACTGATCATAAAACGATAAGTCGGTCACCTACAATTTTATCTGTTAGAAAATGAATGAGACTATATTGTGTATGTCACGAAAAGAACATATATAAATGTAGTGTGAAAGGGTTTTGGATGTTAGTTCTAAGTTCTATCTATTAGTTTTTAGTTGTAATTTTATCTGTTTTTATAACATTAAGTAATCTCTATTATAAATTTTAATTAAAGACATTTTTAATTATTTATCCACTTAATTAATTTTTCTGTCTCTAATTATTTGTCGCTTCTAGATTTTCAATATCAACTTTATCATCTTTACCCTTAACAAAAAAATTTTGAAATCTATGACTTAACAATAATTAAGAACATTTTTATAATAGTAACGTATCTCTACCTAAAATTTTGTATTACATAATTTCTCCACATTCATTTTCTCTAAAAGGACAAATAAAATGGAGGGAATAGTATTTTTATGCCTAAAAGTTTTATCCTTTTGTTTATCCATTTTATATAAAATCATGGATATTTATACAAAGTAAATAGCACATGCATTTTACTATTCCCTCTATCTCGATCATATCTATATTTCAAATTTCTCTGGTACTCCCAAAACCAGTGTCCCTTTGATTGTTAAAAGTAATAAATTTCGTCTCTCCTCTAAAATCAATTAAAACATTGCATTATTAGTTTTTCCTTTAAAATTTTTCGTTTGATAGGATAGACAAACAATAACTTTGACATGGAGGGAGTAATTTATAATTTTTTTAAAAAGAATATTTTTAAATGCATTCTCACAATCAAATAGTACAATGCATTTAACGTAACTAAGATAAAAAATGTTCAAATAAAAATCAAGGATTTAAGTATAAAATTTAAAGTGAGCTAACAAAACCAATTTTTACTCATAGTATGTGTTTATGTTAGTAACAATATAATTTGTATACAGAAAATTTACCATAATTATACGCGCGCGCATATATATATATATGAAAATTGTAATCTCACTTTTTACAAATTGGGCAGCAATAATCCCTACTATTGATTTGTATTCCGGTGGTCCAAAAAAGGAAATAAAATTGTATTGTAGTAGTTTCTTGGCGATGAATGACGCGAAAGTGTGTTTGACCAAGAATTCAGACCACCAGAGCATAATCAACTATAAATTGGGATCACCAAAATACAATAAGTATATCAATGGAACAACTAAAATACAATAACAATTTGAATAGGACCACTAAAATACAACTAAAATAACAATTTCTTGGTCAAACACACTCTTGCCAGTACATGTCAGCAAATCACCGAGTCACCAACCTCTAACTCGGCGGCGTACCACTACAGTACAATTTTATTTTCTTTTGGACCACCAGAATACAAATCGATAACAGGGATTATTACTGTCCAATTTGCAAAAAGTGGGATTATTATAATCCAATTTTCCTATATATATATATATATATATATATATATATATATATAGGATATTTTCGAGTGAATATATATATATATATATATATATATATATAGGGTAATTGGATTCTAATAATCCCTACTTTCACGAATTGGACAATGATGAACCGTACTTTCACTTTATATTCTGGTGGTGTAAAAAAAAAATAAAATTGGATTGTAGTGGGATATTTTCGAGTGAATCATAGATTTTGTGTTGCATTTGATTCAAAACTTAGTATATCACTTTACAATGATTTTTAATGAATTTACAGCGTTTCTCCCATTTTTTTCATTTTTTTTTACTATTTTTTACAATTTTTTCACTTTTATTATTTTTAAAAAATCATAATAATTATTCGGAGTCTCAAAAAAAAAATAGTTTAAAAAATGTTTTAGAAACTACAATTCATTAACTTTCTAAGTGAAGCGAAAAACAAAAACAACATAACAGAATGAAAAAAATAAGAAGAATGTAGAGGTGAATTTGGTACCACTACAATCCAATTTTTTTTTTTTTTTTGGACCACCAGAATACAAAGTGAAAGTACGGTCCACCATTGTCCAATTAGTGAAAGTAGTGATTATTATAATCCAATTATCCTATATATATATATATATATATATATATATTAAAATAATAATATGTCGTCCATGCATTGATGGGATTTGATAAAGAAGAAAATGAGAGAATTGAAAGTTAATTTCATAGTGACTTTAATTTGGGTTTTTTGCAATCAATGATAGAGGGCTCACAAGGTAGTTGATTGAATTGGTAAGGCACATATCAATCATCTCCATTTGGATACTTGACATGGAAATAAACCCACAAAAAGTAGATTAAATAGCCGTGTTGTGATTCTCTTCCACTATAACCACCTACCTCTCTTTTCTTCCTCACAAAGTTGGTTTGGACCAGGAAATCAACAGAACAATAGCCACTGTGTAAACTGATAAAAAGATACTGATAAAACTGTTTTTTTTTTTAGATAAAAAGTATTCTATTTCATTGTCTGTTGAACATGTTCTTTGTATTGGATAAAATGAGGTTTGAATATATTGGATTTGATTGGATAAGTTATGATGTTTTTTAGGGAATTGTGTTTTTAGAGAGGATGTTTTTTTTTTTAAGGAATTGTGTAAGGTTTGGATTGAAAATGTAATCAGTTAGTGTTCAGAAAATAAGTGCAAGGTTATAGCGGAAAAGAAATAAATGAGATGACGGATGTTACGACAAAATTTAAGAACGAAAAATAAGCAATAAAACAAACACTAGGCCGTTTACGTGGGAAGCCGAAGAACTCGGAAAAAACCCACAAACGGCGACAACCAGAAAATAATTCACTATGAGAAGGAGGAGTACAACTCGATCACTATCACAGGATGTGATGCGATCAACAAAAAGGATATTACAGTAAAAATCTCTCTAACTCTCAACTCACAATCTCTCGGGATACACTGGAGAAAAATATTAGTGAGACTCTTTCTCTCTCTCTCTCAAAATTCTTTCTGATCTAATTGATGATTAAAATGGAGAAAACTGAACCCTATTTATAGGATGGCTAGGAGACAAAAAGAGTCAGACTAAAACTCAAATAACAACAAGTAGAATCTGACTTGAAGAGAGAATTTGAATTAGATTAAAACTGTATCCTCTGCCATTTTGGACCTTAGCGGATCCAATGTGCCATAAATCCAACAATCTCCACATTGGACCATGATCCGAGTTATTGGTCCAAATAAACACCTCGACTGTCGCCATCAACACACCCCTCCATAGGACGTAGGCCCGCAGTGCTATCACGTGCTCAAAACACCAACTAAGTCCAAACAATGTTCAAACTTAGCTATAGATAAAGGCTTGGTTAACATATCTGCAGGGTTCTCAGAAGTATGCACCTTCTTCACTACAATCTCTCCTGCAGCAACTGTATCTATGATTAAATGATACCGGAGACTTATATGCTTGGCCTTCGAATGGCAACTGTCATTCTTGATCAGATGAATAGCACTCTGACTATCTAAATAAACCACGGTCTCGCCCTGTGGTACTCCAAGCTCCATAACCGAACCCCTCAATCAAATAGCTTCTTTCATTCCTGTAGCAGCAATATATTCAACCACAGTAGTAGAGAGGCATGCTATAGATTGGAGTGAAGCTTTCTAGGACACTGCTTCTCTACACATAGTGAACATGTACCCCGAAATTGAGTGTCTCATATCCAGATCTCCACCATAATCAGCATCAACATAACCTGCAACATCAGACGTTGCAACACTACCTCTATCATACATGATGCCCTTCTCCAAGGTTCCCTTCACATAGCTAAGGATCCACTTCACTATTTCCCAGTGCTCATTTCTTGGATTCTACATGTATCTACCCACCACACTAACTACATGGGATATGCCAGGTCTAGTGCACACCATAACATATATCAAACTACCAACTGCACTAGCATAGGGAATATTAGACATCCTCCTTACCTCCAAATCAGATTTAGGACAGTTCTCACTAGACAACTTGAAATGTGCAACTAAGGGTGTTGAAACTGCCTTACAGTTTCTCATGTTGAATCTGTCCAACACCTTCTCCAGATACCTCTTCCGAGACAGGAACAACTTCCCTGCCTTTCTGTCTCTCTTGATCTCCATTCCCAAAATCTTCTTCGCCGCTCCAAGGTCTTTCATCTCAAACTCTTGGTTGAGTTGAGATTTCAGCTTCTTTATAAGTGACATGTCCCTGGAGGCAATCAATATGTCATCAATATACAGTAATAAATAAATGAAAGACCCTTCATCAAATTGCCTGAAGTACACACAGTTGTCATTGTGACTCCTTATGTACCCTTGCCCTACCATAAAGGTATTAGACCTTTTGTACCACTGTCTGGGTGCCTGTTTAAGTCCATACAAGGACTTCCTCAATCTGCACACCTGTTCCTCTTTTCCAGAAACGGTGAAAGCCTCTGGTTGCCTCATATATATTTCTTCCTCTAACTCGTCGTGGAGGAAACTTGTCTTCACATCAAGTTGCTCCAACTCCAAGTCAAATCGAGCAACGAAGGCAAGCAAGGTGCGATTCGACCTATGCCTCACAGTTGGCGAGAAGACTTCGTTGTAGTCGATTCCTTCTCTCTTGTTGCAACCTCTAACCACCAATCTGGTCTTCCACCTTGCACTCTCTACACAAGAGATACTTTCTTTCTTTTTGTACACCCACTTTGTAGTAAGAGCTCGTCGCCCTTTAGGCAACTCACACATAGATAATTTCCCCTCATTCACATGGACATATACAAGACATCTAAAAATTCTCAAATTAGAATAGTTAACTGGATTACATGTCCATACTTTCTCTGGAATCTAGAATTCAATAGAGGCATGGAGTGATCTGTTCAGCTGGTAGCAGGTAGTAGATATCACCTCTGCCCAGAACGATTTGTTCTTCCAAAGTCCTGCATTTGAGAGCATACAGTGGGCTTTCTCCAGGAATGTCCTGTTAATTCTCTCAACTACACCATTTTGCTTAGGCTTACCCACCAGGGTTCAATGCCTCGCCATCCCATGCAGCTCGCAGAAATCAGTAAATTCAGAATCAAGGAACTCCAATCCATTGTCTGTCCTGAGTTTTTTTATGTTCCTGTATGTCTGGTTCTCCACTAAAGCTTTGAACTTCTTGAAATAAGAGAATGTTCCATTCTTGTGCTGCAGGAAATAAACCCAGGTCTTCCTCGACAAGTCATCCACGAAGGTCAACATATAGCGCTTGCCACCCAGTGATGGAACTCTAGTAGGACCCCACAAGTCTGAGTGAATATAGTCAAGGATCCCTGTCGTTGTATGCTTAGCCATGGAGAAACTAACCCTCTTCTGTTTCCCATAGACATAGTGGTTGCAAAAGTCCAACTTGTCGATTTGTGCGCCTCCAATATATCCCTTCTTGCTCAGCATTGACATTCTCTTCTCTCCCATGTGGCCTAGTCTCATGCGCCACAGCTTTGTGTTGTCGGACTCATCAAGGTTTAAAACTTCTGTTGTAGTTCCTGTCACTATAAACCCTTGCAGGATGTATAGGCTGCCCTTTCTGATACCCTTCATCAGAACCATGGAACCCCTGCACACTTTCAAGACGCCTTATTCTCCTTTGTACCTGCAACCATTAGCCTTAAGAGTACCCAAAGAAATCAAATTGCGGGTCATGTTAGGAATATGACGAACCTGTTTCAGAGTTCTAATAATGCCATCATGAGTCATGATCCTAATGCTACCAATCCCTACAATCTTGCAGGCAATCAACATGTCATGACTCCATCAGTGGTTGACTCGATGGTAATCCTACGTAGCAGTGGAGGAGATTAATTGGCCAAAAATATTTAAACTTATGACTTATCAACTAATTCACGCATAAGCAAAGGGAATCAACTTTGAAAAAAGTAGAAAAAAAAATAACATCACATATGCTTAAACGTGTTTTCACTAAGAGATTGTTGTTGTAGTTGTATAAATTATCTTTGCTTGTGTGGATTAGCTGACATGTCATAAATTTAGATATTATTTAACCAATTCATCTTCTCGGCCTGCCACGTAAGATTGCCACCAAGTCGACCACCATTGAAATCATTTTGGGTGCATTATTGTCCAACACTCCTTAAAGTTCAGTGCATTATTATCCAAGGTCAAAGATCAGTGCATTATCGTCCAATATCCCAACAATTTAGTATACTAACATCCAAAAATCCTTTTGAGATCTTCCGTTCATCGATTCATCAATCTTCGTGTCGAGATACTCAATCACATCCCATAACTCGTGCTGAATCAGGACCGGCTTCATCTGCAGTCTCCACATAGTGAAACTCCTCGTTCCATCAAATTTCGGAATATCACACTTCATGATTGAAGTCATCTTCACCTTGCTCTGATACCACTTGTTAGGAAAATAAGTGCAAGGATAGTGGAAGCGAAATAAATGAGATGAAGGATATTACGAAAATATTTAGGAACGAAAAATAAGCGATAAAACAAACACCAGGTTTACGTGGGAAACCAAAGAACTTTGAGAAAAACCCACAGACGGCGACAGCCAGAAAATAATCCACTATGAGAAAGGATGAGTACAACTCGATCACTATCACAGGGTGTGATGCGATCAACAGAAAAGGAGATTATAGTAAAAATCTCTGTAACTCTCAACTCACAATCTCTCGGGATACACCGGGAAAATATTGGTGAGACTCTCTCTCTCTCTCTCTCTCTCTCTCTCTCTCAATATTCTCTCTGATCTAATTGATGATTAAAGTGGAGAAAACTAAACCATATTTATAGGGCGGCTAAAAAACAAATAGAGTAAGATTAAAATTCAAATAACAACAAGTAGAATCTGACTTGAAGAGGGAATTAGAATTAGATTAAAACTATATCCTCTACCGTTTTGAACCTTAGCGAATCAAATGGGCCATAAACCCAACAGTGAGTAAAGCCTTAGTTCTATTAATTTATTGTTCATGGGTGTTTGTGAATGTTAACAATGAAAGGATCGTAGAGTACTCAAACAATCACAAACAATAAAGATAAAAACGGAAAAAGATATCAAAATTTGACACTAGAGGTTTAACGTGAAAAAAAACCCAAAGCGGAAAAAAAAAACTACAGAATTGATACCGTAGTAATATGAAGATTACAAGTCACAAGAGATTTCCCTCAATCTCACTTTCTCTCAATGTAAATGAACAATCTCTCTCAAGTGTTGTGTTTTCTCTCTGATCTAATTCAATCTTAATAAAGAGGAGAAATCGGTACAACATTGATCCTTATCACTCCTCTTGAATCCATTGTTGCACATGAAGGTGTCAAACTTGATGTATCGCTGCCTACAAGCTTGCTTTAACTCGTATAGACTTTTTCAAAGTTTACACACCAAGTGTTTGTTCCCTAGAACCTTATATCCCTCAGGTTGCCCCATGTATAAGTCCTCCTCCAAATCCCCATGCAGGTAGGCTATTTTTACATCCATATGCTCCATATGTAAATTCTCAACTGCAACCATACTAACGATAGTTCTAATAGTGGTTAGTTTCATGACAGGAGAGAAAATTTCATTGTAATAAATACCATCTTTTTGTGAAAACCCCTTGACCACTAATCGAGACTTGTTCAACAATGCTTTCTTCAATAAACTCATCCAAATTATATTTAATCTTATAAACCCACTTACTAGCAACTAGATTATGTCTTGGTGAAGGAGAAATCAATTTCCAACATTAGAAATTAGGGCCTCAAAATTATCGAGCATAACAATATTCCACTTAGAATTTTATAATATTTTTTTTGGGTTCTTTAGATTTCCTTTTTTTGAGCGTTTTCGTTTCGAATTCTAAACAAAAAGAATATAGTCGAGGCGTGAAGTTGAGAGGAGAATGACAATTAGGATTCTTCATATTCCTTTCTTGGGTGTTCTTATTTTGAAAATAGGGGAAAAAATTCATGGGAAAAGGAAAGTTAATGTCAAATCGTAGCTCTTAATACCATGGGAGAATTACCCAAATTGGGATTTGGGAGCCTAAGCAATTTTCTTATAGTCTATTATAAAAGTCTCGCTCATTACATTAAGATTGTATCCGCTATAATATGGATACACTATATATTTGTTTTTTGTATGCAGTGCATGTTATTTTTCGGTCTACCGGAATCAGTCTCTTCATGCACTATCATATATGGGGAAAGCTGTCTACATCTGAATCACCTCAGACCCCGCATCACCGGAACTATAATGAGGTTGGTTGTTGTTGCTATTGTTTGTATGTATGCAGCGCATGTTAAATTAAATTATTATAACTAACTTTTGTTGAAAAGAAAATTATGCATAAATTATGATATTTCAATTATCATGAAATGGGACTTATGGCATTATCATACATATGTATTTGTTGAATTGTATTTTGAGAATACACTTGTTGTATGTGTAAGAAGCTAAGGTCTCCAACAGCACAGTATTACTTTCAACTTATTTTCAACCTCAAGTTGAGAGTTCTAATTCAAACTAATGAACAAAAATCGTATATTATATATTGATATATAAGAGAAACGACCTAATTACAACATGAAGTATTGACCATTAATTCAAAATAATTACATTTTCTCATATTTTTCAGCAATGTAATATTATAGATGAGATGAAATTAAGTTAAATTTTAGTATTATGATCTTCTAAATGATTTACATTAGTACATAGTTCGCCTTGTCTACAAGGTCTGACTTCTCCCTCCATTACTTTAAAGGTCATGTTCTTTAGATTGGTTAAAATCAGGTTTGGATAGATTGGATTGGATTAGATAAGTTATGATTCTTTTTTGGGAAATTATGTTTGTAGAGAGGAAGTTTTTTTAGAAAATTATGTAAGATTTGGATTAGATAGAGATACCATTCTAAAGAACAAGGCCTTTATTTGTTTTTATTACCAATAAATGTTTAAAATGAAATTTCACAGATGCAAACATCTTTGTATTTTTCTTTCTTCATTTTGACTTTTGAAAATTAAATATGAAATTTATAATTATAGACAACAATACATCTAGTTAAAAGTTTTAAACCCTACCAAAAAATAAATCAGCTATGTTCCACCAAAGATAATATGCATGGTAGGTAAGAGAAGAGTTATCCATCTTCTAACCCTAATATTGTGCATGTGATATTGTGTTTTGAATGTGGCGAATTTAGGCCTTTTAAGCTCGGTTCTTTTATACGGTTGACTGGCTACGATGTCACAATACATTGCATTTTATCACAATCCACCACAACATACTAATTCACCATAATTTACCACGATTCATCACAATTAACCTTTTCACATTTACCAACACAATTTACAATTATTAAAAATAAAATACAACACAATTTATCACAATCCACCACAACTTTTCCAAACCCACCAATCCACCACGTCGCACAACACCATACTGCAGTCAGTTATATAAAAAAATAGGGTCTTATCAGGACTGACCAACACATTATTATATTCATATAATTAATATAAAATTTATAATTTTTATTCGAAATTACACTAAATTATTATTTTAATATTAACGGTGACTGTTATCATCCTCCATATTGCTGGAGATTCACTGTTCACTTTTGATTATCCTTTGCATTTTTTAGGGGCTGTGTTGTGTGAAGGGAAGCTTCTCCCCACCTTCATAACTTCTCTTTTTCCTTTCTTTCTTTTTCTTTGTGGGACCCTTTGCATTAAAAAAAGGGAATCCCCAATAATATTTATGATTTTTTAATTTTGTTTGATGGAAATTTATAATTTTACTATTAGCCATAGCAAGTGGGACAGGAAAGTGATTAATGACCTTTTTTTAAAATTATTTATATTTTTTGTTGGTGCAATTATTTAATTAATTAAATCTACACATGATTTCCTTGATAACTCATGTATCAGACCAGATATACCTGCCCCAGGCCAGTTGCAAATGCAACATTGTTGGTCTTGTATTTTATTTATTTAATTAAAATAATAATATATTTATGTACTGTATTTTATGATATTTAACTAACTTTGAAATCTGGGAAAGCTTATCAATTCATACCTCTCTTATCTCTTAAGTGTTCCATGTAGTCCAAGTTGTCAAATGTCAACAACTTCCACAAGGAAGAGAAAACAATTTAGAAAAAAGGCTAAATATTTATATTATTGTAGCATAAACATTATCACTTTATAGGTACTCCCCATTTCCTTCTTCCCATAACCTTATCACTTTATATCTTCATTTTCATACTTCTTTACATCATGGATGACATCTCTTCCATGTAGGGCAAGTTATCAATAAACAATCTCCTATTATCTTCCATTAGTATCATTGGCGGATCTAGACTATAAAATTAATGGCGTCCACTTAATAATTATATTTTGTATAGTTGAAATGTTGCGTTGAATTGGACACCCTTATTAATATTTTTCGGCCTATTCTAGGTTGTCCACTTAACATAAATATACAATAACCTCCTAATATATAGTAGGTTTCTTAAAATTTTTCGAAGCTTAGGGTGTCCTTAGACACCCTTAGCATCAATGGGATCCGCCCCTGCATTGGCTTAATATTTATTTTCCTTCTTTTATGTCACTCTCCCCCAACAACAACAATAATAATAGGGCCAACAATAATAATAATAGGGCATGCGAAAGTTTGGATCCATGTAAAATTAGAATTTGGACGATTTAGATATCGGGTGAAATTATCAACCTCGAATCATGATTGGTTTCTAATTTGGACACATTCACTAAACCTGGACCCAAAGATTGATTTCCAATGTTTAAACTTGGTTGTCAGAATTGAATGTTGAGTTTGTGATACTGCTTTTTAACATTTGCACTGAAAATCGTGTATGGCTAAACACGAACCCAGTTGCCCAGATATGTTTCTAAAATATATTTTGAAAAATTGGACCAAAATTATCAAAAAATCAAGTTTTCTCATGTCTAAACCTGAGTATCTAATTGACCGAATTTGTCCAAACCCAAATTATCTTCAAAATTCGAAGAATTTGAACATGAATAATCAAAACAGACTCGATCCCGACCCACATTTAAATTCGAACAAGGTCAGTTATCTGGTTTTCTAAATTTGGACATAATTATATATGCTGGCCACACTCATTTAAAAATCTGAATTATTGGAATGGGTAGAGTTTGACTTAAGAGTTGTGGTATAAAGGACTACAATCATAAAATTCTTGAGAAAATTATAAAGATTTTTTTTCTAAAATGGTAGGCACTAACTTAGAGGAGGTGGTAGGACAATGATACAAACTATTCATTGACAATGATACAACCTATCGATGAATGGTTAATACATTTATCTATGGATTGTAATACAATTTATCCATAAATGGTTTATACTAATTCTATGGATGGACACTAATATATTTTACAAAGAAAAATAGTATACTCTCCTTAAAATTTTATGATCCAAATTACTCTATCTTAAAATTTGAATTGAGAATACCTTTCACAAGTTGTTACCTATACTCCTCAATGCTCTTTCAAGATATTATATTATATACATGCAAGTGGCTATACTAATATATACCAATATGATTTTTTTTTTTTGTCCATTGAAACTATAAAGAACATTATAATAAAAAAAAAATGGGGAGTGAAAATCAAACATGAAACTTAAGAGTTCCGGAAACGGCAAGTTTGAGAGTGATATGACGTCGATGTGGCATGGGCGAAGACGAAAAAGACAGTGTAGCGATAAGGACGAGTATTGACGATGAGAAAAACTCGAACTCGTGCTCGCTGCAAGAGGACGAATACGAGATTCTCGGCTTTTTTTTAAAATTTCTATTGTAGTGTATTTATATTATTAAATGTGGAGCATACACCTTTTTTAATTATTTTAATCAAACTCACGCTCACTATTGGAAAACAAGCTAATATGAAGAGTCTAGCTTTAACTTTCCTAGTTAATCATACTACTTACACCTCATCTAGTGTGTATAACTCATGTCCACCATAGCATATGCTTTAATCTACCGAAGACTTCAATATTTATCAATTCAAAAAGCAAACAAAAAAGCTCATGGATGGCACAAATTAACAAATGAAAGTGGCACCAATACCATATCTTGATAACAAATTAAAGCTAGGCAAGCATAGTTTGTGAAGCAAAGAGAATTCCAAATGGAAGAAAAAGAGCACCAAGACAATGGACAACTAACCACCCTCCTCTCTTATCTTGCATTCATTGATGATAGCTAGCTAAGCTCACTAGGGTCACAATTCAAAAATGGTCCAACCCCATTATATATATATTGCATGCCATTCAAAAACTATGATTCCTCACCCTAACTCTACCAACCAAACAACTATATAAAGGATTGAAAATAACATTTTGGTCAACTTTTGTTGTTTATAAAGAAAAAGAAAAAGGAAAGGAAGGAAAATGAAGTAATTTAATCTCTTGACATGTTTCATGAGACCCACAATCACCAATCAACATATGGTCTACAAAGGGTCTAAGTTCATGTACTAGCACCAAACAAAAATGTGTGTGACCCTTTTGAATGAACAATATTTTACCTTTGGGATTTCATCAAGGGGCATAATATGGGAGTATTTTAACACTAAACAAGGATAAGGATGAGCTATAAATCAAGATAATATTTATTTAAATTAAATAAAGTTAAATTGTATTTAATCAACTATTGGCTTAAATGAATGATTAAATAAGACCTAGTCTCATTTTAAACTTTTAAAAAATCTAATTTTTTATTGCAAGCTCACTAAGTAACAAGATTTATCTGTAGGAGCCCCAAATTTAACTTAAGTTCTCACTAATCTCAATAAAAATGTTCAACCATGATCCAAAATTTATAGTTAACAACTTAACTTTATTTGAAGTCTCTCTTAGTTAAAACACGTATATTAAGTGTATAAAACATGTATAAATGAATTAAGCGTTTGAAAAACATGCATTCGTCTTCTATAAAGGCCGCCGAATAATAAGGAAGTTTTTTTTACTTTGCTGAATTATAACGTTTAATACGCATTTAATACATGAGTAATTTGTTTTGAAATAACGAAGTAAGAATGGTTTACATAAAATCAGAGTATAATACTATGACTTTATGTATCCACCAATAAAAAGGCACCGTATGAAACATAAATTTTCATGTACTACCGTTCAATAAAAATCAACTCTTATATCAACAAATAATTAACAATGTTTTCATACAATATTATCGAATAAAATACATAACATATTTTATACATTTAATTATCGCATTGTATTTTACTAACATGACTCAAACTTAATTAGTACAGTTTGAATATTTTATTATTCTAACAACCTAATTTATCCCCATTTGTACTTAAACTATAGTTTTGTCTAAGGGCGGATCCCCATTGGTGTTAAGGGCGTCCACGAACACCCCAAGCTCCAAAATTTTTTTAAGATATCTATTATATTTTAGGAGGTTATTGTATATTTAAGTTAAGTAGACATTCTAAAAAAGACCAAAAAAATATTAACGAATGTGTCCAATTCAACACAACAGTCCAACTATCCAAAATATTATGACGTGGATTTCACTAATTTTATAGTCTAGATTCGCGACTGATTTTGTCATGTTTATATTGAAACTTGAAGGGGTTTTTTGCATTTTGGACCCCGAATTTTAGGGGTTTTTACATTTTGAACCCTTGGTTTTCAACATTAACATTTTGGACCCTAAAGTTTGTAGGTTGAATAAAAAAGGACCTTAAAGTTTGTGGACTGAAGAAAAAGGCCCCTGTCTCATTTTTTATTTTCCTCCCATGTTTGAATTTATCTCCCGATTGACGTCAAACTTTAGGACTATGGTTAAAACTAATATTGAAGCTATAATACACATCTCTTATTCGTGTCGAGGCTACTTAGACCCCTGAGTACATGGTTTTAAGTAACTCCAACATGAATAAAAGAGGTTTATTATAACTTTAATATCGGTTTTAACCTTAGTCTTGAAGTTTGATGTCAATCGGGAGAGAAATTCAAACATGGAAAGAAAAAGAAAAACGGGAAACGAGCTTTTTTTCACCTCACAAACTTTAGGGTCCTTTTTTTCAGCCTACAAACTTTAGGGTCCAAAATGTTAATGTTGAAAACCAAGGGTTTAGAATGTAAATATCCCTAAAATTCGGGGCCCAAAATACAAAAAACCCAAGTTGAAGTGCTCCACTATGCAACTTACCTTTCTAAGCCAAGACATGTACGTGTCCTATATTACAAACATATAACTTGTAGTGTACACATGTATACTACGTAAAGATGATGACGTATTTGTTCTTATTAAGACCATCTTAATTGCTACAAAATATATGGGAGAAAAAAATAGACAGGCCACATAATGAGGAAAAAGAAATTCCTATATGAAAGGTTATCATTAAGAATTATCAAAAGCAATATAATGTTAAAGGGAAAATTCTCATCCACAATTTTATTATTTTTCTTTAAAAGTCTAACACAACCATTTAAAAAAATACAAATTGTGCCACCATATAGGAAAATTTGATTGCAAAATGGAAAGTGATGCAATTAATTTCCCCCCAAATATAAGAAGAACTTAAGGCCAATTAATCAGAAAGAATTGGCCAATATCTTTCATCAAGGGTCACAACTGTTGATGGTTCAACCTTGAAACATCCTTTAATTATAATTGCATACTTTACCAATAAAAACTATTTATAAGTCATAGAAAATGACATTAATTAGTGCGTACGTGTGTGTAATAAAGAAATAAATTATATATATATATATATATATATATATATAAACTGATAATATGAGCATGAGCTTTTTGTGAACATGTAAACATAGTTGGATTTTTGGCAGACATCAAGTAATGTTATTGTGGACATCGGATATGAAGGTTGGGCATCACCATTTGATGCCCGCCACGTAAAATCTTTATATTCCCTTTGCATACTTGAGATCCACCAAAATAGTGCATGATGTCCACCTTTCATATTTGATGTCCATAAAAATACCACTTGGGCCCTGTTTTTTTATGCAGTGTTTTGCGGTATGGTGCGGTATGGTGTGGTGAAATTGTGGTGGGTATGGTGGAATTGTGGTGGATTATTGGTAAGTTGTGGTGGGTTTTTTGTATATATATAAATATGGTGTTGGTAATTGTGAAAAAACAATTGGAAAAAGTGAGGTGAAATATTGTATTGGTAATTGTGAAAAGTAATTTGTGGTGGGTTGTGGTGAATTGTGGTGGAATAATATGTTGTGGTGGCCGGTGGGTTGTGGCAAAGTGCGCGTATGGCCATGAGAAAGAATGCGCTTTAATGTTTACTAGATATCCAATCATACTTACATATTGTCATACTCATATTATTGGTTCTTATATATATATATATATATATATATATATATATATATATATATATTTATACTACCTCCGTTTTTATTTGTCTGTCACTTAAGAAATTGTGTTAATAATTTTCACCGTTAATATCTTAATTTGGATAATGATTCATCATACAAAATTGATGTCATTAGATTCGTAATGAAAAATACTATTTAAAAAGATAATATTATATTTTTTATAAAAATTTATATTAAAAATTATTGATTAAAGATTGACACTAAAAGTCATAAACGACAGACAAAAAGTATATTACTTGGAATTTTCTTGTTGCTACGTGTACTAGTCACATTTTTTTTTAAATTTGGGTCTTTGAGAGCGATTTGTGGCCGGCTAGCTGTCCTATGTTTGATCTCTTCCTAAAAGAATTATTTTAGACAGATGTCAAATTAATGTACAATTGTTTGATTATAATTTATAAGTGCATTGAGAAATGAATTATATAATAGCGTTCAAATATTTGAAAATTTTCAATATTGAATGCAAGATATAGTCTGAAATGTAGCTTTCAAATATTGTTTGACATGGCTTAATGTCTTATTAAATATGGAATTATATTCTTAAAGGTCGCATCAATACAATTGGTTGAAATCATTTTTAATGAAGAATCATATTTAGAATTAAAATTTATTATCTTCAACAAACAAAAGAATGTCCATGTAAACAACAAGAAATATTTCATTCACCAGATGATCATACAACATCTACAATGCATATATTTGACTCGAATTGAATAACTACAATTTCTTATCTTCAAATACAATTTATATTAAACTACTTTTCTATAAATTGATCATTTGACTTCCCCTTTTAAACTACATCCTGGAGATTTTGTCCCATAAATTTGTTGAACAATACTTTTTAAATATATATATATATATATATATATATATATATATATATATATATATATATATATATAAGTATAACTTCTTCTTCAAGCAAAATCTTCTTTCAATATATAAAATGACAATTGATGTAGCAAATTTCATTATGTTCAAGCAAGAAATACCTCATCTTCAAAATCAAATTCGTCAAACTAATCATGCTATAAAAACTCTCAACCCTGAACACAGGATTAGCTCTCACAATTAAAACGATCTAAACAATAGAAAAAACTGATCATTCAAATTCATCACTTTTAAAGGGAAGAAGGAAGCTATACAACTGAAATGGAGGGTAAAGTTTGTTCATATTTCATGCAAACTTCTAAGAACTATTAGTAATAGAATCAAAAATTAATGGGCAAACTAATAGTCGCTTGGATATGATGTTCCTTGTTATTTTTATTTTTTTCATAGTTATCAATGTTGTCATTTGTTATTTTTGCAGCGTTGTCATAACTTAGCCTAGCCTGTTCAGGCTTTAAATAATAATAAAAAAAAGTGAAATATATTTCACCTCAAATATAAGCTTGCTTCTTTTGTAGACTTTTCCATTGCCAAACAAAAGAAGAAAAAGAAAGAAAAAAGAACATTTAGAGGCATCATGGGCCGTTATAAGTACCACATGGGCTTAGGCCCAGAAAACAAAATCCGAATTTCTGAATGTGTCTTGAATTTCAGAAAATATGACCTGATTTTTACATACAGGCATAAAAGTGCAGGTGGATCCAATTTTTCCAAGGTTAGAAGATTAACTCTGACAAACTCGGCACAAAAGTCTTCAGACTTTGCACATAAGCAACATGTACATCTAAGCTCTAAAGCAGGTTGCTCATACATGAACATGACATTCCTACAGAAAATCGAGCAATCTGAAAATGGAGCATAATTGTGTCTTCCTAATTTACACTCAAGTTTCAGATAAAAAACTGTCGATGAACTTACTATCCGCCACAACCGGAGGTATTACCAAATGAGCGATATACATTACATACGCCTATAGCACATTCTCCATATCGAACAATTATAATTTTACGAGTGAACAAACAGAATAAGCTAGTGAACAACCGCCACTCTTGGAGCTTCCAGATGAGAATTCCTCATGGATTCTTTCTGCAATCGGCACCGGAAGAGACATTGTACGCGCTTTTCACCATCGCGTCTTGCATCCTCGAGAAAATCTGTGACGATGAATCGTTACTGGGAAGAGGCCGAGAACTCTCCTGCAGCTTGAGTTTCTGAAAAAGGTACTGTTTCTCGGCCTCAGCCTCGCTCAGCTTGAGCTTGAGGTACGAGCTCCGATAATCCTCCTCGGACTTGTCCGACGACCTGGCGAGGGCGATGTTCTGGAGCATCTCGGCCTCCCGCCTCGCCTCGTCTGCCTTGAGCTGGAACATGTCCGCCTCGGCTTGTTTCAGCTTCACGATGCTCTCGAGCTCGTCCATCTTCTGCTTCCGCCTCTGCCTCTCCAGCTTCAGCTCGGCTGCCTCTCGTGCTTTGTCCTCGAGCTCGCGCTCGCATGCCTCCACCGCCACGCGCGCCTTCTTCAGCATCCGCAGCTTCTCGTCCGCGACCATCTCCATCTTCCTTATTGCCTCCTGCACCACCTCTGCGATCTGCTTGCAGGCTTCTTGAGGGGCTAATAGCCTGCCTCCTTCACCGAGGTCCATGCTTGGGGTTGGATCTGCCTCGAGCTCTATGGAAATTGACAAGATCACAAGGTTCAGAAAGCCTACAGAGTCGTTTAGTATAGAGAATTTACCACTCATACAATCATGCTCGAGTTTCTTGTCCTACTACAACAATCACTATTGGCAATGGGGTCCTTCGGGTCGGGTTGGGTTGGGTTGGGACCTGTTTGAGTTGGGTTAGTTCGGGTCAACAAGGTTTCGGCTGGGTTGGGTCATTTTCAGGCTGGGTTGATTTCGGTTCGCTTTACTTTTTGTCAAACAAGATTATCTTTAAAAGTGCAAAACTTTACTGAAAGATAAATTGAGGTTAAGTCAGGTTCAGTTCGCTTTGCTTTTTGTCAAACAAGATTATCTTTAAAAGAGGAAAACTTTGGTGAAAGATAAATTGAGGTTAAGTCGAGTTCGGTTCGGGTCCATACGGGTTACTTAGTTTTGCCATTTTCGGATCCGGGTTAAGTCAGGTTCCGACGGAACATTTGGTCAGGTTAGTTTTGCCACATCTCACATTGCTCGTTGAAAATGATAAAGATGATTTGTTTGGCCTTACGTACAAGATTTGTTTCTTTATCAGAGGTGACACGAACACATTATTTTAGGGAGGAAGGGGAGAAGATCATTCCACAAGCTCTAAGCCACTACCGTAACGGAAATTCACAAAATGTTGGAATTCTAATTTCAAAAATTCTGCATCCGATACTTATATGACCAACATCTACACTTTGCTGATGATAAGGAGGTGTCACTTTTCTAGCAAGTAATATAAAGCATTTACTGTAGTTAAAATCTGATCCCAGATAATGCATGCATAAAGGACAAAGCTTATCACACAGTAAGCTCCAAATGGTGTATTGAAACATGAAGGCGTACTGAAATACGTACCTTGGAAAAACATGAGAATAACTCTACAAGCAGTGGACTCTGCCAATCCACTCTTCATCTTTTCCAGAAGCTCTTCGCACTTCCAAAAAAGTTTCCTTCCTTTGACATCTTCACTGCCCCGAAAAATACGGCCAACAATGTCAAGTTCAGTCATAAGTGCTGCCCTGCTCCATGAGGGTGCACAGTGCTGGAACACATCTTTAACCCAACCTAAAAGCTCCGATGTCCTATTGCAAGCCCTGCACCTGAACAGCATCTCGGCTTGACCAGTTCCAGTTCTAGTAGAAGTACCCATACACACTAACCCGTCCCGTATGGCACAGTCTGTGTGTGTCCAATGCGAACATAGGTCGCACCCGATCCACCGGCAAGTGTTCACTTCAAAGTCAAACTTGGTACAGATCACGCACATGCAAACGTTGCAGAAACCATTTTTACCGGTGCATATTTCACAGGTACAGTTATCGACGGGGAGCAGGTTTTGACATGCTATGTTTCTGCATCTCTTGTACGCAAAAACTTCCACCAGGGAAGTCTGAGAGAGACTAACATTCGGATGAAGGAAGGCCTGGATTCCCATCTTTATGGCAACGAGGATTTCTAAATGTGCACGGTGCGCACGAAGCAAGGTCTTTGGGGTTAAGTCAGATCGGTTCTGAACAAGCTTCTGCAAAACCATAAACTCATCCCGCTGTTGGGACCCACCGTTTCCCTCGAGAATGACGCGGAGTGAGCTCTTGAGCTCCTCGACATCGTCGTCCGGGAGAAGCTGCATTTTCTCGGAGACGACATCGACCCTTTCTTCGGCTATGGTTCGGAGAGTGACCTTATCTCCCATGAAGATTCGACGACGCACCACGGATTGCTCAAAGCAATCATTGTCATTCCTATCGGTCTCTAGCTTCTTCATGACAAGCCCATCGGCTGTAGGTGAGGTGTCCCGAGAACTAGCACTCTCAGTTGGGGACTCACGAGCTTGATTGGGCACCAATCTAGGATCCATAATAGGAGCAACCAGCTATTTGACTATTTCAACTTCAGTTCAGGTAAAATGTTGCCACCCTCAAACTGCAAGCCATAACAATTTTTGGTGTCACTTTCTACTACCAACCCAAGGATATAAAGCCTCAATATGTCCACAGAATTAACTAAAGAAATAAAACCAAAACCAAAACCAACACTCTGAAATCTCGCCCAGGACGGGTATGGTGGGGTTGGGTGTAGCAATCTTACTCCTAAATTTGCAATTTGGAGAGACGGGTTCCAATTGATCTAAGATTTAGAAATCGTTCTCTACCTACTACTGCATGGAAAAGAAGTAAAGGAGATTTGATGAGGCATTTTACTTTAGTCAATTAACCTAAGAAATTGACCACATTTATTCATCACATACTCCAACATACATATGAAAATCTCGACACTTTCTGTTTAAATGTAAGAAAAACAAAACACCCAAATTTTTCAAACAAAGCATGTTCTAACTGAACCTAAACATCTACCCGCATCAAATACTTGTTCTATGTTTAGCATTACCAACATTCATCAAAAAATACATTCTCCATAGCCATGGTGCTCAGATCCCACCAATATGATAACCAAACTGAAAGACATAAGTACTTACATTTACCCATCACATAGCAGTTGATTTAAAAGAGCGATAAGCATTACACTTAACACAAAACCAAAAACTAAAGGTTGTATATTGGTTAACACTCATAGGACAAAAGCGAAAACATTATCATGTACCCATCACAAACTCAGAAATACTGATCACCGTGAAAACATATCAAGAGAGTACCAACTTAGTACAGCCAAACGATGAACATTCACTGTATTTAAAGAGAAGGAGAGAGAGAGAAACTCACTTTGAAACAAAATTTGAAGGTGAAGTAATATGTCGGAAAAGTTGCATATACCTCCCAACCCTGACATTTTCCAGTAAATATTTATCCACCCTATGCTTTCGAACCAATTTTATTTAGCTACTTTCCCGGTATATTCAGCAACTTTCCCGATGAATGCGTGATATATGGTGAAATGAGTTTGTTAAAATCATCCTCATTACAGCAAACAAATTTCATAAAAAACCACATATTCACCAGAAAAGTTGTTGAATTTAACAGAGAAGTAGCTAAATGAAATTGGTTCAAAAAGCTTAGGGCGGGTAAACATTAACTTAAAAACATCAGGGTTGGATTTGTAAATTATCCTAATATTTCTTTACTTCACACAGTGCAAATTTTAATTTCATGTTAAAAAATCAGTCAAATTAAAAGAGGGGCAACCCATCAAACTCAAGTTAAACCCATAACATTCAATTTAAGCATATAATCACCATGCTTACGCAATTCCCCATTTGTCATTTGATTTCTAGGGTTCCCTAATTCCCATCTCCATCTTATTCTAGTTACATCGTCCCAATCCCAGAAGAACGGTGATAAATAAAATCGAAATTCGGCCTCCGAAACCAAAACCCATCTCCGATTTTCCGAAAATAATACCAAATATTTACCACCAACCTTCCGAAATTGAAGCGAGACATCAACAATTGCTAGTTCCAGAAGAAGATGAGGCGTACTCGAAACGGTTACAGTAGAGAAATCGTAGTTAGGTTTTCAAAAATTCATAAGACCCAACTGGAACAAGTTAGAGAAAATCGAAGCAGAAATTGAAGAAAGATGGATGTGTTGATCGAGAGAAGTCTTACCTTGAAATTGAATGGTGGAAGTGAGGAAAGCTGAATTAGGGAATCTAAGTTTGTGAGGAAGAGAGAGGATGTGTGTGTTGAGTTGACGGGAATAGAGAAAGGGGATGAACGAAGCTGCAAGGCAAATGCAGTCAAAATTCGGCTTGTCGATTGTTTCTTCAAGTCAACCGGGCAAGAATTTAAAACTGTGTGCTTCGTGTTAAAAAGAAAAATTGAATTCTACCGAAACATGTGCTTCAAATACTATAATTGTTCGTCCATATATATTAGGTTGTTCATCCATATATATTGGGTTATTCATTCTGATTATTATAATTGTTCATTATCAAAGATCTAGAACACCTGCTTCGAGTGCATGTAATTCGTACAGTGACGAATAAAATCATGCCTAAAATCGAGAGAACGGTGATAAATGATTGTTCACTACCAAAACCCAACGGTGATAAATAAAATCGAAATTCGTTCGAGAGTAGTTAGACAATCCTAATTTGAACTTTAAAATGGACATTATAAAATTGTGTTTTTTTTTTACACTACCATTGAATTTATACCTAAAATATTACTCCCTCTGTTCCAAATTAATTGTCACATTTCATAATTTTGCATATACCAATGTTCAACTAAAAAAACTACCTGGGTAATTAAATATCACTATTTTCCAAGGTCTTTTTCGCATATCAAGGTGTGTAGTGAGATAATGTGAGTAATAATATTTTTATTGATTGGAAAAATAAAAGGTTGACATAATTATTAAAGTTAAAATAATTAAGTTAAATATTGGGAAATGAAAAGTGACAATTATTTTGGAACAAAAAAATAGTTTAAGTGTCAATTTATATAGAACAGAGGGAGTATGAATTTTGACTTGTATTTATTTCTAAACTTAGCACAACATTTCCTCATCATTTTAAAATTTTTAGTGAATTTACAACTTTGTTGAAAATTTTTTGATTTATTTCTAGGTTTTTATGATTTTCCCATTATATTCTTTAGAAAATTGTAATAATTGTTCAGATTCTGAAAAAAATCTATACTTTTTTAGTAACCACAACTTCGTAATCTTTTTGGACATGAAAGGAAAAAAATAGAAAAATATGAAAATTTAAAAACTCCCAAAGTAAAACTATGAAGGTAGATTTGGTACAAAAAAAATACGATTTTATTTTTCTTAGACCGTTGACTTATATTTTTAAATTCAGATATTATTGCCTTATTACTTAAAGTAGAGATTGTTAGAATACAGTTTTCCTTTTAAAAATAAAAGACTAGGGAAGAAATTTTCTTTAATTATTTCTTTTTATTAATATGAATTTTAATATACTATTAATATTAATATATATTATATTAACTTTACTTTTATTTTTATTTTTTAATTTCTTTTGATGGAGATGGGTTTAGAAATATTGGTAATCACTTTCAATTTTGACGAAAAATATTTATACTTTAAGAAATTGGATGCAAAGTTTTTCAAAAAAGAAGAAATATCTAACTTGAAACATTTGCATTTCATGTCTCACAACCTAAAATCCGAAGCAAACACATAATAATGAAACTTAATATCTGAGAGATGTTGCATTTTCTCAACGATGATGCCAACCCTTTTTTCAGCTATGTTTTAGAGAGTGATCTTATCTTCCCTGAAGATTTGACGAAGCATAGATTGCTCAAAGCAATCACTCTCTGTTCTATCATTCTCTAGCTTTGTAACATGCCCATCAGTCATAGGTGAAGTATCATGAAAACTAGCACTCTTGGAGAGTGTTTGGTAAAAATAATAGGAAAAAGTTTTCGATGGGAAGGTTTTTATGAGAAAAATTTCTCTTGCCCCCCAAAGGGAAATTTTCTCTAAGGGAAGGTTGAAAATTATAGGTCTCCTTTTACGAGAGAGAAGGGGACTCAGCATTGTTGACATGGCTTGTAAAGCGGATAATCTCTTTTTTTTGTTTCAATTGCTCTATTCTCTATCTGTTTGATTCACGCATAAAATATTTTCAAAGCGAATCATAGTTTACCTTTGAAGACATAGATATACACAAAAACTAAACATGATTGGTCTTTGCAGACATCTGGAAAAAGATGCATTTCTGGTCTCTCTCTCTTTATCTTCGAACCCTAGACACCCTTCCCCCCCCCCCCCCATATTCCCTCTCTCTTCATATTCCCAAACCACCACTAACACCCACATTCCAGAAGTTCTAAGCTTCAAAGGCGTGTTGGATATATTTCAAGAGTATAAGACAATTATATAGCCTAAAGAATAAAGTATATTAAGTATAAGGATCATATATGAGTGAAAACGATGAGAATATGATCAACACGGGTGAAACAGGAAGCAACACGGGTCGTGTTGCCTTCCAGAGAGCAAGGAAACAAATCCTGCGCTCAACACGGGTCGTGTTGGATCAACACGGGTCGTGTTGAGCCAACACGATCGTGTTGATTCAACAGTCGTGTTGAAGGCAGAATTGTATTAATTGCTAACGGCTATATGATTTTGTGTAATTAGTGATTGATATCGTCATTAAGCACGATTATGCTGAGATTACAACAGCTATATGACTTGACTTGGTCAAGGTCATATTAAGGACATAATCTCATCATTAAGGCTCTTGATTACCCTTTGACTAGGGTATCCTAAGTGGGTGCTAATCTCCTATAAATAGGAGACATCCTAGGCTATTTGAGACACACCATTCTAAGCTAATCACAATCTCATTCTTGTCTAGACTGCAGCTATACTAGAGTGATTCAAGTGAGAATCTATTTCTTGAGTGTTACAAGAGCTAAGTTTTATCCCTTTGAACATTTACGGTATCGTAAATAGTTCTTAAGGAAAGTGTGTACTAGGCCACGACTCTTAGCGTTATCCAAGCGAGTTTCCATTGTTCTATATACCGTGTACTCCCTTTCCTCCAACAATCTTAAGAACTATTTAGGAATGGCCTCGCTACGTGATATGTCTAGCAACTTCCAAAAGCTAGAGCGCTTTGAAGGAGTCGATTTCCGGCGTTGGCAAAGCAAGATGCATTTCTTGCTAACAACTCTCAATGTGGCATATGTGCTCAACATTGAGATCTCTCCCAAGGTGAATCAAGAACCGTCGGCCAAGAAGGTGACAACCGAGGAGTCTTCAAAAGAGGATGCAATTGTCAAGAGTTCCACGGGAGATGGAAGTGATGATCAAGTAAAGACGTCCGTGGAAGATGCGGAGGCTACTCGGCAAAAACTCAAGATGGAGAATGATGATTACATTTGTAGAGGATGCATTCTCAATGGGATGAGCAACACCCTCTTCGATGTGTATCAACATGTGGAGACGGCAAAGAAGCTTTGGGAGATGCTTGAAGCTAAGTACATCTTGGAAGATCGTCAGTAAGAACTTTCTTGTTAGTCAATTCATGAAATTTAAGATGGATGATAATAGGAAAATTCTAGACCAATTCCATGAGATTCAACGTATTTTAAGTAACTTCAAGCAACACAATTTGAACATGGATGAAACCATAATCGTATCCTCTATAATTGACAAGCTACCTTCTTGGAATGAAACTAAAAGGGCTCTCATGCACCGGAAAGAGGCTATGTCTCTTGAAGGTTTGGCTAACCATCTTCGGATTGAAGAGGAGTTACGCCTACAAGATGGTACCAAAGAGCAATCTAAGGTCCATATGGTGAAAGAAAGTAAGGGAAACAAGAATAAGAACAAGAGCCACAACAAAACTAGCAAGGGAATTCAAAAGCCTAAGCAAGTTTGTTGGGAATGTGGCAAACCGGGGCACACAAAGAGAGAGTGTTACCAATGGAAAAAGAAGCATGGTCTTTTGAACAAAGATACATCTAAGGGCAAGAGTAAGGAGAAGAAACCCAATTCCTTCGTAGCCATGATTAAAGATTATATTAACATGGTATCCATTGGTTGTAATGATTGGTATATAGACTCGGGTGCGTCAAGACATGTTTGCATTGACAAGAGTTTATTCAAGACTCTCAAACCGGCGGATGATGGTGTGAAACTTTACATGGGCAACAACCATCCGGTTAAAGTTGAAGGCATTGGGCAAGTGGAACTTGTTTTCACTTCCGGTAAAACTTTGCTTTTAAATGATGTGTATTTAGCTCTGGAAGTATGTAAGAATCTTGTATCCGGTTATCTCCTTAGCAAGTTTGGTTTTATGCAAGTTTATGATGGAGATAATTATGTACTTTCCAAGGGTGGGACTTTTGTAGGGAAGGGATATGCTTATGGGGAGATGTTTAAGTTGAATGCGAAAAGTAATAAAGATGGCATGATTTCCGCTTATATGCATGTGTCTACTTTGAATAAGTCTTTTCTCTGGCATGCTAGATTAGGACATGTGAACTTTTCAAAGTTGAAAGAAATGTCTAATCTTGATTTGATTCCTAAGTTGAATGATGACATAGAAAAGTGTAAGACATGCATGCTTAATAAAATCACCAAAAATTCATTCTCAAGTATAAAAAGAACTTCTAAATTGCTTGATTTAATTCATAGTGATTTAGGAGATTTTCATAGTACACCTTCAATAGGTGGTAAGAAGTATTATGTGACATTCATTGATGATTATTCTAGATATTGTCAAGTTTATCTTTTGAGTTCTAAAGATGAAACACTTGAAAAGTTTAGAGTTTACAAAACTAGAAGTGAACTTCAATGTGAGACCTTGATTAAAACTTTAAGATCCGATAGGGGAGGGGAATATTATGATCCAAAGTTTTTCCAAGAAACGGGCATTGTTCATGAAACAACCGCCCCGTATACACCACAAAAAAATGGGGTTGCGGAAAGGAAAAATAGAACTTTAAAAGAAATGGTGAATTCTATGTTGTCAAAATCCGGTTTAAGTAATGGATTTTGGGGTGAAGCCATGTTAACGGCTTGTTATATTTTGAATAGAGTTCCATTCAAAGGGAATTCTAATACCCCATATGAGTTATGGAACAAAAGAAAGCCAAGTCTTAAGTATTTTAAGATTTGGGGTTGTAGGACTATTGTAAGAGTCCCGGAACCTAAGAAAAGGAAATTAGGTGAAAGAGGAATTGAGTGCATCTTTATAGGCTATGCTCAAGATAGCAAAGCTTATAGGTTTTTGGTGGTTGAGCCAAATGAGTACATTTCGGTGAATACCGTAATGGAATCAATAGATGCAATTTTGATGAGACTAGGTTCTCTTCAATTCCTAGACCTAAAGATGTAATTCAAGATATTGTTCCTTTAATTGAGCCTCAAGATGAAAATCATGAGGGGATATCCATACAAGTTGATCTTCCCACTCATGAGGTTATTCATGATGAAGAAGATGAAAGTATTGAGTTAAGAAGGAGTAAAAGATCAAGGAAACCAAAAGACTTTGGTTCGGACTTCTATGTTTATTTAGTAGAAGGTTCAAGGGACTCAGTTGAAAGTGAGACCCTATGTATGTACAACATAAATGAGGATCCTAAAACTTTTAAAGAAGCTATGCAATCTCATGATGCTTCTTTGTGGAAAGAAGCGGTACAAGATGAGATTGATTCGATAATGGAAAACAATGTTTGGATATTGGTTGACCTTCCTCCGGGAAGTAAACCAATTACCTCTAAGTGTATTTTTAAAAGGAAAAGGAAAGTAGATGGTACCGTTGAGAGGTATAAAGCTCGGTTGGTTGTAAGGGGCTTTACTCAAAAGTACGGTATTGACTACTTTGATACATATGCGCCAGTGGCTAGGATAGCTTCAATACGTGTATTGATAGCTTTAGCTACTATTCATAAGCTAGTTATCCATCAAATGGATGTCAAAACGGCATTCTTAAATGGAGAACTAGAAGAGGAGGTGTATATGGAACAACCCGAAGGGTTTGTTGTTGAAGGTCAAGAAAAGAAAGTTTGTAAACTTATAAGGTCCTTATATGGACTTAAGCAAGCACCCAAGCAATGGCATCAAAAGTTTGATGAAGTAGTGCTTTCAAGTGGTTATAAGATCAATGAATCGGATAAGTACATATACTCTAAGTTTGAGAATGGAAAAGGGGTTATTATATGCCTATACGTTGATGACATGTTGATCTTTGGGACCGACATGGAACAAGTTAATAAGACCAAAGAATTTCTATCCTCTAAGTTCTCTATGAAGGACATGGGTGAAGCGGATGTAATTCTTGGTATTAAAATCATTAGAAATAATGATAAGATAAGTTTATCTCAAGAGCATTACATTGAGAAAATATTGAACAAGTTTGGAGGTAATAAGCTATATTCAGTTGTAACTCCATATGATTCAAATAAGAAACTAGAGAAAAATTTGGGTTCTCCGGTTAATCAACTTGAGTATGCTAAGTTGATTGGGAATCTCATGTATGCTATGACAAGTACAAGGCTAGACATTGCTTATGCAATTGGCATGTTAAGTAGGTTTACAAGTAATCCGAGTAATATGCATTGGTTTGCAATTCGGAGAGTATTAAGATATTTAGCTGGTACTAAAAGTTATCAACTCACATATAAAGGAGAACCTTCGGTATTAGAAGGTTACTCGGACGCGAGTTGGATTAATAAAGGAGATTTCTCCTCTACCAGTGGATGGGTGTTCCTTTTAGGAGGTGGAGCAGTTTCTTGGGGTTCTAAGAAACAAGCTAACATAGCGGACTCCACTATGTCTTCGGAATTAGTAGCATTATATGCTGCTTGTAAGGAAGCGGAATGGTTAAGGAACTTATTATTGGAAATACCGAGTGCAGTATAAGCCAATGGCTCCTATCTCAATTCATTGTGATAGCAAGTCTACTCTAGATGTAGTATATAGTCATGTCTACAATGGCAAGTCAAGGCATATTGGTTTAAGACATGCATACATACATCAACTTATAAGGGATGGAGTAGTGACTCTAAGTTATGTCAAATCAAAAGAAAACATAGTCGATTCTTTAACTAAAGGATTGACTAAAGATTTGATAATAAGTACTTCAAAGGGGATGGGTTGTAGCTCAAAGGACTACTAATCGCAACAAAGACTCAACTTTACGAATTGGAATACCACCAATTTCTAAAGTTCAAATGAGTACGGAGTTGTTTAAATTAGTAGGAAGCATCGATTATTATCCCAAGGACAAGTGATGCTTAAAATCTGTAATGACAAGAGGATGAGTATTAGTACTCTTAATAGACGTTGTGGAAAGCCTAATTACAGGGGTGGTATAATTACAAAGTCTACCTATGTAAGTGTAATGTGTGGCCGCATAAAGGAACTATGAGCTAAAGTTCCGAAACACTTATGAAGGATAAGGACACAAGGTCGGATAATAGTGTCTAAGTTTTTTACACTCAAGATTTAAAATATATGTGTGTTATGAGTATAGTTGGTCAATATAAATTCAAAGTTCAAAGTTATGTCTACTTTGCGATTTAGATACAATTTTGGCTCATATACACTAATTGAAAAGTTCAAAGAGTAATCTACTTTTCATTAGGCATGTGTTTTTAAGGATTCTCTGGTGATTATAAGTTAAGGTATATCTCAAATAGCGGGGGTATAATCCTCTTAAGTAAAGTTATTTCAAGGGTTTTATATACTCTTGAAATAGTGGGGGATTGTTGGATATATTTCAAGAGTATAAGACAATTATATAGCCTAAAGAATAAAGTATATTAAGTATAAGGATCATATATGAGTGAAAACGATGAGAATATGATCAACACGGGTGAAACAGGAAGCAACACGGGTCGTGTTGCCTTCCGAGCAAGGAAACAAATCCTGCGCTCAACACGGGTCGTGTTGGATCAACACGGTCGTCTTTGAGCCAACACGGATCGTGTTGATTCAACACGGTCGTGTTGAAGGCGAGAATTGTATTAATTGCTAACGGCTATATGATTTTGTGTAATTAGTGATTGATATCGTCATTAAGCACGATTATGTTGAGATTACAACAGCTATATGACTTGACTTGGTCAAGGTCATATTAAGGACATAATCTCATCATTAAGGCTCTTGATTACCCTTTGACTAGGGTATCCTAAGTGGGTGCTAATCTCCTATAAATAGGAGACATCCTAGGCTATTTGAGACACACCATTCTAAGCTAATCACAATCTCATTCTTGTATGCAGCTATACTAGAGTGATTCAAGTGAGAATCTATTTCTTGAGTGTTACAAGAGCTAAGTTTTATCCCTTTGAACATTTACGGTATCGTAAATAGTTCTTAAGGAAAGTGTGTACTAGGCCACGACTCTTAGCGTTATCCAAGCGAGTTTCCATTGTTCTATATACCGTGTACTCCCTTTCCTCCAACAAGGCGAATCTGGCATGTCGGTTTTTTCATACTTTGGTCTCCGATTTCATATATATATTCGATAGTGTGGTTCGCTTCGTGCAGAACATGAAGTCTCAATTTCTCATCTTCTGCCAAATCTCCCCAACAACTCAAGGACATAACACAAAGATCAATAAAAATGAAGGTAGTATATATTGATTAATACTCATAAGAGATAAATGAAAGCATAATCATATACCCATGTAATTAACTCAGAAACACTGATGGCAATGAAAACATATCAAGACACTAGCAATTTAGTACTATCAAATGATTGGACAACAACCACTGTACAAAAAAAAAAAAATTATCTCACTTTCAAGTAAAACTTGCAGTCAAATAATACTTCTTTACCAGTTTACCTCACACATTGTACAGTTTCATTTCATGTTCAAAAATTAGTCAAATTAAACCTATAACAATCAGATTGAATAATGGAAGAACTTAGAAGCCTTTTTTTTTTTGCAAAAGCAAAAGGAGTGAAGAAAAATGTAACCTATAACAATCAGATTGAATAATGGAAGAACTTAGAAGCCTTTTTTTTTTTTTTTTTTCTTTTTGCAAAAGCAAAAGGGGTGAAGAAAAATGTGGTTGCTGGGATTCAAGCCCAGGTCTCCACAGCCACAACATGAAATTCTAACCACTAAACTACAGCCACTTTATTTGTTAATCATTGCAGAATTAAATTATGGTAATCAAACATACGATTGTCAAGCCTATTTTCCATGTTTTCCATTCAATTTTATATTTTGATCGAAATAAAAAGAAAATTTCATGATTGGAAATATGGATTAATTTAGTATGATTGTATCCGGCTTGGATTAAAAAATAACCTCCAATATTAAAAACAGTGGGTGGACCTACTTATCTTCATAAAGCAAATCATAATTAATTAAATTTTATTAATCGTTTTGAAAAGGAATATTCAGAAAGAAAATGATATCATAAAAATAACTAATATTTTCACAAGGTTTTTTTTTTTGGTTTTACATGTGAAGTAATTAAATATTATGGCTAACCATAAGGGATGTTGCTTCATTTAATTTACAGTAGTAATAATTCGGCTAGTTATTTTTTCTACTAACTCCCTTCAAAACACCAATAAAAATAGTCTTAAAAATGAGGGTCCTATTTCCACTCTTGCATTATGCTATTATTTTTCGTATTCTTTTAAACTTGTTCTAAATATTTTTTGGTTTTCATAATTTTTTCTACTAATCGATTTATAGTATTACAGATATACAAAATAAATCTTTATTTCGTATCCCCATTCTCCAACTAGCTCCTAGCAAACACCTCATAAGAGAAACCTCAACTCTCTCCTCATAAAGTATTCTTGGAAGGGGTAAAATTTGGCTCGTACACTAAACCCCTACCTTAGAGGTAACCACCAATAAATTTTACAGTCCTAAGAAAATGAAAAGTAGCAAACTATCGCTGACTAGCATGAACCGTCAACTCCACAATTTTCACCTGATGAGAAGGTTTGAAGAGGGGGTAGTTGTCATTTCACTAACCCCTCTTTGGTCTAACCATGAAGGAATTGCTAACTGCGCTAATGAATGTACTTAGGCCCTGTTCTTTTCTGCGGTATTTGCGGTATGGTGTGGTGAGGTGTGGTGGAATTGTGGTGGGGTGTGGTGGAATTGTGGTAGGTTATTGGTACGTAAGATAGGTGAGGAGAGAGAATGTAAACAGTAGAGGAGAAAAGTAAAGAAGGAGAAAAGTGAGGAGAGAGTAAAGTAATGATTTGTGGTAAAGTGTGATGAGTTGTGTCAAACTGCGGTATGCTGTGGTACCGCAGTTTGCCAACCGCAGAAAAGAGCAGGCC
This sequence comes from Portulaca oleracea, assembly GCA_029582165.1. NCBI lineage: Eukaryota > Viridiplantae > Streptophyta > Magnoliopsida > Caryophyllales > Portulacaceae > Portulaca > Portulaca oleracea. The sequence continues at coordinate 40,801,863 of CM055872.1, read as the reverse complement.
TTATAAGGGATGAGTTTCGTTGGTTTGGAGTCTTTGAACTTGTTGTATACTTTGGGAAATCCATAGACTCGTATATTGATCATCATAAGTTTCATCTCTTAAGTTTACAATGTGTCGTACAGGTAGAGTTCAGTCAATTGACCATCCATAGATGGCTATAACTAAACTGTATCTAAATTGCATGAACAAATACAACCAAGAGCCCTAAACTTTCAAGTGGAGTTGAAGAAAATTAGATTGAGGGTGCGTTTGGTTGGTCAATAACCCTAGGGAAATGGTCAATTTTCCCTGGCTGACTTATTTTTCCCATGTTTGGATGCGGTTTGATTTCGGGAAAATTTTCACGATGAGTCCACCATTTTCCTAGGGAAAATTTCCCTTAGGGGGGCTAAGGGAAATTTCCTTGAGAAAAATTTATCTGGGGTTCCTACCAAACACTCCCTGTATGATATTATGAACTGCTCTTCTCAATGAATTAGGGATGGCAACGGGACGCATCGGGGACGGGGGAGTATATCCCCGTCCCCATCCCTGCTCCAAAAACTCGTCCTCATCCCCATCCTCATCCCCACTTCAGGGAATGATTCTTGCCTCATCCCCATCCCCGCGGATTCCCCATCTCCATCAGGGATCCAACGGGGATTTTTTAAAGCTATCCAAATCTAACCAAATTTTAATCGGACCCGGTTTTTAACCTGTTCAAAATACAATGTATTTAACTTACAGACTTACTCAAGCAATAATACATCAAAATCAAACAATAATACATTAACAAGTGTTATTCGGACAAAAAATACAATAATACATCATCCTCAAGTGTGAATCAGAGTAGCATACATCCTCCTCAAGTTTAATGACAAGCATAAAGTAAACTAAAAATAATTAACATAAAGGTTATTCGGTAATTTGGTAATTTTAAACTTTTGGGGGACGGGGTTTCAGGGACAGGGATTCAGGGATGGGGACGGAGAATTTTCCCCGACGGGGAAAATAGGGAAATTTTTGTTTCCATCCTCACCCCGTCCCCAAGCGGATTTTGAAAAATCGTCCCCGTCCCCATCTTCATCGGGGATGGGGATTTTTCCCCAGAGCGGGGCGGGGCCCCAGCAGGTTCAGGGATTCCCCGCCCCATTGTCGTTCATACAATGAATACATTTTGGGACCAAAGTTCTGCCAGTAAGCCTTCTTACTTTGTTCGCAAACAGCCTACACACACAACACTACCTCCATCTGAGTTCTGGCCCCATGAAAGTGAGACCAATTGAGACTATAGGTTTTTCTTGATTTAACCTTTTTGTTTTTCAATGGTAAGTTAGCCCCGCGGTAGGGTAGCAGACAACGAAGGATACTAGTAAACTATGCTCACAACGAACATCCAAGGGTACGAACCATTCCTATCAAAGTAAGAACGGTCGCCAAGATTCTAACCCTGGTCGGAAGGATAAACTTCCTACTCTTCTGTCATTTGAGCTACAAACTCATGGGATTTTGTTGATTTACTTCACGAAATAATTACACACAAAAAAAAAGGAGGGGGAGGGAGGGAATTGGAAATCTTGTATGCATGGCACTATGGCAGAAAACAGATTGAATAAAGCTCAGAATCCACAAGATTTAAGTGTCTATGCCATGGAAAATAACAAGAGCTTCAAGTTTTGATGTGCTTTTCCCCTGGCACTAGCCAGACACAGTCTTAAGGTGCACGAACGAACACTCTGTCTACACTGGACTAGTTCATCTAGAGAACAAATCACAAAATGGGTTTCAGCAAAATAGTCTTTTAACCAGGGAGGGAGAAGCAAACATCCAATCTTCCCAAATGCATATCCAAGTAGAGCCTTAGTTGGGACAACAGCTGACAACAGACACGCCAAATGCAGCAGCATCAGGAAGTCTTCATAGGCGACCAATGACAGCTTCGACTTCTGATGGAGAGTAGAGGTGGTAGTTTGGAGAAACCTTGGCAATGTCAACATTGTTCGGAGTCACCTAATAAGAAACATGAGTGGATCAATCATAGGTATAAAGGAATGAACAATGATAGGTATAAAGGAATGAATTAAGGCACATATGGAGTACAAAATGATACCTTTTCTTCCATGACCTGCTTAAGGACTGAAAGGGCTATGGTCTCAGCTTCCTGAAGAGTTAAATCCTGTAGTGTGGATAAATAAAGCAACTGTTTAATATCTCACTGACTCATGAAGGATTGGGAGGAGGGGCAATCTGCACTATACCGATGATCACCAACCCCTATCCGGCAAAACTGACCCAACCTGAATTAACCCCGAAACAGACTTGAACCCGACATGACCAACCCGACCTCGATCCGAGTTTATCTTGCACCAAAGTTGTTCGTTTTTTAAAGATAATCTTATCTGACAAAAATAATGCAACCCGGACTCAACCCGAACTGACCCAACCCAAATGGGTCCAATCCAAACCCGACCCAGATGACCCAATTGCCTGGTATACCATATAACCCAACCCCCCCCCCCCCCCCCCCCAAAAAAAAAAAAAAAGAATACATCAAAGGAAAAGAAAAGGACAAAAAAGACATAGACAACATAGTAACCTTTCTAAATTGCTCCTGCAAGGAGCTGTCAGCACCCTCAGAACCAGAGCCGATAGCCTTTGCACTGCACTGCCAGAAGGTACCAGATGGATCTGTGTAATATCTGCAGTACAGCAAAAAACAGCAGGTATCATCAATCAACATAAACCCACCAGCAGAAGACGTGCAATAAAACTTAAAGCAAGAACATGTAAACCCCAGGAAATTAGCTTACAAGCTTGGACCGTTCTCGTCGTGGCCTGCAATTAGTAGAGACACACCGAAAGGTCGGGACTGCCACAAACAATGGTAAATTACATTAGTTGCAGTCTTGCAGATTCAGGATGACAACAAAGGAGGTACAGCATAATGAAAGCAAAGTCATGCAACCCAAAGACAACAGGAATACCATATACCACCTAGACCTGACAAAACTGACCCAACCTGAATGACCCTGCCGAAACCGACCTGACCCTGACCAGAAAATTTTAAAACTAATTAACCTGAATTGGACCCGAACACGAAGTAACCCAACCTTACCCGAACTTACCTTTCACCAAAGTTGTTCGTTTTTTTAAGATACTCTTATCTGACAAAAAATAAAGTGGCCCGAATTCAACCCGACCCAAAAATGACCCAACCCAAACCTGACCCAATCCGAACCTTGTCCACCCGAACCCGACATATGACCTGACTGCCAGGTACCCCAATGCCTTCCCTCTAAAAATAGAACAAACAAGAGCATGCCACAACCCACAACCGCAATTACTCGGGAAAATAGTAATTACCATGGATTCTTCATCGCCTTCTCCAAAACGCAGAGCTAAATCACACAAAGCCTGCGTGGTGGACTCAACAGTCATCGGTTCGCCATACGAGAATCTATGATTCTGTGGTACATGACAAGAAAAGCAACCAAAGAAAATTCAAGTCAATGGTCATCCCATAAAATGAAACTAGTATAAAGGGAACTGGGAAGTGATGCTAAGAGGAATACCTGAGTCTCAACCCGTGCATGCTCAACAAGTGTGCGAGCATCGGCAATCAAACCACTCATGGCACATCCTATATGCTCATCAATTTCCATGATTTTTTCAACACTGCTAGGTTCCTGAAACACATTACAATAGGAAGGTGGATTCGAATAATGTTTCCAAAACTCGACAAATCAAGCAATCTTCATGAAACACGAATAGAAAATGCAGTATGAAGCTGGTATCTCAAAACCAAACCATAGATGACATCAAAATTATTTCCTCTATTCATGACAAGAAACATATGAGAACAAATTGTTTTATATAAGTGAATGGATTATTCTCCAATCCAAATTTATACAGCTCAAATAAATTGGCAATCCAAAGGATGAAGGTAAAAAATTTGCAACAAAGGACCTCAATGGATACCATTTTGCTTACTACGTACATTGTCTTGAATTTTTTAGTGGTTTGGCTAGTTGCTTTTAGGACAGAAATTCCCCACCCCAACAGTTGGAAAATGGCATTCCATGTAGCAGGGAGAAAATGCTGAGATGTTGCTATTTTCCTATCATTGATGAATAAAAATCAAGATGAATTTGAGGGGTGCACACTTGGTAGCCAATGCACTGTGATGAAATATATTTTGGTGCAAGGAAAATTGTTGGAAGAATTGTCCCTACTCTATTTTTGAAACAAATAAGTGGAAGGTTGACAATGTGATTAAAATGCAAACAAGCATTTTCTCATGGCCACTAAATTCTTGAAGAGACTAAACTTATGCATTCAACCAGGTTAATCCAAATTTTGGTAGGTTAGAGTTCTATAATCCTTTTTTTTTTCTGCATAAGAGGATTTCCTGCATCTCTCATCTTTGGGACATGTGTGTAATACTTGGAGAGAGAGCAAAGTAGTCGATAACATCCCAAGAACATACGGAGAGCAACACATGAGAAAGAATTGCAGACAGTGGATATACGGGATCAGATTATTTCGGGTCCGGACGAATTGGATATCGGACCAAAAAATGTTACAGCAAAGCCATACCCGAATTGGGATATCTAATGCCCAGACCCCCAACCAGATGTCTGAAGTAAGGATATATTGCATTATGTTGAATTTGCATATTATTCATAAATATTAGCTTACAAAAACAATTGACAAATTGGATAAGATAGCCAAATAGATCACCACCTTCGTTCTAGTTCATCAATGATTTTGTGATGGCACTAAAGCGACAAGATCCATAGAGATACCCCATGGTAGTGCCACCCTTGTGGAGAAAGTTAAAGTTTAAACATAAAACAACTCCTAAACACAAATCCTAAGCTTGATTTCCGTCACCTAAATCAACTCAAGAAGGCAAGAACCTAAGTACCACACTGAATGGACCACACAAAAAGACTGAGGCTCACGACAGTGGCTGCATGGATGAGACCGCCAACAGTGGTCTGATCGGCCTAGGAAGTAATGGGAGAGAAAAGAGGTGAGAGCACCGAGATAAAGGGAGGTCAGAATCAGTACATTCTACAGCGGGTAACAATTCTAGATTTCTAAGGGGGGTTTTTCTGAAGCTTCTTAAGTTCCCACTTATAGGTAGGAGGTTAATCTTTTAATTTAACGGTTCAAAGTTCAAACCACTATTTTACCCATCATGGGCCTCATGGCAGTATTGCCAGCCCAAAGCCGAAAAAGTTAAAAGCCACAGGGCCCCGTAAAAATCAAACCATCCATTCAGCGGCCATAAAAATGGTGGCATGAAGGTGTAGTTGTAAGTCATGTAGTGCCATAGCCATCAGTTCACCTTACTCTGTCAGAAGTAGGGAAGCCGTGAATGAAACAACTATGATGTGTCGAACATGTTACACCAATATGTCTAACGCCAGTCTGTGGCTGGTCTGAACTGTGTTTTCGACCTTTTTATTCCAGATAGATTTTTTTGTCTTATCTAACGCGTACCTAGCAGGGGGTGGCTCATATATGCCAAAGAAAATGATGTATCTGTGCTTCAGAGGATAAAATACCAACATCTACATCGCACACAAAGGTGCCCATACAAGCCCAAGCAATATGAACATCCGATTCACCATTAAAAACCCACCCACTGATGATTAAAGCTTTCACTACTACTCGCATCCCATTCTTGAATTTCGATATGCATCCACTTCATGAAACTTTCTAAATTGCTACCAGTGGTCTTATAGTAACTACTATTTTATTCATATAAATTACTATTATACGCTCACATGCTCTTGCTAACTTTCTGTTGTGCCTTGGATTGGTGTCTGGCGCTCTCAATTTGATCTCATTGTCGATGTACGTTTAGCTCCCCTCCAACTATGTAGAGCGCCAAAGTATGTATCTATCTTTGCGTCCCGCTCGTTCTCTTAGTAATTCAAGGGTTTTCGAAAGGTTTTCCAACTTAGTTTCAAGCAGTGTCTTAATTGGAAGCACGAAATGTGTGGACTATTATCTCACTACATCCCCAAAAAGAGATGTGAATTCACACATGCATAAAATCTAGGTCATAGCTGACACAACCCATCCAATAATTAAGCATGCTCATGAGCCCTCAAAAACCAAAATTTTTTAAATGTGCAACAAAACAACTTTAGTCACATAAAGATGTTAGAATAACCACTCTGACTGTGACCAATATGACCAATACAAATAGCAAAATCTCAAACAGAAAACAATAAAATCGATGTCAATAAGATAATAACTAAGGACATAAAAATAGAAAGCTTGCCCATAAAAATTAGGCTTAATGCTTCACAACTTAACAAAGGCAAGCATGTTGGCATGGAATCCTATTCAGTAATTCACACAAACTCACACTATCGAACTATCCATATTGTCTTTAGATCCATATGTTGTATGGAAATAGTGTGTTGAATATGATATTAGCAGCTGAGGCTTTTGCCCACACCACCTTTTTTTTTCCACCACTGAAGGTGAATTAGCAAATCAAACCACCACCCTCTCCTTTGCTTAGAGATTACCTCACAACTCTATCAAAAGATTTCCACTCAATCAAGCTACATCAGACCATACATAGTTTGTCCGTGAATCACTTCATCCTGGCAAGTGTGATGATTTGGGGGTAGGGCAAACTTTTTTTTTTTTTTTGGAGGGGGGGGGGGTACTGAAAAACTAGAAACTCAGGCCACAAGATTACATTCTTGAACAAGTGACAACGAACAACGAGTACTCATTCAGACTGTATGAAAAGTTGACAAATCTTAAGAGGAATCTCGAGTTGGTAAATGTCCGTAAAACAATCTTCCACAATTCAAAATGCAAAAAAGATAAAATCCTTAATTGCCAGCCAAAGAAAAACCCAAATGAATAACCCAAAGAAAGAAACAATACCAGCAGTGGAGAGGTGATACGCTTTTCCACAGCAAGGACAACACCTTCATTGGTCTTTATCCCAATTGCAGTTGAACCCAACTGTGATCACACAGAAAAGAACTTGTTACACCTAAAGAGTATAAGTACTCATGCCACTTACAAAGTTAATTTGCATCCAAAACCATCCTCGGCCCAGAAAATAGCATGGAAATCTAAGTCTAACCCAGGAAAACTAATAGACACAGCTGCAAAAAGAGCAGTATATACTATATATTACCTTAATAGCCTCAATCGCATACTCAACCTGAAATAATCTGCCTTCAGGAGAGAAAGTGTTGACTCCTCTATCATACTCAGTCCTTCAATCACCACAAAACAACAGTTTCTCAACATCATTTCCCACTTCAATCTTTGTTCAAGCAAGATTATGACACAAAACCCTAGATTTACATTCAAAACTTGATATTACCTGGTGAGAAACATCTTGATTGATTCACAGCAAACACAAACTACCTACACACAAAGAAACCATCAGGCACATCAGTGGACCGAACTGAAATATTTTGAGATCCGTTCAAAACGCAAATTAAATACTACCTAAACCCTAAAAAACCCCACTTTGAAATAAAGCTTGAAGTGAGGTAATATTTCTTCATAGCACACAATGCACATTCTCATTTCATGTTCAAAAATCAGTCAAATTAAACCCACAACAATCAGAATACACAAATAAACACTCTGCTTATGCAATTCCCAATTGAATTTTAAGGTTTACCAATTCCCATTTCCATCGCATTCTACTTACAACACCAATTTCTGCTACGTAGTCGCAATCCCATAAGAATGGGGGGAAAAGCGACCTTTTGCCTCAGAAAGCAAAACGTATTTCAAATCCTCCCTACATATTATCAAATTTTACCGGCCATCTTCCTTCATCAAAGTAAGACATCAACAATTGCTTGATCCCGAATGAGATGGGGTGTACTTGAAACGATTATGTTAGAAAAATTGATGTTAGGTTTTTCAAAGCGAGCTTTCTGTTGAAAGATAGAGTAAGACTCATCTTCTTCAACAACTTACAGAAAATTGAAACAGAAATTGAAGAAAAATGGATGAATTTGGAAACCCGTTACCTTGAATGGTTGAGAGGAAGAATGCTGAATCAGTTCAGAGAGTGACGGGAATAGAGAAAAGGGCTGAAGGAAGAAGATGTAATGGAGTCAAAATGTGGCTTGTTGCGGAAGAAATTAAAAGCCTTTACTCAAAAATAAATGACTGAAAAAAATTGTGGCTGCTGGGATTCGAGCCCAGGTCTCCACGGCCACAACGTGGAATTCTAACCACTAAACTACAGCCACTTTTATGTTAACAATGATGTTAACAATAAGACTCATCTACAATATATATAAATTAATGTCTGTCTTAGGGTAAAATAAGATAGTTTTTTACATAAATCTACCAAAATTTACTACACGAAAATGTTAATTTTGGTATATTACAGTAAACTAGTTTTTAACCCGTGCGATGCACGGGATATTTAAATAGTTTAATAAATAAAATAAACATAAATATGTTAATACCCTCAATTCAGGTAAAAAAAAAAAAAGTCATTTTGAATTGTATGAGTCTTGGGAAAGTATTTTACCCTATCATTAAAACTTTATTATATATATTAAGATGTAATTTGATGATATGATTTATTTCGAATTTTATCTTACATTTCATTCATAAAATTCTGATAGATATCAAATGTAACCGTTACATAATTAATTGTTAAATTAATTAACAAATTATCAAGAAAAACACACAAATATAACATTTGAATTTTCCAAATACATGGTTGAATGTGAATTTTATCAATTATTAACATTATGTAACAATTTTTCAAAATAAATTTTTTTAAATTTAAAAAAATAAAAATAAATTTTCAGTTTGTCAAAAATTATCAAATATATTCGTTACATAGTTAATTATCAAATTCATTAAAAATTTTCCGAAATAAATACCAAAATTGAAATTCACAAAAAAATCATTTAATTGTCATATATATCAATTTTTATGATAATTATTTATAGATTTCAAAATAGATGAAAAAAGGTGTTCAAAAATTTAATAAATATAACAACATTTGAAAATGTTGAACAAAATCAAAAATAAATATCAATTTAATTAATAATTTCTCAAAATGAATATCAAATTTGAAATTTAAAAAACCAATTTAATTTTCATATTTATCAATTTTTATGAAAAACATTTATAAACTTTAAAATAGATAAAAACAGGTTTTCAAAAATTTAATACATATATTACCGTTAAACAAAAGAAACAAAAAGAAAAAAGAAAAAACAATTGCAAATTGGAGATGTAATTATAGCAGTGGGACCCACAGAGAAATAGATTGTACACAAATTTCCATGCATGGCACCCATTTCCCTTTGTTTTGCTTGGTGTGTCTTCCACGCTCTTCATGAACACTTTTTTTCTTTCTTTTTCAAAGACTTTCTCTCCCCTACGTTTTTTAATTTGGAAAGAACCCTCAAGTGTTCCTCCAGTATTTTCTAAACTCTTTTTCCTTTTATTTTTTCTCTCTCATGCATTCTTGTCTCAAAAAAATGCCATAAGACATAGCCTAAGAGCTTAAAATCATTCCATTTATGCAAATTTTTGTTTAGTTGGTTAATTATACTTAATAAGGCTCATGTTTTATGTTGCTATATGTGGATGAATGATTACATATATTGATGATCTAACTTTTAATTCTAAACACATGAAAATAAGTCCTAAAAATATTAAGTACCCATTGGTGCTCTTCCATTGGAGTTATGTAGTGAGGACTACCCACCTTACTCCTTTGGCAAGATAAGCCCCATTGGGCTAGCTCAACCCTCAAATCGATTTTAATAATATGGAATTAAAAGGGGAAAACATAAGTCATGGGGGAGCATTATCATGGGAGTTATGTAGCGAGGATTACCCACCTTCTCCCTAGATAACTTGAAAGCCCTAATTGGCCTTGCTTAACCCATAAGATGACATTAATAATAATATGGACTTAAGGGGATTGTTGGAGCCATGGGATTCTATAACTATACTATTTCATATAAATTGAATAAAGTTATACTTTTATACATTATTTTTTATATTTCAAAAAACGCTTAAAATAAGTTTAATGGAAGGAGTTGATTCGATTATAGTATCATTTGTGCTCATTGACACAACCTATGCATCCCAAGTTTCTTATAATTAATAATTAATATTTACTATTAAAAAAATAGTGTAAAAAATTATGAGAAATGCCAATTCGGTGAAGGGCACGATATATAGATTTGGGTGGAGGTAGATTCCGAATTAGATTTGGGGGGAGTTAAACTCCAAATAGGGTTAGGAGGTAGATTTCTAATTAGATAAGGTATACTCCTACTCTGATTAAACTTTTTGTATATTATTTTTTTAAATCAATTTTTTTATTATTATTTCATGGACGGGAATTATTTACTGTAATTTTAAATTGATTTTTTTTCTTTAATATATTACAATTATTATTGCATAGATGCACCTTTTTATGGGATGCATGAACTTACATTTCTATATAAGTGTGATTGTTGCTCTGTCATTAAAATCTTGTTGATGTACATTACAATTACGGGACATTATTTAACACATACTATGAAGGGTGACTCCACCATAAAAAATATGAATAGACTGAGATGGAAAAGGATGAAGAAAATATCAACAATCATCACATACTCATTTACAAAGTATGATTTCGGATTTGGATTCCATATATCATATGAAGTCATCAGACCTAATTTCATTCTAACATTTTATAGTTTAAAAGAAACATATATGCTTTCAAAATTTTAAAGTGTCTTTTGGGTTATGCATGTATACTTTTGGCTATGTGGACTGATCTCAATCACTTTCACTGGCAGTGGGTTACTGCCTTACTGGTGACCATTTTTTCAGAGCCCCTGTATGCGGTTTTCAGACATGCATCACTTTCTCGATCACCATCGAGTCTCACCCACCTTCTAAGTTACAAAATATAGGAGCAGCAAATAATCTGCGAAATACAAATTCCAAAAAGAAACCATAGTGATGATACATGAATTATTAAGTGTCCGGTGCAAATGCAACTGAGCAAGTTCAGCCTTTACCAAAGTTGCATCGCTTACATTCGAAAAAGACAGGCATGTGCAACCAAATTTAAACATATTACTTTTATATATTAATAGATTTCTCAAGCAATGAGGATTGAGGGGCAACAGAACACTTCACAGATATTGCGGACATTATACACTTTCAATCTTTCTAAATTATCGAGAATGCTAAATTGTAATCTTCTGATTCTTTTCACCATGTAAATCCAATGTATCATGCAAAATTGTCTGAAAAAATTGTAACATGCAAATACATGCTAAAATATATTGATGTGGTATATGTTGATAGTACTTTTCGAAAACTAATCTGTTTGTATTTGCAGGTTTGCCGAGAATTCAATGGTTGCTTCAAAAGTTAATAGTTAATAGATTGAAAGAGAATGAAAGATGTTTCCATGTTTATATATTAGGTCGAGAGGTAGAGTTCTAATTAGATTTGGGTGAGAGGTAGAGTCCTAATTAGATTTAGGTGGGAGTTAGATTGCTAACTGGGTTGGGAAGTTGATTTCTAATTAGATAAGGTAGACTCTTAATTTGATTAGATAAATCGATTTTTTTTTTATTATTTTATGGGCGGGAATTTTTTACTGTATTTTTAAATCGATTTTTTTTTCTTTAATCTGATTGGCCGATAACCCCTACAATCACTCTGGGTTGAGTATTTCAAATTTCGAATATATTACTTTTATATTATTATAGATTTGATAAAACTTAGCAAAACTTAACAAAAATTACTAAAACTTAACTTTCACCCAACTATCTTTTACCTATGGATTTGACAAGCCTTTAATCGTATTTTTTAAACTTTATGATATAAAAAAAAGTAAATTAATAATTACATAAGTGATATAGGCATCAATGACATTAAAATGAACATAAAATACTAAGTATCAAATTTTATTTTGATGTATAAGATAAAAGATTCAAAATGTCATATGGTCATTTACCATAAGTAAAATATTACTTATTAGAAAAAAATGGTGTATAAATTACCTGCTAAAATATTTTCCCTTTTATTAATAACAGTATAATATTTGTGATAAGTTAATTTTATTATTTACAAAGAAAATACAAAAGTACTGATAGCACAATTGTTGTATAAATTTTTTTCAAATTTCTATTTATTATTTGAATTGATAATTGTTATAAAATTAATCCAAAAAAACAAACACATATAACTACTGAAAAGTTTTCCGTGTATTGTAAGGGATATACAACGCTAGTCTATTATCTATTATCTATTATCTATTAAGTATATTAAAACAAGATAAATAGAATATGTTATTGCCATATGTCATGCATATAAAAATCTCATTTTTGTCAAATTCGAAAATTTTCATTGGTCTATTTATTTCTTGTGTTCATTAAAGGTGTTAAATATGGGAATAGATAGAGTGAGAATGGAGTTTGGGTGAAAATGGAGTTTGGGTGAGAATGTGAGAAGAGTTGTCAATAATCCTCAGATCTTAGATCAATAGCTAGCAAAAAAAGAGTTATTTCCATTTTTATTTAACCCCCATCACGTGACCATTAAGACTAAAAAAATGTGATGATCATAATTGAACATAGGGAATTGTCACCCGTGGGAATAGAGGGTTGCTGTTCTTGGGTTTGAAGCTTCAATTATCAGATGGTATTGCTTAACTGAGTGGAGAAACAAAAGGAGACAAAGGATTGTGCCGGCAAAGATATTCATGAAACGAGGACGAAACTTCAGTCAAGCTTAGTGAAGATTCTGATAAAAGTTGGTTCCTTTATGGTAAAATCCCTGAAAATTCAACCTCTTAATTGTTAATTGAGTCCTTTTGATAAGTAGAAATTGTTTATCTTTGTTAGGGCATGTTGAGTTTTATTGATGTTTTGTTGATTGAACGTACATGGTATTGTAAACTGACGGTGTCCATTGTAGGCTTGAATGTGGTGTGAAATTTGTGTAAATACGTCATTTTTTTCAGTGTTTTGGTACGTATTGCCCGTGAGGTTGTCGTCCATAATAGTCATATGTAATGTCATTGGTATGGGCACATGATGACCATCTGTACATTACTTGTGACCATTTGGGACGTGATGACCTATTTGAGCTGGGTATGATGAGGTTTGGGTGGTGTACTTTGTATATGCAGACAATGACCAAGTTTGGTTCACGTAGTGTGAATCGTATGTGAACTTGATATCCTTTTTATGATTTGTGTGTCATTAACCTTTTGTTTAGTCAGTGTTCAATAGGGTAGTAAAATGATGTGCATACTAGATATACTTTGTACATTAGGGTAGTTAATGATGTGCATACTAGATATATGCAATGTACATTAAAATATACACTTAGAACGTGATGAGATTTGGTTGATGTACTTTGTAAGTGCACTTAATGCCCAAATTTTAGTGATGTGATGCGCATCATATGTGAAGGTGATGTCCAATAAAAAACTATGTATGATGAACATGTGTTTGTTGGTTGACATGTACATGAGGTTATTTGATGGTATGCATTTCTGACATACATAATGTTCATCTCCAATCGTTATGCAAGCATTAATGTAATGCTCATGTGGGTATGTTCAAATGAGGCATATATAAATGTAAAGTCCATTGGGATTGACCACAATAAACATTTTATTTTATAAGGATGTTCATTTTGTTATACACTAATTTAAGTTATTTTTTCTTTCGGAGGTTACTCGCATGCATTTAAAGATGCGTTAGCGATCTTCGAAAGACACAAAGACAGTGGGGTTTACTGCATGAGACATGTGGAGACCTTGTTCGACCCAAATAACTGGGAATGCGGAATGATAGAGGACGGTGTAAGTTAATTATTGAAATAATGTTGCCATGTTGGATTCATGTACAATGCTTTTTTTTCCATATAAGTTGATGTTCATTCGGGTATATGATGGTGTTCATTACACCTATTAATCTCGCTATATTGACTCCAATCAAAACGTTCTTTGTCAGGATGACCGACTTGTGTCACTAGTGAAGCGTTACTGCCATGATATTGTCATGTACGAAGATAACAGTTTAAAGCAAGATGTGTATACCGAAGCCGTCCACTAGGATCAAAAGAAAGAGCTTCCGCGCATGTAGTTTGATTGTGTCAAACACAATTTGTAACTGGGATGGAGTGTTTGCTTAGATATGATAGTGGGTAGACTTGAACATATTTTGCTTGTCGCTCGGTTGACGTTTAGACTTATATCGACGCTATCTTGTTAGGTTGACATTTGGAAACTGTAATAGGAAAACTTGTTGATTTTTTGCTTGACGTTAAGACTAATAGTGACACTTTTGATCGTATTACTAATGACTTCAAATGTTCGAGATGAACATTATTCTCAGTAAGCAAATTATCATCAAAGTGTTTCATTGTTAACTGATCATTATGTGGTCACTGCTTGAACACTTTTATTATGCAAAATGGACATCCATTGAACATTGAATGATCATCAAGTGCGTTTATATGAACATAGTGCGCACCCAAGATGAACATTGAACATTGAAGAAGCAACTAGGATGCTCGTCAGTTACTACTCATGTTAATTAAACATAAATAAATGAATCCACTAATGATAATGAATTCAATACAATCCAATAATGAATCCACTAATGATCACCATTTGGATGATAAAACGTGTGGTTGCGTATATGGACATCGTGTCAAACCAATATGATCATCAACCAATCAACAAATGTTCAACACTTGGCACTCGTGTTAATTCAAAAGATAAATCCAATAATGAACATCAAAACATACACAAAATGACCCCCACCACTTTGATACAATCCACACACAAAATGGATGATCATCAAGGTTCGTATATATGGACATTGTGTCCAAGCAAGACGAACATAGACCAAACACCTAGAGTGTTCATTGCTTGCTATTCATGTTAATTAAACATAACTAAATGAATCAACTAATGGTAACGAAATGACTACAATCCACTGATGCTCACCAATTGGATGATAAACCACGTCGTTGCTTATAGACATCGTGTCCAACCGATATGATCATCAACCAATCAACAAATGTTCAACGCTGACACTCGTGTTAATTCAAAAAATAAATCCAATAATGAACATCATAACATACACAAAATGACCTCAACCACTTTGGTACAATGCACACACATGAAAACAAAGTCAGTTATGTAAATTATTATCATTTAAGATGGTCATTACAGTCATAGAAGATGGTCATTATAATACCTAAAGATGACCAGTAAATTCATAATATCATTATGTACAACTCACATGAACATCGCATCAATACTATTTACTTGCTCGCCGAAAACATATTTAATTTGTGTGGACGACATGGTACGATGATATGCACATTATTCGCTGGTCATATGGACATGATACTTATATCATACGAATATCAACATTTTATTTTATGGATAACGAATAACATGTTCCACCCATATGGACATCGTGATCTGATTAGAGGAACATTAGCTGACTGCCTAGAATATTAACATATATCATACCTATTATGTCAAGTGAACAACATGTAACACTCAGATGAACATGAAGACGCATAGTCATGGATAATAACATTATACTGAACGAACATTATGTATAACTCAAGCAAACATCACATCCATCCCAGATGAACATGAAGACACATAATCATGAACATGAAGATACAAAATCATGAACATCACATCGTGAACACATACAAAATCATGAACATCACACTGTGAACACTATGGCGGCAAATGCACAACATGTAACAACCAGTTGAACATGAAGACACATAATCATGAGCAACAAGGCTTTCGGATGAACATCGTGTATAACTCAAACGAACATTACATTCATCCCAATCACATTGCGATTACATCAAATAGAACACAACCAATTCTAATTACATTGAAATCAACACACTATTACACGCGATCATAATCTGAATCTTCGAAATTCATCCAGCCATGATAAAAAACGTTGATATTCCGAATCTTCCATTAAATTTTGACAAGAAGCAATCATATCGTTCAATAACTTGCTCAGAAGAGTTCTTTACCTTTTTACAAACCCAAACCACAAAATCATCCAACCATGATCAAAATCAATCAACACATGATTTTTCACTGATGGAAACTATCTCTTCGATTTTTTTGGCACCCACCTTTTACTGGAAATTTTCACTGACCTTGAACGAAGTTTCGGCCCCGTCTCATCAACAATTTTCCCGTCAAAATCCATCGTCGTCGCCGCAGAATTCATCGTCGATCGCCTTGATTCCACCTCTTCTTCACCGTTCGAAATCATAAACTCTCTTAAAATGCAGAACCCTAACCCTGTTCGTTTGTCTCCCTTTGTTTCTCCGACTATGACCATTTGTCTCCCTTCTTTTCTCTACTCAGTTAAGCAACCTCCTTGATGACTGATGCTTCAAACCCAAGAACATCAACCCTCTATTCCCATGCGTGACAATTCCCTATGTTCAATTATGATCATCACATTTTTCTATTTTTTCAGTCTTAATGGTCACGTGATGGGGGTTAAATAAAAATGGAAATTGCTCTTTTTTTTTTGCTAGCCATTGATCTAAGATCCAAGGGTTATTGGCCATTCTTCTCACATTCTCACCCAAACTCCATTCTCACTCTATCTATTTCCGTTAAATATTAGTAGTTGTTAATAAAATATGTAACTATTAATAATAACTATCAACCAATGAGTACATAAATGAATCTTTATAGAAAAGTGTAGAGACATTGTTATTTACACATCCACACTTTACTCTTCTTATTTTTCTTTGATGGTAACCTAATACCTTTTATTGCAATTTATTGGGTGCACCCGGAGCACGTGCTCCAGATAATATAATTGTTCACCCACTTATATTAGATTGTTCATCACATATATTAGATTGTTCATTCTTATTACAATCATTATTCACTTGTAAATATTTGGAGCACATGTTCCGGATGCATGCAGTATATATCGTCTTTTATTGATTGTTGTATCAAAACGAACAATAATGCACTTAGAACGATTTTGACTGTGACTGAGTTGGTTGCAATCCTACATAACATGTAGAGGAGATGAATTAATCCAAAAATATTTAAATTGATGACATGTCAACTAATTTAAATATAAGCAATAGTTTTTGGAATTTTTTTTACGGTGTCCACTTGCTCCAATTAAGAAAATATCTTCCGAATAATTCTTTGGCTAAGGGTGTCCTTGGACACCCCTACACCATGAACAAATCCGCCCCTGGAACCAGGAGATTTTAAATACAAGTATCATCATATATAAATGCCATTGTCCAAAAGGATAAGAAATGCAAATGAATGAAGACTACTAAAATTACGTAACGACGTACCCTGAGACTTGATACTTGGGTCTATGATATCTAGCTATATAAGAACATGGGTTAGAACATCCTATGACGTCTAGCTGCAACAAAATTGGAAGCAATGTTATCACGAGTATCATCATACATAAATCCCATTCTCTATTGTCACGTGTCGCGGTAGAGGAGGCGTTTTTGTACTGCGATGAAGTGAAATACCTAAATTATTTTGACTTTTTGGGGGCAAAAAACTAATTTAATCCGCCAACCTACTAAACATCCTAAATTGGCATATTCACTAGTCAAACAGCTAAAACCCTCCTCAAAAAAGTCATTTTCCCAAAAAGCCAACCAAAAAGCTGGGCACCAAACGCCCCATTTAACTGTTTGAGTTAGCTGATTACAGGAAAAGTATTTGGTAAAGTAACTTTTTGTGAAAAACTATGTGCCTGTTTGGCCTTAGATTCTAAAAAGGTGTTTTTGCTTCTTACAAACAGTTTTTTTAAAAACTATTTTTGGAGATGTAAAGTAGCTTTTTGTGAAAAATTGGTTTTTTGAAAGCTAGCTTATTAAGTCCAAAAAAGTTAATATAAAAAATTACTTACCAAACACTAGCTTATTAAGTCCAAAAAACAAGAAATTATTCAAAAAGCTAAAAGTTATAAAAAAAAATTGGGTAACCAAACACCTCACGAGAAAAAAAAAAAAAGGAAAATAATATCGGTATTCTAAACTTGGCGATTTCTTCTCGTCCTTCCTCTAGAAAGTAAGAAGTAGGAACTCAGGCGATTTCTTTCTTTCTAGGGTTAGGGTTTCGTCGCTGATCAGTCTAACTTTTGCCACTTCCTTCGACTACTTTTGTCGACACCGCCGCTTCCTCCGACTACTTTTGCCACCGCCGCTTCCTCCGACTACTTCCGCCACCGCCGCCTTCTCCCTTTACAGCTAATTCGGACGCCAAATTCTGGTGGATACACTACAAATCTCCATCATTCTTGAATGAATTCTTTTTGTTTACTGATTTGATACTTGTTTTTAATTTGGCCCAGTCTCCTTCCTTGTTTCTGGGTGTTGTTAATGTGAGCAAATTTAACATACAAGGATTGATTATAGCAAGTGTGAGTGAGTGGAAAGGAGTGAGCCTGAAGAATGAATGAATGTTGAAATACGAGTATTTGTACCTCTGCTCTATGGATGCCAATTTATTTGATTCCATGACTTGAGATGTTATGTTTTGGACTCTTTCATTCTACATCAAAATGTATAGATAAATAGCAATTGAATTACCACTTTAATTTGGTCCAGATTCATGAGTGAATAAGGTCTTGGCACTCATACGATTTCTTTAGTTTAAGGTTATGCAAAACTTAGCGTATTGCTACTAGGTTCTTTTTGGGTGTAAACTTTTATGGGTAATGCTATAGTTGTTCATAATCTTTTATGGGTAATGCTATAGTTGTTCATTGAATGCTGTTTGGAATTTGCAGAGTATAATATACAGTGAGAAAAAGGTTGGGTTTTGATTTTGGTTGGACGAGCAACAATGTCTTCTCTTCGAAATGCTGTCCCTAAAAGGGCATACAGGGAACGAGCTCAACCGTGAGTGTTACAAAATCCCTGCCTTATGATTTTACTTTTCATAAATTTCTTTTCCAATCCATTGGTTTCCTCTTCCTTGCTCATATTCATATTAGTTTCAATTGATTTTTGTTGGATCTTGCCAGGAATTCAAGGAGAAAATTTGGAATCCTTGAGAAGCACAAGGACTATGTCATCCGTGCTAGAGAATATCACAAAAAGGAGGAGGCTTTGCGGGTAATATATTCAATTCCTATGGCTGCCTGTATTTGTATTGATGGGATAGAGGGGGAGGAAAGGGGAATGAAGGGAAGGAAAAGGAAGAAATGTGATTGGAATTGACCTTGTTTTTATGTATATGTGAGAGGAATGGAAGGGGCTATTCAAATACTTTGTCTGTTCGTCTGTTTTTTCTTGATTTATTTTTGGGTCCTTTTCTTTGAGGTTTTCCATTGTTCTTCTTATGGGGTTTTATGCTGATTAGCTGATGGACTTGTGATTCTTTATTGATCATTCAGATCCTCGCTGAGAAGGCTGCAAACAGGAACCCTGATGAATTTTATTTCCGGATGACCAAAACCAGAGTGGTTGATGGAGTTCATAGACCTGAGTAATGCTTCTTTTGTTTTTAATGTTCCCTCTTTGTGTTTATTCTTCCCCTCTTTCCAAAATCTCATAACGTATTTGCCTTTGGAATAATAGGAGTGTGGCAAACAAATACACTGCAGAGGAGCTTCAGCTGATGAAGACCCAAGATATGGGATATGTGCTTCAGAAAATTCAGAGTGAAAAGAAGGCATGTACCACTACTCATACTGATCTACATTGTGCAACTTTATTTTTATATGAAACAAATGTAGATGGTTGATGTGATTCCTGATCGATTGTTGACAAGTGTGTTTCTTTGTTTGCAGAAAGTTGAAAAACTTAAAGCTGTGCTGCATTCATTAGATAATCAGCCCGCAAACAAACACATTTATTATGCGGAAGACAGGTTTGTGTATGCTGTTCCTCTGTTGGTATTAATGTACAAAGCTTGGTTCATCATTACAGAGTTAAGTGATTGAGATAATAGTGTGAATGTTCCTCTGCTGGTATTAATGTACAAAATTAGGATTGATGTATTTATTCTCTTTTTAATTCAATGTTATCCCGAGTCCTGACTTCTATAAAGACTTCTCATTTGTCTTTGATGATGTTGATAAGATTAATTCGATTCAAAGTGATCACTAACTATACTGTTGCATCTAACATTCATTCAAGAGGTAGTGGTTTAGCTACGTAAGGTTAATGACTTAGTGCTTCATATAGTTGTAAACCCTATATAAAGAGCATAGGGGCTCTGTTTGGCTCCACAAAATCATCATCCCCCATGTGCAACTTGCCAAACAGTCAAAGTTTAAGTCGAATAGATGGAATTTCCTTTTTTTTTAATTTTATATGCCGTACCAAATATCAATCCACTCTATGAATGCTTGTGGTTTTAGTCATTAATTTGTGTGTTTTCCTAGTTCCCACCCCATTTTCTGAGTCTTAAATGATAAAGGATGTGTGCTTTAGATAAAAAAAGCCCAAGGTGCAAAAGGGTCCCAGAGCCTAGTCATGGGCTCCAAGGCGAAGGTGCATGCCTTTAAGACACAAGGCACACTTAATGTGTTTATATTTTCTTAGCATGAAATGAAAGTAATTTCCACATGAATGTAGTAGAGAAAAGTAGAAGTTGTGAGTGTGTATGGAGATGTTTTAGGGTTGAGGGGATCAAATTAGAAGGAAACACAGCAAAAAGAGTCTTTTTTTACATTGTTTTTCTTCACTGGGGTCCAAAAGGCATACAAAAGGCGTGCCTTTGGGATGAGTCTCGGCTCACCCTCTCTGTCGCGCTGGCCACCGGGTGTATCTTTTTAAACTAAGATGTTTGCCAGTATTTTTGTGATCTAAAATCCTTGTCTGTTGGCTCACCTTGTCTAGAATGATAGGGAGAGGGGTTTGTCAATAGCCTGAAGGTAGCTGAATTCTGAAAATCTTTATTGTTTGCAGCGAAGAGGCAAAAGAAATTTCGAGCTCTGTGAAGGATAAAGAGCCCCAAAAGTTGAGTTGTGTGCCTGGTACAATCAAGCGGTAAGGTTTTTGTCTTTCAGTTTTTGAATTTTGGTGTTCGATGCATCTCTATGTGTGCGAAAATGTGCATAATTGGGGCTTGATTCAATAAGTGAAAATGTGCATAATGATGAAACTTTTTAGGGGTAGGACTGGGGGAAGTGTATATATAGGAACTGAGGGGAAATTATCCTTCTTCCATATTTTGCCTAAGCAGATTTGGACACACCCCCTCTATGAAAGGTGTTTGGAACCTTGTACCCTGCTATACCACTTTTATGCTGAGAGAATAGTTGGAGAACGTATGTTATAACCATCTTTGTTTACTTGTCTCATGTTGTATCCTTCTTTTTGATCCTTAAATCTTTCAAAAGCACTATACCTGTCAACCAGGGAATGCTGGAGTCAGACATGGCAACTATTAACTTGGTGCTTTAGAAATTTGGCCAACTTATAACTGATCATCAGAGGAAAAACAAAGATGTTTATGACAATATGAAAATGTGGCATGCTCCATGCGTTCTGCTGTTTCAGTTCATATATCTCTCTATTACTTGCAGTGTGTTGTAAATTGTTAAATTAACAGTATTGATCTGTGTTCCATTTATTTAATGTCAAACTATGCAAAATGTCTGTTAGGCTAATTTGCCAAGTCTGAGTTGAGCAAGAACTAATGAATTATACTTGAAGGTTATGCCTAATTGCTGGAAAGGGAAAATACTGCTTTATATTATACTAATGGCCCTATTTTGCTTGCCATTGTTAAAAAGAAAATGGTACATGCACCTATTTTTTGTAATTTAATCTGAATAGTCTTTAGTGATTTCCTGCTTTGACAAAAGGTTTTATGACTGGTGTAAGATGTGAGGTAACATATCTCAATGATTGGAGGCATTTGAGCTATCTTTTTGTAATCCTTGTATACGTTTTCCATTGTTTTGATCCAAATTACTGGGTGTGACTATTTTGCTTATTTGGACTGCTTCACAACCCTTTTTACGGTTACTTTAGTTTAGGAATCCAATCCCACCCCAATCCCCTAGGGGAATTAAAATCCCATTCTCTTCCATCCTAATCCAGATGTATCTTGTGATTCCTCTGGGGTCAGAACTCACCCAAGACAAACTCTGTTTTTGCTTTGTGAATATTTGATGCATTCAATAATTTATATTTCTGCATCCATTTTAACGTTATTTTGTGGGCAGAAAAATGGATGCTTCATACCGGGAACTCGAGGCAAGAATGAAGAGGGTACAAGATTTAGAGAGAGTTTATGATGAGATGGCCTTACAGAAGGAACTACAGGTATTACGTTTCAGACGTGGTTGTTAATATTATATGCTGTTTCCTGTGAATGATGTATGTAAATATGCAAAGCCCTAAGCATTGCAGAAAGATTATGTGGAAAATGCCTCTCATTACTTTTTTGACAGAGTGGGTCTTGCAATGTGTAGTAAGACCCATTTTTGTTATTGTGTGGAAGAGGGTGCTTGGGGAATGTTTTAAATAAATTTCTATTGAATATTGGATTTATTTCTATATACTAAAGCTCTTAAAGTCTGTCATGTAGGGTGATAGCGATCATGTCTTTTTTAAAAATAATTCTCTAGGAGAAGCCTTGAATTCCTTTATATCTGCTTTCTAAATGCCAAATTTGGATCCCTAGAGCTCTTGGTAGTGAGCACATGAAACATTTTATGCGTTCTTACACAGTAGGTTCTACTTGTGGTTCGGGAAAGCTACTAATAGATCACTTTCTTGAAAATTATTGGAGGTTTGCAAGTTTGAAAATGGCAAATTATGTGATGAGATGACAATATTGGCGTTAAGTTGTGTGTTGTCTTTAAGGGCATTCAACAGCATGGTGGGGGTCTATTAGGGCATATGTGATATGTCTATAAATGGTTATGTATCAATCTCATGAATGTATGCAATTGCTCATATGTTTCAATCGGTTAAAATGCAAAGACTTCTGAAAAATTGAGTCTTGTAGATGTAGTGGTCTTTCCTTGTAGTTTTATACACGAGAAACATCACGGTGTCATGAGATGTTAGGTCAGTTTGGGTAATTTGGTCACAATTTGCAGAAACAAGATTGTAAAAGTTGTCGAGAGACTGCATGGTTAGGATGTGGGAATACTTCTCATCTTCCCTTGTTGCTAGTTAAGCATCTTGTCATCTGTATAGATTGTAGTTGTTTGCTGAGTTGAAGATTTCATTTGTGGCAACGCAGAAAAAGGGTAAAAAGCGCAAGCTGAGAGAGGAAGAGCTCGTTTGCCCGACATCCAAACCAGTGTATAAATGGAGGGCAGAAAGAAAGCGATGAAGAAGCCGAAATTCTTTGTCACCATCATGATAATACCAATGTATAGAATGCAAACCCACATCAGGTGGAGGCATTCTAGTTTTTCTGTCAGTTATTAGTCTTACAAGTTGATGCAAATTTTGGTAGTGTAATTGTTAACTTATTGACTCTGGTGGAAAATGAAAAATAGAAAATGGAAATGTATTGTGCTAATCTATTAAAATCTTGTATTCCCAAGGTTAGGGCCTAGGGTTATTGTCGTGTGAGTAAAATTCTAGATTATTCAAAACCAAAAATCCCTCGAGTAAGGTATATTGGATTATGAAATTGTCATCGTTAGTGAAAGCTGGAAAACTAGAAAGTTCATTGAATACATTTTAGTTAAATTGGGCATGAAATTTAAAAGGGTTTTTGACATTAATATACTGAACTTTTGGGGTGTTGGGACAATAATATATTGAATTTTGACTTTCGACGATAATACACTGTATTTCGGGGGGTGTTGGACAATAATACACCCGGAACAATTCCAGCGGTGACTGACTCGGTGGTGATTAAACATGGCAGGTTTGCCACATAGGATCGCCACCAAGTCAACCACCGCTGGAATTGTTCTGGGTGCATTATTATCGAGTCAAATAAAGTTGATGTAAAATACAAAATTGATATTAGTGTCCCAAATTTCAATTTAAAATAATCATAATTTACTAATTCGGCCCAAATATTTTTGCCTTAATAAGACAAATTTATGAAATGAAGTTACATTTGAGTTTTATTTAAACTTATAAGTGAATATGGAGAAGTGGAGAACCTGCCATTCATAGAATCTCACATACTTGAGTATCCCAAATGAATTTTGACAATTTGCCATTCATACAATTATACAATTTCACAAAGAATAGAAAGTACAGTGACATAAAAATGTGGCTAGTTTAAGAAGCCAATTTCTTGGAAACTATCAATAGAAACTCTTACATGAAAACAAGGACCAATGGAACACATTTCAAAGTTCGTCCACTAGTTTTGAATAGTTGAGTGAGTATCTATCTACGTCCTGAGTTTTACAAAAAAAATCGTCCAATCCTGCAACTAACCGAAATTTTGGTCAAGTTGATTACTGAAATCCGTCTACTTGTGAGAGAACCAACAATGGTCATGAGTGTTAATCGAGTTTCTAATTTAAATTTTCTTTTTATTTTCTGAATTCTGATAATGTTAGCCAATTTGTTGAACTTGTAATCAACCGATAAGTAGATTGAAGCCATTGATATGTTCCACTAGATAACAACCTAAAGAATGGAACTTAAGAGCGTTAATTGAGTTCCTAGTTTAAAATATCGATGAATTTTATGATAATATCGATAAACTTATGATGAATTTTCTGATAAATATTGATGTATTTTCTTTTTCAAGATTTAACACCTTGGTGAAACTAGATAGGTACTCTAAGGTGTTGCATATAACAACTGAAAACTCCTACATTTTAGAACTCTGGGTAGTTGTTGAAGCTGTGTGAATGTCACGATCATTTTCTCCCTTGACAGTTGTAACTTGTATTAGAGGGAGTCTGAGAGAAATCCCTCTAAACCAACCAAGAAAAAGGGCAAATTATACCTAATACCTATTTAATGAGCTTTATTTCATGTCCAATTCTATGTTATATATTAGAACCAATGGAAGAGAAATAAAGGAACTTAAGGCTAAGACAAATGTGATCAAATCAAGGCTATTCACCTTCAACTCTTCAAGTTAACATCAGCATAGAAATATGTCCAAGAAATTGGAGAAGAGGGAGAGGAGGTTAGTATTTGTATTCATCAAAATTTGATGGATTCTATTAAATGTTAACCACATTGTCTTCTTGGAATAATTACAACATATTATACATTAAAAAATGAGGTCCTCTAAAAATAGATACCACAAAATGAAGTGTACCTCCCATTGATTTTTTTGCCATAATTATGTTGTTAAAGTTTACAATACTACACTTTATGATTGTTTAATTTCTAATGTATTTTCTACATCATGTTCTATATTGTAAACTGTCCACAATCTATCTTTATCTATTTTATTCAAGTATATTCGTTTCTACCTTAAACTATCTGAATTTTTCTATGTTTGAAAAAACTCATTATTTAGCCATACCTACTTCTACCTTAACATACCCAAATCTACTCAAATAAATCAAACTTTACTAAATGCAAGTTTAACATACCCCCTTAAAGGCTAAAGCCTTCACCATAATAATAATGTTCTTAAATTTTACAATCTAATTGTTAGGAATACTATGTCCTAAAAATCTCCTAATTTGGCCACATGATTTATTTCTTAATTGTGTTATTAAATTATTTAAGTTTCCTTATTATGTTGGTTTCTTAATGATGTTGGATTTCCTAATTATATTAGATTTAGTAAATTTAATTGGAGTAGTGATCAATTTTTGTCTCCTTATATATTTCCAAGTTGCTAAAGATCGATATTATGTGTGTCTTTGCGCCATGGATCTCTTGGAGAGTACCGTGGCAGAAAGGTTGATGATTTCTTGAAGCGCTTCCCTTAAGGGGAGGAGAGAGATGCGAATAGATGAATTAAGGCACTGTTCTTTTGTGCGTCAACCCAACTAACCGCAACGTAAATTACCGCAACCTACCGCAAATTACAATTACCTTTTTACTATTTCCACCGCAACTTATTGCAATCTACCGTAACTAACCGCAACGCAACTTACTGCACCGCAAATTAAACGCATAAAAGAACGGTGCCTAACTAAGATTTGAAGAGTTGAGAGTAGTATTCTACTTATGTAATTTGGTCTATTGGGGGAGATCTGTATCTCTTCTATTGATCTCTTGAGAGATTAGAGATCTGTTGTTGTACCATGACCTTGATAGTGGAGTTCGCTCGTGTGTGTTCCATTCGTGGGTTTTTCCTATTCTTACATTATTTTTCTTTACATTTGGAGCATCTATATATTACTCATTTCTGGTGCAAATATGATACTAACGAAACTTATTATTGTTCCTCATGTATGTTCAAAAGCTATAAAAGAAACTCCATATGCATAAAACCAAACAGAAGCCTTTGATTGTTTTCAGACAGATTGTAATGGAGCTCCAGTTGCTCAAAACTGTCAGAGTATAATATAATTTTTTTGAGGGGTTCACCCAAAAAAAAAAAAAAAAAGACAGATAATTTGACAGCATTAATTGGAGTTCCATTTAAATGGACTGACACATAATTACCCACATTATTAGAAAAGACATCAGAGTCAAATTTCACCTGAGTTGAACATTCATGCTAAATGTGTCATTTTTAATTACTTGATTAGTAAAACAGCTTGTCAATTAGGGTTGATTTTGACAGATAGTAATAATGATGGCTGTGTCATATTTTTGGTTTTATTTTCTAATTTGGAAAAACGTCTTTTCTTAAGATATACTCCCTCATTCCCATTTTATTTGTCACTTGGGACATAATTTAAAAAATAAAAAAAACTTCAATTTCACATTAATTTACATAATTAGAAATGTGAAAATGTTGAATAAAATGGTAAATAAAAAGGAAAAAGGTGAATAAAAAAGAAAAATTGAAGAAAAAGATGGAAGTGATAAGGTTAATTTGATAAATTAGTAATTAATGTGTTATTGGAATTATAAAATGAAAGATATTATGAGAAAAAAAAAGTTAGTTAAAGTGACATATAATATGGGAAGGAGGGAGTATCAATAATGCCAATATATCAAATATTTATATTTTTAAAAGGGGTTTTGGATGATAATATACCGATCTCTGGGGTGTTAGATTGTAATATATTAACCTTTATTATTGAACAACAATATCCCTGACTTTTATATCTAAGTGACATTATTATACCAACAGTAATTAAGGAGATCAGTCTCCATGCTGATGTGCCTAACGGAGGGAAAAAATTTTCCCGAGCCAATAACCCCGTTAAGTCCTCCATTTTTCTCAATAACCCACATTACAAGACGTTGGTTGGTTGTGTACCACGTTAATATAAAGCCACTGTGTCAGGGCCGATTTTTTAACGTGGCTTAGTGTAACGCCCCGACCCCTCTCGGGTCGCAAACATTACCGATAACTGCTTCAAGGATTGCTGACTGACCCCACAAATCACCACGAGTCTTTTCGCGTCATTCGCTCGCCACAGGAAAACTTCCCAGGAGGTCACCCATCCTGAGACTACTCCCAGCCAAGCACGCTTAACTGAGAAGTTCCCAACGGATGAGCTACCATAAAAGAAGGTGCACCTTGGTGATATAAGTAGTCATTTTAATCCTTTTAAGCCACACTTTAACCACATATCCGGGGTATTATAGTCACCCCCACTTAAGCGCACAACGTCCTCGTTATGCCACAATCCAATCCAGAATCTTTGCCCCGCTAGGTGACTGCCCATGACTCTCCCGTCCACTGGCGCAGCTCACGGTCGCGGGTCGGCTCTGATACCATCTGTAACGCCCCGACCCCTCTCGGGTCGTCGAACATTACCGATAACTGCTTCAAGGATTGCTGACTGACCCCACAAATCACCATGAGTCTTTTCAGCGTGCTTCTTCCTCGCTCACACGCTGCCTGGGAAAACTTCCCAAAAGGTCACCCATCCTGAGACTACTCCCAGCCAAGCACGCTTAACTGAGAAGTTCCCAACGGATGAGCTACCATAAAAGAAGGTGCACCTTGATGATATAAGTAGTCATTTTAATCCTTTTAAGCCACACTTTAACCACATATCCGAGGTATTACACTTAGTGAGAAAAACAGAGGAGTTAACAGGGTTACTGAGCAAGGACCGGTTATTTTCCCTCCGCCTGTCATGGTAAAGTCCTAGAGACCAGTTAACCAGTCATCACCCCCTATATAATTATCTCACTTAAGTATAAAAGTCAGGAATATTGTTGTCTAATAACAAAGATCGGTATATTACAATCTAATATCCTAAAAGTCGAGATATTGTCATCCAATATCCCTTTATAAAATTCATGGAAAAATCTTTATATATTATTTCACTGTAATTATCCACTCAGTGCAATTTTCCACTCTATTTGATATCATATATGAAATAACTTTAAATTGATTAATTAGTGTGTGGTGTTATAAGATATGATTTCTTATTTTTTAATTATCTTTATAGATAAAATACCAAAACTTATTTCCAACCATAGGATGAGGTATGGAAGGTTAACAAAAACCGTAACCAATATTCCAAATTCTACATAGGGTGAAGCATAGAGAGTTTGCATATATGATATATCAATCTTATTTCTAAATTTTATAATTTAGAGAGGTTGATTTTAATTGACCCAAAATTTAGAAATAATGTTAGTGTGGTGCTACCTACTATTTCATAAAAAAATAGAAGAAGTGTGATATGACATTTTACTTTAATCCTAAGTACATCCACCCACACTTCCCATCATCACACACTCATTTACATTACAGATAATTCCCTTAGTGTTTGGAAAAAAACGTCACTGACTTAATAGAAAATGTCACTGATATTTAAAAACTGTCATTAATGTTTCTTAAGTTTGCAAAAAAGTAAAAAAAAATGTCATTTTTACCTTCGATATTAGATTTACAGGTAAAACTTGAAACTTGTCACTGATATTTGGGCAAAATTTTCCAAAAAACGACTCTGGGGGCCTCATATTTTGGTGTAATAATTATAAGGGCCCCCTATTTTCCTAAATTACTGGGAGGTGACATTATATTTGATGAAATTATTTGGGAGGGACTTTCAGGCTGAATTCCGGCCAAAATTAGCGGGAACCAAGTGACTAAATGCATAATAGTGTTTTTAAAAGGAATTCAACTGTAATTAACATTAATTGAAGATTAAAGGTTTAAAATTAAAAAAAAAGATAACTAAAAACACTTAAGTCTACCCCCCTCCCCAAGTAAAAAAGTCACTTCATTCCTTCCTAATTCAACATTCATCTCTCTCATCCTCCCTCCCTTTGTTTTGCCATTTTATCACATATTCAATGAGGAGGGAAGCAAGAGTGAGGTGAAACCGAGAACGAGGTGGAAGCTTGCCAACACTACAAGAAAAGTACTATTGGGCCACGATATTTTTTCATTTGGGCGACAATATTAATATTGCCGTTAATTCTTGGTGTTACAAAGTGCAAAAAAATCATTGCATAATAGTACATTTTAGGCGGTAGAATATTAAAATGTCGCATTTCAACGTAAAAAGAACCTCGATTTTGTTATTTTGTCGCCCTGAATCTTAAAATGACAAGAGGAGCCACGTTTCAGAAGTAGTAAAATATTAAGGGAGGGAAAAATGAGTGTTGATCCAATTTCGCGAAATATTTCACCAAGGAAGCGGGCTTTTCAATTTTAGTGAAATATTGAGAGGGAAAATTTTCCCACTTTTTTACAGCTTGCCGCCAAAAAATGAGGCCAATCAAAATAAACCTAATAGCTAAAACCCTCTCACTCTTCAAACTGAGCCTTTCTCCTTCTAACTCCCCTTCTCAGTTTTCACTGCTCTGAATCTCACTCTTCAAGCTCCCTCTCTAACAACCACAACTCGTAGTTTCCACATTGAATTAGGGCTTGTAATTTCCGACCACTGCTCGTAATTTCCAGCAGCACCGGTGACGTCTTTGTAGCAGTTCGTTTCCCTTTCCGACGACTACTCGTCTCGTTCTTCATCTCATCTAAGTTTGGTGTTGCGGTCGTCATTCTCGTGGCTTTAGGCGAGAAGCTTTAAGGTTCGTTTTTAATGAATTAGGGCAAGCGATTTTCATTTGTGTAATATTTTGTTATTATGATGTGTGCTTTTGGTTTCATTTTCAATGAATTAGGGCATGCAAATTTGGGTTGAATGCTTCTGGGTATGTTGGATTTTAATAGACAATGTTTGAGTTGCTGTAATTTATAATTTTGTACATTTACCTTTTCTGATGTGGGCATGTTGGATTTCTGATTGTTAATGTGGATTGTTAGGGTATTGTTTGTTACGGATTCATTGGTTCCTTATTGTTCCCTGGATTCTCAGAAAGTCACTGTTCAATCTTTTGCTCCATAATTTGTCTGGTAATTATGTTCATATACCTTTTCTCTACTTCATTTCATCTGGGCGTCTCTCATTTGCGCTAACTGTGATATAAAATTCCTGCACTTATTTTACTCTCAAATTTGCTAATCTTGTATGTTTTTATTGTTGAAATAATAAATTCTGGGTTTGTATCTTTCACACTGCCCTTTTGCTCCAATGGAGAGACAATTTTGTGGGTAGTCATGTTTGGTCAAACTGTGTTTTTGCAATT
Source organism: Portulaca oleracea (assembly GCA_029582165.1). Lineage (NCBI taxonomy): Eukaryota > Viridiplantae > Streptophyta > Magnoliopsida > Caryophyllales > Portulacaceae > Portulaca > Portulaca oleracea. The sequence continues at coordinate 40,771,230 of CM055872.1, read as the reverse complement.
TAAATTGAGTTATGCATTTTTCTAATCAAGGTTATCCTCCATTATCCTTGACATTCCATCAAGTTTGCTTTTTTTTTTTCTTTTGTTTGAGTGGGAGAATTGATGAAGAATCTTCACAGCTACATTAAGATTTTTTTTTGTGTGTGTCATTTTGACCTATGAATAAGTTAATGGCACTAATGCTTTATGTGAATCACAACTTTTTTGAGTTTGGATAGCATATCTTTTCTGGATACTATGGAAGGAACTGTGAATATTGTTTAGGCAATGTTCTAGGTGTGTGATTTGCATAATTACAAGTATAGTTCTGATTCTTAGTAAAAGGTAAAAATATCACACATTAGAAAGGAATAGAACATCAACTCTTTCTGAGAAAAAAATACTTCGTTAGCTTGATTGTATATTGTTATGGTTGCTCTGTTGTTTCCTGTCTTCTATTTCAAGTATAGTCAGCGGTTAATTTTGCTTGATTTAGCACTTTATCGTGTTATTAGTGTAATGCTCCATCTTTAAATTCAGTTTTTATTCAACATTAAAAGTTTGCATACTGGATTTAGGCATAAAATAGGATTACCTACAGTAGTTCATGGTGATGCTACTGCAATTTAGCCATGCTCCTTTGCTTGTCACTTTATTCATTTCATTCCACTATTATGTTTATTTGGTGTCCTTTGCTGGACTTGGTCAAGATATGCAAATATTTGCTCTTTCCTTGTTTTCATAGGCATGTGATGTCTCGGTTAGTGACTTTGCTTTAAAGATTTATATAGCTACATTGTATTGTTTTACTTAGGAGTGTATGTAGCTTTTGAGTTGTTGCTTTTTGTTTTTGATGTATACTAGTCTAGGGAGAGGTAGCACAAGGGAAATTTTTGTCCCTGTTTTTGCTTTTGATGCTTTATCTTGGTGTGCCTATGGGACTTTGATTTTCTGCTAATTAAAATCGATTTTTGGTCATTAACAATAAAAAAGAGGCAAACAACTCTTTCTGCATGAGAATCAAAGATGATGATGATTAAATAGTATTTCTTAGAAGTTCCTTTGCATCTTCATCACATGTTAAAAAACATAGTAGACCAAATAACCAGACAGACTTTTAATATTTTTTTCCCATCGTGATAGACATTTTCACCGAGGTCTGGTTCTTGTTATATATAAGTTTATGCTTAGTTTCATGCCACGGGTAATACATGAGGAAATCCATGTTGTCGTTTAAACTTTTTCAATTTTTACCATATATTAAAAAATAATATATAGCCAGTACAATGTATTAGAAACTTGTGATTAATAGCACTCCTTCTAAAGTATTTAAAATGTTGCTCGATTATTAAATTTGTCATACATTCTAAAGTATCATGTTTGAATCAGTGCAGACTGTCCAGTACAGTAAATTATTAGCAAAAAAATAGAAGTAACCATATTCCAAATTCTTTTGGCATTCTTATGAAAATGATAAAACATTGTGAGTGGCCTGTATTTCTTGAAGCTAAAGTTTTCATTTGTATCTTGTAGTTGCATGTTTAAATTAATTTTCAATGGTGTGATTTATCCTTTTTCCTCTCTATATCCAATATTCGATCTAGAAAGATCAGACAAGTAAGAGCTGTTCACAATCTGCTGCAAAGTTCCTTGACCATTTCACGGTAAAAATCTTTCACATTTCCCCTTCTTTTTGTTATTGTAATTAACTTGGATACGGTATCATGATACGTCCAATTTGATCGTTTTTGGAATAAAGTTATTAGTAGCCTGCAAATTGTTTAAATGATGATTCTTAATGTGTATGATATTATGCTACTAGTAATTTGTATGAATGGCTACGGATCACCTATTCTTAGATCATATTATGCTACTAGTAAAATAATAGTTAGCTATAATTTGTTTCTGATTGTTGAACAGATGGATAAAGATCGAAGTTGGATGAATCATAGGGGAATATCAGATAGAAGGAAACCTGAATATGTAGCCGGTGTGAATGAGTTTCTAGAATTAGCCTTTGGTGGTAAGGATGAGGGAACAGAGTTGAGGTGTCCATGCTTGAATTGTAATTTATGTTTATTTCTAAATCGTAGCACAATGCATGAACACTTAATAACTCGGGGTATCTTAAGGAATTATAATCCATGGATTCATCATAGGGAAAGTGAGAATATTGCTAGTGATGATAGTGATGATCAGGTTGAAGAATCATCAAATCTTAATGATGTATTCTTGCCACATGATGATATGACTTCATTAGTATGGGATGCCATAAATTTGACCAATGTAGAGGTTGTTGAGGATGTAATGGGCGATGGAGAGGGTGGAGGTTTTAATAATGAGGTACCAAAGGAGTTCTATAATCTTATGCAAGATGCTCAAGCTGAATTGTATCCTGGTTGTAAGACATTTACAAGGTTAGAGTTCCTTGTCACATTGTTTCATATTAAAGTTAGTTCTAAGTGGAGTGATAAGTCTTTTTCCATGTTACTCAAGGCCCTTCAAAGAGCATTCAACTATGATGAAAACTTTCCTAAAAATTCTTATGAGGCAAAAAAGTGTACAAGAGCTTTGGGATTGGATTACGTGAAGATTGATGCATGTGTCAATCATTGCATTTTATATAGGAAAGAGTATGAAGGATTAGATGAGTGTCCGAAATGCCATGTTTCTAGGTGGAGAGAGAGAGTGGACAAACATGATAATGACATTGACACTGGTGATGAGGGCATGGAAAAAGTAGGGAGAGTGCCACAGTTAGTTCTTCGCCATTTTCCATTAATTCCTAGGCTCCAAAGAATGTTTATGACCTCAGAATTAGCTAAGAATATGAGATGGCATAAAGAAGGACGTGATGATGGGAAAATGAGACATCCGGCGGATTCCCAGGCGTGGAAGCATGTAGATAGTTTGTATCCTAATTTTGCTGCAGATTCACGCAATGTGAGGTTGGCATTGACGACTGATGGCTTTAATGCAGGGACACATATGAGTAGTCGATATAGTATATGGCCTGTAATGGTTGTGCCGTATAATTTGCCTCCTTGGATGTGTATGAGTAGCACAAACATCATATTGTCATTGTTGATTCCAGGCCCTAAATCCCCTGGAAATGATATTGATGTATTTCTAGAGCCATTAATAGATGAGTTAAAAGTTTTGTGGAATGATGGGGTAAGGACATATGATGCTTACAAGAAAGAATATTTTGATATGTTTGGTGTATTGATGTGGACTATTCAAGACTTTCCTGCTTATGCTAACCTTTCGGGTTGGAGTACAAAAGGATTTCTAGCTTGTCCTAATTGTCATAAAGATACATGTTCTGACCGATTGAGTCATGGTCGTAAATGGTGTTACATGGGTCATCGTCGCTTTTTAGAACCAGATCATAAATGGAGGCTTAACAGGACGTCTTTCAATAAAAAAACCGAAAGACGACCTCCTCCTACTCCACTTGATGGGTGTGAGATTTGGGAAAAGTTGAAAGATTATGAGAATGTGTTTGGGAAAGGTGACGATGGAAAGCGAAAAAGAGGTGAAAGGTACTTGATTGACCAATGGAAGAAAAGGAGTATTTTTTTTGAACTTCCTTATTGGCGACATCTCTTAATTCGACATACTTTGGATGTAATGCATGTGGAGAAGAATGTTACTGAAAATGTAGTGGGGACCGTGCTTGATGTACCTGGTAAGAATAAGGACTCATTGAATGCCAGATTAGATCTTGTCCAAATGAATATGCATGATAAGTTAAGAGCAAAGTTGGTAGGAGACAAGTACCAAATTCCTAAAGCACCATTCAACTTGACATTAAGTGAAAGGAGAAAAGTGGCTGCTTTGTTGTCCAATTTATGTGTTCCTGATGGATTTTCATCCAATGTTTCAAGATGGGTCATGGTAGAGGACGGTAGGGTTTCAGGAATGAAAAGTCATGATTGTCATGTATTTATGCAAGATTTGTTATTACCAGCATTTCGTGGAGTGTTAGATGACAAAGTCCTTGAACCTCTTGTGGAACTTAGCAACTTTTTCAAGCAGCTATGTTCTAAAACCTTAACTATAGAGGGCTTGGAGCAAATGGAGAAAAACATAGTAATCACTCTTTGTAAGCTAGAGCGCATAATAGTTCCGGCATTCTTTGATGTAATGGTGCACCTGGTTGTGCATTTGGCCGAGGAAGCCAAGTTAGCCGGGCCCGTGCCATGCCGGTGGATGTATCGATTTGAGAGGTAACATTTTAAGCATATTATTATGTCATATTGTCTATCGAAAAAATTGAATTGTTATTGATTGATTTGATGTCAAATCTTTAATTAGGAAAATGGGTGCCTTTAGGGCAGACATTCGCAATCAAGCTCGTCCCGAGGGATGTATTGCAGAAGCATACATTCAAAATGAATGTTTAACGTTTTGCTCTAGATACTTGACCATGACGGAGACAAAATTCAATCGTATAGATCGTAATGAAGTTGTAAATGACCACCAACCCCATCAACTTTCCATCTTTGCTAAAGTTGGGAAGCCACTAGGAAAACCCAACTTCAAGTGGTTGAGTACTGAAGATCGAGAACTGGCTCGACTTTATGTTTTGAAGAATTGTACCGAAGTGGAACCTTTTATTGAGTAAGTTTTCAATATTACCTGCATTTGAAATAAATTAATTAATGTGCATAAGCTAATTTTGGATGTTGGCCTTATTAGTGAATATGAAAGTGGCATGGAGAGACAAGAGAATCAGTTCACCAAATGGTTTGAGAGTAGAGTAAGATTATCTATACTTACATAGACAATTTATTTAAGTCAACTTGCATAGTTATATTTTAACTATTTTTTGAATTAATAGGTTAAGAAGCTTTGGAATGAAGGCGATGAGAGAGTCACAGAGGAAATGTTATGTTTGGCAAGAGGTCCAATGAAAGGGGTTACTAGTTATGCAGGATATGTGGTTAATGGGTTTAGGTTCCATACAAAAAAACGTCAACGATTCAGAAAAACCCAAAATAGTGGTGTCGTAGTTGAAGGTGAAACTAATAATGGTGAAAAAGACTTTTTTGGAGTACTAGAGGAGGTAGTTATATTAGAATATGATGCCCTTAAGAATCGTACAAGTCCTAAAGTTGTGTTGTTCAAGTGCAAATGGTTTGATGTATACACAGAGGGTCGAGGGATAAAAGTGGATAAGTTTGGGGCCATACTTGTTAATGTCACCCGAAGGCTACAAACAAATGAACCATTTGCATTGGCTTCTCAGTGTCGACAAGTTTTCTATACTCGAACCCATAATGAACCCCAATGGAGATTGGTTATAAAGACTAATCCACGCAACTATTTTGACTTCCCTAATATCGATGAAGTTGATAATTTAGATGAATCATTATGGGAAGATGTGTGGGTTATCCCTAGTCCTGTAGAGATTCAGGAGGGTGATGAAGATGATATTCTACCTAGAGATGATGTCGAACCAGACTTGATAGATGTGGAGTTAGTGGATACTAATATCATCCAAGATAATTATAGTGATGATGAGGATGATGAGGATGAGAGTGAAGATGAGGAGGATGAGTTCTCAGATAGAGAGTCAGATTTAGAGTCTCTTGATAGGGCCTTAGAAGAAGACAACTCAGGTAGTGACAGTGACACAAACTCTGACAATGACACAGGACATGAATAGGTATGGTAAGAAATACATACATACGACAATCAAGTTTATTGTATTGCCACTTGCTCATAAATAAATGTTTCAAATGCTTGATATTTATAATGTTCTATTGTGATGCAGAAATATGGTCCAAGATGGAGAGCATGATGTTAATGGGCAGCAGCAAGTGCAAGGCAACAACAACAGGGACATCGGAAGTGTAGAATCTGATGGTCAGCCTTGTCTGACTTATCGGCAGAAGCGACGTGCTGAGCAAGCTCGTCGGAACGGTAATTTTCATTATTTTGAGCCTTCATTGGAATCAGAAGCTAAAGTCGTTATTTTGAGCCTGCTGAGTTATGATTTAGTTTTATCTTTGTTTTAATAAATACTCTAATATGGAGTAGGCTAAAATGTTTTAATAAATACTCTAATATGGAGCAGGCTTGAGTTTGGGTGGCTAAAATGTTTTGATTTCCATTACAAAAAAGTGCCATAATAATCTAAAGCCAACTGAGACATTTTATACTTTAGCATGCCTAGCTTATGATGTTATAGCTGCTGTTGTTATTTGGATCATTCATGAAGTTACACTTTATCAACACATGTAATTTGATGATTGACCCTAAACCCATATATCTTAATTTTCATAAATATTGTTTATTGTTGTTTCATTCAACTTTAACTATCACACAATGTATTGAAGGTCGCAAGCGTGGGCCAACAAGAGGGCTAAAGTCACTTCGAGATAGGGAGAGGAACCCAACTGTCAAACCATTTGCAAGGATTTCACCCCTCATGCTTCGTGTTATTGGTGGCAATGCCAATCGGTTTATTTGTGAGTGCAGCAAATGGGTTAAGGAGTTTTGTCCATTGAATTCAAGGTATGTCCAGTCTATTTTTCAGTGTTTAATCATAGAATTGAATAGTTAACTCTCATTAGATTATATAATAATCAAATTAACTCTTTTTTTTTTTATAATTTGGGAAGAAATTGGATTAGGATGGACAAAGATGCCAAGGATAGGTTGTTTGCCAAAATCAAGGTAAAACTAAAATGTATATACATGCACCCTCTTCCCCCCTGGTTTTATATTCCAAAAAATGTATCCTTAGTTTGTAAGCTAGCGACAATTATACATTTTGGCAAAGATATATATGTTGTTGTCCTTGTAATAGATTTTTACGAAATATTTGGTTTCATCTCCGACCATTGCAAAGTTGTATAAGTTGTTGTTCTTGCCAGGTTGTATAAGTTATTCCAAAGTTGTATATGCTTCTTTCCTTAGTAATCAAATGCAACATTGGTAATATTGCAGGCAGAATGGAATTTACCGAATGAAGCTGACGGTGTTGATGTGGATCGGGCGTTGGACCTACAATGTTCGATGTTGTTTAGGGAGTGGCGATACAGGATGAAAGAGCTTTATTTTGCTGGAAAAACAGTTGTTCAAGCACTTGCAAACAAGCCTCCTGAAGTCGACAAAAACATATGGGAGTGGCTTGTTAACTTTTGGTCTGACCCCAAGCAACAGGTGCATATCTATCCTTAAATGTTTTCACTGTGTATGATTTATCATGTTACCTGAAATTATTGTTTTCTTCATTATGAACTTGTAGCAAATCAGTCAGAAAAACCGGGAAAATAGACTAACCCAAACAATCAAACCAGCAAACGGGGCAAGGTCCACTGCCAGAATTTATCACGATGAGGTTTATGCCCAAATTTCACATGTTTCTTATATGTTGATTCACATGTTTTATTTTGTTGTCGCTTGTTAATTAGTATTAAATGTGTATATCTTGTTATAGATAATTCCAGCAACTGCCCCCCAAGGCTCTGGTGAAGAAATTGCACAAGATCCCGATTATGTCAGGCTATATGATAAATCCAAAAGGTAATGCATGTTTATGCAATCAAAATAGCGTCAAATTTAATCAATTTAGCATATAGGATCTCTTTTATGCTATAATTAACCTCCTTTTTCTCACTATATCCAATGAATTAGGCACAAGAATGGGGCTTTCGATCCCCCTGCTGAGATTCGCTATGAATCATTGAAGAACCTCCATACTCAAGAGATAGAGAAGCATGGTGAAGACAATATGGATTTGTTTAAAGCTTATGCAGTGGTGTTGAAAAACAAAAAAGGTTATCCTACCGGACTCGGGGCTGGTCCATCACACAAAACAAAAAGATCAACAACAGAAGCCGCAAGTTCTGATGAAGCAAGAATTCAGCTTACAAATCAAGTTCAAGATTTGCAAGATCTAGTTGGACGCCTTCAGTCATCTAACACAGAGCTTGTAACAGTTGTGAAAGAGTTGAGAGAAGAAGCAAAACAAAAGGAGAAGAGCTACCAAGATCTAGAGAAGCGACTCAGAGAAGAATTCATGGAGATGATTAGGCGTGGTCCACCATATTGTATGTAGGGTTTCACAGGTATGTATTAGTCCCTCTCCCCCATCTCTCTCACTTTTTTTCTCTCTCTTTTGAGTTTGTGATAAATCTTAATATCATTATCATGTCTAAAGTTTGTGATCAATCCTAATAACAAGGTTGTCTACTTGCTAAGTTGTCTCTGTCACTGTCCTCAATCATTTACTACCCCTTTCACTGCTATTGGAGTTGGTTGAACATATGCAACTTATGATGCTTATTTATATCTTGCTTTTTGGCATTGTCTAGTTGAAATAAAGGAATTCAGGTTTATGGGTACAAGTTTGAACAGTTGAAGGAAAACCTAGAAAAAGAAACTATGAATGATTTCAAATTTATGTAGGGTTATTGGTAATTTAAATTTATGGGTGCTTTTTTTAATTGATAGATTGCATATTTTATTGAGAGTAAGTTTTGTGGTTGTCTTGGCTGAAATGTGTAGTTATTTGAATATATTATGTGCCAAAGTTTGTAGCCGGTGCCCGAAAACATGTACTGTGTTGCAAGAACCTTCTTGTTGAGTTGCTGCCTCTTAGGCATTGTGTTTTTCATTCCCAAAAAGAAAATCAGGGTTGAACAAATGAAGGAAAACTACATGTAAACATGTTACAATTTAGAAATTTCACATTGCAAAAAATAGGGGGAATTAGGAACCTGAGATATTGGTATAATTAAAATGAATTAAGAAGAATTAAAATGATCGCTAGATTTTGGAACATGAGAGATGTACAAATTTGAAAGGTTAATTTCTCTTTTATTTTTGAAACATCTGATAGTTTCTTTTGTTCTTTACTCCAGGTCGTTCGATCTTACTCAAGTTAAGAAGAATCTAATCGTTGAGAGGAATGCCTCATCAACTATTTTGCACATATGAAGTACGTACTAACAAAATGATAGGTACAAGGCTTTTGCAAACCAAGACTTTATTTTGGGCATATGAGTGCATGTCATGTACTTTCTGCAATGCATGACCTTTTTTGGGCATATCAATGCCACTTTTGTACAGCTAGCTATTTCCTTGATCATTTTGTATAGCTAGCTACATTGATGATTTCACTAAGTTAGGCAACTTTATGCTGCTCGACATATGTACACGGCTTGGCTCTCTTTCAAACATATGTACAAGTCTTGATTTTAATTTTCGGCATATATATTTATTTTGTGTTGAATATTGTAAGAAGTCTGAACCAACTATTTCAATTTAATTATCTTACTTTTATATCATTTACTTAGTTATGTTTGTTAATATTGTTTTAATTTAAATTACAAAAATAGGCTACAATTAATATTTTGTAGCCACGAACATTATTCAAGTGTATAATAATATACAAGGAAAAAGAGGTTTAAAAGGCAGGTTTTGCATACGAATAACAAAGGGCGGGAAAAGCCATTTCGAGGCCCTAGGAAGATAACGACGACGAACAGTTTTGTGGCCAATAAAAACGAAAGGGCGACGGTTATATTTTGTCGTTGTTTCTCATGTAGGACGACAGAAACATCCGCCGCACAAAATAACCATGTGAGCGGCGAATCAAAAATTTTTGCCGCCCTAATATTGTGCGGCGCTTATAGGACGGCGACATAACGACGAAAGTGGGTTCGTCGCACAAAACTTTGGGCGACAAAATATTCATTTTGGGCGACAGAATTGGACGCGGCCCAATAGGTTCTTTCTTGTAGTGCAAAGATGACCACTCTTCTTCAATGGAGGATGACCACTCTTCTTCAATGGAGGACATCCAACTTGCTAATCTGCTTCTCTCTCTATCAAACTGATTTGGGTTTTCAATTTGGTCAACCTTTTAATTATGTTCAATTTTTATTTTTTGATTTCTTTTTATTTCCCCCTAATTAATGGAGTTGATTTAACTCACCAAACACTTAGTCCACAATAAATACATCATTAAATGTCTCCCACCAATTTTTGGCCGGAATTCAGCCTGTAAGTCCCTCCCAAATAATTTCATCAAATATAATGTCACCTCCCAGTAATTTAAGAAAATAGGGGGCTCTTATAATTATTACACCAAAATATGAGGCCCTCAGAGTCGTTTTTTGAAAATTTTCCACTTAAAGTTTCCCAAAAAGTATGATTGATGTGGTATGGTGAAATTATTGTGGAAACTAGAAAATATGATTGATGTGATAGAGGTGAGAAAAGAGAATTTGAAAAGTAGAGCAGAAATGTAAGAAGAGAGAAAAGTAAAGAGATATATTGATAATAATTGTTGTAAAGTGTGGTATGATAAGATAAAATGTGAAAAAATATTGAGCGGTATGGTGAGTTGTGATACCGCACCATACTGCATTTACAAAACACAGGGCCTTAGATAGTAATTTAAAACATCATTAAAACGTTCCTAAATTACTCTAAGTTTGGAGGTGTTGTTGATGTGTATATCCTAGCAAAAGTTGGCAAAAATGGTAAAAAATTTGGTTTTGTGCGGTATGCAAACAAGGATAGTGGAAGAAAAGCCATTAACGAGATGAACCTTAAAATTGTCGACCACAAAAAGATCTTTGTTTCTTGGGCCAAAATCAATAAAAAAACAAGCTGTTACGCCTCATGCTACTGTAAAATATGTCCAGAAATGGTTCCCTAAGAAGAATGATAGTGTGATCTCATTTCGAATGCTGTGCACTTTTCGTCCCCTTGTGAGGTTAATAATGGGTCAAAGATTATTGGGAATAATGACACGGTCGTGCCCGACTCTCTTGAAGCTTTCGATTGTGGCAGGTTTGGGGATGCTTCTAACAAAACCATTACGGACCCTATTAATGTTGTTTTGGATAGCAACAAGCATGCAAGCAGGTTGACTTACAAGAACGCTCTTCTGAGTGGTTCTAAAATCAATCGGGTGGTGGATACGGATAGGGGAGCCGACTCTGACAGTAATCGCATTCATAGTGATCCGATTGAATCCTTTGAAGGTGTGTTTGTGCGTGACTTGTTGATCTTGAGGATTCTATCCTTGAGGCTTCGAAGGGTAAAGCCAGAGGTAAGCGAAAGCAGAAGATGCTGATGAAATCTAGGTGGTAGCTTGTTAGAGAAGCAACTTATAGAGCTGTTCATGGTCAGAAGGTTAGAATGGCTAGGCGAGCGAACATTTTGGAAGATGACAATCTTGACGATATTGATGTTGAGATAGATAGAAGGGTTGTGAGATTATTGGCAACGATATAAGCGTGCGAAATCTCGATGACCCATCCAACTGAAGTTATGGTTCTTTCTACATCGTGATTGTGAAGGTGTTTTGGTTGTCGTGGGTGTGAACGTCCTTACTGTGTTGTTTTTGTTTAGCAATGTTTGATTATAACCTTTATCTTTTGGAATTGGTTGTTTGCCGTTTGTATTACGATTTGCTATACTCCGTGAACTTTTAAGCTTTTTGGCTTTCAATAATCGAAAAAAAAAACACTCGCATTATTCTACATACACCCACCCTCACTTATATATTCTCAAATATGTATACACTCATTTACACTTGCCGCCTAAAACTCACCTAGATTTACGTTTAGGCCTTGTTCTTTGAATTAGTATCTCTAACCAATCCAATCTAATCGAACCCAATCCAATCCAATCCAAACCTCACAATTCCAAAAAAAAAAAAACATCCTCTCTAAAAACACAATTCCCCAAAAAAATATCATAACTTATCCTATTTAATCTAATTCAATCCATCTAAACTTGATTTTAACCAATCCAAAGAACAATGCCTTAATCTTCAGTTTTAGATGGCATGAAGAACTGGCCCATAGTAATTATTAGTCCATCCAAGGAAAGGGATAGGACATAATTTCATTTTGAAATGATCGAAATGATGTTGTTAGCCTATCAACGTCCAGTTTTATTCTTCACCACAATGATGATGTTGAATTTCACAAACTAATGACTTTTATCAGTTTCCTTGTGTATTTTCATAAACTATAAACGACACTCCATACATAAAACCAAGGAGAGGTCTAATGGAGCTTTCAGACAGATTGTAATGGAGCTCAGTAGTTCAAAAATCAAATCTGTCGGAGTCTAATACTACTTCCATTTGCTTTTTAAACATTTTGACTCAAGATGGTTAATAACCATCTTGAATTGTCTATATTTTATATTTTATTAATTTTTAATAATATTTTCTTTAATAATTGTGTATATTTATCAATTATTTCTGTAACGCCCCGAAAATTCAATTATAGAAAGTCAAAGTCAAACTAACGTTAACAGACAAAACTTAGCGGAAGACTTCAAATTTAGTTTGGGCGTCACTGCCGTATCCCCGAAGGAATACAAGGCGAGAAAGGAAAACACAACTGTCTGCTAACGGTAACTACTAACAACTCAAAACAAACTTTAAGAATTCATAACGAAAACAATATGAAAGATTCAAGGACTTCTAAACTCGTCGTCCTCACTTCTAATTCCGTCCCGGCATTTAGATCTTCGAAATCAAAACATTTCAGAAAATGAGGGGAAATCTCAATAATGTCTACCCTAACGTTTAAAAGCAGTTTAAGTTCATTTTAATTCGTTTTGGGAGAGGATCAAATCAAACTTTTACAAACCTTTAACCCTTAACTGTTTTCCTCAACCCATCCAATTCATATTTTAATTTGCGGTGGATACCAAATCCCTTAAAGTAACATTTGCCCACCAAAGGCATCAAACAATCGCCCACCAAAGGCATTATAACATTCGCCCACCAAAGGCATATCGAAACATTCGCCACCAAAGGCATTATAACATTCGCCACCAAAGGCATATCGAAACATTCGCCACCAAAGGCATAATAACATTCGCCCACCAAAGGCATATCGAAACATTCGCCCACCAAAGGCAATAATACTATTCTATATCGGAAGGAAGCCCGATCTCGTCCATAACCCTGCAGTTATTACGCTGCACAAAGTTATCCCCGAAACCCGCTTAACGTTTCCACTTGAATTATTTAATTCAAGATTCAAACTCAACTCACGACTCTCAAGTCAACCATCCCAAGTTATCAAAACCATTGACAAAACTTGAATAAAAGACCATCCAATTTCTCAACTCAAATAAACCAAAACCACAAACGAATCAAAAGATTATCAAAGCAGATGGTCGATTTCCACAAAGGTCCCTTTTCGGATGCAATTCTCAAAATAGATTATAAAACATCAAAACACATTTAAAGAGCATCCCGGTGGGGATTAGAGCATAGACAATTACCTGAATACTTCACAAGATAGTAGTAACGAAGGGCACACTTGAGCTCACTAACGTCTCGCACTAACTCGGCCTAAAATAAAAGTAATTATCTAATCAAAGCGTTCTAACGAAGTTAGTATCAACTACCAACTATCTAACCCATCCCTAGGAACACTTAGGTTCCTATCAATTAAAAGATTACACTTAGCATCTCTAAGATAACACATAACATGATCACATATTATTTTCACTCAACAATCATTATAAAAAGAAGCAAGCAGAGGACAGATTATAACATTCACATAAAACGGGTCACAACTCGACTTCCCGACATCCTACGGGTCTGATTCTGGACTTTTCGGAAACCTCAGAATGTCTACTAAAACTTTCATGTTGATGGCTAAGCCCAACTCAGTCCCGAAGGACTTCAAAAACTCCCATCTTTCTAATTGGTCCAGAACTGACAGGTTTTAGTAAAACGGCTATAACTCGGGTTATACAAGTCAAACGTTCGATCCGTAAAATTCCTATGGTCCCTAACACCTAAAGGAACTTCCAGTAAAAAGGGATTGTTCAAAAGACATCTATACTAGTCGTGGCAACCCGATCTTTAGACACTATCAAAACTGTCCCGTTAACGGAATTCAATTAATTAGTTATTTCGGTTCTAACTTTTACCAAACGGTCTCGGGGTTCTAATTAGGACTCAAAACAATACTTAGGGTCTTATATCTAAGGTCCAACTTATCTTAGGTCCAACATTTAAAACTTGTAGGGCTACACTTAATTTAAAAAGCATGAAACACCTTAACAACTTTAATTAAAACCTTTAAGTCACAAAAGAAAATAACTTTCTTAAAACATAAAACACTTAATAAGATTTCAAGAATTTAACTACACAAAATTGGTTATAAGTTTGTAACCATAAACCAAGATTTTCAAGAAAATAACAAAAGCGGTTAACACGTAAAATTTCTTTAATAAAAGATTTAAAAGAACTTTAGGACACAACTAGTTACAAGTAATTAACTAATCAAGAAACGAATAACTAATTCTTTTATAATTTAACAAGAAATCAAGAATTTAACTAATGGTAGGTTACTAATTAAACAACCTAGCGATTTAATTTACGAATCAAGAACAAGAAAATTTAGTACTAATTGTATTCAAGAGATTAACCTAGATAATTTAATTATCGAATTGTGCATACAATAACATCGTGGTTTAACGATTCATGTAAAGAAAATAAAGAACATTAAAGAACTACTTTTAAACCTAATAATCAACTATTACAACCTAATCTAATTACAATTTTCATCATAAAATTACAAATAACAATTTAAACAAATTACATATAACAATTAGGAACTTACACATAATTACACAAGAAAAATTATTACAATTAATTACCCTAATTACAATACTAATAATACAATAATTATAAAATCAGAAAATTAATAACAATAATATTTACAAATAATAAATCAGATTAATAAAAATAAAAACAAGAAAATAAAAAGGAAAAAGAAAAGAAAATCAAGAATAACAGTTAGGGTTAGGGTTAGGTTTTAGGGTTTACGTAGGTTAGGTTCTGGGCTGTTCCGGCGGCGGTGGCGGCGGACGTTGGTCGGAGAGGGGTGCGTCGGGGTCGCGGGTGGCAGGCGTCGGCCGTGGGCTCGTCGGAGGAGGTGGTCGACGTCGGCAACGATGACAGCAGCGCGATTCGAGGCTTCTCCTTCGATCGACCGCTCGGCGACGTTAGGGCGGCGTGAAGGTCGTCGGTGGTCGGCAATGACGGCGACGACGATGGGCGTGGCGGCGGCGAGACGGCGGCGGTCGGACGCCCAAGAAAGAGAAAAAGCAGTGAGGAAAGAGGAGATCGGAGAGAGAAAAAGAAAAAGAAGGGCGACACGGTCGTTGGGGCCCGGCGGCGCGGCATTGGGGTAGCGACGTCCGGTGGCCTCGGTTGGGAGTGCGGTGCAGCGAGAGACGGGGATCGAGAGGAAGAAAGGAGGAAGAAGAAAGAGAAAGGAAGAGAGGAGGGTGGTTGCGGTGGTCCAGGTGGTTCGATCTCCGCGACACAGTGGCGGCCTACCGATAGGCGGACAGAGAGAAGGAGAGAGAGAGAGAGAGCTAGGGTTTGAGGGAGGATTATTAGGGGTTTAGGGTTTAGGGTTTAGGGGTTTATATACTAACACCCATAATTAGGCCCAAAACTAATCCTAATCCAACCCATTTAACAAATAAAATGATTTTCTAAAAACCTAATAATTTTAATAATAGTAGTAATAATATTAATTTTAATAATCATATAATCACATAACAAATAATATTCACGTAATTAACCACATAATAATATTAACCTACGAAAATTACTATTCTACCCTTGTTAGTCCCTCGACGGTCCTACGAGCTCAAGCGTTAGCATAAATAAACACATTACGAACAACAGTAAATAACAAAGTCAAACCTATTCTATTAACGACGTCACGGTCAACATCGTTGGATTTTTCGGGGTTTTACAATAAGAGTATAATAATTATTAGTTAGTCAAAAAATATAAATAATAGCTAATTTTATCAATCATAGTAGAAAATTCACATTTCATACACAGTTTTATATTTATGAAAAATTATAAATAAATATTTTTATATTATTTATAAGTTATAATAATCCCCAAAGTAATGAAACATACCTTTATAATGATTTAAATATACTTACATTTAACTTTATGAGTTATTTAGGTGAGATGCAATATGGTTAAGAATCATCTTAGTGCACGATATTTATCATTTTGCTTTTCTCATTTCATATTATCTATCAATTACAATTTTAGTAACTATTAAAGTATTAATTACTATTTTTTCTTATTTTACCAATAACATTCATTATATCAATCCTAAATTATAAACTAATTAAGTATACTTAATTAATTTTTTCAGCAACTATTCTATAAATTTTTAATATAATATTAGTTTCCCCTACCATTTTCAAAAGATATGTAAAAAGCATTTCATATTCATTTATCTAAAGAAAAACCGGTGAGAATAATATTTTTTAGGGGTATAACTCCCTCTTCTTCATCCAAAAAATTTCAAGGATTGTCTTGCAGGTACCAAGAGAAAGTTATATGAGGAGATTATATTATGAGTAGTTTGTGTTCAACCGAAGAAGCATGTTAATCGAGGTGATCAAAGACTAGTATGGAGGCCGTCAGGAGAATGTCAAGACGTTGCTAGCTAGTGCCATCCGAAAGCTAGGATCCTGTGAATAAGACATGTCGGCGTATGATTTGACATAATAAAATCAAGCGAAGCGTTCAAGACTCTCCATCGGGAACTCTATTTATGTTTGTGATTTAGTTTTATTTTAGCTCGTTATTTCTTCTAATTTCCCAGTTGTTGTTACTATTTGTCATGCTAAATAAATAAATAAATAAATAATCTAAGGATTGCCCAATTAAAGTGCAGCAATGAATAATTTCCCATTTATTAGAGTTCTGATGGACTGACTCATCATAATTACACACATCATTAGGAAAAACAAACATCAGAGTCAAATTTCACCTGAGTTGAACATTCATGCTAAATGTGTCATTCATAATTAATAGACACAGCTTGTCATTTAGACCACTGATTAGGGTTGAGTTTGACAGATAATAGTAATGATAGTATAGTGTCATAATGAATTTTGTTTTTATTTTTGCTAAATATAGAAAAACTAGGGGCAAGCCCCTTGTCTTAAGATCTAGCTAAGTATCTATCAGTGTACTAGTATTAAATAATGTTGGGAGTATTCCTCAAAAAAAAAAAAAAAGCAAAAAAAGAATATTAATGAGGGAGTAGGGACTAATAAATCATCACCGGCAAAAAAAATAGAGAATATGTCAAATTTGGGTTGGTCAAATCAATTAATGTTAAAATTAAGTCGGGTAATTGATGGGCATTTTTTTGTTTTCTTTTTATGGTCACGAGGCCGGCCAATTCGGACAATGGTAAATTGATAAGTCGAAATCAGAGTTGGACAATAGAAATATGAAAAGTAATGTGTCCGAAATTTCAGTTAATTTAGTCAATATCTCAAAATTAAGACAAAAGTTTATGATTGTAAGTAGCTGATTCCTAATCAGAAAAATTTAAATATGTAGATCAGACAGATTCAAAAGTTGTTAGGATTGAGATTCTAGCTAGGATCGATATGGGTTCTTACAACCAAAATCAATCTTAGGACAGAATCAAGGACGTAAGATCCTACGAATAAAATAAAATTATTATAGGTGACTTAAAGTGGTACAAAAAACGTTGTATTTCAAAAATTCTACAAAAGGCAATGATTCTCACCGATTCTAATACAATCCTAACAAATCCTAGTATGAACATAAATAGGATATAATTAGGATCGAGTCGATCCTAACAATTTTAATACAATTTTTATGAACTTGACCGATCTTAACAAGGCAACGATCTTGAAACGAGTTAGATCGTTTTTTTTAATTTTTGGATCGTAGGACTGTACGATCCTAAGATTTATATCGTGAGTTTCATGGATAAAGCTCTTTTGCCTATATGGTTGAAAATGATTTTTTTTCCCCACTTTGTAATGTACTTGAGTAAAATGTCTTGATAAACCTCCATTATTTTTCCTCATGAAGCAGTAGGTAATAAGTGATTTAAAGTCTATTATAATCCGTCTCTTTAAATTACAAAAGTTAGTGATATGATTGCTACACTAGATTCCTTCATAACTAGTCTGGGCGGGATTTCGGAGCAGTAGTCTTGGTTCGATCAAAAAGAGCTCTAGTAGGGCTAATGACAATTATAGGAGATAATTAGCAAGAATCAAATAATTAAGCAAGTGAACAAATAATCAAAGGGACAATGACATGTAATAGTACACCACCTTTTCTTTTCCCTTTTTTTTTTTTCCCTTGGCACTTCCCATGTGATCTTCTCTTGGAGGTTGCGCTACCTCTCAACTGAATGCATCCATTGAAGAGTACACAGAGTAAAACACTTGCCACCCACCCTCCATGAACTTTCACCACCACCTTTCTCTCTCTTCTTTCTCTCTCTACACAAAAAAAAAACTCCATCAAATCTCCATTAATCCTAACCCTTCAGCAAAGATTGCCCAAACAGCATTTTAATCCGTCAAAATCTGTCAAAAAGTGACAACTTTTATCATCTGGGTCTCTTTTTGTTTTCGAGTTGGTTCATCCAAAAAGAAGGGTATATTCTTCGATCCAATTTGCAGAATGTGTATGATCTGTACGATCGATTTCTGTTGATTTTTTCATCTGGGCATGCATATTTTGGTGTTTTGATTTCTGGGTCTCGGTTAGATTTTGTGTTTTCGAACTCGATCTATGAAAAACCCAGAAAGATGAGCACTTCTCTGAGCAGCTTAGGACTGGGTTTGAGTGTGGTGTTTGTGTGCTTGTTATTAGCCCTAATTGCAGAGATTTACTACTTGTTATGGTGGAAAAAGAGGATTATCAGGAGGGATATTGAAGATAATCATGATTACACCACCCACCCTGCAGCAAAGGATTACTTTTTGTTCTACATGTTATGTATGAAGAAAAAGCCCTCAGTAAATCCCACAAATCCCCCTCAAAATCACCCCCCAGAGTTCCAGAAGGATGATGATGATGGTAATAACATCAATAATTACAGCATGGTGAAAGAAAATGGTGTTGTTCTTGATGAGCATGCAGGGTTACTAATCACAGGTCCACCCAGGTTTCTTTTCACCATCAAGGAGGAAACCAAGGAGGATTTAGAGTCAGAAGATGGTAAATCATGCAAAAAAAGGAGTAGTTTGAGTGATCTTCTCAATACCATGGAAAGTACTAGTGTTAATACTCCATATTTAACCCCATTTTCATCCCCTCCATTTGTGACCCCACCAGTGACACCAATGGGGTCATGTCATAGCAGTCAGAGTGGGAGTTATAACCCATTTTATGAGGCATCAAGTGATGCTGAGTTTAGTAGGATGGTCAAGTGTTCACCACCTCCAAAGTTCAAGTTTTTGAGGGATGCTGAGGAGAAGTTGAGGAGGAAGACAATGTTGATGGAAGAAGCCATGAAAAAAGGGGCAAATTTGGCCAAGAATTCATCTTCATGTAGTGGTAGTTGTAGTAGGAATAATGGTGATGAAGAAGAACAAGGTGATGGGTCTTTTATTACTGTCATTGTTGCTGATTCTAGTAAGAAGAGGGAGTGTTATGAGGCTAATAATCACCATTATCATTCCCCATCATGCTCTTCTTCTTTGAACATGGTGAACTGATTCAAGAGTCCCATGACAAAAGAGATGCTGGTAATTTAGACCTGTCGATTCAGGTAGGCGGGTCAGTTTCGGGTTCGGCAATCGTCTTCCAGACGTACCGATTTTCGAATCGGGTCAAATTATTCTGCTGGTATGGTATATGGGATTTTCCTGAAATCTCCTTTTGCTTATTTGTTTGCAAATAAAAGGCTAGTGAATATACCCTTTTTTTTGCCTCTTTCAAAAAGAATAGCCTTTTATTTCTACTAGTGTGGGGATAGGGATAGGGTTAGTTTTGTGTATATCTTAATCTAACCCATCAATCCTTGCAAGTTCTACAACAATGGCAACAATCAATTGTCAACATTCAATGAGATTCAACAAGAAGACATGAGATCAAGATGTAAGCAGTCTTATCTTATCGGGTTTTTTCAATTTCACATAGTTTCTTTCTCTCCTTGTAATTTTTGTATGAGTGAATGTTAACCATGAGATACCTTTTTTTTAGGGTATCTTTTTCAATTACATGTGGGTAATTGGAAATGCAGGTTTGATTAGTACTTTTCCCTCTTCCCTTTTTCTGTTAAAAAATGATCCCTTTTCCCCCAAACTCAGATTAAAAATGTATATTGCAATGAATTTAGCAGAAAGTGACATCTGTTGAGTGTGCCAATGATGAATATTTTTACAAGAAGTCATTCTAATTTTATATGTATTGTATAGTAGTGGGGACCTAGTTGAGGTTGATGAATAAATTCTAATTTTAATGTTATGTGTATATATATATATATATTGGTGGTAGTGTGGTAGATGATGTTTATGTTAGTCACAGAGCCATAAACATTCATGTGAGTGTGCTGGTAACTGTTAGTGCATTGATATCAGCTAACCAGAAAAAAAGGTGATTCTCATTTCTCATTCTTTTGAGGACTATATAAACTTTTTGCTTCCCAACCCTTTTACATACCTTTTTCACTTGGTGTATAAAATAATGGGGTTTCCCAAACTTCATGTTCATTTATTTCTGTGTGCATGTATCATATAGATGTATACTAACTTGTTCCCAAGTTTCAAAATGTATGGTTGTTATAAGCTGATATGGGAAGTAAAAATTCATCTACATTGAATAAAATTGGATTTAATTGGACCATTTAATTATCCATGTGTGTTTTTTTAATTTATTCATAGTTTGAATTGTAACACCGCCGCTAAAACAGCGTAAATAGTAAAATAACATGACAACTAAAAAAACTAGGAAAGAAGCAACACCGCACAAATAGTTAAACAAGAAAATCAGAATTAATTCTTAGAAATTTGTAATTTTCTTTTTGAGCCATTTTTTAAAGCAACTTCGCTTCCCATAGATGAACCCTGTGCTAATATCAAACTTTACCACTCTGCGCGCCATGTCATCCAAGCTATTGAAAGAAAGCTTCGAAGATACCTCAACTAAGACACCTCTCATTTCCTTCCTTCTGTTAGGTCCCCTAGATTTTGTAGAAGCGGCCTTGCACATAGCTTGGCTCACAAGAAGCCATTTAGACTTCAACACAAATTTCCCCTTCTTCAAAATAAGCATGGGCAATATAGTTAGAATGAATCGACCGAGAGTTTGTTTCCTCACGATCTAGCATGGATACACGTGACATCCTTTGTATGACCACGAACAACATAAATTCGATTTGAGATAGTTTGTTCAGAATCCAAAGAATTGCCACCAGTTGGAACCTCAGAGGGAGAACAACAGGGTTGAGTTGAGATTTTGCAAGGCTGTCCGCCACTACCTCTAAAGAACCAACATTCTTATCTTGTGAAGGTTCAACCTCCACAATCTGTGCAGCTTTCGATACCCAAACCCACTTGATAGAGGCTCTATTCAAAGAAGGACACATTCTCTATTTCTTATTAAATTTCTCTCAAGAAACAGATAAAATAGAGCCATTGAATAGACTACCAATGAGTGCATAAATAGGGCTTAGACCCTCTTGCTTAACCTTGAAGCAAACAAACCAAACATCTTTCCATTTCTCCCCTTTTTTCCAGGAATATAGACATCGACAACATTTCCAAAATCCATAAACAAATTCATCAACATCACATAATCAACACCAAGAGGCAAATTCTCCAATGAAATAGAGAACGAACGACCACCCACAACACTCAGAGGTGTATGGACAACATAGGTAGAATAATTAAACATAGACACCTAATAGATAACATGTTTAGCAAAATCAATCAGAGTCAGTGCACGAACAGAAAAATTAGAATCCTTATTCAGCCCAAGAAATTTCTTTAAGCACAGCTAAAACTTCACTAGCCCTAGAAAGGGTAGCCTATGAAACCCCATCCAAACTATCACCACCAACAAAAATGGAGGAAATAATAGAAAACAACTAACATTTTAACTCAACACATCTTAAATAAATTAGGCTTGCATTAACATTATATTGTATCCCAACCAAAATCGAGAAGCAAAGATCGAAAGATCTACTACCATGCGCAGAAGCCCGATGGACCACCACTAGCTTGGGCGAACGCACCCTAGCAGAACTATTGGAGCCAGAGAGAGGATCGCCCCCGACACAGACCGCTACCGACGGTGAAGATGACCACCACAAAGGACTTGGACGATCGTCAACAAAGAACCCCCAGGAAACACATGCTAAGAAGAGAATTACAAAAGGCCACATACGACCACAAAGACCGACGAGATACGGTCAACGAGCGGTGGACTTCGTCAATGGCTTGCGAACGACCACCGGTGGGCCAGCACCAGACCCACTAGGCAACACAGGGTAAGGTTTAGGTTTTTAAGAGAAAGGGTTAGCAAAGAAATAGGAGGTTCCATGTGTTACAAAGAACTTAATTAGTAATTTTCAACTTTAGGAAATTATTCAAATCATCTAAACTATGACTAAAAGACTACAAATTAAAATTTTATATGGAAGCAGTTTTTTTTTTTGAAATCAACTTTTTTGAACATATTTTAAACTTATTTGTTGAATTCCAATTAAGTTTATTTAAATTTTCTAAGTGAAATAAGCATAGGAAACTAATGCCAAAGATAAATATTTAGGTCTTATTGGATTTTGGGAAAAATAAAATTGAAAGAATATAGCTCCTCATCTTACTAATAATGTTGAAAGTTCCATCATTTTCTACCGATTGCTCACTTTTTCTCTCTCCAATCCCAAGTGATTATTACATAAGTTTATGCTTATTCCCTGGCTATGTCTATACATATACATATTTTTTTGGAGTCATGAAAATGAAAATAGTAGAGCTACAAGAAAAAAAAAGTTCATATATAAGGTCTATCTAGCTATGTAGATTTGAAAAAAAAAAAAGTTATGTAGATTTGAGACTATATACTATGCTTATCAGCTTTTTCTTGCACTTTTCTCTTAATTTCAAAAAAACAAAAAATGTTGACAAAATTTTCTAGAATACTTTTCATCTAATACACATTTGCCCATGTTCGACAAAATTAATTAGTGTTTTAGATAGCAAATAGAGGTTTATGTAGCGGATAACAGTTAAAGCAGCGGATTTAAGTAGCGGATAGCGGATGATTGTTCAAATGAGAATTGTGTTCGGTAAATTTTGGCAGTTGAATTAACGGATTAATGTGAATTGACATAAAAAGATATTAATAATTTTCAAAGATAAAGTTTTCAAAGGGTATTTTTTGACCGAAAGATATGAAACACTACTCTAAACGCTAAATGTTAACTTTATTAGTGTTTCACAAAATGCTCCTCGACGTTAGCTTAACAAAAGTTAATATTTATGCAATTAGAGGTGGTCAAGATATTAAACATTATTCCAAACACTACTACCTAACACAACCTCTTTCAATTTTCTATTTTCTCTCACTCTCGAGGGCCAATAACTTTTGTAAAGTGATTTTGGCTACATAACATAAATAAATCTTGTCCTCATGTTCAAATTAGTACATCATTAATTTATAGAAGTGTACATGTTTTTCTTTTGTTACAAATCATGCAGATAACAATCCAACGATGATAAGATATATGGATAGAATGATATTTTCTCGACATGTGTAGGCCTTCCTTCTCTATCAATTCATGTCCATGTTTGATGGGAGAAGTCGGACAATAAGTTTTTAAAAATAATAATGTCATGCAGAATGTTTGTTGTTTTCCGGTCGTTGTAACATTTATTATGTGAATTTTCAACTTTTAGGATTTTCAATAATAGGAAAAAAAATTTATAATCAATTTTTTGTAGAGATAGTGAAGGAAATTAAGTAATTATTAAACATTTAAAATGCAAATTATAAAATGAACTTTCATATTTTTTATAGTGGTAGGATCACGTTAGGTTTAGGGCCTGTCAAATTCATGAGTAACTTTATTTTACAAAAATTTATCAGTTTTTGTCTAAATTTATCAAAACTTACCAAAAATTACCAAAGCTAAAAAAAAAATAATTTTGATATATTAGCGAAAATTTGCACATGTTACCAAAATTTACTAAAAGTTACCAAAAATTACCAAAATTTAACTTTTATCCAACTGCTTTTTATCCATGAATTTTACACATGGAAGTTTGTGGTAGATAAGTTAGTGGTGGAGTAAATGTATTTTATTATTAAAATTTTGACTTTGGTTTGAATGTTTTTTTAGAAAATCGAGTAAGGTAAGATAAGATAAGATTAGGTAAAGATAAACCTAACTTACCACTCTAAAGAACATGAATGTATTTTAGATTAAATCTTATAGAGCGCTTGGTGGGGAAACTTTCTTTCTCAGGAAAGAAAGTTAAGTTGACAAACATTTTTCATATTTGGTTGTGCTTAATAAAATAAGAAAGTTTTAACGTGTGACCCATTATTTTATTCACAAGCTCAGTAAACTATTTCCCAAGAGGGCCGGGTTAGGATCAGAAAGTCGATCTTTATAGTAAAGTTTTTCCCATTAAACTACCAAATTAAATTACACCATTGATGTTTCTTAAATCTCGAGAAGAAAACTGTAATGCCCTGACCTCACAAATTAATCTCCACGAGTGCTTTTAACATGTTTCATCATCGCTCACACACTGCTTGAAAAACTTCCCACGAGGTCACTCATCTTGAGATTTTTCTTGGCCAAACAAGCTTTGGGAGGTTCTGAATGGACGAACTTTCTAAAATAAAAATGCACTATAGTGATATAAGTAGTTATTTCAATTTTTTAAACCAAAATTAACCATATACTCAGAGTGTTACAAAAATAATCAAAGACATGTTAATTTATTTTTTTATTAATTTATCTTTTTACATTGGTAAGTTGAACCACCTACTGAGTCCCCTATCTCAAAGATCACAAGAAGCCTTTTAAAGGCATCAACAATTCCCACAAAAAATTGTGATCACCAGGGATCAAACCCTAATGGGAAGAATCAACCTTCAACCCTCATGTCACTTGAGTTACAAGCTCATTGATAATCAAAGGCATGTATATAACCGAAACATGACACGATTGGGCGGATTGGCATGGCCGGTAGATAAGATGATAAAAATTAAGTTGAAGATGGATATATGTCCTCAAAAAAAACCAAGAGATGAGTCATATATAGTATAGAGTAGGGACCAAATCCCATTTGGTATCTAAGATTTTTCTTTTACATTTCTGCAAATTTGGCAGTTATTGTGTAGGAATTGATTGCCAAAAAGGACAGGAACTTGGGCAATATGAGGGGATTTTTTGTTTTTTGAACCCCAAATTTTGGGGTATTTATTTTCTGGATTCACATATTTTAAAGTTTATATTTTGGACCTTATACTTTGTGAACCCAAAAAATGTCGCCCAAAGTTATGTTTGACACCGGCGATGAGCTAATTGTTGCCTAAACTTCCCGATATGACCTTTTATTATTTTTTTCCTTCTGTTGACTGTTGTTTTGAAATTGACCAGACTTTGACAGCTAAGGGTGTCTAAACTTCATGGGTAAAAAACAGTAGGGTAAAAGTTAAATTTTGGTAACTTTTGTTAATTTTTTTGGCAAATTTATGCTCATGTGGGGGTTGGAAATCGTGCAAGAAGAGGAAGAAGAAGTTGCGGCTGAAAAATTTTTGAAAGAAAAGAAAATCGATAATGGCTTTGAAATATAGAGGTCCATATTGTTGCTGGAGACAAAGTATAGGGTCCATATTGTTTCCGAAGACAAACCATAGGGTCCAAAATATAAACTTTGAAATATGAGGATCTAGAAAATAAATACCTCCAAAATTCGAGGTCCAAAAAGTAAAAATACCCCGATAATAAGCTAAAAGAGAGGGAGGGGGAAACAATTTAGCAGTGACTTGTGAGTGGTGCATGAGATGAGAAATATTGCAAATGGGTGTGTTGTGTTGTGTTGTGTTGTTTTAGGCAAAAACAAACAAAGCTGGAGAATCAACCCGTGAGTGAAGGCCTTCAATTGTCGCTTCCTAACTTACAAGAATAATTTTCACTTTGAATATTTTTTCCAACTCTTTACTTTACTTTCTACTTGACATTTTCTTCTTTGTTTTCTTCCATGCATCTTCTCTACTTGGGTTTTTAATCTTTTCTTCTTTTGCAATTTCTCTCTCTCTCTTTTTTTTCTTGTTTTTTTTGCTTTTAGGTGTAAGTAGTACGATTTCTGTTGATTGAAGTATCTTCAATATTTTTAAGGTAAAAGATAAGTATTTGTACGATCTTTGAACGATGTGGATCTATCTTTGGAAAGACTGAATGAGGAGTCTAAAAGAACGACGAAGGTTGTGCGTTTATTGAAAATGTCTCGTGATAATCATGAGATTATGACTACGCCGTGAGAGATTTCTTTGATCATAAGAAGAACTCATTAGATAAATTGCTTGTTTTTGTCTTTTGTATTCTCGACATTTCTTTGTTACGATTCTTGCTTTGGTTTGTTGTTATTGCGGATCTCAGAAGATCTTTTATGCCTACTTAGCCTTTTTTGGCTTGCAAATTATCGAAAAAAATGGTAAGTATATATATACATATGTTCATGTGTATTTAGATCTATATGATAGAACCATAGGTAAGGGTGTTCACGGGGCGGGTATCCGAACCGATTAGATAATTTTTTCGGGTACCCGAAAATTCGGGGCAGCCAAACCCCGAACCGTAACCGTAACCGAAACTTCCAAGTACCCGAAAGATTCGGGACGGGTACCGGTTGACCAAAAGACCCGATAAATTATAATTTCATGTGTGTCTTATTTTATTTTTAATTTGTAATTAACTAGAAATCATAATATTGAATAAATTAGTAACTACACCAAAAAAATAAATTTGGAAATGAACCATTATATATTCATTCCACTAAATTCTACCATTAAGTGAATGAGTGAATATGTGAATGCGTACAAAAAATCAAAAAGTAAAAAAAATTAAAAGTGAGGAGCATTGGATTTAGAGGGAAACTCCAAAATAGTGAGCCGGAGTAGCAAATTTTGAGGGTTTTTGTTCAAAAGTTAAATGGGCTAAATGAATATTAATGGGCCTAGAGTCCAAAAATTAAATTAAATTTCCAATTTAAAATTTAATTTTGGGTATTTCGGGTAACCGAAAATGTCTAAGGGACGATCCGTAACCGAATCGATTATCCGAAAATTTTCCGGATTGGGTACCCGCCCCGATTAAAATTGATTTTTCCGGTTCGGGTAACCTAATATTTCAACCGAATAGCGGGTTTCCAGATCGGGTTTTTCGGGGCGGTTAATTATGAACAACCCTAACCATAGGAAGGAAATTATGGTGCGTTTGATTCTTTCTCAGGAAAATATTTCTCGGGAAAGTTTTCTCTAGGAAAGTTTTTCCTGAGAAATTTTTCATGGTAAAAAATATTTTATAGTGTTTGATTTATATTTGAAGTCATTGGAAAGTTTCAAATAATGACTTTCAAGTACTTTCTATTTTTTGTAAACTATTTTTGTGTGACAAATTTTCTTTGGAAATTATTTTTAAGTGATTTTTTCTTTGCAACTTAGTCCAAAATTTATAGAGAATGACCTTAAACAGAGACTTTCCTGCAATAATTTGATATTTTGAGGTTCTTATGCAAATAAAATAAATAAAAACTTTTAACTCAATATAATAACTTTAATGGTACTAATTGTCACAATCTACTACTTATACCTTAGATATTATATTTTTTTGTGGTTATAGGCCCACCATGCTTAGCAAAATTAATTAAACCAATGAAAAGGAGATCTAAGCTACTCCCCACGTTTCATATTAATTAACACTTTGACTAAATTTTGATCGTTAATTACTCATAAAGTACAATGAGTTACAATATGAAATTACCGTTATTGGAAAGATACTTTATTAAAAATTACAATGGAAATAATTTATATTGTAACTCATTGTAATTTGTGAATAATTAACGGTCAAAATTTAGTCAAAATGTCAATTAATATGGAACAAAGAGAGTAATTATTTAAAACTAATATTAATGTAGGCGAAAATATAAATTGACATGTTTTTATCAACATAGGGATATTTTTGCAGTTTTAGATAGTCTTAAGGATCTTGTAATAAATCTAAAATATAATTTGACACCAAAAAATAAGTACTACGAAACACAAGGTACCTAGAAATAATTTTCAATAATATGGTCCACTAAAAATAGGTACTGTAAAATATAGGGCACCTTTCAGTAATTTATTGGGAAAGTTTATAGGAAAATTTATTTAAAATACCCAAGTTACTCTTATTTATTTATTTATAAAATAGTTTGTAGGGTATTTTGAAAAATTTGTTTTAAAGTAGTTTCTCTTACCCATGGAAAACAAACTTTCCCAATTCCTCCATGGGAAATATTAACCACCTAGTATGAGAAAATATTGAGATCCACCATAAAATCTTCTCATCTATTAAATATATTAAAATACAAGCTATTAAGGAAAATCCAAACTTAAAAGAAACAATTTAGAAGGTTTGGTGAATTCCAAAGCTAATTCCAAACCTACAAAATTTATTATACATTCATAAATATAATATTAATAAAAATGAAAAAGAAATACCTAAAGTCATATATAAATTACCAATATTTAATGCATACACAATCAGAACATTTTAAATTTTTTCAAAAAAAGAAAAAGAAATACATATGGTCATACATACATAAATTATCAGTATCTAATTCAAAACTAGAGTAACTTTTACTTTTCCTTTCATTAATTTATTATTATAATATGATGAGGAGAACCTTAGAAATAAATAATAATAATAATGATAATAAATATTAAAGTAAAACTTTCATGAAAAAGTATACTATTGTTTCATATTTTTTCTAATAACTATCTTAGAAAATAATTTTTTTATTGAAATTGCTATATATATTTTTAATTAAAAAAATTCAAATTAGATGTAAGCTACCAAAAAAAAAATAAGAAATTGGAATAAGGGTAGATTAAAAAGTTGAAAAAGAGGTTAAAAGCCACAAATATAGAATGAAAAATAATAAGAAAATATAATTGCCACATGGTTGTTGTCGTAACAAAGTTTTTCAAAAAACAAGCATCCTTCTCACGTAGAAAAATAAAATTAAACTATTTATCCATAACTATCTTGGTCATGAAATAAAATCAACTCGAATGATAGTTTATTCCATAAAAAATAATATTTTTATAAGATTGGATTAATAATTAGTATAAAATTACTCTAGAAATTAAATAACGTTAAATTATTGAAAACTTATCCGTGCTTCGCACAGGATATTAGAGATTAGTTCTTATTTTATAACCAAAACATTTTCCAAACATTCCCAGAAAAGTTTCTAAACCAAACACACTTAGGTAATATATATATATATATATATATATATATATATATATATATATATATATGGCAGCGGATCCAGTAGGAAGGGAATTAAGGTAGGAAGGTAGGAAGATAAGATCTTGGCCCTCTGAATCTGATCCAACGTTTAACATTAAATATACACACATGTGGCAAAAAACCGGAAAACACTAATGGTTTTAAGTAAAACAGCTAGCTGTTTTACTAAAAAAAAGAAAAAAAATAAATAAAATCAACTAAAAAAAATATGTCTGTTACCAAAAAAAAGGGGAAACAATTATGGACATTGAAGATGTGATTCTTTTAGCCAAAAATAGAAGTTAACACATTGGAGGAATTCTATGCAAACTCACTGCAGTCTTAATCATATTCAATAAGATTGATATCATGTCCAATATGAATTTCAACATTTACCATGGCTTTCCATTGAGAGAATGGAAATCAATGTGCTCGTGTGTATTTTCATTACATCGTGATCACAATCAGTTAAGATGCGATCACATTCCACAACATTAAAATTTTTGTTGGGTTGAAGTTTTAATTTTGGTCACAGCCCAATAAAGTCTGATCAGCATATTTATAAGGAACGCATGCACATATATATATTTGTTTGGTTGTTGATCACAGTTTAATATATTGTGGACATGTCATTTATTGCGGAGTGAATTTTTTTTTTTTGAAACCAAACATAACGATTTCATTAATAACAATTGCGGTTTGAATTTTGTAATGGATCTGCAGTGAACAATCAAATAATTTATCAATTTGTACAAATTAATTTGTGTTCGCACCATGAAACAATGGTTGCACGTGCTCTGTTTAATAGATTATGGTTGATCACAGTTTAATACAATGTGGATATGTCATCTATATGTTCATTACAAAACAAAAAATGATGAAATGTAAAAAAACTACATAAATATGTAACAATACTAATATTCACATACACTGGCATGTGATCATACACATCACACCAATCTTATATTGTGCTTGTATTGATACAATATGTCATAGTAACATTGAATGACCACAGTATCATGACTTGTGATCATACGTAATTTATTATCAATTAGTACTAATTATGATCACAACCATGTGTAGCGGGAACTTGTCATGCATGTGTGTATCATTATGCGTTGGCTGAAGTTGCAGTGTGCATGCTTATATCTTATTGTCAAAGTCGCAGTATGAATGACCATAGTATAATGACTTGTGATCATACACAATTTATTATCAGTTAGTACAAAATATAATCACAACCTTATGTAGTATGGACAAGTTCATCAGTACATGATATGTAGGCATTAAAACACGACAATGCTTCATGTCTGATCCCATTGAATAACAATACTATTGTCTAATCACATAACACTAACATGTGACCCTTACAAAATCACATGCCAACATAGATCGTGATGGCTCATAAGCTTGTTGCGCCGGGATTGGTGGTTCGAGATCTATCCCATCGATCTGCATTTGCGTATACTTCTTCCCTCTTTGAGTTTTCCTTGTACATTGCCAATCCATGACCTGATCATACTTGTATCAATGTGGCCAAATCATCACATGACCACAGACCCTTGAATCACACTGATCACACTTGTACCAATGTGGCCAAATCATCACTTGACCACAGACCCCTGAATCACAATCACACTGATCACACTTGTATCAATGTGGCCAAATCATCACATGACCACAGACCCTTGAATCACAATCACACGTCTGGTCATGTGTCGAACCAACACATGAACACATAATTACACTACATCGTACCCCCCTCCCTCACTCGCTAAGTATTACACTCCCCCCCGTCTCAACGTACCCAGTAACCCCCCCGGAACAAACATTAGTGGCCACAGATGCGAATAGCCGGCCTAAAAAAATAGGGACATCGTGAGCCATGTGCCCTGTTCGATGTGTCACACCCCCATCCCCTATATCTAATCCTGTCCCACCATCGACACCCTTGTCCAGCGACGCACAACAGATTGAACAATGGAATGTAGCATACTTACTTGGTATGTGACTCCTTGTCGGCGACATTGTCGAAATTATTCTCCTCTGTGCTTATCCCCTGTAACAAAGTATCAACAACACATGAACATCACTTCAAATTCACCGTAAAATCACATTGGAGTTATGAAATTGGTGAACAATCAACCACAAAGAGAATTGTCACTCACCGACTTCATCCTTGCCGTCGATGTTGCTGAATGTGTACGGTAAAAAAAACCGCTGATGCTTTGATTAAGAACCTCAGTGTGGTTGAGCAAGTTTGTCGACAAAACCCTAGAATATGCCGAATGGTATGCTCGAATTCCTTGAAAAACCCTAGAACAAGACTAAAGTTTGCAGTGTGCTTGAGTACCGATATGGAAAATTTTCAAAACTGGGGTTTTTCCTTGCTTGCACTTTCTCTCTCCAAATCCCATAAATCCTGCGACATAATTAAATAAGCTGGGATTTTTTCTTTTTTTTTTTCCCACATGTGTGCAGGAATTTCTGTGGGGATGGTGGTTTTAATCCTAACCATTTGATCTGATTTGGATGGCTACGATTCTCTCTTCCTATCTTCCTACCTAAAGTTCCTTCCTACTGGATCCATTCCCTATATACATATATAGGAAAATTGAATTATAATAATCCCATGTTTTGCAAATTGGATGATGATAATCCCTACTTTCACTTTGTATTCTGGTGGTCTAAAATAAAATAAAATTGGATTTGAGTGGGACGCCGCCGAGTTGAGTGGTGGTGACTCAGTGGTTTTCTGACATGGCACATTGACCATGTATTTGACCGGGTTGACTTTAATTTTTATTGCCATGTCAGACACAAAACACATGCCTTTCCCAATTTTCCTTTTTCTATTGACACCTAGGATTCAAAAAATTCTTTCTCTCTTTTGTTTGCCCATTTCCCGTTATTTCCCTGCAGTAAAAAACAAAACACAATTCCCCCTTTCCAATGTCTTTCTCTTTCTTCTTTTCATTTTCACCTTTCCCATTAGTTTTAGGGTTCCTTGAAAACCAAAAAACCTCCCTGCCCAGAATTCATGTTCTCTTCTCATTCTTTTGAAAACCTCCTCTGCCCTCAATTTTTCTTTTCAATTGAATCCTGCCCAGAATTCATGTCCATCACTTAAGAAAAGAATTAACAGTTTGTACCATCTTCAAGTTTTGGGTTGTCAACAGTTTGTACTTTGTCCTTCAAGTACTAGTAATTATCGATGTCCATTTTACACCCGTCAACGCCTCACCTCTCCATCACTTGCTCTCACCCTCTAACTACTCGCTGTCCCTCAATTTTCTCACCTAAACTTTACGAATTACAAAAAGAGACATGACGAAATTGTTCCAAATTGTGTTGATGTTGGCGTGACAGCCGACGACCCACCTGCCGCCGGCACCAGAAAGCGGCAACCCAAAGACCGCACCCAGGCGACTCGGCACCAACACCCTAGGCGGCGACCCCAGCAGCAACACCGACATCGGCACCAGCACCAAAGACCCCCGCACCGACTGCTGCTCCAACCCCGACACCTACAACAACCCCAGCCCCCGCCCCAACCACCAAGGGCAGCCCAACCCCGACACCCTCCACTAAATTTGTGACGAGTTAGGGGAAATTATTCTTGAACACAGATCCCAGAAATCCTTCTTTTATATTCCACTAAATTCGATTACAACCCAAAACTTGAAAGAGCAGATCCAAGAGGATATGTTTTTGCTCAGAGCACGAGAGAGAGAGAGAGAGAGAGAGAGAGAGAGAGAGAGAGAGAGAGAGAGAGAGAGAGAGAGAGAGAGAGCAATGGCAGAAGAATTGAAGAAAGCAAGTGATTAGGTTCAAATTCAGCAATGTAGAAACGGATTAAAAATTTGACCCAGAAACTAATTAACAAAAAGAAATACTTTGCTCAGAGAGAGACAAAGAACAATGTTAGAGAGAGAGAGAAAGAGAAAGGGGTTGAATTATTTGATCTATGATTTATGATTTTATGATTTGTGATTTATGATTTATGAATGAATCATGATGGATGAATTTTCAGTTAAGATTTGATTTTATTGCAAAGAAGAGATAGGGGAAGTCATGAGTCATGAGGTTGTTGATGGGTAGAAGAAGATGAACTGATGCATGGATTTGTGTGCTGGAACTTGTAGAAAGAGAAAACAAACAAAAACGTAGAGAGAGAAAGAGAAAACAAACCGTGAAGGGAAACAGGGGGTAAAATTACTTTCCAACCTGGAAATAGAGAAAAAAGAAAATAAAATAGAGAAAAAAGAGAAAAAAGAAAATAAAGTTGTTTGAAGTTTGATGGAAAAGGATGAAAAAACAGCTACTCATAGGAAAGGAGGATAACAAGTGGAGCATTAGTGGCCGTGTTGGAGGCGGGGCAGGGGTGGGAGTGCATGGAGAGACGATGGCCTCAGCTTGGCGGACAATATCATTGAGACAAGCAGTAACGCTGTGGCACACCAGCAATTAGCTCTGAGGGCATTGTGGAGGTCTTGTATATACTGAGACTCAGCTTATAGTTCCTTAACTTTTGTTTCGAGGAGAGCAACTTGGATTTGGAGGTCAACAGAGACATCTTTGGATGCAGCGACTGAGGAGGAGGCTTGACGGAATTTTAGTTTGTCATCATGGATCCAGGACCCATAAGGTTGTACCTTCTAGCCCAAATTCTTCAGGGTGGTGAGGTTGATGGTGGAGATTGTGAGTTCCACTTTGGAGTCAAAGGGGAGTGGAACATGGAAGGTCTTAAAGATGCAATGGAGGAGGTTACAATAAGGAAGGGGGCCAGTGTTGGTAGATGCCGCACGGGCCAGATGGTGGAGGACCACCTCACCCAGTTCAGGGTGGCAGTCATTAAGGACATTTAGAAGAATATCATAACATGGTTCGTTTATGGTTTCCTTGGAGGTGTCATGGGGCAGGATGGTGCGGATCACCAGGTAGTAGAGACAGCGAGCTTCGGATCAAAGGTTTGTGTATTGGGGGTATTTGGTGGTGGTTGGGTTGCCAAATTTGGAAAGAAGTTCTTGGCGAGCGTCGGGGGTGCTGGAAAGGACAGGCTTGGCAGGGTCGGGACTGAGGTTAAGAATGCGTTCAAGTTGGATGGGGTGAGATGGATGTCCCTACCCAGAAAAGTCGGTTTGAAGGAGGGTTTGGTAGGGTTGGTGTTGGTATCCCAAGGTAGGCAAACTGGTAGATGAGATTAGGGTAGCAGTAGTCGTCTTCTTGGAAGAAACCCTCACACCTCATGTCGGAAAGGGTGGAGAGAAAGGGAAAATTGTGTCTTTGAGGGCATCCACGTCAACCCTCTCACAATAGAAGAGTTGCAAGGTTTTGAAGGATTCTAGGCACTGGCGTCGGAATTCTTGAGAGGACGCGGTGGGGAGAGCAGGGCGAGGGATTAAGGTTAGGTCGTCGAAGGAAGATTTGGTGGAGGCGATGTTAGGAGTGGGGGTGTGTTTGCTTGAGCAAAGCTGTTTGGCTATGTTGGAGGGGGCAGATGGACGGGATTGTTGGTGTTTGGTTATAGTGGGGTTGAGAAGAGCAGGAGCAGGAGCAAAGAAAATAGAAAGAGATAGGAGAAGAGGATGAAAAAGTGGTTGGGGTGAAGACAGTGGTGGGGTCTGGGTTAAATAGGTGAGAGAGGGGGTGTAAATGTGGAGCGTGGCGTGATGGGAGAGACTGTAGACTTAGCTTGAGTTGTTGTTGTAGAAGAGATGAGAGAAATCCATAAGCAATAGAATAAGGGGAGAAAGATGAACATCTCAATCACCCATGCTTGAACTTCTCAACAATAGCCTTGAACTTGAATAATAACAAGAATAATAACCAAAATCAACCAATATCAATAACCTTGAACACCAAAGGGATTGGATATGACCTTGGATAAAGGAGATTCCACCACCAAAGCCTAACACCCCACCATGACCATCATAAAGGAAGAATCCACCAAATGATCAATAAAGGAATGACTAGAAACACCACCATTAATCAATGGATAAAGTAATCTAGAATGTGAGATAAAACTTAGTTAAACACTAACCAAAGCATAAGAATATAAATAATCATCAAAAAGCTGCAAGGAAAAATGAGATAAAAATATATTTATAATAAACTAGGAATTAGGCTAAAACAAGGCAAAAATGACGAAAATACGCGTCCGACCAGAAGAGCGGCTCGGGCGAGCAGATGGGTGGCTCGGGCGAGCTGGCCCTCTGACTGCCTTGGCCTGTCACTGGCCTGGATGGGTCACGGCTGTGACAGAATGTTGGCTCGGGCGAGCCAACATTTTGCTCGGGCGAGCTAGGCTTCTGGGCAGTTTTCCCTGCCGACTTCAAATGCGCATAACTTATTCATCCGAACTCCGTTTTAGGCCCGTAAGATATCGTTGGAAAGCTCTCAGTGTGTACTATAAGCTCCCAAAATTTGAGACCTATCAGAGTTATATTGAAAGAGTTATGGCCCGAAGTGTGAAGGCGCGCGCATTTCCAACCTCTAATCGCCTTCCCCCTTGCAAGTTATTAACTTGGTTACTTCCGAGACTTGATACCAACACACCCTTCATTTCCGGGATGACCCAATCCAATCCCGAGGCCTCCCAGGTCGTTGAAAAGTCCCGAGCCTCTCCTTACTCCAACAAGGATGGCTCGCCGAGGCCATGACAGTGTGATGCTCACCACCCCGCCTTTTGTAAAGGTGTAACGATTCCTGAAAACGAGTGGGTGAGCGGTTTTAGTCCGGTGATGATGGGTCGGGATTTCATCGATCTTTTCTTTAACCGCAATCCTGGCTATGAAAGCTTGGCACCGATCCCGATACTGAACCCGATACGGTTCAAAATGGTTGGAGTGAAATGATGGTGATGACGGGTTGTGGATGGAAAGGCAGACCGAGAGCAGTTGGGAAGAAGAGAGAGGAGAGTGTGTCAAAGACGGAGGCATGATGGGGGTGGGGAGTTAAATGGGGAACGGTTGTGATGGAATAGTTTTTGAAAACTGTCAGGGAGTCAAGGAAAGAGAGAGAGAAAAGGAAAGAGGGGGTAGGGAAAAAGATTTCGGAAAAGATTTGGGGGATATTTTCAAAAAGGGGATACTTTTTATTCATCAAGTTCTTATTTTGGTGACCCTTATGCTCTTCATGTTCAATCTCACTATGAGATACTATATGTGAAAGTTTGTCCCCCATCCCCTTATTTTGATTTACATACACAATTTGTATTTGTAGATCAACCTAGGGAGTTATGCTATGAAGATCCATATGAGAGTCTTACCGCTCTTCCCTTTTCCTCATGAATGTCCCCCCACCCCCAATGTGCTCAATTTGATTAATCCACTCTGGCCTTTGACTCGTCCACTTATGTTGCTTCTATGACCTTTATTGAAAATGATATGAACTATGTGCGACAAGATGAAGAGTTCATGTCGAAATTGGAAAAAGTGGAAAACGGGATTCATAAGGTAGTTTGTATATTGCGTCAAGTAAGGAGTGATAGACTCGATTTGTGTGAGAGTGACCATAAGTTAGGACTTCCCTCACCTAAGGATTGTCCTTTGAACGAAATTGAGTCGTCTTCCCTTTTGTTTCTTGAAATTCATGTTAATCCTTCTTTGTGCGATTGGGAAAATGATGGTAATGACTCTTTTTCTCCTTTTGTGACTTGTGTTCCATCTTCTCATGATATAGATATTGCTCTACATCCAAGAACTGGGAGAACTACATCCGACAGTTAACATTCAGACGGTTAAACTCTAAGCAGTCTCCAACTACCAAGCACTGAGGGGATCAACGCTCAAAACCTTCAGCACAGGAACCCGTACAAGAGTTCTTCAACTAGACCCACACTCGAGGTCGAGATCAAGTGTCCGCGCCCTTGACTCATCCAAGTTGCAGGAGATCGAATCATATGAATACTTTATTGTATTTAATACGGAGATTGTACCCGTATACATTTAAATATTAGTACAAATTAATTTGTTTCTCAATTTCCCATCTTATTAAATTGTAGACGTGAAATTTGTATTTACAGGTTTATTGTAAAATTCCTTGGTCATTCCGCAGCCCATGATGGAAGAAGGCAACTCCCTAACCAATTCAACCCCTTCCTCAAACACGATGCCCATCCCCATCAAGAAGTGTGAGTCAATATGGCAATGGAACAACCACACCCCCGGATTATCCGCCTTGAATCTCAACGCGGTCCACCCATGCGGATGCAGTGGCACCGTGTTCTTCATAATCGGGTTTTTCAAGTTATAGTGACCCGGATCACTGGATATGTTAAACTTTCCTGTTCCGTAGCCAAGGACCCAGAAATCGTGCCCGTGGAGATGCCACGGGTGTGTCTCGCTCGTGTTGGGTTTCATCGTGTTCGCATTCTGAAGCACCACGTCCACAACTGTACCGTACCCCAGGCGGTAAATCGCGCTGCCATGGACGACATTTGTGTTGGGGGCCACGCTTCCGATGTCGTAGTTTTCCCAATTGTTGTAGTGGACTGGCGGCTCGGTTCGGTTGTTGAAGATGTCAGAGATTTTGTTGGCGAGCCGGGGGTCTTTGAGGGCCACAAGGTAGGGAGTCGTCGGGAGGGTCAGGGAGACGTTGTTGAGGGCCCACTTAGTGTAGCCTTTGATCCTGTTTTGTGTGTTGAGAAGTACGATTGTACGGTTAGAGTTTTGTGGGGGGCGCTCGATGTGGCTTTGTAGGGCTACGATCTTGTGGCTCTGGGCTATCCTCAGCTGGGTGGCGTTCCACTTGGG
This sequence comes from Portulaca oleracea, assembly GCA_029582165.1. Taxonomy (NCBI): domain Eukaryota; kingdom Viridiplantae; phylum Streptophyta; class Magnoliopsida; order Caryophyllales; family Portulacaceae; genus Portulaca; species Portulaca oleracea. Next base: position 40,733,141 of record CM055872.1, on the reverse strand, counting down.
TCCCGAGGTTGGGTCCCTGGAGGGGCGACCGAGTGTCTGAGAGGAGTAGCTAAAGATGGCTAGACCAGTTGAGGTTTTTGGCTCGCGGCTCACCACGTTGGACTTGATCCAGTAGTTGCCGGCGGTTTGGTTCGCGGTGACTAGGACAGAGTAAGTCTCGCCGGAGTAGATGAATAGGTTATCCTCTGGGAAGGGTTCCACGTAGTGCCCGTCCGTCTCCACCACCATCATACTATGCCCCTGAAGCAATAACAATGAGAATAACAACAAGGACCATGATAACCATCTTGACTCAAGATGGTTCTTAACCATCTTGACTCAAGATGGTTCTTAACCATCTTGAATTGGTCATATTTCACATTTTTGTAACTTTTATTAATAGTTTCTTTAATAATTATATATATTTATCAATGATAATAATATAATACTTATTAGCTAGGTCAAAAAATATAATAATAGCCTAATTTTATCAATTATAGTAGAAAATGTACATTTTATACATAGTTTTATATTTATGAAATAAATATAAACAAATAATTATTTTAAAATTGTTTATAAGTTGTATTAACCCTGAAAATAATGAAACATACATTTAGAATGATTTAAATACACTTACATTTAACTTTATTGGTGATTTAGAAAAAATGCAAGATGGTTAAGACCCATCTTGCGTCAAGATTTTTATCATTTCTCTAACAACAGATCTTAGTATAATTTCGCTAACAGTTCCACTGTCATGTAATGACAACTCTCGTAGTAATCAATCATATAATTAAACTCAGATTTGAACATCAATCCCCAATCAAAATACTTCCTGAACAATCTTGAATAACAATTAAGTTATATATTCTAAAGTTACATCATCTTGGGGTAAAGCATTCACTACATGTTGCACCAAAACAACTACGGTATAAATACATGATGTAATTGAATTCAATCATATCACTTTATTTCAATTTAATATATCATAGTATAATTTTAACAATAGGGAAAAACACTCAAAAGATATATATCTTGACCCATATCATTTTTAGCATCTTTTTACCTCAATGGCGAAGTTGAGAGCAGACAAGGAAGTCAAGCTGCCAATACGTAGGCGGTATGTTTTACCAGATTCAACCGTCAAGTTAAACGGGGAGCATTCGGGGTTGGAATTGTTGCATTTACCAGAGTGGAAACCGTGAGCATTCATCGGCACTAATGAACAGTTATACGAACCTCTCCCTTGTATGAGAAGAGACTGCATCCATTAACAGCCAATGCTTGAATAATTAGATACATTAATCATGATAAAACAGGGTTTTTTGCAGTTTGGACACCGAACTTTAGGGGTATTTATTTTTTGAACCCTTGGTTTTCAACTTTAATTTTTTGGACCCTAAAGTTTGTAGGTTGAAAAACAAAGGACCCTAAAGTTTGTGGGCTGAAAAAAAAGCCCGTTTCCCGTTTTTTTTTCTTTCCATGTTTGAATTTCTCTCCTGATTAGCGTCAAACTTCAAGACTAAGGTTAAAAATGATATTAAAGTTATAATAAACCTCTTTTATTCATGTTGGAGTTACTTAAACCCCTGTACTCAAGGTTCTAAGTAGCCCCGACATGAATAAAAGAGGTGTATTATAACTTCAATATCAGTTTTAACAATAGTCCTAAAGTTTGACGTCAATCGAAAGATAAATTCAAACATTGGATGAATACAAATTACGTGACAGGAGCCTTTTTCTTCAACCCACAAACTTTAAGGTCCTTTTTTATTCAGCCTACAAACTTTAGGGTCTAAATAATTAATGTTAATAACATGGGTTCGAAAATAAATACCCCTAAAGTTCAGGGTCCAAAATGCAAAAAACACTGATAAAACATGAACCAAGAAGCTAGGTAGCATTGAATATATGAAAATTCACCATAGTTTGATTTTTTTTTCCAACTAGGACTGTCGAAAATTTCATAATGTTGTGAAAAATAATTCACATCCATTCAAACTTAACGATTAATGTGTTACCAAATATGATTAATTTTTGTAACAAGTTGTTCTGATTAATATACATTGATTTTTATTTTTACGGCCCGATTAATGGTATATGTACTTTTCAATTATAATAGTTGAAAAAAATAAATTATGGTACAATCTTCTTAAAAAATTAAATTTTATAAAAAATTATATTTGAACAAATAGGATTACGTCTTGTAACAAGTCCTTTGATCAATATATATTTTCGGTTTTTTTAAAGGGTAATTATATACATTTCAACTATCATAGTGAATTTTTTTTTATAAAAATTATGATAGAATCTCCTTATATATATATATATATATATATATATATATATTTTTATATATATATATATATATATATATATATATATATATATATATATATATATATATATATATATATGGTCCACCCAACGGGTATTAGCTCAGTGGTTTGAGCGCCTTGGCAGATGAGAGGGGTCTCGAGTTTGAGCTCCAGCTGTGGCATCTCGTACGTCCTCCAAGGTATTACGTCCTCCAAGAGTTTGGTTGGGTGAGATCGTAGATTTAGTCAGTAATTTGGGTCCAAAATGCAAATAACCCCTATTTTTGGTTCTCAAAACTAAAAACATTAGTTAAATTGTGAAACCATTTCAACCAAAAGCTTAAGCTAATGGTTGAAGCCGTAGAAATGGTTTTATACTCTAACACAAACAAATAGGATACCTGTGGTTCACCAACCCAGACCCAGGCAGGGTCCTTAGAAAGCAAGCCAGTGGCAGCCTCGTAGGTGTTCCTGTGATACCAATCCGTTAAAAGGATGTTGCGCTCATCGTCATACTTGAACGGCTCAGATTTTCCTTGGGGGAGATTAACTATAATCATCCCATTCAATTCTGCCTCTCTTTGCATCCCATAGTGTGCATGGTACAAGTATGTCCCCGCCTGCACGTACCACGTACATATATCACAAAATAATTAACAACCTTTTTTGTTTTTCAGAATTCAAGTATGTCCCCGGACCCCCATTTGCGGGGACACTTTGTGCACCGGGCTCCCTTGTTTTTTAGTGTACCATATATAATAGAAGGCATGTTATTTACCCTGTCAACAACAAACTCGTAAGTAAATGTATCTCCTGGCACAATAGGACACTGGGTCACAGCTTCTGTTCCGTCGAACCATGATGTATTTATCTGGGATCATACAATAATGTGATTATTAGAATAATATATATAAACAACAGTAACAAAAGAATGAGAGACCATAGATTAATTAGATCTGTCGAATGCCATGCCAATGGATGGTAAGGCTCTCAATTAAGAGCATGTTGGTGACATTAACAACAACAGTGTCGCCTTCAACGGCGTAGATGGCGGGACCTGGGGTCTCGCCATTTATGGTAATGGCTAACTTCTTGAAGCAGTCAGGGGACTTGTACTCGTACTTAACTTCCCAGTTAAAATACTTGATGTCCGCCTTGGCTTCAAACACTAATAAACATAGCACTATGCTAAAAATAAAGCAGATTTTGTTACACATTTAGCTATTAATTAACTATTGCGTAATAGTTCTGAGTTATGTTGCCAGTTTTGGTGCATGAGAATATAATATGTTAGGGTTTATATAGACACGGTTTAATTTGTCAACACTTCATTGTAGCTGGGCAGTCCAATCATAACTCTCCTGCTCGTGACACACGTTTTAGAAGAGTCTTTGCCTTTTTTCCCTTTTGTGTTTTTACTTGACACCAACAAATTTTATTACACATGTGCTAAACAATATTGTATTGTCTCACAATAAGAAAAATATGTTTGGACAACAAATCTAATGTAGTTTGGGCAACAAAAAATTTATTATTGCATTAATTTTAAATAAGGCAACCAAATAATTTTGTGGTTAAATACACATACACTATACGTTGCAACAAAACTTTTTTTGTTGCAATTGATATAGATAGGGCAACAATTCAAAGAAAAATGGTCGCCTAAGGTTACAAAGGTAATAAAAAAATTTGTTGCCTACCACAACTACATTGTGTTACCATTTTTAATAATTTGTAGCCCGAACTTTGTATTTCGAGGATAAAACTACCAAATCGTGACAATTTTTTTGTAGCCTCATGTTAAAGGGCAACAAAATTGCACTAAGACAACAAACCTTTTTGTTGCCCAAAATAATTTTTCTTGTTGTGTCTGTATTAGGATATGGAAATTTTAGAGTTTTTGGCTCTAAATTAAATAATCACTAATGAGAGTTTTGTGATTGGGAATAATTCAAAACAACTTTTTAGCTAATGACAGTTTGTACTTTTATCTTACATGTCCGGTGGGTCACTGCATTTTTCCGTTGTCGAAAATGCATGCAATATTATGCTATGAGAAATGAGACAAAAGTATGGATTGTCAATAACCAAAAAGTCATTTTGGATTACTGGTAGTCACAAGGCTTTCAGTACGAATTATTAAAAGCCAAAACCTCAAATTTTATCATAGTTATGGTAGTTGAAAACTTTAAATCACTAATTTATAAGAAATAAAGCACATCCGTAAAAAGATTCTATGTCTCATTAAATATGGTTAACTATTGTAACATGTTACCTTGATTAACATACATTAGTTTTGATTTTTTATGGTAAAATCAATAGTAAATGTACTTTTCACCTATGATAGTTGAACAAATCAATTACGACAGAATCTCGTTACAAATGCTAAGTTCTGTTAAAAAAAAACATATATTTCAAAAAATAGGATTACTTATTATAAGAAGTCCTTTGATCAATATATATTACTTACGGTTTTTAGAAAGGTAAAATTATGGGTATTTACACATTTCAACTACCATAGTTAAAAAAAAGTTCATTTAATATTAAATATCTAAAATACTAAGTTGATAACCACTGTGCATGAATGCAATTAGTATTTTCATTTGGTATTTTGGTGTTAATATTTTGTTTTAGGGATGATGATACGGGTCTTTGTCCAAGAAATGTTTTAAGATTGTGTTTGATAGTAGTGTTTGAAGTGACGTTTACCATTTTGATCAAGTGAAAACTCTAACGGAACAAATATAAATTAATGTTCAATAAGATAATATTTTAAGTAACATTTAGCATTTTCAATAACATTTTTTAAAACATTAATAACATTTATTATTAAACTGTTATTCTCTATTTAAACCGCTATATGATATATATAGAGCCATATACCTCTATTTGCTGGTTAAATAGCTGGCTATATATAGAAATATTGTTGTATATAGAAATATTGTTGGGGGTGATGATACAATTCTTTTTCCAATAAGACACTTTTTATATGTCTTACTAAATTGGTATTTGTTATATTTTTGAAACTATTTTTTTAATAATAAGTATTAGTTATCAATTATAAGAAGTCTGGGATGCACAGACTGCGTCAATGACACAGAGGATACCCTAATTGAATCAACCCCTTTTGTTAAGCTAATTTTATGAGTTTTCTTAAAATATAAAAATAATGTATAAAAATACAACTTTATGTAATTCATATATGATATTATAGTTATGGAATTCAATCATATCATTTAATTTCATTTTAATATGCAATAATATAGTTTTAATGATAGGAATTGACAAAAATGTGTTGCGCCAAGACTTATATCATTTTCATAATGTTTTATATGCAACTAAAAGTTTTTTTTTCTTTTCGGAAATGATATGATTCTTAGGGCAAGACACCTTTTAAGTGTCTTACCCTATCATTTAAACTATATTATTATATAGTAAATTTTAATAAAATGATATGATTGAATTATATGAATATAGTATCAGGTTAGGATCGAAGAGCATTCAAACAACCACAAACAATGAGAAATAATAGCGAAAAAGAAATAAGAGGTTTAACGTGGAAAAAACCCAAAGCGGGAAAAAAAACCACGGAATCGATGCACTAGTAATATGAGGATTACAATTACAAAGGTTGTGTTTCTCTCTATCTCACTTGATGAATTGAAAGGAGAACCTGACCCCAATATATAATCAATGGTAAAAAAGAAAACTAGGTTAATTTAATGACCTAAATAAAGGACGACCGTCGCACAAAATTGGGCTTCGACGCGAACAAGCACATATGAGGCGCTGGTGGAGTCCCCCGAGGCGCGGGTAGCGTGCGCTAATTCTTTGCTTTTGTGTGAGGCGCTGGGCGCGACTGCACCGGCACTAGTAGCACCTAGTTGTGAGAGACGCGGAGGAGAATCGAAATGAGAGGCGTTGGTGGTGTCGGCACTTGGCACTGGTGGTGCCTAAAGGCGCTGGTGGTGCCCCGGAAATGCTGCTTGTGTCTCACTTCTTCGTCCCGCCTTTTTCCTCGTCTTCCCATTTTTTCCTCCTTCTCCTCATTTGGTCTCCACACACAACAGTTTCCCACTTGGAGACCAAAACCTCCAACATCCTCAACTTTCTCCACAAGTTCCCCTAGTGCACCGACCGACCACTTTATCGGCTCGAGAGGCCTACTGAGGCTGCACAGAGCCTCGATTTCCCACATCCACTGGCTTATTCTTGATCCTGTAGACCCACTTCTTCAACAAGGCTTTCTTCCCTACAGGCAATCTGGTCATCTCCCAGGTTCCATGTTTCTCAAATAAAGCAATTTCATCAACCATCGCATGCTCCCACTTGAACCAAGCCTCAGCCTGCACAACCTTAGTATAGGACTTTGGCTCACCATCATCTGTCAGTAATAAGTAATGCAAAGATGGAGAATATCTTTCAGGTGCATTTTCTCTAGTAGCCCTTATGGATCTCCTTAAGGTGGGTGGTGGAGTGTTCTGATCATCACTAGAGCTTTCACCTAGCTCATGTGGTTCAGCTCCCACTAACTTCTTGTCACCTGAGTCAATTGATGCCTACCAGTATTTATACAACATATCCTCATTAAAGACTACATAACAGTGCCTCAAAACCTTTCTACCATCCCACAACCTGTATCCAAAAGCGTCAGTCCCATAACCAACCAAATAACACTTTTTGGATTTCGGATCTAGCTTATCACGCTTGTCAGGATCAACCATCACATAACCAGTACAACCAAATATGCTAAGAAAGGAATAATTAACTTTCTTACCATTCCATACCTCCTCAGGTACCTTCATATCTAATGGAACTGATGGACTCCTGTTGATTAGATATGTTGTTGTGTTCACTGCTTCTGCCAATAAGTACTTGGGCAGCCCAACATGAATCCTCATGCTCCTAGCTCTCTTGTTCAGAGCCCGGTTCATCCTCTCTGCTATCCTATTTTGCTTTGGTGTCCTGGGAACAGTTCTCAATAATCTAATGTCGTTTTGTTCGCAGTATTTCATGAACTCGTTCTTTTTATACCCCCCATTGTCATTCCTCAAACACTTCACTTTCAATCCAGTCTGTGTCTCAACTTGTGCTTTCCACTTCAAGAAAACATCGAACATATCAGACTTACATTTCTAGAAAATAAACCCATACCTTCCGACTGTGATCATCAATGAAGGTGACATAATATTGAGCACCACTCATGTAGTTGACTGGCGGAAGCCCCCACACATCTGAATCACCAACTCCAATCTCTCTAGTTTTGATTTCCTGCCAGTTTTGGTGAAACTGACCCTCTTCTGCTTACCGAGGACACAACTCTCGCAGAGCTCCATGTCTACAGTTTTCAGATCCTCCAAAACGCCCTTTGAAGCTAGAATCTTCATACCCTTCTCACTCATGTGACCAAGCCGGTCTGCAATGTCATAAACTAGAACAAGAAGCATTATTGACATTAGAAATCACATTAACACTATCCCTCGTGGAGTACAAAGTATCGGATCTCAATCTCTTCGCCACTACCATAACACCCTTCACAATCTTCCATTTTCCATTCCCGAACCCCGCAGTGTAGCCCATCTCGTCAAGTTGATTCACTAAAATCAGATTCTTCTTAATACCAGGAACATATCTGTAACGACCCGCCCTAAACCCGTATTAATTAAAACCTTAGTTACTGTAATTAGCCCAAAATACGCTAATAAAATTTTTTCTTCTTTTATTATTATTATTATTTGTTTCTACGCGTGACAGGTCTCGAGCAAGGCGATGGCTAAATGGGTTAATTATATGTCATCTCGGATGTTTGTAAAGCTATAAATATTATTACGAGATTATGAATATTTTTACGATAAGTTATATAATTTATTTTATTATTCTCGATTTTACGCTTTTACCCGAGGAAGGTTATATCAATTTTAATGTCCATTTCGATCACGATTTATGTTATCCAACCTTCCTAAGTGCTTTTTATCGCCCAATTTATTTTATTAATGTGTCCCACCAATTTATTTTATGTGGTGTAATACTAGTTAACTTTACCCAATTCATTTCCCAAGTAATTTTATTTAATCATATACTAAATTATATTACCAAGTTTATGTTCACTAATTATATTTAGTCGATACCAATTATTTTATCTAGCTAGTTTATATTACTAATTGTCCAAGTTATTTTCTAATCTAGAGAGTTAAATATTTAAAGGGAGTATTGTCTTTATATATATATATATATATATATATATATATATATATATATATATATATATATATATATATATATATACTAGGGGGTTATTCTTACTCTTCATTTTCAGATTTTATCTCAATAACATCACACTCTTCACTCTTCTTTCTTCCTCTTCTCTTCCACGCCAGACTCTCCCCCTGTCTTTTCGGCCCGATTCCGGCGGTCAGTGTGGCGACCACTGAGGCAAATGGGGCCTCCCCACTTCCCTCTCCTCTTGTTTTTCTCCTTCAATTTCTTCCCCATGTGGTATATACTCCAAACCCTAACTCAAGTTTTATTGTTCTAATCTGAATTTTCTTTTCTAAATTGATTATTCTTGCTATTTACATCTCTTTTATAACCCTTTTAGCATGAATTTATATTGTGGTTAAATTAGGGTTTGAATTTAGGTTTGATACATGTAAATTTGGGGTTGATTTTAAGTGTTTAAGTGTTGTAGTGTTGTTGAATGTTTGAAATGATTGAGCAAGATTAAGTGTTTAACTTCTGGAAAATTGATGGATGATAGCTAATTTGAAGTTTAATTGAGTTTTATTGCAAATTAGTGGTAAGAAGACACATGCATGTTGTTTTTGATGGCCATATAAGTTTGTGTCTGGAATCAGAATAATACAGAGGACTAAAAGTATGAGTTTATCCCAGATTTTTACTTAAAAAGATAGCTTAAATCATTGTCTAACTATGGGCTTTGGAATTTCGAGAATCCGGTATGTGTAGCTCGAGTTATGAGCGAAACCGTGAAGGGGTGCGAATTGTATACGAATCTGAGTCAGTAGCTTGAGGACAATTTTTCGTCCATTTAGAGACTTTATTGGTTCCAGTGGTAAACATAAAAGTTTTAGGTGACGTTTTAAGCTTTCCGGAAATGTATGGTTTGCGTTCATCCTATATCATGAGTAAAAGATATGGGGTCGGGACTGAAGGTTGTCGATTAAGTTTCTGCCCAGAAAATTCAATAGTAAATTGAGATTTTGTGAACCAATTTCAATCATTTAAGAGATTCTATTGGTTTGGAGACTCTTGGGTCAATATTAGGATGTTCAAGAGGTGTTTTCTAAGTTGAAAATACTATCTTTTGAAGGTTAATGTTATTTATCAAAGTTATGTTCTTTTTAGCTAAGATTGAGAGTTTAAGTTATACAATGGAAATCGTTTCTAAGTTTGGAGTTTGGAATGTTTCATTAGTATAAAAGTTCTTTGGATCATGATAATCCCAGGATATAATCCTTCTCTATTGCATAATTCCAATTCACCTTTCAAACACTTCCAAAATCCATTAATCCATCGTTGTAAATCCTTTTTCGTCGCTTGGCGATATATCCGAAAAATCAAGAACTCTCTAATTTTCATTCTAGTTTTTCATTTCCTTAATTCTCCACATTCTATCAATATGATCTCCTTAAATCATTCTATAAGTTATAAGCTATTCATCGTTTATTTTCAGGCCTTTATGTGTTCGTATCAAAAGTTCAAGTCGAAAGTTTTGATTACCGAAAATCCAGCTACTGTTTCTGTCCGGGCTATTTTTCAAGCCTTTCCTTTCATTTTTGGACCTCGGTCCTGTTGACAAAATTATAGAACTTAATTTTCCCTATTCCGGGAAGTACTCGTTTGTTTCATTTCGAGTTTTCTAGCCCAAGTTACGTTAAAAACTCCATTTGGTGAAAACCTAATTTTTTTCTTGTGTTTATGGCAAATTTCCAAACCCCTTTTTAATATTCATGTAGTTACTCATCGAGGACCTTTTGCGGCTCTCGTGTTCTACTTTTCGTATCTTAGTTTTCAAGTCACCCAAGCCATCCCAAGCACGAGACGCGCCACCTATCTTCGCTTCAAGTCAAGGTACGCAAATTGTCCAACCTTTGTGGTTTAATCGTCATGCAATACAATCATGTATATCAATGTCATTCATATCATTATCATGTTTATCATCTTTATGAATATCATTAACATGTATACTATATCTATTTTCAAAAGTGGTCCCGCCATATTATTATAGTTCTAGCTAGTCACGTGAAGTGCTAGCCTTTATCCATCTATAGGGTGCTCCTGATCAGAGTGACCTGACTTGGCCAGTGTCCGACTGCATAGCAGTCACCCAACCCAAACTCCAGATAGGTTTGGGGCGTGCGCGTGTTAGGTGCTTTGCACTAGATCGTAAGGGATACCACTCTATTTTCTATGTATATATATATATCTATAGCATGTCTACTTTTATATGTTTATGTCTATGACAAATCCATTTATGACATGTTTAGCCCCGTCCCCATTTTCAAAATGAATTTAAATGCAGGCACTAAAACCGTTTTCGAATGGTTTGACGTGTTGGAGGTTTGTGTACTGAGTGTTTCCCCACTCACTTTGCGTATGTTTTCAATATTTTGTTTTTAGGCGGTTCGAGCTCCCAAAGTAAAGACAAGGATAAGCAGAGGTAGAACTTCCGCGTGCAAGGTAGTCTTAAAGGACGGTTTTGGCCGACCTCGGTGGACTTCATGGTTTCAAAGATTAATTTGCATTGGAGAAAGTTTAACGTATATTTATATATTCCTTTGATGGGTGTATAAAGTGTAATATCCATGGTTTCGGTGAATGTTTATGTATGGGTTTAAGTGTGGCTTTCATTTGGTAGTTTATGTATATTTTGGTGGTTTATGTGCCTTGTCCCGAGTGGGAACGGCGGTAATGCCTCAATACGTGTCTTTTCCGCTGCGTTAATCACAGGGTTATGGCATGATTAAGGATAATCTTGTGGTTAAGGGTGTTGGGGTGTTACAATATCTCACATCCTCCAACTTCCAAAGACCACAATTAACAGTCTTAATATTCACACCTCCTTTACCTGTTATCTCATAACACTTGTCATTAGCAAGATACATCTTGCCAAAATTTTCACTTCTGAAATTACGAAATAACTCCCTATCGTAGGAAACATGAAAGGATGCACCAATATCAACTATCCATGACTCTTAAGGATTAGACACACTCAAAATTAGGGCTTCACAAAGGTTTTCAGCAGAGCTGATATAGTCAAGGTCATCATTACCCTTCCCCTTCCTATGTCAATCCTTCTTATAATGACCCTTGTCACCACAACCATAACACACAACTTCATTCATGTTCCTAGGCTTGCCTCTACCACTGGACTTCGACTGCCCCCTAGAATTATTTGAATTCCTATTGTTCTTCCTACCCCTGACACTTAGGGCCTGTTTGGAGAGAAAAATGGAATGGAATAAGGGTGGGATAGGTATCCAATTCCTTTTCTTTGTGTTTGGTGAACCATTTCTGGAATGGGATTGGGAAACCCCCAGGTTTCTAATCCCCTCAAAAGGGTGGAATTAGAACCCTCGCATATATGGGGGGTATCCAAAGGGTGGAATTAGAACCCTAGTGTTCTTCCAACAATGGTTGCTGCGGGAATGGGCAGAGAGTGGTGGTCGGCGGAATCAGAGGCGTCCGGAAGGTGGTGGTGGTCGGCGGAATCAGAGGCGGCCGGAAGATGAGTGGTGGTCGTGCCTATTTGGGTTCAACTCGGAGCGATTTCTCTAATTAGGGTTTCAACAGAAAAGGCAGCGATTTTTGGGTTTAACCAAAGTGCGAACAGGTGGTGGTGGCGGATAGAAGGTGGTGGCGGAAGGTGGTGTCTGGTGGGTTGCGATTTCTGGGCGCAGATTAAGGTTTGATTCCATTCCCTTTTCTCACCAAACACTTTCTATTTTGGAATCAAATTCCATTCCCAACCTTCTGGATATCTAATTCTATACCCATTCCCTTCCATTTTTCTCAATAAACATGCCCTTAAGGCACTTCCCGAAGATTCACCACGGGAATTCTTCCTACGAAGGCCCTCATTCAGCAGCACAATTTTGACCTCATCAAATTTTATCTCGTCACCCCTCTTAGCACTACTGACAGCAGTTACAACTGTTTCCCAAGAATCAGGCATAGAAGACAACAATATGCAAGCTTTAACATTCTCAACAAAAGTCATCTCTACTGAAGCAATTTGGGATAATATCTTAGTTATTTCATTTACATGATCAACCACATGACAATCCTCTGTCATCTTACAACTGGTTAATTTGCGGAATAAATATACCTGATTTGTTGCGCTTGGCTTCTCATACATCTCCTCTAGTGCCTCCACCAATTCCTTCGTTGTCTTTTTCCCCATAACGTTAAACCTGACGTCCCGAGCCAATGACATCCTGATCAAAGACACCGTCTGTCGATCGAGCAGATCGTACTTGGCCTGATCCATGGCATCTGGCTTTTTCTCCAGTAGCGGAACATGCAGTGACTTCAAATACAACAGATCCTCAATCTGCAACTTCCAATAGATGAAGTCAGATTCATCAAAATTTTCAATTTCATACTTATCTCCCGACATTGTTTGAAAGCGAGTTCTCTTTCAGCAACCTACAGGTTTTGATACCAGTTGTTAGGATTGAAGAACACTCAAACAACCAAAAATAATGAGAAATAATAGCGGAAAAGAAATCAGAAACTGACACCAGAGGTTTAACGTGTAAAAAACTCGAAGCATGAAAAAAAACCACGGAATCGATACACTAGTAATATGAGGATTACAATAACAGAGGTTGTGTTTCTCTCTATCTCACTTGATGCATTGAGATGAGAACTTGACCTCAATATATACCTGTAGACCCCGAAAAAATCTGCCGATCTTTTCGCGGCGCTACTCAAAAGAGGAGTTCTCTTTTTTTAATTGGGAGCCGACTAGGATTGCTTATCCTTAATTAAAGGTTTAACTTTTAAGGATACTTTTAAGTTGACAAATTAGATTAACCCGAAAACTCAATTTTAAGAAAAAAGGACGAGAGAAGAAAGAAAAAAAAAGAAAAGAAAAGCGTGGACCCGGCTGAGTTCATCAAACAAAACCAAAGAAAGAGACAGGGAACCGTGCAGGTTCTGTCGTTAATTTGGGCGGCGAGGCTAGGAACCCGTCTGGGTTCCCGCCATGGTTGAGGTGAAAACAAAGGAAAAAGAGGAAGTTTTCGGGAAAAGAAAAGGAAAAAGTTAGAGTCGCCAGTTGAATTTAAGGGTAAAACAACAAACCAATAAAAATAGACTCCGGCCTACGAACCCAAAGGTGGATTCGGGGGTAAGGTTACAGATTTGACAATAAAGATCATCAAACCTGCCCGTTCAAACGAACGGACTCTACTAGAATTAAATTAAAGTGACAGATTTGAAAAGGGAGGAGGAATTAGATAAATCTCATAATATTATCATTAATGTCATGCAAAAAAGAAACGAAAAACAAAGAAAATACGAAGAAAGCTAGCAGAATTACATTAAATACAATAATACAAAGAAACTACGCTAACCTTAAAATAAAGCACGCAATGGAGGGAGAAGAGAAGAGGAATATACTAGTGTCAATACTCCCAGTATATTCCCGTGTGTTTTGTGGGTGATGGATGGTAGGTATTTATAGGGGGGAAATTAGGTGTAGGGTTAGGGTTTTTTGGCTAGGTTTGCCGCGGCGCCGTGCAACAGAGAACCCAGACGGGTTTCTGGAAGCAAAATGGGCCTTGAGCCCAAGAACTCAGACGGGTTCCTGTGGGCGGAGCTGAGCTCCGGCCCACCGAACCCAGACGGGTTCCTGTGGGTGGAGCTGAGCTCCAGCCCACTGAACCCAGGTGGTTCCCCTGGCATTTTAGGCTTTGTATATTTTTTGGGTTTAGGTGGAAAGAGGCTTGCGTGCCATTTATCGGTTAGCATATTTTCTAAAAAAACTAACGCTAAAAAAAGAAAATAAAATAGATACAAAATTCAGCGTCTACAGATAGCCCCCACTTTGATCGAGTTTGAGTGAAACGATGATCAAAGTAGTCTTGATGATCTTGGATATGAATCAGAAGCTTGTTCTGAAGCTGGTTGACGCTTGGAAGCTGGGTCCTGCGTTGATGTCGAGATGTCGTTCATCGCATTGTGAAGGCCCGATGACGGCCCTTGTCGCATTGTGAAGGCCCGACAATGATGGCCTCGTCGCGTGTGGCCCGACGATAGCCATTGGCGGCTTGGAAGCTGGGTCCTGCGCCGATGTAGGTATGATGTTCATCGCATTGTGAAGGCCCGATGATGGCCCTTGCCGCATTGTGAAGGCCCGACAATGGCCCTTGTCGCATTGTGAAGGCCCGACAATGGCCCTCGTCGCATTGTGGCCCGACGATAGCCGCTGTTGACGCTTGGAAGCTGAGTCCTGCGCCGATGTAGATATGATGTTCATCGCATTGTGAAGGCCCGATGATGGCCGCCATCGTATTGTGAAGGCCCGATGATGGCCCTCGTTGCATTGCGGCCCAACGATAGCCTTTGATGTTGTCACGTATTGTTAGGCCCGGTGACGGCCCTCATTGCATTGCGGCCCAATGATAGCCTTCGATGTCACGTATTGTTAGGCCCGGTGACGGCCCTCGTTGCATTGCGGCCCAACGATAGCCTTTGATGTTGTCACGTATTGTTAGGCCCGGTGACGGCCCTCATTGCATTGCGGCCCAATGATAGCCTTCGATGTCACGTATTGTTAGGCCCGGTGACGGTCCTCGTTGCATTGCGGCCCAATGATAGCCTTCGATGTCACGTATTGTTAGGCCCGGTGACGGCCCTCGTTGCATTGCGGCCCAACGATAGCCTTCGATGTCACGTATTGTTAGGCCCGGTGACGGCCCTCGTTGCATTGCGGCCCAACGATAGCCTTTGATGTTGTCACGTATTGTTAGGCCCGGTGACGGCCCTCGTTGCATTGTTCTGCAAGAAAGAAAGAAGGCATCAGTTTATTTGAAATCCAAAGTAAATCAGAGAATTTACCTGTCAGTTTATGTCTTGAAAATGGGTTCGAGTTGAGCATGAAACTGCGTTGGGCTCAGAAACCATCTTGATCTCTTATTTCGGCCCAGAAATTCATTTGGGCTCACGAGATTGGGCGTTTTTGGCCCAAGGAACCCGTCTGGGTTGCTATATGTTGGGCCTGTTTTGGGCCAAGGAACCCGTCTGGGTTGTGTATGTTGGGCCTGTTTAGGGCCATGGAACCCGTCTGGGTTCATGTTCACTGGGCTTGCTTTGGGCCGAGGAAGCCGTCCAAGTTGCTGCTTTTCTTCCCCTTTTTTTTTTTACGCAACTTGATAAGGTAGGATAAGGGTGGATTTCCGGCCAATGCATGTCTTCCACAATCCGGATGTTGGGGCCTACCGCTTGGACACTTGTGCGGTGTATATTCACTCACTTTTCCTATAAAAAGGAGGCTCCTCTTTCCCTCAAACTCACACCTTAAGCTTTCATTTGCATTCTCATAGCTTCTCTCTCTTGCCTTGTTTCTCTCTCTTCCTTTAAAAGCAACTTGTTTGCTAGTTAGGAAATAATGGTTAGGAAGGCTAGGAATCCGCCCGTTCAACCCCATGCGGTGAACTGGGCACATGAGATGTCTTCCCGGCGAGCATGGACTCCCCGGCCCGGTTGGGAACCGTCGGAATTGGTGCCCGAGCCATGGAACCATGTATGGCACAAGCATTCGCATGTCCGGGTAATGTCCTTTTCTTGACTTCGCTTTTGGTTTTTAGCTTAAATTTGCAAGTAGAAATGTTTGATTCCCACTTGTTGATTTAGCTAATATGCATGCATCTTTTAAGTCGAACTCTTGGCTGCTTTAGCTTAAATTTGCAAGTAGAAATGTTTGATTCCCACTTGTTGATTTAGCTAAAAATTGGGCCGAAGTAGGAAAGCTAGCGTTTGGGCCGAGAAGAACCCGTCTGGGTTCGGCTGGAACTGGGCCTCTTTTTGAACTTGGGCTTTTGCCGATGTTGGGCTGACAAATCGGAGCCAGGAACCCGTCTGGGTTGTTCACAGAATGGGCCAGCAAACTTGCATGCGTGGGCCGAGAAAAAGAAAAAAAAGCGGGGCCTTTAAGAAGGAACCCGTCTGGGTTCTTTTTTGAGATGGGCCAATACCACTTTGGTGCATGGGCTGAAAATAGCGGAAGGGGACCTTTGGACAAAGCAGGAACCCGTCTGGGTTCTTTCGCGTGCAAGCAAATTTCCTCTCTTCTTTTTTGTGTGTGTGGGCCGAAAGACGGAAGGAGGCCTCCTCCTTTGACAGCAACCCGTCTGGGTTCCTTGTGTGGGCCGAAAAGGAAGAAGGCCTACTGGACAAGAATAGGAACCCGTCTGGGTACTTTTGTATCCTGTCCCTTAGCCTGTTTTGATTCTTTGTTCGCGCCGCATAGCCCCCAGTTTAGTGGGAGTTTGATCTAACTCTGGCTAAACTGGGGATTCATTGATTGCTGCGATAACAACATGCTTCTTTTATCGTGGATTTTCAGGAAGATTCGCTTAGAACCGGAGGCAATATGCGGAAGCCGATTAAGGTGGTGGAGCACTTCGCGGAGGATCACTGGGCGCTTACTCTTTTAGAAGAGTCGGGGTTCGATCTCTTCTGGAAATGTGTCAAGGCATGGGAGCCTTGTACACCGCGAGTGATGGGGCGCGCGCTCGCGGAAAGATTTTGGGATTCTACCAACACCTTCCACCTCCCTGTGGGAGAAATGTCCATAACCCCTGTGGATTTTGTGATGATTACAGGGTTGCGTTGGGGTTGTCAGGATGTTGAATTCGACCCCGTCATACCCGATCAAGTGATGGAGCTGCTAGAACCCGTGCTTGAAAGGCGTCGATTCGACCGGAAGATGAAACTCTCCTATGGCTCCTTTGAAGAGGTAATCCTTTCCGCCGATTTTGCTCATATGGATGAGTTTCAGCGCCGTTTTATTTTTCTGGCATATTTCATCTCTGCTACTATGTTCGCCAATCGAGGAGACGACGTTTACTTGACTTGGATGAAGAATCTCCTCGATTTGGAACAAGTCATCCATCGAAATTGGGCTAAAGCCGCTTATGCCAATTTTATCCGGCCGCGCCGGTGTTCGATCACGCATCGATGTGGATCCGTTCTTTCGCGGAGAGCCGAAGGAAATGAGTGGTCCGAGCATGTGGAAGGTGCTTGAGGTAACTTTCGAGACGCTTCTCTTTTACATGCAATCTCTTTTCTTGTAGCTGTGGAATATTAATATTCTTGCAGGTGTGGGGATATGAGTATATTAAGGGGTTCACCATCCCTACTCGCCATGCCAAGACTGTGCCGGCTGCAGAACGGTGGCACAAGGACTATCTTGGGCGTAAGAAAAGGCCTTTTGGAAGCTTGGATGAGCTGCGCCGCACCTTAGACCACCTTGAAGAGGTTAGGCTTGCAACTTTCATGCAATCTCTTTCCTCTAAGCCTTCTATTTCTATTTCCTAGGTGCCCACATTCCCTTTCTTTACAGGATGACGTCAATTGGGATGCTTGGGTCGACTTTGAGATGCCGCAGGATTTCATTCCCTCGCGAAACGCAGCGCGTAGAGATGGTAGCCTGCGCTTGATTATGGAGAGCCCATCTGGTTGGGTCTGGAGTCTTGGCGAGAGGCTTACAAGGCAAACTCTTGGCCAAGAAAGATGGATAATACCATCAGACCCTCCTGAGACTATGAATGACCCACGAGCTTTGCATGCCGAAGCTTTCGCTGCAGCTAGGGGAGGTTCTTGGTATACCAATCATGCATCGTTGGCATCGCCTGCCCAATTCTGGGAGGAATGGGAACAGTATCAAGACCGTCTGGCATTCAGAAAGGTAGAGAAGAAGAACTCCATTTATTCCTATTATGTCCCTTCTATTATCGTTTAACACGACCAACTCTTTGTTTGTTGCAGTTGGGGCCCTATTGCGAGGATGACGAGAAGAGCCAGAGTAACTCCAGGGATACGATTTGTGGCTACCCAAGGGCGACTAGCGAGGACATCAAACCGGAATTAGAGAAGATTCTGGGAAAGCCGGTAGGTGATTCCCCTCTTCCTTGCTCAGTTGTAATTTGCTCCAATTTTGACCAATCTTCCTTATTGCATGCGATGGCGATGGAAACAAGCGAAAGGCTTTCAAGAATTACTTCACACTTAAATGGGCTCGCGAAGGACCTCGCAGTTACGTAGTCGGGGCGCAGACGTGGATGACGATACGCACGTCTCGTCTGTGGATCCTCGCCACTCGGATCGCACGCGTGTCGCGGTCGGTCGAGCAGAGGACCCTCCTCGACATTCTTCCTTCATGGCTGGCGGTCTTATGGGGTAGCGGTGCTCTTGAGGCACGGGAGAGGAGTAGGCGGGTATGGCGCGCCCACCACGATGGCCGTGGGAAAGGCATTTTGCTGAGGCAGCCCACTCCACTAGTTCGTTCTGATGACACGGGTTTTGGTCATGATCTTCAGCAGTCCATGGAGCGTAGCATGTCCTCCATATCCTTGGGTGATCGTGACCGTCAGGTGAGGTCTCATGGTCAAGGGAGTTCTCGTCGGAGCCGCGGTTCTCGACGTGGTACTCCTAGCTTCATGGTGGAGACTTGCTCCGAGTCTAGCGCTGTTGGTGGAGCTGTGGGCGGTGAGCAAGAAGGCATTTCACTGCATTTGGGTACTCCTCCAGAATCTCATCATTCGGAGTCTAGGCGCCAACCCTCTCATCCTTCGCCTCAGTACCGTTATGGAATGCCAGGGTATGTTCCTGCGTCTCCTGCACCGACCGTGGATTTGGGTTTTGGCACTTCCTTTGGGGCGGTCGATCCTACTGTGGTACTTCGCAGTGACTCGGGTGCATCTATGGGGTATAACCGTCCCCTTACAGATGACGCCTCATCAGTGCTTCCATCTCAACCAGTCGTTCCCGTTACTCCTTCGCAAGGGGGTTTTGAGCAGCCTCGATCGTCTGGATGGGGAACGCAAACTCAGGAATGGTCGGGATGGCCAGTCCCAGAGCCTGTAGTAAGAACTTCTTGGCCTGCTCCACAGGGGTGGCCTGGAGGTAATCAAGAGTGGCAGGTTCCAGAACACTCTTGGCTTAATGCAGGCGATACCGAAGTGTTGCACTTGTCTGGCTCAGGTGGTGATACTGAGGTGGTAGATTCCTCTTACTACCGGTGGGACACTTACTTTGGGTCTGGTGGGAGTGGGGCCCATGGAGCTGATAGCGCTAGTGGTGGCGGTGACACAGAAGTCTGGCGTGATGACGACTGAGAATGACGTGTCTGCAGAATTCTTACGCTATGCTATGCATGACTCTTTGCTATGTACTTAGGACAATGCTGTGCAATGATGTACTAAATGCATTCTAATGCATTAATGTCTTTATGTACGGGTGCAGACTATTGATGCGATGCTTATGTAATGGCAATGTTATGCAATGCAGCTATGACTTTCTATATACCACTGAAACAAACCGTGACAAAGAATTTTTCTATCAATACAAAGCCAAGTTAACGAGCAAGCACAAAGATTAATCTGGACAAGATCAAAACTCAGTTCGAAAGAGATAGGAAGAAGCTTTCGAAACTTTAGGGAGAGAACAAGTGATTCAGAGGCATAAGCCCGCCATTCAAGAATAATGCAAATATGCGGTTGGTTATGGACGTAAGCTAGCCGGAAGAGCACATCTCACATAGGAAAGAATGAACACTCACTCACTCGATTTTGAATATGTATGTGAGTTTTTCTCAGACTCACACCACTAGAAACAAACTGTCATAAGCTTGGTAAGAACCTCGCTCTCCACTACTGGTATGCAATGCACAAGTGATAATCAAAAGGACTTTTTCGGGTTGTAACGGGGCTTAGGCTAGGGTAAGGAGTGGTAAAAATTTGGGAATGAGGAGTTAAAAAGCCATGCTTGGATTGATTTTCAATGAAATCTTCTAAAACTCTCCCCCTCACTTAACGTATGTGAAGCGTTTCATCTTCCACCCTAAAACATCTCAACCGAATACAACCGAGTCAAAGTTTTCTGGACTTTAAGTTGAGTCTCCCTAATTGCCCTTTTATTTTTTTGAAAAATTTTTTGATTTTTTTTTTGATTTTTTTTTTTTTGATTTTTTTTTGATTTTTTTTTTATTTTTTTTTGATTTTTTTTTTTGATTTTTTTTTTGATTTTTTTTTTGATTTTTTTTTTTGGGTGATCAGGGAGAAGAAATTTCTATTACAACCTCGACTTTGAACAGTATAACCAATTTCGCTCAAGGTATGAGACTTTTCAGATTCTCCCAAGCTTCATATTTCGCTCACACAAAAGCAGTTGTTCCTTCCAAAAATGACAGACTCTCTTCCAACCCAGCGTTCTTTCACAATACGACATACTCTCTTTCAACCAAGCAAGGCTCAGGGGGTATTGGATATCATAGGCTAAGGCTTGTACTGTCAGGGTTCACTGATGGAAAAAGGGATGAACAAAGGCTAGGCGGGGCAAAAAGAACGGTAAACACAATGTAGGGAAGGCTATTTGGCTATGTAGCTTTAAAAAATAAAATCGAATGCCTCAATCACTTTGTCACAGCGTGCAACGCAAACATGTAGTCTCAAGCAAGATGCAAAACAAGTTCTAGAGATGCAACTAATGGGTGAGTCACTCAGGGAATCATGGAATTGATGAAAATGATCAATTCAAATTTAGGCAATGTGGACTCACGGGATAGGCTCAATCAACTGTGCTTAGCCCAAAGATTTGCGGCACGCACATTTATACCTTCTAAGATAGTCAAAGCAGCCAGATACGTCTTTTATAACTTGTCTCAAAATCAGAAGGCTTGAAGAAAAGGTTTTGAAAACTTTCGAGATCTCATCCAGATTTTTCTAAGTGAAGCAAGTTAAGCAGGAAAAAGGTCGATTTTTAGAAAAGGTCATTGAACTTTTTTGTTTTTTTTTATTTAATTTTTTTTTGCTTTTTTTTTTTTTTTAACCTATGACTAAAACTGACATGATGCTTATGCGACACAAAATGCGACCTACATGATGGGACCTACATGATGGGAGATGCTGAACTCATGCAACACAAAATGCGACCTACATGGTAGGATTGTCCCCACTTCCCCAAACGAAAAAAGATAAAAAAGAAAGGAAAAGAAAATTAAGCCTTATAAGTAAATTCGAACGACAGTTTCAGGGCTAGCGAAGACGCATAATTAACTCGAGGACCCGCATCGCAGCCATGATCGAGCCCGAAGGAAAACTGTCCGAGTTAAGAGCCCAAAAGGAACTTTAACCTACGGCAGATGGGCCGAGAAATGGAGCTCAACGGCCCAGAAACCCGTCTGGGTTGCAGGCCGAGGAGCAAGACTTCAATGGTTCGGATGACTCTTTCGTCGGTGGCCATAAGACGGTGGAATCCGTCTGGCGGTGGCAGTAAGGCGGTGGAACCCGTCTGGGTTGCACTATAAATTTTCTCCTCGCCGTGTCTTCTTCATTCACCATCTGAGCTTCCAGTTTACTCAGAAACCCGCCTGGGTTCTGGTGTTGTCGTTCCTTCTTCGCCCTACACATTCCATACTGAATCCATCTTGGCTTCCTAATCCCTATTTCAACCGACTTCATGGCGTTCGAAAAGAAGTTAGCCACTTGGATAAGTACCTTGTCCAAAGAGGAAAAGAAAGAATTGGGGAGGTACAAGTTGACATCCTTGCTGAGTTTGAGGCAAGTGAGGATAGATTGGGATTTTCTGCGCGCTGCTGAGACCTTCTGGGATAAGGAATTCCATGCGTATAGATTCGATATGCAAGAATTGGTTCCCTTGCCTGAAGAATGGTCTTCTATCCTTGGGACCAATCATTATGCGCCATCAGTGGTGCCTCCCCTGGCTACTGATGTGAGGAAGGAATACCAGGAGTTGTTATGCCTTCACCCTAGGGTAATTGGAAGTATGATAATAGGCGATAGGGTGCACTTCCAAACCATAGTGGAGCATTTCCAGGCTCCCGAGACCTTAGAGTATGGGCCCGTGGTGCGTGTGAGAGCTCTTGTACTATGCCTGTTAGGAGAGTTCTGCTTTTACCATGGCGGCAAAAGGACGGGTCCCGCGAATCTGATCCATGTGGTGGAGGATATGGCCCGCGGCTACAACCCTGTACCGATAATATTGGGAGAAACGCTAATGTGCTTAGATGATTCGAACCCGGAACATGATTACTGCGGCAGTCCCTTGATTTTGCAGGTAAACCCGTCTGAGTACTGTCTTTGCCTTTCGCATACAAGAACCCGTCTGGGTTGCTGTTTGGTTACCCTTTTCTTGTCTGCTTGATAGCAAACCCGTCTGGGTTCCAAACTGACTAATCTTTTTCGTTTCGCAGGTTTGGCTAATGGAGCACCTCAACCTGGTTGAAAAGGCGGAGTCTGCAACAGCGTTGGCGAATTTCTGTCAGCGCAAGAGGAGATATCCCGGGCGTCGATCAACAATTGAATGGGTCGAACTGCTGCGAAGGTCTGACGAGATCATGATACAGTGGTGGATAGAGAATTGGCACATCGCAGATTTCATTACTTGTGATCAAAGAACTCCATATGTTTGCATTGCCAGTTTGACACACCTGACATTCTACTTTCCCGAGCGGGCTATGCGGCAAATGGGGTTGAGGCAGCGTATTCCCCACAAGACTCATAACGCCCCAAAGATACTTCGCCTCCAGAAAACCGTTGCAGAATCTTGGTTGAAGTATTGGGAGAGACGACCCACTATTCGTGCTCCCTCAAAAGCAAAAGTATATCGATCGATCCAGTTATCCGGATTGGTGATGACATGATGAAGCAAAGGGTACTCATGCAAGAGATATAATATGCTCTAAGGTTAATGTATTGCAGCGCTTAGGTCCCAAGACTAGCGTGAAAGATCGCTTGGGCCCTAAGACTGATGTAAGAAGTAGGCTTGGCCCACCACTTCCTGGAGTTGTAATAAGGGAGCCCCATTCTCCTATGCCAAGAGATGCTGACACATCAGGTGGGAAAGGCAAGTCCCCTGTTATTGCTCCAAAGAAGGTGAAGAAGAGATACCGTCCTAATGACACTGAGGGAGGGATTAGTAATACTAAGGAGATCAAGACTGGACCAAAGACTGTTGATGGGAAGAAGATGAAACAAGCTTGAAGCAGCGTGCCAATTTCACTTTGTTTTTTTTTAGATAATGTTTTAGATGAACCTTTGTTAGTTACTATTAGGATAATTGCACCATTTATTTCAAAGATCAAGCGTTGTAACGAAATTTTCTTTTATTAATAAAACAAACATTTCAGTATACAACGAAGCCACTTTTTGCAAAACTCACGAAATCGGAGCCCAATAACTGGCTCAGAACCCGTCTGGGTTCCAGCTCCTTTTACGGAAACCCGTCTGGGTTTCTTCTGGAACACGACCCATTGCACGGCCCAATTTGATAACTAAATCTGTCTGGGTTAAGGCCAAGTGTCTAGAAGCGGACATTCTAGTTGCTTGGCTTAACCATGATGAGGCCTGAACCAAGTGTCTAGGAGTGGATCTTCTAGTTGTTTGGCTTAACCATGGCGGGGTCCGAACATGGTTTGGATTATAACCAAGTGTCTAGAAATGGATATTCTAGTTGCTTGGTTAAATCGCACTAATTTTCTATGCATAAAACTTCTTCAACTGATCCAGATTAGTAGGCTGTATTAATTCTTCTCCTTCTGCCGTGACTAAGCGGGCCGCTCCCCCCGGCAGTACTTGCTTGATGACATAGGGTCCTTTCCAATTTGGCGCGAACTTACCCCTTGGATCTTGAATAGGTGCCCTCATTTCCTTAAGCACTAAATCTCCCTCTTGAAGAACTCGGTCTTTAACCTTTCTGTTGAAAGCCCGGGATATGCGAGCCTGATACAGGTGCACATTGTGTAGGGCTCTAAGCCTTCTTTCATCGATGAGCGTTAGTTCTTCATATCTGGCCCTAGCCCATTCGGCTTCTGGTAGTTCACTTTCAGCAAGTATGCGGAGTGAAGGTATGGCGAGCTCAACTGGAAGTACTGCTTCCATTCCGTAGACTAAGGAGAAAGGACTTGCTCCTGTTCCTGTTCGAACTGAAGTTCTACATCCCCATAAGGCGAAGGGAAGTTTGTCAGGCCAATCCTTGTATGTTACCGCCATTTTCTTGATAATCCCTGCGAGGGTTTTGTTGACTGCCTCTACCGCCCCATTAGTTTGAGGTCTGTAGGGTGACGACTTATGATGTTTAATCTTATACTTAGCCAACAATATTTCGACCTCCTTCCTGAAATGGCTCCCATTATCACTGATAATCTCGTGTGGCACCCCGTATCTGCAGATGATATTGTTCAAGATGAACTTAGCTACATGCTTCGAGGTGATCTTTGCGTAGGAGGCCGCTTCTACCCATTTAGTGAAGTAATCCACAGCTACCAACACGTACTCATGTCCTCCGGTGCCCGTGGGATGTATCTTCCCAATTATGTCTATTCCCCAAATTGAGAATGGCCATGGGGATGTTAGTGTGGTGAGGTAGGAAGATGGCTGGTGTTGCAAGTTGGCATATTCCTGACATTTACCACATTTTCTAACGAAATCGGCCTCCATAGTGGACCAGTAATAGCCGGTTCTTTGAATCTTTTTCGCCAACATTCTGCCGTTCATATGTGGCCCACATTCTCCTCCATGTATGGAGGTCATTAGTTCTTTCGCTGTCTTGGCATCAACGCAAAGCAGATTGATACCTGTAGCGGTCTTTTTGTAAAGTCGATCATGAATTAGGCAGTATTGTGCTGCCATCATTCTGATCGCCCTTTGTCCTTTAGAATCTGTCTCCGCAGGATAGTCCCCTTTTCTCAAGTATGTGTAGACGTCGAAGAACCACGTGTCCGGGTCTATAGGGGGTTCTTCTATGGAGCACAGGTAAGCAGGTTGGTCGCGCCTCTCTATTGTTATAGGAAATTCGTAAATTCCTATGGGGATAGCGATCATGGAAGAGAGTTTAGCCAAGGCATCTGCCAGCTCATTATTATCCCTAGATAGGTATGTGAACTCAATGTGTTCAAACTGTGTTGCGAGATCCGAAAGGCGGCGTTGATAAGCCATTAAGGACTCACTCCTAACCTTCCAAGTATTTTTGGCTTGATTGATGATGAGGCTAGAATCACCGAACACCCTGATGTGTCTTATTCCCGTGATCAATGCTGCTTGCAATCCGATGATGCAGGCTTCATACTCTGCTGCGTTGTTAGTTGCGTCGAACTCAAGTTTAACAGAAACAGGGTAATGCTGTCCTTCAGGCGATATTAAGAGCACTCCTACGCCGCATCTCATTTGGTTAGAAGCACCGTCAAAATACATTTCCCAGGTGACCTCATCAGTATGGAAGACTTCTTCGTCTGGGAATTCCAAGTTGGTGCTTGGAGGTTCCTGACAAGCAAAGTCTGCAAGGAAATCGGAGATGGCTCTTCCCTTGATGGATTTTTGAGGTACGAACTTTAGACTAAACTCTGATAACATGACTACCCATCGGGCTATGCGGCTATTGATCGTGGGTTGTTCCATGATGAATTTGATCGGGTTGCACTCAGCGATCACATGCACCGTGTGTGACAACATATAATGTCGAAGCTTCTTCGTCGCCCAAACCAATGCGAGAGCCATTTTCTCGATGTTGGTGTATCGGCTTTCACAGTCATTGAATTTCTTGCTAAGGTAATAGATGGCGCTCTCCTTTCCCTTTACCTGTTGGGCCAACATAGCACCCATTGCTGAGTTGGTTATGGTGAGGTAAAGGAGTAGAGGCTCATCCGGTACCGGCGGCATTAACACAGGAGGATGGGTCAAGTAATCTTTGATTTTGTCGAAGGCTGCTTGACATTGATCATCCCATTCTGCCTTTGCTCCCTTCTTAAGCTTCTTGAACAGCGGCTCACAGGTCATAGTGAGCTTGGAAATAAACCGACTGATGTACTGTATACGACCAAGGAAACCCCGGATTTCCTTTTCTGTCCTAGGCGGTTTCATCTCTTGAATGGCCTTAATTTTCGATGGGTCTACCTCAATTCCGCGCTGACTGACCACGAAGCCCAATAGCTTGCCTGATGTAACTCCAAATGCGCATTTCCGGGGGTTAAGCCTCATGTTATATTTCCTTAAGCGAAGGAAGAATTTGCGGAGATTAGGGAGGTGTTCTTCCCTGGTTTTGGACTTGACGATCATATCATCCACATATACCTCTACCTCTCTGTGCATCATGTCGTGGAGGAGGGTGTTCGCGGTGCGCTGGTATGTGGCCCCTGCATTTTTCAGGCCAAAAGGCATCATCAGATATAAATATGTACTTGCAGGGTAGTGAAAGATGTTTTCTCCATGTCTTCTTCTGCCATTTTGATTTGATTATACCCTGCGTAACCGTCCATGAAGGACAACAACTCATGTCCGCAAGTGTTATCCACTAGTACATCAATATGTGGCAAAGGGAAGCTGTCCTTCGGGCTGGCTTTGTTTAGATCTCTGAAGTCGACGCACACCCTTATTCGTCCATCTTTCTTGGGAACCGGGACGATGTTGGCCACCCAATCGGGATATTGCACTGCCCGTATGAACTTGGCCTTTAACTGCTCCATCACCTCATTCTCAATCTTCTTCGACCATTCCGGCTTGATCCTGCGAGCCTTTTGTCGTACCGGTTTAGCGTCAGGATATAGTGGAAGGGTATGTTCAGCGATGCTCCTGTCGATACCTGGCATGTCTTCATATGACCATGCAAACACGTCTTTGAATTCCCTAAGAAGTTCAGTGAAATCCTGTTGCTCTTTATCTGTTAGGGACTTGCCTAACTTAAGCTCCCGGGGCGTGTCCTCCGTCCCTACATTTATGCTTATGGTATCTTCAATGATCGCCACCTTTTCCTCAAATTTATCCATGGCTTCTGTTAATTTATTTTGATCTTTTAAAGGTTCATCGTTTTCATTATCAGAATTGGTGCAACAGCTCGAGTAAGCAGAAATGTTCATCTTATTAAATGCAGAAATGGGTACATCAACAGACTCTGGGTTAATCCCGACCAACTTAGGACTACTAAACCCTGACTCTTCGACCTTTGGGACAGACTCTCCTATGGACAAAGTAAATTTGTTTTCTTCATCGTCGATCCAGGTGATCTCAGGGTGGCCGCCATCTTCTCCAATCAGCAGACTTGGATCGAAGCTTGGGTTAGAAAGTGCGGCGATGACTGGGTCAACAGCTTCTTCCTTGCGAGCCTCTTGCCCGAAGAGCATTCCGAAGATGTTACCTCCAGCGAGGTGAGTCCATTCCAAAGGTGGACGAGCCCTTCTAGGCGGGATGAATGTAGTAGTCGTAGTGGCAGCACAATCATTGAAAATTTCTAGCCCAGCTACTAGGACTCCTTGTGATTTCAGGTAATATGGTTCCGGGAAACCGTAGTAGGGGAAATCATCGCCCTCCCTCAAGAACTGCCCGTTGAGAGTGCGGGGATACGGCTGGATTTGGTACAGTGTCGGGGGATCATTCTGCCTCCTCTGTGCAGCCATGGTGAACTTCATCATTCTCACTTCCTTTTGGTCGACTATAGCCTAACCTGAACCTTCCCTTGTTCTTAAACAACTTGAAATTTGGTGACAACTTGCTCCTAGGATTCCGGCCGAGTGGCATCCCTGGAAAATAACCTTGCCTCTTCAATATAGCATGGATGTTAGGGTTTGAGTGTGGATCGAAGTCAAAGTGGGCTTGATCCTGGCTCAAAACCGCTACCATCTCAAAGCTATGTAGCTCCTCGTCAGCCGAGCTATGCTCAATTTCGAGAGTGGGTCTCTTAGGGTCGAAAACGGCACTAAGGGGGGTGCTTGAGATCACGACGACTTGGCCTTGAATAATTAGTTTCACCTTTTGGTGTAAGGTGGAAGCGACGGCATTGCATTCATGTAACCAAGGCCTTCCTAATAACATGTTGAAAGAAGCCGGAATGTCGAGGACGATGAACTCGACGTTCTTACTTATGTGATCCATGGTGATGGGAAGCACAATTGATCCTAGCGACTTGCGAGGAGAGTTGTCGTATGCGCGCAGCTGAACAGCATTTTGTGTCAGGTGCTGTCTTTGAATTCCTAGCTTTTGTGCGGTTCTCCATGGACAGACATTGACAGCCGAACCATTATCCACGAGGACAAGTGGAATGGTCTGTGTAGAGCACCTAACAGTGAGATAGAGAGCTTTATTGTGGGACCCTCCTTCCTCGGGTAAGTCTTCATCCCCGAAGGTGATGGTAGGCTTTCCGGAGATGATATGGGAAATGAGGTCCTCTGGTGATGCTGCGGTAGGGACCATGAGCCTATTGAAAGCATCAAGCAGTATTTTTCTATGGTCCTGTGAGGCGCACAAAAGTTGCCAAATCGTGACTTCGGCCTTTGTTTTCTTTAACTGTGTGAGGAAAGGATCTTCCGGTGGAGGTGCCGGGGTTTCCGTCGCTTCGGGACTAGGAGTCACTGTAGTAGCACTTCTATTATAGCAGCGACCGGACCGAGTAAGGGCTGCGGCATGAGGAGTTGTTGCCTCTTCCTCATCTTCTTCCTTATCGGAAGTATCATATAATGGATGCCCTTCATTCTCATGATCAGTGAAGCCTTCTTCATCGTCGCTATCCCAAATACCATTAATAGTGAAGTCGTCTGTAAATGGAGGAGCAACTGGAGTTAGCTGACCCATTTCAGTGATGAGGGTAGACGGATCAAAGTGATCTTTCTCCAGAAAGATGGCATTGCTGTGATTAGGCATTGGGTTCTCCTTGTTATTGGGCCTCTGAGATGAGTTTGGTGGAGGGATAACACCGTTTCGAATCAGTCCTTCGATCTTATTTTTCAAAGTCCAACAAACCTCGGTGTCATGACCCCGACTACGGTGGAAGTTGCAGTATTTGTTTCCGTCCCACCTTGGAGGCTTGATTTCAGGTTCAGGTGATGGCAAAGGTAACTGGATAATCCCCTTTTTCACAAGCCTTTCCAATGCCTTAGCGTAAGACATGTCTAGCGGATGATAGGAGTCATACTTCGGAGGGTAAGACTTTCGTTGGATAGAATTAGTCTCATGACTTTACGAGGATGCTAGGTGTACTAGTGGCCCTCCTGTTGGAGCTAGATCCTTTCCAACCAGAGTTTTGCGTGCCCCTCTCATTGTTAGCAGCTTCAACTTGAATGCACAAATCTTTCAAGGTTTCGAAGTCCTTGATGGACTGGAAGCCGAAATGTCGCGTGATGCGAGGGTGAATGCTTTGCCTGAAAGTGCTCAGTTGCATCCTAAAGGGGATAGCTTCATCGATTTCAGATAGCATGGTGTGCCATCTCTCATAGTAGGAAAGAAATGGCTCGTTCTCCCCTTGTTTCATGGAAGTCAGATCATCCGCAGTGACCTCCTTTTGTTGTAGACGACTAAAGTGGCTGATGAAGGCTTTGAACAATTCGTCTGCATCGGTCTTAACTTGTGAGGGTAGATTTTGGTACCATACCTTGGCCTTACCTTCTAGAGTGGAAGGGAAGACTGTGGTATAGAGACCTTCATCTACCTTATGGAGAGGGGCCAACCTCATGAATTCCTCCAGATGATGAGAGGGATTTTCAGTGGGCTTGAACTTTATGGCGGGCACCTCAACTTTGTCTCTTACCCTCGATACATGGTGCTTAGGAATGGCTAGATCCATGCATGCGTCGGTGAAGGTCGGATCGGTTTTCATCATCCTCCTA
The DNA here is from genome assembly GCA_029582165.1 of Portulaca oleracea. Taxonomy (NCBI): domain Eukaryota; kingdom Viridiplantae; phylum Streptophyta; class Magnoliopsida; order Caryophyllales; family Portulacaceae; genus Portulaca; species Portulaca oleracea. The sequence continues at coordinate 40,702,988 of CM055872.1, read as the reverse complement.
GTGAGCATGTCAACCTTCTCTTCAAGCTTTCTGACATAAGGGTCCTCCGAAGTTTTGGAGCCCTTTGGTGTAAGTTTGGACTTGACCTCACCAGATGATTTAATTTGTAGGCCTCCAGTTTTGGTTTTGAGGTGTTCCCTTCTATTCCCGTCATCATCCTCGGCCTCAGACTCAGACTCATAATAGTTTTCCTCTTCTTCGGCTTCAACACCTAGCTTTTATTGAGTCGCCTAATGGCCTCCAAAGATGCCATTCATGGTCATTGGCTTCGTTGAACCTTTTTTCCAACTTTTCATTAGTCCTATCCTCCAAATCTGATATGTAAAAGGCTATTGCTTCCTGTATCCTCTCATATAGCCCATCAGGTAGCTTGTCACCAGAACTTTCCCCGGAAAGGTTGTTGTTAGGAGATCCCGACATGATGGATTCACTGGATTCACTGGACTGGGTTGGTGATCTGTAGCTGGGATCGTGGACGAGCCTACCGGTGTGCGGGTCGCGGATGCGAGCTCGGAGATGGTATGCTATCTTGCCTGCATGGGAACTGGTTTAGTGATCGAAAGAACTTTTTATGCTACCCACCCAATGTATGCATGACTTAGTGGATCTACATGGACCTAGGACACGGACACGATGCCTATATGCTGACGCAAGGACGACTCACCCACTTCGCGGGAGTGCATGTCTTAACTCTATATGGACCTAATCATGCGGACTGACAACATTAATCGTCTATTGGGCCCTCACTCGGATCGAGTCACGATTGCTTTCGGTTTCGGGCTCAGATTCAAGTAACAGACGCAATAGGGATTAGACTTAGGGAATGTCATAAAGGGCCGAATAGGATCATCAGTGGCCCGGGTGAAGCAGTAAGGCCCGAAGGAGAAAAAGAAGGCCAGACAGGGTTCAGGAACCCGTCGGGGTTCTCTCTTCAAGAATGGGCCCAGACCGACAGTCACTAACACAGATGGGCCGGACTTGGCAGGCCAGAAACCCGTCTGGGTTCCTGGTGTCTAGTCTGCTCTTGCGTGTTCCTACGCGAACTAGAACGACTCCCGACTCATGAAAAAGGGTGAATACTCAGGCTCGAAGACTCTTTATAACCAGACTCTAAAACTCTTTACAAGATGAAACTACATAACATACATAGACTTGAAACTCTTTACGAAATAAAACTGTACAACATATACATGGACTCGAAACTCTTTACAAACTAAAATTTTACAGCATATACATGAACTCTTTACAAAAAATAAAATTCTACAACCTATACAAAAATAAAACTTTACAACTTATACATGGATTCTAAAACAAAATAAAATCACATAGCATACAAATGCGGGATTAACCTAACCATGACTCTAGGTCTTAGGGTTTTTTAGGTATAGGAGATAACGTACCGCATGTTCTCGCCCCGGTGCATTCCCCCTACGTACGTAGGAAGCGATGTGTGGGGTGTTGCTCTTCGGGGTTTCAGGGAAACCCTTAGAGTGTAACACGGGGAGAGGATGAGTCAAAGGCTTGGGTATGTAAGTGCATCCCACAAGTAGTGACCACCGCTCAGAGGGTAATCCTAGTTTTAGAACCTACCAACGCTTTTGTGCTCCCCAGCCATAAGGCCCAAGAGTAGCCTGGATGCAATATGCCTAAAAAAAATGATAAAAATATGAAATAAATTAATTCCTCCCTTTTTTACAAAAACACTAAAATTCAACCCTTTCAAGTTTTACCCTCTTTTAAGTTTAAGTCCCCAGTGGAGTCGCCAATCTGTAGACCCCGAAAAAATCTGCCGATCTTTTCGCGGCGCTACTCAAAAGAGGAGTTCTCTTTTTTTAATTGGGAGCCGACTAGGATTGCTTATCCTTAATTAAAGGTTTAACTTTTAAGGATACTTTTAAGTTGACAAATTAGATTAACCCGAAAACTCAATTTTAAGAAAAAAGGACGAGAGAAGAAAGAAAAAAAAAGAAAAGAAAAGCGTGGACCCGGCTGAGTTCATCAAACAAAACCAAAGAAAGAGACAGGGAACCCGTCTGGGTTCCTGTCGTTAATTTGGGGCGAAAGCAGGGCTAGGAACCCGTCTGGGTTCCTGCCTATGGTTCGGGGTGAAAACAAAGGAAAAAGAGGAAGTTTTCGGGAAAAGAAAAGGAAAAAGTTAGAGTCGCCAGTTGAATTTAAGGGTAAAACAACAAACCAATAAAAATAGACTCCGGCCTACGAACCCAAAGGTGGATTCGGGGGTAAGGTTACAGATTTGACAATAAAGATCATCAAACCTGCCCGTTCAAACGAACGGACTCTACTAGAATTAAATTAAAGTGACAGATTTGAAAAGGGAGGAGGAATTAGATAAATCTCATAATATTATCATTAATGTCATGCAAAAAAGAAACGAAAAACAAAGAAAATACGAAGAAAGCTAGCAGAATTACATTAAATACAATAATACAAAGAAACTACGCTAACCTTAAAATAAAGCACGCAATGGAGGGAGAAGAGAAGAGGAATATACTAGTGTCAATACTCCCAGTATATTCCCGTGTGTTTTGTGGGTGATGGATGGTAGGTATTTATAGGGGGGAAATTAGGTGTAGGGTTAGGGTTTTTTGGCTAGGTTTGCCGCGGCGCCGTGCAACAGAGAACCCAGACGGGTTTCTGGAAGCAAAATGGGCCTTGAGCCCAAGAACTCAGACGGGTTCCTGTGGGCGGAGCTGAGCTCCGGCCCACCGAACCCAGACGGGTTCCTGTGGGTGGAGCTGAGCTCCAGCCCACTGAACCCAGGTGGTTCCCCTGGCATTTTAGGCTTTGTATATTTTTTGGGTTTAGGTGGAAAGAGGCTTGCGTGCCATTTATCGGTTAGCATATTTTCTAAAAAAACTAACGCTAAAAAAAGAAAATAAAATAGATACAAAATTCAGCGTCTACAATACCCTACGGTACAAAAGAAAACTACGTTAATTTAATAACCTAAATAAAGAACGAACGTCGCACAAAATTGGGCTTCAACGCGAGCAAGCCCATGTGAGGCGCTGGTGGAGTCCCCCGAGGTACGAGTAGCGTGCGCCAATTCCTCGCTTCTGTGTGAGGCACTGGGCACTGATGCACCGACGCTAGTAGCGCCTAGTTGTGAGAGACGGGGCGGAGAATCGAAGTGAGAGGCGTCTCACTTCTTTGTCTCGCCTTCTTCCCCATCTTCCCGTTTTGATTCCTCCTCCTCCTCATTTGGTCTCCACACACAACATATCACACATAAAAAATATAAAGTTATATTTTTTTCCATTATTTTTTTATATTTAAAAAAAACATTTAAAATATGTTTAATCAATGGGATTGATTTAATAATGTATTGTACGCTTATTGGCGCAGCCAATATATCCAAAAACTAAAATATTATAAAATACTAATTTAATATTAAAATATTTTGAGATAACACTTGTATCATCAGATTTTTTGTGTTGAATCCATTACCATTAATTCATGTAGGGGGCCACGTATTGGTCGAAAATGGAATTGTAATGTACGTGATCAAAACATGCACAAGATCTAAACAAAATAAATGTGTGAATGTGAGGGAGTTTGATGGATGCAGACGCGTAAATACTTGCAAGTTTGCATTACAAAAGTCTCGATCTACGTTTTGTTTTATTTTGTTTTATTTGTCTTCTCTTGGTGGCATATTCTCTATAGGAGGTACTAAAGTGTTCATATAGCAAAGCAGAAATAACGTTGCAGTGCAATAATAGCTACAAAATTAAATCAGCTAATTAATGACCTAACATTACCAGGTAGTTGTTCATTAGGATAATTCCAGCAAACAAAATAAATTATAGAGGAAGTGAATGAGATAAGTGCTGAATTTATTGACAAACGGTAAGGTCAGGAACAAATTCTCTATTGATAGAATATAAAGATTCTATTCCTTGGATGAGTATACAAAAGGACAGTAAGTAAGATTGAACCCTTGGTTTTCATTGTTATTTTTTTTTATCTTAAAGTTTATGGGCTAAATAAAAAAAAGACCTTAAAGTTTGTGGGTTGAAAAAAAAGGCTCGTATACCATTTTTTTTCTTCCCATATTTGAATTTCTCTCCTGGTTGGCACCAAACTTCACGGCTAAAGTTAAATATGATATTGAAGCTATAATACACCTTTCTTATTCATGTCGGAGCTACTTAGGTACTTAGGGATCTAAGCAGCTCCGACATGAATAAGTGATGTACGTATATTATAACTTCAATACAGTTTTAACCCTAGTCTTGATGTTTGGCATCAATCTGGAGAAAAATTCAAACATGGGAAGAAAAATAGAATGGGATATGGGTTTTTTTTATATCCCACAAACTTTAAGGTCTTTTTTTTATTCAACTCACAAACATTACGGTCCCAAAAATTAACGTTAAAAATCAAGGGTCCAGAAAATAAATTACCCTGTATTGCGGGGTCCAAAATGCAAAAATATGTATGAAATATTACCCTAGCAACTTTTGAGATACAATAATACACAAGAATTTCATATCCTTGTTCATCTGAGTTTCTCATTCTCTCTCTATAGTCCATATACTTGCTCAATATTCATGAAACTCAGACGATATCAGAGCGCCATGGATTAATTCCTGGTGTTTTTTTTGTTAGAGCCCCTCGTGGACTTTGGTAGACCAGGTGCAAGGACTTCAACAAACCCAAGCTTAGGACCTTGGCGACTAGAACGATTTTGAATGAAAGTCAAAATTCAAATATTATTGACATATAATATGGATATGTTAGAGTGATACTTTCCTGATTGTTTTGACATATTTGTTACCTCCTTCCATGATATCAAAATCAATATCTAAATTCAATAATATGTTTACTAATTATGGATTTATTTCTCTTGGAATGTATCAAACCATTTAAGGAAAGCTTGATTGTTGTAATTCTAGCAACTATCACATGACACCTTGTTTCCTGCAAGAAATCAATGAGAAATCGATTTTATGAAGATCTTCAATGACATCTTGCCAATTCAAGAGTCCTTCCAAAGCCTTACAAAGTCCAATAACATTCACCTCACTCTTTGGGTATAAATAAAGGATGAAGATAGAGAATAAAAATGAGAGAAACACTCCGCTCCACAAGAGACGCACATTGTAATTCTACATCCTTTGGTCTCTTGTATCATGAGGTCCTTGGTCTGAAAGTATATTCGTGTAATGGGGCGTGTAATTAAGTGAGTTGGAAAACTCACTTGGGTAGCTAAGTATTGTTAATGCTTAGTGAGTTGTAGATCAAAGGTGTTCCCTTGATTGAGTTGTAGATCAACAGCGATGTGCCTTCTTGATTGAGCTTTTGTAAGCTTGCCTTAGAGACGTAGTTATTAAAATCCCGATCCTAATCTACGATCCTACGATTTTATGATCCCAACTACCATATGGATTAATTCTGATCCTAACTACCATATGGATTCGAGTCACACGTGCCACGATTCTACTATGTACACACGTGCCACGATTCTACATGGGTTAATTCTGATCCTAACTACCATATGGATTCGAGTCAGGATCCCGATTTTAACAACCTTGCGAGTTGGAGGTACTCAAGGGAGCCGAGATTGAGGACCTAGTTGTACTTCTTAAGTGAACAAGAAGTGATGTTATTCGAAAGCCTTAGTGAAGAGAAGCTTAGGTCTGGTGATGTAGTCCTATTTGGAAGGGTGAACATCGACTAAATTCCCGTGTATTATATTCTTTTATTTTTTTCATTTACATATCGTTTTTATTTCTTATCCGTGGCTATGCCAAGTGTCTTGACTGACTTGTGTGTTGAGTTTTGTAGCCTTTACTTAATTTTAGCCAACCACCTTAATCAACCCCCTTCAAGGGTTTTTTCATTTTGTTCTCTTTTCTAAGCTTATTTTATTGATTTTTGTTTTGAATGTTGAATTCTCATTCATTTCGCACGTATTGATTTACCATATCTGGGTTCTTGAGTGAATTCTTCTGATTCAAGTATTCAGCAATGACTACAACTTCGACTTTGGTACAAGGAGACACGCACATGACTGAGGTTTATAATTAATGATGACCCTCTTTCTTTACATGGATCTGATCACCTGGGCCTAGGATTTAAATCATCAACATCAAGTTGACTGGGGCGAACTTTCATAAATGGAGCGAGTCTGTGAAGATCGGGCTTCGAACAAAGGGAAAGCCTGTTTTAATTGACGGAAAATGTCATGAACCAGTTGAGGGCACATACTGCTATGGGCATGCAATGCATCAAGTGACACTCATTGGTAGTAAGTTGGCTCTTAAATACGTGAGAGCATAAAACCATCATTGGGCTTCAACTATCAGTTTAAGTTTTTGGTTGAGATGGTTCCACAAGGTATCAGAGCCAGACTTGAACAAGAGGTCTCAGGTTCAAATCTCAATATCGCTCATATTCAAGGTGAAGGGGGCTTTTAATTTAGAGTATCCACGCTTCAAGCCCAAAGGGTATTCCCGTAAGGAGGTTTGTTAGAGTATAAAACCATCCTTAGGGCTTCAACTATCAGTTTAAACTTCTGATTCTTTGTTGTATGTCAACTCTGCTAAAGATTTTTGGAATGAGTTGGTGGAAAGGTTTGGACAATTTAGTGAAGCTTTTATGTATCATCTAGAGAAAGAAATTAGTGATCGACCTCGCGCTATAAGAATGATGATTCAGTTTCTTTATATTTTACCAAGCTTAAAAGATTTTGGGACTGTTCAAGCAACGTCCTTGCCCTATATCATCATCTTCGATCCCTGCCATGATCTTTTCCACATAGTGGTTAGTCTCTTCTTGAGTGGACCTGCTCTGATACCAATTGAAAGAACCCTTGGGGGGGGGGAAGTGAATAGGGTTATGAAAATTTCTGCATAAATACTCAATGATAAAGGACGTTAGGGTTCTTAATCTTTTCAGATTAAGATTCAACTTTAAGCAGAGCAAACTGAAATAAAGGACAAGTAAAATGTAACTGAATAACCTCCTTTATTTCACGGAACAGATTACAGAAATGATGTATAAATGTTGCCTAAGGTAAATGTCCTTAGGGCAACACAAAGCGGAGTGCCTTATAGAGGGCACTTCACGATAGTTTCTAAATCAACAAGCACCAAGCATAGATTCGGTACGAACACTAATCAAAACCTAATTCCGTCTAGGTTTCGATTACACTCAACCACAAATCTCGCAAAAGCTTTTTCTCTCTAAAGAAGAAAACACACGAACAACAAGAAAAACACTCTCTGTTTTTCAATCACCCGATTACTTCCTTGGAATCGTTGAATATTATCAATCTTCAATGTCCTCTATTTGTAATCTTGATCGGCTGGTAAAAGACGTTGCAGATTTGATTCTTTTCTTCTTCATACTCCTTCCAAGATGCTTGATTTGCTTTCCTTTTTCGAGATTTTCTGGGAGTTGCAATCTTTTCTTCTCTCCCAATTCTTCATTGATTGTTTCCTACAAATTGGATAGTTGCAATCAATTAGTTTGGTTAGAAATATGGATAGAAAAAGCAGATATTTCTTTTCCAGAAAACTTCCTTGTTTTGTCTGCTCTTATTTGTCTTTCACGTCAAAGCTTCTCGCCTAGGGTGAACGTCCTTATGATGCCTTGGGTGAACGTCCTTATGATGCCTGAGTGAATGTCCTTCTGCCTTCTCGAGATTTCTTTCCTTGCGTATTATATCTTTTTTGGATATTCGAATGTTGACCTTCATTCAAAACTGATCCAGTCGCCAAGGTTCCTGAGCCTAGGTCTGTCAACGTCCTTGAGGGGTTCTAACAACCCAAAATTGAGTATGTGAGTTGTTAGGGATCAAAACAATGCTCAAACCCAGCTCACTGTTTTGTGATCCGTGAGGATCTCAAAATGTTGAGACTTGGTGATCCACTCTCCAACCTCAAATATTTGTCTCGTGATTTGTGTGATGACACAGGGTACTCACCAAGAAGGAATCTGTGAGGATTCCTAGACAATGAGTGTCCCGGTTCACCTTACCTATCAAATATTCTTCGAAAATCATAAAAAAAAAATAACTCGTTTAAATTTAAGGACAACAACGTGCATGAAATAAAATGGAGTCGCCCGTTAATTTTATGAAAATGGACAAAACCAACTAAGAACTTCTCAATCTTAGAACCAAAAACGGGCTTGGAGGGTAAAGGTATAAGTGTTGAAGGATTGCTCCTACACAACCCGATTCTATTTTCTAATGGGCGTTGGGTCCCATATAAGAAGAATAAAAAGTTTATACTTAGTTTATAAGAGTAAGGAGCACATAAGCTTATGTACTATTATTTAGCTACTAATATAGAAGTGGACCAAGAGGCTCAATGCAACACATGCACACACGCACATGCGTAGCGGATGGCGGTTTATTAGGCAACACTTGACACTTGGACATGTAACATATGCACGAGTCAAAGGCAACTATAATATCTGTTTTTCTTTTTTTTGGATAAAATCAGTTAGACAAATGTTTAAATGTTTTATCCTACTGTTTGGAAAAATTCAAGCACCTCACAAAAACACCCTAGTCCCCTCAACCGAACATAGAAAGCCTAAATGCTAGAAATGGTCAGCTAGCAGCTAAGAACATCAGACTAACCGTAGAAGTAAGAGGCAGCTATAAGGACATTGCCATATTCACAAATGACGCAGTCACCAAAGCCCATCTTTGCTCCAACAAAGGATCCCTTCTGCTAACACCTCACATTCAACCCCTCGGAAACAATCTTCAACCCAATAGGACCTTGCAACCCTTCATGTTCCTATTTTGGGATAGATAAGAGATATCTGGATTTGTTTTAATGTTTATTTTGGATGTGAATCTAAATTTATTTTATATCAATATACTACTTTCCTATTTAGGCAAATAAAATATTCCCTAATTAAGCTTTTTATATTGTGATTCTCATCATTTCTTTAATTCAATCAAGATTTTACTTTCCGACATGATTTCTTCCACATGAAAATCATAATTTCCTATCCTAGGGTTTTTTAATTTAAGTTTTCAGAAGCAAAATGCAGTAATTGCCAATTCTAGTTGAGTAGTTGTATTCATTGTGAAGTTTTTTAGATGGAAATTAGTTTTGAAAAAATGAAAATAAAAGAAAGGATTTATTTGTCTAAGCTGGTTGCCCATTTACCTACTCAACATGATTTATTTGTCAAACAGTAATTGCTCATTCGCCTGCTCTTTTGAAAATAAAAGAAAAGATTTCTTCACAATGACAAGATTTTGTTGTATTACATTTGCCTACTCAACATGATTTATTTGTCATGTTGGACAAATAAATCTTCACATCTTTTATAATTTGTTTTGGATGGAAAATAAAAAATCTTCACATCTTTTATCATAAAGTTTTTTTTAACATGACAAGAAAGGATTTAGAACTATACAAAAAATGTAGTGATATAAAAGAAAGGATTTAGATTCACCTCCAAAATAAATTATAAAACAAATTTAGATATTTCTTATCCATCGCCCATAGGGCGACATTTAGCAAAACCGTATATCGTAGACATCAAGTATGAAAATATATGGCGACATTTAGCAAAACCGTATATCGTGGACATTTAGCGACATTTATTATATGAACATGGTCCTTTGGTGAGCATGTGAACATGGTTAAATATCTGGCGGACATCAAGTATTATTTTTGTGGACATCAAGTATGAAAGATGTACGTCAAGTTATGTTTTCGTGGACATCAGATAAGCAAAGAGAATATAAAGGGTTTTGCTTTATGGACATCAAATCTTGATGCCCACCTTTTATACTTGATGTCCATAAAAATAATATTTTTTCCTCTTTCGAAATTGTACAGTCAAATTTACAAAAATTTGACCATAAATTTTTTAATATATACAATGATTTGTTAAATAAAATCACTACTATTAGACTAGTAACAAAAAATACTATTCTAAAAACAAAATATTATAATTGTTAGTAAAATATTAGATAAAAAAATTATCAATCAAAAAGTATAACTCATACATATTTGAACAAACTATGTATCACTCAACTAGTTATAAGTTTTGAGAATATTATAAAAGAGTTGTAAAATCAATTTTCCTTTAAGCGTTCGATGATTTTCTTAAAATAACAGTCTAACAGAAATGTCCATTGTTAGCGTTATAAAAAGAAAAAAAAAATATATATATATATATATATATATATATATATATAATATATATATGACAACTTACATGATACTTAAACTTGTAAACGTGCCAATTTACCATCCATGTATCTTTTTATTTTAAAATGCATGCTTTACCTTGTAACACATGGGGTCGTGCTATTGTACAACTTAAGTTAGTGAAAATAATGAAATACATGAAAATGAATATGCATTTTATTGGAATATATCCATAGTGTTTAGTGTAACGATGTCTCATATTTGTCCAAAAGTATTACTGTGGATGAATAGGATTCAAATCCTTTTTTTTTTTATTTTTAAGAGAAGAGCAAGGTTATGTTATCTTATAGTAGTGAAGCCCGTGAATACGTAAAGCCTGATCTGTTTGTAATAAACCCAATCGAAACTTGTTCAGGATTAGAAGGTAACACCTTTGCTATTTAAAAAACTGAAGGCCAGCGCCTACCTATAAAAAGATAAACACTATGAAAATTAAAGTTGACATTGAAACTGATGAAAATATATATGTGAGATTATACCTGTGGATGAGAAGAAGAAGGGGAAACTACACCATCCTGTTGGAGCTTGAACGAAACGAGTAGACTGTATATGGAAGAGCAGAATAGAAAGAAAGAGGGGGAAATTAGGGTTTCATTCTTTGGGCTGTCCGCAGGGAATAGAAGGCCTGGGGGGCTTCTTTTTTTACTTTTCATTTGGCGCTGGTTTTTTTACTTGCAGAAAGCTGGAATGTAAAATTTTCAGATATAAACTTGCGCCTATAGAAAAAAAGGGGGAGGGAATATAAAACCCCTCTATAGAAATATTTTATTTAAGTCGATTAGAGTTCTATTGTAACATAAAATAATTAAATGTTGCATTAGGTTCCTATTTTAATATATAATAATTAAATATTGCATTAGGTATTAGTTTAGGTAACATTTTTTCTAAATGTTACTATAGAGCATCTATTATAATACTTATGAAAAATGTTATATAAATTAGTGTTACTATAGCTATGTTTTGTAGTAGTGATCGATCCCCACGTCGGAACCCAAACAGCCCCGAACGTTGCCAAAAAAACCTGAATCAAACCCGAAGACAGGACATCAACCACTGTCCGGTCAAGAGCAAACCAATAGTCACCCCTCCCATCCAACATTATTCTACCATTCTTCAAGAGCAATCCAATTAAACACAAATCAATAAGAAAAATCATAACTTAGTGCCTACCATCAATAATTTCAACACGAATCAAATTATCAACAACAGGCAACTATATTGAAATTAGAATAATAGAATTTTTCTAATCAATAATTCAAACTAAATCTGAAATATCCAAACTTTACAATCTAAACCCTAAAATTGAAATAATATGAGACAAATTGAAACTCACAGCTCTGTTTCCCGGTCGCCGGTTACCGGAAGTGGGCGGTTTTGAACGGAAAAAGGTTGGATGTTGTTGGCGCTCTGGGCGACTGGCTCTGGTTGGATATTGTTGTTGCTGCTGCTGAGGCCTGAGGACAAGGCGCCGTCTGGAAGAGTCGCTGCGGCTGCGGGACAGTCGAACGTCGACGGTGGTTACGGCGGGCAGTCGACGAGGCAGAGAGAAAGAGAAAGAGAACGTCGACGGTGGTTGCGGTGGCCGTCGTGCGTGGTGGTCAGTCGAAGAAGCCCAGATCTGGCTGACTGCTTCTGTTTCAACTTTGAGGGGAAAAAATTGGTAAGAGCAAGAGTTGAGATTGAAGAAGGCTATCAGCGGTTTGTTCAGTGTTCAGCCGGGCATAGCTCGATCTCTAGGGTTTCTTACTCCACAGATTTTCCACTCAAATAATTACATTAGTCAGGAGTGTCTTTTATTTTTTGGGTGAAGTGGTGAACTGTGGATTGATAATAGTTTTACTTTAAGGAGGGAAAATTTTGGGAAAATTTGAGTTAATATAAGTTTTAGAGGGAAAAATTTTAGGAAATTTTAGGCTAGAAAAAATTTTTGGCGGGAAATTCAATAAAAAAACCTTACCTTAAGCTGATATTTAATTAAATATTTTAGAATGGAAAATGGGGAAGAAAATGAAAATTCATTAAACAATTTAGTCTTATAAACAAAATTAGAAAATGATTTAGATTAATATTTTTTTAAATAAATTTTTTATGAATAATTAAAAATTATTACATAAATTTGATTTGGTATTGAATTTTTAGTTTTTGCATAAAATAAATAACTAGTAAAAGTATTCGTATATATAATTTAAGTAGAATAAAGCAAGAAAATAAGCTACAAATTTGGTTTCCTTGATTCATAAAAAAAATATAATATTATTTTAAAAAGTGTTACCTTAAAGAGCTATTGCAACATACAATATCTAAATGTTACAATAGGTTAAGTCAAAGGCAACACTTGTCAAAAATGTTACTATAGGGCATCTATATATTGTAATACTTATGAAAAGCGTTACCTGAATAGGTGTTACAATAGCTATAGTTTGTTGTAGTGGCAAGAGAAGATTCCCAAAGGAAAAGAAAAGGCCAAGGTTGATGAACTTTACTCAAACAAGAAATCAAGTTCCTCGAGAAGCAAACAACAACAATTATTACTAATGTCAAGCGCAAATTCATCGCAATCTTGAACATCAATTCATTTAAATTATGATCATTGGCGATCTATGTGCTCAAGACCCATATGAGATATAAAAGCTTATATGTGGATTGTAAATTAAAAAGAGAGAGAGGGTGTTAGTACTAACGTGTTTTATGTAGGTACCATTGTGCAATACTAATTAGTGAAATTGCAAATTGCATATTTCACTTTGAAAACCCCGAGGGAAGTATATCAATTATATCCAAGACACGCACAAAGATTTTGTCATTCATCATTCATCATGACCATTGAGAGTATTGTTGAGAAAGCCAAAATATGTCATTTAAAGATCAAATCATTTCAATAAGTAATGCCAAGGAGCCATTCAAGATGTCATTTAATGTGGAGAAATAATTACGAAGGATACTATTAATCATAATGATTCATCTGATATTGTTCAAGAATTTTCTACCTAGGATTATTGCTCTATATTGTTCAATGTGCTACATGATCCTAATCAATGATTAACAAGAGACTATAATAATTCAGGATTGTCAGAAGATATTATCAAGATCAAGATTCCAATCCACGTAGCACTTTGAATAGTATGGAGCAATAATTCTGGATTGAAAATTCTTTAACAATATTTGTTGAATCATTATGATGAATAGTATCCTTCGTAATTATTTCCCAACAATGAATGACATCTTGAATGACTCCTTGACATTACTTGTTGGAATGGTTTGATCTGTTACATTTTGGAATTCTCAATAATACTCAATGGTCATGATGAATATGAACGATAAAATCTTTGTCCGTGTCTTGAATATAATTGATATACTTCCCTCCTGAGGGTTTTCCAAGTGAAGTATGCAATTCGCAATTTCACTAATTAGTATTGAACAATGGTACCTGCATAAAACACGTTAGTAATAAAACTCTTTTTTTTTTAATATCCACATATGAGCTTTTATATCTCATATGGGTCTTGAGCACATGGATTGCCAATGATCATAATTTAAATGAATTGATGTTCAAGATTGTGATGAATTTGCGCTTGACATTAGTAACTTGATTTCTTGCTTGAGTAATTAAAATTCATCAATCTTGGCATTTTCTTTTCCTTTAGAGATCTTCTCTTGCCTTTGTGAGTTGTTGGAATCATTTCAGTGGTAGAAACGAGTTAATTACCCAATGCAGATTGAATATTAATTTATCCCATCATTTGATTTTGTATTTCCGCACCAAAGATAATGATGTTGTGTAATGTTGAGTATGAGGAATGACCAACACAAAATGCATGGAAATCAATACTTTTTGTGGAATGATATTTCTTTGCAATCTTTACTAATGTTGGTAATGTTTGAATACTGGTTGTAGACTTTTTAATTTCATCTATCTATATATATTCAGTACAACCCAAAGTGAGCCACCATTCATAGAACCAAACTGGAAATTGAGTTTCTATTCTTGTATCAAAACTAATGAACCATGAATGATTGAATGGCGTGTAAAAGAATGGATACCACTGTGCTTTTGTATAATCTACATTATTATATCCGAAAGGGTTGAATGGAACAGAGAAAGGTTTGAGGGCATACTTACTGGAAAAATATTTTCCAGTGAGTATTTTGCGGATTTTTATTCTGGAATAGGGTACGTAGTTGGGGGATTAACACAGTCTGGAATGTGTTGAATTTCTATTGATTTGGAATCAACAAGAATGAATTCAAAAAGAAGTCTAGTTTTGAGAGGATTTTCATCAATAAAATAACAATCGGGCATAAATGTGGTTTTAACAAATTCATTGAGTTGAGGGATTGACTGGGACCGTCTGAATTCAGTGTAAAGTACATGGTCTTTAATAGCTTTTGTGAAGTACTTGGATGAATCTGGAGAGGAATTTGGTTTTGAAGGTGTTGGAGTTTTTGATGAAGCTTGAGCATATATTAGTGAAGGAAATTCTTGAGTAGGTAAGACTTGAAATTAATTGGTAACGGGCATTGAATATTGAGAATGTATAGGAGTGGTTGACTTCATAGCATAATGTGGAGGAGGTTGAATGTTTCATTTTTTTTTCCTTCCATCTTGATTCATTTTGAGAGTTGTAATAAAGAAAACTTTGTCAAAATTAATTTTAATACAAAACTTTTTGAAACCCCGTTTTGAAAATGTTTTTTGAAATATTTTTAAATAATGACAAATCTTTTGAATGCAAAGAAATTTGAAAGAAAATTGATTTTCCCATAATTTATGTATAAACACCAAATGACTTCTTGACTTATATCTCTTACTGAAATAAAAGAATTCTTGAAAGAATAACCTTGATTACAAATATAAGCATTTTATCATTTGTATTTAATTTGTATGAACATGATAAACGTCTTGGCCAAGACACATTTTAAATATCTTGTCATGATATAAAACCTATATATTTATAATTTAAATTTTAAAAAAATTACATGATTGACTTATATACCTATAATAATACATATAAATGGTACAAAATCACACTTTTATCTATATTTTTTAAAATTTACAAAAAGGCTTCTAAAACCTTCCAAGCTTACTTAAATTCACTAGGAGTAATTGGCGGAGCCAACACATTCCAAGCTTCTTACGGAGTATTATTGATAATTAATAGTAATTGTCAAAAAAATTGGGATTAAAAATGATAAAAGTATTAATTTTATAAGTAAGATATTTAAGTAGTAATCTTTTCTTGAATTTTATAAGAAGTGTCTTTTTATCAGGTGACAATGAATTCTTAAATTGACTAGGAGTAATCTTTTCTTGAATTTATGGATTATCTGCACATATTTCACTTAATCGTTTTTTAGCTTTGCAATTCTTTGTGTAATGTCTTTGTTTTCCGCATTTATGACAAGTAATCTTATTAACAGTTTTCTTTTTTGAATATTTTTTTAGGTATTGTCCTTTCGTAATTAAAATGATTATATTGTTTCTTTTCTTGAGTTTTTCTTGAGTTTTTCTTATAACAAGTAATCTTATTAACAGTTTTCTTGAGTTTTTCTTTTCTTCTTTACAGAAGGAGTCTGTAATTTTGGAAGATATAAAGTTGTACAAAAATAGTCTAATTCTCTTCATCTAACAACTTCTCCCATAGAATATATTGCTTGTAACTTTATTTCATTACACAATGAAATACCTTCTTTTTTAATTAATCGTAAACTGATCAAATGTAATTTGATCATATGGAATCAAATCTTTTCTAGTTACTTCTTTTAATTTGTTGAATATTTTTTGAGAAAGTAAGGATACTAAACTAGAAATTTCATTCCAATATATATGGTACGTTAACGATAATTAGGTCTAATAAATATATTAAAATTGCACTTGTATTAATTGTAAGCTTCAAGAGTTAGACATCTTAAATTTGTTAATAAAATATCTTGCACCCAATAATTTTTTTGGAGTAAGTAAAAGATTAACACGATATAATTGTATGTACTAAAATACATATGGCTAGGGTCTTTTTACAAGACTTGAAAGAATTCCGTAAGAAATCTCTCAAGGAGAAGAGGAGAAGCTCCAATGGGAGCGTAGGTTGGTTGAGCACGAAGAAGTGGTTGTCTCTTTCTTAAGAATATAGGAGTTCGTCTCTTTCGTTTTCGCTTTGATGAAGTACTGTTCGAAACTTCCCCTAATATGGGCATGTACCACTTCCAGCCAGGGAATCCATAACGAAGAGAACACATTTAATTAAAGGCATTCTTTTTTCCTTCAAACAAAAAAAAAGGAAATTTAATGTCACGCAAGATCGACTTAGATCAGTTCTGGCCTATCTTCCTTTTTGACACTTTGACGTTCATCATCTCTTAATTAGTTATCCCACCAATATTTTAATGAACCAGTAAAACCTAATATTAATAAATAAAAAGCTTCACTATATGTAACACATTTAGATGGATAGGTAGCATATGTATCATCATTTTATGAAGAGTAATTATCATTTCATGTTGAGATTTTTCATCTAAATTCCATCCATATATTGAAGTACCATTAAAGGTTTGATTTATTTTAGAAAAAATTTTATGAATATCATTTGTTTCTTGATCATCATCTAATTGAAAAACACTTTCATCTAAAATATTAACAGTATGCTTGAACTTGCAACTTGCTTTAATTTTTCATCGATCCTTTTAATTAAAGAGCTATTTGGAATTTCTAATTTTCTGGATAACGAACCAATATCTTCTTTCTTCGAATTTGCTTTTACTTAAGTAGAAACCACATTAGTATAATTATTTTGATGGTAAACCTTTTTAATGTCATCTAAAATTATTTAACTACTTTCAGGATCAATTTTATCTACTTTGAACAGAGAGATGCAATAATAGAACCTTGACAAGTAGGAACTAATTTTTTTTTTCTAGATGAGGAATTATGGAAGATACCACTTGATTATTTCTTAATGTCTATTTTGTATTAAATTTTGATTAGTATTTCTACTCGTAATTTCATGAGGATTAGGTAAATTATTTTCATATGCAAATATTGTTCACCATGAAAAGAGAGGAATATTACATACGATTCTTTCCATTAATAAATGTCATTTTTGTTGTATGACAGCTTGGTGAGTTTCTTTATCAAAGTGGGATTAATAGAATAATTTGAACAACAATTGAAAATAGGACCATTACAAATATTTGTTTGAATCATAGCCAATAATGAATCTTTATGGTGAATTAATTTGCTATCTCTAAGAGCCATGAATATGGGACAATCTAATTTGTTAAAGGTCTAAGAGCAATTTAAATCATACCAAAATGAATATATTTATATGTTTCTCTATATTTTCTTTATAGAAATATTTGAAAGTAATTTAATAGTTTGAAACTCTGCATCTAAATTAAATGTTTCTTCATGATCTTTTATTTAAAAAGCAATGTTAAAATCGAACTTTCCAATTTGATAAATTATTTCTATTTTTTCTTTTGGAATTATCCAATTTGAAAATCAATAACTTGCTATTGACCACACCAGAACTCATATTACTACCTAGACTTAAAAGGATGTCTAATTTAAGAGGTCATCTGAGTTACGTTTGAATACTTAGTTAAGAGTCATGCACATTCTATCAAGACCATTGGGATCACCCATATTGGGACCACCAACAGACTTACTGAGGCTAACCAACAGCTGACTAGCGCTAGCTATGACGTAACACCAACTAAATATACAAACTCGACTCTGACACCAATCGGGGGCAGGACCAATTCAGGGGTTAGGGTAGCCGCTCGAGTTGCCCATTTATGGCTTGGGGCAAAAGGAGCCGAGCGAAAAATCATTTTATGCAAGTTAAATTTTTTTAAATCTATGATATGAAAATTTAATCAAAGCTTTAATTTGAAATGCAACAATTGAAATGATCAATAACAAGATGAGTGAATATAATAAACACTTACTTTTATTGATTGACTGAAAAACTTGTACAAGAGAATCGTAGAATTACATGCCATTTTATATGAGAATGGGTATAGGAATTGGAAGTGGGAATAGAAAGTAGTGGGAGTAGTGGAGGGAGGGAGTAGTAGTGATGACTAATATGCGAAGCGATCAAGTGATAGAGGCATATTTATAGAATACAATATTGAATGATCTACGAATATTTGAACGGTAGAAAACTCTTGATTGTAATGAGTCATCATGCGAAGCGATCAAGTGATAGAGGCATATTTATAGAATACAATATTGAATGATCTACGAATATTTGAACGGTAGAAAACTCTTGATTGTAATGGAATCTTGATCTTTTATAATATTTTCTGACAATCTTGAATTAATGTAGACTCTTGTTGATCTTTGACTAGAGACACGTAGCACTTTGACCAGTATTGAGCAATAATTTTGAAATGAAAAATCTTGAATAGTAATTGATGAGTCATTATGATAAATATCATTCTTTGTAATTACTTCCTGACATTGAATGACGTCTTGAATGACTCCTTGGTATTACTCCTTGACATGATTTGATCTTTGAATGACATATTTGGATTTCTCAATAATATGCTTGAAGGTGATAATGAATGACTTGTCTATGTCTTGAATATAATTAATAATAATAACCACAATAATAATAATAATAATTAGGAATTTTTGATGCTAATATACTGAACTTTTGGGGTATTGGACAATAATGCACTGAATTTTGACATTGGATAATAATGCACTGAACTTTAGGGGGTGTTGGACAATAATGCACTCGAGACAATTTCGACGGTGGCGAACTTGCTGACAATCTTACGTGACAGACCGAGAAGATAAATATTTTTGGACCAATTCATCTCCTCCACCCGCTACATAGGATTATCACCAAGTTAGCCATTGCCAAAATCATATTGATTGCATTATTGTTCAACATCCCCAAAGTACAGTGTATTATTGTCCAAGGTCAAAGTTCAGTGCATTATTGTCCAATACCTCAAAAGTTTAGTATATTAGCATCCAAAACCCTAATAATTAATAGTAAATTGTGTGATTGTAGCTAATTAAAATTCATAAAATTCTCATATTTTACCATAAATCTCTAATATTTCACAACTACAATTGTCAAAAATTGTTTTAATTTTCCGTTTAACTAAAATGTGACATAATTGTATTTGAAATTAGGATAGAAAGAATCCAAGCCTCTAACAAGCGTGCAAGCAAATTGACTTGCTTTCTTGAGTGGTTCTAAAACTAATCGGGTAGTAGAAGGGGATCACGGAGTCGACTCTGACAGTGACCGCACTGATAGCAACCCGATTGGATCCTTTAATGGTGTGACTGAGTGTAAATTACTTGCTAACCTTGAAAATTTCATCATTGAGGCTTCAAAGCGTAAAGCTAGGAGTAACAGAAGACAAACCATGGTGATGAAGTCTAAGTGACAGCTTGTCAGAGATACCACTTGTAGGGTTGTCTGTGCCCAAAAGGATGGTCAAAATGTTAGGTTCACTAAGCGTGTGAACATCTTGGAAGATAACAGTCTGGATAACATTGATGCTGAGATAGACCAAAGAGTTGTGATTATTGGTAATGCTATAGACATGCTAGTCCTTCATGAGGACCATGACCCACCAAACTGAAGTTATTGTTTTTCTAACATTATGTTGAGATGTGAAGGTTTTTTGGTGTGTGAGCGTGATAATCCTTACTGTTTGCTCAATATATATTACATGCACCCGGAGCATGTGCTCCAGATATTTGCGAGTGAACAATCATATGAATAAGAGTGAACAATCGTAACAACTAGAGTAAACAGCCTAATACATATGAGTGAACAATTATAAAATCTGGAGCATGTGCTCTTGGAGCACCTAATAAATTGCACTGTTTGCTTATGTTCAGCAATGTTAGGTTGTATCATTTATATCTTTTGGAGTTGGTGGTATGCTGGTTTGTAATGAAATTTTGCTGTAATATGTAAACTTTTAAGCTTGTTGGCTTTCAATAATCGGAAAAGAAAAAAAATCAATCTAACACCTAACAAGTTTGCAAGAATTGTTCATCAAAGTCAATTTGCCATAAACACATCAAAGCAAAATCACAATACAAGCCTCCTTGATAAGTGGATAGTCAGATTCTGTAGGTACAACACCCCAAGCTTTTCAGCTTCTACCTGAAGCTACAAACTGTTGTGAAAAAAAAAAAAAAAAAAAAAAACCTCCAATCAACATGTGGACTAGCATAAGAAAGCCCCCCTCATAATCAAATACATGATGCAACCCAAAATTGCAAACAGAAATGAAAAACTTGCTTCTTGCTTTTTCTGTATGGTAGTATACAAGCTAACTTACATGACACAATTTTCCAAACAGCAAAGACTAAAATGGTTCAGAAAGGGATTGTAAGTTGTAACTAGGAGCTGTGACTGTGAGCTGCTCTGTTAGTTATTCCAAGCTCGACACACAAAGTGTTCAAGCCCGGTTCGTCCAACAGGCTGAATGCCGAGAATCCGTAATACGAATGATAAAGCTCCGGCAACTGTCCGGGGAATTTGCTGAATCCCCCATACTGAAAAGTTCAACAAAATCATTACACGACCGTGTGACAGGTTATTGGATGGCAATATATTGTACTTTGCGAGTGTTGGACAACACTGTACTACACAATTTTTTTTAGTACGATAATATACTATACTATGGGGGTGGGTGTTGTGTGCAAACCATATGGTGATATGGGTGTTGTTTTGTACAATTATGCACCAGACTAGTTCATCATTGCCGAACACCCTTAAAATTACAGTATATCAGCATCCAAATACCCTAGTTTGACCTAGAAAGTGGTCAGTCATTAGCATTGACGTCTTAATTGCAATATGTGTCTGTTTGTCCAATGATCTTATCGACAAAGCGTGAAAAAAATACAGGTGACATGGACCTGCTTTCAAGGCTAGGCCTCTGTTGGATTTAGTCCGATGCTTGTGTTACACTGTTACCCCCAAAAACAAAAGCTACTTTGAAGCACAGATTGGTCCCGGTCCCAAACTTGTCCTTCTCATGTTCACACTTTCCCCTAATTCTGACGCTGTGTTCGTTCTCTACTGGCTGTCTTTTTCAAAACCATAGACTTTGGTGCATGATGAGTACGAGCCAAACGGGTTAAACAGCGGAAATACAATCTTACCTGAGACTGGCAAGTGAGAAGAGAATCACGCAACAAGTCCTTGTCGACAAATTTACTGCCTCCTAAGATCTTACTGACTCCGCCAACCCTGCAAGCACGAATGAATGAAACTTTCATTATCAGGGGAGCTGCTGCAGTACTACAACCTCAATCAAACCACGTACGACACATGGTAATGTTACCCTACCAGAAACCATAACATGTGTCGGCAGGCTTGTTCAACCTTCCTTGATATCCACCGCTACCGGTTTGTCTCTGAAGTAACAAAGGTGGAACCTTAATGAGATTACAGAAAAATGATTGGGTTCTAATCTTTAAAGAAAATTGAGGAAATAACTCATAGGAATTTATTCTTGCCCTATTTTTCTCGTGTTTCTCGTCCGATTTCCATGTAAAAGATCTTGGTGTTTGTGCTCCGAGTAGTATTCTTGTCCTATTTTACTCCTAAACCCACATTCGCATTATTCGCTCGTGGAAAGTATTCCCTCCGACAACCACTGCTCATAAAAGGAAGGAAAGTATTCGGCACTCGCTCTTCATTTTGGATTAAAATTCAAGTACTGAAATTCCTTCCAAACATGTCCTAATAGGGTAATATAGTATAGACAACCACTTCCCCCAGTACCATAATATAATCAAAGGTTACTCTCCAAAGATGTTAAGATGTCGTTCTATTTCAATAAACTTGGCCGATCCTCTTTTGTCTTTAAAGCAGAGAGCTAAACCGCAAATTCTTCTTATTGAGGATTTTTTTTTTTAATAGGACCAAAAATTCTTCTTATAGATCATTAACCAATATCAACACTATTTGTGACTTAGAATCCCATTTTTTCATCCATCGAGTAAAATGCCTTATTAAACCTCCTCTGTTATTTTCCATGTGGTAGGTACTACGTAGGTAGTGAACAATTTTTGAAACAGGAGTCAATTGGAACCAGTGTCTCTAAATTGAAAAATTTAGGGGTAACACTACTATATCCGACCCCTCCATACCTTGCTTTGGGGCGGGATTTTAGAGTATTGATTTTTAATCTTGGGTTAGTTGGACTCAGTCTCTCTAAATGTGAATTTTCTACTAATTTGTATAAAGAGACACTCACCAACTTCAAGGTAAGACTGTGCAAAAGTTTCTAAAATGATCAAAGTAATGGGAAAAAAAACCTGTACTATCCATTCGAGTAGCATGGGAATGTCTATGATGGATGAAGACACTCCCTTGGAGATTACATCATCTTCAATGAATCCCATAAGCCGTAGAGATGCAATAGCACAGTATGTTGCGCCGCCTGTGACACTAACATCAAATGTGTAGAATCATATATCAACAGAAAAATCCACCACTAGAGCCGAAGGAACTTACAACCAAGAAATAAAAAGCAACAACAAAATCAACCATCTGTTTGTGGTTGCTGATGTCATATTGAACTTAGAACACGGAGGTGGAAAACATTCTGGTTCAGTTATTTGGTCTTGATCAAACCCATGACCGAATTTTAACTTGGTCACCTAGTCCAGATCCGAATCCGAACCTGAATCACCAAGTTTGACCACATGACCGAATCTATCTTTCAAAAAAAAATAAAAATTTGACTAGATTTTGCTTTGACCAAATGACCGAATTTGATTGGATAATGACAAACACCAAAAATAATATTAAAAATCTGGGTCTGGTCATTGTATGAATGACCAAATTTGACAGAACCCGTATGGAAAAACTTGGACCTGACCCAAACCTACATTCGCTCATGACCGAATCTTAACATTTGGTCAATAGGGTCAGACAGATTTTTGCGGTGCTTAATAAGAGTCAGGACAGCTCAAGTTGGATAAATTTACACATGCACAGATAAACACTGGTTTTGACAATGGAAACAGGAAACCTTCTTTACACCCGAACTGGAAATTCTCATTGAGAAAATATCCATGAAACAAAACTTCTCTAGGGCAAGACCGATTTCAGTGATCACATGAAATAAAATTTTTCAATCACAGACACAAATCAAGGTGGAAGAGAACTTCTACTCACCATGCGATTCGAGGCCAGGGGACAAACCGAAACCACCATCATATGACTGTTAGAAACAGAGACATATAATCAACAACAAAGCAGTCAAGGTCAACCATAACATGAACATTCAAAAGTGTAGAAACATCCGGATAAAGAGAGCTGAGAAGTAAACCTGACAATTCAATATATATTGCTTGGCCTTCTCTTTGTCCACACTACTCCAGTCATCCAACATATAAGAGATGGCAGCTGACAGTCACAGAAAAGAAAAAAGGCAAAAGTGAAAAAGGGTAAAATCTTTCATCCAAAAAGGCAGAGGTTAACACATGTATATTTACTCATATTGGAGGCTGTTGAAGCCAACTATAGAATGGATTTTTGATGGTTTTCAAGGTACAATTGTGGAGCATCCTGTCTTACCAGCACAATATACAAAGCGAAGATCCGTCTCAGCTCCAATATGGATGGGCATAAAACTGTTGCAAAAAACAATATAGGTAAGCCATGTAAAGTAAACCATAAAACAATATAAATGATAAATAGATTCACGATTAACTGAGGACAATTATCTATGAGGCCATAGTGTTGGAAAGAAATGATAAGTTGCCATGAACAGTAACTCCCGGTGTGGGTCCCGCTTTTGTTGGGATTGTGGAGAGACTGATTCTGTGAGACCCATGCAAAAAGGTTTCTGAAAACATTTCGAATCTGAAAAGTTTGGATAAGCTGCTATGAGGAATTGACGATGAAGAGAAACAACATATGCACTCCCAAACAACCACAATAAGTAGGGTCGGATGGAAAATTCTCCAATTTCACTCAACAATCGAACAAATTTTAATATTTGACAGCCAGAAAAGCATATGAGATAGAATGTCAAAATAATAAAAATATCACAAGCTGAGTGTCACAATGTCTACTCTGAAAATGTACATGACACGCTGGCACCATATTGTTGATAAATGAAATAGCTCAGTTATGAGAATTTTTTTTTTTGAAGTCAAAAAGATTTTAAAAAAAGGCTACGGCAGCACTCAAATCCATGATTATGAAAAGAAATTCATGCCTCCATTAGGATGCTTTTGAACTCATGTCTGAAGAAGTTCCTAGAAGAATAGCTACGACCACACATTGGGACCAAAGTGCATAAACCACTGACCCATTTATAGAACTCCAAATTTCAATCCAGTTATGAACAGGAAAATGAAAGGGTTTCAAATCCCTCGAGAAATCCTCCTTTCTTTTCGAATGTATTCTTCTTTACTGTCCATCTGGACTTGTTCTTATAGATATAACTCATTTTTAGCTTCAACTCTTTTGATCTTTTCTCTTTTTTCGGAACATTTACGTTAGTACTTTCAAAAATCCCATTCAAAAATGTTTTCCAACTGTTTTTCTTTTCTTTGTTTTTTGTAATGCTAGCATTAGCGGCAGAAGCAGAGCAGACAATAACCTATGGAGTCTCCTCCATTAGATGAGAAGAATCAACATTTATGGATGCTAAATGACTTGTGGATTTAACATCAAATTTCGGTAAAACAAGAAGGAAACAGCATAAGTATGTGAGAAAGGCACACCTCCCATCATGCTGTTGAAGGTTTCTCATGGACCGCACAATAGATTGGGAATCAACAAGCGAAAGGTCATATCCAACCATCTTTAGCATGGCTAGTGCACAATATGTACTTGCCAAGTGACTCCCATTAAGTCTCACATTCTGTAACAAGTATACCAAGAAAAGAATACAGCAAAAAAAGGGTTATAACCTTCAATTCATGATACTCAATGTGCAAATGAATTTGTGTTTACTGGACTGACAACCAACCTCATTATTGTCTGCTGGAAACTGTGAGGACCTTGAGCCAACAAATCCGTAAAATTCTCCTAGGGCATTTCAATAACCATTCAAACATATGTTAATTACATGTTGATTACATGTTGATTTCGATGATCATTTAATACCAATGCGTTGGAATAAGAAGGGGAGGGAGTCTCACCGTTACTTAACTCGTCCTGATCTTTTGGATGAACTTGAAATGACAATATCCAACGAGCAATTGCCTCTGTATCAACCTGACATTCAAACATGTTAAGCATTTTGGTATCACCAGTTGTAGTCCCACAATTATTTCACGGCCCAATTGTTTTTGGCATGTTATAATATCAACAACTACTTCAAGATAAGAAACTGAAAAATTGCACGCATTAATTGGAAAGGATGGCTCACATATTTGTAGGAAAGCATGAATGAGAATATGAAAATATTTAACACTGAAACAGTATTCTCCAGTGCATAATATTGCAAATTGACTATAAATTGACAAACTTTCATAACTATGGAAAAATAGCATATGCATAAATACTTTTTTGAATTGACAATTTGGCAAGGCTTCAAGGCTAGAAAACATAGGTGAGAGGGTTGTACTTTGATACTATACCTTTTTTATCCAAATATACCCAGATATTTTCAGTGTGTCCCTATCCCATATGCTAATTGCTCATCTGCTAATTGCTCATCTCAAACATTCAAACAACCCAAACTAATAAGCTCACAACTTGGAGTGAAAAATCACGGTTAAACCCACATCACAATTCAAACACTTTTGGTTTGGAAAAAATAAAATAAAAGAGCTCTAAAATGGGTAAACAAGGTCACTCATTTATAATCTTCCTTTTTTTGCAAAGGATTTTAGGGTTTAGTATCAAGGGTTTATAAGCATTTTTTCTTTTTTTTCGATTCTTAAGAGCGAAAAGGCTTAAAAGTATATAGAATACAACAAACCGCACACAAAACAACAAACAATCACTACCAAAAGAAAAAGGTTCCAACCAAAGTGCTAAACAAAATTACCACATCAAGGACTTTTGTACGCACATCAGTCAAACGAAACCTTCACATCTCAAACACAATGTAAGATCAATAACTTCAGTTTGGTGGGTCATAGAAGACTCGCACGCCTATAGAATTGCCAATAATCACGGCCCTTCGGTCTATCTCAAATTCAATATCATCAAGACTGTCATCTTCCAACATGTTCGCATGCCTATTCATCTTAACCTTTTGCCCATCTTTTTGGCCACGAACAGCACAACAAATTGCATCTCTGACAAGCTGTCACTTAGATTTCATCAATATGTTATGTTGTTTCTTACTCCTGACTTTACCCTTCGAAGCCTCAAGGATCGAATCTTCAAGATCTGCAAGTAAGTCACGTTCAGCCACATCATCAAAGGATTCAATTGGGCTGCTATGAGTGTGGTCACTATCAAAGTCGGCCTCCTAATCCCTATCTGCCGCCCAATTGATTTTGGATCCACTCAAAAGCGCATCCTTATAAGACAACCTGCTAGCATGCTTGTTGCTATCCAAAACAACAGGGTCCATAATGGTTTTGCTAGAAGCATCCATAGACTCGTCACAATCGGAAGCCTCAAGAGGGTCGGGCACAACCGTCTCTTCTTTCCCAATATTCCTCAACCCATTGTTAACCTCACAAGGGGACGAGATGTGCAAAGTATTCGAAATAAGAGAACCACTATTATTCTTCTTGGGATCCATTTCTGGCTATATTTTACAGTAGGAGAAGGTCTAATAACTTGTTTTATTATTGAATTTAGCCCAAGAAACAAAGAGCTTCCTGTGATTGACAATTCTAAGGTCCATCTCATTATTGACTTTTCTCTCATCATCCCTATTCGCATACCGCACAAAACCAAATTTTCTACCATTTTTTTCTAACTTTAGCGGGGATATATGCATCAATGACACCTCCAAACTTGCTAAATAAACTCTTAATCCTTGAGTTGCCCATATTGATAGGCAGATTATCAACAAAAAGGAAGTACAAACGCTTATCCTTAGAAAGCATATTAGACACAAAAGAGCCAACCTTGAGGGGTAAATCATTGACAACAACACCGGCACCACTAAGCATATGATTTTGATAAGGGGAAACTTGCACTACATTTTGAAACACATGTAAACATACAATAAAAAATATTGCTTTGTTATGAGCATAAATGAAATTTCACCCAACTTACCTTTCATAAACAGCTAATCCAAACATATAAATCATATAGCCAATCCAAACAGGCAATAGCTAACACCTAATTGCCAAACAGCGCCTTACTATTTCCACCGAAGAAAAGATGAAGATTTGTAACAACATACACAATTTGCAGCTAATCCCAACTACCCAACACCTAAAATTGCACAAACTTCACAGCAGAATGGCAGAAAAGCAAAACCCCATAAAAGAAGAACAAGGGTTTTACTTTTAGAGAGTAAAACACAGTACCTGATCCAATTCGCCGAGAATATCAAGGGAAGAGAGGGTGAAGTACGCAAGAGTAAGATGGTTGATTTCTTGGGCCTCATACTCGCTTGGAAGCAAACCACCCATCATCTGAAGAAACCTGACATGGCGATCTCTGTCGAAGGTTGAATCGGTTGAGAATCCAGGGCTTAGTTCTTCCTCCATTTTGCTCGGTGGGGGTGTTCTCAATTCTGAATTTGCAGGGGTTTTCCGATCCCAATTTGGAGAGAAGAGACGATGAAGAAGTTTGGAGGAAACAAAACAAGGGAGAAAGAAAGAGGGGGTTGTTTGGTTGCCCAGAGTTGGGAATCCTAGGAAAGAAGCCTAATTGGAAGCATTTGCACTGCCGCAGTTGATGGAACTGGAATAAAGGACACTCCTCGCACGCAGTCATGAGTCATGGATTGGATGTATGCCAAATTTCTACTTTTTGTCAATTGCTTTTCTATAATGGTGTACTCCTATTTCCTTCTCTCCTAGAAAAATGTTTTCTGACAAACCTTTCCTCAAGTCAGATTTTACTAGTAAAATTTTCTCTTATAAAGAATACTACTACTATTTTTATTTATCAATTATCTAAGAAATTATGTTAAAAATTTTGATCGTTAATGTCTTAATTTTGTATAATGATTCATCATACAAAATTGATGTCATTATATTCGTAATGAAAAAAAGGTGTAGTATTATATTTTTTACAAAAATCTTATGTCAGAAATTATTGATTAAAGATTAATACTGAAAACCATAAACGACAGATAAAAAAGAACGAAAAAAAGTAATTCACAGGTTTAAGTTTCAAAACATGGAAAAGTTTATTGGAAAGTTTATTTAAAATATCCAAACTACCCTTATATATTAATTTATAAAATAGTTTTTAGGGGCATCTTGGGAATCAAAGTTATAAAAATTTTCCTTTTTCCATTGGAAAAAAAACTTTCCCAAGCCCTCCGTCATGGGAAAGTTTTTCTTATATCCACCTTGGAAAAATAATGAACCAACTTCAAAACTTTTCTCCCCTCATGTTACAAACAACACATAGATAAATTTGATCAATTTAAAAAAATTGACAAACTTTCTCGGCAAATCGTTGTAACCAAACACTCCGTAAATCGAAATCTTTGCAAAACGTCTCAATTGGAAAACTTCTATGCTACGATTTTTTGTCAATATACGTATAAAAGAATTCCTTGTGTCTTTAATATCATGAGGGATTATTTACTTTTAACGTTTATTTTAATATTTTATTGATGAATTTATTTGTAAAATTTAATCTCTTTCTTTCGTATTAATTATCCGTTGACGTCATTAATTTCTCAATATATATAATGTTTTAGTATACGAAAATACTATCTTATCATAAAAAATTAATGTTGTAAGTTTTTAATTAAATATGTTATGAGAAATTTTTAGTAAGAAGGATGTTTGGACATTACATAATAAATGGAGTAACTTCGTTAAGGATCCAAATAATGATTGGGCGCCCAGCTCTGTTTCCACTATGTGGGCCAATTCGATCCATGCGCCGAGTAATCCAGGCCGAATAGCCCATCCCCTCTAATCAATCTAGAAATCATTGGGCTTGTTGACATTGGCCCAGCAAGGAAATACTTGGAAAAACTATTAGATTAGATGTATGTATAATTTGCAAAGGTTTGTTTTAATTCATCAAGTTTTCTCATCCTTTGATTTTATTGTTAAGTTTAATTTTAGTAGATTTATTTTCATGTCAATTCTATTTAGTATGATTATTTAATATTTATTTAATTACACGTCGGATTAAGGTAGGTTGACATATGTGGAGGGCAGCTTCAAGAGTGTTGTTTGATAGGAGAATTTTTCTAAGCTAGCGAGCCAAGTGTACCATACGGCGGTTAGACCGGTGATGCTATATGGAGCTGACTATTGGACAACTAAGAAGACACATCTCCAAAGGTTGAGTGCAACGGAGATGATGATGGTGTGGTGGATTTATGGGTATACTAGGTTGGATATATGGGATTAAAAACGACGTCTGTCGAACTGAACTAGGGGTAGCGTCTATCAAGGCTAAGTTGAGAGAGATTGACTTGAGATAGCTTGAGCATGTCATAGGAGAAATGAGGATGCCACTGAGGTGTGAAGGGATTATGATACCTATTGGACGTCGAAGACGAAGGTGACCTAAAAAATCCATGAGGGGGGTGTTTAGAATAGACTTGAAGCACCTAAGTTTGGAGGAGGACATAACATTTGATGGGGAGTTTGGAGGGTTAGAATTAAGGTAGTAAGTTGAGGTCTGATAGTAGGATATTATGTTTTGTTTTGGTTTGTTTCGTATGTCTTCTATTTGATTTTTGTTAGCCAAGTTTGTTTAGTACTTTATCATAAGCAAGGGTTGCACATGTATGCATCTCTCTATTACTTCATGGATTTTGCTTTCGTGTTTTTTTCAAAGTGGGTTTTTCAAAGGTTTTCCAATTGGTTTTACTTGTGCCTTAATTGTTTTTTAAAGAGTTTTTCGAGGAGCTTTTTTGGATCTGCGGGAATTAGCATTTTCATGAACTTAGGTTAAATGGGAAGCCTACTTATATCTGGATCTCTCAAACTCCACTAAAGACTACTTATATCTGGATCTATCATACCGCATGAGTAAACCCAATAGTACATGTTCGTTTAATTTCCATATCTATCTTCTCTTTTTTTTATATATAATTAATAATCTCTTGGTCAGATTTATTAAACAAAATAATTAAAGTGCCAAATAGTACAAGATTCACACCCTAATTAAATATCTATCTCTTATTTTCACATCAACTCATATTTGATCAATCCTAGCAGATAATTAATGATCTCTTGGTTGTATATCTTTTGATGTCCTGACCAGAAACACAATTCTAGTTACAAGTCACTAATCACACTAGTGATACACTCAAAAATTTTCTTCTAAAGTCTCATACTCTTCGATTTCACTTCCTTGTCTTACTAGAGAGGACAAACAAGGCTCTTTATAGGCGACAATTTCAGCTTCAATGGAATTCTCTTTATGCTTTCCTTGTGTATTGATTCTTACCTTTTCTGCTTTGATCCTTGATCTCCAAATTTTGGAAGTTGCTTTCTTGTCTTTTGAATTCATCATCTAGCAAGGCAAGTATTCCAATTAGTATGCGATATCACAGGAAATAAACAAATATAAAACCAAAGTATATGATTCGGATATTTCCTTGATTTATCCATCAATTTTGTTCTTTCAATCAAAATTGTTGTAGGAGATCCTCTGCATCTTGAGGTTCTCAATGTGAGTGCCTTTTAGGTTATCTGGAGGTAGGTCATCAGAGGCTGGATTGTTTCTACAATAGAAGTATAATATTGCAATTGTTAATAATATATTATGTAAAAAATTATCAATAAAAGAGTGACATTAAAGACTGTGAAATTCAAAATTATGACAACTAGACCATGTTCGGCAAAATTAGAGTTTTAGATGGCGGATAGAGGTTTATGTAGTGGATAGCGGTATAAGCAGCGGATAACGGTTTAAGTAGCGGATAGCGGATGACTGTTCAAATGAGAATTGTGTTCGGTAAATTTAGCGGTTGAATTAACCTATCAATGTGAACTGACATAAAAAGATATTAATAATTTCCGAAGATTAAATTTTCAAAGGGTATCTTTTGACCGAAAAATATGAAACGCTACTCCAAACACTAAATGTTAACATTATTAACGTTTGACAAAACGCTTCTTAAAATACTAAACACTCCCCAAAACGCTAGGTTACCGAATGCTAATATTTATGCAATTAGATTTTGGACTTGCATGGTTAAGACGATAAACGCTACCCCAAACGGTATTGCCGAATAGAGCCTTAATATGGAACGGAGGGAGTACCTCGGACTTGCGTATAAAGATTGTCTAGTGCTAATCATCACTATTTGCAATAGAAATAACGAAAATGATAAACATCTTGACGCAAGATCTTGCATTTTTTCTAAATCACCAATAAAGTTAAATATAAATGTATTTAAATCATTCTAAATGTATGTTTTATTATTTTCAAGGTTACTACAACTTATAAACAATTTAAAAATAATTATTTTGTTTATATTTATTTCATAAATATAAAACTATGTATAAAATATACATTTTCAATTATGATTGATAAAATTATACAAAAATGTGAAATATGACAAATTCAAGATGGTTAAGAACCATCTTTAGTCAAGATGGTTATCATGGTCCTTGCAAGAACGAAAATAATTAAGAGTTGCCCTAGTTTTATGAAAGACAAAACAAAAGGGGAATAGAATAATTAGGTCAGCAAATATAAAACGTGAGCTCCATAATATACGTGTTGGACAAGAAATTGCCCAAGATGTACGTAGATGACTAGGGTTTGCCTATTCTATTCATATAATAGTTGTGACATTGCCATGCACACTTGGCAAATACTAATCCAACAATTAATTTGTTAATCATGATTCATGAGTATCACTTCCCAATTAAACTACAATTAATTTTGGGTGACTAGTGCATGATCATCAAGTTTATGACTTATTAGTATCCAATTGCCAAATTTCGTGTAAAGTCGAAGAACCATTAGTTTGTCTAGTTTGTTTGATACTTTCTTTAAATCAAAATTAATGTCTTTTTCAAATTATACCATTTGGAATGATTAATAAAGGCTAGAGATAAAAAGAAAGACTCGGGCAAGAAGAGTATCGGGGAGATTCAAGGTGGGAGCCCACTTCAACCAAGACTCATGGTATACAAGTTAAGTGAGATTTCATCTTGAAATCAATTGGTATTAAGAGGAGTAACTGACTTAACATATATACAGGGACGAAGCAACCTCTGGGCAAGGAGGGGCAATTGCCCCCCTGAACTGTTTAATTTTAATAGTGATTATGCAAATTTCTTGCACATGTTCTTTGTAGAGTAAGTGGTGCAGGGCTAAAGTGACAACCAAGGGGTTTGGGGTTTGAAACTTACATGATGTTTCCATCCATTTTCCCCTTGTTTTTGATCTAGAGCAACTTATTTATTTAAAATGAAAGAATTGAAATAAAAAAATGATTAATTTATTTAATATGTGTCATGCTTGCATGATTTAAGTAGTACATTAATGAGAATAATTATGTGAATAAATTACATGATTTATAGTTTATTACTGTATCATTTTTTTCTTCCCTTTTATATAATTATATTTTATAATTCTTTTTTGAAATATAATAATAAAAGTATTGTAATGATCGCCCCCCTCAACATGTTTTTCTGGCTTAGTCCCTGCATATATACCATGTCCTTTCCTTTTGCTTTTTTGATGTGAGATATTTTCCTCATGGGTGAATCCCAACAGAGAGGAAGATAGATGATGAAAGAGATAGATTTTCCTTAAAAAGGAAAATTGGAATCCAATAAACCAAACTTTATGTCCATTTTGATCTAATAAACCAAACTTAACTTTTTGTTAATGGCAAACTGTATTTAACATAATATTTTTCTTAGTAAACCTCCACCAATTTCCGGTTATCGGAAAAATGACATTGATGTTTTTTTTTCTGATTGAAATAAACCTAATTGAAATGGACAATATATTGGAAGAAAGGCTCGAGCAGCTGTTGTCTGAAGTGACAAGAATGAGAAACTAATTGCAGAGAATAAGGGATGGGAGTAAGAGAACTTTGACCGTTTGGGTGAAGAAAATGTGAGTCTCAGAACCAAGCTTGACAAGGAGAAAAGGAAGAAGAAGTCATCTTCATTTTCCTTTTAGTTTTTGCCTATAAAACACTCCACGTCAGCAAAAAAAATCTCCTTGTCATTTTTCCGGTAACCGAAAATTAGTGGAGGTTCACTAAGAAAAATATTTTGTTAAATACAGTTTGCCTCAACAAAAAGTTAAGTTTGGTTTGTTAGATCAAAATGGACATAAAATTTGGTTTATTAGATTCCAATTCTCCTTAAAAAAACAATTTAAAGATTTATTAAGTGACTCAATTATTGAGGCGTTAATAAATTTGTTCAATTTAAGTCCAACGGATTAATGACATATTATTCTAAGATAAAAGATGACTTGTCATTGCAATTATTCATATATATTATATAGAACTCTATCTTTGTATCATTTTAAAGAAAAAAAGTTGCTAACAAAAGCTCAATATAGCAGCATCTTTTATATTAGAGTCATTTAATTTTTTTTTCAAACAAGTGATCATCTAGAGCTGGCAAAATTTTGTCCGACCCGGATTACCCGAATTGCCCGACCCAGAAAAAACCGGGTCTGGACATAAATTTTTCGTCCGATTTTTTATATTGTCCGAATTGACCGAATATTCGGACATAAAATTTCTCTTTTTTCTATTGTCCGAACCCGATTTTAGCTTCGTCCGAATTGTCCGACCCGATTTGACCCGAAATAAAACCGGGTCCGGACATGAATTTCTCGTCCGAATTGTGACATTGTCCGAATTTGTCCGACCCGGATTTACCCGGACCCGGATTTTTGCCAGCGCTACGATCATCATATATTTACTCCTAGGCTATAGTTTTGAGCCCACCCTAAACTATTTCGTACTTGTCAAACATTAAAGTTTACTGGGTCAATGTTTATGACATCTTTTTAAAAAAAACGACCGGAAAACATTTACCTGTCATTTTGTGGAAACTATTTTTAGGTCCCCATGTTTTATAATGTATTTTAAGGTACCTTATACTTTAAGTTAATTAACTATTGTTAGGTGACAAACTTGGTGATCTGAACATGTTTTTGGTGAAGTTTTGGTAGCAAATTACTTGAAATGTTTACTGTTGACGAACTTCAATACTCAAAAAATCATGGGCATTTAATTAGCCACGTAACCTCACAAGAAGCATGCTTAAATCATCGAATTTGTCAACTAAATTATATGATACCTCAAAACGTATTCTAGAAATATGAGGACCTAAAGATAGTTTTCACAAAATGAAGGGTACCTTGTAGTCATGTTTTGCATACTTTAACAAATTCAATATTGGGGGTATTAACAATCTTAGGTCATGTTCTTTTGTACAATCCGGTACCACAACTCACCATACTACTCAATATTCTTCCACATTTTACCATACCATATCACACTTTACCACGATCATTACTAATATATATGTCCTCATTTTTTCTCTCTTCCCAGTCCCACTTTTCTTATTTACTTTTCACATTCTTTTTCATCACCTACCATATCAATCACACATTGCACAATTTGTACCATATCATTGCACATTTTACCATACTTTGCACAATTTCACCATAACGAACCATTTCCATACAATATCGCATAAAGGTACTAGAGCCCAGTATACCAAATATATAACATTACTTGGCCTTTTTAAAATTTTGGGTAAATAAATGTAGATTTTGATAAATTTTAATAGGAGTGTACATTATTTTTGATAACTTCTACTTTTTTTCAAAAAAATAATTAGTGTTAATCATGTAAATATTAATACATTTTGATAAATTTTATTTACCTTTTTCTTACCAGTAAATTTCATTGAATCAAAGTTTTGTAGTACGCTCGGTAGTTTTCCGGGAAATATTTTTCCTAGAAAAACATTTTAGGGAAAGCCTTTCCCTAGCTCTCTCGGAAATTATTTACTGATATTGTAAAGGAAATAACAGGTCGTACATTAAAACATTTTCATCTATCAAAGAAGTCCAAACATAAATTATTAAATTAAAAAAATTGACTAATATCTTTACATAATATAAAGAGACTTATGGGGTGGGGGAACCAAAAGTGTTTGACACTCAAATTACTTTTTTGCCCTCCTTACATAACAAGTATAAAGAATCTTATGGGGGGTGGGGGCACGAAAAATGTTTGACACTCGAATTACTTTTTTTCCCTCAAATATATTTATAATAAGTGGGTTAAATACGTATTAGGTGTATATTTGAATAAGGTAAATATGGGTCCGACATATTTCAGGTTCGTGTAAATACGAGTTAGGTGTATTTCGGGTTCAAGTAAATATGAGTTTTCATGTATCTCCGGTTAATGTCAATACGGGTCATGTATATTTTGGAATCGGGTAAATACGGTTTGGATATTATTTGACAATAGAAAACACTAAAAGTCTTAACATATGACAATTTTTAAAGTGTCATAATTTTTCTGAGTATGCAAACTAAATTAGTGTGCATTCTATTTGAAAAATGATCATAGTATTACATATAAAATTATAAATACTTGTATTGTTCTTTGTAATTTTTCATACTTATTAAAATCTAAGGTAAATTAAAATATGATTAATAAAATATAATTTATGTGCATTATTACACCAAATATATATGATAAAACTGTAATTTTTAACCTGTGCCACAGTAACTAAGGAGTCTAACATCAAATAAAACTTTACATCCAGTCCAATCAATTCGGGTAGTGGGTTAAATACGTGTCAGTTATCTAGATAAGGTAAATGTGGACCCGGTATATTTCAGGTTCGGATAAATACGAATTAGGTGTATTTCGGGTTCAAATAAATATGGGTTAAGTGTATTCCGAGTTCGGGTCAATACGAGTCAGATATATTTTCGGATCAAATTAAATGCGGGTTGGATATTAATTATTTGACAATAGAAAATGCTAAGAGTCTTAACATATGATCATTTTTAAATCATTATAACTTTTACGAGTATGTAAACTAAATTAATGTGCATTGTTTTTTTAAAAATGAACATAGTATTATATATAAAATTATAAATACTTATATTGTTGTTTGTAACTTTGCATACTTATCAAAATCTAATGTAAACTAAAATGTATTTAATATAATATATTTTATGTGCATTAATACACCAAATATATATAAGAAAATTGTAATATAGTTGGTGGGTGGGAAAATGTGGAATAGAGTGGGTGGATAGGATAATAATTGAGAATTTAAGTATATGAATTTTAAAATATATAGTTTATAATTTTTATTAAGGTATTGTGAGTAAAGCAAATTATATCAGTGACATTATTTATTAAATATATGAATTTTTAAATAGATATTATATAAAATAGGTAAGAAACAATTAATAATGTGAAAAAAGATGAAATAATGTAACTAAAAATGTGATAAATAAGATGAATTTATCACACATTACAAAAGAATAGGACCATAACCCGTCCGTAGGACGAGCCATGAATCACAAATTGCCCTTTTCATACTAACTTTTTTTGGCCACTTTTAATGCTCACTTTTGACCCAAAGGCCACAACTCCTCCAAAGTGCTTGCTTACAAGTTACAACCCACTTTATAAAGATGGAAAACAACAGTCCAATTCAAGTGTGATTACGTAATTTTAGGAATAGCTTTTGCTTTCATTAACATTTTGTATTGTTTTTTTTTCCTTTTAAAATTGAGGGTTCAATTATTCTTTCACGAATTATTGGATTGATGTTGATTTCCCTAGTTACAGCCAAAATGGTTACAACTTTTGAGTAACTTTTCCTTTTCTTAAAATAAGATGAGAAGATTATCTTGACGTCATATTTGGCCGATGTTATTTCCAAGATAATGTTTCAACTATGTAAATTGTATGGAAAAAAAATTATGTAAATTGTAACGCTATTTAGACACAAATAAATGGTAATAGTGTAATGCTTTTACTTGATTTATTATTTTTTTTGAATATGTTATATATGGAATTAATAGATTCGATTGTTTACATGATTTGACTTTGTATTGTACAACAATGGCTCCTAATTTGGTTAAGTTGAACAATTTCAATATTCAATTCGTATGATCAACAACCTAAGCTTTTTACTCTCAAAAATCAAAAATATAAATCTTTAATTTGACTTGCCCTCTTCTTGTATATGGTTAGCTGGTTGCAGTGCCACAACACACCGCACCCAACTTTTTCACATTTACCAATACAATTTACATTTATAAAAAACAAAACCCACCACAATTTACCAATAATCCACCACAATCCACCACAATTCCACCACACCCGCCACAATTCTGCCACACCGCACCGCGCCATACTGCAACCAGCCGTATAAAAGAACAAGGTTTGTGTTTCTTCTTTGACGTTCCACACTAGGCGTTCAATAACGGTTTTATATTTACTTTAATACGCCTCTCATCACGTGAATGTTCTTTAGGCTCAAAGTGTGGATACTATAAATCTCCACCGAGCCAGAACTCTTTTCCTGCCCTCTAAAATGTCGTCTAGACTTTACAAAATTGACCCTATACACTGATTGGTTAACAAAATGTCATTTCCTCCATGAAACACTTTAATTTGCCAAATATAATTACAAGTAGACACTATCAAAGTATCAGTTATTACTCTCCATTTCATATTAACTATTAAGGTCTGTTTTTTTTTTTATTATTTCAAAATTAGAGTTCTAATTTCTTTTCTATCCTCAAAAATCAACATAAAATAATATAAATGTATTTGCAACTTTTCATCTATCTATTACTCTTTTTGACCTAAAAAGAATTGAGATATTTTGATACTCTTAAATTATAGTTTTTTCTATGCCACACCTATGTAAACATGTACTATTTACACATATTGTGTGACTATATATTATTTCAGCCCATAAATTTTAGGGTCTTTTTTTTCAATTTATAAACTTTAGAGTCCAAATAATTAAAGTTAAAACCAAAGAGTTCATACCCCCTAAAGTTCAGGGTTCAAAATGCAAAAAACCTATTAGTTGCTACTCCCACTTACTAGTTTACTTGATTTATAATGTAGCCATTAAAATAATTTCAAGTGGATATCCCAGCACATGCTCTATTTTGTTTTATTCTATTTGGAAGATACAATTTGATGATTAATTAGTTAGCCTATCCATAAAATAATAGTCATTAATATAGTCTTTTTATTCACTAATTGCGGTGGGAAAATAATCTTTGAGTTGTTAATCTCTATTATGGCACACATGATCGATGTGAGAACAATTACAAATACAAAAGTTTCAAGGAGTAAAGAATATGCTTTCTTAATTATTCCTACAAAATGGAAAAAGATTTCCTTGATCTGTTTCTTTGGGTGGGAGATTCCATGCCTATACATGTACACATCCTACCTGGGCGGTAAGATTTATGGTAACGTATGGTAAATAATTAAAGGTAATTTTAGCAAATTTTGATATTATTTTGAAATTTTTGTTAGCAAAATGTCAAAATGATAAACATTTTGCTGGAAGATGGTTCCTCTCAGCTAAGTCACTCATAAAATTAAATTATTTCTAAAGGTATGTTTCATTACTTTGAGAGTTATTATATATGGACCTATAAACAATATAAAAATATTTATTTATTTATTTATATTTTTTCATAAATATAAAACTATATATAAAACGTGCATTTTCTACTATGATTGATAAAATTAACTATTATTTATTTTTTTAACCTAGCAAATAAGTATTATACTGTTGTAGTTGATAAATATTCATAATTATTAGAGAAAATATTATTAAAAGTTGACAAAATGTGAAATATAGAGAATTCATGATAGTTATTAACCATCTTAAGGCAAGATGTGTATCATTGTCCTTTTTGTTAATTGGTAACTTTGGATGAGTTATAATTTACTTATCAATTTCTACCAAATTACCATTTACCGAACAATCTTACAGGCCCCAATATGCACAAACCTATCATGATTAGAGGTTTAAATGAGTCGAGCCCTCCTTTGACTCGAGCTCGGCTTAAAACTTGTCGAGCTTTCAAAGTCAAAGCTCGGGTTCGACTCAATTCATTTCTCTTGGGCTTAGACTTGACTTGCACGCTGGATCAGCTTTTGATTTTTTAAAATTTTCTAATTTAAAAATCTCCAAACACAAATGAAAAATCAAATAATTAAATTTCTAGATATTTATTAAATTTAATTAGAAAATTACATTTTCTTATACTAAGGGTATAATAAATAAAAATTTAAACAGTTATGCTTGATATTTACAGATAATTTGGATATACCCTCTTCAGGTGTGTGACATTTATAAATCCAACCCTGATATTTTTAAGTTAATATTTACTTACCCTAACCTTTTGACAAATTTATTTAGCTACTTTCCTAGTGAATTTAGCAACTTTTCCAGGAAATATGTGAATTTTGATTAAATTTATTTGCTGAAATGATGATAACTTTAGCAAACAAATTTCATCACTTATTATAAACTCACCGGAAAAAGTTGCTGAATTTATCGAAAAAGTAGCTAAATGAAATTGGTTCCAAAGCTTAAGATATTAATCCAAAATGGCATGGTTGAATTTATAAATGTCATAGACCTGAAGGGGGTATATATGCAAAATTTCTGAGATTTACGGAGCTTAACTATAAAACTAAAGAAAAGTAACGAGTTTACGCTTTAATATTAAATTTTAAACATCTAAAATAATATATAATTTACTATGATTCAATTCATCATAGAGTATAACATACCTCCTACATAAAATATTTAAACAAGCCTAGCCACGCCAATCGAAGCTGAGCCCCTCTAGGGTCAAGCTCGACTCCATAGACATCCGAGTCGAGCCAAACTTTGGTCAAATCAAGTTCGACCCAAGCTTTGACCGAGTCGAACTTGAGCAGTTTGCAAGCCGCCTTGATTCAATTACAACTCTAATCATGATTTATGACAGTATCAATCTATCTTACATGTTTAAAATGCTGTCAAACTTTAGTATGAGGTCGTCTTACTTAAATTTATTAAGATGAACTTTCTACAAGATGATCTCTTTAATATCTTACAGTACTTATTAATAATTGATATTAGATGATTTTTTTAATATGAATATCATTAATAATTTATTTAGGGATGACTTTCTCAGAATCACTCCAAATAAATTATTAGTCACCCTTGTATTTATAAAAAGTCACCACAAAATTATACATTTTATGATAAATTTATGGGGAGAGACCTCCTATAAGAATTACTATGAAATTTATACGAATAAGAATAAGTATTTATAATTATAATTTCAACTCTGATTCTTCAGGGAATAAAG
The DNA here is from genome assembly GCA_029582165.1 of Portulaca oleracea. Classification (NCBI taxonomy): domain Eukaryota; kingdom Viridiplantae; phylum Streptophyta; class Magnoliopsida; order Caryophyllales; family Portulacaceae; genus Portulaca; species Portulaca oleracea. The sequence goes on along the minus strand of CM055872.1, from coordinate 40,662,331 downwards.
TGATTTATTGTACTGTTCCGACATACTTTAGATATTGACTAATGACCTATAAATTGTTCACCCGTTCCTATACTACTCCAAGCTAAACACAATTAATTGTTAAGTTCCCAAATAAAAGAGTTCCATAAAAAAATTGTGCATATTGATGATACGAAAAAAAATTTCTCTTTTAGGCCTCAACTCTAACCATACATGTGAGGTTACATTTACACACCTAGGTTAAAAAATCAAGTAATGATTCACATATATTTCCTTGACAACTCAATAAACCGAAATAATCCAAACTCAATATATTTCCTTGGCTCAAAATAATCCGAAGTCGGAGGTCATTGGCTGAAAATAATCCAAACTCACTTTTTGGCTGAAAATAATCCAAACTTTTAACCTGTGTACTTGGACTAAACCGAAATCGATTTCCGACGCGTGAATACTGATCGAATTGAGCACGCGTGTTTCTTTAATTGATTTTAGTTTTGAATTTAGCTGACTGAGGTCTACATAAGCTTACCAGTCAGTATTTCGAAGCCGGAAATCGATTTCGGTTTAGTCCGAGCAAATAAGCTAAAAGTTTGGATTATTTTCAGCCAAAAAGTGAGTTTGGATTATTTTCAGCCAATGACCTCCGACTTCGGATTATTTTGAACCAAAAACCCTAAAAAAAATATGCATCTTGTTAATATAAATAATAAATCAATCTTCTACTAGAACACTAGGAGTTATATTTCACAATTACACACCTTGATACTCTTGTTTCTAAAAAGGTTTTCAACCTCATAATGTAATCACAAAATTTTGATGTGCATCTTAAGGTTTTGTTTGGTACTTATTGGAAGAAATGGAAAGAAAGAAAGAAAAAATTACCAAAGTTGAAAAACAAAAAATTTAATTTTAATATATTAAAATAAATTTGATAAAAATTATCAAAATTTAACTTTTACTCTAATTGTGGAGGTACGTAGGCCGAAGGGGCGATGAAAAGGAAACATACGGCCGAACGGCATAACAAAGTAGACGTGAAGATTGAAAGCTAAAAAAGAGCGTGAATTATTGACCTTTCAAAAGTCAAATTTGTCCAACACAAGAAAAAATATTCAAAGATAGGGCCAGGAATAGGATAGGAGGATTGCAGCTGGTGCTAGCTAGCTAGGTTGCGTCAACTAGACCTCCTCCCATCACCAATCAAGGTTCTTGTTACTTTTCTAGAAGGTACGTAGAACACCACCCCATGCAACCACAACTATTAGTTGACCATACACTTCTCTTATTTGTTGGTTCCACGAATTATGTCTTATGGTAAAAATTAAAAAATTACTCCAACATATTTCAAATGTTTGAGAAAATTATTTTTTTGTATTTTAATTTTTTAAAACTCATTCGGGATATTCTTACGTTTTGGGTTAGGAATTATTAGGTGCTTTTCGGCAAAAGTGTTGAAATTTTCGATAGGCTTTAGGCGGAAATTGGATTGTGGACCTGAAATACCTTTGGTTGTTACAAAACCATAATTTCATTCATTTGCTCTTGCAAAGAAGAAACCCCTCTCCCCCCCCCCCCAAAAAAAAGAAAAGAAAAGAAAATGTCGTTTCTCTTTCTTCTTCTTTTTCTCTCACAAGCAACAACAGTGGAAGAAATTGAAAGGAAGCTTGGGGAAATGTCAGTGATGAAGATATGCATTTGGTTAACTAATATAGAATTTCAACAAAATTAACACTCACTAACCATAGTAGACTGACTGCATTGGGAGGTTGACAATGACGTTTTGCTTTTCTTCGTGGTCTGCAATAATCCGACATCACAAACAAAGAAACTAAAACTTTCTTTCCCAATTTGATTGTACGCTACGAAACCCTATTTGGTAACAGAAGAAGCGCAACATGGAGATTGAAAGGGAAAGAGAATTAAGTCTCGATGGAAGTTAGAGAGGTGACTCTAGTTTCGTAGAAGCATTTATTGCAGATAGTAAACGCGAGTTTTCGGAAGGTGTAACACCCCAAAACCCTTAACCACAAGATTAACTTAAACCATCAATTAAACCTGTGATTAGCGCAGCGGAACACCAGGGTAGAGGTATTACCGTCGTCCCCACTCGGGACAAGGCAAACACAAACACCAAACATAACCCAAAATAAAATATACTTAACCCCATACAAAACAATCATCAAACTTTGAAATACAACATAGACAACCCTTTAAACATTTATACAAAGATTTCCCAATATGAGAAAAGAAAAGTCTCCAAATCCCATAAAAGCGCTTGAGGATCGACTAACAACCACCTTAGAAACGACCTTGAACGGAACGATCTACTTTTGCTTAGCCTTGGCTTTATCCTGTGAGCTCGGACCTCCTAAAACAAAACATTGAAAACAGACGCAAAGTGAGTAGGGAAACACTCAGTACACAAACCTCCAACACGCCAACCGTTCGAAAACGGTTTCTAGTGCCGGCGTTTTAAAAACATTTTGAAAACGGGGAAGGGGAAAAAACCATGAATGAACTGGATTGTTGCATAGATAAATATGTGTATACATAAAGGAGTTAAACTTGTAATAATTGAAAACGAGTGGTATCCCTTACGATCGATGCAAAGCACCTCACACACGCGCATGCCCAAATCGATCTAGATTTGGATTGGGTGACTGCTAGGTAGTCGATACTGGCCAGGTCATTAGGACACTCTGATCAGGAGCATCTAAAAGTAAAGGCTACTACATCACGTAACTAGCTAGTATATAATAAGGCGGGACCACTTTTGGAAATAAAATGATAAATGATATTAGGTCAATGCTTTGATACGATGATGATATATATACTGAATGATAAGTAAAATGTTAAACGTTGGACAATTTGCGTACCTTGGGTAGTAGAAAGGTCTAGCGACGTGCCTCGAGCTTGGGACGGTTTGGGCGACTTGGAAACTATAATAAGAGCATAAGAAAATTGAGAATTTAAATAAAGTCCTTGCATTTACCAGCTAGGATGAAAGTACTTAAAACTTGATAACTTAAAAGGGATGAGAAAATAAACATTTCAGTTTTTGATCAATCAAAGATTTGGTGATAACTTGAGCTAGAAAACCCGGATTTTTGCAAACGAGTACTTTTCGGAAAGGGAAAATCACTCCCTACAACTTTGTCAACTGGCCCGAAGGCTAAAAGTGAAAGGAAAGGCTCGGAAAAAGGCCCGGACAGAAGCAGAGCACTTGAAATTAATCATGCGGTTTGGAAATTTAAGCGAAATTTATGGTGAAACTTGAATAGGATCAAAGAAAGCTGAAGATGTATAAAGCATCCTTAACAACCAGTTTAGATGAGCACAGAATTGGAATCCTTGAGGGCTTAAGAAGAGAAGCTATTCGATTATTGAAAACATGAAAGAAACGTGGTCAAGCGACGGAAATTAGATAAGGACATGGTTATGAACTTTTGGAAAGTTTATGAACCGATGACCGGTGAAATGAATACCTAGAAGAGATGGTCCTTGGTTATTTAGGCATCGAGGAAAACCCATAAACTTGTTAGGAAGTCAAAAGTACGACTTAGCCATCAACAACACTTACACGAACCTAAAACCTCATCACTTTACCCCATGGTTTGCTAGTATTTCCATAAACCTTTAGGAGGTAATTCCCGAACACTAACATAGCTTAAATCAACTTAGAAAACCTGCTCAATCCATCTTAATAGTGACACAAAGGTCGACATCTCATTAGAGCCTCCTACGAGATCAAAGTGTAACTTTAACGTTAGAATTAAGGAAATAAATTCTGGGCAGAAACTTCGTTGACGGCCCTCGAACACGGCCTCATATCTCACTCTCCCGATATCGTATGGATGCAAACCTTATGTTTCCGGAAAGCTTGAAGAACGACCTAAAACTTTTATGTTTATCACTTAAGCCCATAATGTCTTAAAATGGACGAAAACTTAGCAAGAAGATACTGACTCAGAAAACGTATATAATTGCACCCTTTCACGGTTTTGCTCATATCTCGGGCTACACATACCGGATTCTCGAAATTCCAAAGCCTAGAGTTAGATAATCACTTGGGTTATCATTTCCAGTAAAAATCTGGGCAAAACTCACATTTTACATCCTCTGTAAAAATCAGATTCTTGGACAGAAACTTTTTATGTCTTTGATTCTTACTTTGGTGCCTCCTTTTGGCCTCTAACTTATACTAATTCACAACCAAAGCCCAAATTAACTATTACTCATGGTTCTTCCAGATTTTAATACTTAGAGATTACCCAAATAAGCTCATGAAACTCACATGCAACCATAGATTACACATGCAACTATAATTAACACTTGAATTAGCCCTTCTTCATCAAATTTACACTAAACTCATATCACCCAAGAGCAAAAGACTTGATTAGCATAGCCATCTCTCCAAAACAGTCCCTAAAACCCAAATTTCTCCATCAAGAACCTCATGCAAGCAAGCTATTTCATTACCTATCAAGAAACAAGCAAGAAACACCTCAATCTTCACATGCATCAAACTCTAATTCAAACCCTAATTAACCCAACTTAACCACAACTTAAACTCATGCTTAGAAATCATAAAAGAGATGAAAAACTTCAAGAATAACACAATTTATAAGTGAAATTCAGATTTGAAATATAAATAAAAAAGTTAGGGTTTGAGATTATACCACTTGGAGAAGAAATTGAAGGAGAAAAACAAGAGAGAGGTGGAAGGGGAAGCACGACCACCACCTGGTGGTCGCCGGCGAGGCCTCCGGCCGCCGGATTCTGGCCGGAAAACAGGGGGCACGGCTGGGGTGAGGCTGGAGCAGCAGAGGGAGGAAGAGAAGAGTGAAAGCTATTGTGTTTCATCCAAATAAAAATGACATACACCCATACTAACTCACCCCCTCATATATAAAACACTCCCACTTAATTACTTAATCCCCTAATTAGTAATTTAGGCTACCTAAAAGTGTAATTAGCTTGCTAAGTAAAATAATTGGTATCGACTAAAATAAAATTAGTGAACATAATCTTGGTAAAATAATTTAGTAGATGATTAAATAAAATTACTTGGGAAATAAATTGGGTAAAAAAATTAACTAGAATTACACCACACAAAATAAATTTGTAGGACACATTAATAAAATAAATTTGGGCGATAAAATGAACTTAGGAAGGTTGGATGACATAAATCGTAATTGAAACGGAAATTAAAATTAATATAACCTTCTTCGGTTACAAGCGTGAAATTGAGAACGGTAAAATAAATTATAACTCATCATAAAAGTATTCATAAACTCGTAATAGTAATTATAACTTTAAATTCGAGATAACATAAAATCAACCCGTTTAACCATCGCCTTGCTCGAGACATGTCGCGCATAAAAATAAATAATAATAATAATAACAGTAATAACCATATTAACGTAAAAGAAAAAAAATTTTTAACCGCGTAATTTAGTTAATCACCGTGATTACGGCCTTAATTAATACGGGTTTAGGGTGAGTCGTTACACCAGGGCAAGAGCGTCTTTCTCTTACAACAAGGGTGTTTCGGTCAGTTAACAAAACCTATCAGACTTTAGCTAGAAAAACACCTTATAATTATTAACCCAAAAAATAAGGGTACCCCGAAATGAGTTTTGAAAAGTTGGGGCACCAAAATATAGTTTCCCCAAAATTTGGGGTACCTCCGAGTAAACTTTTGGGAAAAAATTGTTTAGCTCAGTCAAAAATTTATCCAATTTGAAACTTCATTTTATCTAATTAGATAAAGAATCGAGTATGGTCATCAGATTTACATTTGAACTTTAAAATCAGTTAATCAGACAAGTTTGAATGTAAACTAGGTCCTAGTTTGAAAGATGTATGTTCCAAACTAACGAGGCTTAAGTATAAGAGTCTCTCAATGTAGTACGAACAAGATCAAGAATTAAGTACAAGAACAAACTCAACAACATTACAATGTGCTCTGAATTAGATCAATCATTATATCTTCTTTTTCATTTTTGGCTTCCTCTTGATTTGAAGTGTTTCAGAGTTTCAACTTGGTCATTAAGAATTGACATACCAATGTTACTACTAGTTATCTCAGCCCGCGTGCTATTTTCACATTGATGTCACCATTTTCTTGTCTATTTCAGTAGCTTCATTAGAAGCTGATTTATCCCTTTGAAATGCTTCCATAATTGTTTGCCATTTAGTTTTCAACAAAGCCTTCTTCCTCAATTCTCTTTCTTCTGGTATGTGCTTTGGTGTCCTCATAGATGGAATCCTCAAGACCTAGATGAATATCATATTTAGAGTGAATTCAAACGAAGTTAGTCTCCTCATTGTCTTCTACATCAACATTTGACTGCAATAGTTGATGCAATCCATGGTATATAGTTCTAATACCTTGAGAAATAGGGATGCTTGTGACAACTCTAGGATAGCTCATAACTGCACAAATGATTTTGAGATGGTACACACTACAATTTGCACTCACTTTTAATTGTTCTCATATGAAATGTCCAATAAATAACCAACATCATTAAGTGTAAAAGCCTTGGTGTCTATAGCCTATCCATGTAAACTCAACAAATTTATAGATAGTGTGATAATGGGAATGCCCAATAAATAACCAACACCATTAGAATACGACATAATGTGAGATATTATTATAGATAGTGTGATGATGTGAGATATTATTATAGATATTGTGATAACTCAACAAAAGAACATTAAATGTAAGAGCCTCAACTTGGTGTCTATCCCTGAAAACTCAACAAATTGATAGATAGTGTGATAATGTGAGATATTATTATCTTAAAAAATGTAAAAGTCATGTGATTTTGCCATCAAACGAAAAGAAAAACCAATCATGTTATTTTACATTTATGATAACCGGATGCATATTCATAAGATAATTATGCCAATGCTAATTGTAGTGTGTTCTGAATAGGGTCAATCATTATGTCTTCTTTTTCATTTGTAGCTTCCTCTTGATTTGAAGTGTTTCACAACTTTAACTTGGTCATTAAGGATTGACATACCAATGTTAATTACTACTAGTTATCACAACCTACGTGCTATTTCCACGTACATCGATGTCACAATTTTCTTGTCTATTCTAGTAGCTTCATTAGAGGTTGATTTAGCCCTTTGAAATGCTTCCATATTTGTTCGCCATTTAGTTTTCAACAAAGCCTTCTTCCTCAATTCTCATTCTTTTGGTTCATGTTTTGGTGTCCTCAAAGATGAAATCCTCAAGACCTAGATGATCGAATATTATATTTAGAGTGAATTTACTCGAAGTTAGTCTCCTTATTGTCTTCTACATCAACATTTGACTACGATATGGCTAATGCAATCCATGGTATAGAGTTCTAATGCTATGAGAAATAGAGTTCTAATACCAAGTCTTACCAAGTAGTATATGTTAATGGAAAAAAACACAAATTCTACTCTATTTGTGTGATAACTTGCTTACTGATTTAGATGTGGCTGCTTTGAAGAGGATTTTTGGTGATTGAATTTGGTCAAGTTGTAGATGTTTATATTCTTCCTAAAGAGGGGAAAAGTAGTTGACTGAAATTTTGGTTTGTAAGGCATCATCGGAAATTAGACAGAGATAGAGCTATTAGCAAGCTAAATAATGAACTCCCAAGAGTTGAGGGCAACTCTTCTCCAATAAGGGGAATTTGATCCGGCGAATGAGTTTTATTGAGTTGATTTTACGTGAGCGCTCGGTTGGATTTGAACTCCCAAGAGTTGAGGGAAACTCTTCTCCAACAAGGGGAGTCTAATCCATATTTCCCAAGGGTCCTTAGCATCGTAAAAAAATAACGAAAGTGGGTCCAAGTTATTTTCCTTCAAGTCAAGCTCGGGTTGCTTTTGAAGCCTTAAATCGACTATTTTGGAAGTAAAGGGGCATCTTGATATTTTCACAAGGGTCGGGGTCGGGTTCGTGGAGCATCAAGGAAGAACGCTAGAGAAACCGAGTCCAAGGAACCAAGAAGAAAGAAGAAGGAAAGTCAAGGAAGAAAGAGTATAATGAATGAAGAAGGAAAATGAAGAAATTGGGTAAAATTGGACATGAGAAAAATACATACCCTCACTCTTTTGATCATAACCCCCTCAATATAACTTCGATGACAACCAAATTTGGCGAGCTTATAGTACACATTGAGAGTTTTCCATCGATATATTATATGGCCAAATCGAAGTTAAAAGATAAAATTATGCGTATTGGAAGTCAGCATAAACCGGTATGCCCAGCCAGGCGCTGGCTGCGCCCAGATAGGTGCTGGTCGCGCCTTATGCGGTTTTCCAGCCCTGCTATCTGATTGAGACGCTGGTGCCGCCTCTAAGACGCTGGCCTCATCTCAACCTTTTTTTCCAACAAATGTCGCGACTTTTCTCCCCCTTTTCCAATATATTTTGTACTCCCCTCATTTTAGATCTTGTATTTGAACATTTCAATTTTAGGATTAGCCACTTGAAAAACACTTTGTGGGTTTTAGGGTATTTAAAACCCTTGTAATTAAGATTAATCCTTGGTGGATTAATTAATCAATTTCCTTTTATTCTTGGTGTAATGTGATTTCTTACAATCTCTTGAGTGGAAATTCTTGGAGTTTCAAGTGTGGGTGCTAGTGGTGAATCCTTGCAACCTTCTTAAAGTTCTTAGGCTAATCGGTGAGAATTACTATTTAATTAGTCATATCTCTTTATTATTGTTGTTGTTGTGTTGATTTTCATCATTAATCTACCAAAAACCCTAAAAATTAGTGGTAGTTTTATGAGTTCTAAATTGAGATTCTCTCAAACCCTAAGTAGTCAGTGGATCCTTTGTCTCCCATATTTATCCATTCGAATCTTTTGTCTCCCATATTTATCCATTCGAAGGACCCCCGAGTTTCACAGGCCAACGGGACTCACAGCCAATGAAAATGAAAGGAATAAGGAATGTAGTTCCCCTTTTAGCTCTTTACATCTAGTTAGAATAAGATATGCCATAGTCATGATCAAGGTTGTTGAAATCGAGATCCTAACTCGGATTCATAGGGTAGTTAGGATCGGAATTAGCCCACGTAGAGTCGTGAATCGAAATGTAGATAGTAGAATCACACTGAGGATTTTGGATCATAAAATCGTAAGATCGTAAATTAGGATTGGGATTTTAATATAGTCATGATAGCACAACCAAGATAACAACGGTAATAAACTGAGAAACAAAATTGAATAACTCTTCAACATTAAAAAAAATTCCATACCAAACCCATAAAATCTTATTGTACACATGAGAGGTTACATATTCAAATCTTTTAGACAAGTACCATCGTGAACCCCCTCACACTCTTCGTACTGTCATCTCATCTTATCGAAAAAATTAACACTCGCTTTTAATTGTTCTCATCTAAAATGTCCAATAAATAATCCGCGCCATGAAGTGTAATAGCCTTGCTGTCTATAGCTTATTCATGTAAACTCAGCAAATTTATAGATAATGTAATAATGTGAATGCCCAATAAATAACCAACACCATTGAAATGTGATATAATGTGAGATATTATTATAGCTAGACAGTATAATAATGTGAGATATTATTATAGATAGTGTGATAACTCAATAAAAGAACATTAAGGTTGTGTTCGGCAGTAGCGTTTAGGATAACGTTTATCATATTGATCAAGTCAAAACTCTAATTGCATAAATATTAACATTCGGTAAGCTAGTGTTTTGATCAACGTTTAGCGTTTTAATGAGCGTTTTGTGAAATGCTAATAAAGTTAACGTTTAGCGTTTGGAGTAGCGTTTCATATTTTTCTGTCAAAAAATACCCTTTGAAAATTTATCTTTAAAATTAATTATCTATATCCTTTATGTCAATTCACATTAGTCTGTTAATTCAATCGCTAAATTTACCGAACACAATTCTCATTTGAACAATCATCTGCTATCCGTTACTTAAACCACTATCTACTACATAAACATCTATATACTATCTAACATACTATTTTTGCCGAACAGGGCCTAAATGTAAGAGTCCTAGAGTCTATAGTATATCCATGAAAACTCAACAAATTTATAAATAGTGTGATAATGTGAGATATTATTATCTTGAAATATGTAACAGTCATGTTATTTTGCCATCAATCAAAAAGAAGAAAATAAACCAATCATGTTATTTTACATTTATGATAACCGGATGCTTATTCATAATTTATAAGATAATCATGCCACCACATAATGCAATCTAACTATGTCATTATCAAATTATTTTAGCGTACAATCATCTAGCCAATGAAAATTATTTTCAAATCATGCACCATGTTGCCAAGAAAATTCCAGGACTAATATCTCTTAATTTGGACATACCCAATAATTGAGGTCCCATACACATGCATACAAGTATACAACACATTCATGTTGATGTCGTTCAATGTAGAAATATGTTGCTTCGTTATTGTGTACTCCCTCCATCTCATATTATCTGTCACTTTAACTAACTTTCTTTTTTCTATAATATATGTCACTTTATAATTTCAGGCCCTATCTTTTCTGCGGTTGGCAAACTGCGGTACCACAACTCACCGCAGTTTGCCATAACTCACCGCAGTTTGCCACAAATCATTACTTTCCTCTCTCCTCACTCTTCTCTCTCTTCACTTTTCTCCTCTACTTTTTACATTCTCTCTCCTCACCTATCCCACATACCAATAACCTACCACAATTCCACCACACCCCACCACAATTCCACCACACCACATCGCAAAATACCGCAGAAAAGAACAGGGCCTCAATAACATATTAATTATTAATTTATCTTATAAACCTTATTAATTACTTCTTTTTCTTCCATCTTTCTTTTTTATTCACCATGTTATTCAATATTTCCACATTTCCAATATGATAAATTAATGAAGATTGAAAGTTTTTTTAGTTTTTTAAATTATGTCTAAAGCGACACTTAATTTGGGAAGGAGGTAGTATGTTTTATTTGCATATTTGCATATACACATACATACAAATATACCACCCAATAATGGACCATGTGACCCTGTTCGGCTGTTTTTTTGTGGGGCAAACTGAATGTGGTAAATGGCATGATATGACAATATTTTAGAAGGTGTGATATGATATATATGGTAAAATATGGTAAAATTTGTGGTTAGAATGATTGATGTGGTAGGTGCGGAGAAAGAATGTGAAAAGTAGAAATGAAATGTGAGGAAAGAGAAAAGTGATGAGAGAGAAAATTATAATTGTTATAGTAAAGTGTGGAATAGAATGATATAGGCCGTGTTCTTTTCTGCGGTGCCATAGCCTACCGCAATTTGCCACAACCCACCTAATAATTAGTAGATACTATTTCATTAGATATTTTTATTTTAATTAGAAATAATAGTTATTTCTCTTCCTACAATATAAAGACTACTATCTTTTTCCTTTTTTTGAGACCTAACGACTTATCTTCAATTATCATAGTGTCGTGGCTTGGGATCGGTGGTAGCAAATACTAGTAATTAACTTTGGGTTTTATTATTCAAAATGTTACTCGACGATACCCCACATTTTTTGAAAATTATTTTTTGATACGAAAGTTTTCAAAATACATTTATGGGTATGTTAAGTTTTTAACTTGAAACTTTTTCGATAATAAGATTTGAAGATTACAATATGTTTAACTGTTTAAGCAGAAAGTTGACTATAGGCATGTAGGGTACCGACAAGATAGCCGTAAATTACAAACCTCTTGCCTAAATATATTGAAATCTATGGGTCTTATTACCAAAAAAAGTACAAAAAAATTACAAACCTAAAAACTTAAGGTACTCATAAATGAGTTTTGAAAACTTGGGGTACCATAATATAGTTTCAAAAAATGTGATGTACCTCCATGTAATTTTTTATTTATTATTTTACATAACCTTTATTTATATTATTTTTAGGGGTTGTTCTTTGATCAAGTTAGATTGATATGATAAGTTAGGAGAGGAAAGTATAGGATTGGTTTAAATTTAAGTTAATTGTTGATGAAAATATTTTATTAATAAAATTTAAATATTTTGAGAAAAATAATAAAAGAGTTATTGACTTAGAAAAAATGGATTGATTTGATATTAAAATATTATTTATATGTTTTTTTGATTTAAAAAATTATTTTTAGTTTGTTTGTTTTTTAAAAAACAAGGCCTTACATATATTATGTATAATCAATTTATCAAAAATTTCTTTTTTAAAAAAAATTAAAATCCCTCTTTTAAAGTTTTTTCTTCTTTTTTTTCATTTTATTTCCCTGAGCTCTCTAATCACTTTTAAGTTAATTATCAAACTTCATCTCGCATCACCAAATCCCGGCAGTTATAGTTAGCAAAATATTCTTGAAAAATCTCTTGAAAATGAGTAAAAAAATTCATTTATTAAAATCGATATTATAGTTATTAAAATTATAAAAATTATGTAATTTGACAAGTAAAAAGAGAAAAAAAATTAAGTACTACTAATTTAACAAACAAAAAGGTACTAAAATAGTAATAATATAGTTATAAAATAATTAAAAATAAAACTAAAAATTTCCTCTCCACTTTTTTACACAGAGCCGCCGGATATGAGAATTACATTTCTCGGGGAAGGGCCAAACACATTCAAAACTGCTTATCCCCTATATAATCAGAACACAATCAAATTTCTTTTTTTAAAAAAAATTAAAAATCCATTTTTTTTTCAATTTTTTCATCTCTAATTACTTTTATGTTGATTAACAAACTTAATTGCATCACCAAATCCCGGCAATGCAGCCGATGACATTGACATTGAGGACGAGTAATCGGGGTGGTGGAAAGTTTTTCTGAGCTCATTATATCTGTTGATGTCGAATTTCTTAGCCTTGATGAGCTTCCTCAGCTTGGCATTGAACCTGCTCTGGAAGAACCCCTCGAACGAGGGCTCGATCGATGTCCTCAGGAAGAAGCCGTAGCCGAGCATGAAGTACAACGACGTGACGTAGAAGCAAATGGGCTCCATGACATCCCACGAGAGCTCCCAGAAGGTGAGCCGCATGAAGGCCGCTGTCTGTAGGACCATGTAGCCCAGCCCAGCCCAGAGTTCGCGTCGGACTAGTTGGTCTGCTTTCCTGTCGATCTCTGCCTTCTGCTCCTCGAGCTTCGCCAGCTCAGCGCGACGCGGGTCTGTGGGGTCCGATATGGATGGTGTGATCAGGGTCTGGATCGCCTTTGCAACCTGGAAGCACAAACGGGGGAAAACAAACAATGTTTGGGTAAAACTTGATGTCGTTAACCTACCACACTTACTGTTTTACTTGAGATCATTAGTCGTCGTTGGGGTTATTTATTATGGTGCGTTAGATAGTTTTTCGAAAACGAATTTCTCAGGAAAACTCTTTTCTGGAAAGAACAATGTTCCCAGAAAAATTTTCCAACAAAACGCACTCATTAAAACACTCAAACATAACACAAAAACCGTCCAAACCCCGAACCACAATGATTTGTGGTCCTGAAACCACAATCTGAGAAGGTGATGCTTTCAAATGACTCGACTCGAAATTAATCTACAAGACGCGTAGAATTCGAAGATGGTGATGTTTACAGAGGTCTCAATCTTGATGAAACAGAACAAATTACTCCCACCTGGATTGACTCTCTTCCTAAAAATCTATGACAGCAATTGACCCACAAATACTCACAAAAAACAAAGAAAAGAAAAGCAAGTTATATTCTTGAAAAAAGCACAGGAAAAACATTTGAGAAAACGATTTAAGTGTTAAAAATATGAAGGAAAACATGGTGTTAGAATGCATCAATGATCACTGAACAATCAATATGAATGTTAATATGAATCTCGCCACAATCAAGATTTGATCTTTAGATCCAAATTTGTGATACCCAGATCATGTTTGTTTAAACTATGAAACTCTGGTTGGTAATCTTATGATTTTCTTGTGGGGAAAGGGGGATTTGTTTGTGATTTTATTCAAGGGAAGTAATCATATGTTCTTCCACTCTCAGCTCCCTCTGTTTTTGTTCAAAAATCTCTCTTTTTTTTCCCAATCTCAGGATCTTCAACCCTATATTTTTCTTCCCTCCTTGATTTTTCACTCAATCTCTCAAATAAGAAAGAAAAAAACCAAAATTTCCCCTCTTTTCTTTTTTTCATTCCCATCTCTTTCTTAATTTGCCCATCCCCCCAGAAAAGAAGAAGGAAAGATCTAAAATTTGGCCGAGAAAGGGTGTAAAATGGTTAGATCTCAAAGTTTGAATCCTTTTAGATCTTGCGTACCAATGTTTTAATCTCCTGCCCAGAAAAAATAACAAAAAAAAAAGACATAATAAACCTCATCAGTTTTCGGTAATCTCAACTTCAAATCCAAAGCACAAATAAACAAAACTCATCAAATCAAACCCCCAAATAGTGAAATCGAAGTCACTCAAATCAGACATGATCGAAAACTTGATCGATCGCATCTCGAATTCAAATCAAACAATTGCAGAGATGAAAAGAATGGTGGAAAATTAACCAACCTGATGATGACGCAAGAAAACAGCGTTACCGAGAACGATAACGGAGCCAGATTCATCAAGCGTTTTCGCAAACCCTAACCCTTGTTCAAGATTTCCTCCACAACTCTCCTTGCAAACCTCCACAAACTCCGGGTACGTAATCCAATCCCTCGGAATCTCCCTCAGTTTCTGCCGGATCACCTCCACCTGCGCCGCCCTGAGCACCTTCCTCACCTCCCCCGCCGTCAGCCCCTGCGCCGGCGCGTCTTCCTCACGCGCCGTCGCCGGAACCGCCGGAAAAGGAAGCAGTCCGTCGAGGCGGATCCTGTCCCTCGCAATGTCCATCCCCCTCAGCTTTTTCGACAGCTTTTCCGGTGACATAGGGAATAGCCGGAAGCCGGCCGGAGTCGCCGCCGCCGACGAGGACTGGTGGTAGATAGGGCGGCGCTGCTGGACGGTCCGCTTGACCCGGGCGGAATCACCCGGGTCGGGCATACGGGCCGGGTCGGGGAGGGGTGGTTTTCTGGACATGTTGGTGGGGGTGGAGAATCTGGAGAGGTTGAATAGCCTCTGAACTAGGGTTTTCTTGAACGCCATTGTTAGGGATTTGAGAATGAATGAATGAAGAAATCAAAGAATTGATGATTTTTTTGGGGTGAGGATGAAGATTAGGGTTTGAATATGGAGCTCCGAATGAATGAATGACAATGAAGGTTTTCTCTGAAGACCCTTTATATAGGTCCCATTCCCTGGGAAAAAAGATGAGTGAAAAAAAAAAACAGATAAAAGGGGAAAAAAAGGAAAAAGGAAAAAGGAAAAAGGAAAAAGGAAAAAGGAAAAAGGTTGCTTGCAGAAAGAGTTTAGCGAAACAGAAAAAACAAAAAACAAAAAAACTTTTTTTGGGGTTCAGAAAAAATCAGGAATATTATGCTGAGAAATTGTAATATTCCTTGAATTATTAAATGAGAATATTTATAAGTAGTAGTAAATTTTTAAAAAACAAATTGCCACATAGTTGGAGATGGTTGATGGGCCTTAATTTTTCTCGGGCCTTCAAGAAAGGTAATCTTAGTTAATTAATCACCGTCCACGTGTTAGGCCCAAAGGTTGCCGGCCCTGCACCGTCGGATTAATCTTAGATTAGATTGTGATGGTTTGAACCACAGCCGTCGGATTGGGTGGCGGGAGACCAATTCAGATTCGGCCACGTAGGATGATTGATTGAATGGTCAAGGTAGGAAAGTGAGACCGAGAATACCGGATAATTATCTACTATCACATTGTTAATGAGGTGTTTTAGAAGCATGCTGACGAGGATCATTGGGTGAAAGAGAAGGTTGTTGTAGTTGCTGTTGGCAGCTAAGAATTTTGAGGAAAAGAAAATCAATAATTAAATTAAATTCATTGAATTTGTATTCGGTTATTTACTTGGTTATATTTATGAGAGAGGAGATATTTTTTTCCAATTTTAATTGGTTGAGATAATCACATAAACGTGTCGCCACATATTCTTTGTATCTTGAATTTAAGTGCACAAGAGTTGGAAGCGTTAATGACTGTGTCAAATTCTTGGGTAAATGTGTACCATGTCCCATTACATTTGTTCATTTACCTAATTTGAGAAGACCAATGTATATTAGGAATTGAGATGAATTAAAAGTTCATAATTTACCCAAACTGCCCCTATTATGATTGAAGATAATAGTTGTTAGAATTGTAAAAAGTGATAAATGAATCTATTAATTAAGAGTAGAAAAGAAATTACAGTTGTTGGAAATGTACATAAATGACACAAATATTTTGGGACAAAAAAGTTAGGTAAAAGGATAAATATTTTGGGATGGAGATAGTAATTAATTAATTATCATAATTTAAAATTTTTCGATCTTTAATATTACTGTTTGATTGATAATTTCTTATATAATTTGTTATTGATAATTACAATATCATGTTCTTATAATAGTATTTTCTATTATAAATTTAACGGTGGTAATTTTATATAGCCACTTATTGTATATATATTAAGAAATTTATGGTCAAAATTTTTGAAATTTAAGTGAACGATTTATAAATATGATAATTAATATAGAAGAGATGGAGTAAATGTGATCAAAAGAAAATTTCTTGGACAAATTGTATGCACAGAAAATTTCTCCAAATTTATCAAATTACCGATTGGCAGCTAAGAATTTTGAGGAAAAGAAAATCAATAATTAAAATTCATTGAATTTGTATTCGGTTATTTACTTTGTTCTTTATGGGAGAGGAGATAATTTTTCCAATTTTAATTTGTTGGGATAATCACATAAACGTGTCGCCACATATAATTTGTATCTTGAATTAATTGCACAAGAGTTGGAAGCGTTTAAACGACTGTGTCAAAATTCTTGGGTAAATATGTAATTAGTCTGTTTCATGTTAAATGTCGTAATTTTAATTTTTATAATTTTTAATGTTATTTGATGATTTCTTATAAAATATGTTATTAATAATTTTAATAATATATTTTTATGATAATATTTTTTATTATAAATTTAATATTGATAATTTTATATAGCAACTCATTGTATATATATTGAGTAATTTATAGTTAAAAGTTTTGAAATTTGACTGCACGATTTCAAAATATGACAATTAATGTGGAACAGAGTGAGTAATTAAATGTGATCAAAAGAAAATTTATTGGATAAATTGTACTCTCTGTTCTTTTTTATCTGTCATTTACGGTTTTTAGTGTCAATTTTTAATCAATAATTTCTAATATAGAACTTTTATAGAAAAATATAATATTATACTTTTTTAATAGTATTTTTTATTACGAATCTAATGATATCAATTGTGTATGATGAATCATTATACAAATTAAGATATTAACGTTCAAAGTTTGTAGGCGACAGATAAAACAAAATGGAGGTAGTACAAAATTACAAATTGTACGCAGAGAAAATTTCTCCAAATTTGTCAAAACAATCTCAACAAACTCATCCAATTTTTCAATTTTTATTTATCTAAAGTTACTCAAATTTTTAAACAAATCTACCCAAATTTATCTAAAATTAATTGTACCTTGCGTGATCTTATTAAGTTGGAAAGATATATGGAAGAAACAAAAAAAAAAGGTTGGAAAAAAAATCTAGAAGCTTATGGAAATTTTAGATTTTTCTTCCAAGACTTGAATTTGATATCGTGCCAAATTCATTCATAAATTAATATCTTCAAACTTTACAAAAGATATTTAGTACCAATCGATACTCATTGACACATATCAACTATTAATGACTTATAAATTTAGGACTTCATGAATATTAGCATTTTAAATATAATATAAAGATAATATTCTTAATTTAGCATAACTGATTTTTAGAGTGAATGCTTTTTTTGAGAAATTGTGTACGTTAGGTTTGGATAAGTTAAAATAAGTTGGGAGAGTTATATTTAACCTAATCAAAGAACAGGGCCTGAAGAGAGTAACATTTTTATGTGCATGGAAAGTTAGTTAAAGTGACAGATAATATAGGAAGGATGGAGTAATATTCTTAATTTATCATAACTGATTTTTATCAACATTGATAAACAAATTCTTTTTATGAAATACTGATAAATATTGAGACATACTTACATTATAAATACAAATATTGAGACGTACTATATTCTCAGTCAAAAAGTCAGTTTAGATTATTTTCAGTCATTCACCTCTAACTTCGGATTATTTTGACCCAAAAAATCCTTTATTTTTTTTGTATTTTTTTGGGTGGTCCCAAGAGTATTTGTCATGAACATTGAAGGAGTTAGCACCTTCACCAATTAGACTTGTTCTCTAGTTCCCATTGTGAGTTGAGGGGAGTTGTGATTTGGGGGTGATGAAATGGCAAACTTCAAAGTGACATTTGAATTTGTCCTTCCTTTAGTTAGGGGGTTAAAGGTTAATTATAGGTGTGTCCTTTTGCCAACTTAAGGGACCCAAATCAATTGAATTTGAACATACTAATCCAACATTGGGCTACTTAGTAATCTACATTGTCATTAATTAATGTCATCCTTAAACAATGAAGTGGATTATATAGTTTGCTTGTGTGTGTTTAGCTGCCGACCATTTCTAAAGTCTTTGTTAAGTGCTTCTATAGGTGGCACCGTTTTTCTTGATGGTTGAGCAATCAGCATAATAGTTTATTTAGACCTTTCAAACTTGACTCGACAACCAAAATTTAATTTGAATAATCTAAATTTATGTTCGAATTAATGGGACCCCTTGAAACAGGCTCAATTCAGAGTAGGGTTGTGCATTATGCGGTTCAAAACTGAAAAAAACATGAAACGAATTAGACGGAACCAAACATGATGGATTATATTCGTTCCGATTTTGGGTTTGGACTTTAGCTCTTATTCAGTATTCGGTTTAACCTGTTCGATGCAGTTCAGTTCCTATGAACAACTCTAACAGAGAGTCGTGCATTATTCGGTTAAAAAAATGAATACCTAGATAATCGATTATATTTGGTATGGTTTTCGTTTCTAACTTTAGGCCTTACGTTTTTCGGTTTAACCGATTCAATGTGGTTTTGAACCGAAGAATAGCCCAAACTAAGAGTGGTAAATTAGTATGTATATGTAGTGTCCAATCTCCTTAGGCAAGTAAACTTAATATATATATGTGCACACGCGCGCGCGGACACACACATATATATATTAATTTCTTTTCGATTAAATTACTGGCTGAGAGATAACTTTTAGATGGAATTTAGAACCTCGTTAACATAGCTAATCAAGTCCAGTTCCTTCAAAGTGGGCTCCTTATGACTAAAATTCGACAACCCTAATCAAAAATTGAGTCATTTCACAAAACCCAATTTCAAAATATAACTACGCAATTGTCAAAAGTTTCAAACTTTACAGTTTTTTACGTTGCTCGCTCGATTTAATTTGATAATAGAGGGCTAATCCCTATGATTAGCGTACCCTTTTTGTGGGTATTTATTTGAACAAAGAGTGATGACAAGAAGATGAGAAGAGGGGTTGAGAGAGAAAGAAGAGAGAAAATTTGGGAGGTTGACTGTTGAGTGTTGATTGTTAAGTAAAGAGTGAGTTTGAGAGAGAGATTGTGAGTAGTTGACATTGAAGAGTAGATAGTGCAAAGCAAAAAATTGAGCGGGCGAAATTAGGGCTATGGAGGTCTTTTCATTCTTAAGGTGAACGGATTCACGGTCTTTCCTAATTTTTGGCAGGTTTTTGCCTGAAAGTCACCACTTTGTCATTTAGTTGAAAAATAGGGATCACCAGAGTACATTAAAATAATGTGGCATCCTCTGAGTCAGTTTTCAAAAATATATGGTACATCCAAATAACTTTTTTTTGAAAATTGCATTTTTTTTAAAAATAAGGTCAGTCAATTGGGTTAGACCTCTCTTTAGGGTAAGTAGGAGGGAGGGATCAACCTGCGGTTAGATACCTCTTATATCAGGAGTGGTTAATAAAATGGGTTAAACTCGCTAATTAAAATAACTAGTTCACCCATCCGTACGAGAGAAAATCGCGGGAAGCAGAAGCCTCTCTAGAGTAATAAATACAACCAAGCCTACCAATACCCAACTAGTTAACGAGGAAATAATTTATTATAAGGAATTTCGAGACTAGAGGTATCTTAAAGAGTATCACCTTTTATTGAAAGAAAACTAAATTTTCTACCAAGAAATGTCCCGAAAGATTTTGAGCGAGCGAATTGCTGGGGCTATCAACAACTTTAATGTCCAAACCCTTCCTGAATTGCGGACATTATCGATAACAACTTCAAGGATTGACGACTGACCCTACAAATCACCACAAGTCCTTCCAATGTGCTTCGTCCTCACTCACATGGTGGCTGGAAAAATATTCCAAGAGGTCATCCATCCTAAGAATATTCCCAACCAAGCACGCTTAACCAGGGATTTCTCAACGGATGAACTTCCTAAAAGAAGATACACCTTGGTGACAAAAATAGTCATTTCAAAGCCTTTAAGCTACAGTTTAACTATATATCCAAGGTGTTACGATCTTTTCTTAGCTAGGTGACTACTCATGGATCTCTCACCCACTAGTACAACTCATGGTCGCGGGGTGGCTTTAATACTATTTGTAATGCCTCAACCCTTCCTCGACCTCAAACATTACCAGTGCTGTAAGGATTGACGCTTGACCCTACAAATCACCACGACTACTTCCAATGTGTTTCGTCGTTACTCACACGCTGCGTGGAAAAACGTCATAAGAAATCACAAATCCTGAGATTACTCCTAACCAAACATATTTAACTAGGGAGTTCTCAACGAATGAGCTTCCTAAAAGAAAAGTTCACCATGTTGACATAAATAATCATTTCAAATCCTTTAAGCTACATTTTAACCATATATCTGGGGGTGTCACAACAACATATAGAAAACTTTTTGGTCCTGATTAATCTTTAAACCACACCTCCTAATCCTTGAATGAGCACTTAACCTCTAGTATCTTATGAAAAAAAACAACAAAGATTTTGAAATGTCTCCTTGCCCCCTTTAACCACTTCAAACATGGGAAAAATTAGCGCCCCTTCTTCATAGACCACGATAGAGGGAGTGTCGCAAAGAGAGCCAGACTGCAATCAGGGGGTGTTCTACCTAACAAGTGGTTTGAGATAAAACATGTAAGAAAGAACCCCCTACAACGAATGTCGACCGACTAGAATAGGATATATACAACAAATTAGATAGCAAAGACGAGGAAAAGTGTTACTGCAACTCAATATTTGCCCATATTTTTTTTAGAAAATAAACAAGACTTTAAAATAATTGAAATTAAAATTTAAGAACTTAAGAAAAACTCAAAAAGAATTATTTATAATGAAGAACTCTTCAAAGACAAATTTCGTAATTCCATATGAAAAAGAACTATTATCAAGGCGGTGTTCAGCGATAGCGTTTGGGGTAGCGTTTAGCGTCTTGATCCAATCAAAATTCTAATTGCATAAATATTAGCGTTCGGTAAGTTGGCATTTTGAAGAGCGTTTAGCGTTTTAAGGAGCGTTTTGTGAAACGCTAATAAAGTTAACGTTTAGTGTTTGGAGTAGCGTTTCATATTTTTCGGTCAAAAAATACTCTTTGTAAATTTTATCTTTGGAAATTATTTATACCTTTTATGTCAATTCACATTAATCTGTTAATTGAACCGCTAAATCTACCGAACACAATTCTCATTTGAACAATCATCCGCTATCCGCGACATAAACCGCTATCCGTTGCTTAAAACCACTATATGCTACATAGACCACTATCCACTGTCTAAAATATTAATTTTGCCGAGCAGGGCCCAAACCATTGTCTTTCCATGTCCAACATGGCTTTTCTAAGATTGGCCACATTCATGAACAATTTTGTCCTTAAAGATAAACTTAGCTTTTCATTTTTTTAACCAACTAATTTTTATATATTATACTAGGTCAAAATTGAGCAAGTTGGGAAATTTAATTAATTCAAACATACATAAAAATTTTTTTGGTAAGAGTCATTAATGTAAACACTCTCTTCTTCCCTTTTTATTTATCTTTCCGGTAACATAATACAAAATTATAGGTCAAAATATATCAAAATGACAAAAATATCTTTAATTATTGTTAAAATAATGGTTTCAAAGTCATTTATTCAAGGAACAAAAATAAAATAATTATTGAGAATGTAAAAATGACAAATAGTTAGAGACAAAAAAATAGTCAAATGTACAAATAATTACGGGTAGATGAGTAGTAATTACTACTACCTCCGTCCCAAATTGTTTGTCCATCTACCTAACTCCCTTGTCCCAAAATGTTTGTCCATTTTATAATTCCAATGATTATAATTCCTATTATACCCCTAATAAATACTCTTTTGTTTCTTTTTGATTTTTCTTCACATGAAAAAAGTAAGGAAATTCTGGTACATTACACATTTTTCACCCCATTTCCCATGACCATTGGACTTTTAAATATAGTTGGATGGACAAACAATAAAGGACGGAGGTAGTATCTGCTTTTTATTTATTAATTACGTTTACCTAATTATTTATTCAAAACTTATTATTCCCTTTGTAGAGAATAGAGATATTATTAAAATGCAAGTATTTTGTTTCGCACGAAAGAATTTATCCATTAAATACGAATGACATGTTTGGGTTGTCTTGTCATTGAAACTCGTCCGATGGTTCCATGTCCAAACCCCCTTTCCTATATGACTTCCTTTGTTTGGTGAAGCAAAATTAAAGGATGGAGTTGCATCATTGCTTGTGTGTATATGTGTTGGATAGATTCTTGGAGGCTACAATAGTGTCTATGTGAGTTGAACACTTGAACCATTATTATCATGCAAAATATTAAATATCTTGATACAAAAGGATTAATAATCATCTAATATTTTACATAAATCACTGATAAAGTTAAATGTAAGTATATTTAAATCATTATTAAGGTATATTTCGTTACTTTGAAGCTTATTAGTTATTATAATATAACAATAATTATTTATTTAGGGTGTCTTTGGTTTGAGGTTGTGGAATGGAACTTCATACCTAAAGGTATCAAGTTCCTTTATATTTTGTTTGGTCGATAATTTAAGGAATGAAATTTCATATCCATTGGGATCAAGTTCCCCCATTTGAGGGAGACTTGATACCTCTCTTTTTTGGGAGATATTTATTTTCAAAAATATCAATATTTATCTTCAAAAATAAAAATAATTTATACCAATAATTTTGTTTTCATATTTTCCTTTAATTCACTTTGAACCCATTTCCAAAAAAAAATTAAAAATTATAATTAAAATAAAAATAAAAATAAATAAAATAAATGTAAAAATAACAATAAAGTTAAAAAAATTAAAAATTAATTTTATAATAATAATATTATTATTTATTGTTTAACTTCATTCTATATTTAGATCAAACAATAATAATGATATTGATTTCATTCCTTTAATAAATCAAACACATGATATCAAAGAATCAAATTCCATTTCATTCCTATATGTATTAAGTTTTATTCTATTCCATACCTCTCTAGTTGAACCAAACGAGCTCTAAATATTAAGGAAAAGAACACACACCAATAAATTCAATCTCATGCATGTGGTGCAAGAAATAGGTTATATACATTTATACTTGGGGCTTCACTTTATTAGGACTTGCTGATTAGGTTACTAATTAAATATCTAACTCCTATTTGTCGCAAAGATAAAAATTGTTTTGACAACTCTATGTATATATATGGCTTTGAATTACATCTTAATTCATGTCAATTTCTCCATTTTCTCACTATTTTTGAAGAACCTAGTGATCTCTTATAAACTTTCCAAGCCCTTTTAGGCATATGGGTTTAAATTACATCTTTACTCAAATTACTGAGGACCTGTTCTTTTATGCGGCTGGCTGGTTGCGGTGCCACACCTCACTGCAATTTGCCATATTTCACTACAATTCATCACAATATATCGCAACCCACTTAATAGATAATTTATCGAGCAGGTCCGCTACCTAGCGAAACCGTTATCCGCTATATAAACTGTTATTGGCTATTTCAACTACTATTTTTGTGGAACAGGGCCTTTAAGGAAAATATTAAAGTAATATAATTGAGAAGGTAGGATTTGAAAGGGAAAGAACTAATCTTGAAGATTGTACTCAGTAATAATGTTTGGAGCAACACTTAATTTTGATTAGCTTGAAACTCTAAGGGTTGTTTGTATGTTGGCCTATCGGATGGCTTTTTTGTTAAAAAAAATCATTATTCAAGAGATTTTTGGTTGTTTGACTAAGTTAATTCAAAAGAATCAATTTGATGTTTGGTAAATAAAATTTTCAACTACATTTTTTACTCAAAAACCAATTTATAATAAGCCAACACGAGCAACCTATTAAAAAAGGGGTTTTTTGGATTTTAGACCCACAACTTTGGGGGTATTTATTATTTGTCTCCAGTGACATTGTGGACATTATTATAGTAATCCGGTCAAAAAAAGCCCTTAACTAAGTTTGACTATTTTTTCCTTCCAACTTTGCCCTTTAATTAATGATGAATTTCCAAGTTTGCCCTTGATTTATTAATTCTTTATTTTCCCTTCACTTATTTATTACTACCAAAATTCTCACATTTAAAATTTTTTAATTTAAAAATTATTAAGAACTTCAAAATTTTAAAAATTATAAATTAAAATAAAAAAACATTTAAATAGTTAAAAAAGTTTAAAAATAAAAAAATTAAATATAAACTTAAAATTTAAAATGTTAAAATTTAAGATTTTAAAAATTTTAAAATTTTAAAATTTCAAAATGTTAAAATTTTAAAATTTTAAAATTTAAAGTTTAGAAGCTTAAAATTTTAAAATTTTAAAATTTAAAATTCAAAATTAAAAAAGTGAAATTATAACGAATTAGCAACTAAAAATTTAAAATTTAAAAATTGAAAATTAAAAAATTGAAAATTTTCAAAAATTAAAATAAAAAATAAAAAATAAAAAAAATTTAAAATTTAAAAATTAAAATTAAAATTAAAAGATTAAAAAATTAAAAATTATATAATTTTACAATTTTAAAAATTAATAATTTGGAAATTAAAAATTAAAAATTAAAATCAAAATGAAAATGAAAATGATAATGATAATTAAAAACTTTAAAATTAAAAAATTAAAAATTAAAAAATTAAAAAATAAAAATTAAAAATTAAAAATTAAAAATTAAAAATTGAAAATTAAAAATTAAAAATTAAAAATTAAAAATTAAAAATTAAAAATTAAAAATTAAAAATTAAAAATTAAAAATTAAAAATTAAAAATTAAAAATTAAAAAATAAAAATTAAAAATTAAAAATTAAAAATTAAAAATTAAAAATTAAAAATTAGAAATTAAAAATTAAAAATTAAAAATTAAAAATTAAGAATTAAAAATTAAAAATTAAAAATTAAAAATCAAAATCAAAAATTTTAAAAATTAAAAATTAATAAAAGTAAAAAACCTTTAAAAATTGATAAGGGCAAATCGGGAATTTTATGTGTATTTTGCCCCTTTGCCGGAGTAAAACTTAAGATTGGGCAAGATTTTTTGGATACCCAAAGTACATGGTCCAAAAAATAAACTTTGAAAAGTGTGGTACCAAATAATAAATACCCCCAAAGTTGAGGGTCTAAAAACCAAAAAACCCATTAAAAAAGGGCATCTTATTGTTTATTAAATTATAAATTTGCTCAAAAGGCAATTATAAATTATAAACGACATTTTCAACTACTTTTTTGACTCAAAAAACTAATTTTCATTTACAATAAGCCACTACAACAAAAACTGCCTGCGGCGACCGTTTATATCGGTTGTTGCGGGCCTCTATCGGTCGCTGGAGAGGGCGGGTGACTGATATCAGCGACCGATAGCATATTAGTCGTTTGTCAATCGGGGCGACCGATACGTATCGGTCGCTACCTTTGCGACGAATATCAGAACCAGCGACCAATACGCTATCGGTCGCTAATCAGCGATCGACACGCTATCGACTGATGGCGTATCAGTCGCCAAGTATCGGTCGCTGATTTTAATTTTTTTTTTCAAATGTTCAAGATTGGGGCAGTATAGTTTATAATCATGCTGTGTTGTTGCAATTGATAGGTATCGGTCAGCAGATTCGGTCGCCGTAGCCGTTTCAAGTTGTAGTGAGCCAAGACGAATAACCTAGTGAAAAGGGCATTTTTTTCGTTTATTAAGGGTGTGTTTGGTGCAAAGGAAAACTTTTTCTAAGTAATGGTTTTCCTGTGTTTGGTACATATGAAAATGAATTTTCTGGAAAATGATTTTCACCTATTTGACAATAAGGAGACAGAGATTAAAACATGTGTGTGAGAGAGAGTGGTGGAGAGGGAGAGAGAAACAAAAGATATATAGATAGAAAGAAAGAGAGAGAGAGGGGGGAGAGAGAGAGAGAGAGAGAGAGAGAGAGAGAGAGAGAGAGAGAGATTAAAATGGTTTATGAGAAAGAGAGAGTGGTGGAGAGAGAGAGAAATATGTGTGAGAGAGAGATTAAAACAGGTGTAAGATAGAGTGGTGGACAGACAGACAGAGAGAGAGAGATATTAAAACGGGTGCAGGAGAGAGAAAATGAGAGAGAGAGAGAGAGAGAAATATGAATATGAATGCATGAGAGAAGGTGGCGGAGAGAGAAAAAAAATATTAAAACGGTGCATGAGAGATAGTGGTGGAAGAGAGAAAAACGAGAGATAATATATTAAAATGGGTATATGAGAAAGAGTACTGGAGAGAGAGAGAGATGACAGAGAGAGAGAGAGAGTGAGAGAGAGAGATATATATTTAAATCGGTGTCTGAGAGAGAATGATGGAGAGAGAGAAGGCAGAGAGAACGAAAGAAGAGAGAGAGAGAATGGAAGAGAGGGAGAAAATAGTTTTCATTAGATTAGAGTCTAGAATGAATTTATAATAAAAGGATTTTGTTGGTCTCCTGGAACAAAATAAAGGGATTCCGTTGGTACGTCTCATGGAACAAAATATGCCTTCCTAAAAGTCTTGGAGGTATAGGCCTCCGTAAGGTGGAAGCTATGGATGGTGCTTATATACCTTAGCTTACTTGGAAATTTCTGTAGGGCCCGGCGCTTTGGGTTGACATAATCAGATCTAAATATCCGTTAACTACTGATTTCTTTGAACGAACTGTGCCAGAAAGCTATTCGTAGAAACTATAATATATTTAAAAAAGGCCTTCGCAGGGTCGTGGGTAATCGTCATTCCATTAATTTCTGGACAGATAACCGGTGTGACTCTGTTCCTCTTCTCTACCTTAACAACATCTCCAAAACTGAAACTATAGATTTGAATCTTAAGGTCTCCCACTTTGTTAAACATGATAAAACGTGGGAATATGATCTTCTGAGATCGTTGGTCAATCAATGGCTTGACCTCACTTACTAACTCTGAGGATGTTTGCTGTTGGGGCCTCTCAAGCTCTGGTAATTTCACCACAAAGTCAGCAACTTGGCTAGCTCATGGGGTTGATCCCAGTGCCACTCCTTAGGCATACCGCTGGATTTGGAACCTGAACATTCAGCCTAAGCTAAAAACATTTCTTTGGCTGATCTGTCATAATGCCATACCATCAAGAGGTAACCTTTTTCATAGGGGCATCACCCTTGAGACGAGTTGTCCGACGTACAACCACCCATTTGTAGACCAAAATCATATCTTCCTAAATTGTGAATCAGCTAAGGTTGTTTGGGAGCTAGCTCTCAACCATAATTAGATTCCTGAAATCCCAACAATGTCTAACGCTAGTATTCTGGATCTCTCAGATTATCATCATCAAAAGCATTCATCAAGTCTCGACAGAATAGTTGCTCTCTTGTGGAGTATTTGGAGGGTCTGTGACGAGCTTTCCTTCCATAACAAACGACCGAATCCAATTGGTACCCTCATTAGGGCCAGAAAAGCGAATGCAGAATGGAGAATTAGACACAGGCTGGATAATTTTCCCCATGATCGTTGGTGGTATCAAAAGTCCGCATGTCCTTCCCAGAATTCCCTACGGGTCTCCTGGAGAGCTCTGTATCCCAATGTGTCAAAGCTTAATTTCGACGGGACAAAAACCAATTCAACTGCAGCGCGGGGGGGGGGGGGTGGGGGGTTCGTGTTACGTGATTAGAGGGGAATCTATATGTTCTGTCAAGCATTCAACCTCGAGAAAGCTTCTATCCTGACAGCCAAAGCGACTGCAATGCGTAACGAAATTAAAGAAGCTTTGTTGAGAGGAGTTTCCAAGATTATTGTGGAGGGGGATAATAGAATTGTCATACAAGCGGTTCACGAGAGTTGCGAGATTCCTTGGTCCATAAGCAAGCTTGTGGAGGACATTCGCTACATGATCCAACATTTTGAATACTCTTCCGTTCATCATATTTATAGGGAGCCTAACAAAGCGACATGTTGGCTCGCTAAGGCTGGTCTTAATCACACCATTTTGAAATGTGATGACATTGTCTTGAACCGTGAGCTTTCTTGTATCATGTTAAAACATATGTTAGGTCGAACCCTTGAGAGAAGGGTGACCTAATTCATTGTACTTACCCTCTTTTTTTTAAAAAAAAAAGAAATTAATTTACAAAGAGGTGGGAGAAAATCATTTTCTTAAAAAATTGTATTCTCTATTTTCCGGTCACCTAACACCGCAAAATGGGAAAATCATTATTCATACCAACCAAACAAACCGTAACTATAAATTTGCTCTAGACTTCACGAAAATTAGATGAAATACCATTATAAAAAAATCCTCATTTATTCATTTCAAATATTTTATGTACTCCTCATCTTTCCTTTGTTTGAAATGTGAACTTTTAACTGATGTAAACTGCTAATTGTTAGGGGTGGGCGCGGATTGGATAACCGATCCGAGCATAAAAATGGATCGGATAACCGGAAAGTCGGATAGTCAATATCCCGATCCGTATTTGATCCATAAATTACGGATAACCGCATTTTTGGTTAACCAGATTGTCGGATATATAAATTTCGTGATCCATATCTGATCCAAAAGTCACGATTAACCGAGTTTTTGGATCGGATAACAGATTATCCACGAGGCAGTGGGCAAGACGAGAAACAGAAAAACACAAACACAATGACATTGTGTATTTTAAGGGTGAAGACTGCAGAGACGTTGGACTTGAGAGACTAAAGGAATAAATAGGCTGCCTAGGAATTGTACTGGGAAAAAATAAATGGCGTGCAAAACTGTAAATAGGAGTCTGTTGAAAAAGTCAGATTTTCGGATTTTCGAACCGATATCCAAGATTTTTATTTTTTGATCCGTATCTAATCTGTGATCCGAAGAAAAATAACGGATCGGATATCCGATCCAAAAAAATTAAAAATTATCCGCTAATTATCCGTTTTTTCGGATCGGATTTTCGGATAATTAGATTGGATATTGGATTATGGATATTGTGCCCACCCCTACTAATTGTAGAACCCATCCTGCAGATCAAACGTTCTTTGCCGGACAACATCATAACATCCTCGTTGGAACTACAACAGAGGACCTCCGCCTGGAGTTTTGATTGAAAGCACAAAACTGCGAACCTAATCAGGGAAGTATCTTCACCTTGTTTCCTTCAATCTTCTATTATGTAAATATCCCATAATAATCCTTCTCTTCTATTTCACAGAACAAAGAAAGAAAAGCCTTGAACGAAACCTTCTAAGAATGTGCTGATTGAGGATCGACATAAACAAGGAAAGGATCCACAAACCAAAAGGAAGCTCTACTCAGAGCCGTTGCAGCGTAAAAAGAAAGGAATTAAGAAAGATGAGTATAAAAATACTTAACCAAACTGTTGTGAAGATTATTTGATTCCATGCAAGAAAAATCGAAATGTAAGAAATTTTGAGTGAGAAAATTCCTGATTGTAACCACTTGTGATAAGTGGCGGGTTGAGTTGTAACCAGAGTGTGCTCTGGTGAGATCATTAAATCTTTCTGTAACTGAAAAATGAGTGAAACGTTCTTCAGTGAGCGCTTGCTTCACCCATCATTTGGTGAGGAAGATTTATAGGATCCATATCTGGGATCCTTCTTTGTAAGCGGAAGCTGAGGACATAACGATCTCTACTCTGCCGAGTGTTCTATCTTCTTCTCTCTTTAAATCCTCAATTTCTGGATTCAATAAAATAGCAAAGTTTTTGGTTTCATTTAAGTGTGCTTTAACTTCAACTGATATTAATTTGTTAATGTCCATAGTGTTTTAGTGAAGAATTTTTTTATAACCCTATTC
This sequence comes from Portulaca oleracea, assembly GCA_029582165.1. Taxonomy (NCBI): domain Eukaryota; kingdom Viridiplantae; phylum Streptophyta; class Magnoliopsida; order Caryophyllales; family Portulacaceae; genus Portulaca; species Portulaca oleracea. The sequence continues at coordinate 40,632,058 of CM055872.1, read as the reverse complement.
ACCTCCCCCCCCTCTAGGATTCTTTCACTAATGACATTTAAGATTAAATCACTTTAACTTTTTTCATCACCCACTTTAAAAAATATATCAAACTAGGCTATAATGCAGGCCTTTACATAAACAAATGTAAATTGTAAATTAAAAATAAGGTAAATAACTAATAGAAATTATATAGAATTAGTAAGGAGGCATATTTCGAAAGGTCATTAAATATTTTTTTAAAATCAACTAATTTTCCAGTAATTTTCTCTATAATCGATCAACCTAGAAAACTAATTAAAATCGTTGATAATAAACAATCAATACAAACAACTAACAACTGTTTAGCAAGCATGACTTGCCTACTTAAGGCCTAACACTATAGTGGGCAACTACTAATGTCATGGGCAAATATCTATTTATGTAGTGGATATTAATTTAAGTTCTCGAACCTGGAATCATGTCACCATTGCTCTAACACATGGTATCGTATAACTAATCACTTCTTGGAATTTGGTTGAATCCGCTTTGATACCAGTTGTAGCTGAAGGCTTTTATGTGTGGTGATCGAATGCTTTAAGAGCTTTGTTATGGTCACCTTTGCACCCTAATTATGACACCTTTGTATTCCACAGAAGAGAGAAAGGTTTAGAGAGGGTATGTTCTATAAATTGATCAAACCATGCATTGTGATGGCTGAAATACCCCGACCCAAAAGTAAAGGGCCCTATTAGTATTATTATTTATTTATTTAGCCCGTTTATAATTTTTGAAGGAGACTTAAACCCTAAACCTAAACCTCCTATTTATATAGTCGTTGTGGGACAATTTTATGCCTTCCGCCTCATTCAACTAAATAAATGGAGTCGTCCTAGGTATTGTCTGACTTGTGGAGTTTGGCATTTTCGGGTAGCAGTTCAGGTAAGTGGTGTGATACTCTTTTAGTCTTCCTTTATGCCCAAAATATTATTCTGTAAGTTCTTTTCCATAAGTTAATTTTAGTAAATCGGGTTGGCATGCTATTGTTTATATATATTATTTTTTGGTTATATTTATGTCCGAAAGATTTGACCGACTCCGTATTGATTCATATGTTTACTAAGTGAAGTCTTTCGATGTTAGTTTTGTAAGTTACGTTCGTATTTTGACATATATTTAATATTGAAACTCTTGATAATAGTTTTAATTAATATTTGCAATTATTGTTACTAAGTTGTTTCCGTATTTATACGTGTGTTTACAAAATACTCCTTTGACGTTAATTTTATAAATTGTAGTTACTTTTGTCTTTTATACACCAAGTGAGGTTTTGTGACATTTTGATACTGTATTTGTAAAGTATTCGGTTCGAATAGTAGTTTTGGTATTTAAATTATTTGAACCTTCCGTCTCTAAGTGAAATTTGTTGGTTTAGTTTATTGTTATTTGAAATTTCTTGACTGGGTATTGTCTGTACATTTTGATGTTCAAGTTACTGGTTTTGTTTTCGGGTTATGTCTTCTGCCTTAGCCAGTTAAGGTATGCACTGGACCTGTCGATCGACTTGTATGCTCACTATTATGTATTCTGATCTGTGTATGTGTTCCGTTGGGCCCAATTCTTCGTTGCCCCGCCACTGGGTCAATAGTGGTCTCTGTTGCCCATGCCGCTGGGCTAGTAGCGGCTGTCTGTTGCCCATGCCACTAGGCTAGTAGTGGCCTTAGCCCCAAAGTGCGTTTTGTGATTCCGATTGCTAAGTTTTGATATGTATTGTGCTTTTCAACGGTAAATAAATATTATTGTGTATTTCGGGAAGTTTTGAGCTAAGTAAAGTGTTTTCAAAACCAAGTCATGTTTTATTGATGTATTTATTAACTCTAACCCAGTCTATGTTTTACTCGCATGTCAAACCCAGCTAAGGGGGTGTTATGCTACTTACTGGGCTTTCGAGCTCATCCTTTCATCTTCCTATTTTTTTCCAGGTTTGATTCATGACTTCTTGGTGGTATCTGAGTTACCTATGATATTGGAGTAGCCCAAGGAAGCGTAGTGGGCTAGGATTTTGATTAGTACTTGCATCTTCTATTATTTATGTTCAATGGTTCATTAAAGTCGTAAGTCTTGTCACAATTTGTTATACCTTCCGCTGTATAGTAAAGTATCCTTCTTAGTTGGCTATTCGATCAAGTACTCTATTCTAAGTTAAGTCTGTTTTTGTATCTTGGGTTTATTTCCGTCTTTTGAGCCTTGCATGCTTGTAGGTACTTGCCCTACAGGTGTGCGGCGTCTGTCATACCCTGAGTTCGGGGCGTGACAATTGCAATCACTTTTGTACTCCCTTTTTCTCATAATGGATTTTATCTGGTTGTTGCCACCCATGGATTTTTCTTTGAGTAGAACAAATCGTGGAAACTTTTCAATGGTTTCCTCAAGAAATTCGATTATATGTATGACGCTGCTTGGATGAAGGATAAGAAGGAGAAGAAGGACGCCATCAAAAGTTGGGATGATCTTGAGGAGAGAGCCTTATCAACCATTTAACTGTGTTTGGCTTCGAACATGCTTCAGAAGGTTCTTAACATGAAGACATAAGTTGATTTGGAATAAGTTGGAACAACTTTAAATGACGAAGAGCAACACCAATATAATCCGCATGAAGAAATAACTCTATTCTTTTAAGATAGCCGAAGGAGTAATACTTGTGAAAAGACATGTAAAGGGGGGGTTCCAAGAGTACAAGACTTTAACAACATGTTAGTCAGTCTTCTTGGCGCAACCATGGTCAAGACATAAAAACAGGGGTTGAAGGACGAAAAATAAAGAAGATAATACAAAGAGTTTTAGCCGATGTTAACCCTTCCAAATAGGGGTATGTCACGCGACCTAAGCTTCTCTTTACTTAGAATTTCGAACCATTTCACTTCTTGTTCACTTAGGAAATACAGCTACATCCTCAATCTCGACTTCCTTAAGTATCTCCAAGACAAGCTTATAAAATATTTAATCAAGGAGACACGTCCCCCTTGATCTAAAACTCAATTAAGGCAACACCCTTGATCTACAACTCACTAAGCATTAACGATGTTTATCTACCCAAGTGAGTTTCCCAACACTTAGCCCAAAATAACTTCACTTTGATGTGGAGTAGTTTCAGGAAGGGTGACCTCCAAGGAAATTTTCCCCGGTAGTGTGTGAGCGAGAATAACAATTTCCTTAAAGGCCCTATTTGAGCACAATTTTTATTTGAATAACTACCCATTTTCCGCTACCTAGTTAAGCCGCTATCCGCTATATAAACTGTTATTCGCTATCTCAACTACTATTTTTGTCAAATATGGCCTTTAAGGAAAATATTAAAGTAATATAATTGAGAAGGTAGGATTTGAAAGGGAAAGAACTAATCTTTAAGATTGTACTCAGTAATAATATTTGGAGCAACACTTAATTTTGATTAGCTTGGAGCAATACTTAAATTTTGATTAGTTGAAACTCTAAGGGTTGTTTGTATGTTGGCCTATCGGATGGCTTTTTTGTTTTAAAAAAATCATTATTCAAGAGATTTTTAGTTGTTTGACTAAGTTAATTCAAAATAATCAATTTGATGTTTGGTAAATAAACTTTTCAACTACTGTTTTTGACCCAAAAACCAATTTATAATAAGCCAACACGAGTAACCTATTAAAAAAGGGCATCTTTTTGTTTATTAAATTATAAATTTGCTCAAAAGTCAATTATAAATTATAAAGGGCATTTTCAACTACTTGTTTTGACTCAAAAACCAATTTTCATTTACAATAAGCCACTGCAACAAAAACGGTCTGCGGTGATCGTTTATATCGATTGCCGCGGGCCTCTATCGGTCACTGGAGAGGGCAGACGATCGATATCAGCGATCGATAGCTATCGGTCGCTGCATATTAGTCGTTTGCCAACCAGGGCGACCGATATGCATCGGTCACTACCTTTGCGACGGATATCAGAATCAGCGACTGATACAGGCTATCGGTCGCACATTTAGCGACCGATAGCGTATCAGTCGCCAAGTATCATTCGCTGATTTTAATTTTTTTTTGAAATGTTCAAGATTGGGGGTAGTATAGTTTATAATCATGTTGTGTTGCTGCAACCGATAGGTATCGGTTGCCAGATTCGGTCGCCGTAGCCGTTTCGTGTTGTAGTGAGCCAAGACGAATAACCTAGTGAAAAGGGATTTTTTTGTTTATTAACGGTGTGTTTGGTGCAAAGAAAAACTTTTTCTAAGAAATGGTTATCCTTGTAAAATGATTTTCTTAGAAAATGAATCTTCATTTGATAATTTCCTGCGTTTGGTACATATGAAAATGATTTTTCTGGAAAATGATTTTTACATGTTTGACAATAAGGAGACAGAGATTAAAATGTGTGCAAGAGAGAGACTGGTGGAGAGGAAGAGAGAAAAAGAATAGATAGATAGATAGATAGATAGATAGATAGATAGATAGATAGATAGATAGATAGATAGATAGATAGATAGATAGATAGATAGATAGATAGAAATATAGAGAAAGAGAGGAGAGAGAGAGAGAGAGAGAGAGAGAGAGAGAGAGAGAGAAATATTAAAAAGGGTGTATGAGAAAGAGAGAGTGGTGGAGAGAGAGATTAAAACAAGTGCAAGAAAGAGTGGTGGAGGGAGAGAGAGAGAGACAAAGAAAGAGACAAAAATAATAAAATGGGTGCAAGAGAGAGAAAACGAGAGAGAGAGAGAGAAATATTAATGTGACTGCATGAGAGAGAGTGGCGGACAGAGAAAAAAATTTATTAAAACGGTGCAGGAGAGAGAGAGAGAGAGAGAGAGAGAGAGAGAGAGAGAGAGAGAGAAGATATTAAGATGGGTATATATGAGAGAGAGTACTAGAGAGAGAGAGAGAGAGAGTATGGAAGAGAGGGAGAAAATAGTTTTCATTAGGTTAGAGTCTAGAAATGAATTTATAATAAAAGGATTTCGTTGGTCTCCCGGAACAAAATAAAGGGATTCCGTTGGTCTCATGGAACAAAATATGCCTTCCTAAAAGTCTTGGAGGTCTAGGCCTCCGTAAGGTGGAAGCTATGAACAGTGCTTATATACCTTAGCTTACTTGGAAATATCTGTAGGGCTCGAGGCTTTGGGTTGACATAATCAGATCCAAATATCCGTTAACTATCGATTTCTTTGAACGAACTATGCCTTGAAAGCTATTCGTAGAAACTGGAATATATTTAAAAAAGGCCTTCGCTGGGTCGTGGGTAATGGTCATTCCATTAATTTCTAGACAGATAACTAGTGTGACTCTGTTCCTCTTCTCTACCTTAACAACATCTCCGAAACTGAAACTATAGATATGAATCTTAAGGTCTCCCACTTTATTAAACAGGTTAAAACATGGAAATTTGATCATCTGAGATTGTTGGTCAATCAACGCTTGCTTGACCTCATAAAAGTTATTCCCATTTCTCTTACTAACTCTGAGGATGTTTGCCGTTGGGGCTTCTCAAGCTCTGGTAATTTCACCACAAAGTCAGCAACTTGGCTAGCTCATGGGGTTAATCCCAGTTCCACTCCTTAGGCGTACCGCTGGATTTGGAACTTGAACATTCAGCCTAAGCTAAAAACTTTTCTTTGGTTGATCTTTCATAATGCCATACCCTCAAGAGGTAACCTTTCTCATAGGGGCATCACCCTTGAGACGACTTGTCCGACGTACAACCACCCATTTGAAGACCAAGATCATATCTTCCTAAATTGTGAATCGGCTAAGGTTGTTTGGGAGCTAGCTCTCAACCATAACTGGATTCCTGAAATCCCAACAATGTCTAACGCTAGTATTCTGGATATTCTCTCGGATTATTGTCATCAAAAGCATTCATCAAATCTCGACAGAATAGTTGCTCTCTTGTGGAGTATTTGGAGGGCCTGTGACGAGCTTTCCTTTCGTAACAAACGACCGAATCCAATTAGTACCCTCATTAGGGCCAAAAAAGCGAATGCAGAATGGAGAATTAGACACAGGCTGGATAATTTCCCCCATGATCGTTGGTGGTATCAAAAGTCCACATGTCCTTCCCAGGGTTCCCTATGGGTCTCCTGGAGAGCTCCGCCTCCCAACGTGTCAAAGCTTAATTTCGACGGGACAAAAACCAATCCAACTGCAGCTGGGGGGGGGGGGGGGGTTCGTGGTACGTGATTAGAGGGGAATCTGTATGTTCTGTCAAGCATTCAACCTCGAGAAAGTCTCTATCCTGGCAGCCGCAGCGACTGCAATGCATACAAAATTAAAGAAGCTTTGTTGACAGGAGTTTCCAAGATTATTGTGGAGGGGGATAATATAATTGTCATAGAAGCGGTTCACGAGAGTTGCGAGATTCCTTGGTCCATAAGCAGGCTTGTGGAGGACATCCGCTACATGCTCAACATTTTGAATACTCTTCCATTCATCATATTTATAGGGAGCCTAACAAAGCAACATATTGGCTCGCTAAGGCTGGTCTTAATCACACCATTTTGAAATGTGATGACATTGTCTTGAACCGTGAGCTTTCTTGTATCATGTTAAAAGATATGTTAGGTCGAACCCTTGAGAGAAGGGTGACCTAATTCATTGTACTTACCCTTTTTATAAAAAAAAAAAGAATTTATTTACAAAGAGGTGGGAGAAAATCATTTTATTGAAAAATTGTATTCTCTATTTTCCGGTCACCTAACACCGCAAAATGGGAAAATCATTTTTTATACCAACCAATCACACCGTAACTATAAATTTGCTCAAGACTTCACGAAAATTAGATGAACTACCATTATAAAATAATCCTCATTTATTCATTTCAAATATTTTACGTACTCCTCATCTTTCCTTTGTTTGAAATGTGAACTTTTAACTGGTATATGTAAACTCCTAATTGTAGATCCCATCCTGCAGATCAAACGTTCTCTGCCGCACAACATCATAACGTCCTCATTGGAACTGCCACAGAGGACCTCCGCTTGGAGTTTTGATTGAAAGCGCAAAACTGCGAACCAAATCAGGGAAGTATCTTCACCTTGGTTCTTTCAATCTTCTATTCAGTAAATATCCCAGAATAATCATTCTCTTCTATTTCACCGAACAAAGAAAGAAAAGCCTTGAACGAAACCTTCCAAGAATGTGCTGATTGAGGCCTCGACATAAACAAAGAAAGGATCCACAAACCAAAAGGAAGCTCTACTCAGAGCCGTTGTAGCGCAAAAAGGAAAGGAATTAAGAAAGATGAGTATAAAAATACTTAACCAAACTGCTGTGAAGATTATTTGATTTCAAGCAAGAAAAATCGAAGTGTAGGAAATTTTGAGTGAGAAAATCTTGAGTGTAACCACTTGTGATAAGTGGCGAGTTGAGTTGTAATCAGAGTGTGCTCTGGTGAGGTCATTAAATCTTTCTGTAACTGAAAAATGAGTGAAACGTTCTTCAGTAAGTGCTTGCTTCACCCATCATTTGGTGAGGAAGATTTATAGGATCCATAATCTTAGATCCTTTTTTGTAAGATGAAGCTGAGGACCTCACGATCTCTACTCAGCCAAGTGTTCTATCCTCTTCTCTCTTTAAGTCCTCAATTTCTAGATTCAATAAAATAACAAAGTTTTTGGTTTCATTTAGGTGTGCTTTAACTTCAACTGATATTAATTTGTTAATGTCCTTAGTGTTTTAGTGAAGAATTTTTTTATAACCTTATTCACCTCCCCCATCTAGGATTCTTTCACTAATGACATTTAAGATTAAACCACTTTAACTTTTTTCATCACCCACTTTAAAAGATATATCAAACTAGGCTATAATGCATACCTATACATACACAAATATAAATTGAAAACTAAAAATAAGGTAAATAACTAATAGAAATTATGTAGAATTAGTAAGGAGGCATATTTCGAAATCTCATTAAATGTTTTTTAGAATCAATTAATTTTCCAATAATTTTCTCTATAATCGTTCAATCTAGAAAACTAACTAAAATCGTTAATGATAAACAATCAATATAAACAACTAACAACTGTTTAGCAAGCATGAATTGACTACTTAAGGCCTAACACTATGGTTGGCAACTACTAATGTCATGGGCGAATATCTATTTATGTAGTGGATAGTAATTTAAGTCTCGAACCTGCAATCATGTCACCATTGCTCTAACACATGGGATTGTATAACCAATCACTTCCTTGAATTTGGCTGAATCCGCTTTGATACCACTTGTAGATGAAGGCTTTTATGTGTGGTGAGTGCTTTGAGAGCTTTGTTATGGTCACCTTTGCACCCTAATTATCACACCTTTGTATTCCACAAAAGAGAGAAAGGTTTAGAGAGGGTTTGTTCTATAAATTGATCAAACCATGCATTGTGATTGCAATCACTTTTGTACTCCCTTTTTCTCATAATGGATTTTATCTGGCTGTTGCCACTCATGGATTTTTCTTTGAGTAGAACAGATCGTGGAGAGTTTTCAATGGTTTCCTCAAGAAAGTTGATTCTATGTATGACGCAGCTTGGATGAAGGATATGAAGGAGAAGGACGCCATCAAAAATTGGGATGATCTTGAGGAGAGAGCCTTATCAACCATTTAATTGTGTTTGGCTTCGAACATGCTTCAGGATGTTCTTGGAATGAAGACATCAGTTGATTTGGAATAAGTTGGAACAACTCTAATGACGAAGAGCATCACCAATATAATCCGCATGAAGAACAACTCTATTCTTTTAAGATAGCCGAAGGAGTAATACTTGTGAAAAGACTTGTAAAGGGGGGAGGGGTTTCAAAGACTACAAGACTTTAACAACATGTTAGTCAATCTTCTTGGCGCAGCCAAGGTCAAGACATAAAAACAGGGGTTGAAGGACAAAAAATAAAAAAGATAATACACAGAGTTTTAGCTGATGTTCACCCTTCCAAATAGGGGTATGTCACGCGACCTAAGCTTCTCTTTACTTAGAATTTCGAACCATTTCACTTCTTGTTCACTTAAGAAATACAACTACATCCTCAATATCGGTTTCCTTAAGTACCTCCAAGACAAGCTTATAAAATATTCAATCAAGGAGACACGTCCCCTTGATCTACAACTTAATCAAGGCAACAACCTTGATCGACAACTCACTAAGCATTAACGATGCTTATCTACCCAAGTGAGTTTCCCAACACTTAGCCCAAAATGACTTCACTTTGATGTGGAGTAGTTTCAGGATGGGTGACCTCCTAGGAAATTTTCCCCGATAGTGTGTGAGCAAGAATGAAACACGTTGGAAAGACTCGTGGTGATTTGTGGGGCCCGTCAACGATCAATAAAGCAGTTCTCAGTAATATCCGTGACTCGGGAGGGGTCGGGGCGTTACAAATGGTATTAGAGTCGACCCGCGATTGTGAGAAGCGCAAGTGGACGGGAGATCCATGGGCAGCCATCTAATGGAGCAAAGATTCTGGATTGGATTAAGGCACAACGAGGACGTTGTGCGCTTAAGTGGGGGTGACAGTAACACCCCGGTATATGATTAAGTGTTGCTTAAAGGGATTGAGATGACTACTTATATCACCAAGGTGCACCTTCTTTCAAGGTAGCTTAATCGTTGGGAACTCTTTAGTTAAACGTGCTTGGTTGGGAGTAGTTTCAGGATGTGTGACCTTCTGGAAAGTACCCAGGCAGCGTGTGAGCGAGGACGAAACACGTTGGAAAGACTTTTGGTGATTTATGGGGTCAGTCAACGATCTGTAAAGTAGTTCTCAGTAATGTCCGTGACCCGAAAAGGGTCGAGGCGTTATAAGATTTGTGCCATCGCCATCATCAGCATCATTGTCAACATCGGTATATTTGTCGTCAAGCGTTCATAACGAGATGAGCTTATCATCATCATGTGCCAGCCATCGGGCATTCATAGTACAACGACATATCAGCAAGATCATCCAGACTACTTTGATCATCGTCTTATTAAGATTCGATTAAAGTGGGAGCTATCTGTAGACATCAAATTTTGTACCGGTATCTTTAGTGTAATTATTGTAAACTTAACTGACCTAAATAACGCTCAGCCTGGATCCTCTAACTCCACAAAATACCTTATTCTCATTTATTTCTAATCCTCTCACGTAAGATTCATCATTCGCCTTCATTCCCCCTTTAAAAGCCTAATTCTACCCTTCCTACATATAAAGATCCACTTTTTTTTAACACCAGTGTTTCCATAGATCTCCGATGTCCTTAAGATTCGGTGAGCTTAAAGTCACTATGTATGTTTTCTAACACCTTTTGAATCAACCATGACGACGTTAATGTCTTGATCCAGTCTCAATAAGTATAAAATTGAACTAACAACTATTATTGAAATTTTTGTAGGTTGACACTTGTCATGGACACCAATTAAATTCTATTTCAAGGCATCAAAACAATTTGATCATATATTTTTGATCCAACTCTGTGACTCTGTTTTTCTTATATTTTATTTTTACTTTTTTTGAGAGGTATATATCTCATTTATTGAACTCAATCTAAATTTATTTACTTTTACCCCTATTATAATTAAGAATTTTTATGATTTTGCATCAACTTATTTCAACTTTTTACCCAACTATACCTTATTCCTATAAAGGTACATGGAAGTACGGAACAAGCCCTAAAGAAGAATAGATCCAATAATGTAGAGCTCGTTTGCATTATAAAAGACAATATCTAACGTGTTATTTGTTAGCAATAGGTTTCTACTACGGAAAGAGAAAGCTTCCACTCCTAAAATTTGGCATGAATTTGTGTCGCTACATTTATCAAGTGCTACTTTGTTAGACCCACAAAAAAAACTTGCCATTTGATAAAAAGGAAAAGAAAAAGAAATGTAAAGAAAAGAAGATGAACAAGACATCAAAATATGACATGACACCAACTCCATACATGTAGTAGTGTATAGTTCAAACTCTTTAATTGACCATGTATTATTGCAATTCAGATTCAGACACTAGTTCAATTAATTGCATTGCAACTTTCTATGGATCTCCTCATTTCTTTTGACCTAAAAAGATCTAAGGATTGGTGATACGACACACACTCATATTGTATCATTTTTGTAACAACTAGACAAATAATACTGAAAGTTTTGTGCTTCACAAAATGATAAACAAAAGCTCTAAAACTCCTCATTACTAATTTATTTCTCTTGTAGGCAAGCATATATATATATATATATATATAGGTCTAACTCAGCGGCAGGGCGAGGGATATAGGTCTATGATAGGTTTCGAAACCTCGACCAGCGTTTCCACTTCATCCCCCTAACCAACTGAGCTACACGACGTTGGTGAATATATATATATATATATATATATATATATATATATATATATATATATATCTATATATATATATATATATATATATATATATATAAACAAAAGCTCGACCATTGCTTTCCACTTCATCCCCTAACCGAAATACACACGACGTTGGGGATATATATATATATATATATATATATATATATATATATATATATATATATATATATATACACACACACACACACTCTCACATTTATATTTTACAATTTGTAATTGTCATTTTGGCAAATTTGAGTATATAGATGTTATATAGACAACTCAGAATAGCATACATTATTCAATTCTTAGGAGCACGATGCAAGATTTGGCATTTGCTTGATTTTTAAACTTTTTCATCAATAATGGAGTGCACAAAGGGAGAACCAAACCGAGTCATTAAATCATTTGCTTGATTTGGCTTTTCTTAAATCATTAAACCGAGTCATTAAATCATCTGCAAGGGATATACCATGCTAGTTAATCATTATTACATGCACCAATTAATTGAATGGATACTCATATGATAAACATCTTTTCCAAATCATACAACTTTGGGTAACAAGGTCCTTGTCTATAGTTATGGTGAGACTTTTTGACATTCTTTAAAGAATTTAAAATTAAATGACGATCAGTAAATCATATGAGATGTTTTGGAGAGCTTTTTTTTTAAAAAAATATGTATTCAAAATATGTATGTAGTGTAACTAAAAGTTTTTGATTAATGATTTTTTTTGTCATTTTAGACAACAGTTATCAATAACCCTCATATTTATAAAAAAAAATCTCTATAAAAATGACTGTTTTTCAATGGTGAAATGATTTCACACTAGACATATCATTTTTTTATAATCAACTTACTTTTGGAAATATAAAAGGGAGTCCACTCAGCAAGTTGATTTGAGGCAGAGATAGAGTGAGTGACGCAAGTCACTTTGCATTAGAGAATCAAATCCAATGGAATCTTTATTCTAACCACATTATCAAACTTGTCATTTCATACATGCCAGCAGGTTACTAAGAACCTATTTTTTTTTATGCGGTATTATGTGGTATGGTGTGGTGAAATTATGGTAGGTTATGGTGTAATTTGGCGGGTTATTGGTATGTTGTGGTGAGTTTTTTTTGTATATATATATATAAATATTGTATTAGTAATTGTGAAAAAATAATTTGGTTGTGGTAAATTGTGATAGAATGATATTTTGTGGTGGATTATGACAAACTACGGTAGGTTGTGGCACCGCAATTTACCAATCCCAAAAGAGAACAGGGGCCTAAATCTCTAACCTAAACGTAAAGTTCTCCATCAGGTCAGGCAATCCCAAACAGGTGGAACTTGGAAGCATATTCTTTTTCTTTTTTACATATAAATATATGAATATCAAATTAAACTTTAAATAAAAGATAATTTAATTGTATGGTATCAACATTTGATTGGGGTTTTTTTTCATTTTTGACCCCGAAGCATAGGGGTATTTATTTTCTGGTCCCAAAGTTTTCATTGTTTATTTTTTGGACCCTAAAATTTATGGATTGAATAAAAAAAGGACCTTAAATTTTGTAAGTTGAAAAAAAGACCCCTTTACTATTTTTCTTTTTCTTCCTATGTTTTAATTTATCTCCCGATTAGCGCTAAACTTCTGGACTAAGGTTAAAACTAATATTAAAGTTGTAATACACCTCTCTTATTCATCTCAGAACTACTTAGACTCTGGATACTTTAGGGTCTAATTCGTTCCGACATGAATAAGAGAGGTGTATTATGACTTCAATATCGATAAGTTTTTACTTTACTCTTGAAGTTTGACGCTAATCGAGAGATAAATTCAAACATGAAAAGAAAAAGAAAAACAGTCAACGGACCTTTTTTTCAACCTACAAACTTTAAGGTCCTTTTTTATTCAACCCATAAACTTTAGGGTCCAAAAAATAAACAATGAAAACCGTGCGACCAGAAAATAAATACCCCTATACTTCGGGGTCCAAAATGCAAAAAACCCCATTTGATTGTGTGTGATTAATCATAATTATATTACATGTCTTATCCTTGTTTGAAAGCTGTATTATTGTTTACTAAATTGACAAAAAATGATGTAATATGATTTTACCATACCACATATGAATTATATAAAATTATGCTTTCATTTATAATTTTTAAAGTTTGTAAAATATATATATAATATGTCTAATTGATAAGTTGAATCGATTAGATTTCAGTTATATTTGTTGGCTTAGTCAACTAATATTAAGCGGTTGCGGTTAATAATATGTTGATCAGATATATTGACCGAAAATATTGATGGTAAGAATAATATGCATATTAGTTTGGCAAAAAGAAAAAAATTATTACTCATTTATTTCATATTAATTATTATATTTGGAAATTGTACAATCAAACTTAAAATTTTTTTACTATAAGTTTCTCAATATAAAATATTACTCTTTTATTTCATATTAATTGTCATATATAAGAAATTATCAATTAAAGAATGACATTGACAACCATAACAATCAATGAAATGACAATTAGGCCCCGTTCTTTTATACGGTTGGTTGCGGTGTGGTAATAGTGCGGTACAGTGGAACTTGAAAAAGTGTGGTGAGTTGTAGTGAAAGTTGTGGTTGGTTAAGAGACAGAATATGAAAAGTAGAGGAGAAAAATGAGGAGAAAAAAAAAAGAAAAAATATATTGGTAATAATTATAGTATGATGTGGTGAAATGTACTACAATACGGTGTGATACCACACCCCAGCCTACCCCAGTACCCCATAAGCCTTAATATAGAATGGGGGAGTATATCATATCAAGATGTGTTTGACCCACATTTGTTAGAAATCTGAGTGCTGACCGCCACTAGCTATCTATGATTGGTGGTGTAATTAATAAGCCAATTTTTCATTCTTTCCTTCTTTTTCATACGTTGGATTTTGCTAATAATTTTGAGAAATGGTTGTTACAAAAACCATTATTACAAAGAAGCTAAGGGAGCCTATGTGTGAGCGCAGCTAGGTTAGGGTTTCAATTTGCCAATTCAAGTTGGCCAAACTAAGAATATAAGTCAAATTTGCACCTTCATTTCTAGAAAGTATTGCAAAATTTATATGTTTTTTAGCCCTTATCTAGTTGCCTTTTGAAGTTTCCTGTTCTTTGTCAGGTTATGTTCAAATTATGTTAGTTAAGTTAAGATAAGTTAAGATAAGATAGTATATGAAAGAATAAGATATGTTTGAATTAAGTTAGTTGTTGGAATGAAATATTTTATTAGTAAAATTTGAATATTTTAGAGAAAATAAATGAAAAATATAGGTGTTGGAAAAAGTGGATTGATGTAAGACTAAAATATTTGATTTAAAAAGTTGTCTTTGGTTTGGGTACGGTGTTTTTTAGAAAGTTGGATTAGATTACGTTAGGTAAAGATAAGTTAAGTTAAGTTAAGTTAAGTTAAGTTAGGTTAAGTTAGGTTAAGTTAGTTCGGTTTAATCCAACTAAAGAACATGGCATAATTCGGCTTCTGCTATGTTTTGTAGTAGTGTTGGATCATGAGCTAAACGTTCGAGCTCGACGACTCATCTCAATTTATTATGACATGTCTTTATCCATTGTAGTTGTTGTCAACTCGACTCATCAACTAGATGATATTCATGATTAGTGTTTGAGATGTCCATAGATTGTATACAAAACATCTTTATCTAGTACAAGTAATAATACATATAGACTATTATTTGCCTATACATTATGCCAAAAATAATATTAAAAAAAACCCCAAGTCCAAATCCAATAATCTTCAGAACAAAAAAAATATGTGCCCTTGTTTGTTATCTCTATATATTTGTTAGGTGTATAACAAATTTGTAGGACATCACCATTCACAAATGACTCTATTTCTGGTCTAAAAATGCATAGAGTTATCAACATGTCCATGTCACACCCTAATGCTTACGTACCATCAACTTAATAGAATATTATACTCCAAAATTAAAAAAAAATAACGGGATAATCTCGTCAGTAATCACTAGCTAGCAAGGACAATTATTGATTAATGAAACGTCATTAGCAAAAGATGAGTTGCAAAATACTAACACTGCTGGCGTCTTCATTGTTTGCTTTATACGTACAATATATAATCAAATTATCCCTCTTGCTTAGAAAACCAAAAAAAAATTCTATAAATATTTAGGGTTATTGGATGATAATATACCGATATTTGGGAGTGTTGGATTGTAATATACCAACCTTCACTATTGAACAACAATATCATTGACTTTTATACCTAGGTGACATTGTTATACCAACATTAACTTAGAGGATGGTGAACTAGTCTCCATGAGCGCTAACGCAGCTGGTGAAGGGAAAAAAGTTGTCCCAGGCCAATAACCCCATTAAACTCTTAGTTTTTCTTACTAACACGTACACATTAAAAGACATTGGTTGGTTGTGTGTCATGTCAGTATGAAGATTTGTTCACCACCACGTTAGTCACTATGTTAGGGTCGATTTCTTTTAATGTGGGTTAGTAAAAAAAGCAGAGGGGTTAATGAGGTTACTGGTCAAAGGTCAGTTAATTTCCCTTCGCCTGTCACGTCAGAATAGAGACCATTTAACCAGTCACCACGTCCTTAGTAACTGTTGGTATAATAATATCATCTAAGTATAAATGTCAGAGATATTGTTGTCCAATAATAAAGGTCGGTATATTACAATCGAATACCCTTAAAGGTCGGTATATTGTGATCCAATATCCCAAATATTTATCAATATAAACAATGATTTATTGTATAAACTTATCATCTACCTCACTCGAGCTCGGCTGGGTTGGAATGGAAAAAGAAAAAAGAAAAAAGAAAAAAAGGAAAAAGGTTGCTTATTGTAATATTCCTTGAATTATTAAATGAGAATATTTATAAGTAGTAATTTTTTTATATTTTGCCACATAGTTGGAGGTGGCTGATGGGCCTTAATTTTTCTCGGGCCTTCAAGAAAGGGTAACTGAGTGAATTAATCACCGTCCACGTGTTAGGCCCAAAGGTTGCCGGCCCTGCACCGTCGGATTAATCTTAGAATAGATTGTGATGGTTTGAACCACAGCCGTCGGATTGATTGAATGGTCAAGGGAGGAAAGTGAGACCGAGAATAGCGGATAATTATCTACTATCACATTGTTAATGAGGTGTTTTAGAAGCATGCTGACGAGGATTATAGAGTGAAAGAGAAGGTTGTTGTTCTTGTTGCTGTTGGCAGCTAAGAATTTTGAGGAAAAGAAAATCAAAAATTAAATTAAATTCATTGAATTTGTATTCTGTTGTTTACTTAGGGTGTATTTGGTGCAAAGGAAAATGGTTTTCTAGGAAAATGGTTTTCCTTGGAAAATGATTTTCCTATAAAATGAATTTTCAATTGATATTTTCAAGTGTTTGGCACAAAGGAAAATTATTTTCCTAGAAAACCATTTTCACTTATTTGGCACATAGGAAAATGATTTTCCTGAAAAATGATTTTCACATGTTTGGCAATGAGGAAAATGGTGCATGAAACAAATATTATAACATTCCATCCTTATAATATGATTGATCTGCAATAAAATATCCAGGATACTGCAATACAAATCATTGATTTAAAAGTAACAAAGTATTCACATGCCTGCTTAAACTTTGAACAGTTGACAATCAAACTTCCAGATTATCTCGCCCTATAGATCTTGAGGAGATCATTCCACAATCACTAAAAGCAACAGTATTCACAGGACTACTTCAACTTTGAAAATCCATATCCAGATTAATTTCGAACACAGTGAAAGCATCATATGTTACTCAAAAGCTTTCTTCGAACATCTTAAACATAAATTTCCTAATGCATATGCAAAATCAAGCAAATGTAAATTAATTAAATGTCATCCCTAAAGTTCTCGAGCCACATCTTCCTAAGCTCATCACTTTTTGTGAGGAAGGCTCTAGCTTTGTTCTCATTGTCCACGAGATGATCAAAAGCCTTCCCCAAAAGTCTTTTCTCGAACCCTTCAATCTTCATCACTTCTTGATAAAGATGCTCGATATCAAATTTCTCTTTGGTAAAATCTTTAATGGCATTAGCGACCTCGCCAATTTGAAAAGAGAGCTTTTGCACCTCTTCAACCACCTCTTCACGAACCCTCTTTCGTTTTTTAGACGAATCAGATGAGATCCCGGTTGATTGCTTGTCCGTGTTTCTCTCCAGGCTATCATCATGATCCTCCAGATCAACCACATCACGGTGAAACTCCAACTCAATGTCATCAAATCACATTGCATTGCTTCCTCTAGCGGCATCTTTTCCAGCAACGATAGCCATTTCTTCATAGTTTTCAATCTTCTTGTTCAAAAATTTTGCATGAGATGGATTCGCCTATTTCAAAGAAAATTTTCAATAACATCATACAAAGACTAGTTGTGATCCTATTTATAATATAAAGGATCAAAGGGAAACAATTAAAACAAAGGGATAACAAACATATATAACAAGCCCAAATTTAGCATAAACTAGCAAATTAAAGGTGCATGAAAAAACAATTAGGAATTACCTCAACATAAGACTCGTAGACGGTAGGAGAGACACGAACCATCTTCGTATTTTCATCCCACCCAAAGCCCGATTTTGTCCGAATAGTGCTTATTGTCCCCCATGAAGCAGTCACAGTTTTCAAGCGATTCTCAACATGATTTGGATGACATTTGACTTTGAATTTGTGTGATATAGCATTTGCCGCTCCAATAAGTGAACTAGACTTGAAAGTGTTGTTCGGTCTATTCCCCTTTCTCACCTCTTCCGCCAAAAAAACTAGTAGTTCCCTTGTCATTTCATCATTCCAACGAAATTGAGTTTTCCCTTTCTCTTCCTTTGTGTGTGTCACTTTCCCTTTCCCTTTCTCCATGCTATACCATAACACAAAAATTCAATTAGCGACAGAACTAAACAAATATTCCAAGATAGCAAAGATAGGCAACATCCCAACCACCCGTGTAATTCATTCAAAGGAGGTTAGAGAAGCATGCAATTGTGTCAAAGAACCTGTCAATGCATATATAGCAAAGATAGACAATGATCAAAGTTGCCATTGTATGCTTGTTGTCCAACAATGATCAATTCATATATAGCAAAGATAGACAAAGTTTTACAATAGAATCAAAGTTCAACAATACAAGTCTTTGTTAACTATGAGAACCATCAACCATAGAGGAAAAAAACTACAAAGTTCTACGAGCTTCATAATCTTGCCACATAGCATTAGCTATCAGATCTCTCTTGATCTTCCATATTTCGCTTTCTTCTCTTCTCTTTGTGAAAGTCTTGGCATTTGATTAGATAGGAACTCTTCATCTACTTCTCTCATAATTTGATCATTAGGATCAACACCCTTAGAAAGTTGTGTAACACAACACAAGCAAGCACCACCTTTACTTGAATGTTAAAATCCCAAAATGGCTCGCATCCGTAACACAAACCGCTTTCTTAAGCACACCAAATGCCTTTTCTATGCTTATTCTCAAGGAGGAATGTCGTAAGTTAAACAATTCCCTAGCATTAGTTGAGCGAGCTCCTATCATACTCTTTGAGATGATAACGAACTTTCCTATATGGGGGGAGAAATCCCTTTCGAAGGGCATAGCCGGCATCTAGCAAGAAATACTTCCCTACAAAAGTTAATAAAACTAATTTGAGTTCTATTGGATAGAGAAAACCTCCAATCAAAATAAAATTGATTACCCGTACTTCCGAACGCTGAATCCTCTCTCAAGTGCATCATTTAGCACCTTAGAGTCATGTGCTGATCCTTCCCAACCAGCTAGCACATACGTGAATTTAAGGTCATCAAAGGACACAGCGGCCAAGACATTTTGGGACATGAAGCCCTTTCTATTCCTGAACCTATCTTGATCTCCAGTTGGCACAGAGGCTCTCACATGAGTTCCATCTAAAGCCCCTATACAATCCTCAAACCATGGATAAAATCTAGTACTATTTAAGATTTTGGAAGGAGTTGAAGAGCTTGAACGATTTACAAACTCGGGATGCAAACTTAATATTGCATCTAAAACTCTATGAAAATAGTAGTGAATAGTCCATGTTGATCGGTAAAACCTTCCCCCAATAGCCCTAAACCTCACATTGTGGCCTAATATATGCAAAAACATTACAACTTGCTCAATCACAGTCATGTTCACTGTGCTTGTAAGCAGTTTCCTCTCTTTCAACATTGTACATAGTTTAAAGAAAGGAGTAGGCCTCATCCTAATTTGATTTAGGCAATGAGTATCGCCACAATATAGGATACTCTTGATAAAATTCTCTCTATCAATATTTTTATCAAAGGGTAAGGTGCGTGGTATTTGGGAGACCCCAGTTTCATTCTCTCTAATCTTTTGATACAAAAGAAAGCCCGCAGACTCCTATAGTCGCAAATACAATGACCATTATCACAACTTTCTCTTCCTTTCGCTTCCTCTTCATTTCTATTGCACAAACCAAAACAAATAACTCAATAACCTAATATGCCGTGTTCTGCCAGGTCTTTATTCTTTAATCATCAACAACATAATATTATTCCAGATTGCTATGTTTCTTATTTTCATGTCAGTGTCCCCAACTTTATTGGTTTCCGTTCATGGCATGAATTGTTTTCACGTTGGCACACACTGGACTCAATAGGGACTAGTTTTGGGAGAGACTCTTAAGGCAATTTAGTTGGAACAAACCAACATTACTTGACTTCAGTAACTTTACCATGATGAGGGGATAACTCTACTCTTGTGTGGAAAGTGACAAGCACACAACTCAAAAGGAGGTAGGTGTTCATGCAAGTGACAAGCACACAACTCACAAGTCACAATATAGTACTACATCCAGTTGCCAAATGATAATAATTTTCTATGAAACACCATGAATGCAGAGCATAAAGAAGTTTGTGATTGAATAATTCCAAAGATTCAGTCTATCAAAACTACTCGAACAATTTGATTCAGACCAAAAGCATGTGACAAATCAATCTATCCTCAATTCAATTAGACAGAATTCACCTGGGATCAAACCAAAACCCTAACATTCTCACAAGCTAAGAAACTCAACAATTCACCGCAGAAATGCTTGAAACAAGACACAAACAACCCACATAAGAGAATTCACAACAGAATACTCGAAACACATTACAAACTCCCCATATCAGAGAATTCACATACTCCATTCAAACACAATTTCAACAGCGTTGAACAAAATTAACAGGTGATCGAGAAACAGTTGAAACACATTACACCCAAACCAACATAACCAGAAAAGTAGATCGTGAAATTTCAACAACAAACGTAAAAAGGGATCGAGAAACAAAGGATCCAAGGTACCTAGATGATGTCGATCGAATTTGTAGATCGAGAAAGAAATCAATGCTCCACTTCAATCGCCTTGGAATTTCGCCTTGGAATTCTTATGGAGAAATGTGCGAGCAGATGAGAGTGGTTCGAATTGAAGCTTCCGAGAGAGAGGAGAAAGATGAGAGCGAAAGAGAAAGAGCAAGAGAAAGAGCAAGCTTCGAATCTGCCTAGCAGAGCAAGTTCGAAACCCTAATCTTCCATGGAAAGGTCCGAAGCTTCAGAGAGAGAAAGAGAAAGATGAGAGAGAAAGAGAAATTTGAGAATGACGGCCGAGAATGACGACCTAACCCTAACTGGAAACTGGTAATTGGACCGGAAAAATAGAATGGACCGGGAAAATGGGGTTGGAAATGGACCGGGAAAATGATTTTTTTTGGGTATGAGTTAAGAAAACAATTTACAAATGGGTGGAGGAAAATCATTTTCTTGGAAAATGATTTTCTCCATTTTCCGGTCACCAAACACCGGAAAGCCAACCAAACACACCCTTAGTTATTTATGTGAGAGGAGATATTTTTCGAATTTTAATTGGTTGAGATAATCACATAAACGTGTCGCCACATATTCTTTGTATCTTGAATTTAAGTGCACAAGAGTTGGAAGCGTTAATGACTGTGTCAAATTCTTGGGTAAATGTGTATTTCATTTGTTCTACATTAATTATTACTAGGCTTCAAATCCAGAGTGATTGTAGGGGTTATCGGCCAATCAGATTAAAAAAAAATATTAATGTAAAAACATAGTAAAATATTCTTGCCCATGAAATAATCAGAAGTCTAATCAGATTAAGAGTCTACCTTATCTAATTAGAAATCTACTTCCCAACCTAATTAGGAGTCTAACTCACACCCAAATTTAATTAGGACTATACCTCTCACCAAAATCTAATTAGGACTCTACCTCTCACCCAAATTTAATTAGGACTCTACCTCCCGACCTAATATATAAACATCGAAACATATTTCATTTCTTCCAATCTGTCAATTAACACTTGAAATAACCATTGAATTCTCTTTAAACCTACAGATACAAACATGTTAGTTTTCGAAAAAGTAATATCAATTTGAAGCAACCATTGAATTCTGCAATGGTGTTACCCCTTACTTTTCATCCAACTCTGATGTTATTAATACTTCTTCTTCTCCATAATTTTTTTTTGCAATTGGGTGAGAGATTTGCAGTGAATGAGGATATGGTGTGAATTTTGGATGAATTAAGAGCTTGGAGTTAAACTTTGTGTAGAATTCGTACACGAAAGTGACAAATTTTATAGTTTTAAGATCCCATGAGCGTGTCGTATCTGTGCTGAAAGGGTCAATATTGATCGGACATGAAAGTCAAGACGCAGTGGTCGGGTGTCCAACGATAGCGAACAGTGATTTCATGGAAGATGATACATCAACGGTTAGGTTTTTCCCCCTTTTTTCAATTACGAGTTTCATTGTATTTTAAGTTTGATTTCTCAATTAAGATTTTTGTTTTTACTTAACTTTGTAATTTGGATGTTGAATCGTCATATGGATATCAAATCATTGTTTTTACTTAACTTTGTAACTTTGTAAGCTTGAGAGACCACAACACCTCAAGTTATTATGTTACTTATGTATAAACACCTTAAATTGTTATTGATGTATCCCAACAGTGAACACAGAGTTTGTGTTTCTATAGTTATTCTTATGTTTGTACTTTATACTTTTAATTTTTCATATAATGTTAATGAAAGGGTGCATGACATGTACCTTACTCATCAATAATAATAGAATTTATATACTTCAATTAAGAGATTTGTTTATAATATATGGTTCTTTTATTTTCATTATATATTATAGATAGCTACCTACAAGGTTTTGAGTTGGATTGTATTTTTTCTACTTGCAACTTATATGTTATAATATTGATTCGAAAATATCATTTATTTATACTATAACACTTTTTACAAGTAAGATATGTGCTATACAATCCTTGGAACAATTTATTTATAGGTTTATTGAACAATGTAATAGAATTTACATTGTGGATAGATTTACTTTCTATTTGTACATATATTTATATTATAGGGTTTTATTATTTAATTCAAAAATTTATTTTGTAATATAACCGTGCATAGCACGGGAGTGATTATAAGGAAATTGGCCAATCACAACATAGAAAATTATTTTTTTTCTATTTTCATTTTTTTTATTTTCAATCAAGATTTTTTAAAAAATTTTAAAAAGCAGAAATTATCAATAATCCTTGACTGTTTTGGACTCTGAATTAAATTATTTTGGTGCAATAAATTGTATTTTATTTTCAATTTTTTTCCTGATTTTATTTACAATGAAAGAAATTAAAAAAATATTTTTAATCCACGTCTGCTTGACATCACTTAAATTCAAAACGAATCCTACTAAATCTCTAACAGTAGTGTTCAATTTCAATTTAAATTATATTTTATTTTCTATTTCTTTCCATATTTTATTTACAATTTAAAAAATTAAAAAATATATGGTTAATCAATCTTATCGCAGTTCAGAATTATATAGACATAATCCTTTACTTTCCCCATCAAAAAGTTTCACATTCATAAACGTTTTCCTTAATATTCATCAGTATGTTTCACATCCATGACTTTTATAAAATTTCAAAAGTAACTAATTGAGTTTACTCCGTGCATCGCACGGGTTGAGGCCTAGTATCACTAATCCTTGACTGCTTTGGACTCTGAATGAAATTATTTTGGTGCAAATACTTGTAATTAAATTGGTGGTGACTCTAATAATAATAATAATAATAATAATAATAATAAGAATAATAATAATAATAATAATGATAATAATAATAATAATCATCAATATATTATAATCGAAATCATTGTGGGTACCACGAAATAGAGTCACGGGAGTGATTGTAGAGGAATTGGCCAATCACAACGTAGAAAATTAAATTTTTTTCCATTTTCTATTTTTTTATTTTTAATTCGGATTTTATTTTAAAATTAAAAAAACCAGAAAATATCACTAATCCTTGACTGCTTTGGAATCTGAATGAAAATATTTTGATGCAAATAATAGTAATTATTTGGTGTTGACTATATTATTATTAATAATAATAATAATAATAATAATAATAACCTATATATTATAATAGAAATCATTGTGGGTCCCACGAAATAAAGTCATGGGAGTGATTGTAGGGGAATTGGCCAATCACAACGTAGAATACTATATTTTTTTTCTATTTTCAATTCGAATTTTATTTTATAATTAAAAAAACAGAAAGTATCACTAATCCTTGACTGCTTGGGTCCCACGAAATGGAGTCATGGGAGTGATTGTAGGGGAATTGACCAATCACAACGTAGAAAATTATATTTTTCTATTTTCAATTTTTTTATTATCAATTCGGATTTTATTTTATAATTAAAAAAACCAGAAAGTATCACTAATCCTTGACTGCTAGGGACTCTGTATTAAATTATTTTGGTGCAAATAACAATAATTATTTTGGTGTTGACTATAATAATAGTAATAATCAATATATTATAATAGAAATCATTGTGGGTCCCACGATGATTGTAGGGGAATTGGTCAATCGAAACGTAGAAAATTATATTTTTTTCTATTTTCATTTTTTATATTTTCAATTCGGATTTTATTTTATAATTAAAAAAATAATAAAGTATCACAAATACTTGCCTGCTTTGGACTCTGTATTAAATTATTTTGGTGCAAATAACAATAATTATTTTGGTGTTGACAATAATAATAATAATATTATTATTATTATTATTATTATTATTATTATCAATAAATTACAGAAAGGTGCCCTATATTTTGCGGTATCTAGTTTTAGGGGATCATATTATTCAAAATAATTTATAAGTACCCTGTGTTTTGTAGTACCTATTTTCTGGTGACAAATTATCTTTTAGATTTATTGCAAGATCCTCAAGACTATGTAAAATTGCAAAAATATCCCTACCTTCATAAAACTTGTCAATTTATATTTCCACCTGCATTACTATTTGTTTTAAAGAATTAACATCTCCATATTTTCCATTTGGTATCAGAGCAAATAGTAATGCAGAACATATAGTAGTTCTTTAAAACAAATCATCTGAGCGCGCTTGTCAATGAAAAATATGGAGATAATAATTCTTTAAAAGGAAATTGGATTTAAATAATCCGAACTTTGGGCCATAGTAGATTAAATAATCTGAACTTTAAATTTGGTTCTAAATAATCTGAACTTTGACCCCCTTTAATTCTAGTAGCACGCCACCGAGTTAAGTTAAACTTAACTCGGCGAGTAAGCTGACATGGCACAACTAAACAGCCTAGGCACGTGCCTCCATCGTCACGTCATCCCGCCACCGAGTTAAGTTCAACTTAACTCAGTGGCGTGCTACTAGAATCCAAGGGGATCAAAGTTCAGATTATTTAGAACCAAATCTAAATTTCTGATTATTAGTCTACTATGACCCAAAGTTCAGATTATTTAAATCCAATTTCCCTTCCTTAAAACAAATAGTAATGCAGGTGTAAATATAAATTGACAAATTTATCAAGGTAGCGATATTTTTGCAATTTTACATAATCTTGGGGATCTTGTAATAAATATAAAAGATAATTTGTCACCAGAAAATAAGTATTACAAAACATAGGGTACCTAAAAATTATTTTCAATAATATGGTCCCCTAAAAATAGATATCGCAAAACATAGGGTACCTTTTAGTAATTTATTGTAATATCATTATTATTATAATAATTATTATTATTAATCTATCTATATATTATAATAGAAATCATTGTGGGTCCCAGGAAATAGAGTCACGGGAGTGATTATAGGGGAATTGGCCAATAACAACGTAAAAAAATTATATTTTTTTCTATTTTCAATTTTTATTATTTTCAATTCGGATTTTATTTTAAAATTAAAAAAACCAGAAAATCTATATATTATAATAGAAATCATTGTGGGTAACACGAAATAGAGTCACGGGTGATTGTAGGGGAATTGGCCAATAACAACGTAAAAAATTATATTTTTTTCTATTTTCTATTTTTTTTATTTTCAATTCGGATTTTATTTTAAAATTAAAAAAAGAAAATATCACTAATCCTTGACTGCTTTGGAATCTGAATGAAGATATTTTGTGCAAATAATAGTAATTAATTTGGTGTTGACTATAATAATCATAATAATAATAATAATAATAATAAACTATATATTATAATAGAAATCATTATGAGTCCCACGAAATAAAGTCACGGGAGTGATTGTAGGGGAATTGGCCAATCACAACGTAGAAAATTATATATATTTTTTATTTTCAATTCATATTTTATTTTATAATTAAAAAAACCAGAAAGTATCACTAATCCTTGACTGCACTGGACTCTGTATTAAATTATTTTGGAGCAGATAACAATAATTATTTTGGTGTTGACTATAATAATAATAATAATAAAAATAATAAGAATAATTATAATCTATCTATAATAATAATAATAATAATAATAATAATAATAATATAAAAGTAATATATTCGAAATTTGAAATACTCAACCCAGAGTGATTGTAGGGGTTATCAACCAATCATATCAAAGAAAAAAATCGATTTAAAAATACAGTAAAAAATTCCCGCCCATGAAATAATAATTAAAAATCGATTTAAAAAAAATAATAAACAAGAAGTCTAATCGGATTAAGAGTTCACTGTCTAATTAGAAATCTACTTCCCAACCTATTTAGGACTCTAACTGCTATCCAAATCTAATTAGACTCTACCTCTCACCTAAATCTAATTAAGATTCTACCTCTCACCCTAATCTAATTAGGAGTCTATCTCTCTACCTAATATATAAGCATCGAAACATCTTTCATTCTCTTTCAATATGTCAATTATTAACATTTGAAACAACTATTGAATTGTCGGCAAACATACAAACATGTTGCTTTTCGAAAAGTACTATCAATATATACCACATCAATATATTTTAGTATGTATTTGCATGTTACAATTTTTCTTCTTAAAATTTTGCATGATACATTGGATTTACTATTTACCAAAAAATTGCTAGGAGGTGCCACACATTTCTAACATCTGACTAAAAGGGAACTATATTTTTTTAATGCACTCGAAGGGGACCACATCTTCAAAGAACTGGCTGTTGGGTGATTTTCCGACCATTTTGACTTAATTCTGACAATGTATATATGAAAAGACATAAATACCCCTATGTTTTATCAAACAATTGCTGGGAGGTGCCATACATTTCTAAAAACTGACTGGATGGGGACAACCTTTTTCACATCTCTTCTCTACACTTTCTCTCTCCTCCTCCAAATATTAATACAACTCAACCCATCAAAACCATAAACAAACTCTTCTTTTTCTTCTTTTGTCCACCACCCGACCACCACCACTACCACCAATCCAACCACCACCAACACCACCACCACTTCAGCGCTCAGCCACCACCGAGAACAACAATGACCATTTCAAATAAAATCTCAATCTAACTTTGACGCAACCAAGCACTAATCCCTCTTCTCATTCTCTGTTTCAAACTGAATTTAACACCCACACCATAGTCACCAATCATACTCCATTTTTGCATCACCAGAAAAGTCACTATAGCCACCCAAAAAACACCCATAACCACCCGAACTCAATCCTGAACCATCCCGTTTCTCCTTTATTTCGCGCGACCAGACTCGCAGTTGTCGCTGAGGCCGCTGCCAACGACCTATGTTGACCGACACCCAAACCCACGACAGCCAAACGCCGCACCCGATGCCTTTTCTCATTCTCTCTCCTTGGTTTCTTGGTATTAGGTCTTGATGGGTTGAGTTAAGACCAAAAAAAAAAATAGATTGAGAAATTGACATGCTGATGGAATGAAGAAAGGGATTTGTGCTTGGTTGTGTCAAACTTAGATTGTGTTTGATTTAAAATTGTCGTTGTCGTTGTTCTCGGAGGTGGCTGAGTGCCGAATTGAGTGATGGTGGTGTTCTTGACGGTTGGACTGGTGGCTGTGCTAGTCTGGTTGTGGACGAATGAAGAAGAAGGAGAAGAAATGAGCTTGTTTATGGTTTTGATAGGTTAAGTTGTATTGATATTTGGGGGAGGAGAGAGTGTAGAGAAGAGGTTTGAAAATAGTTGTCCACGTCCAATCAGTTTTTAGAAATGTATGACACCTCCCAGCAATTATTTGATAAAACATAAGAGTTTTTTTGTCTTTTCACATATACGTCGCCGGAATTCAGTCAAAATGGTCAGATAATCACCCAGCAGCCAATTCTTTAAAAATGTGGTCCCCTTCGAATGCATTAAAAAAATGTTGCCCCCTTCTAATTAGTTGTTAGAAATGTGTGACACCTCCCAACAATGTTTTGCTAGATTTACATGGTGAAAAATATCATAAGATTACAATTTAGCCTTCTCGATAATTTAAAAATATGAAAGTGTATAATCTCCACAATATTTGTGAAGATATTCAACTTCTTCTTTTTTGGCTTTAGCATGTGTTCTGTTGCCCCTCAGTGCTCATCGCTTGACTAATATGTACGTATCGTTTTCAGTTTTTGTTTTCCTTAATAATAGATGATTAACCCACAACGTACTGTCAGCAAACTCTTCTGAATTATCTTTTCATACATATGTATCAAAAACACAAGTCATTATTAAACATGACGGTTAGGAGAACTGAGTAAATCTTCTATGCGTCAATTCATCTGTATAAAAGACGCAGTACATTTGTATCATAATTTTTTACTAAAAGTACTATTATTATGTACCACCCCATAATTCTATGTATCAATTTATTTGCCGTAGCCTTTTCTTCAATTTATTTATGGGTCAATTTATTTTATGCGTCAATTTATTTATCGCAACCTAATATAAACATCCAGGTATCTTTCATTTTCTTCCAATTTGTCAACTATCAATGTTTGAAACAACCATTGAATTCTGGATGCTTAAGTTTCATACAACTGTATCACTCTATAAATGATAACTCTAAATTGCAGGTTCGACAATTAAACATGATGGACGTCAAGGCCGTCATTATCAGTATTACTTGGCTTTTAAAAGTTTCTCATTCAATGTCTAATGATGTCAAACATTTTTATTGGACTATATTATGTACGTAGTTTCCAATTACTATTTGTGTCGCCATTTATGTTTCATTCTAGCTGTATTAAACTCTTTGTTTTAATATTGGAAGCCGGAATATTTATTATATAGTTATTTTTTTAACATTAAAATTCTTTGTTTTAATATTGGTTGTCAAAAATTCTTTGTTTTGACTGGGATGCGTATATTGTGCCAATGAGCACAAATGATACCCTAAACGAATAAACTCCTTCCTTAAGTTTATTTTAAGCATTTTTTGAAATATAAAAAATAATGTATAAAAGTATAACTTTATTCAATTTATATGTAACAGTATAGTTCTAGAATTCAATCATATCATTAAATTTCATCTTAATGTGTAGGATTTTTGAACGCTAATATACTGAACTTTTGGGGTATTATACAATAATGCACTGAACTTTGACCTTGGAGAATAATGCACTGAACTTTGAGGGGTGTTGGACAATAATGCACCCGAAACAATTTAAACAGTCGCTGATTCCGTGGCGATCTTACGTGACAGACAGAGAAGATGAATAGGCTAAATAATATCTAAATTTATAACATGTCAGCTAATTTACACAAGCAAACGTGATTTTATACAATTACAACAACAATTTCTTCGCGAAACACGTTTAAACAAATGTGGTTTTATGTTTTGTTTTACTCTTTTCAAAGTTGATTATTTTTCTTATGTGTGGATTAGCTGACATGTCATAAATTTGAATATTTTTGGATCAATTCATCTCCTCCACGTGTTATATATGTAGGATTGTCACCAAGTCAGTCACTTTCTAAATTGTTACGAGTGCATTATTGTTCAACAACCCCAAAGTTCAGTATATTATTGTCCAATGTCAAAGTTCAAAGTATTATTGTCCAATACCCCAAAAATTTAGTATATTAATATCCAAAAACCCTAATGTATATAATATAGTTTTAATGACAGGGCAAACACTTTCCAAAGATTCATATAATTCAAAATGACTTCTTTTTTACTTGAATTGAAGATATTAACATATTTATGTTTATTTCATTTATTAAATTATTTAAATATCCTGTGCATCGCACGGGTTAAATACTAGTATATTATAATAGAAATTATTGTGGGTTCCACAAAATAGAGCCACGGGAGTGATTGTAGAGGAATTGGTCAATGACAACGTAGAAAATTATATTTTTTTCTATTTTCAATTTTTTTTTATTTTCAGTCCAGATTTTATTTTATAATTAAAAAAAACCAGAAATTATCACTAATCCTTAATTGCATTGAACTCTGTATTAAATTATTTTGGTGCAGATAACAATAATTATTTTGGTGTTGACTATAATAATAATAATAACAATAATAATAATAATAATAATAATAATAATAATCTATATATTATAATAGAAATTATTGTGGGTTCCACGAAATAGAGTCACGTGAGTGATTGTAGGGGATTTGGCCAATCACAATGTAGAAAATTATTATTTTTTCTATTTTCTATTTTTTTATTTTCAGTCCATATTTTATTTTAAAATTAAAAGCTAGAAATTATCACTAATCCTTGACTGCTTTGGACTCTGAATTTCATTATTTTGGTGCAAATAACAGTAATTATTTTGGTGTTGACTATAAATAATAATAATAATAATAATAATAATAATAATAATAATAAATATCTATAATAATAATAATAATAATAATAATAATAATAATAATCTATATATTATAATAAAAATTATTGTGGGTCCCACAAAATAGAGCCACATGAGTGATTGTTGGGGAATTGACCAATCACAACGTAGAAAATTATTATTTTTCTATTTTCAATTTTTTTTATTTTCAAACGAAATTCTAATATACTCAATTAGGGGTGTGTTTTTTGTCCATATGTTTTATATTTGATCCACCTTAATTTTCTAACTTAATTATAATATATAGTTTGACAATTATACAGGGACAGAAGTAGTATGTAACTATACTATGATCAACATTATGGTTGAAAAAGTTACGTTCAACCCAATTATTAGAATTTGTCCAACCTGAAAAAAATAAGGTGTGGTCATAAATTTTTCGTTTTGAACTTTGACATTAATCGACTTAACTTAATATTCAATCACAATATATCTCCTGTTAGGAAAGTGCCCTAAAATCACTAAATCTCTTGAATTCACAATTAGTTGTTTCCTAATTATATTAGTATTCTATTTGGAATATTATCTTTATAGTATCAGAGTCATGGTGGTTCAGATTTCATGGAGTTAGGTTTAGAGTAAGAGCGATAGTTTCGATGACTATATCGTTATGCAATTTGTCTATCGATCACAGTTCTATCTTTCAGAGGTTCGTTGGTGACGAAGAAATTCCAAATCTTTCCTTGATTTTAGTTCAAGGTGGAGATTGTTAGGAATGTTTCCTAAAATCACCCAATTTCTTGAATCCACAATTAATTGTTTCCTAATTATAATTATATTAGGATTGTATTTGAAATATTATCTTTGATATTATTATTTATTTAAAATAACAAAAAGGTAAGGTAATTATAGTAAAGATTCCACAATATCAACATATATTATTTGGAAGATTTTTCATAAATTTTGTTAACTTTTTTGATATATTTGGGTATCTATTTACCCCGAAAACTACCTATCCTTTCCTTGTTAAAATTTGGTGTTTTAATTTTCTTTCAAAAAAACTATATCATGTTGTTTACTCCATGACTTTGAGATCTCAAATGCAAGTCATATAAATATGCATCGGTACCCTATTAGATGTGAAAATTGAATAAAGTTTTATCAGTAATAATTGAATTTTATTGCCACTTGTGTGAAAAAAAAATTGTATATTGCCAAAATTTATAGTTAGGAACATAAGTGTGCTTACGCAATTTGATAGAATTTGTCTGGAAAAAAAGATAGCATTTGATATACGGTCAAATACAGACATTTTGAAGAAGTCTCATATGCAATATCGCTCATATTTTTCCAATTAAATATTTTATCACATATTCGTGCTTCTTCAGAAGTAATAAGATGTAAGTAGCTTTTGTACTTATTATCAACGCCTTTGGGAACATCATCCAAATTAGATAAAATATCTTGAACATCACCCTAATCTATGACCTGCATAAGAAAATTAAGATAGAAAATAGCGAAAAAAATCAAAATAAAACATAAAAATTCTAAAATACACACACTGTTTGTTAAAAATTTATACAATTATTATTATACCCTTTCTATTTATGACTTTTTCTGTTTTCAATAATTACTAAGTCACTTGATTAGATTTTATTTATTTTCGCTATAACTCGAAGAATTATAAAATTAATAATATTAATATAGAAAAGGTTTCAAATTAAAAAGAGTTTCTAGAGATTAAATTAACTTGATTTGGTCCAATTTAATGAATTTATTATTGGTCCAATTTTAATTGTACCATCTTATATATCTAGAGTAGAAAAAAGAAGAGGAAGAAAAAGAAAAAGAAAAATCTAAAATTAGGCATCCCTAAATCTAAAGTCAAACCCCTTCAATTTCAAAAAATTACTTTGAGGTACTCTACCTTTTGGTGAAAAGTTTTTCGATATCTAATTTTAAACTACTAGCATTTTTGGGTTAGTAATTATTTGATGCTTTTTCGACCATTAATTTTATTAAGTGGCCAAAATGAAGAATGATGGTATTTCGGTCACTTAATAAAATTATTGGCTGGAAAAGCACCAAATAATTACTAACCCAAAAAGTAAGGGTAGCTCAAAATTAGTTTTAAAAAGTTGGGTACCAAAAAATAGTTTCTCCAAATATTGGGATACCTCCGAGTAATATTTTGCTTCAATTCCGATTCCCTAATCCCTAAGCCTACGAACTCCATGCTCCCCCTTTCCTAATTCATACTTTCTTTCCTTTTTCCCATTCTCGGATCTGTTTTCTTCTTCTAATCTCTGTTTTCTTGTTCTGAGCATGCAAACGGAGTTGAATTGGCAAAGAGTTGAGAATTCGCGGTTGCGACAGCAGCCGATTCATAGTACTTCAGGTTTTAATTTTTGAATTCATTTTAGGGTTTAGGTATAGAAATTTTAGTGTTTAAATACAAGTTAATTCAAGCGATGAAGAGAAAAAAAAAGAAAAATAATGTCACAACTTAATTCATAAATATATATTAAAAAAAAAAAAAGAATCCATGACAGCAAATAAATAATATGATAATTGAAATCTATAAAATAATTTATAAGTTTGAGACGAATAATTATACAATAATTAAACTCCTAAAATATGATAATCTCCTACTACAAACCATTGAGCAAAGTTAGAGATTCTACATCATCTTTAGGAAAATTTGTGATAAAGTCCCAAGAAAACGGCACTCTTTTACGAACTAAATGAGTAATTTTATCGGTTTGAAGATCATATCGAACCGATTTAACCCCAAAATTGCCCAAAAAAACACTGTTTTGATCTTCATCACAAAAGCCTAACAAATTCATATATTTTGGAACGCAACACAATTTCTTGTTGAATGTCAAAGACTGAGAGACCCCATATTCTTCCATGACCCAAATCTCCAACCCATCATCCATATGATCGTTACGACGTTGGGTACAACAAAGACGACCCCCCAACGTTGCCAAAGACACATCCCACCGTTGGAGCCCCTCCTGTAGCATCATCTTGTTGAGTGATCCACGGCTGAGATCGATCGAGATGATCTGTTTGGGACCACTCCCTGTCAAATAAGTATGACCGTCACCGTTATCGATCCTGCTGATAAAATGCATGGCTCCATTGAGGAATACAAAGTTATTGGCCCTCCAACCACATATAGTAGTGTTTTCTATAGTGAACACTCTCCAAGTATTTTTCTTCAACTCGAAAACCTCGATCGTGGTTCGCATGAAATGAGTCCTCACCATTAGAAACAACTTGTAGTCCTCGGCAATGTCGTCGTAGAAGAACTCCATTCCAAGGGTTTTGTACTCACGGTTGTTGAAGCAGTTGAACCTAGTCAAGTCGATTTTCATGGGGCTAGGGATTTTGACGCACTTTCTTATCGTAGGATTCCAAAGAAAAAAGGAAATGGGAAAGCGTGATAATTTGACGACATATCTACGTTTCCAACTTAAGGAGAAACATACCAAACCTTTTGCTGATCCTATTACGTCTGGAGTAGCTTTTAACTTATGATGATGATAAGTTTTGCATCGTATCCCGAGTTCTTCGATCACCAACTTCAAGATGTCGTCGAATCCGGACTCTTTTAGGGTTGTGAAGCGATCAGGGTAGGGTCCGGCCTGCTTGAGGGCCAAACGATGTTTCTCGGACATGAAGTAAGGGTTAGTGATCGTCGAATGGAAACGTTTCGAGACCGACAGGAAACGTAGGAGGGATTTCACCGGACATCTTATCAGAATTTTCCTCTATCATTTCAGCTGACAGAGCCATGGCTAATTGGCTATCACACCTCCAATTAGGGTTTGGGTTTAACAGTTTCAAATTTATAATTGCCTCCACGACGTCGTTTTAATCAGGGGCTTTCTTTCGTTGCATCTACCTTTTATGCGTGCGCTCGCCCGTCTCATTGGGTTCATGCCTAACTTGGCTATTCTTCTGTGTGGGGGCTTTAGAAACTAAATTTCTAAAATAATATTCTTTCCTAAGTTTCGTATTCTTAAGATTTCTAAAATAATATTCTTTCCTATTTTTTCATCAAATATATTTCCATCAAATTATATTTTTTTCCCCAAACAAGTTTGCATCAATTATAGTATTCACCATTGTTCCGTATTAATTGCTTTTTTCCCTATACATATACTAGCTGTTTTTGTCAAAAAATATTAAATTATTTTTTACTCCCTCCATTCCATATTAATTTTATCTTTGAAATTAAATTTTGACAATAAAATTTTCATTATATACAATAACTTGTTATGTAAAATTATTACCATTAGAAAGAAAATTTGAGGGCTTTAAAAATCTAATAATATGTTGGTATTGTTGTGTGTGGGGGCTTTAGAAAGAAAATTAAAACAGCAAATTTTAACAAGGAAAGGATAGGTAGTTTTCCGGGTAAATAGATACCCAAATCTATCAAAAAAGTTAACAAAATTTATCAAAAAATCTTCCAAATATATAATATGTTACATATTGTGGGAATCTTTACTATAATTACCTTACCTTTTAATTTTGTTAGTTTAAATAAATAATAATATCAAAGATAATATTTCATTGGATAAAAAAACAATATGTTGATATTGTGGAAATCTTTACTATAATAATATGTTGGTATTGTTGTGTGGGGGCTTTAGAAAGTAAATTAAAATAGCAAATTTTAACAAGGAAAGGAAAATAGATACCCAAATCTATCAAAAAAAGTTAACAAAATTTATGAAAAATCTTCCAAATAATATATGTTGATATTGTGGGAATCTTTACTATAATTACCTTACCTTTTTGTTATTTTAAATAAATAATATCAAAGATAATATTTCATTGGATAAAAAAATAATATGTTGATATTGTGGAAATCTTTACTATAATAATATGTTGGTATTGTTGTGTGTGGTGGCTTTAGAAAGAAAATTAAAACGAAAAATTTTAAGGTAGTCAAATTTTTTTCCGACTACAGTAGTCGATCAATATGGAACTATTGATTTGATAAGAAGTAATCTAGACCATTAAAATATTTCACATATTTTTTCAATATTATAAAATATTTTCAGATCTTTTAGATATAGTTTCTATACTCATAATACATCAAATAAGTAATCTTATTTTTTTTTTCCATTAAACAATATTTTATTGATCAAAAAATTTGTATACCGAAAATTCGAACGCAATATTTTCCAATTTTCTATTGTTCAAAACAGGTTTAGACATGAATCTATGCTTGTCTGATTTGCCCGACCCGAGTCCGACCCGGAAAATGTTCCAAAAAACTGGGTACGCATTGGACATCAAGTTTTCGTCCAATGTCCGATTCGTCCAAACCCGAATCGACCCGGATATGAATTTTTGACAGCCCTATGTATTTCCGATTAGTGGCGGATATCGACCTTTTGATTAGAGGTGGCTAATACACTTTTATTTTATATGATAAAAATAAAATATATAATATTTATTCTAAATTATGCTAAATTATTAAATTCTTTTTGGCGGTGACCGTGGCCACCCTCGACATACTCATATATTTGCCTGTGTCTCCAATGGCTAAGAGAGGGCATGCATGATGTAATGCTTACTAATGCTTTATAAATATGATAAATTGTAAATGCGATATAGTAAAGCAAATTTGATACTGCTTGTTTGGTGAAGGTAGCAAGTACTATGTAAAATATTTTAATGGTCCAGATTAATTCTTATCAAATAAAATACGAGGTATAGACGTACCTTAATTGATTTGAACGAGCATACAAATTAGGTGAAAAATAAAACAACCTACCTCGTATTTGATTGATTCAAGTTTATTAGAAGCTCTGGGATAGTATTGGAAAAACTAATAGTTTTATATTTAGGGGCATTGAACTTGGAAGTAACATTCATTGAAAATCATAAATGTACATTGATAACTAGCATGCAAATACTCACAGTAAATTCACTAGGTAAACAAATTTTTGATACTTAATAACTGGTTGTGAGTCGACTTTGTGTGAGCTTAAGGTCTACTTAATAGGTGTAAGACAGTTGAGAGTAGGTTTGATGTGAGTTGGATTAAGGTCGACCTCATTAAAATCGAATTCAGATCCTAAATGAATTTCAATTGGAGTTTAGTTGGATTCATATTAATTTAAGTGAATGTCATTAATGTACATTGATAACTAGCATGCAAGTACTCACAGTAAACTCAATATGTAAACAACATTTTGATACTCAACAATTGGTTTCGAGTCGACTATGTGTGAGCTTAAGGTCTACTTAATAGATGCCAGACATTTTAGATTAGGATTCACGTCGACTTTAAGTGAATGTCATTAATGGAGTGCCTCAAAGGATAAAGTTGGGTTAAGGTAAATTGTACTTTAATGATGTTCCATGAGATAGGCTAGGGTTAATCACATTTTATTTGATTCGTACTTTAATTAGTTAATTAAACTATTCAAATAGATGTTTTATTTTAAATACCGGTGTACGTGTACTTGAAGTCAGACTTTGACCAATAAAATCTAGATTGAACTCATTTTAAATGCATTAGAAAAATGTGAAGTAGTGATCCAAGTAATTAAGTGAATACATTAAGGCATATTTTAGATTACTTAAGTGACTCCATGGAATCATAACTTTGACTCAATTGAAGAATAAAAAATTAAAGGATTAAAAAAATTGCATTGTGCAAATAGGAAAGCAAAAACATAACTAATGGGTATTGTACCTACAACCTTACAAGACATCTACACAAACTACCAATCAAACCATTGCACTAATACCTACTTTGTTATGCTTGATTGTCATTTATCAAATTAAGTACACAATGTGATTGTGCTTATACCATGGCCAACGTGCACAATCTTTCTTTTTAGTATGGAGATTTCACAATCTTAGCAAAATATTGTACACGATTGTTTTGGAAATTAAATTATTTGGTAAAGATTACATTAATAAAATTAATAAAATAATCAAAATCAAAATCAACGGTTCAGATTATTCTATTTATAATCAATGGTTAATATTCTATTTAACTATGGTAGTTTAAAAAAAAAGTTGACTACCATAGACCTTCCCAACTGAAACAGCAAATTTTAACAAGGATAGGTAGTTTTCGGGGTAAATAGATACACAAATCTATCAAAAAAGTTAACAAAATTTATGAAAAATCTTCCAAATAATGTATGTTGATATTGTGGGAATCTTTAATATAATTACCTTACCTTTTTGTTATTTTAAATAAATATTATCAAAGATAATATTTCAAATACAATCCTAATATAATTAGGAAACAATTAATTATGGATTCAAGAAATTGGGTGATTTTAGGACACCTTCCTAACAATATCCACCTTCAACTAAAATCAAGGAAAGATTTGGAATTTCTTCGTCACTAACGAACCTCTGAAAGATAGAACTGTAATGGATAGACAAACCGCAGAATGATCACAATTTGAACTCTCTTTCTTCTTCCCAACCCCCGTATATGATCTGGTCAATGAACTTCTTGATACTCATAAGAAATGTTTCTGAATATATTCATCGAAACTGTCGCTCTTACACAAAACCTAACTCCATGAAATCTGAACCACCATGGCTCTGATACTATATATAAAGATAATATTCCAAATAGAATATTAATATAATTAGGAAACAACTAATTGTGAATTCAAGAGATTTAGTGATTTTAGGGCACTTTCCTAACAGGAGAAATATTGTGATTGAATATTAAGTTAAGTCGATTAATGTCAAAGTTCAAAACGAAAAATTTATGACCACACCTTATTTTTTTCAGGTTGGACAAATTCTAATAATTGGGTTGAACGTAACTTTTTCAACCATAATGTTTGATCATAGTATAGTTACATACTACTTCTGTCCCTGTATAATTGTCAAACTATATATTATAATTAAGTTAGAAAATTAAGACCAAATGTTTTAACACACCCCTAATTGAGTATATTAGAATTTCGTTTTGAACAAATATATTTTTCTCATTTTAAATTTTTATCTATTCATAAGATGGAAAAATTTATAGTGGTTGTCAACCATGACAACCACCGTAACTAAAATGAATATGATCCGTACATTTGTCGAACTTAATCTTAACCGTTCATTTTTTTTAAGTAACATAAAATTGTAAAATATTATTTCTAATTATAAATTTATTATCAAATATATAAAAATTAAACTTTTCTTAAGTCATGTTTGTTGCTAGATTAAAACATAGAATAAAATACCGAGGTCACGTTTGAATGTTATTTGTATTTTAATTCAATCCATTGTTTCCTCCGTCATCATTAACGTTCCCTCACCCCCGCCCCAACCAAACCTCGTCGCCTCCATAGAATCCGGCGCCGGTACCGGCGATTGTTTGAGTGACTTTTACGACCAATACTTCCATCAGAAAAATGTTAGACCACTCGACCACCATTAATGGCGATATTGAAGAGGACCGATGAAGAGGAGGATAACAATCTAACCCTTCATTTAATTTTCGCAAGACTAACGGGCCACCATTATTGTTGATATGAAAGAGGATGGAGGAAGAAGAAGATAACAATATTATCAATATCACCATATATTTTGGCAGGATCACCATGCCACCATTGAAGGCCAAACCCCGCCCTCCTTTTTTGCCGACCATCATTGTTGCCGGCGTTGGAGGCGGCAGCAAGGGTCTCAGATTAGGGTTTCCATGGAGGGACGAAAGACGAAGATGGCAACTGAGCATTCCTTTTTTTAAAACAAAAAAAAGATTGTCAATTGTCTATCAATTATTTCTACTATATTGCAAGATGAGG
The DNA here is from genome assembly GCA_029582165.1 of Portulaca oleracea. Taxonomy (NCBI): domain Eukaryota; kingdom Viridiplantae; phylum Streptophyta; class Magnoliopsida; order Caryophyllales; family Portulacaceae; genus Portulaca; species Portulaca oleracea. The sequence goes on along the minus strand of CM055872.1, from coordinate 40,592,817 downwards.
GGCTGATATCTATTAGTCAAGTGGTTAATACTTAAACAAATAATGTGCAAATGTTGGCTGAAGTTACAAGTTTGATTCCTCCTAGATTTTCCATAGAATAATTTTTTTATTTTCATTAAGTTTTTAAGATATTGGGTTGTAAAAAAGGTGAGAATAAAATAGTTGTTATGAAATAATGTATTTGTGAATGTCCATATATGAATCAATAGTCGTTGTATGGTAATCCCGCGGGAGTACAAATCTCCCCAGTAGTCTCGCTATTTTCCAAACCAATAAATAGCGGCCCATCTTAGTGTTATCATATAAGTAGTTTTGGCATAGTGGTTGGGTGGCTTAGCACCCATGCGAGAGATTGCAGTTTCGAATCCCTTGAGTGTAACATTTTTCTTTCCACTTTTTTTTTTAATTTTTTATTCCACCAACTTATTTCCAACTTTTTTTATTCCACCAACTTATTTTTCATGTAATCTTTTCAATTTTTTTAATAAATTTGTTTCCACAAATTAACATACTATATCCATAAATAACATAACATACTATTAAGTGTATTTTTACATAAAGCACAAAACTATTTCCTAATTGTTATACTTTTTTCTTTCCTTCCTATTAAATATAATATGCATGTATGCACACTAAATATCTTGTGTACTGTTATATTATTTATTTTATCTATTATTTTTTTAAATTTGGGTCATAATTATATATTTTTTTCTCTAAAACACATAAACTATTTTGCATTATTGATTCTTGGTTGTTTATGTGTGAGTGTGCAAAGGTTTTATGCGTTAGTGTGTATTTGCAAAGATGTATGTGTTGGTGTGCAAAGGTCTATGTGTTAGTGTGTTTTGGTGTGCAAATATGCATATGTTGGTGTATGTTAGTGTGCAAACTCATTTGCACACTAATTTTTTTTTGTAGGATAGACTCCTTTACACACTAGCATATAATCATTTACACCTTGACGCATGCTCATTTGCACACAACATTTTTTTTTTTGTGGGATAAACTCATTTGCACACTAACACAACTCCTTTACACTCTAACACATACTCCCTTGAATACTAATTTTTGTACGATGGATTCTTTTGCACACTAACACAAACTCGTTTGCACACTAAATTTGCATACTTATTAGTGTGTAATAACATATTAATTAATTTACATAAATATTGTACTTAACGTGCAATAGTATATTAATTAGTGTGCATAAATAATTAGTATGTAATATATAATGATTAATTAATGTGTATAAGTATTATATTTAGCATGTAATAATATATATATTTAACGCGAGAGTTATATTGTTGTGCATCGATTATAATATTTATGTACACTATATATACAATTCTGGTGTGCAATAAACTAAAATGATACCACAAAAAAAAAATTGTGTGTGTTAGTGTGCAAACACATGTGTTGGTATGTAAAGATGTATATGTTGCCTAGAAATAGCCCAAAAAAATTACTCGTATTGTGCAAAGAAATTTATATTAGAGTGTAAATTAGGAGTTATTATTAGTCTGCAAAAATAATTAGTGTGCAGAGAAATTTATGCTAGAGTATAAAGGAGTTATTGCTAGTCTACAAAGAAATTTATTTTATTACTATTCCCCAATAAATATTATAAAAAAATAGTTCTACGAAATATAAAAAACAGTGAAATGATGGAGGCAGAAAATGAGATGAATGAAGAAAATAAGAAATGATGAAAGGGGAAAAATGAAGTAAATGAAAGAAAACAAATGTAAAAAGAAAATGAAAATGAAATGAAATAAATACAAAAAAAGCCAAAATAATTTTACATATGAAAAACAATTAGTGGAAAATAACAAAATTAAAAAGTTGAAGCATGCGCACAGTCAGACTTGAACTCGAGACATCAATACAGTGAAAAAGACACCTACCAATGCATTGTATATGAAACATTTGCTTATAATAGCAGTAAATAATTAATAGCTTATATTACGTCTATAAAAAAACAAGAGAAAGGTGACCATAGCTGATGTATAGCAGGAGTAATGAGAAGATGTGTGGTCCCGCGAGACCACCTAATAATTTTCGATCAATAAGATATCTATTGGGTATCTTTATCTGTTAGGATGATATAATTTAGGAAGATTTTATTCTCATATGAAGTTTATATTCTATAGGACTCTTGCTATGTAACTAGTATAAATACCCCTTGTGAGTTATGAATATATCATCCGATTCTCCTCTCTCATTCTTTCTTATCTCTATTATTCTCTCTATATCGTGTTCATCTTTTATTATTTTATAGCACGTTATCAGCACCATAGTCTCTTGATAAGAGTTATCGCGTACTTAACTTTCATCCACGGTAGAAGCCAAGGATCGAATCACGAAGCAAAGAAGATGAAGGGTACAAACAAATAAAATATATTTTATATATTGCACAAAGAGATCAACGACAGGACTACAACTTGAAGGATTGTAATTGTGAATTACTACTACAAAAGATTAAACTTTTGCTTTTGTTTGGAAGTATCAGGTTTGCTTCTCCTTCATCTCTATTTGCCCATAAATTTTGGTATGAATTATAAGTCTTTTAAAATTTCATTAATGAACCAGTAGTTCACCCAATATTAAAAATTTGTCTAATATGATAAATTGTAAATATTAATAGTGAACTAGAAGTTCACTTCAATATTGAATATTATGTCGAATATCAACTGTGAACCAGAAGTTCATTCCATCACTTGTATATGGCTGAATTTTTTTAATTAAATATTATAGTTGTATTTAAAGGTTAAATATTTTCATTGGCAAACCAGAAGTTTGTTTCAATAATACAAAGTCTATTTTATGTGAACCAGAAGTTCACTTCTACAACGAAAGTTTTCGTTAATTTTATCTGTGAACTAGAAGTTCACCCGAATGATAAGAAGCTTACCTTACTTCATTAAGTGAACCAGAAGTTCACTCATATGTCGAAAATTTTATCTTATGAGTAAACCAGAAGTTCGCTCTAATATTGATACTAGAGCTGCGTAACGGGTTGGGTTGGGCCGGATTAGGGCCGACCCGTTGCCATGATGGGTAAGGGTCAGTTAGCTGCTTTTACGACTAGGGTCGGGTTGGGTCATGGGTCAGCTGACCCTGACCCGCCCATGACCCGCCCATTTGCTTATTGTGATGTTATACATGCTTGGGCGTGTTCAACCCCTTTGAGAAAATTGGTGAGCAACTGAGCATCTACTAAGCATTAAATCCCAAAACCCCATTAAATCCCAAAACCCTCCCAATCTCGCATAATCACGCCATTCTCAACAGTGACAAAATCAAAATCCTCCCAAGCTCATATCCACAAAAACCCTTGAAAATCACAAAAAAAACCCTAAAATCGTGCAAACCTCCATTCTAATCGTTCTCGGGGAATTCCTTCCGGAGAGCTCGATCGAAGATGTCGGCGAAGCTGTTACTGGAATTGGAAATGGTGGAGGTGTTAGCAATGACTTTGGGGATGCCTCCATTGTTGTCGGTGTTGAATTGGGCGAAATTGTTCGAAATCTGGAGAGAGAGAGAGAGAGAGAGAGAGAGAGAGAGAGAAGAAGATAGAGAGAACAGAGAAGGGATGGAGGAGACAAATTGGGCGGAATCAATGGAAATCTAGAGTGAGAGAGAATGAGAGAAGAAGATGGAGAGAACAGAGATGAGATGGAGGAAGTGACGGACTGAGGCTCTTCGTTTTCATACGAAATGCTGAGCCCTAGTTATGACTAACTGAGGGTCCATTTCTCTGACCCGAAATTGACCCTCGGGCAACCCTTATCTGACCCCAATAATACTGACCCCACACAGCCCGACCCCATAAAACTTTTAGATGGGCTTTGACCCTGTATTTTAAGTGTTGACCCTTAGGGCCCATAGGGGCCCCAGCCCGTTGCCCAGCTCTAATTGATACTGTTATTTAATTTTATTAGGTAATGAGAAGTTATAACCAATAATAAGAATTTTGTCTTATTTTCATTAGTGAACATGAAGTTCACCCTAATGTTAAGAATTTTATCTAATTTTATCAGTGAACAGAAGTTCACTCTGTTATTGAAAAAAAATAATACTTATCTCATTGGTGAACAGAAGTTTATCCTACCACTAATATTGAATTCTATTTTGATTACACGTATTAGTAGTGAACCAGAAGTTCACTCCAATCATTGAAGCTCTATATAATCTCATTAGTGAACTAGAAGTTCGCTTTCCTTCCAATTAGAGTATAGAGTTGTTAATTGGCATAAGAATTGTTGAAAGACGATGATATTATACTTGAGGTTATTAAAGTTTTTTTTTGTTACAAGTGTGGAGTTTAATGTTTAGATGAAAAATGTACATAATTTTATTAATAATTTTATTGAGTTCATGGAAATATTATCATGTTGATATGTACAAAATTATGGATTAATATGAGTTCTCATGTGATGTTATTATTTCATGGATATTCGTATGATTTGATGTATGCACCTTATTGAAAATGTTCTGCATACAAATTGTGAGTAATATGCTCTCATCTGTCTAAGACTATATGATATGAATGGTTTATTGAATTTGGTTGATCATATTGAATTATTAAGTATTTTCCAGTATCATGAACAAGTCTGCTTGTTTCGTAATGCATAATCACAAAGTGCGTTGTTATTGATTGACCAAATATGCATGAACTTTGTTTCCTAAGCATAATACAAATTATAGTGTGTATTGGATATTTGATTGTGATACTATATGAGCATATGGATGGAATATATCTTTGTAAGAATTTAATGATATTCATGTGATTATTCATTATGTTCATACTTCATAGACATGTTTTAAAAGTAATCAATGATATCGATATCTATGATTAATGCATATTCACTATGTAGTATTTAACTTTCAAGAGTCATGTATGTGCTTCTGATCATGAAGTGGAGTTTCTTTTTATGAAAAAATGATTAAAGCATTTCCACTGTATGCTTTATATGCATTGATGTTATATTTATCTTGAAGTGAATTTCATGGATATTTACTTGATTGGAACATGAATAAATGAGGTGATAGATACGTGTCTTGCAGACACCAAAACAACACACATTTTTAATAATAATAAATTACTTCTTTCCCATTGATGAGGGAAGCAGATATTAGCATTATATATATGATAGTCTGCTTTGATTAAAGGCTCCAAAAGAGCGCATATAATATTACTTGGTGTAACTGACTTTCATATTGTGGACGTACTTCTCTCCACCAAGTTAGTCTCAAAGGAACTTATTAATTATGTTTCAAAGGTATTCGTTGGAATGAATACCTGCATGTTGAGACAACTAGTATTCATATATTGCGAAATTTTTTTTGAGCAATATGTGTGTTGAAAATGATATCATCCTTATTTTTGGGGTCATTCTACACAACTAACCCAATTGAAGCACATACTTTAGTAAACTAGAAGTTGACTATATTTTAGTGAAGACTTTATCATAGTAGGAGCATCTTGGATCAATCATCTCAAGAAGAACTCATATGGATATATTTTAAAGGGCCAGAAGATCCTTAATCAAATGAGTTCTAATTAGCTGCTCGCTATCAAAGATAATTAATTATAACACCATTATTAGCAAAGATATGGATCGAATCCCTTATATTTCTAGGTTCTGTACAAGTGATGTTTGTGTTGGTCCTGTAGACCCATATGTAAACCATTTGAATATAGTATGGCGTTACTTGATCCATCAATGAGATAATCACTTGTATGATTACTATCAACTTGCAACTTGGCGCTTGCAAGATTGTTTGTTCAATTGATTTATGAGCACATTTCAAAATATCAATCAAGAATATTCATCTTGATAAAGATGGTGAAGGCTTTGGATATTTTTTGTATGCCAATGGACATAGATGTTAAGCATTTTATGTCAAATATTTATATGTAAAATGATCCTGCAGAATCATTAATATATGAGATGTTGAGTATATAATAAATGGCAAACCTATTACTTTTGAGAGAAGAGCTTACTACAACTGTTCAGGGACATGTCATGTTACATGCACCAACATTGATCCAAATAAGGCCAAAAGGTTACCATGCATGTTTATTTCTCCCCTATAATGGTTTCTGGCCATGAGCTAAAAATCTCCCACCTACGAATTTGAGTATGTACGATGTATGCTCCATGATAACGCACTCAGATGGGACCCCGAAGGAATCGGAAATATATGTTAGGTATGAATATCCATCCATACTTAAATATAATAGAACCATTCATTAGAGATCTACTTATGGCACAATTTGCCGATTATGATGACAACAGGTTCCCCAACATTAGGGGGAGAAATCAAGTTGTTCGACAAGAAAACAAGTTGCAACGAATTATTATGATCCTCATACAATGTAATGTGAACTGGAAGTTCAAAATATAATTCGTCTACAAACTTGAGCGAATCTACATCCAGATATTCTAGTGACCCACAAAGAGTTATTAAATCTTATGTCCCAACTTCCAATGCTCCTTTAAAAATTGATGTCCCTGTAGGACAAAACATTATTACAAATGAGCCTATACCACAAATGAAGCGTGGTAGGCCACTCGGTTCCAAAGACAAAAAAACCTCGAAAAAGAAAAGGAGCAAAGAACAATGATAACCAACATGAGGAAATGTTGACTCCAGAAGAGTCCTCAAACATGACAAATGAGGAAGTTGCACCTCAAGTACAAGTACTTGAAAATCGCGATTTGATAAGATCTCAATTAATTATGTCATGAATTGGATAAGGTGGAACCGAAATGAAGTCGACGTCGATATATTAATTGATTATATAATATAGTGCTCATTATTGTGAGTAATCATGAGGATCATGAATTTAGGTCTGTTAATAAATACAGAGAAAGATGAGATTGGCCAAGTGGAAAGATGCACTTAAGAATTAGATTCGCTTGTAAAATCGGAAATATCAGGACATGTTGTCCATACACGAAACTGGTGTAAAACTTGTGGGATACAGTTAAGTCTTTGTGTGAAAAAGAATGAGAAAATGACATTATGAGATATAAGGCACAAGAAGCGACTTGTTGCATAAGTGCTTTCGCAAAGACTTGGTATCAACTATGAAGGAATATACTCATATGTAGTCCATGTCACTACATCACGATACCTTAAATTTGGCAGTACATGAAAAGCTAAGTATGCATCTTATAAATATCGCTGTAGCTTATGAAAATTTTGATAATGATGTTTATATAAAATTCCTGAAGGGTTCAAAGTGCCGGAAGCACATAATAAAATTCTCGAGAATATTGGTTATTTAGTTGATAGACATTTATGTGATTAAAGCAATATGGACGCATATTGCATAATCAAAGGAAATGATTAAATATCTAGATCCTAATTGTTTGTAAATGTTATTGGACTCCCGAAGAGCCTCAAAAGTTGTGAATTGCTTTACAAGCGTATTTGGAATGAAAGATTTTGGTAAAATATGTTATTGTCTTGGTTTACAAGTTGCACATTATGAGAATGATCTTACATGCATAAATTAATTTATGTAGCAAAGTGATAAGATAATGTTGCGTGAGCAAATCACTCCCTTTTAAGTACCCTAGTAGTGGTACAATCATTTGATATGAAAACGACCCCCCTTTCGATCCCGATAAGATTATGAGAAATTTAGCGGTCCTGAAGTACCGTATTTGAGTCCTGAAGTACTGTATTTGGATCCTGGAGTACCATATTTAAATGATATTGAAGCACTGACGTATCTTGCTAATCATACATGATCTAACATATTTCGGTACCTCGAAGGTACTACGCTTTAGATATTATTATCCCATCGGCTCAAAATTGGTTTGATTAGCTATGCTGATTTTGGATAGTTACCTAAATCCTATAATACTTGATCACATACTAGTTATGTGCACGCTAAGCAAATTCGTTTCAGTGAGAATTAAGTGATTCATGTATGAAGTCAGTCATGAAGTTGAATCACATCAACTCAAAGATCTTAATTGATGTGCTTATCAGGGGGAGTAATACGCGTTGTACTCTTTTTTCCTTATTTGAGGTTTTGTCTCACTAGGTTTTCCTTAGAAAGGTTTTTAATGTAGCAACATATATTTGCGTACAAAGAAGTGTGTACTCTTTTTTCCTTCATTGGGTTTTTCTCCCAATTGGGTTTTTCCTAGTAAGATTTTAATGAGGCATACTCTTTTGGATAATGCACATTCAAGGGGGAGTGTTATGAAATAATTTATTTGTGAATGTCAAAATATCAATAAGATATATATTGGGTATCTTTATCTGTTAGTTGATATAATATAGGAGAATTTTATTCCCATATGAAGTCTATACTGTATAGGACTCTTGCTATGTAACTAGTATAAATACCCCTTCTGGGTTATGAATAAATCATCTGATTCTCCTCTCTCATTCTTTCTTATCTCTATTGTTCTTCTCTATTATTCTCTCTATATCGCGTTCATCTTTCATTATTTTATAACAATATTACAATTGTTGGGTTGGATTGCCACAATTGTTTTTAAAAAAATAAGATACTAGAAAAAAGGTGAGAATAAAACTTACCTTAATATTACCTCTAAAAATAGGAGAGAATAAAAACTTGTCATAATATTACCTCTAAAAATGGTGAGAATTATTTTGAATGCAAGATCCCTGCCAATTAAATCTTTCAAAAACAATTTAGAGGAGTCCAACTTAATTGTAATCCCAACCAATGAGCAATGTAAGTTTAGATGATAACCACTTGACTAATGGATATTATTGGCTTTTATTGCAACTGCAAATTTAATTCATAAAATCTTAACGAAAATTAAACAAAAAAAAATGTTCGGTCATCATCTTCGTTTTTCAAGCCTCCATGGAAATCCTAATCTGAGGCTCTTAGTGCTAGGTCCAACGCCGGCAACAATGGTTGTCGGCGAAAATGAATTGTTCATGTTTAGCCTTCAATAGTGGTGCGGTGGTCCTGTGAAAATAGAGGGTCATATTGTTATCTTCTTCCTCCATCCTCTTCCATATCAACAACAATGGTGGCTTATCGGTCCTACGAAAAATGGAGCGCCAGATTACTATATTCTTCTTCCTCTGTCCTCTTCAATATCACTATTAATGGTGGAGTGGGGGTCTGACGTATTTTGGATGGAAGTGGTGCTTAGAAAAGCCACTCAAACAATCCGCGACACCGGCGTCGGCACAAGCGCCGGATTCTATGGAGGCTACAAGGTTTGGTGGGGGTGCAGGGGGAGGTTAATGAAGATGAATGAAACAGTGGATGGTTACTCTATGTTTTAATCTATAAACAAACATGTCTTAACAAATATTTAATTTTTAAATATTTAATAGTAAATTTGTAATTAGAAAAATATTTTTTTAATTTTATGTTAAATGAACGGTTAAGATTAAATGTGACAAGTGTACAGATCATATCTAATTTAGTTATGGTGGTTGTCATGGTTGACAACCACTATAAATGTATCCTTCATAAGATTCACTTAATCAATTAGATAGTTGGATCAAATATAAAGCATATAATACGGGCAGTTTACGATAATTACTTCAAGAAACCATGTTCAAATATAACTCAAACAACATGAAAAAAAACTTTTGTAATAAAGTAACCTCTTCATAAATAAAAGAGGTGGTATAAGTAATTCAAAGGATGCACTCATGGTGGTTGTCAACCATGACGACCACCGTAAGTAAATAAATCTTATTCGTACATGTGTCCACTTTTACCTTGACTATTAGCTTTCTTATTTAATATAAATTGTAAAATATATTTTTTAAAATTTTAGTTTATTTTAAAAAAATTTTAAAATACATATTGTTCAAAATATGTTTATTTACTAGGCAAAAATTTAGATTTAAGATATTTAAATTTTAAAAAATTTCAGAAAATTTATTTTGATTAAGAAAATATATTTTACAATGTTGTACTAAATATAAAAAATGAATGGCGAAGATAAAAGTTGACACATGTATGAATAAATATCATTTTCATTGTGGTGGTTGTCATGGTTGACAATCACTATAAGTTTTTTCATACTTACATACTTACTTTAATTCCTAAAACGATGGTAACTTCCTACTTAAAACTATTGACCAAAGCTAGTGATTCTACACAATCGTCTAGAAAATCCAAGATATTTGATCTACGACTCATATAGACAAAAATCCGTTGAATCGAACCACTCCCAACACGATAACCATAGCCAAAACTTTCACCTACCCTACACATAAAACGCATAGCTTCATCGTGAAACACAAAATTGTTGACGCTCCAACCACGTATAGGGTTGTCTACATTATTGATAAATCTCCAAACGTTCTTCTTCAACTCGAAAACCTCGACTTTGGTTTGCACGAGATGAGTATCCTCCATCAAAAACACCTTGTAATCCTCGGCTTTTTCGTCGTATAAAAACTTGACAGCAATGAGTCTTTTATAATTATAGGACTCGGGATCGTGACAAAACATGCTGATCTGCATGGGGGGAGGGATTTGTACGTACTTTCTTATCGTAGGGTTCCAAAGATACAAAGCGACGAAAAACCGCGAAAATATGGTTTCTGGAGGATACCATGCAGACTATGTAGTGCATGAACAAAAACATACTAAACCTTTCGACGCCCCGATTATGTGGATATTGTTTCGTAAGCTGCCAACGGGGTGACGTGTGCCTGAAGCATCGTCAATCTAGTACTCAACCCTAAGTTCTTCGACCCCCGATCTCAAGATGTCCTTCTTCCATGCATCGCTGAACCTGGAATCTTCCAGAGACTTCAGCCAATTAGGGCAGGGTTTGGCCGAGTGCTTGAGGATGTAATTCTGTTTCTTGGATATGAAGTTAGGGTTAGTGATTGTGGAGTTATTGAAGACAAAGGTCCTTCACCGCGCATCTGCGAAGGACCTTAGGTTTTTTATGAAAGCCAAAATCCGGAAAAGGGAAGTTGTCTTATATTCTATAATATGATTATATATTCTGAGTATATAATATATATTCGGATATATTCTGATTGTGTGATTTATTTGTAGATATAAATCATAAGGAAAACAAATAAGGAGGATTGTGCAATCAAATACAAGACCAAAAGGAAAGAATCCTTTGGATGATTGATGATTGAGGAAGCATCAACACAAAAGGAAAGAATCAACAATGAATTCAAGTTACCGTTGGAATGAATCAAGTTCAAGCATCCAAAGCCCTCTATAAAAAGGACGATTGAAGAATTGAGAACTTAGGCGATTCCACGGAAGTAATCGCGGAGTAAGAAATCTGGAGGGATTTCTGAATGTGTAGCCAATGGTTCGGTGGTGAAGGTAGCCAGTAAAGGACCTATGGTGAAGGGATAGCCAAGGACCTTGGTGAGTATTCATTGTGTCCACATGTGGTGGTGAGATGATGTATAGCAGAGCCTTGACGGACTAAGGTTGTGTGAGTGTGTGCTTCAATGTAATCCATCATGTTCCAAATAATTCATTAGAATTGGGATCAAAGCTTTATTAATTGGTATCGAGGGTGAGTTTTATCGTGAAAGCTGAAATTCCTATGTTTGATGGAGAGATCAACTTAAACCTTTGGAAGGTTCGTATGAAGGCAAATTCGATGCAGAACAGATCATGGAAAGTTTTCAATGGATTCCTCAAGAAAGTCCATTCTATGTATGACGTTGCTTGGATGAAGGATAAGGAGAAGAAGGACGCAATCAAAAATTGGGATGATCTTGAGGAGAAAGTCTTATCAACCATTTAATTGTGTTTGGTTTCGAGCATGCTTCAGGAAGTTCTTGACATAGATACATCATTGGATCTGGAAGAAGTTGGAACTAGGGACGGCAATGGGTCCTGGACCTGCCCCAGACCCGCCCCATTTAGGAGGGTCTGGGTCCAAAAATTTTGTAACCATCGGGTCCCGGGGCGGGCCTGGGTCTATTAAAAATTTGGCGGATCCGGGTCCGGGTCTAGACATGGACCCATGGATCCGACCCATGGACCCGTCAATATATATATATATATATATAGAATTGGATTATAATAATCCCAACTTTACAAATTGGATAACGATAGTCCCTACTTTCAATTTGTATTCTAGTGGTTCAAAATGAAATAAAATAGTATTGTAATGGTACCAAATCTAAATCCACCTCCACATTCTTTTTATTTTTTTTCATGCCTACCCAGTACCCCATATTATTTTTGTTTTTTATGTTCCTGCCGCCAGAAAAGTAATGAAATGTAGTAGCTAAAATATTTTTTAAATTATTATTTTGAGACTCTGAGTAATTATTATGATTTTTTAAAAGGAATAAAAGTGAAAAAATCATTAAAAAATTGAAAACAATTTGAAATGTTTTTGGAGAAATGTCGTAAATTCATTAAAAATCGTTGTAAAGTGTTATACTAAGTTTTGAATCAAACATAAGACAAAATCTATGATATTTAGGGTATACTCTTGATGATGTCTCACTACAATACAATTTTATTTTTTTTGGACCACCAGAATACAAACCGAAAGTAGGGATTAACGCTGTCCAATTTGTAAAAGTTGGGATTATTATATATGGTGTATTTGTATTCTTAGAGTTGTATAGTGCGATAATCATGAATTTCGTGCTTTTTTTTTTGCATTTTAAGTTGTATAGTTGCATTATTAGATGGATGATTTTTGTAATATTTTTATGTTGAAGTTTGCTCATAGTCTCGTACATTGAACTAGATGTTTTTATTGTATTGAAAATATGTGTATTTAAATAGAATAGTAATTTATTATACAATTGGGCACGTATAAAATTAAGCAGAAAAATTGATAAACCTAGTAAAAAAATTAAATAAGAGTGTTGGACCCAATAAGGACCCGATATGGACCCGTGGACCCGCGGACCTAGCGAGTCTGGGTCCGGGTCCAAGTTTTTGGTACCCACCGGGTCTCGGGGCAGGTCTGGGTCAAAAAATTTGGCGAGTCCGGGTTCGGGTCTAGCTGGACCCTGCCCATACCCTACCCATTGCCATCTCTGGTTGGAACAACTCGACATGACGAAGAGCATCACCAGTATAATCCGCATGAAGGAACAACTTTATGCTTTTAAGATACCGCGCCGAGGGTACTCCTATCCAAAAACACTAGTAAAAAATACCAGTAGGGGGGTCAAAGACTACAAGACTTTAACAAATATGTTAGTCAATCTCATTGGCGCAACCTAGGTCAAGGCATAAAAACAGGGATTGAAGGACGAAAATAAAGAAGATAATACACATGGATTTAGCCAATGTTCACCCTTCCAAACATAGCCAAATCACAACACTTAAGCTTCTCTTCACTTAGGATTTTGAACCACTTCATTTCTTGTTCACTTAAGAAGTACAATTATGCCCTCAACCTCGGTTTTCTTGAGTACCTCCAAGACAAGCTTACAAAATACTCAATCAAGGAGACACGTCCCCCTTGATCCACAACTCAATCAAGGCAACACATTTGATTTAAAATTAACTAAGTATTAACAACACTTATCTACCCAAGTGAGTTTCCCAACACTTAGCCTAAAATGACCTCCTTGAATCTTCAAGCCAAGCCTACTCATCAAGTCTTACTCGAGACACTAATCCCTTAAAGTTGCACTATATGATCTACGACTAACCTAATTCCACATCATATATGTAAGGGCGGGCTAGACAAAAGGAGAAAAAACCCTGAATTCTGAAGTTCTTTCATATTTCCATCATCATAAATCCTCGACCTTTTTTCTGTCAATTTGGATCACCTTCGCATCCAAACAGGCATCTAGCCATCTATGCTCCTATGGCATGAATCCATTTATTAATTACAGCCATCTCCCCCACCTCTTCTCCTATGAGGTGAGTTCACCCTTTCTAACCATCTAACCTTGTCTAAATTACATGCCCATCCATCAATCATGCCATATCCAGGGTTAACCTTCATTATCCTATCTACCATACCATCTTTACCTTCTAAGGTCCACCATCTCCCCTTTGCCTCCATGGACCCGTCTGACCATCATCAGACTTATTCTTTTTCACCAAATCATCTTACCCTTGACCACTCACCTAGAGCTCATTAACTTGGTCATTAGTGCAAATACAAGATTCAATATTCGATGTCCATTCTCAGCACACTTGAGTGGGGGCTAACCTTTTTAACTGAGACCAAGACCGACTACCTCAAGATGATTGTTGTCCCTGATCATAGTCCGCCTGGCTACTCCCTCTACCGAGCTGGGGGCTCACCCGACCCCTCATTGGTCCTTGAGGTATTTGCTGTATATCACACGAAAGCATGAAAACTTACTCTGATGTAAAGGACATCAGCCCTTACTTTCTTGCAAATTCTCGGAATTCTTTTCCCCCCGAGGCACCCACATCCATGAATCTCAGCATGACAACATTGAACTACACATTTCTTGTTCCAAGGCAATTATGTGTCACCACCGCTTGCTTATTCCTACCTCTCATGAAATTTAGTTCAAATTTAATTCTGACACTTAGGATTTTTTGTAGTCCTTTTGTCTAGGGAAGTAGGTTTAATCGATCCCACCATGTAACAAGCATGAGAGATCATAATGCTACATTTTAAGAGTATACATACATGGTCTGCATAAACACTCGCATAAAGTACATATCCGCATATTTGCAAGCATTGCATGGTTGCATAGACATAGTTGCATCTAAGTGTACAGGTACGTACCTCATCTAAAACAGTGTCTGAGGCCCAACGTGGTCCGCGTTACAAGTGACATGGTCCGTGTTGACCTCTAGAACCCGTTTGAGTCGGTTTTCAAGCAACACATTCCGTGTTTTGTTGATTTCTCTAAGAAGTTAACTCACTTTGATATCATTTTGGGTTACATACATTGTTCTAGGGCACTGACTTGTGTGACCCAGCAGGACCAAATAATGAAATAATGTATTTGTAATTAAACATGTTTATCGAATATGGAGGTATCTAGCAAAACATATAATCACCATATGATTTTGGCTTAAACTCTAAGCATATCGAACATTGTCGGAACATACCCAACATCACCTTCTTTTAGGGTAGCTCATCTGTTGAGAGTTCCTTAGTTAAGTGTGTTTGGTTGGAGTAGTCTCAGGATGCGTGACTTCCTGGGATGTTTTTCTTGGCAACGTTTGAGTGAGAATGAAACACGCTTGACATTAAGACTCATAGTGATTTGTAGGGCTAGTTAGCGATCCGTAAAACAATTCTCAGTAATGTCCGTGACCCAGGAGGGATCATGGTGTTACAAGATTCCCGCCATCACCATCATCAGCATCATTGTCAACATCGGCATGTTAGTCGTCAAACGTTCATAATGAGACGGGCTTATCAGCATCATGCGCCAGCCATCATGCGCTATAGTACAACAACATATCAACAAGATCATCAAGACTATTTTGATCATTGTCTTATTCAAAATCGATCAAAGTGGGGTCTATTTATAGACACCAAATTTTGTACCGGTATCTTTAATATAGTTATCATAAAATTAACTGACCCAAATAACACTTAACATTCATCCTCTATCTCCACAAAATACCTTATTCCCATCTATTTCTAATCCTCTCAAGCAAGACTCATCATTCCCCTTCATTTCCCCTTTAAAACCCTAATTTTCTACCCTTCCTACATATAAAGATCCACTTTTTTGAACACCAATGTTTCCATAGATCTCTGATGCCATTAAGATTTGGTGAACTTAAAGTCACTCTATATACTTTCCAACGTCTTTTGAATAAACCATGATGATGTTAACGTCCTTGTCCTTGACCTTGTCTCAACAAGTATAAAATTGAATTGACAACTATTATTGAAATTGTTGAAGGTTGAGGCTTGTCATGGACACCAATTAAATTCTATTTCAAGGCATCAAAACAATTTGATCATATATTCTTGATCCAACCCTGTGACTCTGTTTTTTTTATTTTTAGAGAGGTATATATCTCATTTATTGAACTCAATCTAAATTTATTTACTTTTATCCCTATTTTAATCAAAAATTTTTATGATTTTGCCTCAACTTATTTCAACTTTTTATCCAACTATACCTTATTCCTATAAAGATGGAACATGCCCTAAAAACGAATAGATCCAATAATGTAGAGCTCGTTTGCATTATAAAAGACAATATCTAACGTGTTATTTGTTAGCAATAGGTTTCTACTACGGAAAGAGAAAGCTTCAGTCCTAAAATTTGGCATGAATTTGTGTCGCTACATTTATCAAGTGCTACTTTGTTAGACCCACAAAAAAAACTTGCCATTTGATGAAAAGGAAAAGAAAAAGAAATGTAAAGAAAAGAAGATGAACAAGACATCAAAATATGACATGACACCAACTCCATACATGTAGTAGTGTATAGTTCAAACTCTTGCAATTCATTGACCATATATTATTGCAATTCAGATTCATGCAGTCATTAGCTCAATTAATTGCATTGCAACTTTCCATGGATCTCCTCATTTATTTTGACCTAAAAAGATCTAAAGATTGGTGTTACGACACACACTCATATTGTATCATTTTTGTAACAACTAGACAAATAATACTGAAAGTTTTGTGCTTCACAAAATGATAAACAAAAGCTCTAAAACTCGTCATTACTCATTTATTTCTCTTGTACGCAAGCATATGTATATACCCAACAAGTGATGACTCAGTGATTTGAGTGCCTTATACAAGTGGAGGGATCTCGTGTTCGATTCCCTACTTTGAAATTCCATCGTCTTCGATATAGCTTCAGCTGAGTGGCCTGACTTTGCCTGTAACGTATATCTGTGGATGGGTTCATGATTATACTCCCGACTTTTTCATATTTTACAATTTGCAATTGTCATTTTGGCAAATTTGAATATACAGAACTTAGATAGCTTGGAATAGCATACACTATTCAATTCTTAGGAGCAGATTGCAAGATTTGGCATTTGTTTGATTATCAAACTTTTTCAACAATAGTGGATTGCACAAAGGGAAAACCAAACCGAGTCATTAAGGCCATGTTCTTTTATGCGGTATTTTACGGTATGGCGCGGTATGGTGTGGTGAAATTGTGGCGGGTTATGGTGTAATTGTGGCGGGTTATTGGTATGTTGTGGTGGGTTTTTTTTGTATATATATATATAGTAAATTGGAAAAATTAATTTGTGGTGGGTTGTGGTGAATTGTGGTAGAATGGTATTTTGTGGAGAATTGTGGCAAACTGTGGTAAGTTATGGCACCGCAGTTTACCAACCGCAGAAAAGAACAGGGCGTAAGTCGTTTGTTGAACACCCCATTCAAGAAAAAAAAAAACAAAAAAAAAAGTCAAGGAAAAAAAACCCTAGCTAGTCATTATTCATTATTACGTGTACCAATTAATTGAATGGAAAGTTATATGATAAACATTTTTTAAAATCATATAACTTTGGGTAATTAACAGGGTCTCCTTGTGTAAAGTTATGGTGAAATTATAATGACTATTTTCCAACGGTGAAATAATTTCCCACAAACATATATATCTTTTTTTTTATGACATGCCTTAAATCAAGTTGTTAAGTGACCGACTTGGTGACAATCCTACGTGATAACTGCGTTACATGACTATGTTTTTGGGGGTTTTCAATAGTGAATTAGGGATAGTTTTGAGTGTGAACCTTGATTTTTATTTCAATTTCCCTACTACACTTGGTGTTGTTGTTTTTGATGTGAATTTGTAGGTTTTGAGGCCAAAACACCAACTTTCTCTCAACTTCAGGTAAGAGTGAATATACCACGGACTTCTACATGTCAAACACAAACCGTGGTACAAATTTGGGATGGAAAGGAGCAAGGAATGGCCGGGCAGCAGCAACCTCGGGCAGCCCGAGGTGGTGGCAACGGTCCGTGGCGGTTCAGCTCCTTGTGCCCAACTCGTTTTTTGCGAAGGAAAGAAGAAAGAAACGAAACAGTGGCAACCTCGGGCAGCCCGTGGTGATCACCACGGTTCATGTACGGATTGTACAGATTGTACGGACCGAGGCAGACTGCCTATGCAGATCGGTTGTTTTCGCGAGTAGAAAAGGGGGCAAGCGGCAGTTTTTCGATATGGAGTCATTTTCTATCAGTTTTCCTTCATTCTTTGGCCGTCAAGGAGAGAAAAGAGAGCCCTAATACTTCCATTCTACTCCTCTTCCCCACCATCAAGATTCAAGACCGAATAGATTCAAGAGAAACCAAGATCAAGATTCGCAAAGGAAATGAGCGACGTTCGTGGAGAAGGTTCTACCCCGGGATCGAAAGGCTCGACGGGTTGTATTCTTCGCAATTCTATTCTTTCTTTTCGATTTCCTTCTTAGTTTTAAGAATTAATTATGATGTTTGGAACTTGTGTCGTGTTTTCATTGAATATGAGTGAGTAGTTTCTTTGAATTCTAGGGTTTTGCAACCCGAAACAATGTAGTTTGATTTAATATTATTAGTTTGTGCATGAACTCTTGATTAGATTCAATAGAAAGTTGTGTTTTCCATGTTTATGAGTATTCTTAAGGCCTTGGATATTTGTAAGTTTGAGATTAACCTGAGAAGTACTGAAAGGTGAATTAGGGTAATCTGACTACCAACCTGTCTACCTAGGATTGCGAAAGTTGAAAAAGGAGTAGTGAACTAGGGAATCATTAGATAACCTGACCATTTGAGACCTTCAATTCTGTTTAACCTAAAAGGTACACGAAAGTTATTGATTAGGTTGTTTAGAATAATTCTATTTAGCATCGAAAGGGCGATAGGATTTAGAGGTTATTGATTCTTGATTCATTCTTGAATGTATGATTGTGCAGGCTAGGTTTTAGTAATCGAACTCGTTGTTAGGTTAGCATCTCCCTAGAAATCTTTCTCTCTTGATTAGAACATTTGATTGATTTTTCCTTGCTTTATTAGTTGATTAGTTGATAGACATTTTCCAAAACCTAAAATATAATCTAATTAGCTTAGCAATCGCGATAGAGATTAGTTTATTGAGTTGCTAAGTGACTCCCTGTGGGATCGACCTTGACGTGCTACTACGTACACCGTGCGCTTGCGGCCCTGTCACTACGTATCACGTAGAGGAGATGAATTGATTGATCCAAAAATATTTAAATTTATGACATGTCAGCTAATTAATCCACGTATAAGTAAAGAGAATCAACGTTGAAAAGAGTAAAAAAAACATAAAATCACATTTGTTTAAATGTGTTTCCGCCAAGAAATTGTTGTTGTAATTGTATAAAATCATCTTTGTTTGTGTAAATTAGCTGATATGTCATAAATTTAGATATTATTTAGCCTATTCATTTTCTCGGTCTGCCACGTAATATCGCCACCAGGTCAAGTCAGTCACAGTTGAAATTGTTTCAGGTGCATTATTGTCCAAAACCCTTCAAAATTCAGTGCATTATTGTTTAAAATCAAAGTTCAGTATACTGTATACAATTGTTCAATATCCCAAAAATTCAGCATATTAATGTCAAAAAATATTTCTGGATATAAAAAAGAAAGAAGAAAGTTGATGGGAAAATGCTCATTACATGATTACAGGGAGTCCACTACTCAGCAAGTTGATTTGAGGCAGAAAGAGTGACGCAAGAGTCACTTTGCATTAGAGAATCAAATCCCACTGGAATCTTTATTCTAACAACATTATCAAACTTGTCATTTCAGACGCCAGCAGGCTAGTAAATCTCTAACCTAAACGTAAAGTTTTCCATCAGGTGATCAGACAATCCCAAATAGGTCGAACCATATTCTTTTTTCCTTTTTACATATAAATATATGAATATTAAATTAAATGTTTGAATAAAAAATAATTTAGCTGTATAGTATCGACATTTGATTATTCGTAATTAATCATAATTATATTACATATTTACATGTCTTATCCTTGTTTGAAAACTGTATTATTATTTATTACACTGATACAAGAATGATGTCGATTATATGATTTTACATCAAAAATAATGTCACCCAACAATTATTTATCATAAAATAAGGCATTTAAAATTATTACACCAAAATATGAGACCTCTTTGATCGTTTTTTGTAAGTTAAAATATAAAATTATCGCCATTAGAAAGATAATTTACTAAAAATTACTATGACGGTATTTTCATATTATAACTCATTGTAATTTGTGAGTAATTATCGATCAAAATTTAGTCAAAGGACAAATATTTTGGGACAAAGATAGTATCCTATATCGATACTCATATTTTGGGACGAAGTGTTTGCAGGGGCGGATTTGTAGGTACGCCAGGGGTGTCCTAGGGGTGTCCACGGACCAAAGAAAAATTTGTAATTCTCTAATATTATTCGAAAACAATTTTCTTAATTGGAGCAAGTGGATACAGTAAAAAAATCCCAAAAAACATAATAAGGGTGTCCAATTTAGCAACAACCCAAAAATTCTAAAATAATACTCCCTTTATCCCCAATAACTTGTCCAAGTTGACTAATTAGGTCAAAATTTTAAAATTTTGATCGTTAATTTATCAAATTATATGTTGAGTTATTATATAAGACTACCACTATTAGATTTGTGATGAGAAATATTTTCACCTGAATACATTTATTAGTCTTGCTAAGATAAAATGTGAAAAATTAGTGGTGAAAATGTTGCATCTAAGACGGTGAAAAAGTAAACTGGAAAAGTCAATCGGGATGGAGGGAATATCAAGTTATTTTTTTATAAAGAAAAAAGTGTAAGTCAATGAATTGAGTAATTGGATATTAGTATAAGTTTAAGATATAAATATCTAGTTAATGTGAAATTTTAATTTATTTAGTTGACATATTTATATGATGTGAAATTTTGTTAAGTTGGTGAATATGTCATTTAATATTTATTTTTATTTTTATCGTTATTTATTTAAATTTTATTATTTTATTTTTCAAAATTGCTTATGCAATAACAAGTATATTGGACACTCTTAAATTGAATGTCTGGATCCGCCACCTGTGTTTGACCCACACTTATTTGAAATCTGAGTGTTCTCCACTAGCTATCTATGATTGGTGGTGTAGTTAATAAGCCAAGTTTTTCATTCTTTCCTGCTTTTTCATACATTGGATTTTGCTCATAATTTTGAGAAATGGTTGTTACAACAACCATTATTACAAAGAAGCTAAAGGAGCCTATGTATGAGCTAGGTTAGGGTTCCAATTTGCCAATTCAAGTTAGCCAAACTAAGAACATAAGTCAAATTTGCACTTTCACTTCTAAAAAATATAGCAAATCTATATTCTTTTTAGCCCTTATTTAGATGCCTTTTGAAGTCTCATGTTCTTTTGTTAGGCCCGTTAGGTTCAAATTATGTTAATTAAGTTAAAATAAGTTAGGATAAAAAATGATAAGATAAGTTTGAGTTAAGTTAGTTGTTGGAATGAAATATTTTATTAGTAAAATTTGAATATTTTAGAGAAAATAAATGAAAAAAATTATAGGTATTGGAAAAAGTGGATTGATGTGAGATTAAAATAATATTATTTAAATTTTTTTTTTTAATTTAAAAAGTTGTTTTTGATTTGGGTACAGTGTTTTTTAGAAAGTTGGATTAGGTTCTGTTAGATAAGAATAAGTTAAGTTAAGTTAGGTTAAGTTAGTTCAGTCTTTAATCCAATTAAAAAATATGACATAATTCGCCTTCTGCTATATATGTTTTGTAGTAGTATTGGATCATGAGCTAAATGTTCGAGCTCGATGACTCATCTCAATTTATTATAACATGTCTCTATCATTGTTGTTATTGTCAACTTGACTCATCAACTAGATGAGATTCATAATTAGTGTTTGAGATGTCTATATATTGTATACGAACATCTCTATCTAGTACTAGTAATAATACATATAGACTATTATTTGCCTACACATTATGCCAAAAATTTAGAAAAAGCCTAAGTACAAATCCAATAATCTTCGGATCCAAAAAAATAAGTGCCCTTGTTTGTTAATTGTTATCTCTATATTTGTTAGGTGTATTGAATAACAAATTTGTAGGACATCACCACTGACTATTTCTGGCCTAAAAATGCATGGAGTTATCAACAAGTCCATGTCACACCCTAATGCTTATGCTTATGCACCATCAACTTAGGCCTTCTTCTTTTCTGCCGTTGGCAAAATGCGATGCCGCAGCCTACCGTAGTTTGACATAGTCCGCCACATTTTTACCGCAAATCATTACTTTTCTATCTCCTCACTTTTCTCTCTCCTCACTTTTCTCCTCTACTTTTTACATCATCTCTCTTCACCTACCCCACATACCAATAACCCACCACAATTCCATCATACCCGCCACAAATCCACCACACCTCACCACACCATTCCGCAAAATACCGCATAAAAGAACAGGACCTAATAAAATATAATACTTCAAAATAAAATTAAAAAAAAAACAACGGGATAATCTCGTCAGTAATCACTAGCTAGGACAATTATTGATTAATGAAACGTCATTAGCAAAAGATGAATTGCCAAATAACACTGCTGGTGTCTTCATTGTTTGCTTAATATGTATTCCCTCCATTAGATATTGATTGCCCTCTTTTAAAAATCATGCAGTCAAATTTTTAAAATTTTGACCATAAATTTTTGAATATATACAATGAGTTGTTATATAAAATTACCACTATTATATTTAGAATTAAAAATACTATCGTAAAAGTATAATATTGCAATTGTTAATAACACATTATGTAAGAAATTATCAATTAAAGAGTGATATTGGATACCCTGAAAGTCAAAATTGTGACAATTAATATGGAACGAAGGGAGTACTACCTCTGTTCCATATTAATTGTTGTCTTTGAAAATCGTGGATTCAAATTTTAAAATTTTTACAATGAGTTGCTATATAAAATTATCACCATTAAATTTGTAAAGAAAAATACTATAATTATAGTATTGCAATTGTTAATAACATATTATGCAAGAAATTATCAATCAAACAGTGATATTGAAGACCGTGAAAATCAAAATTACCTGTCTTACTTAAAAACTAAAAAAAAAACATACTCTACTAAAATTTTTAGTTGTGATCTCACTCAAGCTCGGCTGGGTTGGAATGGATTTGTTTTCAATAATAAGAAGGCTCCTACAAATTGTTATGTATTAGTTTAGACGCTTTATTAATGATATGATCTCTCACTTCGTTTTCAAATAAAATTATTATCATTAAATTTAATGACAGATTTAAATGTTCGCAATAAAGGTGATCACTACACTATTATATCCACATAATAAAATAAAATCTACAATTTTTACGGTTGTATTACTATTTTTTTCTTTGGCCTAGGGTGGCCATGGCCAATTGGCCACCCATAATGATGGGGATCCGCCAGAGATTAAATTAGTAACAAGATACTAATATAAGGATTTGATTTTGTAAGTTCTTTTTTTTATAAAACATTACTTAGAACTTTGTCATTTATAAAAGAATATTAAATATGATTGCGAAAAAATAACCAATAATGATACATCAAATAAGGAGTATATAGTTAAACGCCTACGTGTCTTGCAGATGGTGTTGACATATGTGTGAGTCAGCTAGTAATCAAGTAGGAGCATATGATTGTGATTCCTTGATATATGTATAGTTTTATGAGCATATATGTATACATTTATAAATATATTCATAAAGTTAATAAGTGTACACATGTTTATAAAATAAACATGGTAAATTTATAAAGTTATAAATATACATTCCTGTATAAATTATGAACTCAAACTACAAATATATATATAATCAAAGAATGAAAATTACATGCTATATATACTCAAACTACAAATTTATACACATATATACTCATAAATTATGTACTATGCTAATAAAATTCTACACTGGGAGTACAGTAATATGGTATCCTCGAAGGGTTTCAAAAAAAAAAAAATGGTATCCTCGAAAGTATAATTCAGAAGGAACGTAGTTGATACGTCATGCAAATTGATTGTGGCAACTGGCAATTATACCATACTGTATATCACGAGGAGGACCTACTACACATAATTTATAAAGGTAATTTATTACAGTATGTTATAAATTTGATAAATTTATACATATTACTGAATTTTATAATAATGTTATAATTTTATAAAAGAGTTTTTGGATGTTAGTATATTAAATTTTTATGGTGTTGGACAATAATACACTGAACTTTAACCTTGAACAATAATACACTGTACTTTGGGGGTGTTGAACAATAATACAATCAGAATGATTCCGACAGTGGCTTACTCGTTGATAATCCTACTTAGCATATAGAGAAAATAAATTGACCCAAAAATATTTAAATTTATGACATGTCTGCTAACCACACATAAGAAAAGGGGACCAACTTTGAAAATAGTAAAAAAAACACATAAAATTACATTGCTTAAACGTGTTTTCGCTGAGAGAATGTTATTGTAATTGTATAAAATCACCTCTGCTTGTGTAGATTGGCTGACATGTCATAAATTTAGATATTATATACCCAATTTATCTTCTCAACCCGCCCCGTATAATTGCCACCAAGTCAGTCACCATCGAAATCATTTCGGGTGCATTATTGTCCAACACCCCTCAAAGTTCAGTACATTATTCTCCAAAGTCAAAGTTCGGTGCATTATTCTTCAATACCCTAAAAGTTCAGTATATTAGCAGGGTTTTTTGCATTTTGGACCCCGAACTTTAGGGGTATTTATTTTCTGAACCCTTGATTTTCAACTTTAATTTTTTGGACCCTAAAGTTTGTAGTTTGAAAAAAAAGAACCATAAAGTTTGTGGGCTAAAGAAAAAGGCCCCTGATTCATTCTTTGTTTTTATCTTATGTTTGAATTTATCTCTTGATTGACGTCAAACTTCAAGACTAAGGTTAAAACTGATATTGAAGTTATAATACACCTCTCTTATTCATGTCGACGCTACTTAGACCCCTGAATACAGGGGTTTAAGTATTCCAAAATGAATAAGAGAGCTTTATTATAACTTTAATATCGGTTTTAACCTTAGTCTTGAAGTTTGACGACAATCGGGAGATAAATTCAAACATGAAAAGAACAAGAAAAATGGGAAACTTTTTTTTTTCAGCCCAGAAACTTTAGGGTCATTTTCTTTCAAACTACAAACTTTAGGGTCCAAAAAATTAAAGTTGAAAACCAAAGATTCAGAAAATAAATACCCCTAAAGTTCGGGATCTAAAATGCAAAAAACTCTATATTAGCATCCAAAAATTCTTTATAAAATGAATTTGTCAATAGATACTGACGAACTTATGCATGCCCCATTTACCTTCCATTAAAAAAGAACATATGCTAGGAATACTAGATGACTGACTCCTGTGGCCAACAATGCCTGCATGAGCATTTGAAACTCCAAAGAATAATTCCTCAACCAAAGCAACCACTTTAATTTGCTTCACTATAATAGCTAACTAATGTCTATATTGTATCAAATCTTTATTTTGTGTGTTCCTATACCACTCTGATTCTTGGCCTTCAATGTTATAATCATCACTTTATCTGTCTTAACCAGAGAATGTAAATTTACGGTTGATCCTGCCTGTCTTCCTAGGTACGAAAATAGATGAGAAGAGGAAATCTCGGCTATTAATTTAACATTTGACAATATGTGGTCATGAATATTAGGGAATGTGGTTATGCATTTTAGAGAGTGTGGTCATGAATATTAGGAAGTGTGGTTATGCATTTCAGAGAGTGTGATCATGGATATTAGAAAGCGATCATGAAATCCATGACCACACCCTGTAATATCATTGACAAACACATTGTTAGATGTAAAATCAATGACCGATATTTACTCTTCTCACCTTCCTACCTAAATTCTTTTCTTACTAGATCCATTTAAAGCACCGGTGTATCTCTTAGAGTAAGGGTGGCTATGACTACTTTTTTAAATAAAATATTAACACAATTTGTGGTGAAAAGAAATTGGAATGTATATTCATAAAATAAGTGTCTTGATGCATGGAAATCCCCTAATCCAAAGGCTTTGATATGCCGTGATGGTAAGATTATATTTTTATGGAAATATTTTTCACTATAAATATAATGATAATAAAATATACTAGTTTTATATCATTGATCATGGTAGATTCTTAAATACTTGTTGTTTTAGAGGACAAAGGTATAAGTAACAAATTTAAAAATGTCAATTGAGATATATGTATTAACAGACATTAAAATTAAATATGGCAAAACAATACTAATTATTTTTTGAATTATAAAGTGATAAATATCAAAAGAAATTAAAAATTAAGTAAAACGATAAATATTTAAAAACATGCAAATAGATAAGATGGGGTGTTAGATGAGACACGTTGATGCATGGGTTTACAAATTATATCAATGATTATTACTAAGAAAAAGTGTAGCATGTAGCAGGGACGGATCCCACACCAAGGGTATCTATGGACACTCCAAGCTCCGAAAATAATTTAAGCAACCTATTATATTTTATGAGGTTGTTGTATATTTACGTTAAGTGGACACTCTAGAAAAGACCCAAAAATATTAATAAAGGGTGTCGAATTCAACACAACAATCCGACTATCCAAAATATTATTAAGTGGATACCGCTAATTTCGTAATCTAGATAGATATATGGCCCAACGATGAAATAAAATCTTAGGTCGTACATAGACATCAGTGGTGCCACCATGGTTGGAGCATATGTTATAATTATGAAATAGCAATGATAGGGTTATTTTTATTTTTTGCTTTTAAAGGGTCCATTTACGTGACAACAGTTGAATGACAGTGCTTTGTTTTCTTTCCCCTGATCTTATGCATTTACTGCACATCAAACTCATATATCATACTACGGGTTGTGAGGTTCTCCATCAACAGTAAAGATGCAGAGTCATCGAAGAAATCGGAGCCGAACGTCATTAAGATTAGTATTAGTTATTTGAAAGTTGAATTTCATATCTATGTTTTAGATCTACAATTGTTCAATCACGATTTTCATTGTAAGTGCCGTATGACTTGCTATTAATGAAATCGTTATGTTTTGTTTCTAAAAAGAAACTCATATATCAGACTGATTTTTAGGGTTTTGTATTTTATGTACTACCTCCGTCCCAAAATATTTGTCATTTGACGAAATTTTGACCATTGATTATTCTCAAATTACAATAAGTTACGATATGAAATTACTGTCATTAGAAAGATGTCATAATAAAAATTACAATGACGGTAATTTCATATTGTAATTCATTGTAATTTGAGAATAATCAATGATCAAAATTTTGTTAAATGACAAACATTTTGGAACGGACACAGTAATAAATGGTTACGAAGCCAATTTAGAAGAGAAGTTTTTGTTAGCAATGACCAATCATGAACCCTCTCTCTGTTTGATTGGATTCATTCTTGGGCCCAGCCAGGCCTACCTTGAAATATCGATCATGACCAATCAAACTCAACGGTCCAATAATCATTCTCATATTATTAAGCTTTCAATTCCAAGAAATCAGTTTATTGAGCTAAAAAGAAAATGCCCAATAGCCAATGTTAATTGTTGCAAGTTTAGGCTACCGGACTAAAAACAAATTAATACAAAAGTAACCCAATATGAGAGTAGTCCAACCCTAATCTTATTGATTTGAATATGACTTTTTCTTTTTTATTATTTAAAGCCCAAAAGGGCTAAAGGTCTAATAACAAAAGTTGCATACAAATAGCAAGACAACAAACTAACAAGATTCACCAAAACAAAACAAAAACAGCAGTAAACTAAACAACTAAGAATTATCCGTCAAATTGTCTTCCTATCTTCTTGCCACTGCTCTATGAACAGTCTCGTTGGAGTCTCTTGATCTGAATATGACCTAAATCAATGAATAAGTGAAGAAAATTTTGTTGGAAAAATCAAGGCTGCTGGGAAAGCAACGAATCAAGGTTGTGGAGTACACAAGAAAACTGAGCCGTGGAAGAACCACTGCCTTGAAAGCGATTACGACCCAACCTCGGTGCCAATCGAAATTGCCGGTCGCTCCCCAAGGTTAACTCAGATTATTCCGGGACACGTGCACTCGTGGCCAAGGATATGGAGTATGCAAAACTGTGTGCCCAGAAGGGAATAGGAGAGGAGAGGAGAGGAGAGGAGAAGAGAATTGTATTCGATGATGAACACAGTCCTTCAGAGGCTCTAGTTTATAAGAGAAACTAGAAGCCAATAGGCACAAAAAATAGGATCTAAAAAGGCGATAAAAAGGGGGAACCACAAAATTGAATGACTAAAAATGGAAAACAACTACATTTAGCCATTACTCTAATTGAATGACTAAAAAAGGAAAACAACTACGTACATTAGCCATTACCAACAATCCCACACTAATGGCTTACAAAGTAGTCAAGAAAAGAAAAGGAAAAACAGGGCAAAACAGGTCAGATACTTAGGTGTCAATATCTTTCGATTTGAATTGACACATTAGTGATGAGAGGCAACAGTCAATAATCTAACAAGTGGATTAGGCCTTGAACTTGGAAGACTTTGATTGACACCCCCACAACACGTACCAACCTACAGAAAAACATACTCCGCGATAACAACATTTGCGCCTTTATGGCCATGCGCACACCTTGGGAATTATAAGTGCTCTAGAGAGATAGCACAATTCTCTCATAGAAGACGACCAAACCTTCACACTTACGTAGGTAATTCCATCAAGTCTCTCTCAACATAGACCACCACAATTGTGACTATGGAATTATTAAGAGCAATTAGCTCATTCTTACAATAAACAATCGGTGAATCCTTCAGTGCGTCTCACAGGCACCCCCCACAAAGGGCGTGGATTCATTAAGAGAATAATCTCAACCTTAGAAGCACTACTTTGCACCATAGGGATAAGGATGTAGTGCACCTCGAAGATTAGTATGGTTTTGTTGGACCAAATAATTGGTATCCACCATACCTCTTCAAGCCATAGGCTTAAGCCCTATCCCCCTCGATGCCTCTAGAACAACTCGTCTAGTCAACCCCTTAGTGAGAGGACCCGCCAAATTCTTCCCGGATCTCACATACTGTAAGGATATTACTCTATGCTTTAGCAATTGTCTCACTGCACTGTGTCTAACACGGATATGTCTCCTTTTCCCGTTGTAGACACTGTTATGAGCCACTCCAATTGCTGCCTGTGAGTCACAATGTATAGAGATAGGTGTCTCTTGTTTCTCCCATAGTGGCACGTCTGCTAAGAGACCTCTAAGCCACTCTGCTTCTTGACCTGTCAACTCAAGAGCAATAAACTCAGATTCCATGGTAGAGCGGGCTATGCAAGTCTGTTTTGCAGACTTCCACGAGATAGCCCCTCCACCCAAGGTAAAAGCATAACCACTAGTAGAACTAACTTCATCATTATCAGAAATCCAGTTTGCATCACAATATCCTTCTACAACAGCAGTAAATTTATTAAAGTGCAAACATCAATCCATTGTACCTTTTAGATACTTAAGCAAACGATGAAGTGCATTCCACTATTCTTGACTAGGATTATGAGTGTAGCGACTCAATCTACTCACAGCATCAGCAATATCAGGACGAGTAAAGTTCATCAAAAACATTACACTTCCTATAATTTTAGCATACTCAGATTGAGACACACTAGGAGCGTTGTTCTTCTTTAAAGGTATACTGGGATCGTAGGGAGTTCTAATAGGTGTCACATCAAACATGTTAAATTTCTTTAACACTTTCTCAATATAGTGTGACTGAGACAAAGCATAACCAGAGTTGGTTTTCCGAATTTTAATCCCTAAGACCACATCAGCTTCACCCATATCTTTCATTTCATACAAAGAAGACAACAACATTTTAGTCTCATTGACTACAAGCAAATTTGTACCAAAGATCAGCATATCATCAACATATAAGCATATGAGCACACAATCTGATCCTACCATCTTGGAATAGACACAAGAATCAGATAAATTTGCAACAAATCCATTTTTCACAAGAGAACTATCAAACTTCTCAAACCACTGTTTAGGAGCTTGCTTTAGGCCATAAAGAGATTTTCTCAATCTGCATACTTTATCCTCCTAATCTGGTACTTCACAACCCTCAGGTTGGGTCATATAGATTTCTTCGTCTAATTCACCATTAAGAAAAGTTGTCTTTACATCCATTTGATGCACAACAAGATAAAAAATCGCAGCTAACGCAATCAACGTTCTAATGGTGCTTATTTTCGTAACATGAGAATAAGTGTCAAAATAATCTATCCCTTTCTTTTGGTCAAAACCTCTAATGACAAGTTTGGCCTTATATTTATCAATTGAA
Source organism: Portulaca oleracea (assembly GCA_029582165.1). NCBI lineage: Eukaryota > Viridiplantae > Streptophyta > Magnoliopsida > Caryophyllales > Portulacaceae > Portulaca > Portulaca oleracea. The sequence continues at coordinate 40,562,525 of CM055872.1, read as the reverse complement.
CCGTCACTCCGTCAGACCTTAATTTCTTTTTGAAAATCCATTTACTACTAATAGGTCTACAACCCTTAGGCAAATCAGTTAATTCCCAAGTTTTATTAGACACTAGGGAATCTATTTCACTTCTAATGGCTTCCTTCCAAAAGGTTGCATCAATAGACCTAATAGCCTAAGCATAGGTTTTTGGATTTTCATCAATTATAAATAAAGTCACAAAATCCTCAGTCAAAGCATCCACATTATAATGATTAAAAACTTCAAGTAGGAAAGCAGTAACAAAATCAGGTCCAAAATCAGTTGTAGTTCTTTGTCTTTTACTCCTTCTAGGCTCAAATTCCACATTTCTAGTACTAGAACTAGCAACAGGTAAGCTCACATTTTCAGGTACTACATCAGACACTACATCAGTTACCACATTAGGCACATTCTTTTTCAACGGAAGCACTTGCTCAAAAAATTCAACATCTCTATATTCAGAAATTGAATAATCACTCAAAGACATGAAACGATAGGCAACACTGTTTTGAGCATATCCAATAAAAACAGCATCAAAGGTTTCTGGGCCTGTGTTGGTACGCTTATAACTAGGTAAAGCCACTTTAGCCAAACACCCCCACACTTTCAAATAGTTCAAATTCGGGGCATATCCTTTCCAAAGTTCATATGGGCTATGATCCCTCTTTTTATGGGGAACTCTATTGAGAATAAAATAGGCAGTCAAAACAGCTTCCCCCCACATGTTATCAGGCAATCCAAAACTCAGAAGCATAGCATTCATCATTTCCTTAAAGGGTACGGTTCTTACGCTCTGCTATACCATTTTGTTGAGGGGTGTAAGGAGCGGTAGTCTCATGAATAATACCATTTTTCTCACAGAAAACAGCTAAAAAAGTTGAGTCATATTCACCACCCCTATCAGACCTAAGCCTCTTGATTTTCCGGTCTAGTTGATTCTCAACTTCCGCCTTATATTTTAAGAACACTTCTTCAACCTCGTCTTTAGACCTCAAAAGGTAAACTTTTGTATATCTAGAGAAGTCATCTACAAAGGTAAATACCATTTCTTTCTTCCTTTGCTCATTGTGTTCTTAAAGTCGGCTAGGTCTGAATGAACAAGTTCAAGCAACTGAGTTGATCTCGTAGTTACTGACTTAAAAGGTTTCTTGGCAAATTTCGCCTCAACACAAACATCACATTTAGAACTACTTTCTGTGCTAACATTTGGAATTAATTTCATGTTCTTTAGTCTGTTTACGAAAGCATAATTCACATGTCCAAGTCTACCATGCCAAAGGTTAACAGATTCAGCAATATAAGCAAAAGTAGAAGCATTTCCATTAGCATCAGAAGCAACATTCAGAACATATAAGCCATCACTACGATACCCCTTCCCAACAAATACCCCATTACAAAGGATATCAATTTTTCCAGCCTTTTGGTTCACCTCAAAACCAACAACATCAAGGAGGCTACTAGAAACTAGATTTCTACGAAGGGAAGGGACATACAACACATTGTTCAAGCATAAAGGTTTTCCAGAAGTAAATTTAAGGAGAACTTTCCCTTTACCCAGTATTGCAACAGTGGAAGAATTGCCCATGAAGACATGTTCACCATCAGGAACCTCTTCAAAGTCATGCGTCAGATTCTTGTTGGTGCAGAAATGTCTAGCTGCTCCATTGTCCAGAATCCACTCGTTGTTGTTAATCACGAGATTAGCTTCCATTGTTACTTCACAGAATACTTCAGTCTCCTCAGTCAGATTAGCGCCATACTTAATCTCTAGCTTGTTTCCAGCATCATCAGCGCCATACTTAATCTCGAGCTTGTTCCATATAGTCTTCGCAGATTTGAAATTGACGAACAAATCGAACAGAGGGTTCGACATGTTGTTGAGAAGATAACTCCGTGCGACTTTGTTGTCTTTCTCCAGTTTCTTTTTGGCATTCTCATCTAGTGGAACAACAGGGGTTCTTGGAACAGTAGGGGTTTGCTCAGGATCGTTCTGAGGAGGTGGTGTTGGTGCTTCTGGATCTTCAAGATGAGGCGAGGACAACACATAATCAATCTCTAACTATTCAAGACAGAGCAATAACTTTTGGGACCATCGTTTGAAGTTGGTTCGATCGAAAGGCTCAATTTTCTAGATCTCAGCGAGGGTTTTAGGAGGAGCGGCCATTGACACTAATCACTTTCAAATTGTTGGAAAAATCAAGGCTGCTGGGAAAGAAACAAATCAAGACTGTGGAGAACACAAGAAAACTGAGTCGTGGAAGAACCACTGCCTTGAAAGCGATTACGGCCCGACCTCGGTGCCAATCGGAATTGCCGGTCGCTCCCCAAGGTTAACTCAGATTATCCCGGGACACATGCACTCATGGCCAAGGATATGGAGTATGCAAAATTGTGTGCCCAAAAGGGAAGCGGAGAGGAGAGGAGAATTGTATTCGATGATGAACACAGTCCTCCAGAGGCTCCAATTTATATGAGAAACTAGAAGCCAACAGCCACAAAAAAAAGGAACTAAAAAGGAGATAAAAAGGGGGAACCACAAAATTGAATGACTAAAAATGGAAAACAATTACATTTAGCCATTACTCCAATTGAATGACTAAAAAAGGAAAACAACTACATTTAGCCATTACCAACAAATTTATGTTGCATCAATGCATTTAAGACTAGGGTTTTGATATTCATTTCCTTTTTAATGAACAGTGTTGAGAATGTTGGTATTGAAGGTTGAGCATATTTGTTAAATTTTGGCATTCGATTATGCCTTATCCGCGACAAGTCCATTGCGTTGCCATATGACAGGAATCCATTAGGTTAGACCACTTACTCTTATTCAAAAAAATTATGGCAAGGATGTGAATACATGCATGTAATTAGATTCTCATATAGTATGATTGTACGAATAAGAATTATGAAGGCAAACTTTGAGTTTTTTTCATTTTGGACCCCGAATTTTAGGGGTATTTACATTCTGAACTCTTGGTTTTCAACTTTAACATTTTGGACCTTAAAATTTGTAGGCTGAAAAAAAGGACCATAAAGTTTGTGAGGTGAAAAAAGCTCGTTTCCCGTTTTTCTTTTTCTTTGTATGTTTGAATTTCTCTCCCGATTGGCATCAAACTTCAAGACTAAGGTTAAAACTGATATTAAAGTTATAATAAACCTCTTTTATTCATGTTGGAGTTACTTAAAACCATGTACTCAGGGTCTAAGTAGCCTCGACATGAATAAGAGAGGTGTATTATAGCTTCAATATTAGTTTTAACTATAGTCCTAAAGTTTGACGTCAATCGAGAGATAAATTCAAACATGGGAGGAAAATAAAAAATGAGACATGAGCCTTTTTCTTTAGTCCACAAACTTTAAGGTCCTTTTTTTATTCAGCCTACAAACTTTAGGGTCCAAAATGCTAATGTTAAAAACCAAGGGTTCAGAATGTAAATACCCCTAAAATTTGGGGTCCAAAATGAAAAAAACCCGGCAAACCTTCAAACGTGTGAATTGTCAATTTAGGCCAACCACTTATATAATAAAATTCCCCTTTTTTTACGAAATCTTCTCAATATTGAATCTATTGAGCTTATTTAGCGCTATTCGTTCGACCCAGTTTATCCGAATTGTTTGGCCCGAAAAAAGTCGGGTCTGAACATATATTTTTCGTCCGAATTTCGATATTGACCGTCCGAATTTCGATATTGACCGAATATTCGGACATAAATCTTATTTTTTCTATTGTCCGAACCCGATTCTAGTTTCGTCCGATTGGCCGACCCAGTCCGACCCGAAATAAAACTGGGCCCGGACATAATTTTTTTGTCCGAATTTTGACATGGTCCGAGTTTGTCCGACTCGAATTTACCCAGACCCGATTTTTTGCTAGTGTTAATCTTATTATAATCTCCAAGATGAGTGGTGTTGGGGTCATTTTAGTAATGTGCCCTTTACCACTAAATCAATGACTTATCTTGCTCATGGTGTTCAAACATGGAAAATTTTAGGTGAATTCGGAAGTTGATTGTTTTGCCTAAATTTAAGGTTTTATGACAACATTGTCGTAAGGCCTCACCCACAAAAGTGGATCTTCTTAAAAGGGGTCCTAGCCCCGATCGATGCTAACTGTCCTTTATGTATGATCAGGCTGATGGCGATTTAGATTATCTCTTCTTTAATTGTCAATCTATGTAGGACATTTGGAACTTAGCTGTGAATCATAAGTGGAATAGTGGATAATTTCTTAAACTAGTCATTCAGGTATTATGGGTTTTTTTGCATTTTGGACCCCGAAGTATAGGGATATTTATTTTCTGGTACCACAGTTTTCATTATTTATTCTTTGGACCCTAAAGTTTATGGGTTGAATAAAAAAGGACCTTAAAGTTTGTAGGTTGAAACAAAAAGGCTCGTGTACTGTTTTTCTTTTTCTTCAGGAGTAAGATCAAAACTAATATTGAAGCTATAATACACCTCTCTTATTCATGTCGGAACTAATTGGACCCTGAAGTATCTAGGAGCTAAGTAGTTCCAACATGAATAAGAGATGGGTATTACAACTTTAATATTAGTTTTAATCTTAGTGCTGAAGTTTGACGCTAATCGGAAGATAAATTCAAATATAGTTAGAAAAAGAAAAATAGTACACGAACCTTTTTTTCAACCTACATACTTTAAGGTCCTTTTTTTATTCATCCCATAAACTTTAAAGTCCAAAAAATAAACAATGAAAACCGTGGGACCAGAAAATAAATACCCCTATACTTCGAGGTCCAAAATGCAAAAAACCCGGTATTATGGGGGTTTTGTCTAAACTTAGAGTTGGCTCTAAGTCTTCAATTTTGGATCGGGTTACTGCCCTCCTTTGAAGTATTTAGAAATCTAAGAATGCGAAGGTCTTTGGGGATAAATTACCAAACATCCCTCCATTCTTATCAGGGTAAAGAAGGTGAATGCGAAGAGGACACTTCAAAAACTTTCTTCCATTCACCTAAATATCTTCATCAACCAACGAGAGGGGGAGAAGCAGAAGACGATTCGAGAGATGTCTTGGTGGAGTGTCGTGTGAAATTTCTAATCTTGTGTTAGATATTAGAAGTTTTTAAGTTAGTGTAATTGTATCGGCATTAATCGTATTTTCAGGGAAGCTAATAGAACGGCATGCTGGCTTGCAAAAGCTAGTTTAAGCCCAGCAAATTTGTTAGGTTGGGGCAAGGTTCTTTCTAGAGAGTTACATGATATTGTTTTTTATGATAGCCGGAGAACAACCCTTATGAGAAGACTTTCCTAAGTGTCGTCTCTTACCTCTCTTAAAAAAGTAATATACAATGAACTATGATATAAAACTATTACCATTATATTCATGGTGAAAGTTACGTTATTAAAATGTACTCCCTCCATTCCATGTTAATAATATTCATGAACATTTAACACATCATTACCACTAATAAAGTATTGACCAATACTCATGAACATCAATAAGTTTACTTATGAAGAAAACATTTTGTATATCACAAACCTGTCAACAATGACATCTCACTCTAAATTCGCAAGGTCTTGGGGAAATCCTACTCCAATGGAGAAAAAGTTCACAAGGTCTTCAGATGTCTTCCAAGAAAGAAATGGGAACCGAAAGTCACCGCAACCGAGGAAGCTCAAAATTTGAAAACTCTTCAATTAGATGACCTCATTGGAAAGCTAGCTTCTTGCTCACGAAATAAATGTTCAAGAAGAGCAAGATGAAAAGGAAGAAGTAGCTCGTAAGGACATCTATGGTCCTAACGACAAGTCAAATGATCGAGGATGATAAGAACCAGATCTTGGCTTTGATGGCCAAGGCACTCAAGAAGGCGTGCAAGAAAAGTCATACCTCGAGAGGATCCTCATCCAAACGGGTTAACCAAAGAGGTAAGGACTCTTCAAATAATGAAACTAACTCATTCTCTTGTTTTGTGTGTGGTGACCCAGATCATTTGATTAAGGACTGTCCCTACAACAGAAAGAACAGAGAAAAGAGGAGTCACATGGCTCTTATTAGACCTGTCAATTCGGTCGAGGGGAGGGGGTTTGGGGTCGGTCGTATATCGAGTTCGGGTAAATACTGGTCGGGTGTGTTTCGGGTTCGGGTAAATACGTGCGATTTATTCCGGTTTCAGGTAAACCCAACGGGTTATAATTGCGACATTTTTCCATTTTTTCTTTTATAAAAATGGTCTCTAAATATTACTTTTTGTACAATATACATAATGAAATATGATTATCTTCTAGTAACAATAGATTATTGTAACTATTTTAACTTTAGAGAAATAACAAATAAATGAATTGCGCTTATAGTTTAATAGTTAAAAATTCCAATGAAAAGTCACAAATTTTAATAAAATTGAACTTAAAAAGTTAATTTTTTGGGTCAAACAGGCGGGTTGGGTTTAACCCGCTATTTTTCGGGTTCGGTGTATTTCAGATTTAGTTGAAAAATCGTGTACAAAACCCAAAAATTTTGGGCAAATTCAGGTCGGGTTATCGGGTCGGGTCAGAAATTGCCAGGTCTAGCCCTAATGGCTACTTGGAGTGACGATAGTAGCAGGGGAAGTAAAAATGTAGAAATGCCCAATAGTTGCCATATGAGAAAAGAAACCAGTGATACCGAGGAAGTTGGTACAACTAATGATGAATACTAAGACAATGATGAAAATGAATCAACAGAGGTAACACTTGATGATCTCCTTACCTAGCCTAAAGAGTACTTGGCAAATTGCTTTCTAAAGCTTATTAAACATGAGATTAAGTACTTGAATAAAATGAAATCTCTAAAAAAGGCCATCAAGGGGTTAAAAGAGTCCAAAGTTGAATCGAAAAAGTCTTGCGATAACCTTACCTCTAGGATTAACATTCTCGAGGCCGAAAGTTATTTGCAACAAGAAAACCTTGATAAATCTCATAGATCTCGATGTGTCCCCTTTAAAGAATGCTTTGGATATTGGAAGAATGCTTACAAATCCAATGCTTAAGAAAAGAGGCATGATAAATCAGTCCCTACTGAGGAACTAAATCGTTGTCAATGACACTTTGTCCCTCAAAGGCAACCTGTCAGAATCAGGCATCAAGGACATCATAGTAACCTCGATAGAAAGGATCGAGGCCATGGATTCTACTCATGGAACGACACAACTACCTTGAGACAAGATACCAAAGTCATACATCTCATCCCAAAAGCAAGAGCCAATCTGGTAAATCTCACTATTCCAACCATATATTATCATTCTAAAATTGTACAAGTTTGGATTCCAAAAGGAACAAAACCTCCTAACATGGTTGTTACTAGTAGTCAAGAACCTAAATTTGATGTCAATTATGGCTTGAAGAAGGTTGTCTGAAATTTTTGCTGGTATACTCAGCATCCAAGAGCTTAAGAGAACTTGGAGAAATCAAAGACATTACTTACATCAGCAATAAGAACCTATTGAGGAGCTTGGCAGACCTTGGATCAAGGACCTTGACAACTGGATCTATTCAAATGGCAATGTTATTGATTTTTTTTTGTGCACGAATTAAGGGGGAGCACCCTTTCTTAGGACTAACAGGTTTATTGACTCCTTGCTGATTATTGGAGATGGTTACTATATTAAGTGGGAGCTCTCTAAAGAATTTTTGATAAAAGTCAAAAAGGGGGAGAAGTTCTAGAAATGAATTTCTCCTTTCATCAAAATGGGGGAGATTGTTATAACCCCTCGAGGACCTCAATAGACCCAGGCTCAAGGGCCTTGACAGACCCAAGCTTAAGGACTTTGGCGGCTGGATCGAATTTGAATGAAAGTCAAAATCCGTATATTATTGGCATATAATTTGAATATCTTGGAAGTGATATTTTCCTGATTGCTTTGACAGATTAACTGCATGTAATCTGCATATAATAAGGGAAGAAGATTGTGATTACTACAAAAAGGGAACTTCAAGAGAAGGAAGAAAAATCCAAAGCAAAGAAGGAAAAAAGATCATCTCCAGCGGTCTACATAGCTGCATGTATAAATAGGGTAACTCAAAGACTGAAGGACGCAATTGATTCAAAGGTAGGAATCGAAGAGTAGGACATCCGTAAGGATTTATAAGTGTAATCTTTGAGAGACGAGTTGTTGAGTGTGTTGTAGCCTAAGGAAGTTGACAAGTTATTCGTAACAGAACCTTAAGAGAGTTAGGTTCTGTGAGTGAAAGCACCTTGCTGTGCTGGTGATTGGTTTGTCAAATAACCTTGAAAGTTCCCTTCAGAAAGACATTCCTCTAGCAGCTGCTGTAAGGAACTTATTTCTTGAGCAACCAGGTTATCATTATTCTCTACTCTACTTAAGCATTGATTAATAAAGGAAGTTATTCATACATATTGTGTTACTCTTTATATTTATGAAGTTAACTTCTTAATTTAGAAAAGATTAAGAAACCTAACATCATTTATCTTAAGTGTGCAAAAGTTTTTCTTTAACCCTATTCACCCCTGTAGGGTTCTTTCAATTTGACGGAGGAAAGTCTTTTGGAGTGCAAATAGAGGATTCGTTATTCGTAATTGGATGGACAAAATAGTTGTGGCGCAAGCATTCGAGCTTGGTAGTATGTCCATTCTAATCTTGTTGTATTCGTAATTGGAGGGACAAAGCTAAGATGGTTATCAAGATTATTTGTTGTATTAGTGGAGTGTCGTGGGAAATTTCTAATCTTGTGTCATATATTAGAAGTTTTTAAGTCAGTGTAATTGTCTTGACATTTATCATATTTTCAGGGAGCCTAATAGAACAACATATTGGCTTGGAAAAGCTAGTTTAAGCCCAGTAAATTTGTTAGGTTGGGGCAAGGTTCTTTCTAGAGAGTTACATGATATTGTTTTTGATGATAGTCGGAGAACAGCCCTTATGAGAAGACTTTCCTAAGTGTTGTCTCTTACATCACTTAACAAAGTAATATACAATGAACTATGATATAAAATCATTACCATTATATTCATGGAGAAAGTTACGTTATTAAAATGTACTCCCTCCATCCCATGTTAATAATATTCATGAACATTTAACACATCATTACCACTAATAAAGTATTGACCAATACTCATGAACATCAATAAGTTTACTTATGAAGAAAACATTTTGTATATCACAAACCTACAGTCAGCAATGACATGTCACTCACAATTGTTGATGGTCGAAAGAAGAAACCTTATAGTTTAAAGAATTTTTACAAGTTAATTATTGAGTTACAATGTTCTCAAAAAATTATTCGGAGGTACCCCAATATTTGGGGAAACTAATTTTCGGTACCCCAACTTTTCAAAACACATTTTGAGGTATCCTTATTTGTTGGGTTAGTAATTATTTGGTACTTTTCCGGTCATCAATTTTATTAAGTGACTGAAATACCCTTATTCTTCTTCTTTAAGGATATTTCTTAAAAAATGGAAAAATAAGGGTATTTCGGTCACTTAACCAAATTGATGACCAAAAAAGCACCTAATAATTTCTAACCGAAAAAGTAAGGGTATCCAAAATAAGTTTTAAAAAGTTGGGGCACCTGAAAACATTTCACCAAAAGTTAGGGTACCTCCGAGTAATTTTTTGCAATGTTCTAGCTCTTTTTCGAGAGTAAAGTTTAGCTATGTAAATCACATTCTCAACTTACCAAAATTTACAATAACCTTATTTGAGCAAGATGCTAATATGGTACAAAAGTGAGAAATTTCTTCTCTAGGTAATCAATAGTTGCAATGGGGAACCCTAATCTCATATTCACTAATCATATCAAGAATACCTAGTGACTGCAACAACAAACAATATCAGATAGGTTCACCAATAATCTCAACAAGAACAACACCCATCTCTAAAATGATGAAATCTACTCTACTCCCTGACCGTGATCGATCTCTCTCCCTGTAACTTTTGACACCACCTTGATGGCATCATGGAAATTTGAATAAACCCTCAAATTCTTTGTTCACTAGGGTCAATTTCTGCTCTAGGTAATTTCTAACTTTTGACATTACCGGTAGCACGAAAAAATAATAATAATTCAATCTAATTTGGAAAAAAAAATATGGATGTTTTGTATATCAGATGAATATAACAGTGCATTAGTCACCCCTGGTCAGAAGACCTAGATCCGCCACTGGTCGGTGACAGAATATCAACCATAGTGACATAATGCTCCCTCTTGGGCTCGATGTGGTATAGTTCAGTCATATTGTTGAAATATCTCATTCCTTGTTCAACACGCCCGTGATGGCTAGAAGTTGTTAGGTGGGCTGGGCTGAGAGAAAAGAGTTGGGTTGAGGGTAAAAAAAAAAAAGGCCAAGAAACACACACAACTCTACTTTCTAATATTTTTTTGTAATTTTATTTGATTTTTTTTACTAATTTTAAGAAAAACTAAAAAGATAAAATGAACTAAAACATAATAAAAATGGATAAATCAATTATTAAAACGAGCCAAAAGTCATAATAAAAAGGGCACAAACACCCGCCAACACTTAGACGTTTGTTCGTCTCAAACAAAATAAATAAACAGAATAAAAGCAAAGAAAGAAAGTAAAAGAAAACAAACATCTAACTCACTTTCGTAGGAATCACGGTTGCATTTAGCATATGCAACAAGCCCTTTAAACCCCCCGGTAACCCGGGTGGACGAGTGAGGTCTCGTGAGGATTTGTCCTTTACCCTCGGTGATTTCTTTGTTCGATAATCGCAACCACCTCATAATTCTTGCGATCTCGAGCCCATTGGAGTGGAGTCTTCAAGTTCTCATCTGTCTTAGCAATGAGGTCTTTGATGATCTGCTTATTGTCTAAGTTGACCAAGTAAGAGACCACATCCTTGAGCTTGTTCTTAGACTCTTTTGCAGCAATGTGCAAAATATTTTGGCCGTATTTATCAGGCCAAGTGAAAGATTTGGGTGATTTAGAGTCGTACAACTTCTTCAACACCTCAATATGACCTCCTTGACATGCCTTGTGGGTCGGATAAGACTCGTCCTTGTTGCACTTTGATCTCGATGACGGATAATTCCGAAGCAAGAAATCGACCGTGGAAACACAACCATGATATGCGGCGTACGAAAGCGGAGTCAATCCATTTGTATCGAGGCTCTTGATTAGGTTCGGGCTGTTGTCAAACATGGCTCGTAACGTGCCTGGTAATTTGCCATAGGTCATAGTAAGGCGAATTCATTAGGAAGCAAAAAAATTATTCGGAGGTACCCATTATTTGGAGAAACTATTTTTCGGTGCCCAACTTTTCAAAACTAATTTTGAGGTATCCTTACGTTTTGGGTTAGTAATTATTTGGTGCTTTTCCGGCCATTAATTTTATTAAGTGACCGAAATACCCTAATTTTTCTATTTCAAGAGTATTTCTTCAAAAAGCGAAGAACAAGGGCATTTTGGTCACTTAATAAAATTAATGACCGGAAAAACACCAAATAATTACTAGCCCAAAAAGTATGGGTGCCCAAAAAGTAAGGGTACCTCAAAATTAGTTTTGAAAAGTTAAAGTACCAGAAAAACATTTCACCAAAAGTTAGAGTACCTCAGAGTAATTTTTTGATTAGGAAGAAAATGACCTTGGCAACATTAGGGTTTGTTGTGGTCTTGAAAAACGAAATGAAAAGAAAATTTTAAATTTTCATCCTCACTTTATGATAAAAACCCTATTTTCTCCACCAGTCACTAATGTCATTATCTCTCAACTCAATCATCTCTTCTCATTTAACCAATCACTATTTCATCCTTCTCTTAAACTTGGAATGGAAATATTGATCACAAAGTCGATCATAATTTCATCCATATGAGTAGTGTTATCTATAGGTCCCAGGGAAAGACAATTTTTGCCATTAGTTTTCATAAATTTAACACTTATAATGATTTTTGGCGCTAATTTTTGTAAATAGATATTATTAATTATCAGTTATAATTAAGAAACTTAAAATGTATTAACAATTATAAATGATAATCCAATCAAATGAACCTCATTCATAGGCATATTTTAAGCACTTTTTTTGTACATCTAAAAAAAATGGATAAAGTAATAGTTTATACAATTTATATTTGGTAGTATAATTGTAGAAGTTAGTCACGTCATTTTTTTTTAATTTAGTGTATAAATGTATGGTTTCATATTATGACGACACACTTAAAATATATATATATATATATATATATATATCTTGCCCCACACTACTAAAAATATGTGTATTACCAACCACTTTTTCGAGGCAATTTAAAATGGTTGAAAAAACTAACCATTTTAGCAACCATTTTATATTCCAACTATTTTCAAAAATTTTATGTGAGAAAAAGGGTTGGAAATTCCAACTAATTTTGCTAAAATGGCTGGAAAATTTTTTCTACTATCCTTTTTCCAACTATTTGAAAAAGGTTGTGTAGAATCCCTCTTGATACAGGCCAAAGGATATTCACACATAACACCTTAAGGACATTCATGACAGGCGTGGAGTTTTTGAAGTGAAAGACAAACAGAGACACCAAATCAGGGAAGTCTTCCATAAAAGTAAGTATCTCGTTTTCCTATCTAATTTTCTTATCAGACTAACTGATTATATGATCTATATTGTAGGCAATAATTAGTGAAGAAAAATGGAAGGAAGTACAGATCATATCTCGCAGAAGACATCTCAAGAAGGAAGGAAAATTGCGCACCGTTGGAAAGAAGAGTAAAACGAAGTTGGGAAGAATCAATCTCAACGGATACAAATCGACACAGACTCGCATAAAAAGAAGACCTCAAGATTGAAGCAAATCAACGATTCCACGGAAGAAATCGGGTGTTCAAAACAAGAAGAGTGTTCTGTGTTTTGACTGAGTTTTCTATTCGAGTGAGAAAACTGTGCTCGAGTGAGATTTTGATTGAGTGAAATCGATTCCTTAACGGAAGTAGGTTTTGGTTTATACTCTTGTAATTGATTCCTAGAAGGACTTAGAATTGATATGTGTTTACACCAAGTTTGAGATTGGTGGGTGTTTTTCTAGAACAATTTCGAAGTGCCGTCTGCAAAACACTTCATCTTTCTGTAAACCTAAGGACATTTTACCTTAGGCTTGCTTGTTCGCATTCTGTTCCATTGAAATAAAGGAGGTTATTCTGTACTTACTTATTGTCCTTTATCTCTAAGTTATTTTGAATTATCAAGTTGAATCTTAATCTAAAATAGATTAAGACCTAACGTCCTTTACTAAGTGTTTATATTGTGCAGAAAATTTCATAACCCTATTCACCCCTCTAGGGTTCTTTCAGGTTGGAAAAATTTCAACCAATTTTGCTAACCATATTCCCAACCATTTTCAAATTGTAGGAAAAATGATGGTAAAATTTTTTTCCAACCTTTTAGAAAAATTGGCGGGAAGTTCCTACCCTTTTTTCCCACATAAAATTTAGGGTTTAGGGTTTAACCTTTTAGAAAACTCACTACTTAGAAAAATATGATGAAAATATTAGTTTGAAAAATTGGCGGGAAGTTCCTACCCTTTTCCCCACATAACGAGTTTGAAAGTGAGTTTAACAAACTAATATTTTCATCATATTTTTTCTCTCTCTCATCTCCACGTCATCAATATAACTGAATTAATTATATTATTAAGGAGGACTCATTTATTTTTTTTAATTAATATGAGTCAAACTAATGCTCATCATTGGAAAACTAGTTAAATAAATGGATAAATTTTGACTATCTTGATAGTTATCTACAAATTCCACATCATCCAATCACCAAAACTCAAACTCACTATTGTGGGTGCTCTTAATATATAAAATGAAGAAGTATATATACTATATCTTCTCTCGGATTATTAGTCATAATTGCTTCAAATTCTACACAATAATTCTGTGCAAATGTTAGACCTGAGCTAGCAAAGTTTTGACCTACCCGAAAATCTGAATTTATTTGTCAATGAAAAAATAGGGTACAAGTTAGTACCGTCACAAACTTTTCGTTCGAATTTCGATGTGGACCATTTTGAATTGACCTAAAACATAGATAAAATATTTCTCTTATTTCTATTGTGCGAAACTCGATTTTGACCCGAGCGTAAGGACGTCCAGTCCGAATCATCAAACACGCCCGACTAGAAAAAATTGGGCTAGGTACAAAGTTCATCAGTTTAAAATTTGACCGATTTGACCGACCAAAATTTAACACAGACCCGAAATCTTGTTAGAGTGACTTACCTTGATTCCCATCCCTAATGGCATCATTAACCCTTGATCTGTTAACCACGGCAGCTCTATTATCTGCTGTTATTGCTGCATTATGAATTTTGTTGTTGTTGCGGTTTCTTCTAGCACCATTACTGCCTGGAGGCTGACGACGTTTTCTGATCTCATCCAACTTTATGTCTGAATTCATTGCGATGCGAAAAGTTTGATCGATTGATAGATAGTTTCGACAACTTTTGCTAGGTTATAGCTAGGATGATGACTTTGTTTTGTAGATTGTTAATGTGAGCTACATATATACAGAGAGACCTCGCAAGAGGAGTTGCATGCAGTAGGTTTAGTTACGTGTGCATGTGGTAGGCATGCAATAGCTATGAAAAACCCTACTTACTCATTTTGTTCTTATGTTTATGCATGTATTATCGGAGTTATTTGAATTGGTCCTAATTAAACATATTTATTGACTTAACCTGCCTCACTCATATAATCTATATGGGATTCTTACGTACTCTTCATTTCAAATCAGGGATGACGGGGTACTTTTAGATTCTATTCGGATTTAGGGTGTGTTTGATGCAAAGGAAAACTGTTTTCTAGGAAAATGGTTTTCCTTGTAAAATGATTTTTTTAGAAAATGAATTTTCATTTGACATTTTTCCGTGTTTGGTACATTGGAAAATAATTTTCCTAGAAACGATTTTCACTTGTTTGACAATAAGGGGACAAAGATTAAAATGCGTGTGTGAGATAAAGTGGTGGAGAGGGAGAGAGAGAAAGTGGTTTTCTACATTTTTCGGTTACTAAACACTGAAAAATGGGGAAAAACCCAACCAAACACACCCTTACTATTTTTCCATGTGTATGATAACATGCCAGTATATGTGAACATTAGTCAAATTGCTTAATTGAATTCTGCTTCTAAATCACAAGCTGATGACATTAACTCGGAGCAACCCAGGTGGCATGCTAGTAATTAGACTTGGTAAACATTGACCATAGGTCCAAAGCTCAAATCAAATGACCTAATCATATAACTGCTCTGTACGTTGAAACTAGGAATAGCAATGGGTTAGAACCCGAAGTACAGATGAATTTATTTTCTAGATTCTTGGTTTTCATTATTTATTTTTTGGACCCTAAGTTATGGGTTGAATGAAAAAAGACCTTAAAGTTTGTAGGTTGAAAAAAAAAGGTCAGTGTACACCTCTCTTATTCATGCCGGAACTACTTAGACTCTGGGTAATTCAAGATCTAATTAGTTTCGACATGAATGAGAGATATGTAATATAGCTTCAATATCAGTTTTAACTTTACTCTTGAAGTTTGGCGCTAATCGGGAGATAATTAAATTCATACATGGGAAGAAAAAGAAAAACAGTACACGAGTCTTTTTCTTCAACCTACAAACTTTAAGGTCCTTTGTTATTCAACTCATAAACTTTAGGGTCCCAAAAATAAACAACAAAAACCAAGGGTCCAAATCGAAAATAAATGTCCATATACTTCAGGGTCCAAAATGCAAAAAACTCAGCCTAGGGTGAGTCAAATAGGACTCAGACTCATACCTGTCAAATATTTTTGGGAGTCACATTTGCCACAGACTGATCACGTCTAAAAATTGATCATTTCTCAAGGTTTTTGACCATTTCCATGAGATTTTTTATTCTGATTTGATTTATATTCTCCTTAATTGTAGGCCATATAAATATTCCTTCAAAAAATAAGGATTCTTTATATAAATGTAGGCCAGTCCTTTGTATCTCCATTAAACAAGCTATACAAAAATCTCTTCCTGCCCATGTTTAGTTTCACTGATTAATGTAAACAAACCATTTGACTATTCTTCTAAAGAATTCCACAATTATATAAGTGATTGAATATTAATACTCGGTTATTAGTTTCGCCATGAGTATTGAGTATTCAATCTGGATGCTATTCAAATTTAACTACTATTGTTCTTGGTAGATAGCAATATATAATTAAATTTAAATATTTCTGTTGGGCAGTGTCTCAATTCCATTCAAATTCATTTTTGGAAATAAATAATTATTTTCCTTATTGATTAAGCTTGGGCTTCAAGCAATTGATTTCAACTAGAAGAATATTTTACGTCTACTTGAGTTTGTTCAACCAAGTTTGGTGTGGCCAAATTATGTGCCTCTTAGGCACCCTTATAAGATCTCTTTTTTCTATACCACTTTGAAAGTTTTTATTATGAGATTGTAATCTCTTTATATCACGTTATCCTTCCTTTGAGATATGTCTATTCTCGTTGTCATATTCCCGTTTGAGATATTTTCTTCTTGATCTCATTGTGTTATACACCTGTTTGAGACCCTTTGTAATCTCTCCGTTATAATGGATTTTATCTTGTCTCCCGTGGTTTTTTCCCGATTTGGGTTTCCACGTAAAAATCGTGTCTTCATCACCATCACATTAATCTTGTTTATTTTTTTTTCTCATCACCTACATGCCTAAATTAATTATCTTGTTCGTTTCCTTTACAATATTAGATCTGGTTTAATATGGATTTAATTCCTAACAAAATGTCTCATATCTGAATTTCGATCCTAATAAGTGATATTAGAGCTGATCCTAACAATTTCCCTTCAACTGCAGCTGTCGATCGTAAGTGCAAATTGCAATTAAGAATGCTGACTGACTTAATTAATCTTCACGCTTGATGAGTTTGCTTATTGATTTGGCGAATCATATGTCATCCACTCGCTTAGCAGTTGAACACCAGCTGTGTGTGAGAATTTTACAAGAATTAGAGGTTGTGGTTTTCAGGGGAAAAAAAATATTGAAAACAGTTCATAACAACATTCTTTTTCATGTTTGTTAATAATTCCTTGATTCCTTATTAATTTTCATTTTTTAATCATGGGAGATATCAAGAAAACTATAGTTATTTGGTGCATTCACAGAAAAATATTTCTATTTTGATTATATAATTGTGTTGAGAATGATAAAAGTACTGACGACTGGCCACGACAACTATCAACGCCAATTTCTTATATGGTGAACATTTTAATAGCAATATGATATTCAAGATCGTTAATTACCATATTTCATCTAATCACTTAAAAATTAGATATAAACATATTTAAATTATTATAAATGTATCTTTCATTAGGATTTTTTTTTTTTACATTTTGGACCTTGAGTTCTGCATATATTAATTAATTGAATCTTACTGTTTCAAAATTGGCTTTTTGGATCCTAAAGTTAGTGTGATGAATAATGAAGAGTTAAACTTAGGCCTCACTCCGGTCTGTTTTGCCTGAAAACCATAATTAATCTTTTGACATTGATGTTTGTAAATTGATGATTTCCCTTATTCATCATTCTTAACTATTACTACCCCCGTTTTGTTTTATCTGTCGCCTAGGGAATTGTGGCAAAAACTTTAACCGTTAATATCTTAATTTGTATAATGATTCATCATACAAAATTTATATCATTAGATTCGTAATAAAAAATACTATTAAAAAAGTATAATATTATATTTTTCTATAAAAATTTTATATTAGAAATTATTTATTAAAAATTGGCACAAAAAATCGTAAATGACAGATAAAAAAGAATGGAGGGAGTATTACCTGCTTAAGGCCTGAAAATTATGGCAAAAAACTCAGGTGTTGGGCCTATGTTTAGCCCATAATTATGCATGACATTAATTTCAGGGTCCAAAAAAAAAATCAAAGTTTAAAACAATTGGTTTCAATTAATTAATTTACTCAAAATTCAGGGTCTAAAATACAAAAAAAAAAAATCCCCTTTCATTAGTTTGAGGATTATTATGAATTATAAGCTATATAAAAATAATTATTTATCTTATATATTTTTTTATAAATCTAGAACTATGCGTAAAATGTGTATTCTCTATTACGTTTGATGAAATTAGACTGTCATTTATATTTATTTACCTAGCTAATAAGTGTTTTACTCTTATAATTGATAAATATATATAATTAAAAAAATATTATTAGAAGTTATAAAATATGAATTATGGATAATTCAAGATGACAAATAACCATCTTGATTCAAGCAATTTTCAATCCTCATAAACAAAGAATTTAAAATGAGTCTCGTGGCAGAATTAACTTTCTTTCCAGAATTCCAGGACTACAAATAAGATAGGACAAAGATGACATCTTCTTGAACTAGAGTAAGTATGTAAGGGAATTGCTGAAAAAATATCACCTTAACAATCTCAAACATTCAGCTACATCGATGTCCTCAACCTTGAAATTGGACTCTAACCCCTCAGGTAAGCCAATATCTGAAAAACTATATCGAGGTATGTCTATGTGCACGTTTTCAAAGCGTCCCAAAAGAAATTCACATGTCTGCTGTCAAATGAATTCTAAGATCGATATATGGTAGGTACCAAGGACCTTAGACTATGGTATCCTCGTCATAATGACCTCAGCCTAGTTGGGTACACTGATGCAGACTTCGCAGGATACACATTTGATCGTAAGAGCACCTCCAGGAGGCATTCCAAAAAGCAAACATTAGTGACCTTATCCACTGTAGAGCTAGAGTATGTTGTTGCTGGTGCATGTTGTACTCAAATCCTTTGGATAGTGCAGCAAATGAAGGACCTCCACATGCACTACAAGGAAGTCCCCATCAAATGCGACAATCAGAGTATCATTCAAATCACTTAAAATCCAGTTATGCACTCTCGCAGAAAACACATTGAAGTACGCCATCACTTCATCAAAGACTATGTTGAAAAGGTCACATCAGCCTAAAATTCATAATGACAACTGGTTGATATTTTCACTAAACCTCTCCCCGAAGATCAATTTTCCTTCATTCGAAGGGAAATTAGAATATTACAACCAGATGCATAATTTGAGGGGCAACACCTATTGACGGGGAGCTCACATCTCCTCATAAGGTCCTCAACAACTGGTCTGAGGACATCGACATTCAAGTATGAAAAAAATATTGGTGGACATCTCCAAGGACATTAATATTTTTCATCATCAGTGCCTCCTGGTCACGCCCCCCATTCAAAATAAAAATCTTGGCAGTTCAAAGTAGGGGTGGGCGCGGATCGGATAACCGATCCGACCATAAAAATGGATCAGATAATCGGAAAGTTGGATAGCCAATATCCCAATCCGTATTTGATCCGTAAATTACGGATAACAGCATTTTTGGTTAGCTGGATTATCGGATTATAAATTTTGTGATCCGTATCCGATCCAAAACTCATGATTAACCGAGTTTTTGGATCGGATAACGGATTATCCACGGGGTAGTGGGTAAAACGAGAAAGAGAAAACACAAACACAATGACATTGTATATTTTAAGTGTAAAGACCGAAGAGTCGTTGGACTTGGGAGACTAAAGGATCGTAAATAGGCCGCCTGGGAATTGTACTAGGAGTAAATACTATGGCGTGCAAAAATGTAAATAAGAGTTTGTTGAAAAAAGTCGGATTTTCGGATATCCGATCCGATATCCGAGATTTTAATTTTTCGCTCCGTATCTGATCCGTGATCCGGGGAAAAATAGTGGATCGGATATCCGATCCAAGAAAATAAAAAATTATCCGCTAATTATCCATTTTTACGGATCAGATTTTTGGATAATTGGATCGGATCTTGGATTTAATTCAAAATTCCTTTGTTTACTTTAGATTGATTTTCTTTTCTTTTTTTGGCCCTTCTTTCCTTCTTTTTTTTTTCTTTCTTCTTCCCTCTTGTTTTTCCAACCGTTCTTCTTCTTCTTCTTCTTCTTCTTCTTCTTCTCTCTCTCTCTCTCTCTCTCTCTCTCTCTCTCTCTCTCTCTCTCTCCCCTTTTTTTTTTTAAAAAAAACACCTTAAATACCTTCCCTTTTTATCGCCCCTGAATCTTTCAACCATCTTTTCATCCTCTCTCCCTCACAACGTCAATATCCTTTTCAAAACCGCCTCTCTCAACTGCCCTCTCCGTCTCACCATCCGTCTTCTCTCCGTCTTTGTCTCTCATCATTACCCTGACAATGCACCATCTTCAACGCCTCCCTCTCTCGATAACCTCTCCTTCTTTTGCTCCTATCCTATCTACTTAACCCTTTCTTTTCCTCCACTTTCACCCTCACTTTTCACTGTCGACCCCACTCTTTATCCTTTTTCACCTATCCCCTTTTCTCCTTTACCATAACCAAGAAATAACACAACCGCCCCACCACCACCTCCAGCGTCGCCAAACGCCTACACTCAAAGCAAATCTACCACACCTCCCGAACTCACTTCTCTACCAACTCCTCCTCCAGATACCTCACTTTCATTCCCGAAACCAACCCCACCAACTAATCAAAATAGGATCTCCAACGTCAGTACATTGAATCCTTCCATAAACACCAACTCATTTGCTGTGAAAAATTTGACCTACCTCCAAGCCCCCAAAGGCACTCACTTTGCCTTTATTTCTACCCTATCAGACATGGGCTGTCAGGCCTTCTTTTACTGCAATGACTTCATGTACCTCGATCTCGTTCATCAATTCTTCACCAACTTTGAGAACACCACCACCAATTGAGCCAAACCCTCCTATAAGTCACAGGTTCTAAATTGGGACATTCATCTCACCCCTATCCAAATAGAAAGCCTCATGAACCTCTT
The DNA here is from genome assembly GCA_029582165.1 of Portulaca oleracea. Classification (NCBI taxonomy): domain Eukaryota; kingdom Viridiplantae; phylum Streptophyta; class Magnoliopsida; order Caryophyllales; family Portulacaceae; genus Portulaca; species Portulaca oleracea. Next base: position 40,541,700 of record CM055872.1, on the reverse strand, counting down.
GCCAAATCCCACCAAACCACCTCTCCCAGCATGTCCCGACCCCCGACAAGAATTACTCTCCACCTTTGGCCATCTTTCTGCCACCAAGCATCTCCAATACACTGCCCAGCACTCTGAAGCCTGCCGCCCTACTATATCATTGTTCCTACCATTTTTCCCCATGGCATATCCAAAGACTATATGAACAAACCCTGTACCAGGTCAGTTTCCTCCTCAACATCCTCAATGACTTACATCCTAACCTTGGTGAAGTGGTTTTAAACCACCTTGCCAGAGCCGCCATTAGCATCTCTGGACCCTTGCCGTACTACAACCTCCTCCATCTGATTTTCAAGGCCCATCATATCCCCCAGCTGCAAAACACCAAAGTGGACATCACATTGCCTACTATAAATATGTCCACCCTCGCGAACCTATGATTCAAGTTTCAGTCGATTGCAACGTTCATCCAGGCCTTGTCCTCTATTGCAGCCTCTCGGGATGCCACAGAAGACCTCCAACACCACGTTGAGCTCCTCAAGTCAAAAGTCAAAGAGTTGAAGACAAAAACTCAACAGTTCAAAGCAACCAACGCCCCCTCACTACCAGCCTCACTGTCTGCAAGGTCGTCACGAACACCCTCAAAGACATCATGAAGGTAGCCCATGACCTCATTCATCCGAGCTCCACTCCTCTTGCCCAATCCTCTGACCCTGTTCTAGAAGCCCCGTTTGATGCCCTCCCCCATCTGCTTAAAGTTTTTTTGTGTGTTTGACAAACTTTTTTCTTACCTGCCAAACATTTTACTCCTGTTTCTTTTTCTGTCTGAAAGACAAAAATGGGGAAATCAATCATGGTATGCAACTATCTCTACTCTTTTATTATGGTATAATGGTTAAGATCCATCTATCCATGCACTAATACTTATCCTCTTCCATTGTCACTTGTTATTTACAATTTTGTCTTTCAAACAAAAGGGGGGAGATTGTAGAAACCCCTTCTACGGGTACAATGCGCTCACTCCACTCTGCAAAAACGCCATTGCCTCTCATACTCCCAAGGATCTCCAATGGGTTTTGTGGTGAAATGACAAAATTTTCACATCAAGAAAGGGAAGTATCCTGACCTCCACCGTACAAATCCAAAACTTGCGTTAATGTTATTGAAACTATTTTTGGATGTGAATCATGGATAAAACAATTATCACAGAGCACCGAGGATAAAGAAATCGAAGGACTTCAAGTATCAAGCTTGGAAGGAATTCAGAAAATCGCATAAGGAAAGAATCATGAGGTTGCCCAAACAAGAAAGAAGCCCCCGTTGGACAGATTTTCACACCTCTCAAAGGAAGAAAATTAATCATTGATTAGGCTCATTTTGAGCCATATTTAAACCCTTTTTACTTAGTCTTTTAGCTCGATTTCCCAGCTAATAACCTTGGTTATTAAATGTTTTTCCTTGTTGTTTAGGGCCGAAGTAAGCAATCTAAAGAATTTGCAAAAAGGATGAAATACATGAAGGAAAGGGTCAACCTAAGATTCAAAGATGGATGTCAAGATCGTGAAAGAAACAAAGGCCAAGAGGAACTAAGAAGGCCAAGGGAATGAAGGAAGAAGAGGGGGCACGATCATGCCATCATCCAGCACGATTGTGCAGTACCCTCTACCCAGCTTATGACCAAAGCAAAGGAAATAAGGGCTCGATCATGCCATCATGCCATACGATCGTGTGTCCCTGCTCCCATGGAAATCATTCGAGATAAAGGAAGACGTGATCGTGCAACTCCAACGCGCGATCGTACCCCACCCTTAGGAGAAATGGCACGATCATGCCATATGGTCGCACGATTGTGTCGTCCGAAGTCAAGACCCCAACCCTTGTTTTCACTCAACGGAATGATTGTGTCGTCCATATAGCACGAGCGTGTCATATCCGGAAATCAAAACAACGAGCTTCGGAGTAGTTTTAGGGTACTATATATAGATCCTTAGGGTTGTAAATTAGCTGTTTGCATCAATCCCTAGGTTACTTAGAAAGCTTTTATTGTTTTCTCTCTAGTTTAGCCACAAATACTCTTTGTTTAGACCACTCTTTCCTTAATGAAAGTTTAATCTTTCCCTTTTAATCTCTATCTCTTACTTTATTTACTGAATTGCTGTAATTTTTATCCAACTTGAGAAGACTTTGAAGGCCCTATTTAGCATCATTGGTGGTATTTATTGAAGAGAAATCATCATACATTATGTATATTTTACTCTCTTTTTTACTATTTTATTCTATGTTTAAGTGTGTTTAGTTAAGATTAGTTACTTGCTTTATGAATATGTGTTCCTTTGCTAGATTAGACTTAATTGGTTGTATTTAGTTTAATGATTTTGAATATATTTAGTGGCTAAGTTTTTCTGTGCTTGGGGGTTTAATGGCCCCTAATGAGGGTTAAATCTTGTGGGTTTAGTTGAAAAGGGGTTATTAATATTGGTTTATGGAGTCTTTCACCACTATCCCGACCATTGTGGGAGGTTTAGTTGGCTAAGAGTTTGCCAAAACTTCTCTACACAATGGTTTGGGTTTTGGTAAAGTGATTAGCTCTTCTTTCATGAAATTGAGAATTGGGCTAGTTAGGACAGGTGTTGTGCTAATTACCATTAATTGGCCAAGAAGTTATTTTTGAATTCAACAAACAAGAAGCATTTTCATTACATTGTGTCTTCAATCTTGGCCAAGATCAAGATAAGAAATTAAATTAACATCCTTGCTCTAAGTGTATAGAACTTCTTATAACCCTACTCAACCGCTCCCCCCCCCCCCCGTTCTTTCAAAATCTGTGCATTAATTAACCTTTAATTAAAGAGTTTGACCATCAATTTCTCAATATATACAACGTTCTATTTTACGAAAGTTCTTTCGTTAAATTCGTAACGAAAAATATTATTGTAAGACTATAATAATGTGTAATTTTTTAGACATGAGATGTACAAAATTAATGGGTGATGATATGTGTCTTGCCCTAGGACACTACTTAAATGTCTTTCTTTTTATAAAACTAATATGTATTATCATTTTAACCTCAAATTTTTTGACAGATACTATTAATTATCAATTATAAGAAGCTTGGAAAGTGTTGGCTACGCCAACAATTAAAATTGACACCCTAACAAATGAACCCCATCCGTTGGGCATATTTTAGACGCATTTTTGTAAATTTTAAAAAATATATATGAAAATGTGATTTTATACTATATATATATATATATATTATCATAGTTATAAAAGTCATTCGTATAATTTTTTTTTCAATTTAATTAACAAATGTATAGGTTTTGTACAATGGGAAGGCACTTCCCCAAGACATTTATCATTTCCGAAAATTTATTAAGTAACTTATAGAATGAAATGGAGAGAATGCCTTATGATTAATCAAGACAATTATTAAAGTAAAAGCTCTTAAATTCAATTTAAAGGCCGAAATTAAACAATGACACATGCAATCACTGAATAATTCATAAGATACACGAAATTAAAGTACTTGGAAATTAAACATGCAACAAACTGAATATATCAAGCAAGCCACACTCTCACACCAAGCAACAAACCGAAATAAGCAAGCCACACTCTCACACACAAAGTAAAGTATCCATGCATAGAGGAATACAAAACCATAGTTTCAAATCATTCTTAATCGATTCTCAATTGCTTCATTTTTTGTTTGATCATCTCAGCTACCTCTTTGTTATCACTTTCCTCTGCAACAGCCAATGCTCTACGGTTGTTCTCATTTCGCTTTTTGAGCAGTGTTTCTCCTTCAGGCTGCAACCTCAGCAAGTTAGGGACCAAACGATTCAACATCTGGTTACGTAGTCTCGCGATTGCGTGCAAAATAGTTTCCCCATACTTGTTAACGGCGCATATTGAGCGTCGATAGCGTTCATTCATCAGTGATCGGACTATGGCAACACGACCAAGTGTTGCAGCTTGAATAATAGGAGGTTGGTTTTGTTCACACCTTTGGAGCACCCCTGGTGTAGCAATTGCCTCTAACATAGCTATATTTGATCACAAAAAATACATGTCAAAGAACCACGTATGTAACAGTTAGAGACTAAGGTCAACCGGTGACCAAACAATAAGTATACTATGGAACCGTTCTTTTATGGGATAAGTTTGCGGTGGGGTGATTTATGGTGCGGTCGACTGCGGGGAATTGTGGTGGATTGTGGTAAGTTATGGTGGAAATAATAAAATAGGTGTGTGGTGCATTATAGTTGATTGTGGTGAATTACAGTGTGGTGCGGTACCGCACCGCACCGCATGGTACCGCAAAAAAATAAATAAACGAAGCCTATATATATATATATATATATATATATCTTGCTGTGTTTATTTAGATACATGAAAAATATAAAATAAGAACTAATAGAAAGAATGAGCTAGGTAGACGTGTGGAAAATGAGGACGTACATTTCGGGCTGGTTTAGAAGGGGGTATACGCAAATTCTCCAAATTTATAAATATCATAAATTTGAAGAAGATATATGCAAATTTTCCACTAGAAAAGTCACTAAACTAATTTTTTACAAAAGGTCAGAAAAGGCATAATATTAACTCAAAAATGTTAAGATTAGATTTATTAATATTATAAACCTTAAGGAAAGTATATACAAATTTTACAGTTTAATCTACAATGCATGTGAGCGCATGTGACATATCCATATATACACTAGTAATACCACCTACATTGTATATATGTGACATATCCATGTATACACTAGTAATTATACCACCAAAACTCCTGGCGTAGGTTAGATTAATTGATCCATATTTCCCGAGGGTCCTTAATATCGGAAAAAAATAACGAAAGTGGATCCAAGTTATTTTCCTTCAAGTCAAGCTCGGGTCACTTTCGAAGCCTCAAATCGACTATTTTGGAAGCAAAAGGGGCATTTTGGTAATTTCACAAGGGTCGAACTCGGACCTATGGAACATCTAGGAGGAGCATGGGAGAAACCGAGACCGAAGGGGTTCAAACAGAGCTAAGAAAGACTGAAGAAGGAAAAAGGTTTTTTTTGGGGAACATTTGAGTTTTAGGTTTAGCCACTTCAAGAACACTTTGTGAGTTTTAGGGTATTTGAAACCCTTGTAATTAAGGTTAATCCTTGGTGGATTAATTGGTTATTTTCCTTTTATTCAAGTGAGTTGGTGTGTTTTCTTCCAATTCTTGTGTGGAAATTCTTGGAGTTTCAATTGTGGGTGCTAGTGCTGAATCCTTGCAACCTTCTTGGGGTTCCTAGGCTAATTGGTGAGTTTTACTCTTTAATTAGTCATATCTCTTTATTATTATCGTTGTTGTGTTGATTTTCATCATAAATCTTCCAAAAACCCTAAAAATTAGTGGTAGTTTTATGAGTTCTAAATTGGGGTTTTCTAAAACCCTAAAGTAATTGTGATCCTTGAGTGTTTAATCTTGCCTCCCTAGAATTTCACGGATCATTAATTATGTTATTTTTGAGGAAATTTAAATAGAAGCCATCTTACTTCTAATCAACAGACTACTAAATTACTTTTGAAGTTTGAAACAAAACAAAAATCAAAGCCGATCGGAGGCCAAAGTAAACGTATACATAGTTTCACATAATGCTTACCTTGTTTGTCGTCTATTATAGCATAACTGGCAATTGATCTCAGGTGTGCTTCTAAATTAGTTTTCCTTAATCGATTCGAACTTGAATTGATCCTGTGAATGAAGTAGTTAACAAGACCAAAATTTTGAGTGTCAAGAGCGAGGCGAATAGGGGATTCGCCTGCTCGATTTAAGGCGTAACAGCCTTCGGGGTGTTCATCAAACAAGCATTTTGACACCTCGTCGTTGCGGCCATGTTCCACCGATAGGTGTAATGGCAAGTTCAAGCCATCATCTTGCATACTAATTAACAAACGCCCCTCCCTACTACTTAGCACGTTTCGGACAGCGCCAATGTTTCCCTTCCTTGCTGCATTGTGGAGCCGCGAATCCCTGGTAATGTTGGTATTGTTGTTGTTGTTGTCGTCGTTGTTGTTGTTTCTTCTACCACCGTTGTTGCGATGTTGTTGAGTCTGCCGCTCCATCTCAGGCCATACATTTGCCATACCAAAAGTTTGATAGATTGATAGATAGTTTGGGCAACTTTTGCTAGGTTCTAGGATGATGAGTTTGTTTTGAAGATTGTTAATGTGAGCTACATGTATATGTATATATACAGAGAGACTTCGTAACAGGAGCTGCATGCATGCAGTAGGTTTAGTTACGTGTGAATGTGGTAGGCATACAATAGCTATCAAAACCCCTACTTACTCATCTTGTTCCTATGTTTATGCATGTATTATCGGCTTTACTTGAATTGGTCCAAATTCAACATATTTATTGACTTAACCTGCCTCACCCATATACTTCCTCCGTTCCATGTTAATTGTCATAATTTTGACTTTCACGGTCTCCAATATCACTTTTTTATTGATAATTTCTTGCGTAATATATTATTAACAATTGCAATATAATACATGTATGATAGTATTTTTCGTTACGAATCAAATGCTAATAATTTTATATATCAATTTATTGTATATATCGAGAAATTTATGGTCAAAATTTTTGAAGTTTGACTGCACAATTTCCAAATTCGATGATTAATATAGAACGGGGCAGTAATCTATAGGACTCTTACGTACTCTTCATTTCAAATCAGGGATGACGGGGTACTCTTAGATTCTATTTACATTTCGTGGCTTTCCGTGAAATGACATGAATAATAATGTTATTTGTTGAACCTCACAGGTACTATTCATACTTGGTTTAATTTGCTATATATATATATATATATATATATATATATATATATATATATATATATATATTTAAGGTAGTTAATATCAGTCAAATTGCTTAATTGGATTCTAGTTCTAAATCACAAGCTGATGACAATATAATTAACTCGGAGCAATCCAACAGGAATTCTAGTAATTAGACTTGGTAAACATCGACCATAGGTTCGATGCTCAAATCAAATGACCTAATCAGATAGCTGAACTTGCATTTAAAAATATATACTCAGTTGAAACTAGGGATAGCAATGGGTTGGGTCTAGGGTGGGTTAAATTGAACTCAGACTTATATTCGTCAATTTTTTTTTTGAGCCACACCTGCCCAGACCCGCTGACTCTGAAAATATCACACCCAGATTCAGACTTGTCTGGTCCATTGGTCCTTAGCGGATCCTTAGTGGGTCCAACATTATATTCTATTTTTTTTAATCAATTTCACCAATTTTAGAGATTAATTTATACTTACACACCAGTATTATACTATAAATTCTATTTAACTGCAATTATTTTTAATTACCATGGTAATATTGTTAACTAAGTTCAAAGGACAATAAAACAATGTCAAAGATAAAAAATATTACAAAAGTCAGGTGTAATCTACTAAATTTGAAATGACAAATGCAAAATTATAGTGAATGAAAATTTAAGGTTTTTTTTTTTTGTATGATAAGAAGTCACTGACATCTAAAACATTATTAGTGAAGAAGTTCACAATATTCTTCATTTTTTTATATATGTTCTTTTTTTTCTTAAATCTTAAATTTTAAAATTCAAATTTTTAAGTAAGGTATGTCTACCGAATTCATAGGTCAAGACTCATACCTAGAATTTTTATTACAGACCAATACTTGCTCCAGACCCATCGAGTCCACAAATAATAAACTTAGACCTACCTAAATGAGACGGCATGGCGAGACAAACCCAGTGTAAGATAAGTACAAGACTCATGTCATCCCAACCTAAAACCTGGATGGAACGTATTAAATCAAACCAAACTGAAATGAAAATCACCCAACAATGCAAAATAAGTACAAATTATGGCAAAATTTTCAAAAATCGACCGGCGGGTACCCTCCATTTTGTAGAAAATATTATTAGGGGACAACATTTTTAAAATTAATTTGGAGATACCCCATATTTTGCGGTAAGTATTTTGAGGGGACATTCCGATGATACTTGACGGAATCCAGTAAGACTCTAAGAAAATTACAACATTGCCCCTCATTTAATTTGAAATGGTGAATTTTTTTTAAAAAAAATGTCCAAGGTGTTTAACAATTATTTTTTTTTAAAAAAAAAAGGATACATGCATCTGTGTATGATTCATGATTAATTCATGAACGTGAATTTTTCACTCCGTCAATCTGCGGACTCCATTTGTTTCCTTCTTGTCACTCCTTCAAATCTGAGTCGGGCAAACATAAAAAATGCAAGATCGGCCATAATCGAAACCCTCACTCCCTCCCTTTTAAATTCTTCACTCACTCTCTTTCATCTTTTGATTCTTAGTTTAATTTGTTTATCTATGGACTCGATTATGATTCAAAGCCTTTAATTCTTCGTTCACCGTTCACTTTGTATTTTTTTTAATTCTAAACAAGGGGTTGACTATGTTCCATGTGCATGGTTTGGATGGAGAGTTTACTTGAGTATAACATTTGTAATGATGTAGCTGTGTGGGGTGAGTGATTTGTTGGCATGGGGGGGGGGGGTTTACATTCATAAATACTAGCAGAACAAGGGCAAACTATGTTTAATGTTTGTACCCATTCGTTGACCACAGTCTCAATTTACTGTGGCATTGCTGAAACCCTAGACAAAGGGTTGAAGAAGTTCAAATGTCTTCGACTATTCCAATAAAAAACACTTATCAGTATCTCTCTTCCTCTTCCTTTTTAAGGCGGCTGATGGGCATAGGCTTAGGTAGGGGGCAGTTTTGTAATTAACTTAACAATTTGAAATTAAAAGAAGGGTAATTTGGTAATTTTCAAACAATCTCGCCGGATTCTGTTAAAGTATTACCGGAATGTCCCCTCAAAATACTTACCGCAAAATATGGGGTATCTCCAAATTAATTTTAAAAATATTGTCCCCCAATAATACTTTCCACAAAATGAAGGGTACCCATGAGTTGATTTTGCAAAATTTTAATTGGATACAATTAAGTCAAGAAAAATATCCGAAAATTATCAAACTAAAAGTCAAGAAAATATATATATATTTCTAAGTACTCTCTGCGTCCTATAATGATAATCCATTCTTTGTTTTATGAAAGTTCCAAAATGATTGTCCATTTTACTATATTTAGTATGAAAATTCTTCTATTTTTCTCTAATATTAACATAAAACATTGTATTAAATGATATTTAATTCAAAAATTTCACTGCTTAGGAAGGACTATCATTGTGGGAGATGGAGTATATGGTAATTCCATACTTGATACGACACATTGTATTCTATATTAAATGATATTCTGTTAGACATATTTTAGATAATTTTTTATTTAAATTGAAAAATTATACAATTTTAGATAATTATAGTTATAGATGTCATGAATCATAATAATCTATATATATTACAGTAGAAATCATTGTGGGTCCCACGAAATAGAGGCACGAGAGTGATTGTAGGGGGATTGGCCAATCACAACGTAGAAAATTATATTTTTTATTTTCAATCCGGATTTTATTTTAAAGTTAAAAAAACCATATAGTATCACTAATTCTTGACTGCTGGACTCTAAATTAAATTATTTTGGTGCAAATAACAGTAACTATTTTGGTGTTGACTATAATAATAATAATAATAATAATAATAATAATAATAATAATAATAATAATAATAATATATAATATTAATAGTAAAGTTTTTGGTCCTGCTAAATGAAGAAAGAAGATTAATTGTAGAGATTTCGACCAATCAAAAAGTAGATAAATGCTGAATTAAATTATTTCAGTGCATTTATCAGTAATTATAGTTAGTTTGAAATAATAATAATAATAATAATAATAATAATAATAATAATAATAATCTATATAATATTAATAGTAAAGTTTATGGGTCCCGCTTAATGGAGAAAGGATATTAATTGTAGAGATTACGGCTAATCAAATACTAGATAAATGTTAAATTAAATTATTTTGATGTAACTATAAGTAATTATAATTATTTTGGAGTAATATTTATAAATTATAATAATAATTTCTATTAAATTTTTGATTTTTTAAAATATCGCATGGGTTGAGGCCTAATTAAGATTAATTGGGTAGTTGGGCGATAGTCAATTGTTACATTGTATATACTCCATTCGCTCTTTTTTATCTATCATTTACGATTTTCAGTGTCAATCTTTAATCAATAATTTCTAATATAATTTTTATAAAAAAACATAATATTATACTTTTTTAATAGGGTCTTTTTGTATGAATCTAATGACATCAATTTTGTACGATGAATCATCATACAAGATATAAATAGTCAAAGTTTTCCACACAATTTTCTAAATGAGTTAACCTTATATAAAAAATAATAATCAATATTATTGCAGCCCTTGAGGGGGGTGAATACGTTTGTTACATAGTTGATATTATATAGATTATTAGATAAACGTTGAGGTATAAGAGAAATAGAGGAGGTTGGGGAACTTAGCAGAATCAGGACAATAAGGTCCTTGATGACTGTTTACAAGGACAGAACTGAGATTCAGTTTCTGTTGAGGGGTCTCACAGACGAGGCTCGTGATGAGGGGCCTCACAGATGAAGCAGAGAGAAGGGGCCTCACAGACGAGGCTTGTGATGAGGGGCCTCACAGACGAGGCGGAGAGGAGGGACCTCACAGACGAGGCAGAGAAGAGGGACCTCACAGACGAGGCAGAGAAGAACATGATGGATTACAATGGATATCAAACTCACAAACCCTTGGTGCTTCAAGGCTTTGCTACACAACATCTCACCAACATAATTGGCTACATAACTCACCAAGAACTTTGGTTACACCTCACCAGAAGTACCTTACTGGCTACATTTCTCACCAAGGACTCATTGGCTACACTCAGAAACCTCACGAGATTTCCTACACTCGATTACTTGCTTGGAATCGACTAAATTGCACAAGGAGCTGTTGGAGGTATTTATAGAATTATAGTTGAGGTCTTCAATTAGCAACGATCTCCTCTTGATTCTTTCCTTTCTTGATTGATCTTTGATCCTTTCCATCTTCGCTTTGATCTTCTATCTTTGCTTCTTTGGAAACTTCATTCTTATCATATAAATCAAGATCTACAAGGATACACATCAGAATCAATATATATTATCTTGGAGAATATTCTGATAATAAATCAGAGTATTCCGGAGACTTCCCTTATTTTTCCTTTCAAACAAAATCTTTGCACTGCGAACACTGCTCTTGCTGGAGGTCCTCAACGGTGAATATGCAGAGGTTCTTAGAGTACGCGTGGGATTCTTCAAATATTTATTGTAAAATCTATTATATTTATCGATATTACAAAATTTATTGACAAATGCAAATTTATTATTATTAGTATGCAATAAAAATCCTTAAGTTAATAAATTAATCTATTTAAATTACATGTGGAAATCTATATGCCCCGTTCTTTTATGCGTTAACGCACCCAAACGCAACGCAACTTATCGCAACATAACGCAAATTACCATTACTTTTTAACTATTTCCACCGTACCTTAACGCAACCCAAACGCAAAAGCAACGCAAACGCAGCGCACAAAAGTCCTCTCCATGGTATATCAGTCAATACGGCTCTTTTGGTTCTGCTTTGATTTATATTCTCCTTAATTGTAGGATATATAAATATTTATCCTTCATAAAATTAGGATTCTTAATTTATGCATATATATATATATATATATATTTATCCTACATAAAATTAGGATTCTTAATTTATGCATATATATATATATATATATGCTAGTCGTTTGTATCTTCATTAACAAGCTATACAAAAATCTCCTCCTACCCATGTTTAGTCCCACTGATTATTGTACGTACATAAACCATTTGACTCTTCTTCTAAAGAATTCCATAATTATGTATTGTGATTGAATTAATATTAATACTCGGTTATAAGTTTCGTCATAGTCTTGACTCTTGAGAATTCAATCTGGATGCTGTTTAAATTTAACTACTATTGTTCTTAATTGGTAGATAGGAATATAATTAAACTTAACTATTTCCCTCCAACTGCAGCTCTGGTATGAGCAAATTGCAATTAAGAATGCTGACTGACTTAATTAATCTTCACGCTTAATTGATGAGTTAGCTTATAAATTTGGCGAATCATATGTCATCCACTCGGTTAGTAGTTGAACACCAGCCGTGTTTGAGAATTTTACAAGGATCAGACATTGTGGTTTTTTAAAGACAAAATATTGAAAACCGTTCATAATAACATTCTTTTTCACATTTGCTAACTGGGTGATGATATCCCTCCATTCCTTAGTGATTGTCGTTTTTTAATCAAGATGAGATATTGAGAAAATTATTGTAATTTGGTGTTTGTATTGACAAAAATATTTCTATTTTGGATATATAATTGTGTTAGGAATGATAAAAGCACTGGCGGATCTTAGTGTAATCCGAGGCTAGTCATGATCATTGTCAACACCAAATTCTAGTATGATGTTGTCTCACGTAAACTTATCGTGAGAAAAAAATCCTTACATGATGACTTTTTAATATTGTACTATAACTAATAAGTGATATTAAAATGACTTTTTATACGAACGTGACTAACAATTTTTAAAGGCATGACTTTTATTAAAGTCGCCTCAAATAAATTTTTAATCACCCCCTATATTCGTAAAAAGTCATTGCAACATTATACGTCTCACAATATAAATTTATAGTGAGACGGTCTCAAAAAAAACTTAATAATTATTAAGTATCACTTAGGATAAAAAAATTATAGATCTTATATTTATCAAATAAATATAATAGTGTATTGGTCACACTTAATCAAATGACTTTTTTTATTATTGATAGCCAACAGGCTTAAAGTTCACATAATACAGCAAAACCGCATTATAAAACAAAAGACAACCTATTCTAAAAGAAAAAGGTTGCAATAAACACCACTAAACATAAACAAACAACAAGGATAACGCGCACACGATAACCAAATAAATGACTTACATCCACCATAAATCAAGAGATAAATTTGACAAAACTGTAGAATCAACCCATGGATCTGATGTCCTCCACCATACGTCGTCCTCAACGGAACCATCGCTGAGGACCTCCAGAAGGCGTTTTGATCGAAAGAACAAAATTATTGAGTAAATCAGGGAAGTTTGAAAAAATATGCACAAGAGATAACTTCCAAGAATATGAAGATAGAGGATCACCCAGCTAAGGAAAAGGATTCTGGAAGCAAGGAACGTCCCTTGGAGCCGTTGCAGATCTGAAGATGACGATTGTAAAAGCAAATTTGTAAGTTAGTAACTGAAGAACGAGCGATTTGATCTTTAATGAGTTGTATCATCATCAATTATTTGGTGACTCTAACCAATAGGAACTGTGATTAAGTTCCTCCTCTTGTAAGCAATTATTGAGGTCCTCATAACCTCAATAATAATTCTGCCGAGCTTTAGTATTAGTTTTAAGTAGACCCTGAAGTAACCATGGTCTAAGTGTTAGGGTTTAGGTTATCTAAATCCTAAACAGACACAGATTAATTGGCGGAATATTATAACAGTTATAAACAATTAATCAAAACAACTGCAGAGGCTTTAGTAATTATACCTGATTGCTAATTCCGGCTGAAGAAGAGGTTGACCTTCCAGATTCCAATGCTGAAATCCTCTACTGAAAAGTCCACGCAGCACTCCGGGAACCCGATTGCTAGATCGACCCGATCGAGACGAATCTCAATCTAAGATGTATGTAAGATTGCTTCGGGAAACAGAGAATGTTTCCTGAAACTAGAACTGCAAACTAAAAGAGAGAGGAACTCAGGAAATCACCCTGGTATCTCTCTAAGAGTCTTAAGCAGTTGGTGTAGAATAATCTCTCCCAGAGACCCCTTTATATAGTATTTAGAAAACCTAGGGAAAGGGTTCAAAAACCCTAAAGGGCCGAATTAAAACGACGGCGCGTTTTCTGGGCCCAACATGGTCCGTGTTGAAACAACACGGTCCGTGTTGGACTCCAGAAGGTCCAAATAATCAGTCCCATGGACACCACGGACCGTGGTGTCTCAACACGGATCGTGTTGGACCCAATTCGGTCCGTGTTGGGCTGATTTCTCACAAAAATCAATTTCCAACTTTTCTAAACGTGATACAATATCACTTAGGTTACTACATACATTGTTCCAGGGCACTGACTTGTGTGACCCAGTAGGACCAAATAATATAGTCGTAATTAAACATATTTAATTACTAATTATAGAGGTCTCTAGCAAGACATATAATTACTATATTACTTTAGTTTAATCTACGTGTATATCGAACATTGTCGGGACATTCCCAACACTAAGTACCCAGGGTCTAAGTAGTTCTGACATGAAAAAGAGAGGTATATTACAACTTTAATATTAATTTTAACCTTACTCTTGAAGTTTGACATTAATCGCGCAGGAGATAAATTCAAATATGGGAAGAAAAAGAAAAACAATACACGAGTCTTTTTTCAACCTACAAATTTTAAGGTCTTTTTTTATTCAACCCAAAACTTTAGGGTCCCAAAAATAAACAATGAACATCAAGGGTCCAGAAAATAAACAACCCTATGATTCAGGGTCCAAAATGCAAATAACCCCACATATTAGATGAGGTTGTAACTAGGGATTACCATGGCCAGTTTCCATAAAAAAAAATATAAAAAATAAAAACTAGGGATTACCTGTGGAAGGGACTTTCAGCTGTATGATCAATTTTGAGGTATTCATGTATTGTTTAAGTATGGAAGTTCTCCCCACATACAAGAGCAATCATAATTAACGTAGTAGCTAGGTGTAATTTTTAGAACATAAAATTCTCATTACAAAGGGTTATTTTTACCAAACTCTGTAATACAAATAAATTTGTCATTTAGATTCAATTGCATTGATTACATAATTATGTGTATGCATAGAGTTTGAGGGTATCAGTATCTAACATTGTATCTTCCCTTTATTCCTTTTCTAAAAGACAGTTTATCATTATTTTCACAACAACAATACGATACCTTAGACAGTATACAGTACTCTAGAGTACATATACATTTGTCACAAATATTCTCTCCTTCCAATTTTATTTGTTATTTAAATCTAAGGGTCAATTAAATTTTGAAGAGTTTGACCGATAATTTCTAAACATATACAACATTTCACTTTTTTGGGTGATGATACGTGTCTTGCCCCAAGACACTACTTAAGTGTACTCCTTTTTATCAAACTAATACGTATTATCATTTTTAACCTTAATATTTTTGACAGATACTATTAATTATCAATTATAAGAAGCTTGGAACGTGTTGGCTACGCCAACAATTAAAATTGACACCCTAATGAATGAACCCCGTCCGTTAGGCATATTTTAGACGCCTTTTTGTAAAATTTTTAAAAATACATATAAAAGTGTGATTTTATACCATTTATATATATTATGATAATTATAGAAGACATTTATCATTTCCGACTTTCGTTAAATTCATAATGAAAAACATTACTATAAAAGTACCATATATTGTAACTTTTTAGATAAAAGTATACGAAAAGTCGTCGGAAAAAAATCATCTGAAACTATGTATACTTATTAACTTATACAGTGGAAAGGAGGGAGTACCTTATGATCAATGATCAAGACAATTATTACAGTAAAAACTCTCAAATTTATTTAGAAACAGAAATTAAACAATCACACACAATCACTGAATAATCCATATAATATACGAAAGTATTTGGAAAACAGCAACAAACTGAATTTTAAGCAAGCCACACTCTCACCCTATGCAACAAACGTTCTGAATTAAGCAAAGCCACACTCTCGCACACAAATTAAAGTATACATGCATGGGGAATTAGAAAATTATAGTTTAAATTATTCCGGAATTCCCAATTGCTTCATTTTTTGTTTGATAATGTCAGCTACGTATTTGTTTTTATTTTGCTTTGCGTCAGCCAATGCTCTGTCTTGGTTCTCATTCATCATTTTGAGCAGTATTTCTCCTTTATCCGTATTCAGCAACTCAGGGACCAAACAATTCAGCATCTCGTTATTTTGTCTCGCAATTACGTGCAAAATTGTGTCCCCATGTCCGTCAACGGTGCATATTGATTCTGGATAGTCTCCGATCAGTAACTCGACAATGGCAACGCGACGGCATCTTCCGGCATCAATAATCGGAGGCTGACATTTTTCATCGAGCATCGTGACTAACCCTCTTCGACCTCGAAAAAGTGCTTTTAACGTGTTTATGTCTGACCACAAAAAATACACATGTCAAAAGTTGACCCACATACATGGGTAACAAATTAATAATTAGGGACTGACTATGGTTGAAGATCCATGAATGGTTTTGTAACACTCTGGATATATGGTTAAGTGTGGCTTAAATCACCAAGGTGCACCTTTTTTTATGGTACGTAGCTCATCCGTTGGAAATTCCTCAGTTAAGCGTGCTTGGCTGGGAGAAGTCAAAGGATGGGTGATCTTCTGGGAAGTTTTCCCAGACAGGGTGTGAACGAGGACGAAGCACGCTGGAAAGACTCGTTGTGATTTGTGGGGCCAGCTTAAACATGTCTCTCACGTGAATGTCCTTTGGACTTGAAACAAGCCCAAAAGGCATCAGCGTGAGGGGGCGTGTTACCATACCTTAAGTCATCAGCTTAAACTTTTGGCTGAAATGGATGCAAACTAGTAAACATTGATCTTTTCTAGGAATCATTAGGTAGAGGAGAAATAATGAATTTGAAATCTTACACGGAAGTTGATCTCAATTCTCAACTTTATTCTTATGTGTTTTAATTAAGTTTTAACTTAGTAAGAAAACTGTGCAATTATACATCAAACTTTGAAAAACAGGTATAATTGAATTGTAAAAGTATATTATTGCCACTTATAAATTGAACAACAATACATTTCTATATGTCAGTAAGTTTTTACATTGACGAAACCAAGGATAAAGTGTACTTTGTGGAGGTGATTGATTCAGGGTGTGTTGTAGGAAAATTTGCGTTTTAGAATTAATATTTATCTACCCTGAGTTTTTAGTTAATTTCATTTAGCTAACTTTCCGAGAAATTTAACAATTTTTATGGTGAATGTGTTGAAATTTGTTTGTTAAAATTATCATCATTTCAACAAAAAAATTTCATCATAAATCACATATTTAACAGAAAAGTTGTTACATTCACCGGCAAAGTAGCTTATCGAAACTGGTTTAAAGACTTAGGGTGGGTAAATATTAACTTTAAAATGTCAGGATTAAATTTATAAATATCATAAATCTAAAAGGGGTATATGCAAATTATCCTCTATTGTATTCATTGTTTAAGGAATACCAAATCCCTTATAGTTGATAACTAATAATAGTAATTACAAAATTTATTCTAAATATTCATCACAAATATTAATCTATAGGCACAAGTTAATGGGGTCTATAACAACTCTCTCTCTAGTGGCATGCAAGACACATGAACATATATGGTACGTTTGGAAGCACCAAAGTGCATGCAATTGATGCAATTAACCTTTTGTGTTGAGAAATGATAAATGTCTTGCACAAGACACTTAACACACTTGTTAAGTGTCTTGTGATATTACAAAATCTATATATATATATTTTAAAATTTATGAAAGTACGTCCAAAAAATGCCCAACGGATGGGGTTCATTCGTTAGGGTGTCAATTTTAATTGTTGGCGTAGCCAACATATTCCAAGCTTCTTATAATTAATAATTAATAATTAATATTATCTGTCAAAAAAATTGAGGTTAAAAATGATAATAAATATTGATTTTATAAGAAAGAAGACATTTAAGCAGTGTCTTGGGGCAAGACACTTATCATCACCCGTGTTGTGTTTTGGTTAACAGACATAATTAGTAAACGAACGTATAGGTTAACATATGCTTACCTTGCTTTTCATCTTCAATAGCACAACTGACAATTGATCTCATATGATCTTCCAACTTAGTTCCAAGATTCTGTGCATCACCAGAATTGAAGCAGCTAATGAAGTTGTTAATCAGACGAGTATTTTTACGGTTAAAAGCGAGGTGAAGAGGGGAGATGCGTTGTCGATTTAAGGCGTAACAGCCTCCGGGGTGTTGCGCAACCAAGCACTCTGACACCTCGTTGCAGTCGTGTAGGACCGAAAGGTGCAATGGCAAGTTCAAGTTTTTATCTCCGCTTCGAATTAACTGAGGCTTTTCTCTTATCAGACGTCGGGCAGCGACAATGTCTCCCGTGCTTGCTGCATCATGGAGCTCCAAATCTGTGGTAATATTGTTGTCGTCATCATCGTTGTTGCCGTTGTTATTGTTGTTGTTATTGTTTCCTCCACCTTTTCGGCCTGGTGGCATGCCAATGTCTATAGTTGCCATATCAAAAGTTTGATCGATTGATAGATATTTGGGGCAACTTTTGCTAGGTTCTAGGATGAAGAGCTTGTTTCGTGGATCGTTAATATAAGCTACATATATCCGTATATATACAGAGAGATCTCGCAAGAGGAATTGCATGCATGCAGTAGGTTAAAGTTACGTGTGCATGTGGTAGGCATGCAATAGCTAACAAAAACCCTACTTACTCACCTTGTTCTTATGTTTATGCATGTATTATCGGCCTTAGTTGAATTGGTCCTAATTAAACATATTTATTGACTTAACCTGGCTCACTCATATAATCTATTGGCCTCTAACGTACTCTTGATTTCAAATCAGGGATGATGGGGTACTCATAGATTCTATTTACATTTCGTGTTTTTCCGTGAAATGACATGAAAAATAATGTTATTTGTTGAACCTCACATATACTATTCATACTAGGTCTAATTTGCTATATATTTGAGGTAGTTAATATTAGTCAAATTGCTTGATTGAATTCTAGTTCTAAATCACAAGCTGATGACAATATAATTAACTCGGAGCAATCCAACAGGTATTCTAGAAATAGACCTGGGCAATGGCCGGGCCGGGTCAGGCGGGCCGGAAATTTGCAACCCATCGGCCCGAGCCCGGCCCGGCCCGATCAGCGGGTCAGGCTGTCCGGCTCAAGCCCTGACCCGGTGGGCCGCGGGCCGGTAATTATGCAACCTAGATTTTTCTGGATAACAAAAACATGAATATTCCTTGCATTTTAAAGCTGATTTCAACCATAATTGACCACCTAATTCCATAACGCACAACCACCTGGAATCCTGGGACCTAGATATAACATTCAACATTCGGAAATTCAAACATACAAAAAAAAACTTGAAATCGACAGTTGCAGCGTCGAGAGAAAGGGACGAGCACGTCGAGCAGGCAGTACTGGAGGCAGCGTCAGCTGTCGAGCAGAGTGCACGAGCAGGCGACCACCGACGTGCAGGCGACCGACGAGCAGGCAGACGAACGACGAGCGACGATAGAAAGTGATGAGCGACGAGAGAAAGGGACGATCACGTGGAGCAGGCAGTACTGGAGGCAGTACTGGAGCAGTGGAGCACAACGAGAGGAATTTGAGGGAATTGAGGCAGATTGAAATTCCAGAAAGGATGAAAGATAGAAATTTGAAAGAAAGAGGAAGAGGCGCTGAGTACTGGTCCTACTGGACTGGAGGCAGACGCATAAAAACCCTAATTTGTAATGAGTTTAATTTGCTGGTATTTTTTTTATTTGCATATATGAGCGGATCGCGGGCCGGGCCGGGTCACATAACCTCGGCCCAAGCCCGGCCCGTCTACTCATCGGGGCCCCGGTCTTTTCGGGCCGGGCCGGGCCGCCTTAAAAAAATGTGACCTTGACCCGCTATTTTTCGGGCCGGGCCGGGCTGGGCGGGTCCCCGACCCATTGCCCAGGTCTATCTAGTAATTAGACTTGGTAAACATCGACCATAGGTTCGAAGCTCAAATCAAATGACCTAATCAGATAGCTGAACTTGCATTTAAAAATTAGGGTTTTTGGACGCTAATATACTGAATTTTTAGGGTATTTGACAATAATACACTGAACTTTGACCTTGGATAATAATATACTGTACTTTGGGGGTATTATTGTCCAATACCCCAAAAGTTCAGTATATTAATGTTCAAAAATCCTAAAAATTATGTACTCAATTGAAACTAGGGATAGCAATAGGTTCGGTATAGGGCGGGTTAAATTGAACCCAGACTTAGATCCGTCAAATTTTTTTTGGGGCCACACCTGCCCCAGACCCGCTAGCTCTGAAAATATCACACCCAGATTCAGATTCGACCGATCCATCAGTCCTTAGTGGGTCCAACATTATATTCTATTTTTTAATCAATTTTACCAATTTTAGAGGTTCATTTAATTTCTGTTTGCACACCAGTATTATACTATAAATTCTATTTAACTGCAATTATTTTTAATTATCATGGTCATACTGTTTACTAAGTTCAAAGTACAATAAAACAAAGTTAACGATAAAAGTATTACAAAGGCTAAGTATAATCCACTAAACTTGAAATGAAAAATGCAAAAGCATAGTGAATGAAAATTTATGGATTTTTTGTATGATAAGAAGTCACTAACATCTAAAACATTATTAGTAAAGAAGTTCAGAATATTCTTCATTTTTATTATATATGTTCTTTTTTCTTAAATCTTAAATTTTAAAATTCAAAATTTTAAGTAAGGTATTTCTACCGAATCCATAGGTCAAGACCAATACTTAGAATTTTTATTGCGGACCAATACTTGCTCCTAGGGTGGAAATAAGCCAAGCCAAGCCCGAGCTCATAAGGCTTGAGGCTTGGCTTGCCACGTCTAAGGTGAGCTTGAGCTTGGCTTGTAGCTTGCCGAGCTTGAAGGAGTTCGGCTTGAGCTTGGCTTGCCAAAGCTTGTGGGCTTGGCTTGGCTTGACTCGAGGCTTGACCTTTATGTTTAATACCTTTACTTTTAGATTTTTTAACATATAAAAAGGATAAATTGATGCTTTAATTTGGAAGTTGGTAAACGTGATAATTCTAGAAATTTTAATCTTTTGGAATATAATTTGATTTGAGGATATGATACGCTAAATTAATGTCTTAACTCTTTTGGAATATATATATATATATATATATATATATATATATATATATATATATATATATATATAGGAAAATTGGATTCTAACAATCCCTACTTTTGCATATTGGATGATGATGGACCGTACTTTCACTTTGTATTCTGGTGATCCAAAAAAATATAAAATTGGATTGTAATGGTACCAAATCCACCTCCACTTTCTTCTTATTTTTTTCATTCCTACACGATATTGTTTTTGTTTTTTTTCGTTCCTGCCCCTAGAAAGTTAATGAATTGTAGTTTCTAAAACATTTTTTAAATTATTTTTTTGAGTCTCCGAATAATTATTATGATTTTTTAAAAATAATAAAAGTGAAAAAATCGTAAAAAATAGTAAAAAAATGAAATTTTTTTGGGAAAAACGCTGTAAATTCATTAAAAATCATTGTAAAGTATTGTACTAAGTTTTGAATCAAATGCAACACAAAATCTATGATTCCCTCGAAAATATCCCGTTACAATCCAATTTTATTTTATTTTGGACCACCAGAATACAAAGTGAAAGTAGGGACCACCATCATCCAATATGCAAAAGTAGGGATTATTAGAATCCAATTATCCTATATATATATATATATATATATATATATATATATATGAAATAACCCTAGAGGGAGGGGTGATTAGGGTTATGAAAAAATTCTGCACTTTAAACAACACAACCAAGTTAAATAGCACTTTTAGATACTGAAAATAACTTCTTTATTATTGAACAAAAGTGCTTAAGGAGGAGGTTACAACTCGGCTGGGAAGAGGATTGTGAGGTCATCAGAACAGCTTACAGAGGCAGAAGACTGGGCAGGTGTCTTCTGATCTTGAGGCCTCATAGAGGAGGCGATTTCACGCGGTGACCTCACTTAACAGAAGATCACTGAACTCAAACAACCTTACGACCTTATGAGGTCCTCACCAGTTAGATCACTGGTTACAAAACTCGCCACAAATCAAATGTGGTTACACTCAGAATTTACACAATTCCTACACTCAGAGTTTTCTTTCACAAAACTCCTACAATTGATTTTCTTCCTTGGAAATCGATACATGTATGAATGAAGCTTGATGGTATTTATAGCCTTGAGAGCAACGATTGTCCAGGATTGTTTCCTTTTTTGAGATGATCCTCTATCTTCCACGAGATTCCTTTCTTGCCATATTCTTCCTTCCTTTTTCGTTTGATATCTGAAAAGGAAACGCAGACTATTACAATCATATCTCATAATTAGAGGAAGGAATAAGATTAGGATATGATTTGTACTTCCCTAAGATAGCTCGGTTGGTCTTTCAAACAAAATAATCTTGTGCTGACATTTGAGGTCCTCATTGATGATTACGCTGAGGTCCTCATACCCAGTTGGGATTCTTCAATTTCCCCCTTTTTGTTTGAAAGACAAAACTTCCTGGATGCTACTCCTATACATGCATTCTCAATGTACAGCAGATATGG
Source organism: Portulaca oleracea (assembly GCA_029582165.1). Lineage (NCBI taxonomy): Eukaryota > Viridiplantae > Streptophyta > Magnoliopsida > Caryophyllales > Portulacaceae > Portulaca > Portulaca oleracea. The sequence goes on along the minus strand of CM055872.1, from coordinate 40,519,171 downwards.
ACAATAGATGCAACAAAACATTCTTGTAATAGAGTATCATATAGTAGCAAGCAACAATTCACCATATTGTTTCGGTTACAGACCAAGGATATCTCCCCCTTTTTGTCTTTCAGACAGAAGGGAAGCAAGAGAGTATAAGTACTAAATTGTGTAGCCAAAAAGCAGAGGAAGATAGAGAAGAAGAAGGAGGGATAGGAGGAAAGGAGATGATGAGGACACCTTGACCAGGGCCTGATTAAATTTTGAGGTGCCCGAGAGGCCATGCTGATGAGGGCATCAGAGGTCCAGACATGTGTAGACACCGGATTTTGTACCGGTATTAGTTTTAGTTATTTGTAAAAATAAGCTAGCCGAGTAGTTTAGTAGCATGCAAACTCATTTCTTTTCTAGCCCGAAAACAAGCATAATGGCCCAATACTACGGGATAAACCCGTCTGGGTTCGTTGGGCCAGAGCATAGCTCAGCCCGGATCAAACCGGTGAGTTATCGGGCCGAGCTCATTCACCAAAGAACCCGTATGGGTTCCGCGGCCATATGCTAACCCTAAACGCACCCCCTACTCCCCCTATTCCACTATAAATTAAACCTTTTTTCCCTTCCATTAACACACAACATTGTGCTAGAGTATTGACACTAGCATAATTCTCTCCACCTCTTCTCTCCCTTTGCATGCTGCTTCACTAAAGGTTAGCATAGTTGATGTAAACTGTAGCATAATCTATCGAATTCATGTTTCTTTTACATTTTCAATGTTTTGCATGACTTTAATGATGAATTTGTGAAATTTATATCTAATCCCTCCTTTTAACTTTTGTTTTGCTTTGGTTTAATTCTAGTAAAGTCTATTCGTTGAATAGGCGGATTTGATGATTTTAATTGTCAAATGTAACCTTACCCGAATCCATCTCGGATTCGCAGGCCGGAGTCTATATTTAAATGGTTTGTTGTTTTTCTCCTAAAAATTCAACTGTCGACTCTATTCATACTTCGGTATTTTCCTTTTTACTGTTTCTTTGAATTAATTTTTGAATAACGCAAAAGATAATCAGGTTTGGTTCAATCCATGAACCTGCACGTTTATCGTGCTCTTTTCATTTTCTTTTACTGCTATTTATTCGGTCCAATCCATGGATAGCACTGAGCTAGCAGGCTCGTTCAACTCATGAACCTGCACGGTTTATCACCTCTCTTTCTAATCTTTCCTTTGTTTTCTTTTCTTGTAGGGTCCGCAGCAACGAAACCCGTCTCGGTTCAAGCAATGAACCTGCACGGGTTCCTAGTGTTTTCCTCCTTTTATCTCTTTCTTTCTTCTTTCTTAAAAAGGTGAATCTCGGGATTAGGGCGCATAAATTAGATTAATCCGTTAACGAAAACATTCTTAAAAGTTCAACTTTATTTAAGGTTAAGCAATCCTAGTCGGCTCCCAATCACTCCTTAAGTAGCACCGCGAAAAAGGTCATCAAATTTTTCGGGGTCTACAGATTGGCGACTCCACTGGGGACTTAAACTTAAAAAGAGGGTAAAACTTGAAAGAATTAAATCTTAGTGTTTTTTGTAAAAAGGAGGAATTAATTTATTTCACATTTTTATCATTGTTAGGCATATTGCATACCAGGCTACTCTTGGGCCTTTATGGCTGGGGAGCACAAAAGCGTTGGTTTAGGTTTTAAAACTAGGAATCAATCCTGAGAGCGGGAGGTCACTACTTGTGGGATGCACTTACATCGCTAAGCATTTGATCTCTCCTCTCACCCGTGTTACACTCTAAAGGTTTCCTTGAAACCCAAAGAGAAACACCCCACACATTTTTCCTATGAATTCCATATAAGGAAAATGCACCATGCAGAACATGTGGTACCCTATTTATCTCCCTAAACCTAGAAAAACCCTGAATCTAAAGCCATGGTTAGGCTCATCCCGCATCTATATGTCATGTAAATTAATCCTGTAAAAGTTGAGTCCAAGTGTCTAGCCCGATCATGAGTGGGACGTCATTCTAGCACGCGTAGTATAAAAAGAGAGATGGATCGCCCAAACCTGCACGGTTTGGTGGCCTAAACCTGCACGGTTTGACGCGTGCCTGGTCTAGTTGGACTCACCGTGGAATCCTCTGCGCCTATTTGAAAGGGGGAGTTACGCTCAAACCTGCACGGTTTGGGCACATTTTCTTCTCCTTCCACATCGCCAAACTGCGACATCGCAGTCACCAATCCACTTACTATTGATCCTATTCGCCCTTTATGACGCCTCGAGTCGATGCCCAATGAGTATCACCCGCTACCATCATGCTAGGTCCATATAGAGTTAGGACATGCACTCCCATAAAAGTGGGTGAGTCACCCTTATGTCGCATGTAGGCCATGTCCGTGTCCTAGGCTCATATAGGTCCATTAAGTCATGCATACATTGGGCGGGTGGCATAAAGGTTCTTTCGAGCACTAAACCGTTTCCATGCAGCAAGATAGCAGACCATCTCCGAGCCCGCATCCGTGACTCCACAAACCGGCGTGCTCATTCACAATCCCAACTACTGCATCACCGCCCAATCCAGTGAATCCAGTGAATCCACCATGGCCACTAGCGTGCCTAGCCCCCTCGTAAAAACCGCCGAGACTAATTCCATCCAACGGAGGTCAGAACCTTTCTTACTTTCGCTTAACTTGCTTCACTTAGAAAACTGACGAGATCTCAAAAGTTTTGAAACCTTTCCTTCAAACCTTCCGATTTTGAGACAAGTTATGAAAGTTGTATCCGATCGCTGACTATCTTAGAAAGTATAAATGTGCGTGCTGCAAATCTTTGGGCTAAGTTTAGTTGATTGAACCCCATCCCGTGAGTCCACATTGCCTAAATTTTGAATTGATCACTTTTATCAATTCCGTGATCCCTTGAGTGACTCACCCATTAGTTGCATCTCTAGAACTTGTTTTGCATCTTGCTTGAGACTACACATTTGCATTGCACGCTGTGACAAAGTGATTAAGGCATTTGATTTTATTTTGATAAGCTACATAGCTAAATAGCCTTCCTTACATTATATTTACCGTTCTTTTTGCCCCGCCTAGCCTTTGTTTATCCTTTTTTTCATGATTGAACCCTGACAATACGAGCCTTGGCCTATGATATCCAGTATCCCTTTGCCTTGCTTGGTTGGATGAGAGTTTGCCTTTTTTTTGGAAGTTTGGGAGAATCTGAAAGTCCCATATCTTGAGCGATTGGTATTTGGTTATGTTGTTCATATATTATATCAAAGTCGAAGATTCCATAGATATTCTTCTCCCCGATCACCCACAAAAAAAAAGAAGTAAAAAAAAAAGTAAAAAAAAAGGAAAAGAGTTTCAAAAATAAAAGGGTGATTAGGGAGATTTAATTTAAAGTTCAGAAAACTTTGACCCGGTTGTATTCAGTTGAGATGTTTCAGGGTGAAAGGTGAAATGTCTTGCATACATTAAGCAAGAAGGAGAGTTTAGAGTGTTTTATTCGTTGAAAATCAATCCAAGCATGGCTCTTAACTCCTCATTCCCAAATTTTACCGCTCCTTACCCTAACCTAAGCCCCGTTGCAACTCGAAAAAGTCTTTTTGATTGTCACTTGTGCATTGCATACCAGTAGTGGAGAGCGAGGTTCTTACCAAGCTTATGGTAGTTTGTTTCTATTGGTTTGAGTATGAGAAAACACACATACATTTTCAAAATTGAGGGTTTGAGTGTTTGTTCTTTCCTATGAGAGGTTTGCTCTTTTTAACTGACCTACGTCCATAACTAACCGCGCACATTTGCATTATTCTTAAGATCACATGGATTTATGCCTCTGAAGTACTTGTTCTCTCCTTTGGGATTCGAAAATTTCTTCCTATCTCTTTCGAACTGAGTTTTGATTTTGTCCAGATTAATCTTTGTGCTTGCTTGTTGAATTGAGTTTACAAAAAAAAAGAAGAAAAACAACTATGCAACCCAGACGGGTTTATGGGCCTCCTTTGCCCTGCTTCTCGACCCAGTTTCTGTAGGTGAAGCTCCCATTGGGCTTGAACGTCAGACGGGTTTGGGCCAGGTTATTGGGCTATCTCACAAAACCGCTTTCCCATCTTGGTCATAATGCGGTCCACGAGATGGCTATTCGCCGCCAAAATCGTAGTTCGAACGTACTTGTAGCGTTTAATTTTCGTTTTCTATTTTTATTTTGGTCTTTTTTCGTTTGGGGAAGTGGGAGTAATCCCACCATGTAGATTGCATATCGCATTGCACATTTTTGTTACTTTGTGCATAAGAGTACATGAAAATAAAAGAAGTGCATTACGCACTAGTGCATATAAAAAAATAAAAATAAAAAAAAGCGTTATTTCATCATTGCATTGCATCGTCCTAAGTGCATAATAAAGAGTCATGCATAGCATTACATAGGTTCGTTGCATAAAGACCCTGCATGTGCATCTTTCTCAATCCTCATCATGCCAGACCTCCGTGTCGCCGCCACTAGCTTATCACCCCATGGGCTCCACTTCCACCACTCCAAAGTAAGTGTCCCATTGATAGTAGGAGGAGTCTACCACCTCAGACGCCACCGAGCCGATAGATGCAACACTTGCAGATCGCTCGCATTAAGCCAAGAGTGTTCTGAACTCGCCACTCTGATTACCTCCGTGCCACCCCGTGGAGCAGCCAAGAAGTTCTTACGGCGGCTCGGGACGCACCATCCCGACCATTCCTGAGTTTGTGTTCCCCATCCAGACGTTCGAGGCAGCTCCAAACCTCCTTGTGAAGGGGTAACGGGTACAACAGGTTGGGACGGAAGCACTGATGAGGCGTCATCTGCGAGGGCACGGTTATACCCCACAGATGCACCCGAATCATCGCAGCACCACGGTAGGGTCGACCGCAGCGAAGTGCCATAACCTAAATCCACAGTCGGTGCGGGAGACGCAGGAACATACCCAGGCATTCCATAAGGGTACTGAGGCAAAGGATGGGAGGGTTGACGCCTAGACCCCGAATGATGAGATTCTGAAGGAGTACCTAAAAATGCAGTGAAATGCCTTCTTGCTCGCCGCACCAACGCTAGACTCGAACCTGTCTCCACCACAAAGTCGGGGTACCACGACGAATCGCGTTCGACGAGAATTCCCATGATCATGAGACCTCACCGATGCCCGTGCTCACCTAAAGACATGGAGGATATCTTTGTTCTCCATGCATCGAAAGTTGTGGCCAAAACCCGTGTCTCCGTAGTGAGAACTAGTTGAATGACTATCTTCGAGTAAAATACCTTTCCCACGGTCATCGTGAGCCGGCATGCCCATGCTCCGCCCATTCCTCTCCCCGTGCCTTCGGAGAGCAGCTTCACTTCATAAGACCGCCTCGCCGGCCATGAAGGAAGAATGTCGAGGAGGTCCATCGCTCGACCGCCACGCAGGCACGCGCATCTGAATGGCGAGGAAGATCCACAGGACGAGACTGTGCATCATCATCCACGTTTGCATCCCCAACCACAGAGCCCGCAAGGTCTTTCTCACGAGCCCACTTGAGTGTGAAGTAATTTTTGAGGAAGCCTTTTGCTTGTTTCCATCGCCACTGCACAGAATGAGGAAATTGGTCAAAGTTTGAGCAAGTTACAAGTAAGCAAAGAAAAAAGGGAATCACCTACCGGCTTTCCCAGGATCTTCTCTAGTTCCGGTTTGATGTCTTCACTAGTCGCCCTCGGGTAGCCGCAAACCGTGTCCCCAGAATTGCTCTGACTCTTCTCGTCATCTTCGCAATAGGGCCCCAACTACAACAAGCAAAGAATTGGTCATATTAGGCGATAATAGAAGGAACATGAAAAAAGTAAATGGAGGTCTTCTTCCCACCTTTCTAAAGGCCAGACGGTCCCGATATTGTTCCCATTCCTCCCAGAATTGGTCGGGCGATGCCATCGATGCATGATTAGTATACCAGGAACCCCCCTTAGCTGCTGCAAACGCCTTGGCGTGCAAGGCTCGCGGATCATGCATGGTCTCGGGGGGGGTCTGATGGTATTATCCACATTTCATGGCCCAGGGTTTGCCTTGTAAGTCTCTCACCAAGACTCCAGACCCAACCGGACGGACTCTCCATCACCAAGCGCAAGCTGCTATCCCTATGCGCCGCATTTCGTGAGGGAATAAAGTCTCATGGAATCTCAAGCCAACCTGTGCATTCCAATTGACATCATCCTGCACAAGTAAAGGAAACATAAGCACCAAAGGAATGCAAGAGAGATTATGTGAAAGATGTACCTCTTCAAGGTGATCCAAGATACGGCGCAACTCATCTAAGCTCCCAAATGGTTTCTTCTTGTGCTCAAGGTAGTTTTTGTGCCATCGTTCCGCGGCCGGCACTGTCTTGGCGTGTCGGGTAGGGATAGTGAATCCCTTAATGTACTCATACCCCCATACTTGCAAATATGTCAATACCGAAACTCACGATCTAAAAAAGGGAAATGCATGTAAAAGAGAAGCGTCTCGAAGATTACCTCGAGTACCTTCCACATGCTCGGACCGCTCATCTCCCGCGGACTCTCCGGTGCAAAGAATGGGTCCACATCAGCGCCAGGCCGGACACCAATACGAAGCCAACGAATAAAGTTAGCATATGCAGCCTTTGCCCAGCCCGATGAATGACTTGTTCTAAATCAAGGAGATTCTTCATCCAAGTCGTAAACATCATCCCCTCGATTGACAAACATTGGCGTAGATGAAATATGCCAGAAAATGAAATGACGCCAAACTCATCCATATGATTGAAGTCGCATGTATGATGACATCCTCGAAGAAGCCATAAGAAAGTTTCATCTTTCGACCAAACCGACGCTGCTCAAGCAGGTTCTAATAATTCCATCACTTGATCCGCACAACAGGTCGAATTCGACATCTTGACCACCCCAACAGAGTCGGTAATCATCACAAAGTCAACAGGATATGGCCATCTCTCTTACAGGAGGTGGAAGGTGTTGGTGGAATCCTGCAATCTCTCCGCAAGCGACGCCCCATCACCCGCGTGGTGTACAGGTTCCTGTGCCTTGACACATTTTCCGTAAGAGATCGAATCCCGACTCTTCTAAAAGTGCAAGCGCCCAATTATCTTCCGCAAAATTCTCCACCACCTTGATCGGTTTCCGCATATTGCCACCAGTTCTGAGGGAATCCTCCTGAGGATCCGCCATAAAAATTCAAAAAAGAGACAAGTCCCTACAGCAAACTATTAAGTGATCCCTAGTTTAGCAAAAGCTAAATTGAACTTCCACTGAATTAGGGGGCTAAAAAAAAATCATTCGGCCCAACCCAAGACGAATTGAGGGTTTGGGCCTACCACCTGCACGGGTTCTCACAAGCAAAAGGTGGGCCTCTCTTTCGCCCACCTGCACGGTACCTACAAGAAAAAAAAGGGGTTGGGCCTTTCTTTTTCGGCCCACCTAGACGGGTTCCTACAAGAAAAAAAGGGGTTGGGCTTTTCTTTTTCGGCCCACCCAGACGGGTTCTCACAAGCAAAAGGGGTTGGGCCTCTCTTTTTCGGCCCACCCAGACGAGTTCACAAAATAAGTTGGGCCGTGTCAACCCAACTCAGACGGGTTGAGGGTTTGGGCCTCGCTTTTTTCGGCTCACCCAGACGGGTTCTCACAAGCAAAAGGGGCTGGGCCTCTCTTTTTCGGCCCACCCAGACGGGTACCTACAAGAAAAAAAAAGGGGTTGGGCCTTTCTTTTTCGGCCCACCTAGACGGGTTCCTACAAGAAAAAAAGGGGTTGGGCTTTTCTTTTTCGGCCCACCCAGACGGGTTCTCACAAGCAAAAGGGGTTGGGCCTCTCTTTTTCGGCCCACCCAGACGAGTTCACAAAATAAGTTGGGCCGTGTCAACCCAACTCAGACGGGTTCACGAGAAGTTGGGCCGCATCAGCCCAACTCAGACGGGTTCTTGAAAAAGTTGGCCGATTAAGGGGCGGTTTTGGGCATCTCACGCGCAGCACAACTAAGACGGGTTTTGGTTTCACTATGTGTTCTAAAAAAATCGGCCTATCATCCTCGGTTCTCTAAGGCCCGATTTGAATAATACGGGTAATCGACACAAATTACTTCTTTATTTTTAGCTAAATCAACAAGCTAGAATTAAACTTTTCTACTTGCAAATTTATGATATAATTAAAAGCAGAGTCAGGAAGAAGACATTACCCGGACATGTGAATGCTTGTGCCATACGTGATTCGGCTCGTGCACCAAGACAGTTCGACGGTTCCCAACCCGGCCTAGGAGTCCATGCTCGCTGGGAGGACATTTCATGTGCCCAGTTTGTTGCATGGGGTTGAACAGGCGGACCTCTAATTTTTCTAACCATTGCTTCCTAGCTAGTGAATAAATGATTTTTTAGCAAGGAAAGGAAGTGGAAGAGTGAGATGCATGAGTTAGGGTATGGAGAGGCCCCTTTTATAAGGAGAGTGGGTGCATGCACACCACACAAGTAACCACGGCGCCCCAAAGATTAGGATCATGGAAGGCATGCATTGGCCGAAAATCTATCCTAAAATCTATCCTAAAATCACATGCATTGGCCGAAGAAAAAAAAAAAGAGAAAAGAAGAAGACGCCAGAGGGGTTGCAGCTAGGCCTAAAATGCCGGCCCAAACGCGTCGCAGCCAAAATGGGCCTTGCAATTGCAGGCCCAATGCAGGAACCCAAACGGGTTCTCAGGACATTTCAGAGCCAAAATGCCGGCCCAAACGCGTCGCAGCCAAAATGGGCCTTGCAATTGCAGGCCCAATGCAGGAACCCAGACGGGTTCTCAGGACGTTTCAGAGCCAAAATGGGCCCAAATTCGTCGCTCCAATTCAAGCCCAAAAGCAATCTCGAGCGCCAACTCAGACGGGTTTACTGTCTGAAACAGGCCCAAAGTTCAGGCCCAATGCAATTCGAGCATTTTCCCATGAAGCAATGGCAAACTCAAGCCCATTTCCAATAGCTAAAGCACGACCGACAGGTAAATTCTCTGACTCGCTCTGATTTTCAGATAAACTAATGCCCTCCTTCTCTGTTTTGCAGAACAATGCACGAGATACGTCGGTCGTCAGGCGGTTACAAAAAGACGAACTCATCTTCAGCGGCCGTCATCGGGCCCTCACAATGCGATGACACCCTTTTCAGCACAGAGACACAAGTCCCGCACTTCACGGCGAAATAAAGTGCGTCACCTCGGTCCACCTCACGGCGAAATGAAGTGGACCACCTCATCATCCTGGCATGCTTCACGGCGAAATGAAGCGCGTCACCTTGATCCACCTCACGGCGAAATGAAGTGGACCACCTCATCATCCTGGCATGCTTCACGGCGAAATGAAGCGCGTCACTTTGATCCACCTCACGGCGAAATGAAGTGGATCACCTCATCATCACGGCACACTTCACGGCGAAATGAAGTGCCTCACCTCGGTCCACCTCACGGCGAAATGAAGTGGACCACCTCATCATCCTGGCATGCTTCACGGCGAAATGAAGCGTGTCACCTTGATCCACCTCACGGCGAAATGAAGTGGATCACCTCATCATCACGGCACACTTCATGGCGAAATGAAGTGCGTCACCTCGGTCCACCTCACGGCGAAATGAAGTGGACCACCTCATCATCCTGGCATGCTTCACGGCGAAATGAAGCGCGTCACCTTGATCCACCTCACGGCGAAATGAAGTGGATCACCTCATCATCACGCACACTTCACGGCGAAATGAAGTGCGCCACCTTGGTCCACCTCACGCGAAATGAAGTGACCACCTCATCATCTGGCATGCTTCACGGCGAAATGAAGCGCGCCACCTTGATCCACCTCACGGCGAAATGAAGTGGATCACCTCATCATCACGACACACTTCACGGCGAAATGAAGTGCGTCACCTCGGTCCACCTCACGGCGAAATGAAGTGGACCACCTCATCATCCAGGCAAGCTTCACGGCGAAATGAAGAGCGTCACCCTGATCCGCCTCACGCGAAATGAAGTGGATCACCTCATCATCACGCACACTTCACGGCGAAATGAAGTGCGCCACCGCCCACCTCACGGCGAAATGAAGTGGACCACCTCATCATCCTGGCATGCTTCACGGCGAAATGAAGCGCGTCACCTTGATCCACCTCACGGCGAAATGAAGTGGATCACCTCATCATCACGGCACACTTCACGGCGAAATGAAGTGCGTCACCTCGGTCCACCTCACGGCGAAATGAAGTGGACCACCTCATCATCCTAGCATGCTTCACGGCGAAATGAAGCACTGCACCTCGATCCACCTCACGGCGAAATGAAGTGGATCACCCCATCATCCTGGCATGCTTCACGGAGAAATGAAGCATGCCTCCTAGATCCGCCTCACGGCGAAATGAAGCGGATCGACTCCGACCGGCTTTACGGAAGAAACTAAGCAGGTCAACCCACACAGACACAGGTATTGCACTCCACGGCGAAATGAAGTGCATGACCTTGATCTACCTCACGGCGAAATGAGGCGGATCAATTCGGTCAGCTTTACGGAAGAAACTAAGCAGGCCAACCAACATCGACGCAGGACCAAGCTTCCAAGCGTCAACCAGCTTCAGAACAAGCTTCTGATTCATATCCAAGATCATCAAGACTACTTTGATCATTGTTTTACTCAAACTCGATCAAAGTGGGGGCTATCTGTAGACACCGGATTTTGTACCGGTATTAGTTTTAGTTATTTGTAAAAATAAGCTAGCCGAGTAGTTTAGTAGCATGCAAACCCATTTCTTTTCTAGCCCGAAAACAAGCATAATGGCCCAATACTACGGGATAAACCCGTCTGGGTTCGTTGGGCCAGAGCATAGCTCAGCCCGGATCAAACCGGCTGAGTTTACTGGGCCAGAGCTCGGTTCACCAAGAACCTGTCTGGGTTCCGCGGCCATATGCTAACCCTAAACGCACCCCCTACTCCCCCTATTCCACTATAAATTAAACCTTTTTTCCCTTCCATTAACACACAACATTGTGCTAGAGTATTGACACTAGCATAATTCTCTCCACCTCTTCTCTCCCTTTGCATGCTGCTTCACTAAAGGTTAGCATAGTTGATGTAAACCAGGTAGCATAATCTATCGAATTCATGTTTCTTTTACATTTTCAATGTTTTGCATGACTTTAATGATGAATTTGTGAAATTTATATCTAATCCCTCCCTTTTAACTTTTGTTTTGCTTTGGTTTATTTCTAGTAAAGTCTATTCGTTGAATAGTGGATTTGATGATTTTAATTGTCAAATTCGTACCTTACCGAATCCATCTCTGGATTCGCAGGCCGGAGTCTATATTTAAATGATTTGTTGTTTTTCTCCTAAAAATTCAACTGGCGACTCTATTCATACTTCGGTATTTTCCTTTTTACGGTTTCTTTGACTTAATTTGTGATTAACGCAAAAGGTAATCCGGTTTGGTTCAATCCATGAACCTGCACGGGTTATCGTGCTCTTTTCATTTTCTTTTTACTGGCTATTTATTCGGTCCAATCCGCGGATAGCACTGAGCTAGCCCGGCTCGGTTCAACTCATGAACCTGCACGGGTTTATCACCTCTCTTTCTAATCTTTCCTTTGTTTTCTTTTCTTGGGTCTCAAAGAACGAAACCCGTCTCGGTTCAAGCAATGAACCCAGACGGGTTCCTAGTGTTTTCCCCTCCTTTTTATCTCTTTCTTTCTTCTTTCTTAAAAAGGTGAATCTCGGGATTAGGGCGCATAAATTAGATTAATCCGTAAACGAAAACATTCTTAAAAGTTCAACTTTATTTAAGGTTAAGCAATCCTAGTCGGCTCCCAATCACTCCTTAAGTAGCACCGCGAAAAAGGTCATCAAATTTTTCGGGGTCTACAACATGCAGTGAGTTGACGAACCTGGGAGGAGGAGAGAGACCACATGTAGGGAGGATGGATGATATGACTCCCCCTCAACTTGACAGCTTGTGCATAGGTTGAGGTCCTCATAGTAGACGACTCCCCCTCGAAAGGTGCGGGTGGTGTTGTTTCACGACCTTCCCAATGTCTAGGATCTTGTCTTGAATTTTATCTCCAAAGGTCACTCTTGGATTCTTGTGGGATAAAAGATTGTATTAAATGATATTTACTTCAAAAATTTCACTGCTTAGGAAGGACTATCATTGTGGGATAGATGGAGTATATGGTAATTCCATACTTGACCCGACACATTGTATTCTATATTAAATGATATTTCGTTAGACATATTTTAGACAATTTTTAATTTAAATTTGAAAAATTATGAATAAAAATAATATTGTATACAATTTATATATAATTTTATAGTTATAGATGAAATGAATCATAATAATTGAGAATAATTTGCTAGTTGGCGATAGTCAATTGTTACATTGTATATACTCCCTTGGTTCTTTTTTATCTGTCATTTACGATTTTCAGTGTCAATATTTAATCAATAATTTCTAATATAATTTTTATAAAAAAAACAAAATATTATACTTTTATAATAGTATTTTTTTATTACGAATCTAATGACATCAATTTTGTACGATAAATCATTATACAAAATATAAATAGCCAAAGTTTTTAACACAATTTTCTAAATGAGTTAAGCTTATATAAAAAATAATCAATATTTATTGTAAAATCTATTGTATTTATCGATATTACAAAATTTATTGACAAATGCAAATTTATTATTATTAGTATGTAATTAAAATCCATAAGTTAATAAATTAATCTTTTTAAATTACATGTGGAAATCTATATAAGTCCTCTCCATGGTATATCAGCCAATACGGCTCTTTTGGTTCTGCTTTGATTTATATTCTCCTTAATTGTAGGATATATAAATATTTTTCCTTCATAATTAAAATTAGGATTCTTTATGCGCGCGCGCGCGCACACACACACATATATATATATATATATATATATATATATATATATATATATATATATATATATATATATGCTAGTCCTTAGTATCTTCATTAAACTAGCTATACAAAAATCTCCTCCTACCCATGTTTAGTCTCACTGATATATTATTGTACATAAACCATTTGACTCTTCTTCTAAAGATTTCCAGAATTATATATCGTGATTGAATATTTATACTCGGTTATAAGTTTCGTCATAGTCTTGAGAATTCAATCTGGATGCCGTTTAAATTTATATAATATAGTTCTTGGTATATAGCTACATAATTAAATTTAACAATTTCCCTTCAACTGCAGCTCTGGTAAGTCCAAATCGCAATTAAGAATGCTGACTCACTTAATTAATCTTCACGCTTGATGAGTTTGCTTATAAATTTGGTGATCATATGTCATCCACTCGGTTAGCAGTTGAACACCAGCCGTGTCTGAGAATTTTACATGGATTAGACATTGTGGTTTTTCAAAAACAAAATATTGAAAACCGTTCATAATAGGGTGATGATATCCCTCCATTCCTTAACAATTGTCATATTGAATCAAGGGTATATTCGGTAGGGATGAAAATATTTTCTGAAAAACGATTTTCCTATTTACCGGTATTTGGTAAATATATAGTTTTTATACTAAGAAAAAATAATTAAGATGTGTCTTATACAAATGTTCATATCATTTTGCTTTAAATAACTTCGCTGCAATAATAGATTGGTTATTTGTATTTGGAGCCCGAAGTATAGTTAGGTGTATTTATTTTCTATACCCTTAGTTTTCATTGTTTATTTTTGGGATCCTAAAGTTTATGGGTTGAATAAAAAAGGATATTAAAGTTTGTAGGTTGAAAAAAAGGCTTGTGTATTGTTTTTCTTTTTCTTTCCATGTTTGAATTTATCTCCCGATTAGCGCCAAACTTCAGGAATAAGGTTAAAACTGATATTGAAGCTATAATACACATCTCTCATTAATGAGAGAACTAATTAGACCCTGAAATACCCAGGGTCGAAGTAGTTTCAACATGAATAAGAGAGGTGTATTACTGTTTTAATATCAATTTTAACATTAGTCCTCGATCAATCATTTTTTATTTCATTCGTATAATTTGATTTCAATTTAATCTATAATTGAAGGAACCCTAGAGGGGTTGAATAAGATTACTGAAATTCTGCACACTCAATGAAGACGTTAGAAAAACTAATTTTGACTTTAGTAAAGATTCAACAACACAATGAATAAACATTTTAATCTCTTATCGAATTCAGAAGCTTGAAGACATTACAGAACATATAGAAATAAAAGAACTCAGCAGTGGAGAGACTTGAGGTCCTCAAGACTACTTATAGAGGGGGATCACAGACTTAGATCCCAGATGGTAACCTTCACTAGTTGATTGACGAAGATCTCACTCACTAAAGATTACTTAACTAGATCTTCAGCTACTGAACAATTCGGAGGGCCTCACCAGAACGTACATTCTCTGGTTACAAAACTCTTACCACTTCACACACGAATGGTTACTCTCAGAAATTTTCTTCCAAAATTTTCTACACACTTCAATTTCTTCCCTGGAATCGAATGCTCTTTCAGGAGGTCAGCCAAGTCTCTTTATAGTCGACATCTTCAGCTATAACGGCTCTTCTTTGGTTTTCCTTGCTTTGTTGATTGTTTCTTTTTTGTGCTACAATGTTATTGAGGCTAGGATATCCCATATTTGTCCCATATTTGTTGATCCTTGCCTTATTCATCTTGATCCAGTTTTTGTGGATCCTTGCCTTACTCGTCTTGATCCCAATCGGCACATATTGGAAATTCTTTTAAAATATTCTACATATAATAGGAAGAGGATTGCATCATGGATTTTATATGCAGAATGATGGAAAGAATAAAGGTCAAGATGCTTCCCTGAATGAGTTCGTAATTTTGCTCCCTTTGCCCGAAATCCAGGCGCAAGTCCTCCATGGGAAATGAAGTGAGGACGTCATGGAGTGTGATGTCGAGGACATTGGTTCAACGTGGGGTATACATTTTTGAATAGTGTGAGGCTTGAGATACTTCTCTTTCTTGCTTTCCTGATTCTGTCTTTCATATCAAAACTTCGTCTGAGGTTCTCATCAAGGCTCCGTCTGAGGGCTTCGGTGAGTGTAGAGATAATTTCCTTGACCCTAGTCCCAACAATAATAATATTGTTTTGATGATAAGACAAAATACTTAAATAATATCTTACTCCAACACTCATATCATTTTTTATTTAATGATTGTGTGATTGTTTAATTTCAGTCTCTAAATTGAATTTAAGAATTTTTACTTTGAGTGCAAACATAAGCAATATTCGAAGTCAGGGTCAACCATTTCGATTGGCATATCATATATATATATATATATATATATATATATATATATATATATATATATATATATAAAATACAATTATTGTTGGAAGCAGATTTGACTAAGATTTAGTTTGTTCAAATGTCAATAAAAAAGATATGCTACAACTAGACCTGTAAATACCGGCGGGCGGACGGGTTACGGGTCGGTCGTATATCGGGTTCGGGTAAATACGGGTCGGGTGTATTTCGGGTTCGGGTAAATACGGGTTGGGTGAATTCCGGTTTCGGGCGGTTTGGGTCGAGTTTACGGGTCGATCATGACCGCCCTTTTTCTCAGTCACTTACAACTAATAAAATTGATTATAATTAGTCAAAGACACTTGTGTAATGTACCATTTCATTCCAAGTTCGACCACCACAATATGTCATAGTTGTATAGACATATTACTATACACCTAAGGGACAAAATTTGACAATCTTCAAATCTACAAGTATTATGCGGTTTACGTCAACAATCCACGAATAACAGTACTTATGAAATATATAGGGTTTTGGGATGCTAATATACTGAACTTTTAGGATATTAGACAATAATGCACTGAACTTTGACCTTGGACAATAATACACTATTTTACTGAAAGAGAGGAGAGCGGCGGGACTACAAGAGTTTGAGGGTTTACTGAAAGAGTGAATGAGTGAGTGACAGTGTTAGGGTTTTGTTTTGGTCATTTGTTATTTGATTATTTCATTTGTATGTCTCTCTATGCATAACTTTCCAAAGTCACTCAATATTTTACTTTTGGGCTTTAATTTTCATGAAATGGTCCCATTTTTTTGCACAAGGCCAAAGTAGACAAAACACTTAAAATTAAAGTGTTTGACCCAACGGGTCAACCCAAACCTGACCCGACCTGACCCGGTTTTTACCGGGTTCTTTGGGTTGGGTCATTTTCGGGTCCCGGGTCAGAATTTCGTGATCAAAACCCTTTTTTTACGGGTCGGATTTACGGGTTGGGTCGAGAATTGCCAGGTCTAACTACAACATGAATAATGTACTTCAGTATCATATCATACTCTATTATAAAAAGGACAGTTACCCTGTGTGTTGTTGTTTGTTGTCATTTTGATATTTAGGGTGCTTGCTTACTTGATGGAACTCACATGATATTTTACGTTTATACCCTTATTTACATTGTAATTTTACCCTAATACCCTTTACTTAACGAAGAGAAGATGAGGGGAGGTGTACTACTTAATACCCTGAAGTACCCAATGTTTTATCTTATTTTGAAAACTATATTATTATAGATTAAAATGAAATCAAATTATACGAATGAATTCCATAACTATAATATCACATATAAATTGTATAAAATTATACTTTTATCCATTATTTTTTATATTTTAGAAAAATGCTTAAAATAAGCTTAACGGAAGGGGATAGTTTGGTAAGAGTATTATTTGTACTCATTGATGCAGCCTATGCATCCCAAAGTTCTTATAATTGATAATTAATAGCTAGTATTAAAACAATGTGTGAAAAATCATAAGAAATATAAATGTTGAAAAATCATAAAAAATGTGTGAAAAATCATAAGCTTAATGTCTTGAGGTGAGACTCATATCATTACCCATCACTGAATAATTCATAAGATGTACTACATGCGTCCCATTTTCTTTGTCATCTTAACTAAATTTTGAAAATCAATGCATATTGGAAATAAGGTGAAAAGTTTGTAATTTATTCAAATTACCCCTACATTAATTGAGAATGATAGTTGTTGGAATTGTAAAAAGTAATAAATAGATTTATTAACTAGGGGAAAAAAAGAATGACAGTAGTTGAAATTATAAATTTGACAAACAAATTGAAATAAAGAAATTAGTTAAAATGAAAAATATTTTTGAACCGAGGCAGTACCAAATTAAAGTACTTGGAAAACATGTAACAAACTGAATTAAGCAAGCCACAGTACTCTCACACCATGCAACAAACTGAGTTAAATCACAGTAGTCTTTTTCCTTCATCCTTATTCACCAACTCAGGGACCAAACGGTTCAGCGTCTCGTTACGCTGGCTCGCTATTACGTGCAAAATTGTGTCCCCATATCTGTCGACAGTGCGTATCGAGTTTGGATAGTTTCGGATAAGTGACTCGACTATGGCAACACGGCTGAGTTTCGCAGCGTGAATGATAGGAGGCCGTCCTTGTTCATCGTCCATCTCGACTACCCTTGGTCGACCTTGAAGAACTACATCTAACATAGCTGACCACAAAAGAAAATACATGTCAAAAAAACCATATACATATATATACAAAACCACAACAAATAAGCAAAATGATCGGCGTTTTAAATTAAGATGGTTAATAACTATTTTGAATTTCACTTAAGTCACTGTAAAAATTAAATATGAGTCTATTTAAATAGTTATAAATATATGTTATGTTTCATTACTTTGTTGATTATTATGAGTTATGAACTATAAAAATTATTTATCTATTTATATTTTTTCATAAATACAAACCATGTATAAAATTTGCATTCTTGCAATGGTTGATAAAATCAAATTAGGTTATCATTGATATTTGTTGGCCTAGCTAACTAATATATATGTATTATATGAGCATGTGAGCATCAAAATATTTATGGCGGACGTCAAGTATTATTTTCATGGACATCAAATATAAATGATGGACATCAAGTTGGATAATTGACGTCCATCAAAATAATACTTGATGTCCGTCAGAAATGCTTTGATACTCACATGCTCATATAAGGTCCATGCTCATGTGATCTATTCCCTATATATATATATATATATATATATATATATATATATATATATATATATATAATGCTTACCTTGGTTAACATAATGCTTACCTTAGTTGTCATCTCTAATAGCACAATTGGCAATCGATCTCATGTGTGCTTTTAAATAGGTAATAAATTTGAGTAAATGATGGTGGATGCAACTAATGAAGTCATTAACTAGATTATTATTTTGAAGGTTGAGAGCGAGGTGAAGAGGGGACATCCCGACTCAATTTAAGGCGTAACAGCCTTCGGGGTGTCCCTTAACCAAGTATTCTGACACCTCGTTATGGCCACGTTGCACCGAAAGGTGCAATGGCAGGTTCAAGTGGTTATCTTGGCTACTAATTAACCAAGGCTTTCTTCTCATCACATCTTGGACAACGACAACATTTCCGTTTCTTGCTGCATTATGGAGCTCCAAGTTTGTGGTAACGTTGTTGTTGTTGTTTCTTCTGCCACTGTTAAAACCCCTCAAGGACGTTGGCAAGCACCTTGGAAGCTAGATCAGTTTTGAATGAAAGCCAAAATTCGAATAGCAAGAAAAGATATGATGTGCAAGAAAGAAATCTCAAAGAAGGAAGAAGGACATTCACCTAGGGCATCATAAGGACGTTCACTCAAGGCATCATAAGGACGTTCACCCCGAGCGAGAAGCTTTGTCGTGAAAGACAAATAAGAGCAGAAAACAGGGAAGTTTTCTGGAAACAAGATAATATGTTTTTGCTATCCTTTTTCTAACCAGACTAAATCGATTGCAACTATGTGAATTATAGGAAACAATCGACCAAGCAATTGGAAAGAGAATGAAGATTGCAAATTCCTGGAATCCCGCAAAAAGAAAAGAAGACTGGAGCAAAATTGGAAGGAAATAGTGAAGCATGAAGAAAGAAAGAATTTGGCAGAATCAATCCTCCAACGACTCTACTCTACTGATGACAATAAGCTTATAAATAGAAGATTCAGAAATCAAAGAAGACCAACGATTCCACGGAAGTAATCGGGTGTTCAAAAACAGAGAATTGGGTTTCTATGTTTTATTTGTGTTCTTCGAGTTGAAAGAAGAATGATTGTGCGAGAAATTTTGTGTTTGAGTGAATTCAATTCTTAACGGACTTAGAATTGATTTGTGCTTGTGTAATCGATTCCTAGAAGGACTTAGGATCGATTGTTGTTTGCACCAAAACTGTGTTGGTGTGTATTTTCCAGAAACCTTGTTCGTTTTTCTGTTCGTCTGTAAACCCTAAGGACGTTCACCTTAGGAACGTTCATATCCAGACTAAATTCTGTTTCAAAGAAATAAAGGAAGTTATTCAGTTATCCTTTATTGTCCTTTATTTCAGTTTACTCTGGTTTATCTCAAGTTGAATCTTAATCTAAAAAGATTAAGACCCTAACGTCCTTTACTAGTGAGCATTTGTGCAGAAATTTTTATAACCCTATTCACCCCCCAGGGTTCTTTCAATTGGTATCAGAGCATGTCCACTCAAGAAGAGACTAAACGCTCTGTGGAAAAGATCATGGTTGGGATCGAAGATGGTGATATAGGGCAAGGACGTTGCTTGAACAGTCCCCCATTATTTAGAGGATCAAACTTTTCCCAATGGAAGAAGCGTATGAAAGCATTCATCATGGATCAAGACTATGACGTTTAGGTCAGAATTGAGAATGGAGACTTTGTCCCCATGATCACAGAGGAAGGAATCAGGAAACCCAAAATTAGTTCCAAATATACTGCCAGAGAAGCAGAAAAAGCGGATAAAAATGTTAAAGCTTTACATATCCTTTATTGTGGACTTGATTCTAATGAGTTTGAATTTGTCTCTGGTTGTGATATAGCTAAACAGGTGTGGGATACCTTAGTGACCACATACGAAGGAACGAGCCAAGTTCAAAAATTAAGGCTTGACAATTATGTCAAGCACTATGAATCCTTCAAAATGAAGAATGGAGAATCCATCAAGGACATGTACAAATGATTCAATGTCATAGTCAATAATCTCAAGTCCTTGGGGAAAACCTACTCCAATGAAGAAAAAGTTCATAAGGTCCTCAGATGTCTTCCAAGAAAGATATGGGAATCAAAGGTCACTGTAATAGAGGAAGTTCACGATGTTGAAACCCTTCAATTAGATGACCTCATTGGAAAGCTTCTTACTCACGAAATGCGTCTCCAAGAAGAGCAAAATGTAAAGGAAGAAGTAGCCCGTAAGGACATCTATGATCCTAACGACAATGATAAGGACCGGACCTTGGTCTTGATGGCCAAAGAACTCAAGAAATCATGCAAGAAAAGTCATACCTCCAGAGGACCTTCATCCAAACGAATCAACCAAAAAGGTAACAACTCATCAAATAATAGAACTAACTCATTTTGTTTTCTTTTTTTTTTTTGTGGTGACCCAGATCACTTGATCAAGGACTGTCCCTACCACAGAAAGAACAAAGAAAGGAGAAATCACATGGCCCTGATGGCCACTTGGAGTGATGATGAGGAGACTACTAGTCATTGCATCATGAGAAAAGACACTAGCGACACAAAGGAAGTTGGTGCAGCCAATGATGACTACCAAGACAGTGACGAGGATGAATCAAGGGAAGTAACTTTTGATGATCTCCTTGCTTATCCTAAAAAGTACTTGGGAAAATGCCTTTTAAAGTTTGATGGACGGAAGACCAAGCATTTGAACGAGATTAGGTCACTAAAAGAAACCAACAAAGGCCTGAAAGAGTCCAATGAAAAATTGGAAAAATTATGTGAAGGGCTTACCTCCAAGGTCGACATTCTCAAAGCTGAAATACTAGGCCTCAAGGTCAACCTTGATGATTGTCACAAGTCTCTGGCTGAGGCAATCAAGCAACAAGAAAACCTTAGAAAATGGCATGAAAGTTCATCCCCTGTTAAAGAGCGAAACTGTCGTCAAGGACATTCTATCTTGCAAGGACAAGCTATCAGAACCAGACACCAAGGACGACACAAGGACCTTAATGAGCAGTACCAAGGCCACAGATTTCACTCATGGCACCAAGAACGACACAACTATCTTGGGACAAGATATTAAGGTCATTCATCTCTTCCCAAAAGCAAATTTGGTAAATGTTACTACTTCAACCATTATCATTCTGAAATTGTACAAGTTTGGGCTCCAAAAGGAATAAGACCTCCTAACATGGTTGTTACTAGAGTCAAGAACCTAAATTTAATGCCAATTATGGCTTGAGGAAGGGTGTCTAAAGTTTTTGCAGGTATATCAGCATCTAGGAGAGTGGATGCTTAATGGAGATTGGAGCACTCAAGGACATTACTTACATCAGCAATAAGAACCCCTCAAGGACCTTGTAAGACCTAGGATCAATGATCTTGACAAATGGATCTATTCAAATAGCATTATTATTGACTATTTTTATGGCACACATTGAGGGGGAGCACCCTCTCTTAGGACTAACAAGTTCATTGAGTCTTGCAGATTATTGGAGATGGTTACAATATTAAGGGGGAGCTCTCTAGACCTTTTGATAAAAGTCAAAAAGGGGGAGAAGTGTTGTAAATGAATTTTGGCTAAGTGTTGTAAATGAGTTTTGTCTTTCATCAAAAAGGGGGAGATTGTTAGAACCCCTCAAGGACATTGACAAGGACCTTGAGAATTGGATCAGTTTTGAATGAAAGCCAAAATTCGAATCGCCAGATAGGATATGATGTGCAAGGAAAGAAATCTCAAAGAGGACAGAAGGACATTCACCTAGGGCATCATAAGGACGTTCACCCCGAGCGAGAAGCTTTGTCGTGAAAGACAAATAAGAGCAGAAAACAGGGAAGTTTTCTGGAAACAAGATAATCTGTTTTTTCTATGCTTTTTCTAACCAGACTAAATCGATTGTAACTATGTGAATTATAGGAAAGAATCGACCAAGAAATTGGAAAGAGAATGAAGATTGCAAATTCACAGAATCCCGCAAAAAGGAAAGAAGACTGGAGCAAAATTGGAAGGAAATAGCGAAGCATGAAGAAAGAAAGAATCTGGGCAGAATCAATCCTCCAACGACTCTACTCTACTAATGACAATAAGCTTATAAATAGAAGACTCTGAAATTGAAGGAGACCAGCGATTCCACGGAAGTAATCGGGTGTTCAAAAACAGAGAATTGGGTTTCTATGTTTTGTTTGTGTTCTTCGAGTTGAAAGAAGAATGATTGTGTGAGAAATTTTGTGTTTGAGTGAATTCAATTCTTAACGAACTTAGAATTGATTTGTGTTGGTGTAATCGATTCCTAGAAGGACTTAGGATCGATTATTGTTTGCACCAAAACTGTGTTGGTGTGTATTTTCCAGAAACCTTGTTCATTGTTCTGTTCGTCTGTAAACCCTAAGGATGTTCACCTTAGGAACATTCATATCCAGATTGCATTCTGTTTCAAAGAAATAAAGGAAGTTATTCAGTTATCCTTTATTGTCCTTTATTTCAGTTTACTCTAGTTTATCTCAAGTTGAATCTTAATTTGAAAAGATTAAGACCCTAACGTCCTTTACCAGTGAGCATTTGTGCAGAAATTTTTATAACCATATTCCCCCCCCCTTAGGGTTTTTTCAGCCACCATTGTTGTTATTGTTGTTATTATTATTTCTTCTACCACCATTGTTGCGTTGTTGTTGAGTCTGCCGCTCCATCTCAGGCCATACATTTGCCATACCAAAAGTTTGATCGATCGATAGATTGATGGATAGTTTGGGCAACTTTTGCTAGGTTATAGCTAGGATGATGAGTTTGTTTAATTTTGTAGATTGTTAATGTAAATTACATATTATCCGTATACATACAGAGAGACCTCGCAAGAGAGGAGTTGCATGCATGCACTAGGTTAAGTTACGTATGCCCCTGGTAGGCATTATCGGCTACCAGGTCAAAAACCCTACTTACTCACCTTGTTCTTATGTTTATGTATGTATTATCGGCTAGACTTGAATTGGTCCTAATTAAACATTTTTATTGACTTACCAGCTTCACTGATGTAATCTATAGGTCTCTTACTCTTCTTTGCAAATCAGGTACGAGGGCATACTCATAGATTGTATTTACACTTCGTGTTTAATTTCCATGAAATGACATGAAAAATAACGCAATATGCCAATATGGGAAATTTGCTGAAACCTCCCCTGAGGTTTGGGAAATTAATTTTTTTAACCTTACTGTTTGGGAGTTTTATTTAGCAATCCCCACCTTTAGTGACAGCTTAATTAAAGCTTAAGTCCAATGAAGTATTTAGTAGCAAAAGATTGAGTCTGGGTCTTATTGGGTTCGATCAATTCAGGTATTCGGTCAAAAACCCCAAACCCCGACCCTGACCGAATTTCAATTCGGACAATATAACCAGACCTAAACGCCAAACCCAAATGACCGAATTTAATTTTTTGTCAAAACTAAAAGTTAACTGAATACTAGATTTTCTGACCAAATATATCTAGATGAGCGAATTTGACCGAATGACCGAATATAAAATTTGAGCCTCTTTATATGAGTTATTAACACTATCCTCATAATCGGGGTTCGGTGAACTCCAACCTGAATTGACCCAATCTAAATTTTAACCAAAATCTAGTATTCAGTTAATTTTTAGTTTTGACAAATTTAAAAAATAAATTCAGTCATTTGCAAGGTTGTTAAAATCGGGATCCTAACTCGAAACTATAGGGAAGTTAGGATCGGAATTTAGCCCATGTAGGATCGTGGATCGTGTGTAAATAGTAGAATCGTATCGACGATTTTGGACCATAAAATTGTAGGATCGTAAATCAGGATCGACATTTTAATAACTGTGGTCATTTGGGTTCAGGTCTGGTTGAAATTCGGCTAGGGTCGGGGTTTGGGGTTTTTGACTGAATACCCGAATCGATCAAACCTGATAAGACCCGGACCTGATTTTTTACCTCTAAATACTTCGTTGGACTTAATTAATTGGGCTTTAATTAAGCTATCATTAAAGGTGGGGTGGTTAAATAAAGCTCCCAAATAGTAAGGTTAAAAAAATTAATTCTCCAAACTTCAAGGGGGTTTCAGCAAATTTTCCATGCCAATATCGATCTATATGTTTTATGCATATTAGTTGTCCTATATTAATTAAGGTAGTTAATATTGGTCGAACGAATTTGCTTAATTGAATTCTACTTCTAATTCACAAGTTGATACAATATAATTACTCCCTCCGTCTCAAATTAATTGACATTTTGACTAAGTTTTGACCGTTAATTACTTATAAATTATAATGAGTTACAATATGAAATTATTGTATTAGGAAGATCTTTATTAAAAATTACAATGGAGATAATTTCGTATTATAACTCATTGTAATTTGTGAATAATTAACGGTCAAAATTTAGTCAAAATGTCAATTAATTTAGGATGGAGGGAGTAACTTGGAGCAACCCATGCATGCTAGTAATTGGACTTGGTAAACATCGATCACAGGTTCAAAACTCAAATCAAATTTCGATCCAGACCTATTAAATCAAACCAAGTTAAATTCAAAATCACCCAACTTACAATACAAAAGAAGACCAAATTGTGCCAAAATATTAATTGAATACAATTAAGCCAAGAAATAACATAAACAAGATATATCTCTGAGTATGGTTCCATACTTGACCCGACCACTACATATTTGAATAACTTACGCCATGTAGATCCTTCTTAGTTGTTACTATATAAAATGCATTTGGTACATATTATACGAAGGGTTGGGTGATGATACGAGTTTGCTCCAAAACACATTTTATATGCTTTATCTTTCATTAAATTGGTATTTCTTATGATTTTTGACTCTATTTTTTTAATAGTAAGTATAAATTATAATGGTACGTTTGGTAAATCCCAGGAAAATTTTTACTGGGAAAGTTTTTCCCAAGAAAGTTTTTAATCGGAAAATTTTTCCTGGGAAAGTGTATTTCACTGTGTTTGGTTTACATCTGAAATCCTAGGAAACTATGTAGGAAAGTTTTTACTGTGTTTGGTTGAAACTTTAACTTTCCTAAAGAAAAATGTTTAAAATGTCTATACTACCCTTATTTATTTTTATTTCCCCACCTTTCTTATCATTTTTTGGGGGTATTTTGGGTAACTCAATTTTATCGATGTTTTCCATTCACTTGGTGTGAAGATTGATGAATAAATTGATTGAAACAATTGATGAAGATAGAGATTGAGAAAGGAGAACCCTAATATTGATATAAATGAAGGATACAACTTCAATCCTCTACTAGAAGAGGAGGAAGGAGAGAATATTTATATAGCTGAAGACCTAAAGGAGAAAAACAAAACAAAACAAGAAAACAAGAAAAGAAAAACAATATCCTAACAGAAAAAGAAAAATAAGAACTAAAGGTCCTTTATCTCATTACTCCTAATGTTCTTTATCTTTTTACTCCTAATACCCCCCCCCCCTCAAATTGGAAGGTGGTATAACCACCAATTTGCCAAGAATCTCCAAATGTTTGTTCCCAGGTAGCGCCTTCGTCATGATGTCTGCTAACTGTCCAGCTGTAGGAGTGTAGCTCAAGATATTAAGCCATCCATCAGTTTGTGTCGAGTGAAGTGACAATCTATGTCGATGTGTTTAGTCCTCTCATGATAAACCGGGTTTTTAGCAATGTAAATTGCTGCTTCACTATCACATCTAATGGGAATGGGTGTAATAGAGGTAACTTCCAGCTCGTCAAGCAATCTACTCAGCCATGCCAATTCAACAACCAACCTTCTCAAGCTCCGGTATTCTGCTTCTGCTGATGAAAGGGAAACTATGGTTGCTTCTTTGATTTCCATGAAATCAGAGTCTTGCCAAAGAATATTACATATCCACTGATGGATCTTCTTGTATGCCTGCTAGAACCCCAATCAGAGTCACTATAAGCTTGTAACTTAAGATCATCATTTTTATGTATCAAAATGCCAAGGTCAGACTTCCCTTTAAGATACTTTAGAACATGCATGGCTACTGTCCAGTGTCGATCTATGGGAGTTTTCAAAAATTAACTTAAGTGTTGCACAGCAAAAGCAATGTCAGGTCTGGTATTCACAAGAAAATTGAGTTTTCCAATCAATTTTCTGTAGTTGTATGGGTCTGAAATAGGAGTTCCAATATCAGGAGTTAATTTCTCATTGAGGTCCATTGGTGAAACAACAGGCCTCATATCCTTGTACCCAAATTCACACAAAACTTATTTGACAAACTTTCTTTGTGAAAGCATTAACCCTTCTGGAACTGTAATGATTTCCATTCCCAAAAAGAATGTAGCTGCTCCCAGATCTTTAATTCTGAATGTTTTATGCAAATGATCTTTCAAGTCTTCGATTTCTTTTGATCACTACCAGTAATTAGAACATCATCAACATAAATAGCAAGGTATACACTGTTTCCATTGTTTTTTCTATAAAACAAGGAATAATCATATTCTGAGTGTTTATAACCTCTATGATGTAAAACAGTAGCTAACTTCTCATACCCTTGCCTTGATGCTTGTTTTAGGCCATACAAGGATTTCTTTAGTCTACAAACCCCATTTGTGATATTACTGTCAACACCTTGTGGAATTTTCATATAAATCTCTTCATGGAGATCCCCATGGAGAAAAGCATTATCAACATCTAGTTGTTTTATAGGCCAACCTCTCTTAACATCAACAGCAAATAGGGATCTAATGGTTGTCATTTTTACCACAGGGGAATATGTTTCATTATAGTCTATTCTAGCCTTTTGAGTGAACCCTCTTATGACCAATTTTTCTTTTAATCTCTCAACACTCCCATCTGCTTTATGTTTGACTTTGTAGACCCATTTACTATCTATGGGTTTTCTTCCCTTTGGTAAAGGAACAATCTCCCATGTGTTAGTTTCGTGTAATGCTCTTAGTTCTTTTTCCATGGCTTTCTGCCATCCAGGGTGTAAGACAGCTTGCTCATAATTCTGTGGTTCATTGAAATCTAGATGAGAACTGAGATTCATATCTTTAGATGGTGAATCAGAAAATTGCACAACTTTAGGATCACCATGCAGGTTTGTTACACAAGAACAGCAAGTGTCATAATCATCCAAGTATGCAGGAGTCTTATGAGTTCTGCTAGATCTTCTAAGGGTTTGCAGAACATCACTTTGATCATTGTGATAATGTGATTGTTGTACAGTATTGTCTTGTGGATCAGCAAAATGAATAGGGTAGGTAAGAGAAGCTTCATTTATATCAAAATTTCCATTCACATGAGGTGTTATTTCCCCAGAGCCATGAGTGTTTTGGACAGAATTTTCTTTTCCTTGAAAGGGAAAGATATGTTCATAGAAGATTACATCTCTCGATGCAAAGATATTGTGTCTTTCTAGGGAATATAGTTTGTATGCCTTTTTCCCTTGGGGATACCCCAAGAAAACACATTTTTCAGCTCTTTCTTGGAACTTATCCCTCCCTTGCTTGAGGGTACTAGCATAGCATAAACAACCAAAAACTTTTAGATGTTCATATGAAGGTTCCTTTCCATAAAGTCTTTCATATGGACTTTTTCCTTTTAATATAGGTGTGGGTACCCTATTGATAATATGAGCAGCTGTTGAAACACTTTATCCCCAAAACTTTATGGGTAAACCAGATTCAAACATAAGAGCCCTAACTACTTCTAGTAAGTGTTGATGCTTTCTTTCAACAACCCCATTTTGTTGATGTTTTTGAACACAACTAGTCTCATGTATGATGCCTTTGTCAAAAAAGAAACTAATAGCAACATCACTTCTTCCTATTTCCAAAGCATTGTCTGACCTAACTTTCTTTATATTTGTGCCAAATTGGTTCTTGACCATAGAAATGAAAGACTGAAGTGAGCTGAAAGCTTCACTTTTAGTGGTCATTAGAACTATCCAAGTATACCTTGTATAGTCATCTACTATGGTCAAGAAATATCTCTGACTAAGATAAGTTTTGGTGTGAAAAGGACCCCAAGTGTCCACGTGAATCAACTCAAAAGGGGAAATGGAAGAAATAGTGCTAGATTGAAACGTCAAACATTTCTGTTTGGCCTTGTGACAAACATCACAATCATTTTTCATATAGCAATGTTGAACAACCTTGATTGGCAAAAGTTTCATCCTGGATTTAGACATATGTCCTAATCTCTTATGCCAGACACTACTATCAACTAAACATGCAATCTTACTAGTATTGTTGCTATCAGACTCTAAAGGACAATATCCATCAATGCCACTAATCAATACATCAATATCCAAGAAGTAAAGCCCATTATCTTCTCTACCAAGGATCATTGGCCTCCTCATTGAAGGGCCCTGCATCAAGCATTCTTTTTCAGTAAAATTAACATGACAGTGCAGTTGATTGCATAGTTTATTTACTGATATAAGGTTAAACTGAAATTGGGGAACATACAAGACATTGGTTAGGACCAAATTTCTTCCCAAGGTTAATTTTCCACATTTAGTAACATGAATTCTTCTACCATCAGGTAATGTTATCTCAATTGGTTGAGTCAAATCTTCTAAAGAATATAAATAATCAGAATTATTGCACATATTGTCACTAGCACCTGAATCAATTATCCAATCTTTCTTAGTCAAAGTGCAAGAACATGTGGCAGAATTGGTAGCATATTCAAGTACTGAAGTAGAAATGTTACCTGAGACAGTGCCATTGTCTTGGATAGAACAAGGAGCACTGTCACTTACGAGGTTATCAAGAAGCTGCTGAAGAACATTTTTCGCTTGATCCTGACTTATTTTGTATGTAGAAGAATGTCCAGTTCCTTCTTCTTGGTTGGTGATGGGCTTTTCTCGTTCCTGCCAGGCATTGTGAGCCGCCTTTCGTGCATTTGGCTGGTTGCCATTTTGCTGACTTTGTGACTTGTTTTGTTGCCTATTTTGGTTTTTTGGAGGGTACCCATGTATCTTGAAATACCTATCGATAGTGTGTCCATTCTTCTTGCAAGGGTCACAAAATAGGATTGCTCTTTTATCATCTTGTTTTCCCTTTTGCATTCCTCTGTTGGCATAGAGAGAGGTGGAGCCTGAAAGAAGATTTGATTGATCTCTAACTTGTCGTTGTTTTTCTTCCTGGGAAAGAATGGCGTAGACTTTGCTCAATGTTGGTAGAGGGGTCATCATCAGAATATTGCCTCGAACCGTAATATAGCTGTCGTTGAGCCCCATCAAGAATTGCAAAAGCTTCTGTTCTTCAAAGTGAACCTCAAATTGTTTGTTAATTTGAGGTTTGCAGGTACATTTCCCACAATCGCATTTAGGAAAATTGCTCACCGCACCAATTTCCTCCCACAATTTCTTGGCCTTGGTGTAATATGTTGCGATATCCAAGGAATCTTGGGATAACTTTGAAACCCTTTGCTGAACAACATACAATTTTGCTTTGTTCGTCTGGCCGAACCTTTCAATCAGTTCGTTCCATAGATCTTGAGCGACCGTGGAGTATAAAACACTGTCCCGGATGTCTTTGTGCAGCGAATTAAGGATCCAAGAGAGAACCATGTTGTTCCCCCTTTTCCAATAGGGCAATCGAGGATCATCAGCGTCTGGGCGTTGGAGGGTTCCGTCGACGAACGCAATTTTGTGTTTGGCCGAAAGGGCAATAGTCGCTGATCTCTTCCAAGTATCGAAATCATCCCCGGTAAATTGTTCGACTACCAGAGAGATGCCAGGTTGATCGGATGGGTGAATGTACAAGGGATCGCAGGGATCAATGACAATCGAAGCCTTTTTATCAGACATGGCGGATTTGAGAAGGAGAGGAAAAGAGAAAGGATCGATTGAATTGTTCTTTGCCTATCAAGGCTCTGATACCATGTGAAGATTGATGAATAAATTGATTGAAACAATTGATGAAGATAGAGATTGAGAAAGGAGAACCCTAATATTGATGTGAATGAAGGATACAACTTCAATCCTATGCTAGAAGAGGAGGAAGGAGAGAATATTTATACAGCTGAAGACCTAAAGGAGAAAAACAAAACAAAACAAGAAAACAAGAAACGAAAAACAATATCCTAACAGAAAAAGAAAAATAAGAACTAAAGGTCCTTTATCTCATTACTCCTAATGTCCTTTATCTCATTACTCCTAATACTTGGGGAAGAAACTTTCCCACACCCCCCTTGGGAAAGTTTTCCCCATAGTTCATAGGAAAATAATGGGCCCTACTTAAAAATTTTCTCAACCCATTTTTGCTCCCAAACATGGGAAAGTTAGTCAACTTTGGGAAAATTGACTAACTTTCCTAGGAAAGTCCTAATACCAAACACACCATAAATTATAAGAAGCTTGGGATATGTAGATTACATCAAAGAGCACAAATGATGTTCTAATAGACTCACTCCTTCCTTTAAGCTTATTTTAAGCATTTTTTAATTAAAAAAAAATATTCTATAAAAGTATAACTCTATGTAATTTATATGTGATATTATAGTTATAAAACTCAATTATATCATTTAATATCATTCTAATATACAACAATATAATTTTAATGATAGGGCAAAACACTTAAAAGATATATTGCCCCAAGACTCATATCATCTTTGTAGTACAAAATACAATTAGTTTAGTGTCTTCCTGGATGAGTTGATTTTCTACTGATATTTGATCAAACTTATTCTTAGTCAAATCTGTTAGCTTCCAACAACAATTATTTTTTTGGGTGTGTATATATATGATGCATTTATATGCGAATGGAAACGGTTGACCATGACTTGAAATCTTGCTTAGGTCTGCACTCGGTGAGCAGTTGTGTATTTGCTGCCCCTAGAAATCTTAAGTAGCATAATTAATTTGGTTACATATATGATCTACTTATAAACACAAATTTTAGGAGACAATATTAATATTTAGTTAATTAAATTTGGAGATTAATGTAATACAATATGCTTGTACAAAATTAGATCTTGCCTGCAAGAAAATTAAGCAATATGTTGGGACTTTTCTTTTTATCTTTTTACCCTAGTTCAATGGGTTAGGCAAAACCCTAGTATACAATAAAGGACAATGATACATATTTTGAGTCAAGATGGATAATAATAATCTTGAATTATCTATATTTCACATTTTGTTAATTTTTAATAATATTTTCTCTAATAATTATGTATATTTATCAACTACAAAAGTATAATACTTATTAGCTAGGTCAAAAAAATATAAATAATAGCTAATTTTATCAATCATACTAGAAAATACACATTTTATGCATAGTTTTATATTTATGAAAAATATAAATAAAAAAATATTGTTATATTATGTATAGGTTATAATAACCCTCAAAGTAATGCAACATACATTTACAATGATTTAAATATACTACATTTAACTTTATGAGTGATTTAGGTGAAATGCAAGATGATTAAGAACTATCTTACATCAAGATGTTTATCATTTTACCACAGTAAATGTGACAAATATATTGGCTAGATAACAAGTTTCACCGGTGAATATTGTGGTGCTCTTTGAAGTTCTTCTAAGAATAGATCTCAATTAGCCTAGTTCAATCTTGAGTTTCCCCCTCCCATATTTATTGTTACCCCGAAGTTTCTTGATGCGAAAAAAGAAATAAAACAATGAAAATTCTTTATGTATATATATGTAAATCTGTCAAAAAATTATCTGATCTGAGGTCCAACTCGGAAAAATCAGGTATGATCAAAGATTATTCATATGAATTTCGACTTTGACCGACTTGACAAAAACCTCAGACACAATATTTTTCATTTTCCTATTAATTGAACTTGATATTAACATGAATCTAGACTTGTCTGGATAATCCGACCCGAAAAACATCAAAAAAAATAATATCGGACATCAACTTTTCATCTTATGTCTGATTCATCAGGACCCGAAATAATTCAAACCAATTTTTGACAACCTTATACATAATGCTAGTCCTTTGTCTACTTTCATTAAACAAGATATACAAAAATCTCTAAGCTTTCTGCCCATGTTTAGTTTCTCCTATTATTTTACAGAACCATTATTTGACTGTTCTAAAGAATTCTACAATTATATATGTGATTGAATACTAATGCTCCAAAAAATTATTTGGTTTTTTTTCCGACCATCAATTTTATTAAGTGATCGAAATACCCTTGTTCTCCCATTTTTTAAGAAATACCCTTAAAAAAGAAGAATAAGGGTATTTCGGTCACTTAATAAAATTGATGGTCGGAAAAATACCAAATAATTACTAACCCAAAAAGTTAGAGTACCTCAAAATGAGTTTTGAAAAGTTGGGGTACCAAAAAATAGTTTCCCCAAATATTGGGTACCTCCGAGTAATTTTTTGCTAATACTCGGTTATTTATTTCATTTATTTATTTATTTATTCTTTTTTTTTTTGTCATGAGTCGTGAGTATTGAATCTGAGAGACTTTTATTTTAGCTGTTGTTCTTGGTAGATAGCAATAAAATTAAACCTAACGATTTCCAGTCAACCGCAAATCTCAACTTGCACGCTTTGATGACTGTTGCTTATAGATCTAGTGACCATATATACGTCATCCACTAGGTTAGCAGTTGAAGTCCTGCCGTGTCTGAGAATTTTACAAGCATTAGACATTGTGGTTTTTCAAAGAAAAAGTATTGAAAACCGTTATAATAACATTTGGTCTTTTTTTAATTAGTTCCGAGTACTCCCTCCATCCCATATTAATGTCGTCTTTGAAAATCGTGTTGTCGAATTTTAAAAATCTTGATAATAAAGTTCTCAATGTATACAATGAGTTGTTATATAAAATTGGGGTTTCACAAAGGTCTTCCGTAGAGTTGATAGAGTCACGATCATCATTACCCTTCCCCTTCCCCTTCCCCTTCCCCTTCCTAGGCTTAGAGAAATCTCTCTTAAAGTGACCATTTTCACCATAACCATAACACACAACGTTGTTCGTGTTCCTAGACTTGCTTTTACCCCTGGACATTGACTGCCTCCTGGAATTGTTCGATTTCCTATTGTTCTTCCTACCCCTAACGCTTAAGGGACTTGTCGAAGATCCACCAGTAGAATTCTTCCTACGAAGATCTTCATTGAGTAGCACATATTTGACCGCGTCTAATTTCATCTCATCACTACTCTTAGCGCTACTGACAACAGTTACAACTGTATCCCAAGAGTCAGGCATAGAAGACAACAATATGCAGGCTTTAACATTTTCAGCAAAAGTCATCTTAACTGTAGCATGTTGTGATAAAATCTTAGTAATCTTATTGATATGATCAGCCACATCACCATCTTCAGAAATCTTACAACTGGTTAATTCGTGGAACTAATATACCTGATTTGTTGCGTTATGCTTCTCATACATCACCTCAAGTGCCTTCAGCAATTCTTTCGTTATCTTTTTCTCCATTACCTTAAACCAGACGTTCTGAGCCAATGACATCTTGATCTTGGACATTGCCTGTCGATCGAGCAGATTGTAATCATCCTACTTCATAGCATCTAGCTTCTTCTCCAACAGCGGAACATGCAGCGACTTCGAGTACAGCAGATCCTCGATCTACAACTTCCAGTAGGTGAAGTCAGACTCATCAAACTTCTCGATCCCATACTTATCTTCCGACATTGTTTAAATGCGAGTTCTCTTTTAGTAACCTGCAGGCTCTGATACCAATTGATAGAATCGAAAAGTACTCAAACAAACCACAAACAATGAAAGATAATAGCGGAAAAGGAATTAGAGTTTGACACTAGAAATTTAACGTGGAAAAAAACCCAAATAGGGAAAAAACGGAATCGATGCACTAGTAATATGAAGATTACAATTACAGAGGTTGTGTTTCTCTCTATCTTACTTGATTACTTTAATGATGAGAAACTAATGTCAAATATATATTTGACGGCTCAGTAGAAACCTAGGTTAAAAATAACAATAACTTATGACAAAAGAAAAAGGGCTACCACCAAAGGACGGCGGCGCATGGCAAGACACCAGAGGCGGGTGGCGTCGAACAGCGCTGTAACTTGGACAATGGTAACGCCCCAAGGGACGTGCGCAGGTAACGCCTGTGATGTGCAAGGCGACACGGGTGGAGCTGACTTCCGACGTAGGTGGCGCCTAAAGGCGCAAGTTGCGCCTGCCTTTGGAGACTTCTGTCTCAAGCGTGAGGGGTGTCCTCGAAGACACGGGCAGTGTCTCACTCCCTTCCATCTGAGTTTGATGCGCGCCTGGCGCTTCATTGGTGCGGTTCTCCATACGCAACATGATTATGGTGGATCCAAACAAAACCATTTTGAAGCCGAAAACAAAAATCTTTTTAAAAATCAGTTGGGAAAACCTCTTGAGAAACCAACAAAATGAGAGAAAGGAGAGAAAGATAACTTCATTATGGTGTGCTCCAAACAATGAGCAGCTAAGTGAGTGAATTAGGTGTACCTGAAAGACATAAACAAAAGGAGAGCACAACAAACACATAGAAAAAGCAAAACAAGATGTCCTACCAGCAACCTCTCACCCCCCCCCCTAACCAGATCTTAATTATCATATCTAGCCAAACACTCATATCCAGTGTCATGTTCTTTTCGAAGCCACTCTGCTTTAAATCGCATCTAATCATCGCGCTCATAGATATCCTAGTCAGCCCACTTCAAGGGGAAGTGGCGAAAATGTAATATATTTACATCTCTGAGTAAGAGCATTCATAGTCCTCTTGTACACGAGATTAAATTATCTTAGTTTATTCTTAAAATGGTAAAACTAATTGATAATAGTTTCATTTTCATGTTTTTCAATAAATTTCTAGAACTACTTAAACCGTGGATAGTAGCATTCTTTTTCCATTTCTTCCTAGTTTAAAAAATTGAGAAAACAATAGATAATAGCCTTCAATTTTCATAGTTTTGGGAAATTATTAAACAATTCGTGAAAAATAAAATTCACCTGAGAATATATTTTTTATAATTTTAATATTTTACCGTAATTATCAAAAACCAACCTAGACTTTGCAAAATGTGGATAGCAACATGATAATACAGAACACATAAGTTATATTTGACATAAGCTCAATATAATTTAATTTGTCTAAGACATACAAATATTGTTTTAATATTGTTTTACTAAATTCTTTGGGTAATAATTGCAACCACCTCATAATTCTTGCAATCTTGAGCAAATTGGAGTGGAGTCTTCAAGTTCTCATCTTTCATAGCAATGAGCTTTTTGCTTATCTCTTGATTGTTTAAGTTGACCAAGTAAGAGACCACATTCTTGAGCTTGTTCTTAGGCCCTTTTGCAGCAATGTGCAAAATAGTTTGGCCATATTTATCAGTCCAAGTGAAAGATGTGGGTGAATAAGTGTACATCTTGTTCAACACCTCAATATGGCCCCCTTGACATGCCTTGTGTATGGGGTAAGATTTGTTCTTGTTGCGCTCGGATACTGACGACGGATAATTTTGAAGGAAGAAATCGACCATGGCAACATAACCGTGGTATGATGCGTACGAAAGCGGAGTCAATCCGTCTCCGTCGTGGCTTTTGATTAGCTCCGGGTTATTGTCTAACATCGCTCGTAACATACCTGTCAATTTGTCGTCACAGTCATAGTCAGGTCAATTCATAAGGAAGAAATCGACTATGGTAATGTTAAGGCCTTGTTTGATTCTTGAAAAATGAGATGAAAAAGAAATACCCCTTCTGTCCCTTTTTAAGTGTCACAAAAATTAACTTTACAAAACTAATGTGCCTTGGAAATAGAGTGAAAAAATTATGTATGGACAAGTATACCCTTGTTCATGTAAAGAGATGAATAAAAGAGAATTTTAAAAGGTAAAATAAAAATCACATTCATTAATTAAGGTTAATATGTGTATTTTAGTTATTGAAAATATAAAATTGATAAATAAAAAAAGGATACAGTAGTTAAAAAAATTGACACTCATTAAGGGATGGAGGAGTAAATTTTGATCGCTAATTTCCAATCAAATTTTTCATATTCCATATGAGTGTTGTATATCTTGGGGGGAAGACACAATTTTTGCTTCTTATTTTTCATAAAATTAACACTCATAATGACTTTGACACAAAACTTTTTGATAAATACCATTAATTTATTAGTTTTCATAAAATAAACTCATAATGGTCAACCTGATACAACCCAGAAGAAAACCAAGCTAGGTAACGTTCATCAATTTGAAACTTGACCGATTAGACCGACCAAAATTTAACCAAAACCCAAAGTTTTGCCACAGCAATATATATAGTTTAGACAGACCAAAATGGGATGTAATTAACAAAAAGGTCTAATTAGAGAGACTTAATTACCTTGATTTCCATCCCTAATGGCGTCATTAACCCTTGATCTGTTGCCCATGGCAGCGCTGTTACTGCTTGATCCTGGTGCTAAGTATGGTTTAAACTGCTTCTGCCTTCTACTGATCATGTCCATGGTTGGATCTGTTCGAAGTCCCCTCGGGGGTAATGTGGTGTTCCTTGCTGATCTTCCATGGACCCAGGAACTCACAGGTGAAGATTGAAACACGCTCTTTATGAATCTCCTCATGTCTAACTAACTAATTTGTTGATTAATGACCTACTTATCAACGTTAATTAGTGTTTATGTGGTCGAGTATTTATAGTACTTGATTAACAAGGAGTTGAATTCCAAGAGCTATATGCCAAACTAACCTTCAAATGCTTTGATCAACAAGGAGTTGAATTCCAAGAGCTATATGCCAAACTAACCTTCAAATGTACCGTTTCTCCTCTGACTACTAACTTATAATTAGCTACTACTCCATCATTCCTATATTATCAGTCACATTATAAATATTTCAGTATTCAATATCTATCTTCAACTGTCAATTTTTCATATGATATTTTATTAAAAATGTTAGAGTATAAAATCATTTTTGGGGCTTCAACCATCAGCTTAAGCTTTTGGTTGAGTTGATTCTACATGATATTAGAACCAAATTAACCAGAGCAAGAGGTCTCAAGTTCAAATCTCATCACCCCCCATATTCAATTGTGCAAAATGAAGGGGGTCTATGATAATATTTTTCAGTAAAAATATATTAATTATACTTATATAATATGATAAAACATTATATATAAAGATTGACAGATAAAATAAAGCGGTGGAGGCATGGGGCAAGGGTTTACAAATCATAAGAGCTGGTAGCAGGTTGTTGATATTCTTGGTGATCAAGTAGAGTAGTTAAGCATTAGTTGGACGCGGCTGAAAATTTCTAGTAATTCGACATCATATTAATTTAAAGGGGAGTCAATATCCAACTGGTGACTCGTAATTTTGTCTCTGACTTTCTTTCCCATAGAAAAATACAATAAAATGTTGACCCAGACTCAATGCCCAGAAAATAGCTAGAACATTAGTAGAATAGTAGCTAGGAAAGCAAAAAAAAAAAAAGATTATATAGTTTCTCAAGTATATCACGCTTGTTAGGATTCAACCATGAGTAAAAATGTCTCACATCGAAAAAGTAAAGAAAAAGCACATGCTATATAAGTCAAGTGGGTTACTCCTCTTAAGACCAATTGGTTTTAAGATGAAACATCATTTAACTTGTGTACCATGGTCTCGGTTGAAGTGAGCTCCCACCTTGGATCTCCCCAACAACGGTAATTAAAGCCAATGGAAATCGAAGTTGATGGATATGTATGTCTTGTAAAGGTTGAGCTAAATGAATGCATTAGTGTTGTTCTTTGTTCACATTAGGTTAGTTAAGGAGAGAATAGGATTGATTTGAGTTAAGTTAGACTAGTTAGTTGGAAATATTTTATTAATAAAATTTGAATATTTTGGAGAAAATAAATGAAAAAGTTATAAGTGTTGGAAAAAGTGGATTGATTTAAAATTAAAATAATATTATTTGAATTTCTTTTTTATTTAAAAAGTTGTTTGTGGTTTGTGTGTTTTTTAGGAAGTTGGGTTAGGTTAGATTACTTAAAGATAATTAAGTTAAGTTAGGATCGTTAGGTCTAACTCAACTAAAGAAAAGGGTCTAAAACTGACAATACACCTTGTTACAAAATGGCAAATGTTAATCCAAACATTTCAATACTCTTGACTTTGATTAAGAATGGAGGACATCGTATAGAGAAAGGGTCTTTTCTTTACAACAGTTGGAAAAGTACAGTTTACAAATGAGTGCATATTGGTATATATAGGTGAATCCATGAGTTTAGGCAAGTTCAGCTAGATACAGGTGAATGTTGTTAGAAAAAATAAACAAGGTTGCTGGAAAAACGAATCAAGGTTGTGGTAAACGTAAGAAAACTGAGCCGTGGAAGAACCACTGCCTTGAAAGCGAGTACGGCCCGACCTCGGTGCCAATCGGAGTTGCCGGTCGCTCCCCAAGGTTAACTCAGATGATCTCTGGACACGTGCACTCGTGGCCAAAGATTTGGAGTATGCAAAACTGACTGCCCACGAAGAAGAAAAGATAAGAGGAGAAAAGGAAAGAGGATATGTTTTTTGGTGTAAGATGCAAAAAAAGAGAAAACCTTGTAACCATTACCTTCACTTTCAACAATCCCCCACTAATGGTTTACAAGGTAACCAGAAAAAGTAAAAACAAGAATAGGGCAAAATAGGTCAGATACTTAGGCGTCAATATCTTTCGATTTGAATTGACACATTAGTGATGTGAGGCAACAGTCAATAATCTAACAAGTGGACTAGGCCTTGAACTTGGAAGACTTTGATTGAGGCCCCCACAACACGTATCAACCTGCAGAAAAGCATACTCCCCGATAAAAACACTTGCGCCTTTATGGCCGCGCACACCTTGGGACTCATAAGTGCTCTAGAGAGATAGCCAAAAACTCTCACAGAAGGCGGCCAAATCTTCACACTTACGTACGTAATTCCATCAAGTCTATCTCAACATAAACCACCACAAATGTGACTATGGAATTATTAAGAGCAATTAGCTCATCCTAACATTTAATAATCGGTGAATCCTTCAGTGCGTCTTACAAGCACCCCCCATAAAAGGGCGTGGATTCATTAAGAGAATAATCTCAACCTTAAAAGCACTACTTTGCACTATAGGGATAAGAATATAGTACACCTCTAAGATTAGTATGGTTTCGTTTGACCAAATAATTGGTATCCACCATACCTCTTCAAGCCATAGGCTTAAGCCCTATCCCCCTCGATGCCTCGAGAATAACTCGTCTAGTCAATCCCTTAGTAAGAGGATCCGCCAAATTCTTCTCGGATCTCACATACTGCAAGGATATTACACCATGCTTTAGCAATTGTCTCACTGCACTGTGTCTAACACGGATATGTCTCATTTTCCCGTTGTAGACACTGTTATGAGCCACTCCAATTGCTACCTCTGAGTCACAGTGTATAGAGATAGGTGTCTCTTGTTTCTCCCATAGTGGCACGTCTGCTAAGAGACCTCTAAGCCACTCTGCTTCTTGACCTGCCAACTCAAGAGCAATAAACTCAGATTCCATGGTAGAGCGGGCTATGCAAGTCTGTTTTGCAGACTTCCATGAGATAGCCCCTCCACCCAAGGTAAAAACATAACCACTAGTAGAACTAACTTCATCATTATCAGAAATCCAGTTTGCATCACAATATCCTTCTACAACAGCAGGAAATTTATTAAAGTGCAAACACCAATCCATTGTACCTTTCAGATACTTAAGCAAACGATGAAGTGAATTCCAATGTTCTTGACTAGGATTATGAGTGTAGCGACTCAATCTACTCACAGCATAAGCTATATCAGGACGAGTAAAGTTCATCAAAAACATTACACTTCCTATAATTTTAGCATTCTCAGATTGAGACACACTAGAACCGTTGTTCTTCTTTAAAGGTATGCTGGGCTCGTAGGGAGTTCTAACAAGTGTCACATCAAACATGTTAAATTTCTTTAACACTTTCTCAATATAGTGTGACTAACACAAATCATAACCAGAGTTGGTTTTCCGAATTTTAATCTCTAAGATCACATCAGCTTCACCCATATCTTTCATTTGAAACAAAGAAGACAACAACATTTTAGTCTCATTGACTACAAGAAAATTTGTACCAAAGATCAGCATATCATCAACATATAAGCATATAAGCACACAATCTGATCCTATCATCTTGGAATAAACACAGGAATCAGACAAATTTGCAATAAATCCATTTTTCACAAGAGACCTATCAAACTTCTCAAACCACTGTTTAGGAGCTTGCTTTAGGCCATAAAGAGATTTTCTCAATCTGCAAACTTTATCCTCCTGACCTGGTACTTCACAACCCTCAGGTTGGGTCATATAGATTTCTTCCTCTAAGTCACCATTAAGAAAAGTTGTCTTTACATCCATTTGATGCACAACAAGAACAAAAATAGCAGCTAAAGCAATCAACGTTCTAATGGTGCTTATTTTCGTAACAGGAGAATAAGTGTCAAAATAATCTATCCCTTTCTTTTGCTCAAAACCTCAAATAACAAGTCTGGCCTTATATTTATCAATTGAACCATCAGACCTCAATTTCTTTTTGAAAATCCATTTACTACTAATAGGTCTACAACCCTTAGGCAAATCAATTAATTCTCAAGTTTTATTAGACTCTAGAGAATCTATTTCACTTCTTATGGCTTCCTTCCAAAAGGTTGCATCAATAGACCTAATTGCCTCAGCATAAGTTCTTGGATCTTCATCAATTAGAAATAAAGTCACAAAATCCTCAGTCAAAGCATCCACATCATAATGATCAGAAACTTCAACTAGGAAAGCAGTAACAAAATCAGGTCCAAAATCAGTTGTAGTTCTTTGCCTTTTACTTCTTCTAGGCTCTATTTCCACATTTCTAGTACTAGAACTAGCAACAGGCAAGCTCACATTTTCTGGTACAACATCAGGCACAACATCAGTTACCACATTAGGCACATTCTTTTTCAACGGAAATACATGCTCAAAAAATTCAGCATCTCTATATTCAGATATTGGATAATCACTTAAAGACATGAAACGGTAAGCAGCACTGTTTTGAGCATATCCAATAAAAATAGCATCAAAGGTCTTTAGGCCTATGTTGGTACGCTTATGACTAGGTAAAGCAACTTTAGCCAAACACCCCCACACTTTCAAATAATTCAGGTTCGGGGCATATCCTTTCCAGAGTTCATATGGGCTATGGTCCCTCTTCTTATGGGGAACTCTATTGAGTATAAAACATACAGTTAAAACAGCTTCACCCCACATGCTATCAGGCAACCCAGAACTTAGAAGCATAGCATTCATCATTTCTTTAAGGGTACGATTCTTACGCTCATCTATACCATTTTGTTGTGGTGTGTAAGGGGCGGTAGTCTCATGAATAATACCATTTTTCTCGTAAAAAACAGCTAAAGAGGTTGAATCATATTCACCACCCCTATCAGACCTAAGCCTCTTGATTTTCAGGTCTAGTTTATTCTCAACTTCTGCTTTATATTTTAAGAACACTTCTTCAGCCTCGTCTTTAGACCTCAAAAGGTAAACTTTTGTATATCTAGAGAAGTCATCTACAAAGGTAATATACCATTTCTTTCCTCCTTTGCTCATTGTGTTCTTAAAGTCGTCTAGGTCTGAATGAAGAAGTTCAAGCAACTGAGTTGATCTTGTAGTTACTGATTTAAATGGTTTCTTGGCAAATTTCGCCTCAACACAAACATCACATTTGGAACAACTTTCTGTGCTAACATTTGGAATTAATTTCATGTTCTTTAGCCTGTTTACAGAAGCATAATCTACATGTCCAAGTCTACCATGCCAAAGATTAACAGACTCAGCAATATAAGCAAAAGTAGAAGCATTTCCATTAGCATCAGATGCAACATTCAGAACATATAAGTCATCACTACGATACCCCTTCCCAACAAATACCCCATTACGAAGAATAACAATTTTCCCAGCCTTTTGGTTCACCTCAAAACCAACAACATCAAGGAGGCTACTAGAAACTAGATTTCTACAAAGGGAAGGGACATACAACACATTGTTCAAGCATAAAGATTTTCCAGAAGTAAATTTAAGGAGAACTTTCCCTTTACCCAGTACCGCAGCAGTGGAAGAATTGCCCATGACGACATGTTCACCATCAGGAACCTCCTCAAAGTCATGCATCATATCCTTGTTGGTGCAGAAATGTCTAGTTGCTCCATTGTCCATAATCCACTCGTTGTTAATCACGAGATTAGCTTCCACAGTTACTGCACAGAATACTTCAGTCTCCTCAATCAGATTAGCTTGATTCTTATTACTATTCTGTCCAGCGGGTT
Source organism: Portulaca oleracea (assembly GCA_029582165.1). Taxonomy (NCBI): domain Eukaryota; kingdom Viridiplantae; phylum Streptophyta; class Magnoliopsida; order Caryophyllales; family Portulacaceae; genus Portulaca; species Portulaca oleracea. Next base: position 40,476,834 of record CM055872.1, on the reverse strand, counting down.
TCTGGTGGGTTTGATTTGCTCCTTTGCGCTGGTTGCATTGATGTGCCTTGTGGCCAAGTTCGCCACAGACATAACAGAGAACCTTCTGCTTCTGGATTTTAGTATTAGGCTTGTTCAACTGTTTCTGATGCTTGGATTGCTTCTGATCCTTCTTATTCTTTCCCTTGAACATGTCCTTATTAGCAGGAACAGAAGATTCAACTAGGTTAGCTTTAACATAATTCAAAGAGAGAGAAGACATCTTATCTTTCAAGCGATTCGCTTCCTCAGTTCTCATGTGGCTGATTAATTCTTGAAGGGTCATATCCTTCTTCTTGTGCTTCAGATGATTCCTATAATCACTCCAGGATGGCGGAAACTTCTCAATCAGCACATTCGCTTGTAGTACCTCGCACATGTTTATTCCTTCATTCAGAACTTCAGCACACAGGTTCTCGTACACATGAACCTGCTCCATAATAGGCTTGTCATCTACAATCTGGAATTGCAACCACTTGCCAACGACATACTTCTTCTTCCCAGCATCATCAGCGCCATATTTGATCTCAAGTTTCTTCCATATGGTCTTCGCAGATTTGAAACTGACGAACAAATCGAACAGAGGGTTTAACATGTTGTTGAGAAGACAACTCTGTGCGACTTTGTTGTCTTTCTCTAGTTTCTTTTTGGCATTCTCATCTAGTGGAACAACAGGGGTTCTTGGAACAGTAGGGGTTTGCTCAGGATCGTTCTGAGGAGGTGGTGCTTTTAGATCTTCAAGATGAGGCGAGGACAACACATAATCAATCTCTAATTGTTCAAGAAAGAGCAACAACTTTTGTGACCATCGCTTGTTGTTGGTTCCATCAAGAGGCTCAATTTTGTAGATCTCATCGAGGGTTTTAGGAGGAGCAACCATTGATAATAATCACTTTCAAATTGTTAGAAAAAATAAACAAGGTTGCTGGAAAAACGAATCAAAGCTGTGGTAAACGTAAGAAAACTGAGCCGTGGAAGAACCACTGCCTTGAAAGCAATTACGGCCCGACCTCGGTGCCAATCAGAGTTGTCGGTCGCTCCCCAAGGTTAACGCAGATGATCTTTGGACACGTGCACTCGTGGCCAAAGATTTGGAGTATGCAAAACTAACTGCTCACGAAGAAGAAAAGAGAAGAGGAGAAAAGGAAAAAGGATGTGTTTTTTGGTGTATCAAAACAACACAGACATAACTCAATTTATAGGAATGAAACTGAGTAGAGGAAGAAGAAACTGAAGAGGCAACAACAATTGAAATGACGAGAATCATGGAGCCATTAATTAAGGAGAAGCGGAAGATCAGGAAAGAATTGATGAATGAAATCAATTCAATTAACGGCTAAAAGATATCAAATAAAGACGCAAGATCTTCCGAAACAAAATCGACCCAAAAACCAAGTTAAAAGGGAGCCCACAACCCACGCTCGAACGGACGGCGGGCGCGCGCGTGGAGGCCAAACCATACTCTACTCACTAAAACCCACTTACAAGCTAATACAACACTAGGAAAGAAATGAAGATATATAAACAACAAAATATTTCATTCTTCCTCCTATGTGGGACAAGGAAAGATACAAAAAAAGAGAAAACCTTGTAAGTTGTAACCATTACCTTCACTTTCAACAAGTGCATGTTAAATAATGTAAATACAGGTTGGTGCATGTTAAACTTTCTAGAGATATATGATTAAATCGAAATCCAAATTTAACTTTTCAAATGATACATTTAGAGTGCATGTCTAGGTTTTCTAAGATGATAGATTTTAAAAGAAAGTCCATCGATATTTATTATAAAAGTTATTATAAATTTGTCAATATGATAGCGGTATTTATTGGTATTTTCGAATTTACCCATTTGTTAGGCAAATTCATCATATAAAAAACTGATGTATTTTGATTGCATGTGAAGTATGTAGGTAGATCCTCAACCGTGTTTCACATAATTTGCCGTAAACTAAGATGGAGTCTAACAATGGCGGATTAATGAATTATTTCTTATGGGTCCCTCCACTAATGGACCATAGAAAATCCAAATTTGCTCCATTTTCAAAATCAAATTTGTTGAACCCATGTTCTTTGGATTGGTTCAACTATCCAATTCAATTCAATCCAAACATATCTAAATTTTACACAATTTCCCAAAAAAACATCTTCTCTAAAAACATAATTTCCCAAAAAAGTATCATAACTTATCCAAACCAATCCAATCCAATCCAATCCATCCAAACCTAATTTTAATCAATGCCAAGAACAGGGAAGGGGCAAAAAACTATGGATAATTGGATTCTAATAATCCCTACTTTCACCAATTGGACAATGGTGGACCGTATTTTCACTTTGTATTCTGCTGGTCCAAAAAAAATAAAATTGGATTGTAGTGGTACCAAATCCACCTCTACATTCTTCTTATTTTTTTCATTCCTACACTATATTGTTTTTGTTTTTTTCGTTCCTACCCCTAGAAAGTTAATGAATTGTAGTTTCTAAAACATTTTTTAAATTATTTTTTGAGACTCCGAATAATTATTATGATTTTTTAAAAATAATAAAAGTGAAAAAATCGTAAAAAATAGTAAAAAATTGAAAAAAAAATTGGGAGAAACGCTGTAAATTCATTAAAAATCATTGTAAAGTGTTATACTAAGTTTTGAATCAAATGCAACACAAAATCTATGATTTCCTTGAAAATATCCCACTACAATTCAATTTTTTTTTTGGATCACCAGAAGATAAAGTGAAAGTACGGTCCACCATTGTCCAATTGGTGAAAGTTGGGATTATTATAATCCAATTATCCAAAAACTATAAAGTCGATATGAAATTTTAATATTGACACTTGCAGAACTTCTCATGATTTTTTCTTCATATCTCCTTTTCCTGTCATGCACGAACTCCTTGAAGGAACAATGTGATCTTTGTAAATCTTAATCTGACTAGACTTGACTCTTGATCTTGCCTTCTCCTTTCATTGGGGGTGAAATCCTTGAAATCGGGTGGGAATTCTGCACTACTAGAATCAGTTAAAACCCTTAACTATAATCTATTAATGTTACCTTTAAGAGAATTGAAAAAAAAATAGTTAGAATATTTTTTCCACTATAGAAGAATAGAGAAAGTGTAGGTAAAAATATAATATATGATCAAATGGGAAGACTAATTAAAAATAATTCTATTCATAATAATCTAGAAATGACTTGTAATGCTTTTATTGGTGTTACTTTAAGAGAATGTTTCTTAAAAAACTTACAATGATTATTTTATTTACCTAAAATATTCAACTTCATTCTATGATGTATTAAATTATTAAAAGCATTATAATTCATTAAAAAAATGCCTTTGATTTATTTAATTTTCCATTAAAAAAAAGCAATAGAATTCAAAATCAAAAACTTTAGAAGTGGGCCTCGGAGCCAATATTAATATGTATATCATCTATTATCAACTCAGCATCACTGAAGTCGTTGTAGTATAGTGGTGAATATTCCCGCCTGTCACTCGGGTGACCCGGGTTCGATCCCCGGCAACGGTGATTTTTTTTAACCTTGACTTGTATTTGTGTTGCTGTGCTCAACAGAGATAACCATGACTTGAATTTTTGCTGCTTTGTACAAGATAGATCATCACAAAAGACAGAAACACGTATGTCACTTTGGTTTCCTTTTTTTCCAAAACTTACAGGCCATTTGAAACCATAATCGTATTCTAAAATCCAAATCATTAATCACCTCATCAGACAAGTCAGCGCCATAATAAGCAATTCGAACCCTCTCATCATTCTTTTCTTTTCTTTAATATATAATTATTTACCCTCAACTCCTTCAACCGTCATATTATTTGTTTTTTTATGCGATTGATATGATGCAGAAATAATGCAGTATAATAAAATTATGAAAAGTGCGGTAAAGTGTAGAATGATATATTGGTATAGTAAAATTTGTGAAAAGTGTAATTAATGTGATAAGTGGAGAGAAAGAATGTAAAATTAAAGGAGAAAGAAAAAATGAGGGGATATATTAGTAATAATTGTGGTAAAATGTGGTGTGGTATGGTAAAATATAGAAAAATATTAAGTGATATGATGAATTATAATACCGCAACACATCGCACCGTACAAAAAAACATGATCTAAACAGCATGTTAGTGGCGAATGAATTGTAATCTGGACAATAAACCTTCATCTTCCGCGTTCCGCTTTCACCCAGAAAACTTTCACCCATCAGCTACCGGCAAAGACGACACGACAAACATCATGAAACACATCTGAGGCTAGCTTACAGAGTCGCGGGTGATGTGGGATACCGGCAATGTGGACACCGAACAATGCCGATTATTTATAAAGCGACCTGGACGAGCTTGCCGGAAAGTATAGCGTCCCATAAAGACTATGAGGTTTTGTTCTTTCGACCTTTCTTTATTTTACTCTTTTCTCCAGTTTTAACTTGTGGTGGGCAAAATATAAAGCTAGCCAAACATATGCTTATAAGATAATCTAATATAATTTATCATAATTATCTGAAACTACTATTTCATTGCAGCAAACTTTCATTATGCTCCAGTACAATTGAATACTTCAAATATTTATTTGGATCAGTATACTATAAAAACAACTGAAACCTTTTTCAGCATAGTACAAAAACAACTAAAGCAAATACAAATTTTCTCTGAAACCGTTCTCAGCATGATGGACTTTTGCACACCATCTGAAGGCTACAGGCGCGACCTTGATGCTGATGTTGAAGCAGGTGCACTCTGCAAAAGACAAGAAGTTAGACTCTATTCTTTTCTGCGGTGAATAAAATGTGGTATTGATATGGTATGGTAAAAATGTGGATAATATGATATGATGTCGTACAATGTAGTAAGTTGTGGAAAGAATGATTAGTGTGGAAGGTGAGAAGAAAGAAAAGTCGTAACTAGTTCTTTTGGCATTGGAACCCTGTCAACTCAAATAAATGCGTTCAATACTACCAGACCGTTTTATTAAAGATTAAAATTAGAACCATTGTTGATCAATTTCCCAGATTAAATTGGGTATCATTCGCGATGACGAAGAAACTGCAGCGATTTAGAAACGGTTTGCTGGAAAAAGAAAAAAAAAGGCAATGTTGAGAAACTAATCCTGTTTTGCTGTGTTTTATGTTTTGTGGCTTGGTAGTTTTTCCTTGTTTTGTTGTACCCTGTTTGCTTTGAGTTGTTTCTTTTGAATTGTTTCAGCATTGCTATAGCGATCGTTTGCCAGTTTTTTGGGCTATAAACTATCAGAAGAAAAAACAGTCAGAATACTAACCAATGGTATGCCTCTGGCAGCCCGTTCTTGCAAGAATCTTGATGGTCTAAAGAAATTGCCATATAGGTCAGTCCACTTCTTGAGAGACTCATAGATATAGCGTGGACCGACAGTATCAGCCCAGAAAACGATGCCGCCACTGAAAACACACCGAGCTCAGCTTGTTAGTAGCCAGTACTGTCTAATTTAGGATAGTTCACTGATAAGTGATGAAAATTCAGAAAGCTTTCAGGCATATTCGAAATATAAATGCATGGGGAAACACTAACCGATATGAAGGGAAACTCATCCCCAGAACAGAAGCAACATCTAAATCAGAAGCTCGAACAACCACTTCCTCTTCTAGAACACGGCATGCCTCATTCACCACCGGGAAAAGCACCATCCCCAAAATTTCTTCGTCTGACACAGATATCGGCTATAGCATCGAAAGGTAAAACACGATCAGCTTCATCAAATGTTCACACTAATAGCTTCTACAAAAAAAACCTGGTCTTCATGTTCCATTTACCTTTCCACTGGGCATAACATTCGTCAACCTTCTGGACTCTTCAATAATTGGTAGCACCAAAGGATCAGGTTTTGGTTTGCTACCCTTTTCATATACATAGTATCCTTTTCCATTGTTTTTACCTAAAACATTTCGTCAACAAGGTCAAGGCAAAAAAGAGAAGACGAAAGCAAATATACCACAATAATTGGGTTTGTATTGGATAGAAGCAGAAACAAAATTTATCTACCGTTGCGCCCATCTTTTATGAGTAGGTCAACCAATGGAGACTTGAAAATACGATCAGGGAAAGCAGCAGCGAATTCTTCCCAAACAGCAAGTGCAACTCCATATCCAGCCAAGTCTTGAAGCCTGAAGACAATTAAGAAACACATTCCCCATTATCTACCATAACTTGGCATCTTTTGCATTAATAATCTAATAGTTCAATGTATGATAAGTTGAAAGAGATTACTGGAAAGGGCCCATTGGTAGGCCAAACTCGCTGATCACCCTGTCGATCCTGAAAACATCGACTCCCATGTTGACCAACAAATGGGCGCTCTGACTGTAAGGGAAGAAAGTCCTATTGACTGCAAACCCAGTGCAGTTACCCACAACAACAGGCACTTTCTTTATCATTTTACCAACCGAGATGAGATCCAGGATTACTTGTGCGGAAGTCTTATCGGTCCGGACAATTTCCAGTAGAGGCATGATATGCGCGGGGCTGTTCATTCAAGCACCGACGAATAATGAGAAGAATCCAAAGAAGCATCAGTGTAATCTAAGAGCAAGATACTACAGTAAGACAGTTATAAAAATAAAAAAAAAACAGCTTTCATAACCTTCGGCTCTGTTTGAAACTCAGAAAATGTGACAAAGAATTTAGGCCCTCTTTGGCAAACAGTTGTTAGCTGATGGTTGTTTGCATTGGTTGTTTACTATTAGTTGTTAGATTGGTTGTTTGTATTAACTGTTTAAAGTTAACAGTTTTTGAAAAGTAATTGTAGAAATTCCATTTATACTCTTTATCACCAAATTTAAAATAATATCTATCAATTACATTTATGATAGCATGTCTGTAATTTTTGATAAATTTTGGGTTAAATGGTAATTTCTACAAACAGCCAATCCAAGGATACTCATATCAACCTATTGAAAATCAGACTATTGGATTCCTGCCCGATGTAGACATTTCATACCCGGCATTGGTCAGTCTTAACAAGTCATTAAACTAAATCATGACGAGTTTCAACTAACCCCGAAAAGAACGCGAGAAATAGAGGCATCCATTCACAATCAAAATATCCAAAAAGAATGACACCTGACCCAAACTAACAGCAAACCTTTTAGCACCAAGTGGTATGGATATTAGATAGCAAAGGAAAAACCGCAATACTGGTGGCATTAGAAAGTGAACAAGGGAAGTGCAAAACATTCAGTGGAGCTTGAGGGATATTTTCACATGAAGATTATAAATTTACTATTGGAGAGATGGATATGCCCCTAGAAAGAGACAGATATCTGTCAATATTAGGTTATGTAGATCATCAACATAGTTGCCTTCTTCCTAGCACAAAAAATAACCATTGGACAGCTGAACTAGAGGTAGACCAAAAGAAAGGCATCAAACCTGAAAAAATGTGCACCAACAATTCGGTCCTGAGAAGTCGTCTTTTGTCCGATCACATTAAGGTCAATAGTGGATGTATTGGTCGCCAAAATGCAGTGAGGGGGGCAGGCTTTCTCAATGTCACTAAATATAGTTTGTTTTAGTGGAATATTTTCAATGACTGCCTGGAGAAGAGTAACAAACATTTTAGCAAGGGAACCTAAGGTTCAGATTGCATTAACTCAGTCCCTAAGGATAATAAAATAGACAGATCTAATACTAGGATGATGTGCTTTGCATTAGCAATGAAACCCTTGTGAAGATATAAGAGATTGAAACAACCAACCTCAATAACCATATCAACATCGTGGAAGTCTGAGTAGTCCAGCACACCTTTAAGCAAAGAAAGTGCTTTCTTTGCCTTGTCAGACGATAACTTCCCCCTTGCCACTAAGCCTCTGATATTGCCTGCACATGATATGTTCAAGTTTCCGAACACAAAACTTAGGAACTAGTTATGCAGGAATCAAAGCATTCAACAGTAGATGATATACCCAGTCATTCAATGCATCTTGCAGGAAGAAAATAGATGGGGCCCCAAAAGTTTTGAATTCGCAGGTTCTTTTAGAAAAGTGTTGGGTCAGTCTGGGTATCCAACCAAGGTGAATTTGGAACACTGAAGGGAACAGACTGTTTTCTAGACTACGTATTTCCACCTTGCCTCACATTAATATGAAGGTAACAGAGAGACGACAGAGTAAAAAGAAAATAATTACCTTCAACTGATTTTATACCCCTAGAAAGAAATTCCGGATTAACTTCCTTCAAAACAACATTGACATTACTCAAAAGCAGGGCAGTCACTATGCCAGAACCCATCAAACCCCCACCAATAACAGCAACCTTTTTCATAGGCCTTGGTCTCAGTCCAACATCAGTAACACCAGGTACCTGGCACAAATACAAACAATAAATCAGCTTGCACGTGACACACAAAAATTATTCAAAATGCTTTTCAATGGATGCTGGAGCTCACACATGATGAACAAGGTTGTAAGTATTCAACTGAATCAGTGAGAAATACGACACCACATACTAGTTGAGAAAAGGAACAATCTACCATGACATATGCAATAGAAGACCTCGCATAAGAGAAAGGAGATGCTGAAAAAAGGAATGAAATAGGATGTCCAGAACAAAACTAAGAGCAGCAATGAATAATGAATACTGAATAATATACATATTAAAGCAGAAAACGAAATTTCACATAATTCAACATTCTAGAAAATGCTTTAAGTAAAGACAGGTGATATATAACAATCTGACAGACAAAATTAAATCTAACAGTATTTTATTTAATACTTGGTATTCCATAAGCAAAATAGGAAATTTTAGCAACCAATAACACTCACACTCCAACTATCAGAATCTCACTGCATGCATACCTTCAAACTTTGAACAATGAAACAAAAAAAAAAGGTGTGGGGCCCGCCTGTTATGTTAGTTGGTAGTCTTTGGGAGATGCTACCAAAGACAGGGTTTAAATCCTGCCTATATACATCAAACATTTATGAAGCTATATTAGTTCATAGTCTTTGGGAGATGCTACCAAAGTCAAGGTTTAAATCGTGCTGCATCAAACATTGAACCCCCTATGCATTATAAATTTTTTTTTAAAAAAAAAAAAGGGAAATGGAGCTTTGTGAAGCAAAACTTTCAGAGGGGTTAAAAGCCTAGCAGCTATACCGAAAAAAACAAAACCAAAACTTTTGCTTGGGTGGATCAAACTACCAAGAACCAAATTTACACACACACACACAGACAAAAAGCTCAAAAACAAAGAACTTTCCGCTGTATCATGACTTTACCTTTTTTCCAAGTCAGAGAAGTCATACAAAAACAAAGAACTTTCCTAGAATGTCTACATTAAATGATTCATAATTCCAATTCCCATAATGATCCATGTGCTTAAGTATCAGTTATTGTGCAAGTTTGGGGTTCCATTAGTTCACACAAGATAAGATTTGCGCTACAGCTGCAATCTGATCGATAAACAAGGCTCTTTTTTAGTCTGGGTGGGGGTGGAGGGGAGAACAAACCAAGCAAAACTATGGCTCATAGTAACAGATGCGCTACTCGTATTATCCAGTAAATAATTAATACGTGCACTTCAGACAGGGAGCCAAGTTTGAAACATTATCTGTGATAACGGCATATAGTTAATACTACCTCCGTCCCAAATTGTTTGTCCATTTACCTAACTCCTTTGTCCCAAAATGTTTGTCCATTTTATAATTCCAATGATTGTAATTCCTATTATACCCCTAATAAATACTCTTTTGTTTCTTTTTTATTTTTCTTCACATGAGAAAAGTAAGGACAATTCTGGTACATTACACATTTTTCACCCCATTTCCCATGACCATTGGACTGTTAAATATGGTTGGATGGACAAACAATATGAGACGGAGGTAGTAAATAACTAGGTAAGAACATAAGTAGATGAATTGAATTATACAGGTCACCAGCCCAAGAGTTGATCCAGACAAGCAACCAAAACTGACTTACAAGGGACAAGATTCACAATTTGGTGAGCTTCTTTACTCTGGACACTGGATTATGACATAGGGAAGGAAAAGGAATAACCTTGGATGTCAAGCGTTGAGCAAAAAAAGCATGCACTAGACCTTTAGCAGTATCTGTTAGAACTAGCTCCTTAAAAACTTTAGCTTCCTGCAGAAGAAATCCAAGATCATGCATATTGCAAAGAAATTTTACTGAACTAGATGCTTTTCTATCCGATATACCTTTAAGACACCATCATAGCCTCCATGTACTATGCCATGCTCGATAACATCAAGGCAGGCCTGGTGTTGAGGCAAGTTTCGAGCAGTCTTTTTTGCTTGTTGCCTTGCTATCATCATGAAGTTGTGCACTTCAGACAGGGAGCCAAGTTTTTCTGTCACATGAAGGGATCGAACCCATGGTTTTCGCATTTCTGCAATGTCCAAAGCCCACAAACGTGCTGAATTCAGCAATTCTGGAGGCGACACAACAGCGTCAATGAGGCCAAGCTCCCTTCCTTCCTCAGATGATACTGGTTTTGAAGACTAACACAAAGAAATTAAACAGCCCAGTAAGCCTGACGATAGTGATGCAACTATCTTAAAAAATGAAAGTTCATCTCATATCTCGTATAGTGATCGTATACCACAGATAAAGAACGCGCAACTACCAACAGAAGGATTCTTTTATTCAAAGACACAATTTAGCATTCCTCAATTTGACATTTCCGACAAAAATATTATTGTCGAAGAATAGCAATTTGATCAAATCATAGAATCTATAATATTCTTGCTAGTTGGTACAACACATAAAGTAGTTTCCCAAAGTAAGACATTGTGATTACTTGATTCTTAATAACTTCAAAAACATATCTTCAAACTTAATCTAATATGCTGGTATAATGTTTGAAAACAGTAGAGAACCATGACAACATAACAAAATAAATTTAAATTCCACAATTTTTCCCATCCCAAATAGTCAATTAATTTAGATGATTAGGCAGATATTCTTAAGCACCCGCCGGTCATAAATCAGTTTACAACATCACTCTAATAAATGAATGCACTTGAATGCTTACTCCATTGAAAATAACAAATTTGACTATTTTGCCAAAAAAAATGAATTCATTAATATGTTTGAAGAAAATGGCCCCACCAACTTTTAAGAAATTGTGATTGACACCAACTACTATGCATGGAAATGATCCAAGAATGCTCAATCTTACCAACATTATCTCAACAGCTTTTTTCAATCCAATAAGCCTGGGAAGGCGCTGTGTTCCTGCATGGATGGATATACAAAAGATCATTGATCGATCAACTCCAAAATGCAAAAGTTCAATCATTCCACCCAGTAAATAAAGAAACAGCCATAAAAAAGAAAAGTTGGACCATACCACCAAATCCAGGAATAACTCCAAGTGACAGCTCAGGCAATCCTAGTAGAGCTCTTGGTGCAGAAATGCGTGCATGACATCCCTGATGGCAGTTCAACAGAAAAAAGCACCAAAGTGAATTCCAAGACTATTACAGGGAGTCGAACACAAGGGAAACGCAACAAACACAAGCAAAATACTGCCACTCCAAAACAATGCAACACTCCAAGAATAGAAGTGGTTCGTATTCTTTCTATACGCAATTAAAGATTTCGATTGGGTTCTTTAAAGCGATTTCTGATGTGGATTCGGCCTCATGTAGCTCACCTTCCAGCGAGTTCCCTTACCAACCTAATGACACACCAACTAACCAACCATGCCCCTTCAGAAAGGGGATGACTGTATATGGTCTTTTTCCATTTTTTAAGGAGATATGTCTATAAATACAAGGTATATCCTGTTTGCACTTTGGCTGTTTCAAACTCATTGTTCATTTTTCAATTATAGGGGACATTTGTTCTGTTGCTCTTTTACCTTCTTATATTTCAGTACTTTCATTCATATTTCTAAAAGTTCCAGTCTTCTATAAGTGAGATATATTCAGCTAGACAAATCAGCAACTAGCAACGAGGTAAAAGGTAACAAAGCCACATCCATGATCCCATGACTTAAACAATTAATAATACGAAATCTCAACACAAACCAATGCTAATTCCAGTCCTCCTCCAAGTGCCAGCCCTTCTATGGCAGCAACTGATGGCTTTCTTCCACCTGAAGTGAGAAATTGACATGCATTAAGAATCATTCTTCAGAATCAACCTCGAAATCGTTCATAATCAAACGTTAGCACACGCATAATTACGTGATTCGCCAATGAAGCAAAGGACATGCAGAAGAAAATAGATAAATAAATAGTAAAACCTTCAATTGTGTTGACCACAAGATCAACGGATACATCCGGCAATACAGATAAATCACCTGCCAATCCAAATATCACGTAGTCAGTCTCATATAATGATGTCAAACCCACCGGAAAACTTGCTCAAAATTAAAACATCCGGCAATACAAACTCATAAATGACTTAATAATTAGGAATCTATAATAACACGAAACACAATACCAGTCTTGTGAACTTGCTCAAACACATTGATGTCAAATCCACCGGAAAACTTCCCGCCACTCCCTAAAATTGGCAAATAAATAGCATTAACAGTGAGTAACCAAGTTTTAATCACAAAAAATGCGCGAGAAAGAACAAATTTAACGCCGAAATCCGGAATCTGATTACCAGTGAGAACGATAGCTTTGACATCACTTCTGTTCATCGCTTCATCATACTTCGCTTTCAATCCCGCAATTACTGCCCCAAATCAATCATCACAAAGTCGATCGACATCAGAGACAACAAACAACGATCAAATTGCGGAAATTGCGAAATAAAATCGACGAAAAACAAAGTGAAATTGGGAGGATTAAAGAGCTCACTTTGAACAGCCAAAGCATTAACAGGAGGATTCGAGATGGTGATCACTGCAACACCGTCGCTTCCGACATCCATGTCTACTCGGGGAGCTCCCGCCATTGCCACCGAACTTCAGGTTGAGAGAGAGAGCGATTGAATTAGAGTAATTTAGAGGAATGAACTTTACTTTACAAAGTTTGAAGCTAATAATTTAGATTTGGTAACATATATAAGAGGTGAGAGCGAGGGAGGGTGGGTGGTCAAAAGTCAAATGAAAGTCATTTTCTTATTTTAATTGTATGAAAAAATTGAAGCTTTTGGAAAGGTGAAGTGTATTTGCAACGTTTATTGTGTAGAAGTTGTGCGGAAATGGGACTATGGGACTTCCTATAGATGGTATCAAGAAATGGGAGAGAGAAGGCGAAGAGGTAGTTACATTTATAGTGTGAACCTATGTGTGTGTGTGGACTGTGGAGTGGTTGGGGTGGGGGAAATTTCCTCTCGAGAATTCAATTCAATTCTTGGAATAAAATTGAAATTTCATCATTTAGGGCATGTTCATTTTCCAATCTTCATTTATATTTATATAAATCTGAGAATCAGGTGAATCGATTCGGGTTTGAGTCGGTTGAAGGTCGATTCATATTGCCATCGGGTCACCCAAATTCAGGCCAATTCGGAAACGTTTCAGGTTCAGGTTGGCTTCAGTTGGATCTTATTCGGACTGTTTTTCTTATTAGGTTCTGGTTTGATTTGGGGTTCATTTGGATATGGATTTAATCACTTCTCGGGTTGCAGTTCGGATCGGATTCAAGTTGTTTCAGGTTCGAATCGAGATCGGATCATGTATTCGGGTCCCGGGTTAGTTTTGTCAGGTCTACATGTATAGTATTTACATGATTTGATGTTTGTCTTACCATTTATGTCCTTTTACTTAATTTCTATGTCCCAAAATATTTGTTCATTCTATAATTTCAACAAGCATCATTTCTTTTTTTACCCTTACTTAATAAATTAATCACTTTTTATAACTCCAACAATTATTATCTTTAATTAAAGTATGGGTAGTTTGGGTAAATTACAAACTTTCCACCCCAATTCCTAATATGCATTGGTCTTCTCAACTTAGGTAGATGGATAAATATAATAGGACAGATGTAATATTAAATTTTTGATATGTCGCATGTTTTATCTAATGGTTCCTGAAAATCCCTAGACTATATCTACAAAGATCTTAAATTTTGTTTCTGAGCAGAAGTAAAATGTGATGGAAAAAGGATTCATTATCCATGGATTCTTCCTCTGATGATTTCGATCGTGGTTCCCTAGAGATCTTAGACTTTCGATGAACTTGACAGTGTTTAGATTGGATTTTGGCTTGAGATGGGCCTAGTTGTATGTGGAGAGAGAGAGAGACAAAGAGAGAGGAGTATGGACAGATGGGATGGGGTGGAATGAGCAATTATTGATACTAGTCTTTAACCCGTGCGATGCACGGGATATTTAAATAGTTTAATAAATAAAATAAACATAAATATGTTAATATCCTCGATTCAAGTAAAAAAAAGAGGTCATTTTGAATTGTATGAGGCTTGGGAAAGTGTCTTGCCTTGTCACTAAAACTATATTATATATTAAGATGAAATTTGATGATATGATTGAATTCTATAACTATACCATTACATATAAATTGAATAAAGTTATATTTTTATACGTTATTTTTTATATTTCACAAAATGCTTAAAATAAGTTTAATGGAAGGAGTTGATTCGATTAGAGTATCATTTGGTGCTCATTGACACAACCTACGTATCTCAAGTTTCTTATAATTAATAATTAATATTTACTATTAAAAAATAGTGTCAAAAATTATAAGAAAGAACAATTTGGTGAAGGGTACGATATAGATCTAGGTGGAGGTAGATTCCTAATTAGATTTGGGGGGAGTTAGACTCCTAATTGGGTTAGGAGGTAGATTTTTAATTAGATAAGGTATACTCCTAATTGATTAAACTTTTTGTATATTATTTTTTTAATCGATATATATCATGGGCGGGAAATGTTTAGTGTAATTTTAATTCGATTTTTTTCTCTAATATATTACAATTATTATTCCATGGATGCACCTTTTCATGGGATGCATGGACTTACATTTCTAAGTGTGATTGTTGCTCTGTCATTAAAATTTTGTTGATGTTACATTACAATTACAGGACATTTAACACATATTATGAAGGGTGGCTCCACCATAAAAAATATAAATAGACTAAGATTGAAAAGGATAAAGAAAATATCAACAATCATCACATACTCATTTACAAAGTATGATTTAGGATTTGGATTCCATATATCATATATAGTCATGAGATCTAATTTCATTCCAACACTTCACAGTTGAAAAGAAACATATATGCTTTCAAAATTTTAAAGTGCCTTTTGGGTTATACATGTATACTTCTGGCTATGTGGAATGATCTCAATCACTTTCTCTGGCAGGGGGTTGTTGGTGACCATTTTCTTTGAGCCCCTGTATGCGGTTTTCGGACATGCATCACCTTCTCGACCACCACTTGAATCACACCCACCTTCTAAGTTACATAAAAAAAAGGAGCAGCAAATAATATGCGAAATCCAAATTCAAAAAAGAAATCGTAGTGATTATACATGAATTATTAGGTGCACTGTGCAAATACAACTTAGCAAGTTCAGCCCATACCAAAGTTGCATTGCTTACATTCAAAAAAGGCAGCCTGTGCAACAAAATTTAAACATATTACTTTTATATATTAATAGATTTCTCAGGCAATGAGGAAGAGGCAACAGAACACATGCTAAAGCCAAAAAGGGAGGGGTTGAATATCTTCACAGATATTGCGGAGATTATACACTTTTAATCTTTTTAAATTATCGAGAATGCTAAATTGTAATCTTCTGATATTTTTCCAATGTAAATCCAATGTATCATTCAAAATTTTATGAAATAAAATTGTAACATGCAAATACATGCTAAAATATATTGATGTGGTATATATTGATAGTACTTTTCAAAAACTAACCTGTTATTATTTGCAGGTTTGCCGAGAATTCAATGGTTGTTTCAAATGTTAATAGTTGATAGATTCGAAAACTAACCTGTTATTATTGGTCGATGTTTATATATTAGGTCGGGAGGTGGAGTCCTGATTAGATTTGGGTGAGATGTAGAGTACTAATTATATTTGGGTGGGAGTTAGAATCCTAATTGGGTTGGAAAGTAGATTTCTAATTAGATATGGTAGATTCTTAATCTGATTAAATTTGTTAATTATTTTTTTAAATCGATTTTTTTATTATTTCAGGGGCAGGGATTTTTTACTGTTTTTTAAATCGATTTTTTTCTTTAATCTGATTGGTCGATAACCCCTATAATCGCTTTGAGTTGAGTATTTCAAATTTCGAATATATTATTTTTATATTATTATAGATACGAATGGTTATTTAAGTCATAAATGTAGGTTAGTTTCTTCTTTTTTCTTTTTAGAATGAAGGTCTAGATTTACATTAATAAAAATCAATAGTTGATATACTCTATTATATGAGATGTCAGAATGGGAGGAGGGAAGGGCTAAGGTGAATTCCGTTATATAATTTTGCTACTTATAATATATATTAAAATATCTCAACGTATAAGCAGCCAAAAAAAGAAAGAAAGAAAGAAAGAAAGAGAAATAGTGTGGCCTTAATCTTGTTCGTGTGGATCATGGGCCCAAGAGTATAATGGTGTAAGCATACAACTATTGCGGCAAATAACTGGCTCTTGATTTCTCCCATTAAGATCATCTCTTATCACAAATCAGTTGATACTGGAAAATAAAATTTTGGCTGGATTATCCCAATGTATCTGACTTGGAAAAAAAAAAAAAAAAAGGTCTAGTCAGAGATTTTTCTTCAAAATTTTGACATTGATCAATTTGACCAAAAAATTTTACCAAAGGGTTTAAGTAACTTTTCTACTTCCCATTTTCACCTGAGTGTTGACTTTCTAATTTAAGGTATCTGTTTTATCTGATATATAGAGTTAACAATTTCAAGATCTACTAATGTTCATTAAGTATAAGATTTAGGTTTATCATTAATGTGTTCATCCTCTATAGGAGCGTACCTCATTGCAAAAATCTTATCTTTCGTACAACATTTCTTGCTTGTTTGCAGTAAAACTACCTACATATTCAAATACAAGATATCATTGGATTGTGCTAACAAACTGTTCTAAAATTACTAAATTTCTTGTCCACAAAACTTGCTTATTTCCTAATGGTATAAAGATATTAGCTTGACATTATCCTAATAGATTGATTTATCAAGGTTCATTCATAACCATTTCTTTGTTGGCACTAATTACTCAATATTTTTTTGATTCATGAACTATTGTTGCTTATTTTTACTATCTTTTTCAAAGGTTTTCCAAATGGGTTTCTTCAACTATCTTGACTAGCTTTCAAATGGTTTAATTGAAAAACTTTACTTGGGTTGCGTTTGCATGAATCAGCCTCTCCATTAATTTCTAAGAGTTTATTGTCATTGTTGTAGTATGAATTGGAGTTACTTTATGCTTTGCAAGAGTAAAAATATGTTAGGAGTTGATTTCCCCGTCCCTCATACTAATCAACATGGTCATAGTCATGGAGCGAGCCGATGAAAATCTCCTTCCATCAGTCTACCAAGAAGTCAACCAAGCCTTCAACGTGGGGCCCTGATCTCGTGTACCTCACATTCATCAGAAATTTTGTGCAGCGCTTGACATCTCCATTGGCAGGAATTCTCATCATTTACTACGATCGACCCAGAGTCCTATCCATCGGGACCTTGTTCCAGGCCTTGTCAACCACAACAGTGGGTGTTGGCGAGCGGTTCGTGCAGGTTGTCAATGGAGAGAAATTATGGGCCAGGCCTTGGTATGCCAGGAGTCGGGTTTGGAATGTTGAGCCTTGTTGGTAGACTATGTGGGGTCAGTGGAGGTGTGTGGCTACTATCATGGCGAGTCATGAGTACTGGGGCATGCTCAGTTGGAGAGTTTAATTTACCATAATTGCTAGCCTTAGCATCCTAATCGGTGCGCTAGTTTTTGTTTATGTCGTCGACCTTGGAACCTGTGTCTCTTCTGATGCTTTTGACAAGTATTTTGGGTTTGAAGGTCTAATAATTGTTTTATACTTTAACGTGTCCCCTCACATGAATGCCCTTTGGGTTTGAAGCCTAGATGTTACAAAGGCCCCATTTACCTTGCGCAAATTAATATGGGCGATTTTGATAATCGAACTTAAGACCTCTTGTTCATCAATTTGACTCTTATACCATGTGGAACCATCTAAACCAAATGCTTAAGGTGATGGTGGTTGAGATGGTTCAAGGCTCAGTGATAGTTTTATATTTTAACAATTTGTATTTTTTTTTTTGGAAGGGAAGTGTTGATGGAGAAAAGGAAGGGTTCGAAGTTCAAGTTCACTTGGAGGGAATCATGCAGTGCAATGAAAGCAGTTACCAAGGTGCAAATATTTCATGTTATTGTCTAGGAATGCCTTGTTGGTTCTATGCCATGGGCTGCTATGGTCTTTTTTACCATGTGGTTTGAGCTTATTGGTAACATGTGTGCATAACTCTCTTAAAACTGCCCATAATCTCGTCCAACTAGACGTCGATCGCTACTCAAACTATAGGCAACAATCACAACTTGATTTCTAAGTTCTAACCATACCCCATCATTTCAATCCATCTAGTTTATTTTGAGAAAAGTAATTTCGAGACTTATAAGCGATTTTCAACCATAAAATGATTTTCCTTGTGGTCAAATTTTTGGATTTCTTTCGACCTCTTAAAAGTGGGATCCACACCGATAGTTATTGTTTTCTTATTGGTATAATAGAGTACAGATCATGACATTAATATTTCCTATATTGATTTGTGGGTTAATTCAATTAACAAATTCTTACAAAGCCAAATTATAGGCAACAGTTAAACTTAATCTCTAACATCATTCAATCCATTTAGATTATTTTTGAGAAAACTGATTTCTAGAATATATGAGATTTCAATTACAAATCTTTGAAGAATGTATTTTCTTTGTGGGTCTTCTAGGATGAGTATCTCCACTAACAATGGTAACCCTAGATGTAGAGTTGTCTACTTCTACATCACCTTAAGCCCCTTAAAGTGGACCCACACAAACAATTGTCATTTTCTGAGAGGTATAAAGTGTAGACTATGAGGTTAATATTTTCTAGAATGGCTTGTGGGTAGATGTGTTCAACAAGCAGGTCAGAAGTTTTTGACCCATTGGCCTGAGCCCGACCCGGCCCGGCCCGAGCCCTTACCCTATCGGTCACAGGTCGGGTCAACGAGCCGACAATTATCCAAGATGGATTTTTTCTTTACAAAAAACCTAAAAATCCACGCATTTAATTTATGTATTTAGTCGGGTTGGATTAAAAAAAAATTAACACCTAAACTAGGATTTTTTTTTAACAAAAATTATGTACTTAATCGGGTCGTCAAGTCGGGTCAGTCACGGACCTTTGGCCCGAGCACGGCCAGACCATGCTTCGGGGGCCCGACTTTTCAAGTCGGGTCAGGTCAGTGTGGTGGGTCCCCGGCCCGTTGAATCGATCTACTTGTGGGTAAAGCAAAAAGCAAATACCTATGAACTCAAAACGCATGTAAGCGTGTTTGGTTGTTCAGAGTTCGATCACAATGTCTCAGTCGCCCTTCTCAGCTTGTTTGCAATCGGGGCCTCCTTGAGTGATCTCCTCGATAAGGTACGTAATAGCCAACCATATGTCCCACCTCTACCCCTCCTCAGGTCGCGTAATGTGCGCCCAATTCAGCGGGAGTATGGGCACCTCGTTCTCCTTTTTCCTGCTATTAGTAATCCCACGGTCCATGGACTAGTGGCTTTCCTATGGAGCCACCCTCCTCGTAATGGGCATGACCATCAGCTGGTGCAATCTAACCATCAACACTCTCATTGATGTATAATTGATGGCCTTATGCATCAAGGTCAACCATGGAGACATCTAATACTCACCTAGAAGAAAGAAGAGCTCAAGTCTCTCATATATCTCTCTACTTGGAAGGGATCAACTCATATGGTTGTATACTTTTGCTCCTTAATTCAAGGACCATGAAGCTATCATAGAAGTCATCCTAGAGAGGATTAATCTACATTCCAAGAGCTTTCATATGGTTCAAGAATCTTTAAGTTTGGATGAGAATCCAAGGAGTTATTCATATTTGTAATATAGTTTAGTACATTGTTTTCTTTATGATGTAATCATTAGAGTAGATGATGAAAGCCCTAAGTGGCCCATTTCTTGTCTTGTACACGCCATAAGGGAGGGCTTGTAACTATAAATATCCCCCTTAGGGTGCTTTGTAATTCATTCATACACATTGAATTTTTAGATATCAAACACATGGTGTGTTCATTCTAGCTTTCATGCTAGGTTCTTTTCGTTTTTCTCTTGTGGGATTCGAATCATCCCCTTCTTCTAGCTAAGGTTGGCATCCTTAGTGGTGAAAGGAAGGAATTGAAGTTCTCTTGAAGGTGGTGTGGCTATATCCTTCCAAGAGTCTTCAAAAGCCATCATCTATCCATCGTTCAATCATCCATTTCACGTTATTCTTCAAGAATTCAACAAGAATTCTTCAAGCATTCAACAAGAAGCATTCGTTCTTCATCAACACGTTCAAGCTTCATTCGTTCATCATCATTCATCATTCGTTTATCCATTCGTTCATCTTTTCTATTCATTTGGTAATCATCTTTCATAGTTCTTTCCATCCTTTTCATCCATTTCTATTCCATTTTTGGTTCTTTGGAACTTTGAGAAAGGAGATTCCTATCTTTGTTTTTAAAGATCCTTAGATATTGTGTAATGAGATCATCCCTTGGTCTCATTATGCATCACTCATGTTCGCCGAGGTGGTCACTTCCGAGCACGGAGCACCAGACCATGATCTATGCATTTCAACGCGCGTTCAACGTGTCATTCTCTTTGTTCGTTGCACCGGTGGTGGGGATCCTATCAGAAAGGGTGTACGGGTTAGGGATGGCAATGGGCAGGGTCTGGGGCGGGTCCTGCTGGACTCGGACCCGGACCCGTCAAATTTTTTGGGACCTGGACCCGCCCCAAGATCAGGTGGGTCCCAAAAATTCAGACCCAGACCCGGACTCAATGGGTCCACGGGTCCTTAGCGGGTCCTTAGCGGATCCTTAATGGGTCCAACCATATTATGCATTTTTTTAATTAGATTTATTAACTTTTGGGTTAATTTTATACTTGTATACATGTATAATAGTAACTATTCTGTTTAAAAACACCTATTTTTAACACAATAAAAAGATCAAAACATCAATATACTATGATACGAGCGAATTCTAAGTTTCCAACATCAAAACATCACAAAAGTCATCAAGACATCAACAAAATATTACAAAAGTCTCTCAAAATACAACACAACTTAAAATGCCAAAAAAAAAAGTGCATGATTGTAAAGAGATAAATATATGTTATAGTGGAGAACGGGATGGGTACTAGACCAGTAGTGCGGCTGTGGTGGTCTGTGTGAGTCAATGAGTGTGACTATGTGAGATTAGGGATATTAGTCTTTTAGATTTAGTATTTTAGTGTAGTACACAGTAAAGTAGACTTGTAATTAACTAATTGGGTTTTTATTTTTTCTGGAAAATTATAAATGTTTATATTGTAATGGGTCCATGGGTAGGGTCCAACCATCCGTCCTTGGGCCCGAACCCGGACCCGTTAAAGTTTTTAAAGAACCGGACCCGCCCAATATCCGCTGGATCCAAAATTTTTGGACTCAGATCCGTCTTAACGGGCCGGGTCCGACAGGGTCCCGATAGTGTCTAGGACCCACTGCCATCCCTAGTACGGGTATGACTTGAAAGATGTTCAACCCGGTTCGGGGTCTGCAAAGGAGGCATTGATGTTCTCTAGCAGTGGCGGATTCAGGATTCGAATTCAGTGGAATCAACAATAATTTGCTAAAAAAAATTAAAATTTAACAGTACTAAAAAGCTTAAATGCAAATAAAATAGCGAATTTTATAATAACCATGAAAATGGTATTAAATAGAAATAAATACGTAATAGTCTTATCGACGATCATGCATTTTCTTGAAACGGTCAATGATAGCTTCATTGGATACTTTTTGGAAGACGCCATCCTCAAAATAAGTAAACTATGCATGCAATTAACAAATTTTATTTCACAATTATTTCACAATTATTCACACAAACCAATTATTCACAAATTTAAGTACATTGACCCATTCAACAAATAACAAATCAATTTAAAAAATAAACCCTAATTTACCCACAAGCAAATTGAGTTGAGAAAGAATACTCATGAGAAATTGAGAATCGACAATGATTTGACAACAAATTGATAATATTCAGAACTTAAAGAGTAAATTTACAACGACAAATGACAATAATATGTTGAATTGAGAGAAGAGACAAAGAAATTGAGAATGAGAAACTCACACTTGGGCTGGGTGGATTGTGGGGTCGGCGATTAGGTGAACGCAGATTGTGGTGGTGCCGGTGATGGTGGCTCGCTGTGAGGGCTGAGACGAGTGGAGTGGAGGGAATAGGAATAAGTAGTCGAATAGGAAGCAGAAGCAGTCGAATAGAAGCAGCCCCAATTGATATCAGTTAAAAAAAAAACTAGAAGGGGAAAAACAAGAAAACTGCTGATGAGGGTTTTGAACTTGTGCACTAACAGCACATAATTGCCTTCACGCACGCAGTAACCATTGAGCTACATTCATTTTCTGATTTTTAGTGTATGCAATCTGTATAAGTATTATACTTATTATTATTATTTTTTTCAAACACTGTTTTTTTTCCCCAAAATTTCAGTGGAGTCAGTTGACTCCACTGACTATGCACTAGATCCGCCCCTGTAATCTCTAGGGAACTGCATGCAATGATGGCAGTGTCATGTAGGTTCTGTTATTTGTTTTACTCATCGTTGCATTTTATGTTTAGGACGATCGCAAGAATGTGAGGCATGCTACTTCCAAGTAGATACAATCCTAGGCTCATGTTTTTTGGAGGATGCTGAACTGATTGGTGCATTTTTTGTAGGTTAGTGATTTGAAGTTTTGAACTGCTCTTTCAATGGTTTGGATAAATTGCAACTATAACTTGCATTTTTTGTATGGTAGTATTTTGTGTTTAAGAAGGATCCCAAGAAGATGAGACGCGTAAGTTCTTAGTAGACTTGACAATTGAGTCATTTGGATTGGGTTGGGGTTGTTTGGGTTGGGTAAGTTCTAGTTAACAAGATTAGGGTCAGGGTTGGGTCATTATCGAGTAGAGTTGATTTCAGGTAGCTTTATTTGTTGTCAGATAAGATTATCATGAATAATTTTGGTAAAAGATAAATTCGGATTGAGTCTTATTGGGTTAAGCCGTTCAAGTGCATTTTGGGTTTTCACATTTTCTGGTCTGAATTGGGTGGATCATTCAGGTAGAGGTTGTTTTGTTATATCTAGTTCTAAGTAAAGTAGGATGAGCTCATATTTTTTGCAGTATATTGAGGCCTTTGGCATCATGATACTGGATTGAATGGTACATTTTTAGTAGGATAATGATTCGAAGTTCATAAGAGACCAATTGGTAAGAATCTCAAGGAAAAATTTTCCCTTACCCCGCCCCCTAGGGGAAATTTTCCTCAAGTATTATAGGTGGGAAATTGTGGCCCACCTCTAAAATTTTTTCCAAGATCAAAATATTATCAAGCACAAAGGAAATAAGTCACTTTACATTTGAAAAGACATATATGATCAAGTTCTAGAGAGATAAGTTGTCACCTCTCTATAAAACTCACACACTCCAGAAAACTCAGATCCGCTCAGAAATCTCATACTCCTTAGTATCACTGGAGAGAGAGAAAGAGAGAGCCCTAGCTCTCTAGGTTTACTGTGATGCCTCTAAAGAAGTGATTGAAGGGCTCTGATCAATTGCGATTCTAGGCTTTAGTCTTCCTGCTGAATTCTTCTTTTTTGTCAGCCTCTTAATTTCTAAGGTTTAGAAGATAGTTAGTTTTCTGGCTTATGGGTACTGGTATCTTGATTTTATTGGAGGTTCTCCTCATTTTTGTTCCTTGATCATCTTTGTTCTTTTCTTGGTTTGGTTGAAAGCTTTCTTGTTGAATAAATCTTAGCCCACCCAAATTGCTTTGATTTCTTCCATTTTGTCACTCGGTGTCATTCGCACACCTTGGTTGGTCAATTTAGAAGAACTAAGGGTGAGTAAAAATTCCGAGAATGTCGATATTGGTTAAGTATTAGTCCAAAAATTATGCTCCCACCGGGTGGAAGCAGAACTTAACCTCATTTCCCGCTCCCGCTCCCGCTCACGCTCACGCCAAGTGAGTCCTAGTATTTTTTTTTTTAAAAAGACATGATGTATTAGATATTATGTAATTTTAGTTTGGGGAAAAGAGGTTATTAAACAAACCGACGTCAGCATTTGTGAAAATTTGCATTATATATATTGGTTGTTTTTCAGTCTCATTTCAAGTTGAATTGATACTCTTAATAAAGAGTTTTGCTTGTTTCAAACCTTAAAATATCAATTAGTTATGATGATTTTAGTGTTGTTGTAGGTTGGTCAAAGAATAATGGAAAAAGAGGACCAAAAGCTCAAGAACTTCAAGACAAAGGAGGCCTCATAGTCGTGACTCCCTAGGTCACGGTCGTGACAAGAGCCTCCTACGAGCCAAGGAAAAGATTCACAAGCGACTCAAGACAGAAGGATAGTCACGGCCATGACTTAATCCTTCATGGTCGTGACATCATCCTTCACGGTCGTGACCCATCTAGAGGTCGTGACACATCAAGAATAGAGTTTTGGGATCGAAGTCTGAACCTACCTCACGGTCGTGATGCATGTCTCTCACGACCGTGACTCAGTGCACTGAAGCGTCGAAAATCAAGGTCAGAAAGCACTTCACGGTTGTGGTGAGCATAATCCAGAACGAGACAGAAAGTACCTCACAACCATGACACTCACGTGTCACGCCCGTGGCGGCTTCACGATAGATTGCCCTTGCTGCAAGAAAAAGGTCTCACAGCCGTGACACACGTGTGTCACGGCTCGTGATACCTTAGCCGACTTCAAAGAGAATAAAAGCGGTCAACGGGTTTAGGTTTAACCAACTTTAGCTTTATTATACTTAGTTTTCTTTTTAGTTTTTCCTTATTTTAGTTCCTCTCGAGTTTTCTAAATTGCCTCAAGAATTGTTCCTAGGTTCTTTAATGTATCTTTTCTCAAATTTCTTCTTTTCTCTTTAGTTTCTTGAATATTGCAATTAATAGAAGTATGAGTTTTCTGCAATTCTCTTGTTCTAATTAACGCGTTATTAGAGTTATTAGCCGAAATTTGGTATTATTATTCTTAGTTTTCATCCCAACCCCAACTTTTAGTGAAATAGGATGATTAACGTTCCTCGAATTCTCCTTTCAAGTGAGAATTTGGGTAGTCTTAGTAATTCGAATCACACATTTTCTTGTTTGTTCGAGATAAATTCGTGATTCAAGTCCAAGAACTAAAGTGAAGCGAAAAATTTTAGATTTAAGTTTTCTTTCCCTACTTTAGTATTTAATTTATATCGTAGTTCATTGTCAATTTCCATATTCTAATTGCTTCGTAGCTTAGTTGAATTCGCTATTTGTAATTTTCCGTGTTACATGTTTCCAATTTGTACTTAGGTCAAATTAGTTATTATTGCATATTTTACTGCTTAGACTTTGAAAATCCTACCAAACCAATGCCTCGTTTATCTATACATCATCCATGTGGATACGGCAACCTTAAACCCCAAAGTATACAACCGAATAGTTGTTTATGGAAATAAATCAAATAATTAGTATAAAAAAGTTAACTTACCGGGACTAAAATTTCTCGGTTAGTTTCCCGCTCCTGGCGGGACCGGGAGGAAGCAAAACTTTGCTCCCGGTCACAATCGGCAGTGGACTAGGAGAAAAATTTTGCTCCGGGTCACAACCGAGAGTGGGAGCTTGACCTCCAAAAATTACTGGGAGCTCAGTCCCGCTCACTCCCAGGGAGAACTTTAACCAAATTGTTTTAATTTGCACTTGAATGTCGAGTTTTATTGATTTTTGTTCTCCAGCACAAATTGAATCCTGGAGGTTAGACAACAATGGCAAGTCGACCTACTAATTCGAATCTGACTTCCATTTGACTAGATTTTGAGGGTTGAACAATAATGTTCAATTCAAGTTTGTTCTTCAAAGAATGGAGCATTATCGAAGAATATGAGCAGTTGCTCTGGCCATGCAGAAGCATTAATCTTATTGCCTTCGAGACTTTGAAGCCACTTCCATATCGATCAATGCTGGAGGGTGGAGCAAGAAACAGTCTTCGAATTATGTTGGCACTTTGTTGTTTCAATCTTGTTGGGTATCTTTCTTGAAAGAGACTAGTCTTGCACTCTTGTCCATGAAAGGGATGGAATTGAAGAAGCTAGCATGGGTGGTGCTATTTTCTTCTTCTAGGCTTTCTTTTTAGTCTCTCCTTTTGTGTTTTGTTTGTTTTTAGTTTTTGTTGTTTAGTTTCTGAGACTCTCTTGGTTAGTCACTTAATCGTTGATCGTATAGATAAGGTTTTTAATCACAGGTTTGTCCCCCTTACCAATTTACCTATAAAAGTTGGACCAACCTATTTATTTGAGTTCAATAAAAAAGAAGTCAACTTGAAAAATTGATCATGTTTTTTTATAATTAACGATCATAACATCCTTTTATTCGCAAAGTCAGACTGAACCAATGGAAGCATTTAGGCAGCATCAGCCGTTAACAGGCTAAAAAATGAGAAGCATTATCCATAAGTTCTGAAAACCAGTACAACAATGAAAAACGATACAAATGTATGTTGCAATGGGTTGTTTACAATTTTTTTACCATAATTTCCCCATAATTTTTGACCAACCAAATGTACTCTAAATATATCTTGCAATTGGTTGTTTACAATTGTACTTGAACGCATACACTAAATATGGTATAATCTCCCCCGCTAATCACATCACTAACATGACTGTAGAAAGTACACAGTCTATCTATAGAGATGTTTTGTATGTTTTCTACAGTGTCCCCAAGAAATCTTCTCCAAGTTGACCCCAAGGTCTTGGCTTCTTGTGTACCCCAACTCCCAAGAGTAGAAAAAAGACTTATTTTTAATTTACAAATAAGAAAAGAAATTTTATTACTGATGGAGACCCTAATGGTGATGGTTATGTAAATTTTAACCAAACAAACATCAAATCTTATCACCATTTGTTATGCCATTTTTTAAGGAATGACATCAATCCTCCCCGCAACCAGCATGTACCCTTTATTTCACACCCTCCAAAGCAAAACTTCACCTTTACATGTCAAGTGGTAATTGGGTACCAAAGTCACTTGCCTTGTACAATGGTAATTTGATTAAATTTCACAAAATAAGAAACAAATCATTCTTGATAGTTGTCATAAGAGCAGCAAAATTTTGTCCGACCCGGATTATCCGAATTATCCGATCCGGAAAAAACCGGGTTTGGACATAGATTTTTCGTCCGAATTTTTATATTGACCCGATCCGGATTATCCGAATTGTCCGATCCAGAAAAAACCGGGTCTGGACGTAGATTTTTCGTCTGAATTTTTATATTGACCGAATATTCGGACATAAAAGTTCTCTTTTTTCTATTGTCCGAACCCAATTTTAGCTTCGTCCGAATTGTCCGACCTGGTTTGACCATAAACAAAACCGGGTCCGGACATAAATTTCTCGTCCGAATTTTGACATTGTCCGAATTTGTCCGACCCGGATTTACCCAAACCCGGATTTTTGCCAGCGCTAGTTGTCATTTAAAAATCCACTTTTGCAATTATGCAAATTTCTTTCTTTATATTACCGCCATCGCAAAATATTTGCTCATTTGACTAAGGTTTGCATGTTGATTCACAAATTACAATAAATTATAATATGAAATTATCGTTATCACAAAGATGCCTTATTATAATATTAATTTTTATAATTCATTATAATTTATGGGTAATTAACATTTAAAACTAAGTCAAATTAGCAAATATATTGAAATGCAAATGGTAAATAACTTTAGAGGAGTTAATATGTATCTAATGCGACTGCTAGCTTGCTTTTTCACTACCCTATGCTCTAGAGTCTAATCAAATATGCATATTTTTTTATAAATTATATCCCACTAACTTAGGTATGAAGAGATGTAGGAAATCATATTTCCATATAAGCCCCTATTTCTTAAGAGATGGGTTATAACAACCATTTTGGACCAATAATATAGTGATACAAGGGCAACAAAACATCCCACTATCAACGTTAAACAAAACAAATCAACATCAACACGCAACAAATACAAAACCACTCCTCCTAGCAAAAGTGTGGCTATGTTAGCCAAGGTTGTTAAAATTGTGATCCTAACTCGAAATTATAGGGAAGTTAGGATCGAAATTTAGCCCATGTAGGATCGTGAATCGTGTGTAAGTAATAGAATCGTTTCGACGATTTTGGATCATAAAATCGTAGGATCGTAAATCAGAATCGGAATTTTAATAACTATGATCACCACTAAGGCCAGTTTTTTTTTTTTTTTTTTTTATGGTTGGTAAGTTTGCTGTCTCACACTTTCACACTATAATTCACTATAATTTATTATTTTTTATTTTATTATACATTCCATTATTTTTATCACAACATTTTCATATTTCACCGTACTTTTCAAATTATGACCACACTATAACCAACCATATTCCAAAAAAAAAAAAAAAAGAAGGGGCTAAATTGAGGATGAGATTACACAAATTGATGGGTGCCACTGCCATAAAAGGTCATAAAAAGTTGGCCATTGGATGAATGATAGTGGAAACAAACAAAATTCTATCAACAAGATTTTGGGTGGCGGATTTTCTATGCTGTTCATCACACTCTATTCATTTGCTAAAAAACCCACAAAAACAAGAAATGCTAATCTCTGACACACTTCCCAATTTTTCCACTCACAATTCATACCCATAATTTGACAACATTCAAAAGTGCAAATTTTGTGTGCATATTCATCAAAAAAAAAAAATGAGCAGTTGCAGTAGTAAGGCTTCGAATTTGGTGGGGACTTGTTCTTCCTTCAATGTCAACACCACCACCACGCCCAGATCTAGATGTTCAGTTTCGACCTTGAAGAAGAATATTAATGGCTTCCGCGGCCATTTATTCACCTCCCCTCATTTATTCTCTCCGTCTTTTAAGCCTCGCTCTCCCAAAATGTCGCCGGCGATCTCCGCCGTCCTGACTAAGCAGGAGACCACCGC
Source organism: Portulaca oleracea (assembly GCA_029582165.1). Lineage (NCBI taxonomy): Eukaryota > Viridiplantae > Streptophyta > Magnoliopsida > Caryophyllales > Portulacaceae > Portulaca > Portulaca oleracea. Next base: position 40,447,615 of record CM055872.1, on the reverse strand, counting down.
CGTGGAGCCGCCGGAAAACGAGCAATTCGAGAAAACCACCACCTTCAATTTCAAGGCTTACATGGTGGAAAAAGCTTCGTCGGTCCACAAAGCTTTGGATGAGGCCGTACCGATTCGTCATCCGGCAAAGATCCACGAGGCGATGCGGTATTCCCTCCTCGCCGGCGGGAAGAGGGTCCGGCCGGTCCTCTGCCTCGCCGCCTGCGATCTCGTCGGAGGTCGTGAATCCGCCGCCATGCCCGCCGCCTGCGCGGTGGAGATGATCCACACCATGTCCCTGATCCACGACGATCTCCCCTGCATGGACAACGACGACCTCCGCCGTGGGAAGCCGACGAATCACAAGGTGTTCGGCGAGAGCGTGGCGGTCCTCGCCGGAGATTCGCTTTTAGCTTTCGCGTTCGAGCACCTCGCCGCCGCGACCCCGGCGGAGGAGGTCCCGCCGGGGAGGGTGGTGCGGGCAGTGGGAGAGCTTGCGGCGGCGATTGGGTCGGAGGGGCTGGTGGCCGGCCAGGTGGTGGACATCGACTCCGAGGGTGCCGCCGGCGTCGGGATTGAGCAGCTGGAGTTCATCCACATCCACAAGATGACGAATCTCCCAGAGGCGGCGGTCATGCTCAGAGCCATCGTCGGCGGCGGCTCCGACGAGGAGATCGAGAAGCTGAGGAAGTTCGCGAGGGCGATTGGGTTGCTGTTTCAGGTGGTCGACGACATTCTCGACGTCACGAAGTCGTCAGAGGAGCTCGGAAAAACCGCCGGAAAATTAGATCTCGTCGCCGAGAAGGTCACGTTCCCGAAACTCATGGGGATCGAGAAATCCAGGGATTATGCGGAGAGATTGAATAAGGAAGCCAGAGAATTGCTTTCTGGGTTCGATTCGGATAAGGTGAAACCATTGATTGCTCTTGCAGATTACATTGCTTATCGGCAGAATTGAGAAATCTCAATTGCAGATTACATTGCTTTTTTTCTTTTTGGGCAACCCCCCATAGATACATTGTGAATGAATGATGATCATTGCTGTGTTGAATGGTAGTGATTGTTGTTGTGGTTGGTTATGATTATAGCGATATGGGAATTGTAATTTGACTCTAGTTTTTCAAAGTTTTAGGATCATTTAGGATCATCTGCTATGGTATTGATAGAGAATATTTGAAGTTTCTCCAGGCTTTTTCTTGGATATCATATGATAATAGTGCATCAGTAGAATTGCTAATCTTGTGTTTGCATCTTCAATTGTTATTTGTGTTACATTTATGAATTCAGTGAAACAGGATGAACTATGAACACTGTAATGGGTCGTTGAGAAAATGGTTCAATTGGGTGGATGAATCCAGGATTTGGGAGATTTGTGTGACACTAATCGTTTTGGATGATGAGATAGGGTTTGGTTTGCTGATTATGGTGTTGATTTGTGGATGAAATTCTGAATGCAATTAGGGTTTCTGTAATGTGTAACTTTTGGGGGGGGGGGGGGGGGGGAAGGTGTTAGGGTTGAACAATGAATACAGTTGCAGGACTTGCAGCCCAAAAAATACCAAAAATTATTTTCGCCGTTGCCGGGGATCGAACCCGGGTCACCCGCGTGACAGGCGGGAATACTCACCACTATACTACAACGACTTTGTTGACAACTGATGATAGATAATTATATTAATCTAATAAACTAAGGATTTCAACTTCCGTGCTTCTCTAAGTTCTGATTATTTATCTTTTTAAAATCTTCAACTACAATACTTACTTAAGAGCGATATAATTTGAACTTTGAAAGATTGTATATATGTTTAATATTATAGTAAAATAAAGTAACTTGTATGATTTTTGAAAAGAATTCTCTATAAGAGAATATCAATAGTATATTATAAAAAAGATATGATTAATGTTTTTTTTTTCTTATAAAAATGTTGTGATACTCACTCAAACAGTCAAACCATATTAATAATATATTATAAAAAATAATTTATTATATTTTAGAAAGTTATTATATTTTTATGTTAAATGGACATTCATGATCAAAATTTTTGAAATCTGAATGTATGATTTTTAAAGACGATAACTAATATACAACGGAGGTAATGCAATAGTCAAACTATAAAAAATATCATTAAATAAAGAAAAAATTCATTTGGTAGGCTTCAACTTTTTATTTATTTTAAGTTGTCAATCACTTTTTAAACTATTTTAAATGGTAAATTTATTTTAAAAATTATTCCATCTCGTGAGATGAGGTTTTTCTTGTATATTTGTTAAAGTATTGCTCGCAGAACTTTCTTCTCTTTCAATTTCATTTAGCTATTCCTATCAATTTCACAATCGATTCACTTTAAATAATATTTAAAGTGTTTGACAACTAGAAATTGTTTTTGAAATGCTTGAAAAGTTGGAATAATTTTTAAAATTTTCAATATAAACCTATAATTTGAAACAATTTTTAAAATAAGTATACCACTTGAAATAATATCAAAAATGATTGACAATTTAAAATACAAAAAATTGCTCGGAGGTACCCCAATATTTGGGGAAACAACTTTTCGGTAACCCAACTTTTCAAAACTCATTTTGAGGTACCATTAATTTTGGGGTTAGTAATTATTTGATATTTTTCCGGTCATCAATTTTATTAAATGACACGAAATAGCCTTGTTCTTCCATTCTTGAAAAAATACCCTTGAAGAAGAAGAATAAAGACATTTCGGTTAGTTAATAAAATTGATGGTCGGAAAATCATCAAATAATAATTATTAACCCAAAAGTTAAGGATACATCAAAATGAATTTTAAAAAGTTAAAGTACCGAAAAATAATTTCCCCAAATATTAAGATCCGTCGGAAGTATCTAATACTGGATGGATAGTAATTTATGGCGAGGAGGGAGGATAATAACTAGGGGTGGGTGCGGATTAGATAACCGATTCGAGCATAAAAATGCATCGGATAACCGGAAAGCCGAATAGTCAATATCCCGATCCGTATTTGATCCATAAATGGATAACCGTATTTTTTGTTAACCGGATTGTCGGATTATAAATTTTGTAATCCGTATCCGATCCAAAAGTCACGGTTTACCATGTTTTTGGATCGGATATGGATTATCCACGGGGCAGTGGGCAAGACGAGAAACAGAAAACACAAACACAATGACATTGTATGTTTTAAGTGTGCAGACTGAAGAGACGTTGGACTTAGGAGACTAAAGGAGTAAATAGGCCGCCTGAGAACTATACTGGGAGTAAATACTATGGTGTGTAAAAAAGTGTAAATAGGAGTATGTTGAAAAAAGTCGGATTTTCGGATATCCGATCCGATGTCCGAGATTTTTATTTTTCCGATCCGTGATCCGGAGAACAATAACGGATCGGATATCCAATCAAAGAAAAAAAAAATTATCCACTAATTATTCATTTTTTGAATCGGATCTCGAATTATGGATATTGTGCCGTACGCTAGTAATAACCATTATCGAGGTGACGCGTAATTAGCTCAAAAACAGAGGTCGGCATGAAAATATCCAACCATTCTCATTCACATTTTGCAGTGCCTTCTTCTGCCCAATTTCAAGAGGCAAAGGTCAAAATACAAAGAAAAAAGCTCCCCAGTCTCTGGTTTAAAAAATGTATACAGTCACACACTTTCTCCCCTTCCTTGAAATCGAATCAACCCCCTCTTCTTAAACCTTAACCCCCTTGATTTTCTCCCTCTTTCTTCGCTTTTCAGTTTTTACTTCTTCCCTTCTCCCTCACGAGTTGCAGCGTACAAGTTACAATCTTCCCCTCATTACCCCCCAAAATCCTCACACAAAACCCAGAAAAACTTCACTCAAAAACCCAGAAAAACTTCATCTTCATCCCCCAAATGGGCGTCAAATTCAGCAGAACCTCCTCCGAATCACACCCCAATGACAACAACAACAATGTGAGCTCGTACGTACAGGCATGTCAGCTCGACCCTGATGTACAAGTCTTCGATTCCCACCTCCATGAACGCACTGCTCATATCATCAACTCCATTGCTGGCGATGGCGAAGAAGGGTTCGAGGTTCGCTCTCTATCCCTTGACTCTCTTAGACAGGTTGCTTCAACTTTGATTGATATGAACCAGGAAGTTGTCAAAGTCATTCTTGAATGTAAGAAAGATATTTGGAACAATCACGATTTGTTTGCTTTGGTGGAGGATTATTTCGAGTATAGTGTTCGAACCCTGGATTTTTTTACTGCTCTTGATAAGTCTCTCAAAAGGGCTCGTGAGAAACAGTTGATTATCCAGGTTGGAATGGTCCAATTTGAGGAACAAATTAGGGTTCATAACAATGCCGATAGAAGGGATGTATATGGGAAGTTTCTGCAGGAATTGAGGCAATTCAAAGAAGCTGGTGACCCATTTACTGAGGAATTTTTCACCATGTTTCAGTCTGTTTACCAGCAGCAATTGCAAATGTTTGAGAAACTTCAACTTAGGAAACAGAAACTTGACAAGAAATTGAAGCAGTTCAAGACATACAGGAAGATCTCCAACATGATCTTTGCGGCGACATTCATAGCCGTTATAATCTGTTCGGTTGTGGCGGCTGCCATTTCTGCCCCACCGGTTGTCTCGGCCCTGGCAGCTGCCGCCTCAGCCCCGATGGGTGGGATCGGGAAGTGGATGAACTCTATGTGGAAGAAGTACATAACTGAGTTGAATGTCCAGAGGGAGTTGATTAGTACCATGGAAGTTGGGACTTATATTACGATTAAGGACATGGATAGCATTCGAGTTTTGGTGGATAAGTTGGAGGTTCATGTCGAGGCATTGCTTGAAAATGTCGAATTGTTAGGGGGAATTGATGGAGATGGGGGTGTGAGTGTGGTGGTTGAGGAGATGAAGAGACAGATGAAGGGGTTCGTGGAGGCGATCGATGAGCTTGGGGAGCATGGGGATAAGTATAGTAGGGATATTAGGCGGGCGAGGACCGTGATCTTGCAAAGGATAATCAAGCATCCTACTGAAGAGCAATAATAAGTATATGGTATACCTTGGTAGGTATATGAAAAATATATAATGAATGGGTTGGGCAGACATGTGACATAGAGCAATTAGAGCCGGTCCATATAGGATACACCAGGGTGGACGGTATAATTTGCGGTTGAAGAGGGAGCTCGTGAGTAATTAATCGTCTTTCTTCATCTTGTGTTTTGCCGTTTTGGCATTGGTGTTTGCATTTGGATTGTTGCTTTGGTTATTGGCAGGTATGGCTTGGAAGAATGTGTGTTTAGACATGGTTGTGTGTATATTTGCTTGATTGGAGAATTTGTATTAGTCAAGCTTTGAACTGAGTAAAACCAAAAAAAGAAAAACATGGAAAGACACTATAATTAGGCTTCATTCTGATTTGAATTTGTCTCAATTTTATGTTTGTGTTCTTGTGAATTGCCTTGCTGTTTGATTGCTTCGGTAGATTGGATAGAATTGTGCGATATTATGATCGATTTGTTGCAGCATATTTGACTACATTGCAACTTGTGAGCTATGAAGCAATAGGAATATGAACAAAATAGATGAAAATTAGATTTGAAGTGGAGTTAAATGAGGATAATGAGAAGTTCAAAGACAATGGATTTGCACACAATCATTTACAAACACATCTTAGGCGTAGTAAAAGTCTTTCACTTGCACACAATGTTGTTAGAATCGGGATCTTATCTCGGATCCATGGGGTAGTTAGGATTAGAATTAATCCATATAGAATTGTGGATCGGAATGTAGATAGTAGAACGTCATCGAGAATTTTGGATCATACGCAGGATCGTAGATCAGGATCAGGATTTCAATAACTCAGGATTAGAATTTCAATAACTATGCTTGTAGCCTGAACAATATTTACCGGACGGTTTCACTTTCAGCAGGGAATGAGAGAAGGTAGAGAGACGTGTTTTCAGGGTTTTCAATGGCTTTTCATCATAGGGACCCTTTTACAGGAGGAAGTTTAAGTTGTTGGCATCCTTATTCACCAATATTACAGAGGTTTCTGACTTTCTGGGTTGTGTTGGTTCATTTTTTTTCTAATGTTTTTTTATGCAAGCATAAGTACTATGGCCCTGTTCTTTTATGCGTTAACGCACCTAAATGCAACGCAACTTACCGCAATCCTAACGCAACATAATGTAAATTACCATTACTTTTTAACTATTTCCACTGCAACTTAACGCAATGCAAACGCAATGCAAACGCAACGCACAAAAGAACGGGACCTACATGCACTGGGTGCACTTTATAGAGACTAATTGACTAAAATATATAGTGTGGTTAATAGAAGCCGTCTGTAATAGCACAATAAAACACTCTGGAATCCCGTCCAGTTGAGGTGAAGAGGTTGAGTTTAGCAATTTTGCCCTTAAATTTTGTAATTTATAGAGATTCGTTTTAATTAGCGCAAAATATAGAAATCATTCGTTATAAATTTTCAATATTAGCTAGGAAATCGTGGGCGCCACAATTCGTACCTTAGGAAGGAGAATAGACCTCCAACTCCAATTGAATGTTATGCTCTTGGTTAGGGGTGGGTAATGGGCCGGGGCCCCATAGGATCAAGAGGGTTAGCGCCTAAAAAATAAGGGTTGTCAAAGGGTCAGGTTGGTGAAGGGTCGGGTCATTAACAAGCCGGCCCGTTTCACAATGTTAAAGGGTCGATGAATCGACCAAACCGGGTCGGTCGATCATAACTCAAAATAAATAGTTTTTCCTATTATTTTAAATGCTAATTTTACTTAAATATATTATTAATACTCCATATTAAATAATAATCAACATAATTACTTTTTTTGGTACAAATACACTTAATTTTAATTTTAGGATCAAACGGGCCGACCTTTATTTTTACTAGAAAACCCCGACCCGACCCCTAACTAAAGAGGGTCAACCTTAACCCGATCATAACTAATGGGCCGACCCTAACTTGATTCTTCAGTCTTTTTATGGCATGAAAATTCACTTGCAATGCAACTAACTAATGTCAGTTTAGGGTAAAAATCAGTCTGGCCTCGCAACTCGTATTTGTCCAAATTTGAAAAAATCGGATACGGTCATAGAATTTTTATTTGAATTTTGACATTGATCGATTTGACCGAAAGTTCAAACACAATGCTTTTCAAATTTCCATTGCATGAATCTGATTTAAACCCAAATTTATGTTATCCAATTTGTCCGAAAAATACACGAAAAATTGGTCTCGGACATCAAATTTTCATCCGATGTTCGATTTGTCTGCACCCGAAATTACTCCGACCAAGCTTCTTGTCGGCTCTAGGAATGACATAGGTCATGCTCGATAATAGCGATTGGAGTACAATATATTACCATTTAAGTGTTTCATTTAGTGTTAACAAAATGTTAATGAAATTAGTGTTTATTGTTTGAAGTAATTTTCATAATTTTCAAAAAATACTATTTGAAAATTATCAATACCTTTCTCCAAATACGTATCTTCAAATATTTAATTAGCTAAACCAACTATTAAAATTTTCAAATACATTTTCTTCCGATATTTATATGAATAGTTATATGCTAATTGCTAAATTAGAACAATTAGTTTCTGCCTAAATCATTATTTGATACCTGAACCATTATTTGCTATTTAAAGCACTAAATTTTATTAAGTGACCGAAATACCTTATTCTTCTTTTATAAGGATATTTCTTAAAAGTTGGAAGAACAAGGGTATTTCAGTCACTTAACCAAATTGATGACCGAAAAAACACCTAATAATTTCTAACAAAAAAAGTAAGGGTACCTCAAAATGAGTTTTGAAAAGTTGGGGTACTTGACAAACATTTCACTAAAAGTTAGGGTACCTCCAAGTAATTTTTTCTTGTGTTCATATTATTTTCTTTTTTAGGATTTTGTGTTTATTGTATATCCTATTAAAAATGCCCTTCAGTTTGCTTCATAGTAATACAAATTGCTAATGTGGAATCTGATTGTCTAGGAGGGTTTATAGGTAGTCAACCTTCCTTTAATGCACGGGAGTGGTTGAAAAGACAAGTCTGGTGGATCTAAAAAAAGGTTTTTGAAAATTGAAAAACAAAACCATTTCAGAAATTAATTGGGAAAACTGCTTGAGTAAGCAAATGAATGAGAGAATTAAATAAGGAGAAAGTAAACTTCATACATGTATGCTCCAAGCAATAAACAGTTAAGATAGTGCATTAGATGTGCTTAGAAAACACAAACACAAATAAAGCATAAGAGACAAACGGAAAAGTAAAAGCATTCCGACAACCTCTCACCTCTCATCAATCGGCTATCTTAACTCTAGCCCGGCAAATACTCCAATCAAGTGTCCCGTCCTCCACTGAGCTTGCATGCTTCAAATCGCTTCTAATAACCTCCCTCAAAGACTTCCCGAACCTCCCATGCTCACCGTAAAGTGGCGAAGTGTATTCTTCTCGCTTCTCCGAACAAGAGTATCTACTCTAAACATATTGCCAAACCATCTTCTAATCACCTCCCTCAGAGTTTATTTTCCTTACTGTTTATCCTCAATAGAGCCTATCCCTAACAGATCACGACACACGTCATTTCTAATCTTGTTGAACTTGGTAAACCTACAAATCGATAAGGTTATCCTCATTTTCACAACATTTAACATTTGACAATATAACCTTCTAAAAAGTTTTACTCTGTAGCAATAATAGTATTTTATGTATTTGTACTGCTTTCCGTAAAAAAAAGGTATTTATATTGACCTAAAAGATCTTATCGAATATTTTATGTAAGAGTTCTATACTTTTACATATTGTTTTGAATTATTATCCCTTATTAGAAAACATTACCTAATTTTCGTGGATTTTCTTTTAAAATTTTGGGTAAATTTGGCTCGTTTATTGGGCTCCATCTCAGGGGCAATGGCCAACAAGCTTTACAAGCTGGGGAGTCGAGTATCAAATTGTCGATAACAAGCATAACACATCAACCCCATAATTTTTATAAGAATTTCTATTTCTACCAAAATTTAAACCATAATTAGTGAGCAGGTTCGATGATGGGGTGAACTATGGAGAGGAATATATATTTGTAACAACACACATCCTTAATGCAATTTATTACACGCTCATGGAGCATGTGCTCTAAATATGGTTATTGTTCATTCTCAATAACATAATTGCTCACTCATACATATACCTGTTGTTCACTCTCAACAACATAATTGTTCACACATACCAACCCGTTGTTCACTCCGAATAACAGAATTGTTCACTAATACTTACCCGGAGTACATGCTCTAGGTGCATCGGAACATGTGCTCCAGATTCTACCATTGTTCGCCCATATATATTATGTAGTTCACTCTGATTATTATGATTATTCACTTTCAAATATCTGAAGTACATGCGCTCCAAGTACATATAATATATATTGCATCCGTAACACCCAACATTAGAAATCCAAAAAATCATTTGAATCATTCACACTTCCTAACCAAACCTTTTGAAGTCTTCCCCCCAAGTCTAGCACTTAGCTTAGGTGGACAAAGTAAAATTGCTAGCTACATGTACATGCACTCTAAGCAGTACCCTTTGTCATATTGCCACTAATGAAAACACTATGTGCTACCCTTTTGCCCCCTCCCTACCCACTCACTTTCTATATTTCCAAGGGAGTCTAGGAAGGGCCTTGGAACCCCTCCTCACTAACCTTCTATATTTCCAAATTGTAACCAAAATATCATTTATGCTTTTTACCAAATAAACTAGCGCTATATATCCCATGTGATGCACATGAAGATTATCAATTATTATATTAAACTATCGAGACTTAAGTGTTAAACTTTTTTTTTTTGATTTAAGTGTTAAACTTTTTTGATAAGGATATGTGTATTAAGCTAAGTAAAATTGAAATATTTATTTTCATATAAATAGATAATATATGAGAAAAAATTATGTTTTAGTTTAGTGAATTAGATATTATTATTAATATGATTAAAAAAATCAAGAATATGTGTTGTAGTTATGTCTTTGTCTTAAACACATATAATGAAGAATAATAGTAATTTTTATTTTACTTAATTTGAATAAACGCAAACAACTGTATAATTTGTTTTGATACCGAAAATCAATAAAAGGTATTAGGTAACCATCCAAGAAAAATAAGAGTAAAATGTGAATGTGCAAATGACGATGTCTCTACATTTTTCCATGAAGATTCATTTGAATATTTTTCCATGAAGATTCATTCATGTACTTATTGGTTGATAACTATTATTAATAGTAACTTATTTTATTAATTAACAACTATTAATATTTAACGCCTTTAGTGAATACATTACATAAATGTGCCAATGAAAATTTTCCTATTCAACAAAAAAGAGATTTTTTTATATGCATGACACATGACAATAACATATTCTATTTGTCTTGTTTTAATATACTTAATAGATGATATGAATATATTCTTTTAATAGATATGTAGAAGTTGGATAAGTAACGATAAATAAATTCGAGTAAATTTGGATAGTTTATATAGAAATAGGTAATGGTGTTTTTAAAAAGATAGAAAATTATAATATCTTTATAAAAAACAGAACCCAAGTCGAGCACCACCTCGCCCACATGGCACCACAAATGGTTAATCTTATTTAATCACAACCCAGGCTCAAGACCAAGGTGTATATATATCTCTTTGTATCAAAGACGTTAACATGGCAATATATATGTATATCTACCATCCTTATAAAAGAGGCTAAGGAAATTTTTGTCACAAATGTTGATTTCCATAAATATCCCTACTCATTTTTGAAAATTCCATTCCTACCCTTTTTTAAGCTTTCATTTAATCCAAAATCATTAATGCTTATTATTATTATTATTATTATTATTATTATTACTACTACCTATTATTATTATTATTATTATTATTATTATTATTATTGTTGTGGTTGTTGTTGTTGTCGTCGTTGTTGTTGTTAATCCAAAATCATTAATACCTATTATTATTGTTATTTATTACTACTATTACCTACTTATTTTATGATTTTATTGTTAATTTAATTTTTGTGACAGAGATTATATAATATACAAAAATAAATTTACAAAATAAATACAACATTTTTTTAGATTCATAAATGATACTTTGTATGTTATGTGATTTAATTTGATTACAAATGTTACTTAGCTAACTATCTATAGTACCAAAGTTGAACCATAAAACTTTGTTTTGACCTATTTGTGATATAGTTTCAATGTGTGTTATAAACCATTAGTCATATTAAATAACAATACTATATATTTATTTTAGGAAAGGTCCAAAATATTTGTTATATACCATTTAATTATATTTAATTAATTTAAAGTCTATTATATTTTTCCATAAACAAATAATTGACTATTGAATAAAATTTAATTTTAATTTTAAGTTAAATAAATTAAAATAAAAGTTTAACTTTTGTAACATCTAGGAAACTTTTATTCAATATCAGTATATTAGAAATTGCCGTTATGAGCATATTATTATATGTTAGGCAATGTGGATAGTCGAGGTGAATTATATACAAAATCTATTCACAAGTTAATACTTGTGATTGTGATTTAATTTGATTACTTTTGCTCTTTAGTAGTACTTATTCCTATATATAGACACTATAAATAAATAATGACCTTTCACAGTTTTCTAAGCTCATTATATACTAATGATTAATATTATTGGATTATAGGTTGGGGGCAACACTTCTTATTCTCTCATATAATGCTTCAGAAACATTTAAAGCTAATAATTATGTTTTAGTCCATTTTAAACTTGTGTTTATATGAAATATTATGTTAGAGAAAATCCAAATAAAATATTTATTTTGTATTAGTTATCATAATAATTTTATTTGGTTTATATGTTCATTAATTATATATTTTACATAAGCAAATAATTGACTAATAGAATCATATATATTAAAATTAAATTAAAATTTAAGTTTATGATAAAAAAAATCTATTTAATATTAAACTTTAAATTTTATATTTATAATTGTCGGGTTAACGCGTATGACACGCGTTGATCAGACTAGTATATATTATATATATATATATCATCCTGAGTTCACTTGTCATCCTGGTTGTAAAAATCTAAAAGTGAACCATCTTATGTTTGCGGATGACCTGATCATATTCTGTACAGCTTATTCTGGATCTTTAACATGTATTGCTGATATTATGGATCATTTTGCTGGTAGTTCTGGGCTTATGGCAAACCAGGGGAAATCACAAATTGTATTTGTTGGTTGTGAAAACAGCAACACTCAACAGCTAGCAAATATTATGGGGTTTTCTCAAGGTAATTTTCCTTTGAAATATCTTGGAGTGCCTATTACAACAGGAAGAATTGAGAAATTTGATTGCTTATGTTTAGTAGAGAAGATAACTGTAAATATTCGTTGTTTGGTCCTCAAGGCATCTCTCTTATGTTGCAAGAATCCAATTGGTGAATTCAGTCCTGTTAAGTATTGTGGGTTATTGGACTAACATTTTTGTCCTTCCTACTAATGTGATAGAGCAGGTTGTGAAAGTTTGTAGAAATTACATTTGGTCTGGAGATGTAACTTCACATCGTGTTCCTTTGGTGGACTGGGAAACTTTATGTACCCCTAAGAGATTTGGTGGTGTAGGTTTGAGGAATCCAAGACTTTGGAACATTGCCTAGATGGGAAAACTAGTCTGGAATGTGGCTAAGAAAAAATACTCTCTTTGGGTTCGCTGGTATCATGAGAAGTATATCAAAACCCATAATTGGTGGCACTATGATCCTCCTTCAACCAGCACATGGAGCTGGAAACAAGTGTGCAAAATTAAAGAGAAAATCAAATGGGGGGGGGGGATCATAGTGAGTGGAAATGGAGGGGTGAAAATAATGGTATATTTTCTGTCAAACTTTGCTATGAATGGTTGCTGCCTAATGCAATTAATTGGCCATGGGTTCGAATTATTTGGAATGGTATTTCCCCCCCTCGACATGTCTTTACTGCTTGGTCTGCTGCTCACAAAAAACTGCCTTTGGCTACTCATCTTGCTGCTCATGGAAGTGCTATTGATACTGTCTGCTGTCTTTGTGGCAATGGGGATGAATCAATTGATCATCTTCTGGTTAGTTGCCCCTTTACTCAGAAAGTTCTTGATTATTTTTGTGACAAGCTTGGCATCAGGAAGGGTTATAATCCTTTAGTGCACTAGATGCCAAACTGGAAGAACTTGAAGAGACCTAAGTTTATCAAATTGATTGCTGCTGCTGTTCTCACATCTACTATAGCTGTTGTGTGGGAGAACAGAAACTACAAGAGGTTTCCTATGGGTAAAAAGACAATGAATGAGGAAGAAGCCATAAAGAAGATTCAATATACTCTTATACATAGATTTTTGTTCCTTGCTAAAAGTTCTCCTAGATACGATAAGTGTATAGATTTGTTCTTGCATTAGGCTCTTTCTTGGTTCTGTTTGTAAGCTTGTGTCTCTCATTTTGGGAGTGTCTTTTTGGTAATGAAGAGTTATTTTCTATATATATATATATATATATATATATATATATATATATATATATATATATATATATATATATATAGGGAAATTGGATTCTAATAATCCATACTTTGTCAATTGGACAATAATAATCCCTACTTTCACTTTGTATTATGGTGATCCAAAAAAAATAAAGTTGATTTGAGTGGGACGCCGCCGAGTTGAGTGGTGGTGACTCGGTGGTTTTCTGACATGGCACATTAAAGTCAACCTGGTCAAACACATGGTCAAGGTGCCATGTCAGCAGTGGCAGACTTAGACTATGAAATTAGCGGTGTCCACTTAATAATATTTTGGATAATTTGACTGTTATGTTGAATTAGACACCCTTTATTATTATTTTTAGATCTTTTCTAGGGTGTACACTTAACCTAAATATACAACAACCTCCTAAAATATAATAGGTTGCTTAAATATTTTGTGGAACTTGGGGTGTTCGTGGACACCATTGGTGTCAAGGGAGATCCGCCCATGCCCATCTGGCTCCGGAGCCTTATCAGGATTCATCTGGAACACTGCTTTTGTAGCATCATTTGAGTGAAAGGGGGCATTGAGCATATCATCTACCAGGGATTGTGATAAAAAAACTTAGTCATGACACTGGAATGACAAGTTGAATCCTTACCATCTATATGGAACAATGCCTTAATAATGCAAGACGAACCTAACCATGATACATGAGGGCTGACAAGTTCAGAAACCATCCTGCCTCAAAATACTATTGATTCGATTATGGCGAATTGGCGATTCATCTGGCTGGAATGACGGAAAATATTATTTGGTCATCTAGTCTCCCTATGCTATCCAATGGAGTCTCGATATGCTCTTTTAGTAAATGTTAGCAGCTATTAGAGCATGCTTCGCATCACTGGAGGCTCCCATAATCTAGTAACAACTGCCATATCCTGGCCCACTTCTTGAATAGGAATTTGTGTCAGGATTCTTAGAGCGTTGTTAGCTGATCCGAGAACGATTAGGGAAGCAAGATTAAATACCCAAGTATAACAAATACCCTAGGGTTTAAGAAAACCCCAAATTAGAACTAAAAAACAAACCCTATTTTTAGGGTTTTGGGTTTTGAAGATGAACAACAAATACAACAAGAATTAAAAGGGATATGGACAATTGTAAGAGTAATCACTCACCCCAATTGAACTAAGATTTTCAATCACTTGCACAAGGATCTTCCACAAGCAAAGAGTCTTGAAACACCCAAGAATTCTCACAAAGAGTAGAGGAAGAACACCCACTCACAAAGAAGAGAAATCACCAAGCAATTTCCGCCCAAAGGATTAGCTTTCATTGATTAGGGTTTGAAAACCCATAATTACAAACTCTCCAAGTGAGAGGAATTTTGAGTCTAAATCTAAAAGCTTAAAAAACTAACTTTAATAGAGGGGAAACATGTATATATAAAGGAAGTGGGAAAGGAACAGCGAAAACGCGCGTCTGCTGGACAAAAGGAGGAGGCGCTGGTGGTGTCTTTTTGACGCTACTAGCGTCTCTTTATAACAAAGGAATACGGCGCTGCTGGGGGAGGCGCTAGTGGCGTCCATGAGACGCTGCCAGCGTTTCTAGGCAGCTTTTCCTGTCGACTTCTGACTCGCGTAACTTCTGCATCCGAACTTCATTTTAGGATTATAATATATCGATAGAAAGAGCTCGGTGTCTACTTTAAGCTCCCAAAATTTGAAGTCCATCGGAGTTGTATTGAAGGAGTTATGACCAATATACCGAAATTCCGCCCATGGCGAGGTATGGAAAGGTCCAGTCAGCATTCTTACTCCTAAATTTTACAGTTTAGAGAGACGAGTTCCAATTGATCGAAAATTTAAGAATCATTCGCTACCTGACCAAAGGTTTTAATGTGGAGAAACCCAAACCTCGAAAAAAAAACTCGTGAATGATGCACGATAAGAGAATTAAACAACTTTCATTCCCAGATATTTTAACAATATCTCCTGATTTATCTAGGGTACAACCGCAAGACTCAATACTCACGGTTAATGTCCCTCACACAACTCACTCAGAGGCACAAATATTATAAATTAATATCTTGTGGTACATATGATCTCTCACAATTGCATACAATAAGCCTTAACACCAACACCTTATTTATAGTAGAAGCTACAAGAGCATATGTAGGGTTATTAGGAACTTTCTTGGCTACCAAGCACCTCGATTAGTCGATAAGCAAAATTTGGGATCAAATCAAATTACGAATTGATCAAACAGAATAAATTCCCTACAACCACCTTTATGACACAACTCGTGTCAACCTTGATACAGTCCAAGTCAGCAGCGACATGGTCCATATCAGGCATGACGCGCTTCGTGTCACACTTCAGCTTCATTTTCCGGTCGTCTGACCCTCTATATGTCTGGTCTCGAGACTAGGTTCATCCCTCTTGCCTTCCAACGTGATTCAAACTTGGCCAAACTCATAATTTGGACTCCACATCATTCCGACACTGCTCACTTTTACTCGGACCATTCACTATTTTTCACCTACAGATAATGAATGGGAAAAGAATATCACCTCCGTCATTTTTCAAAAACTCAGAACCTTCCAATTCCTTTAATAGAATAAATATTATCTTTCAATCATTTTTGTTGTCCATCATGTTAAATGCATTCATTACATTTTAATGTATTTGTGCTGATTTCCACATCCCAAAAAATTATTTGTACTATATATAATCTTATATGATGTTAACTATGTGTAGTTTTTTTTTTCTTTTTAATGTTTTTGTATGTAATTCTTGTTTGCTTTTTTTTTCAACAGATACAAAAGACATCAAAATTTCATAAGTTTTTTGAGTTTGTCGTAATTACTCTCTTCGTTCATATTCATACATTGAGGGGACTAATTTATATCTAGATTCACTTAAACTTTTTGAATCTGTCAAAATTTCATTCGCATCCATGCATTGAAAGGATCTATCTATATCTGGATTCACTTAAACCTTGCATTGGCAAAATTATTTAGAGTCTATTGTTATTATGTATAAAAGACAATAAAGGTCCAAAACACACACACACACATATTTTGATATTTAGAACCTTCGAGGACCTCAACAGACTCAAGCTCAAGGACCTTAACGATTGGAACCGTTTTGATTGAAAATCAAAAATTGAATATTATTGGCATATAAGCTGTATATTTTAGAGTGATACTTTTCTAATTGTTTTGGCAGATTTGTTACCTCCTTCCATGATATCTAAATCAATATCTAAATCCAAAATTATGCTTACTAATTATTGGCATATCTCTCATGGAAGATATCCAACTATTTAAGGAAGGTTTGATTGCTGTAATCCCAGCAAATATCACGTGACCTCTTGATTCCAACAAGAAATCAATGAGAAACCGATTTTTTTGAAGATCTCCAACGACATCTTGCCAATTTAAGGCTTCTTCCAACTCTTACAAAGTCCAACGTTCACCTCACCTTTTAGGTATAAAATGAGGATGAAGATAGAGAAAAAAGTGAGGGAAACACTCCACTCCACAACAGAGGCGCATTGTAATTTCACATCCATTAGTCTCTTGTGTTATAAGGTTCTCGGTTTGAAAATATACTTATGTAATGAGACTTGTATTAAATGAGTTGGGAAACTCACTTAGGTAGCTAAGTGTTGTTAATGCTTAATGAATTGTAGATCAAGGGTGTTGCCTTGATTGAGTTGTACATTAAGAGAGACGTGTCTCCTTGATTGAGTATTTTGTAAGCTTGCCTTGGTGATACTCAAGGCAGCAGAGTGTGAAGACCTCATAGTATTTCTTAAGTGAAAAAGAAGTGAAGTGGTTCAAAATCCTAAGTGAAGATAAGCTTAGATCCGATCACGTTGCCTTGTTTGGAAGGGTGAACATCGGCTAAATTCATGTGTATTATCTTCTTTAACTTTCGTCACTTACATTTCATGTTTATACCTTAATTATCCTTGGGTATACCAAAAACCTTGACTGATTTGTGTGCTAAGTTTTGTAACCTTGACCCAATTTCAACCAACCGCTTCAATCAACCCTCTTCTAGGGTTATATATATGTATATATATATATATATATATATATATATATATATATATATATATATATAGATAAAGGAAAATTGGATTCTAATAATTCCTACTTTCACAAATTGGATAGCAATAATTCCTACTATCAATTTGTATTCTGGTGGTTCAAAAATAAATAAAATTGTATTCTAGTGGAACGCCACCGAGTCAAGTACGTAGCAGTGACTCGGTGGTTTGCTGAAGTGTACTGGTGAAAGTGTGTTTGACCAAGAAATAATTTTTTTTTTTTGTTGTATTCTAGTAGTCTCATTTAAATTGCTATTGTATTCTAGTAGTCCGACATACTTATTGTATTTTGGTGGTCCCATTTTGTAGTTGATTATCTCAAATTCTTGGTCATATACACTCTCGCCGGTACACGTTAGCAAACCACCGAGTCACCGCCACTTGACTTGGTGGCGTCCCACTAGAATACAATTTTATTTATTTTGAAACCACTAGAATCCAAATTGATAGTAGGGATTATTGTTGTCCAATTCGTGAAAGTATGAATTATTAGAATCCAATTTTCCTATATAGGGAAATTGGATTCTAATAATCCCTACTTTTGTAAATTGGATGGCAATAATCCCTACTTTCAATTTGTATTCTGGTGGTCCAAAACAAAATAAAATTGTATTGTAGTGGTACCAAATCCATCACCACATTCTTTTTATTTTTTTCATGCCTACCCCATATTGTTTTTGTTTTTTTTGTTCCTGCCCCCAGATATTATTTTTTTGAGATTCCGAACAATTATTGTGATTTTTTAAAAGGAATAAAATCGAAAGAATCATAAAAAATTGAAAACAAATTGAAAAAAATTGGGAGAAATGTTGTAAATTCATTAAAAATCGTGGTAAAGTGTTATACAAAGTTTTGATTCAAATGCAACACAAAATCTATGATATTTATAATATGGAAATTGGATTCTAATAATCCCTACTATCACAAATTGTATGGCAATAATCCCTACTATCATTTTGGATTCTGGTGGTCCAAAAAAAAATAAAATTGTATTGCAGTGGTACCAAATTCATCACCACATTCTTTTTATTTTTTCCATGTCTACCCCATATTGTTTTTGTTTTTTTGGTTCCTACCCCTAGATAGGTAACGAAGTGTAGTTACTAAAATATTTTTTAAATTATTTTATTGAGATTCTGAACAATTATTATGATTTTTTAAAAGGAAGAAAATTGAAAAAATCATAAAAAATTCAAAAAAAATTCAAAAAAATTGGGAGAAAGGCTGTAAATTCATTAAAAATCGTGGTAAACTGTTATACAAAGTTTTGAATCAAATGCAACAAAAAATCTATGATATTTAGCGTATACACTCGATTTTGTCCCACTACAATACAATTTTATTTTTTTTTGGACCACCAGAATCCAAACTGATAGTAGGGATTATTGCCATACAATTTGTGATAGTAGGGATTATTAGAATCCAATATCCCTATATATATATATATATATATATATATATATATATACATAAATATATATATATATATATATATATATATATATAACAAAAAAGCTAATCCCACAGAAATTTAGCCTCCAAAACTCCACAGAAATTCAGCCACCAAAACTGTACAGAATGTACAGTCAGCCGTTTTTTTTTTGATAATTAGCGGGTTTAACCCATTTTATTAGAAAGGTGCTCATAAGAACAAATGAGACATACAATGGAATAAGTCCATGACCACACACTAAAATCCAGTGAAGCTGCTGAAATTAAATAACCAACAAAGAGCCAATGGCACCAAAAGCCTTTACAACCTGAATTGCATTTTCCCAAACAGGAGAGCAACACCATCGGTAGCATGGCACAATAGTACCAGCAATAGACAACCTGACACACCCAACCTTTCCCTTGAAGTTGGCCATCACTCTTTCCAAAAAGTCTTCCTCTATTTGCCTTTCCCTCTATTCACCTACAAAGGATTTGCTATAAGGTTTGTCTTGTGCTTTCTTTTGTCTTTTCTATCCAACCCTTGCCTGACACCATCAATCAATGCAACCTACAAGCAAAACTATTTTACAGGATACACAAATGTTAGCTCCTTCTCGCCTAAAGTTAGGGGTGAGGCAGCATCCGGACCGCTTTGAGCCGGAGCTGCACTACCCGGAGTTTTTCGAGGTAGAGGAGACAGGAGTGAATGGGTTTGGTCCTGTGATTAACATTTCCTCGGAGGAGAGAGGAGAAACGAGCTTTGCTGGGGGAAGAAGAAGAGGACGTCAGGAGGAGCATAGAAGGGAAGGGAATATGGGAGAACGTATGGTGCGGAGGAGGGGGGTGCCAGATGGGGGTCAAGGGGAGAGGGAGGAAGATAGGGGCTCCATGATGGAGGTTGACAATAGGATGGGTGGTGATGTCCCCCTTCACGAGGGCGAAGGGAATGTTCAAAGCGACACGGAGCCTGTGGAAGACTCTGAGGCAACTGAGGAGGATAGAGAGGGTGGAGAGGAAGGAGATGACGAAGGAGAAAATGAAGAGGATGATGATGACAATGATTCTAGGGATAGTGGAGAGGATGGTGACAATGATGAGGGAGGAATGGGAGGAGCTGAAGGGACTGGAGGGGGAGTAGGGGAGGATGCTGATGGTGCTGCACATGAAGGGGACTCAGGTGGCCGTGAAACTCAAGCCAATGGCGATCTTAGTAGTCCTGGGCAAGGGAGCCCTGGGTTGGGATACTCCCAAAGAGAGATTTTCTTGAATGACTGCATGGAGGAAATGCATAGAACCATGCATCTACGTCAATTGGGTTGCTCGAGAAGGGACTTCCAAACAAGTGGGGGCCCAGCATCTACCAACTTGCATGTGCTCCCAACATGAGCTTTCTCTCCTACGGGGTCTCCAGAGGACCAAGGAGAAATTATTCGTGCGACTATCCGACGTCTCAACTCTGTGGGACCCGACCAAGGTAATGCTCCTGAGGGCAATTCTGTAATCTCATTTGATAATAAGGTCACGTATTCCCCCCTCCTTTATTTCTTCTTTTTTTTTTCGGTCTGAGGAGGGGAGGAATTATGTTGAAAGGGGTCCTGTTCTGGATTCTAGGGAAGTCTTGTCGGATTTGGGAGGTCTTGAGTCACCATATTTATTAGGACCTGTTTTTGCTAATCCGCTCATCCCGTTGAATAGAATGGGGGGAAGGGCATCTGGTGTTTTTGAAAGTGGGGAGTCTAGTTCTCATCAAGTTTTCAGCCCAGAAGAGCGTGGGGTGCAACTGGGGGGTGCACAAGTCGAGTTTGGGAATTTGCAGGAGCAGACTAGTGGGTTTGCAGAGGGACCTTGGTTTGAATATACACCTAACGGGTCGGTGTCTGAGGATACTTTATCTATGGGAGGGGGGATGGAGCAGGGAGTGGTGGAAGATAATTTTTCCTGGCCTCCTGTGCTTGATAAGGAGGGGAGGGACAAAAGTAGCCTTGAAAGTGGTTGTGAGGAAACCTTTGTTGGCCTTGTCAAAGTGGTACGGTTCTCAAAATCTAATTCCTCCAAATCTAGTTCATTGGATTCGACTGTGGGTAGGGTGGATGTTCCTTCAAAGAAAAGGCAGCGACAGGTTCGGAGTGAAGAGGTTGGTGGACAAGATCAAGGGGATGAAGCTTCCTCGACTTTTGCTGAAGAAGTCAGGGAGGCAAGATTGAAAAAACAAAAGCGGGACCAGATGGTGAACATTTTGCAGAAGGAGTTCGAGACCTTTTTGAAGATGGATGACCTAAAGAGGGGCAGGGAGTGGTTTGAATTCTTGTCTGATAGGGTGTCGGAAGCAGCCCAGGAAATGCTTCCTCGGTCTCCATGATAGCAGCAGCTTGGAATTGCAGAGGCTTGGGGCAGGCGGACCTCTCTGTAATTCCTTATATCCGCTGGGTTTCCAGTTTTTTAAAGTTGGATGTCCTATGTTTATTTGAAACTAAGCAGTCAGTTGATGTTGCTATGGTGTCTGTCAAGAAGATGGGTTTCCATTTTATAGCAGGGGTAGATTCTGATGGGTTATCGGGGGGGATGATTGTGGGTTGGAAGAATGATTCGGTTGTTTCAGTGGCTGTCTGTGACACCAACTTTGTAATTGTTCAAGTTAGTGGATTGGCTTTTCCTTTGTGGTATATTGTTTTTGTATATGGCTGTCCCTATGTGCAAGGCAGGCAGGCTGTTTGGGACAAAATGGCTGGCGCCATTAAAATGTTACAGGGACCCTATGTGGTCATGGGGGACTTCAACCAAGTTGAGGACTTATCCCAAAAAGCAGGGGGCTCCCTGAAAATTAGGGGGCACTCACAATTTAGTGCTTGGAGGGAGAGTTTTGGTCTGTTGGAGGTTCCGTTCACTAGATCCTCGTTCACTTGGACAAATAACAGGGAGGGGGAGGACTGCATTTGGGAGAGGCTGGATAGAGCCTATGCTACGGAGGAATGGATAGATGCGTTTGACTGTGCCTTCGTGCAAAATTTCCCTATTTTGTTCTCAGATCACTCTCTTATTGCTTTGCATGTGAAGAATCACGCTGTACTTAAAAGGAATTCTTTCAGATTAGACCCTTGGGTTTTGAAGCTTCAAAGTTTTATGGAGGGACTCCTTCTTATTCTAAAGTCCTTACCTAGTGGAGGGTGTGCATCCTATCGGTGTGTGAAATGGTTAAGCCTAGTGAGGCAGATGGGGAAGTGCCTGGTCTTGGAGTGCAAAAACAAGAGAATGGAAGTGGTGCAAACTGCATTACAGGAGCTCCAAGAGAGTCAGGAGTTTTTAGCAAAGTTTGGGATGAGTAAATCGGCTTTTGCTCAGGCGTTCAACAAGGAGCAAAATATGGTGGCCTTAGTGAACCGAGTCCAAGATTTTTGGAGGCACAAGAGTAAAATTCAGTAGGCTGGACTGGGGGATTAATGCACTTCTTTTTTCTTTGGCCAGTTTAAAAGGCGACAGGCTTACAATAGAATTAATAACCTGCAGCTAAGAAATGGGCTCATTACTTTTGACGAGGCCCAAATTTTAGCCGTTTTTGAGGATGAATTCTCTCGGCTTTTCTGCCCCCAAGAAGTGATGTCGGGCCTTAGGCGCAGGTATGTGAGCCAAGTGGTTGGCAATATCACTAAATCCCTTTCAGAAGTGGAAGTCCAAACCCTGTTGAAGCCTTTCCAGAGGAGTGATGTAGAGTGGGTTGTTAGACACCTAAAATCAGGGAAGAGCCCTGGGCCAGATGGTATTCCTCCGGAGTTCTTCAAACATTACTGGGAGATCATTGGTAACCAGGTGGTCGAAACGGTTCTGGAAGCTGTCAATGAAGGGAAGTTCGTCGGGGAGATTAACAACACAAACTTATTTATCCTCAAGAAAAAGCCAGAGGCGCAACAGGTTAGTGATTTTCGACCGATTAGCCTGTGTAACGTGCTGTATAGAATAATTGCTAAATGTCTAGTGGATAGATTGAGGTTGGTTATCAGCTCCTTAGTGTCAGAATCTCAGTCGACCTTCGTTCCTGGCCGTCTCAAAGAGGATAATATTCTTGTGGTTCATGAAATTCTCCACTTCTTGGCTAATAGAAGGCGAGGCAAACAGTTCGCAGCTTTGAAAGTGGATATGAGCAAGGCGTATGATAGGATCCAATGGGAATTTTTGGAAGCGGTGCTCCGAAAAATGAATTTCCCAGAGAAATGGATCCGATTGTTGATGAGGTGCGTGACAACTGTTCGATACTCGGTGTTAGTAAATGGTGTTCAATCGAAAACGATACTACCTTTAGCAGGGTTAAGACAAGGAGATCCCTTATCCCCCTACCTGTTTATCCTGTGTATGGAAGCTTTATCGGCAATTATTACCGAGGAAGGTCGGAAAGGTACTATGCAGGGGGTTTCAGTTGCGAGGGGAGCGCCTACAGTGACTCACTTGTTTTTTGTGGATGACGCTTTATTCTTTACAGAGTTGGAAGCGGGTTCTTGTTTGGCGTTGAAGACCTCTATTGACAGGTATAGTCAAGCTTCTGGGCAGGTTATCAATCTTAGTAAGTCGTCCATTTGTTTCTCAAAAGGAGCTCCCACAGAGGACAAAGAGGGAATGAAAATCGTCTTTGGGTATC
This sequence comes from Portulaca oleracea, assembly GCA_029582165.1. NCBI lineage: Eukaryota > Viridiplantae > Streptophyta > Magnoliopsida > Caryophyllales > Portulacaceae > Portulaca > Portulaca oleracea. The sequence goes on along the minus strand of CM055872.1, from coordinate 40,423,940 downwards.
CGGAGGGGGGCTTTTTTCAGACTTATCTGGGGGTACCAACGAGATTGAAGCGCAACCGAACTGATCAATTTGGTTTTATGATTGAAGAAGTTAAGAAATGACTGGATAGTTGGAAATTTAAAATGTTGTCTATGGCAGGGAAGATTGTGCTTATAAATGCTGTTTCGGTTGCCCTTCACCAGCATATCCTGAGTGTGTACTTAATCCTAAATAATGCCGCTGAGAAGATCAATGCCTGTATTGTGAGTTTCCTATGGGGAAAGACTGATGGTTCAAGATCAGTTCACTGGAAGAACATGGAAACTGTGTTCACGCCTAAGGGAGCGGGGGACTGGGCATTCGCCATGTAGGGGTTTATAATAAAGCGTTGGTGTTAAAGCATGTTTGGCGGGTTTACTCTCACCAAGATCTGCTTATCTCAAAAATTTGGAAGGCAAAGTATGGGTCTTCATCACCAATTGAGAAGGATCTGGAGTACGAGGCTCCTGCTGGATGCTCAAGTACCTGGAGGGGGTTAACTAAAGTCGTCAGTAGGGTGCGAGATAAGTTCAGGTGGAGTGTGGGAAAAGGTAACAGGATCTTGATTATGGATAATAGGTGGGTGCTGGGGGGACATTTTCAAGTGCTAGAGGAACACCAAGATCGTCTTCAACATCTCAAAGTGGACTCATTGGTAGTTACAAAAGAGGGGGGTCGGGTAGAGTGGAGATGGGATTTGATTAGACAAATTTTTACGAGGCAAACTATTGAGGGCATAGAGCAAGTCTATCCTCCACAACAGGGGAGTGAGGATGTCCTAGTGTGGTCGGGGCCTTCAGCTGCCAAGTACACTGTCAAGGATGGGTATTTTACCCTCTTGCAGAAAGAAGGGGGGGTAAAGGTGCCTACTGAGTTGGACAAAAAATGCTGGAGGAAATTATGGTCCGCTAAAATGCCAGCTAAATGGAAGCAATTCATGTGGAGGTGTGCTGTGGATGCGCTGCCTACGGGGGTTAATAGGGTCAAGAGAAAGTTCTCAGAAGATACGGCTTGTTGGTGTGGGGCGGAGAGGAAAGATATTGATCACTTGTTTCGAAGTTGCTCTCTAGCAATGCATATGTGGAGAGGGAGTGAGTTGGGGATATGTTCGGAGGTCAATCCCTACGTTGGTTGGTGGGAATGGCTGAGAGGGTGGATCTTGTTGTTGTTTAAGACAAAAGAGGATGAGGGAGGACAGCTGAGAGACTTTGTGGCTACAATGTGGGCAATTTGGAAAATGAGAAATGCAGTTTGTATTTGGAAGGAAAGTTTTTCTCAATTGTTATTGGAAGGTATGATTAAGAAGGTGAAGCAGGAAGTCCGGTTATGGTGGGAGGGGAAGGGGAATGAGGAAAGGGGTAAGCTGAAGGCTGGGAAGCAATGAGGCGTGTTAAAAGGGGAGCTGAGATGGGGAGATGAAGACAGTATGTTTGACACTGGAGCTTTTGTGGTGGATGGGGCATGGTGTAAGAAGTCAAGGATAGGGGTTGCGGCATGGGTCTATATGGTGCACGGGTGACAATGGGGGCATGGAGTTAAGAAGGGTAGAGGGGCTTCAAGTGTTTTTTGTGAGCTTCTGGGTATTCGGATGGCGTTGGAAGAGGCGAAGGAGAAGTGCATCGGTTGTATGATCCGGGCGGATTCGACGATGTGATTGATTGTTTGACAAAACCTAATGGAGCTCCGATTGAGTGCCGAGCCCTAGCTCTCGATTGCATCAATGCAATGAAGATATTCCAAGCAGGGAGAATTCAGAAAGTTACGAGGCACCTTGTTCATCCGGCGCATCGTATGGCTAAGAGGGCTAGCCGTTCTCTCGGATCTATTGTGTAGTTTGGTGTCTTGTTTGTGTGCTTGCTTTGTTTTGTTTGTTGTATGTTTGTTGTTGGTCTCCTTTGGAAAAAAAAAATGCTACCTCCTTTTCTCAATTTTCTTTATTGTTTGCTTTGTCTTGTCGCTATCAAAAGTACTTAAGCTTCTTTCAACAAAGCTATCTATATCCTTTTCTCCAATCTCTTGTTTTGCTTTTGAGAACACAACCATGTGGGTACCAATGCAAGTGGACAGTTAGCCTTCAAAAAATTGAATTTCTATGGATCCACACACTTCATGCAGTAGCAAAGATAGCTTCCATCTACATTGCATTGCATCAAAGATAGAATCTACACACCTTCAGCCCTTCTTCCAACCAAATGCCAATAAAACCTCCTGCACCTTCCACAGTAGGCAATTACAGCAAATATAAATGCATATTCCCCTGCCACTGCATTGCCTCTCTATCTCCACCTCTATAAGCCATTAAACTTTGACAGTTTGACCTCAATTAACTCCATACAAACTATGCTCTCTTTGCTTATCAACGTTTTGATCCTTTTGTTCTTCAACTCCAACCCCACCTCTCTCACACTCATACTCGACTCTTTATAGTCGGGCCTTCTTCTTTTTGTTTTTCTTTGACTTCCTCTCATGTCGAATCTCTTCTGCAAAAATCTCAGTAGTTGCTTCAACACTTCCAAGGAATTTCACTCCAATGATGTTAGTAAACTCCATAGCTTCCTGAGCACTTTCTTCTGTTCCTCTTGATTCAAAGGAACTTTCTTGGATGGTTTCTGTCTCCTGGACCTTCTCTTCAGATTCCTTTGCACCAGTTTCTTGGACCACCTCATCATTTGTTGCTGCACCATTCACATTTTCAAAACCCGGTGGTTTTGATATGTCAGAGTTGTTCTCATTCCCCATATCATCGTGTCCTCCCTATGACTTCCAAGATGCATCTTCAAACTCATTTCCAACGTTGTTGGATACTCTAAGAGTCTCTCCTTGGGTGCTGAGCCTCTGTGATATTATTCTCATCTCATTTGAAAGGCCATCATCATCTCCTTGCAATGATTTTGTATTGGTACTTTCATTTGTGTCAGTCGTTAAATTTTATTTCTAATTAATACTAATTACATTACAAATAACTTGGTTAAAATTTATGTTCTTCTGCTACTCAGTCTATGAGGCATATCTCTGCTTACGCTTCGTAATAAATTTCATTTCCACTTCCTTTTTCCAATTCAATCCATCTATCTCCCTCCTCGATCTCATCCTTGGCGAGTTGTAGAAAACCAGGATGAAAAATGAAAGTATTCCATCCCCTCTCAACACCAGCTGCCATGACTTGCTTGTTGTCACTCCATATCCACACCAACTTGGATTCTCCATGGTTGGTGTTCAAAGACTCCATCTTTGTACAACAACTTGGACGAAAACTGGTCGCCCTCAACTTATGGTTTCTGGGTTCAGTGCCAAGATACAAAGAGTTGCATTTCCGAATTTCAAATTGGCTAAGTTTCCATTTTCCTAAGAACCAAATTCAGAAATTTGAATTAAAAAGAGTAAACAATTTTGGGAATGTTGAATGAATTAAGTGGGGAGCCTAATTAACCACCAGATAGAGGATGGGCAAGTGGACGAGAAAGAGCATTTGCACACAACACTAAGGCTAACGCAATTTGGGATGCTATTCAGTCACGTTGTATCAATTCAATCGGAATTCAGGCTACTATTGGGTTCATTGTATTCTTCCTTTTACCGCCATTGCATTTGAGATAGTTGTGTAGTGTTTGATGGGTATGGGCAAGTTTGTCTTGGCAGTTTTCTGGGTGTTTTCAAGGTGGAGATGAGTGATATTGTGTGTGTTGGGGGGGGGGGGGAGGGGGTTTGGGCAACTGGATTTGGGGGAAACCGCATTTACTGAGACCGGATCGATCTGATTTTTACTGGTTTGATAAAAAAATAAGGAACTGAGAAGGAACCTAAGATGAGATTCATATCAGTAGGAACGATGCACTCATCCAATCAAATTCACGACGTTTCCTTCTCAGCTCGATTTTCATGGTCATTCAACCGGGAGGACAGAGCAGGGTATGAGTGAAGAGATCTGTGTGAAAGACAAAGAGGAGCAGGTAGAAAGAAATAAGAGTTGTTCAATCTTTTGTGAGAGGAAGTCAGGAAGATGATTCTCACAGCTAATTTATTTTTCCTTTTCTATAAATCATTTTTTATAAAAAAATTACACATAGATTCTGTGGCTTCGGTGACTTACATTCGGTGTAAATAGACTTTTTGTATATGCTAATCCTAATATATATCTTTGCAGATTGTGCCTTGTTAAATAATGATTGAAGTTTCCAAAGAAGCAAAGATAGAATATCAAAGTGAATATGGAAAGGATCAAAGATCAATCAACAAAGGAAATAATCAAGAGGAGACTGTTGCTGATTGAAGACATCGACTATAAATAACTTCAACAGCTCCTTGTGCAAATTAGTCGATTCCAAGCAAGTAATCGAGTGTAGGAAATCTCGTGAGGTTTCTGAGTGTAGCCAATGAGTCCTTGGTGAGAAATATAGCCAGTAAGGTACTTCTGGTGAGGTGTAACCAAGGTTCTTGGTGAGTTATGTAGGCAAATATGTTGGTGAGGTGTTGTGTAGCAAAACCTTGAAGCACTAAGGCTTTGCGAGTTTGATATCTATTGTAATCCGTCATGTTCTTCTTTGCCTCATCTGTGAGGCCCCTCTTCTCTGTCTCGTCTGTGAGGCCCCTCCTCTTTGCCTTATCTGTGAGGCCCCTCATCACAAGCCTCGTCTGTGAGGCTCCAGTGGCGAATCTCGGTTTACATCATTATGTGATCAAGGACTTCACTGTCTTGATTCTGCTGAGTTCCCTAACATCCTCTATTTCTATTGTACCTCAAGCTTATCTAATAAAGAAGTATTATTCTGTTCAATCAAATGCTATTAACATCCTTGTGTTTATAAATGCAGAACTCAGTAACAAACCTATGTGTTTATAAGTGCAGAACTCTGTAACAAACCTATTCACCTCCCCCCCTCTCAAGGGATAGTTCAATACAATTTCCCCCCACTAATTTAACTTTGGGTGTATTGGTGTAAAAGAAAATTATTTTCTAGCAAAATGATTTTCCTTGTAAAATGAATTTCTTAGAAGATGAATTTTCATTTAATACTTTTCTGGAAAATAATTTCATCTATTTTACAATAATAAGACAAAGATTAAATGAAAATTTGTGATGGTACAGTTCACAAGGAGGGTGATGGTACAGTTCACAAAGATTAAATGAAAATTTCTTAGACAAAGATTTTCCTTGCTGCGTTTTCAGAGGAGGGTGATGGTACAGTTCACAAGGAGTTAATGATCGCGCAAAAAGGAGTTGTGCCAAATGCAGAGAATGTCCAAGAAATGGTTGAGGAAATACAAAATGACAGCTGCAACAGTTGTGTGGGGAAGGGAAATAGTATTGAAGTCTCTCCACCACCTGGATTTGAAAGAGGAATACAAGGGAGAAATTCAACAGGCACGGTTGTAGAGGAAACAAATTTGGAGAATAGTGACCAAATTAATTCATATGAATCAAGGGACACTGAGGAGAGTGCACAAGAGGCTCTTGATTTTACTTCAATCATCGGAGTAAAATTCAAAGGAAGAATCCAAGATACAGTGAAGATGTTAGCTGAGGATATCAGGATGGAAAAATCGACTAAGAGAAGCAAGAGGAAGAAGAAAACCACACAATGAAGAGAGAATCTTGGTTGACACCATAGAAATGCAGTCATATTTGAGCAGCAACTGATGGACATGAAATTGGTAAATGGAAGATGGGTATATGGAGTGAAGCACAGAAAGGTGGCAGCAGCTAGCTAGTGGATTTTGGATGGTTGTCTTTGGTGGTGGTAATGACACAGGTACACAACAGAAATTTGGTTGTTGGTTGGTGTAGAAGTCATCATGAGCATCATCAAGTGGGGGGGGGGGGGGGGTGGGTTGGATTCTGGGCAAAAATAGGGAGGAGGAGGTTGCATACATAGCTGATTTTAACAAGTATTACAATGCTTTATCCATGAATATGAAGCAATAAGTGTGAAGTAAAATTGCGAGAGGTCAAAATGAGCATCAAATGGAGAGTTGGGTTTTGGACTAAAACTTGGAAGGCAGATGATGTTACACATTCTGCAGAAATTATATCGCAAAACTTTCATAGCCTCACTAGACTATATCAATGGAAGAAGCAGAGTTGGGCAGAAGTGTGATGAAGAGAGAAATGGGATGCTGAATGGATAGGAAAGGTTACAAAGTGGTACTTTTTAGAGCATTATAGAAAGGTAGTAGTGATCGGGTACAACTTGCAACAAGATTGATGGTGACTCATCAGTGAATTTTTGTATTAGAGGAGGGTGTGTCTTCTTTTTCTTGGCTTTGCTTTCTATCTCATGATGTGGCGGACTGGTGGGAGCTATGCTTTCTATCTCATGAAACAAGTAACATTACATTTTTTCAACATCACAATTAATAATAAGATGGTTAATACTCCCTCGTTTTCCCAATCAGTGTCATATTTGAGTTTTGGGAAAATTTTAAAAAATAGTATTAAAAATGATAATTGTATTGGAAATAATAAAAGTAATCGATAAATTTCTATTTTGATTATATATTCGTACTGGGAATGATAAAAATAAGAAGTAAATTTAGAAAATTGTTATTAATATTATATTAGAATGGTAAAGTGATAAATATTATAGAAATAAAAATATTAGCTAAAGTGACAGATATTGAGAAATGGAGGGAGTAATCACCTTTATTTAATGCATTTATCATTTTTATAATATAATAGAAATAAATACTATCTCTATTTCAAAATGTCTGTCATTTGACTAAATTTTTACTATTGATTATTCACAAATTACAATGACTTACAATATGAAATTACCGTCATTGGAAAGATACCTTAATAAAATTACAATGATGGTAATTTCATATCGTAACTCATTGTGATTTGTGAATACTCAACTGTCAAAATTTTGTCAAATGATAAACATTTTGGAATAAAGGTAGTAATTGAAATAACTATACTGTATATCACCAGCTGTCATACTTCCATTTCGCTGCATGATAGTTTAATTTTAAGGTATTTGTGCATATTAGAATATACTACTTCCATTTTGTTTTATCTGTCGCCTAGAAAATTGTGGCAAAAACTTTGACCGTTAATATCTTAATTTATATAATGATTCATCATACAAAATTGATATCATTAGATTCGTAATAAAAGATACTATTAAAAAAGTATAATATTATATTTTTCTATAAAAGTTTTATATTAGAAATTATGATTAAAAATTGGAACTGAAAACCGTAAATGACAGATAAAAAAGAACGGAGCAAGTATAACATATGAGGGTATATTTCCTTGGAGTTAGATATATTATTTTGAATTGCTCGGCCATTTTTACCTTAAAAACAAGCAACATTACACCTAATTATTATTATATTGAAAGTAACAAAATACCATTAGCAATACTAAACTAATCTTTAACAAATGTAAACTGAGCCTTATTTTAGTTATCTAATTTTCTAATTCTTCTTTTCATATTTTGCATAATGAATGATCATTTAATTAATTATATCACACACACATATATATATAATTCTACAATGTATTGGAAGCGTCTTCTGGGAATTCGTGATGAGTTATTTGAACTTTTTATGAAGCTAAATGAGGAGAGGTACCAATATTCGATTCAACAGGGGTTTCTATTTCTAAAGAATCATAATGAGAGTGTTCCATAACATTCTCTTGTGTGGTATAAATGGAGTATCCCCAAATTCGCTTTCATCTTCTAGATGCTTATGCTGAGATGATTGGTAACTCAAGATAGAATCCAAATCTTTGGTATTCCTTGGGTTAACCTTTGTTGTTTATGTGGTAAGGATTTAGAATCCAATGACCATCTCTTCTTCAAATGCTCCTTCTCTATCCTAGGTGCTTCTGCTGTCTTCTCTACTTTCTTTCTTTTTCGAATTGATTTGGAAGAGTGGAGGGATTGGCTTGTTACCCGGTCACAGTACAAGCCCAAGCTTGCTTTGATTACTTCGGGCATCTTTTATCATATCTGGCATGAGAGGAATAGTCGTCTTCATAACAACCAGTCTATGGAGGACTTGGTTTTGACTAATATTATTTGCAGTGATGTAAAGCTAAGATTATCTTAGTCTTTTGTTTTGATTCTTTTATTGGTGGTGTCTGTTTTGGGTTGTTTGCTTTCGTGCTCAGTGTTGTATTTTGGGATTCTCAATTTTATTAATGGAATTACTATCCGTTTTTCCAAAAAAAGAAAATTATTATTCTAAAAACCTTAAATGTCCTTGAAACCTATTATCGCTTTATACAAACTTTACACGAGAGAGATATACGTATTCTAGGAACCTCACATATCCTCGAAACCCATTTATTTGAGACCCAATCATGCCCATTATTCTAACCAAAACTTTCTAAGTCATCCACAAGTCAAGCACTTTTGGTCATAATCTTACTAAGAAAAGCACATGCACTCCCTTTTCACCCTCCCACCACACCACCCGGCCCCCAAAACTGGTGTCGTCAAAATTATTTGATCCGGAATCTATTCTACCCAAACAAATTCATGCACGCTCATAATTTTTTTTTAAAACTGAACTTAATTGAATATTCACGTACAATATTTTTATTTTTCATATTGTTTGAGCTCGATTTTAATATAAATTTAGGTCCATTCAAAAAAATTACAAACATCAATTTCGCATATAAAATTTAACATTAACCAATTTAAACAGTCCAAACTTGAACCGGACCAGAAATTTTGTGAGCTATGGTAGACCCCACTTACCCCTCCCCCTCTTGTATTTATGATGGGACCAAGGAAGGCCATAGGGATCCCTCCTTATCTTCCTCAACTACTAAACTTCTACGATAGTAACCAAAAGTAGACATCAAAATCTCAAAGCAAACACCAAAAATGGACCACCACCACCACAACAACGACAACAACATACCACCACCACCGCCACCGCACCCGGTCGATCCTAACCAAAGCCTAAGCTTGAGACCGAACCTCAACCAAACCGGCTTGCACTCTTCCTCCTCAACAACACGATCATCCACCACCTCATCACCACCATCCACCACCATCACTATGAACGCCTCCCACTACCAAATGCTCACCACAGGCCACATCCCCGCCTTAACAGCCGCCGTTTCCGACGAAAACCTCCAACTCTTCGACATAGCCGCCGAGTTCGACAACAGTTCCGTCCTCCACATAGCCGCCATGGCCGGACAAGTTGGTCTCATCGACTTCCTCGTCGACCACTTCAACAACAGCCGCCATGTCTACATCCTCCTTCGCCCGAACTCGAACGGGGACCTCCCCATCCACGTGGCGGCCCGAGCCGGCAAGACATGCGCCGCCAGAAAGCTGGTCGAGAAGTGTTCCGATTCGTCGCTGTGCTGTCGGATGTTGGAGGCTGTGAACGAGGACGAGAACACGGCGTTGCACGTGGCGTTGGAGAATCAGCAGGAAGAGATGGCGGAGGTGCTGTTTGGGAAGTGTCCGCATAGTTTCTACCGGTTGAACAGACAGGGTTTGTGTCCGCTGTATCTCGCTATCAAAGCCGGGTTCAAGAAACTTGCGGAAAGTATGATTATGGCGGAGGTTGAGGATCGAAGTTATGTGAGGGAGCAGTTGGAGAGAGGGGGAGTTGTGCATGCTGCTATCATGGCTAAGGATCTAGGTACGTACCAAAAAATAGTGACTTATTTAGTAGAAATAGGAAAATTTTGTTCAATCCGAATGCTCGAATTTATCAGACATGTAAATGTACGGTTTTGTTGATAGATTTTTCTACGAATTTTAACAGTGAATATTCGAAAATAGCATTTTTCTGAACTCGATTTTGGCATGAACTTAACTCCCTCAGATCTAGTTCAACCCGGGGGAAAAAACAAAAACTGTGTCCATACATCGAATTTATTCATAGAATTGGGAAAATTTTGTTCAATCCGAAAATCCGAATACTGAAATTTATTCGACCTTTAAAAAGACGGGTTTGGTCAGTGGCGGATCCACACATTGATCTTAGGGGTGTCCAATATACTTGTTATTATATAAGTGTTTTTTTTTTAAAAAAAAATTAAATTAAATTAAAATTAAAATTAAAATTAAATGATATATTCACAAGCTTAACAAAATTTCACATCATCAATCATCATATAAATATGCCAACCAAATAAATTGAAATTTCACATTAAATATTTTAAACTTATACTAATACTCAATTATCCAATTCATTGACTTATACTTTTTGTAGAGCTGGCAAAATTTTGTCCGACCCGGATTACCCGAATTGTCCGACCAGGAAAAAACCGGGTCTGGACATAAATTTTTCGTCCGAATTTTTATATTGTCCGAATTGACCGAATATTCGAACATAAAATTTCTCTTTTTTCTATTGTCCGAACCCGATTTTAGCTTCGTCCGAATTGTCCGACCCGGTTTGACCCGAAATAAAACAGGGTCCGGACATGAATTTCTCGTCCGAATTTTGACATTGTCCGAATTTGTCCGACCCGGATTTACCCGGACCCGGATTTTTGCCAACGCTAACTTTTTGTTTGTAAAAAAAATAATTTGGTACTCCCTCCGTCCCAATTAATTTGTCAAGTTTACTATTTCACAGTCTTCTATGTAACACTTTGACCACTAATATTTCACATTTTATCTTAGCAAAACTAATAATATTGTACTTAGGTAAAAAAAATTTCATTACAAATCTAATAGTGGTAGTCTTGTATCATAACTCAACATATAATTTGATAAATTAACGATCAAAATTTAAGATATTTTACCTAATTGGTCAACTTGGACAAGTTATTTGGGACAAATAGAGTATTATTATAAGGTTTTTGGGTTGCTGTCAAATTGGACACCCCTATTATAGTTTTTGGGAATTTTTTAACGGTGTCCACTTGCTCCAATTAATAAAATTTCTTCAGAATAATATTAAAGAATCACAATTTATTTTTTTGATCAGGGGTGTCCGTATACACCCCTAGGATACATGCAAGTCCGCCCCTGGGTTTGGTTGTAGATTTTCCTTCAAGTTATACATTGATTGAATGTTCGGAAACAATTTTTTTCTTTTATCTATTGCTTGAACAAGATTTTGGTACGAATTTCACTCCATCCGACCTGGTTTAGCCGGCCTTAGGAAAAAAACCAATAACTGTATTGTGTCCAGATATCCCATTTCTCATCGAAATTTGATCCACACCTGAATTTTCGTTAGAGCTAGTTATTTGTGTTTTTTGGTTGATTTTTTGTTACAATGTATAAAATTATGACCGGGCCTTCAAGGCATTATGGGTTTATTTGCACAACATTAAAGCCCCTTTGCAGCAAGTACGTTTCCAACCTGAAGGCCACTTTAAGTGAGTTCTTGCACAGTTTAAACTTTTTGTTGAGTTAATATTTGTACCACGTACGTACAGGTTTTACCAAACGAAATCAATGTCTAGCTTATTTGTGGCAGACCTTAATTGACCAAAAAATTACCTGGAGGTACCCTAATATTTGGAGAAACTATTTTTCGGTGCCCCAATTTTTCAAAATTCATTTTGAGTTACCTTTACTTTTTGGGTTAGTAATTATTTGGTGCTTTTCCGACCATCAATTTTATTAAGTGACCGAAATACCCTTATTCTTCTTCTTTAAGGGTATTTAGTAAAAATGGAAGAACAAGTGTATTTCGGTCACTTAACCAAATTGATGACCGAAAAAGTACCTAATAATTTCAAATCCAAAAAGTAAGGGTACGCCAAAATAAGTTTTGAAAAGTTATGGTATTTGAAAAATATTTCACCAAAAGTCAGGGTACCTCCGAGTAATTTTTTGTTAATCGACACTTATTTCATTCAAAAATTTATGAACAGACACCCTCAGCATAATGCTGGACAAACACAGGGAGCTGATGAGGGCTTGCGATGAAAAGGGTAGAACACCACTATCCTATGCTTCATATTTAGGGTTCTTTGAAGGGGTAAAGTACTTGTTAAAAACCACTACCCCTTCAAGAACCCTAAAATTCACCAACATTGAGTACAGACCAGACGACGATGGCGCCTTCCCGATTCACAGAGCTTGCAGCGGAGGCAACATCAAAGTAGCGAAGCTTCTCCTAGAGCATTCGCGTGAGATGATGTGGTTGCTCAACAAGAAGCAACAGAACATCCTTCATGTCGCCGCAGAAAGCGGGCGAGCGAAGGTGGTTAACCATATCTTAGAGCTGCCGGATTCAGGGAGCCTTGTTAACATGAAAGATGAAGATGGCAACACCCCGTTGCACTTAGCTGCACAGGGGAAGCATCCTAGGGTTGTGTATGTTCTGACATGGGATGGTCGTGTCAGGCTAAATCTTCAGAACAAGCAACTCTTGACTGCTCTTGACATTGCTGAGGTTTATGGCCAAATCCCCTCTTTCCAAGAGGTATTTATCTATATCTATATCTATATCTATATCTATATCTTCTAGATCTTAATCTAAAAATTTGTCATCTAACTCGGGCTGTTGAGTGAATCATATTCATCAGCACTGATAGTTAAGGTCGTGTTCGACAAAAATAGCAGTTTAGATAATGGTTTAAGTAGCAAATTAAATATCATATAGTTGTTCGAATAAAAATTGTCTTTGGTAGATTAAGCGTTTGAGTTAGCTGATTAATATATATGAATCAACTTAAAAGGATATAGATTTTCCAAATAAAATTTTCAAAGGACATTTTATGACAAAAAAAAAAATGAAACGTTACTTCAGATGTTGAAAACTAAATTTATTAACATTTCAGAAAACACTATCTGAGATGCTAAATGCTACTTGAAACTCTAACTTATTGAACATCAATATTTGTCTATTTAGAATTTCGACTATGTCAGAATGTTAAACATTATCCCAAATGTTACTGACACAACCTAAGCATGTATGTGTATATAAGTAAGCTCTAAATTTAGCTCATTGACTGAAGCTTGACTTTAGCTCCTTGACTAGGTTGAACCACAGCCAAAATTGTCGGGCCGTCTTTGACTGGAAAGCTTCATTACTAGCCTAATAGAAAAGTAGGCCAGGGTTTGGTGGTCTGCTATCTTACGATCAACGTTTCATTAAAAATATCAGAGAGAGCACGATACATGAACCTATCTGGAATCCACTTAAATAGCCTATATATATTGGATCCCACCCTATATCAGAAAAAGCTTGAAGCATATTGGAAAGTTAGTCTTTTTCTAACATTTGTTACGATGTACTGGTATTTTTTTTTTTTATTTTGGACCCTCAACTTTGGGGGTATTTATTATTTGATACCACATTTTTCAAAGTTTATTTTTTAAACCCTATACTTTGGGTACCCAAAAAATCCAGTCCAATCTTAAGTTTTTATTCCGGCAAAGGGCCAAAATACACATAAAATTCCCAATTTGCCCTTATCAATTTTTAAACGTTTTTAACTTTTGTTAATTTTTAATTTTTAATTTTTAAAATTTTTAATTTTAATTTTTGATTTTTAATTTTTAATTTTTAATATTTAGTTTTTAATTTTTCAGTTTTTAATTATCATTTTCATTTTGATTTTATTTTTTATTTTTTAATTTCCAAATTATTAATTTTTAAAATTGTAAAATTATAATTTTTTTTAGTTTTTATCTTTTAATTTTAATTTTTAAATTTTTTGATTTTTGATTTTGATTTTTTTATTTTAATTTTTGAAAATTTTCAATATTTTAGTTTTTGATTTTTTAATTTTTAATATTTAGTTGCTAATTTTTTATAATTTCACTTTTTTTAATTTTAAATTTTAAAATTTAAAATTTTAAGCTCTTGAAATTTTAAAATTTTAACATTTAAAATTTTTCAAAATTTTAAAATCTTAAAATTTTAACATTTAAAATTTTAAGTTTATATTTTTTTTAAACTTTTAAACTATTTAAATGTTTTATTATTTTGAAGTTCTTAATAATTTTTAAATTAAAAAATTTTTAAATGTGAGAATTTTGGTAGTAACAAATAAGTGATGGGAAAGTAAAGAATTAATAAATCAAGGGCAAACTTGGAAGTTCATCATTAATTAAAGGGCAAAGTTGGAAGGAAAAAATAGTCAAATTTAGTTAATGGCTTTTTTTGACCGAACTGCTATAATAATGTCCACAATGTCACTGGAGACAAAGTACTGGGTCTAAATAATAAACTTTGAAAACTGTGATATCAAATAATAAATACCCCCAAAGTTGAGGGTCTAAAATCCAAAAAATCCGATGTACTGGACTTTACAATTGGGATGTTATGAGTAATGGCAGATTAAATTTATGTGTATAACGTTTAATTATTAGCACGCCAAGAGATGATTAATTAAGTCTATGCAAATAAGGATAGCATCTTTTGGAGATATGCATATGAATCTTCCTTTACCTTTGAAAGCGGGACGCACGAGACTAGTTGTTGCAGAACTATGTCTTAGTGCATTCATGATGACTGGTATCATACTTTTGTATATGTTGAATTGCTTATATTATATATTTATACCCACAATTTGAATGGTTCCAAAAAAAAATTACCTTTTTAGTTTAGATGGTAATGGATAATAGTTATTGTTAGAATATAAAATCAGTTCTGGGGCTTCAACCATTAGCTTAAGCTTTTGGTTGGGATGATCTCACATGATATTAGAGTCAGACATGAGCAAAATGTCTCAGATTCGATTTTCAACACCCCATATTCATTTGTGCAAAAATATTTCATTAAATCTTTCCTATTTTGACATAGAGTAATCAATAGCGAGCAATTTCTACATTTTGGGTGGATTGAAAACGGTCTCGTAAGACTGTTGCATCTAACCCCTCTATAATCATTTGGACATGATTACAGAGTTTTGACTTTCGTTTTGGATTGCTTATAATGTACTCTAATTCTTTAGTGCCGTGAAATTGCATGCAGAGGTTAACTTGGCTAGCATTGAGATATGCTGGCGTGCCTAGATCCCCGATCCACCACCACACCATGTTCACCTTCCCAACTCAAGAAGGCGAAGCGCCACCTGGAGTTTTCACCGCGCAGGCGACAATCAACATCACCGATTACCCCATCCAAGCCTCGGGACTAAGTCCGACGAACAAGTACAAAGAACGGCTTAACACTCTCCTGATGGTCTCCACCTTGGTGTCCACCGTGACCTACGCCTCCGGGTTCGCGGTCCCCGGCGGGTACAAACAGGACGACGAGGACCACGACATAGGGATGGCTGTCTTGGCCAAGCGGGCCGCCTTCAAAATTTTTGTGATCAGCGACACAATCGCCCTCTTCTGCTCTATCCTGGCCGTGGTAACCCTCGTATGGGCCCACTTAGACGACCTAAGGCTGATATTGTTGGCCCTGGACTTTGCGATACCCTTGTTGGGGATCTCGCTTGTCATGATGTGTCTGGCGTTCATGGCGGGTTTATACGTGACGCTGCTACACACGCATATGTGGCTTGGGATTTTGGTGTTAGTGATGGGGAGTGTGTTCTTAGGGGCTGTATTGGTTTTCTTCGTGCCGCTTTACTCCCCAACCTCGCATATCAGGTTTAAGGTGTTGCGATATGTGTTTCATATTCCCTTCACGCTTATGTTGCTTGCGTGTGAGAAGGGTGAGTCTGAAACTTTGTATTGATGTATCTAGTTTAATCGATTCTCATATGTCAAGAAAAATGGTTAACCTAATTGAAGTTCTTAAAGAGGCTTTGGACGAAGCTAGGGAACCATTTCAACCAAAAGCTTAAGTTGATAGTTGAAGTCCCGATGATAGTTTTATATTCGATCTAACACGCTTCCTTGTGCAAATGTCTGTTGGGCTTGAAGCGTGGATGTTGCAAAGGTCCCCTTCACCTTGCGCAAAAAAAAAAAAAAAAAAAAAAAACATGGGATGCTGAGATTCAAACCTAAGACCTTTTTGCTTAGTTTGACTCTAATACCACGTGGAACCATCTCAACCAAAAGCTTAAGCTGATAGTTAACGACTCAATTATGGTTTTATACTGTAACACAACTAATTAACTCTCAGTTGGTGGTTATTCTTTCATTCCTAAGAGGATCATGCCTCTAGCTTTTTATATTTCTAGTGTGTAATTTTATTAGCATATATGTACAATTTTGAAAGCCTGCAGATATAAGTTTATTGGTATACTTATTGAAAACACTCGTACAAAGCATCAAGGACTAAAAGATGTTGAGCACCTAAATCAATACAAGGACCTTGGATCTATCAAGGTCAGTTAATAAAAGAAAGAAGTGTGTGTGTAGAAAAATATACTAGCCCTAGAGATCACATCGTAATGGGGCGATTGCTTAAAGCTAAAAAAGCCGCCAAAATTGCTAACAAAATACAGTCGTCCGTCGTTGTCTCTATCGTCGTAGTCGTACTCGTAGTCGTTCGATTTGAAACCTACAGAGCATGGTGAATTGTTCGCTACCAGATGGAGCAGTGAGTCACATTGTGAGGGGGATGCGTTAATAACCTCGACTCCAATGTTGTATATAATGATAGAGGAGGATACTGATAGTGGGGATGTTTCACCACCGCTGGTACCGTTGACTAGCTCTTCCTCGGAGAGGCCAATAACACCTGCTAAGGAGAAGAGTAATCATGTTGTTTCAGGAAAAGGTCCTAAGGGGTCGATGAAATTGTGTTTTGTACCACCGATTGAATTCAATAGAATTTCTACACAACAAGTAACCATGACGTTGAATCGGAGGTAACTTTTAGGGAATCATCGATTATTGCTTTTCTTTTGGGTGCTTATCCCCTCCCCTTCACCTTATCCGTTATGGAACATTTTGCTACTAGAATGTGGGGTAATAAGGGTCTAGATAGAGTTTTGTGGCAACCGAAGGGGACTTTCATCTTGCGTTTTTGCTCTGTGAGGAGAGGGATGGGTTTTATCTAGGACGATTGCATATTTTGAACAACATCCATTGATTCTTAAAGCTTAGTCACTCGAACAATCCACAAGTCCTGAAGAGGTCGTTATGATATGGGTGAAACTTCGTGATCTTGATTGGAAGTACTAGAGTTAATTGGGTTTCAGTAAAGTAGGTACTCTCATTAGTGAACCACTGGAGCCTAATTCATATGGGCAGGGATAAAACTCTGATGAAATTTGCTCGAAATTTTATCAATATAGATCAGCAGAGCCGTTTTCTTGATAGTGTTCCTTTGATAGATGAAGATGGGTTTGTATATGTTCAACAAGTTAAATACGGGTGGAAACCTGTCCGTTGTCCATTGTTTGGATTGTAAGATGTTTGGTCATATGATGGAATAGTGTAAGAAGAAGAAAGGTAAACAAAAGTAAGTTAGGAAGGAGACCACTGCTGAAGCTACTGCTGGTGTTTCATCTAGTGCTTTTGTTGGCTCACCATCTTCCTCAAGCACTGAGTAAACTAGAGTGCCTAAAAGAGGACCAATAAACCTAATAATCCCATTTCCCTAATGTTGTAGGATCAAAAGTGGTTAAGTTTGAGGCTAGTTCTTACAGTTCTTCTCGTCTAGATTATGGATAGGTTCCTCGTGTGGAACATAAGGGGTCTTAATGGTCGAAGAAGTAGGAAGGGTTGCACCACTTCTTGCAAATGAATAAATTTGACTTGGTTAGTTTAGTGGAGATTAAGGTTTCCCTTGACCATTGTGAAAATATCAAAAACTATGTTTGTTCTAGCTGTGAGTTAACTACTAATGCCAAGAGGGAGAAAAAGAGTAGGATTTGGGTGTTATGGAGGAAGGAAATTATCACGGTTCACTGCCTTCTTATCCACGATCAAGTGATTCACTGTCGTGTAGAGGGTGCTTAGGAACCTTTCTTAGTATCTTTTGTCTTAAGTGATAATGACATTGGGTTAGGAAGGGGATTTGGAAATTGTTCTCTAACATAGCAACGAAATGTTCTATTCCTTGGTTCATTGCAGGTGATTTCAACCATATCTTGGAGTTTGATGACGACATAGGAGGGGTAGATGTGCCAGCGGAGGATATTGTTGATTTTCAACACTTCTTGAGAGAACAAGAGAAATGTGAAGTCAAACGTGTTGGATATCGTTATACTTGGCACAACAAACGTATTTTCTCCTAGTATATCTTATCGTTCTCCCTTCTTTTATACCATTCTAGACATCGTTACACTTGGTACAACTGTTTGAGTATACGCCATACCCTAAAAAATTGTTCAAGTTCTACAATATGTGAGTGGATCAAGAGTCCTTCCTTCCTATTGTCAGGGGGACATTTGGAGCCAACATTTATCTAGAACTCCGATGTATATTCTTTCACAAAAATTAAATTCCTTGAAAGTCCCCTTTTCCCACCTTCATCGATCTAAGTTTGGTAAGGTCTATGAGAAGGCTCAGCAAAATTATATTGAGCTGGTGAACATCCAACATCAGATTCTAGAAGGTAATGTCTCAGCTGATACTTTTGAGAAGAAAGCATTGGCAAAAGAAGTTTATGCACAATCACTGGATGTTGCTACCAAGCTTATGAAGCAGAGGGCAAAAACAGATTGGTTGAAACAAGATGATACTAACATTGCCTTCTTTTGTACCATGTTGACATCTCGTAATTACCATAATAAGATCCCGGGGCTAAAAAATAAGGAGGATTATTGGTTGTCTACTAACAAGGAGATTGGTGAGTACTTAGCGAATTGCTTTGCTGCCTTTTGTGCTAAACACGAATGTATTGGACTAATGAAATGGTCTACAATTATAGAGGATCGTCTTCTTTCTACTGATCAAGCATAGTTTCTTTTGAAACCCGTCACATGGAAGGAAATTTGTGATACAATTTTTCTATGGATGGGAAGCGGAGCCCTGGACCAGATGAATTTAATTTCACATTTTTTAAAAAGGCTTGGTCGATTGTAGGAGATCATGTTATACGGGTTGTTCAGAGTTTCTTCACTTCGAGGCATTTTTTAAAGGAAATGAATGGTACTCCCCTTACTTATTCCAAAGGAGAGCAATCTTGAAACAGTCAGTGATTTACGTCCCATTTCGTGTTGCAATTTAATGTATAAGGCCATCACCAAAATTTTGTGTTCTCTGTTATTTCTTCATTTCTTGTGAATGAGGAGCAAACCACTTTTGTAGCTGGAAGGTCTATTATGTTCAACATCCTCATGGCAGAGGACTTAGTCCGGTTCTACAATCGTAAAAGGGTTCAACTTAGTTGTATAATTAAGGTTGATATTAAAAAAAAGGCATATGATACTTCGAACTAGTCTTTCCTCAAGAATGTGATGTTGGGCTTAAATTTTCCTGTACGCTTTGTTGACTGGATTATGACGTGTGTCTCATCTACTGGTTTCTCGGTGTGTTTTGACAGTGCTTTTTTCGGCTACTTCAAAAGTGGGTGGGAAATAAGGCAAGGTAACTCTATTTCTCCCCAACTTTTCGCGCTTGTTATGGATTATTTAGGACAAGTTGTCAAGGAAGTTACCATCAATTTTACCAAGTGATGCATAATGAATCTAAACTAATCCATTATACACGAAATGAAAACGAATCGTTCACAAGTAAGAACTTGTGATTGTTGATTTCTCAAACAAACGAATGAAACGGATGGATTTAGATTGAAAATGGTATGAAACGAAAGGCTTGGACGAGAGTTCTAATGATTATGACAAGAATGACAATCAAGAGAAACAAAAGACTAAGCAAAACGTACCAATTCAAAGAAGAACCAACGATTGATGTAGAAACAAGATAGATTTGGCAATGGAAACCTCCTTGATTGATATAGACGCACCACAATCAATTTGATATCCAACTCCTCCTTTGCACCATCCAAGATTGCTCCCTCTTGGAATAGAAGAGAAGATTTGATCGAAAACCCCTCAAGGAATTTGAAACTCCTAGCTAGAATGCTAGAGAGAAACTAAAGCATGATGACTTTAGAGAGACTTTTGTGTTCATTATGATTCAATAGATTGTGTTTACAAGGCACCATAAAGGGGGTATTTCTAGTAATCACACCTCCCTTTAGGCGTGAACAACATCAAGAATAAGGCCCTTGTAGGCTTACATCACCCAATACAAAAGTGACATCACAAAGATACAAATGTACATAAAATGATGATAACTAGCTCAATACTTATCTAAACTCAAAGATTCAAAAACCATGATGTAGATCTTCCAAAGCTCTTCAACTTTGATGTAGATGAATCTTCATGGATCTTGTTGTAAGAAGCTCAATAAACCTCTTCCATAGAAGCTACCATGGATGTCACGTGAATTAGAAGCTTGTAGCTCATTTAAGAGAATTGTAAGATCTTTGATAGCTTCTTCATGATGCTTATGATATGAATATGCATCATTCACCCCTTCTTGAGAAAAGTTTGCCCTCAAACTTGGAATCTCTTCACCTTCTTGATAATAAGGTTTGAGATCACTTACATTGAAGGTACAACTTCCCTCATAACCATCATCTAGCTTCAACTTATAAGCATTATCACCAATCTTCTCAATGACCTCAAAAGGACCATCACTTCTTTGTTTCAATTTCCCTTTTCTTCTACTCGGAAACCTTTCTTTCTTGAGGTGTATCCATACCAAGTCTCCAGGTTTGAAAATAACTTTCTTCCTCTTTTGATTGACCTTCTCTTTAACCCTTTGAGTATACCTCATGATCTTTTCACGAACCTCCTCATGTAACTTCTTAATCTCCTCCACTCTCTTACTATCTTCAAAACTGAATTTAGTTGATGTAGACATAGGAGATAAATCCATAGGCTTGAGAGGATTCTTACCATACACAACTTCAAATGGAGATAACTTTGTAGCTCGATTTGGACTTCGATTATAAGCAAATTCAGCATGACTTAGCAAAGTATCCCAGCTTTTCTTATCCTTGCTCACCAAAGCTTGTAATAAGGCTCCCAATGTACGGTTGACAACTTCAGTTTGTCCATCCGTTTGGGGATGACATGTCGTGCCAAACTTGAGCTTTGTACCCAACTTCTTCCATAAAGTAATCCAAAAATGACTAAGGAATTTCGAATCTCTATCACTCACCATGGTCCTTGGAATACCATGTAGCTTCACAACTTCTTCAAAGTAGAGATTTGCAACCTTAGTAGCATCATAGGTAGTATGGCAAGGAATGAAGTGTGCCATTTTCGAGAATCGATCAACAACAACCATAATAGAATCTTTCCCTCTTTGAGTCCTTGGTAGACCCACAACGAAGTCAAGACTCACATCTTCCCATGGATGGTAGGGAATAGGTAGAGGCGTGTATAACCCTTGTGGTAAGACATGAGACTTAGCAAGATTACAAGTCCCACATCTTTTTACAATATGCTCAACATCTTTGATCATGCTTGGCCAAAAATAATGATCTCTCATCATCAAATAAGTCTTTTCAATACCAAAGTGACCAGCTAGGGCTCCTCCATGAACCTCCATGATCAATAATTCACGCAAGCTACTCCTTGGGATACAAAGTTGATTTCCTTTGAAAAGAAACCCCTCTTCAATATGAAACATCTCGTGTGGATGCTTCTTTGAGAGCTCAAATACCTCTTTGAAATCTTGATCATTCTCATACAAATCTTTAATATGATCAAATCCAGCAACTTTTGAATCAAGAATATGTGTAAACAAGTACCTTCTTGAAAGAGCATCGGCACCTTTATTCAAATGGCCGGCCTTATGCTTGATCACGAATTGGAAAGATTGCATGAATTCAACCTATTTGGCATGTCTTGGATTGAGTTTATGTTGCCCTTGGATGTACTTGAGAGCTTCGTGATCACTATGAAGAATAAACTCTCCACTTAGTAGATAATGTCTCCAATGCTCAAGAGCTCTTATAATGGCGTAGAACTCTTTGTCATATGTACTATACTTCCTCTTTGCCTCATTCAACTTCTCACTAAAATAAGCAATTGGCCTTCCTTCTTGAGACAAAACCGCTCCAATACCAACACCACTTGCATCTACTTCAACTTCAAAGATTTTGTCAAAGCATGGCAAGACAAGTATTGGTGCATTACAAAGCTTCTCTTTGATCATTTCAAACGCCTTTTGAGCACTTCTACTCCATTCAAACTCCTTATTTTTCAACAACTCGGTCATAGGAGCCATAATAGTGCTAAAATTCTTGATAAATCTTCTATAGAAAGAAGCTAAACCATGAAATGATCGTACCTCATGGATGGACGATGGCGTAGGCCACTCATGAATAGCTTTGATCTTTCCTTGATCCACTTGAATACCATCTTGTGAAAGCACATATCCAAGGAAGACGACCTTGGGTGAGAAGAAGGAGCATTTCTCCATGTTTGCATAGAGCTTCTCTTTCTCCAAAATACACATGACTATTCTAAATGCTTTACATGATCAAGCTCACTCTTACTATATACAAGAATGTCATCAAAGTACACTACTACACATTTGCCAATCAAAGGCTTCAATACATGATTCATTAAACGCATAAATGTGGAAGGTGCATTAGTAAGACCAAAAGGCATGACTAACCATTCATATAGTCCTTCCTTTGTCTTGAAAGTCGTTTTCCACTCATCACCTTCATGGATGCGGATTTGGTGATATCCACTTCTCAAATCCACTTTGGAGAAGACAACACTCCCATATAACTCATCAAGTAGATCCTCCAAGCGTGGGATAGGGAATCTATACTTGATAGTTATCTTGTTGATGGACCTACAATCCATACACATGCGTTGCGAACCATCTTTCTTTGGAACTAGTAACACCGGAACGGCACATGGACTCATGCTAGGCCTTATCAAACCCTTTGAAAGTAGCTCATCAACCTGTTTTTGTACCTCTTGAGCCTCCTTAGGATTCATTCTATATGCCGTTTTATTTGGAAGAATGGCTCCGGGAATGAGATCAATTTTGTGCTCTATCTCCCTTCTTGGTGGCAAACCGTGTGGCATCTCATTAGGGAACAAATGATTGAACCTCCTTAGGATAGGTTGGAGCCGTGGGTGTTCATGAGTTGGGGCAGCTTGTTCCTCTTGCAAATTAGCCAAAATCAACTCCTTTTGCTCATGGAACTCATGTTGATCCGCTTTTAGCAAAGAAACAATATTGGACTCCTTTTCTTGCTCCTTTTGTTGGGGTGGCCGAATGATAGAAGAAGGTGGCAAATGGGCCAATGTGATCTTCTTCTTGTTGATGGTGAAGGAATAAGTGTTCATTCTCCCATCATGTGTGACGTACCTATAAAAAAGCCAAGGTCTCCCAAGCAAAATATAGCAAACATCCATTGGTATTACATCACACCATATTTGATCTTTATAACTCTTCCCAATGGATAAAGATACTAGCACACGTTTATCAATCTTAATACCCTTCCCATGACTCAACCATTGTATATTGTAAGGAGAGGGATGGGGACTCACTTCTAACTTCAATTTTTCAACCATTATAGTAGAAGCCGCATTAGTACAACTACCACCATCTATAATGAGTGAACATACCTTCCCTTGAACCGTACATCTAGTATGGAAGATAGTTTCACGTTGCTCCAATTCATTTGGTGTAGAAGCCACGCTTAATGCCCTCCTCAACACAAGCAATTCTCCATCATCCGCTTCTTCTACATTTTCCTCTTCACAAACGTCATTTTCCTCCTTAAGTTGCTCTTCTTCATATTCACTTTCATGGCAACTTGGTTCAACATATAAAGCACTTTGATATTCAACAAGAGAAACTACACGTTTGTTAGGACATTCGGATGCAATATGGCCCAATCCTTGGCACCTAAAACATCTTATTGGAGGCAATGTCCTTGATTCTTGGACATGGGGTTTGGATGGGGGATTTTGTGGCTGATTTTGTGGGGTTTTGCCGTAGGGATTTTGGGAGGATGGGGGCTGATTTTGTGGAGTTTTGTATTGTGTTTGGGTAGGTGGACGTGTGGTATAGGGTTTAGATTGTGTAGGGTACGTTCTCATGGTGTCTTTTCCCCTTTGTTTCCTTTGCCTTTCTACTTTCAAGGCCAAAGTACTTAATTCATCCAATGATTGATAAGAATGTAACTCAACAACATTACGTATCCAATCATTTAAACCAATTAGAAAACGTACCAAAACTTGTGGCTCATTCTCCTTCAAATCACAACGCCAAAGGAGATGTTCAAACTCCTTAGTATACTCTTCCACCGATTTGGATCCTTGAACTAGCTTTTGAAGCTTGACATAATTGTCTTGGACGTAGCTTTGGGGTAGAAACTTGCCTTGCAATTTGGACTTCATCTTTTCCCATGAACGAATCTTGTCCTTTCCCTTTGCTTGTCGCTTCTTTTGCATGTTAGTCCACCAACTAGAAGCATGCTTTCTCAACTTCAATGCTACATACTTCACTTTTAGCTCATCATTAACTTCTTTCAAATCAAGTACACGTTCAACCGTTTGAATCCAATCAAGAAATACCTCCGGATCTAGACTACCATCAAATTCAGGTATTTCAACTTTAAAATCAAAACATTCACCCCTTCTTGAGAGTGAACTAGGCGTGCCATATGAAGCACCTTCATCAACATTTAAAGACTCCCTTTGTAAAGCACGGTTTAAATCCATATAGGTCTTTAATTGTTTTTGCAACATATCAATTTGCATCCTCATAGCATCAACATTCTTAGGTGAATTGGTTTGAGACTCGTCCATTTGATTCAATCTTGATGTCAATCTTAGAACTCACGTAGGTAGGGGTGTTCATATTCCGGTCCGGACCGGTTAACCCAAAAAATCCGGACCAAACCCGGACCGAATGGTAATCGGTCCGGTCTTCGGTCCAAGTATTTTTAGTTTTCGGGTTTCGGTCCGGGTCGGTCTAAACCCGGAAAAACACAAACCCGGACCGGAAACCCAATTATGATAAAATTTAAATTTTTATACCATAAAATCATATTATTATAGCCTAGAAAGATTATTCTATTTCCTAAATTTAATGATCCTTTGAGTCCTAAATTGATATAATATTCACGTAAATGGAAAACAATGATTAAATTTTGGTAAACTTTAATATAATGTATCTTTTTCAATTTATCATTGTCAATTTTTAATATTATATATCATAAATTAGGTCTATTTACAATACCAAAAAAAATCCGCTTCCTAACAATAGACATACATAATTATTTAATTTGTCTATTTACAAATTTTATCAGAAAAATTTCAATAAGATCTCAGTCGGTCCAAACCGGTCTGGGTTGGTCCGGCCCAAATGCTCATCGGGTTGGTCTGGGTTGGGACCGATTATTTTCGGTCCGGTCTTTGGTCCAACTTTTTTGCTATTTCGGGTTTCGGTCTGGTCCAGTCCGGTCCGGTCTGGTTCGGGTTTGACCCAATGAACAGCCCTACACGTAGGGTAAGGGACGGATTTGGCTAGGTTTGTGTTTGGTCTTAGGGTTCTTTGTGGAGCTTAAGGTTCTTGATGAATTCTTGATGAATTCTTCAAAGAACTCAAGGGTGGCGTGAATGTGATGAAAAACAAGGTGCAAAAATGATGCAAGAAACAAGAGATATCAACAAGCTAAGCTCTGATACCACTTTTGATGCATAATGAATCTAAACTAATCCATTATACACGAAATGAAAACGGATCATTCACAAGTAAGAACTTGTGATTGTTGATTTCTCAAACAAACGAATGAAACGGATGGATTTAGATTGAAAAGGTATGAAACGAAAGGCTTGGACGAGAGTTCTAATGATTATGACAAGAATGACAATCAAAAGAAACAAAAGACTAAGCAAAACGTACCAACCAACGAAGAACTACTCGACTTGATGTAAGAACAAGATAGAATTGGCAATGGAAACCTCCTTGATTGATATAGATGCACCACAATCTATTGAATCATAATAAACACAAAAGTCTCTCTAAAGTCATCATGCTTTAGTTTTTCTCTCTAGCATTCTAGCTAGGAGTCTCGAATTCCTTGAGGGGTTTTCGATCAAATCTTCTCTTCTATTCCAAGAGGGAGCAATCTTGGATGGTGCAAAGGAGGAGTTGGATATCAAATTGATTATGGTGCGTCTATATCAATCAAGGAGGTTTCCATTGCCAATTCTATCTTGTTCTTACGTCAAGTCGAGTAGTTCTTCGTTGGTTGGTACGTTTTGCTTAGTCTTTTGTTTCTCTTGATTGTCATTCTTGTCATAATCATTAGAACTCTCGTCCAAGCCTTTCGTTTCATACCTTTTCAATCTAAATCCATTCGTTTCATTCGTTTGTTTGAAAAATTAACAATCACAAGTTCTTACTTGTGAACGATCCGTTTTCATTTCGTGTATAATGGATTAGTTTAGATTCATTATGCATCACCAAGCCCTTAATCTTACACACCTATGCTTTGTTATGATTTGTTGCTTTGTTGTCATGAGGATCCTGTTAGATCTATCTCCTTATATCAACTGTTGGCCATTTTTCTTCGTTTTTTGGCCTTTAGGGTTATCTCCAAATAAGTTGAAATCTGATATCACATTTGCATGATTAGATGAAGTTGTAGTTGAGAAAATTTTGTTGTAAATTGGTTTTAGAAGGGGCTCTTTACCCTTCAGGTGCCTTGGGGTTCTTGTTAAGCCTACTAGGCTTAAAAGACACGATTGCTATATTACTAGCAAGCATGGTCAAGCGTTTATAGGGTTGTCCAGTTAGAAGATTGACTTATGCGGGTAGGGTCGAGTTAGTCAACAACATCTTGGTGGCTTTACAAACTTACTGGGCTCAAATATTCCTTGTCGTGACAAGGGTTAACGGTGACCACCTGTGTCGCAGTCGCGACAAACCGGGGTCGTGCTCGCAACCTCTCCTGGCATTCTTTGGTCGAGTTCCCCTAGAGGCGTCACACCCATGACAAGGACATCACGCCTGCGATGATTTGGGAATTTTGTGGGCGTCGTACCCACAATGAACCTGGAAAAATAAGGCTTCAGCTGATCTCCCTCCTATTTTGTTTCTCATTTGTGTATTTCCTCTTTTGCTTCTTCCTCTATATGCTATGTAATGCCTCTTATTTAAGGGATCCTTTTGTAATTTCACACCCCAAGTCTTCTTCCATCTCAATGCCACCATAAATACATGGCATTTAAAAGGAAGAAGACATTGTATATGCTCATGAATGAAATTTGAAGAAGCTTTGGCTTTCTCCTCCTCTCTCAAAATCTTGTTTACTTTATTCATTTCATCAATGGAGGTGCTGTGAGTCTTCCCTTTATAGGATTTGTGGTGGTTTTCCTTTATTAAATTCTTGGTGGATTGCAGTTCTTAAGTGGTGGATTTTTTTTATCCCAAGTTCATATCAGGTTCAAGGTCATTTTCCAGGTTTGAAATCATCATCCTCCATCTCCTCCAACTCAAGCAACATCGAATCCCACCGCGATATGCTCTTTTTGGTATCAGAGCCAATGTTAGGGTTTTGCTTGAGTATTTCTTCAAGTTCATAGTTAGGGTTTCAACTTCCAAGTTGTTATTCTTGTTGAAATTGGGAACCCTCATCCCCTATGAATCTCCAAGTGTGTTGGAGTTATAGTTTTTGTTATTATAGTGTTGTGCTTGTCATTGTTGCGGTTGTTGCTAGTGTTATAGTTGTTGTTGGGGGTATTGTTGGTGTTGTGTTTGTTGTTGTGGGTTTGTTGGTATTATTGTAGTTGTTCTTGTTGTTGTTGATGAGGTAAATGGGTGATGTAAACACAAAGAACCCAAGCCCAAACACAAGCTAACCACAAGAAAACCCCAAGCTCCACAAAATTACCCAAACACATATCATCCCATACCCCTTTCCTTGAAATGGATGACCCCACTGATCCAAATCAAGGAGGACCAAGCCAACAAATTGAGTTTCGTATGGGTGAATCATTTGAGATGGCCAAATCCGGGGATTCGAATTTCAAGTCGGCCCTATGGAGGCATCACTTGAGGCCATTACCTCCCAATTAGCCCAAATCAATGCCCTTCTACAAAGTAGACCATATTCAAGAAGGGGAGGCACATCCCCAAGCCCTCATCAATCCCCCTCCTTTCAATTGAGTGATGATGAAAGAGGGTCCACTCAAACCGGGTCTAGAAGACTAAGCGAGATGCCCTCGAGGGATGATTTTTGTGATGTCAAGTTTGAGCTCCTGGAGTTCAATGGTTCCCTTAACCTCGAAGACTATTTGGAGTGTGTCCAACTCGTCGAACGCATTTAAAGGCTAAGAGGTATAGTGACGAAAAAACCTTCAAGGTGGCTAGCCTCAAACTCACCAAAGTAGCATCACTTTGGTTTGAGAGTATTAAGACCCAAGGGGCCCGAGATGGAAAGAGGAAGATCTCTTTGCGGTCTAAACTCAAGAAATTAATAAGCAAGTGATTCCTCCTGGCCAACTACATGTAGGACCTTTTGAGGAAGCTCTTCGCCCTTGAGTTGTCCTAGCGGAGTGTGAGCGAGTACATCCATGTGTTTGAGCAGCTCCTAATCAAGAGTGGTTTACAAGATCCGTAGGAACAAATCGTCATGAGGTTCTTGAACGACCTTGCCCCTTCCATTGCCAAGAAGGTTGAAATACAAGGCCCCCTTCCTCCTCCCGAGTCATCCCGCTTGGTCACCCTTAGCCCCGTTGTACCACCACAAGCTACCCCCTACCTAGGGATTACAAAGGCAAGGACGCCACCCTACCTTCTTCACAAAAACTCTCGAAGTGGCTCGAAGGCAAGAAGTGTTATCGGTGCCTTGGTTATGGCCACTTCCAAGAGGATTGCCCAACAAATTGAAGAAGACCTCAAGTTGGCACTTGAGAAGGCGACCCCCATGAGTGAAGATTTGAGCGATGAGGAGATCGTGCTTGGCCGGAATGTGGGCGAGATGTTTTTCTTGAGGAAACTTCCCCACCCTCATGAAGCTCCTCCTAACAAGAGCCAATAGTTGATGTTCTTCTATTCTTGGTGTACAATTCGCAACCAAGAGTGGAGCCTCATCATCGACAGTGGTAGTCCAACGCTGCCTCCACCTGCATGTCAAGAAGCTTAATCTCCCGACCACTCTACACCCTCAACCTTATACTCTCAATTGGGTGGGAGAATGTTTCGGCCTTAAGGTAACCCAACAAACCCTTGTTTCAATATCCATTGGGTTTGAGTATGTTGACATCACACTTTGTGATGTTGTTCCTATAAGCGTTTATCACATACTGTTAGGGAGGCCGTGGCAATTTGATAGGCATGTCATTCACGATAGCCTAGTCAACACATACTCCTTCACCCTCGGCCCAAAAAGGATCACCTTGAGCCCCTTAGCCCCACAAGAGGTACAACCCGTGATGGGTAATGAGACTAGAAGCCTTCTTCTAAGAGAAACACGGGATGAGACTACCCGTGACCGGCATGAGCGACCCCTAGCTTTGTCCTTGCCGCACATGAATCCTAGCGTGAGTAAATGTACCAAGACGCCATAAATTACCCCCGTCCACTCCTCCTTTTCCTACCCCTTACCCAACAAGCCTCCTCTCAACTTGCACTACAATGACGATGGTTGCATCTTGGGTTTTGGCGTTTTACGGGTGCTCCTAAGTGTTGAACAAGGTGATGGCAGGCTGGAACCGCCCAAAGATAACCCTCTCGTTGGCAAGCTATCTTTCGATAAATATGTGGAGGAGTTCAACAAGTTCATTTGAGGTGGGATGCACCCAACGGACTATCTGAGACACACCTCACGCCCTCATTCTTCAACAACAAGCACCCTCCTAAGTGGTGTCAATTTTGGGGTGCAACTTCGCATCGGCCATCGAAGAAAACTCGTCCCAGGGTGCCCGGTTTTAATGGGTGCCTTGCTTCTTACTCCTTAGAGTTGAGGGCAACACTTTTTCAAGAAGCGGTGTCTGGAGTTTATCGAGATGGGACCCACCAAATCCAAATCACAAGTAACTTACCTTCCCAAAACCCTCAAGGCATGGACGGGTCTTTTTCTTTCAAGATGGGGTGCGGAAGGTACTTCAGAGAGGATCCCAGACCAAGGGATGTTGTTTGCGGTCTTCAACGGGACCATTCCCGAGCCTCATAAGGCTCCCGGAATTCCTTCGACCCAAATAAGGCAACAAAGTCAAACTTGACTTCCTTTTGGGCTCCTATCGGTCAAGATCAACCTCAAGGGTATTTTGGGTATTTCCATAGCCAAGAAAGACCAACTTGGGTCCGACACAGAGGTATTTTAGGCCCCTAATGCTCATCAAGAAGCGGGATGGGAATTAACCAAGAAATGAGCATGGAAGGATCACGACAGTAGGGGCGTCATGGTCGCTACCGTGATCGTCGCGCCCGTGACAAGGCTCGGTAGCCAGAGTCACGGCTGCGACACCTTGCGTCGCCCCTGTGACATTTCCCCTGAAGGGTTGAAGTTGAAGACAGTGCCATGCCTACGACGTGTTGTGTAGCGCCCGCGACACCGCGACAAGGAGAAATCTCAACTCAAGACTCGCCAAGTGTCACACCCGCAATCACCTATGTCGCGGCCTTGACAAACTAATGTCGCGCCCGCGACCCTCCTCCTAGCAATCTTTGGTCCAGTTCCCCGAGAGGCGTCACACCCGTAACAGGGACGTCGTGCCCGTGACGATCTGAGAATTTTGTAGGCGTCGCGCCCACGACAAGCCTGGGAAAATCGAGCTTCAGCCGATTTTCCTTGTATTTTGTTTCTCTTATTTGTGTATTTCCTCTTTTGCCCTTTCCCCTATGCTATGTAATGTTCCTCATTTAAGGGACCTTTTTGTAATTTCACACCCCAAGTCTTCTTCTTCTTCCTCAATGTCACCATAAATATATGACATTTAGAAGGAAGAAGACATGGATGCTCATGAATGAAATTTGAATAAGCTTTGGCTTTCTCATCCTTTCTCAAAATCTTCTTTACTTTATCCATTTCATCAATGGTGGTGTCGCAAGTCTTCCTTTTATAAGATTTGTAGTGATTTTTCTTTATCAAATTCTTGGTGGTTGTACTTCTTGGGTGGTGGATTTCCTTTATCCCAAGTCCATATCGGGTTCAATGTCATTTTCCGGGTTTGAAATCATCATCCTCCATCTCCTCCAACTCAAGCAACATCGGATCCCTCCGCGATACACTCCAACAACCAACTCTTGACTACTCTTGACAATGCTAAGGTTTTCATTTTATGACTCCTCACATTTTGTGGAAATATAAGGCCCTAAAATACATTTTAGAAACATTGGACTTTTCGCAAAATGTAGGATACCCATAAATTATTTTTCTATATGCTTCTACATATTTCAAGTGTTGTCGTAAAATGTATGTTTATCATTTAGCTTCATATTATTAATATTCTCAAATTAAACAAGATACTTGCCTTATTGTTAACTACGGAGGTTAACTTGGCAAGCCTTGAGATATGCGCGTGTGCCTAGATCCCCCCCAACTCCCAAACCCTTGGGGACTCATGCCCACCAATGCCCGAACAAGACAACAAACAAGTACAAAGAGGGGCTCAACACTCTGTTGATGGTATCCACCGTAATAGCAACTGTGAATTGTGATATTCACTACTGGGTGTCACCATCCCTAGCGAGTACAAACAAGACTACCGAGATAACGGCTGGCAAAAATCTGTTTGACTTGATAACTCGGATTTGTCCAACTCGGAAAAATCGAGTACGATCATAGAATTTCCGTCCGAATTTTGGCATTGACATACTTGACCGGAAATTCAAACATAATTTTTTTTCAAATTTCTATTGTCCGAACCCGATTTAAACTCGAATTTATGCTTATTCAATTTGTCCTACCCGAAAAATACATGGAAAAAATGGGTATGGGGACATCAAATTTTCATCCTATGTCCGATTTGTTCAAACCTGAAATGAACCGAACCCGACTTTTTGCCAGCTCTAACCGAGACCATGACATAGGGATGGCAGTCCCAGCCAAGAGGGTTGTCTTCGAAGTATTTGTGATCGCAACAACATTGCACTCTTCTCCACCATCCTAGCCACGGCCTCATATCTGGGTACCAAGAAGATCTGAGGCTGATATCGGTGGCCCTAGACTCCGCCATACCACTGTTGTAGAGTGTGGTCATCGTGTTGTCCGTGGCCTTCACTGCTGGGCTGTATGCCACACTTAAAACCCAGTTTTGGCTCCGCATTGTGGTGTTGACCATGGGAGGAGTTTTCTTGGCCACTGACTAGGTTTTCTTCATCCCTCTCTACTCCCCTTCTCACCTTAGGCATAGAACGCTGCGCTATGTCTTAAATTCTCCCTTCAAGCTCATGCTTCTCGCCTGTGAGAAGACCAAGCCTGAAAACTTGTACTGATTCGCGTTAATTTGTTCACGAGATAACATATGACACTTTATCGATCCAGATAACGAGGGAAGATCCATTTATGTCAAGCGTTACTGCGTATCTACGCCCCTACAGGTTACCCACGGTGTTGATTGTCGACCTCCAAGTGTTGGTTTTTTTTTTCATCATTTCATAGCCGGTAAAGCTGAGAAAGGTAAGTGTGGTTGTTTGTCTTTCCAATTGCGCAATCAAATACCCATTTTTTGTTAGTCATTTCATGCCAATACTACGCCAAGAGTCTTCCCCTTCTATCATCATTGCATTGTAGTTTATGTACCTTAATTTGTTAGTCCATTGCCATCCACTTATGTCTTGTACCCTAGCTGTTCTAGTGGATTTGTTCGTTCATTCATTCATTACCTATGGTTTTCTCATTTGGATTTCCACATTAAAACGGGATGGGGTTGTTCATGATGACCCTGCAAATACACTAAAGAAGATGCAAAAGCAACTGAGGAAACACTAAAACATGGAGATCAGCCTTCACAGTACAACACACAGAGTCAATTAATATGGACACAAGCTCGTGTCGTTCCCTATTTACACAAAGCCGGTAACATCGATGAAATGTAAGGAGGCCGATGTGGAAAAGCATGTAAAGTCATCTCATACTCATACAACAAGGTCAAGCCTCAGATCAAGAGTGAAACTGAATCAATTGTTACACAAACACGTTTATGATGTTAATGCTTCTAAACAACCCTCTCTAGAGGCAAATGATTAAATTCCCTGTTTAAAACAACAAACTCAGGAGAACCGCGTTAGAATGCAGTTTGGGAGATCCAAATGTACCTGTTTCTGGCCCCCAAACCTATGACCTAACTTTTGCGAGTCGTGCCCTAATTTCTTCTAGTTCTTCCTCATCATCTACACCCTCAGCAACCGCTTCTTCTTTCTGCAAAAGGGCACAAAATAAATGTTTCATCGAATGAGGAAAAGAACTCAAAATCCAAATGAAGAAGACAGTGGCAGTGGCAGGGTCACCTCTACAGTAGAGCTTTGTGCAGGTAACTTAGTCTTGTCTCTTCTGGCTGCAACTGGAAGCTGGGCAGCAGTCTCGGTGGCCAGTTCGGTAAGTACCTTCTCAACCTCCTCCTCGGTCTCTTCCTCAATGTCTTCAGAATCCAGTGCACTGTCCACAGCCTCATTCACAAATTCTTCAATAACTCCAGCCTATATAAAAATACATAGACAGGAATGTCTCAGCGAACCAAAAATACAACTTATATATCCTCATCCTATGAATGCTCTACGGTATGAAGCATTGATGCTGCAAAGGACCCCTTAACTTCGCACAAATACATATGGGGTTGCTGAGACTTGAACCTTAGAACTCTTACTCAGTAAGGCACTAATACCATGTCGAACGATCTCAACTAAAAGCTTAAATGGAAAAGTTAAAAGTCCAATATTGATTTTATACTCTAACAATATACTATGCCACATCACAGCAACAGACCCTATAGTAAGCTGCTGAGATTTCAGGTCGTTAGTTGTGGCCTGAGTTTTTAAAAATAGGGGCTTTCAGGTTTCTGGTGTCCAAATGACCCTCTAATACTACCGCCCTATTTGGCAAACAACTCCTAGCTGTTCGCATTAACTGTTATTCGTTGGCAATTTAGAACAGTTGTTTACATTAGCCATGTAAATTAGTTTTTTTTTTTTTTTCAATGTTTGGTAAAATTAGCTCTTATACACATTTATATTTTGAGAAGCTCCATATATGTCATTAATTTTAATTAATTTAAATTGAACATAGCTATGTAGTTGGTGCTTAGTATTGTTGAAAAAATATCAAACAACTCAAATATGCAAAAAAAAAAAAAACTGTAAAAGTGATTTTATAATAATAATTATTATATATAATCTAAGACAAGTTTCTTCAAAAGTTTGAACATAACTAACTACATAGAAGGAATTTCCAACTTAACAACTTAGAAATAGTGGTTTACTAATTTGAAAGCAGACTATATGCAAACAGTAGTTTAAAATATTAAGTTAAATATTTTACTTATAAGGACACTTAAGACATTAGATATTAAAATTCATTCTCTCTGTATAAATAAGACACTACATACAATAACTTTTAATTTTGTTTGTGAACTACAGTCAGTAAAATTTTTTGGATCAGATAATTCACTATATATATATATATAACTTTTAATTTTGTTTGTGAACTACATTCAGTAAAATTTTTTGGATCAGATAATTCACTATATATATATATATATATATGTGTGTGTGTGTGTGTGTGTGTCAAACGGAGTACAATGGTATTACTGTATTTTTTATGAACTCTTGCGTAATCAGTAATGTAAGGAAGTGGTATTCCTTTTAATGCAAATTAGCGGAAGCGACGGAGATGGAAGTAGTGATATATAGAAATTAAGATAAGGTAAAGGGAGAGAACACAGATTTTACGTGGAAACCAAATGCGGGAAAAAAACCACAGACAGCGATAAGCACGACAAATTCACTATGAATAATAGCAAGAGATACAACGGGGTCTCACAGGACAGAAACTGAAAAATACAATTCTCAATCGAAACTCTCAACCTCACAAATATAGTGAATTTAGGTGGGATGAATTAATTTGTATCACACAAATCAATTATAATCTCAACACTTAATTTATTTGCTCCCAATTGGATGATGGAATGAATAGATGGATGAATGGAGTGGAATCAATGGACAAATTGTGTCTCACAATGATACTGCATGATACCCTTTCATAGGCAAAGAAATCAAGATATCATCATCATTAAACCCCACCATCTTTGAAAAACTATGCTTCCATTGGCTCCCTTTGTCAACCATCTTAAATTAGCCACCATTTTTGAAAAAAATAGCATGTGCTTAGGCCTTAGGTCACAGGCATCCATCCCATAGGTATGTGATACATTATGGGCATCAAGACTTTTGGGTCACAATTAACAATCTCCGCCTTGGAACAAAAGGATTTGACACCTAATCAAATCATTTTGTTTGTCGTCACCGTCGTGCCCCTTCGTAGGGCACAACCTCAAAGGGATACAGTAAACACCATCTAAGCACAAGCAATGCTCGGACTTAGCTGTGGGAAGTGGGCTAGTTAACATATCTGCAGGATTCTCCAAAGTATGAACCTTCTTGATCACAATCTCCCCTGCAGCAAGGGCATCATCCATAGCAATAAACCCCTCTCCATCAATCTCAGACTCGACACAGTTTGAGATACCAGGTTTATATTGGTATCTTTACCACCCCGCTTTTGATCTCTCTCCTTAGCCCAAGAAGCACTCTCAACATGCCCCTTCTTGCCAAAGTAAATGTAGTTCTTGTTCCTATGAGGATTTCTAGTTGAACGGTGTTGGGACTTCCCTCTATTACCATCCCCCTTACGGTCATATTGCATCTACCATTGATGTTCAAGGCCTCACTAGCCTTCCCATTACCATCATCATCAAACTTTTCTTTAGGCAACAAACTGGATTTAACTTGACTAAGATTTAGAACACCACAGTTGCCATAAAGCATAATCTCATTAAATTGTCAACATGATGGTGGTCGGGACAAAATTAGGTCGATAGCCTTATCCTCATCCTCATCGTTATACTTCACATCCATAGATTCTAAATCAATAAAAATAGAATCAAACTCATTAAGATATGACAGCATAGGAGTACCATCACACATTCGTAGCCTATATAGCTTCTTCTTCAGACAGTACTTGTTGGCAACGCTTTTCGTCATGTACAATTCCTCCACCTTTGTCCAGAGCTTCTTCGGTTTTTGCACCTCCATAACCGATCTTAGAACATGCTCTACCAAGCACGGCTAAATCCCCGGCAGTGCCTTTTGTTCCAACTCAATCCACTCTCTTGGCTTCAACCGCCTACAATCACATCCTAAAGTTTCTTGAAGTTTTCATCGCTCATCGATGTGTCAAACTTCGTGTCAAGAAACTCAATCACCTTCCACAGCCCATGCTGAACAAGAACCGCTCTCATCCGCAATCTCCACATCGTGGAACTTCTCTTCCCATCGGATTTTGGAATATCACACTTCATAATTGAAGCTATCTCAACCAGAGCTCTAATACCATTTTATCAGAGATACTGCCGCTGCAGGGGAGATTGTGATCAAGAAGGTTCATATTTTGAAGAATCTTGCAGATATGTTGACTAAACCACTTCCCACAGCTAAGTTTGAGCATTGCTTGGACTTAGTTGATGTTTCCTGCATATGAGAGCCCTTTGGGGATGTGGCCTACGAAGGGGCACTACGGCGACGACAGGCAAAGTGATTTGATCAAGTGTCAAATCCTTTTGGTCCAAGGTGGGGATTGTTAATTGTGGCCCAAAAGTCTTGATGCCCATAATGTATCACATGTCTATTGGATGGATGCCCATGACCTAAGGCCTAAGCACATGCTATTTTTTTCAAAAATGGTGGCTAATTTAAGATGATTGACAAAGGAAGCCAATGGAAGCATAGTTTTTCAAAGATGGTGAAGCTTGATGGTAATGATGATATCTTGATTTCTTTGCCTATAAAAGGATATCATGCAACATCAATGTGCGACACAGTTTGTCCATCAATTCCACCCCATTCGTCCATCTACTCATTCCATCATCCAGTTGATAGCAAATAAATTAAGTGTGGAGATTATAATTAATTTGTGTGATACAAATTAATTCATCCCACCTAAATTCACTATTTTCGTGAGGTTGAGAGTTTTAACTAAGAATTGTATCTTTCAATTTCGGTCCTATGAGACCATGTTGTATCTCTCATTCTCTCCCTATTATTCATAGTGAATTTGTCGTGTTAGTCGTCGTCCGTGGTTTTTTTGCCCGCATTGAGTTTCCACATAAAATCTGTGTTATTTCTCTTCCTTTATCTTCCCTTAAGTTCTACATATCACTATTTCCATCTCTGTCGCTTCCACTAATTTGCATTTGAAAGGAATACCATTTCCTTGCAAGTAATTTCCACGAAAAACTCATCCAAAGAGTTTTTTGGAACCAAACATCTATTTCAAGCAGCAGTTTACCGAACACCACACTAGATGGTTGCACTTAGTCAAAAATCAAAATAGCTACTTGCCTCCAAAAAGCTATTGTTGGCCTTTAAACTTTTGCTTCCCAACACTCTAACAGTGATCTCAAGCTACAGATGGTTGCATATTTGTATGATCCAGAACATATCCCTTTCTCTCTCAAACCTCAGCCAGTCAGACCTCCGTTCTCGTTTGTGACAGCACAAATGTGCAACTCAAAAGAAGGGTAATCTGTTAAAGAGGGATTAGGAATATACCTTGGTCATCTCTTTGCTAAATTCTTGCATTGTCATAGCAACTTCTGGAGCTTTCATGAGGTTATTAACAATTTTCATCACCTCCGCGCTCTTCTGTAAATGACCTACAGTACGGGCAACAGCTGCAAAATAGCCAAAATTGCAACAAATCAGTGAAGAAGAGTTGAAAGAAGTTGTTAACAAGCGTAACTACAGCATTCCTACTAAACAAAGGAAAGTGGGAGATGTCTTCAGATGCTGATGTTCGTGATGGCAATGAGCAGCAAAATACACAGTACAGCATAAATAAGATGGTCGATGAAGATTCTACGTGAAGAAAATAAAGACAAAACGAAGAAATAGAATTATCAACTTCCACTTCCACAACAATTATCATCAGTTGGTTTGTTCTTAACATGTGCATAGATTGGTGCAAGATAAGCTCAAAAGTATGAATTCCATGCAACAGAGAGAAATAATCAAGGTCTACATGATCACAGAACCAAACAAGTGAAATATCAAATACTATAACTGATGGAAAGAGAAGAACTTTAGATTTTAGCTGAAGAACTGTAAAACAGCTTGCAAAAGAATGTTTCCATGCTACTACAGAAGGCCACAACTTTTACAAATATGAAATACCAACATACCAACACTTTCTCCAAGGTGCATTGATACTGAATTTAGTTGAGCTTTATTCTCGTAAAGGCGATTCACAGTTTTTCTTGATCGTACAATTTCCTTAGCAAGAGCCTGAAACATAGTTTCAACCAAAAATCAACTTCTACTGATGAAGATGTTGAGGAAAATTAATATAAATCTCTTATACATGAGAAAGAAACCAATAGTTAACTTGATCGCGTAGTCAATCACATAATCATCACCCTTTTGATGTTTGGTGACTCTAGAAAACAGAATGTAATTGAAAAACAATACATAAAAACACTAAAACTGCAGTAATGGCTACTTAAAAAATCAAATAAGATACATGCAACAGTTTAACAAGATCAAAGTTATTCACCAGCCACATGCATTGGAAAAAAAACAAGCTCAATCATGCACAGTACTCTCCTGTATGATACAAAAGTTGTTAGACGTAAGTCCCATACTTGACACTTACACAAACCTTAGAAAACTTAGATGGATATATAGCTCCGCATAGAAAGTCAAATTAATCGATACCTTGTGGCATTAGATATGTGATCTGTTTCTTTCCATGCTATCTGTCTACATTTTTTTACTATGTTAGGATATCATCATCTGTATTGCAGTTAACCTATACGGCTATACCTTCTTCCTAAACACAAACAAGCGCATCCAAAACTACCATGCTAGAGAGCTCTACCCTTCATAATGGGTGGTAAAGGCAGAAAGGTATACAAGTAAATGTAGAAGGCATCACAGTGGTTGAATGATAGAATTATGGAAGCAATCTCAAGTGACCAAATGCACAAAATCTACGATTAGTTACTCAAAAATACCCCACAAGTGTTTAGTGCTCCTTCCTACCATAACGCAATTAACAGATCGCAGGGTATTCACAACTATGTAAGCCTAGGATGTCAAGTAAACAAACTCCAAAAGGTATTCCATATTTGCAGAGGCTTAATTTTAAAGCCCAACAAGTTATCCTGTCAACTGCAGGAATATATAAGGATACCAAGTTCTTCCTAAAGTTGAAATGGGTTTCTGGATTTGGAGTTTTAGCATGAAAGGCTTTGGATTATGAGATTCTTGAAGAGACTATGAGACTTTTAATCGTATTTATAACCATGGATGGTACCTAGTATCCACAATTATCCATGGATGGCAGAATGACATATGTAGTTATCCATGGATATAATCATATAAATATAATTAAGAACCTCATAGCCTCTCTTAGAATTTTATAGTGTAAAGCCTTTCATACTAGAACTCCAAGATCAAAAGCCCAGTTGAAATATGAGGGCAGGTATAGCAGGAAAGGAATGCTAGGACTCTACTTTCCTTCTTCAACAAATCAAGTACAGAAGTGAAATTAGAGGGAAACCAGAGCTAGGCTAAGCTAAAAGCTTTTAACGTTCTTGTGAGTACACTTGCAATGCAAATAACACAAAACTGAATTACAATAATGTATATAATAGTCAAGTTTTACCACAAACAAACAAGTGGGGCTGAAGATAACTGTGACCAAAACCGGTATCGACCAACAAAAGTGGATACAATAGCAATAATAGTGATGAAGCAAATATAATACCTTAGCAGAACCCATATCATTTCTCTTTGCAGCCTCTCTAATTGCCTTCTGTACACTCTTCTCTTCCCTTTGAATATCTACAATTTTACAACAGAAGCAATGCCCATAAATATTATAACCTCTTATAAACATTCAAAATCCTCCCTCCAAATGCAATTAGCTCAGAAAGCTATATCTAATGGCTAATGCTTTCCTCAATTGAATACAACATGCCTCGAATTTGGCGGTCGATATTGCGAGATTCCTGGCGAAGACGCCTTTGCCAGTCCCTTAATAGCTGCTTAGGGTCCGGTTTCGGAAGCAACAAATTCTTCACTTTTTCCATCTCTGTTGTACCTCTCTTTCCCTAAACTGAAAGGAGAAAAAATCCAAAATAAACTACTGAAATGAAGACGACGAAGATGGGATTGATAGTAATTAGGGTTCTTGATCAACTCAAGCTCAACAAACAGGGAATCTTCGCCCATCATCCACCAACTAAGATTGAAAAGCATGCGAACAAAATACACAAGATCAAGCTGGAGAAATTGTCACCTAAAGCTGAATCCTCATAAGGAAGAGGAGAAGAAGAAGCGAAACTCAGAAGAACTGAATTGAAGAGAGATCGACAAATCGGTCCAACGCTTCCGTGTTTGAGAATCGAAACAAGCAGATCTTGCAGGAAGAATTTCAACTTTTTCTCATCCAGAAATCCAACCTGATCAATAAAGTGAAATTCTAACGAATTAATTGAAGGCCCCCAGCAAAAATTGTATTTGATTACACGCAAATTCTGAAAACAATTCGGGGAGATTTGTGAGAAAGTGGAAGAGTGAATCAAATCAAACAAAACCCTTTCGAACATATACAAATGAGTATGGAGATTTTTACCGGATCAAAGATGAACAGCGCCCGCGCAATATACCAGAAAAGAGTAAAGGGAGTTGGATGAAGCAGTGCAGATTCCTATCGAATGAAACACAGTTTCAAGCTTTTTATTTTATTTTACTTTTTTTCAAATTTACATAATCTAATTTCTAAATTCTTGGATTAAAATATCTAAAAAAAATTACTCAAAGAACCTCATAATTTGAGTAAACTAATTTTTGGTACTCCAAATTTTTGAAAGTACCCTTATTTTTTGGATTTGTAATTATAAAATATTTTTCTGCGAAAATGCAATCGGTTTTGGTGACTGAACTCTTATTATCCCCGTCTCCCATTCCAAAAACTCCATTATTACAATTCAATCTACTACATCAATGGAAAAAATCTTGTAAAGGTTCTATTTTTAATTTCATTTGTTCACCCTGATTCTGCCCTCCTCCTTTCCTCATCTTCTTCTATCTCTTTCAGTCCTCGCCCCTCATCTCCAATGTTGCGCACCTAATTCGATTCTGGGAATCGACAGGACGTTCATTGTAGTCAAAGACTGGAACTTCAATTGAATTTGTAGCCTTGTACGAAAGTCCAAAAATCATTGATAATGCCACTTTCAATTAGAGGAGGAATTCTGAGTTTTCCCTAACTTCCTTTCAATGGCTTCCATTGTTTTTGTTTGATAGGGAGAAA
This sequence comes from Portulaca oleracea, assembly GCA_029582165.1. Lineage (NCBI taxonomy): Eukaryota > Viridiplantae > Streptophyta > Magnoliopsida > Caryophyllales > Portulacaceae > Portulaca > Portulaca oleracea. The sequence goes on along the minus strand of CM055872.1, from coordinate 40,382,594 downwards.
AGAATATCTGAAGCAGATGGAGGATGAAAGAACCCTAGAGGGGGGTTGAATAGGGTTATTAAAATTCAGCACAAATGATCACTGGTAAAGGGCGTTAGGCTCTTAATCTATTCAGATTAAGATTCAAATAAGATAACACAAGAACAGAACTATAATAAAGGACAATGAATGTGAACTGAATAACTTCCTTTATTATGACAAAACAGAATGCTATTTTGAACAACCCAAGGTAAACGTCCTTAGGTTTACAAGAGAGAAGAAGTGCACGACAGCAGGCACTTCGAATATGTTCTGGAGAAATGAAACACCCACCAAAATCAATCTTTGATGTAAACACGAATAAATCCTAAGTTCGTCTGGGAATCGATTACACCAACACAAGTCAATTCTAAGTCCGTTAAGAATTGAAATCACTCAAACACAAATTTCTCACATAATCGTTCTTCTTTCAACTCGAAGAACACAACCAAAACATAGAACTCAATTCTCTGTTTTGAACACCCGATTACTTCCGTGGAATCGTTTGTACATGTCCTTGACGGATTCTCCATTCTTCATTTTGAAGGATTCATAGTGCTTGACATAATTGTCACGCCTTATTCTTTGAACTTGGCTCGTTCCTTCATATGTGGTCACTAAGGTATCCCACACCTGTTTAGCTATATCACAACCAGAGATAAATTCAAACTCATTAGAATCAAGTCCACAGTAAAGGATATGTAATGCTTTAACGTTTTTATTCGCCTTTTCTGCTTCTCTGGCATAATACTTGGATCTATCTTTGGGTTTCGTGATTTCTCAATCAGTGATCATGGGGACAAAGTCTCAATTCTCAATTTTGTCCCGAAGGTCATAGTCTTGATCCATGATGAATGTCCTCATACGCTTCTTCCAGGGTGCAAAGTTTGATCCTCTGAATAAAGGAAGACTGTTTAAGCAACGCCCTTGCCCTATATCACCATCTTCGATCCTAGCCATGATCTTTACCACAGAGCGGTTAGTCTCTGAATCTTCAGTGGACCAAGCTCTGATACCAATTGAAAGACATTTGAGGACCTGTGAACTTTTTCTTCATTGGAGTAGGTTTTCCCCAAGAACTTAAAATTATTGACTATGACAGTGAATCATTTTTTTTTATTCGAATCCCAGGTCTTCAATTTATAGACTCATTGCCTTGAATCGAATAGAGACATTGTGATTTGATTCAAGGCCAGATTCCTTCCTTCTTCGTGCTTCCACATTTGCTCCATGTTTGTTTCCTCTTGCGAGATTTCCAGAGCTAGAGATCTTATTTTCTTTCCAATCTCTTGCTCGATTGTTTCCTACAATTCACATAGTATCAATCGAGTTAGTCTGGTTAGAGAATGGACGAAGAGAACCGATAACTTAGTTTCCAGAAAGAACTTCCCTGTTTCTTGCTCTTTTTGTCTTTCACGACGAAGCTTCTCGCCTGGGGTGAACGTCCTTGTGATGCTGTGAGTAAACGTCCTTATGATGCCCTAATGTCCTTATGCCTGCTTTGAGATTTCTTTCCTTGCGCACCATATCTTTTCTGGTTATTCGAATTTTGGCTTTCATTCAAAACTGATCTAGCGCCAAGGTCCTTATCAACGTCCTTGAGGGGTTCTAACAGAGGAGAAGACACAGAAGATCAAAATTTAGGAAGGGGATGAGGGGATTTCTTCTTTTTTTTATATAACAAATAAGAATGAACATTTTGATTTTATAACAAACAAGGATATTTCAGTCAACTCATGTGCACAATCCTCTTCTCGCCTAAAACATATCGGAAACTTTAGTTCCGTTGTCAGAAAAGTATCTAAGAATTATTAAGCTAAAATTAAGGGTACCCACATATGAGTTTTGAAAACATGGGGTACCAAAAAATAGTTTCCTCAAATTATGGGGTACCTCCAAGTAATTTTTGGTAAAATATTATTCTTAATGTCCAAAAAGCCAAAATTGTCACCCACATTTCATACACTTTAGTGTGATTTCACTTAATAATTTTATCAAAACGATCCCTTTAACTTGTTATTGCATGTTAACTTTTAATAATCTTTTTTTACTCTCCCAGAACCCTAGTGCAATCTTGTTCTAGTTTTCCACCATAGTTGTGTGGAACCCATCCCTCCCATGTGTAGGGTAGTCGTTGATTGGTGTCGTCCATAAGGGGCATGGTGGTGCTTCAATATGGTTATTCAATTGTTCTTTTCGCAATCAATTCCAAGCACGAAGAAGCTAGGGAGTTGTCCTAGGGTTTCGATGGCAAGTAGCATGGAGGATGCACTTAAGAATTTAAATCTAACTGCCGAGGAAGAGAAAATTATAGAGTTTGAAGATCCCGATGAGAGTAAAATAGAGAATCAAGTGGCCTTATTCTTATGGGAAAACTGCAAACCTAAAGCAAGATTCAACCCGAATGAATTGGAACGATGATGCAAAATATTTGGAGACCGAGGTGGGGGCGAAGGAACTGGGATCCAACCTATTCTGCTTCAATTTTTTACGGAAGCAGACAAAGACATGGTCTTCAAGAATGGCCCTTGGACCTTTGATAACTATGTGTTTCTCCTAAGTAAATTGGATGGAAATCAGCAACTCTCGAAATTTAAGTTCAATACGGCAAGATTCTGGATTAAAGTGATGGATCTACCTCTACATAAGATGACTCACGCTTTTGTCGAATACTTGGGAAGTACGCTGAGAAAGTTTGTGGACATCGAAGAGGAGGATATTGTTGTTCACTCAAAATATCTTAAAATTAAGGTGGATAGAGATATCACAAAACTGGTGAGACATAGAGTGACACTGAAGATTTATGGCTCTCCTAGTGGATTACGTAAGATATGTCAAAAATCCCCTATTACTACTACTTATGCGGTATTATCGAACATATTTACAACGGGTGCATGGGGTATAAGGGGGGTTGGTGGAGGAGGAGATGCCTTATGGTCCCAACCTTAAGTGATCACTGATTAAAAAGAAGAGAAGAGGAGGAGCAGAAGAGGATTGGGCGAAAGACAAGCGAAAACTGGTATAGTTTAAGGGGGAAAATTGCGGGCAAGATCAAGTCGAAGGAGGATAAGGATGGTGGAGCACAGACCGGAGTTGACCTAGTGAGTACCAACCAAGAGACTGTTGAGGTAGAGAAAATGCTAATTAATAACAACAAAAGAAAGGGAGATTACTTCCGTGGCAATAAGCAAGGAGAACAAAAGATATGAGTCTTATAAGACAAGGGGCAATGGAGAACATGGCGACCAAATCACCAGAGGTGGAGACTGGCATAGATTAGTCCCACCTAGGACAATGAAAATTCTGTGTTGGAACTACAGAGGGTGTGGCAACCTTCTTGCAGTTCAAGGGCTCCAAATCCTCCAACTATGGAGCAAAAACCATAACCCTGATATAGTCTTTCTTTTCGAGACTATATTTGATGCAACGAGAGTTTAAAGATTAGGTACAAAGTTTGGTTTGCGTAGAAGTATTGCGGTGGATAGTACTATAGTACGGGAAGGTCGGGGGGCTTGCTTTACTCTGGAGGAAGGTAGACTTTTCTCTAGTCTCTTTCTCCAACCATTCAGTTGGAGACATTATGGAGGCTAGGATGGCAATGATTCTTTTCTTTTTGGGCATTTTATAGTTGGCCACGTACTTAAGATAAGAAGAAAACATGGGAGCTTATGAGACGATTGGCACGTGATTCTAATATCCCCATTGTGATAGGGGGACTTTAATGAAATAGTGTATATGGAGGAGAAGGATGGAGGAGCCATAAAGGAGCAACATCTGGTGATGGATTTGAGAGAGTCCCTAATGGAGTGTCATATGAGTGATCTTGGTTACAAGGGCTCTCCTTTTACGTGGTAAAGGGGCAAAGATCCAAATAATTGCACTCGAGAAAGGTTGGACAGGTTCACGGCGAATGATCTTTGGTGCGTAAATTTTCCTGATGCTAAGGTTTGGAACTTGACCAGGCCTAAATCAGATCATGCACCTATTTTATTGATTTCAAATCTATTCGTGAACTCAACGAGACAAAAGAGCATAAGAAGGTTGGGAAAACTATGGCTCGAAGACCCAGAGTGTGAGGAAATAATGAAAAGTGCATCGGACTACAGCATAGGTACCGCATGCAAAAAGGTTGAGAACTGCAAGAGTAAACTCTATGATTAAGGAAAAGGAAAAATCAGTGGGTTGGACAAAAGAATTGATAAAGTTCATAAATGATTGCGCATTATTCAAAGTGGCCCAATAACCCAGTAGCCTTTGGACCACATAGGGAGAGCTACGACAAAACTGGATTATTTGTTGGGTGTGGACATTTTTCCTCACCGTTCGGGCTTTCGAACGTCCACGCGGATTGGGGTGTGATTTGATGATTTGTGGTGGGATTTGAACCTTTGGAAACTCTTTAAGGGATTAATTATACATTTCAGGAATAATAGTTTGTAAAATCATTTTTCCTTTACTTGTGCATTTTATGAGTCATTGAATTAAACCCTTAAGAGTGAACATCCACTTGTTCCAAACTCTTCTAAATTTAACCCAATTTGCTCATTTAAATGTTAGGCTCGGAAGAAAGCGATTTATGCAAATATCATTTAGAAATATACAAATAACACCCTAAAGTTGCATCGTCACATTGTAAAATCATGTTTTACCATAGTTTATGCAACCCGATGTGTTTTGGTTCGAAATGGGAGTCGTCACCCGACTTTTTAAGGGAAAAGCCAAGACAAAACCAAAAAGAAAACAAGAAAGACTTCGCCTGCGAAACCCAAGAATGGATTCGGGGGTAAGGCTACGAACTCGAAAAGTAGGAACTTTAAAAGTTTTCTTCTCACAAAAGTAAAGACTCTACTAAAAGTTTTAAGTGTGTTTTTGATAAAGTTTGGAAGAGAGATAAAGAAGAACTTTATAGAATTATTTCATAAGAACATGCAACATGAATTATGAGAAAAATACATGCACACTTTATTTACAAGAAACTAAAGAACTTTAAAACTTACATTGTGCTAGTTTGAAGAAGAGGCCTTGTCTAGCCTTTTGCTTTGAAGATGTTCCTCTTAGTACCCTTGGATGATCCTCCTCAAAATGCCAAATAAACGAACCAAAAGAATGATAAAAAAAAATGGTGAAAAAGAGGGTGAAAAGAGGGCTTTTTTGTAGGTTTTTTAGGTGTTTAGAATAGGGTTTTTTGTGGTGTTTTTTGGAATGGAGATAGGTGGAATAGGGACTAAGGTTGAGGTATTAGGAAGGGTAAGATAGTATGTAGAATAGAGATGAGAAGATGAGAATATGGTAGGGAATAGTGATAGTATAGAAGGATGAAAGAATAGAGAAAAATGGAGTAGAGGAGAGAAGGATGGATGAGTGAATTGGTGTGTAGAAGAGAAAAATAGAATGAATTGTTGTGAGTCAATTTGGCTTTGAGGGAGGTAGTATTTACAGGAGTAGAGAGGAGCGTAGGATGCAGGCATACAATCATATTCATTCACCTCGTTCATAGGCAATCAACCATACAAAACACTAGGCAGTGGGGGGAATTTCTTTGGAGTGGACAGTGGCAACGTGGTTAATTGACCACCTATGGTCGGTGGTCAAGGCCGATCGACCACCAACACGTGGGGGGAATGAACCTCCCTTCGTCCATGCATCCATGGACGGTGGGGGGTGAATGCATTCTGCCTAGGGAGGTGTTGATTCACACTGGACGACGGCTTCATTTGTTTGTGATTTTATAAGATGATTTTATGGTGTTTTTGTGAGGTTTCGATCTTGTGACCTATTGGCATGGAATTTGCATGGATTGCATTTTACGTAACAATTTTCATGTGATGTTGCATGCGATCTTAAAGCAAGTTCGTACGTGTAAAGTGCACGCACTTAGGCTTTTATTTTCCGGCTTCTTCTTCATTATTTAATCTCTTTATATATAGATATGTTATATATTTTTATGTGTCAAAATTCGGTGTCTACATTGGGGCAGAAGGAGCGGTACTGATATATGAGATGTAAAACTCAAGAGTTAAGGGATAAGGACAAAAATACAACACCTTTTCACCACATATCAAGACAAAGGGCAAAGAGGAATAAATGGCTCAATTCAAGAACTCTAATGGTGACATCATCACTCATAGGGATGAGATCTCAAACATCATCACAAGCTACTTCCCGTCACTATTTGAAACAGTGGCGAATCCAGAAATGAAATCAAGCGGGTTCAAAGTCAAACATAAAAATTCAAAACAACAAATCAAAAATCTTACATTATTATTTTCTTTTGGGTAGTTTCCCTAACAAGGCGCCATGACTTGAAAGTATTCCATAATGTATCATTATTTGGTACTTTCTCGAAAATTCCATCCTTAAAATAAGTAATAACAATGTTTTTCAAAAACTCGCCTGAGACTTTGTTTAAAAAAAATGCTAGGCTTGAACTGTAATTGTTGCCGCTAGGTTGAGTTTAAAAAAAAAAACCAAAATAATAAACATCTTGACGCAAGATAGTTAATAACCATCTTGTATTTCACTTAAATCACTCATAAAGTTAAATGTAATTATATTTAAATCATTATAAAGGTATGTTTCATTACTTTAAGGGTTATTATAATTTATAAATAATATAAAAATAATTATTTATTTACATTTTTTCATAAATATAAAATTATACATAGAATGTGCATTTTCTACTATGATTGATAAAATTAGGTTATTATTATATTGTTTGACCTTGCTAATAAATATTACACTCTTATAGTTGATAAATATATATAATTATTAAAGAAAATATTATTAAAAATTATAAAAATGTGAAATAATAACCATCTAGATGAGTCAAGATGTGTATCATGGTCCTAAAATAAACGCTAGACTTGAGGCCTGTTGGTCTCGAACACGAAACCTCAGGCTCCCTTCATTGTATCATGGTCCAGTAAAAAAGCTAAACTTGAGAGTTGTTGGTCTCGAACGTAAAACCTCACACTACGCTCATTAACTGAATAAGCATGCGCGCCACTCAGCCACAAAGGCTAATATGATTCTTAACTGCTTCATGTCGTATATATATACATTTATAAGCAATTTAATTTTACAAACAATTTTATTTTTAAAGTGGGGTCACTTGACCCCAAGTGACCACATGTTGGATCCTCCCCTGGTTTGAAACTATAAGCCCTAATGGGTTTGACCAAGCCCTTGTTGGGGTTAAACATAATCATAGAAGATATGAACCAAGCGTTGAGCAAATTGTATGCAAATGAGGAGATAAAGGAGGTTTTGCTCTAAATGCACCCCCTCAAGGACCTTAGGTCGGATGGTATGCATGCCATTTTCTTTCAAAAATTTTGGATAATTGTTGATTATGATGTGGTTTCTTTTGTGAGGTCTATTTTAATGGGTGATTATTTTGCTTATGATTTGAACCAAACTTTAATCACCTTGATACCCAAGGTTAAGTCTCCGATTGACATTACCCAATATAGGCCTATCAACTGCAATGTGCTATATAAAATTACTTCTAAAACCTTGGCAAACCGCCTGAACATCTTGTTACCTACTATTAGTTCCCCTAACTAGAGTGGTTTTGTGCCGAGAAAGCTTATTATGGATAATGTGTTGATTGCTACTAAATTCTTCCGTACTATGAAAAAAAAGATATGTGGGTCGTAGAGGCATTACGGCTGTCGAACTAGACATGAGTAAGCCCCATGACAGGGTTAAGTAGGCCTTTCTCAAGAAGCTTCTTATAAAGATGGGCTTTCAGGCTATAGCTAGGTTCAAGCTGTTGCGAACTAAATATCTTCAGTCTCGTCTAATATTTTAGTGAATGAGTAATAGTCAATCCAAGTGTTTCTGTCTCGAGGGTTGAGACAAGGGGACCCTATTTGACCCTAATTATTTATTTTGGTGGTCGAGGGTTTTACAAGTTTACTGGAACAAGCTGCTGAGATAGGTTGTATTCACGGGACAAAAGCCAGTAAGAGGGGACCAACTATATCCCAACTTTTCTTCGCTAATGACTGTATGCTCTTCACTAGAGCCATTAAACAAGAATGCTCCCACATAGTTGATATTATCAACCAGTATGACCGTGCATCGAGCGAGAAAGTCAATTTCGACAAGTTGGAGTAATCATTCAATAAGGGTGTCATAGCAGAGAAACAAGAAGAGCTAGCAAGTCTTCTAGGGATGAGAGTGGTAGAGAAGCATGATAAATATCTTGGAGCCCCTACTTTTATTAGGAAGAGTATGTATTTACAGGTACCCTTTATTTTAAAGTTTCTAATTTTTTTGGTGAATTTCAAGTATAAGGTTGAGCGAATTTAATAAATGATCGAAATACTCTCCACATAAAAGACGTAAAGACAAGCTTACCCCCATGATCATAATGAGTTGTTACACCTACTCAGAGCCCAAAGGTACCCCATATTTTGGGAAAATTATTTTTTGGTGCCTCATATTTTCAACATATATTTATAAGTACCCTATATTTTAAGATTTTTCTATTACTCAAGCTCCTTCTATGAGAACTTCCACTTTCAGGTGGTTTACCACTTCCACATCCACTGCCAGGCCGAGAAAGAAGCAAAAGCTCACCCATTGAACCCTTGCATTCGTAAAGATCTTCCCAATTGTATTTGTCTTTTAATGTTGTTAACTTTTGCACAAACGGTATTAAAGTTGTAACTACTATTTTTCTTTTCAATAAATATGTAAATCTTGATCAACTTAAGATTGTCTACTTGTAAGAAATATGTATTGTTACTAGATGGACAAATTAAGTGACTATCGCAATTGTTATATAGAATTACACCATAATATAATAACATATATCTCAAATATCTAGTTATCTATTTCAATTGTCTAACTATAAGAAATATCACTTGCACAAGTTGTGTACTACAATCCATCATGCTCTACTTCCACACATGCCTATTTCAATTGTCATCTAATTATCTAAGTAGGAGTACAATGAAAACTAGAATTACAACCAACGACATCACAATATAACTGAATGGTTTCAAAATGTTCTTATTCACATGGTTCAACTCTCTTCCCTTAGCTCAGTTTTCTCTTCATTCAACCCTTGCATCATCATCTTCATCATATTGTGAACCATTACTCCTTGTTGATGAACTTGTCATTTTTCACTGGTCTTTCCTACCATGAATGCAAAAACAATACATTAGTGTCATAAACATTTAAAGGCTCGAACTTTCATTAAACCCTAATAATAATCCCCCAAAGCCATACCGGCCTCTAATTACATTCAATACCGAATTCCATTGCCATGAACCCAAAATACACTAAATCAGAACTACACAATGTCAAAATGTCGGTTTCAACGCATAAGCCTTTCACAAGTTCAATTGAACCATCCAACTTGGTGGTACATTCAATGATATTTAACTCATAGTTTTTACAGAGAGAGAGTGTCTGGGAAAACTTTCCAGGAGGTCACCCATCCTAGTACTACTCCCAGCCAAGCACGTTTAACTGAGGAGTTCCTAACGGATGAGCTACCATAAAAAAAGGTGCGCCTTGGTGATATAAGTAATCATTTTAATCCTCTTAAGCCACACTTTATCCACATATCCGGGGTATTACAGAGAGACTATAAATGGGTTTTGAAAATAAGGTGTACCAAAAAAGAGCTTCCCCAAATTATGCATTGCCTCCAAGCAGTTTTTGATTAAGTTTTACAATAATCCATGGGTATTTCAGTAACTACAAGACTTTATAGTATACTTCTCGCCTAAACCATATCGTTCTATTGACGTGTCATGCTGAAGCATCATAAAAAAATTATCAACTTTAAATTATAACTAATTATGTTTTATCATTGTTTTCCATCCATTTAAAACTTATTGAATTATTTAATAACTAATCAATGATTTTTAGTATGGTGAGCGGCTCTGGGTACGTTGTGCAAAATTAGGAACATAACCTTTACCTATTCGCACAGATTCTTTGGTCTTATAAATTTTACCTTAACTACAGTTCAGGTTTCAGTTACAGGGTACCTGTTATTTATAAAAATTATATTTTCTGACATACACTTTTTTCGAAAAATACTAATTTTCTACCTAATTAACACTAAATAAACCACATTATCTAGCATGGGCACAATACCGCACTTATTTAGTACAAGCAGTAAAATTTGAAAAAATTTTAACTCGAGTTTCCAGACAATGTATGCACTTTAATAATTTTATTTATTTATTTATATTAAAATTAGGTTCCACTGTTTGGATATAATGTCGGTTCTAAAACCCTCGGATCCGAATACTCGAAACATGAACCTATCTAACAAGTTTCATGTTCCGATTTAGAGTAGTAATTCAGGAACCTTACGTACCTTTACCCATTAGGACATGTTCCTAAATTTTAGGTACCTTACCTTTATCTGCAGACCGATTTTGGAACTGCTCACCCCTCATTTTTAGCAACTATTTACTTATTTAAAATGGTAGTCCCACTTGGACTACATCTTCCTTGAAGAATTATTTCAAGTGATTGGTTCCACCTCGCTAATATAATACTTGGAGGGACCCTAACATATAGATACAATACCATCAATGCATCAAAATTTTGAGGGTGATTTAGCAAATTGGAAATGGGACACATACATATGGTCCATAGGGACGGATGTATGAGTACGTGAGGGGTCATATTTTGTAATGAATTCTCATTTTGTCTATAATTTTAAGTGTTACATTAATTGAACTTTATAGATTTAAATAGTTATGTAATTTATGTAACATGTTATTGCATGGAATTGTTATCATTAACTTTATAATAAATATGACATATTTGGTGAACAACCTATTGAATAATTCATTGGGGAAATGGTTTATTGAAAGATTTGATCAAGTCAAATAAGTTAAATAGGTGTTTGGTAAACAATATATGCACTTGGCTTATAGAGTCTAATAGGCAGATTGAGTTCAATAGCTTAACATGGATAACTTATTGAATTGATTGTTTGTAGAAATTATTATTTAACCCAAAATTTACTAAAAGTTAAATATATGTCATCATAAAAGTAATTGATAGATACTCCCTCCCTTCTTTTTTATCTATCATTTACGGTTTTCAGTGTTAATCTTTAATCAATAATTTCTAATATAAAATCTTTATAAAAAAATTATAATATTATAATTTTCTAATAGTATTTTTCATTACGAATCTAATGACATCAATTTTGTATGATGAATCATTATACAAATTAAGGTATTAATGATCAAAGTTTTTAACACAATTTCCTAGGCTACAGATAAATAAAACGGATGTAGTATTATTTTAAAATTGGTGATAAAGGGTATAAATAGAATTTCAACAATTACTTTTTAAAAAATAGTCAACTTTATCAAACACAACTTTTTCAAACAGTTAACTGCTAATACGAACAACCAACCCAAACAACTAATAATAAATAGCAATTGCAAACAACCAACAACAAACGGCTAACAGCTAATAACTGTTTGCCAAACAAGATCATAAACTACTATAAAAATTTATATTAATTATTTGAATAAATTATACTGAGGTCATGTTCTTTTATGCGGTGCGGTACCACACTCTTTAATTTCTACTACACTTCACCCTCCACACCATAATCATTATCAATATATCTGTTTACTTTTTTCCTCTACTTTTCACATTCTCTCTCCTCACTTATCCTATCTACCACACTTTCACTACAACTCACCACATTTCACTGCACTTTTATAAATTCCACCATATCACATCATTGATGCACTACATAATTGTATTAAAGAATGGAGCCTAAATAAACTATAAAACAAAATGAGAGATGATGTATCCTCATCCAAAAGTACCATCACACCCACAAAACACAGCCAGTGAATTACAGAGAATCACATGTTAGCAGTAACACACGTGAGAGGTCAAACCTGGCTTCAATGACTGGCTACCATCCACACTAAAGACACACGCACTTGATTAAATTGGCCAATTGGGAATTACGCTTATAAAATTAGGAGTATAATTAAATAACACGACTCTTCTTTATGTACTATGTTCATGTAGATGTAGTGGACTACTCAGTTGCTAACTATTTAACGAGGGAGGGATATAGTTATTAAAATCTCGATCCTGATCTACGATTTTACGATTTTACGATTTTATGATACAAAATCTTCGATGCAATTCTATATCTACATTACGATCCACGATTTTACGTGAGTTAATTCCGATCCTAACTATCTCATTGATCCGAGTAAGGATCCCGATTTTAACAACCTTGGGGAGGAGAAATGGTCTTCGGTGGAAAATTCTTAAATTCATATTCTACTAATTCTACTACAGATTGGGAGAGATGGTAAATAGTTACATGTTGCTAAATTAATTTGTATTATCAACCACCTTTTTCCAACATATTTAAAACGGTTAAAAAAACTAACCATTTTGGCAAACATTCGGTTCTTAAATGAGTGTCAATTTGACTAAGTTTTGACCGTTGATTACTCAAAAATTACAATGATTTACAATATAAAATTGATACCGTTAGAAAGATATTGTACTAAAAATTACAATGGTGTTAATTTTATATTGTAATTCATTATAATTTTAGTATTCAACGGTCAAAACTTAATCAAACTGACACTTATTTAGGGACGAAGGGAGTATTTTTTTAATTTTACGTGGGAAAAACGGTTGGAAATTCTGACCACTTTTGACAAAATTGTGGGAATTTTTCCTACCAACCTTTTTCCTACCTAAAATTAGAAAAATATGAAATGATTGGTAAAATGGAAGGTCAAGCTTCTTGTTAAAGACCTTAATTAAGTCATTTATCAAAGGGTTAAGGAGGTGTAGCCGTGTAGGGTGTCTTCTATAAATAGGAGTCATTTGCTAGTCGTTTGTGAATACATCCTGCATCTAATCACAACCTTTCATTCTTGTGTAGACTGTAGTCATATATATATATGAGTGAATCAAGTGAGAAACAAGTTTATTTTAAATTTGTTAGATCGCTAAATTTTATCCCTGTGAACAATTATGGTATAGTAAATATTTTTAAGGAAAATGAGTTTATCCATAATTCTTCGCAATATCCAAGCAAAATAATCGTTTGGTTATTAAGTTCAATCTCTATCTTATCATATATACCGCAAGAAGATCAAGAAGTCAAGAGAATATGATGACGTTTCAAGCGAGTCAAACATCATTTTTCTCAACAAGAAGTAAGAACATATTTTCCAAAATCTCAATATAATGAAAACTAACTAATCAGGTAGGTTAAGATAGTTGTAATGACGATCAGTGGCCGCTAACAATGATAGCGGCTGATCACGAATAGTGTTCGCGGAAGGCTGAGAATTTCAACCCCCTCCCCCCTCTCTCCTCCCCCCTCCTCCACATAAAAAGATATGATAGATACAAAATCGAAATCAATCTTTTTTATAGAAAGTGTTGGAGTATTTCAAGAGTTAAGAGGCTAAAAGGGACCAAGTTATAAGCTAAGGGTTGATGGGAAAGCTCAAAAACAAGTTTACAAGGTGAAATGGACCCAACACGGACCGTGCCAGGTATGTCACAGGTCGTGTTTGGGTCTAGAGAGTCAGAAAAAGACTCCTAAGGTCAACATGGATCATGTTGTGTTAGCACGGATCATGTTGAGGCAAACACAGACCGTATTATCCCAACACGGACCGTGTTAGAGCCTAGCTCAGTTCCTTTCTCAAATCACTTGATTTTAGCCTGGGCATTAATTCGTAGGGGCATCTTTTAATATTATTCTTAACTGATATTCTCAGTCAAGATTAACTCTTTAATGATGGCCAAAACCGCATAGACAATGCCCCCAAATCATGCTCTTTAAATTCTCAATATTGAATGCTCCAAGTCCTATAAATAGTTGATGATTTTCACTCATCCAACACGCCTTAACTTCTCCTTATATCTTCCTAGAGGGCTTCAACACTACTCATAAGGTGTTAAACTGCAACAACCTCTTGAGAGTTCTCGAGAGATTTTATACTTTGCTTACAAGAGGTTAGGTTTTACCCTTAAGTCTATTCGGAGTCTAGTGAATAGGTCTTAAGGGGAGACGAGTTTCACCCTCGACTCCTAACTATCCAAGTGATCCCCTATCTTATGCAAGTGACTGTGTTACCCCATCTATTTCCAACAATCTTAAGACTTATTCACTATGTCTCATTCCTTGAAAGACATGACCAACAACTTCCAGAAGTTGGACAAGTTCGAGGGGATTGATTTCCGGAGGTGGCAGGTGTGCATGCTCACTCAAGATGTTCCAGTGGAGGGTGATGACGAGACTCTGGAACAAACAAGGCGTCGGCTCAAGATGGAGAATGACAACTACATGTGCGATGATCACATTCTCAACAGGATTACGGATCCACTCCCTCAACGTCTATCAAAATCTTGTTGGCCAATTGGCCCAATTTAATTATTTTTAAAATGGTTGAGGGTGGAAAAGTTCTTGATCAATTTCATGATATTCAACATATACGAAGCAACTTTAAACAATACAAGATCCATATAGATGAGGCCTATGTTGTTTCTTCACTTATAGGCAAACTCTACCTTCATGGAAAGAAACCAAAAGGACTTTCCTGCATTATAAAGAATCTATTACTCTTGAGGGTTTAGCCAGCCATCTCCAAATTGAGGAGGAATTGAGAATACAGGATGACACCAAGGAGAATCCCTCCAAGGTTCATATGGTTTATGAGAATTCGAGAACAAGAACAAGTATGAGAACAAGAGCGACAAGAAACCCAAAAGGGTTTGTTGGGAATACGGCAAGTCGGGACGCTCCAAGAGAGAATGTTCGATTTGGAAGAAGAAGCACGGGCTCACGAACAACTCTAAGAATCATGGTAATAAGAAGGAGTTCATTAGACCCTTCGTAGCCATGATAAAAGACCAAATCAATGTTGTATCAAGCGACGATGTTTGCTGGGTTGATTCGGGTGCGGCAAGGCACGTGTGCATTGAGCGCTCTTTGTTCAAGTCTATCCAATCCTCCAAAGAGGGAGGAAGATTTTCATGGAAATAACTCCCCGGTCAAGGTTGAAGGGATAGGGCAAGTTGAACTTGTGTTTTCTTCTGGAAAGACGCTTCTTTTAAATGATGTGTATTTGGCAACATAAATTTGTAAGAATCTTGTTTCGGGTTTCCTTATAAGTAAGCATGGTTTCAAACAAGTGTATGAACTATGAAGGGGGTAATTATATACTTTCCAAGGGAGGAACTTTTGTGGGTAAAGGTTATGCTTGTGGGGATATGTTTTTGAACGCTTAAGTGGCAATAAGATGAATGTTTCCGTTTACATGCTTGGTTCTAGTTTAAATTCTTCACTTTGGCATTTAAGACTCAGACATGTTAACTATAAAAAATTAAAAGACATGTCTAATCTTGACTTAATTCCAACTTTAGATGAAAATGTAGAAAAGTGTAGAACCTGAATGCATGTTAACAAAGATCACTGAAAGTTCATTTCCAAGTATTATGCGAAATTCTAAATTGCTTGAGTTAATTCATAGTGATTTAGGAGATTTCCATAGCACTCTTTCTATAGGAGGTAAAAGATACTATGTGACTTTCATTGATGATTTCTCTAAGTATTGCCAAGTGTTTCTTTTGCATTCAAAAGATGAGACTTTAGACAAATTTAAAGTATATAAATCTAAAAGTGAGTTACATTGTGAGTCCATAATTAAAATACTAATATCGGATAGAGGTGGAGAATATTATGACCCTAAATATTTCCAAGATTGTGGTGTGGTGCATGAGACCACAACACCTTTTACACACCACAACAAAGTGGTGTGGCTGAAAGAAAGAATAGGACTTTAAAAGAAATGGTTAATGCCATGTTATCTTACTCCGGTTTAAGTGAAGGGTTTTCGGGTGAAGCTTTACTAACGGCTTGTTATGTATTGAATAGAGTTCCTTTTAAGAGAAACCTTAAGACCCTATATGAACTTTGGAACAAAAGAAAGCTCAATCTAATTCATCTTAGAATTTGGGGGTGTTGGGCCATTATAAGGGTCCCAGACCCCAAGAAAAGGAAGTTGGGTGAAAGAGGAATTGAGTGCATCTTTATATGTTATGCTTTTGAAATCAAAGCCTATAAGTTTATGGTTATTGAACCAAATGACTACATAACGTTGAATATCTTAATAGAGTCAATAGATGCAATATTTGATGATACTCGGTTCTCTTCAATTCCTAGACCCAAGGATGTCATTCATGACATGGTTCGAAAGGATATTGTTCAAGATAATCAACATGATGTTGAGGAAATAAGGAGGAGTAAGAGGGCAAGGAAATCCAAGTCCTTTGGCTTAGATTTCTTCGTCTACCTAAAAGAGGAAAATAGAAACTCTATCGAGTATGTGTGAGATTCCCTATATTTATAATGTAGATGAGGATCCTAAAACTTTTAAAGAGGTCAAGGAGTCACAAGATGCTTCCTTTTGGAAGGAAGCGGTATAAGATGAGATAGGCTCCATTAAAGAAAATAATGTTTAGGTCTTAGAAGACTTACCACTGGGATGTAAACTAATTGCATCAAAATCGATCTTTAAATGTAAAAAGAAAGTAGATTGTACCATAGAAAGGTTTAAAGCTCGACTAGTTGTAAGGGGCTTTACACAAAAGGATGGTATTGACTACTTTGACACTTATGCACCCGTGGCTAGGATTGCAACTATAAGAGTAATTATAGCTCTAACCTCGATCCATAAGTTAGTAATCCATTAAATGGATGTCAAGACGACATTATTTAATGGAGAACTAGAAGAGGAGGTGTATATGGAACAACCCGAAGGGATTTATTGAGAAAGGTCATGAGAATAAAGTTTGTAAGCTCATTAAGTCTTTATATGGTCTAAAGTAAGCACCTAAGCAATGGCATCCCAAGTTTGATGAAGTAGTGCCTGGATTTGGCTTCAAGATCAAAGAATCGGATAAGTGTGTCTATTCTAAGTTTGAAAATGGAAAGGGTGTGATCATATACCTAATGTTGATGACACGTTGATCTTTGGGACAGATATGGAACAAGTTGAGAAAACTAAGAATTTTCTATCCAATAAGTTCTCTATGAAGGACTTGGGAGAGGCGGATGTGATACTTGGTATCAAAATTATTAGAAATAATGATGGAATAAGTGTAACACAAGCCCACTATGTGGAAAAGGTGTTCGGAAAGTTTCACAAGGACTTTTATGTGGCAACTATCCCATTTGACTCAAGCCTTAAGTTGAGTAAAAATGGTGGTAGGTTGGTTGCCCAAATGGAGTAAGCTAAAGTCATATGAAGCTTAATGTACGCTATAACTTATACTAGGTCGGGTTTAGCCATTGTGGTGGGAAATCTTAGTAGGTATGCTAGCAACCCAAGTAAAGAGCATTAGGGCCATAAGAAGTATTTTGGGATACCTTAAAAAGACTCAAAATTATAGCTTGTACTTCAAGGGAGAGACTTCGGTCTTAGAAGGATACTCGAACGCAAGCTGGATAAGTGATAAGGAGGACTACACCTCAACGTCTGGTTGGTGTACCTATTTGGTGGATTTGTTGTTTCGTGGGGCTCTAAGAAACAAGCATGCATCACAGATTCCACCATGGCTTCCGAGTTCGTAGCACCGGTCGCTGCTTGTAAAGAGGCAGAATGGCTACGAGACTTGTTATTCGAGATTCCTTTATGGGGAAAGCCCATGCCTCTAATAACAATATGTTGTGGTAACAATGCCACAATTGCAAGTATCTATAATCGTGTGTACAATGACAAGTCAAGGCATATTGGGTTACGACACGCTTATGTCCATCAACTCATCAAGGATGGAGTTGTAGTAGTGAACTATGTTAAGACAAGTGAGAATTTAGTCGACCCCTTTACGAAGGGATTAG
The DNA here is from genome assembly GCA_029582165.1 of Portulaca oleracea. Classification (NCBI taxonomy): domain Eukaryota; kingdom Viridiplantae; phylum Streptophyta; class Magnoliopsida; order Caryophyllales; family Portulacaceae; genus Portulaca; species Portulaca oleracea. The sequence goes on along the minus strand of CM055872.1, from coordinate 40,364,680 downwards.
TTAAGGACTTGGTGATAAAATCATCAAGAGGGATGGGAGTAAAGCCCATTCATTAAATTGTCATCAATGAAGCTCCAACTCACACTTGATTTTTGTGGTCAAGTCTTGAGTTCAATGGTCGATGACATTGTAGGACAATTGGAGCATCAAAATTCAAGATATTCATCCCAAGGACAAGTGGTGCTCAAGGACATAATGATAAGGAGGTTTGAGTCTATGACTCATTAACAGACTTTAAAATCTATAAGATGGGGAGCTCTATTACAAGAACATAAAAGTCTGCCTATGCGAGAACGTGAAGTGGGTTGATTCGGATAGCCTAGGGTTTGGCTTGATTGTCATCGCAGAGGCTAATGGACACATGAGTGGTTTTGTAATAGTGTCACTTTTTTCTGAGCAAGGTTTGAATTGTATGTGTGATATGTATCCAATTAGTCAAATAAGGATGAAAAGTTCAAAGCTTGTCTACTTTTGCATTCAGACTAATTGTAATTATGTACACTAAGTGAAAGTTCAAGTCGAGAAATACTTTCAGGACGCATATCATCTCCTTGATTTCTTAGGTGTTCAAGTTCTCTAGGAGGTTCCATGTATGGCGGGGGTAAACTTACCCAAATGAGGGATCCCAAACTATTTCAAGTGCAACTCTTGAAATGACGAGGGATTGTTGGAGTATTTCAAGAGTTAGGAGGCTAAAGGGACCAAGTTATAAGCTAAGGGTTGACCGGAAGGTCAAAAACAAGCTTAGAAGGTGAAATGGACCCAACATGGAACGTGTCATGTATAACACGGGTCGTGTTCGGGTTCAGAGAGTCAGCAAAAGATTCCCTAGGTCAACACGGACCGTGTTGTGTCAGCACGGGTTGTGTTGAGGCCAGATCGTGTTGGCCGGAGCCCAACTGAGTTCTTTTTTCAAATCCCTTGATTTTATCTTGGGAATTAATTCGTAGGGGCATCTTTTAGGATTATTCTTAATTGATGTTCTCATTCAAGATCAACCCTTTAATGATGGTCAAAATCCCAAAGACAGATCCCCAAATCATGCTCTTTTTATTGTCAAGATTGAATGCTCCAAGTACTATAAATAGTGGATGATTTTCACTCATCCAACACACCTCACCTTCTCCTTCTATCTTTATAGAGAGCTTCAACACAACTCCTAAGGTGTTGAATTGCAGCAACCTCTTGAGAGATAGATCTTGTACTTTGATTACAAGAGGTTAGGTTTTACCCTTAAGTCTATTTATGGTCTAGTGAATAAATATTAAGGGGAGAGGGGTTTCACCCTCGACTCCTAGCTACCCATATGATCTCCTATCTTGTGCAAGTGACCGTGTTACCCCATCTATTTCCAAAAGAAAGAACAAAAAATAAAGAGGCTACGCCACCAATAATGTCAACACAATAAACGATAATCTATCATAGTTGATATCCGTCGCTATTAGCAAGTATTTTTGGATACAATACATATGTTGTAGTGGTATTGGAAACTAAATTTTGATGTTAGAATATTGTATTAATTATCAAAATTATGAAAGAGACACGGTATGTGTTGATGTTATATAGAGTCATGGGTTTACGTTAATGGATCTAGGTTAGTGCATGGTCGTTTGCTACCCCAAGTGCTCACAATTCTTCCTCAATTGACCTCTTGCCGGCCGACTCACTTTGTACCATTTCATAAGTGCCTGGGAAGATGGTTGTTTTCATCTCGTAGAGGAGTGTGGGGCGCAAGTTAAAGACCAGAAATAATAGTGCGGAATAAACAAGAAAGTAAATAAAAATGATACAAGAATTTAACATGCAAAAACCATGAAAAAATGAACGATGCACTAATACTATGAGATAATTTACAACCTAGGTTTTACAATGGCTATTAAGAGAACTTAAAAAGATAATTCTAACCCCTATTAGGATTCTCATCCTAATTCTCAACAATACATAATCAACCTCTCTATAGTGCTCTTAGGGAGATACCAACTCAATCTCTTTAGTCATTTTTTCAGGAGACACCTAGTCCGTAGGACTCTGCGAGACATGCCATTATGCCTTCAGTAGTTAGGGTGTAAATAAGAAGGCTAATGGCAAAAACCTAGGGCAAAAAAGCCTTGGCTTCCTGTACAAAAACCAAGCGTTGACTCTGTCGATCTACACACTAGCACAACAATCTCCACCTTAGGGATCAATACTGACCTTCACCATTAATCTCGATCTTTCAGCAAAAAGTCGATTAAAGTTTCATGCTCCCACTTAGACATATGGCCCATGACTCCACTTTAAACCCACCATCCAGATAGTTGTTGTCGTGTCTAACGAGCATGAACAACTTCCATGGCTCCCACTTGGACATATAACCCATGACTCCACCTCGAATCCACCATCAAGATCACCACTACCATGTCCAACAAGATCAGCAACTTTCATGGTTACACCTTTCAAAGAACCATTTTTAAGGAACAAACACTGCTCCCTTTTTTTTTTCTCTTCTCTAAGATGATCATAGCTCACCTAGAAGTTGTCACTCTACCTTAAACTAACAAGTCTTCTATCTAAGGTACCAAGACAACCATCAAGAGATTGAATATTACACACACCTCTTGTCAATGGCGTCTTTAAATGACTGTCACCCACATCATGGAGCAATACACACACACACATCTCTTGTTCGTGACATCTTTAAATAACTGTCACCCACATCATGGAGCCACGTTGGGGCAAAACACGTTCCTATTAGATTTATGCATGCTAGTTTTTTTAAACGTTGGGTGGCGAACTATTTCATGTTGTCACATAGCTACCCACCTAAAAGAGCCACTCAGGGCCCGTCAATTATAGCTTCAACACAATACAAGTGCATCCACACGGTCTTCACATTTCTTCCTTCATTGTTTGAGAGGCTTTCTACAGTCCGTGCTCTGAGGTCGGTTGATAGGACTGATATTCTTCGTGAGCATCTCCATCTAACTCCAATACCGGTTGTTGTGATTGATGTACTCAGCAAAAAGTTAAATTGAAAATAGTGTGGACTGTGGAATATAAAAAAAAAAAAAAAAAAAAAAAACCTCATGCCCTAATACCAGTTGTTGGGATCCCAAGTTCAATACCACAAATAATAGTGTTGAATAAACAAGAAAGCAAATAAAATTGGTAAAAGTTAGTTATAAGAGATAGAAAATATAGGGTGTTTGGATTTAAATAATTTGAACTTTGGGCAGCGAAATACTATGAATTTAAAAACGCTGTGGAATAATCTAAACTTCAAGGATCTTGGATTATTTGTGATATATATAGAGTATTTTTGGATTTAAATAATTTGAACTTTGCCAAGTCTTGTTAGAAAAACTCGATGACATTCTATTGAAATATAAGTTTCTTGAAGTCTAGATTATTCCATTATATTCTTAAATTCCAGATTATCCGACCCAAGGTTCGGATTATTTAAATCCAAAAACTCAAATATAAATATAAAATTGATAAAAATTATATTTAAAATATAAGTGATGATGAATAATTATAAACTGTTAGAACCCCTTGAAGACCTTGGCAAACTCGGGCGCAAGGACCTTGACAGACCCGGGCTCAAGGACCATGGCGACTGGAACAGTTTTGAGTGAAAGTCAAAATTCGAATGCTATTGGCATATAACTTGGATATTTTAGATTGATACTTTCCTAATTGTTTTGGCAAATTTGTTACCTCCTTCCATGATATCTAAATCAATATCTAAATCTAATATTATGCTTACTAATTATTGACATATCTCTCTTGGAAGGTATCCAACTATTTAAGGAAGGTTTGATTGTTGTAGTTCCAGCAAGTATCACGTGGCCCCTTGTTTCCCGCAAAAAATAAATGAGAAACCGATTTTGTGAAGATCTCCAATGACATCTTGCCAATTGAAGGCTCCTTCTAAAGCCTTGCAAAGTCCAACATTCACCTCATCTTTTGGATATAAAAAGACGACGAAGATAGAGAAGAAAAATAAGAGAAACGCTCCACTCCATAAGAGAGACGCATTGTGATTTCACATCCATTAGTCTCTTGTTTTGTAATTTCCTTGGTCTAAGAATATACTTATGTAATGGGACTTGTATCAAGTGAGCTGGAAAACTCATTTTGTAGCTAAGTGTTGTTAATGCTTATTGCCTAGTGAGTTCTTGATCAAGAGTGTTGTCGTGATTGAGTTGTAGATCAAGGGGGCGTGTCTCCTTGATTAAATATTTTATAAGCTTGACTTGGAGGTACTCAAGGGAGTCGAGTTTGATGACCTCGTTGTACTTCTTAAGTGATAAGAAGTGAAGTAATTTAAAATCCTAAGTGAAGAGAAACTTAGGTTCAATGATGTAGGCCTGTTTGGAATGGTAAACATCAGCTAAAATCATGTGTATTATCTTTTTTAATTTTCGTCATTTATATTTTGTGTTTATACCTTAATTATCCTAGGTCATGCAAAGACCTAAATTGACTTGTGTGTTAAGTTTTGTAGCATTGACCCAATTTCAATCAACCACCTCAATAAACCCCCTTCTAGGGTTATTTCTTAAACATTAGTTAGATGTACTCCCTCTGTTCCATATTAATTGTCCTTTCTTTACTATCATGATCTTCAATGTCTCTCTTTGATTAATAATTTCTTATATAATATTTTATTAACAATTGCAATATTATACTTTTAGAATAGTATTTTTGTTACGAATCTAATGATAATAATTACATTTCACAAATCATTGTATTTATTAAGAAATTTATAGTCTTTTTTTAAAAAAAATTGACTACACAATTTTCAAAGATGACAAATAATATGGAACAGAGGTATTATAAATCAGGGAAATTGGAAAAAAAAATCAAATTTTGACGGTATTGGAAGAAAATAATCCGAACTTACAACTTTGTTATGAATGAACTGACTTTAAACTATATTATTTTTAAGATCCACTACCTAGTTAAACTCGTTTGAAAAGTGACGTGCTGGTGACGATATTATATATGGAAATTTTTACAGCTCAAGAAAAGTTAAAAGAATACATCGTATATAATATCGTGACCTTCACGTCTTTTTTTTCGAACGATTTTGTCTAGGTGGTGGATATTAAAAATAGTAAAGACTTGATTATTTCTTTCCAAATGTTCCCTCTGTTCCATATTTATTGATGATCATGATCTTTGATGTCACTTTTTAATTGATAATTTTTTATATAATATTTTATTAATAATTGTAATATTATACTTTTATAATAGTATTTTTCCGTTTTTCGTAATAAAACTAATTGTAGTAATTTCATTTAACAAATTATTATATATTGAAAATTTTATAATTAAAATTTTTTTAATTTAGATACACAATAGAAAATGACAAATAATATGGGGCATATTTAGGAAATAGGCAGGGAATAGGGATGATAACGAAAAAGAATAAAAGGGAAGAGAATCAAAGGCACGTGTGGGAGGGGATTGGATAGTACAGAGTAATAGGAAGGGAGAAGCATCAGACAGCTGTGGTGGTCCCCGATTGTTGTGGGGCCCACCCTCATGTTGTGAATGCACGTGTCTTGCCATGACCGCTGGCCCTAATTCTACCCCCATTTCCGTGACCACTTTGACCGTGACTTCTACCTATAAATAACTTTTCTTTTTATTTATCTATTATTCTGATTTATTAATTTAATTTAATTTAATTATATAGGGGTGGTCCCACCAGAGGGTTGCATTTCGTGGGAGATGCAAAGCACATGAGAGTGATAGAGAGAAGGGCGACCATTTGGTAGTTTCCTCGTGCTTGACCATTCCCCAACCAGCATCCCTTTTTTATTTTTATCCCATGTGCATATTACAACCATTTCTACTATCCAAAACATAAAAAAAGAATAAAAAATTACAACCATTTCAAAGCTTTCTTTAGCTAGACCTGATAGAGGTCAATTCTTTTTTATTGGATAAAATGAGGTCCGGATGAATTTAATTGGATTAGATTATATTAAATTGGATTAGATAAGATGATGTTTTTTTGAAGAATTGTATTTTTAGAGAGGATTTTATTTGAAGAATTGTGTAAGGTTTGGATTGGATTGGATTGAAAAGAATTACAAATCCAAAGAATATTGATTTTTTTGTAATTTTTGTCAAATTTATCATAATATATAAAAATTAAATTTTTTTTTATTTTTAAATTTTGGTACGTTTTGGTAAAGAACTATCAACCCAGTTTATTCATGAATTTGACATGCACCAAGACCCCATTCTTTTATGCGGCTGGTTGGTTGCGGATCCACAACGCACCATAACTTTTCATATTCCACCACAACCCATCACAATCTATCATTTCAATTTTAATTTATCCTTTTATTAGAAAGTATACTTTATAATATATCAACTCACTTACAATTATTTACACCACAACATTCCACAATCTACCACAACCTTCCACATTCCACCACAACTTTCTCCAACCCACCACAATTTTCAAATTTCCACCACACCGTACCGCAACCAACCTTATAAAAGAACGGGGCCTAAATAAAAAATTATTTATTCTTTTTACCTTTATCTATCTTATGTATTTATCTATTTTGTCTATTGTTTTATTATTGATTACCTTTTGTTTGAATGGAAAAAGGTTTACCTTTTATCCCATTCTTTCAGAGTTTGATTTCTAGAGGAACATTTCTTCATACCTATTTGAAGAATGTTACGGGAGAAAGTGAGCCTAGCTTTGGGCATTGTAACTCGTCCGTTACAGACATGTTGGATTAAACTCATGTGAAGGGGCTCAATAAGATAGACTACTTGTCTAAGTAAAAAAATATTATTTCATATGTCTTACATAATATATTTAAAGATTTATACATGTGATTTAAAATTTATGTATGTATTACATAATTTTCCTATTAATTAACTACCCTATGATTTTTTGCAATTTCAATCCTCCAACACAATAAGTATCTAAGTACCATACGATCTGTATTTGTTTTCCCCATAAGTAACGGGGATCACATTTTAATTATTTTTTTATTTAGTTGTAAAATTTAAATAAAACCTGTAAAAAGTTTCAAAGAATTTTATGTTGTTATAAAAAATTGTTAGAATTACAAGCAACTTTAAGAAGTTTTAGAATATAGTTTACTCGAATATATTGCACAAATCCTTGGTTGACTATTAAGAATTTACAGTTGCGTCAAATATTGTAGGTATTGTAAACAAGCTTTTTAGACTTTTTTGATTGAAGCTTTTTGATTTAGTCAAACGTTGTTTTATATTAATGTTTTTTTCTTTTTGCTAGAAAATATACATTCGCAAGATTATATAGAGATGTATCATTGTTGTCGTTGTTGTCCCCGCTGCTAGATAATAAATAGATACTTTAGCTAATTTAATATTATCAGTATTCTATTGATTGATTATCCTATATATTAGAATTAGTTCAAACATAAACAACATTTATAATTTTAATTGGGTGCCATAGTTTTAAAAAAAAAAATCAAGGATTGTTCACACGAATATATTCATGGAATATACAAATAAGCTCTTTGTTCTAATATATACATATATGGCATTTTCTATCTAATTGTCAATTTGAAATAATGTATTGCTCTAAAGGAAACATACTTTTACTTGAATAAATAATGTGTAATGTTCCACAAACTTCAAAAATTGAAAAATTAAGAATTATCCCAGAAACAACAAACTCAATTATTGTTGAAAGAAAGTCGCACGTTGAGTGGAAAATCCATTCATGGGGGGTGCTCGTGTGTACCAAATGTGCCCATTAATTAACAATTCTAATGCAATTTCCTCCCTCCCTCCCCAACTAATTAATTATGTCAATTTGTTATCCACTTGTACTCTAATTGTTTACTTCATAAGTAAACTAAAAAAATACAATTAATATGTAGGAGTGTTATTACTCTATCCGTTCTATATTAATTGACATTTAAATTAATTTTTTTGTTTCAAAATAATTGTCATTTTTCATTTTCCAATACTTAATTTCATTATTTTAACTTTAATAACTATGTTAACATTTTACTTTTCCAATTAATAAAAACAATTATTACTCACATTCTCTCATTACTTACACCTTGATATCCGAAAAAACACATTGGAAAATAGTATTATTTAATCATATGGTTAGTTTTTATAGTTTAACATTAGTATGTGAAAATTTTTGAAATATGTCAATTAATATGGAACGGATGGAGTAGTTTATTACTCCCTCTGCCGCCAATTATTTATCAACTTATAATTACTAATTTTTTTACCTCTAATTATTTATCATCATTTATATTTTTAATAATAGTTTTGCTACTTTGCTTTCTGAACCAATAACTTAACAATAATTGCGGATATTTTTATAATTTTCATGTTTTTTACCTAAATTTTTGTATAACATTGATTTCTGCTTCTCTTTTCTTAATGACAAATAAAAAAGGACGGACTGAGTATTTTTTTTTTTTTGTTTGATACAAACTACTCCCTTCGTTCTCAATATCAATTATCATGGAAATTATGCTCCTGGGTGGCCAAATAAGGCTTAGGCCATATTCTTTTTTTTCGGTTGGTAAGATACGGAAATGGTGCAGTGTGGTGAAATTGTGGGAAGTCCGATGGTGTATGGAATGATTGATGAAATTTGTGTAAAGTATGTTGCATGGTAGGTGAGGAGAGAGAATGTGAAAAATAGAGAAAAAAAGTGGAAAGAAAAAAAATTAAGAAGAAATATTGGTAATGATTGGTAAAGTGTAGTATGGTATGGTAGAGTACGTAGAAAAATATTGAGTGACCAATACGGTGAGTTGCGGTACCGCACCGAACAAAAGAATAAGGTTACTTTTAATATATGTAATAATTAATAATGTAAAATTATTATCATTGTATTTATAATGAATAATAATTTCATAAAAAATAAACTTTTATAATTTAAAAGATATATATATATATTAAGTGATAATTGGAGATTATAAACAGTTAAAAGTAACAAATTAAATATTAAGGTATTGAGGTAGCCAATATAAATTATAGGCCTAGTTTGTTCTTTGTATTGATATCTCTAACAAATTCAATGGAATCCATCCAATTCAATCCAAACATTACACAATTCCCAAAAAAAAACTCTCTAAAAGCATAATTTCCCAAAAAAGAATCATAACTTATCAAATCCAATCCATTCAAACCCGATTTTAACTAATCCAAAGAACATGGCCTATATGCTAATATGCACATGGAGCTCGAGTTCCACGATATTTGCAGTGAACAATTATAATAATAAAAGTGAACAATAATTAATAAGAAAGAACAATTATAGTATTGGAAGCACTTGCTCCAAATGTACCTAATAATTTGCATGGAGGTAGCAATATTTTTTTTATCTCCTAAAAAATTAATTTGTCGTGTTTGGAAATTGTGCAGTCAAATCTCAAAAATTATGACCATAAATTTCTCAACATATACGAAGAGTTGATAAATAAAAGTATCATCATTAGATTCGTAACTAAATTTGCAATTATTAATAACATATTAGGTAAGAAATTATCAATTAAAGAATGATAAGAGACCGTGAAAGTCAAAATAATGACAACTACAAATATGAAAGGGAGGGAGTAGTTAATTAATTAAGTAATTAATTAACTAATTTAGTTAATTACTGTAGTTGATTAATTAAATAAAAGCAGAAAAGTGGGGGAACTCCTCGTGAGCAGGCTGTCCCCGCTGCTTAACTGCCTTGAAGAAGAAATCAGGAGAGAGAGAGAGAGAGAGAGAGAGAGAGAGAGAGAGATTAAGAAAGGCAGACAACCCACACGCTTTCTTTCTAGAGAGAGAAACCTTCCTAGAGAGAGAAGCTCCGGCGACCGGAGACCATGGGCGGATCGTCGGGGAGACTTCCGACATGGAAGGAGAGGGAGAACAACAAGCGTAGAGAGCGCCGGAGAAGAGCCATCGCCGCCAAGATCTTCGCCGGACTTCGAGCTCAGGGCAACTACAAGCTGCCTAAACACTGCGATAACAACGAGGTCTTGAAGGCTCTTTGTAGAGAGGCTGGATGGATCGTTGAGGAAGATGGAACGACTTATCGTAAGGTATGAATGATGATTTCTTTGATTTTTGATTTGGTGATATTCTGATATATCTGATTGATTGTAGATCTGGTTTTGTTTGTTTGCGTTCTGTTTTTTGGTCCGATTTTGTTGGATTTGATTCGATATTGATTCATTTTGAAGGCTGGCCTTCTAGCTGTGATTTTTAGGGTGGTTAGTGTTGCTCATGGATCTGATGTGTTGAGATGGTTAGGAAATGGATTGTAAATGAGTTTGATGGATATGGAGAAGTTTGAGCTGTTAGGATTGAAAATGAAATGTGCCTGAATCATGAACTAACCCTAATATTGACTTCTGATTTCTGATTGTTAGTTTCTTGAAGGTGTTTGATGTTTGTGTTTCTTCTGTGTAGTTGATCAAATTGGTGGATATAGGATGAAACAGTGATTGCTTTGTAATGTTTCAGCTTTACAGCAGATTCATGCTAAGATCTAGCCCCAAATACTCAAAATAATGATTAATGAACATTAATAAGATAGATTTTGTCTGGGTAGCTCTTGTGAGCTTATATTTGTGGTAGTTTTACCAATTTGCTTTATCAAATTCCTACCTGGATGAGTTGTTGATGCATTTTTTGGTTAATCAAAAGTTCTTACATGAAAAATGTATGAAAAAAATTATCTTTTATATCTTGAAATCAATGTATGATGTTAGTGGAGAATTAGTTGAACTTGAGAATCTTTTGCTCTTGAAAGCGCTTAACAAGGAAGCAATAATGAAGCATGTTGAAAGATTTTTTGAGGGATCAAAGAGCGGAAAAGCAATGCCAAAAAGATTCTTAGTAAATAGTTATTGGATTTCTTTGTTTTAGTTGTTTTATTTCATTAGCTGGTTGACATTTCTTGGTTTTAACCCAAACAATAACCGGAAAAAATGATGTTGGTGGAGATGTACTTTTCTTTTCCTAGCTAATGTGTTTTATGCATTCTGTCTTAATACAGGGATGTAAGCCAACTCCGATGGAGATTGGGGGAGCATCTGCGAATATTAGCACGTGCTCCTCGGTTCAGCAGAGTCCACAATCATCAGCATACCCGAGCCCCATTCCTTCTTACCATGCTAGCCCGACATCCTCATCTTTCCCAAGCCCTTCTCGCTACGATGCTAACCCTTCCACCTACTTGCTCCCCTTCCTTCGCAATTTGGCCTCTATTCCCTCGAACCTCCCTCCACTTCGAATATCAAACAGTGCCCCCGTAACCCCTCCTCTTTCCTCCCCAACTTCTCGGGGCTCAAAGCGCAAATCTGATTGGGAGTCCCTCTCAAATTCAAACGGCTCTGGCGGTGGTCAGCAGCAGCAACAACAACAACAATCTGCTCGTAATCCGGCATTCGCTGTTTCTGCCCCGTCTAGCCCCACGCGCCGGTACAACATTGCAACCCCAACTATCCCGGAATGCGATGAGTCCGATGCCTCAACTGTTGATTCCGGTAGATGGGTTAGCTTTCAAACAGGGATACCTCAAGGAGCCCCGTCGTCTCCCACCTTTAATCTCGTGAAACAAGCTGTTGCCCAGCAGAATGTCGGGCAGGACGTGTTCAACGGGTCTATGACACTTGGCTGGGGCGGCGCTATGGAGAGAGGCCGGGGCCCAGAATTCGAGTTTGAAAGCAACATCGCTGTTAATGCGTGGGAGGGGGAAAGAATACATGAAGTGGGTGCTGATGATTTGGAGCTCACGCTCGGGAGTACCAAGGCTAGAATTTAGATGGTTTTCATGTTGTCAGCTATGATTCTTAACTCGTCATGATCATCCAGTCCTCATGTCTCATCAAATTGGAGCTCCGAGTGCGCTTTCAGAAATTGGTATGCCCGGCATTTGAAAATTCAGCTGTACAGTTGTAATGTCACGTTTCGTGTCTTCATAGCCTGACATTGATGGAGCAAAATCGGGTTCTGGTGAGAAAGAATTGTTGAAAATTGTGATACTTGGCCACCGGTGGCATATTGATGTCGCTTCCCCTATGTTATCTGATCGGTTCCTGGTCAGAAAGGGTTGATGACACTTTATATCAAGATTTCATTTGTAATTTGTTGAACTAGGGTTGTTTATGCTTAAGAGGCTTAGCTTAGAACGTAGAGAACTTCTGGTAGTATTTAGTATATAGTATATATCTTAAAAGCTCAGGCATTCGGTATTTCTGGGAGAAATAGAGTGGGAGGAATCTGTCCGAGGAAGAAGATACATCCACTTGCTTTGTAATGCACCGCACTCCCCGCTCCAGATTTATGCAAGTTGTAGTCAAATTTCTTATATGATTTCCGATCTTATTTCTGCATTTTTCTCGTCGTATTTGTGATATTTTGGCATTGCTGATGGCAACTTTTGTCCGGAAAATGTTTATTGTTGAATCAGATGGACTGCAAATTAATTATAGTCACTGTCAACCGCGCCCTATTGTCGAAGTCATAACTTTGTTAACTTCAGTTTCATTCAACAATATTGTAACCTAAGTTTTATTTTAGATGTAAAATTAAGATTAGTAACTTATGCTTTATTAAATGCCATAAGATCATCATATAATAACGCTAGAACAATGACAGGAGCATATAAATGACAATGACAGTAAGAAAATGTCAGAACATACTGCTTAATTTACCTTGATTTTGTATGAGAGAATCCAAGTCTTGTTAGGTTCTTTCACCTTTCACCTTGCTACTCACTCCGATGGAGTCGGACAATCGAGAGCACCCTCATGTGGCTCTCCTAGCTGGACTAGGAATGGGTCATTTAATCCCGGCTATCGAGCTTGCCAAGCGGCTTGTCGGACAACATGGTCTTATGGTGACCATCTTTGCGGTGACCAACAAAGCTAACCTAGCCGAGGATGAGCTCCTTAGGTCAGCCACCTCGGCTTGGCCCAACCTCCTAAATATTGTTGCTCTGACACTTGAAGCGCCAGCACCCCCACCGGAGCACCGCCCTAATGCTGATGTCATTGATTTCATCTCGGACATGGTTAATGGGACCCTCCCTGCTCTACGGTCTCACATTGCCACCATGAGGTTGAAACCGACGGTCTTGATAGTCGATGTGCTTTGGACCCAAGCGGTCCAGATTGCAAATGAGTTCAACATGGCCAAGTACGTGTTTGTTCCTTCGAATGCGAGGTTCTTATCCTACCTCCTATACTTGCCACACTTGGCGGGAAAATTGGTTAGCGAGAAGAAACCGCTTTGTATCCCGGGTTGTGAGCCGATCCAGGGGCAAGATCTAGTGGAGCTTACTTTTCGGCGTAACGGTAAGGCTCGTGAGGAGTTTGTCCGTATGGGGCATGACATTGCAGCCTTTGATGGCATTTTAGTCAACACCCTAGAGGAACTCGAGCCCAAGACACTTGCTTCGTTGAGGGATGAGCGGTATTTGAGGCGTATGGTTCAAACCACAGTTTATCCGATTGGGCCACTCGTTAGAATGAATGGACCAACTAGACCGAAGTGTGGGCTGATGGAGTGGCTAGATTGTCAACCGGACGAGTCAGTGATTTATGTTTCACTCGGAAGTGCGGGAACTTTATCTCCTGAACAAACTATTGAGATGGCGTGGGGGTTAGAGTTGAGTCAATCGAGGTTCGTATGGGTGATTCGTCCACCTAAAGCAAATGGAACAATTGACCTGCCTTCAGCCCAGATCAACGATTACGAAGATAAGTCAATATCACATGACAATGAGTTGATGATGATGATGTCCAAGTATCTCCCAGATGGGTTCATGGATCGAACTCGTGATAGAGGGATCTTGGCCCCGATGTGGGCTCCACAAGAGCACATTCTCCCACATCGAGCAATCGGAGGGTTTGTGTCTCACTGTGGATGGAGTTCAGTGTTGGAAAGCATTGTCTCCGGGGTGCCTATAATCGCATGGCCTCTTCATTCAGAGCAAAATATGAATGCAACGATGTTGGTAAATGACATCAAGATTGCCATTCAATCGAAAATTAGACCGACCAAGGGCCTAATCACAAGGGAGGAGATACAAGAACTGGTAACAAAGGTAATGGTGGATAAGGAAAGGCTAGAGATTAGAAACAAAATCAAAGAGTTTAAAGCTTGTGTGACCAAGGCATTGGATGAGGGTGGATCTTCCTTTGATGCTCTATACAAAGTAGCTAAATGCTGTGAGATAAAAATGCCTGATAGAGTTTAAAGCATAATTGTTTAGACAAGAAGGGAAGCGAACATGAATCTAAATGTGAATGGTCTACCAAATTTACTCACCGTTCTTTTGTGCGTTGCGTTGTGGTTAGTTGCGGTAGATTGCGATAAATTGTGGTGGAATTAGTAAAAAGGTAATGCTAATTTGCAGTATGTTGAGATAGGTTGCGGTAATTTGCGTTGCGGTTAGTTGCATTAACGCATAAAAAAACGGGACCTAAATACGGCAATTGCGGATCCTTCACTCAAATGCAGAAAACAACATTTCCCCCCCCCCCCCCCTTTTTTTCGATAATCCAAAGCCCATAAAGGGTTGGAAGACGTACAAGCCTAATCTAGGTGTTAGGTGTATTGACACCGCCAAAGGAAGAACGGCTAACCATGAAACATACAACTAAATGCAGAAACGGGGTTTTATATCGACTCAAATGCAACAATTGGGTTCTATATTTGATCATCCTGACAGCTACAGGGCGAAAATGCAGTTCATGGAGTTCTAATACCTTTCCAACGTGACTGTTCAATCGTTTGGGATCAATGGAATAATATGGCAATGAATCTTCAAGACATTCTGAAAATATGCAATCTTATAAATATATGTCCCGCTTTTGCTGGATATGATGAAAACTATATATAAACAGCTAAATAGGAACTTTACAAGATCATGAAGAATAAGCCTACAACAACCCTCAATATATGTCCCACTTTTGCTGGATATGATGAAAACTATATATAAACAACCTTCCCCCAATCAAGGTCACTATTTTTGAAGAAGATGATTCTATAAAACCCATAAAAAAAAATCTTGTTTTTTTGACAACATTTGAAGTTGAAAATCATTTAAAGAACCAAGGTTACTGAGCAAAAACAAGAACAAGCCTAATGACAAATTAATTTAGTTGATTTTATTAAAAGAAACTCGTATGATAACACCAAAACAGCCAGTGCAACGCAGGGGCTCAGGCTAGTTAAATAACAAGCAAATGTGTAATAAACAATTTTAAGAGGCAGCCTGCAATTGAAACATCAGTTGGACACCCAGGTCAGACACCGATCAGTTCAGTTGCTTGTTTTAACCATGCCATCTCGGATTCATCCAGGTAGGGTGCCAAAAGTTCGCGGCACTTGGAATGGTATGAATTCACCCATTTCACCTCCTCCGGTGTCAAGAGGCTCAAGTCTATCAACTTCCGCTGGTAAGGTGCCTGAAACATGATGACAATATCGGAATTAGATTCATCATACTGAGAATCTTAAAGTTCCTTCGTGTACAGTTGTCCTCGGAAAATACAGCGGGAAACCACATCAATCGACCATTTCATTTCCCAAACCGAGACTGGTAAATATGTTCAAAGCTATTTGCTTATACCATGAAATTCATTCATGAGAATAAAATGTATGGCATGTGCAGAACGAGAGTATCAATGAGATCATCACCTGAGCCCTTTCACAACTTCATGAGCGTAATTTCCATTACAAAAATGATACGAGTCTTGCGACAAGACACCTTTAAGTGTCTTGCTCTATCATTAAAACTATATTATCATATATATTAAGTTGAAATAAAATGATATGATTGAATTCTATAACTATAATACTATTGTGTAAAGTTATACTTTACTCCATTGTTGAAAAGGTAAACCTTACCCATGTAATGTGCTCACACTCCAAATATCCTTTATCACCGAAATTGAATTTTGTGTTGGCCTCCTTGATTACTAACACATTTTCCAATCTTATACCGAAATTCCCATCTTCATAATAACCAGGCTCTGCAAAAACCAGATGAAAACTGTCAGATAGCAGAAACGAAACACCAAACTGACAGGCGGAGCTTCTTTTTTCACACGGGTAAAGAAAAAGGAGGAGCTTATGAAAGCAAAGAACCAACACAGGATATGAAATATAAAGGTAGCAAAAGCAGCAACAAAGTTTTGCAAATGAATTTCCAGAAAAAATCCAAATTTCAGATTTAGAGCAATGGCTATTTCACTCTCACCAACTAACTACTGATCCAAATCAGTAGTCAATATTTTCAGTAAAAGTTGTATGTGATCTTATCCATCAATGGCAATAAAAAGTGGAAGTCACGCTTAAAAGGCAACACGATACTCTTACTCACCATCAGTCACAGTCATTGAGGCCTGGAGTGGAACATTCTGAGCCTGAGGCCTGAAGCTAATCAAATGAGGACCTGCTCGAACAGAAGCAAATGGAATTATTTCTAAATTTAAAAATAAAAAACAATTGAAGAAAATGAGTTTAACAAATGCCAGCTCATACCAGCCTGAGCTTGTACAGGACCCAAGTGCAAATGACAGCAAAAAAAATTTCCAAAAAAAAAAGGTCAAAAAAGATATATATTTGTTCCTTGCCTTCATGAACATTTAAGTAAGACCCAATGCCATGACCAGTGCCATGTCTATAATCAAGGCCATCCTTCCACAAAGGAACTCGTGCAAGAATGTCAAGAGCATGACCTGTTAAATCAATCACAGAAAATTACACATTAATACACAGACAGATGTTAGCTACCGGAGTATTAATCGGAAATGAGAATGGGACAAATCATGAGTTTCTCACTATCTTTGACCATCTATCAATTAGTAAGAGATATATAAACTTTGGCCTATCGCATCAATGGCATAGTATAACTTGCGGTCAATCGAAACAATGAAAAACAAAAATGAAATGAGTAGTTGAGTACCATTAGTTCCCTTTGGAAAACGGGCAACATCCAATGCAATATGACCCTTGAGGACCTGCAAAAGAATGCAAAAACTTAGACAAAATCCCCTGTTACAAAATATCAGGAGGCAAATAATACTTTCTATGGCTCCTCAGTCAGATGGGTCCAGGAAAAAACAGATACAAGCAAATGCCATTTGTAATAATGGTTTTTAAGAAGGTATGAAGATATGGATTAAGAAATAAACAATGTTCAGAATATTTTCATAGTAAAATGGCCTACCCCAGTATAGCACGCCTTTTCATGAGCAGAAGGTCGCCCAAAATGCACCGTCCGGGTTATATCAGTTGTTCCATCTTGATACTTTTAAAAGCCAACCCATCAGATCAGAAGTATATAGTGTCAGAAAAAGCATCCTCTTATATAGCGCGACATCTTGAAATTGAACTTTGTTGATTAGAATGTAGGCATACCTGAGCTCCTGAGTCACACAGGTAAATGCTATCTGGATCCATCTCAGCACAAGTTTCTGGCTCTGGTCCATAATGAATAATAGCAGCATTTGGACCGACAGAAGATATGGTAGGAAAACTCAGGCCTCTAAAATGCTGGAGAATGCACAGAAGATTAGAAGAATATGCATTAGAAATTAGCAAGAGTAAGTTTGACACTGATGGAAATTTCACATGCTGAGTATTCACATTGGGCTCCTGCTTCCCAGGTCAGATAATTTCTTGGCATGTCTATATGTCAGGTCTGCTCGTAATAGCCTAAATCAAGCATCTTTTTAAGTTGTTACCCCCCCCCCCTCTCTCTCTCTCTCTCCTGTCATTAATTTCATTTTATTTTATTTTATGGGTTTGATAGTTTGGTTTAAGTAGATTAAGCCAAGTCAATAAAAGCAATCTTCAGCTCATAAAGAAACAATCTCCCATTTATCAGATAGAACTACAAAATTGTACATAGATTGGCTATTTCACTGACTTCCTTACCTCCTTTGAAGCACGGAAAGCCTCCAGCTTATCAGCCACTGAGACTTCAGTCAGTTTCTCTTTCTCCCTGCCAAGTTAATAAGCATGAGAGTGGGAAAGAAACAGACGCTATCGATGAACAAACCCTTTTTACCAGCCAAACACAAGAACAAAAAGGAAACATCTTAAGCCTACTATACAACAAGTACAGAGACTCTAAAGTAGATGCACACACATGCAGAGTAATGTGGGGAGAGAGGGAGGAGCAGACCAAAGCACCGACCAACATGGATCCAAAGCAGCCCACCCCCCGCTTTTCCACCACCACAATTTTTTTCTTTTTTTTTTCAATGACAAACGAAAAACAGGGCATCTGTCTGACTGACAATGCCACATACTGAACATGGTAAGTAAACTCCAGTAAATCACTAGCACAGAGGTTCCACAATGCACTTCCTATTCAAGAGCAAAAAAAGATTACTTACGAAGGTCTTTTCTTTGCTGTCTCTGCCTCAGAGAAATAGCCAGCAGCTCCATAAAGCTCCTGCATCTGTAAGGTTTGGAGACAATAGCTATTCAGTCTAAAATGAACACAAAACTAGATTGGGGCTGGGGCTGGGGCTGGGGCTGGGGCTAGGGTTTTGGGGGGGAGGGGGGGTGGGAAAGAATTACCTGCTTGTCAAGCCATGCGAGGTACTGCACAACAGCAGCACCATCCCGAATATGTGCCTTCTTCAAACCCTCCATTTCAACAGGATTCTGAAAGGTTCAATCTATCAGTTAGTAAAATAGTGTATGATGTATATAACACAATGTTCATAAGCCGGCAGCAGAGGTATGGCAAAAGGCTGACTGCAACATGTAGAAATGAGGTCATGGACCTTAATTAACTAACTAGCTTTGCACAATTAATCAAGCTATCTAGAGGTTGTCCAATATCTCATGAAGTAAGGAAATAATATCTTATGTAATATAATATTAACATAAGCATAAGACATTTCGAAAAGCCCAGCTGATAGTCTTCAAGCAGCCAAAAGAAAAAGGTCTGATTCTGAAACTAACCCCAAACGTTCGAACATTATTATTACCAAGTGAGTGAAGTGAGTAGCTGTTAAATTGCAAGGTCACTAAATTACTTTGCCACATATCCTTGATTTAATAGCATAAGAAAAGCTTAAAAAGTGTCTTTCATTTGATTGTCTCCGACCACTGTTCAAATAATCTACACATTTGACAGATTGCTGACCACCAGTCCCACCACAGTTAATAACTCAATAGCTAATCCGGCAGTTTGGCCTGATTGCATGGGCAGCAAAGCATAGTTCCTTATTCACAAAGAAACAGCCCATCATCAGCCACTGCATAGATTTAGTGGTATAAAAACCAAATAAAAAGGGAAACAAGAACAAATAAACACTAAAATAAGCATTTGTAACGACCAACAAGGAGTAGTCTAAGCCAACAGAATACAAACAAGCTGACTAGTTGGGACAAGGGAATCAAGGATGGGTTGACTTGGCTTCATTCTAAAGCTTGGCTACCTAATAAACTTGCAAAACCCAAAAATACTGCTACGTGGGTGCTCATAGGTCATACTCTACGTTACTTGGACTCTTGATATCACATCGGATACCAATATTGACCACTTATCACTTGGACATAGTGCAAAACTTAATCTTTCATACCGCACTCAAAGCACACCAGACTTTCAGAAAACTGCCATGTAATATTAGAAACTGAACACTCTAACATGAGGATGATCCCCAAGCCCAAGTCTGATGAGTTATTGCAAGTTTGTAACCCATGAAATATGACAGTACCAAATAGAACAATGTAATAGTAAACTAATGAAATATTCAAGTGGAATATACTGCGTAAATCCATCCAAAAATACTAAACAGGCCTCACGTGAAGTCAAATGACAATCCAACACTGATCAGCAGACAAATGGTTTCAAGGGAAAAATATTGTACAGCTGAACCACGGGATGGGCTCTGAAACGCTGGCAAAATTATCAAATTTGGGCCAACCATTTCTTAGCTGATGTGTTGAACACTTAAAAAATACCACCATCCAATCAAGGGTTCCATAATTAAGGTTTATAAACCCCCTTTCAGTTCCATTCACTTTTGTTTGCATTCCACCTCCTCCCTCCCTCCTATTGCCCTCCCAATTAAGAAAAAGGCTCGATCTGAAAATATACAGATGACTTCTGAGACTAATATACTGTGTGTACTGTGTACATATATTTCAAAACAATATTAGAAAGTTCTCGATTTCTTACTCATTGAAATCAATGGCACTATCAACTATGGTTATTGTGACATGTGTTATGAGTTATCAATAAGGCCCTACAGGCTACAGCTCTAACTAGCTGGTCTCTCAAAGGCTGTGAATATACTGGGAACTTTACTCCAAACAGATTGCGTCTGTATCAGTGTGCCCTGTTATATACCAGGAACCAAAGAAGAGGCAATCCAATGGGCCAAGCCTCATCACAAAGCAACAGATCATAAGTAATCAAGAGGATAGAAATATTTATGTTGTGAGTACTTCATTCAACTTTGTCCTAATCAATAAGAGATCTTCGTTATCAACCTTAATGTAAACCCTTGCAGCAAGTTTATTCGATTAATAAGTGCAGAACTAAACACATGATTTTACCTTCAAAGCTTTCTGAAGGGCTATAGGTGACTGCTGCAAAAAGACCTGGTCAGACTTGAGCTTTGAATACAAAGCGTAGCAGCACGAACGAGGGTCCATCCATATCAAGTTACATTCCTTTTGTGCCTCTCCATGTTTACCATTTGCAGTGGATTTCACCGATGAGGATGACACAAGCTGATTAGATGCCAACAAGGTCACATCTGCACCTATCGCATCATAGTTGCGAACTTCAATTCTATTCTCCTTCATATACGAATGCACCTGGAAAACTACCTCTTCAGCATCTAGACAAAGATGTATAAAATTTGAGCAAAGGAAGTGCCTCACAGCAAGAGGTAGATAGAAATAAAAGAAGAGAGTAATTGATATGAACAAAAATGGCCACCGTTCAGGAGTTAGACAAGGCAAGCTAGATATCTTATTAATCAGTTTACTAGTAAAGTTCTGCATATTTTAACACCACTAAATAATACTTCATCTTAAATATCATATATATTTGTTGACCTCAATCAACATATGGTGTTACTTCCCCTCTTTTTGACCATCTCCCCCCCCCCCCCCAAAAAAAAAAAAAAAGCACCACCAAAAAAAAGGAAACTCAAAAAAATGATTTAACTCAATCATGATCGGGGTAAAACGTCATCAGAACTGGATTTAGACATATCCTTTCTCTAAATCAGGTCAGTAATCCTAGACATTGCCAAGTATGATGTGATTTCAACTCAGAGATGCCATCAAAATAAAACAAAAATTACAGACTATTCTCTGGGATCGGAAATAAATTTGTAAAGTGGTTTCCAAGCCCACCAAAAGAAGCATAGACAAACCTCAGGAGAAACTTTTTGCTGGTCCACATAGAAGAATGCTGCTTCTGTTGTTACTACAGCAAACGAATGAACCACTGGACAGTATGAAACATCGCTTCCACGAATGTTATATAACCAAGCAACCTGCAAAAGCATTCATCATCAAATATGACGAGGCAGAAAAATAATTAAGACTAGAAAATATGTTCCAGTGGCAAGTAATTACATGCATATGCCTACTTATCAGGGAAGTGCATATACATAGGTCTTGAGATAAGACAACATAAGGAGGGGCAGCACATAAAACACATTTTAACAAAAAAGCAAGTGAAAGACAGTGATCGACTTAAAAAATGAAAACACCACATAATACAAATACTGAACATAGGAAAAAGATTCAAGAGTACAAGGAATGTTACCTCATCAAGTGCAGTGACAATTATACTATTAGCTTTCTCCTGAGTAAGCTTTTCTCTCAGATCTTGCAACTTATCTGCAACACTGCGACCGGAAAACTCCAATGGTTGAATAACAACAGGATTAACTGAAGCTGCTGGCCTATCTTTCCATATTTGGTCAATAAGGTTTGTCAAGGTTGGAACTATTTTTTGTTGCTTCTTTGTGAAGGCACGTTCCCATCGCTGTGCTGTGTCGATTGATATACACCATGGATCAACACCAATAGATGCTCCCTCTGCCAAATTCTGGTAGGATCGCCAATTGTTAAAGCAAAATGAATTCTCATTTTCAAAGTACTAATTGGCAATTGCATATAGTTTGCAAAACCAAAGTAAATTTCAAATTTAAAATAGCTTCCTTTAAAATAAGGAAAGCTATACAAGAATGACATAAAATGAAGAAAGTTCACCACCGGGAAAGGAAGGAAACAGGGGTGGATCGCTGTTCCCCAATTTCAAATCCTACAAGGTCAAGTTATCTTATACCAATGGCCTAGTATAGTCACGAGTGAACCTCTTAACACTTAATTGACTATTTGTAAAATGTATTGCACAAAAACTGTCAGATCACTCAACTCCCAGTCTATAGTCCACCATTTGAGGGTCATAATTCAAAGCAACAGTACAGCCAATGGGCCCCTTCCTATTCAAACAATGACCAATAGCACAAAGTAAAATATGTCCACCTCTGAGATCCAGTTCTCAACAGCGGGATCTTCTCCCATACGCATAAGCTTCCACTGATCACTTAGCTCTTTCTCTGCTTGGAGAAAGTATCTCCCATCCGTCCACAGCCGTGCATCGTTCAATGTTATGAGGGCCAAACCTAAAACAGTCATAGGATAATAAGAAGCTCAATAGGAATTCTCTTTATGAAAGAACAATTCAACCATTTTTACAAAGTGCTTCAAATGAAGCAACATATTAATATATTTAAGCAGGGATTGTGGACAACTGCCAAAGCAATATTTATATTGCAATTGTGCAATTAAATAGACAGAAGCGTCGATGAACTAGAACTTTAAAAGAGCTAGAACAGGCAAAGTAAACCAGAACTTTCACTCAGAAAGTTGAAGATCTGTTTTGCAGTAAATTAAGAGCATTCCAAGTCAGTATCTTTAAATTAGAATAGAAATGAAGGAGAATGACTGCAAAGCCAATGTGAGGGATTTTCCTTTCCAAAACATAGATAAGGATCAACTAGATCAGCCCAC
Source organism: Portulaca oleracea (assembly GCA_029582165.1). Taxonomy (NCBI): domain Eukaryota; kingdom Viridiplantae; phylum Streptophyta; class Magnoliopsida; order Caryophyllales; family Portulacaceae; genus Portulaca; species Portulaca oleracea. The sequence goes on along the minus strand of CM055872.1, from coordinate 40,341,631 downwards.
CATAAAACATTGCAGCTGAGCGAACTGAGCCAAACACCAGTCAACCAAACATATCTGGCATCCCAACATCAAGAAGGCCTGGAAAATGGAATGATGTAGCAGCTAAAACCAACATGAAGATAGGTTATAGCTAGGGTTGAAATGGAATGCACATGCCAAGATAAACCAGTAACCTAGGATAGCTGTACCGGACCAAGTAGTTTGCCAATCCACATGTCAACCTACCAACCAAAAATCTTAAACTTTCCCAATCCACATGTCAGCCTACCAACCAAAAATCCTAACTTTCCCAATTCAAACTTCTACTTAGACTGATTGAGAAACACTTATGACTAGATACCTATAGAACATCAATAATTCATCTAACTCATTCATCAAGTACATCAGTTTAGTTGTGTAACCTGCGTTATTCAAAACCACAAATTCTAAGGATGGGGTGGCTTGTTGAAGGTTTTGCTATGAGTAATAAGTCATAGTAAAATGATCTTAACACAAATATGACTTCTTTTAATATATTGAGGGATTAGTCATCCCAGTTAAAATATTAGTCACCCTCATATTAACAAAAAAATCACGACGATAAATTTATGCAGGCACATAAGATCTACAGATTCAATACTTGGTAATCCAACACAAAATTGCAAAATCAATTCTTCACTTCCCTTGACCACATCAAACTCAACCAAAAAAAAAAAAAAAATCAGTTGAGTTGCATTCCTCAACAGTCAACACTCAATAAATCATTCGCAACAGATTGAATATGTGAGACAATTCAACACGCAATTGCAAAACCAATTCTTTAATTTAGTTAAACTCTAAACCGAGCACTGTTGATCACATATAACTACAGCGGATCAATTTACATAAATAAACCGATAAACAAATCAGTTGAATCGCATTACTCCACATTCAACACTCAGTAGAACCAAACGCAGACGATAGAGAATTCAACACACAATTCCAAAATCATTCTTCACCAAATTACACTTACCAGCACTTCCAGTGAACTCAGAAATGAACGCCCGCCTTTTGTCGCGATCAGACACATACTCACTCTACACAATCAATTCAAACAACTTGAACAACACTCATAGTTTGATGAAAAAAAATCAACTGAACAACAAAATTTGCAGGATTTCAATGGATACAGCAGCAATCAATGAGCAAATTTGATTGATCATAAGATGAATAAAATAAAACCTGATGATAATCTTCGGAAGGAACGACAAGCGCATCAAGAGGCGGAGAGTGCGAGGACATGAGAGATCGCACAGCTGAGAGTTTATCCGCCATTGTTGATCTAATCGAACTTTCTCTCTCTACTCCGTGATTCAATGAAACTAGATAGAGAAAGAGATAGACAGAGAGAGGGAGCAGAAGAGTTTTTATAAAGAACGAAAGATAGTTGCTTGAGTGTGTTGGACTCTTTTCTTTATGAGATAAAAGAAAGAAAAAAAAATACGACCTTTTTTGCTTTTTCAGTAGAAACTCAGTATGATTAATAGTAGTCCTTGCTCGGTGGTGAGCATTCCTAAAATTTAGGATATTTTGGTTGGATAATTCAATTGAAATTCAATTTTTAAAAATGATATTTTTCTCAATTTACCCAAAAATTCAGTTTAATTGTGGGGAACACTTCTAAAATTTCGGATATTTTTGTTAGATAATTCAATTAAAATTCAAAAAATGATATTTTTTTCTCTATTTACCTAGAAATTCAGTTTAGTGCGTAAGATTTTTCTATTAATTAACCATATTTTTTATTTACGAATTTTAAAATTTTAAACCTAAATAATGTTATATGGATAATCAGTTTGCAGCTAACTGTGCTTGGAAATCAAAACAATCAATTTACAATGTTTGAAATGTAATAAATTTGGTCATTCACTAATTTGTTCTTTCAGCTACAATTGCATTGAACTTTTCAAATAAGAGAACAAAGCAGTTCAAGCTGGAAAACTATTGATTGGAGAGGACAAAAAGTGAAGAAATGATTAGAACGTAGTGTGAGGCATCTGATGAAAGCTCAGTAACCAAACTTCCTGCTTGTGTTGAATTACTTCTAGAGTGGAGCTTTCACAAATTTAGTGATGTTCAAAGTCACGGTCAACTGTTGGCTACACCCCCCGGCCAGTTCGGACAAGCTCAGTTCAACGTAGGTCGCCCCATCTAGCTAGGGAGTCAGAACGCCCCCTCTTGCGCGCCGCGAACATTAACCGTTTTAAGGATCATGATCCACCATCGCGTAAAATCACCACAAAGCCGTCACACATTGCCTCGCCACATGCAGGAAGACTTCAGAGTCACCATCTTAAGACTACCTTCAGCCAAGCACGCTTAACTGAAGAGTTCCCAATTGATGAGTTACCATAAAAAAAGGTGCACCTTGGTGATATAAGTAGTCATTTTAATCATTTTTAAGCCACACTTAATCATATATCCGGGGTGTTACAATCACCCCCACTTAAGCGCACAACGTCCTCGTTGTGCCACAATCCACTCCAGAATCTTTGCCCCGCTATGTGACTGCCCATAGATCGTCCATCCACTGGCGTAGCTCACGGTCGTGTGTCGGCTCTGATACCATCTGTAACGCCCCGACCCCTCCCGGGCCGCGGGCATTACCGATAATTACATTAAGAATCGCTGACTGACCCCACAAATCACCACGAGTTTTTCCAGCGTGCTTCGTCCTCGCTCACACGCTGCCTAAAAAACTTCCTAGGAGGTCACCCGTCCTGAGACTACTTCCAGCCAAGCACGCTTAACTAAGGAGTTCCCAATGGATAAGCTACCATGAAAGAAGGTGCACTTTGGTGATGTAACTAGTCATTTCAATCCTTTTTAAGCCACACTTAACCATATATACGGGTGTTACAGGAGTTGTTTGTGTGTCTTTGCATACAATCTCCTCCCCGATCCTTTCCTTTTTCTCAAAACGTGCACAATCTCTTTCATTATCTTCTTTAGGTCGTCTGGCCTTACTTGATGGAAACTCATAATTTTGATTGTTTGATTGTGGGAATCATTCCATTCTTTCCCAACATTATTATTTCACTATCTTTCAATTAGTCAACAATCGTTTTATTATAAATATAAGTGTACCTCCCTATATTCTGGGGCCAAAAAATTCTCTCTCTTCTCCGTGATTCGATGAAAATATATAGAGAAAGAGAGAGAGAGAGAGGGGGGGGAGAAGAGTTTTTATAAAGAACGAAAAATGTTACTTGAGTGTGTTAGACTTTTTTTGATAGAGAAAAAAAATACGACCTTTTTTATTTTCTTCTAGTAGAAACTTAATATGATTACTACTCCTTGTTTAGTAGTGAGCACTCCCAAAGTTTCGGATATTTAGATAGGATAATCCAATTATTTGAAATTTAATTATAAAAAAATTGATATTTCTCTCTCCTAAACTAGGCAGCCAAGAATCATGTTTAGTACACCAAATTTTAACAGTAATCCCACAGGACTACACGCTTATTCATACCCCGCGAGTCCAAGGCCCACCGTAGCACAGTTCGGTCTATTAAAAAAATACACGAAGCACATCTCAAGATGTTATTAATAGATTTTGCAAAAAATTAATAATCTACAGGCCACTTAGGTTGAGTGGCATCATCCTGTAGATGATATCCATCAAGAGTTAGGGGTATAACTGGCAATCGGGTGACTCGGTTCGGGTCGATGGTCGGTTGAAGATTGGTTCGGATTGACAGCAAGTCAACCAATTCTGATTTGATTCGGATATATGGGTTGACTTCATATGATTTTTATTCGGGTGAAGTCCTTTCCGATTGGGTTCTGGTTTGATTTGGGGTCATTTGAATGTAGATCTTAATCAGGTCATTTTTTCAGGTTGCGATTCGAATCAGGTTTGGGTTTTCTTTGGGTGCGGATCAAGATTATGTTATCCATTCAGGTGGCAGTTCAAGTTCGACTTTTTTATTAGGGTTCGGGGTCTCGGTTTAGTTTTGCTAGGTTTAGTTAGGGGTTTAATTCCCCACGACAAATCATTTCTACTTTTCGGTGATTTTTTTTATGTTTTGCATCATTTTATTTTTTTTAAGCATTTTACTCTTTTTATTTTTTTGTTTTTATTTTCTTTCTTAGTAGTCATATTTAATTTAATTACAAAAAGTTCTCAATGACATTAAGAAAAACAAATTTATAAAAGTTTCTTTTATTATAATGCATAGAAGTATTTTCACAAAAATTAGTGTGCAAAGGAGTCTATGTTAGCATGCAATTGATTACATAATAATATGTAGGTACAAGAAGCTACCCTGCTATAAGTTAGTGTATAATGAATCAATGCTAGTGTGTAAAGGAGTAGTTGTTAATGTGCAACAAAGTTTATCCCACAAAATATTAGTGTACAAATGGGTTTATACTAGCGTGCAAAGAAATATGAGTAGTGTCCAAAAATATCCAACAAAAATTAGTGTTCAAATAGGTTCATGTTAGTGTGTAAATCTAGTTTTGAATATGAGTAATGACCATAAGTATGCTACAAATTAATGTGCTTGTATGTGTTAATGTGCATATATATATATATATATATGTTAGTGTGCGACTAACTACATAATATTGTGCATAAAAAAAATGTTACAGTTTGCAAACACAATTTAAATATTAAAATTGAAAAAAAAGATATTACTTTGCATAAATATTATATTTTGTGTGCAATAATATAATAATCAGAGTGCATAAATAACTATTGTGTAATGATATTATAATTCATGTATATAAGTGTTAAAAGGAAAAAATGGACAAAAAGCAAAAAAATAAATATAATAGACATACAGAATATTAAAAACATAATAAAGTAAATTAAGCAAAATAAAAAAAAAGCAATGAAATAACAAGAAGTGAGGAATCGCTGATTAAAGTATAGCGACTTGCGAATTAAAAGGCGATTTCCAGTGACTTTCGACGCTCCTTGCTTTCTCCCGGTTTTAGGCCTTTTAGTCATCCCTATTCAATCTTTCCACCAGTTTCAGGTGAATTCTACCTTGTGCTCCGTCTTTGATCGTTTTCTAGTGGTTGGTTGTTGGGTGTTCTCTTGGATTGGCAAGCTTGTGGTTGCCGACAGCTGGTGTTAGCGGATCTCGTGCGACTGGTCGCTGCCCATATGTAGGGGTGTTCATAAATAACCGCCCTGAAAAACCCGATCCGGAAACCCGCTACCCCGTCATTAATTTAGGGTACCCGTTTCGGAAAAATCAATTTTAATCGGGTCGGGTACCCGCCCCGGAATATTTTTCGGTTAATCGTTTCAGTTACGGATCGACCCCTAGACGTTTTCGGGTACCCGAATTATCCGAAATTAAATTTAACATTTAGATCTAGATTTAATTTTTGTCTATCTTTTCCCAATCACCAGTCCCAATTTTAATATGGAAAAAACCCTAATTTATCTTAATGTTGGCGCTCAGTGCTCCAATTCCAAATCTCCAAAAACTCAAAACGTATGGAAACTCAATGTCAGTGGTCCTGCTGGCCCAGTTTTAGAACATTTTTGAAACATTTTTTGCTGCTGGAGTGTTAATTAATAATTACAAATTAAAAATAAAAATTGGAAACTCATATGATTATAACTAATCGGGTTTTTTGGTTAATCGGCATCCGCCCCGAAACTTTCGGGTACCCGATAGTTTCGGTTACGGTTACGGTTCGAGGGTTTGGCCGCCCCGAATTTTCGGGTACCCGGAAAAATTATTCAATCGGTTCGGGTACCCGCCCGGTGAACACCTGCCCATATGTTAACTAAGGCAGTTATGAGATCTTTTTAGTGGGCTTTCGTTATTACTCTCACTCTGCTTGAGCTGTAGTCTGTCTTAGTAGGCTTCAGTTCTTTTCTCTCTCCTCAGTTGGAATCCAAGATTGCGAACCTTGTGGAAATGGTTGAGTCATCAGATTGCATTAAATACTCTGACAGGTAGAAAATTGTGCAAGCCTCGCCATCTCTTCAATGTATCTCAGTCATTGATTGCACACCTCTATTTTAGCGTGGTTGTGCTTTTATCCGTTATTTCTTGTTGTCTTTTCATTTCTTCATTCATAGGTCTTTAGGGTATTATTTCTCCCTACGCGATGGCTACCGATGCAACTTTGAAGCTTATCCTTCAATCTATCTACCACCTTTTAAGCAAAATGCTTCTTGGTCATATCAGTCCTCCTCATATCAACCTTCCCCAATTACTTCTCTCTCTACTCTTGTTTTACTACTGAAAATTCATCCTCTGGTGCTTTCTTTCATTGTTGCACCATCAAATATAAACACTTTAACTCTTTCTGGAGGTGGTGCGCGCATGGCTCAATGGCAATCTTCATCATCCTCTTAGGATGTTCTAGCTCGCGTTGCAACCAGAGTAGGTGTGAATCAACCACTGTCCCCTATGGAAGCACGTTGGAATCACACATGTTTTTGTTATTTGGCGGATGATCGAGAGATGGAGGCTGACATAGTTCAACTCACAGTGAATAAGAATCAGTGTACAACAGAACCTGTCTTTGTTCAACAATGTGATTGTCGAGTCTTTTCCTTTTGGTTTCGGTCGAATAAAGATTTTCTAGAGATGGTTCCACACCATACTATTAATGTGGATGCTTCGTTGATTGCTATGATACCAGGCCATGCATATGCCATTCTTAAGGTGTAAGATTTTGATTTTATTAATCTCCGGGTCTAACTTGACGACATTCCATTACAACTTCGTCGGGATGGTGCAATTCTCAAAATTGCCCATGTTATTGGCTCGTGGTTGATAAAGTCTATCATGGTCGAGTGGCTTGGCGGGATTTAAAAGTCATCCTTGTTTGGTCTATTGGGTGTCGTTCCGGTAAGAAAATGTCTTTTCATCCTTGTTTCGTTGTGGCTGCCTGGTTCATTTTGATACACAATGTTGCAAACCCCAAGCAACAACATGGGAAGCTATCATAAATAGAATTGAGGAGGCTCGCCTTAATGGGCATCCAATACTAACGGGATCAGAGCCTTGCTACACTAATTCTATTTGGGCATTTCCCCCTAAGTTTGGATATTTAGATACAAAATTCGGAGATGGACACCGTATCCTCCTTGCAGAGGCAAACACAGATGTTGAAGTTCTAGGTTTGAATGAGGGGCATAAGGTTTTGGTTTCTCATGGAAAAGGTTTAGTAATCCAGATTCCAGGCTGACGTCGACAAGAGCATCATCCAGATCAGCAGGGACCTAATCGGCGTCGACCAAGGAGTGATTCTTCGGGTGATTCTCTGAAGATTCGTCAGATGGGGCTAATGATGTATGTATGGTTCGATTAGGTCGAATCGAGATTAGTGTAGCCGGAAATCAAGTCAATTATAGGGGTTCAGATACAATGATACTTACTTTTAGAGGAGGAGGTGGTTTGCAACAGGATGCCACCATGTCCTATATGGAATCTGGCACATTACAAGCGCTGATTATGTTTGGTATGCCAGTTTTACGGTTGCATGATTCTATTACCGAGGAATGTCCTAATAATTCCATGCATTTTGGGCTTAGGTTGGGTAGGTCGTTTAATATACATAAGGGTAGCTCTGGAATGTTACAAGTTCTAAGTTCTAACCCACGTACCATCCCCTCTAAATCGCGGGTTAAGAGGGCCAGAAGATTCTTAATCAAATGAATTCTAATTAACTGCTCGCTATCAAAGAAAATTAATTATAACATCATTATTAGCAAAGATATGGATCGAATCCCTAAGATTCCTGGGTTCTGTACAAGTGATGTTTGTGTTGGTCATGTAGACTCATTTGTAAACCATTTGAATATAGTATGACTTTACTTGATACATCAATGAGATAATCACTTGTATGTTTACTATTAACTTGCAACTTGGCGTTTGCATGATTGTTTGCTCAATTAGTTTACGAGCACATTTCAAATTATCAATCAAGAAGATTCATCTTGATAGTGATGGTGAAGGCTTTTGATAGTTTTTACATACCAATGGACATAGATGTTAAGCATCCTATGTAAAATGTTTATATGTAAAATGATCATATAGAATCATTCATATATGAGATGGTGAGTATATAATAAATGACAAACCTATTACTTTTGAGAGCAGAGCTTACTAAAATTATTCAGGGACATGTCATGTTGCATGCACCAACATTGATTCAAATAAGGCCAAGAGGTTATCACGAATGTTTATTCCTCCCCTACGAATGGTTTCTAGCCATAAACCAAATATCTCCCACTTTTGAATCTAAGCATGTGTGATGTATGCTCCATGATAACGCACTAAGATGAGACCCCAAAGGAATCAGGAATATATGTTGGGTATGAATATCCATCCACATTTGAATATAATAGAACAATTCGTTGGAGATATACTTATGGCATAATTTCCCGATTATGATGACACAAGTTTCCCAACATTAGGAGGAGAAATCAAGTTGTTGGACAAGGAAATAAGTTGGAACGAATTATTATGATCCTTATACAATGTAATGCGAACTGGAAGTTCAAAATATAATTCGTCTATAAACTTGAGTGAATCTACTGCCAAATATTCTAGTGACCCACGAAGACTTATTAAATCCTATGTCCAACTACTAATGCTCATGTAAGAGTTGATGCTCCAGTAGGACAAATTGAATTGCTAATGAGTCTAGACCATATATGAAGCGTGGTAGACTAGTCGATTCCAAAGACAAAAGTCCTCAAAAAATGAAAAGGAACGAATAATTAATGATAACCGAAATGAGGAAATATTGACTCTAGAAGAGCCCCCATGTAACACCCCCAGATTACTAATCGCTAGATTAAGCTAACTTACTACTTAACCTAATGATCAGCAGCGGATAATTACCTGAGAGTACTAACGCCGTCCATGAACATGGACTAGGCTAAGACTCCAACACACCACACCAAAAGACTTCACCCAACCACATAATTAGACCACCATAACAGAACATCACAAATCATCAAGATAGAAGACTCTTAGAAACATACAGCCCAAAGAAGTAAAAACAACTTAGCATACAAACCATTCTTAACAACATACCCCATGACCAAAATAACAACAATTCCCAAATAATTTCATCACACCTCTAACCCTTGCTCCTATAAAACTTCCAAAAAGGGCTCCAAGATCACCTGAGTACCACCTAGGTTGTCTTGGGGTTCCGCCCGTCGGTAACTTTGCTCTTGCCTTTCCCTTGCGGCCCTAGAAGTAACAGACAACTTAAAAAGTGAGTTTTACTCAGTACGAATACTACCGGAATTAAAATAAAAAAGTAAAAAGTAAGACTTTGATTTCATTACCCCTAGGCGCGCGGCTCCATTTAATAGTTAATTCAAGTAAAGCTTGAAAGAAAAGAGTTTAATAAGTCAACTTACAAGGACTCCAATTTTTGGTAACTTCCTGACTTCATGTCACAAATACCAAATCTTAATAGGGTAACCGACCACAGGGTGGTTAGACGTGTAAAGGAAAAAATAGACTTTCAATAATAAACTTGCAAGGCTAGGAATACAACCACAATTTATAAAAGAGCATAAATTCATACGAAGCCATAAAAGTATTGAATTTAAAACAACTTATAAAAGTAAAAGTTCACAAAAAAGAAGATAACGTGATAAGGTAGAACTTAAACATGGATGCCCCTACTTGCGATCATCGGCTAAGCCTCCGTATGCGCATACCCGGACCGATCGGGAGGTCCGGATGTGGATGTCTATCCTACTGGCCAGATTTTCCTGGTGTGCATCTAAGGCACAAATTTAATTCTCATGAGGTGCTCAAGGCACGTGAACATGTTGTGTAGTAACACTATTTCCTTGGTGTGCTTTTACGCACATGAATCATGGACGGGGCTTTAATAAACTTAAGACAACTTCTATTTTCTTGGAAAACTTTAACCGTAAAGATAACCTTTGATCCTAACTTGACAACAAGCGTGAAAATGAACTTTCTTCAAGTAAAATTAACTAAACAAAAGGCTTCTTAGAAGGTAAACCCTTGATTTTTTTTGTACCCAACTTAAATTAGGTGTTTACAATATGAGAGGAATTTCCTTCTCTAATTTTATAAAAACAACGCTAGGTCTTAAAGCATGAAAATTCACTTTTAATATCCAAAAACTTTACTCATAAAAGGGCATCTTTCACGTAGGCTTGTTTAGTAATAACATACTGTTGAGTGATTTTGAGAAGAAAAGGCTTAAACGTGAATCGAATTCACTGTCTTTAAGGAATTATTTGCCCTCTATCACTCAGATGCTCTTTAGATCAGCAAATATTCCTCCAGGATTAATCAAGCCTTGTGAAAACTCAGTTGAGCAAAATTTGAGAATTCCTTGTTTTCTCTGTGAATTAATAACGTAAAGGAAGAGGGAGAAAGAGAGAATGGTTGTCAGTTGGCTTAAGCAGTTTTACATATTAAACTGTATGAAATTGCTTCCTATTATCCAGGAAACAGATTTCTGGATAATTAATTATTTATTTAAATTAAATCAAATAAATAATAAAACAAAACTATATAGTGTAGTTGAGTACACTATATGTTCTGTGTTCCGGCACCGCGCACAAGCGTGCTAAGTGCTAAGTGCTGCCAAAAGCCGACAACCGACACACGGCGCGCGCGTGCGCGTTTGCGGTTCAATGTGGGACCAAGTAGTACTATCACTTATAAACTAGTGAAAAGTCCCTTCCACTACCAATGTGGGACTTTTCACCTTCCACTCTCTTTACTATCAAATAACAAAATTATCAACACATACAACATGTAAATATGTATGTAAGAACCACTTTAGTGCACACTTAGTATAATACAAGAATAAATAATTTAAGTACAAGTGTAGCATAAAAGCTAAGTAGTACACGTACCTGAAAACGAAAATCACCAACGAGCAAGGACTTGAACAGTGCACGAGCAACGATCACTTGAGTGAAAACTTAGAGAGAGGAAGAAATTTAGAGTTAGAATTTCTCATCTAATTAGGAGAAATGTGAGGAATTCTTAAAGAACAAAACCGGTTCGTAAACTGAAAGAATTTTCCTACACTTACAAGGAGGAAGGTAACTATCGCTATAGATGTCGCATTGCCACATAAGAGTACTTTTTGGAAAGCTTAGGACGTGCTCCACAACTTTACAATTAGCCTCGAAGGCTAAAAACATGATTACAAGGGTCAAAACACTTAATCAAGCAATCTGCCCAGAATTTGTACAAGCCGATTAGCGTTTTTCGAAACACGATATTTTGAGTTATATTATTCGGTTTTGGGCCTATAAGCTGTCTATGGAAAGCTCAAGAATCAAACTTTAACTTTTCTTTTTACCACCAAACGATTTAAGCTTAGGAAAAGGCCTAATTTTAACCCAACATAGAAGCAACCACTAACTCTTAATTCTGGAAATTCCAGAATTTCTGTCCTTCAATCAAACACCTATAACTTGCTCATCCGACGTCATATGGACGCATGTCATACCATTCCGGAAAGCTTAAACAGTCCTCTAAAACTTTCATGTTCAGACCTGACGCCATATCAAACTCTAACTAGACGAAAACTAACCATTTCATTCTGCCGTCACTAAATTTCCAGATTCGTACGGTTTTACGGTTTTGGTCATAATTTCTAAAGTACACAACGAAAAGTCGATCCGTAAAAACCGGGTGTTAGCTAACACTTTTTTCTACCTAATTAAACCTTAAAATTGCCAAAAATTCTTTCCTTTACTTCCTGGAAAACACGAAATCCAACCAGAATGAAACTTTATGTTCAAAACTCACATGCATGCTTAAGTCTTTGTGATTTAGCCAAGGATTCTTCATAAAACATCATATTACCCTCATGTACACCTAAACTCAGCCTCAAGAAGTCACGAGAACACCCAATACATCTCTTTTAAACCATGCATCCTCATAGCCACATCCACATTCACAATCTAGCACCAATTTTCACATGCGACACCACAATATTCTTTTAAATCCCCATTTACACATAATCTATGAACATGCACCTTGAACACACCAACTTTTCCATACTACCACAGAAAATTAAACTTCTAAAACTACATGCATGCTTATTTTCATAAGAAGGTTACTTAAAACAATCAAGATAACAAGGGTTTAACAAAAACTCACCCCCTCTCTTCCTTCAACTTGAGAACCTTCCCTCTTTCCTTGATGAATTCACAAATACCACTCTAATCTACTTGAAAATGGAAAAGGAGAGAGAAGATGATGATGATGGTGGTGTCGGTGGTCGGCGGCGGCGGCGACGGCCCGGCGGTAGCCCTGGTGGCCGGTGATCAACGGCGGCAGAAGGGGTCAGGCGAGAGAGAGGGGGAGCCAAAGGGTCACAGTCCACAAGATACTTGAATGATATTTGAGTTTGAAAATCCCCTCACTTGATACTCCCTCTTACATATATATAATACTTATTCAATTAAAACCCCCTCCCTCTTCCTCTCTTGTGCTTGGCCGGTCCAAAAGGGTCCCCAAGGCCCAAGGATTTTCATCAATTTAATCCCCTATTCTTAATATATACAAACCCCAATTCAATTATCCAAAATATATTACCCATAAAATTATCCTTGGTGACCCATAGTAAACATAGCTCTCGTTTTATTTCTCATAAGTAACACCTTAAGACATCTACTAGGATCATCCTAAAAAGAAGGGCTGAGTTTGATGAGAGTATTTTTTTATCTGATCGAGAAGAGATACTATTAACGGAGGGAAGACTCGTAAGGGATTATAAAAGACAAACGCGTTGCACTGTTCAAGCCCTGCAAAAATGTACACTGGTTATAAAAATAAATAAAATAAAGTAAAATAATAAAGGAGAAGAAATAAGGAGCACGCGCTTTATTTGATTTATAAATTAATCCTTTTCTAATTTTGATTAACAACGTTAATCACACGTATTAAAGGGGGATTTTTCTTGGGTTGTTACACCCCAGACATGACAAATGTGGGAGTTTCACCACAAGCTCAAGCACCTTAAATTCACGAAAATGATGAGATCTCAATTAATTATGTCATGAACTGGATAAGGTGGAACCGAAATGAAGTCGACGTCGATATCATATTAGATTATATAATATAGCGCTCACTATTGTAACTAATCATGAGGATCATGAGTTTAGGTCTGTTAGTGAATACAAACAAAGATGAGATTGGCCAAGTGGAAAGATGCATTTAAGAATTACATTCGCTTGTAAAATTGGAAATATCAGGACATGTTGTCCATACACCAAAATGGTGTAAAATTTGTGGGATACAGTTACGTCTTTGTGTGAAATATAATGAGAAAAGGAGATTATGAGGCACAAGGAACGACTTGTTGCATGAGTCCTTTCGCAAAGACTTGGTATCAACTATGAAGGAATATACTCCTATGTAGTCCATGTCACTAGATCACGATACCTTAAATTTGGCAGTACATGAAAAGCTAAGTATGCATCTTATAAATATCGCTATAGCTTATGAAAATTTTAATAATGATGTTTATATAAAAAAAACTCTTGAAGGGTTCAAAGTGCCGGAAGCACAAATTAAGATTCTCGAGAATATTGGTTACTTAGTTGATAGACATTTATGTGATTAAAGCAATATAGACACATATTGCATAATCAAAGGAAATGATTAAATGATTCAGATCCTAATAGTTTGTAAATGTTATTCAAGATTTGGACTCCCGAAGAGCCTCAAAAGTTGTGGATTGCTTTACAAGCGTATTTGGAATTAAAGATTTTGGTAAAATCTCCCCCATATTATTCATGTATCTTAGAGTGTTTTTGTTCCGGGGAGACTGATTACTGATAATATTCTTGTGGCTTTTGAGCATTTTCATTTCTGAAAAGAAAAGACTGAAACATATCAAAAGAGGTCACATGGCTCTAAAGCTTGACATGAGTAAGGCCTATGATAGAGTGGAGTGGATTTTTATGGAAAAAATGATGAATGGTCTGGGTTTTAACAGGGAGTTTGTGACTCTTATTATGCGCTGCATATCGTCGGTGAATTATCAAGTGCTAATAAATGGGAAACCTTCGGACAAGATCACCCCGCAAAGGGGCTTTCGCCAAGGTGACCCTTTATCACCCTATCTGTTCTTACTGTGAGCAGAAGGACTCTCAGCATCGATCCGGGATAAGGAGGAGAACAATCACATCCATGGGGTGAAAGTTGCGAGGAATGCACCGATAGTGACTCATCTGTTCTTTGCAGATGACAGCTTGTTGTTTGTTAGAGCAACTGAAGAGGAAGCTTTACATGTTCTAGACATCCTGATGAAATATGAAGCAACTTCTGGGAAAATGATCAATGTGGACAAATCAGAGATTTCCTATGGCCGAAATGTGAACGATCACACGAGGAATATGCTCCGAGAGAGGCTGGGTTTTAAGGCAGTGGAAATCCATGAACGTTACTTGGGTCTTTCAACTTTCATAGGGAGGTCAAAGAAACGTATCTTTCAACTTGTCCAAGATCACGTCTGGAAAAAGCTAAAAGGATGGAAGGAAAAACATCTATCAAGAGTGGGGAAGGAGGTACTCATAAAGGCGGTTGCGTAGGCTATCCCCACATATGCGATACAATGTTTTGAAATGCCCACATCCGTATGCAAAACCATCGAGGGGTATTATAGAAGTTTTTGGTGGAGGAACAATAATGAAAAGAGAGGCATTAGTTGGTTAGCTTGGAACAAGATGTGCGAAGCAAAATCCAAGGGAGGAATGGGGTTTATACAACTTCAATCTTCCAATAAGGCTCTCATGGCCAAACAAGTATGGAGGTTAGTGCAAAACCCGAACTCTCTTGCAGCTCGAGTTTTGAAAGCTAAATACTTTGCGAGTGGTGATTTTTGGAAAGCAAGTTTAGGCTACCAACCAAGCTACACATGGAGGAGTATTTTGGGAGCGCGAGACCTGCTTCAAGGAGGTGTTGGATGGAGCATCGAAAATGGGAAAAAAGTAAGGATATGGCGCGACAATTGGCTGCCTTCAAGTCATAGCGGGATGATACGCTCTACTCCTGTTTTTGTAGACGCGGATGCCACGGTTGATGAATTAATTGAGGAAGGACGGGGTTTATGGAGAGTGGATATTCTGCAACTTTGCTTCGATGAGGTTACCAAGAGACAAATCCAGACCATCCCTCTCAGCACAAACCCGGGAGAGGACAAACTGATCTTCTGCCCGAGTCACAATCGAGACTTCTCGGTTAAAACCGCCTACAGGCTTGCTGAGGAGATGGCTAGAAAGCAACGAGGAGGAGGAGGAGGAGGATGCTCTAGGGAAGATGAAGGAAAAGCGAGCTAGCTCGGAGCTAGGGGATATAACGGCTAGTTGTAGAAACAGATTGTCTCACCATCTTTAAAGGCCTTACACATGGCTTGAAAGGACACCCGACAGTCAATGGAATAGTGAAGGATTGTCTAGATTTAGTCCCAAATTTTGAAGTAGTTCGTTTTTCTTTTTGTAATCGTGAGGGAAATAAAGTAGCTCACTCCCTCGCTAGTTATGCTATTTTGATGGGTTGTTCAAACTTGTGGCAAAACACTTGTCCGCCGGAGGTTGCCGATTTGGTGGTCTCCGAAGCTTCTTAGTTAATTTTATTATCTTTTCCCTCAAAAAAAAAAGTTGCACACTTTGAGAAAAAACTTTTTACACATAAAGCTATTTTTATAGCAAAAGTGCTAAAATAATGATGCATGAGTAAATCACTCCCATTTAAGTACCCTGGTAGTGGTACAATCATTTGATATGAAAACAACCCCCTTTCTATCACGAAAAGATGATGAGAAATTTTGCGGTCTTGAAGTACCGTATTTGAGCCATGAAGTACTGTCTATGGGTCCTGAAGTACCGTATTTAAATAACATTGAATCACTGACGTATCTTGCTAATCATACATGATCTAATCTATTTAGGTAGCTCGAAGGTACTAGCAATTTAGATATTCATTATCCCCATCGGCTCAAAATTGATTTGATTAGCTATGCTGATCTTCGATATTTACCAAAATCCTATGATACTTGATCACATACTAGTTATGTGCACGCTGAAACAAATATTAAGCAAATTCGTTTCAGTGAGAATTAAGTTGATTCGTGTATCAAACCACTTTCGACTGCAAAGTTTAAAAGTCGGTGATGAAGTTGAGTTACATCAACTCAAAGATCTTAATTGATGTTCTCATTAGGGGGAGTTAAATACGTGTTGTACTCTTTTCCCCTTATCTAAGGTTTTGTCCCATTGGGTTTTCCTTAGAAAAGTTTTTAATGAGACAACATATGTAGGCGTATTGAGAATTATGTACTCTTTTTTCTTCAATGGTTTTTCTTTTCCATTGTGTTTTTTTCCTAGTAAGGTTTTAACGAGACATATTATTTGGTAATGAACATTCAAAGGGGAGTGTTATGGAATAATAGTGTGATTGTGTGAATGTCCATACTCTTACTTTTCTTAGTAATAAAGTTTTCTTAGTGATGAAGTAATATTAATGATAAAGAATCCTTGTATTATAAATACTTCTTGACAATGAAATATTCATTCTTTTTTTTCCTGTCAATTTCCCTATCTCTGTTCTCCTAGACTCCTACTATTTTCTCTTATATTCATATATTCATAACAATAACATAGTTTTTCTCAAAAAAAAAAAAAACAATAACATAGTTTTAAAGATCTTTTTATTTGTTTATATTTTCAGTCTTATCCACTTACAAATCAACAGCTGTAATCCCCGTTTTCCCCCTCCAACTTGAAACGTGTCATCTTCCAAAGGCAAAAACCCTATTTCTCTCTCTCACTCCAACCTCCTCAACAACTCCCCAAATCTCTCTCTCTCTCTCTAAAAACTACTCTGATGATTCAACAACACCCATCAAAACCCAGTATTTTAATTAAATAAAAATTCAAACCCATTCACAATCTCTCTCTAATCTGCCGTCTGTCAGCTACAGTCTGCGCAAATTTAAAAAAAAAAACCCCCAAAAATTTCAATTTCATCCGTTTTCTCAGTACAGGAGTCAAGTACTCAGTAGTAATCTTGATTGACCCCTAAATTTCCCCTTTTTCTTTTTCTTTAATTTTCGTCCGTTTGTTCTTTGGGTAGTGGCAACTGACCAAGTGACAGTCGAAAGGAGGTAAAAACTTCAGTCAATATCAGCCGTTGGTATTTCTTCTCCCGAGTCAACTCAGCGCCACCGAGTTGGACTTCCACTTGACTCGCTCCCTCTTCCTCTTTCTAATTTGCTGCCTTCTCTTTTTTCAGGTACCCTTTATCTCTCAGTTCGTATTGGTTGCTTTTTGTGTGTGTTTTTCTCCTTTTCTCCAGCTGGGTTGTTATTAATTCTGTTTTTGATAGGTAATATATATAATTCAAATTTCTGAATATTGTTTATGTTTACAATTTGCCATGTTGTATGTAATTTGGGGGTTCGGCAGTTATCTTGTGTTTCAATTTTGCTCCAATTTGGTGAATTTCTGGCTTTTTATGATAATTATAATGTCTGGTTATGATGCCTTATCCTTGTTGCCTTTTTTGAAAGCAAAGCTGAAATCTTTGAATAGATAAGAAAATTAATTAGAGGATAAACCCATAGTTTAATGCATACTTATCAGCTTGGTCCTTTGGGGGTGATAAAGTTCATTCTTAATTTGATGCGGGCAAAAAGTTTAATATTTGTGGAGTATTTGATGTGTGAAAACTCCTCTTTATTGCTTGAAAGACACTCTCATTGAACTCTCTATTTTTGGGATAGTGGCAACTTTAGCTGTTCCACTTTTGATGTGGCTGACTATGTCCATGGTGGTGTAAGGGTGTTTCTATTGGTAATGTTATGAGGAAAGTCTTACTGTTGTAGTGATTTACACTCAATATTGGATTTTGGGATTTTGAGGAAGAGGGTGGTTGAAAAGGAAATGATGCTGCATGAGTAAGTCTAGTTAATAACTTGGGAGGGGATATGAGAGGAGGGAGGTAGTTTTAAGGCCTTGATTGTCTTTTTGATTCATAATTCCCATCATGATTCAATTTTATAAGGGATTAGATTCATATAAAGGGATTAGATACATGATTATCTCCTCAATCACGGGTTTGAGCTTTCGGTTTTGCGGGGACAATGTAGATCATGATACATAAATTGCTAAATTTAGGGAGCTTGCAGGGAGCAAGACTGTTACATCTGATCCTTCCATACCTTGCTTGGGAGGGATTTCTGAGTATTGGTTTTGATTTTTTTCCTCTTTTTTTCTTGGGTAATGTAGATTTTAATACATATTACCTTTGTCAAATATACTGGTAAGCTTTTGTTTTGGGGGTAGGGAGAGGCGGATATCAACCTAAATGCTTATTATCTCACGTTCATGTTAGCCTATCATGCAGTGTTTGTGATCCTTCTTAATGTTGTGAAAGAAGTCATTGATTGCTTCCTGAATTTATACCCGACAAAAACTAATATAGTCATACCTTAGAATGCGAATAAGTGTTAAAGAGGATTTACTGAGCTATTCTACTTGGACATTCTTAAGCTTTCCTTATTTGCCATGGGCCTATGGCTCTTACCATACATGGTTTGGCCACTAGCTGAATTTTTCTTCTTAGCTACAGAGTGAAGTATTCAGATTTTTGTTTCTTCTTAACTCTTGAGTGGAGTGTTCAAATGTTTTTTCCGTTTGTGTAGCGGTGGCAACAATTCAAGTTTGGACAATTTAGACATTCAGACAAATTCCCTAGATCAGAACCTTGTTTGAATTTCAAATTCAAACACTTTTTTTATGCCCGACCCCAGACCCGAATTGTGCGAATATGCCCCATCCCGAATGTGTCAGCATGTGTCAAACCCGAATAGACACAAAATTTAGGCACAATTTCAGTTTTTGTCTGAATTTCAAATTCGGGTTAGGATTCAGTCAGTCCGAATTTGCCTGAACTTGAATTTGACACTGAATTCAGACAACCCGAATTTCTCAACCCAAGCCCGAACTCAACCCTGACCCTGTTTTGCAATTGGATATGACCTAATTAAAATCCAGACAAAAATTGATGACCAAACTCGGTTTAATTCGAGGTGGACGAAGGGTCAGACGGATTTTTGCCAGCGCCGGTTCATATACCCTGTCACAAAGTTCATGTTTTGTTAATCAGAGCATCACTTCAAGCTGTGGCCTGACCTTCCTGCTTGCTTCTATTGGTGGTGGTGTTATAGTTACAACTTGAGAAGGGTACGCTTTGGAAACTGTTAGTTCGAACTTATTTGGGAGCAATTGCAATGTTATCCTACATTTCAGATCACATGGTGAGGTTTGTTGTCACATTGGATCATCAACTAAAACACATCTCTCTCCTATGTATTCCTTTCTCTCACTTGTGACCCTCAATTAAGTGATTGACAATTACAAAGTTAAAAAAAAAAATGTTCTTTGCTAGCACATGAAAGTAGTGCATGACTCGGACCAAATTTTGAGTTGCTTACCTCATGCTCATGGGAAATCTCATAGAGATCAGTGATGCACATAGTTTTTGTAGATTACAAGACAAGCATTGTATTGCGATCCAATGAGTGCAAATGCTCTGTATCATATTTCTTTCTAATGTTGAGGGCATAGTTAATTAAGATCTCGATCCTGATCTACGATCCTACGATTTTATGATCCAAAATCCTTGATGCGATTATGCTATCTAAATTACAATCCACGATCCTATGTGGGTTAATTCCGATCCTAATTACCCCATGAATCCGACTTAGGATCCCGATTTTAACAACCTTGGTTGAGGGGAAAAGAAAGAAAAGCTAATATATAACTGGCATATAATCTACTTTTAGTATACACAATTAATGCTTAGTTGGTCTGAATTTCCTCGTATTTTGCTGGCGTTCCTTCAAATATTTGGTTTTGGAATTTGCTGTAATGGTTGAACTTGCAAGCATTTCACAATAGTGGGATTTGGGAATGTGCTATTGGTTTTCAAATTCAATGTTTGCATTTCATTTTGCCTGTTTTGCTTGCATGAGCATGACTTCATATTTTTGACTATGAAAGGAAGTTGAGACAGTTTGCAATTCTTGGTTGTGCTCTCACTACTATTACTCCCTCCGTTTTCTTTTATCTTACTTTTTAACTAAGTTTTGTCATTTCATATTAATTTGTCAATCCCAATGACATATTAATTATTCCTTTTCTTATTTTACCCTTAACATTCATTGAATGGCACACCAAAAATTGATTTTAATTAAGGGTTCTTGTGCAACTTTCTTACAAACAACCCCATAATCTTTTGTGATACTGATTTTCCCCCACCACCTCCAGAAGTCATATAAAAAGAAACGGAGGGAGTATTTATGATGTGCCTTTATTGCTCGATAGATTGATCATGTTATGACACTTCTGTTCTTATTGCCTAATCCGATAGGGTCTAATTCCCGGAGTATTTACCAAGACCTTACGTGCTGCTGGTTAAACATATGTAAATGGGGCCCGCAGACGAGCAGACGCCTGCCAAGCCGTCCAAACCAACAAGTTCATCCCAGGTCCCCCCCATTTTCTTCTTTGCTCTCTGTTTCTGCCTGTGTCTTCCCCTCTCCCTTATCTTTTTTTTTTTCAGTTCTTATTTTTTAAGGGACAGTCCTGATATGAAGATCTATTGGTTTTCTCCAGGAGGCTCCTACCATGATACCGGCCTATCCTGATTGGTCAAGTTCCATGCAGGTATGTGATTAATGAAGAGTTAATTAGTCCTTTTAGGGCTGGGTTTTCGTATATGACACCTTGTGAGATGGTCACTAGGATCTGAAGAGCTTAGAAATTGAAGTTTTCTAATGGTGCATTCGGTTGGAAAATTTTCCCATGTTTAACTTTCCCATGTTTGGTTGTACTTAAATGGATGAGAAAATTTTGATGTTTGGTTGGAAAATTGAAGTTTTTTCTAGGAAAATCTTTCCCGAGATTCTACTGAACGCACCCTCATATATTGTAGGCCGTAGAGATAAGATTCCTAGCACCCCCCCCAACCCAAAAAAACCACCCACTATTAAAAAACAGTAAAATTAAATTTCCCCCATCTATTTGTGGGGAATCTGCTGAAGTTGTCTTCCAAGTTCCATCTAAGATGTGGGTAGGTTGCCCCTTTAGTTATGCAAGGAATGTTCTTATTGGACTTAACAAATACCCTCCTACCACCCCCTCCCCAAAGAAAAAAAAAATAACAAAAACCATGGAATCTTGCCAAGGGTGTGTTTCTGGGAGGGATCATGGGCTTGAAGTTTGCCCCTGGACCATAACTTTGAATGTTATAGATGCATTATTTGGGCCTTCACAAGACTCTTTTCTCCAAAAGCCGAGGCATTTTTGTGATCAACTCGTCTCTCATCCATATTCTAACCCTGTGATAGAACCATGGGCTTTCACCAAATCGTTGGACCTCATACAGTACATACTCCCTTGTGTCCGAACCATGCCATCTGGTAACCGATGAACACTTAGTTGTGGACTCTTGACACCCTTTGACTTGAACTCTTGTGTAATTCTTCCGTATGTAGGCATATTATGGTGCTGGTGCCACACCTCCCTTTTTTGCCTCACCTGTTGCTTCTCCAGCTCCTCACCCGTATATGTGGGGAGGACAGGTACTCGAATTGGTGTATTCATAATTTTTTGTTCCATTTTTCTGTAATTTTGCGGCTGGCTATTAATGCGGGTTTGTGGACACTTGTCATTGTGCAGCATCCTATGATGCCGCCTTACGGTACTCCTGTGCATTACCCTGCGCTATATCCGCCAGGGGGTGTTTATCCTCATCCTAATATCGGAACGGTAATTAATGATTAATGGTGATACCGTTCCTTAGTCATTTACTCCACTAAAATGATAAGATTATATAACGAAAAATTGCTCGGACGTACCCTTTGTTTTGCAGAAACTGTTTTTTGGGACCATGTTATTAGAACTTGTAATGGAGTGAACAATGTTCTTAAGTATTTATTATTTGGGGACAATCTCGCTGGAAATGATCGGAATCCGGCAAAAATTGTAAAATTACTAGCCTACCCTCATCATTAAATGTTACTTTGAGGTTTTTTCCCCTACATAAGGCTATCCTTTTTTTCTTCCATATATCCTTGTGAAGTACATCTAAATTAGGACACGCACGAAGATCCAACAGAATAGAGTTAGCCTTATATAAGGGGAAAAAAAATCCCAAGGTAACATTTAATGATGAGGTTAGGTTAGTAATTTTACAATTTTCATCTGATTTCGATCAGTTCCTGTCAGATTGTCTCCAAATAATAGATACTTAAGCGCATTGTTATATTTCTAGTAATATGGTTCCCAGAGAATAGTTTCCGCATAACAGAGGGTACCTCTGAGCAATTTTTGTATTTACCGGCATAAAGGCAGTCTTGTAATCTTATTGCCATACAAGGGAAATACTGGATTGTAAATGTGGAAAGGCTCATACTGATCAGTCCATTTCCTGGCAGGCGGGAAATACAACAAACGGTTCAGAGACGGATAGGAAACCCTCAGATGCAAAAGATCAAACTTCTGCGAGAAAATCTAAGGGAAATGCGGGCGTGGGGAGCGACAAGGCTGCAGAAGCTGGCAAGGCGGCTTCGGGTTCTGGAAATGATGGTGCATCTCAAAGGTGAGGGGTTTTGATTTTAGCCAGTTTCTGGTTCTTATAAACTATATCATTAGTATTCTCACTCCGTTCTCTTTTCTTTTCCCTTTTTTTGGGGGTTGGGTGGGGGGTTGTCAGTGGTGAAAGTGGGAGTGAAGGTTCATCTGATGCAAGTGATGATGATAACAACCAACAGGTATGTCTTGACCTAATCGAACTTTTGATGCTGAAACAAACGTCAAGAGCACCAGACTGAACACCAAGAACATGGTGCTCTAGTAGTAGACTGGCAGAGTTTGACCCGACCTGAAAATTTATTTGGACCCACCGGAAAGTTTATGGTTTTGAACACGATTTCCAAACCCAAAACCTAAATATACTCGAAATCCACCTGTATCAAACCCGCTCGCCCGCCTGAATCGTCATGGAGTTGGAGGTTTATCCTTCCTACCAAGGTTCGAACCTTGGTGGATATTGTGGTGCTCCTAGAGGTTTCTTGTGGGCCTGTTTTCATGGTTAGGTCTCCGTGGGGCGGGGCCTAGTATGGTGGCTACATGACCCTTTCCGCTTCTTGTAATCTCCCCGTGGTTTACCCTGTAGAGGGGATCTAGTGACTGTAATGCTTGCCTTTGTTGTAGTTTAAAAAAAAAAAAGCTCCATACATCTGAAGTCTGAACAAGTTTCTTTTGTTCAGGACTTGTCTGCAAGTAAAAGAGGAAGTTTTGAAAAGATGTTGGTTGATGGTAGGGCCTCTGAATCCGCTTGTTTGATTAAACCCCTCATCTCTGTTTCTAACAGTTCTTCAGCAAATCCATTCGAAGCGTACTAAATCTAATTCATCGTGTTTGTGGTCATTGGTGACTTCTGCAGGGGCTAATGCACAGAGTAACAATCCCGTCAACACAAGTATCCAGGGTTCAGTGCCCGGGAAACCCGTGGTCCCCATGCCCGCAACTAATCTCAATATCGGCATGGATCTGTGGAACCCGTCTTCGGGTACTCCGGTTAAGATGAGGCCGAGTCCCGGTGTGTCTCCTGCAGTTGGGGTTGGTCATGATGGACTTATGGCTGATCACCAATGGGTCCAAGTATGGTTTCAGCTCAATATGACCTCGTGTTTTTTTTTCCGCTTTAATTTGAAGGTTATTTTGAGCATTTTGTGGTTTCTACTTCGGTCTGCTCTATGATTCAGTTCAATATGTCCTGAATAGGGCTGTTGTAAAACTGACCGATCCCGAAAGAACCGGGTATGGTCATCGATATTCATCTGAATTTTAATTTTGACCAATCTGACTGAAAATCTGGAGACGACATTTTCCATTTTCCTATTGACCAAACCTATAGCTAGCAAAATTTTTTTCGAGCTAAATACCAGAATTTGTCCGACCCAGAAAAAACCAGGCTCGCTCATAGATATTTCGTCCGAATTTTGACATTGACCAAACATTCGTACACAATATTTCTCTTTTTCCTATTGTTCAACCCTGGTTTTGACTTGGGCTTAGTTCTGTTCAAATTGTCTAACCTGGTTTGACCCCAAGAAAACCATATTCAGACATCAATTTCTTGTCCGAATTTTGACATTGACCTATTCAAATTTGACCCGGACCTGAACTTTTGCCAGTGCTAAGCCCGATATTGACTTGAATTTAGGCTTTGTCTGAATTGTGCCACCCGAAAAATACCCTGAAAAACTGATTATCAAACATCCATTTTTTTCTTATGTCGGATTCCTCCGGACTGAAAATGACCCGAGCCCGAAATTTTGGCAGCCCTAGCCCTAAATCAGAGTATATTTGATGACAATTATTCATTATTTAACTATTTATATACGGCAGGATGAACGTGAACTTAAAAGGCAGAAACGGAAGCAGTCTAATAGGGAGTCGGCAAGGCGATCAAGGCTGCGCAAGCAGGTATGACACCCCCCCCCCCCCCACAAAAAAAAAAAAAAAAAGAAAAAGAAAATATATCTTCGTGTTTGCTTCAGTTGAGGGTGAAAGCAAGCAGGGAATTCTGAAATTATTTGGTCTTGGCAGGCAGAGTGCGACGAACTACAGAAAAGAGTGCAGGTACTGAATAACGAGAACAGCAGCCTCAGAGACGAGCTTGAGCGATTAGCTGCTGAGTGTGAAAAGCTGACATCTGAAAACGAGTCTATTAAGGTTTGACAAATTGCCCTGTAACCCCCTACAATACCGATTTTTTTCTACGATGTGAAACGGTTCTCATTTTCAAACTGAATACTCATGGGTAGTGTCATAGTACGGGCAAAACTCAACCCGATGATCCAGATGACTCGGAAGAAAATGCCAAAAGTAGTCAACCTAAAAACGATCTAAACCAAATTGAACCCAACCTGGACATTTTCCTACGAAGTTATTTGCCTTAGCAGGACAAGCTTATTGGACTAAAAATCAATCAGTCCAAACTGAAAACGGCCTCCGACCCAAATCTTAGGTTTCATAAAATAGTAGGTAGCTCTTTCTTTAGAGGGGTAAATACCCTGTTTGCCCTACCAAACCAAAATTTACCATAACTTCACCTAAACCTACCCAACCTTTACCCAAACTTACATTACTGCTCTCAAGGATAGATGTGCATGTCCTAGCTACAAATACTCGTATTGAAATTGTCAAATTGATTTGCTACAATCTAATATTACTAATGAGTCCAAATCATGTTGACCCAAACCCAAATGACCTAGATCTAGCTAATCCAATGTTAAGCCCACATTAACCTGAATTGGATGACCCAATTGTCAGGTCTAGGTAGTCATTTGTGCTACCTTAGCGCACTCCTAGTAGCTTGGCCTACCATGGGTGTTGCACACATAATTACCGGGAACGCTACATACCTCTGTGACCTGCGTTCCAGGAACAAGAATTCCAAAGTCAAAACTAGACTAGACTAAACATGTGTAAAAATTAGTGACCTGCATTCTAGGACTAACGACCCAGGAAGCGTTTCTGGCAACTATGCCCAGCCCTTCAAGTCTACTTTGCAGGGCTGCAAGTAGAAACCAAGTTCAATTTTTCAAAAAATTATTCTGAGGTATCCTAACTTTTGGTGAAATGTTTTTCTGGTGCCCCAACTTTTCAAAACTAATTTTGAGGTACCCTTATTTTTTGGGTTAGTAATTATTTGGTGCTTTTCCGGCTATTAATTTTATTAAGTGACCAAAATGCCCTTGTTCTTCCCTTCTTGAAGAAATACCCTTGAAGAAGAAGAATGAGGGTTTTTCGAACCCAAAAAGTAAGGGTACCTCAAAATTAGTTTTGAAAAGTTGGGGTACCGAAAAATAGTTTCCCCAAATATTGGGATACCTCCGAGTAATTTTTTGTCAATTTTTGCTCATGTGGGCATTTACACGGTTACACCCCAAATCTACAACATTTAGACAATGCCGGGGTCATTTTGTAGGAACAAGATGTAGCATTTGTTTCGTTTATCTACAAAGTCATAAAGGGAGACTGAGTTTTCTGGGTTTGGTGCAGGAGGAGCTAACCCAGATGCTGGGACCGGATGCCCTATCAGGTCTTGGAGATGAAGGAAAAAGCTGAACCGACGAGCAAAAGACATGCACTAAACTGAGTGAGATAGGTGCTCTTTCGACACACGGTCTTTGTACACTTTTGACCATTTTCTTTTCCCTCATTTCTTCCTTCCACATTGATAACCTCTGTACTGTACAACTGGTTAGAGGGCCTAATTGATTGACACAAAAAAGCATGATTCTACTCCTCTGTGAAGATCAACCAATTAAACAGATCAAATCACACTTGTAATTCTTTTTGTCTTCATTTACTCGTAAACGCCATACGTCATAGAATCTATCTAGTAGCCTTTCCTTCTTGTGAAACTCGTATAATTGTCGGCAGTGACATTGTTCTCTGTATAAAATTTTCGCTGGATCTTGATCGATCATAATATTCAAGTTATTTTCAGTTTTACAGGCTATTTTTATGGCCCTACCTTGTAGAATGACTCCTAGAGTGCTAGTGAATGTGGGCTATGCCATGTATATGTTATTGAGCATTTGGGTCCTTATCTGAGGCTGACTCTTAGCAATTGCATCTGTGTTGTTGCCTATTCATGTATTTTTCAATGCTGTTTCAATACCAGTTAAAATTTGTATGCTTGTATCTTTGATATTCTTGAATCCTGGGGCTTTCCTCGATGTAATGAAAATTGGGGTTACACTAAACTAATATCGATATGAAATGTAGCTGAGAAGTTGGAAGTTATGGAAGTTTGTTTATGTAGTTCCAATCTAATCTCTCTTTCAAGAAGTTTACTCCTTTTTATTTTATTTTTTGAAATCCAACCACATTATAAGCATTATTCATTCATACCAGCTGAAAAAACTTCATAGTCTGTCTGGACCTGTTGCATAACAAGCTAAGGGCTAAGGTCCCCACTCCATCCACATTTGGTTTTGATTACAAGAGATCTCCGTTTTTGGCCTCATGAGTTTGCCAATCTTTTAACAAAAACAAAAAGAAATTGTGAACGCCTTCACCGCGGCCATGACATTCAGAATCGCTTCAAAGACGCTGACGGCCACAAATCTTTTCCACGTTCTTCGCCCCGCCACACGCTCGGTAAAACTTCCCAGTCACCCATCTCGAGATTCTCTGCCAAGCACGCTTAACTAAGGAGTTCCCAACGGATGAGCTATCATAAAGAAGGTGCACCTGGTGATATAAGTAGTCATTTCAATCCTTTTAAGCCACACTTTAACCATATGCTCGGGGTGTTACAGAAATATTGTCAAAATTTCCTACAAATTTATCGACAGTCAGTGAGGAAACCTGCCTTATAGTCTTTGCTCGCTTCTCTGCAACGCTTGCACCACTTTGTGCATCCATTTCGAGTACCACCTTCCTACACCCCATCATGCTTCCAATTTGTAATCTCAGTCTCACAACGCTTGTTTCAATTACCTCTTCCATCTTCGAGCACGCCACCAAAAGACAGTGTCCTTCATCCACCCAACACCCAACCCCCTCATACCTTCTTGCTGGAAAAGGTGATTGATTTTCTCGTATTCTTCATCACAGAATTGGCACATAACATCCACGTCCATACCTCACTTAGCCAGATTGACTCACGTTGGCAAACCATCATGCAAGGCTCGCCAACAAAGATCTTTCACAATGGGTTGTGCTCGAGGCCCGAGCCTTCCAAACTCTGTCCCACCATCCGTCCTGACCTCAGAGCTATTATCATTGCGTTTACATCTTAATTAAAGTCCAGATTGCACTCTACACATTGAATCAAACATAATTTAAGTTGTGAATGATTTTAGATTAAACTTACATCATTTTAGATTATATTCTCTTTAACTTAATTTGATTTGCGGATCAAGTTTATTTTAAATCCATTTTCCTAAACTTATTCTTCACTTATTTTCTTAACTCATTTGGACATTTTGAGAGAGTTACTTTTTCTACAAAACTTTATTCTAAATTTCCTAACTAACTGATTTCAAACTTGTTTTGATTTGAATTATCTTTCTAAAATAAGATGAGGAAAAATAAGCCATAAGCAAAGAGGAACATCAACATATATACACTGACTAAATAAAGCCGAAAGCTTGATTATCAACTCTAATAACCAACTATTAAGTAAGAGAAAAAGGCTTGATGGTCCATCCATTGTCACTCTAAGGTCACATACAATAAACTAATTTTACATGAAATAAACACAATTGATAGGCTTACCATTAGGTTGAGAGTTGAGACATTTACACACTAAAGGTCATATCTTAAATCTATGATCCTTCCCTTAATCTTGTGTACCCAATGGAAAGCACTTGGCACTAACAATACATCTAAAAGTCTGATATGATTTTCTTTTGGAAGCACCATCAGCTCTTGTAAACCCTGTTAGAGTATCAACTATTACTAGATCTTCAACTATTAATTTAATCTTTTGATTGAAATGATACCATATGATATCAGAGTCAAATGTATAAACAAGAGATTTCATATTCGAATCTCAACACTCATTCCACAAACTAAACTGCTCATTATGCTGAATGTAATCCACCCATCTCTTATTCCTATTTGGTTTCTATGTATATATTTTTTCCTCCACTTTTTTAAAAGTGATGAAAGACAACATAAATTTCATTACCAAGGTAATCATAGTACTACTATTATCATCACAGCTCTAAAATTTTCGAAAACAAAAGGGAAAAAAAAGAAAAAGCCAGCTAACAACACCTCCAAGCTGACGTGGTGACAAGGGGGCGGTCGTGCCAGTACAGCATCATCTCTCCATGGCGCTTCGCCACGTGGAAGCCTCCCACCTGGGCCCTACCCAGCAAACATTCGGCCTGAAAATCCGCGAACTGGCTGAACCCCACCGGCCTTATTCCCGCCGCCGCGAACGCCTCCCTCCACCCCCTCCTCCTCCCCCTCATCACCGCCGCCGCTTCCACCACCGCCGTGATCCTCGGCCGGAGCACGAACTCCTCGATCCTCCTCCCGCACTCTCCCCCGCTCGCCGCCGCTTCGATCGACTCCATCACCCCGGCGTAGAACTCGATCCCGGCGACGAAAGCGGCGGCGAAAGGCGCCGCTCCGGCGTCGACGCCGACCTCCCTATCCACCACCACGACGGCGCTCGGCGAGATCCGCCGCAGGTCGTCAGCGAATTTCGAAATTCCGTTTCCGAGGCGATGGAGCACCGCCGAGGAGAGGTGGACGGCGACTTTTTCTCCGGCGAGGAATTTGATGGACTTGAAGGAGAGGATCTCGAAGGTCTGGAGGAGGACGAAGTCGAGCCGGAAGTTCACGACGCCGAGTTCGCCGGCGAACTGCGTCAGATTCTCCCCCACCAGCCGGCTCTCGGCCCCGAACTCCTCCGGGACGATGGCGGTGATCCGGAGCGCCACCGCCGGCTCCGCCGCAGCACGGTGGTCGACGAGCTCCCGGAGATACGACGCCCAGTGGCCGCCGAACCCGATGTCGAAGTCGACGACGTGGACGAAATTCGCCGTCGCTGTCGCCTCCAGGACGGCCTGGTTGGCGGCGAAGGTGGAGAACAGGGTCGCCGGAGAGATTTCGGAGAATTCCATGTGGGCCCGGATCGCCTGCACCGACGGCGGTGAAGACGACGGTAGCCTCCCCGGACGGGCCGGGTCTCCGCCGGCTGCGGCGGAGATGAGGGCTTCTTTGAAATAATAAGCGGCGCGGTGGAGTGGTTTTCCGGCGGGGGATCGGAGCCGTTGATTGAGCCGTGACAATAGCAGGTGGAGCTGGTGCGAGTCGTTGGATTCGAAGGCCTGCGCCGCCTTGATGACGTCCTCGATGACGTCAAAGTTGTTTGTGTTTTGTTGGTGTTGTTCCAACGGTCCGAAATTGGGGTTGTGATTGTAATTGTAGGAGAGATCACAGAGGTTGAAATCCGACGGCGGGAGGTTTATCGGTTGAGGATTGATCTGATGATGATCGAACGGCTGAGAACTCTGGAACTCTGAGAACTGCGGGAGGAGTTGCGGATCATCATCAGAGGGACTGATTTGGGACCATAATTTGGAACTAGGGGTAAACTCGTCATTAAGCCCCAGCTCTAACAGGATCGAATCCCAGCCGTCCAAGTTGTCCAGATCAGGCTGCTGTCCGGCAGCCGATGGCGGTTTTCCGGGGCTCGGGCTACGTTCAAGGTCGAGGACGGAGGTGGGCTCGTAGGCGGTATTCTGCCCTTGGAAGGCAGTATTCAAGGCGGTATCCTCGAAAGAGAGCAGTTTTTCGGTAGTTTGGATGGTGCTTTGAATGGGCACTTTCATTCCTATATGCACCACACTAAAACCCTTCAAAAACCCCTCACCAAATTATGTCTCTCTCTATGCTTCTTCTTCTCCTTCTTAGTTCTTAATAAAACTAACCCTTCAAAAAAACCCCCACCAAATTATGTGTCTATGCTTCTTCTTCTCCTTCTTATAACTACTCTCTACCCAAAAGAAATGGTTTGTAGAGTTAGGAGTATGTGTATGTAGGAAAGAAGGTTTAAGTAAGGTTTAAGTAGGAAAAAGAAAAGAGGGAAAGTGGGGTTTTGGGAGGGTAATAATTGTTGGGGGGGTCTTTTTTTAAAAGAGAAAAATGTTTACGTGTGGGAGAGTTGGGTTGTGGGGGAGGGACAACGATGTTTGTGGTCACTACTCACGTTGACATGCATGCATGATTAATTGAGTCAACATGTGTGTATGTAGTAGCAAACATCTCTACTATTACCTACTATATTTGCCTAAATACATTTTATGTATGATATTATAGGACAATATATGAGTATAGAGACATGTAACTTGGGCCATATTTAACTTAGGCCATATTTACCAAATTTAGAGTGAGCGTGGTTGGTCAAAAATTTTGAGAAAATGGTCAATTTTTCCGTATTGACTTATTTTCTCCGTGTTTGAACGTAGTTTCATGACCTCGGAAAAAAATTTATGGGTGCCTATTATTTCTTACATTTTTCAAAAGAAAATTTCTTCGGAAAATCTTTCACATGGAGAACTTCAATTGGAAAATTTTCCTCGAGAAAAATTACCTTGAGGTTTCTACGAAACGTTCCCTTAGTGATCGACGTAGTGGATAACGGTTTTAGTTTACTAATTAGTAAATATGATAGTAGAGCAAAAGTATGTTTGGAAAAAGTATATGTTTTAGTAAATTTGGTAAGATTGAATTAACTAATTAGAGCATCAATTCATGGGGGACGGCTACGTATGTCCATATCTCCCATAACGTGTTCAAATGCGTTTTCGAGCCTCAAGAGTTGTTTTTATTGTTGTACAGATAAACATAATTTTTAAAAGGTTTTTCGTAATTAAACGCTACCGTAAACAATATTAAACATTAATTACAATAACATCTTGAAAATACTTAACACTACTTGAAATTGTACCTTATCAAATATTAATATTTGCCCTATTAGAAATTTTACATGGTCAAAACATCAAAGATTCAAAGGCCATGCCAAACGCAAACAAAACGCTATTAATTGTCTTGTGTTAGTGTAAGAATTGTATTATTAGACTCTAAATTGAAAAGGTATTATAATTTAATTCTCAAAAGTACAATACCACATATAAATTACATAAAATTATATTCTTATTTGCAATTTTTCAAGTTATATTAGAGCTTTTTCTTTTCTAGCTAATTGTGATAAATATTTATCATCAACCTTCAACACTATTAAGCATTGATTAACATTGTATAACACTAATGAGCAGAGTTTAACATTGATCATCTCTTTTCACTACTTGTCAACAATCCTCCGACACTTGCTTTGATATTATGACGGGACTAATTAATTATTACTAATTATACTGGCAATTTAATGTAATTATTACTAATTAATTTGATCAACAATAAGTTAATTATCATATAAAAAATAATGAACCCTTACTATATTCATATGAAAATATTTTTCACAATAAACCGAATTATATTACATCGATATTTTAAATTACTATATAAATTTATATATTGAATAATAACAATTACACAAATTTGGAAAATCTGACACAACCCCATGACAACAAATAATAAGAAATAAAGAGAATAATATGTATTATCTCCGTTCCAAAATTTTTGTTAATTTGAATGAACTTTGATCGTAATTTACTCACAAATTATAATGAGGTACAATATGAAATTATCGTCAGCAGAAAGATACTTAATAACAATAGAGTTAACTTTTTTTTTATGGTAACTTATTACTATTATTTTTTTCATTATTAGATAATTGTTCTACACATTAAGTCCTTTATTTGACGGGTACATTCAACCCAACGATCTCAGAGCAGACAGGGTATGAGGATGTCAATGCCCTAAACAGGGCCCACACCTTCCGTTCAACACTCATGCATCGTGGTAAACAAGAATGTTCCCCCCAGGAATTGAACGTGGGGGGAGGGGATGGAAGGGTGGGAAATTTGCAACTAAGGCAAGCCCCAATTGACCATTGTAACATATTATAATTTGTACATAATGAACGATCAAATTTCAGTCACAGTGATTCTTACGTAAGACCGTCTCACCATAAATTTATCGTGAGACGTATAATTTTGTTGCGACTATTCAAGAATAAAGGGGTGACCAATAATTTAATTAGGCTGACTTTGATAAAAGTAATTGTTTGCTAAATTATTAGTCATATTTATATTAAAAAATCATTCTAATATCACTTATTAGTCATAGTAAAATATTTGAAAAGTCATCTTATGAGGAGTCTGTCTCACGATAAATTTACGTGAGACGGTCTATTTACGTTTTAGTTAAATTGACAAGTATTTTAGGACGAAGGTAATATATATGTAATTACAAGCTAGCTTCTTTCTAGACTCCCTCATAATCCTATGATAAAATGAGTAGGGTTTTTGGCCACAAATAATCAAGATTTGAGGGCTTGTATGATGAGAATAATCAGTGACTTTTACACTATGGCGATCTCTACTTTTTCATTATTTTCTCATAACAGTCCAAAATCAATTTCCGGCACCAGAATGCTGACGTGGCGACCGGAAAATATGTTTATTCATACTTCAAAAAGGAAATTTCCGATCGCCATGTCAGCATTCCGATGCCGGAAATTGATTCTAAACTGCTATGAGAAAATAGTGAAAAAGTACAGACCGCCAGTAGCCGAAAAGTCACTTTGAATTATTCTTAGTCACAAGTCCCTCGGTACGGATTAACCTAGTTAAGATAGATGACCCTAGAAACAAGACTATCCTTTTTGATAAGTTGAAAGGTTGTATTACAAATGGAAGCTTCAACATTAAGCTTTTTGCACTTTTTGTTATTGCATTGCTCTTTCTCTTAAGGTTGCCTTTCTACGATTCTCCTTCCACTCAAGGATGTTGCTTCTCTCTTTATTTCTTTTCCATATGTTCAATTTCTCACTTTATGGAAAATAAAACCAAGTCTAGTGGGAAGGGATAAGAGCACTATATGAGGCGGTCACTTGTCATATTTTTAAATAGTAATGTAAGGAAATTGTATAGTAATTATTTATAATAAATAATAATAAACATAATGCACATATATCAAATCCTATAAATTTTATACTTGGATATTTAAGATTCTGTATCATTTTATTTACATTAAGAGCATTTACAATGTTAAAATTTACGTTAGGTGCTTAAAGTTTTTATATTACCATAATAACTATTAAATATCGCCTTTGTGAAATTCATATTTGTACAATGGCGATGTTTAAGCCAAGTTTTTACGAAATTGTAATTTATAAAGAAAAGTATTTTACATATCATATTATTCTCACATTCCTTATATTACTTTCAATTTGTATTAATTTTTCTATAATTGCCAAAAAGCTAATACATATAAATGGGCTCCACATCTAAAATGCGGATCATAAGTATTTCAATTTTTAAGAATCATTATTAACTAAAACACGAATTATGCCAAAATACATGAATTTTAAGGAGATTTAATAAAGTTATTGTCTTTAATAAAGAGAGTTGAATCTTTCATTGTAAATACTTTATGATTAATTTGAACTATTGTGAGGGGTTTGGAAAATTCTTGACTATGCATGGATGATGGATGTATGCATGCTAATTCTGTATCCAATAATTGGATATATATATATATATATATATATATATATATATATATATATATATATATATATATACTAGTCTTTTGACCCGTGCGTTGCACGGTGCATTATTAGATCTTTTTCTTTTTCAAAAAACACATTAACCTTTTAAAACAGAGTTGAATTCTTGCATATTTGTACGTAATATTTGCGAAGTATATATTAATCTTAAATTAAATGATAAATTTCGCATGATACAGAATAGATTGGATAGTTAATAATTAATATTCAATTCTAAATTTCTAGCATTACTTAGATTTTTGCTTGCCTAAACTCTTATTGACGACAATTTGTATAAGGAGAAAGAAGACAAAAAAAAAAAAAAGATTTACAGGAATATCTTTGACGTGGTTTCATCTCAAAATATTATTAACGACATGTGTTTTATATATAAATGATAAATTAAATTTCAAATTCCAACATAGAAAATAAATCTTCCATCAAAAAACATAGAAAATAAATCTCAAAAATAATAAATTGTATATATACATATATAATTGTTTTATATTTAGATTTATTGTTGAATTTCACATACTTCCTCTTATATTCATCAATCTTTTTCCTATACAAAGAATAAACATCTTGCACTAAGATTGTTAGTTAAAAGATGATGAGGATAAAATTGATGAGATTTCTTAATCTAAAAAACAAACATTACTCGCAATGCTTGAATTGTTGATACTATACAAATATTTTCATTAATTGAAATATATTAATAAGAGTAATATAATAAAAAATGGCTAGATAACATTTTGAATCAACAAAAGATTTTTTTCATCTCTTTATAACTCATTTGCAATTACAAAAGATATATGTCATACCAATTTATAATCAAGCTTGAAAGTCATAACACGGTAATATTGTGTAATGTACTATTGGTGAAGAATCCAAACAATGATAAATTAGATAGTTGAATTGAATCATAAAAAAAGTTTGATAATCATAATATGTTTAGCTTTTAAAACATGGTATTCGTTTTGGAATATCAAATACTACCTACATCTCAAAATATTTGTCAAAGATCGGTTAAACTTGATATTTGATAAATATAATTGTGGATATAGTACACCAAAATTTGTTTGCCACAGATTTCTTTCTTGTAATTGTAGAACCAAATAAATTGAACTTGAACTGATAAGCACATCAAAACAAAAATAAAAAGGAAAATAAGAGGAAGAACAAATGAAGTCATTGATTTACATGAGAATATAATGAATTATGAGACAAAAGAGGAGGAAGAAGAATATCTAATGTAAAGTTTTTTTCTCTTCAAATTCTTTTACTCCCTTTTATTTAATCAAATTCCTAAATGTCTTAAATATGTACAATCTCTCAGAAAATTATGATTCCATTTGGAGTGTTTTGGTCAGTTAAAATTTATTTATGTTTGTAAATGTGATGAGAAATCAATGACAACAAATGAAATGCTTCAATTTTTCTACAATTAAGTGATTAATTGATGATAAAAATACAAATTAAATAATGACTAAATATTTTCTGAAAATAACATGTTTTCTCTATAAAAGAAACCAAAAATATTTCCAATGAAAAGCCACTTTGATAGGTGGTCAAAAGTATGATTGTCTCATGTTAAAATGTATATTGAAAAAAGAGTAAAATGATTAATTTAATTACAATTTATTGTACTTCATATATATTATATAGGTATATGACTATTATCAACATTGTCCTCTTTAAAACAGAAATATTCCACTCTCACCATTTTGTACCTAAAAGTATTTAAAAAATAATAAAATGATTAATCATAACTTTTTAAAAACACCCTCCTTAAGACATACATATATATATATATTCTCGTACTAACCCTTTGTACCTAGTTTTATATAATAACCCGCTAAAGAAGAATGTGAAAAGTAAAAATAAATACAAAAAGAAAGAGCAAAATAATATATATATATATATATATATATATATATATATATATATATATATATATCATATTTTTACAAAACAATGAAGACACAAAAGTTAAATATAATAATGATACAAAAAACAACTAATAAAAAAGAATATCTAATATAGCTAACAATAATTTAAAAAATAGAAATAAAATAACAAATAAAATTAACTCAAAATAAAAGAAATAGAAAAGAAGAAAAGGTGGGAGACATACCATAGTATTCTCTCCCTTTGTTGTCCACCTATTTATACTCTTATAGTTAGTGTGTAAGTATGCAATTTTTTTTTTTTTTTGTTAGTAAGTATGCAATTTACTTATTATAACCGTAGATTTATGATTATCATTGATGATGATTAATCACTATGTAACTCCTTTCCTCTTTTATATTTCAATAATTAATTTTTCCTTTAAAAATATAACCTATGTTAACAATAATAAATATATATTATTACTCCCTATGATGATGATTCATGAATAATTAAAGGTCCCTTTTTTTTAAAAAAAAAACAAATTTTAATAATTATAATCTTCCGAAAATACCCTCATAAAATCATTCAAATCCCAACCTCACCCTTTGTACCCAATTATATATATATATATATATATATATATATATATATATATATATATATATATATATATATATATATATGTTAATTTGTTGTGTATGTAGTTTGTAAAATACATTGGTCTGATCTATGCATGCTGGTTTTGTTTTGGTAGTCCAGCCTGTTAGGAAAGTGTCCTAAAATCACCAAATCTCTTGATCTCACAATTATTTGTTTCCTAATTGTATTAGGATATTATTTAGGTTTCCTTATTGTGTTGGGTTTCCTAATTGTATTAGATTCTAAATCTATTTGGAGTGGGAGTCAAGTTAGGTTATAAGGAGTTCTCCCTATAAATAGGGTGCATGTTTCTCCACCAAAAACACATCGATAAACACAGAGAGCTAGAGAGAGAGAAAATATTGAAAGAGAAAGGGGTCTCACCAATATTTTCCCCAGTGTATCCTAAGAGATTGTGAGTTGAGTGTTGAGAGATTGTTATTGTAATCTCCTTTGTGGATCGCATCACACCCTGTGATAGTGATCAGGTTGTACTCCTCCTTTCTCATAGTGGATTATTTTCTGGCTGTCGCCATCCGTGGGTTTTTCTCCAAGTTCTTCG
Source organism: Portulaca oleracea (assembly GCA_029582165.1). Classification (NCBI taxonomy): domain Eukaryota; kingdom Viridiplantae; phylum Streptophyta; class Magnoliopsida; order Caryophyllales; family Portulacaceae; genus Portulaca; species Portulaca oleracea. The sequence goes on along the minus strand of CM055872.1, from coordinate 40,304,290 downwards.
GTTTCCCACGTAATTCTGGTGTTTGATTTTATCGCTTATTTTTCATTCCTAAATTTTGTCGTAATATCTGTCATCTCGTTTTCGATTCTATTATTCGCTGCCGCTGTTACCTTGCTACTCACTTTTTCTCTAACAAGTGGTATCAGAGCAAGGTGGAGATGGCTTCAATCATGAAGTGTGATATTCCAAAATTTGATGGAACGAGGAGTTTTACTATGTGGAGACTGCAGATGAAGGCGGTCCTGATTCAGCACGGGTTATGGGATGTGATTGAGTATCCCGACACGAAGATCGATGACAATGAGCGATGATGAATTCCAAAACTCGGAAGGATATCAAGGGGAATCGACTCAAGGAGTGGAAGAAGCTTGAAGATAAGATTCTGCGAGGATTCAGTTGTGCTTGGCAGAGCACATTCAGAGAGAGGTGATGCATATCGAGAAACCTCGGGTGCTCTGGACCAAACTGGAAGAGCTGTACATGTCGAAGAGTCGTGCAAACAAGTACCGAATGAAGGAGAAATTCTACAGGTTGAAGATGCCCCAAAGTACTTCTATTCAGCACATCTTAGTGAATTTGATTCTATTATTCGAATTGGAATCAATGGATATAAAACACAATTGATGAGGATAAGGCTTTTCATTTAATTACATCTACCTGCTTCACATAAACAATTTAAGGAAATCATGTTGTATGGGAATCGTGGTGACCTTAACCTTAGTGAAGTAAAGGCTAGTTTACTGTCTAAGGAGAAACTTGATACCGATGGTGATGACCAGGGTGGTGATGCTATGGTTGTAAGGGGTAGAAATCGAACGTAAAGGAAGCAGTGTCTAGAGGAGGTCTAAACACCGTTCAAATTCTAGGAATCCTCACAAGAATAAGAAGTGTAACTCTTTGTAGTAAGATGGGGCATATAGAGAGAGGTTGGGCAAAACAGAGAGACCGAGCGGGAGGGTAAGGATAATCACACCAAACCTGGTACCTCAAACTGCGTAGAGTCCGAGTCAGATGGTGATGGGTTTGTAGTTACGGATGATGCCTTGGCTACCACATCGAGTAGGATAGCTAGAGATGAGTGGGTTCTTGACAAAGGGTGCACCTATCATATGTGTCCTCATAAGGACTGATTCGAGTCTTATGAGAGTGTTGACACCGGGGTCGTAGTCATGGGTAACGACACAGCCTGCAAAGTTGCAGGAATCAGTAGCATCAAAATCAAGACTCATGATGGCATCATTAGAACTCTCAAGGAGGTTCGTCATATCCCTAACATGACTCGAAATTTAATTTCTTTGGGTACTCTTGAAGCTACCGCAGTACAAAGGAGAAGATGGTGTTTTGAAAGTGTGCAGGGTTCCATGGTTCTTATGAAGGGAATCGGGAAGGGCGGTCTATACATCCCGCAGGGTCTACGATGTGGATCTGCAGCGATCCTAAATCTTGATGAGTCCGACAAAGACAAAATCGTGGCACATGAGACTAGGCCATGGGCGAGAAGAGAATGTCAATGTTGAGCAAGAAGGGATACCTTGAAGCGCAAAGATCGAGTTGGAGTTTTGCGATCACGTGTCTACGGAAAGCGAAGAGGGTTAGCTTTTCAAGGGCTAAACATACAACAACGAGGATCCTTGATTATATTCATTCAGATTTGTGGTCTGCTAGAGTGCCATCACCGGGTGGCAAGCGCTACATGTTGACATTCGTGGATGACTTCTCGAGGAAGACTTGGGTTTTTTCTGCGCACAAGAATGAGGCATTCTCATATTTCAAGAAGTTCAAAGCTTTGGTGGAGAACAGCAGCAGGAAAATCAAGAAACTCGGGGACAATGGGTTGGAGTTTGTTGATTCCGAATTTCTTGAATGCGAGGCGTGGGATTGCGAGGCATCAAACTTGGTGGGTAAGCCTCAAGAAACGGTAGCCGAGAGAATCAACAGGACACTCTTGAGAAAGCCCATTGCATGCTCGAATGCGGGCTTTGGAAGAACAAATCATTCAGGCAGGTGATATCTACTACCGCTACTGTGAATAGATCACCTCATGCCTCTATCGAATACCGATTCCAGAGGAAGTATGGACAGTAATCGATTAATTATTCTAATTTGAGAATTTTTGGATGTCCCGTATATGTCCATGTGAATGATGGGAAGTTTGTCTCGAGTCATTAAATGCATGTTTCTAGGTTACGGTCCGAGTCTAAGGGATATAGAATGTGGTGTCTGATTTGATGAAAGTTATTCATCTAGAGATGTAACCTTTAATGAAAGCGCTATGTTATCCGGAATGGAATCTACCGGTACTTGATGATGCAGAAATCGGAGAAGGATGCAGGAAGAATGGTGTTCGAGTGGAGCGGGCTCGAGGTGGAGGCTTGGAACTCGCAATCGGCAACCATCGATGCTCTGAACCAACTCAGTTGATGAGCCCGAGATTGAGACGAATGTTCCTCGGTGGAGGAACAACCATGCATGCTAGAGATCGTCCCGGGAGGAGATCGGAGACCCGGTAGCGATATAATGAAGAAGATGATGCTATGATTGCTTATGCTACTGAGTTGCAGAGGAGACTCTGAAGGTCTTGAACCTTCGCCATCGTGATGCCATTTCTTGTTCGAATGCCTCAAATTGGATAGGAGCTATGCAAGAGGAGATGGAGAGTCTGCAGAAAAATCATACATGGGAGCTATGTGAGTTGCCTAAAGGGCGACGAGCTCTTAATGCGAAGTGGGTGTACAAGAGAAAGGAAGGTATCCCTGGTGTAGAAAGTGCAAGGTGGAAGGCCAGATTAGTGGTAAGGGGTTGCAACCAGAAAGAAGGAATCGACTACAACGAAGTATTCTCGCCAGTCGTGAGGCATACGTCGATCCGCACCTTACTTGCTTTTGTTGCTCTATTTGATTTGGAGTTGGAGCAATTTGATGTCAAGACATCTTTCCTCCATGGCGAGTTGGAGGAGGAAATATATGAGGCAGCCAGAGGGTTTCATCGTTCCTGGTAAGCAGGAACAGGTATGCAGATTGAGAAAGTCCTTGTATGGACTTAAACAGGCACCCAGGCAGTGGTATAAAAGGTTTGATACCTTTATGGTAGGGCAAGGGTACACAAGAAGTCACTATGATAATTGTGTGTACTACAGGCAATTTGAAGAAAGGTCTTTCATTTATTTATTATTGTATGTGGATGACATGTTGATTGCCTCAGGACATGTCACTAATAAAGAAGTCAAATCTCAACTCAATCAGAGTTTGAGATGAAAGACCTCGAGCGTGAAGAAGATTTTGGGTATGGAGATCCAAAGGGATAGAAAGCGAGGAAGTTGTTCCTGTCTCAGAAGAAATATATGGAGAAGGTGTTGGACAGATTCAACATGAGAAATTGTAAAGCAGTTTCAACTCCTTTAGCTGCACACTTCAAGTTGTCTGGTGAGAACTGTCCTAAATCTGATTTGGAGGTAAGGAGGATGTCTAATATTCCCTATGTTAGTGCAGTTGGTAGTTTGATGTATGCTATGGTGTGTACTAGACCTGACCTGTCCCACGCAGTTAGTGTGGTGAGTATATATATGCAGAATCCAGTGAAGGAGCATTGGGAAGGAGTGAAGTGGATCCTTCGCTATGTAAAGGGTACTTTGGAGAAGGGCATCCTGTATGATAGAGGTAGTGCTGCAACGTCTGATGTTGCAGGTTATGTTGATGCTGATTATGGTGGAGATCTGGATAGGAGACGCTCAATTTCAGGGTATGTGTTCATAATGTGTGGAGGAGCAATATCTTGGAAAGCTTCACTTCAATCTATAGCAGCCCTGTCTACTATAGAGGCTGAATATATTGCTGCAACGGAAGGAGTGAAGGAGGCCATCTGGTTGAGGGGATTGGTCATGGAGCTTGGAGTACCACAGCGAGGCGTGGTTTATTGAACGATCAGTGCTATACATCCGACAAAGAATGACACTTATCATTCAAGACCAAGCATATAAGCGTCGGTATCACTTCATCGAGATACGATTCTGCAGGAGAGATCGTGGTTAAGAAGGTTCATACTTCTGATAATCCTGCAGACATGTTAACCAAGCCTCTATCTATAGCTAAGTTCGAACATTGTTTGGACTTAGTTGGTGTTCTAAGCATGTGAGAGCCTGCAGGCCACGCCTGCGAGGCGTGTTGATGGCGACGATCAGATGTTTATCGGTTCGATGATTCGTTGATTTTAGTCCAAGGTGGAGTTTGTTAAGAAAGTGTCCTAAAATCACCAAATCTCTTGATCTCACAATTATTTGTTTCCTAATTGTATTAGGATATTATTTAGGTTTCCTTATTGTGTTGGGTTTCCTAATTGTATTAGATTCTAAATCTATTTGGGTAAGTCAAGTTAGGTTATAAGGAGTTCTCCTATAAATAGGGTGCATGTTTCTCCACCAAAACACATCGATAAACACGAGAGCTAGAGAGAGAAAATATTGAAAGAGAAAGGGTCTCACCAATATTTTCCCAGTGTATCCCGAGAGATTGTGAGTTGAGTGTTGAGATTGTTATTGTAATCTCCTTTGTGGATCGCATCACACCTGTGATAGTGATCGGGTTGTACTCCTCCTTTCTCATAGTGGATTATTTTACATGTCGCCGTCAGTGGGTTTTTCTCCAGTTCTTGGTTTCCACGTAATGCAGTGTTTGATTTTATCGCTTATTTTTCGTTCCTAAATTTTGTCGTAATATCCGTCATCTCGTTTTCGATTCTATTATTCGTTTCCGCTGTTACCTTGCTACTCACTTTTTCTCTAACACAGCCTTTATACAAGCTGTAAGCAATAAATTTTTTTTTTCTTGAAAAGATCGAGCCTTTAAACAAAGTCAAATTTTCAGAAAAAGATGAGTACGGAAATTACCATTTAATTGACGACATATAAGTTTCATTGACATCAAACACTAAGTGGATTACAGAAATGGAATATTTGTCACTTGGTATGTATGATGGACAATTGGATTTGGACATGTCTAATTCAAGTCTTTTTGGACAATGCAAGAAATCTAACAATGATTGAAGGTTAAGAAAAATACCGCAAACATATTCTGAGGGAAATTGTATTCTAGTAATCCTTATTTTCGGTAATTACACAATTATCATTCTTAATTATTTTATTTTTATGCACCAGTTGTCCAAAAAATTAAAATTATATATTTTGAATCACTACCGAGTATATATCCGAAGTATTAAGGGTTTTGATTTGTGTTATCTTCAAAATTTAACACAACACTTCCCATAAATTTTAGTGAATTTATAAACTTTGTATCAAATTTTTTCGATTATTTTCTAATTTTCCAACTTTTAATCCTTAAAAAATTATAATAATTGTTTGGATAGAAAATATAAAAATTCTTTTAGTAACTACTATTTTATAACGTGACATTTTTGGTGGTACGAATGAAAAAATTAAAAAATTCTAGAAATATAAAAAATCTCAAAGTAAAAATATGGGGATAGATTTGGCATCAAAATATTATTACAACATTATTTTCTTAGGACCATTGTCGTACAAAACAATAAATAGGAATTATTATCCTCCGATTACCAAAAACTGCAATTAATAGAATCTAATTTTCCTATATTCAATCCGTATTATCTCCATGGTCTCATATTCCCCAAAACTATAAGATATGTTATAATTATATATAATTATTATTTCTCCTATTAACTACTCCCAAGCTCAATCCCATACAATTTATCTTCTTAACTATTTCTTTTTTCTTTGTATTGAAGTATGAATTAGAATATATATATATATATATATATATATATATATATATATATATATATATATATATATATATATATATATTCGCATTACCATCTAAACCATGAAAGTCAAGTAAAATTTCAATTTCATCTTAGCTAGGTTTGAATATTATAAATAAAAAAAAATATCTACATGGAAGGAGATAATCCACTTGTGTATATATTTGTAATTCCGACTGAAATGCATTGTGTAATATTCGACGATGAAAGTGGGAACATTCTTTCACGCGATCAATGACATTATGACGCTCTCTTCCACTATGAGATATAATTATGGGATGTTCAGATTTGAGATCCCAGTTTATGCTATACACTACTATTACCAGTCTACTACCACAAGAATGAGAGAGATAATGTTGATTAGTTTGATTATTAATTATATGTTGATTTATTTGACTACCAAGACTAATGCCAAAGAGTTGGTAAGTGGGGCCCGTTCTTTTATACGGTTGACTGCGGTGTGGCGCAATGCAATATGGTGGAATTGTGGAAAGTTGTGGTGTGTTTTGGTTTTAATAATTGTAAATGTGTTGGAAGAGGTGAAATTGTAATTGAAAAATTAAAGTGAGATAAAGTAATTAGAAAAAGTAGATTGTTGTGGATTGTGGTAGATTACGGTGGGTACGTTGTGGTGGAATGTGGCAAATTGTGGTGCGTTGTGGCACCGCAACCAGCCAGCCGTATAAAAGAACAGGGGCTAGCAAAAGCATACCTCTAGAGGAATCCATTGGAAAATTTTATAGCGATGACACGAAGCTTGGTTTTGAAGACAGGGAGAATGTACTAATGTGAATAATTTCAGGATGTTACAATAATGAAAAGGCCCGATTTTTTTTAGACGGAATGTACTAATTATGTGAATAATTTGAGGAGATCATAATACTGAACATCAATTTCGTTTTAATTGTCTTACTTATAATATGTATATCATATAATTGAAAAATTGTTTATGTTTGAAATGTGGCTGTCGGCTGTGATAGAATGAAAATAAACGAGTATTTCTTTTTCTATTTTAATTTTTGGTTTAATAGACTTTTTAATGTTGTGCCCTATGTTCTCTCTGTAATTTTTTTTTTCTCTCAGGTTTTTCACTAGAGTATTTTTCAAATTTAAAGTTAGTTTTGTTAATTTGCATGCAAATTAATGTATAAAAGGTCAATGTGACTGAGAGGAGTACTATCTGAATTTTGAACGTAAATGGTCTGAAACTAAAGTTTATAGTTGATCGCTAGATTCAAAAGTTATGCTAATAAGTAAACCATTTTGTCAAAATTGAAATATTGCCAGATATGAAGATTGCAGCATGACCATACATGCATGCATGCATGGTACGTAAAACGTAAAAAAGCTTTCTCCTTCTACTTTTTCTCTCTTTCTCTGTGAGTCTGTGACTTGCTGGCTATGTTGACAGCGACTAGACATGGAAAAAAAGGAGGAATATATTCGAGTTAGCCTAACTTTGGATCGTGCGATCATCCCGTCACCCAATCCCATGCTTTTCTTTATTATTTTACGTATCATCCATGCATACATCCTTTTCATTAAAACTAGCAATAATAATAATAAGAATTATTGGATGATAATACACTTAATTTTAGAGGTATTGGATAATAATGCACTGAACTTTTTTTTTTGGACTCTAATACACTGAACTTTGAGGGTATTGGATAATAATGCACTCAGACCAATTCAGCTGGTGGTTGACGCGGTGGTTGTTCTACTTTGAGGTATCGTTTTTCTATATTTTTCCAAAAAAATATATTAGTCATCCTGCTTATGTGTACTTTCTTACACGGCAAAAGTTTTTTTCTGAAAAAATAGAAAAACGACACCTCAAAGTAGGCAGCCACCGCGTCAACCACCAACTGAATTGGCTTGAGTGCGTTATTATCCAATACCTTCAAAGTTCAGTGTATTAGAGTCCAAGAAAAAAGTTCAGTGCATTATTGTCCAATGCCCCTAAAGTTCAGTGTATTATCATCCAATAACCCTAATAACAATAATAATAATAATAATAATAATTATTATTATTATTATTTCATTTATTAATATCTAAATTTTAACTAATTTTTTATTTTTATAATATTTATTACCAAACAATTCCAATACTATATATTAATGACTTATTTGTCTAATATATTATCTCTTATTTTTATCATTTTCAATACAATTATCTAATAAAAAGAAACGTTTCATGGGTAAATTTTTTGATATAGGATATTTTAGTTCAACTTCAACTAATTAAAACCCATGATAATAAGTAAAGAGAGGTTCCATTCTAGAACAATTGGTGTTAAAATGAGTAACCGACCTGATTTATATACCATGCTTTTTCTCAATAATTTTTTGATACAGGATATTTTATTCATGGGCAAATATCAATAATAATAATAATAATAATAATAATAATAATAATAATAGTAGGAGGAGGAGGAGGAGTAGTAAAAGTCTTCTTTTTGTATTTAATTTCAGCTTTAGTGTATGATGGAGCAAAGTTGAAAGTCTTTATAAGATTCTTTCTTACCTTATTTCATTGTTTAATTCTACCTGCAACTGTCCACTTCATTCATTTCCACTTCAATTTCTTCTCTTTAACCACCCCACCCCACAGAAAACTAAACCACAAACACCCCACCATGTAATTACCTTCTATTTGCTCACGCAAAGTAAGAGTTTCTTATAGCCATATGTTTTACTTTTGTCTCAAGTATTTTTACCGGTATTCTTAGTTATATATATATGTATATAAAAAGTTCTTATGTTTACTTTCAGGTGTATTTATAAAATTAATGATGGTAATCACCCTGTTAAACTTAGGCCCAGTTCTTTGGATCGGTTGAAATCAGGTTGGGATAATTAGGTTGAAATTAGATTGGATAGGTGTGGATGAATTGTGATAAGTTATGATTTTTTTTTGTGAATTATGTTTTTAGAGCATATGTTTTTTTGGGAAATTGTGTTAGGTTTGAATAAGTTTGGATAAATTTGAATAAATTGGGAGAGTTATATCCAACCTAATCAAAGAACAAAGCCTTAAATACTAGGAGACATACCTTTTTATATGCTTACAAGATTAATAAAGTTGAAAATTTCGAACGTGTTACGTGTCCCTTCCAAAAACTTACAACTTCAAATTATCAACCTATATATGTATTAAACGAAAATGATAAATGAAATTAACTGACATATTATACCTAAATTATACCATATGGCTCAGTTGGTAGGGAGATTGAATTTTAGCGGTAATATGCATTTGCCCTACCATTGGAGTTAGCTAGCGTAATTTACCTCCCTTATGTTGTCCGAGTCGACAGCCGATGGGAGACCCTTAAAGTAGGGGGCATTGCCTTTTTTATAAAAATACATATTCAGGTGAAAAAATAGTGTTTTGATTGCATTTTATGTGTATGTTATCAAAAATCGATATACATGCAAAGACTAGGAACAAAATTTTGGCATTCAATAATGGGAAAGTTGGATTCTAATAATCTAAATTGTAGATGAGATAAAAATAATGTGAACTTTAAAATTGTTCTACAACAATTTCAATTATTGACTATTATTGGATTCTAATAGTACTCACCAAGTTGCTCCAATGCAACTCCGTGCTTTTCTACATGGCACTGGATGACGTGGTTTTTCTACTTGACACATGTAATATACTAATCCCAAATTTTGATGTATTAATTGGATTGTAGTATTCCAAACTACCATAATATTACTCCCTCCGTTCTTTTTTATTTGTCATTTACGGTTTTCAATGCCGATCTTTAATCAATAATTTCTAATATAAATTTTTTATAAAAAATTATAATACTATACATCTTTAATAGTATTTTTCATTACAAATCCAATGACAACAATTTTGTATGATGAATCATTATACAAATTAAGATATTAACGGTCAAAAATTTTAACACAATTTCCTAGACGACAAATAAATAAAAACGGAGGTAGTATATTTTAGTACTCAAAATATTATTTAGTGACATATATTACTAGAATTCGAGGGTCAATAATTTAGATGGTTATGGTGCAATTTTAAAACTCAAATTATTATTATCCCACAGCTCATAGTATGAAATATCATAATCCAATCTGTAATTAAAATTTGATCAACATTTCCATCCATAAATATAATCGATTTAATTTATTATACATGCACTTTTAATGACATAATGAGTTATGAGCCAAATAAGATGAATATTGTTTATGATGTAAGGTAAAATAAAAGGCTGTTGTCATTAGCATAATTTATTATTTTGGTGCAAATTAACACAATTTGTAACCAATAGATTCCAAGGAGACAGTAAATATTCCCTCCGTTGATTTTTATCTGCCATGTACTTACGGTAATATATTTTAGTACTCGAAATATTATTCAGTGATATATATCACTAGAATTCGAGGGGTCAATAGTAAGATGGTTATGGTGCAATTTTAAAGCTCTATACTATATCTGTTCCTTTTTATTTGTCCAATTAACTAATTTCTCTGTCCCTTTTTTATTTGTCTAATTACCTAACTTTTACATTTACAATAATTATAATTCTCATTATATCCCTTATAAATGCACTTTTTGCTCCTTTTAAGGGTCTTTTCAAGGACATTTTGACAATATATAATTTTTTTTGCTTCATTCCTAATATTCTTGGTATGGTGAAAGTAATTTCTAATATAAAATTTCTATAAAGAAAAGATAATATTATACTTTTTTAATGTATTTTTTATTATGAATTTAATGACATCAATTTTGTAAGATAAATTATTATACAATTACGATATTAACAGTCAAAGTTTTTAACACAATTTCCTAAATGACAATAAATAAAAACTGATGAGTAATTAGGAGCATACTTTTTTTTTTTTTGCGGAATTACAGTTATATTTTGAAGGTATCACAATATGTGTCATTATATAGAAGATATGGTCCGACGTATGGATATATCAAAAACTATTAAAATAAAAAGCCCTAGATTAGATTATGAAGACAATCAAATAACTTTTAAAGGTCACGTCTTAATCAACTAAGTGTGTATTATTATTAAACTCCTAATTTGTTTTCACATGTTCTGTATCTAGTAATATATCTTTCATGAATGCACCTAAAGTTTTTAAAAAATGAAAATAATTCCAGTGAAAATGATTATTTAATGGAGTATGATTAGGGGAATCTGAATTCTTTTTTCCTTTCAAATTGTTTGAATTTTTTTAATTAAATTAAGTAAATAAAGTAACATGAGTTGTGTTTTCAACTTTTGATTTCTTTTTGTTCAAACAGTTGGGGAGGCAAGATATGGGTAATAATATTCCTTCTTTGGAGCAAATTAAAGTGTTAATAATTAGTAGCTTTTTGTTAGTGTTCAAGACTATTTTTTACATAATTAAAACATATTATAAACATAAAGAATCAAATGTGCAGTTATTTGGTTAATCATGATTAGTTATTTTGTAAAGGGAATGAGGTGGAGCACCAGATGGTATAGGAGCTTCCGCAACGGTGAGTTTGAGATTGAGAGTGAGATGACACTGATGTGGCGTAAGGATGAAAAAGTAGTGCAACAACGAGCACTAATGTCGGCGGTGAGAAAAGCTCGAACTCATGCTTGCCACACAAGGACAAACCAAGGTTGTTAAAATCGAGATCCTAACTCGAAACTATGAGGAGGTTAGGATCGAAAATTAACTCATGTAGGATCGTGGATCGTGTGTAAATAGTATAATCGTATCGAGGATTTTGGACCATAAAATCGTAGGATCGTAAATCAGGATCGAGATTTTAATAATTATGGGACAAACACAAGATTCTCGACATTTTTGATAAGTTAATGGTTATAAAATTTTCATACATAAAAATGAAAATATTCGTATGTAAATATTACTGGCCACTTTATGTGATTAGCCGAGAAATCCATCTCAATTTTCGTATATCAAGCAAAGTAACATAAATTGTTACATTTGATTCTTTAACCATGTTTAGACGTACAGGATTTGAGATAATTGAATTTTCAAGAACATTATTGACTTGTTAGCTTGCGTCAAATACTTAGAAGCTAAGGTAGGAAGGCACACAGGACAAAAAATTAAACATAAGAGGCTTGTAGTTCACAAAAGGTCGAGTTAGGGCCAACATGCATACATGATAGATCATATAAAAATCATAACAATTTTTGAATATTTGAGATTCCGATGTTAATCATTCACTTGTAAAAGGACCATATGGGCCTCTTTTCATTTTTTTTTATTAATGGATGATAATATACTGAATTTTATGGATATCAAATATATTGAATTTTTTTTTGGATTCTAATATACTGAACTTTGAGGCTATTGGACAATAATGTATCCGGAACAATTCTGCTGGTGGTTGACGTGATGGTCATCCTACTTTGAAGTGTCGTTTTTCTTCTTTTGTTTTTTTCCAGAAAATATATGTTAGTCATTCTACATATGTGTAGTTTCTTACACGGTAACAAAAATTTATTAAAAAAGAAGAAAAATAACACCTCAAAATAGAACAGTCACCGCGTCAACCACCAGCAGGAGTGTTCCGTGTGTATTATTGTCCAATACCCTCAAAGTTCAATGTATTAAAATCCAAAAAGAAATACTGTGCATTATATTATCTAATAGCCATAAAGTCCAATGTATTATAATTCAATAATCCTTTTATTTTTAAATGTAACATATGGGTTTCTTTTCAATATAAATAAATAATTATATAAATAAATAAATAAATGCAAAATACAAAAAAGGTGGGTAAGGATTCGATGGTGGAGATGGGTCGGTCCACTCATCTTAGTTTCCATATGCGATATTTTTTAGAAAAAGTATATGATACATATTAAAAATATTTTATGATAACTCCACATGATGGCAATCATTTAATTTTTATCTATGCATGGTTGAAGAAAAGATTTGAAAAAATAAAGCACTTTGGGGATCTAAGAATTCCGTACAAATAAGAAATCTAGTGAAGAATGAAAAGTCTTTTTCACAATGTTGGGATTCATTTATAGGCTGTTAAAATACCCCCTCTTTTTAAAAAAAAATAAAAAAATACTAATAAGTATTTTTTGTTAGCTTCTAACTTTTTGTTAGCTTGATTCCGTTTATGTTATGAGATATATTTGTAATTGCATAAAATTATATTGTAATAGATTATGGTTATTTTACTTTTATAATTTATTTGAATCAAGATTATTTTCTAAACCTTTATTTTGACAAATGTTTCACTTGTAGTGGTTGTCAACTATGACAACCATCATAGGTAAAATAAATCTTACTCGTACATATGTTAAGTTTTATCTTGATGATTATCTTTTTTATTTAATATAAATTATAAAATATATATTTTAAAATTTTAGTTTATTTTAAAATATTTTAAAATAAATATTTTTCAAAATGTGCTTGTTTGCTAGGCAAAAATTTAGAGTTAAGGTATTTGAATTTTAAAAAGTTTCATAATTTTTTTAATTAAGAAAATATATTTAATAATGTTGTACTAAATAAAAAAATGAATGGCGAAGATAAAAGTTGACACATGTATGGATAAACATTATATTTATTATGGTGGTTGTCATAGTGGACAACCACTGTAAGTTTTTTCTTCATTCTTATAGTGGACCTATTTAGGCTTGTTTAAATTCAAGGGTCTATTTAAACCCGTAGAAATACAGACGGAAATGAAAACCTTTGAAAAATGCTCATTTTTTTAAATTTTTTATTCCTTTTTGTCAACTCCATTGTATTTCTGACATTTTTGGCGACCTTTTTTTTTGTTGAGACATGGTGAAAGGAAATTTAGGATAGAACGTAACCTGCATATTATTGATTAAGTGGAAGTGAAAAAAGATAACAGTAATTATGAAAAAAATTATAGAAGTAACTGAATTAATGAAAACAGAGACCAAGAATACGTGGAAAACAGAGTGGAGGACACTAGAGTTGTTGAGTGTTTCATATTATCCAGTTGGTATTTCTTTAGCAGCTCACCGATGTATTTGCTTTGATTCAGGAAGATGTCATCTTTAGATGACTTGATTTGGAGACCTAAGAAGAATGCTAGTTCTTCAACCAAACTCATTTCGAATTCTTGACTCATGAGGAGGGAGAATTCATCCACAAGGGTATGATTTGTGGCACCAAAGATGATGTTGTCAACATAGATTTGAGTGATGGAGGAGTCCCCATTCTTAGTCTGGATGAACAGGGTTAGTTTTGTCAATTCTTCCACGAGTGAACCCATTGTCCAGGAGGAATTGGCTCAGTCGTTCATACCAGGCTTTGGGCGCTTGTTTCAGATCATAGAGGGCCTTGTGGAGACGAAAGACGTGAGTTGGGGCAGTGATGTCCTCAAAGCCTGGAGGCTGCTCAACATAGACTTCATCGACTAGATTATCGTTAAGGAAGGCGCTTTTGACGTCCATTTGATAGAGTTTGATATTTTTGGCGAAGGCATAAGTGAGGCGGATTCTGATGGCCTCAAGTCTGGTGACAGGGGCAAAGGTCTCATCATAGTCGATGCCCTCTTCTTGATTGTATCGTTTTAATTTGTAACCAGTCGGGCTTTGTTTTTGGTGATGGAACCATTTTCATCTAGTTTGTTGCGGAAGACCTATTTGACGCTAATAACAGGGTGATGATGAGGCATGGGGACTGAGGTCCAGACATGGCTTCGTTCAAACTGTTGAAGTTCTTCTTGCATGACATTGATCCAATTTGGGTCTAGCAGTGCCTCTTGGTGATGCTTGGGCTCAATTTGCGAGACAAATGTTATGCACAAAAATTTCTTAGTGAGGATCTGGTTTGAATACCTGAGCTTATGTCGGATAAGAGGTTGTCAGCTGGATGGGCCGGTTTGAACTTGTAGTTGACATTCTCGTCAAGGTGTGCGGCTGCCTCAGGACTTGGTGGTGAGGCGTTTGAGGTAGGAGGGTCTTCAGATTGAGCAACAAGAGATTCTGGGGTGCGGTTGGTGTGTTGTCCTCAGGCTGAGGTAGTCGAGTAGGAGGCGGATTTGGTAGGAGGCTTCGTCATTAGGTCTATTCATCGATCCGGTGGATCGAACAAGATGGTCGAGGACCAATAGAGATTAAGTTTGGTCGAGGATTTGGACCGAAAAAAGTTCGGTCCGGGACTGGACCGACCAAACTTTGCTCCTCCAGTCCGGACTAGACAATACATAAAGAAACCCTATAATTTTAGTAACCTCAATCCTTCAATTCGGTCCATGGGCTAGACCGAGGACCGAATATCAAAATTTCCTGGACCGAGGACTGGACTATGAACATCCCTATTTGTCGTCATCGCTGTAGTTGCCAGTGATGTTGATTTTCTCGCTTGAGTTTTTGTGAGAGGGAGTGACATCTTGATAGGGATTTCTATGACCCTCATCAAAGACTACATAGATGTTCTCCTAAACTATTTTAGACGACCTGTTGTAAATTCGATAGGCTTTGCTGGTTGCCGAGTATCCCACAAAGATCCTACTTCGATGCGAGCATCAAACTTGCTAAGGTGCTTCTTTCCATTGTTGTGCACAAAGCACTTGCATTCGAGGACCTTAAGGTGATTGACGTTGGGAGTTTTTCCCTTGAAGATCTCAAATGGAGTTTTCTTCAGAATAGTTCTGATTGTGTAGCGATTCAGAATGTAGTTGGCTGCACTGATGATTTCTGCCCATAGGAACATAGTTAGGTTATTCTCATAGATGATGGTTCTAGCCATATCTTCCTAGTTCCTGTTCTTCCTTTCCACTACTCCATTTTGCTTAGGATTTTTGGGGGTGGAGAAGTTGTGAGATATTCCCATTTCGGCACAGAACATTCCGAACAAGTCCTTGTTATCGAATTCCCTTCCATGATATGTTCTTATGATTTGACAGAATGGTTAGTGAGGACTTTGATTTGCTTGTACAGTTTTCAGAACTTCGAGAATGCATTTATTTTACTTTGTAAGAAGAATACATAGGTAAATCTAGAAAAATCATCTATAATGATTGGTATGTATGAGCTACTACCGAGACTTTTGTACGGGATAGGACCACAAAGGTCCACGTGGAGGAGGTCAAGACATTTGGAGGTGGTTACAATTTTTAGAGGTTTAAAAGAAGATTTGGTATGTTTAACTTGGGTGTATGCACCACATACCCTATCTTTATCAAATCTTTGAGATGGGAGACCTCTAACTAGGTCAGATTTACTCAACTTATGCAGTGTCCTCATGTTGACATGACCTAGACGCCGATGCCATAACCAGGCTTCTTCGGACCCTGCTTTGAGGCAGGTGAGGTCATTTTTTGCAAGATTACTTAAATATATAACATAGACATTATCCATGCGATGACCTTGAAGAATGACTTAATGAGACTCTGATGACTCAACAACTCATGCATGTTTATCAAAGCAGACTCTATTTCCTCTATCATGGAACTAGGATATGCTAAGGATATTATATTCTAAACCTTCTACAAAATATACATTGTCAATAGAGTGCTTAATGTCCATACCAACCTTCCCAATGCCAAAGATCTTGCCTTGACTTTTGTCTCCAAAGGTCACTTGTCTGGTCTTGTTGATTCTTAGTTCACAAAATTTGGTTGGATCTCTAGTCATAGGGCTGTTCATCGGTTCAAAATTGAACCGAACAAACCGAATAAGGGGCAAAGTCCAAACCGAACCGAATAAAACCTGTTCAGTTCGGTGTTCGATTTAAAACCGAATAATGCACACTTTTTTATGTTTTTTCACCGGAACCGATTAAACCGAAACTCAAATAAGGCATAAAGTCCAAACCGAAAACCGAACCGAATAAAAATGGGTTCGGTTTGGACCGGTTCAATTCAGTTCGGTCCTCGGTTTACACCCCTATCTAGTCATGTGTCTTGAACACCCGCTATCTAAATACCATAGGTCGTTGTGAGTTTTGAAGCACACCTGCAGTGGAGGGCATTATACCTTCCTTGGTTTCTGACCAGTTTGGAGAGTGGTGTGCTTTTGTGTTACCTTGAGTACCCATGTTTTTTACAAAACGTTTGGGTCTAGGTTGCATGAGAGGAACTTTAGGCGAGAGGGTTGGTCTGGGTCTTGATTTTGTTGAGTCGAGGCACTGCTTGCTGGAGGTCTGTGGAGCTTTGTTGAGATGGTGGTTATTTATGAGAGGAGGGACATTTGGTGTGGGTAGAAAAGGTCCTTTATTCGTGCAGGGATGGGCTTTGGTGACTACATCATTAATCAATTTGGTGATGTCCTTATAGCATCCTCTGACTTCTATGGTTAGTCTGATGTTTTCAGTCGCCAATTGACCATTTCTAGCGTTTAGGCTTTCTATGGTTTGGTTGAGGTGACTAGAGTGTTTTGTGAGGTGCTTAAATTTTTCAATCAAGGGCTTAGAATATGTGAAGAGCTAGAGTAGCTTGTGAGCTAGGTGAGTTTTTGATAAGGAGATGAGATCGTCTAATGTTACTTTGTCCTTAGATGAGGTAGGGTATTTGTTCTCGCTTGAGCTAACCATAAGAAAGACATTGACTATTTCTTTAGTTTCACTATTGCTGTCAGTGGAGTCACTGTCACTCCATACTGCTAGCATTGCCCTCCCATTTTGTCATTTGGGCCTATTGTTTCTCTTGTCTCTGTTTCTTCTTGCGAAGGGGCAGTCCTTCACTAGGTGATCTATGCTGCCACAACCAAAGCCGGTAAAACGTTCATTTCCTTCTTTTGTAGAGAACTTACCTTTTAGATTCTATATTTTGTTTGAGGAGTCCTAGAGTGTTTGCCGCATGGAGGGGAATGAGATTAGCTTGAGTGGATCATCACAATCAATCAAATGCTCGAACACCCACAAGAGTTGGATATGACCTTGTGGCAAGGAAAACCACAACCCAAGGCCTAACACCCCACCATGAACATCTTAAAGGAAATCCACAAAATATTCATTAAAGGAGTGACTTGAAAACACCACCAAATCACTTTGATAAAGTTAACAAGGTTTGAGGGAGAAACTTAGGGAAACCCAAAAATGCATAAGCATCAACATAATCATAAAAAAAACTAGGTAAAAAACATTGCAAATGGGTATTTATACTAAAGGGAGGGGGGGGGGGGAGTAAAATAAAACACATCCTTTTAATCCCGAAATCTCGTGTAGATACTAGCGTGTCGCGTGCGCTACAGTGGTGGTTGTGGGTGTGACGGAGGCAACGGCGGTGGCATCCGAAGCGTGACGGTCCGCGCGCACGGGGTTGTCGTGAGCGCGACGAATAGCCGAGTCGGTCCGGCCGCTCCTTCCTTCTCACTTTCACGTCGTCTCTGGGACAGACGCTGACAATGCCTATTGATGTTGCCCAGCCAAGGCTTGCCCAAAACTTGTAGCGGGCGCTACAAGAGAGGTCACGGGTGCGAGCTGCTGACAGTTTTTTCTGCCGACTTCAAACTAGCATAACTTCTTTATCCGAACTTCGTTTTAGGCCCATAAAGTATCGATGGTAAGCTCTCGGTGTGTACTTTAAGCTCCCAAAATATGAGACTCATCGAAGTTGTATTGAAGTAGTTATGGTCGAAAGAGTGAAGACACGTCTGTTTCCACAACCCACGTTGACCCCTTTGTACTTATTCTTGCCGAAAGACTTCGAACCCTTTCAAAGGCCCGAAGTAGGTCCTGATAAGGACTCGAAGCTCCACTCCTATGGTTCTGGGTCCCATTTGAAGTGGATACACACCCAACACCGATCAATCCATGCCTCCAGGGTCCCAGGTCGACCTTAAAGTAAACTCTACACCCGACCTTGAAGTCGTTTTTCTTGTATTTCATGGAGGGGGTGCGGAAAGGCTTGGAGACCTTGGATTTCTAGGCTCGAGCCCCAGCCTGATTCGGTCCAAGTCCTTTATGTATCCCCTAAAGGTGGGATTCCATTTGTAGAGCCTTTTGAAACCCTTAGCCAACATTTCCAGGGTGTCCTCGTCTTTATCCTCAGATTCACTGTCTGAATCTCGACTTGCCTTTTTGCTCAAAGCTGTCTTGCAGTTGGATTTCATGGGCCAACAGCTTTCCAACTAATTCTTCTAGTTGGAGTGTCTTGAGTTTTTGAGCTTCTTCATTGGTAGTTACTTTTGGTCTCCACTTCTTCCTGGTTAGGCATATGAGGACCTTCCTGATCCATTCTTCATTTGAGTAGGTCTATCCCAAGGATTTGAGGTGATTAACAATACTAATAAATTTTTTTGAACATCTCCTCAATAGATTCATTTTGTTCCATCTTGAAGGCTTCATATTTTTACGCGAGGATGTCCACCTTGGTGTCTTTGAC
Organism: Portulaca oleracea; assembly: GCA_029582165.1. Classification (NCBI taxonomy): domain Eukaryota; kingdom Viridiplantae; phylum Streptophyta; class Magnoliopsida; order Caryophyllales; family Portulacaceae; genus Portulaca; species Portulaca oleracea. The sequence continues at coordinate 40,285,194 of CM055872.1, read as the reverse complement.
TTGACTTGTTCCTTCATAGGTGGTCACACAGTACTCCCAAACTTGTTTTGTTGTTATACAAACAGATACTCGTTCAACGTCATTTTGGTTTAAACTGCAAAAAGTTAAATTTAGAGCTCAAGTATTTTTCTTTAGGAGATCTTTCTCTTCATCGGTGAATTCTGATCTTGCTTCGCTGGCATCCTTTTTGGTTGGAGTGGGATATTCTCCTTAGTGATAACGATCCAGAGATCTTTGTCTTAGTCCTTGAGGAAGACTTCCATCTGTCTCTTCCGATTTCTGTAATTTTCACCAGTGAGCAATGGTGGTCTGGTCCATAATCGTCCTTGTGCAGTTTCATTAGTGCTAATTCCCGCCATGATCTTTTCCACAGAGTGGTTAAACTCTTTGGTTTAGTGGACCTACTCTGATACCACTTGAAAGAATTGTAGGAATAGGGGGTGAATAGGGTTAAAAAAAATTTTGCACTAAAATACCAAGGACGTTATTAATTCAACACAAATATAAACAAGAAACTTTATGGTTTTATTAAATTTAGAAGTAGAGGACACGGAAAGAGAGGAAGTTAGAACACTCGACAGAGAAGAGGCTATAAGGGCCTCAAGGTCAGCTTAAAGGGGGAGGAACTCATATATGGTTCCTGTAAGTCTACCTCACCAATAGATTGGTGAAGCAATCACTCACTAAAGACTTATTCACTCATTCTTCAGCTACAGACTAAATGATTACCTCAACAGAACACACTATGGTTACAATACAACTCGCCACTTATCACAAGTGGTTACTCTCAGAGATTTCTCACTCAAAATTTCCTACTCTTCGATTGTTCTTCTTGGAATCAAATTCTTGTACAACAGTTTGGTTGGGTCAATTTATACTCATCTTTCTCGATTCTTCCTCCTTTTTCGCTGCAACGGCTCCAAGAAGAGCTTCCATTGATTTGTGAATTCTTTCCTTGTGAAAGAACCCTAGAGGGGGAGAGGGGGAGGGGGGCGGTGAATAGGGTTATAAAAATTTCTGCACAAATGTTCACTGGTAAAGGACGTTAGGGTCTTAATCTTTTCAGATTAAGATTCAACTTGAGATAAACCAAAGTAAACTGAAATAAAGGACAATAAAAGATAACTGAATAACCTCCTTTATTTCTTTGGAACAGAATGTAGACTGAATATGAACGTTCCTAAGGTGAACATCCTTAGGTTTACAGGCAAACACATTGACGAGTACTTCGAACAAGATTTTTGGGGAAACAAACACCAACCACAAATTTGGTGCAAACACTAATTAATCCTAAGTCTGTCTAGGAATCAATTACAACATCATACATCAAATCCTAAGTCTGTTAAGGAGATGATTACACTAAAAAAAAATTCTCTCACGGAATCCAACTTTCTACGCAAAGAAAGGTTTCAAAACAAAGCTCTCTCCGTTTTGTATCACACGATTTCTTCCTTGGAATCGTTGAGTTTCTTCAATCAACAGATCATATACTTATAGCCGTGTTTCGCAATCGCAGCATAAAGATGTTGGAGATCTCCTGATTCTTTCCTTCTTCATGTTTTGTCCTTCCTTCCATTTTTGCTCCGATTTGCTTTCATTTCTGTGAGTCTTCCGGAAGTCGCGATCAAATCTTCCTCCTTATTCTTTGATTGATTGTTTCCTACAAATGAAGTAGTTACAATCAATTAGTCTGGTTAGAAAAGGATAGAAAATAGATTTAAGATTTCTAGAGGAACTTCCCTGTTCTTTGTCTTTCACATCAAAACCCAGTGCTCCCCTTAAATGTCCTTGCTTTTTGTTACGAGGCTTCCTTGATTGTCCTTGCTGCTTGTTGAAGCCAACGACCTTTGCGCAGAGAGAGTTTCTACAATCTCCCCCTTTTTTTAATGAAAGACAAAACTATACAGGATAGTTATATATCATAGGTATATCAAGTAGACATAGTAATCAACTGGTTGTCATGCATAGCAGTAGATAATGTTTTAATTACAGACCATAGGATAGTAAAACTAATGTCAGGGACCACGAAATAGAAGTAGGGACTAAGCAGGGACCGCAAAAGTCATCTTCCCCTTTTTGGCTTTCACCAGAAAGGAAACGGGAGGAATGTTTGGCAAAACATAAAAAAAAAATCGAAAACCAAAATAAAAGAAGGAAATTCTTAGGGTTGAGGGGCAGTGGGGACAACGTCTTCTTGGATAGGGGGTGGAGTAGGTGTTGCTTGGGCAGCCGACTGATGAGCTAGGATAATGTCCTTCAGAGCAGCAGTTGCATCGAGTAGGTCGGTTCGCACTGCACGGAGGGCCTTGACTTCTTCCTAGAGAGTTTGCACTTCCATCTGAAGACTTGAGATCTGTGCTTGAAGGGCGTTTTGAACATCCTTTTCCGCTGCTGCAGAGCTAGATGCCTCAACGGCCATAATCTCATCGGCATGGAGCCATGAGCCGTTTGGTTGTTGTTGATACCCAAGGTTGAGGAGCAGTGAGGGGACAATGGTGGGCATGTTGAAGGAGGATTGCTCAGCACCATCGGGAGGGACTTGACAGGCTTGAAACACTTTTGTGAGTAGGTTACCATATGGTAGGGGCCCAGAGAATGAATTGGCAGCTCGAATGATGTGCTGAATGACCATTTCCCCGAGTTTGGGGTGGTGGTCAGTAAGGACATTCAGAAGGAGGGAGGCACAGGCTTCATTAATTGTTTCTTTGTTTGTACCTCTCGGAAGAATGGTGTGAACAATAGTGTAATAGAGAAACCTAGCTTCTGAAGTGAGGCCTGTGTATTGGGTGTTTTTTATCTCAGAAGGACGAGCAAAGAGCCGATGCAACTCTTGTTTGGGGTTGGACGGTATTGATAGAGGAGGTTTGGTGGGGTCAGAGGAGAGGCCTAAGATGCGTTTGATTTGGTTTGGGGAGAGATAGATGTCAACACCAGCAACGGAGGTTTGTAGAGATCGACCTGAATTTGAGACAAGATTAGCATAGAATCGGAGAACAAGGGATGGATAGATCACCGGTTCGCAGGTAAAGAAGGATATGCAACCTAGATCTTTGAGGACAGCAAAGGACGGAAAGATTTGTATGAGGGAGTCGAGGTCGACATTAACACAGCAGAGAATCATCCGGTTTGCCAGATTTTCAAGTTTCTGTTGTCGAGAGAGAGCCAAAGTGGAGGAAGGCGGAGGAGGAATGGTGACGTGCTCAGAAGAGGAGGAGTGAGAGTGGGTTGAATCGAGTGGACTTGGAGAGGTTTTGCAGGACCACAGTCTTTTTGCAACTCTGGTTGGTGGGGAGGGGATAGTGTTTTTCTGGGCTGGTCTCTTCTTCATTGTTGAGGGAAGTTGTGAGTGGAAAGGGATAAGAGTGATTGCGATGGAGAAGTTAGTGGGGAAGATGGTGTGGTAGGTTTTAAATAGACGAATTGATGAGAATGAGAGAGTCAGTTTTTGGGAAGAATGAGATAATTATAGCGAAGAGGGGAAGGATGAGTTTAGAAAAAGGAAGAAGGAGAATTGATGGGGACGGTTGAGTTTATTTATGATTTGACGTTGATATGGAAGGAGAGGACAAAAGATTTTCAAAAGATTTTTGTTAAAAAGGAAGGTTTTCGAGAAAGGAAAAGAAAATAAATAAGGAAAATATAAAACAGAAAAGAATTAACTTCCTTTTGAATTTTTGAAGATCTCAGTAACTTAGAGCAGTTATAAAGTGAACTGTCCGAGTGACTTGATTGCCAAGGGTTGATATAAGGCTGCTCAACGTGGTTCCAAGACAAGGTTGTCAAGGACCTTATGAGCAGATTGTGACAAAGTAAACATACATAGGGGTGGAGGTCCTTGGCTCCCCTTGAAGGAGTGCACTCTAACTCCCCCGCAACTGGTCATTAGGTTGAAGCATACCAAGCTCTCTTCTGTTAGTGATGAATTGTTCCGTGGGAAGGGCCTTGGTGAAGATATCTACCAGTTGTTGCTGAGTGGGTACAAAGTCCAATGTGATATGGCCTTTGTCTACATGATCTCTTATGAAGTGGTGTCGCACTTCAATGTGCTTAGTGCGGGAGTGCTGGACTGGATTCTTTGTGATTTGAATGACACTCTTGTTATCACACTTGATTGGAATATTTGAGAGCTCAACTCTAAGGTCCTTCATATGTTATTTGATCCACAAAGTTTGAGCACAGCATGCACCAGCCGCTATATATTCAGCTTCTGTTGTGGAAAGGGTAACTACATTTTGCTTCTTCAATTGCCAGGATATCAAAGATAATCCCAGCATTTGGCACCCTCCAGAGGTGCTCTTCCGATCGGTTCTAGATCCATCCAAGTCTGCATCTGTATAGCCAATGAGGTGAATGGAGTTGTTTCTAGGATACCATAGGCCAAGGTCCTTGGTACCTGCAAGATATCTCAATATCCTTTTGACAGAAATCAAGTGAGATTCTTTGGGAGCACTTTGAAACCGAGCACATAAGCAAACACTAAACATGATATCTAGGAGACTTGCTGTTAAGTAAATGAGAGATCCAATCATACCTCGGTAGTGTTTGTCAGGAATGTGGAGCGTGGCGCGGTGGGAGTGTTGATGATTCTAGCTTGAGTTGGAACTTTGATTCAACAATCGAACGAAACTTGAACACTAAGGAGGGATATGACCTTGAGCTAGGTATTCCACAACTCTAGGCCTAGAAATCCACAATGATTATCCAAGGTAATTTCACTAAATAATCACAAGGAAAGACTTGCAAACACCATAATCCACAAATGGATAGGTAAGCACAAGATTTTTGGGAGAAAACTAAGGGAGAACCCTTACAAATGCACTAGCATGTTCATATTCAGCTAAAAACTACAAACAATGCCAAGGGAGGGGGTATATATAGGAAAGGGGGAAAAAACATAACCCGACGAGAATGACACGATCATGCTATTCAACGGCACGATCGTGCAGTGCCTTCTGGAAGAACGGCACGATCGTGTAGACGGACGGCGCGATCGTGCTGTTGGCAGTTTTTTTCTGCTGACTTCTAACTCGCATAACTTCTTCACCCGAACTCCATTTTAGGCCCATAATATATCGTTGGAAAGCTCTCGGTGTCTACTTTAAGCTCCCAAAATTTGAAGTCCATTGGAGTTGTATTAAAAGAGTTATGACCCAAAGTGTGAAGGCGCGTCCATTCCGACAACCCACGTTAACCCTTTTTCACTTATTCTTTCTGAATGAGTCCGAACCCTTTTAAAGGCCCAAAGTAGGTCCCGATAAGGACCCGTAGCTCCACTCCTAGGGTCTGGGGTCCCATTTGAAGTGGATATCACAACCAACAATGACCCGAATACGCCTCCAAGGTCCCGGGTCCACCTTGAAATGAACTCCACACCCGATCTTGGAGTTGTTTGTCTCGTTTTCTAGGGAGGGGGTGCGGAAAGACTTGAAGGCCATGGAAACCAAGACTCGGGCCCCAGCCCGATACGCTCCATATTCCCCTTTTTGAAAAAGAGTTGCCCTCAACTCTTTGGAGTTAAAATCGAGGTCCTCTCCACAACTTGGCACCCTAGAACTCCAAACATCTCGATCTCCATGAACAATCACACGAGGCACCCAACAAGCTTCGAAACCCACTATATATCCATCATCCAAATAAAAAAAGGAGGTTGGAGGCTTGTTTTGTGGAGGTAAGGGGTTAAGGGACGGAAAAGGAAATTTTTGTGGAGTTTGGGAACTTTCATTCTCACTTGGGTTGCTACAAGGTAATGACAAAGCCAAAGTTAACTCGTCCTCGCCAAGAGCACACTCTTCCCGTGTTTTGCTCAATATGAGATGGTTCCTCAACTCACTTCCCACCCAGGTTTTGTTTTTGTGGGTTAACGGTGGCTTCAAAGGCATGGGAAGGACACGGTGTAGGAAACACCAAACGAGGGCCATAAGAGCATCAACATAGCTCCGGCATAGGGGAAGTAGCGGGGGTGTGATGGACAATGACTCAACCAACGACCAAATAAAAGCCTCGAACAACCAATGACGACCAAACAACGTGTACGACCCATTCAAAGAGTTCATATCACTACGACCCATGTGCAAACAATATTCTTCGAGGGACGACATAAACGACGAGCTCATAAACATTGGTCGAACTAGAATCAAGGTGTCATCAAACCCATATTTGCCACTAGACACCAATCGAACACCAAGATTCTTAGCATGCCACTCAAAACATAGAGACTTTTCTACTGGGGACATCACATACTCATCATACAACTTATCATGCCAATAAACATTCTCAAACAACCAATGCCTCCCAAAGGTCATGCACGACTCACCCAAAGACTCTACATCGCAATATCCGACTTCCAAGCAAGTCTCAATGAATTTCATAGGTGAGTTTGATGTTACCTCATTCTTCTCATAGAGGAGTTCATAAATGACGAGGTCGTGAGAGGTGTCGATGCCAACCTCGTTGTTGCTTGACTCCTCAAAAAGCAATGTCATGATGATCATCGGAGCCTCTTGTTGGGATTCTTCAATGAGGATGAGTGTTCGGCCTCGTTTCGAGCCGAATTTCTTCTCTTTTATAGGGTATATTTGCTTGTTTTAACCCCTATTTATATATTAGATATAATGATTTGGTGTTTTGTAGGAAAATAAGGAGTTAGAAGAAGTTTGGGCTTAATTGAAGGTTTTAGGGAATCGAGCTATTTCGAGTCAAACCAAGTCAACCCGAGCCGAAGCCAGGCGAAATCGGAAATTCCATATCAAGATTGGCGCAAAACAGGGGAACAGTACAAACTTAAAGGTTTGAAATACGTGTGCCTTCACCCTTTGGGTTCTAACTCTTTCGTTACAACTCCGATAGCTCTGAAATTTTGGGAGCTTAAAGTACACACCGAGAGCTTTCCACCGATATCTTACGGGCCTAAAGCGGAGTTCGGATGAAGAAGTTATGCGCGTTTGAAGTCGGCAGGGAAAAGCGCCTAACGCTTGCTCGCGAGCCATCTGTGGCTCTCGCGAGCGAAGCAGGGCAACAATAACACCAGCGAGCGGCTCGCCCGAGAGAGGGTGGCCGCGAGCCACTCTGTGCGGCAGCGCGTCGCGATTTGTCCTAGGGTTTTGGGTTGTATTTTTCCTTCTTCTATAAATACCCACTTGTATTAATCTAAATTATCAATTAGCCTAGGTAGTTTAGGAGTAGAATTAGATTTAATTGTTTTCCTTTATTTGCTTTAATCTCTCTTAATTGTTCTTCAAGTTTTCAATTGTTCTTCATTGTTCTTCAAGCTTTCATTGATTTCTAGCATTTGTATTCAAGCTTTCTCAAGCTTTCTCAATTCAAGCAAGTTTCCATTGAAGTTTTACAAGCTTTCTCTCTCTTCTTTCTCTCTCTCTCTCTCTCTATTTTCCATTGTTGACTTGTTTTCCAAGCTTTATAGTGTTAGCCACAATCAACTCCATTTTTAGTGGGGAGGAGGGTCAAGGAACTCCAATTCTACTTACTAGTGAGAATTTGGGGAATTCTTGGTAATCCAAACCACAATTTCTTGTTTGTTCGGGGGAAATTCAAGTGTAGATTGAAAGTTTATTGAAGATTAGTCATCAAAGGTATAATTTCTTGTCTCTAATTTCATTGTTCATTCTAGATTTCCATTCCTTGCTTTAATTGCTTTATTTGATTTCATGCTTTTAATTGCTTTCTTATTATCTTGTCTAGATTAGTTTATTGCTTCATTTACATAATTTATTGCTTTCCGCATTGAGAAAAACCCCTTTACACAAACCGATTATCCTTAATCAAGCCTCACACCCATCCCTGTGGACCGACAACCTAAACTTATAAAACCACAAAAATTACAACCGAACAATGAGAGGCAGGGCAAGATCGATGTTCTCATCCTCCTCTTGGCATGGAACTTCACCAAGCTCACCATGTACTTCAAGTAGCTCAAGAGGTTTCCCTTGAACGGCCTCAAGGACAATAACCTCGTTTATTGAACTTTTCTTTTTCTCAACCTTCTCGTGACAAGAAACTTCAACAATATCGCCAAGGGGCTTATAGGGATTAAGGGAAACTTCATTGTAGGGCATTAGATCGACCCTTGCTTGCTTTACTTCTCTATGCTTATCAAGTGATGAAATCGACTCATGATAGACCTCTTGCTTGTAAGTGCTAGGCAAGAATCGTTGATTCATCAATCTCTTAAGTCGTGCCCATGAAGTGATCTTTGCTCAACCCTCTTTAGCTCGTTGTGCCTTGACATTCTCAAACCAAAGGGATGCAACCTTGGTGAGTTTCGATCTAGCAATCTTGAAGGCATGTTCGTCGTTATACCCCTTAGTTTCAAAATTTCTCTCAAAGATTTGGACCCATTTAAGATAGTCTTCCGGGTCGGTGTTGCCATTGAATTCTGGAAGTTTGGCTTCAACATCATAGAATTCATTCTGTGGGTGCTTCTCAACCGATTCCCGTCGACTATGGCGTCGAAACGAGCCTCTATCATCTTCACTCGACTCGTAGAAGGGAGGAGGACGGATAGGGCTACGAATGGACCTCATTCGTTCACCTCGGGGTTGTCTTTGATACTCTTGGGCGAGATTGTCCATGCGCGCCGCAATGGCCTCAAGAGTATTTTTAATGTTTGTGAATCGACTCTCGAGACTTGGCTTAGGGGCCATAACAAGAGCATGGGTGAAGGACGGATTGTGTTTTGGGGTATTTTGTGGAGTTTGGAGGTTCTTTTGTAGTTGGGTAGTGTTTGGCTAAGGGTTCTTTGTGTTTTTTTCACTCAGACATTTCATCGAACACCTTGCGTGCATTATTTTTCAACTTCTTCTCAATGCTCCAAATGACTTCAAATCCAACAAATACAAACACAATACAATATATTCGAACACAATTTGATAGCAATGGGGTTGGGGGACACCAATATTTGCATACAACTCACAAAACTCAATACTAGGGAACACTACTAGCATAACAATGAAAAAAACTCAAGCTAGATGAAAAACCTTGAGCTCTGATACCAAATGGAGCGTGGCGCGGTGGGAGTGTTGATGATTCTAGCTTGAGTTGGAACTTTGATTCAGCAATCGAACGAAACTTGAACACTAAGGAGGGATATGACCTTGAGCTAGGTATTCCACAACTCTAGGCCTAGCAATCCACAATGATTATCCAAGGTAATTCCACTAAATAATCACAAGGAAAGACTTGCAAACACCACAATCCACAAATGAATAGGTAAGCACAAGATTTTTGGGAGAAAACTAAGGGAGAACCCTTATAAATGCACTAGCGTGTTCATATTCAGCTAAAAACTACAAACAATGCCAAGGGAGGGGGTATATATAGGAAAGGGGGAAAAAACATAACCCGAAGAGAATGGCACGATCATGCTATTCAACGGCACGATCGTGCAGTGCCTTCTGGAAGAACGGCACGACCGTGCAGTCGGACGGCGTGATCGTGCTGTTGGCAGTTTTTTCTGCAGACTTATAACTCGCATAACTTCTTCATCCGAACTCCATTTTAGGCCCATAATATATCGTTGGAAAGCTCTCGGTGTCTACTTTAAGCTCCCAAAATTTGAAGTCCATTGGAGTTGTATTGAAGGAGTTATGACCCAAAGTGTGAAGGCGCGTCCATTCCGATAACCCACGTTAACCCTTTTTCACTTATTCTTTCTGAATGATTCCGAACCCTTTTAAAGGCCCGAAGCAGGTCCCGATAAGGACCCGTAGCTCCACTCCCATGGTCTGGGGTCCCATTTGAAGTGGATATCACAACCAACGATGACCCGAATACGCCTCCAAGGTCCCGGGTCCACCTTGAAATGAACTCCACACCCGATCTTGGTGTTGTTTGTCTCGTTTTCTTGGGAGGGGGTGCGGAAAGACTTGAAGGCCATGGAAACCAAGACTCGGGCCCCAGCCCAATACGCTCCAGAATGTCATTACAATTATCATCCTTATCTAGTTTTTGTGTGGAGGACATTGACGTGCTCCAATGCTTGGCATTCTCAAGACCATATTTCTTTAAATGTTCTTTGACATACTTACTTTGATTGAGAAAGATGCCATCATCATTTTGTTTGATTTGTAAGCCTAGAAAGAAGTTAAGTTCTTCTACTAGACTCATCTCAAACTCCTTGCTCATGAGGTCAGAGAAATCCTTCACTAGATTTTCATTAGTAGCACCAAATATAATGCCATCTACATAAACTTGAGTCATAATTGAACCCTGACCTAAGGTTTTGATGAATAGTATTTTTTCTATGAGACCTCTTTTGAATCCATTTCCCAGGAGAAAAGAGCTTAGTCTCTCATACCAAGCTTTGGGAGCTTGCTTGAGCCTATAAAGGGCCTTTTGAAGCTTGTAGACGTGAGTGTATGGATCTTCTTGTTCAAATCCTTGAGGTTGTTCAACATAGACTTCTTCTTTTAGATGTCCATTTAGGAAGGCACTCTTGACATCCATTTGATACAACTTCATGTGAGCTGATGAAGCATAGGCTATAAGTATCCGAATGGCCTCTAGTCTGGCAACTGGGGCAAAGATTTCTTCATAGTCCTCTTCTTGGTTGTATCCTTTGGAGACTAATTTGGCCTTGTTTCTTGTGACAGTGCCATGTTCATCTAGTTTGTTGCGAAAGACCCATTTTACACCAATGACAGGATGGTGCTTTGGTCTCGGGACAAGCTTCCAGACTGTATTTCTTTCGAACTGGTTGAGCTCTTCTTTTAGGCATGGATCCAGTTGCTGTCCTTTAGGGCTTCTTCAGGTCCTCTTGGTTCAATCTGTGAAACAAATGCATGGAAGGCACAAAAGTTTCTAAGAGAGGAGCGAGTTCTAATACCTGTGTCCAGACCTGATAGAAGGTTGTCGGATGGATGGGCAGGCTTGAACCTGAAGATCCTTGAGGGATCCTCAGAGATAGTTGGTATTGTGCCAACAGAATTTGGAGGATTTTCTTATTGTGAAGGTCCGTGTTCTTCATTGACTACTTTCTCATGTTTTGAATCTGGTTGTGCATGAGTTTCTGGTTTATCCCCTGAAGGAGGTTCTTCATTTTGTGGAGGAGGACCTTGCTGAAAGATGTGGGGAGTGTCCTCATCTTTATCTTCTTGATGGATATGGAACTTTATGGAGGACATTTCTATAGTAGTGGTGGGAGATTCATCAAAGATGACATGAATGGATTCTTCCACCTTTTTGGATGCTTTTGTATTGACTTTATAGGTCTTGATGGATAAGGAATATCCTACTAGGATTCCTTCTTCACTTCTTGGTTCAAATTTGCTTAAAGTCTTTTTACCATTGTTGTGTACGAAACATTTGCATCCAATGGCCTTGAGGTGAGCTATGTTAGGTGTCTTGCCTTTGAATAGCTCATATGGTGTTTTTCTTATGAAGGACCTTATGGTACATCTGTTGAGAATATAGTTTGATGCATTTATAATCTCAGCCCAAAGAAATAGGGGCAGATCATTCTCGCGGATGATTGTTCTTGCCACGTTCTCGAATGTTCGGTTCTTCCTTTCAACAACACCATTTTGTTGAGGTGTCCTTGGGGCAGAACAATTATGCGTAACACCTTCTTGATCACAGAATTTTCCAAATTGGTCTTGGTTATCAAATTCTTTTCCATGATCTATCCTTATTGATATTAAGGTTAACCCTGTAAGGATCTTGAGCTGTCTATATAACTTTTTAAACTCTTAGAATGCTTATGTCTTATACTTCAGGAATAAAACCCAGGTAAATCTTGAAAAATCATCAACAATAACCAGTATGTATGAACATCCTCCTAGACTCTTGTATGGTATTGGACCACAAAGATCCATATACAACAATTCTAGACATCTAGATGTGACAACTTGAGTCAGAGACTTAAAGGAGGTTCTGGTTTGTTTTCCTTTGGTGCATGCTTCACATATTTTATCACGAATAAAGTTGTGTGAAGGTAGTCCTCTAACTAGACCTAGGTGTTTCAATTTCTGAAGGGTCTTCATGTTGACATGCCCTAATCTACTATACCAAAGCCATGATTCATCTGATGCAGCTTTAAGACAGGTAAGGTCATTGGTCATAGGGTCACTAAAGTCAATAACATAAATGTTGTTCATTCGATGTCCTTTAAGGACAATCTCATGTGACTCTTTTTCTACAACATAAGAATTTTTGCTAAACCAAACCTTTTGTCACAAAACTGAGAAATGCTTAAAAGATTATACTCCAAACCCTCTACAAAATATACATCATTTATACAATTTGTTGAGTCCTTACTGACCTTGCCGACTCCAAGAATCCTCCCTTGGCTTTTGTCTCAAAACGTGACCTTTTCACTCTTGTTGTCCTTGAGTTCTCTGAATTTGGTTGGATCTCCAGTCATGTGTCTCGAGCCTCCGCTGTCCAAATACCAGAGGTCGTTGTGAGCCCTGAGGCATACCTGCACCGAAGGACATTATATCTTTCTTTGGACTCGACCTTTTGAGCAGAGGTTCTGTGTTCTGAGTGGTGGGGTTTTTGTCTAGTTTCTTTGGTACCCACATGGTTTTAGTTTTTTGTCTAGCTTTTGGTGATCTGGTAGGTTATGAGGGGGCAAGGGGTTTTGGTTGGGTTTGTCTGTAGAGGTTTTGTTTTCAAGGAGAGTGAACTTGGTCTATTTCTTGGTTGAGAATGTGGTTCATCTCTTTTATGTTTTGATGCACTTTATTTCTCATAGTGATATTATCATTGGTGAGGTTATGGATTATCTCATATTGAGTTGCTATGGTTTTGGTATTTGTTTCATCAATTCTAGTGAGATAGCTAATTTTATCGGTAAGGGTTGCAATGTAGTCAAGCAGAGTAAGCAATCTTTGTTTTTGAGTCTTTTCATTGCAATTAAGAAAGAGACTAGTGGATACCTCATCATCACTTGTTTCTACATCATCAAGGTCCTTGGCCATGAGATACAGATTTACAATTTCATCTGAATCACTTTCGCTTTCACTGTAAACGCTATCACTCCAAGTGGCAACCATAGCTTTTCTATTGAATCTCTTTCCTTTGGAATCACTTTGCTCCTTGGCTTTCTTTATGTGAGGACATTGTCTCACTATATGATCTATTGCACCACAAGCAAAACATCTAGTTTCATTTTCATCTTTAATTGGTGTTTTACCTTTGGGTGATGATCTTTTGGAAGATGATCCTTTCAAGTAGCCCTGGAATCTTGGATTTCTTCTATAAAGGCATTTGAAGCATTTGGCTAACATGGCCATAGTTTCTTCATCATCATCCTCTGATTCTTTTGTGCTTTTGAGAGCAATCTCCTTTGTTTGGCTTCCTTCAGATAATTGTATCCCGTGTGCAAGGAGTTTGCCTATAAACTCTACAAGCTTCAAAGTATCTAGATCTTGGGCTTCTTCTATAACCATCACTTTTGGTCCCCATTTGTGTCTGGGTAGGCACTGAAGGACCTTGTTTACCTGTTCTTCATTGGAATAGGTTTTCCCAAGAGACTTAAGATGGTTGATTATTGCACTGAATCTTTTGAACATTCACTCAATGGATTCGTTTTCCTCCATCTTGAAACCTTCATACTTCTGAACCAATATGGTTATCTTGGTCTTTTTCACTTGATTTGCTCCTTCATAGGTTGTGACCAAATAATCCCATATCTTTTTAGCTGTATCAAGAGTAGACACTCTTTCAAATTCGTTAGGATTAAGACTTCATATTGAAAGATGATGAGCGTGAGTATTTTCTTTGCTTTCTCTTTTTCTTCATTTGTATACTCAAATCTTTCTTTGTCACTTCGCGTTCCATCTGTAGCAGTCTTTTGAGGGGTAGGATAATTTCCTTTGTTGACGATGTCCTAAATGTCTTCATCTTGATTTCTCAAGAAGTTCTCCATTTGGCGTTTTCAAACTCTATAGTTATCACATGTCAACAAAAGTGATCTGTTCCATGAATGTCCTTGACTTAAATCGCCCATATTATGATCTCTCATGATCTTTACCACATAGCGGACAGTCTCCAAATCTTCAATGGATCAGGCTCTAATACCACTTGAAAGAACCCTAGAGGGAGGGGGTGAATTAGGTTATAAAAATTTCTGCACAAATGTTCAATGGTAAAGAACGTTAGGGTCTTAATCTTTTCAGATTAAGATTCAACTTGAGATAAACCAAAGTAAACTGAAATAAAGGACAATAAAAGATAACTGAATAACCTCCTTTATTTCTTTGGAACAGAATGTAGACTGAATATGAACGTTCCTAAGGTGAACGTCCTTAGGTTTACAGGTAAACAGATTGCCGAGTACTTCGAACAAGATTTCTGGGGAAACAAACACCAACCACAGATTTGATGCAAACACTAATCGATCCTAAGTCCGTCTAGGAATCGATTACAACATCATACATCAAATCCTAAGTCCGTTAAGGAGATGATTACAATAAAACAAAATTCTCTCACAGAATCCAACTTTCTACACAAAGAAAGGTTTCAAAACAAAGCTCTCTCTGTTTTGTATCACACGATTTCTTCCTTGGAATCGTTGAGTTTCTTCAATCAACAGATCATATACTTATAGTCGTGTTTTGCAATCGCAGCATAAAGACGTTGGAGATCTCCTGATTCTTTCCTTCTTCGTGTTTTGTCCTTCCTTCCATTTTTGCTCCGATTTGCTTTCCTTTCTGTGAGTCATCCAGAAGTCGCGATCAAATCTTCCTCCTGATTCTTTGATTGATTGTTTCCTACAAATCAAGTAGTTACAATCAATTAGTCTGGTTAGAAAATGATAGAAAATAGATTTAAGATTTCCAGAGGAACTTACATGTTCTTTGTCTTTCACGTCAAAACCCAATGCTTCCCTTAAATGTCCTTGCTTTTTGTTACGAGGCTTCCTTGAATGTCCTTGCTGCTTGTTGAAGCCAATGGCCTTTGTCCTGCACTAACCAATGTCCTTTGCGCAGAGAGGGTTTCTACACCTTGATTTGCTAATCCTTAATCAACATATTCTTGGAAGCTTTCTTTTACCAATTTTCCTTCTTAGTTCTGCGATAATAAAGGATGGGATTATGATGCGATTTAACAGAACAGAAGATGGTAGAATGTGAGATGAAGATGCATCCCTGATTTGGTTTGCTATTTTGTTCTTTCAACCAAAACTCTGGGCGGAAGTCCTCTGTGGTAGTACCAATGAGGACGTTGCACAATAGAGGACGTCAGATCTGCAGGATGGATTCTACTCAAGAGCTAGGAGAAAAGGCTACAGACGGCAGCGACTAGAAAATAATCCACTATGAGACATGAAAGAGTACAACACGGTCACAATTTCACAATCACAATATGTGATTAGATCCTTCAACAAAGATTACATAACTCTAATCTCAACAATACTCTCACACTCTCCAACAATATATGATTACAAGCGGGAAACTCTCTCTCTCTCTCTCTCTCTCTCTCTCTCTGTCTGTCTGTCGCTCTCTCTCTCTAGAAAGAATAACTAAATAACGGTTCAATTGACTATAAATAGAAATTAGGGTTAGATAAATATAACATCTCTATATGTTGGACCTCTAGGAGGATCTAAAGGGCCATAAAACCCAACAATCTCCATCTTGGACCTTGATCCGACTCACCAGTCCAAGTATGAACCTCGATTGTCGCCACCAATGTGCCCCTCTGTAGGGCACGGCGTTAAAGGTCTCTTAAATGTTGGGAGCACTCACTAAATCCATGAAATGCTCTAACTTAGTGCTAGGAGGTGACTTTCTCAGCATATCTGCATGATCTTTGAAGTATGAACTTTCCAGACAATATCCCTTACAACAATTGTATCTTTGAAGAAGTGATACTTGACACTTATAATATGCTTGGTCTTCAAGTGATAAGTGTCATTTTTGGTAAGATGAATAGAACTCTAGCTATCTGAGCACTCCACAATCGCGCCCTGTGGCGTACCAAGCTTTATAACCAAACCCGTCAACTAAGTAGCTTCCTTCACACGCTCAGTAGCAACTATATACTCAACCTTATTAGTAGAAAATGATGTTATAGATTGAAGCAAAGGCTTCCAAGACACATTACTTCCACACACAGTAAACACATATCTTGAAATAGTGTGTCTCTTATCAAGATCTCCACCATAATCAGTATCAATGTAGCTTGCAACATTGGTCGGTGCTACTCTACCTCTTTCATACCCTAACACCCCATCATCACCGTAGGAACCTAAGAAGGGGGTGAATTTGACAATAAGATCTACACACTAGGTAAGGACATTAGAGCAAACTTCCTTGGTTTCAAACTAAAGATCAAAACACAGTGTAACTGAAATACCTCATTATATTTATATCAATCAAAGAACAAGTTACACTTACGAAACAAAGCAAGAAGTAACAACCTGAAGGTAGTTACTGATAGGTTCACTTACCAAGGCCGAAGGTCCTTGAGAAAACTACAGATGAGGATCGTGTAGGAAAAACCCTAACGGCGATTTGGAACATGTTGGATTACATTGAAGCACAAACTCACAAAGTCTTAGTCCGTCAAGAATCTGGTACACATCTTCTCACCACCACATGTGGATACACCAAATGCTCACCAAGGTCCTCGGCTATCCCTTCACCAGAGGTCCTCTGCTGGCTACCTTCACCTTGGAACCATTGGCTACACACTCAAAAATCCCTCCGGATTTCTTACCCCGCGATTACTTCTGTGGAATCGCCTATTTGTCTTCATCTTGTGACTGTATATTTATAATGGTAACTTGGTAGACCGTTGTAGATGAATGTCTTCCTTTCCTTTCTCTGATCTTCCTTCCTTCTTAGCATAATATCCTTTCTTCACAGCAATCACAATCCTCTGGATTTCCTTTCCTTGTGATGATTATATCTTGAAATAAGGAGATAAGAATATTATCAAATTGCAATTAATAAAGTAAGAAGAGTATCAATAATATTCCCAATCAACTTCCCTTTTCTGGATCATAATATATAATTAGAATATCTAATCAGATCAAAATATTTAATCAAAATATATTGTGCGTGATTTTGGCTTTCATTCAAAAATTCGTATGCTTCATATGAGATCCTTCATGGATGCGTAGATGAAGGACCTTGACCTTGATCCCAACAATCACTGAGCATTTCGAGAAGCAAACTCATTAATGAGTACATCAACATCGATATTTTCCAAAAAATCTTTGTCAATTGATAAAATTGCTGGGCAATTCAATTGCTCTTGTGACATCGAAGACCTCAAGTATGTCTTTATAAGTTTTGGCGTTGAAAAACTTCTTTCCGTTTATGACACAGTCACTGTGACCGTCAAAAATATTCTATAAGCAACTAAAGTATTCGGGTAACAATCTGCAGATTTAACAAACTCAAGAATTCAGTTACTGACGCTAATTTATTTGACAAAGTATATTGCAACACTTTTAATTCTGAGTAAAGATTATCTAAATTAACATTTGATGAATCCCGATGAGAAAAGGTAGAGTGAAAATTAGTACAACATTCTCTTAGTTCATTTTCATCTAATGACTTTAATTTGTTTGAATCAAATAAAAATCCAAAAATACTTTTAAATATTTTCAGGTTCTTAAATATGCTTTTTAAAGAAGTAACTGTCATATCAACAACAAAAAAAAATACTCAAGTTTGAATAAATTATATTCTTCAGGTGACAAATTTTGTTCATCCTTAGAACCATTTTCCTCAAATTGTTTTTTTTAATAAATACAACGCTTTGTTGCAAGGGATAACTCAACTTCCATATCAAGTGTAATACTTTTAGAAGTATTCATACTAGAAGTAAAACCTCCATCTCTAAATTTTTCACGATATGACATTATACCTTCAACTCGTTTTATAGTGGTATTAATAGAATTAGACTTAGATTGCAAAATCTTACTTACCATATTCACAACAAATTAAATTTCATACCAAATAACCAAGATAAGCAAAAACTCAAAACTTCCAAGTGCATCATACAACGACTTTGCTTCATTCTTTGACTTTGCATCATTACCGCAAGAATCATATAATTTTGACAAAACCAATCTTAATTTTAGGAGTTTGAAAGTTAATAGCTTTGATCCTTTTAATTCGACTCTCCCAACGAGTATTCAACAAACATTTAATAGTAATTAAGTTCAAATACATTGTCAAGCAAAATGTTTTATAGAGTTGGAAAACAATGTATATAAGCATTGAACAATTCCAAAGAATGAAATAGCTCTAGTTCAAGAATGTGCCACATCACTTAAAGCAAGATTCAAACTATGACAAACACAAGATATATATGGTGCTCTCGGGTTTGGTTTATGGCCCATTGGATCCTCCTAAGGGTCCAAATCTGTTAGGAATGGAAGAGGCGCAGGCCGCGTCCGAAGAGGAGCAACCCACGCCTCAAACATAACCGGGAGCAAAAGGGCACGTCGAAGGCGCCAACTGCACCTCGGAGGCGCTAACTGCTCCGAAGAGATGCAGCCAGCGTCTCAGAGATGCTAGTTGCGCCGAGCTCCGATGCAACCCGCGTCTCATGAGACGCTACTCGAGCCTAAGACAAAGGTGAAGGTTGACGGAGACGCATGTTGCGTCTCACAAGCACTACCCCCGCCTGTGCACTACCCACGTCGAGAGGAGCACACCCCGCGCCTTCTGTTTCCCTTCTAATCGGATACTACTTATTGTTATTTGAGTTTTTATCTAACTCTAATTCTCCTAGCCGCCTTATAAATAGGGTACAATTTTCTCTACTTTAACCAACAGCGACATCGGTTGGCCAGTGAGATCAATTAGATCAGAGAGAATATATTGAGAGAAATACAATTTCACCAATATTTTCCCAGTGTTATCCCGAGAGAGATTGTGAGTTGAGAGATTGAGAGATTGTATTGTGTTAAATTTCACCCAATTTGGGGAAACTAAAGAGAGAAAAGGAGAGAGATTGAAGAGATGATATTATTGATTATCTCAACTCAATTACAAATGAAGGGAAGGAAGGCTTTATATAGCCAACTTCCTATACCTAACAAACCAAGAAACAAAGAAGATAACCAAGAAATCAATACAAGCTTTGCTAATCCTAACATCCCCCCTCAAATTGGAGGGTGGCAAAACTCCAATTTGCCAACAATTCCTAGCAAAGCTGAACGACAAGGTTGCTATTACTGCCAATGGAATCAATGAAGGGCAGTGCAACCTTGAAATCTTGAACTCGAACTCCAACAGCTTCCTTGCCATCACCACAACTCCTAATAGTGGGTGAAATTGATGTAGATACGGAAGAACTCGATGGAGCCGAATGACGAAAGAAAGATAATTGCCGAACTTTTTCCAGATATTGAAATTGTCTCCGGCAAATACAATGGCCTAATAGAGACTTTCCTGGTTGATCGGACGAGAGAACAAAGAGACGATCACACGGATCATCCTCAAATCAACAGAGTAACTTCACATCACAATAACATCAGTTACAAAGATCAAGATATCAACAACCTTCTACATCATAACCATATCTTTCCAACATGATCAAGAACAAGAACCATCCAACAATGACCTTTACCCGTCGAACAACTTCAAGGTGCTGGTATAGCTGCTTTGGATGTAAAGAAACTTTAAAGATGCCGGAATGTGCACTGTTGAAGCTGTAGCCTATGCTCCGCGCAAAGAGCTTCTTCAGATAAAAGGAATTAGTGAAGCTAAAGTCGACAAAATAGTTGAAGTTGCTTCCAAACTGGTTCCTTTAGGATTTACTAGTGCTAGCCAACTCCATGCACAGAGGCTTGAGATCATACAAATAACATCCGGTTCCAGAGAGCTTGACAAGATCTTAGAAGGGGGGATTGAAACTGGATCGATCACAGAAATATACGGCGAGCTTTAGCTTCAGCCTTCTTCAAACCCTTTTTCTTAATCAATGAAGCTGGAACCGATGAAAAACTGGACGAAATAGCAAGAAGCAGCCCCTTAATGTTATCCACCAACATCCCTTTGTAGGATTCACTATTATCCGACAATGACGCCATTAACCTCACAGCAAACTCAATCCAAATAAAGAAGCTCAAGCCCTAATTCTACTAACAGCAAGACTGGACGATGACATTTTTCCTCAAATTTCAATCGAACCTTTCTTTCTAACTGAACTTCTTTGACACAATCAATCAATCAATCAATCACAAATTCCACCTCTCAACCTCCATTGCAATTCACAAATTTGTACCCTAAAACAAGTACAAACTCAAAAGAACTGCAAACACAACGATCAAGAAATCGAAAAACGATCAAACAAACTTACAGAATTGTTAAAGATTCACGCCCCTCCCCCGAAACTGGGGCTCTTTTTCCCCAAATTCTTCTCAGATTGAACGAGAAGCTTGTTGAAATCGAATCCAAGTATGCAGAGGAGTTGAGGGTGTCAAAATCGAAGTACGAATTGGTTGTGAGAAATTTAGCGGAGAAAGAGAATGAGATTGCGTCGTCGAGGAAGAGATCGTCGCCAATTTGGCCCGGCGAAAAGCTTGTGTCTGCAATTCCGATGGCTACAGACGTCGTCGCTGAAGGACCCTCTTCCAAGAAGCCCAAGCATTTCGAGATCAAGAAATGGAACGTCGTCGATGACCCCGTCACGCTGTTCTCGCTTTCATTACCGGAAACCTCCAAATGGGTCGCCGGAAATCGGATCAAGACGAGCGAAAACAGAAGGGATTGAAGACGAGATGAAGAGAATTAGATCTGAGAAAGCAGGATCCGGCGAAGCTTCAGCGCCGAATGAGGTACGCATCTCCTCGGTGTTCTTGAAGACCTTGATGTTTTCTCTCCGGACACCGGACATGTCTATGCGAAGGATGAATCCTTGAAACCCCGTATGGACTAGCTCATACGCTCCTTGACGACCCTTGAAGCCATCGATCTGGAAAGGATGCTTCTCTGCGGTGACCAGTGGATCGGCGAAAATTTCTGGGTCCGCCATTGTTAATTGGGAGAGAATGCAAGAACTGAACTTGGGCTGACTGAATTCGACGGTCAGGAGGCTGTCAACGCCGGTGACGGAGGTCAGGCGGCTGAGGGCGGTCATCGGAGGAGATGCGGGGAAGAGGAAGAAGATGGAATGTGAAATGATGATATGGGAACTCTCCTCTGAATCTTAGAGAGAGAAAGAGAGATAAAAAAAAACATAATGCAGGACTAAGCCCGCTCTGATACCATGTTAAATTTCACCCAATTTGGGGAAACTAAAGAGAGAAAAGGAGAGAGATTGAAAAGATGATATTATTGATTATCTCAACTCAATTACAAATGAAGGGAAGGAAGGCTTTATATAGCCAACTTCCTCTACCTAACAAACCAAGAAACAAACAAGATAACCAAGAAATCAATACAAGCTTTGCTAATCCTAACATATTGTAATCTCCATTGTTGATCGTACAACACCCTGTGATAGTAATCGAGTTGTACTCCTCCCTTTTCTTATAGTGAATTATTTTTTGGATGTCGTCGTCCATGGGTTTTCCTCCAAGTTCTTTGGTTTCCCATGTATATCTGGTGTTCCTTTTATCACTTACTTTTCGTTCCTAAATTTTGTCGTAATCTCTGTCATCTCGTTTGCTTCCGCTATAACCTTGCAGTTATTTTCTCTGAAATCTCTCACAAGTGATATTCAGAGTCTAACAAGTTTTTATTTTAAGTAAACGCTTTTGTACACCATGGTGTTTCCCTTTCATATTAGAACCATTGTCATAACCTTGACCCCTTATGTGTTATCCGTATATTAATTTGTTGGGTAGAAAACCCTAGCCTCCTCTTCTCTTTATCTCTCTAGAAAACTCTAGTCTCCACTTCTTTGGAGGGGTTGCCATCGATTATTTTTGTCGATGATATGATAAGCCCCCAATTTGATTGATTTTTCTACCACAATTGTTAGTTTAGTTTTACGTTTACACAAATAAAGTTAGTATATTCTTTTGTAAGAGACTTTATTGCACCCTTATGTGGGGTTCTAGTCTCGTTATAAAGTTTAGTCTAATTAGTGTGGTCTAATAATTTGGATGAAGATCGACTTTCAAACCGCTATAGCACGAGTTGCGAGATTCTCCATCAATGCTAAAAATGTAGATTCATCGAAAAAAACAGAGTTAAACATCAGTAAGATTAGTATTAGTTATTTAGGAGTTGAATTTCATACATATATTTTAGATCTACAATTGTTCAGTCACGATTTTCATTGTAAGTGTCGTATAGCTTTTTATCAATGAAATTGTTATATTTGTTTTTTTTAAAAAAAAGAGAACATTGACCCCTTATATCATCAGTATTGAGACCAAGAGATTCTAGAGCATTTTGCAATTCAAGAAAAAGTCCCAGTTCTGATGTATCATTTACCTCTAAGAATTCTAACACTCTCCATTTTTACTTTATTTCTTCACATGTTAACACAACGTACTATTAGTGTCATTTTCTCTTGATGAGCAATATCAGGGGTGCAATCAAGGATTATGGAAAAGTATTTTGTCTCTTTGGTTGTTTTGATTATAGAAATTTTCACACTTTGGGCCAAAAGAGAAATTAATTCATTTTGTATTTTAAGATAATGAACTTCATGGTTCTTATTCCGTCTAATATGATCTTGCATTACAACATCAAATAAGGCAATCATTTCAATTAATCCTAAAAAATTACCATTACTATCTTGATAAAGTTTATCATTAGATCCTCTAAAAGCTGATTATGAGTAACAAGACATTTACTGCTGAAAAAATTCTAAGTGACACTTGCCTCAATCGATTTTTTTCTTTTGCAATAGCTTCCTGTAAGTTCTTATTATCGATGGTTTGATTTTTCTTCAGCTTTACCCTTACTTCATTGCAATTAATCATATTATTCAAGTGCTCAACACAATTTTCATCTTGTTTAAATCTATCACTAATATGTTTCCAATCATGTAAATCCTGATTTGATAACAAACTTTTATTATTAATAAATTTAAATAATTTGCAACAAAAACAAAACACTTTATCAAAATGTTTAGAATAAACTAACCATTTTCTATCACTAATCTCACCATTACTCAACTTTCGAGGATAGTGAGCATAAGAGAAATGTTTATTGTTAGCTCAAGAGGAATTTCAAGATAAAAAATTACCATTACTATCTTGATAACAACTTGTTGTGATTTAATATGTTCTTCATCACGTTTTCTTTGTTTTCTCTTTTCATTTCCAGATAAATATTTTCTAGGTAACATTATTTAGAAAAATGCACAAAAAGAATTGAGAAAATGAAACAATAGCACCTTGAATTCTTTACACAAGCAGCAACGGCAGTAGCGAGGCAGCACGGACAGATCAAAACCCTCAACACTGTATCAAATTTATCACCAATTTAACAATATTGAGTTAGCAAAAAAACTAAAGCCAAATATTGAATTGACTAATTAGCCTAAGATTATACTCCCTTCATCCCAAATAAATTGTCCTAGTTGGACTAATGATGTCAAACTTTTAAAATTTTTGACCATTAATGTTTTTTATAATTATATATTGAGTTATTGTACATGACTATCACTGTAAGATTTATAATGAAAAATATTTTTTACATAAACATAATATTACAAGTTTTACTAAGATAATACATAAAAAATGAATAGTCAAAGTCTTGTCTCAAAAACCATGAAAAGGTCAAATGGACAAATTATTTGGAACGGTGGGAGTAGATAAAATAATAAAGTTTTCTTTTCCTTTTCTCTTGTGGTTCCCTCAAAGGATCATGGATTTAGTAGATGATATAAGCTGAGCAATTCTACTAAACTAGCTATATGGTTAAGAAATCAAGGTTTCAACCAAGTACCTTTTTCTTTTTGTATCCTTTTGGAAAACCCTTGAAAATAAATACATAAATATACAAGAAACTAATTTTTTGTATCCTTCTTTGATTTCACATGCACCTTAGCTTGCTTACAAAGTTGGATTGAGTTGCATTACATCCATCAACAAGTTTCTGCTAATTTTCCAGCACCCTACTCAACTCCCCTCACTAAAGTAAAAGCAAAACCAAACTTCAACAAATTTATTCATACTTTGTGGCAGTATTAAATCTTTCATTTAGATATATATTTGTATTATTATTTTTCTCAAGATTTTTCATACCCTGTAATACTAAGATAACTATATTTATTTAGCACTACTTTTTTTGTTCATACATGTATATATTGTGCATTAACAACTTTGTTCAATGTATGTAGGCTTAGAACAAAATATCTATGACAATGTAAGTAACCCATTCAAACACCCACACTATATATTACTTTGTCCACTGTGTAGTAAGGGCATACGTAATATTAAGAGCTGAGTGTCCTTACTCTTTGCACACTCTTTATCTTTCTTCTGGCACCACCACATACATGATTAATAGATTCAATAGGAAGAAAGAAATACCAAAAAGGCTAATGAAATATATACCACAATGAAATGATAATCCCATACAAATAATACAATATGATTATATTATACACCCTTTAAAATACTTATTCCTATTGCTCTATGTGCACCTCAAAGAGAAGGAAAAAAAGAGGGAAAGGAACTTACTATCCTCGTTCTGTATTATTTGTTCTCTTTGGAAATTGTGCAGTGAAATGTAAAAATTTTTTATCATAAATTTTTATATATATACAATGAGTTGTTAAATAAAATTACTACCATTGGAATCATATATAATGAAAAATACTATACTGAAAGTTTAAATATAACAATTGTTCATAAGATATTATATAAAAAAAATTATCAATCAAAGAATAACGTTGAAGATCGTGATAGTCAATAAAAGGACAAATAATATGGAAAGGAAAGATCAATGGATTAGACATAGAAATCATCACAACTCTAATAATATCTAGATTCGGTTTGTTTTGAGTGATATATTGTTTTGAGATTAGTATTTGTACCCAGATGATCAAAGCTTAGAAGCAGTTGATACAAAATCAAACAGGAAACAACCACCAAAAATATCAAGCAAAACCCATTAAAAATTAATCAATAACCAGAAGAAAAATAGCAAATTTTAATGTTACTAGGTTAGCGGAACGCCATCACTGCTATGTAATATTAACATGGGTCCACTACTATCAAATGGTTGTCGATTGGGACCATCGCCAGTCGTCGCACAGCCCGCATTTGCAGTCCACCATCGCAGTTTTATGCCTTAAGTCAAGCAATTAAGTACATGGTTGTGATGGAAGGCGAGGCCCTATTTCAGCAATGGAGCTTGGGAGCAAGAAAATAATGGGTGGCGGGATCTTCCAAAATAAAAGAGAAAAGCTATAAAAAGATGGAGTAGATGGAGAAAGTAAGAGAAACTCTCGCTCGTCCATGGCGAACCGAGGGAGGAAAGCGAAGAAAGATACTACTTTGATACTAACAAGATGTAGGAAAATTGATTGTCAGGTGATAGTGGAGAAAATTACTAAATGAATGAAACTGTGGGCCACAAGGAATTTCTCTTATACAAGTGTTAGAGTTCAACTGATTCACTCTGTCTTGTTTTCCTTACATACTGGGCGTCTTTGTGAATTAGTCGTTGGCAGTCTACCCAATCCAGTGTAGGGATGGCAATGGGGCGGGGAATCTCCGAACCCATCGGGGTCCCGCCCCACTCTAGGGAAAAATTCCCGCCCCCATTGGGGATGGGGACGGGGACGATTTTCCAAAATCCGCTCGGGGACAGGGCGGGGATGGGGACAAAATTCTCCCCATCCCCGTCCCCATTTTCCCCGCCGGGGTGAATTCCCCATCCCCATCCCCGAAAATGTTAAAATTACCAAATAACCTTTATTCAAATTTAATATATAAATTAATGGAAATGACAAAGTAGTAATTTTCCAATTTATTCTCACTTGTTGATGTATTATTGTTTGATTTTGATGTATTATTACTTGATCAAGTTAAATACGTTGTACTTTGGGCATGTTAAAAACCGGGTTCGATTAAAACCGGATCCGATTAAAATTTAGTTAAATTTAGGATAGTTTTAAAAAATCCCCGTTGGATCCCCATTGGGGATGGGGCATCCGCGGGGATGAGGATGGGGCAAGATTCATTCCCCGAAGCGGGGATGGGGACGAATTTTGAGACCGGGGATGGGGATAGTGGTATACTCCCCCAGCCCCGATCCGCCCCGTTGTCATCCCTAATCCAGTGGGCCTTGAGCGATTAGGATCTGTAATATATAGGGATTACTAACTAAATACTGATTATCATTCAATAAAACTAAAATCTCTTAACATAACAAGAAACAATTACCGTTGCCAATTGATTTGAGAAGCCATGGCCGACGGTGAGGGAGAGGAAGATGAAATCGAAGGACCATCGGACTGAAGAAGGGGAGCGAATAGCGAAGGACCTCGGTCGTCGAGATGAAGACGAAGGGACGTGAGGGAGACTAGGAAAGGAAGAAATTGTCGACTGAAATTTGAGCAGTTGGGATTTGGAGCCCCTTAGGTCTTTTTTTAGTGGTGGGCCTTGTTACCTTTGGGCCTATTACTAATTATCAAGACTGCCATATCCTATAACTAGAGTTGGGGCCCTAAATTTTTAAGAAGTTTTTTTGAAGTCCGTGGGCCGTGGACGATTGCCACTTGGATTTATGTTGCCAAAATTGGACTGATCATCGAACCGGTTAACCCAGTGGGTCACTAGTTCAACTGGTTGAACCAGTTTGGTCAAATTAGATCGGTTGACCCAGTTGACGGTTGATCCAGTCAAAACCGGCATGAATCGGTCACGAATTAAAAAAACTTCATATACTTCAAGAATAATTAAGTTACCAAAATAAGTAAACCAGCATGAGCATGGCATGAATCGGTCAAAATCGGATTGAACTAATCAAAAACTGAAATTTTCAAATTAGAATACCAAAATCCCGGTCTGATCTTGAACTGCCCGATTACACTGATTTTGTCGTTCTTTTTTCGGTTGAACTCATCATCCGAGCTAAACTTGAAACTGGACTAGTCAACTTGCCGATTCACAATTGAACCGATTGGACCGGTCGGTCCGGTCTGGTCTGACTTTTACACCATAGCCTTGGACCTACCCTGGGCTGAGCCTATATATATATATATTCCTTCCGTCCCTTAATAAGTGTCAATTTTCCTAACTACCTTTTCCCTTTTTATTTATCAATTTTACATTTCCAATAATTAAAATACCCATATTACCCTTATTCCTCTATTTTCCTTTTAAAATTCTCTTTTATTCCTCTATTTTCCTTAATAAGGGGTATACTTGTCCATACATAATTTTTTTACTCTATTTCCAAGACACATTGATATTGTAAAGTTAGTTTATTTGACACTTAAAAAGGGACGGAGGAAGTATATATATATATATATGAACGGAATAATCAGCCAAATAGCCTATAATACCAGAGCGGTCATAGATACAGAGTGTAATTTCTGAGAAGATTCACAATCAAGGTCAAGACGAAAAGGACCGAAGGAGAGTGGACAACAAATTATACAGGATTACCCCCCAACGGTTTGGACAGAAAAGGCGGGAAAACCATGCACAACAGCACCCGCCACGTGTCCTCTTCACCCTCTACGTGTATCTTCTGCATGCACTCACCCTTGCCTATTTTAAACTCTCTCATTTGCTCCCCCCTGATTTTATCCATCCAATACTTGAAGATGTGGAAGAAAAGAGGGTTTTTTGTGATCCTGATTTTGCAGTTTTTGCTGAATTGTCTTGTTTGTAGTTCAGGAGTGATAAGCTATGATCAGACGCCGAGTGGGTACGGCAGCGTGGGGCGGCTGGTGAAGAAGGAGGAGCGGTTTCCGGTGGTCTCCACGGAGTTCGGGGCGGTTTCTGCGGTGGACGTCGGAGATGGGACTGGAAGACATAACTTTCATCTTCAGTTCATCACTTTGGAACCCAATGCACTCTTTCTTCCGGTTCTTCTTCATTCTCAGATGGTCTTCTATGTTCAGACTGGTAACTAAATTCTTCATCCGTATACTCTCAATGTTGTTTCTTAATCATTATACATTTTGATTTTTGTTTGTGTTTGTGTTGGGTAATTTTAAGTGAATAAGATACGAGCTATGAATAATTAAGTACCAAGTAACACGGACTGTGTCAATCCCACATGTTGTCATTAGAAGTTTGAAATTAAGTTCTTAGAGTTTCTTTGGCACGAGTTTTATCCTTAAGACTTTGTACGATTGATATAAAAGTCTAAGGAGAGTAGGTGTGCCTGCGATTTTTCCGTTGTATCCAGTTTACCGGCTATATCCAGTTTACCCATCCATTGTTGTTCCTTTTTTTTTGTGGCTTGTTATTATAAGCAGCGTGCTAATTGCAAGAATGTGTATGTGTATGTGTATGTGGTGTATATGTGTGCGCTGGTATGTGTATGGATCTCTAAATAGGTAAGATTAAGCAAATTGAATACTGGGTGTTGTTACTATATTATACCAATACGAAACAATAGTTGGCTAGCTTGCAAAGTTTGGCCCGATATGAATAGTTGAGGTTTTCAGGTCCGAAATTAGAGATAGGGTCCAAACTTTTTAAGACTGGCCAATTTGATTGAAAATTTGGACAGAATGTTTCAAGTATTTCCACTATCCAAAGTAATTGTGAAAACTGATTTTAGGATGAAATTGAAATTGGGGTCCAAAATTTTGAGGTTGACTGATTTGATTGAAACAATGGTATCGTATTTCTATTATCCGAACCTAATTTTGGCCCAAGTTTTGCCTTTTAAGAATTGCACGACCTCGTCTGACCCAAAAGAAACTAGCTAATGATAATTAATTTGAGGTGAATATGATTTCTGCCAGAGGAGTTCTGAATTGTGTAGATAGTTCTGATCCAAAAGTATGTAGTATTTGTATACCTAATTAAACAAAAAAAAAAGGAACATGTATTGGGTGTTGTCATTAATTAGTATAATCCAAAATACTGGAATTTGTGGGAAAAAATGTAGTTAAAATGGGAAATTGGAATGCAGGGAGTGGGAGATTAAGTTGGGCAGATCCTGATAAAGGTGAACTGAAGACAGTAGAATTGCAGCGAGGCGATGTATACAGACTCAAGTCAGGCAGCCTTTTTTACGTACACAGCGGCCTACAATCTGACAGACCGAGGCTCAGAATCATTGCCATTTTCGTCGAAGAAGATGAACTCGAGGCTAGTACACACGTCAAGTTCTTGATGTTGAACAACCATACATACATATATGTTCAACTTAATTAGATTGTATTTCCTAGCTTTGATTAATTCAACCTTAATTGGGCTTAGTACTTATCATGTTGCAGTTTCAGGAGCCGTTTGTCGGGCCGTACTCTAGCATCAATGATCTCATTCGCGGGTTCGATACGAGGGTCCTTCAGTCTGCATTCCAGGTAAACTATAGCCCTTTCTTCTGTCGTCAAATTGCACTTTTGTTATTGTTGTCGTCGGGAACTGTGAGGCAAAAAAAAAAAAAAAAACTGGTTTATAATCTTCCGGCGGAACTTTGACATTAATCAATTGACCAAATTTTTAGGTATAATATTTCTCTTTTTATTTGTCTAAATCTGATTTTGATTTGAGTTTACCTTTGTCTGAACTGTTCAACCTCATTTGAAATGCAAAAAGTTGGGCAACTAACATCATTTTTTGACCGTTCTATCGACCTGGACCCAAACTTTTGCTAGCGTTGACCAAAGACCTTTGCCGTAAACTGTATTTAGCTACACTCTAATTTTAAGGGTTTTTGTAGTCTAGTATGGATGTATGGACACTATTGCACTCTATAATTTTCTTGTATGACAATGAACTCTATTCTTAGGGTGTTGGACTTTTAACATAACCATAAGCTAAATTCTATTGCATGATTGCCCAAAATACAGTATATTATTACATAAGAAAATTGTATACTGCGACATTGTTTAATATCCCAAAGTATAGTATATTAGCATCCTTGGCCAGAGTTGCACTCAATGCATTCCAATTTAATTACATTTTAGCTGTCTTTGTGCAAAGTACACTTTTTTTCCGATGATTCGATAATGTGCTATCGGTCAATTTTGTGACTGCAACCTGACTGGGTAAATGTGTTACCAACCAGCCAATTTTCTGACAGCCTAATTGTATCATCTGATCTCTGGAGGCTCATGTCAATGTAAATGTGGGTTTACTTTCAACTTTTCAAAGCTTCGAATACTCAAAAACTAAACCAAATGTCGGTAAATGTTGGTATGTCAGGTGCCCCAAGATGTGATAGAGGAACTAACAAGTGCAACAGACACACCAGCAATCGTGCACGCCGACACACAGCAGAAGAAGAAGAGGTTCTGGGAGAAAGACATTCAGTTCATCGAAACATTGCTTGGACTCAGAAATTACAACAGGGAAGCGACCCTGAACAAAAAGAAACATTCCAAGTCGAAAGCATTCAACTTCTTCAAAGGGGATCCCGATTTCCACAACTGTAATGGCTGGAGCAAAGTGGTAACCAAGCACGATTTGGACGCGTTGCATGGGTCACATATTGGTGTTTTTATGGTCAATCTTACCAAGGTTAGTTAGCTTTCACCCATCTATGGTTCCTACAAAGTCGTTCATGTCATGTTATTTGTGTCGAGATTGTGAAGAGATTCAGATGTATGCAGTCTTTCATACTAATAGACCAACTGAATTACCCACCTAAGATTTACCAGAATTTCGACATTGAAAATTTGGACACGATATTTTTTTCATTTTTAATGTTTGAACTTGATTTTTTGTCCTGTGAAAATTAGACTGAAAATTTGGGCACAATCTCTTATTTTTATTGTATTTTGACCCTTGTGTATGTCCATTAGAATTATCTGATTAGGTCAAGGTTAAAAAAAATTGGCTAATGATCATCAATTTTTTGTTCGAAATTTCATGTTGATCAATTGATGATATTATCTCATGGATCAATTTAATTCACCTGAACTGAATGTGAGATTGTTAGAGATTGTTATTTGGTTTTGAAACTTACATTATATATGTATGATTTGAATTTTAGGGGGCAATGATGGGTCCTCATTGGAACCCGATGGCAACTGAAGTATCGATAGTTTTAGAAGGAGAAGGCATGGTTGGGATAGTGTGTCCAAGCACATTGACAGACAAAGAATGCAAAAACTCAAGGTTTAGAGTGGAGGAAGGAGACGTGTTCACGGTACCGAGATTCCACCCGATGGCGCAAATGTCTTTCAACAACGGGTCGTTTGTGTTCATGGGATTCAGCACGACGACCAAAAAGAACCACCCCCAATTCCTAGCAGGAAAGGCTTCGGTCCTTCGGACCCTAGACAGGTTTGTCTTGGGTGCATCCTTCAATGTGTCGAATTCTACCATTGATCAGTTATTAGCCGCACAAGAAGAGTCTGTGATATTGGAGTGCACTTCGTGCGCTGAGGAGGAGGAGGTGTTGATGGAGAAGGAAATCGAAGAGCAAAGGCAGGAGGAGGAGGAACGAAGGAGGGAGGAAGAGGAGAGAAGAAGGCAAGAAGAGGAAGAGAAAAAAAGAGAGGAAGAAGAACAGAAGAGGAAAGAAGAAGAGAGAAGAAGGCGAGAGGAGGAAGAAGAGAGAAAAAGGCATGAAGAGGAAGAGAGAAAGAAGCGTGAAGAAGAGGAAGAGAAGAGAAGAGAGGAGGAAGAAGAGAGACGACGACAGGAGGAGGAAGAAAGGAAGCGTAAGGAAGAGGAAGAACGAAGGAAACAAGAGGAAGAGCAAAGAAGGCAAGAAGAGGAAGAAGCGAGAAGAAGAGAAGAACAAAGAAGGGAAGAGAAAGAAGAAGAAGAGGAACAAAGAAGGCGCCAAGCAGAAGAGGAGGAAGAACAAAGGAAGCAAGAAGAGGCGAGTCAAAGAGAACAAGAAGAGGAAGCAAGAAGAAGAGAGGAAGAACAAAGAAGGCAAGAGGAGGAGGAAGCAGCGAGGAGGCAAAGGGAACAGGAAGAAGAATGGAGACGGGAGCAAGAAGAGCAAAGGAGAGCGGAAGAAGAGAGAAGACGGCGAAGGGAGAAGGAAAGAGGAAGAGGAGAAGAGAGTGAGGAAGAAGCCGCAAGAAGAGAGGAACAAGAACGGATAGAATGGGAGAGACGACAAGAGGAAGAGGCAGAAAGAAGAAGAAGAGAGCATAAACACGAGCCCGAGCCTGAATTCGAATGGGAACTTGTCAAGATGGAGGACCAAAGCACCGAAGACGGCAATTTAGGTCATGTTGGCACAACTCGGAGGAGATCCTTGAATGCTTGAACATGAAGAAACCGAACCACCATTCAGAAAAACCCTCAGTGGCAAGCAAAGGAGATGGTGAAGCAAGGATAAGTTTGGAGATCGGCCTCGATCTTTTAATACTTTTATCATGGTTAAATTTTGGACTGTTTGGGAGTGTGTATGTGACTCTGTAGCAACTACTATGTAACTCCCTTGTTTGGTTTCCTTTTGGTTTAGGTGTAGATGTTGAGTCAGTTTCAACTTTCAAGGGTTTGATGGATTAGAGGACATGAACAATGTACAAATACAAGCATCGAGGTTTGTTTTTAGTAACACAAATATGCATGCAACAAAAATGAGCATCAATCTTTGTTTGTTTTTTTTTTTAATCATCTACACAACATAAAACACTTTGAAATCCACATTCATGCCAATTCACATTGCCTTTATCCATTTGGGGTAATCTTGATATGAGTGATAATATGATCAATCCGGGATACCATCTACTTTGATCTTTCACTTCAATTATTTTGTCAATTTTTTTAATGGTTTGAATTAATTATCGGCAATATTGTAAGTTAGTTTTCATCAAATCAATTCCAAATAAAAAATAGTACGCTGACTTTGCAAGTGTTGGCAATCTCCTATCATTTTGTATTGGTATTTATAGTGAGTATGATGTTTTCATCTAAAAGAGTAAAACCATGGCAATGCCCTCTAAACTCTAAAGAAAGGTGCGTTATTGAATTACAATCTAATATTTATTTTTTTCTTAAAAAAAGTGAAACTATTAACCATAGGAATTAGGAACATATTTACGCAATGCTAATGTAACACTTGTTTCATGTAATGTGGAGAAAGATTTGTTAGACCATCCCAATATAACACATGTTGTAAAAACGGGACTGGCCGGTCCGATCAGTTCAACCATGAATCGGCAAGTTGACCGATCCGGTTCTAAGTTTAACTCGGATGACTGGTTCAACCGGGGGAAAAGAAAACAAAACCGGGTGAACCTATTGACCCGAGGGATTCAAAGTCAGACCGGGATTTCGGTAATTTAATTTAAAAAATTACGACTTTTGGCTGATTCAATCCAATTTTGACTAATTCATGCCATGTTCATACCAGTATAATTCTTTTGGTAGCTTAATTATTCTTGAAGTATATGAAAAATTTTGAACTCATGACCGGTTACGCCAGTTTTGACCGGTTCAGCCGTGACTCGGATCAACCGATTCAATCCGACCAAACCGGTCCGACCAGTTCAACTATTGACCCACTATGTCAACTGTTCGGTGACTGATCCGGTTCTGACAACGTAAAATATTAACTAGTTTAAACACAAAGCCAATGAAGCACTGAAAAGTTGCGTGATATTGGGGTTGGAAGGTGCCTTTCCATTAAAAACCATCCTATTCTGTCACATATAGTATCTGAGTAACCAACTGTAACAGCTAAATTGGCAGAAGCTACCGTTCCTAATTTCTGTCATAGCACCTTACACAAGCTAAAACAAGCAACTGTCTGAATGAAATGGAATCAATCTAGGCTGTGACATAGGATACGACAACAGTGATGTCGTCCAGTTTTCCTCCGGAGTAACGGTATCCAGCCTCAAGGGCGGCCGCTGAGAACGGCGTTTGCCTTTGCCGATCCCGAGCTCTTTGTTGGGTAAGGGTAGCTATGTTACGGGCCGTTTCCTCCGGTGTCAATCCTGTTCGTTCCGCTTGGATCACTAGAGTTGAGATCTCTCGGTCGTATAGGTTGTCGAATAATCCATCTGTCCCGGCGACTATGACATCACCTGGAGCAACGGGAAATGTAAATACCTGCCAACATGAAGGAAATTAGACCTGGTAAAACTAATCCGGCCAACTCGGAAATGACCCGAGCTAGCACAACCCAAATGGGTCCAGCCCAAACCTGACCTGAATGACCAAATCGTCAAGTCTAAAGGAAATATCATCGGCTTTTAACAGGTATAGCCTTAGGGAACTCGAACAAACAACCGCACAAGCAGCAATAACAAGAAGTTACACGTCGGCCCTGCCGTATGGAATGATGCATATCAAGCACACGACAATAAATTGACCAAAAAAACTCACGGCGAGTCCTGCTTACGTGGACTATGGGGACAGCACAACATGAAGTGTAGATTGGAAATCTCGGCATCAAGAAAAGGATCTCATAAGAGTTAAAAATGGAGAGTAGGAGTTCATAAGAGTAAAGGAGGGTGAGAGTATGCGAGGGTTCATAAGGGTAAACTAATTACCCCTGCTTGGGAGAACAATTTGGAGAGTTCACAAAAGTAAAATGTTAATTGACATATTTA
Organism: Portulaca oleracea; assembly: GCA_029582165.1. Taxonomy (NCBI): domain Eukaryota; kingdom Viridiplantae; phylum Streptophyta; class Magnoliopsida; order Caryophyllales; family Portulacaceae; genus Portulaca; species Portulaca oleracea. The sequence goes on along the minus strand of CM055872.1, from coordinate 40,250,643 downwards.
TCCTTTCACATTATATGTAATTCAGTTAGGGTTAAGGGTATTATGGTCATTTCCCATTGTAGGTACATTATAACTTAATTGAACTCCTCCTTACACCCCAAATTGGGGTGTTAAAAAAATAAGGGGTAAGAGGGGTAAAGGGGTGTAAACCTCACTCCCTCTTACCCTCCCTTACCCTATCTCACTCTCTTCCCAAACGGGGGTAAGGAGGAATAAGGACCCTCCTTTACCCCTCCTAATCCCCCTTTACCCCTCTCCCAAGCAGGCCCTTAAGGGCTTTTGACCTTGGAGTACTAGTATAAACGGCTTTAGACTATGAGGTTCTAGGAAAAATTATGATTTGTTCAATTGTGTATTTATATCCATGGATGGTATACACAGTTATCCTTAGATGGTATATGTAATTATCCATGAATAGAAATATAATTAAGAATCTCATTGTGTCTCCTAAAATTTTATAGTCTAAATCCTTTCCTACGAAACTTCATGGTCAAAAGCCCAAGATTTAAGCAGCAGTGAAACATCCTGTGATGTAAACCCAAAGAAAAACGATATTTGGGCTATTACACTGATGGTCTTAGGCTGATAAGACATAACTAAACTAATGTAAACAACAGGTCAGAGTCACCTCTATTGTAAATTGTTAAGTAATCATCATACGCGGACATTACAAATAACACATGTAATGTTGAACTTTCAAGGTGAGATTATTCTCACATAATAGTGAATGGAATTGTGGAAAATATACAATTTTGCAGGGATTGTTCTATTATATCTCCTTTGCAGCTTGCTGACAAAGTAAATAATCACAAGGTTTCCAAATGCATTTCAAATTGTGAGTTAAGTGAAGAAATGATGGAAAGTTCGTGATCTCAAACTTACCTGACCGACACTGGGTGGATCACCTCCATTACCACTTGCGAGCTGATATGGGAAATTGAAACCGTACTGCTGTGCTGGTGACCTGAAGATTATTCTTCCATTTCTGATTACTGTAAATCCACTGTCTCCAAGGTTGATGGCATGGATCCCCTATCAAAAATAGTTATTCATTCAGTCGAATTCTATGAGGAATAGTTTCGCCTTTGCCAAATATGAAAGAACAGCCAATTCATCTATAGAAAATGGAAAGGATAGAAAGAAATGCATTATTCCGCATGTTGAGGCATAACCAAATTGATGAGAAATAGAAGGCACAAGAAAGCATAGGAAGAATGTCAAAATGAAGCCAAATTATCAATAAGGTAACCATATCCTAATACCAAAGTAGTTTATAACATACAAAAAGCCCAGCCCAAAAGTAACACTTCAAAAGGAGAGCCATTCCAAACATTTTTTAAGATGATCACACCCAAAAGCATATCAAATAAACCTTAAACTACCCTTATTTGGCTCAGCAGAGTCACACATGATTCATGAATTTAAGGAAATAAACAAATACTTCTCCAAACAATACAATAGGAACCAATAAATATACCTAATAGTATAGCCATTTCAGTTCCAGAACTCCAAAATTCTAACGGCATTTGATTGTCAATACAAGGAAAAAGTAGCAAGATAAGCACTTCTCATCATAAAAATTAGAAAGCTCTATGATCTCCCAAGAAAGAGTCATGTTTCTCAAGACTAGTAACAAAATTAAGAGGTTCGATCACCACGGAAGCCCCAGGATAAGAAAGGCGTCGGGAATGGGGAGTTTCTGCCCCCCCCCCCCCCCCCCACCCAAAAAGAAAAGAGAAAAGTAAAAAATTTCCATTTTTAGAAGAGTTATTTAGAGCAAAAGCACCAACCTGATCTGTAAGAGCAATTATGCAAGCTGTTGAGGAACCTATAACTTTGGTGTCTGCATGAGCTTTCTCTAACACTTTAGCCGGATCTACTAAACCCTTGGTGTCCTTTTGTAGTGCAGATACAGAATGCATCATAAGCTGTCGAGCATACTCCCCTGCATCAACACCAACATCTGCCCAGCCTCCAACACCATCTGCAACTCCAATAACACCTTTCTCTTCGCAAATGAAGTGCGCATCTTCTCCTCCCTTCTCTATTTTGTCAGGATGGGGCAGGTAACATGATCCCGAAAGAAGCTTCAAGCTTTTCTGAGGTACATGATTGCTTCAGATGACAAGAGAGAAACTCTAATAAGCATAGAGAAATTACTAAGTAATGCATACCATATTTCTAAATAACACCAGTGCTACACTAGAGGAGTAACCTATATATAAATGAAGAGTATTTTACTCAAATCCAAAGACTCTAAGAATAATTTCTCACTAGTGACATCAATTACTTGATTAATTGATTTAGCAAGAGATGTAGCTCAAATCAAATAGATATATACAGAAAAATGATATCTGGTTTTAAGCGGGCAAAGACAACACTTTCACTCAAGAACCAAGTCAACCAACTCCACGAAATTGCTCCCATCTTAGAGATCTATGTAAACGTCGGCTTACTGGTAAGAAATGTAAGTATGTAACAGCCCTGGGCCGACGGCAATATTTACAAAAAGTTACTCAGCAAAGTCTATCTCACTCACACACAAAATAATTTACTAAAAGTTACTCAGCGAAATCATACCTACTCGGAGAATCTGCAGGATTTTTTACCTGTTCGCTCCGTGCAGAAATGCAAAATGGAACATTGACATTAGCACCTTTAGATAGACTTGAGGAAGGTGATGTGTTTAGATTCCTCAAAGAAATCCCAAAAAATGGCCAAGAGTCCCGTGACCAATGCGACACATCTTGTCTGGCTTGATTTGCCAATCTGCATCTGGCAATAGCTTTTCGCCAACTGCGAATTCTCTTGTCACCGAAGAAAACAGAAGATGATTTCACAGCGTCTACTACACTCCCATGACCCAAGATTAAGCTATCCACACATACATCTCCCAAAACACCCTGGGACCCAGAAGCAGCCATGCCTGTCCTCTGAATGTGGCAACACAAGGATGAGACAGTTGACCTTTTAGGATAATCACTTATACCAAAATTATGACACTCAGCAGAAGCTCCTCTATACCTTAGTGCGCTACTTTTCTTGCAGAAAATCTGACTGTCACACCTCAAATTAGAAACCGAATTTGAGTACTGGATACCCCGAGCAATCACAGGTCTCCGGAAAGAAGAACTGTACACAATGTTCAGCTTTGAAAGAGAAACAAATAGCATCTTAGCCCATCATGTTTGAAAAACCCAGTTCGTTTGCTCTAGAAGAGAAATACCAGTAGCAAAATCTATAAATGCTATCAAGTCTCATCACTGCCAGCAACTTTACCCTAAAAAGTCAAGCAGCAATCCCTTGCTCAACAATTGCTACACAACACAAGATACCTGGGATCAAATTGTATGAATAAGCTCACAAAGTAATAAAGCCGCAAATATTTAAAGAAAATCCCAAAGTAAACACACCTTAAGCTAAAAAATGATAACTTCCGAAGGATAATGAAAATATAATTCAAAATTTAATCAATTAGCATAGCTATACGAATCTTCTTGCAATCTTCTGAGGCAAGCAATTCAAAGATAATCTAATTTGCTTTTAAATGAAACTTTTCAGCTGGAAATGTGAACATGAATTGAATTAATAGATTAGCATAGCTATATCATATATGAATCTTCATGCAATCTTCAGAGGCAAGCAATTCAAAGATAACCTACTTTTCATTTAAATGAAAAACTTCAGCTGGAAATGTGAACATGAATTAAATTAATCAATTAACGCAGCCATCTGAATCTCAAACCAATCAAATCCATAGGTTCTAGTGATAAGCAATTAAACGGGAAAAAAAAAACCCTCAAAATCAACACGACCTAAGGTAAAAAACTGAAATTGAATTTTCAGCAACAAACGTGAACATGAATGAATTAATCGATTAACACAGCGATTTGAATCTCAAAGCAATCATTCAAATCCATTGGTTCTAGTGATAAGCAATTTGAAAAGAAAAGACTCAAAATCAACACGAATTAAGCTAAAAATTAAAACTGGAGAAACAAAACTGAAAACAAAACTCAAATTGAACCGATTAACATATATAGTCATAGAAATCTTCCAAAATCAAACGAAATTCACAGCTGCAAACGACGAGCAACACAATGCGATAGAATTTGATGTTCAAAACTTACCGGAAATCGAATGTAGTTACATAGAATGATGTATTCCGGAAACAATCGACGGAAACCCTAATGGAGTGAATTGAAGGTGTGGAAAATTCAGAGCAGCTTGAAGCAGGGGGGGGGGGAAGGAACGGTAGAACAGAGAAGGCGGAATTATCGGATAATTTGAGTTTTTTCCGGATTTATCATTTGTGCGAGATTTGAGAATAAAATACCACCCACGTGTTGTTAGTGGGCCGCAGGCTTTCGATGAACCCTACAATGGACTATATCAATGGCCCGTCGATCAAATGGGCTTATGTGTCATTTCCATTATGGGCCAGTTCAAAAACTCCTGTAAGAAACTGATTGGTCAGTGTTTGCCGTTTGAATATCACCCAATTTTTTCATTTTTTTCCGTTAAAAATGACATTGAATTTCAAAAACTGTTCTTGCTGTCATTCAACTTTCAAAAAAAAAATCAAAAATATCACTGAATTTTCTAAAAAAGTCAAAAGTATTACTCAACTTTTCAAAAAAGTTAAAAATTAATATTGTTGCCTTCTATAGTATTTTTGACTTTTTGGTTTTTTGGAAAGTTGAGTGGAATTTTTGACTTTTTTGGGAAGTTGAGTAGCATTGATGACAACTTTCACATGATCAGTGACATTTTTTAATAAAATGGAAAGTTGAGTGACATTTTTGTATAAGTACTCGGTGTTTGGTAGAATTAGATAGTGTTTTCGGTAGTTTTCCATGAAAGACTTTCTCTAGCTCCCTTGAGGAAACTGTTTACTTATGTTGTGAGGAAAATAATGGGTGTCACGTTAAAACTTTCGTATATATTATGGAGAATCGAACATGAAAGAGTTTGTCAATTTTGAAAAGTTGGCTAACTTTCCCAAGAAACTTTCCAAACCAAACGCTCCCTTGAGAAAACTTTTTCTCAGAGAAAATTTGCACAGGAGGATTTGTACTACAAAAGTATTTTCTAGGGATGTACATTTCACAATGTTTGATTTTTTACATCCTAAAATCCTAAGAAAATATGTGGGAAATCTTTTATAGTGTTTGGAGGCAACTATAAATTTCATGGAAAAATTAATTTAAATGTTTGAACTACTATTGAAGTTATAAAAAAATGAAAGGAAATGAATCACTTTCAGGACACATTTTGGAAATTTTGTCACAATCAAACTTTTCAAACTATGCTGTAAAATATTTTCCCTTAGCCTTCAGCGAAAATTTTTCTCAAACTTCATTGTAAAATTGTGGGAGTGATGTAAATATTTTACCATCAATTTTAGACAACCAAACAAAGAGAAATTGGACACCTTAAGAAAATTGTCCAATTTTCTTAAGAAAATGTTAATATATTAAAATGCAACTCGCTAACACTATGCTAAATCAAAGAATTTAAGAGATTTGATCACTACTTAACTAACTCTAAATATGAAATTTATTATAAATCATAGATACCATTTCCAAAGAAGTAAAGAACAACATTCTAATTATAGTCACCAACAACTAAATTTATGTCTCCTTTAATGTGATGTGTCCATGAGACAAAACTATATATATATATATATATATATATATCATATTTGAAATAATGAAGAATAAACTAATTATGCCATCAAAATAAATAAATAAATAAATAAACTAATTAAAACGAGATTTTCTACAATGGAGTACCTACCTACATCCTTAATGTATTTGGATAATAAAGGGTAAATTTATATAATTTAGTGGCATGATACTCACAATTATAAACAATTATAATAAAAAGAAACATTCTATCAATTAACACTTTTTTGTGATGCTACAAATATACTCAATATTTTCTTGAACAACTAAAACCCAATTCATATTATTTTGTCACATATTTTTTTTCACAATTATTAGAGTTGATTTGAGGCATTTGAGGTTAGAGAAAGATATGGTCATTTGGAGGGCTAGGATCAAGATAATAAGGTGAGAGGTCTAGTACGTAGGGTATTGTATTGTGCTTTGTTCTAAATTTTGTTATTGTGTGCTTTCGTGTTGACAGTGTTGCATTATAACGTTTAACCCACCCTCAAGCACATAGAATGCATAGGTATGCATCTCTTTAGTACTGCTACTTGTTTTTTCAAGAATTGGTTCTCAAAAGTTTTCCTTTTGGGCCTTTTTGTACCTTGTTTGGTTTTCAGGGAAAATTGTCTATATCTGACTCCTCTGTACCAAAAAGTCTATATGCACAGAAATTGTGCCACCAATATATGTACAGACGTCAACAATTTACCCTTTTCTTTCAAAAATATTAACTGCAAAGTTGCAATAATTTAGTTAAAGAAAAACAGAATTACGACGCAGAAAAACATGCCAAATCTATTAGTGTATTTCATATTAGGATAATTGGATTCTAATAATCCCTACTTTCACCAATTGGACCATGGTGGACCATACTTTCACTTAGTATTCTGGTGGTCAAAAAAAAAAGGATTGTAGTGGGATATTTTCAAGGGAATCATAGATTTTGTGTTGCATTTGATTCAAAACTTAGTATAATACTTTACAATGATTTTTAATGAATTTACAACGTTTCTCCCAATTTTTTCTTTTTTTTTACTATTTTTTACGATTTTTTCACTTTTATTATTTTTAAAAATCATAATAATTATTCGGAGTCTCAAAAAAATAATTTAAAAAATGTTTTAGAAACTACAATTCATTAACTTTCTAGGGGGCAGGAACGAAAAAAACAAAAACAATATAGTGTAGGAATGAAAAAAAATAAGAAGAATGTGGAGGTGGATTTGGTACCACTACAATCCAATTTTTTAATTTTTTTTTTGGGACCACCAGAATATAAAGTGAAAGTACGGTCTACCATTGTCCAATTGGTGAAAGTAGGGATTATTAGAATCCAATTATCCTTCATATTATGTGTAAATGAGAATTTTTGTGCATAAATATCACAACACAAAAGAAGAGGTAGAAGAGGAAGTAATGTGAAAATTAAGAGAATTTGCTCCTGCAATGCTTGTATTGCTGGTGCTGAAATCCACTTCAACAAGCCCAATTGTATAGTGTAAAGATGGAGCAAAGGAAACAAGTGAGAAAAGGGCCAAGAGGGACAATTTGGAGTTTGAATTGCTGGTGCTGAAATCCACTTTAACAGAGGTGGTAGAAACAAGAAGCATGGCTACCTGACAGAGACAGTTAGAGCACCCGCAACAGTGAGTTTGGATTTGGTTAATTGAGTGACGTGGAATCTATGGACCCCTATCAAGAAAGTTAAAATTTAACATTTTATTTAGTTAGCTTTCCCATGATGAGCATGGATTTTACTCATATTAATTAAAAAAATAAATGAGTCCTACTTAATATTATAATTAATTCGTTTATAATATTGATAAAAAATGAGGTGGAGAAGAGAGAGAAAAAAATATGATTAAAATATTAGTGTGTTAAACTCGCTTTCAAACTCGTCTCGGGAAACGAGCCTCATTTTCACCACTGAAATGTCTTACGGAACCTCATTCCGTTATCATTTCATGTCACGTCAGCAGTGAGTCAAATTGAAACTCACCATTGCAGATGACCTTACAATCTACCTTCATTTTTCTTATTTTAAACTAAGTTATTCAAATTCATAAAATGGGGGTAAAAATTTTGATGTGTGGTAAATTTTAGGTGCATTATTTAAACTGATAATTCCTCAAATAGTGTCGAATTATTAATCGAGTAAATTTCATATTGAATAATTATTATATATCTTTTTTTTTTTTTGCAAGGAAGACGTTGGATGTTATACACTTAACGTGTCTAATTGGACACAAATATTAAATGTACATTAAACATACTTGCTCCAGTCCAAAATTATAGTCTACAATGAAGGTGAGAGCTATATTTTGTGCAACATAAGCAAAACTCTTCAAGTTAAAATGAAATCTAGTTTTGGGATAGATACAATATGCATGCTTTTATTTGGGTAACAGTACAATCCTAACTACTAGACTAAAACATCGTCCATTATTGTACTGCCTCATGTGATAATTAAGGGTGCGTTTGGTTTATTCCTAGAAAAATGTTTTCTAGCAAATTTTTCTCCAGAAAAGTTTTGTCTAGAAAAGTTTTTATTGAGGTGATAAAAAAAAAAGTTTTTATTGAGAAAATATTACATAGTATTTTGTTAACATGGAAAAGTTTGTTGGAAAATTTATTTAAAATGTCCAAATTATCCTTATATAATATATATTGATTTATAAAATATTTTTCAAGGGTATTTTGGGAAGTTAAGTTATAAACAATTCTATTTTCCACGGGAAACAAACTATCCCAAGTTATCCATGGGAAACTTTTTCTCATCTACCTTGGGAAAATAGTGGGACCCACTCTAAAATTTTCTCATACTTATTTTGCAACCTAACAAATTAAGTTTGGTCAATTTGAGAAAATTGACATACTTTCTAGGTAAACAATTGCAACCAAACACAACAGGAGGTAAAAATCATCCCATATTAATCACACATTTTTCTTTTTGTTTTCTTTTTTGGGACAAAGCATGTTCTATCTTTAGATCAACAATATAAATAAAATTCCACTCAAATATATATAAACTACTACAGTATGATATTAATGCTATGATGAAAGAAGATTGAATTTTCTCATCAAGGAAAGATTTTCATCATATGCATTGCTGGAAATCCTCAGGGCATCATAAAGCTAACCTTCATTAATCCATCACCTACCCAAGACATAGCCATAATTATACGGCTAAAAAGCTTCATTGACCCGTCACCCAACCAAGCCCTAACCAAATCCTAAAAAATAGGGTATAAATAAAGGAAAATCGGGTCATAATAATCTCGACTTTTAGCTTTTATATGCCAATAATCCCGGCTCTATTTTTGGATTCTGGTGGTCCAAAATGAATAATAAAATTATATTCTGGTGGGACGGTAACGAGTAGTCAAGTAGTGGTGACTCGATGGTGTATCGGTGAGAGTGTGTTTGACCAAAAATTATTATTTTAGTTGTATTTTAGTGGTCTCATTTAAATTAATATTGTACGTATTCTAGTAGTCTCTCATTGACATATTTATTGTGTTCTGGTGGTCTCATTTCGTAGTGAATTATGTTATGGTGGTCCTAATTCTTGATCAAACTCATTGTCCCCGGTACACGTTAACAAACCACCAAGTCATCAACACTTGACTCGGTGACGTCCTACCAGAATACAATTTTATTTATTTATTTTTTGGACCACTAGAATCCAAAAACAAATTAGAAATTATTGGCATATATATAAAAACTGAAAATAGGGATTATTATAATCTAATTTTTCATAAATAAAAATTTTCACCAAATTACCTCTTTAGAAAACAAACTATAATGCTTATTATAATCCAATTTGATGTGGCACTGTTTCATTGTGCTTTAAGGGCACTGTGCTCATCTTTGGTTAATTAAATATGGGCTGTTTGCCCCAATTATCAAAAAAAATAAACTATTATTTAGGATATGTTATTTCAATTTATGATCAGTGATTTAATTGTTGGTCAGTGTTGATCAACGTTGATCAATGCTTATTATTAATGTGTTAGGGTGTATTGATCGATGTACAATATATGAACAATGTTTATCAATGATAAATAATGTTGATAAGCACTAGTGATGAATGCCAATGATAAGAATTAAGGACTTATTATAAATTGAAAAGAACAAATGTCAAACGTAACATCAACTATAAATAACTAATTATTAAACGATCAATAATAAACCATTAATACAAACAATCGATGTTGGCCTTAGATAAATCCGTAGGTGTGACTATTTAACAATCTAGTAACCCTTTCAAGTTCTCATTATTGTAGTTAAACTCTAGCAATTTTCTTACTAAATTGTATACTCAAAATACCTTTTTGGAGCCAATTATTCAAATTTAGAATTCTCATTGTATACTCAAAATACCTTTTTAGAGTTCAATATGAACAAGATAACCTTTTTTTGGTTGGGTGCTATTATGGTTTAAAGTAGGGAAATAAAGATATCTTCTTACTAAACCTCAAATAATGTACAATAACAGTGTAATTATTAAAGAGTTTAGGTTTGTAAAAGAAACTAAAATTTCTTTTCTTATTACAAAGTACAAGTTATTCGTTTAAGTTAATGCAATAATAGTTTGAAAAAGAAAAACTAGAGTAAATTGAATTATAGGGATTGAGATAATAGTAAATCGAATTTTAAAATTATATTACAGTAAGTTGAATTATCAAACCTTTGAATTTCAGTATCACCACCAGATTTTCAATTAAATATACTATAGTTTGGATTACTACGATCCAATATATGATAGTGTAGAATACTATAAACTAATATATGATAGTTTGGACTACTACTATCCAATATGTTAAAATTTTTTATTACTATAATATAAGTTTCACGTAAGAAAATGATCCTCCTTTGGTGCCACGTAGGAATATCTGGTGGTGATGCACTAAAATCCGAGGATTCAATAGCTCAGTTTATTGTGATATAATTTTAAAGTTTGGCATACCATTATCTCAACTTCTATAATTATCCAATTTTCTTAAAGTAAAAGTGATACCACAAGGAAACTACTACCTTTGAAGCACACTCCAACAATCCGCCACCTTATTCAAAGGTAACAATAATGAAGGGAAGAAATAATATTCTTGGTAAAGGAAGAAGAATATATTCATGTTTTTTCTAAACTTAGACTAGTATCTTGTGTTCACAAATATGTCTCACATTTGTTTAAAGGGAATGTCTTGCACTTAAAAACCCTTTGCAAAGATCATATTGGGCACACTCATCTTCCTCATAAGTGAAGTTCTTTGCGACAAATGCATTGATGCATCTAAGCCCCTGCGTCTGTGCCTGGCCGATTTTTGTGAGCGCTCTAGAGATTTCTACAAAATAATACTCTCATAGGGGGCGGGTTGCAACTCAATTGTACATAGGTGAATTCCATCAAATGTGTACTATCACACACCACCCTTATAGGCTATAAACTCATTAAAAAGTAAAAACACCAAAGTTCAACCTTTCTCACATTTGATAACAATGAAAAACACTACATTTTATTAGCAAAATGGGATGGTACAATAGACTTCGAGTTACTTTATGACTTTGTTTGTCCCATTAAATTTAATTATAATTCCATTTAGGTATCCATCACAGTTGGTTCACTCGATGGATTCAAGTGGCATTCCTTGTCTTGGCGGTAACACCACAATTTTATAAAGGTCTTTTGTAAATGGATCTTTTGAATTCCCTATAAAGTATACATAGTTGGGTGATATCACGTTATCTCTGCTAGAATAATTCATGTGAATAGTTCCAAAAAATATGTTTTGATGATGACACTCGAATTTACCATGATGCTTTGATGTGTTGAATTGTTTTATTCAAATCGGTGAATTGTAGGTGTATGCATGAGCTATTGTATTGACGATGAAAACTATGAGGAAGACCGTGCATGAGAGTGTTGTGACGAATAAATTGAAGGAATGCATGCATACAGTGTATTAGTATGCAAACAGAGATTGTTGAAGTGAATGAACATGATCAGTAATATGTATCATAGTAATCCTTGACTCTTAGCAAAGTGATCATAACAAATGAGCTTATTCTTAAGTGAAGAAACTAATGAAGATATGAGAAGTTTCTACTATTAAGAACTAAGAAGATCAACCACTTGAAAGTTAGAATATTAAGAAGATGCAAGTCTAGGAATGACTTGTAGAATAAAGACAAAGAAAACATTGAAAGATGACTTATTTGAGTTTAGTTAGTTGCTATTGTGAAAGAAAAATCACTACTTTACAAGCACTACACTCGTACAAAGGTATCTCAATTTGATTGATCTTAAGTAGGTACAACTAAAGAAATACTTGCTAGGAGCTATGTAATAAATGCAAGTTCAAAAACATGTTCCAAAGTTGATGGTTATAAAAATCAGAAGTAATGAAAATATAAGACTAATTTGTATTTGGACAGGGTAACTTTCCTAATATATAAAGGAGATTATATTGAAGATTAGGAGAGAAAAAATTATATGGTTATCAAGGTAATGGAGACGCGACTTCATATTCTAAATCAACTTAAATATTTTTTTAATCTTTAAGCTTTAGGTTGGTAGGACTGATTATATAAAGGGTTCATTGCTTTGATTCAAATCACGATCCAAGAACTTTAGGATACACTTAGAAGATATCTAAGGGAGTTCAAATAGGAGATATCTAAGAGGGTTCATTACTTGTGTAAGATTTTGTTCTAATTTTGGTAATTTTGTGTTTTATTTTGTTTATGTTAGAGTTTTTTTTATGATTTTGCGCTTGTATGCTTGTGATAGTTTACTTTGATTTTGGTAAGCCTAATCTATAACTTAGAAGTTTTCTTGTGTGGTCATAGGATATATAGGACAATTAAGATAACAAAAAGTTAGAAAGCATCAAAACATTAAAATTAAAATTTTGAAAAACTCAAGCATGTCAAGACATTGCATGAATACTTGCTGAATTCATGAATAATGATGTTGAAGAAGGAACTGAAATTTGAGAAATCAAGACATGTCAATGGTGAACTGGTAATGTTTTTTATATGATCTGATCACAACAAAACTGATATAAGATTTACATTGAATTGTGTGTGCATGATTGATTTGCCCATTAGTTTGCTATCATAAAAATGGCATAATTGGATGGAACAACTCGCCTGAATGTTTTCTTCTTCTTTTTTCGAAATCAAACCTAACGATTTCATTAATAGCAAGTCATATGGCACTTACAATGAAAATCGTGATTGAACAATTGTAGATCAAAATATATGTTTGATGAATGTTTTCAAAATATATATTTGATGATAACACTGCAATGTATTATAATGCTTTGATGAGTTAAAGTATTTCATTCATATTGAACTATTGCATTGATGATGACAATTTTGAGTAAGACCATGCATGAGAATGTACGTTGTGATTAATGAAAGGGATGAATGAATGCATATATATTTTTTGAGTTTAACAAAATTACAATTGTTAATTAAATGCAAGAATTAAACTCAGTTACTTAAATCTTTTTAAGGAAGCAATTCTCACATGGTCTAGTTTAGCATGGATCATGAAACATACTCAACAATGTAATTGGAACAAATGCTCTCTTATTATCAATAGCAACCATTGTTATTAAAATCTCGATCCGAATCAACGATTCTACAAGTTTACACTTCAAAAACCTTTCATCAATCCAACTCTTATTATGATCTTAAAGTAGTTAGGATCTTACGATCCTAGTTTAAACTAAATCTTATGTGTTAGAATCGCAATACGATCCTACGATTTGATCATCGATCCTACATCAGTTAATAATGTTTGTGTACATTATCATCTTTAAAATTTTGTCATAACAATATGAATTTTTTGTTTATGTTATGCAATGAATATACAATTTAATGTATTGCTTTATTACTTGTGAACATTTGTTAAGATTTTAACTATTATTGAACGTTTTTTGATATTTTCCTAATGTATTATAATATTACGATCCTCGGTCTGATTCTACAATTCCGATCCTAACTATGCTCATCGATCTTGACTAGAATATTGATTCTAACAACCTTGATAGCAACATGCAATATAGAACATCCACCATTACTAAATCCTTCCCACACAAACAAACTAACCTTAGAGAGAATATGAACCGTACCGGGTTCGGGTTTAGGTCCGAGCTACCAAAATCGGGCTCGTGGAATATGGCAAGAAGGAAGAAATCTCGACCCAACATTTCTACACTAAACCCGCTCATCCGGTCAAGTTCAAGAACCGATACACCTTTTCAAGGGGTGGATTGATGAGTATCGGGTTGTCGTGGTTAAGGCGATTCGTCCGACGTTGGGGATTGGAGAGGCTCAGGATTTCCCTCACCAACCCTATCGGCCTCAGGGTTGTACCGGGCCATCTCAAGACAAGAAACATTGAAGGATCGGGGCCCGGAATTGACCATGGAAACTTGGAAGTCACGGAGGGGCTAGCGCCAGCAAGCAGCGGCACATCGCGCCCGAGCCAGCAACGTCGCGCCCGAGGCCAGCTGCTGCACAGGGCGTCGCGCCCGCCACTAATAGGGTCGCGCCCGCGACCCTCGCTTTGGCCCAACCAGGGATGGCGGACAGACGACTGACTCGCCCGAGTCAATTTTGGGGCGCCCGAGTCATCCTTCTGCGACGGACGCGCTGTTTCGTATTTTTGTTCTGTTTTTAACCTAATTTCTAGTTTAGTATAAATACCATGTTTAGCACCCTTTTCTAGGAGATTAAGATTATGATATTGAATGAATTGCTAAGGCATCGTTAGGGTTTGCTCCATTTTCTCTCAAAATCTAGATTACTTTATCCAATCTATTGGTGGTGTTTCTAGTCATTCCTTTATTGATCATTTGGTGGAATTCTCCTTTAGGATGGTCATGGTGGGGTGTTAGGCTTTGGTGGTGGATTCTCCTTTATCCAAGGTCATATCCAATCCCTTTGGTGTGCAAGCATTATATTAGTTGATTTTGATTATTATGCAAGTTTTTGGTTATTATTATGATGATTCAAGCATGGGTGTTTGAGAGTTGCTTCATTCTCACTCTATTCTATTGATTATGGATGCTCAAGTGGTCTTCTCTCATCTTCTTTTCAAGAACTACTCAAGCTAAGTTTATTATTCAATCCACCGCGCATCGGGAGCCGCTCCAGAATATTTACCCCAAAGTTAAGAACAATCCTTATACCGGCCTTGTTCAAAAGTTCAGCAGATATGAAGTGCCTACGAACTTCTAGAACATACAACATATTTTGCCAAGACTTTTACACAATTTTATTCAAAGACATATTTCCTCGATCTTCCGAAGAGAGGGGAAGAATCGGCGTCAAGCATATAACGCATTTACCTTCAAGTATCAAAAGTTAAATAGACATAAGCTACTCGGCCTTTCTTATTTGTCAAATTACGTAATTTACTTATCTATTTTTATTTCTCAAATTACTTAAACTTGTATAAATCTAACAACTATTATACATATTGTACCCTCAATAAATCAAGTTTTGATTCCATTCTGAGAATACTTTTGAGGGTAACATTAGCAGAGCACAAACTATTTATCTCACTCTTTACTTTCATCAATTTTGATAAATTAATAATGTTGACAAATAACTACAAAGAGTTTACTACGTACCTTTGAAGCACACTCCAGCAGGTTAAGAATTCTTAGAACAAAAATGATAAATGTCTTGGGCAACACACATATTAAGTATTTTTATCTATATTTTTTAAAATCTACAAAAAGACGTCTAAAATATCCGAACGACTGAGGTTCATTCATTAGGGTGTCAATTTTAATTGTTGGCGTAATCAATGCATTCCAAGCTTCTTATAATTGGTAATTGATAGTATCTGTCAAAAAATTAAGGTTAAAAATAATAATAAGTATTAATTTTATATGGAGCAAAAGTGTCTTGCCGCAACACATATATTAATATCATTACCCTTCTTAGAAAAGGGTAATGTTGAATTGCAGTAGAAACAAATTTGTATTTCATATAATTGACTTGTTATTGACTCACAAAATCATAAACACCTAGATTGAGTTTTTTTTTCTTTAATGAAATTCTAACTCGATTTTCTTAGAAAATACTCTCGCCTTCTTGATTTATATATCATTTTAACTAACTTTCTTTTTTCTCATAATATTTGTCACTTTACAACCACAATAACAAATTAATGAATAATTTATCAAATTAACCCTATGAATTACTTTTTTCTTTCATTTTTATTTTTTTATTCACCATTTTCTCATTTATTCACCATTTTATTCAACATTTCCACATTGTCATAGAAGTAAATTAATATAAAGTGGATTTTTTTATTTTATAAATTACTAGGCCTCAACCCGTGCGATGCAGAGAGTGAATTTTTACATATATTATTATTATTATTATTCCAAAATAATTACTGATATTTAGACCAAAATAATTTAATTCAGCATTTATCAATTTTTTGATTGGTCGAAATTCCTACAATTAATCTCCTTTTTTCCATTTAATGGGACCCACAAACTTTACTATTAATATTATATAGATTATTATTATTATTATTATTATTATTATTATTATTATTCCAAAATAATTACTAATATTTGAACCAAAATAATTTAATTCGATATTTCTCAACTTTTTGATATGTCGAAATCCCTATAATTAATCTTCATTCTCCAATTGATAATATTATATAGATTAGTGTCTTCCTGTGAATGTAGATGCATAACTGGTTAATATTTGGGAAAAAGTTGTAATGATTAATAGATGTATTGTATTTATATGTTTTTGAAAAGTCATGAATGTAATAGACACATTTTAAGTGTTTTGCCATATCATTAAAACTATATTATTAAGTTTTAAATTGAAATAAAATGATATGATTGAATGTTATAACTATAATATTATATATAAATTGTGTAAAGTTCTATTTTTACATTTTCAAAGAACGCCTAAAATAAGATTAATGAATGGGGTTGATTTGTAAAGTATAATTTGTACTTATTGACTTAGCGAGCATAGCCAAACTTCTTATAATTGATAATTAATACTTACAAAAAAAAAAATTGGTGTAAAAAATCTCTAAAAATACTAATTTGAAAAAGAGTAAAACACTAAGGCCTTGTTCTTTCGTTGGGTTAAACCTAACTAACTTAACTTAATTTAACTTATCCTTACCTAACCTAACATAACCCAACTCCCTAAAAAACACCTAAACCAAAAATAAAATTTTAATAAAAAGAAATTTTAATAATATTATTTTAATCTCAAATCAACTCACTCTTTCCAACACTTATATTTTAATCTCAAATCTCAAACCAGCAACTAGCTTATCTCAAATATATCATATCCTCTCCTATTTATACCTATCCTAAGACCCTGTCTTTTGGATTAGTTACAAACAGTTTTGGATGAATAGGTTTGGATTGGTTTGGATATGTGTGAATAAGTTATGATTCTTTTTTGGGGAATTATATTTTTAAAGAATATTTTTTTGGGGGAATTGTGTAAGATTTGGATAAGTTTGGATAGGTTTGGACTGGATTGAATAGATTAATATAACCTATGCAAAGAATAGGACCAACTTAACTTAAACATAACTTAATAAAAGAACAGGACCTCTACAAATATCTTGGACCCAGATTCCTATCATCGGCCATATCCAGTTTTATATAAAGGTTTGCATAAATAAAAAATATTGATATAACTGTTTATATTTAATTATTTTTTAAAAAAAATTAAAAAAAGGAGCAAGAGACAAATATAATAAATAGAATAGGACAAAAGACATTGAGTCGTCATTAAACAGTAAATGACGTTGCTTAAGCTAATTAGACAAAGTGAAAAGCAAATTAAATAAACGTTGATTCATGAATCTTGAATAATATTCATTGTTTGTTCATGCTAATTACTCTCTCACACTTGAATTAAACAAGTGTTAGAGTATATACTAACACCAAATAATTAAGGAGGTGGGCACCCAACGTAATTCAATCAAAGTGAGAAAACGACAAGAATCGATGCCGTAAATGCATTGAGCTTTGATATTTGCACTTCAATTATTCAAACATTGAGGCTCTTCATGTTGTGTGATACGTAGTATATTTGGATCCGAGCCCCCTTTTTTTCCATTTTCTTGGTTTCAAATTGTACTAGATTTGTGTCTCAATAGTCGTATTGAAAGTTTAAATTTTTAGTAAATCGATTTATTGTTTTTTTCGATAGTTAATAGCTTTGTGGCTAAAAGTTCAAAAAGTACAGCATTCAGCATACAATACAGCAACACAACCACTACCATAAGAAAAAGGTTACAACCAAACAGCTAAATAAGATAATACCCAAGGACATTAGCATGCACCACGCCAAACAACCCATTACATCGCAAAAGCAAGATCAATGAATTTAGCTTCTTGGGTCATCAAGGACTCTCACACCAATAGCGTCGCCAATAATCGTCTTCCTTCGTTCAATGTCATCAAGACTGTCATTTTCCGACAAATTCGCGCACTCATTCATCCTAACTTTCTGTCCGCCCTTTTGTCCACGAGCAACTCTACAAGTTGCGTTTCTGACAAGTTGCCACTTAGATTTCATTAACATATTCAATTTTCTCTTACTTCTGCCTTTACCCTTCGAAGCTTCAAGGATAGATTCTTTTATATTAGCAATTATGTCATGCTCAGCCACACCACCAAAGGAATCAAACGGGTTGCTATGAGTCCGATCACTGTCAGAGTCGACCTCCGGATTCGAAGAGGTCGACCGATTGATTTTGGAACCACTCAAGAGAGCATCTTTATAAGATAACCTTCTTGCAAGCTTTTTGCTCTCCAAACCAGCATTGATAAGGTCCGTGATGGTTTTGCTGGAAACATCCACAGATCCATCACAATCAGGAACTTCAAGAGAGTCGGGTACAACCGTGTCTTCTTTCCCAAAGTTCCTAAACTCATTGTTAGCCACACAAGGGAACGAGGCGCGCAAACCATTCGAAATAAGAGCACCACCTATATTCTTCTTTGGGATCCACTTTTGGCTAACTTTTGCAGTAAATCGATTTATTGTATTTACCATTTGATATTAAGTATGGAAAGTCTGGTTTATAATGTTGGATTTGTGTGACTTATTGGATCCGTGAGGTCCAGATTAAGGGAGGAAGAGTAGGCCACCACCATAGGACGCTAACAGCGCCCTTACAGAAGGTAAAACCATGGAGTCGTTGCCAGCAGGTCGAAAACAGCGCTACCAGCGCCTCTTGTACGGAGTCGAGAACCAGGCGATGGTCCCTCCCCTTTGGGCGCTACCAGCGAGTAGCACAAAAGCTACCAAACAGAAGACGCGGCTAGCGCCCTTAAGGCGCTGCTAGCGTCTCAGGCCTTGTTATCGTCTACGGCGGAATCCCCTTTTTGTTATTTAAGTTATTTATTGTTTAACCTAGTTTCCGTCCCTCTCCACTAGTATATATATGGTACCTATATATTTTCTCTCTCTCGATAAGGTACCATATATGTAAGGATCGAAGTCATTTATGTCGTGATTTTTGGATCTAAGCCTTTTTTTTTTTTTGTCATGGGTATTCTATTGTTTTTGCATCCCTAACAATTTGATAATTTCAATTTTACATGTTTCTTCGTAGCAGGGTTTGGTTTAGAATGTGTGCCCCTTTTTTAGTTTACCTATGAATCGTAGGTACTACTATTTAATGGTAGGAGGTGGGGATGTGTAATTTGACTAAATTGCACGTAGTAGTATATCAATCTTGGTTTCACCCCCCCGGATTCACTATTTTAATGTTTCATCCCTCTTTCCATGAACTTTCTATTCACATTTCTTCATTTACTTTCTACTTTCAAACTCCATATTTTAAAGAATAAATAAATATGTGTAGTTAGGAAAGTGAGGTCGATGCCTCATCTTAAATAAAAGGAATAATAGAAGAATCGAAAATGATAAATATTTTGACACAAGATGGCTCTTAACCATATTGTATTTTTTCTAAATCACTAATAAAGTGAAATGTAAGTGTATTAAATCATTCTAAAGGTACGTTTCATTATTTTTAGGGTTACTACAACTTATAAACAATTTAAAAATAATTATTTATTTATATTTATTTCATAAATATAAAACTATGTATAAAATGTGGATTTCTACTATGATTGATAAAATTAGGCTATAATTATATTTTTTCACCTAGATAATAAATATTATATTATTATAATTGATAAATATATATAATTATTAAAGAAAATATTAATAAAGGTTACAAAAATATAAAATATGAACAATTCAAGATGGTTAAGAACCATCTTGCGTCAAAATGGTTATCATGGTTCAGAATAGAATATAGAAATTATTATTGTCTATCAATGGAATATTCACTTACAACCTATTACTTATAACTAAATAATCCGTAGCTAGATCTTTCAAGAAGTATAATCTTTTAAAAAAATTGTCAATAATTATTATAAAATTCATTATAAATCTATCAATAGATTCAAATTCATTCTTAATAGATTCTATAGGTGACAAATTAACTTTGTTTGAGTTTTATAGAGCAGAATTAGCGCCAACAAAAATTCAAGTTGATAAATTCGGTCAATGTCAAAATTTGGGTAAGAAATTCATGTTTGGACCCGGTTTTATTTTGGATCGGACAATTTGGACTAAGCTAAAATCCGGTTCGGACAATAGAAAAAAGAAAAATTTTATGTTTAAATATTTGGTCAACATCAAAATTCGGACGAAAAACTCATGTCAAGCCCTAGTTTTGTTTTCGAGTCGGACAATTCAAGTATTTTGTATCGAACAAAATTTTGTCAGCTCTAGGCAGAATTTGCCACCAATCGATATAGGTACACTGCTTTCGCAAAATCTTATACACTAACAAGCATTTACAATGCATCGTAATATAAAATTTGACTTGTTCTTTGGATTGGTTAAAATCAAGTTTAGATAGATTGGATTAGAAAAGTTATGATGTTTTTTTGAGAAAATGTACTTTTAGAGAGGATATTTTTTTGGAGAATTGTGTAATATTTGGATTCGAATGGACTGGATTGGATTGAATTGGTTAGAGATACAAATCAAAAAAACGCTTCTTTTGACCAAGATTTTCCAAAGGAAGGACAAAGTCAAATGGTCCATGGTTGTTTTGTTCTTTCTTGCCCTATAGTTTGAACGAATGTGATACTATCAAACCATAAGGTAAGAAGTAAGAAGAAATAGCAACCTCTGGATGGAGTATTTGCCTCTTTATATAGTCACCCGACTTTGACAGCTCACTAGTATGTGAATGTGAGATGCCATCCAAACTATGCTCTTTCTAATGCCTCATCAAATAGGTCAACATTTTCTTCATACATAAGTATACCACATATAGATACAACTAGAGAAGAAGAGGAGATCCATTAACCATCATACTAGATAGAATGTCAATAAATGTAGCTTTTACTCCTCAACTTTACTAAAAAATAAAATTTAAAAAAAAAAAAAACACCCCCCATTTACACATTTTAGAGGGGGTGAACAAGGGTTTCTACAGTTTCTACTTATAACTCTACTACCTAGTAATAAGTAATCGAATTACAACATACTTGCTACATATTTATAGCCCCTTTTTCTTTTTCTTTTTTTTTTTCCTTTTTTTTTTCTTTTTGATGATTGTCAAAGGCAGCTGAATTGTCAAAAAAGCCAACTGCCTCTGGCTTCTTTTCTTCTGCTTCTTACAAGCATGGACTGCCATACATACAGGTAGAAAGACTACATTGGCATCTCCCGGTACAACCCTTATTAGCTCCTTCCAAGGTCTTTACCGGCGAATTCCCCCGGACCAAACTTACCTCCTGCAGGCCCTACGTCGAGGCCACCACCGCCGACCGACTTCATCAATGCGGAAAACCCCACATTCGGAGACCCTCCTCCGGCGGCCATCCCTAAACCTAGAAAATCGAGGGTTGGGAGCTTTGGGCCAAACATGGAAGAGCTCCCGATCATTAGCTCCTTCAGGCCCGAAGATCCCTCATCGCAAGGCAGGCCCAGCCCGAGGCCCGACACGACCGGGCCGGGGTCAGGCTCGAGCTTCTCCCACTGCATGTTCTCGTTGGACGACGATGACGTGGATGACGGCACGAGCCCGAGCCCGCGGAGGAGGGACCCGCCCCCGCTCGCGGCCGCCCCGATCTGGGCAGCCTTCTGGAGGAGGGCAGTGGCCGACATGGCAGGGGGCTGCGGGGCCGGCGCGTACTGCCGCCGCTCCTGGGCAGAAGGGCCGAAGATGGACGACGATGGTCCGTGGTGATTGGTGGCGAGGCAGAGGGAGATGGGCTCTGCTGCCGAGGAGGATGACGGGGCGAGTTCCATCGGGGTGCATTCAGGTTGAGACATGGTGTGGATGAAGTCCGAGTACCCGGGATTTGGATTTGGGTTCGGGTTTGGGTTGGATGGAATGGTGGTGGTGGAAGTGGGTGCAGTGGAAGCAAACAGGCTGGCAAACACACTACTGCTGGAACTGCCACTACTGCTGGAACTGCAACTAGTGCTGCTACTCCCACAGTTACTACCGTTTAACCCGGCCGTCACGATTCCCACTGTCGGTGGTTGTGGTGGCGGTGGTGGTGGTGGTGGTGGAGCTCGTGGTTCTTCTAAAACCAGGGTTGGATTTTCTGACAACTGTGAAACTGCGAAAAACAGGGAGGAAAACAGAGGTTTCTTCACTAAACAGCAGTACTCCATCTCAAATGTCAACTCCCCAAAGAAAACTATAGTCCAAGGAAATCTAACCATCAACATTGTTGTCACAACTCAGTTCAGATGCAATTATATTATTGCTCATTCTCACTCTTACTCAGGATGGAAACAAAAGAGATGAGCAAGAGACAAAGAAACTAAGTCCAAAAAACCCAATACACATGCATGCAAAAGTAAGCAAAGACACAAAAGTTATGTGATGACAATTGACAAATAATAAAAATATCAGGCATCACATCATCCAGCCAAAGGAACACAGAAACAAAAAGAACACCCAATTGCCACTTTTCAATGCTCAAACTCTGCTTACCTGAAGAACTTTGAACAGGCAAGATGGATGACACCACCATAGTTGATGCAGCTGCACTTTGAGGCGGCGGCTGTGGCGGTGATTGTGGTGTCAATTGTGGCGGCAGCGGTGGTGGTGGTGGTTGGACTTGCACTGGCACTTGCAATGGTGGTGCAGGTGCCACCATGGGAGCAACCTTGGCCTCCAACTTGTTTTTTGTTGTTGTTGTTGTTGTTGTTGTCATTGCTGCTTCATTAGGGTGAGGATTTTTGGCACTTTCTTGAGCCAATGCATCACAGAATGCTCTGTGGGTGATGAAACTATCCCTCCTGCAAATCAACCCACCACAACACACAAACAAACAAACAAACAAACAAACAAATTCATTCACCAATCACCTATAAAAAAAACAACTAACAACAAACCCGAATCAGTCTTCCCATGCGCTTCGAGGTGCATGAAGAGGCCGATTCCGGTGGACCTAAGAGACAAAACCGAATCACAGGCAACTCCAAATTCCGAAAACTAAACACCAAACCACACCTTGAAAAGAGGGTGCCACAATCACACTTATACTCCCTCGTCCCACAAATCTTCATATGCGCCTTCCAATCCGACTGCACTGCATACTTCTTGGAGCACTTGTCGCATTTCCACTTCTTCTCGCCATGCTTTCTGCAGAAGTGCTTCTTGATCCCGGTCAAATCCCCCAGCGCTCGAGACGGGTCGTGATGAACACAGCTCGGCTCGGGGCAAACGTAGACCCGCTTCTTAATCTCCTTGCTCGTTCTCTGCCGAAGCTTCCATGGCAGATTGTGCCCTCTTCTGTGCAGCTGGAGATTCTGATCGCGTTGGAAACCCTTGTTGCATATCTCGCAGACGAATCGGTTGGTCGCCATTAATGTGTTCGGGGACAAAGCTATCACCTCCGCATCCGGATCTGCAAACCCCCCAAAATCAACTTCAATTCCGCAACCAAACAACCGAAAAACTCAACTAATTCGAAACAAAACTAGGGTTTTAGCATTACCAGGCATTCCAGGCTGATTGCGTTTCTTCTTAGGAGGAGGATTTGGGGGTTGTAGCTGCTCCGATTGATCCCGGCTAGAAGAAACACTAGCTTCGCCGGAACCAGTGTTCGACGCCGTCTTCGCCGACGAATCATCTAAATCGACCGTCATGGGAGCAATTACAGAGGATTTGTGATCGAATTTGGGGAGTATTCTAGGGTTTTTTTCTTCCCCTTTCTCTCTCTAAACAGACACAATCAATCACAAACTTTTTACTCCACCACCTTCTCTCTCTGGAAATTCAATAGCTACCAGTCAATCTGCCTTTTGCCTAATTTCTTTTCTTTCTTTCTTCCTTTCTATCTATATATCTTTACTTCCCCCCTTTTCTTTCAACTACCAGCTGGTCCCTGCACTGATGATTCTCTGACTACTCACATATGACACTATAACTCCACAAATTTCAGCCAAAACCCTAATAATTATTTGCTCCACTGAAAACCCTTAATCTAATCAGCCCGTACTACTATCCCCAATTCTTCTAATCTCCTCCATATTCATCTCCATACAGTACGAATTGCACACAGATTTTACGATTCGGAGCTCGAATCGACACCAAACCAGAAACCCTAACAATTATTTGCTCCACCGAAAACCCTAATCAACCCGTACTACTACCCCCAATTCTTCTAACCTTCTCCTTATTCATCTCCATCCAGTACTAAATTGCACCCAATCTCGGACAGATTTCACAATTCGAAGCTCGATTCGACACCAAACCATCAAACTAAAATCACATTTCAGCTCAAACTCAACGATTTCCCGGGAAATTGGACTCAATCGATACCGAGGCAGGAAATCAGCAACTGGGATTGAGACCAAAAGTGCAATTTTCCAGCTGAAATTGAAGGTTTAGAAAATCCAAAAATTGGGGAAATGATTCGATTCACTGCAAATTAGGTTTCGCAAGTATCTAGGGAAGATTCATGGTGAAGACAAAATTGGGAGAGTGGAGGCGGCGGGGGATGTGAGAAGATGAAGAAGAAGAAGACAGAGAGGAAGAATTGGGGGGGGGGGATGAGAGAGAAAAATTGGGGTGATGGAGAAGCAAAGAAAATCAAAATAAAATAATAAAGTGGAAAAAAGAAGTATAAAAAAGGGAGATTGTTTTTTTTTTTTTTTTTACAAAATTGAGATTGAGATGGTCCTGTCCTTGGTATTGGAAAAAATTTTAAAATTTTCAATTTATTGCTTTGTTAATGTTGTTTGTCCATCGGCACACGACGACCATACGGCCAAGAGTTTAAAAAGTAAAATAATTAAATATATAGAATTTAAAAGTAATTCTAGTATTACTTTATTATATTGACATTTGATATATAAAAAAATTTATATTGGTTGTGAATCAAAATAACTATCACAATTAAAGTAAATTTCATTTGCATATTTGTTAAATTTTATTTGGAATGTTCTTTTTTATTTTGTATTAAAAAATATATTTTTTTAATTAAAAATTCTTTGCAAAAATTTGAAATTTTAAATATATTAACTTTAAATTTTATCCTAATAAATAAATATATCTTGGAAAATATTTAGCTTTTAAATTTTCGTAAATAAATTACTTTTAGAAAAAATATTTTATAGTTTTATGTTAAACAAAAAAACTACCTGTCATACACATATATGTATTTAATTCATTTTACCTGTAGTGTTTGTCATAGTTGACAACCATTATAAATGCATCCTTTAACCTATTCATTTATAATATGCAAAATACTCGATTTTTAAATTATCACTAATGTATTAAATTTTAGTGATAGATAGGTAAATTTAGGTCATGTTCTTTGGATAGGTTACACTAACCAATTCAGCCCAATTCAACCCAATCCAAACCTTACACAATTTCTCAAAAAAACATTCTCTTTAAAAACACAATTCCCCAAAAAATGTCATAAATTATCCAATTCAATGCATTCCAATCCATCCAAACCTTATTTTAACCGATCCAAATAATAAAGCCTTAGTCAATAGTGATGGACTCATAATGCCAATCTTTAATATTAGACATCACTATACGGATTTTATGGACATATTTATTATTAATTAATACACTATATTTTTAGTAATAATGAGTAAAATTAAATACTAATATACAACTATTAATAGTGCATTAGCGTCCAATTTCCCTTATGGTGACTAAAAATTCGTACATTACCAATAAATATGTCAAAAAAATTAATATATTGATATATTCAACATATGAGGTCAAAATTCCAATTTAAAATAGTAAAATGGAGTAAGATAGAAAATGTATATATTGAAAAACAAAAAACTATAATATTAGTACTCTTCCTTGGTATAATATTTTATAATTTATTATTAGATATTTTTATAAAATAATTCTTCTTTAACAAAATATCTTTCATTAGAGTATTTAATAATAATTATTTCACATAGTAAGTTATTATCCATGTATATTAATGGTAAAATTGATATAAAAATACTATATTGTAGCAATAGATATTTACAAAAGGAAGGAAGGTAGATGGTAATAATTGGTGGCATTTTGTTTATGCTTATCTACACATATGGCAGCTTGGGGGGGTCATCCCCTTCAAACTATCACCGTCACACTCTCAGTCATACACCTAAGCCATTATCTTATTGTCCTTCTTTTCTCCTTTTTTTTTTATAGCATGTTATTAATGAGGTTTTTAGAAACAAAAATGTATTCATTTCATGTATATATTACTATTATAATATTACTATATCAGTCCATTGGATTTGATAAAACTAGCAAAGGTGATATGAAATTTAAATAATCTCAACTTTGGGCCCCTTGAATTCTAGCAGCACACCACCGAGTTACTAAAATTTAAAAGACTCAAAGTTGAGATTATTCAGAAGCAAACCTAAAATTCAAATTATTGAGTATACTATGACTCAAAGTTCAGATTATGTAAATCCAACTTTTCAAAAAAATATTTAGGGATGAAAAAATTATGAGACTTGAAATCGAACACAAATTGAGAGTTTTAAAATCTTGGATCATTTAAAAATATTTTAAAAATTTATTATAATTTAGGGAGAAAAAATGTTACATTAAACTCTCCTCTAACATAACAATTAAAAGTATCAAATTTAAATGATGATATATGGCTATATTTTGAATTTAAATGCTTTGATAGATCTTTATTGGAGGGAAGTCGACAATATATGGACAAATTATCAATACCAACATTAATCATAAAAAATGATCTTAATATAATGATTCATTTGCATCAGTTAAATACCATAAATATATCGAGTATTATTATTAGGTAAAATAAAGTTTTGATGGATCTTTGAAGTAGGACACCAAGGAACTTCATTTTATATGATCATATAAAATGGTTTATAGTTTATACAAGCACGTCCCACACGAATATATACTTTGTGATAAAAATGGCAATATTTTTCGAATTTAACCAAATAAATAGAACAAATTTCATTTGTTGAAGTCCATGTTGATAATCTATATATTATCCAAACTATTGAAGAGCATATCAATGCACCATGGTATAGTGACATCATTATTATTAGAGATATTAAGAGACTACCAACCAATTATCCAACAAAGTTAATGGTAAATCACATCTTTCAAGAGTTGAATTATAGGCATGTTTGACAACCAGCTGGTAGCTGGTAGCTAATAGTTTTTTGGATTAGTTGTTTGACTTTAGCTGTTTGGGTTAGCTGATTGCAGGAAAAGTGTTTGGTAAGTAGCTTTTTATGAAAAGCTACATCAAAAAGCTTCATCCAGTAACTTTTTGAAAACTAGCTTTTTGGGTCAAAAAAACTAGTAATATAAAAACTACTTACCAAACACATCAAGTAGCTTTTTCACCTTGGTCAAAAAGCTCCCTGTTCAGCAACATCGTTTAGAGCAGCGTTTAGCGTTTTCATTAAATTAAAACTCTATTTTATAAATTTTAAGTGTTCGGTAAGTTAGCATTTTAAATTAGTGAATGAGATAAATTAGTGTTTAATATGTTGATTTGCGAAATTGCCCTGTTCTTGCCACCGACAAGTGGAGTGCTCCCAATCTCCATATTAATTTTGAAGAGTTGGAGAAAAGTATCCCAACTTATTATCCTTTGAAGGTTGTTTTCTTTCTTTTCTTTTTTTTTAATAGTTTGAACATAGAATATTAACATGTATTCTCATTTTTAAAATGATATTAATTTTGTTAGTTTGATATTTAATTTGAAGGTGTTTTTTTATGAAATTTATTGAAGAATAATTATTATGTCTAATTTAGGGTTCTAATAATAATAATAATAATAATAATAATAATAATAATAATAATAATAATAATAATAATGTCATTTTTTGTCATTCTATAGTCCTCAGTTAATTCAACCGCTAATTTTACTGAACATATTCTTTATAAATAGATACCTAAACAGCTATAAGCTATATGCTAAAATTCAATCGCTATCTGCTACCTAAAACGTCATCCGCTACCTCAACCACTATCCGCTACTGAATACACTAGTTTTGCCGAACAAGGCCATTAACTATTTAAAAAGCTAAAAGCTAACCAAAAAGCTAGGTAGTCAAACACTCCCTGTAGGGAAGTAATATGCCGTTCTTTGCACTTTTAAGAGAAGTGTTATTTGAGTCTCTGTGTAGTCTTCCTTTATCCCTAATTCAAAAGTATTTTGACACTCAAAAAATGTATGGCTTTGTTTGACGACCAATCAATAGCTGGTAGCTGTTAATTGTTAGCTTATAGCTGTTTGAATTAGCTGTTTGACTTTAATTGTTTGGGTTAGCTGATTGTAGAAAAAGTGTTTGGTAAAGTAGATTTTTGTGAAAAACTACATCAAAAAGCTTCACCAACTATCTTTTTGAAAACTAGCTTATTCGGTCCAAAAAGATAATATAAAAAACTAACTACCAAACACCTCAAGTAGCTTTTTCACCTTGGTCAAAAAGCTAAAAATTATCCAAAAGGATAAAAGCTACCAAAAAAGCTAAAAGCTACATAAAAAGCTGGGTAGTCAAATACCCCCTATATATATTTTTGAAGGCAAATAATGTATAATTTGTTTGTACCTTAAAAGTATTTGTTTGCTTGTATAATAAACTTGTGACATTTAGGCCCCGTTCTTTTATACGGTTGGTTGCGATGTGGTAATAGTGTGGTGCGGTGGAATTTGAAAAAGTGTGGTGAGTTGTAGTGAGAATTATAGTAATTGGGGTATGTGAAGAGAGAGAATGTGAAAAGTAGAAGAGAGAAGTGAGGAGAGACAAAACTGAAAAAATATATTGGTAATGATTGTGGTGTGGTGTGATGTGGTGAAGTGTTGTAAAAATTAAAGAGTTGTGGTACAGTGTGGTACCGCACCGCAATCTACCGCATAAAAGAACGGGGCCTTATTTTTTTCACATATATATGTCTCTTCTTTAAAGGTATAAGATTAAGTTAGGTAAGGTAAGGTAAAGAAAACTAGGTAAGGAAAGTAGTTGAGATAGGTAAATCTTATATTAGCTATTTCTTTTTTATTTTAAAATAAATTCTATGAGTTGAATAAATAATTTTAAATATAAATTATCTAAAAATATTGATCATGTTCTTTAGATTGGTAATTTAGGTATATCCTATTATTTTTTAACTCATCTTACCCTATGCGAATTTCTAAAGAATACTCAAACTAATCATATATATATATATATATATATAAAATTAGGTACAAAGGGTGAGGTTGGGATTTGAATGATTTTATGAGGGTATTTTCGGAAGATTATAATTATTAAAATTTGTTTTTTTTTTTAAAAAAGGGACCTTTAATTATTCATGAATCATCATTATAGGGAGTAATAATATATATTTATTATTGTTAACATAGGTTATATTTTTAAAGGAAAAATTAATTATTGAAATATAAAAGAGGAAAGGAGTTACATAGTGATTAATCATCATCAATAATAATCATAAATCTACGGTTATAATAAGTAAATTGCATACTTGCTAACAAAAAAAAAAATTGCATACTTACACACTAACTATAAGAGTATAAATAGGTGGACAACAAAGGGAGAGAATACTATGGTATGTCTCCCACCTTTTCTTTTTTTCTATTTCTTTTATTTTGAGTTAATTTTATTTGTTATTTTATTTCTATTTTTTTAAATTATTGTTAGCTATATTAGATATTCTTTTTTATTAGTTGTTTTTTGTATCATTATTATATTTAACTTTTGTGTCTTCATTTTTTTGTAAAAATATGATATATATATATATATATATATATATATTATTTTACTATTTCTTTTTGTATTTATTTTTACTTTTCACATTCTTCTTTAGCGGGTTATTATATAAAACTAGGTACAAAGGGTTAGTACGAGAATATATATATGTATGTCTTAAGGAGGGTGTTTTTAAAAAGTTATGATTAATCATTTTATTATTTTTTAAATACTTTTAGGTACAAAATGGTGAGAGTGGAATATTTCTGTTTTAAAGAGGACAATGTTGATAATATTCATATACCTATATAATATATATGAAGTACAATAAATCGTAATTAAATTAATCATTTTACTCTTTTTTTTAATATTCATTTTAACATGAGACAATCATACTTTTGACCACCTATCAAAGTGGCTTTTCATTGGAAATATTTTTGGTTTCTTTTATAGAGAAAACATGTTATTTTCAGAAAATATTTAGTCATTATTTAATTTGTATTTGTATCATCAATTAATCACTTAATTGTAGAAAAATTGAAGCATTTCATTTGTTGTCATTGATTTCTCATCACATTTACAAACATAAATAAATTTTAACTGACCAAAACTCTCCAAATGGAATCATAATTTTCTGAGAGATTGTACATATTTAAGACATTTAGGAATTTGATTAAATAAAAGGGAGTAAAAGAATTTGAAGAGAAAACAACTTTACATTAGATATTCTTCTTCCTCATCTTTTGTCTCATAATTCATTATATTCTCATGTAAATCAATGACTTCATTTGTTCTTCCTCTTATTTTCCTTTTTATTTTTGTTTTGATGTGCTTATCAGTTCAAGTTCAATTTATTTGGTTCTACAATTACAAGAAAGAAATCTGTGGCAAACAAATTTTGGTGTACTATATCCACAATTATATTTATCAAATATCAAGTTTAACCGATCTTTGACAAATATTTTGAGATGTAGGTAGTATTTGATATTCCAAAACAAATACCATGTTTTAAAAGCTAAACATATTATGATTATCAAACTTTTTTTATGATTCAATTCAACTATCTAATTTATCATTGTTTGGATTCTTCACCAATAGTACATTACACAATATTACCGTGTTATGATTTTCAAGCTTGATTATAAACTGGTATGACATATATCTTTTGTAATTGCAAATGAGTTATAAAGAGATGAAAAAAAACTTTTGTTGATTCAAAATGTTATCTAGCCATTTTTTATTATATTACTCTTATTAATATATTTCAATTAATGAAAATATTTGTATAGTATCAACAATTCAAGCATTGCGAGTAATGTTTGTTTTTTAGATTAAGAAATCTCATCAATTTCATCCTCATCATCTTTTAACTAACAATCTCAGTGCAAGATGTTTATTCTTTGTATAGGAAAAAGATTGATGAATATAAGAGGAAGTATGTGAAATTCAACAATAAATCTAAATATAAAACAATTATATATGTATATATACAATTTATTATTTTTGAGATTTATTTTCTATGTTTTTTTGATGGAAGATTTATTTTCTATGTTGGAATTTGAAATTTAATTTATCATTTATATATAAAACACATGTCGTTAATAATATTTTGAGATGAAACCACGTCAAAGATATTTCTGTAAATCAATTTTTTTTTGTCTTCTTTCTCCTTATACAAATTGTCATCAATAAGAGTTTAGGCAAGCAAAAATCTAAGTAATGCTAGAAATTTAGAATTGAATATTAATTATTAACTATCCAATCTATTCTGTATCATGCGAAATTTATCATTTAATTTAAGATTAATATATACTTCGCAAATATTACGTACAAATATGCAAGAATTCAACTATGTTTTAAAAGGTTAATGTGTTTTTTGAAAAAGAAAAAGATCTAATAATGCACCGTGCAACGCACCGGTCAAAAGACTAGTATTATTTTATTTCCCCCAAAAGATTCAGAATGTAATGGCAAAGTATATTTACTCCACCACTAACTTACGACAAATTATTTTCTTACATTTTCTTTCCTTTCCTTATCAACATTATTTTACCTAACTTAATCTTTGCCCTCTAAATAACGTAAATAATCATAGTCATATACTCTTTTTTTTTTAGGGGAAAAACGCCACCAGGCAAACTTATTTATTAAAATTCGAGAAACATAACAAATCATCTCAGGCCAGGGCTAAAGATGCCTCCGGACCTTCCTCCAACCAAATTCATTCACCCGAATCATAGAGTTAAAGACGAGTTAGGAAGTGGGCTACTCTATCCCCCGCTCTAAGAACATATATGAATATATATGATAGAGGATAATATGATTTAGCCGCCTTTTAATATTTTTGATCTTCACCCCATGAATCTAGCCATGAAGTGTAAAACCAATAATGCAAGTTCCACCAATTGGAACACAAAAAAATTAGGAGGTGCCAAAATTTTACAAAGGGAGGACAAATATGAGCAATTTTAGGCTAAATCACAGCATATCATATGGCTATCACGTGACAACCAAATGAATCAACAAGTTAGGCTACATTATTTTCCAATAGTCAAACCACCAACTTTTTCTCTGCTTTATAGGGTATAGGGCTGGGTTTGAAATTGGATTTGATAGATTCTGTTTAGCCTTATATTGATGTATCATTATCATTATATTCTACTCTATACTACAACCTACGGAAAACGCTTTTGCATGTACATATATATATATGCTCGAAAAATTAATACATGCAATGATATGATTATGTTAACAAATTAGATTATGATGGTCCCGTTCTTTTATACGGTTAGTAGCGCTGTGGTAATGGTGCGGTGCGGTGGAATTTGAAAAAGTGTGGTGAGTTGTTGTGACTTGTGAGTTATAGTGAAAGTTGTGGTAGGTCATATGCATGACTACTAAGGAGTTCACGCTGAGTTCAAGGCGTTGGATACACAACCCCTTCGCCATTTTCAGACATTCGATGAAAGCATGTAGCTCAACCATTTGAGGTGATTGGAATCCCAAGCCCTTTCATGAATCCTTGAACCCAAACCCCCCCAGCGCCATGAACAACTCCTCCTGCTCCTCCCATCCTCGAATGTCCTCTCGTTGCCCCGTCAGTGCATGGTTGGTATTTGTTCAAGCCCAGACCCACCCAGTGGAGAATGTGACCACTCAGGTCATTGGTGTTAGGATTCTCAAGGTGATGTTAGCAGACAAACAATGATATAAGCAAAGATAAATAAAGATTCGACACAAGGAATTAACCTGGAAAAACCCACGAACGATGCACTATCAGAGGATTACAACAGTGTTTCAGAGATTCCCAAACCTCCACAATCTCTCACAACCTCCCTAGAGTTATAACATGAGAACTCAACACTCACAGATGAGCCTCGCACAACTCCTTCGGGGACACAGAGATTACAGATCAATCTCTTGGGGTCAGATGAAACACTCTTAATTGCGATACCAATAAACCTAGCACCTATGTTGTATTTATACTATAAGGCTAACATAATTAATTAAGGTTACTAGAGTCCTTGGCATCCAAGGAATTACAAAAGAGGCGGCTAACAAATCAGCAACTTGATTCCCACTCAAACTCTTCTACCTTGCTCCTCAAGCCACAGAGACCAATCCAAAATTGGTCTCCACATTCAACCCAATAGTTGGTGGGGTACCCACGGATAACACTTCTTTCTTCCTCAACAAGAAACGCTTCCCGAACCCTCTCTATTTATTTATGGAGAAACTGGGCTCGGTTGGATGATATGGCGTCTTATAACATCCATAGATCTGATAGTTGTGTCATAGCCAAAAGTGCCACCCTATGATTGTGAAGGCCACCGGGTTCCCATCCCCCCGAGTCACTGGTGTTAAGCCATTCCAGAACCATCCATGAAAAGGCTAGGCTATGTTGCTCGAACCCAACCCCGTCTTTTCCAAGTCAGCCCAGACCTCAACAGCCCTAGGGCATCGCTTGAGTAGATGGTCTTCGTCCTCCGTCTCGATGTAGCACTCTAAGCACACACTGCTCATCGTCAACCCTCTCTTCATCCGATTTTCTCGGGTCTTGATCCAGTTGTGCCAGGTTAGCCAGAGGAAGATTCGAACCTTCTGTGACACGTGCAACCTCCGTATCCGGAGCTAATCTTTGGTGTCATCATTGAACTCTGGGCCCCGTATAATAGTTAGAGTCACTTCCAATTGGAAATCTCTGAACGTCGTGTCCCTCCAAATGAAGTTGTCCGCCGTCCCTATCTTCTTCGACGAGTTCTAACCTTGCAATCATTGGAAGAGTTGAGTTGGGGAGCTTTACATCAAAGAGGCTCCATTTCCACCCCATTTCTTGGTCCCAGTAATCAGCTATCGTCTTCTCACTTTCATCGGGTGTTAGCATCATTATGGTGGAGTCTATTAGGAGTTGATTTCACCCACCTATCAAGCCAGAAGAGAGTTGCAACATCAACGCCCAACACTATCATTGTACCCACCAAGAGAATGTGTTTTGTGCTTGTGGTTTCTTGCCAAACATTCGAGCCTTTATAGTGGGGAGCTAAATCTCTAGTTGCCAAAGCTAACCAATTGTGGAAATATTTCCCTTCTAAAACCTTCACCTACAAATGATCTTTTCTATGCAAAAATATCCAAGCTCATTTTCACAAGTAAGCTTTATTGAGATCACACATAGAGCACAGTCCTAGCCTCCCTTCTAGCGGCCTGGCCCGGACATTACCAATAACCGCTTCAAAGATCGTTGACTGACTCCACAAATCACCACGAGTCTTTCCAGCGTGCTTTGTCCTCGCTCACACGCTGCCTGGAAACACATCCCAGGAGGTCACCCATCCTGATACTACTCCCAGCCAAGCATGCTTCATTGAGGAGTTCCTAATGGATGAACTACCATAAAAGACCTTGGTGATATAGGTAATCATTTCAATCCTGTTAAGCCACATTTCAACCATATATCTGAGGTGTTACAATCACCCCCACTTAAGCGCACAACGTCCTCATTGTGCCTCAATACACTCCAGAATCTTTGCCCTGCTAGGGACTACCCATGGTTCTCCTGTCCACCAGCGCAGCTCACGGTCGCAGGTTGACTCTGATACCATCTCTAATGCTCCGGCCCCTACCGGGCCCGTACATTACCAATAACCACTTCAAAGATCGTTGATTGGCCCCACAAATCACTACGAGTCTTTCTTGCGTGCTTCTTCCTTGCTCACACGTTGCCTGGGAAAACTTCATAGGAGGTCACCATCCTGAGACTACTCCCAACCAAGCACGCTTAACTGAGGAGTTCCCGACGGATGAGCTACCATAAAAGAAGGTGCACCTTGGTGATATAGGTAGTCATTTCAATCCTCTTAAGCCACACTTTAACCATATATCTGGGGTATTACACCCCCTATTTTTAGTTGAGTCACTAATTTCAATTGGCTAGATGGATTTTTCTTTCCCCCTTCAGACCACCCCATAAGAGTTTCCTTATCTTGCGATCAATATCGTAGCAAACCGATATTGGTATTTTTTTCCGTTTGTATAGTATATGCCAGGATAACATTAATTGTTGACTGAGTCAGTGTGATTCGACATTGCCAACGATAGGCATCTGGACTTCCAGCCAGCTAGTTTGTGTTATATCTAGTCTATCACTCTCGGTAGGTATATAGCTTTGATGACTCGCTTGTGGAGGGTCAAAACCCCTAGATAACGGCCGATGACGTCCATTTCTTGTGTGTAAAGTTCACCGCAAGCGATGCCCCTGAATTCAAGGGTTGTATTTGGTGAAAAAACACATTTGACTTTTGCAAACTAATTTTCTACCCCGAGACATCACAAAATTATTAAGACAATCCTTAATCACCTTCGCTTGCTCTCGAGTCACTTCCGTAAAGAATACCACATCATCCACAAAAAATATCTTTGATATGCATGAGCCCTCCCTGCTTGTTGGAAAAGCTCTCTAGTTGTCTTTCCCAACTTCAATGTCAATTAGTTGTGAAAGCCGCTCCATACATGCCACAAAAAGATATGAGGAGAATGGATCTTCCTGACATATCCCCCTAGTTGGTTTGAAACTTTCATTAAGGTGTCCATTCTAGAGAATACTCATATTGCAAGTACACACACAATTCATGATTATTTCAATCATGATCCTGGGGAGTCCAATATTAATAACGATGGCTCTAAGAAAATTTCAATTTAGCCTATCATACGCTTTTTCTAAGTTCAACTTGATGGTCATCCAACCACTTTTCCTTTTTTACTCTCATAGCGTGAATAATATCCTGCATGAAAATAATGTTGTCTCCAATATGTCTCCGTAGGACAAAGCTCGACTAGGTATGAGAGATAAGCTTCGGCAGCAAAGGCTTCAACCTGTTGACAATAAACTTGGTAACAAGTTTATAGAGGACATTGCAAAGCCCGATGAGGTGGAGTTGGGTCGCTCTCTTTGGGTTCGGGACCTTTGGGATTAGAGAGATAAATTTATGGTTTATACTATCGGATATCTCTCCCCCCTTCTTGAATCTCCAAACTGTACTTGCCACTGAATGGCCCACCTTCGGCCATAACTTTTGGAAGAAGAGGGCATGGAAACCGTCCAGATTAGGTGTCTTATTCGGGTGCATATCAAATAGGGTTTTCCGAATCTCTTCTAGACTGTATCTTCTTTGTATGCTACCAAATTCCTCCTGGTTGATGGGGGGAAACATACGTTCAAGGGGAAGGTATTTTGTGAAACCTCCTCATCTGATAGAGATTCACAAAACAATCTTGCACATGGTCTCGCACTTTGTCATGGTATGTTATCCACTCCTCATTCCCTCTCTCGAAGGGTTTCCACTCTATTGTATTTTCTTCTGATGATGGTGTTGAGACGAAAAATTTTGGTATTCCTATCTCCATTCCGAATGGCCTCTAGTCTAGACTTTTGGAACCAAAAAGTGTCAATTTAGCTAAGAACCTCATTAAGCTCCAACTTGAGGGTTCTCTCTAGCTTCAGTATATGATAATGGCCTCCTAAGTGCAGATCCCTTCCAGTCTTGCCCATTTGCATTTTTTTTACTACAAAAGAGATTACCAATAAACACTTCCTTGTTCCAGTTCGAGAGGTCCTTTGCCAGGTCTGAGAGTGCTCCTGTGCACAGTGTCCCATAATTCCATTTTGCTTCAACTGAGGACTTGAACTCTTCTTGGGAAATCCAAGCCGCCTGAAAACTCAAAAGGTTTAGGCACGGGGTTACCCGCCCCATTATTAAGGCTGATGAGGAGTTGGCATGGTCTGAGTAGTTAAATAGGAAGTGCTACACTGAGCCCTCTAGGAAAGGGTTCCGCCATCTAGTATCGTAGATAACTCTATCCAAACAAGCATATTTCCTCGTGGCTGATGCATTGCCTCGGTAGTCGGTACCATGTGAACTTGGGACGCGAGTAGTCGAGATCAAGTAGACGATTGTTGTTAATCCAGTTAACAAACCTTCTACATATACGAACCATTGTGTTATCACCATGATTTTTCTCCTCTAGTAAGACGGTTTCATTGGAATCCCCTATCGAAGCCACAGTACGTTGACTATAGCCCCAAAATCCTATAAGTGCACCCATAACTACTTTCTTAGATTAAGGCGAGGGTTAGCGTAACCCACCATGGTTTTCCATTTGCACCGACATCGAGACATGTTGAGTAGGCGCCTTCAGAATGTTACGGGAGATGTCGTCATTTCAGAAAAGCCAAATGCCCCCTCCCCTGAAAACCACATCCCTCCACCCGGAACCAGTTATTGAAGCCAATATTCCGACAAACTTTATTAGCTCGATTTCCTCTTATGTGGGTTTCCATAAGTGCCACTAGATGAGGTTTGTGTATCTTTAGGTGCTCCTTCATGGTGAGAAGAAAATCCTTGTTTCTCAGCCCTTGAACATTCCAAACAAGGGCGGGAAACCACGGTTTGGCATCCATAGTTATAACTCTATTATTACTATTTATGGTAGATCTATCCATAAAAAGTTAAGAAAAGGTAGGCTCAAAGCCTAAAATTCTATGGCACTCTAGCCATCAAAAGTGAAGCCTTGTGCTTCCCCATGCAACTCACTGTGGGTCCTACCCTGTGATGAAATTGGCCCATCCCTATTACCTTCATTTGACTGGGAATTCACACTCTACTGGATTTGCCGAATGAGAGCCCTCCTTATGCCTTGTTTTGCCAACATGCACCAAGACTTGGGCGCCCTTTTGCTGAAAATCTCCCCTCGCAACCCCAAAATTAAAGGCTATTTTAATCTCATTTTTGGGTTTCATAGGAATTCTGGTGACTACTGGAGTCTTGTGTTTAGTTCTCATTGTTAAGGGGACCTGCTTCAGTCCCTTTGGACCTTGCTTGTTATGTTTCTGTTTGCGTTATGCAAGGGAAGTTCTACTTCCTAGCATATGCAATAGTCACCTTATACAAAATTCCACTTCTTCTTGGAAGGTCTCATTGCTGTTCTCAGCCATGGCTGGTTCCTCAAACTCTTGCATTTCCATATTTTGCTATTGGTCCTCAACTAACCCTTGGTCATCATAGTGCTCATTCTCCATGCCTCCAAGAATATAAAAACGAGACCTTGTGCCACTTTGGATCTCCTCAACATTGTCGGGATTGAGGCATGCCTACTTCGTCTTTCCATTGTTCCTATCTCCTAAGGATGGGTCGACACTTTTCTTGCTCGGTCTACCATCAACCGTCTCGTGACGATACCCCTTCCCCGTATCCCTATCCATTTTGGGTGGGGAGGACATTTTTCTAACTGCACATACCTCCCTTATTAACTCCTAAACTTAATCACAACAAGCAAGATGAACCAAACTCTACTATATATATGTTTACAGGGAGGAAATTTTTAAACCTACCTTGAGCCTTGCTCCAATTATATTTAGAAAATTACTCTAACACAATCAAGAATAAGTCAAAATCAATATCTGAAATCCCACCTAGACAAGATATAGAGGGGTAGGGTGTAACAATCTCATCTATAAATTTTGCAATTTAAAGAAAAAACGGTTCCAAAAAATTTAAAATTAGAAATTGTGCGCTACCTACCATTTCATGAAAAGGAACCATGTAATGTTTAATGAAACCATTTACTTTTAGTTCATTATAAATTAAGATGAGAAAATCTTTTTTATTTCAATTATCCCAATCATGGAGAAAACAATCAAAAAACTTAAGCAATTTCAAACATAATTAGAAAACGAATAATTTTATGGTTAAAATATTAACTAATTTTAGGACACTTTCTTAAGAGTATTAAGAGCAATTGTCAATTAACCAATACTATTAAGTAGAGTATTGTCGTTTGTGGAAGATGATAAGTGTCTTAATTCAATATGATTATTAATCATTTTGAATTTTATTTAAATCACTCTTGAATTACTATAAAATTATTATTTATAATTATAGCGTCTTCATTCAATATGGAAAAGGTATATTTGTTCATATTTAAAGTATTATAAATATTGTTATTAATCATCTTGAATTTAATCTAATTTATTCTAGAAGAGTACTGTACGTCGTTTCAAAAATTTATTGTTTATTTATGCTTTTTTCATAAAAACATAATTACACATAAAATGTGCATTCTCGATAATATATAACTGATATGGTTAACTTCTCATTAATATTTTCTGACATAACTGATGATTGCAACATTCTCAGACTTGATATATATATATATATATATATATATATATATATATATATATATATATATATATAATTACTATAAAATTATTATTTAAAAGTATAAAAGTATAAATTTTACATAATTTATGAAGGAAGACTGACTACATCTGGATTCCCTAGACGACGCTAAAAAAATGTTTCTCTAGAAGTTTGTTGTTATTGTTATATACTCTCTCTGCTCCATATTAATTGTCGTCTTTGAAAATCGTGCAATCAAATTTCAAAAATTTTGACCATAAGTTTCTCAATATATATATATATATATATATATATATATATATATATATATATATATATATATATATATATATATATATATATATATATATATGATGATTTCCTATATAGAATTATCACCATTAGATTCGTAATGAAAAATACTATCATAAAAATATAATATTGCAATTGTTAACAACATACTACCTCCTTCCCATATTATCTGTCACTTTAACTAACTTTTTTTTTCCCATAATATCTGTCACTTTATAATTCCAATAATACATTAATTACTAATTTATCAAATTAACCTTATTAATTACATTTTTTTTCTTCCATTTTCCCTTTTATTCACCTTTTTCTTTTTTATTTACCATTTTATCCAACATTTTCACATTTCCAATGAACTAAATCAATTTAGAGTGGAGGTTTTTTGGTTTTGTAAATTATGTCCAAATGGACAAATAAAATGGGAAAGAGGGAGTATTACGTAAGAAATTATCAATCAAAGAATGACATTAAAAACCGTAAAAGTCAAAATCATTACAATTAATATAAAACGAATGTATTAAATTTTACACCGTTCAAGAGGATTATTAACCATCTTAATCCGAGACACGTATCATTTAATTGAAACGAGATGACTCTTTTTCTTTATGATAAAAAGGAAAAAGAAAACTATAGTCGACTTTGATTTACACTTTACACATTCATCCACCCACCATCTCTAGCTTATCGTCTGATCTTAATATTTACCCACTAAAGGACGTCACATAATAAGCCCACAAGGGTCATATCGCAACCAATGGTCAAAAACAGCATCAGCACAGCAGTGTGTGGATCCACAACTCAAGAGAAACAGAAAGAGAAAGAGAAGAAGTGCAAAGCAAAGCCCTTTTGCACTCACCTAATGCTCATAAAAATATGTCTGATTTCTCAGACCCGAAAAGAATCGGGCATAATCATAGAATTTTCGTCTGAATTTTGACATTGACCAAAAAGTTAATCATAACGTTTTGGGTTATTGGAATTAAATAATCCACTATTTGGGGCAATTTGGATACGACGAACTTACCTTTAAAATTTATATTTGACAAACTATACTTAACATCCTATTAGATTGAATGAACTTTCATGAATTTCAACTAATCAGAAAAGTGACTTCCGGTGATGATCAAGGTGTTTTTTCTTTACTTTTCACCTTTTAAATAGTTTATATAATCAATCACTTTTGTTAGGTCACTTTTCAGACGAGTTGAAATCGGTAAAAGTTCACTCAATATAATAGGATGTTAAGTATAGTTCGTCGAATCCAAATTTCAAAGGTCAGCTCGTTGTATCCAAGTTGCCTTAAAGGTTGGATTATTTAATTCCAATAACCCTAACTTTTTTCAAACTTTTATTGTCCAAACTCGATTTATAAACCCTAATTTGTGCTTGTCTAATTTGTCCAACCCGAAAAATACGTAAGATAACTGGGTTTCAGACATTAAGTTTTCATCAAATATTTGATTTGTCCAAACTCAAAATCATTTGGACCCGAATTTTTTCCAGGTATACTGACTCACAGTTGAAAAGTGCACTGGTAAATGGTAGACATCAATGGTATGATAAATCATAAATGTTGTTTTTGATAAGTTACGATAAATTTCCGTAAATTTCAGTAAGTTTTATTAACTTTTGGTAATTTTCGTCTTGTACGCTAATCTTATTTTCGATGGTCACGGTAAATTTCGACAATTTTCTATCATTTTGATCGGTAAATTATGATAATTTTCAGTATATTTTTACTCTCATACATTTACCATCGGTAATCATGGATGGATGGATGGATCCAGCTGGGGTGGGATGCAATGA
This sequence comes from Portulaca oleracea, assembly GCA_029582165.1. NCBI lineage: Eukaryota > Viridiplantae > Streptophyta > Magnoliopsida > Caryophyllales > Portulacaceae > Portulaca > Portulaca oleracea. Next base: position 40,208,885 of record CM055872.1, on the reverse strand, counting down.
ATTGTGAATTGGTTGTTGATCATATTTTCCTACTAAACAGCTGCCTTGACAAGATGCTTGATTCCCTTTGGCTTCCTTTTTGCAATTTCATCGGCTGTTGCCTCTGTTTGGGGGGCCACCCTCATCCACCCATCTTCTTCATCATTTATTTTTCACTGTCAGACACTCACACCTCCAAGATGTGTATGTGTGGGGGGTGGGGGCAATAAAATTGTGCTTTTTTTTTTGAATTTTTGGCATTAAAATGTGTATTTTTTTTAAATTCTTGCAATAATAATTTGGGGTGGTCTAGCTAGAAGGTTTTATTTTAATTTTGGTTGTTTTTTTTTTTTGTAAAGATGGAAAAGTTGAGGTTAGACTTAGAAATTAAAGTGAGTCCTAGACCTAACTCAAATCCAACCCAATAAATTATGTCTGGATCTAAAAAAATTGGATCACTTGGGTCTGGGTCTGGGTCCGGGCCTAGGCATGGACCCGCAGACCCGTCAACTTATATATATATATATTAAATGAAAATCCTAGTGTATTTATATTCTTAGAGTTGTGTGCGTGTGTTTTTTTTTTTTGTATTTTAAGTTGTATAGTTGTATTCTTAGAGTTAATGAATTTTGTAATGTTTTTTTATGTTAAACTAGTTCATAGCCTCGTACATTAAATTAGATAGTCTAGATGTTTTTGTTGTGTTGAAAATATTTGTACTTAAATAGAGTAATTATTATTATACAATTATACACATATAAATGAATATGAAAAATTGATAAATCTAGTAAAAAAAATACATAAGAGTGTTGGACCCATTAAGGATCCGCTATGGACCCACGGTCTGGGTGGGTCTGGGTCCGGATCCGAATTTTTGGAGGGTCGGGTCTGGGTCTAAAAAAAGTTGGCAGGTCTAAGTCCAACTGGACCCCACCCATTGACATCCCTGGTTGAGGTAAATACGATTGCATTAGATAAATATGTTCTATCAAATTTTATTTTAAATTTAAATAAATTGAAAGAATTTGGGTAAGTACGATAATGGTTGATAGATTAATTCTATCATATTTTATTCAAAAAAACCCCACCAGAATAAAATTGGAAACTTGAGTAAAAAAAACGCCCTTAATAAAATTGGGAGCCTTCTTTTGTTATGGGACGTCTAAGTTTATGAGTTGTAGCCTTGTAAGGGTTGTAACGTATGACTTGTAGTAACTTTTGTTCGATAAATTTTTTTTTTTAAAGCCAATTCTTTTTCTTTCTTTTTCAAATATTCAAAGTTGTAAATGGAACTAAAAAGTCCGTAGAATCAGTTGCAGATTGACTTCATAATTCATGACTCTTGGAGCTAGTGGAAGTAGCTTTTCACATATTCATGATTCTATGTGGGCGTTTGGTGCCCGACTTTTTGGTTGGCTTTTTGGAGAAAATGATTTTTTAGAGGATTTTTGGTTGTTTGACTAGTCAATATGCCAATTTGGGGTGTTTGGTAAATTGGCGGATTATACTAGCTTTTTGCCCCCAAAAAATCAAATTGTAAAAAGCTACTATGAGTAGCTTTTTGTAAATAGCTGTTGGCTTTTTATATTTTAAATTACCATATTGCCCAATTAATTCACAAAAATTACACAAAATTGTCATCAAATAAAATAATTTAGGTTTAGTTCTTTTAATTGTTCTCTCATCTCTCACTTCAATTCACCGCAGCACAAAAGAGCGTCTGCTCCGTCGTCTGCCTTCTCCAATCACGCTACATTTCTCCAAGTTAATTATCAGGTATTTCACATAGTTAATTTATGTATGATGATACTTGTGTTCAAAATCTCCTAGTTCATTTGCTTTTCCTTTTAATTTGGATATGAGACTCATATTGTCATTATGGTTTATGTTGATAATGTAGTTACTAATTGATTATACATATATACCTATTGTTTACAATAATGTAATTTCTACAAATAAATTATAAAATATCTACATTAAGTTGTAAAAGCACATCGGGATTTAAAAAAACTAAAAATGAATATAAATCATAATGTTAAACCTAAAAATGAATTATAATATGGACGGAAAAATCTAAAAGTAAATATTAAAAAATCATAATGTTAAAAAACATTAAAAATAAAGCCAAGGGTACAATTGGAAATTAGGAGAAAAAGTCATCATACAAACATCTAACTCTACCAAACACTTTTTTATACAAACAATTAATACAAACAGCTGACAAAAACAACTAACAAAACAGCCAAAAGTCAAACAGCTAACTAAACAGCTAACAGCTACAAACAGCCAACAGCCATCTGCCGGGCACCAAACGCCCCCTATATGTCTAAGGGCCTGCAAATTTCATGGGCATCTTGAGGTAAGGTAAATGATGAATTTTGGTAATATTTGGTAACTTTTGATAATTTTTGGTAACTTTTGGTAACTTTGGGTAAATTTATATGGGTACATTTGTGTTTTTGAAATAAAAGGAAAAAAATAAAAAAAAACCCTACTTTACACGTGTCATGTGATTTTCGATAATTTTGGTAACTTTTGGTAACTTTCGGTAACTTTCGAAATTTATGGTAATTATTTACTTACCTCACTCAACCCAAGAAATTTACAGGGCCAAGTGATAGTGGGAGTTATCATGAATAATATGAGACAAACTATATTTGCATGTCCTAAGATCCGAAGAGTGCCATGCATAAAGGGATAGTTCCTTAATGTACATTTATGATTTATGAGAACATCTCTCTTTGTGAGAAAAGTTCTATTTTCACAAATACTACAGAAAGTGGATATATGGTTGTACCTTGAGCCATATGTTAGACTCGATAATTTAGTATGTCACCTTTCATAGTAGCTTAAGAAAGTCTCGTCGTCCCTTTGTCTCATAGCTATTAGGTTATCTACTATAGCTAACTTTTTCTGGATACGACTGAAATGACTAATTAAGGCTTTGAACAACTCATTCCAATCCGCCTTAACCTAGGGTGACAATGCGTGGTACTACACTTTGGCTTCTCCATCTAGAGTGGATAGGAAGACAGTGGAATAAAGATCGACATCAATCTTATTAAGGGGCACCAATTGCATGAACTCCTTGATGTGATGAGTGGAGTTCTCCAATGGTTTGAATTAGATGTTAGGGACCTCTATCTTATCGACCACCTGCATTGTTGGGTGCATTGGCTATGGTACATCCGTTTATTTGTTCGCAAATATAGGGATGATGCTCATCATCCCGATAAGACTTTCCAACTTTTACTCGAGGGCCTTAACAATGGGATCCTCCATGGACTTAAGGCTCTCTATGGATGCCTTGGATTTGACCTTGGGCTTGCACATGGGTGTAGTCACCTCTAGATTTGGATTATTGGCTCCCTTTCCTTTCGATGACCCGAAGCCTCCAGTCAGGGTCTGCTGTTGTGACTTGTCTTGTTCAGGCTCGAACTAGCATTCATTACCTTGATCTGCCTCCTCATCATCTTCATCAATAGAGGTTAACCTCAAATTTTCGTTGATTTTAGTGATGGCTTGTAGCATGCCATCCATCACCTATTTTTGCTCAATGAATCTTTTTTCAATCTTTTGGTCTTGCTCATGAGAACTAAAGAAAATCAGGCCCTACATTTTAGCGTACAGGTCTTCAAGTTGTTTGGTGATGATAGCTTTATGAGCAGTACCTTGAAGGCTTGAACATGAATCTCTTAGAATTATTTCTAGTTAGGTTTCTTGGAGTGTTCCCCCCCTCTATTAATGCTGTGAAAATCAACTTTGATGGGGCTAAGTCCCATCTTGGAGCTGCTGGCAATTTTGTTATCCATGATTGGAGATGTTAGTGTATTTCCTTCCAATCCTTTAATCTAGGCAATGTGTCGAGTTTGGCGGTGAAAGAAATTGTTATGAGAAATAGCATTAGAGAAGCTTTCTTGCGTGGATTCTCCAACATTTTGGTGGAAGGTGGATTACAATATCGTTATTGATGTTTTTTGTGGAGCCTGTGAAACTCCATGGACGTCTATCAGGACGCTTGATGAAGATATCAAAATTTTTTTCTTCACAAGTGTGTCCCTTCCCTTGTTATTCATATGTTCAAGGAAACTCTTATTACTTACTTTTGAATATATAATAATAATAATAATTATTATTATTATTATTATTATTAATAATAATAATAAAAAGAAGGTAAGTGAAAATTATTCTTAGGGGGCGTTTGGCATGCAATAGGAATGAGAATGAGAATTTATAATGGGACTGGGAATGAGAATTCATAATGGGAATGAGAATTAACATATGTTTATGAATTACCAACCTTCTTGTTTGTTTTGTGGTAATTCAGATTGGGAATAGGATTGAGAATAAACACACATTGACAAAAATACCCTTTTAGTAATTTATGAATGTTTTAATAAATTGAAAACAATTACCATATGAAAAAAATTTAGGGGGCCATTTGGTATGAATTGGGAATGGGAATGGGAATGGGAATGGGAATGGGAATGAGAATGGGAATTCATAATGCTGATGGGAATGGGAATTCATAATGGGAATGAGAAGTAAGATGTCTTTATGAATTACCAACCTTTTTGTTTATTATATGGGAATTGACATTGGGAATATGGTTGGGAATAAAAATACATTTTCTAAAATGCCATTTTTATTAATTTATGAATGTTTTAATAAATTGAAATCGGTGGAAAACCATAATTGACACACATTCACTTCTAGAAAGTCAATTACCATATAGAAAAAATAAAAAAAATTAAAGTTCATAAAGATTTTTTAAAACATGAGGTTTATTTTTTTAAAATTAGGGTGAGTAATTAACATGCTAAAAAAATTTTAAAACGTGAGGTTTTTTTTTTATAAAAAAAATAGGGTGAGTAATATTGCTAAAAATATATTCTAGGAGAGGATAATCAAACCGCTACCCTAAACAATATTGCTAATCATAAAACGTTTTGGTTATTTTTTTTAAATTAGGGAAAGTAATATTAAGGGTAATATTGTAATTTAAAATAGACTAATGAATTCCCAAGATTAATTACCACACCCCCCCATGGTAATAGATTCTTGGAAATTCACCCTTCCTACTCCCATTCCCATTCCTTAATCTTTTTTATTACCATGAAACCAGGGGCAGATCTATTTGAAGGTGAGTGGTGTCAATTGACACCAACATAATTTTTAGAAAAAAAATTCTAATTAGAAAAATATATGAAAATGTTAATGTATAAATACTGTTTGACACCACACAATCTATCAAGAGGGTGATTAGCGTAGTAGTAGCATTTGCGTACAAGAGTCAATCTCCTTTGTGAGATACTCCCTCCGTTCTTTTTTATCTGTCGCGTTAACTAATTTTTCTTATTTCAAATTATCTGTCATTTTATAATTTCAATAAAACACATTAATTATTAATCTTTCTATTTATCTTTAAAAATTATTTATTTATTTTCTTTAGACCTGATTTAACACCAAATAAACCATTAAGAAATTAAATATTGGTGGCTAACTGCTCTTTTCCATTTTTCAAAAAACAAATTGTTATTTCCCATTCAAGAAATTAAATATTGGTGGCTAACTACTCTACTTGGACATGAATACGAGGGGAGAGACAGAGAGTACTAAAGAGTCGACTTTAATATATTGTGGTTGGAAAGTAAATATGCAATGGGGTTGAGGACATTTCAGTAATTTCATCAATTAACTACCCACTCAAATTTGGGAGTCTTGGTTTGTGTGAATGGTCGTGCAACGTCAATTATAAAGGAACAGAGGGAGTAGATATCACAGGTTCGAGCCCTTTTGTGGGACTTTTTGTTTTGTTTTTTTTATATAAAAAAATCTTACTAAACCCTCACGCAACACATAATTCAATCTCTCTAACTTTAACTTTATCATTGAATTGTAATTTGTGTAAGTCATTTAATTATTCTTTCCTTAAGTTATTCTTTCTCCTCTATTGAATTTATTCTCATATTTGGTTGCAAATTATAAATTAGATTTATGTGATTAATCAAGTCAATGTAATTAAATTAGATTCTTTTTGTTAATTGTTTGTTGTATGAATGAACAAATTTTATTAAATTATCGTTTGTACACTTATAAATTGAAATATGTACTATTTATGTGAAAATGTGGAGGTTCATAAGTGCTTCAATATTGAAATTTGTTAATTCAAGGTTCGGTTTGGTGTATTTTATGACAATGTAGATGTTTATAATTTTAATTTCTAATTTCAATTTAAGATCGAGAGATACTTTAAGAACGTAACTAGGAAATCAACTTCTCATTCTAGTCCTTATAAGGACACCTCATCTCAAAATTCATTTGTGAAATTTAGGTATGTATTAATTATTCAATATCATTTTTATGGTTAATGTCGATTTCTACGTTTATTTTTTAACATTTATGCTGCTCAAATTTTTTTGTACAAATTATTTCTGACACCAGTAACCCTAAATCCTGGATCCGCCACTGACAAACATGGTAATTGTAATCCCGACCCCTCTATTCCCATTCCCAAGTATATAAAGATTAAAAACAAACGACTCCTAAAAGAAATTAAGTTTATAAAGATTTTAATAAAAATCAATTAAACATTAAATATGAATTAAAAATTAAAAACAAGTATATCTTCTAAATAGGAGGGATAGTCTTGGTAATAACAATTAAACATAAGGGCAAAATTGGTACTTAGCAGTGACTACCGAATTTCCATCTCCAATTACCACCACCCCCGGTAATATATTACTGGGAGTTGAGACATTCTATTCTCATTCCCATTACCCACTTTTTTTTTAACCACAAAACAAACATGACAATAATATTTCCAATTGTCCTACTCCCATTCTCAGCCCCCTACTCTCTCGTACCAAATGGCCCCCTATATCACAACTATGTATAGTAAAATGATACTCATCGAACCATTTAATTTAAATCAATCTACAAAATTCCAAATTGGGATGTAATTAGATAGTGCATCAATGGGGTCAAATTAAAGGATACTAAAGTCCCATCGAATTAAAATGGATACTAAAGTCAATGGCAATGGTTTTAAAAAGGTAACTAATGACCCATGAACAGAAAAAGAACTACTAAAGCATGTTATTATGATCATAAAACATTTTTGAAACTTTTTGTGTGCTTTATTTATAGCTTTGTGGATTTCCACCACCAAAATTTAACTTTATGGATTCCATTTTCTTTTTATGTGCTTCATCTTTATTTTTTTAACTTTATTTTTAGTCCAATCTTTTTGTTTGATATGTCTCTTTATCTCTAAACACAAACACTTAATGCTCTAATTTGTTGGGCACAAATCAAGTCAGTTTAAAGACTTTCAAAGGGATTTTAATAATTATAATGTGTTTATGTCGGCTTATGATCCATTTCTCTTTTGTGTGTAATCATGTTGTTTAAAATACTAATAATATACAAAGATATGGTACTTTGCCTTTGATCTTCTTAATTATTATCATACATTTGATTATTTGAGAATAATTTTTTTAAAGTTCGGTAAAATGAAATATATAGTAATTCAGGATATTATTCTATTGAAGTGTTTTTTTTAATGTTTTGCTTCAAAAAGCTATGTTGCCAAACAGGACCAAAACAATAGAAATTCGATTATGAGCTTGGGTGCACGATGTTCCGTGCGTTCAACCCATTTTTACGCGTGCACGGAAGAAGCCCAAAAAAAGAATGAAAGCCCGCGCGCAGTTAGAACAAGGTCGGTGTATGAACATTGAGACTCAAGTTTATGAGCATTCAAGTTCTAACTCCTGAACATACTTGTTCTAGGGCATGAACATACTTATTCTAGGGCATGAGCATTAATGTTTAGGGTTATGAGCAATGATGTTCAGGGTTATGAACATAGTAATTTATGAGTATAATACTTGTAGGTAAAGAGCATATAAGTACTAGATTATGAGCAAACTTGTTGTAGGGTATAAATATTGGTGTTCAGGATTATGAGCAATAACAGTAAGGATTATGGACATAACGGTTGTAAGATACTAGTATGAGCACAACATGCCCTTTTATTGGGTCGCGAAAGACGTTAGAGCAAAGGCGCGCCGATGTCAGGCTCACCATACTCCATGCACTCAGACTCGCAATCGATACGTTGTAAAAACAAAGTAGGTACTAATGAGATAAGAATTATTAAAATCCAATTTTCCTGACAAAAGAATGCACAGAGTAGAAGTATCTTACATATACCTGACAATTTCTGACCGACCCGATAACTCGACCCGAATCCACCCGAAATTTTCTGGGTTTTAAACACGATTTTTTCAACTAAACCCGAACCCGAAATTTAGTGGGTCAAACCCGACCGGCCCATTTGACCGGAAAATTTAACTTTTTAAGTTGAACTTTATTAAAATTTGTGACTTTTCATTGAAGTTTTTAACTATTAAACTATAAGCGCAACTTATTTATTTGTTATATCTCTTATTTAAGTTAAAATAGTTACAGTAATCTATTGTTATTAGGAGATAATCATATTTTATTATGTATATTGTATAAAAAGTAGTATTTAGAGACCATTTCTGAAAAAGAAAAACGGAAAAATGTCGCAATCAGAACCCGTGGTGTTTACCCGAAATCGAAATACACCGTCCGTATTTACCAAAACCCGAAATACACCATACTCGTATTTACCTGAACCCAATATACGACCGACCCGAAACTGCGCCATCCAACCGAATTGACAAGTCTAATTGTTCTTACGTACTCCAATTCATAGCTAATTCATAAGATACAACTAAGCTTGGGCCGATTTGGCAATTTGGCATGACTTACGTTATGGATTGGGCCATTCATTGGCCCAATAACGACGGCCCACCCTTTCCCCGCCTATTAATTAGGGGTGGAAACGGTGCGCGAAAATCATAAACCGGAACCGGAACCGAATCACCCGGTTTTTAAAAACCGGTGCACCGGCTTTAACGGTGCGGTTTTACCGGTGAACCGGAACCGCATAAAATTCTATCAAACATAAAAAAAATCTCCATTTAATAAAAAAAATCTTTATTTAATAAAAAAAAGTGAGAACCAAATTTACTAGCCCATAAGCCCATCCCAATAACACACTAACACCTAAAGTTCGTTTTTTTTAACTAGTTTATTTATATTATTTTTATATTATTTTGGGTAGAATTTTTTTAACCAAAATTTATATATACATGTAATTAATTATATTAACGGTGCGGTGCCGGTTCCCCGTCGGTGTGAATATCCCAAACCGGAACCGCCCCGTTTAGTATCCGGTTTTTCCGGTGCGGTGCACCAGATTTTTAAACCGGTTCGGTGTTGCCCGTTCCCGGGTTTTTTTATCCGGTTTCCGATTCGGTGTGTCGGTTCCAGATTTTTCTTCCACCCCTACTATTAATAGCACTGCAAATTTTTTTTTTAAACAGTTTATTTTTCTTCTCTGGCTTTTCTCAGCCATGCCTCGTGCTGTGCATGCTCCATTGCTCCACCACGAGAACCATGGGTAAGTGGGTAACCGCCATTGACAGCCATAGCCAAAACCTCGAAGACCTTCGAGTTCACAACTGAGAATAAGGTAGAGTAAAAACAACGCCTCAAGCAGCAACACTCTGTAGAACGAAACCATGATGCGACTGTCTATGCCGGCATTCTCGATCCTCCAGGTTCGTATTCGCATTGCATTGCTTCTCAATTTGGATCTTTGTGTGTGATTAATCAATCAAATTCTTCCTAAATTTGCATACTTCTCTGGCCGATTGATTCCGATGTAGTATATTGTTTAGACTCGCAATTTGTTGTTCAGTATGTTGCTCGAGTTTATAAAATTGTCACGGAAAATTGCAAATCTCGTAGTAGTTGTGAGGTCGTTTGAAGTTAACTTTGTTCATCGTTGTTTTATAGTTGTGGAATTCAAATGAATGTTTGTTGTTCGGATGTTATCAGTTAACTTTGTTCATAGTTGCATTGCTTCTCATTTCGGATCTTTATGTATGATTAATCAATCAATGTGTTCCTGAATTTTCATACTTCTCTGGCCGATTGATTTCGATGTAGTATATTGCTTAAACTAGCAATTTGCTGTTCAGTATATTGCTCGAGTTCGTCAAATTGTCACGGAAAATTGCAAATCTCGCAGTTGTGAGGTCGTTTGAAGTTAACTTTGTTCATCGTTGTTTTGTAGTTGAGGAATTCAAATGAATGTTCGTTGTTCGGATGTGATCAGTTTTTAGGTGTGAATATATTTGATTAGACTTGCAATTTGCCAAATCGTTACTTGCGATGTGTTCTGAACTTAATTTTTATTCGCCATTTTTGTTAGAAGCTGGAAAATTGAAATGGATGATTTGGAGAGTGTTTCTGGAGTTCAGTTTTATGTGAGTTGAATGCAGCTGAGTTGATCATGATAGTGATAGTTGAAAATTCGCATATACCCCTTCAGATTTATCACATTTATAAATCATAACACTGATGTTTTTAAGTTGATATTTAGCTATCCTAAGCTTTTGAACCAATTTTATTTAGCTACTTTACCGATGAATTTAGCAACCTTTTCGGTGAATATATCATCAAAGATGAAATTAGTTTGCTGAAATTATGATAATTTTAACAAATAAATTTCATCTCATACATTCACTGACAAAGTTGCTAAATTTACTGGAAAAGTAGCTAAATAAATTTGGTTCAAAAATTTAGGGTGGGTGAATATGAACTCAGAAATGTTAGAGTCGGATTTATAAATATCATAAACCCGAAGGGCTGTATGCAAATTTTTGGTGATTAGTTAGTGCAAGAATTGAAGATAACACATTTGAGCGGTATTGTTGTCTGGCTGTGAGTATCTTGAACTTTCTCTCATCATGAGACATCGAAATTAGCATTAGAACCTTGGGGAGTGTTTTTCGATCTTTCTGATAGGCATAATTTGAATATTGTTGATCATACAAACAGGTTAGTAAAAACATTCCCTTGATTGCTTAAGCTGAGCAACATGGTGTTGAACATAATCTTCGTTCTTTGACATAGATGATGTGCTCTTCCATGGATAAGCTAAATGACACTTCTTACCTATGTATATTGGTTGTAGAAAACTATGTGTTTGCCTTTGTGACTTGGGGGAGTACACGGTTCATGCTTTTGCTGGAGTATAATATGTATAGCTAGCAGAATTTTGTCCCACTCAAACCTAAATCTGTTCAACATAGAAAAATCCGGGTTTAGTCTAGATTTTTCACCCGAATTTTAACATTGACCTAGTTGACCGAATATTCGAATACTTATTTTCTCTTTTTTTCTATTTTCCGAATCCGATTTTGACCCAGTTTTAGTTCTGTTCGAATTGTCTGACCCGCAAAAACTAGGTTGGGACATCGATTTCTCACCCAAATTTGACCCATACCCAAATTTATCAGGACCCGAATTTTTCTCCGGCGCTTATAATGTGGATTTGCCCCTTTGTTTTTCTTTCTCCTTCGGTTCCTAGATTGGGGTTCTTGCAAGGTTGTCCAACCTCATTTAGTATTTTGGACGAGGCGATGTATAATGGAAGAGTGATGGATGAAATTGCAGTGATTTTTCTAGTACTTGATTGTTAAGAGTACATAATCATTGTTGTTCAATCATCAGCTTAGGCTTTTGATTGGGTTTGTTCTAGCATTGATGTCTTGGGTTTTCTGAATTCTAGTCGGCTAAAACCTTACCTTGAAATCAAGAGGGCGAAGGAGTATTCACTTCTCAAGTATATGTAAATATATGTGTCATGTGATAAGCGTTGGATGAGTGTGAGCTGATGTTCCATCGTCGATAATAAGCTAGCTGATAATGTGCATTTCCTCACTACTGTTGCTCAGAATTTTCTGGGAGGATTAGTTATGAACTTGTTTGTGATCGTCGTGATAGTTGATAAGACTTGCAACGATCAATCCTAGAAAATTGTAGCCTCTTTTCCATTTGCTGAACTTTCTGCAATCACGATTCTATATTAGTGATCCTTCCTTGTTATTCTATATCCACTACGAACCCCGTTCTTTTATGCGGCTATCTGGCTGCTGTGCTATACCGCATCGCAACTTTCCATATTACATCGCAACCCACCACAATCTACTTTTTCTAATTTAATTTATCTTTTTATTAAAAGGTAAACTTTCCATATTCCATCACAACCCATCACAATCCACCACAACTTTTCCCAACCCACCACAATGCACCACATTTCCTCCACACCACATCGTACCAATAGCCAGCCCGTGTAAAAGAACATGGCGAAGTCTTTTACTGTTTTTGTTCTTCGAAGCCCCTCTTGACCACGAATGAACATGAGGCAGGCGATGAGAAAGCTTACTGTTATTCTACTGTGAGAGAAAAAAACAAATGGAATTTTAGGTGGATTGATGATCGGAATGAACTAACAGTAGAGAAGTGCCTTCTATCTAACTAGGGGAAAACAAATTAACTTCGTGTTCAGGTCTAATCGGATTCAGTCATTTGGTAAACTACTAAAATCTAAACTCTACCCAAATTTGAATTTGGTCACTTTGCTCAAACCCGATCCCAGACCCAAATGACTGAAAATGTTTCCAATACCCCATTAAACTTGACTGATCTTGCTATGACCAAATTTGACCAAACCACAAAAGAAAACATCAAAATTTGAGTTTGGATATTGTCTGAATGATTGAATATGACCATAGTTATTAAAATCCCTATTCTGATCTACGATATTTCGGTTTTATGATCCAAAATCCTCGATGCGATTCTACTGTCTACATTCCGATCCGCGATCCTACGTGAGTTAATTCCGATCCTAACTACCCTATGCATTCGAGTTAGGATCCTGATTTTAATAACTGAACCTGAATTTTCTGTGAAATTGAAAATTTGGCCAACCCAAGCTTGGTTTAGCAAACCCAAACCTGACCCGACTTTGAATTTGATCATGTCTGAATGAAACTTTAAAATTCTGTTACGAAAATCGTGATCGAACCCTTTTTTTCCAGGTCGGTCAAGTTTTTGCCAGCGCTCCTTTGTCTGTCTTTGCTGCAGAAATGCAATCGCTACTTCTGTCTTTGCTGTAGAACCGCAATCCTTTTGTAACTGATTTATAAGAAGACAAATGGAAGCGTGTTGATGATGGTTTGAATGAACAGAAAAAGTGTCGTTAGCCTTGCAAGTTGCAAGTACAAGAATGTTAGCACTTTAAACTTGATGCAGCAGAAGAGTACATATCAAGGTTTTTTTTAAAAAGAATTTTGTTACTTTGTTTTTTCTTTTTTGTTTTGTTTGTGATTCAAGTAGTAGGTATAAGATTCTCTAATCATTAGCGAGTAAATTTATTGTGGGAGCACCAATCACCAACAGTGTATTGCAAGATCTATAACTTTGCTGTGAATTTTTATGAATATGAAAGTATTTGCCGTATCAATTTATTTTTTTGTTTAATTTGTGAGGTGTATTAGGTTCCCTTTTTTTTGCAGCTGATTAGTTGTGTTGTACCATTACAACTTTCCATATTTTATCACTACCCAGCACAATCAACCATTTTAATATAAAAAATTTTATTTCTCTTTTTTCATTAAAAAATTCTACAATCCACAACAATCCACCACATTTATTTCCCTCCCCACCGTAACCAACGGTATAATACACAAGGGATCTATAAGCTAAGAAACCTAGCTAACACTAAGGAAATTAGAATATGTCAAATATTATAAAATGTTAATCTAGTATCTTAGAAACTAAGTATCCCTAATATATGGCTAGATCTCCTTATTTTGATAGTTCTAAAATATTGCTAAGAATTACCTACGAAAATATAATTAATAAAAATATAAAAAAATCTTTAAATATATGTAAAGATATTGATATCTTAATCCATCCTCTGCTCTTATCCTGCATCAGTTACACATTCCTTTCTGCTCATTGATTTTTCTCATCATCAATTGAGTAAAAATTGATCACTACAGCAAGTGATTTGAAGGTAGCTTATAATTTGTCTCGGGTAACTAATAAAAATAATTTCTCAATGAAATATCACTTACACTAATATTAGAAAATTATTTTAATATGGCTGATTAGTCATGGACTCACAAAGAAGTATAGATATCAATACATGACACAAATATGATACAACACTCACACATGAACGAATGAACTTAAAAAAAATTAGATATGGCACATATAGTAGAAATGTAGTATAAAAACATATTTCTTCTGTTCATGACTTCTTCACGAATTACTCTGTGTTTTAGTCTTGGACGGGTTGTGTTTGGATGGCAATTTTAGTAATAGTGTTATACCAATAGTGAAAGCCTATTTCTCGAGGTTATCTCTATGTTTGGCATGTCTTCGAGAGTGTCGAAATAATGTCCAAGATTGTCGATGTCGATTCTAATTGGACACACTTACACAGATATATGAAGTCCGGTGAAGTGTATGTGCTTTTTAATTGACTCATAGCCCATGTTACTCTGACTCTACATTTTCCTTGTTGCACCCGTGTCGAACCTTTCACACCCGGACAAGGGTACGATACTTGAGACTTAAAATCACAATGAAAATACACAAATTTTCTTAAAATTGCTCGAGTTTGACACCCGTATCCGTGCTCGTATCAAATAGTACCCACACCAAATTCCAAGAATGTTGATGTTCGATTCTTGTCGGACACGGATATATGAAGTCAGGTGACATGTGTGCACTTCTTAATTGGCTCATAGCCTATTGTTACTCCGACTCTTTATTTTCCTTGTCGTACTCGTGTTGGGCACTTGGGCCCTTCACACCCAAACAAGGGTTCGACACTTGACACTTCAAATCACAATGAAAATACCCAAATTTTCTCAAAGTTGCCCGACTTTGACACCCGTATACGTGTCCATATCAAACACCCATACCAAATTCCAAGAATGTCAATCTTTGATACTTGTCGGACACGGATACATGAAGTCACGCGAAGTGTATGTGCTTTTGAATTGGCTCATAGCCTATTTTCCTCTAACTCTTCATTTTTCACACCCGAACATGAGTACGACACTCGACACTTCAACTTATAATAAAAATACGCAAATTCTCTTAAAACTAGGTGAGTCTGACACCCATATCCTTATCCAAATTAGACACCTAGACTTCTCTTAGTTCATTTGGGCATGCTTTAAAGATGTGAACTTTTTTTTAAAATTTTAGGTAAGTACACGAATGTTAGTGGACTATCGACTTCTTTTCACAAAAAATCAGCCTGTCCTATCTAAACATAGAATATTGTTTAAAATTGGGTTGTTTAAAGATGACCAAGTTCCAGCTGCCATTTATGAATAACCTTGTTTTGATAACCAGTCAGCAGCTGCATTAGCTTCTCTATAGATGTGAGAGATTTTAACATCATTACACCATGCCATAAGAACATGGACAATGCATAATGGTTTTGTGGAATTTTGGTTTCTTCTCTCTCTCTTCCCTCCCTCTCCTCTTATCTCTATCTCTCTCTTAGTCACCACTCATTTTCACAAGAGATGGAATGGTGCAGAGATCCACAAAATCATTCCGCATTGTCCATGCTCTAAGAGTCTGAATGTCTTAAATGAGTCCTTTGATTTGCCAAGAAATTGTAAACACGCCTTTGAGCGATTGAAAGACCACTAAGTTGTCCCCTTTGTTTCAAGATGTGAACTTACTTATTGCTTAAGTTGCTTTTTTTAGTGTACAATCAATCAATGGTAGGTATACAGTCTTTCTTTCTTTCTGTTCCAACGCAAAATCTTGCCAATTACACCCCACATTCTACGAACATATCCCAAAGACAAAGCCAGCAATGAATCCATTTATTAAGAGCATTGAATATACAGTTACAACATTACATTTGTTAGGACGTTCGAATGTAGTGTAAGCAACATATGATTACGCAAACATATGATATGATATGGTTTCTTGATATAAAATATTCCTCGAATGTGGACCTAATAGAGTCCAAACCTTCAAGGGAAAAACAAAGATAATTAGGTGCTAAAAAAATGCAATAATAAATGAGGAAGGAAATGAACAGGTTGGAAAAAAGTCATTGCGTACTTGTTCTGTTCTCTTTTAAGTGACTTTTGGGTGGATAGATGATAAACTAATGTGGAAAATTTTTGTAGGACATAGTTAATAGAATAATTGTATAAATGTTTTTAATTATTATTAATTTTTAATGTTAATTTAATGAATGATATCGGTAAAATAGGAAAATTGTTATTAGAATTATAAAGTAACATAAAATATAAAATACGAAAAATTAATTAGAAAGTTAGATAAAATGAGAATGAAATTAGTATTAAGAAAAGGATTACTGGATGTTAATATTAATATACTATACGTTGAGGGCTTATATGATAGTATACTTCATTTTGGGGTGGCTGTTGTGTACCATGTACAAGCCACATGATTGTTTTCTGGACAATATGTGTTAGAATTCAGCTTACGGTTCCGCTAAAAATCTGACATTTCCAAAGTATAGTATCTTATTATAAAAGAAAATTGTATAGTTTTAAAACTTCAAGATATAAATAATTGTCATATGGTACATCTTGGAGTACATACCTGGGTCCATTAAGGTATTAAATCTTTAAAAAAAATCATCAATATTATTATAAAATTCATCATAAGTTTATCAATATTATTGCAAAATTCATCGATATTTTTAAAATTTTGAATTTTTTTACTCAAATTCAACATGTAAAAAATTGAGGATTTAGGACCTAGGTAGGTAGGTTTCATTCTCATGTACGATACAAATTACAAAACATCTCCAAAGTACAATGTGTCTTAGAATTTAGCGCACAGTTTTACCAAAAATAAAAAATCTCCCAAATACAATATCTCTTACCATAAAAGAAAATTGCATGGTCCAACACTTCTAAAATATAATAATAATATTAAAATAAAAAAATCCTTAAAAAAAACAAAAAAAAGTAATAAAAAAGAGGAGATAACTTGAGCAACTATTCAAGTGAATGGAACCGTTAAAGCACCATCTTTCATCACATTTCCCTCCTCTTCCTCTTCACACCTTCTCATCTTCTTCTTCCTCTTCTTCTTCCCTCCCATCACCCCCCAAACAAACAAACAACCCCTTAACTCAACCCTATAAATCCCCCATCCCCCATCTACCTCTCTTCCCATCTCTCTCTCTTTCTCTCCTAATTCCCCACAAACCAAACATGGCACAACCTCTGTTTCTCCTCTGCATTATTATTCTGTGCTTCTTCCCACCCTCTCTAACTGCAACTCCACAAGAAGAACAACTGAAACTGTCACCATCCACAACATTTCCCAAACTAACTGCAGAAAGGCTGATTAAACAACTCAACTTATCCCCAAAATACCCCTTTAACCTTAACCATGGGGAGCACAGTCAAAATGGCAAGGAACCCAGGCTGGTTGAGAGGAGGTTCAAGGTGTCTGAACTGGGATTGAATGGTGATGAACCAGGGACTTCAGTGGAAAATTTGGGACATCATGCAGGGTATTATCGTCTTCCTCACTCCAAAGATGCCAGGTGTGTGGATCTTTTACCCCTGCTTTGTTTGGTTGTTTGTTTGGTTGGTTGGTTGTCGTAAGGTATTGTATCAAAGGTGTTGGTTAATTAGTTTCCTTGAGATTTCAGCAACGTTGGGGGGTGTTTGGGTAGTGTTGGTCGCCAGAAGTTTACTTTTGCTCTGTCAAATTAACTGTTCCGTTGATTTTAAGGCTTCTTTAATTTCTTTTTGTTTTTAAGTACTCATTCCGTTCTTTTTTAATAGGTCGTTTACGGTTGTTGTGTCAATTTTTAATCAATAATTTTTAATCTAAAATTTTTATAAAAATATAATATTATATGTTTTTAATAGTATTTTTCATTATAAATTTAATGATATTAATTTATTTGATGAATTATTATTATATAAATTAAAATATTAACGATTGAAATTTTTAACATAATTTTTTAAGTGACAAATAAATAAAAATTGAAGTAGTATCACCAAAGAAATGCTCTATGTATCTGTACATTCTTATCACCAAAAGCTTAAAGCGCTATCTCTATCAATATAACAATATATGTAAAAAATAATATTAGAATACTCTTTTAAATATGAATGATGACATGTGTCTTTGAATCAATAGTTATTTTGAATTGTCCTTAATTCATAACTTTTTAGTATTTATATACTTATTCATTATTATAATAGTATAATATTTATTAATTAAGTCAATAAATATAACTGAAAGCTTGATTGCAACTCTTAGAATATAGTTTGAGTTTGGAGTTTTTTGTGTTATATGTAAGTGTTTTTATGTGCTGAAATTTTTCTACTGCTCTTTTTGACTTTAAGGTTGACCTAAACCATGACATCATACTTCATGGTTCTAAGTTTGAAATCAAATTTCTAATTCGATTTTATGAATCATAGTATATAATGTATATTTTATGCATGGTTTATGGACATGAAAAAGTATAAATAAACAAATATTTTTATATAATTTATAAATTGTAATAATCTCCAAAATAATGAAACATATATTTATGATAATTTAAATATACTTATATTTAATTTTTTTTGAGTGATTTATATTCTAGATGGTTACCATTTTGAATCAAAATATCTATCATATGGATTTTCACAAACTTAAAAAATAAATATATAATTTTTAGTTTGTGAAAATCCATATGATAATGTGCATATATATAAAACATATACAAACAAATTGAATCTTAAGAAGAACCCATTTGTTTTTGTTTTTTACGGATTCAGAAAAGGCAAATTTTGGAGTAATTTGACATGAAATTAGGATGCGATTACTCATAACTATTAATATCATTTTCATAAGAAGATACCAATATAAAGACATTTTATTATAATTTATGTAATGATTGTTCTATAAAGCCTATGTTTTTATTGGCTAACTTTGAAGTCGCGAATAAAACACGTAGTGCTTTTAATTGATTGAATTATTGGGAGTGTATTTTATTTACGATGGTCCATAGAAATAGAAATCTATATATAATATTAATGAAAAAAAGGGGGGTGGGGGTCATTTTCACATGCGCTTTCAACGGCATGCATCAAGGGTAACCATCACCTGACGCCTACATGCAAAAATGGCAACCAAATCACTGTTTTCTTTTTCTTTTTCTTTTTTTATGAGCCAAATCAGTGTTATCATACCCCAACGAAAAGTGGCTCACGGTAGTTATTAATTTTAGGTACTGCCGTGTACTCTTCACTCTTTCTTTTTCACGACAAAAATTATGGATTGTAGTTAAATCCAGAAACTTTAAGGAATAGAAAAAGGGGGAAGAAAAAGCAATTATATTTGTTTGTTTTACTTGAATTGACTTGCGTCATACTATGGATTACCTAATAATTTTGCCACAAACATGAATTTTGTCCATCCTCAGCTTGTTTCTTCCACACTCAAAACTTCTCTCAATGCCTTTTTCTCACGGTTGTGGCCTGCAAAGTTTTGCCCAATTCGGAAAAAAAATCGGGTTTGGATATAGATTTTTCATTCGAATTTTGATATTGACTGACTTAACTGAACATTGGGACATAAAATTTCTCTTTTTTCTATTGTTTGAACTCAATTTTAGATTCGTCTGAATTGTTCGATCTGAAATAAAGTTGGGTCTTGATATGAATATCTTGTTCGAATTTTGACATTGATCGAATTTGTTGGACTCGAATTTATTTGAACCTATATTTTTGACAGCGCTACTCGCAACATCCTTGCTTGATAACACAAGTTTCGGTATGACACCGTCTCATGTAAACTTAATGTGAGATGAATCATAATTGCACCAAATAAATTATTTATCACCCTCTATTCATAAAAAGTCATTCCAGAATTTTGCTCTTATGGTAAGACGGTGTTACACAAAACTGACTAAGTTGACAAAGTCTCCAATCAATTTATTGTGCGCCCTACATATGTATAAGTTATGTTGGACTCTTACTAGACCTTATTGCAATGTACTAATAGTTACCATGTACTCTTACTAGACCTCTTTGCACCATAATACATGTCCTCTATTGAACAAAGTCATGCAATGGAAGAAAATCATGTCCAAAGAGTATATTACTGAACATATGAATCAAACCTGAAATCCCCATTAGACAGCATTGTACAGACATGAAATGAATTGAAATCATATATAGTAGGTATACTTAATCATAAATACTTGGCATGCAGGATGTTCTACTTTTTCTTCGAATCAAGGAACAGTCCAAGCGACCCGGTTGTGATATGGCTGACAGGAGGGCCAGGGTGCAGCAGTGAACTTGCTCTCTTCTATGAGAATGGCCCTTACCAAATTGCCAACAATATGTCTCTTCTTTGGAATGAGTTTGGCTGGGACAAGGTAATAATAAT
Organism: Portulaca oleracea; assembly: GCA_029582165.1. Lineage (NCBI taxonomy): Eukaryota > Viridiplantae > Streptophyta > Magnoliopsida > Caryophyllales > Portulacaceae > Portulaca > Portulaca oleracea. Next base: position 40,188,536 of record CM055872.1, on the reverse strand, counting down.
TAGTAGACCTGTCAATTCGGGGGGTCGGGTTGAGTTTGGTATGCCCCGTAATCCAGGTTTGTTATATTTTAGGTTTGAAAACCGTGTCGGGTCGGGTCAGCTTTTGCTGAGACTAATAATTAGTATTCCATGCATCCTTAATTAAGTGTCAAATCAAACATGATGTTAATTAAGTACTTGTATTAACATGCAGGCTTCAAATCTCATCTATGTCGACCAATCTGTTGGAACTGGATTTAGCTACACCTCTGACGACACTGATATCCGCCATGACGAAAATGGTGTCAGCAATGACTTGTATGATTTCTTGCAGGTAAACAATTAACCTCATCTAGAGACATCTTGATCACTCATCCATTGACAGAATTGAAAAGTTGTTAACCTTCTTTACTCTTGCAGGAATTTTTCAAGGCACATCCCCAATATGTAAAGAATGACTTCTTCATCACCGGAGAATCCTACGCCGGACACTACATTCCTGCGTTCGCTTCCAGAGTTCACCAAGGAAACAAAGCCCAAGAAGGACTTCACATCAACCTTAAGGTATATAATCACTTTTACGCTTCCATTTCGTTTCTTTCCATATTATACAACAAAAACAACAAACCCTAGCGTAGTAATGATGTAGGGAACTGAATGAAGATACTGATTCAGGTGGACCCAAAAAAAAAAAAAAAAACAACGTTTCGAAAACTGAAAACAAAAACATTTCTTCCCATATATACCATCCCTTTTTTCCAAGTCTAATTCAACTTGTTCTTTTCCTTGTCAACCAGGGGTTCGCAATCGGTAACGGACTCACCCACCCAGCAATTCAATACAATGCATATGCAGACTACGCCTTGGACAACGGAATTATCAAGGCCGCTGACCACAAACGCATCAGCAAGATGATCCCGCCCTGTGAACAGGCAATCAAGCAATGCGGTAATTAACAAATCGGAGTCACTTTCAAGGCTCAACAAACCTTAAAATTCTGCACCCTGTATACTCAAGTTAACTGTATCATGTATTTAGGTACCGAGGGCAAGGATGCTTGTTTGACTGCCTACTTTGCCTGTACCAATATCTTCAACAAAATCATGGACATTGCTGGTGACAGGAATGTAAGTCAGCCCAGATAATGAATTAAGATCGACAAGACATACATACATTTCATACATACCGATTACTGAGAATTGATGGGTTGTTGTGTTTTCGATGTAGTACTATGACATCAGGAAGAAGTGTGAGTCCGACCTGTGCTACGATTTCTCAAACATGGAGACATTCCTGAAGCAGAAATCCGTGAAGCAAGCGTTGGGTGTAGGAGACATAGACTTTGTGTCGTGCAGCACCGAGGTGTACGAGGCTATGCAGATGGACTGGATGAGGAACCTCGAAGCCGGCATTCCTTCTCTGTTGGAAGATGGAATCAAGTTGCTGGTTTATGCTGGGGAATACGATCTCATCTGCAACTGGCTTGGTACATATACATACATACATGATCCCACCTCAAAACTCTCTTTCGGGACCGGATTCGAAAAATCTAAATGTCACCCATTGTATACTAACTATGAACTGTGATTGTGGCAGGAAATTCAAGGTGGGTGCATGCAATGGAATGGTCAGGGCAGAAGGAGTTTGGGAGTGCTCCAACTGTGCCATTGACAGTTGATGATAAAGAAGCAGGGCAGCTGAAAAGCCATGGATCCCTTGCTTTCCTTAAGGTCTTGCCTTCCTCCCTTGATTATAATTGTTGCTCTATATATTTCTATCACAAATTCTAGGGTGAGATTGTCTCCCTTGATTACTTTACGCGAGACACACTCATTTCTCAGTCTCACGTAAAGTTATCGCAAGACACACGCATTTCAAGTGATTGGACCTAGTTTTTTCCAGGTCGGACAAATTTGGGTATTCGGGTAGGGCAAAATTTTGCCTGCTCTACCTGAATTTAAGTTTGACATGGGAAAAACTAGTTGCAATCATAGATTTTTTATCTGAATTTCAATGGACCGAATCGATCGAAAATTTGGATATAATGTTTCTCATATTTCTATTATTTGAACCCGATTATAACCGAATTTAACGTATGTTAAGATTGTCTAACCCGAAGAAAACTGTTTTATGATCATCAACTTTTCGTCCGATTTCGACATTGATCAATATGATTGACCCTAATTTGGCGCTAATTTCATATTGACTTTTAATATTTTACTAACAATAAGTTTTTAATAAGGACACGACTATTCCTATATTCGTAGAAGGTCGCTATACTTACCATAACATTATATGTCTTACGATAAATATACATGGACTAACTCGGGGAAATTGGGGTGTGAAAAACAGGTGCATGATGCAGGACACATGGTACCAATGGACCAACCCAAGGCTGCACTAGAGATGCTGAAGAGATGGACACAAGGCACACTTGCCTCCACACTCCCTAAGGATGACATTTCTACTACTACTAGTGAATAGTACTTTGCCAATTATTCAAATTAGGCACAGAATGAATAATCAGATGGCATTACCTGTCTGTGGCTTTTATATACAACAACAACAACAAAAAAAAAAAAGTGGTTATAATGAAATCAATCTGACCAATTTGTCAATCTCAACAAGTGTTTAGTACGTGCTAATAATATTACCTTGAATTCTATGTATGACGGCCTTGGTGTCTAATAAGTAAATTGGGTTATTAGAATAGGATAATAACAAGTCATGAACAACTAAGAGTAAACTACTTGAGCTTGTAAGTATACGTATCCAATCATGCCGGTTAAATATGATTAATGTTAAAATTTGGACAAAAAATTGGTGTGCCTCGTTTTTTTTGGCCGGACAATCCGAACATAATTAAATACGGATCTAAATTGGATTCGGATCAAATGATTTTTTTGTGTCGAATAAATTTAGGTGTTTAGACCCGAACAAATTTTGCCAGCATCATTTATTTTTTGTGTGATTCCTTGATTTTATCATGGGCGAATTCGGCATTCCTTCCAGATCTCAAAGGCAAAATGGATAGTCATACAATTCATTACCATTCTTTGGTTTGGACAGGATAATCTATCAGCGATTTAGCATGGGTTATCCACAATATGAGGATCAATTTTCATCTCAACTTTTACCACAGATCAATATTAATATTTTGAAAAATGAACAGTACTAATACTGAAAAACCCAACCAACATCAAGTACAATAATAAACTCCAATCCAATTGTAACACCCAGATTATCAATGTAAAAGCTATACTTTTTTCTCTTCCCTACACTTTATCTTCCTTCTTCCATATTTCTTACTGAGGAGCACAAGATTGAGACTTTTACTACAATAAAAGAAAGAAAATATTCTAACCTTATGAGTGATAAATGTGGATGGTTATATCAAACGACTTCTTGCTTGAGTGGCAAGAGGTCCACCTCATATTCATGTCGTCCAGAGTTTGAATTCTAGACGCTCCTTCATCTACTCGGAGAATGCTATGTGTCGAAGCAGGGCCTAACTTTGAGTCATTGGCACCTCCGGTTCCCTGTCCACTACAGACCTGTAGAGTTATACTCCTGATATAGGGGCCTAATGAATTAGACCGCTCACCTTTGTTAAAAAAAATGTGGATGATTACTGTGGCTGCTCTTCAGGTGTGGCCTATTCGCCAACTTTGTGCTTGTTTTTAGAAAAGTCAAATGTGGTTAAACTAGCTGACCAGAAGGTCGGTTGATGCCTCCATAGAAAATTAAGTCCAACCAAATTCAGGTCGGATAATTTGGTCAATTTTAAAATTCGACAATGTTTCGAATGAGTGTATATTCGACTCAAAATCGAATTTAGACAATAAAAATGTAAGAAATATTGTGTTTAATTTTCAAGTTAAATCGATCGAATCTTAAATTTTGGCTATACTCAACTTTTTCCAAATCGGATGAATTCTGACATTCATATCACTCATCATTTTGAGTTCATTACCACTAGCAGAAGGGCTGGCAAAAATCTGTTCAACCCGATAACCCGAATTTGTCTGACTCGAAAAAAATTGAGTACGATTTTAGAATTTTCGTCTAAATTTTGACATTGACCCATTGGATCAAAAATTCAAACATAATATTTTTTCAAATTTCTATTGTCTGAACCTAATTTAGACCCGAATTTATGTTTGTATGATTTGTTTGACCTGAGTCTAACCCGGAAAATACACGAAAAACTAGGTATGGAAGATCAAGTTTTTATCCGATATCCAATTTGTCCAAACCCAACATTATCCGAACCCGAATAGGCGCGTGGGACAGTGGTGAGACCAAGCAGGTGAGTTGGTTACAGGTGGGGACCACGAGGTGGAGTATTTACGACGTCGTTTTACTCCTGATGAAGGAAAAGTCGGCAGTGGGATTCCTGAAGGTGAGCCCCACATCCAATCAGAAAGTATATTCGTGTCCTTGATTATTGCATGGATTCAGCGCCGGCAAAAAATTGGGTCCGGATAAATTCGGATCGGATAAATTCGGACAAAACTAGAATTCGGACGACAAATTCATGTTCGGGCCCAATTTTATTTCGGGTCGGACAGTTTGGACGAAGCTAAATTCGGGTTCGGACAATAGAGAAAAGATAAATTTTGTGTCCGAATATTCGGTCAATATCAAAATCCGGACGAAAAATCTATGTCCAGACCCGATTTTTTCCGGGTCGGACAATTCAGGTAATCCGGGTCGAACAACATTTTGCTAGCTCTACATGGATTCTTATAATGAATGAGTGTAAAACTTCTTGACTCTTTATGTTTGTTAGGTTAGAAGTTTTAATGAACTAGGGAAAAAGGTTAGAGTAGGAGTAAAGAAACTCATGATGTGAATGTGAACATGTGATGGTCCATACAAGAATTTGTGAATGTAGGATGTGAAGTTTGGAAATTGGCCAAACAAGTTTGTATTCTTTAACACGTAAATTAGTCTTGTAAAATTTTAACTCACTTTATGAAATTGAGTGTTGGACACATTCTGAATTTGTGTAATGATTGATTTAAGTTGATTTGAATTTATTTTGGATTCGATTATATTTGCCAACACTAAATACATAGTGCCATCACCTTTTTCGATTATTTATGATCATAAGACCAGTGTACATTGTTATAAAGCATGAAAATAATATACAATCCGTCAAATAACGACAGAAATATTATACAGAAGTCCTCAACTCTTTTAAGTTTGCATATTTTATGCCCTCAAGACCCATGTTATATAGCACTATACAACATGTACAAATTAAAGACAAAAGCAAAAACTTAAGCAAAATGCAACAATAAAATAAGGCTTTCTGTTGTAGCTTGTGGTAGATTTCTTTTTTATCCAATGACCCAACTTAAAGCAAAATACAACGATAAAAATAGGTGGAATTGAATTGAAATTTTCAACCAAAGCTTCTGAGTTGTACAAGATTTTTACTCTTGCCAACAATACTTGAAGTAGTAATTCTCCATTTTACGAAAATTTTTAAACATGAGAACATCTAATTGTGTCCCTTCAAAAATTGTTTTGTTTCTGTATATAGTCAAATGAACAATATTATAGCATAACATGTTATCCATAGCCTTTTCTTCATGTTACTGTTTAAACTTTAAAGGCATATCCATCCAAACTTTATACCATAATATGAGAGCGTCGAGTGTCGACCCACTCTAATATTTGATCGAGATGTTACATTTACTTCTAGCCAAATTCGTCATGAGAAAAAATGTGAAGCTTCAACAATGAAGCTTGAAAAACAAGAGCTAAAGGAAGAAGAAGTTTGAATAACTTTGAGAGGGAAAATGAGTTATTACAAAATGAAAACCCTTGACCACAGCAAAGAGACAGGGCCGGAAATATATAGAGGACCAAAGGCCCAAAACCAGCCCAAGCCAAAAATAAGGAAACGGCCCAAGAGCAGAAACGAAAAAGAAGAAAAAGAAAAACAAAGAGTAAACCTAAAACTAGCTTAACTAACATAACTACCATCACCTATATTTGTAATTCTAACACCCCCCCTCAAATTGGAGGGTGGTAAACAACCCAATTTGCCAAGATTCTTGTGATGCTTAAACCCAGGGAGAGCTTTCTTCATTATGTCAGCCAATTGAGAATCTAAAGGAACATGACTGAGATTGATCAAACCTTCTGCAAGTTTCTCTCGCACAAAATGGCAATCGATCTCAATGTGCTTAGTTCTTTCATGATAGACTGGATTTTGGACTATGTATATGGCAGCTTGGCTGTCACACTTAATAGGGATTGGAGTCACAGTGTCGACTTGGAACTCAGAAAGCAGCCTGCTGAGCCAAGCTAACTCAGCAACAAGACGTCTCAGACTCCTGTATTCAGCTTCAGCTGAAGATAAAGACACAACCTTCTGCTTCTTAGACTTCCATGATATCAATGTGTTGCCAAGGAAGAGTACATAACCACTGATGGATCTTCTGCTGTATCTACATGCTCCCCAATCTGAATCGTTGTATCCTTGGAGTTTAAAATCACCATCTTGATGTATCACAATTCCCAGGTCTGAATTGCCCTTCAAATATTTGAGCACATGAAGAGCAGCCTTCCAATGCACATCCATGGGGGTCTTCAGATATTGACTGAGATGTTGAACACAAAAAGCAATATCAGGTCGTGTATTAACCAAGAAATTTAACTTACCTATGAGTTGTCTATACTGAAAGGGATCTGATAAGGCAGTCCCTGAATCAGGAGACAGTTTGATGTTTGTATCCATTGGTGAGACAGTAGCTTTCATGTCCTCTGTTCCAAAATCACACAAGAGATCATTTGTAAATTTCTTTTGTGTGAGGATTAATCCACCTGAAAAGTTAACAATCTCCATTCCAAGGAAAAACTTGGCTAAACCAAGATCCTTGATTTTAAACTCTTTATGTAAATAAGATTTCAGAGAATTAATCTCTTCACTGTCATCACCAGAAACAAGCAAGTCATCTACATAAACTGCTAAATAAACAGATTTTCCCTTTGATCTTCTATAAAATAGAGAGTAATCATTCTCAAAATGTTTGTACCCCCTCTTATGGAGAACATGAGTGAGTTTAGCATACCATTGTCGTGATGTCTGCTTCAAACCATATAGAGACTTGTTGAGTTTGCAAACAACATTTGGATCTGAACTGCAAACACCATCTGGAATTTTCATATAAATCTCTTCATGGAGATCTCCATGGAGGAAGGCGTTATTTATATCCAATTGGAAGAGAGACCAGCCCCTTTTTACTGCAACTGCCATCATGGTTTTGATGGTTGTCATTCTAACCACAGGTGAAAAAGTTTCATTATAATCAATGCCAGCTCTTTGTGTGAATCCCCTTACAACAAGTCTTGCTTTCAACCTCTCAATACTCCCATCTGGTTTATGTTTCACTTTATAAACCCATTTGCTGTCTATTGCTTTCCTCCCCTTTGGAAGAGTTACCATATTCCATGTGTTATTATCTTCAAGAGCTTTCAGCTCCTGTTTCATGGCCTGCTGCCATCCTGGGTGTTTGCTAGCCTCCTTATAATTACTTGGTTCATGTGCATCCAAATAAGTATTGAAATCTGCAATGTTGTTAGAAGTACCACAGAAAACAGTCTTGGGAACATAATGCAGGTCAGTAACACTAGAAAAATAGGTTTCATAATCCTCCAAGTAATTAGGAGTTCTGTGGGTTCTTTCTGATCTCCTAGGTTGTTGAAGAACAGGTTCAGTGGGTAGGACAACTTCCTCAACAGTTTCTTGTTGAGGTTCAGTCCCAGGTGGGTTTTCAGTCTCTGTAATGACATCAAAACTGTCAAAAACATTTTGATTTGTTATAGGATCTTGATTAGAAATGTTCTAATTTCTAAAGGGAAAAATTGATTCATGAAAGACTACATCCCTGGAAATAACTATTTTGTTGGATTCCAAAGAATATAGTTTATAAGCCTTCCTACCTTGAGGGGGTCCTATAAAGACACATTTTTCAGCCCTCTCTTGAAATTTATCCCTCCCTTGTTTAAGAGTATTAGCAAAGCATTGACAACCGAACACTCTTAGATGATCATAAGAAGGTTTCTTTCCAAAAGTTTTTCAAATGGTGATCTATTCCTAAGCAGTTTGCTAGGCATTCTATTTATCAAATATGTAGCAGTCAATATACTTTCACCCCAGAATTTCAAAGGCAAATGAGATTGAAACATGAGAGCTCTAGCAACTTCTAATAGATGCCTGCGTTTTCTTTCAACAACCCCATTTTGTTGGGGTTTTTTAACGCAGCTAGTTTGATGGAGGATACCTTTCTTGGCAAAAAATTCTACAGCTTGGTTGCTTTTTCCTATTTCTAAAGCATTGTCTGACCTGATCTTTTTCACATTGGTTTCAAATTGATTTGTTACCATAGCAATGAAAGACTGTAAGAGATAGAAGGCCTCGTGCTTTGTAGTCATGACGTAAGTCCAAGTGGACCTTGTGAAGTCATCAACAATTGTGAGGAAATATTTGTGCCCTAGATGAGTAGCCGTGTGAAAAGGCCCCCAAGTATCAACATGTATCATTTCAAAACTTTTCTTAGTTGATATATTGCTAGTTTGGAAAGGGAGGCATGTTTGTTTAGCTCTATGACATACATCACACACATCTTCACAAGAACCTTAATTGCTTTGATCTAATGTACATGGTAACAATTTCATTCTACTTCTTGGTATGTGTCCTAATCTTTCATGCCACAAATTACTCTTAACAGTGGCAGCAACATCATCACATCTGGAAGAACCATTAGGGGGATCTTGAGAATCTCTTCTGTTCAAGAAATAGAGGCCTTGAGCTTCTTTACCAAGGGCCAGAGGCCTCTTTAAGAAAGGGGCCTGCATGGTACAATTATTTTCACTAAATGTGATGGTGCATTGCAGTTGTTTACACAAACTTTTAATTGATATTAGATTACACTTGAAATGAGGCACATACAAAACATCACTCAGAATGATGTCCTTAATAAGAGCTACTTCACCATACTTCTTTACAGACACCAGACTTCCATTAGGCAAGGTAACATGCACAGGTTTCACAAGATTTTCCACACAAGATATAGCATTTTCATTTCCACACATATGATCAGTGGCACCAGAATCCAAGATCCAGTCATTTGTACTAATTAGACATAGACCAGCAACTGTATTTGACATATGCTTAATAAGAAAAGAATGGATATTACTTGAGGATGTATCTGTATCCACTGTCTGACTGGAAGAAGATTCCCCACTGTTGAGATTGTTTAGCAGGTGATTGAGCAGTTGAATTGCTTGGTCCTTGTCAAAAGGAGTAGATAAACCAGCTTCCTTTTGTCCTGAACCATTTCTGTCTATGTCTTGCAAAGCTACATTTGCTTGTTTCCTGTTATTACCTTGATTTTGAGTTCTGTTTTGGGATCTGTTCTGATTCTTTGGGGGATACCCATAAATTTTGTAGCATTTGTCAATCGTATGGCCTGGCCTCTTGCAATGATCACAGAACAGGTTTGCCTTCCTCAAATCTTGGTTCTTTTCAGAGATGGATTGATTTCTTTGTGAGTTTTTGTTGACATAGAAACCAGCTGAATCATTCGAATTAACTATATTGTCCCTCACTTGTCTCTGGCTTTCTTCTTGAGACAGGGTGGCATAAACATGGCTCATAGAAGGTAAAGGACTCATCATCAAAATGCTTCCCCTTACATGTGTATAGCTATCATTAAGCCCCATCAAGAACTGCAAAAGTTTCTGCTCCTCAAAGTGAATGTCGAATTGCCTGTTGATCTGGGGTTTGCAAACGCACTTTCCACACTGGCAAGAAGGAAAATTGGTTACTGCTCCCATTTCGTCCCATAGTTTCTTTGCTGTTGTGTAATATGTCGAAATATCCATGGAATCTTGGGATAATCTTAAGACCTTTTGCTGAATTGAATACAATTTCACCTTGTTCGCCTGTCCAAATCTTTCTATCAGCTCTTTCCACAGATCCTGTGCTATGGTGGAGTACAAAACGCTGTCGCGTATGTTCTTCTGGAGTGAATTTAAGATCCAAGAAAGAACCATGCCATTTCCCCTTTTCCAATAGGGAAGGCGTGGGTCGTCGGCGCCTGGCTTCGATAAGCTTCCATCCACGAACGCTACTTCGTTTTTCGCAGAAAGTGCGACGGTGGCGGATCTCTTGCAGGTGTCAAAGTCTTCGCCTGTGAAGAGTTCTGCAACCAGGGACATACCCGGCTGATCCGATGGGTGAATGAAAAGAGGATCGCATGGGTCTGGTACGAAGCCTTTTGGAGTGTCTCCCATGGCGAGCGGAAGGAAAAAGGATCTTGCCCTAACAGGGCTCTGATACCATGTGAAGCTTCAACAATGAAGCTTGAAAAACAAGAGCTAAAGGAAGAAGAAGAAGTTTAAATAACTTTGAGAGGGAAAATGAGTTAACAAAATGAAAACCCTTGACCTTAGCAAAGAGTCAGGGCCGGAAATATATAAAGGACCAAAGGCCCAAAACCAGCCCAAGCCAAAAACAAGGAAACGGCCCAAGAGCAGAAACGAAAAAGAAGAAAAAGAAAAACAAAGAGTAAACCTAAAACTAGCTTAACTAACATAACTACCATCAGCTATATCTGTAATTCTAACAAAAAACATATTAAGTAGTGTGATGTGATCTACATCTTCCATATCATTGTTTCAAAATGAACACATACTATAGGTTTGCAATATTATTTTCTCCAAAACAAATCTAATTTTTTTTTCCTTATCCAAGAGTATAATCCACACTATAATCTCTTAGAGGGACAACTCCTTTCCAAATAGAAGAAACGATAAAGTCCACTTATATCGACAATTTGTATCCTCAATCCTTTTTACCAAGTAATTCACAGTGTATTTCTTATTGTCTCCCCATTTAGCGAAGTCGGTTTCTCCCTTAGTTGGAAATGCATTTTGCAACTTGTTGATAAGTCTTTGCTCTCTGCATCAAAAAAAAAAAAAAAGTCTTTGCTCCCACTCCACTTCTCGGATATTGAACTTTCTACTCTAAGTAAGAGAATAATAATATATTACTCCCTCCGTCCCAAATTAATTAACATTTTGACTAAACTTTCACCGTTAATTATTCATTAATTACAATGAGTTACAATATGAAACTACCTCCATTGTAATTTTTAATAAAACATCTTTCTAATGACGGTAATTTCATATTGGTACTCACTGTAATTTGTTAGTAATTAGTATCTAGCCCAATGTGTAACACCTCAACCTTAATCACAAGATTAAATACCTACTTAGCACCCAAACATGTGATTAGCGCAGCGGAACACTTAGGTTGAAGCATTACCGCCGTCCCCAAAAGAGACAAGGCACACACACTTTTTAGAAACCACGAAAAGATGAACTACTAACTCCAAAACTCAACATAGAACAACTTATACAACCATTGATCATAGATACATAAACTCAAAACATAGGAGATTTCCACGTCTCCAAACTCTGATTTGCTCTGCTATCAAGTTGTACCCATAGGAACTACCTCACATCGTGGATTACTTCTGAACGGCTTTGCCTTGACCTTGGGAGCTCGAACCTCCTAAAACAAAACATTAAAACATTGCGAAAAGTGAGCGGGGAAACACTCAGCACGTAAACCTCCAACACGTAAACCGCTCAAAAGCGGTTTGATCTGGCATTTAAATTCATTTTGAAAACAAGGGGCGGGGGTAGAAGCGATAAACTGAAATGAAGTACATATATAACATACATGAATAGCGCTGTAGTAAGCTAGATGAATAAAAACGTGGAACCCTCATGATCGATGCAAGCACCTCACACACGCGCATGCCCAGATCGATCTAGATTTGGATTGGGTGACCGCTAAGCGGTCGACACTGGCCAAGTCAAGGCACTCTGATCAGGAGTGCTAAAACATGAGTAAACATATAAATGATAGCATAAGACGGGTCCACCTTAAAACATAAAAGATTTACATAAAGCATAAAACTTGATAATAAATGAATCATGAACGCGCTAAGGCGGTAAAGGTTGGACAATTTGCGTACCTTGAGATGACGTGAGCTTAGGTGGTGCGTCTCGGTTCTGAGATGGCTTGGGTGACTTGACAACTAGAATAAGAATAAGTGAAAATGAAGAACCGAAGAGGTTCTTAGCTAACTTCAAATACTTAGTAACTTGAGAATTTATAAAAGAAAATAACTTAGAGAGAAAATTCAGGTTTTATAAAAATAAAGTTTATAGCATAACTTGAGCTAGAAAAACCGGAATGAGGCAAACGAGTACATCTAGGAATAGGGAAAATCATAATCTACAACTTCGTCAACAGAACCAGAGGCTAAAAATGAGAGAAGGGCTCCAAAATGGGCCCGGACAGAAGCTAAGATAGAATAATTTAGGAATTCCGGAATGAAATTACATAGAGAAATTGATGTAGAAAGGTGAAATCAAAGAAGGGCACTTGGACCTTGGAAAGATAGCTTAGATTAATGAAGTATAGGAACCAAAGATTGAAGGTGAATATGAAATTAAAAGGGTTCCTCTAGACTTATTTAGAGAAAAACGATGTCGATGACACGGTTGATGAAAGAAGAATGAATTATGGAGTTTGAGAAATAAATTTGAGTTGAGAACTTAGAGGAACTTAACTTGAGAGCTATTTAGAACTTGGAAGTCATTAGCTAGATAAAACCTTGACCAACTCAAAGATATTTAACTCTTAAGCTAACACTAATTGGGAGATATATATAACTTGTGTTTAAATCACCACTCTTGGCTAAAAGGCCTTAGGACATATTTAGGCTTCTAAAACCATACTTTTCACCCTTACGACTTTAACCTAAGATTATGACATATAACCATAACTTATCAATGCTTAAAGTTCCCTATTGGCTTGGTTTAGGGCCTTAGAAATGGAATTTTATAAAGAGTAAACTGAGCAGAAACTTCAAGTAGACAGCCCTTCTTCCCGGGCTCATATCTCACACTCCCGACATCGGATAAATACAAACCATACCTTTCCGGAAAGCTTGACAGGTGACCTAAAACTTTCATGTTTACCACAAAAACTAAAGAGGTCTCCAAAGGGACGAAAAACAGCCCTCAAGATACTGACTCCAGAAACGTATTCCGAAACGCAATGTTACGGTTTTGGCTATATCTCGGCCTATACAAGTCGGAATTTAGAAATTCCAAAGCCTATGGTTAGCTAACACTTTGGGCTATCTCAAGGAGTAAAAATCTGGGTAAAAATCCAACTTTCAAGTCTCTGTAATTTTCCAGAAATTGAGCAGAATCTTTCTTGCACTTAAACTCAACTCTAATGATGTTTTAAAGCTCTTAATTCATACTAATTTCTTACCAAACTTCATTTTAGCTATTATCTACCATATTTCCAGAATTAAACCTTCACAACCTAGCTCATCAAAGACCTTAAATTTCACATGCATCCATGGATTCAACATGCATTCTTTCATATACAACTTAATTTAGCACTCTTTCACCAAAATGTCATCAATTCACCCAAATTAAACATAACAACACTTAAACATCAAACTTAACTTTTATAAACAACCCTTAATACTCAAAATCTCATCAAGAAACTCACATGGATTAAGATTAAATCATCATCCATTAAGAAATCATCAAGAAAACCTCAAGAACACCTCAAATTTCACATGCACATACTCTAAACTCAAACCCTAACTTGACTAATACAATCATAACTTTGAATTCATGATTAAAGAGAGTAAAAGAGGTAGAATTTACAAGAATTACACATATAAAACATAAAACTCAGATTAGGGTTTAAAAGAATTGAATTTGGGGGTTTGAGAGATTACCCTTGGGGTTAAAATTTGATGAAAACACAAGAGAGGAGGAAGGAGGTGGCGGCCGGCGAGAGGTGGCGGCGGCGGCTGGCTCCGGTGGTCGGAAAAAATGGCCGGCGGTGGGCTGTTGTGGCTGAGCAGAGAGGAGGAGGGCGGTAGAGAGAGAAAGTGAAGTGTGTTTGAGAAATTAGAATGAGGAAATGGGTTTACTAATACCCATTAGTAGTATATTTTCCCTCCACTTAACTAAAACACTAACTAATACTTAACAAATCTGAATTTTGATTAAGTAAAATAAATTGTAAACAAAAACTAGTTTAATAAAATTAGTTTGCACTAAATAAAATTAATTGGTAACAATTGGGTTAAAATAAAATAGAACTTGAACTAATAAAATTAAATGAATGGAACATAAATATTACTTGTACTAAAATAAAATAAACATAATCTAAAATAAAATAAATTAAGGTTTGGATAATAAAATATAAACGTTGAGAAGTAAAATAATTAAACCCCTTTCGGTTAAAGAAATAACGTAAACGGTAAAACCCGATATAAATTAACTTAACGGGTAATTAAAGTGAATTAAAGGTTTATGAACCCGTAACTTAATACCCTTTGCCATCTCCTGCACGAGACTTGACACCGATAAAATAAATAATTAAAAGTAAACGCAAAAAATTTATACGTAATTTAGATAATTACGGTAATTAGTACTTAATTAATCGTGATTTTGGGGCGGGTTATTACATCCTCCCCCCCCTAAAAGAAAGTTTCGTCCCCGAAACTTGGCGATGGTCATTAAACGCGTTTGTTTACCTTAGAAGAGATGGGGGTACTGTTTCTTCATGTTTTCCTCGGTTTTCCACGTGGCTTCCGAGGTGTCTTGATTCGCCCATAGCACTTTGACTAAGGGGACTTCTTTCGTACGTAGCTTCTTGATTCGTCGATCCAGAATTTGAATCGGTTGCTGCTGGAAGGTTAGATCTTCGGCCAAAAGCGGTGGCTCTTCCACTAAAACATGCTTCGGGTCCGGTACATACTTCTGGAGCTGCGACACATGAAAAAACGTCATGGATCCCTCCTAAGCTAGAAGGTAATTCTATTCGGTATGCTACCGGGTTGATTTTCTCCATGATCGGATATGGCCCAATATAGCGTGGGCTTAGCTTCCCTTTGATGTTAAAACCCCGAATCCCTTTCGTCGGAGAAATCTTGAGAAAAACGTGATCTCCAACTTGGAATTCAAGAGGTTTTCGCCTCTTATCTGCGTAACTCCTTTGCCGACTCTGGGCGGTCTTGATGTGCTGTTGGATGACTCGGATCTTATCTGCCGTGTCCTGAATTAACTCTGGACCTATGACTAGCGCTTCGCCTAGTTCTCCCCAACACAACGGGGTACGACATCTTCGACCATAGAGCGCCTCAAACGGGGTCATTTTAATGGTGGCTTGGTAGCTATTATTATATGAAAATTCTATGAGTGGGAGGAATTCATCCCAATCCCCTTGAAAATCTAGAACGCATGCAGGCAGCATATCTTCTACAATCTGGTTTACCCTTTCGGTTTGACCATCACTCTCCGGATGGTAGGAGCTACTAAAATTGAGCTGAGTGCCAAAAGCTCTCTGCAATGCGCTCCAAAACCTTGATTGAAATCTCGTATCTCGGTCGGACACTATATCTTTTGGAATTCCGTGTAAACGGACAATCTCTTGAATGTAAGTATCCGCTAACTTATCTACCTTCCATCCTTCATGGATAGGAATAAAATGTGCCGACTTGGTTAGGCGGTCCACAATGACCCAGATGGTGTTCTTTCTTGACATGGTGAGGGGTAAACCCATGATAAAATCCATAGAGATCGACTCCCATTTCCATGTGGGAATTTCCAAAGGTCTAAGCTCCCCTGATGGCCGTTGATGTTCTGCTTTGATCCTTTGACAAGTTAGACACTTATCCACATAATTAGCTATATCCTTTTTCATATTTGGCCACCAAAAAGTTTTCCTTCAAATCCCTATACATCTTGGTGCCTCCAGGGTGTACTGAATATAACGAGTTGTGGCTTTCTTCCAAAAGCTTTAACCTTAAGCCTCCCTTGTCAGGTACACACAACCTATTCTGGAATCTTAGGGTTCCATCTTCTTGAATCAGGAATCCCGGCATCCTTTTTGTGACAAGACTGTCCATGATCCTCTTGAGTTCAGAATCGTTCACTTGTTCCGCCTTAATTTCCTCAATAATGGACGGTTGTAGGGATAATGCAGCTAACTTCTTTGTCACTTCCCTTTGCCTGACTAGCTCAATACTCTCTTTACATAGCTCCTGTTGTAGTTTTGGGTGAACCTCTAGACAGGTCAACTTTCCATGCTGAGTCTTCCTACTCAGAGCATCTGCTACTACATTTGCTTTACCAGGATGGTATTGGATATCTAAATCATAATCCTTGATAAATTCTAACCATCTTCGCTGCCTTAAATTCAACTCCTTCTGAGTGAATATGTATTTGAGACTTTTGTGATCTGTAAAGATAGTCGTATGAACTCCACATAGATAACACCTCCAAAACTTCAGAGCAACCACCACTGCTGCGAGCTCTAGGTCATGTGTTGGGTAATTTTTCTCGTAAGGCTTTAATTGCCGTGACGCATAAGCTATCACCTTATTGTCCTGCATCAGCACATATCCTAAACCTTGGTGGGATGCATCACTATATACCACATACTCTCTTCCTTCCTCGGAAAGGGATAACACTGGTGCGGTTGTTAACTTTTCTTTGAGCACCTGGAAGGCTTCTTCACATTTGTCAGACCATTCAAAACGAGTTGACTTTTTGAGTACACCCAAATATCATCTAGAAACACTACTACAAACTTATCCAAATGGGGTTTGAACACCCGATTCATCAAATCCATAAATACTATCGGTGCATTGGTAAGCCCAAACGGCATCATCAGAATTCATAGTGCGGATCTTGTCCTAAAAGCAGTCTTGGGCATATCCTCAGCCCTAACTCTGAGCTGGTGGTATCCTGACCTTAAATCTATCTTGGAAAACATTCCGGCTCCTTGAAGCTGGCCAAACAGATCATCGATCCTTGGAAGAGGGTACTTGTTCTTGATGGTAACCTTGTTCAGGTCTCGGTAATCAATACATAGCCTTAAGCTACCGTCCTTCTTCTTTACGAAAGGCACTGGGGCTCCCTAGGGTGATGCGCTGGGTCTACTGAATCCTTACTTAATAATTCTTCCAGCGGTATCTTCAACTCCTTAAGCTCTACTGGCGCCATTCGGTAAGACGCTTTGGATACTGGCCTAGTTCCAGGAATTAATTCAATCTTAACGTCAATCTCCCTCTTCGGGGGTAATTCCGTAATTTCCTTGGGGAAAACGTCCGGAAACTCGCGCACCACTGGAATCTCCTCTATCTTGGTTGGGTATTTATAAATTAAGCAAAACATTGGTTATTCTAAAAGGTTTAAGCTTTACTAGTCTAAGATTTATCTTCTCATATTGATAGTTAACAAGAGGTAACACAATTGATGGGGATAAGAATTATAATGATGTTATGAATAAGGAAATTCATAAAAGATGCTGAAATGAGCTTGATATGAAGGAGAAGATCTTGAGTAAGCTTTTGATAATCAAATCTGGGTTTGGGAGATGTTTATGTATGTTTTCAGAAATATCATGGAGTCTCTAGTGTTGTACAGAGGCAAGAAAACCTTCAAGCTTCAGAGGGAAAGGTTTTGGGTAAATATGTCAAGAATCTTGAATTAGGAAAATCAGTATCGGGGATGCATGAATGATTTGGCAAAAGTTGCTTGGGATATGCAAGGCGTAAGCTGATGAGATGGGCCGAATAGTAACTTGTATTTAAGCTAAATCTTGGATATGAACTGTAGATGTTGTTGAGAATGATGATTATTTTGGGAAGAGAAAAGATGATCAAATAAGAAATACGATAGAATAGGTGTAATCCATCACCACTGGATGTATGAGTAGATTATTGTTAGAGTAAAGACACTTATCCAAAAAGGAAATTGAGAAAAGAAAGAGTTACCAATAAGGTGTGGGCATAACATTAAGGAGCTAAAATGATTGGTCGGTAACGATGACAAGATCTCCTAAAAATTCTTGAAAATGGGAAATGATTAGAATTGACGAAGTTGATTGCTATCTTTCGACGATGAAAGGTGAATTTGGGAGGGGAATGTACAATATGAGTGGGAGGTGAAGCTTGATTTAAATAATAAACTGGTATGATAGCCCTACAGAGGAGGGTTGAAACTTACAATGGTTGTTCATCAAAGGAGAAGGCTAGGGGGATTCTGATACATGTGTATGGTTAAACGAGATCAGAACTTCTAAGACCTCATAATTTTGTTGGACGTCTCTAAGATACCCGTATACATAACGAGTTTTTCCTTCAATCTGCATTTCCCTCTTAGTCTCGCTCTTAATTACTAATCTCTTACTCCTCATATGAATCTCCTCATTCATTATGACTCTATTACCTCCCTTTTTGTTTCCTCCCTAACCTAGTTCCTGATACAGGGTTAGGAATGACTATTATTAACTCCTCAACCGGAGCCTAAATCTCTGTGTTCGTGCTAAAGCCCCCATTATGGGTACCATGTCCTTGAAGTCCTTGTTTACCTCATTGACCACTATTATTAGGTTCTTCACACCATTTAAACAATTCAGATAAATATAAAGAGCACTTTTTCCTCTTATCACTTCAAGCTGGCTTTCCTTGAAGCCTCATTCAAACCCTAATTAATTTGGGACGGAGGGAGTATATATTTCTGTATTTGAAAAGTCGTCAACCATACACTTGGTTGGGATAAAAGGTAAGTATCAAATTATCCATGATAAACATAGCTCGTCAACACCACTGTAACACCCCAAAACCCTTAACCACAAGATTAACTTAAACCATCAATTAAATATGTGATTAGCGCAGCGGATCACCAGGGTAGAGGTATTACCGCCGTCCCCACTCGGGACAAGGCAAACACAAACACAAACACCAAACACTAACATAGCTTAAATCAACTTAGAAATTCTACTCAATCCATCTTAATAATGACACAAAGGTCGACATCTCATGAGAGCCTCCTACGAGATCAAAGTGCAACCTTAAAGTTAAAGATTAAGGAAATAAATTCTGGGCAGAAACTTTGTTGACGGCCCTCGAACACAGCCTCATATCTCACTCTTCCGATATCGTATGGATGCAAGCCTTATGTTTCCGGAAAGCTTGAAGAACGACCTAAAACTTTTATGTTTATCACTTAAGCCCATAAAGTCTCCAAATGGACGAAAACTTAGCAAGAAGATACTGACTCATAACACGTATATAATTGCACCCTTTCACGGTTTTGCTCATATCTCGGGCTACACATACCGGATTCTCGAAATTCCAAAGCCTAGAGTTAGATAATTACTTGGACTATCATTTCCAGTAAAAATATGGGTAAAACTCACATTTTACATCCCCTGTAAAAATCAGATACCTAGACAGAAACTTTTTATGTCTTTGATTCTTACTTTGGTGCCTCCTTTTGGCCTCTAACTTATACTAATTCACAACCAAAGCCCAAATTAACTATTACTCATGGTTCTTCCAAATTTTAATACTTAGAGATTACCCAAATAAGCTCATGAAACTCACATGCAACCATAGATTACACATGCAACTATAATTAACACTTAAATTAGCCCTTACTCATCAAATTTACACTAAACTCATATCACCCAAGAGTAAAAGACTTAATTAGCATAACAATCTCTCCAAAACAGTCCCTAAAACTCAAATTTCTTCATCAAGAACCTCATGCAAGCAATCTATTTCATTACCTATCAAGAAACAAGCAAGAAACACCTCAATCTTCACATGCATCAAACTCTAATTCAAACCCTAATTAACCCAACTTAACCACAACTTAAACTCATGCTTAGAAATCATAAAATGGATGAAAAACTTCAAGAAAACACAACTAGAAATGAAATTTCAGATTAGAGTATTGAGAATAGAGCTAGGGTTTGAGAATTATACCACTTGGAGAAGAACTTGGAGAAGAAAACACAAGAGAGGAGGAAGAGGGGCGCTCGGCCACCTCTGGCTTTAAAACGCCTGACAGGACAGCTCGAGTGGCAGAGGAGAAAGGGGGAGGAAGGAGAGAGTAGAGCTTGTGTAAAAACTGATTTATGAAAATGAAAAATAGAAGACCTTAGTCTATTCCCCCTCTTATATAAATACACTCCCTTAATTAACTTAACATCTAATTAGTAATTAAACTAAATCAATCATGTAATTAAAAAAAATAGCTAGGTAAAATAATTGGTATTGACTAAATAAAATTAATGAACATAAACTTGGTAAAATAATTTAGTATACGATTAAATAAAATTACTTGGAAATAAACTGGGTAAAATTTACTAGTATTGAACCAAATAAAATAAATTAGTAGGATAACACTTATTAAAATAAATTGGACCATAAATGTAATTAGGAAGGTTGGATAACATAAACCGTAATCGAAATGGGAATTAAAATTAATATAACCTTCTTCGGTTACAAGCGTAAAATTGAGAATGATAAAATAAATTATAAAACTTATCGTAAAAGTATTCATAAACTCGTAGTAATAATTATAACTTTAAATTCGAGATAACATAAAATCAACCCGTTTAACCATCGCCTTGCTCGAGACCTGTCGCGCATAAAAATAAATAAATAATAACAATAACAGTAATAACCATATTAACGTAAAAGAAAGAAAATTTTTAACAGCGTAATTTAGTTAATCATCGTGATTAAGGCCTTAATTAATACGGGTTTAGGGCGGGTCGTTACAACCACAATGTTTACACTTGATATCTTTTTTTTTATCTCTATCAACATTTGATTCCTAGTGAATTGGTGATAAATTAAAAGATGAAGAGTTAGCTTGCTTTTATTAGTCATTATGTGCTTATCTTTTTGAGATTTTGTATGGGAGTGCTTTATGGATGGTAGAACAACTTTATCATTCCTTAGTAGGTTGGATCACTTGGATGCTCTTTTGTTACTCATGCCCATTTTCCCGCCAGGGCTTGTATATTGTTGATAGTGAGGACACAGGGTCGATTAAATCTGTGTCTGATGTCTTTCCTGATCTTGAGGATTCTATCTTGGTTCTTTCAAAGGCCGGTGCTAGGAGTAAAAGGAGAGGAAAGGTTGTGTTGAAATCTAAATAGAGATTGGTTTTGGATGCGTCTCGGAAGTCTAAATCGATGTCTTTTGAAACTGCGCGGAAGTTGAAGATCATTGAGGATGCTAGAGCGGCGATTGATCAAAAGCAGGCTCTGGTGGAAAAGATTTGTGGGCTAAAGGTTATTCCATCCAAGAAGAAATGATGTTTTTTCTTTCTTTGGGTGGTTTTCCAGCTGTAGTTAAGTGCCTTTTCGGGTTCTCCTGGTTGTAGCTTTCTGCTTTTACTGTTTGTTTTGGTGTTTTGCCTCTGCTGTTTTTGCTGTTTTGACGGTATTTTGTAGCAGCTTTGATGCTTTTTAGCATGTTGGCTTCCTACGATAAAAAAAAGACCATAAATTATTAAAAAAACAAAGAGAAGTGTTCGCTAACTTGATTACTAACTTTTTGGTGAACTAAAACTCTATTACTAACAGGATTTTGTAAGTAATGTTGCGAAATTAGGCTAATAGGATCGTTGTTATCAAAGGTGTTATCAAAGGTCAAGAAGGTGTTGTAAGACAAGAATTCATCATCAAAGGAAATTTTCTTAATTACACAACTTCGTGAGCAAGTTATAGATTAGAGATGTCCGATTTAAATCTAGTAAAGACATGAGAGCATATGTATCATTTTATTGATGATAATCTAATATAACGTATCCCTTCTTATTCGTTATAAAAAAAAAAGAATAGAATTGAACTTATATAGTTAGTACATAGTACAGGTTTATGGAACTTACTTATAAAAATAAAAAACTCATTTATCAATTTTTTGAAAAGTTAATTCTACAATTTTCGTGACAAGAGATATTTGGAAACAGATGGAGTGTTTTATTAAAAAAAATCTTATTTATCACATTTTTTAAAACTTATTTATCAAATTCTACAAAGGAAATCAAACATTTCATTTATCAAAAAAGAAGAAAAAGACAATATCTTGAATGACCTTGATTAATTTGTAGAGTCGTGGGCAACGAATGATTTCTAAATCTTGGATTAATTAAAGTCGATCTCTCTAAGTTGTAAAATTTAGATTTTAGAGGTAAGATTGCTACATTTGGCCTTCCATAATTTGTTTTGGAGGAGTTTTGAAATATTAGTAAGACTCTGTTCTTTTGTGTGGTACCATACCACACCTATCACAATTTACCACACAAACCACAAACCATCACACTTACCATACAACACTTTTCCACAATGACCATAACTTTTTTTCATCACTTTTCTCTCTTTTCATTTTTCTCATTACTTTTCACTTTTTTGTCTAATTGCCTATCACACCAATCATTCTTTTCATAAATTTTACCACATCATATCACATCATATCACAATATCCGCTTTTTTTAAAAAAAAATAATCAAAAGTGGCTTACCAGCAACTCATATATTACTCAAGACATCCAAAGGAGCCGCCTCAGAAGCAGCCAGAGCAACCACCTCCGAGGGGCCTCCACCAGTCCACAGCTTAGACCCTCCCTCTTCTACTGCAAATTTTGCTAGGGTATGGGCCAACTTATTACATCCTCGTTTGCAACTAAAAGAAACAAACTCAAATTTTGAAACTAATCGAAGACAATTATTAACTATTATTAATGTGGTCAGAGCAACGCTGTCCTTCCCATGAAGACCATGAATCAGGTTCAAGCAATCCGATTCTATTTGTATCCTTGCTAGTCCTAGCCTCAACGCCAGTTTCATCCCATTTCTCGTTGCCCTTGCTTCCATTGGTTTGACACACCACCCCGACGACTTGTATATCAATTCTGCTGCGAGGAGGTTTCCTTCGTGATCACGGACAGTCGCCCCCAGCCTCTAGCTCCTCCCCTCGTGACAATCGCATCTATATTGATCTTCCATACTCCTGGTATTGGTCTTTGCCACCGTTCAACCGTCAGATTTTGGTGTTGCATTCGGTCCGCCTTTTCCCGAGCCTTCAAGTAGGACAACTGCATATCCAAAGCTTGGTTTGCTACTTGCATAGGGTCACCTCTATGGCCATCAAATATCCTTCCGTTCCTCGCCTTCCAAATCGCCCAAATCAGTGTCACCAACAGTCCCCTTTGTTTTTCATCCATTTCCCCCAGCCGATCTTCCTCCATCTTCTCGCGTCCACTTCATTCCTCCCTCCACCATCTATTCTAAGAACACTGCATTTCCACACCATTTGTGCCCAAGGATAATCGAGGAAAATGTGGCCATTTATTTCTATTGTCTCTCCGCACATATGACAAATCGGATCTATACGGATCGTATGTTTTATCAGATTCACCTTAGTGGGCAGCGTATCCCTCCACATTCTCCACACATAATGCTTAGTTCTTAGTACCGCCTCGATCCCCCAGATGAGTTGTCCTTTACCTTCCCATTCCTTTGAGCATGAGCGTCACTCCCCCCTTCGTTCTATCTCCCTACATTCGGCTAATCTATATGCAGATATTATAGTGAATCTCCTATTATACGTTGGTTTCCAAATGAGGTGGTCCTCCTCCAGCTAGTCCCTTAGAGGAGCTGCCATAATTTCTTTTGTTGTCTACTCGTTAAAGCAAAGAATGATAAGGTCCTCCCTCCAGCATGCGGTGTCCTGGTCTATGATCTCTGTTGCATATTCATCCTCATCCAAATGGTTCACTAGGGTCGTGATTGACCCATCCAAGAATGATGGTAGCCATTTGTCTCACACAATTTTGACCTTGCTACTGTTGCCTACGCACCAAAAAGCCCCCTCCTGAATTAAATCTCTTACCCCAAGAATGCTTCGCCAAGAATAGCTCGGCTGGTGCCTTGCACTTGCATCCCAGAAGTCCCCTTTGGGATAATATCGGGCCTTCAAGACCCTGCCCGCTAATGAGTTTGGGCTTTGTATTAACCTCCAAGCTTGTTTTGCAAGGAGAGCAGTGTACGTTTCGGAATCCCATGCCTCCCCTGACCTTCGACTCGCATATCTTCTCCCATGATACCCAGCTGATTTCACATCCTTTGTCGTTCTTTCCCCACCAGAAATTCCGGCAATGCCCTTCAATCGTCTGACACAGCTCAACAGTGATCTTGAAACACTGCATCGCATAAGTGGGAATGGCTTGGGCTATTGACTTGATGAAGATTTCTTTCCCCACTTTTGATAAGTGCTTCTCTTTCCACCCTTTGAGTTTCTTCCAAACTTGATCGTGGATAGATTGAAAGACCGTCTTCTTTGATCGCCCTATAAAGGTAGGCATTCCAAGATAATAGTTGTGGGTTTCCACCGCCTTAAATCCCAGTCTCATTTGGAGCATATTCTGCAGTTGTTCGCTCACATTTTTGCCATAGGAAACCTCTGACTTATTCACATTGATCATCTGTCTGGACGCCCTATCGTAGGTTTTTAGGATATCCGGCACTTGCAACGCCTCTTCCTCTGTGGCTCTTACAAACAGGAGGCTGTCATCCGCGAATAGAAGGTGGGAGACTGTAGGTGCTCCTCTCGCCACCTTAGTGCCATGTATTTTTTTCTTCTCCTCCCTATCTCATAAAAGAGTTAAAAATCCCTCTGCACATATCAAAAAAGATAGGGAGATAAGGGGTCCCCTTGGCGTAGCCCCCTTTTATGGGTGATGTCGTTCAAGAGTATCCCGTTAACAAGCACTTGGTAGCCAACCGAAGAGATACATTTATAATAAGTCTCATGACATCCTCATGGAAACCCAACGCCCACATCATGTCCCCTACAAACTGCCACTCTACTCTGTCATAGGTGTTACTCATATCAAGTTGCAGGGCCATGTGCCTTTTTTTGACGTGCTTGGGCCTTTTTTTGAGATAGTGGAAACGTTCAAAAGCAACCAACACGTTATCAGTAACGAGCATACCTGATACAAAGGCGTTTCGGGACTCGTGGATTAAATCTGGGAGTTTAGTTTTTAACCTGTTGGCGATGGTTTTTAAGATAAGTTTGTATGTTACATTATCATACCATTACCACATTTTATCCACCATACCATTGGCACATTTTATCCACCACAGAAAACAAGGTCTTAGTAGCATTGATTAACTTATAAATACTTCAAGGAGTGGAGTGGAGTAAAATTGATAATAAATTAATAATAATTACTATAAATAATATCAACATTTATATATTATGGACTAATGAATTTTCTATAGGATAATTAGACTCCAAAATCCTCAATATTCCTTTTACATTTGACCCATAACAACCTAATCCATAGGGGTGATATTTGTCAATAGGTCAAGACCGAACTAACTTCAATTAAACTCAAGTTCTTGACAATATGACGATTGTTTTTTTTCCTTTTTTTTTTTTTTATCTTCATCCCTATTTTTCTTTTTTTATCCCCTAAATTTTCACAAAACAAAACTTGAAAATTGTAATGTATTCTCTTCCTCCATTCGTATCCCCCAATTCACTGATAAGTACTTCATTCAGCTGTGAACACTCTCCACTGCACTCCAGGAGGGAAGAACTCAATACAACTACGCAGAGATGTCGTTGGGTGAGGAAGACGATGGCAATGGCCACGAATATGGTTCACACCCACACCATAACAATGGCGACCGTGATTATGATTTTGCCACCGACAACAACAACATTGACTCCAATTCACGGGTAATTTCTCTTTAGGGTTTATGCTTCTCTAGTGAGTTCCGCCAATAACTTTGTACAGGTTGTGGATTATCAATTAGTTCAGTTGCTTATGTGGGTTTTCAATTGTAGTTTGCTTATTTGAGTTTATTATTTGCGGTTGAATATATCAGTTTAGCATTTTTGGTATGCTTGTTTGGTGGGAATTGAATTTAATGTTGGATTATCCAATCGGGTTTGGGGTTAGAATTCCCTAATAACTTTTGTAGAGATTGTTGTGTTGTAATTCAGTTGCTTTGTCTTTAGGGTTTATACTTTTCTACTGGATTCCCCCAATGGTTTTGTACAGGTTGTGGATTATCAATTAGTTCAGTTGCTTATGTTAGGTTTCAATTGTAGTTTGGTTATTTGGGTTTATTATTTGTGGTTGAATCTATCAGTTTAGCAGTCTTGGTAGGAGCTGAATGTAATGTTGTATTATCAGAATCGGGTTTGGGTTAGAATTCCCGAATAACTTTGTAGAGATTGGAGTGTTATAATTCAGTTGCACTTGTGGGTTTCAGTCGGAGTTTGCTTATTAGGGTTTATCTTTTGTATGGTTGAATTTAGGTCTTTACCTTTTCTCTTGGGCGAGCTATTTTGGTTTAATACAATGTTGGATTGGATTTTCCATTAGCGGTGCATGCTTATTGGCAAATGAATGGGTATGAGCAAGCAAGTGAATTCCACCCATTGTCAATCGGATTTGGGCGGGGACCTTAATTAGTTTAATTAGATGGTATGCACAGCTCAATTTGTTTACGAGCAGATTTATGTGAAAGATTAACATATAGTGTGGCTAAGGATTAGTCAAAATCAGAATGACGAATGAGGGATACTTCGGGTTTGTGAGATAGGGTGGTGTTTTTTTTTTTTTTTTTTTGGGGGTGGGTTCTGTTTGCAATTACAATATGAAATAGGGGTAGCAAGGAAGATCTAAAAAGATTACGATGTTGCAACTTATGTCGTTCACCGTTACTCCTCTATATGATCATTGTTATATGTTAAGGAATGGATGGGGTTGATGCAGTAATATTATGTCTTTGAAATTAGTTCCAACCCCATTATTCAGGTTCTATTTGCTGCTTAAGGTGTGGATGTGAGTTCGTCATGCTAGACTTCTCAATGGATGCTTATATCATGTTTCTGTCGTTCAATGTTGATTATTGGGAGAAGATTTATAAGTGCTTGTACCATTTGCATATTGTTTTTTTCATCGTAAATGTTGGTTCGTCCTTTTTATGATCCAATCCTACATTTCTAGGCGCTTCTGCTTTTTGACATGATTAGTTCCAATAAGAAGATGTTTTTTCTTTGGTTCCTTCCCACTTCATTCTGTGGAAAGGATCTGATGTTTTGTTTTCATGGATTTCATTTTTTGACAGTTGATCAGTGTTCCTTATGGTGGGGTAATGTTAGAATACTTTGAGTAGAGCTGTTGAAATTTTGACAATGTTAAATGTTATTGCAGCATGATTTGCAAGATTATGATAAGGAATCTTCAAGAAGCGGAGAGAAGGAAAGGGAAAAAGACCGGGACAAGGAGAGTAAGCGGGACAGGCACAGGGAGCGAGATAGGGATAGGGATAGGGATAGAGATAGAGATAGAGGCAGAGACAGAGACAGAGACAGAGACAGAGACAGAGAGAGGGACAGGGATAGAGATAGAGATAGAGATAGGGACAGGGATAGGGATAGGGATCGTGATCGCCATAGGGATCGACACAGGGAACGGAGTGAAAGAAGGGGAAGCAGCAAAGACAGAGAAGATCATGATAGGTAACATACTGTGATTATCTAATTCATACATGTTATGTCTTGTTTATTGAATCATTGATTTACATTTGGCTGGGTATGTATTTATGCATGTCCACGATCTGGATAGTTGAAAAAGATTAATTTTTTCAACTTAGGTTGTAATGGACAAAAGTAAAATGCCTTGTTAACCTCCTTTGCCTTTTTCCATGGAGTAGTAGGTAGAGAGAGATTTCTAAATCTTGGGTCAATTGGATCCAGTCTCTCTAAATTGCAAAATTTAGAGTAAGACTGCTACATCCAAGTAATTCGACCCCTGCATACCTCGCTTGAGTAGGATTTCGGAGTTTTGGTTTCGGTTAGTATTTATGGTTTCTTCCTTCACGTGAATAATCTGTTGTGTTTTATATTCAGGAGGAAGGATTATGATGAAGACAGAGAAGACAGGCATAGACGTAGTTCTCGGTCTCATTCTAGGGCCAGATCTCATCATAGATCTCGTTCACGCTCTCGATCTCGTTCACGCTCACGTTCTAAGAGGTAGTATTTGTTTGCTACTCTAACGTTGGCCACTTGGCCCCATATTGATGCTAATAAGTGGCAATTTTGATGGGATATCAGTATTTATGAACCTTGGTCCCCTCTTCAAATGTTTTTGGCTTGGGTGCCATCACCATTTGACGCTTTAGTTGCTTTTTACTGGTTATTCGGGATCTACTGATGTTATTTCCCCACATCTCACTCAAGCAGGATCTAGACTTCTTGATTCGATGTGATTGGGATATGGACTTTGTTGAGTATGTTAGCACTCTTATACTCTTATGACTTGTCCATACCTGTGTTCTGGATTGAAAATGGTGCATATTTCTATGCAGCCTATTATAATTCGTAGGCTATCTAATTCTCAGGATTGAGTACTATTGATGTAAATTTCAATGGAAGGAGGGAACTAATTGGCACATTGGCCAAATTTGTTTTCTGCTCAATTTTCAGTTTATTGTTCTGTTAGTGATATGTGACTAGATCTAAATGGTTGACTAATTAACATATACGTGTGACGTGTCAAACATGAAGCATATTTTGCTGAAAGTGGGATAAATTGCCCTCCTCATCTTAGAGTGTTGGCATTTGAATAACAGGATGTTGGGATGCACTATACCTCTATAACAGTTCGCTCAGTGATTAAGAATATGGCAATTGGCAAGGAGCAAGAATGAGTGATTCGTATAATCATTTTGATTCTGGTACTAGAAATCTGATGTAGACACTCTCTAGGCAGGGTGATTTGGTGATCATAAGCCATACTTGCACATAGTGTGACGATGGAAAGACGTAAACTAGACACTGTGTTGCTTATTTCTATCAGATTGGAATCGGTGTTCTAAATAGCTTTTTTCTGTGTTCAAGTGCTTTACTTTTAAAATCATCGTCATTATCTGCTGTTGTTTAGCTTCTGTCACAAGAAGAGTATAATTAACTACCTTGTCAATCATCATACCAAAGATATTATTCTGGTGCCTTATATATCAGATGCATATGTGAAGCATGTCTATTCTATTCTATTCTATTGCATTTGCTTTTTGTTTTTTTTTTGGTTTTTAATTTGTGGTGTTTATTGTGAAAAAAAAAACAATCATCGAAATGCAAGGCACATAGGCTATCCACTACTCTCATGGGATTTTTCTACTCTAATTTTTAGATTTAATATGTATATCAAAGGTATCAATTTTTAGATGACATTTGTTGTCCCTTTGTCAATTCTTAGTTTTAAAAGCACAAGGCGCAATGAGCCCGAAGCGTGACGCCTCAATGACACAAGGCACACTTTTATTATTTATACAAAATCTAAAAGATTTATCAATCTGTGGTCAAACATAGAGGATGATTATTTATGCAATAGCCCTTAAGACTCAACCTTAAATGCGATCAATTGTCCGTTTAATTTATAGATTTACGGGTTTCAAATAAAACCCTTTACATAAGCACTACAGCAATTGGTTGATTATGTGAGACAATTTGCATTTCGTTCAAGCGCATGTGATGATTTTTTAAGCTTATATGGCATAGCTTCATTGAAGCGCTTATTCCCCACTTGCGTTTGGAATTCGCCTCGCCTCACCCGCCTTTGAGGCGCTAAGGTGCTTGCCTCGCAGCCTAGGCACGCACGTTTCTAAAATAAGCTTGTCATTTATTGCTACTGTGATAGCTTGGAGCTACATCATGTTTCTCATACAATATCTTTCGTTTATTATACTGAATCTCTTTTATCTTGTCATCTCTGATGTAATCATGTCTTATATTTGCTTATGTTGTAGTAAAAGGGTCAGTGGATTTGATATGGCTCCTCCTGCTGCTGCAATGTTGGCTGGTACTACTGTTGCAGGTATTACTTCCTTCTTTTATGCAGAAGCTTTCGTTTATCCTACTTATTTGCTAATAACTACAATTGCTGCTTCCCTTTTCTTTTCTTGGGATTTGCTTTAGTGTGCAAAGTCAGTACAAATTGCATGGTTTATTGGGTAAGCTTATTCATCTACTTATTTGCTTTACCAAGACCAATGGGGTGCTGCAAACCGGTTGTAGACTGTAATATTCTCCTATTTCTGATTGTTTAATCAGTGGCACTGAGAGCTTTTTTTTTTGGTTTGTTGTTGTGTTTGGTGTTTGTTTCTTTTGTGTGTCTTCTGTTTGCTGTAAGAAGGTAATGTTGGGCTGCCTGCCCCACTGTGATGACATTGGGTGTGAGCCGACTTCTGTAGCTTTATTGTGCGAGGAAGAACCGATGCTCAGGTTGGGTTTTGTTACTGGAGCCTAATGCATGTTGAATTGGCCTTTTCCTTTTTGTTTAATCTAGATTTAGGCGAGGCCAGTAGGTTGAAAAATTGTATATCTTTAGCATTTTCTGTATCATATGCAGTTCCTTATGTAGAAATGTAACTTTGACTTCTATACAGGTCAGATTCCAGGTGCAACTCCTGCTGTTCCTGGAATGTTTCCCAATATATTGCCTTTGGCACCACAAGTATGTGTCTAATTTTTTCCCTCCAATCGAAGGGTCAGTTTTGTTTCTTTACCTTTTGTGCCATGATTGTTAATTTGTTATGTTTTGTAGATGCAGCTTGGGACTCTTCCTGTCATGCCAGTTCAAGCAATGACTCAACAGGTGGATTCTAATGAGCAACCTCGTTTTGTTTTTTTTTTTTTTTTGGGTTTGTTATCCTCATTCGTAATTATATAACTTATAGATGTTATATGAAATTATCAGGCGACTAGACATGCTCGTCGGGTCTATGTTGGAGGACTGCCCCCAACAGCTAATGAGCAGGTTTATTTTCTTTCCTCGTTTGTTTTATCCTTGATTTCTCAATTCTTGATCATTGTGTATGAATTATGATACTAAGACATCTATGTTGCAAAGTTTGACTTGACTTGTTCTGTGCAGTCTGTGGCTACATATTTTAGCCATGTCATGGCTGCAATCGGAGGAAATTCTGTTGGACCAGGTATAACTACATTTTATGCCGTCTGTATGCTATGTTACGGATGACTTCCTACTTGCCCTGATCTGAGAAAGATTTTAACACATGACATAGCTTGGTCTACATGAAATGTGACATGGCTTTAGGGAATTGGAGATAGAGCCTGATAGGGTGGGGAAGGGTTGAAATCACAAACAGATCCTTCTACTTACAAGAATAGGTTAAATGCCACCTGTCCTCATTTTAGAGCACTCAAATATGCTCTTTGGTCCAGCTAAATTGTGGACTCATAACCTGATGTAGATTGCACTATATGGTGGGTGAACAAATTAGAATGCACAAAAGAAAGTTAGAGATAAAAAAAAGGAGCGCACTGAGCTGAGCACCTGTTTCTCCTTTCTGGGTTAGGGTTTTTAAAACAGTTTTCTGTTGCTGTTGGTCATCATGTGGCCTGATTTATCATCCTCACGCCTTACATATATGATGGGTCCCGGACCCCATGTCTAATTTTTGGACATTGTGCTCATGTCCTGTTTTTGGAGAGTTGGCATGTCAGACTCTGGGATTCTTTTGTATCTGAACACGTGTCCTCAGTCCATCTAACATCATCATTCATCTATATGTACAGATTGTTAAGTTAATTCTGGTGTTGTTTCATACCATAAAACAGGTGATGCTGTCGTCAATGTTTATATAAACCATGAGAAGAAGTTTGCTTTTGTGGAGATGAGATCTGTGGAGGAGGCCAGTAATGCAATGGCTCTTGATGGTATCATATTTGAGGTACAATTTCTCCTCTGCATTTCAAACTCTGATGTGGGGTTTCTCCGTTACAACTTACAAAGGAGCTGCTATGTTATGATTGATCTATTCGTTGGCCTTTTTTTATGTTCATCCAACTTAGCCCTGCAGTAGTAATGTAGTGTGGTTGCCACCAATGAGGTGGTAGACTGGCAGCCAAGTGCAGGCCTGGCGAAACTGACCCGACCTGAGCTATCCAACCGAACCTGACCTAAACCTGAAAATGGCCAAGCTAATTAACCAGAAACGGACCGAACCTGAAGTGGCCCAACCTGACGCGAATTATCTTTCACCAAAGTTCATTTCTTAAAGATAATATTATATGACAAAAATAAAGAGACCCAAAAACTATCGGACCAGGAAATGGCCCAACCCAAACAGCGTTGACCTGAATTGACCCGACCCAAATGGGTCTAGCCCGAACCCAACCCAAATGACCCAATCGCCAAGTCTAGCCAAGTGGCTACCACATCCATCATCCAGGCTCCCCACCAAGGTTCAATTCTTGGTGGAAGCAAAATAATTGCCATAGGTGGAAATTGTGGGATTGATGGGCTATGTTTGTTTTGAACATCTTGGTACTTAACCCCCCAACCCGTGTCCTGTAAGGCTTACTGGTA
This sequence comes from Portulaca oleracea, assembly GCA_029582165.1. Taxonomy (NCBI): domain Eukaryota; kingdom Viridiplantae; phylum Streptophyta; class Magnoliopsida; order Caryophyllales; family Portulacaceae; genus Portulaca; species Portulaca oleracea. Next base: position 40,156,200 of record CM055872.1, on the reverse strand, counting down.
GGCGGGCCAAATTTACCCAATTAAAAAAAAGGCTACTTGTAGTGTGGTTGCCTTCTTCTGGGTCCTTTTTGTTTCTTTAGGAAATTTGGGGTAACCGGGGTGGGTTCCAAAGCTTATATTGATTAATCCTGCTAACATTTATATGCCGCCGTTGCGATCACAGGGAACAACTGTGAAGGTGAGGAGACCCAGTGACTACAACCCTTCTCTGGCTGCAGCCCTCGGACCGAGTCAACCTAACCCTAATTTGAACCTAGCTGCTGTTGGATTGACTCCCGGATCCGCAGGCGGTCTTGAGGGTCCTGACAGAATCTTTGTGGGTGGGCTTCCTTATTACTTTACTGAGCCCCAAGTCCGAGAGTTGCTGGAATCTTTTGGACCACTTCGGGGGTTTGACCTCGTCAAGGACCGGGAAACCGGAAACTCAAAGGGCTATGCATTTTGTGTGTACCAAGATGTATCTGTCACAGACGTTGTGTGCCAAGCACTCAATGGTATCAAAATGGGGGATAAAACTCTTACTGTGAGACGTGCAAGCCAGGGTGCCCAGCAGCCCAAGCCAGAGCAAGAGAGTATATATATGCATGCACAGCAGCAGATAGCTCTGCAGGTAATGTACAGTCCATGATGTGACGATCCATGTTTTCTTATCTATTCATTGAATACAAGCAGCTTTTTATTTATTTATTTATTTATTTTTGCCCTGTCCTGGGTCTAACACTGGAAAAATTTCGGGTCCAGTCAAATTCGGCTCGGTCAAATCTTTCAATGTCAAAATTCAGACGAAAAATTGGTGACTGTTACCTTTTTTTTTTCCGGGTCGGCCAATCAAGGCAAACGTAAAATCGGGTCATAATTGGGTTTGAACAATAGAAATATGGAAATTATTTTGTCCAAATTTTCAGTCAATATTAAAATACGGATGAAAAGTCTATGATTGGACCTGGTTTTTTCTGGGTCAGACAAAATTTTGCCAAATCTACACAGCTCTAGAAGTGTTTATATTATGCTGTGTTTAGGTATCTATTTTTGGTTGGGGTCTGATTTAGGGTATGTTCTTTAGGGTGTTAATGTCCCCTTTAATCTAAGTTAACCCAACCGAAATTTACTCTTTCTGTCCGTATTTCCAACATCCAACTTTTCCACTTTTACTTGAAGATACTAATATTTACTTTACCCAACCTTTTCATACCCCTGAAAAGAGCACACACTTAAATTTACATTGAGTTGTTTGTCTTCAATTGAATTATGCCGACTTCTGGGGGAATTAGTCTATGATTGTTAGTTTTGTTTTAGAAAGGGAAGAAGACCGGGGATATCTTAATACTAGGGCTGTCCGTTTCAATTCAGAATCTGTGACTTGTTCTTCAATCTCCTGCAGAAAATGATTTTGCAACCTGGTGGTCTGCCCACCAAGGTGGTATGCCTAACAAACTGCGTAGATCCTGAGGAGCTCAGAGATAATGAGGAGTTTGAAGATATACTCGAGGACATGAAACTGGAGGGAGAAAAATTTGGTGACTTTCCATAACCTGAAATATTTGCTTGATTATCTCGTGATCCGTGTCTCACGACAAGATTGTTAGGTTTTTGCACCTGAAATGTTTGCTTGCTCTTTGCAGGGTCTTTGGTAAATATTGTGATCCCACGCCCACAACCAAATGGAGAACCATCACCAGGACTTGGAAAGGCTAGTCTCTGAGCCCACTTGCTTTTTTTTTTCTTTTTTCGTTTTTTTTGTCGACACTATTAGAAATAGGGCTGTTAAATACCTGGGTTCAGGTCAATTCAGGTCCCAGGGAATCAGATGTCAGATGTAGGGTTGTCAAAAAATCAGGTTCTGGTCATTTTTGGTCCTGAAGGATTGGGCATTGATTAAAAAGTTTATGTCCGATACCTGGTTTTTCGGGTATTTTCTGGGTCAGACAATTCAAACAAGTCTAGATTCGGGTTAATATCGGGTTTGCTCAATATGAAAGTGAAAGATATTTGTGTTCGGATTTTCGATAAAATCGGTCAAAGTCAAAATTTGGATAAAAAAATCTATGGCCGTACCCTGTTTTTTTTGGGTCGAACTAAGCTGGGTATTCAGGTAGCATAGTTTCTTGACAGCCCTAATCAGCAGAAAAATCAATGTCTGATTCCTAATTTTCTTTCGGGTTTATCCTAGCTCGGATCACTTGGAAGAGCCTGAATTCGGCTTCGGACAACAATTCAGACGAGTCCAAATTCGAGTTCGGACACAAAGATAATAAAAATATTTTGTCCTTACCTGGGAAGTTCCAATCAATGTTGGATGGACGGAAAATCTATCACTGTACCGTCTTTTTTCCCCTCTGGTGAGACTGAACCGAGTTTTCAGGTCAAACAAGTTATTTAACAGCCCTAACCGGAAAGTAAGGGGATCTATCTAATCTTTTGCCTGAACTTGTCTTATTGTTTGTGGGTTCTTCAGGTGTTCTTGGAGTACTCTGATGTAGAGAGCGCGTCAAAGGCAAGAGCTGGAATGCATGGAAGAAAGTTTGGTGGCAACCAAGTAGTCGGTACATTTTACCCAGAAAACAAGTTCGCTGAGGGGCTGTATGATGGCTAGAATATGCTGTAGAGAACTGGATCTTGCATTGCATCCATGTCTACTTCTTGTAATGATGAAACCCGAAATTTTGCAGAAATGCTTGTGTGATGCCCATACATACTTTGTAGGCCTTGTTGCATAGTTTTGTAGGTAGTTTGTGTTGCTATGGGATTCGTTTTTTTTTATTTTAGGTTGTGTGTATTTTGTCACCGTGGAGTTGAATATCATGAAGTAGTTCATCAATGGTTTGCAGAGATATTTGTGTCTGCTTTTGTGAAGTACCAGGGATGTTTGCAAAGTACAACAACCACTTGGTGATTCCTAAATCCATTGGTAGTGCTAATACTAAGGAGTTGATTGTGTGGAAGAACGAATCTAATATATTCTCTCTCGGGTAAATCATTATCAGAGGTTAAGGGGGTTTGGGGTGAATATACTGATGACTTTGTAAGTGATAGTCACCATTCCGAAACGTAGCATTGAAGGACTCAAGAAAGAAGATTATAGTATTTGTGGGACAAGTTTCAACAATATGATTTTATCGCTTCTGCACCGGGGTATTTCAATTCTACTCTACATTTGGCATGTTGGCATTGGTTGCCTTTGTGCCATGGCATGTAAAACTAAATGCTGCTTTGTTAGTGCCTATATATTGGTTGTCTATGTATCATTGTATGAAGCCTGAAGGGGTGAAGTTTGCAATTTATTAGATGCTCCTGGAACATGTGCTCCAAATTCTATAATTGTTCACTCATATGTATTAGGTTGTTCACTCTTATTATTATGATTGTTCACTATGATTAATATGATTATTCACTCACAAATATTTGGATCACATGCTCCGGGTGCATCTAATACATATTGGGTGAAGTTCAAGGGGAGATGGATGAGGTTCATGCAAATAATGTTGATCCATTTATTGATGTGGTAACAGATAGTTGTGATGCTAACAGTGATACTATCTTAGATGCTTCGTTGATATGCACTTACCACACGAATTTCTTTGGACAAACTTACAAAGCTTGTCTTGTCAGTCCATCCCTTTCAAGTGGCAACTTCAACTTGGGATTTGGAAAGATAAGGAAAGAAAAGTTGATGTTGAAGACCAAATGGTGGCTGGTTAGACAAGTAATTAGAACTATTGCCCATCTAAAGAACAAGAAATAAAAAATTGTAAATGGGCATCTTATTGCAAGAAGCCAATATTGTTAGGAATCATCGATAGATTCTGATGGGAGTTCTTAAATATCGATGATCCAAAAGGAATGAGGAGATACTTTCAGAAGAAGTTGAGCATGAATGAGGAAAGAAAGTATGATGAACAATTTTCTTAGAAATTAGTTATATTCTAATCAGAATAGCGTGCTAAAAAACAAAGAAGTGAAACTAGACATCTTGTAGCAAGAAACCAATATTGTCAGGAATCCTAAATAGAGATCAATGAGAGTTCTTAGAGACCAATGATCCAAAGAAGCGAAGAGATACTTTAAGAAGAAGTTGCATATGTATGAGGAAAGAAATGCTAGTATGATGAACAATCTTCCCAGAAATTAGTTGTATTCTAGTCAGAGTAGCTTGTTACAGATAGGATTGTTGTCTCCTTTATAGCTGTTTGATATTTCTCTTGTATTAGTGGGTGTACGTCTCAGCTTTTACGGCTTTGAATAATCGAAAAATTGAATATTGAAATACTTAATGGGAAAATTGGAAGTAAGAAATTATAAGAACTGAAACAATAATAAACTGAAATTTAGATACTCATCATGCTTAACTAAATTATCAAATACTTAAATTTCAATATAATAACATCGAGTTGGTCACTTGGTCATAAAAAATAAATGGACATTTTATTTTCCCTATTTTATTATTGGACTAGAAATTTTTTTTTTTCTCGGCTTCTCTAGATACATCGTGCATGCTCCATGAAATCCATGGCTAACTACCATTAACAGCCATAACCAAAACCTCGTGGACCTTCCATTTCGCAAGCAGCAGTAACAGAGAGGAAAGGAGAGACAGAAAATGACGACTCGAATAACTCCAGGCGTGGGAGCAAATCTGCTTGGCCAACACTCCGCAGAACGAAACCAAGATGCCACCGTCTACGTTGGCAATCTTGATCCTCAGGTTCACATGTCTATCGCTACTCGTTTTACATTCTTCATGATTAATTTAATCACTGATGTTGTCTCGAATCGCAAACTCCTTTGGTCGATCAGTTTGAGTGAGTGTTGATTACACTTGCGATGTTTTGTTCAATTTTGGTCGGATTGTTCCGGAGCTGGAAAAACGAAATGGATAATTGAATGTTGGATGTTGTTATCAGTTGTTGAGTGTGATTCTTGTAGAAGATGGTGAATTTGTGGAAAAAATTGGAATCTGAGAGTAGCATTGAAGTTGAAGGTTGGGAGAATGTTTTTGAGATCTTTTTGGTTCAATGTAATTTGACTGGAGCTCATAGGAATTGTAAATTAGGTCTTCTTCGGCATGGTAGTATTTAAATTACTAAAGTTTGCAGTTTGGATGAGCATGAGCATATGATCACTCCGCTGTCACAACTTTAAATTTTGGAGTATTTGTCCCTTAGAATTAAGGATGATCAGCTGTAATGGCAGTCCGTAGTCCACCTGCTGCTAGATATTCAATTTTGATATCCTAGATAATTGCAGCCTCGTTCACATGATCTGGACTTTATGCAATCACACATTTATTTCGGGGATCCTTATTACTCCCTCTGTTCCATATTAATCGTCCAAAATGTGATCTTTGACGAAGAATTTTTTGTAGTAAATTTTATCAAAAATTACAGCATTATAGTCTTTCAGATTGTATTTTTCGTTATGAATCTAATGATAGTACTTTCCTATATTAGAACATTGTATGTGTTGAGAAATTAATGACGTCAATGGACAATTAATATGGAACTGAAGGAGTAGCCATTTATTTGTCACATGAGTTAGAGCGAGAGTCTTTTTGCTCTTAGAAATCCCTTCTGATGAATGAGACTGAGGCAAGCAATGAGAAAAGTAACTGTCAATCTTTTGTAAGAAAAAGAAATGGAAATGTGTGGATGATTTGATGATTGGATGAACAACAGAGGAGTGGCTTCTAATTTTGCTCCAGAAACATAGGCCTTTTGCTATTTGTTTTATAAGAAAACAAATGGAAGTGTGTTGATGTTCAGCAAAGAAGGGTCTTCAAGACATTAGGAAGTGATATTTTTCTAACCTTGTTGCAGAATCAGAGTAGATAATAGAAATCAAGTCTTTTTTGCAATTCAATTATAGCTATGAGGCTGTGTTATTTGTAGGAGGACCCTCCTATTCCACTGTAAGGTGGGACTTATGAGGGTATATGTCACTTGGTTCCAGTTAGCCACACAAAGCACAAGGCCTAAGATTTTAGCTTACTTACTGCTTAAGCAGCTTTTTGCTGTGTCAATACAACTGTTTACAGGATGTCAATTTTCCACCTTTGTCCCAGGAACTGCTGGGTCAACACCTATTCAACTGGATCTGGGACAAACATAGTTCAAGATTGTGAATTGTTCCTACGAGGAAGGCTAGTTCTCCAAGGTCTTTCTCTAACTTTACTAATTGGTGGAACTTTTTCTTCTGGCTGTTTCCTGCTATAAAAGTGTCTTGATGTAATTATGTTTGATTAGAGGGAAGTGGACAGAAGATGAATGCTTGTCTTGTTTATTATCCATTACGGGTGTGTGATGTGGTAATGCTTGATAGTCCTGATCATTCAGGATCCTTGTTAACTTTCCTTGGCAAACTGGAAAACTGGGGCTATAAAGTCAGACTTGATCAAAGGTCGACCTAAAATTAACATTTGTAGGTTGCTTTTGGTCAAGTACTAGTATTGGTTCCATACTGACAAAATGGGTCCAGTTTCTAGGTTTTGGCTTTACCTATATGATGCTTAAGTCCATCTTTTGAGCATTTGAGAAGATTTTAGAAGAGTTGTGTACAGTGTGGTTTCTCTGTGAAAGAGAAGAATTGCGATTTAAGGTTGAAGTTAGTTTCTGTAAAATTTTGCTAGTGACATGCTTTTTGATTCTATTCACAGTATCAGTAACACTAAAAAGATTGTTTGCTCTGGAAATGTATCCTGTTTTTCTCTTCCCATAAGTAGGTAAGAGCAGCAATGTTGGTGATTATTCTGATGTTGTGATCCCATATGCTCCTTTTCTGTTAAGCCATTTTCTTCCCTTTGCGCTATATGCCTACATTTGTAGCTGATAAGATTGATCTTAAAACACTTAGAAATTGCCATTCTAACATCCCTAACAAAGGTACATTGATAGATAGAGGCTTAATTGTCTCAGTACCAGAATTTTAGAGAGCATGAATTCGTGATGTGATAGAATAGCATCTTTGTAATCCATCTGGCACTAACAGCAGCTTCCTGTGTGTATACCAAGCAATGGAGTGTTTGGGGACAATGGGAATTTTCCAAGTAATTCTGGCCCATTGAGCTTTTGAAGGACATCCTGCCAGCTCCATTTCTTTGTAGGTATGCAGCCTCATTTGACCTCTTCTTAAGGATAAGAGAGTTTCCTCCTATACCAGAAAGCCTCATGAGGAGGCCTGTAGTCCTGCAAATTTTGCTGCTTGATGATTTTGGTTTGAACCCAACTTTCCCAAAGAGTGTCTGTATGTGCAATGACCCAGATTAGCTTAGGTATGCAGGCTTTGTTCCAAAATTCAGAGTTCTTCCCCCATCCTTTTCCGTTTACACATGTCCTCCCATGCTACTTAGGCAACCCTCTAGTACATTGTGCTGGAAAACCAGATAATGTTCCTAAAAAGGTCATCAACAAAGTTTGATAATCTGTTCATCACTTCCTTTGGTATATTGGCCCATAAACCAATCATCCCCATGAGTACTATATTGACTAAAGCTACCCTTCCTGCATAGGAGAGTAATCTGGATGTGCTGTTAGCTTTTCAAGAAGGATTCTGTAGTCCAGTTTAGTCATCCTCCTCTGTCAGAGGGATCCACAGGTATATGAAGGGGTTGCCTCCTCCAATGACTACTTGTGGTTTGCAAGGATTGGCTTTGAGACCTGTCATGTGGCTGAACTCCTTGAAGGTTGACATGAGATGTTGATTGACCATGTGTCAGCAGAATTGGAGATTCTAAGGTCAATTACAAAATTAAGATGGACCATCTTAAGCTTATCACAGCCTGGATTGAATTGGAATTGAAGGTGAGCTAGAACACTGAGGGATTTGGATAAGTATTCTATTATTAGCATGAATACAAGAGGGGGCAAAGGGACCCCTGCCATCAACATCCCCCACCATGGAGGAAGCCATGGCTTTGACCATTAGGAATGATCGATAAGGACGACGAGGTAATAGATATCATAATCCACTTGATAAACATGGGAGGGAAAGAAAGACCATGAAATTTTTTCTGAGGTCAATTTTCATCAGTCATCAAGGCTTGATATGCTACTTTTGTAATCCTTGGTAATCTCCTGACAGAGGAGAGCATTATGCTCCTTGAATTTGGTCTTTAAGATAAGATATGGCAGGACATCATTCTGTTAGTCATAGAAGCTTTGAAGTACCTCTGTACATGATATTACAGCATGAAATATTCCTGAAATCATCCGTGTGAGTGGGTTTTGAACTTTAGGAAGAACCACCAAATTGTATGTTAATAGCTTTTCGCAGGGTGCCATTAGAAGGACATTCCTTCATTTCCTTGATATCCTTGGAAATATTGGAACCGATTTTGTTCCAATTCTCTTTGTAGAGCCCACTACTATAATCATGAGGATCTAGACCTTTCATTAGGCATAGAGAAAAAAAAACCCTCTTTAATTTTATTATCATTGACTAGTCTGCATTAGGAGATGTATTGCTCAATGGGATGCTTGAACCCCATATCAAGCAAACCCAGTGCTGAATGGAAAGCTTGAATCCCATATCAAGGATGTTCAGTCTGTGATCTCTGATAGGATTGTTTACCTAGAAACTCGGGGTAGAAATTCATCATGATTTCTGCAATTTGCTCAAAGCCATCCGCATTGTGATCATTAACATCATCAATTTAACATCATCAATTGAGTGAACATAATTATCAACCTTTCTTTGCTTCATGTTGGTTAAAAAAAAAGAGGGCCAATGCATCTTTGATTGTTGTTCCATGGGCAGCAATAATGCCAGAATCTTAGAATATATCTCTTTCCTCCTGCTCAGCTTCAATAACGAATCTGCATTTTTGTAGTGCTTCAAGTTTAGCCCTTTTCTGGATAGTTTGATTATTGATGCCAGAGAGCCTGCTTCTCTGTGACTTCTTGAGGGGGGTTTTTAAGAGCTTTGAACCATTGAAAAAACTTGGTCATTTTACACCGAAAAGTAGGGGTAGATAAGGGCACAGGGAAACATAAATAATGCCACAATAGACAGGATTAAGTTTCCACATGTCACAATATTTAAAAGTTGCTGCAGTCTAGGAGCATCTGAAAATGTAATGAGAGTAAGAGTGTGATCAGAATCAGACAAACCTAAAGGTAAATGCTCAACTTGAGTGAAATTAGGTCAATTGTCATTTAAAGGTAGGTCATTAACTTTGTCAATTCCGGACCAGATCTGTTTATTTATTCAAGGGTAATAGGAACCATAAGCCCAAAACATGTCATTTCATTTGTTTATTTGTCAAGAGTAATAGGAGTCATAACCTGTCATTTTGTTGTATCGTTGATAGATATACTGATCATACACTCTTTAAAGTCAGCAACATCTCCATTAACAACTGCAGTCCCTCCTATTCTCTCAATATGATAGGAAGCTGCTTTGAATCCAATAGCAACCAACTAGTACTTTTGTGATAACTAAGCTTTGTAGTAGCCACTTTGCAGTTCATTAACTAGTATGTAACTCTTTAGATAGAAATGCCATATCTCAGTGGCCTTCAAGCCACCTAAATTTTTCGTCTAAGGTTAAGAAGAATGTTTGTCTCCATCTTTCATCCTAGAAGCATTCTACTTAATATGCTGTCCAGATTATTAAACATAGGGCAAGAAGCCACATTTTATGCTTATTCAAGAATATTCTTAAATCTTCTTGCTAAGTGATGTTTTAGCCCTTTATATTCCCAGAAGGATATTGTTCATGATCAAGAGGCTTTATGGGTCCATTCTTCATGCATTCGTAGGTATTTCCTTTTCTGTAAGGGTCTGATACTGGTTGGAAACAAGGGTAGGTTGCTGCGCCTTTGAAACTGATCTGCTGATCACAAGTCTGAATTCTCCTGCTGATGTGACTCTTTGAGCATTTGGGATCCTTGTTCCTGGTTTCTTTCACAATAAGCCTCCATTCCCTCCTAATGTTATTTCATCCTGCCAGATTTGTTAGACCATACATTGATACAGTGCAAACATTTTTATGGGCCTCCATTCATATTTAGCCCTTTGAGTGATTAGAAGGCTGTTGTCATTGGTGAAATGTAATCAATGGTTCCTGGAAATGGATCATCCAATTTCATCTCTATGAGTAATCTTGCTTAATTCAACATCTATTTTTGTATAGTAGCCTTCTCCAACATGATGGGAATACCAAGAAAGCAACCAATCTCGCCCAAGTCGTCACTCCCCCAGCACATGAAATCCAAATGTGGGAATTGGACTCAAATCGGTAGATAATCAATCATGGATGTATCAATGGTCATATCCTCGCTCTATCGCATTACCAAACTGCGTTTTCTATCCAAATAAAAAAATAAAAAAATACATGCTCTTCTATAGCACTACACAAGCTTATACTCCATAGACGAAAATCTAACAAGAGAACACCCTTGTCAACCATGGCTGCATTATCAATCTCTTATTGACCCCAGATCCTTCTTACAAACTCTTCCAACACAGCTAGAGGAGGGTTTTATCCCAAAGCACAACCCAAAATAGCGTGATTGCAATAGTTAATTTCCATTTCAGCATCCAAGTAGGGCACATTTCTTCCATTGATTTCAACAGGCTAGACAAAACCTATAAGGAACAATCCTCATCAAGTCAACTGGTGAGGCATATGAACTAACAATCGGTTGAGTAGGAGATACCTCGATTATAGGAGTGCACTATCGACTGGTGTTCCTTAAACCTCTGAATTTTCTGCTTTCTGCATGACCCTTGGTGCCTCTGTAGTCAGTTTCTCTGTTTGAGGTGCTATTTAACTGGTGATCAGTGGTCTAGAAGTGGATGCACATTGTTTTTGGGAGTTGATTCCATTGATGAAGCTCCCGTCTGATGAACAAGCTAGAATGGCTGAATTCTGTGCCTTAATCTGTTGTGCTCTTCCTCTTCTGCCACGCATTGATGGCTCTTGTGTGTATATGTGAATGTGCGTGTGTGTGTAATTCTTGTCTCTTTAGTTGTTTCACAATGATTAATATTTTGAATTGAACTTATAATTATTAGATGTCTTCTTTCTGTAACCCACTCACAGTTTGTTTGCTAATTCTTGCCCTACATTATTGATTAATGTTTTCATTTTTATTTGGTCCGAGAATAAGAGTCGTATCTTTGCATTATCCTGTATAATGCTAGAGAGGTATTTTCAGAGAGGCATTCTTTGTGGAAAAATTTCTTAATTTTGCCCATTGTTGAAGGATCTCTCAAAAATGTTCTTCCATTGATTTCGTGCAGGTCACAGAGGAATTGCTATGGGAATTGTTTGTACAAGCAGGTCCTGTTGGTAAGTCTGCCACATTTTAAAATTCTGTTTTCTTAGTTTTATTTTCCTTATCTTTAGACTTGAGTAGTAACTCCTTTTATTGTTCCTTATTGTGGTTTTTCCTCTTCTTTTTCAGTTAATGTGTATGTGCCAAAAGACAGTCACAAACCTTCATCAAGGGTATGGATTTGTGGAGTTCCGCAGTGAAGACGATGCTGATTATGTAAGCTCTTATCTTTCTTGCAAAATGTTTTGTAAGGGATGTTACCATCTGTTAAACTTTACTCCTGATTGTGCTTTCTTGACTCTGGTGTAATGAAGGCTATTAAAGTTCTTAACATGATCAAGCTTTATGGGAAGCCTATACGTGTAAATAAGGTAAGGGTCCCTTCTTCCAGGCTATCTCTTCAGTTAATGATTGGTTATTAAGCATGAATTCACTGGTCTGAATGTATTATGTTAAGCTGGGAAACAATGCATATTCACCTAACTTCTGTCTAAATACAGGCTTCTCAAGATAAAAAGAGCTTGGATGTTGGAGCAAATCTTTTCATTGGGAATTTGGACCCTGTAAGAAACAATACTTCATATCCCGTTTCTATGCTCCTGCTTTGTCCATTCAGTCATTAATATCATATGTTTGTATCTTGTGCTGCCATGTTTGTGCTGCTTTTTTTTTTTTTTTTTTTTCCCTGAGGATCAAACAGTCTGACATTAATATTTTATTTTTCCTGCAGGATGTGGATGAGAAACTTCTTTATGATACTTTCAGTGCATTTGGGGTCATTGTTACAAATCCCAAGGTAATGCAGAATGTTAGATTTGTACTTTAGCACCTTTTACTAACTTTGCGCTGTGGATTCTGTATCTGTGATTACTATTCAAAAGTTAATACTTCTGGTAAACCACCAGCATCTTTCCTTGTCTAACCACTCAAAAGTGCGAATGAGAACCACCCCCCCCCCCCCCCCCCCCCCAAAAAAAAAAAAAAAAAAAACTGTGGAGCTCCATGTAGCAGTTAAATAAGCTTGAATTACATCACTCATCAAGTTATTCGTCTTTTGGGTTAGTGGGAAGTTTAATTATTCCTCTTTGGATGTGGCGGATTTTGTGGATTAGCTTGTATTATACTTTCTAAGCATCTCGTCTTTACATCAAATACTCCCTCCATCTCATGCTATTTGTCCCTTTAACTAACTTTCTTTTTCTCATAATATTTGTCGTTTTAGAATCCAAATGACATACTCTTCTATCTCTATCAATCACCTCTGCACTGCCAAAAACATCCCCATTATTCTCTCTCTAGGAAGTTTTATTGGTTTTGGTGAAAAACTTAAAAAGTCATATTTTGGGATGCAATAGTAAATAGTAAATGTTTTTTCCTATAAATAAAGGTTCAATTCTACAGGACCCGTACATTTATATCCGTGTGTGCATCAGCTTTCTAGAATAAGCATTGTAAATGAATTACTAGATTTTACATGTACTTTTTGTAGCCAGTTTCACTTAGGGAATCTTTTATGAGAAGTTTCCTAGCACAATCATCTTCTAGTCAATGTTAACAATGAGGAAGATAGAAGTATGAAAACATTTTTGAGATTCTCTTTAATCCAGTACGATTGAGTGAGGATTCTGTAGTTTTCATTGAATTAGGATGAATGTGTATTGAATTAGTAAAATTTGTGGTGTATACTGCAACAGAGCATAATGTTCAAGTGTTCTGTACCAGTCTGATGAAGTAAATTGGCTTGTTACAATGAAAGAACTTAATGGTTGGAGGCATCTCTTTCCATGTATCTTGATTCTTTTCGAATTCTCTTGTGCAGATAATGAGGGACCCTGAAACGGGTAATTCTCGTGGCTTTGGTTTCATAAGCTATGATTCTTTTGAGGCATCTGATGCAGCTATTGAGGTGCGTTAGTCTGTATTCTGTGTAGTTGTCCTGTGGAAAATAGAGGGGGGGAGGGAGGATGACTTTTAGGTCTTTGAGGCCTTTCTCTGTAATCTAGATGGTAACAATCATGCATTGTATTTACCTTTGTAGTTACTATAATAGAAGTAGCTAGATAATAGTCACCTCCTTCATACGAGTTTCACGTTTGATTACACATTTAACATACTACTGCATATTCAGCAGCTACAATCCATCATCAGCAACCGGTTTCATATTTATCGATGTATCATTTTGAATGGGTTGTAGTGAAAACTTAAAAGTAATGAAAAATTGGCATTTTATGCCAATAGCCATTAACTACTCTTTAGTTGAATGACTGTATTGGCAACTACGACAAATTGACAATGATGATATGATATAGTTTTGTGTTATAAAGCAATCTGGTTTGTTTTGTAGATACAGAAAATGATATGTTGGTACTTTGGCAGTTTGGCTTATAATACAAAATTGATGTACAACATGAACATACATCTGGAGTACTGTGTAAATGCTCTATTTATGTGGAGTCTGATGTATTTCTAGTATGCCATCATCAGCTTTATTTGATCACCTTTTTTTGTGCCACAGGCAATGAATGGCCAATATCTCTGTAATCGCCAAATTACAGTTTCGTATGCATACAAGAAAGATACAAAGGGGGAGAGACATGGGACTCCTGCAGGTCAGATTTTATTGCTCAATAGATTGATAATGGTTTGGATAGTGTATGATGGTCCTTAATACATTTGAACCTGGTAGAGCTTCCAGCCTTCTGGCTTCTGTTCGACTCGACCTCATAGTCCCAGCCTCCCAGGATGTTGATGCATAATTTGTTACCCTGATTGGTTGTGAAATAATAGAATAGTTTTGTTACCAAAATCTGGTATTAATGAAAGTAAAAAATTAGCATAGTATGTCATATTTCAGTATGCTTGACATACTAACCTGTAAAAAATACTGAACATATATGCTTACACATCGGAGTGTAAGCGTATGCTGACACTCAGATGTGTAAGCATATATGTCTCATATTTAAGGACTACTAAATTGGTTACTACTAAGGGACAAACCATTCATAGAACTCAACCTATTGGCCTTTAAAATTCAAAGGTGGATGGGAATGGGTAACTATTTACTGAAAGTTACATGAATTTATCATCTTATCAAAATATACACGTTTATCAATACTTATTGTCTCTTTAAAAGTAACTATTTTATTCAAAAGTATCACTTTTCCCAATGCTTACCAAAATGTACATTTATTTATAAAGAATTACCATAACTTAACTTTATATTTATCCACGAATTTTATAGGCACTGTCATGTATCATATAGTCATATTAAGGACTACTAAAATATAGTTACAACTAAGGCACAAACCATTCATAGCATTCATTAATACATGAAACTGATGACCTTGCTTTTGCTGGTGGTGTGTATTTTTAGAGAGGGTTCTGGCATCAAGCAATCCAAACATTCAGAAGAACCGGCCGCATACTCTGTTTGCAAGCGGGCCTCCAACACTAGCTCATGCCGCCAACGACACTTTACCCCCTCCCCAACCTCTAGCAAATGGCGGGGTGGCCCCACCACCACCAAGCACGGTGCCCTCATTTCGGCCCCCACCACCACCCCCACAACTAGGGGGCTTCCGCCCTCCACCACCAATGCAAATGAGTGGGGCTGCCCCTTCTTGGCCCACCCAACCACCTCAACCTCAACTGGGCCCACCATCAATGCCGCCACCACCACCGCCTCAGTTCAGACCTGCGCTCCCAAATATGATGCCACCACCGCCTCCTCAGGGGGGCCCGGCTTTCGTCGCAAGACCACCCCCGCCACCTATGGCAATGGGGGCCCCGCCAACTTGGAGGCCGCCTCCGCCACCTCAGCAGTTGGCCGGTGGGCCCCCCACGCAACACCAGTACGGCATGCCCCTACCGCCTCACTCGGGAAGTTGATGTTAATGGCAATTGTAGAATGTTCTGCTAAAAGGTTTTTGTCTTTGTTGTACTAAAATGGTTCATATCAGATTAGATCATCTGGTGGGAGGTGCACATGTTTAAGTGTCAATGAAAAGTGAAAAACTGTAATGTCTGCAATTTTTCAGATGGGTGTCATAACTCAAGGAAGGGATGCTTAAAATAGTGTTGTAACTTATAATTATATCGGCTTCGCCTATCGCGAAATCTCTTTAAATCTCTTCTACTTCTTTTCAATAATTGCATGGGGCCATATTTTTAAGGGTAGGACCACCTCGTATATGGAGTCTAGTGACGGCATCCAAGTCGACGTCTAGGTGCTCGTGTATATTCTCATTGTTATCCATATTTCATATGATCAATTTGGCTTATATTCATTGTTTATGATTCAGATTTCATATACATGTTGGATTATACTTGGTTTACTAATTTTGGCATAAGACTATACTCATACTCAATTATTTTACTCGATTTACTAATTTTGGCATAAGATCATAATCATAGTTGTACTCATGGGAAAAACCATCATACAGTCAAGTCAATTACTCATTCAATGTAATTTCCATACCATAATACCAAAACACATTCCCTCATGACCTCACCCAGTCACCTCTTCTGCATACGTACAAATCTACAATCAAACAATGAGTAAGCAGGGTTCCTCAAAATGCACTCGTAAGGCTTCTAGTAGTCGTTTCACACTGTTAGTCACAAGACAAGCTCATGCCACATATATGCAGCCTATCTTCGCTTACAGGATCATCTGAGAGCTTCATTCACTCACTACAAGGGAATTCCTCCACGTTTTCGTACATAACATTTAGACAAATAGAAAACATGACAGCTTGAAAATCATCCCAAACTGGAATTGTTGTCGTCCATGCATACAAACCCCTACTAGAGCGGCTAATAATGTACAGTTGTACACGAAACAAGCTAGGACGAGGCAGATTCCAATAATAGCGTATTTACATCGTGTCCTTCAGAAACTGTGGAGGCGGGATAGCATCGGGACAAGCTCGTCGCTGGAAGGTCGATCTTCAGGGAGTTCTGACATGCAGACAACTGCAATTCTCACTGCCATGAGCATCTCATCAACTTCGACTTCTTGTCCGAGTATGCTTTTATCTAGGGCCTGCTGCGATTCTCCGTCTAGTTGCAGACGATGCAACCACCTACCCAGACTCCCTGATTCTCTAAAGAATGGATCTAAGGGATCTCTACCTGTGAGCAGTACCCCCAAAATCACCCCAAAGCTAAACACATCACACTTATCTGTGTATCTGCCACCACAAAGATAATAAAAGAAAAAGAATCAGGTAAACATGATCAATTAGTGGGGAGAATTGACTACATAAATGTTGACCTGGCAAATTGGTGAATTGATTAGGGTTTGGATTTGGTGAAGATCGGTTTGGGTTGGCATGGGTCAACCAATTTTGGATCGGTTTAGGCCGACTTCGGGTGAATCTTATTCGGTTTGGTTCGGGTGAGGTTTTTTTTCAGAATGGGTTCTAGAATGATTTCGGGTCATTTGGGTTCTGGTTCGATTTGGGGTCATTCAGGTGTGAATAATCGGAACTTTCGGGTTGCAATTCAGATTGTTTTGGGTCGGGTTTCTTCGGATTCATGTCCAGATTGGATCATCCATCCGAGTGTTAGTTTGGGTCCGAGTTAGGATTTTTGGGTTCGGTTTCGGGTTAGGTTGTGGAGGCGTCACATTCGAACAAACCACAAAACAGCACTTGGAGTTGGTTTTGCAATGTATAATAAATGATAAATCCATTCCATACTATACAATTCATTGTACTAAAACAAACTCAAACACAGTGCACTCATATGAAGCAATATTCTTCTCACCTGCAGTTGTGAGAGCACTCTGGAGCTCTGTAGCCATTAGTCGACCTGTACAACTTGGGCATAAGCTTGGCGAGTCCACAATCTGTAAGCTTTGGCTCAAACTCAGCATCCAGCATCACATTACTGGGCTTCAAATTATAGTGCAATATGCTGGGGTTGCATTCAAAGTGAAGAAACTTGAGACCCTTTATGATCCCCACTGCAATGCGAAGCCTAATATCCCAACCCATTAGCAGTTGATTTTCACGAACCCTATTCATTGCATCTTGGAGGCTTCCTGATGGGACATAATCATAAACTAAGCTGAATCTGTCAGATTCGCGAACATACGCCCTAAGACTCATCAAATGCCTGTGTCTTAACCCAGCAAGCACTTGAAGCTCTTGCTGTAATCTCCTCTTGAAGGTCTTATTTTGGGTCTCGGGGGACCCAATTTCAAACGGCTCAAGCCTCTTGATTGCAATGGTGAGACCATTATCGAGAGCAGTTCTATAGTATGCCCCATTGGGGCTTGATCCTAACAGTTGATTCTCATTGTCCAAGGCAAATCTGAGTGTTCTACGATCGATTTTAGGGGAAAAGATAACAGGCCCTTTAAGAATGGGAGTTGTGTTGATATATTGGACAAAGCACCGGATGATAAAAGCAACAAGCAGGGCAGTAATAGAGCCAGTGATGAGGCCAAATAAGATACTGAGGGAAACCCGCTTCGCTCCAATCTTAAGAGAATGAGGTGAGGTCGCACGCTCAAGGGAGGAGTCCGACTCCATCAATATGTGCCTAACCATTGAAGCTTGGCAGCCAAAAGAAAGGAGGTAAAGCCACAACAGCACTTGCACAGAATTGCTTTTCTCCATTGGAATTGAAAGCAGTGGCAGATCTAGGATTATAACCAAGTGGTGTCAGGAACAAACAATACACATGATTTTAAAACTTAACATTAGCAACATAAATAAAAGTGAAAGATAAATTCGGTCGTTTGGGTTGGACCAATTTGGGTTGGATCAATTTGGATGAACAAGGTTCGGGTTGTGTCAAGCTTGGGTTGGGTCGGCTTGATTTCGGGTCACTTTATTTTTTTGTCAGATAAAATTATCTCGAAAAAACGAACAACTTTAGAGAAAGATAAATTTGGGACAAGTTGGTCACATTTGGTCACTTCGGGTTCAGGTCCATTTCGGGTTAATTATTTTTGGCATTTTCTGGTCTGGGATGGGTTCGGGTGGGTCATTCAAATCGGGTAATTTTTGCCATATTTATTCAAAACTACCCAATTAGTTCATTAAATCAACAACTCATAATTAAATTTTACACAACTATCACATACTTATATATAGAGCCCTGCAGCTCTCTCATCAACAAATCCCCACCAACATAAGTCAAACTAAGAAATTAGCTCCATACTTAGAACATTAAATAAACAACTCAGAATGCCCAGGAAAACCAAGAATGGAGGAACTGATAAGGTCAGACCAGCTCATTTTATTAGACTAATAATAGTAAAGTAAGTAAACTATCTAATCAAGGGAATTAATTAACAACTCACAACAAAACAACCTCACCAACTCACTCACTAAGGTTCTCATCATAAACACAAGTAAAACTTACTGCAATCAATACATGCCTACAAACACATGCATCCCATTACATATATTCAACAGGTCGATTGCTTTGATGCCGCATTTCAGTCTGAAAACCATGTATAATCCAGCAAACATTAGGGTTTTGTCACTCACTCACATTATAGTATAGTAGGTATACATTACAGCAAGGCTACCCAACAACAATTTTGAGTGGTTAATAATTCATATATTTTCCTATACAAGTCCAAGTAAAAGGTTGAAATTTGCAAATTGAGTTTGCAATAGAGAAGGTACAGCTAGAACACACTTGTTCAATACAAGTAACCACAGCAACCAGGACATCTGACACTTACAACAACAACATGACAACATTGCATTTAAACCCTAATTCAGAAAAAAAAGAAATAGTAGAGGAAAATTTGGAGCAAAAGTTTGCAAATACATACTGTATAACTTTCCAGGTTGAGGAAAAATCACAGATCGAGCACTGCTTCTTCTTTGGCCCTATCGTCAAGAAGAACCAGTTGTGTTCGTGGTGCTCTGGACCCAAATCAGTCAGGTGAATATCTCCCTATTTGTTTTGCATATTTGCTTCATTTCTTGGATGGAATTGCGAATTTGGGAACTGAAATTTCAATGTTGCTCTCGCTTACTTGCTGAGTTGATCAAGAATTTTGCAATTGGTTGGATTGCGGAATCAAAACATTCCGATTTGAGAACAATCTTTCTGGAGAATGGGAGGGTTCGGAGCTGAAATTGGGAATTTGGGGTTGAGGAATCGAGAGACTGTGAGGGGGAGATGGGGCATGAGATTCGCACAAATTATAAGTTGCAACTTTTGAACTATGCTCTCAATACTGCCATACTGGTTTAAGCTCATAATTTTAGTGTATTTTCTTGTATCTTTTGTGTATTTAGTCCATCCGTTCTTATTTATTTGTCACCTAAAAAATTATGTTAAAAACTTTAACCATTAATATCTTAATTTGTACAATGAATTTATTATACAAAATTAAAACTACCTCCATTTTTATTTATCTGTCGCCTAGGAAATTGTGTTAAAAACTTTGATCGTTAATATCTTAATTTGTATAATGGTTTATCATATAAAATTGATGTCATTAGATTCGTAATAAAACATACTATTAAAAAAGTATAATATTATACTTTTTTTATAAAAAATCTATATTAGAAATTATTGAGTAAACATCGACACTGAAAACCGTAAATGACAGATAAAAAAGAACGGAGGGAATATCATTAAATTCGTAACAAAAAATACTATTAAAAAGTATAATTATATATTTTTTATAAAAAAATTATATTAGAAATTATTAATTAAAGATTGACACTAAAAACCGTAAATGACAGATAAAAAAAAATAGAGGGAGTATATTTTAGGAGATTATTATTGTGCGATTTCTTATGGTGTTGCCCAATGGTGTTGCATGAGAAAACTTTTCTAGCGAAATTTTTTCCAGGGAAATATATATTATAATGTTTGGTTTATATATGAAATATATGGAAAAGTTGGTAGAAAAATTTGTTTAAATGCTCCTTATTAATTAAATTTAGGCCTTGTTCTTTGGTTAAATTTAACCAACCTATCAAAACTTATCTAAACATATCCAAAGTTATCTTAACCTTATACAATTTCCCAAAAAAAATCTACTTTAAAAACATAATTCCTCAAAACAATATCATAACTTATCCAAACCTATTCAAACTTATCCGAACTTATCCATCCAAACCTGAAAATAACTCAACCAAAGAACAATGCCTTATAAAATATTTCAGAGGTAGTTTTGGAAGTTATATTATAAAAAGTTTCCCCTTTCCTTTCCATCAGGGGAAAAACCAACTCCCCCATGGAAAAATGTTTTTCATGGATAATAAGAAAATTTTGGACACCACTCAAAAACTTTCACATCCTCATTTTACAATCAAACATAAAAAAAATTTGACTAAGTTGACAAACTTTATTGGGAATCATTGACAATCACACGCTCCCTAAATTGATATCAAACTATTTGTACAAAAATAAGATTATTATTTAGTGGTTAGACACACTTAAGTTAAACGAGTAAAGATAAAACATTAAATAAATGTGATAAATACAAAATAAAAAATAGTTATCCACTTGTCCCTTGTTGGCCATCTAATGCTTCTATCACAATTTGTTTGTCACAGTAACTAATTTCTTCGTTCATTTTTATTTGTCACATTTATAATTCGAACAACTGTTATTCCCATTTTACCATTAATAAATAAATTTATTTTGTATTCCAACACTTCTCGTTTTTTTCAGTACAAAAAATTTTGAGCGCCAATTTAGGTAATTTAAAAAATTTTCACCCCATTATTAAAAGGGTTTTTGGCCAAAAATAATACGTACTGAGGGGCTTGTGACTGAGAATAATCCAAAGTGACTTTTTGGCCACTAACAGTCTGCACTTTTTCACTATTTTCTCATAACAGTCCAGAAGCAGTTTCCGGCACCGAAATGCTGACGTGGCGACCGGAAAGTATGTTTTTTCACACACCAAAAAGGAGATTTCCGGTCGCCACGTCAGCTTTCCGGTGCCGGAAATTGATTTTGGACTGCTACGAGATAATAGTGAAAAAGTACAGACTGCTAATGGCCAAAAGTCACTTTGGATTATTCTCAATCACAAGTCCCTCAGTACGGATTATTTGTGGCCAAAAATCCTTACTAAAATGCTTTGGTCTTGACAAAATAATCAAGTAGACAAACAATTTGAAACGAAGGTAGTATTTATATACCATCCAAGTATCAAGACAACAAAGCATGGTGTTCTATTAAGAATAACTTTACTAGTAGTTAGATTATATATGATCCCAGAACTGCATGGCATTGTTATACTAGAATGTCAAATGTAAAACTTATACATACATTCAAAATCTTACATACACTATATTTAATATTGTATAGTATGATAATATTCAAAAACTTATATACACAATGTGCAAAAACTTATAAATACCACTCCCAAAAAAAGTTATATATTCCATGTTCCAAATATGACAAACACTAATAAAAAAATAAACATTAAATATACTCCCTCCATGAGGGAGGAAGTAGTATATATGTTCAAAAAGTCCACCGTTTTTTAATGTCCCAAAATTATTGTCCATTTAACTATTAAAAATACTCTCTCCTTCCTATTTTATTTGTCACTTAAGATATAATTCACAAAACCAATAAAACTTCCAATTTGCATTAATTTGCATTCTTAAAAATGAGAAAAGGTTGAATAAAATGGTGAATAATAAAGAAAAATGGTGAATAATAAAGAAAAATGGTGAATAAAAGAGAAAAGTTGATGAAAAAGATGTATAATTTGATAAATTAGTAATTAATGTGTTATTGGAATTGTAAGGTGACAGATATTATGGGAAAAAAAAAGTTAGTTAAAGTGACAGATAATATGGGAAGGAGGGAGTATTAAATTCCATCTCTTTCATCTAAAATCAACATAAAACAATGTATAAGGACGAACTTGCTAATTATTCAATACAAATTTCATCTAAAAATTGATAAATTGAGCATAAGAATGAACTTACTAATTATTCAATACAAATTTAAGAAAAATTGATAAATTGAGCATAAGAATGGACTTACTAATTATTCAATAAAATTAAGAAAAATTGATAAATTGAGCATAAGAATGGACTTACTAATTATTCAATACAAATTTAAGAAAAATTGATAAATTGGGCATAAGAACGGACTTGAGTAGGGAGGCAGCAACAACGTTAAAAGCTAAAACGTTCAGGGAGAAATTGGCTAAAGTGTTAAAACACGCCTTAAGCTCATGACCTTCGGGTATTGATGTGCATATGGGGATTGCAAGATTGCACCATCCAGCTATTGTAACTTTTGTTGTATCTTTTGCAACAATATACTATATATCTATTTGTAACTTTCAAAATAGCTGAAAACTAACTTACTTTTTTTCCAAAAAAGTTGGGGGTCAACTGACCCCCCTTAACCCTTACTAGCTTCACCACTGTCTAAGAGGGACTATAGATGTCGGACTGTCGGAGGGAGGAGGTTGTTCAAAAAGTGAACCCTCCCATGTTCAAAATATCACAAGCACAAACTAAACATAGAAAAAATTTGTTAAAAAAAACATGTTATGTATTGTGTATTTTGTCTGTTCCATATTAATTGTATCTTTGGAAATTGCACCGTCAAAATGTAAAAATTTTGACCATAAATTTTCTCATTATATATAATGACCTACTACCTCCGTCTCAGAATGTTTGTCCATTGACTAAATTTTGACTGTTGATTACTCACAAAATATAATGAGTTACAATATAAAATTATCGTCATTGTAATCCTTAGCAAATTATCTTTCTAATGGTAGTGATTTCATATTTTAATTTATTATAATTTGTGAGTAATTAACAGTCAAAATTTAGTCAACGGACAAATATTTTGGGACGGAGGTAGTATCGTATAAAGCTACTACCAAGTATAGTATTGCAATTGATAATAAAAATATTATATACAAAATAATTATCAATCAAAAAGTAACAATAGAAGTGATTTACATCGACAAACATTACATAAAGTGCTAAATGAATAGAGAAATTACATATCAAAATTCCATAAGGGTCCAAGTTTTTTGAAAACTCAACTTTGGTCCTTTCTCCTCGTCAGCCAGATTCACCGATGCTGCAAACTGAAACAACGTAACATTGCATTTTGATTTTAGATCAAAGTACGTACAAACTAATTGCAAAAAACACGTATGGCTCAAACTATGATTATATAAAGCCCAATATATATTACAGACACTCAATATATATACAGACACTCAAAGCATGTATTTCAGATACTTGATAGTGAACCATTATAACAATTAGAGTGAACCTAATATATATGGGTGCAGTGACCCAATGAAAACGAGGAGAAGAAGGTCAAGGTAAGAATAACCCTTGAACAACATAACATATGGAGGGGAACAATCATAGTATTTGGAGCATATATTCTGAGTGCATCTAAATTGCATACAAAAACAAAGTTAGAATAGTAATATTAAGGAAAAACTTATAGTGGTTATCAATCATAACAACCACCACAACATGTATCTTCACCATTCATAAAGCCTAATAGCTTATAAAATTCTTCCGACCTAAAATCGAAATTTATATGACCCGAAAAAAGGATACGATTATAGATTTTTCGTCCAAATTTTAACATTTCCAAAATTATAAAAAATCTGTAGATATTATTTCTTATGTTTTACTGTTTGAACACAATTTTAACCAGAATCCAAGTCTGTCAACATAACATTGTCCAATATGGTCATACCCAAAACAAGGGGCAATAGTCATAAATTTATCATTCAGATCTTAACATCGACGGAGTTAACCGACTTAAATTTGACCCCAACCCCCCCCCCCCCCCCTCTTTTTAAGGGCTACCTAAATGAATCGTAAGTATATGGTTGGTCCAACGCATAGTCTATCAATCTAGCTCATTAGCAAAATATAACAATCTAGGCGAGAGAAAAGCAGTTGATATAATAGGTGGATCTTATTAAAAGCTAGGTGTGATCATGGTCGTCCTTAATCCAATTTTCTTTAAATAGTATAATTTAGAAGTAAAATTATGAATTATATATTTACTAGGATAATTGGATTTTAATAATCCCTACTTACACCAATTAGACAATGGTGGACCGTACTTTCACTTTGTATTCTGGTGGTCCAAAAAAAAAAAAATTGGATTGTAGTGGTACCAAATCCACTTCCACATTCTTCTTATTTTTTTTCATTCCTACACTATATTGTTTTTGTTTTTTTCGTTCCTGCCCCTAGAAAGTTAATCAATTGTAGTTTCTAAAACATTTTTTAAATTATTTTTTTGAGACTCCGAATAATTATTATGATTTTTTAAAAATAATAAAAGTGAAAAAATCGTAAAAAGATGAAAAAAATTTGGGAGAAACGCTGTAAATTCATTAAAAATCATTGTAAAGTGTTATACTAAGTTTTGAATCAAATGCAACACAAAATCTATGTTTCTTTCGAAAATATCCCACTACAATCCAATTTTTTTTTGGACCACCAGAATACAAAGTGAAAGTACGGTCCACCATTATCCAATTGGTGAAAATAGGGATTATTAGAATCCAATTATCCTATTTACTAAAGCAGGTTCATAATATATTAATCATCCTTAATCATAATTTTTGTAAAACAAATAAATACTCTCTTCGTCCCAAATTAATTGACATTTTGACAAAATTTTGACCATTAATTACTCATAAACCACAATGAGTCACAATATGAAATTAACGTCATTAGAAAGGTACTTTACTAAAATTTACAATGAAGGTAATTTCATATTGTAACTCATCATAATTTGTAAATAATTAACGGTCAAAATTTAGTCAAAGTGTCAATTAATTTGGGACACATGGAGTAAATGATTTGCAAAAATCAGATAGAGTTGATAAAAAAGAAAAGCACCTTCCAGACATGATCCCACTCCATGGTTAGAACTTTGTTGGATGTTTTATAGGAAGCTCTGACAACATCCCCTGCAGGTCTCTTCTGGGAGACGACGATATCCCATGCATTCTCCTTGACATCGTAACAGGGTTCGAATGTCGTGACTCCTTTGGTGCAGCTGTACTTCAACCTGCAGTTCCCAGTACCACAAGCGTAATTCATCGATAACTTGTTCAAAGGATCGATCACAAGCGTGCCATCCAGCGATACTTTGTTGTCTCGCATTGAGTGAGAGTATGTCAGCTGCAGATCCCTGTCTAAAGCTCGGACTGAGTTGAAAAACTTAAATCGCACATCCTGCATACCCCATTACCAAACAATATTATCATTATTAGGGTTCTATATTATATTGCTCGTTTAATTTCCCCACAGTAAAATTCTTCCCAATAACAAAATACAACCAAACATAGAGAAAATGAGTCAACTTCAAAAAATTGACCATTTTCTAACAATTTTGACTAATTAAACGCACTCTAATATAAAACGGAGAGGAGTATTTCCAAGTGGTATTTTGACGATGTGGAACCTTTTGCACCATCCAATTACCTTTCTGAAAGTAGTCATTGACTCACGGTGATAAATAATTTCCCTAGGATGCCTAGTGGGAGATTATCGATCAAAGAAACGCTGTAAAATTTCACCAGAATGACATCAATTATTATATTATAGAATGGAGGAGTACCATTTTATTAACATCATAGTCGATGATAAAGGAACCAGGCTTTTCCAGGGAGATATAGCTGAAACCATTGGCCAAGGGCGGACCGGTGCCAAAAGTGCCTTTCACGAGGGCGGTTCTCAGCTTAGCGTCAACCGCACTGACGGTGACTAAGTTCGTGCCGCCGGTGGAGTTGCTGGAGACTGAGTCCTTGGACATCTTTCAAGCAAGGGATGGGAAGGAATTGATTTGTGATGACAATAATAAGATAACATGAAAATATAATGAGTGACGTACACCAACGCGTGAAGTAAGATGCTCTAATCATGTTGATCGCAACATTGAATGTTGAAACACATGTTGGATGGTTTAAAAATAATATCTGTCTAGCTATGACTACACCACATATTACATTTGGGGTGGATAAATGATATCCTCTCATGGTTCGTTTAGGTGCAAGAAGAATGGATAATTTTAAGTTTCTAACAAATATAGTTTAGCCCAATATATATATATATATATATATATATATAGGGAAATTGGATTCTAATAATCCCTACTATCACAAATAGTATGACAATAATTCCTACTATCATTTTGGATTACGGTCATTCAAAAAATAAAATCAGATCAGTAGTGCAAATCCATCATCACATTCTTTTTATTTTTTCCATGCCTACCCCATATTGTTTTTGTTTTTTTGGTTCCTACCCCTAGATAGGTAACGAAGTGTAGTTACTAAAACAATTTTTAAATTATTTTTTTGAGATTCCGAGCAATTATTATGATTTTTTAAAAGGAATAAAATTGAAAAAATCATAAAAAAATTGAAAAAAAATTGAAAAAAATTGGGAGAAATGCTGTAAATTCATTAAAAATCGTGGTATAGTGTTATACAAAGTTTTGAATCAAATGCAACACAAAATCTATGATATTTAGCGTATACACTCGATTTTGTCCCACTACAATACAATTTTTTTTTTTTGACCACCAGAATCCAAAAATGATAGTAGAGATTATTGCCATACAATTTGTGATAGTAGGGATTATTAGAATCCAATATCCCTATATATATATATATGAAAATCGGATTATAATAATCCTTACTTTCACCAATTGTATAACAATAATCCATACTTTTATTTTGGATTCTTGTAGTCCAACAAAAATTAAAATTGGATTTTACATATATCTACTCATCACGCTAATTGCATGGGACAGGTCAGATATAGTGCACACCATAGTATACATCAAATTAACTACTAACTGCACTAGCATAGGGAACATTAAACATCTTTCTTACCTCCAATTCAAATTTTGGACAATTCTCACCAAACAACTTGAAATATGCAACTAAGGGTGTTGAAACTGCCTTACAATTTCTCATGTTGAATATGTCCAAGATACCTCTTTTGAGATAAGAACAACTTCCCTGCCTTTGTTTCTCTCTGGATCTCTATACCCAATATATTCTTTGCCGCTCTGAGGTCTTTGATCTCAATCTCCTGGTTGAGTTGAGATTTCAGCTTCTTGATTAGTGACATGTCCCTAGAGGCAATCAACATGTCATCAACATATAATAGTAAATAAATGAAAGACCCATTGTCAAATTACCTGAAGTACACACAATTGTCATAATGACTCCTTGTGTACCGTTGCCCTACCATAAAGGATATATTTTGGCCCACGCCAAATACATTGCAAGAGGCCCAAAACAATTTCCAAGGAACAAGGCAAGCTATGGAGGAAAAGATGAGCATAGAGGCCCAAAGGCCCATTCATATGGTATGCTCCTTATGGCAAGAGGATGTCCAAACATACTAATACCTGCAAAGTCACGCCAATCAAGCCCAAGACTAGGCCCAAGTTCACATCCAAGAAGAGCTTCATTCTTGATTTTAATTCTTTTGGATGTAACTTTATCTTTAGTCTTTATTTTTGGAGTGTTTTTATTTAATTAAGAGTTAGATAAATCTAGAACATTCTAAATTGTTCTAGAATGTTCTAGAAGCGTGTGATAGGAGTATATTAGGCGCCAAGTTCAGTTATTCTAGATTAGGATGGCTTATTTTGTAACTAATCCATCTCGGATTAGGAAAGCCAATTCTAATTAGGATAAGATAGTTGTAACCATCTCCCCTTTGGATAAGGAATCCTAATCCAAGAGGAAGATGCAGTGGTAGGCGTCTAGCATTAGGATTCTTGGCTTGCACGCCAAGCTAGGGTTTTCTGGAAGCCCTAGGTCTAAATCAGTTAGTATAAATAGCTTAGGCTTGTAATCGTTTTAGACACATCAGTTTAGAAATATGAATCAAGCTTTTAGCTTACCCTCTCGAGTGTCTGGATAAACCTCACCCCTTTTCTTCTATTGTATCTTGGTCTGACACCCAAGTGGTTATGAAGAACTTGATCCTAGGTTGCGGTCTTGATCAAGTTAGCCCTAGGTTGTCCTTCTTGTGGATTCAAGTTGGAAACCTAGATCTATTCGATATTATCTTTCTGTCAATACAGTTAAGATAATTTCTCTTTATCTTTCTATCAATATAGAAGATAAAACCCTATCCTCCCTTTTCCCTCAAACCAACGCCACACTCCCTCCCTCTCTCCCTCAATCGTCCACTCTCTCTCTCTCTTTCTCACAATTAGCCTCAACCAATTCCCTCTCTCCATAACAAACTCCCAACAACCTTTTCTCTCTCCTCCAACAACCTCTCACTCTCTCCCTCTCCCTCTCCATCAAACCCAACGTCCACCCTCTCTCTCTCTCTCCCCTCCATCCAACGTCAACCCTCCTCCTCAAACACCATCCAAGATTCATCCTTTTTCCCGTTCAAGATTCAACCTTTCTTGAATCTTGAAACCACAAAAGCCCTCACGGAAAAAATCTCTCCCATTCCTCTCTCTCTCTCTCTCACGTGAACTACCCAAACCCTAGCCCTAATTTCACGTGAAGCCTCCCACTCTTAGATTGGTTGCACGTCTCCCCTATGATGTGTAATTGATCAACCCTACTCTTGATCCCATTATACATCAATAAAGGTATCAAACCTTTTTACCACTGCCTGGATGTCGGTTTAAGTTCATAAGGACTTCCTCAATCTGCACACTTGTTTCTCTTTACCAGGAACAGTGAAACCCTATGATTGCCTCATATATATTTCCTCCTCCAACTCACCATGGAGGAACGTTGTCTTCACGTCATGTTGCTCCAACTCCAAATCAAATAGAGCAACTAAGGCTAGCAAGGTGCGAACCAACGTATGTCTCACAACTGGTTGCAACCTCTAACTACCAATCGGGCTTTCCACCTTGCACTCTCTACACCAGAGATACTTTCTTTCTTCTTGTACACCCATTTAGCAGGAAGAGCTCGTCGCCCTTTAGGCCACTCACACAGCTCCCAAGAATGGTTCTTCTGCATACTCTACATCTCCTCTTGCAAAGATCATATCCAGTTTGAGACACTTGGATAGGAGATGAGCTCCCGATAGGTAGAAGGTTCAGCACCTTCAGGAGTCTTCTCTGCAACACTCAACGCATATGCGATCATAGCATTATCTTCCTCTGTTAATTTTTGGTAATGTTTGGTAAATTCTGGTAACTTTTGTCAAATTTACCCTAATAGATCAAAATTAAATTTCTTTTGTTTTTTAACTTTGGTAAGTTTTGGTAAATTTTGGTAAGTTTAGATAAAAACTGATACATTCAGTCTACCCATGAATTATATGTTGCTCTTACATCGAAAATTATTCAACCATATCACGATTAAAGTGAACATGATCAGATAATTGTTTTCAAATTTTATTACGAAATTCATTTTTTTGACCAAGATTATAATATATGAGGTAAATATATCATGATAAGTTTAACTGATACTATATATATTTAAAATTACCGATATAAATACGTGAAGACAAGAATAGTCAATGTGAATTATATATTGTTCTTACATCAAAAATTATACAATCATAGGTACGTATGATTATATTTTAATTGTAAATAACATTTTTTCCCCAATAATAAATCAAGATTACTTAAAATTATAATTGTTTCATTCTATACGGAAGCACAACCTTTCAGATTCACAAACGAGAGTTTGTACGTTATGTGATTTGGTCATATGGGCCTTTAAATCATGTTTCTATAGTACCCAAAACTAAAGCATATACCTATGTTTTGACATATTTACGGACTTATATTTATATGAAATATTGTAGAAGAAGTCCAAAAACAAAAATATATTTTGTACCATTTAATTATATCAAGTATATTTAATTAGTTTAGATACCTATTTTATTTTTTCATAACCAAATAATTGATCATGGAATCAAATTAAAACTAAAATTGAATTTTAATCAAATTAAAGTCAAAATTTAATTTTGATATTGTTTAGGCCTTAGGATATTTTCATTCAATACTAGTATATTAAAATTTATGTTCGTAATTATCTAATATATGTATATGTTGTCTAATGTTGACTATGAATAAGAGAGAGAAGAGAAGTTATGACATTATTAATAATTTAATATATTTTCAAAGGAGTAAGCTTGTGGAGTCTCTATAGTCTAGAATACTGAACTTGTATAAGGAATCGTACAGTAAAGTATTTGATAAAATGATAACGAAGTATATTTATGTATATGTAGTTTAATATTGTCTAATGTTGACTTTGAACAGAGAAGACAAGTTCTCACATCATAAATAATGTAATACGAAAATGCTAGACATCTAATATAAGTATATTTAAGTCATTTTAAAGGTATATTTTATTACCTTGAGGCTTATTATAATCTATAAACAATATAAAAATAATTATTTATTTATATTTTTTCATAAATATAAAACTATGTATAAAATATGCATTTTCTACTATAATTGAAAAATTTAGCTATTATTTATATTTTTTTGGTCTAGTAAATAAGTATTATACTCTTATAGTCGATAAATATACATAATTATTAGAGAAAACATTATTAAAAGTTAACAAATTGTGAAATATAGACAAATCAAGATGGTTATTAACCATCTTGAGTCAATATGTGTATCATGGTCCAATGTAATATACCACCTCTGTTCGGGTTTTTTGCATTTTGGACCCCGAATTTTGGGGGTATTTACATTCTGAACCCTTGGTTTTCAACATTAACATTTTCGACCCTAAAGTTTGTAGGCTGAATAAAAAAGGGCCTTAAAGTTTGTGGACTGAAAAAAAAGGCCCCTGTCTCTTTTTTTATTTTCCTCCCATGTTTGAATTTATCTCCCAATTGACGTCAAACATTAGGACTATGGTTAAAACTAATATTGAAGCTATAACACACCTCTCTTATTCGTGTCGAGGCTACTTAGACCCCTGAGTACATGGTTTTAAGTAACTCCAACATGAATAAAAGAGGTTCATTATAACTTTACTATCGGTTTTAACCTTAGTCTTAAAGTTTGATGCCAATCGGGAGAGAAATTCAAACATGGAAAGAAAAAGAAAAATGGGAAACGAGCTTTTTTTTCACCTCACAAACTTTAGGGTCCTTTTTTTCAGCCTACAAACTTTAAGGTCCAAAATGTTAAAGTTGAAAACCAAGGGTTCAG
The DNA here is from genome assembly GCA_029582165.1 of Portulaca oleracea. Lineage (NCBI taxonomy): Eukaryota > Viridiplantae > Streptophyta > Magnoliopsida > Caryophyllales > Portulacaceae > Portulaca > Portulaca oleracea. Next base: position 40,124,783 of record CM055872.1, on the reverse strand, counting down.
AATATAAAAACCCCTAAAATTCGGGTCCAAAATGCAAAAAACCCCCTCTGTTCCAATTAAACTGTCCCCAAGATGTCATTAAATTCTCGCTATATATATAATTATTTACTCTTATTTTAATATATGAAAGTACTACAATTAAATTTAAAACGAAAAATATTATCATCACAATATGATTTTGTAATTTTCTGATAACATCTGCTATTAAAAAGTTTAGTCCAATAGGACATTGACGATTACTACTCCCGTCTTTATTTATTTGTCGCCTAAGAAATTGTATTAAAAACTTTGACAATTAATATATTAATTTGTATAATGATTCATCATACAAAATTGATGTCATTAGATTTATAATGAAAAATAATATTAAAAAAGTATAATATAATATTTTTGTATACAAATTTTATATTAAAAATTATATTGATTAAAGATTGACATTGAAAACGTACCGTAAATAATAAATAAAAAAGAACGAAGGGAGTACTATGAAATAGAGAGAGTATTTTTCATTAATGGAGTACCTTGTTGGATTTGGAGAGTATAGAATATTGAACTTGTATAAGAAATAGTATAGTCAAGTATTTGATATTGAAAGCACACACAAATTGAATTGTGGACAAATATAATTAATTTTAAAGGATGTTAGTTTCACTGCTTGATAATTATGGGTATAAATACAGCCAGCACAAACACCTTTTTTAAGAACACAACTCATCTCTAGCTACAATAAGAAGAGAAATAATAATTAGCTACATTAATTACTTGCTACTACTACTTATTAATTTGTGAATTTGTGTTAAAATGGGCGTTCAAACATACACCATAGTGGATAAAACTAGCGATGCGGCACCTGCGAGGTTATTCAAGGCTTTGTGCCTTGACAATCACAATTGCATGCCAAAAGCTGCGCCACTCATCATCACCAGCATAGATTTTCTCCAAGGAGACTCCACTGTTGTCGGATGTGTCATACAAATGAACTTTGCTCAAGGTAATTACTCTTTAACATGATTTTCTTCAAGGTGACCATTAAATAATTTGAAGTGGTTGTAATGGAAGTCATCCTTTCATAAATTATTAGTTATATTCGTATTAAAAAAGTCATTCTAACACATATTTAGTCATAGTACAGTATGACTATATATAATATTTAGAGTAATTTAAGTGAAATACAAGATGTATAATAACCATCTTCATTCAAGACGTTTACCATTTTCAATCAATAATTCTCAGGTGCTCCAATTAAATATGTCAAGAGTAAGATGGACGAGATTGATGAGAAGAATTTTTCATGCAAATACACAAACTTTGAAGGTCAAGATTTCAATGGGAAAGTAGAGTACAGTGTGAATGAAGTAAAAATTGAACCTTCAGGCACAAGGAGTCATCTTACATTGATATCCCATTTTCACACAAAAGGAGATGATATAATGACTGAAGAGGAGATAAAGTTCCTCCAAGTGGGAATGACCAAGACTTATGAATGTGTTGAGAAATACCTCCTTGACAATCCTCAACTTTATGCTTAGAATCAATTCTCATGCTATATATATTACATGCATCTGGAGTATGTGTGCAAGTGAACAATCGTAGTATTTGGAACACAAGCTTCAAGTGCAGCTAATAAATTACGATTCTCAAGGGTTTTTTTCCTATCTAAATGGGATGCTTTCTATGTGTGTGCTGATTGTGAATGCCTAGGGCATAATAAGATGTGTTACCAATTAATCGTGTGTTTGTGTGAGTGCGTATATGTAAGTGAGTGTTGGATGTAGTGCTTTATGATTTAGAAGTTATTTGGTTGTAGTCTTCTTTTTTTTTTTAATCTTCGGTGACAGTTGTTTTTGTGGTTTTTGTAAGTGTGTTGTATTCTACGAACTTTTCAATTTTGTTAACTTTGAATAATCGAAAAAAATAAGTGAATGCTTCTATCTTGTTGAAGAGTGATGTAAGTTTGATAAATCTTATATTGCAAATTAACGAGTCCTACACAATACAAAAACTGTATACAAAAACAAAATATTTCAATATTATACGGAGTCCTTTGGTGATGCTACCTTCTTACCAACACAAACTTGTTTAGCAGCACGAGTGAATTGATAATCATCTACACCAGCCATACAAAATTTCGCGAGGACTGGTACATAGTCATAAGAGGGCATACTATTATAGGTCAATAGTCCACAATGCATCTCAAAAGTTGAGACCTGAAAAATTATTAAATTGAACAAAAATGGATAAATAAAAATAATCTAGACAAAATTAGATTAAAGGGGCCAAAAGTTTTACGCCATACCATTGATCTGATACAGTGCCAAAGATAAAAATATGTTGCCCCCGTGACTTCAATGTAGAAAGATTTGGATATAAGAAACTCAACGGAATTGCTTAAATTTCTTTTTGCCCCCATAAATTGCTTCATTTATCGAAAAAAAATTGCTTCAATTTCTTTAAAACTTGCTTTTACATGCTCTTTGTGAGTTAGGATTTTATTCCACTTATTTACGGCCTCTGCCATTTGTTTTGACCTTTTAGGTGCTTGAAGAATCTATAAGTCAAAAATCAAATACACCAATCTTAGGCACGGTCCTTTTATGCGGTAACTTGTGTTGTGGTACTGCATCACACCGCACTACTCAATATTCTACCACAGTTTACTACACTCCACCACACTTTACCACAATCACTATCAAGATAGTTGTAATAAGAGTTAGATATCAAGGTCAAGGCATGTGGAAGATACCTTTTCCTTGGTCGATCTCGGTGCAGGAGGAAGCAAGCTAGGGTACAAGGCTTGCCGACATGCAATTCATTTTCAAGTTGTTGTTCGGGAATGATCAAACATGGGTCAATGCATGCAATCATGGTGCGAAGCTCGGTAGGAGGCTTTTTGGGTGAAGGTGAGAGACAAGGGAGGGAGATAGGAAAATTTTGAGGAGCTATGGTTCTCTCAATCTCACTAGGGTTGCCTTTTTGCAAAAGTAAAGCCAAGTGTGGCTTCCTTTCGCTCAAAGCACTCTCATTTCGTGTTTCACTAATGTGGAGGAGGTCTCTCTTCTAACTTCCCCCCTACGTTTGATTTTCGTGGAGTTGGGTAGGTGAGATGGGTGTGAACACAAGTCGCCTTTTTCCCATAGTGAATGAGTAGGTTTTCTTACGACCATCATGGATGGCATGCATTTCATATTCCCAAGGTCTTCCATAGAGCAAGTAACAAGCATTCATGGGAACAATATCACAAAGAATATTATCTATATAAGAACCAACGGAACAAGATATCAAGGTTTGTTGAGATACCTGAAGATGACAACCACCTTTAAGCCCTTGAATTGCAAGTTATAAGGTTGGAGATGAGCTAGAACGAGCAATTGAAGCTTCTCCCCCAAAGTACTAGATGCCACATTCGTACAACTCCCACTAATGATGATCATCTTGCAAACTATATCTTTTTATCTTGCATCCGGTAAGGAAGAACATTTCTAGTTGAGAATCATGGTACGGATCCTTGGTCATGACTAGGGATCGCCTAGGATCCAAAACCTCTTCCTTTTGAGCTTGAGTCTCAACAACAAAGGATTCCGAATCATGAACTGCACTTGTTAGGGCATTGAGCTTGGTAATGACCATACTCCTCTACATTTGAGGCACTTTCTTCCCTTGAGCTTCCTATGATATTCCGCATCATCCACTTGAGCTTCAAAAGATGGCTTGGATGGATTGGAAGATCGACTTTCCTTGGTCGAAACCCCATATCGAGATTGCACACCACCTTTGCTGGAAGACCATGATTGAGCCTTCTTTTCCTTTCTCGAATCATGATGATCACCAACTCTAGTGCCATTAGAGGAAGCACCATGTCGATGTTCAACATAAGTCCTTCGAGAGTCACCATAGAATCCCCCATAATCACCATGAACCTTTCTTCGGGAACCAGGTCACAATTTGGCTACGACATAGCTCAAATCGCTCGTTTGACGTCGCATCACTTCTTGGTTATCTATATATGTTGAAGAGTCATGGAGAGCTTGTTGTTGAATGAGATTGGGTTTAGGAGGGGAGTCATGTTTGCTTGTGTGACATGATATGAAAAGGCCATTTCAGTAGTTTATTGGTTTATGGGGGTAGCTAAAAATTGACCAGATGAGGTTTGGGGTTCGTTGTAGCTAGGAAATTTGTGGAGTTTTTTCACGAGACCAATTTTGTAGGGGAAGATGGGGTGAAAGCGACAAAGGGAATGTACCACAGTCGACCAAACCAAGGTAATCACCAAAGCAGACAAGTTATATTTTGGTAATTTTTGGTAATTTTTGGTAACTTTTGCCAAATTTATCCTAATATATCAAAATTAAATTTCTTTGGTTTTTTTAACTTTGGTAGCTTTTTGTAAATTTTGGTAAATTTTGGTAAATTTAGATGAAAACTGATAAATTCAGTCTACCCATGAATTATATATTGTTCTTACATCGAAAATTATTCAACCATAGTACGATTAAAAAGAAATTAATTAGATAATTATTTTCTAATTTTATTACAAAATTATTATTTTTTGACCAAGATTATAATATATAAGGTAAATATATCATGATAAGCTTAACTGATATTATATTTAAAATTACCGATATAAGTACATGTAGATAGGAATAGTCAATGTGAATTATATATTGTTCTTACATTAGAAATATAATTATTCAATCATAGATATGATTATATTTTAATTGTAAATAACATTATTTTTTCCCAATAATAGATCAATATTCCTTAAATTTATAATTGTTTCATTGTATATGGAAGCACAACCATTCATATTCACAAACGATAGTTTGTATGTTATGTGATTTGATCACAAGGGCCCTTACGGCCTTAAGCCATGCTTCTATAATATCCAAAACTAAAGCACATAACTATATTTTGACTTATTTACAACATAGTTTCAGTACATGTGTCATAACTTATTAGTCACTAAAAAAATAACACTATTTATCTTAGACTTATATTTACATAAAATATTCTTGAAAAAGTCCAAACAAAAATACATTTTATACCATTTAATTATATCAATTATATTTAATTAGTTTAGATGTCTATTATATTTTTCATCACCAAATATTTTATCACCGAATCAAATTAAAATTTAATTTTAATCAAATTAAAGTCAAATTTTAATTTTTATATTGTTTAAGGTACGTATTTTCATTCAATGATAGTTTATTAAAATGTATGTTTGTAATAATCTAAGGCACCGTTCTTTTATGCGGTTAATTTGTGATGCGGTAAGTTGTGGTAGATTGCGGTAACTTGCGGTGGAAATAGTAAAATGGTAATGGTAATTTGTGGTGAGCTGCGGTAGGTAGCGATAAATTGCGATAATTTGCGTTGTGATTAGTTGCATTAAACGCACAATACAATGGTGCCTGATATATGTATATGTTAATGTTATCTAATGTTGACTATGAATAAAAGAGAGAAGAGAAGTTCTGACATCATTAATAATTTAATATATTTTCAATGGAGTAAGCTTCTCAAGTCTATAAAATCTAGAATACTGAACTTGTATAAGGAATCGTATAGTAAAGTATTTGATAAAATGATAACGAAGTATATTTATGTATATGTAGTTTAATATTGTCTAGTGTTGACTGTGAATACAGAAGACAAGTTCGCACATCATTATTGAGTAAAGGTTAACACTGAAAACTGTAAATGACAGATAAAAAAACGGGGGAGAGCAATATGAAACAGAGAGAGTATTTTTCAATGGTGTACTTTGTGGAGTCTCTAGAATCTAGAATATTGAATTTATATAAGAAATAGTATAGTCAAGTATTTGATAAGAAGATGAGGATCCAAGAACAGAAAAGTCAGTAATGATATTGAAAGCACACACAAATTGAATTGTGGACAAATTTTAAAAAATGTTAGTTTCACTACTTGATAATTATGGGTATAAATACAACATAAACACCTTTTCTATGAACACAACTTAGCTCTACCTACAATCAGAAGAGAAATAATAATTAGCTACATTAATTAATTTGTGAATATTTCTGTTAAAATGGGGGTTCAAACTTGCACCATAGTGGATCAAACCAGCGATGTTGCACCTGCTAGATTGTTCAAGGCTTTCTGCCTTGACAATCACAATTGTATGCCAAAAGCAGTGCCACTCATCACCAGCATGGATTTCCTTGAAGGAGACTCCAATGTTGTTGGATGTGTCAAACAAATGAACTTTGCTGAAGGTAATTAGTCTTTACATCATTTTCAATAATTCTTACCTCCCTTCATTTGAAATGAATAGTTCATGTACTAAATACGGATTAAATTTTATATTCGGCGAGGTCAAAAAAGTGCTTTTATTATTTGGTGGTCTCCATGAAGAGGGATTCACGCTTCTTAAATACTCAATTCGTCCATTAAGTTTTAACTAACAGCGTATCGATTCAAGATGGTTAATAACCATCTTGAACTAAGTACAATTCAATTAAGTTTCTACGATATTTAGTAATGTTTTCGCTAGAAATTATAAATATTTATAATTAGCTATTATAACACTAGTTAATTAGTTATGTCAACAAGCATAAATAGTGGACTAATAATCTCAATCATAATAGAAAATGCATATTTTATATAGGGTTTTATATTAACAAAAGATTTAAATAAAGACTAATTATTTATACTAAAGACGTAATAACTGTCAAAGTAATAAAATATACATATATAATGATTTCGGTAGGTCTTTCGTGAGACCGTCTCATTATAATTTATCATGAGACCTATGACTTTGCAGTGATTTTTTATAAGTATAAGGGTGTCTATTAATTGATTGGAAGTGACATGATGGAAGTCATCCCTTGATAAATTATTAGTCATGTTCATATTAATTAAAAAGTCATAACACATATTTAGTCATACTACAGTATGCTTATATATAATATTTAGAGTAATGTAAGTGAAATTCAAAATGGCTAATAACTATCTTGATTCAAAACACTTACCATTTTCAATCGATGATTTTCAGGTGCACCAATCAAATATGTCAAGAGTAAGATGGACGAGATTGATGAGAAGAATTTTTCATGCAAATACACAAACTTTGAAGGTCAAGATTTCAATGGGAAAGTAGAGTATAGTGTGAACGAAGTAAAAATTAAACCTTCAGGCACAGGGAGTCATATTACATTGATATCCCATTTTCACACAAAAGGAGATGTTGTGTTGACTGAAGAGGAGATAAAGTTCCTCCAAATGGGAATGGCCCAGACTCATGAATTTGTTGAGAAATACCTCATTGACAATCCTCAAGTTTATGCTTAGAATCGATTCTCGTGTTATATATGGCATGCATTTGGAGTATGTGTGTGAGTGAACATTAATCATAGTATTTGGAACACAAACTTCAGGTGCGGCTAATAAATTACGATTCTCATGGGTTTTTTCCTATCTTAATGGGATGCTTTCTATGTGTGTGCTGATTTTGAATGCCTTGGGCATAATAAGATGTGTGACCAATTAATCGTGTGTTTGTGTGGGTGTGTATATGTAAGTGAGTGTTGGTTGTAGTGCTTTATGATTTAGCAGTTATTTGGTTGTACTCTTTTTTTTTTTTTTTGTTCTTTGGTGACAGTTGTTTTTGTGGTTTTTGTAATGCTATGTGTGTTGTATTCTACAAACTGTTCAATTTTTCTAACTTTGAATAATCGAAAAAATATGCGAATTCTTCTATCTTGTTGAAGAGTGATGCAATTTTGATAAATGTTATATTGCAAAGAGTCTTACACAATACAAAAATTGTATACAGTAACAAAATATTTCAATATTATATAGAGTCCTTGGCTGATTCTACCTTCTTACCAACGCAAACTTGTTTAGCAGCACGAGCCAATTGATTATCATCTACACCAGCCATACAAAATTTTGCGAGGACTGGTACATAGTCATAAGAGGGCATACTATTATAGGTCAATAGTCCACAATGCATCTCAAAAGTTGAGATCTGAAAAGAACTTTAAATTGAACAAAAATGCATAAATAAAAATAATCAAGATAAAATTAGATTAAAGGTGTTAAAAGTTTTACGTCATACCATTGATTTGATGCAGTGCCAAGAATATATATATATATATATATATATATATATATATATATATATATATTGACATGATGCTATAAGAAATATCAAAATTAACTTATTTAATTTATTTAATAGAATCTTGCTTTATATGTGTATGCTACCTTACCACGATTAAGTTACCAAAATCGCATCCAACCATCAAAATTTTGTTTCCTCAGTAAAGCAAAACACAATCAAGAGTTTATGCAGAGCTTCTCTATCTCCTCCCTCATTTTAAAGTTTCAGTTTCAATCCCAAACACACAACCTGATGTAAGAGAAAGAGAAAGAAAAAGAGGAACAACAATGGAGGGAAGGTATTTAGGATCTGCTTTGCCAATTAAACTGTCAGTTAATTCTCTAAATTTTGTGTTTCACTCATGTGGAGGATGTCTCTCTTCTCACTTTCCACCTAGGTGTTGGGATTCACCCATGAGTAAATGTCTCATATCGAAAAAGTAAAGAGAAAGCACATGGTCTATAAGTCAAGTGGGCTACTCCTCTTAACACCAATTGGTTTTAAGATGGAACCCCATTTAACTTGTGTACTATGGGCCTTGGTTGAAGTAGGCTCACCCCTTGGATCTCCCCAACACGTGATATCAGAGCCGATAGTTCGTTCGGCTGGGCGCAAGCAAGGTGCGGGAAGATCACCGTGGACAGGAGCAGGGACCATAGCGCGTGCTCGGCTGGGTCTCCTGAATGCTCAGAGTGGTGGCATGAGACTCGGGCGGAGTAGGGTGCGGCTCTGTAGAGTAAGGTGCGGTTATGATGGGCTCCTGATGGTGACTTGAAACCTTGGGCAAAAGAGGCTTTCGATCAAGGGGGAGAGACTCATGTGTGAAGGGGGAGATTGTTGGGATTCACCCATGAGTAAATGTCCCACATCGTAAAAGTAAAGAGAAAGCACATGGTATATAAGTCAAGTGCTACTCCTCTTAACACCAACTGATTTTATGATGGAACCTCACTTAACTTGTGTATCATGGGTCTTGGTTGAAGTGGGCTCACCCCTTGGATCTCCCCAGCACTAGGTTTGATTTTCGTACAGTTGGGTAGGGGAGATGGGTGTGAACACAAGTCACCTTTTTTCTATAGTGAATGAGCAAGTTTTCTTACGACCACCATGAATGGCATGCCTATCATATTGTCAAGGTATTCCAAAGAGCAAGTGACAAGCATTCACGGGAACGATATCACGTGAAACACTATCTATGTAAGAACCAATGAAAAAAGATATCAAGGCTTGTTAAGATACCTGAAGATGATCACCCCCTTTAAGACTGTGCAAGTTATAAGATTGGGGATGAGCTAGAACGAGCAATTGAAGCTTCTCCATCAAAGTACTAGATGCCACATTCTTACAACTCCCACTATCGATGATCATCTTGCACACTATATCTTTGATCTTGCATCGTGTATGGAAGAGCATTTCCAGTTGAGAATTATCTTGGGGATCCTTGGTCATGACTAGGGATCACCTAGGAGCCAAAACCTCTTCCTTTTGAGTTTGAGTCTCAACAACAGAGGATTCTGAACCATCAACCGCACTTGTTAGGGGTTATTCAACCATCTTAGTAGGGCATTGAGCTTGGTAATGACCATACTCTCTACATTTGAAACACTTTCTTCCCTTGAGCTTCCTAAGATATTCCACATGCATCATTCACTTGAGCTTCCAAAGATGGCTTGGATGACTTGAAAGATTGACTTCCCTTGGTCGAAACCTAATATCGAGAATGCACACCACCCTTGCTGGAAAACCATGATTGAGCCTTCTTTTCCTTTTCTCGAATCATGATGATCACCAACTCTAGTGCCATTAGTGGGAGCACTATGTTGATGTTCAATACAAAGTCCTTCAATAATCACCATAGGATCTCTCATAATCACCATGTACCTTTCTTCGGGAACCGATTCACAATTTGGCTACAATGGCTCAAATCACTCATGTGATCGCATCATTTCTTGGCTATCGATGATATGTTGAAGAGCCATCGAGAGGCTTGTTGTGGAATGGGGATTAGGTCGAGGAGGGGAGTCATGTTTGCTTGTGTGACACAATATGAAGAGGCCATTTCAGGAGTTTATGGGCTTATCGAGGTAGCTAAAAATAACCAGATGAGGTTTGAGGTTCTTTGTAGCTAAGAAATATTGTTGAGTTTTTTCGTGAGGCCAATTTTGTGGGGGAAGATGGATGAAAACTACAAAGGAAATGCACCACAATTGACCAAACCAATTAAGGGTAATCACCAAAGCAGTGGGGTAAAAGTTAAAATTTGGTAAATTCTAGTAACTTTTGTCAAATTTACCCTAATATGTCAAAATTAAATTTCTTTTGTTTTAACTTTAGTAACTTTTGGTAAATTGTAGTAAATTTAGGTATAAATTGATAAAATTCTGTTTATCCATGAATTATACATATTGTTCTTGTATCGAAAATTATTCAACCATAGAACAATTAAAAAAACGTGATTAGATAACTATTTAATGATTTTATTACAATTTTTTTACCGAGATTATAATATATGAGATAAATATATCATGATAAGTTTAATTGATACTATATTCAAAATTACCGATATAAGTACGTGAAGATAGGAATAGTCAATGTAAATTATATGTTGTTCTTACATCAGAAATTATTAAATCATAGATATGATTATATGTTAGTTGTAAATAACATTATTTTTTCCCAATAATATATCAATATTCCTTAAAATTTAGGGATATTGGATGACAATATACTGACCTTTGGGGGTATTGGATTGTAATATATCGATCTTTACTATTGGAAAACAATATCCCTGACCTTTACACTTAGGTGAGAAATTATACCAACAGTGGCTAAGGAGGTGGTGACTAGTTAATTGGTCTCAATTCTGACGTGACAAGCAGAGGAAAAATAATCGATCATCGCCTAATAACCCCGTTAACCCCTCCGTTTTTCTCACTAACCCAAGTTAAAAAAATCAGCACTAACACAGTGATTAACTGGGTGGTGAACCGGTCTTCATACTGACGTGAAACACAACCAAACAATGTCTTGTAATGTGGGTTAGTGAGAAAAACTAAGGGGTTAATGAAGTTATTGGCTTGAGACAGTTTTTTTCCCTTCGCCAATCATGTTAGCACGCATGGAGACCGGTTCACCACTCTCTTAGTTACTGTTGGTATAATAATGTCACCCACGTATAAAGGTCAGAGATATTGTTGTCCAATAGTAAAAGTTGGTATATTACAATCCAACACCCTCAAAGGTTGGTATATTATCATCCAAAAACCCTTAAATTTATAACTATTTCATTGTATACAGAAGCACAACCTTTCAGATTCACAAACAACATTTGTATGTCCATTATATGATTTGGTCACAAGGGTCCTTAAGTCTTGCTTCTATAGTATTCAAAACTAAAGCATATAACATTGTTTTCACCTATTTACAACATAGTTTCAGTGTGTGTCAAATTCATGGGTAAAAAGTAGTTGAATAAAGTTAAATTTTGGTAACTTTTGGTCACTTTTGGTAAAATTTGGTAACTTTTGACAAATTTACGCTAATATATATCAAAAATAATTTTTTTTTGGTTTTCTAACTTTGATAATTTTTGATAAATTTTGGTAAATTTAGGTAAAAATTGGTAAATTTTGGTAAAATGAAGTAGTTGGGTAAAAAAACAATGCCGTTTATTTTAGACTTATATTTATATGAAATATTCTAGAAAAAGTCCAAGCAAAAATATATTTTATACCACTTAATTATAATATCAATTATATTTAATTAGTTTAGATGTCTATTATATTTTTTCATAACCAAATAATTGATCAACGAATAAAATTAAAATTAAAATTTAATTTAATCAAATTAAAGTCAAATTTTAATTTTTATGTCATTTAGGGTATTTTCATTCAATATTAGTATATTAAAATTTATGTTTGTAATTATCTAATATTTGTATATGTGGTTTAATGTTGTCTAATGTTGACTATGAATAAGAGAGAGAAGAGAAGTTCTGACATCACTAATAATTTAATATATTTTCAATGGATTAAGATTGTCGAGTCTCTAGTGTCTAGAATACAAAACTTGTATAAGGAATCGTATAATAAAGTATTTGATAAAATGATAAGGAATTATGTATATGTAGTTTAATATTGTCTAATGTTGACTTTGAATAGAGAAGACAAGTTCTCGCATCATTAATAATGTAATATACTCCCTCTGTTCTGTTACAAAATTAATTGTTCACAAAATATCATTAAATTTTCGATTTATATAATATTTTAATAAATAAAAGTATTATTAAATTCAGAACGAAAAATATTTATCAATCGCAATATGATGTTGTAATTTTTTAATAACATGTGCTATTAAAAATTTTAGTCTAGTGGGATATTAGAGATAATTATGACCTCCGTTTTTATTTATTTGTCGCCTATAGAATTGTATTAAAAACTTTGACTGTTAATATCTTAATGTGTATAATGATTCATCATACAAAATTGAAGTCATTAGATTCATAATGAAAAATACTATTAAAAAAGTATAATATTATATCTTTTTATAAAAATTTTATATTAGAAATTGATAATTAAAAATTGACACTGAAAACTGTAAATGAAAAAAAAAACGGAGGGAGAGTAATATGAAACAGAGAGAGTATTTTTCAATGGAGTACTTTGTGGAGTCTCTAGAATCTAGAATATTGAACTTGTATAAGAAATAAAGAAATAGTATAGTCAAGTATTTGATAAGAAGATAATTAAGGACAGAACAGAAAAGTCAAGTAATGATATTGAAAGCACACACAAATTGAATTGTGGACAAATTTTGAAAAATGTTAGCTTCACTACTTGATATTCATGGGTATAAATACAGCACAAACACCTTTTCTAAGAGCACAACTCATCTCTACAATCAGAAGAGAAGTACTTAACTACACATTAGCTACTTACTACTACTGAGTAATTTTTTGTGAATTTCTGATTAAAATGGGGGTTCAAACTTGCACCATAGTGGATCAAACTAGTGATGTTGCACCTGCTAGATTGTTCAAGGCTTTCTGCCTTGACAATCACAATTGCATGCCAAAAGCAGTGCCACTCATCACCAGCATGGATTTCCTTGAAGGAGACTCCACTGTTGTTGGATGTGTCAAACAAATGAACTTTGCTGAAGGTAATTAGTCTTTACATCATTTTCAATAATTCTTACCTCCCTTCGTTTAAAATGAATAGTTCATGTACTAAACACGGATTAAATTTTATAATTCGGGGAGATCAAAAAAATACCCTTATCATTTGGCGGTCTCCATAGTGGAGGGATTCTCGCTTTTTAAATACTCAATTCGTTTATACGTGTTTTATATGCCTAATTATTATATTTGTTTTAACTAACAAAGGTATTGATTCATGCAAGATGGTTAAACACCATCTTGAACTGAGTACAATTCAATTAAGTTTCTACGATTTTTAGTAATGTTTTCATTAGAAATTATATAAATTTATCAACTATAAGAGTATAACACTAGTTAGTTATGTCAACAAACATAAATAATGGCTTAATCATATTAATCACAATAGAAAATGCAGAGCTTTATGCAGAGCTTTATATTTTTAAAAATATAAATAAAAACGTATTAATATATAGTTTATAAATCGTAACAACTGCCACAAAGTAATAAAATATACATATATAATGATTTTGGTAGGTCTTCCATGAGACTGCCTTATTATAAATTTATCGTGAGACATATAACTTTGCGGTGACTTTTTATAAATATAAGGATGACTATTAATTGATTTGAAGAGACTGTAATGGAAGTCATCTCTTGATAAATTACTAATCATATTCGTATTAAGAGATCATTCTAACACATATTTAGTCATAAACTCCCTGTACAATAATATGCTTATATAAGATTTAGAGTAATTTAAGTGAAATTTAAAATGGCTAATAATCATCTTGATTCAAAATGTTTAACATTTTCAATCAATAATTCTCAGGTGCACCAATTAAATATGTCAAGAGTAAGATGGACGAGATTGATGAGAAGAATTTTTCATGCAAATACACAAACTTTGAAGGTCAAGATTTCAATGGGAAAGTAGAGTACAGTGTGAACGAAGTAAAAATTGAACCTTCAGGCACAGGGAGTCATATTACATTGATATCCCATTTTCACACGAAAGGAGATGTTGTGTTGACTGAAGAGGAGATAAAGTTCCTTCAAATGGGAATGGCCCAGACTCATGAATTTGTTGAGAAATACCTCCTTGACAATCCTCAAGTTTATGCTTAGAATCGATTCTCGTGCTATATATGGCATGCATTTGGAGTAGGTGTGCGAGTGAACATTAATCATAGTATTTGGAACACAAACTTCAAGTGCAGCTAATATATTACGATTCTCATGGGTTTTTTCCTATCTTAATGGGATGCTTTCTATGTGTGTGTCGTTGTGAATGCCTTGGGCATAATAAGATGTGTGACCAATTAATCTTGTGTTTGTGTGGGAGTGTATATGTAAGTGAGTGTTGGTTGTAGTGTTTTATGATTTAGCAGTTATTTGGTTGTACTCCTTTTTTTGATCTTTTGTGACAATTGTTTTTGTGGTTTTTGAAATGCCATGTGTGCTATATTCTACAAACTTTTCAATTTTTTTTTACTTTGAATAATCGAAAAAATATGTGAATGCTTGTATCTTGCTGAAGAGTTATATAAGTTTGATAAATGTTGTATTGCAAAGAGTCTTACACAATACAAAAAACTGTATACAATAACAAAATATTTCAATATTATATGGAGTGTTTTCCTGATTCTACCCTCTTGCTAACACAAACTTGTTTAGCAGCACGAGCCAACTAATCATCATCTACACCAGCCATACAAAATTTTGCGAGGACTGGTACATAGTTATAGGAGGGCATACTATTATAGGTCAATCGCCCACAATGCATCTCAAAAGTTGAAACCTGAAAAATTATTAAATTGAACAAAAATGCATAAATAAAAATAATCTATATAAAATTAGATTAAAGGGACCATAAGTTTTACACCATACCATTGATCTGATACAGTGCCAAGGATAAAAATATGTTGCCCCTGTGACCTTCAATGTAGAAAGATTTGGATATAAACCCAACATATAATTGCCTCAGTTTCTTCAAAACTTGCTTTTACGTGCTCCTTGTGAGTTAGGATTTCATTCCACTTATTTACTGCCTCTGCCATCTATTTTGACCCTTTAGGTGCTTGACGAATTTGCAAGTCAAAAATCAAATACACTAATCTATAAATCAAAAGTCAAGTAACAATCCAGGAGTGAAATTAATATGAAATGGAGGGAGTACAATATATATAAACAATTTTATAACTATGAAATTATGAAATACTAAAACCAAAACCAAAACTATGGATAATACTATTTATGAACTATTTATGATAGCATAGCTCTAAATTCTAATACTATCCTGTCATTAATATTGGTATGATCCCACACAAAACTATGGATAATAAACATGAATAATAAGTAATTATCTTGCAAGAAATTATTTGTCATTTCGCAATTAATCAACGTACGAACCTGCAAGCTGATACCATATAGAGAGGCGTCTTCTTGTGAAAGCACCATTTTCGTTGAATGTTGTTTAGCAATATCAACGTACAACATCTCACTTGGGTATTCATATTTATGGGCTTCCATTCGTTCCGCCTAATTATAGTTATAATATAGTAATTGTTACAAATTAAAAGAGTCAAAGCCGAGCCCGATCTTGGCATGTTCGAGGCTTGGCTTGTGAGCTACGTTGCAAGCTTGGCTTAGTTTGCGAACTTGGCGAGCCTGAAAAGTTAGGCTCGCGGTTTGGCTCGTCATGACTCGCAAGCACTCACGAACTTTAACGAGTCAATACTTGTTCATTGTTATTCATTTTGTTGACCTACAAAGTGATAATAAATAGTAACTCTTAAAATAAAGAATAGTAAAATAAACACTTATAACAAAGTCAAATAATGATATAAGATTGATAATTAATTAATTTAAAATAACAATTATAGGATATAAAATAAAATGATCTTTTAGCGATAATGAAAATAATTTATGATTGTGGATTTATAACACACAAAAAAAAAGATGTATCAAAAGCACAAGTTTAATTCATGTGAATAAGATAATTTATTTTGGAAATTGTATTATCAAACACAACATATTTCGTCCAATTTTCCATTTTCACGAGCCTTACGAGTTTCACGAGCCGAGCTTCCTTGGCTTGGTTTGGCTTGTTTATGTGACGAGCCCGAGCCTGAGTCGCCTCAAACTTATTGCGAGCCGAGCTTATCGAGCTTCCCGCCGAGTTGGCTCGCGAGGGCTCATGAGCTGGCTTGGCTCATTGCCAACCCGGCCTACATTGAACGAAAAGAAAGCAAATAAATCTATATATATTAAATTGCAATGTGATCCCCTCAAATTTCTTCCTTCCCCCATCTCTTAAATCTCATTAATCAGAAAATATCAGCCATTGATTTTATCTAATATAAAATTTACACCATTCATTCAAAAAAATACTAACTACACAATTATTATTTTTTAGTTTTCTAATAATCCAAATAAAAAGCAAACAGTAAAAAGAATAAAACGAAAAAATAAATAATTAAGTAAATGAAAGATATAATTTATTTTCCATGCAGACTCTTATTTCAATTAAAATTACTGTCAGTTATATAGACTCCTATTTCAATAAAAATTGCTGTCAGTTTGTCTCCAGATAAACTATTTAAATAACCATAGTCCCATTAATATTATTGTATGTTCTATGCAGACTCCTATTTCAATTAAAATTGTTGTCTTAGTATGCAGACTCCTATTTACTTTTATAAAAATGCTTATTATTTTAATTTATAAATAGAGAAATTGCTTATTATTTTAATTTATAAATAGAGAAATTATAGAATGTACTCCTAACGGGTATCACCTAAATTATCTTTATTTCTTAGTACTTCATAAATCAAGACACTTTATATTGATCAAAATAACTTCTTTTTTTATTTACGGTTTTGTTATACATCGACATAATATAATAAATACTTTAACAAGAATCTTATCTAGTACGAACAGATACTTTTAGAATATTATTTAAGGTTATTAGATTCTAATAATACGAACTTTGGGCCATATAAGACTTAATAATATGAACTTTCGATTTGATTATTAATAATACGAACTTTGACCCCTTGTTGCCCACAGTAACGTGCCACCGAGTTAGCACTGTTCTGACTCGTCGGTAAAATGACATGGCGGTGGCGGCATGTGCTCCTTGATGTTTGACTTTGCCAGTTCAGCGTTTGACTTAGAAAAAATTGCCACGTCACCCATTGACTCAATTTTTTTCTCTCTCTCCCCTCTCTCCCTCTCTCTTCCCCTCCTCTTCTTCGATCCACCAGACCTCAATTCACACCATTCCCACCATTCCCCTTCCCCTCCTCTGCAAGTAAAAACCCAGATTGCAAATTCACACCATTCCCCTTCCCCTAACCCTAACCCTAACTCAAACCCTAGACTGCAAATTCACACCATTCCTCTGCAAGTAAAAACCCAGATTGCAAATTGAAGACGGGGAGGAGGAAGAAGAAGAAGAAGAAGAAGAAGAAGAAGAAGACGATAATGGCGGAAATGAGCAACAAGATCCAAACGACGACGTCGAGAAGAAGCTTCTAGAACAGGAGCCCCCCTTTTTGTGTGTAAACCCACTTCAATTTTTTTTCTCCAATTCTTATTAGCCCAGATCGAAATCGAGGCTTTGATTTCGGATTGGAGTTGGGGTTCGATGTTAATTTGTTCTTGCCTGCACTCTTCACTGCAAAATAGTGCATCCCCTCTGCATCACCCCAAAAACCCATCAATTTTCCGACTGAGCTCGATAGAATCCGACTGAACAGCAACTGCCCTTTTGATTTTAGGGTTTTGTGTTTGATTCGTACTGGGTTTTGTGTTCGATTTTTGAAGATCCACCCAGTTTTGATTAAGGCAAAGTAATAAAATACCCCCAATTGATGGTTCGAAGCTCGATAGAATCCGACTGAGCAACAACTCTTTAGGCGAGATCTTTCGTCTCGGGGCAGTAGAACAAACAGACCTTCTTCGAATGCTTTGAGGGTTCAACGATGGCGGACGCCATTGACAGAGGGACTGATGAGGTGGGAGAGATGATTTGAATAGGGTTGATTCTGGAGACTTGGTAATCAATGGCAGTCCAGTTACCTGAATTTGAGTATGGATTTGAGTTTGAGTTTGAAGATTCACATCTGATTCTAGATTGCCCTGTTCTAGGTACACTGAGTTGCTAATTGATTTGAACTGGGTTGTGTTTCAGAGGGAGGAAGATGAAGATTGTGAAAGAGAGGGGGGGCCTGGATCGGAAATCTGAAACAAAGAAAGGAGAGAGAGAGGGGGGGAGAGAGGAGAGAGAAAGAGAGAGGGGGGCTGACATGGCATTGTTTTTGGTGAACTGCTGAGGTGGCAAGGTCAAACAAGAGGGAACACATGCCTTGCCTGCCAACTCATGTTTCCGGCGAGTCAAATAATCCTAACTTGTCGATTATCAGATTCTGTAGCCAACAGGGGGTCAAAGTTCGTATTATTAAGAATCAAATCGAAAGTTCATATTATTAAGTCTTATATGGCCCAAAGTTCGTATTATTAGAATCCAATAACCCTATTATTTATTTAAATATAATATAATAATAGGCATAAAACGTATAATAAATAAGATTTACCAAAACTAAAAAAGGAAATAAGAAAATATAGTAAATACTGTTAAAAAAATTTTGGTTTATTTTTCCACTACATTGTCCAACTAATCTCCAACCCTACTACTTCTTCCTCGGCACAATATGTCATAACGTACTGAATTTTATAGTTTGGTGTATTTAGTGTTGGAGGAAAGGGAGTAAACGGTATATAGAACAATGGAAACTCGTTTGGATAACGCTAAGAGTCGTGGCCTAGTACTCACTTTCCTTAAGAACTATTTACTATACCGTAAATGTTCAAAGGGATAAATCTTAGCACTTGTAACACTCAAGAATAATAGTTTCTCTCTTGAATCACTCAAGTATAGTTGCAGTCTAGACAAGAATGAGGATGTGATTAGCTTAGAATGGTGTGTCTCAATAGCTTGGAATGTCTCCTATTTATATATATGAGACTTCCACCCTCTTAGGATACCCTAGTCAAAGGGTAATCAAGAGACTTTAATAGAGGATCATATCCTTAATATGACCTTGACTAAGTCAAGTCATATAGCTGTTGGAATATCATCATAATCATCATCATAATCGTGCTTAATTACAATATCAAACACTAATTACACGAAATCTGTTAAATTTCACCCAATTTGGTGAAACTAAAAGAGAGAAGAGGGAGAGAGATTTGAGAAATGTTATTATTGATGATCTCAACTCAAGCTACAAATGAAGGTAAGGAAGGCTATATATAGCTAACTTCCCATACCTAACAAACTAAGAAATAAGATGAAGAAACAAAGAAACCAATACAAACTTTGCTAATCCTAACACCCTCAGGTGGAGGGTGGCAAAACTCCAATTTGCCAACAATTTCTAGCAAAGCTGAACGACAAGGTTGCTATCACTGCCAATGGAATCAACGAAGGGCAGTACAACCTTGAAATCTTAAACTCGAACTCCAATAGCTTCCTCGCCATCACCACAACTCCTAATAGTGGGTGAATTGGACGTAGACATGGAAGAACTTGCGGAGCCGAATGACGAAAGAAAGAAAGATTATTGCCGAACT
Source organism: Portulaca oleracea (assembly GCA_029582165.1). Taxonomy (NCBI): domain Eukaryota; kingdom Viridiplantae; phylum Streptophyta; class Magnoliopsida; order Caryophyllales; family Portulacaceae; genus Portulaca; species Portulaca oleracea. The sequence continues at coordinate 40,104,861 of CM055872.1, read as the reverse complement.
TTTTCCAAGTATTGAAGTTGTCTCCTGGCGAATATATTGGACATGAGAGACTATCCTGGTTGATCAGACAAGAGAACGAAGAAAGGATCAATCATAATCTTTTTAACAGACTTGGTGAATTTGAATGAAGGCAGACGATGAGGAAGAGAAAAATAGGGTTCTTCAAAACTGGAAATTGATCCGGTTCTTGCTGTTGCCGAGGTTGAATAAATCAAGATTCAAGGTTCAACAAAACCAATCAAGAATCAAGAAAAGCAACTCAAACTACTTACAATCACGAACCAAAAGCAACAAGAGTATCTACCAAGAACCAAGTAAACAGAAACTCAGAAACCTCCTTATCATACCCAGAAACCCAAATGTAAGGAAGTGGCACAAGATCCAAGAACACTGGCAAAAGTGATTTTACTCGGAGAAACACCCAAATTGTTCATGTGGGTAAACAAAGACAATGCCTCTTTGGTAGCTCCAAGACGTGAATAAGCAGTGATGAGCGCATTCCAATTGCCACTGTCCCTGTGAGGCATTTCACCGAACAACTGTCTTGCATCCCGTAAACAACCACATTTACCATAAGTCTCGATAGCCCGATTGAGCAAAAAAGTGGGGGGTGTATCGTAATATGTGATGAGATGAGATTCATCCTTGCGGGCTTCGACAATGGTGTGATTAGAAGAGCATAGCTCGAAGAGGCGGCCATACAGAGGAACGTTGGCAAGACTGTTTGACAACAGAAGTTAGAGGCAACCCACTAGTTCTAACAACTAACACCAGATGTATTGCTAGTTTCCGGACAACAGATTGATCGACTAACATATTGGACATCTGGACAGCAGAAATAGGACAGATGAGAAATGCAGCGATGATGACAAATCCGGGACAATTGAATCGCAGAATCCTGACAATCTCCCTCAGAATCTTGAGGGCACTCATGGAACGAAACTGGGAATTCAAATGGGTGCCGAAATCAGATGAATATGGGCGATGATGATGATGTCCGGATTGTTCTTGCCTTGATAACCCATCTAAGGCAATGATCTTGGGGTCGGAAACTTGCATTTTTCTCAGGGGTTTGAATTTGGGTTGAGATTTCTTCAAAGATTGAGGATATATGGATCTGGGTATGTGGGAAATCGGTAGTAATCGAGGGGGAAAGCAAGGAATAAAGAGAATATGGGCATGAAATGTAATGTTATGGGGAGAAAGAAGGAAGAAGAGTAGGGTTCTGGGTATGACGATGATGATGATGAAGAAGAAAGAATGTGAAATTGAGGAAAAATAAGTGAGTCAGGGGAAGAAGAAGGAGACAAACCGCATGAACTAAGCCCGCTCTGATACCATGTTTAATTTCACCCAATTTGGTGAAACTAAAAGAGAGAAGAGGGAGAGAGATTTGAGAAATGTTATTATTGATGATCTCAACTCAAGCTACAAATGAAGGGAAGGAAGGCTATATATAGCTAACTTCCCATACCTAACAAACCAAGAAACAAGATGAAGAAATAAAGAAACTAATACAAGCTTTGCTAATCCTAACAAAATCATATAGCCGTTAGCATTTAAAACTGTCATGGGTTCCAACACTGTCCGTGTTGAGCCCAGGAACATTTTCCTTGCTCTCTGGAAGCCAACACGACCCGTGTTGGTTCCAGTTTCACCCATTGATCATATTCTTGATGATTTACTTATATATGATCCTTATACTTGTTATATGTAATTCTTTAGGCTATATAATTATCTTGTACTCTTGAAATATTTCCAACAATTCCCCACTATTTCAAGAATATGTAAACCCCTTGAAATAACTTAACTTAAGCAGCTTATACCCCTGCTATTTGAGATATACCTTAACTTATAATCACCAGAGAATCTCACAGAACATATGCCTAATGAAAAGTAGATTGCTCTTTGAACTTTTCATTTAGTGTATATGATCCAAAATTGAATCCAAATCACAAAGTATACATAACTTTAAACTTTGGATTTAATTGATCAACTATACTCATAACACACATATATTTTAAGTCTTGAGTGTAAATAACTTGACACTATTATCCGACCTTGTGTCCTTATCCTTCATAAGTGTTTCGGAACTTTAGCTCATAATTCCTTTATGCGGCCACACATTACACAAGGCTTTCTAAGCATCACTTGACCTTGGGATAAAACTGATGCTTCCTACTAATTTAAGCAACTCCGTACTCATTTGAACTTTAGAAATTGGTTGTATTCCAATTCGTAAAGTTGAGTCTTTGTTGTGATTAGTAGATATTTTGAGCTATACTTAAACTCATCCCCTTTGAAGTACCTTTTATCAAATCTCTAGTTAATCCTTTAGTCAAAGGATCGGCTAGGTTTTCTTTTGATTTGATATATCTTAAAGTCACTACTCCATCCCTTATAAGTTGATGTATATAAGCATGCCTCAAACCAATGTGCCTTGACTTGCCATTGTAAACATGGCTATACACAACATCAAGATTAGTTTTGCTATTACAATGAATTGTGATTGGCGCCATTGGTTTATACCAAATAGGTATTTCCAATAATAAGTTCCTTAACCATTCCGCTTCCTTACAAGCAGCATATAACGCCACTAATTCCGAAGACATAGTGGAGTCCGCTATATTAGCTTGTTTCTTAGAACCCCAAGAAACCGCTCCACCTCTTCAAAGGAACACCCATCCACTGGTAGAGGAGAAATCTCCTTTATTTATCCAACTCGCATCCGAGTATCCTTCTAATACCGAAGGTTCTCCCTTATAAGTGAGTTGGTAACTTTTAGTCCCATCTAAATATCTTAATACCCTCCGAATAGCAAACCAATGCATGTTACTCGGATTACTTGTAAACCTACTTAACATGGCAATTGCATAAGCAATATCTGGCCTTGTACTTGTCATTGCATACTTGAGACTTCCAATCAACTTAGCATACTCAAGTTGATTAACTGCAGAACCCAAATTTTTCTCTAGTTTCTTATTTGAATCATAAGGAGTTACTACTGGATATAACTTATCACCTCCAAACTTGTTCAATATTTTCTCAATGTAATGCTCTTGAGATAAACTTATCTTATCATTATTTCTAATGATCATAATACCAAGAATTACATCCGCTTCACCCATGTCCTTCATAGAGAACTTTGAGGATAGAAATTCTTTGGTCTTATTGACTTGTTCCATGTCGGTCCCAAGGATCAACATGTAATCAACGTATAGGCATATAATCACCCATTTTCCATTCTCAAACTTAGAGTATATGCACTTATCCGATTCATTGATCCTATAACCACTTGAAAGCACTACTTCATCAAATTTTTGATGCCATTGCTTAGTTGCTTACTTAAGTCCATATAAGGACCTTATAAATTTACAAACTTTCTTTTCTTGACCTTCAACAACAAACCCTTCGGGTTGTTCCATATACACATCCTCCTCTAATTCTCCATTTAAGAATGTCGTTTTGACATCCATTTGATGGATAACTAGCTTATGGATAGTAGCTAAAGCCAACAATACGCGTATTGAAGCTATCCTAGCCACAGGTGCATATGTATCAAAGTAGTCAATACCTCTCAACGGTACCATCCACTTTCCTTTTCCTTTTAAAGATCCATTTAGAGGTAATTGGTTTACTTCCCGGAGGAAGGTCAACCACTATCCAAACACTGTTTTCCATTATTGAATCAATCTCGTCTTGTACTGCCTCTTTCCACAAAGAAGCATCATGAGATTGCATAGCTTCTTTAAAAGTTTTAGGATCCTTATCTATGTTGTACATACATAGGGTCTCACTTTCAATTGAGTCCCTTGAACCTTCTACTAAATAAACATAGAAGTCCGAACCAAAATCTTTTGGTTTCCTTGATCTTTTACTCCTTCTTAATTCAATACTTTCATCTTCTTCATCATGAGTAACACCATGACTCAAAAGATCATTTTGTATGGATATACCCTCATGATTTTCATCTTGAGGCTCAATTAGAGGAACAATATCTAGAGTTACATCTTTGGTCTAGGAATTGAAGAGAACCTAGTCTCATCAAAAATTGCATCTATTGATTCCATAACGGTATTCACCGAAATGTATTCGTTTGGCTCAACCACCAAAAACCTATAAGTTTTGCTATCTTGAGCATAGCCTATAAAGATGCACTCAATTCCTCTTTCACCTAACTTTCTTTTCTTAGGTTCCGGGACCCTTATAATGGCCCTACAACCCCAAATCTTAAAATACTTTAGACTTGACTTTCTTTTGTTCCATAATTCATATGGGGTACTAGAATTCCCTTCGAATGGAACTCTATTCAAAATGTAACAAGCCGTTAACATGGCTTCACCCCAAAATCCATTACTTAAACCGAAGTTTGACAACATAGAATTCATCATTTCTTTTAAAGTTCTATCTTTCCTTTCCGCAACCCCATTTTGTTGTGGTGTATACGGTGCAGTTGTTTCATGAACAATCCCCATTTCTTGGAAAAACTTTGGATCATAAAATTCCCCTCCCCTATCGAATCTTAAAGTCTTAATCAAGGTCTCACATTGAAGTTCACTTCTAGTTTTGTAAACTTTAAACTCTTCAAGTGTTTCATCTTTAGAACTCAAAATATAAACTTAACAATATCTAGAATAATCATCAATGAATGTCACATAATACTTCTTACCACCCATAGAAGGTGTACTATGAAAATCTCCTAAATCACTATGAATTAAATCAAGCAATTTAGAAGTTCTTTTTATACTTGAGAATGAACTTTTAGTGATTTTATTAAGCATGCATGTCTTACACTTTTCTATGTCATCATTCAACTTAGGAATCAAATCAAGATTAGACATTTCTTTCAACTTTGAAAAGTTCACATGTCCTAATCTAGCATGTCATAGAAAAGATTTATTCTAACTAGACAAATGCATATAAGCGGAAATCATGCCATCTTTATTACTTTTCGCATTCAATTTAAACATCTCCCCATAAGCATATCTCTTCCCTACAAAAGTCCCACCCTTGGAAAGTACATAATTATCTCCCTCATAAACTTGCATAAAACCAAACTTGCTAAGGAGATAACCGGATACAAGATTCTTACAAACTTCCGGAGCTAAATACACATCATTTAAAAGCAAAGATTTACCAGAAGTGAAAACAAGTTCCACTTGCCCAATGCCTTCAACTTTCACCGGATGGTTGTTGCCCATGTAGAATTTCACACCATCATCCGCCGGTTTGAGAGTCTTGAATAAACTCTTGTCAATGCAAACATGTCTTAACGCACCCGAGTCTATGTACCAATCATTACAACCAATGGAAACCATGTTAATATGATCCTTAATCATGGCCACAAAGGAATTGGGTTCCTTCTCCTTGCTCTTGCCCTTAGATGTATTTTTGTTCAAAAGACCATGCTTCTTTTTTCATTGGTAACACTCTCTCTTTGTGTGCCCCGGTTTGCCACATTCCCAAACTTGCTTAGGCTTTTGAATTCCCTTGCTAGTTTTGTTGTGGCTCTTGTTCTTATTCTTGTTTCCTTTATTCTCTTGCACCATATGGACCTTAGATTGCTCCTTGGTACCATATTGTAGGCGTAACTCCTCTTCAATCCGAAGATGGTTAGCCAAACCTTCAAGAGACATAGCCTCTTTCCGGTGCATGAAAGTTCTTTTAGTCTCATTCCAAGAAGAAGGTAGCTTGTCAATAATAGAGGATACGATTATAGATTCACCCATGTTCAAATTGTGTTGCTTGAAGTTACTCAAAATACGTTGAATATCATGGAATTGGTCTAGAATTTTCCTATTATCATCCATCTTAAATTTCATGAATTGACTAACAAGAAAATTCTTATTTGACGCATCTTCCGACATGTACTTAGCTTCAAGCATCTCCCAAAGCTTCTTTGCCGTCTCCACATGTTGATAGACATCGAAGAGGGTGTCACTCATCCCGTTGAGAATGCATCCTCTACAATCTCCATCTTAAGCCTTTGCCGAGTAGCTTCCGCATCTTCCATGAGCACCTTGTCTTTTCCTTGTTCCTTGCTTCCATCACCCGTGGAAACTTCGCCGGTTGCATCTTCTTTTGAAGATTCCTCGGTTGTCACCTTCTCGGTCGAAGATTCTGAACCACATTGGGAGAAATCTCAATGTTAAGCACATATTCCACATTGAGAGTTGTTAGCAAGAAATGCATCTTGCTTTGCCAACGCCGGAAATCCACTCCTTCAAAGCGCTCTAGCTTTTGGAAATTGCTAGACATATCACGAAGCGAGACCATTACTAAATAGTTCTTAAGATTTTTGGAGGAAAGGGAGTAAACGGTATATAGAACAATGGAAACTCGCTTGGATAACGCTAAGAGTCGTGGCCTAGTACTCACTTTCCTTAAGAACTATTTACTATACCGTAAATGTTCAAAGGGATAAATCTTAGCACTTGTAACACTCAAGAATAATAGTTTCTCTCTTGAATCACTCAAGTATAGCTGCAGTCTAGACAAGAATGAAGATGTGATTAGCTTAGAATGGTATGTCTCAATAGCATGGAATGTCTCCTATTTATATATATGAGACTTCCACCCTCTTAGGATACCCTAGTCAAAGGGTAATCAAGAGACTTTAATAGAGGATCATACCCTTAATATGACCTTGACTAAGTCAAGACATATAGCGGTTGGAATATCATTATAATCATCATCATAATCGTGCTTAATTACAATATCAAACACTAATTACATGAAATCATATAGCCGTTAGCATTTAAAACTGTTCTGGGTTCCAACACGACCCGTGTTGAGCCCAGGAACATTTTTCTTGCTCTCCGGAAGCCAACACGACCCGTGTTGATTCCAATTTCACCCGTGTTGATCATATTCTTGATGATTTACTTATATATGATCCTTATACTTGTTATATGTAATTCTTTAGGCTATATAATTATCTTGTACTCTTGAAATATTTCCAACATTTAGGAAATGAAACTTTTATTAGCTGAGATATCATTTTATGAAAGATTCAATTATCATAACATACTGATCAATATAGTTTAGAAATTGCAAGTTGATGAGGTTCTCCGTATGCATTATGACGTATAGCAAAACCGTTCTCTTTTTTTTTGTAGAAGATCAAAATAATATGCGGTAAGAGTAGATTGTATTATTGAAACAAATCTTTAACCAATGAGATTTGTCTTAGAGAAATTGATGATATGAGTTTCACAATTACCATAGTTGGTAAAAAAGATTCAGATATGGTAGAATTTTCACAATAATAAAGGTAAAATAAAATGAAAAATTCTACCATAGGTGAAAAAACTTTAAACTATCATAATTAAAAAGCATAACATTGATTTCCAAAAAAAACTAATAAAAAAGTATAATAAGGTCGATTCTATCTTTACAAAACCGATATGAATTTATATATATTGATCGAAATTACTTGTTGCAGCATGTGAATATAAGTTGTGAACATAATATCTTTAAGAAGATTATACTAATTGAATTTTTTTCAACTTTTATAATTGAAAAGTATAATTATCATAATTAATTTTATCCTGAAAAACCAAAATCATATTATTTTGATCAAAGCAACAAATTTTTTAATCGATAATAATTATTTTAAACATTATGATATAAAATTGATAACTATCATAATTGAAAAAAATTCAACTAGAATAGAATTTTCAAAATAAAAATAATGCATACATATACCAATCAAACCAAAAACTAAATACAACTATATATTATTAACGAGTACATACCAGAAGTTCATCATTTAATTTGAGTCGCGTTGCTGCGGCGGCGCAGTGAAGCACCACCAGGAGGAGCAACACCACGCGTATCATCTTCATCAGTGAAAAAAAAAAGACAGAAAAGTATGGAGAGCAAGAGAAATAAATCAAATTATATGAATATTTGTTTTGAATTTAATTACTCAGCTGTTTCGCCATTTATAATACTAGTCCTCAACCCGTAGGATGCACAGAGTTAACTCTATTAGTTACTGTTGAAATTTTATTAAAGTGATGGATAAATAACTGTCCATACAAATAAAACAAACGAAATATTAATGAAATAGTTACATGGAAAACATCACGATAAATTGTTCCGAAAAAATATGGAATTTAGCTATAGAAAATTTTCTAAAATGACAATGAACGTCAACCATGGCGAGTTGTATGATAAAAATAAGAACAAATTAGGATTTTACCAATTGAGACTTAGTGAAAGTGGAATTTTACCCTCAGGGTTTGGGAAACTAGGTTTATCCTACATGAAGTTTGAACTTTTTATTATTTTACTCCTTTTTCGGTGAATGACAATTTTACCCTTGTAGGATGGTGTGAAAGTGTAAAATAACCCTAATTAAAAACATGAAAAGACAACTTTACCCGTCCAAAAAATTAATCAGTTAGTTTAACTGTGTGTTGCCTGTGTGTTGCCGCCTCCTTTAAAAACATGAAAAAACAACTTTACCCATCTAAAAACTAATCAATGAGAGAGGAATTCTCAAATGCAGTATTATGGAAAATTAGAGAGGAAATAAAGAGAAAAGGATGAAGAAGTTCAGTCGTATTATGGAGAATGAAAGGCAGAAGGCAGAGTGAAGGGACCTCAATGGGTTAGATCATTTCTAATGTGAGTCTTTTATGTTAAGTGCAATTTTGTCAATTAACATTAATTTTATCAATAATTTGATTTGAAAACGTTGTATTTAATATTTAATACAAAGGTTAGAAGGGTTAATTATTAGTTGATTCAAACTTAAGGTAGGATAAAACTAATTTTCAAAACCTTGGGGCTAAAATCCTAGTTTCACAAAACCTCAATAGGTTAAAACCTAATTAGTTCATAAAAATAATTACCTCCAACGGCTCCTTCTAAAATATTTCTATTATAATATATAAATTGTTATTATTATTATTATTATTATTATTATTATTATAGGGAACACCAAAATAAGTACTGTTATTTGCACCAAAATAATTTAATTCAGAGTCTAAAACAGTCGAGGATTAGTGATACTTTCTGGTTTTTTTAATTTTAAAAGAAAATCCGGATGGAAAATAAAAAAAATTGAAAATAGAAAAAAATATAATTTTCTACGTTATGATTGGTCAATTCGCCTACAGTCACTCACGTGGCTCTATTTCGTGAGACCCACAATGATTTCTATTATGATATATAGATATGTAGATTAATACTCTTACCATAAATTTTAATTATTTTGAGATTACCTTGACAAAGAAGGAAATAAAATAATCAACACGTTTTATGTACTACCTCCGTCCCAAAATGTTTGTCCGTTAACTAAATTTTGACTGTTGATTACTTACAAAATATAATGAGTTACAATATAAAATTACTGTCATTATAATCTTTATCAAACTATCTTTCTAATGGTAGTGATTTCATATTTTAATTCATTATAATTTGTGAGTAATTAACAGTCAAAATTTAGTTAACGGACAAACATTTTGGGAGGGAGGTAGTAATAATTGCTTGAGAATCTTAGAAACTTGCTTTTTACCATAATTGAACTCTCGAATATAAAACCATTAATTATATGTTTCCTTAATAAAAAGTTGGGAAGATTTACAACGAAAAGAGTATTCTTCAAAACCTATATACATGAATACTATACTACCTCCGTCCCAAAATGTTTGTTATTTTAACTTATTCTTTTGTCCCAATTTATTTGTCAAATTTATTATTTCAATGACTGTCATTCCTTTTTTACTTCTAATTAATAAATTTGTGCATCACTTTTTACAGTTCCAACAACTATCATTCACAATTAATATAGAGGTAATCTGGGTAAGTTACAAACTTTTCACCTCATTTCCAATATGCATTGGTTTTCAAAATTTAGTTGGAGTGACGAATAAAATGGGACAGATGTAGTAATATATATGTTTCCTTAATGAGCAATTATTTGTGAAGAAAGGTAAGATATATTATAAGTGATCATGTTTAGTGTTTGGGCCCCAAGGGGGGGAAAATCGCCAGCCCAGTACAGTTTCTATGATAAAAGATGGAATGGTTGGGCCCCCTTGTTTTTAGAGCACTGTCCTAAACATCGAGGCCTGCTATTCATGCTATCTAGAAAAGTGTAGGTTGTAACTTGTAAGCCATCTAAGTGAATATAAGTGAATGTAAATTTAAAATGGTATATATCTTCATTCAAGATTATTATTAATCATTTTCAATTATTCATAAATTACTCTAAAAGGTGTATTTATGCATATTTTAGATAATTTAAGATGGTTATTAACTATTTGGATTCAATACACAAATCATGCTAAAGAAGTAGCTAGTAGCTAAGTTGCAACTATACCATTATCCATGCCTTTCACAATGGTTCAAGTCTTGGCGGAAATTGTATGGTTGATCGGTCATACTTGTAATTAGCAATTTGGCATCGACATGTTAAGTTAGCTGGTGGTTACTCCTTGTATATAAGCCTAGTAAACTTGTCAAATTTACGTGTCTAAAAAAGGAATGTAAAATTTATTTTTTTTTGGTTTTTGGACGCTAATATACTGTACTTTGGGGTTTTGGACAATAATGTACTAAATTTTTTTGTTAGACAATAATATACTGAAGTTTAGAAGTGTTGGGCAATAATGCATCTGAAACGATTCCGACAGTGGATTACTCGGTAATGGCCTTATATGGTGGGTTAAAGAGCAAAAGAAATTAAATTTTTTATTAAATTAATGTCATATCAGGCATTGTCAACAACCACAAGTGAAATTTAATTATTTTTTCAAATAACACTAAAATACAATAAATATGTCAATGTGGCTACTAGAATACAATAACAATTCAAATGGGACCACTAGAATGACACTAACAATATTAAACATGCTCTGATTGGTACACGTCAACAAACCACTGAGTCACCACCACTTAACTCGGTGACGTTCCACCATAATACAATTTTATTTTTTTGGATCGCTAGAATACAAAAATAAAATATGGATTATTGGCTTCAAAAGCTGAAAGTAGATATTATTAGAATCCAATTTTCCTACTTTTTAAATATATATAATAGCTAAAAAATTTAATCATGGTAAAATCTCCTTAAAAATACTATATTTTGTAAAAAAAAATATCTCAATAAATATATAGTATTACTTATTTCAACAATTTTTTTATAAAATATATATTAGCTTTGACCTTTTAAAATAAAAAATATTTTTCAACAACCATAATAAAAAAAAAAGAAGAAAAAGAAGAACTATGACAAAGACAGGACTAAGATCACAATCAAAGACAAATACATTCAAACAAATTAATAAGACGAAGGGCGTGTGAGTTTTGAGAATTGAGATTCTCTGATGCCGTGTGCATCCAACTCTACATGCACTTTCAATTCTTATGCAGTGAATAAACACTGAACAACTAATTACACTGTCTATAAAGCCCAACTTTGGCGTGTGATTCACGATTATACATTTATACATGTCTTGAAAACATCTAATCTGAATTTATCCAATTCATATTTTACCCAGTTAACCAATAGAAATATTCATAAATGAGTAAGAGATATATATATATATATATATCTCACATTCTACTTCTTTTTAATTTTATGTTTTGTTTTTTTATACGGCTGGCTGCGGTATGGTGCGGTGCAGTGTGGTGTGGTTTAATTGTGGTGGGTGTGGTGGGTTGTGGTGAGTTGTGGTGAGTTTTATTTTTAATAATTGTAAGTTGTGTTGGTAAATGTGATAAAATAATTATGTTGGTAAATGTGAAAAAGTAATTTGAAAAAGTTGATTGTTGTGGGTTATGGAAAATTGTGGTGGATTGGTACGTTGTGGTGGGTTGTGACTTATGACAAAGTGTAGTGCGTTGTGACACCGCAGCCAGCTAGCCACATAAAAGAACATGGCCTAAATATGGGTTTTGACTTTTGAATATTCAGACATACATTATGAATGTGAATATTCAACCTTGAATTTTTATTTAAGAGTGTAAAACAAATTGTTAAGTTTGTCGGTTGGGGCTTGTCTTAGAGGTAAGCTCCCAACCCTTTCATCCCCTTTCTCCAGAGTTCGATTCTTGGGGGAGCATTCCTATTTATAGGATGTATTAGTGTATTGCATGGAAGGTGTGGGCTCTGTATAGGACGATGGTAGGTAAATAAATAAATAAATTTAGTAAACAAAAATGACAACTAAAATATAAATTACCTTCAAAATAAATCCTTCTACTCTTGAAAGATGGAATGAATAACATAGTATTATTATTACTTTTACCCTTTTTATCTACATTTCATTTCTACCCTTTTTATCTGACTTATATCCTTTTCATCTCCATCACGACGTACTTACCTTGTTCAATTCATCCTCCAATTTCACAAACCCTTTCTTGATTGACCTCACTTTACCCCTCCTAACCTATACTAATTCTTCCTCCAATTCCTTATTACAGTAGAGCAAGAAATATCAAATATCTATATTGTTATGATTCATGAACGACTTTCCTGATCAAACAGGACAATGAGATATATAATGCAGTAGTAAAGTTATAACTGGCTAGCTATTCTTTCGACTAATTAGGATATAATCAATCACAAATTATGCATAATTGATAAAATTAGAGGCAAGACTAACAATCCAATGGCAAGCAGATTGAATTGCAATCATGTCTTGGTTACGGTTGTTATATTAGTACAATTTCTTCCGTATAGAAAGAGTTATTGTGTTGTAATACCACAACCTCTCCCGTGTCGCGGACATTAACGGGAATGACTTCAAAGATCGCTAACTAAATCACCACGAGTCTTTTTAGCGTGCTTCATCCTCGCTCACATGCACGCTGCCTGGGAAAACTTTCCAGGAGGTCACCCATCTTGAGACTACTCTCAGCCAAACACGCTTAACTGAGGAGTTCGCAACGGATGTGCTACCATAAAAGAAGATGCACCTTGGTGATATAATTAAGTAGTCATTTCAAACCCTTTAAGCCAGACTTTGCCCATATATTCGAGGTGTTACATGTGCATATATGTCTTTCTGGCTTATCAGCTAGCTGTAAACTTCACCTCAGCAACGCATAGAACACATTGAAGGGAATATAATTAAGCAACTTGGTATATATGTATAGAATCATTGTTAATTACACGCTTCAATAATCAACTTGATTAGTCAAGAGTTTTTGGTGAAGTTAGTTATGAATAATGAACATATAGTTTCTCCTTAGTTTTGGGGATTAACTAGCATATAGTTGATAATGGATTGAGACTTTGTTGGATTTAACACATTGTAAATCTTATTCAGCTATTGCACTTCTAATCATTTTATAGCCATGTTTGTCATTACTTTTGATTGGATACTAATAGTTTTGTTATAGATCCTTTAGTCAAGCACCGAAAGGCTAGAGGAAGTTTGAGAATTGCGAAACTTATGTTGAACTCATTTCTAAATTGACTAGGCATAAAGGTTTTAAATCATGGATCAATTGATAATTTGATTATTAATTTAAGTGGAATTAAAATAACCACGAAAGTAGGTGATTGGCTCTAGCTAAACAATTCACTTCATCAAAAGAGTGTTGTCACAAACTTTGTGCAGCTATTGATCGTAAAATATGTTCAAATTGGTGAAATTCGCGTTCTATAACAACATCAACAACTACTACTACTACTACCAAATGAAACGCATTTGAGCGTGATATAGAGGATCCAAATTTAGGACGCCTTACTCCCATGGATAGAAGTTCATGGAGGGGTTCATTCCGACGGATTTGCATAAAACAATTTCAAAAACCACTTTGGAAACCAAAGATTATGAGAAGAAACTCAATTGGAAAACCTTTAAAAAAAACTCAAAATAAAGACCAAGGCATGAAGAGGTTGGCTAAGGCAAGAAATGACATACCAACTGAAATAACCCTAGAGGGGGGGAATATGGTTGTATAACACCATCTGCACTTTATCAACACAAGGACGTTAATAGCATTAATAATACTGAATAATACTTCTTTATTAATTGACTTGAGGTACAGGAGAAGTAAAGGAGATCACAAACTCGGCAAAGTTTAGGACAATGAGGTCCTCAACTGTTGCTTACAAGAATCGAAACTCAAAATGAATTTTTGTAAAGGGGTCTCACAGGTGAGGCTAGGAAGATTTAAACTCACTAAAGAAAGAACACGCTTCTCACTTTAGCTACACACCCTTGAGGGCTTCACCAGAACACTCCTTCTAGTTACACAACTTACCACTCAAACACAAGTGGCTACATTCAGAATTTTCTATTACAAAATTCCTAGACACGATTAACACTTGCTTGGAATCGATAATTCTTCAAAAAGGAAGCTGGAGCCTTTTTATAAGTGTTGGAGTTCATCAACAACGGCTACTTCTTCTCTTTCCTTGCATGGTTGATCCTTTCCATATTTGTGTCGATATTCTATCCTGGCCTCTTTAGAATCTTTAATCTTGCCGTTTGTAATGTTTTTTTGCAAAGATACGCATCATGATCAGTAGGTATTATTCTGAAAATATGCTGGAAATATTTTAGAGATTTTCAGGATACTTCCCTAAATTGCTCTTTCAAACAAAACATTATGTTGTCGCTTGAAGGTCCTCAATGCGGATGTTGTGGAGATCCTCATGGTTTCTACACCAACACTACAACATAATTGGGCTTTGTCAACAACCAAAAATTGTTGCCGAAAGCCAAAAAATCGTTGCCTAGTATCTTGGGCAATGGTCATGACTGTAGGGGTGGGCAATAGGCCGGGGCCCCATGGGGTCAAGAGGGTCGGGCCCTAAAATATCAGGGTTGTGAAAGGGTTGGGTCGGTGAAGGGTTGGGTCATTAACAAACCGGCCCATTTCACAATGTTAAAGGATCGGGGAATCGACCGGACCGGGTCGGCCTACGATAACTCAAAATAAATAGTTTTTCCTAATTATTTTAAATGCTAACCTTATTTAAGTATATTATTAATACTCCACATTAAATAATAATTAACATAATTACTTTTTTTTGTATAAATACACTTGATTTTAACTTTAGGGTCAAACGGGCCGACCCATGGGCCGACCCTTATTTTCACTAAAAAGCCCTGACCCAACCCATTACTATGAAGGCTCGACCTTGACCCGACCCGCCCTACATGAACAATTGGTCGACCCTAACCCGGCCCAACCCGGCCCGTTGCCCACCACTGATGAGGCATTGCAATTGCTTCTGTTGCCTTTTCCAAAGGCAACAGTCTTGCAGCAATAGGCAACAATTCTTTCATGGGGGCATAATCAATGCCTAAAGCAACAGTCCATCTGAAGCAACAGTTCAGTGTTGTCGCATTAATAGTAACGGCAACGGTTTTGTGTTGTTGCAACAAAAACAAAGGCAAAAACTCAGTGTTGTTGCACTAATAACAAAGGCATCAGTTTAATATTGTTGCACTAACAAAGGCAACAGTTTAGAGTTGTTGCATTAATATCAAATGTAACAATTTAGTGTTGTTGCATTTCTGACAACAAAGGCAACATTTCAATACTGTTGCATTCTAAAACTACAAAGGCTAGTCGTGTCAACACCCTAATCATTTTCTTTACCCAAACTAGCAAATTGACGTCACCTCTCGACATAAATCAATTTCCTAAAATATATAGATAAAAACTCTTTCGAGCATTTCATCGAACACAAACATGGTAGGCATGAGAAACCTTCTAATTACAAATAGGAATTTGATAGATTAGGATTAAGCAAATTAATCAATCATCGAATACATCAATCACAACCCAAACTACACTAACAACTAATTAACATGTTAAAATAATTAAAAAGGAACGAGAACAATCTAACAAAAAAGTAAATAAACATGAATGTAAAGAGACAAAGAAATAGAACTTAGTCTTAATAATATAAGTGAAACTGATGAATCCTTGTAAAGAGATGCGAATTAAACCTACAAATGACCCTAAAAACCTCTAGAGAGGCAAGAGAGAAAACTCTCAACGCTAGATTGAAAATTAGAATGAACGTTATCCTGAAACTGTTGTTTATTTCTAAATTAAAACACTAAAATTACTATTTGGCATAGACAGTGCCGAATTTGGCACAACTTGTGCAACTTTCTGGATTTTGGGCTTTAACACAGCATGTGCTGAAATCTAGAATAGTTTGTGCTCTCTTGACTTGAATTTCTTTCTTCACTTTCTAACCTTCTATTGTTTCCCGCACTCTTTCTTAACATCGCGAATCTATGTATCCTTCATCATAAAGGGCAAGATTACCTTAAAAACATAGAAATTCGCACACTTTAGTCACTAATGAATAAAATGAGCAAAATTAAATATTAAACATAGGTAAAAGGACCTTAAAAGGTAAAAATAAGCAAAGTAAAAAAGGCTAAAAGCCTGTAAAAATCATGTTTATCATCCATATTAAATTTAAATATGATATTTTGCAATTATTATGTCCAAAAATACATATAATTATTAAGTGAGCTATTAATAACAACTTAAATTTTTCGTGGAGATATATAAATTTATAATGCAGACTAATTATGCTATGTATATTTTTTTCTGGAATATGTACATATTTATTTTGTGAATAATAACAATAACAACAATAATAATAATAATAATAATAATAATAATAATTATTATTATTATTATTATTATTATTATAACAATAACTTGCTTGTTTGTATTTGTCTCTAATAAGTAATAGTTTTTTTATCTACACTTTTAGCCAACAATAATTTAAAAATTGATTTCTTAACCATAATGAACTTATAAAGATTCGAGAGACTCTTTACTAATTATATAATTATCAAAAATCACATCATTAATATATTAAAAGATGATAATGAGTATTGACTAACGTTGATCAATACTGATCAATACTGATAAATATTGAATAATCTTGATTGGTGATGATAAATACATGGTGAATGCAATGATTAATTTCATGTTTTAAATATATTATAATTATATATATATTGATAAATTGTGGTCAAAATTAATATTTATGTTGAAAATAATACTAGGATAATTTGTTAAAAGTAGAACTCCGAACAATAAATGACAAAAATAACAAAATAAATAGAATATGGATTGACTTGTTTTATATGGAAAAAGCACTGCGCATGCTGGTGATGCTTGGGTGGTCATAGCTAGCCATTAATTGACTGATTGATATAACAGGCATGCTGTGTATGTTACAGGCTACCTACACCACACATAACATCAATAGATTCACAATAATAAATACAAAAATATATACCACTGTCATGAAATAGTTGTCCTTTGACCAAATTTTAACCAATGATTATTCACAAACTATAATAAGTTACAACATCAAATTGCCGTCATTGTAGTTTTTAGTAAATTATCTTTCTAATAACGTTAATTTTATATCTTACTCCCTCTTTCCCATATTATTTGTCACTTTAACTAACTTCCTTTTTTCCCATAATATCTGTCACCTTACAATTCCAATAACACATTAATTACTAATTTATCAAATTATACATTTTTTTCTCCAACTTTTCTCTTGTATTCACCATTTTTCTATATTATTCACCATTTTTTTATTCACCATTTTATTCAACTTTTTCTCATTTCCAAGAATGCAAATTAATGCAAATTGGAAATTTTATTGGTTTTGTGAATCATGTCTTAAATGACAAATAAAATAGGAAGGAGGGAGTAACTCCCTCCGTTCCATATTAATTGTCATAATTTTGACTTTCACGGTCTTCAATATCCCTCTTTAATTAATAATTTCTTGCATAATATGTTACTAACAATTGCAATATTATACTTGTATAATGATATTTTTCGTTACGAATCTAATTATAGTAATTTTATATAGCAATTCATTGTATATATATTGAGAAATTTATGGTCAAAATTTTTGGAGTTTGACTGCGCAATTTTCAATGACGACAGTTAATATGGAATGGAGGGAGTATAATTTAAGAGTAATTACAGTCAAAATTTAGTCAAATCACAAGTATTTTGGGACCGAATTACTAGTAATAGGGAAACTTTTGAAAATCTTTTTCAAAAAAAAAGGGGAGGATTTCTTTTATATATATAAAAAAAAGAAGAAATTTACGTATATGGATTGTAATTTATTGTATGTCAAAAAGAACCTGCAGATGCAAATTATATATCAAGTTACCTATGGTCTGCATACTGAATAGTCCATACTATAATTGTAAAATCATTGGACTGCCATTTAGATATAAGTTATCACCCGTCAGTCCATCGCCCTCATTTTTTATGCAAATGCATGCAATGCCAAATTGCCAATCACCAAATCACCTCATATTTTTCACCCATTTTAGGCTCCGGTCTGTCATAAGGTCTGGTGCATTGCGATACGATGGAATTTGAAAAAGTATGGTAAATTGTGGTGAAAATTATAGTAGGTGAAGAGAAAGAATATAAAAAATAGAGGAGAGAAGAAGAGAGAGAAAAGTAAGAAAATATTTTGGTAATGATTATGGTAAAGTATGGTGGAGTGTAGTGAAGTGTGATAAAATATTGAGTAGTGCGATCACAACAAGAAAAGTTACTTGGGGCAACAAAAAATCTTGTTGTCTTAGTCCAATTTTTGTTGCTCTTTAACATTATGCTACAAAAACAAATTGTCACAATTTGGTAGTTTTATCCTCGAAACACAAAGTCTAGTAGAATAACTGAAAGAATCCTACAGGAGGTGAATAGGGTTATGAAAATTTCTGCACAAATACTCAATGATAAAGGACGTTAGGGTTCTTAATCTTTTCAGATTAAGATTTAACTTTAAGCAGAGTAAACTGAAATAAAAGACAAGTAAAATATAACTGAATAACCTCCTTTATTTTCACGGAGCGGATTACGGAACTGATGTATGAAGGTTGCCTAAGGTAAATGTCCTTAGGGCAACACAGAGCAGAGTGCCTTACAGAAGGCACTTCTCGATAGTTTCTGAATCAAGAAGCACCAAACACAGTTTTGGTACGAACACAAATCGAAACCTAATTCCGTCTAGGATTCGTTGACTCTCAAACACAATTCTCACAAAAGCTTCTTCTCTCTACACAAAGAAGAAAACACAAGAACAGAAAAAACACTCTCTGTTCTTCAATCTCCCGATTACTTCCTTGGAATCGTTGAATGTCTTGTATTTGTAGTCTTGATCGGCTGGTAAGAGACGTTGCGGATTTGATTTTTTCCTTCTTCATACTCCTTCAAAGGTGCTTGATTTGATTTCCTTTTTTTCAAGATTTTCTGGGAGTTGCAATCTTTTCTTCTCTCCAAATTCTTCATTGATTGTTTCCTACAAATTGGATAGTTGCAATCAATTAGTCTGGTCGTTCATATGGATAGAAAAAGAAGATATTTCTTTTCCAGAAAACTTCCCTGTTTTGACTGCACTTTTGTCTTTCACGTCAAAACTTCTCACCTAGGGTGAACGTCCTTGGGAAAACCTCCTTATGATGCCTTGGGTGAATGTTCTTCTGCTTTCTTGAGATTTCTTCCCTTGCACATTATATATTTTCAAGATATTCGAATTTTGACGTTCATTCAAAACAGATTCAGTCGCCAAGTTCCTTCTTGAGCTTGGGTCTGTCAACGTCCTTGAGGGGTTCTAACAATAAGTTTGTTGTGATGGGCAACCAAATTTTTTGTTGTCTTAGTAACTTTTGGCAACCATTTTTCTTTAAATTGTTGCCCTATCTATATCAACTGCAACAAAAAAAAGTTTTGTTGCCACATATAATGTATTTAACCACAAAATTACTTGGTTGCCCTATTTTAAATCAATGCAATAATAATTTTTTTGTTACCCCAACTACTCTAAATTTATTGTCTAAACATATTTTTTTGTTGTATACCACTAGGCCAATATATAGTTATACGACTTTATAAAACTTTGACCAAACTTGTCAAAATTTATAGAAGGAAAATTGGAATCTAATAAACCAAACTTTTGGTCCATTTTGATATAGCAAACTAAACTTACCTTTTTGCTAATGGCATACCATACTTAATATTATATTTTTTTGATTGAACCAGAGTCAGATTGGGAGAGGGCTGTCAAGTCATAAAACACAAGCTATCAACATTGTTCTTTTATTTTTTGGCTCTAAAACAGTCCACCTCAGCATAAAAAAATTCCACGTCATTTTTCCGGTGACCGGAAAGTGGTGGAGGTTCAATCAAAAAAATATAATGTTAAGTATGGTATGTCATTAACAAAAAGGTAAGTTTGGTTTGTTAGATCAAAATGGACCAAAAATTTGGTTTATTAGATTCCAATTTTCCTTTATAGAAACTTATCAAATTTATCAAAATTTACCCCAATCTATAAATAGATACGCAATTTCTATGAACTCAGTCAAATCAAATCATAAATAAATCACTCGTTCAAAATGAACATGCAGCAAAAATTCTATTTAATTTGGACCACCTTACAGTGACATTGGAATATATGTCTAACTTGTTAGACTTTATTTAATAATTAGACCATCCATGCATGCATGTATACATTTGAATGTAATATTTAGTGCTGGTAGGGGTCGCACAAGCCTATCTAGGAAGCTGTGGTAGACGACCCCCATATCACGGAAATTTACTACAGTTAATCACAGGTAATATCCTGTTTAAGAAAGTTATTTGATTACATTTTTCACTCAAGTGCTTGAGGCCCTATTCTTTTGTACTGTGGTGGAGTGCAATGACGGTGCAATGTGGTGAAATCATTGAAAAACGCGGTGAAGTACGGTAAAGTAAAGTGAGAGTTGTGGTAGGTGGGGTACGTGAGAAAAAAAAATGTGAAAAGTAAAGAGAAAAGTGAGAAAATATATTGGTAATGATTGTGATAAAGTGTAATGAAGTGTCAAAGAATATTGAGAAGTATGGTGAACTATTCAAATATTTGAGTATATTTGGAGAAGCTTGTAGAAAATTCTACTTAATTAGTTAATTTTTTAATAGTTCAGACATAACCAAAACTAATACTCTGAAATCTGACCGGGCATGGAGAAGTCGAATATAATTAGATGTGTTTATTGGGTCAAACCTGGATCAACCCAGATCAGACTAGGCTGGACTAAAACCTGAAATAGCAAGCAAGTTGGACCAAAGACCAGACTGGAAACAACTGGTCCCAATATAGACCAACGAAATTAGGACTTGGACCGGACTAACCCATACCAGTCTGGACCGGTTGAGATATCTTTGAATTTTCTATTAAAATTTCTAAAAAGAATGATTAATTAATGTATGTATGTCCTTTGTTAGAAAGTATACTTTTGTATTGTAAGTTATTGTTTATTATGAGAAATTTTACAAAGTAATAAATTGTAAAAATTTTAAATGATTTAATAATATGGTATAATAAATAATAATATGACATAATTTGTAGTCACACATAAATATATACAAAGTTGGCTAAAGTTTAATTACCATTAACGTGAATTTATACAAACTTGGACTATGATGAATATATGCTAGAATATTTATCTTTCTAATTGTAATAGGGGTGATTAGTGCCCATAATATTTTTTTAGCACCACGCTTTAACCAACTAAACTTTACATAAATATCATTGGATTAAGATAGAATATTTTTTTATGAGATAATATTATAATAGGGGTGATTAGCGCCCATAATATCATTAATATCTTTTTTTGACAAAAATTTAAACTTTACAATAATTGGATTTTCGGTCCAGGTTTAGACCGACCCAGACCAATTACCATGTGATCGGGTTTTTTTGGGTCAATCGATTCATATTGAAATACGAAGAGTAGATATAACAGTCTTACCCCTAAACTTTACAATTTACAAAGTTAACTTCAAAAATGCAAATGGCCCATGCAAGTCTCGAACCTACGACCTTGGCGATATTAGCACCACGCTTTAACCAACTGAGCTAATGGACCATTTTCTTTTTAACACACTTGGTATTTTTGTATATTTTTTTTATTTATCTCTTGACCACAACAAATTAAAGGGGCATAAATATAGTTATTATGACTACAATTAAAATGAACCTCCTTATAGGTTTGTTTGACAACCAATTATCAACTGACGGTTGTTAGTTGTTAGTTGATAACCATTAATTGTTTAGAGTAGTTGTTTGACTTAGTCGTTTGGATTTACTGATTGTAGGAAAAATGTTTGATAAAGTAGCTATTTGTGAAAAGGTATTTCAAAAGCTTCTTTAAATAGCTTTTTCGAAAATAGCGTGCTTACTGGGTTGAAAAAGCTAATATGAAAAGTTTACTGAACTCCTAAGATAGGTTTTTGAATTTGGTCAACAAACTAACAGTGTTCAAAAAACTAAATTAAAAGATAACTCCAAAAGCTAGTACCCAAACACCCCTATTTGTTTCAAATGTTATTTATTGTTTACATAAATTGTTTAGGATTGAGTTAGAATAGAGTAACCAAACCTTTCAATTTGTTTTCATTTAGCTTAGGAGTTTCCTAACCTACTTCTATTTTAATTAGTCTATCTAAACAAAAGTTGTTGGGTATTATAATTAGTCTATCCAAATAAAAGTTGTATTGACCAGGTAAGGTGTCGATAACAACAAGTCTCGGTTCGACTTACTAAATTAGGAATAATTTATAGATTTCACAAGAGTAAAAAATTCATGTCGGGAAGAAAAAGGTTAAAGACTTGTAATAGAAATAAGTACATATCAAATGCTTCAGATATTGATAAAAATAATTCAAGAATAACCTAAACAAATGAATAACCCAAGAACCGAGAGAAAATCTCACAGACAACTCAAACACAAATAAACTCCCATATATATACCAAAGTACAAAAATTTTTTTTAAAGAAAACTCAACTCGCTCATGAGATCAATAAAAGGGGTACAAATCTAGCCTATTAGACCTAATTACATTTGAAAAATCAATTTTCCTCAAAACTTTCACTAACACAACTCTTTTCAACCATGCATGCTGGCACCATCTGGTAGCATTTCTTCATCTCCCCCTTGATCAAGGGAGGTACCTAGAGGATTTACCTCAACCTCTCCATCCGATACTCTCTCTAAGACACACATTGAGACTAGGAGTGGCAAAAGAATCCATAGTCTGTTATCCGATCCAATAATCCGAATATTCGATCCGAAAAACGAATAATTAGCAGATAGTTTTTGAAATTGGCGAATCGGTTAACCGATTCGATTTTTTTTTTTTTTTTGATCACACATCAAAAACAAATCAAAGGTTGAAATATCAAGATAACCAATCGGTTATCCGAAAATCCGACAAATAATCAATTTACAACTTTGAATACATGAAACATTAAATTAGTACTCATTTGTTTAGTAATTGAACAAAATTAAAAACTTTGAACCCATGAAAATATGAAAGACAATAATTATATCTGATCGTATGAATGTTTTGTAATCCGTAGATATATGTTTATCTGAGCCAAAAGTTTCGAATCGGATACGAATCCCACATTTTATTATCCAAGAATTCAGTGAACCGAAATTTTCGGATATCATGATTTCCATTATTCGAATATCCGGTTAACCGATCTATATTTATGGTCAGATCAGACACAAAGGTAATAATCAAACACTGCTAAACATACGCAACATAACAAGTACTTTCACGCCCACGACAATAAAAAAACCTTCACATCTCAATATGTTAAAAGATCAATAACTTAACATGGGTGGGTTATCACATACAACCTCATCTAATGAGCAACTCACTATTTACCTCATCTAATGAGCAGCTCAACATCTATCTCGCAAATCTATTCATATTTTCACCACTAAAACATCACATACAACTTCCCTCCAACCTCATCCGATGACACGTCAACATTGATGATGCGTTTGACAATTTCCCAGAAAAGATTTTCCTAAGAAAAATTTTATCGGGAAAGATTTTCCCTTGGCCCCCTTGACAAACTTTTTCCTGAGGTTGTGAGGAAAATAGTGGGTCAACATCAAAATTCTTCCTATACATTATGAAAAACTAAACATCGAAAAGTTGTCAACTTAAAAAAGTTAACCAACTTTCCCAGAAAAAAATTCTTAATGAACCGTCCTCTAAATTATAAAGTTTGACTCGCCATTATATTTTGGCTCACCATTGAATATGGTGTGATGTTTCCTACATAAATCCTTCCAAACATTTAATAACAGGATTATCCTCACACAGACTTGTTATGATTTTTCAGTCATAATTTAATTGCGACAATCAAATCTATTGATACCTCCGCTGAGTTGATACCCACAATTAGCTAATCGGTCGATTGTGATACGTCATTCTAAATTTGGTGTCTGCGTCATGCTTTGGATACTCACGCAAGTCTTCCCCGTGGTTAGCTTATTCTCATTAATTACATAGATACATTCATTAATTACTACAGATTTACTCATTCTCTTTATTGAAATTTTCGAGACCTTTAATTATTTGTTTATCTTTTGCATATAGGGGGTGTTTAGGCCCGACTTTTGGATGTAGTGTTTATTTATGTACCAGTACTTTGTAAATGAAGTGTCACACATTTCAACACAGGAGTAGGCTTTGATAGTAACACAACCCAGGTTGTTAGGTTGTTAGAATCGGGATCCTAACTCGGACTTATAGAATAGTTAGGATTGGAATTAACCCATTAAGATCGTGGATCGGAATGTAAGTAGTAGTAGAATTGCATCAATAATTTTGGATCATAAAATCATAGGATTACAGATCAGGATTGAGATTTTAATAATCATGAATATGACGAAAATGAAATATAATTGGAAGGTTAAAATGATCAAAGTCTTTTGATGTAAACAGTAGTAATATACAGGATAGCTCATCCATTGACACATGAATCAATTGAAAGAGGTGAATAACTTTTTTAACTTGAAAGCTCTAAATAAGGATACATCAGTTGAACATTTTGATAAAATGATGATAGAAAATAATGGACATAACACTTAATTGTGAGTCATACAAGTGGAATTCCCATTTATAACTATGCAAATTGATTTCATGTACCCAAATATATACAGTTACACACATACAAATGGTGCGATGCCTTCTTATACAAGTCATCATATTTACAGTATATACATAGCTCATGTAAGATGCCTTCTTTTATGCGGTATGGTGTGGTGAAATTGTGGCGGGTATGGTGGAATTGTGGTGGGTTATTGGAAAATTGTGGTGGATTTTTTGTATATATATAAATATTGTATTGATATTGTATTGTTCTTTTATGCGGTATGGTGCGGTATGCCAACAAAGGACCTCTCCATCCTATCCCAAACATTCCGCCTCTCAAAGAAAATCATCATAGAGGACCTCCTACAGAAAATAAAATAAGGACCTCATCAAATCCCCTGTCTAAAAGAACTAGACCTCCATGCATTACTAAAATCTGGGTCCCAAAGACCTCATTGCAACGATCTCATCCTTGGTCAGAGACCAAGAAAGGTATAGTGTCTTCTTGTACAGGTATGCCTCAAACACGGAGATCCAACCAAGCTCTTCAAACTGAAAATCAACAAGAATGCAAGAGTGACCTTTGGAGACAAAATTTAAGACAAGATCCTAGACATTGGGAAGGTCGTGAAACAACACCACCCGCACCTTTTGAGGAGGAGGAGTCTACTATTAAGACCTCAACCTATGCACAAGCTGTCAAATTGAGGGGGAGTCATATCATCCATCCTCCCTGCATGTGGTCTCTCTCCTCCTTCCAGACAAAAAAGGGGAGATATCCTTGGTCTGTAACCGAAACAATATGGTGAACTGTTGCTTGCTACTATATGATACTCTATTACAAGAATGTTCTGTTGCATCTATTGTCCATATCTGTTGTACATTGAGAATGCATGTATAGAAGCAGCATCCAGGAAGTTTTGTCTTTCAAACAAAAAGGGGGAGATTGAAGAATCTCAACTGGGTATGAGGACCTCAGCGTAATCGTCAACGAGGACCTCAAATGTCAGCACAAGATTATTTTGTTTGAAAGATCAACCGAGCTATCTTAGGGAAGTACAAATCATATCCTAATCTTATTCCTTCCTCTAATTCTGAGATATGATTGTAATAGTCTGCGTTTCCTTTTCAGATATCAAACGAAAAAGGAAGGAAGAATATGACAAAGAAAGGAATCTCGTGGAAGATAGAGAATCATCTCAGAAAAGGAAACAATCTTGGACAATCGTTGCTCTCAAGGCTATAAATACCATCAAGCTTCATTCATACAAGTATCGATTTCCAAGGAAGAAAATCGTTGTAAGAACTTTGTGAAAGAAAGTTCTGAGTGTAGGAGTATTTGAGTGAATATTCCGAGTGTAGCCATTCTTGTGTAGTGGTGAGTTTTGTGTAACCAGTGGTCATACTGGTGAGGACCTCTAGGGTCGTGAGTTCCAAGCTAAACAAGTGTCTCTCTGCTGTGTGAGGTCACTTGTTGTAATCGCCTCCACTGTGAGGCCTCATTTTCAGAAGACCTCTGTTGTGTCTTCTAATCCGGTAGGCCAATTGAGGACCTCACAAGTTCTCTTTTGTGCTGAGTTGTAACCTCCTCCTTTTTAGCACTTTTGATCATTCAATAAAGAAGTTATTTTTCATATAAAAGTGCTACTAACTTGGTTGTGTTGATTGAAGTGCAGAATTATTTTTATAACCCTAATCACCCCCCCTCTAGGGTTATTTCATTTTCTCTC
The DNA here is from genome assembly GCA_029582165.1 of Portulaca oleracea. Lineage (NCBI taxonomy): Eukaryota > Viridiplantae > Streptophyta > Magnoliopsida > Caryophyllales > Portulacaceae > Portulaca > Portulaca oleracea. The sequence goes on along the minus strand of CM055872.1, from coordinate 40,078,195 downwards.
CTCACCTACCCCACATACCAATAACCTACCACAATTCCACCACACTCCACCACACCACAATTCCACCACACCTCACCGCACCATTCCGCAAAATACCGCATAATAGAACATGGCCTTAGTCAACTTATTTCCCAATATAATGTAATTTAGGTTAAGATGGTTTCTTAATGCTCAGGAAACCTAAATAGCTAGTTTCAACTAGTTGTTTGCTTCCTTAATAACTCAATTGGAAAAGATCGAGGCCCCGAAGAATGGACGGGCCGGGCTCGGGCCAAGGGTCTGTGACCCGGCCCGGCCCGCCGACCCGCTAAAAGAAACGAAAAAAAGAAATCCTGAAATTGGGTCGGCCTGACCCGGCCCGCTCAATACGTAGGCCTAAAATGCATGGAAAATTCAATAAAAAAATCTAAATTGCACAATTACTGACCCGTTGACCCGACCCGCGGCCCGCCGGGTCAGGACTCGGGCCAGCATTACTTGACCCGAAGGACGGGCCGGGCCGGGCTCGGGTCGGGGGTCACAAATTTTCGGCCCACCTGACCCGACCCGTAGCCCGGCCCGACCCGCTCAATGCCCAGGACTATTCAAAAGTAAACATTTCCTTACCATATTTACCAAAATCTATGTTTAATTATTTATCAAGAATAACACTTTTCCTCAAAAAAAAGTTACTTTATTATCAAATGTCAATTTATACAACTGGCACATTACAATAACAACAATAACTATTATTTTATTTGAGTATAGATAACTATCACACAACAATTCAATTAATTTAAATGGATATTATGAACTATAAGACATCACAGTTTTTATTTTAATGCTTTTATTCATTATCAACTTATAAATGAAAAATATTTCTCTTTTATTAGTCACACTTTGTTACTAATCTTATTATATGTCTTGTGATATTTATAAATTTTTAAAATGACTTGATCATAAATGTCAATAACAATTTGCATTAATTCAAAATTGAAGTCCTACACAAAAGGAATGGATGAGCAAATAATTATAAATATCAAACAATTTGCATTTAAGATAAGCAGGGTTGGTAGCTCATGTAATTTGAGGAGGTTTCCGACAAAATTGTCATATCTAAATATACATTTTCAGCTTATTAAAATTATTTGGATATGAACAACTATTTAAATATATTGGTTACCAAACACATGTTTAACTTTTGATCAAACCATAATAACTAAAATTTCCAATAATCCTTTTTTCTATGAAAATGATATGAGTATCGGGGCAAGACCTCTTAAGTGTCTTTCTTTTATATAAAATCTATATATTTGCAGATGAAATTAAAAAATAATCATATGATTGTATTCTGTAAATGGAAATCACATATAAATGGTACAAAATCACATTTTTATCCATAATTTTGTTGGATATATTTCAAGAGTATAAGACAATTATATAGCCTAAAGAATAAAGTATATTAAGTATAAAGATCATATATGAGTGAAACGATGAGAATATGATCAACACGGGTGAAACAGGAAGCAACACGGGTCGTGTTGCCTTCCAGAGAGCAAGGAAACAAATCCTGCGCTCAACACGGGTCGTGTTGAAGGCAGGAATTGTATTAATTGCTAACGGCTATATGATTTTGTGTAATTAATGATTGATATCGTCATTAAGCACGATTATGCTGAGATTACAACAGTTATATGAGTTGACTTGGTCAAGGTCATATTAAGGACATAATCTCATCATTAAGGCTCTTGATTACCCTTTGACTAGGGTATCCTAAGTGGGTGCTAATCTCCTATAAATAGGAGACATCCTAGGCTATTAGAGACACACCATTCTAAGCTAATCACAACCTCATTCTTGTCTAGACTGCAGCTATACTAGAGTGATTCAAGTGAGAATCCATTTCTTGAGTGTTACAAGTGCTAAGTTTTATCCCTTTGAACATTTACGGTATCGTAAATAGTTCTTAAGGAAAGTGTGTATTTGTCCACGACTCTTAGCGTTATCCAAGCGAGTTTCCATTGTTCTATATACCGTGTACACCCTTTCCTCCAACAAATTTTAAATTTTAGATAAAGAAACCATCTGAAATATGTCAAACAAATGATGTTCATTCGATTAGGAGATCATTTGTTATTGTTGACGTAGCGAACACATTCCAAGCTTCCTATAATTGCTAATAAATGGCCGGTATCTATTAGAAATGTTTGTGTTAAAAATCTTAATAATTGTTAAGTTCATTAAAAAAAAAAACAAAACAAAACACTTGTGCTATGTTCTTTATGTGATGTCCTACCACATGTACCATAATTTAAAACACTCCAAACCATCACATATTACTATACCATACCGTAATTTACCACAACAACTATAATTTTCTCTTTCCTCACTTTCCTCACTTTACTCACTACTTTTTACTTTTTCTATCTCGCCTACGATACCAATCATTCTTAACACAAATTTTACCTCAACTTACCATACTATACGACATCATATCACACTATCCGCATTTTTACCGACCAGACCATTACCGCATTTTACCCACCGCAGAAAAGAACAAGGTCTTAAGCATTATCTTCCCCAAGACTCATATCATTACACAACAACAACAACAACAACAACAACAACAACAACCTACTAGAGGAACATGTTTTAATGTGGTTTCAGAAATCTAGATGTAGGCTGTTTCCCCCTATGAACTCTAGTTCATGGAGAAGTTGACTCCTGAGAATCAACAAAAGCATTTGGAAAACCATATTTTGGACTAAAAAAACTCAGAAAGAAAACCTTTGAAAAAAACAATTCGAATAACCAAAAAGCTTGCAGGACTGTTGAGATGTATACTAGTGTGCTCTACACACATACAAAAAATCTAAACAAACCTATGCAATCAAATAAAAGGTATATGGAAGCAAACCAACAAAAGGTACAATACCCTATATGCAACCTCACCCTACTCTACCTTAATTCTGTTAGAGTATAAACCATCACTAGGCTTACAACCATCAGTTTAAACTTTTGGTTGAGATGGTTCTACATGGTATTAGAGTTAGACCTAAGCAAGAGGTATCAGGTTTAAATCTCATCACACCTCTCCCCCCCCCCCTCCCAATATTCATTTGCACAAGGTGAAAGGACCTTTTGCAACATCCACGCTTCAAGCCCAAGAGACATTTGCGTAAAGGGAAGCCCTCCAAAAATCTCTGTCCAATGTCATTTCTTCCTATAAGACTCGTATCATCACACTCCACGAAAAATTACCCCATGAGAATGCACAAGATAATGTAGCATATACAATATTCTCCATCCACATAATTCCGACCCTGAGACAAGCTTGACGAAGCCAAAATTAAGCCGTTAATTAGCGCGCATAATGATACTTGTTAGTTGTGGATCACCATGCATGCCGATAAATTGCCCCCCGAAAGGCAAAGACTGACTAACCATAATGTGTTGTATGATATGATGGTTAGGTTGCTGCTTTCTTAATCAAACTTTCCATACTTACAATCATATAACATAATATAATATATACTTCTTGAATGGCCCATTAAATTTGCTTGGATATATGATTGAATCGAAAGGATAGCGGAGGAGGAGGCATTATAATGGTTGCTCCTTTAATTTGTTCCATCAGAATCTAAGCTTTTCTCATTATATTGTCTCCCTAAACATTATTGGATCGTTTTTTACATATATATTGTATTCATCTTAATCAATTACGTGGGGACTTCACTTTTAGCTGTTATCCTTCTACCCTCAACCTTAAAAACAGGCAAAAGGAAAATGACTCTGGTTTTTTTCTTTTTATATATTGGTAAGTCGGACCATTTATTAAGTCTCCTATCTCATGAAGAACTCACTATAAAGCCCACAAGGAACCTCCCAAAGGCACCAACAATTCTCACCAAAAAAATTATGACTAGTACGACCATAGTTCTAAAATCTTGCAATAAGACTGTCTTGTTCAAAAAATCCCATATTCTGAAATTTTGCAATATGACTGTGGTTCTTTTGGAGTGTCAGATAAATTTTATTTAGGTAACTCACTCTTACTTAGGCACCGTTCTTTTGTGCGTTAACGCAACTAACCGCAACTCAAATTACCGCAACATACCGCAAATTACCACTACCTTTTTACTATTTCCACCACAATTTTCCACAATCTACCGCAACTAACCGCAACGCGCAACGCACAAAAGAACGGTGTCTTAGTTTTATTTACCCGACTTACATGCATGTTGTTATGGTACATTACTTACATTACAGGATATATATTTAAAATTTATATATTTAACCAATGGTATGACTAATACGATCTGACTTACTCACAATATCTTATTAAATTACATGTTATTTACAAATCTTGCCTATCAATACTTAAAGAACCTTGCCTACCTTGGTCATACCTTATGAAGAATCTCTTTTGAGAATGAAGTAAAGGACGTTCACTCACCGCATGGCAAGGACGTCTTTGACAAACACCCTGAAGAACATTGACACTGCTCAGCAGGTTTTGAAGTGAAAGACAAATGACGACACTTAATCAGGGAAGTTGTTTCTTTTGGCAAGAGTCTGTTTTTCCCTTATTATCGTCTAAACTAAACTAATCAATTTCATGCTCTATCTTGCAGATAAAATCAAGGAAGAAAATGGAAGGAGCTCTCAGAAGATCTCGCCGAAAAGAGGAAGGAAAATTGCAAATCAACTGAGAAAGGAAATCGGAGCAAAAAACAGAAGCTTTTTTCAACGGATACAAGATCAAGCACAGCGCTTTAAATAGACACACTCAAGACGAAGAAAAGCAACGATTCCACGGAAGAAATCGTGTGTTCAAAATAGAAATTGAGTTTTCTGTTTTGGTGTTGTAACACCCCAACACCCTTAACCACAAGATTAATACAACAACTCATACTAAACCTGTGATTAGCGCAGCGGAACACCTTAGGGTGGAGGTATTACCGCCGTCCCCACTCGGGACAAGGCAACAACCCAAAAGAACATCATTAAAACATATAAACATTACATACTATACTTCCAAAACATAACTTCATACTTAAAGATGAATCTCCAAAACATAACCATCAAACTTTAAACAACCATTAAAGATAGCAAGATACAACACTTCTTCCATAAATATGGGTACTTCAAAACATGCGACACCCAAGTCGACCAGGATACTTCAACCATGACTACCTTGCTTGCAACACGTGATTACCCTTGCTTGCCTTTGCCTTTATCTTGGGTGCTCAGACCCCCTAAAACAAAACATTAAAACAACATAAAAGTGAGTGGGGAAACACTCAGTACGTGAACCTCCAACACGTCAAACCGTTCGAAAACGGTTTTAGTGCCGGCGCTTAAATTCATTTTGGAAACGGGAAGGGGATAACATGATTGAAGTAGCTTGAAATCATAAAGAACATGTCACATAAACTTAGAAGTAAACGTATAAAATCAAGAGTTTTGGTCTCTTACGATCGATGCCAAAGCATCTCACACACGCGCATGCCCAAACCGATCCAAGTTTGGATTGGGTGACTGCTAAGCAGTCGACACTAGCCAGGTCTAGGACACTCTGATCATGAGCATCTAAGAATAAATAGGGCTAGCACTTCACGTGTCTAGCTAGAATATAAAACATAGAATACATAAAATGGGACCACTTAAAACCATGAAATAATCATAAAAGCATAAACTTAGCATAAACCGTAAACATAAAGGAGCGAAGAGTTGGACAATTCGTGTACCTTAGATTAGACGAAAGTTTTAACGACGAGCCTCGAGCTTGAGATGGCGTGGGCGACTTGGAAACTATAAGGAATTTGTAATGAGAGCGTAGAGAAATCGGTAAGGTTCGTGTAATTACATAAAATAGAACTTAAATACCTAAACTTGTCTCATAAGAGATAAGAAAGGGAAATAAAATTTCAGATTTTCGTAAATCGTTGTTTCGGCGATAACTTGGGCTAGAAAACTCAGATTTCCGCAAACGAGTACTTTTCGGAAAGGGAAAATCATGCCCGACAATTTTGATAACTGGCCCAAAGGCTAGAAATGAAAGGAAGGGCCCGAAAAATGGCCCGGACAGAAGCAGTGCAAGAAGAATTTATAAACGGCTTAAAAACTTAGAGTGGAACTCATGGTGAAGATTGAATAGGATTAGAGAAGGTTCATGATTTATGAGGCATTCTCAACCGTTGGCTTGAAGGAACATAGAATTAGAGTACTTGAAGGTTCAATAAAGGAACTATTCGCTTAATGAAAACGTGAAGAAACGTTGTAACGACGGAAATTTAGGTAGGGTCGTGTTTATGGATTTGGGAACGATTTATGAATCGATGAACGGTGAATCGGATATAATGAAAGAATGAGCTTATGGCTACTTAGACATAGAGGGACTCATAATCTTGCTAAGAACACATATGTACCCTTTAGCCATCAACAATACTTAAACAAATCCCAAAACTCACTCATTAAATCCATGGTTTGCTAAGGTATCTATAATCCTTTAGGCGGTATTCCTCAACATCAATCTACCTTAAATTAGCTTAGAAACTCATCCAAACTATCTTAACAATACTACAAAGGTTACAAACTCATAAGAACTCCTTATAAGACCCAATTTGCACATTTTAGGCTAAAATGGCTATAAAAATTCTGGGCAGAAACGCGTTGGTCGGCCTCTGAACACAGCTTCATATCTCACTCTCCCGATATCGTATGGCCGCAAACTTTATGTTTCCGGAAAGCTTGAAGAACGACCTAAAACTTTTATGTTCACCCTCAGAGCCAATAAGGTCCCTAAACTGACGTAAAATGCCCAGCAACTTACTGACTCAGAAAAACGTATAACAATGTACACCTTCACAGTTTTGGTCGTAACTCGGGCTATACATGTCGGATTGTCGAAATTCCAAAGCCTATAGTTAGCTAATGACTTGGACTACCATTTCCAGTAAAAATCTGGGCAAAACTCCCATTTCATAACCTCTGTAAAAATCAGACATCAAAACAGAAACTTCTTTGGCCTTTTAATTTAACATGCATGCTCTTCTTTGACCTCAACTTGCATCAATTCTTACCCAAACCTTAAATTAGCCCTTACTCATAGCTTTTCCAGAATTAAAGGCTCAAAGAATACTCAATTTAGTTCACAAAACTCACATGCAACTGTAGATTACCCAAACAAACACATCCAACACTTAAATTAGCCCATAAATCAACAATTCCACCCCAAATTCATATCATCCAAGAGTAGAAACTTAAATAACATATAACTCACTTCCAAACAGCCCCTAAATCATCAATTTAGCCATTAAAATCCACACGCAAGATAGAGTTTTCTTTACTCATCAAGAACTAACAAGAATTACCTCCACTCTTCACCAAATTAACATGCATCTCCTTACCAATTCGAACCCTAACTTAACCACAACTTAAATTCATACTTAATAAACATAAAGAAGATGAAAAACATCAAGAGAACATAAATTGGAAGCAGAATTAAAGATTATAAACAAAAGGATTGGGTTAGGGTTTGAGATTATACCACTTGAATTTGAGGTGAGAGATTGAACAAGTAAAGGGGGAAGAAGTGGTGGCCGGCGTGGGTGGTACATCGCCGTGACTCGCGGAAAACAGCAATGGCGAGCGGAGAGGGGTGGGATGGGAGGGAGAAGAGGGAGGAAGTGGGTGTGAGTGAGAGTTGGTTCAAAAATCTGATTTTGAAAATGAACTAAAACCCCCTTTAACCCCCTTAATATAAACCCTTCCCTAATTAAATTACCATCTAATTAACACTTAATTTAAACTATTGGTAAAAGAAATTAGCTTGGTAAAATAATTGGTAATCAACCCAAATAAATAAATAACATAAACCTTGAAAATATAATTTAGTATATAACTAAATAAAATTTCCTTGGAATAAAATTGGGTGGAAGACTAAAAATTAAAATCACATAAACTAAACTGATAAAACATACTAATAAAATAATTTGGGCCATAAAATGTACTTAGGAGGATCGAGTAGTATAAATCGTAAAAGAAACGGAATTAAGAATAATATAACCTTCCTCGGGTTAAGACGTAAAAATTGAGAATGATAAAATAAATTATAAAACTTATCGTAAAAGTATTCATAAACTCGTAATAATAATCATAACTTTAAATTCGAGATAACATAAAATCAACCCGTTTAACCATCGCTTTGCTCGAGACCTGTCGTGCATAAAAATAAATAATAATCATAATAACAGAAATAACCATATTAACGTAAAAGAAAGAAAATTTCTAACAGCGTAATTTAGATAAACACCGTGATTACGGCTTTAATTAATACGGGTTTAGGGCGGGTCGTTACAGGTGTTCTTGAGAGAGTTGGTGTTTTGAGTAGCTTGAGTGAAATCAATCCTTAACGGATCTGGGATTGATTGTTGCTTGTGTAGTCGCATCCTAGACGGAATTAGGATCGACTGTGTTTGAACACCAAAGTTCGAATTTGGTGTGTGTTAGTTTCCCAGAAATAAGAAGCGTCCTTGCAAGGCGCTTGGTTCATTGTAAAACCTAAGGACATTCATCCTAGGTTTATCTCATTCTGTTGGCAATAAAGGAAGTTATTCAGTTTATATATTCTGTCCTTTATTCACTCTATTTCTGCTTTGTGTGAAGGAAATTCTCAGTCTGTTTAGACTGAGAACCTAACGTCCTTGCTAAGTTGTGATTTGTGCAGAAAAAATCAGTAACCCTATTCACCCCCCCCCCCTCTAGGGTTCTTTCAATTGGTATCAGGGCTTGATCCACTGAAAATTCAGAGACTAATCGCTCTGTGGCAAAGATCATGGGAGATCACAACATGGGAGACTTAAGTCAAGGACGTTCATGGAACAGATCACCTTTACTGACAGGTGACAACTACAGAATTTGAAAACGCCAAATGGAGATCTTCTTGAGAAATCAAGATGAGGACATTTGGGATGTAGTCACCAAAGGAAATTATCCTACTCCCCAGACGACTGTTGCAGATGGAACAACAAGTGATAAACCAAGATCTGAGTATTCAACTGAAGAAAAAGAGCGAGCAAAGAAAAATACTCATGCACATTATCTTTTAATTTGCAGTCTTAACTCTAATGAATTTGAAAAAGTGTCTAATTTTGATACAGCTCAGCAGATATGGAACTACTTGGTCACAACCTATGAAGGAACAAACCAAGTAAAGAAGACCAAGGTCAACATACTAGTTCAAAAGTATGAAGGCTTCAAGATGGAAGAAAATGAGTCCATTGAGTCAATGTTCAAAAGATTCAGAGCAATCATCAACCATCTCAAGTCCCTCGGAAAATCCTATTCCAATGAAGAACAAGTGAACAAGGTCCTTCATTGTCTTCCTAGGCATAAGTGGGGACCAAAAGTAACAGCAATAGAAGAAGCCCAAGATCTAGAGACCTTGAAAATTGAAGAGCTGATTGGCAAACTTCTTGCACATGAGGTGCATATGCGAAGCGATCGGACCAAGGACATTGCCCTCAAAAGCACCAAGGAACCAGAAGAAGAATCAGAGGATGATGATGAAGAAACCATGGCCATGCTAGCTAAAGGTTTCAGACAACTATACAGAAAGAATCCCAGATTCCGTGGCTATCTGAGAGAATCATCCTCCAAACGACCTTCACCCAAAGGTAAAATTCAAACCAAGGACGATAATGAATATAAATGCTTCGCTTGTGGTGCAACAGATCACTTGGTTAGGGAATGTCCTCATGTGAAGAAAGTCAAGGAACAAAGCGATTTCAGAGGAAAAAGATTGAGCAGCAAAGCCATGGTTGCCACATGGAGTGAAAGTGAAGGCAGTGAAAGTGAAAGTGAGTCCGAGTATATCGCAAACCTTTGTCTCATGGCAAAGGACCTTACAGAAACACAAGCAGATGAAACAGAGGCGAATGACGATGATGAGGTATTTACAAATCTCTTTCTAAAATGTCCTTCACATAATTTGAAACCAAGATTGCTCAATCTGCTTGATTACATTGCAACCCTCACCGACAAAGTACAATATCTCACTAGAATTGCTGAAACAAACTCCAAAACCATAGAAACTCAATTGGAGATAATCAAAAACCTTACCTCTGATAATGTCAGCATGAGAAATGAAATGATACAGAACCGAAAAGAGCTGAATTCCATTCTGAATCAAGAAATAGACCAAATTCATTCTACCATAAATCCTGAGAAGAAAACATCTACAGATAAACCTGGTTCACCCAGAACCAAACCAAAAATCTTACCCCCTCATAAACCCACACCTATACCAAAACCAAGAACCAAAGCAAAGTGGGTTCCAAAGAAGCCAAACAACAAACCAGTTCCCCCAAACAAAGAAACCTTTCATAAACCTCTTGGTCCAAAGAAAGGTATAATGTCCTTCAGTGTAGGTATGTCTCAAGGCTCACAACGACCTCTGGTATTTGGACAGCGGATGCTCGAGACACATGACTGGAGATCCAACCAAATTCAGAGAACTCAAGGACATCAGAAGTGGGAAGGTAACGTTTGGATACAAAAGCCAAGGGAAGATCCTTGGAGTCGGCAAGGTCGGTAAGGATTCAGTCAACTGTATAAATGATGTATATTATGTAGAAGGTTTAGAGTATAATCTTTTAAGTATTTCTCAGTTTTGTGATAGAGGTTATAAAGTTTGGTTCAATAAGAACTCATGCGACGTAGAAAAAGAATCTCATGAAATAGTCCTTAAAGATCATCGGATGAACAATGTGTATGTTATTGACCTCAGTAATCATATGACAAAGGACCTTACCTGTCTTAGAGTTGCATCAGATGAAACCTGGTTATGGCATCGTAGATTGGGACATGTAAACATGAAAACCCTTCAAAAGCTAAAACGCCTAGGCTTGGTTAGAGGACTATCATCTCAAAATTTCATTCGTGACAAAGTATGTGATGCATGCACTAAAGGCAAACAGACCAGATCCTCCTTTAAACCCGTATCTCAAGTAACCACATCGAGATGTTTAGAACTGTTGCACATGGATCTTTGTGGACCAATTCCTTACAAAAGTCTAGGAGGTCGTTCATATATACTTGTCATTGTTGATAATTATTCTAGATTTACCTGGGTTTTATTTTTGAAGGATAAGACAGAGGCTTACCCAGAATTTGAGAAACTATACAGGCAACTCAAGGTCCTTACAGGACTCAGTTTGGTGTCTATAAGAACTGATCATGGCAAAGAGTTTGATAATCGAGATCAATTTGGAAAATTCTGTGATCAAGAAGGGGTTACACATAATTTCTCTGCCCCAAGGACACCACAACAGAATGGTGTGGTTGAACGAAAGAACCGCACACTAGAAAACATAGCCAGAACCATCATCTGTGAGAAGAATCTACCCCTTTTTCTTTGGGCTGAAATTATAAATGCTTCAAATTATATTCTCAGCAGATGTATCATAAGGTCCTTCATGAAGAAAACACCCTATGAGCTATTCAAGGGTAAAACACCAAATGTAGCTCACCTCAAGGCCATTGGATGCAAATTCTTTGTTCATAACAACGGCAAGAAGGCTTTAAGCAAATTTGAGCCAAGAAGTGAAGAAGGAATTTTGGTAGGATATTCATTATCTAGCAAAGCCTACAGAGTCTACATTAAAGCATCCAGAAAGGTGGAAGAAACCATTCATGTTGTCTTCGATGAAACTTTCACCACTCCATCATAAAGGTCCTCCATCAAATTCCAGATTCATCAAGATGATAATGACGAGGACTCTCCTCGTGTATTTCAGCAAGGTCCTTCTCAACAAAATGAAGAACCTCATCCAGATGCCAACTTACAATCAACTTCAGAACATGAGGAAAATGAAGCTCAAGGACCTTCGCATGATGTAGAACAAGGTCCTTCCTCAAATACAAAACAAGAATCTTCCTCCAATGAAGGACAAGGACCTTCATCGACAGAAACTCCTCAAATGGCTGATAATGTACAACAAAACACCGAGGAGTCATCAAGGACCTTCAGGTTCAAACCTGCTCATCCAGCCGATAATCTCCTTTCAGGACTGGAAACAGGTATTAGAACTCGATCCTCTCTTAGGAACTTTTGTGCCTTTCACGCATTTGTTTCTCAGATTGAACCTAAAGGACCTGAAGAAGCCCTAAAGGACAGCAACTGGATCCTAGCTATGCAAGAAGAATTGAATCAATTTGAGCACAACAAAGTATGGCAGCTTGTCTCAAGACCTGAACACCATCCAGTCATTGGTGTAAAATGGGTCTACCGCAATAAATTAGATGAACATGGCACTGTCACAAGAAACAAGGCAAGGCTAGTTGCCAAAGGATACAACCAAGAAGAAGGCATTGATTATGAAGAAACCTTCACACCTGTTGCAAGACTGGAGGCCATTCGGATACTCCTTGCCTACGCTGCATCAACTCACATGAAGCTTTATCAAATGGATGTCAAGAGTGCCTTCCTAAATGGATACCTAAAGGAAGAAGTCTATGTGGAACAACCTCCAGGATTTGAACAAAATCCAGACACTCATGTTTACAGACTTCAGAAGGCCCTTTACGGGCTGAAACAAGCTCCCAGAGCTTGGTATGAAAGACTAAGCTCATTCCTCTTAATAAATGGCTTCACAAGAGGAATCATAGATAAAACTCTCTTCATCAAACCCTCAGGTCAAGACTCTACTATAATTCAAGTTTATGTAGATGACATTATATTTGGTGCTACTAATGAATATCTAGTGAAGGAATTCTCTGATCTAATGAGCAAGAGTTTGAGATGAGTCTTGTGTGGGAACTAAGTTTCTTCCTTGGCTTACAAATCAAACAAAACAATGATGGCATCTTTCTCAACCAAAGTAAGTATGTCAAAGAGCTTCTGAAGAAATATGGATTAGAGAATGCTAAACATTGCAGCACCCCAATGTCCTCCACACTAAAACTTGATCAGGATCTACACGGTAAGGACGTTCCTGATAAGCGATGTCGGTATGATAGGATCTCTACTTTACTTAACTGCAAGTCGTCCAGATATAATGTTTAGTGTTTGCTTATGTGCCCGATTTCAAAGTGCACCCAAAGAATCTCACTTGATTGCTGTCAAAAGAATTTTGAGGTATCTCGCAGGCACCAAGGACCTTGGTCTATGGTATCCCAGGAACAATACACTGAACCTCATTGGATACACAGATGCTGACTTTGCTAGTTCCAGGACTAATAGGAAAAGCACCTCTGGAGGCTGCCAAATGCTTGGATTCTCCCTAATCTCCTGGCAGTCCAAGAAACAAAATGTCGTTGCTCTTTCTACTGCAGAAGCAGAATATATAGCAGCCGGTGCATGCTGTGCTCAAACACTATGGATCAAACAGCACATAAAGGACCTTGGGATTGACCTATCAAAAATCCCCATCAAGTGTGATAACAAGAGTGCTACTCAAATCACCAAGAATCCAGTTCAGCACTCCCGTACCAAACACATTGAAGTACGACATCATTTTATCAGAGATCACGTTGACAAAGGCAACATTACACTGGACTTTGTCCCCACTCATCAACAACTGGCAGATATCTTCACCAAGGCCCTTCCCACTGAGCAATTCATCAACAATCGAAGGGAACTTGGCATGCTGCAACCTGATGACCAGTTGAGGGGGAGCTAGCATCCCTCTATCCAGGGGGAGCAAAGGTCCTCTGCCACCAGGTATGTCTTACCTAAAGGCTCATCAAGGTCCTTGACATTGTTGTCACAGAACCACATTGCGCCTCACCTTTATCAATAAAAATCCTGGCAATGAAGTTACGCAACAGTTAATCAATAACTGCTTTGCTTAACTCAAAATTTTGATTTTCAAAATTTTCGAAATTTTTCATCTCTCTTCTTTCCCCCTTACGTCAGTTTCCTTCATTAAAACCACACGGTTATTAAAATATTTTTTTCTAATAACTTCCCCAAATCTTCCCAAATCATTTCCTTTTCCCACTTTCCAAAACTCATCCCATCATCATCAATCATCCCCCAACCGTCATCTTTACCTTCCCCAGTTAAATCTTCCAAAATCAACTCCTTCCCCATTTACCGTCCCCCCTCCTTCCTTATCCGAAAATTCAACCACCCTTCTCCTCTATTTAAACCCTCTTCTTTTTACTCTTCTCTCCCATCACCATCTTCCCAGTCTTCATCGTCCTCTACCCCACCATCTCCTTCCTTTACTCTTTTATTCTCTCTGTCCCTCCAAACATGAAGAAACGCCCAGCCCTAAAAAACACTGCCCCATCCCCTTCTGCAAGGGTCGCCAAACGACTTCGCTCTCGTAAGTCGTCCCCCAATCCTCCAGAATCCACTCAATCTCGCTCATCCTCATCCACCGCCCTTGCAATCCAACCTCAACCACAAGCCTTCCATGCAATCACCCACGAGCACCGCCTGCAAACTCTTGCTAACCGACAAATCTTATGCTGTGAAAATGTCGACGCCGATGCTCTTCTCACCATCTTCCCATCATTCTCTACACTGAAGGAACTCAGATGCTACACCTTCTTTGACTGTGAACCGGTAATTTATCCCTCTCTCATTCTTGAATTCTTTGCAAATCTCATTCCAGACTCAAAACGACCTTCTGTAAAATCCCTTGTTTCTGGGGTTGAAATTCTGCTGACCCCCACCCTCGTTGAACGTATCCTTCACCTCCAACCCAGTCCAACCAAACCACCTTTATCCATCGCGTCTGACCCCAAACAAGAACTCCGTAGACAATTCGCTCGCCCCACTGAGCAGAAGAACACTCAGTACACCAGCCTAACGGCTGAAGCCCGTTTCCTTTATTATACCCTGGTTCGTACCATCCTTCCCCGGGGTACAAACAAGGAAACCATAAATGAAGCCTGCGCCATTTTTATCCTGAACGTCCTCAACAATCGTCATCCTTACCTTGGCGAACTAGTTGTCCAACATTTCCTCAAAGCTACTGCCTCTCCTTCTGGCCCCCTCCCCTATGGGAACCTGCTTACAAAGATCTTTCGCCATTGTAATGTTCCCCTTGACAATGCTGAGATGTCCTCCTTCAATTTACCCAAAATTGGTCCTTCACTCCTCATCTCCCTCGGGTACCAAAGACCAAATGGCTCACGGCTTCATCTTGATGAGGTCAAATCGCAGAGCTTCCCACTGGCACGCTACAAAAGATGCCTCCAACACCCTTCAGACTCATCTCTCCAACATCAACTCTGCTATTGAGGTCCTTCACCAGGAGGTTCGTCAACTGCAACAGGAGGTAAAGGCCCTTTCTGAGGCACGTTCTACACTGATCGAGACAGTCTCTTTTTTGAAGAATGTTGCTCCAGCAGGCATACAGGCTCCCCCAAGCACACCCACTCCAAGTTCTCCAAATGTTGTTCTCGACTCTACTCCCACAGATCCCCAGTCCTAATTCCCTTTCTCTCTTCTGTTTTCTTCTGTCGCTATTTTGAACAATTTTTTTTTTTGCCAAGCATTCCTCCTGTTTCCTTTTTGCTTGAAAGTCAAAAAGGGGGAGATGAACTTTGCATAGTATGGTAGCCCTTCTTATGGCTTTGCATCAGGGACTGTACAAACAAACTAAAACTGTCTTTTGCTATATCCCTGTATGAATGATCTATTTGTGTTATATATGCTGTACATACTATGCTTGTATCTAGTTTTTGTCTTTCACTCAAATAGGGGGAGATTGAAGAACCCCTTTTGAGAATGGAGTAAAGGATGTTCACTCACCGCATGGCAAGGACGTCTTCGACAAACACCCTGAAGGACATTGACACTGCTCAGCAGGTTGTGAAGTGAAAGACAAATGACGACACTTAATCAGGGAAGTTGTTTCTTTTGGCAAGAATCTGTTTTTCCCTTATTATCGTCTAAACTAAACTAATGGATTTCATTCTCTATCTTGCAGATAAAATCAAGGAAGAAAATGGAAGGAGCTCTCAGAAGATCTCGCCGAAAAGAGGAAGGAAAATTGCAAATCAACTGAGAAAGGAAATCGGAGCAAAAAACAGAAGCTTTCTTCAACGGATACAAGATCAAGCACAGCGCTTTAAATAGACACACTCAAGACGAAAAAAAGCAACGATTCCACGGAAGAAATCGGGTGTTCAAAATAGAAATCGAGTTTTCTGTTTTGGTGTTCTTGAGAGAGTTGGTGTTTTGAGTAGCTTGAGTGAAATCAATCCTTAACAGATCTAGGATTGATTGTTGCTTGTGTAGTCGCATCCTAGACGGAATTAGGATCGACTGTGTTTGAACACCAAAGTTCGAATTTGGTGTGTGTTAGTTTCCCAGAAATAAGAAGCGTCCTTGCAAGGCGCTTGGTTCATTGTAAAACCTAAGGACATTCATCCTAGGTTTATCTCATTCTGTTGGCAATAAAGGAAGTTATTCAGTTTATATATTTTGTCCTTTATTCACTCTATTTCTGCTTTGTGTGAAGGAAATTCTTAGTCTGTTTAGACCGAGAACCTAACGTTCTTGCTAAGTTGTGATTTGTACAGAAAAAATCAGTAACCCTATTCACCCCCCCTCTAGGGTTCTTTCACCTTACATTCCTTATATCTTACCCATAATCCAAAACATAAGAGCCATCATGTATAGAAAAGTCAAATTAGCAATTTCACTTTTAAATTTTACAATTTAACAATTTAAAAATACTAACTGACCTGTGGTTCCACTGCCGAAAATTAGCTGGTGAAACTCAACCTACCCATTTGACCCGAATTTTTTTAAATTTCAACTGTATTAGAACTTGTGACTTTTCATTGTAATTTTTAACTATAATTATAATCACAATTTACTTATTTGTTATTTCTCTAATTTAAATTAAAATAATTATAATAATCTATTGTTACTAAAAAATAATTATATTTTATTATATATATTGTACAAAAAGTAGTATTTAGAGATCATTTTTTAAAAGAAAAAACGGAAAAAGTCGCAATGATCATAATTCATTGGATTGAGCTGAAACCGAAATACACTACCCTATATTTACCTAAGCCGAAAATACTCCTGACCCATATTTACTTGAACTCAATATACATCCTACCCAAATTCAGGCCGCCCGATTGAATTGTCCGGTCTATATGTTACAGTATGTAGCATGTATGTTCAATTCAGGCCCTGTTCTTTTCTGCGGTATTTTGCGGTGTGGTGTGGTGGGGTGTGGTGGAATTGTTGTGAGGTGTGGTGGAATTGTGGTAGGTTATTGATATGTGGGGTATGTGAGGAGAGAGAATGTAAAAAGTAGAGGAGAAAAGTGAAGAGAGAGAAGAGTGATGAGAGAGAAAAGTAATGATTTGTAGCAAACTGCGGTGAATTGTAATCATGATTCTTGCATCGCATGAAAAACAGAGCCTCAGTACATATCCAATATTTCAACTTTATATGTTAATTGTTGCGGTATGCATGTTGTTTCATTCAGCTAATTAAGTTGAATATGATGCATAATACTCAATATTATTCACGACTAAAACTAATTACGCTATGTTCTTTTATGCGGTTGGCAAACTGCAGTGCCACAGCCTATCGTAATTTGCCACAATCCACCATATTTTACCGCAAATCATTACTTTTCTCTCTCCTCATTTTTCTCTCTCCTCACTTTTCTCCTTTGCTTTTTACATTTTCTCTCCTCAGCTATCTCACATATCAATAACCTACCACAATTCCACCATACCCCACCACAATTCCACCACACCTCACCACACCATTTCACAAAATATGGCCTCAATCAAGCTCAAACACTAATTTAAACATAGATTTTCACACTAACACACGACTAATAAATCACTGGACAAATATTTTACGTACACTACACTAGCTAGCTACATCCTAACAACTTACGTCCTACGAAGAAGAACACTGCGACTGCGACTGAGACTGCGAAAACAGAGCATCCCAAATCTCAGTGAAAGCCCTAACAATGGCGTCGTGATGCCTGGCCGAATTAAGCTCCAGAAAGCACCTGAGCAGCTCCTCCAGCTCCTCCGCCTCGAACATCCTCTTCTCCACCACCATCTCCGCCATGGACCGCCGGAAATCCTCGTACGGATCCTCCGACCTCTTCACCACCGCGAAGCTCTCCCTCACCTTCCCCTCCACCGCCCTGCACGCCACCCTCCTCATGAACTCCGACAGCCTCGCCGGCTCCTCCGCGGCGGCGCTCGCGGCGGAGGAATTCTTTCTCTCTTCGAACTCGTCGGTGAAGAGGCCGCTGTCGGAGGAGGAGCTGACTCGGACGACCTTCCGGAAGCTTCTCCGCCTTCTGGAACCTTCTCGGCCGCGGAACCTCCTGGGGGGATGACGACGGCGGTGGGTCCCCAGCTGGAGGGGAGGGAAGAGGACGACGTCGTTTTCGTCCTCGGAAGCGGCGGAGGTGTAAATCTTGCGACGGGGAGGGGCAGAACGGTCATTTTCGGGGATTTTGGCGATGATGTGCCATTTGGGGTCTTTTCCCCATTTGAAGCGCGTGGAGGAGGATTGGGTGCGGCAGTCCTCAGGGAAGGAGTGTGGTCCGAGGAAGCTCCGGCGAGCGGTGAGGAAGGCGGAGGACACGTGGCGCTTGAGGAGGGTGGCGGAGGAGTGGTGGGGTTTGGGCGGAGGAGTGGTGGATTTGTGGGCGGAGGAGACGGCGGAGGAAGAATCCTTAGAGCGGCAGGATTGGAAGGTGGGGAGAACTGATCGGAAAACTCGAAACTTAATGAAACGTTTACCCATCACTGATATCTTTACTTGCTCTGTGTATTTTGCTTACTGTGTTTCACTACTGTCTGCCAAACAGGACGTTCAGAGGGGGTGGTGAATGAGGGGTTTATAAAGGGGAAGAAGAAGAGAGCAGTAGCTGTTGAGTGCTACATACGCTGCCTTTTTTAGCGGGTAAAAAATGGGTGCCCTTCTTGTCTCGGGTTCTCCCCCTCTGTTTTTCCCCTCTTTCTTACTTGGGGAGGGAATAATTGTAAGGATGATGGTATACGAGTATTTGACCAGATTTTTTTTTTAATTAATGATTTTTGGAGATAATACACTCAATTTTAGGGGTATTGGACAATAGTGCAGTGAATTTTTTCTTAAACTCTAATACACTGAACTTTAAGGGTATTGGACAATAATGCACTCAGACTAATTTAGTTGGTGGTTGACGCGGTGATTATCCTACTTTGACGTGCCATTTCTATTGTTCATTAGCCATCGGTTGATCAAACCATTCCTTTTGTTCTAAGTACAATCTTGACCAAATTACTCCATTTCTTAAAGTTTGTGCCAATAGTTTTAGATTGGTGAGTGGGATTCTAAGATGGTTCGATCCTTGTAAATGCAAATAATCATCATTATATCCTTATGAATTCATTCTCAATATGCTTTCAATTGAATCTGAAGCACTAATCATTCTGGTTGAGATTAAAAGCTAGTAGTTTACTCATTTAAGTAAAAAGAAAAAACTCACCCAAAAAAAGAGAAACATTAATTATAGACACAATTTCTCTGTCTATAAATGAAGAAATAAACGCTACTTATTACAAAGGAGAGACGAGAGAAAGGGGGGAGAGAGAAAGAGGAGGGGGTAGGGGATAAGAGTGAGCGATACACATGACGACATCCCTAATGCACACCATGGGAGATCAATCTCGATCTATGCCAGCAATTTATCAAAGGATTTGGAAAAATATGATCTAAAAGGAATTTTCGGAAGAGGTGCAGTGGTAGAAGACACTTATATTATGTGAAGGTAACGAAGATACATAACGTTTGGGTTTTTCATGTCAAGGGCGGGGAGGAGGGATGAATTGCATCAGGTGAATGGACCGAAAAATTTTAAACGGAAGAGGATTGAAGGTAGACTAGGCGAAGAGGAAATCTGAATGGGGAAACAAGAAAAGATGAAAGAGTAACGCCAACACGGGACCAGCGAATAGGAATCAAGTATGGATAAAGAAAAGAGGACAGGTTGAGGATAAAGACAAAATAGGCTTGAGACCTCAAGGAACCCTAGATAAAGAACTTATCGAATGGCTCAGCAGAAGTCTTGTTTGCACCAGCAATATCTTAAGAGAATTGGTGTATCTATCATCAGCAATCATACAAAATTTCAATCCAATCTTGAAGATCACATCATTGAGTAAGCTCGAGTTTATTATGACTATGCCAACTAAAAAACATGTTGAGGAAAATCTTAGGGACCCAAGAGAGCTACTAGAATGGTCCACCAATGTGCGAAAATAGTCGACATATGAAACCGTTGATTCAAGGAGAGATTATGTGGATATCTTTGAACCCCCCCCCCCCCCCAATAGATGGAATTGGAAAAACTTTACCAAGTGCTTACAACCATGGGGTCGGAAGGCTTATGTCCTTGGGGAAAATCATTAGATCCAGTTAACAGTTTGAGTCCATGAGATGCTTACTACTTGCAAAAGGTCCAACGAAGAATTGAGAGAGGAATGTTGTTGGACATCTAAAACTATTTGTAAAAGATTTTCATCAGGGAGGTTAACACACATTTCATATCACCCTATGCAAGCCAAAGGATGTTGAGTGAACTGACGGTGATAATGAGGAGAAGGATAATCCAAGTCATGGAAACAACACAAAGGTGAATTCTAGTGATGGAATTGAAAATATAGATGAAACTCCATGAAAGATCTGGAAGGGGGAATTAAAATTCAAAAATAGTACATGAATGGTCGTTCTTGGGATCGAGGAGATCAAATGACGACTATAAAAAGAATAGTTATCAAGCTAAGCAATGGCTTCATTGAGGAGGTTACAAGACTAGAAGAACAAATAGAAATATTGAAAGAAAAGTTGTTAGAGGCATTGGGAGTTAATGATTGGGAAGAGTTGGCGCATGAAAACGAGCTACAAGGGGAAGGGCAAGTATCATTAATGTGAGAGAAGCATAACAATATACAACCTCGAGATGAGTTGGTGGATATTCTTGTCCTCGAACAACATGATAGCAAAGGAACTGAAGATAAGGGCGTGCCAATAATAGATTATATATTGTTGGCGCAAAAAAAGAGAATAGTTAAGGAGTAAATGTAGGTGAATTCTTTGAAGATGAGTAACAAAGGTTGACCAGAAACCAAACTCCATAATCTGAGAGCTCTCAATCGGAGAATAGCTTGAATCAAGTTAGGAAGGTCTTGGCAGAGAATACAGTTAAATTCGGGCTTGATACTGGTTTTGTGAACATAATAACCTCTAGGAGTGATTAGTTCAATATTTTCAGGAGAAGTTTAGAAGTCAGAAAAAGAGATGAAGGAAGGACAACAACAAAGAGTAAGATTAGGATCATTGCCTAGAATGTCAGAGGAATAGGATTGGGTAAGAAAAAGAAAGCAATAAGGGCACTCATTAGGAAGGAGCAATTGCAAGTTATGAGGCTGGTTGAAACCAAGCATCAAAAATTCAATAAGTCGGGCGTTAGACAACAGTGGAGTCCTGAAGATGTACATTTTATTGACATTCCAACAAAAGGAAAAGTGGGAAAGGTCATTCTGTTATGGGCAAATGAAGATTTCAAATGTTAAAGTTCACGAAGTACGGGGGTGGGTGGGTGGTTGTTTAGTACAAGACGACTTAGATTGTGTTATACGCCTAATATATGGTGCTCAAAACATTAAGGGCAGAAGACACCAATGCCTAAATTTCTCATGTCGTGATACAATATATCGTCGTGTTGGTTAGGAAAAGCATACTCGATGAGGCTGCAATTTCTATAGCTTTTGTGGATGCCATGGAGAAAATATTGACCACTTATTTCTATAGTGCACATTCACTTGGCAGATTTGGGCGAGAATGATGCAAGACTTGGGGCATATCTATCTACAAAGAAATACTCTCAATGAGATATTTGAAGGTGGTTGCATGTAAAACATCGAAACAAATGCTGGGAGAAACTGTGGATTGCATCTAGCTTTGCAATTCTATGGTCAGTATGGAATCACCGCAATGCAGTAACTTTTGACAATCAGGTTACGAAACTAGAGTTGGTGTTGCAATTGATTAAGTGGAGAGCAATCACTTGGCCGGGCAAGCTCTTGGAATGATTTTCCATCTTACCCAATTGAGATTTTGGTAACCAATTTGCATAATATTCCAACTATTCTCAATTGAGTTGTTTTGCATCAGACATTGGTTGGCTGAGTGTTGAAAGTGATTTTGGCATTTGCTCAATTTGGTAGGATTGTATCTCATGTTGGTGTATGAGGTTGTTATAATTAGGGTTTGCTTTTCTGGGAGTGCTTTTGTGGTTGCAGCAAGTTGTATTCTTTTTCTAGGCTATTTGGCAACATATGTTGGGTTGATATATTGGGGGGCGAACTTTGTGATTGAGCTTGTATTGTATGGGATTATGCTTAAGAAATTTATTTTGGTTATCTATTTTGAGCTTGACAATTATTTTTTTTTAAAAAAAAAAGAACAAAGAAACAGAAATATATCCTCAAATCAAGAAGACATGAAATAGCTTGGGAGTCACTAGATAAAATCAAGGTGTTCACCTTGTGAAGATGTAAAAGAGAAGAATTAAAATACTCAAAGAGAGATACAAGAATCAATTATGTATATTGCTATTACAATGCCTGAACCTAGTCTCATAGCTAGTTAGTGTTAATATGGTCAGTTACAACTAGAGGTTAGGGATTGTTCTAAATAATCAAGAACTAACTAAAACAGTAAATAACATGTTGTCGTAATTAGCTAGAGAAAGATTAGAAGTTATAAACACTTGATCAACATGCCAAACGCCTCTTATTCTTCCTTCTTTCTTTCTTTCTTTCTTTCTTTCTTTTTTTTTTTGGCAAGGGCATTACACATACATACACATTATTCGACACTTGAAAGCACAAGATACATAATTGTTTCCATTAAGATTTGAGCTTGGTTGGAGAATGCAGAAAATGGAGCAACTAACAATCAACATTGACGTTGACTTTGTATATATATACTAAGCTCTGACTTTGACTCTATGTATATTAAAACTTTTGTGTAACGATGGTTGGTTATTAGCTGTTAATTGTTTGTATTGGCTGTTTACTATTGGTTGTTCAGAGTAGCTGTTGTATTAATTGTTTGGATTGACTATTTGGAAAAATTTATTAGGTAAAATTAGTTGTTTGTGAACAAAGTATTTGTTCAAATTTCATTTATATCTTGTGTCACCAATTTCAACAAAATATGTAGTAGTTATTTCCATGATAACATGTACATAATTTTTGACAAATTTTAGTTTAAATGGTAATTTCTACAAACAACCAATTCCAATAGGCTGCTCCTTTCAGCATATTAAAGATAACCCTATCGGACCCACTAAGTTAATAAGGCCTCATTCTTTTATGCGGTCGATTACGGTGCGATACCACACCGTACCGCAACACTTTAATTTCTACCACACTTCACCACACCACACTGCACCACAATCATTACCAATATATCTCTTCACTTTTCTCTCTCCTCACTTTTTTTTCCTACTTTTCACATTCTTTCTCCTCATCTATCACACTTACCATAATTTTCACCACAACTCACCACAATTCGTCACACATTTTCAAATTCCACCGCACCGCAACAAACCGTATAAAAGAACGTGCCCTAAGTAGACTGTTACTAAACAACCATTTAGGCCTTGTTCTTTTATACGGCTGGTTGCGGTATGGCGCGGTGGGGTGTGGTGGAATTGTGGTGGATTATTGGTAAGTTGTTGTGGGTTTTGTTTTTTATAATTGTAAATTATATTGGTAAATGTGAAAAAGTTGGTTGTTATAGGTTGTGATAAATTGTGGTGGATTGGTATGTTGTGGTGGGTTATGGTAAAGTGCGGTGTGTTGTGGCACCTTAGCCAACCAACCGTATAAAAGAACAGTCAGTCTGTTTGACTTGATTAATAATCCAATAAATCTTTTTTTTTCAATAAACCTTTCAATAAACTATTTACCAAATATCCAAATAACACATGTGCAAATGAAACTTGAGAGCACCATTTGCTTTATAACGAAACTAAAAATATGTAGGAAAGAGTTGGAATCTAGATAACTTGATAAGTATCCAATTAAGTAAATGATGATTGAGTTGACATAACAACTAAACCATTGACCCCCTAAGAGATCAGAAATTGCGTTGAACAGTTGAAAGCAGAGTGCTCGAGGTAAATAGGATCATAGCAAGTAACAACTAACATGTACGTTTTGGCTGGCTCTAGACAAATTATAAGAAATCCAGCCATTTTATTGTCTAGCATTTTGTATGGTTTTTTACCTTCATTCCAAAAAGGGAAATTACTACTTTCAATTTTGTTTTTCAATAATTTCTATTTTTTTCATTATGGGGGTTTTAAAAAATGGAAAATTATATTATAGTGGGATGTCACCAAATTAAAAAGCTAAGTGTCATGAACTTTTAGTGAATTTACAATGTTTCTCCAAAAAAAATTCGATTTTTATTTCTATTTTTTATGAATTATTCCTTAAAAAATAAAAAATCATAATAATTGCTAGGATTTTCAAAAAAATAATTGAAATTTTTTTTAGTAGCTACACTTCATAAACTTTTTGGGAGCATGAATGAAGAAAATTAGAAAAATTGGAGAATAATTGAAAAAAAATTAGAAAAATAGGGAGGTAGATTTGGTACAATTAGAATGCAATTTTGATTTTTTCTTTATAATTAGCGGTCATAGGACCCTTTATAAGCAAAGCTAAATTGAACCAATGGAATCAGAGAAGCAGCAATGGCCATTAACAGGCTACAAGAAGAGAAGCGACGACCATGAGACCTAGAACCAATACGGCAAGGAAAGCTATCCAACCAAAACTGCAATTTTGATTTCCTTATGACCACCAGAATACAAAAAAAAGGGACTACTAACATATAAAAGTTGAAAATAGGGACCACCAGAATCCACTAATCCTTCCAAATATAACACGATTATATTTCTAGGAAATTACTTTTTACAAAATATCTAATATAATAATGATGGTATTATTATATAATAAATTAATATAATTTGAATAAATTATTAATCAAAGTCTGTAAACTATAGCCTGCCAAATCAATTAATCAATAATTGTTTTTAAAAAAAATGAGTTGTTATTCAAATCTGATTATACATTTATACGTAATACATGAAAATGTTGAGCTAGAAAAAGAGGAGAAAAAGAGCCTTCAAGTATTGTCAAAATTAAAGGTAGCGATTAGCCTTTTTGAGATAATATAATAATCTATGTATAAAAGTTCCCAACAATGTTAAAATCAATCATTTGCCTTTGTATGTGTTCATGATGCTTCAACTTTGGTGCATAGGATGCTTCTTAACAACATTAATCAACTGGCCTGGCCCCATCTCTTAATTCAACTTGTTAATGTTTAATTTTGAGTGCGTTTGGTTAGTCAAAAATCTTGGAAAATAGTCAATTTTTTGGGTTGACTTATTTTTTCATGTTTGGATGTAGCCATATAGGTTGACTTTGAGGAAAATTTTATGATGGACCCGCTATTTCCTACATTTTCCTAGGAAAATTTCTATTAGGGGGGCTAAGTGAAAAATTCCCCGAGAAAATCTTTCCATTAAAAATTTTCCCCATAAACAATTTATCTAAAATTCCTAGCAAACACTCCCTTATAGAATTATTGGCTTGGATTTGCGTTGATCAGTATGAGATTTGTGTTTATTGAAATTAATCTATAATCATTATTTATTTATACTGTATTTTGTAATTTCTTAACTTTTGTATGTAAAAACAAATTATTACGCAAAGTGATATATTTCAGTTATATACTCCCTCTGTTTATTAATAAACATTTTTTAAAAGACTATAACGGTACCAAGAAAATGGTGATATTCCTCAAAAACAAAAAAGGAAAATGGTGATATTGACAAAAATACTCATACTGTAACTAAATAATTTTATTTGAAATGGTAATGGTTAAGAAAAAATTAATACTATATTAAAAAATTGTAAGCAAAAAGCACTAAAAAATGAAAAGAATATAAGGCTTCATTACAAAGATCATCAAAAATTAATTATTATCATGCAAGGACTTTTTTTAAAAATTATTTACTACGGAGTATATTGTAAGTGTTAAAAGGGATACAATTCTTTCTGGAATCATACCGTTTCGAGGATTTACTGAAATACTCCGAAAGGTACCACAATTTGTTTTATGTACAACAATATGTTCAACTACTTCGACAAGCCTGTGCGTGAGGTATTCGATATCCGATGTTCGTATAACAGTATCAACAACTCTTTTGAGGGCCCCGCTTCATGCATATACAATCTGCTCATCCTGTAACATGCATATACAATATACTTGTCCTGTATTTAATTGTTTTTCTTTATTCCTTGACTCTTCCTGAATCTAATTGTATTCCTCTGTTTTCTTGGTTAGTAGAATATGTTTACAAGGGGCCTTGTATTTGCAGGGAAAGGTGGTTACGTTAAGCCAATTTTGTGTCATTCATGTAACATGAAATGTTTATACACAACTCTTATGTTGATCTATGCCAACAAGTATTTGTCGAATCGATACATTTTGTATCTAGTTGAAACTTATGATTGCTAGTAATGTATTTCAAATTAACATGTATAATTGTAGGGTCAGCACATGCATAAGTTGACTAGACTAATACATATAAATTTCATAATAATATAGAGATAATAGGAGAATTTAGCATTAAAAATGCACTAAAGATATTATTAAATCTTAACTACTGCATGTTTGACTCTCGTCGTTTGGACTAATTTGGCAAGTGAGCATTTTGCAATGAAATTGACATTGCCGACAGTCACCGACACCAACAGTATACCGTTTGGGCATTGGACAATCAAGAGTACGTACAGAGGGTGGGTATGGAATCACTGAATTCACCATTGGTCTTTTTAAAAAAAAAATTACTGCAGTACTACCTTCGTCCCTAATTCATTATCAAAAAAACTACCTTTATAGGTTCAAAGTATTTTGAAACTTGTGTAAAAAAAATTATAGTTTGGCATATATGCCCTTACACCACATAGAAAATTAGGAAAAATAAAATAAAATATATTGTATACTAGTATTAATTAAGGGTAATATGAGTATTTTAATTATTGAAATTGTAAAATTGACAAATAAAAAAGGACTTTGACACTCATTCAGGGACGGAGGTAGTATTAATCATTATAACCTTTACGATATAACCATAAATTTGTGAGAGAAGTAAAATAAAATAAATATCCATAATAAAAATAGTTTACAGTATGTTTACCGTATAAAATTTGGATAAATTTAGATATAAACAATCTTTCTACATGTAAAAGCATCTAAAAAAATTTAACGGGCTCCAAACATATATTTTGAAACTGAAAATTAAGCAATGTAGTGTTAATGATAAAAGTGAAGCAATGTAGTATAATGAAAACTAAAAATGATCGATATTACACAAGTAGGTTATGAGTATCTTATCAAAAAATTGCTCAGAGGTATCCCACCAATATTTGGGGAAATTATTTTTCAATACCCCAACTTTTCAAAACTCATTTTGAGGTACTCTTAATTTTTGGGTTAATAATTATTAGGTGTTTTTCCGGTCATCAATATAGTTAAGTGATCGAAATACTCTTATTATTCCATTTTTGAAGAAATACCTTTGAAGAAGAAAAATAAGGGTATTTCGGTCATTTAATAAAAATTATGATCGAAAAAACCCCAAATAATTACTAACCAAAAAATTAAAGACCTCAAAATGAGCTTTGAAAATTTGGAATACCAAAAAATAGTGGGGCTTTGACAATAGTTGCGGAAAGCAAAGGGGACTCCATGCATAGCTTGGAGAACAGAGTTGTGGAGTTTGAATCTTATTGTTTAACACTAGCTAGTTCATCGTTATGTAGTGATAGAAGAATTTTGTTCTTTAATTTGCAATTTTTGTAGTTTTACTTGGCTTCATGTGAAATAGGATGAAAATCGTATGACTTATATTTGTAATCGACAGAAATCCATTCAACCCAAATATCGGAATTTGTCCCACCGAATTAAATCAATTTTGTCATCATTTTTTTTTGAATTTTAAATTCGGACTGTTCGGTCATGTTCGATTCTCAAATCGGGTCAAATACGGGTATGAGTTAAGAAATTTGAATTGTCCGAAATTTGTAAGAAATTCTAGTTTAGAAAAGTTCAGACACATGCGTGCAATGTCCAAATCCTGAAATTCAGACAAAATATTGAAATTGTGTCTAAATTTAGTGTAAATTCGCGTTTGGACATATTGGGACAAATTCAAAGACTTTGGATCCGTGTTCGAACATCAGTACATCACAAAGTGTGCAAATTCAGACAAGGTTCAGGTTTGGGGATTTAGGTCGAGTGTCCAAAGTTGGAATGACTCAAACTCAAATTTTTGTCGCCGTTAGCTTGTATTTGTAATATGTCCAAGGTCCTCTCAATAAATGAAGAGTATATAATATGCGCCTATTTACCAATCTGCGCTTGTTTAGCGGGCTTCTGTCATTCTCATTGGTTTATTAAGTGTTGTAAGATCCTCCTTCTCCTCCCTCCGCTTGGGAATCAGTATCGGGTACATGGAAGGTTCAGATTGAGAAAGAAAGGGTACGTAGAGGGGTCAGAAGTAGCGACGAGTTAATCAAAAGTGACAAGTAGGCATAAGGAAAGCAGGTAAGAAGAGCAAAGAAAAAGCCCTTTCTACCTTTTGATTCTTTTCATTCTTTTTATAAATTCTTTATGGTTGATAAGTTTTTTTCTCTCTATGTGAATGCGGTTCCATTCAAGTAGGCTATTACTCTGACCTATGTTCGTTAATCCCTAATCTGTGACGCATATGACTATTACTGTATAAAAGGAAGCATGGAAGTACTAAAAGGGATCGGATTTGATAAAATGAGGTTTGGATAAGTTATGATGTTTTTTTGGAAAAATTGTGTTTTTAGAGAAATGGTTTTTTGAGGAATTGTGTAAGATTTAGATTGGATTGAATTTGATTGGAAAAAGTTATCAATCCAAAGAACATGACCATACTTAGAAACTTGTCGAACAAGATTGAACTGTAACTATCTAATTACAATTTTTTTTTTTTGAGGATGTCTAATACCATTGTGCCAAATTAATAACAGAAAAAACACATCTTGCTCCATTCCAAAAAACTAAAAAACAACTAAAAAGAAAAGGCCAAAAAACAAAAAAATAAAAAATTAGAAAAAAACAGAACCTTAATTTTGATATGGGGTCCCTCTTTAATGACAGGGAACACCAAATGCAAATCTAATCCACCCCACCTTTCACACCTGACCCCATTAATTTCCCTCTTTTTTCACACTCCCCTCTCAAAAATCTGGCTTCCTTCAATCCATACTACTACCCCTACAATCAAAGCTTCAATCTTCACCAGATCATGCTTCAATTTCCCCAAATTAAACTCTAATTTAACTAGCAAAAAAGAAAACCATCCCAAATCTCCAAATTTCATAGCAGTAGTAATAACAATAATAAAACTAATCTGGTGATTAAGATAAGATGAAGGATGATGATGCTCATTCTCTACCAGTAACATCATCGAATCATCATACAAACTCATCAATAGCATCACCAGCAACCAAGAAAGATGTCTACGATGGCGGAGTGTTTGGGAAAGGCAGATACAAGTTCTGGGCATTGGCCGCGATTTTACTCCTCGCATTTTGGTCCATGTTCACCGGCACCGTCACTCTCCGGTGGTCCGCCGGCAATCTTAACCGGTTCTCCGACGACCTAGACGTCCCTCTCCGGGATGATCTGGATGTTCTGGTGGGTGCATTGCTCTTTCTTAAGTTTCGATTTTGTTGTGATTTCTGAATGTGGGTTTGTGTTAATTGTGTATTTTTATTCTGTAAATTGCGAGGTTTATTGTACATTTTGATATGTAAGTTTCGATCTTTGGTTGATTGATGAATGTGGGGTTGTGTTAATTGGGATTGTCTCTTGGTGGGTTGTGTTGATTGTGATTTCTTAATTTTGGAACGCTCAATGTATGTCTCATTTTTTACCGGGATTTGGAAGATCTGGATGTAGGCAATACTAGTTACTGTTTGAATTCATTTATGCAAGCTAAGAGACCTATTATTGAAGGGTTTTGTTGTGTTGATTATGTGAGTTTTGCGGGTTCTTAGGCGATTTGGCCCTGTTAGTATGTAGAAGTTGGGTAAGTAAGGTTGGGCAGATGTGAGTAGATTAGGATAGTTAGGAGCATGTAGAAGTAGGTAAAAGTAGGTCACGGGTTGTTTAGAGGTAGAAAATTTATGTTAGACTTAGGCAATTAATGTAGAAGTACGGAGAAGTAGGCAAAAAATATACCGTGATGATTTACCCTTACAAAGAACAAAACCGTAGGCAGCATAATCCAGCATTACTGTTGTTGGTATTTGCGCAAGCTGAGAGATCGATTCGAGGGTTTTGTCGTGTTGAGTGTGTGTGTTTTGTGGGTGGGTTTATTGCAGGAAATGGAGGAAAGAGAGAAAGTGGTAAAATATATGTGGGATGTTTACACAAACAGCAAAAGGATCAGATTGCCTAAGTTTTGGCAGCAAGCATTTGAAGCTGCATATGAGGATATGACCAGTGATGCATCCGGGGTTCGCGAAGCTGCCATTTCTGAGATTGCTAAGATGTCGATTCGTTCTATGGATCTTGATCCTCCTCCTATCCAACTAGCGGTCAGTACTATTACTTTTCAATTGTTTTGTTTGTGGACATTGCTTGTTAACTTGGTTCAGTTTGATGTAAAATTGTTGTGCTTTGTCCAGTTAATGAGATTGGATCATTTTTATATGCTCACATTGGAGTACGATTTGGTTTAATTTAACTTGGGTGGTTTGTGTTTAGTTGGATTCATGGAATTGGGTCCCAATCTTTAAAGTTTTGGCCTTTACTAAAAAGAATGTGTACCCTATATAAGAGTGTCTTGTTTTCATCTTTGCCAAAGATTTCAACTTTGAATCCTCTTTATTCATGTCATGTGGGTGTGCTTGGTTTCTTTGGTTGAGATTGTCAATCAATCAAGAATTCAAGATGTGTGTGTGGGTGGGGTCTCATGCTCAAAAGCTTTGCTATATCAAAATTCTTGTCCCATCAACTCATTGAGTGCCCTATACTATGAAATAAATTTGCCAAAAAAAACAAAATAGATTGGGTCTAAAACATATAGCATAGCTTGCTTTATCAAGCCCTATTTGTACCCAAAGAATAGAATAGCCATGTGAAGGGAGCTCCATGATGCCTCTTTCTTTCATATTCCTAGTGATATTTCAATTATCTGTTGTGTTGTCTTGAATCAGAGGACAATAGAAGACATAGGTTGCTACATATGGTTGATGTGCTCACTGGTTTTTGAAAGCTCACTGACATTATAAGCCATTCTTTTCTACACAGTGAAGTGAAGCTGATTGAGGGAGGGGAGGTATTAGCAATGGGTACTAATGACTCATGAGCTATGTTACTCGAACTCAGGTACGCGTGTCCATATCGGACATGGATACGGGTGTCGGACTCGGATATTTTAGAGAAATTTTATACATTTTCATTGTAATTTGAAGTGTTGAGTGTCGTCCCCTTGTCCAGGTATCAAGGGTCCGACACGGGTACGGTAGGGAAAATGAAGTCAGAGTAACATAGCTCATGAGCAATCTGTTGTGAATTAGATGGACAAATTATCATCTGGTCCAATATCCAGTTAGGTTAGAGTTTGCCTAGTGTTACTTGAGCTCCCAATTCCTTTTTTCCTAAATGGTTTGAAAATATTGGCTGAGATGGAAGAGAGCCCAAATTGTACTTACAGGGTATAAACCACTTATACGGACGTATATATAATTTGTTAATCTCTCTTAACCTCTGAAGTATCAACCCGTTACCGCCTCTGTACCTAGAAAAAGGAAACAGAAACACACACATGCACATACAAAACCAAAACCAATACTCTGAAATCCCGCTAGACAAGGTATAGAGAGGTTGGATGTAGTAGTCTTACTTCTAAATTGTGCAATTTAGAGAGATTGGTTCCGATTGACCCAAGGTTTAGAAATCATTTGTTGCCTACAACTCCATGGAAATGAAGCAGAGGATGTTTAATGTGATGTTTTACTTTATTCCATTACAATTTAAGTTGAAAAAAATAATCCTTTTCAACCATCTAGATTATGGACGGAACACAATGCTCATACCACAAAAAAAAAAGGAGAAAAAAGAATTAGTGCAGAATTCCCTTGTAATGTTGCCACATTAGTTGGGGTTCTTTGTGTCCGAAGTCTAGAATAAGTACAACATCTCTACCAAAAAATCTCTAATGTTGAATGCTTCCTTGTTTACAATAACAACCATAGTCTGACCCCAATGTGGTCCCACTCATGTGGGGTCTGAAGGGGTCCAGATGTAGGCAGCCTTTCCCCCATGTAAATAAATGCATGAAGAGGCCGATTCTGCCAGATCCTAGTGACAAAATCTTTTTGAAAAGAGGGTAGAAACCCAATTTAAAACGAAAGGAAAGGGTAACGTGGGAAGACGAGAGAGCTGGAAATAGAAGGAAATGCTTCCTTGTTTGTTAATGCCTATTTCCTCCATTACTTTCCTTGGAGAGGACTAATGCAAATGTGGTATCTTGGGAAATAGTTCCAGTTAATATAATACTCTAGAAGCTAGATTGGCCAGCGACTTTATCCCATTTTGTGGTTGATGAAATATATGATATGAGCTAAATTAGCCACTCAAACTTTTGATGTTGATGAGGTGCATTGATGATAAAGTGATGAATGCCTTGGTCACAGGGAGGCTCATTTCTTTATTTCATACTTAGTAGTTTGTGTCACAGATAGTCTAGACTAGACTTCAGCACTGCAGCTAGGAAAGGACTGAATTACAATAGGCACATGCTCAAATTAAGATTCTGACATAGAATTCTGTTACAACTTGCAACTGTCCTTCTAAGTCATATGATTTGATGCATTTACCGGGTCAAAGATTCCGACATTGAATTCCGGGTTATATGATGATTCACTGATCGAAATTAAGATTGAGATTCTGTTTGCTAATTAAGTCGGAGTTTGATCCCTTTTAAGTCCATAGAATTTTTCTTCATTGCCTGCCTTAATGGAGAACTTAATCTACATCATTAAGCCACTTGCTTATCCCACCATTGAGTTGGCTATTTCTGGGTTTATTGATTTGAGTTTTTCTGGGGGATGTGCATACATTGCTATTTATCCCATGGAACATTTCAGTGATGTAGGTTATAATAGTTTTCACCGTGTGTAAGAGAGGATTACATATATACATTATCGTAATTAACGGTGCGATTTGGTGAAATTAACTGTTGAAACTTTGGAGCCGGATGGAGAAATAGCTTTGATTGTTGACTTTATATCCTGCCTTGTATTTTTATGTATACCATTTATCCTCTCCTCTCTAGAACTAGAAATGACATAGTGTGTTAATCTACCATGGATTGGAAATGCTTACAAAGGTTGAGTGCCGTCTTTGATGCTTTGTTCCCTCGTATTTGGTACCTTATGTAAGTTAAGTTTATACATACTATCGTTCGCGATCCAACACAGATTATAAATCAATATGCATTGAATGATGGTCCATTCCCTGAAAAATGAGTTCCATTTCATATTATCCATCACTATGGGTACATGCGATCAAAGTCTAAAAGCTTTGTCTAGGAATTTCCCAACGTATACAATGGTCTATTGTATGAAATTACTATCATTAAATTTGTCGTGAGAACACTTTCATAAAACTGTAGTTTTGTAATTTATGATTTAGAATATTTATATTCAAACTTTGTGCCAACCAATTGTCAATAAACTTTTTGGCACCATTGGTTGAGTTCGGTCTTATAAGGATGTTTGAATGAAAGAAGCTTCTACTTATAGGCCTTATCCTCTCCTCTCTAGAACTAGAAATTAACCCTTTCTCTCATTCTTTTGGTTTTCGAAACGGTTTTCCAAATGGTTTTCGGTTTTTAAAAGTTTTTTTTTTACTTTTTTTGGGTCTACCGGAATCAACCTCTTCATGCATTCTCGTGTATGGGGGAAAGTTGTCTAAATCTAGATCCCCCATACCTCGCATTAGCGGGACTGCAATAGGGATTTCTTCTTGTTGTATTGTATTGAAATCCCTAAAAAAGAACTCAAAGCGATAGTGTAGGATGAAGTATTACATACAATGTTTATTCTCTTCCCTCCCTTGAACTATTTCTACTTGTGATATTTGTTGAAGCATTCATGAACTTTTGTTCATGGGGTAATTCTGCCTACATTAGGGTCCTCCATACCACGCTCAGACATGTCATATGGGAGGTTGTTGTTGTTGTATATTTGTCGAAATAAGGCTTTTTACATCTAGATCCCCTTAGACCCCATCTAAACGGGACTCATACAGAAAGGGGCCATCTTTCCTCAAAAACTGGTTGTGATATGGTGTGTAATCAACCATTGATTGGAAATGCCTACTATTATTAGTACCTTGTTTGTTGCTTTGTTTTGTGATATGCTGTGCCAATCAACCATTGGTTGGAAATGCCTACAAAGTCTGTCTAACCAAATACCTTGTTTGTACTTAGTTTATCTGTTTTCTGATATGGTGTGTCAATCTACCATTGCTTGGAAGTGCCTCCAAAGTCTCAGTAGTACTTTCTTTGTTGATTTGTTCTGCGATATGGTGTGTCAATCCCCCATTGCTCGGAAATGCCTACAACTAGCACATGCAAAATTTTGTCCGACCCGAATATGCTCTACCCGGAAAAAATCAGATCAAATTCATGGGTAACTCTTGTTTACCAAAATTTACCAAACATACCAAAAATTACTAAAGTTAAAAATAAAAAAAATTAATTTTGATATATTTAGCGATAATTTGCCAAAAGTTACCGAAATTTAGCAAAATTTAGCAAAATTTTAACTTTTACCCAACTATTTTTTCCCTATGAATTTGACACAGTCAGATTTTTCGTCCAAATTTGACATTGACCGAATATTCAGACGCAATATTTTTTTTATATATTGTCCGAACCCGATTTTGACCCTGATTTAGTTATGTCCAAATTGTTCGACTCGTAAAAAACTGGGTCCAGACATCAACTTATCGTCCAAATTATGACATTGACCCGAACCTGAATTTTCGACAATGCTACCTACAACTACACAGCCCAATCTAACTAGTACCTCGTTTTGTTGTTGCTTTGTATTTAAAGCAGCAGGGTTCACGAGAGCTGAGTCTGAAGCATGCAGAAATCAGGAAGACAGCAACTGCAATGGGGAACAGCTGAAAATTGACTGACACCATGATTGAACTTGTGTTGGTGTCAAAGTACGTTGTGTTGTTATAGACTTAAGTCACACTACAGGCAGGCTAGCTAGCTGATCATGGCTTGCTTTTACCACACGGACAAAAAAATCATGTATGTAGAGAGTTTAGATGTGTTTGGTTGATCGACCATCAGACTTAGAGAAATTTGATTATGACTTTCCTATATCTGATTTACTAGAATCTCAAGAAACCCAACAAGGGCAGATCTCAAATGTACACTTGGTGAAAGATTTTATGTGATAGATAGAGTGTTATTCAGAGGGACTTCAACGTTGTTGTTGATGTATTCATTGGCATGTCATGTACTACTTTTATTTATGGGATATGGACCATGAATTGTCTTCTAATAATCTAATGTATTAGTTGTTACCCCGTTCTTTTTTTGGTTGGTAAAGTGTGGTTACAGTTAAATTGTTAAAGTATGATTTGTATGATTAAGGCCCCGTTCTTTTATACGACAAGTTGCGGTGCAGTGGGGAAGAAATGTGGTAGATGTAGTGGGTTGGTAAAAGTTGTGGTGGGTTGGGGAAAGTTATAGTGGATTGTGGTGAGTTGGGAAAAGTTTTAATTTTTAATAAAAAGATAAATTAAAACTGAAAAAGTAGATTGTGGTGGGTTGTGGTCGATTGTAGTGTGTTGTGGTAGAATATGGAAAGTTGTGGTTTGGTGTAGAACCGCAACCAACCAGCCGCATAAAAGACGGGGCTTAAACATGGTTAAATTAATGAAGTGTGGATAGGGTGGATAAAAGTGGAAACATATTTACAACTTTTAATAACTTTTAATAAGTTATTGTGAATAAGACAACTTAAATCAGTTACATCACTTATTAAATGCATGAATCTTTGAACATATATTATATGTAAGATGAATAAAGTTGAGAATTATATGGTTGGTTTATGTTAGCCAACCACAGCCAAAAAAAAAAAAAGAACATGGTAGATGTTTCAACCTGTTCCATTGATTTGCTTATCTATTTATTTTTCTAAGTCTTGGAAAAACAGTCATTTTTAAGCAAAACCAGTTATTTAGGCCATGTTTTTTTTTGCGGTATTTTGCGGTATGGTATGGTGAGGTGTGGTGGAATTGTGGTAGGTTATTGGTATGCGGGTAGGTGAGGAGAGAGAATGTAAAAAGTAGAGGAGAAAAGTGAGGAGAGAGAAAAGTAATGATTTGTGGTAAAGTGTGGTGAGTTGTGGCAAACTGCGATATGCTGTGGTACCGCAGTTTGCCAACCGCAGAAAAGAATAGGGCTAGAAAGTAGATAGTGTTTTAGGTGATAAATAGAGTAGATAACTCTTTAAAATTAGCAGTTAGTTAATAGTTGTTTAGATGAGAATTTGAAGAAAGTGTATTTTGTAAATTTATTTGTGTTAGTTGATTATCGGTAATTGACATAAGAGAATATGAATATTTTTCAAGCATGAAATTTCTAAAAGGCACTTTTTGATAAAAGAAAATATAAAAAGTTACTCCAAACGTTAAATGCTAACTTTATTAATATTTCAAAAATGCTGGTTGAAACGTTAAATAAAACACTTACCCATTATTGATATTTGACTAATTAGTGTTTTGGCTTGGTTAAAATGATAAACACCACTTGGCTCCTCCAAGCACTTACCGCCGATCACGATTATCCTTTACTCTATATATAGTAAAAGCGTGAGTTGCGTTTTTTTTGTTTTGTTGCTTTACCTGTCTGCTTGCTTGCTTGTATAAGTAAAGGAAAGCGTGAGTTTGCGTTTTTTTTTGTTTTGCTGCTCTGCCGGTCTGCTTGCTTGCTTGTGTTCATACACAAATTACTATTTTATCATTGGATATAATAATTAATTAGCAATTTATCTTTAGCTTGTGTTCACACACGAATTGACTCTTTTGCTCTCAAGTACAATAACTAGGTAATATAGGTTGACTATATATGTGGTTAGGGTAGACATGGGTCATGTAGATTTTGATTTCGGGTAAATTTCACTCCAAAAACATGACTCGGGTGTATTCCAAATTCAAGTAAATACGGGTCAGATGTACATTGATAGTAAATTTTATTTTAGGGTAAATACGGGTCAGGTGTATTTTGGTTTCAGGTGAATTCTATTATAAAAATATGACCCGGGTGTATTTCGGGTTTAGTTGAATACGATCGGGTGTATTTCGAATTTAAGTAAGTATGGGATAAGCGATTCATAATCACTTGCAAAAGAATAACCAGTCTTCCAATTAACAGACGTTTGACAATTGTAGAATAGATGTACTATTGTTTCAAGTTATTACAAAATTTATATTATGTTTACTTTTACTCTAAATGACCAGCATAAGTAATCTTCCGGATGTATTTGTGAATATTTTCTTTTCTTAGTGAACCAAGAGCCACAAAATTATAAAGTACTTCCTTCGACCTAAATAATTTGTCTCTTATTTTTTATGGTCTTCGAAGCAAGACTTTTAACTATTAATTTTTTTTACGTTTTATCTTAACAAAGCTTGTAATATTATATTTAAGTAAAAATATTTTTCATTACAAATATGATAATAATAATCATGTAAAATAGCTTATCAATATACAATTTGAGAAATTAATGATCAAAATTTAAAAAATTTGACTAAATTATTTGAAACAGAGGGAATATCAACAATAGCCCCGTCCATTGGACGGGCCTTCTTACTAGTATTGAAAAACAAGGGATAGATTGTTTCACATAGATACTCCAAAAGTACGGAATAATTTGATATCATTCATCAAGAAGCCTCCTGAACGGTCAAGTTTGGGAATCTTTTGAACTTCTTGAAAATTTAGGCCATATTTTTTAGTTGGATTAAATCTAACTAATATAATCTTATTTAATTTAACTTAACATATCTTTATGTAACATAATTTAATTCAACTCCCTAAAAATACCCAAAACAAAAATAATTTTTTAATAAAAAAGAAATTTAAATAATATTATTTCAATCTCAAATCAATCCACTTTTTTCAATACATATAACCTTTTCATTTATTTTCCCTAAAATATTCAAATTTTATTAATAAAATATTTTCACCCAACAACTAACTTAACTAAAACATATCTTATCCTTTCATATCATATTCTATCATATTCTAACTTATCATAACTTAACTAACCTAACAAGAACCTCACCTGACAAAAGGACGGGCCTCAATTTACGGAAAGTATAGTGAAACACTTTGACAAAATGATGAGAGGTGAAAGAGTGGAAGTAGCTTCTTAATTACTCAGCTGTAGTTTTGATTCTTCAGCATGTTTATCTTAATTACTCATTGTATTTGGATTGATGTACTTCAACTTTTGGTTTTTATCCTTATAACAACCCAAAGAAAGATGATGAAATTAATGATTTGTTATTTGCCAATTGTGATAAATATTGGTCTTGGTTAATTTAGTTAGTAAAATAAAAAAATGTGGTAAAATGCTTAACTAATGATGATATGATATATGAGTTTTGCTACAAGATATGTTTCAATTGTTTCTGTTTGTCGCCAAACTAATATTTACTAAGATATATGACACTATTTATTTTATAGGTATGTTTAATTATCATTTTTGAAAAGCTTAACATTCATTGGCTAAAGAATATAGAATTATAGATGACACTCTTATTCAATCAAGCTGGTCCATTTGATATGTTTTACGTGTTTTTCTATTTAAAGGGTAATAATTTAGCTTTTATATATGCAAGTCAAACAAAACAATGATGACATCAACCATGTTTTGAAAGCGATCAGGGCCATCTAGATATAAAGTTCATGGAGAGACTAAATTATTGCGAACCCATAAAAGTTTCAAAAAATCACTTTGAAAACCAATTTAGGTACAAAAAAAACTTAGAAGGAAAACCTTTGAAAACCAATTTGAAATACCAAGAAACTTGCAAAAATATAGAGATATATATTTATGCTGTTGTGCACTCCATGTTGTTGAGGAAGAGTTAAATGTATATGTGCAACACTATCAAATAGAAGACGCAAATCAACAAATCAAAGGAAAGCATATTACCTTACCAATAAGTCAGTAACCTCATCCTACTACTACCTAAATGCTACTATGCTAGCTAGCCCTTCGAATTGCTCTATCTAATATCATGTCTTTCACCAACTCTAGGTGCTTCAGGTCTACTCTAATCACCTCTCTCATGTGACATCTTCATTTCTCCTACGAACATACCCAAATAATCTCAATCTAGTCTCTCTGACCTTATTCTCAATTGACGTCATCTTTAGTTTAGTTCAACAAACGTTATTCCTAATCTTATCCAACCAAATAATTATATTGTGTCATGTCATATTTTGGAACTCTTCTATAATCACTTGGATAATTTTTCAGAAAAGATAAAAACAAAACTCAAGAGTGTAAATTAGAGGCTGCTGGCCCATCAAGGCCCAAAAATCTATGGGCCATTTTTACTCAAGGCCCAAATCTAAGTATGGCCTATGGGCCATTTTGAAGTTGGTTTGCATTTCCGTTCTTGCAAAAGTATACACTTCTTTTTGGGTTATTGACCACCAAGAACAGCCCATGAGACAAATTGATAATGAAGGATGGAAAAGACTATGAAGTCCTAAATTGTAATAAAAAATGGGGTTTAGATCGCTGAGTTGGCAATGATATATTTTTTTTTTTTTTGTCTTTAGAGAGTTTTTTGCAAAGAAGAAGAAGAGAAAAAGAAGAAGAAGAAGAAGAAGGAAGAAGAAGAACAACTGAACTCTAAACCTATTAACATTAATAATGGACTAATTTTAAGGAACATTTTCTTCTTCTTAAATTCCATCATTCATGGTTGTGTTTTGCTCGTTATGAAGTACCTTGATGAATACATAAATAAATTAATAGTATGTCATCGACAATGTTGTTGAAACATAATGTAATTTGTGTAGTTAATTACATATAAAATCAATAAAGCACTAGTTCATAGTTAATGGAAGACTAAACACATGTAGTTATGTATGACACAATATCAAAACCTTCAATTCATAGAATAAAACACTTTAAAAGTCTTTAGTACATAATAACCCACGACAATGCACTAACTACATCCATGATTAGTAATATGTATTATCCATGAATACTATTATAGAAATCCATGACAATACCCTTGTGTAATTCTATAATAACACCCATGGATAACACATATTAGTATCTATGGCTACATTATGAATACATTAGAGTACTAAACATAAAACATATCATTTTGCGTCATTTTTTGCTAGGGTTGTATATCAAATTAAGAGATTTATCATGTCAAGGATCTAACCAATTATGAAGGAAAATGACACTTCGAGTTTATCATGAGATTTGCGAGTTAATTATGAACTTTAATTTAAAACACACAAACATAAAATTCATCACTTTGCGTCATTTTTTGCTGCTAATTGATCTGAATATCACTGCTAAATATTTATATAAAAAATAATATCACGTCACAATTATTTGTCATAATACTAGACATTTCATATTTTTTGTTGTTATTGTTATAAAACCTAGAAGCTAGTAAAATGCAAAATACACAGACAATAAT
This sequence comes from Portulaca oleracea, assembly GCA_029582165.1. Taxonomy (NCBI): domain Eukaryota; kingdom Viridiplantae; phylum Streptophyta; class Magnoliopsida; order Caryophyllales; family Portulacaceae; genus Portulaca; species Portulaca oleracea. The sequence continues at coordinate 40,037,304 of CM055872.1, read as the reverse complement.
CTCTATTTCTTTCAAAACTCTCAACAATTTACACAAGCCACTAACTAATCCAATCCTACCCACCAAAACACTCCTCTCCAGGCAAAGGCCCAGGAATGAACCCCTTATCCAGAAACTGCAACCCAAACACCACAACAATCCCCAGCACCACCAGGTACGACAGCCCCTCCACCGCACCCAACAGCCCGTAAGGCCCGGCGGGCAGACCCGACCCAGTCCTCGCCTTCGTGTAAACCGACCACCCCACGATCCCCGCCACCACAAGGTAGCTGACACCCTCCGCCGCCCCCAGCGACCCGCCCGGCCCGGGGGGCAGCCCGCACCCCGTCGTCTTCAGGGTGTACAGCGACCACCCGATCACCGGCGCCGCCACAAGGCCGCCGACGATGGCCACCTTTCCGGCGAGGCCCACGTCGCCGTCGCCGGCGGTTCCTCCGGCCATCGCCCTCGTTTTGTGGGCATTTTGTGGCGGGGTTCGGATGATGATTGTTCTGGGGTTAAGTGGGGTGATTAAGGAGGTGGTTAGTGGAGGGGAGAGTAACATTTTGTGGGTTTTGAAGATATTGAGTTAATGTTTTGAGATTCAGAGATTTGAAGGTGGAAGAGAGAGTGAGAGAGAGTGTGTGTGTGTGTGTGTGTGTTTGTTTGTGTGATGTCATAGGAAGAATTGGTGGCATTGTGGGCTAATCTGTGAGATCCACGAAAGTTGTGGTTATGGACGACGTGGGAAGCCTTATCCACACCGACTGAAAAAGAATGATGGAAAGGAATTTTCAATATTAGGGCATACCAAATTTATGGGTAACTTTAATCTATTAAAATTTATTAATTTTTATTAAATTTATCTGGATAAAAAATAGTTAAGTAAAAGTTAAATTTTGGTAATTTTTAGTAATTTTTGTAATTTTTGGTAAATTTTGGTAACTTTTACAAATTTACGCTATATCAAAATTAATTTTTTTTTGTTATTTGAACTTTCATAAATTTTTGTAAATTTAGTTGAAAACTGGTAAATTTTATTTACCTATGAATTTGACAGGGCCTGAAATTATAAATTTGTCAAAAAGTTACTAAAAGTTACCAAAAACTATTAAAAGTTATCAAAATTTAACTTTTATCCAACTATTTTTTACTAATGAATTTGATAGGCCCTAAAAGTGTTAATATTTCCCTCAAAATTTAAGAAAGGGAAATAGGATCCTAGTAAAGGAAATTCGGTTTAAATAATCTGAATTTTGAAGCGTGATGGACTGAGGTGATGTTCTTTGGTCAGGTTAGATTCATGTTAAGTTAGTTAGATTAGGAGAGGAAAGGAAAGGAAATGAAAAGAACTGATAAGAAAAGATAGGATTAGTTTCAATTAAATTAGTTATTGGATTGAAATATTTTATAAATAAAATTTAAATATTTTGGGGAAAATAAATGAAAAAGTTATAGATATTGAAAAAAAGTGGATTGATTTGATATTAAAATAATATTATTTGAATTTTTTTATTTAAATTTTGTTTTTGGTGTTTTTTAGAGAGTTAGGTTAGTTCAGGTTAAGTAAGGATAAGTCAAGTTAAGTTAGATTAGGTTGGTTAGGTCCAACTCAATTAAAGAACAAACTTTGAATAATCTGAACTTTAGAAATATCACTACATAATCTGAACTTTTACCATATTGAATTATAGTAGCATGTCAACATTAGTTATTTATCTAATATTCACTTTCTTTAAAAATATGCTCTCTATTTGTAATTGTTCCCCTTGTTTATTTAAATTCCGATGGGGTTTTAGGGTCAAAGTTTAGATTATTTTTAAGGAAAATGAGGATTTTGTAATAATTAATGTTGACATGCTACTCTAATTCAAAACTTAGCACCACACTTTCCTATAATTTTTAATGAATTTACAATGTTTATCCCAATTTTTTTTTATTTTTTGTTTTTTCACTTTTATTCCTTAAAAAAATCATGATAATTGCTTGGATTCTAAAAAGAAAAAATCATTTAAAAATACTTTTAGTAACTACACTTTATAACTTTTTCGGGTGCAGGAATGAAAAGAATAAAACAATATAGGACAGGAATGAAAAAAAATTTAAAAAAATATGGAGGTAGATTTCATACCACAAGAAATACAATTTTTATTTTTCTTTGGACCACTAGAATATAAAAACAAAGTAGGGACCAATGTCATACAAAAGCTGGAAGTAGGGGTTATTAGATAGGGCTGTTCATCGGTCCAGGACTGGACCAAAGACTGAACAAGGGGATTGGCCTGGACCAGACTTTTTTTTTATCCTGAACAAGACTAACCAAAAAGTATTCAGTCCAGGACTTGAACGACCGAATGGACTAAATTATGGGGAAGATATGCGATTAAATTTTGCCTAAACCAGTGAAGCGATTGATTGTGCGTGGTAGCCTGTTGGATGGCGGCCGACTAGGCGTGGACCACGTGGTGGCTGGTTGCGTAGGAGAAAACAACGGATCTGGGGAGTGGGGAGCACCGGTGAAACGGTTGAGTGCGGAGGGAGGGCAGTGGCTATGACGGCGCTAGCGGTGGTGCTTGGTGATGGTCGATGGTGGAGGTAGGAGGGTGGAGTGGGGACTGCGGAGCGTCGAGAGTTTGAGATTGATAAACTCAGAAACATTAATCAATAATGATGAAAAGTTGAAAATCATGGAAAAATAGTGGGTATGTAGTTTGGTCTTCGGTTCGGACCTCAGCCCTCTAATTCGGTCAGTCCCGGGGCCGAAGACCGAAACTCAATATTTCTTGAACCGACTGAACCAAACTATATTCGGTCCTTTCGGTACAGTCCTTTATTCGATCCGGATTGGATTATGAACAACCCTATTATTAGAATCCAATTTTCCTTTAAAAAAAGTGATGATATGAGTATGAGTCTTGTTGCAATACAATTTTTATGTATTTTATCCTTCACTAAATTGGTATTTCTTATGATTTTTGGCACTATTTGTTTAATAGTGAGTTTAATTATCGATTATAAAAAGCTTGAGATGCGTAGGTTGCGTCAATAAGAAAAAATGATACCCTAATTGAGTCAACGTTTTCCGTTAAACTTATTTTAAGTGTTTCTTTGAAATATAAAAAATAATGGATAAAAGTATAATTTCATGCATACGTGATATTATAATTATAAAATTTAATCATATCATATCATTTCATATAACATATAATGATCCTTACGTGCAATTTTATAGATAAAAAAAATATGCTACATCAATAGAGGAGGGCACAACCCAAGCTCAAGGAAAAACTACAATATAAAATCGAATATTCTCCTATATTTTCTCTTGTTTCTGGCGTAATTAATGATCCTTATTTACAACTCTCTTTTTATTTGTTGGCTAGTTTGATCGAGCCCCACACCTTGCCCTTTGTGATGAATATCGTTCCTCTCCCTCCAGATATGATAGACATATACTGAAATCAGCATACTTGAGGGCTCTCTAGGCTTTAGTATCATGGTTGTTTATGAGCCAGTCCACCCAATCTGTGATTGATTCATGACCAATAAATTGGGGGGTACCAAACCACATAACAATGTGCTATGCTATTCCCCGTGCGAAGCTGTAGTGTACAACCAGGTGTTCGATTGTTTCGTCCTCCCTCCCACAATGGATGCAAACTTTATCTTCTTCATTCCTCTAGTGGGAAGTACGAGCGCGCACTGAGAGCTTTTGGTGTAGCATAATCCATGTAACAAAACCATGGCATGGGGAGGTTATTGGGTTGTAGAGAATATCAGCTGGGATGGGGTTTCGTAGTGACATTCAAAAGCCACTGATAACCTTGGTTGATCGTGTAATCTCCACTTACTGAGCCTCCCTAGACCCACCTGTTCTCCGCTGCACTCCCCCACTTTAAGACATCCTTCACTTCGCATATATGGTTCCAATATGGGCATGTGTCATATGGGGGAGAGTAGTCCCACCAAGATTGGGTTTGATGTACTGGCCATGGATCTATTTTACCCAGAGAACATTCTTGTGGCTTTGAATATCCCACACCAACTAAACAATGTTTGCTTTATTCCAAGCTGCTAGATGTCTCAACCCAAGGCCCCCGTTGACCTTAGGACCTTAAGGAGACAGCCGGTATCCCAAGAAACCATAGGTACTCTCCTATGCTGAGTGTTAGAGCCCCATAAGAAGTTTCGACATAGTTTAACAATGTCTTTGATGACTTTCGGGGGGGGGGGATGATTATGATGCGCGCCCAGAAACCAACAATAACCATCAAGACTGAGTTGATAAGAGTGATTCTTCCCGCATAGGAGATGTTTCGTGCGACCGCATTTTGTTTTTTGTTGTAATCTTATCAGTAAGGAGTGCACAGTCATTTGTTGTCAGGTTGCTTGTCGAGATGGGCATCCCTAAGTATTAGAATTGGAATAACCCCATTGCAAACTCGATCTCATTTCAAAGTTGTGCCTGCGCATCAGAAACGCCACCAAACACCAGTTCAGGTTTTTGAGCGTTAGCTACAAGCCTTGTTACCTTGGAGAAGTGATTAAAGGCTTGCGTTTTCTATTGTATAGAGCTTCGATTGGCGAATGTGAATATTACAAGGTTGTTCGCAAACATGAGGCGTGTAAGCTTGAGATTCGTACACTTGAGATGGTAATTGAAGTCATTTTTCGTATGGTAACATATATATATATATATATATATATATATATATATATATATATATATATATATATATATTATCTATGAAAAAGTGATGGAGGATCTGTTCTTTTGCACACGATGTACAGAATCTAGGCACCCCTAAGTTCGAACAGGAGTGCCATTAGCGACGGCCCAACTAATAAGTTTTTGGCAAATTGGTTAATGGTTTCCAGGAGAAAAATAAAGAGATTTAAAAATCACTAAGATTAGTAATGTATTTTCAAAATTTGATTATTAGTAACTAATGCAAAGATGCCTAATGGATTATAGGTGGCTTGAGGAAAGTTGAAAGATGAAAGATGAATTAATGAGTAAAAGATAGAAAGACCATGTCAATGATACAACCTAATTAATTAATCCTAAAATTAAGAGGGACCGTTGACTAGAGGTACGAAAGAAAGAGGGAAAAGTGGAAGGAAGAGAGATAACAAGAAAGCCTTGTTTCTAGGACTGCTATTGTGGATTGGTAGGGCTTCTATCTATCATGGCATCGACTTTCCGATGCAACTTTTGCTTCTCTCCCGTTTGAACTAAAACTTTAACTCTTGGCCTTCTTCCACCAGGTATATGCTCCTTGTTCTGGATCTCTTTCATGCTAATCTATATGTAATGTTTATTTCAATTGTTAAATGTCACATGCAAAGTTGAAAAAAAGAGGCACAAACAAAACATAACATTTTATTTTTTTTTGAGACATGTTAACTTTATTTACATTGTTTGCATGAATTATAAGAAAGTAAAACAGATGGAAAAAAGAAGACACCATTTGTATCGAATGTCGATTATGAATGTTGAGTGCTACCATAGCACAATTAATGAGATATGTAGCATCTGGGTTGGATTGGATTGGAATAAATTATGGAGCTTTTGTCCAATTAGAGGGACTCAAGATTTTTTTTTTTGTGGGTTAAGCATAACCATTTGTTCTAACCTCTGATTCCCTGCTTCCTTCAAATATGTTGTGCATTCCTTACTGATGAGCATAAAAAGGACGATTACTTCCTCTAATGAAAAAAATCATAAAATGAGAAGTTGTAATTTTTTATTGAACCGAGGCTCTTATAAAAGAGAACATGAGGATCATGTAAGCAATTACTAACAAAAAGTATTATATGTTCATTGCTGCCAAAAAATTTTAACGAAAATTATTTAATTTGATAAGAAAGGAGGGAATATGCAAAATACAATCATAGAAGTTTAATTTGATAAAAAAACACTTTGTGATTCTTTATGTTTGACATTTTTGTTTAATTGAATGGGAATACAGGGCTCCTAAAGCAAAACAGAGAGCCAAAGGAGGGAGGCCAAGGGGCAAAGTTTTCCAACCACACAAACAATTGTTTGATGTGGAGGCATTGATAATTCCAAATATATTGGGGAGGTCTCTTATAATGGCGGCAAATTCAACGTCAAGTTCAAGTTCAAATTCAAGTTCAAACTCATATTCAACTTCCAAGGCTCCTGAACAATCACCGGTGTCGAACTTAAAGGAGGAAGCAAAATCGCCACCATCACCACCGCCATCAGAATCAAAATCACCACCACCTTCCTCTTCTTCTGATTCTAACTCGCAATCTCCATCCTCATCACCTCCCCCGCCGCCTCCCTCTTCGCCACCACCATCGCCACCACCCCCAAGTAATAACAATAACAACAATAAAAATAACAATAAATCTTCACCATCACCACCACCACCACCACCCAACTCACCTTCACCACCACCGCCTGATAATAGCTCCTCAAGTTCCTCACCATCGCCACCATTGCCACCACCTTCACCACCCTCTTCAGAACAATCGCCACCCCCTCCCCGTCCCACCGGAAATGACAATAATGGTGGCACTGAAAACACATCACCCCCTACAACAGAACAGAACCCGCCGCCCTTGCCGAAAAACAACGAAACCCCAAGTATGCCGGCACCACCCAACATTGTCCAATCGACAGTGGGACCCACCAGGACGAATCCATTTATACCGTCGGCGGGTCCCAATAATATCCAATCATCTTCCTCGTCGTCATCGGCAACCTCCTTGGTGAATCGAGGAAGAAGTGAAGGTTCTCCACCCGCTTCCTCGTCATTGATGTCATCCTCCTCAAAATCATCATCGCCATCCTCTTCGGTCGGGATTATAGCCGGGGCAACGGCTGTGTTCTCGTTGTTGCTTTTGCTGGCGATTGTCGTCATTTGCTTAAGAAAGAAGAAAAAGAAGAAGGTCATAGTCATGCCTCCTTTTGGTTGGGAAGGTGCCACCGGTCCACAAGGTAACCTTTTTGGACTATGATATGTGTCTTGAACCATGACACTTTTGAAATGTCTTGAATTGATTATCAATTTTCGTATTTAGAATAATATTTTTATTAATAATTATGCATATTTATCTATGATAAGTGTATAGCATTTGTCGGCTACATCAACAAAATTAAATGATGTCTTAATCATTCCAGCCATATTAGAGAATGCATATTTTATATTTATGAAAGAAGATAAATAGAAAAATAATTTTATACTATGTACGAGTGATAACAAATCCCTAAACAAATGAAACATGCCATTTTAGCAATCCAAATACACATGAATTGATGCAAAGCCTTGTTGGATGTAATGGTGTATGGTATTGAGAGGTGAAAGATAAATATTTGAGTAATAAGTGTAATTCAAAATTGTTAAAAATTGTCTTGATTCAAAATACTAATCATTTTCAAACCTTCTTTTTCGAAAAAAAGAAAAAGAAAATCGTTGAGGGTAAGATTGGTACCAACCTTTTCATCATAATGCTTAATTGTGACAATATATAATAAATCAAATTTGTTATTTTTAACTTATTGCAAGTGATTTGTTGTTGATTCCAATGGGCTGACTAGCATCAATAAGATTGGTGTTATAAATATTACTTAGAAACGTGACTGGATACCAATTAGTATTGGTTAATATGGATGTTTGTTGAATAGTTGTAACGCCCCAACCTTAATCACAAGATTAAGACTATACTTAGAATCCCAAACCTGTGATTAGCGCAGCGGAACACCTTAGGTCGAGGCATTACCGCCGTCTCCCAAAAGAGACAAGGCAACAACACCAAAGAGACTTCCAAAACCATAAGATAACTTACTAACTTAAAACTTTCACATATACATTTATACAACCCTTGGGTAAAGCATATAAACTTAAACAACCTTTAAAGAGGTCAAATACAATGCTTCTTCCTTAAGCATGGGTACTTCAAAACATGCGACTCCCAAGTCGATCAGGATACTTTAACCATGACTACCTTGCTTGCAACACGCGATTACTCCTGCTTGCCTTTGCCTTTACTTTGGGTACTCGGACCCCCTAAAACAAAACATTAAAAACATTGCGAAAAGTGAGTGGGAAAACACTCAGTAAGTAAACCTCCAACACGTCAAACCGTTCGAAAACGGTTTTAGTGCCGGCATTTAAATTCATTTTGAAAACGGGGAAGGGGTAATAAAACATCAACTTGAAATGACGTGAACATAAACTTATACATAAGTAAAAGTAACTTGAATTCATAAAGAAAGAACATGAACTTAGAAGTAAATACATAAACTTAAGAGTTTTGTTGGGTCCCCTTTAGATCGATGCAAAGCATCTCGCGCGCGCACGCCCAAACCGATCTGGAATTTGGATGGGTGATCATAGACAATGACATCGCCGTGTCTAGGACACTCTGATCAGGAGCATCTAAAACATAAAAGGCTAGCACTTCTCGTAACTAGCTAGAACATAGAACATAGAATCCATAAAATGGGATCGCTTAAAACCATGAACAACCATAAAAGCATAGATTAGCATAAATCGTAATCATAAAGGAGCAATAATCATAAAAGCATACTTAGCACAAACTGTAAACATTTAGCATAAACCATAAACATCTGTCATAAACCGTAAACATTTGTCATAAACCGCAAGCATTGATCATAAACCGTAAACATTTGTCACAAACCATAAACCTTTAACATAAACCGTAAACCTTTAACATAAATCATAAACTTTCAACATAAACCGTAAACCTTTAACATAAACCATAAACCTTTAACATAAATCATAAACTTTTAACATAGATCGTGAATCTTTAACATAAATCATAAACTTTTAACATAAATCGTGAATCTTTAACATAAATCATAAACATAAAACATAAATTATAAACATAAAACATAAACCGTAAATATTTGCATAAACCGTAACCATAAAACATAAATCGTGAACATAAAGCATAAATCGTAAATATAAAGCATAAATCGTAAACATAAAGGAGCGAAGAGTTGGACAATTCGCGTACCTTGGTTAGACGAAAGCTTTAGCGGCGAGCCTCGAGCTTGAGATGGCGTGGGCGACTTGGAGACTATAAGGAATTTGTAATAAGAGCGTAGTGAAATCGGTGAGGTTCGTGTAATCATACAAAATAGCATACAATACTTAAACTTGTCTCATAAAAGGTAAGAAAGGAAATAAAATTTCAGATTTTAGCAATTATTGTTTGGCGATAACTTGGGCTAGAAAACTCGGATTTTTGCAAACGAGTACTTTCCGGAATAGGGAAAATCATGACCGACAACTTTGTCAACTGGCCCAAATGCTAGAAATGAAAGGAAGGGCTCGAAAAATGGCCCGGACAGAAGCAGTGCATGAATAAATTATAAAACGGCTTAAAACTTAGAGTGGAACTCATGGTGAAAATTGAATAACAATAGAGAAGGTTCATGGCTTATGGGGCATTTCAACCATTGGCTTAAAGGAGCATAGAAATGGAGCACTTGAAGGTTCAATAAAAGAAACCATTCGATTAGTGAAAACATGAAGAACGTCGTAACGACGGAATTAAGGACAATATCATGTTTATGGATTTTTTTAGAAACGATTTTCGAATCGATGAACGGTAAATTAGATATGAAGAAAGGACGAGCTTATGGTTACTTAGACATAGAGGGACTCAAGTATAACCCTTATTCATCAACAATACTTGGATCTTAAAACTTCACCGAATTGGCCCATGAATTGCTAAATTACCTATGATCCTTTAGGAGATAATCCTCAACATCAACCCAACTTAAATTAGCTTAGAAAACTCATCCCAACTATCTTGACAACACCACAAAGGTTACAAATTCATAAGAACTCCATAAAAGACCCAATTTACAAATTTTAGGCTAAAAAGGCAATAAAAATTCTGGGCAGAAACTTGTTCCGGACAGCCCTGCTTCCCGGGCTCGTAACTCATACTCCCGACATCGGATGACTACGAATCATACCTTTCCGGAAAGCTTGCAACGTGGCCTAAAACTTTCATGTTCACCATAAAAACTAAAGAGGTCTCCAAAGGGACGAAAAACAGCCCTCAAAACACTGACTCAGAATTCGTATATAAAATTGTACCTTCACGGTTTTGGTCGTAACTCGGGCTATACATGTCGGAAATTGAAATTCCAAAGCCTATGGTTTGCTAGCACTTTAAGCTATCAAATGGAGTAGAAATTTGGGCAAAATCTCACTTTTATAATTCTGTAAATTTCAGAATTGAAAACAGTAGCTAAAACACTTAAAACTCATCTTTTAATTGGATTTTCCCACTCTTAATCATAATAGAACTTAATCAAACTTCAACAAACCTTAAACCACCATATTTCCAGAATATAAACCATGAAAAACTCTTCATCAAAGGTCTTAAAAATCACATGCATCTATGGATTAAACATAAACTTCACATAATAAACATGTTCTTGAACTCTTGCACAACAATCTCTCTAATTCACCCAAATTAAGCATGATAACTCTTAATTTATAATCTCACAACATAAACTCAGCCCTTAAACACTTAGAAACTCATAAGAAATCCACATGCATCACCATTAATTCATCATCCACCATGAATTCAACCATAAAACCTCACAAACACTTAGAAATATACATGCATACACTTAAAACTTAAACCCTAACTTAACCACAACTTAAATTCATGCTTAAAACTCATAAAAGAGATGAAAAACAACAATACTAACTCAAATTGAAATAGAATTTCAGATTAGAACTTGATAAAATCGAATTAGGGTTTAGGGAGATTACCACTTGGGGGAGAATTTGAGGAAGAAAACTAAAGAGGAGTGAGGAAGGAGGTGTCGGCCACCACCTGGGGGCGTCGGACCAGCCACTGGTCGCCGGAAAAATTGGCCGGAACAGCCTGGGGGACGGCTGGGCAGAGATGGCGTGGGAGAGGAGTGAGGGAGAGGGAGAGGGAGTGAGAGTGAATATAATCTGATTTGGTAAACAATGAACTAATGGTCTCATTCCCCTCTATAAATAAACCCTCACTTAATTAAATTACCACCCAATTAAAACATAACTATTAGTAAGAAAAATTAGCTAGGTAAGAGTAATTGGTAATCAATCCAAATAATTTAACAACATAAAACTTGATAATATAACTTAGTATATAACTCAATAAAATTTCCTTGGGAATAAAATTGAGTAGAATACCAAAAATTAAAATCATATAAACTAACTTGATAAAACATACTAATTAAATAATTTGGGGCCATAAAATGTACTTAGGAGGTTCGGGTAGCATAAATCGTAAAAGAACGGAATTAAAATTAATACAACCTTCCTCGGTTTTAGACGTAAAAATTTTAGAACATAAAATAAATCAAATAACTTATTGTAAAATACTCATAACCTCAACATAATATTCATAAGATAATAATACATAAAATTAACCCACGAACCATCGTCTTGCTCGAGACCTGTCACGCATAAACATACATATAAAGAAAAACGTAATAACCAGTATAACAGTAAACGTGTCATAAATAAGGAAATTTTTAATTAGCGTAATTCGGCTAATCATCGAACTTAGTGTCTTAATTAAAACGGGTTTAGGGTGGGTCGTTACAATAGTGTTTATAAAGGTTGGATATTTGTAACAAGTGTTGATGAAAAGTAGTTATCATAAGTTGAGAACCCTACTTAGAGACCCTAATGACTCGACGCTCAGTCGACGATTTTCCTCAGTTTGCATGAATCTATTTACGTGAAGCAAATGTCAAACTACAGATCGATATATATTGATAAAAAGTATTTTATTTTCTAAATATGTTGGACCCAAATCTTTAATTTTTTTTATTTTAAGTTTTACCACTTATTTATTAGGAAAAGGCAATCAATATTGGCAAATTCCACAAGGTCATTGTGTGAACATAACTCCTTCTCCAGGGCCAGGAGGTCCACCACCAATGGGAAGTAGTGAGGACAACAGTGGCCCACACTCAGGACCCCATGTGACTCCAAATACAAGTGTGTCCCCAAATGGGTTCGGACTAGGTTTTAACTCCCGAAGCACATTCACCTACGAGGAACTAGCCACAGCTACAAATGGGTTTGATGAGTCATACATGTTAGGTCAAGGTGGGTTTGGATATGTGCACAAGGGTATATTACCTGATGGGAAAGTCATTGCAGTAAAAAGCCTTAAGTCTGGAAGTGGCCAAGGAGAAAGAGAATTCCAAGCTGAAGTTGAAATCATTAGTCGTGTTCATCATCGCCATCTTGTGTCCTTGGTTGGTTATTGCATAGCACACGGACAAAGAATGTTGGTCTATGAGTTTCTCCCCAACAACACTTTAGAATACCACCTACATAGTATGTTTCCTCTTGCCTTGCACATACTCAGCTTACCTTCAATCTCTATTTGTTACATTAGTAATATTTAAATGTCCATATATACGTAAATTTGATAAGTATCTTCTCAACTTCTATCTACAGAAAAAGGTGATCCTGTCTTGGATTTTTCAAGTAGGCTTCGAATTGCTCTTGGGTCAGCTAAAGGGCTTGCTTACCTTCATGAAGATTGTAAGCTAATTTATGGGTTAACCCTTTGGTCTAGTATATGTGTTCACTACAATATTATGTTTCTTTATAATGTTATATGAATCATATATGGATTAGTTATATTTAAGTAGATATTGTGTCTATCCAGGCCATCCGAGAATTATCCATCGTGACATTAAAGCTTCTAATATCCTTCTGGATGAAAACTTTGAGGCTATGGTATGTATGTATATAACCTTTAATTATTAAAATTTAAAGTCATTCTTTTCTATCAGTACTACAAAAAATGTTCATGGGATTTGCATCATGTAGGTTGCTGATTTTGGATTAGCTAAGCTTACAACTGATACAAATACCCATGTATCAACTCGTGTTATGGGCACATTTGGGTAGGTGATCATGAAAAATGACCTATCTATTCAGCTTCATTTTATTTGTGAGTTGGAGAGGAAAACAATCTTCAATTCTTCATATATGTAACCTACTTGTGTATGTGTCCAAGAAAATATGTGAGGGGCTATTCACCAAGATAGTATGAGAATTGCTATATAAATACTTGTAAAGAAATAATATGAACTATTTGTGTAATGGAAACTCATAAATGAATACGAAAAAAATTGCAGGTACTTGGCTCCAGAATATGCTTCGAGCGGAAAGTTAACTGAAAAGTCGGATGTCTTTTCATTTGGTGTCATGCTACTAGAGCTTATAACAGGGCGTCGGCCGGTGGACCCTAACATGCAATACATGGAAGATAGCTTGGTTGATTGGGTAAATATTTAAAAATTCATTGTCATATTCATGCACTATTTGAAATATTAGAAAATGTAAGCTTGAATTCATGAAATATTCATTTCAGTCAAGGCCACTCCTTTCCAAGGCATTGGAAACATGTAAGTATGACGAATTAGTTGATCCAAGATTGGAAGGAAACTACAATCCTCAAGAAATGCAACGAATGGTCGCTTGTGCTGCTGCCTCTATTCGACACTCTGCTAGAAAACGACCTAAGATGAGTCAGGTATATGAACTTCATAGTCATTAGACCCTAATTTATACCTTGATCGATATAGTAAAATAAACAATGACGTTGAATATTATCTATTGTATTCACCACTTTGACAAAAACAATCACTAAAGATAAGTCAAGCATATGAATGCCACACATTTTGAGTCATTAAACCATAATCATTACTTGATCGCAATGGTAAATATAAGCAAGTTGTTGACTATCATTTGTTATGCTCATCACTTTGATAGAAAACAATAGGGTTATAATAATACCAACTTTGGGGGTATTGACCGATAATAATACTAACAATTTTGTTGGACACTAGTAGTACCAACTATTGACCTATTTTCTGAAATAGTACAAAACTGAGTTAGTAGGTTTTTGACTTCGGAGAAAGATGATTTTTCACCTAATTGTATGAGCCAGAGGTTGGGACAAGTTGAAAAAATGTTAATTACCACATTTTTTTTTGCTACTAAGCAACATTAACTAACTTAGCAAAATAATAATGTAAGAATAAAACTTTAATTGTTTTTAGCTAAGTTGGGCGCCAATGCTGCTTAATTAACAAAAATCACGGACAAATCAACATTTGTTCCACTTGCTTCGGCCTCCAGCTCAGACAATTAGGCGACACTTTATCTTTTGGTCGAGTCAAACACTTACTAACTCGGTGGTGTACTATTAGTGGAAAATAGGTCCATAGTTGGTATTGCTAGTGTCCAACAAAATTGTTGGTATTATTATCGGTCAATACCCTCAAAGTTAGTATTATTGTTATCCAATAATCCAAAAACGATATAAGAAATTCATCACCTCTTTTTGATTCATTAACCCCTAATCTAAAAGTTGAATGTATAGTAAAAATAAGCAAAGTTGTCAAATATGACCCATTATATTCATCACTTTCCTAAAATGAGACTATATAGACCGGCCAAGTACATGAACTTTATCACCTTTGTGAGTCGCCAACTCCTGTTTAAAGTTTCATCATATAGTAAAAAAAAGCAAGGTTATCAAAATATGTTATATTAGTGCACTCTTCGATAATACCCTTTTGTTTAATGCTTGTGCATTAGCTTGCAATACATATCATGACCAGTGATAAATTACAGATTGTTCGAGTACTTGAAGGAGATGTATCACTAGAAGACCTTAATGAAGGAACAAAGACGGCACAAAGCTCAGCATATACCTCATCGGATGAGTATGATACTCGCGCGTATAGTGCGGACCTAAAGAAATTTAGACAAATAGCATTTGCAACACAAGATTTTACGAGCACTGAATATGGAGGTTCGACTAGTGATTACGGCTTGAACCCTTCCGCGTCTAGCTCTAGCAATAATTCCGGGGAGATGAAATTGTAGAACGTACAATTAAAGTTCAATTCGCCATGTTTTTAACCACATTGAGGTTGAATTATCACATTGTAGAAGTTTATGTGAATCAGTGTATTCTCTTATTTTGCTTGTGAGTTGTTTAGGGATGGGTTGATGGTAAACTAATTGCACTTGATAGTTGGGTAAGTTTGTAAAAGAGATGGGTGTACATGTACCAATATTTCTTCTTCTTCAAAAGCTGGGGTTAAATGGTTTGAATTATGTGGCTTTAACTAAATACCTTTCATGTGTTTATTGCCTTAGTTTAAATGGTCACTTTGGTTACAAACAAATTCTTAAGTTAAGCCATCTTATTTAAAAATAGGGTTATTGGACAACAATAATACGAACTTTAGGGGTATTGGCCGATAATAATACCAACAATTTTGTTGGAAACTAGTGTTACCAACTATGGGTCTATTTACCAGCAGTAGTACGCTACGAAGTTGATAGGTGTTTAACACGATGAAGAGATGACTTGTCGCCTAATCGTGCGAGCTTGAAGTTGGAGCAAGTGGAAAAAATGTCGACCGCCAATTTTTTTTGCCATCTAAGTAGCATTGATCAATTTATCCAAAAAACAATCAAATTGTTGTTTTTACATTATTGTATAGCAAAGTTTGTTAATGTTGCTTAATTGGAAAAAAAAGTGACCATTTATGTTTTTTAAACTTACTCTGGTCTCTAGCTCAGACAATTAAACGATACATAATCTTTCTGCGTAGTATGAAACCTACTAGTTCGGTCGTGTACTATTACTGGAAAATAGGTCCATAGTTGGTACCGCTAGTGTCCAACAAAATTGTTTGTATTATTATCGGCCAATACCCCCAAAGTTACTATTATTTTTGTCCAATAATCCTTAAAAATATGATGATACAAATTGTTTTATTATAATTGGTAAATTACGCTCATCCATAAAAAGAAAAGGATGAACTTGAAAATTTAGGTTGTTCTTAACTCTTAGTACACTTAAGTTCAATAATTAATTGCGAGCTTATTCTAATTGACAATTATTATACGAGTTTATGAAAGCCCTATGTAAATCACTACAAGAAAACAAGCTACCTACACCCGACTTCAATGCCCTATAAATTATCAATGGGATCGACTGATAAAAGAAAGTCTATCGTACGATAATCTATTAGTCACAAGAAAACAATCTATTGGACCGAACTAGACCGGACTGGACTGAACCAAAGACCGAACAAGGGACTGGTTTGGATCGAGGACTGGACCGAACCTTTTTCAGTAAAGGACTGGACCGACTGAAAAATTTCAGTCCAGGACTGGACCGACCGAATGGACTGAATTAAGGGGTTGATCTACTAGCAAATTTCGTGTGAACAACTAAACCTGTGCAAATAGATCAACAAACTAATACTTTTTTTTTTTAGGAAAGCAGCCAAAAGCCATAGATTAATTTCTTTGAAGATTTCCTACACTGGCCACCATGGTGGTGACTTCAGCAAGGTTATCTCCCAACCAAAACTTATTACATCTTGACGACACTGCCAAGCTAGCAAGAGTATGTGCTGCTCCATTGCACTCTCGATTTACAAACTGGAAACAAAAAGATATAAATAAGGAACCTAGGGACAAACAATCTTGAATAATCCTTGTTGCTCCTGGACTCAGGCCTGTCTTTCCTTGCATTCCTCTTATCACCTGCAGACTATCGGTTTCAACAACCACCTTCCTACATCCCAACTGATGGGCCAGCTTCAGCCCCATCCTCATAGCCCCGGCTTCCATAGCGTCAATGCTCCATGCTACTTCCTTGAACTCAATGCACGCCCCCACCACTTCTCCAGTGTGATCACGGATTATCGCACCCCACTCGCCGTCGCCCTCCCTTCTCCGCGACGCATCACAGTTGATTTTATACCAACCATGGTCTGGCTTTCTCCATTCTTTTTCTCGGTCTGGTTGCGCATTAAGTGGTCCCTTAATGGATGATGCAGTGAGATAGGCGTTGTGTAAATCTACTGCCCTATTTCCAACCTCTATCGGAGTTGTTTGAACCTGTTCAAAAATTCTCTTGTTTCGAGATTTCCAAATTGCCCAAAAGACATTCATGAACAGGCCTCGTTCTACCTTATTCATCTCCTGCATTCTCTCCATCATCCATTGTCCCACATCCACTATATTTCTCTGTATCAACTCGTATCTGAATGCACTTGCTTTCCAGACTTGCCTCGCCCAACTGAAATCAAGGAAGAGATGGTCATTGTGTTCCTTACATACAATATAGACTTCATATATGAATAGAACCCTCCTATATTATACTCCTAACTGATAAAGATACCCAATAGATATATGATTGATATATGGACATTCACAAATATATTATTTCATAACAAAAAATATTAAAAATTATCAAAATTTAATTTTGACCAAATTATTTTTTATCATAAATTTGACACACACTTATATTTCCAAAAATAAATTGCAAACATGCTCCAAAATAGTAGATATAGGCCACAGGCTTTTCCCCCAAACCCTAAGCACCAAGTCATTGCTCTATAGAGCCATTCATTTCAAACTGTCCAAATAAAAACAGTACCATCATCAAAAAGGCAAAAATCTAGGGGTAAAACAGTAAAATCACTCATCGATTTCCCGCCCACATCGCATGGGCGCATCGTTTAATTAATGATTTTCCCGTGTTTTAATTAAAACTTGCCTTGTTCAGTGTTCCACTTTCTCCCACTCCTTTTCTGCTGCTTCTTTTCTGTGTCTCTCCATTTTCTCCTCTCTCTCTCCGCATCAACCTCAAGAACAGGCGCCGGAATTCAAAAAGTTCGTACGAATTCCGCTTCTGAGGTGTGTTAATCGTCTCTATTTCGTGTTCAAATTGCTGCATTTTGTGTTTTTTTGGTCAGATTGTTGGCAATGTGTGAACAGTAAACCCTACCTTTGAATTTTGTTGCTGGTTGCGAGTGTTTTTTCTGCGATTGTGTTGTGTTAGTTTTTCGTCATTATGAGGTTTTGTTGCTTGTTTATAAGAAGATTCAGCATTTTGACTGATTGTACTTTTTTTTTTGGATTTTTTCCGCGTTTTTTCGGTGTACGCGCGGCAGAAAAATTAGGGTTTGAAAATGGCGGAGGAAAATGGGACGAAGGTCGATCCGTCAGTTGATTCTCCGACTTCTGTGCTCGAAGAAGAGGTGTAATTTCTCTCTTTCTCTCTGTATTGTTGTTACTGCTGCTGCTGTTATAGTACACCTCGCTTAAAGCTTTCATGTCTGAACTTATGGTGCCTCATTTACGGCTATTACTTTGGAAGCTTGTGCTTTTGATTGTTCTTATTTGAAACATGAGTTTTCTGTCTTATGCAGGATGTTGTGAAAGATGAAGTTGAGGTGAAATCAGAAAAAGAAGTTCTTGTGAATGGTAAAAATGACGGTTCAACTCTTTTATCGAAAGAGATTGTAGAAGAAGAGGTATGTTTGCGTTGTGATGCTGTGTCTTTATTGTTTTGGTATGCATTGGTGAATGGTTTCATATTTGAATGGGGGTTTCTCATTCTTGCCAGGATGCTGTTAAGGGTGAGGTTGAAGCAAACTTCGAGGATGATTTGCTTGTTGATGCGAAAAATGGTGATGCAGCACTTATATCGAAAGAGATGGCAGAAGAGGAAGAGCAGTTGCTTGAAGCTAGGATTAAGGAAGAAGATGCTGAAAAAGATAAATTACCTGAAGATGCTGCCAATTTGAATGAACTTCAGTTTTCTAAGTTAGATGAACTCCTAACTCAAACGCAACTGTATTCAGAATTTTTGCTGGAGAAAATGGATGACATTACAATGGTACGAGGAAGTGAGGAACACTTGTGCTGATATTAGGTGAATAAATTTTCTGTTTGAGCATGCCTGTTTGCTGAATTATAGATTTGTTTGTGATGGCAGAATGGAGTAGAGGAAAAACAAGAGGAACCTGTAGAGGAGAAGAAGAAAGGAAGGGGTAGGAAAAGAAAAGCTGCACAATACAATGATGTAAGTTGCCTGTAGTTTGTACCCATTTTAGGTGCGTTTATGTTTTCTGTGAAATGTGATAAACTCCTGTGTTATGTGTGGCTTTTGTGCAATCGAGTTTGATCTGCTATTTACAGTTGCCTTGCTCATAGTTGTGCTTAAGTATTTTATCTGCATTGCATTGTTCAACTGTCTCATTCCTTTTGGTCATTGGTGTTTGAATTCTCGTTTAAAATCTTGTTGGTTGTTGATATATGCTGTTGTTGTGTTGTAGTGAATTGATCATATCAGGTGTCTTTGCATCTTGGGTTGTAGCCTGTAGGAAGCCACTGTTTGATAATGATCTTTATGGGTTGACTATGGGTTGATTTCAATGTAGTGACATGATTTGTTGTTATATGCCTCTAAATAGTTGTATGTTCTTGCAGAGGAAAGCGAAAAGGGCAGTTGCAGCCATGTTGAATAGATCTCAGCAGGGAACATCTGCTGAAGATGCAGAGCTAACTGAGGAAGAGAGGGTTGCAAAAGAGCAGTCTGAACTCATACCCCTCTTGACTGGTGGAAAGTTAAAACCTTACCAGATCAAAGGAGTTAAGTGGCTTATTTCTTTATGGCAAAATGGTCTCAATGGAATTCTTGCTGACCAAATGGGTCTTGGAAAGACAATTCAAACTATTGGGTTTCTGGCACATTTAAAAGGGAAGGGTTTGGATGGACCATACATGGTGATTGCTCCCCTTTCTACTCTCTCAAATTGGGTGAACGAGTTTTCTAGGTAAGTGGTAACAGAACTTTTAGTGCTTTGGTCTCATCTAGTCATCCTGAATATTCTTGACATGACAGCTGTTGATATTTCAGGTTTGTTCCATCAGTGAAAGCTGTAATTTACCATGGAGACAAGAAAGAAAGGAATGAGATTCGGCAAAAATACATGCCTAAAACGATCGGGCCAAAGTTCCCAATAATTATTACTTCTTATGAGGTTGCTATGAATGATGCCAGGAAAGTTTTGAGGCATTACAAATGGAAATATGTTGTTGTTGATGAGGTAAACTCTGAGTGTGACCTGGCTGCTCATATTGACCTTATTTGTTTGATATCTTTATGCTCCAAAATCTGGAGTTTGATATTCTTTTTATGTTCTGTTTTGATAGGGCCATCGTCTGAAAAATGCAAATTGCAAATTGCTAAGAGAGTTGAAGCTTTTACCCATCGAGAACAAGCTTTTGTTGACTGGGACACCATTGCAAAATAACTTGGCAGAGCTGTGGTCCTTGTTGAACTTCATTTTGCCAGACATATTCTCCTCTCATCAGGAATTTGAGTCTTGGTCTGTTGCTCATTCTTTTTTTTTTTTTGTTTCCATCTTCAACCCCCCCCCCCCAAAACCAATAGTTTTCTAAACTTCAACTGTTTTGTCTCCTTGCTGCTGTTACCTTAAGCATGTTATTATTATAAGTTTCCTTGATCATTTGTCCTTTGATCCTTATCTGCGGTTTCTCAAATCTGTGACACTTCCTAAAAGCTTTATCTTATCTTGAAGGCTTAAAACTGACCTGTAAGCTGTCATTGCCCTGGGAATAACTGGCTATAGATGTTAGACTTAGAAATATGCTTGTAGCTTCTTTGGCTTAGAATTTGCCCATCTGCATCCTGTATGCCCATGTTCTGGTCCTGGTGTGATCATCACTGGATAATACTGTACTGTTTACATCTATAGTGAGCCCTTCACCATACTATTAAGGTGTAATATATCTAATAAACAAAGATATTCAATCTATCTTATTTTATCATCTTGCTGTTGTATTCTGGCTAGCGTAGCGACTCCCAGTATGCATCTGTCATTTTATTCTGACCTTTTCATGTGATGATTGGTTGTTGCTAGTGTGTCGCTGTGCTGAGCACTTTTATTAATGCATTATGTTACCTTATAAGGAGTGTGGTGATATTGCTGCTGGCTTGATCAATTAATTATGGTACTACATTATTTACAGGTTTGATCTCTCCGGAAAGTGTAGTAATGAAGATATGAAAGAGGAAATGGAGGAGAAAAAGAGGGTTCAAGTATGTATCTAAGCAATGTTGTCAAATATATGTGGGGAAATGTAATATGCTTTGTTTTTTTACTTCTACTGTGTCCTTTGTGTGTAGGTGGTGGCCAAGCTCCATAATATACTGCGTCCATTCCTGCTTCGAAGAATGAAGTCAGATGTTGAACAAATGCTGCCGCGCAAAAAGGAGATTATATTGTATGCTACTATGACAGAGCATCAAAGGAACTTTCAGGAGCACCTGATTAATAGAACTTTGGAAACGCATTTACTGGAAACTGTTACTCTTGGTGGTAAGTATTTCCTTTCCTTTCTTTTGATTATCTTCTATCTTTTGTTGATTTAACTAGAATTCATGGATTGTCGGCTCAAATTTTAAGCAGACTTGAAGGTTGATGTGTTTTTGCCTTTACTACTGAGTGTTGCAAGGAGTGTAATCTCATTGCTCAACTTTATGTTGTCTTTTGGATAATCTGTGGGTGGAATTTCTGAGATTCACCCTAAAGTTATTGGGTTATTGGTTTAGGTGTGGGGAACAGAAACAGCTGGTATATGGTTGGTCATTTGGCTCCATCAGTTATTGATGGTATGACTATTAGGAAACAGCCCAGATCCAGATGAAGTCAAATGTGAGTTAGTTGATGGATGATGGTATATCAGCTTTTGAGTTGTGCCGTTTGGGCGCAAACAGTGGTTCTGTTTGTGACCCTTTGTGTCTGCATGGAGTTTCAATGAGTGATTGATGCTCTGCTTTATTTATCTTTATCAATCCTTCACTTGATTTCCTCCACCTCCCTCCTACTTGGCCTATTATATTTTCCTCCCACTTTCCTTTCAAGTTTTGAAGGACAATATTGTTGGCAATATCAATCAATACTCTCCATGATGTTTTCCACATAACTGTCATTCTTCTAATTTTCTTCAAGTCAAATGAAGGAAAGTAAGTTATTTTATTTATTTTTTCTCTCCATATGATTTTCATGAGATCCAAATAGAGCCTCAGGCTGTGTTTGATGCGTGGAGAGTGAAGAAATGGAAATAAAAATTTTATCTTTCATTACTAATCTAGCTCAAAAAGTCCTTCCTTTCCTACCAATTTTTCACTGTATTTTCTAAGAATGAAATAGAGCCTTTATGTCTCATGTTATTAACTTTGTCCCTGTTTCTAAGTGCACCTACCAGTTTGACTTAACATCATTCCATTGTCATGTGTTGATTTTATTTTAACTGCTTTGTTCATGAAATTCAGGTCCAGAATTACGTGGAATGAGAGGGAAACTTAACAACTTGATGATCCAACTTCGCAAAAACTGCAATCATCCTGATCTCTTGGAGTCTGCTTTTGATGGATCTTGTGAGTGGCATAATGGTCAAAATGTGAACACAGATTTTATACATTTTTGTTAATTGTTAGATTCTAATGGTTTTTATCTGGCAGATTTCTATCCTCCTGTAGAACAGATAGTTGCACAATGTGGCAAATTTCGCTTGCTAGATAAGTTGTTGACTGAACTATTAGCTCGGAAGCATAAAGTAAGCTTTGCATGCCATATTGTGTTGATTCTACTTATGAAGTGATGCAGTAAGCTTACTCCTAATTTTTGCTGTGGATAAATGGTTTTGTCAGGTTCTGATATTCTCACAGTGGACCAAAATTCTGGACATAATGCATTATTACTTCAGTGAGAAAGGATTCGAAGTATGCAGAATTGACGGCAGTGTCAAGCTCGATGATAGGAAGAGACAGGTTGGTGCTTTTCTGTCAGGCTAAGGATCACAGGCGTTGTCCTTGCACTTAGCTAGTTGCGGTATAGAATTTCAACAAAAGATATTGCGACATAGATACTCTTGCTGAACAGAATTTTACCTGTGTCAACAGATAAAAGAGTTCAATGATGAAAATAGCGAGTACAGAATATTTCTGCTCAGCACGAGGGCTGGTGGTTTGGGAATTAACCTTACTTCTGCTGACACTTGTATTCTGTATGATAGTGACTGGGTAAGGCCTTTGCTCCATCGTTAGG
Source organism: Portulaca oleracea (assembly GCA_029582165.1). Taxonomy (NCBI): domain Eukaryota; kingdom Viridiplantae; phylum Streptophyta; class Magnoliopsida; order Caryophyllales; family Portulacaceae; genus Portulaca; species Portulaca oleracea. The sequence goes on along the minus strand of CM055872.1, from coordinate 40,014,326 downwards.
ATTTTGAGGGTTCTCTGGTATTGTGATTTGGTTCTCATTTGTTTTGCAATGTATATCTAAACTGATCATATTGTTATGTATTTGTTGTCAGAACCCTCAAATGGATCTGCAGGCAATGGATCGTTGTCACAGGATTGGCCAAACAAAGCCTGTTCATGTCTATAGGCTTGCCACTGCACTGTCTATTGAGGTGCTTTTCTGCAGTTTCTATGCAACTTTATTTAGTTCTTTTGTTTCTTATGGGAGCTTAAGGATTGTATGTTGGCAGGGTCGTATTCTGAAAAGGGCTTTCAGTAAACTCAAGCTTGAACATGTGGTCATTGGCAAGGGGCAATTCAAGCAAGAAAGGCTGAAGAATAACGACATGGAGGTATCTGGTTGACATTATTTTTCTGTCCTTTTGAATATTTGCACTTCTGAATGTGCTCTGTATTAACAATTTTTGACAGTCACAACATATTACTCATCAGTCAATCATTGTAGTTTAGTCCGGCATTATATGTTTCCCCAGTTTCATGAGGCATTTTTCCTTGTGGACTTTAGGGAGCGTTTTTCTTTTATTTCGGACTTCCAAGAGGCCTTCCATGAGTTCCAACATTAGCTTAGTCCCTTGAGACTTGTCTGATTCCTTATTCTTCTTGGATGGTATCGTGTTTTGATAGTCTTCCGTGCCAAAATGTATGATTTCAGGATGAAGATCTGCTTGCACTGCTCCGTGAGGAGGAAGACGCTGAAGATAAGATGGTGCAGACCGACATCAGTGATGAGGATTTGAACAGAGTGCTGGATCGTAGCGATTTGATAAACTCTCCAAATCAGGACAAAGAATCCACTACCGAGAACCCGCCTTTGTTTCCACTCAAAGGGCCTGGCTGGGAGGTGGTCATTCCTAGTGCCTCAGGGAGTGTTTTGTCTACCCTCAACAGTTGAGATAAATTAGGGGCGTGTTTGGATGGATGCGGGACTCTCTCTCCCTCCTCTCTACAGCGCATTTTGGTTCTTGGCTGTAGACCTACTACTTATCAGCAGCAATTTCTGGGAGTTTTTGTGATTGGGTCTAGTTCACATCTTGTCCTGCTGCCACATTCAAAGGGGAGATTGTATTTTGTCAAATGCTCCTTTCATTTTGGTGTAAGGCTTTTACATGCCAGTGAGAAAGGAAACTGCTTTTGTAAATGACACTTACCCAAGGACACATAGTTGTGGTCCTTGTGGATGAGAGTTCCCTTGCTCCATTGCTTCTTTATATTAGATGGATTTGTTCATGAAAAATGATCTGTTTTAGTTGCTTATCGCATCACACGATAGATGACATTGCATATGTGAAAGGATCATCATGAACGTTCTGGTCTGGATCTTAGCTTATGGATTGTCTTCGTGAATAGGGTGTGAATAAGGTGTCATCGGTTCAACCCTAAACCCTACCAGAGGGATGAAGAATTTGAAATCTGTTATTCCAGATCTGAGACAATAGGCCCAGGAAAGGAGAGAAACAAAAGTGAAAGAATGAGAAATGAATTAGATTCGAGAATAATCTTACCAGATAGAATGTGTTCTTAGGCTCCGTTCTTTTATACAGAGCGCCCGGGAGTGGTGCGGTGTAGTAATAGTGCAGTGCAGTGCAGTGGAATTTGAAAAAGTAGGGTGACGTATGGTAGGTTGCGGTGAGTTGTGGTGGTAGGTGGGGTAGGTGAGGAGAGAATGTAAAAAGTAGAGGAGAAAAATGAGAAGAGAGAAAAGTAAGAAGATATTTTAGTAATTATCGTGGTAAAGTGTGGTGAAGTGTGATAGAATATTGAGTAGTGCGGTGTGGTGCGGTACTATACCGCAAGCTACCGCATAAAAGGATGAGGCCTTACTTGATGAGGGTGGCTATGACTTCTCAAACAGGGACAAAAAAAGAGTCAGAGAGAGGGGAGGGAGTAGAGAAGTGGAAGAAGCCCGATCCAGTGATGGCTAGTGTTGCGCCCTTGCGGTATAGAGATATAAATGAGTTTTACGAATCTAAGTGTGTAACCTCTAGGGTAAAGTTTGGATTTTGTTCTCCACATAATGTTCAAAACTTCATGCACCCGTCATTCTAGTTGGAGACTTTAGCTAAGTGGAGTTTCAATCACAAAAAAAGGGGGGAGCACAATGCCAAGCGGTATGGCGCAATTTCATAATTGGATCCAAGATGAAGGTTGGCTCAACATAGAGGCCATAGGAGCAAAGTACACGTGGTCCAACAACAGACATCAAGATGGGCTAGTAATGGAGACTCTTGATAGGGGATATATGAATCAGTTATAAATAGAGAGATTTCCGGAAGCATTCATTTTGAACTTGCCGATCCTATATTCGAACCATGAGCAAATTATTCTACACACTGAGGCAACTGGTTCCTCGAAGAGCAAAAGGAACTATAGGATCGAGATTTGGGTTTTAAATCACCTGGAGCTGAAAGAAGCAGTTGCCACAAATTGGGCGAGCCATTCGCTAAGCGGAGTGCCTCTATTCAAGGTAGTAAGGAAGCTCAAAGCTATCGGGGAAACTTGCAAACAATGGACTTTGGAGTGGAAAAGCAAGAGACAACTGGTTTGTGAGCAATCAATGGAGGATATGAAATTAAAGCAAGTAGAGTTAGAAGAACACGGGCTCCTCCACTCAAGCCTTGGAGCATATGTCGCAGCCAAGGACGCTTGCAAAGAGGCGCTAAAAGCTACTGAAGATTATTGGAAACAATGAGCAAAACTGATGTGGTTAGTTGATGGAGATCGCAATTCCAAGTTCTTCAGACACTACAAGAACCAGAAATCTCGCACGCAGATTAAAGGACTGCGCTCCACGACGGGTGACTGGATCCAGTTGGAGGAGGAAATCAGGGTTGAAGCGGTGCACTACTTCCAAGACATCTTCCGCGCAAGCCAAGGGACAGGACCGATACAGAACAGGTATATTGATAAGATCCTTCAACATTATCACAAAACCCTTTCGATGGTGGACCTGGCCATTCTAAACGCACCCTTGTCTGGGAAGGAGGTAAAGGATGTGGTCTTTCAGATGGATGGGAATAAAGCGCCAGGTCCGAATGGAATCCCAACAAGTTTCTTCCAAAAATATTGGGATATCATCGGGCTGGAGGTTTCAGAGGCGATCATGGAAATGCTCAATAGGGGCACGTTTCTGAAAGAAATCAACCTGTCTTTTATCACCCTCATTCCCAAAAAAGAGGGGCCACAGACAATGGGGGATTTTAGACCCATCAGTCTCAATGTCCTCTACAAGATTTTTACAAAATGCTTGGTGAACAGACTATGATCGATCCTCCAGAGGCTCATTGACCCATGTCAGAATACTTTTCTACAAGGTTGCTTATCACGGATAGCTATCTCATGGCACATGAAATCCTGAGTTTCTTAAAAGGGAAGAAACATGGCAAGAAACTTGCAGCGATTAAGGTGGATATGAACAAAGCGTACGAAAGGGTCAGGTGTGATTTTTTTGGAAAGAGTCATTCGGAAACTCGGTTTCCTGAGTAACTGAGTTGGTTTAATCATGAGATGTGTCACTAGTGTTCAATATGCAGTACTGGTAAATGGCTCACCGTCTCCAACTTTCCAACCTGAGGCCGGACTACGGCAATGAGACCTACCATCACCATACCTTTTCATTCTTTGTTTGGATGTGCTTGCGGAAAACCTCGAGCACGAACAGGAAATGGGAGGTATTAAAGGGATTCGCGTAGCTAGAGGGGGTCCGAAAGTTACATATCTATTCTTTGCAGTTGACGCACTATTCTTCACAAAGTTGCAAGCAGAGTCGTGCCTTACCCTCAAGAATTGCATCGACAAATTTTGTGACGCATCTGGCCAAGTAGTCAGCACAGGGAAATCACAACTCATGGTCTCTCAAATGCGGGAGAGAATGACAAAGAAGGTTTGTGTCTCATCTTTGGGTACAAACAGGTTGAAAGTTTCAAGAAATACCTGGGAGCCCCACCGTTGATATCCAAGAACAAGATCGCGCAATTGGGGTTTATGTACGACGCAGTCGCCAAACAGCTGCAAATGTGGAAAGCGTTACTTCTTGTCCCGAGTGGTAGAGTAGTCCGCATCAACGTGATTTTATCACTTTAAACCAACATATCCTGTCCGTCTATAAGATTCCTGTCACCCTAGCGAGAAAAATGATAGTCAAGTTGTAAACTTCTTCTGGTAGAACAACAAAGGCAAAGATTCCAAGCATTGGACCAACAAGGAGATCCTTTTTTCACTAAAAGGAGCGGGGAGATTGGGCATTAGGAAAGTGGAGTGGTTGAATGACGCGCTGCTAGTTAAGCAAGCGTGGAGATTGGCCCAAAACCCCTCGTTGTTGCTAAGCCAGATCTATAAGGCCAGATTCAATGGTTTGGGGGGCAAGCAAGTAGGGTACCTATAGTGTCAAGGGTGGTTATGTTGTCAGCTGGGAGAAGGCGTGGCAAGATGACCACGTGGTGGGAGGGATTGGAAGAAAGATAAGAGAGGCGAAAGCAGATCAATCTTTTTGAAAGAGGTTGTGGGCGCTTGATACGCCGCCAAAATGGAAGACCAATGTCTGGAAAATCTACCACAATGCTTCCCCGACGGCTAATAAATGGGAACATTGGGAGCGAGACCAGGATTCTACTTGCACTATCTGTGCATAGGGGAAGGAGTCAGTTCATCATATATTTAGGACATGCTCCTTTGCAAGAGCAGTGTGGTTTGCAGGACAGTTGGGAATTAAAAGTGATCGGGATACTATTATCCAAAGTCGTCAATAGGTAAGGAACTGGATCATGTACTTAGAAAGAATAAGGAACAAGGACGGACAAGTGGAGGAGTTCATAGGAACCTTTGGTATCTTTGGGACTCTCGGTGTGGGGCGAGGTTTAGCAACCTTATCAACCCTCTTGGGAGAGTGCAAGATACATTGCGACAAGATATGGACAACTTCAAGGCTCAACGGAGCAAGATGTCAAGAACAAATGACAGGACGCCGGGTATGTCTAATATTCGAGATCGACATGTCTTTATGTGGAAAGCAGGGACGGGAGAAATCACCCAGTACACGTTTATCGGTGACGACGCTTGGAGTAAGGAAACTCTCAAAGTAGGGGCTGCGTGGATTTTGAGCTCAAACAATATCAAAATTTATAGTATGGTGAGATAAGGGTTTGGGTTGAAAGCGCACTAAGGACGGGTAAACAACGACAAATGCACAACATTCAGATCTTGATAGACTCAACGTTGGTTGTGGACTTGTTTCACTACTGGCACTCCACCTCCCATTGAATGCCTTATACTCCTTAGCTTCCTGTAGGAATATTTTATTGTCTTTCAAACGTGTGTGCTTAGGAAGGTAGATCGGTGTGCAGTCAAGGAAGCAAATACCCTCACCCGTCAAGTTATGGAAAGAGCCCTTCCTTAACTTGTTTCGTTTATTTCTGGTTACGGTTGATCCACTACCAAAAAAAAAAAAAAAAGGGTTAGGATTTTGTTTAGTACGATTCTTTTAACTACATTTTATTGGATTTACCTTTTGAGAAATAATATAGTTTTTAATTAAATTTCGTTTTGTTTTGTTAATATTTTTTAAATTCTGTTATTTGGTCAGCTAGAGATTCTTTTTGATGGAATGGGTCAGGTAAAGTTGATTAGGTCTTACAATATATTTTGTATAATATTTGCGTTATAAAAATGATTACAATTAAAAAATGTTCTAATTATTTTTCAGAAAGTATAGGATCTGCTCACAACCGGGTCATTTCGGTTTAACCGGTTCAACTGGTGACCGGTTCAAGCGATCTAATCCGGTCAAATAAGTCCGACCAGTTGACCCATTGACACATTGGATCAACCAGTTCAATGATCCGTGGGGATTTGATAACATAGTCAAAGATCAGTTGTTAGATCATGGTCACAGAACCATGTAGCATTGTGATGCCAATATTTTAATGTTCAAAAACTATACGAGTTATGTTCAAAATCGTATATATATAATGTTCAAAATCTAATCATATGTAAATGTTCAAAATCTTATATATATATATAGGATAATTGGATTATAATAATTCCTACTTTCACCAATTGGACAATGGTGGACCGTACTTTCACTTTGTATTCTGGTAGTCCAAAAAAAAAAATAAAATTGGATTGTAATGGTACCAAATCCACCTCCACATTCTTCTTATTTTTTTCATTCCTACACTATATTGTTTTTGTTTTTTTCATTCCTGCCCCTAGAAAGTTAATGAATTGTAGTTTCTAAAATATTTTTAAATTATTTTTTTGAGACTCCAAATAATTATTATGATTTTTTAAAAATAATAAAAGTGAAAAAATCGTAAAAAATAGTAAAAAAATGAAAAAAATTGGGAGAGACGCTGTAAATCCATTAAAAATCATTGTAAAGGGTTATACTAAGTTTTGAAACAAATGCAACACAAAATCTATGATTCCCTTGAAAATATCCCATTACAATCCAATTTTTTTTTTTGGACCACCAGAATAAAAAGTGAAAGTCAATTCACCATTGTCCAATTGGTGAAAGTAGGGATTATTAGAATCCAATTATCCTATATATATATATATATATATATATATATATATGTATATATATCATTTTCTTACAAAAAAACAATTATAAAAAAAGTTTCATTCCTATATGTAATTAGGTTTTATAAGTAAGTTGGGACCATAAAGCAACATGATCCAAGGTTTATAATCTAATTTCTGGATAAGAGGCGGCTTAGTCAGCATATATGTAGGATTCTTTGAATTATCAACCTTCCTGACGATAATCTCCCCTGCAGCAGCAATGTATCTCTAATAAAATGATACCTGACACTAATAAGCTTGGCTTTGAGTGATAAGCGTTATTGTTGCACACTCTAATTATTTGAATCCACCATAGTCAGACCAAGCTCCATGACCAAACCTCTCAACCAAGTAGCTTCCTTCACACCCTCAATAACGATTATATACTTAGCCTCGTTAGTAGAAAGACTTGTTCTAGGTTGAAGCGAAGCCTTCCAGGACGCAACACCTCTACACATAGGAACACATATCCATAAAGTGTCTCCTATCAAGATATCTGCCATAATCAACAACAAATCCAACAATATCAATTGTTGCAATTCTACCTCTGTCATACACTAAGCCTTATCCAAAGTACCCTTCACATAACAAAGGCTCCACTTCACACCTTCGTAATGCTCATTTCTTGGATTCTGCATATATCTACTCACCACACTAATTGCACGTGACAAGTCAGGTCTAGTGCACACCATAACATACATCAGATTGCCAACTACACTAGAATAAGGAACATTATACATCTTCTAGATCTCCAATTTTGGCATAGGAAAAAAATCATTAGATAATTTAAAATGAGTAGCTAATGGAAACTGCCTTATATTTTCAAATATTGAACCCGTCCAACATATTTTCCAAATGCCTATTTTGAGACAAAAACAATTTTCCTTCCCTTCGATCTCTCTGCATGTCCATCCCCAAAATCTTCTTCGATCATCGTACCAAGGTCCTTCATCTCAAACTCCTGATTTTGTTGAGACTTCAACTTATTGGATAAGAGCAATGCAGGAGGAGATGGAGAATCTACAAAAGAACCAAACTTGGGAGTTGCGTGAGTTGCCTAAAGGGTGACGTGCTCTAATTGCTAAGTGGTTGTAGAGAAAAGAAGGTATCTCTGGTGTTGAGAGTGCAAGCTGGAAGGCCAGATTGGTGGTCAGAGGTTGCAACTAGAAAGAGAGAATTGACTACAATGAAGTTTTCTCGCTAGTTGTGAGGAATACGCCGATTTGTACCTTGCTAGCCTTTGTTGCTCTATTTGACTTGGAGTTAGAGAAAATTGATGTAAAGACAACATTCCTCCATGGCGAGCTGGAGGAGGAAATATATATAAGGCAACCAGAGGGTTTCACTATCCCTGATAAGGAGGAACAAGTGTGCAGATTGAGGAAGTCCTTGTATAGACTTAAACAGGCACCCAGACAGTGGTATAAAAGGTTTGATACCTTTATGGTAGGATAAGGGTACATAAGGAGGCAATATGACAATTGTGTGTATTTTAGACAATTTGATAATGGGTCTTTCATTTATTTACTATTGTACGTTGATGACATGTTGATTGCATCTAGGGGCATGTCACTTATCAAAAAGTTGAAGTCCCAACTCAACTAGGAGTTTCAGATGAAAGACCTTGGGCAACAAAGAAGATTGTGGGTATGGAGATTCAGAGAGATAGAAAGGCAGGGAAGCTATTCCTTTAGAAGATGTATCTGGAAAAAGTGTTGTACAGGTTCAACATGAGAAACTGTAAGGCAGTTTCGACCCCATTAGTTGCACATCTCAAGTTGTCTGGTGAGTGCTGTCCTAAAAATGAGTTGGAAATGAGAAAGATGTCTAATGTTCCCTATACTAGTGTTGTTGGCAGTTTGATGTATGCTATTGTATGCACTAGACCTGACCTGTCCCATGCAGTTAGTGCGGTGAGTAGATATATGCAGAATTCAGGTAAGGAGCATTGGGAAGGTGTGAAATGGAACTTAAGGTACGTGAAGGGTACCTTGGATAAAAGCATCTTGTATGATAGAGGCAGTGTCGCATATGATGTTGCTGGTTTTGTGGATGCTGATTATGGTGGAGATTTGGGTAGGAGACGCTCTATTTCGGGATATGTGTTCACTATGTGTGGTGGAGTAGTGTCTTAGAAGGCCTCACTTCAGTCTATAACAGCTATTTCTACTACTGAGACTGAGTACATCGCTGTTGCTGAAGGAGTGAAGGAAGCCATTTGGTTGAGGGGTTCGGTCATGGGGCTTGGTATGCCACAGCCCACAAGGTGAGACTATTCAGATAGTCAGAGTACTATACATTTGTCCGAGAATGACGCTTACCATTCGAAAACCAAACATATATTAGCGTTAGGTATCACTTCATCAGAGATACAGTTGCTGCAGGTGAGATAGATTGTGGTGAAGAAAGTTCATACAACTGAGAATCCTGCAGATATGCTAACCAAGCCTTTATCAACCGCTAAGTTCGAGCATTGCTTGGACTTAGTAGGAGTTTGTTGTATGTGAGAGCCCTGTGGGGCCACGCTCTGTAGATGGGCATGTTGGCGGCGACGGTCAATGTACTTATTTGGATGATGGATTGGATGTTTTGGTCCAAGGTGGAGAGATTGTTACGGATATCCCAAAACTTCCTATGAAGTTCTATTATTGAATATAATGTGGGAGTTTTAGATGCATTGTTTTTCTAGCTTTTACGTTAGGAGGTTAGTTCATGCATTGTAATCTCATTATTTGCCTACAAAAGCATGTGTAGCTACAACTCTATCACACCACAGGTCCACAACAAAAAAGGATTAACAATATATTTTCTACTAGGTGTGCCAACTAGAGAGAAATATTGAGAGAGAGTAGTTTCACCAATATTTTTCAGAGAGTTCCACCATTGTAATCCCTAGCGAGATTGTGATCAGTTGAGAGTTTGAGAGATTTGTGTTGTAATCTCTAGTGCTAGATTCTATCACACCCTGTGATAGTGATCGCCTTTGTACTCCTCCTTTCTCATAGTGGATTATCTTCTGACTGCCGCCGTTCGTGGGGTTTTTTTTTCCGAGTTCTTCTGTTTCCCACATAAATCTTGGTGTTCTTATCTTGACAGTTTTTATTTTCATTCCTAATTTTGTCGTAATCTCCCTCATCTCCCTATTTGCTTCCGCTATTATTTGTAACTTGCAGGTTAACCAACTCAGAGTCCTTTCTACAGTAGTGTTTCTAGGCGGATTCAAAGTGATTGATAGATGTTAGAAGCCGCCATCCATGATTGAACCCCTAGGGTTTCCATAGATTGTTGCTGCTTTGATAACATACAACTATAGTTTGCAGGATGCAATATATTGTTAGCCATGAATCCTGGTAAACTTATATTATACATATAATTATATTACAATGTACAGTATCATCTACGTGGGACTTCTATCTTCTATTCAGTCTGGACCCTAACATTTTTTTTTTCCGTTTTATTTAGTCTTAATTATCAACGCACCCAAACAAAGGAAAACTTTTGGATTTATACGTTCAGGTGTATATTAATAACATGCATGTCCACGTATGGGTTGTCAAGTATATATACATATATGCATAAACATGGCAACTGATCGATGATCTTTCCCCACAAAATTTACAAGCGTGTGTGTTTGTTGATTTCTCCTGCATTTTGATCTCATGCAACGTACGTAGTCGGATCCTCAGGTAGACTTGAACTTCTCCAACTCATACGATCTCTGGAAACACAATTAAACATTGAGCATTCAGAATTTGCACACAAAAACATTGGGTTGTTTGCATTTTGGATCCCGAAGTATATAATAATTTATTTTCTGGACCATTGGTTCTCAATGTTAATGTTTTGGACCCTAAAGTTAGGTTTTTTGGATTTTGGACCCTCAACTTTGGGGGTATTTATTATTTGATACCACACTTTTCAAAGTTTATTATTTGGACCCTGTACTTTGTCTCCGGTGACATTGTGGACATTATTATAGCAATCCGGTCAAAAAAAGCCCTTAACTAAGTTTGACTATTTTTTCCTTCCAACTTTGCCCTTTAATTAATAATGAACTTCCATGTTTGCCCTTGATTTATTAATTCTTTATTTTCCTTTCACTTATTTATTACTACCAAAATTCTCACATTTTAAACTTTTAAATTTAAAAATTATTAAGAACTTCAAAATTTAAAAAATTAAAAATTAAAAATTAAAATAATAAAACATTTGAATAGTTCAAAAAGTTTTAAAATAAAAAATTAAATATAAACTTAAAATTTAAAAAGTTAACATTTTAAGATTTTAAAATTTTGAAAAATTTAAAATGTTAAAATGTTAAAATTTTAAAATTTTAAAGTTTAGAATTTTAAAATTTTAAATTAAAAATGTGAAATTATAAAAAATTAGTAATAAAAATTAAAAATTAAAAATTAAAAATTAAAAATTAAAAAATTGAAAATTGAAAATTTTCAAAAATTAAAAAAAAATAAAATTAAAAAATTAAAAATTAAAATTAAAATATTAAAAAAATTTAAAAATATTATAATTTTACAATTTTCAAAATTAAAAATTTGGAAATTAAAAATTAAAAATTAGAATCAAAATGAAAATGAAAATGATAATGATAATTAAAAACTTAAAAATTAAAAAATTAAAAATTAAAAATTAAAAATTAAAAATTAAAAATTAAAAATTAAAAATTAAAATTAAAAATTTTAAAAATTAAAAATTAAAAGTTAATAAAAGTCAAAAACCTTTAAAAATTGATAAGGGCAAATCGGGAATTTTATGTGTATTTTGGCCGTTTGCCGGAGTAAAACTTAAGATTGGGCTAGATTTTTTGGGTACCCAAAGTACAGGGTCCAAAAAATAAATTTTGAAAAGTGTGGTACCAAATAATAAATACCCCCAAAGTTGAGGGTCCAAAAACCAGAAAACCCCCCTAAAGTTTATGGGCTGAATAAAAAAAACCCTTAAAATTTGTTGGTTGAAAAAAAAGGCCGTGTACAGTTTTTTTTCCTTCCCATGTTTGAACTTCTCTCCTAATTGGCGCTAAACCTAAGAATTATGGTTGAAATTGATATTGAGGCTATAATACACATCTCTTATTCTTATCGGAGGTACTTAGACCCCTAAGTATCCTTGGGTAACACGCCCCCTTACACGAATGCCCTTTGGGCTTTGCGTGGATGCTACAAAGGTCCTCTTTACCCTGCGCAAATGAACATTGGGGTGCTGAGATTCGAACTTAAGACCTCTAGTTTATAGGTCTGACTCTGATACCATGTGGAACCATCTCAACCAAAAGCTTAAGCTGATGGTTGTATCCCCAGGAATGGTTTTATAATCTAACACAACATGAATAAGGGAGGTGCATGATATCCTCAATATCAGTTTTAACCTTAGTTCTTAAGTTTGACGGTAATCTGGAGAGAAATTCAAACATGAGAAGAAAAAAAAAAACAGAACATGACATGACATAATGACATGAACCTTTTTTTTAGCCAATAAATTTCAAGGTCCTTTTTTTTCAAAAAATTACTCGGAGGTACCCTAACTTTTGGTGAAATGTTTTTCAGGTACCCCAACTTTTCAAAACTCATTTTGGGGTACCCTTACTTTTTGGGTTAGAAATTATTATGTGCTTTTTCGGTCATCAATTTGGTTAAGTGGCGGAAATACCCTTGTTCTTCCATTTTTTTAAGAAATACCCTTAAAGAAGAAGAATAAAGGTATTTTGGTCACTTAATAAAATTGATGTCCGAAAAAGTACCAAATAATTACTAACCCAAAAAGTAAGGGTACCTCAAAGTGAGTTTTGAAAAGTTGGGGTACCGAAAAATAGTTTCCCCAAACATCGGGGTATCTCCAAGTGATTTTTTGTCTTTTTTATTCAACCCATTGACTTTAGGGTCCAAAAAATTAACGTTGAAAACGAAAGATCCAGAAAATTAATTACCCTATACTTTGCGGTCCAAAATATAAAAAACCCCAAAAACATGAGAGAGAGAGAGAGAGGGGGGGGGGGGGTGTTATAATTTACTAGAAGGAAGTGTGTGTCTTGTAGAAGAGGTAGAAGCAAAGAGATAAAAGCCTGGATTTCATCTTGTAGGGTTTTCAAGTCTTGGCCTTTTGCCATCAGTAGGCTTATAAATGTATTGCTGTCAGGAACCAGTTGTAGAGCCACCTGCATCCACCCATACATCAAATTATACTCAGATTTAATTAATCTCTACTTTACCACAAATTATACATGATTAAAAATAGGGAAAATAAAAAAAGAAAAGAAAAAATTTTTAAGATTACCTTATAAGCAGCTGATGAAATCCATCCATGCCAAGGTTTTAAGGTGATATCGTAGGATTCAGCAACCATTTGCTCCATGCTTCCCCATGGATTCATTGCTATCCTTTGTAGCAATGCTGCCGTAAAATCCAATGACCTTAATTCAATTCAAATCCTAACTAATTAGTACATGGATTAATATTTAACAAAGTTCTATGAAAAATATCAATGCATTTTATTAGATTTGTAAAGAAAAATACCATTGTAAGAATAATATATTATTGTGATATTTATGATAAAATATTATATGAGAAATTATAAAGTAAAGATAGACATTAAAGACCACCAAAAAACTAGTGTGTAAAAGTTAATAGTGCAAGGTGGAAGGAGTATAAATGAGCCGAGCCCCTTTAGGCTTAGGCTCAGCTTGGTTAGGAAAAGTTCGGCTCGAAGCTCGCCGAGTTTTTAAAGTCAAGGCTTAGGTTTGGGCTCGGATTGAAAACCTAGGCTTAGGCTGGACTCAGTTGTTTTTTCAAAATAATTTTTTAAGGGTTTTTGGCTACAAATAATCCGTACTGAGGGGATTGTGACTGGGAATAATCCAAAGTGACTTTTCAGCCACTGACAGTCTGTACTTTTTCACTATTTTCTCATAGCAGTCCACAGTCAATTTCCGGCACCGGAAAGCTGACGTGCAACTGGAAATTTCCTTTTTAAAGTATGAATAAACATACTTTCCGGTCGCCACGTCAGCTTTCCGGTGCTCTAAATTGACTCTGGACTGCTGTGAGAAAATAGTGAAAAAGTACAGACTGTCAGTGGCCAAAAAGTCACTTTAGATTATTCTCAGTCACAAGCCCCTCAGTATGAATTATTTGTGGCCAAAACCCCCTTTTTTAATTGATAACTCTCCATATTAAAATAAAAAATCAAATACATTTTTAAATATTTATAAAGAAAATAGCTTTTTTTTACAATAAAGATATAATCAAGCAAAGAAATGCTCGAAATTACGGAGCTTAACTAAAAAAATTAAAGAAAAGCAACAAATTTAATTTGTACACTAATTTTAAATTTTAAACATCCAAATTAATATATAATTTACCATTATTCATAGAGTATCACCTACGTACTTCCTACTTAAAATACTTAAGCGAGTCTAATCGAGTCGATCCTTAGGCTCGAGCTCCCTAGGTTTGGACTTGGCTCGATAGACGTTCGAACCGAGCTCGAGCTGATCTTTACTCAAGTCAAACCCGAGCGGCTTGCAAGCCGACTTGGGCCCTGTTCTTTTATGCGGTATTTTGCGGAATAGTGTGGTGAGGTGTGGTGGAATTGTGGCGGGTATGGTGGAATTGTGGTGGGTGATTGGTATGTGAGGTAGGTAAGGAGAGGGAATGTAAAAAGTAGAGGAGAACAGTGAGGAGAGAGAAAAGTAATGATTTGCGGTAAAATATATATGGCGGGTTGTGGCAAACTGCGGTCGGCTGTGGCACTTACTGCAATTTGTCAACCGTAGAAAAGAACATAGCCTTGGTTCAGCCGTAGGTGGGAGTATCTAAGAAAGTTTTGAAGAAAAATAGTAATATGTACAAATTTTGATGATGAAGGTATTTATGTGTAGAATAGTAAAAAAGAATACCTAGTGAGCCAAACTAGAGCTCTGCTGCAGCTGTCGACCTTTTTGGCGTTTCGTTCAACTGCTTCTTTCTTTATTATCTCTACCAAATTCGTGTACGTTGGATCCGATTCGCATACCTTCTCCAATCTCTGTAGATATCCCATCGTTCACATCATCAAATTTCAATTATTCAATTAAATTCAACAATATATCATAAAATACTACATATGAACTTCAAAAAATTACTCGAAAGTACCCTAATATTTGGGGAAACTATTTTTTGGTACCTCAACTCTTCAAAATTAATTTTGAGGTACCCTTACTTTTTGGGTTAGTAATTATTTGGTGCTTTTTCAGCCATTAATTTTATTAATTGACCGAAATACCCTTATTCTTATTATTTAAGGGTATATCTTCAGGACTGGATGAACAAGAGCATTTCGGTCACTTAATAAAATTGATGACCGGAAAAACGCCTAATAATTACTAATCCTAAAATTAAGGGTACCCCAAAATGAGTTTTGAAAAGTTGGGGTACCAGAAAAACATTTTACCAAAAGTTAGGGTACCTCAAAGTAATTTTTTGTATAAACTTTTATTATAATCGTTTTTTAGTTCTATAATTTTTTTAAGCGGTTCGCATAGAACATACAAATTAGGTGCAATATGCATGTATATATATATATGGACACATGATTATCTAAATTGGGTTGGGAGTGTCAGTTGGTTTTCTTTGTTGGTTGTGATCATTTCAATTTGTATGACTATCTTTGTAAACCCATCTTTTGATTTGAATATAAGGGTCTCTTGACTGCAAATTATAAAAAAAATAAAATATATGGACACATGAAGATTGATGATATAAGTCATAGGGATAGACATTGTTTAAGTGTCTTACTTTTTATAAAATTAATATTTATTATAGTTTTTAACGTTAATTTTTTTGTAGATATTATTAATTATCAATTATAGGAAACTTGGAATATCTTGGCTACACCAACAATCATAAATTACACCTCCAACGAATGAACCTCATCCACTATAAGAGGTGTCTTGCCCCAAAACTCATATCATTTTTGATATAATTGGTTTAAATTAACAAAAAATAAATGCTATAAAAAGTAAATTATTATTTGACCTATTCACTAAATAAAGTATGATAAAATAAAAATACCTGCTAAAGCTGCATGTATCTTGCTTGCCACCTACTATCTTTGGTGTATGACTACATATATTATATGTATTTGTTTGGCCGCTCTCTGTGGTATTTTTCCATAAGAAAATTCAAAGTAGCGAAAAAATGCAGACTAGTAGTTCTAAGGGTTTTCTTTTTTTGCATTTTAGACCCCGTACTTTAGGGGTATTTATTTTCTGAATCTTTGGTTTTTAATTTTAATTTTTTGGACCCTGAAGTTTGTAGCTTGAAAAAAAGGACCCTAAAGTTTCTGGGCTGAAAAAAAGTCAGTTTCCCGTTATTCTTTTTCTTTCCATATTTGAATTTATCTCCCGATTGTTGTCAAACTTCAAAAACAAGGTTAAAACCGATATTAAATTTATAATAAACCTCTCTTATTCATTTGGGATTACTTAAACCCCTGTATTAAGGGGTCTAAGTAGTCCCGACATGAATAAGAGAGGTGTATTATAGCTTCAATATCAGTTTTAACCTTAGTCTTGAAGTTTGACACCAATCGAGAGATAAATTCAAACATGGGATGAAAACAAAGAATGAGTCAGGGGCCTTTTTCTTTAGCTAACAAACTTTAGGGTTATTTTTTTTCAAACTATAAACTTTAGAGTCCAAAAAATTAAAGTTGAAAACTAAGGGTTTAGAAAATAAATACCCCCAGAATTCAGGGTCCAAAATACAAAATACCCGTAGTTCTAATGTTGAGAATCTAATTATATCTAAACCTAATGATGAAGAATCTCTTTTAAAATAATCTTTTTCTTATGAAATGGAAGCTTATATGGCGCCTATGACTTGTTTGCATGAACTCTGTTTTTTCTGGGAACAAATTGAAATGGATGAGCTC
Organism: Portulaca oleracea; assembly: GCA_029582165.1. Classification (NCBI taxonomy): domain Eukaryota; kingdom Viridiplantae; phylum Streptophyta; class Magnoliopsida; order Caryophyllales; family Portulacaceae; genus Portulaca; species Portulaca oleracea. Next base: position 39,997,803 of record CM055872.1, on the reverse strand, counting down.
CATATCAAGTTTAATGAGGTTGATTTTTTTTTTCCCCGACAATTTTCGAAACAACATAAGGTTGTATAATTAGGTATTTGTTTTGTCATATAATATTTTCATCAAAATAAATAACTATTTTAACATAATTTAGGTCATGGTCTTTAGTATGATAGAATTAAGTTAAGTAAAGAAAAGTTGGTAACCAAGGAAAATTAAGGAAAATAAAATAAAATAACATTGGTTTGAGTGTTTTTAAGTTTTAAAATCTCCAACTTTAGGGTTTGTTTATCAGAATATCACAAACTTCAGTTTTAACATGAATATCTGAATATCCCAAACTTTGGAGGTCGTATTTGGCAGTAACCCAACACCAAACTAACATCAATTAAACTTAGGGTTTTTTTGGTGATGTAACAATATTTGTTGGGGTGTTCTGTAGAATAAAAGTATACCTAAGCCAAAAAACAACCATTGCATCGTAGAAAAATTCGAATTTAATTGATGTTAATTCGATGTTGGGATGCTAATAAATATCAAACCTTAAAGTTTGGGATATTCATGTTAAAAGTAAAGTTTGAGATATTATGATAAATAATAACCAAAGTTGGGAATTTTAAAACCAAATAATCCTTTTAAAAATTCAGGTAAAGTAAGATATCAACTAACATCGATTATTTACTATTATTACATTGTTATCATTATTGTAAAAAGTTACATGCACATATAATCGACACTGTATTTAGCATTAGTCAACACCTATCATTATCAATCAACATGTATCAAAATTAATTAATATTTGACATAGTTTTAAGGTATACTTTTAGATCCAAGCATCATTTATTCATACGGTGAATATTCATAATATTACTCTCACTACCAAATAAAAAAGAAAAAAGAAAAAGATTATTGGACAATAAGGGGTATTGAATGATAATCGCATGGCTTGAAACTTTATCTGCTGAGCTTTGAGGATATTGAATGATAATGCGCTCGAACAATTCAATAGCGGTGGTTGTCCTACTTTGAGGTGTCGTTTTTATTTTCCAAAAAATATATTAGTAAATGCTAACATGTGTAATTTCTTACCGACAAAAATTTTTCTGTAAAAATAGAAAAGCGACACCAAAGTAGAAATACGCGTTAACCACCTGGTGAATCTGAGTGCGTTATTATCGATCTCAAAGTTCGATGTATTAAAAAAAGTTCAGTGTATTATTGTTCAATACTCTTATCGTCCAATAATCCAAAAGAAAAAGACAAGTATACATCGTGATGATATATACATGATTAAATTCAATATAATGGGCAAGAAAAAGGTTATAAATTAAAAGTGAAGATAAATAGATAAGGGACCTACCTGAATATTCTTGAAAACATCTTGTCTTAAGACAGCCATGGTCGGGCCTATCTTATCTGCAACAAATAAAGTTAATAAGATCAACGTACACTATAACTGTTCAATCCTTCTCAAAATTTTTCACTTTTTCTTTTGAAAAAGATAGAATGGTAAGATGATATTAACTCGATATTGAATTGAAGCTATATTGTATTGGATTTAATGGCAGATTTAGGTTTTATATTAAAGTTGTTCAATATATTATTAAATTTATATAATAAATATATAATCAATATATAATTTTTACCCTAAATTATATTAAAAGTTTGAATTTTATTTGAGTTAAGTGTGGTCGTGGCTGTCCCCGACACATGGACGGGTCCGTTCATAATTGGATTGATATTAGGTTTCTTAGGCTCGTTCTTTTGTGCGTTAACACAACATACCGCAACGCAATCCTATCGCAACATATCGGAAATTATCATTACTTTTGAACTATTTCTACCACAACTTATCGCAACGCAAACGCAACGCACAAAAGAACTAGGTCTTTAATTAGAACCTAGCTTTGACTTGGTTCTTTCTGAACTAGGTAAAACTATATATACTATGCTATTCAAACTATTAATCTCATATTACTCCCTCCATTTTATACTATCACTCTATAAATAATACATGACAATATGGTATTCAATGTCTGTTTTTTAACCGACAATGATTTATTACATCTTTTATCAAAAAACTACAACATTGTACTTTTATGATAATTTTTATTACAAATTTAATAATAGTAATTTTATATAATAAAATATCGTGTATGTTGAAAATGAAACTAATAGTCAGTTTTTAAAATGAATTGATATGCAAATTAATAAAACAATTAATATGACATAGAGAAAATAGGTAACAAATACTCCATCCGTTCTTCTTTATATGTCATTTACTATTTTCAGTATTAATCTTTAATCAATAATTTCTAATATAAATTTTTTTATAAAAAGTTATAATATTATACTTTTTTAATAGTACTTTTTATTATGAATCTATTGACACCAATTTTATAAGATGATTCACTATACAAATTAAGATATTAACGGTCAAAATTTTTAACACAATTTTTTAGACGAGAGACAAATAAAAATGGAGATAATATATAGAACGCAATTTCAACCCCAGAATCCAAGTAAAATTCAGTGCCAAAAAAAGACGTGAAAAAAAGGACAAATAGTGGATAGTAACTGGCTAACTGCACATAATCTATTTATTATAATCCTGATAATGACAACTCCAAACGACAAAATTAAACAAAATTCATACTTATTATGGATAAGTAGGGATTAGTGAGTAAAAAGAAGGAAAATTAATATCGAGCCAATCTCTAAACTCTAACAACTATTAGACTATTAGAGTAATGTCTTATTAATTTGTCCTAACACTATAGACAACTCTTTTTTCCTACATTTGTCCAATTTCAGAACAAATGTATAACATCACATGTAATTTTCAACTTACTATAAATATTTATAATCAAATATTTAATATTGATCATGAGAACTAATTACTACGAATTAGCAATAACTTAAATTTGGTCATATTTACAAGCTACTCCCCCCATTTTTATTTAAGTGTTACTCCCTCCGTCCCAAATTAATTGACATTTTGATTAAGTTTTGACTGTTAATTACTCATAAATTACAATGAGTTATAATATGAAATTACCATCATTAGAAAGATATTTTACTAAAAATATTAATGAAAATAATTTAATATATTGTAACTCATTGTAATTTGTGAATAATTAACGGTCAAAATTTAATCAAAATGTCAATTAATTTGGAACGGAGGGAGTATTTAGATATTTATGTTGAAAACTTTGACTGTTAATATCTTAATTTCTATAATGATTAAAAAAATAAAAATGATATCATTAAACTTGTAATAAAAAATACTATTGAAAAAATATAGTATCATGTTTTTTTATAAAAAATATTATTTGAGAAAGTACTGATTAAAGATGAATTTCAAAAAATGTAAATGACACATAAAAAAATGGAGGAAGTATATTTTAAATTCGAATCAACATTTAATAATAATGATAAACAAATAATACACTTATGATAAACTGAAAAAAACGAACCCTAATTTTAAACACATAGGAAAAAGAGAAGAAGGGGATTTTGATTCTCTTATTTAACTGTCTGCCGTGTTGTTTTTCTTTTCCGTTTTTTAGCTGTCAGTTTTTTTATCGTTTACCCTGTTTTAGCGACGTTTAATCTTCTCAATCTTTTCATACATTGAATAATACAATCAAAGAGAAAAAGGGAGAAGTAAATTACCAAGAACTTGAAGAATCAAGTAGCAAAGAGAGAGAAAAGATCTTGTAGGTATGTTGGAAACAACAGCTGCTTCTTGTTGAATTCCAGCAACAGCAACAGCAACAGCAACAGAAACAGGAGGCTTATTGTTGTTGTTGTTGTTGTTGAGTTTGAGCATCAGAGAAAGCTCTTCAATGGCAGATCTTATCTCTGTTTCTCTCCCCTCCATCTCTCTCCTCCTCTTCATTTATTTTCTTTAATTCCTTAACTAACTAATTTAAAGTGTTTAATTCTCCTCTGGTTTATTTATACTTGAGCTTGAATTTTTCAGCTACATGATGAGAGGGAAATATTTTAAGCTGGACTGTCCAAGTCTCTGATCTTTAGATTCTTTTCAATCCCCAATTCTTTTTATATCATCATCATGCTAATTATAAACTTTTGTGGTCCCTTTCCCATCCATCTTATTAATTAATTAATTAATTAATTAATTAATTAATTAATTTCTCACTTAAATCTGTTTCATAGGGCTGCAAAAATTAAGGAAAATTTGCACATAACCCTATTCACTTTCATGACATTTATGATTCCAATCATACTCTCTCCATTCTTTTTTTATGTTATTTATAAATTTCAGTCTCAATTTTTAATTAATAATTTCTAATATAAAATTTTTATAAGAAATATAATATTATACTTTTTTAATAGTAATTTTTATTAAGAATTTAATGACCTCAATTTTATATGATGAATCATTATACAAATTAAGATATTAGCGGTTAAAATTTTTAACACAATTTCCTAAGTGACAGATAAATAAAAATGGAGAGAGTAACATTTTTGAGTTAATATTTATCTCCCCGACCTTCCGAACCAATTTCATGTAGCAACCTCCCCGGTAAATTTAACGACTTTGTCGGTCAATGTGTGATTTGTGATGTTATTTGTTTGCTAAAATTTTAGCAAACAAGTTTCATCACAACTCACGTCTTCATCGGAAAATTTGCTAAATTCACCGGAAATGTTGCTAAATTGGTCCAAAAGGTAAGGGGGTAAATATTAACTCAAAAAGGTCATGATCGAATTTATAAATGTCATAAACTTGAAAGAGGGTATATGCAAATTTTCTCAAAAATTAACCTGTATTTAACTTTCTATTGGACCTAAATAGTTGACACCTCAGCATATATCAATATTACTTTATTTTCCTACAAATTAAATTATTACAATGAAATGAACTAGTTTGTGATCAGTAATCTAAAATAGACTCAAATATCGCATGATATTTGCTATCTATTCGTGACTTTTTCTCTTTTCTTTCTCAAAAATAAATCTAAAGTGTAATTCAGCTATGTTCTACAAATATTTATTTAATTATGCAAGTGAAAGTGACCTTAAATTTGACTTGATGAAATATAGTTATTTCATAATGATAATTGGTTTTGAAGGTTCTTGAATGACATTTTCACTTGCGCAATTTGATAATTTCATAAACAATATACACAACTAAAGAATAGGAAAGTGACAATTATATAATGTGTTATTATGTTAAACAATCATTTAAATTTCATCAGTGACATTTTCAATTTAATGTGATGGCATTCCAGTGTTTAACTTGTTCATACTCATCAGCAATTAAATTCCATGGGCATGCTAATTAATTAAAATCATGACATATATCCATGGTACAATTGAGAGAAAGAAAAGTCAAAACAGTATAAAGTCAAGCAGTTAGTTTATAGTATTATTTTACAAACCTCCAATTTTTGGAGTTAATTTTTAATCTTTTGCATGTATATACCCTTTGTTACGTAGAAATAGTACATAATTTAAGCAAGTTCAGAGTATGTGCTTCACATATTTATGAGTAAATAATTTAGCTCATTAAACTAGTTTTACTTTCATCTTCCATTAGCTTGGTACAATAATGTCGTGTTTTCTGGTGTGAGAGTCCTAAACATCTTGTGGCAAACTATCCAACTGTTAGAAAGCCTGGTCATAAGAATAGCCAACCACAACGAATCATCTCACAAGTAGAATTGTTCATCGATCCTGGACTGGATCGAATTGGACTAAACCGAATGGACCGAGGACCGAACTAGAGGACTAAGCTGGATCGAGAACTGGACTATTCATAAAAAAAACCCTATAATTTTAGTAACTTCAGTCTTTTAGTTCGGTCCATGGACTGGACCGAGGGCCGAACATCAAAATTTCCTGGACCGAAGTCCAGTCCAGTCCAGTCCTCAGTCCAGTCCAGTCCAATCCCGTTTTCAGTCCGGACTGGACTATGAACAACCCTACTCACAAGCACCACTATGATTAATATTAATGGAAGGGTATATGCTTTGATCCGACAAGAAACTGGAACCTTTGGAATGACAATTGTTAACAACATATCTTTTACATGTTTCAAGTATGGTTTAAGAGGATTGAAATAACTTCTTATATTATCAAGTTGTACTTTCCTTTTAGGAATTTCATCTTTTGAGAAGTACTTCGCAGCTAAACATGCTTTGCAAGGAGAAATTCTGGCACGGGTTACCTCTAAGGAATGTTTTCCAGGTAAAATGTGAGTTATGACGAAGCACATTATTGTGGGGTCATCATTGATCGTTCCAGCAGTTATCGATAATGTCTGTGGCTTAGGGAAGAGTCGGTGCACTACAGTAACCATTTCTACTAAAAGTTTAAACTAATGGTTGGAGCTCCAATGATTTTTTTTTTTATTTTTACTCTTACATGCCCTTTTATGAGTTCACGTAAATTAATTCCCTCTCGGCTTGAATCATGGATGTTGCAAAGACTCATTTACCTTACAAAGATAAACATGTGCTGTTGAGATTCGAACCTGACATTTCTCAATCAACTTGATGCCGATACTATGCATACATGTGGAACCATTTTAACTAAAATTTTAAGTTAATAGTAGACATGATTGAAGAAGCTGTGATATCCTCCACATACCCAGAAAGTTTGAGTAAATTACATTTACCCTACCTGACATTAAGTGAAAGTGATTTTTAGTGACAAAATCCGGTTACTTCTCATCGGAAATAAAACGATGGAAGGGTAATTTAAGTCATTTCCTTCTCAATATTAATGGACAACATGATACATTCACATAGTCATATAGGGACATTATTGTATTTCCTCATTTCCGATGAGAAGTGACCAGATTTTATCACTAAAAATCACTTTCACTTAATGTCAGGTAAGGTGAAAATTATTTCACAAATGTCGGGTGTACAAAAATTATTACCACAAATATCAGGTAGGGTAAATGTAATTTACTCCAGAAAGTTTTGTTTGAAAGAACAAGTTAGGGAAGTATCTTGAAAATCTCTAAAATGATTCTAGCTTGCTTTTTGAATAAATATCTACTGATTATATTGTATATTCTTGCAGAAAATCATTACAAAGGGAAAAGCCAAAGATTCCAAAGCAATCAAGATTGAAGATCAACACAAACTCGGAAAGAATCAATAATTCCGTTGGAAGAGAAGATATAGCTGTTGCTAATGAATTTCCACGACCTATAAAAAGGCTCTACCCTCATCTTTGAAGATGAGTCGATTCCAAGCAAGTAATCGAGTGTAGGAAATCTCATGAGATTTCTGAGTGTAGCCAATGAGTCCTTGGTGAGTGATGTAGCCAGTAAGGTACTTCTGGTGAGGTGTAGCCAAGGATCTTGGTGAGCTATGTAGCCAACTATGTTGGTGAGGTGTTGTGTAGCAGAACCTTGAAGTACTAAGGCTTTGTGAGTTTGATATCCATTGTAATCCACCATGTTTTTCTCTGCCTCGTTTGTGAGGCCCCTCTTCTCCGCCTCGTCTGTGAGGCCCTTCATCACAAGCCTCGTCTGTGAGGTCCCTTCTCTCTGTCTCATACGTGAGGCCCCCCATCACAAGCCTCGTCTGTGAGACCTAGGGGTGTGCATTATTCGGTTCAAACCAAGAACCGAACCGGTTCGAACCGGGTAGACCGAACCGATTTTTGTTCGGTTCGGTTTACACTTTAGCCCTTATTCGGTTTATTCGGTTTGACTCCTTCCGGTGAAAGCCCCGTATGAAAGTGTGCATTATTCGGTTTTGAACCGGATAAACGAAGAACCGAAACCGAACCGGTTTATTCGGTTCGGTTTTCGGTTTGGACTTTATCCCTTATTCGGTTTTCGGTTTATTCGGTTCGGAGCGGTTTGGTTCAGTTTTGAACCGATGAACAGCCCTAGTGAGACCCCTCAACAGAAACTAAATCTCAGTTTCTGTCCTTGTAAGCAGTCATCAAGGACCTCACTGTCCCGATTCTGCTGAATTCCCTAACCTCCTCTATTTCTCTTGTACTTCAACGTTTATCTAATAAAAAAGTATTATTCAGTTTAATCAAGTACTGTTAATGTCCTTGTGTTTCTAAGTACAGAACTCTGTAACAAACCTATTGACCCCCCTCAAGGGCCCCAACACTGATCAATGGTTAGGGACTCGCCCGACCTGACCTAAAAGTTTATGAGTCTGGGCCAAGCTTTTTTTTTATCGATCTGATCTGGCCTGAAAACTTTGGGGCCTTGGCGTAATTAGGTCAGGTTCGGGTTGGAAGTGCGTTGACCCAACCCCGACCGATGACATGATCAGTACATATATAACATAGCTTTTCATTAAAAATTTAATTGGAATGTTAGGTATTTGAAATAACTTAGATACTTAAAGTTAGACTTTTATTCTTTTGTTTAAATTTGGGAATTTTGACATTCTTTTCAGTAGATTCATGTGTTGAAAATTTAAAATTCTAGGATTTTTTTCAATATATAGATGGATAAAATGGTAAATATTGAATATTAAAGTTCAAGGTCAACTGACCTGGTGATCTGACTCACGACCTGCAGGTTCAGGGTTATGTAAGTTTCGAGCCGACAGGTGTCACAGGTCCAACTCCAGATCTGATCCAAACTGAACTTGGAAAAGGTCCAGTTAATAGTTGAGTGTTAATCAATAATTTGCTATTGGATTGACAAACAATAAACAATTTAAGTCCATTTTATAATTTTTATATTTAATTATTTAATTAGATTAATATTTTCTTGTAAGGTTGTATCACAGCGAGCGAGAGGCTTGAAATGCGCCCTGTGTCCAGGAAATTACTCTCTGTAGGTCACCGATAAAATGACAACAATTCGCATCTTTTTTTAAAAAAAAAAAAAAAATATTTTGGGTCAGGAATTAAATTCAAAATGAATGGATTTAATAATGTAACGGAATCAAATAAGATGGTTAATTTAGAGATTCATGTATTGAGAAAATAAATAAGTACAATATAAGGCTATGAAGACAAGATTTTCTATAATAGGAGATATTACAAAGGGTATTCCAAACAACTATATAACACAACGAGATCAATGAGGAAAGATCCCAAACGGTTATAGCACAATGGGAGTAGACATATCTCAAAGGAAGGGTAACGGGATATAAGTGAAATTATAATCTCATAATAAAAACTCTCAAAAGTGGAATAGAAAAAGAGATCTCTTAAGCCTGGAGACGCATAAGTTGACCACCACTAAGGCCCCGTTCTTTTAAATGGTACCGCTGCGGTGCAGTAAGTACGTTGCGGTGTGGTAGACTACGGTAAGTTGTGGTAGAAATAATAAATTTATGTAAAACTTTTTGAAATTTATTAAAAAGGTAAATGGTAAGTTGTGGTGGATTGTGGTGAATGTGGTGAGTTGCGGTACCGCACGGTGCGGTACCGTATAAAAGAATGGGGCCTAAACTAGGCTGAATATCCTAATATTAATAGCAAAACTAAATAATCCTAGAATACTCTTTTAACCGTAATTAACTGCTTGGAGACCAAACAGTATCAATTACAAAAAGGAAATAATTATATATTTTTAAAATTGGAATCGAAAGAAATTGGGACACTGTCCAACATTTTATTTAATTATTTTTTAAAGCATAAACAAGCCTGATAATGTGTATTAAACATTGATGGCAATAGTGGGATTATTTTAAGTAGCTAACGTTACTTGTTTAGTATAAAAGTACCAATAATTGTGATCACGTAGTTTTACAAACCTTCCCGTCTTAGTCAATGATCTAATAAGAAGGATAAGATAAACACGGAAAATCAATTGGTTTTCAAGAATTAAACAATTTAATTGTGACTCCACTGATTATTATTTGATGCCCATCCAAAAAAAAAAAAAAATAACTACATGTCATCTGGTATTGCTGATTTGGGGCATACTAATTCGTGAATTGGGATTAATTCTCCATATTATTTGGGTTCTTCTAAATCAATATTTTCATACATTCTTATTTAGGAAAATTCATATATATATATATATATATATATATATATATATATATATATATATATATATATCCTCCTTAAAGTTTGTGATATTTGTAAATTTACCTTGGTCTTTTTAAGTTAATATTAACCTTTTTTTGATTCTTGAACCAAATTAATTTAACGATTTCCGGTGAATTTAGCAACTTTTTGATGATGATGTGACTTGTAATGAAATTTGCTTGCTAAAATTATCATCAATTTTAGCAAATAAATATCATCACAAATTACACATTCATCGAAAAAGTTGCTAAATTTAATTACTAGAGAGGTTGATAAATCAAATTGGTTCGAAAAATCAGAGGAGGTAAATATTAAGGCCCCGTTCTTTAGTGCATTGTGTTTGCGTTGCGTTTGCGTTTGGGTTGCATTAAGTTGCGGTGAAAATAGTTAAAAAGTAATGGTAATTTGCGTTATATTGCGGTAGAGTTGCGGTGCGTTTGGTGTGTTAACGCATAAAAGAACGGGACCAACTCAAAAAGATTAGGGTTGAAATTATAAATATCATAAATGTGAAGGTGGTATATATATGTAAATTTTCCTTATATATGGGGAGAAGACTATATCTGAACTTTCTCAAACATCGTATTAATGAGACTATATATATTGAAATTTTTTTGTTGTAATCTGTAATTAATCACGATCCTGTTCAAAACTATTTATATTTGTATAAATAATTCATAATTTGGAAGGGTGGGGAGAACATGAGGCTGTTGGAAGCTGGCCAGCAGTTCAGTTATATTTATATTTTAAAAAATCCAAGCTGGGAAGCATTAATGAATGATTTGGGATAATACTAATTGTTTGTATGTTAAATGCAAACGTACTTAGTTGTTATAAGCATGATCAGTGCGGTCATTTAAATGATAAGTGCTTACTAATTAATCTTTTGTCGTTAAACTTGAACACAACTACCAAACTGTACCATATTGTTTCTTCGCAAATTCTAATATAAGACCGTCTCACGTAAATTTATCGTGAGACGTGCTCTTTACAAAGAGATTTTTTTAATATATTACTATGACTAATAAGTGATATTAGAATGATTTTTTAATATGAATGTGACTAATAATTTATCAAGGGGTGACATTTAGCAGAGTCAGCATGCCTAAACTATTAGTCACCCCCGTATTCATAAATGGTGACTATAATGTTATACATCTTATGATAAATTTATAGTGAGACGGTCTTATATAAAAATTACTATTATTTCTTTGCGTGTAATGTTTGTGCTTTGGCTTTCTAATACAAATACAATCAATTTTATAACGTCAGAATTGGGATTGTACTCCCTAGGGGTGTTATCCGCCTGTATTGTTATCAAATAATTTTACGAGTAAGTATCCGTGTGCTGCTATGTCTTTAAAAACATATCCAACTGTTGCTTGATACAAATACAATTATCATATGTCATAATGTTTAATTTAAAATAGTTAAATTATAGAGAATCAAATTGTTTGATCAAGACTCTGTTTGACAATAAGTTGATAGCTATTAGCTGTTAGCTGATAACTGTTTGGATTATCTGTTTAATTTTAGCTGTTTGGGTTAGTTGATGGTAGGAAAAGTGTTTGGTAAAGTAACTTTTTGTTAAAAACTAACTCAAAAAGTTTCATCTAATAACTTTTTGAAAATTAGCTTATTGGTTCCAAAAAGCTAAAATAAAAAGCTATTTACCAAACACCTCAAGTAGCTTTTTAACCTTGGTCAAAAAGGTAAGGGGGTGTTTGAGAATCAGTTGTTGGCTGTTGGTTGTTTTGAGCTGTTGGCTGTTTGACTTTTTTGCTGTTTTGCTAGCTGTTTTTCTTAGCAGTTTGTATTAGCTTTCATGTATAGAGTGTTTGGTAGAGTTAGCTGTTTGTAGTGGGATTTTTTTGTTTGATTTCCAATTGTGCCGATTAGTTTTATTTTTACTATTTTATTGAACATTATTTTTTTATTTATTGCTAAGTTGCCAAATACTTTTAGTGTTTTTTTTATATTAATATTTATTCTTAGGCTTTTTTTTATATATTTGTGTGACCAACAAAAAATCACTAAAAATTAATAACACTTGTATTGATAGTAGACCTGGGCATTGATGTCGGGCCGGGTCAGGCGGGCCGAAAATTTGTGACCCTCCGACCCGAGCTCGGTCCGGCCCGTCCTTCGAGTCAAGTAGTGTCGGCCCGTCCTTCGGGTCAAGTAGTGTCGGCCGAGCCACGACGGCGGGCGCGGGCGGTCGTGCGATGGTGCAACTTAGATTTTTTTATTGAATTTTCCATGCATTTTAGGCCTACGTATTGAGCGGGCCAGGTCGGGTCACGGGCCGGGTCAGGCGGGTCAGGCCGACCCAATTTCAGGATTTCCCTTTTTCGTTTATTTTAGCGGGTCGGCGGGCCGGGCCGGGTCACCTTCAAAAAACGCGACCTTGACCCGCAATTTTTCGGGCCAGGTCGGGGCGGGCCGGTCGGGTCCCCGACCCATTGCCCAGGTCTAACTGATACGCTAATAACTAAATCGTTCAAAGATTACCAAATATTCTTTATCAAAACTAAATGTTTTATGTCAGTTTATCTTTATAATGTGATGTGGATATTTTATAAATTAGTACTAAAAATACAACATTACAAACAAACTTTGCATGCATAATCAACAATTAAATACATTCTAAATAGAAATTACAACATTATACACTATATATACTTAAGACAATGCTCATATGGTAAATGATTGTAAATTGGGTGCCACTGGTTATAATTATATCAATAACTAATTTTTTTTATGACTAGTGCAATGTATGATACGATTTTTATCAATTTATCTAATTTTTTTTTTGTGACTAAATTATATATATCTATCTATCAATATGCATTTAATAATTAAAATTATTGGAAAAAGTTGTAATATCATTATATATATACATACACACACACATATATATATATATGGCCAATATAGTAATTTTAATTCACTAAAAAGCTAAAATTCAAAAGACCAATTCCAAAATGCAACTCCAAGTAGCTTTTCATTGAAAAAAAATGCTAAAATTCTAAATTTTCAATACACATATCGACTAATAAAATTATGGACTCCAAATTTGGAGCAAAAAAGGGAAGAACAAGCATCTAAGTTATTACAAACGCCAAACATTCCAATTAATTTCTTTAACAAAATGTTATATTATGTGTTTATTTATTAGGTTATTGGGTCACGCCGAGTCAATGCAGATTTGTCCGAAACCCGACCCTAGTTAGGTGATTAGGTAACTAAAGTTGTCGGGTTGGGTCGGCTAAAAGCTTGACTCTTACCCGCAAATTTTCAGGTCAGTTCGGGCGTGTCTTTGACCCAGTGACTAGGTTAGTGATAATGGGTGGTGAAGTACTTACAATTCTCTCAAAGTTGAATTTCGGCTGAGTTGAGTTGGCCTGATAAATTGGTACACTTACACTCATCCAAAGGTCATATGTCCGAAAATTGGTACGCTCACATTCATCAAGTATCTAAGTTATTACAAACACCAAACATTCCAATTAATTAATTATTTCACTGAAACATTATATTACATGTTTATTTATCGAGTCATCATCAAGTCAAGTCAGGTCAACATAGATCTGACCCAAACAAAAGCTTAATTAGGTTGGGTACCTGAAATCATTGTGTCGGGCATACCAAATAGAAGCTTAACCCTTACCTGCAAAATTGCTAGTCGAGTATGGCGAGTCCTCGGCCTAGTGACCAGGTCTACTGGTAATGGATGTTGAATTAATTGTTTACGATTCACTCACAATTGAATTGCAGCTGAGTTGAGTTCGCTCGCTCACAGTTGAATTGAGGGTCCTCGACCCAGTGATCAGGTCTACACATCTTATGCTCGTACTCATCCAAAAGTTAAAATTACTTTATATTGTCATCAGGGACGGAGCTTGGGCATGGCAAGAAGGGGCCATTGCCCTCTCTGAACTTTTTAAAATTAATACTATGAAGCCCTCATTTATGTTTCTTTATTGGCTAAATTGGTAAAGCCTTACTTGGCTGTTAATGAGGTCACAGGTTCAATGCTTGCCTAGACTATATTTTTGCCCTCCTTGATATTTTATGCTAGCTTCGTCCCTGATTGTCATTATGCAATATAGTGCATGCCCCATGTTGTGCAATAGATCATTATATACATTGTATAATTAATAGTTAAAGTTTTTACAAATTGGTTGCATACACCTTATGCAAGTATCATATTTTTTGTTGCAAAAAAAAAAAAAACTAAACTGAGGGAGAATTATTTTTTGAGCATAACAGAACTACTATATGTTTTGCGGCTTATATTGTATATCACCAAATAAGAGACTTTCTTATTTTTTGGTGCAAAAAAAAAAACTAAAAATATAATATGTGCGTGCGCTAAAATAATGACTATTATTTTCCATAAAACTAAAAGACAAGAGTATCTTTTGATTTGATGATTTTCTTACAAAATAAAACATATATTTGACAAACATGAAACACTTGAAATTCAGTATTTATGATAAAAGAACTCCCATTTTTTATATGTTCATGAATGATAGAACTTTTGATTAGAAAAAAAAATGTAAAGCATACCAATACATTACACTAACATAATCAAAGCAGTACATCATATGATCGGATAATACAGATAGAAAAAAAATATAAAAAATAATTGAATTGAAATGCAAAACTCTAACTACACCAACGAATGGGGCCTCCAATGCATTCATAGGATACTTGATAGATCTATTCGCCAATTATAGAGACATAGAAATGAGCTTCAACTCACCCATATAAAGAGGTTAGTAAACAAAATAGCGCATCCGACTAACACACACACCAAGATCGCATAAAGCCCTATGGAAAGCCACATCACCAATAGAACAAGGTGTTGGGGAGATCCAAGGGGGGAGGCCCACTTCAACCAAGGCCCATGGTACACAAGTTAAGTGAGGTTCCATCTTAAAACCAATTGGTGTTAAGAGGAGTAGCACACTTGACTTATATACCATGTGCTTTCTCTATACTTTTTCGATGTGGGACATTTTTACTCATGGGTGAATCCCAATAATCTCCTCATTCACACATGAGGCTCTCCCCCTTGATCGGAAGCCTCTTTTGACCAAGGTTTCAAGTCACCATCAGGAGCCCATCATAGCCGCACCTTACTCTACAGAGCCGCACCCTACTCCACCTGAGTCTCATGCCACCACTCTGCCTCAAGAGTCTAAACCGCACCTTACTCCACAAAGCCGCACCCTACTCCACCCGAGTCTCATGCCACCACTCTGAGCATTCAGGAGACCCAGCCGCGCACGCGCCATGGTCCTTGCTCCTCTCCATGGTGATCTTCCCGCACCTTGCGAGTGCCCAGCCGAACGAACCATCGGCTCTGATACCACTTGTTGGGAAGATCCAAGGGGGGGGGGGGAACCCACTTCACCCAAGGCCCATGGTACACAAGTTAAGTAAGGTTCCATCTTAAAACCAATTGGTGTTAAGAGGAGTAGCCCACTTGACTTATAAACCATATGCTTTCTCTATACTTTTTTGATGTGGGACATTTTTACTCATGGGTGAATCCCAACACAAGGAATAGAAAATTTAACCGGATTGGAGAGCTTAGAAGGTTGCTTGTTTAGGACACTTTGCTTTGAGTGGGATCTTGCCATGCTCTTCTAGCTTCCCCTTGTTGGCAAGCATCTCCCTCAAAAACTTTGCATAGGAAGGCATGTTGGTGATGTCTTCTAAGAATGGTATGACGAGGTGAAGTTTCTTCAACATCTCTACTTGAGGTAATTTTTGTCATCCTTAGCTTCAAAAAAGTCGTTGAGGATACGAAACACGAGGGTTGGTGGGTGAACACAGATTCTCAATTGGTCTATCGTCCTTCTTCTCATCCCTAACACCCTCATCTACCTGGGTAACCACTTGGATCACATCCTCCTTCTCAACACCTTTCATACGCTCATTCACATCCAACTTCTCTTCCATCATAAGGGTCCAACTCTTAGAATTTGGCTCAGGCTGGCTAGGCAGTCTGCCTTGTGATTGGGTCAGGTTTCTGACATGGTGATCAATATGAGCCTCAAGCATTTTCTAACCCGATTCCAGCATTTTTTTTTATGAGAGGCCAATTGTCCATTGGTCTTAGCCTAGGATTGAAGGAAGCTATCCATAAGGGACTCAAGGTTGGACTTCTATGGAACTATGGAAGTGATGGGAGGGCTAGGGTGGTGGATTATATGGAGAAGGAGGCTGATTTTGTGGCGGTGGTTGGAAACCAGGTGGTTGAGATGAGTTTTGGTGAGAATGAGGGTTGATGTTTCAGTAGGACAAATTGGGGTGATTTCTCCATGATGGTTATAGGCTTGGGAATATGGACTGTTATGTAGTGGCAGTCTATGAGGTTATTTATACAGGGCATTGGCTTGTTCAGGCGTAGATAGATTAGGATAACACTTCAAATGAGGGTGTAGGCCTCCACATGTCATAGACATATCCCATCTCCTAAGTAGAAGAGAATGAAGCCCCAACAGAAGGGTTTAGTACAAATCTCTTCATCTGCATTGTGAGAGCTGCCACTTTGTCGGCTAAAAAAGCCATCACATCAGCATTCACACATTCTCGATCATCCCTTCCAATGCCTCAATTATAAGCATTCGAGGCCATCTCCTCTAATAAAGAATCAACTTACTCGCGCGTCATGTTCAGGAAGGTCCCCCTTGAGGCATTGTCTACAGATTGTCGCACTAAATCAGAGCGTGCCCCATAAAAGATCTGAAGGAGCATCCATGGTAAGATGCTGTGATAAGGGCACTCTTACTGCAACCTTTTGAAAAGCTCCCATACCTCAAATAAAGACTCTCCAGGATGCTGCCTAAAATGAATGATGGTGGCCCATATGCTGGATACTTACTTGAGGGGAAAGAATTCGGTGAGGGAGGCATGGATCAGCTGCTCCCTTGTCCTATATGAGTTGGGGGCGTAGTTGTCGAGCCAATATTTCACCCTATCGATGAGGGAGATGGGGAAGAACTTTAGCTTGATGTACTCTTCGCTCACACCCTTGACATCTTGATCACACAACAACGCTCTAGGAATGAGTTGATGTGCCTAATGGGGTTCTCTGCATTAGAGCCATTGAATAGATTTTGCTTAATGAGGCTAACGAAACCCGACCTGAAGTCAAAGCTAGTTCCCTTTGACAAATGAGGCAACCCAATAGCAGAGCCGCCCATACTCGTGGCGAGAGATGAATAGGATAAAAGGGAAGAGGTGGTGATTATGCAACCATAACTTGCTTCTTTCGTCTCCTACAAGATGCGTCGCTAAGTCTCCGAAGTGTCGCTTCTATCTCTGGGTTAAGAGGAACTAGTTCGTCATCTCTATGGCTGCTCCTGCTCATGTAACACAAGCAACTACACCAATCGTAAGTAGGCTCAAGAAAAGATAAAAAGGAAAAATAAAAAAGAAAAAGAAAAAGCTTAATCAAAAGTGTCACATCTCTTAGACTAGGGAGTGACGCTAGCTCCCGACAACGACGCCATTTTTGTTGCACTATATGGAGTACGGTTGTCGATATCATGGAGCTAGATCTTGTACTAGTCTAAGGTCAATGTCCTCTTAAATTAAGTAGGGAAACCGTTTGCATTGGTTCCAGATAACGATATTAAAATAACAAGGAGAACACAGAACAAGAAAAATCGTTGGCAAGGATTTACCAAACTAGCATGATAGAAAACTAGGTTAATGCTTCTTTACTAATCACAATTTTGATGAACTAGGGAATCAAAATAGTTTAGACCTCCTAAACCTTCTCTCAAAGGTCATTAAGCTAGCTCAATTACACCAAGTGTTGTTCTCACACAATCAACGATAACAAATTACAAGATTATCGATTTCTCCCTTAATTACAACCTAAACAATTTCCATATCCAAGTTGGAATCATCCATGAAGTCACGCTAGAACTAAGCCTCTTCTCTCGAAGTTTACTCAATCACCCATTAAAATAAAGATGGTACCTGGAACCTCTCATTAATTCAATCAAGTGGAGACAAGATGGAAATTCACTCAAACAATTGCGAAAAATAGCATACAAAGCACTAATCATAACAAAACTAGCACATTAGTGGTAAATCCCTAATGTAAGCTAGGGATTCAGCCTCACATATTCATGTCAATTGACAGCAAATTGAGAAGAGTAAACCCTAAAACAAAAACAATTAATAAACGAAGGAAAAGGAAAGGGAAAATGATAAAATCTTAAACTTGAATTAGATTGTCAATAATAAACTTGAAATCTTGAGTAGTTAACAGAGGAGTGCTCAAAAAGTTGAGAGAAACTACTCCTAAACTTTGATAGAAGATGAGATAAAAAGTAATTGCAATTTTTAGGGTAACTAAAGTCCAAATTAACATTCAGGGGTAGCTCACGGGCGTGCACCTCGGCGTGCTGGTGGGTGTGTGTCAGTTCTAGAGCCTTCTGCCTGATATGGACTGGTGCACGACCGTGTGCCTGGGTATGCGGGGTTTGAAAACCTCAAAATCATCCCCTAGGTTGTGCTAGCTTGCACGATTGCTTGCGTACACCTCCTTTGGGATCTTTTACATCTCATTCTCATCCCAACTTCTTTGCTGCTTCCGTATCTTTCATTCAATGATCATGAAAATGCCATGAAGCACCCAAAATTCAGCTACAGATGAAAAGTTAAGCACTTTTAGCTACAACAAGCAAAAATAAGCTAAACCAAGTCAATTTTGTAGCAAAGCGGGTCAAACACCCTTGAAACATAGCTAGGAACCAAGGTTTAAGGCGGTAAAATGAAGGTTTATCAAAAGCAGTGATCTATCTTGCGAGCTTACCGACATACAAATATGTATAGGTATAACTGATCACTTTGAAATTGATGCATAAGTAATGTTTTATTTAGTTAGGACGTGGCCTTAAATGAGATTTTGATTTTTTCACTATGCTTTGAAATTAATTTAAAATTATTTTATGAATTTGAAAGCCTTTTGAAGAAAAACTTATCATATGTTCGGTAAAAAATCATAATCATTATAAATTGAGGATATACAAGCATAGCTGTAGTTATGATCACAATTTCTAACATTAACGGGATGCAATTTGAATGTCTTTTTTATTTTAACGATTGCAATCGAAGAATTCAATTTCTTAATTCTTTCCCAACTAATGCATGAGTTATGGATCCTTAAGAAGAATATTATTGAAGTCTCGAGTCTTGTTAGTTTAGTATTGTTTGTTTTTAACTTTCAATGATGGAAGTAGGCTTTGGGGTATCAATGACACCGTTATTTACCTGAACTCGAAATACACCGAACCCGTATTTAACCCCCCACCTGAATTGACAAGTCTAGACACTAGTGTCTTATATTTGTAAACTATATTATTGCACATAGGGATGTTCATCGGTTCAAAACCGAACCGAATAAGAGGTAAAGTCTAAACTGAAAATCGAATCGAATAAAAACAGTTCGGCTCGGTTCTCGATTTATTCGGTTCAAAGTCGAATAATGCACACATCTATATAGGTTTTCACTGGAACCGAGTAAACTAAAAAACGAATAAGGCCTAAAGTCCAAACCGAAAACCAAACCGAATAAAATCGGTTTGGTTCTCCAAATAATGCACACACCTAATTGCACATTAAATTTGAACAAAAGGATATAAATAATTGAATTTTGTGAGTATGATGTCACATAAAAGTTTTATAGTCGTATAATATTTTGCATAATTTTTCAAATTTGAGAAAAGATGCATAAAATATGCGCAATGGATGTGCGAACTTGATTAGATTGTCATTCATATTTATTGACGGAACCTATTGTTGGGTAGATCTAAGGCGGAAGCTCACTTCAACCAAAGTCCATGGTAATAAATTAAGTAAGGTTCTATTTTAAAACCAAGTGACGTTAAGAGAAGTAGCTTACTTGACTTATGTACCATGCCCTTTCACCTTAATCTTTTGATGTGGGACTTCAAACTCACAGATGAATCCCAACAATCTACCCTTCACACATGAGTTTCTTACACCCACATCCACACGCAAACCCTCTTGATCGGAAGTCTCTTGTTTTCTTGTTAAGGTTTTAAGTCATCATTAAGAGCCCACCATAGTTGCACCTTACTCCATAGAGCTGCACCGTACTCCACTTGAGTCTCATGCCACCACTCTGCCTCAATAGTCTTAGCCCCACCTTACTCCACAGAGTTGCACCCTACTCCACAGAGCTGCACCCTACTCCACCTGAGTCTCATGCATGCCACCAATTTATTTCAGGAGTCCCAGCAGCACACGCCATTGGTCCATGCTCCTGTCCATGGTACTTTCTACGGGACACCTTCCCTCACCTTGCGCCCGGTTGAATGAACCATTGGCTTGATACCACTTGTTAGGAATATCCAAGGCGAAAGCCCACTTCAACCTAAGTATATGGTAACAAGTTAAGCGAAGTTCCATCTTAAAACCAATTGGTGTTAAGAGGAGTAACCCACTTGACTTATATACCATGCCCGTTCACCTTAATCTTCTGATATGAAACTTCATACTCATTAGTGAATCCCAACACATATAAATATTAAATCACTTATATATAATTGACAATAATCATAAAAAAAATGAATGTCCAAACTAATAATAAATATCATTTTAATTTTTGAACATAAGAAAAACGCATAAAAAAATATCACAAAAACTCATATAATCGTCTAAAAAAAGAAACAAAAAATTACTTTGAAGTACCCTAACTTCTGGTGAAATGTTTTTCAGGTACCCCAACTTTTCAAAACTCATTTTGGAGTACCCTTAATTTTTGGGTTAGAAATTATTAGGTGTTTTTCCAGTCATCAATTTGGTTAAGTGACCGAAATACCCTTGTTCTTCCATTTTTGATGAAATACCCTTGAAGAAGAAGAATAAGGGTATTTCGGTCACTTAATAAAATTGATGACTGGAAAAAACACCAAATAATTACTAACCCAAAAATTAAGGGTACCTCAAAATGAGTTTTGAAAAGTTGGGGTACCGAAAAAATAGTCTCCTCAAATATTTGGGTACCTCCGATTAATTTTTTAAAAAAGAAATATCAATGATAGTTTACTAACTACTATATATTGGTCAATGCATAGTTAGATGGTGAAAGTGATTTTAAGGACAAAAACAAAGAAGAATTAATCAGCCATGCTCACCTCATTGTGGCTATATATATGTTAGCTTATGAGGGTAGATTTCCAATTGAAAGGCATGGAAAGTGGAGTCTAAGTCTTGGTTAGATACATGCAGATTGTTTTGTATTATATATGGAGGGAAGCAAAACAACATAATTCATGTCTGAAGGAATTCTTCCCATTCTATTTATATATTTATGATCTTGAAAACAAGCTCTTTGAATATATTGACGAGGAAGAACAATTATATTCATGCATGATGATGAGGTATGTGTGTCGTGATTATGAATTAGGGTATAGAATCCCTAATTTTAGTATTTGATTCGATGTGCAATTTTTAATTAAATTTTGTTTGAGATGATTCTTTGATATGGTGTATCAACATGTTGCTAGAATTTCGGAATTTTACTTGAGATGACTTTTGACAAGGATAATGATATACAACATGATTAATAACCTTCTTGAATTGTTTATATTTATATTTTTGTAATTTTTAATAATATTTTCTGTAATAATTATATATATATTTATCAGTTATAAGATAATAATATTGATTAGCTAGGTCAAAAAATATGAATAATAACCTAATTTTATCAATCATTCTAGAAAATATACATTTTATGCATAATTTTAATATATATTTATGAAAAATAATAAATAAATAATTATTTTTATATTGTTTATAAGTTGAACGTCAGTAAGATTAGTATTAATTATTTGGAAGTTGAATTTCATATATATGTTTTAGATCTACAATTGTTCAATCACGATTTTCATTGTAAGTGCCGTATGACTTGCTATTAATCAAATAGTTATATTTGATCTCAAAAAAAAGTTGTAAGAACTCTCAAAATAAGGAATCATACCTTTATAATGATTTAATATAATTACATTTAACTTTAATTTTGAGTGATTTAGGCGAAATGCAAAATGGTTATTAATCATCTTGCATCAAGATGTGTATCATTTTGCTTTTGACAAATTCATTTATTTAGGGAAATGTTAGATAGACAAAGGTGTGGTTATAAACTGCTTAGCAAAAATATATTGACATTAGATTTTTCAATTATAATCTTATAAAAAAACGAAATAGAGTATTGAGATTTCATTCATGTTTTATATTTGAAAATGTGGGAATAAAATTTCACCCTTCTCATACCTCTTTAATTTTTATTGATTTTGATTTTTGACTAAACATCATGTATTTTTCTTTGAATATTTTTCATTAATATTAGAGAGAAATTCATAAATTTTTTCTAGAACCAATATCAATTCAAAGTGAAGAATCAAATTCACCCCTAATGCCACAATCCTAAGCAACAGATTATCTATTCATCAAGTTTAAAAATCATTGGGAACACCTATTGGTATCGGTGATTTCCGTAAGTCCATGATAAGAATTGTGGGGTTTTTTTTGCATTTTTACCCCGACGCATAAGGATATTTATATTCTAGACCCTTGGTTTTCATTGTTTATTTTTAGGACCTTAAAGTTTAAGGTTGAATAATAAAGGACCTCAAAGTTTGTAGTTTGAAAAAAAAGGTCCGTGTACTGTTTTTCTTTTTCTTCCCATGTTTGAATTTATCTCTCGATTAGCGCCAAACTTCAGGACTAAGGTTAAAATTAATATTGAAGTTGTAATACACCTCTCTTATTCATGCTGGAACTAATTAGACCCTTTTGAAATAAACCTCACTCATTCATACCGAAACTACGTAGACACTGGGTACTTCAGGGTTTAATTTGTTCCAACATGAATTAAAGATGTGTATTATAGCTTCAATATCAATTTTAACCTTACTCCTGAAGTTTGACGTTTATCGGGAGATAAATTCAAACATGGGAAGCAAAAGAAAAAAGTACATGGGATTTTTTTTTTCAAACTACAAACTTTAAGGTATGTTTTTATTCAACCATAAACTATAGGGTCCTAAAAATAAACAATGAAAACCAAGGGTCCAAAATATAAATACGCCTTTACTTCGGGGTCCAAAATGCAAATAACCCTAAAAATCGTCAATGTTTGAGAATTTGAATAGATACACGGGACGTCGATCTCCGCTTATCTTGATATCATATGCCACTCCCGCTATTTATAATAGTTAAAGAACATGAGATTTGTACCAAATCAACATATTAATTGTTGCCAGGATGGGTTGAGTGGTGAGGTGTGGTGGAATTATGGTGAGGTGTGGTGGAATTGTAGTGGGTTATTGGTATGTGGGGCACGTGAGGAGAGAGAATGTAAAAAATAGAGGAGAAAAGTGAGGAGAGAAAAAAGTAATGATTTGTGGTAAAGTGTGGTGAGTTGTGGCAAACTGCGGTATGTTGTGGTACCGCAGTTTACCAACCGCAGAAAAGAACGTGACATATTTTCCTTTCCTTCTTAGGGGACTTTGACCATGTTAAAGAACCATGTTTAAAATTTAGAATTTCAGCAGTTTCAAATCTATTTTTAGGTTAAATTTTTTCGAGGTCATACCCTGGCAAATAATCTTCTCCTAGGGTACTTTGATCATAAATAGAAATGCAATAAATCCAATATGCATATTTTCCTTTCCTTCTTGTGTCATACAATATGTTTTTGAATCAAAATATAACAATTTCCATAATAAAACGTCAAATTACACTTAAATCATGACTGAATATTTGTTGATCTAAACATAAATATAAAATTCAATCATTAATTATAAGTTTCGTGTCATATATGACACGTAAGAGTTTTGTTCTAGTATGAAATGAACCCAATATACATACTTTATTAATCTTACTGACATACGATTCCCGTTTTTTTTTTATAATTCTGCATTTCTATCATTGATGGTTCATGGATGACCTTACAACCCCTGCAATAGCAATTCGAAATTTGATCTTCATCCAATATATATTAGACCGCATCAATTGAACACAACTCTAAAAAGAGATTAAAAACTTTAAATAGATTAAAAAAACTCTCGTTAAAGAAGAGATTCACTTTATTTATGTAAACGTAAAGTCAAACTAACAATTGAAATATAAATCATTGAAGTTGGAACATACCATCCAGAAAACTCCTTTCAAAAAAATTGAGACTAATATTTTCTTGAGAGAAAAGAAGGAGACTGTGCTAGGGTTAAAGTGACGTGTCATATATGTAGTAACATTTACAACACACATATTTTTTGTAGTTTACCAAAAGGTAAAATAGGAGTAATTATGCATCGTATACCAAAATGATAAATATCTAGATGTAAGATAGTTCTTAACCATTTTGTATTTCACCTAAATAACTTACAAAGTTAAATGTAAATATATTTAAAATTCGAAATTATTATAAAGGTATGTTTCATTATTTTGAGGGTTATTATAACCTATAAACAATATAAAAATATTTATTTATTTATATTTTTTCATAAATATAAACTCTGCAATGAAATGCATGTGTATTTTCTACTATGATTGATAAAATTAGCTATTATTTATATTTTTTGACCTAGCTAATAAGTATTATACTTTTGTAGTTGACAAATATACATAATTATTAGAGAAAATATTATTAAAAGTTAACCTAATGTGAAGTATAGACAATTCAAGATGGTTATTAACCATCTGACTCAAGATATGTATCATTATCCTTTTGTATAATTGATTATCTCCTTTAGACATTCGAGTTTTAAACATTTTCATAACCATTTAAATAACTAATTAACAAACCATTTGGTTGGTCAACTTAGTTAATAAAACTTGAGCTTTTAGTACAGTCTTTAAAAATGTTATAATTCTTTTTTCTGATAATTGGGAATAACCTAATAAATTACTAATAGCTAGATAATGAAGTAATACAAAATGAATATAAGTTCTCCTATGGCTTTAATACGTACTCCACAAAATAGACGCATGCATATAAAAATCACTTATTGATCCTTCAATGGAGAGACATTTACACCTTTATAAGTTTTTCAATTCCCTAGCTATTTTATTTGCCCTCCAACCCAAAATGGAAAATACACAAATATAAGAGTACTGAGTACACAATTCCCGGAGAAAATTTCTCATGGGAAATTTTCCATGGAAAAGATCTCCCTGGAAAAAATTTCCCTTAATCCCCTCAAGAGAAATTTTTCCTAGGAAAATAGAGAAAATGGTGGGCCCACCATGAAATCTTTCCCAAGGTCAACCCACATCCAAACATGGGGAAAATAAATCAACCCAGGAAAGTTGACCATTTCCTTGGGATTATTGACCAACCAAACGCACACTAAGTGAAAACTGCACAAAATAGATGACATTCAAGTATGAAGATTCGTCACAAAATGTACACTTCATTATTTGGAATGCTGATCAACAAGCTAGCATGGATCCACTGCATGCCTCAAGTACACTTCATCCTCCCAAGCTCATATGATTTCTGGAGTTACAAACAATAAACAGACGTCAATTCTCAAATGAGTATTTAATCATTTTAATTATTTTGGTGACTAATAGATTAGCCACGGTAGAGACCAGGGTTCGATTCCCGGTTGGTGCATTTCAACTTTTTAACGCTCAAACGTGCTACCTGGGAGGTTGTTGTTATTGTTGTTGTTGGGTGACTAATAGATTAGCCTATCCTCCATTGCTCTACTGTCCAGTTTTGACCCGATCCAATTATGTGATCCGAATCGACACGAAATTTTGCGTTTATGAACAATGAACATGATATTTTTTTGATCCCAACCCATTCATGTGACCCTAATATATATATATATATATATATATATATTTTCGGTTCAATTCTATTAGAATGCGTAATTTTTTATTGGTATTCCTGATTTTTAAATTATAAGCACAATTAAACTATATTATTTGTCTTCTTTAAACGGTAATATTCATATAGTAATCTATCCTACGTTACATGAAGATAATCATACATTTTACACATATTAAATAAATTAGAGAAGATAATCATATTGTATATTAGTGTGTAGAACAAATTAGACTTATTTTTCTCGAGGTGCGTTTGGTTGGTCAATAATTCCGGAGAAATGGTCAATTCTCCCGGGTTGACTTATTTTTCCTATGTTTGGATGCGTGTTGACTTTGGGAAAGTTTTCACGATGGACCCACCATTTTCTCCATTTTCCTAGGGAAAATTTCCCCTGGGTGGGGGGCTAAGGGAAAATTTCCCCAGGAAAATCTTCCCATGGGAAATTTCCCTGAGGTTCCTACCAAACACTCCCTCAAAGACAAAAGAAAGGAAAAAGGTTATGGTCATGTTGTCAGGATCGAGATTCTAGTTAGGATCAATAGAGGTCCTTAAAATCGGGATCGTAGGATTGGATCCAGGATCGTAAGATTCTACAAATAAAGTAAAATTGTTATAAATGACTTGAAGTTTCCCTAGAAAAAACATTGTATTTCAAAAATTGTTCAAAAAAACAGTGATTTTCACCGATCCTAATACGATCCTAACTAAGTCTAGTACGATCCTAACCGATTCTAGGGAGATTATGACCATTCTAAAAAAACAGGCTATAGTTAGGTTCAAACCGATCTTAACCGATCCTGGTACGATCCTAACAAGGTAGCAATCCAGGAACGAGTTGGATATATTGTTTGGTCATTTTTGACTCGTAGGATCGTACGATTCTTCGATCCGGATTGCGATTTTAACAACCATGGTCATAAACCAACAGGTCGATGCAAAATTGAAATCCGTCCCCTGTATTTATCCGAACTTGAATACACTAAATCAACATTTACCAGAATCCAATATACACCCGACCTTATTTAACTTACTCATCCCAATTGACAAATCTAAGTGATCTATAGAAACCTGTAAAGGGCAGGTGAGGGGGATATTGGGCCCAGAGCTCCTTTTAGTGCCTAATAATTCTCCAAATGTTAGAGTATAAAACCATTCATGGGGGCTTCAACACCAGTTTAAGCTTTTGGTTGAGATGGTTCCACATGGTATCAGAGCCAGACCAATAAACAAGAGACCTTAGGTTCGAATCTCAGCACCCCCCATATTCATATACGCAAGGTAAATAGGGCCTTTGCAGCATCCACGCTTCAAGCCCAAAGGACATTCGCGTGAGAGAGCGTGTTAGAGTATAAAACCATTCCTGGGGCTTCAACCATCAGCTTAAGCTTTTGGTTGAGATGGTTCCACACCAAACAAGGAGATGATTTTGGATTTACATATTCGACACCAGAAATGTAAAGATTGAAGTCTTACCAGAAGAGAGTGGACATCATGTAATAGTGGGTGTAGAAAAGAAAGTAAGTCATGGATTTCATCTTGGAGAGCTCTTATGTCTTGGCCTTTCCCCATCAGCAGGCTTATAAATGTACTTGTATCAGGAACTAGCATTAGAGCCACCTGCATTACTAGTCATATATTACTTTAACTTCACTTTTTGTTTATAAATAAGGAAAATTGGAATCTAATAAACCAAATTTTATGTTCATTTTGATCTAACAAACCAAACTTAACTTTTTGTTAATGACAAACTGTACTTAACATAATATTTTTCTTAGTGAACCTCCACCAATTTCCGGTTACCGGTAAAATGACATGGAGGTTTTTTTTGCTGATGTGGAGTATTTTATAGGCAAAAAATAAAAGAAAAATGAAGATGACTTCCTCTTTCTTTTCTCCTTGTCAAACTTGGTTCTCATCCTCACATTTTCTTCATCCAGACGCTCAAGTTCTGACTCCCGGTTCTCGTTCTCTGTAATTCATTTCCCATTCTTATCACTTCAGACAACAATTATTCGAGCATTTCTTCCAACAAATTATTCATTTCAATTAGGTTCATTTCAATCAGCAAAAAAAACCTCCATGTCATTTTTCCGGTAACCGGGAATTGGTGGAGGTTCACTAAGAAAAATATTATGTTAAGTACAGTTTGCCATTAACAAAAAGTTAAGTTTGGTTTGTTATATCAAAATAAACATAAAGTTTGGTTTATTAGATTCCAGTTTTCCTATAAATAATGTGCTCCCACACTTGTTGATATTTTTTTTAATCAATGTGTATTTTTAGACACTTGTTGATATTCAATACATTTATGATAATTAAAATACTCTTATATTCTATTTTTCAATGATTTAGGTGAAATTTCAGATGATTATTAACTATTTTAAATTACGCCATTTATCGTTTTGCTATTAAGAAATAGAAAAAGTACAATAAAATGCCTACCTGACCATAACGAGGGATTTCAAAAAGGAAATTAAAAAAATAAGAAGTAAAAAATTAAGATTACCTTATAAGCAGCTGATGAAATCCATCCATGCCAAGGTTTTAAGGTAATCTCATAGGATTCAGCCACCATTTGCTCCATGCTTCCCCTTGGATTCATTGCTATCCTTTGTAGCAATGCTGACGTAAAATCCAATGACCTTAATTCAATTCAAAACACTAACTAATTAGTTCATGGATTAATAAAAAAAATTGGATTAAATGCTATCTATTGTGGCAGTTTCATAACATATTTTTTTTTCGGGTGACAAATTTTCAATTTTTACATAGTTTAGTGACATTTTTATCTGCAAACTCAATAGCATTGTCATTCTAGTGGGGTGCTTGAGATGTCAATAGGGATGGCAGAGGGGTGGACAACCCCCGTACTTTCATTGTGTTATGTGTATTTATGGGCCAGTTTGGAGAGAAAATTGGAATGAGTTAGGTATGGAATTAGAATTTTAGGGGGTTGGGTATGGAATTAGAATTCTAGGGGGTTGTGTATGGAATTTGAAACCTGAAATGAAAATGTTTGTTGAGCAGTGAAATGGAATTAAAGCTACAAGATTATTATTATTATTATTATTATTATTATTATTATTATTATTATTATTATTATTATTATGACAATAATGAAATTTTAATAATTAATAATTGACAATTATTAACTAATTATTATTACATATTAATTAATCTTATTACTATTAATTGTTAATTATTAATATTACAAATTATAAATTATTAATCGTCATTAATATAATTAATTATCATTTATGAATTATTTTTTATTTTTATTGTTTATCAATTATAAAGTATTAACAATTAATTAATAATAATTAAAAATTACTTATAATTTATAATTTATTGTTTATTGTTTACTTTTTATAAATTATTAATAGTTAACTATAATAATATTAATTAACTTTTCATTTTTAATATTTTTGTTTATTATTTTTCATTATTTTTTATTATATTATTTATTACTAATTATGATTATTATTTATTATTTATTATCAATTATTATTAACTAATTATAAAAATTAATAATTAATTATTTATATTATGTTTATTATTAACTATTAAATATTATATTTCTAATTATTATCAATTATTATTAATTAATTATAAAATATAATAATTAATTATTAGTAATAATGATTAATATTTACATTTACATCTATAATTGTAAATATTATTAATAATAATAATAATAATAATAATATTATTATTAGTGATTTTGTTTTTGTTGTGGAAGAAAAGGGATAGCCTATTCCCTCCACATTTGGGAGGGATAGCAAATTCCCTGGAATTGCAATTCCATTCCAGAAAGTGCTCTCCAAACAGGCCCTACGTGTATTATATTCGTTTGATAATATTTTTTTGTATGTGAAAAGGTGAGAGACTATTGCGGGACACCTTGTTTTGTATTTGTTGTGTGTTTATTGTACTTTCATTGTGTTATGTGTATTATATTCGTTTGATAATATTTTTTATTATGACTGAATGATACTAATAACATTTAATAGGTAATTTTATATATTGAGAGGTTTGTAGTCGAAGGTTTCACACTTCAACTGCCATAAATTTCAAACTCATAAGATAAAATCGAAAGAAAGAAGTAGCTAACAATAGCTATGCAGTCAGTATTTATAGAAAATAGTATTGGAATTATCATTTATTAGGAGTATAAGAGCTAAGAATCTAGGTTGACATTAAATCGAACTTGAATATGATGATGATGAGGCTTCGGTTGAGGATGATCTTCTATGCCCCACTATTACATTAACGACGGAGGAAAAAAGAGAATTACGAGCCCCCTGGAGAAATGCTTTGGTTGTTCGCCTTTTCGACAAAGGTTTAGGATATGGACATCTCAGAAACATTCTGAGGTCCAAGTGGGCGATAAAGGGAGATACTTCATTTATTGATATCGGTAATGACTATTATGTTGCTAGATTCTCGTGTCCGGATGATTATGAGCATGTTTTGACGGGGGAACCTTGAATGATTAGAGATAACTATCTAGTCATAAGGAGATGGGTTCCGAACTTCTTGTCGGAAGGAGATAATATTACAACCCTTGCTATTTGGGTGAGAATCCCTAATCTGAGTGTAGAGTACTTCCATAAGGATTTCCTTCTTCGGAAAATAGGTACAAAAATTGGAAAGGTTGTTAGGTTGGATGCGACGCAGAAGAATGTTGAGTGAGGAAAGTTCTCTCGTCTGTGTGTTGAAGTGGATCTCAGAAAGTCTTTGTTGTCAAAGTTCCGCCTCCATAGGCGAACTTATAGGATACAATATGAGGGAATAAAAATGATCTGTTTCCACTGTGGAAAACAAGGACACAAGGAAGATGTCTGCCCTTTAAAGAACCCCCCAGCAGAGACTCAGAAATTTGATGGGCCCTCTTCAAAAGCTCTGGAGGAGTCGAAGTTTTATGGAGAATGGATGAAGGTGAAAAAGTACACAAAAAAGAAAACAAACCAAGGTGGAGCTTTGAAGGATGTAGGGAAGGAGACAGTTACCGTTCAATCTCCGGACACAAACCGAGAGGGGCACTTGAATAGAGCCCAATACCCTCCGATACAAGGCGATGGAAAGGTACGTTAGGGAGGTGTTCATGACCATGAGACAAGGCAAGAGCCTACGGGGTCTCGATTTGATGTGCTAGATGGCCTAGAAGAGGAAGACAAGGAGGACCAAGGCATGGTTGAAGATAAACTAACAGATGCGGGTTTAATTAGAGTAGATAATCCTAATGTGGAGAGAGAAAGCATCAAGGAACCTTTGGTAAGGGTGCCAATAAGAAATGAAGTGATAGCCACTGGTAGTGGCAAAGAAAATGTCCCAATGGATGGGATAGTTCAGGGCGATAAACAAAAAGGGAAAAACAAGAATGAAGTAGAGATTGCCTCAAATTTTGGGCTCTCAAATAAAAATTTTGTAAGTAAGAATGGACAACCCGACTCTAATAATGGGGAAGTTATGGTTAAAGGTGGTTATTTTCCTGTGTTAACACCCGCCCCATCTTTGACCCAAAATTTGGTGCAAAGTCAAGGGGGATCTTCTAGCTTAGGTCAAGTGTCGACGAGAATCCCTTTGAAAGATGTCCCTGTTCGGGAGATGATGAATCAACTGAATACAGGCAGTAATGCCATGGAACACTGATTCTTGGGTCCTTTTATCCTTTCTTTGTTTTTTATGATGTTACGAGCAAGTAATGATAATAGATCTTTTGTAAGTAATGGAAGGGGGGAAATTCCTGATTTTCGTTGCCTCACCTGGAATGTGAGGGGGGCAGGTAATGCTGAGTTTCTCAGAACTCTTAAGGAGCACCTTTGATTATATCGACCTCATGTGGTTTCTCTTTTTGAAACACATAATTAAAGGAGATAGGGCAGATGGCGTTTGTAGGAAAATTGGTTTTAATAGATGGTTTCGGGTAGAGGCATGTGGTTTTAGTGGAGGTATTTGGATTCTTTGTTAAAACTTTGAAGTTGTTCTTGACTTCTTGGAAGTTTCGCCCCAATATATTTCCGCAGCTGTGAGAATTCAAAATTATCATGAGTGGGTTATTACTTTTGTTTATGCTCATCCTTACTAACAAGAAAGAAATTCTCTGTGGCCCCAATTAAAGCATCTTGGAGATAATTTGAACTGCCCTTGGATTCTTATGGGTGATTTTAATGAAGCTGTGAATCTTGAAGAGCGTAATCATGGAGATCATGCTATGGCTCGCAGGTGTAGAAAGTTTACGAACTGGATTGATAACTCTCTCCTTGTGGATTTGGGTTTCTCTGGACCAAAATTCACTTGGATAAAAGGGACCTCGCTAGCCACCAGAAAATGTGCTCGTCTTGATAGGGCCCTTTGCAACATCAGCTGGAAAAATCGCTTTCGTGAAGGGTCGCTGAAACATTTATTACTGAACTACTCTGATTATACCCCCATTCTGTTGGATACTAGGGGCATTGCCGGTGATAGGACCCGGAAACCTTTCAAATTTCAGGCTGCTTGGTTGACTCATAAAGATTTCAGAAGTTATATAGAGTCCAAATGGGAAAGTGAAAAACCTTGCTTAGAAGCTCTACGGAATCTCTCTCAAGAGTTGTCATTATGGAATAAGGATATTTTTGGGAACCTTTTTCGTCGCAGGAAAAGAGCTTGGGCTATACTTCAAGGAATTCAAAATAAGCTGAACTCCGGGAGACATAACCATCTGCTGAATTTGGAGAAATCGGTCAAGAAAGAGATCAATGAGGTTTTGAACCAAATAGACATATTTTGGTACCAGAAATCTAGAGTGGAAGCTATTCGTGATGGGGACCGGAATACAAAGTTTTTCATCTAAGCACAATCATTAGGAGAAAAAACAATAGGTCTGAGATGTTGCAAACGGAGTCCGGGGATTGGATTTCGGATCCTTTGGAGGTTCAAACTCATGTTCGTGACTTCTATAGAGATCTGTATACGGTGGACCCGGTGCATCCACAACAACTGCTCCCTGAAGGGATGTTCTCCATACTCTCTGAAAGAGATTATGAGAAGCTGTCGCGACCCTATAGTGCGGAGGAGATCCGTAAAGCTCTCTTTGCAATGTCCAAATAAAGCACCAGGACCAGATGGTTTTCATGCCCTTTTCTTCCAAAGGTTTTGGCCGGTGGTAGGGAACTCG
The DNA here is from genome assembly GCA_029582165.1 of Portulaca oleracea. Lineage (NCBI taxonomy): Eukaryota > Viridiplantae > Streptophyta > Magnoliopsida > Caryophyllales > Portulacaceae > Portulaca > Portulaca oleracea. The sequence goes on along the minus strand of CM055872.1, from coordinate 39,964,762 downwards.
GTGATCTCACTTGTCCAGGAAATTCTTGGAGGGGGTAATCTGCCAGAGGGTTTTAATCATACTTTCCTTTCTTTGATCCCCAAAATTCTGAACCCTCATATAGTCAAGCAATTTAGACCAATTGGGTTATGTAATGTTCTTTATAAGGTGGTGACCAAATGCATGGTGAATAGAATTGAAGTTGTTCTACCAAAGTTGATATCTCCAACTCAATCTAGTTTTGTTCCTAGAAGACATATTGGAGATAATATTATTATAATGCAAGAAGTTCTCCACTCTATGAGATCCAAGATAGGAGGGAAAAAAGGTTGGATGACCATCAAGTTAGACTTGGAGAAGGCCTATGGTAGGGTTAGGTGGGATTTTTGGGCGATACGTTGATTGATATGAAGCACCTAAGAATTATGGTGGAAACCATTATGAAATGTGTGCGGACTTGTACAATGAGCATACTTTGGAATGAAAACCCAATGGAACCATTTTCTCCTTCAAGGGGTACCCGCCAGGGAGACACCATTATCACCTTATCTGTTTGTGGCTTGCATGGAGAGGCTTACCAACTAATAGAAATTGAAGTGGCGTAAGGAACCTGGCACCCGTTCCCGACAAGTAGAAAAGGCCCAACAATTTCTAATTTGGCCTTTGCAGATGACATTGTCCTTTTGGCGGAAGCGACGCCTCAAAAAGCACATATAATTGGAGATTGCCTTGAAGCTTTTTGTATAGCATCGGGACAGAAGGTTAGTGCCCAGATGTCTACCATATTCTTTTCTCCAAATACTGATGCTAATTCTCGGGGGGAAATTTGCACCATCTTTGGTATGAATGAAACAACGGATTTGGGCTGTTATCTAGGCGTCCCCTCCTTACATGGAAGAGTTACTAAGTCTACCTTCAGAGGAGTGATTAATTGATAGAGTTGCGGGGAGATTAGCCGGATGGAAGTCTAAGTGTTTATCTTTGGCATGTAGGATTACTCTCATAAAATCCACAATAAAATGCGATTCTGGCTTATGTTATGCAAACTACTAAGCTATCTCGATCCACTTGTGACGAGATTGATAGAATGATTCATAAATTCCTTTGGGGGAGCATAGACGGAAAAAGGAAAATCCATCTTGTTAGCGGGAAACAATCACCAAGCCGACAAATTTGGGAGGTTTAGGATTATATTCTATGAGAGATTTAAATTCAGCTTATCTCAGCAAATTAGGATGGAGATTGCTTACCAGAAAACAAGATCTCTGGGTTCAAATTTTAGAAGGTAAATATTCCCAAGGGACTCCCATCTTGGCAGTAAACAACTCAACCCTCACTATAATAGTAGCAACGCTTGGCAGGGGATCATTAGTGAAAAATATACTCTTCAAAAAGGTACAACCATGGCGCTTGGAGATGGAAGAAACACAATGTTTTGGCTCGATCGATGGGTGGATAATAAACCACCAATTGAATCCGCTATTGTCTTGGTGGATACTGATGAGAGCAAGGCGATGGTTGCCGATTTTTGGGATAGTGTTCAAGGTTGGAAATCGGTTGATTTTGCGAGAAAAATCCCCAACAACATGCTACTGAAGATCGCCATGCTCAAGCTTGTTGAAGAGGGTGTGGCTGTCTGGCTGACAACATTACGTGGACGGAGACGACTATTGGGGAGTTTAAACTCGGTTCAACACTCTCCATTATTCGAGGTCCGATGGTTGAGGAAGATCCTTTTGAATGGTTGAGGATATGGCGACTGGAGACTCCATAAAAAATCAGAGTTTTTATGTGGCTTGTTTTTCATGATAGGCTTCTCACAAATGAGAACCGAGTGAAGAGAAATCTGACGGAAGATATCTTGTGTCCAGGTTGTGGGGAAGAGGCAGAGTCTCTGGACCACATGTTTCGCCGCTGCATCCACGCCCAGCCGTTGTGGAGAGCTATCGAGGAAGAAGGTATAGCAGTAAAGATGGTAAACCGTCCATTCAAGGGGTGGTTTGTGGCTAGAGTCATCACGCCGAAAGAAAAGAACGATTCTGGACCAGCACCTTTTGCTATCATTTTGTGGCACATCTGGATATGGAGAAATGCAAGGATATTCGGTAAACATCGTGAAATTCCTTTTAACCATGGCCAATGGCTTCTAAACGAGATCCATGTGATACGGGAAGCTTTCATGGAAGAGGAGATGAGGGAGGAAACCCGGAATGAAATTTTTAATGGGCTTACCCGCTATTTAACTCATTGGGTGGGACCAAGGTTGGGCAATGGAACAGTGCAGCTGTGCACTGTTGGAGCGGCTCGTGGCAATCCTCCGATGGGAGCGGGAGGAGGGGTTCTCCAAAGTGCAGATGGTTCATGGCTTGGGGGCTTCATGTGTCCCTTTCAACAGTGTAATGCATTGGCAGCGGAGGTGAAAGCTGCGCTCACGGGACTGAGAATGGTAAATAATATGGGAGTGGAAAATTTGGAACTCATGGTAGATTCTCAAGTGGTGGCAAAGCTGTTATGCATGGAAGATGCAACTCATAAGACGATTGGTCATCTCATCAAACAGTGTCAAGCTGGGATGAATATGGAAGGATGGAAAGTTATGGAGTTTTGGCATAGAGAAGCCAACCGGGTTGCCGACAAATTAGCTTCGATGACCCTTGATATCAAAATATCCGTTCTATTATGTATCTAAGCGAGCCTCCTAGGGAGGTTCAACAATTACTTCATGCAGATTGTATATCTGCTAGAGGAATCTATCGAATATAATCGTTTCTAGTTTGAATCGAATAAATTGGGCTTGCCCCACCCTTTCTACCAAAAATAAAATTCAACTTTTTCATGCTCAGCCCAACAAAATTTCCAAATATTAATTTTAGTAGAGCTAGGATGGCATTAAAAAAATATTTAACGAAATGGGATTAAGAGATAATGAAATAGTATAGTCAACAAGATGATTAAAACATAATAATAATAATAATTGGGAAAGAGTACCTGGTGAGCCAAACTAATGCTCTGCTAGAGCTATCAGACTTTTTGGCAGTGCCTTCAACTGCTTCTTTTTTTATTATCTCAACCAAGTTTGAATATGTCGGATCCGAATCACACACCTTCTCCAATCTCTATGACCATCATCAAATGAGATTTAATATATGCACACGAAATAAAATTAGGTTAACATACAGTTTTCCAATAAATTCATTATTTTACCCATCACTTTAATTATTGGAAAATTGAAAAAAATATCTTTTACACTGGGTTATGTATTCGAAAAAAAATAATCCGAACTTACAATTTTGTTATAGATAAGGTGAACTTTAACCTTTATTATTTTTACCATCCAACATTTAGTTAAATTTATCTGAAAAGTGACATGGTGATGACTATATTACACACGAGCTAACTTTAACTTTTTTATAGAGTTGTAAAAGTTTCACGTATAATATTGTCACTGTCATGTCACTTTTTGGACGACTTTAACTAAGTAGCGGATGCTAAAAATAATAACGGTTAAAGTTCAATTCATCCTGATGATAAAATTATAAGTTCGGAATATTTTTTTGATACCTCAAAAATATGGATTTTTTTCCAATTTTCCTTAATTATTTTCGAATCGATATGAAATTTATTTTTCTTTCTTTTTATATTCAATGATATTACGTATTATATATATATTTTTAAAAAAAAATGGAGTAGTCTAGCAAGAAACTGCTAATTATTCCTGATGTTAGATTATGAAAAGGGGGCTAATTAGTTAATGAGAAATTGTAAAAGAAAAAGTTATAACTCCATGATGTGTTCCAAACAAAACAAAATGACAATTTGATATTTCCATCTGGCAAATCCGTTGGCCATACTAGTGGCATGGTGACATATTCAAGCCTTCTAAGTAAGGACGATATGAATACACTGTATTCATTCCCTACACATAAAATTTATAATTTTATTTCAAATTAAATAAAATTGTTTTTTTTAAAATTATTGGTGGTTGTGGCCACCCTTGGGTTGCCTAAGATCAGCCAATGGGCCATACATTGACGTAATTAACTACTCCCTCAGTCCCTTTTTAATTGTCAAAATAACTAACTTTATAAGTCCAATGCTCATTGAAAATAGAGTAAAAAATTTGTTCAAAGACAAATATACCCTTCCACTAATTTTGATGCAGAGAGAGGAATAAAGAAAAATTTTAAAAGGTAAATAAAACTCAAATTCATTAATTAAGGGTATTTTGGGTATTTTAATTATTGAAATTGTGAAATTGACAAATAAAATGAGACAAGGTAATTAGGAAAATTGATACTAGTTAAGGGACGAACGGAGTAATATCTATCTTGTTTTATATTCTTTAAAATGTAAAATATGAAATCATTTACTACCTCCGTTCTTTTTTTTATCTGTCACCTAGGAAATTGTGTGAAAAACTTTGACTGTTAATATCTTAATTTGTATAATGATTCATAATACAAAATTGATGTCATTAGATTCGCAATAAAAAATACTATTAGAAAAGTATAATATTATAATTTTTTATAAAAAAATTATATTGAAAGTTATTGATTAAAGTTTGGTATTGAAAACCGTAAATAACAGATAAAAAAGAACGGAAAGTGTATTAATTAGTTAATGAAAAATTGTAAATGAAATTTATAACTCCAAGATGCATTCCAAAAAAACAAAATGGCAATTTGATAACATTTTCATCTGACAACTCTGTTGGCCGTACATTGACCCAATTAGCTACTCCGTTTTTATCAGTCGCCTTGGAAATTGCGCCAAAAATTTTGACTGTTAATATTTTAATTTATATAATGATTTATCATACGAAATTGATATCATTATATTCGTAATAAAAAATACTATTAAAAAAGTATAATATTATATTTTTTTGCAAAACATTTATACTAGAAATTATTGATTAAAAATTGACACTGAAACCTGTAAGCGATAAATAAAAAAGAACGGAGGGAGTAGTATTTATCTTGTTTAATATTCTCTAAAATGTAAATTACGAACAAATTGCAAATTAGTACCACCCAATTGAAAGTACATTGTAGTACCACCCAATTAATTAGTAATTAAAGAAATGGTGTATCACCTGACACCTGATACGAGCCTTTAATATATACTAATATTAACAAGTGCATGCAGGTTAAATGTTAATTAATTAATTATTCAAGGAAGGCTAAAACTAATAATGTAATTACCTGAATATTCTTGTAAACGTCTTCTCTTAGAACAATCATGGTCGGTCCAATCTTTTCTGTAAAAAATTTTCAGCGAATTAGTTATAGTCAAATTCGATCTTAATTCTTGTAACCTTTTAAAACTTTGTGGTAGATCAATTAATGGATACATATTTTTGCTGATAGGAATAATTAACTAGACTTGCTGTAAATTAATAGATACATATTATTACTAGACCATACAATTGATACATTTTATCCAATGTAGAAAAGAACAGACTCTATATATGAATTCATACTTGTAAGTGTTAACAATATTTCGTCGGTAAAAGTAGGTAGAAGAAGGTAATAAGTTGTTTTCAAGGTAGAAACGTTATGGAAATTTAAGTAGACATCTTCTTTATTTATTTTTTGACAAACAAGTAGGTTAACGTAGAATTAGATAGAAATAGATAGAAAAAGTATTGTAGATAGGTTATCCAAAATATAATTAAATGGTCATCATATTTTGATGTAATTATTTTAAGGGTCTTATATTTCAACAAATAATTGTGGAATGACATTATCTTTGTTGCAATTATTTATATGGGACATTTCAACCTATTTTCTAATGCACAAAGCCTTAATTGCAGAATTTATTGTTAATTAGAGTTGTGTAACTTTGACCAACACTAAACATGGAGGTTTCAAATGATATATAACTTCAATTAAAAGAACTCTAAACACAAAATCAATGTTTCCTATGTTTTTGGCTGAATAATACGTCAGAATGTCCCCAATAAATAATTATAACAAAAATAATATCACCTCACAATTATTTGTCAAAATACAAAGTATTTAAAATAACTACACAAAATTATGTGGACCTTTTAGTTGTTTTATAGGGCCATACATGATGAAACTGAATGACCTAATTTACCTAATTTGGAAGTAATTCATTTGAAGCAGAAAATACAGAAAGAGATAGAAGAGTTTTTTTGCTTTTTGGACCCCAAACTTTGAGGTTATTTATTTTCTGGACCCCCATATTTCAAAGTTTATATTTTGGACCCTATACTTTGTCTACGTCAACAATATGAACCTTATACTTTGTCTTCGACAACAATATGGACCCCCATATTTCAAAGCCATTATCGATTTTTTTTCTTTCGAAAATGTTTCCCCTGCAACTTCTCTTCCTCTTGCACGATTTTCAACCCCCATATGAGCATAAATTTGCCAAAACATGACCAAAATTTATTAAAAGTTACTAAAATTTAACTTTTACCCTACTATTTTTTACCCATGAATTTTACACACCCTTAGCTGTCAAAGTTTGGTTAATTTCAAAACAACAATCAAAAGAAGGAAAAAAATGATAAAAGACCATATCGAGAAGTTTAGGCAACAATTAAGTCGTCGGAGCCAAACATAACTTTGGGCCACATTTTTTGGGTCCACAAAGTATAGGGTCCAAAATATAAACTTTGAAATATGAGGTCCAGAAAATAAATACTCCAAAATTCGGGGTCCAAAAAGCAAAAAACCTAGAGATAGAAATTAAATTATACCAAGAACTTGGAGAAGCAAGTAGCAAATAGAGAGAAAAGGTCTGGTGGGTATGTTGACAACATCAGCTTCTTCTTCTTCATGTTGAACATCTGCCATGGTTAACAATGGAAGCTTCTGCTCATAAATATTACTATTGTTATTGAGTTTGAGTGTGAAGATCATACAAAGCTCTTCAATGGCAGATCTTATAATCTCTGTTTCTTTCTCCTCCATTTCTCTCTTCCTCTTCATCTACCCTCCCTCCTCGAAACACACACGTTTTATTCTGTCTTTCCCTTCCTATTTATACTCACAGTTAGCTTCAAACTTATATCTCAGAACTTATTAGAAAGAAAATGAGAGCAGTATATTTGTTATTTAATGGACTTTAGTCTAGAAGTCGATCTTTATTTTAATCTTTCCTCCAATTATTTCATAGTCTCTCCTGGATTATGGGTTGTGTCCATGGGTTTTTTAGTTTGGTTTGGCTCATTTTTTTCAATAATTTGCGAGCCAAAAAGGTTAAGAAGTTATCAAAGATGTTACAAAATCCGTACAACAGGAAAATAGTAAGAGTCATGCAAAACAATAAGAGTCAAGCAAAACAAAAAACTGTACAATTCACTACAACTTTAATTATTAGTGTCTGGTTTGCCTCATTTATGTCATGGAAATTATTAGTGTCTTGATTCAAGGTGGTTATTAACTATTTTAAATTTTATTTAAATCATTTTAAAATTATATTTAAATATATTTTGGTTATTATAAATATACATTTTATTATTTTGAGAATTATTATCATTGATGAATTATATAAAAATAATTTTTATATTTATATATTCTCTGTTATGGTTGTTATGCTTAAGTTATCATTTATACATATCCACATACCCAATAAATGCTATGCTATGTTTTTCATTGTTGACAAATATGTGTAATCACTGAAAGAATATTATTTGAAATCACAAAAACATAAATTGTGGGCAATTTAACATGATTATGTTCATTTAAGACGGGTATCATTGTCCTTTATATTACCACTCATTTTTCGCGAAAAGTTCCAAACACACAATTTTGTCTTTACCTTTCTTAAATGGTCAAAGGGTTACCCTTTTTTCGAAAAAGTTCCAAACACAAATTTTGTTTTCGCCTCATTTATATAGTAAACTGGTTACCCATTCTTTTGAACCCATGTTAAATTAAAGAGATACAAAGTAACTTAAGAGAGTCTTCTATCAAGGCGTGTCCCATGATTGTCCTCATACAAAATTAAAGAAAAATCCTAAGTTGGGCTAAACATCCAAATAGGGAAAAGGTTGTAAAGTGCCCCTGATTAGTTATCCAGTCAACTATCATATTTACTTCTCGCAAAATATATTGGATAGAGTACTTGTCTAGCCGGTGGATTAGATTTTTAATTTGATAACTTTGATGATCATTTCGATTTGCCATGAAATTTTCATGACACCTTGTATAACTTTGACGAAGATAATTGTATCGTCTTAAATTTGAACTCTTGAACAACCTACTGCAAGATATTTTGGAGACCAAATCATAGTCCTAAACCTTCTACCTTGAGGATAGCGCTAAACCACTTGAGTAGTTGATTTTTATCGATCGTGCAATTATTTGTAGTATGAAGTGATCCCTAGCAGCAAAACCAGTTGAATGCACCTCGATTATTAAGAGAGCATTAAAGTTCATCTTAACCCAATTAAACTTTGATTGTTCCTAGCAGATTGAATATGCTTGTCGCCCTTAGTTTGATAATGGGTTGTAGGTACCCTATTTGCTTGAGGATTGTTGGAGGATCTGCAATAAAGAAACACCACTTTGCGAAGATCTTCGTAGCTCTAAAGATGACTCTCTTGACACTAAAGATGAAGTTGTTGATAACACCATTTTGCTTAGGGATTGTTGGATGAATCAGTTTGCTCCTTCTAGATGATACTCCAAATGAGGTATGAGACTTTTGAAACTTCAACTAGAGATAGTGTTGAGAGGTTGAAGAATAACATTACTAATATTGTCAATATGCTAGTTGGTACTAGAAGAAAGCCAGTTATGAGATTGGGTTGTTCTCCAAACCTACTTGGAAAAATGAAACTGAAGTGACTAAGCCACGTAAAGTAGGAGGGGTCAACAAAGATGTCTCTCCCAATTAGATTTCCTTTAATGGAAAGCCAATTATGATTGTTTTTTTCATTAGAAGACTTGAATTGTTTGTTGGACGTCCAACTTCCAAATCTAGTGAATTTTTCACTTTGATTGTGGCCCAATGTTGTGGCGGACATAAGTGTTGGGTTGAATGTACGTGTAGAATAATTTTAGGTTGGTGTCTGCGGCTTGGGGAGTAAAATAGAAGAGTTTGAATGGGAATCATGTTGTTGATTTGTTTGCCACCCCTCTTTGTAATTCCTTGTATGTTAGGACTCTATTAACCCTAATTAATTAGTTAGGGAAGTATCCAAATCAGAGAAGTATCCAAATCAAATCGAATCTAATCAAATCTCCTATCCTTCCATCTTTATAACTTCTCCAATATCACATCATAATATTCGAACTTTCCATTGTTGATGTTGGACAAATATCACAAGGAGACAACTTCCAACATATGAAGATTGAAAATCAATTCAGCAAAGGAAAGAATTAACAAAGCAAGGAAAGCCAATAAAGAGTCATTGTAGCAGAAGATGTCATTATAAAAGAGTCTTGGTTGTCCTCTTGAAGGAAAGCCAATAAAGAGCCGATGTAGCAGAAGATGTCACTATAAAGAGTCTTGGTTGCCCTCTTGAAATTGAATTCGATTCCAAGGAAGTAATCAAATTGAGTAGGAATTTTTGGTAGAAAAATGCTGAGTGTAACCACTAGTGCGATTAGTAGCGAGCTTTTGTAACCAGAGAGTATTCTAGTGAGACCCTCCGATTTTTCTGTAACTGAAGATCTTGTTAAGTATTCTTCAGTGAGTGAGATCTTCATCAATCAACTGGTGAAGGTTACCTTCTGGGATCTAAGTCTGTGATCCCCCTCTGTAAGAAATCTTGAGGCCCTCAAGTCTCTCCATTGCTGAGCTCATTTATTTCCATATGTTCTGTAATGTCCTTAAACTTCAGAATTCAGTAAAAGATTAAAGTGTTTATTCATTGTGTTGTTGAATCTTGACAAAAGTTAAGATTAATTTTTCTAATGTCCTCATTGAGTGCACAAAATTTCAATAACCCTATTCACCCCCTTCTAGGGTTCTTTCAAGTGGTATCAGAGTAGGTCCACTCAAGAAGAGACTAACTGCTCTGTCGAAAAGAGCATGGCAGGGATTGAAGATGGTGATATAGGACAAGAACGTTGCTTAGACACACCCCTGTTATTCTAAGGATCAAACTTTTCCAACTGGAAGAAACGTATGAAAACCTTCATCATGGATCAAGATTATGATCTATGGGATAGAATTGAGAATGGAGACTTTGTCCCCATGATCATAGAGGGAGAAATCACGAAACCCGAATTAGATCTAAATATACTCCCAAAAAAGTAGAAAAAACAAATAAAAATATTAAAGCCTAACATACTCTCTATTGTGAACTTGATTATAATGAGTTTAAATATGTTTCTGGTTGTGACACAGCTAAGCAGGTGTGGGATACCTTAGTGACCAAATATGAAAGAACAAGCCAAGTTCGAGAAATGAGGCTTGACAATTATGTCAAGTAATATAAATCCTTCAAACTGAAGAATGGAGAATTCGTTAAGGACATGTATAAACGATTCGCTATCATAATCAATAATCTCAAGTCCTTGGGGAAGACCTACTCCAATGAAGAAAAAGTTCGTAAGATCCTCAGATACATTCCAAGAAAGAAATGGGAACCAAAAGTCACCGCAATCGAGGAAGCTCAAGATTTGAGAACTCTCTAATTAGATGACATCATCAGGAAAATTCTTGCTCACGAGATATATATTCAAGAAGAGCATGATGAAAAGGAAAAAACAGTCCACAAGGACCTCATATATCCCAACGACAAGTCAAGAACCAGTGTTTGGCTTTGATAGCAAGGGAACTCAAGAGTCCGGGCAAAAAAGGTCATAACTCCAGAGGATCTTCAACCAAACAAGTCAACATAAGAGGTAAGGACTACTAAAGTAATGAAACTAACCAACTTTCTTACTTTGTTTGTGGTTATACAGATGACTTGATCAAGGACTGTCCCTACAGCAGAAAGAACAAAAAAGAGATGAGTCATCTAGCTCTGATGCCCTCTTGGAGTGGAAATAGTGGTGACTGGAGCGATGATGAGGAGGCTGTCTGTCGTTATCTTATTGGAGAAGACACCAACGATACCGAGGAAGTTGGTACAGCTAATGATGAGTACCAAGACAATGATGAAGATGAATAAGAGGAGTTAACTCTTGATGACCTCTTTACTTGGCCTATAAAGTACTTAGCAGATTGTTTCCTAAAGATTTTTGCAGGTGAGACTAAGTATTTGGATGAAAGTAAGTCTCTAAAAAGGACTATCAAGAGTCTGGGAGAGTCTAAAGATAAACTGGAAAAGTCTTGCAATGATCTAACCTCCAAGATTGAAATTCTCGAGACTAAAAATGTAGACCTCAAGGACAACCTCGATAATGTCACAAGGCTTCTTTTTAAGCTAACCAAGGGAGAAGAATATGCTCGTGAATTGCTTGGATCTCAATGCGCCTTCTTCCACAAGGAAGGAATGGGCGATCGCCCCAAGAAGAAGCAAAACCGCCGGCAAGGACATTTTGTCTCTCGAAAATTGCTAACCAGAATAAGTGACCAAGGAGGCTATAGAAATCTCGATAGAAAAGATCAAGGTCATATATTCTACTCACGGCAGCAAGGACAATGCAACTACCTTGGCACAAGATCCCAAGGTTAGTACTCTCATCTCAAACATGAATGTCAATCTGGTAAATTTCACTACTTCAGCTTATCGTTCTAGAACAATACAGATATGGGTTACAAGAGGAACAAGACCTCTTAACATGGTTGTTACTTGATAATTAAGTGCTTCTAGTATATATGAGAATTTGGTTGTTTTGATGAGAATTTGGGGAATATTTGATGTGATTATATTATTTTATGCCCGAATTTCCCATATTACGCTTGGTTTGGAGTTTGGTGAGTTTTGTAGGAAACTTGTGAAGAATCGATGTAAACCGAGCCAAAAATCAAGTGTAGATCCAAGTTGTGTGCATAAAGGACCAAGAAGTATGAAGTTGGATCACCCAAGGCCCAAACAATGGCCCAAACAGCTCCTAGGCCCGAGTCTGCAATGACACGGGTGGTGTCAGTAGTGGCACCGGTACTGCCTATGACCAGAAAGTTTGGAAATTTGTGCAGTGCAGCGACACGGGTAGTGCCTAGGGGGGCACGGTCCGTGTCACTAGGGGCACGGTCCATGTCACCCCTGGCGCGGTCCGTGTCGCCTGCGTCTTTTCGTTTCCGGCGGTTTCAAGTTGGAATTTGCCTATATTATTGTAATTTCCGGCTGTCTTTGGGGGCAATCATCATTCTACCATATCCCATTCCATAACCTAACCCTAATCCATATCCTTCATCATCCATAATCCATCCACCATTGAAGATTGAGAGAAGATTGAAGATCGAAGAGAAATTTCAACACACTTTGAAGTGGAGGAGCAAAAGTCCTCCATTGTTGATTCCTAGCAAGATTGTTCTTCCCTTTGGTTTATTTATCATTCTCTCATAGATTTTATATGCTTTCTAGAATAGATTTCAATTGCTTTGTAGTTGCAAACATGAGTAGTGAGTAGTTCTTTTTAGTTTGGGGGATGAACCTTTGAAGTTGTTTGATGAATTGACTTTGTTGGATTGAATAATCATGAATTTAGTTTGTTGCAATCTATTTGGCCTTTGAATTGAATTTTTATTGCTTTTGCTTGATCACCAATTGCATGTAATTAGGTTGTTGAACGAAGTACCGAAAGGAGAAGTTTGATGTCCCGAAAACCTAGGTTAAACTAATTAAAAATTGTCTAGACATAGAAGTTTTTAATTAGGGTTCTTGTGATGATTAGATTTATAACCTTGATTAAATCAAAATAACCACGAAAGTAGGTGATTGGCTTGTCTTGGCAATTCTCTCTAGTGACAAAATCTCATTGCGAAGTATTCTATGCAATTATCGAACCTTGATTATGCAAACTAATGAAATGAGTGTTCAATCCATATCGGTTATTCGTTACTTGACTTAGGTTTTATCCTCTGAACGTCTTTTTCTTATTGATATATCCAAGTAAATTCTGTGAATATTTGTTTGTTTGCTTTGAGTATTGAATATAAATAGAATTAGAGTGTTTCAAACAAAAACCCGATCGACTTAGCAATCAACTAGGAGGCTAATTCAGTGCGTTGAAAGGAAAAGTCTCTATGGCAACGACCTTGATTCGTGCTACAATTTCACCCGTGCACTTGCGGCCTATCATTACTAGTAGTCAAGGACCTCAATTTGATATCAATTATGGCTTGAGGAAGGTTGCTTTTGTAGGTATGCTCGACATCCAACCAAGGAAGAGTGAAACCTCAAGAGTTTGGATGCTCAAAGAAACTTGGAGCAATTAAGGACACTATATGCAGTAGTAACAACTTATGGCAACTGATCAAAAGCATCCAACCAAGGAAGAGTGAAACCTCAAGAGTTTGGATGCTCAAAGAAACTTGGACCAATATATTAAGGACATTATATGCAGTAGTAACAACTTCTGGCAACTGATCAAAAGGCGAACACAACCTTATGTTCCTCGTAAAGTTTGACATACTGGATCTATTTCAATAGCAGGCATGAATTGAGGGGGAACACCCTCTCTTCGTACTAATAAGTTTATTAAGTTGTTGCAGAGTATTACATACGGTTTCAACATTAAGGGGGAGTTTCCTCAAACTTTTTGTTAAAAGTAAAAACGGGGGAGAAGGACTATAGTTATTAATGAATTTTGTCTTTCATCAAAAAGGGGGAGACTGTTGGCGCTAGGGTCAAGGACATCACCTCCGATGGAGTTTTGATATCAAAGACAAAATTACTAAAACAAGAAAAGATACAACTCTTAAAGCCACCCTACGGGCACAATGCCCTCAACGCTACATTTCATGATGCACTCACCGTGCCTCATCTAAATGTCCTCCCACTGGGACCTAGAGGTCCTCCCATAGGGCTTTTGTCGAAAGCGACAAATTGCTGAATCGTTGAATTAGCCAGGAAGTATCCAAATCAAATCAAATCAAATCAAATCTCCTATACTTCCATCTTTATAACTTCTCCGATATTACATCATAATATTCAAACTTGCCATTGTAGATGTTGGACGAATATGACAAAGGAGACAACTTCCAACATATAAAGATTGGAAATCAATTCAGCAAAGGAAAGAATCAACAGCAAGGAAAGCCAATAAAGAGTCATTGTAGTTGAAGATATCAACTATAAAGAGTATTGGTTGTCCTCCTGAAAGTGAATTCGATTCCAAGGAAGTAATCGAAGTGAGTAGAAATTTTTGGTAGAAAAATTGTGAGTGTAACCACTAGTGTGATTAGTTGCGAGTTTTTGTAACCAAAGACTATTCTGGTGAGGCCCTCCAATTTTTCTGTAACTAAAGATCTTGTTAAGTATTCTTCAGTGGGTGAGATCTTTATCAATCAATTGGTGAAGGTTACTTTCTGGGATCTAAGTCTGTGATCCCCCTCTGTAAGCAATCTTGATGACCTCAAGTCTCTCTACTGCTGAGTTCATTTATTTCCATATGTTCTGTAATGTCCTCAAGCTTCTGAATTCAATAAAAGATTAAAGTGTTTATTCGCTGTGTTGTTGAATCTTGACAAAAGTCAAGATTATTTTTTCTAACGTCCTCATTGAGTGTGCAAAATTACAATAACCCTATTAAGCCCCTCTAAGGTTCTTTCAGTTCCAAACAAATTAATGTCAACAACCCTAATAAATATTGATTTACTAAAGAAAAGTGAAAAATTAATCTGAGGTACCCTAATTTTTGGTAAAATGTTTTTCTGGTACCCTAACTTTTCAAAACTCATTTTGGGGTACCTTTAATTTTAGGATTAGTAATTATTAGGTGTTTTTCCGGTTATCAATTTTATTAAGTGACCAAAATATCCTTGTTCTTCCATCCCTGAAGAAATACCCTTGAAAAAGAAGAATAAGAGTATTTTTGTCACTTAATAAAATTAATGGCCGGAAAAGCACCAAATAATTACTAACCAAAAAATTGAGGGTACCTCAAAATGAATTTTGAAAAGTTGGGATACCAATAAGTAGTTTCCCCAAATATTAGGATACCTACGAGTGATTTTTTAAAAGAAAAGACTTTTAAATTTAATATATTATATTGTGCCAAGAGGCAATTCACTCTAAAAAACATATGCATAAAATTAAAAGTACAACAAATTTATCAGGTGAAGCATGGGCGTATCTCAAGCTACTCATACGATGGCCACAATCACCGATTAAAAAAAATTTAGTGATTTGGTATAATTTTGGATAAAAATTACATATTTTATGTATATTGGATGAATATATCAATATATTGGACACTCCTAATCAGAACACCTAGATCCGCTATTCAATTTTGGTTTTGTGAGTAATAAAATATAAGATTAAGATGGAATTTTGGGAAATATGGGTTACGTACGTACACTGAAGTACACAACCTAACAATTTCTTTTTTATTACAATAGAGTGCGCTATGTATGCAGAGTTTAGTTGGGATTGGGAATGTAATAAAGCATGATCCACGCCTTTTTCTTTTCATCGACTGTAGTTGAAGATTTTGTGGATTATGGCATACTATACCCTTCATGTAGTACAACAGATTGCACTCTGTGAACTTGACAAAGCAACAACTTACGCAAGGTTAAAACGATCATTCACAACAGAGTTAAGGGTGTTCAAAATCGATTAACCGGGCTTTCGATGAATTGAAAGTTGATTAACTGAATGTTTGGTTCGCATAAATCGTAAATTCTAAATCGAACTGATCGGAGAAGTTGCGGGTTAATTGACTTTCGGATAATCATTTTTCCGGTTTTGGAGAAAACACTGAATGTTAACATGAACCGTAGTAATTAGCGGTTAATCGGTTTTTAGTTTTGTTTTGGGCTAACTGTTGGGAAATAGGTTAGAATTGTTTCATTTTTTTTTTTAAAAAAAAAATCATACTCCATCTCCTTTATGCATAAAACTCGCCAATGAACTAGTAGCTCACTTGACATGAATGTGACCTTCAATCTTGGAGGTCATGGGATCGATTCTCATGGCTTGCAAGTCTCCTTGTGTGAAGATGAGCAGGGCCATGAACCAAGTCTTTGGGCTTGGGTTTAGGTTTCCCACTCTCTCGTGAGTCACTAAGTCCAATTGGTGTACCTCTGAGATAGGGACCTAGATGACCCAAACTTACCATTATTAAAAAAAAAGTACAAAACCCGTATTGTTGAATTAAAAATAGAAAAATAAAAGTGATTCAATTATAGATAACAAATCGATAATTTTCATTTTATATTTGTTTCAAAATTTCAAACCAATTTAGTTCATTTAACCAAAGTTAACCGGTTTTTTTATCGTTAAACTATTACCGAACCATGAATGTTAGGGTTGGTTAACTAAACCATTCATTTGGAAATCTTCATCGAATATTAATCGATCTTTTTCAATTTGGTTTTGCAATTTCTAGGGCTTTGATTTTTCATGGACACCCCTACTTGATCGAATAAGAATATAAACCCTGAAACTTGATCAATAGTACTCTTATCTTTTTCCACATAAGGAGAGTTACAAAATGTAGAAATCAATTCCATGATTTCCAACATGAAAAACCATATGATCACAAATAAAATGTTAATTAGCTCAGTGGCTCTTAAGAATTTACAATGGTAAGTTTATCTATTGAGGCCTCATTCTTTTATGCGGTTGGTTACGGCATGGTTCCGGTTCCACACCGCACTGTAAGTTTCCATATTTCAACCCAACTTTTCATTTCCCTTTTTATTTAAATTGAAAACTTTTCAAATAAAAAATTAAAATTTTTACTTTATTTTCACCTACCGTTATTTTCAAATTTAAATATACTAACACACCTTCCATTATTTCTACCATAACTTTCCAGAATCGACCACAACTCTCCACATTCCATCACCATCGCAACCAACCGCACTGCAACCGCTCCACATAAAACAACGGGCATAAATGGTGATATAAGAATACCAAACACACTAACAATTTCTACTGAAGAAATTGAAGTAGAAGAATTTAATGAGATCAAGTTTTTTACATTTTGGATCCCAAAGTATATATATAGGGTGATTTATATTCTGGACCCTTGGCTTTTAACATTAATGTTTTGGACCTTAATGTTTGTGAGCTGAATAAAAAAGGAACTTAAAGTTTGTGGGTTGAAAAAAAAGGCTCGTGTACATTTTTTCTTTTTCTTCCCATGTTTTAATTTCTCTCCCGATTGGCGCTAAACTTAAGGACTAGGGTTAAAACTAATATTGAGGCTATAATACACCTCTCTTATTCATGTCGGAGCTATTTAGACCCATAGTACTTCGGGGTCTAATTAGCTCCGACATGAATAAGAAATGTGTATTATAGCCTCAATATTGGTTTTAACCTTAGTCCTTAAATTTGACGTCAATCGGGAGAGAAATTCAAACATGAGAATAAATAAAAAAAAGAACATACATTAGCCTTTTTTCCGGCCAACAAACTTTAAAGTTCTTTTTTATTCACCCCATAAACTTAGGGTCCAAAAAATTAACGTTGAAAACCAAGGGTCCAGAAAATAAATTACCCTATACTTCGGGGTCCAAAATTTAATATGAAGTGGGTTGGGTAAAACTCAATATCAGTTTTAACCTCAATCCTTAAGTTTGATGTCAATCGAGAGAGAAATTCGAACATGAGAATAAAAAAAAAGAATGAGACACTAGCCTTTTTAACAAACTTAAAGGTTCTTTTTTATTCACCCCATAAATTTTAAGGTCCAAAAAATTAATGTTGAAAAGTAAGGGTCCAAAAAATAAATTACCCTAAATTTCGAGGTCCAAAATTTAATATGAAGTGGGTTGGGTAAAACTCATACTTTCATGCTACTTAGGTTGTGTTGGGCAATAGCGTTTGGGGTAGCGTTTAGTATCTTGACCAAGTCAAAACTCTAATCGCATAAATATTAGCGTTCGTGAAGCTAGAGTTTTGAGGAATGTTTAGTGTTTTAAGGAGCGTTTTGTGAAACGCTAATAAAGTTAATGTTTAGCATTTGGAGTAGCGTTCATGCTTTTTGGTTAAAAAAATACCCTTTATAAATTTTATTTTTGGAAATTATTGATACCCTTTTATGTCAATTAACAAATTGAACCACTAAATTTACCGAACATAATTCTTATTGGAACAGTCATCTGCTATCCGCTACTTAAGCCGCTACACGCTACATAAACCACTATCCGCTATCTAAAACACTAATTTTACCGAACATGGTCTGACCTTATTAAGCAAGGGTTACCCTGTTCTTTTATGCGGTACCGCACCGCAATTTACCGCAACTTACAACAACCTACCGCAACTCATCACAAATTATCATTTACCTTTTTATTTAATATATTTCCACAAAATCCACAAAATATTTAAAATCCACAAAATTATTTACCGCAATCCACCGCAACTCATTTATTATTTAATATATTTCCTAATAAAAATATTTCAGCACTCATTTATTATTTCCACCGCCGCAACTTATCGCAATCAACCGCAAATCACCGCAACTTACTGCACCGAAAATTTACCGCATAAAAGAACGGGACCTTAATATGCTGACAACCCAGTACGTAAAAGAAATTATCGGTTGAATAAGGTTATGTTCAGCAGTAGCGTTTGGTGTAGCGTTTAGCGTATTGATCAAGTCAAAATTCTAATTGCATAAATATTAGCATTCGGTAAGCTATCGTTTTAAGGAGCGCTTAGCTAGCGTTTTGAGGAGCGTTTTGCGTTTTGAAGAGCGTTTGGTGAAATGTTAATAAAGTTAATGTTTAGCGTTTGGAGTAGTGTTTCATATTTTTCGGTCACAAAATACCCTTTGAAAATTTTATCATTGGAAATTATCGATGTCCTTTTATGTCAATTCACATTAATCTGTTCATTCAACCGCCAATTATTAAATTGACCAAACACAATTCTCATTTGTACAATCATCAGCTATCCGCTACTTACACCTCTATTCGCTGCTCAAACCGCTATCCGCTACATAAACTTCTATGCGCTATCTAAAACGCTAATTTTTCCGAACAGGGCCTAAATAAATATATATTATCCGCATATTTAAATATTTACCGTTTTTGTTGAGTGTGTGTGGTTCATTATATTTCTGTTTTGAGTAACCACTAATAAATACTCTCTTCGTCTCAAAATGTTTGTCCATTTGACTAAATTTTAACCGTTAATTACTCACACATTATAATGAGTTACAATATAAATTTAGCATCATTGTAATTTTCAGTAAGATATCTTGCTAATATCAGAAATTCATATTGTAACTCATTGTAATTTACAAGTAACTAACAATTAAAATTTAATTAAATGAAAAAATATTTTGGGATAGAGTTAGTAGTAAATATAATAGGTGGAGAGTTTCAAAGACAATTAATTACCTCCATGGGAACAGGAACAAACTAGTCCACAAGTTTATAAAATTAATTATCCAACTTTAGCAAAAATACTTGTTCAATATTGCTAATTAATCAAGTACAATATTTGCATTACATTCAAATTAAGATGAGACAAATTATTTGAGTCAACCCTAGGTCATAATTCAGAATATAATAGACTAACACTAGAACATCCTACACCAAAACTGCTATTAAATAATTTTTTATAAAAATTAGCATCCTTTAGTACCCAATGTAAGCACGTAAGCAAAGAACATACTCCCTCCATTCCATATTAATTGACACTTAAACTAACTTTTTTTTAATCCAAAATAATTGTCACTTTCCATTTCCCAATACTTAATTTAATTATTTTAACTTTGATAATTATGTTAACTTTTTATTTTTTCAATTAATAAAAGGAATTATTACTCACATTGTTTCACTACTTACACCTTGATATCCGAAAAAACACCTTGGAAAATAGTTTTATTTAATCATATGGTTAGTTTTTTTAGTTTAACATTGATACGTGAAAAATTTTCAAATATATCAATTAATATGGAACGGAGGGAGTACGTAATTAATCAAAAGGAAAAAAAAAAAAGAAGAAAAAAGAGGAGATTCACATGTATCATTGAGCCAGCGGACCCAGATAAATATAAATTATTATACTTTTTAAAAATAATTTGGATGTAGAAAACTAAGAATTATTGATAAGCGCAAGGAAAATTATTGATAAGTATGCATAAGTATGCATGAGATTACATGTTTGTTGACATAATGAGTTCATTATGAAAACAAATCAAGTAAAATATGTTTCCTCCTAACCCTGATGGATTTAATACTATAAAACGGTTCCCTTCTATCTCACGTGATGATCAATTTTTATAGTTGTGATGCTATTTTGGCCAAAAGTTGTCATTGTAGCTTGGAATGAGTGATAGGGTATGCTTGTTTATAGCCAGAATGTGATGCAAAGAGGTATGAAATAATTGAGTCTATGTTAGGAAAATTTAGGAATGATTGAGGCTTTAAAGTGTAATCAAATCACTTTTTTTAAGACAAGATTTGTCTCTCATACAAAATTGTGTCTTAAAGATACAACAAAGCTTTTCTGATTGATTTATGTTGGGTGTGAAGAAGACCAATTTGTTGGGAGTGGAGACCAAATAGGAGAAGGAATGAGGTAGAAAGGTGGAAGAAGAGGAGTTGAGGGAGACGCCACCTGGGGGATTGACGCCACTAGGGGGTGCAACCCCACCAGTGTTTTTCCGTCCCCGGCCAGCGTTTTTCCGTCCCCGGCCAGCGTTTGGTCACACCTCACCAGTGCCTTTCGCCGAGATCGGCCCCTGCCAGCGTCAGTTTGACGCTACTAGCGTCCATGTTGGGCCGACTCGTGTTTCAAGCCCAAGTTGTGCGACGACTATTTTAATTAGGTTATTGTTAATTTGTAACCTAGTTTCTCCCTTGTACTACTAGTATATATAGAAGTGAGGTTCTCCATATGATAAACCACCTAGAAATTGAGAGTGTTTTATTTTATACCACAACAGATTGACCTGTAATTTCTGTGTTCATGAGGGAGTTGTGTGAGGCTCAACTGTGAGTGTTGAGTTCTCAAGTTGTAACTCTAGGAAGGCTGTGAGAGATTGTGGAGGTCTGTGAATATCTGATACACTATTGTAATCCTCTGATAGTGCATCGTTCGTGGTTTTTTTTTCCCGGTTTGGGTTTTTCCACGTTAATTCCTTGTGTTGAATCTTTATTTATTTTTTCGCTCTTATTATTGTTTGTCTGCTTACCACGCCCTGAGAATCCTAACAATTTCTTATACAATCAATCATCTGGTAGACCTTTTGTCTGATAGGATAGGATAGCAAGATAAGATAGGGTCGATATGACTGTTAAAACGGTTAAATCTTATCCTAAATACCAATTCAAGCTGCCTAATTGTATTAAGATAGAAAATTAAAATAAATGTGATGTTATATTATCTGCTCCTATGCTCTGAGATTACGTGCCAAGTGCGCCTCATAAGCGCCTCTAACGCCCTAAAACCCATGCCGTCACACGTGTGCGGTTTAATGCATCGCATTGAACCTTAATACAAACACAATTAAGTTATCCCACTACACATCTTATTTATTTATAAGCCCATAACACTTTTAAATTATAAAGAGATAGAGGCTACTTTATTATATATGTTCATGTGCGAAGCCAATTAGTTAGTATCTCATGAGAATACTAAACCAATTGATTCATGAGAATACTACACCAATTGATATTAGTTTGTATTTCTTCAACTTGTACATAACAGAACCTGGACAATATGGTTGCCAGCCTTATTCTTCAAACAAAAGAAAGAAAACTATTAAAAAGAATCCAAAAACTACTACCCCTAGAAGAAAATTTTCTAAATCAAAAGGTTTAATTCAAAAAGAAGTAAAACAGAAAAAACTAGATCCGAACAATCTGTTAATAAGCCACAAGGAGTAGTAAGCATTTTAGATATGAAAAAATAACAAAAGATAGGATAAATCCTGAAAATAGATACTATAAAAGAAATAAAAAACCTACTTCTTGTCAATGTTGGAATTGCGGAGAAATAGGACATAAACCTATAGATTGTACTAAAAAACGAGCTAATTTAGTAAAACTATATACATAAGAGTTTGAAGAAATAGAATATGAACTTTACCCCATAGATGTTGCAAAATATGACGAAATTTCTAGTTGTTATGAATAAATAAGCTCAGAAGAGATGATAGAATCAAATATAGAAGAAAGTATAAAATCTGAAAATGAACACTAAAGACGAAGAGATTATAATCTCAGACGAACAAGAAAATAACGAAAACTATATGGGAACAATGTCTTTTGATCAAAGACTTTATGAAAAATTATAACCAGAGATCTATCTTTAAAAGATCCTAGAAATTTTATGACGAAATTAGATGACTTCTTTACTAGAAAATTAATAAGATACTTTAAGGTATATACCACATAACAACATGTGTTTGTTCATGATCTTAATGGAAATATTAGACTACGACTACTAAATTAAGAAATAGTAGACAGACTTTTATCTAAAATACCCTTTAAGCATAGAGACAAATAAAATATGTACATCTATATGGAATTCAAATTGCAGTAAAATCCTGCTTTAAAGAAGGAATTGATTCACCTATAATATTATCTCTTCATGATCAAAGATTTAAAGATACTAAAAATAGCCATTTAGGAACTGTAACAGCCCGCTCCCTAATACGGGCTGTTAAGGTCAATCTCAACCTAATTAAGGTTGAGAAAGGTAAAAAGGAGAACTTAGAAATTAACTTCCAAAATTTTCTGAGAAAAATCTGGCGTAACTCCCTCTGTAATATGGACGTTTCCCAGGCTTAAAGCCTTACAACCCTGAAATAAAAAAACTAAACCAAAATAGAACTCAACGGCCACACGCCGGAGCATATCACGAGCCACACGCTCGGATTACAATCTAAATGCATCAACGATCCCTAGCATTCCAAATACATTTACAATAGAATTCAAACTACAAAACAAATACTTTCTGTATACATAAACAACTAGATATACTTGATATCCAAACAAGCAGTCAACTCTTGATCTTCATATTGACCTGTATGGGGGAGGGAAAAGGGGGTATGAGCAAACCACGGCTCAGTGGGTAACTTGTACCATGAAACAACCATTGAGATTTAAGCAACCTAAGAATGGGAGTCCCTCTAGTTCTGCATTCACAAAAGTACAATTAAAACATAAACGCATTTCTTGGTCACTTTAGAATCTATCAAGTAGGAAACTAGGTATAAGGTTTCCGTTCAAGCACCTAAATGTCCCATCTGAGGTAACTAACGCTCTCATATCTTCCAAATTAACAACAGGGGGATGTGACAACCTTTTTGTCATGAAAACAGCCAGGAAGCCATCAAAGAAGCATCTCACGTGCTCCAATATTCTAGTAGGTCGCAACCAACTCAATACACATCCTCTGCCGACATAGGGATCTTTCAAGTGACTCATACATTTCATTTAGTCTCCCAAGGTAAACCATTAAGATATGATTCACATGCAATGCATCAATCTAAGTAAAAGACACACACAAAGATCTTTAAATATCACACATATAAATCATTAAAAACAAAGTAAGTTATTTATGTAAATCACAAGACCTTTTGAAACTTAGTTTGAATATAATCAAACACAATTCATAAATTTAGTAATCCTTAAGTAACATATAATTCATAATTCAATACTTTTCAAAACCATTCCAAATAAAAACATAACACCTTCAACATATAAAGAATAACTCACGCACTTTAAACCAGGTATTATAAATTACTCAAATTTCCTTTTCCATCTTTCCATAACAATAGTATATATCGTTTCAATAAGCCACAGTTTCATATAATCTTTCCTTCTTTCCATTTTACGAAAATATTAATACCATGGGCGTAGGGTACTTTCAGCACTCTCCAGTCGGAGCCGGTTCCCCCTTAAGATAGTTTAACTTCCCGGGAGTTCTATCGTTAATGGATTTTATATACCTAGCCGATTCAGTTCCTCTTTACAGGTGTAACCCCGGCTTTTCAATTAGTCCACAGTACCTAGTGCAATACACCTAGCCCGAAAACCATTTCAAACTCGTAAACCGCATAACAATTCCATACCATTCACTTCCCATTCAAATAGCTTTCCAAATCGTATATAAATGTATATAAAGTAGAATTATACCTTTCATTCAAATTGAAGTAGCTCAACTAGCTAATTTCCAACCCTTCTTTCCATTTAATAAATCCAAACGCTCGAAATATTCGAATAAGTCTTCTTTAATTACGATAAATCCATTTAATAAGTAATAACGACTTGGAAATGCAAATGCTTTTCAACACACCCTAAAATATTCATTTGAAATCCTTTCTTTCGAATCAAAAATCATACAAACACCTTTCAATCATATATGCCTAGAATAAAGGGAATATAATTATGTACGTAGAGACTTAGATTCACATATAGCGACTACCAAGTAAATTAAGTAATCCAATTTCCATTCATACTGGATTAGAGCATAACTACAACATACTAGCTACCAAACCATATAACCATAAGCTCAAAATCGCCTTCTTTAAGTATATAAAAGTCATCCATGCTTTATGCATGCATACTATACTTATCGAATCAATACCATTCTAACTTAAATCAAACCTTTGGGTATACTAAATCCATATTCGCATATATAGTAAACTCTTTCAATTCATAGTTTGCTCCATTCCCACACAATTCACATACCAAGAATAGTATGTAACATAACCTCTAAAATCCATTCTTTTCGTCAATTGACCCAAAGTATTCTATTTTCACAATTCAACCCGAGCTCCCTTCTCACCTACATCGTCCCAAATAAACCTCAACGTTGAATGTTTAACCCCAAATACAGACCAAATTCCAACTCAGTTCCATATATCAACTCAACCATTGCAACACAATTAGTAATTCGAGATATAAGTTCAATACTCAAAATCTGTTAACTAAACTTGAAACTTAACAGTTATTAGAGGGGACAGAGATTACACATTTGGTTCGATTAATCACAGACTCAACATCTAAATTTCCGGCCTAAATCGAGCGACCAAACCCATCCAAACAGACAGGAGTTTCATCCCTGCCTCATGTGCCAATGGACCCCGGAGCACCGGACCTTAGTCACCGCTGCGCAGCCGCCGCCGACGTCCAAGCCGCGTCACGCTACGCCGGCCACCGCCGTCAATCAAGCGGCGCAACCTCCACTGGTTCACTGCCCCTCTTCTCTCACTCTATTTCTCAATAACCACTAGAAAAATCAAGGAGGAAGAAGAAAAGGCCAGAGTCGGTGACTACCGTTAAAGAATGAACGGCCACCACCACCGCCACCTCTGCCACCTCTAGGGGTGGAAATGAGCCAAGCCGAGCCCGAGCTTATAAGGCTTGAGGCTTGGCTTGTCACGTATAAGCTAAGCTTGAGCTTGGCTTGTGGTTTACCAAGCTTGAATATGTTAGGCTCTGGCTTGGCTTGCCAAGGCTCTTGGGCTTGGCTTGTGGTGTGATCCTTGTGAAAAATACTAATAATTCATAGTTAAAGTACTTAATAATTCGCAAAATGAAATTAATTTGAATATGAGGACATGACGATGCTTAATGTTTTTTTTTTCTTTTGTTGTGGCAGTATAAAGTGCTAATAGCCTAATGTAAACTTACGTGATAGTTTGCCCTCTTTTTAGGGTTTTTTTTTGGGTTATTGGATTCTAATAATACGAACTTTGGGTCATATAAGACTTAATAATACAAACTTTCGATTTGATTCTTAATAATACGAACTTTGACCCCCTGTTGGCTACAGTAACACGCCACCGAGTTAGGGTTTTTTTGACTCGCTGATAAATTGACTTGGCAGGCCAGGCCTCTTGTTTGACCTTGCTACCTCAGCCATTGACCAAAAAAAATGTCATGTCAGCCTTTTATTTGCCACGTCAGCCATCCTGTTCTTCTTCCTCCCTCTTTCTCTCTCCTCTCTCTCTCCATTGTATATTTCCAGAATTCTGGGTTGGAGATTTTGAAACCCCATCCCTCTATCTCTCTATTCTCTCCAACCCCTTCTCAATTCCACTTCTTAATCTGGAAGAAGAACAACGAAACTACTCTTAGTAAACAAATGCAGAAGAAGAAGAAACCTGGAAGATCCATTTGTTCATGATAATGACGGTGACATTGAAACCCCATCATTGCATAATGGACAGAAGAGATCGAATCACACCCAATTGAAATAGCTTCCCTTCCTCCATTTCTTCTCCACTTTTCTTTTTACAGATCCTAAATCAGACCCAGATTCAAATGACCAACTAAAATTCGATCAAAACCCAGCTCAAAGCACGCTGAAATAGAACCCAATTCGAAGCAGCTGCAGATTCAATCTACGAATGTATGAATGAATGAAGGCGAATGTTATCCAGAAAAAGAAGAGAGATTATAAGAGATCAAAACAACCCACCAAAATTTGATCAGAACCCAGTTCAAAACACGATGGATATGAGCTGAAATCGAACCCAATTTGAAGCAGCTGCAGATTCAATCGATGAATGTATGTATGAATGAATGAAGGCGAATGTTACCCAGAAAAAAGAAGAGGGATTATAAGAGATCAAAACGACCCACCAAAATTCGATCAGAACCCAGTTCAAATCATGATGGATATGAGCTGAAATCGAACCCAATTTGAAGCAGTTGCTGACTCAATCGATGAATGAATGAATGAATGTATGAATGAAGGAGAATGTTACCCAGAAAAAGAAGAGATGAAATTGTTGAAGAAGATTAAGAAGTGGAATTGAGAAGGGGTTGGAGAGAATAGAGAGATAGAGGGATGGGGTTTCAAAATCTCCAACCAGTGCACTCGAAATATACAATGGAGAGAGAGAGGAGAGAGAAAGAGGGAGGAAGAAGAAGAGGGTGGCTGACGTGGCAAATAAAAGGCTGACATGACATTTTTTTGGTCAATGGCTGAGGTGGCAAGGTCAAACAAGAGGCCTGGCCTGCCAAGTCATTTTACCGGCGAGTCAAAAAAACCCTAACTCGGTGGCGTGTTACTGTAGCCAACAGGGGGTCAAAGTTCGTATTATTAAGAATCAAATCGAAAGTTCGTATTATTAAGTCTTATATGGCCCAAAGTTCGTATTATTTTAGAATCCAATAACCCTTTTTTTTAATGCTTTCAACTATTTAATTCACTTCTTTTGATTAAATGTTTAAATATATGCAAGTCAACCTAAAAAATAACCTATTAAAATTATTAGTAGAATACAAGCACGAGCTTATTAGGCTTGCCAAGCCTAACGAGCCGAGCTCCTCGTGGCTTGGCTTGGCTTGTTTAATTCACGAGCTCGAGCCCGAGCCAAGCCGAGCCGGTCTCAAGCCGAGCTATACAAGCTTTTCGCCGAGCCGAGCTTATTAGGCCCACCTTTGTTCTCCCCTCATCGTCATCCCTCTCGCTCTCTCTCGCCGACGGCCAGCAACCGACCGCCGGGCGGCGGCGCCGCCACTACCTCCGCTTCCTCCCTCCCTTTCTCTCTCTTTCTCTCTCTGCGTGTCTGCTGGGTGAAAAACCAGAAGGGGCTTGTCCCCTTTTCTTTTTCTCTGGCCGTGAAACACAAAGGAGGAGGGGGTTCACAATCCCTTTTGGCCTTTAACCAATTTTACTCCACTCCAAATAATTATTAATTTCCAATCCCCTTTTTCTTCCATGATTCTTTTGGTTGTAAAATTCCCCCACCAAAAGGATAATGAAATAACCCTAGAGGGGGGAGGGGTGAATAGGGTTACTGCATTTTCTGCACAATTCACAACTTAATGAAGGACGTTAGGTTCTCAGTCGCAATAGACTGAGAATTTCCATAACAGAAAGTAGAAACAGAATAGATAAAGGACAGAATATATGAATTGAATAACCTTGTTTATTGTGAATAGAACGTGATGAACCTAGGATGAATGTCCTTAGGTTTTACAATGAACCAAGCGCCTTACAAGGATGCTTCTTATTTTCTGAAAACAACACACACCAAATTCAATCTTTGGTGCCTAAATTCAGTCGACCCTAACTCCGTCTAGGAATCGACTATACAAGCAACAATCAATCCTAGATCCGTTAAGGATTGATTTCACTCAAACTTCTCACAACACCAGTTCTCACAAGAACACCAAAACAAAAAACTCTATTTCTATTTTGAACACCCGATTTCTTCCGTGGAATCGTTGCTTTTCTTTGCCCTGAATGTGTCTATTTAAAGCGTTGTGTTGGGTCTTGTATTCGTTGGGGAAAAGCTTATGTTTTGGCTCCGATTTCTCTTCACAGTGGATTCGGAATTTGCTTCCTTTTTCAGCGAGATCTTCTGAGAGTTCCTTCCATTTTCTTCCTTGATTTTGTCTGCAAGATAGCACATAAGATCAATTAGTCTGTTTCAGATGGTAAGAAAGAGAGAGCAAGATTCTTGCTAAAAAGGACAACTTCCCTGATTAAGTGTCGTCATTTGTCTTTCACTTCAAAACCCATTGAGTAGTGCTGATGTCCTTCAGGTTGTTTGTCATAGACGTCCTTGCTGTGCATTGAGTGAACGTCCTTTGCTCTGATCTCAAAAAGGGGTTCTTCAATCTCCCCCTTTTTGAGTGAAAGACAAAAACTAGATACAAGCATAGTATGTGTAGCATATATAACGCAAATAGATCATTCATATAGGGATATAGCAAAAGACAATTTGGTTTGTTTGTACAGTCCCTGATGCAAACATGCAAAGAAAGACTATCATACTATGCATAGTTCATCTCCCCCTTTTTGACTTTCAAGCAAAAAGGAAACATGAGGAATGTTTGGCAAAAAGAAATTGTTCAAATAGAGACAGAGAAAAACGAAATTAGGACTGGGGATCTGCGGGGGTAGTGTCGGGAGCAACGTTGGGAGAGCTTGGAGTGGGGGTGCTTGGGGGAGCCTGCATGCTTGCTGGAGCAACATCCTTCAGAAGAGAGACTGCCTCGATCAGTTCAGAGCGTGCCTCACGAAGGACCTTTACCTCCTATTGTAGGTGACGAACTTCCTGGTGAAGGGCCTCAACGGCAGAGTTGATGTTGGAGAGATGAGTTTGAAGGGTGTCGGAGGCATCTTTGGCGGCAGCAGCAGAGCTGGAGGCTTCTGCAGCTTTGACCTCATCAAGATGAAGCCAACAGCCATTTGGTTGCTGCTGGTATCCAAGGGAGATGAGGAGAGAAGGACCAATTATGGGTAGGTTGAAGGAGGACATCTAAGCATTCTCAAGGGGAACATTACAATGGCGAAAAATCTTGGTGAGCAAGTTCCCATAGGGAAGGGGGCCAGAAGGAGAGGCAGCAGCTTTAAGAAAATGTTGAACGACTAGTTCTCCAATGTCAAGATGACGATTGTTGAGGACGTTAGGATAAAAATGGCGCAGGCTTCATTTATGGTTTCCTTGTTTGTACCCCGGGGAAGGATGGTGCGAACCAGAGTGTAATAAAGGAAACGGGCTTCAGACGTCAGACTGGTGTATTGGGTGTTTTTCTGTTCAGTGGGGCGGGCAAATTGTCGACGGAGCTCTTGTTTGGGGTCAGAAGGGATGGATAAAGGTGGTTTGGTTGGATTGGGTTGAAGGTGAAGGATACGTTCAACTAGGGTGGGAGTCAGCAAAATTTCAACGCCAGAGACAAGAGATTTCACAGAAAGACGTTTGGTGTCTTGAATGAGATTTGCAAAGAACTCAATAATGAGAGAGGGATAAATTACCGGCTCACA
The DNA here is from genome assembly GCA_029582165.1 of Portulaca oleracea. NCBI lineage: Eukaryota > Viridiplantae > Streptophyta > Magnoliopsida > Caryophyllales > Portulacaceae > Portulaca > Portulaca oleracea. Next base: position 39,935,040 of record CM055872.1, on the reverse strand, counting down.
GTCGAAGAAGGTGTAGCAGCCAAGCTCCTTCAGGGTGGAGAATGATGGAAAGATGGTGAGAAGGGAATCAGAGTCGACATTCTCACAACATAATATTTGACGATTAGCAATGGTTTGCAGACGTTGCTCATGGGTGATTGCATGAAGGGGTTGTGGTTGGGTTTGTAGTGCAAGAGCGATGGATGAGGATGAGCGAGATAGAGTGGATTCTGAAGGATTAGGGGACGACTTGCGAGAGCGAACTCGTTTGGCAACCCCTGTAGGAGGAGATGGGGCAATGTTTTTAAGAGCGGGACGTTTTCTCATGATGGGAAGAGCAGAAAGGAGAGAGAGATGGAAGGAGGGAGATGGTGGGGTAGAGGATGATGGAGATTGGGAGGATGGAGACGGGAGGGAAGAGTAAAAAGATGAGGGTTAAATAGAAGAGGAGGGTGGTAGAGTTTTCGGATATGGAAGGAAAGGGCAGTAAATGGGGAAGGAGATAAAAGTGGAGGAATAACTGGGGAAGGTAAATTTGACGGTTGGAAGGTGAGTTATGATGGTGGGATGTTTTATGGAAAGTGGGGAGAGAGAAATGATTTGCGGAGATTTTGAAGATTTATTTTATTGAACGATGTTAGTAACCGTGTGGTTTTAATTTTGGAGACAGACAAGAGAGGGGGGAAAAGAAAAGGAAGGAAAAAATTTTGAATTTTGAAAAATAAATTTGAGTTAAACAAAGCAGTTATGGAAGAGCTGTCTGCCTAACTTCATTGCCAGGTTTTTTATGTGATAAGAGTGAGGCTCAATGGGGTTCTGAGACAATAATGTCAAGGACCTTGATGAGTTTGTAGAGATGAGAACGTACCTGGTGGTAGAGGGCCTTAGCTCCCCCTGGATAGAGGGATGTTAGCTCCCCCTCAACTGGTCATCAGGTTGGAGCATGCCAAGTTCCCTTCGATTGATGATTAATTGCTCAGTGGGAAGGGCCTTGGTGAAGATATCTGCCAGTTGTTGATGAGTGGGAACAAAGTCCAATGTCATGTGGCCTTTGTCAACGTGATATCTGATAAAGTGATGTCGTACTTCAATGTGTTTGGTACGGGAGTGCTGGACCGGATTTTTGGTGATTTGAATAGCACTCTTGTTATCACACTTGATGGGAATATTTGAGAGTTCTATCCCAAGGTCCTTTATGTGCTGTTTGATCCACAAGGTTTGAGCACAACATGCACCGGCTGCTATGTGTTCTGCTTCTATAGTGGAAAGAGCGACGACATTTTGTTTCTTGGATTGCCAAGAGATTAAGGAAAAGTCGAGCATTTGGCAGCCTCTAGATGTGCTTTTTCGATCTGTCTTGGAACCAACAAAGTCAGCATCTGTGTATCCAATGAGGTTCAGGGAGTTGTTCCTGGGATACCACAGACCAAGGTCCTTGGTGCCTGCGAGATATCTCAAAATTCTTTTGACAGCAATCAAGTGAGATTCTTTGGGAGCACTTTAAAACCGAGCACATAGGCAAACACTAAACATTATGTCTGGACAACTTGCAGTTAAATAAAGTAGAGACCCTATCATACCTCGATGCTGCTTGTCAGGAACGTCCTTAATTACCATGTAGATCCAGATCAAGTTTTAATGTGGAGGATATTGGGGTACTGCACTGTTTAGCTTTCTGCAACCCATATTTCTTCAGAAGCTCTTTGACATACTTACTTTGGTTGAGAAAGATGCCATCATTGTTTTGTTTGATTTGTAAGCCAAGGAAGAAACGTAGTTCCCCCACAAGACTCATCTCAAACTCTTTGCTCATTAGATTAGAGAAATCCTTCACTAGGTATTCATTAGTAGCACCAAATATAATGTCATCTACATAAACTTGAATTATAGTAGAGTCCTGACCTGAGGTTTTAATAAAGAGATTTTTGTCTATGAGACCTCTTGTGAATTCGTTTCTTAGGAGAAATGAGCTTAGTCTCTCATACCAAGCCCTGGGAGCTTGTTTCAGCCCATAAAGGGCCTTCTGAAGTCTGTAAACATGAGTGTCTGGATTTTGTTGTTCAAATCCTAGAGGTTGTTCCACATAGACTTCTTCCTTTAGGTATCCATTGAGGAAGGCACTTTTTACATCCATTTGATACAACTTCATGTGAGTTGATGCAGCATAGGCAAGGAGTATCCGAATGGCCTCAAGTCTTGCAACTGGTGCGAAGGTTTCCTCATAATCAATGCCTTCTTCTTGGTTGTACCCTTTGGCAACTAGCCTTGCCTTGTTTCTTGTGACAGTCCCATGTTCATCTAATTTGTTGCGGTAGACCCATTTCACACCAATGACTGGGTGGTGTTTGGGTCTTAGGACAAGCTTCCATACGTTGTTGTCTCGAATTGATTCAATTCTTCTTGCATAGCTAGGATCCAGTTGCTGTCCTTTAGAGCTTCTTCAGGTCCTTTGGGTTCAATCTGAGAAACAAATGCATGAAAGGCACAAAAGTTTCTAAGAGAGGATCGAGTTCTAATACCTGTTTGCAGACCTGAAAGGAGATTATCGGCTGGATGAGCAGGTTTGAACCTGAAGGTCCTTCATGGCTCCTCAGTGTTTTACTGTGCAGTGTCACCCATCTGAGGAGTTTCTGTTGGTGAAGGTCTTTGTTCTTCATTTGAGGAAGGTCCTTGTCCTTCACTTGAGGAAGGTCCTTGTTCTACATCATGTGAAGGTCCTTGAGCTTCATTTACCTCATGTTCTAAGGTTGATTGCATGGTGTCCTCTAGACGAGGTTCTTCATTTTATTAAAGAGGACCTTGTTGAAATATACGAGGGGTGCCCTCGTCATCATCATCTTGATGAATATGGAATTTGATGGAGGACCTTTCTGATGGAGTGGTGGAAGTTTCATCGAAGATAACATGAATAGATTCTTCCACATTTTTAGATGCTTTAATGTAGATTCTGTAGGCCTTGCTGGATAAGGAATATCCTACCAGAATTCCTTATTCACTTCTTGGCTCAAATTTGCTTAAGACTTTCTTGCCATTGTTATGAACGAAGCATTTGCATCCAATGGCCTTGAGATGAGCTACATTTGGTGTCTTACACTTGAACAACTCATAGGGTGTCTTCTTCATGAAGGACCTTATGGTACATCTGTTGAGAATATAATTTGAAGCATTTATAATTTCAGCCCAGAGAAAGAGGGGTAGATTGTTCTCACAGATAATTGTTCCGGCCATGTTTTCCAGTGTGCGGTTCTTTCGTTCAATCACACCATTCTGTTGTGGTGTCCTTGGGGCAGAGAAATTATGTGTAACACCTTCTTGATCACAGAATTTTCCAAATTGATCTCGATTATCGAACTCTCTTCCATGATCTGTTCTTATAGACACCAGACTGAGTCCTGCAAGGACCTTGAGTTGTCTGTATAGTTTCTCAAATTCTGGGTAAGCCTCTGTCTTATCCTTCAAAAATAAAACCCAAGTAAATCTAGAATAATCATCAACAATGACTAGTATGTATGAACGTCCTCCTAGACTTTTATATGGAATTGGTCCACAAAGATCCATATGCAACAGTTCTAAACATCTAGAGGTGATTACTTGAGACACAGGTTTAAAGGAAGTTCTGGTCTGTTTGCCTCTTGTGCATGCATCACATACTTTGTCACGAATGAAATTTTGAGATGGTAGTCTTCTAACCAAGTCTAGGTGTTTCAGCTTTTGAAGGGTTTTCATGCTTACATGTCCCAATCTACGATGCCATAACCAGGTTTCATCTGATGCAACTCTAAGACAGGTGAGGTCCTTTGTCATATGGTCACTGAGGTCAATAACATACACATTGTTCATCCGATGACCTCTAAGGACTATTTCATGAGATTCTTTTTCTACCACACATGAGTTCTTATTAAACCAAACTTTATAACCTCTATCACAAAACAGAGAATTACTTAAAAGATTATACTCTAAACCTTCTACATAATATACATCATTTATACAATTGACTGAGTCCTTACCGACCTTGCCGACTCCAAGGATCTTCCCTTGGCTTTTGTCTCCAAACGTTACCTTCCCACTATTGAGGTCCTTGAGTTCTCTGAATTTGCTTGGATCTCCAGTCATGTGTCTCGAGCATCCGCTGTCCGAATACAAGAGATCGTTGTGAGCCCTGAGACATACCTGCACTGAAGGACATTATACCTTTCTTTGGACCAGGAGGTTTAATAGAGGTTTCTTTGTTTGGGGAACAGGTTTGCTGTTTGGTTTCTTTGGAACCCACTTGGATTTAGCTCTTGATTTTGATATATTTGTGGGTTTATGAAGGGGCAAGGTTTCTGGTTTGGTTTTGGGTGAACCAGGTTTATCTGTAGAGGTTTTCTTCTCAGGGTGTATGGTAGAAAGAACATGGTTTATTTCTTGATTGAGAAGGGAATTCAGCTCTTTTCGGTTCTGTATCATTTCTTTCTCATGCTGACATTATCAGAGGTAAGGTTTTTGATTATCTCAAATTGAGTTTCTATGGTTTTGGAGTTTGTTTCAGCAAGTCTAGTGACATATTGTACTTTGTCGGTGAGGGTTGCAATATAATCAAGTAGATTGAGCAATCTTGGTTTCAGATTATGTTGAGGACATTTCAAAAAGAGATTTGTAAATACCTCATCATCGTTGTTTGCCTGTGTTTCTTCTGCCTGTTTCTGTAAGGTCCTTTGCCATGAGACAAAGATTTGCAATTTCCTCGGATTCGCTTTCACTTTCACTTCCTTCACTTTCACTCTATGTGGCAACCATAGCTTTGCTGCTCAATCTTTTTCCTTTGAAGTCACTTTGTTCCTTGACTTTCTTCACGTGAGGACATTCCCTGACCAAGTGATCTGTTGCACCACAAGCAAAACATTTATATTCATTATCATCCTTGGTTTGAGTCTTACCTTTGGGTGAAGGTCGTTTGGAGGATGATTCTCTTAGATAGCCACGAAATCTGGGATTCTTCCTGTATAGTCTTCTGAAACCTTTAGCTAACATGGCCATGGTTTCTTCATCATCATCCTCTGATTCTTCTTCTGGTTCCTTGGTGCTCTTGAAGGCAATGTCTTTGGTCTGACTGCCTTCAGATAGTCGTATCTCATGTGCAAGAAGTTTGCCAATCAACTCTTCAAGTTTTAAGGTCTCTAAATCTTGAGCTTCTTCTATTGCCGTTACTTTTGGTCCCCATTTGTGCCTGGGAAGACACTGAAGGACCTTGTTCACTTGTTCTTCATTGGAATAGGATTTTCTAAGGGACTTGAGATGGTTGATGATTGCAATGAATCTTTTGAACATTGACTCAATGGACTCATTGTCTTCCATCTTGAAGCCTTCATACTTTTGAACTAGTATGTTGATCTTGGTCTTCTTTACTTGATTTATTCCTTCATAGATTGTGACCAAGTAGTCCCATATCTGCTGAACTGTATCAAGATTAGACACCCTTTCAAATTTATTAGAGTTAAGACTGCAAATTAAAAGATAATGCGCATGAGTATTTTTCTTCGCTTGTTCTTTTTCCTCAAGTGTATACTCAGATCTTGGTTTGTCGCTTGTTGTTCCATCTTCGGCAGTCTTTTGGGGAGTAGGATAATTTCCTTTGTTGACTATGTCCCAAATGTCCTCGTCTTGATTTCTCAAGAAGATCTCCATTTGGCGTTTCCAAATTCTGTAGTTGCCGCGTGTCAATAAAGGTGATCTGTTCCACGAACGTCCTTGACTTAAGTCTTCCATGTTGTGATCTCCTATGATCTTTGCCACGGAGCGGTTAGTCTCTGAATTTTCAGTGGACCAGGCTCTGATACCAATTGAAATAACCCTAGAGGGGGGGTGAATAGGTTTACTGAATTTTCTGCACAATTCACAACTTAATGAAGGACGTTAGGTTCTCAGTCGCAATAGACTGAGAATTTCCTTAACAGAAAATAGAAACAGAATAGATAAAGGACAGAATATATGAATTGAATAACCTCCTTTATTGTGAACAGAACGTGCTGAACCTAGGATGAATGTCCTTAGGTTTTACAATGAACCAAGCGCCTTACAAGGACGCTTCTTATTATCTGAAAACAACACACACCAAATTCAATCTTTGGTGCCTAAATTCAGTCGACCCTAATTCCGTCTAGGAATCGACTATACAAACAACAATCAATCCTAGATCCGTTAAGGATTGATTTCACTCAAACTTCCCACAACACCAGTTCTCACAAGAACACCAAAACAGAAAACTCTATTTCTATTTTGAACACTCGATTTCTTCCGTGGAATCGTTGCTTTTCTTTGTCCTGAATGTGTCTATTTAAAGCGATGTGCTGGGTCTTGTATCCGTTGGGGAAAAGCTTCTGTTTTTGCTCCGATTTCTCTTCACAGTGGATTCGAAATTTGCTTCCTTTTTCAACGAGATCTTCTGAGAGTTCCTCCATTTTCTTCCTTGATTTTGTCTGCAAGATAGCACATAAGATCAATTAGTCTGTTTCAGATGGTAAGAAAGAGAGAGCAAGATTCTTGCTAAAAAGGACTTCCCTGATTAAGTGTCGTCATTTGTCTTTTACTTCAAAACCCATTGAGCAGTGCCGATGTCCTTCAGGTTGTTTGTCATAGACGTCCTTGCTGTGCATTGAGTGAACGTCCTTTGCTCTGATCTCAAAAGGGGTTCTTCAGATAAATATTTCCTACTTTCTCTTATTTTCTTCATTTCCAAACCTATATCCTAATTACCAAATAATATAACAAAACCAACCTTCTAATCTTTTCCTGTATTAGTACTGTTATAGGATCTGCTGCACAAGAACCTAGTATTCCCACTATAACAGAATTCCAATTAATAGATGATGATACTTCAACCAGTTATCAACCACCAAGATTATCATATACAGAAAGAGGTTTTAGAATAACAAACCCAACACCTATCACCCAAGAGTTATTAACAGGGCAAGGTAAATTCAGACCCAAAACAATTAACCTTCCCAACTACTAGTAGTACTTATAAAGTAAATTTAGAATATTTCAATGGACAATCTTGGATAAAAAATAAAGTTCTCATAGATACTGGAGCATCCCAGAGTCATTGTAAAATTTTACCTTTACCTATGATTCCAGTAGAAGAATATAATTTCTCAACACATGACGGTAAAAATACATCTTTAAAACAAAAATCCAAAATTATGATGAAAACACATGAATCGCATTATATAGAATTTGAATGTTATGTAGATCACACAATAAATAATGAATATTATCGTATATTATTAGGAATGAACTTTTTAGATCAATACACTTCTTATGAGATTACTCCACACTATGCAATCTTAAATAATAATGGACAAAAGATAATCCTCCAAAGAATACTATGAGACAATTAGAACTTTCTGTTCTCACATATATAGAAATAACAGTGCAAGAATTAGATATAACTATTACTGCTTTGATAGATACTGGATCAGAAGTAACTGTATTTCGAGATTTCCTTTTACCAAAATGGGAAAAACTACCTGCTAATAAAAAGATACAACTTCAAGGAGTTCACTCAGCTAGTGTATCTGTAGAAAAAGTTCAAGTAAATGTTCCCATAATATTAGGAAATAAAATAATCAATATCCCTTTAGTATTACAATACAATTCATGATATGACATTCTATTAGGAAATGACTTCCTAAAGCAATTTGCAAAATTTACCCAAACTACATATACAGTTTATTTCACTACTAAATGTGGTCATACTCTTAAAATACCCACTTTAAAAAGCCCATACAGAGTGTGCCCAAAGCGTGGTGGACTAGGGTACAAAAAAACAGCATTACCAGCCCAAATTCAATCACAACCCAAAATTCAAGTCAATATAATCAGAAAATAAGATTTACTGGACAAGATAAAACAAATTTACTCTGAAAACCCAATACAATTTTGGAAGCCCAATCATCCAAGAGCAAAAATAGAGTTAACCCAAGAAGTTTATATTAAAGAAAAACCAATGTTATATACTCCATAAGATATTAAGGAATTCTCAGTACAAATTAAGGAGCTATTAGAGAAAGGATTAATAAGACCATCAAAAGGTAGTTATTCGTCTCCTACCTTTATTTATGGTAATGAATGAAGCAGAAAAAAAAGAGGAAAAGCTAGAATGGTAACCATTAATTATAAGAAATTGAACCAATTCATCAAAACATATAATTATTTTCTACCTAACAAACAAGTTCTAATTAATTTAGTCAAAAATAAAAATTATTTTTCTAAATTTGATTGCAATCTGGATTTTGGCAGATAAACATGGAAGAAGATAGCATTAAATATACGAGATTTAGCACCCCACGAGGATTTTATGAATGGATAGTAATGCCTTTTGGTTTAAAAAATGCACCTGGAATATTTCAAAGAAGAATGGACAATGCTTTCAAACACCTAAATTAATTCCTTTTTAATCGTATATGTAGACGATATATTAATTAGCTCTACAACATTAGAAGAACAGAGAGAGCATCTAAAAACGTTCATAGAAACAACTATAAAAGAAGGAATTTGCCTTAGTGAAAAGAAAGCTATTATAGAAAAAGAGGAAATTGAATTTTTAGGATTTAAGTTGGGAAAGAATAGAATCTCGCTTCAACCTCATATCACTAGAAAAATATTAGAATATCCAAATGAGTTACAAACAAAAAAGCAAATCCAAGGATTTTTAGGATTGTTAAATTATGCTGAAGATTACATTGAAACATTAGCAGAAGAAAAAAGAGATTTGCAGAAACTTTTAAGAAAAAATAATACGAAGCAATGGTCAGAATATCACACAGAACAAGTAAAAAAATAAAAGCTAAATGTTCATAATTAAAACCGTTAAAATTACCAGAACCAGGTGATAGTCTTATATTACATACCGATGCATCAGACACTACATGAGCAGCTATTCTAAAGACGGATTTAAATGCAATATGTGGATATCATAGTGACACATTTTCGCCCAAGAAGAAAATTATAATACCATGGAAAAAGAATTATTGGCAATAATTAGTGGAATGAAAAAATGGAGATTGTTTCTAATAGCAAAACCATTTAAGGTTTTAACTGATAATAAAGCTGCAACTACTTTTGTAAAACAAAGTTTAGACAATGGCCCTCATATGAGAAAACTTCATAGATGGCAGACATTTTTATCTCAATTTAACGCTGTTTATGAACATGTTTCAGGAAATCAAAATTTTATTGTAGATTATCTCACAAGAGAAGAAAAATATCTTCGATCATGAATCCAGATCGTTTGGCGAAACATATAGAAGATATTGAATTAGATCTTAATGAATACTTTGGAATCGCTGAAGAAAGAATCCAATGTTTAAAAACAGAGATTCAAGGAATAAAACTTGATATGGCACAGGTAAGAACTGTCGTTGCAGAAATCTTCAAGGTGTCTAAAGAACTCAGAGGAGAAGGAACCTCTTCTCAACCTCAAAAGATCAAAGAAGAAGGATTATCTTCTTCACCGATACCAAATATCAAAAAAGAACCCCAGAATGATATTAAACGAGATATTATCAAGGGAAAAGCATCAAACCCCTCTCTTGAAAAAGAGAAAGAGATGTTACAACGTCAAGCTAGAACTCTAGCTCAAAGACCTGTTATTCAAATCACATGCGAAAGAATTATTCAGAGGATATCCCCAATAGATATCAATGATCCATTTTATGTGGAATATAGAAAAATCAATGAGATTGCCTACACCAAAATTTAAGAATTCCCCAACCTATTTTATACCACTGGAGAATCCAATTTTCCTAGAATTATAGCCACAAAAGCCGACCCTGATCTCATATACCAGTTTTACAAATATGGATAACTTGATCTTGTATATCCAGACAAAGATTTAACCCAACTTTCCAAGTTCCCTTCTATTATCATAGAAAAACTAATGGATTTCAGGTCTATGACGATGAGAAATATCTATGCAAAATTTTCTGTAATCCCTCAAGAAAAAGATGAGACGACAAATGAAATTTTTCCGATTATATCCATGATTGAATCAGAAATATAGCAGATGGATACCAGATTGAAGGAACATTATCCAGACCCCACAAACCATTCAAGTTCAATTTATCAGTGGAGCTATCGCCGTCAGAAATCTTAGCGGCAAATATTATGGAGATGGATACAAGTCACTCTACAGCACTAAAGAAACGGATCTTATTATTATCACCAAGAAAGGAGTCAAGTCAAATCATTTCGGCGACCCAATATTTGATTTCTACCAAAATATTGAACCCGGAAGATTTAAGAGTAGCAGCATAGTTAAGAGAAAATATGCAGATTATTTCAGCAGAAGAACCAACAGGATAAGATTTATGAAAAGTCAAAATCAAGCTACAGGATGCCTACACCTGGAGGCAATATCTATACAAATATAGATGAATCATCAAAATAAGACGATATTTTGAAAAAATTGACGTATGCAGTGATGTAAAAAGAGAAAGCTACGTTTAGAATTTTCATCTATAAATATATGCATAGAATAAGTGAGAGGCAGAGTGTTAGGGAGTTCCTCTATGTTTGAGTGTTCAAGCTTTGTAATAATGTTCTTAGTTCTTCCCATTTGGGAAAGCAGCGATAAAATAAGTTTGTTTTTATAAATTTCCAATATCTTTGTATCTTTCGAATTCTGAGAGAAAGAGAGCTAGATTGTGAGGTTATAAAGTCGAAGTAAGACCAATAAGTCCTGAAGAGAAGGCATGGCGGCAGACTTAGCGATTTCCAGGCTCTCCATATTTCAGAAGAAGAAAGGTACAAATTTATTTTGAAATTTATAGATTCAGTTTATTTTATTCCGTGAGTACCAATATAAATCATGTTAAAGAAATTACGTTAAAATTAAAGTTGTTAAATTTGTTAAGATTCCAATTTGCACTCTAAAAATAGTTTTAAATATTTTTCTGCAAAAAGTCGCCAGACCCTTGAGATTAATGGTATCAGAGCCAAGAAGACAAAAGAAAAATGAATGAACAACATGATAAGCTTGTATATAAACGAACTATGAATATGAATTTAGAAGAATTTATAATTGAAATCGAAGTTGGATTATATGATGAAGAAGGATTAATGAGTTTAATAAAATATTTAATTCAAAATAAACAACAATGTTTATTTTTCTCTACAAAAATCTTATTTGTAGCAGAAAAATTGTTTGAATTATATACATCATGTTCAAAAAATTAATATGCAATCAACAACTAACATAAATAAAGAAGGAGATATAATATCAAGACAAACATTTAATTTACCAGAATTAAAATGTTACACTGTCCAAGAAACATGAGAATTTTTGAGATCTTTTAATCTAACTACAAGAAGCTATAGAATGAATATGTTAAATTTAAAGAAATCCAGATATTTATATTTAGTAAGTTTATCATCTAGTGTTCATATAACTACAATTAATTTAATTAAGGATCAAATTGCATTATTAGAAAAAATATTTGAATATTCAATCTGGTTTGAACCCAATAAAAATTTAAGAGAATCGCAAATAACATATTTAACAGATGAAGAATAAAAATATTTTACTAAAATATTGAAGTAGCAAAAATTAAAAAATCTTCCTACCGACAAAGCATTCAACATACACTACAACATAAAGGGCCTAAGGCAACGCGTCGTATTACAACAGTATAAGAATTGTTGCCTTATATACCCTAAGGCAACAGTGCATTATTTGTTGCATAGTTTTCGTAGTAACAGTTAAGGACCGTTGCCTTAACTGACATAGGCAACATGTCTAGAGGCGTTGCTTATTATAATGCTATGGCAACAGCCATAAGAATGTTGCTTACGAAAAGGTAATGGATTCATTAGCGTTGCGACCAAGATTCCGTAGTAACAGTTATGGGATGGTTACCATAAATCACAAAGGCGACATTTCTAGTGAGGTTGCTTATTTTTAATGCTATGGCAATTGTTATAATAATGTTACTTTAAATATATTCGGATAATTGAAAATAAAAAAAAATCCATATGTTGGATATATTTTAAGTTGTGCTTATTTTAATGTTTTGGTATCATAACAATATAATAAATTTCGTGCTCACAATCCAACATATAGTACCAGCCGATCCCCTCCTCCAACATAAAAAATAATACAAAGCTGCCCTTGGCGTCCCACTTATAATAATAAACATTACCGAATGAGATGAAACATGTACCTTACTATTTTCATTTTTCTTTTAACGTAATTACGTGGTCCAATGCGTTAAGCCTCCTACCTCAGGGGAATACTAACCCAACGGTTCATAGGGAACAGAGGTAGGGGATGTCACAACGCCGTATACAAGGCCCACGTCTCCCATTATTATATTCATCAACATACTCTTGATCTTGGTAAATATGAATGCTCCCCGGAGGATTCGAACTCTGGAGGGAGAAGATGGAAGCTAGGGTGGGTGACTTGGAAATACAGCAAGGCCCAATTAAAGGACGCCTTGCTGTTTTCTTGGAATTAACGTAACATTGAGTAACCAAAACAAGTACACACATTGTCTTACTTCTCCTAGGTAGGACACTTTGACGTCTACATACTGAGTTGATGACTGTCGAAAAGGCCCGAGTACATTGCTCCACCAAGGGGGTCTTCACTTGCAGGGTGTACGTTAATGATTACTTTAGGGGGGAACAGATAGCGAAAGACGATTAGGGAATATAATGGAGACTCGAACTCGAGTTTTCGATCTGGCTAAAAATAATTAATCGTTAGTAGCAGTTACTCATTACAAAGTGGAAAAGGCCTTCCAGGATTTGTTGACAACCGTACCATATATGTAGCAATTATCGAATCATCCAACTGACCACTCGTGGCTAGCTAGGCACTAACTATACCAATTTCAGACATGACATGAATTGAACATCCACTCAATAGCTATGTTGAGTTACACGTACATAAGCGCGCCAAATAAAGGAGATGACCTAGGTCAATGTCTGACCTTTAGTTGAATGGGAATAACCTCGAATCGAACATAGACCCGGCTCATACCCAATTCGAATGGCCACTAGTAAAAAAACATGTTCCATTACACACTTATTTACACTACAACATAAAGGGGCAAAGGCAACACATAAAAAATGTCGCAATCATAACTCGTTGGGTTGACAAGAAACCGAAATTTACCGTCCATTTTTTACCCGAACCTGAAATACACCCGACCCATATTTACTTCAACCCGATAAATGATCGACTCGAAACCCGCCCGCCCGATCGAATTGACAAGTCTACTGGCGCCTTCTAGTTTCACAAGACCGCCCAAAATTTCACTAAATTTTGAAAACCCTCCTAAAATCGACCTAGATAGCGACAAATGAAAAGCACTTGGCATATTGATTTTTATCATTTTGCTAACCCTAATCAGAGTCCATCTACGATCGGACCGTTGCTTCTGCCTTCTATCTGGTGCCTCCTGCCTTCTGCCTCCTCTCACATGTTGAAGCAGCGTCTGCGCCGAACGCCAAATTTCACCATTCCCCGTGTTACTCCTCTCTTTTTCTCTCTTTTTCAAGCCCGAGCAAACCCGCCCCCTCTGTCTTTTGATTCTCTCGGTCGACCGCGCACCACCTTAACAACCACGTGCCACCAGGTCCCGCCGCACTTCCGTCCGCCGGCGACCGGAGACGCACAGCTGCAGCGCTGTAACTACACTTTCTCTTCCCTTCTCATTTTTGTGTTTTTGTTGTCTTGCTTGGTTCAATTTTATGTAGATCTGCTTCTCTTTGGTGGTTGTATCCATTTTGCTATTCATTTTGCTAATTTTAAAGTTTCATTTTAGGAGTTTTGTGCTTGAACTGGATTTGTAGTCTTCGATTTCGTTTTGTATTGAGTTAGGGTTTCTACTGTTAGACTAATCGAAGTTGGTTTGTGTTGTTTTATTCAAATTTGCAGTTGTTTGAGTGTTTGTGAGTGAGAAATCTTAAGTTTGTGGATGTTTGAGTGATTGTGGTGCTGAGTTTTTGACATACTCATGCTTGTCGAATTGATGCTGAGAATGTCATCAAGTACCATGAATTTTTATTTTCCAAGTATCTACTGAGTACTTAACCCGTTTTCCAAGTATAACTTTGAGACTAGATTTGCAAATAGATTTGAGACTAAAACTAACGATTAGGAAAATCAACATTCTTTTCATGTTTGGAAATTTCCGCCGAATTTTTACTAGAAAATTTGTTCTCGGTAAAAATTTTTTGTTTGACATCTCCTGCTCCTAAGTGGCTCTTTTTGGGATCAAGGGGCTTTCCTAGCACCTTTGATGACATCACAAAAATAGTTTGCTTACTGACTAAAACTACTTTGTTTATCTATTCACTCTGCTGAAGACCATGAATTTCCGCCGAATTTTTACTAGAAAATTTTAGAAATTAATTTCTAAGTTTCTTTTTACCTTTCTTGTCAATTTTTTTGATCTTGTTGCATCTTATACGTAGGAACTATGTAAACAGAATGCGGATAATCGTCAAAAATTAACGGATAAGAAAATCATGCATACTGCAGGTCCAAAGACCTTTGCTAGCATTGCAGCTAAATGGGTTGGATTTTTATTATGTTACTTTGAATTCATAAGTTTAATACTTTCAAGTACTACTATTACTGGTTATTGATTATTTTTGTTGTTGTGGTGGTTGTTGTTATGGTTGTTGCTATTTAATTCAGCAACGGGCTAACAAAACCAATGCAGATCCAACCCCATGTTGCATGTTTGTTGAAACTCGAAAGGAAAAGAAGAAGCGTAAAAAACAAATCAAATGATCGTAAGAAACCAAACTACAACCACAATAGTTCCACCATTTTCAAATTTGTTCTCGTTAAAAACAATATAAACAACTACTTTGTTTGACATCTCCTCCTCCTAAGTGGCTGACCTTAACATATTTTATGTTATAGAATGATCTTCAGCAGAGTGAAGAGATAAACAAAAAACCTGAGGACAAAGTAACTACTATAGCTACCATTTTTGGGAAAGAAAAAAAGAAGAAGCGCCGACTTCGGCTTCATGGGAAAGGGGTAACCTGCACCCTATTGAAGCAGACAGAGTTCAAGGACCAGCTAAAAATGGAAAAAGACAAAGAAGTACAAGCTATCCAAGCTGAATATGAAGAGAAGAGAAACAGAGATAAAGTTGAGGTAGCTACTGCCCTACAAGCCTTAATGGCACACATGCAGTGCCATAATCCGGACATGCCTCCTGTTGATCCCGCGATTCTTGGCTCCTTACTTGGCGATGTATTTTCAGCTGCGAATGTGTCTTGCGCTATTGGTTCCCAAATTGAATCAACCTCGCGACTTCGTACTTCTACCTCTTCGAACAATTCTGATGAGCTGGTAAATATTTTTGACTTTCAGTATTTGTGTGGTTGGAATCATTATGGTGTATTATTTGGGTTGAATTTCATTTTGCTATGCTTAGTGATTTGGGTGTTGTGTTCATGAGTCTACTACTGTTTGATTTGCTCTGTGGTGATGTATATGAGTTCGTGTGGGTGCTGCTTGTGTGTAGCCTCCTTCTATTTGTTGGTTAGTTATGTTCTCTGGAGTTTCTTCTCCTAATTCAGATTGGTTTTGTGGTTTTTTACCGAGACAAGTGTATAAATCAGGAGTAACAAGAAAAGAGGCTAGAAGGAAAGCCAAGCCACTGGGCCTCCATCAATCAAGAGTTACTGGGCCAACCCACCATAAAAAGCCTTCATTTTCAACCCTTTCCACATACATATGCCCACCATTTCGAATCCCATTTTTTTCACAAGTCTTGTTGGCCCTATTTCTTTTGATGAGAGTAAAGTACACATCATAAGCTTTCCAACGCCTTTTGAATTGCCTCAATCGGAGTCCGGATGAAAGAGTTATGGCCGTTTGAAGATCCGGCCCATTAGCTGAGACAAAACCCGCACGGGTTTTAAACAAAGAGGATGGCCCAGAACCAGGACAGCCCCAAGGCGTGCCACGGCCCAGGAATCAAAACCCGTGCGGGGTTTCCTTTGTCTAAACGCGTCGTTTTGCTGTGCCACGTCAGCGATCCGTGGGCAGGGATTATAAAACCCGCGCGGGGTTTCATTTCAGGACCTGGCGCCAAAATCCCATGCAAAAGCTCTTGATTTAGCCCATGTGCATTTGACTTGACCTTGACTTGATTTTTGCATGGATAGAGGGCATGATCTTAGGGGTATGTTCCCCCCATTTTCCCTTCTAAACCTCACCTTCATCAACGTTAAATACCCCCCTCCATTCCATTCATTTTCACCAACAACTCTCATAAACCACCTCTGTTATTCTCATTTCATCAACTACCACCCATCATTATCATCTAAATTCTCCCAACACTCCATCAACTATCCTCCACAACATTCATACCTTAAATCTCCTATCAAAATTTCATACTTACATCCATTCCATCAACTAACACCATTATTTTACCCTCATTTCATTAACAATCATCCCTTATTCTACCAAATTTCCATCACTCTCTTAAAATTCCCTCATCCATAATCACTCTCTAAACCTCTCCTAATCACTTTTGTCACATCCATATCATCACCCTAATACCATTTCCTAAACCACTTCTATCTTTCCATCAAAGTCCAAAGTCAAGGCAAAGTCAAGGATTTCAACCGGCGCATTCGGGCTCCTAAATCAAAAGAGGTTCGATTCTTTGTTTTCTTATTGTCATTGTTTAAATCATGTAATTCGTACTTTAATTCCATTACTTGTGCATATTTTGTAAACTAAAAACCTTACTTTATATTGCATGATGATGAATATAATTTCGTGAAATTAATTAAACTTCTCCCCGCTCTTTTTCATTTAATGTCGATTTTAGTAGAGTCCGTTTTCTAACGGGCGAATTCAAGAATTCTTATAATTCTTGAATTCGTAACCTTACCCCCGAACTTAGAATCGGGTTTCGTAGACCGGAGTTATTTTTATTATTTTCATGGTTTGTCGGTTTCCTTAAATCGGCTGGCGACTCTTATCACTTTTTATAAATTCTTTTTGTTATTTAAAATAAACGACAATTACACGAAAATCATTACGAATATTTTGGTACCACCTTTTATTAATCTAAGGCTACCCAAGAGAAAATGGGCCATAAGATCAACAAAACCCGCACGGGTTTTATTAATCTTCATCCCATTTTCCCCGGGTCGAAGTTGCACAGGGCCCGGTCCATGGAGCCATAAAACCCACACGGGTTTTAAGGTCTCATGGTGGTCCCTTTGCTACTTCCTTGGCCCGGATGGAATAATGGGCCGGTACTAAATTTATTAGTAAATTATTTTAGTGTAATTTCGTATATTTTAATAATATAAAAGAATTTGTAAAATAAATAAAGTTACCCCCCGAAAATGAATTTCGAAAATAAAAATATCCTTATTTAAGGATTAAGCAACCTTAGTCGGCTCCTGATCACTTAAGTAGCGCATCCGAGAACAATTTCCCCGAACGGGAATTTTCCGGGTCCTACAGATTGGCGACTCCACCGGGGACTTAAACTTAAAAAGAGGGTAAAACTTGAAAAAATAAAATTGTAAAAGGGAGAAGTTGATTTATTTCACGATTTTATAATTCTTTTTAGGCATCCTTTGCATATCGGGCCACTAATTGCGTCTTTTGACACGTTAGCACAAAGGCGACGGTTAAGTTATACCTAGGTGATTCCCTCGAGAGCGGGTAGGCCACTATTTGTGTGATGCACTCTACATCGCCAAGCATTTGGTCTCTCCTCTCCCCGTGTTACACTCAAAGGGCTTCCTTGAAGTTCTTTAAGCAATACCTCACACTCCTTACCTAAGGGTATGGAGCACGGAGATGAAAATGTGCGGTAGGCCATGTAATCCAACCATAGAAAAATCCATGAATATAGAACCTTGGTTTAGGGTAGCCCCTCATGTTGTATGCTATGTGCCATGTGCCATGTGCTACCCCTTCCCCTTTCCCTTTTGTCTTCTTTAGTTTTAGAGTTGACCCTAGTTTAGAGGATTAGTATTAGTTCATGTAAAATTCATTGGGTTGAGGAAATGATTATTTATTAATTAGATTAATTAACCCAAAAAGTATCATGGTTAGCTCAAGTGGAAGGGCCCATTTATGCTTGAAGGATGATTATTTTAATTAATAAATAAAAATCAACTCACCTTTGATGATATTATATGACCCTTTACAAAATTCTCCTAACGAAGGTCCCAAAAAATTAATTAAAAAGTCCAACAAAGTTAATGGATAGCGTCTTAGACTGCATAATAGTCACTAGGCTTGAGTAAATTAATTTGTCTATTTAATTAATAAATCCATCACATTTATGGCCGGCCCGTTGTTAGTCCCAACCGTATTGGATTTGTCAATTAAACCCATAAATTAATTATAACTCGCTTATTATTGGGTTTATTCAGTCCTTTACAATATCCGTTTTCCTTGAGTAAATAAATAAAGCTTGTTGTATACTATGTGTAAATACGTGTCTGTATGTTGGGTCTTCATTAGAGTCGGACCTAATTTTGAGATATTGTTTTAGTCTGCGTAATAATCGTTGGGTTTGAGAAGAAATAAGTTTATAAACTCGATTAATTAACCTTAAATTTTACGGTCGGCCCGGTGGTGAGGCCCATCCATTTAAAAGGTTAATTATCCTTGTTTATCGATTCATTTTTACTCACCTTTGATGATTTTATTCGGCCCTTCTCAATATTCTCTTATTCATGGTCCAAAGAAAATTGATTAATAATCAAACAAAGTCAGTGTGTGTTGTTCTAGCCTGCGTAACAGTCTCAAGGTTCGAGAAAATAAATTCATAAACTTGATCATTAAGTCTAACAAATCCATGGTCGGCCCGTTGTTACGCCCATCCATGGTGAAATTAATAATTGAGTTTATAAGTCTGTTTTGGCTCGCCTTTTGACGGCTTTATTCGGTCCTTTACAACATCCACTTTCCTTGATCGAGTTAAATAAATAATTGTGTTGCGTCACAAAAAACAAAGGGTCGGCAGTCTTGTCGACCATTATTCTAGCCCGCATAATAGCCAATAAAGCTCGAGTTGTATGAGTTGTTGGGCCAAGTTACGGATTCTCCTTAAAACGGTCGGCCTGTGGACCAGGCCCATCCGAATTGAGAAACACTGACTTGTGCTTTCCAACTTATGTCGACTCACTATATTTGACTTTATCCGGCCCTTTATAATGCTCTTGTTGTAAAAAAGTGTTGTTGAGTTGGTTCATGAGTCAGTGTATAGGTGTCTTACAATAGTCCTGGATGAGTCTTTGTTTCAGAGTCTACATGTAAATATATTTCAATCTTTAGAAAGTCTCATACAAGGTCGTGTCATATGTGAGTCTTTTCTTAACTCAATATGTGTGTTCTGTTTTTGGAAGTCTAAACCCGGGTCATGGGTGAGTCTTTGTTTTAAAGTCAAGATATAAGTGTCTTGCATTCTTTAGAGAGCATCATATAAGGTCTAGAATAAATCTTTGTGTTAATGTCTGTATGTAAGTGTCTTGCATTCATTAGAAAGCATCATATAAGGTCTAGAATGAATCTTTGTGTTAGTGTCTGCATGTAAGTGTCTTGCATTCATTAGAAAGCATCATATAAGGTCAGGATGGGTCTTTGTGTTAGTGTCTGCATGTAAGTGTCTTGCATTCATTAGAAAGTCTCATATAGATTCATGTAAACCCATGTCATGGGTGAGTCATTTTCCAGAGTCAACATATGAATGTCCTGCATTATAGAAGTCTCCTATAGGGTCTACGTCATGGGTGAGTCGTTAAGTCTTTTTCTTGAGTTAGCATGTAAGTGTTTGTCGTTCTTTAGAAATTCTCATATAGGTTCATAGGTCATTAAAACCCATGTAATGGGCAAGTCTATGTCTGGAGTCATCATGTAAATATCTGTCTTTTTATTAAGAAGTCTAGTGTAAACCCATGTCATGGGTGAGTCTTTTCTCGTGTTGCCATACCATGTGAGTGTCTTTTTTTAGGACGTTTAATGTAAACCCATATCATAAGTTAGGATTTCTGGGTCAGCATATAGGCATTTGCACTTTAGGAGGTCTCATATAGAACATGTAGACCCATGTCGTGCGTAAGTCTTTTCCTTGTGCCGGCATATAGTAGTCTTGCATCCTAGGAGGTCCCATATAGATCGGTTAGCTCTTTCAAACCCATGTCCTAGGTGAGTCTCTCCCGAGTCAGCATATAGGCATTTGCACCTTAGGAAGTCCCATACAGAATTTAGGACATGTAGACCCATGTGGTGGGTAAGTCCTTTCCTTAAGTCAACATGTAGAGATCTTGGATCCTAGGAAGTCTCATATAGGTCATTTAGGTCATGCATGCGCTGGGATGGGTTTTTCTACATTTGTCTAGTGTCAGGGTCAAGGTCCGAGCTAACAATAAAGGGAATATTTAGATGGGAATATTTGGATGGTGAGAAATTTTGCAGCTACCATAGATCCCGAGGGAACAACACGGAGAATTGTTAGACTTTGAAGCACATGATCCAGTCAGGGAAACTGCCCCCACCGAAACCAGCACAGAGGACCAGACATAACATGGATTCTCCATAAGAGGACAAGGAGGGAACATCATCAAAGGAGCTTTAGAAGTAGCTACAGTACTAGTTGTCAAGCATTTCATGCTCAGAGTCTGTTAGAGACAATTCTTCATTCATTTCTTTGCTCTTGTTGCTTTGTGATCAAACAGAATTTTGTGCTTGTGCTTTTGACTTGAGTTGAGAAGTTCTCTCATCTATCCATCATCCGTGCAAACCAAGTCTGACAAAGGAGAGAAGTCAGTTTGCACTCATCAAGCAGGCTGGGCAAAAGGAGAGAAGACCAAAATCATCAGTCTCTTGAAAATGGACATCTCAATGCTCCTAGACCAGCATCTTAAACAAAATGTGCCGAGGACAGGGGGCTACCGCCTCATCACCCACATCACCATCTACGTCACCTGTTACCTTCCCATTTTCCCACCACATCTATCATCTACATCTCCATCCCAAGTTCCCATTCATCCCTCTTTGCATCACTCATAAAAGGCATCGTTCAAAAAACCTTAGCCTTGTTCAACCCAATCATTCTCCTCATGACCAATCCATATCAACCCCATAACCAAAAGGTGTGCTGTGACTAATGTCATTAAAAGGAGAATAAGAGTCAACCCATGAAGAAGGGGTTTGAAAAATGAAAAAAGGTGAAAAAAGTGAAAGCAAAAGAAAAAAGGTGAAAAAAAGTGAAAAAAAAAATTGAGATAGATAGCAAAAAAAAAACAAAAAAAAACAAAAAAGTTGAGAAAAAGAAAAGAAAAAAAAGGAGGAAATGGAGGAAAGTAAAGAGAAATGAAAGAAGAAAATAGGATTAGAAAAGAATAAAGAAAAGAGAAGGCGAAAGTAAGAGTCACGCACACCTCAGCCTTCTGTAACCTTCATAAACCTTTCATCCATCCATAACCTACATCATCCACACACCACAGCCTTCTATAACCTTTACAAACCTTTCATCCATCCATAACCTGCATATGAACCCTCAAAGCTTCATGACCATCTTTTCTAACCGTTAAGCCTTCCTCGAGGCACTATCCATTAAAGTTGCGCTTAAAGAACTACGACTGGCCTGATTCCACATCGGATACGTAGGAGAACCTCTTGAGGCCCGGCCGCTACAAGGAGCATCCTTTGTCCTCAAAATGTTGGTGTTTGAGAGAAAAAAAAAAGAGGAAAAAAAAGAGAGGCTAGCCTGAAAACCCGTCAGGGCAGGTTAGGCAAAAGGAGAGTGAGAGAAAAGAGAGGCTAGCTTGAAAACTCGTAAGGGCAGGAAAGGCAAAAGGAGAGGAAACCCTGGATTCTATCTATCATCGTCATCTACCCTCCACCATCCTTCCGTCAGACTTGGACGTTATTCCATAACCACCTTTCAACCCTTTCTCAAGAGATGATGTCTATCTCATTTGACCATCTCTTTAAGATACGATCATTCTTAAATGTCTCCCTATCTCATTCATCAATAAAGTCTCATCTACCATCCCTTTCTCTAGAGATGATGTCTATCCCATTTGACCATCTCTTCTCCTTTCAAGACACGATCATTCTTAAGTGTCTCCACATCCCATTCACCATCGTCCACCGTCTCTTTCCCCAAACATCTTCCAACCCTTTTTAGCCTTTTCATCCCATCTCACCCTTTGAGGACTTTTTCAGCTCATTCATTAATGCAAGTATGAGGCTCTGTGTGGCTTACTTCTCAGCAAGAGCGTAAGCTGTCTACATCAAATCAGCGGCTAATTGACAACCACATGATCATAAACAGACTCAGAAACAAGCTACTCTAAACTGGGGGCTCGCGCTACCTTTGTGACATCGTTCAAGACATTTATCGGAGATAACTTCAAAGAGGGACACTTACTCCCTATCCTACAAGGTCCTACATCTTCAATCTCATAGACATCCTAATAGTGGTCTCATCAAGAGAGAAAAAAAAAAGAGAGAAAAGAAGAAAAAAAAAGTAAAAAAAAAGAAAAAAAAGAGGGGCTAACTTGAAAACCCTTTGGGCAAGTTAGGCAAAAGGAGAGATTGAGACTCACTACTAAGGATGATGTCTCCTCCTATTTTATGGTCCCCATGCATCACCTCGTCAATCTAAATCTCCAAGGTGTTCTCCAAAGCAGGACAGTGTCATCAAGAGTCTACGCCAAACCGGGGACTTGTCATACATCAGCATACATTTATAAGCAATCAAGGTCATCTACATGATCATTCAAGAAGCACATTTTTCAGGCCTGTTGCCTCCATCATCGTTCCCTTTTCCGTGGATCGAAACATTACTCATCCTAAATTTTCCTGAAATTCCCCACGAGTGGCCTTGATCCTTAGAAAGCATTGTCTTAGGGAGTCATGGTTTAAGGAAAGCATTGTCTTAGAAAATCATTGTCCTAGAGAGTCTTGGTCAGGGGGGTTGTCTGCATGTAGAGTTGCATTTATAGGGGCATAAAAGCATCATGTGTCTATCTTGTCTTGGCATAATAGGTTTGCATTGCATCCATATGTCATGTCATAGTCACATAGAGTCAGTTTTTCTTGCATAGAGTCAGTTTGTCTTGCATAGAATCGGTCTGTCATGCATAAAGTCAATAGTCATGCATTTGTGTGAGTCTTGTCCATGAGTCATGTCAAAGTCATAAATAGTTAGTCAATGGTCCTTCATTGCGTAAAAGCATCATGTGTGTGTCCTGTCTAACCATAATAGGTTTGCATTGCATCTATAAGTCGTGTCAGGGCCTCATTTAGTCAATCTGTCATGCATTAAGTCAGTCTATCATGCACATTGAGTTATTCTGTCATGCATCAAGTCAGTCTGTCATGTATCGAGTCAATTTGTCATACATAAAGTCAATGCATGAGTACATGAATGCTTGTGTCAAAAAAAAAAGAGAAAGAAAAAAAAAAAGAAATGCATTGTTTGTACAAGGGTTTAGTAAACTAGTTGCATGCATACCCACATATCCGAAAATAAAAAAGAGAAGAAGCAAGGAAGTGCCACATCGTTGCTCCAAAACGCAACACAGGGAGGCTGTTCAAGCCCATATGCTATCTCAATCAGACCGGTCAACATAGTTTCCAGTCACTAAGAGCAAGATTAGAGGAATCTCTAATCCAACTCTTGCTGGACAAGTTAGCATCCAGTCAAGTCATGCATCATCAGCCAGACACGAATGGCGCATGTCCGACACGAAGGACAGAATCTTCACTTGACTAGTACGGATCAACGACCGGGCAAATTCAAGAATCCATTCCCCATAGTGAAATTTTGGCACCTATGCGCCTGAAGCAAAATTTAAGGAAAATCGACAAAGTTTCGGTGAAGTTCCTCATCATTAAATTGCCATTATCGAGGCGCGTGAGCTCGGCGCAATCGCACCAATAAGAGTCACCAACATCGGGAAAATCTGATCTGCCTCGGGAAAATCCGTGGGGCACCACCAACTGCTTCGGGAAAATCCAGTCAACCTCGGGAAAATCCGTTGGGCATCATCATCAATCTGCCAGACAGGTAATTCTCTATATCTCCAACCATTGTTCAAAATGATCTGACATTCTGCTTTGGTTTCTGTGCAAGGAGCCATTAGTGACACCAGGTCGCTGCTAAAAGGTGCCATCATCATCCATCATTCGGTCGCCAAGTAAAAGAGCGCCGACAGCATCCATCTTCCGTTCGCCACATAAAAGAGCACCGATGTCATCCATCCACACAACCCAAAATCGAAGGCCCTAAGATTGCGGCCTGGAGATTTCCCAACATTCAGGTAAAAATCTGAACCCATTTGCATTTTTGCGAAAACTAATACTTACTTTTCTGATGATTTGCAGGTTACCACATAAAAGAGCACCATCATCGGGTCGCCGCTAAAAAGGGACCATCTGTCATCCGGTTGCCGCGTAAAAGAGAACCATCAGCGGCAGTCGTCAAACGGTCGCCGCCTAAAGGCCTCCAACGATGTCGTCAACGACAGTCGTCCAACAGTCGCCACCTAAAGGCCTCGATGATGTAAATCGGCGATCGTCAAGCGGGTTCCACATAAAGGGCTCCAACGACATTCTCAGCATTAGTCGTCCAACGGTTACCACCTAAAGGTTGCCGACGACCTCATCATCAGCATCTCCAGTCGTCCAACAGTTGCCACCTAAAGGTTACCGACGACCTCGTCACCAGCATCTTCAGTCGTCCAACGGTTGCCACCTAAAGGCCATCGGCGACACCATCATCAGCATCAGTCATCCAACGGTTGCCACCTAAAGGCTTCCGACGACATCACTAGCTTCTTCAGTCGTCCAACGGTTGCCACCTAAAGGCCTCCGGCGACACCATCATCAGCATCAGTCATCTAGCGGTTGCCACCTAAAGGTTTCCGATGACGTCATCGACATCTCCAATAGGCTTCCGACGACATGAAAGCGACCATCTTCATTCAGGACGCCGTTGAATGGCATCATCTTCGCAGAAGACCACTGACAACATCCATCTTCAAGTCAGACGTCAAGCAGTCAAAGTGGGGGCTCTCTGTAGACACCGGATTTTTTACCGAGACAAGTGTATAAATCAAGAGTAACAAGAAAAGAGGCTAGAAGGAAAGCCAAGCCATTGGGCCTCCATCAATCAAGAGTTACTGGGCCAACCCACCACAAAAAGCCTTCATTTTCCACCCTTTCCACATACATATGCCCACCATTTCGAATCTCATTTTTTCCACAAGTCTTGTTGGCCCTATTGCTTTTGATGAGAGTAAAGTACACATCATAAGCTTTCCAACGCCTTTTGAATTGCCTCAATCAGAGTCCAAATGAAAGAGTTATGGTCGTTTGAAGATCCGGCCCACTAGCTGAGACAAAACCCTCACGGGTTTTAAACAAAGAGGATGGCCCAGAACCAGGACAGGCCCAAGGCGCGCCCCGGCCCAGGGATCAAAACCCGCGCGGGGTTTCCTTTGTCTAAACGCGTCATTTTGCTGTGCCACGTCAGCGATCCGTGTGCAGGGATTATAAAACCCGCGCGGGGTTTCATTTCAAGACCTGGCGCCAAAATCCCATGCAAAACCCTTGATTTTAGCCCATGTGCATTTGACTTTACCTTGACTTGATTTTTTCATGGATAGAGGGCATGATCTTAGGGGTATGTTCCCCTCCTTTTCCCTTCTAAACCTCACCTTCATCACCTATAAATACCCCCTTCCATTCCATTCATTTTCACTAACAACTCTCATAAACCACCTCTATTATTCTCATTTCATCAACTACCACCCATCATTATCATCTAAATTCTCCCAAAACTCCATCAACTATCCTCCACAACACTCATACTCTACTTAAATCTCCTCTCAAAATTTCATACTTCCATCCATTCTATCAACTAACACCATTATTCTACCCTCATTTCATTAACAATCATCCCTTATTCTACCAAATTTTCATCACTCTCTTAAAATTCCCTCATCCATAATCACTCTCTAAACCTCTCCTAATCACTTTTGTCACATCCATATCATCACCCTAATACCATTTCCTAAACCACTTCTATCTTTCCATCAAAGTCCAAAGTCAAGGCAAAGTCAAGGATTTCAACCGGCGCATTCGGGCTTCTAAATCAAAAGAGGTTCGATTCTTTGTTTTCTTATTATCATTGTTTAAATCATGTAATTTGTACTTTAATTCCATTACTTGTGCATATTTTGTAAACTAAAAACCTTACTTTATATTGCATGATGATGAATATAATTTCGTGAAATTAATTAAACTTCTCCCCGCTCTTTTTCATTTAATTTCGATTTTAGTAGAGTCCGTTTTCTAACGGGCGAATTCAAGAATTCTTATAATTCTTGAATTCGTAACCTTAACCCCGAACTTAGAATCTGGTTTTGTAGACCGGAGTTATTTTTATTATTTTCATGGTTTGTCGGTTTCCTTAAATCGGCTGGCGACTCTTATCACTTTTTATAAATTCTTTTAGTTATTTAAAATAAACGACAATTACACGAAAATCATTACGAATATTTTGGTACCACCTTTTATTAATCTAAGGCTACCCAAGAGAAAATGGGCCATAAGATCAACAAAACCCGCACGGGTTTTATTAATCTTCATCCCATTTTCCCCGGGTCGAAGTTGCACAGGGCCCGGTCCATGGAGCCATAAAACCCACACGGGTTTTAAGGCCTCATGGTGGTCCCTTTGCTACTTCCTTGGCCCGGATGGAATAATGGGCCGGTACTAAATTTATTAGTAAATTATTTTAGTGTAATTTCGTATATTTTAATAATATAAAAGGATTTGTAAAATAAATAAAGTTACCCCCCGAAAATGAATTTCGAAAATAGAAATATCCTTATTTAAGGATTAAGCAACCTTAGTCGGCTCCTGATCACTTAAGTAGCGCATCCGAGAACAATTTCCCCGAACGGGAATTTTCCGGGTCCTACAGTGGTGGGCTGTTTGATGATGGGTGTTCTAAGGTTTCTAAGTTTGAAATGCCTGAGTAGAGACGGTTCTTTAATGTGATCATCCATATATTGTACACTAAGAGGTGTAAGTCAGTTGTCGTCTCCTTGATGCATTTGAAGCTGTACAATGCTTTGCTTCTGTCTTGCTCAAGCATCTGCTACTGCTTTTTACTGCTGTTTGTGGAGGTAGTCCAGTTGATTTGTTAATCTCATTGAGATTTCACCAACTTTCTCAAGAGACAAAGGTTAATTTTTGATTGTGGTGCTGGTGTTAAGGCTTTTTTTCTGGTTTTGTTGCAAAGGTGTTGGGTTGGGATGTTTGAGCTGATTTTAGGCTTTGGTCGACTGTCATGATGAAGCTGCAATGGGTTTGATTTATGCACATCAATTCTGTTATAGTTTAAGCCTAGAGATTTCATGGTGTGAAGTAACAATTGAGCATTGGGTTTGAAATTGGGTGTGGGATCTGGATTTTGTCTTATGCCTTTGGTTTGCCTGGTATGATGTTGCATGTTTGTCATGAATTTTCATCTTTCCTTCTACCATTTTCTTCCTCAGCCTACTCAGGTTTGGCTATGATTTCTATTGTCTTGGGTTGTTAGTCTTTTGTAGTTTGGTTCTATTGGTGTGTTTCTATTTTTTCTGGTGTAATTTTCATCTTTCCTTCTACCATTTGATAAGTGAAAGTAGGACTAAACCTTTAAAGCATCCTTTTTTTGTCGCTTAATACTTCCTACTAGTTACTAATTTTAAGTGTGTTCTTCTACAATTTGCAACTAATTGATATTAAGAAGATGATGGTGATGGTGAAGATGAAGGTGAAGATGGAGAGCTAATTTGATGAACTTCTATTATTAGATATACTATTTTGGACTTGATACTTCTTATTACTATCTTTTGTGTCTTATATGGATGACCTATTTCATATTTTGACTCTTGTAATGAGATCCAGCAATGATATTAATAGCATTTGGACGTTTGTTGTCATATGTATATTATTTCGTATGTATTACATATCATTACAGGCAATCAATTATAAATATTGAATATGTACTGGAAATAAGCATATGCAACAATACTAGATTGTTGCTATGAAATACAATATCTAATGTACTACTGCTTTTGGTGGGATAAAACAACGGTCCATTGCCTTTTAATACTGTTGCCTATGTTGGTTTATACTGCTACGATACATCACTGTTGCCTTTGTCGCTTTAATATACAACACTACTGGACAATTGCCTTTGTTGTCTTCAATACAACAGCCTTGGATTGTTGCCTTCGCTACTAATGCAATGACACTGGATTGTTGCCTTTGCTATGAATGCAACAACACTGACCTGTTGCCTTTGCTATTACTGCAACAACACTAGACTGTTGCCTTTTCTTTTAACGCAACAACACTAGACTGTTGCCTTAGATGGACCATTGCCTTAGGCATTGATTGAGCCCTCTTGTAGGAACCGTTGCCTTAGGCCAAAGGGTATTTTGACCTAAGGCAACAGTTTTCGACTGTTGGCATATGCCCTTTATGTTGTAGTGATATAATTGCAAAAGTTGTTAGAAATTTATGAAAAACATTTATTACAGCTCATTAAAACAAACAGTACGCAAACAGTAAATGAACAGTAACAAAACCGAATTTAATCCGAAATATCCGATTTGCCACCTCTAAAATATATATATATGTGGAAGAAAAAAAATTTTCTCTCTCATCGGGAGCCTCTCTCTCTAGGCGACCGATCTGGTTTTCATCCTGAACTGAGCTTGGCAACTATTACTGGTTCTGCTTCCTGAGTCCAGGGCCTCTGCCCTAGCCATGGCAAAGACTAGGAAATCAAGTAACCTACTAAAAGCCAAGGAATCGATGAAAGCAGCACCGAGAAATTCAGCTCTAGATCAAATCGGAGGCAAGGAATCGATGAAAGGAGCAATGGACGACAAAAGCACAGATCAAATCGGATCTGTTTATACAGCAAACAACATCGATTTCCACCATAAAGCTTCCTTTGGTGTATCGGTCACCAAATCGACATCAAAAAATGATGAAATCATTGGCCAAAAAGTAGATCAAGCATCAAAGGTGAAAAACCGATTTCTGCATCGCATGAACATACCAAATCTACAACTTTTGCTTCACTTTTCGATCCATATGAGGGCAGCAACCTGGAATACATTGAAGCAACCGTCATTGAAGGAACACCTATTGCAAAGATGGATATGGAGCATGTTCAAGAGGAAATAGAATACTAGAATTCTTCAATTTTATGTCGAGTGATTGGGGCGAACCCTCCATTCCCAATAATTGAAGGCTTCATCAAGAGAATATGGTCTCAATACAATCTGTGTAAAATTGCAGCTGTGAGAAAAGGGATTTTTTTGGTGAGATTCAATAACCAAGCAGAGAAAGAAGAGGTGCTCAAAAGGGGAATTTATTTCTTTGACAACAAACCGTTTGTTGTGAAGCCATGGAATCCATCGCAAACCATCAACATCGATGATTTTCATACACTGCCTATATGGATCAAATTCAGACATCTGGATATACAATATTGGAGTCCACAAAATCTCAGTAGGCTTGCTAGTATAATTGGTATACCAATTAAGACAGATAAAGCCACGAAAGAGAGAACAAACCTCACCTATGCCAGGGTATTGGTGGAGGTTAAACTTAATGGAAATTTCCCGCAGGAAATTAAATATGTCAATGAGCAAGAAGTATTGGTTACCCAACCAATAGAATACGATTGGAAGTCAACAACTTGTGGCCACTGCCAAATGATGGGGCACACTGAAGCAGAATGCAAAAAGAAGCCTAAGACAGGAGCTACATTGTTTCCAGCTGCACAAAACAAGCAAGAAAAAAATAAGCAGGAATGGAGAATCAAGGTGCGAGACAGAACAGTAGATGATGAAGGTTTTATTACGATCACCTCTCCTAGGAGGAAACTGATAGCACCTCATGATCCATATGAAGGCACTTATAAGGGCCACAGTCCAAAAAAGAAACAAAATGCCTCAGCTCCTGAATTAGCAAACAAGTTTCAGATATTGGCCAACGCAAAAGACCAGAATGCTGATGATACAACTGATACAATATGGAAGGAAAAAGAGGAGGAATCTGAATGCTCCTCAGGATCTGAATCGGATCCTCAATGAAGATCATCTCATGGAATATAAGGGGTCTAAATGACCCCAGAAAACAAGAAGACATCATGCTCTTCTTGAGAGACACCAATGCTGATATCATCTGTCTGCTTGAAACCAAAATCAAACCTGAGAAGGAATCAATATTGACATATGGTATGTTCACTTCTTGGTCTTCTTGCAATAATTTTGATGTTCATAGAGGCGGTCGTATTTTCCTAGCTTGGAAGACAAATAAGGTTGATGTTCATCTGATTCACAAAGATGCCCAATTTATGCACTGCCATATAACAGACTCCAGCACAAACATCAAAGCTTTCTACACGTTTGTTTATGGCTTCAACAGAATTGAAGAAAGAATTGGACTCTGGGACAATTTAAAATTACTATCTGACAATATTAATGCAGCTTGGTGTATTTTGGGAGACTTTAATTCTGCCCTTCATGAGACAGTCAGAATCAATGGGACAGCAATAAACCCTTTTGAAACTCAGGATTTCCAGTGCTGCATTGATCACTGTCAACTCCTGGAACTAAATTGTCAAGGTGCAAATTACACTTGGACAAATGGGCACGTCCAATCGAAAATTGATAGACTATTCTACAATGAAGATTGGTTACTGGTTAATGGATACATGGTAGGAACTTATCTGTCTCAAAGCTTGTCTGATCACAAAGCAATCTGCCTTGAACTGATAGATGGTCCACAACCAAGGAGATGTTTTCGGTATTGTGATATGTGGGTTCATGACAAAAAGTTTGCAAGCATCATTGCTGATACAATAACAAATAGGAGGAAGGGATCCCCTATGCACACAATTTACCATCTTCTGAAATCTCTCAAGCCGGATCTCAAAGTCTTAAACCGCATGAAGTTTACAGATATCCATCATCAGAGAGAGGTTGCAAGAAATAAGCTCGTATGTATCCAACAGCAGCTGAACTCAAACCCCACCTGCCCAAATCTTCTGACAGATGAAAATACAGCTAAGGAGAATTACAGAATAATTCTTGCATCTGCACAATCTCTCATATCTCAACAATGCAAGATGGAAGCCAATGCCTTTGGGGATACTTGCTCAAACTATTTCTTCAGCAAAATGAAAAAAAGGAGGCTTGCTGCTACTGTCCACACATTAACAGACCAAGATGGGAAAAGTGTTACTGGTTTCCAAAATGTTGGAAATCACCTTGCTGAATACTGCCAGAAAGTATTGGGAGAGGACAACGATCAAAGACAGGCCATAAATCAGCAGATCATCCAAAATGGCCCTCTACTGAATATACAACAGCAGATACAACTATGCGCGCCTTTCACTAATCAGGAGATCAAGGACGCAGTTTTCTCCATCCCAAACACCAAGTCCCCAGGCCCTGATGGATACTCCAGTGGCTTCTTCAAGCATACTTGGGATCAAATAGAAGGCATTTTTTGTGATGCCATCAAAGAAATTTTTGAATCGGGTAGGTTGCTTCCTGCTCTAAATTCAACAATCCTAACACTCATCCCCAAGATTGAGAAACCAATCTCAGCAGCTGGTTTTCGGCCAATTTCTTGTTGCAATACAATCTACAAAACTTCCTCAAAGCTCATAGCTTCAAGATTGAGAAAGGTCCTCACGCATCTGGACAATGAAAGCCAAACAGCTTTCATTCCTGGGAGAGAATTACTTCATAATGTTTTAATATGCCATGAGCTGACCCAAGGATTCAGAAGAAAGCTCAATCAATCAAATTGCATGTTCAAGATAGATCTGAGGAAAGCCTTTGACAGCGTCAAATGGGAGTTTATTGAGGAAATCCTCACTGGTTATAAATTTCCTCCACAATACATCAAATGGATTATGAACTGCATCTCTACGACAACCTATTCCGTCCAGATTAATGGAGGCACTTATGGGTATTTCAAAGGAGCAAAAGGACTACGCCAAGGAGATCCCATCTCACCCCTTCTTTTCGTTCTCTCGATGGAATACCTCTCTAGGAGCCTGGCTATGGCAACGACAGATACCAACTTCAAATTTTTTTCCGCGTTGCTCAGCTCAGAAGCTCACACATCTTATTTTTGCGGATGATTTGATGTTGTTCAGTGCAGCACACCCCTACATTGTCCAAAAACTAATGGACATCCTGGAGCATTTCAAAGCAACCTCGGGCCTCACTTCTAATGCAAGTAAATCAACTGTCTTGATCACAGGAGTCCCCCAGCAGATCAAAACTAAAATTCATCACCTCACAGGCTTCGCAGAAGGGGAAATACCATTCTATTACCTGGGTATGCCAGTAACAGACGGAAGACTGAGCAAATTACAATGCAGCAGACTTGTTGACAAAATCACCTCGAGAATCAAAAGCTGGCGGACAAGCAACATCTCATATGCAGGTAGAGTGATTCTTATAAACAGTGTCATTTTAGGTGCTTTTACTTTCTGGACCACAATGATGATCATCCCCCAACAAGTGATCGATCAAGTCACGAAGATCTGCAGAAATTTTCTCTGGGAGGCAGATGACACTTATGCAAAAGCTCCTCACATTAATTGCCAAACGGTTTGTAAAACCAAATCTTGTGGAGGGCTGGGCATCAAAAATTTGAAATACTGGAACATTGCCCTTGTCACAAAGCAAAATGTGGCCATCGCTGAGCACAAAGAAAGCCTTTGGGTAAAATGGATACATGCTCGTTATATCAAAGGCAATGATTGGTGGGAGTATCAACCTAAGGGGGATATGTGTTTGTACTTTAAAAAATTGTGTGCAGCCAAGGAACACATCAAAGGAACAAGAACCCACCACGATCATTTCTCAGTAAAAGACTGCTACAAAGCACTGAATGGTGAAGACAAAAAATGGCAATGGGCGAGGATTGTTTGAAGTAAATTCAATAACCCAAGGCACTCCTATTGTTCATGGCTGGCCATGCATGGCAAACTCAAAGTTAAAACCAGACTTCATATGCCCAACATGCAAGTGACCTGCTCTATATGTGCCCAGCATGAAGAAACTATTGGCCACCTTCTCTATAATTGCCCCTTTGCAGCAGGGGTAAGACATCATCTTGTCACTTGGATACAACTGCCCAGAGCAACATTGTGGGAAGAATGGGGTAGGAAATTGCTACACCTCAAAGGTTCTAAGCAGCGGAAACAAATAGTCTACGCTATTTTTGTTTCTTATATCTACAATATCTGGCTAACCAGGAACAACAACACCTTCAAGAATATCAAGACAGATCCTGAGAAAGTGTATCTTAGCGTCAAAAACCATCTTAGAGACAGAACTCTCCTTCTTGTTAAAAATACTCAAAAACAATCCAGATACATAGACATAGTTTGTAATTGAGCTTGCAAAGCGGCTTTTTGGCCTCTTTTTGTTTTAATGATATTCACATTTTATTCAAAAAAAAATATATATATGTGGAAGGGTTTATAGCAATAGTTTCAAAGAGTAGAAATAATGAATTCAATTTTGGTTTTGTGAGTAATCAAATATAAGACTTAGGCCCTGTTCGGCAGAATTAGCGGTTTATACAGCGGATAGCTGTTGGGTAGCGGATAGCTGTTTGAGTAGCGGATAGCTGATACATATTAGCTGTTAGCGGATAACTGTTTAACTAAACTTTTGAAAATAAGTGTTCGGTAAAATTAGCGGTTTCACAGTATGGTGCATGTAAAATGACAGCAACGCCCAAACTACAATTATTATTATTATAATAATAATAATAATTATTATTATTATTATTATTATCATTGTCATTATTATTATTATAAATATAAATTTGAATAACTACATTTACATCAAATTCTACAATTAAATACTAAATTAGGGAAAACATATTCTATAAACAAATTGGTAAAGTAGTACTATAATGATTAACAAAAGTTTGTCCAACCAAAAAAAAATTGATTAACAAAGATGAGCACAGACTCACTAAGAAGGTGTCAGATATATACATGCATTGAGAGCCATGCGTTGAAACATAAAATCATAAGGGTTAATAGTGGAAGAAAAAATGCCAAACGCTAATTGGTTGGCAAAACGTTACTTTTAGAAAAAATTAGATAAAACGCTAATTGTTGATCTTATCTGTTAATTTATCGAACAGATAAAATTGGACAAGGCAGAATTTTGACCAGTCAAAACTCTAAACGCTATAAAAAAAAACGCTATTGCCAAACAGGCCTTAAGATGGAATTTTTGGAAATGTGGGCTACGTACGTACACTGAAGTACACAACCTAACAATATCTTTTTTATTACAATAGAGTGCACTATGTATGCAGAGTTTAGTTGGGATTGGGAATGTAATAAAGCATGATCCACGCCTTTTTCTTTTCATCGACTCTACGTACTTGAAAATTTTAGAGATTATGGCATACTATACCCTATTACCCTTCATGTACTACAACAGATTGCACTCTGTGAAGTCGACAAAGCAACCACGTATGCAAGGCTAAAACGATCATTCGCACTGCTAAGATTTAGGGTGTTCAAATCCGATTAACCGGGCTTTCAATGAATCGAAAGTTGATTAACTGAATGTTTGGTTCGCATGAATCGTAAATTCTAAATCGAACTGAACAGCTGGTTAATTGACTTTTGGTTAACCATTTTTCTAGGCATGGAGAAAATACTGATAGCTAACATGAACTGTAATGAGCAGTTAATCGATTTTCATTTTGGTTTTGGGCTATCCGTTAGGAATTGTTTTCATTTTTTTAAAAAAAAAAGAACTTCGTACTCTATCTCCTTCAAGTACAAAACCCATATCATTGAATTAAAAATAAAAAAAAGGCGACTCAATTTTGAAGACAAACCGATAATTTTCATTTTGTATTTGTTTAAAAGTTTAAAACTAATTTAGTTCATTTAACCTGGGTTAACCGGTTTTTTTTTAAAATCCTTGGAATCTAAACCCTGAAACTTGATCAATTGTACTCTTATCTTTTTCCACATGAGGAGGGTTACAAAATGTAGAAATCAATTCCATGATTTCCAACATGAAAAAACCATATGATAACAAATAAAATGTTGTTAGTTCAATGGCTTTTAAGAACCAACACCTATGGAGTTACATTTACCCTACCTGACTTATGTGGTAATAATTTAAGCACACCCGACATTTGAGAAATAATTTTCACCCTACCTCACATTTAAGTGGTCATAAATTTAAAGCCCCTCAGGTATGTTATAATTGATTTTTTATTGACTTTTCCGGTGAACTATAAAAAAAATAAATATGAAGTGACCTTTATACCCTTGTTATTATTTCCTTTGACTTTTAATTAAATGTGAAATGACTTTTTTACCCTTAGTATTAATTGTTATGGCATTTTAAAACTCAACCACTCTACTTATTCCTCTCCCTGTCCCCCCATATAGAAAATGAAAACCTAACCCCTCCCAAACCACCATGTTTGTCTTCTACTGTCCAACAGTCTTTTCCTTCTCAAATTAAAGGGCAACATCGTAATTTCACATAGTGATATAGGGGTATTATTGTATTTTTCCATTTTCGATGACAAGTTACCGGATTCTAACACTAAAAATCCCTTTCACTAAATGTCAGGTAGGGTGAAAATTATTTCCCAAATGTCGGATGTGCAAACATTATTACCGCATATGTCAGGTAGGGTAAATTTAATTAACTCGGAGAAATTGAAGCAGAAGAATTTTTTTATTTTTTTATTTTTATTTTTTGAGAATGAAGCAGAAGAATTTAATATGCAGTGGGAAGGGTAAAACTCCTACTTTTATGCTTCTTAGTTAAAGCAAGGATTAATATACTGACAACCGAGTACATAAAAGAAATTATGGGGTTGAATAAATAATACTACTCCCGTTTTTATTTATCTGTTAGTTGAGAAATTGTGTTAAAATCTTTGATCGTTAATATTTTAATTTATATAATGATTCAACATACAAAATTGATATCATTAGATTCATAATAATTTTTATTAAACTTTAATATTATAAATTTTTTATAAAACTTTTATATTAGAAATTATTGATTAAAGATTAGTACCGAAAACCGTAAATGACAGGTAGAAAAGAACGGAGGGAGTAATATCCACAAATTTAAATGTTTCCAATTTTTGTTAAGTGTGTCGGTCCATTAAAATAAGTTCCTATTTTAAGTAACCACTAGTAAATATTACCTCTGTTTCATATTATTTGTCCTATTTGGAAATTGTGCAGCCAAAGTTATAAAATTTTGACCATAAATTTCTCAATGTATATATATGATTTGCGAAATAAAATTACAACCACTACTAAAAATATGTGTATTTCCAACCACTTTTTTCCAACCAATTTAAAATAGTTGGAAAACCAACCATTTTAGCAACCATTTGATATTCCAACTATTTTTCAAAAAATTTAATGGGAAAAATGGTTGGAAATTCCAACCAATTTTGCTAAATTGGTTGGAAAATTTTCCTACCATCCTTTTTCCTACCATTAGAAATTGGTTGAAAAAATGGTTAGTAATCCAACCATTTTTCCAACTATTTTCAAATAGTAGGAAAAAGGATGGTAGGAAAAATTTCCAACCATTTTAACAACATTGGTTGGAATTTCCCACCATTTTTCCCACTAATTTTTTTGAAAAAATAGTTGGAATATCAAATGGTTGCTAAAATAGTTGTTTTTTCCAACCATTTTAAATTGGTTGGAAAAACGTGGTTGGTAATAGACATATTTTTAGTAGTGAACCATTAGATTTGCAATGAGATATACTATGATAAAAATATAATAATATTGCAATTGTTGATTAAACATTATATAAAAATTATCAATCAAAAATTAACATTGAAGACCGTGATAGTCAACAAAAGGACAAATAATATGGAATGTAGGGAGCATGGGCATATTTGTGGGTTGGTTAGGGGTGGTCATGGTCACCCTTAACCCCCAAAAATTGTTTAAAAATAGAATAATTTAGTATTTAAATTAATAGTTTATATGTTTATTAAATGAATATCATAATATATTGGACGCCTCTAATAAAAATGTCAAATCCACCGCTGGGAGGGAGCGGTAAATACTAGGGGTTGAGAGTGGAAAATTTGCTGAACCCCCCCGGGAGGTTTGGGGCTCACCGTTTTAGAATTTTATTTAACCCTCATTCACTTTTAGTGACAGCTTAATTAAAGCCCAAGTCCGATGAAGTATTTATTTTGGTAGCTATGGGGTTATTATATGTCCAATTTACCCTCTTATTTACTCATGTTGACTGAATCCATTCCACCTAGTGCACTCTCTCCCTCCCAGCCAAAAATTAAAGAGCTTCTTTCCATTTCATTTATTCACTTTTATTTGTTCATCTTATATTGGTGGGGTTCATTGAAGCAACAATTCTCACTTCTTTTTTTTTTTTTTTGATAGGCATTCTCATTTCACCTTTAGTTGTTATTTATTTGTTCTCCATTAATGAATCAAAAACATCAAAAACAACAAATCAAATTTTAAGGGTCTAATTTTTGAAAAAATGTGAGAGCGTAAAAAAGTAACTTCATAATGTAGTTTTCATGGGGATTCAGAAATAAGGAAACCTTAAACAACAAATCTGATATTTTTGTTAAAAACAAATTAGATTTGAAATTGGAGAATTTACCAAAATTTACTCATGCCCACCTCAAATTCGAAGGTCGCTCGTTAATAGAAAACAAACAACAATTGAATGTGAAATAAGAATTGTTGCTTCAATGAACCCCTAGAATAGAAGATGAACAAATAAAAGTGAAAAATGAGAATGGAAAGAAGGCACTTTAATTTTTGGCTGGGAGGGAGCGAGTGCACTAGGTGGAATGGGGAATCAATATATTCGGTCAACATGAGTAAATAACAGGGTATATTGGACATTTAATAACCCCATAACTACCAAAATAAATACTTCATCAGACTTGGGCTTTAATTTAGCTGTCATTAAAAGTGAATGGAGGTTAAATAAACTCTAAAAAATGGTAAGGTTAAAAAATAATTCCCTAAACCTCAAGGGGGATTCAACAATTTTTCCTCGAGAGTGTCCAAGACATTTAATTACCTCCATATGGGGACAGGAAGAAACTAGTCCACAAGTTTATAAAATTAATTATCCAACAGCAGCAAAAAGACTCCAGTTCATTATATTGCTAATTAATCAAGCACAATATTTACATTACATTCAAATTAAGATGAGACAAATTATTTGAGTCAACCGTAGATCATAATTCAGAATATAATAGACTAACACTAGAACATCCTACACCAAAACTGCTATTATGTAGCATTTTTTAATACCCAATGTAAACACGTACGCAAACAACTAACTTAATTAATCAAAAGGAAAAAAAAAAAAAGAAAAAGAAGAGGAGATTCACACGTACCATTGAGCCAGTGGAACCAGTTAAATATAAATTAGTTATACTTAATTAAAATAATTAGGAAGTAGAGAACTAAGATCGTTATTGATAAGCGTAAGGAAAATTATTGATAAGCATGCATAAGTATGCACGAGATTACATGTTTGTTGACATAATGAGTTCATTATGAAAACTAATCAAGTAAAATATGTTTCCTCCTAATCCTAATTGATTTAATACTATAAAACGGTTCCCTTCTATCTCACGTGATGATCCATTTTTATAGTTGTGATGCTATTTTGGCCCAAATTTGTCATTGTAGCTTGGAATGAGTGATAGGGTATGCTTGTTTATAGCCAGAATGTGATGCAAAGAGGTATGAAATAATTGAGTCTATGTTAGGAAAATTTAGGAATGATTATATTCAGGTTTTGTGTGGAACCATCTCAGCCAAAAGTTTAAGTTGATGGTTTTATACTCTAACACGTCCCCTCACGCGAATGCTGCAAAGGCCCCTTTCATCTTGCGCAAATGAATATAGGGGATGTTGAGATTCGAACTTGAAACTTCTTGCTCAGGTCTGGCTCTGATACCATGTGGAACCATTTCAACCAAAAGCTTAAACTAATGGTTGTAGGCCCAATGATGGTTTTATACTCTAATATTGAAGTGTAATCATATCACTATTTTTAAGACAAGATTTGTCCCTCATACAAAATCGTGTCTTAAGGATACAACAAAGCTTTTCTGATTGATTTCTTATACAATCAATCATCTAATCGACCTTTGGTCTGATAGGATAGGATAGGATAGGATTGCAGGATAAGATAGGATCGATATGACTGTTAAAACAGTTAAATCTTATCCTAACTACAAATTCAAGCTGCCCAATTGTATTAAGATAGAAAATTAAAATAAATGTGTTGATTATATTATCTGCTCCTATGCTCTGAGATTACGTGTCAAGTACGTCTCATAAGCGC
Organism: Portulaca oleracea; assembly: GCA_029582165.1. Classification (NCBI taxonomy): domain Eukaryota; kingdom Viridiplantae; phylum Streptophyta; class Magnoliopsida; order Caryophyllales; family Portulacaceae; genus Portulaca; species Portulaca oleracea. The sequence continues at coordinate 39,895,578 of CM055872.1, read as the reverse complement.
CTCTAACGCCCTAAAACCCATGCCGTCGCGCATGTGCAGTTTAATACTTTGCATTGAACCTTAATGCAAACACAATTAAGTTATTCCACTCCACAACTTATTTATTTATAAGCCCATAACACTTTTAAATTATAAAGAGATAGAGGCTACCTTATTATATATATGTTCATGTGGGAAGCCAATTAGTTAGTATCTCATGAGAATACTAAACCAATTGATTCATGAGAATACTACACCAATTGATATTAGCTTGTATTTCTTCAACTTGTACATATTCATGAGATACTAATTGTTGGCTTTGGCTTAGTTACTCATTGATTCATGAGATACTACCTTCGTCCCTAAATAATTGTCTATTTGACTAAACTTGGACCGTTGATTACTTACAAATTGCAATGAGTTACAATATAAAATTATCACCATTAGAAAGATATTGTACTAAAAATTACAATGATATTAATTTTATATTGTATCTCATTGTAATTTGTAAGTAACAGTCTGTTTGGTTATTAGAGGGGGAGGGGAGGGGAGGGTATTAGAGGGGAGGGAAGGGGAGGGGATCAGTTTCTATCTTGTTTGGATTATAAGTGGAGGGGAATGATGGGTAAGAAAGGTTAATTGTTGTGTTTTGATTAGAAAAGGGAGGGAAGGAGGGGAAGAGGAGAAAAATCAAATAGTTTATTATATTAATAAAATTATTTTCTTTTTTTAAATTATAATGAGTTCCCTTCCTCTCTGTTAACCCTCATATTGGGGGTTAATGAAAAGGGGGTTAATGAAGGGGGAATGAAAGTGAACGGTTCCCCTCCCCTCCCCTCCCCTCCTATTTATTTATCCAAACAAGGGTAAAAGAGGTTATTTATCTCCTTTCCCCTCATTTCCCCTCCTATGACCCCAAAACAAACAGGCCCTAAAAAACACATTCTGATAGGTCCGGTTCAACCACAAGGCCATAATTTCGAACGAAGACTCATAACTGAGTGAGCACGTAAGTTTAATCCTTCTTGGTTTAAACAAATATTCAAGGTTAGAATATAGCCAAAAGGAAAAAAAAAAAAGTTGCATATTGTTTTTATTGCTATTTGTTTCCTGGGAAAGGGAAGAATGCATTTATTAGTGATGAGTTTTGTGCTTGGCATAAGAGTGAAAGATTTGACATTCATGTTGGTTCACATACATGTGCTCACTTTCAAGCTATAAGAAAATATGAAGATTTTAAGAGGTAGGATAAGTCAAATAGAGTATTATTTGAAAAGCAAACAGAGCAATCTATGAAGAACTACAGGCTTTGGTCATGTTCTTTTCTGCGGTTGACAAACTGCGGTGCCACAACATACCGCAATTTGTCACAATCTACCACAATTTGCCACAAATTATTACTTTTCTCTCTCCTCATTTTTCTCTCTCCTCACTTTTCTACTAAACCTTTTACATTCTCTCTCCTCACCTACCATACATACCAATAACCCGCCACGTACAATTTCACCACATCATACCGATACCGCAAAATACCGCAAAAAAGAACAAAGTCTTTGTTTAACAACATCAATTCAGTGCCCTAGATATTTGTTTCAACAAGCTAAGGGTTACCTTTTAGTGGTCATGATAAATATGAGGAGTTGGAAAATAGAGACAACTTTTTGAAGTTAGTAAAATTGGAATATTGGATTTTGGTGGTCCCTATTTCCGATTTTTCGTATGATAGTAGTTCTTACTTTTTTTGGTATTCTGATAGTCCTAAAAAATAAAATGATATTCTAGTAGTACCGAATCCACATCCCTAGTTTTCTATTTTTTTCTTTCATTCCTACTCTCATTTTTCTATTTTTTTTTCCATTCGTCGCTTCCAGAAAGATTATAAAGTGTAGTTACTAAAAGAAAATTGAATAATTTTTTTGAAAATCCTAGCGGTTATTATTATTTTTTTAAGGAATAAAAGAGAAAATCTCATAAAAATTAGAAAAAAATAGAAAACGATTGGGACAAATGTTATAAATTCACTAAAAATCATAGGAAAGTGTTGTGTTAGGTTTTGAAGCAAACACAAGTCAAAATCCATTATACTTAGCCCCTAGATTTGGTGGCGTCCTGCCAAAATGCAATTTTCCAATTTTAGGACCACTAGAATATGAAAACAAAAAAGTAAGGACTACTGGAATACAAAAGGTATAATTCCCATATTTTTTAGTTTTTTATTTTTATGGGAAATTTTAGTATTTTAGATAGATTAAATAATTGATTATTTGTTATAATATTGATTTATTGAATCCTTTATATCTCGAGTTTTTATATACTTGATTTTAATTTATATCTGGTGCTAAATTAGTTTTATTAGAAATTTTTATGAACTTTAATTTTCTTAATTTTTTTTCATATAGTAATTGATTTTCTTAACATGAAATATGAGTTAATTACGTTCTTCCACCCACTTCAATTTATTAAAACATTCATAAATTAATCAAAATAGTATTTTAGTAAATGTGTATTTATTCATAATCATACTCTCACTTATTCCCAATTTCAATTACCACATAATAACAAACAACAAATTTAGGAATTCATAAAAACATTATAATTCTCATTCTCACTATGAGTTCTCATTCCCATTCTCATTATGAATTCTCATCGCAATTTTCGTTGCATACTAAAAGAGCCTTTAAGGAATTGGTTTTTTTTTTCTTTGGTAAAGAGATCTTTCTTCTGTTGAATGTTTGTTTTATTGATCCATTGATATATTAATTGTATCATTTGTGTCGATAAAAATTGGATTTCATGATTATGGGCCGTTGTGTTGTGTTTTGGTCCACCGAAAAGGTCCACACAACTTCACTAAACTTGCTGAAATCATAGTGGACTGTATGGCCCATCCATAATTTTTTCTTTGTAGTCGTTACCAAGCCCGTCATCATAAAGAGAGGAAAAACAAAGCAGAGTAATTTAATGTGCAAATTTTAGTATAAGATTGTGTTGCGTAAATTTATTGAAAGATGTATTTCTTAAATAATGACATTTTTAATATTTACTACTCCCTCCGTCCCAAATTAATTGATATTTTATCCACAAATTATAATGAGTTACAAAATGAAATTACCTATCGTAATGTTTAGTAAAGTATATTTCTAATGACGGCAATTTCATATTGTAACTCATTGTGATTTGTGAGTAATTCCCGATCAAAATTTTGTTAAAGTGTCAATTAATTTGGGGCGGAGGGGGGTATGATTAATAAGCAATATTATAATGACTTTTTAATATGAATATGACTAGTAATTTATTAAGGGAATGTTTTTATTAGATTTACCCCAAATAAATATGAAATACCACAGATGTTTGATAAAATACTATAAGAGCTCTAGATTCTATTTAATATAAAAACGGTTTTGCTATATGTTGCCCTAAGGGCGACGTATAAAATGAATCTAAACTATTTATATTTTAGAATCCTTCCTTATATGTATTTTGTATTTAATTTTTTATTTTTTAAGATAGAGTTTGATAACTAATAGGATTATTGATATCTTTATCATATTTAGTGCCCTAATTAGATCTTTCATATCTCATCCTAAGATTTTTTTTTTTCTATAATTTTGGGCTGAGATTATTTCTTGATCTTCCGCCATCGTTGTTTTTAACATTAAGATTACACAATGCTTACTTTTTCTAAAAGTAGGCATCTGCTCTTCTTCCAGAAATTGAATGTCCATCCATCATTTGGACATTGGAAAGAGGGGGGGAAAAACCCAATTAAAATTGGCTCAAAATCAAATTGAATAGGAATGGACAGAAGGTAATGTAAGTCAATTAATTAGGAGAGAGCACAATAATGGCGAATTCTCATTGTCCAGACTGCCGATGGAACATGGAGGGGATCTTCAACCAGGTGGCAGGGGATATGATGTGCTCCGTCCGAATGAGATATAGTGTTGGAGACTTCTGAGTAGAGGTGGCAAAAATTCAGGTCCAGATTTTATCGGATTCGATCAATTCGGATATTCTGTCAAAAACCTCAAACCCGGACCCTAAGCGAATTTTAATTTGGACAAAATAACTAGACTCGAACCCAAATGATCGAATTTAGTGTATAAGTGTGTTGGTAGCGAGTCTATGGTTGAACGGTGGTGGCTGGACTGAACTCAGACAAGAACAACCACGACAGAAATCAAGAAACAAAGCTCCTCCCAAAATTATAGGAAAATCTTTTGGGGTGTGATATGCAAAAGATCTGATTAGGACACTAAATATAATAAAGATATCAATAATCCTATTAATTATCAAACTCTATCTTAGAAAATAAAAAATTAAATACAAAATACATATAAGGAAGGATTCTAAAATATAAATAGATTAAATTCATCTTATACGTCGCCCTTAGGGCGAGATATAGCAAAACCGATATAAAAATACATAATCACTAGAAATAATAAAATATTTTCTATTTGTTATTAATTGATAAAGTTATTTACATAATAAAGTATTTGGTAAGAATATTTACATAATGTGAAAATTACATGATCATACGAAAATTGTAATAGAAAATTACATGATCTCGTTTTGGCATATAAAATCATTTTTCCCCTGTAACTCTTATGTAAGACCATCTTATCATAAATTTATCATAAGACGTATAATATTGTTGTAACTTTTTATAAGTATAGAGATGACTAATAATTTATCTGAGGTAACTTTGTGAAAAGTCATGCTTTGATAAATTATTGGTCACATTTGTACTAAAAAGTCACTATAATATCACTTATTAGTCTTAATAAAATATTAAAAATGTCACCTTATAAAAAGTTCATCTCAAGTAAATTTACATAGGAAGATCTCATATTAGAATTCGCGTTTTTCATATCACCTAAGAAATTAAATTTTGTGTAACTATAACATTCTTACATTAAGTCACTTTTTATGTCATTTGCATGCTAGACTTGAGGTATGTTGGGTGATAATATAAATCTTAAATTCCATATTTATGAAACCCATTTCATACAATGGTTGTATTTGATTGAAGTTATTCTTCTTAAAAATATTATTCCTCAATAAAAGGATTCCACATGTCAAATTCCTCTCTTTTTTTTAAAAAATAAAACGTACTGGGCAAATGGAGATATAACAAATATTAAGATATTCTTTTGTCAAGGCATTTCTCCAAGTTATCTGCATGAAAAAATAGATGAAAAAAAATTGAAGGACTATACATGACGAAATGAATGCATTGTTTAAACTAAATATGACCCTGATTGACCACTCAATATATTGTGAAGTTTGCTTTTCGATAAATATGTTTTATTGAAAAGTTGTCTAGTCGCTAAATTAGGTAATATCTCTGACTATTACATCAATCTTCCATGGTGAGTGAATGGACCATTGGATATCTTGAATTAGGGTTAGATTATCTCTTTCAGTTTGGACTTCTAACTGCCAAGCGCGACCTAGATAGTTTGTTGCAGCCTAAAGCGGAGAGCTAGAGCTTTCGTCATCAAAATGGAATGAGAATGGACAAGAGTAGCTCCTACTTTCTATAGTCGACCCAAATGGTCCCGAATGACAAATCTTGCAGCTAAACCTAAGTTGTTGAGTGATCCGTCAAAGTGTAACTTGGCCCATCCTAACTTATGTTTCGACCATCGAACAGGGATGTGGTTGCATAGACGTTGGCTTCTCTAGACATTTTGGTTGAGGAGTGGATGATATTGGGAAGAGATTCTCATTCAATTCTTGCTTGTCATTCTGCATAACTTCTCTTGGCACGGATGATAGGGAGCTTTAAGGTTGTTGAGGATTGTGCCACCATTACTATTTATTGGCCAACTGAGTGAAGTAGCCAATTCCACCTATCAGATATTGCAATCTCCCATACCTTCCTCGTGAAATAACATTTATGTACAAGATGATGATCTGTCTCCAGGTGTTGGAGGCACACAGGCCCACCTTATAGTAACATATTCCCTCTTAAAGGAGGGCCATTATGAAAAAATTGTCAAAGGGAAACCTTGAGTTTTAAGTGGGCATCTAGTTTCCAAATCCATTGTCCTTCCCATTTAGGATGTGAATCTAACTCATGGCAAATCCAAGGAGTAGTCTTTGTTCAGAATTTTCCATTTCTCATTACTCGTTAGGCCCCAAAAATATCTCATCTTGTTCATTAGAAACATGAACTAAGGTCTATTGGACAAACTTACGAGGTGATCTGGGAGAAGTAGTGTTGAGCTTGTTCTGATCTCGTTCAATGTTTTGAATGAACTCTTTGTTTGTTACATCATTGTTTAAGTGAAAGTGGATTGATTGGTTTCTAAGGAGAGAGAAAGATGATGGCACCAGTCATCATTCCAAAAACTCACATTTGCACTATCGTTAATTATTCATATAAATATTTTTTGCAAAATAAAAAAGCTTTTCAAAGATTATTTCTTCCATACCCAGGGCCCAATGATGTTGGGTTTTTTCATATTTGCAAAGATTCTTCTATACTCACTCTTAATTAAATTTCCTTATATTATTTTCGGCTTTTTTTCATTTTTCATATTTGCTATGCATTTAATACAAATAAGTGATCCTTACATGGCTACATCTAAGATATGGATAAAAGACTAAGTCAACATATGTATCATTGTCCATTAATTATAACAGGTACATGAAAGTTGTAAAGATGTTTAACGAAATTTTTATTTCTGAATTCTCTCTTAATTAAACTCATATTATAAATGTTCTTGGAAGTACAGCAAGGATTTACTTGTCAAACACAAAATATTTGGGGCAACTAAATTATGGTCCCATAACCACGTAATATTGTAGTTCCAGTATATTCAAAATTTTATGTATGTAACAATGTTCAAAATTTTATGTATGCTATGTTCACAATCATGCGACATGATAATGTTTAAAAATACTTATATATACAATTGTTCATTAACTTACACATATATATATCATTCTTTTAAAAAAAGATCACATATACCATTACCATTTTTAAAATATGACGAGCACAAAAAGCATTAAACAGTAAATATAATATGTTCAAAAAGTCAATCCTAGAATAATGTTTAAAATATCTCAAAAACAAACTATGAACTATGTAATTAAATAAATTGTGTAAGTGGGTAGATATCATAAAACGGCATGGTCTAAAACTCATTATCTAATTTCTATAGTTTGGGCCCGCAAAACAAAACCTTCTTTCTCTTCCAATCCTCCTCCCTTCCTGATTTGAGCTGGCAAAATTTTTTCCATCAAAATATTCGAATTTGTCAGACTTGAAAAAGCTCAATTTGGTCCAAACTCAATTTTAGCTCCATCTAAATTATACGATCCAATAACCTGAGAAAATTAGGTCTAAACATCAATTTTGTCTTAATTTCGACATTAACTGAACTCGAATTTCGATAGCGCGCTACTTTTCCATGCATGGAGGAACGCCGTAGGTTTTTGTGGGCCTGTACGTACAGTACCATGGTTAAGACAATTCATATGATGCGCATGCTCTTAAGTGGACTTGATCATGATGTTGAGATTTTAGTTGATTTAGTTCATTAGATTTATACCATGTAGATAAATTCAACGAACCCCTTGTTAGTCTTTTTGTTGACTGTCGCAGTCTCTAATATCACTTTTTGATTGAGAATTTCTTATACCATATCGTACATAGTAATAATTGCAATATTATACTTTGTAAATAATATATTTTATCACGAATCTAATGGTAGTAATTTCATTAAGCAAATCATTGTATACATTGAGAACTTTATGGTCAAAATTTTTTAAAATTTGATTGGACAATTTTCAAATAGAACAAATAATATAGAACGGAGGCAATACTACCTCTGTCCCAAAAAATTTGTCTTTTAAATTAATTTCTTTGTCCCAAAATATTTGTCTCATTTACTTACAATTTCAACAACTGTAATTCATTTTTTAGCCCTAATTAGTAGATTCATTTATGACTTTTCACAATTCTAACAACTATTATCTTTAATTAAAATAGAGATAAGTTGAACAAATCACAAACTTTTCACCTCAATTCCCAATACACATTAATCTTCTCAAATTAGGTAAATAGACAAACAATATAGAACGGATACAGTACTAATTTAATTTGAAAGAGAGATGTTGGTGTGGAAATTAAAGAATTAGCTCAACAAAAGAGTAATAGGCCCAGATGAACAGAATTAATGAGTAATGATTTTAGTGTAATTAATGTGAGAGAAGAAGGGGTTAGGGGGACTTGAATCAAACACGAAGTGGCTGAGTTTGACTCGGTGCGTCTTTTTGCAAGACTAGGTAGGGCCTTCGCTTTTGAATTACTCAACTTGACTTAGTTTTCTAATTAGACCTTCTTCCGTAGCCTAGGTCAAACCTCAATTTAATGCTACCTTAAACACATTTTGCAACGTACCTTTCTTCAATTAACTAGGCTTTATTTTTTTTGTACGGTTGGTATGATGCGAAAATGATGTGGTGTGGTAAAAATTTGTGGAATATGCGGTGAGGTGTGGAATGAAATGGTGAAATTTGTGGAAAGTGTGGTTGATGTGGTAGGTGGGAAGAGAGAATGTGAAAAGTAGAGGAGAAAAATGTAGAGAAAGAAAATTAGTGATTGTGGTGAAGTATGATGAAGTGTGAAAGAATATTGAGTAGCATGATAAATTATTCTACCGCACCGCACAAAAGAACAAGGTCTTAGCCAAAATCTTGTATATTGCAGGACATACTTGATGTACCTTTGGATTGATACTTGATGTACCTTTGTACAAAAGAACAAGTTCCATGATTAGTAATCAAAGCAATAAGGGGGTGTTTCGCTACCAATTTTTTGGATTAACTTTTAAACTTTTTGGACACTTAGCTTTTTGACCAATGTCAAAATGTTACCTAAGACATTTGGTAAACAACTTTTCAAATTAGTTTTTCTATCCAATAAGCTAGCTTTCAAACAAGTGGTCGAAGAAGTTTATTGATATAACTTTTCACAAATAGCTACCTTACCAAATATTTTTCTTGCAACCAACTAAATCAAATAGGTAAAGTCAAACAATTATTAGCTATCGGCTAACAGCTAAAAGCTTCCAGCTAACTGTTGGTTGCCAAACAGAGCCTTAGTGTATGTGTTGAAGTAGGAAATATGTTAGGGTAGGCTCAACTTACACCGGTTTTTAGAGATTTTGATGTATACATAGTTTTGCGTATACATAGTTTTGCGTTGGTTGATGATGGCATGTTGGGTTTTGTCACCCATTGGATCCTCGGTGGGGTCAGAACGAGAGAAGATAAGGCAACGTGAACAAGGCGCTACTAGCGTAAGGCGCTATTAGCGCCCTTTATGCGGAGTCAGCGACCAGGCGTTGGTCCCTCCATTGAACCACTACCAGCGTCTTATTGTTGCGGAGACGAAGAAACCAAGACGTTGCCCCCGTTCTTTGGTCGTTGCCAGCGGCTATCTCAGCAGGATTCATTCAAGAGACGCGGCTAGCGCCCGTCAGGCGCTGCCAGCGCCTCTGGGAAATCTTTCCCTGGCGGCGGGATTTTCTTTTTCGCTCGTGGGTTAATTAATTTGTAACCTAGTTTCCTTCTCTCACCATTAGTATGAATATTATACTTGTATCTCCACGTAAAATACACCAGAGCAAGAGAGAAAATATTGAGAGAGAGTTTGTCTCACCAATATTTTCCCAAGTGCATCCCGGGAGAGAGAGATTGAGAGTTGTGAATGAGATAGATTGTTATTGTAATCTCCTTTGTTGTGGATCGCATCACACCCTGTAATAGTGATAAGGTTGTACTCCTCCTTTTTCATAGAGGATTGTTTTCTGGTTGTCGCCGTCTGTTGGTTTTTCTCCGAGTTCTTCGGTTTCCCACGCAAATATGGTTTTGTCTCATCGCTTATTTTTGGTTCCTGAATTTTGTCGTAATTTCCGTCATCTCAATTTATTATTTCCCTTCCGCTGTTACCTTGATATTTTCTCTAACAAGTGGTATCAAAGTAAGGTGGAGATGGCTTCAATCACGAAGTGCGAAATTCCAAAATTCGACGGAACAAGGAGTTCACTATGTGGAGACTACAGATGAAGATGGTCCTGATTCAGCAAGGGTTATGGGACGTGATTGAGTATCCCGACTCGAAGACTTACGAAGCTATGAGCGATGAAGACTTCAAAAAGCTGCAGAAGGAGATTCAGGGCAACCTGAGTCCAAGGGACTTGAAGAAGCAGGGAGATAAGACTATGGCAGGGATTCACCTATGTTTGGTAGAGCATATTTAGAGAGAGGTGATGCATAGTGAGAAACCTTGGGAGCTTTGGACTAAATTGGAAGAGTTGTACATGTCAAATAGTCTTGCCAACAAGTACAGAATGAAGGAGAAACTCTACACGTTGAGAATGTCCCTAGGTACTTCTCTGCAAGCACATATTAGTGAATTTGATTCTATTATTACCGAGTTAGAATCAATGGATGAGAAACACACTGATGAGGATAAGACTTTTCATTTAATTTTGTCCCTACCTGCATCACATATAAACAATTTAAGGAAATCATGTTGTATAAGAACTGTGGTGTCCTTAACCTTAATGAAGTAAAAGCTTGTTTACTTTCTAAGGAGAGATTTGATACTGAGGGTGATGGCTAGGCTAGTGAGGGCTTGTTTGTAAGGGGAATGGGTAATGATGGTAACGAGTCTAGATGAGAGTTTGAACACTGCTCAAAATCTAGGAATCCTCACAAGCATAAGAGGTGTAATTACTGCGGTAAGAAGGGGCATGTAGAGAGTGACTGTTGGACAAAGCATAGAGACCAAAAGCAGAGTAGTAAGGATAACTGCACCAAAACTGGTATTGCAAACTGTGTTGAGTCTAATTCAATTGGTGATGGGTTTATTGTTACAGATGAGGTGTTGGCTACCACAGGGAGTAGTATAGATAGGGATGAGTGGTTCTTGATACTAGGTGGACCTACCGCATGTGTCCTCATAAGGGTTGGTTCGAGTCCTATGAGAGTGTTAACACCGGCGTTGTGACCATGGGCAACCACACAGCCTGCAAGGTTGCAAGAATTGGTAGCATCAGGATAAAGACTCATGATGGCATTATTAGAACCCTGATAGAGGTTCGTTATATTCCGAACATAAACCGCAATCTGATTTCTTTAGGTACTCTTGAGCCTAACGGTTGTAAGTACAAAGCAGAAGAAGGTGTCCTGAAATTGTTCAAAGATTCCATGGTTCTGATGAAGGGAACCAGGAAGGGCAGCCTATACACCCTACAGGGATATACAGTGATAGGAACTGCAGGTGGCAGTTCCCAACCTTGATGAATTGAGCATGTGAAAGCTCTGTGAAAGGGCGTGTTGATGGCGACAATCAAGATGTTTATTTGGACCAATGGCTCGGATCATGGTCCAAGGTGGAGTAGTTTGTTGGGTTTTATAGCTCATTGGATCCTCGGTGGGGTCCAGAATGAGAGAAGAGAAAGCAACGTGAACAGGCGCTACCGACTGGAGTAAGGCACTACCAGCGCCCTTTATGCAGAGTCGGCGATCAGGCGCAGGTCCCTCCATTGATTCGCTACCAGCACCTTATTGTTGCGGAGACAAAGAAACCAAGACGCTAGCCCCGTTCTTTGGCCGCTGCCAGCGGTTATCTCAGCAGGATTCAATCAAGAGACGCGGCTAGCGCCCGGCAGGCGCTGCCAGTGCCTCTCGGAAATCTTTCCCTGGCAGCGGGATTTTCTTTTTCGCTCGTAGGTTGATTAATTTGTATTCTAGTTTCCTTCTCTCATCATTAGTATAAATATTATACTTGTATCTCCACCTAAAACACACCAGAGCAAGAGAGCAAATATTGAGAGAGAGTTTGTCTCACCAATATTTTCCCAAGTGTATCCCGAGAGAGAGAGAGATTGAGAGTTGTGAGTGAGAGAGATTGTTATTGTAATCTCCTCTGTTGTAGATCGCATCACACCCTGTGTGATGTATAATGGGATCAAAGAGATCTCATTACTCATGGAAATCAGGATCTTTATGAACAAAAATAAGAATCTTCCTCTCTATGTTCTTAAGGATCACACGAATTGAATAAAACAAGATAGAATTCAAAAAGATTCAATGGAATGTACCAATTGATGATTGATATGAACGCACGTTTGAACTGGATATGGCTTGAAAACTCTTGAAGATATAGACACACCACTTTAAGAAGATCTTCAACTCTTCCTATCACCAACCAAGCTAGCCAAGCAAGTAATAGAAGAAGAGATTTGGAGATTACTCCCTCAAGAGAATCGAATTCTAGCAAAGCTAGAGAGAGAACAAAAGCATGATGTCTTTACTTTGTATTATTTTGTGAATGATTGAATATGATACAAAGGCCTCCCAAAGGGTCTATTTATAATAGAATAGAACCCCTTAGGCGTGCACTTACATCAAGAATACAAGGGTTTCTAGCTTACATCATCTATTACAAATATTACATCATAAAGAATCAAAATGTACATAGCTAGAAAGAAACATTGATATCTTGCTCAATTCTTCTCCAATCTTCAAGATTCAAAAACCATTTGAAAGTTCTTTGAATGATTTGACTCCAAAATGACTTTCCCAATAGCTTCATAGATCTTGAGTTATAGAGCAAAGTATCGAATTGTACTTGATGAAGTCATTCGTTAGTGAGAGAGATGAGAGTGATTGTAGCTCTTCTTCCATGTAAGCTTGTATTTGGTTCCCATGATGTGTATTTGGGACCAAATATACATCACTGTGATAGTGATCAAATTGTGCTCCTCCTTTCTCATAGTGGAGTGTTTTATGGCTATCGCCGTCCATGGGCTTTTCTCTGAGTTTTTTGGTTTCCCACGTAAATCTGGTTTTGTCTCATTGCTTATTTTTTGTTCCTAAATTTTGTCGTAATTTCCGTCAGCTCAATTTATTATTTCGTTTCCGCTGTTACCTTGCTATTTTCTCTAACATGGCCTTGTCTTATTACTACATCCGTCCCAAAATGTTTGTCCTTTGACAAAATTTTGACCGTTGATTATTCTCAAAATATAAATGAGTTACGATATAAAATTACTATCATTTTATTTTTAACTAAGGTATCTTTCTAATAGCGGTAATTTCATATTGTAACTCATTGTAATTTATGAATAATCAATGATCAAAATTTAATCAACGGACAAACATTTTGAGACGGAGGTAGTAATATCCAGGGTTCATAAAAAGCATACAAGCATAATCTGGAAACAGCTCGGCACATTGGAGTTGCAATTCAACACAGCCAAAGAATTTAAAACAACTAAATCCAACACAAACAGCGTAATAGTTGGGAACACACTATGACTCACACATACATCGAGAGACTAATTAAGTTTAATAGACCCAAAAAGACAAAACTTTTGAAACATCTTTTAAAGTAGAAAATTCTTCATTAAAAAAAGGTAATGATAATGCACTAATAACCAACCAAGAAAAATCTTGAAAAATATATAGAAATGTAAAATGATAAACATTTTGATGCAAGATAGTTCTTAATCATCGTGCATCTCATCTAAATCACTCATAAAATTGAATGCAAGTATATTTAAATTATTGTAAAGGTATGTTTCATTACTTTGAGGGTAATTATAACCTATAAACAATATAAAAATATTTATTTATATTTTTTCATAAATATAAAACTATACATAAAATGTGCATTTTCTACTATGATTGATCAAATTAACTATTCTTTATATTTTTTTTACCTAACAAATAAATATTGTATTCTTGTAGTTGATAAATATACATAATTATTGGAGAAAATATTATTAAAAGTTACCAAAATGTGAAATAGAGAGAATTCAAGACGGTTATTAACCATCTTGAGTCAAGATGTGTATCATTGTCCGAATGAAATTAAGAAGCGATACTAAAAAGTACATTTTTTCAAATTCTACGGCCCCGCACCGCACCATTACCATGCCACACCAACTATATAAAAGAACGGAGCTTAACTAATTCAACAATTTACTTCCTTTTTCCTTTGCTTTTGGGCATATTAAATAATATTACCTCTGTTTTTTTTAATGTGATTTTTGAAGGTTTTGATGAAAAATCAAAATTACAAAAAGATTATAGGATAATTAGTAAGAAAACTTGTGAAAGTATCCTTTTATCGCTCCCTTTGTAATACTTAAACTAATTATTAAAGACAAAATAGAAAAAATAATAATCAATATATATTAGTAAGATTATAAAGACATATAATGTAAAATAAAAAATTAATTAATAAAAAAAGAACAGAGAGAATATTCATATCTCATTGGACTCTTGTAACAATAAACAATTATGTGATTAGCAATTTAGCAAAAGCATATGTTATATCACATATTAACTTAACAATCCTACTAACAGTAAATATATTTCCCCAAAAAAAAAAATTTGAAGGATAAATATTTACGATCCTCCTTATAGTTCATTTAACCTAATTATTATTCTCTTCGTTCTTTTTTATCTTTAATTTATAGTTTTCGATGTCAATTTCTAATTAATACTACCTCTGTCTCTAAATAATTGTCCATTTGACTAAACTTTGACTATTGATTACGTACAAATTATAATGTGTTACAATATAAAATTAATATCATTGTAATTTTCTATATAATATCTTTCTAATGGTGATAATTTCATATCGTAACTCATTGTAATTTGTGAGTAATTAATGGTCAAAGTTTAGTCAAATGGACAATTATTTAGGGACGGAGGTAGTAACTTTTAAATAAAAAATTTATAAAAAATATAATTTTATAAAAAGTATAATATTATACTTTTTTAATAGTTATTTTTATTACAAATTTAATGACATTAATTTTGTATGATGAATGATTAACGCAATTTCTTAGAAAACATATAAATAAAAATGAAGGGGGTATAAAAAACGACAACAATTAAATTGCCCTGAAGATGGAAGGTTCTAATTAGAATGACTTTACTAGAAAGAAGCTCAATAACTACCCACCCAAATAGCAGTTGGCAAGATTTGCTGATTTGGTTGGAATTTGTCTTACAGTTAACTGATTCTCCTCTTCACCTGTGCCATTCATTGACTTTTTCCTTGTACCACAACTTTTTCATCTGATGGTACATTCAAGTATGCATGTTTGAACTTAAATTATGTACTATCTCGTTACCAAAATATGTGTTATTTGATAAAACTTTGACCATCGATTACTCACAGATTACAATAAGTTACATTATTAAATTACTGTCTTTAGATAGATATATTAGTAAAAGTTACCATGTCATCAGTAATTTCATATCTTAACTCATTGTAATTTAAGAATAATCAACGGTTAAAATTTAGACAAATGACAAACATTTTGGAATGGATGAAGTACTTAGCTAAAAAAAAAAACTAAAATTGTGTACTTCCTATCCTAGGCCGTTTATTTATATATCATTTTTCTTTTGTGATGATATGTGTCTTGCCCTAAGAAACTACTTAAGTGTCTTCCTTTTTATAAACCTAATATGTATATTATCATTTTTAACCTTAATTTTTTGACAGATACTATTAATTATCAATTATAAGAAGCTTGGAACGTGTTGGTTACGCCAACAATTAAAATTGACACCCTAACGAGTGAACCACGTCCGTTCGGCATATTTTAGACGTGTTTTTGTAAATTTTTAAAATATATATAAAAGTGTGATTTTATACAATTTATATATATTATTATAGTTATAGAAGCCAATCATGTAATTTTTTTCAATTTAATTTACAAATATATAGGTTTTATACCATGACAAGACACTTACATTTATCAACTCCATTTTTTTAGGGAGGGAAGAAACTAATGCAATAAATATATACTCTCTTCTTCTCATTTAATATGTCACCTTTTTAACATTAATTTCTTAATGTTGTTTTATTATATGAATGTAGTATCATCGAATTCATATCAAAAAATACTATTATAAAAGCGTAATGTGGTAATATTATGGTAAAATATTACATAAAAAATTATTGGCTGCAAAAGGACTTCGAAGACTACATAACATTTATTACGCGGCTGTTATAGTGTGAATGAGAGAGTATCAAAATGTTCAATTTTTTTCTGATTATAATTAAATGATTCATTATAAAACCATCTATGGTAAAATTAGTGAATTTGTTAATGAAAATATAAAACTGACAAATAATTAGTTTAGTATTTCATTAGATATTTTTGAAGATTTTTTCAAATGATAATAAAATGTAGAGGTTTTCCTTTTCTGAAGTGAATAATACCCAGGGTGACACTTATGGACTTACCATGAATATAGTGAAAATAATTGCACATGCAAAATTCAATACCAGAATATCAAGTTTCAAATAACTAACATTAATTTTATTTATGTCCGATTCTGAAATTATGGCAATATTTTCATGAATCTTCAATGACTACACATCTTTAATTACTATAGATGGAGGAGCTTATAATTTGTGGAATAGATGCACAGTTCTATATTTATGAAAGAATAAAAATAAACAAATTATTTTTATATATTTTATAAGTGATAATAACCCTCAAAGTGACAAGACATATATTAAACCACTTCTTTTTTCAAAAATTAAAATTTCAAGTAATTAGATAATCTATTACTCCCTCCGTCTCAAATTAATTGACATTTTGACTAAATTTTGACCATTAATTATTCACAAATTATAATGAGTTACAAAATGATATTGTCTCCATCTTAATGTTTAGTAAAGTATCTTTCTAACGACGGTAATTTCATATTGTACCTCATTGTAATATGTTAGTAATTTACAGTCAAAATTTTGTTAAAGTGTCAATTAATTTGGGACGGAGGGAGTAACAGTTTTGCTATGCTGTTTTAAATGTGATATTCACAAATTCAGGAAAAGATCATCTTACTTAAAAGTTACAGTGAGTTGCATTTCTTTAGATGTGAACTTTAATACTTTTTCTACGAATAATAGTCATCTTTGAATAACTAATACAAATTAATAGATGGATTTGGCTTGTATATCGGACAACTTAAATAAATTCTTAGCCACTAATATATTTATAAAAAGTTACTAAAATAACGTACATCTTACAGTAAATTAATACTATATAATGGAACATTCTTACATAAAACCTACTACATATCGATATTGAGTTAAAATTAATTTTAAAATTTCAACAAGTATCAAAATTTACTATTTCTATCTGTGTGAATTCATGGCAATATGCACATATCATGTGATCACGCTTAGGACGATAATATAGTTTTTTTCAAATACAAAAATGGTCCCAAACACTTGATGTTGTAGATTTACATGTTAATATAAGGAAAATTGGATTATAATAATCCATACTTTATCATCTTTAGTATACCATTAATTCCTACTTTGTTTCATTTTATTTTGCTAACGTGTACAGGTGAGAGTGTGTTTGATGAAGAAATTATTGTTAGTTGTATCATAGTGGTCTATTTTAAATTGTTATTGTATTCTAATAATCGCATTGACATATTTATCCTATTTTAGTGGACCCATTTCATAGTTGATTATATTCAAGTGGTCCGAGTTCTTGGTCAAACACACTCTCGTTGGTACACATTAGCAAACCATCGAGTCACCACCACTTGACTCGGTGATGTCCCACCAAAATACAATTTTAAGTTTGTTTTGGACCACCGGAATACAAAACCGCAAATAGAGATTATTAACATACAAAAAGTTAAAGTAAGGATTATTAGAATCTAATTTTCCTTAATATAAACATATATATATATATACATATATATATATATATATATATATATATATATATATATATATATATATAGGGATATTGGATTCTAATAATCCCTATTATCACAAATTGTATGGCAATAATCCCTACTATCATTTTGGATTCTGGTGGTCCAAAAAAAAATAAAATTGTATTGTAGTGGGACAAAATCGAGTGTATACGCTAGATATCATAGATTTTGTGTTGCATTTGATTCAAAACTTTGTATAACACTTTACCACGATTTTTAATGAATTTACAGCATTTCTCCCAATTTTTTTCAATTTTTTTTCAATTTTTTATGATTTTTTCAATTTTATTCCTTTTAAAAAATCATAATAATTGCTCGGAATCTCAGAAAAATAATTTAAAAAATGTTTTAGTAACTACACTTCGTTACCTATCTAGGGGTAGGAACCAAAAAAACAAAAACAATATGGGGTAGGCATGGAAAAAATAAAAAGAATGTGGTGATGGA
Organism: Portulaca oleracea; assembly: GCA_029582165.1. Taxonomy (NCBI): domain Eukaryota; kingdom Viridiplantae; phylum Streptophyta; class Magnoliopsida; order Caryophyllales; family Portulacaceae; genus Portulaca; species Portulaca oleracea. Next base: position 39,877,353 of record CM055872.1, on the reverse strand, counting down.
TTTGGTACACTACAATACAATTTTATTTTTTTTTTGGACCACCAGAATCCAAAATGATAGTAGCGATTATTGCCATACAATTTGTGATAGTAGGGATTATTAGAATCCAATATCCCTATATATATATATATATATATATATATATATATATATATATATATATCACTAGACATTGCATTAAATATTAATATAAGTAATATAAGTAATGGGTGATGATAAGTGTCTTGCCCCAAGACACTGCTTAAGTGTCTTCATTTTTATAAAACTAATACTTATTATTATTTTTACTCCCAAATTTTTTGATACATACTATTAATTATCAATTATTAGAAGCTTGGAATGTGTTGGCTACGCCAACAATTAAAATTGACTCTCTGACGAATGAACCCCATCCGTTGGGCATATTTTGACGCTTTTATGTAAACTTTTAAAAATATAGATAAAAGTGTGATTTTATACAATTTATATATATTATTATAATTATAAAAGTCAATCATATAACTTTTTTCTAATTTAAGTTATAAATATATAAGTTTTTTTATAATCACAAGACAGATAATATGTGTCTTGCACAAGACATTTATCATTTTTCTATAAGTAATATAATAAGAATGTGTATGCGAAATCTAGGATTATTTTTTTGAGGCAAGTACATTAGTTTATGCAATTAAGTATCTATGTTCTAACCAACATATATGGGACGTAGATGATGACAACTTCTGTGCTTGGAAAGTTGGACGAATTCAAACATCAATAACACCACGAAACCACCCTTTTCTTACTAATTAATCACTTAGATAGATAATTAATTAGGACTAATCACAATTAACAAAGAGAAGTAACAAAGAAATTTCTACTGTGATGATCGATAACCTAATGACACCCAACTTGCATTTGGAAAACAAAAAGACAAAACACTCCTCCAACCACTAATGCATAAATATTTAACCCCACATATATCTTCCATTATATTGACTTGTAAATTCAAGTCCCCACATTTCCACCCTCCTTCTCCCTTCTTAATTCATTGTCAAGTAATTTTATAATCCATCAAATCACTTCTTTTGATTAATCCTCTATATCTAGTACTATTAGACAAAAAAATTTGCTGAGGATGTCATATATTTTTGGAAACCGACTGGCAGGATCCCATTTTTCTATAATGCATTTTCAGGTGACATTATATTTAACTAAATGGCTCATAGCTGGTGACATTCCGATTGTTTTGGTTGAAATTAATTCGACGAAATATGTTAAAAAAAAAACGAAAATGCCCTTTTGTTTTTTTTTTTTTTGGTGAAAAAGGTATGAATACAATCTTAGGTAACTCTTTTCTCAATGGATCTACCTAGTTTATCCTCCATAAAATAGAGGACAGAGAATCCGAAAGACTAGAAAACCAACAAACCGTTAATTGAAGAGAAACACAAAACTTAATCAACCAGTCACCAGCTCTATTACCCTCCCTATACACATACGAAATTGATAAAAAATTACAAAGGGGAAGCATGATCATACAAATATCTTACAGTATGGCATCAATATATTAACCTTCCAAAGCGTCTGAAACTCACCACGTAAAGCCTTAATAATACCCAAATTATCTCCTTCAATATATAATGAGGAGTACCCAAGTTGAACAACAAAAAGACAGTACTAGATATTTATATAGAGGATGATGAATCATATTTATGATGGATATTTCAGTATTTTAATCACAATTTTAGTGGGAGGACAAACTTAAGATATATATATGTATTATCATAAGATTAATTATATATCTCTGAAACATTTTGTCCTAAAAAAAACTGAGTTGATTATTACTAAAATTTGTGTTATATGGTTTATAAGAACTTTCTGTAAGACCGTCTGATAAAAGACGAGTAATTTTACAATTAATTATTAGTGACTTTGGCATAATTGCAAATACTAAATTCATTAGATTGATTCAATCCGCCTATGCACTTTACATGTGTAAGTAATTTTGTAATCGTTATATAGGTTTTATACAATTTATAAATGGTAATATTCTTTTAATATTAATCATGCATGGTTTCATGCATTTTTTTCAACGCTAATACACAATAACATATCATATTGAATGAAAAAATTAATTGAAAAATTAAATAAAAGAGAATGTGATTGGTGTAGATTCTTAAAGTGTATTAGTTTTGTTTTTTAGTAGACTTAAAGTGTATTATTAATGATTTTTCAACGCTAGAATATTGTACTTTGGGCCGTCGGACTTACAACAATGTACTAAGCTTTTTTCTTTGACAATGATATACTATAGTTTGTGGAGTGTTGGACAATAATGCACCTAAAATAATTCTGGCGTTAACATATTTGGTGGCGGTTCTACGTGGTGAGAAAAAAATAAAATTTTGACTCAACTAATGTCATGTCAATAAATGAATTATATTTTATTTTTTAAAAAAATAACACCTCATTATATTCCTCCACATTTTCCTTAATCTAGCATTCCTATTTTCTTTTTAAAAAAAATAGAATTCATATTTTCTTATTTGGACTTGCTGAATGACATTAATTTAGTAAGAATTTTAATTTTTTTCGCTCCTCAACGTACCTTTCACATAAGCCCATAGCCGAATTAACTACCGGCGAAATTGTTTCAGATATATTATTGTCTAATATCCTCAAAACATAATATATATTATCCAAAATAAAAAGTTCGGTGCAATATCATCCTACAAATGTACAATATATGAGACCCCAAAAGCCCTGTTATTAAAAATAGAAACTTGGATGACAAATTCAAAGCTCGACCCACATCCCTTGTAATTAATATAATAAACAACTTGTTGAGGGTCATAAAAAATCCTAGCCTATATATACACATGACCACGTTACAATATATACAATTTGTGCCCCCTACTTAGCTTACCCATCCACCTACGTCACACATAATCATATCATATTCATTCATATAATCTTTCCTCTTCATCAAATACACCCACCTTTCCTCTTCTCTTCCTCTCTCAATCTCTCTTCAATCAATCTTCATGGAGAACCACCCCGACGACCACCAACCACCGCCGCCCGGAGGAGGTGGCCGGGCCCCGCGGAAGGAGCTCCAGGGCCCGAGACCGACGCCGTTGAAGGTGAGCAAAGATTCCTTCAAGATCAAGAAACCGCCGGTGGTTCCGCCGCCAGTTCAGGGAAAACAGCCGCCGCAACAACCGCCACGTCAGCCGGTGATCATATACTCGGTCTCCCCGAAGGTGATCCATGCAAACCCTAGCGAGTTCATGACCATCGTCCAACGGCTCACCGGACCGGGACCCACCACCTCCACGTCATCATCATCATCTTCTTCATCTTCATCTTCAACTTCATCCTTTCAGTTTCCTTCTTCTTCATCTTTTTCTTCTGTAAGTGATCACCATGGGGTGATGATGTCACCCGCGGCCAGGCTCGCCGCCATTGAAAGGACAAAAATGCCCCTGGAGGGCGTGAAAATGATGGGTGGTGTGGAAGGAGCAATACTGGGGGCAGAAAAAACCGGGTTTTTTCCGGGAGGGGTTTTGTCGCCGGGGCCGGGTTCACTGCCCCCAATTTCGCCGAATTTATTTTCTCCATTTTTTCAACATAATTTTACCCCAAGCAGTCTCACAAATTTGCAACATCATCATCAACCTTCGTCAACCAGGAATTACATGGAGGTAAGCAATGTTAACAACCAAACAAACCCTTTTTCTACCAATAATTTCACTTCACCAAGCCCTACTACAATCTCTCCTTCTTCTCTAGATATGTTGCGCAGCTTATTTGACAATTGAATAATCTATCAAAAACACAAGCAAAGTAAGCTTGGGATATATATACAATGTATGATTTGTTGACTATGAATTAGTTGTTATAGGTATTAGTTAGGAGAATAGTTGATGAATTCCATGTTTTGAATATTGTAAACAGATATGTGTTTTTCAATGAATACTATATATACTTTTTTTGCCCCTTCTTCAACCTTGTGGAAATTGAAGAGGTATTAGTTGAGATTTTGCATGCAAGAATTGTATGAATTTGCCTCCTTTGATGGAAATAATGTGAGTTTGCATCTTTGACTGTGAATTGTTGCACTCTACATGTGTGTGTACATAAAATATAGTATAGTGGACATAGTTTGGATGTGTTTGAGCCATCGTTATTAAAATTTCCATCCTAATCTAGGATCCTAGGATTTTATGATCTTAAAATCCTCAATGTGATTTTACTATCTATATGGCAATCCACGATCCTACGTGGGTTAATCTGATCCTAAGACTCTGTTCTTTTCTGTGATTGGCAAACTGCGGTGTCACAGCCTACCGTAGTTTGCTACAACCCACCACAAAATACCATTCTACCACAATTCACCATAACCCACTACAAATTACTTTTTTCACAATTATTAATACAATATTTATATATGTATATACAAAAAACTCACCACCACATACTAATAACCCGCCACAATTACACCACAACCCGCCACAATTTCACCACTCCATACCGCGTCATACGGCGTCATACCGCATAAAAGAACAGGGCCTAATTACCTCATGAATCCAAACTAGGATACCGATTCTAACAACCTTAGTTTGAGCTTTTATTTTTGTAAAATTGGTTGTCTATTATTCCCTAATTAGCTTGCTAAGCTTGCTCCCTATTTGCTTGCTTCTTGATCTATAACAATAGATTAAGATTTTGGTTAAGTTGTTCCTATGAATGTCATTTCAGTGTTGTTTTTGTTGCCTTGATCAACTGTGTACTAATTAATATAGACCTTCTAATACTAACTACAAGAGATTTTCATCATGAGTTCATTATGACCTAGTTGGCCAGCTATTATGGGCCTGTATATTACAGTAAAAGTGGAAAAAATAAACTGACAAGATTGATGCATTGTGGTTGATAAGTCCTTTTAAGGATTTTTTTTTTTTTTTTTGCATGTACTATTACATGATGATTTTTGTTATTTACTTTTTTGCTATTTACAGCTAAGTTCAAGGTGTCTAATTTTGAGTAAAATCTCCATTGATAAAAGACAGCAGGAATGTTACATGATGCACGATATGAAAACTAATTAAGGGCATGCATTGTGGTGTTCATTACTATTGAGTTTAATCAGCACAAGTACCTCGTGTTTTAATGCACGATATCAAGACTGTGTTACATAATAATTATTGTTATTTTAATATTTTTATGAGGCATTATTTTTGGGTACTGTATGAGAGTATTTATAATATTAAGATTTATGTTAGCTAAATGTCCTTAATAAATAAATATCAAATCTTTCCTTTATGAAAATAATGATAGTGTGTAAGTTAAATTTTTACAAAATTATTATTCCTAAACAAAAGCATTTCGCATGCCCTATTGCTCCTCCCTTCCCTTATATTACTCCCAATTTGTTTTTAATTTTCTATATTTACAAAAACTTTGGTACAAACAAATGAGCCACATGTCTAAAATGCGTATCATAAATATTTTGATTTTTAAGAACAGTTATTAACTAAAACACATATCATTTTACAATATAAAAATTTTAGAGAAATTTAACAAAATTATTATCTCTGAATTTCCTTTTAAATGCCCCTGGTGATTGCTCTAAGCATTTCTTATGGCATATAGAAATCTTTTACTGCCTAAGGCTACTATATTAGGATCTTTACAGTCCCACATAAACGGTCCAATAGTTGGACACTTAGACAACAAACTAGTTCATTAAAGACATTTCTTCATGCAGATCGAGGGGTTTCCATAGTGATTAACTTTCTCTATAGGTTTTTCTTTAAATAAAAGTAAGTGGTTCACCCATTGAACCCCTATCTCAGTGTCGTATAACTTAATAGGCATGTTACAGACGGGCAATGGAGATGTTAATGGCTTAAGGTTGGGTCCCACTCTTACCCATACACTACTAAAAAAATGTGTATTACCAACCACTTTTTTCCAACCAATTTAAAATGGTTGGAAAAACCAACTATTTTAGCAACCATTAGATATTCCAACTATTTTTCAAAAAACCAACTATTTTAGCAACCATTAGATATTACTAACCATTTTTCCAACCAATTTCAAATAGTAGGAAAAAGGATGGTAGGAAAATTTTACAACCATTTTAGCAAAATTGGTTGGAATTTCCAACCATTTTTCCCACAAATATTTTGGAAAATAGTTGGAATATTAAATAATTGCTAAAATGATTGGTTTTTCCAACCATTTTAAATTAGTTGGAAAATGTGGTTGGTAATACGCATAATTTTAGTAGTGACAACATTGTTCGAATATGTAAGCGAGAAATGTCCCACTCATGAATCAAACCCTGGACAGCAGGGATAGAAGGTGGACATCTTATGACTCAGACAATAGATGATTGGCAACCTTTTCTATATAGGTTACTCGTCAATTATTAGGGCAGAATTTATTGGTAGACATAGTAGCTAGGAACTAGTTGGGCTGCGTTTATGTTGTTAGTTGTTACTCTTTTAAACTATTAGAGTAATTAACAAGAACAAATTTATCATAGCGGAAGCAAAAATAAGATGATTACTAGATATCGAGAAAAACAAATGTAATAAAAAAGAAAACAAGAATTGAACGTGAAAATCCAAATTAGGAAAAAATCACGGGCTACACAAGCACAAACGAATCCCCACTATCGATAAAGATTACAATGAATGATCTCACCTTGAGATCAACACCAAGAGAGTATAACAACTCCCACAAACTCTCACAAATTCTCTCTACAATTGGAATACGAAACTTTTGAAGCTCTAAATACACCTCCTCCCCATGGGAGATATTCCCAAAATTGGCCGCACAAAACAAGGCAAACAAAACCTTCTATTCATAGGGAAAAACACCCTATAAACCTATCTTAATCCCGACTTCAATTAGATTTAGAATCTAATACAATTAGGACACTCAACATAATAAAGAAACATAAATAATACCCTAACACAAATAGGAAACAAATAATTGTGGAGTTAAGAGATTGGATGATTTTATGACGCTTTCCTGACAGTCTCCACCTTGGACTAAAATCAACGAAAGATCTGGAATTTCTTCATCACCAATTGTAACGCCTCGGCCCCTCCGGAGCCGCGAACATTACCGATAACTGCTACAAGGATCGCTGACTGGCTCCACAAATCACCACGAGTTCCAGTGTGCTTCGTGCTTGCTCACACGCTGCTTGGGAAAACTTCTCAGGAGGTCACCCATCTTGAGACTACTCCCAGCCAAGCACGCTTAACTGAGGAGTTCCCAATGGATGAGCTACCATAAAAGAAGGTGCACCTTGGTGATATAAGTAGTCATTTCAATCTTTTTTAAGCCACACATTAACCACATTCCGGGGTATTACAATGACCCCCACTTAAGCGCACAACGTCCTCGTTGTGCAACAATCTATTCCAGAATCTTTGCCCCACTGGGTGACTACCCATGGATATCTCGTCCACTGGCACAACTCACGACCGCGGGTCGGCTCTGATACCATCTGTAACGCCCCGACCCCTCCCGGGCCACGGACATTACCATTAACTACTTCAAGGATCGCTAAGTACTAGCCCCACAAATCACCACGAGTCTCTCCAGCGTGTTTCATCCTCGCTCACACGCTACTTGGGAAAACTTCCCAAAAGGTCACCCATCCTGAGACTACTCCTAGTCAAGCACACTTAACTAAGGAGATCCCAACAGATGACCTACCATAAAATAAAGTGCACCTTGGTGATATAAGTAGTCATTTCAATCATTTTTAAGTCACACTTTAACCATATATCTGGGGTATTACCCCAACGGACCTTTGAAACGTAGAACTGCGATGGATAATCAAACTGTTGAACGGTCGCACTCTAGACTCTCCAGAAATCTTCACAACCCTCGTATATGATCTTTCCAACGAACTTCTCCATACACAGGAGAAAAATTTCTGAATGTAGTCTTCTCATAACCGAAGCTCTTACATGAATCCAAATTGCACAAAATTTGAACCACCATGACTCTAGCTAATACCACTTGAAAGGGGTAACTATAAGAGCATATTAATTAGTGAAAGCAAAAATAAGAAAAATACTGAATATCGAGAAAAATAAATGCAAGATTAAAAGGGACAAGAATTTAATTAACGTGGTAACCCAAATCGGGAAAAAACCACCGGCAGTACAAGCACAAACAAATCCATTATTAGTATATTACAACGAACGATCTCACCCTCCAAAAGAGTATAACAACTCACACAAACTCTCACAAATTAATTCTCTCACCAATTGGAATACACCTCCTCCCTTGGGAGATGCCCCAAAAATGACCGAATAAAACAAGGCGAAAAAACTCTTTATTTATAGGGAAAACACCCTATAAATTTATCTCGATCCCCATTCCAATTAAATTTAAAATCTAATACAATTAGCAAATCTAAATAATAAGAAAACCTAAATAATATCCTAAATACAATTAGAAAATAAATAATTGTAGAGTTAAAAAATTTGGGTGATTTTAGGATACTTCCTTAATATAAACAAAACCATCAAAGTCATTACCAGATTGTTATATGTTGTATGATTGATCTGTTTATGTCCTAATATATAATGGTGAATGTTAACTAGAAGCCATAATACTATTTCCTTTTGTGATTGATGTATAGAAGCCATATTGCTTTATTTTGCCTTTCCAGATTGTAGATTTGTTTGGTTGTCCCAATTGTGGGATTCTTGAATAAATAATATAATGCAAATGTGCTTCTCTGATTCTGACTTCCTAAAAGCTTGTGTGTACAGTGTACATGCTATTATATGTGGATACATTTGCATCATTAGCTTGTAAGTTGTAATGGTGGTTGAATTGAATTTCTATAATATATATATATAACAAGTTGGTTCACCCAGATATATATAATATTGGTTAACAAGTTGACAATATATATACTGGTTATTTATAGCTAGTCTCTCATCTCCATATGTTACTAATCAAGATTATGCATGTTCCCCATCTTATTAGCTTTAATCAAATATATGTTGTATCTTGGTAGCTAGACTTGACATTATTGTCAGAAATGGTGGGTAATTATTTACAAAAATAATATAAGGTCATGTTCTTTTGTGCGGTAAATTGGGTGCGAGTAAATGGTATGGTATGGTTTGGTAAGATATGGTAAAATTTGCGGTAAGAATAATTGATATGATAGATGAGGAGACAGAAATGAATGAGAGAGAAAGTTATAATTGTTGTAATAAGGTATGGAATTGTATGGTATGATATGGAAGAATTGTGGTAATTGTGAAAAAATATGACAGATGCGGTGTGGACCCGCACAAAAGAACAGGGTCTTAAGTCTAGGTGCAAGACATTTTTTTTAAGTATTTTGTCCTATTCTATAAATGAATTGATACGATATACACATTTAAATAATTGGGTTAAATTTGGCTTGAGAATATCGACATGAAAAAAGAAACATTTAACCCATTTAATAATTAAGTTAATGGATAATCTATTTATCGTTCCCCGTTTAAGAAAGGTTTTTTTTTGTATCTTGGATTTTAGAAGGGAGATCGCGATAAAAAGTTTGATTTTGACCTTAAATTACTATGATTATATTAATATCATCTTTTGGTATTAAATCTCAGTAATATGAAAATCAGACAACAATCAACAAATTATATGCCTATATTGATTGAATAATTCCCTTTCTTATTATGTTATTCAAGAAGAAATAAAATTTCTCAAACACCTCACAATCCTCATCTCTAAAAGCCACGACCCATTTCACTATTTTCGCCCTCTCAAACTCAAAGCAATAGACATAAATACTACGTCAAATGTCAAGAATTCCTGAATAAATGAGTTAGTAGATAATAAATAAATGGTTAAGAACAATGCATTTTGTCTTTTCAAGTTCTATTTTATTAAATAATATATGTGTTAAAAGGTAACAGGTTACTCAAACTTGACCCGTTTAATTGATTTAGTTAAATGGGTTAGGTTCATGCCAATCCATTTATTTAATAAACATTCAGGTTATAAATGTCTAATTAGATCTCCTCTATATATTGTAATGGAATAAAAGTTAAAAATTGCAATGGAGTAAAATAAAATGTCTAATTAGATCTCCTCTACTTCTTTTTCCATAGTAATAAGTAGTAGACGATTTTTAAATCTTGGATCAATTGTAAATTTAGAATCAGTATATTTAAACGATAAAATTTGACGATAACATTGTTATATTTAACCCGGCCCTCTTATCTCGTCTAGACATAATTTTAGAGTATTGATTTTGATTTTGATTTTGATTTTTACATGTTATTGGAATAGAGGTAATGCGTACCGATTATGGAAGTAGGCTGCCTGCACTTGTTGACAAAATGATTAGATTTTGCGTGGGTTTTGAGGGCCCTTTTTGCTTGCCCTATTATATCCACAATCAAAAGAGCAAAATCTAGGCTGTTTCTGCGTGTCTTCCTGCATGTCTTTATGATGTGACATTCTTTAATTTAGGAGTATATATAGTTTTAGGGCTCAAATGGTCAACAAATATCCCACTAATTAAAATACCCATTTACTTTGCTTTCCTTTTTATCCTATGGTTTTACTTTTCGCCATCCATGTTTTTTAAATATGTTTATTATTCACAAGTTTCCAATGGAGTGGTTGCACAATAGCACGTTTGTTTGATTTCTACTGTTTATAATCTTCCTTGTAAATCATTAATTTCATCCTAAAATATTTCAAAAAATTTACTATGAGGTACCCTAACTTTTGGTGAAATATTTTTGTGGTACCCCCTACTTTTCAAAACTAATTTTGAGGTACTCTTACTTTTTAGGTTAGTAATTATTTGGTGCTTTTCCGGCCATTCATTTTATTAAATGACCAAAATGCTCTTGTTCTTTCCTTCTTGAAGAAATACCCTTGAAGAAGAAGAATGAGGGTATTTCGGTCACTTAATAAAATTAATGGCCAGAAAAATACCGAATAATTACTAACCTAAAAAGTAAGGGTACTTCAAAATTAGTTTTGAAAAGTTGGGGTACCGAAAAATAGTTTCCCCAAATATTGAGGTACCTCCGAGTAATTTTTTGAAAATATTTACCATTTGACTAAATTTTGACCATTGATTATTCACAAATTACAATGACTTACAATATGAAATTACTGCCATTAGAAAGATGCCTTAGTAAAAATTACAATGACAGTAATTTCATATCGTAACGCATTGTAATTTATGAATAATGAACGGTCAAAATTTTGTTCCAAAGACAAACATTTTGAGACGGATGTAGTATATGTTACTCCTCCTTCCATATTAATATTCATTTTATTGATTGTTACGGTCTTCAATGTGACTCTTTAATTAATAATTTCTTATACAATATTTTATGAACAATTGCAATATTATACTTTATGATAATATTTTTCATTATGGATATAATGATTGTAATTTTACCCGCTTGCTTTTCGTCGCCCCCTTTTTACTATTGTCGCCTACCTTTCGCATCATATTTCCAACCCACGCCCTTGAACCTCATAACTTCACTCTCCACTATCTCTCTAGTTTATCTCTCTAGAAAACGCTCTCAACCATCGACCACCACAAACCACCCTCATAACGGGATTTAATCGACGAATTTGAGGTATGTTTCGAATTTGTATTTTGAATTTGAGGTTTTATTTTTTGTAATTTTGAATTTCGACCGAAAAACGCAAAAAAAATTAAAAAAAACAGCCGGGACGGCTGCCGCGCGAAACGCACGGCAAGCCGCCGCCGGTGCGGCACCTAGATCCCGGCACGGCCGCGGCCTTGCCGATCCGGTGTCAGAACGATGGCTCGCCGTATGCGTTCGCAATTTCACCCTACCCTTTTTTTATATTTTTTTTTCGTTTTTTTAAAATATTAATTTTATTAATATTAATTATGTCAATAATAGGATTATTATTGTTATGTTTATTAATATTGTTATTGTTATTTTTATTAATATTATTATTGATAATAATTGTTATTAATGTTATTATTGTTAATAATTGTTATTAATATTATTATTGTTAAATAATAAATAAAAATTAAATATTATATTTATTAAAGTTATTATTGTTATTATTAAATATGATAATTATTAATATTTTTATTATTAATATTATTGTTAATCATGTGTTAATTTGATAATTATTAGTGATTAATTGTATTATTATTATTAATATTGTGTTATGAAAATTAGATTAATATTAATATTGTTAATATTAATATTAATGTTAAGCATGTGTTAATATGACAATTAGAAGTGATTAATATCAGTGATTAGTGATTCATTGTTAATATTTGATGCGTTAATATTATTTAGTGATTAAGCATGTGTTAATATTAGTGATTAATTGTGTTAGAAAAAAATTGTAATTGTGATGTAGGGTTAAGTTTAGGGGTTAGTGTATATTCCGAATAGTTTATATGTAGTTGTGTTAAAAGGATGTTGAGTTTGGATGATTTTGGTTGTTATTTGTAAGTAAGTTGGCGTATAAAGTTGGTATGGGTAATTTATTCATAATCCAACTTAATTGTCAACTTATGTACTCATAACTCCAAATGATGACATAATAGTTATGTCACATCCATTTAATAACTTAGGTACTCAACAACCAGTTGATACGTAAGTGAATAGGTTATTTTGTGATGGTAGGTTAGGATAATAATTATGTTAATGTATAGTTATAGTATGTTAGTTGTATACGTCAAAAAAAGAGGTTGAGTTTTGGGTCATGTTAGTGTCCAAGGAGAGTGTGTGTTGTAACCTGATAATGTATGGTTGAGAAGGTTAACCCCGCATCAACTCTCGTTTATTTGTTTAGTTCCCAAAAGGTAGCCTATCGCCAGTGAAATTGGCAGGTGCAGTGTTTTGGGAGTTAGAAGCGTGTTAGATTCGGTACAATGCAATGTTTCTATTGTGCATCCTGGTGGGTCAACAAGATAAGGTGGATCTGAAAGGGAAGCTAGTAGTGAAGGGTCTGGTACAAATCGTGTTGGACTTTCGTGCATGTAAGATTCATAGGTCCATCAAAGCATTAAACGATGATGCAAATTCACTGCTTTGATGGACCTGTGAATCTTACATGCAAGAAAGCCCAACACGATTTGTATTAGACCCTTCACTACTAGATTCTCTTTCAGATCCGCCTTATCTTGTTGCCCACCAGGCTGCACAATAGAAACATTGCATTGTACCGAATCTGATACGCTTCTAACTCCTAGAGCACTGTAGACCTCGCGCAATTTCACTGCTGACAGTGCGTTAATTTTTGGGAACCAAACAATTAAACGAGAAGTCGGTACGGCTGATGAAAGTCTTTTTCAACCATAGATTAACAGTTAAACAACACACTCTCCTTGGAAAATAACATGATCCTCTTGCCTCGTGACACGACTTAGTTAACCAACACACGTTAACCCATTTGTGCATATTCTTGCGGCTTAAATGATTATTATGTTATGTATGTCTTCATTTTGCAGGTGATCTAAAATGGTGGGGAAGGGCAAGGGTTGAGGGTTTCTGGACCAGGCGAATCGACTTGTGAGTGGTTGGAGGGGGTGAGTGCGGGACCCCACGACGCAATGTGATCGCTAACTCGCCGTCTTTGGTCGTGGTACGGATGCAAGTGATGCAGCGGGGGGCCAGCCCGAGGACACGGGGAGTCAGGCAACGCGAGATTTCGTTGACCATCTCAACCAGGCCATGGATGAGTCTAGCGGCTCTGAAACATCGGAGTCGGGGGACGATGAGACAGGGGGGCCCGAGATGCAGATGATCCCGACCTCCATCGCCAATTTTACGACTACTGGGCCAGTTTACAGGCCAACAGGTTTCATGCCGATGAGGGATTCAGCGGGGAAGTTTGCCCCAATTCGACAAGGTGGGCAGGGAGCGGTTACGCTCTTTGGTGAAGTCGGGTCGATGAGCGAATATCAGAAGAGGAAGCGAAGCGGCGACAACTCCTAGAAGATTGGTGGTAACGTGCCCGGGGGACCTGCAATTCCCTCATTAATACCGAGCTTTGGAGGTCACATGTAAAACCCCGAAAAATCCAAAGATGTTGACCGTAACGTCGTTAGTATTTTATGTTTGACTTCGTGTTTTATTATTATTCGTTTGTGTTTATTTATGCTAACGCTTGAGCTCGTAGGACCGTTGAGGGGCTAACAAGGGTAGAATAGTAATTTCCGTTGGTTAATATTATTATGTGATTAATTACGTGAATATTATTTGCTATGTGATTACATGATTATTAGTATTAATATTATTATTACTATTATTAGAATTATTGGGTTTTTAGAAAAATCAGTTTTTAATTATTTTAAATGGGTTGGATTAGGATTAGATTAGATTAGTGGGCCTAAATTGGGTATTAGTATAAAAACCCCCTCTCAAACCCTAAACCCTAATCTCTCTCTAAACCAAACCCTAGCAACCTCTCCTCTCTCTCTCCCTCTCCCTGCCGCGCCCAGCGACCACCGTGACCATCGCCATGATCGCTGGCCACCACCGCAACCCTCTCTCTTTCTCTTTCTCTTCTTTTTCTCACTTCCTCGGCGTCGACGTTGCTCTGCCACCAGAACAAACACCGCCGCCGCCCCTCTGCAGCCGTCGCGCCGTCACAACCGTCTGCCCCGCCTGCCGCCAATCGTCGCGACGCTGCCCACGACCCACGACGTTGGTTTGCTAGTCGAAGCCGAGCCCCACAACCACCGGTGATTCCGTCATTGTCCGTCGACTTTCCGTTCGACCCCGCCGTCGCCTTGGACGCCGTCGCCCAGTCGCCCGACCTCCGTCCACCCAGCCGCCGTCGCACCACCCTCCCCAGCCGTGCCCTAACCCTCTGCGTAAAACCCTAACCCTAACCCTAACATATCTGATCTTCTATTTCTATACTATCTTTGTTTTTCCTTTTCTTTTTCCTTTTCTTTCTTGTTCTAATTTCAAAAAAAAATCTGATTTATATATATTTGTAATGTTATAATTTTTATGTTTATAATTGCTGTAATTTTGTAATTAGGGGAGATTATTTGTAATTTTATTCTTGTTGTAATTATGTGTAATTTGTAATAAGTTGTTATGTGTAATTTATTGTTCTTGTATTGTTTTATTTACATATAAATTGTTTAATTATTATTATGTGTTTTGTTATTAGGGTTGTAATAGTTAAATTGTTAGGGTTCAATTGGTATTGTACTTGTCCTTGTAAATCATGTTAGGGTTAGATAACCTTATTATTGTATGTATGAAATTGGAAATTTATTACCTAGGTTAACTCTTGAATTTTAGTTATAAAAGTCGTTATGTTCTTTATTGTTCTTTAAAAGTAAATCTTGTTAAGTTTGTTAATAAATTAGTTAACCTACTACAAGTTGTTTTCTTATTAATAAAATCTTGAATTCTTGATTAGTAGTTACATGTTATTGTACTTTATTTTACATGTTCTTTAAGCCTTTCTTGATTCTTGAATTAAGAAACCCACATGTTTAACCACCTTCAATGTTTCTTGAAATTCTTGTTTCTTTTTGTTATAACTTACTTGTAAATAATCCATGTTTTAGTCTTTAAAATCTTGGGCAAGTAATTTATGTTTTAAGTAATTTTTATAATTCTTTTATGATTTTAGGATTTATTAAAAGTTATTAAAGTGTCTTTCATGTTTTCTAAATTAAGTTTACTTCTACAAGTTTAATTGTTGGACTTCATATCTTAGACCCTAGCTATTGTTTCGAGTCCAAATTAGAACCCCGAGACCGATTGGTAAAAGTTAGAACCGAAATAACAAATTAATTAATAACCGTTAACGGGACAGTTTTGTTAGTGTCTAAAGATCGGGTTACCACGATTAGTATAGTTGTCTTTTGACTGATCCCTTTTAGCTGGAGGTTTCCTTGGATGTTAGGAACCATAGGAATTTTACGGATCGAACGTTTGTTTTGTATAGCCCGAGTTATAACCGTTTTACCAGAACCTGTCAGAACTGGACCAATTGTGAAGATGGGTGTTATTAGAGTCCTTCGAGACTGATTTTGGCTTAGCCATCAACATAGAAGTTTTAGTAGACATCCTGAGGTTTCCGAAAAGTCCAGAACCAGACCCGTAGGATGTCGGGAAGTCGAGTTGTGACCCATTTTATGTGAACGTTATAATCTGTCCTCTGCTTGCTTTTATTTATAAAGAATTGTTGAGTGAAAATAATATGTGATCTTGTTATGTGTTTTCTTGGAGGTGTTAAGTGTAATTTCATAAACGATAGGAACCTAAGTGTTCCTAGGGGATGGGTTAGGTAGTTGATAGTTAATACTAACTTCGTTAGAACGCGTTTTGATTAGATAATTATTCTTATTCTAGGCCCGAGTTAGTGCGTGACGTTAGTGAACTCAAGTGTGTTCTTCTTTTTGCTGTGCTGTGAAGTATATTAGGTAATTTTCTATGCTCTAATCCTCACCGGGATGCTCTTTAAATGTGTTTTAATGTTTTCTAATCTGTTTTGATAATTGCATCCCGAAAGGGGACTTTTGTGGAATTATGACCATCTGTTTTGAATAACTGTTTGTAATTGTTGTACCTTGTTTTATGAGTGGAGAAATTGAGATGGTCTTTTATAAGTGGTTTTATTATTGATTTTGATAATCTGGGTTGGGTTTGACTTGAGAGTGTGAGATGAGTTTGATTAATAAATTATTAATTCAAAGTGGAAACATTAAGCGGGTTGTTGATTTGATGCCTTTGACAGGCTAATGTTTTGCGGGTGATAACCCTGAGACCAGGATTCGATGCCTGTATGGGTTATGTGCCAGGAGATCAGGGTTTCATCCCTGATATAGGATAGATGCTATGATGCCTTTGGTGGGCGACTGTTTGATGCCTTTGAGAGGCTAATATTCATGCGGGTGATAACCCTGAGACCAGGATTCGATGCCTGTATGGGTTATGTGCCAGGAGATCAGGGTTTCATCCCTGATATAGGATAGTTGTTATGATGGCTTTGGTAGGCGATTTTTTTTTGGGATTTGATATCCCGCCCGCAAATTAAAATATGGACTGGATGGGTTGAGGAAAACAGTTAAGGGTTAAAGGTTTGAGAAATGGTTTGACTTGTTCCCTCTCCCTAAAATGAATTGAAATGAACTTAAACTGTTTTAAACGTTAGGGGTAGACATTATTGAGATTTCCCCCTCATTTTTGAAATGTTTTGTTTTCAGGCGAAGATCTAAATGCTGGGGACGGGAATTAGAAGTGAGGACGACGAGTCTAGAAGTCCTTGAATCTTTTTATTTTGTTTTCGTTATGATGTCTTAAAGTTTTGTTTTGAGTTGTTAGTAGTTACCGTTAGCAGATAGTTGTGTTATCCTTTCTCGCCTTGTGTTCCTTCGGGGATACGGCAGTGAAGCCCAAACTAAATTTGAAGTCTTCCGCTAAGTTTTGTCTGTTAACGTTAGTTTGACTTTGACTTTTCTATAATTGAATTTTCGGGGCGTTACATCACATTGCTCGGGTAATATGGGAGGGTCGCGAGCGTTCGCCCCGTGTTGTCCTTGATTGCGTGACGAAGAAGAATGCGTTGAGGGAATTGTGGTCAGTACACGACAAGATGGATCCCGCATGCCAGGCTGCACTGGGAAGGATCCAAATAACCAATTTGATGGAGTTGATGTACGACCACATCGACACGACGTTGATCTCGGCGTTCGTTGAGAGGTGGCAACCCGACACAAACACATTTCACCTTCCCTTTGGTGAAATGACGATCATGTTGCATGATGTGCAACATATATTGGGTCTTGCAATTGATGGCTTGATGCCTGAAGGACTTCCTCGGGAAGTGGTTAACCAGTACGTGCCCGTGATTTTTGAAAAAGGAATGGTAGAGCTGAAGGCTGATAGCATTTATGATAAGGGTGGCATAGCTGACTCCCATTTGAGGTCGATTAGTTTATCGACCAGTTTTCCCACTCCCCATAGGATACGGGCGTGGTTGTTGAGCATGCTGGGAAACACTATCCTCGTGGACAAATCGAGGGATAGAATTAGGCCGCATCCGTGGCCTAGCACTGATGTTATCGTTGATCGCATTGCTTGGGGTACGGTGACCTTGGGGTTCCTTTACCGCCAGTTAGGGATGGCGAGCAGGGCTAGGACAGCCAAGATGGCCGGGTGTTTGACCCTGCTGCAGGCCTGGATCTACGAGTACTTTCCTGATTTTAGGCCACACGCGGAGCAGCCGGTTAATGGGCCTCGGGCGAGCAGGTGGTCCCCCATCCACCAGCCAAGTTCGGGACAGCGCCTACGACAGTTGAGGGCCTCCTTGGATGCGTTGATGCCGGATCGTGTGAGTTGGGCCCCGTACGGTCCTGCCTCGTACAAGTCATGCAGCAGGACATTGTACAATGGCAGCATTCGTGCATACGACATCACTGAGCTGTACATGTCCGATCGCGTCGTCCGGCAGTTAGGGCACCTACAACATATCCCACGGAGATTGTCAGTCCCAAAGAGCGCTGAACGACCGGCGAAGGGCCCCTACAAAGTGGAATTTGTGGATGCTAACGCCGTGGTTGGCGGGTTTCCCATATACAACAAAATGTCAGTGCGTGATGTGCCCCGCACGAAACAAGTGCCGTGGGAAGCGGATGTCGCTTACAATGATTGGTATGCGGCACTGTAATGCCCCGGAAATTCAATAATAGAAAAGTCAAAGTCAAACTAACGTTAACAGACAAACTTAGCGGAAGACTTCAAATTTAGTTTGGGCGTCACTGCCGTATCCCCGAAGGAACACAAGGCGAGAAAGGAAAACACAACTGTCTGCTAACGGTAACTACTAACAACTCAAAACAAAACTTTAAGATTTCATAACGAAAATAATATAAAAAGATTCAAGGACTTCTAGACTCGTCGTCCTCACTTCTAATTCCCGTCCCCAGCATTTAGATCTTCACCTGAAAACAAAACATTTCAAAAATGAGGGGGAAATCTCAATAATGTCTACCCCTAACGTTTAAAACAGTTTAAGTTCTTTTCAATTCATTTTGGGGAGAGGGATCGAATCAAACGTTTTACAAACCTTTAATCCCATACTGTTTCCTCAACCCATCCAATCCATATTATTGAATTTCCGGGGCGTTACAGAATAGTATCAGAGCTCTGGGTTGCGACCTAGTAGCTCCTCAGAGTCCTTTAGGTTTAGATGGACCCTAAGAAGCTAAGTTCGGAGCGATGAGTGTAGGATGGGAAAAGGGATTCATGCTTTCTAAAGTTGTGTGATTATGAATATAATGTTCTCTGTGTTGCTAATATGTTTTGATTATGTAGGATGGCACAACGCACACACTGTCACGCACGCCGTGCTTTCACCGCTACACACCCATTCCTCCTGGTGGGTACTTGGGAACCCACATGCTGAATTTCTACGATGAGATCGACCGATACACCAAGGATGTCCCGAACTCCTGCTTGCGTGGCAACGAGGAAGCTCAGGCCAACGCTTTTCTACTCACCTTACGAGACGATCCCTGGTGGGGCCATACTGTGCCGTCGTTGCTGCTACCCCTGCTTCCGGAGGAGGGGTACCCACACCCCTGCTGTTGGTGTCAGAGGTACCGGGTAGAGCCGGAGCATCGAATCCCGGGGGTCTTTTCTAGGATCACCCGGATTGGGATGCGCCGAGTAGAGAGGGTCCAGGTGAACCCAGCTCCTGCACTAGCTGAGGATCATGAGGATGACCCTGAAGAAGATCCGGAGGAGGATCCCACAGAGGACGGCGCCCAGGATTCCGAGCCCGAGGTAACCTCTAGGGTCACGGCTGCACCCGCTGTCAAGCCCGAGCATGAGATCCCGCCCGAGGAGGAGGATGAGGTGGACCGGGGGACAGGAGAAGACCCCGAGGAGGGCTCGGGGGATGAGACGAGTGATCCCAAGTGGACTCCAGTTTCAGCAAGGAAGAACCCTCGATGCAGGAAGATCATCTGAGTGGGATGGCCACGATGTGTTGAGTAGGAGTGTATAGCTGTTACGTTTGTATCTATCCCAAGCACAGGCATTTACCGCACCATCTATGTTGGACTATCTATCCCAAGCATAGGCGATTACGAAACTGCATTTAATTTGGGAATTTATTGCGCAGCTGGGAGATCCGGAATACTAGAAGCAGTTCGATTTGGGAAGAAGGTGGGCCAAATCTCAAATCGAGCAACAAGAGCGATCAATTTCGTCCGGAATCACCGAGAGGCGAAGGATATCGATATCGGAAGCCGCATCGATCCTTCTTTGAAACCGCCAGTTCCGGGTTTTATAAGTGAACCGACGGGAAAGTTGGGTGAAAATGGAGGCGGTTGGGGATTTGTCTTTGCGAGGCGATACCGGTGAGGTGGTGCTATGCGAGTGAAGCGAAGCAGGATTTGCAAGCCCGTAAGAAGAAGAGGCCATGGCATGTTTATTTGCTTTAGAAAAGGTCAGAAGCCATGGGTTTGATAGGGTGATTGTGGAAGGAGACAACATCTCGGTCATCCAGAAGCTGAAAAACAAAATAAGTGTGAATACTTTTGTGGGTTTTTTAATTGAGAACATCTTACAGCTTTCTTCTCTTTTTAGCTTTATTAGTTGGAATCATGTAATGAGGGGGTGTAATTCAGTTGCTCATGCTCTAGCCCATACCCAACCAATCCAACTTCAGGAAAGGATTTGGGAAGTGGGTGGACCAGATTTTGTCTACGATTTGGCCGGACAAGATATGTGTAAGTTTTTGAATTCCTCAATAATATAACCCCTTTCTTTGGTGTCAAAAAAAAAATATGTGATGAAAATTCATGAAATAAATTGATGTCATAAGAAATTACTTGGTGAAATAGAATTACAATTTCGTATTGTTTAGCACCCTATGAGAAGACCGGACCAAGTAGCTACCTCTAGTATGATGTTGAGACAATGGATTGGAAAACCCTTAAGTAGTCTAAATCAACCCTTTGAACCAGGATGTCGGACGTGAACGGATCTCAACCACGGTGATCGAGCGCCCTCAAACCGCGGCTGAACTGCGTCAGCGCCTTCCTCACTTGATATCCGGGCCGAGTACAACAGCACCGGGGAACGACCTAGCCAGCTTGCTGATGATTGAGATGCTTAACAAGCACAAGGATCTACTGAAGAGGGTGGTGGATCGACAAGGAGGAGAAAGGGAAAATGATCCCTCCAATCTCCTCCAAAGGTTCAATAGCTTCAACCCGCCCACCTACACCGGGGTAGCTGACCCCAAGGTCTTTGAAGATTGGGTTAGGGAGATTGAGAAGATTTTCGACACCACACATTGTCCTGAGGAGTTAAGGGTGGACTTTCCTGCTTACCACCTGAAGGAAGAGGCCGATTTGTGGTGGGCCAGTGTGAAGGAAATAAGGACTGAACCGGGTTTCGTCTGGAACCGCTTCAAGGTTGTGCTAAGGGATCGATTTTACCCAATTTCTCTCCAGAAGGCGAAAGAAAAAGAATTCATGAATCTGCGTCAAGGGGAAACTAGCGTGCTCGCCTACTCTGCAAAGTTCACCGAACTATCTCGGTTTGCATCTGCTTTGGTAGCCACTGAACAGCTAAGGATGGACCGTTTCTGGGATGGACTGAACTGCAAGATTCAGGATCGCATGTCATCGCGAGAGTTCACGTCTTACCAGAACATGCTGAACGTTGCCCTCACTGTAGAAAGGGTGATGCATGACATGGAACGACAGTTAGGAATACAGGGGCAAAAGAGGAAAGAGCCACCCCATTTTAACCCACCTCAACTTTATCAGGAAAAGAGGTTCCGCCCCAACAACTAGCAAAACAACCGACCTTCGGGACGTGGACCAACTCATGTGCCTATTTGTGGGATTTATGGTCGATCTGGCCATCTTGCTAGAAATTGTAGATCAGGAGCTGCAAAGGGAGGATACTTTAAATGTGGGAGTCTCCAGCATCACATCAGGCAATGCCCATTACAGAACTCAGGGGGTAATAATGGTGGGAACAATGGAAACATCGGGAATTGGAGAGCCCCGCAGACAACATACCAAAACCAGGGAGGCTATAATGGGAACCAGAGGCCACAACAGCAAAACCAAGGTGGATCTGGTGGAAATCAGAATAACCGAGGGAGGCCAGCAAACCCAACTCGCCCGGAACAACAACCGCCACGCAACGCAGGAGGACGAGTATACGTAATGAGGAAAGAAGAGGCTGAGAATGAAGCAGACGTTGTGACGGGTACCTTCTCTCTCCACCTCTACAATGTCTCTGTTTTATTTGATTCTGGTGCTAGTCATTCTTCTGTTGGACGAGCTATAGTAGAGAAGGCTAAGATAAAACCCTCGGAGAATAGTAAGCCTATGTCGGTAGCCCTACCTACCGGGGATACCATTAGTTGTGGAGAGTTATATGGTGGATGTCCTATAGTGATAGCAGGACAGGAGTTTGAGGCCGACCTTTATATGTTTGACCTAATGGAGTTCGACGTTATTTTGGGGATGGACTGGTTAGCAAAATATAGAGCCCAGATAGATTGTTATAAGCAAAAGGTGACCTTAATGGGACCGAACGGAAAGAAGGTAGTGCATTGGAGTGATAGGCATCTTCAAAGTGTGCGGATCGTCTCTACCCTCAAGGCTCAGAAGTTGTTGGGCCAAGGTTGTGAAGGGTTTCTATGCAACATAATCGACACTAAGGCGGAGGAGCTTACGATTGAGAATATCCCGGTAGTGCGGGAGTACTCTGATGTATTTCCGGAGGAGATCCCGGGAATGCCTCCAACCAGAGAGGTAGATTTCTGCATCGATTTGGAGCCCGGGGCCGCACCTGTTTCAAAAGCCCCATACCGCATGGCGCCCACAGAGCTTAAGGAGTTGAAGACTCAGCTGGACGAGCTGCTAGAAAAGGGATATATATGACCCAACACGTCACCATGGGGAGCACCTGTACCGTTCGTGAAGAAGAAGGATGGTAGCATGAGGTTGTGCATCGATTACCGGGAGTTGAACAAGATTACCGTCAAGAATCGTTACCCTTTACCTCGTATTGATGATCTTTTCGACCAGCTGCGAGGAGCAACAACGTTTTCTAAGATAGACCTGAGGTCAGGTTATCACCAGTTAAGAATTCGCGAAGAAGATATCTCTAAAACCGCATTCCGAACTCGGTATGGCCATTATGAGTTCGTGGTAATGCCTTTTGGGCTTACAAATGCCCCAGCCGCCTTCATGGATTTGATGAACAGAGTGTTCAAGCCGTTCCTGGATAAGTTTGTAGTGGTGTTCATCGACGACATATTGGTATATTCAGGAACACGAGAGGAGCATGCGAATCATCTTAGAGAAGTATTGACGACTCTACGGAGCAACAAACTTTATGCGAAGCTTAAGAAGTGTGAGTTTTGGTTGGAACAAGTAGCTTTCTTAGGACATGTGGTGTCCAAGGAAGGAGTGGCAGTAGACCCCCAAAAGGTGGAGGCCATCACCAAGTGGCCGACATCGAAGAATGCCACGGAGGTTAGGAGTTTTCTAGGCTTGGCAGGGTATTATAGGAAGTTCGTGCAAGATTTCTTGAAAATCGCCACCCCGTTGACCAATTTGACTCGGAAGTCAATAAAGTTCACATGGTCGGAAAAATGTGAGCAAGCATTCCAGGAGTTGAAGAAGAGGCTTACCTCGGCCCCTATTCTTGCTTTACCTCAAGGGAACGAAGGTTTTGTCATCTACAGTGACGCATCACATGGTGGATTGGGTTGTGTGCTCATGCAGGATGGGAAGGTAATTGCATATGCATCCAGGCAACTGAAGACGCATGAGAAGAATTACCCCACTCATGATCTAGAGTTGGCAGCAGTGGTTTTCGCGCTTAAGATTTGGAGGCATTATCTTTATGGAGTGCACTGTGAGATATTCACAGACCATCAGAGTTTGAAGTACCTTTTCACATAGAAGGAACTGAACCTCAGGCAGACAAGATGGTTAGAGTTTCTGAAGGATTACGATGTGAATTTCCAATATCATCCCGGGAAGGCAAATGTAGTGGTTGATGCCCTGAGTAGAAGACCGTATCCTGCTATAAACCACTTGATGATGATGCCGCACGAGTTGTGCGAGGAGTTTAGGAGGTTGGAGATTAACGTGGTGACACCTGGAAGGAAAGCTGTATTGAATGCCATGGAGTTACAACCTACCCTCATGGAAGAGATCAAGAGGACTCAAGAGCTGGATTTGCAGCTTGTCAAGATACAGGAGGAGGTTTTGCAAGGGAAGGCCCCTGGTTTCGTGATTCACGAAGATGATACATTACGGCTCCATAACCGCGTCTGTGTACCTAACATGGAGGAGTTAAAGAGGAAGATTTTAGAAGAAGGGCACAATACACCATATTCTGTACACCCAGGAGGAAATAAGCTTTACAAGGATCTGAAGCAGATGTTCTGGTGGAGTAATATGAAACAAGAAGTGGCGGACTTTGTGGCGAAATGCCTCGCGCGTGAGTCAAGGCAGAGCATCAACGACCAGCCGGACTTCTGCAACCGTTAGACGTCCCTGAGTGGAAATGGGATTCGATATCAATGGATTTTGTGATAGGTCTACGAAGGACCAGGTGGAAACACAATGCAATATGGGTGATTGTAGATCGTTTGACCAAGTCAGCTCATTTCCTAGCCATCGCCAACAACTGGTCCCTAGATCAGCTAGCTCAAGCCTATGTAAGGGAGATTGTAAGGTTACATGGAGTACCCGGTTCTATAGTCTCAGACAGAGACACCAGATTCCAGTCTGGTTTTTGGAAAAAGTTACAAGAGGCGTTTGGTACAAAGCTCAAGTTCAGTACCGCATTTCGCCCAGCTACAGATGGGCAGACAGAGAGGACCATCCAAACCCCTCGAAGATATGCTGCGAGCATGCGCATTAGATTTCAAAGATTCGTGGGATAACGAGTTGACTCTCATTGAGTTCTCCTACAACAACAGTTACCATGCTAGTATAGGGATGTCACCCTTCGAAGCTTTGTATGGAAGGAGATGTAGAACTCCCCTATGTTGGCAGGACATCGATGAAGCTCTAACGATCGGACCGGACCTAATACAGGCCACTACTCAGAAGGTTCGGATCATTCAAGACAAGATGAAGGCAGCACAAAGTCGACAAAAGAGTTATGCTGACAGAAGGAGAAGACCTTTAGAGTTCGAAGTAGGAGAATACGTGTTTTTGCGGGTTTCACCCACGAAGGGAGTTATGAGATTCGGCCAGTCGGGGAAGTTGACACCAAGGTTTATCGGGCCATATCCAATCTTGGAACGCATCGGAGAAGTCGCCTACAAGTTACAGTTGCCAGGAGAACTTCCAAGAGTGCACAGCGTTTTCCACGTATCACAACTCAGGAAATACGTTCTGGACCCGACTCATGTGATTGATCCCAAACCGCTTCAACTGCAAGAAGATCTGAGCTATGAAGAGCAACCGCTAGAGATACTAGGCCGTAGGGAAAAACAGCTTAGGAGGAAAGTAGTTCCCTTGGTAAAAGTACGGTGGGCAAATCATACCACGACGGAAGGAACCTGGGATACAGAAGACGAAATGAGGAAGAAGTACCCTCACTTGTTCCAAGCCTAAGGCGCGTCAAGTTTCGGGGACGAAACTTCTTTTAAGAAGGTAATGATGTAAAACCTCGAGTTTTAGGAGGAATGGAACCGTTAGTTTCCTTACCGGACCGTTAGGGTTAAGTTTAAGTTTCGAGGACGAAACTTCTTTTAAGAAGGTAATGATGTAAAACCCCGAAAAATCCAAAGATGTTGACCGTGACGTCGTTAGTAAAGTAGGTTTGACTTCGTTATTTACTGTTGTTCGTGATGTGTTTATTTATGCTAACGCTTGAGCTCGTAGGACCGTTGAGGGGCTAACAAGGGTAGATTAGTATTTTTTTTTCGTGAGTTAATATCTTTGTGATATTATAAATATTATTATGTGATTAATTACGTGAATATTATTTGCTATGTGATTATATGATTATTAGTAATATTATTATTATTACTATTATTATTATTATTAGTTTGTTTTGGAAAAATCAGATTTTAGTGTTGGATTGGGTTAGGAGTAAAAATAGACTAATTGGGCCTTAATTATATATTAGTATAAAAGATAAGTTTTTCCCTCCCAAACCCTAATCTCTCTCCAACCCTAACCCTACACCCCTCTCCCTCTCTCTCTCTCCCTCTGCAACCGACGCCCACCACCGCCACCACCGCAACCACCGCCACACCGCCGCTAAAACCCCGCAACCTCTCTCTTTCTCTTTCTCTTCTCTTCTCTCTCTCGTCCGACTCTCCTCTCTCTACGAAACCGCTACCACCACCGACGACCTGGTCGTCGGCGTCGACGTCAGACGCCGCCGCTGTCTCCGTCGCACACCCAGCCGACCTCATCGCCGACCACCAGGCGCCAGTTGGGGTTGGGTTCGTGCTGCTGCTACTGTTCGATTGAAGCAGCCTGACATCACCGCCGAACGTCGACACCAACGTCATCTCTGACCATCCCGACGCACCACCGGCACGCTGCTGCCGCCCAGTCACCGTCGTTGTCGCCGGACCTATGCCGACCGCCGCCCAGACTTGCCCTGCGTGAACTTACGTAAAACCCTAACCCTAATTTTACCCTAACTAACCCCTTTCTTTTCTTTTTCCTTTATTTTCCTTTCTTTTTTTTTAAATCTGTTGTAATTTATTTTTTTTGTATTATTATTATTATCAGATTTTTTTATTATTTTCTGTTTTCTGTTAATCTTGTAAATTGGGGGAAATAGGGTATAAATTGTAATAAGTTGATATTTGTAATTATTGTGTCCTTGTATTGTTTTATTTACATGTAATTTGTTTAATTGTTATATGTAAATTTTTATGTTGTAAATTGCTATTAGGGTTGTAATAGTTAAATTGTTAAGGTTCAATTGGTTAATGTACTTTGTCCTTGTAAATCATGTTAGGGTTAGATAACATTTTTTTATTCACGAAATTGGAAGTTTAATATCTAGGTTAAATTCTTGTTTAACAAATTAAGTTGGTTAATTTAGATTCAATCGTTATTAGTAATTCGTTTCTTGTTAAATCTTGATTCTTGAAAATTAATTAGGTTTCTTGTTAAATATTACATGTTCTTTAAGTCTTCTTGATTCTTGAATTCTTGTTTTAGTTAGTAAATGAATTAGTTGTTGAGATTCTTGATTAGTAACTACATTTACATTGTTCCTTATGTTTATATTTCCTAAGTCCCCCTTGAATCTTGATTAAAGAAACCGCATGTTTAACCACCTTTGTATTACTTCGTGAAATTCTTGTTGTAGTGTTATAATCTTATAACTAATTCATGTTTTAAAATCTTTAAAACCTTGTTTACGTGTTTTATGTTCAAAGAAATTTTATTTCCTTGTACGACTTAAGTTTTATCAAAATTTTATTAAAATGTTTCTTTTTTTTTATAATAAGTTCAATTCTACAAGTTTAATGTTGGACCTTAGTTGGGTTGGACTATACACCTTTGACCCTAAGTTATTATTTTAAGCCCAAATTAGAACCCCAAGACCGATTAGTAAAAGTTAGAACCGAAATAACTAATTTATTAAGAACCGGTAACGGGACAGTTTCGTTAGTGTCTAAAGATCGAGTCACCACGGCTAGTGTAGTTACCTTTTGATCGAACCCTTTGGACTGGAGGTTCCCTTAGATGTTAGGAACCATAGGAATTTTACGGATCGAACGTTTGTTTTGTATAACCCGAGTTATAATCTTTTTACCAGAACCTGTCAGATCTGACCATTTGGGAAGATGGGTGTTTTTAGAGTCCTTCGGGACTGATATGGGCTTGGTCATCAACATAGCAGGTTTAGTAGACATCCCGAGGTTTCCGAAAAGTCCAGAACCAGACCCATAGGATGTCGGGAAGTCGAGTTGTGACCCGTTTTATGTGAACGTTACAATCTGTCCTCTGTTTGCTTTTATTTATGAAAATTGTTGAGTAAATTTTATGTTTGAACTTGTTCCTTGAGTGTGTTAAGTGTAAATCATAAATGATAGGAACCTAAGTGTTCCTAGGGGATGGGTTAGGTAGTTAATAGTTGATACTAACTTCGTTAGAACGCGTTTTGATTAGATAATTATCCTTATTCTAGGCCCGAGTTAGTGCGTGACGATAGTGAGCTCAAGTGTGTTCTCCTTATTGTTGTACTGTGACGTTATTCAGGTAATTGTCTATACTCTAATCCCCACCGGGATGCTCTTTAAATGTGTTTTAATGTTTTCTAATCTGTTTTGATAATTGCATCCCGAAAGGGGACTTTTGTGGAATTATGACCATCTGTTTTGGATAATTGTTTGTAATTGTTGTACCCTGTTTTATGAGTGGAGAAATTGAGATGGTCTTTTATAAGTGGTTTTATTATTGATTTTGATAATCTGGGTTGGGTTTGACTTGAGAGTTGTGAGATGAGTTTGAATAATGAATTAATAATTCAAAGTGGAAACATTAAGCCGGTTGTTGATTTGATGCCTTGACAGGCTAATGTTTTTGCGGGTGATAACCCTGAGACCAGGATTCGATGCCTGTACGGGTTATGTGCCAGGAGATCAGGGTTTCATCCCTGATATAGGATAGATGTTATGAAGCCTTTGGTGGGCGATTGTTTGATGCCTTTGAGAGACTAATGTTTATGCGGGTGATAACCCTGAGACCAGGATTCGATGCATGTATGGGTTATGTGCCAGGAGATCAGGGTTTCATCCCTGATATAGGATAGTTGTTTGATGCCTTTGGTAGGCGATGTTCTTTATGGGATTTGTTATCCCGCCCGCAAATTAAAATATGGATTGGATGGGTTGAGGAAACAGTATGGGATTAAAGATTTGTAAAACGTTTGATTCGATCCCTCTCCCCAAAATGAATTGAAAAGAACTTAAACTGTTTTAAACGTTAGGGGTAGACATTATTGAGATTTCCCCCTCATTTTTGAAATGTTTTTGTTTTCAGGTGAAGATCTAAATGCTGGGGACGGGAATTAGAAATGAGGACGACGAGTCTAGAAGTCCTTGAATCTTTTTATATTGTTTTCGTTATGAAATCTTAAAGTTTTGTTTTGAGTTGTTAGTAGTTACCGTTAGCAGACAGTTGTGTTTTCCTTTCTTGCCTTGTGTTCCTTCGGGGATACGGCAGTGACCCCAAACTAAATTTGAAGTCTTCCGCTAAGTTTGTCTGTTAACATTAGTTTGACTTTGACTTTTCTATTATTGAATTTCCGGGGCGTTACAGGCACATTCACACAAGTTTTTGAATAACAACGCCTCTGCCAGCCAATCGACAGTCGAGGACCTTCCGACACACGAATAGGTACACTTAAACCCTCATCATAAATTAATATTTTGTTTAACTGATTTGTTTATGGGATGGTGGATATCATCATTGGTCTGACCGCAATATTTTGTGTTTTGTTTTTGTAAAAGTGGGCCTATACATGGGCCTCATTAGTGCAGCGAGGGAGGCATCAGTTCCAAGCGAACGATGAGACAGCGACAATTAATCGTGCGTGGTACGATGAGATGGTCGACTTGCACGGGCGTTGGTGCCATCAGATGCATATCGAGGTCCCCGAGCCGGAAGATGATGAGAAGGAGGAGTAGATTGTGTTTTTCAATTTCGTTGTTTTTATTGTACCCTAAACTAAGTGTTAATTTGTGTTGAACTAATTAACTGATTTTGCATTGTGTTAATGTGTGTTAATTTGTGTTATGTTTGCCGATAATGTTCCAATTAACTGCATCAGTTTCAATTTAATTATAATTACCAATTCATATATACACAAGGGTACAACTACAACCATCATTGGCGTTGAGCGGCCCTAATAGCCTGCCATCTATCAATACGAGCCTGGAAAGGCTCATCCCAACCTTGAACAGTTGTGTCTCTAGCTGCTCGCCATCCAATATGAATCGGCGGTAGAGGGCGGTCATCCCGTAAATGGATAAGCATGAAGTGGTTGTTCACCCGCACAATTCCCTGAACTTTCGCAGGTGTCGTACGTCTAGGCCCTCCTCTTATGGGTAATATTGATATGCATAGTTCAGCTGTCTGCGATCGTGGACCAGGAGGTGTTGACAAGAAGATCCACATCATATTCGTCACTGTCGCAGCTGGAAATAAGTCATTTGGAGCCGACATCCAATGTTAAATGCGTGACGGCCGTAGCCAGTAGCCGTGAATCCTTGTGTAGGTCTCAAGGAACATCTCCCTGCTGTTAGAAAACGCAGTAACATATGCATTTTCACTCGCCTGCAACTCAGTGCCTATTGAGAACCTAGCAATTGACCACTTTTGCTCATCCCCGTAACCTGCCTCGGCTACGCATCTGAACCCACAGTTGCCATCAGATTCCACATCCGTCCATCCAACGACGTATGGCATAATGAAATGTGGCAAAGCGTCCTCGAACGAGAACGGATCTTGACGCATCCGGTTGATACCTGCGAATCATATTATCTTAAGTTATAAACAACAATATATAGTCATTATGAAAACCAAACAAGTGCTATAAAGATTAAGATATGCAAACCTGTTGACCCCATCCCAACTGATGAAGAACTGGTTCCCTTTTTCCTTGACGAGTTCGTCGTAGTCTTGCTACCCCGTCCCGATGATCGTCCGTACTCAAACACACTGGGGTTGCGTCACGTTGATTTTGAAGTCTTTGGTCTGCCGGGGCGTGGGGGGCTTGTCTGCGGATCATGAATATACTCACTGTCAGGATTCAACTTTCCATTGAGGACACTGTTTACGTGTCGTACAATTGCTGGGTCACTCTCCCGAACAGTTGCTTGATTCCTCAAATTGTTCTAAGTCTGTACCTGATGGAACATCATTTGAGCATGCAGTTTCACCATCGCCAATCACTGTCAGTTGTCTCCAAAACATATTTATCCGTGTCAGCGGAATTGGCTCTCCAGATGCATAAACTTCCATCATAGATCACGCGCACGGGAGGATGTGGGTTCTCGACACCAGGTGATCGCATAAGTAGCATTCATTTTCATACCTCATCGCCAGCATCTTATTGAGCTCATACGACAAAAGGTCCAATGCGTGATGAGATACTCTTCCGTGCAAATTCTTAAAGAAATGAGATGGACCTAATTGTATGTGCGTGCTCCTTGACTGTTCAAGCTCCCTCTTAATCTCCGTATGTTGATTCTCCAAGTGATGGTGAATCTTCGCAAACACACGATCGAAGGTGCCTCTGGAACTGCCGATATAATACTTTAGTGATGAATGTTGGCTCTCAACTCTTGAAGTGGTTGTGTTCCCCATGTGAGGTACATTATCGGTCCAAGCACAAACAAATTTTTCTTTATGACTCAGCCACGTCCCCGTAAGATAATCAACTATCGGTTTGTTTTGCCCGATCCACGTGTTAACAACCTCTTTCCACTTGACCTTGAAATCTCCAACAGTCTTCGCATGTACAATGTCGTTCCAGAAATGATGTCTGAAATGAAGCCCGAGTCCGAGCTTAGGGCCCCCAGTAAGTTTGTTTACTTTATTCTCTACATCATTCGCAATATGCCACACGCATAAAAGTTGGTGCACATTTGGGTAAACCCTGGCAACAGCCCCAACAAAGCATCCTGCTTGTCCGTCACAAACACGGATGGAATTACATCGGGACCCAACAATTCATGCACCCTCCACATTAGCCACTCATATGATTCCATCTTCGTCCGCGTGAGCAGGTAAGCAATCTGGAAGTTGCGGTTTGTCGGTGTCATGCCTACGAGCTCACATAAAGGCCACTTTGCCTTGTTTGTCTTGTACGTTGTGTCAATGAGAATGACATTTGGGTACGTACGTAGCAACTTCAACGAGTAAGGATGACATAAAAACATCTGACGAAGCTCGCCATCGTCATCATAATCGACAAATGAGACGTACCCGCCAAGTTTCGCCATGCACAGACATTGTCCCGCAGCCGTCCTACCATCCAATTCCTCAGTGCGCATCTTTGCCCGCTCGTTGTATACTTGCTTCACGTTTATCGTAGAGGCGGGGAACCTAATCTTCAACGACGTTTGTATCGTCGCCGGTGTGCACACCGTGTTGGTCATATCCCGGACATGTTCTTTCATTTCAGAGGTTAATGGATGTCCGTGACGGTGCCCTTCCTCGTACACGATGAAGGCATGATTGTGCTTCCCCCGGTCACCGTCGCACACACGAACTCGCCATTCCGTTTTGTTGCGAGTCCACGCAACGATGGCGAATTTACATTGGCACGCCTTCGTTGACGTACTCTGACAAGTCGCATCATCGAGATCGTTCAGTTTCCCACGATATTTACCGTACCTCCAACACTTCAAATAACACCTTAACGGACTATCCGCATCTTTTCTCTTGTACGAAGCCCGTACAAACCTAAAACCTATACCCATAGCAACTCCATTAGCCCATTCTTGCAATGCGTCAATACTCTCAAAAACATTTTGCGTTACAAAATGAGTGGAATAATCAACGTCGTCCCCGTCAAAGTCCTCCAAAAAAACCTACAAACAATAGAAACAATTATTATTATTATACTAATAATAACTGGGATACTAGAAATTTCTAATACTAATAACAATAGCTTTAACATTAATAATTAACATACAATTCTAATATTAATTAACGTAATAATAATAATAATATCAATAAATAAATAATTGTAACATAATTAACATAATAATAACAATTAACAACATTATTTACCATAATAATAATATTATAAATAAATAAATAATAATTTTAATAACACTTAATAATATTAATAACAACACTTATAAACAACTTATTATAATAATATGTTTTGACAAAATTTTAACGTAATTAACATAACAATTATAATTAACGACATTGATTACCTTAATAATATTAATATAAATAAATAAATAATATTTTTTACATTAAAAATAATATTAACATTTTATAATAAATTTTGAAAAAAATAAAAAAAATATACATTTCCGAAAAAGCGGTTGCGCTTGATTTTACCCAGCGCCGCCAGATCTGGCGCGGCAGCGCCATGCGTGGTACAAAGCGCTGCTCTTTTTCCGGAAATGTATATTTTTTTTTCTTTTTTTCAAAATTGAAAGTTACAAACTAACCTCTTGTTCTTCACTTGAATTATCACCTTCTCTTGACATTTTAGGTTAAATTTCAAAAACAAATCAAAGTTTTAGAGAGATAATATGAGGGGAGAGTGAGAGGAGAGTGAAGAGAGTGAGAAGAGAGTGAGAGGAGAGTGAGGTGAGTGGAAATATATGAGGGGCAAAAACGTCTTTTGGGGGGGCGACAATAGTAAAAAAGGGGGGCGGCGTTAAGCAATACCCTAATTTTATTGGTCAAAATTTTTAAAGTTTGACTGTACAATTTTCAAAGACGACAATTAGTATATAAGAGAAATAATACTAGTACTGCTTAGATCAGTACTAACTATGTGATTTGAACCAAATTGCGGCCTCGTGGGGTTTATGTTAATTCCATGCATATCTTCATTGTCAAAAATATCAATGCTAAAACTAAAGTTGTCATGATGCCATTCTAAAGGTTCAATAATTGCGTACCAATGCTAAATTTGATTTATAATCAATTAATCAATGAACTTTTTAGCCCTAAACTAAACCTAATCAATAAAGTTTTTGACTACAAATGACCTTACCTTTAGACAACAATATGTTCAATATTTTAGACTTTTATAAATATGATGATACTTCTAATTTTTGAGGTATTAAATTTCAGTAGATTGTTGTTATATTTAAACTACTTTAATTTGATGGTAGAATATATAATATGCCGAAATTTGTCTGATTTTATTTGTAGACCATGTGCACTGGTTGTCTTTCAAGCATCCGGAACATGTGCAGTGAGTTTTATTTGACTCCAACGAGGAACGAAAAATTGAGAACGCATTCACAGAACACTGTACAGTTCCACTTGCGCTCTCATTTTTACTTCTTTATTTTTATCTTCTCCAATCAAATTTTGACACATGACCTTCACATAAATTTAAAATAAAAGAAAAACTACTGATTTGTATATTTTAAATAAAGTGGGCTTCACAAATAAATATTTTATTGAGTAAAATCGTTATTTTATACGGTAGAGTTGCGGTAGGTTGCGGTAAATTGCGGTACGGTAACTTGCGGTACCACATAAAAGAACGGTGCCCAAAAATAGCTGGAATGATTTTGTATTGTTATAGGAAGAATGAAACGAAATTCCAAAAAATAAGAATGATGGATGATGTGGAAGGAATATATCTCAGGCCACATGCATTCCAAAAATTAGGATTGTTACTACATTTACTCGCAGTACACACAAGACAACTCTACCGCAACACACTCTACAATCCACATGCAGTAGAATTAAAGTGTTCGAAATTCAATCGTAAATTACAGTCCGACTCCCTAAAACTCAAATCATTTCCATGTTTGAAAATTTGGATTAGTCAATATATGATAATTTATAATCAAAGTTAATATTATTCAAATCTAAGAAACATAACCATTGGGTAAGTTTGCGAAGGATTAGGTAGTGTTGTATGTTACACATTGAAGAACTAGCTAGGAAGGCGCTAGCCAGGTAGTGAAATAGGGATAGCAGCCTAACACATATGACATAAGATAAGAGTCAATATAAGAAAAGATAATGTTTTCATCAAATATAAGAAAGATAAGTCGTTAACGTACATTAAATTTGACTACCTTTTTGGACCAATGTTATAACATAGTATATGAGATTCCTATGTTCAATCATGCATGCATTCACCTTATTAGACATAAGTTCATAAAACAAGTAGATATAAAAATTAAAAAAAAAAGGATTTTGGTCACAAATAATTCGTACTGAGAGACTTGTGATTGGAAATAATTAAAATTGACTTTTCGGGCACGGGCAGTATGTACTTTTCACTATTTTCTCATAGCAATCTAGAATAGGGATGACAATGGGCAGGGTCTAGGGCGGGTCCAGCTGGACCCGGACCCGCCAATTTTTTTTGGACCCAGACACGCCCCGAGACCCGATGGGTCCCAAAAAGTTGGACCCAGGTCCACGGGTCCTTATTGGGTCGAACACTCTTATGTATTTTTTTACTAAATTTATCAATTTTTCGGGTTAATTGTATACGTACGCAATTGTATAATAATGACTATTCTATTAAAATACACAAATTTTCAACACAATAAAAACATCTAATTCGTTGTATAAGGCAATGAGCAAAATTCAACATAAAAACATAACAAAAATCATCCACACATCAACTCTAAAAATGCAACTATACAACTTAAAATGCACAGGAAAAAAAATCACGAAATTCATGATTATCACATTGTACAACTCTAAGAATACAAATACACTAGGGTCTTCATTTAATATATAGATATATATATATATATATATATATATATATATATATATATATATATATATATATAGGGATATTGGATTCTAATAATCCCTACTATCACAAATTATATGGCAATAATCCTTACTATTATTTTGGATTCTGGTGGTAAAAAAAAAAATTGTATTGTAGTGAGACAAAATCGAGTGTATACGCTAAATATCATAGATTTTGTATTGCATTTGATTCAAAATTTTGTATAACACTTTACCACGATTTTTAATGAATTTACAGCATTTCTCCCAATTTTTTTCAATTTTTTTTCAATTTTTTATGATTTTTTCAATTTTATTCCTTTTAAAAAATTATAATAATTGCTCGGAATCTCAAAAAAATAATTTAAAAAATGTTTTAGTAACTACACTTTGTTACCTATCTAGGAGTAGGAACCAAAAAAACAAAAACAATATGGTGTAGGTATGGAAAAAATAAAAAGAATGTGGTGATGGATTTGGTACCACTACAATACAATTTTTTTTTTTGGATCACCAGAATCCAAAATGATAGTAGGGATTATTGTCATACAATTTGTGATAGTAGGGATTATTAGAATCCAATTTCCATATATATATATATATATATATATATATATATATATATATATAGGATAATTGGATTCTAATAATCCATACTTTCACCAATTGGACCATGGTGGACTGTACTTTCACTTTATATTCTGGTGATCCAAAAATAAATAAAACTGGATTGTAGTGGTACCAAATTCACCTCCACATTCTTCTTATTTTTTGCATTCCTACACAATATTGTTTTTGTTTTTTTCGTTCCTGCCCCAAGAAAGTTAATGAATTGTAGTTTCTAAAACATTTTTCAAATTATTTTTTTGAGACTCCGAATAATTATTATGATTTTTTAAAAATAATAAAAGTGAAAAAATCGTAAAAAATAGTAAAAAAATGAAAAATTTTTGGGAGAAACCCTGTAAATTCATTAAAAATCATTGTAAAGTCTTATACTAAGTTTTGAATCAAATGCAACACAAAATCTATGATTCCCTTGAAAATATCCCACTACAATCTAATTTTATTTTTTTTTTTGGACCACCAGAATACAAAGTGAAAGTACGGTCCACCATTGAAAGTACCCTAGAGGGGGGGGTGAATAGGGTTATTGAACTTTTCTGCACAAATCACAACTTGACAAGGACGTTAGGTTCTCGGTCTAAACAGACTGAGAACTTCCTTCACACAGAATAGAATTAGAATGAATAAAGGACAAATAATATATAACTGAATAACCTCCTTTATTGCACTGATCAGAGAGATAACCTAAGGTAAAGGACCTTAGGTATTACAACGGACCAAGCGCCTTACAATGGACGCTTCTTATTGTCTGGAAAGGCCTTCACAGTAAGGCGTTTCAACTGCTTTACAGTAAATGACCTTTGCAGTGATCAGCGGCTGTAATCCCAAAGGTGAATGTCCTTAGGGATTCAGACAAGCCCAGAAAACTTCGAACAGTTTCTGGGTAGCTTACACAGATTCTCAGAATTCTTCACCCACCAAATTCGATTTGGTGTTTACACATATAGAATCCTAATTCCGTCTAGGATTCGATCACGAAAGCCTAACACAACTCTAGATCCGTTAAGAGTTTGATAGCACTCTCAATATGAACACTCGAACACCTCACTCAAACTCAAGAACACACTCTTGGTTGAACTCTCGATTTCTTCCGTGGAATCGATACCTTCTTCAATCAACAGGTTATCTTCTTATAGTCGCAGCATAGAGTCATTGGAGATCCCTTGATACTTTCCTTCTTCGTGCTTTGTTCTTCCTTCCATTTTTGCTCCGATTTGTTTTCCTTTGAGTCTTCCGGATTTCGCGATCAAATCTTCTTCCTAAATCTTTGATTGATTGTTCCTACAAGTCAAGTAATTGCAATCAATTAGTTTGGATAGAAATAAGATGGAAAGTGGATTTGAGATTTCCAGAAGTTGGATATTGATTCACGCGAAACAGTGGATATAAGTTTTCCAGAAAACTTCCCTGTTTCTGCGTGAATGTCCTTATCCATTGGCGTTGTTCCTCCGTGAACGTCCTTATCCATTGGCGCTGTTTCTGCGTGAATGTCCTTATCCATTGGCGCCTTGACGTAAATGTCCTTCAGCCTCTTTCAACTTTCTGGATAAATGAATTTTGACTTTTATTCAAAACAGATCTGATTGCCAGGGCAATGTCCTTGAGGGGTTCTCACAACCATTGTCCAATTGGTGAAAGTAGGGATTATTGGAATCCAATTATATATATATATATATATATATATATATATATATATAATTGGATTCTAATAATCCCTACTTTTGTCAATTGGGCAATAATAATCCCTACTTTCACTTTGTATTCTGGTGGTCCAAAAAAAAAAATTGGATTTGAGTGGGACACCACCAAGTTGAATGGTGGTGACTCGGTGGTTTTCTGACATGGCACATTGAGCATGTGTTTGACTACGTTGACCATCTATGTGGATGCCATATCAGACTAAAAAATAAATATACCCATATTTTTTTTAATTATTTTCCTAGTTGACACCTAGCGCTGGCAAAAATTCGTCCGACCTGAATACTCGAATTTGTCCGACCCGAATTAAACCGGGTTTGGTCATCAATTTTTTGTCTGAATTTTAAATTCGGATAATTCTGTCATGTCCGATTCAAAAATCGGGTCGAGTTCGGGTTAGAGGGGAAAAATTTGGGCGTCCGAATTTTGTGTCAAATTCGGGTTCGGACGCATTCGGACAAAATATTGGAATTATGTATATATTTAGTGTAAATTCGGGTTTGGTTGTATTTGGACAAATTCGGGTTCGGACAAATTCAGACAATTCGGGTTCGGGTTCGGACACCAAAAAATGTCCGAAGTTGACATTCGGACAGGGTCCGGGTTCGGGGATTTTGTCCGAATGTCCGAATTGCCCGAACCCGGTTTGACTCGAAGATTTTTTGCCACCACTATTGACACCAAACTAGACCTGGCAATCGGAGAAATCGGATCGGATTAGCTCGGATTCGGATTTTTCGTATCGACCGTACTCTGGTTCAGATTTGGATCGGATGGGGTTCGGGATCGGATTGACTCGGATGTGTTTTGTCGGGTTCAGATCGGATTCAGACCGGGTTTAATCGGATCGTAATGTTCGGGTGAGATTCGGGTTCGGATTGACTCAGACGGGTTTTTGTCGGGTTCGGATTGACTCGGATGGGTTGTGTCGTATTCGGATCGGAATATGACCGGTTTTGATCGGATTAGGATCTTCTGGTTATAGTTGGATCGGGTAGGGTTCGGGTTCGGATTCACTCGAATTGGTTTTGTCGAGTTTGGATCGGATTAGGACTGGGTTTGATCGGATCGAGATCTTCGGGTTGTTTTCGGATCAGACCAAATTCGGATCTAAGTTTATAATATTGGGTAAACAATCTAAACATGTCATATACACTGAAGTAATGAAATTAGTCTATAATTTTATGCCAATTACACAGACCTTGTTTGAAAAACTTGTAGTTTAGATATATAGTGGTTGTGGATTGGTGGATGGTTTCGAATACACGTCTACTAAGCTCTAAATTCAGAATTCAAAAATCAAAATATATAATTTATAAGTTAAAGGTAGTCATCACAATTTACAAAAATCCAACTTAAAAGTAAAGTTGAATTATATAACTTATTAATTATAATGGTACCGAACATTTTTTATTCTAATTGGTCGAATTATAATCGGGTCGGCTTAGTTTGGTTCTATTTCGGGTCGAATGTGCGCCGAGCCGGGTGAAACTCCGTTCGGGCAATTTTCAAATTCGGGTTAAATCAAATTTGACTCGGGTCGAATGCAAACTTGAATAAGAAAAAATTTGGTTCGGACAATTTTCGGATTCGGGTTAAATCGGATTTGGCTTGGCTCGGGTCAGATAAAATTTAGTTCGGGCAAATTCAGATTCCGCTTAACTCGGATTTGGCAATGCTCGGGTCGAATTCGGATCGGATCAAATTATTTCGGATGTGGCTCGAGTCAGGTAAAAATCAATTCGGTCATTTTTGGATTCGGGTTAACTCGGGTTTGGCAATGCTCGGGTCGGGTTCGGATCGGATTATTTCGGATCTCTTTCTTATTCGGTAAAACTCGGGTTGAGATTTGGATCGGATTCGGGGTCGGATTATCTCCGGGTTCGGATCAAAACCGGATCATCCATTTCAGTGTCGGATCGGATTCGGATTTTTCGGATCGAATTTCGAATCTCGGATCAGCTTTGCCAGGTCTACATCTAACCCCCCCTCTCTCTCTCTCCTTCTTCTGTGGCCTCTCTCTCTCTCTCTTCCTGCCCAACCTCTCTCTCTCTCTCACCTCTGTGCCCCCACTCTCTCAAACTCTCTCTCTCTCTCTTCCTGCCCGACGCAACACCCAACTCTCCTCCTCTCTGTTTCTCTTTCACTACCAAAAAAAAAAAAAAGAGCACAAAAAAAGACTCATCTGGTATTGAACATTTTCATATCCATGTCCATTGAAGAAGTCATCTGCTATTGAACATTTTAGCTTTTCTTCGAGGGGCAGCCTTAAAAATTCCTTTGAAACTTGCAGTAGTTCATCCTATATATATTTATTTATTTCATTCAAAGTTTGCATTTTTTAAAAAATTTGTAATATAATAAAGATTAGTCATACCAAATCACTCAACAAATCACCAAAGCTAGTTTCATCATTAACTCTAAAGTGAAACAATCTAACCATAAAATTTTACCTACTTGGAATGATTGATGAAAACCATCTTTGGGTACATGACTATTGATCTGGATTCTGGAATGAAGATTTTCAAATAATATATAGTTTGGTACCACTTGTGATCAATCCATTCTGCAATCACAATTTACAAGGACATGCAATATCTCAAGCATAAACCTTACATAGTAGAGTTTGCCTGGCAAACAAATCTTTAGTTTACTCATCCAACACACTATATATGAAGCAACCTTCAAAACACAAGCAAATCTTAAACCTACATAATCACATCATTCCTTGATGATAAATCATTTAAACACTTAGACAGCACAAGGCATACTGTTTCGGTTTCCGAGTTCAGATGTATGAGAAGGAAGAAGCACTCAAAAAGTAGCCTGGCTGGATAATTAACCATTACAGGAGTTACCTTTCAGATTGCATTGCTTACAAAAACTGTCCAGAACAAAACCAAGGGGTAAAACATATTTTACCCAAAACTATATTGCCTATGTTAGTGACTATCTTTCTTTACAATCTTCACAGACCCACTAAACATCTTCCACTGGTACCTGGCTCTGGTCGGGGCAGCACAAGCTGAATCACCAAGTACAAACATAAGTTTAGAATAGGTTTAGAAAAATAAGTCCAGAATAAGTTTGAAATTCTAGAATAAGTAGACCTGGCAACCGGGTGAATCGGTTCGTGTTGGCATCGGGTCATCCAAATTCAGTTCAGTTTGGGCACGGGTTCACGTTGGTACGGGTGAGATTATTTCTGGTTGGGTTCTGGTTTAATTTGGATCATTTGGGTGGGGATCTTAATTGGGTCACTTTTCGGGTTGCAGTTTGCCAAGTCGGAGAATAAGCTCGGACATACAAGTTCAATTTAGAATAAGTTCACATTTGAACTTTGGAACTCTTCCTACAATGATTAGGATAGTTCATAATACACTATTGCAACTTTTTTAGTTCATACCAAATGAGCCTGGAGGACAGTAGTATAGTATGGTAACAACAGTAGTAGAAATAAGCAATTTATTAATTTTTATCCAGTCATTAGAAAGAGAGTAATATTAATCCAGAGATCGAGTGTCATTTTTCGCGATTCTGAAGAAGTATCAAGTGTAGTGTCCCAGAAGCGCAAAATGGTTAACAAGCAGAAGAGGAATGTGCAAGCAACTCACCGATGCACAAAAGTGATTTCACAGCAGTGACAGCAGATCATATCATGACTAGAGCCTCTCTCACTACATACTTTACATGGGACATACTGCAACTAAACACGAACAAAAAAATTAGGGAGCTGAAGAACCAGTGATGGTGATGAATTGCAATGCTGTGTATAAGAATAACTATGCATTTTCATACACAATTAACACAAATCCTTTCATTCATGTAGAGAAAGAGTAGAATGGCATAGTTTCTCAGTAGACCTATTGATTTGGAGGCGCAAGATTGAGCTCTGCTAAACTCTCACCCTCAACTTTTGTTGGGAGGTTTCAGTCAAGTAAATTTTTGCCAGGCCATATGAAATTTCTGAGAGACTAACTCTTCATCGAACTACAATTCAGCCCTAACCTTACCAAACTAGGATTAACACTCTAGAATGACTTTTGGTCTCCTGAAAGTACAACTCAATACGGGACAAACTAGAACCACAATCCACCTGAATGCTCTTAAGCAAGTGGATGACAAGTGCTCTACTACATTTCAAAGTTTCAACATGAGCTAACACTGGATAAAAGGATCGAAAAAACCCACATCATCTTAATCTATAATAAAGAAAAACCAGTGCTACAACATACTTTAGTTAAGATACTATGCCAATGCTAAAAGAACTCTACTTTCGAAGCCCACAGAAGAGTTTCAAGCTAGGGGGAACTGGGGATTGGATTTCAAAGGAGAAAGATCCTTGGGGGATACCCAACATATTCACTTGATAACACAAGAAAAGTAGAAACATTTCGGAGCAGTTACCTTTCAATCCAACTTATTGTAACACACCTAAATGAGGAACCAGAAGAAGCAATTAGTACCTGATCGTCAGAAGCTTCAGATTCCTCCATCAGCTGTTCTTGGGTTTCAGAAATATGCGAAGCATTTTTGGCTATTTCTTCAGGGGAAACACACAATGGACAATACCAATCCTGTTCTGGAACTTTATCAAGTGGAGTTTCTAGGCAGTATGCATGATACTCTCCATCACAGATATCACACAAAAGAACTAGAGTATCATCCTTGTCAATGCCACAGATTTTGCAAATCCCAGAGTTCCAAGGAGCCCCCGGAATCTCAATCTCTGCAACTGAATCAAGGAGGATTTTTGCTTCCCTTGAAGTTTCTGCGCTCACAGAGTTAGATTCTGAGTACTCATTCAGTCTTCTGACAACATCAACTACCTGGAAAAATTCCCAAGGAAAAAATGAGTATGACCCTGCTCGACAAAATTAGTGTTTTAGATAGCTGATAGCGGTTTATGTAGCGTATAATGGTTTAAGCAGCGGATAGCGTTTTAAGTAGCGGATAGCGGATGACTGTTCAAATAAGAATTGTGTTCGGTAAATTTAGCAGCTCAATTAACAGATTAATGTGAATTGACATAAAATGGTATCAATAATTTCCAAAGATAAAATTTATAAAGGGTATTTTTTGACCGAAAAACACGAAACGCTACTACAAACGCTAAACGTTAACTTTATTAGCGTTTCACAAAACGCTCCTTAAAACGCTAAACGTTCCTCAAAACGCTAGCTTACAAAACACTAATATTTATGCAATTAGAGTTTTGACTTGATCAAGACGCTAAACGCTACCCCAAACGCTATTGCCGAACACAGCCTATGTTTCACAAGAAATCGGGGAATCGTGAAAACTATAGCAATGTGGCCACAGCTTTCTTGAAGCCATTCAAGGGGTACTGTCTACCGGCAACCCGCATTAGGGTCCTCAAGAAGATGCAACTAATTTTTTGCTCCAATCCAACCCCAAAACCTGACCGGAACGATATGTATTTTCTAATGTCAGATTGTCAGCTCTATGTAATATCCTAGAGCTCTCTCATCACCATCATACCACCCCATAGGAACAATGTAAAGAGACGAAACGGGTGTTACTTACATACCTCCTTTTCATAAGCCAACTCGAAAAGATGGGAGAATATATCAGCTAATTGAACCATATACGGTCCCCCAAGTTGATAAGTGCGCACATTGTTCCATAACTGCAATGGTAAAATTTGTCAAAGAGAAGAATTCAAATTCAACTCCATCCAAAACAGTTAATAGATAGCAACAAAGAATCAGTCTTCTGTACATCATGGAAAAAGGCTGAGATACCCAATTAAACAAGTAACAGAGTAGCATACCTCCTGTACATCATGGAAAAAGGCTTCATGTGACCCCTTGTAGGTCTTAACTGCCAACCTACAATCAATAGCCCTAAAGTCAAAATGATCGAATATTGATGCTGAACTTGAGGAGTCACAGATTCCCCCACTTTTGTCTAGCGAAGAATCCATCAAACGTTTGGGAAAATACTTGCAGAACTGATCAAATAAAGAAGCTATACGACGCAATACAACGCAACATAGCTTCATAGTGATGGCAGACACTGAAAAGCTGTGGTACTCCCTCGTTTCACTCCGAGATTGCTCATTCATATGCTTGCCAATCACATCATTCAGAACAGATAAAACAGCCCTCTGTGTCAAAAGCGGCACACAAATAATAAGTCGTGGAAGTTGATGTCCATGCTCAAGTAGAATGCATTCATGGGAACTGAATGAAAGAGGGAGGGGTACATAATGGCAAGGTGTGATGGGCTGGTGGCATGCTGTGAACAATGTTAAGGAAAAGGCGAGATATGTTCACCATGTTCACATAAAATTTTCTCATGGATGTTGACTGCTGGTAACTAGAGAAATACAGTCTAATTAAACACTCAAATTTTACTCTTGTTTCTTATAAATTAGTTGGCCAAGGATGCAAATAAAGCTACAACTCCTAACATTTACACATGCATGCGATTGGATAGTACGGGTTTAACACTAGTATTATTTAACTGGAATGATAATCTTGGTATTTAAGACGAATCATGAATTCTCATTATCAATTACCACCCCCCGGCAATAGTTTAATGAAAGTTGTGGGTTTCTATTCTCATTCTCAATCCCTCACTTCTTACGATTTCATAAAACTGCGTGCGTTAACGCAAATTACTGCAACCTATCGTAATATACCGCAAATTACCATTACCTTTTTACTATTTCCACCGCAACTTCCCGC
Organism: Portulaca oleracea; assembly: GCA_029582165.1. NCBI lineage: Eukaryota > Viridiplantae > Streptophyta > Magnoliopsida > Caryophyllales > Portulacaceae > Portulaca > Portulaca oleracea. The sequence continues at coordinate 39,832,845 of CM055872.1, read as the reverse complement.
AATATATGCAACTAACCGCAATGCAACGCACAAAAGAACGGTGCCAATTTGTTTATCCTCATTCCCACCTTCCAACTCCCTTATACCAAATGCCCCCAAGAATAGGACCTCCAACTAGTCCTCGCAAAAGTTGACCCCACTGAAACCGGCCGGGACGGACCCGGTTTTTCAAACCTAAAATATAACAAACCTGAAATACGGAGCACACTGAACCCGACCCGACCCCACCTATCGGAATTGACAGGTCTACCTCAAACCCCACCAAATAAAATCTGCTGAATATTCCAGGATTCAGTACAACGATACCTTAGTTGGACCAGCAGCATTTCCCTTGTAAACTGGTTTACTGATCGAATACTTAAGTCTCTTTCTAGCCCAAGCTGGTGGGTTCTTCTCAAGTGCATCATGAACACGCTTTCTGATCCTTGATCCTACGTTCGTCGGCAAATGTCGAACAGCTGGTAATCCCTCCGCCCAATCCGGGAGCTTTTCATCCATTTTCGGTTGATCAGCGCCCATCTGTAAATGAAATCACATAATCAGTTCCTCAAAATCAAGCAAAACTATGAACATGAAAACCCTAAATTCCAAAATCCCGCAATTTTACCGGAAATTTCGCCGATTAATCTTCTGCTTCTACTTCATCTTCATGCAGGGTCTGCCAGGGGATCAGATCATGATGCAGAATCCAGAATTTCATCTTGAAAGGCCATTAATAAGTGAATAACCCCCAAATAAAAACCCTAGTTCTGAGACATTATTGCGATGGTGTGATCGAGGGATTGGTGAATGATCTGCCCAAAATCGCGACTTTTGAGACATTGAACGACATTTCAACTTGAAATTGGGAAATCGAAACGCCGCCTGAAGCTATGAACTGAATTAATCCGTACCATGCATGTAAAGTTTGTCTGACTCACGTCATTCACCTGTTTCAACTACTTCACTGACACTCGCAGCCGTTTTGACGATCTTCCCGGCAAATTTGTTGAGAACCCGAACGTTTTCAGTTTAATAACTCGTTTCTATTGTGAAACCATAATGACAGGTTTTTTTATGCGTTTTGTTTGCGTTTCGATAAGTTGCGTTTTGTTGGGTTGCGGTAGGAATTAATAAAAAGGTGAGTAGAGGTGAATAGTAGATTATGATAAGTTGCGTTCTCTTGTATTTATCATGCGTTAGATTTTATTGATTTTGTGTTGCGTTTGGGTGCGTTAACGCATAAAAGAACAGGGTCTAAATATATCAACACAGTAAAGAGAATAATAGAATGAAAAAATATTTTTTATAACCCACAAGCACCATTTATAATTGTTAGGGTTTTTGGATGCTAATATACTAAACTTTTGGGATATTGAACAATAATGCACTGAACTTTGACCTTGGACAATAATGCACTGTACTTTAGGCGGTGTTGGACAATAATGCACTCATAGCAATTCCGGCGGTGGCTGAATTGGTGACAATCCTACGTGGACCGCCTGCCACGTAGGATTACCACCAAGTTAGCCACCGTCAAAATATTTCCGAGTGTACTATTGTCCAACACCTCCTAAAGTACAGTGTATTATTGTCTAATGTCAAAGTTCAGTGTATTATTGTCCAATACCCTAAAAGTTCAGTATATTAGCATCCAAAAATCCTAATTGTTATATAGCAAGAGTTCTACATAGTATAAAATTCATATGGAAACAAAATCCTCTCGTATTATGTCATTCTAATATATATAAAAATACATAAAAGATAACTGATTGATATATGGAGATTCACATATATATTATTTCATAACAGTTTACATATTATTTGTCCTCTTTGAAAATTATATAGTTAAATTTATAAAATTTTAACTATAGATTTTTCAATATGTATAATGATTTGTTAAATAAAATTATTACTGTTAGATTCGTAACGAAAAATCCCCAACACTGAAATTACAATCTAACAAATTTTAGAAAATGAATAACTTTTTATATAATGTTTTATTAACAATTACAATCTAACAAATTTTAACTATTTGATTTTAAAATCCCCAACTTTGGGTCTTGTTTATCATAATATCCCAAACTTTATTTTTGATATGAATATCCCAAACTTTGGGAGTTGGTATTTATTAGTATCCCAACACTGAGTTAACATTAATTAAATTCGAGTTTTTCTACAATATAGTGGTTGTTTTTTTGGTTAGGACACACTTCCATTCTACAAGTCGTCTCAAACAATATTGTTACATCACAGAAAATCCTGAGTTTAATTGATATTAATTTGGGTTACTACCAAATACGACCTCTCAAAGTTTGGGATATTAATATTAAATCTGAAGTTCGGGATATTCTGATAAACAACTCCCAAAGTTGGGGATTTTAAAACTTAATAATCCCTATTATAAAAGTATAAGATTGTAATTGTTAATAAAACATTATATAAAAAGTTATCAATCAGAAAATGAAATTGGAGACGGTGATAATCAACAAAAGCACAAATAATATGGAACGTATATGGAGTAAAAAACATCCCTCCAAATTTAGAGACATGTAGGTTGTGTTCTGGTTCGCGGTAACGGTTAGCGTCTTGACCAAATTAGAATTTTAATTGCATAAATATAACGTTGAGTAAGGTTGCTTTTTTTATTAACGTTTAGCGTTTCAATTTCAAGCAGCGTTTGTGACATATTAATAAACTTAACGTTAGCATTTAGCGTAACGTTTCATGTTTTTGGGTGAAAAGAGCCTTTTGAAAATTTTTTTTTTGAAATTATCTATATATATGCATTAATATGTTAATTCAACCGCTAAATTTACAAAAAATAATTTTCATTTAAATAGTCAGTCGTTATCCGCTACTTGAACAACTATTTACCTCCGAAATCGTTGTCCGCTACAAGAACTATTATCCACCATCTAAAACGGTAATTTCGGCGAATAGGACCGTAGTTATGATACAGAGGACATGTAATTTTAACTTGATTAACACACTTATAAATCATGTGGTGAATCAGTGATATAATGGGGGATTGTGACCTGATATAGTGGGGGATCTGAGTTTAATTAGTGTTTATTTCATTTGTTTCATATTTGAGTTAATCTTTATAGGGAATGTATAATTATAATTTAGGGGATATATAATTAATTATAATATGGTGGACATGCACATAATTTGAGATACGTCCATATTGAATTCGGAAAAGTTTTGATTTCACTGAAACAAAGAAGACTACAAATGTGGTGATGGTGTTTTAGTGCCTAGTGGCAAAGGTGGTACAGGGGAGAGTGAGTGGCGGCGGCGACACGGCTAGTGGTTGTGATGGTGGCAAATAGGGCTGGCAATGAGCCGAGCTGAGCCCGAGCTTGGCATGCTCGAGGCTTGGCTCGTGAACTACATTGCAAGCTTGACTCGGCTCGCGAGCTTGGCGAGCCTGAAAAATTAGGCTCGCGTCATGGCTCGTCAAGGCTCGCGAGCCCTCACGAGCTTTCATGAGTCAATACTTGTTCATTGTTATTCATTTTGTTGACCTACAGAGTGATAGTAAAAAAGCACTTATAACAAAGTCAAATAACGATATAAGATTGAAAATTAATTAATTCAAAATAACAATTATAGGATATAAAAAAAAGTAATCTTTTAGCGATAATGAAAATAATTTATGATTGTGGATTTATAACACATAAAAAAAATATACCAAAACACAAGTTTCAATAAATGTGAATAAGGTAATTTTATTTTGGAAATTGTGTTATCAAACACAACATATTTCGTCAAATTTTTCAATTTCACGAGCCTTACGAGCTTCACGAGCCGAGCTTCCTTGGGCTCGGCTTGGCTTGTTTATGTGACAAGCCCGAGCCCGAGCTGCCTCGAACTTATTACTAGCCGAGCTTATTGAGCTTCCCGCCGAGCTGGCTCGCGAAGGCTCACGAGCCGACTTGGCTCATTGCCAGCCCTAGTGGCAAAGATGGCCGCAGTGATGGTGGAGTTAGTTCAATGGGTGGAGATGCATAAAGAGAATGGATTTTGGAGGACATGGGGTGGTTTATTCTCCGTCCTTAGATTGCGTTTTAACGTCCTAGATTTATCTTACTTACATGCTTATTTTAACTCATGTCTATTGGATTCAATCCCACTATAAAACACTTCAATTCACCATTTTCTTGATATCATATAAATAGCCCACATAGATTCACGTGTTTCATATCTTCCCTTTTGAATCAATACAATTGGCGTTAAAGAGAACTTTGCTAGCTAAATAAAATATTACTTATCTCAATTTTATAGGCGATCTCATCATATACTCCTTAAGAAGATTAATAAACAACAACATTCATTGCCATAAATCAATTGAGATTTTCATTTATACACCAATCATACAAATCATGATTGATTAATAATTTTATAATTAAATTTAATACACTTGAAAAGCCTTGTACTATACAACAATTACAAGTTATCTTTCCTATGTAATAGCCTTTTGATCTTGAACTCCATCATTAAACATTTCCCCTTGATCTTGAAGGTATGATCATTAATCATCTTGGGAAGACAAGTCTTAAGATTGTTGGAAAGAAACGAGTGGGGACACACACATACACATGACTGTGCACGAACTTGGATGATAATTTTCTTTGAGTGACTAAGAGTCTAGGGTCAACACTCGCTTTCTTTGAGTCTTATGTAATAGATCATGAAAAAGACTCAAGATAAAACTGAGCATGCTTATGAATAAGATAACAAAATCTATCATAACTTTAGCATACTTAGAATGTGTTCTACCTCTCTAGAAACATGAGGAAGAGGAAGGACAAGTAAGTAGTTTAGTATTTATATCGGTGGAAAATAAGAGATAAAAATCAAATCATTCGCATTCAAATAGCATAATCCAAGGGCATTGTCTAAGAAGTCAAAGGCATGATTCAATGATTCAATATTGATTGAAAGTCCAATCAATACTCTTATTCAAACTAAATAATCATGTGGTAGTTGTTGAGACTTAAAATCCAAAAAATGAATCAATGCATCTAGTAGAGCAACATGAACCATGTCCATATTGTTAGAGTATAAACCCTTCATTGAGTCATCAACTACTAGCTTAAGTTTTTGGTTGAGATGATTCACATGGTATCAGATCAGACCGAGCAAGAGGAATCAAGTTCGAATCTCATCACCATTTTATTCTTTTGTACAAGGTGAAGTGGGTCTTTGTAGCATCCACATTCAAGCCCAAAGGGAATTTACGTGAGGGGACGTGTTAGTGTATAAAATCATAATTGGATCTTCAACTATTACCTTAAGCTTTGGCTGAGATGGTTCCGCACATACAATACGCCCTGTGTTGCACCTCAACATGGCCCGTGTTGAGGGCACTGAATCATATCTGGTTCATATTCGAGCTCCCATGACCGGGCTTGTGTATAATGGAATGATGGGTAAACCCCCGACCCGACATCACCGTGCTAAATCCGTTCAGCCGCTTGTTTTTAAGAATCGTTACACCTTCACAAAAGGCGGGGTAATGAGCATCACACTAACGTGGCCTCAGCGAGCTGTCCATTGTTGGAGTATGGAGAGACCCAGGACTTGTCAACATCCCCGGAGGACTTGTCAACAGCAACAGATGACCATCAAAGGTCCAACGTCCATCCATGAGCACAATATTCTGATCTATTCTCGAGAAGATTTGGAAGAGTTGGAAGAGGAATAGGTTCCTGTCCAATTCTTAGATTGTTATCCCATTTGCAGGCCTCCATATATTCTTCATTGTAGCCTTCATCGCCCTCATATTAAAGGAGTGTTTTGTGTACAGTTTGTCAATCAAACTCAGCGCAATTTGTTGTGCCTTCTCCACATCATTTATCTCATCATAGTCTACCGCAATTTCCTCTTCTTCTGTCAGTTTATTTTTACGGGCCCTATTTTTATTTTTAAATAATAGTAAAATCTATCACATAAAAATGACTGGAGCTAACAAAATGAAGAATTTGTTAACAGTACAAATATAGTGAATTAATCATTAATTTTTCTACAAAAACTATATTTATTTATTTTGGTAAAACTAAAGTGAAAAGGTAACAAACAATTTTAGTTCCATTTAATGTTAATAAAACATTATATACCATCAAAACATAACTCTTATTTGAATATGAAAACAATATTAATTTTATTTGGTATAATTTTGGTGAAAAATTATTAAAGCCTTAAGAAAATATTATTAAAAATCATTATTGTATAAGATATTATGCAATTTTGGCGAGAATGTATATGGGCGTAATTTGTCAATTTAAAAAAATGTTAAATTAAATTAATGTAATGGACAACTCCATTGTCATTTATTGATAATAAATCATTAAATACCTTTAAAACATGACTTTTACCCAAATGAGCGAAAAATATAAATTTCATTTAGCAAAAAAATTATTAAAATCATAATTATATAATATATGCAGTAATTTGGTGAAAATATGGAGCACTATTGTAACTTTAGTTTCAAATAGTTAAAAGTTAGGCTCTGTTCGGCAAAAATATCTTAGTTAGTAGCGGATAACGATTGAAGTAGCGGATAGTGGTTGGGGTAGCATATAGTTGTTGCGGTTTAGCGGATAACTTATAGCTGTTCAAATAGTAGATTATAAAAAAATGTGTTCGGTAAAATTAACTATTGGGGTAGCTGATGAATATAAAATGACCAAAAAGGACATTATTATTATTATTATTATTACTATTATTACTATTATTATTATTATTATTATTATTATTATTATTATCTTCGTCATTTATTATTTTTGCCAATTTTTCCGATGACCTTGTCCATACTTTAACAAGAATTTCAAATGAAAAAATCGACCCTTTATCTTTTCAATTAAAGACGAATCCAACCAGGGCAAGAGCACGAGATTTGTAACTTCAAGGCTGGAGGAGGAAGAACAGGGTGGTGTCCATGTGTAGAAAGAGAAAGAAGCTGATGAATTTGGAGGAAGACGAACAGGGTGGTGTCTAATCCACTGAAAATTCAATGTAAGAGCAAGTAAAGGGGCCAATTCCACTGCAGTATAGAAGCATTCTCTCCATACACTCAACAATTCAGTAGACCATCAATGTATCTGATGATTATGCGAACTCCAAAAACTCAGCCTTCTCATATCAATACCCACCAATCAAAATCTCTTAAAACCCCCATAATTCATATGAAACCACAAATCCATAAGACAAGTGAACCCAACAAACTTGAAATATCAAGTACCCAAATAAACTAGTTACTAATATTACGATTAATCCCATACAGAAGATGAAAAGAAAGATGATAAAAATGGTATGGATATGAGAAGAAAAACTTGGCAGAAATAGCAGTGAAGGCACATAAGCCAGTGGCTACAGCCCAACGTGAAGGTAGAAGATGGAGGCGATCTTGGACGAAGGTCGGGGCTCGTCGCCGGGGATTGTCTCCAACAGTGCATCGGAGGTCAGCTGAGAGAAACGGTGGTGCGTCAATGAGGTGATATGGATAGTCGTGGAGGAGAGAGAGAGGAGGTCATGTGAGGTTGACAGGCTTTTATAGTAATGGCATTAATTGTAATTTCTGTAATAATTGGGGGTAGTCTTGGAAATTCATACTCCAAACACTGATTCCCCCTCCCATACGTTAATAAGTGTAACGTTTGAGATTTTTTTTATCAAACGCTCCCCAAAACTCTATCTGCTAATTCTAAACGTTGTTTTATCGAACACAAAAAATATCATAAAATAGCGTTTTGACCAATCAAAACGCTATACGCTAACCTAAACGATGTTGCCGAACATGGCCTTAATCCAAAAAGCTCATCTAAATAGTTTTCTCAAAATGAGTTTTTTGGAGTTAAACACTTAGGTTGTGTTCAGCAGTAGCGTTTGGGGTAGCGTTTAGCGTTTTGTCCAAGTCAAAACTCTAATTGCATAAATATTAGCGTTTGGTAAACTAGCGTTTTGAGGGGCATTTAGCGTTTTGAGGAGCGTTTTGTGAAATGCTAATAAAGTTAACGTTTAGCGTTTGGAATAGCATTTCATATTTTTCGGTCAAAAATACCCTTTGTAAATTTTATCTTTTGGAAATTATTGATACCCTTTTTTGTCAATTCACATTAATCTGCTAATTGAACTGCTAAATTTACCGTACACAATTCTCATTTGAACAGTCATCCGCTATCTGCTACTTAAACTGTTATCCGCTACATAAACCGTTATCCGCTACATAAACCGCTATCCGCTATCTAAAACACTAATTTTGTCGAAAAGGTCTTAAACAGTTAATCCAAAAAAGTTGTTGATCAATTCAAAATAGCTAATTGTGCCCAAAAAAAACTCTTTTTCCCCCAAAAAAAAATGTTCTGTCAAGGACGACCTTAGTCTAATAGACCACTTGAAATATTATTGCAAAACTTGTCTCTAATCGTTTCCAATAGGTTACTTGCAAACAAGAAATTCATGATCTTATTAGATAATTTGTATTTAATCAAAATTAATAACATACCTAGTATAAATACAACTCACAATAAGTACTGAGTTCTCTTTCAAGTTTAAAAAAGGGTTAAAAAAAGAGAGAAATTAGAGGGAGGAGGAAACATAATCAAGCCTAAAATGGCTATTAACAAATCTATTTTATTGATCATATCAATTTTGTGCATGACTCTCATATTTGGTTCAGGTATTATTTCTTTGAATTCCCGCCCTCCAAATTCTTTCTTTAGTACTCACTTCATTCCTCAATATCTGTCATTTTAAGGGACTGTCAAATTCATTGGTAAATTTAATTTATCAAAATTTATCAGTTTTTGTCTAAATTTACCAAAACTTAAATTTTTTTTACCAAAGTTACAAAAATAAAAAAAAATTAATTTTGATATATTAGTGTAAATTTGCCAAAAGTTACCAAAAATTAACAAAAGTTACCAAAAACTACCAAAAGTTATCAAAATTTAACTTTTACTCAACTGCTTTTTACCCATTAATTTTACGCACCCTAATAACTCTTAAAACAATAAAATATATATTTACAACAATTTAAATATACTTAATTTTTTGAGTGATTGAAATAAAATTCAAAATAATTAATTATATGGAAAAACTTCATCTTTAAATATACTCCCTCCGTTCTTTTTTATCTGTCATTTACGGTTTTCAGTGCCAATTTTTAATTGATAATTTCTAATATAAATGTTTTGCAAAAAAATATAATTTTATACTTTTTTTAATAGTATTTTTTATTATCAATATAATAACATCAATTTAGTATGATGAATCATTATACAAATTAAAATATTAACGGTCAACGTTTTTGGCACAATTTCACTGATAGTATTAAATAAGCTTAATCACAATGAATCAAGAAGCTTAAATATAGTGACAAACTCTACCATAGTTGAAAATTTTTTCAACTATGGTAGTTGAAATGTATAATTACCCTTGATTTTACCATTAAAAAATTTAAATTAATATATATTCATCATATGACTTGTTACAATAAGTAAATCTATATGTTAAGTTATAATTTTTTACAAACTTGAATTTTTTTAAGAAAATTCTACCATAATTGACTTTCTTTCAACTATCATAGTTGAAAAGTGAAAATACCATTAATTTTACCATAAAAATTCAAAATCAATGTAGGTTGATCAAAGTAACTTGTTACAATAATTAACCATGTTTAGGAAGATATAAATCTTTTTAAAAAACTATAATTTACTTTTTATAAATGAACGGCACTCCCTCTGTTCCATATTAACTGTCGTCTTTAGAAATTGTGCAGTCAAATTTTAAAATTTTTGACCATAAATATCTCAATATATACAATGAGTTGATATATAAATCAAAGAGTAATATTGAAGATCGTGAAAATCAAAGTTATGACAATTAATATAGAAGGGAGGGAGTATAAAATTTTCAACTACCACAATTGAAAATATTTTCAATGGTAGAATTTTCACATACACTTTCCTTTCTTTCCCAAATACTCGGAGTCATCACATTTCCTTCAAAACTTGCATAGATTCTTTTGAAAACGCAAATGTTGGACAAAGTCCTCCCTGAAGAGATCAAGATCGACATACTCTCCCGTCTACCTCCTAAATCCATCGGCAGATTTCGATGCGTATCGAAGCAATGGCGAAATCTTCTTTCCCATCCCTATTTCATCAATACCCACTTAAATCTTGCCAAAGATCGTGGTCAAAAACAAGGACTCATACTCAAGTCTTGGTTACCTAATGCTTTATACTCTGCCTCCTTGAGCAATGCCCACCAAGTGTTCGACGAAATTACCGTGTCTGCATCAATGCTTCATTTTGCGGGCATCCCTGATTCTTGGACCCTGGTTAGTAGTTGCTGTGATGGGCTTCTCTTAGGTACTGATGGTAGACATTGTTTGTTCGTGGTGAACCCGACTACTAGAGAGATCAGAAGATTGCCCTCTTTACCCTATGATTTCGATCGTAAAGATGCCAAGCATGGATTTGGGTATATCAAGTATGGATTTGGGTATGATTCTGTTAGGGATGATTACAAGGTTGTCGTCCATATTTCTGTTTCTGATGATTGGGATGATGTTCCTGATGCATTTCTTTACGTCTACTCCTTCAGAGAGGGTGATTGGAAGATGGGTAAATGTCCCCATTTTGCAGCGGAATACAAAGCGGGAGTTTTTCATGATGGGCACATCTATTGGATAGGTGTTTTTGATGGATTTTGTAAGGCTGCCATCATAGATTATGATTTGGAGAATGAGGTGGTCAGTTATCTCCCACACCAGTTCAAGTATGGTTGCCTCGCCCAGTGTCAAATTGTCGTGATTAGTGAACTTCTATTGATCACAGACCTCGACAATAACTATTATCTGAGGGAGGAATGTGTTGATCATGAGGAGGAGGAGTCTTGGAGTTGGACTAACTTGGGTGTTGAGGGGTCTGGGATTTGGACTGATTCGACAGTCTTTGACGTCCCTTATTTTGATACTAGTATCGAAGATGGCTCCAAACAGCCTTTGGGTATGTCAGGGCATGACGAGATGGTGTGGAGGATAGCTGCGCGAGTATGCATATATAATTTCAAAGATCAAACTCTGAAGAAGATTGTGGTTCGTGGCGTCGAAGATTATTTCCCAGAAGGTACCTATACAGAGACCCTTGTTTCGCCAAACAACATCGAAACTGGGAGAGGATGAATGAATGAAGGTTTTGTCACTGGATGTGGAAGCTTGGTATACTAGCTAACATGTAATCTTTTACCCTGACTTTTCCTGTTATCAAGTTCGCTGATAATCTCCTTTTGCCTTGTTAAACAAATGTATCTTTTACCCTGAGTTTTCCAATGAATAATTGTACATGATTTTGCCTTGTTAAACAAGTGTATCTTTTACCCTGAGTTTTGGCTGTTGATCTGATGATCATATTGTTACTTGAAATGAAGTTGATGTGTTTGTGTAAACTGTAATGTTGTCTCATTAACACCAGCACGTTGTTTGTATCCAATATGGAATGGATTTTACTTTCCTGATCAGTGAGCCGCTCACCGGTTACGTAAAACTGACAGATTAAATGAAAAATTTGGATGCCATATTTCTCTTATTTCTATCTGAATTCATTTTTGTCCTGGATATTTTGACCAAATTTTTGCATTTACAGATTTTATGTATCCAAAGCCTTGACAGTAGTACATACAACTGTAGTATAATCATTCACACAAGTCAAAAAATAAAATATGAAGGGTTCTTTGGAACCATCTTATGTTTTAGTACAATCATTAGTATTGCCCTGTTCTCACCTTAAAGTAAAATAAAATAAAGTTGATTAAGGTAAGGTAAGTAAAGTAGTCGATATTGGTAAATCAATATCACATCACTTATTTTTTTCATTTTAAAATAAAGTTTGCCATGCTGACTACATATTCCTCTGCAATGCGGAACTTCATCAACGGAATTCTTACTCTCTCTCCCAGTTGTCACCCTCTCTCTTCTGTTTTTTCTTCATTCCACTGAGTTCTGGAACTCTGCAGTGTTCCAGAACTCAGTGGAATGAAGAAAAAACAGGAGAGAGAGGGTGACAATTGGGAGAGAGAGTGTAAGAATTCCATTGATGAAGTTCCGCATTGCATATGCTCTAAGTCACTATACATGGTGCTGTACTGCTGTTCCTTGTATACATACTACTTCTATTTCCTCTTTTTTTGCTCCCATCCCTACATTATTCAAAACAATAATCAACCAAAATAAGTTTTGGCATCGGAACCAAACTAGTTAAATCGAGCAAGAGCTATAGTACAAACCGAAAACCAAATCAAATATGAAGGGTTCAGTTTGGTGCGGCTTTTCGGTTTTGAATCGAATAATGCACAACCCTACATTATAAGTTAGACGTAGAATTTTTATGACTAAAAGAAAAACTATGTAAATGAATTGAAGAACCATAGTAAAAGCTAAAAAGTATAGAAACATTCAGCTAGTACAGTTTCTCCTCAGCTTGAGCTTGAGCTTATTACTGATATTCAAGATGTTGCACAGAGATGCAAGGAGGTAGAAGGGAGGTAGAAAGGGAAGGAGGTTGTGAGTTCTATCGGCTATCATTCAACACTCAATGATGTCTCTTACCATCATCTTGCTCCCAAAAAAAAAATATATACAGAATAACAGCTACAGAAAACATTAATTTTTCTTTTTCTTTTTTTTGGATATTCTAACAGCAGGTTTAACAGGGTTCCTACGGGATGGAATTGATTGTTAATTAAGCCTACCATTTAGAATATATAAAAAAGGTGTTGATCACTTGGAATTTCTCTAAAAAAATTTAGCATAACAATATATTAAGTACAACTAATATGTTAAGATTGCCCTGAGATAACTAGAAACTTTTAGCACGATAACAAAATATTACAGAAAGTACAACATCATCAAAAAGTAGATATTAAAATTAACAAGGGACAAGGTTTTGTCTTCGAAAATCGGCGATTCATTTCCTTCCCAGTGACCCACCAAATGGTTTGTGCTTTTTAGAGCACAAGTAATTAGGCCCTCTTCTTTTAAGCGGTAATTTGTGGTGCGGTATCGCATCACACAGCACTATTCTATATTCTACCGCATTTCACCACACTCCACAACACTTCACTACAATCATTACCAAAATATCTTTTTACTTTTTTCTTAGCTCACTTTCATCATCTACTTTTTACATTCTCTCTCTTCACCTACCCCACTTACCCCGATGCTCACTACAATTCACCACAATCCACCACACTTCACCACACTTTTTCAAACTCCACCGCATCGCACCGTATAAAAGAACGGAGCCTTAGTTAATGAAGTTGTTGCAAGTTTGACAGCTATCGAAATATTCATGTGTTACAAGATTTGACTAAGGTTACTATTTTGAGTAAATGGTATTCCTTGATCTCCAAAGGTTTCGATAAATATTCCCCATGTCCCCGTATCATATCCTTATACTTATATCAAACTATACTTGTTTTATGCACCAGTTGTGACGGACATGGGATATGTATATGTACTTGATTCCAAGCAACATAGGTATGTACACTCTTAATCGAGTAGGTCCCATTATGCCAAGTAAAGTATCACCCTTTGACGCTTACTATTCCATTGCAAAAACAGAAATTCATAAAGGCGTATCTTACAACACAAAACAAAACAAAACCAAAACGATAAAGGAAAAACTTACATCAAGAGAGAGAACAACAAGGATTAGAGATTAGTCCTACGAGGACTAATCAAGACACCATAAAACCCAATCATGTTTGCAAATGAAATAACCATATTATGGACATGTATAACATGCTCCAAATAAAAATCAACCTCCAACAGGCACCAGAGACATACAGATTAAAAAGTATTTTACAAATCGACAGTTCGTCAAACGAAATTAGTAACGAATCATAGTGCAGCAGGGAAATGCGAATTTGCAACTTAGTAGAATCGATAACACATAATATTGGTCCGGAGAAATGCAGAGTAGAAATTGTTATATGATAGGAGTGACGGATGAGTTGTAGGGGTGACTACATCAACAAAATCCTAATTGAAACTACATCAACAAAAGGACGTGGGCAAGGACAGGAAATCGACGTAGGTAACAAGTCAATGACGGAACTAGACTTCGTATTTAGGGGTGTCCACTTTAGGTTGTTTTTCTATTGAGGCATAGTATCGTACTGTCAAATTAGAACTATCCATATTACACCCAACATTGACATTTTTCCACACACTGAAAAAAATACAAACACAAACATATAAGATAACAATTTGAGTTGTCCTAAAAGTTTAATGCATTTTTTTTTTTTTGAATTTGATTCATTTTTAAACAGTACCCATGTTCCATTACGTTCTTCATGAAATAAATATGCGCATTGTTTTTTTTTTTAATTTTTTCATTCAATGGTAACAAACAGTAAATGCATGTGTTGAAGGTAATAATCATGGCTATAAGTAAGTTCAATTATCATTTCTTAATTTTCCTTACTAGACTGGTGTTTTCAATCAATTTGGTTCTCTTGATATCATCTTTATGACCTCTATATATTTATTCAATAATTGTACCATATCTAATCTCATGTCTACAAAACCGTTCACTCCAACCAAAACTCTATCTCCAAAATCATATTCAACTACTATACTTTATCTAACTTTGTGTTGATATGGGTAAATTTTACAGTGAAAATGTATAAGATTGGAATTAATTAAGATTCGTTCGGTCATGGTATCAAAGAGACAAACAAGTGGTTGAATAGTGGTTGGATTGTCCAAAATATTTCCTCCAAGTTTCACAAGGAAATAAATATTAAGTTGCAGCGGCCCAATCGATTATAGATGTAAGCTATTCACACCAGTCTAAGATTTATATTATTAAGTTCTTATGAATATGTTGATCGGGTTTCTTGCTTCAAGTACTGCAGGAAATCAAACGAGTGGCTATTGTTAAATTTTTCAATCACTGTGAGCACTTATCTCATTTAAGATTTTAGTATTTACTTTAAGCATCCAAATTAATTCATCCTTCTCTTAGTTTTTGCAATTGTAATTGTTAGATATTAATTACATGTTGTTTTCGGTATTTGACTTGGTCTTTGTCAGTTATTGTCAATTTTAGTCTTAGCTATTTTTAGAGATTAGTGGAGTAGTGTGCTGTTGTTTTTAGGAGTCAATAGTGTAGTGCTTTTAGTGGAGATGATGGGTGTTAGTTTGTTGAGCTATTTTTATTTGCCTATAAAAGGGCCTTTCAATCTGAATGGAATGGCATCTGAGTTCATAAACATATTCATTCTTTCTCTTACTTTTTGCCCCTATCCTCTGAGCTGAATATTTCAGTTTTTGCATCAGTGGTATCAGAGCCAGTCAGGTCTTCTTCTTCCCCACAAAAAACAGAGGCAGTAGCCTTTTTCCTCCTAGTTTTCTTTATGGCCTTAGACAACGGTAATTTTGTCCAACTTGCAGTCCCACGTTTCGATGGTCACTATGACCATTGGAGCATGTTAATGGAGAATTTTCTTCGCTCCAAAGAGTATTAGACTTTGATAGAGCCTGGAATTGAAGAGCCAGAAGAAGGGAAAAAGTTGACAGAAGCTCAACAGAAAGAATTAGATGCACTACGCTTGAGAGATTTGAAGGTAAAGAATTACCTATTTCAGGCAATTGATCGACCCATTCTGGAGACAATTCCGTCGAAGCAAACGTCCAAAGATATTTGGGACTCTATGAAGAAGAAATATCAAGGTTCTGAAAGAGTGAAGCGGGCACAGCTTCAAACCTTGAGAAGGGAGTTTGAATCGCTACAAATGAAAGACGTAGAGTCTGTATCAGGCTATTGCGGGAAAGTTATGGAGATAAGCAACAAGATGCGAATCTATGGGGAGAAGATGGATGATGTTGCAATTGTGGAGAAGATACTCCGCTCTTTAACATCTAGATTTGATTTTGTGGTATGTGCAATCGAAGAATCGAAGGACTTGGATAAGTTGTCCCTCGATGAACTGCAAAGTTCTCTCTTAGTTCATGCGCAGAAGATAAAACGGAGCTCCACTGTAGAGGAACAGGCTCTCAAGGCTTCTGTTAATACCCAACGGGTACAGAGGTCGCGGCAGAGGTCACGGTCGAGGTCGTGGAAGAGGAGACTATGAAGGTAGAGGTTCCGGCAGGAATTATCATGGTAGTAATGACCAAAATCAAGGCAGAAACAGAGGTCGAAACTATGACAAATCCACGGTAAAGTGTTTTCGGTGTCAAAAGTTTGGTCATTATGCATCTGAATGTTATAGCAGACTGCCAGTAGACAGACAAAAGGGAGAAACTGCAAAGTTTGCTGAGAGGAAAGAAGAAACAGAGCCAGAAACTCAAACTCTGCTAATGGCTACGACACATGTCGCCGATGAGCCAGAAATGGGAATTTGATATGTCGATACAGGCTGCAGCAATCACATGTGTGGAAGTAAGTCTTTATTTTCTACCTTAAATGAAGTTTTTCGGTCTACTGTGAGTTTTGGTGATTTCTCAACTGTGAAAGTAATGGGCAAAGGTGATATTAAGATCAAAACTCGAAACGGTTTTGTTGAAACAATTTCGAATGTTCTCTATGTTCCCAACTTAAAGACTAATTTGTTGAGTGTGGGTCAATTGGAAGAGAAAGACTATATTATTACTTTGAAGAATGGTGTTTGTGTGATTTATCACCCGGTTAAAGGAGCTATTGCTGTTGTGAAAAGAAGTTCAAACAGGTTGTATCCATTAAAGATTGAAGGCGTTCAATCCTGTTTAATGGTTGAAGAAAGGGATCCACCTTGGTTGTGGCATTACCGTTATGGTCACTTGAGTTTTGGAGGGCTGAAAACTCTTCATCAGAAAAATATGGTATCCGGACTCCCTCAAATCGCTGCTCCGTCCAAGATATGTGAAGAATGTGTTGTTAGCAAACAACATCGTTCTAGCTTTCCCCAAGGAAAATCATGGAGAGCAAAAGGCATTTTGGAGCTAATTCATTCTGATCTTTGTGGGCCAATTGATCCAACTTCTAATGGAGGTAAACGGTATTTTATAACCTTCATTGATGATTTTTCTCGGAAAACTTGGGTGTACTTTTTACAGGAAAAATTAGAAGCTTTTGCATTCTTTAAAAGCTTCAAATCTCGGGTGGAGAAAGAGACAGGAAAATCCATAAAGACCCTCAGAAGTGACCGTGGTGGAGAATATTGTTCGAATGAGTTTGAAAAATTCTGTGCACAGCACGACATTCGGAAAAAAGTTACAGTTGCCTATACACCCCAACAAAATGGTGTTTCAGAGAGAGAATAGAACCATTTTGAATATGGTTAGAAGTTTTCTCGTGAAGGGGAGAATTCCCAAAACATTTTGGCCAGAAGCTGTGAATTGGAGTGTTCACATTCTCAACAGAAGCCCTACATTTGCAGTTCAAAATATGACGCCGGAAGAAGCTTGGAGTGGGAGAAAGCCAAGTGTTGATCATTTCAGAATTTTTGGTTGCGTAGCTTATGCACATGTCCCGGACCAAAAAAGAAAGAAGCTTGATGATAAAGGGGAAAAACGTGTTTTCTTGGGTGTAAGTGACACATCCAAAACTTACAAATTATTTAATCCCTTGACAGGTAAAATAGTGACAAGCAGAGATGTTGTTTTTGATGAAGAAAGTGTGTGGGATTGGCCGGGGCAGCAGTCTAGCCCAGTGATTCTTGACGATGGCGCAGAAAATTCAGTAACAACTGCTGGTTCGAATGCAGAAAATCCAGAAAAGATCTGCGATTCGATTCGAAATTCAAGATCGACATCACCGATTACGCCACGAAAATCCAGAAGCGAAGAGAAATCGAGCCCGCTGCCGTGCGATGGCTGAATCGTCACGAGCTCGAAAAAGGCTTGCTTGGATGCAGGACTACGAAGTAACTTGAGTTCAAGAGCATGAAGATGTGACCTATTTTGCCTTGTTTGCAGATTGTGACCCCACAACATTTGATATTGCAGTGAAAGAAGCCAAATGGAAGAAGGCGATGGATGCTAAGATTGAGTCTATTGAAAAGAATGACACTTGGGAGCTAACTGATCTTCCTAAAGGTCACAAAACAATCGGTGTCAAGTGGGTCTACAAAACAAAGCTAAGAGAGAATGGAGAAGTTGACAAGTACAAGGCAAGACTAGTGGCGAAGGGCTACAAGCAAGAGTATGGAGTTGATTATGCCGAGGTTTTTGCTCCCGTTGCGAGACACGACACCATCAGATTAGTGATTGCAATGGCAGCCCAAAAGTCTTGGCCCATTTTTCAGTTGGATGTTAAATCAGCTTTCTTGCACGGCCACTTGGAAGAAGAGGTATTTATTGATCAACCCCCTGGTTATATTAAACATGGCAATGAGCATAAAGTTTATAAGCTAAAGAAGGCTCTTTATGGGTTGAAACAAGCTCCACGAGCTTGGTACAGTCGTATTGAGGCTTACTTTGTGAAAGAAGGATTTCATAAATGTCCGTACGAGCACACTTTGTTTGTCAAAATTGGACATGGTGGGAAAATGCTCATTGTTTGCCTGTATGTTGATGATCTCTTATTTAGCGGGAATGATTATGCCATGTCTAATAAATTTAAGAAGTCCATGATGGAGGAATTTGAAATGACCGACCTTGGAAAAATGCACTATTTTCTTGGTTTAGAGGTTGTACAATTTGATGGTGGAGTCTTTGTCTCCCAAAAGAAGTATGTAAGGGAAGTTCTAGATAGGTTCAACATGAAGAGTTGCAATTCTGTATCCACACCAGTAGAATTTGGGGTAAAATTGCATAAAGATGATGAAGGTGAGAAGGTGGATAGCACACTATATCAGCAAATTGTTGGCAGTCTGATGTATCTAACTACTACAAGGCCAGACATTATGTATGTTGTTAGTCTCATAAGTAGATATATGGAGAAACCAACCAGAATGCACTTGCTCGCTGCGAAGAGAATACTTCGCTACTTGCATCGGACCAAGAACCTGGGTTTGTTCTATAAGAAGGATGGAAAATCTGATTTGGTAGAATATACAGACAGTGACTACGCAGGAGATCAGGATGATAGAAGGAGCACTTCTGGTTTTGCTTTTATGTTTGGAACAGGGGCTGTCTCATGGGCCTCTAAGAAGCAACCTATTGTCACCCTATCAAGTACAGAAGCTGAATTTGTAGCTGCAACAACCTGTGCCTGTCAAGCCATTTGGTTGAGAAGAATTCTTGAAGAGTTGCAACTCAAGCAAGGGGAAGCTACTGTAGTCTTCTGTGACAATAATTCTACTATCAAGCACTCAAAAAACCCTGTATTTCATGGAAGAAGCAAGCATATAGATGTGAAGAAATTTTTCCTAAGAGATCTTTGCAAAATTGGAATGATCGAGCTGAAGTATTGTAGAAGTGAAGATCAACTTACTGATATTTTCACAAAAGCTGTCAAACTTTTTCCTTTCCAGAGGCTCAGGAGGTTGTTGGGTATTTGCACTTACGAGGATTCAAAGATGGATGTAAACTGAAGCTTGTAAGCTTTCAGTTTAAAGGGGGGATTGTTAGATATTAATTACATGTTGTTTTCGGTATTTGACTTGGTCTTTGTCAGTTATTGTCAATTTTAGTCTTAGCTATGTTTAGAGATTAGTGGAGTAGTGTGCTGCTGTTTTTAGGAGTCAATAGTGTAGTGCTTTTAGTGGAGATGATGGGTGTTAGTTTGTTGAGCTATTTTTATTTGCCTATAAAAGGGCCTTTCAATCTGAATGGAATGGCATCTGAGTTCATAAACATATTCATTCTTTCTCTTACTTTTTTCCCCCATCCTCTGCGCTGAATATTGCAGTTTTTGCATCAGTAATGAACAAGTTTACCATTACACATACAAGATCTTCCATGGCACGACCATTCGAAGTACTTATCACTTAATTCTTTCTTTTCACCATAATACACAACTGATACAACTAGATAAACACCCAATCCAAGCTCTTATATCGATAAATGGTTCATATAATTTAAGATCTCATACACAAAATCAGGGACATAGTGAAACCAATCTATAATCATCGCGAACTAAGTCATATCCAAGTCCATCCATGCTCATACTAACAAAAGGATCGAATCATCAAGCACAAATGGTCAAGGAGGAACTTCCCTAGTCTCTCTATCTAATAATTTAGCCTGAGTTAGTTCTCGTACAAAATAACAGAAAGAGATAAGTGCTTACAGTGATTGAAAAATTTAGGATGAGAGAGAAATAATAGAAAGAGAGATGAGTACTGGCTGGATCTTTATTTATTTTTTTTTTTTTATGAAGGTAAGATACCTAAACTTGGCAGCCCCTTCTTTCAAGGGTTTCACCTAGGTTGTTGTCATACAAAATACTAGAAAGTTCCTCACACGGAACCTGATTTTAACTCATACACGAAATTGAGAGTTAATCGTAACTGAGCGAGCCAATCAGCAACCCGGTTGCCCCGTCTGAAAATGTGATTTAATTGTAACAGAATTACATGACGTAATGAAAGTGCAAATATCATATGCTAAAACTTGAATCTCCCATGTAGAATGGATAAGAGATACCTGAATGACGTCTACATGAACTGTATTGTTTGATATTTCCTTCGGTCTTGGAAGTGTTAGTGATTTAGTGCTATGTTCATTTGCTCTTTGATGAAGATCTTAACTCTTCTTTAAAATTCATTGCTGTATTTTTTCTGATATGGAAAAATTCATTGCTATATGAGTTCCTGTCTCCAACTTTTGTACTCCCTCCGTTCTTTTTTAATTGTCATCTTGGTAATTGTGTCAAAAACTTTGACCGCTAATATCTTAATTTGTACCATGATTTATCATACAAAATTGATGTTGTTATATTCGTTATAAAAAGTACTATTAGAAAAGTATAATATCGTAGATCTTTATAAAAGTATTATGGATGAAATTGTTGATTAAATACGAACTTTAAAAAACGTGAAAGACAATTAAAAAAAAATGGAGGGAGTAATATTTATCCATTAGCTACTTGAAGATATTCTTCTGTCGAACTTTCAAATTCTTAGGAATCATGACTAGCAAAATTTGAAGAAAGAGAACTATGGCTGATTATGAAAAAATTATTGATATCCGTTTACTTCAGCAAAATAAGACTTTTCGACTGTCAAATAAGAAGGTGAGCTAAACAAAAAACTTCATCTCATCTCATACACATGCTTTCAAAGGACTCAGCTTGGTGCAGGACAAGGTCATTAAGTGGATTAAATTTCGAGAATTTAGGGGACATTGTGGAAATCGAGTGAGAAAATACTACCTCCATTTTTTTTTATTTGTTGGTTAGGAAATTGTGTCTAAAACTTTGACCATTAATATCTTAATTTATATAACGATTCATCGTACAAAATTGATGTCATTATAATCGTAATGAAAAATATTATTACAAAAGTATAATATTATATTATTTTATAAAAATTTATATATTAAAAATTATCAATAAAAAATCGATACTAAAAAACTGTAAATGGCATATTAAAAAAAAAAAAAAAAAGAGGGGAGGGAGTAACAAAGAATAGTAAAAGGGGAATAACTCTTGAGAATCCACCAAAAACCACCTAGGAAATCCAGCTAGAGTTTGTGAGACATCCACTCATAATCCACATTATATTTTTTTTTTTTTTGTGCTCTGTCAACTTTTCACAATTTGCAAAAAGAAGTAAAGGGTGATTTAGTGCAGCATAATCCGTAGCATAATCCAAAAGTGCATGTGTCTACTACTAGACTTTTAGCTACCCATAACCTGGACAGTACTTTAATCCTGCCATCTGCTTCTGTGCTGAATTACATATTCTTTGCTGGGCTATTCAAAAAATTCTTAGTTCTATATACATCACTTAAGTTGCCTTTTCTGTGATGAAATATGAATTACATATTCTTTGCATGTGTCTACACTTGTTTAACAAGGCAAAAGGAGATTATCAGCAAAATCACAAGTATACAGCTTCCACATCCAGTGACAAAACCTTCATTCATTCATCCTCTCCCAGTTTCGATGTTGTTTGGCGAAACAAGGGTCTCTGTATAGGTACCTTCTGGGTAATAATCTTTGACGCCACGAACCACAATCTTCTTCAGAGTTTGTTCTTTGAAATTATATATGCCTAATCGTCGTTGTATCCGCCACACCATCTCGTCCTGCCCTGACAAACACAAAGGCTGTTTGCTACCATATTCGATACTAGTATCAAAATAAGGGTCATTGAAGACTGTCGAATCAGTCCAAATCCCAGACCCCTTAACACCCAAGTTAGTCCAACTCCAAGACTCCTCCTCATGATCACCACATTCCTCCCTCAGATAATAGTTATTTTCGAGGTCTGTAATCAGTAGAAGATCGCCAATCATGACAATCTGACACTGGGCGAGGCCACCATACTCGAAGTGGTGTGGGAGATAACTGACCACCTCATTCTCCAAATCATAATCTATGAGGGCAGCCACACAATCACCAATAACACCTATCCAATAGATGTGCCCATCATGAAAAACCCCCGCTTCGTATTCTGCTTGAAAATGGGGACATTTACCCATCTTCCAATCACCATCTCTGAAGGAGTAGACGTAAAGAAATGCATCATGAACATCATCCCAATCATCACTAGCATCAGAAATATGGACGACAACCTTGTAATCATCCTTAACAGAATCATACCCAAATCCATACTTGATATACCCAAATCCATGCTTGGCATCTTTACGATCGAAATCATAGGGCAAAGAGGGCAATCTTCTGATCTCTCTAGTAGTCGGGTTCAACACGAACAAACAATGTCTACCATCAGTGCCTAAGAGAAGCCCATCACAGCAACTACTAACCAGGGTCCAAGAATCAGGGATGCCCGCAAAATGAAGCATTGATGCAGACACGGTAATTTCGTCGAACACTTGGTGGGCAGTGCTCAAGGAGGCAGAGTATAAAGCATTAGGTAACCAAGACTTGAGTATGAGTCCTTGTTTTTGACCACGATCTTTGACAAGATTTAAGTGGGTGTTGATGAAATAGGGATGGGAAAGAAGATTTCGCCATTGCTTCGATACGCATCGAAATCTGCCGATGGATTTAGCAGGTAGACGGGAAAGAATGTCGATCTTGATCTCTTCAGGGAGGACTTTGTCCAACATTTGCGTTTTCAAAAGAATCAATGCAAGTTTTGAAGAAAATGTGATGACTCCGAGTATGTGGGAAAGAAAGAAAGTTTATGCCACTATGATTAAGCTTCTTGATTCAATATGATTAAGCTTATTTAATATGATATGATTAATAATTATTTTGAATTTTATTTCAATCACTCAAAAAATTAAATTTATTTAAATTGTTATAATTATATACTCCCTCCATTATTTTTTATTTGTTATCTACGATTTTCAGTACCAATCTTTAATCAATAATTTCTAATATAAATTTTTTATAAAGTTTATAATATTATACTTTTTTTAATAATACTTTTTTATTACGAATCTAATGACAACAATTTTGTATGACGAATCATTCCACAAATTAAGATATTAACGGTCAAAGTTTTTAATACAATTTCGTAGGCGACAGATAAATAAAAACGGAGGTAGTATTTTGTTGTTTTAAGAGTTACCTGTTCTAAATTATATAAAAATATTTATTTACATCTCTCATAAATATAGAATACATCATATATGCATTTTTTATTATGCTTGATAAAATTATTCTATTATTTATACTAGTCTTAAACCCATATGATGCAAGGGTATATTAAGAAGTAGGAATCTATTATTATAAAAAAGAAAATAATTATAATAAATATAAATATAAACACAAATTATAAAGAAAAAACTATAAGCATAAACATATACTAGAGAAAAGAAAATATAAATGATGTTATTTTATTTATAATAAATATACAAACATGAATATGTAGGTATATATGTTTGATTAACATGCATCGTGTAACCTAACATTTAAATAGAATATTAGCTCTAAATGTTATAACCCTTGCACGTGTTTATATATTAAAGCTTGACAAACATAAGAACGTACAACATTGGTAACATAAAAACATAAATACAAATTTTAAAAGAAATGAAGGACAACTTAACACTATTTAAGTAGTATATTACAATTAAATTTGAACTTTAAACATAAAATCTTGGGTTTTTGGCCACAAATAATACATATTGAGTGGCTTGTGACTGGGAATAATCCAAAGTGACTTTTTGGCCACTGGCAGTCTGTACCTTTTCACTATTTTCTCATAGCAGTCTAGAAGCAATTTCTGGCACCAAAAAGCTGACGTGGCGATCGAAAAGTATGTTTTTTCACACTCCAAAAAGGAGATTTCTGGTCGCCACGTCAGCTTTCCGGTGCCGAAAATTGATTTTGGACTGCTACGAGAAAATAGTGAAAAAGTACAGACTGCTAATGCCCAAAAAATCACTTTGGATTATTCCAGTCACAAGCCCCTCAGTACGGATTATTTGTGTCAAAAAACCCTAAAATCTTTCACTTCTTTGCATATTAAATGTTTAAAACTTGACATACATAAGAACATAAACAAATTGGTAATATAAAACTGCTTAAGACATTCCAAAAATACGTTAAGGTTAGATGACACTGACAAGCCATAACAATATATAAAGTACAACTATATGTTAAGATTGCAATGAGATAACTGGAAACTGTTTAGTATGATAACAAAATATTACAGGGAGTACAACATGATCAAAAAGTAGATCTTGAAATCATCAAAGTACAAAGTTTTGTCTTAAAAAATTGGCCGATTTCCTTCCAAGTGGCCCACCAAATGGTTTGTGCTTTTTAGAGCACAAGTAATTAGTTAATGAAGTTGTTGCAAGTTTGATAGCTACTGAAATATTCATGTGTAACAAGATTTGACTAAGGTTACTATTTCGAGTATATGGTACTCCTTAATCTCTAAAGGTTTCGATAAATATTCCCCATGTCCCCGTATTATATCCTTATACTTGTATCAAACTATCCTTGGTTTCTGCACCAATTGTGACGGACATGGGATATGTATATGGAGCGTGGCGTGGTGGGAGAGATTGTAGACTTAGCTTGAGTTGTTGTTGTAGAAGAAATGAGAGAAATCCATAAACAATAGAATAAGGGGAGAAAGATGAACATCTCAATCACCCATGCTTGAACTTCTCAACAATAGCCTTGAACTTGAATAATAACAAGATTAATAACCAAAATCAACCAATATCAATAACCTTGAACACCAAAAGGATTGGATATGACCTTGGATAAAGGAGATTCCACCACCAAAGCCTAACACCCCACCATGACCATCATAAAGGAAGAATCCACCAAATGATCAATAAAGGAATGACTAGAAACACCACCATTAATCAATGGATAAAGTAATCTAGATTTTGAGAGAAAACTTAGGGAAACCCTAACCAATGCATAAGCATGTTCATAATCATCAAAAGCTACCTGGAAAAAATGAGATAACAAGCTATTTATAATAAACTAGGAATTAGGCTAAAACAGGGCAAAAATGACGGAAAAACGCGTCCGACCAGAAGAGCGGCTCGGGCGAGCAGATGGGTGGCTCGGGCGAGCTGGCCCTCTGACCGCCTTGGCCTGTCGCTGGCCAAGATGGGTCGCGGGCGCGACAGAATGCTGGCTCGGGCGAGCCGGCCGTCTGTCCGCCTAGGCAGAAAGGTGGCTCGGGCGAGCCACAGGGTGGCTCGGGCGAGCAGGTCTTCTATCCGCCTTGGGCGCCCATGACAAACAGGGCAGAATGGTGGCTCGGGCGAGCCACAGGTTGGCTCGGGCGAGCCACGCTTCTGGGCAGTTTTCCCTGCCGACTTCAAATGCGCATAACTTCTTCATCCGAACTCCGTTTTAGGCCCGTAAGATATCGTTGGAAAGCTCTCAGTGTGTACTATAAGCTCCCAAAATTTGAGCCTCATCGGAGTTGTATTGAAGGAGTTATGACCCGAAACGTGAAGGCGCGCGCATTTCCAACCTCTGATCGCCTTCCCCCTTGCAAGTTATTAACTTGGTTACTTCCGAGACTTGATACCAACACGCCCTTCATTCCCGGGATGAGCCAATCCGGTCCCAAGGCCTCCGAGGTCGTTGACAAGTCCCGAGCCTCTCCTTACTCCAACAAGGATGGCCCGCCGAGGCCACGATAGTGTGATGCTCACCACCCCGCCTTTTGTAAAGGTGTAACAATTCCTGAAAACGAGTGGGTGAGCGGTTTTAGTCCGGTGATGATGGGTCAGGATTTCATCGATCTTATCTTTAACCACAATCCCGGCTATGAAAGCTTGGCACCGAACCCGACACTGAACCCGATACGGTTCATACTCCCCCTCTTGAAAAAGAGTTGCCCTCAACTCTTGGGGGTTAAAACCGAAGCACTCTTCATCAATCGTCCCCGTGAAGCTCCGAACTTCCCGAACGCTTCGAACAAACAAGCTTGACAACCCACAATCTTCAAATCCCACAATGTACTCATCATCCATATGCAAGAAAGTAGAAGGAGGCTTGTCTTGTGGAGGTGAAGGGTTAAGGGGCGGTAGGGGATTTTTGTGTGGTGCTTGGGAACTCTCAATCTCACTAGGCTCACTACAAGGCAAAGACAAAGCAAGAGTGAGTTCGTCCTTGCCAAGAGTACACTCATCCCATGTTTCGCTCATCATGAGAAGGTTCCTCAACTCACTTCCCACCCAGGTTTTGCTTTTGTGGGTTAATGGTGGTTTCAAAGGCATGGGAAAGACACGGTGTAGGAAACACCAAACGAGGGGCATAAGGGCATCAACACAGCTTCGGAGTAATGAAAGCAGCAATGGTGTAACGAACAATGACAGATTTGACATCCCAATAGACTTCTCGAACACCCAATGACGACCAAATAACATGTAGGACCCATTCAAAGAGTTCATGTCACTACGGCCAACATTCAAACAATATCCATTGAGGGATGACACAATTAACGAGCCCATAGACATTGGTGGAACTAGAATTATAGCTCCATCAAACCCAAACTTGTCACTAGACACCAAAGGATCACCAACATTCTTAACAATCTTCTTCAAGCGTAGAGAATTATCAAACTTCGACACCACGTAATCATCATATAACTTATCACGCCAACAAACACTCTCAAACAACCAATATCTTCCAAATAGCATATGCGATTTAATCAAAGACTCCAAAGTACACCCATCTTCGAATTTAATTAAAGAGTCTTGGGTTACCTCATCGTTCGCATTGAGAAGATCATAAATGACCAAGGCATGAGAGGTGTTGGTGACAATTTCATTGTTGCTTGGCTCCTCAAAAGGTGATGTTGAGATGATCTTCGGAGCTTCTTGTTGGGGTTCTTCACATAGGACGAGAGGAAGGGCAAGGTCGACGTTCGCATCCTCCTCTTGGCTTGGAATTTTATCAATCTCACCATGTTCACCAAGAAGCTCAAGAGTTTCCCCTTCATTGGTCACAAGGACATTAATCCCGTTCATGGAACTTTCTTTTTCCTCAACCTTCTCGTGGCATGGGGATACAACGACATCGTTAATGGGCTCACACGGACCAAGGGAAGCTCCCTTGTTGGGCTTCAGAACGACCTTTGCTCGCCTAACTTCTCCATGTTCATCAAGTGATGAAATAGACTCACGGTGGACCTCTCGCTTGTAACCGTTAGGCAAGAATCGTCGATGCATCAATCTTTTAAGCCGTGCCCATGAAGTAACCTTTGTTCGACCCTCTTTAGCTCGATGTGCCTTGACATTCTCAAACCAAATGGATGCAATCCCGGTGAGTTTCGATCGAGCAATCTTGAAGGCATGCTCATCACCATACCCTTAGTTTCAAAGTTCCTCTCCAAGATTTGGACCCATTCAAGATAGTCTTCCGGACCAGTGAATCCATTGAATTCCGGAAGCTTGGCTTCGATAGCATAGAATTCATTCCATGGAGACTTCTCAACCACTTCCCATCGACGATGGCGTCGAAATGAGCCTCTATCATCGTCACTCGACTCGTAGGAGGGAGGAGGACGGATAGGACTTCGAGCGAGTCTCCGACGTTCATCTCGGGATGGAACTTGATGCTCTGGGGCGAGGTTGTTCAACCGCGTCACAATGGCGTCAAGGGTACGATTAATGGTGGAGAACCGTTCGTCATGGGTGGCAAGTCGGTTCTCGATAGCCCGAAGTCGACGGCTACCCCGGTGGCTTGATTCCTCTCGATCGGAATCATCGTGACCATCCATATCGAGGGAAAGGTATGGGACGGATTGTGTTTGGGATATTTTGTGGAGTTTGGGGGTTTTCTTGTAGTTGGCTTGTGTTTGGATAAGGGTTCTTTGTGTTTTTCTCACTTGGGCATTTTATCGAACACCTTGTGTGCACAACTTTCCAACTCTTCCTCAAAGCTCCAATATGCATCAAAATCAACAAACACAATAGCAATAACAATTTCTCCAACACACTTGGAGTCACAAGGGTTGGGGAACACCAATATTTCAATCAAAATAGCAAAAATCTAACAATAGAGAACAATCTAGCAAGAACAATGGAATACTCAAGCTAGGTGAATAACCTTGTGCTCTGATACCAAATGGAGCGTGGTGCGGTGGGAGAGATTGATGGACTAGCTTGAGAGACTTGAATCAACAATCAACAAAAGCTTGAAACCCAAAGGATTTGGATATGACTTTGGATAAAGGAGAATCCACCACCAAAGCCTAGCATCCCACCATGACCATCATAAAGGAAGAATCCACCAAATGATCAATAAAGAGAAGACTTGCAAACACCACCATTAATCAATGGATAAAGTAAAGCAAGATTTTGAGAGAAAGGGAGCAACCCTATTCCATGCATAAGCACATTCATTAATTAGTCAAAAAAGTGCTGGAAAAATATAACAACAGGCTATTTATACTAAACCCAAAATTAAGCCAAAATAAATAAAAGGTGTTGACGAATGTCGGCTCGGGCGGCGAAAGGTCGGCTCAGGCGGCGAGCTTACACTGCCGCCCGATCGTCGGCAGGTCGCGAGCACAGCATCTCCGACAGAAGCGCTGCTCGGGCGGCGGAGGGCGGCTCGGCGGCGGGCCTTACACTGCCGCCGATCGTTGGCGAGTTGCGTCTTGCGCGATTCAGGCGAGCACGGCTCGGGCGAGCCGATGGTGACTTCGGTCGAGCTTGCCCTCGACGCCCGATTCATGTTCGCAGAATCGTAACAGGCGAGCCAGAGACGGCTCGCGGCGGCTCTCTGATGCCACTTGTGCCTTGGTTCTTGGACTTATTGCACTCGGGGTTGCAAACACTCGTACCCCGATACCTTCGATGCTCTAGTTTCGAGACGGCCCGGTCCAGTCCCGAGGCCTCCGGGGTCGGTGTCGTGAGTGGGCCCCTCCCTAAGGAGCCCCGAGGCCCATCCATCGGATGGCCGAGACTAGCCTTCCCGCTCCCGAAGTGACCGGAAATTGCAACTCGAGGTTCGAGTTGGAAGAGGCGGTTCGCTTAGCGGTGCCCACCAGAGAGGATAATGGAACCCGGACCTCTTCAGTATATGTACGTGATTCCAAGCAACATAGGTATGCACACTCTCAATTGAGTAGGTTCCATTATTCCACGTAAAATATCACCCTTAGACACTTACTATTCCATTGCAAAAACAAAAATTCATAAAGGCGTGTCTTACAAAACAAAACAAAACAAAATCAAACCAAAATCAAAACCAAAACGATAAATGAAAAACTTACGTTAAGAGCTAATCTAACATAAAGATACCGTATACTCAAGATTAGAGAAGGGCTTCTCAATATCACGCAAAACAAAAGGTCGACCATTGATGTAAACCACATGCCACCAAATAAAAAAAAAGAAAATAAATCAGCTTAGAAAAAAGTCAAAAGCTCATCATTCCATTAATTATTACACAAATTCATTCTATACCAATGAATTCAAGCCCTCTAGTAACCTATGTAACTACACAATTTAAAAGATATAACCAATGATCTGCATTAGGGGTAAGGCAAGTTAGATTCTAGAAATAGCACAAGTAAAAAAATTTACAAAAGTACACAACAGATATACTGCAAAGACGCCAAGGATGTCGTCCAAAGGGGAAAAAATACAAAAGCATTATACCCCCTAAGCTCTTGTCAACTATTTAACATCCTCATAAGTAGAGCTTGAGATCATCAATTGACAGAGCTTTGTCTCAAATACCCGTTGATTTTCGTCCTTCCAAACGAACCACCAAATAGCTAAAGAGACCAATTTCTAAATATAACGAACCCATCTCCTCTTCATCCTTATCCTCCAAGCCACTCACACCTTCATAGAAATATATATTAATATATTTAGAAATAATAATTATATATTTTATATGTTTTATTTTTTTATTCTTACTAGAAATATTATAGCTTCCTAATTATTTATGGATATTATTCTAATATCCTATTGCTGTTAGATTTAGTATCAGACAGATTATCTACCTATAAACGAGGTCTTTGCTAGCCTTTGCTAGCTTTATGACGGAACAAAACCCCCAAAATCCTTGCACTAACACTTTTATTTTTAATGAACAATCAAGAACTCCATTAGATAAAATCTAAGTGGAAATGTATAATCCAGTAGTTGGATATGCCAATCAAAATTTGCCGACATTCAATCATCTCTCCTTTTAAGGTAATGCAAGCCACCAATGGTCAAGGATCAAATACAGCATCGAAATTATACAATTTTAGAAACCCGAATTGAGGGGTAGGTTCAACAGGAACGGTAATTGGAATCATAATTTACCAATGAATATTTTTTAGATCGATAAATAAAAACTTCCTCTCTAATTGCAAATTTTCTTAATAAGGAACTATTTTTAAATTATATATTATTGTATAACGAAATGAGGATGGTCCGATGGATTTGTTGGTTTATCAAGTTGGATAAGATTAGAAATAATGTATGCTGCAATAATTTAGGAATGGTCTCTACGAGGAAAAGTTGTGTGAGAATATACTAAACTGATTTTCGGACATGTGTGCAAGAGGAGCACAAGTGTCGCCGTCCGGAAATGTGAAAAGATTACTATCCTGCCACTTAACCGTGGACGTGGGAGGCTTAGGAAGCCGATGAAGAAAGTGATTAGACCCGATTTGAAGCATGTAGGTTTAGTTGACGACATGACACTAGATAAATATGTTTAGCGGGCAAGGATTAAGGTTGCAGGGTGAGGGAGTGAAAGATTGTTAATAGGACGTCTTGCTTTACCTTATTTATTTATTAATTGTGCGCACCTTGTGTATGTGTTTTTCAAATACGTCACATGCACTAATCTAATCACTCATCACTTACAACACACATATATGCAGTCTCTTTCTACCTACTTCACTTATTCCATTGATTTCCAAGCACTTTTTTTCCAAGAAAAAAACTTATGACATTTTCTTAGGTAAATGCCAATTTGATACTCAGTTCTCCATTTGGAATTGTTGATGCACCGCATAAAGATTCTTTTTAACATAAATTCATACAATATATTTTTATGAAATCGGGAGAAAAATTGTTACCTTATAATTTAGTTGTTTAGAAAACGTACAATTGTTTTTAAATTGCAAATAGTTGTTGCAAATTGCACTTTAAAAAAATTGTTACTTTCAAAGGTGAAAATTTAATTTAAGCAATTATTTAAGGACCTTTTTTTAAACACTTTAAGAACTTTGTTTGAGACACTCCCCAATGTGACCACTCACACCAAATATGACGTTTTTTTTAAGATAAGTAAATTTTTAGCTTACCAACTTATCTTACCTTACATTACTTTGTCTTATCTTACACATAAATGACATGACATTTATCTCAAAAAATTGCTGGGGGGTGCCACACATCTTTTTTAACTAACTCGCGGGTCACAACTTTTTTTTAATGCATTCCCGGGTGACATTAAACTTACTTAAGTGGTTGGGAGGTGATATTCCGACATGTTTTAGCCGGAATCAGGGAAAAATCTTATTTGCCCTTAAGAAATTGAGTGAAGTGTCTGTTTTACCCTTCCTCCTTCTTCCTCTCTTTCCCTATCCCTCTTCCTCCACCTTCCTGAAGCTCAGCCGGAAACAATGGTGGCTCCTGGTGGCCCTCAAGATAGCCTTCGTCATAAAAAAAAAAAAAAGACGGGATTGACATGTCTGACGGAGGGTGGAGACGGACGACGGCGATTGATAAATGAGGGCAGTCCGGTCGGGATAGACCTTCGCAGAGCGGTCCAGAAAGGAGATCGGAGTCAAGGGGGCGTAGTTGGCCGAGCATCGGATCAGACCCTCCATGGTCCTTCACGAACCACCACCAGCTGGTGGCCCAGTTTCCTGTTCTTCCGATTCAGTCTCCCATGATGATGATGATGATGATGATGAGAAGGGGGTGGGAATAGAAATCGGGCATTTTGGGGAGTGAAGAAGCGGCGAGTGTGGGTGTGGAGTGAGCTCCTGCTCAACGAAAACAAGCAGTTTTTCATTTGAGAGAGCCAGAGGGAGAGGGAGAGGGCAGGTTTGGAGCTGGAAGTGGGTATGAGGGTGTGTCTGGAATTGGATTGATACCCTAGTACCTGAACTGGGTGGTACGTCCCAATCTGGGCCCAGCAATTGGAATGGCATCATCCTCCCAACACAAACCTCTTGCAGGGCGCGTGGGATTGAGTCGCCGCTTCCTGACAGCCGCGACAACCACCTGCGCCACCCTTGTGAATGGACTCCCGACGGGCCGCTCCCTCCGGTATGTCCTGGTTCCGGCGAGGAAGATCGCGAGCGCCGCCGCCACTGCCGCCGTGGGGATCGAAAAGCCAAGTGTCCAACTGACGTTGTCCTCCACGTAAACCACAACGAGGAAGGCAGTGGTTGCTCCGACGACGCAGTGGCATTTTCACAGAGGAAGAGGGTGGGGGAAAGAGAGGAAGAGGGAGGAAGGCTGGAAGAGCAGACAAAGTTAAATTAGACAGAAAAATAAGGGCATTTTCTTCTTTTTCAACATAACTCGTCGGATTTCAACAAAAATAGCCGGAATGTCACCTCCCAGCCACTTAAGTAAGTTTAATGTCACCCGGGAATGCATTAAAAAAAAGTTGTGACCCGCGAGTCAGTTAAAAAAAAATGTGTGGCACCCCCAACAATTTTTGGTTATTTAATATTTTGTTTACCTTTCCTTATCTAATATTACTTTACCTTAAACTTAGTCTAGTAGACCACTTAAAATATTATTTCCAAACTTGTCTCTAGTAGTTTCCAATGGGTTACTTGCAAACCAGAAGTTTATTTTTTATTATTATTTTTTTTATGCAAGCAAACCAGAAGTTTATGATCTTATAGATAATTGACATTTAATCAAAATTAGTAACATACCTAGTATAAATAGGACTCAATAAGTTGTGAGTTCTCTCTCAAGTTGGAAAAAAGGGTTCAAAAAAGAGAGAAAGAGGGAGGAGGAAACATAATTATTAATTAAGCCTAAACTACTTGTGAAAATGGCTACCAACAAAACTATTTTATTGATCATATCAATTCTATGCATGGCTCTCATATTTGGCACATGTATTATTTCTTGAATTTCCCCCCTCCAAATTCTTTCTTTAGTTGTTCTTGATAGAACTTCTAAATGAAACATGGTATAAGATTTTCTTCTTATATCGTCACGGTAAAATCTAGGAATGGGTATCATATTTTTTTCCCCAAAGTAAAAAAACAAGGTTACAACAATAATTTTCTCGGGGGATCCTTATGTCAAGGCATCGTCATGAGATAGAAATGGTTATCATATTTGATTATATAAAACTCGAGACTTTAGTCTAAGATATTTGGTTACCATTATTCCATACAAAAATACTCTTAGTTCTACATACTTATATGGTTGTTCTTTTAGTCATCTAAATTCTATGTCCAACTCATAATAATGTAGGGTTATGCACTATTCAGGTCAAAACTGAATAAATAAAAAAACCGAACAGACTATATTCAGTTCAGTTTTCAATTTGGACTTTAACTCTTATTTGGTTTAACTGAAGATGTGCATTATTCTATTCAAAACTGTATAAATCGAGAACCGAGCCGAACCAAACTGATTATATTCGGTCCGGTTTTCAGTTTGGATGTTAAGCCCTTATATTTGGTTTTGAACTGATGAACAATCCTTAAATAACGGGTGAAAACTTACTTTTGTTGAATATTATTTTGAATAATGTAGGGATGGGATCAAAAAGAGAGGAAATAGAAGTAGTATGTATACAAGGAACAGCACCATGTATAGTGAGCATATGCAGAGGAATATGCAGACAGCATGGCAAACTTCCTGTTGGTGCTGAGTGCCATTCCCTTGAGCCTGGGGAGCCTCCTCTTTGTTGCTGCCTTCCTACTTCATCTCCTTGAATTTTAACCCTATTTCAATAGATAGGCAAATTAAACAAAATAATAACAAAAATGAAATAGA
Organism: Portulaca oleracea; assembly: GCA_029582165.1. NCBI lineage: Eukaryota > Viridiplantae > Streptophyta > Magnoliopsida > Caryophyllales > Portulacaceae > Portulaca > Portulaca oleracea. The sequence continues at coordinate 39,798,371 of CM055872.1, read as the reverse complement.
ACAGAGATACAATCTCTGGCTCTTATCACTTAGTTCTATGTATTGTGTCATCTTTATTGATTAACTGGTTTAGTGCAAGGATTGTGTAAGCCTCTGAGGTGATCGATATGGTGGAATGAGAGTTTAATTAAGATATATATTTTATAATGTTGTATTAAATAAAAAAAATGTATGACAAAGATAAAAATTGATACGTATATGGATAAATATTGTTTTCATTATGGTAGTTGTCATGATTGACAACCACTATAAGTTTTTCTTCGTATGAAATCACTAAAATTCATGTTCTTTAAAATGTTAAATTATTGTCCTTGTTTTATCTTACTTTACCAATTACCTTATTATATCCAACCTACTTTTATATAATTTATATATAGGATTCATTTAAAATGAAAAAGAAATATGTGATGTGATGTTGATTTACCTATTGTTTTACTTGCATTACCTTAATCAACTTCATTTTATTTTACTTTAAGGTGAGAATTGGGCAATACTAATGATTGTATAAGAACATAAGATGGTTCCTAAGAAATAAGAACCCTTCATATTTTATTTTAGGGAAATTTTATTTGGTAGATTTCAACTTTTGCCTATTCTAAATTGTCAACCATTTTTAAAACTATTTCAAGTGGTAGACTTATTTTGAAAATTATTCCAAATGGCAGGCTTGTTTTGAAAACTTTAAAATTATTCCAAGTTTTCAAGCATTTTAAAAACTATTCCTAGTTGTCAAACACTTTAGATATTATTCCAAGTGAATCGATTGTGAAATAGATAGGGAGAGCTAAATAAATTGAGAAATTAGGGAAATTTTGCGAGCAATATTTTAACAACGGTACAAAAAGAAGCTCGCGAGATGAAATAATTTTCAAAATAAGTATACCACTAGGAATAGTTTAAAGGGATATTTGATGACAATATACCGACCTTTGGAGATATTGGATTGTAATATACCAACCTTTGCTATCAGATAATAATATCTCTGACCTATATACATAGGTGAGATTATTATACCAACAGTGACTAAGGGGTGATGACTGGTTAACTGATCTCTATTCTAATGTGATAGGCAGAGGGAAAATAACTGCCCCTTGCCAAGTAACCCTATTAACTCCTCTGTTTGTCTCACTAACTCACGTTTAAAAAAAAAAAACAACCCAAACACAGTGAGTAAGGGGGTGGTAAACCGATCTTCGTATTGACGTGTCACAACCGACTAATGTCTTGTAATATGAATTAGTGAGAAAAACGGATGGGTTAACGAGGTTATTGGCTTGGGACAGTTTTTTTTTTCCTCCGTCAGCCACATCACCATGGAGACTGGTTCAACATCCCCTAATTAATTACTGTTGGTATAATAATGTCACCTAGGTATAAAAGTCAGGGATATTGTTGTCTAATAATAAAGGTCAGTATATTATCATCCAAAAACCCTAATTAAAAAGTAATTGACAACTTGAGGCCCTGTTCTTTTATGCGGTATTTTGCGGAATGGTGTGGTGAGGTGTGGTGGAATTGCGGCGTGTATGGTGGAATTGTGGTGGGTTATTGGTATGTGGGATAGGTGATGAGAGAGGATGTAAAAAGTAGAGGAGAAAAGTGATGAGAGAGAAAAGTGAGGAGAGAGAAAAGTAATAATTTGCGGTAAAATGTATGGTTGTGGCAAACTACAGAGGAATATTAACCGCAAGATGTCAGACAAAAGTTGAAGTCTGCCAATTAAAATTTCCCTTTATTTTATGAGTTGTGTGAATGATTATACTAAGTTCTATATACTACTATTAAGGCTTTGGATACAAAAAAAAAAAAAAAAAAAAACTGTAAATGCAAAATTTTGGTTGAAATATTCAGGACAAAATTCAGATAGAAATAAGAGAAATATTGTATCTACCTGTTTGTTTTACGTAACCGGTGAGCAGCTCACCAGTCAGGAAAGTAAAGTCCATATTGGATACAAACAACATTCTGCTGTTAACGAGACAACATTGTGAAACCCATCAACTTCATTTCAAGTAACAATATGATCATCAGATCAAACAGCCAAAACTACCACTGATACAAACCTAAGCAGAGCTGCAAAAAGTCTGGAAAAATGCTCTCTCACTACTACATCTCTTTTCCAACCTGTCTATTGATATGATACCCTATGCAAGAAGATCTCATACTATATACACCTGTTAGAAACTAGTCATTTCGCTAATAAGTAACAACCCCATGCATAATCAGATTGATCCCTTATTACCACAACTCGTCGGCCACTGACCTACCAAGAAATTAACAGAATTGTCAAACCATCCTATGTCATAATCGGTCAGTTCTAACAGTGGCATAGATATCCTGCAAATTGGTTCCTTCGATGACGAATTTTTCGCCAATTAACCCGAGTCTTCATCCATGAAGATTTCTGCAGATGGGCTTCCAACGAACACAACACCCTGAGCATCACAATAACCCGTGTCTTCGTGGATGAAAACTTCCCCGGATGGGCTTACTAGTAACACGGCGCCTCTTGTGAGTTCTTCGGGATTCTCCATCAGGGAAGATAATCCTCCCTCCGGTTCCTCCCATGGATCGAACAAATGAAGGCCGTCTTTTGGTTTGTCTTCTTCCTCCGAGCCTTGGTGGTATGCAATTGGTAGGAGTGTGAGAAGTGGTTTGGGCTGGTCCTCGTCATCAGGGCTTCCCACAGTTTCACCTGAAATAAATGAATCTGTTGGTGTGAAACGTAACGCAAAATTACCGAGCTACTGGCTGTTGCACTGTCAAACATTCTGGTTCGGGGTGCAGATGAATTGGACATCAGACAGTCCAACACCCAGTTTTCTGGCTATTCCCCGGGTCAGACAATTCAGGCAAAGACCAAAATAGGGTCGAAATCGTGTCAGACAACAGATACGAAAAATATTGCGTCTGGTCAAATTGGCCAAAGTCAAAAGTTGTTGTATAGTGTTGGGTCAAATCCGGGTCCGGGTCAAATCCGGTTGGTCTAATCAGCCAATGTCGAAAGTTGGATGAAAAATTGCTGCCTCATCTAGGTTTTCCCAGGTCGGACGATTCGGACATGTATAAATTTGGGTCATAATCGGGTTCAGACAATATCTATATGAGAAATATTGTGTCCGAATTTTCAGTCACCTCGGACAGACCGGACCCAACTTTTCCAGGAAGTAAAACTCGAATATTCAGGTCAGACAAAATTTTGCTAGGATTATCTGTGATCATAATCGGGGACCCAAATCTGTGATCATACCCGTTCTTTTCCAGGTGGGGCTATTGGGTTGGACAATTTTGTAACAGGCAACCCTAACCAGCAGTATAATCTACAAGTTGAGGGTTAAACGATCAAGAAAGCATTAACCAAACACACCTTCATCATCTGGTGTCTCCCCTGCATCACCTTGACAATATAAGCTACAATTCGCCTCGTGGTCCACCACAGAGCCGTAGTCCATTTTCCAATCATCTTTGCCACAGCTACAATGGCCAAATGCAACTTTGGTGGTAATAACTGCTAAGGACTGATCTTCTGTTCTTTCCTTCCTGATTCTCTTGCACTTGGATCCTAAGGTCAGGGGTATTTCAGACAGCAGATTTGACGGAGACCTTTCTCTTTCTCTTTCTCTTTCTCTTTTCCGCTTCTTTGACTTCCCCTTTCCTTTTTTAATGGAGGCCCCACCAGATTTTTCATCAATACGAGGCTCAGATTCCTTTTTTGCACAACAAAACTCACAGTACCAATTAAAGCTATCATCGATGCTTCCTGGTGGTATGCCTACACAATATCTAAAAGAAAAGAAAAAGGAAAAGTCCATCATATTGAACCGATCAGGAAAAGAAATACTAGATCCAATTTCTAATGATTGATCCAGAAATTTTCCAAAGCACATTTCAATCGTCTGTTTAGAAGGGATCAAACAAGAACTTACTGGTGCACAAGAGTCTCACAACAGTCTGAGCAATTAATGAGAGCATTAGAAAAACCTATATCTCCACAAACGGTGCAAACTTCCGCCTGTCAATTACAACAAACTTTCATTAAACTCCCATATAAAAGCACAGAGACTTATAATGCCAATCCCCAAGTGAAAAAGCTGACTCAAAGCATATGTAGTTCAGAAACAGTCACAAAGATGGCCCTTGCATGAGTATTAACTCGTGGCACTGAGTATCCATCTCATTTTCAAACAGGAAGAACCCTTTTTCGTACTTTCACGCAAACCACAAGCACTTGAAAAGATATGGCCAAACAAAATACATGCAACAAGTTCACCGTTTGTCATTAAATGAAGAGAATTGGTGCAAAGATCCAAAACTATGTTTACAGATTTTCCCAGGGCAGCTACAGAGTTCTACGCAATGCAGCAGATTTGCTCCGCTGCAACTTATATACTACATGATCAAACCGTTACACCTTATGTATTTCCTGCGTTTCCCTCCTCTTTGGTATTGAGCAGACTCCCATTCGAGGGTATGCGGTTACTCGTGGGTTTGGTAGATATGTAAAATATACCATGGCTTTGGAGTATGCAATCTAGGAGACGCAAACGCACCAAGAAAGAGCCAATATTGCACAATAGACAAGCGGTTTTCACTGGCGTCTAATGTTGGGCACTTTGAGGCCAAAAGTAAATACTCCCAAGATGTCATATTCGGAATTTTTCTAATTGACTGCGTATTCTTTTAGAGGTAAGGTAGAGTTGGGTAAACTTGGGTTGAGTTGGCAATATCAAGTAAGTTTCGGTAAAATCAATGGAAAGAACGGGTAAATTTGGGTTGCGTTAAAAGAGGTAAAATTTGGGTATTTACCCGTGAAAGAACACACCCTAGAGGAAGAAAAGTTTCACCACAAATCTAAAAGGTCAGAACAACCCCATCCGAATACCATTATATCACTACAGCCGAGTCCCCGAAGACCTGCTCAAATTGGGCATCATCCCAATCCCGAAAAACAAAAACAGGATTAAAGCAGATGGTCAACATTCAAAGTATAAGAACTCACTACAAACCTGAGCTCTCCAAGAGTCAAATCATGTAAACTGATCACACTACTTCAATTGCACAGCAACCCAAAAGCAAGGTTGAATTGTAATCACAAACACTTTCAAGATTAAACAACAATAGTCTCTCAATAGTATACATCAATTATTTAAAGTAGTGTAGTACCATAAAATAATGGGCCAATGGTACACAAATCCCACATGAATTTTCCAAGGAAACATATTCTAATACACTACTAATTCCCACTAAACACTACAAAAAATACAATCTTTGGATTAAGAATGCAACAACAATCTACATATTATCCAAAATCCAACGTCGAATTCAATGCTGAGAAAGAGAATTACCTGTGAAAAGTCATCATTGCCATGGCTACCCATGCCTTGCTTTCTTTCACATCTGCTTCAACCCTAACCCTAATTTGATTCCAACCCAGATAGAACAAATACGTGGTTCGAAATTCGAATTCAATGACGAACTCGAAAGGGTCAAAGAATCCCCACAATCCAGTCAAGTACTGCAACCAAAAAAAAAAGGAAAACAAAAGTGAATTCAAGATCAGTGGCTGACTTAGTTTCCTCAATTTCCGAGGTAAATTCGATTGACCCACCTCAGATAATGCAGAATCAATCGAAAGTAAAAAAATATACCATGAAATTTAGATTTACCTTGAATTAGGGGAAGAAGATTGGCTCGGAATTAGGTCGAAAACGAGAGAAAATAATGAAGATTTTTGATATTACTTTCCAGATTTTTGATGGCCAAGAATCCAAAGATACAGGCATGTTATATATTCCGCCATTACCAAACGGGGCGAGGGCGATGGACTCACCGGTGAATACCAATTTCCAAGTCGGTAGAATCTTATTTATTTATTTATTGGAAGATTTTACTGTAATGGTATTTGGTTGTTTCCCATGAAAATATTTCTTAGTAAATTTTATTTTTGGGAAAAATTTTCCTATGAAAGTTTTGGCTGAGAAAAATATTTTACAATGTTTGGTTAACATGGTAAAGTTTGTAGGAAAGTTTATTTGAAATATTCAAACTATCCCTATATATTAATTTATAAAATATATTTTTAGGGGCATTTTGGGAAGTTGAGTGTAACACCCCAATCTTAAACCACAATTTAAATGCTTACTTAGCACCCAAATTCATGATTAGCGCGTGAAAAAAACTTAGGCATTACTGGTCGAAAGAGACAAGGCAACCACAAAACACTAACACTTTTTAAACCACAAGGAAAACTAACTCCAAACCCAATACATAATTGATACAATCCATTGAAAAATATAGATACATAAACTTAAACATTTGAGAGTCTTCCAAAGCGCAAAATTTGGCTTCCATCCATAACTTAGCTTAGGACTACCTCAACTCTGGAGCTACTTTGGAATGGACTTGCTTGGACCCGAGAACTCGAGCCTCCTAAAACAAAATATTAAAACAACGCGAAGGTGAGTGGGGAAACACTCAAGATCTGAAACCTCCAACACGTAAACCGCTCGAAAGCGGTTTGATGACGCATTTAAATTCATTTTGAAAGCGGGAAAGGGGATAAACATAAATAAACTTAATGATTTAAGCATAAGGCATAAATAAGTAAAGCTGAACTTAGCTATATGAATGAAAACGTGGAACCCTCATGATCGGTGCAAGCACCTCACACGCGTATGCCCAAATCGATCGAGATTTGGATTGGGTGACCGATTAAGCGGCCGACAACGGCGGTCGGGACACTCGATCGAGTGCTAAAAACATAATTAAACTTTATATAACATAAGATGGGTCCACTTTAAAGCATAAAAGACTTGCATAAAGCATAAAACTTGGTAGAACATGAATTAACTCGCACGAAGGCGGTAAAGGTTGACAATTTGCGTACCTTGAGACGCTAAAAACTTGGGTGGTGCGGCTCGGCTTGGAGATGGCGCTTGCAACTTGACGACTAAGACGGAAATAAATAATAACGAAGAACCAACAAGGTTCTAAATTAGAATCATAAACTTAGAAACTTAGTAAAATAATTAAAACGACTTTTAGAAATAAAATTTCAGGTTTAAGTAAAGATAATGTTCAAGGTATAACTCGGCTAGGAAAATCGGAATAAAGCAAAGAGTATATCCCGGGATAGGGAAAAATGAGATCTACAACTTTGATGAAAGGGCCAGAGGCTAAAAATGAAGGAAGGGTCCCAAAATGGGCCCGAACAGCAATGAATCAATGAAAATAAAGGGTTTGGTTGAAATTATATAGAGAAATTGACGTAGAAAGGTAGAATCAATAGATGGAACTTGTATCTATTGAAGGATAACTTGATTTATGAAAGATGAGATTAAAAGATTAGAGGTTGAATTTGAAATTAGAAGAATTCCATTGAGATTTACTTAGAAGGATAATATTGATGGAGTAACCGATGGAATAAAGAGAGGTAATGTAATTTGAGGAAAAATCCATGAGTTGAGACTTTAGGAAACTCATCATAAGAACTATTTAGAACTTGGACGACCTTAGGTAGATAGATACTTTAACCAACTCAAAGGTATCGAATTATTAATTTAATGTTCACGGACACGTAAAACTTATTCTCAAACTCTTATTTTTGGATAAATAACTTTGGGACATAACCCGGTTTCTAACTATACTTCTCCACTTAAAGGCTTAACTTGAGGTTATAATCTATAATCATCATTTATCAAGGCTTAAGGACCCTTATTGACTTAGCTTAGAACCTTAGAAATGGGTTTTTTTACCACTTATAAATTGGGCAGAATATTCACATAGGACAACCCGGTTTCCGGGGCTTATAACTTATACTCCCGATATCGTATGACTACAAACCATACCTTTTCGGAAAGCTCGCGGCATAATCTAAAATTTTCATGTTTTCCTCAAAAACCAAAGAAATCTCTAAGAGGTCGAAAAATAGCTCATAACCTACTGACTTTAAACTCGTATGTAAAAATCTGGTTTCACGGTTTTGCTCATAACTTGGTCGATTCAAGACGGAATTTAGAAATTCCAAAGCCTATGGTTTTCTAATACTTTGGGCTATCTAATGGAGCAAAAATCTGGGCAAAAATCCAACTTTAAAAATTCCGAAAATTTCCAGAACTGGGCAGAACGTTTTTAGCTCTTGAAATTGACTCTAATGGTGATTTAAGCTCCCAAACTTGTAATCATTCTCCATTAAACTCTACTTGGCTAAAATCTACCATATTTCCAGAAATTATAACACTTAAATAAGCTCATCAAAAGCCTCAAGAATGACATGCAACCATGAATTCAATACCAATAACACATTCTAGTAATTTTTACCTCAAAATACACTTAATTCACCCAAATTAAACCTTATAACACTTGAATCAATAACTTCATACGTTATAATCTGTCCTTAAGCTTAGAAATTCACCAAGAAACAACATGCAACATGATTTTATCATCATCCAACATAAATCCATCAAAGATATCTCAAGAACAACCCAAATTACACATGTATCTCTTTCAAAATTAAACCCTAATAACCATAAACTGAAAATTACACTAAAAGAGAGTAAAAGAAGTAAAATTGACAAGAATAACATGTAATTATCATGAAAATCAGATTAGGGTATAAAAGAGTGAAATTGGGGGTTTTAGAAATTACCCTTTGGGTTAAAATTGGATGAAATTCAAGAGGAGAGGAGGAGAGGTGGCCGGCGGCGGCTCCGGCGTGGCCTGGTGGCCGGAAAAGGACGGCAGAGGGTGGTGGCGTGGGCTGGTCGGGCAGCAGAGCAAGATGAGGAGATGGAGTTTGTAGAGAGAAAGTGGAGTGTGGGTGTTTGAATTAGAAATGAAGATAATAACCTCTTCTACTATCTAATATACTCCCTCATTAACTAAACCACTAATATATTAACTAAAATCTGAAAATACAAATGAGTAAAATAATTATAAGAGTAGTAAAAATTACCCATTTAGTTTGATACTAGGTAAAATTAATTGGTAACATTTGGGTTGGAATAAGATAGAACTTGAATAGGGAAATTAAATAAAATGGAAAATAAATACCACTTGTACTTAAATTAAATAAAATAAATATAACTCAAATAAAATAAATTGAGTTTTGGAATAATAAAATATAATCTTCTAGAAGTAAAATAATTAAACCCTTTTTCCGACTAAAATTACGTATACGGTAACCCGATACGAATTTACTTAATAGGTAAATAAAATAATTTTGGAACTTATAATTCCGATACTTGATACGCTTTGCCATCTCCTGCACGAAACCTGACACCGATAAAATAGATAATACTTGAAAATAAACGCGAAAAATTTATACGCAATTTAGATAATTACGGTATTAACGCTTAATTAATCGCGATTTTGGGGCGGGTTATTACATTGAGTTACAAAAAGCTTTCCTTTCCCATGGGAAAGAAACTTTCCCACACCCACCGGGAAAGTTTTCACCATGATCCATGGGGAAATTGTGGGTCCTATTTAAAAAAATTTTCAACCTATTTTTACTCCCAAACATGGAAAGTTAGTCAACTTTGGGAAAGTTGACTAACTTTCCTAGGAAAGTCATCCAACCAAACACACCATAATTGAAAATTTTTTGAACCTTGTATTCCTTTTGTTCTTTTTTGTCTGTTATTTACAGTTTTTAGCGTCATTCTTTAATCAATAATTTTAACATAAAATTTTATAAAAAAATATAATATTATATTTTTTTAATAGTACTTTTCATTACGAATTTAATGACATCAATTTTGTGTAATGAATCATTATACAAATTAAGATATTAATAGTCAAAATTTTTGACACAATTTTCTAGGCGACAGATAAATAAAAACGAAGGTAGTACTTGCGAGTAATCATACTCAATGACATACATTTTTTTATAAAATTTAATATTTTAAGGATATTCTATCGTAACTAGAAAATTTCCGACTATTATAGTTAAAGATTAGAACAATGGTTAATTTTATTCTAAAAGATTGAAATCAATATGTATTGGTGAAACTCATCAAAGTAATTTATTGCAATATTTAATCATATATATTGACACTTTTTTTAACGATGGGATTTATCTTAGCCAAATTAATAGTAGTAATGAATTTTCAACTACAGTAATTGAAAATAATTCAACTATGATAGAATTTTCATTATTTATTTTATGGAATACCCTGCTTTAGTACTTGTAAAATTTGTTGGTAAATCAATGGTATGATAAAAGTTAAGTTTTGATTATTTTTGGTAAATAAATGTAAATTTATTGGAAAAAATGTTTCTTTTGAATAAAGTAATGCTACCACCATACTTTCTTGTTTTTTTTTTGTTTTTTGTTTTTTTTTTTTTTTTGCAATCGAAAAATTGCGTGTGTTTGGGTGGAAGTGCCTGTTTGGGGTCAAGGAGACTCTCAAAGCATGGAGGTATAAATATGCTCAAAGGACATGTGTTCATTTCTAAAGGATAATATAATATAGTGCCCCATTTTCATTCCAAAAAAATTATATTTTTCTAATAATATTTTTTATTACGAATCTAATGACGTCAATTTTATAGAATGAATCAATATACAAATTAACATATTAATTATCAAAATTTTTGTATGAAATATGGGCGATAGATAAAAACAGAAGTGAAAGGAATACTTTTTTTAGGAAAAGCAAGTTTTGGTAAATGTGTAAGATTTGATAAGTTTTGATAACTTTTAATAAATATTTACCCAACTTCCATTACCGTTGATTTCAAGGGCCTACAAGTTGGATTAAACTGCCATTAACATGAAAGAAATGGTAAAAAATGTTATTCCATTGAAACCATTCCTAAATGCCACTAAATTTTTCAAAAAAGTATAAAATATTATAATGATGATAATCTTATATTGAAAGAAATGGAAAATTTTGACCGTTTATTATTCACAAATTACAATGAGTTACAGTATCAAATTATCATCATTGTAATTTTGGGTAAAACATCTTTTTAATGATGATAATCTTATATTATAACTCATTGTAACGAGTGAATAATTAATGGTCAAAATTTAGTAAAAGTGTCAATTAATATAAAATAGAGGGAGTAATGATCTTAAAGGACATTTGGAAATAAAAGTTCAAATTAAACCATGATCCAACGTACATATGACATAATCCCCCATGGTGATGAGCAAATCAAAAGTTTCAATGTACAACAAAACTTTTTGCATATTAAGTAAAAATCCTGACCTAAACGTAAAAATCCTGACCTAAACTCCACCACTCCTGATGATCACCTTCCTTAGGGCCTGTCAAATTTATGGGTAAAAGATTGTTGGACAAAAGTTAAATTTTAATAATTTTTTGTATGTTTTGGTAAATTTTGATAAGTTTTATCAATTCACCCTAATATATGTCCACAAAAATATCACTTAATGTCCGCTAAATATCCATCATGCTCGCATGCTCACCAAAAAGTCATGTTCATATGATCAGTGTATATATATATATATATATATAGTAATAGGTATTATAAATATATTTGTAGTATCATTATACTTGCAAGAAAAAGTCAAATTAAAAGGTGGCGTAAATTTGTACCGTAAACTTCCAACAATTGTTGAGAAATAGACAAAACAAAACGTGAACCCCAATTGCATGTTATTGGTTGTTATATTGTATGTTTTAGTTATAGTTATTAGTATATTTATTGTTATTTTCTTAGTTTAGTTAATGTTGTTAATAATAATCAATATTATTATTACTATTAACTATAATTATTGTCATATGCAATCGGGAGGTCTGGGCCTCCGAGACCTTATTTCCTAGAACAATGCCAACATAGCCCAACTGGTTTGGGCGATTCAGAGAAAAGAGGATAACTTATGGGTCAAATGGATTCATGCCAAATACATTCGAGGGTCATCCTGGTGGGACTATCAACCCCCTTACGATGTCTGCACCTATTTCAAACATCTTTGCCTTGTCAAAGAATACTTCAAATGGGGTTGTGATCCTGGGCACCGATGGTGTTGGAAAGGCATAGAGGTTATTGCTAATGGGGACTATAATGCAACTGAGGGGTACATATGGAGCCTTGGGATTATGAACGAGGAAGGTTGGGCCTCAATCATTTGGAATCCACTTTCAATCCCGCGCCATTCCTTCATCACTTGGGTCTTGTTGCATGGAAAATTACATGTAAGAGCTCAAACAATGCGTTGGCAAACTAGTGGTAACCCACTTTGTCCAAACTGTGATTTGGAAACTGAAACTATCGGCCACCTTTTTCTTGAATGCGATTTTGGGAAGGAGGTGAGGCGGGCTATGATACATTGGAATCTTGGCAATCTGTCAACCACCCAGGAATGGAAACAACATCTAAGCGAACTCCGACAAACCAGTCCAGAAAGTCAACTGAGTTGCGCTCTCCTCACAGCATATGTCTACCACATCTGGATAGAAAGAAACAACCGAGTCCACAAAACTCACAAAGCTACTCCTCAGGTGATAGTAAATTTGGTGAAAAATGATGTAATGAACAAGGTCCTTCTGGCAGCAAAGTCTAGGAAAAAATATAGAAGTCTTGTAGACAAAGTGCTCAATATGTGATTTTGAGGGATCCTACCCTCACTCTTTGTAAACTACATTGATAATTGTTATATATAACCTGCTTTCTTGTGCATTATATATATATATATATATATATATATATATATATATATATATATATATATATATATTTTTATATATATATATATATATTTAGACACTAAAAAAATCAAAATAGTGTCAAAAGTTAACATAAATTAAGTTGATTATTTTCGTCATTCCAAATTAATTAATTTAATTTATTTAAGTAAAATTTGCTCAAGTTGACTATCAAGTCAAAGCTCGACGACTGTCAAGCCAGAGTTAAATCGACTACCAAGTCAAGACCCAACTGACTATCAAGTCAAAGTCAAATGGACTGCCAAGTCAACCCAAACCTAAGACCTGGACAACGGCCCACCAAGACTACCAAGTCAAAGTCAAATGGACTGCCAAGTCATCCTAACCCTAAGGCCCGGACAACGGCCCAAAAAAGGCTAACAAGTCATAAGCCCAAGAGAGAGATCAAATCATTTCCCTATAAATAGGACTATTCACTCTCATTTGGAAAAAAGAAAAAATCCAACTCTCAAGAAGACTCTCTCTAGAATTAAACAACACACTTCATTATGTGTCGTTTGTTCTAGAGATTCAACACCAACTTGATCGAGATTCAAGCCACAGCGGCCCTCATTCAAGAAGACTACAGAGATTGAATCAGATGAATATTTTTATTTATTCATCTTGTAACAAACATTATAGAGATTGTACACAAATTCTTTGAAATCAATACAAATTATATTTGTCCATTTTTTCTTGTCTTTATTTATTATAGACTCGAAAATTTGTGGTTACAAATTTTGGCACGCTCGATGGGACAATCTCTACCTCTCATCTCGATCTCTGAAATCAAGACTTTCAAGAACATCTCCATGAATAAGATATGGCTACAAAGGCTTCAACCAATCGATCTCCTAAGGAAGAGCTTGCAACAAATGTGAAGATGAAACACGAGGCCATTGGCATGGTGAGGGAAGTTCGAAGTAAAACAAGGTCATCTGATCTTGTTACTATGTCAGTTATGGTTACAGGAGTTGTGACTATAGAAGAAGAAATGACTAACATAAAAGTCACGTTACAGAAGCTTATTCAAGAGAGCGAAGAGAAGGACGCGCAAATCAAGCGTCAATATAAAAAGATTGCTAAGTTGGAGAAGAAGTTAAAGCAACGACCAGCAAAGTCCCTCAATAAATATTCAGACGCAGAGGGAGAAAACGAATCTAGTGAAAGTGTGGCTGAAAATGACATGTCTAAGAAGGGTGACAAGCCATTATCAGCGACAAGCTCAATGACTGCAGAACAAGTCCAAAATTTGATCGCGAAGGCACTCAAGGACCAATTAGGAGAAGTTTCACAAAGAACTCACAGGTATACTAGGCCATACACTAAGAGAATAAGAACTCTTCGTATGCCACATGGTTACCAACCTCCCAAATTTCATCAATTTGATGGACATGGTAACCCAAAGCAGCATGTCGCACACTTTGTTGAGACATGCAACAATGCTGGCACGAACGGAGATCTCTTAGTCAAGCAATTTGTGCGCTCCTTAAAAGGAACCGCGTTTGAATGGTATACCAACCTTACATCTGGGTCCATCGATAGTTGGGGGCAAATGGAGGAGGAGTTTCTAAATCGTTTCTACAGCACAAGTCGTGTCGTTAGCATGACAGAGTTGACTAATGTCAAACAATGGGATGACGAGCCAGTAGTTGACTACATCAACCGTTGGCGTGCTCTTTCCCTAATGTGCAAGGATCGTCTGTCAGAAACCTCTGCGGTCGACATGTGCGCTCGAGGAATGGATTGGAACATACTCTCTGCCTTGCAAGTAGACCTGTCAATACAGGCGGACGGGCGGGTTACGGGTCGGTCGTATATCGGGTTCGGGTAAATACGGGTCGGGTGTATTTCGGGTTCGAGTAAATGCGGGTCGGGTGTTGTAACGACCCGCCCTAAACCCGTATTAATTAAAAACCTTAATTACGGTAATTAGCTAAATCATGCTAATAAATTTTTTTTTACTTTTACGTTATAATAATTATTATTATTTATTTTTATGCGTGACAGGTCTCGGGCAAGGCGATGGCTAAATAGGTCAATTATAAGTCATCTCGGAATTAAAGTTACAAATATTATTTTGAGTTTATTATGAATATTTTTACGATAAGTTATATAATTTATTTTATTATTCTCAATTTTACGCTTTTAACCGAGGAAGGTTATATCAATTTTAATGTCTATTTCGATCACCATTTATGTCATCCAACCTTCCTAATTACATTTTATTGTTCAATTTATTTTATTAGTGTTATCCTACCAATTTATTTTATGTGGTCCAATACTAGTTAATTTTGCCTAATTTAATTCCATATTTAGTTTTATGCTAGATTATTTTATCAAGTTTTATATCAATCAATTTTATCTAGTTACTAGCAATTATTTTATCTGGCTTAGTTCTAATTATCTTTTATCTAGCCTAAATGTTGATTAAATAGTTTAATTAGATTAAGAGGGTTATATATTCAAAGGGGAGGGGAGGTTAGTATGGGTTTATTTCTTTTTCATTTCAGAAAAACATCACAATCACTCCTCTTCTCCTTCCTCCTCTGGCCAGCCGAGCACAGCCCCCTTTCTGGGCGTTTTCCGGCGATCGGCCGGCCAAACCGGTGGCAGTCCGGTGGTGGCCGAGTCCCCTCCAACATCTCTCTCTTGTTTTCTTCCTCAATTTCTCATCCAAGTGGTAAAATCCCAAAACCCTAACTCAAGCTTTTGCTTTCCCAATCAGATTTTCATGTTTAAATTGTGTATCTTTGATGTTTTTCATCTCTTTTAAGGTTCTTAAGCATGAATTTATATGGTGGTTGAATTAGGGTTTGAATTTGAGTTGTAACATGTGAGTTTGAGGTTGATTTTAAGTGTTTAAGTGTTGTATTGTTGTTGAATGGTTGAAATAGTTTTTGCATGTGAGTTTTAAGGTCTTGATTGAGCAAGATTAAATGTTTAACTTCTGGGAAATTGATGGATGATAGCTAATTTGAAGTTTTATTGAGTTTTATTGCAAATTAGTGGTAAGAAGACACATGCATGTTGTTTTTTATGGCCATATAAGTTTTTGTCTGGAATCAGAATAATACAGAGGACTAGAAGTATGAGTTTAGCCCAGATTTTTAGTTAAAAAGATAGCTTAAATCATTATCTAACTATGGGCTTTGGAATTTCGAGAATCCGGTATGTGTAGCTCGAGTTATGAGCGAAACCGTGAAGGAGTGGGAATTGTATACGAATCTGAGTCAGTAGCTTGAGGATAATGTTTCGTCCATTTAGAGACTTTATTGGTTCCAGTGGTAAACATAAAAGTTTTAGGTGACGTTTTAAGCTTTCCGGAAACGTATGGTTTGCGTTCATCCGATATCGAGAGTAGATGTTATAGGGTCGAGACTGAAGGTTATCATTTGAGTTTCTGCCCAGAAAATTCTGTAGTAAAATTGGAATTTTGTGAACCAATTTCAATCATTAAGGGATCCTTTTAGTTTAGAGACTCTTGGGTCAATATTAGGATGTTCAAGAAGTGTTTTCTAAATTGAAAATACTATCTTTTGGAGTTTGATATTATTTATCGAGTTATGTCTTTTTAGCTAAGTTGAGAAGTTTAAGTTATATAATAGAAATCGACTCTAAGTTAGAAGTTTGGAATGTTCCATTAGTCGAAGAGTTCTTTGAACCTCAATAATCATAGGATATATTCCTTCTCTAATGCATAAGTCCAATTCACCTTTCAAACACTCCCAAAATCCATCAATTCATCGTTATAGATTCTTCTTCGTCGCTTGACGGTATATCCAAAAACATCAAGAACTCTCAAATTCTCATTCTAGCCTTTCTTTTCCTTAATTCTCCACATTCTTTCAATATGATCTCTTTAAATCATTCTATAGGTTATAGGCTATGCATCTGTTATTTTCAAGTCCTTTATGAGTTCGTATCAAAAGTTCAAGTCGAAAGTGTTGATTTCCGAAAATCCAGCTACTGTTTCTGTCCGGGCTGTTTTTCAAGCCTTTCCTTTCATTTTTGGACCTCGGTCCTGTTGACAAAATTGTAGAACTTAATTTTCTCTATTCCTGGAAGTACTCGTTTGTTTAATTCCGAGTTTTCTAGCCCGAGTTATGCTAAAAATCCTATTTCTTAAAAACCTGAAATTTTCTTTCTAAGTTATTACGTTCGTAGTTTCTATTTTACTTAACGTTTGAAACTCACTAAGAACCCTCTTTGGTTCTCAATTTCTACACTTCTTATTATAGTTCCCAAGTCACCCAAGTCGTCCCGAGCTCGAGGCACGCCACCAAGTTTTCCTACTTTCCAAGGTACGCAAATTGTCCAACTTTTAGCATTCAAGCACGTTACGATGCTTATTCATATCAATTTATATCATGATCTATGTTATACATTACTATTTTCAAAAGTGGTTCCGCCATATTAGTATAATTCTAGCTAGTCACGTGAAGTGCTAGCCTTTATTCATCTATAGGGTGCTCCTGATCAGAGTGACCAGACCTGACCAGTGTCCGACTGCATGGCAGTCACCCAACCCAAACTCCAGATCGGTTTGGGGCGTGCGCGTGTTAGGTGCTTTGCACCAGATCGTAAGGGATACCAATCTATTTTCTATGTATATATAAATATATATATCATGTCTACTTTTATATGTTTATATCTATGCCAAATCCAGTTTATACATGTTTAGCCCCGTCCCCGTTTACAAAATGATTTTAAATGTCGGCACCAAAACCGTTTTCGAACGGATTGACGTGTTGGAGGTTTGTGTACTGAGTGTTTCCCCACTCACTTTGCGTATGTTTTCAATGTTTTGTTTTAGGCGGTCCGAGCTCCCAAAGTAAAGACAAGGATAAGCAGAGGTAGAACTTCCGCGTGCAAGGTAGTCTTAAAGGGCGGATTTTGGCCGACCTCGGTGGTCTTCATGGTTCCAAAGATTAATTTGCATTGGAGAAAGTTTAATATATGTATATACATATTTCTTTGATGGGTGTATAAAGTGTAATATCTATGGTTTCGGTGATTGTTTATGTATGGGTTTAAGCGTAGCATTCACTTGGTGGTTTATGTATATTTTGGTGGTTTGTGTGTGCCTTGTCCCGAGTGGGGACGGCGGTAATGCCTCAATATTTGTCTTTTCCGCTGCGCTAATCACAGGGTTATGACATGATTAAGGATAATCTTGTGGTTAAGGGTGTTGGGGTGTTACATGTGTATTCCGATTTCGGGCGGTTTGGGTCGGGTTTACGGGTCATGACCGCCCTTTTTCTCAGTCACTTACAATTAATAAAATTGATTATAATTGGTCAAAGACATCTATGTAATGTATCATTCCATTTCAAGTTCGACCACCACGATATGCCATAGTTGTATAGACATATTACTATACACCCAAGTGACAAAATTTGGCAATCTTCAAGTCTAAGTATTTTGCGGTTTACGTCAACAATCCATGAATAAAAGTACTTATGAAATATATAGGGTTTTGGGATGCTAATATACTGAACTTTTAGTATTGAACAATAATGCACTGAACTTTGACCTTTGACAATAATACACTATTTTACTGAAAGAGAGGAGAGCGGCGGGACTGTAGGAGTTAGAGGGTTCACTGAAAGAGTGAGTGAGTGACAGTGTTAGGGTTTTGTTTTGGTCATTTGTTGTTTGATTATTTCGTTTATATGTCTCTCTTTACGCATAACTTTCCAAAACCTATGTTGTGAAAATCGGACCGGACCGGGCGGTCCGACCGGTTCAACCGTGAACTGGCAAGTTGACCGGTCCGGTTCTAGGTTTAACTCGGCTTGCTGGTTCAAACGGGAAAAAAATACCAGCAAAACCGGTTCAACCGCCCGGTTCACGGTCAAATCGGAATTTTAATGAATTAATTTTAAAAATTCCGGTTTTTGACCGGTTTAATTTGGTTTTTGGCCGACTTTTAATTGGTTCAATCCGGTTTTGACCCATTCGTGTCATGTTCATGTCGGTTTATTTATTTTGGTAGCTTACTTATTCTTGAAGTATATGAAATTTTTTAATTCGTGACCGGTTCATGCCGGTTTTTGCCGGTTCGACCGTCACCCGGTTCAACTGGTCTAATCCGTCAAAAACAGTCTGACCAGTTGAACCATTGACCCATTGGGTACTGGGTCAACCGGTGCGGTTATGACAACATAGTCCAAAACCACCCAATATTTTACTTTTGGGCCTTAATTTTCATGAAATGGACCCATTTTTTTGCACAAGGCCAAAGTAGACAAAACACTTAAAATTAAAGTGTCTGACCCAACGGGTCGACCCAAACCTGACCCAACCTGACCTGTTTTTCATCGGGTTCTTTGGTTTGGGTCATTTTCGGGTCCCGGGTCGGAATTTCGTGTTCAAAACCCTTTTTTTTTGGGTCGGGTCGAGAATTGCCAGGTCTACTTGCAAGTGAACAAGCCTAAGAGTTTTCAAGACTTGGTGACACAAGCTCATGACATGGAGTTTACGATTGCCAACCATGGAAAACATTCTAACAATAGTGTGTCTACAATTTCTTATGAAGACATGCCAAGAAGAGACCTTGTGATTGAAGAAAATGACTATTGTTTTTCTGACTCTGATGCACCATAAATGTTGGACAAACTCCTTGAGAAGGGACTCATAGAACTCCCTGAGCCCAAGCGCCTTGAAGAAGTAGGAAGAGTGAGCAATCCTAAGTATTGCAAGTACCACAGGATTGTCAGTCACCCACTAGAGAAATGCAAGGCATTCAAAGAGAAAGTCATGCAGCTAGTGAAGGAAGGGAAAATCGCACTAGATGAAGAAGACACCGACGAGTCTGACTAGATGCGACGCACGCAAGGAGAGCGGACACCTTAGGGGGCAAAGAGCGGTCACCTAAAAAAAAGGACTCAAACAACAAAAAAAAAAACCTCCAAGTGATCATCATAGACTTCCAAGTCATCATTAAAAAAAAAAAAAAACTCTCAAGTACACAAAGACTTCCAAGTCACCACCAACGACTCCCAAGTCAACCTAATCAAGAGACTCCCAAGTTGAAGCACAAGACTCACAAGTCTATAAAATGACCAAAGACTTTCAAGGCATCACAAAAAGAATCTCAAGTCATCATCAAAAAGAGTCTCAAGTCATCACCGACAGACTCCCAAGTCATCACAAGAAAAAGACGCACAAGTCATCTTGAACCGACTTTCAAGTTGTAATCAAAGACTCTCAAGTCGTTATCAAAGACTCTCAAGTCGCTATCAAAGACTTTCAAGTCGCTACAAAGGAACAGTTGTGTCAAAAGACTTCTAAGTCACGATTGACCAAGAACGCAAGCTCTCAAGGTAGCTAAATCGCAGGCTCTTAAGTCATCAAGTACGTGGACTCTCAAGTCATATATCTCATAAACTCCTAAGTCATTCATTTATATGAGTGTAGTGCCAACATGTTCAAGTCATGTCCATCTTTTGGCATCTAGATGTACAAGCAACGTACATTGTGTAGCCTCACAAACCTGCAAAAAACAAAAATGTTTGTGGACTCTAAGAGGGGTTAGTCGTTCTGGCTGGCATGCGCCGGGTAAGCCGACTCGTCCCCTCCAACAAGGACAAGCTCCCCTACGCAAAAGCGGAGCTCGCAACCCTTGTCTTTGGCAGTGCCGGGGTCTTAAAAAAAATTTCCCGACTCCTTACCTCAACAAGGACAAGTTCTTCTACGCAAAAGCGGAGCTCGCAACCCTTGTCTTTGGCAGTGCTGGGGTCTTAAAAAAATTTTTCCGACTCCTTACCTCAACAAGGACAAGCTTCTCTACGCAAAAGCGGTGCTCGCAACCCTTGTCTTTGGCAGTGTCGGGGTCTTAAAAAAATTTTCCCGACTCCTTACCTCAACAAGGACAAGTTCTTCTACCTCAACAAGGACAAGCTCCTCCACGCAAAAGCGGAGCTCGCAACCCTTGTCTTTGGCAGTATCGGGGTCTTAAAAAAAATTTCCCGACTCCTTACCTCAACAAGGACAAGCTCCTCTACGCAAAAGCAGAGCTTGCCACCCTTGTCTTTGGCAGTGCCGGGGTCTTAAAAAATTTTCCCGACTCCTTACCTCAACAAGGACAAGCTCCTCTACGCAAAAGCAGAGCTTGCAACCCTTTTCTTCGGCAGTGTCGGGGTCTTAAAAAATTTTCCCGACTTCTTACCTCAACAAGGACAAGTTCCTCTACGCAAAAGCGGAGCTTGCAACCGTTGTCTTTGGCAGTGCTGGGGTCTTAAAAAATTTTCCCGACTCCTTACCTCAACAAGGACAAACTTCTCTACGCAAAAGCGGAGCTTGCAACCCTTGTCTTTGGCAGTGCCGGGGTCCTAAAAAAATTTTCCCGACTCCTTACCTCAACAAGGACAAGCTCCTCTACGCAAAAGCGGAGCTTGCAACCCTTTTCTTCGGCAGTGTCGGGGTCTTAAAAAATTTTCCCGACTCCTTACCTCAACAAGGACAAGTTCCTCTACGCAAAAGCGGAGCTTGCAACCGTTGTCTTTGGCAGTGCTGGGGTCTTAAAAAATTTTCCCGTCTCCTTACCTCAACAAGGACAAGCTTCTCTACGCAAAAGCGGAGCTTGCAACCCTTGTCTTTGGCAGTGCCGGGGTCCTAAAAAAATTTTCCCGACTCCTTACCTGAACAAGGACAAGCTCCTCTATGCAAAAGCTGAGCTCATAACCCTTGTCTTTGGCAGTGCCGGAGTCTTAAAAAAATTTTCCCGACTCCTTACCTGAACAAGGACAAGCTCCTCTATGCAAAAGCGGAGCTCATAACCCTTGTCTTTGGCAGTGCCGGAGTCTTAAAAAAATTTTCCCGACTCCTTACCTGAACAAGGACAAGCTCCTCTATGCAAAAGTGGAGCTCATAACCCTTGTCTTTGGCAGTGCCGGAGTCTTAAAAAAATTTTCCCGACTCCTTACCTCAACAAGGACAAGCTCCTCTACGCAAAAGCGGAGCTCGCAACCCTTGTCTTTGGCAGTGCCGGGGTCTTAAAAAAAAATTCCCGACTCCTCACCTCCAACAAGGATAAACTCCTCGCACAAAAGCGGAGCCCGTTATCCTTGTCTTTGGCGGCACTCGGTCTTCCAAAAAAGTATCCTACTCATCACCTCTAACTAGGATAAATTGCTCACACAAAAGCGGAGCCCGTTATCTTTGTCTTTGGCGGTACTCGGTCTTCCAAAATCATCCAACTCATGGCCTGCCATCCTTATGTACAGTGGTTCATGGGCCTTAATACCTATAATAAGACAAACACATTTCCTCCTACCAAGTAGAAGGAAGTTGTTTCCCCCTCTCTGTTGAGAGCACTGTGCACCTGCACAGTGAAATAAAGTTTATTAACATGTTGTAAATGTAGTGAGCTATGATAGCTCATGTGTTCAACTATAGCCAACAAGGGCTATACAAGGAGGTCAAACAAAAACGTTAGTGCTAATGCACATACCCATGGGATGTGAACAGAGGCTATTGTTATTGATACACAAATATTGGGATAGTTAAAGATGATGATGATGCATGTCTGATGAAGATAATATTACAAAGGGGGGAGCTAAGAGTGAGATTTTGACAACTTCCCACTATACAAAGCCAAGTTCTAAAAGAATAAAAAGACAACAGAAGAAAATCAAGGAGGAAGGAGAACAAGAAAGACCACAGAAGACTCAAAGCAGCAAAAAAAAAAATGCAAGCACAAGCACCAAAGCAAACATGGCTTCGAGCGTGGACTTACATGAAGACGTATGTACAACGGTGCCAAATTGAAGAGTTGATTGGGTATAAAAAGTACAGAGGAGGCAAATGTTCTTTGGAAAGCAACACCATTAAAAACAATTTCCATTGTAGTTTTGGAAGGTATTTCACACATAGAATCCTCCTTTTGGAAAAAATAAAGTTACAAATCCCTTGAATGGGAAAATCTACTAGTTTGGTAACCAAACTAATGTAGCTCGGACCATAATTGCTCATTCCAAAAAAAAATAAAAAGTAGAGATCTTGGCATTGATATGATAATAAGGCAACTTAATATAATTGTCATATGCTAAAGTTACTGACATGATAATATGTTGATGACACAAATTATATTGTTATATGTGACATGTAAAATTAATGTATGCTAAGGCAATGAGCAGACACTGAATGTGTGGAGAAGTCAGTTGAGCTCAAACACCTAGGCATGCACGTGGCATCTTGGCGGTGGAAGTACCAATCAAGTCAACAGTCTATCAAGACAACAGTAGAAAAATATGTCGAGACGTCAGTCGTGTTGGGGCAATTTGTAGACACTAAAAAAATCAAAATAGTGTCAAAAGTTAACATAAATTAAGTTGATTATTCTGGTCATTCCAAATTAATTAATTTAATTTATTTAAGTAAAATTTGCTCAAGTTGACTATCAAGTCAAAGCTCGACGACTGCCAAGTCAGAGTTAAATCGACTACCAAGTCAAAACCCAACTGACTACCAAGTCAAAGTCAAATGGACTGCCAAGTCAACCCAAACCTAAGGCCTAGACAACGGCCCACCAAGACTACCAAGTCAAAGTCAAATGGACTGCCAATTCATCCTAACCCTAAGGCCCGGACAACGGCCCAAAAAAGGCTAGCAAGTCATAAGCCCAAGAGAGAGATCAAATCATTTCCCTATAAATAGGACTACTCACTCTCATTTGGAAAAAAGAAAAAATCCAACTTTCAAGAAGACTCTCTAGAATTAAACAACAAACACTTCATTATGTGTCGTTTGTTCTAGAGATTAAACACCAACTTGATCGAGATTCAAGCCACAGCGGCCCTCCTTCAAGAAGACTACAGAGATCGAATCAGATGAATATTTTTACTTATTCATCTTGTAACAAATATTATAGAGATAGTACCCAAATTCCTTGAAATCAATACAAATTATATTTGTCCATTTTTTCTTGTCTTTATTTATTATAGACTCGAAAATGTGTGGTTACAATATATATTAAAATATTTGTATAATTATCATTATAACCAAAAATATTCCAAATTAATTATATCAGGCCAAACTGTGAAACTACGTACATAAATCAATTAATCCATGCCTATAACATAAACCCTAAACAGAAATTAAAGTTCAAATTATGTAATAAGTTTAAACGTTACTCGACGATGAATGTACATATATAATCGAGAATTCTAAATAAATATTTAAATTTCCAAATATTGTAAATTATAATAAAAATAATTACATAAATGAACTCTATTGACCATTATCGTCATTGTCGGTTTCCTGCTTCCCAGCATCGTAGCCATAATCCTGATCACCCTGTTGATCGTCGTTGTCATCGTCCCTTCAAAGTAATGTTATTATATATAATAAAAATTATATATATATCTACCATGTATAATTTCACATATATATGTATGTATAGTATACAATTAGTGAAATTAATTAATCACTAAAATAACAAATTAAAAAATTAAAAAACAAACTAATTAAACATATTCAGCCTAAACATTAAACAATTAAAAAAATATATAATACAACTTTAATAATGTTGATTTTTCTAATTAACAGGATCCAAAAAAACATATGGGTCAAAAACTAAAAATTTCATGTTACATATTCACACTTCAATCTTCATTCTTCGATCTTCAATTTTCAGTCTTAAATCTTCAATTTTTAATCTTCAATTTTCAATCTTCAAACATCATCATCTTCATCAAAGATTGAAGTTTAAATTGTAATGAATGGATTTGGGGAGTAGAGGTTGAGAGAAAATTGAGGGGAGAAAGTGATAAATGAAGAGGGGAAAAATTTTGTAGGAAAAGAAATCAGATTGTTGAGTTTATATAGGTAGTGAAAGATGGCGTGAGTTTTGGAGAAAAACTGACGCCATTTAGTAAAATTTCAATTGGCGCCAGTTTATGGGCTCTAATTGACGCCAAAAGACGTCAGTTAAGGCCCATAATTTGACGCCAATAGGCGTCAATTAATTCCCCAAAACTGATGCCAGTAGTGCTGGTATTTATTATTATTATTATTATTATTATTATTATTATTATTATTATTATTATTATATATATATATATATTTTTATTATTATTATTTTATTATTATTAATTACGTATTATTATATTATGTTTAATAATATTTTTATTATTAATTGTTAATGTTATTGTAGTTATATTTTCTACATTAATATAATTAATATTTATTATTGTTAATTGTAGATAAATCAACAAAATAATGAACCCCGGCCCATATTAATTATTAATTGCATGATTGATAAATATATATATAATATTAATATTATTGTTAATGTGCATGTGTTTTAGTTATAATTATTAGTATTATTGTTATTTTTTAATTTATTTTAGCTAGTTAGGTAAATAATGTTGTTAATAATAATTAATATTATTAATGTTATTAACTATATAATTGTATATATATTGTCATGTGTGTACATGTAATTTTATATATATGTTAATTAGTGCGTACATAATTAGTATATATATTATCAAATGATGTTTAAACATTACTTGATAATGAATATTCAAGTCTTAATAAGAAAATGTTAAAATTTCCAAATATTGTGAATTATAATCAAAATAATTACATTTATGAACTCTATTCATCTTCATCCGCATCGTCAGTTTCCTGCTTCCTAACATCGTTGTCATCATCTTGATCATCACCCTGTTGATAATCGTCATGGTCATCGACCCTTTGAAATAAAAGGTTACCTGAGATCCAACAGTATAAGCGTTAACAAAATGTATAATATTACCTTCGAGACGTTGATCACTATCATCATCATGCTTAATTATTGGAACATGTAAATTTAATTTTTGATATGAAAACATTTACTTGGGTAAGCGAATAATGAGTCATGATGAGGCGTGGTGGGCTGAGGTTGGGTAGGTTGAGACGAGGTGGTCCGTTGAGGAGTGCGGCAGTGGGGCGTCGAGGTAAAATGCGGTGGCGGAGGAAGGTACTGACTGGCGTATGGTGGAGGAGGGTGACCGCCGTATCCGGTGTACGGTGGAGGAGGGTATCTAGTGTACGGTGGATGTGGTGGATGACCCCTTCGTTCATATCCAGTATAGGGCGCATGGCTTCCTCCCCCATATGGCGGTGGTGGTGGTGGTGGTGGCGGCGGCGGCCCGCGATACTCCTCGTACCCTCCAGAGGAAGATCCAGCAAGATAAGGTTGTTGCCAATAAGGCGGTGGTTGTTGGTACTGCTGTTGAAATTGTCGTTGCATCTCCGCCATTTGTTCCCTTACTTGTTCCTTTACTTGTTCCTCGACATCTTCCCTTAACTTGCGCCTTTCTTCCTCTAATTTGCTCCTTTCGTCCTCTAATTGTCGCTGAAGCTCTCTGTTCATCTCCGTGACAGAGGCTCGGACGTCGAAGTGAGCAGAATCATTACGACGTCGTGGGCGTCTCCTAGATGCGATGTGGGGGAACTTCTTCTTCATAGCTTCCCCCACATCCCCCATGCCAACCACACTTCCTCGACTAGTCAAATTTTTTTCAAACCAATACTCCTCCTGAGACATGATATGAGTGCTTGGTTGTCCGTCCTCATCCCGCTTGGCCTGCTGCTCCCGCTTGTATATTTCATAATCGCTCTCCATTTTCTCCTGCCGGAAACAAAAAAAGAATAATTGGAATTAGCGAATTAAAGTTAATGTTCGTACGTAAATCATATATAATTACTCAAATCTTAAATGATGAAACTTACGCCAAGTTCCTTGAACCTAGTGTCCAGCCACTGTGTGGTGCCCTGCTTCATATGAGTAGCTTTATACTGCTCGAAGATAGTAGGGTCACGTTCCAATTTTTTCTTCTGTAAGTTCATATGCAAATGTGAAATTGTTTGAGTATATATACTAGTAAGAACACATATATGTGAAGTAGTGTAACAAGTAAGAATTATTACCAGTTTGACTTTAACGATACCGAATGGAACTGGACCCATGGAGTGTGATGGTGGGCATTTCTCGCTGTACATCCTCCTTGCCTTGCTCATGTTCCCACATTTTTCTGCATATGTGGGGTCTTCCCATCGTGCAATGAATTTTTTCCAAATTTCATCATCGATGATCCAATAGGGCTTGCCTTTCCCCGACTTCCAACGCTTCTTTGCCTTGCCGATAGCATCATTGAATTGTTTGCGAGCGCGGCGGTCCCACCAACCACGTATCTCATCCTCATGTTGGTCCTCCCAATAGTATTTTTTCTACATTGAAACCATACAAACAAGTGAAAATAGCCAGTCAAATTGAAATCATACATATAAGGGGGAAGCAATTGGTTAAACCATTAACCCTAAACCCTAAAACCCTAAACATTTCTAGTTGCATTGATTTATAAAATTTTGAATTAGCACACCCTTAAATATTGTATGATTTGGACGTACGTAGTTAGCGAGATAATTGGTTAACATTTTTAAAACCAATCCGTCTAGATGCAAATTAAGCTGTGTCAT
The DNA here is from genome assembly GCA_029582165.1 of Portulaca oleracea. Lineage (NCBI taxonomy): Eukaryota > Viridiplantae > Streptophyta > Magnoliopsida > Caryophyllales > Portulacaceae > Portulaca > Portulaca oleracea. Next base: position 39,771,222 of record CM055872.1, on the reverse strand, counting down.
TGAGAATAAAGTGTAAAAGTTCAATGTATTATTCACCAGGTCGGCGAGAAACAAGATTGCAAGTGATCCGGACACCAAGGAAACTCTGCGGTTAAAGTTACTTATCTTGGTCCAAAGAATCATGTACGAGCGTGGTTTGGAATATGCAAAAGTTCAGATGCTTGATGTTGACTGGTATTTCCAGACTCCAAAACATGCCCGTACATGGTTCTTTGGACCAAAATAAGTAAACTTCAACCGCGGAGTTTCCTTGGTGTCCGGATCACTTGCAATCGTGTTGCTCATCGACCTGGTGAATAAAACATGGAACTTTCGCACTTTATTCTCAATGACACAGTTAATTTGCATTTAGTCACATTGTTTTTAATAATGTTTACCAATTATCTCCCTAACTACGTACGTCCAAATCATACACTAACTTAAGTCTACGCTAACTCAAAATTTTTAAAATATCAATGCATCTAGGAACCGTAAACCCTAAAATATCACTGCATCAAGGAACCCTTAAACCCTAAACCCTAAAACCCTAAACCCTAAACCCTAAACCCTAAACCCTACACCCAGAAAGCCTAAAACCGTAAACCCTAAAAATAATTGCTTGCTTTTCTCATAATTTAAAACCCTATACTTTTATGTATTTTTCTCTCGTTGCTAATAGAATAGGGTGGGTTTAACTATGAAATAAAACACGCAAATATAGTTTATAGACCCTAAACCCTAATGAATTCTAAAAACACTAAATCGTAAATATATAATAAACCCAAAAAATTTCAACATAGTAAAGGCCACACACTGGAGAACCATATATAAACGTACTCAACAAAAAAAATAATTAATACATATACAAAATTGAAAGATGAAACCATGTTAGGGATTTACCTTGAACTCCTTATAGAACAGCTCACGCGTTTCCAAGGGTACATTCTTCCATTGGGGCCAATAGTCTTTGTAGTGTTGCTTGACTATTTCCATGATACCCCTGACTGCGTGTGACTCATAAGGCCATACACTGAAGCATTAATCATTAAAAGGTTTGTTAGAGACCATACACATACAAAATTAATTATAACTTCAAAGTAACAAATATATAATCAAAATTTAGTTTGATACTCACGTCCCCTCACAAGGTTCGATGATCAACTTCCCATCTGCCGTCCTTGGAGCATTATCCGGGGGGTCAATCTGAATTCGATAACGTTCACCCTTATCCTGCTCTGTTTGGGTGCCCTCCTGCTCAGTTTCATCACCCCCCTGGGCTGTTTGCCCATCCTCATGTTCAATGTAGGGACCCCCGTCATCTGTTTGCCTTGCTTCCTGTTCTATTTGGGTGCCCTCTTGCTCAGTTGTTGCGCCCTCCTGCTCAGTTTGGCTACCCTCACATTCAGTTCGGGCACCACCCTTATCAGTCTGAGCACCCCCCTGATCCCCCTGATCCCCCTGATCATAGTAATCAGTCATGTTCTGGGGCGGCACTGGGTAATTTGTCCCAGAGTGCCCCATGATATCTATGGTGGAGGCGTCTAGACCCTGTGAAACAAGGCTGAAGTTGTTGCCATCATATCCATACTGATCAGGAACATGATCAAATTGAGGAATGTGTGCAGATGGTTGCTGCTGGTTGGAGGAAGAACGACCTCCGTCATTAGGTCCTGCTCCCCCACGGGTCCGACCTCTGCGAGATTGTTCTCTTCCTGTCATCTTCACTGCAAAACAAAATAGCAAAAAATATTCATTAGTTTCAAATCATCAAATACTATTCGTCTCAGACTTAAGCTCGAAAATAATAACGAGACAACACATGTATGTAAATTATAATACACAATCATATTCAATAGTTTGGTAACACAAAGAAAGAATAATAACGGGACTACACACACCAGCACAATCATATAATATTCATATAATATTCATTTAGCTCAAAAATATTCATTACAGACACTTGTGACATAATCAAATAATAGTCGTTGTATTATTATTTACAAATCATCGTTATCTTCATCGTCATCGTCTGCATCTTCATCGTCACCATCATCATCTTCATCTTCATCTTCGTCTTCATCGTTCTCATCGGAGAGATCCAACGTATTATCACCCATTATTATTTGGGTGTTCTCATTGGACTGATCTTGGAGGTTGTTGCCCGAGAAATTATTACTTGATAACAATTTTACTTTGAGTTCCTTCAAGTTGTTTTAAATTTTTGGAATAAATTTTGAGTTTAATAATGAAAATAAATTCAACTTATTCAAAATAAAATGAGGTTTGGATGGATTGGATTGGAAAGAGTTACCAATCCAAAGTTTGGATTGGATTTTTATTGAACAATGTTATTTTGAGTTACTTTTTACTTTTTTTTTTACTTATAGGATTTATTTTGATGGGATTAATTTCGTACACAATTAAACTACAAGTTTAATACAAAAACAAAAGTAGTCTAAACTAATTAACTCAAAATAACATTACTATGTACTATATCACTAACTCGAAGGTTGAAAATTTGACTGACTCCTCGAAACAATGGCGTTAATTAGTTCAGCAACTTGAAAAATGGTTGGCATTTTCAAGTGTTTGCACTCGAAAAAAAATTTCTTTTTATTTTTCTTTCGAACGACAACCTGTAATATTAAGGCCTTAATATTACAAATTGCAAAACATCTAAAAGAATTATTCAACTTTTTCCAATGTTTTCCACCACACGACATTTTTTCAATGAAAAAATTGTGTTCTTTAGGTTCAGGCCATTTTGGGTCGTGACAAATCAATCAACGTCAAAATTCAAACAAATAATCTGGGACTATACTCGTTTTCCTAACTAGCAGGACTATCTACACGTCGAGGGTTAAACGAACAATAAAGCATTAACCAAACATACCTTCTTCATCATCTGGCGTCTCCCCTGCATCTTCATCATCCGGTGTCTCCGTTGCATCGCCTTCACAACATAAGATACAATTCTTCGTGTGGTCCACCGAAGAACCCTTCTCGTCATGGTGACCCGCGTCTTCATGTATAAAGACTTCCCCAGATGAGCTTACTAGTAACACCACACCCCTTGTAAGTTCTTCGGGATTCTCCATCACAGAAGATTCCACTCTCTCCGATTCTTCCCGCAAATCCAACAAATGGAGGCCGTCTTTTGCTTTTTCCATGTCCACTGAACCTTGGTGGTATGCGATTGGTAGCAATGCGAGAAGTGGTTCAGGTTGGTCCATGTCGGGGCTTCTCACAGTTTCACCTGAAATAAATGAATTCATTGGTGTAAAATGTAACACAAAATACCAGGAGTAGGGACGTCAAAAGTTCCAATTTGGGTCGTTTTGGGTCCAAAATCCGGACAATTCAGGAAAAGCCTAAATATTAAAACTTTGGGTAGAAATTGGATTCAGGTAACAGAAATATTAAAAATTTGTGTCCGAATTATGGTCAAGTCAGGTCAATGTCAAATTTAGGACGACACCATACCTGTTTTTCTTCTAGGTCGGACTAGGCCAAGTATTCGGGTTGGACAGTTTTCTGACAGCCCTAACCAACAGGATTATCCATACGTAGAGGGTTAAACGATCAATAAATAATTAACCGAGCATACCTTCATCATCTGGTGTCTCCCCTGCATCGCCTTGACAACATAAGCTACAATTCTTCCTGTGGCGCACCACGGAGTTGGAATCCACGTTCTGATCATCTTCGCTACAGCTACAATCGCCTAATGCAACTTTACTAGTTACCGCTAAGGACTGATCTTCTGTTCTTTCCTTCCTGATTCTCTTGCACTTGGATCCTAAGGTCAGGGGTATTTCAGACGGCAGATTCGACGGAACCCTTTGCCTCTCTCCTTTATTCCGCTTCTTTGAGTTCCCCTTTCCTTTAATGGAGGCCCCACCAGAATTCTCGGAAGAACAAGGCTCAGATTCCATTTGTACACAACAAAAATCACAGAGCCAAAAAACGCTATCATTGATGCTTCCTGGTGGTATGCCTACGCAGTATCTAAACCAAAAAAAATGACCATCATATTGAACAGATCAGCAAAATTTGATACGATTGATCTACATAACTTCGAACACATATTTCTATCGATGAACTAGAACGGCTTACTGGTGTGCAACAGTCTCGCAACAGTCCGAGCAATTAAACAGAGCATTAGAAAAACCTTTATCTCCACAAAAGGTGCAAACTTCAACCTGTCAACAACAACAAACGTTCACGTAACTCTCATATACAAGCAGAGAGACTGATAATGCCAAATGAAAAAGTTCACTCGAAGCATGTGCATTTCAAAAAAAACTCTTATGAAACTCTCATAGAAGCAGAGAGACTCAAAACCAAAACCAATACTCGGCAAAGGCATGTAGCAGTCTTACACCTAAATTTTGCAATTTAGCGAGACTAGTTCCAACAAACCCAAGATTTAAAAATCATGCGCTACCTATGGAAAAGTAGCAGAGGAGATTTAATGATGCATTTTACTTTGGTTCATTATAATCTAAAGTTGAAAAAAAAATCTTTTTCAAGTATCCATATAATGGACACATATAAGCAAAGAGGCTGATAATGCCAAGTGAAAAAAAATTTCAAGTATCCATCTCATTTCCAAAGAGAAAGGAAAAACTTTTTTTTTTTTTTTTTTGCTTTCACAAAAACCACAAGTGTAATTGAAAAGATATGGCCAAACAAAATACATGCAACAAATAAGTTCACCATTTTGTTCATCAAATGAAGAGGGTTAATGCAAAGATTCCCAACTATGCTTGAAGATCAACATTCATGGACAAACCATCTTTCAAGATTAAACAACAATAAAAGCTCAGTCTCTCACTACAACAGTTACTTAAAGTAGCCCAATTTCCCTTTTTTTATGGGTTTTTGAACAAGAATTACCTGTGAAAGGTCTTCATTCCCATGGCTAGCCATGAATTATTGATTTCCTTCACATCTGCTTCAGCCCTAACCCTACTTTAATTCCTCGCCCAGATAGAACCAATAACCCAGTCAAGTATCACAAGTACTGCAAACAAAAAAAAAAAAGTGAGTTCAAGATCAGTAACTAACTTAATTAATGACATAGATTAAATTCCATCTACCCACCTCACAAAATGCAGAATCAATCGAAAGAAAAAATGCCCAGAAAAATTAAATTTACCTTCAATTTGGGGAAGATAGGCTAGCAATTAGGTGGAAACGAGGGAAAATGATGAAGATTAATGTCACAACTTTCCGCCATTACCAAGCGGTACGATGAACTCAGTGATGAATACCAATCGCCAAGTATTGCCTCCGTTGGAAATTTTGGGGTATTGTGGAGTATTCTCACATAAAAATTGCCCAATATTTTCGTCTGAAGCTAACGCACGAAATTCTTGGGGTTTGGGAGTTTCGTGAGTTGTGATGACTCGAAATCCGTTAACTCTTTCTAATCCAATTCAAACTTTACACAATTCTCCAAAAAAATATGTTATCACACTGTACCGCAGTCTATAATTTCGGTCACATCTCACCACATTTTACTATAATCATTACCAATATATATTTTTATTTTTCTCTCTCTTCACCTTTCTCCTTTGCTTTTCACATTCTGTTTCCTCACCTACCCGACCAATCACAACTCTCACCACAACTCACCATATTTCACCACACTTTTTCAAATTCCACCGCATTGCAACATTATCACACCGCATCAATCATATAAAAAAAGGGAGCTTTAAAGGCCCTATTGCTGGAGCATTCGGATAAAAATATCACTCAATTTTTTATTTTAGTAAAAAATATCATTACCTTTTTTTGCGAAGAAAAACCGGATAAATGTATATTGCTAATTGGTCCATCAGTACATATGACTCGATTTGACTTGGACAAACCCCAAGCCTTATTTGTTCCTCCCCAGTAGGGTGCACCTTGGCCATATTGTGGGATACAAGATTGCCTCTCCGTTTGACATGAACTCACCTACTATTGTGGAAAAAACTCAAAGATAATTTAATGTCCTCTACAATCAAATCAAATTCACTATAAAAACGTTATGTATAATTCAGACGTTGTACTAATGCTAAACTATCTGACTCAAAAATAATTGGGTCATAGCTGAACTGGCTCGCCAGTTGTACTGCAAACTCTCTTGCTTTTGTTTCCGCCACAGTCGGGTTCCAATTTGCTCGACATCTCCTAGAGGCTGCCAGCAGCAATTGCCCCCTGGCATCTCTGGCAACAACTCCTATTGTGACCCATCCTGCCTCCGCGAGAGAAGCATCCATGTTCATCTTCACTTCGTGATTTACATGTGGTTGCCATGTTATTGTGGTTGTTGGTGACGCCTCTGTGCTTTCCCGCTTCTCAATCTTGGCCAACTTTAGGCTGTCTTTAGCCAACTGTCTCGCTCTATGCACAAGTACCTAGGCAGGGGTATGTCTTGATTGATGGACGTGGTCGTTTCGAGCCCGCCACACTAGCCAAGCTACTGTCAGGTTTGTAATAAACTCCTCCTCCAAACAGGTTTGTTTCCAACGCAATAGCAATTCACTCAGATTGGACTCGTCCCTTGTATCTTGCACAGTTATGTTTCCCAACAGTTCCTAAACTCTTCTACTTTCTCGGCATACTATAATGGCGTGCCATGCGCTTTCCATAGAGTCATCACACCTCGGGCATTTCGAGTTCTTCGCAATATGGCGCCGATGAAGTAGCGCTCTAGTTGGGAGTATATTGGAGATCCATTGCCACCATAAAGTTTTCGCTTTTGGAATACATTGTGCTTCCACAGCTTATGCTAATAATCTTTAAAGTCATCCAGCTTGGGCTTGCCCTCATCAAATATGATGATCTCACTGTATACTTGTTTTTATTATCGAAACACCATGCTAGAGTGTCCTTTGGTCTCCTGCTACTTAGCGGTACAGCGAGGATGAGGTTTCTGTCCCTCTCATTAAACAAGCTTTCCACTAAATCATACTTCCATTGTCTCCCGTCATCTGTTATAAGGTCACTGACCCATTGGACTTCTGGGTCTTGTGGTTGTTCCGTTGTTATATGTTTGCCAAGCTCATCAAAGACCCTCTCGTCATTCCAAATATGTATGCTTCTGCCATCGCCCACTCTCCGATAAAGACCTGTTTTCAGCAGTGTTTTAGTCGAACATATGCTTCGCCCATGAGAAGCTCGGGTAGTACGATAAGGGAGCTTGAAGGAAGGATTTTCCCGGGAAGTATTTAGCCTCAAAAACCCGGTACAACAGTGAGTTTTTGGTGTTGGATCAATCTCCAACCTTGCTTTACAAGCAGTTCGTCGTTGAAAACGTCCAGGCGTCTGAAACCTATGCCTCCCAAACACTTCAGCTTGCATAAGTCATCCTATGCTTTCCAATGGAGTTTGCGTTCCACTTGTTTCGAACCCCACCAGAACTTAGCGCACATTGAATGAATATCACTCACTAACGTGCTCGAGAGTTTAAATATACTCATGATGTACGTTGGTATCGCCTGGATGACTGCTTTGATCAAAACTTCCTTCCCCGATCTAGAAAGCATTCTTTCTTTCCATCCGTTCAATTTCTTCCAAATTCTGTCCCGGATAGAGTTGAAGATCTCTTTTTTTTCTACCAATAAATGTTTGGGCCCCTAGGTACTTACCGTGCTTGTCAACCATCCTCATACGCAGGAGGCCTGCTAGCTCCTCTCTCTTGTTTCCCGCTACTCCTTTACTGAAGGAGACCTCCGACTTTTTAAAATTGACTTTTTGCCCAGATGCTTTCTCATACTTGCTAATGATATCCACTGCCTATAAGCATTCTTGTCGCGTGGCCCTAGTAAAGAGAAGACTGTCTGTAACATCCCAACCTTTAACCACAAGATTAAGCCATTAATTATGATCTCAAACCTGTGATTAGCGCAGCGGAACACTTAGGTTGAAGTATTACCGCCGTCCCCACTCGGGACACAACCACCAAAAATTTCAAAACCACAAGGAAATATAAGCTTTACTCCAACAAACGCCAACTTAAAATACAACTTATACAACACTTGAAATAGGTACATAAACATATTAATAGGAAGGTTCCACAACTTCTTCAACCCCTGAACGCCCTTGCCAACTCGCGAAAAACCTTAGAGTCTACCTTGCTTGGATCGGATCACTTCTGACTGGATTTACCCTTGTCTTGGGAGCTCGAACCTCCTAAAACAAAACATTTAAAACAGTCGGAAAAGTGAGTGGGGAAACACTCAGTACACAAACCTCCAACACGTCAACCGTTCGAAAACGGTTTTCGGTGCCGGCATTTAAATTCATTTTGAAAACGGGGACGGGGCTAAACACGTATTAAATGGATTTGGCATAGCCATAACATATAAAAGTAGACATGATATATATATATATATATATATATATATATATATATATATAGAAAATAGAGTGGTATCCCTTACGATCGGTGCAAAGCACCTAACACGCGCATGCCCCAAACTGATCTGGAGTTTGGGTTGGGTGACTGCTATGCAGTCGGACACTGGCCGGGTCTGGACACTCTGATCAGGAGCATCATATAAATGAGTAAAGGCTAGCACTTCACGTAACCAGCTAGAATTATAATAATATGGCGGGACCACTTTTGTAAATAATAAGGTATAACATAGATCATGATATAAATTGACATGAGTAAGCATCGTAACGTGCTTGAATGCTAAAAGTTGGACAATTTGCGTACCTTGAACCCGTGCACTATTAGGCGATGCGTCTCGGCCTCGGGATGGCTTGGGCGGCTTGGTAACTAAGATAAGAGAAGTATAAAATGGAGAACCAAATAAGGTTCTTAGTGAGTTTCACATGTTAAGTAAAATAAGAACTAAGAATGAAATAACTTAGAAAGAAAATTTCAGGTTTTTAAGAAATAAAGTTTTTAGCATAACTCGGGCTAGAAAACTCGGAATTAAGCAAACGAGTACTTCCTGGAATAGGGAAAATTAAGTTCTACAATTTTGTCAACAGGACCGAGGTCCAAAAATTAAAGGAAAGGCTTGAAAAACAGCCCGGACAGAAACAGTAGCTGGATTTTCGGAAATCAAAACTTTCGACTTGAACTTTTGATACGAACTCATAAAGGACTTGAAAATAACTTATGAATAGCCTATAACTTATAGAATGATTTAAAGAGATCATATTTATAGAATCTGGAGAATTAAGGAAAAGAAAGGCTATAATGAGAATTTGAGAGTTCTTGATTTTTCGGATATACCGTCAAGCGACGAAGATGAATCTATAACGATGAATTGATGGATTTTGGGAGTGTTTGAAAGGTGAATTGGACTTATGCATTAGAGAAGGAATATATCCTATGATTATTGAGGTTCAAAGAACTCTTCGACTAATGGAACATTCCAAACTTCCAACTTAGAGTCGATTTCTATTATATAACTTAAACTTCTCAACTTATCTAAAAAGACATAACTCGATAAATAATATTAAACTCCAAAAGATAGTATTTTCAATTTAGAAAACACTTGAACATCCTAATATTGACCCAAGAGTCTCCAAACTAAAAGGATCCCTTAATGATTGAAATTGGTTCACAAAATTCCAAATTTACTACAGAATTTTCTGGGCAGAAACTCAAATGATAACCTTCAGTCTCGACCCTATAACATCCACTCCAAATATCGGATGAACGCAAACCATACGTTTCCGGAAAGCTTAAAACTTCACCTAAAACTTTTATGTTTACCACTGGAACCAATAAAGTCTCTAAATGGACGAAACATTGTCCTCAAGCTACTGACTCAGATTCGTTTACAATTCGCACCCCTTCACGGTTTCGCTCATAACTCGAGCTACACATACCGGATTCTCGAAATTCCAAAGCCCATAGTTAGACAATGATTTAAGCTATCTTTTTAAGTAAAAATCTGGGCTAAACTCATACTTCTAGTCCTCTGTATCATTCTGATTCCAGACAGAAACTTATATGGCCATCAAAAACAACATGCATGTGTCTTCTTACCACTAATTTGCAATAAAACTCAATTAAACTTCAAATTAGCTATCATCCATCAATTTCCAGAAGTTAAACACTTAATCTTGCTCAATCAAGACCTTAAAACTCACATGCAAAAACCATTTCAAACATTCAACAACAATACAACACTTAAACCCTTAAAATCAACCCCAAACTCACATGTTACAACTCAAATTCAAACCCTAATCCAACCACAATATAAATTCATGCTTTAGAACTTTAAAAGAGATGAAAAACAACAAAGATACATAATTTAAACATGAAAATCTGATTAGGAAAGCAAAAGCTTGAGTTAGGGTTTTGGGATTTTACCACTTGGATGAGAAATTGAGGAAGAAAACAAGAGAAGAGGTGGAGGAGGCTCGGGGAACCGCCGGAAAACACGCCGGCTGCCGGAGATTTGGCCGGAAAACGCCAAAGAACAGGGCTGGGCTGGCTGGGGTGGTCGGCCGAGCACAAGGGAGAGGGAGAAGAGAGTTTGAGAGAGACTTGAGTGGTGTGGGATTAGAAGGAAATAACTAAGGCCCCCTCTTCTAACATAAAGTAAATATATCTTCCACCTCTAAAACAAATAAAAGAATAATTAATCAAGACAAGTTAAATTAGGTTAGGTAAGAGAAAAATAATTGGTATTAAACTGGATAAGGTTAATTGGTAATAACTTGAGTAAAATATATTAATACAAAGCTAGATAAAATAATTTGAATTTAACTTAGATAGAATCAATTAGTAATACTTAAAATAAAATAAATTGGTGGGATGATACTTAGGAAAATAAAAATGAACGATAAAATATAATTAGGATGATTAGATGATTCGAGCATAATCGGATAATGTACCTAAAAATTAATGTAACTTTCCTCGGTTGAAACCGTAAAGTTGAGAATCGTAAAATAAATTATATAACTTATCTCAAAAATAAATAAATAGTCATAAACTCATGATAGTAATCATGTAGGATCAGAATACTTTATCAACTGTGGTAGTACGTATATAAAATATGTTAACCGACCCATTTAGCCACCTCCTTACTCGAGACCTGTCGCCACAAAAAAAAAATAGTACTAATAATAATAAAATAAAACGAAAATTTTTAATAGCGTACTTTGGGTTAATCATGGTGATGATAATTTAATTAATATGGGTTTTAGGGCGGGTCGTTACACCCTCTCCCCCTTAAAAAGAAGTTTCGTCCCCGAAACTTGCCGTTGGACTACTCGCGTTCGCGTTACCTTAAAAGAGGTGCGGGTAGCTTTTCTTCATGTCCTCCTCGGTCTCCCAGGTGGCTTCCGAGGTGTCTTGATTTGCTTAAGGGGACTTCCTTTGAACGTAGTCGTTTTGTTCTTCGATCTAGAATTTGAATCGGCTGCTGCTCGAAGGTTAGATCTTCGGCTAACCGCGGGGGTTCTTTATCAAGAATATGCGTCAGGTCCGGCACGTATTTCTGGAGTTGGGAAACGTGAAAAACGTCATGAATCTTCCCTAAACTAGAGGGTAACTCTATCCGATATGCCACTGGATTGATCTTTTCCACAATGGGGTATGGCCTGATATGGCGGGGGCTTAATTTCCCTCTGATGTTAAATCTCCGGACCCCTTTAGTTGGAGAAACCTTAAGAAAAACTTGGTCTCCGACTTGAAATTCGAGCGGTCTTCGCCTGTTATCCGCATAGATCTTTTGCCTACTCTGGGCGGCCTTGATGTGTTGCTAAATGACTCTGATTTTATCCGTGGTGTCTTGGATTAACTCTGGACCTATGACTAGCGCTTCGTCTAAATCTCCCCAACACAACGGGGTACGACATCTTCGGCCATAAAGCGCTTCAAAAGGAGCCATTCTAATGGTGGACTAATAGCTATTGTTATACGAAAACTCTATGAGCGGGAGATATCTATCCCAATTCCCTTGAAAATCTAAAACGCACGTGCGCAGCATATCCTCTACGATTTGGTTCACTCTTTCGGTTTGACTGTCACTCTCCGGATGGTAGGAGCTACTAAAGTTGAGTTTAGTACCGAAAGCCTTCTATAGCGCGCTCCAAAATCTCGATTGAAATCTTGTGTCTCGATCGGATACTATATCTTTTGGAATTCCGTGCAGCCGGACAATCTCTTGAATGTATATATCTGCCAACTTATCTACCTTCCACCCTTCATGGATAGGAATAAAATGTGCCGACTTTGTAAGGTGGTCCACAATCACCCAGATGGCATTCCTTCTGGATATAGTGAGGGGCAATCCCATAATGAAATCCATAGAAATCGAATCCCATTTCCATGTGGGAACTTCCAAAGGTCTAAGTTCACCTGATGGTCGTTGATGCTCTGCCTTGATCCTTTGGCATGTTAAGCATTTATCCACATAGTTGGCTATGTCCTTCTTCATATTTGACCACCAAAAGTTTTCCCTTAAATCTCTATACATTTTTGTACCTCCAGGGTGTACGGAATAGGATGAGTTATGGCCTTCTTCCAACAGCTTGAGCCTTAAATCTCCCATGTTGGGTACACATAATCTATTCTGAAACCTTAAGGTTCCATCCTCTTGAATCAAGAATCCCGACATCCCCTTTACGACTAGATTATCCATGATCCTCTTAAGCTCGAGATCGTTTAACTGTTCTGTCTTAATTTCCTCAATAATGGACGGTTGTAGGGACAATGCAGCCAATTTCTTAATCACCTCCCCTTGCTTAACTAGCTCAACGTTCTCTTTACTCAACTCTTGTTGTAATTTTGGGTGGATCTCGAGGCAGGTCAACCTCCCATGCTGAGTCTTTCTACTCAGAGCGCCAGCCACTGTATTTGCTTTACCAGGATGGTATTGGATATTCAGATCATAATCCTTAATGAGTTCTAACCACCTTCGTTGCCTTAAATTCAACTCCTTTTGAGTGAATAAGTATTTGAGACTTTTGTGGTCTGTAAAGATAGTCGTAGGAACTCCATAAAGATAATGCCTCCAAATTTTCAGGGCAAACACCACTGTTGCGAGCTCTAGGTCATGTGTTGGATAATTCTTTTCATAAGGCTTTAGTTGCCGTGACGCATAGGCTATCACCTTATTGTCCTGCATCAGCACACACCCCAACCCTTGATGGGATGCATCACTATATACCACATACTCCTTTCCTTCCTCGGGAAGGGATAACACCGGTGCGGTCGTTAATCTTTCCTTGAGCGCCTGAAACGCTTCCTCGCATTTACCGGTCCATTCAAAAGGGGTTGACTTTTTGAGAAGATTAGTCAGCAAAAGAGCTATCTTAGAGAAATTCGGAACGAATCTCCTATAATATCCTGCCATACCTAAGAAGCTTCGAACTTCGCTAACAGTAGTGGGTCTTGCCCAATCCTGAACGGCAGAAACTTTGCTAGGGTCCACCCGGATCCCTTCACTAGTAACTATATGCCCTAGAAATGCCACTTCCTTAAGCCAAAACTCGCACTTCGAGAATTTAGCATACAACTGTCGTTCCCTTAAGGTTTGAAGGACAATCCTTAGATGGCTCTCGTGCTCTTCCTGCTTCTTTGAGTACACTAGAATATCATCTATAAATACTACCACAAACTTATCCAGATAAGGTTTGAACACTCGGTTCATCAGATCCATAAAGATTGCTGGTGCATTTGTAAGCCCAAACGGCATCACTGTAAATTCATAATGCCCGTATCTTGTCCTGAAAGCAGTCTTGGAAATGTCCTCGGCCCTAACTCTGAGCTGGTGGTAACCTGACCTTAGATCAATCTTGGAGAACACTCCGGCCCCTTAGAGTTGATCGAATAGGTCGTCGATCCTCGGGAGAGGGTACTTGTTCTTGACGGTAACCTTGTTCAGCTCCCGGTAGTCAATACATAGCCTTAAGCTACCGTCCTTTTTCCTCACAAATAACACTAGAGCTCCCCAGGGTGATGTACTAGGTCTGATGAATCCTTTACCCAACAAATCGTCCAATTGTACCCTTAACTCCTTAAGTTCTGCAGGTGTCATTCTGTAAGGTGCCTTAGATATAGGTCTAGTTCCCGGAATTAGCTCAATCTCGAAATTGATCTCCCTCCTCGGGGGTAACTCCGTAACTTCTTCGGGAAAAACATCCAGAAAATCGCGCACCACGGGGATCTCTTCTATCTTGGGTGGACTCTTCAGACTTTCACTTATCGAACACAGGTAACCTTCACACCCGTGATTTAGCAGCTTTCGAGCTTTCACACAAGTTATGATGGGACACAGTTTAACTCCTAAGTCCCCAATGAAACGAACTTCTCTACCTGAAGCATTCTTCAGAATAACTATGCCTTCCCCCCATCTAATCTGTGCTTGAGTGAAGTTCAACCAATCCATCCCTAGGATAATATCGAATTCCTCTAGGTCTAGCTGAATAAGATTAACTGGAAATATTTCTTTATTCAACATAAGTGGTACACCCACAAAACTATTTGTGCACAACATGGTCTGACCGTTAGGCAAACTGATGGAATATTTTACCGCGCAGGCTAGACTTTGCAAATTTAATTTCGAGACAACTTTTGTTGAGATAAAAGAATGTGTTGCACCAGAATCAAACAATGCAAGCAAAGGTTGTGCACATATATTATGCGATTCGATTCGACCATACCAGATCTTGCTGCCTCTTTCCTGCCCATGACATACGCTTGACCCACACTGCCCTGCTGTGGCGTGGTCCTCGCTGGCGGTGCTGTTCGTGTGGTACCCGACTCCTGTCTTCGGGACCTCCTTGGACACTCCAGAGTCCTATGATCTGATGCTCCGCACCACAAGCAGTTGCCGGTGCCCACCCGACATTGGGCGGTAGTGTGGTTTGTCCTGCCGCACTTCTTGCAGGGTTCCCTAACAGCAGCTGGGGCGGCCTGATTCTTGGGAGTCGGAGGCATTGGTCGCTTGACCTGACTACCTTCCATGGTAGGCACACTAGTCACTCCCCTATCATTCCATTTTCTCTTTTTATTCCCTTGGTTTCCCAAGTTCAGGGCTCTCAACTCCTTTCTTTCCCTTTCTACCTCTGCAGCCCTTTCATACATTTCTTGCATGGTTAGAAAGTGATGAGATGCCAACTTGCTACGAATGTATGGCGCTAGGTCTCCCTCATACCGGGTCAGTTTCAACCTCTCCGAGGCCACATAGTCCGGGACAAAACGGGCCAGTTCATTAAACTTCGCCGTGTACTATACCACCGAGATGTCCCTGTTGAGCATACTCCATTCTAGAAACTCCTTTTCTTTCTGACGTATAAGGGAGACGGGGTAGAACTGGGCTCTCAAATTGCCTAGAAAATCGTTCCAAGACTTAGCAGTCCCCTGGTATGCATCCTTAATGGTCTTCCACCAGATATCAGCTTCTCCTTTTAAGTAATAGGTCCCTATGGTCAGCCTTTTATCTTCGGGCACCTCAACTACCTCAAAGATTTTCTCCATCTCTCGAATCCATTCCTCTAGCACCACGGGGTCATAACTTCCCGTGTAAAAAGTTGGGTTCCTCCTAGCTACCCTATTTGCGTAATTCTCTTCCCTGGGCTGACTTGCTTGACTCACAGAGGGGATGGGTATACGCTTGAGTAATTCTTGAACTAGAATCCCAAAGGGGTCAGGATAAGGTGGTGGATTAGAAGGGGCGGAACCTAAAGACGACTCAGGATGGGTAACTAATCCTGGGTTAATTTGAGGCCCTTGTATCTCAAGTTGGTTTCTTCTCAAAGCTTCATTCTCGGACCCTCCTAGTGGTGGTGAATTCCCCGAACTTTGTGACATGCTACAATATAACAACAAAACATATTATTATTCCACATAATTTAGCACTGTTCCCCCTTTTATAACTCAATCATAGAAGTTTTAAGCTTTTACCAGGCGTCTCCTTATAGGATCCTTGTTACTTCGTAAGGTTATAACACCCACATACATGCATGTAATATCAGAAACCCCAACTAAAATCCTCACAATCCCATAATATCATAAGACACATCGACCTATGTGGTAAAAAAAACCCAACATATATAATACTACTGCACCCATTCACAACCAATTGCGAGAATGAAAATCCCCTTTTTAATTGTCCTACGGCAGGCTTTTCCGCCCTTCATTCAGAATACAACGCAATAGTAAATAAACAAGTTCTAAGGTTTCCCCGAGTTACAACCAATGCTCCCCTTTTGCAAAATAATCAAAGGGAGGTCACAAAAATCAGCATAGTTTGACTAATTACAAAGGTGACCCAAGGCAAAATATTTAGTCACCCGCAATGTGTATGCAGTCATCTAGCTTAATCTAAGGTTAGCTTCCTAGCTATCCCTGCACAAAAGTTAGTTACATTCATACTTCTTCAAACTTGTGAGTTGGACCCTTCCTGCTCCCTAGCTTCCTCCACGTGTCGTAGTCGCAAGGGGCGAACACTCTTACGCGTGGTGCAACGGATCTTGCGCCCCAAGTTGGTCCAGTTGAAGCGCTTCGCTACTGGCACTACATGAATAGACGTTCCCTCGTCGCGGTTCTTGGCGTGCCTAGGCCCTGGGCGTTCCACTTCTTGGTCCCGATCCATGCTAGGGTCATCTTCTTTCTCCCCGGCCTCTCGGGCTGTGGGCGTAGTCTCCCCATGAGAAGGCGATCTCGGAACGATCGGGCGTCCCGTGATGAGAGGTGTAAAGTGCAACCGTACTTCATCCGCCGGTGGAGAAAACACATGCGGTGGAGTTACTCCTGCGTTAGGAGGAGCGAGCAATGCTAGCATCTCGTATAGGTAAGGTCCTAGCTTGCTGACACGGAGGCCCAGTGATTGCGCGGTTTGCGTGATAACCGTCTCCATAGCTATTTGATTCCAAGCTCCAACGTAATTAAGGTACCACGCATGACGTCCTGGTTCTCCTCGAAGGAGCAGCTGGCGGTACCTATCCCTAATACCGTCCCACGGGCTTTCGTGGGGAAGAGTGGCTAGAAGGCATCAGGCTCGACAATTATCATCATGGTATTCCGATTTTGGATTTGCAGCGCAATGAACTTCGAAAGCATCTTGCAAGACTTTGAGATGAGCTTGAACATTCGTAGTAGGTTCCATGAACATCGCAAAAGGATTTGGGAGAGGGTTGCCGTTGGCATCCATCTACATCATACATAAAGTGCAAACGCAAGATCTTAAAAGTCTTAACCAATTAAAAAGCTTGATAACGTAAATAAAAGAAACAAAACACATGGCAAGGTTCGAGTCTCAACCAAGTTAACCCCTTATGAGCAATCAAAGAAGCTCTTGCTCAATTTCTTTTTAACAATTTCTTGTACCCCTTAAATCGCGTCATTTTGGACGTCTTTACTGATTTCTCCCATACTAAGCTCAAGTACTCATTTCACCCCACACCAATCCCACTTGGGACTTGTATTATAGCCTTTCCTTTAACAACTACGAACCTTTAAAAAAATACTTTAACATGCTTCATTATTCCCCAATATACTTATCAAGCTTTACTTGCATAAACCATTAGACTCAACTCAATTTCACTTAAATTCTCCTTAAGATTTGACTAGAGTTCTCTAAAATCCAGGGAAAATTTCGGTAGCACTTCCCCTGTAAATAGAGCTATCCCCAAATTTACATAACTTGTATACCTGCAAGGAAAATAATTCATACTCTATACAACACCTAGAGCTTCATGCTCTTCAACAAATCCCACATAATCACAAATTTTCCCAAACTGACCATAAGAGATACACATTTCACACGTACTTAACTTTTCTTCTCAAGTCTAAAGCATAATACTCAATATCTTAGGGAATTCTACAACCCCAAATTCCACTTATAACACCGCTCTGATACCACAACTGTAACACCCCAACCTTTAACCACAAGATTAAGCCACTAATTATGATCCCAAACCTGTGATTAGCGCAGCGGAACACTTAGGTTGAAGTATTACCGCCGTCCCCACTCGGGACAAGGCAACACAACCACCAAAAATTTCAAAACCACAATGAAATATAAGCTTTACTCCAACAAAAGCCAACTTAAAATACAACTTATACAACACTTGAAATAGGTACATAAACATATTAATAGGAAGGTTCAACAACTTCTTCAACCCATGAACGCCCTTGCCAACTCGCGAAAAACCTTAGAGTCTACCTTGCTTGGATCGGATCACTTCTTACTCGATTTACCCTTGTCTTGGAAGCTCGAACCTCCTAAAACAAAACATTTAAAACAGTCGCAAAAGTGAGTGGGGAAACACTCAGTACACAAACCTCCAACACGTCAACCGTTCGAAAACGATTTTCGGTGCCGGCATTTAAATTCATTTTGAAAACGGGGACGGGGCTAAACACGTATTAAATGGATTTGGCATAGCCATAACATATAAAAGTAGACATGATATATATATATATATATATATATATATATATATATATATATATATATATATATATATAGAAAATAGAGTGGTATCCCTTACGATCGGTGCAAAGTACCTAACACGCGCATGCCCCAAACCGATCTGGAGTTTGGGTTGGGTGACTGCTATGCAGTCGGACACTGGCTAGGTCTGGACACTCTGATCAGGAGCATCATATAAATGAGTAAAGGCTAGCACTTCATGTAACCAGCTAGAATTATAATAATATGGTGGGACCACTTTTGAAAATAATAAGGTATAACATAGATCATGATATAAATTGACATGAGTAAGCATCGTAACGTGCTTGAATGCTAAAAGTTGGACAATTTGCGTACCTTGAACTCGTGCACTGTTAGGCGGTGTGTCTCGGCCTCGGGATGGCTTGGGCGGCTTGGTAACTAAGATAAGAGAAGTATAAAATGGAGAACCGAATAAGGTTCTTAGTGAGTTTCAAATGTTAAGTAAAATAAGAACTAAGAATGAAATAACTTAGAAAGAAAATTTCAGGTTTTTAAGAAATAAAGTTTTTAGCATAACTCGGGCTAGAAAACTCGGAATTAAGCAAACGAGTACTTCCTGGAATAGGGAAAATTAAGTTCTACAATTTTGTCAACAGAACCGAGGTCCAAAAATTAAAGGAAAGGCTTGAAAAACAGCCCGGACAGAAACAGTAGCTGGATTTTCGGAAATCAAAACTTTCGACTTGAACTTTTGATACGAACTCATAAAGGACTTGAAAATAACTGATGAATAGCCTATAACTTATAGAATGATTTAAAGAGATCATATTTATAGAATCTGGAGAATTAAGGAAAAGAAAGGCTATAATGAGAATTTGAGAGTTCTTGATTTTTCGGATATACCGTCAAGCGACGAAGATGAATCTATAACGATGAATTGATGGATTTTGGGAGTGTTTGAAAGGTGAATTGGACTTATGCATTAGAGAAGGAATATATCCTATGATTATTGAGGTTCAAAGAACTCTTCGACTAATGGAACATTCCAAACTTCCAACTTAGAGTCGATTTCTATTATATAACTTAAACTTCTCAACTTATCTAAAAAGACATAACTCGATAAATAATATTAAATTCCAAAAGATAGTATTTTCAATTTAGAAAACACTTGAACATCCTAATATTGACCCAAGAGTCTCCAAACTAAAAGGATCCCTTAATGATTGAAATTGGTTTACAAAATTCCAAATCTACTACAGAATTTTCTGGGCAGAAACTCAAATGATAACCTTCAGTCTCGACCCTATAACATCCACTCCCGATATCGGATGAACGCAAACCATACGTTTCCGGAAAGCTTAAAACGTCACCTAAAAGTTTTATGTTTACCACTGGAACCAATAAAGTCTCTAAATGGACGAAACATTGTCCTCAAGCTACTGACTCAGATTCGTTTACAATTCGCACCCCTTCACGGTTTCGCTCATAACTCGAGCTACACATACCAGATTCTCGAAATTCCAAAGCCCATAGTTAGACAATGATTTAAGCTATCTTTTTAAGTAAAAATCTGGGCTAAACTCATACTTCTAGTCCTCTGTATTATTCTGATTCCAGACAGAAACTTATATGGCCATCAAAAACAACATGCATGTGTCTTCTTACCACTAATTTGCAATAAAACTCAATTAAACTTCAAATTAGCTATCATCCATCAATTTCCAGAAGTTAAACACTTAATCTTGCTAAATCAAGACCTTAAAACTCACATGCAAAAACCATTTCAAACATTCAACAACAATACAACACTTAAACCCTTAAAATCAACCCCAAACTCACATGTTACAACTCAAATTCAAACCCTCCAACCACAATATAAATTCATGCTTTAGAACTTTAAAAGAGATGAAAAACAACAAAGATACATAATTTAAACATGAAAATCTGATTAGGAAAGCAAAAGCTTGAGTTAGGGTTTTGGGATTTTACCACTTGGATGAGAAATTGAGGAAGAAAACAAGAGAAGAGGTGGAGGAGGCTCGGGGAACCGCCGGAAAACACGCCGGCTGCCGGAGATTTGGCCGGAAAACGCCAAAGAACAGGGCTGGGCTGGCTGGGGTGGTCGGCCGAGCACAAGGGAGAGGGAGAAGAGAGTTTGAGAGAGACTTGAGTGGTGTGGGATTAGAAGGAAATAACTAAGGCCCCCTCTTCTAACATAAAGTAAATATATCTTCCACCTCTAAAACAAATAAAAGAATAATTAACCAAGACAAGTAAAATTAGGTTAGGTAAGAGAAAAATAATTGGTATTAAACTGGATAAGGTTAATTGGTAATAACTTGAGTAAAATATATTAATACAAAGCTAGATAAAATAATTTGAATTTAACTTAGATAGAATCAATTAGTAATACTTAAAATAAAATAAATTGGTGGGATGATACTTAGGAAAATAAAAATGAACGATAAAATATAATTAGGATGATTAGATGATTCGAGCATAATCGAAAATGTACCTAAAAATTAATGTAACTTTCCTCGGTTGAAACCGTAAAGTTGAGAATCGTAAAATAAATTATATAACTTATCTCAAAAATAAATAAATAGCCATAAACTCATGATAGTAATTATGTAGGATCAGAATACTTTATCAACTGTGGTAGTACGTATATAAAATATTTTAACCGACCCATTTAGCCACCTCCTTACTCGAGACCTGTTGCCACAAAAAAAAAATAGTACTACTAATAATAAAATAAAACGAATATTTTTAATAGCTTACTTTGGGTTAATCATGGTGATTATAATTTAATTAATATGGGTTTTAGGGCGGGTCGTTACACTGTCGTCTGCGAAGAAGAGGTGGGAGATTTCCGACCCTTTCCTACTAGCTGTAGCCCCGTGTATGCTCTTGTTTTGTATTGCCTGTCTCAGTAAGCCCGAAAGGGCCTCGACCACCAATATAAACAGATAGGGGGATATTGGGTCGCTCTGTCTGAGCCCTCGGGATGGTGTGATAGTTTTTGTTTGATGATTATTCACCCTTACCTACCATGTACGTAATCGAAGTCACACCGTTCATTATTACCCGAATTCAATTACTCTCAAAACCCATCTTGCGCAGTACTGCCTCCAAAAAAGCCCAAAAATATTATTACCTTCGTTCTATATTATTTGTGTTTTTTGGAAATTGTGTAGTTAACATTTTAAAAGTTTAACCAAATATTCCTCAACATATATAATGATTTGTTAAATAAAATTACTACCATAAAATTCATAACGAAAAATATTATCATAAAAATATGATGTTGCCTAGAACCAGGTCCGGACCCTCCAAATTTTTAATGGTCCTAGACTCAACCCAAACCCAATGGGTTCTAAATTGTGGACCCAGACTTGCCTAAATGGGTCGGATTGTTCTGGTTTGAGTTGGGTCCGAGACTCACTCTCGTCCCTACTTTTGCCTACTGTTTATCAATTTCATCTGACGTGTCTTCTCAATTACTCCATTTCTAAGCCGCGAGCCTCACTTTTCAGACTTGCAAACCGAGTCAAGCCTACAACATTGCTCATGAACCAATCCTCGAGCATGACAAGCTCGGGCTCGACTCGACTCATTGTCAGCCCTAGTTTGGTGTATGGAAAAGACAATGTAATTTTTGACATTTTACCTTTACAGTCTAAACTCTCACAGTCTCACTGAATATGCATCAAATAATTGTTTCCAATAAAAATAATGTTACCTTCTAATATATTGTGAATTCAAGGGGCCCCTGGTCATAGCAACCCTCATACCCCGTTCTTTTATGCGACTGACAGTCTGCGGTGCCACACCGCACCGTAATTTTCCATATTCCACCACAATCTACCACAACCCACCACAATCTACTTTTTCTAATTTAATTTATTTTTTATTAAAAGTTAAAATTTTCATATTCTACAACAACTCACCACAACTTTTCCCAAACCACCACATTTCATCTACATCGCACCGCACTGCACTGCACCACAACCAATTATATAAAAGAACGGGGCCTGATTTAGGAGCTTTGTCCTTTCAGTTTCATGCTAAACTCGCTCGGTGGATTTTGTATCCGTGTGTGCTTGGTTGTTACTAGCAAGCTTGCTTCATGAAACATAAAATGGAGACTTATGAGATGGAAGTTAAAGTTGTGAGGCTTGGAGCAACGGTTTTATTTGAATAAATATTTTACATGTTAAAAAAATTTAGAACTAATGTTTGAAAATCTAAATCCATACAAAAACTAAGCTGACAATTATTTTTAAACAGCGATGACAAAAATTTGAGTTCAAGTTAATTTGAGTTTGCATAACTTGATAACAGACAAAAAACCAAATTCAAACTTTATACGAATTTCAAGTTAGGACACTTTGTCATGTTCAAACCTGGACTCAAATTGTCTCAATTGTGCAATTTGTCCGAATGTCTGAATTTTATTTTTAATAATGTGACCGTAATTGAGCCAATTAATTAGGTCATGTTCTTTTGCGCGGTTGGGAAGATGTGGAAATGGTGCGATGTGGTGAAATTGTGAAAAATGCGGTGAAATGTTGAATAATATGATGAAGACTTTGTTCTTTTATATGGTTGGTTGCGGTATGGTGCGGTGCGGTGTGGTGAAATTGTGGCGGGTGTGGGGGAAGTGTGGTGGATTGTGGTGGGTTGTGGTAAATTGTGGTGGATTGGTATGTTGTGGTGGGTTTTGGCAAAGTACGGTGTGTTATAGCACTGCAGCCTGCCAGTCATATAAAAGAACATGGCCGAAATTTGTTGCAATTGTGGTTGATGTGTTGGGTGAAGAGAGAGAGAGTGTGAAAAATATAGGAGAAAATGAGGAGAGAGAAAAGTGATGATTGTGGTAAGGTGTGGCCTATATGGTATGGTGAAGTGTAAAAGAATATTGAGCGGTATGGTGAGTTATAGTATCATACCACACCGCACATTACAAAAGAACAGGGTCTTAATCGAATTGGCGTAATGCTCTAATTTCTTAAACATTTTTCAAATATTTGGGTTTGGATCCAGACATTGTCCAAATTTGTCTAAATATGTTTGAATCCAAATCCGACACAAAATTTGGACAACCCGAATGTACGACTAACTCGAGGGACCACAAAATTCTAAGGACTATGAGGTTTTAATTTATGAAAAATATCCATTTTAATATTTTCTAATTTGGATATACGACTATGGATATACTAGTACTATCTTCGTCCTAAAATGTTTGTCAAATTAACCAACTCTATTGTCCCAATTTGTCTGTCACATTTTACAATTCCAATGACTGACATTCCTTTTCTACCCCTAATTAATAAATCTATCTATCACTTTTTACAATTTCAACAACTATCATTCTCAATTAATATAGGGGTAATATGGGTAAGTTATATATTTTTCACCTAATTTTCAATATGCATTGGATTTCCAAATTTAGGTAAAATGATAAACAAAATGGGAAAGAGGTAGTATGAAACAATTCCTCTTCTTCTAAAACATATGAAATAAAAACAAAAATAAAAAAATAAAAAATTAAAATGGATATTTCAAAATCTTTAGTTGCGTTTAGTTGCGGTAAGTTGCGATAGAAGTGGTAAAAATGTAATGATAATTTACGATATGTTACAGTAATTTAGGTTACGGTGAGTTGGGTTAATACATAAAAGAACCGATCCATCATATAATAATCCTATTTTCAAACGAAGAGGTAGTTGGCCCAATAATTTCTGAGACCTTGGGTCCCAAGAAAACCAAAAAAACTGTTTTGCCCAAAAAAATGAAAAAGTAATTAAAATAACAATTCTTAAAAAAGTTAAAAAAAAAAAAACTTCTCTACTTTACTTGTTTTGTGTAGTTTACCACTTTACCTCAGCGCTCCAAGGCTGCCAGTCTCCTTCAGTGGAAAATCCATTTTAGTCTCTCTCTTCAGACATTTTCTCTTCTTTAATAGGTGAGTTCCCCACAATCTTCCTTACTCGATTATCTTTGTCTGTTTTCTTCTTCCCATTTCTCAACATGGCTTTTGTTTGATTTCTTCATTTTATTACAATCTTCATGAAATTGATTATCTTAGTTGCTGTTAATTAGTGCAAGAGTTTGTGTATTTGTATTTGTATGGAGGAAGAGTTGCCATTTTGCAACCAGCTTTTGCTGGATTTGGTCATTACTTGAAGTTTTTTTTCTTTCCTTCACGAATTCTGCTCATGAAAGGCTGGTTTGGCCCCTTGTCCTTTTTTAATAAACTTTTACAAAAAATGCTCTCACTGTTTTTTTTAAATTTGATTTTTAATTAATTTTTCTCATTTATTGTTATCTGTTATTTTATAATTAATAATTTTAACACTGTTAATTATTATTTATTTTATCTATGATATTTAACTAAAATAATAAAATTATTTTTTATTAATTAATGTTAAATAATGTTTTTATTAACTATTTTATATATTTTTGTACCCATTCAAAAAAATGGAGGGATCGATTATGTCTTTCCCTTCTATTTTTGCATACAACATATGTTTATATGTCAGCACTTAGCGGTTAGCACTCAGCACTAAACATCGTACTTTCACATTTATTTTTGTTATTCTTAGGTTCCGTTCTTTATATGGTCGGTGTGGGTGGTAATGGTGTGGTGCGGGGCGGTGCGGTGCGGTGGGATGAAATTTAATGAAGTTTGGTGAAGTGTGGATTAAGTCTGGTGAGAGTTATAGTAGGTAGGATAGATGAGAAGATAAAATGTGAAAAATAGAATAAAAAACTGAGAGAGAGAAGTAAAGAGAGAGAAAAGTAAAAAAATATATTAGTAATGATTGTATTGTGTTGTGGTGTACTGAATTGTGGTAGAAATTAAAAGGTGCGGTGTTATACCGCAACCTACCCAATAAAAGAACGGAGCCATAAATAAATTATGATGTTTATTGCGAATAAATAACAAATACATAAATCAAAAATTATGGTCTCATTTGTTGCAATGTTCCTAAAACATTATTTCAAATATGGTCATTGTTTACTTGTATATATTAGATTGTTCATTGTCAATTGTATAATTGTTCACTTACACATATTTGGAGCATATTTGGAGCATAAAATATGATATTGCAATTATTAATAAAATCTTATATAAAAATTACTGTACTATCTTCATTCCAAAATTGTCCCTTAGCTAAATTTTGGCGGTTTATTATTCACAAGTTACAATGAGTTACAATATGAAATTACCGTCATTGTAATTTTTAGTAAATTAACTTTATAATGATGGTAATTTCATATTTTAACTTATTATAATTTGTGATTAATTAACTATCAAAATTTAGTCAAAGAACAAATATTTTAGAACGAGGCTTGACTAGGGTCTCACAATCAGTAGCCACTAGCCAATATGTCTTTTTCTCATGTCTTTCTTAGTTCGTGGTTTGATATTTTAGTGTTTTAGGGGTAGAGGAACCACACCAATCCATCCCAATTTTGGTGATTAAACTCTACCGCATTGAGGATACTGTAGGAGAAGTTGTGCAGAAAAATATCTCAACGTCAAGATGATAAAAACTTAGGCCGTGTTCTTTAGATTAAGATAAAATGAGGTTTGAATGAATTAGATTGGATTGAATTGAATTAGATACTTTTTCGGGAAATTTTGTTTTTAGAGAGGAAAAGTGTCAGGAGAATTGTGTAAAGTTTGGTGGCCTTAACTCCTCTAATTCTTATTACTTTTTCAATATGAAAAAGAAGATTAAAATGTAGGTCTTATTACTTTCTCAATATGAAAAGAACTTAAAATGTAAAAGGTCGCCATATTTCAAGAACCCAATTATGACATTCCCTCTCTCCATTAATATATCCTCAATGATATTCTTCAAAATAGTTTTTTTTTGCTGTGGTTGGCAAACTGCAGTGTCACATCCTACCGCAGTTTGGCACAACCCACCACAAAATACCATTCTACCACAATTCACCATAACCCACCACAAATTACTCTTTCACAATTACCAATACAATATTTATATATATATATATATATATATATACAAAAAACCCACCACAACACACCAATGACCCGCCACAATTACACCACATCCTGCCACAATTTCACCACATCATACTGCAGAATACCGCATAAAAGAACAAGGCCTAGCCCTGATCTTTGGATTGGATAAAATGAAGTTTGGATGGATTAGATTGGATTGGATTGGATATTTTTTGGGGAATTGTGTTTTTAAAGAGGAGAAGTGTTAGGGGAACTTTGTAATGTTTGGATTGGATTGGAAAAAGAGTTACTAATCCAAAAAATGAATATTAAATTTAATATTATTTTAATGGATAGTAGAGAGTGAGTATTGTTAATGGTGAAGAATGAGTTGATGAATGAAGTGGAAAATGAGTAATATATACTAATTATTACGATAGTATAGAAAAGAAAAATAAAACAAAATAAGCCCTGTTCTTTTCTGCGGTTGGCAAACTGCGGTGCCACAGCCTACCGCAGTTTGACACAACCCACCACAAAATACCATTTTACCACTATTCACCACAACCCACCACAAATTATTTTTTCACAATTACCAATACAATATTTATATACATACAGAAAACAACCACAACATACAATAACCTGCCATAATTACACCACAACCCGCCATAATTTCACCATACCATACCGTAGAATACCACATAAAAGAACATGACCTAAAATTTGTTTGATATTTTTCTCTCTCCTAGTTGTCTCTCAATCTCTCCCCTCTATCTTTTTCTTTCTCCTTTATTCTCATTTCTCAAGAATGCTGCATTATATTTGGGTATACCTCTTTTCTTATTTTTATTTTTTTCATTCTCTCTTTTCCATTATTGATGTTTTTTATTATTGAATATCAGAATGAGACAGTAATAGTTAAAAGAATGGACAAAAAATATGAAATGGGAATGTAACATTTTTGGAGGGTGAGTTTTTTATTTCTTCTCTCCTTAATTTGCTCGACATTTGTGCCTATTTGACTGGACTAGTAGTACTGTAGTAGTGTTATCAATGTGAATATGCCAATACTGCTACTCAGACTCTGCTAGTGCCTGCCAGGTTGGTCAATTTGGAGTTATTTTCCCTATTTGAAAAATGGTGCTATCAAAGTTTAAAAATTTTAATAATAATTTTTTTAATATCATATAATGAGTTGTTATATAAAATTAATTTATTATTAAATTTATAATAAAAAATGTTATCATAAAAGTATAATATTACAATTATTAATAACATATTATATAAAAAATTATCAATTAAAAAGTGACATTAGAGATAGTAAAAATTAAAATTATGACAATTACTCCCTCCATCCTAAATTAATTGACATTTTGACTAAATTTTAACCGTTAATTATTCACAAATTATAATGAATTATAATATGAAATTACTTCAATTATAATTTTTAGTAAAATATCTTTCTAATGACGGCAATTTCATATAGTAACTTATAGTGATTTGTGAATAATTAACGATTAAAATTTTTTCAAAGTGTCAATTAATTTGGGACGGGGGAGTAATATGGAAGAGAAATAGTAAAAACTAAAAGCATTTAAAAAATAGCCTATGGTACTTCTCAAAAAACTTTTCCCAGACTTTTCTTAAAAAGATGAGAAAACTTATTGGGGGTGTTTGGTTATCCAACTTTTTTGGTAGCTTTTAGCTTTTTGAATAGCTTTTAGCTTTTTGACCAAGGTTAAAAAACTGTTTGAAGTGTTTGGTAAGTAACTTCTGATATTAGCTTTTTGAATCCAAAAAGCTAGTTTTTAAAAAGCTAATTGATGTAAACACTTTTTCTACAATAAAATTACCCAAACAATTTAAAGTCAAACAGTATCTAAAAAGCCTATCAGTTAATACCATTACTAATCAGTCAAACAGGGCTATTCTCTTATTGAGCTTGAGACTTTGAGAGGCAAAGGAAAAAAATGTCTCACATATAGTCACATTAAAATTTTCCTACAAACCAAAGAAAGAGAGAATCACGCTATCATTAGTATCGCTGGGCTGACATATCACATAGTAGCAACGTTTGTTTTTCTTTGCCCTTTTTAGTTTTTCATTCACTTTTATGTTTCCTCCGAAGAATTATTATTATTATTATTATTATTATATTATGATGAATGTTAATTGTTATGTCAAATGCATTCAATATTCTTTATTTATGTAACTTATTTGAATATTTATTAATTATTATTTTTATACTTTACTTTTGTTTATTTTTTTGATACTACTCACGGTTGAGAGGTTTATAACTATTATTGTATTTTATTTGATGTTTATAATATTGTAATTAATTAATTTATTAAATAATTATAATACTAGACTGATAATTGCGTCATTTATTATAAGTAAATATAGTTAAATACTAATAGTTCATAATTAAATGTTACTTGTAAACGTAGGTCGTTTCATTTGTTTTTTGTTTTATAATACTTCATTGATTTGTCTTAATTTTAGGTTGTTTTAAATCAACTTCTTATAGTTTAGTTTCTTATTGATTTTAAGAACTAATTATAATTTACGATACGTATTTTACAATTATAGTTGTACGACCCTTTGGTAACTACCTATTACTAAATTTGAGTTATTGTTGTGGTGTCAAATATGTTGTTTGATATTTGGTATAGTTCTTATATCCTCCTCCCGCAGGAGCACAAATCGAGCCCTAACTCCCGCTACGTTTCCACGCTATAAATAACATTTTGCATAAACGTTCTTATAAATGTAGCTTGGCGGAGTGGCTTGGGCGTTTTAATATAAATGGAAGGTCTCAAGTTCGATACTTCATCCCAAGAGGATGATTAATTCAATTTTAATTTTTATATTGTTTTTATTACACCAATTTATTTTCCATATAACTTTTTCTGGTTTATTTTTTTTAAAATTTTTCCAATATATTTAGCTTTCACTAAATAACATAGTGGAATGTTTTTTATATAATATAATTTTTTCATAATCTTACTTTTTATCCTTTTAAATTTATAAAAAGAGCATCCTTTTAAATTTATAAAAAGAAAAAGCAAACTATACAGTCATAAATTTTATGTCTAATAAGATTTTTTTCTCCTTAAAAAATTTGATATATTGCACTAAATTCAAAAATTGGTTTAATCATTCGTATATTTACACACTAACCCATACACTTTTGCACACCAACACATAAACATTTACACACTAACACATATGCCTTTGCACTCTAGTACACACATTAACACATATACCTTTCCACACTAACACACATACCTTTACACACTAACACACATACCTTTACATACATATTTGCACGCTAATACACATACATTTGCACACTAACATCCACATGTTTGCACACCAACACATACATCTTTGCACACCAACACATATAACTCCTTGTTTTTCATTTTCCCATTAAAAATTATTCCTTATATATTTTTTTTCCATTTTCCCATTAAAAATTATTAACATACATCCTTGTTTTTCATTAATATTTTGTTGACATCAACTATTGGAAGCTTATTTTTCATTCCTTTTTATATTTTTCCCTTTCAAGCATGTAACTTAAAAAATGTTAGTGAGTAAATACGTCTATGTTAGTGTGCTAGTGTGTAGATGAATCTATGATAGTATGTAAAGAGTTCATGTTAGTGTGCAAAAGAGTCAATGTTAGTGTGTAAATGTGTCTATGTTAGTGTGCAAAAGAGTTTGTACTAGTGCATAAATGAGTCTATGTTCTATGTTAGTGTGCAAAGGAGTATGTGGTAGTGAGGTCTATACTAGTGTATAGACAAATTTGTGTTAGTGTGCAAAGGAATCTAAACTAGTATGTAAATGCGTCTATGTTAATTGGCAAATGAATTTGTACTAGTGTGCAAATGAGTCAATGTTAATGTGCAAAGGAGTATGTGGTAGTGCAGTCTATGCTATTGTGTTCGAGCATGTGTTAGTGTGCAAAGAAATCTATATAGTGTGTTAATGCGTTTATATTAATGTGTAAAAGGGTTTGTACTGGTGTGCAAATGAAGAAGTCAAAACTAGTGTGCAGAGGAGCATGCGTTAGTGTGCAAATGACTATGTGTTGGTGTGCAAAAGAGTTTGTGCTATTGTACAATGTATTATATAATAGTTTGCAAATGTATCGGTGTTAGTGTACAAAGAAATTTATACTAGTATCGTAAAAAAAAAGAGTTATAAAAGTGAAAAATAGTTAGATCAATCAAGGAAACACAATAACAAATAATGGAGGGGGGGGGGGGGAAAATTAAGCAAATATAAGAAAACAAATGCAAAAAAGGAAATGAAATAAATAGGCAAAAAGCAAAAAAAATTAATTAGCAAACAAAAGCAAAAAGGGAAATGAAACAACAAAAATAAAGTAAAAAAAGTTTATCTATGAAAAAAATATGAAAAAGACAAATCGAAAGAAAACAAATGCAAAAATGGAAAAAAAAAGAGGAAATGAAATAAATAAGAAAAAACGTAAAAAAACAAGTTTACTTAGGAAAAAATTATGTAAACAATTTTAAATTGAAAGATAAATGCGCTAAGAATTGAACCTCTAACCTCATAGATATTGTATTGTGCACTTTCCGGATGAGCCACACATTCCACCACTGGATGAACTTGCAGCAAATAATACTTATCTATTGCAAGTCAAAAAATAAAATAAAAAAAGTTAAGCGTGACGATTGATGACGCATAGCGGGAGGAATGGATAGATGTTTACTCCCACGGGAGTACACAATAATTTTCATATTTGGTAAATGATCTATTTTGTTGGTTTTTTCTTCCAATTAATTAATTAATTATTAATAGATTGGTTAGAACAACCTATTGAAAATAATTTATTGTAGAAAAGATTCTTTAGTCCAAAAGTCGTCTAAATATACACATATATCGTCCTAAAAATATTATTTGTAGAGGGGTGTAAATGGAATTTCAACAAATACTTTTTCAGAAACAACTAATTTCACTAAACACAACTTTTCCAAACAGACAATCCAAACAGTTAATACAAAAAATCAATCCAAACAACTAATAGCAAACCGTCAATACAAATTTATGGGCTATTTCTTGTTTTCACTTCATCATACATATTCACAATCAATTCACAACATTTTTCATTTTTCGAATGAATTCAACATTCATCAACATAGCCCTATTCTTTAGATTGATAACTCTTTCCAATCCAATCTAATCCAATTCAATTCATCTAAACTTCATTTTATCCAATCCAAAAAATATGATGATTGATGGATGTATGGGTGGATGCAGGAAGGAATATGATGCATAAGGTATGCCACATATGTGGAGACATAGGCTGGGCTTCTGCATTGCTTTTATGTTGCAGCTGCGAAACTATTGCACAACACACGTACGTTTCTACCCTTCCTTAATTACTTCCCTCAACTTACCTTATCTAATACTCTATATAAGCATGACTTTAAAATAGGCATGGTATGTGGAGGAAACTTAGGCCCTGTTCTTTTCTGTGGTGGATAAAGTATTGAAATGATATGGTATGGTAAATTATGAGAAATGTGGTATGTTGCGGTACAGTGTGGTAAAATTTGTGTTAAGAATGATTAATGTCGTACGTGAAGAGAGAAAAAAGTGAAAAGGAGAGAGAAGATTATGGTGATTGTGGTATGGAATGGTACGATGCAATAGTTTATGGATAGTGTGATAAATTACAACAAATGTGGTATGGTACCATAGAAATGAATAGGGTTTTAAGCCTTTAAGGTGATCATGGTTGTTTGAACATGTTGGACATGCCTCCCAAAGTGTGGGGGCCTTGTGCCAACTTTAGGGACAATAGTGTACTATGCTATTTTCTTGTACGATAATATACTATACTTTGAAATAGTATGTGTATTTTGGAGTATGGAATGTTTAGTGCTATTTTAGGCTAAGTTCTAATACATAATTGTTCAAAATAATTTCATAAAGTTTGTACACAACACCGGCCCCAAAGGTACATTATATTATTAGAAAATTGTACAGTCTATTCTGTCCAATAACCCCACAGTATGTCAATGTCCAAACTTCCTTCCAATAGCACATATGTGAAATATTTCCTGTGTTTACCTATAATACTTCCACAAACCACAATATGCATTGTTTTCACATAAGAAGGTCATCAAGAGCAGGGGAGCTAAAGGGCAACTTAACAGCCCCATTAGCAACCAAAAACAATAACAACCAAGCAGGAGCCATCCACAGGAACATTATCTCCAGTATTCGCTTCCCGGAGGATCGAGCCGCTGTCTCTGTTTGGCCACCGATCCATTCCCCGGTCTCTCTTAGGGCTCTCTCTGTTGCCCCTTCTGTCCTCCCGATCGAGTTCTTCAGCACCGTGTCAAACACGCCCTTGTCCTCCCCATTCTCACTGTTTCATTCAAACTATGATGTAACTATGTATTGTAATTTGTAAGTAAAACCTTGTGGTTGTGGCTCGTGAGCAATGATTCAAAAATCTGTCAGACTTAAACACCTAGTTCAATCCGACCCAAAAACAAAGAAAAATAAAAAAGATTGGGTATGGGACATCAAATTTTGCTCGATATCTGATTTTTTCGGACCAAAATGAGCCAAACATGGATATTTGACAAAACTGTCAAAAATTGTTAGGGCTCGGATAGCCAGTTTAGTCCAACCCGGAAAAACCTCAGAAAAAACTGGGGGGTATCGGATGACAATCTTTCATCTCATTGTCCGGACCAAAATGACCTAAACCCGGATATGTCAAAAACTGCCAGACCTACCCATTTCAGTCTGACCCAGAAAAAAAATTGAAAAAGACTGGATATAGGACATCAATTTTTGCCTGATGTCTAATTTGCGCAAACCAAAATGACCCAAACCCAAATACTTGATAGCATTGTCCGAAAATTGTCAGGGCTCAGATACCCAATTTAGTCCGACCCGTCTCATTGTCCCGACCAAAATGACCCGAACCCGGATACATGACAGTGCTGTCAAAAAACTGTCAGACTCAGATACCAAGTTCAGTCTGTCCCGGAACAAAAACCCCAGAAAACCTGGGTATGAGACATCAATTTTCGTATGATGTCTAATTTGTTCGGACTAACATGACCCAGACCCCGCATATTTAACAGCCATATAACATTTGAGGAAAATGGATACTGTAAATGTAGAATTCAGAAGACGAAGGGTTTATTGAACTTGCCTGGAGGGGTCGTAGTCCCTGAACCGGCCGGCCCCAATGGCTTGTTCGATCTCAGCAACAGAGGGTTGAGTTTTCCGGGTCTCGGTTGGTTTTGGGGCAGGGATTCTTGAGGGTTTTCGAGGGGCTGGTTGATTAGATGAGTTGCTGGTGCTGGGAAGACAAGCATGAACAAGTATGGGTGTTCTGGCTATGGAAATGCAGCCTGGCAATAACATCTTTTTTGTGGTGTTTGATGGCACATAGCCCAAGCTCTTGGGGATAAGTAGGAATGTAGGATGTAGTACATGTGTGGGCTCCCTTCTTTCCTTTTGAAGAAAACCTCATTTGATATATGGTAAATATCTTATCTGCATGGGACCACTCAAAATCAGGAAGTTTATGTAAATGTCATAGAAATTTAAGAACAAAACATCAAATAAGATCATTAAACAAGGTATTAAGTTTAACTCTAGAATCAGCCTCTCCACA
Source organism: Portulaca oleracea (assembly GCA_029582165.1). Lineage (NCBI taxonomy): Eukaryota > Viridiplantae > Streptophyta > Magnoliopsida > Caryophyllales > Portulacaceae > Portulaca > Portulaca oleracea. The sequence continues at coordinate 39,737,210 of CM055872.1, read as the reverse complement.
ACCTATCATTGTCGTGGATGTAAGGTTGTCTGCATTTGGATCTCCCTAAACCCCGCAAAAGTGAGACCCGCATGGGTGTTGTTTTAAGCAAGCATACAGTGTTGCCAAGTTAAACTAAGCATACAATGTTTACGTTTTCAAAATGTCTAGCTATTGCATAGGTAATTTGGGAGAAGCTGATGGTGGATGGATCTGCGAGTTTTGTGAACCGAGGATCATTGAAATATCAGACTCTTCAGAAGATGTGAACAAGTCTTTTGATCCAGAAACGCCCAACACGCTCAAAGAGTTTCGAGACACCCGAGAAGAAGAAGATACTCAGAATGCCAGATATAGCCAAACATGTCACACAATGAATAATAAGCCGGAGTCCTTGTCCAGAGACGTGAATTCAGCTGACAAAGCGTCAGAAGGCACTCACGAAGCTGAGGCTTTGGCTTCTCATGGTTCCTGTGGGTTATCTCCGGTGACTGAGGAAGACTTCTATGATCCTTTACAGCCACAGCCGGATCCTATCTGGATGTAACTTCCCTTATCTGGATTTTGTCATTCAGACTCAGATGAACCAAATGGTTTCGAAATGGTTTTGTCTTCAGTTTTCAAAAGATTTTTTGTTTGCCGGAATCATCCTTTTTATGCACCTTCGTGCATGCATCAAGGATCCCACCATCCCTAGCATTAGCGGGGCTACACTGGAATTTGTTGTTGTATTCAGACCCAACTGAAAACTGCAAAGGATAATGTCCAATATTTCGGTCTCGGTTATAAAATGACTGAATTCAATCGGGTAACTAATGAAGCCCTTTATCAACTGTCTGAAAAAAGCAAAGGATAGTATCCTCTTTTTTCCAGGCTTCTCAAGTCGAATACTAGGCTGTTTTGAGAAGTGCTGATCTGTGCACACTCTCTGATGTGCAGGGGAGGCTTCAGAATACTCGGTGAATGCTCCTGCACAGTCAGTGGAATACTGGCGCATATGTCAAATGACGCGTGTGAAGAAGCATCAGCAGTGGCAAATTCACTGCCCGTGCTACTTCCTTTGGATCTTGTTCCTAAACGGGATATCTGGCCAGTGAAGTTCAAGAAAACAGGGCCAACAGTCGACAATATAGCAGTGTATTTTTTCCCAGACACTTATAGGTAGGTATTCCCCAACAGCATAATCTGTGACTGATATTTTTGAACATTATCTGATTCATGTGTTCATTATGAATTTATACAGAGCTGAGAGACTGTATGACCTCTTAGTGGATGACATAATTGAGAATGAGCTCGCCATGGTTGCTTCCGTTAATGGCGTCGAGCTTCTTATCTTTTCATCCCGCGAGCTGCCAGAGGATAGCTGGAGTGAGCTCAAATGTTAAAGCTTTCTGTCTGATTATTCATGCCATTTATAAAACACCTGCTCTGATTTCTGACATCAGAAGGCATGTTTAAAAAATGCAGGATTTCAGCAAAAATACTTTCTATGGGGCATGTTTAGGAGAAAGAAGAAAACCTCGCCTCAAGAGAAAAGCAATGATCATCGTTCAGGCACAAAAACTGAAGCCAAATCAAATAAAGACTCTGGCTCGCCCTTCCCTTGAGGATGGAGTGTGGCTCAAAGCTTCTGTTTTCCAGCATCCAACTAGAGTACCATCAGAAAGCATAAATTTGTTTTTTGTAGATAAGTAAAAATGTAAGTATATCAAAGAATGTTTCACCAAAAGATTATAGTCAGAAGTATTTTCCTGTGACATGTATACACAGCGTGTTTCTATGGGAGTTTGTTGTTGTAAATGTACACACAGCAAATCTTTCAACCAAAGTATACCTGCCTCTCAAATCCCAAGTCTCCCATGATCCTGAATATTCATTACGTTCAAGTTGTGGTCTGACAGCGGCGACACTCAAGCGGCGACACTCAATCGTCGACAACATTTATATCCCAAAATTTGCACAAGATTGCAACTGAATTTTCATTACCTTCTCAAAGTTTGATGTTTACAACAGTATAAAAGCCAAGTATTCCACCTAAACAACATGAACAATCTCCTTATTTCAAGGCAAAAACACAAACAGAAAAGCAAACACAAACTATCATCTCACAGTCGACACTTCCTGATCTTGAGGACCCAAGGAAACCGACGCTTCCTTAGCCTCCTTATGCTTAAGATAATGCCCCAAAATGGCAAGCCGAGCCGTCTCGAACGCGAAGTACCCCAACGCCGAAAAACAAGCACTATGCACGACTCTCGGTCCCATCCCTCTACTAAACCCAACCCAACCTTCCTCCTTCAAAATCTGCCCAACCATGGCTTTCACCCCACCATAACTCGCAGCAGCAACCTTGTTCAAACCATCCCCACTCATCTGTGTCATCAACCTCGTCTTGATCACATCCAAAGGGGTTGTCAACGACGCCGAAATCGCCCCTGCCAATGCCCCACAACAAATGCTCTCGACCGGGTCCAAATTCCCACCATTCTTCCTCCTTACAAGCGCAGCTTTTAAGTACTCAAACGACGAATAACTCAACACTCCAGCAGGCAAATTCCTCAACAATGTAGCTGAATACCCAGCGTACAACCCTAAAACCCCATCTTTCTCAAGGATTCTGAGCAAAACCTCCCATGATCGACCCTTTGCACCAGCCTGCATTCTCTGGGTGATGAGTTCTTTCGGCACCATGATAGCAGAAGACACGATATTCCCCATCGCACCAGCAGTCGGTGGGATTAGAACAGCTGGGAATTGCTCGAATTTCGATAAGAGCGATTTTCCAAACTCGCAAGTGCCGAAGTAGACTGCGGAGGAGAAAGTTGACCCGACGATTACGGCCGAAATCCCGCTGTAAAACCCTAGGATGCCCTTCGATTGGAAGGTCTTGACAATGGCGTCGAAGGTGCTGGTGTAGATTTGGCTGGCACCCTTTGTTTGGAGCTTGGTTTTGATGGTGTCGAGGGGGTGGAGGCAGAAGTAGGTGAAAGCTCCGGCGAACCCGCCGGCGCCGGCGCCGATCAAGGCGCGTTCGAAGACGGAGAGGGTCTTCAGGACGGCCCTTGTTGATGGGGGTTTTGGTTGGGCCTCCATTGATATGGAGGTTGAGAGGAAATTAGGGTTGAGTTTTTTGAGGGGTTTTTTGTGGGGATGGGTGGGATTTGAAATGAGGACGCCGGTGAGGTGGGAGAAGAGATTGGGGAAGTCGGGAGGTTGAAGAGAGTGGGAGGTTGGATGGGGTTGTGGGAGGAGAAGTGCCGCCATTGAAATTGATGGTGGAGCTTCCATGGCTGCACTTTTTGTGTGCTCCTATATTCAACTTACTTTCGCAAACTCTCCAGTTTCCTCAGCCGTAAATTCAGTCGACATAGGTTTACTTTGACGAGTTTTCGCTGTCTTGGAGCATGTAGAATACAAATTCCAAAACTTTGGAATTTAAGTGGGGGCATGACTATCCACATTATATATAATTCCTATTTTTTGGAATTTCATTTCATCCCCCTACAATCACTATGAACATATTCCACCTTTGTATTTTAAAATATTAGTTTTTTTACACATTCTTCCCAATTGGAGTCATTTAGGTAGATGAATACAAATACAAATGATATAGAGAATAAATGACAAAAATATCAAAGAATATGACTAAAGCATGAAGATCAAATGTGAATTCCAACTATGTATAACTTATAATTAAAAAAAAAACCTAAATAGTAATAGAATGCAAAATAAAGTGAAATATTAGGTATATTAAATGAAATATTTTTTAGATTAACGGTTGAGATTTAAATAATTTGTACCATTAATTGACATTATTGCCATAGTTTACTTTGCATTCTATGATTATTTAAATAATGTTAATGGAACTATAGTTATTTAAATTTGATTGAAATAGGAGTCTACATAGAACAGACAATAATGTTAATGGTACAAATTATTTAAATAATGTTAATGGAACTATGGTTATTTAAATAATTTATCTGGAGATAAACTGACAACAATTTTAATTAATAAAATAGGAGTCTGCATAGAACATACAATAACGTTAATGGAACTATGGTTATTTAAATAGTTTATCTGGAGATAATCTGACAGCAATTTTAATTGAAATAGGAGTCTGCATAGAAAATAAATTCTATTGTTCATTTACTTTTTTTTTTTTGAAAGAAAGACGATTATATTATAACTGAGTCCATGAGTACATAGCTCGAGATCTGGTTAGGGGTTACTCCAAGCCAAACCTGTTCAGTACCTGTAGGAAACACTCTAGCTAGGTGATGGGCCGGTAAATTCCCATCTCTCTTAATATATGACCAAAGACAAAAATCAAAACAATTACTAAAAACTATCAAATCGTCTAACACAATATCAAACTCACTTGCTTGAATGACTCCCTTCCTAACTCTTTGAATTAGTGGAAGACAATCTGACTCTACTATGATTGAACTAAAGTTTAGCCTCCTTGCTACCCAGATTGCAAATAGAGCAGCTTGAGCTTCTGCAATGGTAGCCGACCAACGCGCCTTAACCCGTCTTACAGCTGCCACCTCTACTTCTCCGTTGTGATTTCGACCAACTACCCCAAGACCAACCTAACCCTCTTCTCCAAGATATGCATCCACATTCAACTTGATTGTGCCTACTTGCGGTGCTTGCCATGCGTTAGTTAGAAGTTGTCTCGCTCCTTCTCCAGCCTTTTTGAGATGTTCTTGGGCTCGTTTCATGTCTTCCATCATTGTTGTTGTACGTCTGATCAATGTTTGTGGAGCTGTAACCTGACTTTGGAAAATTTGCTCATTCCTTGCATGCCATATATACCAAGCCAGAGTCAGACATGTGCCAAAATTTTCAGCCGATAAAACCTCATGCCATTTCTGGATGAGTTCCCCAGGGGATGAGACTTGGGATACAATCTATAACGCCTCCTTTTGTGATCCTTCCCATGTTTCCTTGGCACTACTGCATTCGAACATTGCATGCCATTCAGTTTCGCTTGTCTGTTCGCATCTCGTACATGCTGTTGAGGGGAGTATATGTCTTTGATGCAGGCAGGATTTAGTCGGTAGGATATCGGCGCACCATCTCCACCACATCATCTTCACCTTTGGGATTACATTCGCTCCCCATATCACTAGCCAGTGAGCTTGAAACTCCTCCAAGTTTACCGAGGAACCAAACATATATGCCGATCTGTCAGTGTACAACCCACTGTCCGTGCACCACCATACCCATATGTCCTTTGGTAGGCGTTTGCTGATCGGAATTGAGAGTATAATGTCCCTGTCCCTCTCGTTAAACATCTGTTGCACTAGCTCCACTTTCCATTCGCCTTGCTCGGTGTCAATCAGGTTGCTTACCGTCCAACATTTTGTCCCCTCCACTATTGGTGTCCTGGGTATCTTCCCTTCTCCATAAAAAAGCCAAGGATCAGTCCATATGTTGATCTCCCTTCCATTCCCTGCTCTCCAGGCTAGACCTTCTTTCAGGAGGGCTTTTGAGCTCTAGATACCATGCCAAGCCCAACTCGGAGTGGGTCCCAGCCTGGCGTCCATGAAGTTGCTTCTTGGGTAATATTTCATCTTTAGGACCTGGGCAAGCAGCGAATTGTCATTGTTCATAATTCTCCAACCCTGTTTAGCCAGCAACGCGTCATTAAACACGTCGAGTCTTCTGAATCCCATCCCCCAAGGCATTTTGGCTTGCATAGTTGATAAGTGTATTTAATATATATGTGATCTTGGATTATTTAGAGTTAATTTGAGTGATTTTAGTTATGAATGTGTTATTTTTGTACTCGAATTCTCTATTTTATGCTTGGTTGGAGTTTGGTATAGTTTTGTAGAAAATTGGTGAAATCAAGCTTAAAATCAAGAGTATGGAGTCCAAGAGGATCACAATTGAAGAATAAATCCACCCCAAGGCCCAAATATTGGCCCAAGAAGACGTTGGAGCCCGCCTGGCATCAACACGGGTGCCAAAAGACCCAAAACGGGCTGTTTCAGCTTCCAGAAAGTCAGAAATCCAACTCCAGTGAGCAACGCAGTCCGTGTCAAGTCAACACGACCCGTGTTGACAGTGACACGACCCGTGTTGCCCTGGAATGGTCCGTGTTGCTTTATCCTTTCACTTTCGGCGCTTGCAAGTTGGTTTTTGCTTTTATCATGATGTTTTTCGGCTGTCTATGGAAGCAATGATCACTCCACCATCCTCCATGCTGTCACCTAACCCTGATTGATCCCCTTTATATTGATTAATGCATCCATCAATCAAAGTAGGAAGAGGATTTGGAGATCAAGAAAGAAGATTGAGGCAAACATTGAAGTTTGGAGGAGCAAAAGTCCTTCATAGTTCATTCCTTGTAAGATTGTTCTGCATTTGGTTTATTTCTCATTCTCTCATAGATTTTTATATGCTTACTAGAATAGATTTTGATATGTTTTGTGTTTTGAACATGAGTAGTGAGTAGTTTTCCTTTAGTTTAGGGGATAAACCCTTATTTGTTTCTCTTATGGATTGAGTTTTGTTGGATTGAACAAGTTTGTTAATCTAGTTTGAATGCATTTTATTTAACCTTTGATTATGTATGTCATTGTTTTTGACTGGCCATCAAGAATATGGAATTAGATTGTTGAGTGAAGTACTGAAAGGAGAAATTCGATAATCGAAACCCTTAGGATTAAACTAGTTATGAAGTGAACTAGACATAGAAGACTTTATAATTAGGGGTCATTGGATAATTTGATCTTTAACTTAGTTAAAATTGAAATAACCACGACAGCAGGTGATCAATTTTGCTAAGCAATCCGTTTCAGTGCCAAGAGCTCGCTACGGAATAATTTATGCGATTATCGACCCTAAAATGTACCAAATTAGTGACATACATGTTCAATCCAATTGTTTGATTCATAGAGTTACTTAGGTTTTATCCCCTGAACATCTTTTTCTTATTGATAAATCCAAGTAAATTGTGTGTATATTTATTTGTTAATCTTTAATAGTGAATAGAAATAGAATTAGATTGTTTCAAACAAAAACCCGATCAACTTAGCAATCAACTAGGAGGCTAGTTCAGTGCGTTGAAAGGAAAAGTCCCTATGGAAATCGACCTTGATACTTGCTATACGAGCACCCGTGCACTTGCGGCCTATCAATAGTTTCTCCCATGCCATTCAATGCATCCCTCGTTTCCCCTCCTTAATGCCCCACAAAAAACAAGCGCAGGCTTGGTGGATGTTTTCCACCACATTCATCGGGACTTTAAAGATGCTCATCAAATAGGTGGGAAGTGCATGTATTACCGCCTTCAGCAACACTTCCTTCCCCGCTCGAGATAGGTAGCGTTCCTTCCAACCTTTGAGTTTTTTCCAAACTCGCTCCTGAAGGTGTGAGAAGACTTCTTTTTTGCTTCGACCAACTACAGTGGGAGCTCCTAAATATTTAAAGTGTTTTTCCACCAGTGTGACCCCCATAAGGTTTGCTAGTTCATGTCTTTTCGCAGCAACAACTCCTTTACTAAAAGAGACTTCCGACTTCGTATAATTTATTTTTTGGCCCGATGCCTCCTCATATTGGTTGAGAATCTCAACTATTTTTAGGCATTCTTGTCGGGTTGCTCTACAAAAGAGTATACTGTCATCTGCGAAAAAAGATGAGATACCGTTGGCCCATTTCGACTCGCTTTCGCGCCATGTACTAGTCTGTCTTACACTGCCTTCTTGATTTGAGCTGAAAGAGCCTCAGCCACAATTATGAAGAGGTAAGGCGAGATGGGATCCCCTTGCCTAAGGCCTCTTCCAGGTTTTACATCGCCTGAAATCCGCCCGTTGATCTTGAAAGAATACGAGATCGAGGTTATACAGTTCATCAGAATATCCACCCAAGTCGACTCGAAGCCTAGCTTTAGCAAGATATCTAGTAAAAAATTCCACTCGACCCGGTCGTAACCCTTGCTCATGTCTAGTTTCAAGGCCATCAACCCTCTTCTGCTCTTTGACTTGCTTCTCATAGTGTGAAAGAGTTCCAGGGCCACCAAAACATTGTCTGTAATAAGCCTCCCTGGGACAAAGCCGTTTTGGTTGCTTGAGATTACTGAAGGAAGGATGCTCTTGAGCCGGTTTGCTAATGTTTTTGAGGCCACCTTGTATAGAACATTACATAGGCTGATGGGACGGTAGTCCGCAATCTCAGTTGGGGCTTTCACTTTTGGGATTAGCGTTACTACCGTCTTGTTGATCTCCTTAAGGTCATACCATCTTGCCAGTACACTTTGCACAAAGGATACCACGTCCTGCCCCACTATATGCTAGTATCGTTGATAAAAGAGGGGTGTATACCATCCATACCTGGCGCTTTCGTTGGGTGCATTTGAAAGAGTGCTGCTCTTATGTCTTCACTGGTGTAAGGGCGCATTAACTAAGTGACCTTTCGTTGGATCTTGTGCAGGATATCATCCCCATTGTGATGTTGGCTCGCTATGAAGAGCTCTTGGTAATATGATTCGATTATCCGGGTAATGCCCTTGGGGTCTTATGTCCAATGCCCCTGGTTATCCTTCACTCCTTTGATCCTATTCACTTTTCGTCTTTGATTGGCTTTATGGTGGAAATAGGGGGTATTTTTGTCTTCATCTGATATCTCGTTTACCCTTGATCGCATAAACCACTGTTGCTCTTCTTTTTTGTGCCATTTTGACAACTCCTTTTCCACTACCCAACATTTGTCGAGGTTTTCCTGGCTTGGTGGGAGGGCTTGGATTCTTTTCAGTTCTTTCTCCAGATCATCTATCTTCCTCTTTATATCACCGAACTCCTGCTTACTCCATTCCCCCAATCTGCTAGCCACCTCACCCATTTTCAGTTCAGTACCTCCTGGGTTCTTCCAACCCTCTTTCACGATTTGTTCACAACCCTCATGCTCCGTCCAATACTTCTCAAAATAAAATCTCCTCTGCCTTCTATTATTTGTCCTGGGCCTAGCCTTTGTGTGAAGTAAGATTGGTGCATGATCGGATTTGTAGAGATATAGGTTTTCCGCCATCGCCTCTGGAAATTTTATGCACCAAGAATTGTTGGCCACGTAACGATCCAACCTCTCTCTTTTGCATCGGGATTCATCTCGTCCTCATTGCCACGTGAACCATTGACCTTCATAGCCAAGGTCATGCATGTTACAGTCCGACAATGCCTCTGAATGCATTCATTCTCCCTTGCTCCCTTTCTACGCCTTCCCACTTTTCCTCCATGGTTAGAATCTCATTGAAGTCCCCTCCTACTACCATTGGGATTGAGTTATCTGCCACTTTGTTCCTCATAAGGTCCCATGTATGCCATTTATTATAATTCTTCAGCCACCCGTAGAGACCCATGAACCGCATAACAATTTGCCTATCTTCAGTTACATCTCCCATAATGTGATTACGGTCGCTTGAGATCACAAAAAAATCAATCGTGTCTTTCCAAAAAATCGCAATACCCCCTGATCGTCCTCTACTCCCGATGCTGTAGCAATTACTCATTCCTAATTTTGGTCCCACTCTCTCCATCTTGCAGGTATCTGACATCGTTTCAGAGAGAAAAATAATGTCGGGGCAGTATTTTTTGCTCCAAAATCGGAGCGCTTAAACTGCTAGGGGGCTGCCACATCCCCTACAGTTCCAGCAAAATATTTTCATGGCGCTTGGCGGGACTAGTCCCGACCAGTCTCCGCCCTGAGAAAAGAATTGTCACCACTATGCTCCATCAACCTCATCTTCATTTCCCCCGTTTTGTTGCCCCGCATGTCATCCCCCTTCCGTTTGGTTGCCTCCTTTCCTTCCCCGTCAACAATCATATCCATACTCTTCTCTACCCCCTCCTTGTTGTTATGATCCCGACCTATTCGCTCTGGTGGGCAGATTCTCGCTGCTGACATTTTGCCCCTTAACCCTAGTAATTTTCTCCTCTCTTCCTTCTAGTCCTCATCAAGACCTCTCCTCTTTCTCTTGATGGGTGAGCCTCTCAGTTTTACTGTGTATGGTAGTTCCGTTTCAGATATGTTAGGGTCATACGAAGCACAACCCTTGAACACATGCCCAATCAATCCACACCCCTGGCAGTAATCTGGAAGCCTTACATACTTCACTGGTAACCACTTGGGTTTTCCATCAATCATGATCCATATTCCCCTTCTTAAAGGTTTTGTTATGTTCACGTCCACTCTTAGTTTCAAGTATTGCGAGGGTGCAAGAATGTCTTCTTCATCTGCTTCAATGAAAGATCCTAATTTGGACCCCAAGAATTCTACAAAAGCAAAAGTCTTTTTCTTCATCGGGATATCGCTTACCTTAATCCAAAATCGAACTGAATCAAACGTTATTTCATATGGTGGTATGTCTCCCTGCATTGGTTTCAACAGTACCATGCAATTATCGAAGGACCATGGGCCTTCGTTCAACACTGCATCTTTGTCCACGGTTGAGAAAAATTGAAAAAGCGAACAAATTTTTGTCAAGATCTTTAATAAGGACTCCTTGCTCCAGTTTCCATACGTTCCTGAGCTTCATTTTCATTGCCTCAGCGTTGAAAGTGTTTTTTGTGTGCAATCTACCAACCAGACACAGGTCAATTTGTTCCTTTATTTTATCCGAAACCGGTTCATCGAACTCAAAGATTTCCTCTTCTTCCGTCGTCAATGTCAAATTGTTCAAACCCGCCTCTATTGAACTTGCCATGCTTCCAAGATAGCCCCAAGATTGTCCGGGGAGAGAGTTCCACGCAATGGGAAAGTAGAGTAATTCAATAGAACCCTGCAGAGAGGGAGAAGGCTCTGCACTGCAATGGCTTCCGGCCAAAGTTAGGGTTAGAGTACCGCCTAAAATTTGTCTAAAATTGCCACTGAGGAGAGAGGAACAACCTATGTTCAAACCTCAAGGGATGTTAAGATAAAATATGATACTGTTCATTTACTTAAATATTTATTTTTTCATTTTATTCTTTTTGCTGTTTGCTTTCTATTTGGATTATTAAAAAGATAAAAAAATAATATTTGGGTTGTTATTTTTTTAATGAATGGTGTAGATTTTATATTAGATAAAATCAATGGCCGATATTGTCTGATTAATGAGATTTAAGAGACGGGGTAGGAAAGAGATTTGAGAGGGTCCCATTGCCATTTATAATATATAAATTCAACATATATAGGCCCCACCTTTCTTATGTAATTGATAAATTTGTTAATGTTAATATTTTGTAAAGTTTAATACGAATATTATTCTGTATGTTTATTTAGCAATAAAAAATAGAGTTGACAAAATTTTGGCCAACCCAAATACTCCAATTTGTCCGACTCGAAAAATCGAGTTTGATTATAGTTTTATGTCCAAATTTTGATATTGATTGAATTGATTGAATATTCGAATGTAATTTCTCTATTCTTTTTCTATTAGCCAAAGGTGTTTTGAACTGAATTTAGTTCCGGCCGTATTATCCGGTCTAATCCAACCTGAATTTGACCGGACTTAAACTTTTTGTTACAACGTTAAAAGCAACAATTAAAAAAAAGACTTATCATTTTTTAAAAATTTTTTAAACATTGAAATTGATATACATATATTTAAGATAACACAAAATTTGCTATATATGAGAATTGTATATTTAATTAAATTAAATACTCTAAGTCTCCAAAGACCCACACAATATAAATACATACATCATCATTAATATGCACTTTTCCTTTTTTTTTCCTACTATTAAACCCATTAAAAAATTGATTTTGCACCACCATTCCAGATCCCTGCCCCGTTCTTTCTCCCGCGCCAATAAAGTTTTGTTCCACGCTGTAGCTTTTGTGTGGGAATTATGGTAGAATTCCACTGTTTGAGTGCTGTGTTGCCCATGCTCTTAGGAGCTAAAAATTGGTGGTTAACTAAGCAAATGATGCGTGGAAAATAAACTAAATGTCTGTTTGGCCTAATTTTTATAAAGATATTTTTACTTTTTACAAATATAAGTGATTTTATTAAATTAAAGTGTTTGGCCTAAATTATAATATAGTACTTTTACTAAATTACTGTTTAGCCTAACTTTTAAAATTATCATGTGTTTTTTGGAGTACAATTATGATTATTTAAAATTTTCTCTTTTTATTATTTTTTAAACAAATTATCATATTTTAATTTTAGCAATAATTATAATCGTATAGTTATAGTTATAGTTATTGTTATAATAATTATTATAACTATATATTGTCTTACTTAACTATACAATTCTTTAAATTAAATATTTATAAATATAAAAAATTTACTAAATACCATATTTGTAAAGTAATTAAATAATAAAAGTGTTCAACATAATATTAAAGGTTCTAACATAATATTAAAATATTTAAATGCTATCTTTATAAGAAAAAAAATATTGATTTGAAATTATGAAAACTAATCACTAAAGAATTTCCTAGATTGAGTAGTGATTAGTTTATAGGAAACAGAAGCAAAAATTTACTGCTTCTGCTTTTGGAGCTGTTTTTGGCTAAAATTGTTTATTGTTATGTGTTAAATTAATTTTGAAAGACTCATTTGGTCAAAATTAAATTTCGACCGACCACAAGATGATAAGAGATAGAGATGACATAGAAAATAATAATTATTTCTTTATTTAAAATTAAAAGAATAATGAATTAATTTAGGTTCATGTTCAAATCCCCCTCAATTTCAAATATGAGTCATCCCCCTCATTTTCAAATCCTCTCAGCATTTTTGCCACTCGACATTCGACATTTTGCACTACAGACGCTTTAGAAGATCGAACGACAAGCGACCTCAAGCTATCAAGCGTTAAGGATCAAGGTCTGCAAAAGCTCCAAGCCTCTACTTCATCAAGATCAAAAACTGCTATAAAGTTCTTCGGATAGACATGCAAAAGCATTCAGAAGATCGAACTACAGATCGATGCTTCCCAGCTACAAGCGACAAGGACCAAGGTCGGCTAGTTCAACAACTTCTATTCTCCGCATCAAAGGTTGCAGTTGTCTTCCTCATCTGGTTCATCGATCGAGACCAAACACTCAAACCCTCGTATCCAAGAATCAGGAGAACTGTGACCAACAATCAAGCTGCAAATGATTAACATCCGAGCAACCTCCAGGCTCCAGCTACCAAACACTAAGGGGATCAACGCTTAAGACCTTCAACTCAAGAACTACTACAAAACTTCTTCAACTAGACCTGTGTTCGAAATCGAGATCAAACGTCCATACCCTCAAGTCATCCAAGTTTCAAGAGATCGAATCAAATGACTACTTTATTGTATTTAATACAAATATTGTACCCATATACTTTCAAATATTAATAATACAAATTGATTTGCTTCTCAATTTCATGTCTTATTTAATTTTAGACTTGAAATTTGTGTTTATAGCCGTCTTACGAATGGGTATCAATTAATTCAGGTGAATGAATGCAATTGGTGACAGGGCCGCAAGCGCACAGTGTACGGAGTAGCACATCAAGGTCGATCACACATGGACTCAATTAGCAACGCAGTAAACTAGCTTTCTATTTGATTGCTAAGCTAACCAGGTTTTGATTTTGGAAGACTTTAAAAAATAATTAAAACTAATAAAGCAGGGAAACGATCTAGAGTTCAAATCAAGGGAGAAAGATTTCTAGATAAATGCTAACCTAGCAACGAGCTCGATTATTAAAACCTAGCTTGCACACTCATACATTCAAGAATGAATCAAGAACGATAACCATAAGAACTCTACTGTTCTTTCGATGCTAATAGAATTACCTCAATTAACCTAAATTACAACTTTCGTATGCGTTTCAAGTTAATCAAAGTTGAAGGTTTCAAATATTCTGGTTATCAAAAGTTTTCCTAGCCTGCTATTCTTTTCTCAAATTTTGCAAAACTAGGTAGAAAGGTTGGTAGTCATATTATTCTAATTCACCTTTCAGTACTTCTCAGGTTAATCTCAAATCACGAGTATTCGAGCGCTCAAAGAACACACATGAACAATATGGAAAACACAACCTTCTATTGATTCAAATCAAGAATTCATGCACAAACTAGAACATTCAATCAAACTACATTGTTTCGGGTTGCAAAACCCTAGAATTTAAGAAATCTACTCAGTCATATTCAATGAAAACACGAGACAAGTGTAACAACCCGCCCTAAAACCGTATTAATTAAATCGTTAATAACCGTAATTAGCCAAATTACGCTACTAAATTTTTTTCGATTTTACTTTATTAGTTGTCTACCGGTGACAGGTCGTGAGCAAGGAGATGGCTAAAGGTGCCGAGTCTACCAGTTTTACATTTACGAATATTAATTTATACCCAACTATTTAATTTATTTCGAGTCTCGTTAATTAAGTTAATTATTTCACCGTAAGGAATTTAATTAATTCCTTTTCTAATATTTACATTTTATCATTCAACCTCTAATTTAATTATTACCATTCCTTTTATCTTACTTTTTTTTTCTTTTTCCAAGTATTATACTACCATTTGGTTTTATTTAATTCAATCTCCACTTATTTTATCTAGCAATATCAATCCTTTTTATCTTGAACCAATTAGTTTAACCTAGCATATTTTACCAACACTTTTATCTAGTGAAATAACAATTTATTATTTTTACATAGTTAATACTAGTTGTGTTTATTTAGTCCAAATCCTATTTATTTGTCTAAGTTAAGTGGGGGGGGGGGAGTGGTTATAAGGGAGTTGGGGGCCTTAGCTTCATTTTATTTTAATCAATTTCAAACCCAAACACCAAACTCTCTCTTCCTCTTCCTCCCTCCTCTCGTCCGGCCAAAACCTCCCTCCGCCCCTTTGTTTTCCGGCGCCAGCCGGCCCAGTCGCCACCGTCGGGTGGTGGCCGTCGCCTCCTCCACCCCTCTCTTGTGTTTTTCCTCAACTTTTTCTCAAGAGGTAATCTCCCTAAACCCTAATTCAATCCTAGCAAGTTCTAATCTGAATTTAACTTCCCTTTTGTGTTATTCTTGTTGTTTTTCACCTCTTTTATAATCTTTAAACATGAATTCATGTTGTGGTTAAGTTAGGGTTTGGAATTGGGGGTTATACATGTGAATTTTGTAATGTTTTGGAGTGCTTGGTGCTAGTTCTTGATGGAGAGTTTGATTTTATCTTTGTGCATGTTAAATTTGATGAAGAAATTTGAGTTTATGGATTGTTTTAAGTTACTTGTGATGTTTTTTTAAGTTATTCTACACTTGGATGATGAGTTTTAGTGTTAAAGTGATGGAAGAGGGCTAATTTCAAATGTGAATTATGGTGCATGTGATAATCTATGTTTGCATGTGGGTCTTATGAACTTATTTGAGCAAATTTGAGTGTTCAAATCTGGAATAAATCATGAATAATGCTTAAGTTGGGCTTTGGTTGTGTTTTGGTGCAAATTGGAGGCCAATAGAGACATGCGTAGTGAAATCAAGAGTGTAAAAGTTTCTGTCTGAGTTTCTGATTTTTACAGAAGTTGTAGCTGTGAGTTATGCCTGGTTTTTCTATTAAAATGATAGCCCAAGTCATTATCTAACTCTAGGCTTTGAAATTTCGAGAATCCGATATGTGTAGCTCGAGATATGAGCAAAACCGTGAAAGGGTGCAATGTTATACGTTTTCTGAGTTAGTAGCTAAATGCTGAATTTTCGTCCATTTGGAGACATTGTTGGCTTTAATGATAAACATAAGAGTTTTAGGTCACACTTTGGGTTTCCAGAAATATAAGATTTGCGCCTATCCGATGTCAAGAGAGAAAGATATGAGGCTGAGAGTAAGGGCTGTTGGGTTAAGTTTCTGCCCAGCGTATTGCTTCAATTTTCATCTTTAGGGCCTTGTTTAAATCAATTAAAGGTTGTTAATCTATTGGTGACTCTTGTATCAATGTTAGAGTCTTAAAATATGTATTCAAGGTTTGAGAGTATGACCATTGGGAGATTAAAGTTATCTTCTAAAGGGTTTTTTATGAATAGTAGGGTCATAGTTACAATGAGTGAGAATTAAGTTATCTTTGGTTTTTGACAATGTTTGGTTTAAATTTGAGAGGCTTATCAAAACCCAGGGCCTTTTTAATCTCTAAATAGTCTTAAGGATTAATCTTCTTCTAGGTTCTTAACTCTAGTTGTCGTTCAAAAACACCTGAGACCCATAATTCATTCTCTTAATTGTCTTCCTTGTCTCTTGACGACATCTTCCAAATAAACTCAAGGAACGCTTGAATCCTCTTAGTAACCTTCCACTTTTTGACTCCCATGCTTCATCGATCTAATTATCTAAGTTATGCTACAAGTTTTGAGCTTCCATAAATTTCTTACATGCCTCCATTCGAAGGTCTTAGCGCAATTTCAAACTGCGCGTTTTAATCGCTGGAAAATCCAGTTTCTGTCCGGGTCATTTTTAGAGCCTTTCCTTTCATTTTTAGCTTTTGTTCCGGTTGACAAAGTTGTAGAACGTGATTTTTCCCTTTCCGAAAAGTACTCGTTTGTCAAATTCCGAGTTTTCTAGCTCAAGTTATGCTAAAAACTGTATTTAGAAAAAACCAGAAATTTCCTTATTTAATTACGTTACTCCTAATTTCTCTTTAATGCTAAACACGTGTGACTTACTAAGAACCTTCTTCGGTTCTCATTTCCTACTCCTTTTATTTTAGTTTTCAAGGCACCCAAGCCGTCCCAAACTCGAGACGCACCGCCCAGCTACGCACCGGTACAAGGTACGCAAATTGTCCAACGTTTAACTTTTACTTATCATTCAATATATACATATATATCATTATCATAGCAAAGTATGATCTGGTATCATTTATCATTTATTTTCAAAAGTGGTCCCGTCTCTTTATATACTAGCTAGCTACGTGATGTGCTAGTCCTTACTTTTAGATGCTCCTGATCAGAGTGTCCTAATGACCTGGCCAGTGTCGACTGCCTAGTAGTCACCCAATCCAAATCTAGATCGGTTTGGGCATGCACGTGTGTGAGGTGCTTTGCATCAATCGTAAGGGATACCACTCTTTTCAATTACTACAAGTTTATCTTTTTTGATACATATACTTTTTATCTATGCAACAACCCAGCTTATTCATGTTTATTTCCCCCTTTCCCGTCTTCAAAATGTTTTAAAACGCCGACACTAAAACCGCTTTCGAACGGTTTGACGTGTTGGAGGTTTGTGTGCTGAGTGTTTCCCCACTCACCTTGCGTTTGTTTCAATGTTTTGTTTTAGGAGGTCCGAGCTCACAGGATAAAGCCAAGGCTAAGCAAAAGTAGATCGTTCCGTTCAAGGTCGTCTCTATGGTGGTTTCTAGTCGATCCTCAAGCGCATTTATGGGATTTTGGAGACTTTTCTTTTCTCGTGTGGGAAGACCTTTATATAAATGTTTAAGGGTTGTTTATGTTGTATTTTCAAAGTTTGGTGACTGTTTTGTATGGGTTTAAGTATTTGCTATTTTTGGGCGATGTATAGTGTTTGTGTTTGCCTTGTCCCGAGTGGGGACGGCGGTAATACCTCAACCTTGGTGTTCCGCTGCGCTAATCACAGGTTAAATTGATGGTTTAGGATAATCTTGTGGTTAAGGGTTTGGGGTGTTATAGTTGTGATATCAGAGCGGAGTTATAAGAAGTACCTTGGGGATGTAGATTCTCTAGGAATGTGAATTATGAATATGGGAAGTATGGGTTTGTGTATGGG
The DNA here is from genome assembly GCA_029582165.1 of Portulaca oleracea. Taxonomy (NCBI): domain Eukaryota; kingdom Viridiplantae; phylum Streptophyta; class Magnoliopsida; order Caryophyllales; family Portulacaceae; genus Portulaca; species Portulaca oleracea. The sequence goes on along the minus strand of CM055872.1, from coordinate 39,719,539 downwards.
ATTTGTGTCCCTTATGGAGTGGATTGGAAGCATTGTGAATATGTTGGGGATGATGTGAGCTTGAAGCTCTAGATGTGTTTATGTATATAAGTTGTTTTCTTGCAGGAATACAGGTTATGTAAAATTTGGGATAGCTCCATTTATAGGGGAAGTTCTGCCGAAATTTCTCCAGTATTCTAGAAAGCCTTAGTAAAAACTTAAGGGAATTTTTAGTGAAAGTGTGTATAACCTAGTGGGTTGGAGCAAGTGAGGCTTGCCAAGTGTTTTTGGGAATGTTAGGGATGTTTATCATTCCTTAGAGAGAATTACAAGTGGTCAAGAGGGAAAGTTTATAATTCAAACCCCAAGTGGGGTTGGCGTAGGGTGTAAATGGGGTGTTTAATTTTGGTATGTCAGTAATCATTTGAAGATATCCAAGACGACGTGATGTAATGGGTGCGAGAAAACGCAAGTGAGTTTATGGTGAATTTAAGAATGAACAAGAGCTTCTTTAGTTGCTCATAAGGGTTAAGTTAGTGGAGTCTTGGACCTTGCTTTAGTTTCCTTTTGTTTATTTATTTTTTTTTCTTTTCTCAACGATTTTACCAATGTCAAAATTCCTACAATTTTGTGTTAATACTATATAAATAATGCAGATGGACCACAATGGTGACCCTCTTCCCAACCCCTTCGCGATGTTCATGGAGCCTGGGACCAACATTCAAGTTCATCTCAAGAAGCTGCAAGACGCCTTTGATGTGCATTGTGCGGCCAATCCGCAATCTGAGTATCGTGATGACGTGTGCCGAGCTCGTTGCTTGCTGGCCACCCTTCCCTACGAGAGCCCGTGGGACGATGTAAGAAGCCGCTATCGCCAACTACTTCTCCGGGGAGAACCTGGTCGACATGCGTGGTGCCTCAATTACCTCGGGGCATAGAATCAGATCGCATTGGAAGCTGTTGTCATCCAAGCCGCTCTTTCTATGCATCTACACGTGAGCGAGCTAGGGCCTTTCCTTCATGAGATGCTGTCGTTGCTTGCTCCTCCGAATGCAGGTCTAGCCCCTCCGCACGTTTTCCCACCACCAGCGGACGAGGTTCAATTACGATTTACACCCCTTATCACGGGTCGTCCGACATCTCCTATACCATCCCCACGACGCGAGCCGACACCCTCGAAGCATGAGCCCAAGGGAGAAGAAGATCCAGAAATGGATCTAGAGGAGGATGAGGTAAACCAAAAGTCTCGGAGTGCGAGCAATTATGGTCGAGGGACGTCAAACCATACAGAGCACGTGGCAAGGGACCCTAGAAAAGGGAAGATGAAGGCTAATCCGGGGCCCATAATCATAAGGACGAAACACAAAAGAGTGCGACAAAGTAAGCCTTGGGAAGCGGTAGGATCCGGAAAGCGAGGGGACACGCAGGGGTCCAGCAACCGCGTTTGAAGAATCTGCTCCAACTGACTTTTGTGCAGGGATAGCTAGGAGGCTAACCTATTTCTAAGCTAGATGACTGTATTAACGTTGTGATTGACCGATTCTTTTGTTTCAAGGTCACCTTTGTAACTAGTCAAACTATGCTAATTTTTGGGGACCCTCCCTATGTTTTTGGGTTAAGGGAGGCATTACTTGTAATTCGGGGACTTTAGAACTTGCTTCTTTATTGCGCTATATTTTATAAAAAGGTAAAGGATGCCGTAGGACAAATTGAAGGGAATCCTCTTTCCTTGAACGGTTATGAATGGTTGCGTTAGTATCATGTGCTAGGATTTTTAATCTACATATATCTGCGACAGCCTTGCAGGGCGATGAGTTTACATTATCGTAGGTTCGTGAGAAATTTTATTTTGAGGTCTTCTTTCATATAAATTCATGTATATGGGCGTGATGATCGTGTGATTCCATGAGGACCCTATGAAAATGCACTCGATTAAAATCAAAACTTTTATGAGTCGTTTAAAAAAAGAGGGAGATGTCGATAAACTATGTGGGATAATATATACTCTATTGTAATGTTGTAGCATGTCGCAAAGCTCGAGGAACTCATCGCCACAAGAAGAGCCCATGATTGAGGCTTCAAGGGGAGATCAGCTTGAGTTACAAGGTCCACAACCTAACCCAGGATTAGTAGCCCATCCTGAGTCGTCCTTTGGTTCGGTCCCTTCTAATCCACCACCATACCTTGATCAATTTGGGTTCCTAGTTCAGGAGTTGCTTAGGCGTATACCTGTTCCGCCTATGGGTCAGGCGAGCCAGACGAGGGAAGAGAACTACGCTGATAGGGTAGCCAAGAGAAACCCTACATCTTACGCAGGGAGCTATGACCCCGTAATCTTGGAAGAATGGATTAGAGAGCTGGAGAAGATCTTTGAAGTAGTTGAGGTACCCGAGGATAAGAAGTTGGCAATAGGGACCTTCTACCTGAAAGGGGAAGCTGATATTTGGTGGAGAACCATTAAAGGCAAGTAGGTACTGCTAAGTCTTGGAAGGACTTCCTGAACGATTTGAGGGCTCATTTTTACCCCGCCTCTCTCAGACGCCAAAAACAGAAGGAGTTTTTAGAATGGAACATGTTGAATAAGGACATCTCGGTGTTACAATACACGTCTAAGTTTAATGAATTATCCCAATTTGCTCCGGAGTATGTGGCATCGGAGAAATTAAAAATGACCAGATATGAGGGAGGTTTAGCGCCGTATATCCGTAGCCAACTATCTTCGCATCATTTCACAACGATGCACGAAATGTATGAAAGGGCTGCAGAGGTGGAAAGAGTGAGAAAGGAGCTAAAAGCCCTGAACCCAAGGAATCAAGGGAGTGCAAAAAGAAAATGGAACGATAGGGGAGCGTTCAACACGCCTGTCGTAGAAGGTAGCCAGGCCAAGCGACCAACACAAAAGTGTGGTAGGACAAATCACACCACCGCCCAATGCCGGGTAGGCACCGGCAACTGCCTGTGGTGCGGAGGATTAGATCATAAGACGTCCGAATGCCCAAAGAGATCTAGGAGGAAGGAGCCTGGAACCACTCCACAACACCACCATCAAGGACAGCGCCTCAGCAAGGCAATGTGGGTCAAGCATATGTCATGGGCAAGAAAGAGGCGGCAAAGTCTGGTATGGTTGTTACCGGAACTGTTTACATAAATGCACAGCCTTTAACTGCATTATTTGATTCTGGAGCGACGCATTCTTTTATCTCATCAAAAGTTGCATCCAGGTTGAATTTACAAAGTCTAGCATGTGCAGTACACTATTTAATCAGTTTACCAAATGGTCAAACCATAGTTTGTGCAAATTGTTTTGTGGGCGTTCCACTCATGTTGAATGAAGAGATTTTTCCAGCTAATCTTCTTCAGTTAGACCTGGAGGAATTTGACATTATTCTAGGAATGGATTGGTTAAACCTAACTCAAGCTTAGATTAGATGCGGGGAAGGAACAGTTGTTCTTAGGAATACCTTAGGAGTAGAGTTTCGTTTTTTTGGGGACCTAGGAGTAAATCCATGTCCTATTATAACCTACGTAAAGGCTCGAAAGCTGCTAAATCACGGGTGTAAGGGTTACCTGTGTTCGATGAGTGAAGATTGTAAGGATCCACCCAAGATAGAAGAGATTCCCGTGGTGCGAGATTTTATAGACGTTTTCCCTGAGGAAGTTACGGAGTTACCCCCGAGGAGGGAGATCGACTTCGAGATTGAGCTAGTTCCTGGAACCAGGCCTATATCTAAAGCACCCTACCGGATGGCACCAGCGGAGCTTAAGGAGCTAAAAGTGCAATTGGAGGATCTGTTGAGCAAGGGTTTCATTAGACCGAGCACGTCACCCTGGGGAGCCCCAGTGTTATTCATAAGGAAGAAGGACGGTAGTCTGAGGTTATGCATTGACTACCGCGAGCTGAACAAGGTCACAATCAAGAACATGTACCCTCTTCCAAGAATCGACGATCTGTTCGACCAACTCCAAGGTGCAGGGGTGTTTTCTAAGATTGATTTGAGATCCGGATACCACCAACTCAGGGTTAGGGCTGAAGACATTCCTATGACTGCTTTTAGGACAAGATATGGGCACTATGAGTTTACAGTGATGCCTTTTGGGCTTACGAATGCCCCAGCAGTGTTTATGGATCTAATGAACCGAGTGTTCAAACCTTATTTGGATAAATTTGTAGTGGTGTTTATCGATGATATTCTAGTGTACTCGAAGAGTCGAGAAGAGCATGAGAACCATTTGAGGATGGTACTCCAGACATTAAGGGAGCAACAATTGTATGCTAAATTTTCGAAGTGTGAGTTTTGGCTTAAGGAAGTAGGATTTTTAGGTCATATAGTGACCAGTGAAGGGATCCGAGTTGACCCGAGCAAAATATCCGCTGTTAAGAATTGGGCGAGACCCACTACGGTTACCGAAGTTCGAAGCTTCTTAGGTATGGCTGGATATTACAGGAGATTTGTTCCAAATTTTCTAAGATAGCTCTTCCTTTGACCAACCTCCTCAAGAAGTCAACCCGGTTTGAATGGACCGGCAAGTGCGAAGAAGCCTTCCAAGTGCTCAAGGAAAAATTAACAACCGCCCCAGTGTTATCCCTTCCCGAGGAAGGAAAGGAATATGTGGTATACAGTGATGCGTCTCAACAAGGGCTGGGGTGTGTGCTGATGCAGGATGACAAGGTGATAGCTTATGCGTCGCGGCAATTGAAGTCATATGAGAAGAATTACCCAACGCATGACCTAGAACTAGCAGCAGTGGTGTTTGCCCTGAAAATCTGGAGGCATTACCTCTATGGAGTCCCTACTACCGTCTTTACGGATCACAAGAGTCTCAAGTATATATTCACTCAAAGGGAGTTGAATCTAAGGCAACGGAGGTGGTTAGAGCTCATTAAGGATTATGATCTAGATATCCAATACCACCCCGGTAAGGCTAATTTGGTAATAGATGCTTTGAGTAGAAAGACTCAGCATGGGACGTTGACCCGACTTGAAATCCATCCGAGAGTGCGGCAAGAGCTGGATAGAGGGAACATTGAGCTGGTAAAGCCTGGGGACGTGGCCAAAAGGTTGGCTGCATTGTCCCTACAACTGTCCATTATTGAGGACATCAAGACAGAACAAATGAGTGACCCCGAACTTAAAAGGATTATGGATAATCTAGCCACGAAGGGGATGATTGGATTTTTAGTCCACGAAGACGGAACCCTAAGGTTTCAGAATAGGCTATGTGTGCCCGACAAAGGAAGTTTAAGGCTTAAGCTTTTGGAAGAAGGCCACGATTCACCGTACTCCGTGCATCCTGGGGGTACAAAGATGTATAGAGATTTAAGGGAGTACTTTTGGTGGCCTAACATGAAGAGAGATATAGCCAGCTATGTGGATAAATGTTTAACATGTCAAAGGGTCAAAGCAGAACATCAAAGACCGTCAGGTGAACTTAGACCCTTAGAAATTCCCATGTGGAAGTGAGAATCAATTTCTATGGACTTCATCATGGGATTACCCCTCACAGCTTCTAGGAGAAATGCCATTTGGGTAATTGTGGATCGCCTTACAAAGTCGGCGCATTTCATTCCTATCCACGAAGGATGGAAAGTAGATAAGCTGGCAGATGTCTACATACAAGAGATTGTTCGATTACATGGAATTCCAAAGGACATAGTATCCGATCGAGATGCGAGGTTTCAATCACGATTTTGGAGCGCATTACAAAAAGCTTTTGGCACCAAACTCAATTTCAGTAGCTCCTACCATCCAGAGAGCGATGGCCAGACCGAAAGAGTGAACCAGATCGTAGAGGATATGTTGCGCGCGTGCGTCTTAGATTTCCAAGGGAATTGGGATAAGTTCCTCTCACTCGTAGAATTTGTTAGGTTTTAGGTTGTCTATTTCCTAAACAGATACAGATTAATTGGTGGAATATTATAACAGTTATAAACAATTAATCAACACAATTGCAGAGGCTTCAGTAATTATACCTGATCGCTAATTCCTGCTGAAGAAGAGGTTGACCTTCCAGATTCCAACGTTGAAACCCTCTACTGAAAAGTCCACGCAGCACTCCGGGAACCCGATTGCTAGATCGACCCGATCGAGACGAATCTCAATCTAAGATGTATGTGAGATTGTTTCAGGAAACTAATAGTGTTTCCTGAAACTAGAACTGCAAACTAAAAGAGAGAGGAACTCAGGAAATCACCACAGTATCTCTCTAAGAGTCGAAGCGATTGGTGTAGAATAATCTCTCCAGAGACCGCTTTATATAGTGTTTAGAAAACCTAGGGAAAGGGTTCAAAACCCTAAAGGGCCGAAAAAGACAACGGCGCATCTTCTGGGCCCAACACGGTCCGTGTTGAAACAACACGGTCCGTGTTGGACTCCAGAGAGTCCAATTATTCGGCCCATGGACACCACGGACCGTGGTGTCTCAACACGGACCGTGTTGGGTCAACACGGTTCGTGTTGAGCCCAATTCGGTCCGTGTTGGGCTGATTTTTCCGTAAATCAATTTCCAACTTTTCTAAACTTGATACAATATCATTTAGGTTACATACATTGTTCCAGGGCACTGACTTGTGTGACCCAGTAGGACCAAATAATATAGTTGTAATTAAACATATTTAATTACCAATTATAGAGGTCTCTAGCAAGACATATAATTACTATATTACTTTGGTTTAATCTCCGTGTGTATCGAACATTGTCGGGACATTCCCAACAATCTCCCACTTGTCCCACAAGTGTTCGATTCCTTGAATTCCCTTGTCACTTACTGTCTCTAGTTCGGATAAGGTAAGCTAAAGTCATCCTTATGTAAGACCCGAACGTTCCTCGATCTCCGAGTTTAGACTTTGAAAAAACAGATGATCAACTATTGATTCAACTGAGCTCGGCCAAGCATTTTCAGTCCAATCTCACCGAGTGGCCAACGAGACAACTGTCCCTAATAGGGAGGACAATGCCATCTTGTTCAGACACACATTCTTACATGATCCAATCAGAACCCGGACACATCGCCTTTATAGCCTCTTTATTCGAAAGACGTTTGGCGCTCCAAAGTCACAGCAGACCATGTAGTCTATGTATTGAACTCAGGATTTAGGAATTTTGAGTAGTGAGAGCTCTTATGACATTCCTAACTTAAAGAGCTCCCACTGCGGGTCAGTTCGGTAGTTGTTCTCAACAGTACCCATGTGATTGATTTATGATGTCATCACATCACTATGATCACGAAACTTGATCATCACCTCAATCCTACATGCTAATTGTGTTGATATTATCACTGTTCCTACGTGATAATACAATTAGGAACAGTCGACTATCGACCAAGACTAGCGTTATCAAGTTCACTAATGGGGTTTGAAATCGAACCTCATCCAATTTCCCATTTTGAATCGCTAACCTTTTTGGACATTTACATAATTCTAAACCACAATTGATGTAAATTTTGGAATCTTATTCTCAATGATGAATCAACAAGGTCATAATTCATGAACGATTCATGCAAATTTGATTTGTTAATATTCCGGAATGTGTTTAATACATATTGCCCATGCATGACTATCATGCTATAACTACAACAGGGGTTTAGTACATAATACTTGCAATGAACCTCGTGCATATACAATCTCACTAATAACCTTTCATATAGGAATATATTTACGGAACATGTTTGGATTCATAGTGAGCTTGGTTCCTTTGCTTGAGTGATGGCTCCTATCAATAAGGCTTCATTTCTCTCATGAGGCTAGAAACATCACCCGATTCAAACGAACTTCGCAATCCTAACAGTTTCTGCCACAACTTCTAAAGTCGTGTCATACTTGTCTTATTTGTAGAATTAACCGCATGTCATGTTAGGAACTTCTTCCAGTTCACCTCAATACCACTCAAAACAGATCGTATAATTTTCTCTGACATTTCAGATAATCATATTTCTCTGCATGAGTGTAGCATCAATGCAACTCTTCACACTTAGCTTTTATCAACCACTTTAGACTTAGGACACATCCTTAGTTTTTCTTATACATATACAATTTATATGTTATGTTGGACTTTGAACATCTCATGGCATATATTAATCTCACGCCTGAAACATGAGTTATATTTCTCATCCTTCTTAGAACTTCTGATTGTTTTTGAGACAATGAAATTCCGTAAGGACATGCCATAATTTTGGAAATTAATCCATTCTCGAAGTAAGTTGAACTATTCAACACCTAGTTAACTTTGATTCAAACAATCAAAATCTTTAATCTATCATTATAGATCTTGTTTCCAAGAAAATTCTTAGCCCCACCAATCCTTCACTTTGAAAATTATTTCCAAGTCAACCTCAGTAGAAGCAACATTGGAATATTCTTCTTAGTAGGCAGTATGCCAACCACATACGATATCAGAAAACGCATTGCTCCCACTGAACTTCTTGTAAACACAATATTATCTTTGGCACTTCCCAGTATGTCAAACCTTTTTGATATCCTAGTCAAGGAGGTCAATGATTCCAACTCCTAGAAGCTTCCTTAAGACCACAGATGGTCTCTTGAAGTTTACAAGTATTCCAACAAAAGACCACTCAGTTGCGTCAAGTACACACCTTTCTTCAAAATCTAATTTTGAAGTCAGTCTTGGTGTCTATCTTAATGAACCCATGTTTTGCCTTAAAACCCTCATATGTCTGATGGCTCACACCTTGGACAAATCAACCAAGTCCTAAACTTAGTTGAATACATGGAATCCATTTTAGACTTGGTTGCATGGAATCTTGATTTACTTAAAGCTTCTTTGATGTAGGTAGAGTCATTACTTTCTAAAAGTAACATCTCACGTTCATCCATAGAAGATCGATATCTTTGTGGCTGACGGAGTTGTTTACCTGACCTTACTTGGAGTAATGTTCATGACATCCTCTCCTCAACATTTTGAGAAACTTCAACTGCCTCAACCTTGTTCTTAATTTTCCGACAAATAGGAAAATATGAACTAGGATCAAGTGTGAGTTTTATGTGATGATTATAGTGTTTTGTGTCTCGAACTTGGTAAGTTCAAAATCTCTCCCACTCTTTCTTTTAGAAAATAACATATTCTCTAAGAAGAAAGTATTTTGAGACACAAACACTTTTCTCTACAACAGTTGTAGAAGTGATACTCCTTTCTTTCTAAGACGGTTCAAGAACCTCTCTTCTCCTAATGCTTAGATAATCTTTATTCAAGAATTACACTATGGTTAATTGCGTGTATCCCCAAAAGGTAATCGGCAATGTTGACTCAACCATCATTGATCACACCATATCTAATAAGGTGTGATTCTGCTCTTAGATACGTCATTGAGATGTCGTATTCTTAGAGGAGAGTCGTGAAACAATTTCATATTCTCCGAAATGGTCAATGAAATCTTTGGCTCAAATTCTCACCTCCTCAATCTAATTGAAGGGTTTTTGATTTTCTTGCCAAGTTGGTTTTGTACTTCACTTTGAAACTCTTTGAACATTTTCAAAGGATTTGGACTTGTGGCGTATTAAGTAGATATACCCATATCTACTAAAAATCGTCCTTTGTAAGTGATGAAATAGTCTGATAAACCTTTTTCTAGCACTAGTGCTCATAGGCCCACATACATCAGTATGTATGCATCCTAATAAGTCATTAGCTTGTTCACCAATTCCAATAAAAGGTGATTTTAGTCATCTTACTCATCAGACATGCTTTGCAAACATTGAACTTTTCAAAGTTTAGGTTTTCCAAAATCTGCACTATGCGGTTCGAATACATTTACGATTAATATGACTTAAGCTTATAGTGCGAATTGTGTTTCATTTGAGTCATTTGTTCAAACTCTTGGCTCAACTATTAGCATCCTTTCAATCTTATCTAGGTGTTCTTCATTGTTTTGCCAAGATTACTTCATTTTGGAAATCTTTAAACTATTTTAACATTCCGACTTGGATGAATCTCATAGACATGAATCACCATGTGTTATTTTATTCATCTTGAAGATTTGAAGTAATTCACCCCTTGTACTTGTGCTCAATTGGTCTACATACATCCATATGCATGAGTGTTTGTTGGCACGTTCACCCTTTCTTGTAAAAGGTACAGTCATGCTTTGCAGACATCACATGTTTCAAAGTCTTATTATTCAAAAGTCTATCACTGTGACGCTTCTGAATGCGCTCTGATTTGCATGACTTAATAGATAGTTACAAGTTTTATGTTTGAACAAGGGTTATTCCTTTCAAACCTTTTGGTTTCGATGTGTTGGGCGTGTTTATCCGAGATCCTCTCTCTCTCTAATTGAGAGTAAGAAACACTTATAATGAGAACATAGAATCACCTATATATTTCTCTTATAAGTCTTAAGGAAATGGATAAACAACCAACTCTTAATAAGGAACTACAACTAATTGTATGTTCCTATTTGTAGGCTGACTCTCATCCTTCAAAGCACATCTACTTTGCTGTAGATACTGCACATTTGCATAAATGCGAGTTTCACAGCTGGTATCTTATACTCAAAGTGGGTTTAATAAGGGTAGTGTGTATCATATACGCATTTGCCTAGAATTGAAATCATATCTCAAGTCTTCCTTATAGTTATTCACGCTCCCAGTGTCATACATGATCTGGTTGTTAACCGATTGCTGTCATTGGTTGGGTATGTACAACTGTTTGTCCTTACCTTTCCTTTGACTTCTAGTCTTTGATAGATTTCTTAAATCTTTATTTTCCCTTTGACTAAAAGACTATCTTCGATCGCCAATCTTTTGGCTAAAGGGGGTCTGAGGTTTCTCATGTTTTAAATTAGTCAAATTATTTCAGAACATGAGTGCCAACAATTGGCTTTTATCTAGCTAAACCGAGACTATCTGGTTATTGGTTTCATATTTATCAACTCTAACTAGTTCGAAGAACTTGGTTTTGAGTTTGGAAATATTGAAAAAACTTCCTCTAACCTTCAAACATTTTGAAGTTAAAGTTGTATGAATACTATGACATTACATGTATTCATTTGGCTTGATTGACCTCTTAATATTGATGCCTAGCTCAATGTTATATCAAAGACATATTTCTTTTAATTCGCCCTCAAGACAATCTTGCGATGGCAATGCCAATTAAGGAATTGGTGTTAATTGTTTTTCTCTTTCTCAAGGAAAAAACAATATTTTATTAGTGGTGGATGTTTGAGTGAAAAGACATAAATAATTCTACGAGACAAGTTGGTTCATTTTAGTTATTATTCATCAAAAGAAATTAAATTAATTTTAATTTCAAATCAAAACACTTTATCAACTCTCACTTAGTGTTTTAATTTAACCAAGACCCACAAGACCCATGGCTTCAAGTGGACTTTGGCCCAACAAAACTCGGTCCCATGTTGTCTTTGGTGGATCATCTTATGATCAATCATTCAAAAAATGACTCTTGGCAAGAAATTTGTATCGAATACAATATTTCTCTTCCTCTGCTCTTGGCCCAAAACTATTTTGATAGCCAATTTGAATTGACCTAGCTCCCACCCTACTTATTAATGATGGACAAATAATTCGCTTTGGCTTTCTTTATTTATCCATCTAAGTGGTGTTTCAGTAGGTTGAGCAATAATTCAATTATAAGAGTAGGTTTTATTATCCTATGCATGCAATTCTAGGTGAACTCTTTCGAAAAGCATAAAAGGCATAATAAAACATGCAATAACAAAATTAAAGCATAAATAAAACCCCTAGTATGGCCACCTAGACTTAATTAAACTAATTTAACTAAGCGTTGATAGTCTTCAAGAAAATCTTCTTGGGTCTTGCAACTTCCTTGGATGAGCTCCCACTCGAATAGACACCTCCATTGCTGTTGGGCTCCCACTCAACTTGTTGTCTCCAATTACAACAAATTTGCAAAGTGTACCTCACAATTGAGGCCTTACATGAATTAAAATAAAATTAATTGAAATTTAAATTTAAAATTTAATTCAAAGACGGTACGCAGACCGTATTTCACCCAACCCGGTACGCAGACCGGTAAAACCGACTATCTATGGCCATACTAGAAGCACATGCAAACATGTAATATTGCAATAATTATATCAAATATAACACATGCTTAAATAACAAATTATAAAGGCATATAAATAATTGCAATATAACACATAAGGAAATAAGTACTAAATAAAATTTCCTAAAAGGTTTGCATGATTAATAAAATAAATAAAATCCAAATTTTATCTCGATTCCTAAATGATTTAGGATTTTATACCTATACATATAAAATACTTGACTTTCCTAAAATCAAGGAGTCTAAAAGATACTATATCTTTCAAAATTATTGTAAGTTTCCTAAACTTTACAAAATAATAGATTTTATGCCCATTATCTGATTTAGTAGTAATAGGATTTAATAATTAATTTCTAAAATTAATTACAAACCCTAAAATATACGAATTCACCAAAACTGCTGGCAACACGATCCATGTTGATCCAACACGGTCCGTGTTGCTTCCCAGTTTCGGTTAATTTCGTGAATGAAAAAACTTAAATAAAACTATCGTAACTTATCGAATTTAAAGATTTCATATCACAGCGTTATCTAATAACCTAATATGAAATATTTTCCAGAATTTTAACAATTTCTAAAAGATTGTAAAAATTTAGGGAATTAAACCTTTTAATTCTCCGTTTAAGAGGAAAATAAATAATAATAGTCCGATAAGTTTAAAAATCAAATTTTATAATTTTCCCATACAGTAGGTTCATCCAATATGCTACTGCAAAAATTTCAGATTTTAATCAAATTTCGAAAATTAGAATAAAATTCAGAAAAGTAAACAATTGTACTTTTCTATTAATCTGAAAATTAAAGGAAAATTAGTAAACGATTTCGAAAATTCACGAAAATTTTATCCATAACAGAATGGTTACACAATAACCTAATGTAAAATTTTTAGAAAATTTTCAAATTTCTATAAATATACAAAAGTCAGAGAAGCAACGAATTTATTTCTCTGAGATCTGAAAATCTAAATTATAAAATATAATTTGATTGGATAAATTAACGGAAAATTTTTCCCTAAAAGTATGGTTACCCAATAACCTACTGTAAAAATTTCATAAGTTTTACAAATTTCTATAAATTTATAAAATTCAGAGAATTAAACAAATTTTAATTCACTTCAGATCTGAAAACTCAATTAAAAATCCATTTTAATTGGGAAAAATCTACAAAAATTATGGAAAGTCCAGAACACTTCCAGACACCTCCAGTAAAAATTTCAGAAATTTTCGAGTTCGTTTGATAGTTTATTTCGATTTTTCATGTTTACCTTAAATAAACTAAATCAGAAAATTAATTCTACAAAACCCTATTTTGCGAATTTAAACCTATTTCATGCATTGCCTACTGTTTAACAACATTAAACGTGATTGCTTCTAAAACATTCAAAATTAAATCGAGTTCATGCTATATTTAACAATTAAACAAACATAAAATCGATTAATGAAAGCCAATAAGAAACAAATAATAACAAAGCATGAAATTTTACAATAAAATCTCAGATTTATGAACATCAAAGATTAAAACTTTCATAAAGATTCAAAATTTTAGGCATAAATCTACTCTAGCATATTCATAATATAATTCAACTATTGACAAAATTAATTATGAATACAAGTACAATACTTTAGCATGCAAAACCTGGCTCTGATACCACTGTTAAGTTTTAGGTTGTCTATTTCCTAAACAGATACAGATTAATTGGCGGAATATTATAACAGTTATAAACAATTAATCAACACAATTGCAGAGGCTTCAGTAATTATACCTGATCGCTAATTCCTGCTGAAGAAGAGGTTGACCTTCCAGTTCCAATGAAACCCTCTCGAAAAGTCCACGCAGGACACTCAGAACCCGATTGCTAGATCGACCCGATCGAGACAAATCTCAATCTAAGATGTATGTGAGATTGTTTCAGGAAACTAATAGTGTTTCCTGAAACTAGAACTGCAAACTAAAAGAGAGAGGAACTCAGGAAATCACCCTGGTATCTCTCTAAGAGTCGAAGGCAGTTGGTGTAGAATAATCTCTCCCAGAGACCCCTTTATATAGTGTTTAGAAAACCTAGGGAAAGGGTTCAAAACCCTAAAGGGCCGAAAAAGACAACGACGCATCTTCTGGGCCCAACACGGTCTGTGTTGAAACAACACGGTCCGTGTTGGACTCCAGAGAGTCCAATAATTCGGCCCATGGACACCACGGACCGTGGTGTCTCAACACAGACCGTGTTGGGTCAACACGGTTCGTGTTGAGCCCAATTCGGTCCGTGTTGGGCTGATTTTTCACAATCGATTTCCAACTTTTCTAAACTTGATACAATATCATTTAGGTTACATACATTGTTCGAGGCAGCGACTTGTGTGACCCAGTAGGACCAAATAATATAGTTGTAATTAAACATATTTAATTACCAATTATAGAGGTCTCTAGCAAGACATATAATTACTATATTACTTTGGTTTAATCTCCGTGTGTATCGAACATTGTCGGGACATTCCCAACAGAATTCTCCTACAACAACAGCTATCAGTCTACCATTCGAATGGCTCCTTTTGAAGCGCTTTATGGCAGGAAATGTCGTACCCCGTTGTGTTGGGGAGATTTAGATGAAGCCTTAATCATAGGTCCGGAGTTAATCCAGGATACCTCAGATAAGATCAGAGTCATCCAACAACATATCAAGACCGCCCAGAGTAGGCAAAAGAGCTATGCGGATAGAAGGCGGAAACCGCTCGAATTTCAAGTTGGAGACCGTGTTTTTCTTAAGGTTTCTCCAACAAAAGGGGTTCGAAAATTCAATATCAAGGGGAAGTTAAGCCCTCGCTATATCGGGCCTTACTCCGTTGTGGAGAAAGTCAATTCAGTGGCCTATCGGTTGGATTTACCCTCTAAGCTAGGGCAAATTCATGACGTCTTTCACGTTTCCCAACTCCGAAGGTATGTACCGGACCCGACGCACATACTTGAAACAGAACCTCCATTGTTGGCAGAAGATCTGACCTTCGAGCAGCAACCGATCCGAATACTGGATCATAGAATCAAACGATTACGCTTAAAAGAAATTCCCTTAGTCAAAGTGCTTTGGGCAAATCAAGATACCTCGGAAGCCACGTGAGAAACCGAGGAAGACATGAAGAAAAGCTACCCGCACCTCTTTTAAGGTACATCGGACACGGTTTTTCCAATAACAAGTTTCGGGGACGAAACTTTCTTTTTAGGGGGGGAGGGTGTAACAACCCGCCCTAAAACCGTATTAATTAAATCGTTAATACCCGTAATTAGCCAAATTACGCTACTAAAATTTTTTTGATTTTACTTTATTAGTTGTCTACCGGTGACAGGTCGTGAGCAAGGAGATGGCTAAAGGTGCCGAGTCTACCAGTTTTACATTTACGAATATTAATTTATACCCAACTATTTAATTTATTTCGAGTCTCGTTAATTAAGTTAATTATTTCACCGTAAGGAATTCAATTAATTCCTTTTCTAATATTTACATTTTATCATTCAACCTCTAAGTTAAGTAGGGGGGTAGTGGTTATAAGGGAGTTGGGGGCCTTAGCTTCATTTTATTTCAATCAATTTCAAACCCAAACACCAAACTCTCTCTTCCTCTTCCTCCCTCCTCTCGTCCGGCCAAAACCTCCCTCCGCCCCTCTGTTTTCCGGCGCCGGCCAGCCCAGTCGCCGCCGTCGGGTGGTGGCCGTCGCCTCCTCCACCCCTCTCTTGTGTTTTTCCTCAACTTTTTCTCAAGAGGTAATCTCCCTAAACCCTAATTCAATCCTAGCAAGTTCTAATTTGAATTTAACTTCCCTTTTGTGTTATTCTTGTTGTTTTTCACCTCTTTTATAATCTTTAAACATGAATTCATGTTGTGGTTAAGTTAGGGTTTGGAATTGGGGGTTATACATATGAATTTTGTACGGTTTTGGAGTGCTTGGTGCTAGTTCTTGATGAGGAGTTTGATTTTATCTTTGTGCATGTTAAATTTGGTGAAGAAATCTGAGTTTATGGATTGTTTTAAGTTACTTGTGATGTTTTTTTAAGTTATTCTACACTTGGATGATGAGTTTTAGTGTTAAAGTGATGGAAGAGGGCTAATTTCAAATGTGAATTATGGTGCATGTGATAATCTATGTTTGCATGTGGGTCTTATGAATTTATTTGAGCAAATTTGAGTGTTCAAATCTGGAATAAATCATGAATAATGCTTAAGTTGGGCTTTGGTTGTGTTTTGGTGCAAATTGGAGGCCAATAGAGACATGCGTAGTGAAATCAAGAGTGTAAAAGTTTCTGTCTGAGTTTCTGATTTTTACAGAAGTTGTAGCTGTGAGTTATGCCTGGTTTTTCTATTAAAATGATAGCCCAAGTCATTATCTAACTCTAGGCTTTGAAATTTCGAGAATCAGATATGTAGCTCGAGATATGAGCAAAACCGTGAAAGGGTGCAATGTTATACGTTTTCTGAGTTAGTAGCTAAATGCTGAATTTTCGTCCATTTGGAGACATTGTTGGCTTTAATGATAAACATAAGAGTTTTAGGTCACACTTTGGGTTTCCAGAAATATAAGATTTGCGCCTATCCGATGTCAAGAGAGAAAGATATGAGGCTGAGAGTAAGGGCTGTTGGGTTAAGTTTCTGCCCAGCGTATTGCTTCAATTTTCATCTTTAGGGCCTTGTTTAAATCAATTAAAGGTTGTTAATCTATTGGTGACTCTTGTATCAATGTTAGAGTCTTAAAATATGTATTCAAGGTTTGAGAGTATGACCATTGGGAGATTAAAGTTATCTTCTAAAGGGTTTTTTATGAATAGTAGGGTCATAGTTACAATGAGTGAGAATTAAGTTATCTTTGGTTTTTGACAATGTTTGGTTTAAATTTGAGAGGCTTATCAAAACCCAGGGCCTTTTTAATCTCTAAATAGTCTTAAGGATTAATCTTCTTCTAGGTTCTTAACTCTAGTTGTCGTTCAAAAACACCTGAGACCCATAATTCATTCTCTTAATTGTCTTCCTTGTCTCTTGACGACATCTTCCAAATAAACTCAAGGAACGCTTGAATCCTCTTAGTAACCTTCCACTTTTTGACTCCCATGCTTCATCGATCTAATTATCTAAGTTATGCTACAAGTTTTGAGCTTCCATAAATTTCTTACATGCCTCCATTCGAAGGTCTTAGCGCAATTTCAAACTGCGCGTTTTAATCGCTGGAAAATCCAGTTTCTGTCCGGGTCATTTTTAGAGCCTTTCCTTTCATTTTTAGCTTTTGTTCCGGTTGACAAAGTTGTAGAACGTGATTTTTCCCTTTCCGAAAAGTACTCGTTTGTCAAATTCCGAGTTTTCTAGCTCAAGTTATGCTAAAATCAGATTTAGAAAAAACCAGAAATTTCCTTATTTAATTACGTTACTCCTAATTTCTCTTTAATGCTAAACACGTGTGACTTACTAAGAACCTTCTTCGGTTCTCATTTCCTACTCCTTTTATTTTAGTTTTCAAGGCACCCAAGCCGTCCCAAACTCGAGACGCACCGCCCAGCTACGCACCGGTACAAGGTACGCAAAGTGTCGACTGCCTGGCAGTCACCCAATCCAAATCTAGATCGGTTTGGGCATGCGCGTGTGTGAGGTGCTTTGCATCGATCGTAAGGGATACCACTCTTTTCAATTACTACAAGTTTATCTTTTTTGATACATATACTTTTTATCTATGCAACAACCCAGCTTATTCATGTTTATTTCCCCCTTTCCCGTCTTCAAAATGTTTTAAAACGCCGACACTAAAACCGCTTTCGAACGGTTTGACGTGTTGGAGGTTTGTGTGCTGAGTGTTTCCCCACTCACCTTGCGTTTGTTTCAATGTTTTGTTTTAGGAGGTCCGAGCTCACAGGATAAAGCCAAGGCTAAGCAAAAGTAGATCGTTCCGTTCAAGGTCGTCTCTAAGGTTGTTGCTAGTCGATCCTTAAGCGCATTTATGGGATTTTGGAGACTTTTCTTTTCTCGTGTGGGAAGACCTTTATATAAATGTTTAAGGGTTGTTTATGTTGTATTTTCAAAGTTTGGTGACTGTGTTGTATGGGTTTAAGTATTTGCTATTTTTGGGTGATGTATAGTGTTTGTGTTTGCCTTGTCCCGAGTGGGGACGGCGGTAATACCTCAACCCTGGTGTTCCGCTGCGCTAATCACAGGTTAAATTGATGGTTTAGGATAATCTTGTGGTTAAGGGTTTGGGGTGTTACAACAAGTACCAATCATCGCAATCGAATATCAAAACAAAGAAGGAATACGAAAAGAAAGAAAAATTACGAAGAATACAACCGTCGAGTCTTTCGATCCCAGGGTTGAGCCTTCTTCGCGAGCGTTTATGATTTCTTCTCGAATCTTGATCCTTACCTCTCTTGACTCGATTCGATCTTGAATCTTGATGGATTGGGGAAGAGGAATAGTATGGAAGTATAAGGGCTCTCTTTCTCTCCTTGACGACCTTAGAATGAAGGAAGAATGATAGATGAATGAAAAAAAACGTCGCTGCCTATCTTTTTTACTCACAAAAACAGAACGGCGCGACCTGACCGAGTCTGCCATGGGGTGTCTGTACAAGTCCGTACGGTCCGTGGTGTCCGTACATGTCCGTGCCACGGACCGTGGCGAGCCCCACGGTCTGCGGTCAGACTGTAGCGAGCCCCACGGTTAGACTGTGGTGGCCACTGGTCGGGGAGGCTTTGCTCCGTTTCGTCCCAAATTCATGCCACGGTCTAGTTGTCATCTGTGGAAGTCCGTGGTGTGTTCGTTTTTGCCAAAAGTTGAGAGAAAGTTGGTGTTTTGGCCTCAAAACCTACAAATTTGCATAAAAAACAACAACACCAAGCGTAATATAGGAAATTGGGATATAAATCAAGATTTACAATAAAGTTATCTCTAATTTACTATTGAAATGCCCTAAAAACGTAGTCACAAATAATACTTATTAATTGGCGAAATATAAATGAATATAACAGACACCGAAACTAAGTATGAAGTAGAACAAAAATACCAAAAACACATATCAAAAATGCCTTTTAGACACACATCACATGAGCATGGAACTTTGGTGAGCATGGATGGATATCAAGTATTGTATTTGAGGACATCAAGTTTGCATGGTGAAATGATGTTCCCTAAATGTTCTCAAGCAAACTTGATGTCCATTAAAACATTTCTGAATGTCCACAAATAAAATATTTGAAGTCCATCCATGCTCACGTGCTCACCAAAGTTGCATGCTCATGTGATTCATTCCCAATATATATATATATATATATATATATTTATGTGTGTGTGTGTCAAAAATGGAAGGTCTTTTAACCACTAGTAAGGCATATCCAGAGCCAGATAAACTTACAAACACAACAAGAAAAATATGTTTGGGCGACAAATTTAGAGTAATTGGGGCAACAAAAAACTATTATTGCATTAATTTAAAATAGGGCAACCAAATGATTTTGTGATTAAATACACTATATGTGGCAACAAAACTTTCTTTTGTTGCAATTGATATAAGTTGGGTGACAATTTAAGGAAAATGGTTGCCCACGAAAACTACCGCTACATTTTCTTATTCTTAATTTGTAATTTCAAACTTTGTGTTTGAGATAAAACTATCAATAATGATAATTTTTCAGCCTCTGTTAAAGGGCAACAAAAATTGGATTATGGCAACTAACCTGAAGCCGTTTTGTTTCTTCTCTCTAAACCTAGTAGCTTCTCCCCTCTTCCGCCCGCCTTCGACCTTGGGCTCGCCGGCCCTGGTCGCTTTTGTTGTCCAAAATAATTTTTCTTGTTATGACACAAAAGCTTGAGTTAAACAAATTACAGCCCCAAATATTACGCACAAACACACAAAGTACAACTCCTTTTGGTGAGCCAAAAAAGTACACGATTTTAATTTACCTTTCCAACTTTGCTTTGGAATGTATGATAATAATCCTACGTACAATGATCTCTGAATCCTTCTGGTGTGCCAAAAAATATCCTTGAATCTCTCTCTAATCATAGATATGATAATTAATTAGCCCAGTAAAGACCACACGGTCCACACAATTCCCGTGGACCCTGCTTCTTGTTGTGTAAGTTGACCAGCCACGATAGCTAGTCTGTTGGGACACTAGCAGTCTCTTTACATACCAATCACAATTCACAGCACAACAGCAATTAACGGGTATTGAAAGAACAGCTGAGTATGATATTGGGACCCACCCTTTTCTTTTCTAAATGGATAGAGTGGGATAATGTTATGATATCGTAAAAATAAGGATAATGTGATATGATATGATATGATATGATACAGTGTAGTAATTTATTGTAAAATTTGTGGTAAAATTGATTGGTGTGATAAGTTGGGAGAGAGAAAAGTTAAAAGTAGTGAAAAAAGTGAAGAGAGAAAAAAAGAGAGAAGAGAGAAAATTACGATAATTGTGGTAAAGTGTAGTATGAGTATGACCAAGAGAAGGCCGCTAAGAAAGTTTGAAAGAATACTATCATTTTGATTTATTTTCAAAACAAATCACTATTGTGAATTTTTTCACAATTCAATACAATCTAAATTAAATTACAATTAAATTGAAAATTTCATATCTATATTTTAGATGTACAATTCTTCAATCACGATATTCATCATAAGTACCGTTTGACATATATATTATTAATGAAATCGTTCTATTTTGATTAAAAAAATTAAATTACAATAATAAATTATTGTTATGAAATAATTTTAATAAAAAAAGATCAAATGAATAGTTAAAATGAAAATTGTATATTATTTTGGGTATTAATATTGGGAGTTATAGTAAGAAGATTATATTAAAAAAATTCGGCAACTTATGCTTCTAAGAACACATGCTCCCAAAAAAAAAAAATATATATATATATATCTATATATATATATTAAACTGTATTTATTATAATATTATTTTTTATGCAAAGATATTATTGACATAACTAATGATAACAAACTTATCTATTTTCTAAATATACATTTATCATACATTTATTTCTAAATTATAAATTAACATAAGTACTTTTATTAATACGTGTTTATCATGTATTGATTTTATGCACAACTTATTAAGTGGTCCTGAAACATGTGCTTCAAGAACGATAGTTGTACACTCATAAAATTAAAATTGCCCATGCCTCTAGTTCCAGGAATGATAGTTGTTAACTCATTAAAGTAAGCATTGATCACTATGAAATATATGAGGCAACAATGTATCCATCCAATCTGAGTCTGGGCCAGTAGGGTTGTTGTCAAAGACTCAAACCCATGAAAAATCAAAAAAGTTGTCTGGGTTTTACTTTTCTTTACGCGCACTTTGACAATTCCAATGCTTGTGCAATTTCCTCCAAATCCCCCGCCTAATTAAACAACCAAAAACCCAACAAATCAAAAGGTACGCAAGAATACACATCAAAAAAAAAAGAAAAAAGAAACAAGGATGAAGATGTTACTGTTTTCCATGCTGCTTCTGGTTGTGCTGCTGCTGCAAGCGGAGCACAGCCGATGTGCGAAACACAAAGATGAAGGCTGTGGACAGCAGTTATGCGGGGATGTGGTGATTGAGTATCCATTTGGGATCGGACCCAAATGCTCTTTCGACAACGATTACTTTGCTGTCAGTTGTGTCGACGATGGCCATGATAACCCGAAGCCAATCCTCAAGAAGTTGGGGTTGGAGCTCATTCAGGTTGATGCGTGGAAGCGCTCTCAAAGCGGTCTAATAACGGTGAACATGCCAGTATTCAAAGCGTGTAATAGTGGTAGCAGAGAGATCCTTTGGAGCAGCCATAACTTGAGCAGCACTCCTTTTTATTTCAGTAATGAAGAGAATGAGTTGGTGTCAGTAGGATGCCACGGGAATGCTTCTCTCTACGATTTGCAGGGTCACCCAGCCGGAGGCTGCAACTCCACTTGTAATCCACCAGGGCGAACGAGTTTCGGATCATGCGCTGGCTATAACTGCTGCCAGATCGACTTGTGGTCTGCAAATGTTTCTATTGATCGTGGATACAGAGTGGGGGTAAGGACTGGAATTGGAAATGAAGCCAGTTGCAGGTCGGCATTTCTGATAAGCAGGACCTTTCTTCAAGCTGATAATTCAATCTTAGCTGCTGCCATGATCAATAATTCTGTTGTCCCAGTGACGCTTGTGTACTACTTCTCCAAGATCCGGCATCGAAACGGTAAATCATATATACTTGACTCTTTGATCTTCCAATGCTATCCATATTTTGTTTATGCTATTGCTATCTAATCATTTTGCAGCAAGCTATTATAAAACAATTGTTTTGGTGGACCATTTGTTCATAGTTGAAAAACATGATCACATATGGCTTAAATTAAATTGTAAACGACTAATTAAAATGTCTCATTAAGCATCTCTTGCTTCTTTTCTATCGAGTATTGTAAGTAACGAACAATTCTAAATCTTCGGTTAATTATGACCACTGACCAGTGTTTCTCAGTCGCAAGATCCAGAGATAAGAGTGTAATTAAGGCACTGTTCATCAAAAAGTACAGATTGGTTAGCGGATAATTATTTGGGTTGCCGATAGTTTTTGCTAGTGCGGATAATTTTTATATATTAGTGGATAGCTAATAGATGTCAAAATAGCTAGTATAAAGAATATATTCAGTAAAAATAGGAGTTGGAATAATGAATGAAAATTACCAAAATGAAATTTATTACTGTTGTTATTTTAATAATTATTTATTATTAATTATTCCCATTATTATCACTACTATTATAATCATCATCATCTTGGTTGTGAGGGGTTAATCCTTTGTTCAATATGCTTTATCTCGGGTGTTATGTAGTTATCCTTGGGCCTCGGGCATTGATGGAGTGTGGCATGATGGGAAGATAAAATGAACCTTGCTTGAATATGGATGAGATTAAGATAAAAATAAACTTGATGATGATAATAGCAATCTTGATCGAAGATAATAATCACAACCCCAATGGAGATGACACCAAGCTTGTAACATCAAGGAAGAACGGATACAATCTTAGATAAAGGTTAGACCCCCACCAAGAACTAGCAATTCACTATGAATTTGATAAAGAAATTCCAAGACAAATTTAATAAACGAGAGACTTGCAGCACCCCCATTAACAAATGGATAAAGTAAACAAGGTTTGAGAGAGAGATTTTGAGTTGGTCTCAAAAATACCATTCATTCATCAACTTAGCTAATGCCCTCTCTTTTCCAAATACCCTTTTATAAATAAGGATAGGGATTAGACCCCAAGAGACATTGACTTTTAAAAAGGGTCATTAACCCAAGTTAATTACCACTCTGCTTGGGAGGGGAGTTAAAATGGAGAGTAGGGGTTCATAGGAGTAATGGAGGCTGAGGGTATGGGAGAGTTTCTAAGGGTAAAGTACTTACAACTGCTTGGGAGAACAATTTGGAGAGTTCACAAGAGTAAAATGTTAATTGACATATTTGCCCCTTCATATTATATGTAATTCAATATAATACCCATACATTTACTCTAATACTCATTCTCTTTCTACTCTCCCCCCTCTCTCTCTCTCTCTGTCTCTCTCTCTCTCTCTCTCTCTCTCTCTCTCTCTCTACCCCTGCCCTCTCTCTCTCTCTCTCTCTCTCTCTCTCTACCCCTTCCCGCTTCTCTCTTTCTCTCTCCCTTTCTCTCTACCTCTTCCCCCTCTCTCTATACTCTCTGAACAACATTTTTCTCTCATTCTCTCTCTCTCTCTCTCCCCACTCTCTCAGTAAACTCTCTCTCTCTCTCTCTCTCTCTCTCTCTCTCTCTAATGAGAGAGACATAGAGAGATAAAGAGATGAGAGAGAGAGGCAGAGAGAGAGAGAGAGATGCAAGTGAGTGAGTGAGTGAGAGAGAGAGAGAGATGCGATCGAGAGAGGTAGAGAGATAGATAGATAGATAGAGAGAGAGAGAGAGAGAGAGAGAAAGAGAGAGAGAGAGATAGATAGATAGAGAAAGAGAGAGAGAGAGAGAGAGATGTGTGTGTGTAAGAGAGAGAAAAAGAGATGAGAGAGAGAGTGTTGTGATGTTATGTGTGTGTGTGAGCGCGAGAGAGAGAGTTAGAGAGAGAGATGGATGTGTATGTCTTATAATTCAATTAGGTTAAGGGTAATATGGTCATTTTTTTATATTATGTATGTTATAAACTAATTGAATACCTCTTTACACTCCAAATTGGGGTATTAAAAAAATAAGGGTTAAGAGGGGTAAAGGAGGTTAACCTCACTCCCTCTTACACTCCCTTACTCTCTATCACTCTCTTCCCAAGCAGGGGTAAGGAGGAGTAAGTACCCTCCCTAACTCCCCCTAACCCTACCTTACCCTCCTCCCAAGCAAGCCCTACATTTCAAAGACAAAGCCAACTCAAATATAAAGTGGTTTTAAGTTTGGCTTAAAAACATAACAAAACTGATTGCAAAGGAAATGACAAAACTGCCTTTAATTAAGACAATGAAAATCCAGATAGACGGGCGCATCGCGGGCGTCACCCGAGGCATCTTGAGCAAGGGGTCAACTTCCGAGGATCTCCGTTGCGGACGAGACAAGGAGATGGGCGATCCGCGATCCAAAACATGTTCAAAGCGTCACTATTGTGACATCGGTCGTGCCGTTGGATTGTGACAAAAAATGTCACGGTCAAGACGATCGGGATGCTCCCATAATGTCGCGGTCGTGATTGTCTTGTCACACGCATGTCGTACATCAGGATAAAACTTCCCCAAGGACTCTCTAGTTAGCGCGTCACGGTCGTGACCAAGGATGTGATGCCCGTGACTAGGTTGTTGAACTTCAACTTTTGACCTCCTTCACCCTTAGCACCACCACTCCGGTTCCCTTCACCGTTATTCGTGCTGAGAGGAAAAAGGATGCCTTCTTAGAGGCCACCTCGACCCATCCATTGGATGGTCGTGATCGTGCTTCTCGGGCCTGGGTCGAAGCAAAACTGAACTTCCATGGGCTTCCGTGGAGCAACCACCTTCACCTAAGCCACGAGAGCCGACTAGGGACCCCAGGACGCTTCATCCTCTTCTTCTTCAATAAGATTTGCCCTCAAATCCACTTCGGGTTCACCCTCCCAAAGATAAGGAGACAAATCTCCACTGTTGAAAGTGAATAAGATGCACATTTCTCCCGGTATCTCCAACTTGTAGGCATTGTCGTTTATCTTCTCGCATGCAATCAAATGTGGCATTTTTGAAAACCAATCACAATGACCATAATCACATCCTTTCCCCTTTGAGTCCCGGTAGTGACACTATAAAATCCATACCCAATTCCTTCCAAGGACCTTGAGGAACTGGTACAGGTGTATAGATTCCTTGGTGGAAATGACTCTTAGATTGTTGACAAGTGACACACCTTGAGGCTACATCATGCACAACTCCTCCCAGCTTAGGCCAATAGAAGTGCTCTTTAAGCATGTCGATGGTCTTGTTGATGCCAAAATGTCGGGCAAGATCTCCTCCATGAACTTCTTTAACCAACAACCTCCTCAAAGGGCATAGTGGTATGCACAATTTGTTTCCCATGAATAAATACCCATCTTGAAACACATATGGACCTCCATCTCCACTCAAATGGGATTGAAAATCTTTATCATCCTTGTCACACTCTTTGATAACTTGAAAACCGAGAACCCGTGCCTCCATCAATGATAAGAGAGTATGTCTCCTAGATAATGCATCTGCCACCATATTTACGCTACCCTTCTTATACTCGACCACAATGAAACTTTGAAGGAACTGAATCCACTTGCTATCACAACCATTTAACTTGTGTTGGTTATTCAAACATTTAAGATCCTCATGGTCGAAGTGGAGAACAAATTGGCTCAGTCGTAAATAATAAGACCAATGGTCCAAGGCCCGAACAAGAGCTTAGAATTCCTTATCGTATGTCGAGTAGTTCATCCTAGACCCATTCAATTTCTCACTAAAATAGGCTATTGGGGGAGGGGGGTTTCTTTTGAATGGCCACGATGGCCACACCACTTGCATCGCAATCCACCTCAAAGACTTGAGTGAAATCCAACAAGGCCAAAACGGGTGCCTCACATAGTGCAATCTTCAACTTTTCCACTCAAGAATGCCCTTCTTCATACACTCAGTGAGGAGGCGGTGATAGTACTAAATCCCCGAATAAACCTTCGATAGAAAGATGCAAGACAATGGAAGCTCTAGATCTTCGAGATAGAAGTGGTGGTCGGCCAAGAATGGATAGCCTCCACCTTGGCCGGATCCATAGAGATCCCGTTCCCCGAAACTATATGCCCCAAGAAGATGACTTGGGTTGTACAAAATTCACGCTTCTCGATCTTGCCATATAGACATTGCTTCCTCGAAACCTCAAATACCTTCTCAAGGTGGACTAGACACTCGTCTTCATCCCGAGAATACACCAATATGTCATCAAAATACACCACAATGAACTTGCCAATGAAAGGTCTCAACACCTCGTTCATAAGCCTCATGAAAGTACTCGGGGCATTGGACAACCTGAAAGACATGACCATCCACTCATACAACCCTCCTTTTGTTTTAAAGGCGGTCTTCCACTCATCACCTTCCCTCATCCTAATTTGATGCTAGTCGCTCCTAAGGTCGATTTTCGAGCAAATATGGGAACCATGCAACTCATCTCGCATATCATCTTACCTCGATATAGGATACTGATATTTGATCATAATGTTGTTGATAGTCCTACTGTCCATGCACATCCGGAAAGTTCAATCCTTCTTCGGCACAAGTAATGCCGGTACGAAACATGGACTCATGCTCTCACGCACATATCCCCTCTCCACAAGCTCGACTACTTACCTTTTAACTCCCGAGTCTCCTCCAGATTGCACCGATAAGCCGCACGATTCGTTAATGGTGCTCCGGGGATAAGATCAATATGATGCTTAATCCCATAGATGGGTGGCAGGCTAGGTGGCAAATCCGTCGGAAAGACATCCACAAACCAATCGATGAGCGGGGCCACTAGAGGGTGGATGAGTTTCTCTTCCTCACTCTTGTTGGCTTCAAGGAGGAGCAAGACATAGACATCCTTACCCTTTCCTAGAGCCTTCTTAACTCGTGTCTCATCATATGTTTGGGATCCTCACAATCCATCACAGTTTTTAATGGAAATAGCTCATGGGGTGCTCAAGGTGTAAGTTTGACCTTTTTTTGGTTAGTGGTAAAGGTATAAGTGTTCTCAAAACCATCATGAACGGCGTGTCTATCAAATTGTCATGGCCTTCCCAACAATATATGACATGTGTTCATGGGTACCACATCACACAAGATTGAATCTCGATACTTAGAGCCAATAGATAATGCAACTAAAACTTGTTTTGTGACCTTGATTTCTCCCATGTCATTCAACCACTTCAAAGCATAAGGTCAAGGATGTGAAATAATAGGTAGCTCCCACTTCTCAACACATAAGTAAATACCACATTCGTGCAGCTTCCCTATCAATTATCAAGTGCAAACCTTCCAATTTATGGTACATCGGGAGTGAAATATCATTTCTCGTTGCGCCTTATCCACCGGTGTCTCATTCATATGTAGAACTCATCTCAACACAAGCATCTCACCATGATCGGGAGTTAGAGTGGTGGGAACATCATCATCTTCAGACTCACTACAATTCTCCACTACAAACTCCGACTCTTCTTGGGCATCCAACAACTTATTCTCGATTTTTTGGACCTCTTGGACAACTAATGTTCTCCTTATAGGGCAATCTGCTTGGAAGTGTCCATAGCGTTGACATTTAAAACACTTCTTCCCTTCCATCTTCTTTGGTAAGTCGTGGGGGAAGGATAGGAAATTCCTTTACCCTTGTCAACTCTAAGCGGTGATGGAGTGGAACGAGGAGTGTCTTGCGGCCTAGGTGTAACCATGAGACTTAGCCTTGGATGAGGAGCAAATGGACGGTTGAAAGGCTTAACATTAGCCTTTTCCTTCTTCCTTGTTCAATCTTGATAGCAATGTTACACAACTCGTCCAAGGAGTGATACGGTTGAATCTCAACCTTCTCGGTGATCGAGGGAGACTAACCGTTCAAAAACTGTATCATAGTTTGTTTGGGTGGTTCTTGAAGCTCACTTTTGATGAATAACTCCTCAAACTTTAGAATGTACTCAATAACGCTTATCTTCCGTTGCTCAAAGGAGAATAGTCTTCGAAGAATATCTTACTTGTAAGTGCTCGATAAAAATCTCATTTTCATAAGCTTCTCGAGTTTTTCCCATGATGCAAATTTCGTCCGACCATCTCGTGCTCGTTGTGCCTTTACACTCTCAAACCACCAGGAAGCCACCGCCATTTTTACACTCGCCACCTTGAATGCCTTTTCATCACTATACCCTTTTGCCTCAAAGATGCATTCCACTGATTGTACCACCCATTCCAAATATTCACTCGGATCAAAGGAGTCATTGAATTCCGGAAGCTCGACCTTGACGTTATGTAGGTCATCTCTTGGCGGTTGCTCACCTCTTCCCCTACGTAGAAATATGTGAATAGAGTCTCTATCGTCGTCACTCAACTCAAAGTTAGTTAGAGGATAGATAGAACTACGAGAATGTCTCTCTCTTCTCAAATGTTGAGGTCGAACCTAAAGGTGTGCATCAATTTGAGCGAGTCGCGTAGTGATAACATCAAGGACATTTTTCAATTTTTGAGAACTGGCTCTCGTAGCTCGAGGTAGGGGCCTCTTTGAGCGAGGAACCCAACGGTTTCCTTTGTCGCTGAATTGATTCTTCTCGGTTAGGATCAATAACTTTATCCATACCAAGAAGAAGGGCGAGGGATGGATTGTGTTTAAGATTATTTTGTGGAGCTAGGTTCTTTTGTAGTTGGCTTTGTGTTTGGCATATGGTTCTTTGTAACTTTTGCACAAGAGGGATAATAAGGAACAATCCAATGTAGAAGGAGCAAGAACCACTCCAATGCCAATCACCATCGATCTCCAAAGCTCGAACAACACAGTACGATCACAACCGTACAAAACTCCAATTCCACACTTGATCAACCAAAATACAATCAATCAAATAATTCACACTGGGAAAGGGGGTCACCAATATAATTACAACAATAGCCAACAACCTGTTGGAGCAAAGAGAGTTTAGTATAGATTACAATGGTAAACTCACTAAGAATATCGCTAAGAGTCGTGGACAAACTCACTTTCCTTAAAATCTATTTACTATACCGTAAATGTTCAAAGAGATAAAACTTATATTAAAATTACTCTGAGGTACCCTAACTTTTGGTGATATATTTTTTTGTTACCCCAACTTTTCAAAACTCATTTTGGGTACCCTTAATTTTAGGATTAGTAATTATTAGGTGCTTTTCCTGTCGTCAATTTTATTAAGTGAACAAAATGCCCTTGTTCTTCCATTCCTGAAGAAATAACCTTGAAGAAGAAGAATAAGGGTATTTCGATCACTTAATAAAATCAATGGTTAGAAAAGCACCAAATAATCACTAACCCAAACATGAAGGATATCTCAAAATGAGTTTTGAAAAGTTGGGGTACCGAAAATAGTTTCCCCAAATATTTGGGTACCTCCGAGTAATTTTCTGAAACTTAGAACTTAATACACTCAAGAATATTGTTTCTCACTCGAAACACTCTAGTGTAGCTGCAGTCTTGATAAGAATGAGAAGTTGTGATTATAGGATGGTGTGCTCTAATGACTAGAGAATGTCTCCTATTTATAGGAGACTTTTCCCCCTCTTCATACCCTTGGTCAAAGGACTTAATTAAGGTCCTTAATGAGTATCTTGATCTTGACAAAGTCTATTGACCATGTGGTATAATGAGGATATAACTGTTGGGTACTTAAATCTGATATAAAATCAAGATTATGACGTAATGGAGAAGATCATATAGTCGTTGGAGCATTAAAACAACTCCTGGACCTCAACACGGTCCGTGTTGAGCCTATGAAGCTTAATTTAGCTCTCTGGAGACTAGCACGACCTGTGCTAGTCTTGTATTCAACCGTGTTGGTCATATTTCTTATGTTTATCTTATATATGATTCTTATACCTGTTTCACATGACTTCTCATGCTATATGATCTTCTTATACCCATGAAATAATCCCAACACAACCAAATAACAATTCTATGACAACACAACAAAGGATTATGATGAAACATCACTAATATGATTGAAAACTCCCAAGTACATTCATTCCCAACAAAAATCATCAACCAACAATTCCATGGATTTCAACATGTTCATGAATACCAAAAATCACCAATATCAATCCAGAACAACAAAGCTCAAGTAAGAAATAACCTGGATGCTCTGATACCAAATGATGCATGGCGTGATGAGAAGATAAGATAATCCTTACTTAATATGGATGAGATGAAGATAAAAATAAAATTAATGCTATGAGAACACAACAAAGGATTATTATGAAACACCACTAATATGATTGAAAACTCCCAAGTATATTCATCCCCAACAAAAATCATCACCAAACAAGTCCATGGATTTCGATATGTTCATGAGTACCAAAAATCACCAAAATCAATCCAGAGCAACAAAGCTCAAGTAAGAAATAACCTAGATGCTCTAATATCAAATGGAGCATGGTGTGATGGGAAAATAAGATAATCCTTGCTTGAATATGGATGAGATAAAGATAAAATAAACTTGATGATGATAATAGTAATCTTAATCGAAGATAAAAACCACAACCTCAAGGGAGATAACACGAAGCTTGTAACACCAAGGAAGAATGAATATGATCTTAGATAAAGGAATCCACCTTGAATTTGATAAAGGAATTCTACCCCAAGTTCAATAAAGGCGAGACTTGCAACGCCACCATTAACAAATGGATAATGTAAACAAGGTTTCAGAGAGAGATTTTGAGTTGGTCTCAAAAATACCATTCATTCATCAACTTAGCTAATACCCTCTCTTTTGCAAATACACTTTTATAGGTAAGGATATGGATTAGACCGTAAAAGAGATTAACTTTTAAAAAGGGGCATTAATCCAAGTTAATAACATCTTAGAGCCAAAACCAACTCAGATATAAAGTGAGTAAGTTTGACTTAAAAACATAAAAAAACTGATTGCAAAGGAAATGGAAAAACTACCCTTAATTAAGACAAAAAAAAGATCGTATAGAAGGCGCGTCGCGGGGCCGCGACAATGTGTCTTGATCAAGGGTCAACTTCCGAGGAGCTCCGTCACGGGCGGTACGCTAGGTGTTGCGGTCGCGATGACGCAGTGGGTGATCCGGGATCCAAAATGTCTTCATTGTGTCACGATCGCGATGTTGGATTGTGAAAAAACTGTAACGCTCATGACGGCCATGTTGTGGTTGTGACAATTGAGATGCTACAAGAATGTCGCGGTTGTAATTGTCTTTTCATGCGCGTGATGCCCGTCGTACTCAAGACTAACTCAAGTGTTTCAAGCTAGGTAAAGCAACAGATAGTGGTGGCGATGAAGGAAAATTAATGAACTACGAAAATAACAAAAATGTTCAGGTTGCAATATAAATGTCCAACAACTAATCAATTAGAATGGCCTCACCTACTAATTCTAAACAAGTAATCAAAACGGGTCGATTGCAACATATTGAATGTCAAAGCCCTCTCTTGAGGGTCAAAGACTCGCCAAAGCCCTCTCTTAAGGGCCAGAGGCTAGCTTAACTATTCTAACTGCCTATTCTCGAAGAGTTAGTTTAATTAAACTATAGAAGTAGCGACCTAGACCTAGTCAGAATTCAACACTCTAATGCCAAAACCCTAACCATTTCCTCTACTGCACTAGCGAATCGATCTCACCTCTCAACATAAATCAATTGCCTAAGAAATATAGATGAACACTCTCTTGAGCATTTCATCGAACATGTGGTTGGCAAAGAGAAAACCTCACATTACAAACATGAACTTGGCATATTAAGCCTAAACAAAATTGATTCATCGTCAAATACATCAATCACAACCCAAACAATACAAAACTAACAACTAATTAGCATATTGAAGTAACTAGAGAGAAAGGAAATGAATCTAACAAAGAAATAAATTAACATAAAGATATAAAGAGAAGAGAAAGTAAACTTGATCTTGAATTAGTTGCGAAATCCGGAAACGATGTTGATAAATCCTTGCAAAGCATAATCTACACCTAGAAACTACCCTAAAGTGTTTAGAGAGGCTAGAGAGAAAACTCTCTCAAAACCTAGGAAGAATGAAAAACTAGAATTGATTAAAACGTAATATGTCTTAAAAACTGCAACTATAGGTTGGCACAGGTTGTGCAAAATTTTGCACAGCCTGTGCTGATCTCCTGGATTTCAGCAGTTTAACACAACCTATGCTGGAATCTGGCACAACTTGTGTTCACTTGGCTTGAATTTCTTTCTTCATTTTCTAGCCTTCAACTACTTCCCGCACTCTTCCTTAGCATCGTGAATCCAAGTAAAGAAGAATAAAAACCCATAAAATTATGGTTTATCAACCTCCTATGCTTACCCCTTGCTTGTCCTCAAGCAAGATAATCATGAAGTACTGAAGAAAAAGGGGAGGAAGGAAACCAATGTCCCCCTTCTCAATTGAAGGGGCGCACTAGACAACTAAAGCAAGTGTATACAAAAGTCTCCATAGCAACGTTAAGAATCAAATTGAAACAAGAATTGCAGCTCAAATCAATATTGCGTTGTCAAGTAAGCAACACAACAAATCTATCCCAACCAAAATGCAATCCAGTTCTATTCAAATGCTTGGCGAACTTTCCACAGCCTGGCGATTGATGATCTTTGTAAAACCTCGGAGTTTGAATAAAGAGGTTGTTCTGTTTGGGTTTTCAAAAAAAAAAAAAAAGCTTGGCGAATTAGATGAGATCGGTAGGACCTCACTTTAAGGCGTGTGGAACGCACTCTCTCATGTGTTTACAATGGGTTTTCTGTTCCGTTAACACATTCAACCAATGTATGCAAACTACAATAGGCTTTATAAGACTCTCAATTCTCTACAGCTACAGACAATATGCACAAGTGTCAATCATGAGGACTTTTCAAGGGTTGTAATGGGGCTTAGTTTTAGGGTAAGGAGAGAAATTATTTAGGAAACATGGAGCTAAATAGTCAAAACCTAAAGAGCAACAACACTTGCATTTCATGAAACACAACACCACTTACACCACACATTGGTTAAGCACAAAGCACATTCCCAGCGAACAAGAGTTAGGAAAGAGTTGATATAAACAATAACTAATCATGCTAATTATCTATTATTCAAGACTTTTCTTTTTCTTTTTCTGTTTCTTTTTTTTCAACTTTCATCTTTTTTTCTTCATTTTCCTTTTTTGGAATTCTTTTTCTTTTTTTTTCATTTTATTTCTTTTAGGCAAATAGTATGGATATACAAAGGACAACTCTAATCCCAACAGTTACAAGTTACAACCTTTGATAATAAAAGGGGAGAAAGAATATTCAACAATGCATTCCTCTTGTAGCAGCAGACCATTAAACAATAATAATAATAATAACAATGATAAACACTAATGATTTTGGAGTAAATGAAAATTTCAAAAAGGGTAGGAATGGAAATTTTGAAAAAGGGTATGAGTATTTTGAGAAATCAATATTTGTGATATAAATTGTCTTGACCTCTTTAAAAAGGATGGTAGATATAGATAGGTGTGCGTGCGTGCATGCTTGAGTGTGTTAATTATGCGTATGTATGTATGTATGTATGTATGTATGTATGTATGTATGTAAGTATGTGAACACACAAGTACATAAGTATGTATATCTATTTACATGTTTTGTTTATATAACTTTAAGGGTATATATATATTTTTCTCATGTATTCATTATATATTTATTGCTTAATGTATGGGGCACTTATAAAATTAGGAGTACATGCTTGTGCAATACATATGTGCAAGTTTCTCAAATTTTTGTTAAAGTATCAATAGTCTATTCAAGATAACAATGAAAGACCATGTATATAAGAATTTTATTAACATAATTCTTGAGCAATGCCAACATGAAAGCAACTTTTTGATAAATGAATACTTCTTTAGTAATAATTGTACACGGTTTATTAACATATTTCTATCCATTGGCTGTCTAGCAGATTTGTTGGGTACGGTTTCTTCTACAATTCTCTTACTCGAGGTACTACCAGGTAAGTGTTTGTTAATTAGATCGCTACATTCCTTGACAAGTAAAAGTATTGATGACACTAGCAGGTGTTAGATTAAAATGTCATTGTATCTATTTTTAATGTTAAATGTGTCATTGTAGATTTTCCGGTTTAACTAAGTGCCATTTATACATGTTTACATTAGTATGGGTTTTAGGAGTAAAATATCACTTAACTATTGCTCAATGATAAATGTGTCACTACACATTTTTTGCAACAAATCGACTTTGTGCCATTTATAAAGCTTATTACAATGTTAGTATGTAACTATAGTTATAAATGACAAATGGTAGAAGGTTTTATAGGGTTTGAGCTGGGTTAGTTTGGTTAGTGGAGATCAATTAGGGAGCTAGTAAATTAGTCACCTAACTCTTATTGAAATTATTTTAAGAGTATGAATGCATATTAAGTATGTTGTAAATATATAAAATAAGTTTAGAATCAAAACAAGTGTTGACACGTTTAAACAGATCAACACAAACTAAGTTAAGACCCCTACAGATCGTGTCAAGTGCAACACAATCCGTGTTGGACTATTGATGTCATTAATTCTCGAACGACTAGATTATTCGGATGTTTAATACATAATCTTCAATTATTATGTGATTGTTACCCCTAACAACTATATTTCTAGCATGTGGTCCATTGACTTCGTCAACATCTTGATCCTCATTAAGAACCCTTTTAAAGTTGATGTTGGATCATTTGGATGTCCTCTATAACACAGACTACATTTGCAAGTCATTTAAGTCTCATAATTTCTAATCACACCTCCCTTTGTTATTTGAACTGTAGCTATAGTTGAGTAAACTGTTGATATAGTTGAGTAAATCAAGTGAGCGACAAGTACCTTCTTAGTGCTCAAGCAAAGGCTAACTTTATTACTATGAACATTTACGGTAGAGTAAATAGTTCTGAGGAGGTGGTTATGAGTGTAGAATTTAGGGCGATGTGGATGACAACTATTCCTTTTTGAGTAGCTTTATAGCAATCTCCCGGCCTTGCACGATTTTTAAGCCACCTTTTTGCTAATGTCCATCATCACATGGTCCAAGTGATTGTCAAAAGAAGAGTTGTTCCCAGGATCAAAAGTTGAGTGGGATTTTGAAACAACCAACATTCCAAAAGAATGCTTACAGACACTGTCCCTCCATTACTCCTACTAGATTGATTCGAAAATTTAGATTGCATGACAATACACTTGCTTATCTTGAAGTATTCTGCTTAAGAGTTTTAGTTTTATCCTTTTTATTTCTCCTCTACCTAGCTATGACCTTTATCTCTTTAGGGATAAACCCTTTAAAGCCTGGACGAAATTTAAGATTTGAAACTGAAATTAAAAGTCCGTCCCTGAAGGGTCACATAAATCACCACCAATCTCTGCAATAACCTTTAACCCACCATCTTTGGCGTAGGTCTCAACGCTCTATTGTCATCCATGTCATCCATAAATTCCACACTGATGTATGCAAGGTCGCTAGGATCAGAGTGATGACCTCACAGACACCAAACAGACACACACACTGGAATCTGGGACCTCACAATGGATAATCGAATGGAAACATCTCCTAAATAGGGGATAATCAACCAGAATCGAATGGATGAAATGGGTGAGGTGTGAAATAAGATCAGATGAGCAAGAACAACACGAATAACCTCCTCCAAGGTAGAACTCGGTTCACCACGCACCAAATGACATCAAATGGATTGAAATGGATAATGAGAGATGAGAAAAACAGAAAAGGAAAGATAGGCTTGAGCTCAAGCTGATATAGGCACACCACAGCTAGAACATCAAGGGCAATGGACTCGATGACCTTAATGGATACAGGCACACCACCATCGAAGCTACCAAGCTCTACACCCACCACAAGGATTGCTAAATCATTGATACTGTAGTAGAATTAACCAAATTTGAGAGTTTAACGTCACTCACAAACAAGAGGCTCAATAAGGCACTCAATTCTCATATTTCATATTTCAAGTTGTTATTTACAATGTACTCACAGTGGGTATATATAAGCCCAGCTGAAATATCTAATTAGGAGTTTCTTGAGCAAAAAGAAAATGTCCTAATCTTGCTTAATTAACTAATTACATCAAAATAAGATAAAATGTAACTAACTTATGAAGTTTCTAGAACAATAATAATGAGAGCTAATAAAAACGTCACACATGGCACCTTCATGAAGCTTCTAGAACAATTGGAAGGCTCTAGAAACATCACACATGGCGCTTTCATTTGGAGCATCATTCTTCACGTGGAGGTCCTCATACATTTCTTCCTTCAGTAGGGGACGTCCTTGGGCATCCAAATTCTCAGCAGATGGAGGTCCTCATGCGTATATTCAGATTGCATAGAAGACTCATATAATATTATTCACATAAAATTACCTAACTACCCTTACTCCCATGCACGTAAAATTACTAAACTACCCTTGTTAGTCCCTGAACGGTCCTACAAGCTCAACTGTTGACATAAATAATCACAGACGAGTTCTTAAAAGTAAGAAAATCCAGCTAAATTATTAACGACGTAACAGTCAACGCATTCGAACTTTTCAAGGTTTTACAAATGATCAGCATCTAGTGAGCTCAAGTTATACATGATCTCAGCAAGAGATAAGGTTGTAGAACCGACTATAGAACCGGTGATGGTAGAACCCTGTAGAATATAAAGACTGTCTTGCTTGGAACCTTTGAATAAAGTTTGACCTTTAGATATGGTCAAAACTCCACCTTCAACTGAATACCTACAACCCTCAAATTCGAGAGTACCTAGAGAGATGAGATTACACTTCAAATCAGGAATATGATGAACGATTGTAAGAGTCCTAATAACTCCGTCATGAGTCTTGATATTAACAATACCAATCCCAAGAGCATTGCTTTGGGCACTATTGGCCATATGAACAACACCAAAACCAATAGGATCATATGTCGAAAACAAATCCTTGTAAGGACACATATGATAAGTACAACCACTATCAAAAACCCAGTTATATTTGTTACCCTCTTCAAGAGGAGTAACAAGAAAACTTTCACCATCGTCTTCATCTAGAACAACATCAGCTTCAACATTATTCTAAATTTGTTTTAAAACTTGTTCTTTCTCCAACTTACTTTTTAATTTATAACACTCAATACATCATGACCAGGATTACGACAGTAGCGACATGTATAGTTGGAATGCCCTTTAAAATTAGATCTATAATTATTACTATAGATCCCATTATTAGAAGTTTCACCTCTAACAATCAAGCCTTCAGCTTTATCAGAACGCTTTTCAAGATCAAATTTTTCCTTAGACATCAAATTAGATTTGACATCCTCAAAAGACAAGGTTTCATTGTTAGAATATAACATGATCTCTTTAAAGTTCTTGTATGAATGGGGCAAAGAGACGACCAACAAAATAACCTTATCCTCATCATTAATTGTAACCTATAAATTTGTTAGGTCAATAATAATGAAGTTAAATTCATCAAGATGTTTTTGAATGGGAGTATCTACAACCATGGAGAACGTAAACGTTCTTTAAGACGAATTATGTTGGCTAGACTTTTAGTCATGTAGAGAGACTCTAAAGTCAATCAGAGTTCCGCAGTAGTAGTTTTGTTCAACAGCTCTTGGAGAACCTGAGGTGCTAAACATAACTGGACTGCTGTAAGAGCCTTGTCATCGAGGTCCTCCCAAACTTCGTTATTCATATTGGTAGGCTTTTTGGATTTCCCATCCAAAGCCTTCTTCAATCCATTGTAAGTAAGAATGGTCTTCATCTGAACTCTCCAAATACTGAAATTGATCACACCGTCGAACTTCTCAATATCAAACTTAACTGTAGACAACATCCTGAACTAGGCTAAAAAAATTCAAGCTAACTCTGATACCAGTTTTTATGATTGAAATAAAGAGTCTTGTATTTGCAACAGAAGAAAAATTATCAAGATGTATAAATTGAGAAAAAAATATGACAAGACCAGTACTTAAAATAGAGAGTATAAAGACACAAGATTTTCGTGGAAACTCACAGCGGTAAAAAACCATGGACAGCGGAGCAATAATCCACTAGTATAAGGGGAGAGATGACAAGAGAGATCCCAAAAGGCATATAACACAATGGGAATAATATGAAGGCAAAATAATAACTCTCAAAATACTCTCACAAACTAGGGATGAGTAGAGGTGAAGAAACTTTTAATTACAAGTGTGTAGAAATAGGTTGATAATACCCTATATTTATAGTAAAGGTACAACCCATAACCCTAATTCTAAAGTGTAGCCGCAGACCAATATTCAAGATGACAAGAAGTTGACTCCAAAAAGGAGTTATACTCTACCGACGTTCATATGCAAATAAAGCTCCAATTGGACTTCTCCACTAATTAGAAGTATTGTTGTGGATGGAGTCTTAGTGGTAGGAGTCTTAAGATGGATAAGAGTCTTAAGATGGATAAGACACCGCACAAATTAATGGGTATAATTGGATAAATGGCTACACATGATTAAAAAACTATTTGGGCCATAAAACCCAACATCTTCATTAGGTGAATGTTGTGTTGCTCTTAGGGACTCCTTATGGGCCTATTTTAATTTTCATGGTTGTGCCATTGGTATGTTATGCTCTTTACTGCCTATTAACCTACTAGATTTACCTTTATTGAGGGGGGCAACGTAGACATAAAACTTACCATTGTTAAGAGAAAGTAACTCTTCATCTTAAAACCAATATGGTACACTTAGAGGAAGGCCACACTATGAGTACAAATACCTTTATAGACAAAAACTATTCACATTTTTCATTTGACGCAAAGTTTGTATATCCATAATTCCATGTAATGAATTCACTAATTGTAGACATTGAATTTTGTCCCAGTTATGTTTGTAATATTTTTATTTATTTTATTTTTTAGAATAAGATTAGAACTCGAGTCAATTAAATATGTGATGGCACACATCCTCCAATCTTCACAAAATATTCCATTTCCATCCATTTTCAAGCTTAACAAAAAAAGGCTATCATTTCCCATCATTTTCACTTCAAAAACCTTCATTTTCCTCCCTTCTAATATATATGGGCTCACTCTTTCGAATGTCACTTTTTCCGCATACCTCCATTGGACTTTCCCTTTTACATGCTTAAAGTACACTCTATAAAATGTCCAAAATCATTTGAGTCAGATCATTCAGAGGTTTGAAGAGGGAGATATGACCATTTTAATTA
Source organism: Portulaca oleracea (assembly GCA_029582165.1). Lineage (NCBI taxonomy): Eukaryota > Viridiplantae > Streptophyta > Magnoliopsida > Caryophyllales > Portulacaceae > Portulaca > Portulaca oleracea. Next base: position 39,680,077 of record CM055872.1, on the reverse strand, counting down.
AGTTGAACTATTCTGACCAGGTATCGTAACTGATTGATTACGGTCCCACCTAATCGTAAGGGGATGGTTATAGTCTGTTCTTTTAGCCGCCTCACTGTAACCAGTTAGTTATGCTATATACTCTGCGTACTATATATGATTTCGAATTCTTCCTATCACTTAAACTTGGATACAAACTTCTCATTAATCTAGAGCAATTAATCCATAAACCATTATTTCTCATTATTTTATTTAACCCAATACCGCTATAAATACATCCCTTCAACCTCATAATTCTACATCCTCGAATTCCTATGAGTATTGACACTAAAGAAATTCTTATATCTTCGCCCTTCTTTTCTCCTTCTGTGCTACCCGTGTTTAATTGTTTTCGAGGTTAGGTTTATTTCAGTTTTTATTTCATTTTTATTACCCTCATCATGTAACCTTCATTCTGATGATTTATATCTGTATAAAATTTGCATTATTCATTATTTCTTGTCTTGTCTTTTTTTTCTTTATTTTTATTTTATTTTATTCTGCATGACTCAATGATTAAATTAATGAAATAATTTCTATTCCTCTTCTACCCTCTTCTAAAATAATCTTAACTTAAGTGAAGACCGTCTTTTTTGACGGACAAGCCAAAAGAATCATACTTAAGACTTTTAAACTTACCCTTGAACCTATCTTTTGGTTCACACGCTAGAGTTGATTATTATAGTTTGTTTATTTATTTTTAAAATTAACCAACAACTCTTTCATTCATGACTCGCATAAATTTATCTTTAATAGTCTTATTTGGTAAAAATTTTTTATTGAGTTATTGGACAACAATAATATGAGCTTTGGGGGCATTGGCTGATAATAATACCAACAATTTTGCTGGACATTAGTAGTATCAACTTTGGACATATTTTCTAGCAATAGTACATCACCTAGTTGGTAGGAGTTCGGTAAGCCGAAAGATGATGTGTTGTTTAATTGTCTGAGGCTCTGAGCTAAAGGGTACAACTAGTTGAAGCAACGTTGACGACCACATTTTTAGGCCAAATAAGTAACATTAACCAACTTAGCTAAACAGTAATGTAAAAATAAAACTTTAACTATTTTTTAGCTAAATTGGTTAACACTACTTAGTCGGCAAAAAAAAGTGACAATCAACCTTTTTTCACTTGCTCCAGCCTACAACTCAAAGAATTAGGCGTAACATCGTCTTTCTGTCAAGTCAAACACCTACCAAATCGGTGTCGTACTATTGTCAGAAAATAGGTATGTAGTTGCTAGTGTCAAATAATTATTGGTATTATGATTATCTAATACTGCCAAAGTTCATATTATCGGTGTCCAATAATCCTTTTTTTATTTTAATTAGTATACCTCAAAAGTCTTTTTCAATATTATTATAATATTAGTTAGATAATATACATATATAATTCAAAGATTAATTAAACAAATTAAAGAATCTTAAAAAGTGGATGAAATTGTCCTTAAATTTAATAAATTGTCTATAAATAGTCCTTTGTCTTTAAACGGTAATCTAAGTTTAAGTAACCACTTTAGAATCGCCAATGAAGTAGAGGATAACTGAAGAATGTTCCTTGCAGTGAACTCTTCGGGGTGTCTACACTAATCGACTTTCCTCGTTTGTTATTGTTAGTTTGGTATTTTTGGTGTGTGGAAAACTAACCTATTTTAATGGATCTTATGATGCTATGCAGTTTTGGGCACATTACTTGTCTCTTGTTGCTGCTTTTCATTGTTATGGCGTTGGAAAACAAAAGAAAGGAGGAGGGAGGTAAGACTTAGAGCAACATACTTCATGGCAAGGCTAGAGGAGACGTTATCGTTTGATACGGAAATGGTTGAAAAGACAAAACTTTATACAATAAATGAACTAAAGAAAGCAACCGACAACTTTAATGGAGATCGAATCGTGGGTCAAGGAGGTCAAGGCACTGTTTATAAAGGAATGCTAAGAAATGGTCAAGTTGTTGCAATTAAAAGATCAAAAACATTTGAGGAGGACCAGTGGAAACAATTTGTCAATGAGGTAATTCTTTTATCACAAGTAAGCCATAAAAATGTAGTGAAATTGCTTGGATGCTGCTTGGAAAGTAAAATACCTCTTATAGTTTATGAGTTTGTTCCCAATGGAACTTTATCAGAACATATTCGCAATTCTAAAGCTGAATGCTTGCTAACGTGGGAACTACGACTAAGGATAGCATCAGAAATCGCAAGTGCAATTGCATACTTGCATTGTTCATCATCAACCCCAATTTTTCATAGAGATGTGAAGTCAACAAACATACTCTTAGGTGATAATTATGAAGTTAAAGTTGCAGATTTTGGGATCTCAAAAGCTGTTTGCATAGACCAAACACACTTATCAACATGTGTACAAGGGACATTTGGCTATTTGGATCCGGAGTATTTTGAATCTAGAAAATTTTCAGAAAAAAGTGATGTTTATAGCTTTGGTGTGATTCTCGTGGAACTATTGACAGGACAAAAACCGATTAGATTGTCAACATCAGATGGAGAAGCAAGTTTAGTTGACTATTTTATCTCAACTATGAATAAGTTTTGTTTAGAATCAATCTTGGATCCTATAGTTCCACAAGGGGACAATAAGGATGTGGTCATGTTTGTGGCCATTCTCGCTAAACGATGCTTGCACATAAGAGGAATGGAAAGGCCAACTATGAAAGAGGTTGCAATGGAATTGGAAGCAGTGATGAAAATGACTTCTTCAAGTTCTCTAGTTCGACAAGAGTCGATCGAGATCCAAGAAGGTATTCTAGACCAGTTAAATAGAGATACATTTAGTGTTTTCACATGTCCAGCCATGTATGGAGTAGTCGACGAGGTTGAAATTCGTCATGAGGAACAACAAATTTTTTTTACAACATAAAAATGATGGTGTAACTGAAGGTAACTAGATGTGAAACTTTGATTTTATTTTTTTATTTTCAAGTATTTCAACATAGGAACTTAAGTTTTCTCCTATTCATGAACTCTCGGCCAATGCATTTTATCTTTCAATTATAAAATAATGTAAATTTGATACCTTTTTTGGAGGATTAATATGAGTAGAACTCCTTTAACCTTGTAGAGCTCCACTAAAGAAGCAAACTATTGTAAGTATTTGCTATTGAATGTTAGACACGCCAATTTCCAAAATATGATATAGTAATTAAATAAACTGTGTAATGAAGAAAGGAGACCTTAGTAGAGGATGAACGGAAAAATAAGAGTACAACATGCATATTGTAAATTAGGGATGGCAATGGGGCGGGGAATCCCCGAACCCGTCGGGGCCCCGCCCCGCTCTGGGGAAAAAATCCCCGCCCCCATTGGGGATGGGGACGGGGACGGGGACGAATTTCCAAAATCCGCTCGGGGACGGGGCGGGGATGGGGACAAAATTTGCCCCATCCCCGTCCCCATTTTCCCCGCCGGGGTGAATTCCCCGTCCCCATCCCCAAATCCCCATCCCCGAAAATTTTAAAATTACCAAATAACCCTTATTCAAATTTTAACATATATATAAATGAGAAGGATAAAATAGTAATTTTCCACTTTTTTCTCAAAAACCCTAAACCTAAATTGGAGTTGCCTGCCGCAGCCCAGTTGCTGAATAGTGAATGCTTTTGATTTTAAATATGAGATTCTAATTTCTAAATCAGTACCCTACAAAGAAGATGAAAAAGGAGGAATAATAGCATTTGTGTATAATGCAATTGTGATAAAGGTCTCTTTTGCCTTTTCAAGTTGAATTCTTGTCTCTTGACCATGCCAACATGGAAGTGAGGAAAAGAGGTAGGATATTTATTAATTTTTCTTTTGTATAAAGTTTAATATTTTATCCCCTTGCTTTTGGCAATACACTCAGTACTCACCGTCACTCACATAGTCACATTCTAAGTTTCTAACTTCCTAAACCCTAAATCTCATTCTCTTACTGCGACACAGCGACATGCCTGCCCCTGCCTCTCACCCTCACACTCTCACAACCCTCAGCCCCTCACTCCGTCACTCGCAGACCACTCAATTTCGCGCTCGCTCGGTAAGATCTCCCTCTCATTCTCTGGTGTGTGTGTGTGTGACAGTGTGTTCAAGTCTCAGTGTGTGACTGTGTGTCTTCAAATCTCTGATATTTTGTAGATTAGTTAGATTGACGAGACTTCTCTAATGTGTGTGTGTGTTCAAGTCTCAGTGTGTGACTGTGTGTCTTCAAATACGTTGTATTTTGAACATGTTAAAAACCGGGTCCGATCAAAAACCGGATCTGATTAAAAATTAGTTAGATTTTTTATAGTTTTAAAAAATCCCCGCTGGATCCCCGTTGGGGATGGGGAATTCGCGGGGATGGGGATGGGGCAAGATTCATTCCCCGAAGCGGGGATGGGGACGGGGATGGGGCTGAGTTTTGGGAGCGGGGATGGGGACGGGGGTATACCCCCCCATCCCCGATCCGCCCCGTTGCCATCCCTATTGCAAATTAAGCAGAAGCAAAATTTATATGAAATAATTACACAAAATTAGGGAAGTCAACATATCTCTTTAAGATTCCTCATATGTATCTTCCTGGCAACAATCTCCTCGGCAACAACAGTGTCTCTGATAAAGTGGTACCTGATGCTAATATGCTTGGTCTTTGAGTGATAAGTGTCATTCTTGGTGAGATGACATTTTGACTATCTGAATAAACTACATTCCCACCCAGTAACGGACCAAGTTCCTTAATCAAACCCCTCAACCACGTAGCATCCTTCACCCCTTTACTAGCAACTATTTACTCAGCTTTAGTAGTACAAAGAACTACTATAGATTGAAGCAAAGCCTTGCAGGACATAGTGCCTGGACAAATAGTGAAAACATATCCTGCAATTGAACATCTCATGTCAAGATCTTATCACATATAATCAACATCAACATAGCCTACACATTATCCGTTGGAACTCTATCCCTGTCATTACACTAGGCCTTTGTCTAAGGTTCCCTTATGATAAGAAAAAAAACCTACTTCACAACTTCCAACGCTTCTTTCCTAAGTTTTGTATATATCTACTCACCACATTAACTATTGACAAGTTAGGTCTGCACACCATTATATACGTTAAGCTACCAACTATATTAGCATATGGAACATTGAAGATCTTCTTAATCGTGAACTCACATTTAGGACTACAATTATATAATAACCTCATTTTTTAGTCGAAAAAGGGTGGTTGGCTTAGAAGGATAATGGGCCTTGAGTTTTACAGTATAAACCGTAGATGATTTGGCTTGAGAAGGGACTATCATCCATCAATGGAATGCCTTCAACCTATTTAGAATGGGTTCTACCTCGAGCACATATATAGCTTCTGGTTTCTCAGGATGGGTCAGGCATTACAGCGGGGTCGGATGGTGTAGACATCGGGTAATTGAGCATATAAATATAGATGGAAATAAACAAATAAAGAGAAGAAGTCGAGTCAGGAAGCCTGCTTGCATGCACTTTACTTGCACAAGTTTTGTACAAAAAACACATGCATTATCACATGTGAAGGGCCTAGTCAATTGCATGTACAACTTTTATGTAAGAAAAGAGCTTCATGCAAGCCATGCAAAGGCTACGTAAAGAACATGCAAGAGGTTACCTAAAGTCTCAAGTTCGAAACCTCATAAAAGTACTCTTTTAAACTCAAATAAAGGTCCCACCGTCCAAGTGTGAATAATCCATTCTCGAGTATACTACATTCACACTCTACCGACCAAAGGCGCATGGACGAGGTTGGATTCATCTTCCCGCATCTCTAGGCTGATCCACCTTTAAATGTGTCCACACCCAGGTTCATTCACACGAGCTGTCGACCACCAGATGCATAGCCTCTCTCAACCTTGAGTTTCAATCGAACTTTAAGTCTTTGATTGCGCAATTGGATGAATCCATGCATGTACATGAACCTCAAGGTCCCTCCTAGCCTATAAATACCACCCAAAGTCGAATCCAAACTCACTCATTCACTCATTCACTCACCACTTCATCCACTCTCTCTCACTCTCTCACTCTCTCATTTTTTCGTAATCTTTCTAATCTCCATTCTATCATCTTCATCTCTAATCTCTATCATACTCTCACTATCATAATCTTCATCTTTCTACTCTTTTAAACCTCTTATTTCCATTCTTATCCTACTCTCCATTATCCCTACATAAATCCCTACAAACTTCCCAAAAAAGCCTACCTTTATACCACCCAAAAACACCACAAAAAAGAACCCTTCTTAATCCACTTTTCATCCTTTTTTTTTTATAATCTTTACATCCATACCTTTGGCACTACTTTGGCATTTTTAAGAGGGTGATTCTAAGCATTCAAAGGAGCTACTTCAAGGCTAGGCAAGTCTTCTTCAAAAACATGCATCATGTAAGCATTTTGTATGTTTTCCCTCTTATGTAAATAAAGTGTGTATGTTGCAATTCTTTCACTCCTTTTTGCATGTTCAATGAAATAATCATGTAAATTTTTAATCCAATTTCCTTCCAAATTTTATTAAAAGCACATTTCACAACTTTAAGTAGAGTCTTTGTGAGAGGCGAACTCAAAAGGTTCCTACCTTTCGAGTTCGTAACCTTACCCCCGAATCCACTTCTTGGTTTCATAGGCGGAGTCTTTCTTTGTTTTATTTTTGGATTTTCCATTAAAAAAGTCAGGTGGTGACTCCTTTTCGAACTAAAACACATCAGCATTTCCTAAACTATGTTTAACATGATTTTACAATGTACCGATGTAACTTTAGGGTGATTTGTACATTTCTAGATAACGGTTTCATAAATTGCTTTCTTCCGAGCCTAACATCTTGTGAACAAATCGAATTAATCTTAAAGGAGTTGGAATAAGTGGATGTTCACTCTTAAGAGGTTAATTTAGTGACTTACAGGATGCATCAAGTAAAGGGAAAGTGGTTTTACAACTACGATTCATGAAATATGTGAATAATCGTTATAGAGTTTTTAGAAGTAAACCTCAGCACAAATCCCCCCATCCCGGAGACGTTTAGAAGTCTGAATGACGAGAAAAAAAATGTCCACAAGGCTTTTGGTGACTCCACTGGGGAGTTTTCTAAAGTTGGTAAAAGTTGAAAAGTTTGGTATGCTTTAAAATTTTTGGAAGGAAATAAATTTCAACTTTACATCTATAAGTCATTCTTTTAGGCATATATGCGTTGCATTTGCCGGGCTACTCCTCACCATGAATTTTGGTTTGGGTGCACTAAAAGCATCGGTCTAGGTTTTCTTTTTTAACCACAAAAGTAACCCATGGGATGTCGGACCGCCTATACTCAGAATGGTGCATTTACACTGATTTGAGCCTTAGTCGCCACATCCACTCATGCATTAGCATCACTCTACAAGGTCTCCACTCGAGCCTCCACGAGCAACACCCAACACATTCAAGCTGAAATTATATAACGAAAATGCATAGGAGCGAGACATGAGCCGATAAGCTTTTATCTAGCCAATAAACCTTTTGTACATAGAGCCTTGGTTTAGGATACCCTTTTCATGTTGTATGCTATGTGAATATGTGTTTTCTTTGTTGTAAAGAATCGACCCTAGTTTAGAGGTATTATTTTAGTCCATGTAAGGATCATTGGGTTGGGGAGAGTCATGTTTACAAACTAGGCCAATTAACCTCAAATATTATGGTTAACCTAGTGGTTAGCCCATTTATGTATAAAGGTTAATTTCCTAGTTCATAAAATAACGCCTTTGATGATCTTATATGACCCTTTACAATATTCTCCTAACAAAATGTCCAAAATCTGACTAAAATCAAAACAAAGTTAGTGGGTAATGTCTTAGACTGCATAATAGTCACTAGGCTTGAGTAAATTAATTTATCGAATTAATTATTGAATCCATCAAACTTATGGTCGGCCCGTTGTTAGGCCCAACCATACTAGATTTGGCAATTAAGTCTATAAATTAGTTATTATTCGCTTATTGTTGGCTTTACTCAGTCCTTTAAAATATCCATTTTCCTCGAGTAAGTTAATAAAAAAATGTAGAAAGAATAGACTGTCAGTCCTTTTGAACATTATTTTAGTCCGCATAATAGCCAATATAACTCGAGTTAACCCGAGTTGGTAGTTCAGGTGACGGTTTCTCCTTAAAACGGTCAGCTTATGGTTTGAGCTCATCCGACTTGAGAAACACACGCTTGACACTTCCTGACTTATGTTGACTCGCTATATTTAACTTTATTTGCCTCTTTATAATGTTCTGTTGTCTTAGGATCATGTAGAGTTAGGTCATGCAAACCCATGTCCCAGATGAGTCTTTTCCTCTAGTCAACATGTAGATCTTCTAGGTCGTCCCATGTAGGTCAATTAGGTCATGCATCCATCGGGTTGGGTTTTGTCAATGTTAATGTCAATCTCTGAGTTGTATATTTGTTTTCTTCAGTCATAATAGGAGACAAAGTGTAGCTTGGATCCCAAGATCGTTAGGTCGTTTAGTTCATAACCCAAATTACATCCCACCGACACCTTAACCCAAAGCTTCCCGCCGTCTACAGTCCAACATGTCTGCAAGTGAGAACAACGATGATGACCAAGTTAACTCTGCGTTGGCTAAGTACTTGGAGGAAAAGTTCAACAAGGTGGAAGGGTCGATCACCTTTGCTACCCTACAACAAGAGAGGAAAAGTCGAGGAGCACACTGCTAGGCAATGGGTACTCATCTAACAACAGAACAATCAAATTAAAACACAAAAAGAGACCTTGAATGGGGTCTTAGAAGCTCTACCACGTATGAGTGGAGAACCTTGAGAATGTTGTCTCGAACCAGGTGTCCGCCGTTGATAAAGGTAAAGGAAAGCTAGGGGATGATCCCAGTACGGGAGTGGTCATCCACGTGACAGATGACCCAACACCAAAACAACCACCACCAATAGCTACCCTTCAAGCTGTTCAAGATGAAACTGCAGGATGACCCTATCATCCAGGAGATGGAAGCACAATTGAGTGGATTCAAGAATGCCATGAGTCAAATGCCCGTATTCGGTAACCAGTTTATTGAGTTCAAACCTCCTGCCGAGGGTAACACCAATGTCTCTTGAAAAATGGATATACCGCTCAAGAAGTTTAGTCCGTTCGAGAATCCAACTCATTATGTGTAGGAGTTTAACTGGGTAATGCCGCTCCGAGGCATAAGTATCGAGCATTACAAGAAAGTTTTTCCATCCTCGCTGAATGATGAAGCATTGGACTGGTACTATACTCTCCTTTTGGAAGTTCAAGGAGATTGGACTACCTTACGAAAATTTTTCATCGAGCATCCAAAAGGATAAAGTGACTTTATCTGAAGTTATGGCAATTCGCCAGGGAGATGATGGCCCATTTCTAGCTTATTATGAGAGATGGCATGCTAAGTTGTCTCAAGTGACTAGCATCATCCCTACTAAAATGCTGCTGGATACCATTGTTCGTGGTTTGTAACCAAGTCTGGCGCAACAATTGGACTTCCACGTGGTGGAGAGTTTTGAGTATCTAAAGAAGTTATGCCCTAAGCTGGAGGCGCGCAAGGAGAGGAATGTTGCATCCCAAGGATGGAAGGGTGCCAATGTGGGAAGAAGAACAATTAATTCTCCCAAGGTGGCTGAACCTAATAATATCTAGAAGTGATTTGTACGTGGTCCTTTTCGAAGGCCATAGCCTTTGAAATATGAGACCTACACTCCGCTTGACATGACTTATACTGAGGCGTTGGATTGATTGTTGAAACTAATAAGATCCAACTACCAACACCTAAGCCAGAGCCTGTAGAGAAAGGACCTGGGTGCAATGACACCATGTCCTGCAAAATTTCACCACATGAGGGGTCATAACACCGAGCGATGTTGGACGCTCAAGAATCTGATTGAGAAGATGGTCCGCTCCATTGAGTTACCCTTACCTAAGGCAACGAGAAAGCCCAACAACGAAAGCAATCCTCTCCCAAACCATGACATTTTTGTAGGAAAGGGTACTTTTGATCCATTTAAATATATCACGGACGAGGGAGCACCTACACTCCCTATTGAAGATTTGGCATCACTTACTGTCAATGGCATATGGGCAAGGTGATGAAGAGTGTAACAACAATTGTGAGAACCTGACTCAGCGTCTGGATGATCTGTTGGACAAGGTACACGATCTAATCATGCGAATAACTATCCAACAAGCAGAAGAATTCGAGAACACTTGGTTCACCAAAATCAGCAAATAGAACAACAATGGGATGCCTTGAACGACACATTAGGGTAGCTTCAGTGCATCAAAGCTTATGTTGATGAAGAAGTACCAAAACAAAAGAGGAAAAATAAGCTGACCCGGTGGTTGTTGTGCTGTCCAATCCTGAATTTGGTCCAAGCGCCATGATATCTGCTGATGGGGTCACCGTAAAGTGTCTTGGGTCGATTCTGCCGATAATAAATGTACCCTGGTGTTAGGAGAATATTGTAAGGTCCAGTCTGAGTCAAGCACTAGTGGGTCTATAGTTGAGTATGAGTCAGCTGGGATTAGCCCCATGTCTGATGAGTCTGTATCAATTTCTGCATTCAATGAAGTGAACATTTATGAGTATCCTCATTCTCACTCCCTTCTCTAAATTGTTGTGCTAATAAATATGAATTTGATGTTGAACCTTTAAAAGAATTTAATGAATTAACACAAGCTATGGACAAGTATGAGAATCATATGGTAGCAGTTGAAGGAACTATCACCATCAATGTCGGGACGCCTGAAACTCCCTGGGAATTGAAAATTAGCAAATCATTAACCCTAGAGGAGCAACAGGAGTTCTCCGAGCTATTAAGGGAGTTTTTCGACGTCTTCGCTTCTTGGAAAAGGAAAAAAAAAAGAAGTAAAAACACTAACGAACAACTAAGGAAACAGGTAAAAACCTAAGGTAAAAGGAACATATGACAGTGGTTATGTTATCTGAGTTCAACCTCCATTTCCAACATCAGAAGACCATAAAGGGTCGAGCAATTTCCAACTTCTTGGCTGACCTTCTAGTGGAAGATTCCGACACTGGGGGCTTGGAGTTCAGTGATGAGCAAGTATTTCAAGTAGAAGAAGAAATTTCAAAGCTATACTTCAATGGTGTTGTTAATCAAATGGGATGTGGAGCTGGGGCTCTGCTAATCTCTCCTGAAGGTCTACATTTACCCTTGGCGGTCAAGCTGGATTTCGATGCCACCAACGCTGCTGAATATGAAGCCTGCATTTTAGGAATGCATACTACTATGGAAATGGGTATTGAACGACTGTGAGTATTTAGAGATTCGTGCCTGATTGTTAACCAAACCACTAATGTCTAGAAGGTAAAAAGTGAATCAATGACACTATATCAGCAACACTTGTCCAACTTGGCTAGCCGGTTTGAGGATGTTTAATTCAAGTATCTACCTCGAAGTCATGATGAATTGGCTGATGCATTGGCCAAATTATCCTCTGTGGTGGTCACGCCTGAACAGGACCAATCCTTGACGATGGCGTGGAAAGAAGAGCTGAGCCTGCCATCACCAATCCTTGGTGGTGAGCTCTATTGACCATGATGTGTGGTTCTTCGACATCAACACTTTTCTGAAGAGTGGGGTATATCCGTTAGATGCAGGAAGTCGATCTCGGAGGGCTATCCCGTTGATGGTCACGCAGTATTGGATCATTCAAGTCCATTTATATAAGAAGACAACAACAAAGATTAATCTTCTATGTGTGGATGAAGTTGAGGCTAGTGAGCTAATGAAATCGACCCATGGAGGTGAGTGCAGACATATGAATGGAAGGATGTTGGTGAAGAAGATTCAGCGCACATGATATTTTTGGTCGACTATGGAATCAAATTGTCTCCAATTTGTGAGGAAGTGCCCGAAGTGTCAGGAATATGCCAATCTTAAGCATCAACCATCATCTTATTTGACCACTTTGGCCTCGCCTTGGCCATTTTCAGTATGGGTTGGGGTATTGACATTATTGGGAAGATTTCGCCCCAAGGTATCAGAGGACATGAGTATGTATTAATGGTTGTGGAATATTTCACTAAGTGGGTAGAGGATGTTTCATATGCGAAAATCACTTCGAAGCATGTGGCTAAATTCATGTTGAAAAGCATCATCTTTAGATATGGGGTGCCACATGAGGTGATTAATGACAACGGGAGCCATTTTATGAGCGAGTTTGCAATTCTTCTGGCCAAGTACAAGATCCAACATCATCATGCTTCCACGTATCGACAACAGACTAATGGCACAGTTGAATTTGTAAATAAAACTCTGGTGAAAATTATTAAGAAGATGGTTGTCACCTACAAATACTGGCCTGATAAACTCCCTTTTGCCTTATGGGGCGTACTTTGATTTGAACTGCAACTGGGCCTACACCGTATTCTTTGGTGTATGGAATGGAGGCAGTTCTGCCTGTGGAAATTGTCGTCCTTCCCTGGGAATTATCGCTACAGTCAAATCCCTGAAGCCGAATGGGGTCGAGCTAAGTATGAAGAGTTAACTTTGCTAAATGAATGGTGGCTCTGTGCTCTACATAACATTCAGCTTTACCAAAGTTGGATCTTCCGAGCGTTTAATAAGAAGGTTAATGATCGGGAATTAAAAGAAGGATACTTAGTATTGCAAGAGATGAGAGTTGAACACCAAGACCCTCGAGGAAAACTTGCCCCAAATTGGAAGGGTCCTTACGTCATTATCTCTATCTCTCGAGGAGGTGCTGCTCGATTGGCAACACCAGAGGGACAAGAGGTCATTCATCCTGTGAATTTGGATCATCTCAAAAGATATTATGTTAAAGCTACTAAGGGTCGGTATATCCTTAGCCACTTAAGCATGTATTATCTTATAAAAGCAAGCAACCGAACTGCCAACATGCCACTTGCTTCTAAGAGAAAAAGAAAAAAAGTGAAAAACGACAAAGGGGTCGATTTGAAAATCTCTTCGAGACAAATCGGGCAAAAGGAGAGTACAATAGTAAAAGAGAAAAAAAAATGAAAAAGAAGGAAAAATAAGTGACTAACTTAAAAACCCCTCGGGCTTAGTCAGGTAAAAGGAGAGAATTAAGAATAAAACATCCCGTAAGATATCCCTTGGAAGATGGTGAAAGACCGAGAAGAAGAAGATCATAGCTTGTGTAATTCTTGTAAAATAAAATGTAATATATATTGCTTCTTATATCAATAAAAGAAGTACATATTTTTGTTACATTCTATTCTTACTAATTTCAAAAGGTAAAGCATCAAATAATTAAAATACCCAGTATAAGCATTTCTCTTATATTCCTATATCTATATCATCTCTTTCCCTCCATCTTTCTTGTCAGCTGTGTCGGGTCGATCCTTGTTTGAGTCGGAGTCCTTAGACCCACTAGTGCTCACTTGTCGATATTGGAATTTGCTAGATTTTATTCCCTCGGGATTAATCCTTTCTGGTCGAGTAAAGTTGAACCCCAGATTTTTTATGGTAGTGCTTTGAAGAACGAAGCTCTTTAATCTAGGGGCTTTCCAGTGAGGTAAACGAGATTCTTTCCCGCTGTGCCAATGGCTCGCCCCGATGGTGGTGGTTAGCTTAACTACGATAAGCATCCGTCAAAAAGGTGATAACGCAATGAGAAGAAGGGACCTTCACTCCGGATCGTTTCTTCGAATATTTTAGCCATGATTCAATGACCGACCCCCGAAGGTGAGTGAGGTCGGGAATTTCGCAAGGAAAAAGCGAAATATCTTGGAGATGGCCCATTTGCCTCATAACCCGATCAGGAAAATAATAGGCAAGCTACATGGGGCCCAATAGAGTGATATGGGAGGCCTTGTGAGTGGTTAGAAAAGCATGACACTTTCCACCACTGGATCCACCACTGAATGTCCTTATGATTTTTCAAAAAGGAGACCCATTCCTCGAAGCTTCTATAGGTGTCATATTTTCTCTTACGTTGGAAAAAGTTAGCCAACTCCGAGGCCGTAATGGGGCAATAGATCATGCTAAGATGCTCCGTGAGCCAGATCTGCAAAAGAAGAAAAGGGAAGAAAAATTAAAATCTCATTGCACAAAAAAAGGGAAATACAACCTAGATTTATCGGCAAATGATTTCATATGGATCGATAAGTGATTCCATGCAAAATCATAAAAAAAATTTAAAAAGCAGTTGAATAAAAGAAAAAAGAGAAAAGTGTCAATACTTACTTGAAGAGCAAGAAGACTTCCCTGAAATACTTATTTAATGTTCCATGAGTCAAGACCAAGGAGGGTCTCCACGATCATCATGGGAGTCGGGTTATAACCGCGGGTCATTCCGTCTACAATATGAATAAGAAAAAGAGGAGCGAATCCCAAACCCGCCTGATAGAATAAAAATTCAGCGAGAATGCAAAACACCAAACCTCGAACCCTTGACGTCGGCCGGAGTCTATGTGCCTCGGGTGATTTAAAGAATTCAGCCATTGTTTGTAGATCGTCCATGTTATCTACGAGGATGTGCCCCTGCTCAGTTGTGCATATCCGGGGTTTTTAGAGTAAGGGTTGTCGTATCATCAAGGATAGCGTGTTAGGTTTAGAAAATTGGTTTGGTAAGGTTTCAAATGCGAAAAGCAGTAAATAATTGAAATAATTGATCTAAACTAATTATGAATTAAAAACAATAAAAACTAAAGAACACATGAATTGGGAAATAAAACTTAACCTAATAGAACAAGAACATGAAACTGAACAAGAAAAAGAATGCATAATCAAGAAAGTAAATTATCGTGACAAATATTTAAACTAAATTAATTACTGAATTTAAAGTTGAAAACATTAACCTGAATTCTTTCACTCCGCGTTGAACATGAATCACGAACTTCCTCCCGAACAAACAAGAAAGGCGTGATTTGGATTACTAAGACTACCTGAATCCTCCTGTCACGAGAATTCGAGGAACTTTAATCCTTCTCTTCACTAAAAATTGGATTTTTAGTGGAAACGAATATTGAAAAGATTGAAATAATGGGAACTGAAATTAAGTGTGAATAAAAGCAAGAAGAAAGCGAGAATTTAAAGATAAAGTTGCTTTGAATTGAAATTCGAAAAAAAAGTAAATTACAATGAAGGAACTTAGAGAGAAAACATTAAAGAAAACCTAAAACTAAACTAACCTAAAACTAAACTAAACTAAACTAAGCTACGATATAAAAACTAAGTGTGTCCTCTAATAAGGTATCATAAGGTTTATATAGAAGTAATTAGGAGAAAAATAAACAACACTCAAAAACCATACGCGTGACAAGTCGGCATCGCCTAAACAATTCGGACGCTGGCAGCGTCCATAAGAGCGTTGGTAGCGTGTAGGGCTGTTCATCGGTCCGGACTGGACCGAACTGGACTGGACCGAATTGGACCGAAGATCGAACTAGAGGACTAAGCTGGACCGAGGACTAGAGGACTGGACTATACATAAGGAAACCCTATAATTTTAGAAACTTCAGTCCTTCAATTCGGTCCATGGATTGGACCGAGAACCGAACATAAAATTTTTTTGGACCGAGGACTGGACCGAACTTCCCTCGGTCCATTCAAGTCCAGTCCTCGGTCCAGTCCCTTTTTCGGTCCGGACTGGACTATGAACAACCCTAGTAGCGTGTCTCGTCGGATTGAACCTCTTGTCTTAAACGCTGTCGACGGAGCTTGCAATTGCTGGGAGCGTGTGTTGTTTTGACGTTACTGAGTTGAACGCTGGCAAGGAGGCATATGGGCGCTGGGAGCGGTCAAGAAACGCTGCCCATGGGTGAAGATTGCTAGGCGCTGACGAGGTGGCTTAGTACCCCCTAGTGGGGGGTTCTTGGACGCTGCTGGGGGTCCCCATGGTGGCGTCTAATTACCCCCTGGTGGGGGGTCATGGTGTACTGCCTTCATTTCTTCTTCCTTTACTTGAATTTCAATTCTCCAATTCTCTTGTTCAATTTCTTTTCTTTTTTCTCATTTTCTTCAATTTTCTATGAATTTCCACAAATATATGTAAATCACAATAATTTTCCAACCAAATGAAGAAATTACCAGCAAAAATATTTAATTTACAGTCTTAATTCGGCTCAAAATGAGACCGAACAGCCCTAAAGCTCGGTGGTTGAAATTCGTCAATTTTTCAAACTTCTCCCGATGATTATGGTCAAGTGAAGAAGTTGTAGGGAGAACATAGAGATCGAATCTGAAGATGCAAGCCCATTCTTTGAGGAGAGGGAAAAGCTCGTTCCATGAAAAGCGGAAGACATGGAATTTGGGATCCCAAAACATAAAAGCAGCCTTTAAGAATTCCCAATTAATATTGACTTGATTAAGACTCAAGATAAGGGTAAGGTTGTAGCATGCGAGAAGCTGTTTCTCGGTTTTCGTTAGGGTGTTCATCCAGATGTTTAGTTTTCTTTCAAAAGCCATGATTGAGGAAGAGAAAAGGGGGAAATAGAGTACGGCAGAATTCAGCACCAGAGCTGTACTTAAATAGTGTTTTCCATTGCTGTGGAGTTTACGCAAATATACTCCCTGTGTGTGAAGTCCGATCGGGCTACAGGAGGGATTAACTACACTGCCCAACGCACATTCATATGAACCACCGTAGCTTCCACCGTGTGAAGGTCGACCGACCTTGGAGGAGGGGAAGAACTCGTTTTGCAAGTTCACACTCGATGTACACGTAAGAAGTGCATGGGGTGCAAACACGACTCGTGTTGGACGGCAGTATTATAGTGCAATAGAACTTTTTTTTCTTTTTTTAGGAAAATGTTGCAATTTTAGAATACATATGTGTTGTAATTGTAGCTAAATGGAAAAATATGTTGTTTAGGTTCTTTTGTACCGTATGTTGCAGTCTGAGGTTGACCTGTGCAATAAAAACTGGGGGTTGACATGTACTTTGCATTAGTACTCGAATTACGTACATTAGTAAAGGAGTCTACCTGCTTACATTCTTTGTGCATATAATCGTTTGCATACATTACATTAGTTAACACTACTAAAGAAAAGAAAAAGAAGTCTTGCCAATAATGCCTAACAATTCCCGCTCGAGCTACCGCCGTCGAATATGCTCCTAAACGCCACATAAACAGAAGGAGCTAGGTTGAGATTTGTCCTGAGTACCAGAAGGACCAGGTAAGAACTGACTCGAAGACACCTCGTAAAGACCAAGGCCTGTATAGTCCTGACTATAGCCAGGGGGATAGCTATAAGGAACGATAGAGTGAGGATGATATTGAGGCACCCATGGGGTGGGCACCCTATCCATTGGACCTTGGAATCCACTAGATTCTGAGCAATCCTCTACCATAAACTGTGGAATACCGGGAGATCTTCTTCTACCTCCCAAAGATCTGGAAGAACTAGCCCAATGAGCTTGACGTTCTTCCATCAAATCCTGATATCTTCTAAAGGATGGTCCTTCTCCTGGATCGCCCCGATGAGCTCTCCTACTAGTCTCTCCCACTGACGAATGGCGAGGAGGCCACCTCGAAGTACTCCCAGAGCACGACAAGCTCGCATAGAAGTACGCGTCACCAGAATCATCCTTAGGAACCAACATAGGGCCTTGATACTGGCCATTCACGAAGTTCTGATCAATGAACTCCCGAACAGTGATGCCTTCACTCAACAGGACGTGAATGCGAGCATATGATTGCTGCATAGAAAAGAAAATCATGAGAACCCGCAAGGATAAAGAAAAACTTGAGATGTGTGACCTACCCGGTTGGAATCAAAGAATTGCAATACTTCATGATCATTCGGCATGAGGGGAATAAAGCCAAACAACATGTCTTCGCCCTCTACATATTAGGGACCTTTTGTTGGGAATGTCCCAACAATGTTCGATATACACGGAGATTAAACCAAAGTAATATAGTAATTATATGTCTTGCTACAGACCTCTATAATTAGTAATTAAAATATGTTTAATTACAACTATATTATTTGGTCCTACTGGGTCACACAAGTCAGTGCCCTGGAACAATGTATGTAACCTAAATGATATTGTATCAAGTTTAGAAAAGTCGAAATCGATTGCGGAGAAATCAGCCCAACACGGACCGAATTGGGCTCAACACGGACCGTGTTGACCCAACACGGTCCGTGTTGAGACACCACGGTCCGTGGTGTCCATGGGCCGAATAATTGGATTCTCTGGAGTCCAACACGGACCGTGTTGGACCCAGAAAACGCGCCGTCGTTTTAATTCGGCCCTTTAGGGTTTTGAACCCTTTCCCTAGGTTTTCTAAACACTATATAAAGGGGTCTCTGGGAGAGATAATTCCACACCAACTGCCTTCGACTCTTAGAGAAATACCAGGGTGATTTCCTGAGTTCCTCTCTCTTTTAGTTTGCAGTTCTAGTTTCAGGAAACACTATCAGGTTCCTGAAACAATCTCACATACATCTTAGATTGAGATTCGTCTCGATCGGGTCGATCTAGCAATCGGGTTCCCGGAGTGCTGCGTGGACTTTTCAGTAGAGGGTTTCAGCATTGGAATCTGGAAGGTCAACCTCTTCTTCAGCAGGAATTAGCGATCAGGGATAATTACTAAAGCCTCTGCAGTTGTTTTGATTAATTGTTTATAACTGTTATAATATTCCGCCAATTAATCTGTATCTGTTTAGGAAATAGATAACCAAAAACCTAACACCTTTTGCATGCTGATCCAGGAGAGGATCATAATATCCTCCTAGCTATAAAATAGCAAATCATCAATGAAAAGACAAAAGTACCAAGTTACAAAATGGAACAAGTGAGAATTGTATCTGAGCAAAAGCCAAGCGTTCCCATTGGAGACTCTCCAGCCATAAGACGGGCCATTTCAGCTCCAGTCAAGATCTGCCTATCAAAGATAAGCTCTTAAGGATCCACACGCACCCTTGGAGGCCATTCTGCTATATGTTGGAAGAAGAAGCGCTCACCCAAATAGACCAGAATGACCCTCCAACAGCAGACGAGACTGGCTCGCTTGCCTCGCCCACTGCAGATCAAAGTGCAGGCCTTCCAATCGAAAGCCATCCCATGGAGATTGGACAATGTCCTCCTGTCGAACCCGTTATTACTTCTAAGAGGCCAAATGGAAAAGGGAAAATGAAGTAAGAAAGAAACGTTATCGGTCGGAGAGAATCGATAATTCACTGGGACCATTCAAGTCCTTGAAATGAATATTTCGGACGATGGTACATTTTTTAGTCCGACCATCGTCGAGCAGCGGGAATGCTCCGATTAAGGAAGTTGGTCCCACCAACTATAGGAAGCAAGTATGCTAAGGCCTACACCTGCACAACAGGAAAGACCTTAGTGAGATTAAAAAGAAATTTTGCACACTACAAAATTTCTAAGGAAATGTCTTGGAGCATACCTCCAAGACTCGCTAGAGACTGCTACCCAGGTTAAGCAACTTTGCTTTATCGATCCTCTTGCGACCTACCGTGTCAAAGCTAGTAGGACGGCAGACGACCCGCATCCCTCTCACCAAATGGGCGTACCTCCTCACCTCATTATAATTCAAGAGGTGGTGCATCCAGAAAATAGTAATCGTGTCCCCACGATTCGCGAAGAGGGTGGCATTGATAAAATGCACCAAGCAGAGAAATTGCCACTGAAGAAGGGGAGGGTGCTCAAAGTCGGGACTTTTCAAAACGAACACTAAGTGGTTGTACCGTAAAACACCATTTCAACCTGCTAACGCAATGGCAGGGCGCAAAAGCTCGATAACTCGAGGGTCGACTTCCCTCCGAAATTTCAGTAGCTGGCCACCCCAGCTAAGGCTATTGATCATCACAAAAATCAACAAGAGTGAGCATGATCTCACTCACAGGAAGGTGAAACGAGTTGGTGGTGTCCCAGAAATGTTCCACCACGGCTCATCCAAAGATTCTTCTACGGCAAGTTCTCTAAGCATCTAAACAAGCCAAGAAAGGACCAAATTCTGCATATCCTACATCGGTCCGATAGAATTCCCCTACCTTAGGATCTTTTGACAAGTCTATAGCACTTTGCATGCTCCCACATGTCTCGAAAGAATCATTCTATGGTCAAAATGTCAAAAAGAAAGGTTCAAGTTTCCCCAATGGCAATTCTAGGAGCAACGCACATACGCTTAAAGCAAAATTTAGAGTACCCTTCTACTTTAAGGTTGTGTTTGGTTGGAAGGAAAACGATTTCGGAGGAAATCGTTTTCCAACAAAAATGATTTTCCAAGGAAAATAGTTTTCCATATTTAATTTTCCTTTGTTGGTAGGAGATAAATCGTTTTTCAGAATATGATGACATTTGTCGATTTAAGTAGCGATATATGTTACAAATGAAAATATTTGGAGTTCAAAATTCATATTTGAGCTCTTTTTAATAATTTCTATCATATTGTAAAGTTTCGTGACAAATTGAGAAAATTGAATTTTTCTCTTAAGTTTCAGTCATATTTAACCGCAAAAAAATGACGACAAAAATAACGATATATGTTATAAATGAAAATATTTGAAGTTCAAAATTTATATTTGAGCTTTCCTTACTCCAAACTATCAAATCATAAAGTTTCGATTCAAACAGTTTAGTTTGAATTTTTAAAAGTTTTAGTTAGCTTTAGCGGCAAAAAATTATGGTATATGTCGCGATAAATGTTATCAGATAAAAATATTTTGAGAAAAAATTTACATTTGAGTTTTTTTTAATCAATTCTATTGTGTTACAAAATTTCGAGCAAAACCTTAATATTGAATTTCGACCTTAAATTTCAGTTAAAGTTAATAGTGAAAATCGATCCAACAATCAAGGGTAGAAAATATTTTTTCAAGGTGGAACAAAGGAACTCTTAGGGAAAATAATTTTCTACGGAAATAATTTTCCAAATTTTTTTTTATACCAAATACTAAAAAACTAGAAAAATATTTTCCAAAACGTACGAGAGACTGAATTTAAATTGACACTTAATTTAAATTGACTCTGCGGTAGCCGGTAGTCCACGCAATTGTAGTCTTCGTTATCGTTTTTAATAAGACTTTTGGAACCCTGCTCTGGTCCACCACTCCAGTCTCCAAGTTGGAACAAGAAACCCAATTTCCTCCATCACTTGCACACAAAGGGAGCAAACACAAAATGCTCTGGTATTACTCACTAATTGTTTTGATTTTGCAGCAATCTTATCTTGTCAACTCTCAATCCAAAGCTTGCACTGTACTACAGGAGTGTGGAGATGTGATCCTTGAGTACCCCTTCAACCTAGTTAGCAAAAACTGCCCAGTCCAAACAGACGACTATTTCAGAGTCACTTGCGACAACTCATCATCAACTCATAAACCCAAGGCAGTTCTGACGAAACTGGATTTGGAGGTAATTGCGGTACTGCGGCCTCATCTGATCGTAAAAGTCCCAGTTGCTCGGATTTGTGGTGGTGTCCACAATGGCATCAGTAGTCTCAACTTGAGTGGCTCTCCCTTCTTCGTCGATACCCAGGAGAACGTGTTTGCATCGGTTGGGTGCGACGGAAATGCGTCTCTGTACAACGAGGAGGGTGACAGAGTAGGAGGGTGTGGCTCCAGATGCAATCCACCACACCAAGTTATAGACGGATGCAGCGGCTACTATTGCTGCCAGTCGGACCTCCGTTCTATAACGTCTTTTCAGAGATACACCGTACAGGTTACAACCGGTAGAAGATCAGGTGGTGGTTGCAGAGCTGGGTTTTTGTCAAGCAGGACATTTCTGCAAACTACTATGTCCGTCGCTGCTGCCATGGGTGATTCCGCCACTGTCCCAGTCGTGCTTTTTTGGGTTAAAAATTATTCTGAGTCCAGCCAAACAGGTAAGCCGCCGCACATTATGGTTGTATCCCACTACATTAATTATGGTTGTATTCCAAATGGAGCATTAACCGACTTAGATGGTTACGGAGTAATAATTATATCGACTTAAGATGATTAATATTACCTCCGTCCCAAAATATTTGTCCGTTGATTAAATTTTGACCGTTGATTACTCACAAATTATAATGATTTTTATTATAAAATTACCGTCATTGTAATCTTTAGCAAATTATCTTTCTAATGGTAGTGATTTCATATTTTAATTCACTTTAATTTGTGAGTAATTAACAGTCAAAATTTAGTCAACGGACAAATATTTTGGGATGTAGGTAGTAATTATTTTAAATTTTTTATATTAATATTTTGTAACTTTTATTAATATTTTTTAATAATTATATATATTTATGAATTATGATAGTATAATACTTATTAATTAGGTAAAAGATATAATAATAATTTTATCAAATATAATAGAAAATGCACATTTTTTGTATAGTTCTATATTTATAAAATCAATATAAATAAATAATTATTCATAAATTGTAGTAACCCTCAAAATATGAAATATACCTATATAACGATTTAAATACACTTACATTTAACTTAATTAGTGATTTAGGCGAAATACAAAATGGGTAATGATCAATCTTGCGTCAAGATGTTAATCATTTTGCATTCCAAATATGGTTATTAATCATGTTAAATTTCACTTAAATTCTCTAAAAATTATATTTAATCATATTTAAATCATTATAAATGCTTGTTTCGTTATTTTGAGGATTATTATCACCCACGAATTATATATAAATAATTTTTAATTTATACTTTTCCATAAATATAGAACCATATTTACAATGCGCACTTTTGAATAATGGTTGATAAGATTTGGGTATCATTTATATTTTTCAATATAGCCAATAAATAATGTACGGTTATAATTGATAAACATGTGTAAATATTAAAGAAAATATAATTTAAAATAATAAAATACTGTACTGGTATCCTCTCCTCTTGATTGGACTTAGTATCTCATTGAAGTTACGTATGAGTATGACTATGAGTATGAGTGGATATTGTAATTGCTCCTTCAAGTCCCTTAGCTTATTCCATAAGTCTCTTCTTCCTTCTTTTGTATTTGGAGCATAAATCAGGCACGCTATACATTTAAGTTGCTCTTGTTAGGATTCTCCAGGTGTTATTAGCAAACAAATACTACCTCCGTCCTTGATTAATTGTCCTTAAAACTAATTTCATGATACCAAGAAATATAGGGAATTGGGCAAAAAAATTTGTACATTGTCTAAAATGTCCTTAAAAATATCCTTGGAAAGGTGCAAAAAGTATATTTATAAGGGATAGAATGAGAATTATAGTTATTGGAAATGTAAAAGTTAGGTAATTGGACAAATAAAAAGGGACAGAAAAATTAGTTAATTGGACAATTAAAAAGGGACAGAGGTAGTAATAATCTGGACGAAAAAGAAATAAAGATTTAATACGAGAAATTAATGTGGAAAAACTCAATTTGGGAAAAACCGCGACCGATGTACTATCAGAGGATTACAAGTATTTATCAGAGATTGCTAGACCTTCACAATCTCTCACAACCTCCCTAGAGTTATAAATTGAGAAGTCAACGCTCATAGATAAGTCTTACACAACTCCGTTAGGGACATAGAGATTACATTCAATCTATTGTGATACAAGATGGAATATTATTCATTGCATACCAATAAAACCTAACAACAAGGCCCTATTTATGGTAAAAACTAATACAATATTTATGGTTAATAGTATTACAGTTTCCTAATATTGTGTGAATATAATCCAAAAACATATAATAATAATTTGCCAAAAAAAAATCACCCACGTGATGTCTTCCAATTTGGAAATACAATCTCAACAGTGCAATGGTGGAACTTTGTGCATTGAAACTCGTGTTGAGAGTTGAGTTTTAGTGCAACATGGAACTAAATTTCAAGGAATGAATTCTAATAACTCTTTTGCATTCCTGGAATGTATGTGTTTATCTTTTATTTTTTATTTTTCAAGCAATCATATTTTGACATGTGGTACTAATATGGTATGTCTTTTAAAAAAGAAATATTTTAAAGTGAAAAAGTATGAATGAATTTCTATTGTAGAATAAATGGAATGAAGTTCTAAAAAGTATGAATGATGGGTGATGTGCAGGGGGTGAGCCCCACTTACATTCCAAAAATTTGGATATGCATGTGCTCTAATATATGTTTTTTGATACCCACTTCAATTTTATGGCAAGAATCAATTTTACTTTAACTTGCCAAACTAACCCACCAATCCAAGATTTGGGCTCCACATGGTTCAACCCAACAACTCTTCGATTAGCTCCCCTTCAACGAATATCCATCGCTGCCTTTGGAACTTTGTCTTCACATTTGAAATATTCCTTCGCCCACATCAAGATGATTCTCCCTAACCTGTCAGCCACTGGTAGGTGTATGTAATCATCATCAACTCATCGAATTTTATTTTTTATGGGACTGCTGATATATAAAAACAAAATTAAGATAATTATCATCTAATTGGAAAGTTGGAATTATTAGTATACAATCTTCCTTTGGTTAATGTAATTTTGAACAAATTTTAATAAGCTTAAATAAGTTTGAATAAACTTTGGCTTGTTGGTGTGAAATGGTTGCTCAAGGTTCATACAATATGTCATTAAATTAAGTAATCGGTCTTTAATCATCTCCCAGCCTTTGACTGGTGTGAAATGGTTGCTTAAGGTGCATACATGTCTTACACAAGGGTTTTTGCACAAGTTTTATGTACAATGTATTTTGCTATATTTCTAACATGTTGATTTGTTTTCTACAGTTATTTCTCCAACTTTCATCCTCGTTTCGACATTCAGTAAGTTCCTATCTAATTTCTCTATTTTATTTCTTAAAAATCCTAGAAATGGTTAGACTATCAAGGTAAAATACAACAACAAAAAAAATACAAACCATTTGATTGTCCTAACACAATAATTAAAATTGTATTAAAGTTAAGCAATAATTTATACGGAGTAATTTTTAAGCAAAGCAACAAGCAGCATTAATTAACATGCTTAATACCTTAAGATGTTGTTTCTCTTGTTTATTTTGTTGATTCTCTTTTTGTCGCGTGGTTTTTTTTTTTTTTTTTACATTTCTTTGTCACATCTATGACGCGAACTCTTAACCTTTTGTGACGCTCAATAATCGAAAAAAGCTCAAATAATACAATGACGTAGCTTTTTCAATCTTGAATATAGTTTCCATATTTATCATTGCTTCCTACTTATTTAATGATCCATGAAAGATTAGGAACTCAACAATAACATGAAATTAACCCAAGATGCATCAAAATATAACCAACAACTATGGCAACCAAGTAGAACTCACAACACAACCAAAACCCTAACAATGGAGTAGATCTAGAATCAAGCACACAAAATCAACAAGTGTTGGACAAGATATGAATAATCTCTAAAGAAACTCAACAAGATTGAACTTAAAGTTCCAGAGATGTGTAAAGGCTAGGCCACCAACACCCAATTAATGAGACTCCATTGCAACCCTCGCTAAGCTTGAGGAAGGTAATCCACACCACAAACTCTAAAGGGGGCACTCCAACTCACCACCAAGAACATACAAGGATAAACAGAGAGATTTGAGGGAAAGGGTTTGTAAATACCTAAGGTTTTTCATTCAATAGCCAAAGATTATTGCTCTATTGAGGAGTATAACATATATAAGGGCGGAGAGAGGAACATAACGTTCGAAAAGTCAAAAGGGGTCGAAAATAGCATTAGGCACGACCTGCACCCGCCCAGGCGTGGCCAGCCCCCAAGGCAGAGAAAAGATACGGCGTAAAAGGGAGGAGGCGCGCTTGGCGCCTCACAAGGTGCACCCAGCGCCTGAGTAGATGCGGGTAGCGCTCATGTAACTTCGACCAGCGCCTCTCCACAAAACACCACACACACCCCTTTTTGGTCGACTAGACCCTCATAGTCTTCTTCCATTCCCAATACTTGAGACTTTTAGCTGAAAACAGGCCCGTGCTCGAGCCGAGGATTATTATTTCTGAGCTCGACCCAATCCGAAGTCTTCAAGTGTCTTCGGGGATGGCCCAAGACACCACGGAGGTCCTAAATGGATCCTCATTGAATTCCTAAATGAACTTGAGGATGGTGTAAAGGTCACTTGTCCATGTCTTCATCCAGTACTCTTCCAAAGGACCCGAGAAATCCATGTTGAAGTTGAGGGAGCTTAGGAGGTGACCAGATTATCCTCTCCTTCTTGAGAAGGACTTACCCTCAAGTCTGCATTATCCTCTTCCCCTAAGTAGGGTTGAGATCTCCCACATTGAAGGTAGAGGAGATGTCGCCCATATCATCCGACAACTCAAGTTTGTAGGTGTTCTAATTAATCTTGGCTAAGACCTTGAAAGGTTCCTCACTCCTCGACATTATCTTGTTCTACCGTTTGTAAGGGAATATTTTTTTCGGAGGTGGAGCGACATAAGATCCCCTGGATTGAAAGAGTAGCCTTGCGATGCTTATTGAAACGAGCCTTGTAGAGCTCATTTATCTTCTGAATGTGTGCCTTCATTATCCAGTGGAGTTTCTTCATCTCCCTTACTTTAACTTCCGCTTCAACATTCACGCCCCGTGAGGTCTGTCGCGATCATGACGCCAGACATCGCGACTGTGATAAGGGGATAGGCGCCCTGAGTCTCCGATGGATCCTGGTTGCGACTCTAGGCTTCGCGGTCGTGACTCGATTTAAAGGAAATTTGGTCGTGGTCGTGACGCGACAGTCATGGGGGCGACGATCTTGCTTTGAAAAGGTGTCACAGTCGTGACAAATGTGTCATAATCGCGACGATCGGCTGGCTCAAAATGGAGGGGATGAGAGAAAGGGGTCGCGGTCATGACCAGGGTGGACACGCACGCGATGCCCTTTCCTCCAGCCAGCCATTCCTTTCAGAGGGTCATGGTCATGATCATGGTGGTCACGCCCGTGACATGACTGTTGACCTTCACCCCTTACTAACTTCTTCTTTAACACCACCATCTTGGGCCCCCTCCTCCGTTATACGTGCTGAGATGAAAAGGACACCCACCCAGAGGGCGTCCAGGCCCATCCATTGGATGGTCGTGACCCTCTCTCCCGGCCCGGGGTTCACCTCAAAATGGACTCCGCACCCAAGCTCCCCTAGTTGAGGGAAGAGGGACACCTTAGGGAAATCATTCACTATAGATTCGTCAAATAGGACCCATTCTAGATACGGTTCATACTCCCCTCCTTGAGGAAGAGTTGCCTCAACTCTTGGGGGTTAAAGTAAAGGTCCTCTCCACAACGCAATCTTCTAACACGTGTCTCTAGCACCTTGGCCATGATTTCATCAAACTCGGCATCATATTCGTCAAAAGGGGATTCACCATTAGGAGGGTGTTCCACAAATGGCTCCTTCGCTTCATCACCATTCCCACATGGGACCCGACAATCTTCAAACCCTAACACGTGGCCATCCTCATTGTAGTAGAAATTGCTTGGAGGTTTGTAGGGTAAGGGAAAGGACAAAGGGAGGGAATAAGGAAATTTTATGGTGCTTGGTGACATTCATCCTCACATGGTTCTCTACAAAGCAAAGACAAAGCCATAGGTAGCTTGTCCTCACTATGAGCACACTCAACCCATGTTTCCCTCACATGAAGGTTCCTCTTCTCACATCTCAATAGGGAATCAATTTTAGTTTCTTACCATCATGCACAAAGGAATAGGAATTCTCAAGGCCATTATGAGTAGCTTTCTTGTCAAATTACCACAGGCGCCCCAAAAGAACGTAGCAACGCTCATGGGAATAACATCACATTAGATGAAATCATAGTACTTAGATGCAAACAACTCTCGAGCATTTCATCGAACACGTGATGGGCATGAAAAAACCTCTAACTACAAGCATGAACTTGGTATATTAAACCTAAGCAAATCAATCAATTATCAAATACATCAATCACAATCCAATTAAACAACTCAAAATTAACAACTAATTAACATTTAAAGTAATTGAAAAGGAACAAGAGTAATCTAACAAGAAAGTAAATAAACATAAATGTAAAGAGACAAAAAAAGAGAACTTAGTCTTGAATTGAGATGTGAAATTCGAAAATGATGTTGATAAATCCTTGCAAAGCATAATCTAAAACTATAAACTACCCTAAAGTCTCTAGAGAGGCTAGAGAGAAAACTCTCTCCAAACCCTAGAAGAGAAAACTATAATCAACGTTATGTTGAAACAAAATTGTTGTTTATTTCTAAATTAAAACACTAAAAAATTGTAAACTGCTGTTTGGCACAGGCGGTGCCGAATTTTGGCACTAGCTGTGCTAACTTTCTGGATTTCTGGGCTTTACCACAACTTCTGCTCACTTGGCTTGAATTTCTTTCTTCATTTCCAACCTCATCTTGCTTATCGCACTCTTTCTTAACATCTGAAGGCATGTATTCTTCATCATAAAGGGTGAGATTACCTAAAAACACATAAATTCACACACTTTAGTCACTAGTAAACAAAGTAAGCAAAATTGAATATGAAATCTAGGTAAATAGGCCTTACAAGAACCAAATAAAGAAGGCTAAAAGCACTTAAAAATCCGGTTTATCAATTCCTCTTCTCACATCCCAACCCGATTATGATTTAATGTGGGGGTTAGGGAATTAATTTTAGTTTCTTACCATCATACACAATGGAATGAGAATTCTCAAGACCATCATGAGTAGCTTTCTTGTAAAATTGCCACCGGTACCCCTAAAGAACGTAGCAAGCGCTCATAGGAATATATCACACTAGATAGATCATAGTACTTACACCCAATAGAATGATCAATGAAAACTTGTTTTGATACCTTTAGGACATCTTGATCACCAACCCATTTGAGTGTATAGGGATGAGGATGAGGGAAAGTTGGGAGGTTGAGCTTTCTACTAAACTTATTGAAGCAGCATTAGTGCAACTTCCTCCATCGATAATGAGTTCTCCAACCTTGCCTCCAACAGTGCATCGAGTGTGGAAAAGCAAATTCCTTTGAGTGTTGTCAAAAGAAGATTTATTAGGATGTGGAAGTCTTCTCAAGACTAGCAATTCACCGGTATCCGACTTATGCTCGACCACATCTTAACTAGAGTTTTCCTTATTGTGGTTGGCTTCTTCTTCTTGGACCGAAACAAGCTCCTCTTTGATCTCTTGCATCTCCTATATGGTCAAAGTCCTTCGGGTAGGACATTCGGCTTGGTAATGACCATATCCAAGGCACTTGAACCACTTCTTGCCTTCCATCTTCGTTGGAAACTCCTTAGAGGAGGAAAAAGCGAAACCTTTCCCCTTGTCGACCCTAGGCAATGGTGCGGACTTAGGAGCTTCGATAGGTGGTAGCGCCACATGGCCATAGGACTTAGGGATAGCCCTTTCGTTTCTCTTCTCAACCACGATAGCCATGTTACACAAATCATTCAGAGTGTGATATGGTTGGGTCTTAACCCTTTAGGCAATAGAAAGAGATAGTCCATTCAAAAATCTCATGGCGGTTTGCTCTTGAGGCTCTTGAAGCTCACTCTTGATCAAAAGTTGTTCAAATTCTTGAATGTACTGGCTCACACTCCTTTTGCCTTGCTCAAGGGCAAAGAGCTTCCTCAAAACTTCCAGCTTATATATGCGAGCTAGGACTCATTGATTCATCAACTTTTTTGAGTTTCTCCCATGATACAATTTTCCTCCGAGCATCTCGTGCTTGTTGTGCCTTAACACTTTCAAACCATAAGGATACGACCTTGGTCAACCTCAAACTTGCGACCGTAAAAGCCTTCTCATCACTATAACCCTTTGCTTTAAAGATGCGTTCCACCAATTGTACCCACTCCAAATATTCATCCAGGTTAAGGGAGTTATGAACTTTAGAAGCTTAACCTTGACATCGTTTAGGCCATCCCTTGGTTGTTGCTCACCCCTTCCCTTTGACGAAACATATGAACGGAGTCTCTATCATCGTCACTTGACTCAAAGTTTGGAGGATGACGGATAGGACCAGGGGAGGGTCTCTCTCTTCTCATATGTTGAGGTTGAACCTGGAGGTGTGCATCAATTTGAGTAATCCGTGTAGTAATTGCATCAAGGACATTTTTGATTTTTGAGAACCGGCTCTCGTAGCCCCCGACTTTTAGGATCAATGACGTTATCATACCAAGAAGAAAGGTGAGGGACGGATTGCGCTTGGGAATATCTTTGTGGAGTTAGGTTCTTTTGTTGATGTATTTGGCTTAGGGTTCTTTGTAGCTTTTCCACAAGAGAGACAATAGGGAATTCCAATTAGAGGAGCAAAAAACCACACCAATTCCAATCACTACGGATCAACTAAGCACTATCATTATAATACGATCACGACCCAACAACTCTGATTCTACACTTGATCAACCAAAATGCAATCAATCAAATAACTCACATCGCGAATGGGGGTCACCAATATGATCACAACAATAGTCAACAACCAAATGTCACTTCAAAGATGGCAACACAACTAATGATGACCAAACTCCACTAGTAAGAATCAAGACTCCCAAGAACAATCATCCCCAACAAAATCAACACCCAACAATTTCGTAGATTTCACCATGTTCGTGAACACCAACAAACACCAAAATCAATCAAGAATGACAAAGCTCAAGCAAGAAATAACATGGACGCTCTGATACCAAATGGAGTGTGGAGCAATGGGAGAATAAGATAATCCTTGATTGAGTATGAAGATGAGAGGAAGTTGATAAACTTGATGATAATAGTTAATCTTGATTGAAGATAATAATCATAGCCCAAAAAAAAGATAACAACCAAGCTTAGAACACCAAAGAAACCTGAATATGATCTTAGATAAAGGTTAGACCACCACTAAGACCTAGCGATCCACCATGAATTTGATAAAGGAATCCCACGACAAATTCAATAAAGGAGAGACTTGCAACACCACCATAACATAACAATTATGGATAAAGAGAACAAGATTTAGGAGAAAATGAGAACTATCAGCTTCTTCATTCTATTCATAAGAAAAGTCATCAAAAACTCCCTTACAAAAGTTTTAAAAAGAGGTATTTATGGGGAGACGGGTTAGTAACAAAACTAAGCTCTAACTAGGCGCATCGCGCGCGCGACAGGACGTCGCAGGAGTGAAAACACAACTTGCACAAAGGGTCAACTCCCCATGGGGTCCGTCGCGCCTGTGAACGGGCGATAGGCGCTCCAAATCTTCGCTGAGTCACGGTCGCGACCTTAGGCTTCATGGTCGTGACTCGTGGGGCACGATCGCGACGACGGTTTTGCTTCCAAAAAGTGTCACATTTGTGATAGATGTGTCACGATCATGACGACCGGTTGGCTCAAAATGGAGGGGAGGAGAGAAAGGGGTCACGATCATGACCAAGGAGGTCACAGCTATGAACCTCTATCCCCCAGCCAACCATTTCCTTCAAAGGAGGGTCACGGTCATGATTATGGTGGTCACGACCGTGGCGTGTGCTTGCCTTCACCCTTTACCAACTTCATCTCTAACACAACCATCCTAGGGCCTCCTCTGCATTATTTGTGCCCGTATGAAAGGACACCCACCTAGAGGCGTCGACCCATCCATTAGAAATGGTCACGACCTTTTCTCCCGACCTCTGGTCCACCTCAAAATGGACTCCGCACCCAATCTTCCATAGTTTAGGGAAGAGGGACATCTTAGGGAAATCATTCACCATAGGTTCGTCGAATAGGACCCGTTCCCTATATAGTTCATTAAGTTTGACTCTCGTACATTAGATTTGATGATGCTCCTCAAAAGGTTCCCACCATCCTATTAACTTGAAGAAATCAGGGTTCCATTCTCACTCTTGTGATCTTAGCCAAGCAAGCCGCCTCGACTACATCGAACCTTGAGCTACAATTCTCGGTAACTTCCGGAGTTGCAAGGTTAGTCTCGTCCATCCAATGGAAGGGCCCCGAGACCTTCTGGAAAGGCTCGTTTGATCCACCGACCCCGGAGCCCTCGGGACCGGACCGGACCAGGCCGCCCTGAGATTAGAAGCTAGGAGGTATCGGGGTTCGGGTGTAGCCGTGGGATCAGTAAGGTTCAAGGAAGCAGCAATGCTTAAATTCAGCGGCACCGTCGCGCCCGCGACACGTCTAGTACCGCCCGCGACCTCATACTGGTAGGCGAAGAAATGTTCGGCAGCAGGCTGTCGTGCCCGCGACTCGTCAAGTAACGCCTGCGACCTCACGCTGGCCAGGTCGTCGCGACCGCGACCCGTTCCGTCACGCCCACGACACACCACGGCAAACAAAGGAGAGTTTGGGGCAGAAGGTCGTCGCGCCCGTGACAACGCTGCTGATTCACGTGACCTCTTTGTTAAAACGCTGAGTTTTGGCCTAATTTTGTTACTTAGTATAAATACCTTGTTTGAAAATTTTCCAAGGCAGATTATGCTGATTATGAAATGAAATGAATGAGTGCTCCCCAAGCCTCTTCCCCTAAATCTTGTTTACTTTATCCAAGCATTGTTTGGTGGTGTTCAAGTCTTCCCTTTATTGATTATTTGGTGGTTTCCTTTATGATAATCATGGTGGGTTGTTAGCTTTTGGTGGTGGATTTCATCCTTTATCCAAGGGCCCTATTCAATCTTATGGTGTTCAAGGCTAATGTTCATGGATGATTTGTGAAGTTATTACTCAAGCTTATTATCTCCCTTCACGCATACGCTCCATTTGGTATCAGAGCTCTAGGTTTGCATTAGCTTGAGTTTTGTGTTCATTCCTCTTTTGTTCTTGCTAGTATTGTTCTCTAGTGTTGGTTTTTGTGAATCATATGCAAATATTGGTGTTCCCCATTCCCTTTGCTATCCAAGAGTGTTGGAATATATTGTATTGTGTTTGTATTTGTTGGATTTGAAGTCATTTGGAGCTTTGAGGAGAAGTTGGAAAATAGAGCATGGAAGGTATTTGATGAAATGTCCAAGTGAGAAAAACACAAAGAACCCTTTCCAAACACTAGCCAACTACTAGAAAAACCCCTAAACTCCACAAAAACATCCCAAACACATACCATCCTTTACC
Organism: Portulaca oleracea; assembly: GCA_029582165.1. Taxonomy (NCBI): domain Eukaryota; kingdom Viridiplantae; phylum Streptophyta; class Magnoliopsida; order Caryophyllales; family Portulacaceae; genus Portulaca; species Portulaca oleracea. Next base: position 39,647,103 of record CM055872.1, on the reverse strand, counting down.
CTTCCCTCGATATGGACGAAGAAGTTCATTCCGATCAAGAGGAACCAAGCCACCGGGGTAGTCCTCAAATTCGAGCTCTTGAGAACCGACTCACCACCACTTTTGACAATAGGTTCTTCACCATCGAGCGGACTCTTCAGGACCTTGCGGCCCAAATGAACAACATGGCCTTGAACCTCTGAGGTCCGCTGAAATGGGCGTCGAGGCTCGCGCAAAGCCCTATCCGTCATCCTCCCAATTTTGTGTTGAGTGTCGATGCTAGTGGCTCCTCGGCGGCGTCGAGATGTCAAGATCGACATCCCCGAGTTCAATGGTTCCAATGATCCGGACGAGTACCTTGAATGGATCCAATTAATGGATAGGATCTTTGAAACCAAGGAATACGATGACGAGAAATCTTTCAAGATCGCTAGTTTGAAGCTCACCAAAGCTGCTTCACTTTGGTTTGAGAATGTGAAATCGCAACGAGCTCGGGATGGTCAGGTGAGAATTACTACTTGGACACGGCTCAAACAATTGATGAACCTTCGTTTCTTGCCCAATACTTACAAGCAGGATGTTTTGAGGAAGCTTTATGCTCTCACCCAAAGCAAGAGGACTGTGAGCGATAATATTCTGGAGTTCGAGCAGCTCCTTATCAAAAGCGACATCCAAGAACCGGAAGAGCAAACAATGATGCGTTTCTTGAATTGGTTGGATCCCGCAGTTGCCAAGAAAATTGAAGTTCAACCCTACTATTCTATGGATGACTTATGCAGTTTGGCTCTCCGAGTTGAGTGACGAAGGAAGGAAAAGGCTATTTCCAAGCCGGCACCACGCGCCTACCTTCCACCGACTAGTCGACCCTCTCCATATTCGGGCACCCCGAAATCCGTTGAAACTCCTCATTTCACTTCGGCACCTAGAACGGACAAGGGAAAGGGAATAGTTTTGTCCTCTCCGACTAAACCTCCATGTCGGATGGAAGGAAAAAAGTGTTTTAAACGTCAAGGGTATAGTCATTTTTAGGCGATTGTCTAAACCATCGGGCTTTGACCCTTCAAGAAATGCAAGAGATCGATGATGAGCTTGAATGGCTCGTGATGATTAGAAGTCTTGATTAAGGAAGAGGTTACTAGTGAAGAGGAAAACGCCGCTCCCGTACCACTCGTATATGGAGGCGCACTTGTTTTGAGGAGGGTTTTGCATGCTCATGAAACCCCTCTTGACAAGGCCCAACGGGAGACAATTTTTCAATCACGGTGTTTTCGGGACAAGGTTTGCAATCTTATTATCGATGGAGGAGTTGTACCAGCTGCGTCTACTTATATGGTTTAGAAGCTTGCGTCTACTTATATGGTGGGCAATAGGACTTAGGAAATGTCTCGTGAAGCGGAGTGCTTTCAAAGACTTCAAGCAGATACGGCTTAAATTCGAACACTGCATCGAGTAGTAATGGTGGTAATGTGATAGGACTGCCTCCCGTACCTGAAGATGAAACAGAATACAAAGCTAAGGTACGGGGTGAATCATTTTGTCTTTCAGCCATAAGGATCGAGACCTCCTATGAAGCTCAATAGGCTCTAGGACGAACCTGCATTCATCAAAGAGAATAGAAGAAGCATCAAATTCCTTTAGACGTCAAACAATCTGATTTCTAGTGTGAAAGTGATCTTAACAACCTTTAACCAAAGAACCTAAAACTAGGGGCGCTAGTTCCTCGGCAACGGCGCCATTTTGTGTACAGTCGGTTGGTATACCCTGTGATTTGTCGTTCTTTCTCAGGGAGCGAGGGGCATTGGTTAAAGAACCTAGGTCAAGGGCACAAGCTAAGATCACTAAGGAACAGAGTTTTATCGATTTGCAAGAGTAATATAGTAACAAACAATCTATGGTTGATCAGGTAGAACAATGGGCTTGAGGATTTTCAGGATGCAAACAGGATTAAGGAAATGGGTTTTACAACAAGAGAGCAAAAAGCAAAGAAAACCAAATAGGAATTCCGCTAGAAAAGATCCACCAGTCTCCCTCTTTCGAGGGTAGTCTAGATTGACTACCTCAAAGTCCACTACGGACCCGGAGGGTTAATATAACGAAATTCCCTAGCTAACCTCTTTCCCACTTTCATGGGCGAGTGTTAGTTATCCCCTCTCCAACCTTCCAATGACAAGTGTTCGATGCATTTGAGAACTTTCGATCCCAATTACATCGCACTTAAAGGAAGGATTGGAGTGGGAAGGTGATTTTCCATCTAATTACTTACTAAAAGAGCTAATATATTACTAATCACCTATCTACGCCCCTAATTACCCCCTAACCCATGGGGTTTCTAGAAACAAATCATAACTAAAACTAAGCAAACAACATCAATCCCAAACTTAAACATGATTTCTAAGAACAAGGAAACAATAATAAAGCAAAGCAATCACAAAGGCAATCCAATCATAATCACCAAGCACCAAAGCAATTAATAAGTAATTAAAGCAATTAGAAAAAGAAATTAGAGTAAAAGAAAAGAAGTCAGCGGTCATGGCGCGCGGTGCGTAATGTACGTCGAGTCGATCCAGCGGGGACTCAATTAGCAGCTCAATAAGCTAGCCTCTATCGGGATTGCTAAGCTAATCAGGTTTTAGGTTTTGGAAAAGGTTTAACAACTAATCAAACTAATAAAGCAGAGAAAAATCAATCACAGAGTCTATCAAGAGAGAAAGACTTCTAGGGAGATGCTAACCTAACAACGAGTTCAATTACTAAAACCTAGCCTGCACAATCATACAATCAAGAATGAATAAAGAATCGACAACCTCTGAATTCTATCGCCCTTTCGATGCTAAATAGAATTACTCTAAACAACCTAATCAACAAATATTCACGGTTAAGCGATTGAAGGTCTCAAAAGTCGGGTTATCTAATGATTCCCTAGTTCTACCCCTTTCTCTACTTTCATGAGCCTAGGTAGACAGGTTGGTAGTCATATCACCCTAATTCACCTTTCAGTACTTCTTAGGTTAATCTCAAACTTACAAATATTCAAGGCCTTAAGAATACTCATAAACATGGAAAACACAACCTTCTATTGATTCTAATCAAGAATTAATGCACAAACTAATAACGTTGAATCAAACTACATTGTTTCGGGTTGCAAAACCTTAGATTTCAAAGAAAATTACTCACTCATGTTCAAGAAAAGTACGACACAAGTTCCAAACATCATGATTAATTCTCAAAATAAAAGAAAAAAAATCGAAAAGAGATACAAACTACAAGGAATATGACCGTCGAGTCTTTCGATCCAGGGGCGGTCTTCCTCGCGAGTGATGATAATTTCTTCCCGAATCTCGATCTTCGCTTTTCTTCGAATTGATCTCAATCTTGAATCTTGATGGAGGTTTGATGAGTGGAGGGATTATTAGGGTTTTTTTCTCTCTCTTAAAAAGGATGGATGAATGATTGATAGAATAATCAATGATAGGTTAACGAATAATAGGGAATGGAGTCCTCCCATATAGCCGTCACATGCCCCTTCTTTTACTTGCAACCCATGGCGAAGACACGCGTGCCGAGTGCCATGGACCGTGGCCATTGCCACGGCCTCCCCGTGATACACGCTGCCTTTGTACTAGGCGAATGATTGGCTGAAGAAATGAAATCAATTTCCAGCCTTCCCTCTTTTGATTGGGTCGATTGAGTGGTGGCTTGGACTCCCACTTCTCTCTCTTTTTACTGGGCGCATGAATGGGCTGAAACAAATGGAATTCAAGTGCCCTCACTTTCTCCTTCTTCCATTAGGCCGAATTGAAGGGTGAAGGAATGAAACAAATTTCCTCCATTTCTCTCTTTGCAATTGGGCCGAGTGAAGCATGGTTGAAGGAATTAAATGAATTGATGCACCTTCACTCCCCTTGCTTGTGATTGGAAGGATGGCCCACGAAGGGAATGAATGGGCTGAACGATGATCTCCCCCTCCACTTCTTTCTTTCGGTGTTGGGCCAAGTGAAATGGCTAATTCATTTTGTGGCTCCTAGATTCGGTCCAATGAGAAGGGGGAGAAGTGAAGGAATTAAGTGTCTCCCTTCCTCTCTTTGTGTAATTGGGCCGAATGATATGTTGGACCGTGGCATGTACCACGAGCTGACCGTGGTACCCGTTGTCTGGCCATTCCTTGCTCCTTTCCGTCCTAAATTTGTACCGTAGTGCAGGTATATCATGTAGATACAGTGGTGTCTTCACTCTTGCTTGAAGTTGGGAGAAAATTGGTCCAAAACCTACAAATTTACATCAAAAACAAACACCAAGTGTAGTAGAGAAATTGGAATAAAAATCAAGGTTCACACATAAATTTATCCCTAATTCACTATTGAAACCCCTAAAAGCATAGTCATAAAACGCAGTTATCAAAGTCACCTATCAAATGATGAAGTAAACAAAGGAAGAACAAAGGAAATGAGGATCCAAGACAATCTCTCAATTCTTGAACCTTTAAATCTTGATTATAATTCACCAACAATCCAAATACAAGATGAAACCTCACTAATCCAAACCCTAATTACTCATTAAAACTCTAGCTTAACTCAAGGAAAAGGTAGAACACATCCTCTAGCCCTCCTCCCCCTCAAAATCATTACTTAAGAAGGTATATATACTAGGCATGGTAGTTGCAACAAAACACCCGTTTTAACCAACACAATGTGCAGGAAACAGCGCCGTTGGAGGCACGATATCTAGCGTTGCGGGTGCGACGCTGAGATGACAAGCTAGGCGATTCAGAATTTGCGCTAGGTCGCGGTAAGCGCAGCGTGATTTGCGCATTTGGTTCTAACGGGTGTCACATCTTGCTGGTCCTTCTCCTTCTTCCTTCTTCAAGGGTGTAGCGCCCGCTATAAAGGTTGTAGCGGGTTCTACGACCCTGTTTTTCTCCGAACATGCGAGAAGGTCTTCCTAGCCCTTTTCCGCTTCACTCGTTGGCTTGGCTCGGCTCGGGGAATCGCTCGGGATCCCCTAAAAAGCCTCGAAATAGCTCTCATGCCTTGTTTTGCTCCTTAAATGAGAAAAGCCTACAAAAGAACTAAAATGCGAGTAAACAAGATGAAAAATACTCAAAATCGAGCCAAAAGCCCTAGCTCGAGTGCGTTATTTAGGCCTAAAAATGGGCCTAAACAAGGGTCAAGGAGGGAATTATACCCTCTTAAATGACTTAGGGACTCAAGGCATATGTGGTCGTGTGAAGGAGTGGAAATCAATGAATGCAAGGAGATCACATGATTGGCACAGGGGGATACATCATCTTCACCCTTAAGCGGCATAGGAGGGTCCTCAAACTCCTGCACAATCTCATCACATGAAATTCCCAACTCAAAATTATCATTGAACTCACGATACCATCAAATGTTTACGGTGAAAATCCGAGGATTATACCACTACAACACTCCCAACATCACATGAAGTTGCATCATCATCAACAATCTCAAACTCATAAGATGAGGAATCTACACATGAAGAAAGGGGCGGGATTACTAACAATAAAGATGCATCGTTTTGAAAATCAAAAAGGAAAGTGCAACACTCAAGGTCATAACCCATCGAAAATGAATCATAATCACACACATATGCATCATGCAAAGCAATTTTTATATCATGAGAAGCTGACACACAAGTCATAGAAGGAGAAAAAGAGACATTACCATCATTTTCCCAATCACACAAATGAGGATTAATGTGAATTTCAGGGGACAAAAGGAAGATGACCCAATTCCATTCAAATGACAATCCTCGGGCGAGGGAAGTCCTAACTTATGGTCACACTCACACAAATCATGTTTATCACTCATTAATTGACGTAATATAAAAACTACCTTATGAATCCTGTTTTCCACCTTTTCCATGTTCGACATGAACTCTTCATCTTGTTGCACATAGTTCAGGTCATTTTCAATAAAGGTCGTGGAAGCGACATAAGTGGACGAGTCAAAGGTCAGAGTGGATGAGTCAAATTGAGCACATGAGGAGGGAACATTCATGGAGAAAAGGGAAGGAAGGGGAGGATTCACATATGGATCTTCATCATATAATTCCCTAGGTTATTCTACACATGGAGATTGTGTATGCAAATCAAAACAGGGGGATGAGGGACAAACTTTCACATATTGTATCTCATAGTGAGATTGAGCATGAGTCCAAGGGTCCCAAAACAAGAACCCGATGAATAAAAAGTCCCCCCAAACTGATAATTATCCTTATACAACCAATCAAGTAGTTCCCAAGCTCCATACTCATCTTCAACACTGAAATCAAAGAAATTCAAAAGAGTACGGGTCTCGAAATTGAAACCTTCATTAACGACACACATCACTTCCCAATCAGAAAAGTTATAACCATAAGGAGCCCAATAAGCCAGATAATCATTTAATCTATTCCGATAAGCACAAAATAACTCTTGCTCATCCTTAGCGAAGTGGAAACATGCCATTTTTCTCTCTTTTTAGGTTTTTCCAATTTTTTAATTTATTTTTATTTTTAAAACCTAGACGGTAATGCTCAAGAAAAACCCTAAGGTCAGAAGGCGCAACTCCTCGGCAATGGTGCTATTTTGTTCGTGTGTAGCATAATGCGTGTGTAATTATCGCATCCACAGAGAGTTGCAGCTTATGAGCCTAAGAGCTAATCGAGCTTTCAAAGGGTCAATTAACTAATCATATAAACTAAAAAGAAAACACCTAATTAACCAAGTCCAACCATGCAAATTAGAGTGATCAATTGCCCATGAAATACCACCAAAGTACCTCTTTTAAAGGGTCAAAGCTAGTTTAATTATCCTAACCACTTATTTCTATGGGTTAATCAAACTAAACTATAAGAAAGGTAACCCTAGACCTAGCTAGAATTCATTGGTTTTCAAGTTAAAATTCATCCATTTTCTCTACTCATACTAACAAATCGAACCCACACCTCAACACAAGTCAATTTCCTAGAAAAATAGATGAAAACTCTCTCGAGCATTTCATCGAACATGTGGTGGGCATGAGAGAGAAACTCAAATTACAAGCATAAACTAGGTTTAATTTGGCACAAACAAAATCAACTAAGAACAAATTAACATAAGATGAAATTAAACAAAGATAAAATCACAGATTGACAAGATATGAAGAAAAAGAGAGGGGTGGAAAAACTTAGTTTTGAAATTGTAGATGTAGATGAACAATCTTCTTCTTCAATACAAATTCCTAAATCTATGAAAATTTAATATAACATATCCTAAAACAATCAACCCTAATGGGCTTTATTGAGAGAATGAAGGGGAAAAAAAAAAGGAGAGAAAATGAGAGAGTTGGATGATAAGAATGTGAAAAATGAGAGGGAGATTTAAATAAACTCGGTAGTAAGTTACTGCAGATCAGCACAAGGCCTGCTAAACTAGTGCGGGGTCGTGCTAGTCTGGCAGTTTTTCTGCTGACTTCAAACTTGCATGTCTGCTTCGTTCGGACTCTAAATTGACCTTATAATATATCGTTGGAAATTTCTCGTTGTCTACTTTTAAGTTCCCTAAGTTTCAAAAGTATCAGAGATCTATAGAAGGATTTATTAATGAAAGAGTGAGCATATGTCTTCTCTTCTGCCCTAGTTGTCCAACTTTCTTCTTTTTCAACTTATTTCCTACAAGATAAATAAAAATATGAAAAACACTAGAATAAAATTGTTATAAACATAAAAACTTAGGTGAATGAAGGTATACAAACTGTAATCTTTTGGTGCTAACAAGGTGTCTCATTGGCCTCTATTACAAGATCTCCTCAAAGGTTAAGCTTTACAACTACTTCGCACTCGTTGATTTATACAAGCTTGCTACCCTCATTGAGAACAAACAAAAGGAGAACAAGGGTATTTCCAAACCCTTGGTGAAGGATGAAAGTTCCTCTATTGAAGAAGTTCCTTCTCCTTTGGAAGTTCGGCCTCGAAGAAGCTTCAAGCAAACCATTAAAGATCATCCTGCTCTTGTGTTATAAGTACCTCAGATATGGTCACTACCGATCCGAATGCCCTACCAAATGGGTAATGACTCTCTGGGAGATTAAGGAAATCGTAGAATATGTCTATCAAGGAGACTCCACCACTTAAAATTGAGAATTGAGAATGCTCTTGAGGCCAACCTGAGAGAGGGTGAACCCTTGCTCCTTGGGAGATCCTCCTATATCGAAGTGCCTCTAATATGGTCACTACCACTCCGAATGCCCTACCAAAAGGGTAATTACTCTATGTGAGATTGAGGAAATCAAAGACTAAGTCCATTAAGATGTAACTGAAAAGGAGGAGACTCTCCGCTTGAAATTAAGAATGTTGTTGTTGAGGCCAACCCGAAAGAGGGGGATTTCTTGCTCCTTGGGATATCCCCCTACACCCTTGAGGACATCCATTCCCCATTTTTCCTAACCTACATTGATGAACCTGGGATGGGAAGTGAGTTTAGGAACCTTCAACCGAGCGAAACATGGGAAGACAGCGCTCCTAGTGAGGATGTGAAAACTCTTGTGTTGTCCTTACTTTGTAGCAAGCTAAGTAAGGTTGCATGTTCCCAAACTCCATAAAAGTTTACTTCTACCCTCTCGTGTCCCTTACCATTAAGCCCCAAGCCACCTCTCGATCTATACTACAATGATGATGGTTACATTTTGGGTTCAGTGCTTGCGGAAACCCTCAAGAGGATTCACATGAGGGTGAATATGTTGAACATTATAGGGAGCATGATTTGGATGGAAAGCTATCTTTAGATGAGTACTTTGAAGAATTCAATGAAATCGTTAGCAATGGGAGTAACCGAATGAACTACGATGTTGCCCCTCCCTTCGCTCCTTCAAAAGTTGTCCATATTTCAAGACGTGCTCCACTTGCAAGAAGCGAGGATTATTGACCAGTCTTAGTTGGAGTGTATAATGGTTCTTCTCTTACGAGGTCTAATGCAACAAACTGCCAAGAGTTAAGGGGGAACTCTTCATCAACAAGATGGGTCTGATGTATGCCTGACCTAGGACCTTGACTTTTCAAACTTTTAAGTTTTGGGCCGCTGGCAAGGGGATTTGGGGGTCCCTAGCAATATGAGTATTTTTAGCATAAATAAGAGGCGAGGAGCATGTCATTCACCTTAGAGGAGAACAAGGGTGAATGTGAACTTATCTTATCCCGAAAGATCAACCCAAGGCCACCCCAAACCTTCATATCATCTTTGTCATTGTGATTAAACATCCTTGCACTAGAAGAACCAGAATATCAAGCCAAGAACATGGGAGAAGAAAGATCAAAAGGGGTGGAAGGACAAACAGCACATGTGCGCCGAAAAGTCGAGTGTGTCGGCCTCAAGGCACTAAGGGAGCTAAGTCGTTCTTAGCACGACATGCCGAAGAGGGGTACGATTATGCCACCCCCTTCCAAGAGGTGCGTACCATCGTGCCATGCCTCCGGCATGGTTGTGGCATGCTCGAGTCTTAGAAAATTCATGGGTTGGATGAAGGCGCTCGGTCATGCGGCCCGTGTTTCGCGGTCATGCCATAAGTGCAACAAAAAAAAAACGTAATTTCCTCTGTCATCTCTCTTATTTTAGGTCTCCTCTATACTCATGTAATTTACCCAGTTGCCCTCTATTTATCTACACATACCCCTCCTCGAAGTAGTAATTATATCTAAGCTTATGTCCTTGTTGGTCATTATGTAGTTGCTTGGAGAACAATCCTTCCCCTTCTCTATTTAAAATCTCAATCTTTAGGGTTGTAGCAGATTATGACTTGATGAAATAAAAACTCTTGGGTATTTGAAAACCCTTCCTCAAATCCTCCACTAATATTTATCTATGAGATTCATGGTGATGATGGAATAGTGATTTCTTTATGGTTGAATGGTGGAATCCTCCTTTACTTCAACTTGGTGAAATCTTCAATCCTTGGTGATCAAGCTTCTTGTTGGTGTTTTAATCTTTACGCAAGCTTCTTGGTTTCCTCAAGTCATCCTTGGTGGTAATCCTTTATATACGATCATATCTTGTTTCTCTCTCCTTCTCTCTCTTATTACTCAAATAAAAAAAATTCGTATGTTGGGTGATAGGGTACTGTTCCATTGGATTTAGAGTGCTTTTTGGATGAGAGTGTGTTTGTTTTGGCCCTTGGATTATTAATAAAGATACAACTTTTGTCTTATTAGGAGAAGAATTATCAAACTCTCTTACCAAACTTAAGGAGTGTTGCAATCATAACCTAAAAGAGGGTTTTTAAGGAGGAATGAATCTCACATGAACGAGGCATATGACAGCCCTATTTATATTGCTAGGCAAGCACTATTGAGATGGGATAGATAAGATTGATGACATCCCTATGGATAGCAAGATATCTTATTAGCATCCATAAGGTAGTTGGGACATTTGGGAATTTGGGATGTCCTAATCAACCTTATTTGGATTAAAACATGTGTTAAATGATTTGTAAAAACGTGAAAGACATGAGAAACAAGCAAAAACTGCACCAACTCACTAACATAGACAATACAAGGCCTAGCACGCCCGTGTCAAGTATTAGTTGTGCAGTATCCAAAATCTTGTGCTTCGAGCCTTGTCACTCTCGTGTCAGACCTTGACACGCTTGTGACAAACACTCTGCACACAATCTGGCCAATTTCGAGGTCTATCACTCCCCTGTCAAACCATGACACTCCGGTGACAGGTACTTTGCACCCAAATTTGGGTCTTTTGGGTGGAAAGTCATCTAATGGCTTCCTTTGATTCTCTTAGCTTATCTTATACACTTATAATTAGTTTCTCATGCCTTTTAAGTTTACAAAATGCACATATACACTTGAAAAACCTCATCAATCCTCCGCCATTTTGAGTGTATAGATCCTTAACTCATATTCCAAAGACACCTCTGCCGACAAAACATGTTAAAACACACAACTTAAACACACAAGAGAGTAAGGATCAGTTATACAGTATAAATAGTTTCTGGAGAATTAAGCGTCCATGTAGTGACATTATTACAAATGTCTGAATGTGATTGTTGACAAAACATTGAACTTCACATCCTTGTTGATCATTTGGATACATTTGACTGACAATATTTATCAACTACAATTCCTTTAACTTACGACACTATTATCCGTCATCATGTGTCTCATATCCTCTCGTGAACAAATTTGTGTCAAGCCCATTAATTCTTTGAAGCGGCTACACCTCTTGCTCGCATATGTAGGCTGAAACTTATATGTTCCTGTAGCTGAGCCTCCATCCTTGAACAATCTATTAAGAGTAAACACTCAACCTCTAAACATTACAGCTTAAGCACAACACTTAACCTTGTGGTGGTTTTAGAATTTTGTACTATGACAATCAATATTTAATAGAATCACCTCCTAAAGCTTAACATCAAGCCAAGTATCAAGAAGGTGCACTAGTACTAGTGGTTGTTTAAAATTAGGCTTATACTTATCCCCTTGGTAATATTATCTCATAATATCACCAACTCCTTGCTTAGTCCTTTCATCAAAGGATAAACTGAGGTCTTACTTTAACAACTTGAAACAATAACATACTTCATCCTTAACGATAAAGATTAATAGATAAATTCATATCTTTCCATGATCTTTCTGAACTTTGTAGATAGTCATACTTAATAACACGAAATTAAACTTGAGTATTTAAATACATCGATATTATACATACAACTAAACCATTGTATTATCTTGATTACGGATAAAGACTTAAATACCGTGTCGATAAGATTAAACCATCATATTGTGGCGAATGCAATCAATATGACTTAAACTTTCATATTGTAGACCTATAGCAATTAATATTGTAGACTATTTAACAATCAATATGATTAAACTATCATAGTGTAGGCTAGTATAGTAATCAATATTGTCGGCTCTTAAGTGTAATCTCAAGTGCACTACACCATGTTCTTAATAGGGATCCATAATTAACTTGTAATCTTAAAATTATATCTTTTATAAATAAATCTCAAATACTTGGACCCTAGAAACTTACAAAATTATAACATTCTTAACTTATCTTGACGTGTAAGTAAACCATTACAACTTAAATAAAATATAAACTTTGTTAAGTTGCAGTGAGAATAAATCCCTTGTACATTTATCAATTTTAAAACTCCATCTGATATATGTAATTAAACTATTACATATACAATTGCTACAATATTAGTTACAAATAAGTAATTAAAAATTAATTACATCTTACTTTAATTGGTCATAAATACTCATTCATGATCTACAAGATCATCTTAGAGAATATCACTAATTTACAATATGAGAAAGCATTCATATCAACTTATAATATATTCTCTTCGTGACTATTTCCAAATAAACAACATGGATTCGTAATCATACACTTAGCCAATTTAAACTTAATTAAATCCATCTATATAGTCATGGACTTATAGTCATTTAAATGTTTATAAAATGCACATTTCTTTTCTTGTAACAAAGTTATACTTGATCATGCATATTTGAACAACACATATACGCTTGATTAATTCATAGACTATACACTTATAACATGATCATCTTGTACTCAAATAAAATAGTATAATGTTGTCGATCACTTTATCTCATAATCATAAAACATAGTCTACATACATTATATGTACTAATTAACTTATGCACCATCATAAATTATAACATGGATATGACAAATATAAATAAACATACAACTTGATAATCACGTATCATAAAATTTTTGGCAAATTAATCTTATAATTATATAACTTAATCAATGTTATCATGTATCAAAAGACAACACATACGGCATGTATCTGATAATTGCAATCCTCCATCACATCTAGGAATTGAAGTGATAAATTGTACACCATTTGAGAACCATGCATGGTCATTACTTAATCTTCAATTTATCGTCAACTTTTCTAAATCATCTTATTCTTAGCCTTAGCCTTATCCTTCTCATGCCAACCGTTAATATTGGAAGATCAAGAAAATCATTCTCTTGAGTAACTAACCCACAAACATCAATCATACAAGAACTCATCGTATTTGTACTCTCAAGGACATACTTACATGTATACACATGACTTATAAACCAATTAACCACTCATGCATGATTCACTGTGAGATGTCGATGGCCAACAAGAACATACAAATGGACATTAATTTCATAACTATAGAACTTGCATGCATCATGCTACGTGATATATCGAGATAGAAGTACATATCATCTATGCATGCACAGGAAAAAAATGAAAAAATTGTAAACTAATCTCATCTGATGCATAGTTCTACTTTACAATATACTTAATCAATCATGAAATCATTACTTGAACCATCGGTGCATCTCGATCTTGATTTAACCAATTTCAATTCGCTTCCATCAAACTTATTCAAAAGAATCTCTAAAATCACGCCATCACCAATCATTAACCGATCGGCCAATCCTATGAGCATCAACATACTTATCGAGAATGTATCTGTACTTGATACTTGATCTTGTCGTATGGGACTCAAAGCGTTCTTATATGTAAGTCAAAGGTTGTTAATGTAAAATAGGATATAGGATAGGAATTATTATTTAGATAACTAAGAGAATCATAGACTGTAATAACCCAGTTTTAATTGGACCCTAATATCATTTAATTAAGCTAATTAATCTAGTGATCATGAATCTGGGGGCGTTACATATACGTGCCTACTCTCCTTTGACTTATATCGTATATAGTCGCAATATACAACTCTTGTATGTTTATAGAAATGAGACTTATCAAACTCTCTTACCAAGCTTAAGGAGTGTTGCAATCACAGGCTAATAAGAGAGGGTATTTAAGGAGGAATGAATCCCACATGAATGAGGTATATGATACCCCTATTTATAGTGTTGGATAAGCACTACTAGGATGGGATGGATAAGATTATCACATCAGTATGGTTGGAGGATATCTTATCATAATAGATAAGGAAGTTGGGACACTTGTGATGTCCTAACCTAACCCTATCTGGATTAAAACATGCATGCACCAACACATTGACACGGGTCGTGTCAAAGCCTGACACACCTGTATCAGTTGTGTAGTACTCTTGTGCTTTGAATTGTCATTTTCATCTCAGACGATGATACGGTCGTGACAAGCACTCTGCACACAATCTGGCCAACTTCAAAGCTTGTCACTCCCATGTTAAACAATGACACTCCCGTGACAAGTACTCTGCCCTCAAATTTGGCCTTTTGGATGGGAAGCCATCTAATGGCTTCCTTTGATCCTCTTAGTTTGTTGTATACATTATACTTAGTTTTTTATGCTTTTTAAATTTACAAAACATAGACATGCACCGGTAAAACCTCAAACACTTTGTATATAAGCAATCATGAAGCTAAGTATTCCATGTAGGTAAGAAGTATAAGCCTTTGTTAATGCAAATGTGAATTTCTCGTTTTTCTTGTTATACTTGCTAATGAAACATGCTCATTAGTTCATCGTTAGCAAATTAATTTTAAGTGCTGTTTGTAACAAATTTTGGGACTTGCGTAATTAACTTGTCTTCACCCTACTATATTTTGTCAATGTACTTTGATTGTACATATTTTGTGTCCTTTATAATAATTAGAGATAAAATTGGCTAAACTGTTCTAGCTTTTGGAGATATGCGCGGGATTTTGCGAAACATGCATGGACAACTAAACTCGTTCTTTGTTGAACAATACAGGTGGTATTACCCTAGTTGCATCATGCAGCTGTTTTGGGTGCTTTTGGTTTTGGAAATCAAGAAAGAGAAGAAAGGAGGCCAGACTCAGGGCAAAATACTTCAAAAGAAGGTTAAAGGAAGAGCAGTCTTCCAATATGGAGGTGGTTGAGAAAACAAAACTTTTTCCATTGAAGGTTTTAAAGAATGCCACAAACAATTTTAATGTCGATCGTATACTTGGTCAGGGAGGTCAAGGAACTGTCTACAAAGGAATGTTAAACAACGGACAAGTCATTGCCGTCAAAAAGTCGAAAGCTTTCGATGAAAAACAATGGAAGGAATTCATCAACGAAATAATCCTTTTATCGAAAATTAACCATAGAAATGTCGTGAAGTTGCTTGGTTGTTGCTTAGAGACCAAGGCACCAATGTTGGTCTATGAATTCATCCCCAATGGCACTCTATCTGAACATATACATAATTCCAAACAAGTGGTAATCTCATGGGAGATGCGAAAAAAGATTGCTTGTGAAGTGGCTGGAGCGATATCTTATCTACACTCTTCGTTATCAGCTCCAATCTACCACAGGGATATAAAGTCTGTGAACATACTTTTAGATGAACATTTTCGAGCTAAAGTTGCAGACTTTGGGATCTCAAAAGTTATGCCCTTGGATCAAACGCATATGACAACATGCGTGCAAGGGACATTCGGTTATTTAGATCCAGAGTATTTTCGATCTGGCCATTTCTCAGAAAAAAGCGATGTCTATAGCTTTGGGGTGGTTCTCGTGGAACTTTTAACTGGACAAAGCTCGATTCGTGACACAAACATAGAAGGCGAAAAAAGCTTGGTCGTCTACTTTAAATCATCTACATTGGATGAGATCTTGGACCCTGCAGTTTTGGGTGGGTCCGACGTAGAGATTGAAGAAGCCAAGATTGTTGCTGATCTTGCCAGAAGATGTCTGAGACCGAGGGGAGTAGAAAGGCCGACCATGAAAGAAGTTGCGATGGAATTAGAGAGGCTTAGGAAACCGTCCTCTGTTTCTTACACAAAGCAGCCAACTACTTCACTGGAGATTGAGAATGTTACGATAGGATCAGTGGTAGGAATGGGCAATGCCAATACGACTACAATCTTGTACAACAACGTGAATATTGCAGTTGAAGACGGTAATGATGAGCAGCCTCTGCGCAAATTAACATGGTAAAATGGTACTAGAAAACAACTCATGTATGAATTATGTCAATATTTAGACTTTCACTGATACATATTACATGCACCTGGAGCACGTGCTCCGGATAAGTATCAGTGAACAATTATGTTATTGGGAGTTAACAACGGATAAGTATGAGTGAACAATTATGTTACTGAGAGTGAACAATAGGTAGATTTGGAGCACATGCGCGTAATCATGTAATAAAAAGCATTCAATGAAGGGACTGTTTAAACAGGAATGTTAGTAATAGAGCAAGTAATACCATAATAATAAATAAATAACAAATAAATAAATAAGAGTCAAGAGTTATGTATGTCACAACCGACCGAGTAAAGTGTGCGTCGGGTTGGACTTTTTAGCCCATTAGTAAAATACTAGGGGTAAAATGGAGTGCCAAAAAATAATTATGATAATTATTGTTTATTAATGTAAAATGTCACCAATATATTTACTGAAATTATTATGGGAAGTACATATTTAGCGATATTACTTTTAGATGCGTGGGTCCAATATTAGCCCAACTTATTAATAAAGTCAACCCTTTATTAACCCTTAAGAAAACCCTTTTTTTTATTTGACCCTACTCTTTAACCATATGAAAATATCGACCCATAGCTGACCCTACCAAGAGATAATCAGATACTTAAAGCCCATTGTTGATTTCTAAATCTAATCCCCAATGGTAATCTTTCTGATTATGTATTCATTATTTTAAAGTGTTGATGTAAAATGGGCGAATCTAAACATGGATGAAAATTATCAAGTTTAAGCTGCAGGCTTCAGGATATCAGAAGTAGTTTCATAGACAAAAGGGTTCACTCACTTTGACATATTTGCCATAGATTTTTAGGTTACTAGTATTACGGTTGTAGCTTGTGATGATAAGCAGCAATTGTATAGATTAGATTGTCAATCACGGTAATAGTCAAATACTCCATAGCATACAAGAAAAAGGGACAAGTTGAGTTTAGTAGAGTCACTACAACAACAGGAAACACTCCAACAGTAAACCATTAATCTATCACGGCGAAAAAACCTATGAAGGATAGGAAACCCAGGGCAAGGCAAGGTAAGTAAGCAACAATCTCTAATTTGTTATTAGCAATCAAAAAGATTTCAAGACATATAATCCTTAAATAATACAAAATGACAAATCATTCAGAGTGTGATTCTTCAAACCCTAACACGTGGCCATCCTCATTGTAGTAGAAATTGCTTGGAGGTTTGTAGGGTAAGGGAAAGGACAAAGGGAGGGAATAAGGAAATTTTATGGTGCTTGGTGACATTCATCCTCACATGGTTCTCTACAAAGCAAAGACAAAGCCATAGGTAGCTTGTCCTCACTATGAGCACACTCAACCCATGTTTCCCTCACATGAAGGTTCCTCTTCTCACATCTCAATAGGGAATCAATTTTAGTTTCTTACCATCATGCACAAAGGAATAGGAATTCTCAAGGCCATTATGAGTAGCTTTCTTGTCAAATTACCACAGGCGCCTAAAAGAACGTAGCAACGCTCATGGGAATAACATCACATTAGATGAAATCATAGTACTTAGATGCAAACAACTCTCGAGCATTTCATCGAACACGTGATGGGCATGAAAAAACCTCTAACTACAAGCATGAACTTGGTATATTAAACCTAAGCAAATCAATCAATTATCAAATACATCAATCACAATCCAATTAAACAACTCAAAATTAACAACTAATTAACATTTAAAGTAATTGAAAAGGAACAAGAGTAATCTAACAAGAAAGTAAATAAACATAAATGTAAAGAGACAAAAAAAGAGAACTTAGTCTTGAATTGAGATGTGAAATTCAAAATGATGTTGATAAATCTGCAAAGCATAATCTAAAACTAGAACTACCCTAAAGTCTCTAGAGAGGCTAGAGAGAAAACTCTCTCCAAACCCTAGAAGAGAAAACTATAATCAACGTTATGTTGAAACAAAATTGTTGTTTATTTCTAAATTAAAACACTAAAAATTGTAAATCATTCTTTGCGTTTAATTTCGCACTATTGTGCTAACTTTCTGGATTTCTGGGCTTTACCACAACTTCTGCTCACTTGGCTTGAATTTCTTTCTTCATTTCCAACCTCATCTTGCTTATCGCACTCTTTCTTAACATCTGAAGGCATGTATTCTTCATCATAAAGGGTGAGATTACCTAAAAACACATAAATTCACACACTTTAGTCACTAGTAAACAAAGTAAGCAAAATTGAATATGAAATCTAGGTAAATAGGCCTTACAAGAACCAAATAAAGAAGGCTAAAAGCACTTAAAAATCCGGTTTATCAATTCCTCTTCTCACATCCCAACCCGATTATGATTTAATGTGGGGGTTAGGGAATTAATTTTAGTTTCTTACCATCATACACAATGGAATGAGAATTCTCAAGACCATCATGAGTAGCTTTCTTGTAAAATTGCCACCGGTACCCCTAAAGAACGTAGCAAGCGCTCATAGGAATACATCACACTAGATAGATCATAGTACTTACACCCAATAGAATTATCAATGAAAACTTGTTTTGATACCTTTAGGACATCTTGATCACCAACCCATTTGAGTGTATAGGGATGAGGATGAGGGAAAGTTGGGAGGTTGAGCTTTCTACTAAACTTATCAAGCAAAGATTAGTGCAACTTCCTCCATCGATAATGAGTTCTCCAACCTTGCCTCCAACAAAGGCATCGAGTGGAAAAGCAAATTCCTTTGAGTGTTGTCAAAAGAAGATTTATTAGGATGTGGAAGTCTTCTCAAGACTAGCAATTCACCAGATCCGACTTACGCCGACCACATCTTAACTAGAGTTTTCCTTATTGTGGTTGGCTTCTTCTTGGACCGAAACAAGCTCCTCTTTGATCTCTTGCATCTCCTATATGGTCAAAGTCCTTCGGGTAGGACATTCGGCTTGGTAATGACCATATCCAAGGCACTTGAACCACTTCTTGCCTTCCATCTTCGTTGGAAACTCCTTAGAGGAGGAAAAAGCGAAACCTTTCCCTCACGACCCTAGGCAATGGTGCGGACTTAGGAGCTTCGATAGGTGGTAGCACCACATGGCCATAGGACTTAGGGATAGCCCTTTCGTTTCTCTTCTCAACCACGATAGCCATGTTACACAAATCATTCAGAGTGTGATATGGTTGGGTCTTAACCCTTTAGGCAATAGAAAGAGATAGTCCATTCAAAAATCTCATGGCGGTTTGCTCTTGAGGCTCTCAAGCTCACTCTTGATCAAAAGTTGTTCAAATTCTTGAATGTCGGCTCACACTCCTTTGCCTTGCAAGGGCAAAGAGCTTCCTCAAAACTTCCACTTATATACGCGAGCTAGACTCATTGATTCATCAACTTTTTGAGTTTCTCCCATGATACAATTTTCCTCCGAGCATCTCGTGCTTGTTGTGCCTTAACACTTTCAAACCATAAGGATACGACCTTGGTCAACCTCAAACTTGCGACCGTAAAAGCCTTCTCATCACTATAACCCTTTGCTTTAAAGATGCGTTCCACCAATTGTACCCACTCCAAATATTCATCCAGGTTAAGGGAGTTATGAACTTTAGAAGCTTAACCTTGACATCGTTTAGGCCATCCCTTGGTTGTTGCTCACCCCTTCCCTTTGACGAAACATATGAACGGAGTCTCTATCATCGTCACTTGACTCAAAGTTTGGAGGATGACGGATAGGACCAGGGGAGGGTCTCTCTCTTCTCATATGTTGAGGTTGAACCTGGAGGTGTGCATCAATTTGAGTAATCCGTGTAGTAATTGCATCAAGGACATTTTTGATTTTTGAGAACCGGCTCTCGTAGCCCCCGACTTTTAAGATCAATGACGTTATCATACCAAGAAGAAAGGTGAGGGACGGATTGCGCTTGGGAATATCTTTGTGGAGTTAGGTTCTTTTGTTGATGTATTTGGCTTAGGGTTCTTTGTAGCTTTTCCACAAGAGAGACAATAGGGAATTCCAATTAGAGGAGCAAAAAACCACACCAATTCCAATCACTACGGATCAACTAAGCACTATCATTATAATACGATCACGACCCAACAACTCTGATTCTACACTTGATCAACCAAAATGCAATCAATCAAATAACTCACATCGCGAATGGGGGTCACCAATATGATCACAACAATAGTCAACAACCAAATGTCACTTCAAAGATGGCAACACAACTAATGATGACCAAACTCCACTAGTAAGAATCAAGACTCCCAAGAACAATCATCCCCAACAAAATCAACACCCAACAATTTCGTAGATTTCACCATGTTCGTGAACACCAACAAACACCAAAATCAATCAAGAATGACAAAGCTCAAGCAAGAAATAACATGGACGCTCTGATACCAAATGGAGTGTGGAGCAATGGGAGAATAAGATAATCCTTGATTGAGTATGAAGATGAGAGGAAGTTGATAAACTTGATGATAATAGTTAATCTTGATTGAAGATAATAATCATAGCCCAAAAAAAAGATAACAACCAAGCTTAGAACACCAAAGAAACCTGAATATGATCTTAGATAAAGGTTAGACCACCACTAAGACCTAGCGATCCACCATGAATTTGATAAAGGAATCCCACGACAAATTCAATAAAGGAGAGACTTGCAACACCACCATAACATAACAATTATGGATAAAGAGAACAAGATTTAGGAGAAAATGAGAACTATCAGCTTCTTCATTCTATTCATAAGAAAAGTCATCAAAAACTCCCTTACAAAAGTTTTAAAAAGAGGTATTTATGGGGAGACGGGTTAGTAACAAAACTAAGCTCTAACTAGGCGCATCGCGCGAGCGACAGGACGTCGCAGGAGTGAAAACACGACTTGCACAAAGGGTCAACTCCCCATGGGGTCCGTCGCGCCTGTGAACGGGCGATAGGCGCTCCAAATCTTCGCTGAGTCACGGTCGCGACCTTAGGCTTCATGTTCGTGACTCAGAGGATCGCCACGGCGCACGACGGTTTTGCTTCCAAAAAGTGTCACATTTGTGATAGATGTGTCACGATCATGACGACCGGTTGGCTCAAAATGGAGGGGAGGAGAGAAAGGGGTCACGATCATGACCAAGGAGGTCACACCTATGAACCTCTATCCCCCAGCCAACCATTTCCTTCAAAGGAGGGTCACAGTCATGATTATGGTGGTCACGACCGTGACGCGATCGTCGCCTTCACCCCTTTACCAACTTCATCTCTAACACAACCATCCTAGGGCCCCTCCTCTGTTATTTGTGCCCATATGAAAAGGACACCCACCTAGAGGGCGTCCCAACCCATCCATTAGAAATGGTCACGACCTTTTCTCCCGACCTCTGGTCCACCTCAAAATGGACTCCGCACCCAATCTTCCATAGTTTAGGGAAGAGGGACATCTTAGGGAAATCATTCACCATAGGTTCGCGAATAGGACCCGTTCCCTATATAGTTCATTAAGTTTGACTCTCGTACATTAGATTTGATGATGCTCCTCAAAAGGTTCCCACCATCCTATTAACTTGAAGAAATCAGGGTTCCATTCTCACTCTTATGATCTCAGCCAAGCAAGCCGCCTCGACTACATCGAACTCGAGCTACAATTCCTGGTAACTTCCGAGTTGCAAGGTTAGTCTCGCCCATCCAATGGAAGGGCCCCGAGACCTTCCGAAAGGCTCGTTGATCCACCGACCGAGCTCGACCGGACCGACCAGCCGCCCGAGATTAGAAGCTAGGAGGTATCGGGGTTCGGGTGTAGCCGTGGGATCAGTAAGGTTCAAGGAAGCAGCAATGCTTAAATTCAGCGGCACCGTCGCGCCCGCGACACGTCTAGTACCGCCAGCGACCTCATACTAGTAGGCGGAGAAATGTTCGGCAGCAGGCTGTCGCGCCCGCGACTCGTCAAGTAACGCCTGCGACCTCACGCTGGCCAGGTCGTCGCGACCGCGACCCGTTCCGTCACGCCCACGACACACCACGGCAAACAAAGGAGAGTTTGGGGCAGAAGGTCGTCGCGCCCGTGACAACGCTGCTGATTCACGTGACCTCTTTGTTAAAACGCTGAGTTTTGGCCTAATTTTGTTACTTAGTATAAATACCTTGTTTGAACATTTTCCAAGGCAGATTATGCTGATTATGAAATGAAATGAATGAGTGCTCCCCAAGCCTCTTCCCCTAAATCTTGTTTACTTTATCCAAGCATTGTTTGGTGGTGTTCAAGTCTTCCCTTTATTGATTATTTGGTGGTTTCCTTTATGATAATCATGGTGGGTTGTTAGCTTTTGGTGGTGGATTTCATCCTTTATCCAAGGGCCTAATCAATCTTATGGTGTTCAAGGCTAATGTTCATGGATGATTTGTGAAGTTATTACTCAAACTTATTATCTCCCTTCACGCATACGCTCCATTTGGTATCAGAGCTCTAGGTTTGCATTAGCTTGAGTTTTGTGTTCATTCCTCTTTTGTTCTTGCTAGTATTGTTCTCTAGTGTTGGTTTTTGTGAATCATATGCAAATATTGGTGTTCCCCATTCCCTTTGCTATCCAAGAGTGTTGGAATATATTGTATTGTGTTTGTATTTGTTGGATTTGAAGTCATTTGGAGCTTTGAGGAGAAGTTGGAAAATAGAGCATCCCAAACACATACCATCCTTTACCCTTCCCTCGATATGGACGAAGAAGTTCATTCCGATCAAGAGGAACCAAGCCACCGGGGTAGTCCTCAAATTCGAGCTCTTGAGAACCGACTCACCACCACTTTTGACAATCGGTTCTTCACCATCGAGCGGACTCTTCAGGACCTTGCGGCCCAAATGAACAACATGGCCTTGAACCTACAAGGTCCACCCCGAAATGGACGTCAGAGGCTCGCACAAAGCCCTATCCGTCCTCCTCCCAATTTTGAGTTGAGTGACGATGCTAGAGGCTCCCTCGACGACGTCCAAGATGTCAAGATCGACATCCCCGAGTTCAATGGTTCCAATGATCCGGACGAGTACCTTGAATGGATCCAATTAATGGATAGGATCTTTGAAACCAAGGAATACGATGACGAGAAATCTTTCAAGATCGCTAGTTTGAAGCTCACCAAAGCTGCTTCACTTTGGTTTGAGAATGTGAAATCGCAACGAGCTCGGGATGGTCAGGTGAGAATTACTACTTGGACACGGCTCAAACAATTGATGAACCTTCGTTTCTTGCCCAATACTTACAAGCAGGATGTTTTGAGGAAGCTTTATGCTCTCACCCAAAGCAAGAGGACTGTGAGCGATAATATTCTGGAGTTCGAGCAGCTCCTTATCAAAAGCGACATCCAAGAACCGGAAGAGCAAACAATGATGCGTTTCTTGAATTGGTTGGATCCCGCAGTTGCCAAGAAAATTGAAGTTCAACCCTACTATTCTATGGATGACTTATGCAGTTTGGCTCTCCGAGTTGAGTGACGAAGGAAGGAAAAGGCTATTTCCAAGCCGGCACCACGCGCCTACCTTCCACCGACTAGTCGACCCTCTCCATATTCGGGCACCCCGAAATCCGTTGAAACTCCTCATTTCACTTCGGCACCTAGAACGGACAAGGGAAAGGGAATAGTTTTGTCCTCTCCGACTAAACCTCCATGTCGGATGGAAGGAAAAAAGTGTTTTAAACGTCAAGGGTATAGTCATTTTTAGGCCGATTGTCTAAACCATCAGGCTTTGACCCTTCAAGAAATGCAAGAGATCGATGATGAGCTTCAAATGGCTCATGATGATTCCGAAGTGCTGATTAAGGAAGAGGTTACTAGTGAAGAGGAAAACGCCGCTCCCGTACCACTCGTATATGGAGGCGCACTTGTTTTGAGGAGGGTTTTGCATGCTCATGAAACCCCTCTTGACAAGGCCCAACGGGAGACAATTTTTCAATCACGGTGTTTCGTCGGGGACAAGGTTTGCAATCTTATTATCGATGGAGGGAGTTGTACCAACGCTGCATCTACTTATATGGTTTAGAAGCTTGCATCTACTTATATGGTGGGCAATAGGACTTCCGGAAATGTCTCCATGAAACGGAGTGCTTTCAAAGACTTCAAGCAGATACGGCTTAAATTCGAACACTGCATCGAGTAGTAATGGTGGTAATGTGATAGGACTGCCTCCCGTACCTGAAGATGAAACAGAATACAAAGCTAAGGTACCAGGTGAATCATTTTGTCTTTCAGCCATAAGGATCGAGACCTCCTATGAAGCTCAATAGGCTCTAGGACGAACCTGCATTCATCAAAGAGAACAGAAGAAGCATCAAATTCCTTTAGACGTCAAACAATCTGATTTCTAGTGTGAAAGTGATCTTAACAACCTTTAACCAAAGAACCTAAAACTAGGGGCGCTAGTTCCTCGGCAACGGCGCCATTTTGTGTACAGTCGGTTGGTATACCCTGTGATTTGTCGTTCTTTCTCAGGGAGCGAGGGGCATTGGTTAAAGAACCTAGGTCAAGGGCACAAGCTAAGATCACTAAGGAACAGAGTTTTATCGATTTGCAAGAGTAATATAGTAACAAACAATCTATGGTTCAGTCAAGGTAGAACAATGGGCTTCAAGGGATTTTCAGGATGCAAACAGGATTAAGGAAATGGGTTTTACAACAAGAGAGCAAAAAGCAAAGAAAACCAAATAGGAATTCCGCTAGAAAAGATCCACCAGTCTCCCTCTTTCGAGGGTAGTCTAGATTGACTACCTCAAAGTCCACTACGGACCCGGAGGGTTAATATAACGAAATTCCCTAGCTAACCTCTTTCCCACTTTCATGGGCGAGTGTTAGTTATCCCCTCTCCAACCTTCCAATGACAAGTGTTCGATGCATTTGAGAACTTTCGATCCCAATTACATCGCACTTAAAGGAAGGATTGGAGTGGGAAGGTGATTTTCCATCTAATTACTCACTAAAAGAGCTAATATATTACTAATCACCTATCCACGCCCCTAATTACCCCCTAACCCATGGGGTTTCTAGAAACAAATCATAACTAAAACTAAGCAAACAACATCAATCCCAAACTTAAACATGATTTCTAAGAACAAGGAAACAATAATAAAGCAAAGCAATCACAAAGGCAATCCAATCATAATCACCAAGCACCAAAGCAATTAATAAGTAATTAAAGCAATTAGAAAAAGAAATTAGAGTAAAAGAAAAGAAGTCTGACAGGGCCGCAAGCGCACGGTGCACGTAGTAGCACGTCAAGGTCGATCCCACAGGGACTCAATTAGCAGCTCAATAAGCTAGCCTCTATCGGGATTGCTAAGCTAATCAGGTTTTAGGTTTTGGAAAAGGTTTAACAACTAATCAAACTAATAAAGCAGGGAAAAATCAATCACAGAGTCTATCAAGAGAGAAAGACTTCTAGGGAGATGCTAACCTAACAACGAGTTCAATTACTAAAACCTAGCCTGCACAATCATACAATCAAGAATGAATAAAGAATCGACAACCTCTGAATTCTATCGCCCTTTCGATGCTAAATAGAATTACTCTAAACAACCTAATCAACAAATATTCAAGGTTAAACAGAATTGAAGGTCTCAAAAAGTCAGGTTATCTAATGATTCCCTAGTTCACTACCCCTTTCTCTACTTTCGCAAACCTAGGTAGACAGGTTGGTAGTCATATCACCCTAATTCACCTTTCAGTACTTCTTAGGTTAATCTCAAACTTACAAATATTCAAGGCCTTAAGAATACTCATAAACATGGAAAACACAACCTTCTATTGATTCTAATCAAGAATTAATGCACAAACTAATAACGTTGAATCAAACTACATTGTTTCGGGTTGCAAAACCTTAGATTTCAAAGAAAATTACTCACTCATGTTCAAGAAAAGTACGACACAAGTTCCAAACATCATGATTAATTCTCAAAATAAAAGAAAAAAAATCGAAAAGAGATACAAACTACAAGGAATACGACCGTCGAGTCTTTCGATCCAGGGGCGGTCTTCCTCGCGAGTGATGATAATTTCTTCCCGAATCTCGATCTTCGCTTTTCTTCGAATTGATCTCAATCTTGAATCTTGATGGAGGTTTGATGAGTGGAGGGATTATTAGGGTTTTTTTCTCTCTCTTAAAAAGGATGGATGAATGATTGATAGAATAATCAATGATAGGTTAACGAATAATAGGGAATGGAGTCCTCCCCTATAGCCGTCACATGCCCCTTCTTTTACTTGCAACCCATGGCGAAGACACGCTGCGTCGAGTGCCATGGACCGCCATCGCCACGCCTCCCGTGATACACGCCTTTGTACTAGGCGAATGATTGGGTCAAGAAATGAAATCAATTTCCACCTTCCTCTTTGATTGGGTCGATTGAGTGGCTTGACTCACTTCTCTCTTTTATCGGCGCATGAATGGGCTGAAACAAATGGAATTCAAGTGCCCTCACTTTCTCCTTCTTCCATTAGGCCGAATTGAAGGGTGAAGGAATGAAACAAATTTCCTCCATTTCTCTCTTTGCAATTGGGCCGAGTGAAGCATGGTTGAAGGAATTAAATGAATTGATGCACCTTCACTCCCCTTGCTTGTGATTGGAAGGATGGCCCACGAAGGGAATGAATGGGCTGAACGATGATCTCCCCCTCCACTTCTTTCTTTCGGTGTTGGGCCAAGTGAAATGGCTAATTCATTTTGTGGCTCCTAGATTCGGTCCAATGAGAAGGGGGAGAAGTGAAGGAATTAAGTGTCTCCCTTCCTCTCTTTGTGTAATTGGGCCGAATGATATGTTGGACCGTGGCATGTACCACGAGCTGACCGTGGTACCCGTTGTCTGGCCATTCCTTGCTCCTTTCCGTCCTAAATTTGTACCATGGTCTGGGTATATCATGTAGATACCCGTGGTGTCTTCACTCTTGCTTGAAGTTGGGAGAAAATTGGTCCAAAACCTACAAATTTACATCAAAAACAAACACCAAGTGTAGTAGAGAAATTGGAATAAAAATCAAGGTTCACACATAAATTTATCCCTAATTCACTATTGAAACCCCTAAAAGCATAGTCATAAAACGCAGTTATCAAAGTCACCTATCAAATGATGAAGTAAACAAAGGAAGAACAAAGGAAATGAGGATCCAAGACAATCTCTCAATTCTTGAACCTTTAAATCTTGATTATAATTCACCAACAATCCAAATACAAGATGAAACCTCACTAATCCAAACCCTAATTACTCATTAAAACTCTAGCTTAACTCAAGGAAAAGGTAGAACACATCCTCTAGCCCTCCTCCCCCTCAAAATCATTACTTAAGAAGGTATATATACTAGGCATGGTAGTTGCAACAAAACACCCGTTTTAACCAACACAATGTGCAGGAAACAGCGCCGTTGGAGGCACGATATCTAGCGTTGCGGGTGCGACGCTGAGATGACAAGCTAGGCGATTCAGAATTTGCGCTAGGTCGCGGGCGCAAACAGTCTAGGAAGCTCCGTCTGTAGCGGTTGCGACGCTGGTTCTAACGGGTGTCACATCTTGCTGGTCCTTCCCCTTCTTCCTTCTTCAAGGGTGTAGCGCCCGCTATAAAGGTTGTAGCGGGTTCTACGACCCTGTTTTTCTCCGAACATGCGAGAAGGTCTTCCTAGCCCTTTTCCGCTTCACTCGTTGGCTTGGCTCGGCTCGGGGAATCGCTCGGGATCCCCTAAAAAGCCTCGAAATAGCTCTCATGCCTTGTTTTGCTCCTTAAATGAGAAAAGCCTACAAAAGAACTAAAATGCGAGTAAACAAGATGAAAAATACTCAAAATCGAGCCAAAAGCCCAAGCTCGAGAGCGTTATTTAGGCCTAAAAATGGGCCTAAACAAGGGTCAAGGAGGGAATTATACCCTCTTAAATGACTTAGGGACTCAAGGCATATGTGGTCGTGTGAAGGAGTGGAAATCAATGAATGCAAGGAGATCACATGATTGGCACAGGGGGATACATCATCTTCACCCTTAAGCGGCATAGGAGGGTCCTCAAACTCCTGCACAATCTCATCACATGAAATTCCCAACTCAAAATTATCATTCAACTCACCAATACCATCAAATGTTTACAGTGAAAATCCAGGATTATACCACACGACAACACTCCCAACATCACATGAAGTTGCATCATCATCAACAATCTCAAACTCATAAGATGAGGAATCTACACATGAAGAAAGGGGCGGGATTACTAACAATAAAGATGCATCGTTTTGAAAATCAAAAAGGAAAGTGCAACACTCAAGGTCATAACCCATCGAAAATGAATCATAATCACACACATATGCATCATGCAAAGCAATTTTTATATCATGAGAAGCTGACACACAAGTCATAGAAGGAGAAAAAGAGACATTACCATCATTTTCCCAATCACACAAATGAGGATTAATGTGAATTTCAGGGGACAAAAGGGAAGATGACCCAATTCCATTCAAATGACAATCCTCGGGCGAGGGAAGTCCTAACTTATGGTCACACTCACACAAATCATGTTTATCACTCATTAATTGACGTAATATAAAAACTACCTTATGAATCCTGTTTTCCACCTTTTCCATGTTCGACATGAACTCTTCATCTTGTTGCACATAGTTCAGGTCATTTTCAATAAAGGTCGTGGAAGCGACATAAGTGGACGAGTCAAAGGTCAGAGTGGATGAGTCAAATTGAGCACATGAGGAGGGAACATTCATGGAGAAAAGGGAAGGAAGGGGAGGATTCACATATGGATCTTCATCATATAATTCCCTAGGTTATTCTACACATGGAGATTGTGTATGCAAATCAAAACAGGGGGATGAGGGACAAACTTTCACATATTGTATCTCATAGTGAGATTGAGCATGAGTCCAAGGGTCCCAAAACAAGAACCCGATGAATAAAAAGTCCCCCCAAACTGATAATTATCCTTATACAACCAATCAAGTAGTTCCCAAGCTCCATACTCATCTTCAACACTGAAATCAAAGAAATTCAAAAGAGTACGGGTCTCGAAATTGAAACCTTCATTAACGACACACATCACTTCCCAATCAGAAAAATTATAACCATAAGGAGCCCAATAAGCCAGATAATCATTTAATCTATTCCGATAAGCACAAAATAACTCTTGCTCATCCTTAGCGAAGTGGAAACATGCCATTTTTCTCTCTTTTTAGGTTTTTCCAATTTTTTAATTTATTTTTATTTTTAAAACCTAGACGGTAATGCTCAAGAAAAACTCTAAGGTCAGAAGGCGCAACTCCTCGGCAATGGTGCTATTTTGTTCGTGTGTAGCATAATGCGTGTGTAATTATCGCATCCACAGAGAGTTGCAGCTTATGAGCCTAAGAGCTAATCGAGCTTTCAAAGGGTCAATTAACTAATCATATAAACTAA
The DNA here is from genome assembly GCA_029582165.1 of Portulaca oleracea. Classification (NCBI taxonomy): domain Eukaryota; kingdom Viridiplantae; phylum Streptophyta; class Magnoliopsida; order Caryophyllales; family Portulacaceae; genus Portulaca; species Portulaca oleracea. Next base: position 39,617,840 of record CM055872.1, on the reverse strand, counting down.
AAAGAAAACACCTAATTAACCAAGTCCAACCATGCAAATTAGAGTGATCAATTGCCCATGAAATACCACCAAAGTACCTCTTTTAAAGGGTCAAAGCTAGTTTAATTATCCTAACCACTTATTTCTATGGGTTAATCAAACTAAACTATAAGAAAGGTAACCCTAGACCTAGCTAGAATTCATTGGTTTTCAAGTTAAAATTCATCCATTTTCTCTATCATACTAACAAATCGAACCCACACCTCAACACAAGTCAATTTCCTAGAAAAATAGATGAAAACTCTCTCGAGCATTTCATCGAACATGTGGTGGGCATGAGAGAGAAACTCAAATTACAAGCATAAACTAGGTTTAATTTGGCACAAACAAAATCAACTAAGAACAAATTAACATAAGATGAAATTAAACAAAGATAAAATCACAGATTGACAAGATATGAAGAAAAAGAGAGGGGTGGAAAAACTTAGTTTTGAAATTGTAGATGTAGATGAACAATCTTCTTCTTCAATACAAATTCCTAAATCTATGAAAATTTAATATAACATATCCTAAAACAATCAACCCTAATGGGCTTTATTGAGAGAATGAAGGGGAAAAAAAAAAGGAGAGAAAATGAGAGAGTTGGATGATAAGAATGTGAAAAATGAGAGGGAGATTTAAATAAACTCGGTAGTAAGTTACTGCAGATCAGCACAAGGCCTGCTAAACTAGTGCGGGGTCGTGCTAGTCTGGCAGTTTTTCTGCTGACTTCAAACTTGCATGTCTGCTTCGTTCGGACTCTAAATTGACCTTATAATATATCGTTGGAAATTTCTCGTTGTCTACTTTTAAGTTCCCTAAGTTTCAAAAGTATCAGAGATCTATAGAAGGATTTATTAATGAAAGAGTGAGCATATGTCTTCTTCTCATTCTAGTTGTCCAACTTTCTTCTTTTTCAACTTATTTCCTACAAGATAAATAAAAATATGAAAAACACTAGAATAAAATTGTTATAAACATAAAAACTTAGGTGAATGAAGGTATACAAACTGTAATCTTTTGGTGCTAACAAGGTGTCTCAATGGCCTCTATTACAAGATCTCCTCAAAGGTTAAGCTTTACAACTACTTCGCACTCGTTGATTTATACAAGCTACCCTCATTGAGAACAAACAAAGGAGAACAAGGGTATTTCCAAACCTCGTGAAGGATGAAAGTTCCTCTATCAAGAAGTTCCTTCTCCTTCGAAGTCCTACTCGAAGAAGCTTCAAGCAAACCATTAAAGATCATCCTGCTCTTGTGTTATAAGTACCTCAGATATGGTCACTACCGATCCGAATGCCCTACCAAATGGGTAATGACTCTCTGGGAGATTAAGGAAATCGTAGAATATGTCTATCAAGGAGACTCCACCACTTGAAATTGAGAATTGAGAATGCTCTTGAGGCCAACCTGAGAGAGGGTGAACCCTTGCTCCTTGGGAGATCCTCCTATATCGAAGTGCCTCTAATATGGTCACTACCACTCCGAATGCCCTACCAAAAGGGTAATTACTCTATGTGAGATTGAGGAAATCAAAGACTAAGTCCATTAAGATGTAACTGAAAAGGAGGAGACTCTCCGCTTGAAATTAAGAATGTTGTTGTTGAGGCCAACCTGAAAGAGGGGGATTTCTTGCCTCGGGATATCCCCACACCTCGAGGACATCCATTCCCATTTTTCCTAACCTACATTGATGAACTCGACGGGGAAGTGAGTTGAGGAACCTTCAACCGAGCGAAACATGGGAAGACAAATACCTCTAGTGAGGATGAGAAAACTCTTGTGTTGTCCTTACTTTGTAGCAAGCTAAGTAAGGTTGCATGTTCCCAAACTCCATAAAAGTTTACTTCTACCCTCTCGTGTCCCTTACCATTAAGCCCCAAGCCACCTCTCGATCTATACTACAATGATGATGGTTACATTTTGGGTTCAAGTCATGAAACCTCAAGAGGATTCACATGAGGGTGAATATGTTGAACATTATAGGGAGCATGATTTGGATGGAAAGCTATCTTTAGATGAGTACTTTGAAGAATTCAATGAAATTGTTAGCAATGGGAGTAACCGAATGAACTACGATGTTGCCCCTCCCTTCGCTCCTTCAAAAGTTGTCCATATTTCAAGACGTGCTCCACTTGCAAGAAGCGAGGATTATTGACCAGTCTTAGTTGGAGTGTATAATGGTTCTTCTCTTACGAGGTCTAATGCAACAAACTGCCAAGAGTTGAGGGGGAACTCTTCATCAACAAGATGGGTCTGATGTATGCCTGACCTAGGACCTTGACTTTTCAAACTTTTAAGTTTTGGGCCGCTGGCAAGGGGATTTGGGGGTCCCTAGCAATATGAGTATTTTTAGCATAAATAAGAGGCGAGGAGCATGTCATTCACCTTAGAGGAGAACAAGGGTGAATGTGAACTTATCTTATCCCGAAAGATCAACCCAAGGCCACCCCAAACCTTCATATCATCTTTGCCATTGTGATTAAACATCCTTGCACTAGAAGAACCAGAATATCAAGCCAAGAACATGGGAGAAGAAAGATCAAAAGGGTGGAAGGACAAACAGACACGCGCAGAAAGTCGAGTGTGTCGGCCTCAAGGCACTAAGGAGCTAAGTCGTTCTTAGCACGACATGCCAAGAGGGGTACGATTATGCCACCCCTTCCAAGAGGTGCGTACATCGCCATGCCTCCGCATGGTTGTGGCATGCTCGAGTCTTAGAAAATTCTGGTTGGATGAAGGCGCGCCACGCGGCGTGTTTCATGGTCATGCCATAAGTGCAACAAAAAAACGTAATTTCCTCTGTCATCTCTCTTATTTTAGGTCTCCTCTATACTCATGTAATTTACCCATTGCCTCTATTTATCTACACATACCCTCCTCAAGTAGTAATTATATCTAAGCTTATGTCCTTGTTGGTCATTATGTAGTTGCTTGAGAACAATCCTTCCCTTCTCTATTTAAAATCTCAATCTTTAGGGTCAGAGCAGATAATGACATGATGAAATTAAAACTCTTGGGTATTTGAAAAACCTACCTCAAATCCTCCACTAATATTTATCTATGAGATTCATGGTGATGATGGAATAGTGATTTCTTTATGGTTGAATGGTGGAATCCTCCTTTACTTCAACTTGGTGAAATCTTCAATCCTTGGTGATCAAGCTTCTTGTTGGTGTTTTAATCTTTACGCAAGCTTCTTGGTTTCCTCAAGTCATCCTTGGTGGTAATCCTTTATATACGATCATATCTTGTTTCTCTCTCCTTCTCTCTCTTATTACTCAAATAAAAAAAATTCGTATGTTGGGTGATAGGGTACTGTTCCATTGGATTTAGAGTGCTTTTTGGATGAGAGTGTGTTTGTTTTGGCCCTTGGATTATTAATAAAGATACAACTTTTGTCTTATTAGGAGAAGAATTATCAAACTCTCTTACCAAACTTAAGGAGTGTTGCAATCATAACCTAAAAGAGGGTTTTTAAGGAGGAATGAATCTCACATGAACGAGGCATATGACAGCCCTATTTATATTGCTAGGCAAGCACTATTGAGATGGGATAGATAAGATTGATGACATCCCTATGGATAGCAAGATATCTTATTAGCATCCATAAGGTAGTTGGGACATTTGGGAATTTGGGATGTCCTAATCAACCTTATTTGGATTAAAACATGTGTTAAATGATTTGTAAAAACGTGAAAGACATGAGAAACAAGCAAAAACTGCACCAACTCACTAACATAGACAATACAAGGCCTAGCACGCCCGTGTCAAGTATTAGTTGTGCAGTATCCAAAATCTTGTGCTTCGAGCCTTGTCACTCTCGTGTCAGACCTTGACACGCTTGTGACAAACACTGCATACACAATCCGCCAATTTCGAGGTCTATCACTCTCACAAACCATGACACTCCGTGTGTACTTTGCACCTAAATTTGGGTCTTTTGGGTGGAAAGTCATCTAATGGCTTCCTTTGATTCTCTTAGCTTATCTTATACACTTATAATTAGTTTCTCATGCCTTTTAAGTTTACAAAATGCACATATACACTTGAAAAACCTCATCAATCCTCCGCTATTTTGAGTGTATAGATCCTTAACTCATATTCCAAAGACACCTCTGCCGACAAAACATGTTAAAACACACAACTTAAACACACAAGAGAGTAAGGACTGCTTATACAGTATAAATAGTTTCTGGAGAATTAAGCGTCCATGTAGTGACATTATTACAAATGTCTGAATGTGATTGTTGACAAAACATTGAACTTCACATCCTTGTTGATCATTTGGATACATTTGACTGACAATATTTATCAAATACAATTCCTTTAACTTACGACACTATTATCCGTCATCATGTGTCTCATATCCTCTCGTGAACAAATTTGTGTCAAGCCCATTAATTCTTTGAAGCGGCTACACCTCTTGCTCGCATATGTAGGCTGAAACTTATATGTTCCTGTAGCTGAGCCTCCATCCTTAAACAATCTATTAAGAGTAAACACTCAACCTCTAAACATTACAGCTTAAGCACAACACTTAACCTTGTGGTGGTTTTAGAATTTTGTACTATGACAATCAATATTTAATAGAATCACCTCCTAAAGCTTAACATCAAGCCAAGTATCAAGAAGGTGCACTAGTACTAGTGGTTGTTTAAAATTAGGCCTATACTTATCCCCTTGGTAATATTATCTCATAATATCACCAACTCCTTGCTTAGTCCTTTCATCAAAGGATAAACTGAGGTCTTACTTTAACAACTTGAAACAATAACATACTTCATCCTTAACCAATAAAGATTAATAGATAAATTCATATCTTTCCATGATCTTTCCTGAACTTTGTAGATAGTCATACTTAATAACCTGAAATTAAACTTGAGTATTTAAATACATCGATATTATACATACAACTAAACCATTGTATTATCTTGATTCTGGATAAAGACTTAAATACCGTAATCGATAAGATTAAACCATCATATTGTAGGCGAATGCAATCAATATGACTTAAACTTTCATATTGTAGACCTATAGCAATTAATATTGTAGACTATTTAACAATCAATATGATTAAACTATCATAGTGTAGGCTAGTATAGTAATCAATATTGTCGGCTCTTAAGTGTAATCTCAAGTGCACTACACCATGTTCTTAATAGGGATCCATAATTAACTTGTAATCTTAAAATTATATCTTTTATAAATAAATCTCAAATACTTGGACCCTAGAAACTTACAAAATTATAACATTCTTAACTTATCTTGACGTGTAAGTAAACCATTACAACTTAAATAAAATATAAACTTTGTTAAGTTGCAGTGAGAATAAATCCCTTGTACATTTATCAATTTTAAAACTCCATCTGATATATGTAATTAAACTATTACATATACAATTGCTACAATATTAGTTACAAATAAGTAATTAAAAATTAATTACATCTTACTTTAATTGGTCATAAATACTCATTCATGATCTACAAGATCATCTTAGAGAATATCACTAATTTACAATATGAGAAAGCATTCATATCAACTTATAATATATTCTCTTCGTGACTATTTCCAAATAAACAACATGGATTCGTAATCATACACTTAGCCAATTTAAACTTAATTAAATCCATCTATATAGTCATGGACTTATAGTCATTTAAATGTTTATAAAATGCACATTTCTTTTCTTGTAACAAAGTTATACTTGATCATGCATATTTGAACAACACATATACGCTTGATTAATTCATAGACTATACACTTATAACATGATCATCTTGTACTCAAATAAAATAGTATAATGTTGTCGATCACTTTATCTCATAATCATAAAACATAGTCTACATACATTATATGTACTAATTAACTTATGCACCATCATAAATTATAACATGGATATGACAAATATAAATAAACATACAACTTGATAATCACGTATCATAAAATTTTTGGCAAATTAATCTTATAATTATATAACTTAATCAATGTTATCATGTATCAAAAGACAACACATACGGCATGTATCTGATAATTGCAATCCTCCATCACATCTAGGAATTGAAGTGATAAATTGTACACCATTTGAGAACCATGCATGGTCATTACTTAATCTTCAATTTATCGTCAACTTTTCTAAATCATCTTATTCTTAGCCTTAGCCTTATCCTTCTCATGCCAACCGTTAATATTGGAAGATCAAGAAAATCTGTTCTCTTGAGTAACTAACCCACAAACATCAATCATGCAAGAACTCATCGTATTTGTACTCTCAAGGACATACTTACATGTATACACATGACTTATAAACCAATTAACCACTCATGCATGATTCACTGTGAGATGTCGATGGCCAACAAGAACATACAAATGGACATTAATTTCATAACTATAGAACTTGCATGCATCATGCTACGTGATATATCGAGATAGAAGTACATATCATCTATGCATGCACACCGGAAAAAAAAATGAAAAAATTGTAAACTTATCTCATCTGATGCCTTGTTCTACTTTTCAATTTACTTAATCCATCATGAACTCATTACTTGAACCATCAGTGCATCTACTGATCTTGATTTAACCAGCCCAATTCGCTTCCATCAAACTTATTCAAAAGAATCTCTAAAATCACGCCATCACCAATCATTAACCGATCTGGCCAATCCTATGAGCATCAACATACTTATCCAAGAATGTATCCTGTACTTGATACTTGATCTTGTCATGTCCGGACTCAAAACTGTTCTTATATGTAAGTCAAAGGTTGTTAATGTAAAATAGGATATAGGATAGGAATTATTATTTAGATAACTAAGAGAATCATAGACTGTAATAACCCAGTTTTAATTGGACCCTAATATCATTTAATTAAGCTAATTAATCTAGTGATCATGAATCTGGGGGCGTTACATATACGTGCCTACTCTCCTTTGACTTATATCGTATATAGTCGCAATATACAACTCTTGTATGTTTATAGAAATGAGACTTATCAAACTCTCTTACCAAGCTTAAGGAGTGTTGCAATCACAGGCTAATAAGAGAGGGTATTTAAGGAGGAATGAATCCCACATGAATGAGGTATATGATACCCCTATTTATAGTGTTGGATAAGCACTACTAGGATGGGATGGATAAGATTATCACATCAGTATGGTTGGAGGATATCTTATCATAATAGATAAGGAAGTTGGGACACTTGTGATGTCCTAACCTAACCCTATCTGGATTAAAACATGCATGCACCAACACATTGACACGGGTCGTGTCAAAGCCTGACACACCTGTATCAGTTGTGTAGTACTCTTGTGCTTTGAATTGTCATTTTCATCTCAGACGATGATACGGTCGTGACAAGCACTCTGCACACAATCTGGCCAACTTCAAAGCTTGTCACTCACATGTTAAACAATGACACTCCCGTGACAAGTACTCTGCCCTCAAATTTGGCCTTTTGGATGGGAAGCCATCTAATGGCTTCCTTTGATCCTCTTAGTTTGTTGTATACATTATACTTAGTTTTTTATGCTTTTTAAATTTACAAAACATAGACATGCACCGGTAAAACCTCAAACACTTTGTATATAAGCAATCATGAAGCTAAGTATTCCATGTAGGTAAGAAGTATAAGCCTTTGTTAATGCAAATGTGAATTTCTCGTTTTTCTTGTTATACTTGCTAATGAAACATGCTCATTAGTTCATCGTTAGCAAATTAATTTTAAGTGCTGTTTGTAACAAATTTTGGGACTTGCGTAATTAACTTGTCTTCACCCTACTATATTTTGTCAATGTACTTTGATTGTACATATTTTGTGTCCTTTATAATAATTAGAGATAAAATTGGCTAAACTGTTCTAGCTTTTGGAGATATGCGCGGGATTTTGCGAAACATGCATGGACAACTAAACTCGTTCTTTGTTGAACAATACAGGTGGTATTACCCTAGTTGCATCATGCAGCTGTTTTGGGTGCTTTTGGTTTTGGAAATCAAGAAAGAGAAGAAAGGAGGCCAGACTCAGGGCAAAATACTTCAAAAGAAGGTTAAAGGAAGAGCAGTCTTCCAATATGGAGGTGGTTGAGAAAACAAAACTTTTTCCATTGAAGGTTTTAAAGAATGCCACAAACAATTTTAATGTCGATCGATACTGGTCGTGGAGGTCAAGGAACCGTCTACAAAGGAATGTTAAACAACGGACAAGTCATTGCCACAAAAGTCGAAAGCTTTCGATGAAAACAATGGAAGGAATTCATCAACGAAATAATCCTTTTATCGAAAAATTAACCATAGAAATGTCGTGAAGTTGCTTGGTTGTTGCTTAGAGACCAAGGCACCAATGTTGGTCTATGAATTCATCCCCAATGGCACTCTATCTGAACATATACATAATTCCAAACAAGTGGTAATCTCATGGGAGATGCGAAAAAAGATTGCTTGTGAAGTGGCTGGAGCGATATCTTATCTACACTCTTCGTTATCAGCTCCAATCTACCACAGGGATATAAAGTCTGTGAACATACTTTTAGATGAACATTTTCGAGCTAAAGTTGCAGACTTTGGGATCTCAAAAGTTATGCCCTTGGATCAAACGCATATGACAACATGCGTGCAAGGGACATTCGGTTATTTAGATCCAGAGTATTTTCGATCTGGCCATTTCTCAGAAAAAAGCGATGTCTATAGCTTTGGGGTGGTTCTCGTGGAACTTTTAACTGGACAAAGCTCGATTCGTGACACAAACATAGAAGGCGAAAAAAGCTTGGTCGTCTACTTTAAATCATCTACATTGGATGAGATCTTGGACCCTGCAGTTTTGGGTGGGTCCGACGTAGAGATTGAAGAAGCCAAGATTGTTGCTGATCTTGCCAGAAGATGTCTGAGACCGAGGGGAGTAGAAAGGCCGACCATGAAAGAAGTTGCGATGGAATTAGAGAGGCTTAGGAAACCGTCCTCTGTTTCTTACACAAAGCAGCCAACTACTTCACTGGAGATTGAGAATGTTACGATAGGATCAGTGGTAGGAATGGGCAATGCCAATACGACTACAATCTTGTACAACAACGTGAATATTGCAGTTGAAGACGGTAATGATGAGCAGCCTCTGCGCAAATTAACATGGTAAAATGGTACTAGAAAACAACTCATGTATGAATTATGTCAATATTTAGACTTTCACTGATACATATTACATGCACCTGGAGCACGTGCTCCGGATAAGTATCAGTGAACAATTATGTTATTGGGAGTTAACAACGGATAAGTATGAGTGAACAATTATGTTACTGAGAGTGAACAATAGGTAGATTTGGAGCACATGCGCCAGAATCATGTAATAAAAAGCATTCAATGAAGGGACTGTTTAAACAGGAATGTTAGTAATAGAGCAAGTAATACCATAATAATAAATAAATAACAAATAAATAAATAAGAGTCAAGAGTTATGTATGTCACAACCGACCGAGTAAAGTGTGCGTCGGGTTGGACTTTTTAGCCCATTAGTAAAATACTAGGGGTAAAATGGAGTGCCAAAAAATAATTATGATAATTATTGTTTATTAATGTAAAATGTCACCAATATATTTACTGAAATTATTATGGGAAGTACATATTTAGCGATATTACTTTTAGATGCGTGGGTCCAATATTAGCCCAACTTATTAATAAAGTCAACCCTTTATTAACCCTTAAGAAAACCCTTTTTTTTATTTGACCCTACTCTTTAACCATATGAAAATATCGACCCATAGCTGACCCTACCAAGAGATAATCAGATACTTAAAGCCCATTGTTGATTTCTAAATCTAATCCCCAATGGTAATCTTTCTGATTATGTATTCATTATTTTAAAGTGTTGATGTAAAATGGGCGAATCTAAACATGGATGAAAATTATCAAGTTTAAGCTGCAGGCTTCAGGATATCAGAAGTAGTTTCATAGACAAAAGGGTTCACTCACTTTGACATATTTGCCATAGATTTTTAGGTTACTAGTATTACGGTTGTAGCTTGTGATGATAAGCAGCAATTGTATAGATTAGATTGTCAATCACGGTAATAGTCAAATACTCCATAGCATACAAGAAAAAGGGACAAGTTGAGTTTAGTAGAGTCACTACAACAGCAGGAAACACTCCAACAGTAAACCATTAATCTATCACGGCGAAAAAACCTATGAAGGATAGGAAACCCAGGGCAAGGCAAGGCAAGTAAGCAACAATCTCTAATTTGTTATTAGGAATCAAAAAGATTTCAAGACATATAATCCTTAAATAATACAAAATGACAAATCATTCAGAGTGTGATTCTTCAAACCCTAACACGTGGCCATCCTCATTGTAGTAGAAATTGCTTGGAGGTTTGTAGGGTAAGGGAAAGGACAAAGGGAGGGAATAAGGAAATTTTATGGTGCTTGGTGACATTCATCCTCACATGGTTCTCTACAAAGCAAAGACAAAGCCATAGGTAGCTTGTCCTCACTATGAGCACACTCAACCCATGTTTCCCTCACATGAAGGTTCCTCTTCTCACATCTCAATAGGGAATCAATTTTAGTTTCTTACCATCATGCACAAAGGAATAGGAATTCTCAAGGCCATTATGAGTAGCTTTCTTGTCAAATTACCACAGGCGCCCCAAAAGAACGTAGCAACGCTCATGGGAATAACATCACATTAGATGAAATCATAGTACTTAGATGCAAACAACTCTCGAGCATTTCATCGAACACGTGATGGGCATGAAAACCTCTAACTACAAGCATGAACTTGGTATATTAAACCTAAGCAAATCAATCAATTATCAAATACATCAATCACAATCCAATTAAACAACTCAAAATTAACAACTAATTAACATTTAAAGTAATTGAAAAGGAACAAGAGTAATCTAACAAGAAAGTAAATAAACATAAATGTAAAGAGACAAAAAAAGAGAACTTAGTCTTGAATTGAGATGTGAAATTCGAAAATGATGTTGATAAATCCTTGCAAAGCATAATCTAAAACTATAAACTACCCTAAAGTCTCTAGAGAGGCTAGAGAGAAAACTCTCTCCAAACCCTAGAAGAGAAAACTATAATCAACATTATGTTGAAACAAAATTGTTGTTTATTTCTAAATTAAAACACTAAAAAATTGTAAATCATTGTTTGCACAAAGTGCCGAATTTTGCACTATTGTGCTAACTTTCTGGATTTCTGGGCTTTACCACAACTTCTGCTCACTTGGCTTGAATTTCTTTCTTCATTTCCAACCTCATCTTGCTTATCGCACTCTTTCTTAACATCTGAAGGCATGTATTCTTCATCATAAAGGGTGAGATTACCTAAAAACACATAAATTCACACACTTTAGTCACTAGTAAACAAAGTAAGCAAAATTGAATATGAAATCTAGGTAAATAGGCCTTACAAGAACCAAATAAAGAAGGCTAAAAGCACTTAAAAATCCGGTTTATCAATTCCTCTTCTCACATCCCAACCCGATTATGATTTAATGTGGGGGTTAGGGAATTAATTTTAGTTTCTTACCATCATACACAATGGAATGAGAATTCTCAAGACCATCATGAGTAGCTTTCTTGTAAAATTGCCACCGGTACCCCTAAAGAACGTAGCAAGCGCTCATAGGAATACATCACACTAGATAGATCATAGTACTTACACCCAATAGAATGATCAATGAAAACTTATTTTGATACCTTTAGGACATCTTGATCACCAACCCATTTAAGTGTATAGGGATGAGGATGAGGGAAAGTTGGGAGGTTGAGCTTTCTACTAAACTTATCACAAAAGATTAGTGCAACTTCCTCCATCGATAATGAGTTCTCCAACCTTGCCTCCAACAGTGCATCGAGTGTGGAAAAGCAAATTCCTTTGAGTGTTGTCAAAAGAAGATTTATTAGGATGTGGAAGTCTTCTCAAGACTAGCAATTCACCGGTATCCGACTTATGCTCGACCACATCTTAACTAGAGTTTTCCTTATTGTGGTTGGCTTCTTCTTCTTGGACCGAAACAAGCTCCTCTTTGATCTCTTGCATCTCCTATATGCTCAAAGTCCTTCGGGTAGGACATTCGGCTTGGTAATGACCATATCCAAGGCACTTGAACCACTTCTTGCCTTCCATCTTCGTTGGAAACTCCTTAGAGGAGGAAAAAGCGAAACCTTTCCCCTTGTCGACCCTAGGCAATGGTGCGGACTTAGGAGCTTCGATAGGTGGTAGCGCCACATGGCCATAGGACTTAGGGATAGCCCTTTCGTTTCTCTTCTCAACCACGATAGCCATGTTACACAAATCATTCAGAGTGTGATATGGTTGGGTCTTAACCCTTTAGGCAATAGAAAGAGATAGTCCATTCAAAAATCTCATGGCGGTTTGCTCTTGAGGCTCTTGAAGCTCACTCTTGATCAAAAGTTGTTCAAATTCTTGAATGTACTGGCTCACACTCCTTTTGCCTTGCTCAAGGGCAAAGAGCTTCCTCAAAACTTCCAGCTTATATATGCGAGCTAGGACTCATTGATTCATCAACTTTTTTGAGTTTCTCCCATGATACAATTTTCCTCCGAGCATCTCGTGCTTGTTGTGCCTTAACACTTTCAAACCATAAGGATACGACCTTGGTCAACCTCAAACTTGCGACCGTAAAAGCCTTCTCATAACTGTAACCCTTTGCTTTAAAGATGCGTTCCACCAATTGTACCCACTCCAAATATTCATCCAGGTTAAGGGAGTTATGAACTTTAGAAGCTTAACATTGACATCGTTTAGGCCATCCCTTGGTTGTTGCTCACCCCTTCCCTTTGACGAAACATATGAACGGAGTCTCTATCATCGTCACTTGACTCAAAGTTTGGAGGATGACGGATAGGACCAGGGGAGGGTCTCTCTCTTCTCATATGTTGAGGTTGAACCTGGAGGTGTGCATCAATTTGAGTAATCCGTGTAGTAATTGCATCAAGGACATTTTTTATTTTTGAGAACCGGCTCTCGTAGCCCCCGACTTTTAGGATCAATGACGTTATCATACCAAGAAGAAAGGTGAGGGACGGATTGCGCTTGGGAATATCTTTGTGGAGTTAGGTTCTTTTGTTGATGTATTTGGCTTAGGGTTCTTTGTAGCTTTTCCACAAGAGAGACAATAGGGAATTCCAATTAGAGGAGCAAAAAACCACACCAATTCCAATCACTACGGATCAACTAAGCACTATCATTATAATACGATCACGACCCAACAACTCTGATTCTACACTTGATCAACCAAAATGCAATCAATCAAATAACTCACATCGCGAATGGGGGTCACCAATATGATCACAACAATAGTCAACAACCAAATGTCACTTCAAAGATGGCAACACAACTAATGATGACCAAACTCCACTAGTAAGAATCAAGACTCCCAAGAACAATCATCCCCAACAAAATCAACACCCAACAATTTCAGATTTCACCATGTTCGTGAACACCAACAAACACCAAAATCAATCAAGAATGACAAAGCTCAAGCAAGAAATAACATGGACGCCCGATACCAATGGAGTGTGGAGCAATGGGAGAATAAGATAATCCTTGATTGAGTATGAAGATGAGAGGAAGTTGATAAACTTGATGATAATAGTTAATCTTGATTGAAGATAATAATCATAGCCCAAAAAAAAGATAACAACCAAGCTTAGAACACCAAAGAAACCTGAATATGATCTTAGATAAAGGTTAGACCACCACTAAGACCTAGCGATCCACCATGAATTTGATAAAGGAATCCCACGACAAATTCAATAAAGGAGAGACTTGCAACACCATCATAACATAACAATTATGGATAAAGAGAACAAGATTTAGGAGAAAATGAGAACTATCAGCTTCTTCATTCTATTCATAAGAAAAGTCATCAAAAACTCCCTTACAAAAGTTTTAAAAAGAGGTATTTATGGGGAGACGGGTTAGTAACAAAACTAAGCTCTAACTAGGCGCATCGCGCGAGCGACAGGACGTCGCAGGAGTGAAAACACGACTTGCACAAAGGGTCAACTCCCCATGGGGTCCGTCGCGCCTGTGAACGGGCGATAGGCGCTCCAAATCTTCGCTGAGTCACGGTCGCGACCTTAGGCTTCATGGTCGTGACTCGTAGGACGGTCACGGGCACGACGGTTTTGCTTCCAAAAAGTGTCACATTTGTGATAGATGTGTCACGATCATGACGACCGGTTGGCTCAAAATGGAGGGGAGGAGAGAAAGGGGTCACGATCATGACCAAGGAGGTCACACCTATGAACCTCTATCCCCCAGCCAACCATTTCCTTCAAAGGAGGGTCACAGTCATGATTATGGTGGTCACGACCGTGACGTGACTGCTTGCCTTCACCCCTTTACCAACTTCATCTCTAACACAACCATCCTAGGGCCCCTCCTCTGTTATTTGTGCCCATATGAAAAGGACACCCACCTAGAGGGCGTCCCAACCCATCCATTAGAAATGGTCACGACCTTTTCTCCCGACCTCTGGTCCACCTCAAAATGGACTCCGCACCCAATCTTCCATAGTTTAGGGAAGAGGGACATCTTAGGGAAATCATTCACCATAGGTTCGTCGAATAGGACCCGTTCCCTATATAGTTCATTAAGTTTGACTCTCGTACATTAGATTTGATGATGCTCCTCAAAAGGTTCCCACCATCCTATTAACTTGAAGAAATCAGGGTTCCATTCTCACTCTTATGATCTCAGCCAAGCAAGCCGCCTCGACTACATCGAACCTTGAGCTACAATTCTCGGTAACTTCCGGAGTTGCAAGGTTAGTCTCGTCCATCCAATGGAAGGGCCCCGAGACCTTCTGGAAAGGCTCGTTTGATCCACCGACCCCGGAGCCCTCGGGACCGGACCGGACCAGGCCGCCCTGAGATTAGAAGCTAGGAGGTATCGGGGTTCGGGTGTAGCCGTGGGATCAGTAAGGTTCAAGGAAGCAGCAATGCTTAAATTCAGCGGCACCGTCGCGCCCGCGACACGTCTAGTACCGCCAGCGACCTCATACTAGTAGGCGGAGAAATGTTCGGCAGCAGGCTGTCGCGCCCGCGACTCGTCAAGTAACGCCTGCGACCTCACGCTGGCCAGGTCGTCGCGACCGCGACCCGTTCCGTCACGCCCACGACACACCACGGCAAACAAAGGAGAGTTTGGGGCAGAAGGTCGTCGCGCCCGTGACAACGCTGCTGATTCACGTGACCTCTTTGTTAAAACGCTGAGTTTTGGCCTAATTTTGTTACTTAGTATAAATACCTTGTTTGAACATTTTCCAAGGCAGATTATGCTGATTATGAAATGAAATGAATGAGTGCTCCCCAAGCCTCTTCCCCTAAATCTTGTTTACTTTATCCAAGCATTGTTTGGTGGTGTTCAAGTCTTCCCTTTATTGATTATTTGGTGGTTTCCTTTATGATAATCATGGTGGGTTGTTAGCTTTTGGTGGTGGATTTCATCCTTTATCCAAGGGCCCTATTCAATCTTATGGTGTTCAAGACTAATGTTCATGGATGATTTGTGAAGTTATTACTCAAGCTTATTATCTCCCTTCACGCATACGCTCCATTTGGTATCAGAGCTCTAGGTTTGCATTAGCTTGAGTTTTGTGTTCATTCCTCTTTTGTTCTTGCTAGTATTGTTCTCTAGTGTTGGTTTTTGTGAATCATATGCAAATATTGGTGTTTCCCATTCCCTTTGCTATCCAAGAGTGTTGGAATATATTGTATTGTGTTTGTATTTGTTGGATTTGAAGTCATTTGGAGCTTTGAGGAGAAGTTGGAAAATAGAGCATCCCAAACACATACCATCCTTTACCCTTCCCTCGATATGGACGAAGAAGTTCATTCCGATCAAGAGGAACCAAGCCACCGGGGTAGTCCTCAAATTCGAGCTCTTGAGAACCGACTCACCACCACTTTTGACAATCGGTTCTTCACCATCGAGCGGACTCTTCAGGACCTTGCGGCCCAAATGAACAACATGGCCTTGAACCTACAAGGTCCACCCCGAAATGGACGTCAGAGGCTCGCACAAAGCCCTATCCGTCCTCCTCCCAATTTTGAGTTGAGTGACGATGCTAGAGGCTCCCTCGACGACGTCCAAGATGTCAAGATCGACATCCCCGAGTTCAATGGTTCCAATGATCCGGACGAGTACCTTGAATGGATCCAATTAATGGATAGGATCTTTGAAACCAAGGAATACGATGACGAGAAATCTTTCAAGATCGCTAGTTTGAAGCTCACCAAAGCTGCTTCACTTTGGTTTGAGAATGTGAAATCGCAACGAGCTCGGGATGGTCAGGTGAGAATTACTACTTGGACACGGCTCAAACAATTGATGAACCTTCGTTTCTTGCCCAATACTTACAAGCAGGATGTTTGAGGAAGCTTTATGCTCTCACCCAAAGCAAGAGGACTGTGAGCGATAATATTCTGGAGTTCGAGCAGCTCCTTATCAAAAGCGACATCCAAGAACCGGAAGAGCAAACAATGATGCGTTTCTTGAATTGGTTGGATCCCGCAGTTGCCAAGAAAATTGAAGTTCAACCCTACTATTCTATGGATGACTTATGCAGTTTGGCTCTCCGAGTTGAGTGACGAAGGAAGGAAAAGGCTATTTCCAAGCCGGCACCACGCGCCTACCTTCCACCGACTAGTCGACCCTCTCCATATTCGGGCACCCCGAAATCCGTTGAAACTCCTCATTTCACTTCGGCACCTAGAACGGACAAGGGAAAGGGAATAGTTTTGTCCTCTCCGACTAAACCTCCATGTCGGATGGAAGGAAAAAAGTGTTTTAAGCGTCAAGGTATAGTCATTTTTAGGCGATTGTCTAAACCATCGGGCTTTGACCCTTCACGAAATGCAAGAGATCGATGATGAGCTTAAAATGGATCATGATGATTCCGAATTGATGATAAAGGAAGAGGTTACTAGTGAAGAGGAAAACGCCGCTCCCGTACCACTCGTATATGGAGGCGCACTTGTTTTGAGGAGGGTTTTGCATGCTCATGAAACCCCTCTTGACAAGGCCCAACGGGAGACAATTTTTCAATCACGGTGTTTCGTCGGGGACAAGGTTTGCAATCTTATTATCGATGGAGGGAGTTGTACCAACGCTGCATCTACTTATATGGTTTAGAAGCTTGCATCTACTTATATGGTGGGCAATAGGACTTCCGGAAATGTCTCCATGAAACGGAGTGCTTTCAAAGACTTCAAGCAGATACGGCTTAAATTCGAACACTGCATCGAGTAGTAATGGTGGTAATGTGATAGGACTGCCTCCCGTACCTGAAGATGAAACAGAATACAAAGCTAAGGTACCAGGTGAATCATTTTGTCTTTCAGCCATAAGGATCGAGACCTCCTATGAAGCTCAATAGGCTCTAGGACGAACCTGCATTCATCAAAGAGAACAGAAGAAGCATCAAATTCCTTTAGACGTCAAACAATCTGATTTCTAGTGTGAAAGTGATCTTAACAACCTTTAACCAAAGAACCTAAAACTAGGGGCGCTAGTTCCTCGGCAACGGCGCCATTTTGTGTACAGTCGGTTGGTATACCCTGTGATTTGTCGTTCTTTCTCAGGGAGCGAGGGGCATTGGTTAAAGAACCTAGGTCAAGGGCACAAGCTAAGATCACTAAGGAACAGAGTTTTATCGATTTGCAAGAGTAATATAGTAACAAACAATCTATGGTTGATCAGGTAGAACAATGGGCTTGAGGATTTTCGGGATGCAAACAGGATTAAGGAAATGGGTTTTACAACAAGAGAGCAAAAAGCAAAGAAAACCAAATAGGAATTCCGCTAGAAAAGATCCACCAGTCTCCCTCTTTCGAGGGTAGTCTAGATTGACTACCTCAAAGTCCACTACGGACCCGGAGGGTTAATATAACGAAATTCCCTAGCTAACCTCTTTCCCACTTTCATGGGCGAGTGTTAGTTATCCCCTCTCCAACCTTCCAATGACAAGTGTTCGATGCATTTGAGAACTTTCGATCCCAATTACATCGCACTTAAAGGAAGGATTGGAGTGGGAAGGTGATTTTCCATCTAATTACTCACTAAAAGAGCTAATATATTACTAATCACCTATCCACGCCCCTAATTACCCCCTAACCCATGGGGTTTCTAGAAACAAATCATAACTAAAACTAAGCAAACAACATCAATCCCAAACTTAAACATGATTTCTAAGAACAAGGAAACAATAATAAAGCAAAGCAATCACAAAGGCAATCCAATCATAATCACCAAGCACCAAAGCAATTAATAAGTAATTAAAGCAATTAGAAAAAGAAATTAGAGTAAAAGAAAAGAAGTCGCGGGGTATGGCGCGCGGTGCGCGCGTAATGCACGTCAAGGTCGATCCCACAGGGACTCAATTAGCAGCTCAATAAGCTAGCCTCTATCGGGATTGCTAAGCTAATCAGGTTTTAGGTTTTGGAAAAGGTTTAACAACTAATCAAACTAATAAAGCAGAGAAAAATCAATCACAGAGTCTATCAAGAGAGAAAGACTTCTAGGGAGATGCTAACCTAACAACGAGTTCAATTACTAAAACCTAGCCTGCACAATCATACAATCAAGAATGAATAAAGAATCGACAACCTCTGAATTCTATCGCCCTTTCGATGCTAAATAGAATTACTCTAAACAACCTAATCAACAAATATTCAAGGTTAAACAGAATTGAAGGTCTCAAAAAGTCAGGTTATCTAATGATTCCCTAGTTCACTACCCCTTTCTCTACTTTCGCAAACCTAGGTAGACAGGTTGGTAGTCATATCACCCTAATTCACCTTTCAGTACTTCTTAGGTTAATCTCAAACTTACAAATATTCAAGGCCTTAAGAATACTCATAAACATGGAAAACACAACCTTCTATTGATTCTAATCAAGAATTAATGCACAAACTAATAACGTTGAATCAAACTACATTGTTTCGGGTTGCAAAACCTTAGATTTCAAAGAAAATTACTCACTCATGTTCAAGAAAAGTACGACACAAGTTCCAAACATCATGATTAATTCTCAAAATAAAAGAAAAAAAATCGAAAAGAGATACAAACTACAAGGAATACGACCGTCGAGTCTTTCGATCCAGGGGCGGTCTTCCTCGCGAGTGATGATAATTTCTTCCCGAATCTCGATCTTCGCTTTTCTTCGAATTGATCTCAATCTTGAATCTTGATGGAGGTTTGATGAGTGGAGGGATTATTAGGGTTTTTTTTCTCTCTCTTAAAAAGGATGGATGAATGATTGATAGAATAATCAATGATAGGTTAACGAATAATAGGGAATGGAGTCCTCCCATATAGCCGTCACATGCCCCTTCTTTTACTTGCAACCCATGGCGAAGACACGCGTGCCGAGTGCCATGGACCGTGGCCATTGCCACGGCCTCCCCGTGATACACGCTGCCTTTGTACTGGGCGAATGATTGGCTGAAGAAATGAAATCAATTTCCAGCCTTCCCTCTTTTGATTGGCTGAAGAAATTTATGTGGCTTGGAGTTAGACTTGGCAAAATTGAGCTAACCCGAATAACCACCTAGCCTCGACCTACTCCCGAAAATGCCATAAGTAATTAACCCGAAACTAAACCCGATATGACCCAATCCGACTTGACCTGAATTTATATTTCACCAAATTTGTTCATTTTTTAAAGATAATCATGTCTAATAAGAAATAAAGTGAACCGAAATCAATTCGACCCAAACCTAACCCTAGTCCAACACAACCCGCATATCATTCGACTAAACTCAAATGGGTCCAACCCGAACTCGACCCAAATGTTCGGTCTACCTTGCAGTTAACCCAAACCCAATAATGGGCTTCTTTTTCATTTTATTGTTTGCGTTTTAGTTTATCCAGGAAGCGTTTCGTCACGAAAACGATGCGGCATGTTTGGTGGACTATTATTATTATTCTCGCAAACAAGTTGGCATACTTGCATTGCGTTCCAATTGCACACCACCGTCCCAAGTGGGCCCACTTCATAGACCATACTAATACCATCGTCTACTCTTCTGCAACGCTCCTTTACTTCTTTAGGGTTTTGCTGCTTCCTCTTCTCCCAAACTCAGCTTTCCAGGTTCCTCTCTCTCTCTCTCTCTCTCTCTCTCTCTCTCTCTCTCTCTAATCTCAGTCTGTATTTGGGGTGCAGATGTGTTTATTCTGCGAAATTTCTGCCGATTGACGCTTAATTTGGGCTTTGCGTTTCCTTTTCTGCGTTTTGTTTCGCCATTGATGAATGATGATGCTCTTAGTCGTATACTCTTGCGT
The DNA here is from genome assembly GCA_029582165.1 of Portulaca oleracea. Lineage (NCBI taxonomy): Eukaryota > Viridiplantae > Streptophyta > Magnoliopsida > Caryophyllales > Portulacaceae > Portulaca > Portulaca oleracea. The sequence continues at coordinate 39,597,504 of CM055872.1, read as the reverse complement.
TTTTGTGTGCTTTTTTTGCTTTTTTTCATGGGGCGAAGTTGTCTCTTCCCTGTGTGCGTGGATCGCTGGTCAGTTTTTGTGTGCTTGGATTGATGGTTTTTGATTGTAGCGTTGGAAATTTGTTTACTTTGAGGTCAATAAGGTGATTCTAGTGTCTGGTTCTTGAATTTTTTGGGTGAATAGGAGTTGATCGTGGTGTCGTCTTTGTGTTTTCGCTTGTGACGATATGAATTGTTCCTGTGGGGGGGGGGGGTTGTCCTGTCTAGTCTGAATATGAATGGATTTAGGGTTAGGGTTTGCACATCAATTAAGGGTCTTGGATGGGGTGGTTTTGTGTGTACATTGGGTGCCCTTGAATTTGGGGATGGATGATTCTTAGGAGCAAATGAGGACCCTATTAAAGGTTGTAAATTGTTAAAGGATGAGAAAATTGAGGGTCTTGTGGATGGTAGAGTGGGCTGATGTTCTTTGTGTTAAGTGTTAATAGCCTTCTATTGGTACTTTTTTTTTCTTGAATGTACTGTAGAGATTTTGTTTAGTTTTAGGTTAATAAGTTCATTATAGTCTCAGCTTCTTGGATTGTTGGGTGAATATTATCATCATTGGATGGCTGTGAGAGATCGTGGTGCTTTCTTTGTCTTTGCCAGAATATGGATTGTTCCTCCCGGGGTAATGATTGGGTGGGTTGTGTTGTCTAGTCAGAAAAGGAGTGAAGTAGGCCTTAGAGGGGCTGATTAATGAGGGGTCTTGGATGGGGTGGGTTTTGTGTGTAGATGATGCTCTCAAATTCAGGGATGCATGATTCTTGGGTTGAAAGTTGGAGACCTTGGGGCAATGAGGACCCTTTTAGGTGCTTTCACTTGTTAATGGATGGGAAATTTGTTAGTTTGTTGATGGTGGCATGAGGTAATGTTTTTTATGCTGTCAACAGCTCTCTATAGGTACACTTTCCTCTCGATTGGTACGAGCAAGTCAGGTTGAGATGGTATTTTTTTTTTTTTTTGTGTCTGTTTCTTGTACTAGGGTTTTTGTGGTATTCAGGATGTAAGGTGGTGTACTTTGCTGTCCATTGAACTATCGAGCGAATTACTCAAGTGTTGGTTTTCTTTTGATATTCAATACAGGTTAAACTATGGGAGATGTTGATGAGTACCGCTGCTTCGTGGGGAGCCTCTCGTGGTCTACCACTGACAGAGGTCTGAGAGATGCATTTGAAAAGTTTGGCCGTCTGATTGAAGCAAAGGTAACTTGAGCTGTTCCCCTTTTTTAGCACTTGGGAGTACAATGTTAGACTTATTTTCTTTCAATTAATAAAAGCTTGTTCACGGTCTATGTCTTTTTGGCCGTTGCCTGTTGTGATACTGCTATTGGCTTTCTTAGTGCCTGTTGTTTCATATGCAGTGTTGGTCTTGCTAGTGACTGTAGTTTCACATATGTGCTAATATTGTTTTTTTTAAATTTTTTACTTAAAAGTCAAATATATGTGTTACCTTCTGTATTTTCTCATTCTATTGGTGTTCTATACTGCCTTTTTCCCTTTCTTCCAGGTTATTGCATTGTGCTATGTTTCTTTGTTTTTGGGTGATTCGTAATTGTCAAGTTCTGCCGTTACACAGGTTGCTTTGGACAAGTTCTCGGGACGTTCTCGTGGATTCGGGTTTGTTTCATTTGATGATGAGAGAGCCATGGAAGAAGCTATTGAGGCAATGCATGGAATGAACTTGGATGGTCGTTCTATCACTGTAGAAAAGGCTCAACCCAGTCAACGCTCTAGGGATCGGGATGGAGACTATGATCGTGACCGTGGGCGTGATCGTGATCGTGACCGCTCCCGTGGTTATGGTGGTGGCGGCGGCGGTGGCGGTTCTCGAGGTTCTGGCGGTGAGTGCTTCAGGTGTGGCAAGCCTGGACATTTTGCCCGGGAATGTCCGTCTGATGATGGGGGGCGAGGTGGTGGTAGGTATGGCGGTAAGGGAGACAGAAGAAGTGGGGGCGGGGGTGGCTATGGACCTGAGCGTGGTGGGGATAGATATGGTGGAGGTGGTCGTCAGAGAGATTCTGGTAGTCATGGAGGAGGATATGGAAGTGATAGGTATAGCCGTGATCGTTCTGGCCCTTATGAGCGTTCTGGATCAAGGTATTCCTGATCCCTGTATGTGATAATCCGCTGAAGGGGAGGTCTGCTGAGATGTATCAAAGCTGAAGATGTCTTTATCGTTACGGAATTAGAATGCGTACTTATACACTTTATGTTCCTACAGCAAGAAAGCCACCTGTGTTGTGTGGTCGTATTTTGTGTGTCAGATGTTTGGTGATGTTATTGGTTCGTTGGATCTACATATGCTATGGCTCTTTAGAAATGCGTATCTTATTTTCAGAGCTGCTGGTTGATATATCTGAATGTGCTTTGGTGCTGATTGGCTCCCATTTGGTCTTAATGTGGGTTGCCGAGTGTTTTAACTGGGTTAGTCACTTTTGCTCGTGTCTGTCTCAATCATGGTGGATTGCTCTGTGCGTGCTGACGATTTAAGAGGTGTTCTTGTGCTTGCTCTTTCGTGCTGTTCATGGTATGCTTGTAAATTGTGAGAATGGATTATCAAAAGTGGGGGGTAATCTTCTGTCTTTCCTTGCTGCTGACTTTGTCTATACCCAGTATCATACATGATTGATATTCACTTCTTCACTCTTTCATCCTGTTCGCAGGCTTGCTTCTGTGCAGTCCCTTATTGGTACTTAAATTGGGTTCCGTTATTGTTCAACTATGTTGGTACCAATTTTGCGGGAGTTTTGAGTTCTCTGTAGCTTTCTTGTGGGATCGATTTGAGTGATGTGGTCCTGTTTGGAGTTTCTTAGCTAACATGCTGCAGTTTAGGTTGCAACCATGACTCTCAGGATTGGCAACTGTGGTCCTTAATGTTGCTACATAAGTTACTGTTCTGGTCAATGGGATCTTGCTAATGTAGGCTACATAAGTTCCGTTGAAGATTTGCAGAGGCTTAGTTCATCTGGAAATGAGCCCTGCATCTGAGGATTTGGCAAATCAGCAGTTGTGATGGGGAGCTAAAATGTGTTAGTTTTTTGGTTGATACCTTGTTCAATCCATTTGTGAGAATTCAGGAGTAACGATCCTCATTCCTCGGCATCATAGCTCTCTGATGGGCACTGCACAAACCACAAAGTCTCACACTGGTTATGGGTTAAATCCCTCACCCCTCATTTCATTTTTGGTCACTTTGTGTTACTTAAGGAATATATGTTGACATCTTGTTGATTGCTAATCACAAATTAGAGCTCGTTGCCTACTTGCCTTGGGGTTTCCTATCCTTTATAGATTTAATGCTTTACTGCTGGAGTGTTGCCTGCTGCTGTAGCGATTCTGCTAATGTTATGCTGGTGATATTTTGTATGTCGATTGTGAGGTTTTGCTTTTGAAAGCTGATGATTGTTTGCAAGGTTTTGTGTGAAGTTATTTTTAGTTTGGTCTTGTAGCAGTCAATGGGTTTGAGCATTGGCAACACTTAGTTTTAAGAATGTAGTAGATGTTGCGTTGAAAATGGGAATGTGGCTTAAATGGATGACCTCGAAATGTTGGCAGTTGTTTGCTGAAGGAAAACTCCACTTGCCATTTTTACTGTGACAATCTAATCTATACAAATTCTGCTTATCATCACAGGCTTCACCTGAGTATCGGTACCCTTAAGTCTGTATGGCAAATTGAGTGAACTCTTTTCTCTATGAAATCGCTTTTGATATCTCGATGGTCTGCAGTTTTAACTTGATAATTTTTACCCATGTATAGATTTTTGTCGACTTTATGTCTATCGTAATTCAGAGTAAGCAATGCAAAGTGTGGAGGAGAACTTACTCCAGCTACTTTATCATTGGGGGTGTATTCTCAAATCCGTCGGTTTTGGTTTTACATCTGTATGATCAAGAGTTTAGAATTATGCACAATTACCATCGGGGATGTATTCATAAATCAACAATGTAATAACATATACATCCCTCAAACTTTTGTAAAATAGGATTTTATCCTCCATATTTGAAAAATCTCAATTACCTAACCATTACTGTTTACATAAATATATATCTTTTACGTTTAGTCAACAATGTGGGTGTATTTGTCCCTATAATTTTATCTGGTTTGGCAAAAATACCCTAAAAATTTTAATTGAAAGACAAAACTACCCTCGTTTTAACTAAATTGAATATACGTTTGATTTGGGCGCCCCTTCCTAATCTCTTCCTCCCCTGCTACTGAGAAAAAAGATGAACACCCAACCCAGCCACCATGAGAAATACGACCGACAACAACTAGGGTTTGCAATCGCTTGGTCTCTGTCTCAATTTCGGTTATTGCTTGTGATGTTTGTTATCTGTTGTTCGATTTGGTCTCTGTCTTTCAAATTCAGTAATTGTCTGTGATTGTGTTGTTCACTTTTCATCTACTGTTTTTCCATTTTTCTGGAAATAATATTCATGTTGTGTTGTTGAAATGAATTTCAAATATTGCCCCCCCCCAAGAACCAGTAATCGAATTACTTGAGTGTTAAAGTTTGATCTTCTGATGTAATCGTAAAATGAAAACAAGGTCCACTATTGAGGAGTCGTATACAAAATATCAAATGTTGATTTTCTGATGGAAATGCTTATTCACTAATGGCAACAGTAGAATACTGAAACATCAGATAATGAACTGTGGAGAGAGATTATTTTCAATAATCAGCTGATTGAATTAATGGTTAAAGGAACAAATTATTGACCAGGGGAGGGATTAAGCATATGCGAATGTTGATTAATGACCCCTTTTTTCAATGTTGAAGAGGGAACAATTAAATCTGAAAAAATGGAGAAGGGTCTGCATTTCATCGGGCAAACAGGGAACAATTAAATCAAAAAAGGGGGAAGGGGGTGGTTAGACAGATAAAACATAATAGGGTAGAAAAATTTTAAATAAAGGGTAAATTGGAACTTTCAGTATTTTTATTGACTAAGTAAATCTGAAAAAGTAGAATAAATTGATATCAACAATGGTTAGGTGTGATTTTTATTGTATTTATTATTTGTTAGGTTGGGTAATTAACCTTTTTCAAATATGGAGGGTAAAATCCTCATTTGACAAAGTTTTGGAGGAGATATATGTTATTACGTACTTCATAAATCAACAATGGGTAGTTGTCCATCTCTATGTTTTAACCAACGGAGTCAGTATTATTGCAATTCAAGTATATCAATACGTCTTCCATTACTGTTTCGTACATTACAAATTCATTTGTTTTGCTAATTTATGTGCTATTTTAACAAATCTTATGGTCTATCTCTATGTTAGGGTTGCCTTGGGCTGTATTTTCATTGGGTCAAAAGGGCCGGTCCAAACAAAGGCTCAATAAAATGGTCGATTTATTATCGACTTGGGTTGATGAAGCACAGACACATAATATTTAAGGATTAGAAAATTGGCTAAAATTGAATCGAGGCCCAATAATGATCACTAAAATCTTGTTCTTTTATGTGATTGGTAAGATGAGGAAATGACGTGGTGTGGTGAAATTGTGGGAAGTGCTGTAGTTGTGGAATAATATGGTGAAATTTGTGGAAATGTGTGGTTGATGTGGTAGATGAAGAGATAAAATGTGAAAAATAGAGGAAAAAAGTGAAGAGAGAGAAAAATGATGAAATATATTGGTAATAATTGTCGTAAAATGAGGTATGGTATGGTAACATGTTGAAGAATATTGAATGGTATGGTGAGTTGTGATACCGTACCGCATAAAAGAACATGGCCTAAATGTTATGTTCAGAAATATGTAACTTTCATAACAATTTAAATAGAATATATTAGTATTATTTCATATTAGAAGTAGTCATCATAATTACGTTTTTGGCAGAAGTACAATACATCTTAAACAATATATTAATACCGGTTAGGGTAGAGACGCTTTGTACATTAAGCTATAATGTTAAATACCGGTCAAGGTGACTTGCCTGACTTTCAACTATTTTATGTTTTTATGTATTTACTTATTTATTTATCTTTATACTACTGTGGTTTTTTCAATCGAGCATAAGTGTCTTCTATGTACTCGGATTGGGAGGTGGCTAACTCGGTTGAGGTATAATGTGGTCGGTTGAGGGGATGAGTTGGGGAAAAATTTAAGAATTTTAGACACATGCATGATTATTCGATGCTAATATTTGTGCACGGAGCAGTTATGTTAATACCGGTTAAGGTGACTAGCCTATAGGTTGAATCTCTTTTTCTAAGAAAGTGCGACTGACCCATTCTTCAATGGGCTGATTGTGACTTACATGGCTTTCAACTATTTTATTTATTCATTTATCTTTATACTGCTATGGTTTTATCAATCGAGCATAAGTGTTTTCAGTGTAATTAGATTGAGTAAGAAGGTGGCTAACTCGATGAAGGTACAACATGGCAGGTTAAGGGATGAGTTGGAAAAAATATTTGAGCTTTTTAAATACTAATATACCATATTTTGAAAAGTGGGCAATAATGCACTATGCGTGATTGTTGGACGCTAATATCCTCTATAAACACATGTGTTATGTGTACGTTGAACGAATATGTAAGTTTGACTAGATCTGACAAATAGGTATTTTGGATTGGGCTAATGTGCGGTTCAAATACATTTTAGGTACAAAGTATACATACCGAGTAAGGGTTAAGTTCGATTGAGGTTTGGGTTCGGGTCTTTTTCAGTTGAGCATGAGCAGATTGGTGACGACCTATGGGTTCGGTTGAAAATTTAGTCAGACATACTTCAGATGTACTACAGTGACTCGGTTCCGGGTTAGGTATAAGTTGGTTTAATCTAAGTTTGAGTATGGTTCGGTTCAACATTTTGTTCGACCTCGTGTCGGGTCCGAAGTGGTTCTGCTATAAATGAGCTCGGTTGATTTCAGGACAATATGAATCGGTTGTATTATGGGTCACGTGGTGCTCGATCATATGTCGGGTTGGGTTCACATTGATTCGAGTAAAATAAAGCCGGTTAATTTCGGGTCAATGTTGGCCGGTTGATTTTTCATGAGTAGGTGCAGGTACAAACTTTAGAGCTTTTAAAAATACTGATCTTTTTATGAAATATAAATAATATTCAATAATATACAATATTTAACTCAATTTCTTTGAGGTGTCATTAATTTTTTTTTTTGAAATCAAAAATAACAATTTCATTAATAGCAAGTCAACGACACTTACAATGAAAATCATGATTGAACAATTGTAGATCTAAAATATAGATATACAATTCAACTTCCAAATAACTAATACTAATCTTACTGACGTTCGATTCCGATTTCTTTGATGACTTTGTATCTTTACCATTGATGGAGAACCTCACAACCCGTGCTATAGCAATTTGAAAGTCGATCTTCATCCAACGTATTAGACCACACCAACTTAACAAAAACTCTAGAAAGAGACTAAAAACCCTAAATAAGGGTACAAAAAAACTCTTACAAAAGAAGATACTAACTTTCTTTGCGTAAACGTAAAACCAAACTAATAATTGGGGTAGAAATCAATCAAATTGGAGCTTACCATCAACAAAAGAATTGATGGCAACCCCTCCAAGGAAATGAAGGCTAGGGTTTTCTAGAGAGAAAAATAAAAGAGGAGGCTAGGGTTTGCTACGTAAAAATGTTAAGAGGAGTCATTTAAATTTGGTTGATGATGAGTTGCATTAATTTGACATATGTTAAAATGGGTTGTGAGTCGGGTTAACTCAAAGACGGTTACAGTTTGAATTGGGTTTGCGTTGTTCAAGTTCAGTTTACTACGAGATTAGTTAATACAGGTTTGGTTCAAGGTGGGTCGGGTAATTTCAAATATGAGTAAATTTAGTTTTTCTTAGAATTGGTTCAGTTTATGTCTTGGGTATGGATCGATTCCCGTTATGGTTTTTCCCTATTCGATTCACTTCAGGCCGGGTTTGAATTAGATCATATCATTTTGAGTTTGGATAATTTCATTTTGGGTCGGGTATGGTTGGGTCATTTTAGTTTCTCGAATCCAAACCAGTTGACATTATTTTAGATTACGATTCGGATAAATGAGTTCGGTTGCTCGAGTCTTGGTAAATTTTACCAAGTCTGGATCTAAGTTTGACTTTAATTATGAAGAAAATGATGGAATGGGAGGATACTTAGCAATTTACAATAACATGGAGAGCATAATACATTTTTACAAACAAAAGACAACCCCTCAACATGCACACATGTCATGTATATTAGGAAATATCAAATAAAATCTCTTTTATTTATGGATTATGGATTGTATCTCCTACATTAGTGTTATCCTTTCTTAGAATCCTTGATTGATTGTCAATCATTATCTTTGATTGATTATCAATCACCATAATCTTAGGTTTGTAATAGCTATTTATAGCTTGTTATTCTAATGAAGCAGATCAAGGGGAATTACATTTCTTACATGGTATCAGAGCCAAATATCCTAATCTACCATCTCTCTTCCTCTCTTTCGTTCTACTCAACTTTTTCCATGGCCACTTTCACCAACTTCCACCCAGCCCTCACAGTTACAAACATCAAAAATTTCATTCCTATAACCTTAGAAATGGAGAAAGTTCAATATTCCTCCTGGGCTGAATTGTTCAAGATCCATTGTAGAGTTTATTAAGTCATCCATCACATTATTCCCTCTACTGATGCTGCATCACCATCTGATGCCGCCGCATCAAACCCGCCCCCCGCGGAAGACCCCGCTCTTAAAGCTCGTCTTGACGCGGTTGTTCTCCAATGGATCTATGGCACTATTTCCAACGACCTTCTCCATACAATTATTGAACCTAATACCACTGCTAAGCAAGCTTGGGAGCGGCTTGCTAATATCTTTCAAGACAAAAAAAATGCCCGAGCCTTGTACCTCGAAAACCAATTCAGTCAAGTGAAGCTTGATGACTTCCCTAACGTCTCGGCCTATTGCAAAGAACTTAAAGTTCTGGCTGATCAATTAGCCAATGTTGATGTTCCAGTTTCCCAACAACGGTTAGTACTTCAATTAATTGCAGGTTTGAATGACAATTATGATGGTGTTGCAGCAATAATTCAACAGAGTAATCCCTTGCCGTCATTCTACGAGGCTCGATCAAAGACTTATTCTTGAAGAAACTCGGAAAGCGAAGCAAGCCGCCACTACCTCATCAGCTACTGCTCTTAATGTCACTGACTCCTCCGTTACGGCATCTCAACTCTCTGACCCAAGTAGCTATCAACCCCGAGGCAGCAATCCGAGGAGAGGCCAGCCTCGCCATCATATCCGTGGGAGGACCAATAGCCGAGGCCGGGGCCGGGGCAACAACAACAATGGCACCCGTGGAGGCCAATACGCTGCTGCAAGCGGTCCTCTAAACCAACCGCGGGCTTCGTATCAAGAGTGGGCAACATATGCTCCATGGAAATTATGGGGTCCGTGGCTAGCCCCCCCATGTCCATACCCAACCCACCCGCAACCTCGTCCACCGCACCAACAACGAGGAATACTAGGCAGCCGCCCTCAAGCTCTAGTCAGCCAAACAGAGGCCTCCCAAACTACCCCAACGGACATTGATGCCGCCCTTCACACAATGACCTTGAATGAGCCCGACGAGAATTGGTACTTTGACACCGGGGCAACCGCACATATGACGGGTTCTCAAGGTACCCTCTCATCTTATTTTAATTTGAGCACAAATAAAAATATTATCGTCGGAAGTGGTCATCAAATTCCAATCCGTGGTACGGGTCTTGCATATCTTCCTCCTCCCCACCCACCCTTTATTTTAAATAATGTTCTTCATGCCCCCAACCTCATTAAAAACCTCATATATGTCCGTCGCTTTACTACTGATAATAATGTTTCCCTTGAATTTGATCCGTTTGGTTTTTCTGTGAAGGATATTCGGACGGGGAACCAACTAATGAGATGTGATAGCACGGGAGACCTCTACCCCATTCCTACACCATCCAAATCTACCCTTCATCCATCTACTTTCACTGTTTTATCTCCTACTTTATGGCATAATCGCTTAGGACATCCGGGAGCTTCCATTTTACGCTCTCTACGGAAAAATAATTCTATTACTTGTAACCAATCATCCCAACCTTCTCTTTGTCAATCTTGTGTGTTTGGGAAGCAAATAAAATTGCCATTTGTTGACTCTTTAAATGTTACATCTATGCCATTTGATATAGTCCACAGTGATATATGGACATCGCCTATTCTTAGTTCTGCCGGCCACAAATATTACATGTTATTGCTAGATGATTACTCCAATTTTTTGTGGACTTTTCCAATTGGCCAGAAATCTCAAGTATATCCCATATTTCTTTCTTTTAATAATCTGATTCGCACCCAATTCGTAAGGAGTATCAAATCTTTCCAATGTGATAATGGGCGCGAATTTGATAACGACTCTTTCAAATCCTTCTGTCACAAAAATGGGATGATCTTTCGATTCTCTTGCCCATATACATCTCAACAAAATGGGAAAGCCGAGCGAAAAATTCGTACCATCAATAGCATAATCCGTACCTTACTATCTCATGCCTCCCTACCCCCAACATTTTGGCACCATGCCCTACAAATGGCCACATATCTTCTCAATATTCTTCCCAGCAAACTTCTACAGAACACTTCCCCCACCAAAATCCTCTATCACAAAGATCCCTCCTATGACCACCTTCGTGTTTTTGGATGTTTATGTTTCCCTCTAACTCCCTCTACCACCATCCACAAACTTCAATCTCGCTCCAATCCTTGCGTTTTTCTTGGGTATCCACCTAACGAAATTTGCTAATGGAGCTCCATTGTCCAATTCAAAAGGCAACATTGGTATATTGTGACAACATTAGTGCCATCTACCTATCTGGAAATCCAGTCCAACACCAACGCACGAAGCATATTGAAATGGATATCCACTTTGCTCGTGAGAAAGTTGCTCGTGGTCAAGTTCGTGTCCTTCACGTGCCATCTAGATATCAGATTGCCGATATATTCACCAAGGGACTACCACACGTACTCTTCAAAGATTTCAGGGATAGTCTCACCATCCATCACCCTCCCGCTTCGACTACGGGGGTGTATTAGGAAATATCAAATAAAATCTCTTTTATTTATGGATTATGGATTGTATCTCCTACATTAGTGTTATCCTTTCTTAGAATCCTTGATTGATTGTCAATCATTATCTTTGATTGATTATCAATCACCATAATCTTAGGTTTGTAATAGCTATTTATAGCTTGTTATTATAATGAAGCAAATCAAGGGGAATTACATTTCTTACAATGTAGACTACTAAACGTAAAAACTATTGCCATGTTCTTTAGAATGATAAATTAGGTTTATCTAATCTTTTCCTTATTTTACCTAAATCCCTAAAAAATACTCAGACCAATGTCATTTTATTTTATTTTCTGTACCTTTCCTTTCCTTGCCAACTTTATTTTAACTAATTTAATCTTTTTTTTTGAGAAAATACAACCAAGGATGCCCCCCATTTTAGGCCTTGTTCTTTTCTGCGGTTGGCAAACTGCGGTGCCACAGCCTACCGCAGTTTGCCACAACCCGCCACATTTTACCGAAAATCATTACTTTTCTCTCTCCTCACTTTTCTCCTCTACTTTTTACATTCTCTGTCCTCACCTAACCCACATACCAATAACCCACCACAATTCCACCATACCCGCCACAATTCCACCACACCTCACCACACCATTCCGCAAAATACCGCATAAAAGAACATGGCCTTATTCGATCGCTAAGCAAATCCCGCTCCTCCTCGGTCACCATGTTAGCAACCTCAAGAGGGCAAGAGTCTATCAAAACACTACACAAGTTTGTTACCGCTAAACGGCCAATGGAATGTGCAACTGAGTTACAATCTCTTTTCTAAAACATAAAGGAAATAACTTCATAAGAGTGAACTAGTCCCAAGCAATCATTCAGAATTTTACTTGTCTTTGGGGTTGTCTTCCTCTTCTCCCTTAGGCCATCTATCACAGTCTTACAATCAGATTCTACCTCCAGCTTCCGTACTCCCTGCTCTTTTGCCAGTCGCAGGCCGCAACATATTGCTCCCTCCTCCATGGCTTCCACACTCCACAATATTTCCAGCACTCGAACCTCAGCAAATTTCACTTTTCCCTCATATGTCATGCATACAATCCCCCATCCTCCTTGTTTGTTTCTCCCAATGGACGCGTCGGTATTCATCTTCAACCACCCCCGGTTTGGCCTCCTTCACTCTGTTGTGTCTTGTTCTAGAGGGTTGTCTTTGTCATCCTCGCCATGTCGAAGCATGCATCTGCATTGATAATCAATGCCTTGGTAGAGGATGTTTGTGGGTCGCTGTAGATGCCATCGAACACGCGGCGGTTACATGCAGTTCATATAGCCCAAATTAGAGCTACGAAGAAACCTCGCACACTTTTCTCCATCTCCTTTAGCCTCGCTTCCACCCAACCTCCAGCATCTGTTATGTCCCGAGAGCCTACCTCAAACTGGAAAAAGGTGCATTTCCAGACCATCTATACCCAGTGGCAATCGAGAAAAATGTGGTTATTTGATTCATATGCATCCCCACACAAGCTGCACACTGAATCAACATCCATTTTCCTGGTTATCAAATTCGTTTTGGTGGGGAAGGTATCATATCGCATGCTCCACAAACATTGTTTCGCTTTTGGTATAGTTTCGAGAATTCCACAGTAACATCCCTCCCTCTTCTTGCACTCGAGATGTCATTCCTCTTTCTGCCTTCATTTGGAATTCTAGGTCCATGGCCAATCTGTATGCCAATCTCACTGTAAAGGTGCCATCATGAGTGGGTTTCCATATGAATTCATCTTCCCCGGGTACTTCACTTAGTGGAATGGACATTATCTCCTCGGCTATTTGTTTGTTGAAATAAAGGCCCGACAGGTTCGTTCTCCAACTCCCCGTCTTATGGTTGATAAATTCCGCTACATAAGTATCTCCATCAAGAAATTGAGGCTGTGTTGTTAGTCTTCCCCTCGCTGATCGCGGTAATCATTTATCTCTCCACATCTTCACGCTACATCCGTTTCCAATGCTCCACAAGCACCCTTCCTGTAACAACTCTCTGGCACTCAGGAGACTTCTCCATGTATTGCTCGGTTGGTACTCGAGCCTGGCTTTCCAAACATCATCTTTTGGGAAATATTTTTCCTTTAGCACCCTTGCCGCCAGAGAGTCAGTGCATTGGGTAATCCGACAAGCTTGTTTTGCAAATAAAGCCATGTTGAAGTAGTTAGATTTTCTGAAACCCATCCCTCTCTTACCTTCGCCACACACATTTTGTCCCAGGCTACCCAGTTAATGTCGTTACTGTCATTCGATTTTCCCCACCAAAATTGTTTGTAGGCACTCTCCAACGTGTTGCATATGGCCACCAACAACTCGAAACAATGCATCACAAAGGTAGGGATAGCTTGCACCACTGATTTGAGTAGGACCTCCTTCCCCGCCTTCATGAGGTGTTTGTCTTTCTATCTCTTGATTTTCTTCCAGACTCGATCTTGGACATACTAGAAAACCATCTTCTTTGATCGCCCAATGTAGGTAGGCAAACCAAGATAACAATCATGAGTCTCAACTGCCTTAAAACCCAAACTCTGTTGGAGGATTTCTTTCGTTTGTTCGCTCACATTTCGACCATATGAGACTTCCGACTTGTCTACATTGATCATTTGCTCAGAATCAACCTCATAAATTTCCAGGATTTCTAGGACTTGTAGCTCCTCTTCCTTTGTAGCCCTCACAAATATAAGACTGTCATCTGCAAAAAAAATAGGTGGGATACCATCGGTGCACTTCTCACCACTTTCCATCAATGAATCATGTTTTTTTGATTCCCTATCTCGAATAATTGCTGACAATCCCTCTACCCACAGATAAAAAACAAATATGGTGACAGGGGGTCCCCTTAGTGGAGTCCTCGATGAGGGAAGATTCTGTTAGAGGGCTTTCCGTTTACAAGCACTTGATATCTGACCGAGGTAACACATCTCATAATCAGGTCGATGAACTCATCCTCAAACCGCAGCGCCCTCAACATGCGCTCGATGAAAATCCATTCCACCCTATCATAGGTTTTGCTAATGTCTAGCTTTAGCGCCATGTAGCCTTTCTTGATGTGTTTGGGTCTTTTTTTTTGAGGTAGTGGAAATGTTCAAAGGCCACTAGGATATTGTCAGTAATGAGTCTCCCCGGGACAAAGGCACTTTGGGTCTCATGGTCGTGGATGATGCAGGGTGGGACACTTTTTAGTCTGTTGGTAATGACTTTTGAAATTAACTTGTAAATAACATTACACAGACTAATAGGGCGAAATTCTTGGTGGATACCGAGGTTTTGACTTTTGGGATAAGGCCAATGAAAGTTTTGTTTACCTCATCAGGTGACTTGCCATTATTTAGGACATCCAGGACATAAGACACAACATCATTTCCAATAATATGCCAATAAGTTTGGAAAAAGAGAGTGGGCATACCGTTGGGCCCCGGGGCCTTTGTTGGGTGTATTTGGTGTAGAGCTTTGTGGATTTCCTTTCCCGTGAAGGGTTTCCTAAGCTTGTTGTTCATTTCTTCCGTGACTTTAAGAGCAACAAGTGCAGTGATAGGGTCTGTGTCAATGGTCTCCTACGACTAAAAAATATACTCAAATACCTCACAAAAGTCTCTTCAATCTCCTCTGCCTTATCTCTCCAGATCCCGCCTTCATCCTTGATAGTGACAATTTTATTCCTTCACATTCCTTTAGTAGATTTTTTGTTGAAGAAACTGGTGTTTCGATCCCCATCCTTGAGCTAGTTTTGTCGGCTTCGTTGGGCCCAATATTGCTCCTCAATTTCTTCTACATGATCCAATTCAGCTACAAGAGAACGAAGGTGGGCCAAGTTAGCGCCTGTTGGGCCCAATCTTTGCACCTCTTCAATCCTTCCTTTCAACTCATAGGCATCCTTTTGTAGTTTTGTAATATCCACTCCTACATGAGCCCTTACATCTTTACAAACCCCCCATCAATCTGGATGAGATGTCCCTACTTGCTCCATATTTCCATGCTTCAGTAACTAACTCTTGGCATTTTTCATCCAACATCCAACCCTTTTCGAACCTGCATCGTTTGTGTTTCAGATGGGTCCTCCATGTGCTTGCTGGATGGGGTGAGCTGACTATTGTCAAAGGTAAATGGTTGGATCTCCTTTTGTGTAGGTGGGTCACGTAGTTCCAAGGGAACAATTGCCTCCATCCCCCATCTGCCATGAACCGGTCGAGCCGCTCTTGCACATTCTCGTCCTCCTCCCTACCATTATTCCAGGTCATGGGGTACCCCCTCAAAGCCCATATCAAAGAGCCTATAGTCATCAAATGCCTCTCTAAACCTCTCTACCTCCCTCCTTTCTTTCACATTGCCTCCCATCTTCTCTTGCTGGTTTCTTATGCAATTTAAATCTCCGTCACGCATCCACAAGCCATCATCCTCCCCCCATAGCCTCCTCATAAGGTCCCATGTTTTTGCTTTGTCCTCCTCTTTTTGGTATCCGTAAATTCCAGTGAAGCTCCACGTTCTTCTTCCCTCTCCGTCTTGACAGATCATGTCAATGTGGTTATGTGACATAGTCGAAAGGGTGATATTCACCGTGCTTCACCATAGGTAGGCTAGGCCCCCACTTCTTGCCCGTCCTTCTCCTGTGTAGCTGACGTACACACCATTGTCCGTGCTTGTTCTTGCTTTCACCAAGCCCATCTCCCTATCTTTCATCTTAGTCTCGCTAAGGAAGACAATATCGGGTTCTTTTGTTTGAAGGAGTTTCTTTAAACCTCACACCGTCGTGGGTTCCCAAGCACACGGCAGTTCCATGATAGGATTTTCATTGTTGTTCGCGGGACCGGGCACCAGCATCCGCTACTTTCTCCATTGCACTAGTCATAGGTGTGTCCCTATCCTTTCGAGGTTTCTTCCACGTCTCAATTTGCATGGCATCAATTGCATTTGCTTCCCTTTTCCACCCCGTTGTACTGTTACCATTCACTTCCTCTCCTTCATTAAGTGAACGTTAAATTCTCCTCCACTTTCCTCCAACACTCGTGGTTACCTGAATGGTGTTTTGTTCACCTTTGCCCCCCTCTCCTTCTTCTTTGTCTATGGTTGCCCTCTCCCGTCTTGTGCTAGTAGCATCTGCTTCCATCTCCTTGTTCATCCCCTTTTCAAACCCCCCGATGTCCGAAACTACATCAATTACCCTGACTCTCCCTATGGATTCCGTCATTTCCTCCACGCTCGAAGTCGCATTACTGGTATCCCCCCTGCTCTAGCATCCTCTTTTCTGGCCTGGAAGACCAGTTTCCCCGTTGTCCCACTTTCCTTTGCTTGTTCTACTGACGAAAGCTCCCTTTTAGGTAACCATGGCAATGTCTTCATCTAGTCTCCATATTGTAGGGTGATTGCTCCATCCTCATCTCCCTTGTCCTTGCAATCACGTTCATTATGCCCTAGCTTCCCATAGTAGTAACATATGGTGGGAAGCCGTTCATATTTGACTCCGAGATTGATCGTCTTCCCTTCTCTGGTGACAATAAGGATGTGCATTGGGAACGGATCCCTCAAATCCATGAGTGTTCGAAAACATAGGGATTTTTCCAACCCTGCCCCATCCGAATCATCGATCTTGATCAGGGTGCCTAGATGGTTTGCAAGCGCTCGTATATTCTTTTCATTGTGTCCTTTGAACGGTGGGTCATAAACCCTAACCCAAAACGAAGTATGCTTCACGGTTTCCACTGCTTTGGATGGTTGGAGGTCCCCCTCAATCTCCTTCAAACATACTATCGATCGTTCAAAGATCCATGGCTGCCCGTCAAGAATTTTCGCCTTGTCCCTCCAATGAAAGTATTTAAAGAGGAAGAGATTATCGGCGACTTCCTTAATTCCACTCCCCGAGATAGCGACCATATTTTTTCAAGGGTGCTCATGAAGGCAAACTTATTAAACTTTTTCTCTATCCATAAACGCCCGATCAAACACAGCGTCAGTTGTGCTTCCTCCTCATCGGAGACTTCACCGGCCCAGAGTACTGGTTGCTTTCCCTTCCCCCCTGATGCTTCGCCCTTCACTTGATCACCCATCGTCGAAAACTGCCTTACCATCAGAGACCCGACACAGACCGCAACATAGACCGTCGACTAAATCCTAGAGTCCTAGGAAAAAACTTCTGCTAAGAAAACCCTAAGAGAGACCAAAACTATGTGTTTTTAACTAACTAATTTAATCTTGCCACTCTAAAAAATAAGCTGGTAAGAAATTAAAATAAAAATTTGATGAAATACACACATTGGCCAATCGCTAAACTCTTATACCTATTAGTTTTTACACCTTCTCCATCGTACTTTTATTTGTTGATTGTAATAAATTAAATGCTATGAACCCAATACATACCCCGACCAATTGCTAACATTTTCTTAGCATGAGAAAGCAATGCCTACAATGGTCTCTTCCAAGGGACAACTTTTCCTGTTGTACCACTTTTTAACACCCCCACACCTCATCCTCAGTCGGCCATTAATTGCTCTCTTTGGTCCCACTCCTTTGCCCCCAACTATACTACACTGTTTCCCCACTTTGTTTTTCGTTAATTTAGTTAAACCACCATCGACCCTACATCTGTCAATCTTTGACACGATTCGATAAACCGATTTAACTCCGTTTGAAAATTTCGGGTTTTGAACATGATTTCTCGACCTGAACCCGTAAAACTCGTAAATTAGCAGGTCAAACTGGATTTGTCCGTTTGACCCGAAAACTTTACTTTTTTACATTGTGTTCATTGGCATAAGTAGTGCATCCGAAATTTCTCTAGATAATTGATAATACTTATTATTAAAAATATTAGTGCCAAAAATCATAAGAACACTAATTTACTAAAAGGTAGGATTCTTAAAAATGTCTTGGGATAAGACACATATTACTAATTAACCTAAAACTTATTACTACCTCTATCCCAAAATGTCTATTATCTGATTAAATTTGGACCGTTGATTATTCACAAATTACAATGAATTACGATATGAAGTTACCGTCATTGTAATTTTTACTAAGCTATCTTTCTAATGACGATAATTTCATATCGTAATTCATTGTAATTTGTGAATAATCAATGGTCAAAATTTAATCAAATGACAGGCACTTTAAGACGGAGCAGTAGAAATTATATAAAGTAGGTCCCCCTAGACTTATGCTTGTCCAAAATTAAAAAATAAGAAAAAAACTTTTCCTCCGTTAATATTTGCATTTTATTGACTATTTCTCTAACTTTTGTTCCCTCTCTTTGTTTTCCTCCCAAAAGTTCCTGTTGGCGTCCCCCCACTTTGGCAACACCATGTAGCCTAATATATCTCCCTTGCCTGAAAAAAGGCTTAAATAAACTATATTATCCTAATTCCTAATTATCGCAATTTAAAATTTACACAATTATTGAATCAAACATTAAAATATCTGGTTCAAATAATAAAGAGGTGGAAAATTGGATTTTAATAATCTCTATTTTGACCAAATATACAATAATAATATCTACTTTTTAAGTATGCTAGTGGTCCCAGAAAGTATTAAAATGGTATTTTTTGGTATTACCAACAAGTGTATATCTTAAATATCGTGTATTTTAACTTACGTTTGCTCCAGATTTTAGCACAATACTTCAACATGATTTCTAGTGAATTTACAATGTTTGTCCCAATTGTTGCAATTTTTTTCTAATTTTTATAATTTTCCCCTTTTATTCCTTAAAAAATCATAATAAGTGCTTGAATTCTAAAAAAATAATTTAAAATTACTCTTAGTAGCTACACTCCATAATTTTTTTGGAAGCAGGAATGACAAAAATTATAAAAATTATGAAAGTAGTTTTGATATCATTAAAATACAATTTTGATTTTTTGGACTAATAGAATACAAGAAAAATAAAAATTGTTATCATATCATTGACAAAATAAAAATTATTATAATCCAATTTTCCTCAAGAAATCATATCATCGTTCATATCTTGATTAGCTCGCCTTTGTGTTTGTACATGACTTCTACACTTTGTTTCGACTATTTAAAAATTTGCAAAGAGTGTTTGGTTATTTGCTGTTTTGTTTTGCGGTTTGTTGTACTCTGTAAACTTTTAAGCATTTTGGCGATCAATAATCAAGAAAAAAACCTTTGAAAAGAGTAATGCCAACATCTCGTTAACTCTTAAAAACTTGAAATACAAAGCAGTGTATGTTTTCCAACTTGTACGTGCATATATTGGCTAAGGTATACATGCACTTGAGTCCATCAAAATATAAACTATGCAATATCAGAAAAACTATGTATGGGATCTTTTGTTAGAAAACGACGGGTTATATTCATGGATGCAAAGCACATGATTTTGTCAACCTAACACATACATATATTGGGTGTTGCTATAAATGTTGTGTGCCTTAGGCCCTATTCTTTTGTGCGGTTTCACACCGCCCTTGTCATATTGCTCCACAATTACCGCAATTCTTCTATACTATTCCACACTTTATCACAACAATCATAACTTTCTCTCTCTTTATTTTTTTTTTTTATAAGTTGCGGCCACGAAGGCCTTCTTATTCCAACAGAAGAGAGTGCCACTAAGCACATACAAGTGCATTCAAAAACCAATTTTTCATCTAACAGTAAAAGAAGCTAATAAAGCAAGCAATGACTTCCTCTATTTTAATGATATCGTTAATATATGATTTGAATTTTAGATTTGTTCCTCAATAATCTGAATTTTATTTCTCTTGGATTCTAGTAGCAACTAGCATGCCACCGAGTTAAGTGAATAATAACGCGGTGGTGGGATGACTTCCTCTATGATTTGAAGTTTCCTATTAATATTGGGTTGGTTTTGGTGGTGTTCAAGGTGGTGTGCGTATTGGTTATTATTCAGTTAATTTGGCACACTACTAGCAGAGGTGGAGCTAGAACATTTTATTAGGGTGGGCTACTTGTATATATGAAAGAACAAGAAAAGAGGAGAAAAGAAGTAGATTTGAAAAATATTAAGGATAAAATGCTCCAAAGAAGAGTTGAAACCCTTGACATTAAGTGTGATAACATGGATTATAACCACTACTCTACAAATATTTCTTTGATATTTCATGCAAATATATTTGATTTTATCTGTGATGGGGGGGCCATGGCCCTGGCTAGCCCCCCTTCGCTACGCCCCTAACTACTAGAATCCAAAAGGGTTAAAGTTCAGATTATTGAAAAATAAATCTGAAATTCAAATTATTAAGTCTATTATGGATCAAAATTCATATTATTTAAATCCAATTTACCTAGATTATATTAGGTAGAGCATTAAATGGCCTATCCCTAGTAGGGAAATTCCTAACCGCTACATCCACTAAAATCTCGTCAACCTTCATGTGTGAAGGTACTATTTTTGTGATTCTTCCATTTAATTTTTCCCTCTCTTGCATAAATGCTCTTAACCCTACCACAGTTAATCCACTTTTTATTTTTCACTCATCTCTTTGCTTTTTCATAACCCATCATATAATATAACCCATATCATATATATCACCCTCTTCTCTTGACTCCTTCCTACTTCCTACATATTCTTCCCCAATATATACATTCACATTCCCTAGACTTTATTTATTGTGTTGAACAACATTAAAGCTAGCCCTTCATCAATAGAAATCATATATATGGGGAAGAAATCCACAAAACCCTCATTTATAATGCTTTTGGTGATGCTTGTATTCTTAATATCCTTAAGTTGTACTACTCCTAAGGTTGCTTGTGGCTCAAGGCAAAGCCTCCATGGCTATGGAATCAAGACGAAGCCGAGCAGTAAGCTTGAGTTTGACTCATTGTGGGGTTCTGTATCGAGCTTCAAGCCTAAAGGGATAAGGGTTCCGCCATCCGGACCATCTCTCCGCCACAATACCTTCGGGTTAGATGGTTCACCACCTTAATTATGTAACTTAATTTGGTATATATGTTTCATATACATATATATATGTTGCATGAATTGGTGAGTTTTTCCAAGCCAAGACAAATAACATTTGTAATGATAGGTTAATATATATATTCTATCAATCCTCAAATTATAGTTCATTTTATATGGGAAAAGTCTTATTGACATTCCAAAAAAGATTGCTCTTGATTATGTGATGGACTATAGTTATAGGATAGAGTAAGTATATATATGAGATTACATATTTTTTTTACCTGTCTAATTAAGGACTATACTACTAGAGCAATGATAGTGTATATGCTATACTTAATTGTGACAAATTGATGATATTATATGTACTTGATGTACTTTTTACTTTGATGAGTACGTAACTATACTTTGTCCTGTATGGCAATAGAGTTCATGTAATGGATGTTGAAAACGATTTAAGGGTTTCAATTTGAATGAGACCTATAAAATTTTCATGCTTGTGTTTTAATTTGTCATTTAAATTCTTCAATGAAATTGTTATAAATAGTGTCCATGTATTGATTTTAATTCTTCAAATTAAGTATATGTTAATTACAATTAACTGTCTGGTAGAGAAATGAGAAAATATTCTTCTGTGTTGTTGATGTTATTTGAGCTACCATATACCCACTCTGTTCCATATTAGTTGCCGTCTTTGCAAATTGTCCAGTCAAATTTCAAAAATTTTGACCATAAATATCTCAAAATATACAATGAGTTGTTATATAAAATTATCATCATTAAGTTCGTAACAAAAAAATGCTATCATAAAAGTACAATATTACAATTGTTAATGACATATTATGTAAAAAAATTATTATTCAAATAGTGACATTGGTGACCGTGAAAATCAAAATTATGACAATTAATATGGAGCCGAGGGAGTAATACTTAGCTTTTTAGAGCTAGGGATGGAAGGAATTAGCATATATATGATTGAAGATACTTATTATATGTAAGTTTTTATTAGGATTTCAGTTTCACATGTCTTCTGCACTGCGATTTATTAGGTGCACTCGAGCATGTGCTCCAAATTCTACAACTGTTCACCCATATATATTATATTGTGCACTTTAATTATTATGATTGTTCACTCATAAATATATGAAGCACATGCTCTGGAGGCATGTAATATATATTGCTTCTGTTGAGAATTTAGGTTGTGTCTACGTGGATGGAAAGTTTTTGAACATTATACGATATTTTATAGAGTACCTAGCTACTATAGTAGAAAGGAGTTTTAAGAAATCAGTACTTTGAGAAATGTTGTATGGTTATTTTATATATTAAAAAAAAAGTACTATTGACTATTGACTATTGAGTATTGAGTATAGTTACTGAAAATTCCCGAACGCAATAAAAGATCAACAGTTCAAACTTACATTCCTGTTCAGCCAAATTAAATAATTGACCATCACTTATGCTCATCTGGTCAAGTGCAATTCTCTCAACTAATTAGTTTATCACTCATGTTGTAGCCAAATTTCCTATTATCACTTATATATAAACTTGATAAATTCAACATAAAATGGATTAACATTAATTTTTTGGTGTAATTGATATCTAAATATTATAAGGATGCGCATTCTTTTGTGCAGTTGGTATGATGTGAAGATGTTGTGATATGGTGAAATAATTGTGGAAAGTACAGTAAAATGTGAAATGATATGGTAAAATTTGTGGAAAGTGTGGTTGATATGGTAGGTGAGGAGAGAAAATATAAAAAGTAGAGGAGAAAATTGAGGGGATATATTGGTAATGATTGTGGTTAAGTGTGAAAGAATATTGAGTAGAATGATATGATGATCGAGTTGTGGTACCGCATTAGATTGCATTGTATAAAGAGCCAGTGATTGTCAATCATAACAACCATCATAAGTAAAACAAATCTTATCGATACATATGTCAAGTTTCATCTTTATTGCTCATTTCTTTTATTCAATACAAAATTATAGAATATATATTTCAAAATTTAATGTATTAAATAAATTTAAAAGTTAAATAATTTCAAGATATGTTTGTTTATTAGGTTAAACTTAAAGTTAAGATATTTAAAAGTTTCAAATTTTTTAAGTAAATGTATTTTATAATTAATTGTGTACTAAATAAAAATGTGAACGGTTAAGATAAAATTTAACATATATATATATATATATATATATATATATATATATATATATATATATATATATATATATATATATATATATATATATATATATATATATACGGGTAAGACTAATTTTAGTTGTGGTGATTGTCATGATTGATAATTACTATAAATTTTTAAATCTTTTTTTTTAAATAATTTTTTCTGATATTATAATAAATCACAAGTTTACTAGTACACTAGTATTTTTAGTTAAATTATTACAAATATTTATGATCAACACTCAACACACTTATTAGTGCCTTTAATATTTAGTCAAAAAAAAAATTATATCCTTTTAACTCTAATAGCACTAGTTAGCATTAATCTTTACTCATGAGCACTAATCAATAAATTATTCCTGATATATTGAAAAACAACACTCTAATAATAATTGATGTTATCAAAATTTCTCCATGAATTAGACAATTGTAGATTTGAGCCATTGACATAAACTCATAAACCTTTTGCATAAACGAACTACGTGCATGTTAGCCCCTTACAGTTGGGGATTTGACAGCATACAATAAATGTAGTTGGTTTGGCATATTATGCATGTACATTCATCTTCCGTATATTTCAGTTCCTCCCAAAAGAATATATAGGATAATTGGATTCTAATAATCCCTACTTTCACAAATGGGACAATGATAGATCGTATTTTCACTTTGTATTCTGGTGGTAAAAAAAAAAATGGATTGTAGTGGGATATTTTCGAGTGAATCATAGATTTTGTGTTGCATTTGATTCAAAACTTAGTATATCACTTTACAATGATTTTTAATGAATTTACAGCATTTCTCCCAATTTGTTTTCATTTTTTTACTATTTTTTACGATTTTTTCACTTTTATTATTTATAAAAAATCATAATAATTATTCGGAGTCTCAAAAAAATAATTTAAAAAATGTTTTAGAAACTACAATTCATTAACTTTTTAGGGGCAGGAACGAAAAAAAACAAAAAAAAATATAGTGTAGGAATGAAAAAAATAAGAAGAATGTAGAAATGGATTTAGTACTACTACAATCCAATTTTTTTTTTTGGACCACCAGAATACAAAGTGAAAGTACAATCCACCATTGTCCAATTGGTGAAAGTAGTCGTCAATTGGATTCTAATAATCCCTACTTTCATCAATTGTATAATAATAATCTCTACTTTCATTTTGGATTCTGATGGTTCAAAAAAAAAAATGGATTGTTGTTACCTTGAAAACCTTCTTCTTGATTGTATTAGCTCATGTTCCTTGAGCCTTATTATTTAAGGGAACGTTCGGACCATTTTGGTGAGCAACCATAGTTGGAAATCTTCTACCTTGATATAGTTCTGCGTTCGTGTTTTTGCTAACAATAGTTCTTATTAATGAGGTATGGGGGGGATCTGGCCACATGCCCACATATTGACCCTCAAGCATTCCTTGATGTATGTTCATCTCCAAGATATTCTCTAAGGTGGTAAGTGGTAACCTCTAATTGATAACATTGCTCGAATACCAATTAACAAAATGTTCATAAGGAAACAAGAGGAGGTGAATTGCGTCCACCAAATTTTCAAATTCTAAATTCATACGGAACAGCTGTTGGGATTTATCTCCTACAAAAAAATACATTAAGAAAACTTTCATTATAAGTCGGGCTAATGTGCTCCCTAATATTAGACTCTTGCAGTCTTCATGGTCACACACAGACATGAACAAACATATGAAGCAATATACGAGGACTTCACACCTATGAAGTTGTACAATGAATCCAATTTCTATGAAACCACGCAAGTATTTTGTTGGGATTTACTTATGAGTAAAAATATCTCACATTGGAAAAGTAAAGACACTACTAAAAACATGTGTATTACCAACCACTTTTTTTCAACCAATTTAAAATGGTTTGAAAAACCAACCATTTTAGCAACTATTTGACATTCCAACTATTTTTCAAAAAAATTTAGTGGGAAAAATGGTTGGAAATTCCAACCAATTTTGCTAAAATTGGTTGGAAAATTTTCCTATCATCATTTTTCCTACCATTTGAAATTAGTTGGAAAAATGGTTAGTAATCCAACCAATTTTCCAACCATTTTCAAATAGTAGAAAAAAGGATGGCAGGAAAATTTTCCAACCATTTTAGCAAAATTGGTTGGAATTTCCAACCATTTTTCCCACTAAAATTTTTGAAAAATAGTTGGAATATGAAGTAGTTGCTAAAATGGTTGGTTTTTCCAACCATTTTAAATTGGTTGGAAAAAAGTGGTTGGTAATACACATGTTTTTAGTAGTGAGAGAAAGAACATGATATATAAGTCAAGTGGGCTACTTTTCTTAACACCAATTGGTTTTAAGATGGAATCTCACTTAACTTATATACTATGGACATTGGTTGAAGTGGACTCCCCTCCTGGATCTCCTCAATAGACTTCAACTCAAACAACCACATAAGGATTGCATCGGTCACACAAGCACTATTGTTGCACAACTACGCAAGGATCGTGAGTAACACACATAAAAGATGAAAATTTTATGTCTCTTACAATAATGCTCTAACAATAGCATATTGAGATGCAAGTTATAAAACCTATGCTTTTAACTTTGAGACTCTCACAAAGATCTCTCAGTGATGCAATTTGGTATTTGAGTCCACAATTTAAAACGAATCAATGAGTCCCCTTTATATAGTCCAATTAACCGACCATAGGGGGGAAGGAACAAGGAAAGAAAATTTGTTGTATCATGATTAGGAAACTCAGAGAACCTCCTAAGCTTGATTACCAAGACAATCCTTTATCTTTTCTCTTGATATAACAACTAACTGATATATGGAAAGTTTCACCTTAAACAAGTATTAAACCACCAAAGACGTGGTAGGAAAGTGGCAACTACCCTTGTCTTCCATGCTTCTCAGTTCAAGTCTTGGTGGAAGTAAAAATGTTTCGTTCATATTGGTAGAAATTGTCCGATTGATGGGTCATGCTTGTCATGGGTAATTTGATATTGACTTGTTAAGTTTGCTAGTAGTTACCCGTGAGATAAGAGCCCAATGGACGATCCAAATTTACACAGACTAAAGAAAAGTATTAAATTGGATAGTATGCTTCATCACTTATTTGTCCAACAAATTGACCTAAGTAACATGCCGAGAAAATTCTCATTAGGGCACTGTTCCTAGTAGGTGTTCCCTACGTAATTTTACTCACGATCGAGATCAATTTTAAAATAAAATCTCATAAATGACATATAAATAATGAATATAGTTAAGCGATAAATCCATCCTAAGACACATCCTAGAATTCTAATCTTCACATCTTCACTAGTTCTTGATTTTTATAGATGAACTTTATCCTCAGACTTTAACCTTATATCTTCTCTTTCAAGTGAGTTTTTCAAGCAATTGCTCTTCTCCTATATCTCTAGTAAGAATCATTGTTCCGTAGTCAATTGTTCCTTGTGCTTCTTGCATTCTTTCCCACAATACAATTAGAATTTTTCTATTTTCTAAATTAGTTCAAATACATTGGACTGTCATCATCAAAACATACATTGGAAAACCCCATTAGGAGCTACCCCAACACTTCAACTCACACAAACTTTTAAATCCTTCCAATCATTACAATAGTTACCTAAGCTTCTCTCAATGCTTCCCAGTTGCCATGCCAAAATTACCCTTGCCCAAGTGTCTCCCTAACCTTGGAAAAGAATGTATTCGCCCTTTTTTTATGGGCAAGGTTAGGAATGACGTTCATACTTAATCCAAAATTATCAAAATTCATCCATATACTTGAACTTATCAATGTTCATAATCTAGATAATTGAAAAAATTGTTTTCTTTAAACTTTGATTGTAATGGACTTTGATAAAAGTCCCTGTTAGATCTAAATTTTGGGTCCAGAGATCTACTTTGTTTCTTTTCCATAGAGTAGTAGGTAGCGATAGATTTCTAAATCTTGGGTAAGTTTAACTAGTTTGTCTAAATTGCAAAATTTAGGAATAAAACTACTACATCCAACTATTCTTGGCGATTTCTGACCCGTCACGATAACCAGACTCGAACCCGCGCCAAAAATTTTGGGTTTTAAACACGATTTTCTCAACTAAACCCGAAACACACCGAACCCGAAAATTAGCAGGTCAAACCCGACTCACATGTTTGACCCGAAAAATTAATTTTTTAAGTTTAACTTTATTATAATTTATGACTTTTCATTGTAATTTTTAACCATTAAGCTACTAAACTATAAGCGCAATTCATTGATTTGTTATTTCTTTAATTTCAGTTAAAAAAGTTACAATAATCTATCATTACTAGAAAATACTTATATTTTATTATGTATATTGTAGAAAAAGTAGTATCTAAAGACCATTTTTTTAAAAAAAATTTAACAGATAAATATGTCGCGCTTATAGCTTAATAGTTAAAAGTTCCACTGAAAAATCACAAATTTGAATAAAGTTAAACTTAAAAAGCTAATTTTTCGAGTCAAACGGACAGGTCAGATTTGACCCGCTAATTTCCGAGCTCAGTGTATTTCGAGTTTAGTTGAATAAATCGTGTTCAAAACCCATAAATTTCGGGCGAATTCGGGTCGGGTCGGATCAGAAATTGCTAGTTCTACCTCCATGCCTTGCTTGGATGAGATTTCAAGGTATTGATTTTGATACATTCAAACTTATCCAAATTTACCCAAGTCTATACTATGAGATCGTTCCATTTCAGAAAAAGGCCATTACCAAGTGAAGTAGGTTTTGCAGAAGAAATAAACTATATTAGCTTGGTGTAGGAAATAGTCAGCAACAGACACCACCAAGAGAGGAGGAAATTGAGGGAAGACCAGCCATTCAACTAATATTTCACTGCTCATAATCTCGCAATAAATAAATTATATATACACCTACATAATACATTACACAATGGACAGGCCAACAGGCTGCTTAACCCCCAAAATGATGTGGAAGGACCCCAAAAAAAAAAAGAAAAAAACATCCCAAAAACAGGGCAGGAACAAACAGGGGTGAAGATTGAAGAATGAGATCTGCTCATATATTCATACTAATCCGGTTCCTGTAAAATCCTTACAATA
Organism: Portulaca oleracea; assembly: GCA_029582165.1. Classification (NCBI taxonomy): domain Eukaryota; kingdom Viridiplantae; phylum Streptophyta; class Magnoliopsida; order Caryophyllales; family Portulacaceae; genus Portulaca; species Portulaca oleracea. The sequence goes on along the minus strand of CM055872.1, from coordinate 39,569,244 downwards.
ATTACAAGGATCACCCACCTATCTGTCTGTCATTTGCTAGCGATACGAAGATGATGTTGGTGAAAACCCGCCTTCTGATCTTCTCGCAGATTGTCCTGAGATTGATGCCTTGTCAGAACCACGAACGTTGTACCTCTCGTACACCCTTTCGCGGTTCTCTGACCACCATGTTTCTGCTTGGTGCTCCCCAAATCTTCTTCGACTGCAGTTTGGGATCGCTTCATGTCAGAACTTGCAAATGAAAGTTAAGTACCCTCTCTATCCCCCCACAAAGGAAAACAAATGGATTGGTTTTGTTGAGACTCAGTTATACTCTAGGAAAATGAAATGGAAAGAAAAAAAATTTGAAATGATGTGCTTTCTTTTATATACCCTTTGAAAATTAGAAAATGAGAATTACATGGAAAACATCATAGGAAATTTGATCGATCTTATCAAAGAGATTTTCCTTGTAAATTTGGAGGGGGAAATCGGAAAGGGAGAAAATGAAGTGAGGATTAGCAGAGAAGAAGAAACCTTTTGTCCTAGATTAGTCTGAAGAGATAAATTTTCTTTCCATCTCATTTTCCAGGAACCGAAAGGAGCCTTAATGCTAACCGAGTTCATAATGATGAGATAAACACGAACCAACAATCAACCAACCAGATAGAGCACTCCTAGATTTGCCGATAGTAAACTGTGCTGGACTAACCCACCGAGCACAAAAGCAGACCCAGCTCAGAACCAAGTGGCAATTCGATTGATTTTCTTGACATCATTAATTTGCTCTAACAGGTTCAATGACTACCCACAATCATATTATTGCATTGTTTTGATTGATATTCTACAAATTTATTACCAACAGTAAACAGGGCCATACCCCAGACCCTAACCCTACTCAAATTAGATATAACATGATACCCATTAGGCTGGAACCCGCCCAAGAATTAAAACAAAGGTTAACTGGTCAACCAGCCAGCCTGGTCTATGAGTTCAAGCAAACTCATATCTGACCACATCCTTTCCCATGACAGGAACAATTGGTTTGAGCTCATCAATGTAGCAACACGCATCAAGGCAACATCCTCGATAAGAAACAAGATTTGCAAATGCCAACTTTTCTAAAGTAAAAACAGTAAAGATCAGTATGCCTACCTGAAGCGCACTCGTTTAAGGTCTCTCGTTCCATCTCGAAGCGCAACCAAAGTTATGTAAACACCAGGTTCGTACTGCTCAATCCATTCAGCTTCAACTTGATTGTTGTGACCCACTGGGACCGGGCTTCTTGACCTGATACCATTCATAGCATCTTGAGAAACTGCAGAATCCCGGGCATCGGAGGCATCAGATACGTTACTGCTACAAGCCAGGAGACCTGCAGCTCCAGGTAACTTTGCAGTTGGTTGATCATCTCTACTGTTTGATGATGCAAAACCCTGGTTCGCCAGGTGATTGCTTTCACTAGGCATGTATGTTTCCCTTGGGGTTCGAGGAGGGCCAAGAGTTCCATTGGTTATTGCAGAGTCAGCCCCTATTGATGAGGCAAGGTACGAGCCATTTGTGGCTTCAGGTCTTCGAAGGTGCTCGCCAATTGTATCAGGGATATGAACACCATTTGGCTCCAACCCATTCGGTAAGTGAGGCAGCTTCATGGTTTCTGGATCATAAGCCCCTGGAGGCAACCGCTCAGCCACATCCTTGAGCTGATAAGGCAACAAAAGGGGGAAATAAATTCATTTGCAAAAAAATTCTTTAGGAAATAAATAATTAGACAAAGGAGGAATTTCATAAACTTCTGCACTTTCTGCTGCAACATTTGAAAAGTTACTTTTAATAGCATGTACGAAAGGCAACACATGATAAATCTTTAGACAATAACCTGGGCAGTGAGCGACTTTATCACTTCTTTTGCTGCTTTAGTTTTTGCAGATTCTTCTGCGGCAAGTGCCATAGCTTCTTGGGCCTTCTTAGTTGATTTCTGAATCTCTAGCTCTTGAAGATCACATCGCTGCCTCAAGCTCTCAACCTTTCCACAGGGAACAACATTAAAAACATGTACAATCCAAATTATCAGAAGCAAAATCATGAGTGAGAGTCATAATAATACCTGTGCACGCAATTTAATCACTTCTTGATTCAACAACTCGTTAGTTTTCTTCAAACTATCAGTAACAGTCTTGGAGAAAGACAGGCCTGACGTTGTGGGAACTGGCGTAGCAGAGCGTGGCGGACTTGGCTTCCTAGAGAAAGGCGACACAGGTCTTGAAATGGAGTTAACTGCAGTTGATGTAGCAACTGGTCTCGTTAAGGTTTGCTTTACATCAAAATTAGTGGATAAAACAGCATCTTTCAGCTGCAACAAGGATGGAGTTTGGGAAGTTTGGACCAATGAGAATGTCTCAGCTTTCTTCCCTTGCTTTGCAGCCTTTGTGTCTAACTGCTTAATTAGGTCCATATTGGAAGGCATCATTGACTTTGACAGCTTTAGGTCAGCCTTATCTAGCCTATCTTTGTTTTCACCCGACAACCGAGGCCCAGAACTTCTTCCTCTAACACTACCAGCATCTGATGAAACCTTACTAAGTTTGGTGAAACAAGAGTCACAGACACGGTAAGGCTTGGTGGGACTCGGAGCTAGAGCTGCCCGTAGTGCTTTCTTTGAACTACAAGAATGACAGTGCACAAGTCCACAATTGTAGCAATTGTGCCGTTTTCGCGTAAATCCAAAAGCCTGTCTACAGGATGAGCACTGGGACTGCTCTGCACCAGACACCCATTTATGAAGACATATGGACGCTGTGTACGTCGAACCACAAGCAATGTACTTAACATGCCTATCTTTTAATGCCTCAACTAAAGTCGGCATTTTTCGGTCTTCAACATCCCCATGACCCAGCCTCCCATTTGCCCCCTTTCCCCATGTGTAAACCTCGTTCCTTGAAGTTAACACTGCCACGTGATAGGCACCACAGGCAATCTCTTCAACCACCTCGGCACCAAGTCTATCTTCTACCAAACATGGTAACTTCCCATCAGCAGATGGATTCCCAAGTTGACCATAAACGGTACTTCCCATCGTAAATACATGGCCTGAGGTGGTTAACCCAACAGTCAGACTATGTCCACAAGCAACTTTGTGGAAGTTATATTCAATAAGCGAGGGCACACATGTTGGTTTGAGCCGAGGCTCCTTGTCACCCTGACCAAGGCGATTTTTATCCCCATCACCCCATGTAAACAGTTTTCCTGACGAAACACTAGAATGGGATTGAGTAACAATAACCTCAACTACAGCTGCAGTATGCCATACCCCACATGCAACAGCAATAGTCCTCAAACCAGCCAAAGATTCCACCTCTCTTGGATAATGAACATTCTCCCGGTCTCCATGGCCAAGAACACCAAAAGTTCCATCCCCAAATGTGAAGAGTTGGCCATTTGATGTTATTAGCGCAGTATGCCAAGGACCACAGGTAACTGCAGCCACTTGGAGCCCTTCTAAAGGTCCACCAATTCTCTTTGGTATCCAATGACTAACATCACTACCATGACCAAGGAGACCAGCATTGTGAGTGCCATCGCCCCACGTGTACAATTCACCTGCCATTGTTACAGCACAAGTATGGAATTCACCACATGCAACAAAGTCCACAGTAAAAGGAGTTAAAGATTCAACTAGACGAGGATGAAGAACATCTTTCCCCACACCATGCCCCAATCTACCTCCAGATTCCTCACCCCAAGTGAAGACTTCACCTTGCCTTGTGACAAGGGCAGCATGCTTGACACCACAAGCTATATGGTGCACATCCAAAACTATATTAGACTCCAAGAGCTTGGGAAGAAGTATATCACCGCGTGTGCTGATAGAGTTAAAAATTTTATCGGGTATGACTTTGGAAGAATTATCACATATAACCTCACCCCAAACGTAGACATCACCAAGAGCATCACAATCATCACCTGCAGATCCATGACTGGAGGTGCTTTGGGCACTAGAAACACTAACTCGAAAAATATCTGAACCAGATCCCCTCGCTTGCATATTTGTATTCTCTAAAGCTACATGTGGTTTGTCATAATGCACAAAATTGCCAAATAGATTTTGTTTAGAAGAAAAGCCACCATGAAAACTGCGCGAACCCTCAGGAGAGCTCAGATATCGTGTCTGAGCAGCAGAATTCTCACTTGGACTACTAGATGGCAGGTCTCCACTGTCCTGCAAAAGCCATCAAACATCAAGCTATTTACCCGTACTTGGATTCTGAATTAACTCCTAGATCATCGACATACCCCCCCCCCCCCCCCCGGGCGGGAAAAGGCACACACACACACAAAAGGGAAGTGCGCCTATATGGTTTCTGGGCAGATCGCTTTACCTCAAAGGAAAAGCCATCTTCACTCCATCCGTCAATTTTTGAGCGACCTCCTTTTGCTGCTGCTACAAGGGCTGTGAGACCAGAAATCCACAACTCAGCTTCACCTTTGTCCTTGCAGATCTACAGCCAGGACACAGAAAATTGCACATTTTAGCAAGAGACCTGAGAATTACAGCCATGTCATCAACTGAAATTCTAACCACCAACCAGATCAAGCGATCGCTTTCCGTTTTCGTAGATAAGGGAAAACGATAAATAATCTTTGTCTGGACGCAGATACCTCCTAAAAACAGCCTGACCATCAAAGAAATAGTTTCCCAGAATTAATTATGCAGACAATCACTTGTTTGATGTATACAACACATGGATTCACAGATCGAGGGGGGAAAAAAGCTGCATAACAAAGGTTAACTTACAGTTCTTTGCCCAGGAAGAATGTGGGAGACACAAGATAACTTTATACTTTTTTCACGACCAGTGGATAACCAAATCAAGGTTGTTTCATCCTGCCAAATTGAAATAGGTCACATGGTCAGAAAAATTAGATACCATAACACCAATTGTAACATGACAAGTGTAGAAGAGCAAACTCAACTATAATCACCAATGAGAAATAAAGAGCCTCATGTTTAGAAAATAAAAATGCAAGAAGCAATCAAACAAAGAGAAACACCCATTAACAATGGGAAACGACAGGATGAAAACAACATGGGATCATGACAACATTGGAAAGTCTAAAATTCAAGCCAAGCAACTGACTGGAACATGCTTTAATTAATACACTAGTAACCACTGCCTCCTCAAACAGGTGGTGTTGAAAAAAACTTAAATTCTGCAAAGCCTGTATTTTCCAGCCAGATCCTACTTTGAAACATGGAATATGTCATCTGAGTCTGAGGTCACTACCTCACTGACATGGGTTTTGACTGTAGTGTCCAAGGCTTTAAGCAAATGTACTCCATGCAATTTGCAGAAACAGAAAATTAACAATCTTTAAGAAAATAAATACAAAACAGGTGTTACCAGGTCCAAACACTAAACATTAGACATCAAGGAGATCAAGCTTTGCTTAATTGTACTAGTTCTCCAGTGTTGCTCTAGCGATGCACTATGCCAATAATCAACAAATACTACCTTCTCACTAGTCAAACACTTTCCCAAAAGAACTCAGTGACTAAAAATGCATCTAGCATGTAATCTAAAGAAGTTAATAAGCATAATTCATCTAAACAACCAAGCTACATTCCTAGTTAGATTGTATATTAGCCGGTTTTGCTGCTGACTATTAAACACCTTGCGCAATTGGGTGCACTTGTACCTACTACCTACCATTCATTCCATCTACATCCACCATTCTTCATCCTTCAGATTGATGAAGCATCACAAAGCCAATATCCTATCAAGAAACATTCTTTAATTTTAAGGTATCATCAGACTGCAGTATTGATCAGTAGCCATCTCAAGGGCTTCAGATAAGATTCAGCCAAGTGGTCTGAATAGAAACTAAAAGCAGAGTATCCAAGAGTAATGGCATCTTTCATACTTCTCATTGATTGTTACCGCAGAGTTGCCTATAAAGCTCTCCAAAGGAACAGGGGATCCACTAATCCTATGAAATTAATAACTAAAAAAACATAGAGCAATTACACATCAAGAACCACTGGCTGAGATTAAGCCTTATGGCAATTTGTCAAGCTCACAAACTATTGTCATTTTGGTGGCAATGAACTGATGTCAATAATAAAACAGCAGAGCAAAAAGCTGTCTCCAATTTAGGACCAGAAAAGAATGTATGAACTCATGAGTTCCCGCAAAAAGCACAATAAGATCCAGATCTCTGACAACAACCACAGTGAATCAGTGTAGAATTGTAGACAGAACTTAACGATTATAAACAACAGAGTGAGCAGTTTGGTCCAGGAATGAAGGAAAAGTGTTGAAAGGAATCAACTAAAACCTAATACATGTGCTTTAAAGGAAATACTGGTTATATAAGGTGCCAAACTGTCAGTTGAAGATACCATAAAAGCCCCCTTCAGCGAACCATCACAGACTGGTCTCCACCATCCTCCTCCACCACTAGCCACTTCTTGTGAGACACCAATGCTGCTGCTACTCCAACAATCTTCATCAGCACCATTATCGATAAAACAGCCTCTATCACTTATTCTCCTGCTGGATATTCTCTGTTCTCACCAATCCCACCACTGTCTCCCTTGTGTCCTTAATATTCACATCCACTGCCTCTCTCAAAATCATAGAAATCAGTACTTTCTCTAGCCCTGTTGCTCACTTCAAACTCCTCCATCCTGGCCACACACAGCCACTTCCTCCTCTGACCTTGCTACTCGCCCGAACTCTTATTAACTCTAGCAACCACACCCGATTCACCCATGACTATCATTCTCCTAAACATGTCTAGCGGCTTCAGCAGCAACCTGTGTTGCTCAAATTGAGCCATGTAGTTGCAGTCTTGCAGATCTGCGCTAAATACAGATCTACAGCTCAAGTGGCTCATCCTGTCATCAGCACTCGCTATGCTATCTAGGCCTATCATTGTTGTAATCTTTAAATGATGAGTCTCTTCCTAGAGTTTAAACATTGGTTTACTTTATCCACATGCAGATCACATTTGAAAGAATGGCAGACAAGAAATTGGTGGCAGGGGATGTCTTATGACATATGCCATAGGGTCATAGGAACACAGGGTGGTAAAACATATGCTGGAAGTGATTACACGGGGTGGTGTTGTGTTAGTGGTGGTAGTGTGGGCTTGGAAGTGATCAAGTAGATGCTAGATTCACATGGTGGTTGGGTATGGTTGAAGTGGGGAGGGTTAATTCATCGTTTTCCTTTTTGTCCTTTTTTCCCTTTTTTTAATGGGGAGGAGGGAGGGGAGAAGAGAGGGTGCTCTTGCCCGCAATGATGGCAGGCTGCTTTGCCGGGAAAGAATTGTTGGAGTTGCTGCAGCTGGATGAACATGAAGCAGTGGAGTTAGGGACTGACTAGGGCAATGAGGTGCCCAGCCAGATAGAAGGTAGTGGATGAGATTGAGGACGAGGGGGCAAGGCCGCAATGAAGAGAGTGGGGTTGTGAAGCAGTAGGATGAAACCCAAAAATGGAAGTTCAAATCCCTAGGGAGTTTGCCGGTTTGGAGGAGTAGCTCTAGAAAGAATTGCGGAAGGTAAAATAGAGCACTGAAATCTAAAGTTGTTCAACTAAAAAATAAAATAGAGAATGAAAACACTGGTCCCCTTTGCTTTTACAGTTTAGCTATAACAAATTGGTTTCGCTGATGTTGAAACATCAATGAGTATGTAAAATTAAAAACACTCAGGTAATCTATACTTAGTATGTTGCCAGAGGTGAAAGATTCAACATCCTTATAACATGGCAAGCATACAGTCATATCCCCATCCAGACACTACCAGGTCATGGAATTTGACAAGTAAAACATCCTTACTCTCATCTCTACCCAACTCAAGGGTAAGACCTGTTTACAATACCTAGGACAACATAAACAAGGCCAAAGGACCCAAAAAAAATTTTAAAAAAAAATAAAAGAGGACGCTTGCAGAGAACGAGGCAACAGAGAAGCACCACTAACATGGCATTAGGCCTCTAACCCAAGTTACCAGCCCATCAATCATCTACCAGTAATTGTCTATGTCTGCACAAGCATTATCAATAGGCAATACAAGATAGCTATAGAAAGAAAGGTCTAAAGGGATTTATTTCATGCAATCCTCTAGGACTAATATCCTACAACTTAACAACGTGCCCTAAGCTAGGGTTTGCATAGCGTGTATCCAGCTGCAATGTGTGTGCTCTGCTTGCTATATTATCAATCAGATGAAGATAAATTGAGACATAACAACCCATTCAATAGTTTGGCCTCGCCATTGATCCTTAACCAAACCTGAGCCTGTTTAAGGAACAAAGAACACTAGAATAGCCAGTTATCAACATACTGATGCTGATGATGTCAGATAGAAGCTACGATAAGAGCAAGCAATGATACACTTCAAAAGATCACCACAATAGCTTCTCTAAGAAATTATATAGATTGTTGAAGATAAATTGAGACAAATAACAAAACCCATTAGATGGTTTTGTATCTTCTTCGATACTTAAATCAAATCTTAGCCTGTTTCCAGAATAAGGAATACTACAATAGTCAATTATCAATATACTGACTATGCACATTTTGTTGATTTATTTTGGTACATATACAACAAGAGAAACCGAAGACAAACTTCAAAACACCACCGTAATAGCTCCTTTAAGCATACATAAAAGAAAAGTTGAAAAAATTTATAAAAAAACATCCGGAATTTAAATGTACAAATCATTAAATATGATATTCTATAAACACATCAAGCATGGCTTATGGGTAATCATCAAATCTACAGTATTACTATACAGGCTCCACACAGCTAATTGAACTAAATGACATGCTCAACCAGCAAGCATAAGAGTGGAAATTTCAACTTACACTAGAAAGTCTAAATGGACAAAATTTTGGCTTCCCCTTCCGACAGTATTTAAGTAATTGGGCACCTTTCTTTAGAGCAATTAGTGCCTGCAAAGTGAAATGAGACAATAACTTGTGATATCAAACCAACCAGATAAGTACAATGTCATACACATGCTATGTGTCTTGTTGCTATACCACAATGCTGAGCCATAATAACATGTCAACTTCTGAATTCTATCTTGTACAAACCTTTGCAATTACTTTAATATTTTCTATCATTGAATTTCCATGAACAAGGAAAACGTTGACCACAATTCACAACTTTTACATGGTTAAAGACTTAAAGCAGTCAAGTGTGGTTAGTATTGGGAAGCATTTTCTTTTTGAAATCAAGGATGCAACTTAACAGTTAACACAAGGTAAATAAAATAAATAAAAGTTGGAATCTCACATTCACAACAGTTAAAAAGATTCTCCAGACCACCCCCCCGCCCCCCCCCCCCCCCAAAAAACACCCCAAACCAAAAAAAAGACCAGCTGTATACTCATTCTCTTGAAACAGCAACTGTAAAGACAACAAAGGTGAATTCATGCAATCAGCACCATCTTCTTCCCAAATTCGTAAGAACTGAAACTGGCCCTAAGTTCAACATCACACTTCTACAGCCTCATGCAATAATATCAAGGCCAAGTAATAATGAAGAATGTTTCCTAAAGTTTGCAATAAGCTAATTCCCTCAGTTTATCAAAAACTACCCACAACATACACGTTTTGATCATGCTAGAAGCTGAGCAAAGATCACTTGTCACTACATTGCTGGAAACCATCTCTACAAACACTTCAAACCCATCTCTAGCGTTGTCAATCCCCCACTACCAGTATCCAATACCCGAAATTCCCCAGGGAAAAATTAGCCATACAAGAACTCTCTGTGTAGGTCTTATTTCGACAAGGTAAGAGGAAAATTAGTCAAAAATTCAAAATTTCTCCTGGTTTAACAACAAATACAGCGTCCAATATGTTGAGCAAATGCGAAATTAACCCCTCAAAATTCTTGCAACAATCAGATCACAGCACATTCTGCTATGCTAATCCAGCATTACCAAGTCATCAAAATTGCTTCCAAAGTAGACCAACAAAACCCTTCAACGATCAACTAATTGTCACACTTTGGTCCAAACAATCATGAAATCAAACAAAACAAAAGAATAAAGCAGCAAAAGGAAGCAAAATTACCTGCTCAATGTCTCGATTAGCATTACCATAGTTAACAAGATCTGCCATTCCATGTGAGAAATTCTCCGATTCTCCTCCCTCTCCAATGATCTCTCACACCCTTCTCTTTCATCCTCTATACCACCATTCAATTCAACTCCTCCTCTCCAAAACCCTAGATCTCTCTCTCTCTTCTCTTTCTCTCTCTAGAACTACTCAATTCCCACAGCAGATCAATCTCAATCTCAATCTCAATCTCACTCCAACTTCCAAGGCGTCAAAAAGCAGTCCACTCCAGCAAACAAACAATGACAACTCCCCGCCGCTTCAACCGTCAACACGGAGACCAACACGCCGGGAAATCCGCCGCCGGGGAGATTCCGGCGGGAAGCAGAGGAGAGAGAAAGAGGAAATGGATTTTTATTTTTCCTTTTTGTTTGAGGAGAGAGAAAGGAACGGATTTAATAAGTCGCCAAGTACGAGTCAAAGATGGAGAGAGAGAGAGGAAGAATCAGAAGGAGGGGGATGGGACACGTAGGCGGGCATTTTAAGACGGGTCTAAATTCGAGAATGGGCCAATCAGAAATTAGGGAAATTAATTAATATTTCGCTGCTATTATTTACTGAATTATGGGAATTTATTTTAGTTTTGATTAATTTTGATTTTGGGGCGAATGTTTTTTTGTTTGCCCGAGGGGGAAACGGGGGGAAGTCCTGGAACGGGAAAATTGCGGAGTGTATTGTAATGACGAGAATGCCCTCATATCTAGACCTGTCAATTCGATCGGAGAGATGGGGCGGTTACGAGTCGGTCAGGTATTACAGGTCAGATGTCTTCTAGGTTTGGGTAATTATGAGCGGGACATTCCATTTAATGTGAGTCATGGCTGTGATCTTTTTTCCCACTTTTGCTTTAAAAAATTTGTCTCTAAATACTATTTTTGTACAGTTTACATAATAAAATACGATTATTTTCTAGTAAGGTAAACTATTGTAAATATTTCAACTTAAATTAAAGAAATAACATATAAATGGAATGCGGCAATACTCATGGATTGCAACAAATAGTCACAAACTCTTATAGAGTTGAACTTTATAAACAAAAAAATTGGTCAAATGGGCAGGTCAGGTTTAACCCACTAATTTATTGGTTTTTTATGTTCATTTTATTTCGGACTCGCGTTGAGAAAATCATGTTTGTAGCTCATAAATTTTCGGAGGGGTTCGAGTCGGGTCAAATATTCACAGGTATACTCAAATGAAATTGGAAATTACTGTAGTGGGCTTTTCATTTAAAAAGAAAAAAAAAGAAAAAGGGAGGGTTTTGTGCAACGCAAGCAGAAGAAGAGGGAGTGCTTTTCAGTTTTGCGGTTAGAAGAGCTCTTTTTGTCCCGGCTATTCGGCTGGGATTGTCTGCTCCAAGGCCTACATGCACCGTGGGAAGGGCTCTTAAAAATCCTAGCTAACGTCCTAATCCATCCACATCCCACACAAAGAGAGGCTTATGAGATTATCCCAAAAAAATAATTATTTCCTCTACATTTCTCTCCTTTGTCCCTAAAAAGAAAATATTGATATCCTATGTACACTTTTTGGTAGGGGTGGCAAAAGTTAACACGACACGATAACACGATACGAACCGGACACGAATTAAAGCAGGTTGTGTCATAAATTTTGAATACGTTTAATTAAATAGGTTAACACACCTAACCCGTTTAATTAAATAGGTCAGGTTCAGGTTGAATTTTTCGACACGAAAAATACCTGTTTTAACCTATTTTAATTAATTGGGTTTGACAAGTTGACCCATTTACTCATTTACTTTTTAAACCCTAACAAAATATTATAGAAAGTTAAAATAACACTTTTAGGAGGGAAAAAATTATTTGAAATATAAAGGGAATTAATATTTGAAACACAAAGGGAATTATTTAAAATTAATGTTGGTTTGATACTTTTTAACTTGGTAAAATGTTAAATTGCCATAATAATTCAATGCAAATCTTAACAGGTAAACCTGACCTGATACAAACCTAATTAAGTTAAGCGGGTAAACGGGTTAGTATCAGGTCAACCTGTTTAAATTTTAGTCAGGTGCAGGTCGGGAATTTTCAACCCATTTATTAAATGGATCGGGTTAGTGTCGAAGTATTTTCAACCCGTTTAATATTGATACGAACACGAATAACACCCAACACGACCTATTTGACACCCCTACTTTTTGGATTGTACAATATGATAATAATAAAATTTAGGGTTTACATGATATAATAAAACAATAAATTATAATAAAAAAATAATTTTTATTTAGGTAAGTAGTCCAACACATTAAACCCCTATCTTAGGATAATATTAATTCGTCAGTTTACAAAGGACGGGGACGAGGACCCCTATCTCAGGCAATACTAACTCGATCACAACCACAATATTCCAAACGGTAAGAAGGAACATTCTCCCCATGATTCGAATCCTGGAGGGAAGAGATGGGTTAAGGAGTCCTTGCCTTACACTGATCGGTACTCCCATGAAAAATATATTCAAACGTATTTGGGAGATTTAGAGGCAGTCGATTTTCCTCTAAACTGAAGTTTATGAAGAAATTAATCTCTAGAGACAATACAAAAACATATTTTGTTCAAATTTTTCATTAAATGAATGGATTTTAAAATTCGGTCAAAAAAATACATAATCTTACTTGATTGTTTCAAATCAAGCTCAAACTATACACATCAAACTGGAATAGCTTTTTGACATTTGTGGGATTCGATCGTCGCTTGATTCACCACTTTGCTTTTCTTTTTTCTTAAAAATAATATCTAGAAGAAAAAAGTTATATTACAATTATCGTGAGATATTTCATGAACATGCCAATACAGCCAAAACAAGCACATTTACATTCCACATGGTAAGAAGAAATCTAGATAGATTATAGGCGACTAATTACGATATCTTCTAACATGAATTGAATTATTCAAAAAATGATCATTAAAAATAGAGAAAGAATCCTTTGAAACAATTAATATCAAACTATTTCCAAAGTTACTTTTATATGGACAATAGTTTGTTACCATCAACTAATTCTACTTAAAGAGTACAAAGTGTTCGAACAATATAAATATAAAAAGGGTTTTTGGATACTAATATACTGAACTTTAGGGTATTGGGCAATACTACACTAAACTTTGACTTTGGATAATAATACACTGTACTTTGGGGGGTGTTGAACAATAATGCACCCAGAACGATTCCGTCAGTGGCTGACTTGGTGGTAATCCTACGTAGCAGTGGAGGAGATGAATTAACCCAAAAATATTTAAACTTATGATATGTCAGCTAATTCACGCCTAAGCAAAAGGAATCAACTTTGAATAGACTAGAAAAAACATAAAATCACATTTGTTTAAACGTGTTTTCACCAAGAGATTGTTGTTGCAGTTGTATAAAATCACCTTTGCTTGTGTAGATTAGCTGCATGTCATAAATTTATATATTATTTACCCAATTTATCTTCTCGGCCTTTGAAATCGTTCCGATTGCATTATTGTCCAACTCCCCTTAAAGTTCAATGTATTATTGTCCAATGTCAAAATTCAGTGCATTATTGTCCAATACCCCAAAAGTTCAATATATCAGCATCCAAAAATCCATGTAAAAAAAAATTTGGCTTATCTTTTACTATAAAAGCGACCCGAGCACAACCACATGGGACTCTTCCCCATGTTTCGCATTGAATTGGAAGACAACTTAAATTTAAATTAGACCATATTATGATGTTTGTTGAAATGTTTACGTTGCTTCGACATTGTATTGAGCTTTATCATCAATCTAAATGAAAGTGTAGTTGATCGCCAAAAAAACTTACCATTAGACCATATTCATAAGATTTTTGTATCGTGAAACTTGATCGCTTACTTTACTATATTATTTTCCCCCTTTTTTTGATCCACTAGGAAAAGTTATACTATAGTAACTACGTACACTTACAATATCTTCTATTATGAATCCATTTATGCCAAGCTCAATCATTCAAAGAAAACAAAGTATCATTTAAAATCGTATCTAATTCTGATACACTAGAAATGAGTAAACCATACTCCTTATACATGCATCCACCAATAAAAGGACAGTCGAATACACAAAACCTCCAAGCGAATGGAGGTCTATGGAAGCATTTACCTGTATCCTACTGGTATATACTATATACCTTGCAATCAAAGTAATAAGCAAGGATCACACACGATAACCATAAAGAAAGACGGTATGAACATTAGGTTCAATCTAAGTCGGCTTAGGATGAAACCAATGGCAGTATCACACTAATCAATTCTTCTTCTTCACTTGTCGTGCTTTGTTCCTCCCATGAACATGTTTTTGACTTATTTTTAAACATTCTTTTTGTACATTTATTAAACTATAACTTTTATCGAAGTCATAATATAGTTAATGAAATAATTATTCGATTCTTACAAGTCAATATATGTTTATGACAATAAAGTAGACTTTTAATTTTCTTGACATATGTTCTTATGTTTTTATCAATAATAAACTACTTTTATAATACAATTATTATATGTTTATATTATTGTAATATTTTATTGTTTAGTCATATCAATGTAATAATGTTGGAATTATTTTAAGAGTATAAGTGAATTATATACATGTTGGAATTAAGTAGGACATATATGGTCGACACAAATAGTTCTGGACCCAGCACGGACCGCACTCGTGTCCAAAAAGCAAGAAAGTGGAGAGTAGAGTCAACACGGATCGAGGCATGATTGACACGGGCCTTGTTGGCCCTGGCATGGGTCGTGTCAAGCTTGGCACATACCATGTCAGACTCATATCTTTAATTTAATGCCCAATAGCTAAAAGATCTGGTTGGTTAATATATAATCCTAATTAACTATGTGTTATTTGACCCCAACAACTATATCTATCGACAACCTCTAACACTCAGTCAAACTCCATAAACCTTCGTCTACCTTTTCTCCATTTCTTCTTCTCCAAGCATTCGACATTGTTGTTCATACCTCTCTCTATCACACTCACATCACCATCTCCCTCTCTCTCTCTCTCTCTCTCTCTCTCTCTCTCTCTCTCTGTTAGACATAAGTGAGAAGGCGTAAGGAATCAACACTCTCATCACCTTCGCAACATGCATCAACAACACCAATCATTTCCACCTTCATTATTGGACATGGAGCGTATTAAGAAGATTAAAAACATTTTAGATACAAAAAAGATGTGGGCTGTGAATTCAAGTGTTGACGGTTAGGTCACACAACCAATCCCAAATTGGGCCTTGTTTTAATTTTTTCTCTAGGATTAGAATTAAATTTAGCATTTTATAATTTGAATATGAATTTCCTTTTTCCTACAAGTTCATCTAAATTTTTGAATCTGAACTTTAGATCTAGGTTTTGACTATAAATTTCGCATGTTTATGTTTGATTTCAATTTTTATAGTGATAACTTCTTGTTGGAAATAATAGTTGAATTGAGGGTGCGAGAATGACATAAAACTGAGTCGTGGACTAACCACTGCCTTGAAAGCGATTACAACTCAACCTCAGCTCCAATTAATAATTTCGGTTGCTCCACAAGGTTAGCTATGTTAGCCCTTAGACACGTGCACCTGTGGCCAAGAACTTGGAGCATGATAGGATTTTGTTTTTTTTATCGATGAAAACAACTAGACAAAAAGGTCAAATATATTGGAAAAGGCCCTTTAACACTCCATTATCATACCAATGTGGGACAAAGATACTAAAGAAAGAGAGAGGAAAACCACACTCTTGTTACCATTACCAAACTCTATATCCAATAATCCCGAGCCTCCACTAATGGCATACAAGGGAAAACAGGAAAAGGAAAAAAAATTGGCCAAAAATAGGTCAGATGTTTAGGCGTCAATACCTTTTGATTTAAATTGACACATTAGTGATGTGAGACAATAACCAACATTTAGACAAGTGAACTAAGCCTTGAACTTGAAAGACTTTGATCGATACTCCTGCAACACATATCAACCCCATAGAAAAACAAAAACAACAACAACAACAACGACAAGCTCCAAGAGGAACACGTTTGAATGCGATCTGGAGGGATCCAAAAGTAGGCAGTCTTACCCTCGTGAACATAAGTTCATGGAGAGACTGATTTCGACGATACAAAAAAGGAACCTTTTTAAAAACCACTTTGGAAACCAGAAGGACAATAAAAGAAACACAAGTGGAAAACCCTTTCTTTTCTTAAAGAAAGTTTAAAAAAAAACGACATAAACTTGGTAAGGTGAGAAACTACATACCCGTGTGTTACAAGTACCTCAGGTGAAAACGTACATGAACACCAAAATCAAATATAGGCCAAAATAAAATACAACGGTACCCATGCTCACCCTACTACCCTAATACTAGCTCGTCAAACCCTCTTATCCAGTTCCATGTCCTCTGCTAAGCCTAGGTGCCTTAGGTTTGCTCTTATCGCCTCTCTCATGAACTTTTTAGGTCTCCCACGCCCCCGATGACCAAGGGGTATCCTAATCCCTTCGCACCTCCTAACATGGGCATTCTCGTTCCTCCTAAGAACATGCCCGAACCATCTTAATCTAGTCTTTTTCAACTTTTCCCCAATGGGTGCTACCCTTAGTTTAGTTCGACAAACAACATTTTAAATCTTATCCAACCTGGTATAGCCGCAAAACAACTGAACCATCCTCATCTCCGCCACATTCAACTTCTGGCAATGCATCTTCTTGACCGGCCAACACTCAGCGCCATACAACATTATTGATCTAACAACCGTACGGTAAACCTGGCCTTTTAGTTTTAGCCGAATTCTCTTATTGAACAATACCCATGAGTATGCTTTCCACTTTTTCCAACCAACCTTAAGTCGATGCGTAATATCATCGCTGATTTCCATGTCACTCTGTAGGACAGAACCCAAGTATCTGAACTTCTCCACCTCTGAAATTGTCAACCCTCCAATAGTTCATTCCTGTTTGTGAGTCTCGCTCTCAAGTCCACTAAAACGACACATCATACTCCGTTATAAGTGTTCTAGAGAGAAAACCTTAATATCTCATAGAAGGCGGTCAAACCTTCACACTTATGTATGCAATTCCATCAAGTCTGTCTCAACCTTATGTTATACAATTGGAGAATTCATCAGTGCGTCTCACAAGCTCCCCCGACAATGAGCATGTAATCATTAAGAGTATAACTTCAACCTTAAAACACTACCTAACATCACAAGGATAGGAATGTAGTGCATCTCGAAGACTAATATAACGGATATCCACCATACCTCTCAAAGCCATAGGCTTAAGCCCTATCCCCCTCAATGCCTCAAGAACAACTTGCGTGGTCAAGCCTTTAGTGAGGGGATCCACCAAATTCTTCTCCGATGTCACATACTATAAGGATATGACACCATGTTTCAACAACGATCTAACTGCACTATGCCTAACATGGATAAGTCTCCTCTTTTCCTTGTAGACACTTGTTATGTGTCACTCCAACTGTTGCCTGCGAGTCACACTATATAGAAATGGGTGTCTCTTATTTTTCCATAGTATCACACCTGCTAAGAGACCTCTAAGCCACTCTATTTCTTGACTTGTTAACTCAAGAGTGATAAATTCAGATTCCATGGTAGAGTAAGGTATGCAAGTTTGTTTGCAAACTTCCATGAAATAGCTCATCCACCTAAAGTAAACACATAACCTCTAGTAGAACTTACTTCATCATTGCTAGAAACTCAATTTGCATCATAATATCCTTCTACAACAGCAGGAAACTTGTTAAAATACAGACACCAACCAATTGTACCTTTAAGATACTTAAGCAAACGATAAATTCCAATGTTCTTGACTTAGATTAGGAGTACAATGGCTCAATCTACTCACAACATAAACAATATTAGGACGAGTAAAGTTCATCGAAACATTACACTTCCTATAATTTTAGCATACTTAGATTGAGACACACTAGAACCATTGTTCTTCTTTAAAAGTATGTTAGGGTCATATGGAGTTCTAACATATGTCACATCAAAACAATTAAATTTCTTTAACATTCTCTCAATTTAGTGTGAATGACACAATGCATAACTAGTGTTGGTTTTCTGAATTTTTTTCTAGTGTTTTTTGGGGGTTTTAACCCCATGTATATATACCCCCTCTTTCCCAATGAAATAACATCTTATGTTATTTTGAATAAAATTCTCTTTGGGTATTTACAAACCCTTATCCCAAATCTCATTTTCTTTATCGATTATTCATGGTGGTGAGTTTGAGTATCTCCTTTAGAACTTGAATAGTGGTTACCCTTTCCTTCAAGTTCGGTAAGGATTCACTGGAGATTCAAGTGATGTTGGTGGTTCTCTTTTATGCATCATTTGCCCTCCCAGTTCAATCTTGGTGAGTAATCTCTATTAGATTGAACATATCCCCTTGATATATACTTTTTGTTGAATCTTTTTGCTTGAAAATCCAACAAAGTTAAGCTTTGTGTGTGAATGAATTTTACTGGTTTGGGGTTGTTTGGCTACTTGTGTTAGAGCTCCTAGGGCACTTTTATTTATCATTTTAGTTCCCTAGGTATCAGAGCTTGGTGTAGAACTCATGTTGTTTGTTTGATTTTGAGAACTTGTTCATGCTCTATTTTTTTATGGTGTTGATTTGGTTGTGTATGCGTGCCAAAAGTTGATGCTTTTGGGTTGATTTGGGTGTATTGTGACCATGTCGATCAGATTTTAGTGTTTTTTGGAGAAGGTTTAAATTGTGGGTTGCATCTGAATGTGGGTTTATGTTGGAAATTTTCTTGGCAGCCATGGAGGCACTCTTGGGAAGTTGACTTTGTTGAACTTGGAGCTTGATTTTGTGTGGTGAACCTTGTATCATTAATATTGGTGCTTGGTGATACGCTTCCTTGTATTTGTGCATTCCCATTGCCACAAACACTCCATATTCCCCACAAAAATTGGCTTCTCAAAACTCCACCAAATCCCTAACTACAAAAGAACCTAAACATCATCCGATTATCTTTACCTTAGCCTGTCAAATCTCATAACTGCACAAAATGCCCTCGTCGTCTAGTCAAATGGGCGGACGAGAAACTCCCCCTCCTAACCTTACTCCCTAATCCCAAATTAAAATCGAACAAATGTTGCAACGGCTTGCAGGTAGCCAACAATTGGTTGTAATCAATCAAAGTATGCCTCAAAGACAAATTGGTCAGTTGGTGGGATCAATTGAAGCTCTACGCCTTCAAGTTCCAAGGGAGAGTTGAGGAAAATCCCCAACCACCACCTATACGACGAATTGGTGGTCCTACTCCTCCCGTCCGAGGTGGATCTCCCCCTCATTGAGCCCGAGGTCGTATCGACTTTGATGAGGTTAGATCCGTTGAAGGCTCGGATGACGCCTCATCCTTAAAGGCTCCAAGATGATTTAGGCGACCTCTGAGTTGAGCCTCCTACCTTCAATGATAGTATGAATTTGTAATGCCCTCAAATTCACATTCACCAGATTACGACTAAAAATCTCATAACCCAGTGATTAACACAACATAAATTAGAATCCAGAGACATTACCACCGTTGCAAAATAAAGGATTGGACTAACTACCTAAATTCCAAAACAAGAAACCAAATACAACAAAACATTCTCAAAGATGGACTTGAACATTATACAAACCACAAGTGCACCATGCCAGACTTAGTATCAATAGATTTCACATCCAAAATAAAATATTACAACCAATATCGGAGATTCATATATGTCCAATGCTCACATACAACAAACTATATCAAATATGTACATCAAAAGGATAAGTTAACTTCATCAAAACAAAGAGAGACTTCCAACTTGCCAACTAACCTGACTTCTCACCGATGCTTGATTTATCAGCACTAGGAGCACCACCTAAAACAACACACAAAATATGTTTTCACAAAAGAGTCAAAACTCAATACGTATACCCCTATACAGTCAAATAAATTTTAGCAAGTCATTTTATTTTGTATATTTCAATTCATTTTGCAAACATAGAGAAGAAAATAAATTAAATAAATAAAACATTGCATGATTAATATTATCTAAGTGGTTCCCTTCAGATCATCGGACTTAGCCTTCATTTGCACATACCCGGGCTGATCTGGAGGTCCGGACAAAGTTAACTAATTGACACTGGCCTGGTTATGAAGTAAATGATGCACTTTGGCAAATATAAAGTTGAGTGAGACCACATTTATGTGAGAAAACATGTAAAAACATCAATTAATCATGTTAAATAACATTCATGCTTTATTTGAACTAAAATGAGTGAGTTTGGGTAGCGTACATACAATATGTGTACCTTAAAACTGTAAATTGCAGATAAAATATCCTGAAGGCTTGGATGACTCGAGCGAAGAGTAGCAACGACCTCACGAACCATACTTGAGAAGCCCAATTAACAAAGTAAATTAATTTTGTAGTTGTGGAAAGGAGAGTGTTTTTAACTCTGAATAAAAAGAATCAAATTAACTTTACTGAAAAGGATTGAAAAATTTAGATTTTTTTCGGTAACTTATAAAAACCATAACTCCTACAAATATTGAAATGCTTCATAAACTAACTTGTTGAAAAGCTAAAATTAAAAATACAACTTTCTAGTTGAAAGTTAAGGCTAAAAATGGGAGTAAAGATTCGAAAAAGGCAAATTAATAAGGTTGGTTTGTAGTTATATTAGATTGGGAATGAAATTTTGAAAATTCATAACTTAAAATCTAAACATCGAATGATCGTGTGCGAACAGTCTATTGAAAGCTTGAAAGGCGATCTGCAAGTTTTATGTTGGCCCCAAAATTAGAAACGACTTGGAAGATATTGGAAAGTGGCTTTGAAGAATGTTCGATAGACTAAAATTTTGCTTTGAGTAAGGTTAGCAGCTCGACTTTGATGGATTATAAATTTTCACTCGGACCTCCAAATGATACATAAAAACACAATTTGAAAAGCTTGCAACACCTACTACAACTCTTAAGTTGATTACTGTGGTCTCCTCAATACCGTAAAGTACTAACAAATTAAATCTAGTAACTTAGCCATGTATATAAGCTGAACCTCCAATTTAAAACCATCATAGCTTGAGTTATACTTGTCGAAACCTCGAAATTCAAAGTCCAGATTGAAATGATTACTTAAGACTATCATTCTACACAAGAATTTCGGTTCCGGGACATCTCGATTGTCCTGGAAAACACCAAGCGCAAGCCCTAAACACATATTGACCACCTTGGGTCTTTCTTTGCTATTGAAAATAATTTCTAACCTTCTAAACCAATTTGATGGGTAATTCTTTGGTGGTAATATCAATAAATAGCAACAATGTACCACTAATACACTCATATCAATTTTCTAAGTTTATATGTAAGGTTCAAAGTACATATAATCTCAATTATACCGTGCATGATTTCTCTTGAATTACCGCATAAACACTAAAATACCTTCACTTTAATCACTTACAACCCAAATTGAACCACAAGAGCTCAAAACAGTAGCAACAACTATAATTTACAGGAAGTTTAAGCATTAAAACCAACATGTAAGAATAATCCAACAAAATCCAACCCAACTCTAATTCTCCACTTCACATAATCAATATTTCAACACCAATTCAACCCGAATTAACAATTCAAAGTAAAACTTCTTCATTACAAGTGAATTGGACATCAAAAACAACATACACACAATAATCGACCACAATCAAGTTCATCCCAGCATTCAAACACAACACTCCGTCATTTACATCACTAATTCATACCAAACCACACCCAATATGATTATTAAAGAGGAATTAACAATTGCTAGCTAAGATAACAAGAAAAAGAACTAGATTTGTATAGGAAACAAGTAAAATCTGATTTAGTCATTGATTGCAAAAACATAAACGATTAACTGAATTTAAGGTGGACTCGCTGCATCTCATCAATTATGTCTCCCTTTGATTTGGAACTTGAAGAAGCAACGAGCAAGGGAACAAAAATCTTGGATTTACACTTGGTTGAAACTCTAGAAGTATATGATGAAGAGATTTGTGCCGACCAACTACAAATAAGATCTTTACAACAAACTATTCTCCCTCAAGCAAGACTATATGAGTGTTGGTGACTACATCCGGGGATTCGAGCAAGTGATGATGGGGTGTGATATCTAAGAATCCCAAGAACAAGTGATGACAAAGTTCCTCAATGACCTCAATTGCAAGATTTCATCTAAGGTGAAGCTCTATGAATACCATTCCATCGATAACCTTTTCAAACTTGCTACCCTCATTGGAGCGAGAAAAAAGAAGAAAAAGGGTAATTCTAGACCCTTTGAGAAGAGTGGCTCCTTTCCTAACGCCAGTACATCCTTGGCCAAGAACACTCCTTCGTTGAGATTCCCTTAGCCTACCGTGTCCACTCCAGCGACTCCAAAAGACCTCCCTAAAAGGCTCAAAATGGAAGAAATGCTCCTTACCCTTTTCCATATAAGCTATGCTATTAGGGTTGTAATGACAACTTTTACTACTTATCAATCAATGAACATGAAATCTGGGTATTCACAAACCCTTTTTAAACACTTAGCTTTATCCATGGAAATCTATGGTGGTGCTTTGATTTCCAACCTTTAGAGAATAGTTGGTGGTTTTCCTTTATACTATTCTTGGTGATTGAAGAACAATTCTTGGTTGGGTATTGATGGTTAGTCTTTTTACATTCATCCTTGAAGACCTAAGTCTACTTTGATGGAGATTCTTTTTTCGAGGTATTCATATCTTGTATATTGTCCCCTTTCCTTGTATAAAAATTCGTAGCTTGGTTGGGTGGTGTTGTTTTGGATGGCTTAATGATGTTGTTTGAGTTAGTTTGATCATGTTTGGGACCCTTAAATGTTGGGTAATCAGTAGGGCTTTGTTTGATGGGTGTTGATTATACTTTTGAGCCATTTTGGTGCTTTGATCAATATTGTTGGGTTTGGGGTTGAACGATGCTATGTTGATCCTTGGACCACGATTATTATTATGAAAGATTCACCTTTAGGGTGGTGTGCATGCATCAACCTTAATGAAAAAGTTCATCCATTTTATTTTACATGGTAACATTTGATAATCCAACTGTGATTGCACTCTATTTTCACCCACAGAAAAATGAAGAATCATCATCTATTACCATCATTTTCTAAATTACTCATTTTATCTTTAACTATTGTTCAACTTTTAAACCACTGCTCCTTTATGGCATGAGATAAAATTATCCCACCTTTCCATCCTTTCCCACTCTATCCCCCTTTTCACTTTGCTTCATACTTCCTTACCTATCTTACATAATATATATTTGAAAATTCATATATTTAATAAGTGATATAATTGATGTGGTTTAGCTTACTCACAATATCTTATTAAAAATTAAAATTTATATATTTAAAAATTCATATATTTAAACAGTGTGATGGATGAGACTTATCTTTCCAAACACTATCACATCTTTACCATTTTATCCCACCTTTTCCACCCACTCTTTATCCCATGTCACAAAAGAACATGATCTAAATTTTGTTGTAGATTTGTCTTATTTGATCAAATAATTACTCATATTTGGTTTAAATTTTCTGAATCTTAACAGTTTTCATGTACTTTTATACCCTTATGCTCAGAATTAAACCGAGATTAATGTTATGAACTTATTTAAAATCAACCGAAGCAATGATCAGGTATTCATTTCATGCCGGTACAACATGTGAGTATTTACTAATAATAATATAAAATTATGCAAATTTTAGCAGAAGACCGTCTCACGTAAATTTATTGTGAGAAGCACTTCTCACAGGGCGACATTTTGAATATTTTACCATGACTAATAAGTAATATTAAAATAACCTTTGAATACGGATGTGACTAATAATTTATCAAAAAATGACTTTTATTGAAATCAACCAAAATAAATTATTAGTCACCCACGTATTTATGAATTAACAATCACCACAACATTATACAAAATATGATAAATATATGACGATACAATCTTAGATGGGAATTGCTGATAAAATTATTGTGTACTTGACTAGTTTTGTCTAGGTCTGGCAATTTCTGACCCGACCCGAACCAGTCCCAAATTCTTGGGTTTCGAACATAATTTTTCCACCTAAACTCGAAATACACCGAACCCGAAAAATAGCGGGTCAAACCCGACCCACTTGACCCGAAAAGTTAACTCAACTCGTATTTACCCGAACCCAATATATGGCTGATCCAAACCCCGCTACCGATCGAATTCACAGGTCTAGTTTTGCCTATTAGTAGACAAAAGAGGGAGGTTGACACTTCAATTTCTTATACATGGAAACAAGCCGAAATGGAAAAATAACACCTCTTGGGCCTTGACCTTTCAAACTAAAGAACATCTCTTCTACTCTAGGCCACCAGTGATGAGATCATAAAGCAGAATGAAGTAAATAATTAAAAGTAGGGAGTTTGGTTGTGATGCTAATAATTTGTTTGCTTTTGAGAAGATTTTTCTTAAAAATCAAAAGGCTTAACATGGGAATGAGAGCCCTATCAACTTAGATTTTCATTTCATTTGATTTTCAGTGGGTAGGTTATCAACCCTTGTCCCCTTCAAACTGTTTCAAGGACCCACTCTTACTACTCTACTACAGTTAGTCCATCACAACCAGCAGCAAAGTTGGTGGTTTTATTAATGGGTGATTATGGTCTTATTTTTTTTTGTCAAAAGGTTCAAGTTAAGTGAGAATAAATTATGATAGAATAAGATATGATTGGTTTGAGTTTAGTTAGATGTTGGTGGAAATATTTTATTAATAAAATTTGAATATTTTAAGGAAAATAAATGAAAAAGTTATAAGTGTTGAAAAAAGTCGATTGATTTGAGATTAAAATAATGTTATTTAAATTTCTTTTTTATTTGAATATTTTGATGTGTTTTTTGGAGAGTTGAGTTAGGTTAAGTTAAGTAAGAATAAATTAAGTTAAGTTAAATTAGGTTATGTTAGTTAGGTTTAACTCTACTAAAGAACATGACCTATCTCCTGATTTATGGCCCTACTCATCCTCTGTAATCATTCTCCATGACTAATTGTTTTTTTACGTTATTCAATGTTCATCTTTATTCCATAATTTCTCATATAATATATATTTTTTAAAAATATTTATCTTATACTTTTCTAATTGTAACTTTTACTATAAATTTAGTGATATCAATTTCGTAGGATAAATCATTGTCTTAATCAGAAAAAATCAAGAGTCAAATTGTCAACATGAAAATGGGCCGACAAATAAGAAAATCCGGAGGGAGTATATTTAAGAGCTTCACAAAAGACACCATGTCTCATCTTCTGATCTTCATCTCATTTATTATTTTCAGTTTTTTTTGGCCCACTTTTACAAACAATATTCTAATTCTTTAGGATTGTCTAATATTGTCCAATTTTCAATATTGAGATATTTTATTTGTATAGCATTTTCATCTAGCATTTTATTTCTTTTGTCTCATTGTGTGCAAACAAAAAAAATGTTTATAAAATACTTGTTCCCTTCAAATAGTTTTACAAAATATTGGTGAATCAATTAGAACTAGCATTTTTATCCCTTCTTCATCTTATTCATTCTCTTTCAGTTTTTTTTTGGTCCACTTTTGCAGTAAGGTTCGAGTAAGGCCCTATTCTTTTCTGCGGTTGGCAAACTGCGGTACCACAACATACCACAGTTTGCCACAACTCACCACACTTTACCACAAATCATTACTTTTCTCTCTCCTCACCTTTCTCCTCTACTTTTTACATTATCTCTCCTCACCTACCCCATATACCAATAATCTACCACAATTCCACCACACTTCACCACACCATACTGCAGAAAAGAACAGGGCCTAAATTTTCAATAAGATTACTTGAATTTGTATTTTTCTAGACTCAGCCCATCAACTGGATGCATACTGGGATTGTTGTTTTTGCATATTCACCAAGTGAACTATAGATTTAAAGCATATTAAATTTGTTTAATAAAAATACTCAAATTTCGTTCCCATAAATTACATGAGCTATGCAAATTTTTAATACATTTTTAGCTAGATATAATATAATTATTAGAATAAGAAAAGACTTAAAAAATTTGTTCTCGTATATAGCATGTGTATAAAAATATTTGGTTTGTAAGATTGGGCCGGATACTACTAAAAAAACTAAAAAAAATATTCGTTAAAACTAGATGAGATCGGTAATATCACATAAGTTTCTATAAAACTTAAAAAAAGATAAATTTGAATAAATATTTAGTCATTTACTGTTCTGTATTAATTATCTTATTTGGAAATAGTCAAATTTCAAATATTGATCATAAATTTCTCAATATATATACAATGAGTTGCTATATAAAGTTACTACCATTAGATTCGTAACAAAAAGTATTATCATCAAAGTATAATATTAAAATTGTTAATAAGATATTATACGAGACATTATCAATAAAAGAGTGATATTGAATATCGTAAAGTTAAAATTATGACAATTAATTAAAAAGAAGGGAATACCTCTAAAAGAACACACCCTACAATGGACGGCATGTTCAGTTAGTAAGATTGGGCCTGATACTGGGTCAGATATTGGGCCTGAGCCTGGTTGGAAGGATTGAAAAACGAAGCCCAACCGAGTTCGGTGAGGTGAGCTGATGCGGCGTCGTTTTATGGGCGGAGTTGCGTAGTCCCTCCCGCACTGGATCTCTTTCTCTCGCTCTCTCAACTCACACCATTGCCATTCATCAATCACATCTCTCAATCTCATTCTCAGCAACTCCTCCCATGCCAGTTCGACTACTCAGACTCCATTTCTGAATTCAGTGTTCCTACGAGAAATTAGCTTTGCATCGCATCAACAGCGAGAAATTAGCTCAATCTAGGGTTTTGCTGTCCGCCATTGGAGCCAGTTGTCAAGAAAGGCTGTTGATTCTTGTGTGTATTGTTGGTGGCAAAGTCAACAATGGCGGATGGTGCTTGGGGTCGACAGGCCCCTCTTTATCCTCAAATGGCTGGCTTGCTTAAGCGTCCTCGCACTGACTACGGTACTATTTCTCTACCCGTAGCATGTTCTAAGAATTTAGTTTTGAATGTTCGGTATTTGATGTGATATGAAACTTGTGATTTGTTGGTGAATGGTGTTGGTATGATGGGAATTCGTAATTGGAGTGATGGTTTGATCGAAGAAAGTTGCTGAATTTTACAGGATTGCATCTTTTTCATGTTTTGTTTTTCACTTTGTTATGGCAAGTATTGTGAATTTGTGATCGGAAAAGGAAATTGTTGTGGGACAGGGATTTTCGACCGTCTATGATATTATGCTATGATATGTAGTTTGCTTCCTTATATTGATTGTGATGCGACTAACATGATCCTTCCCAATGCAAATATATATATGGGAATGTAAGTATGTAACTCATGCCTGAAGGTTTGTGTTTCGGTTTGGGTGTGTGCATATTTGCTAAGAAGTTAAAACAAAGGGATACCATAGCTACGTGTGGTAGTTTTAAAATGGTGGTTTAATCTTATAGGAAGACATGCTGATCATGGCATTACTGTGTAGACGAACCAAGTTGTCGTTGTCCTTTGTTTTCATTCTATGTTCCATATTCATATCCACTGCTGTTATGGTAACAATGTGCTAGTTTGATTATGTGTGTCAAAATCTTGATATTGTTGGGAAGTAGGTGGGTAGACTAGGACTGAACACCTGGGACGTGGTCTTAGTCACGGCAGTCTCGGTCCCTAGACTGGCTGAAATGGGACTTGATTGGGTAAAAGATAAGGATCTGGTTGTCAATCAGTCAGAGATTGGGAGGACTTTGTGCTTCAACATGCGGTATGTGATGCAGTGATAGTGGATAACAGGTTTAATGTCATGTTTATGCCTGATCTTTTTATGTATTCAATGCATTCTTGACTATGCCCAAAATCTTAAGTTGAGGAAAGAACAAACTCGCGAAAGCAACCGGGTAACTGGTTCTGAACCCCTTTCCACTAGGTCTGGGATGGGTCCCGAATCCTCGAACTGGGACTAGGATGAGTCCTGAAATTTGGGCTAGCTGCAATCAGGTCTGGAACTTGGTCCAACAAATGATTGGGCACCCTGTAATGCTTGAGACTTGGGGAGACCATGAGCTTATGCTTTACTTGGTTGTGCTTGGGGGAGTGAGTAGTAAATAAGAGAATCACACACCTTAGCGGCCTGACCTTGTTCGAGGGATCTCTAAAAAGCATTGATACGAGTGATGAGGGGTCCCCTTAGTCCGACTTCTCGTGTTTCCTTGTACCTCATTTACATGGTAAGAGTAGTAATCTGTAGTCAATAAAATAATAAATGTACTTGGTTTACTCTTCACTTCTCATATGAATATGAAAATTCCATTTTTATGTACAAACTTATCTGCCAATGATTTGTGAGGTACTGATGTCTCCGTCCCTTCTGTACTCTCTTTCTCTAACTCTTACCAAAATATGTGGATAAGGGCATTAATTGCCTCTTTATCATATTCCAATGTACATTTTTTTTGGTATTAAATTCCATTTATCACCCATCTTAGAACTCCGAGAAGTGTATATTGGATATACTCATATTGTCTTTAATTTGTTTACTTCTCTCTTGCTTTTCATAATTGATGTGTTACCTTTATTTACTGTGCATCTTACCCTTGAGAGTCTTAGAGTAGATTTTTGCTTGTTTAAACCTCTCACTATGCATTTTCCTTGTTTATTAATTTTCATTGTGCTACCATGTAAAGTTGTTTGACACTCAAAATTCGCCTTTTTGCTTTTATGGGAAGGATCTAATTTGAAGCACAAAACAGAGGATTATCCGTCTTAAGATCTTTAGATAATAAAAGCACAAGGCGCAAAAAGGTGCAAAGGGCGCCTTTCGGACATGAGGCGCACTTCACACACGCACACAGAGGAACATATCATGTGAGGAGAACCAGGAGGTTAATTGTAAGAATGTGAAAAGTATTCATCTTAAACATTGATCTTCCATCTAATGAACGATATTAAAACTACCACACATGCAATTTATCCCAAAACCACTCTTATAAATCGAAAAGTAACTTTTCATTTGCTTAAAAAAACCTTCTTTTGTGGCTGTCATTTTTTTTGACACCTCGTGGCTATCATTAAGGGAATGGTAAATATGCTGATTTGTAGGGATTTAGTCCATAATTAATTACAAATCACACAAAAAAGGCACTGAAATATAGGAAACTGCAGTGTGTTTCCCTTAGTTTTAAAAAGTGTGCCAGAGGTTGCTTAGGCTCAGAAAGCCAAAAGCCGAAATTGTTGCGCGCCTTGATAGGACAAGCTTGCGCTTTTTGGTAATCTAAACCGAGGCCAGAAACTTATGTTTTACAGGGACATGAACCCCTCTTATTTTTCATGATTTTTCTTCGTCAATGTAATCTCTCTCTCTCTCTCTCTCTCTCTCTCTCTCTCTCTCTCAGCCCAAAAGAATGCAAAGAATGTGCCTTTTTCATAGTTATAAGTGCACATTGCATCCAAAAGGCCATCCCTTGGTAGTTTGAGATATTCAGATATGATGAGGCCCATGTCCACCCTTTGTCTTTTCCTAGAAGACAATTTCTAAAATTTGTGAGACACGTCTGTGCGATTCATAAGGGTTTCATGTGCCAATTCGACATAGCAAATGTCTATCCATCAAAGGATTTCCATCTTGTGAAAGAGAAATTAGGAGGTTATGAGAATGTAGGCCGTACACAACAAGATATGAAGCATTATAAGAGGTGTAGAAGTCTCTATTGAAACATGTAGATGCACAAGTGTTTGTTGATGGTCGTGGAGAAAAGGTGGATGACCCTGGGTTTTGTTATGCCTATGAAAGACCAAGTAGGAGGTTATGAGAATGTAGGCTGTACACAACAAGACATGAAGAATCATAAGAGGTGTAGAAGTCTATATTGAAAGATGCAGATGCAAATGTGTTTGTTGAATGCAAGCTGTACACAACAAGATATGAAAAATTATAAGAGGTGTAGAAGTCTGTAGTGAAAGATGCAGATGTGCAAGGTGTTTGTTGACAGTTTACGTGGAGAAAAGGTGGATGACCCTGGGTTTTGTTATGCCTATGAAACCGGTGAAGACAAACAATTGAGGTATGCTTTCTGGTGCGATTCAACTTCTAGGAGAGGCTATGCGTGTTTTAGGGACCTACCATCATTCGATTCATCATCAACTTGTTAGTTTGAATTTTGCATCGAGCAATGGTAGGTCCCCAAAGCATGCATAGTTTCTCATAGACATTGAACCACACTAGAAAGCATACCTCAAGTTTCTATCTTTATTGGCTTCATATGCATAATCAAACCCAGGGTCATGCACCTTTCTTCTACGTAAAGCATCAACAAACATATGTGCATCTAGATCTTTAAATATGGACTTCAAACACCTCTTAATTCTTCAATCTTGCTGTGTACACCTTACATTCTCATAACCTCCTACTTGCTCCTTTATAAGATGGAAAACCTTCGATGCACTGGCATTTGCTTTTTTGAACTGGCATATGAGGTCATAGGTCCTTATGAATTGCATTGACATGTATTATAGATTTTAGAAATTGTCTTCCACTTGGAAAATGCCAAGGGTGGACATGTGCCTCATGCAACTTACATATCTCAAATTGCCCATCATCCCTAGACCTTACAGTGATGTGAACTTCACATCCCTCTCTAGTCTCAACTGTCCGACATTCTTGTTTCTCGGGTGTACATTTATCATCCCCCGATGTTGTGATGTCCCTTCTCCATTGCCTAGGATAGTCATCCTTTTCTTCGGACTAGTTATTTCATTCTTTGCGACCTTTGTTTGTGTATAACCCTGTTTGGAGTAGATTAAGCATTTCCAAAATTTTCCATTTTGTCCTCTTGGAACGGTAGAAATCGGCAAGCTAAAACGTATGGCAATTGCATAGTTCACATAGAACATCTTAGCCTCATTTATCGAAGAAAACCTCATTCCGAGCTTTGAAATTATGGAGTCATAATCACATATCAACCTAAAGAATGTAACCCGGTCCCTGTTTCTTATGGTGGTAAAGGAGTTGCTAATATATTTATGGCAAGAGGAGATGTAGGCTCATTGCAAAATTAGTATAAGCTAATAGAAAAATATTAAAAGAGAAACAAATGTGGACATAGGAGATAGGACTTACAATGTGGACAAGAACAATATAGCTACAATCTTGTAAATAAACTTTATGAATTTTCAATAAGGCATAGCAATCTTTGGAGACATTTACTACGGAAACTGGTGAAGGTGATGGTAAGCTATAGTGCTTACATGTTTTATAGGGTATGATTTATGTTCACTTATTGCTTTAGTGTTTTAGTTATTACAACCTCCGTCTCTTTTTATTTTTCAAATTACCTAACTTCTCCGTCCCTTTTTGTTTGTCAAATTACCTAACTTTAACAATTTCAATAACTACAATATCCATTCTATCCCTAATAAATGAACCTTTGACTCCTTCCCAATGGTATTTTCAATGGCATTTTTGACAATATGCAAATGGTTTGCTCCATTCCCTTGGTTTTGTAAAGGTAGTTTTAGGGACAAATAATTAGAGACAGAGTTAGTATTGCTAGTATATTTGATTGTTTATATTATGGACTTTATGATCAATACTCAATAATGTTATGAAAACTTCAAGGACTGCAGGCTAGCAACATGAAAAGTTCTATAGAACTTTTTGATGCAAAAATCTTGCTACATAAGTACATATTAGCATGAAGTAAACCGTAACTAATGCGATAAGAAATCTTGGTTTTGGTTGATCAGTATATGCTTTGTACATGGTTCTTAGTGCTGAATCCCTTCATTGGTAGTTGATTTGGAAAGATATTTAGGGAATTGAGCGTTATTTAAGCAATGCGTGCTTTTAATGCACTAACAAACGATAAAATACTCTTACGATGAATAAAATTCAATCCTGGTTGCGCAGATGTGCCATCTTCTGGGATGGCATCTGGTGTTGATATCCGCAACTATTTGGTTCGAGATGACGATCGAGCGGCGCTTGAGGCTGCGAAGGACACGAAAACGTTAGGATCTGCCTATGATCGTTACCTTCAAAGCACGGTAGATGTCTAACTTCTATCACACTAATTGTGTTTTTTCACGTGTCCGTCTCAGGACTTGCTAAACATTGCCTTTTTCTTTCCCTTAAACTTATCTTACTCCCCCTTTTTCCTTGGATCTGAAGCAAGTTTCATCGTATATTCCTGGAGAGGCTAGTAACTTTTCTGGAGCTTCGCTGGGTAGGCCTATTCCAATGGGTGAGTCTTCCCTTATGGGTCGCCCTGGACATATTGCCTCTGATTTGGCACCAAACGGACGAGGTATTATGTATGGGGAGCGGGCAGCTGATTCGATGGCCCGACCAGTACGTGAAACGGCACCTCTTCCTTCAGACGCGTCGAACACATTATATGTTGAGGGTCTTCCTCACAATTGTACGAAGAGGGAAGTAGCTCGTATCCTTTTCCAATTATAGGTTAACAAAAATAGTGCGGCTTTCTTACGCTGCAGATATGAAGTTTATTCTACACGATTTCTTTAACCAATTTAGATATTTTTCGCCCTTTTGTGGGCTATAAAGAGGTACGACTGGTGAGCAAGGAGTCTAAACATGTAAGTGGTGAAAACATTCGCTCTCTTGTAAATTGTAGCTTATGGAATTGGTGGCCTCTTTTTGGTTTTTTGCTTTCTCATCACACCTGTGTGCTTTGTGCGCACACTTTTATGTTTCCACAAATAATACCAAATCATTTTGAACCCATTTGACGAGCATAAAATGAGGCAAAGTTGGGAGCTTTTACTGTTTAGGATCTTGTGTTGGTTGAACGTATCTTGCTTTAGAACATGGGGAGGTGCTTTTTTCAATTTTTAATTTTTGTTTTGTTAATGATAGAGAAAGAAGGAAGATTAAGCAAGAGATTTGGTAACTTTTTGGAAGAGTAGAAGTTATCCTTTGTTTGTCACTTTGTCTTGATAAAATTCTTTTAAGGGCGAACATATTAGGTTTATGTCATATTTAGGGATAGAGATGAAAAGATATGGTACTCTGACACAAGAATATTAGCTTTGTGTCATATTTAGGGAAACCAGCGAAAGTGGGACGCACACTGAAAGTTGTGGTACTCTGACACCCACGTGATGGGCTCTTTCTTGCTTTCTTGTGGCTATGCTCATGTTTATGTCTGTCACAAGAATAGTACACTAAGATTTGCATTTGTTTTGCAGCGTGGAGGAGACCCGCTTATCCTGTGTTTTGTAGACTTTGTGGATGCAGCCTGTGCTGCTACTGCTTTGAGTGCCTTGCAAGGTAATTCACTCTTAGCATCTACTAAAGGTTCAAAACCTGGACTGGTCTGAGGGAAGGGGCCATAGAGCTCATAGAATGGCTGCATGAACGACTTCTTTCATTTGCATTATGTTATGTTATATTAGATGAGCTCCCTGTAAATCTAGTTATCCTACTTTCCAGCTTCAGGTCTCAGGGACCTTTTTTCTTTTTAAACAATAGTGAGCATTCTGCATTGGGTTCCTCCACAGGGGTAAACTTATGGGCGAACATGCAGGGGAGGGGGTAATAGAAGCATTGGACTATAGATCCTTCGTAGACCTGGCAAAACTAATCCGCGACCCGAAACTGGAACAGGAAAAAACTGAACCCGAATGGATGATCCGATCATGACCCGAACTTGAAGAAAATCGAACCGTAACCCGATTAAGATTCACACCCAAATGACCCCATATCAATCCAGAACCCAATCGGAAAAGAACCTAACCCGAAGTTAAACCGAACCAAAAGTGGTTGACCTGATGTCAACCCGTACTGATCTTCAACCGACTCGAACCGATTCACCCCTACGGAGATATAGCCCTGAAAGGAGGCCCCATAAGGAGCCCCCAAAAGCACCACAATATCCATCAAGGAAATCGTGGCTACTAGAATTCAAACCCTGGTGGGTAGGATAAACCTTCAAATCCAATGCCAGTATGTGACTAGAAGTCAACACTAGGGCTCTTGGTAGGGCTTGGTTAATCTTTTACTCAAGTTAGGATATAATATAACTACTTGACTATTGGGTGTTGCTCCATATATTCCCTAATTGCCCACAGGATACAAGATGGATGAAGATAACCCAGACTCGTCGTACCTGCGCATACAATTCTCTCGGCACCCTGGTCCCCGTTCTGGCGGTGGTGGTGTTGGGCCCCGTGGGAGGCGTTAAGATGCATGCTAGAGAATGCAGAAGTAATGGCAGTAATTATTGTGTTGTTTCTTGCCTCTTCTATCTCCTCACCAAGCATTTGGCTCTAAGTATCCTAGCATGCTTGATTGCTTTCTAGATTGTAGCATGTTTTGGGAGGGAAAGTGGGGTTCAGAGATTTCAGACATCATTAGAAACACTTAGGTATTTTTATTGAATCATTGAATATATTCACCTCATATGTAATTTCCTATGTCTTCTGTGTGATTTTGTTATCGTCTCGCTCACACCTTTTATTTATGTTCTTGTCGTGCCTAAGTCTGGTTTGCATATTTGCTTACTCGGTTACTCCTTCGAACAAGACTCCCCCCCCCTCTTTTTTTTGGCTAGAAAGACATTATATACAAAAGTACGGTGTTTAGGAAGGGCGTGCGTTAAATTTATCGCATCTCTTGCCAATGATGACAGAAAGAAAGGGGGAGTGAGAGACACAAACAAGGACTTGAGCTTGTCATCCAAGATGTTAGGATTCAATTCTCCTTCCCTACATGTTGATGGCAACTTCCTCAGTCACGCCAAACAATGCTTGTTCACAATTATTGCTCCCACGAACTAAGTGCAAACCATGCTTCCTCGAACTAGGGCTCTGATACCACCTTGTCGTGTCCTCCAAGAGATGCAGACAAATTAGCTGCCCTTATTTTTCTCAACAGTTGCAGAGCTAACATTCTAAGCGACTTCCTTTCATTTTTAACCGGCTGTTTGACTGTTTGACGATGTGTAACTGCGGGTTAGTGATTAAAGTTCCGGAAAACATGGAAAGAAATCCTAAATAAGAGCTATCTAGAGAGTTACCTCTCACTCCAACTGCATGAATAGAATCCCCTTCACTGCTTCTCCCTGCCAAAAAAAAAAAAAAACCCATAGAAATATTAGTATATATTAGATGCACTTGGAGCATATGCTCCAGATATTTGTGAGTGAACAACCTAATACATATTGTGATATTGGTGAACAATTGCAGAATTTGGAGCATATATGCCGGGAGCAACTAATAAATTGCATAGAAATATAAACAAGAAGTTATTTGCATGAAAATTGGATGGACATTGGTTTTAACCTAAGAGTGCCGAGGAACCTTAAAACATGTTTAACCACATCTCAGAACAGCAACATTGATGGTCACGTACAGTTCTTTACCCGTCAAATACCCTCTGATTCCTTAAAGTGAGAGTACCCAAAATGTATGTAGGGATGAAGTAAAGGTTAAAACCAGATAACATGAGTTGGCTGTTCATTGGTCTGGGACTGGACCAAACTAGACTGGACTAGACTGGACTGTAGACCGAACAAGGGACTGGTCTGGACTGAGGATTCGACCGAACTTTTTTCGGTCTAGTCCAGGATTGGACTGACCGAAATGGACCGAATTAAGGGGTTGGATTCTGCTATCAAATTTTGTGTGAACAACTGAACCTATGCAAATAGATTAACAAACAAACTAATACTTAATTCGAACGTTTTTCCTCTTCAAAGTTGGGCTACATAACATAATGGTTAAGTCTCTAGTCCGAACTGGAAAAACGTACCAGACCGGACTGGATCGAGGAGGAGAGAGGGAGTTTTGATTTTTGAAACTGAAAGAGGCACCAAAATGAGGAGAAAAGACTGAAAAAGTGATATGAAAAAACCCTAGCAACTATTGTAATTCGATCTTCGGTCTTTTTAGTTCGGTCTGGGGACTGGACCGAAGACCGAAATTTGATATTTCATGGACTGAGGACTGGACCGAATTATGTTCGATCTTTTCGGTCCTGTCCAATCCAGTCCATTTTTCGGTCCGAACTGAATTATAAGCAACCCTATCGATGACTATTTTTTCTGTCTTTTTTTTAATTTTATTTTCGGGAAAAATTTAAAATCTACAAAAATTGAATTATAGAGGCTGCTAAGTACTCGACATTACACTTTATTTACTATTTAGTAATGTTGAAAATTAGGCATCAATAATGGCCTTGTCGGTAGTAGACTAATATTCCATCCGCCCCTTTTTTATTTGGCATTTTAGAAGGATGGAAAAAATCAAGATAACAAACAAAGTGAGGGACAAAAATTATAAAATTACTTAAGTTAATGAACATTAATTATGAGAGACCGAAAATATAAATGTAAAATTAATAAAAATTATACTAGAAATGTAAAATGAAAAATAATTAAGAACAATAAAATGAGTTAAATGAACAAATAATAAATAGTAAAAGAGGGAATACTCTTCTAAACGTGCGAATATGCCTAACCAAATGCTATGATTTAACATTTAGGCCTTAGCTAATCCCGACCTTTAATTTAAGATCTTACAATCTTAGCTTGTCAAATGACAAGATGGGGGACGTAACAACTCGTGAACTAACTTAGAATAATACACCCTCTATCCATCCATCTCAAATTATTATTATAAGGAGAAAAAAATATCACAATATTTCATGAAAGTTATTGTAGTAGCTATTACAAGTCAATTTTACACCAGTTGGCTCTTGGTACGGACAAGACTTATGGAGCACTTTTCAATGGAAAAATTGAACTTGTAATAACCCAAAAACATGGAAGGAAACAAGAAAGTATTAAAGTTATTTTTTATTTGTCCTAATGGGGGAGATTCAAGGCGGAAGCCCATTTCAGTAAGGCTCATAGTACACAAGTTAAGTGAGGTTCTATCTTAAAACCAATTGGTGTTAGAGGAGTAGCCCACTTGACTTATATACTATATCCTTTTCCTTTACTTTTCCGACGTGAGACATTTTTACTCGTGGGTGAATCTCATTCCCAACAGCCACTTTGGGTCGTTGGATAGAAATCAAGATAACCAATGAAATTAGGGAGAGAAATTACTAAGACTCTGTTCTTTTATACGGTGTGGTAATGGTGCAGAGCGGTGAAATATGAAAAAGTGTAGTGAAGTGTGGTGGGTTGTGGTAAATTGTGGAGAGTTGTGGTACTGGTAGGTGGAGGATGTGAGAAGAGAGAATGTAAAAAGTAGAGGAGAAAAGTTAAAAGAGAGAAAAATAAGAAGATATTTTGGTAATGATTGTGGTAAAGTGTGATGGAGTGTGGTAGGCATAAAAGAACGGGATCTAAATGAGTTAAACTGATAAACATTAATTATGAAGGATGAAGAATATAGATATAAAGTTGATAAAAGTTACAATGAAAATGTAAAATAAAAAATAATTAGGAAAAAGAAAAATTAGATAAATGGACAAATAAATATAAACAAAGGAAATATTATTCAAGTTAAAATCCCACAACTTTGATAATGTTTAAATATTCTTGTTGGAAGAAATTTAAATATTTAGGTAGACTAGACATATAATCAAAATGACTCATAGTTGAATTTTCTGCAAATTTGTTACTTGTATATAATGAATTTCTTTATTTTTTTTTTTAAAAAAATCTTTTAAATGTGTGCCACCGGCAAAGATGATAGTGTCTTGCGGCAGGACACTGATTAAATGTCTTGGGGCAAGACACTTATGAAA
Source organism: Portulaca oleracea (assembly GCA_029582165.1). Taxonomy (NCBI): domain Eukaryota; kingdom Viridiplantae; phylum Streptophyta; class Magnoliopsida; order Caryophyllales; family Portulacaceae; genus Portulaca; species Portulaca oleracea. The sequence goes on along the minus strand of CM055872.1, from coordinate 39,531,344 downwards.
CTAATATTTATTATCTTTTTTTACCCTAATCTTTCAACAATTACTATTAATTATCAATTATATGAATCTTGAAATGTGTTGACTACACCAACAATTCAAATTGAAACTCTAACAAATCAACCTCATCTGTTAGAAATATTTTAAACGTTTTCTTTTGCAAATTTTAAGAAATAGAGATAAAAGTGTGATTTTATACCATTTATATTTATTATTATAGTTATAGAGGTCAATAATCATATAATTTTTTCAATTTAATTTACAAATATATAGATTTTATACAAAGACAAACCATTTAAGAAATGTCTTACTCTAAGATATTTATCATTTTCGATAAGACGAAACTGTCTCTTTTTTTTTTTGGAAAAAAAAACCTAGGCAGCCATCATCTTCAATCCCACCAACTTCAGAATTCAGACAACAATAATTGTAATGGGGCCTTCTTTGCATCTCATCAATGTTATTTTCTTCGCATTGTTCTGCTTTTTCCTCTACAAAATCAAAATCAATGTCTCCTTCTATAATTGTCCTTACCATTAATTTTTTTTACCATTTGTTTTTAATGCGTATTCTTTTATGTTCACCATTATCTATCTGGATTCATGAAATGAGCTAGGTAAATATTTGTTCAATATTGCACAAAATAAAGCAAAAATATAAACAAATTCTGCCGACAGTATTTTTAGAATTAAAATGAGTTGTAAAAAATAAACAATTACCCAAAAGAAAAGAAAAAAAAAAGTTGGAATAGTTATATGGTCCGGCTAGAGTACTAGACCTAGCAATTTTTGATCCAATTTGATAACTTGACCCGAAAATTTTAGGTTTTAAACACGATTTTCTCTGCGCGAACCTAAAGGCAATCGAATCCAGAAAGCTCGTAAATTTAGTAGGTCAAACTGGGTCCGCTTGACCCGAAAGTTTTATTTTTTAAATTAAGTTTAGTTTTGTTGGAGTTCGTGACTTTTCGTTGGAATTTCCGACTATTAAACTACAAATGCAACTTAGGCCCTGTTTTTTTTGCGGTTGACAAACTGCGGTACCACAGCATACCGTAGTTTGCTACAACTCACCACACTTTACCACAAATCATTACTTTTCTCTCTCATCACTTTTCTCTCGCCTCACTTTTCACCTCTACTTTTTACATTCTCTTTCCTTATCTACCCCACATACCAATAACCTACTACAATTCCACCACACCCACCACAATTCCACCACACCATACCGCAAAAATACCGCAGAAAAGAACAGGGCCTTATTCATCTATTATTTATCTAATTTAAGTTGAAAAATTCAAAATAATATATGTTTACTAGAAGATAATCGTATTTTATTTTATTATGTAATTGTACAAAATATAGTACTTATATAATGTTCTTCAAAGGAAAAAGGGAAAAAGTCGTGATCATAATCATTGAGTTGATGTAATACTAAAATACACCGTCTGTATTATCTGAACCCGAAATACACTCAAGCATATTTATTCGAATATGAAATACACCCGACCATATTTATCCAAATCCGTTGTACACCAAACTTGTATTTAACCCAACGCCCGAATTGACAGGTTTAGGTTTGACTATACTAGCTTGCTATATGAGTTTTTAATAACTAAAGTAATACTCCTTTCATACTAAGGTTATTTTTCTTTAGGATCAAAGTAGTAAAAAAAGTAAACTAATAACAAATGTCCTGTTTTTTTAGAGTATAGGATAATTGGAGGGTAAGCATGGTGAGAGGTGAAAAATGTGGGATACAGTGGGAAGGCAAGATAAACTGGATAATATTTGGAAAAAGTAAGTTACATCAGTCATATAATTTAAATATAAATCTTTAAATATATAATTTTTAATATTTGTGAATAAGACAAGTCACATCAATCACATCATTTATTAAATATGAGAATTTTTAAACGTATATAATATAAGGTAAGTAAAGAAGTATGCATATTGTTGGAAATATGGGATAGAGTAAGTAAGAGTGGGATAAGTAAGATAAATTTAATATACATCACATAAGAATATGACCATAATGATTAATTTTTGATTGAAACTATAAATGGTTAGATATTGTAAAAAATAAAAAATAGTTAAAATGAGGATGGTTTTGATGCGGAAAATAGCTTACATATGATTAATTTTATGATTAATTTTTGATTAATAGATAATACAATACAAGTTTTTTTTTTTTTGCATTTTGGAACCTGAAATTTAGGGTAATTTATTTTTTGAACCCTTGGTTTTATTATTTATTTTTTGGACCCTAAAGTTTATGGGTTGAATAAAAAAGGACCTTAAACTTTGTAAGTTGAAAAAAAAGCTCGTGTATTGTATTTCTTTTTCTTCTCATGTTTGAATTTATCTCCCGATTCGTGTTGAACTTCAGGACTAAAGTTAAAACTAATATTAAAGCTATAATATACCTTGCTTATTTATGTCAGAACTAAATAGACCCTGAAGTAACCAGGGTCTAAGTAGTTCCAACATGAATAAGAGAGGTGTATTACAACTTTAATATTAGTTTTAACCTTAGTCATGAAGTTTAACACTAATCGGGAAATAAATTCAAACTTGGGAAGAAAAAGAAAAACAGTACACGGATTTTTTTCAACCTACAAGCATTAAGGTCATTTTTTATTCAACCCATAAACATTAGGGTCCAAAAAATAAATAATAAAACCAAGGGTTCAAAAAATAAATTTCCATATACTTTGGGGTCCAAAATGCAAACAACCCCAATACAGGCATTGTTTATTATTGCAAAAGCCCTATACCTTTCGTTAGTAATAAAAAGATAGGGTAAGGTAAGTATATATATGTAACGTAAGTAGAAATAGATAAGAAAAGTAGAAAATAGTATAACATAGGGTAAGTAAGATAAATCACATCAACCAAATAACTTAAACATATAAATTTTTAAATAAATAATTTATAATTTTTAATAAGGTGTTGTAAGTAAGATAAATTACATCAGTCACATCATTTATTAAATATATGAATCATTTATTAAATATATGAATTTTTAAATACATACGTATTATGTCAGTTTGGTAAGGTAGTGTAAGAATAGATGAGGTAAGATAAGTAAAAATCGATAATGAAAGTAAAGATAGGTAAAGTGATCCATATTTCCTAGGGGTACCTCACTTTGGAAATAATATCAACAGAGGGTCCGTACTCAATTTTTTCCCCAGCCGAATTGGGTCACTTTTCCGGTCAACATCAACCGTTTCGGGAGCCAAGGAAGGCTAGGAAGAAGTCGAGTTGGGATCGAGGTCAAGCAGATGGGAAATTTTTTCATCACACAAGGTTGGGATGGAAGAACGAGCGAAAGAGAAACGAAAAAACAATTAAAAAATGGCAAGGGAAACAATAGGGCGCTAGTCGCACCTGGGTTTGGCGTTGGCCGCACCTTCTCCTTTTCTCTGCCCCAACTACACCTGGTTGAGGCGCTAGTCGCGTCTCGACCTTTTTTTAACTGATTCGTGAATTTCCCCCTTCTCTTTCTTGTGTTTTCTGCCTCCGTTTATACCCCATCCCCCTCATTTTTGTAGGCAATTTTTGGAAGACTAAAACACTTATGTTTATGAACTATTAAGAGAGTAGTTGGAACTCTAATTCATTGTAATTAAATTTAATCCTCTATGGGAGTGCTTAACCAAATTCCTTTTCACTTGTAAGTTGATTTGCATCTTTCAACCTCTATTTGGTGGAATTCCATAGAAGAATAAGTGTAGATTCTTGTGAAGGTTTTGTTTGCAACCTCTTGTGATTCTTATACTATTGGGTGAGTTAATTACTCTTTACATTAGTCATATTCTTCTTTTAATTGTTCTTGTTATTTATATCATAAAAACCCTAAAAATAGAGTTCGCTATTGAGTTCTAACTTAGGGTTTCCTTAAACCCTCGGTTAGTTGTTAATCCTTGGGGTTAAATCTTGTGTTTCCTAGTCGATTTTGGATCATTTGGTATCAAAGCTTAGGGTTAGAACTCATTTTTGGTGCTTGAAAATTCTAGATTTTATTCTTGTTGATTTGGGCATTGTTCTTGATATTTATATATGGATGCAAAGTTCATACTTGATAATTGATATTGGTCCCTTGATGTGTTAGTCTGGCATGTGATTTTTTATCATTCAGGTCCAAGTATTTGTTGAGTATCGGGTTGATTTGTGAAGATTTATATGCCTAGAATTTTTTTTCCTCAGTTTTGGAAATTTGACCTTTGTTGGCATGTTTTGGTTGAGTTTGTTGTGATTTTTGGTATCCAAGTGAATGCTATACATTTCTTCTTGTTGTTGGTAATAATTTTTTCAGAAATTTTATTGTTTTGAGTTGATTGGGGTTGCAGTTTGGAGAGCATTGAAAGTAAGTTTGGATAATTGAATATTTTGGGGTTTGATATTTGTTCATGCTTTTCCTACGGAAGAAAGTGGTTGAATTGGGATTTTGTTGGATAACTTGCTGTGGCTACTTGTGTGTGTCTGAGGTGGTCACTTGGTGTATGCTCATTGCCTTGGTGACCATCTTCTATTGTTGCTCATTATTATCATTTCCCATTGTCGGATTCACCCTATCTTCCCCCACAAAATTGGCCTCAAACTCCACAAAATTTCCTTTAGCCACAAAGAACCCCAAAACTTCATTCGATCATCTTTACCTTAACCCATCAATTCCATCAACTCCACAAATTGTCCTCGTCAAGTCAAGTTGGTGATGGAGAAGTTTCCCCTCCTCGACCCAATTTCCATTCCAAAACTACCCTCGATATGGCTCTTCAATATATCGTAGACAACCAAGAAGTGATACAGTGTCAAGTGAGTGATTTGAGTTATGTCATGACCAAATTGCAACGCGGTTCCTCGAGAAAGGATCACAGTGATTCCTTTCGGACTTCTAGAGCTTGACATGGTGACTGTGGGAGATCTTATTGTGATTATCGGAGTTAGGTCACACATCGACCTAGAATCTCTACTCATGGGACTAAAGTTAGTGATCCTCATGAATGGAGAAAAGAGAAAAATGCTTACTTATGGCCTTCTAGCAAGGATGACACTCATTATCAGGTTAGCACTTCATGGAAGGGAAGTTGATATGCCAACCCATCCAAACCATCTTTTGGAGTTTAAGCAGATGTTGCGAATATGTTAGGAAGCTCAAGTGGAGAAAGTGCTTCAAATGTAGAGAGCATGGTCATTACCAAGCTCATTGCCCCACAAAGGTGGTTGGAACACCTAAGGCTAGTGATGTATCCATGTCGGAGGCTCCAAAGACTAATGTTGAGGTCCGTGCTCAAGAAGGGGAGAGCTAGCGCCACTCCTAAACGATCCTTTGTCATGACCAAAGATCTACAGGATGATTCTCAATGGGAAATGCTTCCATACTCGATGCAAGATCAAGGATAGAGTGTGCAAGATAATCATCGATAGTGGGAGTTGTACGAATGTGACATCTACTACTTTGGTGGAGAAGCTTCAATGGCCCGTCCTACCTCATCCCCAACCTTATATAGCTTGCAAAGGCTTAAAGATAGTGGTTATCTTTAGGTATCTCAACAACCTTTGATATCTTTTTCCATTGGTTCTTACATAGCTAGTGTTCTTTGCGATATCATTTCCATGGACACTTGCTCCATGGAAGACCTTGACAATATAATAGGCATACCATTCATGATGGTCGTAAGAACACTTACTCATTCCTTATGGGGAAAAGGCGACATGTGCTCACACCCTTCTCACCTAACCAACTCCTCGAACATCGACCTCGGGGTGGGAAATGAGAAGAGAGACCTCCTCCACATGAGTGAAACACGCGATGAGAGTGCTTTAAGTGAAAGGAAGACAAATTTGGTTTTACTTTTACAAAAAGGTTATCCTAGTGAGGTTGAAAGATCCATAAACCCTAAAAAATTTCCAATGTCCCTCGCTTGTCCTTCACTATCACCCAAAAAGCCTCCTATTGGCCCCACACAATGATTGCAAGTGATGAGCCATGTCCATCCATTCCCGACCCACAAATTGGAAACGAGTTGCATGTTAGCAAGTTCATACGGTCGTACCCTCACACCCTAGTTTGTTTCCTCTCGCACTGAGATCGACCAAGGAAGAGGCCTCTTTTTCTGGCCTTAACCTTGATATATCTTGTGATGACTATCTTGTTGCATTCAACAATATGATCAGCGCTAGGCGTGTGAGGGTCCTTGATGGTGAGTTGGTCCCTTTTCCCTTCGAAATTGTTATACCTTTATGAAGAAGGGGTTGATGAGTGTCACTTTGATCCCACTAATGGATTTTATTGAGTTGATTTTACATGAGTTGTCGGTTGGATTTGAACCCTCAAGAGTTAAGGACAACTCTTCTCCAACAAGGGGAGTATGATCCATATTTCATAGGGGTATCTCACTTTGGAAATAATAACAATGGAGGGTCCAGACTCAATTTTTTCCCAAGCCGAATTGGGTCACTCTTTGGGTTAACATCAACCGTTTCGGGAGCCAAGGAATGCTATGAAGAAGTCGAGTTAGGATTGAGGTCCAGCAAATGGGAAATTTTGTCATCACACAAGGATCGGGATGGAAGACTGAGCAAGGAAGATCGAGCGAAAGAGAAACGGAGAAACAACCGAAAAAAGGAAAGGGAGACAAAAGGGCGTTGGTCGTGCCTAGGTTTGGCGCTGGCCGCACCTTTTCTCTTTTTTCTCCGCTCCAATCGCTTGGTTGAGCCGCTGGTCGCACCTCAGCCTTTTTTCTTTAGATTCATGAATTTCCCCCTTATCTTTATTGAGTTTTCCTCCCCCATTTATACCCATCCTCCTTAATTTTTGTAGGCAGTTTTTGGAAGACTAAAGCACTTATGTTTATGAACTATTAAGAAGGCATTTGGAACCCTAATTCATTGTAATCAAACTTAATCTTTTGTGGGAGTGCTTAACAAAATTTCTTTTCGCTTGTAAGCTGATTTGCTGCATCTTTTAACCTCTTTTGGTGGAATTCCATGGAAGAACAAGTGTGGATGCTTGTGAAGGTTTTCTTTGCAATCTCTTGAGATTTTTAGATTATTGAGTGGATTAATTATTCTTTACATTAATCATATCCTTCTTTTAACTGTTCTTGTTATTTCTATCACAAAAACCCTAAAAATAGAGTTTGTTCTTGAGTTACGTTCTAACTTGGGGTTTCCCTTAACGCTAGGTTGTTAATCCTTGAGCTTCGTTTCTACTTTTTCCGGAAAACCGGTCTTCGGGTATCTAGGAATCTTGTGTTTCCTAATCAATTCTGGGTCATAAAGTAAGTAAACTTTAAGTTATTAGCTCAAAGAATATATTAATTAAAAAAATTAGTCTGGACAGAAATAGAAGCAAGAGACAATTTGTTAAATTATTTTCCGTTCATAAATTTTTTTTATGTTAACTAACTTTTCATGTTTTTCAATATTGGTCACTTTACAATTCTGGTGCATTATTTATTACTACTTTGCCATATTTACCCATATTTATAAGTTACTACTTTTGTATCTAAACTTATTTAATGTACTCCATCAGTTTCATATTATCAGCTGAAAGAACCTTTGGGGGGGGGGGGTGGTGTATAGGGTTTATGAAACTTCTGCACTTAAATCACAAGGACATTAATATAATAGATATAACTAAATTATACTTCTTTATTGAACTAAATATCAGGTACAGAGAAGAATGAGGAGATCAAGATATTGGGCAGTAATAGGACTATGAGGTCCTTAGAACTGCTTACAACGGTTGAACCTTCAAGACGGTTTCTGCTAGGTGACCTCACCAAGGATCTTGGTGAAGATACAACTCACTAAAGATTGAGACACTCTTTCTTTAGCTGCACAGATTTGATGACCTCACCAAAAACACTTCTCTGGTTACAAAACTCACTGCTAACATACTAGTGGTTACACTATGAAATTTTCTCACTAAAAATTCCTACTCTTCGATTACACTTCCTTGGAATCGTTATCTCATTAGAGAGGATAGACAAGGCTATTTATAATTTACGTTTTCCATCTTCAACAATTTTGTCTTGTCTTTCCTTGTTGGTTGATACTTTCTAATCTTGCCTTGATTCTCAATCTTCACTTCTTTGGAAGCTTGTAGACTTGCTTTTTGATTCATCATCTTCAAAAGCAAGTATATAAAATCAGTATGGAAAATCTCAGGGACTATTCAGATATGGTAATATATATTCTTGGATACTTTCCTTTAATTGTGTCTTTCAACCGAAATCTACTGGTAGAGCACCCGCAATGGTGAGTTTGAGTTTGATTAATTGTATGACGTAGAATATGTGGAAGAGTCAAAATTTAACCTTTTATTTAGCTAGCTTTCCAATGGTGAGAATGATTTTGACTCATATTAATTAAAAAAAGTAAATCGGTTACACTTAAGAATATAATTAATTTGGTTATATTGATAAAAAATGAGGTGGAGGAGGAAAGAGAAAAAATATAATTAAAATATTAATATTTTAAACTCGCTTTCAAACTCGTCTCGCGAGTTTGAAAGCGAGATTCTCGCGAGACGAGTCTCATTCTTACCACTGAAATGTCTTATACGACCTCATTCCGTTCTCATTTCATGCCACGTCAGCAGTGAGTCGAATTAAAACTCACCATTGCAGATGCTCTGATGCTTGAGGTCCTCAGAGAAAGGACGGTGGAGGGTATCATGTGCGTCAACTGTTTCTTCATCAGTCATTTTCATAATTTTTTTTTGGTTTCATGATATTTGTTACTATGTATCACAATAACATATTAATTACCAATTTATCAAATTTTCCTATTGTTAATTACTTTTCATCTCTCCCTCATTAATAAATACACACATTAATTATGAGACAATTTAATCTTTTTATTATCAACCACCACAAGTTCTTTTTTTCTTTTTTTTAAAACAATGATACACGTCTTGACTCTTGAATCAAGATGGTTAATAACCATCTTGAATTCTCCGTAATCCACATTTTTGTAACTTTTAATAATATTTTCTCTAGTAATTAGATATATTTATCAACTCTAAGAGTATAAAACTTATTAGTTAGGCCAGTAAATATAATTGATATCTTAATTTTATTAATCATGGTAGAGAATGTACATTTTATGCATAGTTTCATACTTATGAAAAAATATAAATAAATATATATTTTTCTATAGTTTATCAGTCGTAATAACCCTTAAGTAATGAAAGATACATTTATAATAATTTAAATCTGTTTATATTTAACTTTTGAGTGATTCAGGTAAAATTCAAGATGATTATTAACAATCTTGAATCAAGACATTTATCATTTTGCATATTCATATATACCCCTCTAAAAAATTTAAAGGGACCAATAAATTGGAAAAAGGAGCATTTTATAGTAATTAATATTACTTTCATTCTTCAATATCTGTCACTTTGATCAATTTTTTATTTTCCACAATACACAAATTATAATGTAAGACCGTCTCATGTAAATTTATCGTGAGACGAACTCTTTATAGGGTGACATTTTTAACATTTTACTATGACTAAAAAGTGATATTAGAATGACTTTTTAACACAAATATGACTAATAATTTATTATGGGGTGAATTTTATATGAGTCATTCAAATAAATTATTAGTCACCCCTCTATTAATAAAAAGTTGTGAAATAATGGACTTGAGCCCAATTCAATCTCAAAAGCTAGCTTAAGAGGTTGAGGCACCCAAGCCATTATAAACACCACAATATGGGTGTCAAAGGCCGATGTGGGACAACTCAACAAAAGTCACAACAAAATTATATGTCTTACGATAAATTTATAGTAAGACGGTCTTACATAAGAATTACCGTCTACAATATCTGTCACTTCAAATGCACAACTTTTTCAAATTTACCTTCAACTTTTATAATTCCCAATACAATTATATAACTAAAATAGAAACTTAACTTTTAGTTTACCATTTCAAATACAATTATCGTTTTCAATACTATTTTATTACTCCCTCCGTCCCAAATTAATTGACACTTTGACTAAATTTTAACCGTTAATTATTCACAAACTACAATGAGTTACAATATGAAATTATCTCAATTGTAATTTTTAGTAAAGTATCTTTAATTTCATATTGTAACTCATTGTAATTTATGAGTAATTATCAATCAAAATTTAATCAAAATGTCAATAAATTTGAAATAGAGAGAGTAGAATTTTCCTAAAATTCTAGAGTGACAATTAGTAAGGAGGTAGTACGTACCATTTTAAACGGATATGATTTGTAGAGAAAAGTCTTCTGAAATCTAGGCAAGTGGGTGGATTATTCCAATTGAAATAATTAATGGGTTGGAAGACTTTGGGGCACTCCTAATCCAATAGGAAAAGAGGCATAGATATTATGCATATGTGTTTGACCTAATTTCCTTTAAATTTAGTCCTCAATTAGCAACCTAACCTACATGAATCCATATGCTAATTAATTTAGTTAATGCACTTTCTTAGGAAGATAAGTCTATAATTATAGCATGTTATGTAATTATGCATGCATGGCCACCCGCGATATGCGCCATCATTTTTTCGCAATTCGTTATGAAGGGTTACATCATAGATTCGGGATGGACCCCTACGTTTTGGATTATGCTTTATTTATTTTCATTATTCTATGTATTGGGTAATTAATTTTTTGAGCGTTAATATTTTTAATATTAAAGTTTGTAGGTTGAATAAAAAAAATTTTAAAATTTGTGTACTGAAAAAAGGTCTCTGAGTTATTTTTCTTTTTCTCCCCATATTTGAATTTTTATCCCGATTGACGCCAAACTTTAGGAGTAAGGTTAAAATTGATATTGAAGCTATAATACAGATATCTTATTCATGTCAAAACTACTTAGACCCTGGGTACTTAGGGGTCTAATTTAGTAGTTCCGATATGAATAGGAGATGTGTATTATAACTTCAATATCAATTTTAACCTCAGCCCTGGAGTTTAGCATCAATTAGGAGAGAAATTCAAACATGTGAAGAAAAAGAAAAACGGTACACCAACCTTTTTTTCAACCTACAAACTTTAAGGTTATTTTTTATTTAACCTATAAACTTTAGTGTCCAGAAAATTAACCATGAAAATCAAAGGTTCAGAAAATAAATTACCCTATACTTCGGGGTCCAAAATGCAAAAAACTCAGTTGTCAGTTGGTTGTCTCAATCTCTAATGTCATTTTTTGATTGATAATTTGTTTTTTTGATAATTTGCGGTCAAACGACCCTTTTATTCAAAAGATAAGTTGGGCTTTATAATAAGGCAAACAGCTGAAAATGAGAACATATGTCAACGAGCTAACAGAAATTCCTCTACCACCCGAGCCTGAACCAAAAAGAAACCAACAAAGATAAAACCAATTCCAGCTACCTCATGGGCATACTAATACTAAAAGAGGTATATCAAAAGAAGCTACTCATGTGCTGGAAATTCCTTGTTAGACGGTTCTCTTCGAGTGATTGATTTCCCGATCAGTTGGAAGAGCAAGGACCAAACTTCCAAATCACAGCTTGTCGCATGACAACCTTGTGAGTCTCATGATACTTAAACAACAATTGTCAAATACAACAACATTTTCTGAGCCTTGAGCACACAACTGAAGATATTTGCATGCGATGTAACTTTCAATTTTTGTCACTTTTGCCACATAACTTTTAAATTTGTCAATTATGCTACATAATTTTGAATACTTGTAAAAAATGCCACATAACTTTGAAAATTTGTCATAAGCGCCACCCAATGAAATTTTGGCATATTATAACAAATAGAATTTATATTCATTTTTGTTTTTAATTAAGAATCCTTAAAAATAAAAGAAAAAGGGTGTTAATATATTAATCTTAATTCAACAAACATATCCACCCCATATCATAATTCTTCTTATTCCTCTTCAACACCATAAAATAAAATTCTATTAATATATTAGGCTATTTTTCTTCTATTTTTCACTATTCTAAATTTTAAAACAAATTTAAAAATAAAAATAAAAATAAATTTTATTTATTATAATATAAGTCAAAATCTCATTGGTGGCACTTTTGACAAATTTAAGAGTTATGTGACATTTTTGACAAGTATTCAAAGTTATGTGACATATTTGACAAATTTAAAAGTTATATGGCAAAAGTGACAAAAATTGAAAGTTATATGGCATGCACATGATTTAACTCCATTCCACAAGCATAATTTCATCTTAAAGATTTTCACCTTCAATTGAAGGTGAGAGTTGTCTAAAAGGTGTATTCTTCCTTCTACTACTCTCCTTGATCTTCTTCTTTGTCTAGCAGACATTTTGTTTTCAAAATGCTTCTTTGGATTTGTATGTTTTCTTGGTCTCATAAAACCACTCTCAACACCAAACTTGATTGCTTTTTCAGCGATGAGGCATCTTGCATTGATGACAGATTCACATTATGAAGAGATGGAATCAGTTTCATTCACTTCTTGATTGAGATTCTGAACAGTAGGATTGATGATATGTTTACCTGAGACAATCGGCGTTTCTGGAACGTATCCGTTACTATCTTGGAAGATTAATTCATCATCCTCATCACTTTCGCTGGAACTTGGGTCAATAACCTCATTGTTTTGTTTAGGCGGAAATGAAGGGGGAATGAGGTGAGTACTGATTTCTCGAATAAAGATTATGAAGCTGCAGTTCTGGATGTCTAAAAGGATTTCACTGTCAATCTTCATGAACACTTCAGTTTGGATGAGGGTCCTCATGACTTCAAATTGATTAGTAGAAGAGATACATCTGGTTAGGGACAGGAGTTTGCCCCATGGTTGAATGGCTCTTTGGAAATTTTCCCACATCCATCCATGAGGGGGAACACCAATGATGTCAACCCAAACTCATCTTGATTCAGCCGCCTCATAAGATGTCCATGGTTTGATCTCCATGAACCACTCATTGAGTTCCAATGGGTTTGCATTCGCCTCTTCCATATCACTAATTGATGCAAAGGTGATGAGAAGTTTTACCCCACTGAGAGCAGTAATCTTTGAAACTGGTCCAAAGTTGTCTTTGACTAAAGAAGCCAGAGAGTCTAGGCCCCTTGGAACACTAGATGTGCATATCAAAAAATGGTGTTTGTTGAAAAGTAATCTAGTGCATGTACTTTATACACTTTACCACAATCATTATCAAAAAATCTTCTTACTTTTCTCTTTCCTCACTTTTCTCCTCTACATTTTACATTCTTTCTCCTCACCTATCCCACATACCACAACTCTCATCACAACTCACCAGAACCCCCCACACCGTTACTACACCGCACTGCACTGTACAAAAGAATGAAGCCTAAAACAACAACACAAGATACTTAGGGCTTGTTTGGAGAGAAAAGTGGAATGTGTTGGGTATGGAATTAGAATTCTAGGGGGTTGGGTATGAAATTAGGACCCTGAAATGAAAGTGTTTGGTGAGCAGTGGAATGGAATCAAAGCTATAGTTATAGTATTTGTTATTATTATTATTCTTATTATTATTTCTATTATTATTATTATTATTATGACTATAATAAAATTTTAATAATTAATAATTATCAATTATTAATTACTTATTATCACATATTAATTAATAAAATTATTACTATAAATTATAAATTATTATTTTTTATTAATTAATAATAACTATCAATGGAAACTAATTAACTATAATAATTATTAATTCATTTTTAATTGTTGACATTTGTATCAATTAGTAATTTTATTATATTATTTATTAATAATTATAATTATTTATTAATTATTATTATTAATAATTATTTATTATTTATTAATAATTATAATTATATATTAATTATTAATAATTATAATTAGATTCGTAATAAAAAATACTATTAAAAAAGTATATTATTATATTTTTCTATAAAAGTTTTATATTAGAAATTATTGATTAAAAATTGGCACTGAAAACCGTAAATGACAGATAAAAAAGAACGGAGGGAGTAATATCCATTCAATGATCAACAACACAAGTTTAGCCGTGAGGAAGCATTAAATTGCAATGACAATTTGGAAGCTAAAGTCTAGATGATATCAATGTGGAGGTAACATGAAAGGTTGTAATAATTAGCAGTAATATTGGTATGCCAATCATTGGTGACCAAATCGTAGTCACGGAACACTTCAAGAGCATTATGAAAAAGAAAATAAAGATATAATGGTTGATATATTTTAGAGTAGCTTGCAGTTTTATTGGGTTTGATCTTGTGCTGCAACTTTAGAGCAACTTATTAATCTTGCTTATATCACGCCATTAAGAGGTTGTGTACATGTCGTGTTTATTTTGTTGTTGTTCTTTTGTGGTCTACTTGGCATATAATAGGAATAGAAATGTGAATTCATAACGACTAATTGATTTATAGGGAAAAAATGTGGTTTTATTTTACTAATTTCATGCATGATATGATTCTAGCTAATCATATCTATTTAAGTGATTTTATTTTATCTTTTTTCAAAAATCACTAGTTGATTCACGGGGAAGAAAGGTGGTTTTATTCTTAGCCATCAAATCAAATTTGTACGCCACAAATTGCTTCTTCCTACCTTCCTACCGTATTTTTCTTTCTACATGATCTGCTCCCATATATATATATATATATATATATGGTAATTCATCAATATCCGCAATTTATACATTGTTGCTTTTAATTGCCATTGAAATGACAAAGTTGTCACTATGCTTTAAAAAAAATTGTAAAATTTGGCAACTGACAATCTATCATTCGCCAACTGTTGGACACAAAACCAGCGACTGATACACTATCGGTCATTGATAGCGACCGATAATTGGCGATCAATAACGTATTGGTCACTGGCTTGGCTATTGATAACTATCGATTGCCAGGGAAATTATTAGTCACAAACTCAACGACTGATAGTTATCAGTCAGTGGAGGGGGAAGGCGACTAATATGCAATGACTGATAACTATCGGTCACTGCTATTGTTAGCTTGTGTCGTCCTGCGATCCATAGCGGCCTCCGTGTGATCGATAGTATCGGTCTTTGCAGGCCTTTTATGTTGTAGTGAAAGCACTCTCGAAAAGAAAGTTGAGCTTATTGCAAACTAATTAGAGGATGGTTATGGGGCTGCTTGAAGGGCTAAATCTATTTTTAATTGATCCCCTAATGGAGTTGAAGAACCTAAAGATATCAATGTTGAGAATCTGAGATTGCTCATAAGGCTGTAGTCATTGGTGGTCGTAGGGGTTGTGAATCTTTAGTGATCAAGTGACAATCGTCCATCACTTCAAGAGGACCGAGAAAAACAAAAAGAAAATTTAAATGGATTATTGGACGTCAATATTACCAACTTTAGGAGTATTGGAGACTAATAATACAAATTATTTTCTTGGACACTAGCAGTACCAACTATGGACCTATTTCCATCCAACAGTACACCTTCGAGTTGTTATGGTTTTAAATCATCGGAAAGATAACATGGCTTCATAATGTGTCACGTGGAATGTGGGGCTTGGGTAGAAAATATTGACGTGGACACTAATATGTCTTCCATGTCACACGTTATGGAGCCACGCCATCTTTCCGATGAGTTAAAACCATAACAACTCGAAGGTATACTGTAGGAGGAAAATAGGTCGATAGTTAGTACTTGTAGTGTCCAAGAAAATAGTTTGTATTATTAGTATCCAATATCTCCAAAGTTGGTATTATTGACGTCCGAAAATCCATTTTAAATTGATTTTTTGAAGTAGTTTGCCTTTCAAAGTTTTATCCTTTGTGGAGTACTTGTTTGTACCTCTCTAAGTTGTGTTTTTACTATGCTTGCGGATCTTTTTTCTATCTTTAACTGTTTTGCTATTTTATGCAACCCTTTGTAGAATTTATGATGGAAACTTTTAATCTTTTAATAACTTTCAATAATCCATAACTATATATATGTGTGTGTGATACAAAGACATTGGAGTTGATCAAAATATGTTTGGTAGAATTTTTAAGCCCATGAAGTATCTTCCAATGCGTTGTATTAAGAGAAAATTAAATGGCCTTTTGCTGTATTTTTCAAAAAGTTTTCAGTTAGTAAGTCCGGTCGAAATAGCATGTTTTTAGTGGTGATTCTTCGTCAAATGTCTATTTTTGAAGAGACATCATCCTCTTCTAAATATGCACGAATTTGTTTATATGTTTACTTGTTTCTGTTGCATGCAAGTGTATGGTAGAAGGCCAGCTAGAACGCATGATCAAGAGTTCTCGTTTTTTAAACGAAAATGATGAATGTCTTGACCAAAATACATGTTAAGTATTTTGTCATGGTATAAAATCTATATATTTGTAAAGTAAAATAAAAAAAATTATATGATTGACATCTATAACTATAATAATATATAAATGGCATAAAATCACACTTTTATCTATAATTTTTTTAAATTTACAAAAAAAAAAAAGAAAACGTCTAAAATTTTGTCCAACGAATGAGGTTCATTCGTTAGGGTATTAATTTTAATTGTTGGCGTAACCAACACATTTCAAGCTTCTTATAATTGATAATTAATAATATCTGTCAAAAAAATTAGGATTAAAAATAATAATAAGTATTAATTTCATTAGGAGAAAGATACTTAAATAGTGTCTTACCCCATGACATATATCATAACTCTTTTTGAAATTTCAATTAACACTATTAGTATATTCTTTACTCAGAATAATCACAATTTTGCTATATCATCCAATTTTCCATGCTACAAGGAAAATGAGCCCTTGTAAAGCCTTTGTATCCTTGAAATTAGGTTTATCAAGCTTAGTAAACAACCTACTGTTCCCTTTGTTTCCAAATTAATGTTAATTTGGATGGTTGGGAAGGTATCAAAAAAGGCAGTTGATGGAGATAAATTATATTCGTTTACAAAACTACTACTGCTCTAGAATAATAATAATAACTGTTGGGTTTTGAGGCCCATTGCATCTTGGGTGGGATCCAAAACCAGGAAGAAGAGAAGAATCGACGACATATGAATATGCGCTACCCGCGCCTATGAGCCACCAGCAGCGCCTCAAACGAAGAAGATGCCACCAACGTCTCCCATGCACGGCGCCACTAGCATCTCAAGAACGAAGGTGGAAATAAAAGGCGCTACCAGCGCCTTGAGACGCCACCAGCGTCTATTAGGAGCCACCAGCGCCTCTCATAGAAGCATCTCTACTGAAGACACGACCAACGTCTTTAAGGTGTTGCCAACGCCTGCTCTTGCTCAATTCCATACGCGGCGGGGTCAATTTCTTGCGCCGAGGGTTGTTAATATTTTGACCTAATTTCTTCTCCTAGCCACCCTATAAATAGGGATGAGTTTTCTCCACTTTATTTCACGGCAAGACAATGAGATCGAGTGACATAGAGTCAGAGAGAGAAAATATTGAGAGAGAGAATGTCTCACCAATATTTTCCCAAGTGTATCCTGAGAGACAAATTGTGAGTTGAGAATTAGAGATATTTTTATTGTAATCGATCTCCTATTCTATTTGATTGCATCACACCCTGTGATAGTGATCGAGTTGTACTCCTCCTTTCTCATAGTGGATTATTTTTCTTATTGTCATCGCCCGTGGGTTTTCCTCCGTGTTCTTTGGTTTCCCATGTAAATCTGGTGTTTGTCTTATCGCTTATTTTCCATTCCTAATTTTTTTGTAATTTCCGTCATCTCGTTTATTTCACTTCCGTTGTAACCTTGCACTTACTTTTTCATAACAAGTGGTAGCAGAGCAAGGTGGAGATGACTTCAATTATGAAGTGCGAGATTCCAAAATTCGATGGAACAAGGACTTTCACTATTTGGAGACTGCAGATGAAGGTGATCCTGATTCAGCAAGGGTTATGGGATGTGATTGAGTATCCCGACTCGAAGACTGATGAAATGATGAGCGATGAGGAAGTAGGAAGAGATGAGTTCGAGGTGGAGCAGGTTAAGGCTCAAGGTGGAGCTACTAGCAAGTTGCTGATGATGCTTCTGAAACTGCTCAGGTTGATGAGCCTGAGATTGAGACTGAAGTTCCTTAGGTGGAGGAAGAACTGAGCATGGCAAGAAATCATCCCAGAAGGAAGATCAGGAGACCAGCACGGTATACTGAAGAAGCCAATGCTATGATCGCATATGCACTAAGTGTTATAGAGAAGATGGAGAGTTTGCAGACGAATTATACATGGGAGCCGTGTGAGTTTCCTAAAGGGCGACAAACTCTTACTGCAAAATGGGTGCACAAGAAGGGCCATGTAGAGAGTGACTGTTAGAGAAAGCAGAGAGACCAGAAGCAGGGTAATAAGGATAACCGCACCAAAATTGGTACCGCAAACAGTGTTGAGTCTGATCCAGATGTAGAGGGGTTTATTGTTACGGATGATGCTCTGACTACCAAATCGAGTAGGATAGCTAGGGATGAGTAGGTTCTTGATACTGGGTGCACTTACCACATGTGTCCTCACAAGGACTGGTTCGAGTCCTATGATAGTCTTAACACCCGCATTGTGACCATGGGCAACAACATGACCTGCAAGGTTGCAGGAATTGGTAGCATTAGTATCAGGACTCATGATGGCATTGTTAGAACCCTGAAAGAGGTTCGTCACATTCCAAACATAACCCGCAATTTGATTTCTTTGAGTATTCTTGAGGCTAATGGTTGCAGGTATAAAGCAAAAGATGGTGTCCTAAAAGTGTGCAGGGGTTCCATGGTTCTAATGAAGGGAACTAAGAAAGGCAGCCGATACAGCCTACAGGGGTCTACAGTGACAAGAACTATAGTGGCGGTCTCAAACCTTGATGATTTCGGCTTCACAAATGGTCTTAAACAGACATCCATGAAGCGATATATGATGTTTGATACCGCTTGAGAGCACTTTGGGGCAACGCCCCGCGGAGGCGCGTGTTGATGGCGACAATCAAGGCGTTTATTTGGACTTATGACTCGGATCATGGTTCAAGGTAGAGTTTGTTGGGTTTTGTGGCCCATTGGATCCTCGGTGGGGTCTAGAACCAGGAAGAAGAGATGAATCGACGACATATAGGTAAGTGCTACCTAGGGACCGCATGGAGAAACAACTTCGAAGAAAGACAATCCCTCTAGTAAAGGTGCGATGGGCAAACCATGCAACAACGAAAGCCACTTGCGAAAGCGAGGAAGAGATGCGGTCGAAATATCCCAATCTTTTTAATGTTTAAGGTACGTCAGTTTCGAGGACGAAACTCCTTTTAAGAGGGGAATGATGTGAAAACCCGAGTTTTTGGATTAGCCGCCTGCTAGGGAGTAAGCTGTTTTGGTAAGTCTTAGCTTAAGTTTTGAGGGCGAAACTTCTTTTAAGAGGGGAATGATGTAAAACCCCGAAAATTCAAATATGTTTACCGTTACAGAATGGTATCAGAGCTCTAGGTTCGACCTAGTAGCTTCTAAAGTCTTTTAGGTATATAGCTTAGGACTTAAGTTGTTAAGTTTAGAGTGTTGAGTGTAGGAATAGGAAAAAGGGGTATTTTGTGATTGTATGACTTGATGTGTTCAAAATATGTACTCATTCCTTGGTTTTGTTTTACTAGAATGGATCCCCAGCTTCTACACAGCTATGAAATCGATGAGTCTGATTTTCACCTCTACTTTTGGAGAGATCTCGAGGAACCCTTAGAAGATTATTTTATTCGGTTGAGGGAGGAGATCGAGATCCAGCTGGACGTGGATATCCAATTCACTTGTTTGAGGCACGAGAGGCCTTTGGGAGCCTTTTCCTACTTACTTTAGCTGGAGACCGGAGATGGAGATATCGGGTCTCCCAGCTTTTGCCACCACTTCATCCGCCACACCCGGAGCTCCCGGAACACCTCGTATGTCTTTGGTGTGGGAGAGCCCCAGCGGGGGCCGATGTGTTCGATATTATACACCAGATGCATGAACGGACATGACAGTAACGCTCGAATAAAGTTTGACTTCCGCTGTTACCGTTAGTTTGACTGTTAGAATTTTATAATTGAATTTCCAGGGCGTTACACACCAGCAGCGCCTCAGACGAAGAAGACGCCACCAACGTCTCCCACGGTGCCTCTAACGTTTCAAGAATGAAGGCAAAAACAAAAGGCGCTACCAGCACCTTGAGACGCCACCAACGTCTATCAGGCACCACCAGCGCCTCTCACAGAAGCATCTCTACTGTTGACGCGACCAACGTCTTTAAGGCGCTGCCAGCGCCTGCTCTTGCTCAGTTCTATACGCGGCGGGGTCTATTTCTTGCGCCAAGGGTTGTTAATTAATATTTTGACCTAATTTCATCTCCTAGCCACTCTATAAATAGTGTTGAGTTTTCTCCACTTTATTTCACGGCGAAACAGCGACATCGAGTGACATAGAGTCAGAAAGAAAAAAATATTGAGAGAGAGACAGTCTCACCAATATTTTCCCAAGTGTGTCCTGAGAGAGAGAGAGAGAGAGAGATTGTGAGTTGAGAG
Organism: Portulaca oleracea; assembly: GCA_029582165.1. Lineage (NCBI taxonomy): Eukaryota > Viridiplantae > Streptophyta > Magnoliopsida > Caryophyllales > Portulacaceae > Portulaca > Portulaca oleracea. The sequence goes on along the minus strand of CM055872.1, from coordinate 39,510,879 downwards.
TTAGAGAGATTTTTATTGTAATCGTTCTCCTATTCTATTAATCGCATCACACTCTGTGATAGTGATCGAGTTGTACTCTTCCTTTCTCATAGTGGATTAATTATTTTTCTGTCTGTTGCCGTCCGTGGGTTTTCCTCCGAGTTCTTCGGTTTCCCACGTAAATATGGTGTTTGTCTTATTGCTTAATTCTCGTTCCTGAATTTTGTCGTAATTTCCGTCATCTCATTTATTTTGCTTCCACTATAACCTTGCACTTACTTTTTCCTAATAATATCAACAACAACAATAATAATAATAGTAGTAGTAATAATAATAATAATAATAATAATAATAATAATAATAATAGTGACGAGTCTGTCCATTTTCCATGAATGCTTTCAGAAGATGCACTCATTATTGAGTATGCCCATTTCCTGAAAAATATGTGATATAAGGAGCCAAAACTTGGAAAAAGTTCATTGATTATATTTCATCAAATCCTTTGTTTTATTCTTCTCGGTATATATGATTATCATGATTTATATGAAGCTTGTAAACAAGACATAAATCATATTTCACATATTCAGAAACAATCAAGTTAGTGGCAAACATCAAAATTATTGGGACGCATCTATCATAAAAGCATATACTAGTAATATTAAGGGTTGAATTTAACTAGAGTAGTAAAAGCAATACCAAACCCCATATCCTCAAAACCCTTGATAAATATAATAACATGAAAGTGAAATTTTACCAATTTTCCTGACCTACTACTGTGATGGGTTGTTCATTTTTTATACCAATTGGGTTAAATTGGGTGATTCTTGATAGGATTATCTTTATAGCTACTCCTCCCTCTAAAAAGTTGTATAGTCACTATTGTGTGATTTCTTTGCTCATCAAGTTGGGGATTCTGTTTAACAAGGAAATTTTTCAAATATCAACTATAGCCAACTAGGGTCATATTCTTTTATACGGCTGGCTGTGGTATGGCGTGGTGCGGTGTGGTAGAATTGTGGCGGGTGTGGTGGAATTGTGGTGGGTTATTGGTAAGTTGTGGTGAGTTTTGTTTTATAAATGTAAATTGTATTGGTAATGTGAAAAAGTTGATTGTGGTGGGTTGTGGTAAATTGTGGTGGATTGGTATGTTGTGGTGGGTTCTGACAAAGTGCGGTGTGCTGTAGCACCGCAGCTAGCCAGCTGTATAAAATAACAGGGCCTAGGTGTGAGTGTGTGACTCACCATATATATAGAGAGAGCGATCTCGTACGCTTCTGATTCTAGGATTGAATCGATTTCACACTGGACCACCAATTATATATAGTAGTACTTAGATCCGTGCGTTGCATGGTACGCAAATAAACTATACGTATTATTGAAAATGTTACTGAGGTTATATTTAAAAGAATAAAGAAAAAAATAATAATAAAAAATAAAAAGAATAGTTTTCTTATTTAAAAGAATAAAAAAAATAGTGCATATGAATAAAAAGGAAAAAATAGTATTATATGATTTTTCTAAAAAAATTAAATATGAGTTCGAGTCCGTCGGAAGCATTATGCCTCCGAGCGTCAATATTTATTTGCTTATGTGAGGTTGCATGGTCTTCATGTGAGTGCCGTTGTTAAAAAAATAAAAAATAAAAAAATCACACACATATATACATACATAAATATTTATATGTGTACATTCGATTATTCCAACTTTCCAAGCCAAACAAGGTGAAAGTTTAACAAAAAACCCACAAGTCTTGACAAACAAAACAAAAATCAAGTTTTTCCAAAAATTGCAAAAATCAATTGGAAGAATACCCCATGTTTCGTGAAAATTATTTTAAGGAGTCATATTTGGTGACGATATACATAAAAAAAACCTTCACTTATTAGATTTTTTTCCCATGTCATTCAAAGCCTACAATATGTTGAACAGATAGCATCAAATTGATGTTGAGTATTGCAAATACAATAACTAAACAGCTGAACCATGGAACTACCTAGACACAGTACTACTAGTGAGTGTATAATAATGAGAGTAACACAATAAATAATTTTATGTTGGAGTAATAACACAATAAATCATTTGGAAGCTCGGAAAGGCTTGGAGGGAAACACAGGAGGTTATGTATGCCAAAGAGCAGTTTTAGGGAGTTGCTTATATATGAAGTTCATGGAGGAAGTTTGGCTGGACAATTTTTGGCATAGAAAAGACTTTGATTATGCTGAAAGAGCACTATTTCTAGCCTAAGATTAGTAGAGATGTTGAGCATTTAGTGAAGAGATGGAGTATATGTCAACTGTCCAAGAGTCATAACCTACCTCAAGGGCTATACACCCCTCTGCCTGTACCTACAAGTCCTTGGGAGAATGTTAGCTTGGATTTCATTGTGGGACTTCCAAGAACACAGAGAGGTAAGGATTCTATAATGGTTTTTGTTGATAGATTTTTCAAGATGGCACATTTTATTCCATATCATACCACTTATGATGCTATTAGAGTGGCTGATTTGTACTTCCAAGAGGTAGTCAGATTGCATGGGATACCCAAGTCTATGGTCTCTGATAGGGACACTAAGTTTTTGAGTCATTTCTGGATTTCTCTATGGAAGAAGATGGGAACCCAATTGAAATTCAGCACCACCTGTCACCCTCAGACAGATGGTCAAACAAAAGTCAACAATAGAACCATAAGGACATTATTAAGGGGATTGGTGAGCAGAAATAAAGGAAGTTGGGATACTTTGCTCCACAAACTGAATTTACTTTCAATAGGGCACACAACAAAGCTACAGGACATTCACCTTTCCAGGTGGTTTATGGATTGAATCCAATCACTCCTTTGGATTTGGCCCCTCAAGCCACAACAGTAAAATTAAGCTATGAAGCTGAGGCAAGAGCAAAGTAGATCAAGGATTTTCACTAACAAATCTAGCAACAAATTGAGAAACACAATGGAAGAATAGCAGCAACAACTAATCAAACAAGAAGGAAAGTGGTTTTTCAGCCATGGGATATGGTATGGATACATCTCAAGAAGGATAGATTTCCAAGTAAGAGAAAGGGAAAAATTGTTTTAAGGGTAGAAGGACCTTTTGAAGTGTTAGAACAGGCGAATGACAATGCATATAACCTTGATCTCTCAAAAGATTATGGAGGTAGTGCAACCTTCAATGTTGCAGACTTGAGACCCTACTATCCTGAGGAAGAAGGCTTGCCAAGTTTGAGGGAAAACTTATCCCAACTCGGGGAGGATGATGGAGATCACTCACATTCACTCATGGTCAAGGATCAAGCAACAAGTGAACGATGGACTTTCCCACTTGATATTTCAAGCAAATCCTGGATTCACTGGGATCTAGCTTGAAATTCAAGAGGGATTAAGCCCCTCATTCAGTAGCAGTGAGAAAGCTTTGGGAGACATGTCCTAAGGGAATTTTTCAGGCCTAGGAGGGAAGTGTTTAATCACCCAAGATAAGGTGTGAAGGGTCAGCTTGACCTTAGAACTACACTCAGTTATTTCCAACTGAGTTTTGGCAGAACCCTAGCTTGTTAAGCAGGGTTCTTGAGGCTTTTTCCAGTTATGTGATACAAGGCAATGGAAGTTACTGGCCTCTATGTATTCCTTGATGTTCCTACTACCTATGATCAAGGAATGTAGCCTAATGAGATCCCTGGGCATTTTCTACAGCAGCTGAATCCCGGAAAAGGCACTAGTAGAGCAAGCTGAAAATAAATAAGGGAATTTTCTGATTTATTGAGGTCTTTTGGTTATTTCCTATCCTAGATCGATTGTTACCTCACTAGCTCTTATTTATAGCAACTCTTAGCAGCCTAAGTAACTAATATGGTCCAGTGAAGCAGAAATTGGGCCAATCAGAGGCAACCAAACATCAATTTTATTTTAATGTCTTATTTTGGTTCTAAGTCATGTAAATATATGTAATATTAGTTCTAAGTAGCTGATTATGATGTAGTTATGTAGTAAGAAGGATGATTAGAGGTTTCCTTATCATTAGAAAACCTCATTAGCTCGAGTTACACCCAGCTGCTTTCTGAAAGCAGTATTTAGGATAACTTCTATAAAACCATTTGAGACATCTGGATTTTATGAATGGTGGAGCTTTGCCTCTCTTGTTTGTGAGTATCTTAATAACTCTCGTTTCTATTAGACTGTAACTAAGCCTTGGCAAGCTTAGTAGGTGACAGTAGAGCTTGATTTACACTTGAAGTGGTGTGGTCTGTAGCTTCTGGTGTGAGTTGAGTGTTGCCCTTATGTATTCTCATTGTGGTGTGGTCTGTCGCGGACATTACTAGGGACGACTTCATGGATCGCTGACTGGCCCCATAAATCACCACGAGTCTTTCCATCGTGCTTCGTCATCGCTCATGCATACGCTGCCTGGGAAAACTTCACAGAAGGTCACCCATCCTGAGAATACTGCTAGCCAAGCACGCTTAACTGAGGAGTTCCCAACAGATTAGCTACCATAAAAGACTGTGCACCTTGGTAATATAAGTAGTCATTTCAATCCCTTTAAGTCACACTTTAATCATATATCCCGGGTGCTATAGTAGCAGCTAGAATCACAAGTCTATCTTTCTTTCATTCTTTGTCTTTCGTTCCTTGATGCTTTTCCATCCTTACGAAAAGCTTAAGTTGAACCAACAAGGTCCAAGGAAGCCTTTGGTGTTGTCCAGCTCAATGCACTCTGATTCATTTTGAGCTGCACATACATCAAGTGTGCTAGATGATTGGCAGCGAAAAGATCTAGGCTTCTGTGGGTAGCCGTTCAATTGGGAGAGGGGGAAGAATACAAGGACGTGCAAACGGGAAAGATTAGACTGTTTCATTACGAGCGACGATTGGTGCCAATGACATGTTGACGCGACGTGGGAACATCTGGTACGTTCAAAATTTGACCATGCCCCAATTCTCTTGGTGACAAAGAAGATACAAGGACGTGCAAACGAGAAAGATCAAGCTAGCTATAATATTCATCTAATTTATGATCCCCACATTTTGTGTTAATAATTGTCCAAAAATACCTGATCACTTGAGAAGCTGTAATGGTAAAGACAGAAAATTTTCCATAAAAAGTTTGTCATAAGCATTATTTATATACTATTTTCATTAATTATAGTTTTATTTTTCATTTTTCTCTTACAAAGCCTATACATTAATAGAAAACATTTTAAGAAACATTGACTAAATACTGGTGTTGTACATATATATTTCATGAATTCAAGATTTAATATGGAGCTAATTAGGTTTTTACCCCTTACGTTTTTGAGAAAGTAGGATTTTACCCTTCAGGTTTTCGAAATTAGGTTTATCATACCTCAAGTTTAAACTCATAATTATTTTACCCCTTTTCCGGTGGAAGACAAAACTACCCCTATAGAAGGGTGTAAAAAGTCCGAGATGGCCCTAATTAAAAAGTAACAAAAGACATATTTACCCCTCCCTAAAAGAAAAACAAAGTTTCACATCTCCTTTCATCGTCGTTAAGGTTGTTCTTCTCAAAACACTGGATGAATCAAAGAATGGAAACTCAGATATTGAACGAAGATGAGGACGGGTGGGATGAGTTTAATTTGTCACGTGTGCAAATGGATTTTTAAAGGGATGACATTTGGTCAGTTCACATTAATGTAAACGCTAGCTTCATTTGAAAAGGATGTATTTAATCTTTAATACAAAGGTAAGGTGGAAATTTATTACTTAGTTTAAAGTTGAGATGGGATAAACCTAATTTCTGAAACTTAGGGGGTAAAATCCTACTTTCTCAAAACTTACAGGGATGAAAACCTAATTAGTTCATTTAATATGTTTATGATAGTTAAATCTCCAAATTTAACACTAGCATTGTAAGTGCTCTAAGATAGTGTAAGTACAAATATGTAATATAGGTAAAGGTGTTAAAGGACATATTCTTTTGGAAATAAGTAAGACGTCGAATGAGTAAGGTAGGGAAGATAATAAAATTGAGTAACTATTAATAGATAAGGTAGTGTAAAGGCTTGTTCTTTGAAAGGTAAGTAGGGATTATTTGCATTTTGGATCCGAAGTATAGGAGAATTTATTTTCTGAATCCTTAGTTTTCATTGTTTATTTTTGGCACCCTAAAGTTTATGGGTTTAATAAAAAGGGTTTTTGGATGTTAATATACTGAACTTTTGGGGTATTGGACAATAATGCACTGAACTTTGAACTTGGACAATAATACACTGTACTTTGGGGGTGTTGAACAATAATGCACTTAGTATGATTTTGGCAATGACTAACTTGGTGGCGATCCTATGTAGCAGGTGGAGGAGATGAATTGGTCCAAAAATATTTGTCTTCTCGGTCTGTCACGTAAGATTGTCACCAAGTTCTCCACCGTCGAAATTGTCTCGAGTGCATTATTGTCCAACATCCCCCAAAGTTCAGTGCATTATTGTCCAAAGTCAAAGTTCAGTGCATTATTGTCCAATATCCCAAAAGTTTAGTATATTAGCGTCCAAAAACCCTAATAAAAAAGGACCTTAAAGTTTGTAAGTTGAAAAAAAGGCTTGTATACTGTTTTTCTTTTCCTTTTCATGTTTGAATTTATCTCCCGATTAGCACCAAACTTCAGGACAAAGGTTAAGGGGGCGTTTGGTGTTTGGCTTTTTGGATGACTTTTTAGAGAAAATGGCTTTTCGGAGGGTTTTTTTTTGTTTGAATAGTCAATATGCCAATTTGGGGTGTTTGATACATTGACGGATTCAACCAGCTTTTTGCCCCCAAAAAACTAATTTGTAAAGTAGCTTTTTGTAAATAGTTGTTGGCTTTTTATATTTCAAATTATCATATTGACCAACTAATTACAAAAATTGTCATTAAAATAATTTAGGTTTAGTTCTTTTAACTGTTCTCTTATATCTCATTTCACCGCAGCACAATAGAACACATTTTGCCTGTCTTCTCCTTGCATGCTAATGTCAAGTATTTCACATACAATTTGACGCTACAACATGCTCCTAATATTCAAAGATTTCATAATACTATAATGATAGAAATATCATGTGTTTATATTTATATCCTATAAATGTGCAGGTGATTATAATTATGTAGATATATATCCAGAATCAGTGCAATTCTCAGTGATGTGAGGGCATGCTTTGTTGTATTGATATTTGATACATACGAATATGAATAATGTTAAACCGAAAAATGAATTACAATATGGACAAAAAACAAAAAAAAAAAAAAAACACTAAAAATGAAGTCAATGGTACAATTGAAAATTAGGAGAAAAATTCATCCTGCAAACATCTAACTCTATCAAACATTCTTTTATACAAACAGCTGACAAAAACAGTTAACATGCAAAACAGCCAAAAGTCAAACAGCTAACAAAACAGCCAAAATTCAAACAGTTAACAAAACAGCCAACAGCTAAAAACAGCCAACATCCAACAACCGGGCACCAAACACCCCCTAAAACTAATATTAAAGTTGTAATACACCTCTCTTATTCATGTTGGAACTACTTAGACCTTGAGTATTTCAGGGTCTAATTAGTTCCGACATGAATAAGAGAGGTGTATTGTAGTTTCAATATTAGTTTTAACCTTACTCAGATCTTGAAGTTTGAGCTAATTGAGAGATAAATTCAAACATGGGGAAAAAAACAACGGGCCTTTTTTCAACCTACAACTTTAAGGTCATTTTTTTTATTAAACTCATAAACTTTAGGGTCCAAAAAATAAATAATGCAAACCAAGGGTACAGAAAATAAATACCCATATACTTCGCGGTCCAAAATGCAAATAATCCAAGTAAGTAGGACACATTGAAAGTAAGGTAAAAAAAAAATAGATGTAGATTGGGTGAGTAAAAATATAGAGATAAGATAAGTAAAAATAGATAAGATAAGTAGGATCCTACTCACCTTACAAAGAAACATGGTCCATGTAAGGTATTTTAGGTAGTGCAAAATAAAACTTATGTCATTAAATTTTAAAAATTCTGACAATAGAAAATTAAGACTATTTATATTTTGTTTTAAGTGACTTTTAGAAATTGGGGAAAATTAATATCACAAAAATTATGAGATAGTTTGTAAGAAAATTACTTGAATATTCTTTAAATTAATGTTTAGCTTTCTCTCTTGCTATTATTTAAATTAATTTATATAATATAATAGTAATCTAGGTGGGGATCATTGAATAAAGTTATGTGAGTGATTGTAGAAGAATTTGTCAATCAGAGCATAAATAAATAATTTTTTTTTTCAAATTTCTACTTTCCTATTTTTCTGATTTAAGTATAACTCAATTCTGTCAATGACGCAGTTACAATCGGTAAATATTCCCACAACCAACCCCACGCATCTGTAAAATCTCCCACACTCACTAATAACTGCCACGTTCTTTTCACAGTTTGACAATTTTCCCTCACCGATCACTTTTGGAATAAATCAGACATAAACAAGTTAAGAGACCACTTTTGGAAGCATCTTCTTGGTAAATGGTAATTAATGTACTGTTGTGAAGAGGGGCAGCCTTCATTATGCCATGAATCAGACATAAATCGCAGGCTTATATATCCGGGTACAGAGGTAGCAAAAGCATGTTTGATGGCAAATTTGGCCCTTTAAACTACATAATTATTCTATGCACAACAACCCAAGCATTTAGCATTGTAAAAACTCACAAATTTAACCCTTTCTTAGGCCCTGTTCTTTTAAACGACTGACAATCTACGGTGCCACAACCCGCCACACTTTAACACTACCCACCACAACCCACCACAAATTACTTTTTCACAATTACCAATACAATATTTTTTTAATCATCCAAAAAACAATACAATATTTTAACTCACTTTTTTCAATTATTTTTTCACAATTATCAATACAATATATATATATATATATATATATATATATATATATATATATACACAAAAACTCACCACAATTCCACCATATCCGCCACAATTTCACCACACCACATCGCGCCATAACGCAACACATCTCATAAAAGAACAGGACCTTAATATTTCTTATTGGAATAAGTTATTGAGTTATTTTTTTAAAAATTGACTATTTATGCTTTTTTATTATAGTTTGTTTGTATATTTATTGTAATGTCTTTTTATTATTACATATCTACTTTTATACACCATACATTGCACGGGTTCAAGACTAATTATTAGAGATAAAAAAAAATGCATATTCAAAATGTACACTAATAAATAAAATTTAAAATTTAAAAATTAGTCAAAAGATTAGATAAAAACAGAGATGAGCGATCCTATCACTGATCTTTTAGTTAGAAGAGATGATGTTCTTCAAGTCCCACCTCCCATTCCTTGCAACCTATTCGCTGCATCGCAATTAACATGAAAAAGAGAAAGTCTCTGAATTAATTCAAAACTACTTTGGAAAATTCTATTTTCAATAATTACTCTTTGTTTAGGTACTTTAGTTTGTTTTAGGTACTTTAGTTTGTTTTAACTGCCCCGTTGCCAAAAAAAAAAAAAAAAACTTGCATTTCATTTTTTTTAGGTAAGTGGTTCAACTCATTGGACCTCTGTATCATAGAAATACTAATCCGACAAACTTTACAATGGATGACGACGAGGAATGCTAATGCCCATAGATATTAGCTCATCCTATGCGTTCTATGATAGCTATTGGTTTAGTTAAGATTTTGAAAATTAATAAAATGAGTAAGTTAAGTAATATAATTTTTATGTTCCTAATTATTTGTTCGATGAACTAATTCTTTTTATCTCTAACTGTTTGTTCCTTTTATATTTTTAGTAACAATTTTATTACTTTTACCCTTGATAAATAACTGTCGAACCAATAACTTAGTACAATTTGGGGATATTTTTGTCATTTTGATATATTTCTACCTAAATTTTGTGCTATGTTGATTTCTCTACTTCTATAAAAACTGACAAACAAAAAGGGACAGAAAAGTATTGTATAGAAACTTGTGGAACATTAGTATTGAATTTATTGTCGATCTTGCTCTTTGTTACTTTTTTTATTATTGTGTCAGAAAAAGTTTCATTGAAATTATAAAGGGACATTCGACAAGTATTGTGAGACAAAAAAATTAGTCAAAGTGACATCTATTATAAGATGGAAGAAGTATTATGTATATATATGTACAATCATATGAAATCTAATAATCTTAAGAGATCATATTATGAATTAAAAGCATCATATTTTTTTAATACATCTTATAGTACCGTATTCTAAATTTTAAGTTTTTGTGAAATATCGTATTTAGAGACAATTAGTCATTTTCTTGTAAGAAAAAACAACTAATCTTATTATTAATATCACTTAGCATTATTTTTTTTTAAAAAAAAAAGCCTTATAGTATGTTATTGGTAATGAATAAGTGTAGAAATGATGTCTTTTTATCAAGCACCAAAAAAATAAAGTGTAGAAATGACGTCTATTTATCAAGCACCAATTTAGTTAGTAGAAATCACTCAAAAAGTTATATACCTACTTGGAGAGGAGTTTTATGTCCAACAATAGAAGAAACCAAAATGATATGAGTTTTGGAGCAAAACATGTTTTAAGTGCCTTTTTCTAATCGCTAACCCATATTATTATATTACTATATATTAAGTTGTAATAAAATGATATGATTGAAATTTATAACTATAGTCTATAATATTACATATAATTGTGTAAAATTATACTTTTATTTATTATTTTTTATACTTCAAAAAACGCCTAAAATAAGCTTCACGAATAGCGTTGATATAGCGGACACAACCAAAGCTTCTTACAATTCATAATTAATGTTTACTATTAAAAAATTGATTTAAAAAATCATTAAAGATACTTATTTGGGGAAGAGTAAAACACTTATGAGTGATGAAGTATTTTGGGAAAAAACTCCTATCATCACCTAAATCAAACTTAATTAATATGAATTAAAATTATTGCCTGGATTATCCAATTATCCACTCCAACAACCATGTTCTCTTATATGATGAAATATCCACTTTATCTACCTACCACACTTTATTCCACCTATTTCTGCATTATCTTTACCCATTTTATCCAAGTTTATTCACTTTACCCTACTTGTTTCATCAATCCACTACCCTACCACACAAAAAAGAATATGTTAACAAGAAAGAATACTAATGTGTAAATGATTTACAAATGTGCATACGAAATTTCCCTTAATTAGTTGAAATTAGAAAGCACACATATACACGTCCATAATATTTGACACACACACACATATATATATATAGGATAATTGGATTCTAATAATCCCTACTTTCACCAATTGGACAATGGTGGACCGTACTTTCACTTTGTATTCTGGTGGTAAAAAAAAAAAAATTGGATTGTAGTGGTACCAAATCCATCTCCACATTCTTCTTATTTTTTTCATTCCTACACTATATTGTTTTTGTTTCTTTTTTCGTTCCTGCCCCTAGAAAGTTAATGAATTGTAGTTTCTAAAACATTTTTTAAATTATTTTTTTGAGACTCCGAATAATTATTATGATTTTTTAAAAATAATAAAAGTGAAAAAATAGTAAAAAATGAAAAAAAAATCGGGAGAAACGCTGTAAATTCATTAAAAATCATTGTAAAGTGTTATACGAAGTTTTGAATCAAATGCAACACAAAATCTATGATTCCCTTGAAATATCCCACTACAATCCAATTTAATTTTGTTTTGGACCACCAGAATACAAAGTGAAAGTACGGTCCACCATTGTCCAATTGGTGAAAGTAGGGATTATTAGAATCCAATTATCCTATATATATATATATATATATATATATATATATATATATATATATAATTACCATTTCGGAGAGTGTTGTGAGTTCGAATCCTGCTGGGTTGTACCCCTGAAATAGGAGCCCGATGGATGCGACTATTACCTGTGTGAAAAAAAAGTAAAAAATGGACACACGTCCATACATGACATTATGTATCATACTGTTAGAGAAAATAGTAAGGTAACAGCGGAAGCGATTAATAGAATCGAATTGAGATAATGGAAATTACGACAAAATTCAGGAACAAAATAAGAACGATGAAAGAACACAACCACAAGGTTTACGTGGGAAACCGAAGAACTCGGAGCCACGGATGGCGACAGCCAGAAACCAATCCACTATGAGAAAGGAGGAGTACAGTCAGATCACTATCACAGGGTGTGATGAGATCCACAACAAAGGAGATTACAACACAAAGGTCTCTCCCTTACAACTCTCAATCTTTCTCTCTCGTGTCTTCTGGTGTAGAATAGGTGGAGATACAAGTATAATATTTATACTAATAATGAGAGAAGGAAACTAGGTTAAAATACAAATAACCTAACAAAACAAGGAGAGTCCCGCCGCCCAACAAAGTCGGCCAAAAAATAAATAAACGCTGGCAGCGCCATGAAGACGTCGACAGCGTTTTCACAAGTGCTCCTTCTGACTTGGGCGCTAGTGGCGTCCGAATGGAGGGAGTAGCGTCTCCGCTGTACTAGACGCTGGTGGCGTCTTTTTGACGCTGCTGGTGCTAGCTTCCGACGCTGGTGGCATCTCCCGAGTTCGCCGATTCTTCTCTCGTTTTGGACCCCACCGAGGATCCAATGGGCCACAAAATCCAACAGTATCATACAAAAATAATAATACTAATATCGTGTTTATCCTAAGAATTATATTAACAACTTATTCTTTTCAATTTATGATAATTACTAATTATCAGACATTTAGTTTATATTGATATTAATGAACACTCATTATATTAATAACTTATAGGAAAATTGGAATATAATAAACCAAACTTTATGTCCATTTTGATCTAACAAACCAAACTTAACTTTTTGTTAATGGCAAACTGTACTTAACATAATATTTTTCTTAAAAAACCTCCACCAATTTCCAGTTAGCGGAAAAATGACATAGAGATTTTTTGCTGGTTGAAATGAACCTAACTGAAATGAACAATGTGTTGGAAGAAAGGTTCGAGCAGCTGTTGTCTGAAGTGACAAGAATGGGAAATGAATTACACAGAATGAGGCATAGGAGTCAGAACTTTACGCGTCTGGATGAAGAAAATGTGAGGCTCATAACCAAGCTTGACAAGGAGAAAAGGAGGAGGAAGCCATCTTCATTTTTCTTTTATATTTTTGCCTATAAAACACTCCACATCAGCAAAAGGCCTCCATGTCATTTTTCCGGTAAACGGGAATTGGTGAAGGTTCACTAAGAAAAATATTATGTTAAATATAGTTTGCCATTAACAAAAAGTTAAGTTTGATTTGTTAGATCAAAATAGACATAAAATTTGGTTTATTAAATTCCAATTTTCCTAACTTATATATGTTTTCAAGTTATTAGTCCAAATTAACACGAGCTATTCAATGTACACCCATAAAAACATAATGTACACTCATGTAATAAAATGGCCTTAATTAAGGCTTTCTTTTATAGGGTTGGTGCGGTGTGATAATGGTGTGATGCTGTGAAATTTGAAAAAGTGTTGTAAAGTGTAGTGGGTTGTGGTGAGAGTTTTAACAAGCTAGTAAGGTAGGTGAAAAGAGATAATCTGAAAAATAGAGAAAAAAAGTGAAGAGAGAGAAAAGTGAGAAAATATATTGGTAATAATTATGATATAGTGTGGTGAAATGTGTTAGAAATTAAAGAAATATGGTGCTGTGTGGTACCATACCATAACCTATCACATAAAAGAATGAAACCTTATTTCTCAATAAATTAAACAATACGATTGTGTATGATATTATTACTTGGCAAGAATCATGTGCTCTTGCCTCTTGGAGTAGAAGGATATAGAAAAACAAGGATATTGCTAGACTATATATCTTTAATGATTGATTGGTGTCTAGAAAGACCATTTGGCTTTTATCTCCTTTAATTTATTTATCAATCTCCATTTCAACAGTTTTCTTGTTTTTTTATGTATGGTTTCTTGATGTCAAACTCAGCCAAACTAAATTACAAAATTTTGACAATTTCTTAATTACCATTGTATACATGACATCAATTTCAAACCATTTTCTTTAGATTAGATAAAGAACACTTTCTTTTATATATAGTTTCTTAATGTCAAACTCAGCCAAAGAAATTTAAAGAATTTTGACAATTTCCTAGTAATTAACATTGCAAATATGAAATAATTAAGTTTAATTCATTTCTTAGACTAGACTAGATGAAAGAAGACTGAATATTTAAATAGGAAGGGTTGTATTCATATTAGCCTTGAGATATGAAATGAACAAGCTAGCTAATTTCTTACATTTTTTAGATCCATTTGTGCTTTTTGTTTCAAAAAAAATTCTTATTTTAATAGAAGAATACTTTTTTTTAAAAAAAAAATCAAATTTGTGCACTAGGGTCCATAACTAAACACATTGAAAACGGCCACAATTTAATTAGTGTAATACTTGAGCAACAAAAATGATGAATATCTTGGGCAAGAGTGCAAGACACATATTAGGCACCGTTCTTTTGTGCGTTAACGCACCCAAACGCAACGCAAAATCAATAAAACCTAACGCATGGCAAACACAAGATAATGCAACTTATCACAATCTACTATTCACATCTACTCACATTTTTATTATTTCCTACCGCAACCTAACGCAACCTAACGCAACCCAAACGCAACTTATCGAAACGCAAACGCAACGCAACGCACAAAAGAACGGTGCAGTGTCATGTTATTGTATAAAATCTATATATTTGTAAATTAAATTGAAAAAAAATTACATGATTGACTTCTATAACTATAATAATATATATGGTATAAAATCACACTTTTATCTATATTTTTTTTTAAATTTACAAAAAGACATTTAAAATATGCGCCAACGGATGAGCATGTTCATTCGTTAGGGTGTCAATTTTAATTGTTGGCATAGCCAACAATTGCCAAACTTCTTATAATTGATAATTAATAATATCTGTCAAAAAAGAATAGAATTAAAAATGTTAATAAGTATTAATTTCGTAAGAAGTAAAACACTTAAGTAGTATCTTGTCCCAAGGCACATCTCAACACTCCTCAAGCAATATGGAATACTATCAAATCTAACATCATTTAATTTGAAGGGTTTTTGGCTCAAAATAATCCAAAGTCAGAGGTGAGTGGCTGAAAATAATCCAAACTAACTTTTTGGCTGAAAATAATTCAAACTCTTCATCTATTTACTTTGACTAAACCAGAATTGAATTTCGACGTCGCTAAACTGACTTAGCGCCCTTGAAAAGTTCGGACTCGACTGAAAATAATATTAACCCACTGCATCTTTGAAATTTTTAAGGGTGTCAAGTCAGTTTTGCGACGTCGAAATTCAATTCTGGTTTGGTCAGAGTAAATAGATGAAACGTTTGAATTATTTTTAACCAAAAAGTTAGTTTGAATTATTTTTAGCCCTTCATCTCTGACTACGAATTATTTTGAGCCAAAAATCTTAATTTGAAATTATCAGCTCAAATAGCACAATTAATTATTTGTCATATTAAACTCATAAGTTTCTTCAAAAACTATACAAATGAGTATGTTATTATAACAAATTATTTTAACTAATTGACTAACAAATTGAGGAAAAAATATGACTACACTGTCCAAGTTGATAAGTGAATAGGGCATGCACATGGACGTAGAAAAACATCTATCTCGACCTTTTCATGATAAAAGATTCTTCCTTTATTTAAAATGCAAAATGTGTTTTTGTTGACTTTATATATAGTTTTTTTCCACTGTATTACTTTCTTTTCTAAAGCCGCCCGGGTCCACTCCTCTAAAATTTTTAGAAAAGGACAATAAGATAAGAGGTGAAACAAGTAATTTTAAGTAACGATACAGGCGTGCGATTTCTCGATAATTCATTAAACTGAAATTATTAATCCTTTAGAAGTGTGATTGAACTGTGATGGTTTTTGGCTGTTGTGGTACGAACGTCCTTGTTGTGCTTTTTATCTTTAGCAGTGTTTGATTGTTACTTTTTCTCTTAGAGTTGGTTGGTTGCTGTTGTTTTTTTGCAGTTTGTTGTACTATGTAAACTTTTGAACATTTTGGCTATTAACAATCGAAAAAAATAGGGATAGTTAGAATCAAAATTATAGAATTGGATCGAAACTCGTAACTTTGTAAGATCGTGTTACATTGAACAAATATTAATAGAAAATAAAATGTTCTAACATAGTTAAAATCTTAATAAATATTCATTAAAATTGAAGCAATCAATACGTTAAATTACATTTTAGTGGGTAACAAACAATAATACAAATATTATATTGCTATGACAAAATTCTATAATTGATAACATCATCAAATATTATCAAATTAACATAGGATTGTATCGAATCAATGAACTGTAAGATTATAATCATAGGATTGTAGCATCGTATTGCGCTTCTAATACATTATATTCACACTAAATTAGGATTGTAAGATTTTAACTACTTTAAGATGCTAATAAGAGTTGAATCAATGAAGGGTTTTTGAATCGTAAAATCGTACGTAGGCTTGGATCAGGATTTTAATAACCATTAAAAGCTATCAGTAGTTGTACTCATAACATTGAGATTCGGAGGAGATATAATAATACATGAGGTATTGGTAAGATAGCTCGTGCTTGTTCAAAAACAAACTATTTAAGCTTTAAAAGATGGTGATCTTTCTTACAGATTGGTCGACATTACCAATATATATAGGTTTTGCTGATCACTTTGAAATTGATGAATAAGTAATTTTATACTTAACATTGCAACATTAGACAAAAAGTGAACGTGCCGCTGTGATTTGACATGGATTTGAAATTATTTTATGAATATTTTTTTAATATATATTGAAAATATTTTTAGATTATATGATGTGTTTGAACAAAATCAAAATTAAACGAAGCTAGATAATCATGGTGCAATTCTAATCCCAAAATTCCTAATAAACGTTGAATAAAATTGTAATATCCTATTTTATTCATTTAGATTATAATCAAATAATTTAATTTCTTAATACCTTTACTAACTGATTTATGAGTTATTTTTCTAAAATTAGTTCATTAATTGATTTTTCAATGATGTAATATGATATTCTATATAAAAATTGCTAAAATAATTAAAATCTACATACAAGGGGTATTTTCTTGCAATACTTGACCATTAATTAATTAGACAAATGCCATTCTAGGCTTCTAGCATATTCTATTTATCAAAATGAAGTGTATATATTTTAATGTATTGTCATACGAATATAATGAAATATTTGGCATATATGTAAAATAAAATTAGATTGTTTAGAGATAATTTTATTTTCTCAGGAACAAAAAGAATCTGGGCTAGGACTTGAAAATTTGACTCATCAAACCGCCTGAAATCGAAATAAACTTAACCTGTATTTACTTGAACCCGAAATACATCTTACCTGTATTCATGATTTGACATCAAAATACACTCGACCTACTTTTAATTCGCCCACTCAAATTAGTAGCAGGTCTAATCTAGTTTAGTTGTGATATCTTTATGATCGATTTTATATTTTTGTATCTTGTCTCCCATAATAATAATAATCATAACAATATTAATAATAATAATAATAATAACAACAGTTGTCCACCAAACTATATCATATAGAGAGATGTTATATACTTCATTAATCTTTACCTTGTTTTTCTAGATAATATTGACAGAGAACAAGATAGATTTAATTAAAAGATAGTAGAAAAAGGACTGAGCAATAATCGAGTTATGCCTAGCTAGCTAGGTGAAATTTCAAAGTATTGGTTTTAATTTTTATAAAGTTGGGAATCCAGAGAGTTTTCTAAAGTGAAAATTATTATCAACTTAAGTACTCCAAAATAGAAACTATTGTCCAAAGACCCACAAATTTGAACTTTATAAGGTCATATATTTCAATAAAAAAAAAGGAGAAAGAATAGACACCACCTCCATTCTTTTTTCGTGACTTTTGACCGAGAAAAGAGAAAATCAATATCATAAAAAGTTACTCACTCTATTTGGTTTTATTAGTCGTTATTGAAAATTGTGCCAAAATTTTGGCCGTTTATATTTTAATTTGTACAATAATTCATCATACGAAATTGATGTCATTAGATTCATAATAAAAAATACTATTAAAAAAGTTTAATATCATATTTTTTTGCAAAACATTTATATTAGAAATTATTGATTAAAAATTGGCACTGAAAATCGTAAATCACAGATAAAAAAGAACGGAGGGAGTATATAGTAATTAATTAAAAAGTTACTTAAATATCTTTAACTAAAATAAACTATTAAAATTTAATAGTTGGTATATATATAATTCTAATTTTAAAATGATAAATAATATAAAACAAGAAAAATTAATTAGAGAAAATCAGATAAAAAAGAAAAGTCAACGTATCATTTATCAATCATTATATGGTCCACCGTGATATACCTACTTAGGTACGCCAATTATGTTAAATTTTCAAAAGTTCATTGATTAATATTATAAAATTCATCATTAATTTATCAATATCATTACAAAATTCATTAATATTTTTAAAATTTATAAAACTTTTACAAAATAATCATCACATTAAAAAATTTGATATATTCAATACATATAGTGTGCATAAATAAGTACACTATAGTAGAGGATGTAATTTGCATATTGCTTACCAAGTAACACAAAAAAGTCCACAATATAATAAAGCACAAATTGTGAAATAGAACTAAATTCCGAAGTATAGTTTGTGGATATCCTATGAAAATAAAACTATACAATTAACTAATTAAGCAAATGGAACAATTATATAACGTAGAATAATATAAGAAGTCCACTATTTTTCCAAAAAAAATACTTTAAAAATATCAGACTGTAGCATGGCGCGGTGCGGCGTGGTGGAATTGTGGTGGGTTTGAAAAACTTATGGTGGATTGTGGTGGGTTGTGGTAAGTTGTGGTGAGTTTATTTTTAATAATTATAAATTGTGTTGGTAAATGTGAAAAAATTGATTGTAATGGGTTGTGGTAAGTTAATACGTTGTGGCGGGTTATGACAAGGTGCATTGTTATAACACCGCAGCCGGCTAGCAATATAAAAGAACATGATCTAATTGGAACATCTCATTTAACCTTATTTATTTTTTGAAAACTCTCAGTACTTCTCCACCGCCGCCGCCCCGCCGCCGCAGTACTTCTCGTCGGACCCCCGTCTCTCAAACCCCACAACTTCAGCCCACCGTTCCTCCCGAGGACTCGTTATATGCTTACCCAGGTAAGCATATTTTTTTCCATAAACACAAAATTAAATTACTAATTACACGTTCCAATAATTACTTAATTCATTTTGATTGTATTTCATACCTTTAATTTCCAAATTGTTGTTGTATCCCAGGAGGCCAATACCTATTCCATAGCCTCGAAGAATTGACACAACGCCAGAATCAGGGTGATAATGACGACGATGAGGAGGAGAGCGAAAGTGATGATGACGATGCCGCCGCCGTGTGACGACATTAATCGATCATTTTAATTGTGTTTATATTTTACATTGTATAGACGAACAAAATATTTAAACTCTTTCTTAATTACATTCATACTTATTAGCTAGTACATATTTAATCCAAACATCGAAATATTTTTCATTATGTTTGCGCACATACGTACGTACAAATTAATTAACTTAATTAGTTAACATATATATATATAATAACACGTACGTACACATGAGAATAATTATAATTAACAACATAATCGAGAGTGAAACATATATATAAATTAAATTATCTACCTAGAAAAAATTACAATATAACTAACAATAATAACAATTAATAATTAACTATACCTAAAAATATACACATATATACATCATAATTAGTTATAACTAAAATTAATAATATATAACAGTAATAGTATCAATAATAATAATAATATCAATTATAATATCAATAATAATAATAATAATAATAATAATAATAATAATAATAATAATAATAATAGCGCGCGCCAGCCAGCAGCGAAATTTTTTTGAAAATTTACCCAATTTAGGCATTTGTTTTCCCGCTAAACAGACGCCCAAATTATTGCGCGCGCCCAGCCAGCAGCGAGAAAATTTCAAAAATTTACCCAATTTTGGTGTCTGTTTTCCCGCCAAACAGACGCCCAAATTATTGAAATTGAAAATGGCGTCTGTTTGGCGGGAAAACAGACGCCATTTTGCCAGCACCTATATAAACCTTAAGCCTTCAAACTTCCCTCCGAATTTTTCCCACCCATCTCCATTTCATTTCTCTCATCTTCTCTCATCAATTCTCTCATTTCCCCTAAACCTTCACAACACCTCAAATCCATCCAAGATTGATGAACATTGGAGATTGAAGATTTAAGATACAAGATTGAAGATTGAAGATACAAGATTGAAGATTGAAAAATCAATATTGAAAAATATTGAAGTCATATATTAATTGTAATTTAGGTTTTTATTTTGTTTGTATCATTTAATTTAGTAAAAAATATCATTAATAAAGTTGTATTATATTTTTTTTATTTGTTAAAATATATATTCATTATCATTTTATTGTTGTTATTTCTATAAAATGTATATATATATATATATATATATATATATATATATATATATATATATAATTGTACATACATGAATATTTGCACATATATATCATTTATTATTATATAAAATGTATTTATTTTCATTATTAATGTCTCCACAATTCTTATTAAACAATTTAATTACAAATAAAAAAATTTAATTTTTACGCTTTATTTTATAATTAGAACACTCAAAATATACTATTTATTCTAATTATTTTCATTATTGAATTCACGTTATTTTATAATTACAAATGCAAATATATATCATTTAAGTTTTTTTGTTTCAGAATTTAATTGGCGTTCTGCATGAAACAGACGCCGTTTTTGCATAAAAAACAGCATCTGTTTCATGCCAGACAGACGCCGATCTTGGTCTGACACAACCCTCGCAGTCTGCAACAATTTTGGCGTCTGATTGAAACAGACGCTTTTTTAAAAAAGGCGTACTAGGTTTTGGCGTCCGTTTTAATCAGACGCCAAAACCATTTTGGCTTCTGTTTAACTCCTTTCTAGACGCTATTTACAGAAGGGTTAAATTCTACTGGTGGCTAACTTTATCTCAATTCAAAAAACCAAAATAAATCACAAGAAATGAGTCAATGGTTGTTGTTGATGTGACTTCATAGATTGTACTCTCTCTTTTTCATTTCATCAACGGTGTTAAATGTTTTATTATTTTTAATTTCCTTTAGTTAATAATCTTATAATTTATACATAATATACATAAGAAATTTACTAAACCACACTTGTATGATAATATATTTGGTTGTGAATATAATTACAATTGTTTCTAACATTTTACACATTGAAAAATTAATCAAAATTTTTAAAATTTACCAACATATAGAAATTGAAAATTTTGAAGATACTATTATTTTAATATACAGTGATGTGTTGAGTTTTTAAAAAGGTATTTTAGTGTATGCAAGTTTGAATTGATTTTAAACAAAAAAGGAATTTTGAATAAATAATTATTTAGGAATAATTTATAAAAACCACAAGGAGTAAAAATTTTAAAGCAAAAACACAATTTTAGTATTTATTGAATCTATATATAAGTTACTGGTATAACTTATCCCTTCTGTTTTCAATATATTATGCTTTTAATTATTTACTGTATCCAATATTGTGCTCTGGCTAACAGATTATTTTTCATATAATCTATTTTACTACAAGTCTAAAAACGGCAATTCTATATGATAAATAATTATATTTATCAAAATAATTAATTTGAATGTTCATAAATTAACTATATAAATATTCATGAAAACAGCTAGTAGGGCAAGACAAATGCCAAACTATATATTTTTTAAAAACTAAATTTTAATTAGTACAAATAATCTAACGAGGAATTTTTATATGATAAACAATTATATTTGTTAAAAAATAAACAATTGATTTTTTTAAAAAATGATAAAAAATCATAATCTGTAGGGTCACAATAAGTATATTAGTATATCATATATTTTAGTATAACCATAAATATACATAAAAAATAGAAAATAGCAAGCAACAAGCGACTAAAGGGGCCTCATATTTTGGTATAATAATTGTAAGGGACCTAAAATATTTTTTATTTAAATATTTAGGGAGACATTCTGACCAATTTCCAGCCAAAAATGACACGAAATAGTGGGTTTTATGTTTAGGCTTGTTTATCATGTTAAGAGATTTAGTTGGATATGTTAGAGTTAAGTATAAACTTCAATTTAAAACATGCCTACACATAAAGCCCACTATTTCGTGTCATTTTTGGCCGAAAATTGGCCGGAATGATCCCCTAAATATTTACATCAAAAATAATATCACTCTACAATTATTTATTATTATATAGATCCCTTAAAATTATTACATCAAAATATGAGACCCCTAAAGTCATTTTTTTGAATACTCCCTCCGTCCCAAAACAATTGTCCCAATTTGACTAACAAGGTCCAATTTTATAAACTTTGACTGTTAATTTGAAAAATTATATGATAATTTAGTGTATAAAATTATCATTATTAGATTTGTGATACAAAATATTTATATCTGAATACAACATTACTAGTCTTGATGAGATAAAATGCAAAAAATTAATAGTCAAACCATTGCACTAAAGCCGCGGAAAATTATACAGGACAAGTTAATTGAGACGGAGGGAATATTAAATAATAAAATGAATGAACTCAATAGACATATGCTATAAGATATTTTAAACCGGGTACATATGTACTACTTACGTCCCAAATTATTTTTCTTTTTACCTAATTTCTTTGTCCCAAAATATTTGTCCTATTTACAATTCCAACAATTGTAATTTCTTTTCTGTCCCTAATTAATAAATTCATTTATCACTTTTTACAATTTCAACAACTATTATCTTCAATTAAAGTAGGTCTAATTTGGGTAAATTACAAACTTTTACCTCAATTTTCTACATGCATTGGTCCTCCAAAATTAGATAAATGAATAAATAAAATGAGACGAAGGTAGTAACTAATAGCCCGTAAATTCGTATATCATCAAGACGGATATTATAATTTGTGGTAGGCGCCAGGGGGTTAAGGCAAATGCCGAAGCTATATAAAGGGGTAGCTATGATAGCTGGAGGCATAACACAACCAAAGTTTCTCTCATTCATTTAGAAAAGATGAGAGATTTTAGAGGAATAGCCCCTATGGTGGGCACTCTACTTGTTGCCTTACTCTCCCTAAGTTTGCCTCCCTCAACCTCAGCTGACTACAAGTATGCCTCTCCACCACCACCACCCTACCACTACTTGTCTCCTCCACCACCACCCTACCATGAGAAACCCTACCCACCACCACACCAAGAGAAACCCTACCCACCACCAAAGCATGAAAAACCCCCCAAGGAAACCTACCCATCACCACCATACCATGAGAAACCCTACCCACCACCAAAGCATGAGTACCCTTCACCACCACACCATGAGAAACCCTACCCACCACCAAAGCATGAGTACCCTTCACCACCATACCATGAGAAACCCTACCCACCACCACACCATGAGAAACCCTATCCACCACCAAAGCATGAGTACCCTTCACCACCACACCATGAGAAACCCTACCCACCACCAAAGCATGAGTACCCTTCACCACCATACCATGAGAAACCCTACCCACCACCACACCATGAGAAACCCTATCCACCACCAAAGCATGAGTACCCTTCACCACCACACCATGAGAAACCCTACCCACCACCAAAGCATGAGTACCCTTCACCACCATACCATGAGAAACCCTACCCACCACCACACCATGAGAAACCCTATCCACCACCAAAGCATGAGTACCCTTCACCACCACACCATGAGAAACCCTACCCACCACCAAAGCATGAGTACCCTTCACCACCATATCATGAGAAGCCCTACCCACCACCACACCATGAGAAACCCTACACACCACCTTACCACTATGTTTCCCCACCACCACCACCATACCATGAAAAACCCTACCCACCACCACCCTACCACCACGAGAAGCCGCCCAAGGAGCACCACCACCACCACCATCATGAACACCACGAGAAGCCGCCCAAGGAGCATTATACACCACCATCTCCGGTGTACAAGTCCCCTCCCTACTACTCACCACCAACACACAAGTACCCACCACCAACATACTCACCACCAACTTACAAGTCTCCTCCTCCACACTACTACTCACCTCCAACACACAAGTACCCACCACCAACATACAAGTCTCCCCCTCCACACTACTACTCACCTCCAACATACAAGTCTCCTCCTCCACACTACTACTCACCTCCAACACACAAATACCCACCACCAACATACTCACCACCAACTTACAAATCTCCTCCTCCACACTACTACTCACCTCCAACTTACAAGTCCCCTCCTCCACACTACTACTCACCTCCAACACACAAGTACCCACCACCAACATACTCACCACCAACTTACAAGTCTCCTCCTCCACACTACTACTCACCTCCAACATACAAGTCCCCTCCACCACACTATTGGCCTCCTCATCCTATCTATAAGTCCCCACCACCGGTTCACGAGTACCCACCACCAACCCCGGTTTACAAACCGCCACCAGTGCCTAAGCCTGTGTACCACTCCCCTCCTCCTCACTATGCCTACTCTTCTCCTCCGCCTCCACCTTACCTTTCCTAGTCTCATTTCCTTTTAGTTTGAGAATAATTAATCAATGCAAGGTATGAACTCAAACAACAAGCATTTTCTTTATTTTCATATTAATAAGCTGGGCCACCTACTGGATCTCCTATCTTAGGGAGAGTTCAGTGGGCCAACCAGGCCAACGAGGAGGGGAGATACCAGACTTATAGGCCCAATGCTATACAACACATCTTACTCTCATAAGGAAGGGTAGCATATGCTATTCCTAGAAATCAATCATTGGATATGTGACATATACTATAATGTCGCTGATATCAAATGAGCTAAGAGCTCATTACTGCTCAAACTACAAACATAAGCTCAATTAGTAATGTTTAAACTAAAAACATGATTAAGATTTCAAGCTAGAAACATAAGAGAATTTCGGATGCTAAAAACTAAAGTTGAGGGTACAAAGCCACCACATCATCAAAACATTTATGCTAAATTTTGTCATTATAAAAGTCACTTATATGATGTTACAAAGAAGTCAACTCTATGTCTAAGATGCAGCTTAAGCACAAATCTTACAATAAAGATTTAAGAGGGTTTAATAAAGTTTTATCTATAAATTCCGTTATTAAAGTCCATTATGAATGCTTTTTTTTTTGTTTTTTGTTTTTTTTTTGTTTTGAATATTTTTCTTTGAGAGCAATACTAAAAAGCATTATATATCCATGGCAGGTAAAAAGGAGCTTGATAACGGAATTATTGGAATAAGAGAGAATGAAGAAAACAAGGGTTTCAAGGAGAAAGAAAGAAGGAAACATGGGAATGTTGTTGTTTTAGTTTCTGCATTTATGGTCTTCTATTTACACATAAGATGTTTATTATTCTGTTGTCAATGTTTTGCTATTTAAGGGTTGTTTAATTATGTATTGGTGCAAGCTATAAGCCTATAAAGTATTGTACTATAGTTAAAGTCATTTCAATTATTATTCAGCATGCAGTGTGCAAAGTGGTCAATGAAGACAGTGTTTATCTCTGTTTTATATATTTGATGTTTCTGGATCACAATCATTGTACCTTTTATTACGGGTGGTTGATTTACCTTTCTTAAAGGGAGTATTGAATGATAATATACTGAACAAAATTTTTTTTCTATATAAGAACTTATACATATATATGTAGGAAGACTAATATATTGTTTTTTGAAAAAAATAGAACGATATCTCAAAGTGGGATCAAAGTGGGACAACCACCGCGTCAACCATCAGCTGAATTTGTCTGAGTGCATTATTGTCCAATACCCTCAAAGTTCAGTATATTAGAGTCCTAGAAAAAAGTTCAATGTATTAGTGTCCAATACCCCTAAAGTTCAGTGTATTATCATCCAATAATCCTTCTAAAAAAAGTGTGGATAAGTGGATTTGTGGAGTGATTTTCTTTTCCCTTGGTTTTGATTCCCTCTTCAATGTCTACATGTACTTAAAATATTACAATAAGATGTAAGTTTTAGATGAACAATTACTAACCATTTTGAAAAGAAAAAAAAGAATTGCACGTTTCATTACATTGATCAATAACAAGGTGAACTAGTAAAAATTCAGGTTTGGGTAAATTTGGGTTGGATAAATTTGGATAATGTCAAAATTTATGTCCAGGGCTCGATTTTATTTTGGGTCAAGTCGTGTCAGACAATTCAAATTGAACGAAGCTAAATTCAGGTTGTAATCGGGTTCAGACAGAGCTTCCGTCGTGTATATTTGCTAGTGAAGTTGGCTTTGCTTTTGTCAGTTTCCACCGCAATAATTGAGTTAGTATTTTCAGCAATGAAGCTTATCAAGGCCAATTTATGCAATAGAATGTCTGATGAGTTTTTAAATAATGTTGTTATTACTTATTTTGTGGATGATGTCTTCCAAAAAGTATCCAATGAAGCTATTATTGACCGTTTCAAGAAGATGCATGATTGTCGATCCGACTATTAGGTATTTATTTATGTTTAATACCATTTTCATGATTAATATTAAACTCACTATTTTAGTTGCATTTAAGCTTTTTAGTACTGTTAAATTTTAATTTTTTAAGCAAATTATTGGTGACTCTACTGAATTTTTGAATCATAAATCCGCCACTGATAAAATCACATGTAATATGAGTGTTTAAGTATTTTATTTCTAACTAATGTCCCATTTCACTAATTAAGCAGACACACTAGTGACTGATTTTTCTAGAGCTCGAGTTAGCCACGGGTAATTCGTATTTTACTAACCCATGATTTTCTTTAAGCACTTTATAACTCCAACACATACACACAAACAGTGACGAAATGAGCAACCTTTAAATCTAACATCGATCATATTAAGAACCGGTTAATGATTGAAGATCTAATAATAATATTATGCTCTAACTCTGTAAATCTATCTATTGATTATCTTGTTAGAGAAAAAGTGAGTAGCAAGGTAACAGCGGAAGCGAATAATAGAATCGAAAACGAGATGACGGATATTACGACAAAATTTAGGAACGAAAAATAAGCGAAAAAATCAAACACCAGAATTACGTGGGAAACCGAAGAACTCGGAGAAAAACCCACGGACGGCGACAGCCAGAAAATAATCCACTATGAGAAAGGAGGAGTACAACCTGATCACTATCACAGGGTGTGATGCAATCCACAAAGGAGATTACAATAACAATCTCTCAACACTTAACTCACAATCTCTCAGGATACACTGGGGAAAATATTGGTGATACCCCTTTCTCTCTCAATATTTTCTCTCTCTCTAGCTCTCTGTGTTTTTCGATGTGTTTTTGGTGGAGAAACATGCACCCTATTTATAGGGAGAACTCCCTATAACCTAACTTGACTCCCACTCCAAATAGATTTAGAATCTAATACAATTAGGAAACCCAACACAATAAGGAAACCTAAATAATATCCTAATACAATTAGGAAACAAATAATTGTGAGATCAAGAGATTTGATGATTTTAGGACACTTTCCTAACAAACTCCACCTTGGACTAAAATCAACGAATCATCGATCCAGATAAACATCTTGACTGTCGCCATCAACACGCCCGCAGGCGTGCCACAGGCTCTCACATGCTTAGAACACCAACTAAGTCCAAACAATGTTCGAACTTAGCTATAGATAGAGGCTTGGTTAACATGTCTGCAGGATTTTCAGAAGTATGAACCTTCTTCACCACGATCTCTCCCGCAAAGAATCGTATCTCGATGAAGTGATACCTGACGCTTATATGCTTGGTCTTCGAATGATAAGTGTCATTCTTTGTCAGATGTATAGCACTCTGACTGTCTGAATAAACCACAGTCTCGCCCTATGGTACTCCAAGCTCCATGACCAATCCCCTCAACCAGATGGCCTCTTTCACTCCTTCCGTTGTAGCAATATATTCAGCCTCTGTAGTAGACAGGGCTGCTATAGATTGAAGTGAAGCTTTCCAAGATATTGCTCCTCCACACATGATGAACACATACCCTGAAATTGAGCGTCTCCTATCCAGATCTCCACCATAATCAAGATCAACATAACTCGCAACATCGACGCAAAGACTACCTCTATCATACAGATGCCCTTCTCCAAAGTACCCTTTACATAGCGAAGGATCCACTTCACTCCTTCCCAATGCTCCTTCCCCGATTCTCGTGATATATCTACTCACCACACTAACTGCGTGGGACAGGTCAGGTCTAGTACACACCATAGCATACATCAAACTACCAACTGCACTAACATAGGGAATATTAGACATCCTCCTTACCTCCAAATCAAATTTAGGACAGTTCTCACCAGACAACTTGAAGTGTGCAGCTAAAGGAGTTGAAACTGCTTTACAATTTCTCATGTTGAATCTGTCTAACACCTTCTCCATATATTTCTTCTGAGACAGGAACAACTTCCCTGCCTTTCTATCCCTTTGGATCTCCATACCCAAAATCTTCTTCGCCGCTCCGAGGTCTTTCATCTCAAACTCCTGATTGAGTTGAGATTTCAGCTTCTTTATTAGTGACATGTCCCTGGAGGCAATCAACATGTCATCCACATACAATAATAAATAAATGAAAGACCTTTCTTCAAATTGCCTGTAGTACATACAATTATCATAGTGACTTCTTGTGTACCCTTGCCCTACCATAAAGGTATCAAACCTTTTATACCATCGCCTGGTGCTGTTTAAGTCCATACAAGGACTTTCTCAATCTGCATACTGCTCACCTTGCAGAACGATGAAACCTCTCGTGCCTCATATATATTTCCTCCTCCAACTCGCCATGGAGGAAAGTCGTCTTGACATCAAGTTGCTCAACTCCAAATCAAATAGAGCAACAAAGGCAAGCAAGGTGCGGATCGACGTATGCCTCACGATGGCGAGAATACTTCGCGTTGCTCGATTCCTTCTTTCCGTTGCAACCCCTTACCACTAATCCGGCCTTCCACCTTGCACTTTCTACACCAGTGATACCTTCCTTTCTCTTGTACACCCACTTCAGCATAAGAGCTCGTCGCCTTTATGCAACTCACATAGCTCCCATGTATGATTTTTGCGGACTCTCCATCTCCTCTTGCATAGCTCCTATCCAATTTGAGGCATTACGACAAGAGATGGCCTCGATAGGTAGAAGGTTCAGACCTTCAGGAGTCTCCTCTGCAACACTCTAGCATAAGCAATCATAGCATCATCTTCTTCATTATATCGCTGGTCTCCTCGATCTCCCTCTGGGACGATCTCTAGCAATGCATGGTTGTTCCTCCACCCGAGGAACATTCGTCTCAATCTCGGGCTCATCAACTCGAGTTGGTTCAGAGCATCGATGGTTGCTCGATTGCGAGTTCCAGCCCTCCACCTTGAGCCTCGCTCCACCTCGAACACCATTCTTCCTGCATCCTTCTCGATTTCTGCATCATCGAAAGTACGGTAGATTCCATTCGGATAACATAGCGGTTTCATTAAAGGTTACATCTCTAGATGAATAACTTTCATCAAATCAGACACCACATTCTATATCCCTTAGACTCGGACGTAACCTAGAAACATGCATTTAACAACCACAGAGACTTCCCATCATTCACATGGACATATACAGACATCCAAAAATTCTCAAATTAGAATAATTAATGGATTACTGTCCATACTTCCTCTGGAATCGTATTCGATCGAGGTATGAGGTGATCTGTTCGGAGTGCAGCGATAGATATCACCTGCCCGAACGATTTGTTCTTCCAAAGCCCGCATTCGAGCATGCGTGGGCTTTCTCCAAGAGTGTCTGTTGATTCTCGGCTACCCCGTTTCTTTGAGGCTTACCCACCAAGGTTCGATGCCTCGCAATCCCACGCTCCTCGCGAGAAATTCAGAATCAACAAACTCCAACCCATTGTCGATCCCCGAGTTTCTTGATTTTCCTGCACTGGTTCTCCACAAAAGCTTTGAACTTCTTGAAATATGAGAATGCCTCATTCTTGTGCGCAGAAAAAACCCAAGTCTTCCTCGAGAAGTCATCCACGAATGTCAACATGTAGCGCTTGCCACCCGGTGATGGCACTCTAGCAGACCCCACAAATCTGAATGAATATAATCAAGGATCCTGTTGTTGTATGTTTAGCCCTTGAAAAGCTAACCCTCTTACATTTCCGTAGACACGGTGATCGCAAACTCCAACTTGCGATCTTTGCGCCTTCAGTATCCTTCTTGCTCAACATTGACATTCTCTTCTCGCCCATGGCCTAGTCTCACGTGCCACAGTTTTGTGCTGTCGGACTCATCAAGATTTAGGACTGTCGCTGCAGATCATGTCACTTTAGACCCCTGCAGGATGTATAGACGCGCCTTCCCGATTCCTTCATAAGAACCATGGAACCCTGCACTTTCAAAACACCATCTTCTCCTTTGTACTGCAGTAGTTAGCTTCAAGAGTACCCAAAGAAATTAAATTTCGAGTCATGTTAGGGATATGACGAACCTCCTTGAGAGTTCTAATGATGCCATCATGAGTCTTGATTTTGATGCTACCGATTCCTGCAACCTTGCAGGCTGTGTCGTTACCCATGACTACGACCCCGGTGTCAACACTCTCATAAGACTCGAACCAATCCTTATGAGGACACATATGATAGGTGCACCCTGTGTCAAGAACCCACTCATCTCTAGCTATCCTACTCGATGTGGGAGCCAAGGCATCATCCGTAACTACAAACCCATCACCATCTGACTCGGACTCTACGCAGTTTGAGGTACTAGGTTTGGTGTGATTATCCTTATCCTCCTGCTTCTGGTCTCTCTGTTTTGCCCAACAGTCTCTCTCTATATGCCCCATCTTACTACAGTAGTTACACTTCTTATTCTTGTGAGGATTCCTAGACTTTGAACGGTGTTTAGACCTCCCTCTAGACCCGTTTCCCTTACGTTCAGTATTTCTACCCCTTACAACCATAGCATCACCACCCTGGTCATCACCATTGGTATCAAGTTTCTCCTTAGACAGTAAACTAGCCTTTACTTCACTAAGGTTAAGGTCACCATGATTCCCATACAACATGATTTCCTTAAATTGTTTATGTGAAGCAGGTAGGGACAGAATTAAATGAAAAGCCTTATCCTCATCAGTGTGTTTTATATCCATTGATTCCAATTCAGTAATAATAGAATCAAATTCACTAAGATGTGCCTGAATAGAAGTACCTTGGGGCATCTTCGACCTGTAGAATTTCTCCTTCATT
The DNA here is from genome assembly GCA_029582165.1 of Portulaca oleracea. Lineage (NCBI taxonomy): Eukaryota > Viridiplantae > Streptophyta > Magnoliopsida > Caryophyllales > Portulacaceae > Portulaca > Portulaca oleracea. The sequence continues at coordinate 39,479,463 of CM055872.1, read as the reverse complement.
CGGTACTTGTTTGCACGACTCTTCGACATGTACAGCTCTTCCAGTTTGGTCCAGAGCACCCGAGGTTTCTCAATATGCATCATCTCTCTCTGAATGTGCTATGCCAAGCACAGCTGAATCCCTGCCAGAGTCTTATCTTCAAGCTTCTTCCACTCCCTTGGAGTCAGATTCCCCTTGATATCCTTCTGGAGTTTTTGGAATTCATCATCGCTCATTGTCGCATCAGTCTTCGTGTCGGGATACTCAATCACATCCCATAACCCGTGCTGAATCAAGACCGCCTTCATCTGCAGTCTCCACATAGTAAAACTCCTCGTTCCATCAAATTTTGGGATATCACACTTCATGATTGAAGCCATCTCCACCTTGCTCTGATACCACTTGTTAGAGAAAAAGTGAGTAGCAAGGTAACAGCGGAAGCGAATAATAAAATCGAAAACGAGATGACGGATATTACGACAAAATTTAGGAACGAAAAATAAGCGAAAAAATCAAACACCAGAATTACGTGGGAAACCGAAGAACTCGGAGAAAAACCCACGGACGGCGACAGCCAGAAAATAATCCACTATGAGAAAGGAGGAGTACAACCTGATCACTATCATAGGGTGTGATGCAATCCACAAAGGAGATTACAATAACAATATCTCAACACTCAACTCACAATCTCTCAGGATACACTGGGGAAAATATTGGTGAGACCCCTTTCTCTCTCAATATTTTCTCTCTTTCTAGCTCTCTGTGTTTTTCGATGTGTTTTTGGTGGAGAAACATGCACCCTATTTATAGGGAGAACTCCCTATAACCTAACTTGACTCCCACTCCAAATAGATTTAGAATCTAATACAATTAGGAAACCCAACACAATAAGGAAACCTAAATAATATCCTAATACAATTAGGAAACAAATAATTGTGAGATCAAGAGATTTGGTGATTTTAGGACACTTTCTAACATATCTAATAGGCAACATCTAAACTCAGGAAAAGAGAAACTTTATGTCTAAATATTCGATCAGTATTAAAATTTGGACAAAAAATTTATATCCAAACCCAATTTTTTCAATTCTGACAAAATTTTACCAGCTCTAAAGTAAAACTTCTCATAAAAACAAAAAAGTGGACCTAGGGGCAAAGCAAATGATTATCTAGAAGCTCTATGTTATGGACCCTTGTCCTTACCTACGATTAGAGGTGAGCGGCTATGAAATCAAAACGTGAAATTTGACTGGAATTTATCAATGGATAAGGGTAGGATTTCTGAAATGCTATCATGAACTGAAACCTAGAACATATCAAACAAGTTTAGATTCCAAGTACTTAGAGCCACGAACCCGAAATTGACGAATACACGAAATGTGGAACCTAATTTTAAAATAAATAAATAAATAAATAAATAAAATTATTAAAATGTATATATTGTTTAGAAACTTATTGCGATTCCTTAATTTTCATTGTTAGTGCTAAAATTAAGTGTAGTATTGTGGCTATGATAACTGGTAAGTAAGGTGTATTTTAACGCTTAAATAGAAAGTTTGCATTTTTCTTGAAATTATATGTTAATTTTTTTTTTTGACTAGTATCGTAGAATCGAAATTTAAACAACGGGTAAGGGCTTTTAAAATTAGGAACTTATCCTAATAGATAAGAATAAAATTCCTAATTTTAGAATAGATATCGGAAACTACCCACCCCTACCTATGGCGCTTAGGGGGCTATACTCATATACAAGTTGAGGAAGGCCAGGCTTGGTTTGGTTTCTTAAATAACAAATGTTCTAACCAAGTTTGAACCGATCGAGATTAAATTAAATTGGGTTCATCAATTGCGTTCGAGCTTAATGTAGCCTTTGCTCCCCCCCCCCCCCATGATTTCTATTAGGAAAATAAGTGCAAGGTTATAGCTGAAGTAAAAATAAGACGACGGAAATTACGACAAAATTCATAAACGAAAAATAGGCGATAAAACGAACATTAGAAATACTTGAGAAACCGAAGAATTCGAAGGAAAACCCACGGATGGCAACATCGAGAATGATAATCCACTATTAGAAGGGGGGAGTACAACTCGGTCACTATCACAGGGTGTGATACGATTAGCAATGGAGGTCATAATACAATCTCCCCTCAACTCACAATCTCTCTCTCGAGATACTATTGGGAAAATATTGGTGAAACTGTAGCTCTCTCAATATTTCTCTTTGATCTAATCGATGAATAAAGTGGAGAGAAAACTGATACACAATATATATATATATATATATATATATATATATATATATATATATATATATGTATATGACAGTTAGGGAGAAGGAATTAGGTTAAAATAACATGAACCCACGACACTGAGAGGAGAACCCACCGGTGACATGATTTGGAGAGTTAAGGCGCAGGCTGCGTCTCCAACAACCAATGTCGTCGCTTCGTCTGATTAAGACGCGGGTGGCATTTGTTACCGGAGTGAACCGTGACCCCAGGAGTGGGCAGGCCCCCCTGACACGGGTGTCGCGCTTCACATCCGCCTTTCTGATCGAGGCGCGCCTCGCGTCTTTCCTAGCGTAGGTGACACTTCGCTTTCTCCCGCAAATTGGACCTCGCGGATCCAATGGGCAACACAAACCCACCAATCTCCACCTTGGACTATGATCTGACTCAGCGGTCCAAATAAACATCTCGACTATCACCATCGATACACCCATCCACAGGGCTCTCACATGCTCAAAACACCGATTAAGTCCAAACAATGTTCGAACTTTGCAATAGATGGTTAACATATCTATAGGGTTCTTCGATGTATGTACCTTCTTCACCATAATCTCTCATGCAGTAACTGTATCTCTGATGAAGTGATACCTGACGCTTATATGCTTGGTCTTCGAATGATAAATCTTATTCTTGGTAATATGAATAGCGCTATGACTATCCGAATAAACAATAGTCTCGCCCAATGGTACTCCAACTTCCATGACCAGACCCCTCAGCCAAATGGCCTCCTCACCCCTTATGTAGCAGCAATATATTCAGCCTCAATAGTAAAGAGGGCTGCTATAGATTGAAGTGAGGCCTTTAGGACACTGCTCCGCCACACATAGTAAACACGTACGTACCCTGAAATTGAGTGTCTCCTATCCAAATCTTCACCATAATCAACATCCACATAACCTGCAATATCAGATGTTGTAGCACTGCTTCTATCGTACAAGATGCCTTTCTCCAAAGTACCTTTCACATACCGAAGGATCCACTTTATTCCTTCCCAATGCTCATTCCCTGGATTTTTGCATATATTTACTCACCACGCTAACTGCATGGGACAGGTCAGGTCTAGTGCACACCATAACATACATCAAACTACCAACCGCACTAGCATAGGGAACATTAGACATCCTTCTCACCTCCAATTCAGTTTTAGGGCAACACTCACCAGACAACTTGAAGTGTGCAACTAATGGAGTTGAAACTGCCTTACAGTTTCTCATGTCGAATCTATCCAGCATAGGGGTCGTATTTGTCAGCATTCCAACAGCGAATTAACATCTATTAAACTCAAACTTTGAGATATTCAATTCGAAAATAAAGTTCAGGATATTCTGATAAACAATGTTTAAAATTGGTGGTTTTAAAACCTAATAATCCCAATTATATAAGCTGTCAACTACCCATTTAAATATTTGATTAAAATACTATTTCCGTCCCAAAATATTTGTCCTTTGACTAAATTTTGACTGTTAAATTACTCACAAATTATAATGAATTAAAATATAAAATTACCGTCATTAGCAAGATTACTTACAAAACATTAAAATTATGATAATTTCATATTGTAATTCATTATAATTATATTTGTGAGTAATTAATGATCAAAACTTTGTCAAAAGACAAATATTTTGAGAGAGATGTAATAATTAGTAGGGGTGGAAACGGTGCGGTTTCGGTGCGAAAACCATAAACCGGAACCGGAGCCGAATCACCCGGTTTTTAAAAACCGGTGCACCGGCTTTAACGGTGCGGTTTCACCGGTGAACCGGAACCGCATAAATTTCTATAAAACATCAAAAAATCTCTATTTAATAAAAAAAAATCTCTATTTAATCAAAAGAAAAATGTGAGAACCCTAAACCCTAAACTTGAAAATGAAAATTTGAAATACTAAAACCTAATTCCCCCCTCTCCTTACTCGAAATTCAGTGTATCAGTGAGACTGTGAGGAGTGTGAATCAGAGAGCCAAATTTACTAGCCCATAAGCCCAACCCAATAACACATTAACACCTAATGTTCTTTTTTTTTTTAACTAGTTAATTTATATTATTTTTGGGTAGAATTTTTTTAACCAAAATTTATATATATATGTATTTAATTATATTAATGGTGCGGTGCCGGTTCCCCGTCGGTGTGAATATCACAAACCGGAACCGCCCTGTTTAGTATCTGGTTTTTCCGGTACGGTGCACCGGATTTTTAAACCGGTTCGGTGTTGCCCGTTCCCGGTTTTTTTATCCGGTTTCCGGTTTGGTGTGTCGGTTCCAAATTTTTCTTCCACCCCTAATAATTAGGGCCTGTTTGGTTCACCAATTCAGGAATGGAACGGAATGGAACTTGATTCCTGAAAAAAAAAAAAAGGAATGAAACTTGATACTAGAAATCAGTTGTTTGGTGTAGTTCAAGAATGGAATCAGTACCCAGTTCCTGTCGTTTGGTACAGTAATGAAATGGAATCAACCCTGAATTTATTTGAATATTATAATTTTTTAATATTATAAAAATTGAAATTTCTTTAATATTAATTATTTGAATTACCATTAATTATAACATTCTTGTAATATTTTTTTTATTTATCACTTATGTTTTTCAAGGTCAATCTTTAATTAATAATTTCTCATATGAGGTTTTTAAAAAAATATAATATTATACTTTTCTAATAGTATTTTGTATTACAAATCTAACGAAATTAATTTTATATAGTGAATCATTATATAAATTAAAATACTAACGGACAAAATTTTACATATTTTACAAAACAACAATGTCAGAATTTCGAATTTTTTTTGTAAACAGAACAACAATGGAGACCATCAATTAATGGAAACAAGGAACCCATTAATGGATAAGAGGAGGAGAAAAAGGAAGAAACCACATACCAGTCAGTGACTATCGCAATATGGCCGACAGGTTTTCCGGCGATCAAGGTTTGTTCTTTAGACGACAATGACAATACTATGAGGGAGAAGGGTTAGGGTTCTTGTTAGGAGGTAGAGACGTATATTGATGGCAGAGAAAAACATTAGGGGGTGTGAGAATATTATGATAATATTTTCTTTTCTATCTTTATATTATTTTTGGGAATTAGATCTCATTCCCCCCAAATATGAGAGATATGAGATTCCTCTCAAAAGGGAGGAACTTGAAACCCTTGAGTATCAAGTCCCAAACCTTAAAAAGCTCATACAAACATAAAAATTGGGAAGTTGATACTCAAAGATATCTAATTCGGTTCCCTTTTCTTCCAACCAAACATGCCCTTAGATTGTTAATTTTTTAATACCAAAAAAGGAAATCAAAACCAAGGGTAAATCTTTAACTTCACGTCTGGATTTAAACAAAATCATCCTTAGCAAACAATGTGCCATCAATTGTCAGTAGTTCGTAAAAGGCAGTAAATTATTTACTACACCCAGATTCTTTTAAATACTAAAAGTTAAAGCTTACTAGCTAACCATGGAATTGTCGTAGCAGAAGAGCTTAGCTGAAAACCATATACGAAATTTGATTAATTCGTCGTCACCTCCATGTCGTATTAAGGTCACATTTTACAGCTATGGCATGCCATATATGTATAGTGAAGTGCTATAGTGGCTATAAACCTTCACATTTGTCATGGTATCACTTATGGTTATGTAGTCATATATGTTACGACTAGATTATGGAAAAATATTAATTGCCAACCAACGTTTGTATTATTGTAAGGGCTTGAAGAGTTTCGAGCTAAATAGTGAACTATTATTGCCATTTTTTTGTGTGTATATATCACCAATGTTTGGGCATATGTTGTGAGTTGTTGGCCTTGTTTTGTACCGATATTAATCGTAATGATTTTGTGTACTCTTAGATAATCTTATAGTAAGTTACAAAAAATTACTCGGAGGTACCCCAATATTTAGGGAAACTATTTTTCGGTACCCCAACTTTTCAAAACTAATTTTGAAGTACTCTTATTTTTTGGGTTAGTAATTATTTGGTGTTTTTCCGGCCATTAATTTTATTAAGTGACCGAAATACCCTTATTCTTCTTCTTCAAGGGTATTTCTTCAAGAAGGGAAGAATAAGGGCATTTTGGTCACTTAATAAAATTAATGGTCGAAAAAGCACCAAATAATTACATGTCCAAAAAGTAAGGGTACCTCAAAATTAGTTTTGAAAAGTTGGGGTGCCAGAAAACCATTTTACCAAAAGTTAGGGTACCTCAAAGTAATTTTTTGGGTAAGTTATTGTAAGACTATATCTCGATTGATATTTTCTTAACAAAGTACATTCTTCAATTCCACTTTCTTTAAAATGAAGAGTAATTCTTAGGTACGATCGTTTCATCATAAATTTATCGTAAGACGTATAATGTTATGATGACTATTTATGAAGGGGTGTTTAATAATTTATTTTGACCGACTCTAATAAAAGTCACCTTTTGATAACTTATTAGTAATCTTCGTACTGAGAAATCATTCTAATATTGCTTATAGTCATAACAAAATATTAAAAATGTCATCCTGTGAAGAGTCCATCTTACAATAAGTTTTCGTGAAACATTCTTATACTAGAATTTGCGTAAAATGAGTACCTAGTCTTCACCTATTTGGATTTGTAGGGGTTGCCCATGAATGCCTAGTTGATCGATGATAAGCCGTGTTTTTATTAATCTTTAATTATTGTCAGTCGTTGGTTTAATTTTAGTTTATATACTAATAAAGTCAGTCTCTTTTTATATTAGAGTTTTATTATGCTATTATATAAGTTTATTGGTGTCTTTTTCGATGCGGATTTTGTACAACTTGTATGATCTAGTACGTCGGATAAAAAATAATTTTTTAAATCCCTATCGCACTAATTGTATGATCCTCCATCAAGAGAAAAATATGCAACCATTGAAGTTTTATGGACAAGACTGTCATAATATCGAAGCCAAACATTAGTAAGATAATTATTAGTACCTTGAAAATTGATTCCATATATTAAATTGTAAGTTCGTAACACCCTGGAGAAGTGGTAAGACTATTGCTTAAAGGGATCAAAGTAACTACATATATTATCAAGGTGCACCTTTCTTTTAGAAAGCTCATATCTTGAGAATTTCCTAACTAAACGTGCTTGTCTAGGAGTAGTCTCAAGATCGGTGACCTCTTGAGAAGTTTTTCCAAGCAACGTGTAAGCTAGGACAAAACATGCTAGAATGACTCATGGTGATTTGTGAGGTCAGTCGCCAATCCTTAAAGTTGTTATCAATAATGTTCGCGGTTCAGGAGGAGTTGAGGCATTACAATAGTTAAGAATAAATGCTACTATTGCAGAGGGTTAGCCCTATCTATGCATATCTTTCTTTTTTGGTAGTGTAGACAGAATGTAAGCTAAGTAAACTACTATTTAAGTGAAGGGATCACCTCTTAGCCTTAATGGCCAAAACATGTACCTCCTTTATATTTGTTCTTTTTGTTTTGGGTATACAACAATACAAAAATTATAAAAGTAAGCATCTACAATGCTTTAAAATAAAATGACAATTCGATGGTAGCTTCTAAAAGCTTGCACAATTATTGTCGCATATATGAAAATGGTTGCATTCCTAATCCCCCCTTGTACATTGCTTTCCAATTCACTTTTCCACTTTGTAGCATCATAGTTCCATTTGTATAGAAGATAGTCCTCGTTGGGGTAACGCAAACATTGTCACCTTTTATCCCTTGTCTTTGAGGATCCCGCCTATGCTTCCTATGAGAATATCATTGTTCCATGCACCGTCACATATGAACTCTAAATTCTCTCCATGCTGGTCTCCTACTTTCCACAAGAAGTGTAGCTCCTGCCCTTGGGCAATCCTTCCCTGTATCACTTTGGTTGTATTTCTTTCCTTTCCTAGTTAGTGGTTTTGGTTCAGGTGATTGATCACTTTTTTCACCCATCGAATGGCATTGAAAATTGCTTGGTTACACATTGTCCAAATGAACCAAATGATCCCCGAAAATTCAACTCCCAATTCATCTCCATTGTCTTTTTGTTGTAGAAGGGAAGAGAACCAATAATGAGTACATTCATCGAATGATATGGTTAAAAAGGCTTGATTTCTCATTCCACATGTTTGCATAGCTGGCCATTTTGATATCTCTCTTTGTCCCATTTCCATCTCCTTGCTATTGGTGGGAGTGCATTATCAGTCGCCTTCCAAAAACGGATTTTTCACCTTGTTGGAATATTCAAACCCCAGATTTTTTGATCCATATTTCCTAGGGGGTACCTCACTTTGGAAATAATAACAATGGACGGTCCGAACTCAATTTTTCCCCAAGCTGAATCAGGTTACTTTTCGGGTCAACATCGACTGTTTCAGGAGCCAAGGGAGGTTAGGAAGAAGTCAAGAGGGTCAAGTTGAAGCCAAGGGGCATTCTGGAAATTTCACAAGGGTCAAACTCGGACCTATATATGGAACATCAAGGAGAATTGCGGGAGAAACCAGGATCGAAGGGGTTCAAACGGAACTAAGAAAGAACGAAGAAGGAAAAAGGAAAGGGGAAGAAAGTGGGCAAAATTAGGCACAAGAAAAATACATGTCTTTACTCTTTTGATTATAAATCTTTCAATAAAACTCTAATGACCAGCAAATTCGGTGAGCTTGTAGTAAACATTGAGAGCTTTCCGACGATATATAATATGCCCAAACCGGAGTTAAAACGAAGAAGTTATATGCGGTGGAAGTTAGCAGATAGCGACAAGCGTTGGCCGCGCCTACTTTGTTTTATCTGCCTCAGCTGCTTGGTTGAGGCACTGGCCGCGCCTCGACTTTTTTCTGCAAGATTCGCGAATTCCCCCTTCTCTTTGTTGTGTTTTCTTCTCCCATTTAACCCCCCAATCCCCCTCATTTTGGAAAAACTTTTAAATACTCAAACACTTATGCTCATAAACTATTGAGAGGGTATTTGGAAGTTGGAACCCTAATTTCTTTGTAATTAAGCTTAATCCTTTGTTGGAATGCTTAATCATTTTTCTTTTGATTTGTGAGTTTGTTATACATGTTTCAAACTGTCTTTTTGTGGAATTTCTTGGAAGAACAAGTGTGGATGCATGCGAATGATTTCTTTGCAACATCTTGTGATTCTTAGGCTATTGGGTGAGTTAATTACTGTTTTCATTATTCATATCCTTATTTTAATTGTTATTGTTATCTCTATCTTAAAAACCTTAAAAATGATGGGAGGTTATGAGTTCTAATTTAGGGTTTTCTCAAACCCTAGATAGATTATTTGATCCTTGGGCTTTGAATCTTACTTGCCTAGTTGATTCTAGATCATTTGGTATTAAAGCTTAGTATTAGAACTCATATCTGAGTGAAAATTTTTCAGATTTTTGTGGGTTTTTTTTATTGTTGATTTGACCATTGTTCTTGATGTTTATGGATGCAAAACTCATATTTGATGATTGATATTGGTCCCTTGATGTGTTAGGAGTGTTGGGATGTGATTTTATCATTTGAGTCCAAGTATTTGTTGAGTATTGGGTTCATTTGTGAAGATGTATATGCCTATATTTTTTTTTCTCTGTTTTGGAAATTTGATGTTTGTTCGCATGTTTTGGTTGGGTTTGTTGTGATTTTTGGTACCCAAGTGAATGCTATACATGCCCTCTTGTTGTTGGCAGTGATTTGTTGAGAAATTTAATTGTTTGTAGATGATTTGGGTTACAATTTTGGAGAGCCTTGGGAGTAAGTTTGGAGATTGAATATTTGAGGTTTGGTGTTTGTTAATGATTTGGGGTTTGGTGTTTGTTCATGCTGCTTCCATGGATGAAAATGGTTAAATTGAGATTTTGTTGGATAACTTATTGTGGCTATTTGTGTGTGTGAGGTTGTCACTTGGAGTTGGAGTATGCTCATTGCCTTGGTGACCATCTTCAATTGTTGCTCGTTATTGTCATTTCCCATTGTCGGATTCACCAATCTTCCTCCACAAAAAGTTAGCCTCACGAACTCCACAAAATTTCCCCAAAGAACCCCAAAACTTCATCCGATCATCTTTACCTTAATCCATCAATTCCCTTAACTCCACAAGAATGCCCACTTCATCAAGTCAAGTTGGCGGTGGAGAAGTTTCCCCTCCTCGACTCGATTCCCATTCCAAAACCATTCTCGATTTAGCTCTACAACATATCATAGATAGCCAGGAAGTGATACAACGTCAGGTGAGTGACTTGAGCTATAACGTGGCCAAATTGCAAGTCGGTTACCCGAGAAAGGTTCGTAGTGATTCCTTTCGAATTTCTAAAGCTAGGCATAATGATTATGGGAGATCTTATAGCGAATATCAAAGGTCCTATGTTGAACCCCGTCGTGGTATTTCGACTCATAGGCTTAAAGTTCGTGATCATTATCATTAGAGAAATGAGAAGAAGGGTCAATCATGGTCATCCAGTAAGGGTGGTGCTCACTCTCGGTATAAGGTTCCGTACAAAGGAATTCGATCTTCCAAGCCATCCAAACTATTATTGAAGCTAACGTAGATGATGCGGAATACCTCAAAAAGCTTAAGGGTACAATGCTTCAAGTGTAGGGAGTATGACCACTGCCAATATCAATGCCCTACTAAGATGATTAAATCACACCAACCAAGTGTGATGGATTATTTGGAATCCTCTAAGTTTACTGTTGAGACTCAAGTTCAAAGGGAATAGGTTTTGGCTCCTAGGCCACTCCTAATCATGACCAAGGATCCCCAGGATGATTTCCAATAGGAAATGCATGCTCTTCCATACCCGATGCACCATCAATTATAGAGTGCACAAGATGATCATCGATAATGGTAGATGTACGAATGTAGCATCTACTACTTTGGTGGAGAAGTTTCAATTGCCTATTCTAGCTCATCCCCAACCTCATAGTTTTCAAGGGCTTAAAAATGGTTGTCATCTTCAGGTATCTCAACAAGCCTTGATATCTTTTCCATTGGTTCTTACATAGATAATGTTCTTAGTGATATCGTTCCTATGGATGCTTGTCATTTGCTTCATGGAAGACATTGGCAGCTGGCAATATGATAAACATGCTATCCATGATGGTCATGATAACACTTACTCCTTTTCGATGGGAAAACAACGAATTGTGCTCAAACCCCCTCTCACCTACCCAAACTCCACGAAATTTAAACGAGGGTAGGAAGTGATACGAGAGGCCTCCTCAACATGAGTGAAACATGGGATGAGAGAGCTTTGAGCGAAAAGAAGTCACATTTGGCTCTACTTTTGTGAAAAGGCAATCCCAGTGAGGTTGAGAGATCCAAAGCTCCCCAAAGTTTTTCTATCTCCCTTCCTTGTCCCTCACCTCCATCCATAAAGCCTCCTACCGAGTTCCACACAATGAGTGCAACCGTTGAACCATGTCCGATCATTCCCAAACCAAAAATTGTAGACGAGTTTCATGTTGTCGGTAAGTCCATAGCCTCGCACCCTAGCTTGCTTTTTCCCGCACCAAGATCGACCAAGGAAGAGGCATCTTCTATCGGCCTTGACCTTGATATATCTTGTGACGACTATCTTGTTGCATTCAACAAGATGATGACTATCAGGCATGTGAGGGTACCTCTTGATGGCGAGTTGGTCCCTCTTTCCTTTCGAAATTTCTACGCCTTTACGAAGAAAGGGTTGATGAGTATCACTTTGATTCGGCTAATGGATTTTATTGAGTTGCTTTTGCATGAGCTGTCGGTTGGATGTGAACCCCCAAGAGTTGAGGACAACTCTTCTCCAACAAGGGGAGTCTGATCCATATTTCCTAGGGGTACCTCATTTAGGAAATAATAACAATGGAGGGTCTGGACTCAATTTTTCCCCAAGCTGAATTGGGTTACTTTTCATGTCAACATCGACCATTTCAGGAGCCAAGGAAGGCTGGGAAGAAGTAAATAGGGTCAAGTTAAGTCAAGGGGCATTTTGGTAATTTCATAAGAGTCAAACTCGGACCTATGGAACATCAAGGAGGAGCATGGGAGAAATCGAGATCGAAGGGGTTCAAATAGAACTAAGAAAGACCGAAAAAGAAAAAAGGAAAGAGGAAAAGAGTGGACAAAATTAGGCACAAGAAAAATACATGTCTTCACTCTTTTGATCATAACTCCTTCAATACAACTCTAATTACCACCAAATTCGGCAAATTGTAAACACACAGAGTTTTTCGTCGATATATAATACACCTAAATCGGAGTTAAAATGAAGAAGTTATGCGCGGTGAAAGTCAGCAGACGCCGACAGACGCTAGCTGCACCCAACCAAGCACTGGTCGTGTAATGTTTAAGACAACACTAGAAGTAGTTCTCCCTTGTGCCAATACCAAGGTACCAATGGAGTTCGTGGCCTAAACTACCATTAAATTTTCAAAATTTCATTCTATCACTGTTTTTTTCTTTTTTTTTCGGAACTCCAATTGATCATTTTGAGTCTAAATTATCACCAATAAATTAGATGACCATCAATAGAAGGTTAAACTTTTTGTTCCCTCTTTTATTTTTATTTTTTTTTGTTTCTTATGAACATCATATTCATTATTGTCGAGAAATTAAATTGCAAATTTTTATATCATAAATATTCAAAAAACCTTCCAAATGATTTTCTTTTCTTCAATTTCCAATTTTCTACCCATGTCACAACCCAAAATTTTAAAATTTAAACTATTTTGAAATATTTTAGTGTACAAAATTTTCTATTTAGTTCCTAACTTTTGTAGGCATGTAAATTGCAAGTAAGCTTTACAATAGTTATATTTATGAGCCCACTTCACACTGAGGCTATATAAGGTCTTGCTATGATTACAAAACATTTGGGTTGGCCCATTAAAGATATGCTGATAGCCCATTAAGAGTTCATCTTCGTTCAAGAAAGTACCGTTGTTATGGGCTAACAATATTCATAAGTGTTCTCAATTTTTTAGACATACTAGTTTATATATTATTTAACAAGGGTATCTTTGAATATTCATATTTATACAAATTTGCTGTTGAAATAGTTAAAGTTAATAATGTATACTACTGTTTTTTAATTTCCAAAAATAACATTTAACTTATTAAAATAAAGTAAACTGAATAAAATGCAATAAAATTAGTTTTAAAAATTATTAAGTATAAATATGTTATGTGTTGCTTACATTTAAAAACTAATAATTCTTTCTTAAGAAATAGGCAATTATTATATTTTTAAAAACTATTTTTTTTGAAAATGTCATAGGTAAATGTTTTTCTAATGCATGCAATGTTGTCCCATATTTTTTATTTGATAAGATTATTTAAATGGCTTATATAAACATGAAACAAAGTTAAAAATGTTTATACAATATGAGTTTTATTTTTAAAAAACATATTGCATAGACATTTTATTGACAAAAGATTTGTGAGTTCTTTTGCTTCAACTTTAAACCATTATTATAACCATTTTATTGAAAAAAAAATGTTCATGGATACTATGATATGGATTTTCATTTAAAAATCAACATATGCATTGTTAAGTTCTTTCAAGAAGAATATACTTACGATATGTTGATATTTATTAGACAATATTTTGAGTATAATTGCTGTATTTTGAAATATAGGATTAGTTTTTATTGATATTTTATTGAGAATAGGCTTTGAGTTCTTATACTTCAACTTTAAAATATCATTATAACCATAGTATAAAATGTAACATTGATTGCGTGCCATTATTTGTGTGGATACCATTACTAATGTTATGAGGATAGGAGTATTTATAATGGTTGTTAATCATGACAATCACCATAAATAAAGTAAAAATTATTCGTATATATATCGAGTTTTATCCTAATTATTGTTAGCTTTTTTATTTAACACAAAATTATAAAGTATATATTTTTTTGGTTTTGGTTTATTTTAAAAAATTAAAATTTTCAAAACATGCTTATTTACTAGGCTAAAGCTTAGAGTTAAGATATTTAATTTTAAAAAAAATTCTAAAAAGTTCTTATTAAGAAAATATATTTTATAATACTTTACAAAAAAAAAAGAACGGTGAAAATAAAAACTAACACATATATAGATGAAATTTATTTTCATTGCAATAGTTGTCATGATAAACAATCACTATAAAATTTTCCAATATATTAGCCTCGAAAGCAGCGGGACCAAAAGAATAAATATCAAAATGCCCATGACAAGATAGAAATGTAAAAATCCGAGAATACTAATGATAACAGCAGCACAAGGCACGTCCCTTGCCATAGTAACAGGCCTCATGGTGGATCGTTTTGAACCAAACTCCATAAAACCCTACTATTACTGCTTACAACGCTAAGCTCCGCATTAGGGCAAAGTTGCCCATACGCTCTTATTTAGACCATTCACATGTATCGATTGAGCTATATCTAAGTCGTCAAAGCCAATGTCTTTGCCAAATGGGGAAAAGTAGAATTACGTAGTATTAAAAAAGGTGATGCATATGTGCTTTTTTTTTGTCCTATTTTTGAAAATTGTAAGTGGCTAAAGAAATAGTATTGGCATTGTGAAACCCGAAAAAAAAGTCATACAAACAACTAACAACAAAGAAGCAATACAACCGAACAACTAAAAAACACAACATAGTTTTTTTTATTTTTTTTATTTTCTTTTTTGAAAATTTAAAACACAACATAGTTAAAACAATAAAATTACATTTTCTTTCTCCTTGCCATTTCACCTCAAGCCGCTTCTCTGTTTCCATTCTCCTAATCTCCTGCCCGCACTGACTCACGCCGCACTCCAATTCTCCATCTCCAGAGTCCATGCTCCATCACTCCAATTCTCCATTCTCCTCCACATCTCCATTCTCCATTCCCCATTCTCCATTCTCCTCCACATCTCCATTCTTCTCCAATCTCCACATCTTCATTACATTTTAAGTTGTGTTGTATTTTGAGAGACTTGTAATATTTTGTTGATATCTTGACGACTTTTGTGATGTTTTGACATTGAAAACTTAGAATCCACTCGTCTTATTGTTGGTGTATTTTTAGTTTTGTTTTTTTTTTCTGGTTTTTAGTTGGGCTTTGTTTTTGGGCCCATAGGGTTTCTTTTCCTTTTCTTGTTTTCTTTCTTTTCTCTTTGTTTTGTTCTCCTATTTAAGTTAGGAGTTTTCCTTTGTTCAGCAAGGCAGTTGCCTCATCTAATAAACGTCAATTAGGGTTTTTCTTCATTCCCTTTCATTTCTCTCCCAAAACTTGTCATGGTATCAAAGCAAGCCTGACACTTGCCTCTTCCTTCCTTCTTCCCCGACTAAAGACAACCTCCTCCTTGTTGTGCTTCCTCATCCATGGCGGAACCAAAGAAGCCTGTGGCTATCGACCCTTCCGACCCCCTTTTCATTCATCCCTTGGACCATCCCGGTCAGCCCCTCGTCTCAGAACCTTTCGGCGGCGACGATTTCGAGAATTAGAAAAGGTCGGCCAAAATAGCTCTGTCTGTCAAGAACAAACTGGTCTTCATCGACGGATCCTACACCCAACCAAGCAACGATTCACCTCTTTACCCCTTTTGGAAGAGATGCCAGGATATGGTCATCTCGTGGCTCCTAAATTCCCTGAGTAAAGACATACGGGAGAGCGTTCTTTACTCGGAAACTCCCAATTTGATGTGGAAGAAGCTAATTGAAAGATATGGGCAGTCAAACAAGGCAAAGATGTATCAATTACATCAAGCAGTCAACGCACTGTCTCAAGAAAATCAAGATGTAGCTGGATACTTCAACAAGTGCAAAAAGGTTTGGGACGAGCTCTCTTTGGTTGGAAGTCTTCCTCGATGTGAATGTGGGAAATGTTCCTGTAAGCCAAACATTAATGCGGCCTTACACCAATACGCAGAAAGTCAGAAGGTGATTCAATTTCTAATGGGATTGAACGAAAGCTACACTCAATCAGAGGTAACATCCTAATCATGTCACCTTTCCCAAATTTGAGTCAAGTATACTCTATGGCCCTTCAAGAGGAACGACAGAGGCAAGTGAGACAGACATCAAATTTCCTGTCAGAAAGTGCATCCTTCCAATCTTCCTCCTTATACCCCGGGGCACCCAGAAAGCCAGAAGTTAAGAAAGAAACAGTGATATGTGCATACTGCAAGAAGCCGGGTCACCCAGTTGAGAAATGTTACAAAATTGTTGGGTATCCAAACTAGAATTCCAGGGGAGGTCCATCCAACAGGGGAAGAAATGGGGGAAATCAAGGGAGACGATTTGCCAATGCAGCGCAAAGCGAAGAGGGGAACTGTGAATCACAATCATCTGACTTCACCTTTCTTGGGCTAGATGTTGGACAAACAAAGCATGTCATAGACTTCCTCTCAAAGCTGCAAGATGGATCCAAGAAAGGAGAACCTGCACCTGAAGATGAGATGAGGTCTGCGTTCATGGCAGGTATCACTACAATACACCCTAGTAATTACTGTTTAATGTCTACTATTGGTAGTAAGAATTGGGTGATAGATTCTGGAGCTTCTAATCACATGATATGTGAAAAACTTAATCTGATTAATTTAAGAAGACTCACTACACCTATCTCCATTGTTTTACCTAATCAAGAAAAGGTTCAGGTTACACAGTATGGGGACCTTAGTCTAAGTAATGGTCTTGTTCTTCACAATGTGCTCTATGTGCCTTATTTCAGTTTTAACTTGATTTCTGTAAAAAGACTTAGCCAACAACTTAGGTGCAAAGTGGTTTTTACCTCCGAACATTGTACCTTGCAGGGCCCTTCTCTGAGGAGGCCTCTGGTTCTTGGTAGATGTACTGGAGGTCTTTATCTTCTTGACCAAGAGATAGCAAAAGGCATGGAAACTAATGAAAGAGAAGACAATTCTGGATTAGACAAACATAAGAATGGTTGTAGTAGTTTTTTTGTTGAGGCAAATCATCCTGACATTTGTAAATCTTGTATCCTGTGGCACAAGAGATTAGGACATATTTCTTTTAGAAAGTTAAACGAATTGCATGTTAATAACTGTGTGCACAGCAGAAACATGGGCATACCCGAATGTGAAATCTGTCATAAGGCCAAACAGCACAAACTACCTTTTCCTAGAAGCAAGATCACATCTAAACAAGTGTTTGACCTAATTCACATTGATGTTTGGGGACCTTATTCCACTAAAACTTATACCGGACACAAATATTTGCTAACTATTGTGGATGACTTCTCTAGAAGAACTTGGACTCACCTAATAGTCACAAAAGACCAAGCCCTATCTGTGATGAAGTCTTTTGTTTTAATGGTCAAAACACAATATAGGAAAATAGTGAAAATTATAAGGTCAGATAATGCTTTAGAATTAGGCCTCAGTTATGATGCAAAGAATTTTTTCTCTGAGAATGGGATTTTTCATCAAACAAGTTGTGTTCAAACACCCCAACAAAATGGGGTTGTTGAAAGAAAACACAAGCACTTGTTAGAGGTTTGTAGGGCACTTCTTTTTCAATCAAAAATCCCTTTAAAGTTTTGGGGAGACTGCCTAATGACAGCTACTTACCTCATCAATAGGATGCCCAGCAAGGTCTTGAATAATAAAACCCCTTTTGAAATTTTGAATGGGAAGGCACCTAATCTGGCCAATTTAAGAAATTTTGGATGTTTATGTTATGTCTCAACTTTGAAACATGGTAGATCCAAGCTTCAACCAAAGGCTGTGCCTTGTGTTTTCTTAGGATACCCCATGGGAAAAAAGGCCTATAAGGTCATGGTGCTTGACACCAATCAGTTTCTGGTTTCTAGGGATATAAAATTTTATGAAGATACTTACTCCTTTGACAAAGAATATCAAAATGCTAATATATTTCCTACTCCCCCCGATGTTGTTTCTGACCATGAGAAAAATTATGAGATTGAGGAAAACAATCTTGTTGGTAGGCAACAAGGTACTGACATTAGTTACTCCCATTATAATCAGACCACCTCTGCCCAAACAGAACATTCCACTGTCCTTAGAAACCAACCAGAAACCACAGTTGTTAGGAGATCCACTAGACCTCACAGAACACCCAGCTACCTAGAAGACTATACTTGTTCAGCCTATACAAATGAAACTCAAAATCTATGTTTAGCCACTACCACAAACCTATGTCTACAAGAACCTATGCACAGCTATGACTATCATGCCCTTCACCTTGAGAGTCAAACCCTCCTAGAACACCTAAATTATAGAGAACCTGCCTCTTACCTTCAGGCATCCCAACATCCAGGGTGGCAGGAGGCTATGAAAAATGAATTTGAAGCTCTTATTGCCAACAACACATAGGAAATTGTAACCCTACCTTCGGGAAAGAAACCTATAGGATGCAGGTGGGTCTGTAAAGTAAAACATAGAACAGATGGGACAATAGAAAGACTAAAAGCTAGGTTGGTGGTGCAGGGTTATACTCAAAGAGAGGGGATAGACTTCACAGATACTTTTTCTCCCGTTGTAAAATTGACCACCATTAGGACATTAATGGCTATTGCTGTTAAGAAAAAAGGGTTTTTGCATCAATTAGATGTTAATAATGCATTCTTACATGGAGATTTGAATGAAGATATATATATGAAAGTCCCTCCAGGTTTGTCCACTCATATTCCTAATGCTGTTTGCAAATTAACTAAGTCTTTGTATGGTCTCAAACAAGCCTCGAGGCAATGGTATGCCAAACTAGCTGAAACTTTATACAAGAAAGGGTACCATCACTCTGAGAATGATTATTCCCTATTTTACAAGAAAAATGGTGATTTAGTTGTTTTTTTGGCTGTATATGTCGATGATATTCTTTTAACAGGGAATGATCATGATGAAATAAGAGACATCAAGCAATACTTAGACAGCACTTTTAAGGTGAAAGATTTGGGACATGTAAACTTTTTTCTGGGTATTGAAGTTCTGAGAACTTCACAAGGGTTGTTATTGACTCAACAAAAATTTATAAAAGAGTTGATACATGAATTTGATTGTGATTCATCACCTACTGTGGTTACCCCCTTAGATCCCAACTGCAAATTATTGCCAGATACAGGTGAGATTTTTGAGAATGCTACACTTTACAGACAAGTAATTGGTAAGTTAAATTTCGTATCCAATACAAGACCTGATATTAGCTTTGCAGTACAACATCTTAGTCAATATATACAGTCTCCAAGAGTACCACACTATCAAGCAGCACTTCAAGTTATCAGATATTTGAAGGGAAGTCCTTCTCTTGGCATTTTACTTGATAATGATTCTGATTGCACTCTCATTGCCTATTGTGACTCTGATTGGGCTGCTTGTTCCTATTCTCATAGGTCTGTTAGTGGTTTTGTCATTTTCCTAGGAAAAACTTTACTATCCTGGAAATCCAAAAAACAACAGACAGTGAGCCTATCATCAGCTGAAGCCGAATATAGAAGCATCAGACGTGTTGTTGCTGAGCTAGCATGGCTGTCGAGACTTTTGCATGAGCTGTCTATCACTGATATTCTTCCTATACCTGTCAAATGTGACAGCCAAGCAGCAATCTATATAGCAAAAAATCCTGTGTATCACGACAGAACCAAACACATAGAATTAGATTGCCATTTTGTTAGGTCTAAACTTTTGGAAGAGCTAATTGTTCTTTCTCATGTTCCTACCAAATTACAGCTCGCGGATCTTCTCACTAAACCCCTAACAGGGACTCAACATCATGTGATTTTAGCCAAATTGGGGGTTTATCAACCACCAATTTGAGGGGGGGTGTTGGTGTATTTTTAGTTTTGCTTTTTTTTCTGGTTTTTAGTTGGGCTTTGTTTTTGGGCCCGTAGGGTTTCTTTTCCTTTTCTTGTTTTCTTTCTTTTCTCTTTGTTTTGTTCTCCTATTTAAGTTAGGAGTTTTCCTTTGTTCAGCAAGGCAGTTGCCTCATCTAATAAACGTCAATTAGGGTTTTTCTTCATTCCCTTTCATTTCTCTCCCAAAACTTGTCACTTATTGTATATTGATGTTTTGATATTTTTATTGTGTTAAAAATAGGTGTTTTAAAACAAAATAGTTACTATATATTATACATATATACAAGTATAAAATTAACCAAAAAAGTTGATAAATCTAGTAAAAAATGAATAATATGGCCGGACCCATTAAGGACCTGTTAAAGACCCGTGGACCCGCAGAGTCCGGGTCCGGTTCTGAATTTTTGGGACCCATCGGGTCTCGGGGAGGGTCCAGGTCCAAAAAAATTTTGCGAGCCTAGGTCCAGGTCCAGCTGGACCCACCCAGACCCGCCCCATTGCCATCCCTAATTACTGTATTTTGCTTCCAAAAAGTTTAAAAAATAAAACTAGGATAGGAATTATGATTTTCACTTGGAAGAAATCACGTTGGAAAGATAAATTTTTGACTGAATTTAAGAAATGATGAGAATCATAATATTAAAAGCTTAATTAGGGAATATTTTATTTGTCTAAATATGAAAGCAATATATTGATATATGTTATGAAATAATATTTATTTGTGAATGTCCATCAATATCTCTTAGGTGGTTAGGGTTTAGGAGAATTTTTCTCATGTGATCTCACTATGTAATTAGTATAAATACCCCTTGTGGGTTATGAATAAAACAATTGCTCATTCTCCTCTCTCAATATCTATGTGTTTCTATTGTTCTTGTCTATTATTCTCTCTATATCGCATTCATCTATTTATTGTTTTATAACACGTTATCAACACCAGACTCTACTATTCTTTTTTCCTATATTCTATAAAGGTTTAGGGTTTTTGAGTTTTGATGAAGAGACAAGGGTCAAGAATGTAGAATTAGAAGTAACTTATGAGATCAAAATCTAAATCCTTGTACAGCGATGGCGATGCCAAGCAACAATTGGAAGTAAGGTAATTAATTACACGTATGCTTTTTGTCTCTTCGTTCCTTATCGCTTATTCAATTCATATTGGATTCACTCCGATATTCTTTTTCTTATTGGTGAACAAGAAGTTCACCCCATCACTAATATTAAGATTGTCATTCTTATTTGAAGGAGTGTAAATATTAGTAGTGAACCAGAAGTTTACCCTGATAATGAAACATTTATTTTTCATTAGTGGCTAGAAGTTCACTGTGATATTGAAATTTGTATAATCTTCTTGGTGAACCAGAGGTTCACCCTTCTGTTAATATTAAATTTATATAATTTATATTTATCAACAATTTTGTTGTCAGATTGTTGTGTACTAATTTATAATATTTAGATATAAGATTTTATCTGTTTTCATTAACGAACCAGAAGTTCGTCCCAATAATACGAAATTTATTTTATTTTATCATTGAACCAGAAGTTCACTCCATCGCCTTTATATGGTTAAAGTCTTTTGTTATTTGATATTATGGTTATAGTTAAAGATTGTATAATTTCATTGGTGAACCAGAAGTTCACTCCAGTAGTAAGATTTTTTACATTATTTCATCAAGTGAACCAGAAATTCACTCGTAGATCGCAAATTTTATCTTATCATTGACTAGAAGTTCACCTTACACTCAGAAATTCACTCTAGTTACGAATATTTCATTTAATCTTATCAGTGAACTGGAAGTTCATCGGAATGGTAAGAATTTTACCTTACTTCATTAAGTGAACCAGAAGTTCACTCATATGTCGAAAATTTTATCTTATGAGTGAACCAGAAGTTCGCTCTAATATTAATACTGTTATTTAATTTTATTAGTTAACGAGAAATTATATCAATTTTGTTTTATTTTCGTAAGTGAACCTGAAGTTCACTCTAATGTTAAGAATTTTATCTAGTTTTATTAGTGACTAGAAGTTCACTCTGTCATTGAAAAAAAAATTCTTATCTCATTGGTGAACCAGAAGTTTGTCCTACCACTAATATTAAATTTTATTTCAGTTGATTACACGTATTAGTAGTGAACCAGAAGTTCACTCCAATCATTGAAGTTTTATATAATATCGTTAGTGAACCAGAAGTTCACTTTCCTGCCAATTTGAGTATAGAGTTGTCAATTGTCATAAGAATTGTTGAAAGACGATGATAGTATACTTGAGGTTATTAAGGTTTACATCATCGATTAAATGGAACATTTTTGTTACAAGTGTGGAGTATAATGTTTAGTAGAAAAATTAACATAATTTTATTTATAATGACCTATGGGATCATTATAAACCCCAAATGGTTTCGTCTCATTCCCTGAAGTGAATGTGGCAGGATATAATCTCAACAATCATGAGCAAAACAAAGGTCATGCCAGTAGCCGTGATAGTCGACATAGTCATGATCGTAGTCATGCTAATATTTTAAAAGTTGATATCCCTACCAGGAGTAGGAACACGGAATTGAAAAGCATCAATAATACAAAAGTGAGAAATGTATTATTAACGAGGAAATGGAAACGACACGTACCTGTTGTACGTCATAATATCTTGTTGAACCTTATCAAACTTAATCAAAAAGCACAAGATATTTTCTTATAAACTTTTGATAGTAAGTGATATTATTATTTATGTTGTGCACGTTATTTCTAGTCATTATTTCTTAGATATCCCTCTTGGCATTGTTCAAAGACTTTAGCAATTGTTGTGTTTTAATTATTTTTCATCCCCTTTGTTGATTGTCATTGAACTTTGTCATGGACAATTAAATTTTTCTAATTTTGGTAACTTAAGTGTTAACTGTAAACTTGATTTGATCGTGAAGATCTATTTGGGGAAAACTAGGTCGAGGCATTATGAATTTGACATCCTTGCTAGAAAATTTATTATATGCATGGTGATCAAATATAACATTGATTATTGAGTTCATGGAAATATTATCCCGTTGATATGTTCATAATTATGGATTAGTATGAGTCCTCATGTGATGATATTATTTCATGGATATTCGTATGATTTGATATATACACCTTATTGAAAAATGTTTCGCATACAAATTGTGAGTAATATGCTCTCATCTGTATAAGACTATATGATATCAACGATTTATTGAAATTGGTTGATCATATTGAATTGTTAAGTATTTTCCAGTATCATGAACATGACCGCTTGTTTGGTAATGTCTAATCACAAAGTGCATTGTTATTGATTGACCAAATATGCATGAACTTTGTTTCCTAAGCATAATACAAATCATAGTGTGTATTGGATATTTGATTGTGATACTATATGGGCATGTGGATGGAATATATCTTTGTGAGAATTTAATGATATTCATGTGATTATTCATTATGCTCATAGACATGTTTTAAAAGTAATCAATGATATCGATATCCATGTTTAATGCATATTCACTATGGAGTATTTAACTTTCAAGAATCATGTAAGTGCTTCTGAAGTGAAGTTTCCTTTTATGAATAAGTAGTTATAGCACTTCCACTATATGCTTTAGATGCATTGATATTATATTTATCTTAAACTGAATTTCATGGATATTTACTTGATTGGAACCATGAATAAATGAGGTGATATATATGTGTCCTGCAGATAGAACAACACACATTTTTCGTGATAATAAATCATTTATTGTCCATTGATGAGGGAAGAAGATATTAACATTATATATATGACACTCTACTTTGATTAAAGGCTCCCGAAAAGCGCATATAATGCTATTTGGTGGAACTTTCATATTGTGGACACACTTCTCTCTCCACCAAGTTAGTGTCAAAAGAACTTATTAATTAAGTTTCAAAGGTATTCGTGGGAATGAATACCATATTGAGACAATTAGTATTCATATATTATGAAAATTGCTTAGAGCAACATGTGTGTTGAACAAGGATATCATCCTTATTTTCTGGGTTATTCTACACAACTAACCCAATTGAAGTATATACTTCTGTAAACCAGA
Organism: Portulaca oleracea; assembly: GCA_029582165.1. Taxonomy (NCBI): domain Eukaryota; kingdom Viridiplantae; phylum Streptophyta; class Magnoliopsida; order Caryophyllales; family Portulacaceae; genus Portulaca; species Portulaca oleracea. The sequence goes on along the minus strand of CM055872.1, from coordinate 39,455,408 downwards.
AGTTTACTATTGATGAAGACTTTATCATAGTAGAAGCATGTTGGATTAATCCTCTCAAGAAGAACTCATATGAATATATTTTAAAGGGCCAGAAGATCCTTAATCAAATGAGTTCTAGTTAGTTGCTCGATATCAAAGAAAATTAATTATAACACCATTATTGGCAAAGATATGGATCGAATCCCTTAGATTCCTGGGTTCTGTACAAGTGATGTTTGTGTTGGTCCCGTAGACCCATATGTAAACCATTTGAATATAGTATATATGGTTTTACTTGATACATCAATGAGATAATCACTTGTATGTTTACTATCAACTTGCAACTTGGTTTTTGTAAGATTGTTTGCTCAATTAATTTACGAGCACAGTTCAAATTATCAATCAAGAAAATTCATCTTGATAGTGATGGTGAAGACTTTTGATAGTTTTTATATGCCAATGGACATAGATGTTAAGCATCCTATGTAAAATGTTTATATGTAAAATGATCATGTAGAATCATTAATATATGAGATGTTGAGTATATAATAAATGACAAATCTATTACTTTTGAGAGCGAAGTTTATTACAACTGTTCAGGGACATGTCATATTGCATGCACCAACATTGATCCAAATAAGGCCAAGAGGTTATCATGAATGTTTATTCCTCCCCGACAAATGGTTTTTGGCCATGAACCAAATATCTCCCACCTATGAATTTGAGCATGTGTGATGTATGCTCCATGATAACGCACTAAGATGGGACCCCGAAGGAATCGGGAATATTTTATGTTGGGTATATCCATACTTAAATATAATAGAACCATTCATTGGAGATATACTTATGGCACAGTTTGTCAATTATGATGACATAGTGTTCCCAACATTAGGGGAGAGAAATCAAGCTGTTGGACAAGGAAATAAGTTGGAACGAATTATTATGATCATCATATAATGTAATGTGAACTAGAAGTTCAAATATAATTCGTCTGCAAACTTGAGCGAATCTACTGCCAGATATTCTACTTACCCACAAAGAGTTGTTAGATCCTATGTCCCAACTACTAATGCTCCTATAAGAATTGATGTCCCAGTAGGACAAATTGAATTGTTTATGAGTCTCGACCACATATGAAGCGTGGCAAACCAATCAGTTCCAAAGACAATAGTCCTCGAAAAAGGAAAAGGAGCGAATAAATAATGATAATCGAAAGAAGGAAATTTTAAATCCAGAAGAGTACTCAATCATGACAAATGTGGATGTTGCACCACAAGCTCAGGCACCTGAAATTCGCGAATATGATGAGATCTCAATTAATTATGTCATGAATTGGATAAGGAGGAACCAAAATGAAGTCGACGTCGATATAACATTTGATTATAAAATATAGTGCTCACTACTGTGAGTAATCATGAGGATCATGAGTTTAAGTCTGTTAATGAATACAGACAAAGATGAGATTGACCAAGTGGAAAGATGCATTTAAGAATTAGATTCGCTTGTAAAATCGGAAATATCAGGACCCGTTGTCCATACACCAAATTGGTGCAAAAAATTGTCGGATACGGTTAAGTCTTTGTGTGAAAAAGAATGAGAAAGGGAGATTGTGAGATATAAGGCACATGAAGCGACTTTTGCATTAGTGCTTTCGCAAAGACTTGGTATCAACTATGAAGGAATATACTCCTATGTAGTCCATGTCACTACATCACGATACCTTAAATTTGGCAGTACATGAAAAACTAAGTATGCATCTTATAAATATGAAATATCGCTATAGCTTATGAAATTTTTGATAATGATCTTTATATAAAACTCCTGAAGGGTTCAAAGTGCCGGAAGCACAAATTAAAATTCTCGAGAATATTGGTTATTTAGTTGATAGACATTTACGTGATTAAAGCAATGTGGACACATATTGCATAATCAAAGGAAATGATTAAATGATCTGGATCCTTATTTGTTTTTAAATGTTATTGATGGTTTGGACTCCCGAAGAGCCTCAAAAGTTGTGGATTGCTTTACAAACATATTTGGAATGAAATATTTTGGTAAAATTTGTTATTGCCTTGGTTTACAAGTTTCACACTTTGAGAAAGAACTTTTTGCGCATAAAGCAAGATTTGTAGCAAAAGTGCTAAAATGATGTTGCATGAGCAACAGAGCAACACACTCCCTTTTAAGTACCCCGGTAGTGGTATGGTCATTTGATATGAAAACAACTCCCCTTTCCATCCCGAAAAGAAGATGAGAAATTTAGCGGTCCTGAAGTATCGTATTTGAGTCGTGAAGTACTGTATTTGGGTCCTGAAGTACCATATAAAAAATGATATTAAAACACTGATGTATCTTGCTAATCATACATGATTTAACCTATTTCAGTACCTCAAAGGTACTAGCGATTTAGATATTCATTATCCTCATTGATTCTAAATTGGTTTGACTAGCCATGCTAATCTTCGATATTTACCAAAATCCTATAACACTCGATCACATACTAGTTATGTGCATGTTGAAACAGATATTAAGCAAATTCGTTTCAGTGAGAATTAAGTTGATTCATGTATCAAGCCAATTTCGACTGCAAAGTATAAATGTCAGTCATGAAGTTGAATTACATCAGCTCAAATATCTTAATTGATGTTCTCATCAGGGGGAGTAATATGCGTTGTACTCTTTTTCCCTTGTCTGAGGTTTTGTCCCACTGGGTTTTCCTTAGAAAGGTTTTTAATGAGGCAACATATGTTGCGTATAAAGAAGTGTACGTGTACTCTTTTTCCTTCACTGGGTTTTTCTCCCAATCGGGTTTTTCCTAGTAAGGTTTTAATGAGGCATACTCTTTTGGATAATAGACATTCAAGGGGGAGTGTTATGAAATAATATTTATTTGTGAATGTCCATCAATATCTCTTAGGTGGTTAGGGTTTAGGAGGATTTTTCTCATGTGATCTCACTATGTAATTAGTATAAATACCCCTTGTGGGTTATGAATAAAACGATCGCTCATTTTCCTCTCTCAATATCTCTGTGTTTCTATTGTTCTTGTCTATTATTCTCTCTATATCGCGTTCATCTATTTATTGTTTTATAACAATATAAAATTAATTTAGATTCATATCCAAAATAAACTATAAAACAAATTTAGATATTTCTTATCAATTGCCCAGTGCGACATTTAGCAAAACCGTAAAACTTATACTTGGCCATGTTCTTTTATGCGGTATTTTGTGGAATGGTGTGGTGAGGTGTGGTGGAATTGTGGGGGAGATGGTGGAATTGTGGTGGGTTATTGGTATGTGGAGTAGGTGAGGAGAGAGGATGTAAAAGGTAGAGGAGAAAAGTGAGGAGAGACAAAAATAATGATTTGCGGTAAAATGTGGCAGGTTGTGGCAAACTGCGGTAGGTTGTGGCACCGTAGTTTGCCAATCGTAGAAAAGAACAGGGCTTCATTATAATTTTAATTTGACTCTAATTTTCAATAGTAGCTACTATTGATTAGCAATTTTAAGGTCTTTGGAATGTGTTGACTATGTCAATAAATACAAATGAAAAACTCAGATTATGCTTTTTTCCATGCCCCCAAAGTTTAGATTATTTTTCTTTTCCAATTATCCATTGCAAATTAAATGACCCCTTGATCAATTGAACTCCATCCATTATATAAATTTTTATACATTTCTTTTGTAATTTCAAAAAATATAGATAAAAATATAATTTTATACAATTTACATGGGGTATTACAATTATAGAAGTTGTCACTCAAACTTTTTTTTTTCAATTTAATATGTAAATATATAGCTTTTATGCCAAGGCAAGACACCTACGTAGGTTGCATAGAAAAAGATGGACACAGGGATTGCAGAGTAAGAGCTAAGACTGTCTCATGTGAAATTCACAAATTTTATTTGCCCCTAATATGCGCACATTGGCACATGGTTTTTATTGCATAGAAAAAGATGGACACAGGGATCGCAGAGAAAGTGGTCTACCTCGCACTTTTAACGTTAAATAAATACATCATATTGGGGAGATCCAAGGAAGGAGCCCACTTCAACCAATCTTCATGGTACACAAATTAAGTGAGGTTCTTTCTTAAAACCAATTGGTGTTAAGAGGAGTAACGCACTTGACACATATACCATGTTCTTTCTCTTTACTTTTCCGATATGGGACATTTTTACTCATGGTTGAATCCCAACACATCACACAGGAACAAATGCTCTATTTTGGTCATTGCCTGAGATGAGATTATATATTACCCACAGTTAGGATAAACAATGAAACGAATTGAGAGTCTGTACACTGTACCGACTTGTAGAGGAAGCAAAATGTTTCTGTACGCACAATTAAAATGGAGAGTGGCATTCTGCGTGGTGTGTGTCTCTCCTTTTATTGTTTGTTGTTGTTCTTAGAATATAAAAAATCATCATTGGACCTTTAACCATCAGTTTTAGTTTTTGGTTGAAATTATTTCACATGGTATCAGAGTCAGATTAATATCGAATATTCGAATATTAGCTAGCAACCCCAAATTCGTATACGCAAGCTAGGTAATGGGTCTTTGTAGCATCCACACTTCAAGCCCAAAGGACATTTGCGTGAGGGAGCGTGTTAGAATATAAAACTGTTATTGGACCTTTAAAATTAGCTTAAGCTTTTGGGTTCAAATGGTTTCTTATATAGTTGTTTCAGTTCATGTTTGCTTTTTACGGGGTTATCACGTCATATTCGTTAAACTCGTGATACGCATCAACTTATAGAGAGCAAAATTTTTTAGAGGGTTATTGGATTCTAATAATACGAACTTTGGGCCATATAAGACTTAATAATACGAACTTTCGATTTGATTCTTAATAATACGAACTTTGACCCCCTGTTGGATACAGTAACACGCCACCGAGTTAGTGATTATTTGTCTCGCCGGAAAGATGAGTTGGCAGGCAAGGCATGTGTTCTTCCTTGTTTGACCTTGCCAACTCATTATTTGACCCTAAAAAAATGCCATGTCAGTCCTCTTCTTCATCTTCCTCCCTCTTTCTCTCTCCTTTGTCTCTCTCTATCTCGATTTCAAGCTAGCCCCCTCCCCCCTTCAATGGCTGCCACAAAAATGCCATGTTTCTTTCATTTTGGGTCTCTTTCTCCTTTTCTCTCACGTTTCTTTACCCCCAATTTCTAAACCTAAACCTAAAACCCCCCTTCAATTCATCCCTAATTCCATCTCTAACCCTAATTTCCCCATTTCCAGTTCTTCAATTCAATCCAAAACCCCAAATTTATGGGAAGTTTGATCGAATTCCGAAACATGGAGTTCCGAATCAACCCAATCCCACTCCCGATTCCACCATTTTTCCTCTTCTTCACCTTCTTCGCCTCCTCTACCTCTTCTCCTTCTTCCTCGTCTTCAAATCATGGCCTGCAAAACTCCTTCTTCCTCGTCTTCAAATCCTCGTCCTCCTCGTGCTTGCCGAGGTCACTAGCCTCCTCCAGAACGTCTGGACGCTCGCCGGAATGCGGGGGTTCGAGAGCGAGAATTCGCTGCCAGGGTGTACGTCGTCATGTCGCCGTCGTTCTATGTGCTATACAATGTCGTACGAGGGTTTGTGGGGCCGATGTTTGTGTTTCAGATGGCGAGGTTTTACATCAATGGAGGAGCAGAGGGGCTGATTCTGGGTTTTGTTCTTAAATGTTCTGGGTATTGAAATCCGTTTAGTTTGAATGTATTCGATTTTGTGATTGAATTTCTGATGTGGATCTTTTAGCTTCATTTGTTACTCATTCATCGAATCTTTGTAATCGAATTTGTAATCGAATCTGGGTTTGGTATGGAGAGACAAAGGAGAGAGAAAGAGGGAGGAAGAAGAAGCAAATTGAGGCAGCCTTTGAAGGGGGGAGGGGGCTAGCTTGAAATCAAGATAGAGAGAGACAGAGGAGAGAGAAAGAGGGAGGAAGATGAAAAAGAGGGCTGACATGATATTTTTTTAGGGTCAAATGATGAGTTGGCAAGGTCAAACAAGGAAGAACACATGTCTGCCTGCCAACTCATCTTTCCGGCGAGTCAAATAACACATGCCTTACCGCCCAGAATGAGGACGAGGAGGCTCCTTTTGAGAATAATTGATCAGTTTCGGTATAAATTAATGCATAAATATAAAGATTTTCACATACATCATTCAAAAAATTAAATACAAAAATATTTAAATTATTATAAAAATATATTTCATTACTTTAAATATTATTATTACTCATAAACTATATAAAAATATTTATTTTATTTTATTTATAATTTTTTGATAAATATAAGAATATGCATAAATGTGAATTATCAAGTATAGTTGATAAAATAAAACTGTTATTTATATTTGTGGACCTAGTTAATAATTTATATTTATTTGATTTATACTCTTATAATTGATAAATATATATAATTATTTGATGAAATATTAATTAAAGTTACAAAAAGTATGTATGGTGAGGAACTCGATATGTTTTTTAATAACCATGCAAAATGTGTATCATTGTCCAAATTAATAATAAAACAGACAGACCGAAGAAATTAATATCAAAACGCTGCGTATTTATGTTGTGTTTAAGAGTGGACGTGGAGCAACACCGTGCTTGAGGCAAGATATTTATCATTTTCGAATTATAATATTGTGATTTCCCCAATTAATCAAAAGTTGGTAAAGGGGACTCCATAGAAATTAAGGAGTATTATTTATTTATGGGAAGCCTGAAAAAAAAGGATTAATAATATACATTTCTTTCATCTTTCATCAACTTTTTTATTCCAGTTGTTATATGTACTATAGATTTTGAGATCAAAATGGACAAATATCTTGACTCAAGATGTTGATTGGCCATCTTGAATCAAAATAAATTATAGTCTAACCATTTATTACAAAAAAATTTATGAATTTGTTTTATCAATACGTCCTTTATAATTAAGACAATACTCCCTCCTTTCAATATTATCTGTCACTTTAACTAACTTTCTTTTTTCTCATAATATCTGTCATTCTATAATTCCAATAACACATTAATTACTAATTTATCAAATTAATCTTATTAATTACATCTTTTTCTTCCATTTTTCCTTTTTATTCGCCTTTTCCCCTATTTATTCACCATTTTATTCAACATTTTCATATTTCCAATGAGGTAAATTAATATAAAGTGGAGGTTTTTTTGGGTTTTGAAATTATGTCTTAAGTGACACATAATATGGGAAGGAGGGAGTAAAACATAAATATTGACATTTGTTATGTCTGATTTAAACCCCTTACAGGTTTGAGCAATTTTGTGTGGTGTTTTCCAAATGAAGTTGAATATGGGAAAATTTGGTCTTTAACCCATTAGGAGTACCTTCACGAATGAATGTATACAAATATTTCAATGTTCAGTCATGCTAGCGGGGAGTTTGCCAGATAGACATTATCGAATAGCACCTTTTGATGAGAGATATGAACAAGAGGCATCGAGAAAACTAATGTTTTCTGAATCATATGAAGCCAGTAAGCAAATGGTCAATCCGTGGGTATTTGAACCCGAGTATCTGGGAAGATTATTAAGGTTCAAATGGCTAGAACATAGCTTGAGAAGGCTTGACAAGATATAAGGATGATCCATGGATCAATCAAACCAGAAATAGGCCAAATAAGGGTCAGAGAAACTGTATGGTATGAAACATCGATTGCGTGAACAAGAAGAGAATTAAAAAAAAAAAAAACCCTTGAATTTGGGGCGACACGGCCATGGGGAAGTTGATGCAACTAAAATTTATATATATTTATGGTTAACCATAGAGTAGATCTAGTAATTATTATAAGTGATACTAATATTAAAAATTTAATCGATCTCTGATACTCCTTCCGTCCCATATTAATTGACACTTTAACTAACTTATTTTGTCCTAAAATAATTGTCACTTTCATATTCCCAATACCTAATTCAATTATTTTACATTATTTATTAGAGAGAGGAAAACCAAATACAATTGATGTTTGGTAGTTATTATAATTATATATTGGTATCTGTAAAAACTCCAATTCCGTCAATTAATTTGGGACGGAGGGAGTACTTCGTAACACTATATGCTTGAAAAATGTACCACGCACGAAAAGTCGACCGGGAATTGTGGCCAAATCCATCCACATATTGCTTCGTCCATGTTGCCTAGTGTCTTTGGTTCAATCTTGGTGCTTCGTAGGCAGTCCTCATAAAACCTCGTATTTGCGGTCAAATTCATGTTAGAGAAATTGATGTCTGTTACTCGATCTTAAGGATCAAACTAGCTGTATTTTAAAAAATTCAGCCAAATAATGGTAATAATGAATAAAATATTATATTTCCCCTTTTATTTGAAAGATCATTATTGTATTGTCTAATAAAATACTCCCTCCGTCCCTTAATATAAGTCACTTTAACTAACTTTTTTTGTCCCAAAATGTTTGTCGATTTTCCCTTTCCAATACAAATAAATTCTTATTTTACCTTTAATAGTTACTCCATTTTCATCACAATTTCCAATACACTACTCATTTTTCTACTATTATTAAAATTGAGATAATGTAAAAGAAATTGGACAGTCATTTGAAGAGTAAAGTTGGAGAGATAGGATAGAAAGAGAGAGTTGATATTTATTTCTATTTCAGTTGTTTTATCTAACTGTCAAGGCTCCTTGGTTTTACCGCTTCTCTCCAAAACGTCTTATATAAAGGGATGGAGGGAGTATTATATTTAAATAAGGAATATAAAAATCTCCTTCATTTTTGTAAAAAATAAAGTACATATTAACTAATATAATATTATTAAATGTGAAAAATTAAAATCTCCTTCAATTTATGTTTTAGAAAAAAATTGCTTCATAAATAATTATAGTATGACAAATAAAATATTTCATTATAATAAGGAAAATCAAAATTTTTCTTATTTTGACAAAATTTATATTGTAAATTCAAGAATTTAAACAGTGAAATAATAATAGTAATATTAACTAACAAAATATGATATTTAAATGAGGAAAATCAAATATATGTCCGTTAGTTTTTTCAATTTCTTTTATATAGCATAGCTTGACAAATTAAATAATTATACTATTAAGGCAAAATAAAAAATATATTCCAATGAGTAAAATAAAAAGTTTCATTTATTTTTTAAAAATTTTATTCTAACATCAAGTAATTAAAAATCAAATAATAGTATTACTAACTAATAAAATATTATATTTTTCATCTATTTTTACTTTATAGATATGGGTCAAATTATCAAATAAAAAAAACTAAAATCTTACATGTTAAACATAAAAAAAAAGTATATCTCATATAGTGTACAGGTATGATGACCAGTACCATAGTATTTTTGCTCAAACTATGTTAGGGAGCATTTGATAGGAATCCCTGGGAAATTTTTCCCGTGAAAAATTTTCATGGGAAAAATTTCTCCGGGAAAAATCTTCCTTAGTCCCGCTCCCCCCTCCCCCCTAAGGGAATTGAAATTTTCCCTAGGAAAATGTAAGAAATGTTGCATCCACCATAAAAATTTTCCCAAGGTCAACATACATCCAAACATGAGAAAAATATGTCAACTCGAAAAAATTGATTATTTCCCCGAGATTTTTGATCAACCAAACACACCCTTAGTTAGTCAAAACAAGCAAGTTAATTATATGCAATAGTATAAAAGGGAACCCACATTGGGCATAGGCATTTACCCACCCAACACAAGCTAGCTATCTAGTCATAGCAACATAGTTTCATAAAATCAAGTGCATATATGAAAATAATGAGAAGAAGGCAAAAGGAGTTGGCAAAGTCTTATGTGATTGCCACCCTAACTCTACTAGTGGCTTTTTTCTCCCTTTTTTGTATGCCTTGTTTGGCATTCTCAATCCTAGATGATCATACCAACAACACTTTCTCCAATTCTCCCTCTCCCAAATTACTACCACCATTTTCTTCTTACAATCAGTCTTTATTCTTAGAGGATATTCTTAATAAAGGAAAGGATGTTTTATCTAAAGGTTTGGATAAAGCCAAAGACTTCTTCAACAACGTCTTCGGCCCTCCACCTCCTCCTCCACCGCCGCCGCCGCCGCTATCGCCGTTGCCACTACCACCGTCGTTGCCACCAGCACTACAACCAGCACCGCCTCCAACAAGGGATGACACACCTAACGATGACTTTGGTGACGATTAATTTGATCCTTGCACTTTCTATCTGTAGTTTATTATTTCAGCCACTGGCGCGCGGATCCCCATATGGTATTGGCTGATCATGCCCAAAAAGAAAAAAAATCAAATTTTAATATGATTATGCATAAAATTACTTTGGGAAGCAAAAAAGTTTGTTGTCTTAGTCCAATTTTTGTTGCCTTTTAACATGGGGCCACAAAAAAAAATTGTCACGATTTGGTAGTTTTATTCTCGAAGCACAAATTTTGAACTACAAATTAGTGAAAATGGTAGCACAATGTAGTTGTGGTGGGCTACACAAAATTTTTGTTGCCTAGCCTCAGACAACCATTTTTCTTTAAATTGTCACCCTATCTATATTAATTACAACAAAAAAACGTTTTGTTGCCACATATATTGTATTTAACAACAAAATTATTTGGATGCTCTATTTTAAATTAATGCAATAATAGTTTTTTTGTTGTCTAGAATACTCTAAATTTGCTGCCCAAACATAATTTTCTTGTCGTGCATTATATATAAATTGATATATCAATGGTCAAAGTTTTTTACACATAAATCTTGCTACAGATAGGTTGGGCAACAAGCTAGCTAGGTACATGCAATAGCAATATAAAAGGGAAAGCACATTGGGCATAGGCATTACCCACCCAACACAAGCTAGTTAACTAAATAAAGTGCATGAAGAAGATGAGAAGAATGCAAAAAGAGTTGGCAATGTCTTGTGTGATTGTGGTGGCCTTTTTCTCCCTTTGTATTATGCCCTACTTGGCATTCTCAGTCCCAGATTATCATACCAACTTCAACACTTTCTCCAATCATCCCTCTCCCAAATTACTACCTCCTCCCTTGTCTTCTTACAACCAGTCCTTGTTCATAGGGAGTATTCTTCATAAAGGTGTGGATGTTTTGTCTAAAGGTTGGGATAAAGCCAAGGACTTGTTCAACACTGTCCACCTCGTCAGCCGCTACCGCTGCCCCCGCCACCGCCGCCATCTTCGCCGCCACCACTGCCGCCCATAGTTTATTATCCAGCTTCTGAGTAATCTATGTAAAGGGTGTGATTTGGGATATTGGGAACCCATCAAAGCCTCAAAAGGTTACAACCCAAAGTGTAAGACATTGATAATAAGTTATAAGTTGTACTATCATTTATGTACCAACTATATTTTATAAAGCTTTTCCTATAATTGTGAGTTTTACGTGGGCCCTGTTCTTTGGATTGGATAAAATGAGGTTTGGATGGATTGGATTGGATTGGATTGGATTGGATTGGATAAGTTATGATGTTTTTTTGGGAAATTGCGTTTTTAGAGAGGATAGTTTTTTTTGGGAAATTGTATAAGGTTTAGATTGAATTGGATTGGATTGGATTGGATTGGTAGATAACGAAGACTTAACAAAAGAGAAAATTGGGATAATTAATACACATATAAGGCCATGCCCACCGAAAGCCCACCAATCAAATCAGACCCACAATGAATTCCTAGGGGCGGCAAAAATTTGACCGATCCGAATGACCGAATTTGATCGACCCGAAAAATAGGGTTTTGGACATGGTTTTTTGACCAAATTTAAAATCGGTCATGACCAAATGTGAATTCGAGTCGGGTTCGGATTTTGGTGTTCAATTTAGGTTGACCGAATGTTGGTTAAAATTTAGATTCGGTCAATCCGGGTTCAGGTTGACCGAATCCGATTATGAAGATAGTGTCAATAACTCACGTAAAAGGGCTCAAATTTCATATTCGGTCAAGTCCGTCATCCGATCAACTAGTCATATTTGGTCAAAAAATCTAGTATTCAATTAATTTTAGTTTTGGCAAAAAATTAAATTCGGTCATTCGGGTTCGGGACTGGTCATTTTGTCCGAATTAAAATTCGGTCAGGATCGGGGTTTGGAGTTTTTGACTGAATACACGAATTGACTGAACTCAATAAAACTTGGACTCGAATTTTTGCCACCCTTTTAAATCCCTAAAAGTATGAACAATAATTTCAACCATAAAAATTGCAGCAAGTAGGATTCAAATCTAATAGGAAGGTTAGTGTTTAAAGCTCGAAAAAATATCAATCAAGGTCAAATTTAGATGAAAAATCGACGACCATACCCAATTGTTTTTTGCATCGAACTAAACCCAAATTTTAGGGTCGGACATGAAATAACCCTAGAGGGGGGGTGATTAGGGTTATAAAAATAATTCTGCACTTTAATCAACACAACCAAGTTAGTAGCACTTTTATATGAAAAATAACTTCTTTATTGAATGATCAAAAGTGCTAAAGAGGAGGAGATTACAACTCAGCACAAAAGAGAACTTGTGAGGTCCTCAATTGGCCTACCAGATTAGAAGACACAGCAGAGGTCTTCTAAATATGAGGCCTCACAGTGGAGGCGATTACAACTAGTGACCTCACTCAGAAGAGAGGCACTTGTTTGATTTGGAACTCTCGACCCTAGAGGTCCTCACTAGTATGTTCACTGGTTACACAAAACTCACCACTACACAAGAATGGCTACACTCGGAATATTCACTCAAATACTCCTACACTCAGAACTTTCTTTCACAAAGTTCTTACAACGATTTTCTTCCTTGGAGGTGCCCCTAGGAAGGATGGTGCGAACCAGAATGAAATAGAGGCATCGGGCTTCAGAAGAGAGGTTGGTATATTGAGGATATTTGGTGGTGGATGGTTTACCAAACGCTTTGAGGAGTTCAAGGTGAGCATCTTTAATGTTAGTGAGGGCGGGTTTGGAGAGGTCTGGAGAGATGCCTAGTATGCGCTCGATGTTGAGGGGGGATAAGTGAATTTCCCTTCCAGACACAGAGATTTTGTAAATCAGTTAAGAGGATTTGGGGGAAATGTTCTTGAGATTGGCATAAAATTCAAAGACGAGACTTGGGTAGCAAAAATCGTCAGCATGAAAGAGGATATCACAACCAAGGGAGGATAGGGTGGAGAGAAAAATGAACTTGGTACCTTAGAGGTTGTCGAGATCCACTCTGTCACAGTGGAGAAAGGGACGCTGTTTCATGGACTCCAACCGTTTCCGGAAGGCTTCCATAGAATTGGCGGTGACCGGAGAGGGCCGAGGGATGACGGCTAACTCGTCAGTGGAGGAGTTAGTGGAGTCGGTGTCTGGAGAGGCAGGGGTTTTACTGGAGCGGAGGCGCTTTGCAACACTGGAAGGAGCGGCGGGTTTAGAGGAGCGCTTCGTCATTGTTGAACAGAGGAGTTTTCTGGAAGAAGAGGGGAGAGAGAGGAAGAGAAGGGGTAACTGTAAAAAGTGAAAAGGAAGAAAGGAGTGAAATAAATAGAGTAGGGAAAAGGAGGAGAGACGCGGGGTGGTTGGGATGGAAATGATGGGATGTGACGGTTAATTAAGGAGAGGAAGTAAATATGGAAGGGGAGGGAAGACATTGGGAAAGTAAAAAATTTTGAAAAGGATTTGAAATCCGGATTGAAAAGACACAAGAGAGAGAGAAAAGATTTGAAATCGGTTTTGAAATCATCAGTTTGGAAAAGTGAAAATCAATTTTATTTGAGGAAAGAAAGTAAAAGGAATCAACTGCTCGGCCACATGTGGAAGATGTGATCAGACGGTTGGTAAGGCCAGTTTTTATATATGGTAATAATGGGGAATTGAGCAAGCTAATGAGGACATCAGTCGTTCAAGGAGAGTAAGGGAAACAAACCCGTGAGGACAATGGACTCCCCCTCAAGGACTGCATGGGGAGTGGAGGTCCTCAGGGTGATGACTCCCCCTGAACAGATGCCTCGGTGTTTTAAGGATTGAGGTGCAGTAATCCAAGTTCACGACGAATGTAGGAGAACTGTTATTCGGGTAGAGGCTTGGTGAAGATATCAGCCAATTGATGTTGAGTGGGAACAAATTCAAGGTTGATGTGGCCTTTTTCAACATGATCACGGATGAAATGATGACGGATCTCAATGTGTTTGGTCCGTGAGTGTTGCACCGGATTTTTGGTGATTTGAATGGCACTCATGTTGTCACACTTGATGGGTACATTTGTGAAGTGGAGGCCGAGGTCCTCAAGTTGATTTGTGATCCATTAGATTTGAGCACAGCATGATCCGGCAGCCACATATTCGGCCTCAGCAGTGGAGAGAGCCACTGAGGTTTGTTTCTTGGATTGCCAGGAGACTAGTGAGGCTCCAAGCAGTTGACATCCTCATGTGGTACTTTTTCTATCAACCTTGTATCCGGTAAAGTCCACATCGGTGTATCCACAGAGATGGAGGTCAGGCTGTCGGGGGTACCAAAGACCTAAGTTTTTGGTTCCTGCAAGATAACGCAAAATTCTCTTGACAGCGGAGAGGTGAGATTCTTTTGGAGCGCTTTGAAAGCGCGCACACAGAGATGGAGGCCAGGCTGTCGGGGGTACCAAAGACCTAAGTTTTTGGTTCATACAAGATAACGCAAAATTCTCTTGACAGCGGAGAGGTGAGATTCTTTTGGAGCGCTTTGAAAGCGCACACATAAGCAAACACTAAACATAATATCAGGACTGCTAGCTGTAAGGTAGAGGAGGGATCCAATCATACCTCTATATAGCTTTTCGAAGATTGATTTACCTGTGAGGTCTGAATCAAGTTTGAGAGTGGAGGACATCGGAGTTGATGAATGCTTGAGGTGGTCAAGCTGATACTTCTTGAGTAGTTCTGAGATGTACTTGCTTTGATTCAGGAAGATGCCGTCTTGTGATTGCTTGATTTGGAGGCCAAGGAAGAATGTTAATTCTCCGACGAGGCTCATTTCAAATTCAGCACTCATGAGGTGAGAGAACTCTTCAACAAGAGAAGCATGTGAGGCACCAAAGGTGAGGTCATCAACATAGATTTGTGCAATGATGAAGCCTCCATTCTTTTCTTTGATGAAAAGAGTCTTGTCTACTTTGCCTCGTTTGAAGTTATTCTGAAGGAGAAACTTGCTGAGGCGTTCATACCAAGCTCTTGGAGCTTGTTTCAGTCCATAGAGGGCCTTATGCAGGCGAAAGACATGATCCTGATGATGGATGTCTTCAAAACCTGGTGGTTGCTCAACATAGACTTCTTCAATGAGGTCGCCATTGAGGAAGGCACTTTTAACATCCATTTGGTGTAGCTTGATGTTTTTGGATGATGCAAAGGCGAGGAGAATCCTGATGGCCTCAAGGCGAGCGACTGGAGCAAAGGTCTCATCGTAGTCGATACCTTCTTCTTGATTGTATCCTTTAGCAACCAACCTTGCCTTGTTCCTAGTGATAGAGCATGTTTCATCCAGTTTGTTGCGGAAGACCCATTTAACACCGATGACTGGATGATGATGAGGTTTGGGAACTAGGGACCAAACTTTACTTCGTTCAAACTGGTTTAGTTCTTCTTGCATGGCATTGATCCAGCTGGGATCCAGCAAGGCCTTAGTGTGGTGCTTGGGCTCAATCTGCGAGACAAAGGCGTTAAAAGCACAGAAGTTCCTTAATGAGGATCTAGTACGGATACCTGTGGTGATATCTGTGAGGAGATTATCAGCTGGATGAGCTGTTTTGAACTTGTAAGAGATCTCCGGTGCTGGTGGAGCTTGAGGTGAGGGCTCCTGAGATGATGAGGCATGAGGTGAGGATGCAGCCTCAGGAGGTGGTGATGCAGCCTCAGGAGATGGTGATTTAGCCTCAGGGGGTGGTGATGCAGCCTCAAGAGGTGGCGATGCAGCCTCAGGAGGTGGCAATACAGCCTCAGCAGGAGGGAGCTCAGGAGGCGTCTCATCGTCACTATCATTCACAAGAGGGCGCAAAACAGCTTGACTTAGTGAGGTGGCCTCATAAAAGACAACATGGATGCTTTCTTCTACAAACCTTGAGTGTTTGAAATTGTAACGCCCCGACACCTCCCGAGCCGCGGACATTACCGATAACTGCTTCAAGGATCGATCACTGGCCTCACAAATCACCACCAGTCTTTCCAGCATGCTTCGTCCTCGCTCACACGCTGCCTGGGAAAACTTCCCAGGAGATCACCCATCCTTTGACTACTCCCAGCCAAGCACGCTTAACTGTGGAGTTCCCAACGGATGAGCTACCATAAAAGAAGGTGCACCTTGGTGATATAAGTAGTCATTTCAATCCTTTTAAGCCACACTTTAACCATATACCCGGGGTGTTACAGAAATAGATTCTGTAGGCTTTGCTGGTAGAGGAATATCCAACAAAAATTCCTTTCTCGCTTCGAGCATCAAACTTACTTGTTGGCTTCTTTCCATTGATGTGAACAAAACATTTGCAGCCGAGGACCCTTAGATGACTGATGCTTGGTATCTTCCCCTTGAACAGTTCATAAGGGGTCTTTTTCAGAATAGACCGAATAGTGCATCGATTTAGAATATAGTTTGATGCATTGATGATCTCTGCCCAGAGGAATTTTGGAATATTGTTGTCGCATATAATTGTTCTTGCCATGTCCTCCAATGTGCGATTTTTCCTTTCAACAACTCCATTTTGTTGAGGGGTTCTTGGAGCGGAAAAGTTGTGAGTTATTCCCATTTTGGCACAAAACGCTCCAAATATGTCTTTGTTATCGAACTACCTGCCATGATTTGTCCTTATTGCTTTGACAAAGTTTCCTGTGAGGACCTTGAGTTGCTTGTAGAGTTTTGAGAAGTGCTTAATACTTTTCAAAAAGAACACCCTGGTGAATCTTGAAAAATCATCTATAATAACAAGAATATATGAACTTCCACCAAGACTCTTGTAAGGAATAGGACCACAGAGATCCATATGAAGGAGGTCAAGACATTTTGAGGTGGTCACAAACTTGATAGGTTTAAATGATGTTCTTGTCTGTTTACCTTTTGCACATGCATATTATGAGGTGGGAGACCTCGGACAAGGTCTGATTTATGCAATTTTTGTAAAGTTTTCATGCTAACATGACCTAGGCATCGATGTCACAACCATGTTTTCTCAGTGCCAGCCTTAAGGCAGGAGAGGTCCTCAAGGGATTCACTTAGATCTATAACATACACATTGTTCATGAGATGACCATGCAATATGACTTGATGTGACTCTGTAGACACTACACATTTATTTTTATCAAAGCTGACTCTATTACCTTTATCACAAAACTGAGATATACTAAGCAAATTATACTCTAGACCCTCTACTAGATATACATCATGCAAAGAGTTGTTGAGGTCCTTACCGACCTTCCCAATACCGAGGATCTTGCCTTGGCTTTTGTCTCCAAATGTAACTTTCCCGGTTTTGCTAGTTTTCAGCTCGCAAAACTTGGTTGGATCTCCGGTCATGTGACGAGAACACCCGCTGTCCAAATACCATAGGTCGCTGTGAGTTTTGAGGCATACCTGCATCAGAGGACATTATACATTTCTTGGATTTTGACAGACAAGTTGCATCATTAGGTTTGGGGATCCAGATTTCACCAACTTGAAAAAACTTAGAGGACTTAGGTGAATTTGGGAAGTTGTCTCGAGAGGTTTTTGGAGCATGAGTTGTGGGAGAGGCTTTTGGAGGAAGCTTTGAGGTCGTTGGAGAGTGAGGTTTAGGGCAGTTTTTGTGATGTTGTTTTCTGTTAGGGGTCAATTTAGGAGTAGGAAGGAGAGGTCCTCTTGGAGGCTGGTTTGTGGAGTATCTAGCTCGAGGTTGAAAGGGAGGAGATGTAAAGGCCAATTTATTGTTGAAGGGATAAGAAGCGGTGACTGCCTCATTTGATAATTGAGTGATGGTCTTATAGCAGTCTTTGACCTCAAGAGATAGTCGGTTACTTTCAGTGAAGAGGAGGTCATTTTGAGAATTCAGATTATCTTTGGCCTCACTGAGACTTTGAACATGCTTGGTAAGATACTTGACCCTTTCAATCAATGATTTGGAATATTTAAACAGATGCAAGCATTTATGAGCGAGATGTAAAGGTGAGAGATTGAGGAGGTCATCAATGTTTACCTCTTCTTGGTATGAGGATGTTTCTGGTTCCTCATTCATTTGAGTCATCAGGCAGACATTTGCAACCTCATCAACATCACTGTTATCCTCACTCGAGTCACTCTCACTCCAAGTTGCAAGCATAGCTCTACGTTGTTGTGATCTCGGCCTCATGTTTCTTTTATCTCTATTCTTTCTTGCATGAGGGCAGTCTTTGATCAAGTGCTCTGTGCTGCCACAACTATAACAAGTGAAGGGGTCAGATTCTTCTTTCATAGAGGCCTTACCTTTTGGTTTTCTATGTTGTCCATCCTTGAGGTAGCCTCGAAAGGTTGGATTTTTCTTGTATAGTTTTCTGAAGCCTCTTGCCAGCATAGCCATTGTTTCTTCTTCATCCTCATCTGATTCCTCATCAGAATCCTTGGCTGCTTTGAGGGCAACTCCTCTAGGCTCTGTGAGGTCACTCAATTAGATCTCATGGGCCAACAGTTTCCCAATGAGTTCTTCTAGCTTGAGGACTTTCAGGTTCTGTGCTTCTTCAATGGCTGTGAACTTTTGACCCCACTTTCTTCTAGCTTGGGCTCTCTGCCGATCGATTTCCCTCTGGTTACCGCGTTTGATGCAGTTAAAGAACACAAAAAGCTTTCATTCCAACCATAACCCTAACCCTAATCCTAACCGAACCATAAATCAATGATAAATCTACAAACCCTAGAGCAGAAATACACAATTGAAAAATACACAATTGACTGACGAAAGGAAAAGCAACAATCTTCGATCCAGAAAACTGAATTGGAATCCCGAAATCCAATCTTCATACCAATTACAGGCACATTAATTCCACAATTGAATCATGAAATGACTAATGAAGAACAGGTTAGATCAAATTAGGGTTTGTTCCTTAAAAGCAAATTCACCAAAACAAAAACACCTAGAAAAGAAATTAAATTCAATAGAAGCCCCCATTGAATTTCGGCGTAATTCTTCTAACATATGCAATGAATTAATCACAGATCGAACATTGAAAAGAAAGAAAATTGGGAAGGATATGAGACATATTGAACCGCGGAGAATTGCAGTTGAAATTCGTATGGGGAGTAGGAAGCCTGCATGACCGAATTCATCAAGGAAAATTCAAAAAATGAATGACAAAAACAAATGAAAATAGAGATTGAAGAAGAAGAAGAACAAGAACAAAGTCAAAGAAAAGAAGGAAGATGCATACCTAATCGGCGCTATCACGGGGGCTCATCCTCCCCCATGAAGCTACTCTCTCTCTCTCTCTCTCTCTCTCTCTCTCTATATATATATATATATATATATATATATATATATATATATATATAGAGAGAGAGAGAGAGAGAGAGAGAGAGAGAGAGAAATCGGATTCTAATAATCCATACTATTGCAAATTGGATGACAATAATCTATACTTTCAATTTGTATTCTGGTGGTTCAAAAAAAAATAAAATTGTATTGTAGTGGGACAAAATCGAGAGTATACCAAATATCATAGATTTTGTGTTGCATTTGATTCAAAACTTTGTATAACACTTTACCACGATTTTTAATGAATTTACAGCATTTCTCCCAAATTTTTTTCAATTTTTTCAATTTTTTATGGTTTTTTCAATTTTATTCCTTTTAAAAAATCATAATAATTGCTCGGAATCTCAACAAAATAATTTTAAAAAATGTTTTAGTAACTACACTTCGTTACCTATCTAGGGGTATGAACCAAAAAAACAAAAACAATATGGAGTAGGCATGGAAAAAATAAAAAGAATGTGGTGATGGACTTGGTACCACTATAATACAATTTTTTTTTTGGACCACCAGAATACAAATTGAAAGTAGGGATTATTGTCATCCAATTTGCAATAGTATGGATTATTAGAATCCGATTTGGATATATCAAAAAACGAACTAGATTGAAGATATCACAGCAGAAACTCCATGAAAATGCTCACAATTGAACAGATACTTCTCAAAACCCTTGAGAACGAAACTCAAACTGAGAAATCATAGGGGAGGATAAGCCCAAAAGAAGAGAAGAAATCATGGGGATGAGGAAGAAAAGGGGCGAAAGAGACTGAAGGAGAGGGAAGAAGGAGACAAAAAAGGCTGATCTGGCTTTTTTAAGTCAACATTGCTGATGTGGCCAAGTCAACAAACCCAAGTCCACCGCCACGTCATCCGCCACCGAGTTAAGCCGCCAAGTTAAGTTCAACTTAACTCGGTGGCGTACTATTCGGGGCAACAAAGGGAGAAAGTTCGTATTATTAATCACCAAATCAAAAATTCGTATTATTAAGTCTTATATGGCCAAAAGTTCGTATTGTTAGAATCCAATCTTCCAAGTAACAATCATAATAACGAGTAATAAAATTACAGTGAGTGGGGTAATACGATCTACATTATTACAAAGGACAAGAAAAGCACTAAAGAATTATAGCCAATCCTCCAACTAAGCCCGGCCCGTAGTGATAGTAACAAATCTGCGAGGACCCCAAGTTTAGCCACACGCCCGATACCCGGGCTACTACTATTGGATCCACAAGGCTTCAAGTGCCAGATCCCTAAGAAACCCCTTTGAAGAACAACACCCACCGGATGTGTAGTTTGTGAGAGTGACTCTTTTAGATCCGCGAGGAACCCTTTAAAAAAACAATAGTAACTGAATGTGTACTTTTTGAGAATGACCCTTAGAGTGAGATGAGAATGAGTAAAATATTCAAAAAATTGTCCTGAAAACTAACCCCGAGATCCCCTTTTATAAACAACCCCAAGGAAGTTATTGGCAGTTGATAGAATTGCCATGATCGACCATGTCGGGATCCATGAGGCACCAATAGTGGTCTGAATTGTCTTTTGACTGGTAGTTGCTTAATTGACTTGCAATTATTTTCTTGGCAGTTGAGGGTTTGCGAGGAGCCAATCTTCAAATCCGTGAGAAACCCTTTGGAAGAAACCAACGCGGAGCGGTTTATTTGTAGTTTAAGAAAACTGCAACGACTACCCATGCGATCTGCGAGTACCTCTTAGTGGTCTGGGATGGTTTCTTGACTAGTGGTTATCTGTGTTAACTATTGACTGGCGATTGAGAACAATTTCTTGACTTGTTGACTTGGATGTATCCGCAAGGAACCTGCATAACTGGGTTGGCAGAAGACATATTATTGGATCCATGAGGTACCTCTTGTTGGGCCTAACCATTAATCGACTCAGATCAGCAAGGATTTGTTGAGTTGGGATCCATAGGATATCGATCTGGGCCTGATTCATTTGGATCCACAAGGACCTGCCGAGTTGGGATTTGCGAGATACCTAATTTGGGCATGATTCATTCGGATCCGCGAGGACCTGTTGGGATAGACGAGGAGCCCACTTGGTTTGATAGCAAGGGACCCACCTGGATGGATTGGTGAGAAACCCACTTGGTTGGATCCACAAGAGCCCATGAGTATAGAAGACATTGTTGGACTGATCCGCGATGACCCTTTAACCCGGCTTGATCGAGAGTTAACTTTGACCTAATCAGGGGGTGGAATCAGCGAGGACCCCGACTAATTTGGAATCGGTGAGGCACCCTTCAAGTTGGGGTTGACTTTTACCAATAGTTGATCTTAATAAAGAGTTGACTTTGACTTGACCAAGAGTTGACTTTTACCTAATCAAGTTTGACCAAGAGTTGGCTTTAACTTAAGCAACAAATGGTAGGGCCTCGATCCATTCTAAATTGGCGGGAAGTTGACCTGGTTGATCGAGAGTTGACCAATAAACAAATTGGCAAGGACTAACCGTTGGGTCAAATCTGTGAGAGTCTCATTTTTGCAAAATGGCAAGGATTTTATGTTAGGCCAAGTCAAAATTGATAGAAGTTCTAGAGTCAGTGAAGAGCTCTGATTATGCCAGCCCAAGTCGCAACCCGGGAGGTACCCTTATAGACCAAAGTCCTTGACGATTCCAACAAGCCTGAAATCCTCGAGGCGGTAGGCTTCTTGAGTATAATTGTTTGTGCCTATAAAGGTTCAAGGGACTTGGTTAAAAAAACAACTCTTATTTATGTACAATAAAGATAAAGATCCAAAAACTTTCAAAGAAGTTGTGCTATCTTTAAATTCTTCTATGTGGAAGAAAGTAGTACAAGATGAGATTTGATCCTATAAGGGAAAATAATGTGTCGATGTTGGTTTATCTCCCCCCAGGAAGTAAACAATCACTTCTAAATGGATCTTTAAGAAGAAAAAGAAGCTAGATGGTATTGATGAGAGGTAAAACTCGATTAGTTGGAAGGGGTTTTACTTAAAAGTATGGTATTGATTACTTTGACAAATATACATATTACTGAAGGGTTTGTTGTTGAAGGTCAAGAAAAGAAAAGTTTGTAAACTTATAAGGTCCTTGTATGGACTTAAATAAGAACCTTACCAATGACATCAAGAGTTTTATAAGGTAGTGCTTTCAAGTGGTTGTAAGATCAATGAGTTGGATAAGTGCATACACTCAAAGCTTGAGAATAGCAAAGCGGTTATCATATGTCTTTACTTTGATGACATGTTGATCATTGGGCCCGACGTAGAACAAGTTAATAAGACCAAAGAATTTCTATCGGCTAGTTTTTCTAAGAAATATATACATGGAGGAAGCGGATGTGATTCTGGTATTATGATCATTAGAATTAATGATGCAATAATTTTATTTCAAGATCATTATAATTTGAGACAATTTTGGAGGCAGGAATATTGCTCTGGTGTACATGTAGTCCAAATACGAAATTGGGAAATAATATGAGCTTATCAAATGGTCAACTTAAGTATGCTAAGATGATTGGAAGTTTCATGTATGCTATGATAAGTACAACGCCAAACAACGCTTACGCAATCGGTAAGTTAATTAGATACACAAGTAACGCAAAAAAATCACATTGGTTTGTTATTCGTACGGTATTAAAGTATCTAGCTAAGACTAAGCATCACCAACTAACTTACAAAGGAGAACCTTCAATTTTAGAAGGATACTCAAATGCAAGTTGGATAAGTGAAAGAGAAGAATATTCTTCTACAATGGGGATGGGTGTTCCTATTAGGTGGTGGAGCGGTTTCATGGGGTTCTAAGAAACAGGCTTGTATAGCGGATTCCACCATGGCTTCAGAAATAGGAGCATTGTTACCTACATGCAAGGAAGGGGGATGACTTAGGAACTTATTATTAGAAATAGGGTATAGGTCAATGGCACCTATTACAATTCATTATGATAGTAATACTACTTAGCCACATTATATATAGTTATATTTACAATGACAAGTCAAATCACATTGGTTTAGGCATGCCTATATACACCAGTTGGTTAAGGATGGAATAGTGGGTTTGCGTTTTGTCAAGTAAAAGGAAAATTTAGCAGGTCCTTTTACCTAAGCGTTATCTAAAGACTTGGTGCAAGTACTTCAAAGGGGATGGGATTTGGTAAAGGCAAAACCTTTACAACTCACAACAATGACTCAATTTTACTATTGCTATAATGTCAATCTCTAAAGTCCAAATGAGTACGGAGTTTTCTAGTAGTCGGAAGCATCGATTTTTATTCATTCGAAGGTGAGTGATGTTTGCTATCTGTAATGGTGTGAGGTTGAGTTGCAAAGCTCTTAATAGACTTTATGGGAGCCTAATTACAAATGTAACACAATTCAAAGATTACCTACATAAGCATGAGTGTTGCCGTAGAAAGGAACTAAGGGCTTAGAGTTCTAAAACGCTTACCAAGGATAAGGATAGAAGGTTGGATAATAACGTCAGTATTATATAACACTTAAGTTAAAAGATCGATGTGTGTAATGTGTCATGGTTGATCAATATGAATACAAAGTTCAAAGAAGTTCGAGTAATCAAAGTTCACATACACTAATTGAAAATTCAGAGGGTAACCTACTTTCAATAGGCATATACTTTGTACGTTTCTCATGTGATCACAAGTTTAAGACTATTTCAAATGCAATGGGTGCTAACCTATAAGTGAGAATCCAAGTTCGGGCCATTAAAGCTCATATACACTCAGTCTTGGTCTAGACTACATCTATTTTTGAGTGTATCAGGTGAGAAACAAGCTTTCTTGAGTGTTTAAGCAAAAAAGTCTAAGTTCTATACATTTAAACAGTTATATATAGTATAGTAACTAGGAATATAATATTATAATATTATTGAAAGAATATAATATTATAAGTTTTTGATAAAATACAATGTGACAAATTCTTAATCAAAGATAGACAAAGACACATTGAAGACCTTGAAACAATTAATATATGACAGATAATATGGAAACAATGGCGTATTATGGACTCATTTTACACGTAATTACTACCCTCAATTCTTCAATATTTACGATTTATAGAAGTTTAGGGAGATATTAAAAAAAATAATGGTTAATGAAGACGATGACAAAGATATATTCCCTACTTTGATTAAATAAATTTGTTATGAATGTTAAAATTGGGGTAAAAACTAAACAATAAGTAAATATGGTGAACGAATAGTAATATTACATTGAAACTGACAAGGTAAAATAATATTACCTTCGTTTCCAAAATATTTGTCCAATTAACGAAGCTTTGACCGTTTATTACTCACAAATTACAATGAGTTACAATATGAAATTACCTCCATTAAAAAAATACCTTACTGTAAATTAGAATAGTGGTAATTTCATATTGTAATTCATTATAATGTGTGAGTAATCAATAGTTGAAGTTTAGTCAAATGCACAAATATTTTAGAACGGAGATACTACCTCCGTCCCAGTTTTTTTGTCACCTTAACTAAATTCGGAAAACCAACGCATATTGGAAATGAGGTGAAAAGTTTACAACTGAGCCAAATTACCTCTGCATTAATTGAGAATGATAGTTGTTGGAATTGTAAAAAGTGATAAATAGATTTATTAATTAGATGTAAAAAAGGAATGACAGTATTATTAAAATTGTAAATTTGACAAACAAATTGGGACAAAAGAATTAGTTAAAATGATAAACATTTTGAGATAGAGGTAATAGTAGGTATTACGAAAAATAAAGAGTTAGTTGGTGAGTACTATTCTTTGACATGTACATACCCTAAAATGTCATTTTAAAAAAGTATTATACTCGGAAATTGAATATCATTACAATCAAAGGTTAGTCCAACAAACCTGGTCAAAAAGTAATTAGCCCAACTGAAGCTCATGCAACTCATTAAACCAAGAAAGAAATTAATTAAATTTGTGAAAATTCATTTACAATCTACAACAACAACGAGTTATGTTCTTAGAAAAAAAATATTTTTAGTGGGGTCTAAGGATCTAGATGTAAGCAGTCTTCCTTCCAAATCGAAGTTCATGAATAGGCTAATTCATGCAGATCCGCAAAAACTTTTTGAAAACCACTTTGAAAACCGATTTAGAGATTAAAAAAAAAACCATAAGGGAAACTTTTGGAAACCAATTTGAAAAATCAAGAAACTAAGAAAAACTTGTTGTACTATAGAAATGTATACATGTTTG
This sequence comes from Portulaca oleracea, assembly GCA_029582165.1. Lineage (NCBI taxonomy): Eukaryota > Viridiplantae > Streptophyta > Magnoliopsida > Caryophyllales > Portulacaceae > Portulaca > Portulaca oleracea. The sequence continues at coordinate 39,429,765 of CM055872.1, read as the reverse complement.
TGTCATACGTACCCTTGAGGAAGAGCTAAATGCACCTGTTCACGAGCAAATTGAAAAAACCTGAATAGCCATCAAAATTAGGGAAAAAAATCATTTTCAAACTTATTAACTCAATTCGGCATGCTTTGTTCTAATTGGCTAGTAAAAGGTATTAGTCCCTCCATGCCTTTTTATTTTTGGTTTAGGAGATTCAGGAGAAACCTAGATAACCATCAAAGTTAGGGAAAAAAATAGAAAATTACTTAAATTGGTAAACAAATTAAGAATATAGATATAAAATTGGTAAAAATTATATTAAATATAAAATGAAAAATAAATAAGAATGAGAAAAGTTAATTAAATAGACAAATAAATAAAAATAGAGGAAACAATTAATAATGGTAAAGCTATTGCATTATCCCAATATTTGATGTAAAAAGGCAGTTTAATGTACTCACTGGCAAATCCTGGGTATAAATAAGGGTGGCCACTATCACCGTAACACAAAAAAAAAAATTATTAATTTAGTATAATTTGTGATAAAAATTAAGGGTTTTTTGTATATTGAACAAATATAAAATATATTGGTCACTCCTAATTAGAAGTACTAAATCCGCCACTAAATATATTGTCGGTTGCATGTTTCGCAGGTTTAATAGGGCCAAACATGAGGAAGGTTCAAGGAAATTAAGATAGAGAAATTATCAAACACAGGTTTCGTTGGAGAAAATTAGTTAGTGTATGAATTAGAGCAATAAAACATAGATGCAGTTGTTTGTATGTTTGATTAGCTATCGATCATGCTACAAAAATAAATAAATGTAGTTATGTATGTAACTTTTGAAGACAAAGAATTGCGCAGTTATATGACTTAATTGGTAGTTAGTTACAAACTACAATGACAATGAGAATTAATTCAAAATTCTTAAAGATGTATTGGTAGATCTCTTTTTCTTGGTAGAATTGTGAAAGCAAAAAGCAAAATATCCTATTATAAATTAAAATATGTAAAAAATTTAACTGGAGATGAATCTTGATGTGTGGACAATTCGGACATTTAGACAAAGATACTACGAGCAAATGATCATAATGTAGATCACTAGAACATCTTGACTTGACTTGAATCAAGTCATTATAAAAATGTGACCAAATTTATGAACGTGATTGAATATAGATCTTACTGGAATGGGTTTGATTGTTTAAATTTTAATTTATAGGTTATTGATAATTATTGTTAAAAATATCTAAACTTAAATTAACAAAACAAATTCCTAATTTTTTACCGATTATTTGATCCATGTTAGTCTTGAATCTATATTATTAAACACAAACTCAACAAGAACTTGAATCCGCTCATTATCAATTATTTGAACTCAAAGATAAGACATGAAATATGTAAATGCAATGGGGCAAACTTTTAACTAGATCATTGAAATATGGAAAATTGGATTGTAATGCATTTTATTTTAGGCCTTGGAATTGTAATAAACTGACCGTTAAAATTATATCATAGTAAGCCAAATTGTGAAATTATTAAACTACATTGTACCACCGTCGAGTTGGATGAAACCAAAGTATGACATATTGGTGACTTCAGTTAGCCTAATATTCCATGACTTGGAGTTCAGTATACCATAGTATTAGACGTTGTACAATGGTTCAAACATTTCAATTATTAGATTGTAGTACACAGAACTATGACAATCCACCGACTTAGTTTACCCAACTTGGTGGCAGTGCATTTGGTTTCACAATTTGATTTACAGTAATCGATACAATTTTAAAAATAGTTTTAGCCCAATCCTAAAACTTAAAGTATAGTGCACCACTATCCAATTTTCCTCAAAACAAAGGAAAATATATCTACAACTTATTATAGCACAAACAATGACATACTAACATCAGTCACAAGGGAATAGGGGTGGGAATTGATACCCATATATTGGGTACCCACCCTTACCCACCCATAATGGGTGGGTAAAACCCATTAGAGATGGGTAATGTGTAGGATGGGTATGGGCTATCCATAATTTGGTGTGGGTATCTATTATTCATGGATATCCATATACCCATTGATGTTTTCACTATATGCATATCAAATTGTACTGCGTTTATATACTGAAATTTAAGGCAAAATCCAACTTTATGGGTTTGTCATGAAACTTTGTAATACGATAGTATTGATTAAAAAAAGATCAAATATGAATTTTGAGCTCCTAATTCTTTTTATTCGATAACATTTATCGCGACATATATAGACAATTTTTGCGGCAAAAACTAACTGAAACTTTAAATTAAAATTCAATTTTAACGATTTAAATTGAAACTTTATAATATGATAGGATTGATACAAAAAGGTTCAAATATGAATTTTGAGCTCCAAATATAAATTTATTATCTAAAACGTTAATTAAAAATAAGAATAGTTAGTTGAATAGTTGGATACCCATGAATACCCACCCATGTGGGTATTAAGAGACATGGGTAGGGTATGGGTAGGGTCTTATAATCTTTGGGTAAAACGTGGGTATGGGCCGTGCCCATCCATACCCACCCATATATAAGGGAAGTCTTGTGAACCACTACAACTCCTTATAAAGGCAACAAGAATAATTAAGCAAGTTAATCGTTCAAATATTCGTTGGTATATTTCAAGCGTGTGTGTAATGAGCTAAGGGACATAAACGTTTTCATACGTGCCAAGCTCCATAATGGTACGTATAAGAGAGCCTTGAAAGTAATTGGATTACTTTCCGAGCACAAAAGACCTAATTAAGGGTAGCATGGATCGTGCAAGTTATGACACAAACTGACATACCATATATGGCCAATATGGGTAGTCAATGACCCAGTTTTTGAGTGTTTGATCTGACCGGTGTCGTGTCGTTTTTGACACAGACCGTGTCAAACAATGAAACACAAAATTGGGACTTCTGCGCATGATATAGGCCATATCTTTGTTAGCAATACAGTTCGTGTCAGGCCAAATGGTACCATTTCTTTAGATTTTCATGAATGTTCGTCTTGTTCAAATCTTCATATATATTATACATATCCAGTTAATATTGGTCTAGATAGGATCAAGGCAACCCTTTGATTGGATTGTGCCTTGATCCTATATGTCCTATCCAAGAGGTGTCTTTATAGCACTATAAATAGGGATTCTATTTGCCTCATTCATTCACTTCATTCCATCCTAAACACCATCTTTTAGGTTGTATCAATCTGCATCACTCTTTAAGTTTAAAGAGAGAGTTTGATAAATTTCATCCCTTTGATGCAAGAGTTTTATCCTTTATGTGACTCTATATATGGTTGATATGTAAGTCAAAGTAGAGTAGGGGCGCTTGCGACTCTCTTATTATCCAGGTGATACCCATCCTACACCCTTTGTTTTTCTAACAATCTTTGACTTATATAGGAGAGATGACATTTTTGAAGGATTTCACTTCGAATATCCAAAAGTTAGATAAGTTTGATCGATTGAATGTCAGAAGATGGCGGAAGAAAGTGCACTTTATCGATGATCATCGACCACGTTAGAGGTGGTGTATGTGATTAGCAAGCCCTTGACAGAATATAGGCCTAGCACAAAATCAGGTCCAGGTAATTTTGTGTTCAGTCAAATTGATCATCCGGTCAAAAATGTATTACCCGGACCCTGTTCGATAAGTAATTCGGATACTGAGGTCATACCCAAACCGAGACTTGAACCCGGGTATCTGACGTCCGAACCCGAATGTCCAATTTCTAATTATATATAAAGGCAATTTTATACATTTAGTGTTGGAATGACTGAACATTGTCCGATTATTCGATGTCCCAATTATACATAAAGTTAAGTTAGAAGTTAACACAAGTTCGTTGACAAATCGAGTGCTAGCATTGTCCGATTGTCGAAAATGAACGAACTCGGATTTACTCCCATAATTCGGATAACCTGGACCCGGTCTTACTTGGACCCGACCTTGCCTGATTTTAAAATTCTGATAGATTGGTGACCATACTCAGTTTTTTCCGAGTCATACAAAACCGAGCTATTGAATCAGTTAAAATTTTGCCAGCCCTACTATAAGAGTAGGACAAGGAGACCTTGGTAGAGACATGGGGGTGTCAAAAGTTCGAGAATGACGATTACTTTTGTCGTGAGTGCATTCTATCAAAACATCGAGCCCATCAAAGAGTTACGGAAAAACTTTGAGAACAAATACATGTCAGAGCACACTTCGAGTATGAAATTTTTGATAAGTCAGTTTATAAATTACCATATAGTTGAAGGGCGTCCTGTTTTAGATTAACTTTATAAAGTTCAATGTATATGAAATAGTTTTAAGCAATATAATTTAGAAATTGATGAATCTATATATTATAGCTTCAAGTAAGAACTTTTTGACATTAATCTTGTAGCTCCTTTTTGAATTAATTTTTACCATCCTGAGGATTATTACATGCATTATTTTCCTCGATCTATGTTTCCAGCAAGGTGTTAAATGACATTTTTTTTCATTGACTTTTGGTCAAAAATACCCCTTGTTTTTCCTTTTATCAACACTCTCTACTTGATAAACCAATTTTATCTAAAAAGGAGGAGGATGATTGTTTGACAGGTTTTTTGTATTTTGGACCCCGAACTTTAGGGATATTTATTTTCTGAACCCTTGGTTTTCAACTTTAATTTTTTGGACCCTAAAGTTTATAGTTTGAAAAAAAAGAACCCTAAAGTTTGTGGGCTAAAGAAAAAGGCCCCCAACTCATTCTTTGTTTTCATCCCATGTTTGAATTTATCTCTCGATTGACGTCAAACTTCAAGACTAAGGTTAAAACTAATTTATTGAAGCTATAATACACCTCTCTTATTCATGTCGGAGCTACTTAGACTTTTGAATACAGGGGTTTAAGTAATTCCAACATGAATAAGAGATGTTTATTATAACTTTAATATCAATTTTAACCTTAGTCTTGAAGTTTGATGACAATCGGGAGATAAATTCAAACATGGAAAGAAAAAGAAAAACGGGAAACAGACTTTTTTTTCAGCCCAAAAACTTTAGGGTCCTTTTTTTCAAACTACAAACTTTATGGTCTAAAAAATTAAAGTTGAAAACCAAGGGTTCAGAAAATAAATACCCCTAAAGTTCGAGGTGCAAAGTGCAAAAAACCAATTGTTTGACAACCTATTTTATTGAATGGGTCCTATAAAAAAAGACAATAAATTTAATAATTATTGGGTCAATGTCCTTTACCTGCGTATCCACGAAGGACCTTATACGGAGTTTTAATGAAAGATAAAACAAGCTGTCAAAAAGGGAAGTTATTTTGTTTAACAAAATCAGTGATAATTATCTTAAAATCTCTTTATAAATAAACTGATATTGTTGTTATATCTTGCAGGATCAATATCTTCAATGGAAGGTAACTCCAAGAAAGGAAAAGATTGCAAGATCAAGAAATCTCAAAAGAAGGAAAGTAGATCAACAAGCTTAGAAAGAAAAGCTGAGGACGAAGAAGGAAAGAATCAATCACCAACGACTACTAACTGGATGACATCTAGTTTACACTTATAAATAGAAGACTTGAAGATTAAAGAGTTAGGCGATTCCACGGAAGTAATCGCGGAGTAAGAAATCCAGGGGATTTATGAGTGTGTAGCAAATGGTTCCAAGGCGAAGGTAGCCAGTAAAGGACCTCTGGTGAAGGTATAGCCGAGGACCTTAGTGAGTCCTTGTTGTATCCATATGTGATGGTGAGAGATGATGTGTAGCGGAGCCTTGACAGACTAAGGCTGTGTGAGTTTGTGCTTCAATGTAATCCATCATTTTTCAAAGCGCCGCTAGGGTTTTTCCTACAACGATCCTTATATGTAGCTGTCTCAAGGACCTTCGGCCTTGGTTAGTGAACCTATCAGTAACTGCCTTCAGGCTGTTACTTCTTGCTTTGTTTCGTAAGTGTAACTTGTTCTTTGATTGATATAAATATAATGAGGTATTTCAGTTACACTATGTTTTGATCGTTGGTTTGAAACCAAGGAAGTTTGCTCAAACATCCTTACCTAGCTAGTGTGTAGAGTTTATTTGTCAAATTCACCCCTTTCTTGAGTTCCTACAATAATTAATTAATTAGAAAAAGTGATAAACTTACCTTATGTAAGGGATATTTTTTTTATCAAAAATCAATGGAAAATATTGTCACACATATTAAAAACCGTAAGATTGGTAAAAATTAACTGGAAAAATATTACATATCAAAAACCTTAAGATTGGTAAAATTTAATTTGAAAAATAAATAGCAAAAAACTTAATGTCAAAACCAAGAGTTAATAAATGCAAAAATCCAAAAAGAAAAAACATACCCTAGTATTTTGCACTATACATGTTAGCTAGGTGACAAGGTGCATGCAATCACTCTATAAAAGGGAAAAGACATTGGCTAGGTAGAGACATACATAACCAAACACAAACTAAGCTAGGAAGTTATAGCTACAGAAAAAAAAACTAATTGCATGCATGCATATTCATGAACATACAAGATGAGAAAGGCAAAAAGAGTTGACAATGTCTTCTATAATTCCCACCCTAACCTTACTAGTGGCCTTTTTTTCCCTTTGTATTATGCCCTACTTAGCATTCTCAGTCCCAGATGATAATAATACCAACAACACTCATTATTCCAATTCTGCCCCTCGAAAATTGCTACCTTCCATATCTTCTTACAAACAGTCCTTGTACACAAGGGGAATTCTTAATAAAGTTGTGGATGCTTTATCTAAAGGTTGGGATGAAGCCAGGGATTTGATCAACACTGTACTTGGTGGTCCATCTCCTCCACCACCTATTCTGCTGCCACCACTACTACCACCACCTCCTCCGCCGCCACAACTGCTGCCGCTACTACCGCCACTACTAAGACCACTACTACCACCACCACCACCACCACCACCACCACCTCCACCACCACAACTTCCACCACTACTACAACCACCACCACCCCACAGGAGCCTCCCACCACGACGTCGAGAAGGGGGTGACTCTAGTGATGCTCAACTAATTAGTCCTTGCACTTCACGCCCATAGTTTATTGTTTCTTTTTCCTCATAATAATCTCTACATCAAGGTAATTAAGCAATATTATAGACTCATTGCACTCTTAATTACTACCCTCAATTACACAATATTTGTGATTTTTAAAGTTTCTTTTTCCTCATATTTATAGCGCAAGAGCCGAATGACCAAACTTGGACAAATCTTGATCAATCACAACATACTCCTCATAAGGATGGACATATGATCTTCTTGATTCTTGGCATGAATGATCTCTTGGTTGCCTTGTATGTAATTAATGTACCTCACCAAATATACCAAGATACTACAATATGTATATATATATAGATGCATATATCTTAGCACATAGAGAATCAATATTAATTAAATATAATCATGATCAAATCAATCAAATTAATATCCATACTTTTATTAGTTTCAATATTAATCAAGATTATCATATCATAAATTTGACCAACCAAATATGATATCACATAAAGTTACTCTCTTAATTATTGTAATGTGATATGATTCATTTAACAAGGTCCAAACAAATTGTGAAACAATGAAGAATTTATTGAAGAAAACTGTATTGTATCTTTATATTCGAATACAATGAATGACAGAAGATAAAACTAAGACTATTTATAGGAATAAAATGAAGACTAAACATAATGAATTAGTTATAACTAATTCTTGTAAAGAAGCTATTTCTTGATCTTGATATTTGATGAATCTGGATGATATAACTGATGTAGAAGCTGTGATATGAAGCAAGAATATATGTAATACTTCACATCCCCCCCTCAAGGCTGACTGGGAGGATTATCAATCAACCCAAGCCTTGACACGAGCAAGTTATGTTGATATTCTCCCAAAGGTTTTGTCATCACATCTGCAAGCTGCTTATCAGTGGGAACATAAGCTGTTTGAATTAACCCATCTTGAATCTTGTCACGTATGTAATGGCAATCGATTCGAATATGCTTTGTACGCTCATGAAAAATTGGATTAGCAGCTATATGCTGAGCTGCTTTGTTATCATAAAACAAAGTAATGGGACCTTTTGCTGGGATATGAAAGTCCTCAAGAAGTTGTGTTACCCATTCTATCTCTGATATTGTTGCTGACATTGATCTATACTCGGCTTCTGCAGAAGATTTGGATACTGTTTTTTGTTTCTTGGTCTTCCAAGAGATCAAAGAATCCCCAAGAAAAATACAATATCCAGTTAGGGATCTTGCAGAGAATTGACAGCTTCCCCAATCAGCATCTGAATAAGCAGTGACTTCCAAATTGCTTGTGCTTGAATAAAACAAGCCTTTATTGATAGAACCTTTGAGATATCTCAAAATGTGTTGTGCAGCAGCAAGATGCATGTCAGTAGGCTATTGTAAAAACTGACTAAGATACTGAACTGCGCAGCTAATGTCAGGTCTTGTAAGAGTAAGATACAACAGCCTCCCAATAAGTCTTCTATAATGTGTTGCATCTTCAAGAGGTGTACCACTATCTAAAGACAATTTCATGACTCTAGGAAGTGGAAAACGTGCTGGTTTTGATGCTGTAAGACCTGCATCAATAAGAACATCAGAAATAAATTTTCTTTGATTCAAAAAAGTACCTTGGGAAGATCTAGCAATCTCTATTCCAAGAAAATATCTAGCAAACCCCAAGTCTTTTATAGTAAAGGTTGTGTGGAGATCCTGTTTAAGCTTAAGAATACCATCAGAATTATCTCCAGTGATGAGGAGATCATCAACATAAACCAACACATATATTGAACCAGCATCAGAGACTTTAGAGAACAAGGAATAATCTGAGTGAGATTGTGTAAACCCCTTCTGCTTGAGAAACTTAGTGAGCTCCAGGTTCCACTGTCTGGATGCTTGCTTTAGGCCATACAGTGACCGAATTAATTTGCAAACCTGCCCAGGCTGTGCTTTATTGTAACCTTTTGGAGGGATCATGTAAACCTCTTCATCAATATATCCATGTAAGAATGCATTATTTATGTCTAATTGGTGTAAATCCCAATTTTTAGCAGTAGCAAATGCAATAAAGAACCTCACAGTTCCTAATTTAGCAACTGGAGAAAAGGTGTGCTTGTAATCTTTGTCTTTTACTGGTAAAAAACCTCTAATTACCAGCCTGGCTTTGTATCTTTCCACCGTTCCATCAGGATTAAACTTGACTTTGTAGACCCATTTTGAAGTGAGTGCTTGTTTTTCTTCAGCTAAGGTTGTTAATTCCCAAGTGCCATTTGATTCTAAAGCTTGAAGCTCTTTGTCCATTGCAGCAACCCACTCTGGATGCTTTTGTGCTTGAGAAAAAGAGGATGGCTCAGTTGTGTGAAGAACTGCAGTGAAAGAAGTAACATAAGCTTGAGACAAATGAGAAAAATCTGCATAATTGAATAAAGGATGTTGCACATAAGAAGTGAAGCTTTGAGATGGAGTTTGTAGATATTTGACTGTGTTTTGTTGCCTCTTAACAGGTTGAGCATAATCATGTAACCAAATAGGAGGCTGTTTGTCTCTAGTAGATTTTCTGACAGGAACTGTAATGCTAGGAACATTGTGCTCAGAAAAAGTATCAACATCTTGTTGTCGTTCTATTGTTGAATTTTCTGCAATAACAAGATTATTATCAAAAGAATCATGTGTATCAAGATGATCAAAAGAATGATGAATAACAGGAGCTGAAGGACTGTTACAATTGACCAAATTGAAAGGAGAAGTAGCAGCACTGTTAGTGGGATCTGTTCTGCTGTCAACAATATGAGAATTAGGAATGTCAGAATTAATTGTGCAAGATCTCAAAAAATCATCATACCAAGATGAAATGTTATTGCAGACTTCATTAGATTCCTTAAAAGGAAACTTGTCCTCAAAAAACAGAACATCTCTACTATGAAATACTTTGTGAGAATCAAGATTATATAGCTTGTATCCTTTTAAACCAAAGGTGTATCCAAGAAGAATACATTTTGAAGGCCTGGAATCAAATTTATTTTTATGATTAGAATTAACAGCATAGCATAAACAACCAATTATCTTTAAAAAAGAAGTATCAGGAGCACAACCAAAGAATCTTTCATGGAGACTTTTCCAATCAAAGCTGGCCATAGGCAATCTGTTGATAATGAAAGTTGCAGCAAGAATACATTCGCCCCAAAATTTCTTTGGTAATCCAGCATGAAAGCGTAAGGCTCTGGCAGCATCAAGCAAATGTCTATGCTTCCTTTCCACAATGTCATTCTGTTGAGGAGTATAAACCATGGATCTTTGGTGTATAATCCCTTTGTCAGCAAACAGTTTAGAACAAGCATTATTCAAGAATTCAGTGCCATTGTCACTTCTCACTACACAAATCTTTTCATTGTATTGTGTATCAACCATATTAAAGAATTGTGCAAGTATAGAACAAACAGAAGTTTTTGAAGCAATCAAATGAGTCCAAGTTACTCTGGTATGATCATCAACAATGGTAAGAAAATAGGTAGAACCATCAATATTAGCAACTTTATATGGTCCCCAAAGATCAACATGTATTAGCTGAAAACATTTGATAGAACAAGTAATACTTCTTTCAAAAGGTAATCTGTGAGCTTTAGCTAGAATGCAAGATTCACAAAAAAAAAAATCTTTAAAAGATACATCTTTGCAACTAGGAACATGAACCATTTTTGATACAGATGAATGTCCTAACCGAGCATGCAAGATCTGCATATCTTTATTTGCTTGTTTCTGCTGACTTGACACACTTCCCAGTGATAAAAACCAACTTCTCTTTTGTCTTCAATCCTATCTTGACAGACCTGCTCCATTTCTGAAAATTGGAGCCTGTAAACTTCATATTGGTTATCGGCATTGCTGGATGATCAGATGGATGAAGATGCAGCGGATCATTGTTGTAATTTTCAGCTCGAAAATCTCCAGAACCAGAAGTACTTTCAGCCATTGCAAGACCAAAGAAACTTTAACTTCGTTCTGAATCAAAAAACCCTTAGGCTCTAATACCATGTGAAACAATGAAGAGTTTATTGAAGAAAACTGTATTGTATCATTATATTCGAATACAATGAATGACAGAAGATAAAACTAAGTCTATTTATAGGAATAAAATGAAGACTAAACATAATGAATTAGTTATAACTAATTCTTGTAAAGAAGCTATTTCTTGATCTTGATATTTGATGAATCTGGATGATATAACTGATGTAGAAGCTGTGATATGAAGCAAGAATGTTTATTGAAGAAAACTGTATTGTATCATTATATTCGAATACAATGAATGACAGAAGATAAAACTAAGACTATTTATAGGAATAAAATGAAGACTAAACAGAATGAATTCGTTATAACTAATTCTTGTAAAGAAGCTATTTCTTGATCTTGATATTTGATGAATTTGGATGATATAACTAATGTAGAAGTTGTGATATGAAGCAAGAATGTATGTAATACTTCACACAAATATTCTCAAATCAATATATTGGATCATCATAAGTATATATTATATATGAGTAACATAATAATTAAATCAATTTAATTTCTAACCTCATATATAAACTTATTTTATGGTTTGTTATCATCAAAATAATTACATGTGTCATAAAGCCAACAATTTTAAATCAAAACTAATAATAGTAGTCTTATATAATAACGTACTCAATGTATAGTTTGATAAATTATTGGTCAAAATTTTTTTTAAAAAAAAGGTTAGACCTTGTTAGTCAAACATGAAATTTTTTTGGGGCAAATGGAGTATAATGTTGAAATTGTAGAATGATAGATATTATGAAAATAAAAATTGGTTGAAAAGTAGAGGGAGCACGTACAATTCTTTGACATGTAACTCATTAAACCAAAAAAGAAATTCATGATTAAAATGTATGAAAACTCATTTTCAATCTAGTTAACCCAATTCGCGCTGTTTTGCTGCAGGTTCAAGGAAATTAAAATAGAGCAATTATCAAGCACAGTTTTTGCTGGAGAAAATTAGTGTATATGAGGTTGAGCAATTAATAAAACATAGCTCAATGTTCCATGTTTGTTTAGCTATCGATCATACGATGAAAATAAATAAATACATGTAGTTATATATGTAACTTTTGACGACAGAGTTGTGTTTTTTTTTTTTTTTTTTTTGAATATTTGCGGCCGAGGGCCCTTTTACTAAAAAAACTCCAGTGCCAACAAGCACAGCAGGAGCAAAATTACACTGATAGAAAGAACCCATAGGCTCACCAAACCGAGCCTACTGCAAACCCAACTACAACACACAATGATTTGGAAATAGCAATGGGGAACTCATACTTCTTAAAGGCATACTAGTAGTGATAAAAAAAAATTTAAAAAAAAGGCATAGTAATAGAGATCTAGCTTGGTAGAACTATGAAATGATAAAGTAAAATATCCTATTAAAATTTTGAATTGAGAGGCTGTAACAAAAGTATCTGACTCGAGTATTCGATTTAGCATGATTTGGAAATAACTAGGTATAGTTACATATCTTTCGTCCGAATTTTGACTTAGACCAATTTTATTAAAAATTCGAACACAATGATTTCCATTTTCTTATTAACCAAACCTAGTTTTGATGAAAATTTAGACTTATCCAAATTGTTCGACCCGAAAAATACCCAAATAAGTTGGGTATCGGATATCAACTTTTCATCCAATGTCATATTCATCAAGTTGAAATGAATTTAGATGAGTGGATTGTTGAGACATTTAGACAAAGGTATTGCGAGAAAACCCTCATTAATTATGTAGTTCACTAGGACATCTTAACTTGACTTAAATCAATTTTTTTTTTATTATTGAAAGTAAAAAAAGGCTGAAGAGGCAGCACTGGCGCTGCGAAAATCGCAAAGAAAAGTACAGTGAATAGACAACAAACAACAAAAAAGCAACACAGCTAAATAGCAAGACAAAAACAGCAAAATCAAAACACTAAAATTAACATTTTCTTTCTCTTCATCATTTCTCTTTAAGCCACTTCTCAACAGTTCCTCGATCCCCATAAATTAATGAAGTCAAAACCACAACCAAACTTAGTCACTCTGTGCACCATTAAAAAAAATAAGAAAATGACCGATATGGATGTCACTTTCCAATGCGCAAGCCTAGTTGTTTGAATTTTTTTAATTTCTAAGTAACTGATTTTAGTTTGAAACTATCTAGACCTGAATGAATCAATTTTCTAACCTTTTTCCAATCACCTAACCATTTTAGTCACAAAATTGTGAAAGGTTATTGATTTTAAGGGATGGCTTAAGAAGCAAATTGATCATGAATGATTAGGAGGACAATGAGATCCCAAATTGTAAAATATGTGGGGATCATTAAGGCTGACGTGGCATGACTTTTTTAAATTTTATTTTTTTTATTTTTTTTCCCTAAGCTACCTCGGAAATTTTACGTCAAAAAAATTGTGATGAATTATTCAAGTTGTAACCATAGTTTGCTACTATATAAAACCATGGATTATTAAAGTTGTAACCATAGTTTAACACTGAGTGCACCCATGACCTGCACTAGTAAATTCCAGTGTTCAGGACTGCAAATTTCTCCTCCAATATCTTCTCGGATCAATACCCTTCGAGAAACCCATTTCCTCTGAATTTGGCTCTTCTGAAATGGGTTTGTCTTCTTTTGATACATAATGGATTTTGGGATGAAATTAGGCGAATTTGACGAGTCCAGGGGGGAGAAAAGTTTGTGGGTATTGCAGAAAATGACCAAAGGTTCAAGATGGACTCTAGGTTTTGGAGGGGCAGGTGAAGCCAGGTGGAAACAAAATGTTGAAATTGGTCTAGTAATTGCAGAAACCATTATTTTCGATATATTTTTTCCGCTCCGCTTTTCCTGGTTTGGTTAATATTTGTTTAGAGTATTTTTGTTATTAAAATCTCGATCCTGATCTCTAGACAGGGGGGCTTGGAGGGCTAGGATTAAGGTCGTAGGGTGAGGAAGGTGTTTTTGATTCGAGCTAGCTTTACGTCTTTGGGCTTGTATTTGTTTTCTTGTCCAGGTAGCTGTTAGCCCTTCCGATAGCACTGGCAACACTCTGGTATGTGTTTTCGTCTCTTAACAAGTTTCACCTTTATTTTTGCTTCGAATCCGTCGGAATCAGTCTCTCCATAAACTTTTGTTCATGGGGTAAGACTGCCTACATTAAGGTCCCCCATACCGCGCTCAAACGTGTTACATGGGAAGTTGTTGTTATTGTTGATCTACGATCCTGCAATTTTATGATCCAAAATCTTCAATGCAATTCTACTATCTACATTACGATCCACGATCTTACATAGGTTAATTTTGTTCCTAACTAACCCATATATGGATCCGAGTTAGGATCATGATTCTAACAACCTTGATATATAGTATAGCTCACAAGAAAACAAAAGGAAATGATATATATTGAAAACCACATGAACGAACCAAAACATCAAAGCCAGGACTCTCAAATCCCGCTCAAATTTTGCAATTCAGAGAGACTGCTTCCAATTTATTCGAGAGTAAGAAATCGATATCATTACCTACTACTACTACATAAAAAAAAATTTAAAAAAAACAAAGGAGATTAAATAAAGCAACTTACTTTAGTCCAATACAATCTAATTTAAAAATAAACGAACATTTTTCAACTATCTAGATCATGGACCCAAAAAACCTCATGGATGGTAAAATTTAATTTGAAAAAGGGCCAAAAAGATTAATTTCAAAACCACAAAATTCCCAAAAACAACGCACCCTAGTATTTTGCACGGGACAATGATACATATCTTGATTCAAGATGCATGGTTAATAACCATTTTGAATTGTCTATATTTCACATTTTGTTAACTTTTAATAATATTTTCTCTAACAATTATGTATATTTATTAACTAGAAGAGTATAATACTTATTAGCTTGGTCAAAAAATTATAAATAATAGCCTAATGTTATCATTATAGTAAAAATACACATTTTATGCATAGTTTTATATTTATGAAAAAATATTAAATAAATAAATATTTTTATATTGTTTATAGGTTATAATAATCCTCAAAGTAATGAAACATATCTTTAAAATAATTTAAGTATACTTACACTTAAATTTACAAGTGATTTAGGAGAGAGACAAGAACCATCTTGATATCAAGATGTTTATCAATTTTTTTTTTTTTTTTTTTGCACTGTACACCATGTTAGGCTACTAGGTACATCCAAATATCCAATCACTCTATAAAAGGGAAAAGACATTGGCTAGGTAGAGACATACATAACCAATTGCATGCATATGCATGAACATAATGAGAAGAAGGCAAAAAGAGTTAACAATGTCTTCTATGATTGTGGTGGCATTTTTCTCCCTTTGTATTATGCCCTACTTGGCATTCTCAGTCCCAGATGACAATACCAACAACACTCATTATTCCAATTCTGCCCCTCGAAAATTACTACCTCCTCCCTTATCTTCTTACAACTAGTCATTGTTCCTAGGAGGTGCTCTTTCTAAAGGTGTGAATGCTTTATCTAGTGGAGCCACAGGCTTGATTGACGGTGTCGCCAATGGAACCAAGGGTTTGATCGACACTATCTTTGGCTCTCCACCTCCACCACCACCGCCACCACCTCCTCCTCCTCCGCCGCCACCGCCACCACCACCACCACCGCCACCGCCACCTCGAGATGAGGATGACTTTGATGATACTCAACTTCCTCGTTGTACTTCCCGCCCATAGTTTATTATCTCAAGTTTGGAATAATCATATCTACTTCAAGGTAATCAAGCAATACTTCCTCATCCCCTTTTTATCTGTCGTCTAGAACTATCTGTCAGTTAAACTTTGAAAAGTTTGACCATCGGAGCATTTACAATGCTAGCATCTTAATATAGGGATCTAATTATGCAAAATGATAAACATCTTGAACTATCTGTCAGTTAAACTTTGAAAAGTTTGACTATTGGAGCATTTACAATGCGAGCATCCAAATTTAGGGTTTTAATTATGCAAAATGATAAACATATTGACGCAAGATGGTTTCAACTAGATCACTCGTAAAGGTTAAATATTGTAAGTATATTTAAATCATTATGTTTCATTATTTTGAGGGTTATTACAACTTATAAACTATATAAAATAATTATTTATTTATATTTTTTCATAAATATTAAACAATGCATAAAATGTGCATTTTCTATTATGATTGATAAAACTATGCTATTATTCATATTTTTTGACATGGCTAATAAGTATTATATTCTTATAGTTCATAAATATATATAATTATTAGTGAATACATTATAAAAATTTATCAAAATATGAAATATGAACAATTTAAGATAATTATTAACCACCTTGACTCAAGATGTGTAACATTGTCCTTTAATTATTATAAAAATATTAAATCCGGAATTCATGAAACATACATATACAATGCATGCGTTTAGCCAACATTTCTGAGAACTTCTTTCGCCAATAAATTTATATAGGCTAGGTAAAAGAAAAATGAAAAAAGTTTACATTAATGCAAACAATATGTAAATAAGGCTCAAAATCAGTTTTTTTTATGTGAGCTTCTCTTTCTTTCAAATTAAAGCTTTACAAATGAGGTATTCTTGGATAATGAGTCCAACTAATACTCCAATGAAACTCCTTAAACCAAAAGAGAATTCATTAAATATATAAAAAGTCATTTTCAATCTTGTTAACTCAACTCGGCCTATTCAGTTCTAGTTCACTGGTAAAAGGTATTAATTAATAATAATGAAGCTATGTTGAAAGCTAAATGGAGATTGGTTTTGGAAGCCTATCAGAAAGGCTAAGTCGACTGCTTTTGAAGCGCCACCGAAACTAAAGGACCCAGTAAGTACTGATGCGGTGTTTGATCGTAAGAAGACTATGTTGAGAGAGGTTCGTGAGTTAAAGGTTTTATCGACCAATAAGAAGTGATTGGTTCTTTGGGTGGCTTCAAAGCTGTTTGTAGTTGTATATTTTCTGGTTTTTGTGGTTGTATCTTCTAGTTACTGTTGTTTTTTTATTGTCATTGGTTTGTTTTTGCTGTTTTTTACGAACATTTTGTAGCATCTTTGATGTTTTTAGCCTTTATGGCTTTCAACTAACGAAAATGTTGCATGATCTCGATATTTCATGTAAAAAGGGGAATAATGACGGTCGATCGGTTGCATGTTTACAGGTTTAAGAGAGACAAACATAAGGAAGGTTCAAGGAAATTAAGATAGAGAAATTATCAAAGCACAAGTTTTGTTGGAGAAAATTAGTTGGTGTATGAATTTGAGCAATAAAACATAGCTATAGTTGTTTCTATGTTTGTTTAGCTATCGATCATACGACTAAATAAATAAATGTACGTACTTATATGTGCAACTTTTGAAGAAAGAGTTGTGTAGTTATATATATGCTTGGTAGCTAATTCAGTTTTTCAATTGGTAAAGGCCGAAAAATGTTATAAAGTACCGCAGCGAAGTTGCATAAAACAAAAAAGAAATGTACAACAGCTTCACAAAACAAATAAAGCATAATGAAACAAAAAAATAATTTAAAAAATGGTTAACTAACAAGTTTCTTCTTTTATTCCAACCAGTCTTCCCTAAAAGTCTTAGGCAATCTCTTGATTATTACGAGTCAATTTTAATATACTTGCAACCTTCACCGCTCTGCGCGCATCCTCATCCAACCTATCCAAGGAGATATTCACAACATCCTTCAAACATTCTACATTATTCTCAAACCGATCTTCACTATTTCATATGACCAGAAATGCTTTAGCATGACCAGAATTGCTAGAAACGACCGTACATAAAGCTCTGTTGACCAACTGCAACTTAGAATTCCACACTAATTTCATATTTCTTTTCTGTCTATCCCTAACTTTCTGGACCCTATGAAAAGAGTCCACAAGAACCCGGGGGGGAACAAACCACCTCATGTACAACTTGCCAAACAAAGCACTAAAAGTATGTTCACTATCAAAAACAACAACCTTATTAGGACCTTCACCAACAGATTAAGGACCCCTCAAAAGAGCAAATCTTTATATGGCAACGTAATCGGAGCCTTACGAACGTCTGAAAGGACAACTGGATCAATGATGGTTTTTCTTAAAACGAATTCCCTGAAAACCTTAGTCACACTCTATTGATCATCACGAGTCGATTTTAATACACTTCCAACCTTCACCTATGCGCCTCCTCATCCAATCTATCTAGGGAGATATGCACAATATCCTTCAAACTTTCTACACTATTCTCAACCTGATCTTCACTGTTGGATTTAATTACGATTTAAAGATAGCTTCTTCTTTCCTTTAATATGACCAGAAATACTTGAAACGACCCTACATTAAGCTCTGTTGACCAACTGCAACTTGGAATTCCACACTAATTTCATATTTCTTTTCTGTCTATCCCTAACTTTCTGGTCCCTATGAAAAAAGTCCTCGATAACTCAGGGCGACAAAAAAACCACCCCATCTAAACCTTTGCCAAAGGGAGCACTAAAAGTATGCTCCCTATCAAAAACAACCACCTTATTAGGACCTTCACCAAACGATTGAGGACCCCTCAAAAGAGCACATCTTTATACGGCAACGTAATCGGAGCCTTACGAACATCCGAAAGGACAACTGGATCAGCGATGGTTTTGCTTGAAATGGATTCCCTAAAAACCTTAGCCACGCTCTCTTGATCATCATGAGTCAATTTTAATACACTTGCAACATTCACCGCTTTACGTGCGTCCTCATCCAATTTATCTTGGGAGATATCAACAACATCCTTCAAACTTTCTACATTATTCTCAACCTGATTTTTACTACTGTTGGATTTACGACTTATATATAGCTTCTTCTTTCCTTTAATATGACCAGAAACTAATGCTAGAAACAACCCTACATGAAGCTCTGTTGACCAACTACAACTTAGAATTCCACACTAACTTCATATTTCTTTTATGTCTGTCCCTTACTTTTTGGACCCTATGAAAAGAGTCCTCAAGAACCCGGGGCGAAAAAGAAACCACCTCATCTACAACTTTGCCAAACGCAGCACTAAAAGTATGCTCATTATCAGAAACAACAACCTTATTAGGACCTTCACCAACAGATTGACAACACCTCAAATGAGCACATCATTATACGGCAACGTAATCGGAGCCTTACGAACATCCGAAAAGACAACTGGATCAGTGATGGTTTTGCTTGAAACGGATTCCCTGAAAACCTTAGTCACACTCTCTTGATCATCACGAGTCAATTTTAATACACTTCCAACCTTCACCTACGCGCCTCCTCATCCAATCTGTCCAGGGAGATATTCACAACATCCTTCAAACTTTCAACATTATTCTCAACCCGATCTTCACTGTTGGATTTACGACTTAAAGATAGCTTCTTCTTTCCTTTAATATGACCAGAAATGCTAGAAACGACCCTACATTAAGCTCTGTTAACCAACTGCTACTTAGAATTCAACACTTTTTTCATATTTCTTTTTTTCTATCCCTGACTTTCTGGACCCTATGAAAAGAGTCCTCAAGAATCCGCGATGAAAATGAAACTACCTCATCTACCACTTTGCTGAACGGAGCACTAAAAGTATGCTCACTATAAGGACCTTCACCAACAGATTGAGGACCCATCTAAAGAGCACGTCTTTATACGGCAACGTAACCAGAGCCTTACGAACATCCGAAAAGACAACTAGATCAGTGATGGTTTTGCTTAAAATGAATTCCCTGAAAACCTTAGCCACACTCTCTTGATCATCACGAGTCAATTTTAACACTTCGAACCTTCACCGCTCTATGCGCCTCCTCATCCAATATATCCTAGGAGATATCAACAACATCCTTCAAACTTTCTGCGTTATTCTCAACCCCATCATCACTACTGGATTTACGATTAAGGGATATATAGCTTCGTCTTTCCTTTAAAATGACCATAACAGCTTGAAACGACCCTTCATGAAGTTGTGCTGACCAACTACCACTTAGAATTCCACATTAGTTTCAGATTTCTTTTCTACCAACACCTAACTTTCTTGACCCTATGAAAAGAATCCTCAAGAACTGGAGGCGAAATAGAAACCACCGCGTCAACCACTTTGCCAGACAGAACACTAAAAGTACACTCACTATCATAAACAACCACCTCATTAGGACCCTCACCAACAGATTGAGAACCCCTCAAAAGAGCACATCTTTATACGACGACGTAATTGGAGCCTTATGAGCCAAAGGGACAACAAGATCAGTGACAATTTAGCTTGGAACGGATCTTTATATACTTGGTAGTTACAAAATACAATAACAGTGAGGAATTAATTCATAATTCTTAAAGGCATATTAATCGGCCTCCTTTTCTTGGTAGAAATGTGAAAGCAAAGTATACAATTAAAAGTTAATGAATGTAAAAATTTCGACTTGAGATGAATTGAAATGTATGGACTATTCAGACATTTGGATAAAGATTCTACAAACAAACCATTATAATATAGATCACTAGGACACCTTGCAACGGCAAAGTTAGGATTCAAAATTAGGGGTGTCATGATGAAATTTAATTTTTTTTTTTAAAAAAAGACACATTATATTGGAATGGATTTAAAAACTTAACATATTCACAAAACACAAAGATGGGAGCCTTGGTGCAATGGTTCAGTTGTTTCCATGTGATCATGAGGTTACGGGTTCGAGTCTTAGAAGCAACCTCTTGTAGAAATCCAAGGGTAAGATTTACCTATATTAACTCGACTTTTTGTGGTGTGATCCTTCCCCGGGCCCCTGCTTGCGGGGGGATGTTTTATGCACCCTGCCCTTTTATTCGCGTAACACAAAGTTTAACGACATACCTTAAACTTAAAGTTATTATGAACGAGTACTCTTATCTTGACAGTAAAATATGATTTCCTTGTTCATCGCCTATCAGAAGATCATTTTCAAAAATTTCTCTATTTAAAATTGGCAAACAGCTAATAAAATGAATTATCTTTATAAATTCAAACTTTTCGATAAAGCATATTCATATTTGATCATTAGAAACAATTGACAATAAATTAATGTCTATCGATCTCACAATAATATTTTCATTTGTAACCAATCAATGAAACAACTAATACATAGATGATTTGGATTATGAATATTTAAACAAATTAAAATTAAAAACCCTAATTATTTCATTCATAAATTACGGTTTCATCATTAAATGCAAGGGTAAGATTTGCCTACATTAACTAGAACTTTTGTGGTGGGATCCTTTCCCGGGCCCCTGCTTGCGGGGATGCTTTATGCACCCTGCCTTTTTATTCACATAACACAAAGTTTAACGGCATACTTTAAACTTGAAGTTATCATGAACGAGTAGTCATATATTGATGGTAAAATATGATTTCCTTGTTCATCGCCTTATCAAAAGATCATTTTCAAAAATTTCTCTATTTAAAATTGGCAAACAACTAATAAAATGAATTAACTTTTTAAATTCAAATTTTTTGGTAAAGCATATTCATATTTGATCATTAGAAACAATTAACAATAACATAATGTTCATCTCACAATAATATTTTCATTTGTAACCAATCAATGAAACAACTAATATATAGATTATTTGAACTATGAATATTTGAACAAAATAAAACCAAAAACCATAATTGTTTCATTCATAAATTATGATTTCATCACTAAATCAGCAAATTTACTAATTATCCAATACAAACTTAATCTTCAACTAGCCCTTCCCTTGGTGGCAAAGACTCCACCTCCTATCCCTCTCCTCCACGGTTTGAATCTTGGGGGAAGCATTCCTGTTTAACCAGTTTGGGAGTTTTGCAAGTGGGAGGGGGCCTAGTTTAAGTGTTGACATCCGCTATCCTATGTCCGCTAAAGGCATGTTGGGTTAGTTTTCCTTGTGATAGGGGCCAAGTTGGTTGGACTACTAATTATCTATGTAAAAAAAATACAAAGTTAACCAAAATTAATAAATTAAACATAATAATTTAAACAATATACCTCAATTCAAGTATTACTAAAGAATTTGGTGAATTGTGAAGTAGACAAAGTATTTGGAGCTAGTGGTTGATGTCAGCGGCGTGGCGAGCGACCGTCGAGATAGGTGGGCCACTTGCAAGGGTGGAGGATTGGGGGTGCAGCACAGCAGCTAGGCATCGCCGGTAGGCTATTGAAAGATGAAACACTTGATAATGCCAGAGAGGTGATCCTTCATAGTGACTTAAGAGATTTTCACACCAATCTTACCTTTGGTGATAAGAATTACAACATAACCTTTCTAGATATTGCATGTGAGGTATATCTTTTAGGATCAAAAGATGAAACACTTGATAAGTTTAGAACATTTGGGAAGTGTAAGACATGCATAAAAAGCAAGATCACTAAGTCACCCTTTCCATGGGTTAAGAAGGAAATTAAGTTGCTTGATCATTCATACTGACTTAAGAGATTTTCACACCAATCTTACCTTTGGTGATAAGAATTACAACATAACCTTTCAAGATATTGCATGTGAGGTATATCTTTTAGGATCAAAAGATGAAACACTTGATAATTTTAGAACATATAAGGACAAAAGCGAGTAGTGTTGTGAGTCTTTCATTAAACTCGTCTGATAAGATAGAGGTAGGAAATATTATGAGCCAAAATATTTCCAAGACACTAGTATTGTTCATCAAGTTACAACTCCCTATACTCCTCAAGGAAATAGGGTGGTTGAAAGGAAAAATAGATTTCTAAAAGACATGGTTAACGCTATTATTTCTAATTTGGGTTTAAGTGAGAGGTTTTGGGGAGAAGCAACGCTCAATGCTTGTTATATCCAAAATAGAATTCTTTCTAAAAGGAACTCTAAAACCCCTTATGAATTGGAACAAACACAAACCAAATTAAAGTCACTTAAGGGTTTGCGAGTGTAGGGAAATTTTTAAGGTGTCAAACCTGAGAAAAGAAAGTTAGGTGAAAGGGGTGTTGAATGTATATTACTTGATTATGTGCGAGATAGTAAAGTATACAGGTTCATGGTGATTGAACCTAATGACTTTGTGACGCCAAATACTGTTATAGAAGTTATTGATACCTCTTTTGATGAGTAAAGGCTCCATTCAATAGCAAGACCCAAATATGTCTCTTATGACATGGTTCCAAGTCAACAAGTATCTAGCGATCATCGTGAAAATGTTAAACCTAGAAGAAGTCTTAGAAAAGAGAAATAACTTGGAGATGATTTTTATCTCTACTTAGTAAGGGACTAGGGATAAGATTTTCAAGAAAATCCCTTATGTCCATAGTATAGATTATGATCCTATGACCTTTAGTGAGACCATGGAATCGTAAGATGCCACCCTTTGGAAGGGGGTCATACAAGAAGAAACATATTTAATTATGGAGAATACTTGGATCTTTGTGGATCCTCCATCAAGTAATAAACTCATTACCTCTAAATGGATCTTCAAAATGAAAAAGAATAGATGGTATCATAGAGAGGTATAAAGCCCAATTTGTTGTCAGAGGCTTTAAACAAAGACATGGTATAGACTACTTTGATACCTATGCACCTATAGCAAAGGTAACTACTATAAGAGTTCTAATAACATTAGCCTCTATTTTTAAGCTTGTAATTCCCCAAATGGATGTTTAGATTGTTTTTATAAATGGTGAATTAGAGGAAGAGATGTATATGGATCAATCGAAGGCTTTGTTGTTAAGGGTCAAGAAAAGAAGTCTGCAAATTGGTTAGGCTTTTGTATGGTGTAAAACAAGCTCCTAAGCAACGGCGTAAAAAGTTTGATGTAGTACTTTCTTTGGTTTTGCCATCAATGAATTGATAAGTGTAGGTACTATAAGTTTAAAAATGGAAAGGCAGTTATAATTTAATGTTGATCTTTGGGACTGACATAAAACAAGTTGAGAAAACTAAGAGTTTCTCTTATCCAAGTTTGCTATGAAAGACATTGATGAGGTGGTGGATGTGATTTAAGATCATTAGAGATAATAATGGTAATAGCCTTTCACATTCCCATCATATCGAAAAGGTGTTGGAAAAGTTCAAATGTAAGGATCTTACTCCAGTTTCATCACTTTTCAATTCTAGATTTCATTTGTTTAAGAATGAAGGAAGGGCGGTTTCACAAGAAGAATATGCCACGGTCATTGGTACTTTGATGTATACCATGACAAGTACAAGGTCTGATGTTGCTTTTACAATAGGCAAGTTAAGTAGGTACACTAGTAATCTAATAAGTACCACTGGCATGCTATTCGGACGGTATTGAGATACCTTAAGAAAACCCTGCCCTGTGTCTTACACTAGTCAGGAAAACCCTCGATTTTGGAGGGGTACTCGGGTGCTAGTTGGGTTAATGATAAGGACTATTCTTCAACCATGGGTTGACTTCTCATGCTTGGTGGTGGTGTTATGTCTTGGGCTTCCAAGAAACAAAGTTGCAATATTGCAGATTCCACCATGGTATTTGAGTTCGTGGCATTAGTCGCTACTGGTAGCGAAGCGCAATTTCTTCGGGTTTAAATGTTGGAGTTACCCATTTGGCGTAAGCCTATGGCACCAATTTGAACACATTATGATAGTAAGTGTATTCTAGCTAAGGTGTATGATCACATCAATAATAGCAAGTCAATGCACATGGGACTTAGATAGGCATACACACCTCAATTATTAAGAATGGGATTGAGACCGTTGGTCATGTGCCTTCAAGTGTGAACCTCATTGATTCCTTGAGTAAGAAATTGAATATGGATTTAGTGATTAAATCATCAAGGGGCATGGGTACAAGCCCAATTTTGATAAACAATAGTAATGGCGCTCGATCTTGACACTTGCATGTCAAGCTCTAGATTAGTGACTCCATTAGTCAATGGTTGTGAATTTAGACCTGAAAATCAGGTGAATCGATTCGGTTCAGGTTAATGTAATGTCGCCCAAATTCGATTCGTCTCGGGTACGATTTCGGGTTCGAGCTTACTTCGAGTGTAGTTCTTTCCAATTGATTTTTGGTTTGATTTGGGGTCGTGTGGGAGTAGATCTTAATCGGGTCACTTTTTAGGTTGCGAATTTGGTTTCGATTTCGGGTTTCTTCAGGTTTGGATCAAGATCAAATCATCCATACGAGTGTCAGGTTCGGGTTCATTTTTTTGGCTCATTAAGTTATAAATTCTTGTATTTATGTAGCTAAGCTAATTTATTGTAACGTGAGGGAAATGAGTTAAGACTGAGCAACATAAAATTTGAAAAAAGTAAATAAATTTGATGTAATATTAGATAATGAGCAAACTATCAAAATTTGCAAGTCTTTAGTCTTATGAGTTGTAATCGAAAGAAAGTAATATTAGTTAATTTTAAGATATACTTTTTTTGTTAGCTATCAAAAGCATTATTTTAAATTAACCCGAATCATTTTGATCCTACTCAACATTGAATCAAATCCTAGCCAAACCATATAACACTCGACTAACATTAACTTGAAATCAAGCGAGCCTATTTTTACTAGAACCAATTTGAACCCGACCTGACATATCACTACTAAAAATATGTGTATTACCAACCACTTTTTTCCAACCAATTTAAAATGGTTGGAAAAACCAACTATTTTAGCAACCATTTGATATTCCAACTATTTTTCAAAAAATTTAGTGGGAAAAATGGTTGGAAATTCCAACCAATTTTGCTAAAATTGGTTGGAAAATGTTCCTACCATCCTTTTTCCTACTATTTGAAATTGGTTGGAAAAATGGTTAGTAATCCAACCATTTTTCCAACCATCTTCAAATAGTAGGAAAAAGGGTGGTAGGAAAATTTTCCAACCATTTTAGCAAAATTGGTTGGAATTTCCAACCATTTTTCCCACTAATTTTTTTGGAAAATAGTTGGAATATTAAATAGTTGCTAAAATGGTTGGTTTTTCCAACCATTTTAAATTGGTTGGAAAAAGTGGTTGGTAATACACATATTTTTAGTAGTGGATGATCGAGTGCCAACTCCCAACTAACTCCTATATAATACAAGTGATTAACATTGACCTGGAATCGACCAATCTCCTTTATAACTGAACCACTTTGAACCTGACCCGAGGTTGAGTCGGAAATGGAACCGAACTATACTTTAACCAAATTAAATCGACTTATACTCGATCCGAAATCGAGTAACTGTAGCACATCCGAAGTATACCCGACCCAATCTTCAACTGACCCAAACCTATACCCCCCAACCGGCAGATGCCTCAGCCAAAAATTACTAGAAACCGAACTTCAACTGAATCCCATACCCGACCCATGTATTATATACCTGAAATATATCTGAACCGAACATTAACCTGACCTGAAATACCCGTCTGCCAGGTCTACCTTTATGAGATTCCTTATCTGTTCACTTTTAAAATTTATGTTAAGAGTTAATTATAGTATTTTTGGATTGTAAAATGCCTACTTTTTGGGGTATTGGATTGTAATATACACACATCTACTATTGGATGCTAATAAACCGACATTATACCGAGGTGATTTTAATTGTAATGTACTGACCATGATTTAAGTGGTGATGAACTGATTTCCAGGCAGGAAATGTTGCAGGCGGTGAAAATTTCCGAGACCCATAAGGAACTAGTACACTCGCTAAAGTCATCCTTGACACCGGTTCAGCACAATGAAAATCATTTCCACACTAGTGTGTAAATACCACTCCTGCGAATTAAATTATTCTAACAAAAAATAGTGATGGTACGAACTCTCCTAATTTGGAAACCCTAAATTTGGAAAAAGAACAAGGAACATTCATAGAGGGACATCCCCCATGATATACCTTTGCAAATAAACAAGGTAACCTATAATTGTACAAACTCTTCGTTAATTGATACACAAGAAACTTCCCAAAAGCGGGAGTTGCTAATGTTGTGTTTCAGCATAATGTCTGCTTCCACGAATGGCCACCACAACCATGGGGACAAAGTCACAAAGTTTTACTTGCCTGTTTATCCAAACTGTGGTAGTATTGTGGCTGCCATACCATCAAGTTAAGTCTTTAGAAAGATATTCTTTCTTGATTTCATTTCAATTTGAAATTCAAAGAAAATCATGCGTAAATACACTAAGTCTTATGTGAGATTGTCTTACCATAAATCTATTGTAGAATGCATAACTTTGTGGTGACTTTTTATGAATATAGGTATAGGGGTGATTAATAATTTATTTTGGGTGACTGATTAAGTGATTCCTTGATAAATTATTAGCTACATTTATATTAAAAAATCACTCTAATATCACTTATTAGATATAGTAAAATATTAAAAAAAAGGTTAATATGTAACTAATCTATCTCAGGGAAAGTTGGATGAACGGTCTCATATTAGAATTCACGATGTAAATATGCCTCTGAGATCAACTACAACGTTGTTTTCACTTATTTGTTTATTTGTGTTTGTAGGATATAAGAGAAATATTGAGTGTCAATTTTTGTTCAAATGGATCAAAGTCAAAATTAGGACAAAACAATTGTATCTACTGTACCTAGTTTGAAGCTTCTATTCTATTGAATTGAGTGGAAGGGGAGGATCTTCGCCAAACCATCATCTTTCCTTGCCTGTGTGTATGCCTTAGCTCAAAAGGATGGTTTTATAATTGTTCTGTTAGGGTTTTTAATAAGAGCAGAATTGATCAGCGGAAGCGAAAATAAGAAGATGACTACTGAGTATCGAGAAAAATAAATGCAAGAAAAAAGGGACACAAAGATTTTAACGTGGAAACCCAAATCGGGGAAAAACCACGGGCGGCACAAGCACAAATGAATCCACTATTGGTAGAGAGTACAACGAACTATCTCCTCCCGAGATCCAACAAAGAGAGTATTACAAAGATCTCAAACACCGAAAGAGATCCACCCGAAACTCTCAACAAAACCTCTCTCACCATTGAGAATACGAAATTTCTGAATATCAGAATACACCTCCTCCCACAAGAGGTGCCCCAAACTTGGCCACAATGGCACCGAACTTGGCCACACCAAACAAGGTGAACAAGACCCACTATTTATAGGGAAAACTTCCTATAAACCTACCTTGACTCCCACTCCAATTAGATTTAGAATCTAATACAATTAGGAAACCTAACATAATAAGGAAACCTAAATAATATCCTAATACAATTAGGAAACAAATAATTGTGGGATCAAGAGACTGGGTGATTTTAGGACACTTTCCTAACATGTTCAAACAAGGAGAACTTGGGGATGGCAATAAAACCAAGCTTGCGGGTATCTACCTCTATCCGACCCAAAAGGAATGAGCTTGGGTAGTAAAATTTTGAAAAAAAATGGGTAAGGGTCAGGTATTAGGGAAAATGGGTATGCATCGAGTCGGGCTTGGGTTCATACCCTACCCAACCCGAATAACAATTAAAAAAGAAACAGCAGCAAGCAATTAAAGCTAAAAACTCTCTATTTTTACTTGTTCTGGCAATTTTGATTACATCTGTGGATTGTGATTTGTATTTTTGCTAAATTCATGTTTATATATGATTTATATTTTTGTTTGTTGAATTCAACTGTATATGTTGGTATTCTTCCATCTTATTTCAGTAATGAAGTACCATACTGTGAATGTGATGAAATTTTTTCTAGTTTCATGCGCAGATTCATGTCGGGTGTGTGAATTCGTGTTTGTATGTTCTTTCCTCTTATTCTCCTAATGGATACCCTGTTAGTATAATTCAAGTTTGCTGCCCAAACATCAATACGCAAAATAGTAGCTAAAATACTTGAATATGACCTGTTAATTTGCAAATGTATATAAAATATTACCGGTTATACCCACATATGAAAAGCTAGTGCAGGTATACAAGTGCAACTGTGCAAGTAGTCGTACAGTTGTTCATTATATGTACTTGAGCCATTAATAGTTTTGGATATACAAGAGCAACACTGCAGAACTAAAATGTAGATTGCCAACTTCTAAAGTGGACATCCAAAGGTCAATCCAATGGAAGAATATATAGTAGTCCCTCCGTTCCATATTAATTGTCATAATTTTAACATATTATTATCATAGTATTTTTCGTTACAAATCTAATGGTGATAATTCTATTAAGCAAGTCATTGTATATGTTGAGAAATTTATGGTCAAAACTTTTAAAATTTGACTGCACAATTTTCAAAAACCATAACTAATATGGAACGTAGGGAGTATAGTTCAATTGTGTAGTTTACCATCTCTGACTGAGCCTTAACATGTTCCTGCAAATTCAATGTCTTTTTGGTTGGTTCAATTCAAAAAGGTTGGTACTGATTCTCATCTTTAACCAACCACAGTTTCAACTCATTCGTGTTCAATTCAAAAGCACCCTTGCACAAGCAAAGAAACCCTTGGATATAATCACATCATTCTGAAAAAGGCTCACATTCTTTCGTGGGATGAAGGGTATTCTTTACAACAAAAACTCAAAAAAGTTGTTCTACTGAGGTAGCCATTTTTACATTCAAATTTTCCTATTCTGTCATCAACTGTGTAAGACTGTATCTGTACGTCGTTTCAAAACGTGTCAAGCCACTCTCCTCTCCTCCGTGAAGAGAAGAACCCAAAAAAAGAGGGGGTAAAAGCCTCTGTCATAATGTGTTGAAATGGCTGTCTCTACAATATAAATTGCACATAACGTAGGCAGACAATGCACAATAGTTAGCCGTTGCTTGTTGAGGTTGAAGTTTCCTGCAGGGTTCTGGGAGTTAGATTTGTAAAATGAGAAGAAACTCAAAGGGAGCAGCGAAAATTGCCGAGATTTTAGGGTGTTAACCTTAACTTCCTTTATTTGCTCTTGAAGTTCTACTCTTATAACAGAAAAGGGAGGTCTCTTGCTAGGATCTGTCTTCCAACACCTTTGCATCAAATCCAACAACTTTGGGTGGGTGTTCTCTGGAATCTCGGGTCGGAGCCCCTGATATGTAAAAAAAAAAAACATCAGAAGTTCAAAACTGAAACTATAAACACAAATAGATTTCAGATCAGCTATAGAAGTCGCTAAGAACTCTTACTTGTACCCTATCAAGAAATCATTTAAGCATATAGAACGAGGAACGAGGAACGAGAAACGAGAAACGAATAATGAGAACTTGGCTTTCAGAAAAGGTTGCTCAAGTATGGAAGATTCCAGTGGCTTAGCAATGTAGTGAATTTGACAAAAAGCTTTTTTCAACTCATTGATCTTTATCACTTTACCCAAATGTCACGGGGTGACTTTAATTTGTACAACACTCGTGCGGCGCTAACAAACTTTAACCCGATTTTATATTAGAAGTTTGCTAGTAAGCCTTTCACAAGCTTAGCTTAGACTATGACAGACTAAGAAAGCTTTGAAGACAAAGAAGAGAGACTAGAGTGTGTTTGGGAGAATGCTTTGAATATTGCTTTCAATTGTTGGATGGTTACAAATGAGACCCCAAGGGGTATTTATACACTTCCACCTCCTCAATGGACGGTGAAGATTGATTTGATCTAACGGTCCATATTGTGCCCCTAGAACCTTCTATACAAGTATCTAATAATCAATATAAGTGTAGAGTACTCTAGAATATTCTAGGACATTCATGAGTAGTCTAGAGAACTCTAGGGAATTCTAGAATAGTCTAGAGAATTCTAGAGACCTCATGAAAGATACGGAATATTCCGGACATTTCTAGAATATTCCGGGACATTCCAGATGGTTCCAGAAAATTCGTGACACAAAGTATAACCAGTTGAGAACTAATGGTGGCAATCACTACAGTGTAAAACATGTATGTTTCAACAACTCCAGGATAGCAAAACAGGATAAAGAACAATTCTGCTCATCTATGGACCATGGTGTATCAACACAAAAATGGTATTATTCCAGAAAATGCGAAAAACTTTTAAACACCACCCATATATTACCATGCGGATCGCACGTTAGAATTTCAAGTTTTAATTTGCACAAGCTCATGCCATAAGACAAATCAACATCTACATACAATTAACTCCCGAACAAATACTCAAAAGAAGTATGTTTAATTTATAATAGGGCTTTTGGACAAGTCTAAACAACATATACTAAAATGATCTTGCACATACCTGTCTCACACCCAATGCAGCTTGTAGTGGGGTCATGGTATCATAAGGAACCTGCACATCAGATATGCTGGCATTTAAAGGTATCCCATGAATCACATAATTTGCTCAACTTT
This sequence comes from Portulaca oleracea, assembly GCA_029582165.1. Taxonomy (NCBI): domain Eukaryota; kingdom Viridiplantae; phylum Streptophyta; class Magnoliopsida; order Caryophyllales; family Portulacaceae; genus Portulaca; species Portulaca oleracea. The sequence goes on along the minus strand of CM055872.1, from coordinate 39,398,530 downwards.
ACTATTAAAAAAATGGAAATCCAGGCATGAAGCAAGCTGATAATATACCTTGGCTGTCAAAAGCTCCCATAGTACAATAGCAAAACTAAATACATCAGCTTTCTGATCATATGGTTGATGATTTATAACCTTATCAAAGATTCCAACAGAAAAAAGGAAAAAGGTGAGAAGCACAATCTTCACAAAAAGAAGAAGGTTTAACAAAGATAAAAGCACAAATATGGTATCGACTCATCATCACAAATCACAAAGATCTTTTGGAATAGACAAACATTCAGTATTAGCTCAAATTAGCTTTGCCTTTCTTTTCTTGATATTGCCTCAAACAGTGCTAAAGAAAGTCCTCAAAGAGGCTGTCTTCATTTTAGTTTCTTAGTTTGTGATGTTGAAAGACTTGCCATCTCTAATGGTGAAACCTAAATTTATTTTGGGGAGTTCTTCATGGAACTCTTCCTCTTCATTTTATGTTTTTCTGATAAATAACCTTCCTCTTCATTTTTATGACAAATAAAAACGCAGTTAAGGAGTAAACCACGTGTTGTGTAATTATAAGAAGTCAAATGGTTTTCATAGTTGATAACCCCATCTAGGCAAATCCTGATGGTCAGTCTAAAACATCTACATCTACTGATTCCACTCAAGTTTACTGCTCCAGCTTGATCTGGGTTGTGGATGATTTCTCCCCACCCTCCCTCACCCTTTCCTCTCCAAAAACAAAAGGAAAAGGAAAAGGAAAAGAAAGCCAAAAGAATTAGATGATGACTAGGGCAGAGCAGCCATGTATTAGTCAACATGAACAGAATACAAGAGCTAGGATAGTATAACACGGTAAGAGATGTGTTAAATCAGCTTTGTAACCACAACGTAGGCAATAGAGAAGCGGAAAATACCTCTGGTGCCATCCATCTGTACGTCCCAGTTTCTGCAGTCATAACTCCCTCTAAATGTAGAAATCGAGCAACACCGAAGTCTGCCACTTTAACAACCTTGAAAAACAATGAACCCAGTTAAAAGGAGCCCAGGCACCGGTTACACCGAGAAACATTAAGAGTTGAATATTATGAAATAAAATTTTCTTCTTTCTGGAGCTTTAGAAGCTGTAAACTATTCTATGATGAAAGGTCAGTGAGTGGCAGCCTCATGACAGAAATTGCAATCAGTCTAAAATGACTTTCAATGCCATTAAAAGAGCTTCCTTTTGCAAGTAATCAAAAGATGTATAGAAAGGATACCTAGGGGATGACATTCATTTACTAAAAGGATCAACAAAATTGAAAATTTTAAACTTTCTATAACCCTTAAGTACCACAGTCCTACTGTACAAAATCTTCAAAAAGTATAGCTTGTAATCATTAAGGGACAAAGCTTTGTCCTCACATATCCACCAATTTCTCTCCTTCCAAATGGCCCACCAAATAGCTGAAGGAACCAAATTCTAGACTCCACAGATCCAAAATTTCTTCATCCTTCTCCAAGCCACCAAAACATCCTTCACACTGAACACTTGGACCCAATAATCCCCATCAACAAAACGGTAACATGCCAAACCAAGAGGCCCGTGAACAATGCTTAAGGAGATGATCCACGCATTCTTACCCCTACAAAAATGTACAACACCTACTAGGACCACCAAAACTTTTCCCCAAAAAGAGGAGGGTTATACAGACAAGAACACAGAGACTTAACAAGAGTATCAAGAACATCATAGTGGTCATGGGCATCTGTGCCAGTCAAGAAAGGGAAACACATTATTTCTAGCCAACAGCAAACCATTTTTGTGACATTACAACTCCCTGTGACCAGAGTCTAAACCTACGTCTTGAAAGGGGGTCAGCCAGCCCTTTAAATTTTAACGCAAGCCCTCCCAGAATATCTTAGTAGTTAGAAAAGGGGGAAAATTCAGCATGGTAGTAACTATTAAGTAGTAGCTACTGGCAAGAAGTCAAGAACCCAGCAGTACTGACTGAATTACAGGATAACGTAATCTAGAATGAAATCCTAGATTTGCCCGTGCTCGCTATCTAGTCTTTACTAAGTAGCACAGATGCTATCTAGTCTTTACTTTCAGCATGTGTTGGGGATTGAACCTCCTTTGGCTCCCCCAAAGGCATCCCAAACACAGAGCTGATAAAAGGGTAGGGCTTCATGAGATACATTGAGGGTTGTGTAAGGCACATACACTAAGCAATTTCTAATTATTGTTCGCATCCAAATGTAAGCTTATCTAACACATAAAACAGAAAGCCAACAATAGACACAAAAGCCAAAACAAATATTTGTCATCGATATGTGTATATTATACATATCTTATTTCTCTTCAAAAAATTGTCTTATGGGTCAGCGTCATATCTAGTCTGCATCTCGCATCAGTGTCCACGCTTTTTAGTTGAACAGCATGACAATACTGATGTCCACGATAGCATACACATCAAAGAATGGGAGTTGGTGCCTAAATCTCCATTTTTGCAGCAATCTTTTTGCAAGTACTGGCTCCGCATGTGCCCTTTATAAATGGTTTTAATGTCGGACCTTCATGTTTGAACATATAATTAAGATGGTGGACAGTAGCACATTTAAACAGCTGCATACAAACAATAACATAATCTTCACCATAGCCAACTTTCAGTATAGGGGGAATACTATAAGTGATACTTTAATCAAGAATTTATTATGATTCTTTTGGAAGGAAAGAAATGTTTTCACAACGGGACGGTGTTCCAATCAAATGCAATTTGATTTCAAGCTAAATACTTGGGTGCTGAATGGAAATTTCACACAGAAAATTATTGTATGCTTTCGTGCCATAAAGTACAGTATCACACAATTAAAAGGTCATGCAAACAAGAGTGCCTTGTCACAAGGGATATGCCAACTACTGACTTCCACTATCAAAAGTCAATGATATGGCTACCAGAATGAATGTCATTGCAAAAGTACTGGCTTATGCAGGTTCTCTCTCTCGATGTAAAACGGTGTGAAGAGAGATAATCAAGAAATCATTGGAATTTCAACAAGGCTTGCATCAAAATAGCACAAAGGTGGCATCAAAGGTAGGCTACAATAAACAGATTCTTGTGGAAACGGGATAATCAACTGCTTCTTATTTTGATAAGACGCAATGGACAACGGAATACTATCATAATGACATATCCAGTCTTCTGACAATACCAACAATGATTACTACTGCCACTCCTTATAGTTGGTATGGCATGGCTGATAATAATGACACCAAACTTCCACACATTGTTAACAAGACTGTGTAAGAATTCACAAAAATGCTTCATTAAACCTCCTTTGCTTTCTTCCCATGGAATAGTAGGTGACAAACGATTTCTAAATCTTAGCTCAATTGGATCCAGTCTCTCTAAATTTTGCAAAATCTTAGGGGTAAGACTGCTATAACTGACCCCTCCATACCCCACCTGGACGGGATTTCGGACTATTGGTTTTGGTTTTGGGTTTGAATTCAAAAAAATCTATCCATGCCAGAATGGTTATCTGTGCAGTATTTTAATTTTCTTCATAAATTTAAACAGACAAATAAGTATCCTAAAGCTCAAGATTTTGGATCTTTGATGTAAAATTGACCACTCCGGTTCCATCAAAATAAACTAACTTCAAAACTTGGTGCAACACTGACTGAGAACTTGCCAACAAAAATTTTATAACATGTAAGACACAAAATAGAGAATACTTACTTGGTGACTGTCCATGAGCAAATTAGCTGTTTTCAAATCTCTGTGAATGATATTACTCTCATGCAAGTATTCCATTCCCTTGGCGACATCAAATGCAAACTTCAGCACCACAGAAAGTTCCAAAGTTCTTCTATATTTATGCAGGTAGTTAAATAAACTCCCTCCAGTCATGTACTCTGAAATCAAAATTGCAGCCCCCCCGAAGCGAATAAGAAGCACAATCCATGACGAAAATTACCTTTTTGTTCAATCATCAAAAGGAAACAGTGCTTTAAAATAAGATCTGCCACTTGAAAGAGTGGATAGAACCCTAAAGCCATGCTTCAGTTTCATGGTGCTCTAGAAATATATTCCCTCCATCCCAAATTAATTGACACTTTGACAAAATATTGACCAGTAATTATTCACAAATAACAATGAGTTACAATATGAAATTACCGTCATTAGAAAGGTACTTTACTAGATTTTACAATGGAGGTAATTTCGTATTGTAACTCATTATAATTTGTGAATAATTAACAGTCAAAATGTCAATTAATTTGGGACGAAGGGAGTAAAAAAGAAACTAAAAACAGTTGTATATTGTCTTGTAATGCATTGTAATTTCAAGGAATTTTCATCCATAAGGTTTTCTCAAAACAAATTTGTGGGTTACTTGGAATCAGTCTCTCAGCTAGCTATGTGTGCTTTGAATCTCACTAGACCCCACATATATGGGACCCACTGGGAGGAGTTGTGTGGTACTCATGCATAAGGCCTTCACCGGTCACAGAAACAATAATACTAAACTAAGTGGTATACATCTCTTGCTCTCACTCCAAGGATCCTACACATTTGAGTCACATCCTCTGACGTGGGCTAAGCCTCTGATTCTCTACATACTACTGAGATCTAAATGACCAAAAGGCCCTTTGGACTATTCAGTGGAACCAGTAAGTTCAAGGGACACGGATTATAAATTATCTGCCATTTCCTGGTGTTTCATGCTTCATATATGAACTGCATCTATTGTGTAATTGGGTTTCAATCCAAGTTCAATTTATCAAAATATAGTAGGTAGACTGTACACATGAATGTTGCTATATATGCACTGTTTAATTCTTACAACCTTAATCTAAGCATTATTAAACCTTGCATCTCCTACATTTCCTTGAAGACTACTTCTAAAAGTCCATTAAATTTTACACAAAAGCTTATTGTGAGATATAGAGCAGTATTCCCGGTATTAAGAATTCCTCAATAGTCAATCCCGTTCAAGTATGTGTATTCACATCCTGTCTCAAAAATCGCAATATTCAAATTACTTAAAACCCCATAAGCACAAGGCATCAAGCCTTATAATGACATAAGATATTAATGGGGATTCTCTTCATAGAATATCTAGTTGAACTCCAAAAGTTCTCATCATCAGTATCAAAGTTAACAAACCATATATACTAAACACCCAGGTTAAACTACACGGATCACAGAAAACCGTATATGAAACTAGAAGTGTGGAATATTGCTGAACATGTTTCCCTTAGCTCCTACAACGTGAAGAAATATGTTACCTGTAACAATGCATAAATCGGGAGACTTTGTAGAAGCACCAATAAAGCGAACAACATTTTCATGTAGGACCTCCCTGCACAAAAGCCAAATTAAGCTTTTGCTAAGTGACCAACACACATTAATGTACTCAAGATTCCTCTTTCTCACTTGCATATCTTGTTACTAGACTTGAGGTTAGCATTTGAGAATGGATAACAGCTTAACATAGAGCTAAGCCACTAAGAAGTCAAGCAGCCCAACAAGTGACCCTTTTCAGTAAGCTCAAAGTATAAATGGCATCGAGGAGATGCCACATCAACGAAAAACTATTAGCCTACAATGGCTTCCGACTCCTTTTTGTTAGTGAACGTTTGTAACTTCAAAGAGCCATCTAAACTTCTTATTTTGCATGCAAGCATCCAAAATGAACGACTCCCTCCACCTCAAAATTGTTCACCTGCAGTCCTTTAGAAAAGAATCCAAACAAGGTCCCTTATCCCTACCATTACTATCTACTGCTGCTCAATCACATTATGTCCAATTTAGAAATGGCAAATTGCATGCAAAAGGGGGCAACTGAGCACACATGCAACATTAATAGCTACAAGACAACTGTCCCCCCTCATCCCCCCCCCCCCTTTTTTTTTTTTTTTGCATCTTTTAAATCTTAGATGGCTCCTGAAAAATTGCTTTACCAATACAACAATATATCTTACCTTAAAATTGCAACTTCGTGTGCAAATTCATCTTCCAATGCTTCAGTTAGTTGCTCCGATTTCAGAAACTTGATAGCCACATCCTGGCCCCGGTACACCCCCCGATACCTTTCCCAAAGACAATAAAAATATGAGAGCCGCAGCTTAGAAACGAAAGGGGGGGGGAAGAAAGAACATTAGAAGTAGTTTCACTTACAGATCACCACAAGATCCAGATGCAATTTTTTCTCCAACCTTCAGCAAGTTTCTATCTATTTCCCAATTTTCAGATTTTACTTGAGCAGCTAATTCTTTCTCCACAGAATGTCGAGAATGTGATGAGCCAGACCATGAGTCCTGCATTGTCATAAAGGTTCATGGATTAAACCATTAGAGTCACTCCAAATAAATTAACAGTTAATCCTATATTCCATTAAAAAGTCAGAAAAAATGTATGTTTCACAATAAATTTTGGGTTAGACAATCTCACACGAGACTTATTGTTAAAAATACAAGGGGATGCCATGCACACAGAAAGAAGCAATATAATTGAACATATTCAGTTGTTATTGGCAATATCTAAAAAGATTTACCACAACTAAGCTTGTCAATATAATTGCACAACATTCTCACGAAGTTTAGCTTTTAAGTTCTGGAAGGGCATTTCTTTGCCCACACAAATCCGTTGATTTCTTTTCTTCCAAGTAGTCCGCCAAAAAGCAAAAAGGATATCTACCAAACTCCCACAACCCAACTCTTCTTCATCCTTTCCCAAGCCACCAACACAGCAAATGCTTGACCTTCAACGGTTCAACCCAAGACACACTCTATCAAGGAGAGAGCCAAATACCAAACAGATGGAGAATGGTAATGAAAAAGGTGGTCTGGCCAATTTTAATCCTCAAGACACATAGACACCTACTTGATCCACAAAAAATCGTCTTTAAAGCATCTCTCCATGGGGATCTCTCTTTTGGTGGCCACCTAGGCAATGAAGACTCGAGTAGGAGATTTTTGACTCCCATAATGCCTCAAGAAGATCAGCAAATACCCTTCATGAAGAGCATTCGCAAACCTCTTAAAGTAAAGCACTCCTTAGAGCCATAAGGCCAAGCAATATCATTTTTGTTTAATACATCGCATTCCTATCGAAAAATACAAATAAAATATCACACTTTCCTCTTTCCAGTCATCAGGGTTTCTCCACCAAGATAAGTGGTGCCCAGCAATGACTGGTCCCAATTCCACGGCACCACTTCAAACCCAGTAGCATACTAGCCTGTTTGAAAGATCCATCATGATGTTTAAAAATTACACCTTAAGAGGTACACCAAATGTCATGCCAAAAGAATACCATTGAATCATTCTTCACCTCAAAGTGCACAAGGATTTCAAGAGCTCATATTCCTAAATTATCGAACTCATATTCCTAAATTATCAAACCCAGTAGCAAACAGACTCTTCTTGCTCCACCACCCCAACTTATCAAACTCATATTCCTATCAAAAGAATTATCAAACCCATATTTAACAGTGACCACATTTCACCAAGCATCTTCCTCTTCATTTCTAGATCTCCAAAACCACTGGCCATAGTCTCATAGAGCATCATTCATCTCATGAAGACGTCTTCTGCTAATCCCTTCTTTTCAAGGTGAAATACATTGATCCAATGAATACCATGGTTAGATCAAAGACAGTCACCCATGATCTTCTGTAAACTATTACCAGTGACAGTGAGGATGATAAACAGAGACAAAGACAGGCAAACTCCGTTCCATCCTGTTCAATAAGGTCAACCAAAACCCCCCCCCCCCCCCCCCCCACACACAAAAAAAAAAAAAAAAAAAAACCACCCAAAAAAAAAAAAACAGTAAGTCATCAATGTGGTTGAGTACAGTTTTTGACAAGTTAACTTTAAGCCCTTATATAGCTACCGTGCCCTAATAGAAGGATGCGCCTCGAATTGCTCAGTTTGAAAAGGTAGGTTAGTATTCATTTAGAGCATATGGTTACATCAGTATTTATGCGGACAAGTCCCTTGTATATCAATCCACAACATACCATATTGAGAAACACATAATTAGCAGGAGAAAGATGATATGTTACTATGAATGACAAGTTTTGATTTGCACGCATTGCATGCATCTGTTGTTAAATTTATTTTGCGTGTATGGGTTTCATAAACGACATCCTTAATATTGGCTAACTCATCCAATTAACATTATCTTTCTTCTAGTTTCTTTTCAAAATTACATTTTTAAAAAAATGAAGCAATTTTGCGAATAAGAGGAAGGTCGCCTACATCTGGATCCCTTCAAACCCTGCGTCAGCGGGACTATATTGAGGACCGTTGTTGTTGTTGCTGTTATACATAAATTTAAAAAAAGACAAAAATTAATCCTTTGATGAAAATTGAATGTTTTATGTAAAAAAAAAAAACAGTTGACACTTGACACTGTTGATTTTGCTAAGAAATAAAAATCCTCAATAATATTCGACTTTGGCTCATGATGGATGTTAGCAAGTCAGCGCAGTTAAAGTTATCTTCTTTTCAGTTATTTCTCAAAATAAGTTAAATAAGTTCAAGAAAAATTTGTAAAACAACTCTTTCAAATGAATTCAAATAAGATCAAACAACTAAGTGCATGTTAATTCAATACAATAAGTTCAAAATAAGTTTAGATAAGTTCAACTTGTAATAAGCTCAGTCAAAATAAGTAGGAACGAACATGTTCAAAATAAAAATACAGTAAGGCGGAAACAATATTATTCATTATTGTTTATTTACTCTTAGTATGAACAATTATGCGTTATAGATATGATCTTCCTCATGATTGTTTTTTTTTTTTTTACTTTTATATGATTTTAATTCTTATGGGGCAAATATTATCGAATACCTTAATGAATCATTACATTTCTATTATTTATTTGTGTCATTGGATTTATTGATTGTTAAAAGAATGCAATTATGCAACTTAGAATAAAAATATGATAAAGCAAATATTTCTTAGTTAATAAAAAATCTAGCCTTATAATGCAACATAATACATAAGAAATTTTCTCAAAGCTGAATAAAAGAACAAAAAGATTATCGGTGATACTCTAACTCTGATATGTAACGATAATAATAAAAATATATAAATTGTGTCATGTACATACTTTTTAAATAATTTTGACTTCAAATATATTTGTATACTAAATAAATTTCTGACATCTTTGTCTTTCTCTCCGTCTCTCTATGACACACACACATACATACATGCATGATTTAATTTAAGAACAATCAACATATTAGGTAGATTTTATGATTTTTTTCATTTTTCGTAAATGATAGAAAAACTTATATATGTATGATTTAATTTATTTAACACCTATCAACATATTAGGTAGATTTTATGATTTTTCTTATTTTCATAAAATAATATGAAGTAAACGACGACGGCTCCATTGTTAAAGATGGAAATAGAGAAAATATATGAAAAAAGTACTAATTGAAATTATGGTGGTTTAGTGGTATAGAAATTGGAGGATTTTCCTTTGAATTAGAGGTTCAAATCTGGGTAGTAATAATTTCTTCGATAACTATTTTGATGCAAATAAAAATATTGTAATTACTATTCTATCCTTAAGATTTATCAATGGCGAGGGGTATATTGGGCAAAGTGAAATTTGCATACCATAAACCCCTTTGGCTTTATATATTACATAGATAAAGTCACAAAGTATCATAGCCTAAAGTATGACCAAGCATTACCATGTATGGTTACATCAGTATTTATGTGTACAATAATATGTCACCATGTATGTATAATAAAGAAGAAACTATCATAACTTAAACTTTGAAATATGAGTAAACTTAATGGTGTAATAATGCGTGGTCCCTATCTGACCTCGGACACATTACCAATAGCTCTTTACAAACATTACCAATAGCTCTTTACTAGACTTAAAAGGCTTTCCTTTGGTCATCTCAGAGACCTGCAAACCAAGAACCTCGGTTTCCTTTTACTTATGTTTTATCGTTTAATCCACCAAGGTACTTTAAAACGTAGGAGGCAGGTACACCTTCCATAAGCTGAACTCTGCATTGCCTTCACTGATTCTTAAATCCTTCAGATATTACCAACTCAAACTCACTAAGGTGTTTCATGCCAAGGAAGCTATGCAAAATTACATTAATTTGTAGCAGTTATCCACATAGAAGAGTTCTGCATATAATCTTCCTTCTGTGTTCCATGTTTTTAGCTACGACCTTCATTAACAAGAACATAATGTCCAATAGTTTAAAAGTGGATTATAACTGCTATCAACATAGTTGTCAACTAAAATACCTCTCATAACAAAGAGCCAAATTGCAAGTACTACATTGGCTCCAGCTGTCATAAAAGCAACTAAAAAAATACCTCTCATAAAAAAGAGCCAAATTGAAAAGCATCAGATTTATTGATTAGAAGTTGTTGGCCAAACAATGGAGCTGATCATCAGTTCTTGTGTCATCCTATATGCTCTGGAAAGCATCATCAACTAATTTTCACAGGAAAACCTTTGTAGTGAGCAGCCCATTGTATTAACATTCCATATTACATGCACTTGGAGCACGTGCTCCGAATAGGTATGAGTGAATAATTATACTATTAAGAGTGAACAATACGTAGGTATGAGTGAACAATTATGTTACTAAGACTGAACAATGGGTAGGCATAAGTGAACAATTATATTATTGCGAGAGAACAATGACCATATTTGGAGCACGTGCTCCAGGAGCATATAATAAATTGCAAGATGGAAAACATCAAAACAGAAAGTTAGGTATCAGCAGTTGACATGTGTCACCTGAAATGTTTGAGGTACTATTTTTGGTGACTGCAAATAGCAGAACAAATGTTTCATGGGTAGTTTCAACTATTGAGCACACATTTGCCTTGTAATTTATTTGGTGCACCCGGAGCATGTGCTCCAAATACTATGATTGTTCACCCACATATATTAGGTTGTTCACCCATATATATTAGGTTGTTCACTATAATTATGATGATTGTTCACTCGCAAATATCTAGAGCACATGCTCCAAGTGCATGTACATCTTCACAATAAATTTAGAATGCTAGGGTTCTCAATAAAGTTATTGCTTTTGGTTGCGTACCATTACCATTAACTGTTTACTTGCAAAGTCTAGGATTGTGTGGCAATTTATTGTGAAGATGATAACCATAGCATCAACCCTCTAACATACTCTAAAACAATTGCCTAAAAGAACCTTTAAAATAATATTTACCTCACTTCTGAAAATTGCTTCTTCCATAGCCTTGTACAAGCTATCAGCATCCTGGCCACAATATTGAAAAGTCAGCAACAAATTCACTCTGCACATATCCTTGCTACATAGAAGTATAATGACAATATTCTGTTATAAGGCAACCATAATGCATGAGGAAATGCACTAGCAATGGTTACAGAAAATGACAGAACCAACAAGCAAAAAGAAAAAAAAAAAAAGAAGCCCCATTGACCTCTTAGTATGCTTTCAGATTTCTTAATCCTCACTGAAATGCTAGACTATATGTTCCATTACTTTTCTAAATTGACAACAGAGATGACAGGGCAACATAAAACAAGTGCCAAGCATCTACAGTAAAAGCATCGCAAGTCATGCACTGGTTAACCAGTATAGAAAACTCTGAAAATGGTGAACACATAAGAGACTACCTAGTCAATTTCCTTTCACTTCCAATTTTGCTGCATGAAACCTCCACTACAGGACATAAGAATCCATTCACTAGATAACTCTCACTATAGATTCTGATAAGAGAAACTAGGGAGAATATTTCTCCAGGATGCAATGGAGATTTCCCTGTAAAATATTGTTTCTTCTCCTCAATACAATAATTCTCAACCATCTGTAACATATTGTTTCCAAGTATTACTTGCGCACAGTTAGGAGAAAGACTCCCAAGTAGAGAATAGAGAAGCAGATTACATATCTTTATCAAAAAAAATAACAAAAAACAGAAAAACAAAAACAAAGGAGCAGACTACATATCTCAGGACATTGTGGCTCCTCCGCACCTAGATGGAATGAAATGATAATCTAATATAACCTTCAGACATAACTCCCACACAAAATTGTAGATTTAGGTAGGGTTGTGTACTTGGTGTGGAGGATTATGCGAAGCAGTTCCCAACTGTTGGGTTCGAGAAGGAGACAATGAAATACAAGGAGTAGGTATCATCCTGGATAAAGGTGGAAGCATACAGTTGGCATATGTAGACTTCCATTTGACTGAATAACATGATTGATTGAGATGAAGCAACAAAATACCAATGCGAAAGAGGAGACTGACTGGACCTCCTCAACATTTTACGGGTTGATTTGCAGGATTGCAATTGTCTATTCTTAGGATTGAGATGATTGTCGATATCTGAAGATAGGGTAGGGTTCGGTTTGCTTGAAATTGAAAGCATTTGTAGACGCATTTCAGATCATGATAAATTATTACTAAACAATAAGGCTAGCTCTCCAGGAGCAATTAAGAAATGTTTATCAGTTATTTACAGGAAAAGCCCAGTGCAAAGTTGGTTTTCAGATATAATGAAATGCCTGATGTTTTAACATCATTGTAAATGGGCAAGAGTACCTCAACATGCCATCCATCTACCACGAAGACATCCAATGAGTAGCCATCAGTTGTGGAGAATACATGTGCTTCACGAATGTTAAGCCCTATGTCAGAAAGCAAAGCAGAAAGCTGTAGAAAGATCACAAAACAGGAGCATTTAATTAGAGTCTCTAAGAAGGCTTCATTGAGCCGATATATAAGAAAAAACAGGAGGGTTGAAAGTGAGAAGAACTGGGAAAGCAATATCCTCTTCAAAATAATATGTAACACTTGACGTGATATGGACGACCAAAACAATCTGTGTAACAAGTATCATATCAGGATAACAGGAAGGCTGTTAGAAAACTGCATTCCTCAACATAGATATTACATCTTAAAAACAGGTTACCATCATGAACTCCTTTTAGCTCTTACTGCCAAAAATTGGTAGGAACTGGATAAATTTGAAAGTCAATGATATCAGAAGTCCAAAATAAAAAAAATGGCAAGTTTGTAAGGAAAAAATGGACGAGCAACAACCCACTCTCGGGCCAGTTCAAGCCACCAACTGGCCCAGCAGAATTCCCACCTCAGCAGGAAAAGCCTTTACAAGCAGTTTCCAGAGATTAACTGATGTAAGACACTGCATCATTAAGCCAATTGATCTCCAGTTCACTTCTCTTAGCTCCAAGGCACACGAAATACCATAAATCTCAAACATGGCAGTATAACACAAAGTAAAACATCGAAGATGCATCAATGACATATTGACTGCATATGCTTATGCACAGAGCACATTTGTGGGAATAGGGTACTTGTATGAAAGCAACATTGAGCACTATCATTATACAAGTAAATGACCATAAGTGGGACACTGGAACTTTAATTTAAATTTAGTTGAATAAAGGCTTGAACAGTCCAAAAGAAGAAAAAGCACTACCAATCTTTTTCCCTTTTTTTGATAAGTAGCACTACCAATCTTTAATAACCACATAATGACGATATGTTAGTACATCACAAGCTGCCAAGACACATGATGATATAATAAAGTTTGTGCAAATAAAATGCAGACCACAAAGTCTCCAGTTATTAGCTATTGCACCTGACTGAGGAGCTTGGGCTTATCTGGTGTAGAAAATATCACTTCATGAAGTGGTGCATGACCATCTTCCTGCCTGCAGAAGAAGCGGAATAGTTATAATGTGTGGAACATAAATTATAGCAATTAAAGAAACCGATTTCAAGGCCATATTTTGGACATTCATCATTATAATTAAACCCCAAGCCGCTGCATCAAGAATGCTGCTCTCTACAATTGAATGAAACTCTGACATTTAACTTTAAATTTTCATTTAGGCAAGTGCAACAGCTTCATATCTCACACGTAACAAAAACCTCATTTAGATGATGAAATTGTGCCAACTCACTGATGAACAGCCAATTTTGCCTGTCATACAAGGTACCCACGATATGAGAGTGCTGTGTAGCTGCTCTGTATCAAAAATTGGTAAACTATCTTGAGGAAGCACTGGGTCCAGTCAAAACAACCTTTCCATGGCTTTGGAAGCCGTTTTGGTTTCCAGTTTCTAAATGCAGTTAAAACCGGTTAACTGCATAATGTGGTTTAGGTTTAGGTTCACAAAATCCATAAACAGAAAATGCGGCTATCCGGTTTTGGACACCTGTTGATGCTAGTTAAGTAGTAGGTACATTCTCTTGGAGAGGAACACAACTACTTTCAAGGGATGAACCGTTCCAGTGGACTATCTCAGGAACCAGGTTGAGCATTCAACGTCCTTTGAGACTCAAGGCTGCTCGATTTAGAGATTTCCTACCAAGACTCAAAAGTAGCTGAGTTTCTTCGTTATAGCATTCTTTTCATATTCCTACTTTAATCAACATGATCAACACTCAACACTGAGAACAATCAGTATCTTTTATGGATTGTGGGAGGAAATTTCTACAGTAACCTGTACATTACAAGTTTACTATTTATTCTAGACTACAAGTACGTCACAAGTTTCAGCAGTATTATCAATAAACTTGCAAATATGACAATAACCTGATGAGGTTTCAGCAGTAACTGCAAAACTCACCCGATAGCTTCTGCTTCATCATATAAGTAAATGGTACACTACCAAGGTGGAGCAGTTCAACTTTTAACATTTATTCTATTATGCTTGTAAAGTGTGTTTAATTTGCTAATAAAATATCTACAGTTAGGGGGAAGGGTAACAACTTCATAGAGGACAAAAGAATGAACCGAAAACAGTACAATCATCAGGCTGCATCTACCACAATTATCAATATTTATCCTTTCAATTTTCTTAGTTACCTTTTTTCGTTCTCACCAGCGCCCTGTTGAACCTCCAAATTGAGATCTTCAAGCTTGGAACAGGGTTCAAACTCCCTTTCATCATTCCTGTTCCAAAATACCATGAGTGAATAAAGGAAACTATAATTACAAAAGAGCCAAAAGGTAATACAGCAAACACATTGAGAGGAGACAATGGTAAAGCCAGTACAATTAAAATTTCGTTCTCTAAAATAGACCTAAGAAATAGATGACCTTTCATGTACAGGTCCTTCATGATTGGCATCTGAAGATAGCTTTGAAACAGATAACACACCTTGAGCCAGGTGTTCTTCATTATCCTCTGCTTTGGTCTACAAAGAACAAAGTCACAAGAAGTATTTAAATAAGCTGAAGATCAAAAAAGATTACAGAAAAATCACAAAAATATCTCCTATTTCCTGGCAATGCAAAAACCGAGGAGACCACAAGAAATGTGATTGACCACAAAGCCAAGCATCCCAATAAAGAAAGTAATGAATAACAAAAAAGACAATTGTACACGTTAAAAAACAATTAAGAACAAAATAATGTTTTACGACATTTCTTTTAAACATTTTTCAAGTAAACTAGACATAAATGGACATGAAAGGCCCTTCTTATAGTTCTCATATAAACAGTTCTAAAAATGGGTGAAATTGAATAAGCCATCAATAGAATTTTAAAGGCAAAGTAGCCGTGTCCTTTCAAGAGATTTTTTTTTTTTTTTTTTTTGAGAATTTTGTATAGTTTCAGTCAACTGGGTGACACCTACTGCTCCATCCATATACTTTTTCATCACTCGACAAGAAGAGTAACAGACATAAATGAATTAATCAACAGAAGGGAACTCATTAGAGGTTATCAAGCACAAATTAACACAGGGAACAACAAGCGAAGTAACAAGAACTATATCCTCAGTAACAAGCATAAATGTACTCAAGCTCTATTTCCCTCGCAAGCATACAAAGAAAGAACAGAAGTTTTCTGCCAATGCTTTCTTCTTTATTTTTTCTTTTTGTAAGGAAGAGATATCTATATATATTTACGAAGAAAAGGAATACAAACAGAGCACTGATGCAACAAAAGATGACAATGGATGCAACCACACGCATGACTTTTCCTTTTTTTTTCTTGAAGGGTAAGGAAATTAACACATATTTATATACGACAGTCAAAGGAATGCATGCAAAGCTTGAATCCAATAAAAGATGACAATGCATAAAAAATACAAGCTATCCACATAGTGAGCCACTTGAAAGAGGAAGAGCAAAATCCCAAAAAATAAACTGTCTTGATAAAACTAGCTTTTAAGATTTCAAAGGAAATTTGGCACCCTTGAAGACTCTTCAGTTTCTCTCTCTCCAAATGCTACAAAAATTGCAAGGTCAAACCATGACTGCCTTCTTTCACTTTCCTACCCAGGATAACCTCCCAAGTCAAAAGATGGTTTCTAATGGGATTAGAAGCAACCCAAGAAATGCCAAGCAACTGAATGCAAGCTCCCAAAGTTCCCTGAAAAAGCAACAAATTGTCCATGAAATCATTATTAAATTGAATGATTTGACTCCATTATTTTACTGTCTTTGTACTTCAAAGTTACCTACATGCATAAATCACACACTAACCATTCATAAGATAAACAGCATCTAGTACCATCTCTCTTGTTTTACGTCATGAGCTTCAACCCATATTAGTCATAGTAAGTGCAGTTTTGTAGCTAATTAAAGGCTCAAACCCTCACCTACACAAACTATCGATGTCCACTTTGTTTCAAAGCAATAAAAGATTCCCATTTAAGCCCACTTCCTTTTCCTATTTTAATTTATATTTTCGTCACCTATGGCTACGCTCCCAAAGAGCAGTTGGCTTCCACATCTAACAAGATTCTTCTTCCTTTGATGCTTACGCCCCACTGGCCATTTTATAATATTATTCTAAATTCTAATAGTTAGTAGTCTTCAGGCAATTTTTCAATGCCAGGGCAACAAATTGTCACAACTCGACGATGGTAGCCCAAAACTCATAAAGTCAAATTTTGGCATTTCCTTCAGTCCTCCACGTTTCCAACCTACAGAAGCATTCCAAACTATAAAAGAACAAAGTGCCAAGAGACATTACAGAAGAAGTGCATCATTCACGATCAGCCTATAAATTTAATGAGAGACGAGTTCATCCATTTGGGGAAAAAACACTTATGTCAATAAAGAAGCAATACCCACCTCAAACTTCAATTACTTCATTGGAAGAGAAAACATGCACCGAACTGAGCCTGAGGGGATTCTATACCTTATATACCCAAAAGCAAATCCCAACATCAGAAGCGCTCTTGTTCAGTCTCAGAAATGAAATATTATACCTTAATTTACTATCCACAAAAGCATCTCAAGAGGAGACTATTATCAACCAAAAGTTTGTGATGAATGCTTGTAGAAAGCAAATCTTCATAATAAAAAAGTTCAGTATCCTTCACTGGCAGACAACTGGCAACTCTGTCCCATAAGCAGAACTGCAGAACCCCTTTGAAATTTGCGCAAGATTACAATTTACAAATCTTTAACACCTCGGGGAAATGAAAAGAGGCAATCAGGCAGGTCAATAAACTCAGGTCAAGATCAGACTAGCCGTCAACCCACCCCAGCCCCCCCTAACTTTAGCTGAATTATATGCCGAGTAGCCCTAAAAACTCCTTTGTTTGACTTATGTCTGACTCATAAAAATATAAAGAGGAAATGACTTAAGTCAAACACATAGATTTTAAAGTTACTCGGCGTAGATTCAGTTAAAATTTCAAAAAACTTGCCAAATGATTTTCCTCTGGGTGACACGAAGGATCTAACGAGTCATTGTCACTGAAACTCGACAACTCGTTCTCAGTGCACAGGCATCACCCACCCCTATATAACAGTATATTAGAGTCCAAAAAAATAACACAGTGCATGATTGTCCAATACCCCCCAAGAAAAAGAAGAAGAATCCACAGGGTGTCGTGCTTATAAAAGGGGTAATCAAAAAAATTCATGCCATCCATTCCTAAAGGACATGACTTCGCCCCAGAAATTCCATCAGAAATTCCATCAAGTCCTTTTTTTTTTCAGATACTCCAAGATGTCTAGCAATTCTCAAAGCCGTTATACAGTTACAAGTATAGGCAAATTTTCTTTTCAGAAACAGAAATGGATAATTGAAGAAATGAACTTCCGTAACACAGCTACAGAAAAGGTGTTTAACACTCCAGTGAGCCTGTCATGGCCTTTGTTAGCTTTAAATTTCATAGTTTTTTTCTCTAATTCCTCTCCCATAACCTCCATCATGGGCAGTCGGCCACTCCACTCATCCAAGGTTCTTACCCTTCAATATTGCTGGGAAAAAAGGAACCTACACTGAAGATTCAATTTTACACTAATAATCTTAAAAATAAAAAAATATATATTAAGGATTTCAACCCTACAGTCCTAAAAATAAATAGATAGAAGATTGGGAATACCAATCGCAGGTCAATTCAAACACTAGTTTCCATTTTAAGATTGGGAAATGCCAAACTACCATTGATTAAACATTCTCCTGCGATGGACAGCCATTGTTACCATTTGAAAGCCAACATATTCTCAAAAGCTGCTTCCATTTTCCACTTTAACCATGATAGATATATCAAGATTTCATATCATGGGTGCACTATGTTAAAAATTCATGACACTGAGGCCTTTTTCCCTAACAGAACCATGCTCTCACATGACCCCTTTTTTGTGAATAATCCAATGACCACAATGTAGTATGTTATCTCATGTATCACAGATGCAGTGTCATTGAATCAATTGTGATTAAAGTTTGACTAGATGTTGTCTCCCAAGTAGTGTACGCTTCCGAATAATATAATGTTAGCCATCTTTCCTAAGGTGAATTATTTATGAAAGAACCAAATCAAAAACATTTTCTAATATAGAGGCATAATAACAGGCAGACAAGGAAACAAACCAGTGCCGTTCAGTCATCTCTCATGTCTCGTCACATAATAATCAACTTGACCATCAATCATCCACATGATGAGGCAAATGGCATTAGAAAAAAAAATGCAAAACCAATTTAAGGTTGCTACGCAAAGCAATGGCCATATGTCAATGAATTGTAGGAAGTGCATTAGGTCATCAAGCAAGGTCGATTCATAATCAAACAAATGATGTCACCTAACCAGCCACCACATTGGCTGTTAGAATTTTAGATTCACCTCACATCATGTACTGCCATTTATACTTATAGAACTGGATACTCCCTCCTTTCATTAAAACCGTCATATCTTTGGTATCCAAGAAATGTTATTTAATAATTTATTTGTTCACCACTAACTAATGACATTGGTTGGGAACCATCCTGATTACTTGTTCTATCCAGTCAAATTTTACAATAGAAGATTCTAGTGACTAAAGATGCAATTATTTGACTATTATTACATTGGTTATATTATCGGGACAAGGATTTTTAGGCACAACAAAACAGAACGTGTGACAAGCACAGAAAGAATAAGGGAGTAATGAGTGAACAAGTAAAACGTATATGCAACATGACTCTCAAAACCCGACAGAAACTCTTAGATTTCAATTTTTAAACTGAAAGTAAAATCCTATTTATCCATGCAGTGACAACTCCATCTACAGCATAATGTAAACGAGAGACGGATTCCGCAACTTTTTATTTGTTACAGTAATAACAAATTTTGTACCAATCTAAAAATGTCATATCGTCAACCACATAATTTTATACATGTTGCTAATTCAGCACCAATACATAACACTGATATAAGAATGAATCATTTCGAAAAGTGATGTTCTCTCATATAAGTTTGTATATATAACTCATATGCAGTGTACAAATCACCTCAAACAAAACAGCAACTTAATTATACACCATTTAGCAACATGTTTCATTTATCAACGGACTCAACATTCGAAACTAGTTAACTCATCACCTATCCAAAGACATTCATCGAAGCAAAACATCCCCTGGGATACCAAGATAGTAACCTGGAAAATCCATTAAAACAATCATCACATAACATCTGCCTCATTTTCCCATTTCAGATCATGCTAGACAATGCCAATACTGTACACAATATGATACCTCTAAACACCGGACGTGGAAAACAGGTCTGTTCGCCGGGTCCTTTGCCAGTGCAAGAAGCTTTCGGTGTAACAAAACATCTTCTGCTCTATCTATATTTACATCCAAACCATAACTGCGGCAAAAAGGAAGTAAATACAAATCAGGAAAAAGCCAAACATCCATTCCATGAATATGATTTTCGTGTGGATCAAACCAAAACCCTCTCAATGTAAGCAACGAAGTACATTTTCCAAAAAAAACAAGATAATCCCAGAAGTTTGCTTTTTAACATGAGATTATAGCTCAAACAAAGCAAGAAGATATATCTGGAAATCCGTCCTAATCCAACATTTAAAATTCTCCTCTTGAACTCTTCTGGAAAGTTCAAAGGCCCCATTAAGTAATTGCTGGATACAGCTCCAGTCAAATCATATTTATATTAAAGATTCACTACCTAAAAAGGAAACCCCGTATAAAAATCAAGAA
Organism: Portulaca oleracea; assembly: GCA_029582165.1. Taxonomy (NCBI): domain Eukaryota; kingdom Viridiplantae; phylum Streptophyta; class Magnoliopsida; order Caryophyllales; family Portulacaceae; genus Portulaca; species Portulaca oleracea. Next base: position 39,378,094 of record CM055872.1, on the reverse strand, counting down.
CAGTCCAAAGTAATTCTCACCAAGAAATCAAATTTCACATTCCAACCGCGTAAAATGATGGTTGGTTATTTGAATTCCATACCTAGCAGGCAAGCGATTGAAGTGAGCATCCAAGAGTTCCCGAAATTCAGGATTCGAAAGCGCTTCTTCATTCCCATTCTCGATCAAACGATTGTAAACATCGGTCTTAATATCAAATCCTACTACACCTACAGCAGCACCGCCAGCGCCAAAGCTCCGCGGTGGCGACGAACTCTCTCCAACTCCCTCTATCAACTCCATAGTCACTCGCCAAGAACACCTCGCAAACCCTCGCAATCAACCACGATCAATCTGCACAATCAAAACAATTGAGCAGAAAACAAAAAAGAAGAAACATTCAAGAACTGAATTGAACGAACAAGCTTCCAGCTGACGTCAGCGAGGAGAGAGAGAGAGGACGGACATTTAGTGAAGGAATAGGAGGAGAGAGAAAGAGAGTCCGCCATTTTTGGAGCTGTGTGTGTGCTTCTTGAAGGGGAAGGTGTTGGTTGACTGACAAATGTGAATTCTGCGGAGTTCAGGGAAGGAAAGGAAAGGAAGAAATTGAGAATTTAAAAAGGGAGAAAAATGTGAGGGAATGAAGAATAGGGGAGAAGTTGGTCTGGTCGTTGGTTGAGACTTCTGGGATTCCATTATTATTAAATGAAGACAATGCAAAGGGACAAAGGGTGGACTACTGAAAGACTACTGCTGCTAGGCAGCGACCCAGGCTCGGAGTGGATAAGGGAAAATGAAAGAAAAATAATATATTATCTCTTACCCTGTTCTTTTATGCAGTATTATGCGTTACAGCATTTGCATTACGCAGAAAATCGCATGTTGTGGTTTAATTACGACAAGCCATCGATATATTGCGCTTTTTATATATATATAAATATTGTATTGATAATTGTGAAAAAATAATTTGTGGTGGGTTGTGGTGAATTGTGGTAGAATGGTATTTTGTGGTGGTTGTGGCAAATTGTGGTAAAAGCTATGACACCGCAGTTTGCCAACCGCAGAAAAGAACAGGGTTGTCTCACTATATTTGTCTATTTACTTAATTTGAAAAGATTAATATATATTGAGAATTGAGGTAAAAAGTTTATAATTTACCCAAATTACCCTTATTTTAATTGAATATAATAGTTGTTGGAATTGTAAAAAGTGATAAGTGAATTTATTAATTAGAGGTGGAAAAGGAATTACAGTTGTTAGGATTGTAAATGGGACAAATATTTTGGGAGAATGAAGTTAGGTAAAAGGACAAATATTTAGGACGGAGGTAGTAGCAAACAAATTGCTTAGAGGGACCTCAATATATGGGAAAGCTACTTTTCGTCATCCTAAACTTTTCAAAACTCATTTGGTTAAATGATCAAAATACGTTTGTTCTTTTATTTTTGGGTAAGTAATTATTAGGTGCTTTTTCGATCATCAATTTGGTTAAATGACCGAAATACCTTATTCTTTCATTTTTGAAGAAAGAAGAATAAGGATATTTCAATTACTTAATAAAAAATTGATGGTTGGTTTCCTCAAAAAAAATTGATGGTTGGAAAAACATCAAACAATTACTAACCCAAAAATTAAGGCAAATGAGTTTTCAAAATGAGTCTTTAAAAATAGCTTTTCCCAAATATCGCAGATTTCCGAGTAACTTTTTTGAAAAATAGCATGTAGGGAATTTTAATTTGGAAAATTGGATTTAAAGAATTTGAATTTGATGTGTGATGGGTTGAATAATCTAAACTTTAAAATATCACTGAATAATTTTAAGTTTGATCAATTGAATTATTTAAATTTAAATAGAGAAGAGGAATAATTAGAGATAGATTGAAGATTGTTAAAGAAAATAAAAATAATTAATATTGACATGTTACTGTAATCCAAAATAATCAAAATTCATACTATTCAATGTTATTTTCAAAATTCATATTATTTAAATTCAATTTCCCTTCCAATTTTTAACTGGTTACCTACTCCCCTTTTTGTAACGACTAACGACCCAATTATTTTTCATCTTAGAAATATTATTGGTCTCATTTTCAATTGAGTACTTGAGTTCATAATGTCCATGTGTAACGCCCCGACCCCATTCGGGTCGCGGACATTACCGACAACCGCTTCAAGGATTGCTGACTGGCCCCACAAATCACCACGAGTCTTAGCTTTCCAGCGTGCTTCGTCCTCGCTCACACGCTGCCTAGGAAACTTCCCAGGAGCTCACCCATCCTGAGACTACTCCCAGTCAGGCACGCTTAACTTAGAAGTTCCCAACGGATGAACTACCATAAAAGAAGGTGCACCTTGATGATATAAGTAGCCATTTCAATCCTCTTAAGCCACACTTTATCCATATACCTAGTGTGTTACACCATGTATGTCCAGTATGTCATGATGTCCATCATAATCCACGTACATTCATGCCATAGGAGTTCATGTTATCCATAAAGGTCCATAGAATACATGTATCTTATGTGTCTTGTAAGTTGCTTTTTTCATGTTAAACTCATTCATTAGGGTCATATTATGGGTTATGTGAGGCCAAATGGGGCTTACTTTCTTAAGGAGTATGGTGGGTAATCCTCACTACAATACTCCTAAGGAAGGGCTCCCATGGCTCCAACAATCCCCTTAAGTCCATATTATTATTAATGTCATCTTATGGGTTAAGCAAGGCCAATTAGGGCTTTCAAGTTATCTAGGGAGAAGGTGGGTAATCCTCGCTACATAACTCCCATGATAATGCTCCCATGACTTATGTTTTCCCCTTTTAATTCCATATTATTAAAGTCGATTTGAGGGTTGAGCTAGCCCAATAGGGCTTATCTTGCCAAAGGAGTAAGGTGGGTAGTCCTCACTACATAACTCCAATGGAAGAGCACCAATGGGTTAAGCTTCCTCCTTTAGGTCCATATTAAGGTGATTCATAGTAGGGGAGGGGGAGTACTTTCTCATTAATCCCTTAGTTCCCATCATAAGTAAATTGAGTTCTTAATAATAGAAATAAAACTAGAGTCCAAATCATAAAGGGAAGTGGAAATTGCATGTACTTAGTTAAGTTAAGTCTTTATTTAAGTCTTCTTGCAATAGGCCCTTGGCTCCCATATCATCATGCCCATGACTCCATGCCTCCCATCCTTGAAGGTCACTTCACATCAAGTCTCCTTTAAAGGACTAGTACCTAAGAGGGGGACATAAACATGGATTAGCCAAAGCTAAGTATGGAGATGTAAAACATTCATAAACATATACATATAGAGTATGATGCATGCTTATGATTTCATGACCTATGTGCCTAATGCTTATAAAATGGTTTGATCAAGCACTTGGATGTCCATGATGCCCCTATAGGATTTCTTTGTTGAGGATCCTCATACATAAACCATGATGCCTACTCAGTGGTACCACTTATCATAATCTTGTCATATGCCCAAGGGACTTTGAGAACTATAGAAGAATCATAAAAGAACCATAAATCTATAAAAATGAGTGTGCCTTAGAGACCATCACTCTTGTCATGTGAAGGACTTTTAAAGAAGCATTGTACCTATGGGGACTTACTAAGGATGATTCAAGACCATCAACTACATGCCATGAATGTACATATGAATATGATGATGATAATATGAACACATGAAGTTAGCATAACTTATAATTTTTCCTATTATGAACTCAAGATTATATTCCACTTTGTCATACAACTAGAATAACAAGAATATCATCACGTGAACGGAGAATCATTATCTACTTAATATTTTTAGGACTTATTTTCATGTGTTTAGAATTAAAAGTTAGATCATCAATATATGTAACGCCCCGGAAATTCAATTATAGAAAGTCAAAGTCAAACTAACGTTAACAGACAAAACTTAGCGGAAGACTTCAAATTCAGTTTGGGCGTCACTGCCGTATCCCCGAAGGAACACAAGGCGAGAAAGGAAAACACAACTGTCTGCTAACGGTAACTACTAACAACTCAAAACATAACTCTAAGACATCATAACGAAAACAAAATAAAAAGAATCAAGGACTTCTAGACTCGTCGTCCTCACTTCTAATTCCCGTCCCCAGCATTTAGATCTCCACTTGAAAACAAAACATTTCAAAAAATGAGGGGGAAATCTCAATAATGTCTACCCCTAACGTTTAAAACAGTTTAAGTTCATTTCAATTCATTTTAGGGAGAGGGATCAAATCAAACGTTTTACAAACCTTTAACCCTTAACCGTTTTCCTCAACCCATCCAATCCATATTTTAATTTGCGGGCGGGATACCAAATCCCTTAAAGTAACATCGCCTACCAAAGGCATCAAGAACATCGCCTACCAAAGGCATAAATAATATCGCCCACCAAAGGCATCAAAACATCGCATACCAAAGGCATCAAGAACATCGCCCACCAAAGGCATAAATAATATCGCCTACCAAAGGCATCAAAATACTATCCTATATCAGGGAAGGAAGCCCTGATCTCCTGGTCCATAACCCTGCAGATTGTTACACCTGCACAACAAAGTTATCCTCGAAACTCGCTTAACGTTTCCACTTGAATTATTTATACAATTTTCAAACTCAACTCACGACTCTCAAGTCAACCATCCCAAGTTATCAAAACCATTAACAAAACTTCGAATAAAAGACCATCCAATTTCTCAACTCAAATAAACCAAGATCACAATCGAATCAAAAAGATTATCAAAACAGATGGTCGTATTTCCACAAAAGTCCCCTTTCGGGATGCAATTCTCAAAATAGATTATAAAACATCAAAACACATTTAAAGAGCATCCCGGTGGGGATTAGAGCATAGACAATTACCTGATATACTTCACAACACAGCAAAAAGAAGAACACACTTGAGCTCACTAACGTCACGCACTAACTCGGGCCTAGAATAAGAATAATTATCTAATCAAAACGCGTTCTAACGAAGTTAGTATCAACTATCAACTACCTACCCCATCCCCTAGGAACACTTAGGTTCCTATCATTTATGATTTACACTTAACACACTCGAGGAACAAGTTCACACATAAAATTTACTCAACAATTTTCATAAATAAAAGCAAACAGAGGACAGATTATAACGTTCACATAAAACGGGTCACAACTCGACTTCCCGACATCCTATGGGTCTGGTTTTGAACTTTTCGGAAACCTCGGGATGTCTACTAAAACTTCTATGTTGATGACCAAGCCCATATCAGTCCCGAAGGACTCTAAAAATACCCATCTTCCCAATTGGTCCAGTTCTGACAGGTTCTGGTAAAATGGTTATAACTCGGGCTATACAAATCAAACGTTCGATCCGTAAAATTCCTATGGTTCCTAACATCTAAGGGAACCTCTAGTCCAAAGGGTTCGATCAAAAGGTAACTACACTAGCCGTGGCAACCCGATCTCTGAGCACTAGCATAACTGTCCCGTTAACGGTTATTAATTGATTTGTTATTTCGGTTCTAACCTTTACCAAACGGTCTTGGGGTTCTAATTTGGACTCAAAACAGTAACTAAGGTCTAAGGTATAAAGTCCAACTTAGCTTAGGTCCAACAATCAAACTTTTAACATTAACCCAATTTAGAAAACATGGAAACACTTTACTAATTTTAATCAATACTAAAATCAAACAAGAAATATAACACTTTAAACATGAATTATTTACAAGGTTATAACAGTAAAGCAAGAATTTCAAAGAACAATAAAAGGTGGTTAAACATGTGGTTTCTTTAATCAAGATTCAAGGAGGTCTTTAGGAAATATAACATAAGGTATAATATGACAAGTAACTACTAATCAAGAAAAACCCAACAACCAATTCTTTTACTAACTAAAACAAGAATTCAAGAATCAAGAAAGACTTAAAGAACATGTAATATTAACAAGAAACCTAATTAATTTCAAGAATCAAGATTTAACAAGAAGCGAATTACTAACAAAGATTGAATCTAAATTAAACAACTTAATTTATTAATCAAGAATTTAACCTAGATGTTACACTTTCCAATTTCGTGCATATAATAATAATATGGTGGTCTACATGATTCATAAAGGATATAAAGAACTATAAAGAAACACTTCTAAACCTAATAACCAACTATTACAACCTAATCTAATTACAATTTACAATTTACATAACGATTAAACAAGTTACATGTAATTAAAAACAAGAACAAATAATTATAATTTACAACTTATCACAAATTACACCCCAAATACATGATTACTTACTAATATAAAACAAAAATACTAATAGTAAACATGCATTAATAACCAATTATACGTGCTAATCATGCATTAATACTACAATTATACCCAACATCACATAGGTCAAGGCTAAAGTTTATACCCAACCACAAGAGCGAGAGGAGGCCGGGGCTGGCTTACTGGCGGCGGCGACGACTCTGGGACAACAGCGTGGTAGTGTGGTGGCCAGCGGCGGTGATGGGATCACGCACACAGCACACAACGACGGTGGCGGCAGACACACGGAGAGGGGGAGAGAGAGAGAGGGAGAGGAGAGGAGAGGGTTAGGGATTAGGGTTTGAAGATTAGGGTTTGAGGGAGGGAGAAAGAGGTTTTTATACTACCCACTTAATTAGGCCCAATTAGTCTAATCCTAACCCTTAGCCCAACCCAATACTAAAACAAAATCTGATTTTCTAAAGACAACTAATAATAATACTAATAATAATATAATCACATAGCAAATAATATTCACGTAATTAATCACATAACTCAATAATATTAATACTAACACTAATAATAAAAAGAGTAAAACTAATAATACTAAACCCATGAAATTACCGATATACCCTTGTTAGTCTCTCACGATCCTACGAGCTCAAGTGTTAGCAAAATAAAACACAAACGAATAATAATAAAATAAACGAAGTCAAACATAATATACTAACGACGTCACGGTCAACATCTTTGGATTTTTCGGGGTTTTACATCATTACCTTCTTAAAAGAAGTTTCGTTCTCGAAACTTAAACTTAACCCTAACGGTCCGATAAGGAAACTAACGGTTCCATTCCTCCTAAAACTCGAGGTTTTACATCATTACCTTCTTAAAAGAAGTTTCGTCCTCGAAACTTAAACTCAACAGCAACGGTCTGCCAAACGGAACTAACACTGGCGCTAACCAAAAATTCGGGGTTTTACAATATATGTAATCATTCATCCACATATAGCAACATAAAACATGAGCCTTATTAAGTATAATTAACCAACTAAACAAAAATTTGCATAAATGGAATGATTTTAAGCTCTTAGGCTATGTCTTATGGCATTCTTTTGAGACAAGAATGCATGAGAGAGAAAAAAATAAAAGGAAAAAGAGTTTAGAAAATACTGGAGGAACACTTGAGCGTTCTTTCCAAATTAAAAAACGTAGGGGAGAGAAAGTCTTTGGAAAAGAAAGAAAAAAAAAGTGCTCATGAGGAGCGTGGAAGACACACCAAGCAAAACAAAGAGAAAAGGGTGCCACGCAAGGAAATTTGTGTACAATCTATTTCTCTGTGGGTTCCACTGCTATAATTACATCTCCAATTTGCAATTGTTTTTTCTTTTTTCTTTTTGTTTCTTTTGTTTAACGGTAATATATGTATTAAATTTTTGAAAATCTGTTTTTATCTATTTTAAAGTTTATAAATGTTTTTCATAAAAATTGATAAATATGAAAATTAAATTGGTTTTTAAAATTTCAAATTTGATATTCATTTTGAGAAATTATTAATTAAATTGATATTTATTTTTGATTTTGTTCAACATTTTCAAATGTTGTTATATTTATTAAATTTTTGAATACCTTTTTTCATCTATTTTGAAATCTATAAATAATTATCATAAAAATTGATATATATGACAATTAAATGATTTTTTTGTGAATTTCAATTTCGGTATTTATTTTGGAAAATTTTTAATGAATTTGATAATTAACTATGTGACGAATATATTTGATAATTTTTGACAAATTGAAAATTTATTTTTATTTTGTTAAATTTATAAAAATTTATTTTGAAAAATTGTTACATAATGTTAATAATTGATAAAATTCACATTCAACCATGTATTTGGAAAATTCAAATGTTATATTTGTGTGTTTTTCTTGATAATTTGTTAATTAATTTAACAATTAATTATGTAACGGTTACATTTGATATCTATCAGAATTTTATGAATGAAATGTAAGATAAAATTCGTAATAAATATATTTGTTAAGTTTCACCCAATTTGGGAAACTAAAGAGAGAAGAGGGAGAGAGATTTAAGAAATGATATTATTGATGATCTCAACTCAAGAAATACAAGGGGGAGAGGTAGGTTATATATAACCAACCTCCCTAACAAACCAAGAAACAAGATAAAAGAAAACAAAGAAATAAAATTGTGAACAAATTGGAAATACAAGATTTACTACTCCTAACATCCCCCCCTCAAATTGGAGGGTGTCAAAACTCCAATTTGCCACAATGGAAATCTTGAATTTTAACTCCAACAGCTTCCTCGCCATCACCACAATTCATAATAACGGGTGAAATGGACGTAGATATGGAAGAACTTCGTGGAGCCGAATGACGAAAGAAAGATAATTGCCGAACTTTTTCCAGGTATTGAAATTGTCTCCGGCGAATACAATGGCCTAATAGAGACTTTCCTGGTTGATCGGACGAGAGAACGAAGAGAGGATCAATCATAATCCTTTTAACAGACTTGGTGAATTTGAATGAAGGCAGACGAGGAGGAAGAGAAAAATAGGGTTCTTCAAAACTGGAAATTGATCCGGTTCTTGCTGTTGCCGAGGTTGAATGAATCAAGATTCAAGGTTCAACAAAACCAATCAAGAATCAAGAAAATCAACGCAAACTACTTACAATCAAGTACCAAAAGCAACAAGAATATCAACCAAGAACCAAGTAACAGAAGCCCAGAAACCTCCTTATCATACCCAGAAACCCATGTGGATGAAACTGAGAAAGGCATCAATTTGAGCCGCAAGAGGAGCTTGAAAAGGAGTGGTTCTTGAGGTCTGCCTTGGTGAGCCCCGCCACGATGATGAAGAGGAGGATGAAGATGTGGAGGATGGAGACAACGTGCGAGTGTTGATTTTGCCTTTTATTTCCAGCCAGCAGACAGTTACTAGCTCTGCTACTTCTTGGAACCTTGACTCAGGAGCAGATCGCCATGTCCAATATCTTGGGGTGTCTCCCCATACATTGTCGTGTTTCTTCGCAGCAAGGGCAACGCACTTCTTGCTGGAAAATTTCTCCAATGAAAAGGCCTTGGTGGCACTCTTATCAAGGACATAATTCTGAGAAAGATGAAGATAAAGGTGCTTCTTGGAGAGAGAATTGAGAAGAGCAAGACCGCCATCAGAGTCAAGAAGAATATCACGGTAATCAGAGGGGAGAAAACGCTCCCAAACAGCGTCGGAATCAGCGGCAGATTTGAAGACCTTGGAGACGGAAGCAAGGCGGCAGGTGTCACGAGGAGTGGTGAAAGAGATTATGGCGGCAAAGCAACCTTCTGGAATGATGTAGAAGAAGTCGATAGAGCAGCAAATCTCGCCATCTCCATTAACAAGATCTCTCTCTCTATCCTTGAATGATTTTTCCGCCATTTCCGAAGAGCTCTGCTTTTCCCTCTCTCAAGGAATTTGGGGGGGAACGGTGGGTGAGACTGTGTGAGAGTGAAGGAGAAGATGATGATGAAGATGAGATGATGATGGAGAATAAGATGGAAGATGAAATGGATGAAGAATAAGTGAATCAGGGGAAAAAGGAAGACGAAGGAACAGACACATGAAAATTAACCATGCTCTGATACCATGTTAAGTTTCACCCAATTTGGGGAAACTAAAAAGATAAGAGGGAGAGAGATTTAAGAAATGATATTATTGATGATCTCAACTCAAGAAATACAAGGGGGAGAGGTAGGTTATATATAACCAACCTCCCTAACAAACAAGAAACAAGATAAAAGAAAACAAAGAAATAAAATTGTGAACAAATTGGAAATACAAGATTTACTACTCCTAACAATATTTAACAATTATTTTTACAATGACTACTTTACAACGGCTAGTTTATACAACGACTAGTTATTACAACGACTAGTTTTTAAAATCAAATTGTATATAAATGTGGGTTCATGTGTTTGGGAGAATCACACAACTCTCAAATAGCCTCTCAATCCACGCATTTCATCTTATTAATTAGCAGCAAACAATTCAGTTTCTAACATTATAATGGATAGAAGTTCTGGGAATAACCAACAAAATTCTCAAAGGTCTCATCATCATCTCAGTTCTTAAGATTATTATCCTCAATATGGTAGTTAATTATGGGAATAATCCAAATGTAGATTTCTACCAACATCAGAACTCTCAAAATTCCAACCCACTCAATTACTACCAACCAAACAACTCCACATTTTCCTCTCCTCCTTCAAGGTCATTCACTAGATTGTTGACCAACGATGGAAATGCCGTGATTCATCTGGGATATCAGAGCCAACCTTGTATTTTAATTATGATATACGCATGTATCACATGTTCCACTTTGTTGTCGTTAGTTTTAATGAATTTCTAGTTTGCAATTTGTCTTATAAATAATTGTGTTTAGAAAAAGCATACTTTTTAATTACATAGCCTTGCAAACTACCAACCATATGACAATAAATGTATGATGTTGTCAATCACACTTGAAAAATTTGACATAAAGTTTCAATGTATAGTCAATTCTGTTTGAAAGGTTGTCAATTACATAAATGTGACATAAAGCTTCAATATATTGTCAATTCTATCTGAAAAGCAAGCAATTATGTAAATTTATGCCATGAAGCATCATGCATTGTCAACTCAATTTTTTTAATGATAATTATCAATGCAGATTCACAATAATGTAGACTTTCAAAACATATTTCAACAGCAAACACTTTCTTTCTATATATACTACTACCGAATAGGGAACATTATGTTACCTATAAACAGCTTCAAAATACCTCCTTGCAAACTAGCATCAAATTCATTTTCTAAAAAAATGTCTAACCACCCATACAAGGATGATGAAGACTTTGAGCTTGACGATGCTATTGATGCGACCATTGAAGAAGAGGCCGCTTTGGGTTCGACTTTCCAGAGAGCACAGTTGTTAGTGCAGATGTACTAACCTAACTACGACACAAATAGTTTCACCACCTCGAGTTCAAATCGTCGACAACGAAGACGCCTCAATCGTGATCATGTGGAAGCCCATAACCGCCTGTATATGGACTACTTCTCTGAAAACCCTGTGTACACTGATGAAATGTTAAGGCGAAGGTTTAGAATGCGACGACACTTGTTTCTTCGCATTGTTAACACCTTGAGAAATCGTTTCAAGCTCTTCACGCAGAGGAGAGACGCAACAGACAAACCGAGGCCATCTCCACTTAAAAAATGCACTGTTGCTATGCGTGCATTGGCTTATGGATCATGTGCTGACTCATTAGATGAATACTCTCGTATGGGACCATCCATTATCCAAAACACGATCGCAAAATTTGCTGCAGGTATTGAAGAATGTTTTGGGCCTGAGTACCTGCGTAAACCAAATGAAGAAGATATGCATCGTCTTCTTCGCGTTGCAGAAAAATGTAGTTTTCCAGGTATGCTGGGCAGCATTGATTGCATGCATTGGGAGTGGGATAGATGTCCTGTGGCATGGCAAGGTCAATACCAAGATGGCTATCAAGGCACAGTTACGATAGTGCTCGAAGTAGTTGCTTCGTTCAACAAATGGATATGGCCAGCATTCTTTGGCGCTGCTGGGTCAAACAATAACATAAATGTGCTTGAGAAGTCACCATTGTTTGACGATTTACTCAAAGGTCGAGAACCGGAAGTTCAGTTCACTATAGCTGGTGAACATCTTAAATATGGATATTATCTTACCGATGGAATTTATCCATACAGACCCACTCTAGTCAAATCGATGTCTAAACCACAATTTCCAAAACACAAATTATTTGCATTTCACCAAGAAGGAGCTAGAAAAGATGTTGAATGAGCATTTGGGGTGTTCAAAGCACGATTCGCTATAGTTCGACGCCCATCTCGGTTTTGGGAAGTCCCAACAATGCAAAAAATTATGAGAGCATGTATAATACTCCATAACATGATCGTTGAAGATGAACGACATACATTCAACTACAGCTTTGGTACACCACAATATGATGAACCATTGGACGAAGCAACACTTTCACCGCCAACTATCAGTCGAATTCCCGCATTTGAAGAATGGTTGAAAAAGAAATTGAAGACACGTGATAAAAAAAAAGGTATGAGGCTTCAAAATGCATTGGTTGATCACATCTAGAACCGTTATGTAGGCGGTTACAATCAAAATTGACCTCTCCTTTACGTTTGATTACTACTTTGTTTTAGTTTTCTTTGGCGAACTCACTACTTTATGCTATTTTTCTATTTTGTATTTTCAATTACTGATGTGTGTGTTTTGTTTCAATTTTTTTGTTGTATTTTCAATCGTATTTATTTTTGCATTTATCTTATCCTTTTTATTTTATTTATGTGGAAATGTATTTTTTTTATATTGTATGAGGCTTTGTTGAGTGTACGCAGTTTTATTTTTGTATGTTGTATTTATGTTTCCTATTTTACATTAAATTATTAAAAATGTCTTAATTAATTTATTATTACTTTTTCATAATATATCCATTTCAAAATAATTCAATATCATTATATTATTATTTCATAAAAAAAAAGAATACATTTTTGAATTTTATAAATTATTTTTATTATTATACCCTAATTTTATCTATTGTTAATTATTCAATAATATTCATTTATATAAATAACAAGTAAATATTAAGTGACTCCAACAATATAATTAAAATATTATCCCCCTACCCCACTTGTTCCTCCCCTCATTCTTCATGTCATACTCCACCATAACCAATACCTGTTAGAGAAGTAACAACAATGGATGGAAAATAACTGGGTAAAGCGAGAGAGTCGTAGGCGTGCCTACTCTCCTTAGACTTTTGTATCAACCGTACAAAGTCTTAGGGATAAAACTCCGCCAAGGAAACTCTAAGAACTTAGTTTCAAACCTCCAAGATCGAACTCTAGAATTGCTGCACTTCAACACTAGAGAAAGGGTGTTTAGAATAGACAATGGAAAAACTCCATCAACAGCAACAGATGGCAATAAGCATCCTATTTATAGGCCTTTGAAGAGGCACTTGGATAGGATTTGGAAATGGATAATCATCCTTAATGGATAAGGATTTGTAACCATAAAAAATGGATAGAACTTGAACAACCACCATTAATGATTAAAATTGGATAAATGATGATAATATCAAATAATATCATCATTATCCAAAATAGGGATGATTAGGAACTTATCCACTTATAGTTCCTAACCCTATACACTAGAAATTATCCAACAATCCCCCGCCATTTCGAGTGTATGAGATTCATAAACCAATATCTCAAACACCACCGCCATTAGGAAAAAATCAACATACATCCAAAACAAAAACACCAAGGAAGTAGGGAGTAAATTGTACATCATGAGAAGTGTCTCGCGACTTGAACTTCCACGTAGTGAAAATAATTTCAATTAGTCCAAATGATATAGTAGACAAGCTTTGAACTATACATTTTTATTGACTAATTGGATACATTACACTATACAATCACTCAACTAATATTCTTGCACTTTATGACACTGTTAACCGCCATGTGTCCATATCCTCTCGTGAGCACATAGAGCCAAGCCCATTAGCCCCTTGAAGCGGCTACACTTCATGCTCGCATAGGTAGACCGAACTTGTATGCTCCTGTAATTAAGCACCCATCCAAAACTTAGTCTATTAAGAGTATAACAACTCATCCTCTTATCATTACAGCTAGTTAAGCACTTTCTTACATGGGATGATTTTAGTGTGTGCTTCCAACCATTATATAGAAAAGTCACTCACCTCGAGCTTGACATCAAGTCAAGTATCAAGTAGAGGCCTCGCTATTAACGGTAATAGATTTGGGCTTAATTCCCATCCCCCTTGATGATTTAATCACCAAGTCCTTGCTTAATCCTTTGGTAAAGGAATCAGTGAGGTTATCACTTGAGGTCACATAATCAATAGTCACTACTCCATCCTTGATTAATTGATGTCTGTATGCATGTCTAAGTCCAATGTGCCTTGACTTGCCATTATAGACATGGCTATACACCTTAGCAATGGTAGATTTACTATCACAGTGTATGGAAATGGGAGCCATAAGGTTAGGCCAAAACGATATTTCCAACATTAAATCTTGTAGCCACTCCGCTTCCTTACAAGCCGAAGAAAGGGTTACAAACTCGGATGTCATGGTGGAATCACTAATACAGGTTTGTTTCTTAGATGTCTAAGAAACCACACCACCACCTAGCATAAATATCCAACCCGAAGTAGAGGAGTAATCCTCCTTATCACTAGCCCAACTTGCATCTGAGTACCCTTCTAAGACCGAAGGCTCTCCTGAATAATGCAAGGCATAGTGCTGGGTTTGCTTAAGGTGTCTTAACACCCTTCGAATTGCTTGCCAATGATGCTTACTAGGGTTACTGGTATACCTACTCAAATTGCCAACTACAAATGCAATATCCGGCCTTGTGCTAGTCATAACATACATCAAACTACCAATGACTCTAGCATATTCAACTTGAGCAACGGGCCTGCCATTATTCTTAACCAAATGATAGTTAGGATCAAAAGGTGTAGATACTGGAGAAGTTTCCTTACTTACAAATTTCTCCAATATCTTCTCAATGTAATGAGATTGTGATAAGCATATACCTTCATCATTTCTGATGATCTTGATGCCCAAAATCACATCCTCCTCACCCATGTCCTTCATAGAAAACTTGGATGACAGAATACTTTTAGTTTTCTCAACTTGTTCCATGTCGGTCCCAAAGATCAACATGTCATCCACGTATAAACAGATTATCACACCTCTTCCATTCTCAAACTTATAGTACACACACTTATCAGAAGCATTGATGATAAAACCAAAAGATAAGACAACTTCATCAAATTTTTGATAATACTGCTTAGGGGCTTGTTTTAAACCACAAAGATCTTACTAGTTTGCAAACTTTCATTTCTTAACCCTTGACTACAAAGCCTTCGGGCTGTTTCATATACACCTCTTCTTCTAATTCACCATTTAGAAAAAGAGTCTTGACATCCATTTGGTGAATTACTAACTTGTAAGTGGTAGCTAACGCTATTAGAACCCTTATAGTCGTTATTCTAGCCACTGGTGCATAAGTGTCAAAGTAATCTATACCATGTTTTTGTGTAAAGCCTCTAACAACAAGACGAGCTTTATACCTTTCTATGGTACCATCTACTTTTCTTTTCCTCTTAAAGATCCATTTAGAGGTGATGTGCTTACTATCCGGTGGTAGATCCACTAGGACCCATGTATTGTTTTCCATCATAGAATCCATTTCTTCTTGTATTGCTTCCCTCCAAAAGGGAGAATCTTGAGATTCCATAGCTTCCTTAAAATTGCTAGGATCATTATCAATGTTATAAACATAGGGAGTTTGCTTGTGAATGGTATCCCTTGTCACCTCTACTAAGTAGAGATAAAAATCATCACCAAATGACTTTTCCTTTCTAATTCTTTTACTCCTTCGAACTTCTATTATTTCATCATTCTCATGATATTCATCAGAAGTTTGCTTATCATTTGGAACCATGTCAGGAAGGACATCTTTGGGTCTAGGTATTGAATGGAACATATGCTCATCAAACAAAGCATCTATAACGGTATTCACTATTACATACTCATTGGTTTCAACAACCATGAATCTATAAGCTTTGCTATTTTGCGCATAACCAATAAAAATGCATTCAATACCCCTTTCTCTCAACTTTCTCTTTTTTAGGTTCAGGCACTTTAACAATTGCTCTACAACCCTAAATTCTAAGATGACTCAGATTTGGCTTACGTTTGTTCCAAATTTCATAAGGAGTAATAGAATTTCCTTTTGAAGGTATTCTATTTAGGATGTAGTATGCTGTAAGCATTGCTTCACCCCAAAAACCTTCACTTAAACCAGAGTTAGAAAACATAGCATTAACCATTTCTTTAAGGGTTCTATTTTTCCTTTCAGCCACCCCATTTTGTTGAGGGGTATAGGGGGTTGTGACTTGATGTACAATACCGGTCTCACTAAAGTACTTAGGATCATAGTACTCTCCACCCCTATCCGATCTAAGGATTTTAATAAAAGTTTCACAATGAAGTTCACTTTTAATTTTGTACAATTTAAATTTATCAAGTGCTTCATCTTTTGAGTTTAAGAGATATAAATCACAATATCTAGAACAATCATCAATAAAAGTTATGTAGTACTTTTTGCCACCCATTGAAGGGTTACTATGGAAATCACCTAAATCACTATGAATTAATTCAAGTAATTTAGTTTCCCTTTTAACATTAGAGAAAAAAGACTTAGTAATCTTGGTTAACATGCAAGTCCTACACTTCTTTACATTTTCATCAATAGAAGGAATCAAGTCTAGTTTCGACATATCTTTTAACTTTTTAAAGTTTACATGTCCTAGACGAGCATGCCATAGAGAAGAAGGAGAAGGGCTAACAAAGCATGTAAGCAGAATCAACGTTCATTTTATTAACAACATGAACATCACTACGAACATTACAAACCAAGTTTAACTTAAACATTTCTCCATACACATAACCCTTCCCAACAAATACCCCACCCTTAGAAAGTACATACTTGTCCCCATTATAAGTTTGTACAAAGCCATGCCTACTTAGGAGAAATCCATGACACAAGATTCTTAGTCACCTCTGGAGCAAAATAAACATCATTCAAAGTAAGGATTTTGCCGGAAGTAAACTCTAAATCAACTTGTCCTATGCCTTCAACTGGAACCGAAGCATTGTTCCCCATGAAGAGACTTTTACCTTCAACCGGTGTGAAATTCTTGAAATAAGAGCGATTGTTGCATATGTGCTTGGAAGCACCCGAATCGACAAACCATCCGTAGTCATCACCAACCACATAGATTTGATCCTTAATCATCGCAACAAAGTTATTCTTATCATCCTTGACTTTCTCCTTTCCTTTTCTGAGTAGGCCATGTTTCTTTCTCTAAACATGGCAATCTCGTTTCTTGTGATTGGGGCTTCCACACTCCCAACACAACATCTTAGGCTTCTTACTATTGGTGTTGTTGTTCTTATTGTCATTAGGCCTTTTCTTGCCCTTTTGACCATAGCGGCTAGACTCACCATCTTGTACAACATGTACTTTAGAGACATCCTCCTTGAGATCATCCTGCAAACGAAGCTCTTCTATGCGAAGATGGTTAGCGAGTTCCTCAAGAGATAAAGCCTCTTTCTTATGTTTTAGGGTTCTCTTAGTTTCTTTCCAAGAAGGGGGCAATTTGTCAATAATAGAAGACACTACAATGGACTCATCCATGTGAAAATTATGTTGTGTGAAATTACTTAATATACTCTGAATTTCATGTAATTGGTCTAACACCGGACGACCCTCTATCATGCGATAATTCATAAATTGACTTACTAGGAAATTCTTGCTAGAGGCATCTTTTGACATGTATTTGTGCTCCAATGCTTCCTTTAATTCTTTTGCGGTTTCAATGTGTTGGTAAACATCAAACAAGGTGTCAATCATCCCATTGAGAATACACCCACGACAAATGTAATCATCGTTCTCGAACTTTTGCCTTCTCCTTGTCTCCGCTAATGTTTCATTTTCAACCTCCTCGGGATAGGGACTGTTGAGCACATAGACCACCTTCAATGTAGTGAGGATGAAATGCATCTTCTTTTTCCAACGATGGAAGTTGACACCATCAAACTTATCTAATTTTTGGAAGTTCGAAGTCATATCCTTGAGTGAAGCCATAACTCTCTTCACACTTACAAAAGTCTAAGATTGTTAGAGAAGTAACAACAATGGATGGGAAATAACTGGGTAAAGCAAGAGAGTTGTAGGCATGCCTACTCTCCTTAGACTTTTGTATCAACCGTACAAAGTCTTAGGGATAAAACTCTGCCAAGGAAACTCTAAGAACTTAGTTTCAAACCTCTAAGACCGAACTCTAGAATTGCTGCACTTCAACACTAGAGAAAGGGTGTTTAGAATAGACAATGGAAAAATTCCATCAACAGGAACAAATGGCAACAAGCATCCTATTTATAGGCCTTTGAAGAGGCACTTGGATAGGATTTGGAAATGGATAATCATCCTTAATGAATAAGGATTTGTAACCATAAAAAATGGATAGAACTTGAACAACCACCATCAATGATTAAAATTGGATAAATGATGATAATATCAAATAATATCATCATTATCCAAAATAGGGATGATTAGGAACTTATCCACTTATAGTTCCTAACCCTATACACTAGAAATTATCCATCAATACCTATACCCAATCACTCATTAAAATATTATTATTTGTACTATATTTCTACTATGTATTCTTCATTTTCAAAAACACCATAAGACATAGCCTTATGGCCCTCTCTTAGACACTCAACACATATTCCATTAGGGCTGAAAATCTTGATCTCCATACCTTGATCTCCTTGAGGTTTTCGGTATCTTGAAAATTATATTCATTAGCTAAGATTAGTATCATAATCCTACATGTAAAAGCCTTGATTAAAACTGATTTTTTTGTTGGTTCTTAACTAGGTATGGCTGCTGGAATTTTTACAGAAACCATTTGAGCTCTTGCTTGGGTTCTAGCAAAAGTGTAATTAAAAGACAACTCACTTTTAATCTTGATCAAAGCTACTTTTAACAAATAATTAATTCATTGGTCTTTAGACCCTTTTATTTGTAGATTCACAACATATTATTGAATAACTCAGTTTAAAAACATCCATTTCCAAACTTTGAGTGAAACTCGTTTTTTTGACAGAAAAATAAGTTTTTTACCCGATTTTGTTCATTTTCATTCTCCCTCTATACAAAAGCTTTGAAGTTCATTCCACTTGGAAAAGTTCCGTTTATGAGTATAGTTTAACCCCACATTTTTATTTTATTTTTAAAATTTACCGATTAATACAGTTTTAACAAAATCTAAACCTATGTCAGAATATATGTGAATCTGGAAAGGGGCTGGTTTTTGCTCAATAACTTACTGCCCTTATATTTTTTTGCAAAACAAACTTTTCAGTGGGGTTCTAGACATCAAAACCTACAACTTTCATGTTGAAAGTTTTTCCAAAATATGATTTTATCATAAGGATATTTAAGGTATGAAAAACTTAAAAACTTGGTTGTGTAAAGCAAGTAAAACTTCTTCTTGAACCTACATGGTAGTCATGAGGTTTCTAAAGGATATTTTTCTATCATTTTTAAAACTACTTTAACACTTAGATTAAGTGTGAAGAAATGAAAATCGAATTAGAGAAGAAAATGTCATTTTAAGGTGATTTTAACCCCTTTTTCGGTTCTTAGAAGAACTCATACTTCTTTATATTTTAAAGCCAATATCAAAGCTGAATCGTTTGGTGATACCATACCTTGAAAATGACTTAGAGAAGTGTGGATAAGAACCCTTGTGAACTTGAGACAAAAACCTCCTTTTTATCTTCCTCTTCTATTCTTTAATGAAATTCTTTGTTGATATGAAGAATAATGTAGAGACAAAAACATCCTTACAAATATTGGGGTACCTTAAGAGCATTGCCACCAGCGTGGGAAGGGAGAGTAAAGAGCTGAATTGGCACTTTGTAATTGGCTAGATTAGAAAGAGAAGAAAGTTTCACACCCTTATTTTCACGGCAGGCGAGGAAACATGGGAGGGTAAAGGGAGGAGAGAGATAAGAAGGGAAGGGAGAAGAAGAGAGAGAAAGAGAGAAAAAAAGATAAGAGAGAATGTTACACCTATTTTTGTTCCACTCTCATGTGGGATACTCCTACTATTTTTCCACTATCTTTCCACTCTATTTCTAATGCTCTAAAGAGAGTAATATAATAGTGAAGATGATGGTGTTGCCGGATGGAGAGAGAAGACAGTGGATTTGGATAGATTTTGAGTGTGAAACTAGACAAAATATAGTGTAGGTTGTGTAGGGGGCTAGAGTTTAGGACAATCATAGTCGAGAGATTTTGTAATTTGTATTTTTATGGAGAAATTAAAAGATGGTTGCATACTTATGGGAAGAAGAGAGGGGTTTTGTGTTTAATTTTTGTCTCTAATAGCTAATTTGTATCTCTTAAAAGAACCCTAAGGCTATGACTTATGACATACTTGTTGAGTGAGTATGGATGGTACAATTATAGTACAAATACTAATACTTTAATGGGTGGTTGGGTATGTGTATTGCTTTTGGTGAAGTATGAGAGGAGGGATGGGGAGAGGAACAAGTAGGATAAAAAAATAATATTTTAATTGTATTGTTAGATTCAATTGAAATATTTAGTAGTTGAATAGAAATAATAATATTAAAAAAAAGAATTGAAACAAGGACGGAGGCCCACGTGAAAGATGACCAACATGCTTACCATTTGGTGCATCATACTCATGCTTGTCAAGTACAACAATTGTTTCATACTCTCCCCTTTTGTGTTACATTTTCTCCCCATTTTTCTCATTTTCTCTCTCATGCATTCCTCTTCTCCCTAAGAACTCTGACACGTTCTTTTGCAATTTTCCCCAACCATTTTTCTTTATTTTCTTTTTCTCTCTCATACATACTCCCTTCAAAAGTATGCCATAAAACATAGCCTAATAAACCCTTATTATCTACATTGATTCTATTTAACTCTTCTTATGAATATTGAGCTGGTTTTTTTTTGTCTAAGTTGGGGCTCCATAGGTGGTGTCACATAAGGGTTTTATGGGACAAACTTTGCTTAATTTAAAGTTCACAATTTCTTTTATTGTTAATTATACCCAAAAATCATATTTTCATATTTTTATGAGCTTATAAATTGTGATAATTAGAGACATACTTATCTTTGCACATTTGATGTGTTATGAAATTTTAATTACCTTTAAGATGTCACCCTACATAGTGCTCTTTTTTTGTGTCGATTATTCTTATACTAATTTCAAAAATCGGGCTTCTTTGAAGTACATAAAAGCTATAATAAATCACATATAAATTACTTCATGATTCGTAAATATTAATAATTATACTTGAAGTAATAAAATTATTAAGAGGGTGTTACACTTTTGTAGGGCATTCTAATTTAAAAATTGTTCGGAGGTGACATGGATTTTGCTAAACTAGTAGTTTGGCCCTAAGTTTTTTAAAATGTACTTAAATATTTCATACATTTTTTGTTTGCTAACGCGTGGGTGACATTTCAGTGACTTTCGGTGATTTCCGGCCAAAATTTGTGAAAAAGACAAAATTGCCCTTATTTTTCTATTGAAATTTCTCTTCAATATCCATTTTTCCAGTCTTAGTCTATTAGCTCTCCCTCCTCTGGAACATTTTTTTTCTTTCTTGCCATATTCATACATCATTGCAGTTACTCCATTTGTTTCTCCATCTCTCCCACTTGTTCAACCATTTTGCTAAACACTTAATTAACGTTGGCATTTCCCAACATTACCATCCACACTCTATGTCCTCTCACTCTTAGCACCTAAATGTATTGGGGAAAATGGATTCTAATAATATGAACTTTAGGCCATATATGACTAAATAATATGAACTTTCGATTTGGTGCCAGTTAATACGAACTTTTACCCCATGTTAGTCTCGGTGGCGGGATGACGTGGCGGCGGACTTGAGTCTGTTGAATTTGCCACTCAGATTATTATGTCCACATCACCCTCACCATCTCTCTCCTAAGCCTCTCTCCCTTTTTCTCTCTCTGCTCAATTTCATCGTTCTCCTCCCCTTCCTCTTCTCCCTCTGCCTCACCTCTTGCCGGAGCACCAAGAAGCCCGCCATCTCCTACACCCCCGTCATCGAGGCCACCCCGCCGATCTCGAAGGAGATCCAGGAGATCGTCCTCGCTGGAAACCTGAACCGGCATATTTTCGTCAACAGAGCAAGCAAGAAAACCCTTTGATATGGGGCGATTTTCGTGCTACAATTAGCCCTTTATCCACAAAATTTTCAAGTTCCCACCTATGGATGAAGAAGATGTAGTGGTTTGATTCAAATTCCCCATTCAAGTTCAGCATTCAGTGGTTGTTTTGGTTGATCTTTTGAGTGTTTTCTTCAACTGGGTATGCTCTTTTTGTCTTTCTACTTTCACAATTGCTTGTTTTCTGGATTTTTTTTACTCTCAGAAGTGTTGTGGGTTTGTTCGATTTGGGAAGAATGATGATGTTCACTAGAAATATAAATTCTAGAAAATCCCAGATAGTAAAAGTGGCGAATGGGGATAATTTGGTCATTATGGGGATTGAGACCAGCTGTGACGACACTGCTGCTGCTGTGGTGAGACCCTCTTTGTTCTGAATTGGGTTGTTTGTTTTATGGGGCTGCGATGACACTGCCACTGCTGTGGTAAAAGGGGTTCATGGATGGCACGAAAGTGGCAAGGAAATGGAGAGGGGGAGGACTGAAGAAGATGGAGAAACAAATCTGAGATTTTTAGAGAGAGAAAAAAGAAATGGGGATGATGAAGAGGAAGGAAGAGAGAGAGAGAGGGGAGCTTATTTGGAAAGTCAAAGCTGACGTGGCAAAGTCAAAACAACCAGGTGTGTGCTTCCGCCGCCACATCAGACTGCCACCGAGTTAAGTTCAGCTTAACTCGATGGCGTACTATTCAGACTAACATAGGGTCAAAGTTCGTATGAATTAGCACCAAATCGAAAGTTCATATTATTTAATCTGATATGGCCTAAAGTTCATAGTATTAGAATCCAATTTCCCGCCATTCACCCTCTCTATCCTCTCAGCATCCAACACTAAGTATTGAATTGTTGGCAAGCTCATATGCTCGACTGTCTCCAAGAAACCACTAACAACCACAATACAGGACATGAACACACGCAAAACTCATAATAAAAATCAAACAAGAACCCTAAAAACAAAAGAGAACATATAACATGAAACTCAATTGGGGTACAAAAGCAAACAAAACAAACCCCAATTGAAGTATGAGAAAAATTGGGGAGGGAGTAGTTTCAAAATACTCTCATACTCACCGTTATGCATAGGTCATTGAAGTTGTTGTACTTGCACAGTCTCCTTTGGACAACTATCAAAACGGGCTTTTTGGGGGCTAAATTAGAGAAAATATGATGGGTGGAGATGGTTAAAAAGGATAGTTTGAGTGAGGAGGATCTAGGTAGGCTTTTTGAGTAAAAAAAAAAGGGAGTTGTGGGTTGTGGTTTATTGGCTGAATAGAAGGTCAAATTAGTCATTATAGAGAGTGCGTTTGAATTTTGAGCAGCAAAAATGGAAGAAAAAGTTGGTAGTTTGTTGACAAAGGGTTGTTTCGACCTAACCCCGCCTAGTCGGAGGAGGAGACATACTCATAAGATGTGTGTTTTGACTGGATTGACTAGTTAGAGCCTCGAGAAGTTATTGATTGGGAGGCAATTGATGAATTGGAGGGTTCAGGGGTTGTTGATGAAGAAGAGAAAGTGCACGAGATAGAAGAAGAGCTTCTGGAGGATAGAGAGTTCAGAAGCAAAGAAGAAAAAATGGACATTGAAAGGAAAATTCAATGGAAAAATAAGGTTAATTTTGTCTTTTCCACAAATTTTGGTCGAAAACCAGCAAAAGTCGTTGGAATGTCTCCCACGAGTCAGCAAACAAAAAATATATAAACCTCCGTGTACATTTTTGAAAACATAGGATGAAACTCTCAGTTAAACAAAATCCATGTCACATTCGAGCAATTTGTTTTGCTAATTTCAAACTAGTTATCTCCTCTCTTTTTGTTAAATATATACTGACTAGCAAATACCCACACGTTGCTGTGCTTTGAAAAAAAAAATACTCAAGCATCGTATGGTGTGAATATATCATACGTCGCAATGAAATTCAAAATAATTAAACCAGAGAGAAACAATTGTTGGATCACATGAAACAAAGTAACAAAAAGAAATTGCAATTCACAATGGTAAAATTCCTCCCCCAAAAGAAACAAAAAAAGAAACAACATTTATGATAAAATAAATATTATATGGTACATGCCAAATGAAATGGTAGTAAATGTCAATTCATTATTGACAACAAACAAAATAAATCTAATTACACCATCTTTTTTTTAGATCGTTGGATTTTATTCAAACGAAGGGCAATGGGCCCCTCAAAAAAAGGGGGCGGCGCCCAGAAAGATTTATCCATGAGCTGACGACACACCCATCACATATCCTTCCCACCACAGCCTAGTGCCCAAAATACCATACATTCTTAAAGTTAGCAATGAAGGGAGTTAGGACATATTATTAGAGTGAACCATTTTTTATAAGAAAAATTGGAAAAGAAAGGAAGATAACTAAAATTTGAAATATAATTGGGCAAAAGCCAAAAATAATGTTTAGTAGGAGGTATTGAACCATTGACATTAAGCTTAATTAGGCTTAAATAGATGAGCTACCAATATTCTACAAATATTTGGCTAGGTCTTAATGCAAATAATTTACTTTTGTCTATGATGGGAAGGGTCACACGTACCGCTTCTTTATTTCTTCGTGATTTCCGTGTAAAAGTGTAAAATAATTTTTAGTCTTTTCAGTGTAAAAGTGTCGTTTTCACACGTACCGCTTCTTTATTTCTTCGTGATTTCCGTTTACAGCAGCACTATTCACGTAAACCTTAAAAACTTCATTTTTATTTCTTATTAAGTTAATTAATATTTATTCTTGTTCATCTGTAAAATAATATATAACAGATTCATTTAAATTTTTATTTGGCTCGTGTCACACTGTATATTCAAAAGTTTTTTCTAATAAAGAAATTTCATCTTTGATTAGATTTAAGGTATTTTTATGAGCGCTAGATGGTAAAGTTACTAGATATGTGTATATTGATTTTTTATGTTCTAATAAATTTTTTCTAAAGCTTCTAGGTGTCTGATCAAAAGTTCTTAAAAAGTTCCAAGCTTCTTGAATACTATAAGCTTCTTGAGTAATAGTTAAAAACACTATTAACTATTCATGAATGATATTAATTTTTTGTGGCAATAGTTAAAATACTGAATTCATAGTTTCATACGCAAGTAACAAAACAATGAATTCATTATTTTAATTGTTTTGTTACTTGCGTATTCAAGCACAAAGTTTATAATATTCAAGAAGCTTGGAACTTTTTAAGAACTTTTGATCAAACACCTAGAAGCTTTAGAAAAAATTTATTAGAACATAAAAATCAAGATACACATATCTAGTAACTTTACCATCCAACGTTCATAAAAATATCTTAAATCTAATTAAAGATGAAATTTCTTTATTAGAAAAAACTTTCGAATATACAATGTGGCACGAGCCAAATAAAAATTTAAATGAATCTGTTATATATTATTTTACATATGAAGAAGAATAAATATTAATTAACTTAATAAGAAATGAAAATGAAGTTTTTAAGGTTTACGTGAACAGTGTTGCTGTAAACGAAAATCACGAAGAAATAAAGAAGCGGTACGTGTGAAAGCGACACTTTTACACTGAAAAGACTAAAAACCCATAATTTCGGTTTCGGTTTACATTGAAAAGACAAAAAACCCATCATTTTCGGTTTCGGTTAACCTTATTTGGACACCCCTAATAGTGGGAATTGAATTCAAAAATTTCATCTCACCTGAAGCAGTACAGTTTATTGATAAAAAATGAAGTTGTTAGCATTCTCAAACAGTGTATTTATATTGCAGATAACTTTAACCCAACTAAACATCAAATAATTCAATTTCTCGTAACCATAAATTCCAACTTACCCTTCAACATGGCCTCAAATCCTCATAGTAACAAAGCAGGTACAGAGTTGTATTGCCTTAACAGGATATCTATTAGGTATGATATTTCTTCTTTCCATTGTTTAAACCAAGAACCCACTCTCCATTAAATTTTCTCTCTAGCTTATTTTAGGGTGGCTTTGTCAAAGATAAAACTTATCGTAATATTTGAGAAAACTAGGAACTAAACTTGTGTTTATTGACGGATTAACAAATACAGAAGATCTGTTTATAATGTAGGAAAACAAAAGCTATGTATAGAGCTATAAAACTAAGCTAATAACTAACTTAACAGATTTTTGTTCTTGAACAAACAAGAATCAAGATCCTAATCACCTTGACACACTTCACACCCCTCCCCCCTCATGGTGAAGTAGGTGAACTATCAAGCAAACCTAACTTGAAAGACAAATAATTGTGTTGAAACTCTCATAGGGGTTTAGTCATAATATCTGCAATCTACTCCTTAGAACCAATAAGTTTGCAAGAAGTCTCCCACCAACTTGTCTCTCACATAACGGCAGTCTATATTCAAGTGCTTTGTCCTCTCATGGAAGACCACATTTGTTGCTATATGCATTACAACTTCATTATCACAATGCAAAGGAACAGGAAGATCAAGAGGAAGCTTCAAAACTTGGACCAAATTTGCAACCCAAACCAGCCCTGAAGCAGTAGTAGACATTGCTCTATACTCAGCTTCAGCCGAAGACTTAGCAACTGTATTCTGTTTCTTGGTATTCCATAAAACCAAGCAATCACCTAGGAACACTGTGTATCCAGTCAGGGACCTTGAAGTCATTTGACAACTACTTCAATCTGCATCACAGAAAGCACAAACCTTGAAAAATGAAGCCCTCAATTTATTTTTCCCTTTAAGTATCTTAAAACATGCAAAGCTGCATCAAAATGTGTCTGTTTTGGTTGTGCAAGGAAATGACTTAAGTGTTGAACTGAGTAAGTAATGTCAGACCTTGTGATTGTAAGATATAATAATCTTCCAACAACCCTTATGTACTTCTCTGGATCTTCTAGGATTTTCCCTTTTTCACTTAAGAGTTTCAATCCCTTTGGCAAGGGAAAACGAGCTAGCTTTGCTCCTGTTGACCCAGCATCTTCTAGAATATCTACAATGTATTTTATTTGATTCAACATTGTTCGGAGTGAGACCTGGAAATTTCTCTCGGTTTGTCCTTGGATTATTCTCATATGCAATGGTTACATTCTACTTACTTATAAGGTCCTGAAATAAACACTTGTCAGGAAAAGAAACCATATATAAGGATTGATCTTCATTTAAAAGCTTGATAATATACAGTAAATTGAAGTTAAAGTCAAAAACATATGAGACCCTTTTTAGGATTATGTTGTTACTAATTTTTACTGTCCCAGCTATATTGACCATCTTGGCAGTTCTATCAGACATTGCTACATATGTGGGCTTATTAAGCTTCTTGATAGAAGATAAAAGAGAGAGATCATATGTCATATGATCACTAGCCCTAGTATCTACAATCCAAGTGGTCCTTATAGAATCAGTTGAATAAGAATGCTTATCAAGATCAAGTTGTATGATATTACCTGAGAAATGAGCAAAGTGACTAGAATCATGATGATTTTTGCTCAGTTGCTCTTTGGTCTTGTCAGATTACTCAATGTTTCTTGTATTATGAGTGTCAACAAAGTGAGCAGCAGCCAATCTTACTTGATCTTGCTGTCTTCCTTGATTCATTTTGAATACTTCATGAGTTATTTGTTGTATGACCCTTGCATTTAGATGAGGCAAGTCATCTCTAAGGGGAATGTCAGTAACATTCTCTTCTGCAAGAACATTTGCAGCTATCCTTTTACCTCGTTTCTTGTTATCTTGTCACCAATCTGGGTATCCCACAAGCTTGAAACACGCATCTCTTTCATGACCAGCCTTCTGACAATATGTGCAAAATTTTCCAGCCTTATCCTTTTTGGTATCTTTCTTGAGGGACTTAGGTGCATTTCTTGCAAGAAGTGCACTTACTTCTACATCATTAGTCTCAGTTTGTCTATGAATATTAGCTGCAATTTCATATGAAAATTGTAGTCCTCCAGATGCAATTTTTTTACACTCAGCCTTCTAAACCATGGAATAGGCTTTATTGATAGATGGTAAAGGGTCCATTAACAGAATTTGTGCTCTAACAGCATCAAATTCATCATTTAAGTGCATCAAGAACTGAACCAACCTTCTTCTTTATTCTAGGGTAATAGAGACTTTTATATGAGGACAAATTTTAAGACAACTGCATATGGGGACTTCAGTCATTTCATTCAACTCATCCGTAGCCTTTTTATTTTTGTAAAATAGACCATCGCATATTGTTTCCCTTGGTATAAGTCAGAATCTTTTTATAGTTGAAATAACAAGGGACCATCGCTGTGTCCAAATCTCTTACCAAGCTCTAGCCACAATTCTCGAGCAGTATTGACATAAAAGAATGATTCAGCAAGTTCAGTGATCATGCAATTTAAAAGCCAATTAAGCACCATGCTGTCACATTTTACCCACTGATTAAGCAATGCAGGCTGAGTAGGTTGATTGCACTCACTAGTGATGAAGCAATCTTTTTCCTTGGTCTTTAAGGCTATATTGATGGCTCTTCCCCATTTTTGAAAATTGGTTCCGTTGAACTTGATATTTATTATTTGTAATCCAGAGTGATCTAAGCTCTGAAAATTGGCTCTTCCCCATTATTGTATTGATCCTCATCATTCTTGTTTCGAACCGCAGAATCTACTCCAATGCCTCCAGTGCCTTGCCCAGAACCAACTCCCTATCCTGATTCAGCTTCTGACACTTCTACATGCCAGCCATTCTTGCTAATACCCAAGAGACTCAGCAAGATTGCCTCGATTTTCAGGGATCAGCCTTAGGACCAACCTAGCTAAGAGCTTTGATACCATGAAAAAATTAGGAACTAAACTTGTGTTTATTGATTGATTAACCAATACAGAAGATTTTTTTACTGCAGGCCCGACCCTGGGGGTAGGCCCAAGGGGCGACCGCCCAGGGCCCAAGACTGTAAAATAATTGTGGTTTAATTTTAGGGCCCCCAATTGTCTAGGTGAGTTAGTGTAATATGGGTCCAAAGCCCACCGCCCAAACACCTTCAAATATGGTTGAGTTGCTGAAAAAGCATGCCTTATTTGACTTCAACACTAACTTCTAACTTTTTACAAATTAATTCAGCCCAATTCCCCAAGTCTCAACTAACAAAGAATTTATTTGTTAGAGAATTAATTCAATCTTCATTCCCAATTCACTCACCCTTCAGCTCCCTCATTATGAACGTAATTGACTTATATATTTTTAATTTGATATATATTCCTTCACTTAATTGGTAATACTAGCAGATGTTTATCTTGAATTGTTTATTACTTTTACAAATTATAGTTGAAGTTGTAATAGGAGACGTGGTTTCAAATGTTTTATATACATCCAAAATAGTTAGATTGCCAATAAATCATTTTATAAAAAAAATATTAAGAGCATATTTTGATCAATTATTATAAACATTTATCATGCATAAGCACTGGTTAATAACTTAACTTTCATCCCAATTGATTGACTTCACTTTGTAAATAATTAATGTAAGTCACTTAAATAGTATTATTCATTAATAATAATGGAGGTACTAATAGTGATTGTCAACAAAGACAACCACTATAAGTAAAATAAATTTTATTTATATATTTGTTAAGTTCCATGTTGACTGTTCTTTTTTCCAATTTAACACAAAATTATAAATATTTTTTCTAATTATAATTTATTTACAAAAATTTTAAATTTAATTTTTTTCTAAAAAGCTTTTTTATCGGTCTAAAACTTAGAGTTAAGATATTTAAAATTTTAAACTTTTGAAAAAACTATATAATTAAGAAAATATATTTCTAGCTCACAAAAACTTTTTCATAGATTATTGATACATTGTTGGGCATTGAAGAGTCATTTTTTATATCAATTTCATAGGGGAAAAAATTAGTCTTTCATAGGTATGCATTTTAGTCAAATTTTCAGTATGTATGTTGACGCATTTTTTCAAGGGCCTATCTACAAATTAGTCTACTATATTGCTCAGGGCCCCATAAATGTTAGGATCATGCCTGGTTTACAGTATAGGAAAATAAGAGCTATTTATAGAGCTATAAGACTAAGCTAATAACTAACTCAACAGATTCTTGTTCTTGAACAAACAAGAATCAATATCCTAATCACCTTGACACACTTCACAATATCACTACCACCAATTTAATCCAAATTGGGTATACTTTAAACCTTCTTTCTGTCAATTCTTTCCCCACACCACAAATAGCATCTCCAATGTTATTGCAACATTTGTTAGTGAGAATAAAACCTACCTTGATATCTATTTGTGTTGGTTTTTTGTGGCCCATCAGATCCACCTATGGTCCAAAAATCGGCAAGAGGAGTTAAAGAGGCGCAGGCCGCGCCACGTGAGGTGCAACTCGCGCCTCAAATAGAGAAGGAAACACATGGCATGCTCGAGACGCTAGCTGTACCAATGAGTAGCTGCGCCGAGCACTGACGCCAACCGCACCTCAAAGGTTCAACTCGCGCCTCAAAGGTTTGATCCGCACCCAAGCCAGAGTCAAAACACATGGAGACGCAGGTTGCATCTCGAAGGTGCTAGCCGTGCCGCTACCTGCGCCTGGTTGGGCACTACCTGCGTCTGCACCGACTTGCACGCCAAGTCAGTCACGTTTCCTGCGACGTATGGTATTTGAGTTTTAATTTGACTCTAATTCTCCTAGCCTCCCTATAAATAGGATATAGTTTTCTCCACTTTAACCATTGGTCGACCAGCGAGATCGATTAGATCAGAGAGAAAATATTGAGAGAGTTACAGTTTCATCAATATTTTCCCCATTGTTATTCCGAGAGAGATTGTGAGTTGATAGATTGAAAGATTGTATTGTAATCTCCATTGTTGATCGTATCACACCCTGTGATAGTGATCGAGTTGTAATCCTCCCTTTTCTCATGGTGGATTATTTTCTGGCTGTCGCCATCCATGAACTTTCCTCCGATTTTTTTAGTTTCTTACATATCTCTGGTGTTTCTTTTATCGCTTATTTTTTGTTCCTAAATTTTGTCATAATCTCTATCATCTCATTTGCTTCCGCTGTAACTTTTCAGTTGTTTTCTCTGAAATCCCTCACAAGTGGTATTAAAGTCTAACAAGTGGTATCAGAGCTAGGTGGAGATGGCTTCAATCATGAAGTGCGAGATCCTGAAATTTGATGGAACAAGGAGTTTCACTATATGGAGACTGCAGATGAAGACGATTCAACATGGGTTATGGGATGTGATTGAGTATCCCAACTCCCGACACGAATACTGATGCAACAATGAGCGATGAGGATGCGCGAACAGTTGAGTTCGAGGTCGAGCAGGTTGAGGCTCAAGGTGGAGCTACTAGAACCTGCAATCAAGACTAGGTTGTTGATAGTGCTCTTAAAACAGCTCAAGTTGATGAGCCTGAGATTGAGATTGGCGTTCCTCTGGTGGAGGAAGTACATATCATAGCAAGAGATCATCCCAGGAGGGAGATCAAGAGACTAGCGCGGTATACAGAGGAAGATAATGCTATGATCGCATATGTGTTGGGTGTTGCAGAGGAGACTCTTGAAGGTGATAAACCATCTACCTATCAGGAGGCCATCTCCTATCTAAGTGCCTCAAGCTGGATAGGAGCTATGCAAGATGAGATAGAGAGTCTGCAAAAGAATCATACTTGGGAGTTGGGAGCTTTGTGAGTTTCCTAAAGGGTGACAAACTCTTACTACTAAATGGGTGTACAAGAAGAAAGAAGGTGTCCCTAGTCTAGAGAGTGCAAGGTGGAAAGCCAGATTGGTGGTTAGAGGTTGCAACCAAAGAGAGGGAATTGACTACAATAAAGTTTTCTCTCCAGTAGCGAGACATTCGTCAATTTGCACCTTGCTAGCCTTCGTTGCTCTATTTGACTTGGAGTTGGAGCAACTTGATGTGAAGATTGCGTTCCTTCATGGCGAGTTGGAGGAAAAGATCTATATGAGGCAACCAGAGGGTTTCACTGTTCCTGGTAAGGAGAAAAATGTGTGAAAATTGAGGAAGTCCTTGTATGGACTTAAATAGGCACCTGGCCTGTGGTATATAAGGTTTGATACCTTTTGAGAGCCCTTCAGGGCAACGTTCTACGGAGGGTCGTGTTGATGGCTAACGAGATGTTTATTTGGACCGATGAGTCGGGTTATGGTCCAAAGTGGAGTCTGTTTGGTTTTTTGTTGCTCATTGTATCCTCTTAGTGTCCAAAATCGGTAAGAGGAGCTGAAGAGACGCAGGTCGTGCCCCATGAGACACAACCCGTACCTCAAATAGAGAAAGAAACACATGGCGCACTCAGGACGATATTCACGCCAATAAGGTGCTAGCCGCGTCGAGCACCGACGCTAGCCGCGCTTCAAAGACTCGACCCGCACCCAAGACAGAGTTGAAACACATGGAGACCCATGCCGCGTCTCGAAGGTGCTAGCCGCGCCGCTACCTGCGCCTACTTAGGCGCTACTCACATCTGCACCGACTTGCACGCGAAGTCGGTCATGTTTCCTACGACGCATGGTATTTGAGTTTTAATCTGACTCTAATTCTCATAGCCGCCTTATAAATATGATACAATTTTCTCCACTTTAACCATCGATCGATTGGCGACATCGATTAGATCAGTGAGAAAATATTGAGAGAGATACAATTTCACCAATACCTTTCCCATTGTTATCTTGAGAGAGATTGTGAGTTGAGAGATTGAGAGATTGTATTGTAATCTCCATTGTTGATCGTATCACACCCTGTGATAATGATCGAGTTGTACTCCTCCCTTTTCTCATAGTGGATTATTTTCTGGTTGTCGCCGTCCGTGGTTTTTCCTTTGAGTTCTTCGGTTTCCCACATATCTTTGGTGTTTCTTATTGGAGGAAAGGAAGTATATGGTATAGAAACAATGAAACTCGCTTGGATATCGCTAAGATTCGTGGATTGTACTCACTTTCTTTAAGAACTATTTACTATACCATAAATGTTCAAGGGGATAAAACTTAACACTTGTAACACTCAAGAAAATGGTTTCTCACTTGAATCACTCAAGTATAGTTGCAGTCTAGACAAGAACGAGGATGTGATTAGCTAGAAAGTTGTATGTCTCAAATGACTTGGAATGTCTCCTATTTATAGGAGACTTCCAACCCCTAATCATATCCCTTAGTCAAAGGATAATCAAGGGCCTTAATGAGGGATTATGACCTTAATATGACCTTGACCAAGTCAAGAGAAATAGCTATTGGAATCTGTTCGGTCTCGTTCCGAGTCGAATTTCTTCTCTTTTATAGGGTATATTTGCTTGTTTTAACCCCTATTTATATATTAGATATAATGATTTGGTGTTTTGTAGGAAAATAAGGAGTTAGAAGAAGTTTGGGCTTAATTGAAGGTTTTTAGGGAATCCCGAGCTATTTCCCGAGTCAAACTAAGTCAACCCGAGCCGAGAGCCGAGGCGAAACCGAAGCCGGAAATTCCATGTCAAGATTGGCGCAAAACAGGGGAACGATACAGACTCAAAAGTTTGAAATACATGTGCCTTCACTCTTTGGGTCATAGCTCCTTCGTTACAACTCCGATTGGCCTCAAAGTTTGGGAGCTTAAAGTACACACTGAGAGCTTTCCATCGATATCTTACGGGTCTAAAACGGAGTTCGGATGAAAAAGTTATGCGCGTTTGAAGTCGACAGGGAAAAGCTGCCCAGAAGCGCTACTCGCCCGAGCAGCAACATGGCTCGCCCAAGCAAGGCCACTGTCTCGCCTGCGACATAATGCTGAGGGACGGTGAATGCTGCGGAAGTCTTTCGCCGCCCGAGCGACACTATGGCTCGCCCGAGCCACTCTGTCTGCGAAAATCTGACGCGCGTGCTGCGATTTATTTCTAGGGTTTTGGGTTGTATTTATCCTTCTTCTATAAATACCCACTTGTATTAATCTAAGTTTTATAAATTAGCCTAGGTAGTTTAGGAGTAGAATTAGATTTATTGCTTTCCTTTATTTGGTTTAATCTCTCTTTAATTGTTCTTCAAGTTTTCAATTGTTCTTCAAAGTTTTCTTGCAATTTCAATTTTCAATCTCTTTCAAGCTTTCTCTAGTCTTCATTGAAGTGTTTTACAAGCTTTCTCTCTCTCTCTCTCTCTCTCTCTCTCTCTCCCCTTTTAAATGCCATTGTTGACTTGTTTTCCAAGCTTTCTAGTGTTAGCCACAATCAACTCCATTTTTAGTGGGGAGGAGGGTCAAGGAACTCCAATTCTACTTACTAGTGAGAAGTTGGGGGATTCTTGGTAATCCAAACCACAATTCCTTGCTTGTTCGGGGGACATTCGAATGTAGATTGAGAAAAAAACCCCGTCCACAAACCGATTACCTCAATCAAGCCTCACACCCATCCCTGTGGACCGACAACCTTAACTTATAAAACCACAAAAATTATAACCGAACAATGGCGCCGTTGCCGGGGATGACGTTATTTGGTAGATTAGGTTATTGGTTTGTGTGTACATAGTTTATTGCTTTCTTGATTATGCTAGAAAAATGTAGCGAAAAAAATTGAATATCGAAAAAAAGAGAGAAAAGAAATGAAAAAAAATTAGAAAATTAGAAAAATAGAAAAAAGAGTTATGGAAAGTCCCCAATTCCCCCAATTTGAGCATGAGATATTTTGGAGGTATTTTGCTAGATTACATGATTATCGTGCTCAATGTGAATTGTATGACATTTTTTATGATACTTTAGATCTTTTGGGAATTGTGAATGAGGGTGTGAATTATGAGACCCGAAACCTTTTAGAATATTACGGGTTTTCCAGTTTAGGAGAAGAACCAGCATGGGAGTTACTTGAATGGTTGTATAAGGATTCCTATGAATTTGAGCAACAAAGTGTTAGTCCTAGCTTCCAACCTCCATATGCACCACCCTCCGGGACCTTGCCTGAACAATCATGTGTATACCCCGTGTATGTTGATGATCAACCTTATAGTGGAGATTATGTGGAAAACTGCTATGATCTTTCCCAAGGTGTCGATGTTGATTCTCCTTCCGTGTGCTACTTGTGTGATTCGCCGTACCATAGTTCTAATTCTTGTTTGAAAGCTACAATGGCTATCGTTAGTGCGGAAGTAGAAAAATTATGTTCGAACATGACTGAGTTGATGCGTGGATTTGTCCATGAGAGTAATCATAGGGTAGAAACTCCTTCTTCACAAATGGTTTATTTGAATGTTGAAGTAGATCATTCGTCGTCTTTTAGTCCCGAAATGCAAGTTGATTTTTCTGTGTATGATGAGGATGATGACTATTATAACCGACCATGCCTTGGACTAATTAGTAATTCCATAGCTCTAGCCCCCACCTAGTGAGCATGAGGAACAAGATGATTCTGTGTGTGATGATGTAGAAATTGATGAAAACATGCTAGATGATGAACCATTGTCCACACCATTGTCCATGCCTTTGTGTAAAGAAAAGGTTGAGTTTAGTGAATGTCATGATGCTTGTGATGTAATTGAGCATGGTCTTGTTGAGAGTGAAATTAAATCTGTTGTGATTGAATGTGTGCTTAATACTGAGTTATTCACTTTCATTGAGGATCATTCCATTAGTGAGGCATTAGCTACCCTTGTATGTGACTCCATTGATGTGCAATCTTGTGATGATGAGCTTGATTCTTTGGGGATCGATCATGATTGTTTGAACTTGGTTGTTAATGATTATGCTTTTGATGATGACATGCTTTATGAGTCATTCATTATGAGTTATGACCCGGAGCCTTCCACTTTCACTTTTGATGTTGTTTTGAATGACACACCTTTGTCTTTTGATGTTGATAGTTCTTCTAGTGAGTCTGAAATTGATGAAGATGAAGATGTGCTAGTGTGTGATGTTGGGAGTGTTATGATGTGGTCTAACCCTCTGTTTTTCTTATCACCTATTGACGATTATGATGATTATTTGGATGAAAGTTGTGATTTGAAATCTGTGTTTGATGAAAATTGCATGGATATTGAGTTTGACCCATTGTTGGCATTTAAGTATTCGCATGAGCATGTTCAGGAATGTGTTGTATTGCCTCCTCCTGTTGATTTGTATACCCAATCTACATTTACGAGTCAGTGGGAGGATCCTTTTGTCATGTCTCACTTCACCATGCCTAGGCAAGTCTTGTATATTCATGCATTTCATCATTTCTATGACTTTTCTAAGGCATTTGATAAACTGTTAAGAGCACTAATGTTTGTTGATGTGCTATTGCGAGTGTGCTCTTACCACCACCATTCTGAGATGCATGAGAGGATGCATGACTTGATACTCCGGGCGTTGAATGGTTCTGACTTGGTGCTCAATATCGTGAGGTGAGAAGGAATGAGCTTATTGATAAGAAGCCTTCTAGGTAATATCCTTCCTCACCTGTCTTGTACAGTTAGAAAGTCGGTTTTCTTTTCTTCTTTTATTTTCTTTTTGTGTGTGTCTTTTTCTTTTATTTTGGGGTGCTTGCTTACCTACTTATGTTTTTCCATTTTGAGGACACGACAACCTCTTTGTGTTGGAGTGGCAGGGTAGTATGCATTCCGGTTTTTTAGTCCAAAGAAAAAAAAGAAGTGAGAGTTGTTTTGTAAATATTTTTAGTTCTTTAGTTCTTAGTGTCTTGTATAGTTGGTTTTTCCTTTTGATCTTGCATGTGAACCATAACACATAGTATGCTTTTCTTGATTATTCCTAACCTATTGTGTGATGTTCCTTGGATCGCGGATTGAGTGCTTTTAATTGAAGATCTTGAGGTAACTTCTTTCCGCCCTCTCTTTATGTGAATATATCATTGATCCATGATGCATGCTTGTTTTTCTTTTTGGGGGGCGAACCCTTTGAATGTGAATGTTGGATATATATTGTTGATTGGAGCCGTGTGGGCTCGGGTCGCCACCGCTTTTTATGTGATAAGTGCTTTGTATATATGTTTTTCTTGATTTTCTACCTCGCTTGTGACACCCTTCTTCTCACAATGGGGACATTGTGATGTCTTGTGTTGGAGTGGGGAGTGCTATTTTCCTTTTGTCATGGGTAGACCACCTAGTTGTTGAGTCTTTTGTTTTCGTTTTTCTTAGTTTGTGTCTAAAAGTTTGAAAAATGTTTGTGTGAAAGGAGAAAAAAGGGAGTGAAAAACCTTAAAAGTTTTAGTTTTTCTTTTTGAAGATGTTTCCGTTCATAGTTGTGTAGATAGTTGTCTAATTAGCTGATTCAATCAGTTAGAAGCGGCCGGTATGAATAATGATGGGCCTTAGAAAAGATTTTTGCCAAGACTTATCTCTATTAGACCTCTACATGGAATGGGAAAGCGGAATCCTCAAATCTTACACGCTTTGACTATGTCTTCTTACCTAAGTTAGACGGTTTTAGTTGTTTAATTGCTTAAGCTCTTAATTAATGCATTAAATAATTATTGTCGGGCCTACCGTCATGGGTTGGTTTGGGTGGATCGGCACCCTATGCCCCTTAAGTGCAATGACTCACGTATGGAGAAACTCAGCAGGGAGGGTAACCCTTTGCGAAGGTCGGTGCTTAAATCCCGCAAAACCCGACACAAACGCTCTAAAAGACACAAAACAGATTGAGTGGAAATAAAAGAGCGTAGGTTTTGAAAAGAAAGAAAATAGCGAAGCAAGAAAAAAAAAGAGTTGAGCAAAGGATTGGTAAGAAAGAGAAAAGTAAAAAAAAAAAAACAGAGAAGAAAAAGAAAGAAAAGAGTGTAGTAAGAAAAAGAAAGAAAAGAGAGGTTGAAAGAAAAACCATGAGTGAAGTAGGATAGATAATCCCGAGCTTGAGTATGAGAACAACTCTTATTGTCTGGTTTAGGATAGGTAGGACCGACTAGAGCCCACTTGCACATATGCACGAGGTGTTTTGCTCATCAGGAAGTGTTCTGGTTCAAAAACTCAAAGATTGGCAGTTTTCCAACCTTCGTGTCTTAATTTGTTTATACTTGCGTCTTCCAATTGATTGTTGAGGCGGGTTGGGGAACTAGGTGCATGATTGGGGACGGGAATATTTTCTTTGCTTTTGTTTATTTGTTTTTCGGTTTTCACTTCTTTTTCTTTCCCCTTTTTCTTTAGGCTTTTGTGGGTATAGTTGCTACAAACCCTCACGAGACCTACCTCGTCCATCCGGGCTACTGGGGGGTTTAACGGGCTTGATGTATACGCTAAATGCATCCCAATTCCTGCGAAAGTGAGTTAGGGTTTTTAGTTTTCCTTTTTAGTCCTTTTCTTTGTTTTTAGTTTGCTCGGGGCGAGCAAACCCTTGTGTTGGAGTGGTGTTCGGTCTCATTCCGAGTCGAATTTCTTCTCTTTTATAGGGTATATTTGCTTGTTTTAACCCCTATTTATATATTAGATATAATGATTTGGTGTTTTGTAGGAAAATAAGGAGTTAGAAGAAGTTTGGGATTAATTGAAGGTTTTTAGGGAATCCTGAGCTATTTCCCGAGTCAAACCAAGTCAACCCGAGCCGAGAGCCGAGTCAAACCAAGTCAACCCAAGCCGAGAGCTGAGGCGAAACCGAAGCCGAAAATTCTATGTCAAGATTGGCGCAAAACAGGGGAACGGTACAGACTCAAAGGTTTGAAATACGTGTGCCTTCACTCTTTGGGTCATAGCTCCTTCGTTACAACTCCGATTGGTCTCAAAGTTTGGGAGCTTAAAGTACACACTGAGAGCTTTCCATCGATATCTTACGGGTGTAAAACGAAGTTCGGATGAAGAAGTTATACGCGATTGAAGTCGC
Source organism: Portulaca oleracea (assembly GCA_029582165.1). NCBI lineage: Eukaryota > Viridiplantae > Streptophyta > Magnoliopsida > Caryophyllales > Portulacaceae > Portulaca > Portulaca oleracea. The sequence goes on along the minus strand of CM055872.1, from coordinate 39,339,208 downwards.
GGGAAAAGTCGAGCAAAGCGACAACATGGCTCGCCCGAGCAAGGCCACTGCCTCGCCTGTGACATAATGCTGAGGGACGGTGAATGTTGCGGCCAAAAGTGCTGTTCGCCCGAGCGACACTATGGCTCGCCCGAGCCACTCTGTCTACGGAAAATCTGACGCGCGTGCTGCGATTTGTTTCTATGGTTTTGGGTTGTATTTCTCCTTCTTCTATAAATACCCACTTGTATTAATCTAAATTTTATAAATTAGCCTAGGTAGTTTAGGCGTAGAATTAGATTTATTGCTTTCCTTTATTTTCTTTAATCTCTCTTTAATTGTTCTTCAAGTTTTCAATTGTTCTTCAAAGTTTTCTTGCAATTTCAATTCTCAATCTCTTTCAAGCTTTCTCTAGTCTTCATTGAAGTGTTTTACAAGCTTTCTCTCTCTCTCTCTCTCTCTCTCTCTCTCTCTCTCTCTCCTTTCAAATGTCATTGTTGACTTGTTTTCCAAGCTTTCTAGTGTTAGCCACAATCAACTCCATTTTTAGTGGGGAAGAGGGTCAAGAAACTCCAATTCTACTTACTAGTGAGAAGTTGGGGGATTCTTGGTAATCCAAACCACAATTCCTTGTTTGTTCGGGGGAAATTCAAATGTAGATTGAAGGTTTATTGAAGTTTGTTCATCAAAGGTATAAATTCTTGCCCAATTTCTTTGTTCATGCTAGTTCTTCATTCAAGCTTTTAATTGCTTTCCTTAATTTCATGTTTTATTTCATGCTTTTATTGCTTTCCATAATTCCATGTCTAGGTTAGTTTTATTGCTTTCATTTACATAATTTACCGCATTCTGCAATTGAGAAAAAAACCCCGTCCACAAACCGATTACCTCAATCAAGCCTCACACCCATCCCTGTGGACCGACAACCTTAACTTATAAAACCACAAAATTTACAACCGAACAATATCAATATCAATATCAATATCAATATCAATATCAAGAACTTAATATAAAAGATTATATAGTCGTTAGCATTAAAAACTGGTTCCAACACGGTCCCTGTTGGATCAACACGACCTGTGTTGGTCTCAGACTCATCCGTGTTGATCATATTTTAGATGTTTCTCTTGTATATGATCATTATACTTGTTACTTATGATTCCTTATGCTATATAATCAATTTTACTCTTGAAATAATTCCAACAATCCCCCGCCATTTCAAGAGTATGTAAAACCCTTGAAATAACTTTACTTAAGGAGCTTATATCCCCACCATTTGAGATATATCTTAACTTATAATCACCAGAGAAAACCCACAAAACATATGCCTAATGAAAAGTAGACATGTCTTTGAACTTTTCATTTAGTGTATATGAGCCAAAATTGAATTCAAATCACAAGGTAGACATGTCTTTGAACTTTGGATTTATATTGACCAACTATACTCATAACACACATACGTTTTAAATCTTGAGTGTAGATACCTTGACACTTTTATCCGGCCTTGTGTCCTTATCCTTTCATAAGTGTTTCAGAACTTTAGCTCATAGTTCCTTTATACGCTCACACATAACACTTATATAGGTAAACTTTGTGATATTGTACCCCTGTAATTAGGCTTTCCACAAAGTATACTAAGAGTATTACTACTCAACCTCTTGTCATTACAGATTTCTAAGCATCACTTGACCTTGGGATAAATATTGATGCTTCCTACTAATTAGGACAACTCCATACTCATTTGAACTTTAGAAATTGGTGGTATTCCAATTCGTAAAGTTGAGTTTTTGTTGTGATTAGTAGAAATTTGAGCTACACTTAAACCCATCCCCTTTGAAGTGCCTTTTATCAAATCTCTAGACAATCCTTTGGTTAAAGGATCGGCTAGATTTTCCAATAATAAGTTCCTTAACCATTCCGCTTCCTTACAAGCAGCATAATGCCACTAATTCCAAAGACATAGTGGAGTCCGCTATATTAGCTTGTTTCTTAGATCCCCAAGAAATCGTTCCACCTCCTAATAGGAACATCCATCCAATAGTAGAAGAAAAATCTCCTTTATTTATCCAACTCGCATCCGAATAACCCTCTAATACCGAAGGTTCTTCCTTATAAGTGAGTTGATGACTTTTAGTACCAGCTAGATATCTTAATACCCTCTAAATTGCAAACCAATGCATATAACTCAGATTACTTGTAAACCTACTTAACATGCCAATTGCATAAGTAATATCTGCCCTTGTACTTGTCATTGCATACATGAGACTCCCTAACACCTTAGCATATTCAAGTTGATCAACTGGAGAACCCATATTCTTCTCTAGTTTCTTACTTGGATCATAAGGAGTTCTTACTGGGTTTATATTCTCACCCCCGAACTTATTTAAAATTTTCTCAATGTAATGCTCTTGAGATAAACTTATTCCATCATTATTTCTAATGATCTTAATACCAAGAATTATATCTGCTTCACCCATGTCCTTCATAGAGAACTTTGAAGATAGAAATTCTTTGGTCTTATTAACTTGTTCCATGTCGGTCCCAAACATCAACATGTCATCAACGTATAAGCATATAATCACCCCTTTTCCATTCTCAAACTTATAATATATGCACTTATCAGATTCATTGATCTTATATCCATTTGAAAGCACTACTTCATCAAACTTTTGATGCCATTACTTAGGTGCTTGCTTAAGTCCATATAAGGACTTTATAAGTTTACAAACTTTCTTCTCTTGACCTTCAACAACAAACCCTTCGGGTTGTTCCATATACATTTCCTCTTCTAGCTCTCCATTTAAAATGTCGTTTTGACATCCATTTGATGGATTACTAGCTTATGGATAGTAGCTAAAACCAACAATACGCGTATTGAGACTATCCTAGCTACCGGTGTATATGCATCAAAGTAGTCAATACCATACTTTTGAGTAAAACCCCTTACAACCAATCGGGCTTTATACCTCTCAACGGTACCATCTACTTTTATTTTTCTTTCAAAGATCCACTTAGAGGTAATTGGATTACTTCCCGGAGGAAGTCAACCAATATCCAAACATTGTTTTCCATTATTGAATCAATCTCATCTTATATCGCTTCTTTCCACAAAAAAAACATCATGAGATTGCATAGCTTCTTTAAAAGTTTTTGGATCTTTGTCTGTGTTGTACATACATAGGATCTCATTTTCAATTGAGTCCCTCGAACCTTTTACCAAATAAACATAGAAGTCCGAACCAAAATCCTTTGGTTTCCTTGATCTTTTACTCCCTCTTAATTCAACACTTTCATCTTCTTCATCATGAATAACATCATGACTCAAAAGGTCATCTTGTATGGATATATCCTCATGATTTTCATCTTGAGGCTCAATTAGAGGAACAATATCTTGGGTTATATCTTTAGGTCTAGGAATTGAAGAGAACCTAATCTCATAAAAAATTGCATCTATTGATTCCACAACGGTATTCACCGATATGTACTCATTTGGCTCAACCACCAAAAACATATAAGCGTTGCTATCTTGAGCATATCCTATAAAGATGCACTCAATTCCCCTTTCACCTAACTTTCTTTTCTTAGGTTCCGGGACCCTTATAATGGCCCTACTACCCCAAATCTTAAAATACTTTAGATTTGGTTTCCTTTTGTTTCATACCTCATATGGGGTACTAGTATTCTCTTTGAATGGAATTCTATTTAAAATATAACAAGCCGTTAACATGGCTTCACCCCAAAACCCATTACTTAAACAGGAGTTAGACAACATAGAATTCACAATTTCTTTTAAAGTTCTATTTTTCCTTTCCGCAACCTCATTCTTGGAAAAACTTTGGATCATAAAATTCCCCTCCCCTACCGGATCTTAAAGTCTTAATCTAATCAAGGTCTCACATTCTAGTTCACTTCTAGTTTTGTAAACTTTAAACTTTTCAAGTGTTTCATCTTTAGAACTCAAAAGATAAACTTGATAATATCTAGAATAGTCATCAATGAAAGTCACATAATACTTCTTACCAACCATAGAAGATGTAGTACGAAAATCTCCTAAATCACTATGAATTAAATAAAGCAATTTAGAAGTTCTTTTAATATTTGAGAATGAACTTTTAGTGATTTTATTAAGCATGCATGTCTTACACTTTTCTATGTCATCATTCAACTTAGGAATCAAATCAAGATTAGACATTTCCTTCAACTTTGTAAAGTTCACATGTCCTAATCAAGCATGCCATAGAAAAGAATTATTCAAACTAGACACATGCATATAAGCGGAAATCATGCCATCTTTATTACTTTTAGCATTCAATTTAAACATCTCTCCTTAAGCATATCGCTTCTCCACAAAAGTCCCTCCCTTTGAAAGTACATAGTTATCTCCATCATAAACTTGCATAAAACCAAACTTGCTAAGAAGATAACCGGAGACAAGATTCTTACAAACTTCCGGAGCTAGATACACATCATTCAAAAGCAAAGATTTACCGGAAGTGAAAACAAGTTCCACTTGCCCAATGCCTTCAACATTGACCAGATGGTTGTTGACCATGTAGAGTTTCACACCATCATCCGTCGGTTTGAGAGTCTTGAATAAACTCTTGACAATGCATACATGCCTTGACGCACCCGAGTCTATATACCAATCGTTACAACCAATGGAAACCATGTTAATATGATCCTTAATCATGGCTACAAAGGAATTGGGTTCCTTCTCCTTACTCTTGCCCTTTGATGTATCTTTGTTCAAAAGATGTTTCTTTCTCCATTGGTAACACTCTCTCTTTGTATGCCCCGGTTTGCCACATTCCCAACAAACTTGCTTAGGCTTTTGAATTCCCTTGCTAGATTTGTTGTGGCTCTTATTCTTATTCTTGTTTCCCTTATTCTCTTGCACCACATGGACCTTAGATTGCTCTTTGGAACCATCTTGTAGGCGTAACTCTTCTTCAATCCGAAGATGGTTAGCCAAACCTTCAAGAGACATAGCCTCTTTCCGGTGCATGAGTGTCCTTTTAGTCTCATTCCAAGAAGAAGGTAACTTGTCAATAATGGAGGATACAATTATAGATTCATCCATGTTCAAAGTGTGTTGCTTGAAGTTACTCAAAATACGTTGAATCTCATGAAATTGATTTAGAATTTTTCTATTATCATCCATCTTAAACTTCATGAATTGACTAACAAGAAAATTCTTACTTGACGCATCTTGCGACATGTACTTAGCCTCAAGCATCTCCCAAAGCTTCTTTGTTGTCTCCACATGTTGATAGACATTGAAAAGAGTGTCACTCATCCCGTTGAGAATGTATCCTCTACAAATGTAGTCGTCATTCTCCATCTTGAGCCTTTGTCGAGTAGCCTCTGCATCTTCCAAGGGCGTCTTATCCTTTCCTTGTTCCTTGTCTTTATCTCCACCATCCGTGGAAGTCTTGTCGGTTGCGTCATCCTTAGGAGGCTCCTCGGTAGTCACCTTCTCGATCGAAGGGTCTTGATTCACCTTGGGAGAAATGTCAAATGTTAAGCACGTAGGCCACATTGAGAGTTGTTAGCAAGAAGTGCATCTTGCTTTGCCAACTCTGGAAATCCACTCCTTCAAAGTGCTCTAGCTTTTGGAAATTGCTAGACACATCATGAAGCGAGGCCATTAGTAAATAGTTCTTAAGATTGTTGGAGGAAAGGGAGTATATGGTATAGAAACAATGAAACTCGATTGGATATAGCTAAGATTCGTGAATTGTACTCACTTTCCTTAAGAACTATTTACTATACTGTAAATGTTCAAAGGGATAAAGCTTAGCACTTGTAACACTCAAGAAAATGGTTTCTCACTTGAATCACTCAAGTATAGCTTCCAGACAAGAATGAGGATGTGATTAGCTAGAAAGTTGTGTGTCTTAAATGACTTGGAATGTCTCCTATTTATATATAGGAGACTTCCAACCCCTAATCATATCCCTTATTCAAAGGATAATCAAGGGCCTTAATGAGGGATTATGACCTTAATATGACCTTGACCAAGTCAAGAGAAATAGTTGTTGGAATCCTTAATAATCGTCCTTAATATCAATATCAAGAACTTAATATACAAGATTATGTAATCGTTAACATTAAAAAATGGTTCTAACACGGTCTGTGTTGAATGCAACACGGTCCATGTTGCCTCAACATGACCCGTGTTGAGCCCAGGATCATTTTCTTTGCTCCCTGAAGACCACCACGACCCTCAGACTCATCCGTGTTGATCATATTCTTGATGTTTCTCTTATATATGATGTTTGTACTTGTTACTTATGATTCCTTATGCTATATAATCAACTTATACTCTTGAAATAATTCCAACATTTCTTTTATCGCTTATTTTTCGTTTCTAAATTTTGTCATAATATCTGTCATCTCGTTTGCTTTCGCTGTAATCTTATAGTTATTTTCTCTGAAATCCCTCATAAGCGGTATCAGAGCCTAACAATTTAGATTTAGACTATTTCGAACAGTTAAGGCCTCAAATATTTTTCATTTCAACAGGTAGTTGTTCAAAAGTCATAAAATCACTTCCCAAAAATCAGCAAAATTCTAGAAATTGAGGAGAGAGAACATACAAAGAGAGGCGTTTCTAAAGAACACCACAACCAAATTCAACCTTTTGAGCTCCCTAAATGAGCCTTGTTAGAGGCATATTGTCGCAAATTACATATTTTAAAGTTCTATAAATTTTGGTAAGCAAAATCAACAGAGTAAACAATATTCTACAATGTATGAGTGTGATAAACAAATTTTACAAAGAGTGAATACATTGTTATCAAATCCAATAATGTCACTGAACATCCAACTTAGAAGTAATCATAATGATAATTTAACTTCTATCTATACCCTCTAATAATCACTCAAGAATAAAAAGGCTCAACAGTCCCCCTTATACACCCCTACAAAAGAAGAAAAAATATATTTATGTAAAGAAATATATTTAACTTTTAAAAATAAAAACTAATTCTAACAAATGACAACGGTCATTTGGCTATCGCAATGCACCAAAAGTTGGTAAACTATAATTTTTAAACCAGGAAATTAGATAGAAGGTATATAATACTCACGTATGAAACTCTAAACAAAATATTGTTTAGATCACTTTATGCCATGGTTAAGACTTGAGCTTATGTAGCGTCTATATACCAACTTTCACCCTTGTTCCAATAGAAAATGACATATGCAATCTAGTTTTTGTTAACTAATTCTCGTACCACTGCTGCTTAAATAGCATCCGAAAATTAAAGCGTACAAGTATACAATCCAATATCAAACTACTAAAGTGAAGAAAGAGGAAATAGAAAAGCTTAGGTGGGGTGGATCTAAGGCATGTGCTTGGAATGAAACTCCCAAAAAACAATAAATTTTGTGTTTACCCCATTTATCGAAAAATAAATAAATTTGATATGTTTGCATTAACTTGGTCAAATATAATGGAAATGGTTCCTTCCCATTGTTATATACTCCCTCCATTTTGTGTTAGTGTCCTTCAACATCATTAATTTCTCAACGTATACAATTTTATGGTATGCGAAAGTATTATCATCATTATTGAAAAAATAGGACTAACCTTTATGCGGAAGCGGAATGATCATTTATGTCGTTGTGAACCGTATCGGGTTCAGTGTCGGGTTCGGTGCCAAGCTTTCATAGCCGGGATTGCGGTTAAAGATAAGATCGATGAAAACCGCTCACCCACTCGTTTTCGGGAATCGCTACACCTTTACAAAAGGCGGGGTGGTGAGCATCACATTATCGTGGCCTCGGCGAGCCATCCTTGTTGGAGTAAGGAGAGGCTCGGGACTTGTCAATGACCTCGGAGGCCTCGGGACTGGATTGGGTCATCCCGGAAATGAAGGGCGTGGTGGTATCAAGTCTCGGAAGTAACCAAGTTAATAACTTACAGGAGAGAAGGCGATCAAAGGTTGGAAATGTGCGTGCCTCCACGCTTTGGGCCATAACTCCTTCAATATAACTCCGATAGGTCTCAAATTTTGGGAGCTTATATTACACACTGAGAGCTTTCCAACGATATCTTACGGGCCTAAAATGGAGTTCAGATGAAGAAGTTATGCGCATTTGAAGTCGGCAGGGAAAACTGCCCAGGTCGTCACGCCCGCGACGACCTTGGTCGCGCCCGCGACGAACCATCCCAGGTGGTCACGCCCGTGACCCTCGCCGAGTAACGCCCGTGACCCGCCACGGCATTTTGGGAAATTGGGGAAGAAATTCGTCACGCCCGTGACGACTTAGTGTAGCGCCCGCTACGATCGCGCATCCGAAGAATCGCCTGGAGTTTCGCCCTGGTAACGCCCGCGACCAACCGGCGTAGCGCCCGTGACGACGCTGTTTTGCGTGTTTTGTTTGGCTTAAACACTGTGTTTAATGTTTTAATTCCCCATTAGTATAAATACCCCCTTAGCTTATTTTTCTAAGCAGCTTTTGATTATTATGAACATGCTTATGCATTGGTTAGGGTTTCCCTAAGTTTTCTCTCAAAATCTAGATTACTTTATCCATTGATTAATAGTGGTGTTTCTAGTCATTCCTTTATTGATTATTTGGTGGATTCTTCCTTTATGATGGTCATGGTGGGGTGTTAGGCTTTGGTGGTGGAATCTCCTTTATCCAAGGTCATATCCAATCCCTTTGGTGTTCAAGGTTATTGATATTGGTTTATTTTGGTTATTATTCTTGTTATTATTCAAGTTCAAGGCTATTGTTGAGAAGTTCAAGCATGGGTTATTGAGATGTTCATCTTTCTCCCCTTATTCTATTGCTTATGGATTTGTCTCATCTCTTCTACAACAACAACTCAAGCTAAGTCTTCAGTATCTCCCACCGCGCCACGCTCCACGTTGTCACCTCACGAGCTCCTTGATTAGTTCGTGGTGGCTACTAGAGTCACCAGTGGATTCACACCCTAAAACTCTAGCATACAAATGGTTTGCTAAAAGTGGAGAGATAGAGAGACTTAGAGAGGGAAGACTAAAGGTTATGATTATAATCAATATCTTAACCTAATTTATCCTAGCCTTATATATAAGCAACTATTACCTTAGATTAAACCCTATTGGGTATCATGGCCCAATAGGTGTGGTCGTATATAAGGCCCAAATTTTACAAACCCTTCAAAAATCTCTTCTTTCTTTATCCATTTGCTTTAATGGTATTGATTAAGAGTATCTCCTTTAGAGTTTGATTAGTGGGCAACCTTTCCATCAAACTTGGTGAAGATTTCCTTTAGAGTTTGTTTCTTTGTAGTTATTTATATTCCCCAAATCATCAAACATAGTTGTGATTTTATATGAGTTCTATGTGAGTTGTTGGTTTGTGAATGGATGATTAGTGATCCTAGCACTATAATCTATCATTGCGACTCTTTCGTAGCCTCACAAAGATAACTGAAACAATTTGATTTTAGTAGAGTCCGTTTTTATAATGGGCAAGTCAAAAGTTATTTAATGTTTTGACTTGTAACCTTACCCACAATCCGAGTTTTGATTCGTAGGTCAAAGCTATTCTTTAGTTTGTTAATTTATCTTTAAAATTAACTGGTGACTCTTTCTTCTTATTCTTTCTTGGATGATTTGATAGAAATTCATATTTTTTTATGGAATTGTGGACGCTAATATACTGAACTTTTGGGGTATTGGACTGTAGACACTAAAAAACAAAATAGTGTCAAATTATAAAATAAATTAAGTTGATTATTTTGGTCGGTCCAAATTAATTAATTTAATATATTTTAAGGGAAATTGACTCGAGCTGACTCCCAAGTTAAAGCTAGGACGACTGCCAAGTCAGAGTCGAATCGACTACCAAGTCAAGACCAAAGTGACTACCCAGTCAAAGTCAAATGGATTGTCAAGTCAGTCCAAACCCAAGGCCCGGACAACGGTCCACAAAGACTACCAAGTCAAAACTAAATGGACTATCAAGTCCACCCAAACCCAAGGCCCGGTCAACGGCCCAAGAAGTCTAACAAGTCACCCAAGAGAGGGAGTCTCTATTCTATAAATAGAACTCTACTCACTATCATTTAGGGGGATAGAAGGATCAAACTCTCAAGAATACTCTCTCTAGAATTAAACAACAAACACTACATTATGTGTCGTTTGTTCTAGAGATTCAACACAAACTTGATCGAGATTCAAGCCGCATCGGCCCTCCTTCAAGAAGACTGCAGAGATCGAATCAGAGGAATATTTTTATTTGTTCATCTTGTAACAAATATTATAGAGATTGTACCCAAATTCTTTGAAATCAATACAATATATTTGTCCATTATTTTCTTGTCTTTATTTATTTTAGACTCGAAAATTTGTTGTTACAAATTTTGGCACGCTCGGTGGGACAATCTCTACCTCTCATCTCGATCTCTGAAGTCAAGATTTTCAAGAACATCTCCACGAATAAGATATGGCTACAAAGGCTTCAACCAATCAATCTCCTAAGGAAGAGCTTGCAACAAATGTGAAGATGAAACACGAGGCCATTGGCATGGTGAGGGAAGTTCAAAGTAAAACAAGGTCATCTGATCTTGTTACTATGTCAGTTATGGTTACAGGAGTTGTGACTATAGAAGAAGAAATGGCTAACATAAAAGCCACGTTACAGAAGCTTACTCAAGAGAGCGAAGAGAAGGACGCGCAAATCAAGCGTCAAGATAAAAAGAATGCTAAGTTGGAGAAGAAGTTAAAGCAACGACCAACAAAGTCCCTGTAACGGCCCGCTCCCTAATAGGGGCTGTTAAGGTCAATCTCAACCTAATTAAGGTTGAGAAAGGTAAAAAGGAGGACTTAAAAACTAGTTTCCAAAAATTTTCTAAGGAAAATCCGGCAGAGTTCCCTTTGTAATATGGACGTCTCCCAGGCTTAAAGTCTTACATCTCTATAAATAAACAAAATAACCCAAAAACAACCTCAATGGCCACACGCCGGAGTAATTCACGAGCCACACGCTCGGAGAACATTCTAAATGCATCAAGCAACCCAAGCATTCCAAATATATTTACAAAACAATTCAATTACAAAACAATTATTTCCTATACATATACAACTAGATATACTAAATCTCCAAACCTGCAGCCAGCTCCGGATCTTCATATTTACCTGTAAGGGGGAGGGGAAAGAGGGTATGAGCAAACCACAGCTCAGTGGGTAACTTGTACCCTGGAATAACCATTGAGATTCAAGCAACCTAAGAATGGGAGTCACCCTAGTTCTGGATTCACAAAAGTACAATTAAAACATAAACGCATCTCTTGGTCACTTTATAATCCACCAAGCAGGAAACTAGGTATAAGGTTTCCATTCAAGCACCTAAATGTCCCATTTGAGGTAACAAACACTCTCATATCTTCCAAATCAACTACAGGGGAATGGGATAACCTTTTTGGTCATGAAAATAGTTAGAAAGTCATCAAAGAAGCATCTCAAGTACTCTAATGTTCTAGTAGGTCGCAACCAACTCAACACATATCCTCTACCAACGAGGGGATGTTCCAAGTAACTCGTGCGTTCAATTTAGTCTTCAAAGTAAATAATTAAGACCGGATTCACATGCAATACATCAATCTAATTCAAAGACACACACAAAGAGCTTTAAATATCACACATACAAATCATTAATAACAAAGTAAGTTATTTATGTAAATCACAAGACCTTTTATAACTTAGTTTGGATAAATTCAAACACAAATCATAAACTTAGCACTTCTCACATAGAATACCATTCAAACTTCAAAACCTTTCAAAGTTATTCTATATACGAACATAACACGTTCAACATTTGAAGAATAACACACACTTTGAAACAGGTAATAAAAGTTATTCAACTTGCCTTTTCCATCCGTTCAAAACCATAATTTATAACCGTTTACAATGAACCAACGGTGTAATATAGTCCTTCTTTCTTTCTAATATAAGAAAATACCAATACCATGGGCGTAGGGTACTTTCAGCACTTTCCAGTCGGGGCCGGTTCCCCCATAATTTAGTTTAACTTCCCGGGAGTTCTAACGTCAATGGACTTTATATACTTAGCCGATTCAGTTCCCCTTTACAGGTGTAACTCCGGCTTTCCAATTAGTCTACAATACCTAGTGCGATACACCTAGCCCGAAAACCATTTCAAACTCGTAAATCGCATAACAAAATCCATACCAAACACTTCTCATTCAATAGCTTTCCAAAATCTCGTACATATATACATAAAATAGTAATTTACTCTTCATTTAAATCAAAATAGCTGAATAGAACATTTTCCAACTCTTTTCCCATTCAAGAAACCAAATCCCCCATAAATAAATTCATAAACCTTTAAAATACTCAACCACCACATAGAAATCATATAACAAACTTCAAAGTATACATAAGTATCAAAATTCAACCATTTCTTAAAATAATATTTCAAAGAATCGTTCACAACTCAATACACAAATATATACGTGTAGTTAAATCCATAAGGCCCACATAAGTTCAAATAAGCTTCAAACAATTGGAAAAGTAAGTACATAGGTATTTAAATTCACATACAAAGTCTAACAATTAGTATAAATTCGAATCACACTACATTAGAACTCAAAATGCCTAATCACGACGTATTTAGAGATATAAAAATTCCATTCTTTAGTCATATACTCCTCCAAGTTCAATTGATGTGTACTTTACTCATAAATAACCGAGTTAAACACATATAAATCGTAGGACACTCCTTTATGCACATTATACTAATAATCTGTCAAATCAATACTTATTCTAAACTTAACTCAAACCTTTGAATATACTAACGACATATTCACATGTATAACTACGCATCCATCACAACAAGAACCGTTCTCAACACAATCCATCAATAATTCATTCCTTTCATCGTTCACCCAACGTATTCTAATTTCACAATTTAACCCGGGCTTCCTCCTTACATATACCATCCCGAGCATACCTCGACACTCAATGTTCAACCCAAATACCAACCAACTTCCAACTCGGTTACCTTTATCGATTCAACCATTATAACACAATTAATAATTCCAGGCATAAATTCAGTATTCTAAATCTATTAACTAAACCTGAAACTTAATAGTTATTAAGAGGGACAGAGATTACCCACTTTCAATCCCAATTGAACAGTTAGGGTCTCAATTTGGAGCAGCCCAGTAACCGTCCAGAAGCCTTGCTCAAACCTCCCCAGTCCCTCCTCTATCTCGTGCCAGGCCACCACGACTTCCGCCGCTATGCCCGGAAACTGCCCAAAAAGCCACCTCAAAACCCCTTTGGACCTCTCGCCATCCGTTGATAAAAGGAAAAGAGAAACGGGAAGCCAGACCACCACCCCATTCCCGTCCTTCGTGGCCTACCCTCGTCGCCTTGCCACCACCGCGCGACCATTGCTGATAGCCGGCACCACCTCCGTTCTCTCTCTTGCGTGCGGCCGCGCGTCGGTGTCCCACCGACCTCCGGTGTCTTATCTCTCTCTCTCTCTCTCTCTCTCTCTCTCTCTCTCTCTCTCTCTCTCTCTCTCTCTCTCTCTCTCTCCTATGTGTGTGTGCGTTCTGAGTTTCAAAAGAGGAAAAGGGGGGCTTGCCCCTTTTCTTTCTTCTTGCTGTAAAAACCCAAAAAAAAGAGGGGGGGGGTTTAATCCCTTTTGCTATCCCACTTTAAACAATTACTAATTTTTAATCCCCCATTATCTTCCTTAATTCTTTGATTGTAAAGTTCCCCCATCAAACATGATAAAAAAAATCTCCTATTTTCCCTTATTTTCTTCCTTTCTAAATCTATAACCCAATTACCAAATAATACAATAAATCCACTAATTAATAAGTCGATTCCTCCAATAAATTCCTAATTCAAATAAATAAATAAATATAAATATAATCACATAAAACAGAAAATTTATTATTAATCCTGTAAATAAGTAACTAACCTTGATTAGACCCTTAATCGGGGTAATTACCCTTAATAAAATTCCCGGATCTTACAGTCCCTCAATAAATATTTAGACGCAGAGGGAGAAAACGAATCTAGTGAAAGTGAGGCTGAAAATGACATGTCTAAGAAGGGCGACAAGCCATTATCAGCGACAAGCTCAATGACTGCAAAACAAGTCCAAAATTTGATCGCGAAGGCACTCAAGGACCAATTAGGAGAAGCTTCACAAAGAACTCACAGGTACACTAGGTCATACACTAAGAGAATAAGCACTCTTCGTATGCCACATGGTTACCAACCTCCCAAATTTCATCAATTCGATGGACATGGTAACCCAAAGCAGCATGTCGCACACTTTGTTGAGACATGCAACAATGCTGGCACGAACGGAGATCTCTTAGTCAAGCAATTTATGTGCTCCTTAAAAGGAACCGCGTTTGAATGGTATACCAACCTTGCATCTGGGTCCATCGATAGTTAGGGGCAAATGGAGGAGGAGTTTCTAAATCGTTTCTACAGCACAAGTCATGTCGTTAGCATGACAGAGTTAACTAATGTCAAACAATGGGATGACGAGCCAGTAGTTGACTACATCAACCGTTGGCGTGCTCTTTCCCTAATGTGCAAGGATCGTCTGTCAGAAACCTCTGCGATCGACATGTGCGCTCGAGGAATGGATTGGAACATACTCTATGCTTGCAAGTGAACAAGCCTAAGAGTTTTCAAGACTTGGTGACACAAGCTCATGATATGGAGTTTACGATTGCCAACCCTGGAAAACATTCTAACAATAGTGTGTCTACAATTGCTTATGAAGACATGCCAAGAAGAGACCCTGTGATTCAAGAAAATGACTATTGTTTTTCTAACTCTGATGCACCAGAAATGTTGGACAAACTCCTTGAGAAGGGACTAATAGAACTCCCTGAGCCGAAGCGCCTTGAAGAAGTAGGAAGAGTAAGCAATCCTAGGTATTGCAAGTACCACAGGATTGTCAGCCACCCACTAGAGAAATGCAGAGCATTCAAAGAGAAAGTCATGCAGCTAGTGAAGGAAGGGAAAATCACACTAGATAAAGAAGACACTGACGAGTCTGACTAGACGCGATGCGCGCAAAGAGAAAGGGCACCCTAGGGGGCAAAGAACAGTCACCTAAAAGAAAAAGGGACTCAAGAAACAAAAACTTTCAAGTGATCGTCATAGACTTCCAAGTCATCATAAAAAAAAAAAAACCTCCCAAGTACACAAAGACTTCCCAGTCACCACCAATGACTCCCAAGTCAACCTAATCAAGGGACTCCTAAGTTGACACACAAGACTCACAAGTCTATCAAATGACCAAAGACTTTCAAGTCATCACAAGAAAAAGACTCTCAAGTCATCATCAACTGACTTCCAAGTCATCTTCAAAGACTCTCAAGTCGCTATCAAAGACTTTCAAGTCGCTACAAAGGAACATTTGTGTCAAAAGACTTCTAAGTCACGATTGACCAAGAACGCACGCTCTCAAGTTAGCTAAATCCCAGACTCTTAAGTCATCAAGTACGTGGACTCTCAAGTCATATATCTCATAAACTCCTAAGTCATTCATTTATATGAGTGTAGTGCCAACATACATGTTCAAGTCAGGTCCATCTTTCGGCATCTAGATGTACAAGCAACGTACATTGTGTAGCCTCACAAACCTGCAAAAATAAAACAGGAAGAAAAAATAGTTTGTGGACTCTCAGAGGAGTTAGTCATTCTGGCATGTGCCGGGTAAGCCGACTCGTCACCTCTAACAAGGACAAGCTCCTCTATGCAAAAGCGGAGCTTGTAACCCTTGTCTTTGGCAGTGCCGGGGTCTTAAAAAAAATTTCCGGACTCCTTACCTCAACAAGGACAAGCTCCTCTACGCAAAAGTGGAGCTTGCAACCCTTGTCTTTAGCGATCGGGTCTTAAAAAAAATTTCCGGACTCCTTACCTCAACAAGGACAAGCTCCTCTACGCAAAAGTGGAGCTTGCAACCCTTGTCTTTGGCAGTGCCGGGGTCTTAAAAAAATTTTCCCGACTCCTTACCTCAACAAGGACAAGCTCCTCTACGCAAAAGCGGAGCTCGCAACCCTTGTCTTTGGCATTGCCGGGGTCTTAAAAAAAATTTCCCGACTCCTTACCTCAACAAGGACAAGCTCCTCTATGCAAAAGCGGAGCTCATAACCCTTGTCTTTGGCAATGCCATGGTCTTAAAAAAATTTCCCGACTCCTTACCTCAACAAGGACAAGCTCCTCTATGCAAAAGCGGGGCTTGCAACCCTTGTCTTTGGCAGTGCCGGGGTCTTAAAAAAAATTTCCCGTCTCCTTACCTCAACAAGGACAAACTCCTCTATGCAAAAGCGGAGCTCGTAACCCTTGTCTTTGGCAGTGCCGGGGTCTTAAAAAAATTTTCCCGACTCCTTACCTCAATAAGGACAAACTCCTCTACGCAAAAGCGGAGCTTGCAACCCTTGTCTTTGGCAGTGCCGGGGTCTTAAAAAATTTTCCCAACTCCTTACCTCAACAAGGACAAGCTCCTCTACGCAAAAGCGGAGCTCGCAACCCTTGTCTTTGGCAGTGCCGGGGTCTTAAAAAAAGTATCCGACTCCTCACCTCCAACAAGGATAAACTCCTCGCGCAAAAGCGGAGCCCGTTATCCTTGTCTTTGGCGGTACTCGGTCTTCCAAAAATTGCCCAGACTCATCACATCAAGAAAAATAATCAGCTCTACGCCAAAGTGGAGTTTGTTATCTTTGTATGCAATGATATTCGTCTTGATATCTACAAAAAGAAAAGCATTGTCAGCAATAACGAGGGAGTCTTGTCAAGTAGAAGCGGGTTCATATTTTGTCTTGTTAAATATCTAGTATGGTTACGAGGAAAGAAGACCAAAGACAAAAAAAAACAGCAATCAGTATATGAAATTTATGTCCAAAGAAGAGTTGTTAAATCAAGTTTGGTGTACCATTCATGAATTGGGCGTTACATTTACCCACGTGAAGATATAGGACATTGTGGTTAAGGAAAAAGGCAAAACAAAGAAAATGAAAAGGGGTACAAGACTTTAATCTCTAAATTGAGGTGCATAGTGGATTAATACTGATCACCAAATTGAAGTGTCGCTTCTTCAACCAATGATCTGGATCTCCAAGCACTTAATCTATTATGCTTTACATGTTATGCTCCAACGCTCTATAAATGAAGTGTAAGGCGGGCTTAAGTTTGTAAACTAAAGATTTTGATCGCAATTTGGGAAATCTCGTGCCTAAATATAAGCAGAATTTTTGGAAAAGATAATGGCAATCAAGTGAATTGATCATTCACCAAAGTAATGATGATTGAGTTATAGTCTCGGTCCTTAATATTAGGAAGCTTTTGAAGATATTGCATAATAAGTTAAATTGACAATGCAATAAATCAAGAGGACTGTCTACAAAGACAGGTTGAAAAAAAAAATATGTCAAGACAAGTACAAGATACTATTTGTCAAAACATCAGTCATGCTCAAACACTTGACCATGTACGTGACACTCCAGCGAAAAAATGACGGACCAAGTCGACAACCTAGCTCGCAAGACAAGTCAAATAAAGTGTCGAGACGTCGATTGTGCTTAAACACATGACAGTGTACACGATCTAGTCTCGAGGGGGCAATTTGTAGACACTAAAAAATCAAAATAGTGTCAAATTATAAAATAAATTAAGTTGATTATTTTGGTCGGTCCAAATTAATTAATTTAATATATTTTAAGGGAAATTGACTCGAGCTGACTCCCAAGTTAAAGCTCGGACGACTGCCAAGTCAGAGTCGAATCGACTACCAAGTCAAGACCAAAGTGACTACCCAGTCAAAGTCAAATGGATTGTCAAGTCAGTCCAAACCCAAGGCCCGGGCAACGGTCCACAAAGACTACCAAGTCAAAATTAAATGGACTATCAAGTCCACCCAAACCCAAGGCCCGGTCAACGGCCCAAGAAGTCTAACAGGTCACCCAAGAGAGGGAGTCTCTCCTCTATAAATAGAACTCTACTCACTCTCATTTAGGGGGATAGAAGGATCAAACTCTCAAGAATACTCTCTCTCTAGAATTAAACAACAACTATTATGTGTCGTTTGTTCTAGAGATTCAACACAAACTTGATCGAGATTCAAGCCGCATCGGCCCTCCTTCAAGAAGACTACAGAGATCGAATCAGATGAATATTTTTATTTGTTCATCTTGTAACAAATATTATAGAGATTGTACCCAAATTCTTTGAAATCAATACAAATTATATTTGTCCATTATTTTCTTGTCTTTATTTATTTTAGACTTGAAAATTTGTGGTTACATGGACAATAATGCACTGAACTTTGACATTGGACAATAATGCACTGAACTTTGGGGGGTGTTGGACAATAATGCATTCGAGACAATTTCGACGATGGCGAACTTAGTGACAATCTTACGTGACAGACCGAGAAGACAAATATTTTTGGACCAATTCATCTCCTCCTCCCGCTACATAGGATTGCCACCAAGTTAGCCATTGTCAAGATCATACTGAGTGCATTATTGTTTAACACCCCCCAAAGTACAGTGTATTATTGTCCAAAGTCGAAATTTAGTGCATTATTGTCCAATACCCCAAAAGTTCAGTATATTAGCATCCAAAAACTCGTTTTTTATAAAGGAAATTCATAATTAATTCATGAGGATTTGAATTTGCAAAATTACAAAATTAGAAATATGGTCAATGAATATTAATTGGTCATCTAATTGGTCGGCTAGAACACTGGTTGGTGTTATTCTGTTCGAGTCGTTGACCTAATCCAGTTATTAGTCTGGACAGACTAACCAGGCGATTAATTGTTTGATCCAATGATTAGTTTTGCTTGGTTCAGTTTTATTTGTTTATAATCTTATAAATTCTAATTTTTGTAATTAATTACACGTTTTTGTGCATAATCTGAGACATGAATAAATTTTAAAATTCTCAAAATTCCTTTTTTAATTATTAATTGGATTTTAATTAAGTTTTAAACAGCCTCATTCGATTCCCATAGAAAGTAGCATAATGAAAAGACTCACCTCCAATCCATATCAGGTGCTAATGTTTCGTCTTCGGACCATTTGGCAACTAAATAGTTTCATGATGGGGACACCACTATGCCAAGAAGTTGGATGTCATTCAACCACTTGCCTAAGCATCTGCTATGTGGAGTCACTTCGGATTTGATCATAAGAATTGCCTGAAAAATGTTTTTAAAAAAAATTAAACTTACATAAACTTCAATTAAATAGTGAGACTTCATAAATCACATAACATATTAAACTTCAGATATAACTAATATCTGTCTAAGAGTGAAAAAAAAAGACTATCTATGACAACAGTCAATGGTGACAAATAATTAGAGTAAATTACATTATCCTACCTGACATTTGTGGTAATAATTTTTACACACCCGACACTTGTGAAATAATATCAAGGGTAAAAAGGTCAATTCATATTTATCTTTTTAATGTTCGCCGGAAAATCCAACAAAAATCAATTATAAAATTTCTTAGGTGGTTTAAATATATGAACACTTAATGTCAGCTAAGATAAAAATTATTTCACAAATGTCGGGTGTGTAAAAATTATTACCACAAATGTCAGGTATGGTAAATATAATTTACTCCAAATAATTACTTAAATAATTAATGACAACATGCTTCTTTTTCCAAACATGACAATATTTCGTTTCTTGTGATTGAGGTTTTCCACACTCCCAACAAAACATCTTACCCTTCTTACCGTTGGTGTTGTTGTTCGTATTGTCATTAGGCCTTTTCTTACCCTTATGACTATCTTGTACAACATGTACTTTAGAGACATCCTCCTTGAGATCATCCTGCAAACGAAGCTCTTCTTCTATGCGAAGATGATTAGCGAGTTTCTTTCTAAGAAGGGGGAAATTTGTCAATAATAGAAGACACTATAATGGACTCATCCGTGTGAAGATTATGTTATGTGAAATTACTTAATATACGCTGGATTTCATGTAATTGGTCCAACATCGGACGACCCTCTATCATGCGGTAATTCATAAATTGACTTACGAGGAAATTCTTGCTAGAGACATCCTTAGACATGTATTTGTGCTTCAATGCTTCCCATAATTCTTTTTGTGGTTTCAATGTGTTGGTAAACATTGAACAAGGTATCAATCATCCCATTGAGAATACACCCACGACAAATGTAATCATCGTTCTCGAACTTCTGCCTTCTCCTTGTCTCCGCTAATGTTTCATTTTCAACCTCCTCGGGATAGGGACAGTTGAGCACATAGACCACCTTCAACGTGGTGAAGATGAAATGCATCTTAATTTGCCAATGACGGAAGTTAACACCATCAAACTTATCAAGTTTTTGGAAGTTCAAAGTCATATCCTTGAGTGAAGCCATATATAACTCTCTTCACACCTACAAAAGTCTAAGAATGTTGGAGAAAAAACAACAATGGATGAGAAATAACTGGGTAAAGCAAAGGAGTCGTAGGCATGCCTACTCTCATTAGATTTTAAACTTGAAAGTTCAAAGTCATATCCTTGAGTGAAGCCATATATAACTCTCTTCACACCTACAAAAGTCTAAGAATGTTGGAGAAAAAACAACAATGGATGAGAAATAACTGGGTAAAGCAAAGGAGTCGTAGGCATGCCTTCTCATTAGATTTTTGTATTAACTGTACAAAGTTTTAGGGATAAAACTCTGCCAAGGAAACTCTAAGAACTTAGTTTCAAACCTCCATGATCGAACTTCTAGAATTGTTGCAGTTCAACTCTAGAGAAAGGGCGTTTAGAATAGAAAATGAAAATCCAATGAACAAATGACAATAAGCATCTTATTTATAGGCCTTTGAAGAGACACTTGGATAGGATTTAGAAATGGATAATCATCCTTAATGGATAAGAATTAATAACCATCACTAATGTATAGGACTTGATAACCGTCACTAATGATAAGAATTAGATAAGTGATGATAATATCAAATATCATCATTATTCAAAATAGGGATGGTTAAGAACTTATCCACTTATATAGTTCTTAACCCTATACACTTGAAATTATCCAACACGAATCACAGCTCTAAAACTCAGTGGTAGTCCAAAACAACAAAATTTTATTATTTAGACCACTCACATACAAAAAATAAGTAGAAATTATAATTGCAAAATGATAAACATCTTGTTGCAAGATAGTTCTTAACCATCTTGCATCTCACCTAAATTACTCATAAATTAAATATAAGTATATTTAAATCATTATAAAAATATATTTCATTACTTTGCGGGTTATTATAACCTATAAACAATATAAAAATATTTATTTATTTATATTTTTTCATAAATATAAAATTATGCATAAAATGTACATTTTTTACTATGATTGATAAAATTAGTTATTATTTATACTAGGCCTCAACCCGTGCGATACACGGAGTTAACTCAATTAGTTACTTTTGAAATTTTATAAAAGTCATAGATGTGAAACATACTGATGAATATTGAAGAAAACGTTTATGAATGTGAAACTTATTGATGGGGAAAGTAGATGATTATGTCTATATAATTCTGAACTGCGATAAGATTGATTAATTATATATTTTTTAATTTCTTTAACTGTAAATAAAATCTGGAAAGACATAGAAAATAAAATACAATACAATTTAAATTAAAATTGAACACTCTGTTAGAGATTTAGTAGGACTCGTTTTGAATTTAAGTGATGTCAAGCAGACGTGGATTAAAAATATATTTTTTAATTTCTTTAATTGTAAATAAAATCAGGAAAAAAATTGAAAATAAAATACAATTTACTGCGCCGTGATTAGTCTAGACTCCGAGAAACGCTCCCTTGGCTTTATTTTGTCGGACCCACAATAATTTCTATTATAATATATAGATTATTATTATTATTATTATTATTATTATTATTACTGCTATTTGCACCAAAATAATTTAATTCAGAGTCTAAAGCAGTCAAGGATTAGTGATACTTTCTGGTTTTTTTTAATTTTAAAATAAATCCGGATTGAGAATAAAATAAAATTGAAAATAGAAAAAACAATTTCTACGTTGTGACTGGCCAATTCCCCTACAGTACTCTCATGACTCTATTTCGTGGGATACACAATGATTTCTATTATAATATATAGATTATTATTATTATTATTATTATTATTATTATTATAGGCAACACCAAAATAATTTAATTCAGAGTCCAAAGCAGTAAAGGATTAGTGTTATTTTCTGGTTTTTTTAATTTTGAAATAAAATCTGGATTGAAATTAAAAAAATTTTGAAAATAGTAAAAAAAATATAATTTTATACATTATGATTGACCAATTCCAATACAGTCACTTCCGTGGCTCTATTTTGCGGGACCCACAATGATTTCTATTGTAATATATATAGATATGGAACAGTTGGAAACATTATCAAAGTCCAAAACCGTAGGGGATTTGTAATAGTTTTTTTAAAATTCTAAAATAAAATTAAATTTGAAACAGTTATGGAACAAATGTAATTGGTGTCAGAGTCCCAAGCAGCTTAGGTTTATAATAAAATCCGGTTGAAAATAAAATCAAAAATTATTAAAAATTGGGTTCATTTTTTCTTAATTGTGATTGGTTGGACTCCTTGAAACGCTCTTGTTGCAGTATTTGCTGGGTCCCACATAAATTGTCATTATAAGTATTATACTCATGTAGTTGATAAATATACATATTTATTAGAGAAAATATTATTAAAAATTGACAAAATGTAAAATATGGACAATTCAAAATAGTTATGAATCATCTTGAGTCAAGATGTATATCATTGTCTATTGTGATTACGCAATTTAAAATAATAATAATAATTTATTAAAATCCAATTTTTCTAAAATATTTGTGAAACAAGATGTATATCATTGAGTCAAGATGTTAATTTTCCATTTCCTCCCAAATTTCTTCCTCAACCAGGCAATTACAGTGCCAAACGACGCCAGGTCCTCCGACTTGGCGACTGAAGCTAGCACATCCAAAACCCAAATAGTTAATTCACAATTCCAAAATCCCAATTCGCGAATTGAAACCCTAGGAGAGAGAAATTTAATTTGAGGAAGTACTGAATAACTGAAATCGACATCAGGTTAGTTTGTCCAATCAACTTCTTTAATCCATGAAAATCTGCGTTGTCTGGGCGATCGAATCCTCGGGTCGGGACCCGTTTTACGTGTCCATGGTGGCTATGCTTTGTTTGTTAGGCTATGTTTAGATTTCTTCATGTTGTCTGATTTTGTTGCACAGTTGATATACTACTGCCTTGAATTGTTTTGCAATTGTTCCCGAGAAGAAAAAGGATGGATGATGTTATGTATTCAATGCTGATTAAGGGATATTTCTTGTACTTAAGGTTTTACTTGCATCAAGATTACACAGTTGCGAGGGTTGAATCTGCTTCCAATTTTAAGGTTGGGTGTACTGATTAGAGGATGCAGAGCTGCAAATTGAACAGCTTAGGTTGCACAGGGAAAGGTGGTGGAATCTTGGGAAATATTCTTGAATGTATGTGATTGAATGTAAACATGATTGAATGTATGTGATTTGTTTGTTTGGTGAATGGGTATCTCCTCAATTGTCTTCCTTGAGACGTGGTGATCATGGATTCTTGATGTGTTGATAGCTATTAGCTAGCAGGCAATTACAAGATCAAAGAGAGGTCAGAGGTGTTTTGACCTGTTTTCTTCAATTGTGATTCGGTGCAGTTCATGAGATGCGTTAGGAAGTATTACTTTTAGCCTAATTCATCTGTGTGCATGCTTTTGAGCATGCTTGTTTCTTTTATCTTGTCTCGAGTTGCCATGTAGCACTTTCTGCTATTTGGGATTGACTGGCTAAGGATTTGTGTGTGTGGTACTTTATTGGTAAACGTTAACTGTAGTGATATGAGTAATCATGTATTAGAGCTTCGCCATTCAGGAACAGTAAGGAATGCTAGAGGTAAAATCTAGTGTTTCTCCTCATCTACAAACTGAATGGAATTGTAATGAAAAATAGCATAAAGAATACAGAATAATAGTATTCCTTGTTACTAATGAACTTCGAAGCATGGAAAAGTGAGTTATCTTCTTCAATAACTTCTCTTTGGTCCTCCTCACTCCTCTCCTGATTGGCCCCCTGAGTCTATGTCCCGTATGCATGTCTGGATTGGTGCTCAAGTCTTGATCTTTTAGTTTTAACTTTTAACGCACCACGCACTTGTACTGCAAATAGACTGATCCTCTGGAAAAATAGTACTTAGTGCTATTAAGTCATTTCATTGACAATTAAAACAGATTTGTTCATGAGGCTGTTTGATCCATTTGTAGGGTTCATTTGTGTGTTCTTCTCATTTCTGTCAATTCATTTCTATCTCCAGTGATGATTTGGAAATATTCTCATGTTGCTTCCCGTGTTTAGCAGGATTCAGCTAGCTTATGCAATCAAAGTTGCTAACAAAATATCTTTGTCACTTTTTGTGCTCAGACTTGAACGTGTGCACTTGCAGCAAGTGGTGCTTTTAGTTTAGAAGCACAATATGGATCAACAGGCAGCAATGGATCAGCTGTCGGAAATGGATCAGCAGACAGCCTTTTGTGCTGAGGAGTCTCAGAAAAGTCCGTTTGTCGGAGACAAGGTTGACCCTTGAGCTCCAATCCAATCTCGTACTGTCTTCTTCCTGATATGGATTGCTCTTTATTGGAATTATTGCTTAATTTATTACAGGGAAAGGAAGCCCATTTTTTCCGCATTTCAGATTATCTGGATAATATGCTTAATGGTATTCCCCCCTTGATTCAGATGACCTTTCTTATATTTACCTTACCTGACATATGTGGTAATAATTTTTGCACACCCGACATTTGATAAATAATTTTCACCCTACTTGACATTTAAGTGGTCGTAAATTTAAACCACCTAGGATATATTATAATGGTTTTTTGTGGGATTTTCCGGCAAGTATTAAAAAAATGAATAGGAAGTGACAAGTTTACCCTTGCTATTAATTCATAGTAT
This sequence comes from Portulaca oleracea, assembly GCA_029582165.1. Lineage (NCBI taxonomy): Eukaryota > Viridiplantae > Streptophyta > Magnoliopsida > Caryophyllales > Portulacaceae > Portulaca > Portulaca oleracea. Next base: position 39,314,191 of record CM055872.1, on the reverse strand, counting down.
TTTCAATTAAAAACGAAATTACCTATTTACCCTTATAGAAGACGACAGTGAGAAGATTGGAGTGATATATTTCTTTTTTAGATCGACAGTCTTTTCCCCCTTTTCCCACACAAAACAATTGAAGGGTCAGTATTGTCATTTCAATCGCAATCTTAAGGGCAGTTTGGTACTTTCACATAATTATATAGGGGAATTATTGTATTTTCATATCTCCGATGACAAGTTACCGGAATTTGATACAAAAAAAACACTTTCACTAAATGTCAGGTAGGGTGAAAATTATTTCTCAAATGTCGGGTGTGCAAAAATTATTACCACATATGTCAGGTAAGGTAAATGTAATTATCTCCAACTTTGTTTATAGAAAGCCATGTCATGACTTCATGTTGATTCCACTTGAGATACATTTTCAGTAGATTCAGGTCATATGATCAGAGGCCGATTATGAGAGACCCACAAAATGTTGTGCTACGTCCTAGGGGTACTATACTTTTAGAGCCTTTTATAAGAGGAGGGGAAAAAAAAGAATAAGGAATAAGCAGGGCAACTTTCTTTAGATGTATCGGCAGCATGAGGAAACAGGTCAACTTATATTGTTTGCTAAGAATTCAAGAGCTGCTAGGCAATGACAGTTGATGGATAAGCTTGCCGAAACAACTGACAAACTTGTGACACATCATATTAAGTTAGAGCATGAAAGCCACCCAAATTCTGATTGGGCAAGTCCATGGCCTAGTATTGTGTCTACTCCTATTTATTCCTACGTGTAGTGATACCAGTGTTGTCTTCTGCTTCTGTACTGTCAGATCCCTTGTTAAAAATGCATACCAGATGATCTGTCTGCGATCACCTGGACTTAATGCTTTCAGCCTCTGAGGTTTCCCTCCAACAATCCAACTTGTTAATTTGGTCTTATGTATTAGGAGTATATGATATGCAATGTGTGGATCAGAACTAGATGTCTCTGTCCCCACTGTCCTGTTTCCTCACATGGCAGTGCTTATAATGATGGAGTTTCTAAATTCCAGTTGCTGGTTTCTTTGCGACCGAAGAGCTCTCAGTGAACTCTTTATTGCATCTACTTTTTTAATACTTTTTGGATGAGTAGCTGTTTATTTTGTCAAATTGAGACTTAAATAACATGTTGTCATATAAGTCTTACTTTTTGTCAGTTTTACCACTAATCCTTTAATTGGGTCAAATATGCCACTTATTAACTCTGCAAAATAGTCAAATATGCCACTTTGCAAAATAGTCAAATATGCCTCAAGGATAGATTATGACCTGGTGTTGAGTTAAAACTTTTTTTTAAATTTTACTTCTCTACCGGTTAAACACTTTAGCTTTGAAATTAAAAAAAATAAAAACAAAACCCTAACCTTTCTCTAACAAAAATCAAATGGGAGTTCATCTTTATCTGTTTCTATGGTACTAATCTCGCAGAGAAAACAAAGGCCAGAAAAAGAAGGTAATTTCTCTCACCTAGAGACCAAAAGATCCTGTATGGGTTAATGCCATATCAAAGAAAATTGTCAGAGATTTCGAGAATTCCCAACGCTCCTTCACGTTTTCCAATCAATTCCCAACCAACATTTTAGAATCACCTCTCAAGAAAAATTCACGTCAATTCAATTCAAGAACAAGAATGGTTTGGCTTGATTTGATTTCTCCCTCTCATTCTCGCTCTTCTTTTTCTCTCTATCCTTTGAATTCGATCTTCAATGAGAAATACAGATCGTCAAAACCCTTTGGGAAAACCCAAATTCTTTGGAATGCAGGAGGTTAGTTGAATAAAAGGGAAGAAGAGAATTCATACATGGGGGAATAGGTTGGTTTAGTGATACTTGTTAGAGAAAGGTAAGGTTGTATTTTTAGTTTCAAAGCTGAAGTGTTCAAGTGGTAAAAGAAAAGCGGAAATAGAAAAATAAGTTTAAACCTTCAACAGTATGTCATAATCTATTCTTTTGGCATATTTGACACTTTGCAAGGTTAATGGCATATTTGAGCCACTTAAAAATTTAGTGGTAAAATTGACAAAAAGTGAGACTATATGGCGGACAAGTATTTAACTCGTCTATTTGACAAGAAGTCGGGATCCGTTGGGAATGGGGACCCAAGATTGGACTGAAACAGTTCGTCCAAGCCATAAATTTGGATAATGGGTCACAACCAGACATTTCCATTCGCATCTCTGCTAACCCCCTGTCACATTTATCTTAAATTTGAGGTATTAGGATTTCCAATTATAAAATCCTAAATTCATTGAATGTGACAGTAAATCATCTGTTACTCCATTGTTGTGTAATACTTAAATTTTCCTTTACAGATATGTCAAATGTAGCAGCAAAGTTTCTTTTCTAGAATAAGGGCTTGACTTGAAAATTTTAAAACATTAGAGTACAAAACAGACTATATTGGAGGGATGTTAATCCCTAACTAGCGACGTGATTCTATGCTCCAAAGGATAGCCTAAAATAACAAACTCAAAAACACGAGTTGAGTGACTGAACTCTTAATCTAATGCATACACTTTGTTTGAATGTGGCTTCCATTCTGCACTAGCCCGACAGTGCCAAGTTTCTTGAGACCTTCAACACCCTCTGCCTTTGTCAAAAGCCTGATGGTTTGGCATAGTAAATTTAGCTTTTCCTGTAGTTTCTTGTTAGTGTGTTTATGAAGACAAGAAAGGAAGGAAAGTAGAGGCTTGGACCCTGGCTTGAATGCTCCAGGCTCGGCTCAGCTTGCAACCTTCAACGCTCTGACTGAGCCAACAAATGATGTGGCATAGCAAATCCAACTTGTTCATCTGTTTTTGTTTATGTGATTGATTCTAGTCTGGAACATTGGGTGTATTGTTGTGTTTAATATGCATACTTATCTTATCCTTTCATGTGCTGTTGCATGGAGCTGTTGATCCTGACCAAATATTACTACCAGATGTGACCTGTTTTGCTGTCTTGATGATAGCTATAGATTAGACCCTAGGGAAAAACTAGTTCAAATTTCTCAAGTTGTTTGGGTTTGTATGTAAGGTTGAAGTGTATTTGTTCATGCAGGAACCTATCTCTGCACTTGCTGCGGAATATCAATCAGGCAGTCCCATTTTGCTTGAAAAGATCAAGGTCCTTTTTCTTCTTTGCTCTCTTGCTCTCTTGCTTTATTGTGTCTTCTTTTCTGTTATATTTGTTTGGGGTCCAGCAAAGAAGTCTTTCTACGGATTTATTCAAGGGGCAAACATGAGTACATATCCGATTCTCCCAAACTTACCCTTGTCACCTGGGGAAATGATTGGGTGTGCTTTCTTTTCTGTTTTACGCTTATAGCATGCTCATCCTTATCTCTCACTTTTGCAGCTCATTGATGAGCAATACTCTGCAATAAGGAGAACGCGAGGCGATGGAAATTGCTTTTTTCGAAGTTTCATGTTCTCATATTTGGTGCGGTCCTGTTGATTGTATAAACGAATCAATGAATCTCTCTCTCACTCTCTCTGACACGCACTCTCTCTCTCTCTAATAATTTTGAATTTATTAGGAGCATATTCTAGAAACACAGGACAAAGCGGAGGTTGAGCGGGTCAAGGTCAATGTTGAAGAATGTCGAAAGACACTGCAGAGCCTTGGTTATGCAGATTTTACATTTGAAGATTTTTTTGCAGTGAGTTTTCATTTTTGCTTGTGCGTATGCTTCAGAATGATCTTTGCCCTTCTTCCCAAGATCTCATTTAGCCTTTTCTGAATGTTATAATCTTATTTATAGTGCAATACTACTAGAGGAGAACAACTTATTTATGTATAAGAATTGTCTCTCTTTGTTTGTTGCATTCTATAGCTGTTACCATTAGTATAACTCACCCTCTGTTGAAATTTTCAGCTGTTTCTGGAGCAGTTAGAAAGTGTTATCCAAGGACAAGATACTTCAATAAGGTCTCCCCATTGCCCGACATGTGTTTTCATGTGGTTTTTTTAATTTTTTTTCCCCGATTCTGTTCACTTTTGCTGTCATCTGACAAAGTTGTGCTACACGCTCATGGTCTATATCATCTGATTTAGTTCCTCTTTTCCATCAGTCATGATGAGCTTGTGCAAAGGAGTCGAGATCAATCGGTATCTGACTATGGTGGGTTCTATTGATATGTTGGCATACTTATTTAGTGTTTTGCTATATTGCTTGACGTGTTTGTTGGGTAGTTGTAATGTTTTTTAGGTTTGTGACATCTGGGGAGATACGAAAACGTTCAGAGTTCTTTGAGCCTTTTATACTAGGGTTGACAAATGCTACAGTGGATCAGGTTATTTTCGGATTTACCTCTTGGAATTAAATCTTCCTAAAATGTGTTGGATTTGTCTTCTAGAGATGTTACTCCTGATTTCTGAACTTACTTGTAAGTGATTATCACATGTACACAAATCTGCATATGTGCATGAAGCTTAGGGAAGGCAGCAAACTCCATCCTCTTTGCTGGTGGGCTGTATTTATTTTTCACTAATACATGATTCATTTTTAGCATGGTTATCGTGCGTGGATTCCATATATACTGGGGCTACCACGTGGCAGGGCTACAACTTTGAGCTGCTACATGGCGATCTCATTTTTTTATTTTTATATTGGTCTTTGATACTGGATACATTTATATTTTCTATTGCAAATAAATGCTGGGATGGCTGAAAAATGTTGGGGTGGTAGGAAGGGACATATCTAAAATATGTAGCTAAACAAAGCCAACAAGAAAGTGCCCATTGTATGGAACTGATGGAGGAAACTGTGGCCCTTATGAAATCTATAATTTTATAACCATGATGGGCATACACACCTTTGTAAAAATTGGAAAGCAAAAGGTAAACTCTATTTTCCTTGAAGATTTTGCTTACATGATTTTATTTCTTTTTATCCTACCCTTAAAATTCATTCTCATGTTCCAATTCCCAACTTTAGTCACCTTCATGGACCTCAAATATAGCGTTACCTCAACATTAGCGATTTTCTTCTATTTCCACCCCTAGCCTTAGCATTGCTTTACTGAAGTTCTGGCTGGTGACCTGACTTTGGATTCTGAAAACCTTTTATGTGGTTGATTGAGTGTTTTGCGTAGATTATAACAATCAGAGCCCACAGATAATAGCTGTTCAATACCACCCTTGCTTAGCATGGCTTATATTTTTTTGCAACTCGTAACTCATAAGGTTCCATGGATACCATGAAATCAGTCTTTAATTTTGCCACTAGCAGCCTGTTACTTCTACTGCAGTTCTACTGTAAAATAGGTTGTCATCACAAAGGTAGGCTTTTGTGATTAAAGAGGTTACAGTCTCATAGTTTCTTATTGGGCATTTCATTTAAAACACTGGCAATGCGAATGAGGATTTTTATTTCCCTGAAATTGAAACAAAATACGAGGGACAGTTTCTTGAATCCTTTTTCTTTCCATTCCATTGGTGAATGAAACAGCTTTTAGTTAACGAATGGTTGAGGACATCAATGATCAATCTATCTGTATCATGGCATGATGTTCTTCCCCCCGCTTGAAACATTTTTGTTTTTCCTCCATCTTGGTAAGTGATGCTGTTAGTTTCTTCCAATTCCGCCCTTTATGTTCTTGGGATTCAATGAGACTATTCATTTTTGTAGAATGCTTGCAGTTTTGCATCATTTATTATTGCTCGTTCCATTGCGGTCCTGTCTGGCCTATGCATTACTTCATAAACCTTTCTATTCATACTGTTAAATGTTCTAATATGCAAAGCATTAAAGATGCTTCAATAGGCGATGAAGTATCTTGCATTGAGTCTCTAATATTTCATGTAATTATCTATTTATTCACTGATTTGTTTATAATGGCGTAGTTTTGCAAATCATCGGTGGAGCCCATGGGTGAAGAAAGTGACCATGTTCACATTATAGCTCTGTCAGACACATTGGGTGTCCCGATTCGAGTGGTATACCTGGATCGAAGTTCATGCGACAACGGTGTCATCAGTGTGAATCATCATGATTTTATTCCGGTTGGCGCAACGAACACCGCTGTCGGCAGTGATGGCCCTGTAACCAAGCCTTACATAACCCTGCTTTATCGGCCGGGTCATTACGACATTCTGTACCCAAAGGAATGCAGTAGCACTGCTGCTGCATGAGTGCTGTTGATTGACAATGAACTCTGTGATAAGGCCATAATTGATTGCAGTGAAGATAAAAAGCTTTTTTTTGGGCCATTTTTCTAGCATCTGTACTGTCTGAAAAACTGTCATGCTCTGTAAGGAATTTTATCTGGAAAGATTTTGAACAGCAAATGAAACTTTAAAGGTTGTAGTCATTTACTTGGACTTGAAAATTTGTCAGTCGCCTCACGATTTATTGAGGGCCCTTTCTTTGAATCAGGAAAGGGGGATCTGTGGTGTTACTTAAACTGGTGTTCCGAGCTGGCAAAATTTTGTCTGACCCAGAAAAAATCGGGTCTGGACATAGATTTTTCGTCTGAATTTTGATATTGACTGAATTGCCAGAATATTTGGACATAAAATTTATCTTTTTTCTATTGTCTGAACCCGACTTTAGCTTCGTCCGAATTGTCCGACCTGGTCCGACTCGAAATAAAACCGGGTGTGGACATGAATTTCTCGTCCGAATTTTGACACTGACTGAATTTGTCCGATCCAAATTTACCTGAACTCGAATATACTTGGACCCGAATTTTTGTCAACGCTACTGGTATTGGTGACTATATGCTGTTTTGAGGTGGTTTCTTGTGAGAGAACTAGTTCAACATTCCATTTTCACATAATTCATGTATGCATCACAGCTGAAGAATTCGAATGTCAACTGTTATAATTACACAGCTGAAGGATTCAAAAACCCCCCATCCAAAAAATGGTGTCATTCAAATTCGAGTGGAACTTAATTGACTAATTGCTTAGTTTTGGCTTTCTAAATGATAAAATTCTCCATGTTGAACGTCGTTTATTTTCCTGAAAGTTGTGGATCTTTCCTATCTAAGCCGGTTTGGCGTTCTCAAACATGCTCAATCAAAACTAGTTGAAGTCGTTTATTTTTCTGAAACTCAGGGATCTTTATATTTCTTTGCAATCATTCCTCAAAGGGAGCTATGGTAGTTGTTGGAGGTTGATCATATGATGGTTGTTTTAATGGGTAGTATTTGTGTTGCGTTCATCTTCCACGATCATATAATGGAGTATGATACATTGTAGTCAGTCTGGTGGAGAAAAATTAAAGGCATTAAATGTAATTGGTGGAGAAACAATTAAAGACAATCAATTAATACAACTATAATGTGTGAATGAAGAAGAAAGATAAGATAAATTGACTTTTCCTTTTTTTTAAAGCAAAAGTATATTGAATGGGAAAAAAAATTAAAAAAGCATAATTCAATTCGTAAAATTTTGTCAGAGCGTCAGAGATTCTCCAAGTACTAACCAAATTTCCCTTCTCTCTCATCCTTATCATTTTTTTTCTTTCCTCTCTCTTTCTCTCTTCCACGTTCATGCCACTTAGGATGAAGTTCTTCCCATTAAAGATAGCCTGAGCTTGTGCAAATAAAGACTGACAGTGATTTTGTGTTTTGAGCACTAAGAATGTACATTGGTTGGGAGTACATATGACTATGTCGCTGACTATGGTCTTACGGCTTTATGTAGAGAGAGACTATATTTCACTTGGACAAATTTCATGGTTTTTGGTGTCCTTTCGATGATTCAAATCCAAATTAGCTTTCATTATTAGGAGTCGTAGACCTTTACAACTTCCCTGAATATATCATTCACCACAACAAATGCCTAGAAACCAACTGTTCTTTTGTGCGAGCCTTTCTTTCCTTTTTCAGCTTCTTCCTAAAGTACTTGACAGTTCCTTTAGGGTCATCCGTTTTCAAGAAATTAATGTTAATGCCACAGTGGTCAGAACATCAAATGTTATTGTGCATTTCATAAAAAATTTGTAAATAGTTGCTAAGAATTACTAGGATACTCAAAGTTACAGATCAAACTATAGGATTATAGGGCCTAAAGTACTTGACAGTTCCTTTAGGGTCATCCGTTTTCAAGAAATTAATGTTAATGCCACAGTGGTCAGAACATCAAATGTTATTGTGCATTTCATAAAAAATTTGTAAATAGTTGCTAAGAATTACTAGGATACTCAAAGTTACAGATCAAACTATAGGATTATAGGGCCTATTGTCGAGCTACAGGGTGGGTTGTTTACCATTGTAAACACAAAAATGAATTGTTCATTTGTACCGATGCTTGTTGCATATTTCATAGTTCCTCAATTCACTCAGTTTTAGGGTGCGTTTGTCTGGTCAAAATCCTGGGGAAATGATTAGTTTTCTCGTGTTGATTTATTTTCCCTATATTTGAACATAGATTGACCTTGGAAAATTTTTTACAGTAGCCCACCATTTCGTACATTTTCTTTGGGAATATTTCCTTTAAGGGGGCTAATGGAGTATAAAACTCCCCATGGAAAATTTTCCCCTAATAATAATAATTTTGTATTGCAACTCATTATATATATATTGAAAAATTTGTAATAAAAAATTTTAAAATTTTGCTGCACTATTTTCAAAGAGTACTATTTTCAAAAAAGACATCCATTAATAAGGAAATGAGGGACAATTATATTTACTCCAAAAAGAAAAAAAGTCACAAAAGGCGGGCTCTGAAGTTCTTTTCACAGAAATTCGTGTGTTTCTTCTCAAATTGCCCACTCACACAGTCCACACTTAGCTAGCACAGGCCAAGCCCTATTCTCGCCGGCCGACGACCACCGACGACCGCCATTCTCGCCGGCGACGAGCAAGGTTGGTTCTTTCTTTCTCTCTCCTCCTCATACCCATGGAATGTGATATACTGCGCGAACCTTCCATTGCTTGCTCTTTCGACTCTTCGCTACAAATTTCATCACCATGTAAGAAAAGGAGGACGAATTTCTCACCATTACATGGATGTTTTCCTGTTTTACGATCTTCGGATTATTACACTGAACCTTCACTGAAGGAATTAGGGGAACTAGAGGTGTTGAATCCTGGGTATTGTAGTCGAGTTAGGGATTTTACGATTGGTAGGGTTGGTTTTGGGAGTGTGAAGTTTATTGGGGAAACTGATGTTAGGTATCTTGATTTGGAGGAGATTGTTAGGTTTAACAGACACGAGGTTGTTGTTTATCAAGATGAAAGTACAAAGCCTCCTGTTGGTGAGGGTCTTAATAAGCCTGCTGTTGTTACTTTGATTGTGAAGGTGGGTGTTTTGAGTGTAGGAAGTGATAGGTTTAGTAAGGTTGCTGAGGTGTTAAGAGCTGTTGCTGATAGGCAGGGAGCTGAGTTCATCTCGTATGACTCAGTGAATGGTGAGTGGATGTTTAAGGTTGGTCATTTTAGTCGGTTTGGGTTGAATGAGGATGATGAGGAGGATATAGTTATGGATGATGCTGACCTGGATGAAGATCTGATTGAAATGGATGATCGTGATGTTGATGATGGCCGAGTTGGTGTTGGTAATGGATTTGATATTGGGCAGAATAGCCCGGAACTTTCTCACTCGCTTCCAGCTCATCTTGGGCTTGACCCTGTTAGGATGAAAGAGATGAAAATGTTGATGTTTCATGGTGCTGATGAAGAAGAAGAGTATGGCGAGTTGCGTTATAGCGAGAAACAAACTTTTCATAGAGAAAAGTCTCCTTTGTTTAACTCGGGTTTGAGGATGAACAATAAACCTAGCCCACCGCTTCCTAGGAAGACCCCACTAGCATTGCTCGAGTATAAATCTAGCAGTTTTGATGCAAATGCTCCCGGGAGTCTTGTACTAGCCCAACAAAATAAAGGGGTTCCTTTGAAGGTGGGTAAACAGGAGGGATTTAAGTTGGATACTACTCGTGAAACTCCAGTGTCAGGCTATCATTCACGAAATATAGTTGATGCAGGGTTATTTATGGGTAGGTCATTCCGTGTTGGCTGGGGGCCCAATGGTGTACTTATTCATAGTGGCTCGCGTGTAGGTAGCAAAGATAGTCAGGGGATATTATCTTCGGTGATAACTATTGAACAAGTTGCAATAGACAAGGTTGTTAGAGATGAGAAGAATGAAGTGAAAAAAGAAGCGGCAGATTTGCTTTTTGATTCTCCTTTGGATCTGCATAAATCTCTGGATCATAGCACACAAGAAATTGAAGTTGGTTCCTTCAAGTTAAGCTTACAAAAAATTGTCTCTAATCGCTTTGTGCTTCCTGATATATGTCGACCTTATATAGATGTAGTTGAGAAGCAGCTTGAGATTGCTGGTCTGACTGCTTCAACTCGCATGTCCTTGATGCATCAAGTAATGGTGTGGGAGCTCATTAGGGTCCTTTTCTCTGAGAAAGAGATCAATGGACTGTCAAAGTTGGAGTTAAACGTCGATGAGGAAGATATGATGCAGGATGGAAAGGCCAGCCTCCCAGAAATTGAACCTGAAGCACTCCCTTTGGTACGCAGGGCAGAGTTTAGTTACTGGTTACGAGAGAGTGTGTACCACCGTGTGCAGGAGGACGTGAGCTGCTTGGACGAGTTTAGCGATTTAGAGCACATATTTCTTCTACTAACTGGACGACAGCTGGATGCTGCTGTGGAGTTGGCTGCTTCTAGGGGGGATGTAAGGCTTGCTTGCTTGCTAAGTGGTGCGGGTGGGTCCATGGTGAATCGTGCTGATATAGTGCAGCAGCTGGACATATGGAGAATCAATGGGATGGATTTTAATTTCATTGAGAAGGATAGGATACGGCTTCTTGAATTGCTTTCTGGTAATATTCATAGTGCTTTGGTTGACAAGAAAATTGATTGGAGAAGGTTCTTGGGATTGTTGATGTGGTATGAGTTACCTCCCGACACTACCTTGCCGGATGTTTTCCACACTTACCAGCACCTCCTTACTGAAGGAAGGGCTCCATACCCCGTCCCTGTTTACATTGATGAGGGGCCAGTTGAGGATAGCGTTAATATTGTGACAGAGGGACGGTTTGACCTCATATATTATCTCATGTTACTTCATGCCGGCGAGGATGGGAAGTTTGATCATCTGAAATCTATGTTTAGTGCTCTTGCGTCAACTGATGACCCACTTGACTACCATATGATTTGGCATCAGCGTGCTATTCTGGAAGCAGTTGGTACTTTTAGTTCAAGTGATCTTCATATTGTCGATATGTCATTTGTTTCTCAGCTTCTATGTCTGGGCAAATGTCATTGGGCCATCTATGTGGTCCTACACATGCCCTATCGCGAGGATTATCCTTATTTACACTATACTGTAATTCGGGAGATTTTGTTCCAATACTGTGAAACCTGGAGCAATCAAGAAGAGCAGCGCAAATTTATTGAGGAACTAGGCGTCCCATCACAGTGGTTGCATGAGGCTATGGTACATTCTTACTCCAAATCTTCTGTCATTAAGAGCTGCCATAGATATCTGAATTGTTATTTACTGTTTGCCTTAGAATTTGTTTGAGAAATCGCAATATGAACCACTGCCTTGTGTGTGTTTTTTTTTTCCTGATAAGTATCAAAATACACATGAATGGATAACAGGGTTATGTCACCCATTAAAAGGACGAATTCTCTAAAAACAAGTCGACAAGCTGAAGCTCCAAGCCCCTAGGCTTCTCTAACAAAATCCAAGAGGTTGGTCTTTGTACCATCGTCAAAAACTTTACAACAAATAAACAATGTTCTCAAAATAAGAACGCTTTTTTTTTTTAAAATTTGTTTAATTCAAAGCTCAAAAATCCGAGAGTTCCTCTCCTTCCAAGTGCACCACCAAATTGTTGGATGTATCAATTTCCACACACTTGAATCCAACTCTTCTGGAATTTCTTTTCCATGCTGCTAAAACATCTCTTAACTCTGAGGTTGTGCCCAGATAGCCCTTATCATAGAAAATGATAAATTCCATAAAGCGGATATGCATTGGCCAAATGAACCACTGTCCCCCTGAGGGGACAAAGTGACCGAACAATTAGGAAGGTTCAGTGCTTGATTGTGTTCTATATGACCATGTAGTAACACTAAAGAAAAAAAAACTTATATTTTGTTTATTATACCTTCAGGCTGGTGTGCTTGTGAATTGTGATCATGAAAGCAAAATCTTAGCATAAAGAACACCATTTACAAAGGCTGAAGATGGAAGAAAAATGATGATGTCTGGCTCTCTGCCTAATCAAAAAAATTGAGTAGGGTGCAGCATAGCTGTTGAGAGTAACAGTGCTTTTGAATTTTGAGCTAGCTCGCCTGAAACTGCTCAGTAAGAGTAAATTACTAGAATGCGTGGAATTGATCCACAAGGACCACAACTATGAAAAGTTTCTTTACTAATTCTTTCAATAGCTCACCACAACTGTTAAAATTTTAATCTGAAAAAATTCTTGTGGAAATACTAAAAGAAACATCTAGGCGTACTGGCCACCTGTTACTGAGCTTTATGATAATTGCATAGCCTGTGTAACCTAGCTATGAGTCTATACGACAACAACAACGACAAACACCAACAGTCCCGCTAACGCGGGGCCTGGGGAGACCCTGGTGTAGCCAGCCTTCCCCTTATGCATGGGAATGCACGAAGAGGCCCTAGCTATGAGTCTTTGCCTAGACAAATCTAGATAAAAAGGGAAAAATGAAGATATGATGATGATATGTCAGTGTAAGCAAGGCAAGTGTGGTCTATATACTCACTGTCAAGTAATGAAGTAAACAGTATCCTTTGTAATATTACTCTCTTCCTCTTTTACCCCCCACAAATTAGTTTCATATTCTAATATCATCAACCAATCAACATAATATTCAACCACCATGCAAATTAAGTGAAGTATCATAGTTCAAATTCTAAAAATAACCACCAATGTCAAAAATGAATAGGAAGAAATAACCACCAATGTCATAATAAAAAAAGAATAGGAAGAAATAAAAGAAGTGGCAAAAATGTGAAGACGGCCTCAGTTGAGTATCTTCTATATGAGTCATCTTCTCCTCTGCTACCTTTTCTCTCATACATATCTGTAAATAGCAGCCTAGGGATAGACTGGTAGCAATGCTCCAAACTCATGCGGAGTAGAGCCCCTTGTGTGTGTATGAGCACAGGATCACCGCGTGGGAAGGTGGAGGTGTTCCTACTATTATTATTTATCCATGCTATGTATTTATAATTAGGAGTGAAATATAGAGTATGTGCTATATACTAAACATTATGCTTTTCAGTTTTCGCCAATAGTTGAAACTAGCTTTCTGTTCATTTCTTTTTCATTCTTCTTCTCTGACTTCTTTCCTATGCAATTTAGGCTGTGTATTTCCAATACTATGGTGACCTTGCCAAGGCTCTAGAACACTACATTCAATGTGGGAGTTGGCAGAAAGCTCATTCAATTTTTGTAACATCAATTGTTCATTCTTTATATTTGTCAGGTAATTTGATGCTTATTCCTTATTCTTTATTCACTCACTGGTGGTTTTGTTCTTTCCATTCTTAAGCAAGTAAATAAGGTCAAGTTTTGCTATCGTGTTATTATTACACAATTGTTTGGCAGTGTTATTAGCACCATTGATGGTTACTTGTTTGCATTATTTACCACAATTCCGAAAATTATGCAAAGTATGTACTAGAAAACAGAGTCATGAAGAAGCTGGTGGTGTTTCCATTAGTGTATTCTCAAGTTTTTGAAAATTATTGGTGATAAAAGGCAGCTAGCTGTCTTTCTTGATTGATACGGTTCACCTAGGAGGAATGATGAAAGTATGAAACATGTTTGTCATACCGCCATTGGGTAGGTCGGAAATGCCTCCAGATAAAGTACTAAGCTCTTTTATCCTAAAAACATGAAGTGTTTTTTGTAGTTATATGATATAGAATCACTTCTTTGAGGCCATATCTAACTTTATTGTTAAAAAATTGTGGTCTGGGAGTGATCTTTAAGCATTAGTACTGTGGCTTGTCTAAAATGCTTGCCCCTTTGGCCTGTGGTCCAGGACCCTTTTTTGCATTCCTTGGGCTTTTTTAAAAGAAAAACCTAGTCAACAAGACACAGCAAGATAACTAACTTGAACACTCATGAAAGTAAATGAAAAGAGGAGACAACCACCATTGATGATGAAGAGCTAATATAAAAAGAAACACGAACTTTGTTCACAGGCATAATTGTTGTAGGACTGCAAAAGATTTCTGTAGTCAGAAGGTATTGGATTTAAGAGTGCTGCCAATACCTTTTTTTTTCTCCCTTGTTATGAGATCCAAGGAAATGATTTGTAGAGGTGATCAGCTGGTCCTCGGGGCTTTTATCTGGGAATATTGTTCTGCCTTTGGAGTAAGGTTGTTTGAGCAACTCCTACGACTCAAACTGGCCTCTATTTTTTTATGGAGTCATCGCTTGTATGCCAGTGATGCCTTTTATATCTAGTGTTTGATAAAAGCAACCTCCTTGCGATTCACTGGTAGGGACCTTCCCCTTGTCACAATCTTTAAGGCCATATTGTGTTGGTTTGGTTTAATATTTGAGGTATGCTCCATAGCCAATTCTTTGGGGGGAAAAAATGCTGCTACAGTGACCATGAAAAATTTTCAAGTTATGCTGTGCAAGTTCTTACATCTAAATACAGAATTTGTTTCTCTCATGCTTATCTTCCTCCGTTTATCAGCATCATCATCATCTCTCTCTCTCTCTCTCTCTCTCTCTCTCTCTCACACACACACACACACACACACACACACGCCCATCTTTAAGTCTTCATTGTTACCTTTGCTTCACTAACACTATCCCATTTCTTGCCTGCACGGTCCTTTGTTTTTGGGCCAGATTGGCTTCTGATATGGCTTTTCCTGCACTTGTTTTACTAATTTGTTAGAACTTAGCTAGTAGCACAAGTTCAGTTGTTACCTTGTTATCTGGTTGTGCCTGAAGATTGTGCAAGTCTGCTTTGATTGGACTTTCTGCTTTTTGGATGCATCTCATATTAAATGATCTGCTTTTTTGAAACAAGGGGAAAATGATGTAAACTGGGGAAGATTTATCCAATTGGCTGTCATTTTTCTTTTTTATTTTTTTGCATTTTCAAGATAGTTATTGTTATTGGATTGTAGTAGACTCTAGAGAATAAATACTCTAGAAGCGATCCGTAGATTGTTTCTATTGTTCACTTATCCTATTGAGAGTTTATGGTATCAAAATATTTTGAAAATGTAATTCTTTTGGGATATGGCCATGTTTATCTGCCTCATCAGCCCTTAGGAATAAATGAAAAGGGAGAAAAGGCTTGCCTTCACCCAGGAGAACTAATTTGTTTCGGTTTAGCAAATCAGAAACTAATCATGTTCTTTCTATTTGCATGTGTGGCTCTTAATGTCCTATCTAATTTCCATTTAATCTTGCATGACAGTTGGAAATCTTGCTAGTCTGGCTTTTCAATTACATTTAGTTAGTCCATTGGTATTGATTGTTTTAGAGTTGGTGATTTTTTTTCCCTTTCCAAGTCATTACCCGTCTTTCTGCAACATGTTTCTTACTGCCTTCTGCTGTGACAATATGTTGCGTTTTTGTAATTTAACAAAACTGGATGCTCATTGTTTGCATTTTCTGCCTGGTATAATGGTCCTTACCTGGATGCCAGAGTTACTAAATTGCTATATGGTCAATTACCTAAATGCAGCTAAAGATTCAGAGATTTGGAGGTTGGCGACTTCGATGGAGGATCACAAGTCAGAGATTGAAGACTGGGATTTGGGAGCTGGAATCTATATCTCCTTTTATATGTTGAGGAGCTCTCTACAGGGTGATGACAGTGATGCAGACAAGCTGGTAAGATGTTCAGCCTTGTAGCTATCCCATATGAGATTCTTATTCGCATCAGCTTTTTGTCAAAGGCAAACCAGCATGTCTTACCTCTTTGTTGAAGTTGCATCATATTGTATTGAAGTAAGGAGCTCCAACCCCAACAACACCCCCCCCCCCCAAAAAAAGGAAAAAAAAAATGAAAGAAAACATAAGAAGGGCTTGGGTAAGGAACCATATGTCATCCAAAACTATTGCTAAAGATAAGCAGTGTGCAACTACAAAGGCGTGTTTTGATGAAACCTCTGTTACTGGGCCAGTAAGTTTTTTGGTTCTAGAAAAGGTGCCTTTGTGATGGATGTTATTGGCAGTCAAAAACGAGCTAGAGTTGTCCAGCCGAAAGATTTCTATTTGCTTCATATTGTGTTGCATTTGTTCTGTGTTTCTTGTTGGAATGAGGATGCTCGGCATTCTAGTTTACAAATTTAAGTAGCATGCCTTGTTCTGTTATGAGAACTGGTAGGTGCTTCTTTGATATCTACTGTTGGCAAGCTGAGATTTGGAATGGTCATTCAATGGGTGAAGGAAGAGGAAAAAAAAGGAGAAAAAAAGGGGGGGGGGGGGTAATGCTGATAAGGACCAGGTAACGACTACGAATGCATGAGACCATGTGTGAATCCTAATGGATTTTTGGGAAAATCTCAATATAGTCAGTCTCCCCCTTCAAGCAGAGACTGGTTTTAAATACCAACCCCTTTTGGAGGATATAACTTAGTGGACTTGAAATCTTTTATAAGAAACATAACAGATACAGGTAGTAGTAGTAATAGTAATACCTATCAAATTTGAAGTTTAGCCCCTCCCCTTTTAATGTAGTAGATTTTGTGGATAGTCTATATTTTGGATGTAAATTTGTCGGAGGTTTCTTATCATCTGATATTTTCTATTATTAATATATCTATAGTTTTCCTATCAAAAGGAAAAAGAAAATATATCAAATGAGAAGCAGACAGATTACAAATTTACTGTATAACCTAAATTACAAACTATAACCAAAAAAAAAAATGTTAGCATGGCGTTTTGGACAAAGGTAATGGTGCTATGTTCAGAATTCTGCCCGAAGTTGCCAACTGATAAAAATGATGTTACTAGTGTGGAATCTTTACACTGATAACGTCATGGAAATGAATACAATTGATGGTACTATTTCAGAACTTGGGCCAAAATTGCTGGTGATAACTGATAACATTAGTGTTGAACTGTTACCCTGATAACTTCACATTCACAGTGATTAAATTCTTCCCTACATAAGCGGAAGTATGTTTGTAGATGCTATATGCTTATCTAAATTATTGATTTTATGCATCTTTAAGAAGTTGCATAAAATTCCAATCATGAAATGGAAGGAGAGAAGATTTATGCAGTCATGATTTCTTTATGATTAATTGTTATCTGGCCCTCCTTGTAGGATTCTCTTGAGAGTCGAGATGCTGCATGTAGGGAGTTCTTTGCTCACCTAAACAAGTCACTGGAAGTGTTGGATGGTAAACTACCAACTGATGCAAGGTATCCAACTTTCTTACATATTTTCTACTTGTCATTGATTTCACCTTTTAAACAGCAATGCTTCCGAGATACAAGCATCTAATTGGATCCCCCCTCCCTAAACAAAACCAATTAAAGGAAACCTAAAAGAGTAGGAAAATAAAATACCGTAAACCTTTCTTCTGCTCATGTTCACGTTTTTCCACCATCGAAGTACAGTAACTCTTTTTAAGAAAGAAAGATGGTATAATTGAGGAGTAATTCATCAGTAATTCTTCTTGTCCTTAGGGTGGCATATTCGAAGATGGCAGAAGAGATTTGCAGTTTGCTGTTGTCAGACAGCGGAGAGGGGTCAACACGGGAAACTCAGTTGGGTTGCTATGATACAGTGGCTGCTGCCCCGCTTCCAGAGAATGTCAGGTCATGTCATCTGCAGGATGCAGTTGCACTCTTCACTTGTTTCCTCTCAGAAATGGGTGCCACCACATAAACCTACTCTTCTTTCCCAAGTCCTCAGATTCACCGAAGATTCACCCATCGCTCTGCACAGAGGTTTTTGTAGCTTGTAAGATTAGATTTGCGCAGAAATTTTCCGTCTCCTGACTCGAGTGATGCGCAATCAGAGGCTGCTGGCACCACAACACAATCCTTGACCAAGAAGTGAGACGACATCCTCCGTTGATTCATTTCTGCTGCTCCATGGCAGTGATCGGATTCGGTGGTAGTTCACCATCTTCGCTATTGGCATCTTGTAGCTGGTTTCATACCCTTTGTGTTGTAATTACTTAATTTCTTCCGAAATCGTTGGCCTGTCGTAGCAGTTTTGATGTTCTAGTTGTATTGTAATTACTAAAATACTTTCGGAATTTCTCGAGGCTGCTCTACCTTCTCTCCTGATGGAAAAGTACCTGTTTTATCAGTGAAATTTCCTGGAAACACTATATTTGAGATTTGTAAATTTGTTATGCATGAATAATCCTCTATTTTTGTAGCTTCTTTTGCTGAGTTCAGACCTCAGTGGCGGATCAAACAGCAACACCATTTGATAGTAATTACGAATTATAATGATTTATCTATCTTTTTAGATGATATATGTACTGATTTGTAAACGTTGTCTAAACGTTTGCTCTAAGTTGTATGAGTTGTGAATGTGAGGGAAGACTGTTTCTATTAATGTAAAATAGCTGTTTAAACAATTTTTGAGAGTAATTTTAGCAAAAAATTACTCGGAGGTATCCTAAATTTTGGTGAAATGTTTTTTAGGTACCCCAACTTTTCAAAACTCATTTTGGGGTATCCTTACTTTTTTCGGGCCGTTTGTTTCATGGGAATAGGTACTTGGGAATGGGAATAGAAGGGTGGGGATTACAATTATTATGTTTGTTTCATGGTAATAAAAAAAATTAGGGGAAAGGGAATGGGAGTAGGAATGGTGAACTCCCAAGAATCTATTACCGGGGGGGTGGGGGGTGTGGTAATAGACATTGGGAATTCATTACTTTCTCTTAAATATCGAAACTACCCCTATTTAAAAAATAAATAAAAACTCATATTTATTAAGACATTCATAAATTAATAAAAAGGTATTTTTGTCAATGTGTGTTAATTCCCAATCCTATTCTCAATTGAATTACAACAAAACAAACAAGAAAGTTGGTAATTCATAAAGACATGTTAATTCCCGTTCCAATTATGAATTCTCATTCCCAGTCCCATTATGAATTCCAATTCCCATTCCCATTGCATGCCAAACGGTCCCTTTGGGTTAAAAATTATTAGGTGTTTTTTCGGTCATCAATATGGTTAAGTGACCAAAATACTCTTGATCTTCCATTTTTTAAGAAATACCCTTAAAAAAGAAGAATAAGGGTACTTCGGTCACTTAAAAAAATTGATGGTCGGAAAAGCACCAAATAATTACTAACCCGAAAGTAAGGGTACCTCAAAATGAGTTTTGAAAAGTTGGGGTGCCAAAATAGTTTCCCCAAATATTGAGATTCCTCCGAGTAATTTTTTGTAATTTTAACACTAAAATCTTATTGGTGACGGACAATTAAATCTAAAAGGTTTTCTACTTCTATAATCCCTCTTCCAGGCCATCATACCTCAATTTTTTTTTCAAAATCTTCAACTAAGGCCCTGTTCTTTTTCTGCGGTTGGCAAACTGCGGTGCCACAGCCTACCGTAGTTTGCCACAATCCGCCACATTTTACCGCAAATCATTACTTTTCTCTCTCCTCAGTTTTCTCCTCTACTTTTTACATCCTCTCTCCTCACATACCCCACATACCAATAACCCACCACAATTCCACCATACCCGCCACAATTCCACCACACCTCACCACACTATTCCACAAAATACCGCATAAAAAAACACGACCTAAGAATGTTAGCTTTTTTTTTTTTGTGATTCACAATAAAATTTTTAATTACAAAAATGATAAGTTTTTAATTTTATCATCGAGAATTGCCCCTTTCTCTCTACTTCAACATAATATCCATTTAATTTCAAATTTTATGTATAAAACTATTATTGGCCTCTAACCATCGGCTTAACTTTTTGATGAGAATGTTCTACATGGTATTAGAGCTATATTGATGAATAAGAGGTCTCAGGCTCGAATTTCAGCACCCTACACATTCAGGGCATTCATATGAGGGGGCGTGTTAAAATATACAATTTTTATTGGGCTAATACAAATCGTGTTGAACTGACACGTCGCTTCATACTTTGCCTTAAGGACTATGTAATTTACCCTTCCATTAATGTCATCCCATATTATGCCTATTGGACTCCAAATGTCTACTAGGACTTTCGTTATACCCATGTTGATAATCCTTTAGATTATTTATCTTGATCAACTTATACTTAGCATGAATAGGTGCGAGAAAGAAACTAGAAAACACGGAAGAAAGTGCAAGAAAGTGATCAATAATCAAGGATGTATACAGCTACAAACAAAACATACATTCATGATGTGTTGAACAACATCATTATTGTTGTTCTTTTTGAAGGCCTAGCCTTCTCAATTGCAAGCCAAAGAACATAAAAGAAGAATAAAATGAAAACAAAAGCATGAAAGTGACTGTACTTAGAATTGCATAATTTGCCTATACAATAATATTATACACAAGAAGGTCATTATACAAATTGTCAATCTCCATTTTTTTTGGAAGTTAACAAGATCAAGTACTCAAGTTCCTCCAAATGACACTCCAATTTGAAGAATGTAATATTAGCCATGATCAATGGCGGAATCAATTACTTGTCGCCGTATTCTTGAGAATAATCTCCTGGGGTAGGAGGTTGTATCTGATTTGTAATTCATCAAAAATTCTCTTCATTTCCAAGATAAGTTCAGATTTTCGCCTGATTTTCTCTAATATGTCTTGAAAATTCATTGTGTGATTGAAAATGAGAGTCATTTTAATCTTGTTTATGTTCTCAATCTCTCTAACAACCACGCTATGATCCGGGTACCATAATTGAGGAGTTTTCTCTAGATACCTGCACATATAGAATAATCATGAGCAAGCTAAGTTCTATGAACTTTTATAGCGTGGCCATATGTAAAATTGTGTTATATCTTATGTGAGACCGTCTCATAATATATTTATAGTAAGACAAATAATTTTGTGGTGACTTTTTATGAATATAAAGGTGACTAATAATTTATTTATGATGAATCTAATAAATGCTATTCCTTGAGAGATAATTAGCCGCATCAGAATTAAAAATCATTCTAATATCCGTCTCAAGATAACTTTTTCCGTGAGACGATCACACCTTAGAATTTGCGGACCATGAAGTAGTTAGTGTTTGAATTAATCATTTATGTAAGAGAACGTAGTCAGCTTACTCTTTAATGCGATCTTTTAGCTCCCCAATCTTTGATAATGGAGTCATATAGTCGATGGAGAACTCCAAAGAATCTCCTTGATCAGGACTTCGGTAGTAGTTGCCAATGGCTTTCGTAGCTAAAACTGCATTTGGGTAATACAGCTTTTCCTTATCGGCTTTCAGAAAGACTGTTGTTAGTATGTTCATCTCTTCCACCACCATCTGACATAATATCAAAGAAATTAACAAGCAATTAGTAAGTTGTTATACGAACTACTCTCCACCATTACCCTAGAACACCAACACCAACAATTTCCCAAGGCAAGCACGCATAAGTGCAGACGGGAATTCAAATATAGACAACCTTCCTCTCATAAATTTAAGTCCATGAAGAGGTTGATTCCTGTATTAATTATTCTTGACAACCATCTTAATTAGTTAAGAGAGTTACCACAGATCCATCAATGACACATCGATCACCAACATCAAATGGATGCATGATAAAGACAAATATGATGGCCTCAAATATGGTCTTGCAAGTGTTTCCAAATATAAACGCCGCCACAATGAGCTGCGATGAGAAGAAGACGACCACTTTTGATGTAGCAATCTCCGTCAATAGAAGCCAAAGTATGATCACCAAAATAATTAGGATTCCTATTAAAAGCTTGTTGAGTTCTTCCACAGCAGTTTTGTTGTCGTTTAGAGCATGTTGTAGTGCTTGACGATCTTTGTATATTTTTACCTGGAATAAACAACAATTACCAAGTTGTTAAGGGATCGAGAAACGTCAATTTCATTTAGTTTTTAAGTATATCGACTAATTAAAGCTCCAATTCCATTTTTGAGAAAAAAAAGAATGCAAGAATTAAACGTGAGATAAATTATGTGCAATTTATTAGCTGATTCTTGAGCTTATACCACAAGAGCTTGTTCAATTCACTAACTTATTTTATTTTGTTCACTCATAAAATTATGACTATAATTGTGAAATATATGCTCTAGATATATGTGCCATATATTAAAAATTAGGAAAATTAGATTATAATAATCCCAATTCTTGTAAATGGGACAACAATAATCTCTACTATCGATTTGTGTTATGGTGGTCAAAAAAAAAATAAATTGATTGTAGTGGTACCAAATCCAAATCCACCTCCACATCTTTTTTATTTTTTTCATTCCTAACCCATATTGTTTTTATTCTTTTCGTTCCTGCCCCCAGAAAGGTTATGAAGTGTAGTTATTAAAACAATTTTTAAATTATTTTTTTGAGACTCCGAGCAATTGTTATGATATTTTTAATAGGAATAAAAGTGAAAATCGTAAAAAATAGAAAAAAATTGGGAGAAACGCTGTAAATTCATTAAAAATCATGGTAAAATGTTATACTAAGTTTTGAATCAAATGCAACACGAAATTTATGTTATTTAGGGTATATTCTCGATGATGCCCCACTACAATCCATTTTTTTTTTTGACCACCATAATATAAACCGAAAATAGAAATTATTGTTGTCCAATTTATAAAAGTTGGGATTATTAGAATCCAATTTTCCTAAAAGTTATATGTTCTTCTAAATGACCAAATGAAAATTGCCCAACATAATAAACTAGCAATTAAAGTAGCATATGAGCATATGACACAAGATGCTAATTAAGCCAAATGAAGAAGAAAACTTATTAATTACATTCTTACCACCCATTGGGAAAAGGCCTTCAAGTTGATATGTCCTTGGTCGTCAAGCATGAATAATGGATAAATTAGGTTGACCTCCTCTCTGATTAAGAATCTACGGAGATCAAATCTATCTATGTACCTGATAACAAAATTTTGAACCCATTCAATTAAAATTTCTCATCATATATATGCATCGTCATCATTGAATTACAAATTATTACAAATATTATAAACATGAAGGGAGGTATATGCAAATTTTCCTTCAAACTGACATTTATAGATAGAGCACATGTGATAGATCATACCTAGACTTGTCAATTCGGTCGGGGCAGGTTGTAAGTCGGTCGTATATCGGGTTCAGGTAAATATGGGTCGAGTGTATTTCGGGTTCGGATAAATACAGACAGTGTATTTCGGTTTAGGGTCAACTCAACGAGTTATGATTGCGACCATTTTCCGTTTTTCTTTTAAAAACATTGTCTCTAAATACTACTTTTTGTACAATATACTCCCTCCGTTCTTTTTTATCTGTCATTTACGTTTTTCTGTGCCAATTTTTAATTAATAATTTCTAATATAAAACTTTTATAGAAAAATATAATATTATACTTTTTTAATAGTATTTTTAACTACGAATTTAATGATATCAATTTTGTATGATGAATCATTATATAAATTAAGATATCAACGGTCAAAGTTTTTGCCACAATTCCTTAGGCGACAGATAAAACAAAACAGAGGTAGTACATAATAAAAATATGATTATCTTCTAGTAACGATATATTAATCTTCTAGTAACGATATATTATTGTAACTATTTTAACTTAAATTAGAGAAAATAACAAATAAATGAGTTGCGTTTATAGTTTAATAGTTAAAAATTTTAATGAAAAAGTCACAAATTTTAATAAAGTTAAACTTAAAAAGTTAATTTTTCTTGTTTAGTTAAAAAAATCATGTTCAAAACTCAGAAATTTTAGACGGGTTCAGGTTGAATTATCGGGTCGGGTCAGAAATTATCGGTCTAATCATACCTTTGGTCGTCTTTATCCTTGACGATGTTGTCAAATATCCTGACAGCAGTGGCAATGGCCTCCTCTTCACTAGTGATCTCATTGTCGTCCAATTCAACACCTCCTTCGACAACATTCTGCTCGAGCATGCCGGAAACTGTGGACAGCCCTGAGTTGGAAACAACGTCCACCAACAGCTTCATTGTCCAAGAAGGGACTTTCTCTTGCTTCATCTGGTACAACTTCCCCCAGTCAACCACCTTCTTCTCTTTATGATCACTTTCTGTGTGCTCCGTGAAGCTCACCTGCAATATATATTAACACAATAGTTAAAGCATAGTCCCAAGACTATATAACATTATCATCTCAATATTGTCCATGTTTCAAACTTATGCATACCATGTTTAAAATCGTACAATATGTCAATGTTCAAACACTTATATACATACAATATATATGGGTATATAAACACACGCACACACGCACGCTATATATATATATATATAGAAAATAGATCACATAAACATGAGCCTTATATGACCATGTAAGCATCAAAACATTTTTGGCGGACATCAAGTATTATTTTCATGGACATCAAATATCCAACTTGATGTCCACCCTTCTTATTTGATGTCCATGAAAATAATACTTGATGTCCGTCAGAAATGCTTTGATACTCACATGCTCATATAAGGTTAATGCTCATATATATATATATATATATATATATATATATATATATATATATGTTCATAATATGGCAAATACAAAAAATATAATCATTAAATATAAGGGTTATTGGAATTAAATAATCTAACCTTTGGGGCAATTTGGGTAAGATGAAATGATCTTTGGAACTTAGACTTGACAAACTATAGTTAACATCCTACTAGATTAATGAATTTTCACGGATTTGAATTCATTGGAAAAGTAACTTACGATGGTGATTAGGTGGTTTTTTTTTTTACTTTTCACCTTTTAAATAGTTTACATAAGTAATCACCTATGTCAGGTCATTTTTCAGATAAGTTGAAATCGGTAAAAGTTCACTCAATCTAATAAGATATTAAATATAATTCATCGAGTCCAAATTTCTAAGGTCAGTTCATCGTACCAAAATTGTCCCAAAGATTATATTATTTAATTCCAATAACCCTAAATATAATATGTTCCAAAAGTTAATCCTATCATATTTAAAACATCACAAACATTGATAATTAAACATAACTAAGATGTTCAGAAAATAAACAATTAATGGAATAAAACAAAAATTAATACTATGAAATTGTATTTAGTCGATATATGGAAGGGTCAGATGTAATAGGGTTACCCTTAAAATTTTCAATTTAGAGAAATCGGTTCCAATTGATCCAAAATTTAGAAATCATTCGATACCCTACTATTCCATAGAAAAACGTAATTGAGGAGGTTTAATGACGCATTGTTACTTTAGTCAAGTTGAAAATGTATTATGTGTACTATATAATTAAAAATTGTAAATAGGTTGGAACCATGAGGCAACTTAATCATAGACTAGGCAACTGGGTCATTAGAATTAGGCTAGGGTAGGGCCAGGCCATTTGGGTTCGATTAGTTGGGGTCAACAAGGTTTGAGTTTAGATTGAGTCATTTTCAGGTTGGAGTGATTTCGGGCGACTTTATTTTTTCTCAGATAAAATTATCGTTAAAAGACAAACTCGGGTCGATTCAGGTTCATTAACTAATTTCGGTGTTTTTAGGCCTAGGTCATGTCAAAATCGGATAGGTCATCAGATTCGGGCCAGTTCTGTCAGGTCTAATTATAGGCTCACCTGACTGGCGACGCTCTCCTGTCTGTTAATCCCCGTGGCGAGTTCAACCACGGGACGGCCGGAGAGCGTCTGCAGGACGTAGTGATGAAACACGGCCTCTTGTATCCTCTCAAAGAACCTATTCAGATGGGCCGCGGCTGCCAACACCTTGATCAAACCCGTCTTCACCAGCCACATGAACGCCCCGATGAGAATCGACACGAGCGTCCATGTGACAAAGTCGAGGAAATTGTCCACCCTCGACGCCGACGACATCTTCACGTGGGTCGTGCTCTTAACCAGCACGACCCACGTGATTAGAACAATCGACGTCCAAATAAAGACGACGAACTCGTTCTTCAATCCATGGGTAAAGTACACCACGTTCTTCCTCAGCATGAACTTCCACTCCACCAAGAACACCACCAGCTGGACAAGCAACTGCGTCAGCAACCACCCGGAAAACGCGACCATCAGAAACACAAACCACTTCCAATCCTCCAGCTTTTGGAAGCGCGTTTTCTTGAAGTTTTCGACGGTCAAGCTCGCAATTAAACAACCCAAAATCACGACGAAAACGACGAGCTGCAACAGCAGTTTCGTCGTCTTCCTCCTGGAGTTTCGGGCGCTCAGCTGCGCGGTCACCCTCCTGTATATCTCCTTCTCGTCGGGCGCATTTTTACCCTTCTTCTTAGTAACATTATTAGCAAACGAAGGATCAACAAACGAAACCCGTCTATTGGAATGCGGGGTTGTTTGTTGTGAGTCGTTGATTTCAAACGACTCGTAACGACGAGAAACCTTGTTTTCGAACGTTCGGGAGTCGAGGGTCAACGAGGGCTCGCCGAATCTGGACTTGGGTTTGCCCTTGAAGCTCGTCCTACGGTGGATCAATGGGGAATCCGGTGAAGGGTATTTAGGGGGTTTGTTGCTGGTTCTAGGGGTAGGGTGGGGCGATTGCTCGAAATTTTTGTTACTGAAGCTTTGGATTGGGATTGCTAGCTCGGGGACATGGGTTTTGTTGTTGATCGTGGAAGTAGCCATGGAAAGAGTTATTAAGGTCTAGGAGATCATAGAAGAATTGCTATGTACAACAAATAATGGTTTGCCCCAAGAGATGAATGAATAAATGGGAGTTGAGGGACATAATTAAAAATTGAGGTGCCCCAACTAGAGCCGTCGAGATTTTGTCCGATTCGGAATATCTGAATTGTCCGACCCTGAAAAAACCGGGTGTGGACGTAGATTTTTGTCTGAATTTTTATATCGACTGAATATTCGGAAATAAAATTTCTCTTTTTTCGATTGTCCGAACACGATTTTAGATTTGTTCGAATTGCCTGACCTGAAATAAAACGGGGTCCGGACATTAATTTCTCGTCCGAATTTTGGCATTGACTAAATTTGTCCGACCTAAGTTTACTTGGACCCAAATTTTTGCCAGCGTTAGCTCCAACGTAGGGTTAGCAAAAAGTTGGATTCCATCGAATCTGTCTGTGTCAAAATTCAAACGAGAGATCAATGTTCGTGACACGATTCTTTCCTGGTTTGATGTAGCAAAATTCGGAGCAAAATTTAGTTCACAATGCAAAAAAACGAAAAATATAATATCCAAATAACAAAATGATAAGCATCTTGATTCAAGATGATTAAATTAACCATCTTGAATTTAACCCAAATCCCTAATATATATATATATATAAATAATGATAAATGTTGTTTTATTAACTTGAAGGCTATTACAACTTATAATCTATATAAAAATAGCTATTTATTTATATTTTTAATATAAATATAAAATTATTCATAAAATGTGAATTTTCAACTATATTTGTATTTTTTAATCTAGCTAATAAACACTATACTTGTTTAATTGATAAATATATATAATTTTTAGCGAAAATATTACTAACAGTTACAAAAATATGAATTGCGAACAAATCATAAGAATATTTATCATCCACCTTGATTAAAAAGTGAAAACACGTCTCATTGTCTATCCAAATATTTGGTCAATGACCAAATTCAAAGCCTGTGTTTTTCGAGTTGAACAAAATTTTGACAACGTACTCGAAGAAGTGGTTTGATAAGGACAAAAAAACTAGTAGCAGAGAAAAAGACAATGAAAATAATATTAGTATAACAATTTTGTTCGAGTAAGAGCTGGAAGCAGACGCCATTGATGGCCTTTAGCAGCCCCTCCTGGCATGAGGCTACTAAAATAGTAGCCAATTTACATTAGCGAGCGTTTGGTAGAAATTTAAGGAAAATTTTTCTTAGGAAAAGTTTCCCATGAGAAAAATTTCTCTGGGAAAAATCTCCCTTAGCACTCCCTAAGGGAAATTTCCCCCAGGAAAATAAAGAAAATGGTGGGTCCACCGTGAAATCTTTTCCAATGTTAATCTACATATAAACATGGGGGAAATAAGTCAATTCGGGAAAATCGACCATTTCCCCAGGATTATTGACCAACCAAATATACCCTTAATGATAAACCTAATAACGAGCTTCACGTGGGATATTCGTTGGGGCGAAATTATTGAGTAATAATCTATATGTCAAATGATGATCATCCTCATATTCTTAGGTCTACCAAGTACATCCAAATCAGGGCTTTTTAAATGGGTTTGGAAGACCAGACCAGATTATTTTACAGGTTCAACTTAGTCCTTGTTATTTTCTATGATTAATAAGATAATTGTATGGAAAAACAGGTAAAGTGTAGATACCGTAGATAAAAGTGGAAAGTTTGATAAAATGTGGACAGGATGGACAAACGTTGAAAATTGAAAGTATTTATATTTATAGATAAGCTTTAGTATTGTAAATCAAGTAAATCACAACAGTCATATAACTTATTAAATATATAATTTAAAATATACATTATATGTGAGGTGGATAAGGTAATAACAAGTGGTTTAGTAGTAAAATTGATAAAGTGTGAATATTACCGATAAATTTGACCTTAATTACCACAAAAAAAATCTTACTTGCTATTCTATTGATAAAATTTCAATTTTATCAATTACTATTCACTGAATTGTTTGGTCGAAGTGAACATAGGCATCTATAGCTGAATGAAATTGAGTTCATATATGGTAGATGGATGCAGGATGTTTGAAATAGTGTTTTATAATTCTAACTAATTTTCTAACTAATTTAATTTTCAATGTCATATATTATTTTATAATTCTCATAATATATTAATTATTATTTTTCTAATTTCATCTTAACATTTATCAAATAAACTCCAAAACTTGATTGTAACCATTTGCTGCAATGAAGTGTGTAAAAGATGTTCGGTTATGTTCGGCAGTAGCGTTTGGTGTAGCGTTTAGCGTCTTGATCAAGTCAAAACTCTAATTGCATAAACATTAGCGTTCGGTAAATTAGCGTTTTGAGGAGCTTTTAGTGTTTTAAGGAGCGTTTTGTGAAACGTTAATAAAGTTAACGTTTAGCGTTTGGAGTAGCGTTTCATATTTTTTAGTCAAAAAATACCCTTTGAAAATTTTATCTTTGAAAATTATTGATATCCTTTTATGTCAATTCACATTAATCTGCTAATTCAACCGCTAAATTTACCGAACACAATTCTCATTTGACCAGTCATCCGCTATCTGCTACTTAAACCGCTATTCGCTACCTAAACCGCTATCCGCTATCTAAAACGCTAATTTTGCCGAACAGGGCCGAAAGCATTCTTTCCTACGTCCCTTTACATCTTATCATTGAGATAAACTTCAATTCAAACAATTGATATACAACTCATCAACAAATACGTAATTTTTATTTCTAACGTTATATATGTATCTATTTTGATCAAAATTTCTGCTTATAGTCTACATTAAGAGTAGATAAACTTCATTGTCACCATACATCTTGGATTATTTTTATAATTTTATATGTACTTGTCTTACGTGACATAATCATATTAATTAATCACCATCCATCCAACCTGTATTATTCTGACTATATTAGGGTGTACATTATTATTATTATTATTATTATTATTATTATTATTATTATTATTATTATTTGGTTTATACTTATCAAATTATGATGATATTTATATCAAACTATGCTAACTATAGTAAGGTGTTTTTATATTTCATATCGTTAGGAGTACTAAATATAAGTTTAATATTTGCAGTGGAAGTTAATTGACATGATGTATCAAATTGAGAAAAATAAGATAAGGTTAGTAATTAAATATGAGAATGTGAAGATATAAAATTTACTTGGAAATATAAATGAGAAAAGACCGTTAGAAGAGAAAGGAGCAATAATTCATTAATATAATTAAGAGCAGATATTACAAGAGTAGATCCTCATAACTTATAGAAAAATGGAATTAGGCGGAATTAATTAATTTCAAAGCAAATGTCATTTTGTTGAATACTCTTACAACCTGAAGATGGGTAGAGATCAGATGAAAATGTTTTCAATATATGAGTAGGATTAAGTTGATATTAAAATCTATTTCAAAAATACAACCCCAAAAGATAACCCTAGTTAATTATCATAAGGGCATCTCCTAATCTTGCATGTCAATTATCTCCAAAGACAATCTCCAAAGAAAAAAACGATTAGATGATTATAAACCTTCTCATTCTGAGTCATTTGCTTGAAAGCAAAATTTTTAGATGTACCGTGGTATTCCTGTCTAGATACACTGCATACATTGAAATATATCTATGTCTTATGTGTTGAAATTTTGTAAATATTTGTTAACTTTAAAAAATATTGATGAATTTTGTAACAAATTATTAATAAATTTATGATGAATTTCATAATTAATATTAATCATTTTTTTAAAAAATAATACAAGTGATGTACCTCTAAATAGACATACCACGATATATCATATAATGATTAACTTGAAGGGGTTAGCATGTGTGGTCAACGAGTCAAATGCCGCGAACAGGTAATGCACGAAATGTAATGGTGGGGGGAGGTTCAAGTCAAGTTGTGAGAGGGTATATGTTAATGACAATATCCTATCAAACTCCGTAGAATCTTGGTTCACAGGGATCATCATAGAAGCTCCAAGTAGAATAGACATCTTGCAAAACTTCACGCAAGATGCAAAGAAGAAGATTCTTACTACTCCGTTACAGTTTGAAAATGCTTCGCATGAGTTGTGTTGGGGAGGACATCCTACCTATAAGTACACTGTTAAGCCCAGTTAAATATTGAGCTTTTTGTCAAGAAAACTTAGGACTGCTGAGGCTTGAGGGAGGGACAAATCGCTACCAACTCCACTTGGAAGAGGTGCCAGCATTAGGGTACTTTTAGGAAATGAAAATTATTTTTTGACAGTGTTCGCAAAATGGGTTGTTTACTAGGAAAAATATGGTTTTTAGAGGTTTACATGGTGTCAATGGAATATTGGAGCGAAAATAGATTGTATCATATGACACATCTATTTAGGGACTTCAGTATGGTTAAATATTTGATGCAAACATATAAGGATGGAGGCACTCATTTGTTAATGTTTATTGTTGTCTTGTGGAATATTTGGACAGTTGGAAATGAGGCCAAATTTAGTGGTAAAGTTATGATAATTGATAGAATTATCACACTCTTCCTACTCGGTGTGGTCCTTGGTGAAGGTGATAAGTGGTTGCATTTGTTGCTCGATAATGACCCTTATATAAAGGGTTTAGGGTGCGAATATGTTCTCAAATCAATCGTACATCTAATCTGTTTAGCCCAAATTCTCTAGTTTAATGATGTGATTTTTTTTCCCCTTTTGAATATGTGTTCATTCTTTTTGCACATTGGTAAGAGAGGAATGCTTCCCTCAGGATTCGAACCCTGGATGAAGGGGATAGAAGGTGGAGTCATTGCCACCAAGGCAAGGGCTAGTCGACTTTGAATATGTGTTCTTACTTGGCATAAGTATTAAGTATGCATTGTGTTTTCTCGCCAAATATTGAAGCTACGTGTCTAAAACCTCATAATATTGAGATGTAATTATGTACTAATGTTCAACACCCCTTCCTTCATTTTCTAAGTTAATGCTCATAAGATTGAGCTAGCCCACAATACTAATACATTCACAGAAATCAAATAGTATTGTGTGTTTGTTTTTGCCCAGTTAATACTCCGATATTATAAACTATTGCGTTCATAATTGAATGTGATCAATCTTCCCAGAACTATGTGCTCATATTTATACCAGAGGAATCCAGTGTTCATTCAAACCTTACAATGGTGTTTATACTAATATACCTAAACTAATGAGATTAATAAACTTTGAGTTTTAAAAATCTATTAGTAGGTGAGAGAGGGCAAAATGAAGTTAGAGAGAGAAAATAATGGAAAGAGAAAGAGTAGATGGTTCTTTGAGGACAAAGGAGCAATCTTCGTGGGGAACATACCAGAAAATCTTGATAAGTATGGCTTAGGAGGAATCTTCTCAAGGATTGGGGAGGTGAAACACACTTATATTCCAAGAAACAAAGGCAGAAAGGGAAGATTTGCTTGGCTTTGTCTACTTTTAGGATGAAAAAATTGTGGAATAGAGCATCAAATATATGGATGGAAGACTGTAAGAGGCTGTAGAATCATAGTAAGAAGGGTTAAAAAGGCTAACAGTAGTCAGATAAGTAAAACAAGAAGGAAGAAAATATGGGTGCGAAAGAGGCCAAGAAACCCAGTAAAGTAGGTGTGGATAAGGAAAACAAACAGAACGAGAGTAACAAGTAATCATCATGGAGAAGGTCGTAATCTTTCAAGGATTACAGGAGTGGTATAAAGAAAATAACTTAGAGTGGCTTTCAAGGAGCCTTGTGTGCAGCTCACAGGATAGAATCAACATTGAAGAGGTGGTGTCAAAAATGCAGCAGGACGTTATTGTCCTCAGTGGAACAAAACTGATTATTGTCTGGCCCGGTAAGGAGGACATGGAAGAAGCATTTAGAAACCAAAATAATTGGAACACAACCTTTTCAGGAATAAAAAAAATGGACTCCATATGCACATGTGATAGTAGAGAAGTGTCACTTGAAATATTGGGAGTCCCTCCACATGGTTGGAATGGAGAAAATATCAGAAAGTGTGTAGAGCCCTGGGGAAAGTTAACAAGTATCAAGCAAAAGAGCAACCATAACGTCAAATATATGAGCATTGAGGTGACAGCAATGACAGACATATTCAACAGAATAGATGGAGAGCTGCTCCTGGATCTATAAGAGTGCTCTTATAGAGTCTGGATCAAGGAGTTGAACATTGAGCACAAGGGTCGAATAGACATGGAAGACACATAATTGGAACTTGCAGGAAGTAATGAATTTGCTTTAAAAACCCAAGAGGCAACCGATCATCAAAATACAGAGCAGGAAGAGATAATTCCAGAAACAAACATGGAGGAAAACCAACACAATGAAGAAGTGGAAGATCAAAGGTCGCAGACACGTCCAACTGAGGCTTGCATAGTAGTGGAAAGGATTCCAAGATGTAGTGGGCCACGTGCACAGGAATCAAGGAGAAGAAATTAATGATAGCAACATTGAAGATGTTAGAACGTTGGTTGAGAAGGTGGAAAGCCTGGAAAGGAGAGTATTCCAAGCTCTGGGGGTAAATGAGTTGGATATAAACCTTGGAATCAATGAACATAGTGTGGCTCAAGAAGTGGAAGTGGAAAGTGCTTAGGAGGATAACATGACGGCTAGAGGAGAGGAACAGTCACTGGAAACCATTGAAAATAAAGAGGACATTAATCCATTTAGTGAATTCCCAATGCCATCATCACTGAGCCAGAAAGTATTGCGACTGAGTACTGCTTTAAGAAACACGGACTCAACCAATATTGAAAAATTGGTGGTCGGGAAAATGGTTTACGTTGGAGCTAAAGGAAGTCTAAAAATAAGAGGAAGTCAGGAGGCTGCGGTGGAAAAGTTAGAGAGGAAGATTGAAAGGGCGGAAAAAAAAAGAGAAGAGAGCGGAGAAAGAGGAAAACAAGGCTCAAAAAGAAGCTAAACCAACAGTAAGCCCCACAAAGTGAGACTGGCAACATGGAACGTTCGTGGGTTGGGCTCATTCGATAAAAAAATCTGAAGTCAGAAAACTTGTAAGGAAGAAATGCTTAAGTGTGATGGGCATGGTGGAAACAAAACATCAAAATTTCAGCCTTTGGGATACTAGAAGGTGCTGGGGACATGAAAATGTTAAGGCTTTAGATATTTCAGCAGAGGGAAGGATAGGCGAACTTGTTTTTTTTTTTTGAGAAAACTCGCCAAAAACGAGCGAGATTATTCATTATCATGAATGAAAATAGACATATCGTCTTAGGCCAAAGTTAAACAAACTTCGGGTCCACCCTCAAACTAAATTCGCTCACACAAATCATGGGGTTGGAGGTGAGCCATAGAGTGTGCCACTCTATTACCTGCTCTAAGAACATGATTCCAACTGATACAATGAAATGCTTTTGATAAATGAATAATTTCCGAAACTAGGAGTCCTATTGCACTTTTGCCTTTGAAGTAGCTTCGAACCTTTCCAATGAGTGACAAACAATCCCCTTCAATGATGATGTTTCGGAAACCTGCATTCAGTGCCACCTTTAAGCCAAAGAGACAAGCCTCCGCCTCTGTTATCTCCACAGTGGCAAAACCTAGGACTTGTTTCGAGCCTGCAGCCACAACATTTCCTTCATGGTTTCGGATGACACAGCCCCATCCTCGCCCCCAGTCCCCTAATTTAGCCGCGTCAAAAATCACCTTCCACTGACCTTGAGGTGGAGGAGACCACTTCTCAACAAGCTTAACTTTTTGTGATTGCTGAAGGGGATCTTGATAATTCATCAACAGCTGCATGGCTTGTGTGAAGGAGATTTGAGGTGGGATCGGGTTACCCATCACTATGTGATTGTTCCATGCGTTCCAGCATTGCCAGGCTATTGTGATGAAGGTAGCATATTGGCGCTTGTCAAGCTTCAAGAAAGCTTGATGAAAATGATCAATGGGTCGTGAATATGGCGTGTCCCACAGCGCTTCATCTAATGTGCTCAACTCCCAAATAGCTACTGCCGAGGGACAATGAAATATGCTGTGAGCATTGGATTCGAAGTCACACCCACAGATTTTGCAATGGGGGTCACAGGTTCTGATCCGACGGTTGATAACGCTGACGGAGGGTAGTATTTCTCGACAAAGGCGCCAAGCAAAAGCTCTGATGCGGGGCGGAACTTTGAGGTGCCAAAGCTTTTTCCAAAATTTGGTGGAGCTTGAGTTACTGGAGGTCGGTGTTGCTTCCTCTTTTTTACTCATCAGGACATGATAGCCCATTTTTACTGAGTAGCCACCATCTTTTGTGTCGTGCCAGATTTGAGAATCCACCAGCCAAGTACTACAAAGAGGAATGTTTGTGATGGATTCCACATCCCCAGGAAGAAACAATTGATTAATCTTTGAGATGTTCCAGCATACTCGATCCACATCTATTAGTTCTTTTACCTTTGTGACCCGCTGCTGAATTGACTTTGGAGTATACACATGGAAAGAGGGTGGCCTAGGCACCCACTTATCATCCCATACATCAACACTAGCCCCATCTCCTATAACCCATCTCAAATTTGCTTTGATAAGGCTCCGAGCCTCGCAAATGCTTCTCCACGTATAACTTGGTTTATATCCC
Organism: Portulaca oleracea; assembly: GCA_029582165.1. Classification (NCBI taxonomy): domain Eukaryota; kingdom Viridiplantae; phylum Streptophyta; class Magnoliopsida; order Caryophyllales; family Portulacaceae; genus Portulaca; species Portulaca oleracea. The sequence goes on along the minus strand of CM055872.1, from coordinate 39,278,888 downwards.
ACTCGAGCTTCAAAAATATTTCCATCTGGAAAATATTTGGCCCGAAGAAGTCTCGCCGCAAGGGTGTGTGGGTTCTGCCATAGCCGCCAAGCTTGTTTAGCGAGTAGTGCCATATTGAATTCTTCAAGGTCTCTGAACCCCATTCCTCCCAATTCCTTGCTAATGCATAGTGTCGCTGAGCTCAACCAGTGCATTTTTCTTTCTTGCTTTTTCGCTCCCAACCAATATCTCCATATAAGTCGTTGGATATTCGCACAAAGGAAACCAGGTAGCTTGAAGATACTCATGGCGTACACCGGGAGGGCTTGTACAACGGCCTTAATTACAACTTCACGCCCCGCCCAAGAGAGCGTCTGATCATCCCATTGATTATGTGGTTTTGCCATTATATCTTTGACACAAAGGAGATCTTTATACTTGGATATCCCGATGCGGGTCGGTAAACCCAAGTATTTGTTATGTGATGACACTTCCTTTATGCCCAAAATATCCGCGATACATGAGTGGATCTCAAGCGCCGCCCCTTTGTGGACGACCACATCCGTCTTGAGGAAATTTACGTGTTGTCCAGACGCTTTTTCATAAACTCCCAACAGACGCTTAATCTCTCTCGCTTCATTCTCTTCCGCCTTGCAAAAAAGAATAGTGTCGTCGGCGAACAGCAAATGTGAAATTTCTGGAGCGTTTCTATAGACCCGGATTCTATGTAATGTCCCTGTATCAATTGCATTTCGCAAGAGAGCTGACATACCTTCCGTAATAATAATAAATAGGAAGGGTGACAGAGGGTCACTTTGCCTCAAACCCCGGGAAGGAGTCACGAAACCCCGAGGAGTGTCGTTGATGATGAAAGAGAAGGTAGGGGATTCTACGAATCTCATTACCGAATTGACCCAGCTTGAACAAAAACCCATCCTATGCAGAATGTCATGAAGAAACCTCCACTCCACTCGGTCGAAAGCCTAGCTTCTTCATGTCCAATTTAACGGACATATGACCAGACTTGCCAGCATAGCAGTGAATATGGTGGAAAAGCTCATAAGCAACAAGAATATTATCGCTAATAAGACGATCTTTGATGAAACCACTTTGCTCTTCTGAGATTATACTCGAGAATAGGTCCTTCAAGCGGGTTGCCATGACCTTTATTGCAATTTTCACAAGAACATTGGCCAAACTAATGGGACGGAAATTCGCAACAGAGGTTGGATTTCTCACCTTGGGGATAAGAGCTATAAAAGTATGATTCAGATTTTCCGGGAATGGGCCTCCATTCAATAAATCTACAACATCTGTTGTGACTTCTTCTCCAATGATATGCCAAAATTTTTGATAAAAATATGGATTGAAACCATCCGGCCCGGGGGACTTACCAGGATGCATTTGGAAGACCGCTTCTTTAATTTCTTCATTAGTATAGGGCTCGGTCAGTTTGGCATTCATTTCTTCGTCCACCTTCGGTTGTATCAACTGTAAAATCTCTTCAGCCCCGTTAACTCCTTCTGTGCGGAACAGACCATCATAATATTCGGTGAAAAGTCGTTCAAAATCTTCAGCCGAGGTACAAGTGTTACCATGTTGATCAATGAGCTGATTGATGGTGTTCGCTTTTTTTCTCGCCGAGGCTTTGCGATGAAACCATTTTGAGTTGTGGTCACCGTACATCAAGAAGTCCTTTTTTGCCCTTTGCCACTATAGAACCTCCTCCTGCTCTTGTAGTTTCCCCAGCTCAGCCTGGAGAATTTTCCTATCTTCAATGGAACAAGCTTTGCTCAATTTGGATTTGACAATCTTGATGCTTTTTTTGGATATGCCCAAACGAATTCTTAGCCCATTTGATAAGGGCCTCTCTGCAATTGCCCAATTTTGAGAAGCAAGTATTAGTTGTCACAATTGGTCCTTTTCTCCAAGCCTCCTTGATAACATCTTCACAAGATTCTGTTGAGGCCCACACATTCTCAAACATGAAACGCCTACTGTGTGGCTTCCCATTGTCCTTATTCACGTTTACATGCAAAAAAAAGTGGGAGATGATCAGATATAGTTTCCTCGAGGTGTGTGACCTCGACATTCGGGAATAGCTCAGTCCATCCCGTATTGGCCATATATCTATCAAGCCACTCCTCCACAGACTCATCGCCATCCCGCCCATTCCACCAAGTATATTGGTAACCTTTGAAACCCAGGTCAAACAAACCACATTCAGTGAAAGTGGTTTGAAAAGCGTCCAAAATATTCTGGGTTTTAGGAGGACCCCTATTCTTTTCAAAGTTAAAGAAAATTTCATTGTAGTCACCTCCAATCAACCAAGGCAATTGAGAGTGGGTTTTCAGATCCTTTACCAAGGCACATGTGTTTAATTTGGATTGATTCTGTGACCAACCATAAAGGCCAGTAAAACGCCAAGGAGAGCTACCAACACCCTCTTCAACTATAGCATTAATGTGGTAGAAAGAATAAGACTTCAAAGAAACCGTGATATCTTTATGCCAAAATAGAGCCAACCCACCCAATCTACCTCTACTATCAACAGAAATACTAAAGAAATTTGCTAACCTTTTTCCGATCGACTTCATCTCAAATGAACTTCTCTTTGTCTCCGATAAGAAGACAATAGCCGGCTTAGACTTGTGAATGAGCTTTACAAGGTCCGACACTGTCCGAGGGTTGCCAAGCCCCTGACAGTTTATACATAGAAGACTCATTGGCGAAGGCGGAGTTGCCGAGCAACTTCCGCCTCTGGTGTGATATTACCATTCGTGTTGTGTTCATCTTCCATAACACGCATCTTCCCCCGTTGATGGAGGTCCTCCATCAGAACCAGCATCAGGAGCAGCAACGACCTCACCAACATCAGCATTGAGGCCATCATCAACCACATCAAACACTGGCATCCAAGAGTGCTTTATGATGGTCCAACAAGTCATGAGGTCGTCCAACAACAGCAGCATCATCACCAACAGCAGCAGCCAACCAGTGAGGCTACTTCTCAATTCCATATCTTTGGATTGAGGTCCTCACCAATGCTTTGAAGACTTCACTCTAGAGCTGTTGAGGACTTTCCAGCTCAGTGAAGATGTTTGCCAGTTCTGAGGTCCTCTATGAAGACATCACTTCTAGAACTGTTGAGGATATTCCAGTTCTGTGAGGTGATCCTGCATTGAGGTCCTCCACGAAGACTCACCTTCAACCTGTTGAGACCATTTCCAGCTTGTGAGGTGATATAACCGTTTGTAATAAAGAAAACGCGTTTGTTAGAGTTATTTCATTTTATTTCCTTTTATTTTGAAGTTATCCAGTTTGTAATGAGGCTTAATTAGCTTGCTAAGTTAGTTAAGTAGTTTAATGCTTAATTAGTGAGTTTCTTGAGCAAGGGGAAACCCTTAATCATCCAGCTCAACCCTAGCTTTATATACATTGTAATCGGCAGCTTTTGAGGATCATCTATCAGTGAAATTAATAGCATTTTGAGTGCCTTGATTGAGCCTCTTGTTTGTGAGTGACGTTAAACTCTCATCTCTGGTTAATTCTACTACAGTAGCAAGGATTTGGCAATCCTTGTGGTGGGTGTAGAGCTTGGTAACCTCAGTGGTGGTGTGTCTGTATCCATTGAGGTCATCCAGTCCATTGCCCTTGGAGTTCTAGCTGTGGTGTGCCTGTATCAGCTTGAGCCTCAAGACTATCTTCGGTTACTGTTTGATTGTAAGTTTGTTCATCCGACCATCATTTTATCATCATCCATTCATCCATTTGTTCATTGGTGTTCATACTCTGTTTTGGAGGAGGTTGTAATTGATTTTCTGTGTGAGGTCTGTTTTGGGTGTATTTGTGTTTGATTCTCTGTTTTGAGGTCAGATTGTGTGCGAGTTGTGTTAATGTGGTGTACTGTGAGGTCAATACTCTGATCTTAGGTCCTTGCATACATCATAATTGGTATCAGAGCTGAGTAACATCTTGGAGGAAGGTCTGTTTGTGTTATTTGTGCATTTTATAATGTCGGGTTGTAGTAAAACACCTCAGGAAGTAGCAGAACAAGCCTTGAGGGAGAAGGAGGAAATGGAAGGGAGAATGAAAATTATGGGTGAACAGTTGCAATATTATATGAGGTTGCACAGGAGAGAGATCAATAGAGAGACTGATGTGGAGTCTGAAGAAGAAGAAGAGGATAACCCTTTTAGTGAAACTGGAAGGGGAGGAAGAAGACCTAGATATCACAGAAGAAGGAGGTATAACAAGAGGTCACCTAGAAGTAGTGTTAGTGAATCCAGGAGTAGGAGTGAGAGGGAAGAAAAGAGGGGAGAAAGAAGAGTAGAGAAGTTGGATTTCAAAATAGATATTCCAGAATATGGAGGTGAGTTGGATCCTGATGTATTTTTGGATTGGTTGCAAACAGTGGAGAGGGTTTTTGAATTGAGGGAGTTGTCTGATGAGAACAAGGTAAAGTTGGTTGCATTGAAACTGAGGAAATATGCATCTACATGGTGGAACAACTTCCAAAGAAGGAGAGAAGAGATCAATGAACCTAAAGTCAGCACATGGGTTGAAATGAGGCAGAAGCTCAAGGAGAAATTTCTACCTGAAAGTTACATGAAGGAGAATTATTTCAAGCTTCAACACTTTGTCCAGGGTAGCAAATCTGTTGAGGAGTATACCAAGGAGTTTGAACATCTGCTGTGGAAGTGCAATATGAAGGAGAATGAAATTCAAACCTATGTGAGGTACCTTGGAGGGTTGAATGAAGGCATCAAAAATGTGGTCGAGCTGCAGGTGTATAATTCACTTGATGAGCTGAGTTCTTTGGCTCATAAGGTGGAACAACAGAAGAAGGCCCAAAGGAAGGAGTATGGAAGCAAGTACCCAACCAAAACCTATCCTCAAACCAAATCCTATAACCCACCTCAAAGAACCTATCCATCCCCACAACCACAAACCAGATATCCAGCCCCTAAACCACCTCAAACACAATCCCAAAATCCCCCACAAAGAACCCCAATCCCTACCAATCGACCATTCCCTGAGAGGAGGTGTTTTAGATGTCAAGGTCTTGGACATCTAGCCTCAGAATGTCCAAACAGAAGAGCAGTGACCTTAGCAGAATATCAAGCAGCACTGTTTGTTGAACCTGAGACAGTTGTTGAGGAGGAACAGTATGATGAACCTGAAGGAGATCCTGTATATGATGAAGAGGAAGTTGAAGCCAGACCTGATGAAGGTGAAATGTTGGTGATCAGGAGGATCCTTAGCAGTGCAACAATTGATGAGGAAGCTGAGCAGAGGGAGAACATTTTTCACACAAGATGTACAGTGCAAGGGAAGATCTGTTCCTTGATTATTGATGGAGGCAGCTGTACAAATGCAGCCTCACAGACTATGGTGCAAAAGCTGAGTTTGCAAACCTGTCCTCATCCAACACCTTACACCATCCAGTGGTTGAGTCAAAGTAGAGGTATCAAAATCTCATCTAGATGCCTTGTGAATTTTTCAATTGGTTCTGTTTATAAAGATGAAGTGTGGTGTGATGTTATACCTATGGATGCATGTCATTTATTGTTGGGAAGACCTTGGTTGTTTGATAGATCTGTTAACCATGATGGAAGAGCCAATACTTATTCCCTTAACCTAAACCACAAAAAATTGTCCTCACCCCACTTAAACCATCCCAGCTCACAAAAAGAACCAAGAACCTGATTGTTGAACCATCCCTTGATGTGATCTTACCAGCTGAATATCATGAGTTCTGTGAACAGAAGGAGTTACTTTTGCTTGATCTTGATGAAGAACCAGCCTCACAAAATGAGCCAGCCCCACAAAATAGCCATCCTTTATTCCAACCCATCCTAAACCAGTACCTACATGTTTTTCCAGAAGAAATGCCACCAGGTTTACCCCCAAAAAGAGACATCCAGCATAAAATTGACCTCATCCCAGGATCTATTTTACCAAACAAACCAGCCTATAGAATGACCCCTACTGAAACCAATGAGATCCAGAGGCAAGTTGATGAGTTGTTGGAGAAAGGAATGATCAGAGAGAGCTTGAGTCCTTGTGCAGTGCCAGCTTTGTTGGTTCCAAAGAAAGATGGAAGTCAGAGGATGTGCATTGATTGTAGAGCCATCAATAAAATCACAATTAAGTATAGATATCCTATTCCAAGACTTGAGGATATGCTTGATGAGCTCCATGGCTCAACTGTGTTTTCAATGATTGATTTGAGGAGTGGATATTACCAGATCAGAATTTATGAGGGAGATGAGTGGAAGACAGCCTTTAAGACTAAGGGAGGTTTGTATGAGTGGTTGGTCATGCCTTTTGGTTTGACAAATGCACCTTCAACATTTATGAGGCTTATGAACCAGGTTTTGAAGCCTTTGATTGGGAAATGTGTTGTTGTGTATTTTGATGATATACTCATTTATAGCCAGTCTGAGGAGGATCATGTGAACCACTTGAGGAGTGTTATGGAGATTCTGAGTAGAGAGCAGCTGTATGGGAACCTCAAGAAGTGTCAATTCTTCACCAGCCATGTTATATTCCTTGGTTATATTGTGACATCAGAAGGAATTCAAGTAGATGAGGAGAAGGTCGAAGCCATTAGAGAGTGGCCTGTTCCTACATCAATCCAGCAGATAAGGAGTTTCCATGGTTTGGCATCATTCTACAGGAGGTTTGTGAGGAATTTCAGCACCATTTTAGCTCCCATGACCGAGTTAGTGAAGGGGAAGAGCTTTACTTGGACACCAGCAGCACAGAAAGCTTTTGAGGAGGTCAAAAGACAGCTAACCTCAGCCCCAGTTTTGGCATTACCTTGTTTTGCCAAAGTCTTTGAAGTGGAATGTGATGCCTCAGGCGTGGGCATTGGAGCCGTGTTGACTCAAGAGGGAAAACCAGTAGCTTATTTCAGTGAGAAACTCAATGAGGCCAAGAGGAAATACAGTACATATGATAAGGAGTTCTATGCTATCATCAGAGCTTTGCAACATTGGAGGCATTATCTGATTGGAGCTGAATTTATTCTGCACAGTGATCATGAGGCCCTCAAATTCATCCAGGGGCAGCATAAACTCAACACTAGGCATGCTACTTGGGTGGAGTTCATGCAGCAATTTCATTTTGTGATCCATCATAAATCTGGGAAGCTTAACAAAGGAGCTGATGCATTGTCCAGGAGGTATTTGTTGTTGCAAGTTTTGGATGCAAGAGTGCTTGGTTTTGAACAGTTGAAAGCTTTGTATGAGAATGATGAAGATTTTGGAGAGTTGTACCAGAAATGTCAGGGACATCCTCAAAGTCTATACCACATAGACCAGGGATTTCTTTTCAAAGGAGCAAGGTTATGTATTCCGAGGAGCAGTTTTAGAGAGTTGTTGATCTCTGAAGTTCATGGAGGTTGCTTGGCAGGACATTTTGGCATTGAGAAGACCCTTCTTATGCTGAAGGAACATTATTGTTGGCCTAAAATGAGGAAGGATGTTGAGCATTGGATCAGGAGGTGTGCTACATGTCAGATTGCAAAGAGTCATAGCTTACCTCAAGGGCTATACACACCTTTGCTAGTTCAAACAGTCCTTGGGAGGACATCAGCCTAGACTTCATTGTTGGTCTACCAAGAACTCAAGGAGGAAAAGATTCAATCATGGTAGTTGTGGATAGATTCAGTAAAATGGCTCACTTCATTGCTTGCCATACCACCTATGATGCTGTGAGGGTGGCTGAATTGTATTTCCAGGAGGTAGTGAGACTCCATGGTGTTCCCAGGAGTATGGTGTCGATAGGGATGTCAAGTTCCTAAGTCATTTTGGGTTACTCTTTGGAAGAAGTTGGGCACCCAATTGAAGTATAGCACACTTGTCACCCCAAACCGATGGGCAAACAGAGGTCACAAACAGACACTTGGAACACTATGAGGTCAGATATCCACAAACAAAACAGGATGGGACACCCTCTTGTCTCATGCTGAATTTGCTTTCAATAGAGCACCATCCAAGGCAACTGGCCTTTCACCATTCCAGGTTGTCTATGGTAGAAATCCTATAACTCCATTGGATTTATCTCCACTAACAAATTCTGTGAGGTTTAGTTATGCAGCAGGTAAACATGCAGAGGACATCAAGAAACTTCACCAGCAAGTCAGGGAGAAGATCATCAAGTATTCTAAGCAAGTTTCTACATCAGCCAACAAGCATAGGAGGAAGATGGTTTTCAATCCAGGAGATCTAGTGTGGATTCATCTAAGGAAGGACAGATTTCCAAGCAAGAGGAAGGGAAAGTTGACCCCAAGAGCAGATGGACCTTTTGAAGTGCTAGAGAGGATTGGAGATAATGCTTACAAGTTAGACCTTTCTGAAGACTATGGAGGCAGTGCTACATTCAACGTTGCAGATTTGAGGCCTTACTTTCCAGAGCATGAAGACCTTCCAAGTTTGAGGACAAACTTTCCTCAACCTGGGGAGGATGATGGAGGTCCTCCATCAGAACCAGCATCAGGAGCAGCAACGACCTCACCAACATCAGCATTGAGGCCATCATCAACCACATCAAACACTGACATCCAAGAGTGCTTTATGATGGTCCAACAAGTCATGAGGTCGTCCAACAACAGCAGCATCATCACCAACAGCAGCAGCCAACCAGTGAGGCTACTTCTCAATTCCATATCTTTGGATTGAGGTCCTCACCAGTGCTTTGAAGACTTCACTCTAGAGCTGTTGAGGACTTTCCAGCTCAGTGAAGATGTTTGCCAGTTCTGAGGTCCTCTATGAAGACATCACTTCTGGAACTGTTGAGGATATTCCAGTTCTGTGAGGTGATCCTGCATTGAGGTCCTCCACGAAGACTCACCTTCAAGCTGTTGAGGCCATTTCCAGCTTGTGAGGTGATATAACCGTTTGTAATAAAGAAAACGCGTTTGTTAGAGTTATTTCATTTTATTTCCTTTTATTTTGAAGTTATCCAGTTTGTAATGAGGCTTAATTAGCTTGCTAAGTTAGTTAAGTAGTTTAATGCTTAATTAGTGAGTTTCTTGAGCAAGGGGAAACCCTTAATCATCCAGCTCAACCCTAGCTTTATATACATTGTAATCGGCAGCTTTTGAGGATCATCTATCAGTGAAATTAATAGCATTTTGAGTGCCTTGATTGAGCCTCTTGTTTGTGAGTGACGTTAAACTCTCATCTCTGGTTAATTCTACTACAGTAGCAAGGATTTGGCAATCCTTGTGGTGGGTGTAGAGCTTGGTAACCTCAGTGGTGGTGTGTCTGTATCCATTGAGGTCATCCATCCATCGCCCTTGGAGTTCTAGGCGTGGTGTGCTGTATCGACAGAGCCTCAAGACTATCTTGATTCTTGTTTGATTGTAAGTTTGTTCATCCGACCATCATTTTATCATCATCCATTCATCCATTTGTTCATTGGTGTTCATACTCTGTTTTGGAGGAGGTTGTAATTGATTTTCTGTGTGAGGTCTGTTTTGGGTGTATTTGTGTTTGATTCTCTGTTTTGAGGTCAGATTGTGTGCGAGTTGTGTTAATGTGGTGTACTGTGAGGTCAATACTCTGATCTTAGGTCCTTGCATACATCACCCGTAATGCTCCGGAATGATGCTGCTCCAGTTTTCGCTTAAAGGCTTCATTACCGATCACCAAAGCTTTGTCATTATCGATCATCATCCCATCCCTCCCATCCATATTTTTGTACTGTTTTCCATGCCTCCTGGTGTTGAGAAAACTAATCTTTGCCTGGCTCGAGGTTGCCGCGCCTTTCCTTTGAAGGCTAGGAACAGTCTTTTCTCCTCTATCATTTCATGTTCCGCGTTCCTTCGTCTAGATTTCATAGGCGAAGCTTTTAACCAACTCTCATACTAGAGGTCTTCAGCAGGAGTATTTGGGTCTACTTCTTCACATTCCTTGATGAGGTGTCCGATTTTGCCACACCCATAGCAAAACTCAGGGAGTCTAAGATACTTGAATCGCACCCAGATAGACTTGCCATCCATCTTTACCATCAAGCCACGTCGAAGCGGTTGAACTACGTCTACATCATCCCAGAAGCAAAGAGATTTGTCCGCTCCAAACATAGATTCTTCTTCACACCCCACAAAAGTGCCCACTTGATTGCCCAGAATTCTTGCAAAAGCCACAGTTTGTCGCAACGTCGGGACATCGTATGCTTTGACCCAAAACCTAGCGAACCGAAATTCAATTTCCGAGAATTGCTCCGTGCCCTTCTATTCTCGAACCAAAAGAAGCTTCCCATCAAAAGACCATGGTCCTTCATTAAGGACAAACTCCTTATCTGAGCGAGTGAAGAATTGGAACAAAAAGAGATTTGTATCCAGTTCTCTCATAACGACCCCTTTGCTTGGCTTCCAAATATTTTTAAGAACTGCTTTCATAACCCTAGAATTGAAGGTATATTGCGTAAGGAGATGTCCAACAAAGCTAAATTCAATATCTTCTAGTTTTTCTCTGGGTATATTTCTTCTGCGATCTCCACCGCTTCTTCCTCGGCCTCAGTTAACCTGAGTTTCCCCCAGTCGATCTCGGTGTTGTCCGCTATAATATGGATACTTGAATAACAAGAAATCTCCACTAAACCTTTCCAATCATCAACAATAACCTCACATTTGAGGACGACCGTCAAGTCTTATCCAAAGTCGGAAAGACAGACTCTGACTACCACCGTCTCACTGGAAAACGGGAGACACTTCAACCCTCACAGCGGCACCCTTGGGAGAAAACTAGGGTTCCGTTGGAGTATAGAAAACCATATTAATTACTATGAATATATCATTTTCAATTCATTTTAGGCGGATTTGTTTTGATATGGCATAAGGACAAGTTTAATTGTGTGAGTCAGAATAAAGGAGAAAGATGGATATGTATAGAGGGGAAGATGGTTGAAGATGATTTGACTTGCATGGTGTGCCTAATCTATACACCGTAATCTATACACCGAATGACCAAGATGGGAGGACAAACCTATGGAATGAACTAAGGAATATAAAGATGAATACACAAGCCCCTCTAATCATTGTGGGGGACTTTATGAAGTTACTTCATCGGATGAAAGACCTGGGAGAACGATGATTACTCAGAGAATGAGGGATCTCCAGGAGTTGATCCAGGACTTGCAAGTGGAGGATGTACTAGCAAATGTTCGATTTACATGGATTAGGAGGAATGCTGCGAGCAGAATTGACAAATTCCTGGTAGATGTGAGTATACTAACAATGTTCCAACAGGTGAAAGTCCATTATGGAGAAAGGAAGTTATCAGACCATTTCCCTGTAGTTCTGACTACTTCATCTGTAAAATGGGGACCAATCCCGTTCAGCTCTAACGATGTATGGTTGGAGGACCCTCGCTTCTTGAAATATTTTGAGGAGTATGAGAGGATGGCACATTTACCCCTACACAAAAAGCTGAAGGTTATCAAGGAGCCATTAAAGTGGAATAAAGAAGTGTTTGACAATATTGAACATAGAATTACCAAGATAGAAAAGGAGTGGAAGAAACTAGATGATGCGACCATGTTAACTAAGAATAATGAATATGAACACATCAAGAGGGAAGCCCTCAAGAGCCAATTATGCGAGTGGAAAATAAGAAGAGAAAGGATGTGGAAACAAAAATCAAGGTGTCAAATCCTCAGGGAAGGGGATAAAAACACTAGGTATTTCCATCTACTTGCAACATTGAGAAGAAAGAGGAAATTGATCGAGACAATCCAAATAGATGGAATCAAAATTTCAGATCCATAACAGATAAAGAGAGGAATTCAAGACCACTTCAGGAAACACTTTCAGGCAAGGAAACGAAATTTTCAATATGACTTAGCTGATATGAAGCATAATATCTTATCACAAGAGGAGAGATGTTCTGGAAAGAGATATCACCCAAGGGAGATATTAGAAGCAGTCAAACAGTGCAACCCTTCCAAGGAACCTGGGTATGATGGCTTCAATATGAGGTGCATTAGACATGTTTGGCCAATAATTGGAGCAGATGTGACAAACTTTATCACAAGGCTTTTTGAAGAAGGAGAAATCCCAGAAAGCATCAATACCACGTTGGTTACATTGATACCAAAAAAGGAGAATGTAAAAAATATCAAGGATTTTAGGCCAATAAGTATGGTGGGATGTATCTACAAGATCATAGCAAAGATTTTGAGCTGTAGAATCAAGAGAGTGCTACCAAACCGTATGGGGGGAGGTGCAGACTGTATTTGTGGAAGGGAGACAAATCCTTGATGATGCTCTAATAGCAACAAAAGTGGTAGGATGGCTAAAAAGAAAACAGAAGGAAGGTGCACTACTAAAGCTTGACTAAACAAAAGAAAAATACAAAAGGGTTCTTATCGGGTGGCAGAAAAGAGGGGCGGCGAACTAAGGCCTTAGTGAGATTGGAAGTCATACATAGACCAAAAGAATTGGGAGGGCTTGGAGTAGGTGATCTACTACTTAGAAATTAAGCCCTCTTGTTTAAATGGTGGTGGAGATTTGGCACTGAGGAAGGAGCTTTATGGAAGAAAGTAGTGTCAACAATTCACAACGAGGATGGTTCTATCCTACCATCAAAGTTCAAGACATATGTGGCTAGCCCTTGGAATGACATTAGAAGATTGGGAACAAATGAAGATCCAACACATAAAGCCTTTAAACACTGCCTAAAGATAAAGTTGGGTGAAGGTAAGAAAATAAGCTATTGGGAGGATAGGTGGATGGATCAATTGATTATGAGAGAGGAGTTCCCAAGATTGTATAAAGTTTCATCCCAGAAAAGATGTATAATACGAGAAATGGGCTGGTTTGAGGGGGACATGTGGAGATGGATACTTACCCGGAGAAGGGAACTAAGCTTGGATGAAATAGAAATGGAGTTGGAATTAATTGACAAGCTTCAATGCTATCAACCAAACAAGGATGGATAGGATATATTAATCCAATGGAAAGGGGGGAACAATTTTACAGTCAAAAGTTTGGTGACTGAGGCTGAGGAAATTACTGCACAACATATCCACATAGACTCGATTGCTTGCTCGGTGTTGAAGAAAATAGCCACTCCAAAGTTGAAGGGGTTTGGGTTTCTCGAGTCCTTTGGAGGCGCGACTTTCTGCTTTCCTTTCTCCGCCGCCGTAGCTTTGCGCTTCCGGCTGCCTCCGGCTTCATTGTCATCGCCCGTGGTCCGGAGAAACTAGGATTCTTAGTTCTCACCATCTAAAAATACTCACAAAATCAGTAAAATCACCAAGATAAATCCTAGGTATCAAATAAGCATGATTATAATGTATAAACTTAGTCCTAACAAATCCCCCATGCTTATTTGATACTAGGGATTGAAATCAAGATAAATATAACCTAAAATCTTACTAAAAACAGAGCATAGCACCACAACATAATCACAACCAAGGTCTAGACCTAAATTTCTCAATTTCAACATCACATTGCTCTCTCGATACATCCAACAACACAATTCTCTCAATTCTAGAACAAAAAGATCAAAAATCAATCAACTCAACCCAAGCCCTAATCAAGAATTCAATCCAAGAATCAAACCCAAATCAAGAAATTCGAATCTAGGACATGATAACTGGTATAAACTGAACAAATTACTCAATAAACTCAAGTATCAATCAAAATTATACCACAATTAAAGTATATAATCAAAGAACAAGAGAAAGAGTTGAGAATTCCATACCTTGAGTTTGAAGAGGGAAGAGGAATGGAGGCTTGAAGGTTTAAAGTGTTAGAGTGCAAGTGAGAAGATCCAGAATCAGAGATTATTCTAGGGAGGTCTTCCTTTCAGCTGTCAATTACAAGATGGATATGAGGAAAGACACAATGATCATTGAGCTAAGGGTCTTATCTGCTAACAAGAGAAAGAGTTGATAATTGACAATATGCTCTCCTATTTGGAGGGGAGTGTCATGTAAGATCCCTAGAGGTTTCCTAAGGGTCTTGTCTGCTAGACGAAGAATCTTATTAGTCACCCTTAATTCCTTATGTTCATATTTCCTTAGGTAAGACTTAGGCAAAACATTCACCTCGGATCCTGTATCACACAATGCATACTTGATGGGTTTACCATCCAATTGGACAGGGATCCTAAAACTGTTTAGGTCTTCCTTATTAGGCATAATTGAGGATGTTTTAGTTTCCTCCAACAGGCCCGGTTTAGGGTTGGTCTTGACTGCCCCATGTAAGATATGTTCTTCTAAAGGTTCACACTCAAGGTTCACTTCCTCGCAGGTTATAGCGTTACATTGAGCACCCGGATTAGAGACAAGTTGAGGTGGTAAACTAGTAGAGGGAGTCGCTGAATTAGCGATCCGGTTTTCTAAAATCTTATTGTGGGTTGCTGAAGCCTCTACCTTTTGCATTAGGTCTTTTATAACACCTTCCTATTTTTGTTGTCCGGCGATAAGGTTTTCCATCATGGTTTCTAAATTAGACTTTCGAGGAGGGCCTTGTTGAGGTGGTCTTTGAGGTGGGGGAACATACTTTTGTTGTCCTTGTCTTTGAAGAGGACCAGTAGGGTTGTCATTCCTATAGGAAAAAATAGGGTGGTTTCTAAGTCCAGGATGGTAAGTGTTAGAATTCATGTCGTAATTTTGTCTAGGGTTGCCAATATAATTGGCCTATTGGACTTGTTCATTACTAACTCCACCTATAGGGCAAGTAAAAGTTTCATGTTCGGTCGACTGACAGACATTGCAGGTCGGAGGGTTAGATGGCAAACTCAATCGGTCCATTTTTTGCGTTAAGGAATCAAATTTAGATGACAATAAAGAAATTGCATCAACATTAAACTTACCTCCCGCCTTTTGGCGGGGTTTAGACCATTGATAAGAGTTGTTTGCTAGATGCTCGATCAGACTTGTTATTTGAGGCACAGTCTTGTCCATAAGATCGCCTCCGGCTGCAAAGAGGATGCTTCCTCTCGTCGACTCATTTGCTCCATTGAAGAAGGATTGGACAGGAACCCATGGTTAGAATCCATGCTGAGGACATTGTCGGAGAATGTCCTTAAATCTCTCCCAAGCATCCTACAGTGACTCATCCGGCTCTTGTGTGAATGTAGAAATCTGATTCCTTAGGCTGGTGAGCTTGCTTGGAGGAAAATACTTTGCTAAAAAGGTGCTGGCGAGTTCATCGAACGTTGTGATTAAATTTAGTGGAAGCGAATCGAGCCACTCCCACGCTTTGCCTTCCGATGAGAACGGGAAGAGACGTAGTTTGACGGCGTCCTCCGACACGTTGTTGGCCTTGTAGGTGTCGCTTGACGAAAGAGTCGCAGATGTTGGTTCGGGTCTTCATTAGTCAATCCATGGAATGGTGATTTTGACACTAAGTTGATCAAGGATTGACGTAGTTCAAAGTCGTTCGCTTGGATGGTGGGAACGTCGATTGCTGATTGCGGGTTGGTGACATTGAGAGTCATATACTGCCCGAATGTCTTTGGTCGTTGTTCTCTCATCTCTTCTTCTTTTTCCGGTTCCGATTCTAGCTCCTCTTCGTCCGTTTCTTGATTTTCTTGAAATTCTTTCTCCAGTCTTACTCTTTTCCTTCTCTCTCGAAGCGTGCGTTCGATCTCGGGATCGTACTCGAAAGAGAAATCTTTTTGTATAAACCTAAAAAAGACAAAAACAAGAACACCAAGCGTAATAAAGAAAAATAACAGAAATTAAATAACCTAGTCACCCAGAGCGCGTTCGTCCAATGGCGGTTGGGGGAACAAATCCCCAGCAACGGCGCCAAAAACTTGACAGACATAAAACGTATAGATGTCTGTGTACCGCAAGTGTACGGGTCTGTGTAGTAATAAAATATCGTTATCTCTCAGGGATTTGCGTTCAACCACGCACTGAACTAGTTCGCTACAAAGAATGCTAGGTCGATCCAAGGGTTGTGGTAAGGTTTTCTAAATTAAACTAGGAAAGCAGAAATTTTGTTAGGGTTTAACCAATTAATTAAAAACGTTAAGGGGAGTCCACTCTAGTCAATCAATCAAATTATTAACAATCCCGGTGGAGGTACAAGATAATTCGGGGTCTATAATCTTTCTAGGCCTTATCACTTCGATCTTTTGATCCTAGGTGAGTTACAGTGATTAGACTAAACATTATTTCTAACTATTTAATCTAGTCTAAGATAAGAACTGATTATAAATTGACCCTAGGCAAGAATCATTATGTCTAACTATTTTCTAAACCTATTCAATCTACGCAATCCAATTCAAGACTCAAACTGTCGTTTTGTTGTCGAGAATCTAAAACCAGGTACAGACTCAAACTGTCGTTCTATTGTCAAATTACCATGACATACATTACACGTAGATTAAACGAATAAAAAGGATAACCTAACACCAGACTGTATTCAAATTCAATCAATAGACATCGAGTTTATCCCCCAAATAAAGGAAATTAACTACTCATAATTCTGAAAGTAAACATTGCGAAATCTAAACAAGAACAAGAAAGCATGAAAGTAAAGTAGAAATAAACCGTGTTTGAATTGGCGGAATTGATTTCTTCGTGTCACCCGAATCGATCTCTTTCGTATTCTTCGATTACTAACAACAATCTAATCTGATAAATGTTTTTGGACTTAACTGTAAAGGAACTAGTCTAAGTCTACGCTAAAAGCTCCCTAAAAATTGCTCTAAAAACGATACAAAGCTGCGTAAAAACTGATAGAAAAATCGATGCTTTAAACGGCGGAAATCAACCCCCTTTTATAGGGCCAGATTAGGGCATAAAACGCGGCCTGCATTTTAGAAACGCTAGCTGCATTTTGCCCAAAAGGTGAAGCTTCTCCGTGTCCGCGCTGGCCGCTCTAAAACGCCAAATGCATTTTTCCTTTCTCGCTTCGAAGTTTCTCTGGACAAGGCGCAAGCTGCGTTTTTAAAACGCTGGTTGCGCCTTGTTCCTCCGCCCTAACTGGGTTTGGGTTGTGGCTCATTGGGCCGTCTTTCCTTCCTTCTTTTCTTCTTCTTCAACATCTTTTTTTATTTTCCTTGATTTTTGCTATTTCTCCTCCAATTCTTCATGCTTTTTGACATAATTCCACCCATTCCTGTAAAACATACCAAACTCGCGAACAAGTGTATAAATCACAGAAATTGACATAAAAATACGAGATATCAGATATAAAAAGCATGAAACTGACATGATTTGACCCTAAAAACTCTATATAAAAACGACTTATCACTCCCCCAACATCAAACACTCAGGTTGATGTATGAAAATTTGATGTTAGTGTTTTTTCACAATAGATTGAGAAGGAATATATGGACTGCAGTGTGGTTTGATGTAATTTGGACATTAAGGAATGAGAGGAACAAGGTGGTGTTTAATGGTGTTGTGATGGAGATCATTGAGGTGATGCAGAAGATAAAGTGGAGGGTGGCGATTTGGGCTACAACTTGGAAGAATGGAGTACACTACTCAGCGGCATCCATGGTGGTCAATTTCAGAGCTATTCCCTTTAGATTCGCATGACTGATGAAGAAAGAGAAGTGCAGAGCCAAAACTGACGAAGAGAAGAAAGGGTGAATGTTGAAGTAAAGGAATCCAATGCCATTATTTATTTCTATATATGACCTATTGTATACAAAGAAGGATTCTTTGGCATTGACTTTCTTATTATTGTAATATCATTAAAGGCCTTAGTTGTACGTGAACAGTAACAGTGGGGTAGGCTCTGTGTAATAGTGTAGGCGATGGGCCTTTCTTATTAATAAAATGGGTTAAATCCCAACTTATTGAAAAAAAAATCTATTAGTAGATTTGCGATATCGAAAGAAAAAAAATAAATAAAGTTGGCTGTTGACGCATGCTGATTTATAGTAGGACTATGGTATACTTTAGAGTACCCACTTAGGTTCACCAAGATGTTAAATCTTAGAAAATGTTCATCAATATTTATTGTAAAAGTTAGGTTTTGTGCTTTCTGTTTTGTTCATAGAATGGGGAATAAGGTTGCTCACATGCAACCGTTTGAAGTAGGGCGTAGAGTATGATAGATGAAGGATCGGAGGAAGTCCACAACCTGATGGTAAATGATATTGGTGGTATTTTGATGAATAATATCAGCTATGACTTCCCATAAAAAAAGTTCATCAACATTATTGTAAAATTCATCGATATTTTAAAATTTATCAATTTTTTTTTACATAAATTCACTATGTAAAAATTGACCTATCTTAATATATGTGGTAAATTTACATAGGTCCACTATAGTGTATAATATAGAGTGTTTGTATCAAAATGTCACCCAACTTTCCATTTTAATCAAAAATCTCAATGATCTTACAAAAAGTCAATAATGTCATTTAACTTTCAAAAAAAATTAAAAATAACACTCAACTTCCCAGAAAAATAAAAAAAATTTACCTTCTATAACATTTTTGACTTTTTTTGAAAAATTGAGTAATATTTTGAACTTATTAAAAAAATTGAATAACATTATTATGTTATGAATATAAGAGGAAGTAGAGATAGAATAGAGACAGAGGAATTAAGAGAAAGAAAATGAATGAATATTTCATTGCTATCGAGAAAGTATTTATAATACAATGATTCTTCATCACTAAGAATATTTCATCGCTAAGAATACTTCATCACTAAGAAAAGTAGTAATAGTATGGACATTCACACAATTATTCCATAACACTCCCCCTTGAATGTCCATTGCCAAAGAATATGCCTCATTAAAACCTTACTAGGAAAAACCCATTGGGAAAAAACCCAGTGAAGGAAAAAAAGTACATAATTCTTGATACGCCAAGATATGTTGCCTCATTAAAAACCTTTCTAAGGAAAACCAAATGGGACAAAACCTCAGATAAGGGAAAAAGAGTACAACGCGTATTACTCCCCCTGATGAGAACATCAATGAAGATCTTTGAGTTGATGTAATTCAACTTCATCACTGACTTTTAAACTTTGCAGTCGAAAGTGGTTTGATACATAAATCAACTTAATTCTAACTGAAACGAATTTGCTTAATATCTGTTACGACGTGTACATAACTAGTATGTGATCAAGTGCCATAGGATTTAGGTAAATATCCAAGATCAGCATAGCTAATCAAACCAATTTTGAGCCGATGGGGATAAGGAATATCTAAATCGCTAGTACCTTCGAAGTACCGAAATAGGTTAGATCATGTATGATTAGTAAGATATGTCAGTGCTTCAATTTAAATACGGTACTGCAGGACCCAAATACAATACTTCAGGAATCAAATACGGTACTTCAGGATCGCTAAATTTCTCATCATCTTTTCATGATCGAAAGGGGGTTGTTTTCATATCAAATGACTGTACCACTAACAGGGTACTTAAAAGGGAGTGATTTGCTCATGCAACATTATCTTAACACTTTTGCTACAAATATAGCTTTATGCGTAAAAAAATTCTTTCTCAAAGTGTGCAAATTTGTCCTACTGGGACATCAATAGGAGCATTAGTAGTTGGGACATAGGATTTAATAACTCTTTGTGAGTCAGTAGAATAACTGGCAGTAGATTCGCTCAAGTTCGTAGACGAATTATATTTTGAACTTCCAGTTCACATTACATTGTATGAGGATCATAATAATTCGGCCCAACTTATTTCCTTGTCCAACAACTTGATTTCTCCCCCTAATGTTGGGAAAATTGTGTCATTATTAATCGACAAACTGTGCCATAAGTATGTCTCCAATGAATGGTTCTATTATATTTAAGTATGGATATACCCAACATATATTCCCGATTCCTTCGGGGTCCCATCTTAGTGCATTATCATGGAGCATACATCGCACATGCACAAATTCAAAAGTGGGAGATATTTGGTTGATGGCAAGAAACCATAGTAGGGGAGAAATAAACATTCATGATAACATCTTGGCCTTATTTGGATCAATGTTGGTGCATGTAACATGACATGTCCCGGAACAGCTGTAGTAAGCTCCACTCTCAAAAGTAATAGGTTTGTCATTTGTTATATACTCAACTTCTCATATATTAATGATTCTACGGGATCATTTTACACATATAAACATTTGACGTACGATGCTTAACATATATGTCCATTGGTATACAAAAACTATAAAAAGCCTTCACCATCATTATCAAGATGAATCTTCTTGATTGATAATTTGAAATATGTCCGTAAACAAATTAAGCAAATAATCTTGCAAGCGCCAAGTTGCAAGTTGCAAGTTGATAGTAAACATACAAGTGACTATCTCATTTATGCATCAAAGAAAGCCATGCTTTATTCAAATGGTTTACATATAGGTCTCCAGGACCAACACAAATATGATCACTTGTACGTACACAACCCAGGAATCTAAGGGATTTCGATCCCTATCTTTACTAATGATGGTGTTATAATTAATTTTCTTTAATAGCGAGCAGCTAATTAGAACTCATTTAGTTAAGGATCTTCTGGCCCCTTTAAAATATATCCATATGAGTTCTTCTTGAGAGGATTGATCCACGATGCTCCTACTTTGATAATGTCTTCATCAATATATAGTAAACTTCTAGTTTACTAAAATATGTGTTTCAATTGGGTTAGTTGTGTAAAATAACCCAGAAAATAACAATGATATCCTTTTCAACACACATGTTGCTCAAAGTAATTTTCATAATATATGAATACTAGTTGTCTCAGCATGCAGGTATTTATTCCCACGAATACCGTTAAAACTTAATTAATAAGTTACTTTTGAGACTAACTTGGTGGAGAAAAGTACGTCCACAATATGAAAGTTAGTTACACCAAGTAATATTATATGCGCTCTTCTGGAGCCTTTAATCAAAGTAGATTGTCATATATATAATGCCAATATTTGCTTCCGTCATCAATAGACAAGAAGCAATTTATTATCAGTAAAATCTGCGTTATTTTGGTGTCTGCAGGACACGTATCTATCAACTCATTTATTTATGGTTCAAATCAAGTAAGTATCCATGAAATTCACTTCAAGATAAATATAACATCAATGCATATAAAGCACATAGTGGAAGTGCTTTAATCACTTATTCATAAAAAAAAACTCCACTTGAGAAGCACATACATGACTCCTGAAAGTTAAATACTCCATAGGGAATATGCATTAATCATGGATATCGAGATCATTGATTATATTTAAAACATGTCTATGAGCATAATAAATAATCACATTCTCATAAAAATGGATTCCACCTATTTGCTCATATAGTATCACAACAAATATCCAATACGCATCATAACTTGTATTATGCTTAGGAAACAAAGTTCATCCATATTTGGTCAATCAATAACAATGCACTTTGTGATTAGGCATTATGAAACAACTAGTCTTATTCATGATACTAGAAAATACTTAATCATTCAATATGATTAACCAATTTCAATAAATCATTGATATCATTAGACATATGAGAGCATATTACTTGTATTTCGCATGCGTAACATTTTCAATAAGGTGCATACATATCAAATCATATGAATATCCATAAAATAATAGCATCACATGAGGACTCATATTAATCTATAATTACGTACATATCAACAAAGGGGCTGAAGAATAATTAAAACATAACAATTACTAAAGTCTTTGAACAATGCCAAGAGGGAGATATAAGAAGTAGCGAATTGAAACAACGTGCACAATATAAACAATAATATCACTTACTAAAAGTTTATAAAATAATATCTTGTGCTTTTTATTACGCTTGATAAGGTTCAACAAGATATTATGACGTACAACAGGTATGTACCGTTTCCATTTCCTAGCTAAAAGTACATTTCTCACTTTTGTATCATTCATGCTTTTCGATTTCGTATTCCTACTTCTGGTAGGGACATCATCTTTTAAAAGATTAGCATGACTACGACCACAGCTATGTCGACTGTCACAGCTACTAGCGTGACCTTTGTTTTGCTCATGATTCTTGAGATTATATCCCGCCACATTCACTTCAGGGAATGAGACGAAATCATTTGGAGGTTCTAATGATTCCATAGGTCATTATTAATAAAATTATGTACATGTTTCATCTAAACATTAAACTCCACACTTGTAACAAAAATGCTCGATTTAATCAACGATATAAACCTTAATAACCTCAAGTATACTATCATCGCCTTTCAACAATTCTTATGCCAATTAACAACTCTATACTCTAATTGGCAGGAAAGCGAATTTCTGGTCACAAACAAAAGTATATAAGTTGTTAATATTAGTGTGAACTTCAGGTTCACTAGTGAATTTAAACAAAAAATCAATGGGAGAGTAAAATTTATAACTCAAAAAATAGAAGGGAATAGAACACTCAAACTTATGCAATAAGTACCATAACGAATTAACTGCATGGGTGCATGACACTGTTAAACTATATTTATGGATGAAAGAGTTTCGTGATGATAACGTGTTATGAATATAAGAGGAAGTGGAGAGAGAATAGAGACAGAGGAATTGAGAGAAAGAAAATGAATGAATATTTCATTGCTATCGAGGAAGTATTTATAATACAAGGATTCTTCATCACTAAGAATACTTCATCGCTAAGAATACTTCATAACTAAGAAAACTTCATTACTAAGAAAAGTAATAGTATGGACATTCACACAATTATTCCATAACATATTAACCATTTTTAAAAAGGGATATTGGATGACAATATGCTAACCTTTGGGGGTATTGGATTGTAATATACCGACCTTTACTATTGGACAACAATATCCCTGACCTTTATACATAGATGAGATTATTATACCAATAGTGACTAAGGGGGTGGTGACTTGTTAAGTGGTCTCGATTCTGACATGATAGACAGAGGGAAAATAACCGGCCCTTGTCCAATAACCCTGTTATTAACCCCTCCATTTTTCTCACTAACCCATGTTAAAAAAGATCGACCCTAACACAGTGACTAACGGGTGGTGAACCGGTCTTCGTACGGACGTGAAACACAACCAACCAATGTCTTGTAATGTGGGTTAGTGAAAAAACTAAGGGGTTAATGAGGTTATTGGCTTGAGACAATTTTTTTTCTCTTCGCCAGCCACGTTAGCACGCATGGAGACCGGTTCACCACCCCTTTAGTTACTGTTGGTATAATAATGTCACTCAGGTATAAAAGATAGGGATATTGATGTCCAACAGTAAAGGTTGATATATTACAATCTAACACACCCAAAGGTTGGTATATTATCATCCATAAACCCTTTTAAAAATTTACAACAATTTTTTACTAAAAAATTAAAAGTTGAATGAACTTTTTATCCAAACACTATCTCAAATTTGTGGGACGATGAGCAGCTTCGATTATGTAGAAATTTTCGGCTGGAGGTTGACTGTGGGATTATCTTACCCGTCTCCAGAACCTTCCCAAATGCCCAGCTGAACCCTACTAAAACCCTTCCAAACCCCTCTCCAGAAACCACCCCTTCGTGCCTTTCTGTTCGAAGCTCCTATCGCCGGAAACCGCCACCAAATCCACCGTCCGCCGGAAACCGCCGCCAAATCTACCGTTCGCTGGTAACCACCGCGATACTCCCTCCTTTCTCTTTTTGGTTTTTTTTTTTCCTTCTTTCGGTTTCTGACCATCTAAAGTTTGCAATCTTGTTGTTTTAATCGAGTTTGTAAAACCCTAATAGTGTGGTTAATCATTTTATAGAGAGGGTTATTCTTTTGTTATTATTAGAATGTTACTAACATTAGGTTTCAAGTTATTGTCTTTGTTGTTATTATACCCTTGGGTGTGTAGTTATTGGATGTGTTAGGGTTTGGTGATTAGAACAGGGTCAATACTTTGAGTTGGGATAAGTTTGGTGGTTTTATTATTGAAGAATTATTGTGTCATTTGGGACAGATTATGGACCTGACTTTGAAAATTCACCATAATCAGTGTAAGGGTAATTAGTTAGAAAAAGTTGGATAGTAGGTACCCTAATGTGTCAACTTTAATAGGAACTTGGAATTTTGGATGTTTGTTGAGTATGGAGTGAGTTATAATTGTACCAAAACAGTGTGAATCTGGACAGCTTGTGACTTTTGTTATTTTCGAGCCTCTTAGGGTTCGAATTAGTTTGTAGGATCAAAATAAGAGTTGTAGAGGACTCTTCAACCTTTCCAAAATGTATACTTTGCCTTCATACGATATTGAGAGACTGAGTTGTGACCTATGAAAGTTGAATAGGAAATCTGTCCAGTTTTGAGAAAAGAAAAGAATGAGTTTAATTATTGGAAATTGATGGAAACTATTTGATAAAATTATCCTAGGACAGTTTGGATGTTAGGAGGTTAGTTGATTTCCTTTGGGAGAGGTAAGGCTGAGGACTGTTTGTTATTAATTTTTCTTAAGCTTAGTAAGTGAGTATTAATTAGAATCGCTTGTTGGGTAGGTTAGGGATTTTTCTTGCTCTGTAAAGATGCACAGGATTACGAGGCGCTCAGTCTCTGCAATTTTTCGCCATGCTGGCACTTCTCGACGTCCAAATGCTGCAGCCGTCTTCTCTTCTTCCAACCTACTTAATGCTTTGGTAAGCTATTCTTTTACCCGACGCCCAAATGCTGCAGCCGTCTGCTCAGTATTAATATTTGTTTTGATTTGCCCATGTAGTGCTCATATTATAATTTTATGAAGATCATTTATTTTGGCTTCATTTTCTGAATCTTAAAACTATGCGGGTTTTCTTGTGCTTGGTGTTGAATTGTATGTTGTTCATAATCTGACTTAGTATCACTCGGTAGAAATAGGAAGATTGATATGCAGGATTGTTTTTGTTTCAAACCATTTTCGTGAAAAGGTTTAGCCCTAGTTACTGTCTATTATCATTAATACTAATATCCTTTGTTGCCAGCAGGGGGGTGATTGTAAGTCTGAGACAAGGTGCTTTTCTTCATTGACCAATGAACCCAGATTGGTTACCCATTTCAACTCAAGCAATGGTTTCTCTATGGGCCGCCGATATGAGTCCTCGGCAGCAGCATCTGACTCATCTGATACACCTGTTGAAAGTTATGAGTATCAAGCTGAGGTTTGTTCTGTTAATTGAGCAACTGCTAGTTGATTTTGTAATTGTCCTATCGGTCATTACCGCAATGCATGTTTATCTTTTTTTATAGGTTAGTCGGCTGATGGACCTTATTGTCAATAGTCTCTACAGCAACAAAGAGGTCTTCCTTAGAGAACTCATCAGGTGATTATTGCTTCATTGCCCATATTTGTGGACAGTATGTATTAAGTTTGATGTAGGATCGGATACCTCTAGATAGCACATAATATTATGTTATTCAACTAATGTGGATGTTTGTTATGGGACTGTCGTGTACTTTTTCTTAATTTTGACATTGTTTATGTTACTGAGCAACGATTGCTTTGTTGTCCATCCTGTTGGCAATATCATGTTTCTTGTATTAGAGGTCTTGCAACTTTATTTGAGGGGGGCATTATTTTTGTTTGAAATTGTGGAGAGCCATTCTCTAGTTGTCTTTGTTTTTGGATTTAGGGATTGAGATGACTGTTTAAACTCTATTTGAGGCCTTGCAACTAAGGTTGCTTTCCCATTTTTCTGAGAGACGGAGAGTAGTGCCACTATTCATTATTTCTGCCGCTGCTGTATGATAGGATTAATTGACTAATGGTTTTCTTTGCAAATGTATTTCACAGTTACCCTAGATAGGATTCGAAAGCATAATTCTTGCATGCCATTTGTGCTAGGGGAAAAAAAACTCTGAAATTGTAGGTGGAATTTTTGTGAAAAAGACATTATTTAAATTCAATATCGAGTGACGATTGTGTACTTGGTGCATATCAGCAATGCAAGTGATGCTTTGGACAAGCTGCGTTTTCTTAGTGTCACGGAGCCTGGGCTTTTGAAGGACAATGTTGAACTTGACATTCGCATCCAGACAGACAAAGATAATGGGATCATCACCATCATGTATGTTCTATTGGGGAGGAGTTTAACTTGAAGCTCTACTTTTGGGTGTCTATTGCTGACCTGTTATCTCTTAAATCTCTTATTTTCCTTTTCTTTTACACCTTTCTTTGGTGATTCATAGTGATACTGGAATTGGCATGACTCGTCAAGAGCTCGTTGATTGTCTTGGGACCATTGCACAGAGTGGAACAGCCAAGTTCCTCAAAGCTTTGAAGGTTTGTTGCTGGCATCAGCTTGTTATCATTTATATATTTAGTGTAGTCATGGTTTCTGCTTGTTATACTGTCATGTGACGTGATCTTCAAATTTACACTTTGTAGGATAGCAAAGATGCTGGCACAGACAATAATTTGATCGGGCAGTTTGGTGTTGGGTTCTATTCAGCATTTCTAGTTGCCGATAAGGTATGCTTGTGTCTGGCTTTCCTAAAAAACAATCATGTTTTGGGTATTGAATATTTTTTTGTGCACGTGATTTGTTAGGTGGCTGTTGCGACAAAGAGTCCAAAGTCTGACAAGCAGTTTGTGTGGGAAGGAGAAGCTAATTCTAGTACATATACAATTAAAGAAGAGACAGATGCTGAGAAGCTTTTGCCTAGAGGCACACGCATAACATTGTATCTCAAGGTTTGTTGTGGAGCTTTTATTTTAATTGCTGCTGCTCTGCGTACAGTGTTTTCTTGCTGAACTTTGTTGTTCATTTCAGCGTGATGACAAGGGATATGCTAATCCAGAGAGGGTTCAGAACCTTGTAAAGAATTACTCACAATTTGTTTCATTTCCCATATATACATGGCAAGAGAAGGGATTCACCAAGGAGGTACTTTGCATCTTTGCCTTTTCCATGTATAGTTTGATTTTGTTGTTTGCATTGTTTGTTTTTATGCTGACTAGTAGAGTTTCTGTTTTGTTTGAATATTCATAGGTTGAAGTGGATGATGATCCTGCTGAAGCTACAAAGGATGCACAAGAAGGGCAAACGGAGGTAGTGTTTTGCTTTTAAGCTAAGTGGTCTGTGGTACTGTTACTCTTTAGTCTTCCCAAAAAGAAAAAGAAAAGGTGGTTTGTGATACCATTTTTGTGGAACCTGCTTTTCTGTTGGTTTTTATTTGTCAGTAATAATTTGTTCTAATATGGGGCGTTTTCAGAAAAAGAAGAAAACCAAGAAAGTGGTTGAGAGATATTGGGATTGGGAACTCACCAATGAGACTCAACCAATATGGGTGAGCTCTTCTCCGTTAATGCATATTTTCATTTATTTTAAGATGTTCCTCCAAGATGTCCTAATTTTTCTTTTTACTTCTTTAAATATGAAGCTTCGAAACCCCAAGGAAGTTACAACAGAGGAATATAATGAGTTTTACAAGACGACCTTCAATGAGTACTTGGATCCTTTGGCTTCATCACACTTCACAACAGAGGTGAGAATGATTGGGTTTTGTGTGGATTGTAAGCTGCCAGAAACTGTCATCTGTATCTGCCTCCCTCCCTCATTTAACTTTTGCTGATCCTCATGTGATGCTTAGCCTGCTTCTGATCTTGTTGCAGGGTGAAGTGGAATTTAGATCAATCCTTTATGTCCCATCTGTTGCGCCTCAAGGGAAAGATGAGTTTGCCAACTTAAAGACAAAAAACATAAGGCTTTACGTCAAACGTGTATTCATTTCAGATGATTTTGATGGGGAGCTGGTAAGAATTGGGTTAGAGATCTTTGTTGTTAATTTGCATGCTGCGACTTTGGATCACTCATTTTTCCTCACTGGTCACTTTGTTACTACAGTTCCCTCGATATTTGAGCTTTATAAAGGGTGTTGTTGATTCCAATGACCTTCCCCTCAATGTCTCACGTGAGATCCTCCAGGAAAGTCGAATTGTAAGTGGATCAACTTTCATGATTGTCTGGTGCTCAATTATCTTTTCATTGCATTGGGCAATAAGTAATTTCTCAATTATCTCATCTGTTTTTTTTGGTTGTATTATGTCCCATTGTATAGGTACGAATCATGAGGAAAAGATTGGTTAAAAAGGCCTTCGACATGATCCTTGGAATATCAATGAGTGAGAATAGAGATGTATGTACTTACTGTCTTTGTTAATTTTATCCATTTATCAATCCAGTTCTGTTGGCTCTTAGATGTGCAGAGTGATCAGGCTGGTGTCCGTGTATGTCGGTTATTGTCATTTTTTTTCTTGAATTTTTGTTCTTGTCACCTCTGTTCTCATTTATAAGCTAGTATGCTTTTATTGTGTGTGGTAGGATTATGAGAGATTCTGGGAGAACTTTGGCAAGCACCTTAAATTGGGTTGTATTGAAGATCGTGACAATCACAAGCGCATTGCACCTTTGCTAAGATTTTTTTCATCCCAAAGTGAAGAGGATATGATAAGCTTGGATGAGTATGTTGAAAATATGAAACCTGACCAGAAGGACATCTACTACATTGCTTCAGACAGTGTTACAAGTGCAAAGAATACACCTTTCCTTGAGAGGCTTTTGGAGAAGGATCTTGAAGTAAGCATCTTCTTAAATTGTTGCTTTCTTTACCTTTGGATACTTTAAGTGTGTTTGGAGGTAGTTTGGCCTGTTGAAATTATGCTGTATTTTATCCTTTTTCCTTGTAGGTGCTCTTCTTAGTGGATCCTATTGATGAGGTTGCCGTTCAGAATCTAAAATCGTACAAGGAGAAGAACTTTGTTGACATTAGCAAGGAAGATTTAGATTTAGGTAGGTGCATGCTTGCCTTTGGTCTTTTATTTGTTTCATAATAATGCTGATGCCTACTTTGGCAATGCAAGAGAAGGAAGGGCTTTTCCTTGCTTTATGTCAAAACTTATGGTCACCACATTTTCAGGAAGATTGGTGGTGATGACTTCTCTGCTCTAGGTTTCATGTTAAGGGGAGAACAGTTAACGTAATTTATTTTCTTTTGATGCAAGGCTAAAAATTATTACCACAATGATTCCTTTGTTGCAGGTGAGAAAAATGAGGAGAAAGAACAGGAGGTTAAGCAGCAATATGGTCAAACTTGTGATTGGATCAAAAAGCGATTGGGTGACAAAGTTGCTAGTGTGCAAATTTCTAATCGCTTGAGCTCTTCACCATGTGTTCTTGTATCTGGGAAATTTGGTTGGTCAGCTAATATGGAAAGGTAAAATATTCTGAGGGTGATGTCTGCCTGTGACTGTTTTTGTTGATATTGAATGCCCTGGACCGTTGTTATCTTTCTGCATGGTAACTCTGTTTGGACCTTGCCATTATCATTTCTTTATCTGATAACATTGGTGACATTGTTGTCCACTCTTGTAGGCTGATGAAGGCACAACATGTCGGTGAACCTTCTGCACTGGAGTTTATGAGAAGTAGGAGAGTGTTCGAGATTAATCCTAGTCATCCAATTATCCAAAGTTTGCATGTATGTAATTGTCCTCAACTGTTCTATGTACACGTCGTTTGTGCTGTGTGCGATAATATTTATAGTTACGTGTAATTGTGCAGGCTGCATGTCAGAGCGGTCAAGAGGATGAAGAAGCATTAAGAGCCATTGATCTTTTGTATGATGCAGCATTAATTTCCAGCGGTTTCACTGTAAGTTCTTCCAGATTCTTATTTTGGGTTTACCAGCTACGTTTCTCTATAGTTGGTGGCTTTGTTGTATCTTAAATTCGTTGGTGGTCCTTTTAGCATCAGAATATCAGGCGGTTCCACTGTAAGACATTCACGTATTAATGGTAGAGTCTTCTACATCAACACTCTGCTCGTGTCTAGTTAAGAAAAAAGTTAAATTAAATGTGCAATTAGCAATATAATGAAGAGAACTGTCTTTAAGTTTCTCCATCTGTATACAGCAGAAAATAGTCAACTATATGGCTGTGGTCATCCGAGATGCCATATAACTTCATTGTTATGATGATAAGTATATTTCCTTGCTTAATAATTGACGTTGTTGCTTTTCGTGGATTTTAAGTTGCTTCACTTGACAAATGTTAAAATTGCTAACTGCCATTACATTAGGTCTTGGCTTTCTATATATGGATGTTGCTGTTTGATCTGGAGTACTATGCAATCTTATCTATATGCTTTCTAACCGAGGGTCTTATGGGAGCAGTCTCTCTATAATTCAGATATAGGTCCAAAATCTGGGGCATTGATTTTGGTCTGAATGTCTGGTCAAGGAAAACAGAATCACAGACAAATGAAAGACTTCGTAACTTGTGAAAACCTGGTTCTTTTTTTTTAAATTTTTTTTATTTCAGTGTTCACACAAATGCAGATTGGTAAGTTGTGTTTTTCCCCTTGGAAAGAAATGCTGCTTCTATACTTAAATGGGATCATGGATGCATATACTGTAAAAGTTTTATACCCTACCCTGGCCACATCTCCTCCTCAATGTCTGAAGCCGTATCTTTTGCGGCCTGCTTCCGATAGTGTCCTGATTGTCTGTCTGGTCATGCTGCTGTTGACGAGCACTGGTTTTGCTTCGTCTTATATTGTTATCGGATAGCAATCTGCATCTGTGTTTGTTTGTGTCATACCGAGGTTTTTGTGTTTTCTATTTTGCTTTACGCTGGAACTCTAGCCACTGTAGGCTTGTTAGAAAAGGAAAAATGAAAAGGGTGAATTTCTGTTTGTTGACTGACAATGACATGTCGGTGGCGTTTGTGCAGCCTGAAAACCCAGCACAACTTGGAGGAAAGATATATGAAATGATGGGGATGGCTCTGTCGAACAAGTTTGGAACAGCAGTCGTCGCTGAGGCAACACAGTTTCAGAATCCTGAGACGGTCGAAGCCGAGATAGTGCAACCAGCCGAAGCTGGAAGCCAGAAATGATTGTGACAGACAAATTCATGTTTATTAACCTTAGTTTGGCTTTCGGCTTCTAGCATTCTTAGGGGAAATGGATGATTTCGCAATGTAGATCGAATTTTGTTAGTGCCGTCTGTGTTGTTTGAGCTATTTATCTATGGTGGAAGCCAATGTGACCCATTCATGTTTTTGAGTGATCTCTAATAATTTCTAGAGAGGGTCTGAAATCTATTAACAGCAAAGCATTTATGCAAGTCATGTTTGATCGACGGTGTTTTGCTCTCTATACATGAATGAGACCGAGAGATTCAGTCATGAAGGCAGACAGACGATTTGAAGCATTGAGCCTATACTGTCAGATCCGAACTGATATGCAGTGGGTCAATTGGTTGGATTGGTTAGATTGGGTTGGATTGGTTGGCTTGAGTTACACCAGTTGAATCGATCAAAATTGGTATAACGAGAAAAAGAAAATTCAAATAATTTCTGAAAGATAATTAGTAAATTCCTGAAAAGAAATTACAGACAATGTTCATGTTTTGTGATGATCACTTGTTAATAGGGTGGTTTTAAAAGAGTAACAAAAATATAGAAATTGAAAAGATGAAATAAATAAAAAGAGGATGCAATGTTCAATGTTCTAACAATCTTCATAACCTTTCCATGTAACTCACAAAATAAAATACAAATCTTCATTGAACAAAGTAAGAAACAATAATATAAAACAATGTCACTAGGAAAAGGTATTGGCTTTGTCCTTAAATAGGTGTCAATTTGATTGAGTTTTGGTTGTTGATTATTCACAAATTATAATGAGTTATAATATGAAACTATCACCATTAGAAAAATATTGTATCAAAAGTCACCATGATGTTAATTTTATATTGTAATTCATTATAATTTATGAGTGATTAATCAAAATTTAATAAAATTGACACTTATTTAGGGACATAGGGAGTATGAAATACAAGACTTGACAAAATTGACCCGAGACCTAAAATGGAAAAACCAAATCTTAACTAGACCTGATACTCGATCTTAACCCAAGCCCATGGAGAATTTGACTCGAAACATATTCGAATTGTAACCCGAAAAGTAACTCGAGTAAGATTCATATCAACATTCAAAGTTCGTACATAGCATGCATTACTTAATAGATATTGTCGGCCTAAGGCATGTTTTGCTACCAACAAGGCAACAACTCTCCGGAGAATTTGACTCGAAACAGATTCAAATTGTAACCCGAAAAGTGACTCGAGTAAGATTCACATCGACACTCAAAAAGTTCGTACATAAAATGCATTACTTAATAGATATTGTCGGCTTAATGCATGTTTTGCTACCAAGGCAACAACTCTCCGAGCACATTTAAGAAATTGCATCAACATCGACACTCACGATTGGTACCACCTCTGTTCTCGTTTATTTGTCATTTTACTTAGTTTTACAAGATCAATAAACATTAGTAATGATGTGAAAAGTTTGTAAATTGCCAAAATTATCCCTCCAATTCCTTTGCACAAAAAACTAAAAATTATTGGAATTCTAAATAAATGTATTTATTATGTGTAAAATAGGAATGACAATAATTAAAATTGTGAAAGAGACAAAATAATTAGTTATTGGACAAATAAATTGGGACGGATGCACCACATAACATGCATCAGCTACAATAATGAATATACATAAAATTTAGATTTTGTCTGACTCTAAATTGTCCAAACCCGAAATTCTTCGACCGCAACGCGTGCTTGTACAAAAATTTTACTTAACTTTTCATTTTAATAAAAAATATCAATCTTCTTTAAAAACTATTATTAATGCCACTTAATTTTCCAAAAAATAAAAAATTACACTTAACTTTCCAACAAAGTAAAAAATTACTATAAAAGGTAACATCATTTTTTTTTACTTTTTTGGAAAGTTGTGACATTTTTTTATTTTTTTGGAAAGTTGAGTGATATTTTTTTAGAAAGTTAAGTGACACTAATGACAATTTTTAAAGATTAGTGATATTTTTGAATAAAATAAAAAAATTGATTGACATTTTTATCCACACACTCGACCAAAATTCAATATATATTACATGTATCCGGAGCAAATATTTACGAGTCAACAATCATAATAATTACAATGAACAATTTAATATATATGAATAAATAATCATAATATTTGGAGCACATCCTCTCACTGCACCTAATAAATTACGCAAAAAATTTACCCGCTTGCTTTTCGTCGCCCACCTTTTTACTATTGTCGCCCACCTTTCGCATTATATTTCCAACCCACGCCCTTGAACCTCATAACTTCACTCTCCACTATCTCTCTAGTTTATCTCTCTAAAAAACGCTCTCAACCATCAACCACCACAAACCACCCTCATACCGGGATTCAATCGACGAATTTGAGGTATGTTTCGAATTTGTATTTTGAATTTATGGTTTTATGTTTTGTAAATTTGAATTTCGAACGAAAAATCACAAAAAAACGCGCAACGCGGCCGCTACATGACGCACGGCAAGCGTCGCCGTGCCGTCGCGCAGATCCGGCACGCCGCGCCATGCCGCGATCCGGCACGCGATCGGCGCGCTTGTCGTGTGTATGCGGCAAATGCGATTCAAATTTTTTTTTCGTTTTTTTGTTTTGTTTATTAATATTAATTGTTATTATTGTTATATTTATTAATATTATTATTGTTATGTTTATTAATATTGTTATTGTTATTTTTATTAATAGTGTTATTGATAATAATTGCTATTAATATTATTATTGTTAATAATTGTTATTAGATTATTGTTAAATAATAAATAAAAATTAAATATTATATTTATTATTAAAGTTAATATAGTTATTATTAAATATGAAAATTATTAATATTGTTATTATGAATATTATAGTTAATTATGTGTTAATTTGAAAATTATTAGTGATTAATTGTATTATTTTTATTAATATTGTGTTATGAAAATTAATATTGTTAATATCAATATTAATGTTATGCATGTGTTAATATGACAATTAGTAGTGAATATTATCAGTGATGTTGATTCGTTGTTAATATTTGATGCGTTAATAATATTATTTAGTGATTAAGCATGTGTTAATGTTAGTGATTAATTGTGTTAGAAAAAAATCGTAATTGTGATGTAGGGCTAAGTTCACGGGTTAGTGTATATTCCGACTAGTTTATATGTAGTTGTGTTAGAAGGATGTTGAGTTTGGATGATTTTGGTTGTTATTTGTAAGTAAGTTGGCGTATATAGTTGGTATGGGTAATTTATTCATAATCCAACATAATTGTCAATTTATGTACTAATAACTCCAAATGATGACATAATAGTTATGTCACATCCATTTAATAACTTAGGTACTCAACAACCAGTTGATACGTAAGTGGATAGGTTATTTTGTGATGGTAGGTTAGGAATATAATTTTGTTAATGTATAGTTATTGTACGTCAAAGAAAGAGGTTGAGTTTTGGGTCATATTAGTGTCCAAGGAGAGTGTGTGTTGTAACCTGATAATGTATGGTTGAGAAGGTTAATCAATGCTCCGCATCAACTCTTGTTTATCTGTTTGGTCCCCAAAGTAGTAATCGCCAGATGAAATTGAGCGAGGTTCGCAGTGATGCAGGAGTTAGAGCGTGCAGATCGATAATGCAATGTTTCTATTGTGCAGCCTGGTGGGACAACAAGATAAGGCGGATCTGAAAGAGAAGCTAGTAGTGAAGGGTCTGGTACAAATCGTGTTGGACTTTCTTGCATGTAAGATTCATAGGTTCATCAAAGCATAGATGGACCTGTGAATCTTACATGCAAGAAAGCCCAACATGATTTGTATTAGACCCTTCACTATTAGTTTCTTTTCAGATCCGCCTTATCTTGTTGCCCACCAGGCTGCACAATAGAAACATTACATTGTATCGAATCTGATATGCTTCTAACTCCCAGAGCACTGTAGACCTCGCGCAATTTCATCACGACATGCTATTTTTTGGGAACCAAACAATTAAACGAGAAGTCGGTACGGCTGACGAAAGTCTTTTTCAACCATATATTAACAGTTAAACAACACACTCTCCTTGGACAATAACATGATCCTCTTGCCTCGTGACAGGACTTAGGTAACCAACACACGCTAACCCATTTGCGCATATTCTTGCAACTTAAATGATTACGATGTTATGTATGTCTTCATTTTGCAGGTGATCTAAAATGGTTGGGAAGGGCAAGGGCCGCGGGTTTCTGGACCGGGCGAACCGACTTGTGAGTGGTTGGAGGGGGGGTGAGTCTGGGGACCCCCACAGACGCAATGTGACTGCGTCAACTCGCCGTGCTGGTCATGATACGGATGCAGGTGATGCAGCGGGGGGCCAGCCCGAGGACACGGGTAGTCAGGCCATGGATTTTGCTGACCATCTCAACCGGGCCATGGATGAGTCTAGCGGCTCTACAACATCGGAGTCGGGGGACGATGAGACAGGGGAGCCCGAGATGCAAATGATCCCGACCTCATCAATCGCCAATTTTACGACTACTGACCCAGGTTACAGGCCATCAGGTTTCATGCCGATGAGGGATGCATCTGGGAAGTTTGCCCCAATTCGAAGGGGTGGGCAGGGAGCGCTCACGCATCGTGACGCCGGGTCCAGAGCGATATCGTAAGAGGAAGCGTAGCGCCGACAATTCCTGGAAGATTGGTGGTAACGTTCCCGGGGGACCTGCAATTCCCTCATTGATACCGAGCTTTGGAGGTCACATTGCTCGGGTAATATGGGAGGGTCGCGAGCGTTCGCCTCGTGTGGTCCTTGATTGCTTGACGAAGAAGAATGCGTTGAGGGAGTTATGGTCAGTACACGACAAGTTGGAACCTGAATGCCAGGCTGCACTGGGAAGAATCCAAATAACCAACTTGCCGGGGCTGATGTACGATCACATCGACTCGACGTTGATCTCGGCGTTCGTTGAGAGGTGGCAACCCGACACAAACACATTTCACCTTCCCTTTGGTGAAATGACGATCATGTTGCATGATGTGCAGCATATATTGGGTCTTGCAGTTGATGGGTTGATGCCTGAAGGACTTCCTCGGGAAGTCGTTAACCAGTACGTGCCCGTGATTTTTGAAAAAGGAATGGCGGAGCTGAAGGCTGATAGCACTTATGACAAGGGTGCCATAGCTGACTCCCATTTGAGGACGATCTGTTTAACGACCAGTTTTCCCATTCCCCATAGGATACGGGCGTGGTTGTTGAGCATGCTCGGAAACACTATCCTCGTGGACAAATCGAGGGATAGAATTAGGCCGCATCCGTGGCCTAGCACTGATGTTATCGTTGATCGCATTGCTTGGGGCGGTGACCTTGGCGTTCCTTTCGCCCGATTAGGGATGGCGGCGGCGGGCGGACAGCCAAGATGGCGTGTTTGACCTGCTGCAGCAGCTGGATCTACGAGTACTTTCCCGATTTTAGGCGCGCGAGGCCGATTAATGGGCCTCGGCGGCGCAGTGGTCCCCATCCGCCACCAAGTTCGGGATGCGCGCTGAGGGGCCTCCTTGGATGCGTTGACGCCGGATCGTGTGAGTTGGGCCTCAGACGGTCTGCCTGCATAAGTCATGTACCAGACGCCATGCAATGGAGGCATTCGTGCATACGACATCACCGAGTCACATGCCCGATCGCGCTGCTCGGCAGTTAGGGCACATACAACATATCACACGGCGACATCGCCCCAAGAGCGCTGAACGGCCGCGAAGGGCCCCTACAAATTGGAATTGGAGGCTAACGTCACGATCGGTGGCGGGTTTCCCATCTACAACAAAATGTCAGTGCGTGATGTGCCCCGCACGAAACAAGTGCCGTGGGAGTCAGATGTCGCCTACAACGACTGGTATGCGGCCCATTCACACAAATTTTTGAACAACAATTCCTCCGCAAGCCAATCGACAGTGGAGGACCTTCCGACACACGAACAGGTACACTTAAACCCTCATCATAATTTTGTGTTTTATTTTTTGTTTTATTTTTTATTGGTCTGACCCAATTTTTTTGTAATTTTTTTTTTATAAAAGTGGGCCTATACATGGGCATCATTAGTTCAACGGGGGAGGCAACAGTTCCAAGCGGACGATGAGACAGCGACAATTAATCGTGCTTGGTACGATGAGATGGTCGATTTGCACGGGCGTTGGTGCCATCAGATGCACATTGAAGTCCCCCAGGAGGAAGACGATGATGAGGAGGAGTAGATGGTGTTGTGTAATTTCATTGTTTTTATTGTACCCTAAACTAAGTGTGGCTTTGTGTTGAACTAATTAACTGATTATTTGTTTAGTTTTCAAATTTGTGTTTTTATTGTTATTTTTTATTGTGCCATAAACTAAGCGACAATTTATGTTATGTTTGCCGATAACGTTTCAATTAAATGCATCATTTTCAATATAAATATAATGGGTATATATATACAACGGTACAACTACAACAATCATTGGCGTTGAGCGGCCCTAATAGCCTGCCATCTATCAATACGAGCCTGGAAAGGCTCATCCCAACCCTGAACAGTTATGTCTCTAGCTGCTCGCCATCCAATATGAATCGGCGGTAGAGGGCAGTCATCCCGTAAATGGATAAGCATGAAGTGGTTATTGTATCGCACAATTCCCTGAACTTTCGCAGGTCCCGTAAGTCTAGGACCTCCTCTTATGGGTAATATTGATATGCATAGTTCAGCTGTCTGCGATCGTGGACCAGGAGGTGTTGACAAGAAGACCCACATCATATTCATCGTTGTCGCAGCTGGAAATAAGTCATTTGGAGCCAACATCCAATGTTCGAACGGGGCTGGCCCAGCCAAGTGGCCGTAAATCCGTGCGTGTGTCTCAAGAAATATCTCCTTACTGTTAGAAAACGCAGAAACATATGCATTTTCACTCGCCCGCAACTTAGTGCTCATTGAGACCCGCGATTGACCACTTTTCCTCATCCCCGTAACCTGCCTCGGCCACGCATCTGAACCCACAGTTGCCATCAGCTTCCACATCCGTCCATCCAACGACGTATGGCAGAATGAAATGTGGCAAAGCGTCCTCGAACGGGAACGGATCTTGACACATCCGGTTGATACCTGCGAATCATATTAACTTAAGTTATAAACAACAGTATATGGTCACTTTTAAAACCAAACAAGTACTATCAATATACGCAAACCTGTTTTCCCCATCCCAACTGATGAAGAACTGGAACCCTTTTTCCTTGACGAATTCGTCGTTGTCTTGCTACCCCGTCCCGATGATCGTCCGTACTCAAACGCACTGGGATTGCGTCGCGTAGATTTTGATGTCTTCGGTCTGCCGGGCCGTGGGGGGCTTGTCTGAGGATCGGGAATGTACCGATCGGATTCAACTCTCCATTGAGGACACTGTTTACGTGTCGTACAACTCCTGGGTCACTCTCCCGAACCTGGTTAGCCAGTTCCTCAAAATGTTCTAAGTCTGTACCTGGTCGAATATCATCTGAGCATGCAGCTTCACCATCGCCAATCACTGTCAATTGTCTCCAAAACACATTTATCCGTGTCAGCGGAATTGGCTCTCCAGATGCGTAAACTTCCATCATAGAACACGCGCACGGGAGGAGGTGGGTTCTCGACACCAGGTGATCGCATAGGTAACATTCTCCATCATACCTCATCGCCAGCATCTTATTGAGCTCATATGACATAAGGTCCAACGCGTGATGAGATACTCTTCCGAGCAAGTTCTTAAAGAAATGAGATCGACCTAATTGCCTGTGAGTGCTCCTTGACTGTTCAAGCTCCCTCTTAATCTCCGTATGTTGATTCTCCAAGTGAAAGTGAATCTTCGCAAACACACGATCGAAGGTGCCTCTGGAACTGCCGATATAATACTTTAGCGATGAATGCTGGCTCTCAACTCTTGAAGTGGCTGTGTTCCCCATGTGAGGTACGTTGTCGGTCCAAGCACAAACAAATTTTTCCTTATGACTCAGCCACGTTCCCGTAAGATAATCAACAATCGGTTTGTTTTGCCCGATCCACGCGTTAACAACCTCTTTCCACTTGACATTGAAATCTCCAACAGTCTTCGAATGTACAATGCCGTTCCAGAAATGATGTCTGAAATGAAGCCCGAGACCGAGCTTCTTGCCCCCAGTAAGGACGTTCACTTTGTTCTCCACATCATTTGCAATATGCCACACGCACAAAAGATGATGCACATTTGGGTAAACCCTGGCGACAGCCCCCAACAAAGCATCCTGCTTGTCCGTCACAAACACGGATGGAATTACATCGGTACCCAACAATTCATACACTCTCCACAATAGCCACTCATAAGATTCCATCTTCTCGTCCCGCATGAACGAGTAAGCTATCTGGAAGTTGCGGTTCGTCAGTGTCATCCCTACGAGCTCACATAAAGGCCACTTTGCCTTGTTTGTCTTGTACGTTGTGTCAATGAGAATGACATTTGGGTACGTACGTAGCAACTTCAACGAGTAAGGATGGCATAAAAACACCTGACGAAGCTCGCCGTCGTCATCATAATCGACAAAAGAAACGTACCCGCCGAGTTTCGCCATGCGCAAGCATTGTCCCGCAGCCGTCCTACCATCCAATTCCTCATTGCGCATCTTTGCCCGCTCGTTGTAAACTTGCTTCACGTTTATCGCAGAGGCGGGGAACCTAATCTTCAACGACGTTTGTATCGTCGCCGGTGTGCACCCCGTGTTGGTCATATCCCGGACATGTTCTTTCATTTCGGAGGTTAATGGATGTCCGTGACGATGCCCTTCCTCGTACACGCTTTAACGCATGATTGTGCTTCCCCCGGTCACCGTCGCACACTCTAACTCGCCATTCCGTTTCGTTGCGAGTCCACGCAACAATGGCGAATTTACATTGGCACGCCTTCGTTGACGTACTCCGACGAGCCGCATCATCTAGATCGTTTAATTTGCCTCGATACTTTCCGTACCTCCAACACTTCAAATAACACCTTAACGGACTATCGACGTCTTTTCTCTTGTACGAAGCCCGTACAAACCTAAAACCGATTGTCGCAGCCACTCCATTGGCCCAACCTTGCAATGCATCAATACTCTCAAACACATTTTGCGTCACAAAATGTGGGGAGTAATCAACGCCATCCCCGCCAAAGTCCTCCAAAAAAACCTTCAAACAATAAAAACAATTATTATTAATATACTGATAATAACTGGTATACTAATTCGTAATAATAATTTTAGTAGCTTCAACATTAATAAATAACAAACAATTAATTATCATAATAATAATTAATATTATTAAAAAAAAAACATTGTAACATAATTAACATAATAATAACAATTAACAACATTATTTACCATAATGATATTATTTTAAATAAATAAATAATACTTTCAACAACATTTACTAATATTGTTAATAATATCAACAACAATTATAAACAACTTGTTTTAATAATATTAATTAACATAATTTAAACATAATAAGTATTAATTAATAACATTAAATAATAATAAAAATTTTATTAAAAAAAAATTATCATAATAACATTAACAATTAATTATCATAATAATAACATTAACAATTAATTATCATAATAATAATTAATATTATTAAAAAAAAACATTGTAACATAATTAACATAATAATAACAATTAACAACATTATTTACCATAATGATATTATTTTAAATAAATAAATAATACTTTCAACAACATTTACTAATATTGTTAATAATATCAACAACAATTATAAACAACTTGTTTTAATAATATTAATTAACATAATTTAAACATAATAAGTATTAATTAATAACATTAAATAATAATAAAAATTTTATTTAAATAACAATATTAACAATAAAAATTAGCATAATTAACAAAATATAATAATAATAACAACACTTCTAAACATCTTAATTATGATAATATGTTTTAACAAAATTTACATAACAATTATAATTAACGACATTTATTACCTTAATAATATTAACAAAAAAAATAAATAATATTTTTTACATAAACAATAATATTAACATTTTATAAAAAAAAATAAAATAAAACGAAAATTTTCGTCAGCGCTGCAGATCGATTGGGCGCGCTATTATCTGCAGATTGTCGCAAGACGGCCCGCAGCGAGTGCCATACGGCTTGGATCTGGCGCGCGGCGTATGCGTTTTCCGGAAAATTTTCGTTTTATTTTTTTTTTGAATTTAAATTTTACAAACTAACCTCTTGTTCTTCACTTGAATTACTACCTTCTATTGACATTTTAAGTTGAATTGCTAAAAGAAATCAAAATTTTAGAGAGATAAATTGAGAGGAGAGTGTGAGGAGAGAGAGAGAGTTTTAGAGAGAAGGTGAGGTGAATTATATAAAGGGCAAAAACGTCTTTTGGGGGGGCGACATTAATAAAAAGGGGGGCGGCAAATAGCAATACCCAAAAGAAAAAAGAACAAAAATCCTCTATAAATTCCACCCCTTAAGACTGTGAACACTGAACACCTTTGTCTCCTCGACCCTCAATCTCATCTCATCACCAAAATTCTCTCTTCCTCCACCCACCATGCAGATCTTCGTGAAAACCCTAACCGGTAAGACCATAACCCTAGAAGTCGAGAGCAGCGACACCATCGACAATGTCAAGGCCAAGATCCAAGACAAGGAGGGCATCCCTCCCGACCAACAACGTCTCATCTTCGCCGGAAAACAGCTCGAAGATGGCCGAACCCTAGCCGACTACAACATCCAGAAGGAGTCGACACTTCACCTTGTTCTTCGATTGAGGGGTGGAACCATGATCAAGGTCAAGACTCTTACTGGGAAGGAGATCGAGATCGACATCGAACCGACTGATACTATCGATCGTATCAAGGAGAGGGTTGAGGAGAAAGAAGGGATTCCGCCTGTTCAGCAGCGTTTGATTTACGCTGGGAAGCAGCTTGCGGATGATAAGACTGCCAAGGATTATAATATTGAAGGGGGATCAGTTCTTCACCTTGTTCTTGCTCTCCGTGGCGGTCGATTTTAGCGACTTTTTGGGCTTTGAATTGAGCTAGGTATGTGAGGGATTGTGGGTGATGGGTTTTGGGAATTTTGAATTGGGTTGGGTTGCATACATATTTTGGGGGTATGTTGTGTACGGTTTAGAATGAATCGCCAAATTGTGCTTCTTTGGATTCGATTTCTCTAATTTTGAATGACCAAGTTGCTTGTTCAGTCATTTTGCACCAGTGTTTGTTTGTTGGAGATGTTGAATTTTACTACCTAGTTTATTTACTGCTTTTGAGACTTTGTTCTTATGGTGTTCAGCATATCCCTTATGTTGGATGAGAATATGTTTGCCTTCTGTTGTTTGAGTCCTTCAAATTGAGGAACTTTAGTAACCTCACTTTTGCAGTATTCCTTGAATTTGAGTTGGCCCTTATACATATATTGGGGGTATGTTCTGTATTTGTTTAGAATGAATCACTAAATTGTGCTTCTTTGGATCCAATATCTCTAATTTGAATGACCAAGTTGCCTGTTCATTTGCACCAGTGTTTGTTTGTTGGAGATATTGGATTTTACCTAGTTTATTTACTGCTTTTGAGGCTTTGTTCTTATGGGATTTTGCCTATCCCCTGTGTTGGATGAGAATATGTTTGCCTTCTGTTGTTAGGTCCTTGCAAATTGGGCATCTTTACCCCACTTTTTTGCACTTTCTTTCCTCTTTTGTCTGCAGTATTCTTTGAATTTGAGTTGGCCCTTATACAGCTTACTGGATTTTGCTATGGTTGAGGTTTAATTTTGCAGTAAGGTTGATGACCTTACCCGTGTCTTGGTTTGTTAGCTTACCTTGATACTATTTGTGCTCAGAGTGTCCTATTGTTTAGGTTACTTCAAATTTAGGGTTTTTATCAACTTCTCTTTGTTCCCATGAACCTTTTATTGTGCTTCCCT
Source organism: Portulaca oleracea (assembly GCA_029582165.1). Classification (NCBI taxonomy): domain Eukaryota; kingdom Viridiplantae; phylum Streptophyta; class Magnoliopsida; order Caryophyllales; family Portulacaceae; genus Portulaca; species Portulaca oleracea. The sequence goes on along the minus strand of CM055872.1, from coordinate 39,236,195 downwards.
TGGAAATCATCTCATGCCTCTGCAGTAGCAGCTGTGAAATCAGCTATTGAACCTGAAAGGTGAAAGCCATTCAGAAACTGTGCCCTTCAAATTTGGTTGAAAGTTTTTGGTTTCCAACAATTTTTACCAGATTTGAACTTTGTTTATATGTGGGAAGTGAACTACTACAGGAGTAGAGCTGTAGTTAGCTTGGTAATTACATTCTCTTGTGGTCATTATAACAGAATCTTGAAGCAGCCTCCTCTATTGTATCTCTCCCTTCGCTTCCTTATTTCATATATGGCTTGTGTAGATACTCTCTAGGTGTCTGTATGTAATCATGAATAGCACACATATTACACTCAAAGTGTTGAATCCTTTTCTTGATGTTCATAAGTTCTCATGGTATCAGGGTTTGAGGTTCTCGTTGAAGGTACATTTTTCTGTTTGGGCTGCTTCTTCCTTGTTTTGTTCTTGATTCAAGATGGTTAATTTCATCAATTCAACAGGTTTCTTCTTCTTCTTCTTGCAAGTCTGATTCATAAAGACAAAGTTCTTCTTCCTCTTATCAATCTTGTGGGAAAGATTGATTAAAAATGGCTTCTCTGTCAACTTTGAATACTGTATAATTTCTGGAGCAATATAGCCATGAGTGCCAGCTACCTGATCAAGCTCCAAAAATGGTTCACCTTTGGGCATACTGATGGAAAGATTGAAACCTGAGAGTCTGGCAGTGTTGTCCTTATCTAACAACACATTGTGAAGTACATATATTAAGAAGTAATGAGTCATAATTTTAAAAAGTTGGCAACAAGCACGGTTTCATTCCTTCAATAACAGTATTCACGAATCCTGTAATGCACAGTAGTTTCAGATCCATCGAGCTTTTAAATTCGATTCAGGCAGTACTCGGCAGTCCTCAAACCAGTTTTCTTAAAACACAAAAACATGTACAGGGTTCCAAAACAGCAACCATTAACGGTAAAAAAGTGATACAAGAGGAACAAAGATGAGGGAAAATAAAAGCAGAGGAATCGCAGCTGCCAATATTCTTCCCTTCACCATCAGACTTTTACTGCTTCCATCATAACTCATCTCATGTTCCTGCAGTCATAACCATAAGATGAAATCATGTTGGTAAATGCTGTCAAATTCAGGATTGAGTTGAGTTGAGTAGTTTCATATATAGAGCCATTTTGTTCTTAGATGACTCAAAATGTAGGCTTCAACTACAATATCATGCGCTATTTTTTATGTCTACTGTGCATCTAAGATTATCACATGATTAACTACAAAACAGGATCAGAGTGACAGGCAGAGATGAAATTTCAGAATCGAAATAAGTTTGTTACAACTAAGCATGAGTGTACCTGGTTAATAGGACTTGTTGCTTGCCCCACTGACAACGGTTCCTCCGGTTCTACTTCATTTGATAACTCTTCACTTTTCCTTGTTGAACTGCACAACACCATGTCAAGTTAAACTAAAAGTTCAACTGCGAAGCACATTTTAATATGTTTTGCAAATGTTACTTTTACTTGCAGAAATCTATCTAAATTGTAAAACTTGGAGAAGTGAAGTGGGACTATTTTGGGCAGGTAGTCATTTGTTCACAATGAGAACTCTCTAAAAAATGGTGGGGGAGAAATATGAACCTAAATCAAAGCTTATTTGACTAAATTGCATAATTATAATATATACCATGTTGTAATCCGAAGTACTTCCATAAACGCTGGTCCGATGAGTGACTTTTGATAGAAAATCAAATGTCTGAAGTCTAAACTTACATCGAAAACATTCTACTTCACCCTGGGTCATTTTAAAGGTTAATCAGGGGACTAGTACCTTGTTGTACTGAAATTGTTTAAAATACTTGTTACATGCATGAGATGTAGCAAGCCCTTGTAGTCTTACCAAGTACTAACAGACAGGACCTGCTGTTCATAGGATGCAGTGATGATGTCATTGAGTTTCTTTGCCACTTCCTTCATTGTGGGTCTTGAGTCTGCATCCTCTGCTATGCACCTTAATACAAGTCGTATTGATTTGTCGTATTGCTGATGCAGGATATACTCATTGGGTGCTTCAGTCACATTTTTTACAGCATGGTCAAAAACCTTGCTGATGTGCTTGCTTTTGAGATACTTGCTTACTTGTATCTCCATCAATGACCCACCATTAGTGTCGCGTAGTTCAACAACAAACCTAGGTAGTTCATCATCAGTGGTAAGAGTTTCCACATCAAACTCGTGTTCATGTAGTTCATCATCAATGCTTTCAACAACAAACCTATGTAGTTCATCATCAGAGCTATCGAGTTCATTGTTGCAATGCTCCGTTTCTGTTCTTTCAATCAAGTCCCCAATTCTTTCCCCAGTTATGAGCTCAAGAAACAAAATGCCAAAGGGATACACATCGGACTTCTCCGTCACTTTTGAGTGCCTTAAATATTCGGGGGCTATATAACCAAAAGTGCCTACTACATCATCAAGCTCCACATAGGGCTCACCTTCAGGCATACTGACAGAAAGATTGAAACCTGAGAGTTTGGCGGAATTGCCCGTGTCTAACAAAACATGGGAAGGTTTCAAATTCCGGTGAACAATGGGCCTGTGAAAACCACAATGAAGGTAAGCAACTGCGTGAGATATCTCCCATGCAATCCTCAGCCTGTCCTTCCATCCTAGTATTGCCTTCTTTTGACAATTTTCATCTACACAATTCTGATCCTTAAGACATGTATACTGCAGATTATTGTTGTCATAAACAAGAATTGGATGCTCAGTTTCTAAACAGCATCCCAGGAGTTTGAGGACATTCTTATGGGAACTCATCTGTGCAGCAACCGCTATTTCTCGAAAAAGACAGCCAATTCTATCATTTTTTCTAACCTTTATTAGCACGGCCCTTCCGTCTACATCACCATTGTACCACTTATATTCATCCAGAAGATCGTCATTGGGTCCTGTTATCATTGCATTGAGTTCATCCACAGAGAAGCAGCGAATCGGATTGGTTTTACCGTGGAACAATGAGATTCTCTCTTCTAGTAATAACCTTCCATTCTTCATGAAAAACTTTTGGCTTCCAGTGAAAATTTTCCATTTCACCTGCCAGCAACATTACTTTGTAAGCATTATACACAAATCAAGTTTCTACATGATTTAGGTATTGGTGTGCGCCAACACGCTACGTTTGCCTACGAGACGATTAATGATTATCCCATTTTCATACTCGGCAAAGACAGCCAAACCAAGACAACAAAAAGCGAATAGAATGTTCAGTCGTCCATTATGTTAAGAGTGTAAAACCATCATTGGGTCTTTAACTATGAACTTAAGCTTTGGTTGAAATGGTTCTACATGCTATTAGAGTCAAACTGAGTAAAAAGTCTCAGGTTCAAATCTCAGCACCCAAAGGGCATTCATGTGAACCACCTTGTTATAGAGTCTACAACCACCATTGAGTCATGGTTCCAAGATTTCTTCAGTTGAGGTATAATTAAGTTCATTTTGCAATTTTTAGCGAGTTTAAGCCACTTACAATATGCCCAAAATTGCGCCGAGTTCTCCTATTCATGAAACCTCGCATTGTTACAGTCTCTCTTTAGATTCAAACCTCTGCTCAAAATTCACAGCTAACAACTTATTGCATTAGCACTTCTAAGATGAACCAAGCCTTCATCAAAAGACAAATTCATGATAAGAGTCATTCCAATATGATAAATTTAATATGAGATTCCCATAAAAGCCACAGGATGGTTAACAAATGGTTGCCAAAAGCTGCAGGTACTACTGGACCTGTCAATTCGATCGGGCATATATCGGGTTCGGGTAAATACAGGTCGGGTAAATACTGGTCGATGTATTTCGGCATAGTTAAAAATTACAATGAAAAGTCACAAATTCAAATAAAGTTGAACTTAAAAAATTAATTTTAGGGTCAGGTTTGACTCACTCATTTTTCGGATCCGATGTATTTCGGGTTTAGAAATTTCGGGCGGGTTATCAGGTCAGGTCTGAAACTGACAAGTCTAGGTACTACCAATCAACAAAGGTACAAAATGGGTACAATAAAACTCATCTCTAAACCAATCTATATATAAGCAACACAGTCATCCAAGAAGACTATTGGCAGCAAAATATACACTATAATCACTCAAAACTGTCCAACAAACAAAAATGTCACATTATAGATAGAATTTGAAAGGAGCTTACCCCACAATATAATGAGGTCAAGAGAATGATCAGGCATGGATTTTCTGTGTGATCTGCTCCTTTGGATTTTCAGTGTCATTCAAATTTAGAAAGCATCATACAGTTTTTTAGGGTTTTCATTGCTGCATAACTCTCAGAGGCATGGATGATTAAATAGCTGGAATGTGGTGGTGTGTTTTTTTGGAGGCTTGACTTGAGACTTAAGAGTTGTGGGTCTGTGGCAGCCATGGAAACGTATAAGTCAAGAATGGGGTCTAAACAACAAACAGAGCGCCAATATATATTTAGATGCACCTGGAGCATGCTCCAGATTGCTTGTTGAGTGAACAATTATATAAATCACAGTGAATAATTATAATAATTAGAATCAACAATATAATATATATGGGTGAATAATTGTAGAATCTGGAGCACCTAATAATTTGCAGAGAGCAGCGCCAAGGAAAATGACCACGAAATAGCTCAGAAGTACCCAATATTTGGGGAAACTATTTTTCGGTATCCCAACTTTTAAAAACTCATTTTGAGGTATCCTTAATTTTGGGGTTAGTAGTTATTAGGTGTTTTTCTGGTCATCAATTTAGTTAGGTGACCGAAATATCCTTGTTCTTCCATTTTTGAAGAAATACCTTTAAGAAGAAGAATAAGGGTATTTTGGTCACTTAATAAAATTGATGGCCAGAAAAATACTAAATAATTATTAACCCATAAATTAAGGGTACCTCAAAATGAGTTTTAAAAAGTTGGGTATTAAAAATAATTTCCCTAATATATTGGGGGTACTTTTGAGTAATTTTTTGTAAAATTTTATTTAACGAGCATTTGCTGTGTCAACGCCATATAAGTTAGGATGTTTAAACGAATTCTTCACTATCCATTTTAAATTTAATGTGCTTGATCTAATAAAAAAACTGGGAATTCGGGAAAGAGAAAAAGAAAGAGATGAAAAGGAAAATAAGTCGATGGAGGGCCTGTTTTTTTCTACGGTGCCACAATATACCGTAATTTGCCACAACTCACCATAATTTACCACAAATCATTACTTTTCTCTCTCCTCACTTTTCTCTTCTCACTTTTCTCCTCTACTTTTTACATTATTTCTGTTCACCTACCCCACATACCAATAACCCGCCACAATTACACCACATCATACTGCGCCATACCGTAAAATACCGCAGAAAGAACAGAGCCGGACTCGGGGAAGGATCTGCCGTCTGGTCGAGGACTGTCATGGTCAACACGTCCTCAGTTTGAGGCTATGTTGGAAATTTTGGGTGATTTCAAAATTAAAATTTCCCTATTTATTTATTTATTTTTCTTCTAATACCTTATTTAATTCCCTTTGAGATTTATCCTTTCCTAAGTGATGTTGGACTTTGTTTCCAACGTATTATGTTGGTGGGCTATTATTGTTTTTCAATATTTATTAGTTATTAAGGCCTTGTTCCGCAAAATTAGTTGTATAGATAGCGGATAACGGTTTATGTAGAGGATAACGATTTATGTAGTTTATAGTGGTTCTAATTTAGCGATTAGCGGATAGCTGTTCACACGAGCTTTTAAAAGAAAATATGTTGGTAAATTTTGCGTTTGGATTGACTTGTAGACATAAAATGACCAAAAGGGACATGATTATTATTTTAGTGTAATTTATTATTGTTATTGTAGTTATAATAATAATATAATAATAATAATATTAATATTAATATTAATATTAATATTATTATTTTTTTATTTCCTCTCAAATCATTGTTAATACATTGCTATCTTAGCAAAATTAAAAAAAAAATTGTAACTAATAGTGAAATAGGTTGAAGATACACTATTATACAAACCTTTATCTACTAAATTTGTTAAATTTCACCATAATTTGGTGAAACTAAGAGAGAAGAGGGAGAGAGATTGGAGAAATTGTATTATTGATTATCTCAACTCAATTACAAATGAAGGGAAGGAAGGCTTTATATAGCCAACTTCCTATACCTAATAAACCAAGAAACAAGATAAAGAAACAAGATAACCAAGAAATCAATACAAGCTTTGCTAATTCTAACACCCCCCCCCCCAAATTGGAGGGTGGCAAAACTCCAATTTGCCAACAATTTCTTGCAAAGCTGAACGACAAGGTTGCTATCACTGCCAATGGAATCAACGAAGGGCAGTGCAACCTTGAAATCTTGAACTCGAACTCCAATAGCTTCCTCGTCATCACCACAACTCCTAATAGTGGGTGAAATGTACGTAGATACGGAAGAACTCGGTGGAGCCGAATGACGAAAGAAAGAAGGATTGATTGTTGCCGAACTTTTCCAGGTATTGAAATTGTCTCCGGCGAACACAATGACCTAATAGAGACTTTCCTGGTTGATCGGACAAGAAAACGAAGAGAGGAAAAACACACAGATGAAAGTCATCAGATAGTAAGTGGCATTTGCTGTAGAAACAGCCCAAAACTTACTATCATGAACCAAAATCAATCACTCACACCCCAAAAAACAACCAAAATCATCAGAATCAATCACGACGCAAACTCCAAAATTTGTTGTCTGTATTGCGTGACCACTGTTTTGCATTCCATACTTACTACCTTAGTAGCTCCAATAGCATGGTTGATTTGAGCAACGATGGTTGTTGGGCCAGCCAGCAAAGAAGTCTCGGAATCAGCATTTCGGTTCGGCCAGAAAGAAAACTCGGGTTCTTTAACGAGATCCTGCTCCTTTTTCTCTCTCCACTTTCTCTCTCTATCTGCGAAACCCCAAATTCGCAGACTCCTCGGTGCAATCGTCGCTCCCCAAATTCTTGATTTCCCAGGTCAGTTAGTCCAATTCAATTGTTTTCGTCTTTTGAATCTTGTTTTGCTGGAATTCTGTTTTGTATCCTAGGTTTCCGATTAGAGGAGTTTTGATCTGATTTAGACCTAGAACTCCGGTATCGGTTTCTAGGTTTCCGATCTCGACGTTCAGGGTTGAAAAACCCTTGACGTGGAATCTTTGGTTGATTTGTGCTTTCCTTACACAGATTTCTTGGAAACCAAGACCCTTAGAATACCGTCAAACTTGGCAACCACAAATGTAATTCCAGGCTCTTTGGTTGCTTCAATGAAGTCCTGATTCTGCCAACGCGGCGGAGATGGAGTCGGATGCAAAGGAGGAGGATGACGAATGAGGGTTGTTTCCGGCGATCTTAGCGGCTACGTCGAGGCGGTGGTCGCTGGAGAGACGACGAGTATTTCCTTGGATCCGGGTGGGAGAGGAAGAGTCAAGCGTTGTCTAGCAGGATAGAACTTCTTAGTTCTCTTGTAAGTTGCCTCCTGTAGATCGATCCGCAACAGTAGCCGAATCATTGAGCTCAATTCTGCCCTTAATGAGCTGTCTTCCACTTCAACTTTCAACATTGACCTTCATTTCCCGAACAATCGAGGTCGACCCACTTCAGAAGATTGAATTTGCAGCGAACCCTTTTGAATCTTGCGGATGAGAAACGACCCCAAGATCTAGATTGAAGCTAGAGTAATCGCATCAGAGTTTGGCATTTGAGATTGAGGGAGAAAGAATAACGGAAAGTCGGTGGTTGTTGTGATGAAACTGGGGATGAAATTCGATGAATTTGTCGACAGGGGTAGGAAATGCGGGTAATAATTAGGGTTCTTGCAGTGTGATTTTTGCGGGGGAAGATGGAAGATGTAATGGAGACAGACAACAGGAACTAAGCCTGCTCTGATACCATGTTAAATTTCACCATAATTTGGTGAAACTAAGAGAGAAGAGGGAGAGAGATTGGAGAAATTGTATTATTGATTATCTCAACTCAATTACAAATGAAGGGAAGGAAGGCTTTATATAGCCAACTTCCTATACCTAATAAACCAAGAAACAAGAAAGAAACAAGATAACCAAGAAATCAATACAAGCTTTGCTAATTCTAACAAAATTGAAAAAAAATACAAGTCATCATCGTTATTTTATTTGGCAAAGTAAGAATTATCACCACCAATGAATAAAGACACAATTTTTTTGTCATTTTTTGAATTAAAGAGTTAATTATCTTTCTTCAGAGAGAGAAACCAATCAAATGAGACAATCAAATGATATTGGTTGAAGCCCAAAGGGTATTTCAGCTATCAAAATTCTCAAACGCTAAATGTTGTTCCAGACATTACTACTAGTAACGTTTTAGAATTTTTTCCAAAAGCTATTCAAAACGCTATCCGCTAATTCTAAGCGTCATTTTACCGAACATTAAAAATTTGATAGAATAGTGTTTTGACTGGTCAAAACGCTATAAGCTACACTAAACGTTGTTGCCGAGCATGGCCTAAGTGAAGGAATGGGTCTTGGTAGTGGAGCAAAAGCTGGAGAGGCTTTTCATGCCACGTGGATGGTGGAGCTTTAATATTACACTCCTTCCTTTTACTTTAATCTATCTTTCGTCAACTGCTTTTTCAAATTCAGAATTAATTCTTTGGTTCTTATACAGTCATACTTGTAGTCATCCTTCTGAGTTGGTTTTTGCTCTCCGTAAACTTCTATTATTCAGTTTCCTAAATCTTCTTCTCTGGAGAATTTTGCGGCAACTTTCAGACTGGGTTGTTACTTGTTAGCTTATTTTTAGCTATGGTTGTTCACAACCAATAGAGTGAGATAGGTATAAATAATCCTTCACGTACATCAGCAAAATACATCAATCCAATTTTTTTCCATTTTCTCTCATATTTGGTTTCAATCTCACATCTGGAAGTTCTTTTCTTTTACTGTTCTCTTATTAATCAATATCAGTCCGGTCTCCCTTGTGGATGGCTGTACAGGTTTTGAGGAATTATTTTTCATACATCCTATCAACTAATTTTGAGCATTGAGACAGAGCCGGGTTTGGGGTTTGGATCGATTGCAATCGACACGGACCATCGGTTTGTAGAATCTTAGGAGATGGTGGCATCATATCAAAGACTACCAATGCAGCGGGCGCTAATTCGTCTCTAAAGAGACTAAGAGAGCGCTTGCATGCTTCAACCCATGCTTTTTTTAACCTTGATTATCTTTCTCTATATCTTATTGTTATCAGATTGTTGCTGTAATTTCAATTTAATTCTCCCTTGTTTAGTTCGAGTTAATTTTGTCCAACAAGTTTTAAGACCAATTGTGTTAATCTGGAAAAATGGATGTTTTCAATGGTCTTAGTAGTAAACCGGGAAATTCACAGGAAAAAATTTCTTATATTGGCAACAACAGATGAAATTTTGGTTAACTGAACTAGGCTTGTTTTTTTGTCATTCTGGAGGGTTAGTCTAAACAGTGTAAACAACCAGAAAAAGAGTCTACTGGTGTTCCTAAGGATTCTGATAAGTCTAAAAAATCGGAACCTAATAATGCCGATGTTATCTATCATGGTCATATTCTTAGTGATTTGTCTAATGATGTTTATGGAATTTTCCGTCACACTAAAACTGCCTGTGAGTTATGGTCTGCCAGAGAAGATCGTTATGCTACCTCTGAAAAGGGTTTGGTCAGTATTAGTATTAAATTATTAATGATTGGTTTGATTTTCATTTTGTTGATAACAAAGACTTTTCTAATCAGCTCCATGATTACAAGAATCTGGCTACTGATTTGAGAATGAAAGGAGTTGAGCAAAGTGAGTCCATGTATGTTGCCTCTACTATTAAAAAATTGTCTGGCTCTTGGTCTAAATTTGCTGAAAGTCTTAGACAGAAGTCTGATCAACTTTCTTTACATGAGTTGTTTATGTCTTTGAGAATTGAGTACAAACATAGGTCTTCTAAGAGTAAGAAACCTGTTCTTCAAGCTAATGTTTTGGTTGTTGAAAGTCCTCAAAAACCTAAGTCTAAATTCAAGAGAAATGGTCCTAAAATATTTTTTTAGGAATAACAATAATAACTCGGGTGGCAATAAGACTAAGGGTAATAATCAAGGTAAAAAGTTGTGTTGGGTATGTGGAGGCACAAACCATCTAGCCGAGCACTGTTATCACCATCACGGTCGTCCTAATAGGAAACCCTTTAAAGGTCAAGTGCCCCCTAAGCCTCAAGCAAACATGGTGACTGTGGGGCCCACTTCCAGTAACCCAACTCACAAGTACTTTGTAAGCAACCCTGAGTTAAATTTAGTCGTTGATTCTAATGATTGGTTCTTAGACACCGGGGCTAACGTACGCGTGTGCACTGATAAAAAAACTTTCTTATGGTTGTTTACATGAAACAACCTGACGAAAGGCCACACGTGTACGTCAGCCTCGGTGTCTAAGAACCAATCATTAGATTCAACGATTGAATTTAACTCAGGGTTGCTAACAAAGTACCTGTGAGTTGGGTTACTGGAAGTGGCCCCCACAGTCACCATGTTTGCTTGAGGTTTAGGGGGCACTTGACCTTTAAAGGGTTTCCTATTAGGACGACTGTGATGGTGATAACAGTCCTCGGCTAGATGGTTTGTGCCTCCACATACCCAACACAACGTTTTACCTTGATTATTACCCTTAGTCTTATTGTCATTCGAGTTATTATTGTTATTCCTAAAAAAATCTTTTAGGACCATTTCTCTTGAATTTAGACTTAGGTTTTTGAGGACTTTCAACAACCAAAGCATTAGCTTGAGGAACATGTTTCTTACTCTTAGAAGACTTATGCTTGTACTCAATTCTCAAAGACATAAACAACTCATGTAAAGAAAGTTGATAAGACTTCTGTCTAAGACTTTCAGCAAATTTAGACCAAGAGGCAGACAATTTATTAATAGTAGAGGCAACATACACAGACTCACTTTGCTGAGCTCCTTTCATTCTCAAATCAGTAGTCAGATTCTCGTAATCATGGAGCTGATCAGAAAAGTCTTTGTTATCAACAAAATGAAAATCAAACCAATCATTAATAATTTAATACTAATTTTCAGATGTAGCATAAAGATCTTCTCAGGCATACCATAACTCACAGGCAGTTTTAGTGTGACGGAAAATTCCATAAACATCATTAGACAAAGCACCAAGAATATGACCATGATAGATAACATCGGCATTATTTGGTGCCCCTTTTTTAGACTTATCAGAATCCTTAGGAACACCAGTAGACTCTTTTTCTGATTGTTTACACTGTTTAGACTAACCCTCCAGAATGACAGAAAACAAGCCTAGTTCAGTTAACCAAAATTTCATCTGTTGTTGCCAATATAAGAAATTTTTTCCTGTGAATTTCCCGGTTTACTACTAAATAAGACCATTGGAAACATCCATTTTTTCAGATTAACACAATTCGTCTCTGAAACTTGTTGGACAAAATTAACTCTAACAGAACAAGGGAGTATTAAATTGGAATTACAACAACAATTTGATAACAATATGACATAGAGAAAGATAATCAAGGTTGGAAAAAGCTTGGGTTCAAGCACGCAAGCGCTCTCCTTAGAGACGAATTGGCCCCCAATGCACTGGTATAGTTTGATATGATGCCAGCGTCTCCCAAAATTCGAAAACCTGATGGGCCGTGTCGATTACAGTCGATCCGAACTCTGAACCCGGCTCCGACAGAATGCTCAAAATAAATATTGAAATACAATAACTAATAACTAATAAATATTGAAATACAATAATAACCCACCAAACATAATACGTTGGAAACAAAGTCCAACATCACTTAGGAAAGGATATATCTCAAACGGAATTAAATAAGGTATTAGAAGAAAAAATAAATAAATAAATAGGGAAATTTAATTTTGAAGTCACCCAAAATTTCCAACAGGCTATAAAACCCACCTCGAGACCATCTCTGGTAATCAGGATTGTGTACTAACTTTGTGCGGGTACGCATGGTGCCCCGGGATTTGCCAAACCAATTTTCCTTCCAAATCCTCCCATTTCAAGATTCGAATTTTTCCCGAGTAGATAAAACACATTATGAGGGATTTCAGAAAAAATAACTGCCAATTGCAGTTATAGCGGGAGCAAACGAGATGACGGAGACTACAACAAAATTTTGGAACGAAAAATAAGCGATAAAACAAACATCATATTTACGTAGGAATTTGAAGAATTCAGAGAAAAACTCATGAACGACGATAGCCAGAAAATAATTCATAATGAGAAAAGGGAGGAGTACAACTCGATCACTATCACAGGGTTTGATCCAATGAACAATGGAGATTACAATACAATTTCTCAATCTCCCAACTCATAATCTCTCTTGGGATAACAATGAGAAAATATTAGTGAAACACTATCTCTCTCAATATTTTCTCTCTGATCTGATTGATCGATTAAAATGGAGAAAACTGTATCCTATACATAGGATGGCTACGAGAATTAGAGTTAGATTAAAACTCAAATAACCATAAGTCGTAACTGACTTAAAGAGGACAGAAAGACCCGGGGTATGTTCGACACGGGTGGCGTTTTACTCGACGCGAGTAGTGTCTACCCCGGCGCGGATATCGCCCTTATATGTGTCTCCATTGTTTGAGGCGCGTGTAACGTCTCACGGGGTGTGGCCTGCGTTTCTTCTTTCCTTGCCGTATGTCTGGGGTGTGCCTAACGCCTCCTTTGGCACGGGTAGCAACTCGCTTTTCTTTGCCGTTTTGGACCTTAGCGAATAAAATGGACCACAAAAAACCCAACAATCTCCACCTTGAATCATGATCTGACTTATCGATCCTAATAGTCACCTCGACTGTCGCCATCAACATGCCCCTCTGTAGGGCGTTGCCCTGAAGGGCTCTCACATGTTCAAAACACCAACTAAGTCCAAACAATATTCAAACTTATTTATAGATAAAGGCTTGGTTAACATATTTGCAGGATTTTTAGAAGTATGCACCTTCTTCACCACAATCTCTGCGACAACAACTCTATCTCTGATGAAGTGATACCTAACGCTTTTATGTGTTTGGTCTTCGAATGGTAAGAGTCATTCTTGGTAAGATGAATAACACTCTGACTGTCTGAATAAACCACAGTCTCGCCCTATGGTACGCCAAGCTTTATGACCAAACCCCAACCAAATAGCCTCCTTCACCCCTTTTGTAGCACAATATACGCAACCTCAGTAGTAGAAAGGGCTGCTATAGACTGGACTGAGGCCTTCCAAGACACTGCTATGCCACACATAGTGAAAACATAACCTGAGATTGAGCGGCTCCTATCTAAATTTCCACCATAATTAGCATCCACATAACCTGCAACATCAGATGTTGCAACACTGCTTCTATCATACAAGATGTCTGTTCGGTCTCGTTCCGAGTCGAATTCTTCTCTTTATTAGGGTGTTTTTACGTGTTCTAACCCCGTGTATTAAGTTAGTTATGAGGTTTTCTTAGTTTTGTAGGAAAATAAAGTGTTGAGCCAAAACCGAGCCAAAACGGAGCAAATTTCACCAAGTAAGGAGAAAAGTAGAAGAATGTTGAGCAGCAAGTTGACTCGCCCCAGTCAGGGCATGACTCGCCCGTGACTATGGGCTGGTGGCTTTGAAGCATAAAAATCAGCCAAGTATGGAGGAGAACTTAGAAGGCTGACTCACCCAAGTCACCTTCTGGCTCGGGCGTGACAAGCCTCTGCTAACTACCATGGAAACTCAGAAATTTGGCCAAGGCAAGGAGCAGCCAGAAGTGTGACTCGCCCGAGTCACATGGACGACTCGGTCGAGTTGTGTATCTATGCAGCCGAAGAGAAAATACCAAAGAAGGCATCCTCCAATGGACAGAACCCTGACTCGACTCGCCCGAGTTACCCTGCTTTTCTGCGCATAATCTCCAGTTAAAATGCTGCGTTTTGTGTAACAACCTTAGCTTGTATATATACCCTTAGGACGAAATTATCAGCAGCTTTATCTTTAGTTTTGTTATTGTTTTACTTGTTTTTCAATTGAATTCTCCTTCAAGTTATTGCATTTCTCTTTCTCTCTCTCTTAGGGTTTCAATGTTCCTTGCTCTCCAAGTTCTTATGTTCTAGTTTGTAATCAACATTTCATCAAGCAATTTCAAAAGTTTTCTTTAATTTCCTGCTCTCTTATGCTTTCATTTGAATTATGTTTCTTTTGATTATTAAGTTAGCCACAATCAAATCCACTTTTAGTGAGGAGGAGGGCTAAGGGTCACAAATTCCACTCTCAAGTGGGGATTTGAGGATTCTTAGTAATCCAAACCACATTTTCTTGTTTGTTCGGGGGAAAATCAAGTAGAAGTGAAGATTAGAAGATTTTGGTCATCGAAGGTATAATTTCTTGTTGTTAACTTCATTGTTGATTCTAGTTTTCATTGATTGCTTTAAGTGCTCAATTGATTTCATGTTTTTATGGTTTTCTTATTTCTTGCTTTTAATTGCTTTCATCTTGTTGCTTTCTTGATTAGTATCATGTTTAAGTTAGTTTAATTGCTTCCTTTGATTTATTTATTGCTTTTTGCATTTGAAAACCTTAGCAAACCGAAAACCTAAACATGCCTCACACCCATCCTCGAGTTCGAAATCCTTACTTAGAAACCCAATTTACACAACCGAACAATGTCCTTCTCTATAGTGCCCTTCACATGCCGAATGATCCACTTTACTCCTTCCCAATGCTCATTCTCTGAATTCTGCATATATCTACTCACCACGCTAACTACATGGGACATGTCAGGTGTAGTGCATACCATAACATACATCAAATTGTTTACTACACTAGCATAGGGAACATTTGACATCTTCCTTACCTCCAAATCAGATTTACGACACTTCTCACCAGAAAACTTGAAGTGTGCAACTAATGGAGTTGAAACTACCTAACAGTTTCTCATGTTGAAGATGTCCAACACCTTCTCCAAATACCTCTTTTGAGACAGGAACAACTTCTCTATCTTTCTATCTCTCTGGATCTCCATACCCAATATCTTCTTTGTTACCCCGAGATGTTTTATCTCAAACTCCTAGTTGAGTTGAGATTTCAGCTTCTTGATCAACGACATGTCTCTAAAGGCAATCAACATGTCATAAACGTACAACAATAAATAAATGAAAGACCCATTGTCAAATTACTTGAAGTACACACAGTTGTCATAATGACTCCTTGTGTACCCTTGCCTAACCATAAAGGTATCAAACCTTTTATGCCACTGCCTAGGTGTCTGTTTAACTCCATATAGAGACTTCCTCAATCTGCATACCTATTCCTCCTTACCAGGAATAGTGAAACCCTCTGGTTGCCACATATAGATCTCTTCCTCCAACTCGCAATAAAGGAACACAGTCTTCACATCAAGTTGCTCCAACTCTAAATCAAATATAGAGCAACGAAGGCAAGCAAGGTGCGAATTGACGTATGCCTCACAACTGGCGAGAAAACTTCGTTGTAGTCAATTCACTCTCCCTGGTTGCAACCCTTAACCACCAATTTGGCTTTCCACCTTGCACTCTCTACATCAGGGATACCTTCTTTCTTCTAGTACACCATTTAGCTGTAAGAGCTCGTCGCCCTTTGGGCAACTCAAACAACTCCCAAGTTTGGTTTTTCTGCGGACTCTCCATCTCCCCTTGCATAGCTCCTATCCAGTTTGAGGCACTTAGACAAGAGATGGCATCTTGATAGATAGAAGGTTCAGCACCTTCAGGGGCCTCTTCTACAACACTCAAAGCATATGCGATCATTGCATTATCTTCCTCTGTATATCGAGTTGGTCTCCTGATCTCCCTCCTGGGGCGATCTCTTACTATGTTATATTCTTCCTCCACCTGAGGAGCATTAGTCTCAATCTTAGGCTCATCAACCTGAGCTGTTTCAGGATCATTATCAGCAGCTTGCTCCTGATTGCAGGTTCTAGTAGCTCCACCTTGAGCCTCAACCTACTCTACCTCGAATTCAACTCTCCCTGCATCATCCTCATGATTGCCAACACCATCATAAATAATGGTAGATTCCACCCCGGATAACATAACAGTCACTAAAGGTTACATCTCTAAACTGTATGACTTTCTTTAAGTCAGGACACCACATTCTGTATCCCTTAGACTCAGACCCATAACCTAGAAACATGCATTTAACAGCCCTAGGGGACAACTTCCCCTCATTCACATGGGCATAAACATGACATCAAAAAATTCTCAAATTAGAATAATTAATTGGATTACATGTTCATACTTCCTCTGCAATCTGGAACTCAATAAAGGCATAAGGTGATCTGTTCAACAGATAACAAAAAGTAGCAATTGCCTCTGCCCAGAAGGATCTTCTCTTCCAAAGGCCCTACATTTGAGAACATACAGCGAGATTTCTCCAGAAGTAACCTGTTGATTCTCTCAGCTACACCATTTTGCGAAGGTTTACTTACCAAGGTTCTATGCCTAGCAATCCCATGCT
This sequence comes from Portulaca oleracea, assembly GCA_029582165.1. Lineage (NCBI taxonomy): Eukaryota > Viridiplantae > Streptophyta > Magnoliopsida > Caryophyllales > Portulacaceae > Portulaca > Portulaca oleracea. The sequence goes on along the minus strand of CM055872.1, from coordinate 39,219,671 downwards.
CCTCGTAGAACTCGGTAAACTCAGAATCAACGAACTCTAACCCATTATCTATCATGAGTTTCTTTATCTTCCTGCCTGTCTAGTTCTCCACCAAAGCTTTGAACTTCTTGAAATATGAGAATGTCTCATTTTTGTGTCACAGGAAATAAACCTAAGTAGCTTCCTCGGGAAATCATCCACGAATGTAAACATATAGCGCTTGCCGCCCAGAGTTGACACTCTAGAAGGATCCCACAAATCTAAATGAATGTAGTCAAGGATCCCTGCTATTGTATGCATAGTTCTGGAGAAACTGACCCTCTTCTGTTTCACATAGACACAATGGTCACAAAACTCCAACTTGCCAATCTGTGCGCCCCTAAGATATCCTTTCTTGCTCAGTATTGACATCCTCTTTTCTCCCAAGTGGTCCAGTCTCATATGCCACAATTTTGTGCTGCCGGCCTCATCTAGGTTAGAAACTACTGGTGCAGTTCCTGTCACTATAGACCCCTGCATGATGTATAGGTTGCCCTTCCTGATTCTCTTCATTAGAATCATGGAACCCTTGCACACTTTAGGGACACCATCTTCTCCTTTTTACCTGCAACTATTAGCCTCAAGAGTACCCAAATAAATCAAATTACGAGTCATGTTAGGAATTTGATGAACTGTTTTCAAGGTTCTAACAACACCATCATGGGTCCTAATTCCGATGCTACCAATCCTTGCAATCTTATAGGCTGTGCCGTTACCTATGACCACAACGTCGGTATCAACACTCTCATATGACTCAAACCAATCCTTATGAGGACACATATGGTAGGTACACCCAGTATCAAGAACCCACTCATCTCTAGCTATCATACTCGATCTGGTAGCCAAAGCATCATCCATAATAATAAACCCCTTCACGTCTAACTCGGGCTCAACATAGTTTGAGGTACTAGGTTCAGTGCGATTATCCTTACTAACCTACTTCTGGTCTCTCTCCTTCGCCCAACACTCACTCTCTATATGACCCTTCTTGCCACGACAATCATTGCCCCTTCCCTTTACAAACAAGCCATCACTACCCTCATTATCACCCTTATGTATCAAATTTCTCCTCAGATAGTAAACTAGCCTTTACTTCACTATGGTTAAGGACACCACAGTTCTCATACAACATGATCTTCTTAAATTGTTTATGTGATGCAAGTTGGGACAAAATTATATGTAAAGTCTTATCCTCATCAGTGTGTTTCATATCCATTGATTCTAATTCAATAATAATAGAATCAGATTTTTGTTCTCCAACTTCTTCCATTCTCTCGCACTTAGGCTGCTTTGGATCTCTTTCTGTATTGTATTGAAGTCGCCATCGCTCATCGTTTCATCAGTCTTTGTATCGTGATACTCGATCACATCCCATAACACGTGTTGAATCAGGTCTGCCTTCGTATGCAATCACTACATAGTGAAACTCCTCATTCCATCAAATTTTGAAATCTCGCACTTCATAATTGAAGCAATATCCCCCAAGCTCTAATACCACTTGTGAGAGACTTCAGAAAAAATAAATACAGATTGCAGTTACAGTGGAAGCAAACGATTTAACGGAGATTATAACAAAATTTAAGAACGAAAATTAAGCGATAAGCACCAGATTTACTTGGGAAACCAAATAACTCAGAGAAAAACCTATGGCGACAGCCGGGAAATAATCCACTATGAGAAAAGGGAGGAGTACAACTCGATCACTATCACAAGATTTGATACGATTAACAATGGAGATTACAATACAATATCTCAATCTCTCAACTCATAATCTCTCTCGGGATAACAATGAGAAACTATTGGTGAAACACTATCTTTCTCAATATTTTCTCTCTGATCTGATTGATCGATTAAAGTGGAGAAAATTGTATCCTATATATAAGACAACAAGGAGAATTAAGACTAGATTCAAACTCAAATAACCACAAGTCGTAACCGACTTGAAGAGGATAGAAAGAAGCAGGTTGTGTTCCTCTAGGCGTGGATAGCGTTTTGCTCAACGTGGGTAGCGTCTACCTCGACGCAAGTAGCGCCCTTGTATGCGTCTCCACTGTTTGAGGCTCGGGTAGCGTCTCATAGGGCGCAACCTGCGTCTTCTTTCCTTGTCGTCTGTCGGGTAGCACCTCTCTATCATCTGCCGTTTTGGACTTTAGCGGATCCAATGGGATCCGCTAAAAACCCAACACACATTAATATGAAAATGAAATGCAATGAAAAGAATAAATCAAAGTTATAAAATTATTAGGAGTCACCAATTAATTTTTGGATTTTTGGACATCAATATTACCAACGTTGGGGGTATTGGATACTAATAATATGTACTATTTTCTTGGACACTGACAGTACCAATTATTGACCTATTTTTCAGCAATAGTATACCACAGAGTTGTTATGGTTTTAAATCATCGGAAAGATAACGTTACTTCATATTGTGTGACATGGAAGACATATTATTGTCCACGTCAACATTTTGTACACAAGTTGCACCTTCCACATCATGCATTATGGAGCCACGTCACTTTTTCATGAGTCAAAACCATACCAAATCGGTGGTGTACTATTGGTGGAAAATAGGTCAATAGTTGGTACCGCCAGTGTTCAAGAAAATAGTATATATTATTAGTGTCCAATACCCCCAAAGTTAATATTATTGACGTCTAAAAACCCTTAATTTTTTTTAAGAGAATTAATAAACTTATATTTTGACTCCGTTAACCGCGAACCATGAGATTCAGATCCGGGGGTAAGATTACGGATTCGATAATAAAAACCCTCGAATCCGCCCGTTCAAAGAACAAATTCTACTAGATCAATTTATTAAATAAAATAGTAGAAGTGGAGAATTTAAATAGTTTAATTGATTTTATTTAGATGCATGCGATAATTAAATGCAATAAATACACAAATGGGTTAAACAAAACATAAATAAATAAAATCCAAAATTAAAGTTATATTTTCAATTAATTCGGTTTAGATTAGTGATAATTGATATTAATATCAAGATTACAATATTATGAGTGATTACAAGAAAATAAAAACGTAAAATAAATATGTCAAGTATGGATGTATGCAAATGAGAGGGAGAAGAGAAGAGAAAGCCACCTGGTGTCAATACTCCTAGGTGGTTTTGGTGTAAAGAAAAATGGTAGATGAGGGGTGTATTTGTAGGAGAAAATGGGAAGAGGAATTATGGTGGAATGAAGGAGGGATGTCGTCAGGGTGTGCGGATCAGCATGAAGCCCAGTAGGGCTCCACGGTACGCAAATCTAGGTCATGCACGTTTCTCGAGAAACGGGTCTAGCGGGATCAGGTAAAACCCGAGCCATGCGGACCCGGACAGGCGCAAATCGGTACTTGCAATATGAATCCCTAGGTAAAGGCAAGTTTCCCAAGAAATTCAGGTCTAGCTCAGATCGGGTAAAATCCTGGCTATGCGGACCTGCATGGGCCCAAATCGGTACCCGTGCCACGAATCCCTAAGCAAAGGCACGTTTCCCAAGAAATTCGGGTGAGTCGAGTAAAACCGGGGCCATGCGGATCCACATGGTTGGGTTTTTTACCCAGATCTGCATTTTTACTGTTTCTCGGGAACTGTACTGGGCCTCCGGAAGCGAGCTGTGCAGACGAGCATGTTGGTCTATTTTGAGCTGCCTAGCTTCAAATTACCATAACTTTCTTATCCAACCTCCGATTGACTTGATTCAAGTGTTGTTGGGAAGCTTGTAATGAATATTTTTTAGCTACCGAAATGAGGAAACCCATGGAGGTCGGTGGAAAAATGATAATTTAAAGAAAAGGCTCGGGACCTCGGGTACATGAACAAAGGTCAGTTTTTTGGAATATTTGAACATGGAAGGGCTAGAAATGGAAATGGACTAATGTGAAAGGTTTTTGTGTGGATGAACATTTATTTGGATTTTTTGTGGTTTTTAAATCATTTATGAATGGGAAATTGGATTCTAATAATACAAACTTTTGGCCATATAAGATTTAATAATATGAACTTTTGATTTGGTGATTAATAACATGAACTTTGACCCTTTGTTGCCCCCAATAGTATGCCACCGAGTTAAGTTGAACTTAACTCGGTGGCGGTCTGACGGGGCGGCGGAGGCACGCGACTGGTTGTTTTGACTTTGCCACGTCATCCACGTTGATTTAAAAAAAATAATACGAACTTTTACCTATGTTGCTCTGAATAATACGAACTTTTACCTATATTGCTATGAATAATACGAACCTTTTTTTCTCTCTAAAAATCCAAGATCTCATTTTTACTTCATCTTCTTCAATCCTCCCCCCTCCCCATTCCCAGAAAAATCCAAGATCTCATTTTTTTTTCTCTCTAAACAACATGAAAAAAGGCTAGTTTAATGAAGAGTAAAATACATTAAAAAAAGGAAAATTGGATTCTAATAATCCCTACTCTCACCAATTGTTTAGCAATAATTCATACTTTCATTTTGGATTCTAGTGGTGCAAAAATGAATAAAATTGGATTGTAGTGGTATCAAATCTACCTCCACATTCGTTTTTTTTTTTTTTTTTTGCATTCATTCCTGCCCGGCCCATATTGTTTTTATTTTTTTTCCATTCATGTTCCCAGAAATGTAATGAAGCGTAGTCACTCAAAGAAATTTTAATTTATTTTTTTAGAATCCGAGCAATTATTATGATTTCTTAAAAGAAATAAAAGTAAAAAAATCGTACAAAATTGAAAAAAAAATGAAAAAATTAGAGAGAAACGCTATAAATAAATTCATTAAAAATCGGGATAAAGTGATCGATGTAGTAAATTTTGAATCAAATGCAACTCAAATCTATGATATTTAGGGTATACTCTCGGTGGCGTCCCACAAGAATCCTTTTTTTTTTTACCACTAGAATTCAAAATGAAAGTAAGAATTATTGCTATGCAATTGATAAACGTAGGGAGTATTATAATCCAATTTTCTTATATATGTGGATCCTATTGTTATTATTATACCATTCATAAAAATTAGCGCTAGCAAAAATTCGGGTCCGGGTAAATTCGGGTCGGACAAATTCAGACAATGTCGAAATTCAGACGAGAAATTCATGTCCGGACCCTCGGTTTTATTTCGGGTCGAATCGGGTCGGACAATTCGGATGAAGCAAAAATCGGGTTCGGACAATAGAAAAAAGAGAATTTTTTGTCCGAATATTCGATCAATTCGGTTAATATCAAAATTCGGACGAAAAATCTATGTCCATACCCGATTTTTTCCGAGTCGGATAATTCGAATCGGACGAAATTTTGCCAGCGCTAATAAAAATAGGGATTATTAACATCTAATTTTGCTAAAAAAAAATGTCTTAAAGCAATACATCTTCACCCTAATAAATAATAATAAATCGGGGCAAATTGGGAGGAAGAGAAACCGATGTGTAGCCAAGTCATAGCTGATATCCCACCCTGATTTGACTAATCCAACTTTGGTATACACCTCCTTGCCCTTCTTTAGTTCTCTCTCTCTCTCTCTCTCTCTCTCTCTCTCTCTCTCTCTCTCTCTTCACCAGAAAATGTCAATCCACGGTTTTGAATATTGTTTGCGCCACCAACCCCTCCTTCCTTTCGCCATGCATTCCTTTACCCATTCTTTCTTCTGATCCCATATTAATTCCCATGCATAAATACATATATACACACACTCATAATAATTACATCTTGACTTTACTAAACCCAGATAGATAGATAGATAATTAAACCAAATCCCAAATCATTTCAATGATGGAAAGGCCCCAGAAGCAGAGGAGCATGTTTCTGAAGCTGCTACCAAAACCAGCAAATTCTGCAATGAATTTTCAGAGTAGTACTACTGCCCCATTCAGTCCTGGGAGAGATCACCACCGTTCATCTACCAATTTCAAGGGCTTCTCTGGTCCCATCAACTTCGCCAATCTTCCTGAAGAGGCTAAGATCCGACGGCAGGAGATCGACGAGCCTGGATCGCCTAAGGTCTCCTGCATGGGTCAGATCAAATCCAAGCACAAAAGGATCAAGGCTAAAAACAAGAACAAGAAGAGTAAATCTCCACCGTTGAAGTCGCTGTCTTTGCCTAATCAGGATGATCGTGATCGTGATCGTGTTAGGAGAACTGGGTCTGTGATCACTAGACTGTTCAGCAGATCAACGGTTAAGAAGAAAAGAAGAGACGAGGACCATGATCAGGACCGTGGGGTTGCTGCACTAGATAATAATAATGATGACAACGATAAGGTGAAGGTGAAGGTGGTGCCATATCTAGGGCAGATGAAGAAGTTCGCAAGTGGGAGGGACTCGTTGGCCGACTTTGACTGGAAAGCGCAGATCCCAGCCGTCGATCATGATCGTGATTATTACTCCGACGGTGAGGGACCAACAAGAAGATTGGCTGATCATCATCATCATGATCACGATGATCATGATGGTAGACGAGATCAGACGAGAGAGATAATAATTCCATACTCCGCGCCCATGATGTTAGGTGGGGGAGGTGCAGGGTTAGGTTTAGAATTGGAACCAAGGAAGGAAATTAATCTGTGGAAACGAAGAACCATGGCGCCACCTCCCCCTCTTTCCTTGAGCAATTCTTAGCTTAATTATTTAGTTTAGTTCTTTTGAAAGTCTTTGCATTGTTTTCTCACCTCTTATGTCTTTTTTTTTTTTTTTGGCTGGTCAAAAATGTGTATTCGAAAATGAATATATTGTATCTTAATTAAACAGTCTATATTTATGAATATTTTTTGGGGTTGGTAGGAAATTGTATATATTTATTATTGTTACAATATGGCAAAGAATTTCCTTTGATACACCTTTGTGATGGAAACAATTGACGGTCAAATATTCATATATTTATCGGTTGACAATGATATATCCTTGAATCAAGATGCTTATTAATTATCTTAAGCTGTTTATAATTTATATTTTATGATTTTGAAAGATAGATTTTTTTAGTAGTTACATATATTTATAAATGGGAAATTGGAATCTAATAAACCAACCTTTGAGGGTCCTTTGAAATAACGAACCAACCTTGCAAGCTAATTTACAACGAACCCACCTTAACATGTTAATTTTTCTAACGAACCTCCGGCGAGTCCCACAGGCCGAAAAGCTGACGTGGCAGTGTTTTAGCCAAAAAAAAATGAAATTTTATTTTTACTGAGTTGGATTAAATAAATCAACTTTTTTTTTTAAATCCACCTCAATCCCCATTTTTCTTTCTCTCTCTCCTCTCTCTCTCTATCACCCCATTTCCCCAACCCATTTCCAACCCCACCCTCACCACCGCCGCCGCCGCCGCCACCACCACCATCACCATCACCATCATCGTCATCACCACCATCCTCCATCATCATCACCACCACCACCACCACCATCACCATCATCATCATCATCATCGGAGCTGGCGTCGTCCTTCAACTTGGCGAATCCCTTTCTGCAACCTTCTTCCACCATCGTTGCCGGCTGGTATCCCTGCTGTCCTCCCCAACCCTGTTCAGCCACACTCTTGACCACCTCTACTCCCTCCCACTCTCTCAAAAGTCCCTCCTCATCAGCCGCCACCTCCTCTCCTTCCTCCACCTACCCCCTTCTTCTCCTCCTCCTGGCCCACTCGGTAGCCCCACCCTGTCCGCCTCCGCGACCTCGACTCCGTCCTCCTCCTCCTCTTCTTCTACGAGGCCCGACACCACGACTCCGTCCCGGGCTCCAGTGCTGGGGGCGTTTGTCAAGAAGGTGGCCAAGTTGAACAGATTTGGCCGGAGAGAGAGAGAGAGAGAGGGTGGTGGTGGCGGCGGCGGCGGTGGTGAGGGTGGCGGTGGTGAGAGGGTGGGGGTTGGGGGGGCTGGGGTGATAGAAGGGAGAGAGAATGAGAGAGAGAGAGAGAGGAGGGAGAGAATTAAAAATGGGGATTGAGGTGGATTTTTTTAAAAAAAGAAAAAGTTGATTTATTTAATCCAACTCAGCAAAAATAAAAATTTCATTTTTTTTTGGTTAAAACACCGCCACGTCAGCTTTCCGGCCTGTAGGACTCGCCGGAGGTTCGTTAGAAAAAATAACATGTTAAGGTGGGTTCGTTGTAAATTAGCTTGCAAGGTTGGTTCGTTATTTCAAAGGACCTTCAAAAGCTGGTTTATTAGATTCCAATTTCCCTTTATAAATTATATATATATATATATATATATATATATATATATCATTGGGATTCACCCATGAGTAAAAATGTTCCACATCGGAAAAGTAAAGAAAAAATGGCATATATCATTGGGATTCACCCATGAGTAAAAATGTTCCACATCGGAAAAGTAAAGAAAAAAGGACATGGTATAAAAGTTAAGTGGGTTACCCTCTTAATATCAATCGATTTTAAGACGGAACCTCACTTAACTTGTGTACTATGGGCGATCTTGGTTAAAGTGGGCTCTCGCGTTGGATCTCCCCAACTAGGGCTGGCAATGAGCCAAGCCGGTTCGTGAGCGAACCAACTCGGCAGGAAGCTCGATAAGCTCGGCTCGCAATAAGCTCGAGGCGGCTCATGCTCGAGCTCGTCACATAAACAAGCCAAGCCGAGCCCAAGGAAGCTCTGCTCGTGAAGCTCGTAATGCTCGTGAAAATGGAAAATTGGACGAAATATGTTGTGTTTGATAATACAATTTCCAAAATAAAATTATCTTATTCACATGAATTGAAACTTGTGCTTTTGATACATTTTTTTTATGTGTTATACATCCACAATCACAAATTATTTTCATTATCGCTAAAAGATTACTTTATTTTATATCCTATAATTCTTATTTTGAATTAATTAATTTTCAATCTTATATCATTATTTGACTTTGTTATAATTGCTTTTTTTTACTATTCTCTATTTTAAGAGTTACTCTTTATTATCACTTTGTAGGTCAATAAAATGACTAACAATAAACAAATATGAGCTCGTTAAAGTTCGTGAGGGCTCGTGAGCCTTAGCAAGCCTTAGCGAGCCTAACTTTTTCAGCCTCGCCAAGCTCGCGAGCCGAGCCAAGCTTGCAATGTAGCTCATGAGCCAAGCCTCAAGCATACCAAGCTCGGGCTCGACTCGGCTCGTTGCCAGCCCTATCCCCAACACACACACATAACAATTAGAAGTTAATGTTAAAAATCTTGACTAGCACAAACTACTAGTCGACATTTATTTTGAAACCGAGGGAGTAACAAAAAACCTCTAATCTTTCACGCTTGGAACGGAGGGTCGGGAGTCACAAAATCTCTGATCTGCGTCCTAGTTTTTCATGTTAAAAAAATTGATCATTAATATTTTAATTTGTATAATGATTCATAATATGAAATTGATATTATTAAATTCTTAATTTAAAAAAATGCTATTAAAAAGTGCCTTTTTTATAAAAATTTATGTGAAAATTATTAATTAAAAATAAATATCAAAAAGCATAAATAATATATAAAGGTAAATGTAGTAAAATTATTATTAGTAATGTAAAAGTAAAAAATAATTAAGAACAAAAAAATTTAATTAAATGAACAAATAACTAGAGAGGGAAGGAGTATATTGTTTTTTTTTTTTTGAGGAAGGGAAGGAGTATATTGACTATTGTTACAATTGACAAAGAATTTTTTATTTTATTTTATATGGTTTGACAAAGAATTTCAATGGATGCATCTTTGTGGTTGAGGCAATTGACTATAAAGTATTCATATATTTATCACTAATACGACACATTAGTTGTTGTAAAGGTAATAAACTATGTTTTCCTTTAAAAAAAAGTAATAAACTATTCCCTCCATTTTTTTTAATCTATGATTTACGTTTTTCAACGTCAATGTTTAATCAATAATTTTTAATATAAGACTTTTATAAAATAAGTATAATATCATATTTTTCTAATAGTATCTTTTATTACGAATCTAATGTCAATAATTTTGTATGATGAATCATTATATAAATTAAGATATTAACAATTAAAGTTTTTGACCGAGAGACTATGTGGTATCTCATTTTCTTTCCTACATGCATGGGTTATCGATCAAATCACATTGTACTAGTTTTGATGAGAATTAGGCCTTTTTTTTTCCCTTATGGAATTTTGTCCCATAGTTACTCAAAATGGTGCCAATTCATCCAAATCAGAACCTTCTATATGGTATCAATCACTTGGAGAAATGTTTAATTATGAAGAATCGTTGGTTTTGGTGAATATGATGTTCCCTTTTTCATTAACACATACAGGGTGGTCCAATTAATCTTATTGATTACTCTTTTGAGGACCTGGATTCAAAATGAAAATGCGTGAATTTTATTAATTGATCTCCTATTTGCATTGATTGATGAGGAGTCTCGAAAGTGAAGTGCCTGATCTTCCAAGCAACTTGAAAAGCATTATCAAACATTAATTAGTACTGCCACCGTCCCTTTATATTTGTCTATTTACCTAATTTGTGAAGACCAATGTATATTGGGAATTAAGGTGAAAAGTTTGTAATTTACCTAAAATGTCCTTACTTTAATTGAAGATAATAGTTATTGAAATTGTAAAAAGTGAAAAAATGAATTATTAATTAGGGGTAAAAAAGTAACTACAGTTGTTGGAATTGTAAATGAGACAAATATTTTGGGACAAAGAAGTTAGGTATATGGACAAATATTTTGGGACGAAGGTAATATGCCAAACCTCTTCTACCTCGTCCTGATCTTTCCTTTACAATATTAAATAATAAGCAAATTAAAGTTGGTGTTAGAAGTAAAAAGGAGAGATAAGGGTTATGTGTTTGACAAACAACTCTTAGCTGTTGACTCTTTGCACTTGCTGTTTACTATTAGTTGTTTAGATTGACTATTTGAATTAGCTGTTTAGGTTGACTGTTTAGAAAAGTTGTACTACATCCGTCCCATTTTCTTAGTCACTCTAACTAAATTTGGGAAACCAATACATATTGGAAATGAGGTGAAAAATATGTAACTTACCCAAATTACCCCTATATTAATTGAGAGTACTAGTTGTTCGAATTGTAAAAAGTGATAGATAGATTTATTAATTAGGGGTAAAAAAGGAACGACAGTCGTTGGAATTGTAAATATATGACAAACAAATTTGGACAAAGGAGTTAGTTAAAATGACAAATATTTTGGGACGAAGGTAGTCTTTGGTAACGTTAACTGTTTTTTGAAAAAGTAATTGTTTAAATTCCATTTATATAATTTATCATCAATTTTAAAATAATACTCCCTCCTTCCCATATTATCTATCACTTTAATTAGTTTTCTTTTTTTCTCATAATATCTTTCATCTTACAATTCCAATAACAAATTAATTACTAATTTATGAAATTAACCTTATTAAATACATTTTTTTCAACTTTTCTGTTTTATCCTCCATTTTTTCTTTATTATTCACCATTTTATTCACCTTTTTCTCATTTCCAAGAATGCAAATCAATGTACATTTGAAGTTTTCCTTGTTTTGTAAATTATGTCTAAAGAGTATGTATCAATTTTTCTCATTTCCAAGAATGCAAATCAATGTACGTTTGAAGTTTTCCTTGTTTTGTAAATTATGTCTAAAGAGTATGTATCAATTACTTTCATGATGATATGTATGTGATTTTTGGTAAATTTTGGGCTAATTGGTAATTTCTACAAACAACCAATCCAATAGGTTGTTCATGTCAACTTATTGAAAATTAGTCTATTAGACCCAATTAGACAAGTGAATAAGTTGTTTACCAAACACCTATTTAGCTTTTTTGATTTGGTCAAATATTCTAGTAAGTCATTTTTTCAATAAATCATTAAAGTTGGTTACCAAATAGGATCAAGGCTTTGGTGAAATCTAACTGGATGTTGGTTATCTCGAAAGGATAAGCTGATTATACCAAATGAAGCTCCTTGAAATTTAACAGATCTCAAGGATATTGAAGCGTTGCTTGCACACAAGAGGACCAAGATGAGAATGATCTATGGTTTGAACATTATATCAGCCAAAAAGAAGTGAAGGCTTTTGCATTGTTTCTTTCTTTTTTGTGGTTTAGATGTTGCTGTTTAGTGTTGGAACTCAAGTCCGTCCAGGTCATGACTATGCAAGAGTCGGGGATCCATCCTATTGCAACAAAAACCACCTGTAAGTATATGTATAAACACATAATATTATGCACCCAAAGACAATCCTTCATTCTCATCCTACACTCGTCGCTTTGAACGTAGCATCCTAAGTCCTAACTAAAAACTTAATAGACACTTAGGAGCTACGAAGTCGTAACCCAGAGCTCACCACTCTATAACGCCATGAAAACTCATATATAAAAATTAACGATCAAGTTCAATAGAGAAAGCGGAAGGGGCATCACTGCCATATCTCGAAGAGATACAAGGCAAGGGTTTAATTAAAAGACCAACAACTGTTCTCAAAATAAAACAACAATAAACAACTTCAATTCCAAAAAACAAACAATTAAAATTCAACTAACTCCAAGTCTTTTCGACTGAAAAATAAATTAACTAACTACTATTAATGACATCATACTCACTTCTGATTCCCGTTCTTAGCATAGAAATTATCACCTGAAAACAAAACATTTGCAAATATGAGGAGAACTCAATAATGTCTATTCCCACTGTTAAAACATATTAAAATTCTATTCAACTCATTTAGGGGGAGAAGTGAACAAGTCAAATCATTTTACAAACTGATTTACTAACCAACCATAACCTTCTTTCCTAGATTTATTAAGCGGGCAAGGCTTGCTTATTTGCCCATCGAAGTCCAAGACTTCCAATATAATAATCTCTCAATATCCCAATCTCAATCTCAATCACAAACATAATCACAATCACAATCACACGGATGACCATCCATATCAAACACGTGGACACAATTAACCCCATGGAAGTAGCACCTATCAGGCATCCCTGATCTCTTGACAACTTCCCTGCAGGAACATATCCTAGTCTTTGGGGACGTTGCCCGAACCTACATTTAGTCCCGTTTGAGTTATTAGTCCAGTTTAATACTTCACACATTTCAAGTCTTAGTCAACCAACCCCAATTTTCAAAACAGTCACAAAATCTGAAGAGATCCGGGTTCCATATTCCTCCCTCGTCTCCTACGCCAAGTGGTTCGCCTCCACTTCCTTGAGTCTCGAGGTTCAATTTCCCGTGGAATATGGGAACTGCAAGTTTGTCTCGACCATCCTTTGGACGGGACCTGAGCCCCTCTAGAGACTCGGGTGGGGAACCAATCCTGAAGGCCTTGGGACCTAGCATCGTACCGGGTCGTCCCAGGAAAGCATGGATACTTCGGCATCGGGGTTCGGTAGTGGATCCAGTTGAAATAAACACAAGGCAAGGAAGAGAAGGAAGGCAGGCTCGTCGCCCCCGCTACACCTTTTGTAGCGGGCACTACACTTGAGTGAGAGGAATTGGGAAGGTGACCAGGAGGCTGTGACACCCGCGACGCCAGGGGGTCGCACCCGCGACAAAACTGCATGAGAAACTCAACCAATCATGGCCCAGAAAAGTTGAGCCCGCGAACCCGCGTGGTTTCAGAATCGCCACGTTCGCTTCCAGATTGGTCACGCCCGTGACAGCCCTGTTTTCCTGTTTTTTTCGGCTAAAACGACTACGTTTTAGTGGACCTAATTGCCTTGTATAAATACACTTTTCTCGTAATTTTCTACAGTTTTTACTGATTATACATTAATGAAGAGTAAGAGTTTCTCACTCATCTTTCTCTCAAATTTTGTTCTTACTTTATCCATTGTTAATGGTGGTGTTAGCAAACCAATGATCTTGTAGCTCAAGTGGCATGAGGGTGGGAGGTTTATCCTCCCTACTAGGGTTCAATTCCTGGTGACCACAATTTCCTTGGTGGGAATGGTTGGTGCCCTTGGGAGGCTCCTTGTGAGCCTCATAGTGGTGTACCTCCCCTCGCCTTTGGGCTGGTAGGCCTACTGAGTTTTCCTTCAGATAGGGGACTCAGTAGGTGACCCTACTTACCAATGTTAAAAAAAAATGGTGGTATTAGCAAGTAATTCCTTTATTGTTTAGTGGTCCTTAGCTTTATTTAATCATGATGGGGTGCTAGGTTTTGGTTGTGGATTATCCTTTATCCAAAATCATATCCCATTCTCATGTGTGTGCAAGCTGCTTGTCTATTTGATCCTTTTGGGTTGTGATTCATTTATTATTATCTCATCATTCAAGAATATCACCATCTACAGTCAAGGATTTCAAGTGCAATCTCATCCATCTTCTTCAACTCCATTGCCAAGCAAGAAGGTTATCTATTATCTACTAGTCTTCAACTCAAGCTCTTATTTCCCACCATGCCCATACGCTCCATTTGGTATCAGAGCTTAAGGTTAGAGTTGTAGCTTGAATTTTGATTTCAAATTGCAAGTTAGGGTTTCCCTGTTGTCGATATTGTTGTTCTTGATTGCAGTATTGGGTATCCCCATCCCCTGTGCCCTCCAAGTGTATTGGAGAAGAATTTTACTCCCTCCGTCCCAAATTAATTGACACTTTGACTAAATTTTGACCGTAAATTATTTACAAATTATACGTTACAATATGAAATTACCTCCATTGTAATTTTTAGTAAAGTATCCTTCTAATGACGGTAATTTCATATTGTAACTCATTGTGATTTGTGAGTAATTAACGGTCAAAATTTTGTCAAAGTGTCAATTAATTTGGGACGGAGGGAGTATATTTTTATTGTCATTGTGTTTGTTGTTCTTGTTGTTTATTAGAGTTTTGTGGTGGATTTTGGAGATATTGATATGGAGGATATGTAGTTGTGAGTGATTGGTGTTGTTTGATATTAGCCACAAAGAACCTAAGCCTTCAAACACCAGCTAACTACAAAAAAACCCCCCAACTCCACAAAATTCCCCAAATTCAAACTGTCCTTACCCTTCTTCAATATGGACGATGAAACTAGTTCCAATCGAGTGGAGTCAAGCCACTATAGTAGCCCTCGGGATGGGGCTATGAAAAACCGGGTTTCCTCCCTCCAAAGGACTCACAAAGCCCTCGTGACTCAAGTGAACAACATCGCCCTAAACCTCCAAGGTCATCCTCGAGACGAACGGAAGAGGCCAACTCGTAGCCTCATCCGTCCTCCTCCCACTTTTGAGTCGAGTGACGATGATAGAGGCTCCCTTCGACGCCGTCGTCGTCGGGAAATGGATGAGAGGCCCCCTCAAGATGAATTCCATGATATCAAGATCGACATTCAAGAATTCAATGGCTCCAACGACCCCGATGACTATCTTGAATGGGTTCAAATCATGGAGAGGATTTTTGAAACCAAGGAGTATAGCGATGAAAAGGCCTTCAAGATTGTTAGCTTGAAACTCATTGCATCCCTTTGGTTTGAGAATGTCAAGGCACAAAGGGCTAAGGAGGGTCGAACGAAAATCACCACAAGGGCAAGGCTTAAACAATTGAAGAATCAACGATTCTTACCTAACACTTAGAAGCAGGACATTATGAGGAAGATTTATGCCCTTACCCAAGGCAAGAGGAGTGTGAGTGACTACATTTTTCTGGAGTTTGAACAACTTCTCATCAAGAGTGATCTTCAAGAGCCTGAGGAGCAAACTATGATGAGGTTCTTGAATGGGTTGGACCCCGCCATCGTTGAAAAAATTGAAATACAACCTTACCATTCTATGGATGAGCTTTGTAGCTTGGCTCTCAAGGTCGAGAGGCGAAGGAAGGAGAAGGCCACCGCCAAGCCTGTGACTAGGTCCTTCATTCTACCTTCCAATCGCCCTCACTACTCCAGCACCCCAAAGCCAAGTGAAACTCCCAAGTTCACACCTACTCTTAAGACCGACAAGGGAAAGGGAATCGCCATGCCTTCTCCTACGGGTCTTCCCCGGAGGATGGAAGGCAAGAAGTGCTTCAAATGCCAAGGATATGGTCACTTTCAAGTGGATTGTCCAAACCGGAGAACCTTGACCCTTCAAGAGGTCCAAGAAATTGATGATGAGCTCCAAACGGCCCAAGATGAACCCGAAGTGGATATTAAGGAGAAAGGAGATAGTTAAGATGATGGTGTCGCTCCCACAACGGTCGTGTAAGGTGGTACACTTGTCTTGAGGAGGGCTTTACATTCTTATGAGTCCCCTCTTGACAAGGCTCAATGGGAGATGATTTTCCAATCGCGTTGCTTCGTGGAAGGTAAAGTGTGCAATCTCATCATCAACTGGGGAAGTTGTACCAATGTTGCATCCATTTACATGGTCGAGAAGCTTGGATTGCTTTAGTTACCTCACCCTAAACCATACTCCCTCATATGGCTTAATGATCAAGATGACATCAAGGTAACAAAACAAGTCCTTGTGAATTTGTCTTTTGGACCTAACTATAATGATTCTATTGTTTGTGATGTCGTTTTGATGAGTGTTTGTCATATCCTTTTAGGGCGTCCATAGCAATTTGACAAACATACCGTACATAATAGGTTGAAAAATACCTATACTTTCACCCATGAGGGCAAGAGGGTTAAGCTAATACCTTTAACTCCACATGAGATTTTACCTCCAAAACCCGAGGTGGGAAGTAAGGAGCCCAAACACATGACCGAAACACGGGTAGAGAGAGCCCTAAGTAAGGGGAAGGTCATTCTTACCTTAGTCCTCTTAGAGGCAAACAAAAGTGAAGAAGAGATTCCCTTATACCCTCTTGTCACTCCTCTCATTGCCAAGTTCAGCGACGTCTTCCTCGAGGACCTCCGTCGGGCATTCCACCTACTCGAGGCATCGAGCACCAGATTGATCTTATGCTTGGGGCCCCACTTCCCAACAAAGCGGCATATCGATATAACCCGCAAGAGACCAAGGAACTTCAATGACAAGTGGATAAACTCATTTCTAGGGGTTTTGTCTGGTAGAGTATGAGTCCTTGTTCCCTCCCGGCTCTCTTGGTCCCCAAGAAGGATGGAACCTACCGGATGTGCGTCGACCGACAGGCTATCAACAACATCGCCATCAAGTATTGGTATCCCATACCGAGGCTCTATGACATGCTCGAAGAGCTGCATGGCTCTCGCATATTCTCCAAGATCGACCTCCGAAGCGGGTGCCATCAAATCTGAATGCAGGAAGGGGATGATTGGAAAATGGCCTTTAAGACCAAAGGGGGGTTGTATGAGTGGCTCGTTATGCCTTTCGGCCTCTTCAATGCCCCTAGCACCATCATGCGCATCATTAATGAGGGTTTGACGCCCTTCATCGATAAGTTTGCGGTTGTGTACTTCGACGATATCCTCATCTATTGTAAGTGTAAGGGCGACCATTTCTCGCACTTGGAGTCCGTCTTCAAGGTCCTTCGGCAACAGAAGCTATTTCGTAAGCTTGAGAAGTGTGAATTCTGTACACCTTAAGTTACCTTCCTTGGCTACATTGTGCCCGATCGAGGCATCTCGATGGATCGCTCGAAGATGGAAGCTACACATTCTTGGCCTATTCCCTCCACCCTCACGGAGGTGAGAAGCTTCCACGACCTTGCTTCTTTTTATCGTCGATTCATCAAAGGTTTTAGCACCCTCACTGCTCCCATCACCTAAGTGCATGAAGAAAAGGACTTTTCAATGGACCAAGGCGGCACAAAGTGCCTTTGAGAGGCTTAAGGCCAAACTTTGTGAAGCTCCGGTGCTTACCCTCCCGGATTTTTCACAAGTTTTTGAAGTTGATTGTGATGCTAGTGGAATAGGTATTGGGGCTGTCCTAATGCAAAATCAGCATCCCATCACCTACTTTAGTGAGAAACTTAATGGCTCCACCTTCGACAAGGAGTTCTATGCCCTTGTATGTGCCATAGACCATTGGTCCCATTTCTTGAGGCCGAACCAATTTGTTCTCCACTCCGATCATGAGGCTCTCAAGTACTTGAATGGCCAACATAAGCTCAACACCCACCATGCTAAGTCGTTAGAATACCTCCAAAGCTTCAATTTCGTGGCCAAACATAAGAAGGGGAGCATCAATATGGTGGCTGAAACTTTTCCCGAAGGCATGCCCTTCTGTCGGTTGTAGAAGTACGGGTTCTTGGGTTTCGACATATGCAGGAGTTCTACAAAGAAGATGAGGATTTCAAGCTTCATCTTGATGGTGGAAATGGTCTTTATGTGTTTCAAGATGGGTTTCTTTTCAAGGGGAACAAGCTATGTGTGCCTAAGTGTCCATTGAGGAAGTTATTTGTGAAAGAGGTTCATGGAGGTGGTCTTGTCGGCCACTTTGGCATCAACAAAACCCTCGATATGCTTAAGGAGCGCTTCTATTAGCCTAGGATGGGAGGTCATGTGCATGAAGTGATTTCCAAATGCATTACATGCCATCACGCTAAGAGTCAATTCCACCAAGGACTCTACACCCCTCTACCCATCCCGAATGACCATTGGGAAGATTTGAGCATGGATTTCATTGTGGCCCTTCCCCGAACTGTGCGAGGCAAGGATGTGGTAATGGTAGTAGTGGATCTTTTCTCCAAGATGACCCACTTTATCGCTTGTGAGAAAACCGATGATGCCACCCATATCGCCAATCTTTTATTCCGGAAGATAGTGAGGTTGCATGGAATCCCGAGGACCATCGTCTCAGACCGGGACACGAAGTTCATTAACCACTTTTGGAGGTCCCTTTGGAAGCTTCTTGGCACCAAACTCCATTTTAGCACGTCCCACCATCCCCAAACCGATGGGCAAACGGAGGTAACCAATAAAACTCTCTCCCCTGTGCTTAGGGGGCTTGTGAGCAAGAGCTTGCGGGATTGGAACGTCAAACTTTGTCTTGCCATGTTCGCCTACAACCGAGCTTCTTCCTTTGCCATAGGCCACTCGCCATTTGAAACTTGCTAAGGAGTGAATCCACTCACTCCCATTGAACGCCTTCAACTACCTTTGGAGTCAAGGGCGAGTTATGAAGCTAGAGAGAAGGCTAAGAAAGTTCAAAAGCTTCATCAACAAATCTGGGACAAGAACGAGAAAACTAATGAGCTCTACAAGGCCAGAGCTAACAAACACCGCTGGGCCATCACCTTTAAGCCCGGGGACTTAGTTTGGCTCCAATTGAGGAAGGAATGGTTTCCATATCTAAGGAAGAACAAGCTTATGCACGGAGTGGCGACCCATACAAATTCTTGGAAAGGGTGAATAACAACACATACAAGCTTGACCTTCCGGGCGACATGGGAGTCTCTTCCACCTTCAACATCGGCGAACTCTCACCTTACATTAGTGATGACGAACCTATTGAGGATTTGAAGGTAAATCCTTTTCAAGAAGGGGAGGATGAAGAGATCCGGGTTGCATATTCCTCCCTCGTCTCCTACGCCAAGAGGTTCGCCTCCACTTCCCCAAGTCTCGAGGTTCAATTTCCCGTAGAATCTGGGAACCACAAGTTTGTCTCGGCCATCCTTTGGATGGGACCCGAGCCCCTCCAGAGACTCGCGCGGGGCACCAATCCTGAAGGCCTTGAGACCTAGCATCGTACTAGATCGTCCTAAGAAAGCATGGATACTTCGACATCGGGGTTCGGTAGTGGATCCGGTTGAAATAAACACAAGGCAAGGAAGTGAAGGAGGGCAGGCTCGTCGCCCCTGCTACACCTTTTGTAGCGGGCGCTACACTTAAGTGAGAGGAATTGGGAAAGTGACCAGGAGGTCGTGACACCCGCGACGCCAAGGGATCACACCCGCGACAAAACCGCAGGAGAGACTCAACCAATCATGGCCCAGAAAGGTCGCGTCTACGAACCTGCGCGGTTTCAAAATCGCCTCGTTCGCTCTCAGATTAGTCGCGCCCGCGACGACCCTATTTTCCTTTTTTCGGCTAAAGTGGTTGCATTTTAGTGGACCTAATTTCCTTGTATAAATACTCTTTTCTCATAATTTTGTGCAGTTTTTGCTGGTTATACATTAATGAAGAGTAAGGGTTTCTCCCTAATCTTTCTTTCAAATCTTCTTCTTACTTTATCCATTGTTAATGGTGGTGTTAGCAAGTCATTCCTTTATTGATTAGTGGTATTTAGCTTTATCTAATCATGGTGAGGTGCTAGGTTTTTGTGGTGGATTATCCTTTATCCAAAATCATATCCTAGTCCCTTGTTTGTGCAAGCTCCTTGTCTATTTGATCCTTTTGGGTTGTGATTCATTTATTATTATCTCATCATTCAAGAATATCACCATCTACAATCAAGGATTTCAAGTGCAATCTCATCCATCTTCTTCAACTCCATTGTCAAGCAAGAAGGTCATCTATTATCTACTAGTCTTCAACCCAAGCAATTGATTCCCGCCATGCCCATATGCTCCAAAATCACACATAAAGGACTGTCCACATTAACTAACTCAAATGATCATAATTCAACATCTAAAATACACAGTCAATTTCACCGAAGATTCCTTCGAGATGCAAAGTCCAAAATAACTTAAAAATCACAAAACACTTAAAGTGCATCCCAATGAGGATTTAGGACATAGACATTACATGTGAGTCTTCTCTTCTGTTCAAGAACACACACTTGAGCTTACTAACGCGTCGTCTAGCCCGAACCTAAAATTAGAATAGTAATTCTAAAATTAGTATGGCCCAATGGAGTTAGTATATGCATCTTCTTACTGTACCCAAATCTTAAAACAGAACTAATGGTCACACTAAAAGACTACATTTTTGACATAAAAAATCATGAAAATCATAACAAAATGGCAGGGGTCCAAACACAACCTAACACGATCAAATAGTAAAACTTTTGATGAAAAGCCCGATATTGACATGATAGTATAAGTAATAACATAAAGTTTGAACTTTAATAACCATATGACTTTACAACCTTGTGAAATTCAAAAAGGGTTTTAAAAACACACTTAACACTATTTAGTACACACTTGAAACCTTAAAAACTTCATATTACCCTAGTTTATCTACACAAAATCATGCTCAAAATCACACTTTTTAAACATTCACAATTTGAACCTAAAGTTCATCAACCTAATATAAGATTCAAACTTTATTACTCCACTCCGATGTACATGACTTATAAAATATGTTCTCAAGTCTCATCACATACATTCTTCACATTCTTGGCCCCAGAACACAAATACACATCTCATCATGTACACTTTATCCAACTTAGTCCTACACTCCAAAATACACACCAAGATCGAATCTTTATCACATGCAACTCACAAACATTCATATATGAATAGCAAAGAGCAAGATTGAGGCCCAACATGAGCTACACAAATAATTTTTTATGTATCTTTTCATGCAATAATCCCTATACAACGTAACTAACATTTTAGTTACAAAGGTTTCAACTTTTACGTAAAAGATAGCTTTAATCTTCTTCCAACATCAGCCCTACCCAATTGTTAAGAGTCCGAGTCTACTTTGGAGTCCTAGTTCACATTATTTTCCTATTAGATGTAGTTCTCCTTTTGATACTAGTCTTCTGTACGAGTCCTAATAGAATTGTCAGTAGGACTCCTATGGTAGTACGTTTCTTAATAGAAGTCTAATGCTATGGTTGTATAAATAGGGATACAGTAAAGGAAATGAAGGGGAAATAAACTATTGCAATTCTCAAACACATCTAATCTCATTTTTCTACGTGGTATTAGAGTGAAAATCTTAAGCAAGAAAGCACCATGAGTGATGACTCAAGTTCAACTGATGGTGACGAGAAGCCTCAACCAAAATCAAAACCTTTCATAATAACCCTAGAATCACCCAACTATCTACATCCATCTAAGATCTTAGGAGCCTCGATAACTTCAGTCATCTTTGATGGGAGAAAGTTTAAGACATGGTGGAGGTCAGTGCAGACAGCCTTGAAAGCCAAAAACAAAATAAACTCATTAATGGATGGATTAGCAAGCCAACAAAGGAAGGAGATGAATTAGATACTTGGGAACGTGTAAACTCAATGATGTTTATGTGGATGCAAAGCTTAGTTGATCCAAAACTTCACTCAACACTTCCCTATTCCGTTTTAGATACTACGGGATGATTTGAATAAGCAATACTCAGCCTCTAACACCCCAATGATATACCAACTCAAGGAAGGAATTGGACAACTATGAAAGACATACCAAAGTGTATGTGTGGGAAGTTTATATGTGGATGGAATTGGGCAACTATGAAGACATATCCAGCAAAGGGATAAAGAATCATACCAATCCAGGGCTTCCAAATACTTTGTTTTCCAATAACAAAGAATATTTCATTGAACATCCGTTGTCGTCCACTTTGGTAAACCCAGATAAGATCTTTTCAACTTCATCCCATTCCCTACCTGAACGTTTCTCCTAAAAGTACTTCATATTGAAGAAAAACCCAGATTCTTGCTCCAATCTACCCCATAATCGCAAATACTCAAAATTACTCAACACATCCCAAAATTAAAATCAACATCAAACATGAGAAAATTATCCAAAATGGACATATTTACCCTTTCCTTCCCTTGCCCAAAAAAATAAAAAAAGTTCAAAAAGAAAGAGGAGACTGTTAATGACTAACATTCTTATCATGCATCATTTTGTAAGTTTCACTGTCAAATTACAACTAACTATGTAATAGTTTATAACTAACATTCTTATTTGTGTTTATAGGTTCTTCAAGAAAACTTCCCTCCTCATATACAACCCCAGGACTAGGGAAGCTCACTAGAGAGTGAAACAGATGAGGAGCAAGCATCTTTAAATGAAGAGGAGACCGTTGACATGCATCATGTAGTAGGGGAAATAACACCCGATGATGAAAAGCAAGAATCTTTAAATGAAGAGGAGACTGCTGACGTGCATCATGTGGTGGGGGAGATAACATCTGCCGATGAAGAGCAAGAATTTTTAAATGAAGAGGAGATTGTTGACATGCATAATGTGGTGGGAGAGATAACACCCACCAATGAAGAGCAAGAAAGTAGGCCACTTATTTTGCGCTCCAGAAGATCAATAAATCAAGCAACTAGTTCATCACTTGAACAAGGATCACAAGGATCCCCAAGCAGGTAATCAATTTAAACACATGATCTACATGTTCTATGAAAAGACATTGCTGATTTTCCAAGAATACTAGTACTTAGACCTGTGCGTTGCATGTGCGTTGCACGGGATGTAAATAAAACATATGTATTACTGAAAATATTCTCGATATTACAATTAAAAGAATAAAGAAAAAAATAAGTAATAATAAAAAAAAAGAATAGTGTTTTTATTTAAAAGAATGATGCGTATGAAAAAAAAAAAAAGAAAAAAGAGTCATCAATGCAAATATATACACATTAATGCACATATTAATATTACATATTTTTTAAAAAAAAAAAATAGAATCAATTATAGATTTCCTAAAATGTCCTTATTAGAATCCACATATTTCGATCATCACCCTTTGTATCCAGAAATATATCTATATACAGGGGCGAAGTTAGAGTGGGTTCACGTGGGGCCATCTGACCCACTTTTTAGAAGAAAGATAACAATGTTATCGTTTTTTTGTACAAAAATATACTTGTATAATATCATTTAATGAGTTAATTATAACTTTACTTATCTTTTTAAGTAAAGAATGAAAAAAATAGAAGAATAATTTGTGCAAATATGTAATCCAATATATTATATATCATGCACTATATTATATATCATATCAATTTTTAAGTAAGACATATGAGTTGTTTGTATTTAAATTTTAATATTAGTTTTTTAATAGTATTAATTAGATGTAAATTTTTAAATATTCATTACTTTAAATTTGACTCCGCTAAATTTAGTTTTTAGATTCCCCATATATATATATATATATATATATATATATATATATATATATATATATATATATATATATATATATATATATATATATATATATATATATATATATATATATATTTGGGCGAATCTAAAAACTAAATTTAGCGGAGTCAAATTTAAAGTAGTGAATATATATATATATATATATATATATATATGGTAATAGGGTGACATCCCCTAAGTACTTCCTTTTCTGCCTCATTTGCTTGGCGGGAGGACCTTCCACAACATATCTCAATGATGCAATAGGTGAGTAATATGATATCATCCATAGAATATAATAATCTTTTGCCAATTCATTTTGCCTTTTTCCTTACTATCAAAACACCATTTTTTTTCCTTTTTTGGTGGACAACATATCCATGTTAAATCCTTGTTTGACAAGTCCCGTCCTAACAAGTTTATTTATTTTTGTTATAACTGTGTATAAGTTGTTGATACTTTCCTAATTCCCTTAGCATGATTCTAGGGAGACTTTCCTATACTGTTAGCATAAATATATGTAAAAATCAATTAAGAGTAATTGCAGCTAGCTTATATATATATATATATATATATATATATATATATGTATATATATATATATATATATATATATATATATATATATATAAGCAGCTAAAGGGTGTGAATGTCACAAATGTTGTTTTCCGTTTATACCCTTATAATTTGAAAGGGGTTCAACAGGCTCATTATCAAGTAGCAAGCCTCAGTAAGTTCCGATAGACTTTCCTCAGTATGTTCTGTTGGACGAACATAAAATCGATCTCGCCATCAACTCGACTAAGAGTTTCGAATAAAAAAAAGGAAACTGTGAGACCGGGACTCGAACCCAGATCTGTAAATCATGAGCCTAATGAGTAAGCCATTACTCCACTCCATTTCTTCTCCTTCTCTTTCTAACTTAAAAAGCTCCCGTCATCTTCAGGATCAACGCTTTCTTCTAGGGGTCCCAACTCTTGCCAAGTAGCCTTGTAGAAGCCACTTGTAAAACCATCGAGTCCAGGTGACTTGTGCGACTCGGGTTTTCACGAGCGTTGGCGGAAAGGAAGGGTATTGAAGCTATGAGTTTGTTTGTGCAAAGACTGAAGAGATTGAAATGGAATTATGGCACGACGGGCAAGGCATTAGTTTTCTTTTCACTTTTAAAAGTTTCATTCAACCAACCATCTTTTTGAAGCAGATAGTTCGCAGTGCTCATTCTATAGAGACAGAAAAATGCAAAATGAGAAGAAAGAAAAGAAAACTTGTGGATATCTATGCCGCTACTGCCAAGTGGGTTTAGTACGCTCCGCCAAAACGACTCCGAAATAAACAAAAAGGTGTGTGCCACACTTACGAGGGACTGCTGAGTCTCAAAAATCTCCAAAGAAGCAAGCTTCTCGCCCCTCTCCTTGTAAGTCATTACGTATAACCAGTAGAGTGACTTCGTACCTCTCCTTTACAGTCTCGTCACTACGTACCTCACGGACAGTAACGATTGGCTTTTCCTCACTAGCGGGCTCTACTGACGAAAAACCGACGACCGGGCTCGATGGAATGGACTCGCTTCAAGATAGAATGCCACTCGATCACGGACTGAATGATGAGGATATAGAAGTAGAAGAAAGGATGTGACTACTGCTTTCCACCTAGGAAAAATAAGCCATATGTAGATAATGAAGAACCATAAGACTGAATTACCTGGGATGCGCTCATCCACTTCCAAATGTCTTTAACTTAAAGGCTTCGTTCCACGTAAGTTACACTGGCAGTTCGCTTTTATGCTTCGTTCCGTTCCTAGACCGAGCAAGCACTGTCTCTTTTTTGTTCTTACAAGATAGTTGAGACTCACCAAAGAAAGGGCAAAAACCAATAGAAGTTGTTTCACAAGCAAACTCAGACGACGTCATACTTCTATTATAGGCAGTTAACCAACCCCTTCTACGAAGAACCTATTGGCAAGGTTGATGGGTAAGTTGCGAGATAGTATTCACCACACTTGCCCTGCCGGGACCCTTTGGGGACCCGTCTTTCCCTCTCCCGAGTGCCTGAATGCGCCATTGTTCCTCTCAGGTAGGTCAAATGGCATTCCGCTACTATGTTGTGCTTAGGCCCCTTCTTCCCTTCTCTAATGAAGGAGTCCAACTTAGCCTTAGTAGTCTTATCAAATAGAGGGTGCATGCTTGCCTCTTTTTTTAGTGGGTGATTCACTAGGATATATGGTATCCAAAAATAGGATGGAGGCAAATCCAGATAAAGTAATTCCATTTGTTATTTTATTATTTTTGTTATTATTTTTGTGTCATGCCCTTCTATTTGTTTTTCTTCTTTTCGAAAGCAATATCATACTCACTCGAAACCCTAACCGGCAGTCTCACTCTACTTCTGTCTTCTACCTACTGTCCTGTCTCGCTCTACTTCTGTCTTCTACCTACTGCCCTGTCTCGCTATACTTTTGTCTTCTACCTACTGCCCTCTAGTTTCTGTCAACTCCGTTCTCCTCCGACTGCCCTTACCGGCAGTCCCGCTCTACTTCTGTCTTTTATCTACTGCCCTCTAGTTGAAAATTCATGTATAATTGCTTACATTTAAATAGAGTATATAATTAACGTTAATTTACGTGGCCAAAACGTAATTTATAATAACATTCAAACAATGGTTTCAAACTTATTAATTAGAATAACATTCACCTTTTCCATATATAGAACAAAATTATTCAATAGAAGAACTACATTTGAATAATAAGTAGATAACCTTTTTCAATAAATAAATAAATAATTGTTTTCACAAAATATGTAATTTAATTGCGTTTCGTGCAATGCACGGGTCTGAAAACCAGTCTATAATAAAAGGAAATCAAGGATATACTAGTTTGAGTTGGCAGTGGACCAAAGGATTGTTTCGTGGATTGCCATTTTTTGTGATGTTTTATTTATTTATTTAACTGTAATTTTGTTTAATAAAAGGAAATCAAGGATTTACTTTAATCTTATGAGTATGTAATTTTGTTTTACTTGTTTAGAATATAAATCTGTTTTATAATTAATATCTTAGTGTTACATATAGTAAATCATGATTGTATGTACGTAGTATAAATTTGTTTTATATACGTTTATATGAATTAGTCTTATATTGTATTATATATAAAGATTTTTGTGAATATGCAATTAATTATGATTAAGTTTGTCTTAAGGTATGTCCTTATAGTTAATTAATTCATACATATTTTCTTATGTAAATTAGTTTTATTTAAAAATAACTAGTAATGTTATGTTAGTAAGTCTTATATAGTTGTAAGTGATTTTGTTTTACATGTGTCTAATTGATTGATCATAATACATTTGTACAATTTAATCTCATAAAGAGGCAAGTCAACTCTTTTATGTGATTTTTGTATTACATAAAAGAATATTGAGATTAATATTGACTGTGTAAATTTGTTTTGCATATTCTAGTATTAAAAGGTCGCAAGATTTTGTTTATGTAACCTTAATCAATTAAACAGACATAAATGTGATTTAGGTTATTTGTTTTTGTGATATTAATCGATTGAATTGACATATAAATTAGTTTTATATGATGCAATTATGTAATCATGTCTCACTTGCCGGAAATTGATTATAAATTATATAAAGGAATATTGGACGATAATATACTGACTTTTAGGGGTATTAGATTGTAATATACTGACCTTTATTATTGGACAATAATATCACTGACTTTTATACTTAGGTGAGATTATTATACCAACAGTGACTAAGCGAATGGTGAATGGTGAATTAGTCTGTGCTAACCTAGAAGACGGGGGAAAATAATCGGCCCTTGCCCAGTAACCAAGTTAGCCCCTCCGTTTTACTCTCTAACCCAAGTTTAAAAAAAATCGGTCCCAACACAGTGACTAAGGGGGTGGTAAATCAGTCTCCATAATGACGTGAAACACAAACAACCAATGTTTTGTAATGTGGGCTAGTGAGAAAAGCGGAAGGGTTAACGGGATTATTGGGTTGGGGCAAGATTTTTTTACCCTCCATAAGCCACGTCAGTATGGAGACCGGTTCATCACCCCCTTAGTTACTGTTGATACAATAATGTCATCTAGGTATAAAGGTCAGTGATATTGATGTCCAATAGTAAAGGTCGGTATATTACAATCCAATACCCCAAAAGGTCAGTATATTATCATCCAAAAATCCTTATATAAATTAGTTTTAAATAATTCCTTATGTAACTTTGTTATACATTTATTAATCAATTATGATTGCATAGTTTCAATGTATAAAATAAATTAGTTTTATTGATAATCAATCAAATGAGAGACTTAACTAGTTATCTGTGACATAGTGTAGAATTTGCTTTTGCATATGAGTAATCGATTATGATAATATAGATGAGTATTATATTTTGTAAATTTAATCGATTCAAAGTTAGTAAATTTGTCTCATATAACAGTGTATAAATAAGTTTTACATTAAGTGGAAATCATTTTTGTATTGATTGGATGGATGTGTTTATGTGTTTAAACATTCTATTACATAAGGAGATTAGTTGCTCTTATGGAATTTCGTAATTGAATTTTCATAATTCCTAATTCGTCTAGTATGTGATGATTATGAGCATAACGAAAGTTTCGATCATAAAATACGTACTAATGTCGGTGTTTTGAATATTCAATTATAAGAGTGTGCCTAATGTCTTGTTTTGTTTGCGTAGACATGACATTTGAGACTTCTTTAGTTGATGATTTGTCATTTATGAGGTGTTGGATGGATCCAATTTCGACTTGTGGAGTTTAAGTAATCAATTTCTATTGAATGAACGAGATGTGTTAGACCATCTGTCTACAAAATTGTCTCCCCCTACAACTAAAACGATGACCTTGATATTACTTCTGTGCAATATCAAGAAAGCTTAGTAGGGTACCAAGAATGGTGTAGAAAGTATCGTAGAACACGTTATACTATATTGAATTACATGCATGCGTGACGACCTAATTAGCGAGTTTGAGCATTGTTCCACTGCTAAGGAGTTGTGGTATAGCTTGAAGGCCAAGTTTGAGCAAACTTTGGAGACAAGATTTTGAGCATTACATCTTGAGTGAATGTCTTACTCGATTGACTCAAGCCGTAGTATCGCCGAACATCTTAGAATCTTGAATGTTATGGTTCAAGATCTAGAGGCTGGTGGGATAGAGGTTCCTGAGAGTTACCAATGTATAAACTTGCTTCGTGCACTTTTGGTTGGTTCTCTAAAGTGGAAATCGTTTGCTTCACTGATGACTCGCAACGATCATATTCGAGATCGTTAAGCACCTTCAATTAGAAGAGGAATACTTGAAGGTTTCTACTCTCTCACTTAAGGCATTTGTTGCCAAAAGTGATACATCTAAGGAACAGCTTGGTGCTAAGAGTAAAGGAGAGAAAAATGTGGCGTGTGTGAAGTGCTTTAATTGTAGGAAGAAAGGTCATTATGCTCAAGATTGTCTTGAGTCTCCTAGTAAGTTGTAGCCTTTGGGGATTTGGAAAAGAATATGTTTCATTTTCAAAACATTATTTATACACTTGGGGTGTAATGTTTTTATCTAGAGTTTTTTTTTCCGCATATTAGTGTTTAAACTTACTTCACTTTTGACTACAATTAGTTTGTCTTCAAAAATAGCTTTGTACATTTCCCTCTATTTAACACTTAGTTGAGCAAAAAACAACTAACAGGTCCCTATAATTTGATGTAATTATTTTAAGGGCCCTATATTTTGACAAATTATTATGGGGTGACATTATCTTTGCAGTAATTATTTATTGAGGACAATCCGACCAATTTTCCGATCTAAAAATGTGCGAAACAATGATTTTTGTATTTTAGGTGGTTTAAATTGAAGTCAACGATCATTTGAGGTCTTAATATTTGGGGTTGGTTAAAGATACATCACTCTAATCAACAATAAATACTGCAATTAACACTTTGTTCGCCGGAAAATAGATCGAAATGTCCCCTAGAAATAATTACAACAATGATCATGTCACCCTACAATTATTTATCAAAATACAGGACCCTTAAAATAATAACATCAAAATATGAGGACACTTTAGTCGTTTTTTGCTTAGTTGAGTGTTATTATGAATAACTATGTGTATTCTATTTTAAGATTCATTTGTTGATTCTAGTTCTGCCTTTGATATTGCATATTGCGTTTAATCAATTATCCACTTAGGTATTTATGGGTCTACTTGAATACTGTTTGAAAATTTTAATTCGTTTACAAGTTTTTGAGACAGTGATATTGTAGTGTACAAAAGAGTTAAGTTTTTTTGTACTATATATATGATTTCAAATTGTTGATATGTTCAAATTTTAAATGAGCTTCTATTTCATAAACTTAATGTCGAGTGGTGATTGAGTTAGATGAATTACATGTTGCTTGGCATGGTTAAATACTTGTTGGCTTTGAATAATTCTTTAGTTAGTTTATGATTATCACATGCCATAGTATGACATTTTAAACATACTTTGTGTTGGTTATAAAATGTTTCAAAGTCCATTTTAAACCATTCATGT
This sequence comes from Portulaca oleracea, assembly GCA_029582165.1. Classification (NCBI taxonomy): domain Eukaryota; kingdom Viridiplantae; phylum Streptophyta; class Magnoliopsida; order Caryophyllales; family Portulacaceae; genus Portulaca; species Portulaca oleracea. Next base: position 39,189,305 of record CM055872.1, on the reverse strand, counting down.
CCATGACATTTGTGTAGCAATGTACGTGCAAGACTGTGACCATGCATGGAAAACTTAGTGTTAAAATTAAAGTTACCAAATAGTAGGATATGTTCCTAGTATTAGTGAAGCTATATATGTACATTAATTTAATGTTTATGTGTGTTACAACTACCATCTCTCGGTGAATGGGGAGGGGGGAATAGTCAACTCTCATTTTCACCGAGAATAAATAGAAATAGTGGAAGAATTTCCATGTTTTCTATTACTGGTAGTTATCTAAGTTGGAGACTTGGAGCAAGAGCAAAAGGATATGAGTGTCCTTTATATTAATCTTATACATGAGGTTAGTTCTCATATTCAAGTATTAAACATGTGGTTAGTCATCATGTTCAAATAACTCATAATTCTTGGAGTTAGTGGGGGTAGCTCTTCACATTTTCATGATTCTATATGTCTACGTGATAATGGGAGTGATCATGAATAATATTAGATAAACTATATTTGCATTTCCTAAGATTCAAAGTGTGTCATAAAGGGATAGTTCCTTAATTTACATTTGTGATTTATGAGAACATCTTTCTGTAAGGAAGTTCTATTTTCACTAATACTATATAAAGTGGATATACGGTTGTACCTTGAGTCATACGTTAGACTCAATAACTGTCAGGTTGCAAGATTGGATAAGCTTCTAGAACAATGTTTTATGTGGATTATTCTTGTTTTGTATGAAGAATGAGGGAAGGCATAAGTTGTCCTCTTAAGAAATCTATGGTGGCTTTGAACAATCTTCTTGATCATAGAACTTGTCATTTGACAACACTATTTCTTGTGTCTCGTCGAACATGAGTTTAGATTAAGTTTCTGACCATGTTAATGACATGTGGTTGGTCAAATATACAAGAGATGGTCATCCCTTGTTTTTGTTATGAGGTGATCCGGTCCCCTCCCGAGCTCTACTCAACCTTGATGTGAGTTTCCCAACCCCGTTGGAAGAGCATTGGGTGAAGTCATGGACGACCGATCTTCACATCGTCCTCAAGTTCTTCCGGGTGTTCAATGAGGGTCCTTCCCAAACCTCCGTGGTGTCTTGGGCCATCCCCGAGCCCACTTGAAGACCTCGGGTCGGGTCGAACTCGACACCAATATACCCCAGATCGAGCTCAGGTCCATTTTCAACTAAAAGGCTCGATATTGGGTATAGAATAAGTCTAGGAAGAATTCATGAGGGAACAAGACCAAGCCAAGAGGAGCAAGTTGAAGAATATCATTTTTTGGGCAAAATTGGACAACAAGAAATGATATGTCTTCACTCTTTTGATTATAGCTCCTTCAATATAAATCCGATGATTATGAAATTTGGTGAGCTTATAGTAAATACCAAGAGCTCTCCAGAGATATATTATATAACTAAATTGGAGTTAAAATGAAGAAGTTAAGCGCGTCGGAAGTCGGCAGACATGAGCAAGCCCCCTGGACGCTGGCAGCGCCTTATGCTGTGTAATAACCCGAAGAAAATCCCTCCCTTAATACGTATTAATTAGTTTAATTGATCAAGGTTAGTAATAAATCACAAATAATTAAAGCGCGTGTTCCAAAATTTTGTTTTCCTAACCAAGTGTGTGTTTTGCAGGATTTGAATAGTGCAACGATCGTCAACAAATTAGTTTAATTTTCTTTTCTTGAGAAATCGTTACTGATAATTTTTACGGTGATTCTGATCGTACATGAATTCTTTTACCGAGACCGATATATCGGGTCCTTTATCCGAATTATTTTAGGATTATAAATATGAGAAAATTCATGGAGGTGTATGAGTATATTTATTTGGGTTACCAACAGTATTTTTATGGTTTAATAAATTTAAGTAATTTGGGAATTAGGGAAATATGAGTATAAGAGAGAGGGTTAAATGGATCAAAAAAACTCCCCACTTGGGCCTATGTGGGCCGGCCAACATGAGCAAAAGAGAGGGGGAGACCTTTTAATTGGGCTTAAGCATGTATATTATATCTGTGAAAGATGTTATTAAGAGGGGGGAGTTATCACATTTGTTAATAATCATCCAACACCCTCATCTCTCACCACTTTGCTCTTGCTCCTTCCTTCGGTCACCCAACTCCCCAGCCACCTTACTGCTGCCCCTGCCGGCCACCACCAGCCACCACGCCGGCGATTTTTCCAGCCACCCTCCGGCCGCCGACGCACCATCATCACGTCATCTCACCTTTTCTTTTATTATTTCAAGTGGTATCCCACTCCATCTTTCCCTCTTCTCTTTTAAGGAATTATCAAGATTATGTTTTGAGTTCTTTTTGCTATTTTTTTATGTTCTTCCAGAAGTAAATCAAGAGTTTAAAGTCTTCAAGTGGAGGTTATGGAGGAAGTAATACAATCAAGAGGATAAGTGGTGAGTATGTAAAGGAATTTGTGTTTTATGACTTGAAATAAGTGTTATCTTGTTAGATTAAACTATGCATGAAGCTTAGAAAGATAAACCCACTGTGAATGATTAGGTTCTTGATCCAAGTTTGCTTGCATGTAAGTGAATTGAGTTGGAATGACCATTTTTAGTGAGTTGATGGAGTTTGGATGTTAGTTCAATGGTGGTTCTCACTTGGATGTTTTATTGTTTAAACACCTTGCTTTGCATGTATCTTTTGTGACCAAGAATGAGAGTTTTGAGAGTGTTTTAGTTCTGGAAATGTGCATTTAAGAATGGGGGAAGGTAATTTAAGAAGTATTTATGAGAAATCGATCTTGAGATTAATCAAGCATGCAAGTGGTTTTTATGGAGTGTTTCGCAATCTGGTTGCTAAATGGATTTTCCAGAAAATGAGGAACGTGATTTTGGGCTATTTTATTATATGAATAGGTAGATTAAAGTGTTAGTAACACCCGGTTTTTGAATCTCGGGATTTCGATGTGTATAATTTGATTTATGGCCAAAACCGTAAAGTGCTGCAATTATATACGTGTTCTGAGGTCAGTACCTAGATGCATATTTTTCGTCTGTTTGGAGACCTTTTTGATCCAAATGTTCAAAATGAAAGTTTTAGAATATTCTTTAATCTTTCCAAAATGGTGAAGTTTGTAACTATCGGATGTCGGGAATGAAAGTTATGAGTCTTCGAATATGGGGCAATAATCTGAGTTACCCAGAAAATCAGTTTCATGATCTGATGTTCATGGCTAAATTCTGGCCCTTTTTCATGTCCAAATCAATTGGTGGTTTAAATAAAAGTTGTAGGGGACACTCTGAGCTTTCTAGAAAGGTATGGTATACGTTCATAGGATACCGGGAGAGAGAGTTATGGGCTTTTATGTGAGAGGCAAAAGTCTGAGTTTTTCCAGAAAATGTTTATGATAGCTTCTAATCTGGGCTAAAATTTGACCCTTTCCCATACTCAAATCAACTTGAGGCTAAAACAAAAGTTGAAGTATGTATTACGAGCTTTCCATAGACAGCTTACCCGTTCTGAACCGATAAGTGGAGCTTGAGTTACGAATTTTCGAATAATTGAAGTTTAGATGGTTATTATTCTGGACAGCTTGTAAAGATTTTAGTTTTTACCTTCCTTAGCCACGTTTTTAGCCTTCATGGTCAACTACAAAGTTTGAGTGTATGTTCTAAGCTTTCCGAAAAGTTCTCTTATGACATGATCCGATATTGGAGGAATAAGTTATGATCTTACAAGTACGCCTTAGAAAGCAAGTTCGTTATTGTTATTCTTAGAAATTTCACCAAGTTATTCTCTCAGGCTACCAACTAAGTTAAGTATTAATTTATAATTTTCGTATCTTGTAAAGTCCCTCCAAGAGATCGTTGCACCACTGTTCAAGTCCTTGCTCGTTCCATATGTGTTCTTAAGTCTTCAGGTACGTATACTGTCTGACCTTTTATGAATAATATCATAAATTAATCATTTATATTATCCATGTTTATATGTAAAGTATCATGATTTACGTTCAAATTATATGCAAATTTTCATGAATTTTTAAGTAATTCAGGTCGATTTATCAGGATAATTCACAGTTATTTTTAAGTATTTCTATGGCGTACCCTTTATGTTAGAAACTTCTACGATAATTCTATGTTTTGGTTGGTTGAGTCATTTCATGAATAAATTCTCTTTTATGAGTACAAGTCTTATTCAAGGAGATTACAAGATTATATCTTTAAGTTATGATATGAAATGGGTAGTTTAAGGAACTAGTTTCTTTAAGAATCCAAGGTCAATGTATCACGGTTTAAGTTTTCAAGTTTTAAAAATTAATAAAGGTCATGCCCACGTTTATGCTGACTTAGTGCACACCAAGGAAGAATATGCTTATGTGCCTTTGTGCGCCCCAAGTTCATTATATACGTGCCTTAGTGCACATAAGGAAAATATAACTGAAGTGCCTTAGTTGCACACCATGGAAACATGGCCAGTATAGGATAGTTATCTACCATCCGGATCTCCCGATCGGTCCGGGTATGCGCATACGGAGGCTTAGCCGATGATCGCAAGTAGGGGACCTTCAGGATAATAATACGGTAACTAAGTTTTAAGTAACTAAGTACTTTAAGGATTTAAGCTAAGGGTTTAAGTCTTAGAGGACTTGTTTATGGTTTTAAGTATATTTTTCGACCTGTTATAAGTCGCACTTTATGATTAGTTCGATGTAACCGTTTATGCTATATGTTGGGTATATGTTTTAACTCATGTTTTATAACATAATTTACATGTCACTTTCTAAGTCATGTGTTCCAAGTATGGTTTTGTGTCTCGCATTAAGTGGTATGATATATCAAGTTTTATGTATCTTAAGTTTTCCAAATTACTGGGATCAAAGTAAAGCTGCTTCAGTTACTTACCAAGGATTTTTAAGTTTTGTTTTATGGAAGTTTAAAGTCATGTTTATGGAAGGGTTTCATGTGTGTGTCTATGTGTGTTCATGCATGATCTAAGTTGATTTCAAACAAGTTTATGGTTATTCAGTTACCTTTACAAGGAAGAACTCATAAGTATTTTCGTTTAAGTTGTGATTTAAGTACAGGTTCAATTATATTTCTTCATGTTCAGGTTAAGTTATGATCAATCTATGTAAGTTATGCTACTCTTATGGTTAAACTATTAGTACGTTGTTTTTAATGATTTTGGAACCGCGCTAAATAATTAAAACGAATTACGAAAAGATTCTTACATGTTAGGGGTATACGTACTGAGTTTAACTCACATTTCGAAGTTTTATGTTTTCGTTTTAGGGATCTCGGCAAAGGAGAATGGAAAATCCCCGGGAAGACGAAACCCTAGAGCACCTTAAAGAGTTTGAAGGTGGTTAGAGGCTCTCCATGAAAGATTTAAAAGAAATTGTGATTTAATGGCTTGTATAATTTCTTTTGGGCTGTTTTATGTTGTTTTGAGGTGATTTAAGTTAAGTTATGATGATGACGCATGTTTGAAGTTGCTTTATGGTTGATAGTTTTTGTTGGGTTTAGTCTTAGCCTTGTCCACCTCCGTGGACGGCGGTAATTCTCTCAGGTGTTTATCCGCTGCTAATCATTGGGTTAGGTGAATCATTAGCTTAATCTAATCTAGTGGTTAGTAACCTGGGGGTGTTACATGTTGTCATCTCGTAAATCCTTTCTTGGTTAGGCGCTGACACCGTCTCCGGAGGCACCAGCAACTTCTATAACCCTGCTGACATTTTTTTCGGTCGTTTTTTGCTTTTGTCTCCTTCCTCTCCCCACATATATTGTATTGGTTTCTTAAGGAAAAGTTACACTATTGGAATGAAAAACTTTGGGTATTTGCAACCCTTTCCTCTCAAATCTCTCTCTCTCTCTTTATCCTTGAATGTTCTTGGTGATGGGTTGGAGTACCCCTTTTAGAGCTTGTAATGTGGATTACGTTCTTCAAGCTTGGTGAGGGTTTTAATGGAGTTTTAATGGGTGTTGGTGGCCAAGCCTTTATGCATCTTTTGAACTCTAAGTTCAATCTTGGTGAGTATTCTTTATAGATTGTCAACATCTTGTCAAACTTTTGTTGATTTGGTGTATTTGAGATCTATATCTACTCCATTGCTAAGGTTTGGGCTGTGTTGTGAGTTTTACTTGTGGCCATGGGTGATGTTGGTGCTTGTAGTTCTTTGGGTTTATTTTTCTTACATTTATTGAGTTCTCAATCTTTCATGGATCATGAGGGATTCATGGTGAAACTTTGTGCGTCTACACGTACAAATAGTTAAAACATCCTAGGAAATTTTTTAGGTGTATTGGAATGTATACGTCGAGAGATTCTTAGAATGTCTTCTAATTATATGTCGTGATCGCCCATGTTGTTACTCAATTTATATGTACCCGATTTTAAGTTGTGATAATATCTAAGCAGAATTTGAACGGAGGACAAATAATGTTCCTTTTGTGGGTCTAGTTAGCCTGGAACTTATCCAAACCTTACACAATTCCCCAAAAAAGCATCTCTAAAAACACAATTCCCCCAAAAAAATATCATAACTTATCCAAAACCAAACCAACCCAATCCAAACCTGATTTTAACCAATCCAAAGAACAGAAGGTTTGATCATCATTCTTTTATCCAAAATTCTAAAATCGGACAATTCGGTCATGTCAGATTCTAAAATCGATCGGGTTTGAGTTTGAGGTAAGATATTTGGACGTTTGAATTTTATATGAAATTCAGGTTCAGACAAGTTTGGACAGTGTTTGAATCCTGAAAAATTCGGATATAATATTGAAATTACATCTAAATTTACTGTCAATTCGAGTTTGAGAATATTCGGACAAATTCGGGTTAGTTGAATCAATCCAAAAACTAGTGCCCAAAGTTTACAAATTCGAATAACCGGTGCGGGCGAATTTTTGTCAACCGTATATATATGCCACTGTTTTTTTTAGTGCAGAGTTTCATTTTTTTTATAATTAACGGTCAAAAGACCCATTTAAAAGACATGAAATGTCTTTAAAAAGCATACATCGGAATAAGACAACATACTATCAGAGTTTCATTTTAGTGCAGAGTTTCATAAATTACAATTGGTCATATGCATGAATTGAATATCACTTAGGCCATATTTTTTGGATAAGTTATTTTTAAATTAGCATAGTTAGGTTCGGATAAGTTAAGATGTTTTTTTTGGAGAATTATGTTTTTAGAGTCGATGTTTTTTGGGGAAATTATGTTAAATTTTGATAAGTTAGGATAGTTAAGTTTAGTCTGATAAAAGAATAGGGCCTAAATTTCCTCCTCTGTCTCTGACCAAAATTAAAGTGCCAGCTTTGTTTTTTAATAGTCACCTTCCTAAAATATATATTTACCCCTCATTTACCCATTGTACATTTTCGGTGAAAGAGCGATCGTTATATGGTCCAATGTGATTTATCTACCTAAATACATTATTTATATTAAATTTTTTGTAATATTCATCAATATATTTAAAATTATCAAATATTTACAAAAATTCATCACATAAAAAATATATATATTTCAATATAGGTAATATACTTAAATAGGGACATCACCGTGGACTCAATAATTTGGGGGCAACATTTGAGCCGACTAGGCATGAGCTCAACTTGGTAAAAATAAAGAACAAGTATGGGCTCAAGCCTAGAGTGGGCTATAGTTGGGCTTTGGCTTGATTTAATTAATTATATTTTGTTTTAAATTTAGGCTAAACTCCAAGTTAAATTTTGGATTTGCTCATTGAATTCATAAGAGTATATACGGGGTGAATGAAACATTTTGTTGATATATGACGGATGTAATAAAGAAATGCGTGAATATTGGTGCTGGCTAGCAATGACAAAATTTTATTCAATTCGAATATTTTAATTTATTCGACAAGGAAAAATTGGGTTTGGTCATAGATTTTTATCCAAATTGTGACATTGATCAATTTGACTGAATATTCGGACACAATATTTCTTTTTTTCTATTATCCGAACTCGATTTCGACCCGAATTTAGTTCCATCCAAATTGTACGACCCAAAAAAAAATCAAGTCCAGACGTCAATTTCTTGTTCTGAGTTTAGACATTGACCAACTAGAATTAGACTTGCCAGCGCCAGTGCTAGCTAGTGCCTAGTGCCTTTTGTTTCACAATTAATCGAAATTTGTATGTAAACCTAGAAATTAAAGACAACCATGGTATTTATGCCTTAACATTATGTTTTAGACATCTAACATAACTAGAATTTTAATTATTCTTTTTTACCTTTATGTATTTATATTAAGCATAATATATTTCTCACCTAAAATACGTAAATACTCTTAATGGAACCGAACCTAATTAATACATACATTGAAGGTATTGTGGCGGTAAGATGGCTCGGGTGGTGGAACCCGAACACCTTTAGGCTTGAAGGCTGAAGTTCGATGGCGAACCCCTAAGGGAACCAGGCTTGAGCCAATGTCTCGGCTTATTCTCAACTCGAGTCCAATACTATGAAACTTTTGCCTTAAGCCACAAGCAAACCCTAGGAGTAGTACTAGTAACGGAGATTACATGCGCTACCAAAATTATTATAAATGATCTCTCAAAAAAAAAAGAATTATAAATGAAGGCTTTGTAGGTCTCTTTCCCATACGATCGATCTCTCTATAACTTTCTATAAATAATGAACTGACTTTAATATTGTTCAATACAATAAATAAGGTTTTAGTAATCTGAATCTATATATTAGAGAAGAGTGAAGGATACGAGCCTACCAAAACTCATATCATTTTACATGAATAATAATGACTAATGAAGCAGCATGTTACATGAGTACACCCACCTTGTACAAAGAGTCAAGGATATGAGTGTACCAAATACATCTTATTTTTACTTTAGTTGTGTGCCTTCCACTCAGGGACAAAGTCAAGACTAGATGTTGAGGGGGACGATCATTAAAATACTTGTGTTATATTTTTAAAAAAAATTGTAAAATATGTTTATAGTAAAGGGAGGGGGAAAATGGATAAACATTAGCAAAAAAAAAAAAAGAAAAGAAAAGTGGAGTGTAGAAAACATTGCATCACTTGTGTCTCAAACCAATAACCTTAGTGTTATAGTTTGGGCACCCTATCACTTGCTCTACTAACAAGATGTGTGTATTGTGTGAAAAGCTATATCTATACGATAGACTCTGGGGGGGGGCAATTGCCCCTTCTTGCCTCAATGGGAGCTCCATCCCTGCTTCCACTCTTGTATTTTTAAAACTACATGCAACATATGAATATAGCCTTAGTATTTTTAAAAAAAAAATAAAATTGGACAAATTTAACTCATGTATTGGGCCCTATTTTAAGGGTAATTACCAATGAACTTTATATATCAGATGACAAAACGTAAGTACCAAGCAATATATGAATGAATGACAAACATGACCTATTAACCATATAACTATCTTTATATGAGAATTTTTTTTTCTTTCTTTTTTTTCTAGAATAGACAACACAACAACAACACAGACAATTAGTACTAACAATAAGAAACAAACTTAAACAATAACACAAATCTAACGGCCCACTCATAAAGGCGTCGCTTTACTTGTTTCGCTAAGCCATGCTTCTTTGGAACCGCTTGCCGATCAACTTTTTGCACCATCCTCATCCTAAATGTAGACTCGATAGCTCCCAACCCACAATTTGTTGGTCTGAACTTCTTGTTAACATAAGCTGGTATTCATGCACTGTTTCCAGACTAGCCCTCCTCTTCCTACTCCTCAAGTCCTGCCTGTGAATATGTATATATCTCATCCCAAATCTCTTCCACTTGAAAGTCTTCTTTTCCTCCTGCAAATCCGAGTAGATATGTCTCTTTCCAAGACTATTGCAGTTGTGGACCATTATACCATATTTCCTACACCAAAGGTTAGTCTTACCTGAAAAGAAAACCATGAATGCAGCTTGGAAATGATATTGTAAGTGCCACCAACATGGCTGTGGCTCAACCAAATGTAAGTATTCAATATCCTATGTGGGTGCATATTAGTATTTAGCTCATGAATAGCTAGATTCTTCTATGAACCTGGGTTGCTTGAGCTTTTTCAACTCAGAGCCCTGTTCTTTGGATTGGTAACTATTTTCAATCCAATCCAATTCAAACTTTACACAATTCCCCAAAACAGTTTTCTCTTTAAAAACACAATTCCCCAAAAAAGAATCCAATCCAATCCAATCTAATATATCCAAACATCATTTTCTCCAATCCAAAGAACTTCTGCCGGAAAGCCTGAAATTATGGTAGAAATGTAAAGCCTTACTAAAAATCTATCTCTACTACCTTTTTTGTGTTGTAATAGGCAGTCAGTACCTTCCAAACCTAGGGTTCAATGGGAACAATCAAACAAACTCTTCACTGTTGTATTGAACAGAAAATGGAGATAGGTTTGTTAAAACCAATAATAAATAAAAGAAACAATATTTAAAAAATTACAAATTGCCAAAAATGCTTTAAAATATCCTCACAATGGGGCAAAAAATTTATTATTACGTATAGGAGGTATTATAGTTGTCGAAGTTATAAAAATCAGATAAGTTGATAAATAAAAAGTGACAGAAAAATTAGGTAATTTGACAAAAATGAGGCGACACATGGACTCGAGCATTAATTTATCCTTGTATAATGATTTATTAGTTTGGTTTTTTACTATTAGGAAAAGTTTAACCAAATTCTTTTCAAATTTGACAATATCAAGGGAATATATGCAAATCAAGAAAGATACATAGCCAAAATTGGATTAACACAATTTGCCTAGCGTGCAACATGTAACTCATAAAAAAGTCAAGCATTTACAAATTAAAGGTTTGTTTTATATTATGTCAAAAAATAATAATAATAATATCTCTCATGTTAATACTTGTCATAATGTCATGCAGCCTTGATTAAAGTATAATGCAATTTAATAATATATTGGAATGGTCCTCCTCAACTAACAAAGAGTAGTCATGACGAATAATCTTTTAGAAGATAATGGTGCACTATAAACTGTTTTTAGTGACTTTATTTTCAATTCAATATTATGCAAAGGAAGATATCAATTGGTGGTGCTAAAATAAAATCAATTTCATGGAAAAGAAATCGTAGTTATTCTTTTTAAAATGTTATGCTAATTTGTAGCTGATGCTGGGGTTTTTATTATAATTTTGTTGTTGGATATTAGTAGTGATTTAGACTATGAAATTAGCGGTGTCCACTTAATAATATTTTGGAATTCTTTGAATTAGACACTCTTTATTAATAATTTTGGGTCTTTTCTAGGGTGTTCACTTAACGTAAAAATATACAACAACCTCATAAAATATAATAGATTACTTAAATTTTTTTACGGAGTTTGGGGACACCCTTGGTGTCAATTGGGATCCGCCTATAGGTATACTACTTTTGTCTTTTTTTTTATCCGTGGCTCATATTTCGATATTAAAAATTATTTATTATATGAAATTAATGTGATTAGATTTGTGATAAAAATGTTACTGAAAAAATGTTATTGAAAAAATATTAAAATGTTATCCGCTCAATATTTAAAAGGAATGCATGTATGGGTTTTGTCCATATATGATGGGTTTTGTCCATATATGATGGAAAAGCACGTAAATATAATTAATATTTATACTACTTCCAAAAAATTTATATTAAAAGGTAATTAGAAAATGTTTACCAAGGAATGATAAGATTTGAGTATATTTGATTAGATAATAAGTATATTTTATTAAAAAGGTAATCTTTTTGTATATTATATAAGATTGTAAAAATAAAAAAAACGGATAAGATTTCCTTTTAATCATCGTCCGGCGACGATTAGCAAAACCGAAAAAAATGTGAATGACAGATAAAAATAACGAAATAAATACTCTATTTCTGTTTTCAATTTGGAAGGAATGATGGTAGTGGCCGGTTTGACTTGATAAACTTATGTGAATCCTGTGGACGAGATATTTACATTGAAAAAGAAAATGGATACTTATTTTGTATAGCTAAAAAACTTGAAAGAATATTAGATCTTTGGATTCGATAATACACTAAAGAAATGTGGATTTACACAATTAAAGGATTTTGATGTGCTGTACAACATGAGAGATTCGTAAACTCTTGATTCATATGCCTTGATATATATATTGTGTTTAATTCACGTGTGATTTGTTCCGTTCATTTGGGAACAATGAAAAATAACAACCGCTACAAATAGGGCTGGCAATGAGCCGAGCCGAGCCCGAGTTTGGCATGCTCAAGGCTTGGCTCGTGAGTTACATTGCAAGCTTGACTCGACTCGCGAGCTTGACGAGCCTGAAAAATTAGACTTGCGGCTTGGCTCGCCAAGGCTCGCGAGCCCTCACGAGCTTTAATGAGCTCATATTTGTTCATTGTTAGTCATTTTGTTGACCTACAAAGTGACTACAAGAAATCAAAACTAAAACTAATACTTTAAAATCTCGTTCAAATAAAATATATAGGAGTTGGTTATAACAATAGTATCTTATAATTTACATTTTAAAGATACATGTTCAAATTAACCCAAAATATTATCATCATTGCATTTACTTTGAATATTGTTACTACCAATAACCCATGCATTTAAAAAATTTACCCATTGATAAGTTGAATAGTGAACAATAAGCCAATAAGGCCTGCACTATAATATGGTCTGCGACCCTGTTCTTTGGATAAGTTACACTAACATATTCAATCCAATCCAAACTTATTCAAACCTTATACAATTTCCCAAAAAAACATCATCTCTAAAACACAATTCCCCAAAAAACATCAGAACTTATCCAATTCAATCCATCCAAATCTGATTTTAACTAATCCAAAGAACAGGGCCACTGTGTATGTTTTGTGTTCATATATGGTGTGTTATGTTTTGTGTTTAGGCCTGGGACATGGTTCATTCGATAGGATTGGAATACTCTTTTCCCCCTATTACCCTGGGACATGGTCCATTTTCATTCTCGAACCATTGTCATATACTTCTAGATACCAATCCTACTAAAAGCGTTGGAAAGAATAGAGCGTTTAGATTCAACTAGTGGACAAGGCCCGTACATTGCACGGGCCGTAAATAATTATAATTAAAAGTTTAAATTTGTGATTAATAGAATATCGGTAAGTTCTATTTACCTCCTAAGAGAACATCGTTTAAGTAAGAAAATTATTCAAATATAATTAAAAATAAATCTATTTATTAGAAAAATATAAAGTGCATCCATTCTTTTTAAGTGTCTTTTGGGATGATCAAGCAAAATCAATATCACAAAAAATTATGAAGTAGTTAATACTACCTCGTTCCCATCTTTTTAATCATCATAACTGTACTTTTTAGAGTCAATGCATATTGAAAAATTATGGTACAAATTTTGTGACTTGTCAACATTACGCATATATTATTAAGAATGATAGTTTTCGGAATAATAAAAGATGATAAACAAAGGTATTTATTAGGGATAAAAAGAGAATGAAATTGTTGGACTTGTAAACGTGATAAACAAATTGGGACAAAGAAAATTAATTATAGTAACAAACATTTTAGGACGGAAGTAGTAAGAAATTACATGAATATCTTCAATTAAAATTAACTTTTGATATTTTATTCAATGAATGTTATGGTTAAAATATGAAAAGCACTAGTAATTAATATGTTTTGGGATTGTAAAATGAAAGATAACATGAAATAAGAAAAGTTAGTTAAAAAAATTTTTAAAAAAAAACAACAGAGATAATACATAATATAAATTCGTTATTGGTCAATTCCTTAATAACACAATAATTTCACACCATTAATATATATCATCTTATAAAACAAAAAGCATAATAATTTAAAAGTACTTATAAATTGTAATTAAGCCTTGGTTTTTACAAGTATTTTTGGAAAAAGAAAATAGGTAAAAGAGAGAGAAATATGAATCCCATGACATGACCCCACTACCTACCTACCTATCCCCTTAATTTATAAATGCTTTTGGGAAAAGAAAGAAAATAAGTAAAAGAGAGAGAAAGCTTAACATGCACAAGCAGCAAAACAAAATCACTAACCATCACAACACAGTTGTTTACGTCTTTTATTATAGAAGTATGATTAACACTGGCCAAATTTTGAGAAGGTTAACACCCTAGTAAAACAAGGATGAAAAAGTAAAGGGGCTAGAAGCCAATCTCACAAAAATCCAATCCGTTGAGGTGAGATTATTATCGAATAATAGTAGTCAAAATTTACAAATTTTAACCATGGCTATGAATCCATGAGAGAAATGATTAGAGTTGTTTAAAACAATTAAGCTTAGCCACGAACATAACCCTTAATAGGGGATTTAGTAGGCTAGATTATATCGTAGGGTGAGGGTTGTTGGTAGGGTATTGTGCATTGCCTTAGTTTGTTGCCTTGTATCGGTTTGAATATGTAGTCCACATATGTTTGTATCTATTTATTTTTGCATTTTCATAGTCAGTTAGTCAATCTTGTGGTTTTCCAAATTGGTTTTTTTTAGTGTCTTTTACTATTTTTCAAAATTGTTTTTCTAAAGATTTTTTTATAGACCTATACAGAAATTAGTCTCTCTATGAACTTTAGCTCATGGGGGAAGATTGTCTATATCTAAAACCCCTAAATTGCACTCATGTGTGTTTGCCGACCTAGAGTTTGTCGATGTTGTTGTTGTAAACACAAATACCTGCTAGCGACAAAAATTAAAGGATATATAGCGGGAGTAATCTAACACTTAAAAAGGGAGGGTAACTGTAGATAAGGTATTTTAACGCTTAAAAATGGGAGGAAGAGAAAAAGGAGAATGTAATGTTGAAATTCGATAAGATGGTTTGTTTAGACAAGCAGCTCACAAAGGTTAGTCCTTTGAGGAGTTCGATCCTAATTAATTAGGGGAATAAAAAGTAAGTGACCAGTTGGAACTCCGATCAAGAAGATAGGCTAATTAATATGGCCAATTTGAAGGAATCTAATGATAACTTTTAGGTCATGTTCTTTTACACAGTTGGTTGCGGTGTGGTGTGATGGACGTTTGAAAGTTGTGGTGGAATGTGGAAAGTTGTGGTGGTTGTGGAATGTTATGGTGTAAATAATCATAAGTAGGTTGGTATATTTGAAATTATAAAGTATAGCTTGTAATAAAAAGATAAATTAAAATTGAAATGGTAGATTGTGGTGAGTTGTTGTGGAATATGGAAAGTTGTGGTGCAGTGTGGAATCGCAACCAACTAGCCGCATAAAAGAACGGGACCTTAGAATAGCTTGGATGAGAAGTCATGTAGAACAGGCAAGATTTGATATAATATAGACTCTATTCTTGATGATCCAAAAGCATGTATGAAGCGTTATTTTAAAATGAAATGACAAAAAGGTATGAAGATAAGGACCAAAGATCAATTTTAACGAGTTGTTTTCTTTACTATATATATATATATATATATATATATATATATGCACACCTTTTGCTGTTGATTTCTTGTACTGCTTGATAGAATATGTACGTTCGTATCACAAACTTAATAATTTAATTTAAAATTTGAATAATTTTTTTTAAAAAATACATGTAGTTAGCAATAAATTATTTTCACTGTTAATGTCAAAATAATTTAGAAAAGTTTATGTAGGCTTGAATTATGTTAGATTGCTAAAGTGGTTTTTGAAAAATCTTTATAGATGGGGGAATCAGTCTCTACACATATTCTAATCCATGGATAAAACTGCCAACATTTGAGTTTTCTAGACCGCGCAATAAACGTGTTTCCCCTTATTGGCACGTGTGTAGGGTTGTGAATCATACAATTACGTTGCACGAGTGGATAAACCAATAAGAATTGGACAACACGGATACTCCATTATAATCTAATAATCATTTTTTTTTTTTATTAAAGCCTATGTGCGACCCCCCTATTCGCACACTGACAACAAAAGAATCATTTTTGTGATTCACAATTTCACATGCTCCCAGTCCCACCTCTTGAATATTCAATATTAACGTTTGTGGGGCCCACTCAATCTTTGCCGTCCATCAATCTCTTCATCAACGGCCCTCGATTTTTCATTCCATAACCCGAATATATAAAAATAGAATCCCCGTGGGCCCACCTACTTGCCCTAGATATTTTCTGGTCCATTTCTCCAACAATATGTGATGGCGGCAATCATTAATTACCCAATCAAAGTCTTTATTAGTGTATAAATTGTGAATTAAAGTTAAACACTCATACTTTATGTAACTTTTATCGTTAATATTTGTTCTTGTGAATTAAAGTTAGCTCAAACGTATTATCTGATAGGTTGTTGTTGTGGTTGTTGTTGTCTAAATATCCTTTTTTAACTAAGTTTCTCATAGCATTTTTATCAAAAAAAATTACAACATTATATTTTTATAGGACTATTTTTAGTTATCAATATAATGATAGTATTTTTGTATACTAAAATATCGTATATGTTGATAAATTAATGACGTTAATAGACAATTAGTATGGAATGAAGTGAATAATCAGTATAAAAAAAAATTATTGTTAATTTTATTAGTATAAATTTTCTTTTAACAAATCAGTATTGTTTAAGTTTAGTATTTCTTATTATGGTCCATTTATCCAAATCATAATTGCAAAAAAAAGTAATAACTTTTTAAAAATAAAAATTATAGTCCTTGTCTTTCTAAAGAAATTTTGCGAAGGAAAGCTTTATTTTTTTATTTTTGTGAACATAGAGTATTTTTATATGGGTAAATAATTGTAATTTTAGAATCGATCTTTTTGACGAGACCCTAGAAATTGTAGAATGAAAATGTATCAGCCTTTTCTTTTTTTTGTTTTGTGCAATTTTAGTATATGAAATTTATTGCCTCTTATATTTTACAAAATTCAATTTTATCTGATTAGGCATTAATATTGTTAATAATAAAGCAATAATTAGTTTTCATTTTTGTAACCATTCCGCATGACTCTTCATTATTATTCCACTTAACCCTAAACAATGGATTGGACAAGAAACCCAACCTAAGACAAACAAGAAAAAGAAATAAAGCAAAAATAAATGAGAAAAATGGTTAAGAAATCTGCCGCATATCAAAATTAAAAAAATACCTAAAACATAAAGCTTTGGATATATATCAATTATGAATTATTCAAAATATGATGCATGGATCTAATCCAATTTTCTATAAAAACATTGTATTTAACCAACAATAACATCAACACCAATAATAATTTACTCTCATTCTATAACTAATCCAAAAATAAAAATAATACTGATTATATTCCTCTCATAAACCTAAATAGATGATATCAAAAAGACGCGTCACACTCTGCTTCACTTACACATCAAAATTTATCTTGTTCTAAATTGACCATGTCATAGGTGTTGATGAGATAAAAATGCAGCCTTGATTCATTGAACGTTTAAGATTTACAAAAATAATAATAATAAATCCCAATGTGACCCCTCTAACAGAATATTTGACGAGATCAAGATATAGACAATCTTCTGCTCTTTCCCAAACACAAGAATTCGTAAAGATTAAATTTACAAAAATAGAATTTATAAAATGATAAAACAAATGCTACCTTCGTCTCAAATTGTTTGTCCTCCCAAATACTTTTATAAGACACCCCCTTCTTTATGATGGTAAGCTAGGTTTATTATATTCTTATCTTACCTTATCTTACCTTACCTTACGTTGTCCGAGTCCCTTAAAAACATTCAAACCAATACCATTTTATTTTATTTTTCTTATATTTCCTTTCCTCACCAAACTTATTTTACCTAACTTAATTCTACCACTCTAAATAATAGGCGAAACATTGGAAATGAGGGTGAAATTTATGATTTGTCCAAATTACCCCCACAAAATTGATGCACAAAAGAATAAAACTATTCAAATGTTAAATAAATCAATCTATTAAAGATAAAATAGGAATGATAATTATTTAAATTATATAAAATTAATAAATAAATAAGAATAAAAAATTAATCAGTGCGACAAATAAATTGGAACGAAGATCCTTATTTTACTACAAAATTGAGCATGGGTCATTGGATCTTGCATAGATGTAGATTTATGAATATTTGTTATTCAGACAATGAGACAACTCTCCAAAATGATGCAAGTGGATAAATAATTTTTTTTTTCTTTTTAAATTATCAGTAATCAACGATTACCCAATGACGGTCTATAAATATGAGCGAGCTAACACTCTCAACGAACCATTCCCGACCTTCCTTCTATCAATTTTGCATCTGACGTCTTTGCCCCCAATCTTCTTTCATTATTACATCTTACCCTCTCCTTCTCTCTCTCCCTCTCTCTGTGGATCAGCTCTTCCGCAGCAAAAAGCTCCCTCGCTTTTTTCCACTACCTGGTAATCTCTCTCTCTCTCTCTCTCTCTCTCTAACTCTCTCTACTTTCAGATTTTTCTTGCATGATTCATGATTGATTTCGTTCTGTAGAGATTTCCATCACAATGTGTCAATCAATCTGAAATCTCCGCTTTTTCCTGATCATTTCGGCGTTTGATTTCGTTTCCAGAGCTAAGAGCATCGTTCAATCGGAACTCGCGGATCCGATTTAGGGTTTTTGGTGTGGAATCAGCGAAAGAATGGCTCAATTAGCTGAATTGGCTCAGAATGGGATGGATGTGTTGAACTGCAAAGATTTGGATCCGACGGTGGTGGTTTTCGAGGCGGTTCCTCCTCCGGTCGCCGGAAACCCTAGCCGCGCGAACGGGAGTGTGGCGAAGAAGACGAAGAAGGTTGACGAGGTTGAGAATGGCGGAGAAAAGAGGGAGTCGTTCGTGCTTGGTAGGAATGTGCATGATTCGTGCTTGGATATTACGGAGCCTGATGCCAATGACGAGGTTACTGGGGATAGAGAGGCGTATATGGCGGCTGTTTTGGCTAGGTATAGGCAGACTTTGCTCGAGCGGACCAAACATCACTTAGGTAATGTTCTTTTACTCTGCTTTGTTTGCTGTGTTTTCGAGTTTTAGTGTTTGCCTTTTGGGGATCTTGAGGAATTGCTTTTTAATCATCACATCACATGTTGTTGGGTAAGATTTGGTCGGAATCAAACAATGTGATGGAGGAGGGAAATAGATTTCCTGTCATTGTGGATTGATGGGTTTGATAAAGGGGGAAAAAGGAATTCTGTTTGGAAGCTGAGAACTGGTACTTGATGATCATATTGTGATTTGATAGTCCGATTCGTAGGTTTGCATCGTTTAGTTTGTAGGTGTTCCTGCATTTCATTGAAGATTAATTTTCTACTGATTATGACTTTTAACTATAGTGAGTAGCTATCATGCCTTTTCTTTTTTTCTTTTTTTTATTGCCCTAAAAAATGAGTTTTCCCGCCTCTAACCCTTCTCTTTTGAGTGGAGGATCCGTAGAAAAACAAGACATTGGTTAAACTTTCAACCCAGATTATCACCTAATAGTTTTAATTATTTGGATATAAGAGAGTATGAAAGTTAAAGCCAGAAAACTGCAGAGGAAACTTCTATTTTGCTATCATTATCACCTAAATTCTGATGTTGTTGTATTGATTGGTTAATCTGGTACTGTGGTACACATTCTATCAAAAACTATTCCTTGAGTGATTGAAATGCTAGCATCTCTGGAGCTGTGTTTTTAGTAGAGTGGAGTTGAGAGTTTACTTAGAATATAAGTTGGCCAAAGTTAGTTCTTGGTGGGTGGAGTTTCCCTTTAAGCCAAGTTCATATCCATGTGTTCTTGAAGCATTCGGTTGTCTCCTAGCAAGTTCATCAAAAACCCAAGCATTGCCCATCACAACACAGTACTAGCTGACATTCTAGATCGAAATGTGTTTGTGGACATCAACCCAAACGTATTCTGTCCTATCATTTGACCCGACAGTACACGATCGGATGATCCAACAGTGAGAGCAGGATGGATATAGTCCACCATGTTCTTGTTATTGGGATTTTACTCACAGGCATAATACTGAGCTCGTGTTTGTGGACATCAACTCAAACGTATGCATTTGGTTATGCATGGCTAATGTGGCTGGAACTTCATTGCAGGATATCCTTATAACTTGGACTTCGACTATGGAGCTCTTGGTCAGCTGCAACATTTTTCAATTAACAATCTCGGTGATCCATTTATAGAAAGCAACTATGGCGTCCACTCCAGGCAATTTGAAGTGGGTGTTCTAGACTGGTTTGCACGTCTTTGGGAGATCGAGAAGGATCAATACTGGGGATACATTACAAACTGTGGCACGGAAGGAAATCTTCATGGCATTCTTGTAGGGTAAGTACACTGGTGGTCCATTTTCTGTTATAATTATATGTGCTTGTCTTCGAGTTATGAACTCAAACTAATACGTGATTAATCTTTCAGGAGAGAGGTGTTTCCTGATGGGGTCTTATATGCCTCAAAAGAGTCGCACTACTCTGTTTTTAAAGCTGCAAGGATGTATAGAATGGACTGCGTTAAGATTGAGACGCTAATCTCTGGGGAGATAGATTGCAGTGATCTTAAAGCCAAGCTTATCCAAAACAAAGATAAACCAGCCATCCTCAATGTCAATATAGGTAAACCCTTTCATTCTTTCTCATAACATAATGGAGTACTTGTGAATTCGGAGAACGAAAGAAGAGAACATTACTTAAGCTTCCTTATTCGTTTATATGCATTATTTGTGATTGACAACTATTTTGAAGTACCCTAACTTCAAAGTCTATAAACATTGGCAATCTTTTAGGATTAGGAATCCCGCATTGATCCAAATCTTTCCACGTCTAATTCCCTGTGGCTTATTGCAGGAACCACGGTGAAAGGAGCTGTTGATGATCTGGATCTTGTGATAAAGACACTAGAGGATTGTGGCTTCTCTCAGGACCGGTTCTATATTCATTGTGATGGAGCTTTATTTGGGCTTATGCTGCCATTTGTCAAAAAAGTAAGTTAACTGATATGAACAAGTTTGTTGGTCCATTCATTCAATAAATTTGGTACCTTATAAAATTACCTTTCTTAGTCATCTGGTTATAGTGTAAATGAGAAATGCATTGGTAACTACTCATACTACATCTTATGGTTCGTGAGTATCGTGGTTGGGTTATTATAATAATCTATCTGTTCCAAATTATAATCCATTTTAGATTGAAGAGTCTTATTTCCATCTCATAAATGGACTATGTAGTTTTGGGACTTTGGAAGTACTACTTCGCATCTTTGCTTGGGATTTTACTGTGGTTAGCTGGTTGAAGATCTAGATTAGATTAATCATTGAGTGGCACTAGATTTTTGTCAGCTGTCACAAGTTGGGGATGAAGGGGTGGGCCAAGGAGGGTTCACTATTTAGTGGATTTAGATTCCAGACTATTCATTGAGTCAAATAGAATCAGAATGGAATTTTGATGTAATGAAGAGCCAAAACAAATAGAGCCGTTCTCTATTTGTCTTTCCTTTCTTTTTATGGGGTTCTTTTTGTGAAATTTTCCTTTTGGGTCTGTCGGAATCAACCTCTTCATTTACTTTTGTGCATGGAGGGGAAGATTGCCTACATCGGGATCCCGTTAGGCCTCAGACCCCAAGTGAGTGGGACTATAATGAGGACCGTTGTTGCTTTTTGTGAAATTTTCATACTTTTTATTTTTTTTTATTTCATTTTTTGTGTGGGTATTGGACTTGAGTTCCTTAGAAAGTAAAATGCAAAGGAAATTACTGATGGGAGATAACTGAGTTGGGCACTGATTAATTAGCAATGGGCCAATGATACTGTGAATCTGATGCCTACATGGCTCTTCCTCAAATGAACTCTGGCTTTCTAACACAAAAGCTTGCCAACCTGATCATCAACTCCTCTTTCAATTGTCAATATATCTGTAAACTGAGAATTGAAGCAGGATCTCTTTGTTTCTCACATTGTTCATCTCATACTCAGCTTCACAAATCATCGTGCTGATCCTGAATGGCTTATATTGTGAACAGGCACCACAGGTCACATTCAAGAAGCCGATTGGCAGTGTAAGTGTTTCCGGGCACAAATTCGTGGGATGTCCAATGCCATGCGGTGTCCAAATCACAAGGATGGATCACATAAATGTACTGTCGAGCAACGTGGAATACCTAGCTTCAAGGGACGCCACAATCATGGGGAGCAGGAACGGGCACGCCCCCATCTTCCTATGGTACACCTTGAACCGGAAAGGCTACCGGGGTTTCCAAAAAGAGGTCCAAAAGTGCCTGCGAAATGCGCACTACCTCAAAGACCGGCTGAGGGGGGCCGGGATCAGTGCGATGCTCAACGAGCTGAGCAGCACAGTGGTGTTTGAGCGGCCTCAGGACGAGGACTTCATCAGGCGGTGGCAGTTGGCTTGCCAGGGCAACATTGCCCATGTCGTGGTGATGCCAAGCGTGTCCATTGAAAAGCTCGACACCTTCCTCGACGAACTGATCGAGAAGCGGTTGAGTTGGTTCAAGGACGGCGCCCATCAGCCTCCCTGTGTGGAATCGGAGATGGGCAAGGACAACTGTTTCTGCCCGTTGCACAAGTGAGGGAGGGATAAAAAAGGGGGCTAGAATATCGGGTTTTGTTAACTAGGAAAAGAGTGTTGTAGAATTAAGCCTGCTGATTTGTTTCCAGCATGCATTTTGTTGTGTGTGTCAGTGTGTGTGTGTGTTGATGTTCATCCTCTTACAAAAGTGGATAGGCATAAGTTGTAGCACAAGTTGTTTGAGAAGTATGGGAATCAATGAATGTTGAATTTTTGTTTAATGATATCATCCATTTAAAACGAATCAAGACATATGTAAATGTAAAGTGCTGCTGCTACCATTAAACTTCAACTATCCATTCTAAAGTTTAGAAGGAATCCCTACTTCACATTTTATGGTCGTCTTCTTTTTCATGTGGTGCTTTTGTGTTCACAAGGCAAGGACATTGATGCTGTCTTAGCCCTACGTGGATTCATTTAACACCCCCCAAATCTCCTGTTTTTGGCATTGGGGGAAAAGATCAAGACAGGATCATAATTCACATGTGATCCCTAAAACATTTTGGCTCTTCTATTATTTTTTTTTTTAAAAAAAAAAAACTTCTACTAAACTATACTAAAAAGATGGTAGGTTAGTTGGCTATCACTGTCATCTTCTAAGCTCCCCCATCAATATCATCACATCTAGGTGTAAGACAACAGTTTTCATGTTTGATCATTTGGAAGTGGTGGGGGGAAATCAATATCACTGTCGTCTTCTAAGCTCCCCTTCAATCATCACATCGAGGTGTAAAACAAGAGTTTTCATGTTTCATCATTTGGTTGATAGATCATGTTTTCCGTAGATAGATTAATTTGGCACTCCATTTCGTTTTATCTGTCATTTGAAAGTGGCAGGGGAAATCAATATCACAAAAATCTATACAGTAATAATAGTCATTCCTAGACTTGTCAATCTTTGACCCGATGCGAAGACTCGACTCAAAACCCCCCTTGGAAATTATGGGTTTTGAACATGATTTTCTCGACCAGAACCGAAATATGTCGAACCCGAAAAGCCCACAAATTAGCAGGTCAAACCCGACCTACCCATTTGACCCGGAAACTTTATTTTTTACGTTCAAATCTATTAGAATTTGTGACTTTTGGTTGGAATTCACAACTCTTAAACTATAACCACAACCTATTCAAATGTAATTTCTCTAATTTAAATTGAAACATTTACAATAATCTATCAGTAGTAGAAAATAATCGTATTTCCAGTAACCCATTCATATGTTATTTCTCTAATTTACGTCAACTCAAATTCAACATTTGCCAATGATTCCTGTGACCTGTCTCTCCTGTGGCATATATTACCATACTTTTGACTCTTCTGGTATATATACAGCACACCACTCTATTTCAATTTTCATGACTCAAGCTTATACCTTAAATTTAAGACATTGATGAATCTCTGTTATACAATTCCAGGGAGTGCTATATTTTTACCCCTATGTGCTCGGGTCTTGATCAGAAAACAATCACTTGATTACTGGATGCAGAAAACGCCTATACGTTCATCACATATTACCATCAAATATTACCGGAAAAGTGCAAAATAATTTTTCCGGAGACAAACCAAACACATGGGCTAATCTGAACTCGAAAACAGACAGATTTGCCTGTTAACTGAAACTCCCATTGAAGTCTAACATCTCCTGAAAGACACGAGAAACTCTGTGACATCTCTGAAAGTATATGTCAGCTAGGGAGAACAAAAGCGACATAATGTTATAATCACAAAAGACCAGTGTAAATGGTACAAATCAGTACAATCTGCTGCATAAAGTCTTGCTTCTGCCTCTCCTAGCAAGTACTGAGCTAAACTAGGCCGAACTTGTTACAGTCGAGTATTCACCCCTCAAGTTTGTGTTCTACTGCTGGAAGTACTTTGGAAATGTAAATACAAGTGCACAGAAGACTTCATTTTGTACATATCGGGCCACCCATTGGCAGACTTAATTCTCCGGGACCTGCAGAAATAGTGCAAGAGCATCAATAACCTGAGATTGAGAAGATGATTTTTGGAACTTTTGTACAAAACAATGCAAAGGCCAAGGAAACCTTGGAGCTCAAATTCGCTGCAAAATGGAAAATTAGTACGGGTTATTGTCCTTCCAATGTGTCGAGTGCCTCTTTGAGAAGTTTCTGTGCCTCTTCTCGCCTCCTACACAAAGAAGCAATCTTAAGTCAGAAAGACCCAGAACTATCCCCAGCATGAAACCCACAGAAGCACGACACAGTAGTCAATTTTGGCAAGTGTTGAATCACTATATAATATGCAAACCTGAATGTTCCATAAGGAAATTTCTTTTTTTTTTTTGTTTTTTGGGGGGGGGGGGGGGGAAGGGGGGTGGCGGAGAAAATCTGAAAAGAAGGATCCAAAAATCCCCTAGCAGCTGCATGAAATTTTCTCTGCTATAACCTCTGTTACTCTGACTCTTCATATTCCATGTTTTACCCGTGTTGGACCCTCGATATCCGGACAAGGGTACGACACTCAATACTTCAAATTACAATAAAAATAGGCAAATTTCCTTAAAAATGAGTCCGACACTCATATCTGTGTCTGATATGGACACGCGTACTTGAGTCCGAGTAATATAGGTTATAGCACTTTATTAAGGCTTCACCTTCTACCGTGGCTTTACTGTATAAAATCCACGACATGTATATGCCTTGCCTGGATTTTATACAAATAATTTGTTTTAGGCTTCCTCTATGTTGATTTCTACTTATTTGGTTATACCACCAAGTTAAATTTCAGAATTGATGAGATCACTAAGTACTCTCACTAAAAAGCAACTAATTGCAAGAACACCAAAAGTGCTACCATTGGGCACCCTTACAGCTTTGGAATATAAAAAATCGACTGATTTTTCATCCTGTAGGCGCTTGTTGTAATGGACATACATAAGGGTTTGACCAACACTAGAAAACACAAAATGGTCCAGGTTGCTATGTTGATTTCTATGGTAGTCTTTTTGAAGAAATCGACAAATATTTTATTAAGGCAATCCTTCCAAACAATCTATTTGTTGCTAATTTCTCATACTTCCCGTGTCTCATCAAATTCCCTTTCTTTGTACCCTTTTTCTTTCGTGATATGCCCTACATGATACCTACATTCTTTGGCACCACCTTCACCAACTATCTTCAATTTTGCATTACTATGAAAATACTCCTATAACTTCCCTCGAGCAAAAGCAGTACTAGTGTAGTCCACAACCCCAACTTAACAACGACCAAGGCCCCACCTAAAATCATGCAGCCTGATTGTAAACTGGCGTAGGTTGCCTCATGACGGATCAAACTGACTTGATATTTGCTGGACCATTATCTAAAAGCTTCTCCTCAGAGAGCTTGTATGAAAAATCAATTATTGATCGGCCTGAACAACTGAACCTACCCAATATCATGAAGACTTACACTGTTCAACATTCAACCAACCTGGTTTTATCAGATCTCAATCAGGACGCCCAAGACCTATATCTGGCATGCCTTTCTTTTGAGTAATCAAAATTTGTATAATGAAAGACCAAATGGATAACAACCATATAAAAGGGCAAGTACCGAAAAAGAAAAATTCCCTCAAGCTCTCAGGCCTAATTTTATCAACAAAATCCGAAAGAGACATCTTCAAACCACACTAACGCTATCCAACACATAGCTCCAACTATATCTGCAAGCCCTTTTTGCCAGCACTTCAAACAAGCTTACAGCCACTGAGAAACAATGTATCTGTAAGCTACTGGCAGCATTCAAGATACATACCAAATTGTAAAAATATAAGTCCCAAAAATCAGGTGTTTGTCAACTTTGCCCATCATTGCTATAGCACAATCACAAACAAGTGGAAAACTAATACAGTTTACTCTCAAATTTGCAAGGCATTCCGCATATATCTAACAAATACAACATTTTGTTTCATTCTTGTAAGATATGTGTATGTTTTGTCAAAGAACAGAAAGGAATGAATGATAACACGTGATGTGATCACAAGTTCACAACAGTAGCCACAATTTCTTCATGAAAAACCAGGAGGCCAATTCAGTAACATAGTTTCCAATCCTTGATTCCTTGTTAATTTTCTAATCGTTGATCCTTGTTCCTAAATATGCATATGTTCTGCCAGGAACAGAAAGGAATGAAGACATGCTAGTTTCCTAAATTACTAAATGGTTGTTGGATCACTAACCCATCCAGTAACCTAGTTGCTACCATCATACTTCTAGCCCTAGTTATGCTAAGTTCCTTCCAACAGTGAAGTTTAATATTAAATAGCAGAAATTGAATAACAGTGATACAACTGTGAAAGTATTCTTGTATTCAATCAAATAAAAGTTTGATAAATTGCAGAAGTTGAAAATAACGCAGATGATGCTTTGCCTTTATGCACTCCTAGGCTCATCCTGTTTCATATGTTATATAACATCACTAGACATGGGGAATCTACAAATGATCCAAAACATGCCTAAGAACTTACATATCAGGATTCAGGCCTTATAGGCAGTAAAGCTGAGTTCCCCACTATCCCAAAAGAGTCTTGATAAAGATATCTTTCAAATGCTGAAGAAAAGTCCCAACTCTCTCTAAATAGCCCAAAAGTATAACAGGAGGAACGGCCATTACTTTTTTGTTTGCTTTCCTCCCTAAATAGCCCTCCCAAGCTAGAAGGTGGTTCCTAATTTAATTAAGAAAAAACCACGAAAAGCCTATAGGAAGCTAAAAGCTAGATCTCAAAGAGTCCTTGCAAACTCACAGTGAAACAACAAACAATCTGGCAATTCAGAGACCCTTTTACCCATAAAGCAATGTGGATTTGCTCCAACTTATCAACTGAAAAGCAGAGACTTTGCTGAATTCAAGACAGGGAAAGTTAACTAATGCATCAGCCTCCTCATTGACAAGCACAGACAGTAAATGTTATAAATAGCCAAGTGTCAAGTAAAAGCATCAATATATAAGTAGATATATCATATATGAGCAGCCCATCATTACCATTCACAACCATCAGGTGGTCAGATGAACTGAACACAATCATCAGTAACTGAAATCCACCCCTTATGCAAGCTCCTAAAACACTGAAGTTCAGAATCCCACTCGCAATATAAGTTACACCACACAAAGTATACAAGAGTGACATCACGCGGACCGTCTCACGCCAAAATACAGTTCTAAGAGGCTGGAAAGCAGCTAAGAATCATTCTATGCAGACATGAGCATCATTAACAAAGACATTATGAACATAGTCATTTGATAACACAGTTCTTCAGTCATACTTCAAGTTAAGTGAGCAAAAGTAGAGCTTTTTCCCATGGGGCTTAAGCTGCCCAACATTATTCTCAGTTTCAGTGCTTGGACAATATTCAAATAAGGACACTATCAATCTGCGAATTGGGATCCCAAGATGGAAGTGAAAATACACCTACAGTTTTAACAACATGGTTTTTCGTAGTAACAGTCATTATGATGAATCCACAGAGGTGAAGTATATTGGCATATGTTCTGTAAATGAACTACATGACAAATCTTAAGAAACTTACCGTTTAATATCCTCAACAGCTTGCTTCCTTCGCTGTATTTGAAGCTCTAGAATATGAATCAGTGTTGCTCTAGCCTACATTACAGCATAACTAAGGATGAATATCCACACACATGTATACACAGACACCCACAAGAAAAAGAAAAAGACCATGCATAAAATCCCATAGTTGACACACACCTGATGAGGCCGCAATGAATTGAGTAGGTGATGTAGATTCTTAAAAATGAGGGATATCTCTTCCACTCTCCTGGCATACTGTGATGGCCTTTCAATAAGAATGTCAGCTAATTCCAAAAGATGCAGCTGCAACTCTCGGTTGAGTGCCTTCAACTCTTTCTTGAAATCTAGGGTACATATAATCAAGTGCACGGATTAATCCAGACATATTTTTAGGTGTTGACACTGGAATTTCAAGACAAATGAATTGTTTTGAGCAATTGAGCAAGAGGATAACATAACATAATACATCATGGTCAGGTGTCCATGTCATCTATATTCCCACTGAGGCTATTATAAAGTTCGTTCAAATGAGTGCTTCCAATAGGCACTCTATTGATTCGATGAGCACTTGAGCAGACAATGGACGCATTGACACTTTGGCAGCAAGTGAGCAACCCAGTCCCACAGGAAAGGGGGAAAAAAGGATGAATTTCTCACTTCTTATTTTGCCTCATTTCTTTATTCCATAAGCTATATCAAAACACAACATTATGACAACTGTTTCTATGACAACTAGTACCTGTTCATAACCTCATACTCAATGTAAAACCAATCAACACGTAGACATGCAAAAGAGAATTGAACTCCAGATTTTGAAGCATTTTTCTTCTCTTATCCTTTTAGTGAAGAAAAGGGAGAGGGGATGGAGGGGGAAACCACTAATGGTGTCTTCTCCTAAAATTCTCTCATGTAAATGGAACATTCACTCCTCCCATGCCAATCACAAAAAGGCAGAGCATGTTTACGAAATGCTGGAAGCCAACAATTATTGTTTTCCTTGACAGTGACAAGTTGCGAAGATCAGACAACTCCTATAGATATTCAACATTTTATGATGCATCAACCAGTTTTATTTTATTTTATTTTATTCTATTTACGATGCATCAACCAATTTGATGTGTTAACCAAATTGGGGCAAAAAATATAGAAAAACGTACCAATATTAGGCCCTTTAGGGTACAGCTGCCTAACACCTTGCTCTTCCAAAGTCGGCAGCACATCATCAGTCTACCATCAAATTAAACAGAAGTAAACCTTAAGGTTCAGCAGTTAGACATCAATCGAGAATGCCCACATCACCCCAATGACAAAAAAGCGTAACTGAACAAAAGAAAAAATGGGCTGGAGAGAGAGCTAACAG
Organism: Portulaca oleracea; assembly: GCA_029582165.1. Taxonomy (NCBI): domain Eukaryota; kingdom Viridiplantae; phylum Streptophyta; class Magnoliopsida; order Caryophyllales; family Portulacaceae; genus Portulaca; species Portulaca oleracea. The sequence continues at coordinate 39,159,932 of CM055872.1, read as the reverse complement.
TATAAGTAGCACCATAAAGCGTATAGGTGCCTTGAATAGGAGGGGGAGGTTCAGGGGCAGATTTAGGGTCTTGCAAATAATCCTTGTACAGCTTGTAATAGGGTGGTGGTGGTGGGTACGTTGCGGTCGCCATTTCGCTCACAGAACTAACCTTCCACTGAGATAATCCTGCGAAAACAAATACACAGTGAGCAATTTCGCCACATTTTGAGCTACCGAATGCAACTGAATGATAGAATTAGGGTTAGGGTTCATCCCATCTACCAAACCAATGCTTTGGGGAAAATGCAAAAACAGTGCCACCAAATTGATTAACTGGGAACACTAACGGTGATCTACGTTCGAAATCCCAGAATCTATTTATTGAAAGTCATAATACACTGACAACAAGAAAATAGAAAAAACCAATTAACAACAATCAAACCGATTTTTATGCTTGTTTGGAGATAATGCATGATACAATAAGAAGCTGAGATGATTAATCGACAAATATTCTCTCTTGCACTTGTTTTGCTCAATAGATGTAATCCATCCATGTAGAAACCGAAATTCAAACAAAAGGCAATCAAAATACACTGACAACAAGAAAATAGAAAAAACCAATTAACAACAATCAAACCGATTTTTATGCTTGTTTGGAGATAATGCATGATACAATAAGAAGCTGAGATGATTAATCGACAAATATTCTCTCTTGCACTTGTTTTGCTCAATAGATGTAATCCATCCATGTAGAAACCGAAATTCAAACAAAAGGCAATCACAAAAACCTCATGTTATTGAAAGAATGATGTGATAGAAAAGAAACCCTAACCTTGCCAATGAAATTAGCAGGTTATACTGAAGATTAGCTCTGGTAATTAATGGATGGTCACACACTCACACTTTTCAAGCTTGGAGGCAGTACAGACTATATGCTGTACAGTTTTGCACAGAGAGATCAAGGGAGACTGGGAGAGATTTCCTTGTTTCCCTTTTTAACATGCAAAGAGAGAAATAACAAGGATGAGAGTGCAACTCTATTTTTCTGAAACCAAGGACAACATAATAAAAATAAATAAAAGGAAAAAGATGGTGAGGTCTTGGGCTTAACTATTGAGCTCTAGGCCTGTACTTTTGTACATTGTTCCTATTCGCTAACCAAATTGTTGCGTCACAAGTCAAAACACATGGTGTTGTTGGTAGTTACTTGTGTTATACTTGTAATAATTTAATATAAGTCTTTTCTATAGATACTCGATCTGTTAGGAAATATATGCAGTCAAATTTTTAAAACTTATGAAAATTAAATTCTGAAAACATGTAGTGACCTACCATGTGAAGCTACCACAATCAGATTTGTTATATAAAAATACTTTCCTAGAAGTATAATCTTAGAATTCAGCACGAGGACAACAAAATTGTCATCAAGGCAGTGTAGAAGAAATGGTCCACTCCTTTGCTAAATGCTAATAGATACTGTCATCAAAGACAATCACTGTCTTCCTACAAGAACAAAGCAGGTAACTATCGAACGCATTTTTCAGAAAGCAAATATGGTGGTTGACTCTAAACTAGGGCAATCGTTGTTGCATGGAATGAGCAACGACACGAGAGTTCAAATCTATCCCAAGGGATGAACTTGTTGAGCATACTTTCATAAAAAAGAAAAACAAAAAATTAAAAAAAGGTGCAACTTTTATCTTATCTATGTAGAAGGTAAAAGAAAAAAGTGGTAGACAAAGTTTTGGAGACCAAGTTTGCTTCTTGAGACAAAATCCTCCACTCAATGGAGTAGATGGATGCTTAAATTGCAGATTTCTCAATTGCCTTTTAAAAAGATTGGTTTTGTTTCGAATATAGGCATGGGACTAGAGTGAAGCAATGGGCAACGCTGGGTTGGATTTGGGTAAGTCCAACTGAGATGAGTCACTGTCATAGTTTCGTTATCCTATACTAGGACGACAACATCGGTTTCTGGGCAATACTATCACCTTTAGCACTATAAGAACATGAATATCCCCAAAATTCCAATTGAATGAGAAGCTTCAGCACAGACAACAAATATCTGTGGCTTTCCGCCCTCAAAATTCTCTCAATAACGCTTAGATTGAAAGGCATTTCTAGATAACAGAGTCAGATCTAATTTTACGGGATCTTACCAAGATACAGCAACACGAACAACTAAACACCAGCATCATCATAAACTCATTGAAGAAGAAAAAAGAAACCCTTGGCCTAATATTTGCGGAACGAGACAACTTACATCAACAAGACAGATATGATTTCTAGCCTACAATAGGAGTAAATTCAATGAAATATTAACATGAAGTTGTTCTGTGCTTCTTATTTCAAGGTAAGTATGCTAGTCAGTGTATGGCTCTTCAACCAGGGCCAACAAAATAAGAAGCATTCTTCACAAAGGTAAAGCTCCATTGCATGTATGCTACCATCTCCCCCACATTAACAACAAATTATGGTTCCTAGTTCCTACGGCACTGATTTGCCAACTAATGACAAAACAGAACTAAAACTATTCTGCATAAAACCCAAGGTTTAAAAAAAAAAATAAAAAAAATAAAAAAACCCTCTAATCAAATTCATCCTAACTCTTCAAAATTTTAGTCTTTCTCCATTGTTTTGACAATTTTTGCTCAGAAATATAGTGGGCATATCCTTAATAATCAATCGAGAGAATGAACACTGCACTATGTATTAATGTTCTTTTTTTCTCTCTAATCAGATTACCAGTTTTGCAATTAACTTTGATATTAAATGGAATTCATTGAGAAAAAGAAGGGAGAGTACAGCAACTACAAGATTAAAGACACCAATCCTAAATTAGGGTTCTAGCATCTTTTAATACAGAAATTTCATGCTTCCCCACCAATTTGAGCAGATACCAGATTCAACAGTGTTCAATATGTGATAAAAACCTAAAGAGATAGGAATAAATATAAAAATTTCAAGTTTTCGCAAACTTTCAATCAGAAAAAAACACCCTGAAACGTATAATGTAGAAAGAATACCTGAAGAGTTTGAGATTACAGATGAAACTTGAAACTTGAAATAATGCTGAGAGAAGAAGCGAAAATCGCCGATAGACTTGAACTAATGCAGCCGCTGGGTTGAAGCTTGGCTACCGAGCAACAATGGCGCCAAGCTGTCGACGCGAGGTTGAAGACGAGATCCCAGGCGTCTTTTCGGGGTTTTTTTTTTTAAGTTTTCTTTTCGATCTCTCAAAGACGACGGCGTTTGTACTTGAAACTTCTACATTAGTGGGCTGGGCGTGAAAATCTTGAGTTTGCCGTAGATTAATAAAAAGATAGGGCAGGCCCATCTTCTAGCCCATAAGGTAGGGCGTTTTTAGGGATGGCAATGGGGGCGGGGAATCCCCAAACCTGTCGGGGCCCCGCCCCGTTCTAGGGAAAAATCCCCGCCCTCATTGGGAATGGGGACGGGGACGGGGACGGGGACGATTTTCCAAAATCCGCTCAGGGACGGGGCGGGATGGGGACAAAATTTTCCCCATCCCCGTCCCCATTTTCCCCGCCGGGGTGAATTCCCCGTCCCCATCCCCGAATATAATAAACTACCAAATAACCTTTATTCAAATTTAATATATATATTAATGGGAAGAACAAAGTAGTAATTTTCCAATTTATTCTCACTTGTTGATGTATTATTGTTTTATTTTGATGTATTATTACTTGAGCAAGTTAAATACGTTGTATTTTGAACATGTTAAAAATCGGGTTCGATTAAAAACCGGATCCGATTAAAATTTAGTTAAATTTAGGATAGTTTTAAAAAATCCCCGTTGGGGATGGGGAATCCGCGGGGATGGGAATGGGGCAAGAATCATTCCCCGAAGTGGGGATGAGGATGGGGATGAGGATGAGTTTTGGGAGCGGGGATGGGGACGGGGGTATATTCCCCCATTCCCGATCCGCCCCGTTGCCATCACTAGGCGTTTTCATTCACTTTGAAAATTCAATTTTGTTTTCTCATTATTAAGCGTTTAATTAACAAATTTGTAAAAAGGGGCAGAAAAAAATAGTGTGTGTAATGTTAAATGTTATAATTTATAAATTTAATAATTAAGGGTAATTTTGACAATTTAAATAAATTTTCTTATTAACTGTCCCATATTTTTAAATGTACACCAAACATTGTAATGTATCCTTTCTCATGCAAAATTTCCCCAAGGAAAACTTTCATGAGAAAAGTTTTCATGAAACATTCTTTTGGGAAAAAAAAGAAACGAACGCCATTAATATTTTTGAAATCTCATAATTTCTCTACCCGTTAAAATCATATCAGGCTTGGTCCTATGCTATCAAGATAATATTTTTGAAATCTCATAATGTCCAGATTTATCCAATGGGATATAGAATTTGCCTCTATGCTATCAAGATAATAATATTTTAGATCTTTTTTTAAAGTGTCCACTTAATATAAATATATAATCCCCCTTAAAATATAATAAATTGTTTAAATATTTTTCGAAACTTGAGGTGTCCATAAACACCCTTGACTCCTTGAGTCCAATGGAAATCCACCCCTTAACCCATCAACTTCGCCATTTCCACACGAGTTTTGTCAAGATCAACTAAATTATTCGGCTTACGCCATAAAAATTCCCACAAATACAAAGTCCTAGTTTGGGGGACATGAAAATTTACAAGCACTATTTTCTCTAGCACCCTCTTTTTTATGAAGCATCAACCAAACACTTTCACAACTCTCACTCTCATTTTCCCCCACAAACATGGATGCCTATAAAATTTGTCAATCTCTCCACCCCTCACTCTAAGTATCTTGGCATCTTGTTCAATCAGGAATATTTACTACTACCTAGTATAGTCTTAGAATACATGGTTCTAACAAACTCTACACCCCTTCATTTGTGAATATTTCCTTCAATTTTTTGGTCCTCCCTATTAATATTCTTACCCCTTTCTTTGCTTATATAAAGAACATTTTGTCCCTTGGGGTTTAGTATAGATCAAAATCTACCCCTCATAGTTTAATTTTTCCAACAAATAAATACATACCAAAAATGGCACCAAGTTTGAGCAAGGCAAATTCTGATGACAATAGAGACCATGTTTGCAATGATGGCCCATGTCCTATGGTTTCCTTAGAAGGGTCTAACTTCATGATCAATGGTCAAGTAATCTTGTCTAATGTCCCTCCTAATGTCACGGCGGCCCAATTGGGCGGCCGTGGGCTCTTTGTGGGCTTCAATGCCCCAGAACCTGTGGCCCGCCACGTGGTGCCTGTGGGTAGGCTTAAGGAGATCCGGTTCATGAGCCTGTTTAGGTTCAAAGTTTGGTGGACCACCCATTGGGTCGGGTCCAATGGTCGTGACCTATAGTACGAGACCCAGATCCTGATCCTAGACAAGTCGGATGATGGCTCAGGTCGGCCCTATGTAGTCATCATTCCCTTGATTGAGGGCCCATTTCGTGCCTCACTGCAGCCTGGCCCATTGGACGATTATGTGGACATGTGCGTCGAGAGCGGGTCCACAAAGGTTGTTGGCAGCTCGTTTCGGGCTGTGCTTTACATGGAGGCAGGGCCTGATCCGTTTTGTCTAGTTAAGGATGCTATGAGGGTGATCCAAGCCCATATAGAAACATTCAAAGTTTTAGAAGAAAAATCCCCACCTGAAATAGTGGACCAGTTTGGATGGTGCACATGGGATGCATTTTATCTCAAAGTGGACCCCAACAGTATCCACGATGGGGTAAGACACCTCGCCGAAAACGGGTCCCGTCGGGATTTGTCCTCATCGACGATGGGTGGCAGTCCATTTGCCTCGACGACCCGATTACTGACCACCAAGAAGGGATGAACCGGACCTCGGCTGGGGAGCAAATGCCTTGTAAGTTGATCAAGTTTGAGGAGAACTACAAGTTTCGGGACTACAAAAGCCCAAAACAATCAGGCCCAGGCCCAGAAAGCCGACCCAATAAAGGTTTGGGGGCATTTGTAAAGGACCTCAAGGAGGAATTCAAGACCCTTAAGCATGTCTATGTTTGGCATGCTTTGTTGGGCTATTGGGGCGGAGTCCGACCCAATGCTTCGGGCCTGCCCGAAGGCCGAATTGTGAGTCCGAAGCTCTCACCGAGCCTCGAAGTGACAATGGAGGACCTCGCCGTGAATAAGATTGTTAACAATGGCATCGGGTTGGTTCCTCCCAACAAGGCCCGTGAACTGTATGAAGGCTTGCATTCTCACTTAAAGGCTTGTGGCGTTGATGGTGTCAAAGTTGATGTAATTCATGTAAGTTCCTCGCTAATTTTACATTTTTTTTACTTCTTCTGTTCTTTTTTTGAATATTTATGTTTTTAGCACCTAATAGAGCACTCTACCCTTTAAATTTTAATATAGTATATATCTAATTATATAAAAGTATTCATATGAACATATCTTTGTTACAATTATATATTTACTCTAATCTAATCTAATGTTGTCACTTCTATACATTTAATTATAATATATGTTCAGTAATTAGCAATTAAATTTTATATAATCTAATTGTGTATGTCTCAATGTGATAGATAACAAGTATCGGAGACAATATTTAATTTGCTCATTTTGTTGAAAGTTGGAACAAATAATTATATTCCACGTTATGCTCATGGAACCTTTGAGAGAGGGTTTGGATGGATGGGAAATCGGTTATATTTGGCTACTCATAACATATTTTCTCATATAAGTGATTTGTTTTTCTCCTTCCTTGGGTGGTTATTCAGCTGTTGTTAGGTGCCTTTTTAGATTCTCCTGGCTGTAGCTTCTTGTTTTTGCTGTTTGTTTTTGGGGTTTGCCTATACTGTTTTTACTATTTTGGCGGATATTTGTTGCATCTTTGATGCTTTATAGTCTATTGGATTCCAACTATTAAAAAAAAAACATATTTTCTCATTTGAATGATTGAATAGTTTAAAGGATGTATATATAACTTTAAACTTGCAGTCCAGGCCTTAGATTTTTATGATACTCTAGTTTTTTGAGAAACACCATGTCATAATACCATACTACTTGATCTATATAAACATGAAAAGTGAAATTAAAGTAATCAAAAGCAATCACTTTAATCCACATTTGTATAGTATAAGTGAGTTTTTAAGGATCTAATTGGCCTACTTTATAAATGGTATTGATTCTTTGCATTGGTTAGAGGTATTATAATATTTTTGTGAGTTGTTGGGTAATGTTGGATTTTGCTATTTATTTTCATTATTGTAAATATTATCCACTGTGTGAGCACACATTTTTAGTTTGGTTTATACTCTGAACAATCGAAAAAAAAGGATTACATATTTTTTGTACATATCTAACACGCAACTTTATATATGGAAAATTGGACATGATATGATGGTTATATTTATGCACATATGCAGATACTTGAAATGTTGGCGGAGGACTATAGAGGTAGAGTTGAATTGGAAAAAGCGTACTATAACGCATTATCAGAATCAGTGAGAAAGCATTTCAAAGGGAACAGAGTAATAGCTAGCATGGAGCATTGTAATGATTTCATATTCCTCGGTACTGAAACTATTTGCTCAGGTCGTGTTGGTAAGTCTTAAGCACATCAAATCGAACTCTGGCTTTATTAACTGACTCTTCTATCAAGCTAATACTACGTAAGAAATTAAGAATTGCCGCAACCAAAAGTCTAAGCTAATCGTTTGAAAGTCTATGAATGATTTTATACTCTAACACGACCCTGCCCTCAGGTGAATACTTTTGAACTTAAAACATGAATGCTATAAATACCCTCATAGCCTTGCGCAAATAAACATGAGAGCTATTGAGATCAGAACTTGAGACTTCTTACTTAGAAACACTTTGGTGCCATGTACAAAAACTAACTTAATTAACCACAAGCATTAGAGTAGGAAAATTTTTTGTCTAACCCGAATACCCCGAACAGGAAAAACCAATTACGTACGGTCGTTTGAATTTCGACATTAACCAACTTGACTAAAATTTCAGACACGATATTGCCCATTTTTCTATTATCCCTGCCCGATTTGTCCCGAATTCAGGTCTAGCCTAGTTGTATGACCCGAAAAAGTTGAGGTAATGGAAATCAATTCTGCTCTGAATTTCAACATGGACGAATCTGACCGACAACAATTTAACCCATGCCTGAATTTTCACCAACGCCAGAAGACTTCGTTGGAGATTAAAATCATAGAAATTGTTTATACCTTACTCTCTGCTTGAAAGGGGAGTAAAAAATGAAGAGTAGGAGTTCATACGGTAAAGGAGGGGTGAGAGTGTGAGAGAGTTCATAAGGGTAACTGCTTACCCCTGCTTGGGAGAGCAATTTGGAGAGTTCATAAGAGTAAAATGTTAATTGACATATTTACTCTTTCATCTAGAGAGAGAATGAACAGTGTTGCTGAAAAATTGGAATTAGGGCTAGGGGTATAATGGTCATTTTCTATGTTATGTATACTTTACACTTGTTTACACCCCAAATTGGGGTGTTAAAAAAACAGGGGTAAAGAGGTGTAAAGGAGAGTAAATCCTACTCTCCCTCACTCTCCCTTACCCTCCCTCACTCTTTTCCCAAGCAGGAGTAAGGAGGAGTAGGTACCCTCTTTAACCCCTCCTTACTCCCCCCTACGCCTCTCCCAAGCAGATAGGGTTCATAGTTGATACGTATTGATAATTGAGGTGGGAGTTAGGGCAGCCATCTTATTATTATTTTTGGTTGGTGAAAATGTAGGGGACGATTTTTGGCCTAGTGATCCATATAGTGATATAAACGGCACATATTGGCTCTAGAGCTGGCAAAAATCTGGGTCCGGGTAAATTCGGGTCGGACAAATTCGGACGAGAAATTCATGTCCGGACTCGGTTTTATTTTGGGTCAAACCGGGTCGGACAATTCGGATGAAGCTAAAATCGGGTTCAGACAATAGAAAAAAGAGAAATTTTATGTCCGAATATTCGGTCAATTCGGTCAATATAAAAATTCGGACGGAAAATCTATGTCCAGACCCGGTTTTTTCCAGGTCGGACAATTCGGGTAATCCGGGTCGGACAAAATTTTGCCAGCTCTAATTGGCTCCAAGGTTGTCATATGGTGCACTGTGCATACAACAGCCTGTGGATAGGCAACTTCATACACCCTGATTGGGACATGTTCCAATCCACCCACCCTTGTGCCGAGTTCCACGCCGCTTCAAGGGCCGTCTCCAGCGGGCCCATCTATGTGGTGGGCCGAAACGACTTGGGCCTCCTAAAGAGCCTCGTCTTGCCTGATGGATCGATCCTAAGGTGTGAGCACTATGCACTTCCTACTCGGGACTGCCTATTTGTGGACCCCCTTGTATGATGGCAAAACCATGCTCAAGATTTGGAACCTTAATAAGGTAAGCTATGATTGTAGCAACACAAATTATACCATAAATCGTGGTGGATCTAGGTACCTAGGCCTTGTACGTGTCTTATAATAGGTCAATTTTTTACGTAATGAATTTGTGTAAAAAATGATAAATTTAAAAAGTATTAATGAATTTGGCAATTATGTTGATAAACGTACGATGAATTTGGTAATAAATATTGATGATCTTTTTTAAGATTTGACATTTTGGTGGACTAGTATTAGGTTGTACGTATGTACATACTAAAGCTAGCTGAAAGGTCTTTATGTATAACTCAACTAGTTTCGGATTCTTTCATTATAGATTGAGAAGAAATTGATTTCAAATATAAAGACTGTGTCTGGCTAACACAAATAACAGACAATATAATTGTAATGGTACTTGAAAATTTTTATGCGTCTTAGCTCTAGTTTAGACTAACGGGAAGAGTGCATAGCTAATACGGATTTGGCTTATAACTTGAAAGGTCGTGAGCTTAAATTCTATCGTTGATATGAAGACCTTGCTAATGAGTGACCTATAAGTATATTAATAAATACTCTTTGAACCTAAAGATATGCTCCACTTTACTATTCGGCACTGTTTTATAAAAATTAAAACAAAAAACAAAAAAAAAATTAAAAAAGAAAACTATTGATTTATGCTCAACCGTGTAAATGTACATCAATTAACCTTAAACCCTTAACGGAATTCAAATTACCTCAATCTATGTGGAACAACTTAAAACTGAAATTACTCAAGATATCTTTGCCTTCTAAATGTTAGGACTAGTTGTACATGCATAACTATCAAGACAACATGGTAACTTATCAATCAAATGCATTATTAGAAATTGCATACTAGCTCTTTAGGAGCTCACTCTTAATCAACATTATGGTCTAAACAACAATTTTATGAGTAATCAAGTTAACTCTTCATTATCAATTCGAACAACTGATCTCTAGGTTTTATTTTCCCGATTATTATTTGGGTAGAAAATCCACATAAAGTGATAGATTCCTAATATTCTAGAGTACTATAGGATAAATATAACGTAACGAGTTGTATTTATATTTTCAATTTTTTCTTGCAGTTTTGTGGAGTACTAGGAGTGTTCAATTGCCAAGGAGGGGGGTGGTCCAAAGAAAATCGGAGGAACCAAAGTTTTCCCAAGTGTTCAAAACGAATAGCATGCAAGATCACCCCAAACGATGTCGAATGGAGAAATGGTGACAAGCCTTTTCCAAACATCGAAGGTGTGCAACTATTTGCCATGTATCTTTTCAAGGGAAAAAAGTTAGTCCTCTCAAAGCCAACAGACACTTTAGAGATCTCACTCGACCCTTTCACCTGCGAGATGGTTACCGTCTCTCCAGTGACAATTTTGTTCCACGAATCAGTCCAATTTGCAGCCATAGGGTTGGTGAACATGTTCAACTCCGGAGGGGCAATTAGATCAATTGATGACAATGAAGGGGAGAAAATGGTTCGAATTCGGGTCAAAGGGGCTGGAGAGATGAGGGTTTTTGCGTCCGAGAAGCCTAAGGCTTGCAGAGTTAATCGAAAGGACATGGAGTTTGAATATGGGGAGTGCATGGTTAGGGTTCAAGTGGCTTGGAATAAAGACTCGGGTGGTTTTTCCACCATTGAATACTTGTTTTGAGCTTGGTATTAATCAAGGTCGTCGTTCCCTCAAGAAAAGTTGAGTCTAACATTTTTACTTACATGTGAGAAAAGATATATGTAACAATATGGACTCTTAAAATTACTAATAAGTTGTGCGCCTATACATTTTATTTGGATTTCTGTAACGAGAGTGATAATTAGCCACTTTAATAACTTTTCCAATATGAGAAGTTCATGTTGTTAGGTTAAATGTATAACAAACAGCAAATCTAAAGATGTAATTGTACTGTAATGGTTTATATATCGTCAAGTAAGAGTCATTATATGTCTTTACTCTTATGATATGTGACAGTAACACACTGAAATCAATAGTTATGTACCTATATTACTTTGACTCTTTAGTTTCCGTACTTCTAGTTGGACACCATGCTTGTCAGCCTCTTGACATATCTCACACAAGGATATGACACTCAACACTTCAAATTATAATGAAAATATAAATACTTTCCTGTAAGTAACGGAATCTGGCACTCACATCTATGTCCAACGGAAACACTTATACCCATGTTAGACTAAGAGAGATTAATAGTATTTTTTAAAGTGATATTTTATTTTGAAGGAATGACTTGATGCCTCCTCCTAGAATCAATTTGAATGAACTATTAATCATCTCATAAGTAGAAGCCAACCCTGTGTCAAACAATTCACAAAGTCCCAAAAACAGGCAAAAATGCAGAAGACCAAACTAACAAATTTACCACTCTTTTTCACAGCTGTCAGCACAGGTATGTGTTAAAAAAATCTGAAGGTATACTTGTAACTGGCTTCAGAATTCAGATCAGTTGGTTACACCCCAAAACAAATTCCAAATGAAAAATAAATTCTTTAAAGTAACAAATGGGTCCATGAATAGAATTTCTACAAACAACCCAAGATGGTCAAACTGGATGTTTATGGAGGGGAAAAACATATACACCACTATTTACAGTATGTCATCTGGCTACAGTACAGTACAGTACAGACAGGTGTGAAAACTAAATATGAGACCCTTTCAAATTTCTCTACCAGTAAATAAAGAAAACCATTCACAGAAACAAAACCCCACTTAAACCCTATTATTATGCTGGTTGAACCCCAAGAAGTTGGGCTTCAGCTGATTCGGCACGCCAGACTGGTTTGCCGGTTGCTGACTTGGCATTTGAAACAGGTTGCTGCTTACTGATGACGTCTGATGCTGCTGGCTTCCGAAGGAACCGGTTGGGAACTGCGGAAACGGGCCCCTCGCCGAAGGGTTTCCGTTGACAGGTGGCACTTGCCCAGTTGCTATCCTCAGTCGTTGAACTTCTTGCCTTAGGGCTTCATTTAGGGCTGTAGGAGGGCGACACGAAATTCATAGCCGATATTAGTAAGCAGTAGATACTTCTGATTTGTATAATTTTGTATTGTGTCAAGCCCTCTTGGACTATTGGCCATTGATCAACCTAACACTCTACATTGACCATAAACGTATCCCAAACAATCAAAAAATTACCATGAGGTACCCTATGTTTTGTGGTTACTAATTTTCTAGCCCAAGGTTTTGAAAGATTATTTTGGGGTACCCTAAATATTGTGACAAATGATTTCTGGGTACCATGTCTGTAAATCTCGGTGGAAAATCCACTGCAGATTCCATTTTTCTTCAAAACACACAAAAGGGAATCTTCGGTGGATTTTCCACTGAGATTCACCAGTGTGGTACCCAGAAATCATGTCATAATCTTCAAGGTACCCCAAAATCATTTTTCAAAATTTTGGGCTAGAAAATGAGTACCCACAAAGCACAAGGCACCTAAGTGTAATTTTTTGGAGAATAATTTGTTTGGTTCACCCAAACTGGGAGCCTAGGCAATGCCAATTCAGATTCTGATTACATAAAGATTCTATACTCTGTCACAATCCCGCCTTTTTTTTTTTTTTGTTGGGGGAGAGGACTTATTTTGAAGGGGAGAGGTCACGTATATGTAGGTAACGGCTATCAAAATATTGATTGCCTGACCTAGATACCCGGTTCAGTCTGACCCCAAAAAAACTACGCATGCACACAAATTTTCCGTCACATTTTGACATCGACTGAATTTTTCTGAGCACACATATAACTTTCTTTTTATTTTTGATGCCCAGACCTGAATTGGGGGTTGTCTGAGTTGTCTGTCCCAAAAACTAGGTATAAATTTTTTTGCCATATCCGATTCATCCAGACTCGAATGGCGCGAGCCCAGATATTTTGACAGTCGTACACGTAGACCAAGCGATGCTAACTCATAAACTGAACAATAGCACTGCAAAAATTTAGAGACAGGCCCAAATCTGAAGAGGCAAACAATATGTTCCACCTAAGTTTATGTATCAGCTCAACACTGTGGGAGTTGGAACTCTACCCGTCAGACTACCCTTGCAGAAGTTATCCATGAATATTGGGTAAACATAGAAAATGATCATTTAAGATTTCATACTGTCTAAATGAGACATCATGATAGCCAATACGCATGTTATATTTCATATGAATGCTAAACCAATCAAAGGCAATACGGACACTTTTGAAAATAGAAATACCATCTCTGAGTTGCGCCTGCTGCTCCAGTGCCTGCAGGCGTAGTTTAAGTTCCTTGTTCTCAGCTGTTAACCCGGTGGTGTCCCTCTGTAAAAGACCGTTGTACTTGATTAGCCATAAATTACATTGTTTAATTAGGCAAATAGCATTAACTCCAATCTTTTTCTGGAAAACGACATTCATGAAATACTTGTGTCGTTAACACAAAAATGGAAAGAATAAAAATGGGATGAGTACAGTACAAGGGTTTAATAAGCTGAGAGTTTGAATGTGCTCTAGACTCTACTGCTCTTTCCTAAAGCATTCTTGAGGTTTTTGGTATCTACATGGAAATGGCTCTTTTACTTTTTCACAAAGCAAAAAGATAGAAAGCGCGTACTTTTCCCCAATACAAGATTACTAGCCAAATTCGTAGCACATCCAGGTCTAAAAGTGTCACTAAAATATGAAGTCTTAACCGCATCAGTGCATTCACACAGTTTTTATCGCCTAACTAAAGTAAAAACTAACAAGATTACAACTTTCCCATCTCTCTTCATGGAATTAATTTCCTCATAAATGATGTAATAATGACCTATGAATGGCATACAGATTGTTTTCAGTTAGAGGTTAAAACAAAGTTCACCAATCCAATGCAGTCTAAGTCAGGTCCACACAAATGCCTGATAGATGCTTTTCATTGTTTTTCACTTTTCAGTTCCCTTTCTCCTTCAATGGAACATTACAAGTGATGGTTACGCCAAGATAGGGAAGATTTTTTATTCTTTTTTTCTTTTGGGATGAGACATGTGATAACCTAGAAGACAGGTCACCTACCACAAAGGAAAGACCAAAGAGGTAGATATGTTAGGAGAAATGTCTATTTCAACTACTGCAAATATCTTCGGTTGGTTACTTGCTATTGCCCATTACTGTTTTCTTTCATCTTGTGTCACTCACAAATGGTGATTTACCACTATCATTCGGGGTCGGGGCCACATGGATTACCAATTTTAACGCACATTCACCTTAACCCTCAAAACTTAACCCAAAGGTAACCCAGGCACCACGCCTCCGGTTGTTTCAGGGCGACATTCTTAAACAAATTCAGATTTCAGAAGCAGGTTCAGGTCAGGTTAGGTCAAAACAGTCCAAATTGATCAACCAAGGTTTATAGCAATCCATCTTTAATGTTAACTAGAATATAACACAACGAAATCACCATGAAAATAAAGTCAAAGTCTATAACATAAGCTTGAACAATTAATTAAATCCCAGAAGATAACCTTAATGAATGGGCAACAGTTTGGTTGAAGGCTTAACATCACACTTGCAGAAATACAACAGTGTAATTAAGTTTAGGCCTGGATTATCTATAAATCTTCAAAGATAATAAAGTTATCTAATAACTGCCGATAAAATAGTGTAATAATGGATTCTTTACGGTGGAACTCTTTGTTTTAGGAAAAAAATTTAGCCCCTTAGAGACCGATGGGCATTATGAAAAGGGAAATGTGTACAATAAAAAATAAAATATAATTAAAACAAGCAGAACAGCGGTACATCTTGATATCAATGAAGATTGAACAATAACAAGAAGGCGGAGGTGGAACCTGTGAGCAATGATTTGTCAACTAAAACAGAAAAACCCTATAAGAACTAGCTATCTTATGAATGACACTTCACCTGAAACAGATAAAAACTGGCATGGGTAGCTTAAGAATATTCACATATTCTGCATTGAATCTTCTTTCTATGTACAGTTCTCTTAAGATTAGAAAGGACGATTGTGATTTCATGACAACGAAGCCAATAAGCTACCATACATCCCTCCTCATTTCCCCCACCGGTACCTAGGCCAAGCAGGACACTCCAAGGACAGCACATGGTAAAAAAATGTCCAAACTCTACAGCAGAAGGTGTGAAAACCATTTAGAGCTATATGGTAACATGGTTTCTTTCCTTCATCGTTAATGGTTCTTTAGGCTCTGTTGATTCATTGAAAATGAAATGGAAAGAATAACTCTCTCACGTTACTAATCTACTGTAAAAGGTCAAACTTCCCCACCAATTCTTCATTTCACTTTCCCTCTTCCCTTGTAATTTACCATATCATATTTTCCTCCACTTTCCTCTCAATGTTGAAAGGAAAGTTCTATTGACAAAATGTCAAAATATACGAAAATTCCCAAATTCTTCATGCAAAATGAAATAAAGTAGGTCTTATTTTTTATGTCCATCTCATTTTGCAAGAGTCAAATAGAGCCTTATTGCTTTGGGTTTGCTAAACGGACAGCAGTTTCAGTGATGAACATCAAGAAATACTCTTAAAAGGTCAATTTGAGAGAACAATTTCCACATGTAAAATAACGAGTCCTCATATCTGTGTCCTGTGTCTGAATAGTGAAGACTGAAGAACTAGATGGACCCCTACACCTGTACCCGTTAATGACCCCCCCCCCCCCCCGGGGAACTCAATGAACTCCACGTAACATAACCAATAAGGCAATAATGTTTATTTCAAGAATTCTCAACAAAGAAGGCAATGAAGAAGCATTCTTATAGTGTTGACAGTGACACTATAAACATTCTGAACTACGATATAGACTAGAGAGAGATCCTGAACAAAGTAAGGGTAGAGCATGATACTAATTAGAAAGGAGTATTACTGAGTTGATGCAGCGGAAAAATATAGTGTACAAAGCTCAAAAGAAACAACCACATGGAAATGCAGCTAATGTAGAAAATCGAGTTATACTGAGCACGGTTGCCAGTTCACGACAAACAAGGAATATCTTATCACGACTGTTCAAATGTGCTGATTACGACAAGCATAGAAAGAGAACATGCAAATCAGTGGACACCCAAAAGTTGCCATAAGGATGTACAGTCCTTACCTGAAGCATTGTGACTTGTGCAGAAAGTGTTGTCGCTTCTGTCTGCAGTGTTTGTACCTTCCTCTCCAACTCACTGGTGTATCTTATTTTTCTCTCCTTAGAACGAGCTGCAGATTGTCTGTTTGCAAGAATCCTGTTGCACATCACAAAAGAAAATTAGGAAAGTTAAACAAAACATTGGAACAAAATAGCTAACAATGAAAAACACAGGAATTATGGCCCGGTTATCTTCTATTAATTGATCCATAAAAGGTAAATTAGAAAGACTTTTCTAAACAAGTTCAATGCACGTCGGGCAGGTGCTGCAGCCAGTTGTAAAATGGAAAAATCATGGGGGCACTGGACAATTATGGTAAAGGTTTCCAACAGGATAATCACGCAGACCATCCAAACTACGTAGTTCTTCATAAATCCAGAGCAACTAGTCAGCCAAAGTTTGCATTACAAACTTGCTAAGATTAGCCCGCAGCCGATGGCCATAGTACAGCCAAAGTTCAAATTTCCGCCAAGTAGAATATGACGCGTTTGTCCACTTTTTAATATATGTCAACCCTACTTCTTTTTTGGATTTGGACTAAAACCAAACCCTAATGAACATTGCTACAATTAACCATCCTGAAACCTCTATATCTCTCACATCAATAATATTATGCACGACACCAGTGTGTTCATTTAGAGGTTAAGTGGAAAGAGTGAAATGTGCTGATATTTCTTTAGGTTGGACGATTGAGGAACAATTGTGCGGTTGTTAAGGCCAAGGTGTGCTCTTTTAGAGGGTAGGGGTTGGTTGGGTAAAGTTTCAGTGCGAAGCTTTTGGGAGACGTGGAAAATTAACGTGGAAAATTTTGGAAGGATAGATAATTTGGCTAAAGTGTAATATGAATATTTCTTATATGTTTTGTAAAATTTTTTTTGTCCAATAAATTAAGAGGATGTCCAAGAAATACCAGCTTAACCCTTTTTGGACACAACTTGCACAGTAGGCCTGGTGGCTTTCAGCACTCATGTTCAAAGGACATCTTTCACTAGGTCTTTCATTGGAGTGCTCCTTTAACAAGCTAGGAAGAACGCCTTTTTTAAGTGAATCTGTGGGGTGCTTCAGTAGGTAAATAGGTTAAAACATCTGCTTAGTCAGCATCCATTTTACATTAATGGAACAACTTGGCTAGCACCCAAAATAAATCACCAACGTACAAAGAAAAGAAAAATACAGGTGCACCTCTTCCATAGGTTTTATTTCCTTTCATTAATCTACTGTTCTTTTCTCTCGGAAGTGCGTGTACTTTCCATGATAATTTGCTATATTCTGATACATTAGAGAAAATAAAAATCTAGCTTCTCTTCAGCAATTTATACTCTGCAGCATACTTGTAAAACAACTACAGCAATTTAGCTTCTTAAGCTGACTCGTGAATGTTATTATGCCAAAGAAGGGTGTGAAGCAAAGAAAATTGGTACCAACCAATTCTCACTTATCCATGTACTTGTAAATCCAACGTGCACTTCGTGTTATAGGCTAGTTTAAGGGTTTGGGTTTGCAAAGGACCAGAAAAGCATCTTGGTGATGGTGATCACATTACAGTAATCGATAATACCCATCTAAAAGGCAGAGTTTAACGAACTGCCAGATCAAAACAAGTGAAAAAGAGACTCCTTGTCAAGATTAAAGAGCAAAAACATCAACACAAGTTGACCATGAGCCAATCAGCCAACTATGCCCACCCCCCCCCCCCCCAAAAAAAAAAAAAACTACCCAGCCCTACCCCGTTTCTCCCAAACTCCTAAACAGAAGGGAAAATGTTCGCTTGCTGTGCCATTTTCCAACCTGTCTATAGACACTATACAAGTTCTTGGTCATATTCGATAGTCACCAAACTAACAACTACACTTCATGGATTTAAAACTATGATACAAGCATTTTCCATAAAAGAAGCGTCCCCAATATTGAAACTCAACAATCCCATCTCCTCAATTCTCAAAATCTGGACATCCTTAGTCATCTTTTCACACATTCGTCACTGATACTTACATAAGTCCTCATTCCTCAATTCATTTCGGTCAGAACCAATTTGTCAAATATCATTCATAACACACAAAATATTACAAAATTCCTAACACAACTGATTATTGAACCAACAATGCAGTCTATGCTAGCTTCCCCCCACCCAAAACTCTATACAAGTTGTTAGTCATTTCAGATGAATCACCAAAATGACACCTTTTTCACACTTCCTGGATTAAAAATCAGCACTTTCCATAAAAGAATCATGCCTACTATTGAATCTCACCACAATCCCATCTCAATATTCTCACATCCTTGGTCACCTATCTTTTCAGGCGGACCCAATCCGTCAGATATCAGTCATCTCATACAAAATATTAAAGAATTCCCAACACAAAGGCCCATGATAAACTCAGTACCCCACCTTCAACCCAACAAAAAAGAGAAGGCAAAAAGAAAGATCACAAAGACTAGAAAGACCCAACTTGGCAACTTCCTTTTTCAATCCTCGGACATCAAAACTTCTTCAAACAATAGCAAGCATACCCGACCTGAACCCCCAACCGGAAAAGTAATCATTTCTGGGGGGATTTCAATCAAAAACCTAAAATATTAATCAACAGCTAAATTCGAAAACCCGGAAATCTCATCCCACAATCACGAAATTCAATTTGAAATATTCAGCACTATATATCATATCATATCATATAATACGAAGTAAATAGATAAACAATTGAAATCATACTGGACCCGATCTCCCAAGCAGAAAAATAATTACTTTTAGGGGGATTTTAGTCAAAAACCCAAGACAACAATTAGTCAAGCGCTAAATTGGGAACCCAAAAATCTCGTCCCATAATATGATATTAAATGAAAGAGATAAAGAAAAGGGGTGACCTTTTAGCTCACTTAGGATCAATTTGAGCAAGTTCAGCATCATATGACACCCGATCCCCCAAGCAGAAAAATTATCATTTTTAGGGGGTGTTACTCAAAACCCCAAAACAACAATTTCAAATATTCAGCACCATATATCATATCATATCATATTATGATACGAAATGAAATAGATAAACAATTGCAATCTTACCCGACCCGACCCCCCAACCAGAAAAACAAACACTTTATAGGGAGGCTTTAGTAAAAAACTTAAAATAACAATTGCTAAATCTGAAACCCGAAAATCTCGTACCTCAATCAGGAAATTCAATTTGAAATATTCAGCACCATACATCATATCATACATGATATGATATTAAATGAAAGATATAAAGGAAAGGGGTGACCTTTTAGCTCGCTTAGGATCAATATGAGCAAGTTCAGCACCATATATCATATCATATCACATATTTTTTTGGCATCCGATCCCCCAAGCAGAAAAACAATTATTTTTTTAGTCAAAATCACTAACTACAAACCCGAAAAACTCGTCCCAAACCCAAAATTTCAATTTGAAATCTTCAGCATGATATCATATCATATCATATACGATACAAAATGAAATAGATGAAGAAAGTGGGTGACCTTTTAGCTCGCTTAGGATCAATGAGAGCAAGTTCCGCAAGTTTCTCGGGAGGCATAGCTTTCTTAACTCCATCCATAACATTGAAATCTGCTCCTGCACTTCCAAACATCATCGAGCTCGAACAGCTTCCATCCATGGAGTTCGTCCTCCTATGATGGGCCCCCACCTTCCTCTCTCCTCCTCCGACATCTCCGACCTTCCTCTCCGCCTCTCCTCCGCCGCCGCCGAAGGACAAACCCTCGAAGAAGTCGGCGTCCACAGAGAGGCTCCGGACGTGAGAGCCGCCGAGGTGGGCCCGGGATGAGGTGGAGGAGGAGCGATTGTCGCCGCTGGATTCGTCGGACCTGGAAGAATCGACGGCCATCGGAATCCCTTCCTGCTGATTCTGAGGGGGGATGATGTCGAGGGAGGAGAGGTTGAAGTTGTCGAGGTCGAAGAGGAAGTCGTCGTCGTAGTCTTCGCCGGAGAAACGAAAGGAGGTGTCGGAGATGGCCCGGCGGTGACCCGGCCCGGCCCGAGGTGGGTTCGGGTTCGGGTTGGAGTTCATTTTTCTTTGGGGGGTGAATCGGCGGCTGAAGGGAGGACAGAGAGACAGCAAGAGAGAAAGAGAGAGAGAGAGAGAGCAATTATTTTTAGTGAAGAAAGTATTAGAGAGAGAGGGAGGTGGTGCTCCAGCTAATGTGTGTTGTATGAAGGAGTGTGGAGGAGGGGAACTAGGAAGGGGGGGGGGGATAATTTGATGAACACTTTATTAATTAATAATTATTATTAATAATAAATAATACTCCCTTCATCCCAAATTAATTGACACTTTGACAAAATTTTGACCATTAATTACTCGCAAATCACAATTAGTTACACTATGAAATTAATCTATTGTAATTTTTAGTGAAGTATATTTCTAATGACGGTAATTTCATTTCATATTGTAACTCATTGTGATTGTGAGTAATTAACGGTCAAAATTTTGTCAATGTGTCAATTAATTTGGGACGGAGGGAGTAATATTATATATATATATATATATATATATATGAAAATTATGAAGATAATGAGATCACAAATCATAATCCAACTTTATCCTATTCTTTTTTATATATTTATATTTAAACTTAGTTATATCTACCTAAAAATAAGGTTGGATAGTGAATATTACGTTATTATTTTTTTATTTTTTTAACAAATTGGGTGAGTTGAATAATAAAGAATTTTAAGTATAAACGATATAAAAGTACGTTGGTGGTAATAAGTAAGGTAAGGTAAAGTAAAGTAAGATAAGGTAAATAAAGTAACTTAAGAATAATATTTTACCATTGCAAAGAACGAGGTTGTAATGTACTTCAACATAGACTTACTTTTACATACCTACTAACACAACAAAGTCTCCCTTGAATCAGGCCAAAAAAAACAAGGTGCGAAAGAGCCTAAAGAAGTTGTGTGCAAGCAACTATGCGAGCCAGCACAACCTGTGGGAAGATTTCCAGTCACGCACGATCATGTGCCACTCGCACGACCAAAACAGAATCGATGGAAATGTCTAAAAATGGCACATCGGCAGCTGTGTGACTCAGCATGGGCACCCATGCCAAATCGCATGGTTATACCTGCTTACAATTAGCTTTTAAACAGGATTTTTTAGTTTGACATATAGGGGAATCTGTGGGCCACTGGCACGACCATGCCAGACCTTTGACCATGTGATTAGTGTGTGTATTTAAACCTTAAAGCAACAATTAACTATTATCTAATCTTTTATCAATGCTTTCTAGGGTTCTTAGGGTAGTTTTCTTTCAACTGTCTAGACTCCAAACACAATTTCTAACTTAGGTTAGGGATTCGCCCCCGGCATGCCTAATTAGTTGTAATTTATGTTTCCTTTACTACTCTAGCATTCGTTCTTCGAATTTCTATCAAATTATCAATGTCGGTTTGATGCGAGGCTCAAGAGTGTTCCATCTTTGTGTGTATAGGGTCTATGTAATTTTCGAGAGGAGAAACTTAGGCCTAGTATAACTTGATTAGATGATTTAGGCTTAGGTATGAGAATAATAGGGATCATAATTAAGGGGAAAATCAAATCTTGTAATTCTTTTGTATTAATTACATGAAAATATCAATTAATCCAATTGAATTAGCTTGATGACCTTTGAGAGAAGACTTAAGTGTATGAACATAATTGATTCTCTAATTCCTTGTATTTTTAAATAGTATAGGAATGTAACTTGTGATTATTGACATGTTAGTCCGACGAACCCCTCACCTTAGGCTTTATTTATTTTCTCTTTGTGATTATTTCATCCTGATGATGACCTACTTAGTTCGAAATGACGTTGACCTAGGGTTGTGTGCGATACCTTAACTTCCAGTGGATCCGACAACTATACTCCCTAAAATATGACAACATGAATTGCATTGTTGCTGAGGAGCTAGCGTCGCTGCCCAGTCTAAGTGAAGTGACACTTTTGTCTGAACCCTTTTCCTTTGTCATCAACTTTCTTTTTGCTTTTGTTCAATAAAAAACAAGCAAATAAATGAATGCTCCCTACTTTCCTCAATATGAGCAAGAATGGCTTTGTGTTTATTGGAGTCAATTAGATGATTATCTTACTTATTATGCTTAATATGATTTTACTTATACAAAGTGAGAAGTATTGTGTGCTCAACTATTGATGAGGGTATGAATTTTGAAACTTGCGCTATTTTGAATTGTTTTGGTTTTCATGCTAAAAGTAAGTGCGAGGCTTGAGAATTGCTTGATTGTTGAATTGTGATACTCATCATCAGTTTGAGAAGATTTGTTGTTTTCAGGTTCTTCTTTTGATGACCCATGCGCTTTTCATGCTAAGTCTTTCTATGAGAAACAATCGGTGTATCCTTATCCCCCTTCCCGTCAATTCTCAATGCATGTCCCTTCTTGTTGTACTCAATGTGAATCATCTGCTCATGCTACCAACTCTTGCATTGTCGTTGCTTCTCTTACTGTTGTTGGAAATGCAAGGTACATTTATGATGAATCTTCGACTAGAGTTGCAAATAGTCTTAAATTAATTCTTTTGAGTTGGCTTTGTTCATGCATCAATTAAAGAGCAATATGCTTGATTTATGTGAGAGCGATCATAGGCTAGGACATTCCTCATCTGAAGATTATTTGTTGAATGCATTGAGTCTTCTGCTCCTAGTCGCCCTTTGCGTGACTGGGAGGATGACGATCATGACTCTTTTTCTCCTCCTCTAACATGTGAGTCCCATCTCATAATATAAACCTTGATCTTAATGATGCATCTTTATATGAATATCAATCATTTTCTATGGGTTATGATCTTAAATGTTGTACTTTCACTTTTAAGGATGTCTCAGATGATGCAATTTTGTTAGTAGCATCCTGGTCCTCTTCATGAATAGATACCTCACTTAATGAGTCTGAGATTGTTGATGATAATGATGAACCTTCCTCTAACCTTGAGAGTGTCATTATGTAGTATAACCCTACATTTTCCTTATTAACCTCTAATAATTTTGATGAGTCGAATGATAATTGTGAAGTGGGATGTGTATTTGATGAAATTGTTTAGGAGGTTGTGCTTGAGAATCCTCCTCTATGCTTTGATTATGTCAATATTGTATCACCGTTGCCCCTTTATGTGACATATCTTCCTTCACTTCATTCCACCATTTCACCTGATCATGTTTGTCTCGCTTTTCTATATGAGTATAGAGGTCCTAAACCTCTCAGTTGATCCTTCTTGTGCATATCTAAGGGAGATGACTAGAAAATTTATGTTGATACTTTCTCTGATAATTCTTTCAATTTTCCGATTGAACTGAATAAATTTAAGAGGATGCTCATGTTGCTTACTATATACTTGCTAGCATTCTCTTACTTGTTGTATTATGAGATACATGCTTCAATGTATATTAACTCTTGCGAGCCTTAAAATCATCAAAATTTCTTAGGTCAAGATGATGAGCTTAAATTAGCACTTCTTGGGAGGCAACTCAAGTTTACTCGCTTTCTAGCGTTTTAGGTTACTCGCTAACACTAAACCCTAAACATGCCTTAGAAAGAATCAAAGCTTGTATTTTAAATATCGTGAGTTTAAGTACTCTTTAAATGTTGAAATATAAGGGTTTGTTTTGCTGAATCTCAGATACATTTTTTTGGGGAAGATTTTTCTTTGGAAAATT
Organism: Portulaca oleracea; assembly: GCA_029582165.1. Lineage (NCBI taxonomy): Eukaryota > Viridiplantae > Streptophyta > Magnoliopsida > Caryophyllales > Portulacaceae > Portulaca > Portulaca oleracea. The sequence goes on along the minus strand of CM055872.1, from coordinate 39,135,754 downwards.
TTCATGGAAAAATATATTTACAATATTTGATTTACATTCTAAAATCATGGGAAAGTATATAGGAAAGTTTTTATAATATTTGGTTGAAAATGCAATTTTCCTAGAAAAAATGTTTAAAATGTACAAACTACTCTCATCTATTTATTTTCGTTTTTGTAGGGCTTGAAACATATCAGAGATATTTTTGAAGTATTTTCACAATCTAATTCCCCACCCTCCAATGCACAAAGAATTTCCCATAACATCCTCTAAGAAATTTTTTTCTGAGTTGAATAGCCAAATTCTAAATATTTTTCCATTACCTAAAGGTTGCCAAATATAAAAAATATTATTAACTCGGAAAAATTGATCAATTGTCTTAAAAAATGAGCCAACTGAACTGTAACGCCCCGGAAATTCAATTATAAAAAGTCAAAGTCAAACTAACGTTAACAGACAAAACTTAGCGGAAGACTTCAAATTTAGTTTGGGCGTTACTGCCGTATCCCCGAAGGAATACAAGGCGAGAAAGGAAAACACAACTGTCTGCTAACGGCAACTACTAATAACTCAACAAACTTTAAGAATTCATAACGAAAACAATATAAAAGGTTCAAGGACTTCTAAACTCGTCGTCCTCACTTCTAATTCCCGTCCCCAGCATTTAGATCTTCACCTGAAATCAAAACATTTCAGAAAATGAGGGGGAAAACTCAATAATGTCTACCCCTAACGTTTAAAACAGTTTAAGTTCATTTCAATTCATTTTGGGGAGAGGGATCGAATCAAACGTTTTAGAAATCTTTAATCCCATACTGTTTCCTCAACCCATCCAATCCATATTTTAATTTGCGGGCGGGATACCAAATCCCTTAAAGTAACATTTGCCCACCAAAGGCATCAAACAATCGCCCACCAAAGGCATTATAACATTCGCCCACCAAAGGCATATCGAAACATTCGCCCACCAAAGGCATAATAACATTCGCCCACCAAAGGCATATCGAAACATTCGCCCACCAAAGGCATGATAACATTCGCCCACCAAAGGCATTAAAAATACTATTCTATATCAGGGAAGGAAGCCCCGATCTCCTGGTCCATAACCCTGCGAGTTGTTACGCTGCACAAAGTTATCCCGAAACCCGCTTAATGTTTCCACTTGAATTATTTAACAGTATTCAAACTCAACTCACGACTCTCAAGTCAACCATCCCAAGTTATCAAACCATTAACAAAACTTGAATAAAAGACCATCCAATTTCTCAACTCAAATAAACCAAGATCACAAACGAATTAAAAGATTATCAAAACAGATGGTCGTATTTCCACAAAAGTCCCCTTTCGGGATGCAATTCTCAAAATAAATTACAAAACATCAAAACACATTTAAAGAGCATCCCGGTGGGGATTAGAGCATAGACAATTACCTGATATACTTCACAGCACAGCAAGAGAAGAACACACTTGAGCTCACTAACGTCTCGCACTAACTCGGGCCTAGAATAAAAGTAATCATCTAATCAAAACGCGTTCTAACGAAGTTAGAATTATCTATTAACTACCTAACCCATCCCCTAGGAACACTTAGGTTCCTATCATTTATGAAATTACACTTAAGTCCTCCAAGAAAACACATAACAGGATCACACATTATTTTCACTCAACAATTCTTTACAAAAAGAAGCAAGCAGAGGACAGATTATAACGTTCACATAAAACGAGTCACAACTCGACTTCCTGACATCCTATGGGTCTGGTTCTGGACTTTTCGGAAACCTCAGGATGTCTACTAAAACTTCTATGTTGATGGTTAAGCCCAACTCAGTTCCGAAGGACCTCAAAAACACCCGTCTTTCCCATTGGTCCAGATCTGACAGGTTCCGGTAAAACGGTTATAACTCGGGCTATACAAATCAAACGTTCGATCCGTAAAATTCCTATGATTCCTAACATCTAAGGGAACCTCCAGTTCAAAGGGTTTGATCAAAAGGTAACTACACTAGCCGTGGCAACCCGATCTTTAGACACTAACAAAACTGTCCCGTTAACGGTTATTAATTAATTAACACTTTCGGTTCTAACTTCCACCATTCGGTCTCGGGGTTCTAATTTGGGCTCAAAACAGTAACTAGGGTCTAAGATATAAAGTCCAACTTAACTTAGGTCCAACAATCACCCTTCCCATCATAAGAACCAAATTACAACACATGAAATCAACGTTAATAATTTAATCTAATCCTACAACATGCATAAAACATCATATACTAATCATGGCATACCTTATGTACATAAATTCTAATACTAACCTTATACTAATCATGCATGAAATATTAACGCTATCCTAAACATGAATTTCTTAACCAATAAACAAGAAAACTTTAAGAACATGTGAATAAACTATAAAGAACATATAAACATTTAAACTTCTAATCAAGAATCCTAAACAAACTAATTTCTTTTAAACAAGATTAACTCAAGAACCAAGAACTAATAATCATAAACTCAACCTAACTTATTTAGGCAAAATTAACATGAATTAAACAAGAAAGAACCCTACGAAAATAAAAGAACATAATATTTAACTTAATGAAACAAGAAACCCAACTAATTTACAAGAATTAAGAAGACTTAGGTTTCCATGTACAAGAACCATAAAGAACTTAGCAACATTAAACTACTAATCAAGAACCTAAGGTTTTAATAACAAGAAAACAACCTAATTCATGTAACAAACTTAACAAGATTTATTCCTAGGAAACAATAATAGACTTAACGATTAAACAATTAACATTCAAGAATTTAACCTAAGTAATAAATTTCCAAGTTCGTACATACAATAATATTGTGGTCTAACGATTCATGTAAAGAATATAACGAATATTAAAGAATCACTTTCAACCCTAATAATCAACTATTACAACCTAAATCTAATTACAATTTATAACATAAAATTACACATAACCATCAAGAATTTACACATAACAATTAGGAAAAGTTACACATAATTACAACAAGAAAATATTTACAATATTTTTCCTAATTACAACACTAACAATACAAAAATTATAAAAACAGAATATTAATAATAATAATTACAATATGAAATCAGATTAATAATAATAAAACAAGAAAAGAAAAAGAAAAAGAAAAAGAAAACCAAGAATCAGTTAGACCAAACTAGGTTAGGGTTAGGGTTAGGGTTAGGGCTTTACGCAGGGTTTCTCGGTGGTCTGGGCAGTGCAGGCGGTGTGCGACGGTCGGAGGGAGTGCGTCGGAGTGAATCCTCGGACAGCGATCGACAAGCGGTGGGGAGTCGTCGGTAGTCGTGGCGGCGATCGAAATTCACAGCAACGTCGGACGTATCCTTGCGCCTGGTGGCCTGCGACGGTGGCTGCTGTGGCGGAAACGATCGTGCGGCGGTTGTCTGGCGTCAGGGAGTCGACTGCGGTGGTCCTGGTCGTCGGTCCTGGCCGCGGTGTAGGCTGAGAGCGAGAGGATGAGGGAGATTCAGCGAGAGAGAGAGAAATCGGGAAGGAGAAAGACAGCGGGAGAAGAACAGCGACGGCAGTGGTGGTTTCCGGCGATTGCTGCGGCGGCTGTGGTGGCGTGCGACTCTGGTGGACGGCTGGTGGCCTGGTGGTGCGGTGGCGCGAGCAGAGGGTGGGGGAGATTGAAAGTGAAACGGAGGGAGGGAAAGAGAACGAAAGAGAGAGGAAGGGTGGTTGCGGTGGTCTGGGTGGTTCGCGGTGGTTGCCGGAGGTTGCGGGTGGTGGCCGGCGGCTGCGACGGCGCGACTGGGTGGCTGGGCGAGAGAGAGAGAAAGGGAAAAGGGTTGAGAGCTAGGGTTTGAGGTTTGATAGTGTTTAGGGTTTTTAGGGGAAAAAGAGGGTTTTATATTACCCACCTAATTAGGGCCCAAATTAACCCAACTAATCCAACCCATTTAACAGTTAAAAACTGATTTTTCTAAAAACCTAATAATTCTAATAATAGTAATAATAATAATATTAATTTTAATAATCATATAATCACATAACAAATAATATTCACGTAATTATTCACATAATAATATTAACCAGCGGAAATTACTATTCTACCCTTGTTAGTCCCTCAACGGTCCTACGAGCTCAAGCGTTAGCATATATAAACACAAACGAATAATAATAAAACACGAAGTCAAACCTATTCTATTAACGACGTCACGGTCAACATGTTTGGATTTTTCGGGGTTTTACATGAACACACTTTAATCTATTTTAACTCTAATGACTCCAATGATCGGACTTACATAGACTTTTTTCTTAAGGACAAAATAATTCATACTTTAAGCGATTAGTTCATAGCATTTCGACTTTAAAAATATACACCAACAGTCCTAAATTTCGACAAATTATATTTTTTGGTATCAAATTTTACTCCATATTTTCACTTTGGGGCTTTTTAAATTTTCATATTTCTTTATTTTTCTTCATTCATGCCTCTAGAAAGGTTATGAAGTGTGGTTACTGAAATAATTATTATGATTTGTTAAAAAAAAATGGGAAAATCATATTTTTTTTAAAAAAAATACAAAAATTAGGGACAAATTTTGTAAATACACTAAAAATAATGAAATATTAATTGTACGAAATTTATCAATAAACATAAGTCAAAATCCTCAACATTTAGACTATACACTCGGTAATCATCTAAAAAATACAAACTTTTTATAATTTGAAGCCGTAGATGTATAATGTTTAAAATTCGAAATATAATTATTCAATTATTCAAAATAGACATTATGAGAATCTAATTCTGTTTTCTTCATTAAAAAGAAAAAGTAAAACAAGGAGGCAGGCGACGGCCATGTGGCAATTGGTTGGAAAGATGTGGGTCGGGTCAACTAATGCGGGTGGGTGGGAGCGTATTAATCACGGTTGCCCAACTACAATCTACTTTCTAGTTTCTAGTCTTTATTCATAGGCTGTGTGCTCTTTTGCCTTTTATTCTAGTTTGGCCTTAATCATTTGGGGTCTTTCAATCATATGTATCTTCCGTTGCATATTTATTGTCGTCTTTAGAAATTATATACAATCAAATTTTATAAATTTTGATTATAATTTCTCAATATATATAATGAGTTGATATATGAAATTATCATCATTAGATGTACACAAAAAAAATAGTTGCATACAAGTATAATATTGCAATTGTTAATACTCCCTCCGTTCCATATTAACTGTTGTCTTTGGAAATTGTGCGTCAAATTTCAAAAATTTTGACCATAAATTTCTCAATATATATAATGATTTGCTATATAAAATTACTACTATTTGATTTGTGACGAAAAATACTATCATAAAAGTATAATATTGCAATTGTTAATGATATATTTATGTAAGAAATTATCAATCAAAGAGTAACATTGGAGACCGTAAAAGTCAAAATTATGACAATTAATATGGAACGGAGGGAGTAATATATTATGTAAGAAATTATCAATAAAAAAATTAGATTATAGACCGTGTGAATCAAAATTACGACAATTAATACGGAACCAATGGAGTATTATCTTAGTCGAATTATAGCAAATCTCCATTTTGATTCCATTCTGTTTGGTCCTCTCAACAAATGGTTTGACTTTGACAGTAGCATTTAGATTTGACTTTGTTAATCACACTACATTTATTAATTAATGGATCGATAAGCTTAAATATTTGGATGTAGATTACCAATGATTGGTTATATGGTCATATAGGAGCACCTACCCAATAAGTTCACTAAGGTGTTAAATTTTACAAAAATGATTCATCAATATTTATAATAAAATTCACCGTAAATTTATTAACATTATTGCAACATTATATTCATCAATATCTCCTTATTATTCGGGCAAAGAAGAATTATGTGGAGTGGCAAGCTAGAAGATCCTTCAACGTATCTCCTTCTTATTTTCAGATTCGGCGAGCTGCTACCTCTAGATCCCATAATACGTTGCATGTTGGCTAGGATCGTCCTAATCCGGCCGGGGTGGGTTAAACTCAATTGTGATGGCTGAGTTAATCAGCATGGGGCAGCAGCTAGGTTTGTCATTCGAGACTTTTTGGGTAATCTCCTTCGCGCAGGGGCCTTCAAACTCCACAAGGAGCCTATTCTACTTGCAGAAGCCCTAGTTCTCAAAGTAGGTCTAGAGCAGGCGCTTCAAGCAGGGTGCAAGAGGGTCCAGCTTGAAGGCGACAATTTGATTGTTATTCAGACAATCAAAGGTGTGTTCAAAGTACCGTGGCAGATTGATATGACTATTAGAGATATCAAGATGTACTTACAAATGTTTGAGGGTGTCTCAGTTAAACATATTTTTAGGGAAGCCAATATGACAGCATATTGGTTAGCTAACAAGGGGCACTCCACTCAAAACCTAGATGTTTAGAGTTTTAGCCCGTCGCCTGAGTTTTCTTGTATTTTGGTTCATGATAATTTAGGAAGACGCCTTGCGAGAAGGGTCTCCTAAATTCCTTTGTACTCTTTATTTACCTGGATTCAAAAAAAAATATTCATCAATATCTTTTAAATTTAGGATGACTTTCATAAAAGTATAATATTGCAATTGTTAATAATATATTATGTAAGAAATTATCAATCAAAGAGTAACATTGGAGACCGTGAAAGTCAAAATTATGACAATTAATACGGAACAGAGGGAGTAATATATTATCCAAGAAATTATCAATCAAAAAATTAGATTAGAGACCGTATACGTCAAAATTACGACAATTAATACTGTATTTTTTTAAAAAAAATACAAATTCATCATATTAGAGTCATATATTTAGTTTAATGCATGTAACAAACTTTGGTAAGTCCACAACGATGTACCGTATAACTGACATGTGGATGACTTTCACTTTACACAAGTACTAGATGTAGATGATAGACTGCACCATCAAAGCTCTCCTCTGAGCTTGCATCACTTCAATGGCGAAAACCCCATCTTTACTCTTCAACACACTCCGCCAAAACCCTAAACCCTATTTTCTCTCCCCCCTGCTCAACACTTCACCACTGGGTCAGATGCCCTAGAACATCGAAACTTGACAGAAGTTGCCAGGGCGATTTGTGAGGTAATTCAAACTCGACCTAGGTGGGAAGAAACTATAATCTCCCAGTTTCCATCCGTAGATTTCACGAATCCAAGCATTTTCAACGAGGTACTCAAACTTCAGAACAATGCGTTTCTATCCATTCGTCTTTTCAATTGGATTAGTTCTCAATTTGGATTTTCCCCCGATCCCCTAATTTGCAAGTCATTGTTCGATTCTTTAATCGATGCGAAAGCTTCTGTGTTAGCGAAATCGTTGATTGAGTCAGTGTCTCAGTTTAGTATCGATTTGTGGTCAAGATATTTGGCTGTGAGTTGGAATCGATGAATTCAATATGAGTATTGGACATTGAAGAAGAAGAAGAAGGAGAAGAAGAAACGGATGAATAACGAAGAGAGGAGAGAGAAAGAGAGAGAGAAGGAAGATATATTGCTGACGTGGCAGAGTCAACAGACCCAGCCACCGCCATGTCATTTTCCCGATGAGTCAAAATAAAGTTAACTCACGACGTGTTATCGCAATAGTACAAAGTTCATATTATTCAGAACCTAATCGAAAGTTCATATTATTAAGTCTTATATGGCCAAAAGTTCGTATTATCAGAATCCAATTTCCCAATAAAAAAAGTTATTTCCCAATAAAAAAAGTTAGTGAAATAGATAATAAAAAGAAGCAAAGGGAGTAACTGTGTTTTATTTATTTTTGAACCTGTTGTAAGAATGGACTCATATTTTAAAATGTAGACAATATTTTTGTAATATTTTATGAGTTACTCCCTCCGTTCCATATCAATTCTCGTCTTTGAAAATCGTGCAATCAAATTTCAAAAATTTGACCATAAATTTCTCAATATATTTTCAATGATTTACAATATAAAATTATCATCATAAAATTCGTAACGGAAAATAATATCATAAAAATATAATATTGCAATTTTTAATAGCATATTATGTAATTATCAATCAAAGAATGATATTGAAAACAATAAAAGTTAAAATTATGACAATTAATATGAAACAGATGGAGTTTAATTTTATTAATATCATCAATATATATTATGCAAGAGTATTATTAAAATAAAAATCTCATTCTACAATTCAGTAGAGGATAGCAAGTTGGTGTCATCTCCATTTAAGGAAGGTGGAGGTTTGGTACTGCGAATAAGAGAACAAGAGGATGAGGAAGAAGGAGAAAGAAAAGGGAAATCCAGTAAATGAAAGAACTGGTGGATGAGGAAGAATAGCTAGAATAAAACATCCCACCGCCTAAGTAATGATAAGCAGCGAAGCAGGCTGCACAACAACAACAAACTGGGGAGGGGGAACTGTCCTTTTTTATATAGAGTATGATATGATATGATATGATATTGTGTTGTATCACAATATCGATCGACTCAATAAATAAAATAAAATTATATATGTAGTTTGATCCAAATTCTTAAAGCTTACCATCCTATTCATGTACATGTACTTGGATTTTTGAACCAATGTCGAGTTGATTGCTACTTTTATATCTAACTAGACATAAGTGTGTGTGCGTTGCGCGCGGTAAATATAGTATGTTATATAAAAATTAGATGCATGTTTACATTGACAATAATTGAAGTTAATTTTTTGATCCCAGAGGCGAACCGTCACACTACCTCGAGAATCCTCCAGTGATTGACCCGTATAATAACTACAACAAAATGTAAACTGAACATAGGCAATCCTGTGGAGTGTAGACTGCATTCATAAGTTGGCTTTCAAATATAAGAATATGACACTAAAATATGTCCTCTTCGATAATTTCAGGTTGATAAAAAATACCCTTTAGCAGCATTTAGCTAGAGGCAATGTAGCCACATCTTTGGAGCGTTTGTTATTTTTCCTAGTATAAATCAAATTTAAATGTCGCTAGAAGTTATTTGTTTCAATTACACTAATTACCTCACATTTTAATCATACTTCTTAGGCACTTTTATTTATCCAATAATTAGTCAATATAAATTCAAAATCAAGAGCTTAGAAATTGGAACTTGCAAAAACCTATGATTTTCTAGAAAATTGTATTTACTTAGTATTGTTATAAATACAATATTGTTATGAATACAAAAGAAAATACAAAATCTTGATAAAATTTAACGATACAAGTTGTGTATGAATTAATTTAAGTATAGGATATCCAAATTTTGTGCTTTCTGCATCCACCTTCATGTAACTGTATTGATACATCCTTTACTTATTATAACCTAAAAAAACATAGTAAAAAAATGAAAGCATTAAAGAATGAGAATTCATACTGAGGAGTATGATAAAAAGTAGGAAAAAAAAGATAAATACCTAAAAAAAAGAACAAAAACAACCCTTCATCTAGATTAAGATAAGCAAGCAAATTGGATGGAGAGGGGGGAGGCAAAAAGAATATTACCAACATGGAAAGATAACCAAATCCAAGTTGAATGTCGTAATTAAGCTTGACATTGAAGAGGCGAGGAAAAACAAAATTCAAGTTGAATGTCAAGTTTAACCATTAGACATCTCCATCAATCAGGACATTATATTACTTTAGACATGTAACGAGGCCAAAATTTTACTAACCTCTTATACAAGGATAAGCATAAACAAATTTGGATAACATCTTATACAAGAATAAACATTCAACGAGACCAAAATTTTAACCCAAAAATGACACCTCGATACTCAGCAAATTATTAGTAGAAATTCCCAAACCTTAGCATATTTTGCAAATCAACACATAACTTATAATTAAAGACATAACTAAAACAACAAAAGGGGGAATAAGAATATGAGCATAATGAAGATAAACCCCAACCAAGTCTCAATTAATAGCTTGAAGCACAACTCCAGCATGAGCTTGGCTGAGATTTCCTTTTGAGGCACTATCAAACTCAATAATACAAGAACGTTGCAAATTAGCGGCGTGAAAATTAATCAAGATCCTGCGACAACACGCTACAACACGCAGTAAATAAATCACTGACAAGAAAAACTGAATGTTATATATACACTCAAACATGTAATTCATATGCTTTGTATACACTCAAACATCCACACAAGTGATTCATATGCTAGGTATACACTCAGGACATTTACTTATAGAATCAGATGCATTATCTAACTTCGGGAACTTGTTCAATGGTACAATGGAGGCTGGCATGGATCCAACTGCACCCTGCATATATGATAAAGTGCCCAATAAAGAGAAAACAAGCAGAGTTATTACTCAAACTGAAAATAGTCAAGCTCATTCTGAGATGTAAAGAAAAAAAAATTGAAGCTAATAGAACTAAATAAACATGTACAGTCCCATTAATCGAAAATAAGTTGTGCAATACTCTGAAGTTTCTCTTCAGAACTTCTATCCTCATTGTCTCAGGTATTGGGCATTATTGTTCTATTTATGACACTTCCAAGCATGAAGAAATCGAATTCTCTGATATTTTAGAGTTTCCGTCTAGTGAAACCATCTTTAGACAAACATTTGTAGCAATTTCTGCATGGCAAGAAGGTAAATCAGATATCACAGTTTTGGGACCCACAAGCAAAAAATAGACATTTGTAGCAATTTTCTCATGCCAAGTAGTTAAATGAAATACCCCTGTATTCATCCCTGTTAATTCTTGAGCAGACATATGAACACATAACTCTTTCTTACAGTTTATCTTAGTCGTGAAAGAAAGTCAAATTCTACCAATTACCATTCATACAGATAATCTTCCTATAAGTCCCCTACAAAATCAGTTCTCTGCACCTCTGTCGCATTCCCAGTTGGTAAGATTCCACCAGATGCAGCAATTTTCCAAGAATTTTAGCCACCAAAAAGGAAATACAACATAATCTATTTGGCAATAAAACTCCCGATGTGAGTCCTATTTCTGCAAGGTCCATAGAGAACCAAATACAGGAAGGCTTACCTCAGCCTCAACAAACATTAACTGCTAGTAGACCCACAAAGAAAATATGTCGAGAAGAAAATTTTAATAAAAACCGCATAAAAAAAGGATATATCATTCAAACCAATCCTAGTGTCATATGCTCTCTGAAGTCTGAAGGTACTTTGTGAGCATGAGTGATCTTAAGACTTTCTTCAAGACAAGTTCATTTAGGGTTGGCTTCTACCTACAAGTTACAACTTCAAACCTATCCAAATAATTTGTTAATCGACCTTCGAATTCAAAAGTCAGCTTGAAACTAACCACCTTCAAAGCCTTAAATAGTAACCCCAAGACAAAGGCTTAACTACACTAATCATGAACCCTACAAGCCCATCAACAATTACTCAGTTTGGTGTCTAACACATTACGAGAAGGAGAAATAGAAAACATACATTAGCCTTCGCCTCTAGAAAAGCACCACGAGAAAGGAAAGCTTCATTGCAACCATTCCTTACCGCCACATGCAACGGAGTCTCTCCGTACTCTACAAAGAACGCTAGAGTACTATTACTACTAAATCAAGCTGTGAAATCAAAAGATGAAAAATTTACAACCACAATTGGCTAAAGACCATCTCTTACCATGTTTTTCGCTTCAATCTCGACCTTCTCTGGCCCCTTCGCCCTTCCACTCCAACAGAAACTTAACAATCTCAACCTTGTTGCAAACGACAGAAATGAAGAGGAGTTGGTGCCATCTATGTTACATGGTTCTCCTTTTCCTGTCTTGAGACAGGAATATCATCACACTCATACTTCTTCGTTTGAAATAAGATCCATGGTCAAACCAATTAGATCCGACAAAGACTTATCCTAGGACGGAATGGTTCTCAAAGCCAAGTTAATTCACGAAGACATATTTTTGTTGGACCTCACATGAAATATTTTTCTTTCTTTCTTTTAGGGGAAGTGGTTGTCAATTGCAAGCTTCTAACTGAGTATTTAATTGAACTGATGTGAAGCTATGTAGCTACTAAGGTACCCACTAATCAAATCCCCATTCTGAAGTCAACATATACTCGATTCTCCTAACCCAGCAAACGCGATAATGTTACGCGTCTTATGCCATTGCAAGGTATGGGACTTGTCCCACATCGGTAGAATGGGATATCGGTGTGGGGTTTATAGATCAAATGGGCTCTCTCACTCCTGTCAGACTAGTCTTTAGGGATGAGCTCTCCTGTTTGATCTGTAACAAATAATCCCACTCTTTGAATACCCTAAAAAACAATAAAGTCCAATTTCAAAAATCTACAAAAACCCTATTCTTACAACACGACAAAAATAGAATGACCCCTTTCATAATTCAACAAATACCCACGTCATACAATCCGCCAAACAGCATCAAAATCAATTCCAAGTACAAAACAGGGGAACAGATAGAGAGAAAACCGGGGATACCCTGAAAGTGAAGCAAGATTTCTTCGGAAGAGTCCATCTTTGAAGGCCGAGAAGAACTGGGCAAAGTAGGGCATACATTCCAATTACAATTAGGGTTCAAATCAGGAAGAGATTTTTAAGGAGTGGGGTCTAGAAGAACAGAGAAAGAAAGAGCAGCAATTAAGGGGAAGGGATGGTTGACATCCTTAATGCTTTTGTTGTTTTAACAAATTGCACTTCTGAATCTGTGCTGTTGAGTGTTTTCCTTTTTTTCAAGGTTTGGTTTTGAAGTACGCCTCTCAACACTTGAATTTTTGTCTAGTGTATGTACATGAATTACATCTCCCTCAAGGGTTTTTAAGGTCAGATTAGAGCAATTAAGAAGTGTATGTATATTAGTGCGTTTAAGGTCACACAAGAAGCTTAGTGTATGTAAAACTTATCATGAAATAAGTAAATGAATTGCTTGATACCAAATTGATAGGATTCCTCGGGATTTCTATTGAAATTTGATGGGGATCAACAATTAATTGAGAATTTGAACATGAGAGGAGAGAAATTGAGTAACTGACATTATATTCCATTTTAAAAAAATGTTTACTACATTTAAGGCCATATATAGCCTAGTTTTCCCATAACTAATCCCACAACCATGGCTTTCCTGCCCAACTCTTCAAGTGCCATTCACATGCTAATTACCAAATCATGTATCATTTTGACAGGCACGAAATAATAACAACAGATAAAATGGAAAAGAGAGTATCATTTATGATAAGAAATCAGAGAGGTCACCTCGTTTTTGTGCTTTGTCCAACTAACTTGAAGCTTCCACCTTTAGTAACCAGCGCCAAACAGTTGCCAAAGTTAATTCTCTATGGCAAATCTGAGCTGAAAATCCTTTGCTTCTGCAAATGTTTCCACCAATCCAAGATTTTAAGAAATTCTGTTATCAGTGACACCAGGTACATGATTTCCAAGATCTTGACCAGCATTCTCACTTTTCCATGAGAAATTATGTCTGCCTGAATCCTTGAGTCCAACAGCTCACATCTAACACCATTTCTGCCAATACGGTGAACAAGTACAGGGATGTCTGAATCTTGAAACATGAGCACACGAATTCCTCTGACAGATGTTTCACATTGCCAACAGCACAGGTCAGAAGCACAAGTCTAACTTATAGGACAGATTTATTCTCACGCAACATCCAGTTGAGCTCATGAAAGTACATGTTGTAAAACTTTGGAGGTTCAATAGGCAACATTCAGCTGTTCCTATAGTTAATGGTAGGACGCAGTTTAGTGTTTACAACTTGCAATTCATACAACAGCTTATGTGTGCAAGGATTTCAGTCATTTGACAACACAACTAGACTATTTGCAAAAAAAAACACATAAATGTAGCCAAAGAAGAGCCAAGGACAGGGGATATCAAAACCTTTCGAGACTATCGAATGACACACAAAAGTTATATACAGCTAGTCATACACAGCCTTGTGGAAACTATTACGAGCTTCAAGCTAACATGGTCTACCTTGGTGCATTTGATCCTGGATTACCTATGTAACGTACATGATATGATACTTGGGCAAACGTTTCGCATTTGGACACTTCATATAAGAGCGTAAAAAATTACACACAATAACAGTCTGACAACAGGGAACATAACCATGTTGTACACTAACAGGTAAGTACAAGTAATACGGTTGACACCATGACAAAGTTCCACCCACAAACAGCAACTAAGGAACAATCAAATGGTCAGCAACAAAAAAGCAGTGGCAAAATCCATTGGCAATTCAAGGCAAGCCACATCGTCAAATGCTAAAAAAAATTTCCCATCAAATCTGTTGCGAAGAAACCCAAACCGGGAAGACCCATTGATTCAAGAATGAATAACATTACAACATGTTGCAGACATTCATTCAGGAAAAACAACATACTTTCTACTGCTAAGCACATCATTCACATACCAGGCACCCCATAGGTCCCACACTAACAACATAGTCCCTATCTTTGCTAACCTGGTGTTGTTTTTAGAAAATTAAAAAACTAATCACACTTATCATTAACAGCCAATAAACATAAACTACAGTCTACACAACACTCAATGCTCGCTAAATGATGCCATAAGTTCATTAGGAGTGGCATTCCAAAGTGGCAGGTCAAGGAAAGCTTGCTTAGTCTTCTCATCCTGAACATTGCACAACGATTCCGCAACATCACATAGACGTGCAAAATCTTTCAGTATTTCTTCCTGGGCCTCTACCTGCATTCAACAATGCCCCATAACTTTCAAAATCCAGTTAATATCAAAGATTCAACACTTACGAAACCAATTCAAGCCAGAATTCAGTCAAAATTCGGCTGTCCTTTACAAAATACACAAAGCACAAGACAATAAAACTTCATTTGATTTATCAAGTGTCCAATTTGTAAATTCAAATTAAAACAAAATCTGATTTTGGCTACCTCTATGCCAAGTGAACTTCACCCCAGTGCAAGTTTATCACCCCCGAGTGGGTAGAAATCAACGATATGGGATCATTTGTGGAAAGCTCAATTTCATCAGCATTATTGTTAGAATCCGAAAAATCTCATCCAACCCGATAATTCGGACACGATATTTCTCGCCTTTCTATTGTCTGAATCTGAATTGGCGTCTATCCGGATTGTCCCACCCGGAAAAAATCAGGTAAAGGTCATCATCGGAATTTTGACATTATAGTCTGAATCCAAATTCGCGTCTGTCCGGCCGGAAAAACCGGGAACGGTGATCAAATTTTTCATCCCATCCCAATTTTGACAGTGACCAATTAGACCCAAACTTGAATTTTTGCAAGCCCTAATTAGTATATTACTAATTTGTTGGGCAGGAAAATCTTAACCTTTTGAACTAGTATTTCAAATTTGCGTCTGCCCGCCCCGAAAAACCAGGAACAGTGATCAAATTTTTCATCCCATCCCAAAATTGACATTGACCAATTTGACCCAAACTTAAATTTATGCAAGCCCTAATTATTATATTACTAATTTGTTGGGCGGGAAAATCTTAACCTTTTGAACTAGCACATCGTTTCATGCGTAAAATTGAAAATCAAGGAAGAAGAACTAGGGCATACCTGGAGAAGAATCTCATCTACCCAGGACCCAGATGGTTTCTCCCTCAACTCTTGATTTTCCCCTTTCTCCCAACCGGTGCTTATTCTTCGGCGCTGCTGTGACGTAGCTTTTTCCTGCATTGCCTTCAAGGTGTTCGACAAATTTTCCCAGAGAGAAATCTCCATGGCGTACTTGTGCTTGAGCTCGAAGAGTGCCTTCTTCTTCCGCCTTGTCCTGTGTCTGGCCTCGGCAGCCGGGTCAGGGGCTGGATCTGGAGGGCGAACCAAGGAAGTGGGATCCACGCGCCGCTTCTTGCGCTTGTAGACGAAGCCATCGTCGTTGACAAACTGCCATTCCTCATCATCTGCGGCGGCGACAGTGGCGGAGGGAGCGGTGTCCATCGGTGTTCCTCCACCGGAGAAGCTCTTCTCACTTCGTGTCCTCGGAGGTCACTCACAATCACAGCTCAATCTGCCGCTTCTTTCTTTTTTGTGTGTATCTTACGTTGTTCTTCAAAGTGAAGAGTACATACTTGTACTACATTATACAAGTGACTTTTGAATCATTTTTTTATGTCATATGACTTTCAATTTTGACTGAACTTTTAATTTATCAAATATACTACATCATTTAGAAAAATTATCAAAAAATTTCACCTAATTTTTAAATTTGTCAAATATGACAGTATGTCACATAATTTTGAAAAATTGTCAACAAATGTCAACAAATGAGATTTTGACCTATTATAACAAGTTAAATAATTATATTTTTATTTAATTTTAAATTTATTTTTAAAATTAGAATAGTGAAAAATAGAAGAAAAAGAACTTAATATATTAATATAATTTTATTTTATAGTGTTGAAGAAGAATAAGAAGAATTATGAGATGGGGTGGATATGCTAGTTGAATTTAGATTAATATATTAAGGCCTTTTTTCTTTTATTTCTAATTATTCTAAATTAAAAAAATAAAATGAATATATATATATATTCTACCTGTTATAATAGGTTAAATTCTCATTGAGTGGCATTTATGACAATATTTCAAAGTTAGGTGGCATTTTTGACAAGTTTTCAAAGTTATGTGACATATTTGATAAATTTAAAAATTAGGTAGCATTTTTTACAAGTTTTCAAAGTTAAATTTTTGACAACTTTTGTTTTGCTTCACAAGTTTAGCTCTGTGAAGCAGTTAGGGAATTGTTTTTCAAACTGGCCGCATGTTACCTGCATTAAATTCCACTATCTTCACCCTCATCCCAAAACCTGAAAGTCCAAATAGTGCCACTGACTTCAGACCAATCGCCTGTTGCAACACTGTCAATAAGACCATATCCAAGCTGCTAGCTGCAAGAATCAAAATTGCCCTACCTCACCTTATTAATGAAAGCCAATATGCTTTTATACCCGGTAGGGAGCTACTCCATAATGTATGTCTCGATGTGCCACAAGCTCTCAAGAGGCTTCAGAAGAAACGTGACACAATCAAAATGCCTGTTTAAAATATACCTGAGGCAAGCATTTGACGGTGTGCATTGGGAATTTATACGGGAAATCCTTGAGGACTACAAATTTCCTCCTACTTTCATTCGTTGGATTACGGCCTGCACCACCTCGATCACTTTCACCGATACAGATTAATGGAAATGCTTATGGCTACTTCAAGGGTGGAAGGGGGCTCCGACAAAGGGACCCCATCTCCCCCCTATTATTTGTACTCTCAATGGAGTACCTCTCAAGAATCCTAGCTGATGCTGCAAATGATAAGAATTTCAAGTTTTTTCCAAGATGTAAGTCTTTAAAGCTCACCCATCTGGTCTTTGCTGACAGTTTGATGATGTTCAGTGCTAGTCCAACAGTTCATGCACAAGCTAGATCACTTCAAGCACACTTCTGGGCTCACAGCCAATGCTGCCAAATCAACTGTGATCATTATTTGAGTGCAAAGACACACCAGAAAAAAAATCATGCATATCACTGGGTTTGATGAAGGATCCCTGCCTTTCTACTACCTTGGGATGCCGATTACAGATGGTAGACTAAACAAGCTAGACTGCAATAAACTTGTTGACAAAATCACTTCAAAATTTCGAAGCTGGAGAACCAACATCTCATACACGGGTCGGGTAGTGCTTATAAACACAATTCTAATGGGCACGTTTTTATTTTGGGCCTCAATAATCATCATTGCCGCAGCAAGTAATTGAACAAATTACACAAATCTGTAGGAGCTTCATATGGGGGGCAAATGAAAGATATTCCAAAGTGCCTCCTATTAGCTAGAGCACGGTCTGTAAACCTAAGTATCAAGGAGGCCTGGGAATAAAGAACTGGAACGCAGCTCTAGTGGCAAAGCAGGTCATAGTCATAGCCGAAAACAAGGAATGCCTATGGGTGAAGTGGATACATGAACAATACATTAAAAATGGGGATCGGTAGGGATACCAACCAAAGGAAGACTCCTGATGGTACATGAAGAAACTATGCACGGCAAAAGACATGATGAGGGACCAGACTCAACTCCGAAACGCTTTTACTGTCAAAAAGGGTTACAATTGGCTCACTGGTAAAGGCACCAAATGGCCCTAGGCATGACTGGTGTGGAACAAACTAAATACTCCCATACATTCCTTCTGCTCCTGGCTAGCTCTACAGTCTACACGACCGAATACAGGTGAAAACCCGACTACACCACCCCTTTGTCAATAAGACATGCTTGTTATGTCAACAGCAGGATGGAACAATCGCCCATCTGTTTAATGACTGCACCTATGCTATGAATGTGCGACAGTTGATGACAAGCTGGATTCGACTACCACCCGCCCTTGACTGGGAAACTTGGTGTAGAAGGGACCTGAGTACCTGACCATAAAGATGAACTAGCAAAAGCAGCTAGCCTAGGCGAGCTTTACATCATACATCTATAACATATGGCTATCTCGCAACAGCTGCATCTTTAAAAGTCTCAAGAAAGACCCCCAGACCACCTATAGGCCATAGCAGCATCAAAACACATCTCAGAGATAGAACTCTCTATGTTACTAGAAATACTAAGAATTACATACACTGTATAGACGTTCTATGCAATTAGGCTTGTATTCCTTGGGTTCCAATACCCGGTTTTGATAAAATAATACTCACATTTGTTTCAATATATAATAAATGAAGAGATGATCAAAACTAACTGAATGAGAGCTTGAGAAGAATCAACAATAATGGTGCACCCCTTTCAATACAGAAAAGAGACCTTACAGGTAGCAAAAATGCAGAGAGAAAAGCACATAATTATTCTTTTATTCAAAGCAGGTTTTCAAATTGGCACCAAAATTAGCACAATCTCAAAACCCAATCCGCATACACACTGACATTGTTGTGTATGAAAATGGCAATAAACCCCCAGATCACTTGCAAGTTTCCACCACCCGGATCACTCGTCATTTCAGTTTAGCAAATAGTTTCGGTGCAACCTGCAACAATTGCCATGTTATCATAAGGAGATCAAGTATTCGAGATTTTAGGGTAAAAACAAGATTTGAAAGATTTTGGTGCTTACGCATTTGTCATTACAGTGCAAGAAGTCAAAATATTGCCCTGTGCAATGCTTGGTACCAGTTTCATCCCCCTCGACTCTCTTTTCACATGCCTGCATCATATTCCACAATTTCATCAGACTTTATAATTTTGGTTTTTCAAGGGGTAAAAAAAAAAGGAAACAAGGCGACATATAAAGAACTTCAATCATAGACGATGTCTAATTGGAAAGGAACAGTTGAAACAGCGCAAAACAATCAGACAATACAAAACAGCGGCAATGAAGAACATCAAGGCTTTGTATGAGATTACTGCTCAAATTCAGACAAAACAGTGAGATTACTGCTCTGGAAGAAAAGGGAAACTTGCACAACACACAGAAGAACTGAAACTATTTCAGTTTGCAATTTCATTGAACATTCTCGAAGAGGTAAACCTTTACAATCCCCCCCCCCCCCCCCCGGTCAACACACACACAAACCCAAATAACAAATAAACAAAAAGAATAAGCACAAGAAAATCGATCACCTCATTAAAATATATACAAGTATGCAAGAATTATCAGGCACCGCACAAAGTTCATGCATTGCCCTTGAGAGGTGGGCCGTGAATGGGCAGATTCCCTCTAGAATGACGAGCAGAGAGTGAATTTCCAACATGAAATCAACTCTTATTGAAAAAAAAAATGTAGAGGAATCCAAGCCATGGACCTTCACCGCATCATGTGTTAAAGTTCTAATCCATCTCTACCAGGTTCTTCAGTTTTATGCACAGTTCTGAACCAATCTACAAGAGACTAACCTTTGAAAGAACTCACCCTTTTTTATCCTGATGCAGAATTAAAGCTAACACTTAAACATATATGTTGAGACTCTGACCAAATGTGAATATATTTTCACTAAGTAGAATAATTACATGGAAGCAGCAGCGCTGAAAACACTCGTTTCCCCAACACAAGCAGCTAAATTGGCTGGAGATCCTATCACCCACACATATGTCTCACAGACATAGCTACTAAAAAGAATGATCAATTATTGAAGCAAACATGTGATTTAGGAAATTGAACATAGAGGATGATCACAAGCAAATGCCAGGAAACTTTAACAAAATAATAATCAGTTTTTTCATTTATGGTTTTTCATAATGGCTGTCCGCTACAGCATATCTAAATGCATCTACATTGCTCTTTGCAAATTGACCTTTATCTGTTCTGAAGGTATTTATAGCACAGTAGTTCCATTCATTTCACTGGTGCTTGAAATTAAGCACTAGTTTCATAAACTTCCAGTGAGATTCTCAGAAATGGGATGAGGGAAAGAGGCAACACTGTAGAGATTCTGCACCGAAGGGCAACATATAGCCTAAATAGTTTGAGGTATCAGTTACCAGCACACTTACCTTGTATTCAAATAAGAATTTTGCACACTTTGGCTTGCACCGTTCCTCAAGTACAGGCCTTGGGTCTACAGGATCCTCATCCGCCCTACAAACACCGAATCAAAGTGGCAAATTAAAAAGAGGACTCGATCACAATTATGAGATATTGAGAACCAGAGGCAAAGGGAACATGAGAAGGAGAAAAAAAACAATAAAGACCGTAAGCTAATATTTAAGGTTTCCACAGGATCCAAAATAATGCACAAGCAATAATGTCTTTTCCTAGGCCATAAACATAATCATACATAATTTTTCTGGTTGTAGACTAGGGTTGAGAGTTTCTGATGACAGCCGATCCATTTTAATGCTCACACAGAAAGGAGATTAGAACTTCCATATTTTATAAAAGATACAAGAAACGACAGTTCCACATATAATAGTTTTACCATATTATGACTCTAGAAAATCACACTAGTAGCTAATTTTGCAGGAAGTGCATATTCCTGTAAAGAAACAAAACTCTTAGTCCCGCAGTAATTTCTAATTCATTAATCTAATGATTAGTGTTAGAAGCAACCTTCATCAATTCAAGGAGATTTGAGGGGAACACCACGCAAAACAAAGAACTATGATGCCTACAATTTAAATTTATTTTCCACTAAGGTATTAATATTTGTCCAATAACTTACATTGGAATTCAATCCACATGAGACATAACTTCCAATAGAAACTCAGTTCTACACCAACCAAATAATGATTGTGCTTCATAATTGCATGGAAGTGAAGGGACTGATAGTTAAGATAAATAACAAATAAAAATTGGTGCTTTATCACTAGAGCTCACATGAACCAGTGTGCAAAAACGGCACCAATAAAATGACAACAGAAACAACTGGAAGGCATGTTGTCTGATAAGATTAAGAGTAGAGGGCCACATACAAATGAAAAGTGCATAAATCACATGCAATATCAATGGAGGGAGCAATGTACTCACATGGATAAGCAATTGATGTGTGAGTAATGAGCTTAAACTTTAACTTCGATTATACTCCCCTGCACCCAAAGCAGATGTATGTTAACAATTGAGCAGATAATGGCTACAAGAAGCAGAAGACCAGATAACTATCCCTTGTTATGACTAATTGATGAAAATAACAACAAATGCACCACATGAACACCACTTTAGGGCAATTACCATGGCAGCTGATCAACATGTTGCAAAAATGAAAATAATATTATTAACTAAGAGTTGCAGCACAAAATAAGCATTTGTGATCAAGAAGCAACTGCAATTTCAAGGCACGCGATAGATAATTAAAGACTATCAAGCAAACAGAATTAAATACTGTGCTCAGCACACCTTTCAGAAAACTAATCAGGAATCACCAACAACTAACCAACCTTACGAAAAAATCCAGTCTTTTCAAAATCTAACAGAACACTAGCATAATTAGCTTCAAACCAATGCATTGGCACTCAAATGACATAAAGTTTAAGAACAAAAGTTCCCGACGTTGAGGGGATGAACAAATGCAAATATGCAATGCACAGCGAATTTCACATCCCAACAACGTCAATTAATATGATTACATAGAGAACAACAAGTGATAAACTAACAAAGATAAGGCCCTGAGAAAGTGAATTCAGAATTTAATTGTCCAGTTGATAATTGACAAAATTATGCTCACTAGCCAAAAGGTACAAAAGTCAAACATTTAGTGAACCAGCAATCGGGCAGAAAGAAAGAAAACAATCGACTAGTCGAGTTTCCAAACGACAGTCCCATATTTCATTATTAATCGTGTATTCTACCATTGGTGCACATTAGCAAAACAAATCTACAAACATTAAAACATGACCAACGAGAGCAACCCAGCTTTGCACTTCTGATTCACTTTTCTCTAAGACCAGATTCTAATGTGGATTTAATTGTCCAGTCGAAATTCACTAAATTGTGCTTAATAACCAAAAAGGATGATCGTCAAACATTTAGTGAACCAGCAGTCAGGCAGAAAGAAAACAATTGACTAATCGAGTTTCCAAACAACAATCCCATACTTCATTATCAATCGTGTATTCTGCCATTGGTGCACATTAGCCAAACAAATCTACAAACCCTAAGACAACACGACCAATGAAAGCAACCCAAGTTTGCACTTCTGATTCATTTTTCTCTAAGACCAAATTCTAATGTGGATTTAATTGTACAGTTGAAATTCACCAAATTATGCTTAATAACCAAAAAGGCCGATTGTCAAACATTTAGTGAAAGCCAACGATTAATCGATTTCCCAAACAACCGTCTCACATTTCATAATCAATCGTGTATTCTACCATTAGTGCACATTAGCCAAACAAATCTACAAACCCTAAGACAACACGACCAAGGAGAGCAACCCAGCTTTGCAATTCTGATTCATTTTTCTCTAAGACCAAATTCTAATGTGAATTTAGTTGTCCAGTTGAAATTCACCAAATTATACATAATAACCAAAAAGGACGATTGTCAAACATTTAGTGAAAGCCAACGACTAATCAAGTTCCCAAACAACCGTCTTATATTTCATTATCAATCGTGTATTGGCACATTAGCCAAACAAATCTACAAACCCTAATACAATGCGATCTGCGGCAAACTAGAGCAACCTAATTTTGCACTACTGATTCATTTTTTTTTTCTCTTCCACCAAGTTCCAATATGCGGATCTTCGATTCGCAAAATCGAAAACTAGAACTGATAGATCGAGACAATTACACCATAGCTGCACGGAAAACGGAGGACAACCTACGAGAGAAATCGATAATCTGGCGACAGACAGAAAATTGAAAATTGAGAAAACGCATACAATCGAAACCCTAAATCAAAAAGATAGGATCCAAGCAAATTTAGTAAAGAATCAATCACGATGAAGTCGCACAGAGAGAGAGAGAGAGAGAGAGAGAGAGAGAGTGAGAGAGAGTCAATGTTGTTACCTGAAGAGTTGCTTCGAGAACGTTCAGTGCAGAGCACAAATGCAGGGGGAGAAGAAAAAACCTAACTTTAGGGTGGGAAGAAAGTAGGGATCTTAGATCCGAACCAGAGGTTGACCCGAAAGCTTTCGATCAGTTCGGGTCGTGGATCGGTGTTTTCGCACCCGGGGCCCAAATTCAACGGAATCTCATTCTCACCCTTGCTAATTTGGGTTGGTTATTGCTCGCAACCACATATTGTACTACGGTGGCTAGGGGTGGGCACCATAAACTAAACCACAAATTGAACCGTAAAACTGTATAAACCAAATCGCAAAATGCGGTTAATCGAATTTATTTTCGCATAAAAGCGGTTTAGGTTAACCAAATCGCTATAAACGGTTTAGGTTTAGGTTTTGGATTTTCAGAAAGCGGTTAACCGCTCTCAATTAAGTTGGAAAAAATGAATTTATTAGTAATATGAATTTAATTTAACCGCGTATCGTCGTATCAGAATATGAATTTATTAGTAATATGATTGCATTTACTTGCATAAATGTAATTGTAAATTTCCAGGAAATCGGTTAATCATAAACCGTGTATGTTAACCGGGTAAATTTTCATATTTTAAAAGTCGTTAACCGACACCGCTTCTAAATTGCAGTTTCGAGGTTTGGTTTAGGTTTCCAGATTTCAAAAGCGGTTAACCGCATATTGCGGTTGCGGTTTAGGTTTTCAAAATCCAAAAACCTCAAAAGTGGTTAACCGCATTTGCGGTTAACCTGTAATGTCCACCCCTAATGGTGGCGGAGTTGGACTACGAAATTAAGGGTGTCCACTTAATGATATTGTGAATAGTTGGATTGTTGTAATAAAGTGGACGCTGTCATTATATTTTGGGTCTTTATTAGGGTATTCACTTAACATGAATATATATGCCCTATTTGACAACCAGTTGGTAGCTGTTAGTTGTTAGCTGATAGCTTTTTGGATTAGTTGTTTGACTTTAGCTGTTTGGGTTAGTTGATTGTAGAAAAAGTGTTTGGTAAAGTAGTTTTTTGTGAAAAAACTAACTCAAAAAGTTTCATCAACTGGATTTTTGAAAACTAGTTTTTTGGGTCCAAAAAAGTTAATATAAAAACTATTTACCAAACACCTTAAATAGCTTTTTAACTTTATTCAAAAAGCTAAAAGCTATCCAGAAAGCTAAAAGCTACCCAAAAAATTTGGGTAGTCAAACACCCCTATACTAACCTTCTACAATTTAATATGATGTTTAAATTTTTTCGGAGCTTGGGGTGTTCATGGACACCCTTGGCTTTGATGAGGATCCGCCCATGACTACTACTTCCATTCCAAAATATTTGTCCATCTGATTAAGTTTTGATAGTTGATTGCTCAGATATTATAATGAGTTACAATATAAAATTAACATCATTGTAATTTTACTAAGGTATTTTTTTAATAACGGTAATTTCATATTGGAACTCGTTGTAATTTGTGAATAATTAACTATCAATATGATTTAGTAAAGAACCCATAATTGGTAAGAATTTGATCTTAAACTCAGAAAACCCTAATTTATGGCCTCAAATCCGAAACCCAACCTGATTTCACATTCAGACATGTCTGAATTGATTGATTTTGAAATTCGGATAAAAATGGTTACCATACCTGATTTAATTTGGGTGTTGTGACTAGACAGAAATTTGTCGATAATAGATGAAACGAAGCATCTTGAGGAATATGTTGCTCAAGTCGATGTTCAGATCTTTTATGGTGACAATTATTATTATTATTATTATTATTATTATTATTATTATTATTATTATTATTATTGTGCTGAATATGTATCATTTTCCTTTGTTATCAATGGGTTGGACAGTTGGTAAGACCTTCACGTGGTCATCATGTATTCAACTTAAGTCGCAGAGTTGTTGCCCATGTAGATGTTTACTCCATCACCCACCGATTTGAGAGTCTTGAATAGATTCTTGTTAATGCGAACGCGTCTTGAAGCACTTGGATATATAAATCGATCATCACCATGTGCAAATGGAGACAATTGTAATTTGGTCTCTGGTCATGGAAGCAAAGGAACTAGGCTTATTTTCCTTGACCTCGGGTTGAGACTTAGATGTATCTTTGTTCAAAAGACCATTGCTCCTTTTGTTTTTTCATTGGTAACACTCTCTCTTAATGTGACTCTGTTTGCCACATTTCCAATAAATTTGCTTAGCCTTTTGAACCCCCTTGGCACTTTGATGTCATGACCCTTTTTTTCATTCTTGTTATCCTAGGTGTCTTGTATCATATGGATCTCAAAGACTTGCTCGTTATACTCATTTTACATGCGTAACTCCTACTTAGTCCGAATATGGTTAGCCAAACTTTCAAGAGACTTTGATCCTTTCCTATGCATTAAACTCTTCTTTGTTTCATTACACAAAGGAGGGAATTTGTTAGTAATAGAGGATATAATTATATGGCCACATTCATGCTTAAGTTATGTTGCTTAAAATAACCAAAAATGCCTAGATATCATGAAATTGATCTAAAATTTTCTTATTGTCATCCTTCTTAATAAAAACTTCATGAAGTAACTAATAAGAAAGCTCTTACATGATGCATCCAAGCACACGTGTTCGACTTCAAGCATATCCTAAAATCTTACTCTTCTTCACTTACTGATAAACATCGAAGAGTGAATTATCGATTTCATTGAGAATGCACCCTCTACCATTAATTGTAGTTTGCCTTGTTGTCCCTACATCTTCCGATGACTTCTCTCCGCTTGCACTTACATCCTTGATATTGTCGTCATCTTTAGAAGATGAGGCTTGAGCCAGCTTGGGTGGGATATAAATATTAAGAACATAAACAACATTGAAAGTAGCAAGCAAGAAATGCATCTTGCTTTGACAATGCCTTAGGTTCACACCTTCAAATCGATATAACCACTGAAAGTCGTCATTCACGCCAAATAGTGAGATCATTCTAAATAGTTCTTAAGATTGTTAGAGGAAGTAGTGTTTGAAATGGTATAGAAACAACAAATGCTCACTTGGATAAGAATAAGGTTGTGGAGGAATACATTTTTCTCAAGATCTATTTAGTATACCGTGTGTGTTTAAAGGGAATAACTTAGTCGAGACGTGAGAGAGTGGTGGGTGATTATATGAGATGGTGATCCAAATGACTTGAAAATTATCTTTATTATAGGGGATGCCCTCCAGGGTTAGTCAACAACCTTTAAGAGAGTCCTTGACGAGTATGAAGGTCATGGCAAAACATTTGGGCACAAGATATATTTCAGATATAATTTTTGGCTTCAAAGGACACATGGCTAATCATAGTTATATAGTAATCACTTGGATAATCTTACCATTAGAATGCATTAAATGCATGTCACAAAGCTGACACGACCCTTGTCAAGACAAACACGATACATGTTGTACCTACTATCCCCTTTATTGCTCCTTCGATGCCCACATGTCATGTGTTGGCCCAACATTTGTCTGTACTGACCATCTTTCGTGCGTTAACAATCATATTTCTTATTAAACTTATCTTATATATTTCCAACATACTTAATATCCTCTTATTCACCCGCAAAACAAAAACCATCGCAACAAAATTAGGAAGACAATTCTCCCCATTATTATAGATTACTTAATGAGTCGTAAACTAATAATATTAAATATTAAATATTATGAATGGAATACTAAATAATAATTAATAGAAATTGGATAGGAAATTCATATTGAGACCGTATTTGGCAAACATTTATTGGTTGTTAGCTGTTTGGATTGATTGTTTGGAAAAATTGTGTTTAGCAAAGTTAGCTATTTCTAAAAAAATATTTGTTGAAATTCCATATATACCCCTTTATAAATAATACTGTAGAATGATATACGTGTAAATTTAGACAACTTTTGGACTAAAGGGTACAAGTTTTGATTCGCACGCATTGCATGCATCGATTGTTATATTTATTTATTTTTGCGTGTGTGTATATACACACACAAAATAAATAAATCTAAAAATCGATGCACGCGTGCGAATCAAAACTTGTTTTGCTTAAAAATAAAAATCATCAATAATAATTCGACTTTGGCTCATGATGGATATTGGCGTCCGTGCAGTTAAAGTTATCTTCCTTTCAGTTGTTTCTAAAATAAGTTAAATAAGTTCAAGATAAATTTTCAAAAACAACTCTTTCAAATGAATTCAAATAAGATCAAACCACTAAGTTCAAGTTGGTTTAGTATAATAAGTTTAGATAAATTTAACTTGTAATAAGCTCAGTCAAAATAAGTTGGAGTGAACATATTCATAATAAAAATATATATAGTGAGAGTGTGAGACGGAAGCAATATTATTAATTATTGTTCGTTTACTCTCAATATGAACAATTATGCATTATAGATATGATCTTCCTCATGATAGTTTTTTTTTTACTTTTATATGATTTTAATTTCTATGTGACAAATATTATCGAATAACTTAACAAATCATTGCGTTTCTATTGTTTATTTGTCACATTGGATCTACTGCTTGTTAAATGAGTGCAATTATGCAACTTAGAATAAAGTTATGATAAAGCAAATATTTCTTAGTTAAATAAGAATCTTATCTTATAAGACAACATAATAAAATAAAGGAACGAAAAAATTATCAGTAATACTCCAACTCTGATATGTAATGACAATCTTTAAATGAAATTGATCGAATCTTTTCTAAAGAAACAAAGACGATTAAAGTTAATATTATATTTTGCACAAAACATCAAAAAATAAAATAATGTAAGATAACAACATAGGAACCTAAAAGAAATTAAAATAATAATAATATAATATAAATTAGGGTAAATAGAAACCCCAAAAAAAATGAATTATATGACGGTTCCAATGTGATAGAGAGAAATAGAAAACATATATAAAAAAATACTAACTTAATATATGGTGGTCTAGTGGAGTAGTGGTATAGAAATTGGAGGGTTTCTTTTGCATTAGAGGTTCAAATCTTGGTTGTAACAATTTCTTTAATAATTATTTTGGTGCAAATAAAAAACATTGTAATTACTAATTTACTATTCTATCCTTATAATTTATCAATGTCAAAGGGGTAAAATGGGAAAGTAAAATTTTCGCACCATAAGCCCCTTTGACTTTATATATTACATAGATTTTCTACAATACGTCATTTCAATATGCTCCTTTGACCAGCCTATTGAAAATTAGTTGATTGCGACCAAACAAGCAACAAAATAGATTGTTTACCAAACATCAAACAACCTATTTAACACGAGGATTGGGTAATTTTGTGATTGAAAATTAGCTAATTAGAACACGAATTTCCTCCCCATGAGAACTAATTCAGAAGTAGCACGAGGAGTTAACAGGTGAAGCATTTGCCACATGTTTAACAGTAGCTTGGTATGTGTGGCACACTAGGAATGAGCAGGTCTTTTAAGAGCGGCATACAACACCTCAAACACTATTCAACTGCACGAAAACACTAATAGAAGACATGAAACAGGCTCAGGAACAAATCAGAATGACAAAAGAGGAAGCGAGACAACATCTAACCGCAATATGGCAAGCACCTCAAGGAGGAAACATCAAGCCGAATGTAGATGCACACATTGGAGAGGACGATTGGATTGGACTCGGGGTGGTAGGACGAAACTGGAAGGGAGAAGTCGAGGTGGCAACTGTAAAACGAGTCAACCCCCGATGGTCGGCGACAATTGCAGAAGCCCAAACCGCTTTATTTGTAATCCGCTTAGCAAGGAGGCTGCACCACAACTCAATCACGGTGGAGTCAGACTGTCTCCCTCTAATCCAAAGAGTCAAGAAGGGCGTCATTCAAGCAAGTGATTTCGACATTGTCCTAGACGATTTAATTGTTTTCAGTAAGTGTTTTAATTTTTGTTTTATTCACATATTAAAAGAGATGAGAATTTACTGACCCATCACTTAGCTAGAGTAATCCCATCAGAAACTAAACAGGTTTGGCTCGGGGCGACCCCCAGCCAGTTCTCGAGCTATGTACTCATGGACTCGTTATAGTTATGACCCTATCGATTTACCCTTAAAAAAGCAACAACCTATTCGACACCTCAATAAATCAACTTTTACAATACGCTATTAAATAAATGGGTTATTGACCAAGAAGTCCGGCCCATGAAGCATATTGACAGATAAGTCTGGGAGGGACAATTAGGGGCGTGCATTATTCGGTTTCGAATTGAATAAACCCTAAACCGAACCGAATTGAACCGGTCCAAACGAACCAATTTTTATTCGGTTCGGTTTTCGGTTTGGACTTTAAGTCTTCTTTGGTTTTCGGTTTATTCAGTTCCGGTGAAAAAAACATTTTAAAAAAAGTGTGCATTAAAATCAGTTCGATTTTCGGTTTGGACTTTCTCCCCTGTTCGATTTTCGGTTTTGAACCGGTGAACATCCCTAGGTACAATGAAGTCCCCATTTATAATAAAATGTGCGGCCCACATTGTTGAGTTGTCAGTTATTTTATTTTATTTTTTTTGTTTGTCAGTCACTCTTCCTTCTTCTTCCTCCCCCTGCCACTGAACCCCCCTCCTTTTATTTGATTTCTTCCATTTCCTCTTCCTCTCCAACTGTGCCATCAGTTTCTACTGAAACTTGACACCCTTTTCATCGAGTCTCACCAGCTGTGTCATCACCCACTGCTGCCTCTCCCTCGGATTCTTGCTCGCATCCCTGAGTGTTATCAGTATTTCTTCGTGCAGTTTCTGGGTTGCATCTACCATTGACAGAGGTTGCATCATCATCTGGGTCGAACTTGACGAATGTAAACACGATTGTTGTTGATTTCGTTGTTGTGGGTGTTGATGAGAAAGCTCCCCCAGAAACCGGGAAGACGGGGGAATTTATAGGGGAAGGAAGGGACCCGAAACAAAGCTCTCTTGATTGATTGTCTTGTATCGATTTTCAGCTAAAAATGGAGTGACAAAAACACAACTAAAAAATAACAGCTACAGCCATGGCGGACATGGGAGTGCAAAACCCACCTCCGAAACTGCTTCTCCGGTTTCTGGGGAGCTTTCTCATCAACACCCACAACAACGAAATCAACAACAATCGTGTTTACATTCGTCAAGTTCGACCCAGATGATGATGCAACCTCTGTCAATGGTAGATGCAACCCAGAAACTGCACGAAGAAATACTGATAACACTCAGGGATGCGAGCAAGAATCCGAGGGAGAGGCAGCAGTGGGTGATGACACAGCTGGTGAGACTCGATGAAAAGGGTGTCAAGTTTCAGTAGAAACTGATGGCACAGTTGGAGAGGAAAGAGGAAATGAAAGAAATCAAATAAAAGGAGGGGGAGTTCAGTAGCAGGGGGAGGAAGAAGAAGGAGGAGTGACCGACAAACAAAAAAAAAAAACAGACTTATCTGTCAATATGCTTCATGGGCCGGACTTCTTGGTCAATAACCCTAAATAAATTGTTTACCAAACAGGGTTCGAGAGATCCCCAAATAAGAAAATGGGCTATGAGCAAGGGTTGGGCCTTAACCTAGGCTCCTTTGTTGACTTCAGTTCAGTACCGAACCAAAGGCCAAGCCACGGGGAAACACGACATATTTCGTCCAATTTTCCATTTTCACGAGCCTTACGAGCTTCACAAGCCGAGCTTCCTTGAGCTCAGCTTATTTATATGACGAGCTCGAGCCCGAGCCGCCTCAAGCTTATTGCGAGCCAAGCTTATCGAGCTTCCTGCCGAGTTGGCTCGCGAAGGCTCACGAGCCGGCTTGGCTCATTGTCAACCCTAGGAATGGGCATAAAAAATGGATTGTAGTGATACTAAATAGACCTCCACATTCTTTTTATTTTTTTTTCATTTCTAACCCATATTGTTTTTGTTTTTTCATTTCTACCCAAAAAAGATAATAAAGTGTATTTACTAAAACAATTTTTAAATTATTTTTTTGAACTCCGAAAAAAATTGAAAAAATCATAATAAGTCGAAAAAAAATTTGAAAAAACACCATAAATTCATTAGAAACCATGGTAAAATGTTATACTGAGTTTTGAATTAAATGCAATACAAAATCTATAATATTTAAGGTATACTCTCGAATCTCGATGATGACCCACTACAATCCCTTTCTTTTTTTTGAACCACTAGAATCCAAATTGATAGTAATGATTATTGTTGCTCAATTCGTGAAAATAGAGATTATTAGAATCCAATTTTCCTATATATATATAGATAGAGAGAGGATCAAAACTAACTGAACGAGAGTTTAAGAAGAATCAACAAGAATGGTACACCCCTTTTCAGTACAGAAAAGAGACCTTACAGGCAGCAAAAATGCAGAGAAAAAAGCACATAATTATTCTTTTATTCAAAGCAGTTTTTCAAATTGGCACCAAAATTAGCACAATCTCAAAACCCAATCCACATACACACTGACATTGTTGTGTATGAAAATGGCAATAAACCTCCAGCTCATTTGCAAGCTTCCACCACCTGGATCACTCGTCATTTCAGTTTAGCAAATAGTTTCGGTGCAACCTGCAACAAATGCCATGTTTACCATAAGGGGATTGAGTATTCGAGATTTTACGGTATAAACAAGATTTGAAAGATTTTGGTGCTTACGCATTTATCAATACATTGCAAGTAGTCAAAATATTGCCCTGTGCAATGCTTAGTACCAGTTTCATCCCCCTCGACTCTCTTAGCACACGCCTGCATCATATTGCAAAATTTCAGAGAAGCCAAATTCAGACTTTGTAATTTTGGTTTTTCAAGGGGGCAAAGAGAAAAAGGAAACAAGGCGACATAAAAAGAACATCAACCATAGACGATGGCTAATTGGAAAGGAACGGTTGCAACAGCAAAAAACAATCAGACAATACAAAACAGTGGCAATGAAGAACATCGAGGCTTTCCATGAGATTACTGCTGAATTTCAGACAAAACAGTGACTGCTCTGGAAGAAAATGGAAACTTGCACAACACACGGAAGAACTGAAACCATTTCAGTTTGCAATTTCAATTTGAACATTCTCAAAGAGGTAAACCTTTACAAGCCCCAAACCCCCCACCCCCAAAACACAAACATGCACACACACACACACACACAAACCTAAATAACAAATAAACAAAAAGAATAAGCACAAGAGAATCGATTGCCTCATGAAAATATATACAAGTATGCAAGACTTATCAGGCACAAAGTTAATGCATTGCCCTTGAGAGGTGGGCCGTGAATAGGCAGATTCCCTCAAGTAGAATGATAAGCAGCGAGTAAATTTCCAACATGCAATCAACTCTTTTATTGAAAAAGAAAATGTAGAGGAATCCAAGACATAGACCTTCACCGCATCATGTGTTAAGGTTCTAGTC
This sequence comes from Portulaca oleracea, assembly GCA_029582165.1. NCBI lineage: Eukaryota > Viridiplantae > Streptophyta > Magnoliopsida > Caryophyllales > Portulacaceae > Portulaca > Portulaca oleracea. Next base: position 39,103,012 of record CM055872.1, on the reverse strand, counting down.
CATCTCTACCAGGTTCTTCAGTTTTATGCACAGTTCTGAACCAATCTACACGAGACTAACCTTTGAAAGAACTCAACCTTTTTATCCTGATGCAGAATTAATCACTTTTTCCCTTCATCCCTTAAGCAGGTACTCGACAAGCTAACTAGACCTGGCAATTTCTGACCCGACCCGATAACCCGACCCGAACCCGCCCGAAATTTCTGGGGTTTGAACACGATTTTTTCAACTGAACCCAAAGTATACCAAACCCGAAAATTAGCGGATCAAACCCGACCCGCCCGTTTGACCCGAAAATTTAACTTTTAAAGTTAAACTTTATTAAAATTTGTGACTTTGTATTCAAATTTTTAACTATTAAACTATAAGCGCGACTTATTTATTTGTTATTTCTCTTATTTAAGTTAAAATAATTACAATAATCTATCGTTGCTAGAAGATAATCATATTTTATTATGTATATTGTACAAAAAGTAGTATTTAGAGACCATTTTTGAAAAAGAAAAAGCGAAAAAAGGTCGCAATCATAACCCGTTGGGTTGACCCGAAACCGAAATACACCGCCCGTATTTTCCCGAACCCGAAATACACCCGACCCGTATTTACCCGAACCCGATATACGACCGACCCGAAACCGCCCGCCCAATCGAATTGACAGGTCTAAAGCTAACACTTAAACATATATGTTGAGACTCTGACCAAATGTGAATCTATTTTCACTAAGTAGAATAATTACACGGAAGCAGCAGCGCTAAAAACACTCGTTTCCCCAACACAAGCAGCTAAATTGGCTGGAGGTCCTATCACCCATGCATACGTCTCACAGATACAGCTACTAAAAAGAATGATCAATTATTGAAGCAAACATGCGATTCAGGAAACTGAACTTAGAGGATGATCACAAGCAAATGCCAGGAAACTTTAACAAAATAATAATCAGTTTTTTCTTTTATGGTTTTTCATAATGGCTGTCCACTACAGCATATCTAAATGCGCCTACATTGCTCTTTGCAAATTGACCTTCAGCTGTTCTGAAGGCATTTTATAGCATAGTAGTTCCATTCATTTCACTGGTGCTTGAAAACAAGCACTAGTTTCATAAACTTCCAGTGAGATTTTCAGAAATGGGATGAGGGAAAGACACAACACTGCAGACTCTGCACGAAAGGGCAACAGATAGCCTAAATAGTTTGAGGTATCAGTTACCAGCACACTTACCTTGTATTCAAATAAGAATTTTGCACACTTTGGCTTGCAACGTTCCTCAAGTTCAGGCCTTGGGTCTACAGGATCCTCATCCGCCCTACAAACACCGAATCAAAGTGGCAAATTAAAAAGAGGATCCGATCTCAATTATGAGAACCAGAGGCAAAGGGAACATGGGAAGGAGAAAAAAATAATGACCATAAGCTAATATTTAAGGTTTCCACAGGATCCAAAATAATGCACAAGCAAGAATGTCTTTTCCCAGGCCATAAACATAATCATACATAATTTTTCTGGTTGTAGGCTAGGGTTGAGAGTTTCTGATGACAGCCAATCCATTTGAATTCTCACATAGAAAGGAGATTAAAACTTTCATACCTTATAAAACATACAAGAAACTACAATTCCACATATAATAATTTTACCATATTATGAATCTAGACAATCACACAAGTAAATGTTAGCTTCAATTGTGTGCAAAGATTAAAAGTTAAATAGAGCATAACCGGCAAAAACTTCACTCTAAAGTGCCTGTGAGGGTAAGGATGAGAGATTGAAACGGGGGGTTCATAAAAGAATGCATGTAATCAAAAAAGCCAAACTGTAGAAAGAAAAGAACACAGGGAAGTGAGTCTGTATATATAGACAGAAATGTATACATGTCTGTGTATGTACACATGTTGATCTAGCTAATGCCAAACAACTCTAGACATAACACATAAATGCAAGGTTGACTGTATGCCATATTTCTATACACTTCATGGAGGGATCAACACCAGGAGTAGCTAATTTTGCAGGAAGTGCATATTCCTGTGGAGTAACAAAACTCTTAGTCCCTCAGTAATTTCTAATTCATTAATATAATGATTTGTGTTAGAAGCAATCTTCATCAATTCAAGTAGATTTGAGGGGAACGCCAGGCAAAACAAAGAACTATGATGCCTACATTTTAAATTTATTCTCACTAGGGTATTAATATGTATCCAATAACTTACATTGGAATTCAATCCCCATGAGACATAACTTCCAATAGAAACTCAGTTCTACACCAACCAAATAATGATTGTGCCTCATAATTACATGGAAGTGAAGTGACAGATAATTAAGATAAATAACAAATAAAAATTTGGTGCTTTATCACTAGAGCTCACATGAACCAGTGTGCAGAAATGGCACCAATAAAATGACAACAGAAACAACTGGAAGGCATGTTGTCTGATAAGATTAAGAGTAGAGGGCCACATACAAATGAAAAGAGCATAAATCACATGCAATATCAATGGAGGGAGCAATGTACTCACATGGATAAGCAATTGATGTGTGAGTAATGAACTTAAGGTTTAACTTCGATTATAATCCCCTGCACCCAAAGATGTATGTTAACAATTGAGCAGATAATGCCCAAAAGAAGCAGAAGACCAGATAACTATGCCTTGTTATGACCGATTGACCAAAATAACAACAAATACACCACATCAATACCATTTTAGGGCAATTACCATGACGGCTAATCAACATGTTGCAAAAATGAAAATAATACTATTAACTAAGAGTTGCAGCACAAAACAAGCATTTGTGTTCAAGAAGCGACTGCATTGTCAAGGCACGCGATAGATAATTAAAAGACTATCAACATTAATCCCCAAGCAAACAGAATTAAATACTGTGCTCAAGCACAGCTTGTAGAAAACTAATCAGGAATCACCAACAACCAACCAACCTTACCAAAAAAAAATCCGTTCTTTTCACAATATAACAGAACACTAGCATAATTAGCTTCAAACCAAGGTACTCAAATGACATAAAGTTTAAGAACAAAAGTTGTTTCATTGATAGGGTTTTTTCGTCGTTGAGGGGTTGAACAAAAGCAAATATGCAAATGCACAGTGATTATCACATCCCAACAACGTCAATTAATCACGATTACAGAGAGAGCAGCAAGTGATAAACTAACAAAGATAAGGCCCTGAGAAAGTAAATTCAGAATTTAACTTTCCAGTTGAAAATTGACCAAATTATGCTCACTAGCCGAAAGGTACAAAAGTCGAACATTTAATGAACCAGCAGGTCAGGCAGAAAGAAAGAAAACAATCGACTAATCGAGTTTTCAAACAACATTCCCATATTTCGTTATCAATCGTGTATTCTACCATTGGTGCACATTAGCCAAACAAATCTACAAACCCTAAGACAACATGACCAACGAGAGCAACCGAGCTTTGCAATTCTGATTCATTTTTCTCCAATACCAAATTCTAATGTGGATTTAATTGTCCAGTTGAAATTCACCAAATTATGCTTAATAAACAAAAGGGACGATCGTCAAACATTTAGTGAACCAGCAGTCAGGCAGAAAGAAAACAATCGACTAATCAAGTTTCCAAACAACATTCCCATATTTGATATTTCATTATCAATCGCGTATTCTACCATTGGCACACATTAGCCAAACAAATCTACCAACCCCAAGACAACACGACCAATGAGAGCAACCCAAGTTCGCACTTCTGTTTCATTTTTCTCTAAGAACAAATTCTAATGTGGATTTAATCGTCCAGTTGAAATTCACCAAATTATGCTTAACAACCAAAAAGGACCATTGTCAAACATTTAGTGAAAGCCAACGATTAATCGAGTTCCCAAACAACTCTCATATTTCATAATCAATCATGTATTCTACCATTGGCGCACATTAGCCAAACAAATCTACAAACCCTAAGACAATGCGATATGCGACAAATTAGAGCAACCTAATTTTGCACTACTGATTCATTTTTTTCTCTTCGACCAAATTCCAATATGTGGATCTTTGATCTGCAAATCGAAAACTAGAACTGATAGATCGAAACAACTAAACCATAGCTGCAAAAACGGAGGACAACCTACGGGAGAAATCGATAACCTGGCGACTGATAGCAAATGGACAAAACGCATACAATCCAAACCCTAAATCAAAAAGTTAGGATCCAAGCTGATTTAGTAACGAATCAATCACGATGAAGTCACAGAGAGAGAGAGAGAGAGCCAATGTTGGTACCTGAAGCGCTGCTTCGAGAACGTTCAGTGCAAAGCACAAATGCAGAGGGAGAAGAAAAAACCCAATTTTAGGATGGGAAGAAACGAAGAATGTAGGAATCTTGGATCCGAACCAGAGCTAGACCCGATTGCTTTCGATCAGTTCGGGTCGTGGGTTGGTGTTTTCGCACCCGGGGCCCAAATTCAACATATTCTCATTCTCAACGTTGCTTCAGTAATTTGGGTTTGTGTGTTGCCCACAACTAGCACCGGCAAAAATTTAGGTTCGAGTAAATTTTGATCGTACAAATTCGAATAATGTCAAAATTTGGATGAAAAATTCATATTCAGATCCGGTTTTATACCAGGTCAAACCGAATCGGATAAAACTAAAATCGGGTTCGGACAATAGAAAAAAGAAAAAGTTTATATCCGAATATTCGGTCAATATCAAAATTCGGACGAAAATCTATGTCCAAACCCGATTTTTTTCGGGTCAGACAAAATTTTTCCAGCTCTATCCACAACAACATATTATACTACCGTGGCGGATCTGGACTACGAAATTAAGAGTGCCCACTTAATAATATTTTGGATAGTTGGATTCTTGTATTAAAGTGAACATCCTTATTAATATTTTGTGATTTTTTTTCAGGATTCCCACTTAACATAAATATATAATAAACTTATACAATTTAATAGGTTGCTTAAATTTTTCTGGAGCTTGGATGGGGTTCCGCCCATGAGTACTACCTCCATCTGGAGCGTATCGGGCTGGTGCCGTAGTATCGATTCTCATGGTCACCAAGTTTTTCCGCAACCCCTCCATTAAACACAAGGAAAACAACGTCGGGGTCGGGTGCGGAGTACACTTTAAGGTGGACCCAGGACCTTGGAATCATGAGCTGAACGCCATCGGGTGTGGCATCCACTTCAAATGGGACCCCGGACCATGGGATTGGAGCTACGGGTCCACATCGGGACCTACTTCGGGCCTTTAAAAGGGTCCAGAGTCCTTCGGCAAGAATAAGCGCAAACGGGTCAGCATGGGTTTGTCGGAATGGACGCGCCTTCACGCTTTGGGTCATAACTCCTTCAATACAACTCCAATGGGTCTCAAATTTTGGGAGCTTATAGTACACACTGAGAGCTTTCCAATGATATCTTACGGGCCTAAAACGGAGTTCGGATGAAGAAGTTATGCGCGTTTGAAGTCGGCAGGGAAAAGCTGCCCAGAAGCATGGCACGCCCGAGCCACCCTGTGACTCGCCCGAGCCACCTTTCTGCCCTGCGTGACTTCAGTGTCCAAAGAACAGGCCAAGGCGATGACGACGACTCGCCGAGAGCCGGCGCGCCCGAGCCATTCTTCTGCGACGACGCGCTGTTTCGTTATTTTTTGTTCTGTTTTAACCTAAATTCCTGTTTTAGTATAAATAGCTCGTTTAGCACTCTTTTCTAGGCAGCTGATGTTTATGAATGATCTGCTAATGCAAAGTTGGGGCTTTCTCCCTTTTCTCTCAAAATCTTGTTGTTACTTTATCCATTTGTTAATGGTGGTGTTAGCAAGTCATTCCTTTATTGATTATCTAGTGGATTACCTATGATAGTCATGGTGGGGTGTTAGGCCTAGAGTGGTGGATTACCTAGCTCAAGGTCATATCCTTCCTTTATTGTTCAAGCTTTTGTTCGATTGTTGCATCAAGATTACAGTTCAAGCTAAATTCATCAATACTCCCACCGCGCCACGCTCCACCGTCCCAGAATATTTAATTTTGTCCATTTGACTAAGTTTTTATCGTTGATTACTCACATATTAGAATGAATTACAATGTAAAATTAACACCATTGTAATTTTTAAAAGGTATCTTTCTAACAGCAGTGATTTCATATTGGAAGTCATTGTAATTTGTGAGTAATCAACGGTAAGACTGATTTAGTATACAACCCAAATTTGGTATGAATTTGGTCTTAAAGTTCGAGAACCCTCATTTATGGCCTCAAACTCGAACTCGACCTAATTTCGCATTCAGACATGTCTAAATTTATCGATTTTGAAATTCGGATGAAAAGTTGGTGGCCATAGCCGATTTAATTTGGGTATTCTGATCAGGCATAACTTTGTCGATACTAAGTGGAATGAAGCATCTTGAGGAATATGTTGCTCAAGTTAGGGTTTAGATCTTCTATGGTGACTACTATTATGAATTGTGTTGAATCTGTATCCTTTTCCTTTGCTATCAATGGTTGGGCAAAAGGGTTGGTAAGACCTTCACATGGCCATCTTGTATTCAACTTGAGCCGTAGAGTTGTCAGCCATATAAATGTTCACTCTATCACCCGCCGATTTGAAAATCTTGAATAGATTATGGTCAATGCAAACTCGTCTTGAAGCACTTGGATCTATGAATCAATCATCACTACATACCAATGGAGACAATTGTAATTTGGTCCTTGGTCATGGAAACAATTGAACTAGCCTTGTTTTCCTTGACCTTAGATTGAGACTTAGATGTATCTTTGTTCAAAAGACCTTTCCTCTTTTCTTCTCCCCCCCCCCCCCCGGCAACACTCTTTCTTAATGTGACTCGGTTTGCTACATTCCCAACAAATATGATTAGCCTTTTGAACCCCCATGTTACTTTGATGTCATGCCCCTTTTTCTCATTCTTGCCATCCTTGGTGTCTAGCACCAGGGCCTTAGAGACTTGCTCAATGGATTCATCTTACATACGTAACTCCTACTCAGTCCAAATATAGTTAGCCAAACTTTCAAGAGACTTTGCTCCTTTCCTATGTATTAAAGTCCTCTTTGTTTCATTCCACGAAGGAGGAAATTTGTTAGTAATAGAGGATAACAATTATATGGTCATATTCATGCTTAAGTTATGTGGCTTAAAATTACCAAAGATGTCAATAATCTCATGAAATTGATCTAAATTCCCATTGTCATCCATCATAAACTTCATGAATTAAATAAAAAGAAAGCTCTTACATGATGCATCCAAGCACATGTGTTCGACTTCAAACATATCCCAAAGCTTAGTCTTCTTCACTCACTGATAAACATCGAAGAGCGAATCAATCATCCCTTTAAGAATGCACTCTCTACCATTAATTGTAGCTTGCCTTGTTGTCGCTGCATCTTCCGATGACTTCTCTCCACTTGCACTAACATCCTTGCTCTTGTCACCATCTTTGGAAGATGCGGCTTGAGCCAGCTTGAGCGGGAAGACAATATTGAGAACATACACAACATTGAAAGTAGCGAGCAAGAAGTGAATCTTGATTTGACAATGCCCAAGGTTCACATCTTTAAATTGATCTAGCCACTGAAAGTCGTTATTCACGCCAAAGGGTGAGATCATTTTAAATAGTTTTTAAGATTGTTAGAGGAAGTAGTTTTTGAGATGACATAGAAACAACGGATGCTCACTTGGATAAGAATAAGGTTGTGGACGAACACATTTTCTTCGAAATCTATTTAGTATATCGTACGTATTTAAAAGGAATAACTTAGTATAGATAAGAGAGAGTTGTGCGATTGGATGAGATGATGATCCAAATGGCTTGAAAATGATCTTTATTATAGGGGATACCCTCCAGGATTAGTCAACAACCTGTAAGAGAGTCCTTGATGAGTATTAAGGCCATGGGCAAACATTTGGCCACGAGATATATTTCATATATCATTTTTGGCTTGAAAGGTGACATGGCTAATCATAGTTATATAGTAATCACTTGGATAAACTTACCATTGGAATGCATTAATTAAATGCATGACACAAAGTTGACACGATCCGTATCAAGACAAACACGTCGCATATTGTACCGTCTATCCCCTTTATTGCTCCTTTGATGCCCACACGTCTTGTGTTGGTCCAACATTTGTCTGTGCTGACCATCTTCAGTGCGTTAACAATCACATTGCTTATTAAACTTATCTTATATATTTCCAACATACTTAACGTCCTTTTATTCGCCTGCAAAACAAAAACCATCACAACAAAATTAGGAAGACAACCCTCCCCATTATTATATATTACTTAATGAGTATAATGTAACGCCCGACCCCCATCAGCCCGCAGACATTACTGATAACTATTTTAAGGATTGACGATTGAACCAACAAATCACCACGAATCTTTCCAGCATGCTTCGTCCTCCTCACATGCTGCATAAGATAACTTCCCAGGAGGTTACTCATCATATGACTACTCCCGGCCAAGCATGCTTAATTGAAGAGTTCCCAACGAATGAGCTACCTGAAAAAAAAATGTGCACCTTGGTGATATAAGTAGTCATTTCAATACTTCAAACCACACTTAACTATATATTTCGGGTGTTACAAAGAAATTGGATAGGAAATTTCGATTGAGGCACTGTTAGGCAAACATTTATTGACTATAAGTTGTTTGCATTGATTGTTTGGAAAAGTTATGTCTGGTAAAGTTAACTATTTATAAAAAAAAATGTTTGTTGAAATTCCATTTATACCCCTTTACAAATAATGTTTTAGGATAATATACGTGAAAATTTAGACAACTTTTGGAGAAAATGGTATTTTTTTACAATAAGTCATTTTCAATAGGTTGCTCTAACTAACATATTGAAAATTAGCTGATTGTGACCAAACAAGGAACAAAATAAATTGTTTACCAAATACTCGAACAACCTATTTGACTCGAGGATTGGGTTTTATGATTGAAAATTAGCTTATTTTCCACATGTTTAACATTGGCTTGGTATGTGTTGCTCTAGGAATGAGCAGGTCTTTTAGGAACAATATACAACACCTTAAACACTGCTCAATCGCACGACTATACTAATACAAGACATGAAACAGGCTCAGGAACAAATCAGAAGGACAAAAGAGGAAGCGAGACAACATCAAACCCCAATATGGCAAGCACCTCAAGTAGGAAACATCAAGCTGGATGTGGACGCACTCATTGGAGAGGATGACTGAGTTAGACTCTAGGTGGTAGGACGAAACTAGAAGGAAGAAGCAGAGGTGACAGCTGTAAAATGAGTCAAGGCCCGATGGTCGGCGACAATTGCAGAAGCTCAAGCCGCCTTATTTGCAATCCACTTAGCAAGGAGGTTACACTACAACTCAATCACAATGGAGTCATACTGTCTCCCTTAATCTAAAGAGTCAAGAAGGGCGTCATTCAACCAAGTGATTTCGACATTGTCTCAGACGATTTAATTGTTTTCAGTAGTTGTTTTGATTTCTGTTTATGATCGCATATTAAAAGAAATGAGAATTTATCGGCCTATCACTTAACTAGAGTAATCCCATCAGAAACTAAACAGGTATGGCTCAGGGCGACCCTTAGCCAAATCTCGAGCTATGTACTCATGGATTCGTTACTGTTATAATCCTATTGGTTTACCCTTTAAAAAAAACAACAACTTATTTAGCACCGTAATAAATCAACTTCTACAATAGGCTATTAAATAGACCATTTAAGTCCCTGTAAATTTCATGGGTTGATTGAGGTACGTAAATAATTACCATAAATTATCGAGAGTTACCGAAAATTACCAAAAGTTACCAAAAAATACCGAAAGTTACCAAAATTACCGACAATCACATGACACGTGTAAAGTAGGTTTTTTTATTTTTTTTCCTTTTATTTCAAAAACACAAATTTACCCATATAAATTTATCCAAAGTTACCAAAAGTTACCGAAAATTACCAAAATTCATCATTTATCTTATCAAAACGAAGGCTGGGTTTGACTTCACACCAAACCAGCTCTTTTGTTCACTTCAGTTCAGTACGAAACCAAACGCCAAGCCACTGGGAAACAAACAACAAACGAGTGTGGGCTAAGAGCAGAGGAGAGGGGCGGTCGGCCGGCCGGCGAGTAGCAGAGACGACCACCGGTGGCCGGAGGTGGCAGCGCGGTGGTTCCAGCGGCGGCGATAAATCGGTTTGTTTCTACAGGAATTTGAGTTCGTGATGCTACCCTCTTTACGGAGGGACTTGAGAGGGTTCTCCAACGCAGCTTCTAGGGCTTTTCCTGCAACAAAAACCCTCACAGAATCCATCCCCAACTACCCAAAACCCTCACAGAATCAATCCCCGAATTATCTTCAGATTGAAGCTCATAAGCTGCGAGGTAAGTCTCGATCAAATCCTCCCTCCATCAAATCAAAACCCCCTGCGAAGAGCAAATTTTCAATTGATCACAAATCCCTTTCTCAAATTCTATCCAGAAACGATTGGCATTTTTTGCTTAACCACGAATTGAAGGCTGGGAGGGTCTTTCTGACCCCTCAATCTGTGGTAAGCATTTTACAAAACCAAGAGAACCCAATACATTCAATCAGATTTTATGTGTGGGTTTCGAATAGCAACGCGTTACTTGAAGGAAATCAGCGGGTTCGGGTTGTTTTGGGTAGTGCACTTTATAGGAAAGGACCTGTCCTGTTGACTCCTGAGCTGGTTGAGGAGATTAGGAGTTGTGGGTATCGGATTACTGAGGATTTTATATGCATTTTGATTGGTAGTTGGGGTAGATTAGGGTTGGCAAAGTATTGTGCTGAGATTTTCGGGCAAATTTCGTTCTTAGGTCTTAGTCCGACTACTAGGTTGTACAATGCTCTACTTGATGCCTTGGTCAAGTCAAATGCGCTTGATTTGGCGTATTTGAAGTTCCAACAGATGCCGGCTGATTATTGTAAGCCGGATAGGTTTACGTATAATATCCTCATCCATGGTGTTTGCAAGGCCGGGGTGGTTGATGAAGCGCTTCGCTTGGTTAAACAGATGGAAGGTTTGGGTTGTGCTCCTAATGTGTTTACTTATACAATCCTAGTTGATGGTTATTGTAATGCCAATAGGATTGATGATGCGTTCAGGCTTTTTGACACCATGAGAGCAAGAAAAATAGTCCCGAACGATGCCACATATCGCTCGTTGGTACATGGGGTTTTCCATTGTGTCAAGTCAAATATGGCATTTGAATTGGTATCTAACTTTATCGAGAGGGAACCTGTTTTGCCGAAAGTAGCTTGTGACACGGTACTTTATTGCTTATCAAATGACTCCATGGCGACCGAGGCTGCCTCATTTCTGAGAAAATTTAGTGGGAGAGGCTATCTGCCGGATTATTCAGTATTTAATGTAACTATGATGTGCTTGATAAAGAAGCTTGATGTTTTGGAGGTATGTGAAATTTTGGGTAGTTTCCTTACGAAAGGTCTAAATGTTAATTTGGATACTTATCTTTCCCTGATTGAAATGTTGTTCAAAGGGGGTCATGTTAGTGAAGGAAGTCAGTACCTAGGCCAGGTTTTTCGGGCTGGGCTAGTATCAAATGTATTCTCATATAATATGGTAATTGATTGCTTGTTGAAAGCTAACATGCCAGAAAGGGCATTGGATATGTTTACTGAGATGCAGCAAAGAGGCATTGCCCCAACCCTAACCACTTTCAATACCTTAATTGATGGACATTTTAAAGTTGGGGAAATAGGCAGAGCACGGGAGCTCTTGGTGATGCTCTTACAACATGGATTTAAACCAGACATTTTCACTTTTAATTCCCTAATTGACGGACTTTGTCGGTTGAACAAGATTGAGGATGCATTTGGTTGTTTTGTTGAAATGAAAGCATGGGGTGTTAGACCTAATACTGTCACTTACAACATCTTGATCCGCTCTTTATGTGTTGTTGGGGATGTTGGTAGATCTGTGGCAATGTTGAGAAAGATGCAAGATGATGGAATAAACCCAGATATTTACTCGTTCAATGCTTTGATTGAAAGCTTTTGTAAAATGAATAAGGTAGAGAAGGCACAGACTATGTTGATCTCCATGCACACATTGGGATTGGTTCCGGATAATGCCACATATGGTTCTGTTGTTAAGTCACTATGCGATGCTGGGAGAATCCGTGACGCAGAAGAAATTTTCTTATCAATGGAAGCCAATGGATGCATTCCGGACTCTTATACACGTAACTTGTTTGTCAATGCCCTTTTACGATTGGGCCAGTTAAAAGAAGCTCGAGAAATTGTCGAGAAATGCAAGCAGTGGGGCATAGTTCTGGATTCTGCTTCAACATTATAGGTTTTGGCTCCATGACTCTAGGACTTGTTTGAGTTGTTGTCACGGGGTAATCCAGCCAGAAGCAGTTTGCTATTATGCATTGCTCATCATGTTTGTTGAGTTCATTACAGCCAAGGTATGTGGCAGCTCTTGTCCGATGATAATTGAAAGTTTTTGATATGTTTATTTGGTGATATTCTCATTGATTGAGTTGATTTTTATTTATCTCAAGAATATCAATTATTCAAATGGTGCAATGAAATTTTCCTGGACATTGTAGTATTGAAAAGATTCACATTTTCATGTGTTTGTGGCCCTTTACTCTTAATCTGATCAGACAACATGGCTTCCGGTTGTTTCTCTTTTTGAGGACAAACCTTCCAGTTGTTTCTGTTGTCATTTATTGTTTCCTTGTTTGCATCCAGATTTATGCGAGGTCTGGCGATAAAGCTTGGTCTACCTGTGTTTTAGCACTTTCCAAATGGTACCCTTTTTTAAAATTTGTTTCCAAATGGTGCACTTGTATTTTTCACCATTCCGAAATGTGAACCCATAACTTAACTTCCGTTGAGTGGCAAATAAAAAAAATAAAAATTGAAAGCTTTTCAGTTTTCTTGCCATAAACAAATTGAAGGAAAAATATCTTACAAACGCCCACAGATTTCAGCCATCTTCATCCCCTCCAACTCCATTGTTGTCATTGCTCGCCTTTAATTAGGGTTCTTGATTTGAGTTCTCAAAGCTTGATTTTCAATTTCATTGTGTTTGTTTGATTTTGGATAGGATTGGATTGGTTTGGTATAGGCGAGCAATGATTTCAAACTCACGGCGACAATGCCTCTGCCATGGTGGCCATCATCTTTCTCCAGCAAATACCACCTGATTGCAGCAAGATTTGCCAGAGGAACTACTGGCACAGAATTTAGATTGAAGTTCCATCGAGAAGGTTGAAGTAGCTAGCTAGCTAGCTAGACAACAATACGTAGATGGCAAATCCCGGAGCGTCCATTTGTTTCTCTGACAGGAGAAGGGAAAGAAGGGAAGACGAATCGGTAGGATTAAGCCCGTTTTATCAGATAATGTATGGGGTGTCTCCACTGGGGTGAATAGGATTGAGGCATTTGACCGCGTGAATGGTTGGAGAGTACGGTCACAGAAAAAGATTTTGGGGTTATGAAGATGGATACTGAAGGAGCGGTGTTTGATATTATCCCAATGTTTGAAACAGGGGCCATTTGCCTTATCGATGAGATCTTCCCAGAGTGTCATTATAATCGGTGGCAAGGTTTTCGCCTCGGCTAGAGGATTGCCAAGTATGAGAAGATGTATGGGCAGTGTTTAGACCTGTTTACCTCTCTCAGAAAGAGCGAAGTTCCTTCATCAATGGTGGTCATTGGTAACAATCCTTCATCAATGGATGTGTAACTTTCTTGTACTTATCAACTGCTTATTTAATTTTCAAAGGGAGTGCTGCCAGTTCCTTTGTTCACAGTTAATCTTGGTTGCAAATGCTGTCTCAAAAACTTTACAAGCAAATGCAAACTTTCATATTTGTGAAGGATGCATGACTTCATTCTTTGTTTTCAGTCGATTCCTATTATTTTTCTTTCTTGACATCACGTGCGGGCGCCCGCCGGGGGGGGGGGGTGTTCTGTCGTCACTGCTCTTCATGGCCGCGTCAGTACTTGTCTCTGACCGTAGCTTTCAGTTTGTTTCTCTTCAATTTTTATTTATATTTCTTTTATATTTTTCAATTTGGCACTTAGCAGAAGTTAAGTTATAGGTTCACATGTTGGAATAGGTGGAAAATATAGGTGCACCATTTGGAAAATTGTAAGTAGTGTACCGTTTAGAAATTGCTAAAAGACAGGTAAACTACTTGGAAGTTCTTACTCCTATTTATTATTTATCCTAATTATGAGTCACTTCCATGTAATTATAAAGCATGAGCATTATTTGGTTGCTGTAGGGTTGAACTTCTATAGGAGGTTATAGGGTCTCATGAGAATTGAATTCCATTGTAAGCTATATGGAACAAGTATGTAGCACCTTAGTGGAATATAAATTTAAATTATAGGCATCATACTTCTTTGTTTTGCCTAGTGTCTCCTGAAATCTCTTTGAAATTGATGTAGATCGCTTCTAACACAAATCAGTAGCTACTCCTGGTGTTCATCCCTCTGTGAGCTATATTGAGATTTAGTATACAGTCGACCTTTTACTTATGAGTTATGTCCAAAGTTTGCCATTAACTAGATCAATATATGCACTCCCCCCCCCCTTCTATTTTCATAGGTTGTTTTATGAGTTATGCCCGGATCTGTTGCCCTTCGTTCTTTTCCGTTTATAGTCTGGATTTTGGATTATATGCATTCTTTTACTCTCCCCCACCCTTTCTTTCCCTCATCCTTACCCTGACGGGAACTTTGGAAGGAAGTAGTTATTGCTCTCTTTAGCTTTTAATCTTTGCCTACAATCGAGGTAAACAATTACTTGCATAATTCTCTGCAGTCATGATATGGTAAAACTGTTATATGTGGAATTGTAGCTTCTTGTAGCCTTTAAAAGATATGGCGATCTAATCTCCTTTTATGAAGACATGAAATTTGTTCAATTGTCATCAGAAACTCTCCGCCCTAGCCTACCACCACCAAAAATTATGTATGAGGCAGTTGTAAGTTTATTATTGCCTGGGCAAAAAAATTTCGGCTGGCATTATGTTGGATCCTGTGGAGACCTTAAATATCAGCGTCGCTTCATTATTATTCTTCTCTTTACCTGGTCCCCTTTGCCTCTGGTTCTCTTGATTGTTATCCAGCCCTCTTTGTAATTTGCCACTTTGATTCCATTTTTGTAGCGCAGATGAGGACCCTGTAGATCCGAGGCTTAGACTCGAGGAACGTTGCAAGCCCAAGTGTACAAAATACTTTTTTGAATACAAGGTACGTTGCAAGCCCAAGTGTGCATAGTACGCATTTCCCATCTTGTGTAGAATATACTTGTGTTGCCTTCTTCCCTCATGCCGTTTTTGAGAATCTCATTTGAAGGTTATGAAACTAATGCTTGTTGTTTTCAAGCACTATTGAAATGAATGGATCTACTATGTATACCTTCAGAACAGTTTAAGTTCAATTTGTAAAGAGCAATGTAGAAGCATCTAGGTGTGCCCTAGTGGACAGCAGTTATGAAAAACGTCAAAAACTGATTGTTCATTTGTTAAAGTTTCGCGGTGTTATTGTTCACAATCATCCTTTGAATTCTATTTCCTGAATAGCATGTTTGGTTCAATAATTGATAGATTCTTCATTTAAGTAGCTGAAACATAGCCTGTTTTGAGGAAATGAATGTTTTCAGCACTGCTGCTTCGAGGTTAATTATTCTACTTAGTGAATCTAGGTTCGCATTTTGGTTCAAAGTCTCAATATATATTTAAGTGTTGGCTTGTTGAGTACTTGCTGAAAGCATGAAGGGAAACAAATGACATTAATTTCTGAATCATAAAAAAATGAGTTCTTTCAAATGCTAGTCTCCTGTAGATTGGTTTAGAATTGTGTATAAGACTGAAGAACAATGTAGAGATAGATGAGAATTGTTTCGACAAGCGAGGATTGTGATTGGGTAGCAAGGTGATGGGTGAAGGAAATCTGAAGTGGGTTGACAAATTGAGGATGAATTTGTGGGATTAGGGTTTGAAAAAAAAGGGAAATTGCAAATTTGTGTTGCAAAATCGGGGATTTTAGGGCAGGGCTGTGCGGGCAGTGGCGGCGGAGGTGACATGGGGGTCGACTGACCGGGCTAGTGGACGGTTGGTGGTGGATTCAGGCAGAGGGCAGTGGCTATTTAGGGTTTTTGGGCAGGTTTGCGATTTTGTTTTAGGAAATTGGGTGGCAGCGGAATAAGGTTTCAATGATGCTCAGAATAGAGAACTTGCTCTGATACTAAGTTGATAGAGAACAGAAAACAGCTAAAGATTAAAGATACAAATTCAACATCCTCATGTTGGATTCAAGAGAAGAATTCAGAATTTTCGTGCTGGATTTAGGAAAAGATTAACATTCCCGTGCATAATCAATAAGAATTCACATATTCAATATTCAATAATAATGTAGTGTGTTTCATTAAGGCTAGCAAAACCCTTATATAAGTAAACAACCTTCTTAACACTAAACCTAACAACAATAAGAAACTAGAATAATATTCCTAAACAACTAAGAAACTATAGTATTCTTGATAAGAATAGGAAACCAGAACATATGAAATATTTGATTATTATTCCTAAATATATTAATATGTATTTCTATAACTCTATCAGATCGACTTTGTTGTGCATATCTTATCTTATTTGTTTAAGCACCAAAATATGGCAAATCTTGTTTACACCCTAAAATCTTGGTTACTCACCCCCTTATGATGGCATGCCATTCGTTGCAGGCTGCACTGAAACTATTTGGTAGACTGAAATGATGAGTGATCCTGGTGGTGGAAACTTACGAGTGTCGAGTATTTGGGGACACGACCTTCCTTCTTTACCTCTGAAGGACAAGCCATAGCCTTAGGGGACATGACCTTTTTCAAGATCGTTGGAATAATAGTTGTTATTTTCACCTTTTTCGCCTTGTTAGTGTCTAGATCTCCATTTTTTGTGAAAGATATTAACGAACAATGTTTCTAACAAAAATATCTATGCGACACTTAAATGAAAAGTAGAGTATTTTCTTACATTGAAGTACATTATCTTCCAAGCTAGGGGGATAAATCATGTATATATATCATAGCTAGTTCTTTCCTTCTTAACCTCCAAAAAAACAAGCCATAGCACATGGAGACACGACCTTTTTCAATATTGCCGAAATGATAATAGAGAGTTTTCACCTTTTTCACTTTGCTGGCGTTTGGATCTCCATTTTTTTATGAAAGATATTAACGAATAATATTTTTGACACAAATACCTAGGCAACACATATAAAAAGTGGATGGAGTAGTTTCTTATAATGTAGTACGCTAACTTCCAAGCTAGGGAGGATAAATCAAGTATATACACTCTAGCTAGTTCTTTCCTTCTTTACCTCTGAAAAACAAGCCATAACCCTTAGGGACATGGTCTTTTTCTAGGTCACTGGAACAATAGTTGTCAGTTTCTACATGTTTCGACTTGTTAGTGTCTGGATCTCCATTTCTTTAAGAATAGAGTTTTCAACACAAATATTTATATGATACTTAAATAAAAATGGAGGGAGTATTTTCTTATAATGCAGTACATTAACTTCCATGCTAGGGAGGATAAATCAAGTACATATACCCTAGCTACTTCTTTCCTTCTTTACCTCCGAAAAACAAGCCATAGCCCTCGGGTACACGACCTTTTTCAAGGTCACTGGAAAAGTACGAGTCAGTTTCCATCTTTTTCGCCTTGCTAGTGTCTGGATCTCCATTATTAATTTGGATGTTTTGGAAAAAACAAGTGGTAGAATATTTGCCATTTTCAAATATGGAGGATCCCATTGGAGGGCTAGTATCATACTCTGCAGATATGGAGACTTGTCCACCAAAACTTACTTTAGCTGCACCATGTTGGGTTTTGAAGATGCTGAACATACCATTGTCCCAATGTCCTACTGTGGTTAAATTTTGACCAACATGTAAAACCCAATTTCCTTCATCATCCTGGCATCCAAAGTCAAGAGAGAATGAATGACTATCCAAAGTCAAGAGAGAATGAAGCTTACTTTTATCCGTTTAAATCGATTTTTAAATTTTAAGAACCTTACCCTTACCCGCGATTTCGAGTTCAGTTCGGGATATCCACCTATTATACTCTAATGGGGCGTTTGGTTGAGAAACTTTCCCGGGAAAATTGGTCAACTTTTCAAAGTTGACAAACTTTCCCATGTTTGGTTCTACATAATATATAGGAAAGTTTTGATTGGGACCCATTACTTCCCTCACATCCTCAGTAAAAAGTTTCTCAAGGGGGGCTAGGGAAAGTCTTTCCCGAGAAATTTTTTCCTGGGAAGAACTTTCCCGGGAAACTACCAAACGCACCATAAATATAAGATCAGCAATATTGTCAACAATACCTATAATTTACTTGCGTGTCGTACAACGAATGAGTATAAGTATTAGTATATACATGTAGAGAGAGAAGAATTACCAAGGAAAGAGCTGAATTGAGTATGTACAAGGGTTCTTTGCAATGGTTGAGGGGGGTAATTTGCTGCCAAGTACTTGTGGTATATCTGTTATGAATCCAGGACAACCTTGCTGATGAAAGCATTCACCTTGATGGTCACCCTGAAAACAATTTGCTCAAACAAAAGTCATGAAACATGAATAGTAAATTTCATGATTATAATTAAGGACAATTTTGATACTACCTCTCTCCCTAAATAAGTGTCAATTGACTAAGTTTTGACCGTTGATTACTTACAAATTACAATGAGTTATACATTTATAATATAATATTAACACCATTGTATTTTTAATACAATATCTTTCTAATCGTGGTAATTTCCTGTTATAACTTATTGTAATTATTGAATAATCAACAGTCAAATTTTAGTCAAATTGACACTTATTTAAGGACGGAGGTATTATAATACTCCCTCCGTTTTTTTAATTGTCACCTTGGTAATTGTGTTAAACACTTTGACCGCTAATATTTTAATTTGTACAATGATTCATCATACAAAATTGATGTTGTTAGATTCGTTATAAAAAATACTATTAGAAAAGTATAATATCGTAGATTTTTATAAAAATATTATGTGTGAAATTGTTGATTAAAGACGGACCTCAAAAAGCGTGAAAGAAAAAAAAAAAGGGAGTACAATACTTACTATCCACCTTGCGAAGAAATGAACTTCATTATCTCCATACATGTCAGGATGGACCTAAAAATACATGTGAATGGAATGAATAATCCTGTGTCATTTAATTTTGCAAAGATAAATAATAATATATAGTATGTGAGATTGAATAAAAATTGTTAGGCATTCTCGGTTGAAATGAACTACTATTGTTGTGACTTGTGAGTGACGCTATAAATTTTATGGATTATGACATGAGTCTTGAATCAAGATGGTTAATGATAATTTTCAATTGTTCATAATTCGCTCATTAGCTAGATCAAAAAGTATACATTATAGCCAAATTTTATTAATGGTAGTAGAAAATGCTTATTTATTTATAGTTTTATATTTATAAAAAATATTTATGTATAGTTTTATATTTATAAAAAATATAAATAAATAATTATTTTTATATAGTTTATAACTTATAATAACTCTCAAAGTAGAGAAATATACTTCTATAATGATTTAAATATTCTTATATTTAAATTTTTGAGTTATTTAAATAAAATTCAAAACAGTTATTAACCACATTTAAATAATAATAATAATA
Organism: Portulaca oleracea; assembly: GCA_029582165.1. Classification (NCBI taxonomy): domain Eukaryota; kingdom Viridiplantae; phylum Streptophyta; class Magnoliopsida; order Caryophyllales; family Portulacaceae; genus Portulaca; species Portulaca oleracea. The sequence goes on along the minus strand of CM055872.1, from coordinate 39,083,327 downwards.
ATACTCCCTTCATTCTCTATTAATTATCATTAGATTCATAACGAAAAATACTATAATAAGAAAATAATATTGTAATTTTTGATAAAATATACTATAAAAATTCTCAGTAAAAAAATGACATTTTAGAATTTGGACAATTATATGAAATAAAGCAAATAATAAATTAGTAATGAAGATTCGGGTCGAAGAGGTTTGTGGACTAAAGGTTATGTCATCCAAGAAGAAGTGATTTGTTTTTTCTTTTGGTGTGGTTTTTCAGGTGTTTTTTAGCTGTATTCTTGGGTTATCTTAGTTGTATCTTTCTGTTTTAGTTGTTTGCTTTGGTGGTTTGCCTCTGTTGTTTTACTGTATTGCCGGATATTTTATAGCATCTTTGGTACTTTTTGGCTAGTGACTTCAAACGATCGGAAAAAAAAATAAAATAGCAGTGAAACATTTTACTTACAATCCATCCAACTTGTATTCGATTAAAGTTATCGTCCTGACTGCTTTCAATTGAAATGTAGGCCCCACTATACTGATGCTCTCCCACCGGAGGTTTATCAATGCGTAGTTGTGCACTTGCACTCGAAACTTTTTCTTCTAAAACAACTCCTGCAAACTATTTCCAAAAAAAAAAAAAATATTATGTCCAAAAAATGTAGTCAAAATTATTCAAGCTTATTTCAATGCACCAAATACAAATGTTAATATTAATATATATATAAATATATTGCAGTAATATATGAACAATGACACGAGTTTAAGGAAAAGATGCAGTTTATTTGTTTTGCTTTAGTTTTTAAACCAATTTGTTGACAAATGCTATTAATTATCAATTATAAAAAGCTTCGAAAGCATTGGCTAGACAACGATTATAACTGTCATCCTAATAGAATGAACACAATCAAATGGATATTTTTTTTGACATTTTTTTGTGAATTTAAAAATTATGGATATTATATCAGTAATATGTGGACAATGATGCGAGTCTAGGAAAAAGATACAGTTTATTTGTTTTGCTTTTGATCAGATGGATATATTTTTGACTTTTTTTGTAAATTTAAAAAATTATGGATAAAAATATAATTTTATATCATTTATATAACATCATAGTTATATAAATTAGTCATATCGATCATTTGTTTTAAATTTAATATCTATTCCATATTTAAATATATAATTTTTATTGGGAGTTTTGTAGGAGCAAATATCAAAATTATTGGGAGTTTCAATAATATATTATCAATTTAATATTACCTCAAAAAGGTATCTTACCTCAATAATATATAATTTTAAAACAAACAGCAATCCGCAAACACAACAACAAATATCCACCAAAAGACTAAAAGTATAAGAAGAATATATAAGATTGAAAAAGAATACAAACTCACTGCATTTTGGTGAACCCTAATCCCATTACGGCTGTGTTTGGCAATAGCGTTTGGGGTAGCGTTTAGCGTCTTGACCAAGTTAAAACTCTAATTGCATAAATATTAGCGTTCGATAAACTAGCATTTTGAGGAGCTTTTAGCGTTTTGAAGAGCGTTTTGCGAAACGTTAATAATGTTAACGTTTAGCGTTTGGAGTAGCGTTTCATATTTTTCGGTCAAAAATACCCTTTAAAAATTTTATCTTTGGAAATTATTGATATCTTTTTATGTCAATTCACATTAATATGTTAATTCAACCGCTAAATTTACCGAACACAATTCTCATTTGAACAATCATCCGTTATCTGCTACTTAAAACGCTATCCGCTGCTTAAACCGCTATCTGCTATATAAACCTTTATACACTACCTAAACACTAATTTTGCCGAACAGGGCCTACATATTGTTGCCGCAGACAAACTAATAACACAGAGAAATAAAAGTGATAATAATGCCATCAATTTGTTTGAGCAAAAGTGAAATTGGTATGTTATAAATTTTATTTTTAATCGGATATTGATATTTAGCGCGTCATAATTGGAAAGGAAGCTAGATCAAACATATTTGGAAAAAGATATCGTTTTGTAGCATTTAAGGGTTTGATTGGATTTTGATCGATTTGATAGAATAATCAAGGATTTTGATCTATTGGGTAGAATATTGTTTGGTTCAACTAAGGAGGAATGAAATGGAATAAAACTTGATATGGAGAAGAATGTAATAGAACTTGATTCTTTAATATTATGTGTTTGGTTGATTAAAAAAATGAAATCAATATCATTGCCACTGTTTGATCTAAATATTGAATGAAATTAAATAATAAATGATACTATTATTATTGCATATCAATTAATTTTTTAATTTTTATTTTTAACTTTATTATTATTTTTACTTTTATTTTATTATTTTTAATTATAATTTTTATTTTTATTGGAAATGGGATTTAATGTTAAAGGTAAATATGGAAATAAAATTATTGGTATAAATTTTTTTTTATTTTTGAAAATAAATATTTGTATTTTAAGGAATGAGATGTGAAACCTCCCAAAAAGGCGAGATGTTAAGTCCCCTCAAATGGGGGAAACTTGATTCATATGGATATGAAGTTTTATTCCTTAAATTGTCAACCAAACACAAAATAAATGAACTTGATACCTTTAGATATGAAATTTCATTCCACAGTCTCCAACCAAACACACTAAGGGATTTTGATGGATTTGACAAAATATTATTATTTCTTATAGCAATTGTAATGGTGGGTCATTTTCCACTCCAAGGCGAAATAAAACATTTTATCTTCTTTTCTTTTTAGCATCCCTTTTAAAGTGTTATGACGCTGCACACTTATAACGAAACCATGCTCGCAATTCTCCTCCTGCATGCGAGCTCTGCGTCAATATCACATGTTTGGTGGTGATGGTGTTGCTGTCAATGATTTACCCCTCAAGGTTGGATTGTTTGTGTATGATATGTCTATTAAGGATAAACGTTTGTACTCCTTTTTTTATTGATAATTTGTCTATCAATATGGACAACTTGAGGCTCAAAAGTTTACTTAGCAAGTTTGGATGTGTTATTGATGCATATATTCATGCAAAAGTTGGGAAAAATGGTAGAAAATTTGGTTTTGTGCAGTATACAAGCATGGGTGATGGGAGAAAAGTCATTAATGAGATGAACCTTAGAATTGTCAATCACAGAAGAATGTTTTGCACATTTCGCCCCCTTGTGAGGTTAACAATGGTTTGAGGAATATTGGGAAATATGACATAGTTATACCCGACTCTCTTGAGGCTTCCGATTGTGACAGGTCTGAGGATGTTTCTAACAAAACCATTACGGACCTGTAGGCACTAAAAAAAAATTAATAATAATAATTTGCCGAAAAATGATAATAATATTTTAATTAATTAATTTGGGTTAGCCCAATTAATTATTTAAATTTATTATTAGGCCCAAATGACTAGCAAGTCAACAACCCAAATCAAAAAACGGTAAATGGACTCTCAAGTCAATCGTCAAATTTACCAACTTAAACTGACCACCAAGCCAAAGTCAAGTGGACTGTCAGGCCAGCCCAAACGCAAGGCCCGGACAACGGCCCAAAAAGACTACCAAGTCAATTTTAGCTGCAGGCCCGGTCAACGGTCCGAGAAGACTAACAAGCCTAAGGCCCAACTACAAGAGACTATTTTCTCTATAAATAGGGAGGTAGTCTTCATTGAATGGAGAAAAAAAAAACACACACTCACATTCTCTCTAGACTTCAACAACAAACGCATCAAAGTGTCGTTGCTCTAGAGATCAAATTCACAAAATTTGGTGGAAATTGAAGTTGTTCCTGTCTCTCATCAAGTCATACATTTGGAGATCGAATCAGAGGATTATTTGTTATTTGTTCATATTGTAACAAATATTGAGAGATTGTACCCAAATTCTTTGAAATCAATACAAACTATATTTGTCCATTATTTTCTTGTCTTCATTAAATTGAGACTCGGAAAATTTGTGGTTACAAATTTTGGCACGCACGGTGGGACATTCTCTACCTTTCATCTCTTTCTCCAAAAACAACAAATCGCTCAACATCCAAAGAAGACATGGCTCCTAGGAGTAACATCCCTTCCTTTTCGAAGGAAGCTATTCCGTCCAAATCCCAAGGGTCGGCGACTGCTAGCTTGACGTCCAATGGAGTAGTCACAAGGAGGATGGCCAAGATCGCTGCTATGAAAGCCCAAAAACAAATTGATGTGATTGCGTCGTCACATATTGTTGATTTTGACTTGCCGGAGGCAAGTCACGTTACATCTCATTTGCTGGGAGAGAAATTTGCCGAAGCCTCTCCAAAGGAAACATCCGCTCAATGGATGGACGAACTTCACTGTCACGTGGAGTTTGTACCACAATCATTTGATAAAGAAACTGAAGGTTATGAAAGCGATGGAGAAATGCTGAGGTCTCCAGCTGACACGTTCTCACATTCCAACGCTGAATCCGTTGTCACCATTGTTATGCCGGTTATGACCACTGGAGCTGTTAACTACGAAGAAGAGTTCAAAGTTATGAAGACCGTCCTGGCTAGACTTGAGAAAGAAAGCGATGAGAAAACTGAGCATATCAAGCGCCACGATGAACGGATTAAGAAGCTGACAAAAAAGTTAGAAAAGAGACCTGCTAGCAACTATGTCATCAACTCAGAAGATGAAGATTCTGACAAAGGATCCAATCATGGAGATTCTGATGAAGAAGAAGGGAAGAAGGAAGACTCCGGCTCAGGTTCTTTGTCTGTGGAGCAAATCCAGAATTTAGTGGCAAATGCCATCAAGGCTCAACTAGGAGGAAGCTCAACACGAACTCATCTGTACACCAAACCGTACACAAAGAGGATTGACGCCCTCCACATGCCTCGTGGATACCAACCCCCAAAGTTTGTCCAGTTCGAAGGGAAAGGGAACCCGAAACAACATGTTGCACACTTCATCGAGACGTGCAACAATGCGGGTACAGATGGCGATTTGCTAGTGAAACAATTCGTTCGTACATTGAAGGGTACTGACTTTTGATTGGTATCTCGACTTAGAACCCGAATCCATTAATAGTGGGAACAAATGGAACAAGAATTCTTGAATAGGTTCTACAAGATTTCAACGAATTGTCGCATGATCGAGTTGACAAACACAGCGATGGAGCGGATGACGAGCCGCTTCGCTACATCAATCGGTGGCGCGGCCACCGAGTGCAAAGACCGTTTATCCGAGGCTTCAGCCGTTGAGATGTGCGCCAATGGTATGAATTGGGACTTGCTCTATGTTTTGCAAATGAGTAAGCCAAGAACGTTCCGTGAGTTGGCAACCAAAGCTCATGACATGGAGATCACAATAGCTACCCGACGCAGCAAATCCGCATCATCTTCTTTTGAGCCAAAGAGAGATAGGGGTGAGCTGAAGAAGAATACCAAGCCTTCTAAAATCTCAGCTAGGGAATCCATGATAGTCTCAACAAATGAACCAGTACGGATTTCAGGGAAATCAAAGGTGGAAGATAAAAAGAGTTTTGTGGCGCGAGACGCTGGAAAGAAGCGTCCTACATTGAAGGAGCTACAAGAAAAGAAATATCCATTTCCCGACTCAGATTTAGCGGGGATGTTGGATGACTTGTTGGAAAAGGGGGTTATCGAGCTACCTCCCTCCAAGTGTCCTGAGGAGGTTGGGAAAATTAATGATCCGAGATATTGCCCATATCATAGGGTCATTAGTCACCCTCTGGAAAAATGCATCACTTGTAAGGAGCGCATAATGCAACTAGCTAAGGAAGGAGTCATCGTGTTGGACTTGGACGATGCGGTAGAGGTTAATTGCACAACCGCATTCCCTAAGGGTCTCCTTACCACCGCTAGTGTCAACATATCCTCGTGCTCTGAAGTTGAGGATGAGGAAGAAGAAGAAAGGTTGAGCATTGGCAGAGTGCAATGTAATGATGAACTTGACAAGGGTTCGGCTCCATGCACCATGTGTAACACATCGATTACATTTTCTGGTGATGACTTGTTGCTTGGGTCCAACCCACACAATCGTCCATTGTTCATTAGTGGATACATTAGGGAGCAGAAAGTCAAGCGCATGCTGGTAGATGGAGGTTCGACAGTCAACATTATGCCTAAGTATACCATGAACGACTTGGGCATTACTGTCGAAGAGTTGTCCAAGAGTCGCATGATGATCCACGGTTTCAACTTAGAGGGTGAACGTGCGATGGGGATGATTCGCTTAGAGCTAGCAGTCGGGGAGTTGTCAACGTCAACACTCTTCCATGTCATAGACTCTAAAACCTCCTACTAGTTGTTGCTCGGGCGACCCTGGTTGCACGAAAACGGAATAGTAGCATCGACGTTGCATTAGTGTCTTAAGTACTACCGTGATGGGGAGAAGAAGATAAATGGCGACACTAAGCCGTTTACTCAAGCCGAATCACACTACGCAGACGCAAAGTTCTTTGAAGAAGGCACGACACCCAAAGAGACACTGTCGAACGTCATGTCTTCGACTGGCAAGTGTAAGATAAGAGATACTTTTGCATCGTCTAGTGAACATGTTAATATAGGCATTGAGAAGAAGCCACATGATAAAGGGATCGTTGAGCCGGAGAGTGCGCCACTTGTCGTCACAATGACGATGGAGGCATTTAAACCGATTGGGCCAACCCTTAGGTACATCCCCAAATCTCGACGAAAAGAAAGGGAGTCACCTTTTAGTGAATGCACAAACCCCAAGGACGCGATCAAGGATGGGATTAGGCCCGAGGGGGGTGCTCGGCGTATCCTTGAAGAGTAAGGTGCTCTTCCCATCCACAAGGCAAGAAAACACAAAGTCACCAAGGCACCTATGGCGGGTTTTATTCCTTCTTCTGAGAGATCATCCCAAGAAGAAAATGACTTGCCTAAGGTGCGCACGAAAGAAGGGTTTGACCCAAATGCTTACAGATTAATGAAAAGGTCAAGTTATGACTTTGGCAAGCCAGACGCTTTGGGCAAAGTGGTTGACGCCAAGCCCTATGGTGTCAATGAGACACAAAAGAAGATACATGAACAATGTGGTGAAGTGGCAATATCCAAGATGGGACTTGGTTACATGCCACCAAAGCCTATCCGAATCTCGGGAAGGCGCAAAATTAAACAAGTGGATGTGCAATACATCGCAGCAGAAGAGAGCACCCAAAGTGATGAGGATGAGCCTAAGAGTAGCCCAAGACAGTCTGTCTTTAGTAGACTCCAACCATCCACCCACAGGGACCGTCCTTCTGTGTTCGCCAGGATTAGAGTACGAAAGACTTCCAATCCCCTCGCCTTACGAAGGTTGGAGGCAAGTTTGAAGTCTAAACCATCAGTTTTCTCTAGGATCAAAATAAATGAGGCAACATCGTCTTTGCCTCAACAAAAAGAAAAAGGCCCTGTTTTCAGTCGCCTTGGCGAGATAAATGAGATCCAAAGTACTTTCCCTTCTCGCATGAAACGCATATCTACTTTGGATGTAAAGATTGATGGCTCGCTGAGAGTGAAGAGACGCACAGTAGTGCTCACAAGTCACGTCACTCAAGGGGGTGCAAACGCGGATAATGAGCAAGAAGGTCAGGTTTCCTCAAACCATGTCACGGTCCATGAACGTGACGACTCAGATGCAGAGATAGAGCTTGCAGAAACTCCGCAAAACTTGGAAGACGGGGGGCAAGCTACAGTGGACGAGCTAAAGGAGTTGAATCTCCGAACCATGGAGAATCCAAGGCCCATATATGTCAGCTCTTTACTCTTACCCAAAGAGGAAGAGGAGTATTTTGAACTTTTGTCTGAGTACAAGGATGTATTCGCTTGGAGTTATCAAGAAATGCCTGGGTTGGACCCGAAAGTGGCTGTTCACCGCTTATCCATCAAGAGGGAAATATCCCCTAAGAAACAACCCCAACGACGTTTTCGTCCAGAGTTAGTGCCTGAAATTGAAAAGGAAGTGAACAAGCTCATCGAGGCTGGGTTTATTCGGGAGGTGAAGTATCCTACATGGATCGCCAACATCGTCCCAGTGAGAAAGAAGAATGGCCAACTCCGTGTTTGTGTGGATTTTCGTGATTTAAATGAGGCGTGCCCAAAAGATGACTTCCCATTGCCCGTCACTGAACTCATGATTGATTCTACCACCGGGCATGAGGCCTTATCCTTCATGGATTGTACGGCAGGGTACAACCAAATTCACATGGCGCTCAAGAGCCACCGCTGCGAAGCCACCAAAAGGCATATTTTGTTACAAAGTAATGCCCTTTGGATTGAAGAATGCAGGAGCAACATATCAAAGGGCGATGCAACGCATCTTTGATGACATGTTGCATAAGACAATAGAGTGCTACGTCGATGATTTAGTGGTTAAATCAAGAAGAAGGTATGACCACTTGAATGATCTTCGTAAAATTTTTGAGAGGCTTTGAAAGTGCCAGCTGAAAATGAACCCATTGAAGTGTGCGTTCGGTGTTACTTCTGGAAAGTTTTTAGGCTTTGTCGTACGACACAAGGGCATCGAAATTGATCAGGCTAAAGTCAAAGCCATCCAAGACATGCCCGAACCTAAGAATCTTAAGGAGTTGCGCAGGCTACAAGGCAGATTGGCATATATCAGACGGTTTATATCCAACCTGGCAGGTCGTTGTCATCCATTCAGTCACTTGATGAAGAAGGATGCACCATTTGAATGGGATGAATCTTGTCGAAAAGCCTTCGAGAGTATCAAGAAATATTCGTCAAGTCCGCCCGTTTTAGGTGCACCGATTCCGGGCAAACCTCTAATCTTGTACATTGCCGCGCAAGAAAAGTCATTGGGTGCAATGTGTGCTCAAGAAAATGAAGATAGCAAGGAAATGGTTCTCTACTACTTGAGTCGGACTTTGGTTGGGGCTGAATTGAACTATTCCCCAATCGAAAAGATGTGCATGGCCCTCATGTTTGTCGTGCAAAAGTTAAGGCACTATATGCAAGCACATACAGTTCGAGTGATATCCAAGGCTGACCCGATCAAATACATTCTATCAAGGCCAGTACTTGGCGGACGATTAGCAAAGTGGGTTGTCGTTTTAGAACAATATGATATTGTGTATGTACCACAAAAGGCCGTCAAGGGACAAGCGCTGGCAGACTTTCTAGCCGATCACCCGATTCCCAACAATTGGGAGCTGGATGATGAACTACCAGGGGAGGAAGTATTCTTTGTTGACGTGAGGCCTCCATGGGAAATGTATTTTGACGGTGCCGCGCGACATAACGGTGCTGGAGCAGGAGTGGTTCTTGTTTCCCCTGAGAGGCATATCCTTCCATACTCATTCGTTCTTACCCAATTATGCTCCAACAATGTGGCTGAATACCAGGCGCTCATACTAGGACTCCAGATGGCCATAGAGGTGGGAGTTAAAAATCTTGATGTGTATGGTGACTCTAAACTAGTCATCAGCCAACTGCTCAATGAGTATGAAGTTAAGAATGAGGATTTGATTCCGTACCACAAGTATGCTTCGCAAATTTTGAATAGCTTAAACTCAGTGGAGCTACAACACATCCCCAGGAGTGATAACAAGATGGCTGACGCGCTTGCAGGTCTCACAGCCACTTTGGCACTGGGGGCAGAGGAAGAAGTCAAGATTCCGGTATGTGGCAAGTGGGTGGTCGCACTACTAGAAGAAGGGTTTGTGGAGAAAATAAATGCAGTTTCTGCGTTTGAAGTAGAAAAAGAAGATTGGTGCCAACCATTGATTGATTACTTGGAGTATGGGAAGCTTCCAAATGATGCAAGGCATAAGACTGGGATCCAAAGAAGAGCATCACGTTTTCTTTATTACAAAGGAACATTATATCGACGCTCATTTCTTGGCCTTTGGCTGCGATGTCTAAACGAGGAAGAAGCGAACCAAGTCATGAAGGAAGCGCATTCGGGGGTGTGCGGAGAGCACCAGTCTGGACCCAAGTTACATGATCGGGTCAAAAGGATGGGCTACTATTGGCCTACCATGGTGCAAGACTGCATTGATCACGCAAAGAGGTGTGAGGCATGCCAACTTCATGCCAACTTAATGCACCAACCGCCAGAGCCGTTGCATCCTACAGTCACATCTTGGCCTTTTGAAGCATGGGGACTCGATGTCGTAGGACCTTTGACTCCAAAGTCTTCCGCAGGACACTTGTACATCTTGGCCGCTATTGACTATTTCTCTAAGTGGGCTGAAGCAGTTGCACTAAAGGAGGTGAAAAAAGAGAACGTGGTTGACTTCATTCGGACACACATCATCGATCGATATGGTGTGCCCCGATATGTCATCACTGATAATGGAAAGTCGTTCTATAACAAGCTGATGACCAATCTATGCGAGAAGTTCAAATTCACTCAGCACAAATCCTCGATGTACAATGCGCCTGCAAATGGTTTGGCAGAAGCTTTCAACAAGACATTATGTGAGCTGTTGAAAAAGGTGGTGACAAAGTCCAAAAAGGATTGGCATGAAAAACTCGGAGAAGCTTTGTGGGCTTACCGCACCACCTATAAAACGCCAACTCAATCGACGCCCTACGCCTTGGTGTATGGAGTAGAAGCCGTCCTACCTTTAGAAATTGAAATACTTTCTTTGCGCATAGCTGTACAAGAAGGGTTAACTGAGGACGAGAACCATAGACTCCGACTGGATGAGTTAGAGGCTCTGGATGAGAAGAGATTGTTGGCGCAACAAAAGTTAGAGTGCTACCAGGCACGTCTGTCTCGCGCATTTAACAAAAAGGTTAAGTCGCGATCATTTCAAGTAGGAGACTTGGTGATGGCGGTGAGACGACCAATCATCATGACGCACAAAAGCAGGAGCAAGTTTGTATCCAACTGGGATGGTCCATATGTTGTTCGTGAAGTTTACACAAACGGCGCGTATGGACGATGATGGAGTTTTGGTGGGGCCAATTAATGCCAAGTTCTTGAAACCCTGCTACCCATGAAGAAGCTATGTTTGTTAGCTCCTGAGCAAGAGCCTAAACTACTTACCAAAAAAAAAAACTTTCTTTTCATTATTATAGCTCCTGAGCAAGAGCATAAACTGTTCACAAAAAAAATAAAAAAAAATCAAATCCTTCTTTTCATTGTTGCAGCTCTTGAGCAAGAGCCTAAACTACTTACCAAAAAAAAATCTTTCTTTTCATTATTATAGCTCCTGAGCAAGAGCATAAACTGTTCACAAAAAAAAAAAAAATCAAATCCTTCTTTTCATTGTTGTAGCTCCTGAGCAAGAGCCTAAACTACTTACCAAAAAAAAATCTTTCTTTTCATTATTATAGCTCCTGAGCAAGAGCATAAACTGTTCACAAAAAAAAAAACACAAAAAAAAATCAAATCCTTCTTTTCATTGTTGCAGCTCTTGAGCAAGAGCCTAAACTACTTACCCAAAAAAAAATCTTTCTTTTCATTATTGTAGCTCCCGAATAAGAGAATAAACTGTTCACTAAAAAAATATTAAAAAAAAACTCTTTCAGTTTGTTTTCATCATTGTAATACTCCTGTCCCGCAAGAGTATAAACTGTGTACGGCAAAAAAAAATGAAATACTCCTAGCCCGCAAGAGTATAAGCTGTGAACGGCTAAATAAATAAATAAAGGGGAAATTGTTTGTTTGTTCGTTGAGACACATTATAATTTGGTTTGATTATTATGGTTTTTGCGCAACTTGATCAACATGATAATTAAGCACAATCAAATCGATAAAGAGATGACAAGCCAAAAGAAAAGACAATTTTATTATTGAATGAACAACATTTGAAAGTTGCTGATACAAGGGACTGAAGAACTAAACAATCAACAATGTTGCTCGATCAGACATAGCCCACTCAGCCATCAAGCATTGCATCATCAATAGTGTCACTACAACTGTTAGTGATACTTTTCATATCAAGGCCAATAGTTGTGCTACACCAACAGTGGTGCTACATTTGCCTTCGATGTGATTGTCGGCTCCTTCCTTCAAATCACAAGTCATCCTTCCATGGGATAACCAAGATGTTCAAGTCATGTCCATCTTTTGGCATCTAGATGTACAAGAAATGTACATTGTGTGGCCTCAAAAAACTCCTCGACGCAAGGCGGTACTCGATTATCCAAAAAAAAATAACCAACTCATATCCTTCAACAAGGATAAACTCTTCTACGCAAACCAGAGCCTGCTATCCTTGTCTTTGGCGGTACTCGGTCTTCCAAAAAATATCCGACTCATAGCCTCCAACAAGGATAAACTCCTCTACACAAAACGTAGCCCATTATCCTTGTCTTTGGCGGTACTCGGTCTTCCAAAAAAGATCCGACTCATAGCCTCCAACAAGGATAAACTCTTCTACACAAAACATAGCCTATTATCCTTGTCTTTGGCGGTACTCGGTCTTACAAAAAAGATCTGACTCATAGCCTCCAACAAGGATAAACTCCTCTACACGAAACGTAGCCCATTATCCTTGTCTTTGGCGGTACTCGGTCTTCCAAAAAAGATCCGACTCATAGCCTCCAACAAGGATAAACTCTTCTACACGAAACGTAGCCCATTATCCTTGTCTTTGGCGGTACTCGGTCTTCCAAAAAAGATCCGACTCATAGCCTCCAACAAGGATAAACTCCTCTACACAAAACGTAGCCCATTATCCTTGTCTTTGGCGGTACTCGGTCTTCCAAAAAAGATCCGACTCATAGCTTCCAACAAGGATAAACTCCTCTACACAACACAAAGCCCATTATCCTTGTCTTTGGCGGTACTCGGTTTTCCAAAGAAGATCCGACTCATAGCCTTCAACAAGGATAAACTCCTCTACACAACACAAAGCTCATTATCCTTGTCTTTGGCGGTATTCGGTCTTCCAAAGAAGATCCGACTCATAGCCTCCAACTAGGATAAACTCCTCTACACAACGCAAATTCCATTATCCTTGTCTTTGGCGGTACTCGGTCTTCCAAAGAAGATCCAACTCATAGCCTCCAACAAGAATAAACTCCTCGACGCCAAAACGAAGCCCGTTATCCTTGTCTTTGGCGGTACTCGGTTATCTAAAAAATAACCGACTCATAGCCTCCAACAAGGATAAACTCTTCTACACAAAACGGAGCCCGTTATCCTTGTCTTTGGCGGTACTCGGTTATCTAAAAGATAACCGACTCATAGCCTCCAACAAGGATAAACTCTTCTACACAAAGCGGAGCCTATTATCCTTGTCTTTGCGATACTCGGGTCTTCGATGCCTGCAAAATAATTAAGACAAAACCCGCAAAGAAAAAAAAAGGAGTCGCTCATTCAAAATGTTTCGAAGATAAAGTGCAAGATGAATTACCGAAAAAAAAATGTTGGCACTAATTATTTAGGACAAAACCTAAATCGCCGCCAAGATCAAATACCAGTCAACTTTATGGCTGTCTAAAAAAAATGCAATTAGTGATATATGCCATATATCATTAGCATTGTTTATCCCTAAAAAAAATCACCAGGAGAGAGAGAGAGAAAGCGGAGTTGTGTTAACCTGCCAATACAAAATTTCTTGCACGACAGCAGACTTTGGATCACCTTCTGGCCACAATGGCATGACAACATATACAGCAAACGTTTCCTTGGCTCTAATTTTACTGGCAGTTTTTAGTGTCAACTTCGATGGGATCAAATTATCAGCTCCTAAATATAACATCATAAAAAGCAATCATGTGCAGCACTAGCAGACATCAAGGAGGCTTTCCAGCCCTCTAATTGCTTTGCCAGGATGTTAAAACATAACCCAATTATTTTATTTGATTGTGCCAACTTTTAAGACTCCATGGCAACTAAATAATAGTAATATTGGCATATCCAAGTGAGAAATATGAAAAAAAAAGGCAGTGAAGTAGAATTGGAAAGAAGGAGGCTTTACAGCCCTACAATTGCTTTCCATCGTGTCATGCATGACCTAATTGTTTTTGCAGAAGCCGAAAGTACCGCCATGATAAGCATCAATTACTTTGCCATGATGAAATGCATAACCTAATTATTTTATATGATTATGACCAATTTTTGGACCTCATGTCAAGTAAATAATATGGGTATGTCAAGAGAGGAATGGTAAATTGGGTGTGCAGTGAGAGCCTTGATCGTGTTCGGAGCCTCTTCAAATCATTAAGTACATCAAGGTGAGTATAAAGAAGCATGTGACAAAATAGCAGCATGCCAAAAAATGTCGAGACGTCGATCATGTTCAAACACTTGACAATGTACACGACCTAGTCTCGAGGGGGCAATTTGTAGGCAATAAAAAAAAATTAATAATAATAATGTGCCGAAAAATGATAATAATATTTTAATTAATTAATTAGGGTTAGCCCAATTAATTATTTAAATTTATTATTAGGCCCAAATGACTAGCAAGTCAACAGCCCAAATCAAAAAAAACGGTAAATGGACTCTCAAGTCAACCGTCAAATTTACCAACTTAAACTGACCACCTAGTCAAAGTCAAGTGGACTGTCAGGCCAACCCAAACGCAAGGCCCGAACTACGGCCCAAAAAGACTACCAAGTCAATTTTAGCTGCAGGCCCGGTCAACGACCCGAGAAGACTAACAAGCCTAAGGCCCAACTACAAGAGACTATTTTCTCTATAAATAGGGAGCTAGTCTTCATTGAATGGAGAGGAAAAAAAAAACACTCTCACATTCTCTCTAGACTTCAACAACAAACGCATCAAAGTGTCGTTGCTCTAGATATCAAATTCACAAAATTTGGTGGAGATTGAAGTTGTTCCTGTCTCTCATCAAGTCATACGTTTGGAGATCGAATCAAATGATTATTTGTTATTTGTTATTTGTTCATATTGTAACAAATATTGAGAGATTGTACCCAAATTCTTTGAAATCAATACAAACTATATTTGTCCATTATTTTCTTGTCTTCATTAAATTGAGACTCGGAAAATTTGTGGTTACAGGACCCTATTAATATTGTTTTGGATAGCAACAACCATACAAACAAGTTGTCTTATAAGGATGCTCTTTTGTGTTGTTCCAAAATCAATCGGGTGATAGATTGGGATCTGGGAGCCGACTTTGACAGTAACCGCACTCATAGCAACGCAACTGAATCCTTTGATGGTGCGACTGAGCGTGACTTACTTGCTGATCTTGAAGATTCCATCCTGGAGGCTTCGAAGGGTAAAATCAAAAGTAAGAGAAAGCAGAACAACAACAACAACAACCTCCCATGTGACACGTTTGAGCACGGTATGGGGGACCCTAATGTAGGCAGTCTTACCCCCCATGAACAAAAGTTCATGGAGAGACTGATTCCGACGGATCCAAGGCTAAGAGAAAGCAGAACATGTTGATGAAATCGAAATGACAACTTGTCATAGATGCAACTTTTAGAACTGTTCGTGGCTGAAAGCATAGTTAGAAGATTAGGATGACTAGACGTGCGAACATGTTGAAAGATGACAGTCTTCATGACATTGATGCCATGATAGACCAAAGGGCTTTGATTATTGGCAATGATATAGGTGTGTGAGTCCTCGATGACCCACCAAGTTGAAGTTATTGATCTTATATCGTGATTGAGATGTGGAAGTTTCTTTTAGTTGTTGTAAGCGCGAAAGTCTTTGCTATGTTTTTTTATGTTTAGCTGTTTAGTTGTAACCTTTATCTTTTGGAGATGGTTGTTTGCTGTTTTGTATGTGGGTTGTTGTATTCTATACACCTTTAAACCTTCGGGCTCTCAATAATCGAGGAAAAAAAATGACTATTTAATACATGGCAAATCATGGTTCATGTTTAATTTTTCAAAAATATTTATACTTATCATTGATCTCTATTTTTCCAAAATTATTTTCTTTAAAAAGTTTACAAATTTCACAGCCCACACAAGACAAGCTCAATTTATACATTGCTTGTGCTTACCAATTCCCAACAAAGATTACAAATATTTAACTGAACTTACCCAACTTTACTTTTTTTCAATTATTTAAAGCCTAAATCAAGTTGAAAAGTTGACAATATTTTATCGCACAATTTAACAGACAACAAAAAGTAAAAACATTAACGATCATCAAAGCACAAATGCATCATAATAAAACAACTGCGCAAATTGCAGTCAATTTGTATCGACCTATACACCTCCTTGTCCAAATTATTAACTTTTAGTGCACCTTTCTTACCTTTTAGTGTGACCCAAACTACTTGAAGTAGCTGCCTGCGAGCTGCTTGTCTGACAATAGAGTATTTGGATTTCAACACCATACTCTATTTTCTCTTTAGTTCTAACTTTCCTCACCTTATGAGTGAAGTCTTCAAAATCAGAAAGCAAATTAAAACTAGAATCAAGAGCAAAGTAGCCATTGATATAATATTTACTCAAAAAAAAAAAAAAACTAAGCTCATCCAAAATTATCAATTTTTTTTCCAAATTTATCTAAATTATTGAAATTTAACCTTATCTTGCCCTACCCAGTAAGCAGTAGCGCACACAAAAATTGGAGTTTGCGTTAAATTCAGGTTGGTCCAATAAGTCAGTGTCAAAATTCAAACAAAAAATACATCTTTATTATCCAATTTTATTCAGGTCGGACAAGTCTATATTCGGGTCAAAATCAAATAATAACAAATGACGATAAAGAAATGAGAAATATTTTACAATTTGAACAACAAAACAAATGATTAAATCCAATTTTTCTCCGGCCGGAAAAATTCAAATATATATTGGCAAAACTAAAGGGTGTTCATATTTTGATGTAATTATTTTAAAGACGCTGTATTTTGATAAATAATTGTAGGGTGATATTATCATTATTGTAATTATTTGTAAAGGACATTCCGATCTATTTTCCGGCGAACAAAGTATCAATTGCAGTATTTATTGTTGATTAGGGTTATGTATCTTTGAACAACCCTAAATATTAAGGCCTAAAATGATATTTGACTTCAATTAAAACAACTTTAAATACAAAAATCATTGTTTCGCGTATTTTTAAACTGGAAAATGGTCGGAATATCCCCAATAAATAATTACTGCAAAAATAATGTTACCCCATAATAATTTGTCAAAATATAAATCCCTTAAAATAATTACATCAAACTATAGAAATTTGTTAGTCCCTTTTTTGTTATATATGGGGGTAGAAAACTATTTCGCCAACTCAAAACCTTTCATTTGCCGTTGCCTGGTACTACTCATAGTGGGCTATCTTCTTCTTCTTCTTCTTCTTCAAATTCTTCAAATTCTTTCTCTCTCTCTCTCTCTCTTTCACAACAATGGCGACCGAAGAAGAGAGCGCAGTGAAGGAGCCACTGGATCTGATACGACTCAGCCTGGACGAGCGTATCTACGTCAAGCTTCGTTCTGATCGTGAACTCCGCGGCAAACTCCATGTATTCGTCCTCCTTCCTTCTCTTTCTCCCTCCTCTCTCTACATTTACTTTCACTTCCCTTGCCTTGCGTACCGTTTTATTATTGTTCTTCTGGGTTTCGAGCCTTTTCGATCACTAACTACCCCTTATTTTGTTTGTTGCCCAAAACCCAATTTAGGGTTCTTGCATTTCTTGCTTTACGTAAATTAGGGTTTTGGGGTTCATGGGTTTGCTGCTACTCGTTTTGTTGCCTAATTTTGTGATTGCCTATCACTGCCCCTTATTTTGTTTCCCATTAGGGGTTTTGCATTTCTTGCTTCTCTTTTGAACGCTTTGGGGTTAATTGGTTTGATGGCACTCGTTTTTCTTGCCAAATGTTGTAATTGTCTATCACTGCCCCTCATTTTGTTACCCAAAATCACAATTAGAATTTTTGCTTTTCTTGCTTTTACTTGAATATTATTGCGTCTCCCCTCTTTTTGAACGCTTGGAGTTCAAGGGGTTGATGGCACTCGTTTTTCTTGCCAAATTTTGTGATTGTCTATCATCGCCCCTTTATTTTGTTACCCAAAACCCAAATTAGGGTTTTTGCATTTCTTGTTTTAATTCAATATACTTCATCTCGACTCTTTTTGAGCAGTTTGGGTTCATTAGTTTGTTGGCACTCTTTTTTCTTGCCAAATGTTGTAATTGTCTATCACTGCCCTTTATTTTGTTACCCAGAACCCCAATTAGGGTTTTCGCATTCTTGATTTACTTCAATATTATTGCTTCTTGACTCTTTTTGAACAATTTGGGGTTCATGGGTTTGCTGCTACTTGTTTTTCTTGCCAAATTTTGGATTTGTCTGTCGAGTACTTGTGCGGGTCCTTCTTGCAGTTAATCTTAAATCTTAATCATATGGGCAAATGTAGTTGTTAGAAGTTGAATTTCGAAGGGTAATTCGTTAACTGTTCTGGGTGTGAATAAGAAGGTAGTGCTTTGGAGAATTTGTGATTAGATGCCTGATGATACAATCAGAGGTTTCATTGAGCATTCTTGACCTCTGTGAAATGTGGATGGATCATTTTTGAGGAAATTCTTGAAATATAGGTGCAAGAATCGTTCTGTGCATGGTGTATATCATAGGAGGCAATTATATTTCTTCATCTTTTCCCACAGGATTATCTATTCATGCTGTGGCCCTGGCTAAATATTGTTGATTGAAAGACGGGTAAATTAAGCAAGGGTTAGAGTGAGACTTGGGTTGCTAGGGCTTTTTGTGGTCTCATTGGCTCATTGCTCTTTTAATATGAGAGGCCTGGTGATAGAGAAACAACATCTTGATAAATGGAATCTAATGCATTTTTTTCCCTTGCTTGGTCAGTGATTTTCCTTGAAAATTATAAATAATTTTTGTTTGCTTATGGTCCAAGTCAGTGGTTATTTAGTTATCTTTATTAACAAAGGCCTCTACCAGTCCTATCTTACTATTTTCCCATTATCCCATTTTCACTTTCTATTGAACATCATCTGCTATAGAGGTGTATCCAAGACGAGCCTACCCTAGGTTGTGAGACTTAGTACTCATCCTGTGAGGTAGTTAGTGTTTGTGCCTGTGCTTAGTTCATGCCTTGACGAGCACAACAAACTGAAGCTTGGCTCTTTCAGGCATTCAGTTCAGCCTGTTTACTTGTTTGAGCTCATTTCTTCCTACACAAAAACCAAAATTTTAATATTGAAGGTTGAACAGCAGAAAACTAGAGGTTGACTACTTGACCTTACTCAAAAGAGTTCAGGTGATCTATTTATCATAAAAGGTGTGGAATTATAAAATTAAAACCTAAGATACACATCCTAAGAAGGTTCTTTGAGTTCACCGGGCTCCACTTGTTTAAGCTTAGCAAGCTTTAGCGCTCAAACTTCATGAGCTTGGCTTTGGCTTGGATGAGATAACTAGGTGAGCCTGCTTTGGCTGGGCTCATGATTGTCACTCACTGCATTTGCTCCTGTAATTGTAACCCTCACACTATATAAGTGACAGTATATCTCTATTGTCCCCCCCCCCCCCCCAAAAAAAAAAAAAATAAAGTAAATAAAGGGAAAAGGAAAAGGCCTTCCCGGTTGCCCTGCCATGCTAATTCTTCTCTTGGTCCTATAGTCACAGTGATATATATATGCAAGGAAGCTCTGGGAGTATCTATGTCCAGTCAATAGTTCCAATAAATTTTTTTTTCTTTTGTCCCTGTCAGTTTGTCCAACTTTTATTTTGTATTGGTGAGTTTTTGCTACAGCAAACATCTTATTCTTACTATACTGTCATGTCTTTTTAGGCGTATGACCAACATTTGAATATGATTCTTGGTGATGTTGAAGAGGTAGTTACAACTGTGGAAATTGATGACGAGACTTATGAAGAGATTGTTCGGGTAAGCTCTACGTATAAATGTCTTGTCCCCTGAGCCAACCTCTTTTGTTGTTTGAAAAGGAAATTCTTGATAAGCAGATAATCAACATTCTTTGTGGACTATAACCTTCGATGCCTTAGCAATATGTGTTGTTATTAGGCTTGTAGCTTTCATCAAAGGAGCCTACATAGTGTTGGTGTCTTTGGACAAAACTGTTTGTGATAGCATAGTATATCTTCTCAGTCCTCATTGTCTATGTTAATTGGCAACTAGCTGTTATGATAATAACAACCTCAGTTATGGAAGGTGTATAAACATGCCTCTTTTTTTCCTTTTTTTTGTTTTTTTTTCTTTTTTTGGGGGGGGGGGGGTCGATGGTTCTAAAGAGACTATTTTGAGGTCTTGCAATGCAATGTTAATCTTGTGACATACTCAACCCAACCACTTTTGGTGCTCTCATCATTCATATAAATCTGTTGATGCAAGATTCTGAACTGATTTTCTTTGCTCGTGTTTACGTTCTGCAGACCACCAGGCGCACTGTTCCATTTCTCTTTGTCAGAGGAGATGGTGTGATATTAGTATCACCTCCTCTGAGGACAGCTTGAAGCTCTGAACAGTTGGTTGCATCTGTTCTGATCCTCCCGTTTTAGATCATGGGATAGTTTGTGCAAGCTTATGTGTGATCGCAGGACCAAAGAGCAATCAATTTTAGGTTCTTCTTTGCATTCTTCTTTTGCAAATTTTCTTTTCAAGGGTTTACCGCATAGACAATGTCTTTGACGTTGATGATGGCATGTAGTTATGTTGGCACTGGTTGTGAATGGAGGGTGTTTTTTGGCGGCATCAATGAAGGACATTATGTGTAAAGCTTGTCTTAAGTACTAGTTTCCTACCATAAGATTGACATGCTTATAATTCTGTTGAAGAAAGCAAAATGCCTTCCATGTTTCACTCCTTGGATTTTTGGGAAATGATTTTTTTTTTGGTTACGTTTATTTCCTGTTGTAGTTTTTTCACAATTAGTTTTTTCACAATCATTCTTCACTTCGAAGTTTGAACCTTGTGCTTTTCTCTAATTTTTCTCTTACTAAAGCTGGCTATGAAAAGGCCATGAAAAAGTAACCAAAAACGATGCATTAAAGAAACCAACACTTTGATTCGATGTTGTTAAGGCATATGAAAAGTTATCCAACATGTTTTGTACTATAATTTGAAGGGAACTTGTGGATTGATCATTCTACGGAAGAAATCTTTTGGCAAGTTAAACAATTGGTGCTTTGGGTCTAAAATTATTTTTTAAATAAAATTATGGGAAACCATTAAATTTGTAACTAAAAATACTATCCTAAAAGTATAATATTTTAAATTATCAATCAAAGGGTTAGTAAAATATTTTATTTAAAATTATCAATCAAAGGGTGATATCAATAACAGTAACAATCAATAAAAGGACAAATAATATGAAACAAAAGGAATATACTTTAGTTTGGATGTATTATTTGGAGATTCCTTAGTCAGCAAGAGTCTGTTGTAAGGCAACTGGTTTGAACTCTGCACTTTTGTATCTTGTTCCTTTTTTTTTTTTTTTTTTACCTTGATGCTTTGGCAACTAATAAAAGAGAAAAACATGAACAAGTGAAATAGAACAACACATTTGTCAGATATCTTGATTTCCTAGTAGGCTTTCCTACACACTCCAAACTTACGAAATTCGATGACTTGAACATGCCTGATGGTGAGCGATGATACAAGAGTTGACAATTTCGACAAACAAACAAGCACTGAAGCAGATCTGGCAGAATGATGCACACTTTTATTAGCACAAAATATGCTTAAGAATTGACATTGCATTGATTCCACTATATATTTTGTAAAATACAACACCAACACAACCAACCAACAAAAGAAACATCGGAGCAAAACTGTGCAGAAAAAATTGAGGTGAAAAGTGAGAAATAGAATAGACAAAAGAGACTCAATAATAGTACAAACTGACTCATCTACGCCGCTGGGACCTGGTAGGAGAACTGACTGCTGCTGTTGCTTGCGTGCCTCGGTAATTCTTCCTGGGAGAATCCACGGGGCCTCTGAACGATGCATATGCAGATTTCGCAGGCTCTGGAACCGAATCCGGGGGTAGCGACTCTGCAAAGCATGCCGTGTTTAATCGCGTCCTCTCGAGTTCTGATGCAAGCAGATCTGAGCTACATTGCTGTGCGAGGGCCTGGACCACCCAAAAAGAGAGAAACAAGTGTGAGTTAGAGACAACTGATATTGCTCCTGCCCTGGCAGAAGATCGACGCCTTACGTTTCAGACCTGAAATTATTTAGGTATAGTTTCGGATGAATCTGGCAAAAGTTAGCCGGTCCTGGGAATAACCAGGAGCGATGATAACTTTTGGCTTGAATCTCAACATTTAACCGATTTGACTGAAAATTCGGACATTTCTTTTGTCTCCATTGTCCGAATCTTATTTTGACCCGAATTTACATACATCCGAATTGTCTGACATGGTTCGACCCCAAAAAGGGGTAAGAGGCAAATAGCCATAGCCCGTAGAGAGAAAACAGGGGATGCAAGCTGAAAAGGTGGGGCATAAGGTTTCCTGTCCCCGAGCCGTTCTCATCAGCTAATAGTAGATGCAGTTCTTGCACCAACAAACCACAACTAATTGAGGGATTGAAACATGGTCCCAAGGTCTAGGAAAAAATGTTTGACCGCAAAATTAAGTGCTGTTGAAATCAAAATATCCAGCAGAATTCAGTTGCGCAACTTCCTCTTCCCTTCTATCATTAACTCTAACTTATTGAAAAAGATGGAATGACACAGGAGGGGGGTGTTCGCTTGGCAGTTTGCGTAGTTCTCCACAGTAAGTAATAGAATCCACTTACAATGAGGTCATCTGGTGAAACACTTGCTCCTTGCTGCCTATCATCTCCAATACCATCCTCTCCTCCTCGAGCCGGCCGGCGACTAGGCATAGATTGCTCAGCAGCCTCGGCCACGCTCTCAATAGCTTTTTCCAGTAGCATCCCTTGTAATGACTTAAAAGATTCCCTTGCGTTTGATGTGAAATAAGGATTTAATACCGTCTCAAAATATTCAAGCTGCAGAAGAGAAAAATCACCGCATGCATCAGTAGATGCGCATATCAGATACATGTTTAGACACACAATTGCTGTTCTTTTGATAGGAATGTTTAGGCAATATCCATGAAAACAAGAATGCAATCGTCCACCAAGTTTGTGGAACGTGCAAGTTTGTATGGAGAAGCAGTAGAGCATTAATCATTGATACAGTATTTTTCTTGACGCTTGTGAGAAAACACTGCTGGAGTGTATGGTCTTCATGAAGTGTGTGCATAGATTGCAAAGCTCTCATATTAATTAAAAAGGAAAGGGAGATATTCCATAATTAAAACAGTTGAAAAGAGATGGGGGTAAATTTTAGGATGTTGCTGGAAAGATCAGAACCCCGGCCACCCACATAAGTAGAATAATGTCTTGCCACTATGCTAGCACTCAACTTCCAATAATATTGTTGAGGATTCAATACTAGTATAGATGCTTCAGTGATCAGATCATTGCATTAAACGCGCTAGCATATGTACAGTGCAATGCACATACGTTTGTTCATTATAATTTGCACTTGTATCACAAAACATACCTCAAGCATAAGCTGACAGAAACCATTTGCATCCAGTAACTTCAGTTCTGTGCTTCTGTTTTCATCAAATGTGCCTAATAGAGTGTCAATTAGGCCTTCAACAAGAATGCCAAGTGTCTTGTCAAGAAGGGGCTTAGCCCCAGCAAAGACCTGCACCATCCAAGATAGATTAACAGCTACAAACAAGAGAAGTTTCAGCAGAGATTACAAGCTTAGGAATTATAGAAGAAAAAGTTAAATGTTAAGGTCTAAAGTAGCTGATGAGATTTGACCAACAAATTTATTTGAGGATATCAAGAGAAATTCAGCCATATATAAATGCTAATCAAGGTTGCACTGTGTTAGTATTGCATAGTCCATGTTTGCAATAATTCGTCCAAACACTGAAATTTTATGAGCTTCAGCAAAAGGGCTGATACAGGCATAGGGCATAGGGTTTACAGGATATATATCAACAAGAAAGAATTTCAAGAAGCGAGACTTGACAAAATAACAGGAGCTAGCACATACCTCTGCATGTACAGCTACGAGAGTATGCAACAACTCCACAGCTGCATCCCGTACACCCTGCATTTATGCAAATTAAGAAGCGTACAATTTAGAGGAAGAGTTTACAACCTAATGATTTACCAACATCTTACTTTGACTGAAGGAGCTGCACCCCACTGGACTCCAGGATCCAACAAGTAGTTCATTGCAGATGTTCTAATCAAATTAGCCTGAAAGCAAAATCAAATTATTTGGAATTATCAAAGGGTTCCAGTCACAAAATAAGGCATAGTCAGCACATATGAAGAATGGTCAAAAACATATACACTTTATTTTGTTGAGTAATAAAAAGATTGCATTAGAGAAACACCAACGCGGTGTAACCCATGTACAAAGGGGAAAAGGACAAAAGAAATCATACTGTCAAGTTCTCATGCATGATAATATAATCCATAAAACTCAAGTTACTTCCACCACAAACCACTATGTTCCAACTATATAAAATTCTCACAGTGGAACTTGAAATTTTGAATGAACAAGGTTTTATACTCAAAGATCCTGTGATTCCTCTCCTTCCAAATACACAACTTAAATTGCCAAAGGAATCATTTTCCAAACACCTTTAACCCATGCAATCTTCATCCTCCTCCAAGCTACGACTACATCTTTTGACAAAAGAATGTTGAACCCCACTAACGCCCATCAAGGAAAGAGATAAATACCAAAGATACAAATGTCAAAGAATTGGATGAGGAATGAAAAATTGTCCTTCAATGACTTCATCTTGGAGTTAGTTATTTGAGATATGTCCTAAGAACATTGAGAATTATGAGTCTTGGTTTCGGTTTGCTACCTTCTTTTACTCTCAACAAACATTATGTGCATATCCAGTGTAACATGTGGAAGAGGTAGATCAACCAGGCATGACAATAATCCAACATGGCTTGCATACAAGAATTTCTATTCATTTCACATAATTACTTACTTTATCTATGTAATTTGGCAGTAAAATTTCATTCAAAACACCATGTGGAAGAGGTAGATCAATCCAGGCATATCCAGCGTAATATGGCAGTAAAATTTCATTCAAGACACCATAAAGAGAATCACAAAGTCTTAATGAAAGGGCACAAGCAGAGGCTCAAAGATAAACCAAAAAAAAACTGAGATAAATATCATAGAAATTTAATCACCTTCGCCAAAGTGTATTGTTCAAGGACCTTATCCTCAAGAGCAGAGAAGGCCATCACCAAATCAACTTTATCTGTGTCCTCGTCATTCCTGCCCCTGTCATAATTTAAAAAATATGTATTATATATGATTCAATAAAACGCAAGGACTATGATAGTATAGAAAGACACCCACTCAAAATAATACGTGCATGGAATAACAAGTCATACATGACAGGTAATTTACTGTTACAGGTTGAATGAGATTGCCACATGAAACTTATCTCATGAAGCAAACAAAAATATCTACTTAAGAAGGTACTATAGAAGAAAACAAAACAGACATTACCACAAAAATTTACTGGGTGTACAAGAGTCAAAAAGGCACAAGATCAAGTTACTGACCGGAAACGTGACCAGATATGCTTGTATTTATTGTACAGCTCATGGCATAGTTCATCTTTGCAATACCCAATATTGCTCAACACCATAAGCAACTGCTGATGTGGATCGACAACACTTCCAGGTGGAAGATCAGAAGACCTTTCAGAGGGCTCAAATGAATGACCATTCGCTAATTGAGGACTTCCAAAATTAGATCTGCCCTGTGACACCTCACTTCCAATACGCTCAAGATGACCTAATGGAGGTAAAAGAAAGAAAGAAAATAAATATTACATCAAAACCCCCATCTCTCCAAGTAAGATGGATCATTCATTTTCCTTTTGTTTCATTTTTTTCCTGTCTATTTTGCAAAGGCAGAGAAACGATGATAATATCGTGCATTACCAGCAAAATCGAGGAAGCAATTCAGAAATGAGAGTCTGACAGATTCTTGAATCTCTTGGAATGGTATAAAAACATCTTCTGTCTTTGCTGCCTCAATCTTTAGTGCCTGAAGCATCCTGGAAACAATGGCACAATATCTCACATTGTAAAAGGAAAAAGTATCCCGAAAAAGATACCTTCACACAGTAAGTGATGGACAAAAGGACAAACCATGCTGTCAACAAATTATCAAGCAACATGGAGTAAAATAATATATCAAGAGACTCTCATTGTCTGTACAGCAGGTTTCTTAGTTCCATAAAGTAGTTAAAATGAAAACCTAACAGATCATGGCACCGCAAAGCAAGAAAGATTATAGGGACATGTATTTAGGGACAAAGAGAATAGCTAGTCTCAACAAGAAAATGAAGAAATAGAATCCGCCCCATAATTGCATCATCAAAACCCCATAAAGACACCCCACTTTCCTTCCATGAATCGTCTAGAAAAGCAAATGACCCCACTGTTAATCATACAAAAACCATTCCAGGCTTACATCATTTTTTAATTAGTCAATCAACCAAATCCTTACAAATCCTAAAGTGCACAGCAACAAATTCAACTGCAGAAACCCTAGAAAGAAGCCGAAGCCAAGGAGATACAGCGGCTAATCCGCCTATATATTGCAGTCCACCTACTAGGAGTCTACCAACCCTCAATTGCTTCAGAAACAATGTAGCAGAGTATACTTACTGGTGCACTTGATCAATAGCTGAGATTATAATTGATCGGAACGCAAGGGGCAAATAAGAGATTCTGTAAGGAGATCTATTCCTTTCAATTATTGACACAGGGACCCATGTTTCGTCTCTTGACAATTCTTCTATCATCGATCTCATCCATGAACAAAGCCTGAGTATGTAAGTTTTCGAAACTTCTGCATGAACTGCTCTTAAGGCCATAACTGCTCAAGACAAAGACAGCACCCTTAGATAATGGTTGAGACGAAAGATGCAACCAGAGAGTAGGGTGCGCGAAATACCAATAACAGCAGGAGCCGATTCTTTGACTTCTAAGGCCTGACAGGCTTTAGATATTTCCTTTATGGAGTCGGTCATGTACGGCTGAAGAATATTTGATTCTTCAAAGTCACGAAACGTGTGAAGAACCTGCAAAATGGACCATGAATACCATAAAACTCACACTCAAAACTCAAAAGTTCACTATCTGAGTCGAAGAAGCATTAACGAAAAACAAAGACAATGCCATATTTTTATTTTATTTTTGGAAAGCAATCAAAATATGTACTCAAAGGGGAAGGGTTGGAGGATCTAAGCTATCAAAGTGGGGCAATGGTATATAGTGTCATGACCATATATTGCATATTTAAAGATGATTTCAAGCTCTATCTACTGAGGGTTCTTAAGGGCAATAGAAACTTGATTTTTTTGGGATTATTTTGATGATATTATTGATGAGTGCTTGAGAGCATGAGTGCTTTTGTACCTGCCCCTTTTGCAAATGCGTGGCATCCCCTTGGTGTCTTTGCAATATATCTTTTGCTTACTTATCAAAAAAGTATATATATATATTACATATTTGAAGGATGTTGCTAGTGGGCAAGAGAACTCTCATCAACCAACACTGTCATTTTCCTCCCTCTTTCCTATGCCTCATTCAACAGCCTACACGTTGGCAAAACATGTGAAAAAGTCCAAGATTTCCTATTTAGTTCGGAATAAGTTCTAATACCTCAGTAATCCGACTGATACCAATTCCCAAAGGATGGTTTTATGGTTATTGAAAATTTGAAATTAGTTGTCCAATGAAGCTTATTGGATATGTTCTTATGAGGGTTCAATTCATGACAGAGATAAAAGCTCTAGTGAAGGTTTATGTGTTAACTATCATGAGCAGGGCTCAGGTTGGTTCCCTAGTCCGTCCACTGACTCTTTGGCGGTGGAGCAGAGCAGAAGGGTGGACCATTCCTGTCAAACACTTCTCATATGATTGGAGATAGTTCTATCTGATTCACATGCCGTGCACTATCTGGTGTCACACAGTTCTTTTGAGAGACCACTCTATGTGCTAGCAAAAAGATAAAGATTTTCCACTTCAGAATTTTATGAGCAGAGTTACAACTTCTACATTTAGTGAGTTGTTTTTGTATATCATGCCTCTCATATGTTTATTACTATAGGTTCTCAACGAGAGGCTCAAGCTCAAGTACA
Source organism: Portulaca oleracea (assembly GCA_029582165.1). NCBI lineage: Eukaryota > Viridiplantae > Streptophyta > Magnoliopsida > Caryophyllales > Portulacaceae > Portulaca > Portulaca oleracea. The sequence continues at coordinate 39,055,307 of CM055872.1, read as the reverse complement.
GCTAGGCACTAGCCCCCAAGCCCTACTTTTTGTAGCTGCTGACATCTCTAACAGAAGGCAGCTTCCTGTTCTACCAGTACGTTTATTAGGCAAACCCTGAGTTTTAGGCTGCTCACATCTCTTCCTTCTCCAATGCCACCAAGGGGAAAATCTATCAAATATTTGCATCGGTACGAAATGCTGAAATAAGTGTTTCTGTTAGAAAAAAGAATCAGTGATCATGAACAGTCAAGACTTGAGAAATTTTAGGGGCATTAGATCCATGTTCGGGATGGGTTTGCTGACGAATCCTTGTTGGTTAGTTCTTCAACACCCTTAATGAGGCCAAACTAGGGGACTCTTCTCTAGACACGGTGAGATGGGTATTGAGTAAGAATGGGGGATTTCTGTCAACTCCTACTATTCTTATCTTTGTAGTATGGATTCTTCTCAGTTATATCTTTTGGAGGTTAGAGCTTTTCCATCTACTATTATTTGGAAGTCTTATGCCTTTCAAGGTCGCGTTTTTTGTTTGGGAAGTGATACATGACAGCATCTTGACTTGTGATAATTTGCAAAAAAGGGGAAGGAGTGTGGCTGACAGGTATAGCATGTGCAAGAGGGATCTTGAATCTCTAAATCATCTTTTGTTGCATTGTGACTTCGCCAGATCTCTTTGGCATTTAGCACTGAGTTGTCTTGGTGTGTCTTGGGTTGTTTCCTTTTCTATTAGGAGTCATCTCCTATCTTGGGAGAGTTTCTTTGGAAGGAAACCGAAGAAGAAACAGGCCTTAGTTATTCCTCATGTGATTTTATTGAGTCATTTGGGAGAAAAGGAACTGAAGTCTCTCCTCTTTTGGGTTTAATGGGAAGTTTAGCTTTTCCTTTTTGATATGATAGATTTTGTGGACAGTTTGTCTTTTGGTTGTACATAATTTTCTATGGTGCTAGTTGAGCATCAGTTCTATTATTTATATATATCTTTTTCTGATCCAAAAAAAAAAAAAAGAGTTTTATTATGGCTCACTTGGTCAAGAATCAAGAGAGCAGAGATGGAGAAGAGCAAAAGTGGTTCATGTGACCAGAGCGACTTTGCTAAAGAAAATCTCCCACACAGCTATTAAGAACATAATAATATATGTGAAAAACATCAGCCAATCAAGCATCCAATAGTATGTTGATGTGGGTGAACCAAATGAGAATGTTCAGAGCTTGGGATGAATGTGAACAATGACAAAATGAGTTGACCTAAAGGACTGAACTAAGAATGCCTGCAAAAGGCATGATCAAACCAGAGGAACGCAAAAGAAACGATAGTAAAGACTCTACGCAACATCATTACACCAGATCAACAACCCCCCCCCCCCCTCTCTCTCCCCAACACACACACACACACTAAAAATAATGGGCCTCAATGGAACTCTGGCAGTCTTGGAGTTCTGTGTTCAGCACATGTAGGAGACTAGTGAGTTTGTGTGTTTCTTTTTTATATCATAAATAAAATCTCCACATCTCTAAGTTCTCTAGACCCTGTTTCAATGTGGCTTCGTAACACATGGCTATTATCAAACAAAAACACCATGTCCTCAAGCTCTCATGAATGATCTTATCAATAGAAAACCAAAAAATTTATGATACCTCCACCATGAAGCACTAGACTCCAGTTATACAAAATTATCAAAAAGTAGAGCTTGAAATGTTCAAAGGATAGGGCATTGTCCTCAAACATTTGACGATTCCTTTCCTTCCAAACACACAATCATATTGCCAAAGGAATCATTTTCCAAACTCCAGAAATCATTTTCCTTCAGTACAAAAACCATGTTAACAAACTGATTCACAAGTGTTCGGAGTGCATCCATTTTCTAAGAAAGCCTTCATTTATTTATGTAGCCAGTATGTTTTTGTACAGCCCAGGACTACCCATGGATTTTGCAACTTCCTTACCTTCATGCATGATATTCCTCAGTAATAGTGTAATACTAAACTAATCGTTTTTTGATAAATAATCAAAAGATGTATCGATATGATACCAAGGGGATGTTGCCCACTAATAAAAGGGGAAACTAAAAAAACAATACTATTATGTGAGCATTAGCAGCTATAGAGTAAGAGGACCAAATGATTTAGGTCCAAAAAGGAAGAGTGAATAATACCTTAACTTCATAAAGAGAAATCGTGCTGCGCATCATTCCAGACACTTCATCAAGTGAATGATTCGAATACTTCGAATCACCAACTTTCTCCTCAACCTTATTCGAGGCAGTGACATTTGCATCTGCAGCAACTTGGGAAGACTGAAATAGAACCGCAAGCATATATTCAGGTATACAAAAGTAAATATAGCAAGACAATGTAATGGAATTGAAAAAGTAATTTATAGAATCAGGATATATTTTGCTGGTTCTAGACAATTAACGCCACAACTTCGATAGCAGACCGCATTTTAGATTAACAAGCTGGAAAAGTCAACTTGTCACCAAAATCTGTTGGCACTACAATGGCTCTATTTTCTCTGACTCTGACGAGGAACATTTTCTCTCTTCCTCACTAGACAGACTAGGGCTACATGTACACATAAAAGGCACTGTTCACATTCAAACACGAGTCTTTAGTGGGAAGACCTCTATGCATGTCAGAAGCAGGGTTACATACAACTGAAAAGCGACCACATCAATTATTTCTGCAATAATAGATTACAAAAAGCATATCCATTTGTTCTCTGTAAAATTGAAATGCTATTTCAGGCATGTGCTCTGCAGATCAAGGTGCTTATATGGATTTAAATCCATCTTACACAGTTACATATACAAAAAACTTGCTTCCTTCAATTCGTCCATAGATTTTAATGCTAATATTGTTATTGTCATAGAACAGTCGTAGATTTATTCAAATGTATATAGCCCTACACTCAGGTTTGGTTATTCCCCCATTTGCATAAACATGCATATGTGCTCAACAGGAAATGCAAAACAAAGTATTGACAATCAACAATTCACCATCGCGTGACAAATACCTTGGCAAACTTTCCACTGAAAACTGAAAGGGTTATTTTCCAGAAGGCTGGTATATGATGAATGAGAACCGCAGTTAGCTTTTGGATGTACTTTCTTTTCACAGCATCAACTTCTTCACCAGTCATGTCAACTGACTGAAAGTCTCCAGCAGGGTCTATATTTCCATTCGCATCTAGCTGATATCAATGGAGGGAGAAAGAGCTGTTTTATATACTGCAAGTACAGTTGCCATGTTTGTTTACAGGGAATTAAAAAAACAAAACCGATCAGAAAAGGTTAGACTCACAGGTTGACCAGATCCCTGAAGCACTTCTTTCCACTTTGCATCAGAGACAGCTCGTTCACGAATCTCATTTTGCAATGCTTCAAGTCTAGCATCATGATCCACAGTGCACTTCTCAAGAAGGCCCCTGATTCTTTGGTTCTGCAACAGACTCAAACAACTAAGTTGCAGGACTTCAACAACGCAAGGTAATTGCATACCCACGATCTGCATGATGACACCTACAGTACAGGTGTAACCGCCAAGATGTGTGCACGGTGGTGCCACAAGGGTCTTTAATAATCAATAGAACTATATAGAACTCACCAGTGATTCCCGCAGAAATCACTACAAACCCCAAAAAGGCAATTACAACAAACCAATCTGTCCATGTTCCCAAAAACAGTCTTCTCAACATTGAACTCAACAGGAAGGGGCATTGCATTAAATTGACGTCTGACTCCATCATATCCCTAATATAAGGAAAAACTGCATGTTTGAGAACCAGAGATCTGGAGGGAGGATACAATCCAAGGGTGCTAGTGTGTTATGAACCACTAGAGGCCCATTGTCACCATTCACTATAACTCAAAACCCAAACTCTTATTGACTGAAACCTAGCGCAATTTGCACAAATTTAATATTGTTGAGGGTTGGGTGTGAGTGAGACTTGCCAGCAGCATCTAAGTTGCATTGTTGAAGTTAAAAAGTAGAACAAAGTAAACATTTGGCATCAAAGGATAATTCATATTTTTACCAACTTTATATGAAATCATATAGGAGAAAACCAATGACCTCTTCTCTTCATCGTCCATCGTCCAAAAACCACCAAGATCCATTTTTTCACATTTCAGATTCCACATCTTAATCATCTAAATAACAACAATAAACAATTTCCACATCTTACTTTATCTAAATAATAATAAACAAGTTCTAACACAACAACATTTTACGCAAACTAAATTTTAATATTCATTTAGCTCACAAAATGTTTCTAAGTAATTTGTTTTCTGAAAAGTCGATAGAATAGTTCCCCAGATTTATTGGGCTATCTCTTGGAATGGTTAATCAAATCATCTTTATGACATCCAGGAAAAGTAAATTTCCAGAAGCTCCCCAATACTGAGACTTCACTCACTTAACCCTTTAATTTCTAGGTTCCAACATAACCCGCAACCATCCAATGAGGCCTGAGAGAATATCTCCCACGTTGAAGCCAAAAAGGTGAATTAAAATGTACATGACCCTGTGTAGGGTGATCGACGTTACAGAGTTCTGACCTGCAAGTTGAGATAGTGCCACACTGGATCTGATTCAGGTTCCAACTCCAAAAGCAGCCTCACAGTACTTTCAAGCTATAAAAGCAACAAAAATGATAATTTAGAATACTACTATCTAAAAAGAGGAACCAACACAGGATACAACGCGCAATATTAAATGGATCAACACATCTTTTGATTACTTATCAGAAAATTATTAATGGACCAAATAACTACAGAAATCAGCTTTTACACATATCGTATCAGCAAATAGAAAGGTCCAAACTAATCAGCTTCCACCCATAAATATTTGTAGTTTCATACTACTTTGGTTCTTCAGAATTCTGATACATTGTAGGACATAAGCTTACAGGTGAAAAATTTTAAGCTCCCCATCCCCTAACGCACGTGATTACAGCAAACCCAACAGCATTCCATTTATGGCTTGACATGTACCATTACAGTATGCTGTAGTGTAATATTCCTAATAAGGAAGTCAAGGAATCTATGATAAAGCCGCATTCAGGCACACTGAGTCTCATCTCATGGAGAGATTCAGTTAAGGAGGGACCTGCAGTGAATGTTGTTGTACAGCATTGTGCATCTCCGAGAGTAAAATATCCCAAATAGCAATGTCCATTGAATAAGCCTCATATGATAAGCCCTTGTGGGTGTAGAACTATTCATATACTTGGGATCATAGCAATGTTCATTGAATAAGCCCCATATGATCAGCCCTTGTGGATGTTGTACAGCAGTGTGCATCTGAGAGAGTAAAATATCCCAAATGGCAACGTTCATGGAATAAGCCTCATATGATCATCCCTTGTGGGTATAGAAACAATCCATATACTGGTGACTATGGGCATTTAAGGCACACCAAACTACAACCTTTGTTATCATACCACGTTAAACTTTCTCGGTAAACTAACTTAGCACAACCATGAACCATGAAGTCAAGATTGACCAAGATAACAACTGTCCTGCTAACAAACTATTGGGAAACATATATGCCACTTTGTGTCTATGTATTAAAGCTCTACATCAAGGATAAGAACCAGTGAGATCCCGCAGACAGTAAGTTTTGTCTGAAAGGGGCAAAAAAAAAAAAAAGGCAACGTCACACAAAACACATTAATATTATCCGAAGGAATCTACCATCATAGTATCTTGCAAGGCATCAGGGCAATCACAAATCCTCACAAGCAGGATCCGCGAGCAACACTATAAGCATGCAGCCCTGCCCCAAATTTTATTGAGAGGCTGTTTTTGCAGCTTGAATACCAATCAAGATAGACTTCCATCTGCTAAATCTATGAATAAGTTCGTTGACACCAATCACACCAAATTATGGTAAACTCACACTTGTTAAGTCTATCTGTGGATCTTCTAAAGATTTGTAAAGCGTGCCCTTGAACTCATGCATGACCTTGTCAACTTCTTCAAGTACACGTTTCAATATTCCAACCTGAAAGTAAATCAACATATGAAAACTTTCTTATAACAATTCGAATAAATCCATAGGCATAAGAGAACATATCAGTGTCACTTTCCACAATTGGAACATAATTAAACAAGCCTGCAGCAGTATACTGCAGGTTAGTTATGCAGACTCAGACCCAACTTACTCTAGGGCCTGTTTTTTTTGGGGTTATAGGAGGGGAAGGGAGGGGAAAGGAGGGGAAATGAGATAAATAACCTCCCTTACCCTTGTTTGGATAAATAAATAGGAGGGGAGGGGAGGGGAACCGTTCACCTCCATTCCCCTCCATTAACCCCATTTTCATTAACCCCTAATATGAGGGTTAATGGAGGGGAAGGGAACTCATTATAATTTAAAAAAAAAGAAAATAATTTTATTAATATAATAAACTACTTGATTTTTCTCCTCTTCCCCTCCTTCCCTCCCTTTTCTAATCCAAACACAACAATTAACATTTCTTACCCCTCATTCCCCTCCACTTATAATCCAAACAAGATAGAAATAGATCCCCTCTCCTTCCCTCCCCTCCCCTCCCCTACCCTCCCCTCTAATACCCTCCCCTCCCCTCCCCTACAAATTTGAGTCCTTTAATGGAACTTGAAAGAAACAAGGGAACATCTTCTAAAAGGTCAAAAAAACTGGAATCTGATAACAGCACCAGAAATATATAAAATGCAAGCAAGAAAGCAGATTCCTCATAGATATCTACTCTTCAATACCAAGACCACGGAAAAAAAGGGAGAGGTTAGGAAAACAGCAGACACACATGATAATAACATGAGATATAGGATATCAATCCAGGAATGTTAGTGCTTTTTCTACGTATTCTGATAATACCAACAACAGACAAAAAGCAATCACTGAAGCAGCATACAATCATTCTTGATAAGTGCAAGTGTCTACCGTCATTTAGCTTTCAGCCAAATAATTAACCATTGTAAGTTCTATTATTACACAAACTCTTCATATTTAGATGTACTTGACTACTTGCATACAAAAGGTAAGCTCTAGTTCACATCATCACAGTCAACCCATTTTACGTAGTATTCGCTCTCATAATTAGAACAAGCCACAATATTTGTAAATTGTAACTTTCTTTGTTGTTCAATCCTGTTATTAATATATTTTTTTCTGGAAAAAGTTTCCTTTCTGATGAGTAATTAAAAGTTGTACGCTTGTATCAAAACACTACAGGGATGTCACGTGTTTAAAAAAGGAGGCAACCTCAAAATAGTCTCAAGCCCTTGAGCAATAAAAATATTATTAACAAAATCCAAAATGAGGAGTTTGGTACCATGAATATAAATGCAGTCACAAATTAGCTGCAGACTTTAGCATATCTACTTTTAGGAACATGATCATATTGACGATAAGAAATTTTGAAGTGAACCATGAAAGTACCTATTTCTACTTTTGCAAGCGCAATATCCCCCCCCCCCCTTCAAGTTTCTGGAGGGTCATATCCCCTAAACTTCAAACCTAAACCCACACAATAATGAGTCCGCGAGGGGAGGGGTAATGCATTAAAAATAGCAAATTGCCGCTATATATGCATGACTAGTCCTATAATCTTTGCAGCACGTTGTCGAGCCCTATGCTTCAAACATATTTGATAACTCAGATATCTCACAGCACTATAACCCGAAAATATGTTAGTAGTCGAGCCCTACACACGCGCACACACACACACACATATATATATATAAACAAAATTGTGTACATGAAAGGTTTGACATACATGGGATGGTATTGCAATAGACTTTGCTTTTCTGTATTCCCGGACTGCCAAGTCATATTCCCCAGTGCTGATGCTGGTGCGAATTGTACTGGGCAAGTTGAAAAGAGTGCGGAATCTCTGAAGCATACCTTGGACTGCCCTGATTTTTTCTGCTTGAGCCTAACGCAAATGTGCACATTCAAATTAATTCACATCGCCAACAAAGACTACTAAACTCACCAAAAGCTGGATTTAACATACTTGTCTCTCAAACAGTGGCTCAAATGCACGGGTTGCCACTGAACTAACTTTCTGAATGCAGTTATAGAGGTGTGTGGTTCCAGCACCCTCTGGGTCTTCTTCAATCCTTTTCAACTTTGACTCAATATCTAGTCAACATATTTCCATTGATAATCAGACCTTGAAAGTAATACTTCAATTCTCATAAAGACCCGAACACAAGTAAAATAGCAACGAACAATCTGAAATTCTCCCTCCTACCAAATTTAATGTGGTCTTGACTCTATATTTCCCACAATACTTTTCGTTTTCAATCCTAATAACATATTAATGGTTAGTTACCAAATGAACCAGTATTAATTTGGTGCTTTTGGTCACTTTTCTCATCTACTTTGATAGAGGAGTGGTTTGGTCTTTGCATTTCAAATTTGTCAACAATGTTCATTTTCTTGGTAATCCTCCATAAGCTAATGTGAGAATTAAATGGGAAGGAGTACATACCATCAATTGTTGTCTTGCAAGAGACGAAACAATCAAAATTTTCCTTCACTAAGGTTTTCCTCTGCTGCGTGCGACCTTGAAGGTCTGATTTTATTGCAAGGGCACCAGCTTCAAGGTCTGCTGCGCTTGTATCTCTATGTATCCGAGATAGAAACAGCTTGGGGTCAAATTTCTCCGAGAAATATGCCAACTTTTCTGCAAAAATTTAGATTCTGATTGAGTTTGATACATGGACCAAACTCACATGAGTATAGAAATAGCAGATGAAACTGCTGAATGGCAACAACACTCTTAGTCTATTTTCATCGATGGTTCTAATTAAATGCAACAGATAATGGCAACCAAAATTAAAATGCAAATCAACAAACACGCAACTGTGTCTCAGCTATAAAAATCAAACTATTCACAAAATAACCTTCTGGAAATAACAACCACCAGTTTCAAAGGGCATGCACAGATTTCAGATTTCAAGCTAACAGTCTGCAGGCAGAGGACACACACTTTAAACTATGTGACACACAAAATAGTAGCGACATGATAGAACTAACACTAGTATAAAAACAAGGTCCAAGTTCTGGGAAAGGAAAGGAAAACAACTCATCAACAAATTCTAGGAACTTTAGTCCAGAATAAACAATGTACACAATAAGCTTCTCAACAAAATCAAGATATTTGGGCGACATTTCCTTGACAAGTTCTAATATATCTTGTGATTACTTCCAAAAAAAATCAAAATAAAGATATACCTCGGAGGGTGTTATCAACTTTTTCTCGTTCTTTTGAAAGAGAGAGGTCTAAATTTGCAGTGATTAACCTCAACGTCCTGTTGTCTATGATCCTGTTGTAGATAAACAAACTCAAATTAGTGAATGGTTGACAAAACAGAGAACACAACAATCTGGGAGAATATGAGGAATACAACCTTCTAAAAGACCTCCGGCAAGAGAATTCACTATGGTTTGGAGGTCAACCAACTTATGGAAACTATAAGAAAACAGGAGGAGACACGCCAGGTAGACACAAGTTTTATTAAAACTATAAGGTGAAAAACCTACAGAAAGTACTTCAAGTGCACTTATAACTTATAAGTGCATTCAATCGTTCCATGTTCTGAATGGAGAGAATAATTAACGATTAGCAATTTCACTAGTATTCTCGACATTATTAAATAAAAAGAATCCTAAGAGAGAGGTTGATTAATCCTCCTCTCCTTCCACCCAGAAAAATTAGAAAAGGAAATAACTACAACAAAAATAAAGAAAAATCAATACAAATCACAACCTGCTCAAAACATCATGCAAGTGATTACCACTTAACAGAGATCAGAGCATTAAATATTTGCAATAGTTAGATGGTTACCCCAGTCCAAGTGGGTCGATACACTCCATGCCTCGAGGAAATGATTGTAAACTAGTCAGTTTTTTTCCTGTCCCTGAAGGTTTCCGCTCGAATTTAGGAAGCACTGGCGCAACTTTAGCCTCCCGCATCTCTCGAACCCTACGAGCAAGCTGTCAAACAAAAATTTGTCCAGCTGACATAATCATAAAGAACTGTATCATAATCCCCCTATCCGAAAAAGACTGCCCGCAATTCCTTTTTGGGTAACCCAAAATTGGGCCCAGTTCCAAAATTGGAAACACAAAAACTATCTCTAGTCCGAACTTAAAAAGAACAATTCCTGTTTTTTTGTCTTTAAAAGAGATCACTTCTGCAAACCCTCTGTCCCTATTCAAGTGTCGCTCTGAGAGTGGGGAGATACCAAGGTAAGGATAGGGTTGGGGGGGGAATAAAATTACTTAATTGCACCCAAATTAGAGAGAGATGGGTTTATCTTGGAAATAGCGATGGAGAATTGGGAGATAACTATTGGGGGGGGGGGAATTGGTAAAAATTATATTATGAATGTCAAACGACTTATAATTAGGGAATAAAATAGTTTTTAAGTGGACCAATAAATAGGGACAGAGGGAGTAGAAGAGACCACCCACATAGACTACATAGTAATCAAGTAAAAGAAAGAGACAGCTGTCAACGCAATGCACAACTACAGAGAAGATCTTGAATGCCTATACAAACACAGTTAAGACATCAAAATCAATGGCAGTTATCTCTGAAACACCAAAGCAAACTTCTTGTGGAGTCACTGGCCTCCACAAAGCAGGTAAAGCACGGCCCACATGCCAGTCTCTCATACCAGTAACCACAAGCTTGGCTAATCCAAATAAGAATTACAAGAATCTCATGAATCCGATGTACATAAGTTCGTCTGCATGCTGCAAGGCTTTAAGCATGAGGATGCACAATGATAATAATCACCAACAGAAGAAACAAAAACAGCACAAGAACCCAGAAATACCATTCAAGTTCACATAACCAAAGTAATATTGCATATAAATGATAGTACAAGGCCTAATCCCCTCATTAAAAAGCTGAAGTAAAGACACTAACAACAATGGAGTTACAGTACAGACAAGAATAGCCGTGTACCAACATAAGGCATGGGAAAGCCATGGATTACAGTGCAGGAAATCCTGACACCGCCATGGGCAGATGCGCACACACACAAACACACACACTACTAGAAAAGTAAGCATGGGATAGAATGAAAGTAATTATAGAAGTCAAAATATATCCCACAAAGTCCTATAAAAGGCCGTGTACAAATTACTTAGAAAGGGATCAATTTTTTTGTAAAACCCAATTCCTGTTTATTCAATTGTCATCTTCCCTCTCATTCTCCAGTATCATGATCTTCTAACAACTACTTTGGTGCATTCAGATGTGCTTCAAAGATGTCTGATGTTTCTCAACCTTATTATAAACTTCTCTGACAGCTTCATCCATGTAAGTCCACTATGCTATGAGTAACCACCAAATGAATCATCTGATCTCCGGAAACAACATTTCAAACCTATAGTTATGAATTAGCTTATCAGCCAATACTTGAGGTAGAGGAACCACATTAAACAATAATGCTCCTTTGTTCAATACAAAAATCTCAATGGGTTCTCCCATTCCACTAATAGTATTCCATGAATGATGTCATGAACAATCTCCTACACCCCATGATCAGGACCTATTTGATGATAGCATCAAGTACAACTATGTCAAAAATTTCTTGTCAAGCTTGCATTGCGAAAACCTATCCTATCCTACCTACACAATGTAAACCAGCATGAAACCAGGGTACATATCACAACTGAATTACGTGTTCGATCAAAAACTACACTCATCAGTCTCCATAAAATCCATATGAAGCTCCTTTGTCTCCCTCGATCCCTGTAAAACCTTAAATATCTATAGGCACTTTATTGTAGGTTTTCTCTCAGTTAATGAAATCATATCAACATATATGTTCTTTTTTTCAACTTAGTAATACTCAAGTATCCTTTACGATGCATCGGCTCTTTATTTGACCCTCCCAATTTACAACCAAACTATTTGTTTTGGGATGGAGAAATCTCTATTCAATGTCCTTCCTTTAACCACTTTCCAATGTTGCATAATAGGGCTTAATACATTCATTTGCAGTTGCTGCAGCTAAATGCCAATAAGATTATAAGAGTTTAACCTCCTAAAAGAGTCTAAACCCAAGAAATACCTCAGATACAAATGAGCACCAATCATAAAGATACCAGTATAGGCTCATGCTCCCTTCTGCACATGAAGCATTGGCATCAAGATGTACCCCTTAACATTTAGCAATGAGCACGAGTCTTTCCCCACACAACATCCTCGTGTAATAAGAGGACAACATTTGCAATTTGTTAGCTCTACTTGCTCGCGGAGTAATAATGAGATAGGTTGGACTCTTGATTCTAAGGGTTTTTAATATGAGGAGCCCTTATAGCATGCTTCTTAGGACCCATAATGGTGAGGATTTCCCTGCAAAAGTTCATATGGAATTTTAAGGCTTTCAGTAGTTCCAATGGAAAATGCATTGTCACTTAGGCTCCATTTGGTCTTAGGAAAATGAAATGGAAATAAAATCTGTCTCTCTTCACTAATCTAGTATAAAAAGTACATTTTCTTTAGAACTCTCTCACTTCTTCTTTTCCCTTCCCCCTCCTCCCTTCTATTTAGCCTATCCTATCTTCCTTCAATTTTCCTCTCAGATTTGGAGGGAAAATGTTGTTAACTAGATCAATCAAAATTAGCCATGATGTTTTCCACCTAACTCTTCATTCTTCCCATTTTCTTTAACCCAGATAAACCGAAAAACAGGTCATTCTTTAAATTATTTTTTTTCTTTTCATCTTATTTTCCAATAACCAAACCAAGCCATAGAGTTGAAGTTCTAGTAACAGAACCTACAGAACCGAAAATTCAGATATATTGCCTATTCATAACCTGTACACATGTTATCTCCTTACACAGATAGGCAAACACAGAGAAAGTGCCCTCACAGTTGCACTCAAATTCGCAATTACCACTTCCTCTTTATCATTCATTTTTTTCCCTCCCGTTTCAATCATTGGCAGCATACTCAATTAGCTTAATCAATGGTCACACATCAACAGACCTACCTAACACATCAAACTGACATTACAACACTGAATTCTGCCAGAGAGATTAAGCAAGCATTGCACCATTGTATTTATGTTTCTACTTGTTAATGAGATACTAAAATTATACACTTCCACTGAAATATGACCACTATAACAGATCTAACACTCACTTGTACCCATTATTTCGCCAACCCTTTCAAGCTACTAAGACAGCAGCTGAAGGCACAATAATCAAACCCCATTTCCATAAACCTCGATAAAAGCTAAACCACTCACGATCACTGCCAACTCATAGAGACAGAAAACGAAGAATTCCAATTTCTAGCACTACATCCAACAACCCAACCATGTCCAAAAAATCGTTAATTACAAGCAATACACTGGAATCAACCAGACAACGTAAACACATTCAATCATCCGTCCTAAAAAAAAGCCGAATCAGAAAAGTAAAACAGTACAGTTTGACCAAAACTCTCGAACAACGAATTTTCAAAAAAATTGCACCCATACCTCAGCTTCATCGACGCGCTTCCAACAATTCGGCTCCTCTCCATCCCAAAGACTATCGGCATCATCCTTCGAAGGTTTCCTTCCTCTCTTCCCTTTCCCTCCCTCATAAGCCGAAGCTTTCGACGACTCCTCATCGCCGGACGATATACTGAGCATCTCGACCTCCGAGTCATCGTCATCGTCAATCGACTTGGTGTGCTGCCTCTGCCTAGGGTTAGGGTTTTTGGCCTTCTGTCCGGCCGGCTGTTGGACGAAATTGGCGACGGGCTTGGAGGAAGATTTCGGGTAATTGAGATCTCTCTCAGCTTGCTCCTTCAGAGCCATCTGAAGAAGCTCGTCATCGTCACTGTCGCTCGACATTGATGAGCTAAGCTTCGGAAGCTCGTCGTCAATGGAGGTTTGCTTAGATCTGAGAGATTAGAAGAAGATGTGACGGTGATGATTGATTTGAAGTTGAAATGAATAATGATGATGGAGGAAAAGTTCAAAGGTGGAAGGAAAGGAAGGATGAGAGAGAATATCGACTTGTCAATGTCACGTTTTATTTTCTTGCTCACAAACTTTAGGCGTACATTACATTACACGGTGCACACAAATGTAAAATAAATACCCCCTTGGTCGCAAATTAATTGTCAGTTTGATGAAATTTTGACTGTTAATTACTTTTTTTTTAATCAAAAACAACAGATCTATATTGATAATTTGTCCATCAGTACATACGGAGTAATTTGCTCGGAAAAAGGTTCTCAGCCTCACTTGTTCCTCTCCTACCGGTAAGACTTTAGCTAGGTGATGAGCCAATAAGTTCACATCTAGCCTAGTGTGTCTCCAGCTGACGCTACGAAAACCTATCATTGACTCGATAACATCTTCTAGGACTACATCTATCTCACTAATGAAAAAAGCTACCTTATTCAAACAACTAATTAATGAGAGACAATCAGATTCGAAACAAACTACATCATAAGCTAATCGCCTTGCTAATTGCACTGCGAAAAGACATGCCTTTGCTTCAGCTATGACTGGACTCTAGGATGCTCTATTTCGACAAACCGCAGCAGCCAAGACTTCCCCTTGACCATCCCGAATGAATACCCCCAATTGCACCCAGCCAGTCTGAGAGAGCGATGCGTCAAAGTTTATCTTAACACCTCCGTTCACCGGCGGGCTGCAAACTACTGCCCCCGTCTCGGCCCTGCTTGGAATTCTCTGAGTTGTTTGTTGCTTCAATTTTGTCAATTCCTTTGCTGTGTTCCGAGCCCTCGTCGCCGTAACCTGAGCTGGAGTATGTTGCTGCTGGAACACTTGTTCATTCCGCCCAAACCACGTCAACTAAGTCGCTGTTAATCCTGCACTTAGATCCTCCTCTGCAAGATTGTTCAACCAGTACTACAACACCTTTTTTGGGTCATTGCTCATTGAAGCAATTTGGTCTGCATTATCTCCCAAATGTGACCAGACTTCCTGAGCCTCCCTACACAGGAAGATAGCATGCATTCCGTCCTCTACTGCTTCATTACACCTCGGACACAAACTCGATGGCACTATATGTCTGTGGTGCAACAACGCCCTTGTAGGTAGGATGTCGGAACACTATTGCCACCACATATACTTTGCCTTTGGGACGATATTAGCAGACCATATCTTAGTCCAGATTGGATCAAATTCTTCCAAGTTGTAGCCAGCCCATAACATATATGTTGATCTCACTGTATATATCCCTCTGACATCAAAACACCATGCCCATCTATCTTCAGGTTGTCTACGGCTCAACGGGATGCCCATAATCAGTTCTTTGTCTGGCTTATTGAAAATTTCCTCTATAATATCATTATGAAACTACATAATTACTTACCTAATGAATTACAATATGAAACTACCGTCATTAGAAATATATTTTTCTAAACATTATAATGAAGGTACTTTTATATTGTAACTCATTGTAATTTGTGAATGATTGATGGTCAAAATTAGTCAAGATGACAATAAATTTGGAACGAAGGGAGTATTATTTACTTCATCCGTCCCAAATTAATTGACATTTTGATTAAATTTTGACTATTTATTACTCACAAGTTACAATGAATTACAAAATAAAATTATTGTCATTAAAAAGATACTTCACTAAAAATTACAGTGGATGCAATTTCATATTGTAACTCATTGTGATTAGTAAATAATTAACGGTAAAAATTTAGTCGAAGTGTCAATTAATTTAGGATCGAGGACTACTTCACTCCTCTCAAAGTCAATATAATTGTCAATTTATTTTTTACATTCATTAATATAATAATATTTTTACTACTCCTATTGTTTATAATTTATAATTAATATAAAAATATTTTTCACTATTAGTTTAATAATGCTAATTTTATACGATGGCTTACTATATTGATGAACTCTGTTTTAAATTTTTTAAAATTTAACTGCATGTGTGGTATATAGTAATATTTTTTTCTTTTTATTTAAAGAGGACAAAAACGACTCTTATTGTTCCCTCCCAACCCAAAAACCCTAGTAGTCCCTCTAAACCCTAGCGGTCTCCGACAGTGCTTGTGTGAGCGATTTTGATTCCCTTTTGGTGAAGCACGATGGATGGCTTTTGGCGTTGTACATGGACTAGCGGAATTGTTTACCCGAGTCTCATTTTCGATCCTTGGTTTTGGTGTAGTAAAAACCCATTCTTTCATTTTACATAGCAAGTCTTGCGATGGAGAAAGGCATGGATATTGATATGAGGAAACTTAGGTTGACATAAGAAGAGGAAGAAGT
Source organism: Portulaca oleracea (assembly GCA_029582165.1). Lineage (NCBI taxonomy): Eukaryota > Viridiplantae > Streptophyta > Magnoliopsida > Caryophyllales > Portulacaceae > Portulaca > Portulaca oleracea. Next base: position 39,039,059 of record CM055872.1, on the reverse strand, counting down.
GATGGAGATAGAGGAGGAAGTTTCAGCGAATTAGAAAGCGGAGATTGCTCTTAATCTCGTGAGTCATCTTCCGACACAAAGTAGTTTCATCCCGAGGCTTCTAAGGAATGTTTTGAATAATATATATGGCGTCCGACAAACAGATGGATCGTAATGGAACTTGCATAAAGTCTCTTTATTTTCCAAGTCTTTTCAAAGGAAGATAAGCAATATGTGTTGAATGAATGACCATGGGTCTTTGATAATAAACTTCCACTTATAATTAAAAGAATGAACGAGATCGGATCAATACACTGATATAGTATTTGGGACGATAAGATTTTTGGAAAAGGCAAATTCTTTGAAAATGAGCAAAATGTGGAATTGGTAAGGTTAACAGAAACTTTGAACATGGGATGAGCAATCTAGCCAAATGGTAGGAGTAATGCAGCTACTCCAGGTGGGGCAGCACACAAAATTATTTTACCCTTTGACCTATGTGTAAAAACACTCACCTTCGAGAGATAAACATACCAGTTCTACTACTCTAATATACAAATATGCAATTGTTCTCGTTTGATTCATCAGCATTGACAATGGCATGGAACACATCCACTTGATCCTTATTCAATGAAGGCAACATTTTCTTAAGATTATCCGCTATTGCAACTGTGTCATAATCTGAATATTCTATAATTAGTTGATTCTTCAATTGGAGAACCATATATGAGAATAGCAACGACATGAGAGGGTAGTCCTTCAATGAACGACCATTTTTTTCTCATAATAAACTAAAGTTCATATAACCCCAGGTTTTTCCTTTACTTAATCGTCAACTGTAGATCAGGATCTGGCGTTGTAATCTTCGTTGAAGGTCATCAGTAAGTTCTACCCAATACTTTTTCCCATAGTTCAAGAGGGTATCCAACTTTATTGAACAAAACTATAGAGGAAAATAAATTACGTAATTTCAACGTCGGTTACCCAAGTGGAAGCTTCAGATAACCGTCATCTCATTCGCTAGTGTTAGCAACCAATCCTAGTGCCAAACACGCTTCACGAAATGTGGAGTATTGTATCCCATTAATAGTTTTTATATTCTCAAATGATTTAGCACCACGAACGATTACAAACAGTAGCCTTAAATAGTACATTTCACCATAATTGGGATGCGCAAAAAGAAGTCGACCAGGACAGTGTTGTTTTTAGCATTTCTTCCACTGTTTGTGATGTCAGTCCCAAATGTAATACTTAGGGAACTCACAATATATGTAAAAGTTTGCTGTAAGGTCAATTTGATTAGTTTGAAACCATGTCATGAACATACTAACACTATGCTGAGCAACATCATCCAAATTGTCAGTATCTTGGAATACAAGATTATGTTCCCCTAACAAGTGTTAATGCAACACTTTAACAATGGGATACAGATGAATTATTTTAAGTTGGAATATACGCCTAAGTTGCCTCAATCGTTGAAACACATCGACCATCAAGGTATTGTTTTGTCTCATCAACATCCCTTGAGCGAGGCTAGCATGCACCCTCAACATTGTCGATATTCTTTTCAATAACGAACATCGCTCAACTAGAACCTTTTTGCGTGTGTTTGTGAGGTATTTTACGACCTTCTTTTGGGCACAACGTTCAACGCTAATGTGAGCATCATCCTTTACACACAAATCATGATTGTATGGGACGACCCAACGATTATCAATATGCTTGCCATCTAGGAGGAATTTTCGACCAAAAATTTCTACGCTAATTTTGACGAAGCCATTATCCTGCCACTATCCTCAATAGTTGTCTCGTCACAAAAAAGACACTGGAAAATGCTTTGTACAATGTGAACCCTCTGTATAAGCAGAATTCATTCCTTCACCAAATATACCACGTATCATGTGTCGTGTGACTGAATTATATGCAAGAGGGTCAAGATATTGATCAGGTAGCAATGCACAAATACAACAACAACAACAACCTCTCATATGACACGTTTGAGTGCGGTATGAGGGATCTTAATGCACAAATAAAAGTTATAAATGATGTTTGCTTTGGGCTGCAAGCTTTTGTTGAATGTTCTCAAACTTGGTTGTGTGACTGCTTACATGTTAGTTATTGAAGTGGAAAAGGGAATTTGCCTAGGTTGTGAGTTTGCTCAACATTTTTTTTTATCATTACTTAGGCAAAAGCCCCTTTATTCCATTAAAACCACAAACAAAATGAGCACTACCACTCATTACAACCCAATAGCAAAAGTAGGGCACTAAAACCTAGAAGAATAAACAATGTTCATGGGATAATATGAGATAAAGGACAACCAAAAGAAATAACTTACAATAACTGACATACGTCAACACTGCTATTACTAGAGCCTACCCTTATTATCTGAATTGCTACAATTCTCAACATTTGCTATCCTCTTTGCTTAGCTGCCCCTGTTTACCACTTGATTGTTTTATGTTCACACGGTAAATTACAATTCTCTTCCTCTTTATTTATCTTCTTTTCATACCATAGTTGAATTTATTTTCAACTATGATAGTTGAAATGTACAATTATCCTTAATTTTGCCATTAAAAAAAATTAATATATGTATTCACCATAGGACTTGTTACAATAAGTAAATCTATATGTTAAAGTTATAATTTTTTACAAAATTGAATATTTTAAAGGAAATTCCACCATAGTTGACTTTTTTTTCAACTATCATAGTTGAAAAGTGGAAAGACCATTAATTTTACCATAAAAATTCAAAATCAATGTAAGTTGATCAAAATAACTTGGTATAATAATTAGGGAAATTGGATTCTAATAATCCCTACTTTTGCAAATTGGATGATGATGGTCCCTACTTTTACTTTGTACTCTGGTGGTCCAAAAAAATATAAAACTGGATTATAGTGGGACATTTTCGAGAGTATACCCTAAATATCATAGATTTTGTGTTTGCATTTGATTCAAAACTTAGTATAATACTTTACCATGATTTTTAATGAATTTACAGCGTTTCTCTCAATTTTTTTCATATTTTTTACGATTTTTTACGATTTTTTCACTTTTATTATTTTTGAAAAATCATAATAATTAGTAATTACTCGGAGTCTCAAAAAAATAATTTAAAAAATGGTTTAGAAACTACAATTCATAACTTTCTAGGGGCAGGAATGAAAAAAATAAAAACAATATAGGGTAGGAATGAAAAAAATAAGAAGGATGTGAAGACGGATTATGTACCACTACAATCCAATTTTATTTATTTTTTTTGGACCACCAGATTACAAAGTGAAAGTAGGACCACTATCATCCAATTTGCAAAACATGGGATTATTAGAATCCAATTTTCCTAATAATTAACCATGTTTATGAGGATATAATTTTTTTTAAAAATATGATTTATTTTTGATAAATGAATGCTATGAAATTTTCAACTACCATAGTTGAAAATAAATTCAGCTATGGTAGAATTTTCATTTCCTTTTTAGTTTTTTGAAGGCTTCTTATCCTTATACTTTGGGTTAGACTAAAAACATAATTGGGCGACATGCATTAAATAAACATGAATTAGAAGCTTAAACTCTGTTTTATTATCTATTTTTAAGAATTTTCTATATTATTTTTTTTATGATTGCATATTTTTTTAATGTAAAATGAACAACACCTAGTCAAAAATAGTTAATTTAATTATAAAAAACGATAAAGTCATAAATATGAGTGTTTAAGAATACAAAATTTATTGATTTGATTGGACTATAATCTTAACAACATATTTCAAATATCTTAATTGTCATACAGACCATTTTACTTATTTTTTTTATTTTTTTTTTATAAGAGGGTAAGTAAAGGAAAAGCAGTTAGCGGTGTCTTCTCACAAGAAACCGCCCCGCATTATCATAACTAAGAATGTTATTAAAATCTAGGCTCGAAAACGCAGACCATGTACCCGCCGCAGACTGATCGACTGCTTTGATAACCAGTCTGCGGCACCATTTGCTTCCCTGTAAATATGATGAATGCTGAGCACCTGACACCTGCTCATGAGAACCCGAATATCCTGGATAAGGCTCCTTATCTCCCAAGGGATAATGAACTCTCCTTTGATAGCTTGAATTACCACCAGATTGTCCCCTTCAATAATAATACTAGAGAAGCCCAACTCACAAATATCTTGGAGACCATCACGAAGAGCTCGAGCTGCTACTGTGGATCGAAGCATCCCCATACGAACGCACACCCGCTCTCAAAAGACCCCCACGCCAATCACGGAGAAGAAACCCACCCGCCGCTGAGGAGTTGATGAGTGAACCGTCGAAGTTGAGTTTGAGAACGCCAAAAGGAGGGGGCTCCCACCGGACAAGATGAAACCCGGGATAGGAGACACCCGAAGAACAGCTACCTTGATTCTCTACCTGGAAAGAGTTTCGAATCTTCCACTCTGCTAGGGACCGTTTGGAATGGATTAGACACTGCAAGGGACGGAAAATTGTGCGGCGAAAAACCACCTCATTCCTTTGTTTCCATATTGCCCAAAGCAGGAAAATGCCTCGCTGGATATTCAAATGATTACCAGCTAGGTGATTAGTATCAAGGAATTGTCGAATAAAATCATGAGAGGACGACAGATTAAAGGCATTTAACCACCCGTGATTGAAGGCAAGCGCCCAACACCTTTGGGATGTTGAACATTCCCAAAACAGGTGATCAGTACTCTCAACATCATTGAAACAGAGAGGACACACCGGGTCCAGATGGACACCTCGCCGTAACAGTGTGCCTCTCGTAGGAAGGCCATTTTGTAAACATAACCAGAGAAAAATACCAATTTTTGGAGGAATATCGAGCTTCCAAATCCATTTATATTTCCACTGTTGGTCAGTATCTAAACAATCTTGAATGATCCTTAAGGCTGACCTAGTGGAGAACTCACCAGAGCCCGTTAAGCCCCAACAAAATTCATCCTTTGCCTCTGTTACTGGGACAGGGATCCCAATAATCTTTTGTATGATACGGTGATCGTGGATATATTGACGTAGTTTTATCTCATCCCACGATTTATCCTGGGCAATAAAATGACTTACCTTCAGGTTTTGGTCTCTGTGGTCGTCGATTATTTTCGATCCAATAACTCATTTAAAGATGAGTTACCAACCCAGTTATCTTTCCAGAAATTAATTGATTTGCCGTCACCCACTCGCCAACGTATTCCCGATTTTAAAGTTCCCTTGATCTTAATTAGATTTTTCCAAACTGGAGAGTCTGAGGCTTTTCCTGTAGACTGGAAGAAGTCTTCATTTTTTAGATATTTTTCGCGCATAGCTCTAGCCCAAAGGCTATCCTCTTGGATAACCCGCCAAGCAAGTTTGCATTGAAAGGCCATGTTAATTGCCTCTGAACGACGGAGACCCAACCCCCCAAAATCCTTAGGGAGACAAATGGTATCCCACGCTACCATAGGCATACCATGAATTTTGCCCTCCTTCTTCCAAAAGAAATTTTTATTGATTCTGTCAAGATTAACACAAGTAGACTTGGGGAGACGGAAACATTGCATAGTGTGGGCAGGGAGGGATTCCAGATTGGCTTGAATAAGGACGACCCTGCCAGCTTTGGAAAGGGTATTTGCCTTCCAAGCTGCCATTCTATCCGTGGCTCGACCAATTAACTCATTAAAAGAACGATTGTCATGCCGTCCATTAGGGATATAGCACCCTAAATATTTTACTTATGTTCATATAGTATTATTGTTATGTAAAATTTACTTTTAAAAAATAATCTACTTGCATGACAATATCGATTACATGATATAATTACCTGACTTTTCTACAACAATAACATGCCAACAACAAATCACAGTACAGTCCTGCTAAAGCGAGGTTTAAGGAAGTCCAAATATAGATAATTTTCCCCTCATAGACGCTAATGCACAAAGAGATTGATCAAGATATAGACAAAAAAAAGGTTTGAAAATAAAAAACAAAGCCCCCCCTTTTTTTAGGGTTTTTGGCTCAAAATAATTCGAAGTCGGGAGTCATTGGCTGAAAATAATCCAAACTCACTTTTTGGCTGAAAATAATCCAAACTTTTAACCTATTTACTCGGACTAAACCGAAATCGATTTCCGACGTCGGAATTCTGACTGGTCAGCTTATGTAGACCCCAGTCAGCATAAATTCAAAACCAAAATCAATTAGAGCAAATACAATAGTGATCCATATTTTTGGATTGTTAGTGGGGTCCATCCTTTCCACATCACCCATAATTCCTATTTTTTGGAACTTCGTTTCATTTGTTCTACAACAATAGGAACTCGTTCCTACTTTTTCATCTTCAAAATAGTAACTTTTGGGGAAAATACTATATAGTTGCCACATGTTAAAATATTATTGGTTGAAAAAGAAAAAAAATAAAAAAAAGGAAGACAGAGAACGCTGCAGCGTTCTGATTTTTGAGTTCCTGAATTTTCTATGGCAAGAGAACGCTGCCTTTTTGCAAAGATGTCAAGGTTGAAGTTCCTGGGTTGCACATGGTCTTAAAGAAACACGTGTTTAGGCTTCCTAGTCAGAATTTCGACGCCGGAAATCGATTTCGGTTTAGTCCGAGTAAATAGGTTAAAAGTTTGGATTATTTTCAGCCAAAAGGTGAGTTTGGATTATTTTCAGCCAATGACCTCCGACTTCGGATTATTTTGAGCCAAAAACCCTTTTTTTTATATATAGTTGAGTACAGATGATGTATAATTTTATACTTTTACAATTGAAAATTCCTCTATGTTTACACACTTTTCAACTTATTATTTCATTAAAAAATTAGTGACTAATTATTTTGATTTAGACCAAAAGAAATGAAATTATTGACGTGCACCTATTTTTAAATTTTAGTGAAGTACTACATTTTTTAATTTCTATAAATAAAAAGGTATTACAACCTGGTCCATATGACAAGTATTTTAACTACTACCTCCATTCTAATTTTTTTTATCCAAATAACCAATTTCTTTGTCCCTTTTTTATTTGTATATTTTACAATTTCAATTGTTAGGAAAGTGTCCTGAAATCACCAAATCTCTTGATCTCACAATTATTTGTTTCCTAATTGTATTAGGATATTATTTAGATTTCCTTATTATGTTAGGTTTCCTAATTGTATTAGATTCTAAATCTAATTGGAGTGGGAGTCAAGTTAGGTTATAGGGAGTTTTCCCTATAAATAGGGTACATGTTTCTCCACCAAAACACATCGGTAAACACAGAGAACTAGAGAGAGAGAAAATATTGAGAGAGAAAGGGGTCTTACCAATATTTTCCCGAGTGTATCCCGAGGGATTGTGAGTTGAGTGTTGAGAGATTGTTATTGTTATCTCCTTTGTAGATCGTATCACACCCTGTGATAATGATCAGGTTGTACTCCTCCTTTCTCATAGTGGATTATTTTCTGACTGTCGCCGTCCGTGGGTTTTTCTTCGAGTTCTTCGGTTTTCCTCGTAATTCTGGTGTTTGATTTTATCGCTTATTTTTCATTGCTAAATTTTGTCGTAATATCCATCATCTTGTTTTCGATTCTATTATTCGCTTCCGCTGTTACCTTGCTACTCACTTTTCTTTAACATCAATGATTGTCATTTCTAATTTTGTCGTAATATCCGTCATCTCGTTTTCGATTCTATTTTTCATTGCTAAATGAGGACATGTTCTTTGGATTGCATAAAATGGGGTTTGGATGGATTGTATTAGATTTGGTTGAATTTGATAAGTTATGATGTTTTTTTGGGAATTGTGTTTTTAGAGAGAATATTTTTTTGGGAATTGTGTAAGATTTAGATTGGATTGGATTAGATTGGATTGGAAAGAACTATCAATCTAAATAACATAGCCTGAATTGGTTTAGAATTTCAACAATTTATAGTTTTTTTGTGCAAAAGATTTGGAAGGGCAATATCGATGATTAACAAACTTTTCATACTATTATAGATTCGCCATATGGCTTGTTACAATAAGTAAATCTATTGATTAAGTTATAATTTTTTACAAAATTGAATATTTTTAAGCAAATTTTGTCACAATTGTTTTTTTTTCCAACTATCGTAGTTGAAAAGTAAAAATGCCATTAATTTTACCATAAAAATTAAAAATCAATGTAGGTTGATCAAAGTAACTTGTTATAATAATTAACCATGTTTAGGAGGATATCAATATTTTTAACAAATATGATTTATTTTTGATAAATGAATGATATAAAAATAAATTCAACTATGATAGAATTTTCATGTAAAATTAGGTAAATTGACAATTAAAGTGGGAGAGAGCAACTAAAAGAAATAAACATTTCCATAAAATAAAAAAAAGGGAAAACCGTTGATTACAAACGAATAACGATTAGCATTTAGTAGTGCCAACCTTTCGAACCCGATCTAATTCTATTACATTTTGCCATTCCTGATTTTGCAACTGGATTTTGGTTGCCTCCCTCTCCTCAAATTGGCGATACTGAAGACCTAATTTCGGTTCATGTTTAGCAGTATTTGCAACTGTCAATTCGATTGAAGAAAGGTAATACTGAATCATATTTTCTTCTTCGTTCATATTCGTGTTTTTAGTTTCAGACCTTGATTTTGTTGTAGGCTCAAAGATTGGAGAAATTTGTGTGAGATTTGTTAAATTTATGTGAGATTTGGAACCGTAAAGCAGTTGTTGGTTTCACAGTTGCCAGTCAATGTATACTTGGTTAATTACTCTCCCTGTTGAATTTGTTTGATTACTGATTTCATGACTAGTGGTGGCTTGCTGTTTATTCAAAATGGCAGTTTAAGTCTTAGGGTTTGGACTATAACTTGACCATAAAAGGGTTAAAATTACTAATGTTAACCAATAATGTATTTAGTTATATGATTTTAAGCCCACCTTGGTGGATGACTGATATTTGGCCATATATGATCTTGTAGAATTGCACATTTGTTAATTGATGTGATTTGTATTGCACTACAATGCCTAAAACCCAATTTCCCACCTCTGAATGAAAATATATTGGGAAAACAAGGATAAAGAGCAAGCCTAGTTTTTCGCTAAATTGTAGAGGGTTAGAAGGGAGAGAGGCATAGTTATCAGGGCCACTGCACACCCCTATGTTACCGGTTCTGAGGAACAAGCATTCCGAAGCCAATGCTAGAGTAAATTTGAGCAGCCCTCAGCGGTTGACAGTTCAGAAAAAACTATGGGGAGAGAGTGCGGAAACTAGGAGCAATTGGGAGAGGGAAGAGAAGGTTATGTGGAAGAGAAGCAATCCAAGAAAACAAAATAGTTAGAGCAATGTGATATCTGCCTCCTGCATCTCCGGATATGATATTACGTAATCTCTAGATATGATATTGCATAATATGCTTATGGGTGTTTGTTTTACTCTGAACTTCACTGTTTGGTGTTAAATCCTAGCTGCTAATTAATGTTATCATCATACATTGCTTGGTTTTATTGTCTATTCTCATGGAATGGTATTTCTCACTTGTAATATGATCTAAACCTGCTTTTGTCTGGTAACCTGTTCCAAGTTGCTTGCTCATGTATGAATTAGATTTTGGTGTGGAACTATTCATTCATACTTGCCTCCAATGACTTGCCTCCAAGAAACTAGAACTGGTAAAATAAAGTGAGTGTGGGCAGAACTTAAAGGAGATACAACTTGGTTGATATGTGTGTATGTGTGGGGGGGGGGGGCGAGGGAGGAATTGGAGTAGGTTGTGATAGTGTATAATTAGAACTAATAGCAGGGAATATATAGGATTCATATGATAGTGGGATATGGCCAGTCTATGTTTAAGGAAGGAAGAGCAGCCGGAGGGCCCAGAGGCAGGGGCGGACCCCAGACAAGCCCAAGCCCAAAAAAAGTTTAGACATCTTATATGAACTTGGGATAAAAATATATGGGCAAAGTAAGATGGCCACCCTTAAATCAGGCCCAAAACACTACCATGGTATCCAATTTATTCAGCCCAACTAATTTCAATTTTTTATTATACTTTTGAATTTTAAATAAAATTAATTATATAATATCTCAACCAATTCTTCCATCTTCAACTCATTCACGTGAAGTTGGAAATTGAAACAGAGCCAACTCACTGACTCAGCCAAGCTGAGAACCGCAAACACCGCCGGTAGGCCGCAACCACCGTCTGATTTCCTTCCCGGTAGGCGGCAGCAGCAGCAGCATCGACTAGAGCAGCAGCAGCCAGCAGCCCCGACGCCCTCCCACTGCCCAGTCGCACAACAGCTTTCCTTCCCAACGGGCGGCGGCCGACAGCTCTTTCCGTTCAAACCGACCACTTCCGACGACCGGAGACCGGAGAACAAATTGGTGAGTTTCAATTTATCTCAGTTTAATACTAATTCTCTAACTTTCACTATAGTTTCATTATTTCAGTTTTAGGGTTTAGATTGTAAATTTGGAAATTGGAATGTTGGATATTTCAGATTTAGTTTGAGTTTCAAGTTGAATATTGAATATTGATTGTAGTCTGTAGATATTAAGTTATGAGTTTGATTTTTCCTGGTTGATTTCATTTGTGTTGTGATTTATGATTTGTAATTCGTGATTTGTGAATTGTGAATTGGTTTGCTGTCCAATTTGTGTTGAATTGTGAATTGGTTTATTGATTTGGCAGTCAATAAGAGGTTTGGATCCTAACACTACTTTGGTTTGGCAGTCAATAAGAGGCAACACAAATTGATTTATGCAACTTGCAACTAAAATTCCAAAAATTGTCGAAACAACATGATGGGATCTAATATGATCGTCTTGCCCTTGTATAAAAAAAAATCAAAAAAATTGGTTTTGCTAAATAACTCATATTTTAAACTAGTTCAATAACCATATAAAAGTAAAGTGTAACACACTTTAGAGATGCATATTGCTTCTTCAGTCCAGTACGAAATAAACTGAAAAAAAATTATTTTTCAATTATCTATATTATGAAGAATGCAACTGGAAGTAATGAATGTACAAAATTCTATATACCTGTGACATAATATATTTTTTGGTCCTGATTATCTAGGTAAAAAATCAAAAGTAGGTGGCATAAAGCATGCAGTCAAAGTTTAGAAATAAAATGTATGATTCAGTTACAAAAGCATTTTCGGCTATGAAGGTCATCAAGAGTAGACTTCGCAATAGGATGTGTTATAGTTTTTTAAATGATCGTTTGGTTTGTTATATAGAGAAGGATGTATTTGACTCAATTAGTAATGAGTCTATCATGCGTCGATACCAAAAAATGAAAGTACGCATTGGCCAAATGTAATGGTTTACTATTGAAATATTTGAAACTTTGTATGATTTTCTTTTTCAAATGTTAGCTTATCAAGTGGCCACCCCTGATAACAAAGTCTGGATCCGCCACTGCCCAGAGGCCCTGTAGATGAAAGTGGTTTCATTGACTAGTGCTGGAAGCTTGAAAAGAAATACATGCTATGCCAATCTGACATCTCTCGAAACAAATACTGATTTGTTGTGAGGTGAATTTGTATGTAACCCTTGTTAGATTGAGTTTGTGTGAGAAAGGTGCAAGGTATGCTCTAGGATTTCATCACTAACTCTAAGTGGACTAATGGGAATGGCCAAAGAACCAAAAACTCTCAGCCAAGTGCCCAAGTATGGTGTGCAGGTTTTCAAACACGTGAGGTTTGTGTCGCAATAGATGTCCCAAACCATGTAATTGTGCTGAAATAATCAACCTCAATGAAGATGTCTAGGTACTTGTTAGTAGCAACATTATGAGAATTCAGATGCCAATGTGAACCGTATCAAAAACATGTTTGGTTTGAAGGTGCTCGTAGAACAGGGCAATTTGTGCATTTTTTACCCATTGGACAGGAAAAATAAATATCAGCAGGTTGACAGGCTCAGATGCATTTGTGTTGCGAATGTGCTTGAAACCTTTAGTGGGACAAGAAGGGAAGACCTATCTTATGACCCATTCTGATTGCAAACTGTCCCTGGCTCCAGATGCTTTACCAGTTCACTTGTTTTAGTGTTTTGACCTGTTCATCCATTTAACTCAGAATGTAAGAAACATCACTGACTCATATGCCTGTTAATCTGAGTAACAAATGGCGAATCCGCAGACAATCTAACATAATATAATGTATATATGGCTTACTAACTGAGTTGGAGTAATTCATTCCTTTTTCCTTTTTTTTTTGTGTCACGATTTCGTGCCTTAGCCTAACCCATTAACTAGCAGAGTTATGGATGTCTATAAATCTGAACCAGTTGAACTTCATTGCAGTTCATGTTCACGTTGTGTCTTCTTACTTTTGTTAGTTCTAGACTAAGTTTGGAATGCCTATATGAATTCATTGTATGTTCTCCCAAGTCTTAGATGCTGTCTGCATTGTAGTTGCAAAAGTGTTTGTCTTTTAGGTAATCCCTAACTGATAATGGTGTTGTTTTGTCTTTTAGGATGAAAATGAGAATATTCAATACCTTACATCATAGAAGCTCTTCTATATGGATTAGGGAAGGTACAAAAGAAATCCGGCGGCCATTTTGTTCAGACACCATTGCCGATGGTAGTTCAAGAGTCAAGATTTTTGATCGTGACCTCAAACGTAAACAGGTGAAGCTCCATCCTTGCCCCCTTCCTCTTAACCACTTCAGAAAAGGGTTAGCATTGAAGCAACCAATTTACGACAGAAGTCAATATGTTAATGTGCATAACAGTAAGGTTAAAGATGCGAGGAATATGATTGATTCAATACTTGAAGTTTGGACCATACTACCATAGTGCCTAAGAACAACAAAAACAAGGACATGATTTGTGCTGATCTTGACAAGGAGTTTTGGTGAAGTCATGACTCTTGACGCATGCAAATCAGTCTCTAATTGTATGAGATTTTGAGATTAGTAGGACTTGTCTGTTCGTAACTATTCAAAATGTATCTAGCTGTCTCATATTCCACAAACTTATAGCTTCTGATGTGAACAAATGTTTCATACATTTCTGAAAAATCGCTTGTGAGCAGTTTCTTTTTGCTTTATGTTATATTGTACGAGCAGAAAATGTCACACACATGGTTCTCTATTCTGGTTGTTTAAATGTAGGGTGAGATGGACACAATCGTCCTGCACTTCAAGGTCAAAGGCTTCATATGATGGAGCCCTCCAAGAACCCTTATAAGTGGTATTTTTGGGTATATGTTTTTATTTGATTTGAAACCACAGGAACAGAAACACTTATCTGGTCTTTTTGATTCGTTAAGGCCATAAGGCTATTGTGTTTGGGCTTACCTAGACCTTTCTCATGTTGATAGCATACCCCCTTGGGGGAGGGAGGGTCTTTTATGAACTATGTTCCATATGCATATATTATAATATTGTCTTTTTTGTGGAATTCAAAATGACATATGAATAGCGACTGACCGACACCAGTACCTCACATGACACATTCTAAAGCTAGACGGTGTTCCAGATTATAGTGAGAGATCCCTTGTTAGAGACAATTCAAAACCCGAAGTTTTTATGGGATCCTTCTTGGATGCAGAGGTGTAACCATAGTTGCATTTATGTTGGCAATGCTCTCATATTACAGCCTAACCTGTGGTCTGTAGTGGCGGCACTACTCTTTCATTATTACGTTTAGAGGCCAATACAAGAGCAAATTCCTTGTTTAAAACTATAAATGTCGGGCCTTTTCCAATTTTAGTGTTGCTAATCTCACCATGTAAATGCTGCCTCCACCATGTAAAGTTGTCATGCTTTATGCCTGTGGGTAAGTGGACAGCATCCATTTGCTAGCTGGAATTTCAGGTGGTGGTATTCAGAATTTTCCCTTTACATATCTTGGTCTTCCTCTCGGTGCAGGCTTCAAAAAGTTAGATATTACGGATCCGGTTATCGAAAGGTTTGAAAAAAAACTCTCAGGATGGAAATCTACATGTCTCTTGAAAGGGGTGAGATAAACTCTTGTGAAAAGTGTCCTCTCAAGCGTTTCGACTTAGGTTCTATCTCTTTTCCCCTTGGCTTCTTTGGTGGCTGCTAAGTTGGAAGGAAGTCAAAGGAAGTTCCTTTGGGGTTCTTTTGGAAGTGATTTAAGTATCACTTGGTGGTATGAAACATTGTCAATCAGCCTCTTTCAATGGGGGCTCTTAGTGTGAGGGACATAAGATTGTGCAATATGGCTCTTTTGGGTAAGTGGCTATGGAGATTTATGAATGAAAAGGAGAATCTTTGGGGGAGGGTAATTACGATTAAATATGGTGAAGTAGGTTTTGGGTGGCTCCCTCATTACCAGGTGACTTTTATTGGTGTATTCTGTGGAAACTGTTTGCCAAGGGATGAGATCTTTTCTCCCCTCACATTTCTTTTGTTGTGGGTGATGGTTCTACTGTTTCTTTTTGGCATGAACGTTGGTTCAATGAGGCTTCTTTGAAAGTTCGCTTTGCTTCCATTTATGTTTTGTAGTGGATAGAAATACTTCCATTGCCGATTATAGGGAGCAACTTTGAAGCTTTATTATCAAGTCTCCTACTTTTATTCAAGATGATTTTGCTGATGAATTATCTTTGGTTTCTTTCTTCAACATCCTTAATGAGGCCACTTTAGGAGTCTCTTCACAAGACATGGTTAGATGGGATTTTAGTAAGAAAGGGACCTTTTCGGTTAGCTCTCACACATAAGTTCAGCAAATTGGTTCAAAGTGTAAACAACTCTCACAAATTAAGTTCAGATTAAGTCAAGAAATAAGTTCAGAAAATAAGTTCAGTAGAATAAGTTCAGAAAATAAGTTCAGAAAAGCTTCAGTTCAGAATAAGCTGAAAAGAGGCCCCTAGTTAGCTAAAAGGAGGCCCTTCGCAAAAGTTTCAAGTCTCTGGAAATTTCAGGAAATGTTATTGAATGTGTTGAACATTCTGAATATCTCATCAACTGGTTCATATATAAGGTATTGTGCTGAATGTATTGTGAAAGGTGACAGCATGAGTTTTTTTTTTTTTTGAAATTTTTATGCTCTATTGTACGTAACACATTATTAATCAAAATTCTCTGTGGTTTCATAGTTATACAGTTGTGTCTTTACTTAAAAAACCCTTTTACTCTGTAGCGTGATCGAGCCGCGTGGTTGATGCGTCCGGACGACTCTTTTGTCAATGCTGTGGCTGAGAATCTGTTGGATCGCCTCGAGGTGAGCTGTTTGGTTTCTTGATGGGACATGCTTGCTTATGTTTTTTTGCAGAATGGTTTTTTAAGTTGGTGGTCCCTTATGTGATGGAATGTTTCAGACTGCTCTACTTTAATCTTAGCTTTCTCATATCACTGTATTATCTTGCTTTTCAAGCAATGCCATGTACTTATGCTTTGTAGTTTTTTGTTTTGCCCAAAGGGGCATCGTTATTCCTTTTTGTATGGCTTTTTTCACGAGTAATGTGATGGACTCCATCTCCTACATGTATTCAGAAGATTTTGGAATATTGATCGTTTATAAATTTGGAATTGCATGTGAGACTGTTCTTAAAGTTCAATTATTGCACTGTCCTAAATCCCCCTGAGTCTGTCTATCTAACTTGCCGACATGTTTCTTATGACTGCACTTCATTGTTCCTATCTGCCAATTGGTTAATTCTATTCATTTGAATGTCTTTCCTTCAAATACTAAGTATGTTGCACTATCTTCTCCCAATTCCAATCCAATATATCGTTTGATATACTTCTACTTGTTGATTAAACTCAATTACTTAATCTTTTTTTTTTAATAGGAAAAATGTTAACATATACTACTCAATTACTCAGTAACTTGATACCTAGTGGTCATGAGATATTTGAATCTATTGAATTTATCATTACTGCATTTCTTTAGAGTTTTGAGGAACTGATAGTGTGTTTTGTTTCTTATTCATCACATTAATTGACATACAGTAGTGGAGGAGCTGGTGGTTATATTACTGTCATCTACTCATATGTATCATACAAACAATCATCTCAGAGTACTTGTTTTTGCTTTCCCCTTTTTTTGGTTAGGTACTCCTCACACATTTGCCCTGGAAAATCTTCTGTGGTTCATAGTTTTCTTGTTCTAATTTGTAGGATTGCAAAAAAGCATTTCCAGCTGCGCTTTGTCTTGGAGGTTCTTTGAAAGCGATAAGGCATTTGCTTCGTGGGCGGGGTAAGAATTTGAATTTCATGTTCTTGCTTTACTGTATGGCAGTTTTCCTGAATCCCTGAGGAAAAGTTTTAATTAATGGATTTATGTATCTGAGATTCCGAGAAAATGTCCCCTTTAGAGAAATGGGAACATGATAATGTGACATTAGAAATTAAGGGCAGTGAAAACTATAAAGCTCTTTTCGTTTTCACCCTGGGTGTCGCCTTTGCTTCTTTTGTGCTGCAATAGCAGGTTGTTAGTTGTATTTTAAGTACGAAACCCAAGGGAAAATATCGGTACCTTTCTTTTACACATCAAGCTCTATACACTAGACCAGACAACCAGTCCATTCTAGTGATAGGGACATTAAAAATATAGAGGACTTGATATTATGTTTTCTTTGGGGTGCAGTGTTAGAGAAATTAACTTGTCAAGAAGACAAACTGAAACATTATCTGAAAGTGCGTTAGCAATTTACTTTTTGTTGTTGCATATCAAGTATCAACCCGAAATTTCGTCACCTTCAGAATTTTGATAGCATAGCCTGTAGCTTCTTGTTATGATCATGATTATTTTCTGCATTTATCACACAGATCTCATGGATAAACTCAGTTTGACTCCCTTTGAGCAACTTTCAACGCACTGAGTAATGAACAAGTATTTGCCAACATAGCTTGTCAATGTGGTTTTGCTCAATCTTTAATGTTCCATGTATTCAGATTTCACCATATAATTCTTTTAAATACGAAGTCTTGCACAACTCCAAAAGTGTGTTCCTTTCACTAATACCTTAGAGAAACAAAAAGAAGAAAAATATTGTGTCCGTGCCCGAAATAAATCGGTCACTGTCAAAATTCAGATGAAAAATCTATGACCGCATACGATTTTTATTCAGGTCAACTAATTCAAGTCTTTGGGCGAGACAACGTTTTTGGCTGCTCTACCTATAAGAAAGAGTTAAAACTGGTTGGGCGTAATGTAATGGGGTTGTTATGCAATTAACTAAGTAATGTAATCAACTATGCAATGTAATGCAAAGTGATTGTATTACCATGTTTGGTTACTTAAAATTCAAAATGTATATGTATCAACAATGTAATGAATTAATCAATATTTATTTTTGCAAGTTTGTTTGTATATGTGAGTGTCAATGTGAAATGTGAATGTAAATGTGTATGTGAGAGAAAAAGAATGGGTATGTTTAAGAGAGAGAGAGAGAGAGAGAGAGAGAGAGAGAGAGAGAGAGAGAGAAATGGTGTGATTTTTAGACAGGTAAAGAGAGAAATAAGCATGCATAAGAAAGAAAAATATAGTTGGAGAGAGAGAAAGAGAGAGATTAAAATGGGTGCGAGAGATATTGAAATGGGTACGAGAGAGAGAGAGAGAGAGATGGGTGCAAGAGAGAGCAACAAAGATTTAAATGAGTGCATGAGAGAGAGAGATGGGTGCGAGAGAGAATTAAATGGGTGCACAAGAGAGAGAAAGAAAAAGAAAGAAAGAGAGAGATGGGTATGAGAGAGAAAGACAGATAATTAAATGGGTGCACGAGAGAGAGAGAGAGAGAGAGAGAACAACCACTAGAGATTATTTTGTTTACAGTTTAATTTTGAGAAAGCAAAGATTGTAATGCAAAATAACAATGTTACTATGATAATGTGTGTTATAATTATGTGTCATAGTTATAGTAGAGTACAACTAGATGGTGAAACTTGCTTTGTGATCCTACTAATTCACATTCTGTAAAAACATCACCCAAATCAAACTTACAAGCATGAATTAGGACTTGACCACTTTTTACAGAGTGGATATATGAATTGCAAAATTTATGGGTAAGGCTGCTACATTCGACCCCTCCATCATACCTTGCCCGGCGGGATTTCGGAGTTTGGTTTTGGTTTGGATATATGAATTCAGATAATGCAATCTTCCATGTGCCTTTCTGGGATGGGTATTTAAGCTTGAGAGGCTTATTTTAAGAGATCCTCTGAATTTGATTGTTATTGCGGAGACTGGAGAAAATCAAATATCTATGTACGACTAGCTAATGTGCTATCTTTCTTTACAATACCTTCCATTCTAGAGTCCACCATGGCTGCCTGTGTATGGGAGATCTAGATATAGGAAATCTAATTTTCAAGCAAAGAGATTGGTCCTGTTGGATTATTTTATTTTTCTTTAATCAATGTCATTGTTGTCACTGACACAGAGAAAACATGTCTTGGTTTGGTTGGTTGTAATTGTTGCTGTGGTTGAATATTTTAGTATTTATGAATTGTGTTCATTGCAATTGGGGCATTGAATCAAAATTTGATTGGTGACTCTTGTATGCTGTGCGAAAGGTTTGTTAGACCGGCAAACTGTTGCATAATATTTTGCTCTATCTAGTCATGGACATTATCCTATATGTGAGCTCTAAACTTGCTACAAGTGCCTATGACTGTAATGCACTATGGTGTATGTGTCACTTATGTGGTTTTGTGTATGACTATATCAATTGATGTTCAACGATTTGTGCTCCTTTAAATGGCCGGTGATTGATGAGTTACATCCTAGCTGATCTGAAAAAAATTGATTCTTATCACCTTACATGATCATTGACCGAGTTGATAGTTTGTGTATTTCATGCAGAATGTTCAATGGTTACATCATATGAAACTGATCTTATGAAGTTATGAATTTTGTTTCAGTAATTAGCTGTTTTTTGGACTAATACAAGCGAACTAATGCCAATGTCAGGTGGTGTTGAAAAGCTTATGATGATGGATATGTCAGTTGACATGGTAAGATTATGTAAAGATGCTGAGAAGGATATGCCTGACCAGCATGTTGAAACGTCTTTTGTTGTTGGGGATGAAGAGTTCCTTCCGGTAAAAGAAAGGTATGCATTTTGGTTTTCTTAATGGTTCTTCTGCAGACTGGGGTTGTTTCCTTTTCCATTTGGCACATATTCCGCTTTCCAGAAGCAAGTCCATGATGAATTGTTGTGTAACCCATATTTCTAAAATGATTCCATGTTAATATTTTGTATTCATGTAGTTACTTTGATTTATCCTGTTAACGTATCCATGTCTGATACCACTTATCCTGGATTGTTGAAAATCAAAGTCTTGTTCCTTCTTGATGAAGAAAGAAATTCTCAGCTTCTGTGTACCTGAGTAATTTGTTTTCTTTGGTTGTAGTTCACTAGATCTGATTATCAGCTGCTTAGGACTACACTGGACCAATGATCTTCCTGGTGCTATGATACAGGTAAGCGTAGCCCCCTTCCTCAGCATATCACTCATCTTGTTTTCTTGTTCTAGCCTAATGTATTAAAGTTATTTTCACTGCAGTCTAAATTAGCTCTGAAGCCTGATGGGCTGTTTTTAGCGGCTATTCTTGGAGGAGAAACCTTGAAGTTGTCTATCTGACTCTTGTAATTTTTAACAATCCGGCATTTCTGATGGCTGGAGTCTTGATTCTTTGATATTTGATGTGGTTAGAGAGCTGAGAATAGCATGTACTGTAGCACAAATGGAACGTGAAGGCGGCATTAGTCCACGTCTGTCTCCTTTGGCGCAAGTAATCTTCCTAGTCTGCTGCTTTTTTCTCCTTTTAATTCGTCTATTCGTCTAGTATGTTGTTTAAGGACCTTAATCTTGTTTGTTGCCGTGTCTCTGTCATACTCTCCATGTACCCAATTTGGTTGTTGACTGGAATGCTACATTTGCCTTACATTCTCTTGATGAAAAGATATGTATTGGCGAATATCTTCACCTATCCAGTGATCACGAACCAGCTGTATGCTGGTCAATTATAGTAGGGCGAAGAAAATGATTTATGCATTATGAGTGGTCAAATAATCCTGTACCCAGCAATCTCATTACCAACGTGATGGTTTTAGTGATAAGTTCAGGTATAGCTGTAGATACTATCAAGTATCAAGTCAAAAGGATCCGATTTTGTTCAGGGGCAGGTGTGTCTACTATTGTTGAGGCTAAAGGACATTGACGAACATTAACTTGTTTATTTCAATTCCTAAAGCTCATAAGATATCTTTAGATCAAATTCAGGTATAGCTGTAGATACTATCAAGTATCAAGTCAAAAGGATCCAGTTTTGTTCAGGGGCAGTTGTGGCTACTACTGTTGAGGCTAAAAGGCATTGATGAATAAAAACTTGGTTATTTGAATTCCTAAAGCTCATCAGATATATTTAGACCAAATCGGGGCCCAGAGTTGTTGAAACAATCAGAATTACCTCAATACTTGAGGTTTCAACTGCTACCTGGTTATGTTTACTTTACTCTAGGGTAAGTTTTCTAGTGCGACTCACACATAGGCCATAGCAACTCGAATTTGAACATGACAGACCATTTCATGATTTCTCTCATGTCTTTGTTTTTTAGTTGTTTCTAAATGGAATGGTAACTTCAGTACGGAAGAGTTTGATCTTTCGCACTTCATAGTGATGGATATGTCATATGCTATTTAAACTCTAGCGATGGTCTGCTAGAATTTTGTAAAATCACTTTAGGTTTGGAAAAATGCTTTTCTTAATGTCCATTCTTTTTTAAAAAAAATAAAAACTAAAACAAGAATTATGTTTTTGTCCCTAGGGTTTTTGTGCACGATTTAAACTAGCATTGGATGCTTCCTATCCTATGTGCCATACTACTACTCTCTCTTGTGACCATTCTTTTCAAGACTTATTACCCTATAGGAGAATCAGAAGACAAAGATAATAAAACAAATAGCTAAGGGGTCATTTATCGATAGGAGTTTTCTCTCTATGTCTTTTGGGGCTTTTAATGGACTTGGTTTCTCGGCCAAGTCCATTTGGAATTCTAATGCACCCACTAAAGCTTGTTTCTTTGCCTGGACCGCTGCAAAAGGTAAGACTCTATGGAGGAGAGCTTAAAAGGCGGGATTTTAGCAGTCCTAGTAGATGTCTATTGTGTTTTTGAGGAGGAAGAGTTGGTGGATCATCTCCTATTCATTGTCTGTGGGTCTCTTCGCTTTGGTACCTGGGCCATCAGTTGCGGCCAACCATCTAATAATGTGAAGGGTGTTAGAGGCTTGGAGGAAAAAATGAAGAAATGGTGGGTATGAGGAGTTAGGAATTTGGTTCCTTTGCCTATGTGGTGGGCTACTTTGAAGGAGACAAACCAACAGATCTTTAACAATAAAGAATTTCGGCCTTTCATGATTTCAAGTTCTACTTTTCGAGGATATTGTATAGTTTGAGTGTTGCACTTGTAATTTGAATTGTTTGGATTTTGTTCATAATATCATGGTTGGGAGCTTGACGGCATAATGTTTTTGTATTTGTCCTTTTATATATGGGCGACACCCCCTTGGTGTCTTATCAATACATCTTTTAATCACTTGGAAGAAAAAGAAGCTAGCCAGAGAATATGAAACTTTGATGACGTAGTTATAATTCTTTTTTGTATGCCCTCGCATATCTCCTGCTAAGCTGTAGTTCTTTTCTTGAAAGGAGCTGCAATGGGCTTTGACCTGGATGCTTGCTTACCCCCTTTTCCTAGGGTGGCCACCCGCTTTCTAAATCCAGGTCTTGTAGTAAGCCCTACCGGATTTCTATACCTTTTTACTTTATTTTACACAAGAATATAGGGACAGACTTTGGGGTTTTTGTTTATACTATGGAGACTGGGGATCGTTATACATGAATTTTTTATAATCTTGCATAAGTCATCTGGGTCATTCGTGTCGGCATCGTGGCGATTGCCACCTTTGGAAATTTTGAGATTGGTTGGCTTTGAAGAGTTCTGCTTGGTTTGGTGGTTAGAGCATTGACTAGGATGGATGTAATTCCCTCTGATTACATTCTGGATAATTTACTTTTTGCTTTTATAGTTGTGAAGGACCTTTCTGGATTTCTCAATATCTTTGGTCCTGCAGGTAAGAGACGCAGGAAATCTCTTAACAAGGGCAGGCTTCACACTTCCAGGTGTTGATGTGGATGAATATACTGTGAAGTATGAAAATGGTGAGTGTTTTAATGGCCTTAATCTTTGCTATATGTCTGAAAGTTTTTGTAACCGAAATCGGCAGATACTATTAGTTATTCTCTAACAATCTGGACACATTTTTGGACACTGATGAATTCGTTGAAAAAGGCTTTAAGCCCGTAGCGATTGAGCACAGAAATTGCGTCTAACCTTATGTGTAAGATTATGATAATGAGGAAACTAATGCTTTTTCTCCCTGTCTTTCATTGTGAATTTCATGATGTTAATTGTAGAGGATGAAACGATGGGGGATCTCTACAAATCAAATGGTTACTTGTTTTTTAAATTTTTTTATAATTGTAAATAAACTAAATTAGGCTAAAGAACATGTTTGAGTTTCATTGATGAGTGGAGTATAACAGAGCTGGGTGTTTACTTGTGGCTTGGGCACTCAGCCTCATCTGTAGAATCGGTTTGGTAACACCAATCTTATTCCTGTGGAAGTTATGCTCGAAAGAAGAACTTTTAATTCGGAAAATAGATTTGCTGAGTGCCTAGGGGAGGAACAATTTATTGGTTGCCTAGGTTATTGGGTCTGCAGGAATCGACCTCTTTATGAACGTCAGTCCATGGGGGAAGACAACCTACATCTAGATCCCGTAGACCGTGCTCAAACGTGTTTCTCTTGAGAGGTTGTTGTTGTTGTTGTACATTTGTTTTTCTTAATAATGGGGAATTTGATTGATTTGAGGACTGTAGGTGTTGTTTTTATGGTTGAGGTCAGTGGCAAGGTGTTAATAGTTGGTTTCATGGCATTTGGAATTGGCTATATTATGGAACAGTGGAATACATGGAAGGAAAGCAATAGGTGGATTTATGAGGGAAAATCTACATCATATCAAGAGTTTGAAGCTTTTTTAATGATTTTGTATTGTTGGAGTCAAGCGCTTCATCTTGAGAGTCATTTGCCTTTTTGGAATTTGTAGATAGAATCATTGAGGATTACTTAAGGGTATGGTGAATTTTGTCTTACCAAAAAAAAAAAGGATATATATAGATCTGCATGACCCATTTAGCTCAGAACAAGACAAACCGTGGTGGTGATGGTGGTTCTACTCATCATGCAAACTCTGCAGACGAGATCTTGAAAAGAAACTAAAGCCTTAACTAAAAGGAAGACAAAGAAAACAAGATATGAGGTGCTACCAAGACTCCTATGAATAATCAAGGCTATTAAAGCTGCAGTTTAGCAAAGGATTGGAGCGAAGAGTGAAGTATTACAGCATACTTGTCCCATCAACAAGAGCTGCATCTTCTACACGTACTCAAATCGTTTGCAAGTTTCTTGTAGCCCTGGATCAGTTTATCACTTTAGTTAGCTTAAATTTGATGCATTACATGTCAAGTTCATTGAGTGAGAGTGGATTCTGCTCGACTCAAGGTAGGCTGGTAAGTAAAGCAGTCTGAAGGCCTGCTAGGATTGTGTTAGTTCATTGTTATTGCAAATGATGCCCCAACGTTACTCTTCTGGCACTTCGATCTTCATTGAACCTGATTGTTATGGTCTTTGAGGAGATGGTAGGATTGATGATTAATGTTGACAAAGGGAAAAAAGGAGATCCCTCTTAGTAATGTTTTCAGTTTACATTTTGGAGCCAGATTACTTCGGGGACTTTGTGAAACCTGTTTTAAAACCTTATTTTGGGCTTATGTCGGGTGAGAGGACTTTCTCAACAGGGTTTGCTGTGGTTGCCACCGGATAAGTTGTTTCTAGGATATAGAGGTTAACTTTTTGAACCTCATCGTGGTGCAAAAGTCCAATTTTTGGATTTTGGGATAAGATCATTGTAGAAGGCCTAAGCTTGAGGATTTTTGGTTTTTGATTTAGCCTCTTTTTGTGAATGTTTGCATTCCTCAGGTTTTGATTACCCTTTTAATTTTTTTTAAAACTACCTTTTTGAACCTCTTGTTTATTCTTCCTTTGACCCACTTAGAAGAGGCTAGTGCCTTGTAGGGTGGAAATAAGGATTTGTTGAAACAGGAAAGGTTAGCTCTGTTAGAGAGTCCTTTGTTAAACATTCTTGTATGTTTCATGTACTGTATGTTGGATTCCAATTAGTCCGACCAGCCAATTAGAGAAAATTGAGGGTTTTTTTTGAGAGCTTTGCAGGGTTGGATTTCATTGGTTTACTGGGAGTATATGTGTTGACCCAAGTATGATCAGAGTTTTGGCACTGGAACGCTTCACCTTATGATTAAAGTGTCAAGACTAAACAGCTTCGAGCTTTGGAGACATCAAAAAAATATGAATAGACAATTGAGGTGAAGTATGTTGACAAAAGGATGTAGCCATGTAGGTAGAGTTATATTCCTTTCACTGACAGCAAGGCTTTATAAGAACATTTAAGTTTGCAATATTTCAGTATCCTCAAAGTTCACTTTTAAATTGTTTCTTCTGGCGAGCTTTAAGAGCTAAGGTGGAGAGCAGTACTAGGGTACTTCTTTTGCCTTGATGTTTGGCATATTGTTTAAATGTTGAAGGTCAATATCTAGGTCTCAAGGAGCTACTGCAATGATAATGGTGTTACTGCTAGGCTAATCAAAAGTGTGGGGGGCTATTACTTGATGAGAGGAGCTGCCTACACATTGGCTGTTTTATGGCATTATGGGAAACCCTTGTAAGAAGGGCTGTCTTGAAATTCTGCATCATACCTTTTTCTTTGTCCTGCTTTTTAAAAGAGAAAAAACCCACGGCAATATTCTTTGATTGTGATGCTATATCTGACGGTGAAAATTTAGTGTTCTGGTTTCATGAAGCTCCTTGTAACTTGGCTAAACAGAACTACCATGTGGACATCCAAGAAGCTTTCGAAGCTTGCTTTCTTGTTGGATATCATTAAGAGTTTGACCCATGGGGATTTAGGAAGAAATGTTAGCGTAGCTGAGAGGATAGGTAACCAGCCACTGCCTTGTCCTCTGATCTTAGTT
Organism: Portulaca oleracea; assembly: GCA_029582165.1. Taxonomy (NCBI): domain Eukaryota; kingdom Viridiplantae; phylum Streptophyta; class Magnoliopsida; order Caryophyllales; family Portulacaceae; genus Portulaca; species Portulaca oleracea. The sequence continues at coordinate 39,014,016 of CM055872.1, read as the reverse complement.
TAGCTTTCTTTGCCATTTTATTTCGTCTCTATGTTTGGGTTTCTCTCCCCACCCCTTCTTTTTGCTTTTTATATCTTTTTGGGCAGTGTTGGGGGGGGGGGGGGGAGTTGAGGGCAGGCTTCAACCTAGAGAGGTGGAAGATTGTGATTTGGAAAGGAGGATTGAGTGCTTAATCAGTAAAGTTTGGGAATGGGTTCCTTTGGCGTTTTGGTCATGCATGTGTGGAGCAAGAAACTACCAGATGGGGAATGTTTGCCTGTTTGAGAAAAATTTCCATAGATTTACATCATTGCGACTCGCTTTCCTTTGGTTCACTTGATGCTGTAAAGAATTTGTTTCAAAGTAAACCACAAAACCAGTTTTCCTTGGTTATAGTATTGAATGTCATCATCCTTAGCTTGCAAACTTCTATCCCCAAGTGGTTGTGAGAAAAATTTCTATAGATTTACATCGTTGCGACTCGCTTTCTTTTGGTTTACTTGATGCCGTAAAGAATTTGTTTCAAAGAAAACCACAAAACCAGTTTTCCTTTGGTTATAGTATTGAATGTCATCATCCTTAGGTTGCAAACTTCTATCCCAAGTGGTTGTGAGAAACTACCAGATGGGGAATGTTTGCCTGTTTGAGAAAAATTTCCATAGATTTACATCATTGCGACTCGCTTTCCTTTGGTTCACTTGATGCCGTAAAGAATTTGTTTCAAAGTAAACCACAAAACCAGTTTTCCTTGGTTATAGTATTGAATGTCATCATCCTTAGCTTGCAAACTTCTATCCGCAAGTGGTTGTGAGATCTACCCAACATCCAGGCCACTCCAAGAACTGAGACGACAGTCAGAGGGTAATTGATAGACAAATCTCAAGTGGTGGAACTTCTTCAGAGTATTAGTTGAAAACGTTTTCATGTAAATGAAATATCACAATTCTTACAGCACTAAAGTACCACTTATGGGCAACTTGGTGTCTCACAAACATTGTGGCTGACTAATTTTCATGTTCGAGTGTGACTATCTTTGACCTTTTCTAATTTTTCTGAGTCATATGTGGCTTTTAGATATTTCCCTTTTGTTTTTGAACCTTGTTATTTGTCATGGCTATTGGATAATGTTGCATACAGTCAATGTACTCCATAACCTACTTTCACTAGGATATGTAGCGATTCTTGTGTTACCCCAGTGATCTGCCTGTCATGTTGTGAAATGAGTGAGAGCTTCTGAACTTTCCCGATAGACAGTATGTGGAGGACTAATTCGTTATATATGAGCTCTAGCAGTTTATAAATGTAATTATAGCTACACAGCCTACATTGATGACAAACCATAGGAGCTGAGTGGGCATTGCCGTGTTTTGAGTTGGAAGGACGTTACTAATAGTTTCTCACCACTTTGCCTCACATTGTTTATTAATTTATTAGCAGTCCAAGCTGCATATGAAATTTCTTTTCGCTTTTTGTGGAAAATAATAAGCATACCCAGTATGGCAATCAGCCTATCTACAAGGGCTTTGTGATTACTGTACAAATATTAGACCCAATGTAGTGATGGTGTGTTTGGAAGGAAAGGAATTGTCAAATCTTTGAGGACGAAGCCTTGTCCCTTCAAATTTCAAGCTCTACTTTTTGAGAATTTCGTATGGTTGGATTACAGTGCTTCAAGGTGGAAGTAACATGAGCTTTTGGGTTTTGTACATTAGATCACACATGAGAGCTTGGGGGCATGGTTTTTCTTGTTGCCCCTTTTGTACATGGGTGGCACTCCCTTGATGTCTCTCTAATGCAATATTTTTATTACATAAAGAAAGAGCTCGTACCCTTGCATTTGCATGTCAAAGTAGCCTTGCAATGCTTTGTCAATGTTTCTATGCATATTAGAACTTAGAAGAAGTCCTTGAATAGGATGCACAACCCCCTCTATTCTATGCTCCAGCAGTAACTATTGAATTGACATCTTCTCTATAACTTGTTGTCTGGAGACTATAACCCTGATCTTACATTGGAAATGCCAGTGTCTTTAAGGAGTTCCTTCTTTTGTAGTACCTAGTACCTCTTGATATACGAATTTTTGAGCCTATCTCCATCTGTATTGTTTTCACAAGCTTCTTGCTTTGACTTTCAACCTTGTAACTGTGCAACATGCAACTCATTAGTCTGTTGAAATTGATTGTAGCTTTCTAGGCAAACTTTAACTGGGGGAGGCTTCTGGCTAGATTCTCTTTTAATCAGCAAATTACATAAAAACCGCCGTTTTTTACAGTCTCTCTGTAGGCTTCACGATTCAATACAATCTCTTTTTTAATCTTTACTGACACTGCAGCTTCTTTCACTAAGCAAAGTTGTATGGTCAAGCAATGGCAGCATTTCCGGAAGAGAAGCTGAGCCCTTTTTCTCTCCCTTTTTCCCCATCTGTGGGTGTGTTTGCATGAATGCGTGTTTAACATGATTTTCACTCATTTAGGAAGATGTAAACTATTGGCATGATGTAATTTCATTAGTACTGGTAGGAAGAAGTGCAGAGGAATACACATCCCATTATGAGTGTTTTTGCACCTCATACTTTCAATTGTTGGTAACTCGGTTTTATGTGAATTATTTGGGCTTTAGATTAATTATTGAAATGGATGCATTCTATTCTTATTGTGCTCTATTGACTTTCTGCTGGCTTAGCTTTGCAGCTGATTGAACATCTTCGATCGATGGGTGAAACTAATGCTCTTCTGCAGAGGAACAACGTGAGATATTGTTCTTGTGCTCATGGTCTATTCTATATCACTTGCTTTCATTCCCTTAAGTGATGACTATTTCCTAAATTCATACCAGCTCTTAAAGAGAGAGACAGCACTCGCAACGGCTGCAGTCTATCAGTCAATGTTTGGAGCAGAAGATGGCTCTGTTCCTGCTACATTCCAGGTGTGGAGAGCTCTCTAAAATAACCTTTTTTTAGTTTTTCCGCCCTTTTATGACACCTTAGTTGCTGTGATTCTGAAATGTATGGAATTTCGCATCTGTAAATCTGGACTCTGGAGGACATCAGCCAGCTGCGAAGTTAGATAGTCATAGTACGTGTTAAAAATAAATAAATTAATAGAGCGAGGACCTCCTTGTGCTTTTCTGAACTCGCAACTTTATTCCTGCCCCAGCCTTCTTGGCTTCTTCCCCACTTATTTTCTTTCAAGTTCTAAATTGACTAAGATCCCCCTTGTTGGCAACCATAGTGTAGCCTCGTGCTCCATTTGAAATGTTTTTAAACTTTCTGTTGCCAAAGAAGGCGTGTACAGCTGACATAGTAGAGATAGCTGAAGATAGTGTCTTAGTCTTGCAGCCTCAACTATTTATGATAAAGTAATGCATTTTCAAAGCTTGCTTTGTTGCTCTCCATTGAACTTCTTGACGCTATGGTGGTACGTGTTTTACCGGCAAAGTCCCTGCTGTTATGTGCAGTCTACAGCCCCAACGCTCTTGGGTGGGTTGAGGTTGGTGTATGGGATTTGTCAGGGTCGACTTTCTTTGGCATTGCAGATATTTGATTTGGACAAAGATATACCTAGAGAATCCATTTTGATTGCTGCATTGTGTATTAGCAGTTTCTTGGAGGATGATGTCAGTGCCACTGTGAGCACATTATATGGTTAGAGGGCGAGTTATTGTTGCATGTTTTCACTTACTCTATACACACGTTTAATTCCATTCACACAATCTGTGGTCTATATTGATAGCACCTTGTGTTTCTCTAATTTCAGTGATGGCATTGTTACAGTATTTTGCAGCAAGCCTCTGTTCCACTCGTTGTCCAATCGATTTCCTTTCCATAAGGAACCATTCTCTGCCCTCTCATTAAGCTGTTGACATGAGAGACATTTTGCATCCTCAATTTCACCAAAAATTGTCAACTGCTCTAATCCAGTAACCTTCTTTGCAAAGTATCATAACATAACTGGTGCCTTGAAATTATGAACTTACTCTTGCTAAATTAGCCAACGGCCATTCCTAACCTATTCCTTTCAGCCATCTATACATCCAGGTGTAGCCTGTAGGCAACCTTTTCTCCATATACGGGCTTGCATAAAGAGGCTTAAGCTGTTACTGATGGTTTCCGCTCTTCTTCGTGCTTGAAACACATGGGATTGGCCATATCTCTGACCTGAGTGTTCATTGATTGATTCTTCACTAAAAATTTCATTTTCATGGCATCTCAAGCTGGCAGCCACTCGCTTTTCAATCTTACGGGAAGGGTTTCTGAACAGCGGAAAGTGGAAACCCTCTCTTCTCCTTGAAGAAGCTGTTAAGTAGAAACACGATGTTGTTGCTTGTTGTGATACGGTTTTCCTTGCGCTTATTTTAAGACACTCAATGTTGGTACTCTGGATAGTTGTATTTTTTAAAATTTTTTCAACTTAAGATTGTAATGGACTAAAACAAAATGCCTCAGAAAACCTCCCATGCTTCTTTTCCATGAACGATTTCTAAATCTTTGGTCAACATTGCAAAATTTTGTGGTGAGATTGCTACATCTGAGTCCTTCATAACCCCTACATGGGCAGGATATCGGAGTATTTGTTGGTTTAAGTTATTTATTTATTTTAAGACACTCGACCAACCAGCGACATGACGTCTGTCGTGGGCATGACTTTGCAGGTAATCTATATGACCGGATGGCGAGAGCACCCATCTCAACAGAAGGCCAAAAGGAGAGGATCAGCCACCGTGTCCTTTCAGGACATTCAGAAGCAGTTTGGAGCGGCTCATTAGCTCTGCTCAAACCAGTGTCAGACTCTAGTTGCGCGTGGTGTGTTTTTGACCCAAATCAAAATAAGAAAAAGCAGAAATAGCCAAGATCCAACGTAGATTTATCGTGTATGTTTTTCGTCTAAAATTTTGGGTTCTTATCCTCGATGTCAGTAGGCTGTAAGGTTGGATCAGTGGCTGTGCAAACATTGCTAGTTCTTCCCCCATCAATGTTGTTATTGTGTACTAGTTACCAACCCATAAAGCAGTTCTGTAGCCTTATTTATTTTTGCCTTTATTTAGATGCATTTTATGATGCATGTTCTTATCTTTTAATGTTGAGAACAAACAAAGATCAGATTGTGTGAAAAGGAAACAATAATAGATATTGGGGAATACACAATTGCATTGTATTATATAATAGATTTATTGTCATGTATTTAAAGTATAGAATATATTCATAGAAAATGTTATACCCAGCAGGGGACTTTTGATCAAGAATAAGATGGGCTTCTAGGGACTGTGGGCAAAGGTGGTTAGGAATTGTGTAACATTTGTGTCTTGAATTTTTTTATTTTATTTGTTTATTATTAATGGAGCAATAAGTGGTGAAGTGCTTTCGTTCGTCAAGGAGACTTGATATCTTCATTCCTTTTTATTTTGGTTACGCTTGTTCATAAACCAGTGAGCCATGGATAGACTTGGCAAAACTAACCCGATCTGAAATTGACACCCTGATGGATAACTCTATCTTGACTTGAACTTGATCTGAAACCAATTTGAACCACAAACCCGAAATTGACCTGGTTTTAATACACATCCAAATGACCCCAAATTGAATTAGAACGCAATATGAAAAAATATCGGTTGAACGAACCCGAATAAGACTCACCTGAAGTCAACTTGATCGAAATTGATTGACTTGATGCCAACTCGAACTAAATGTCTCTCAAACTGAACTCGAACCAATTCCCCTGATTGCTAGATCTAGCCATGGAGCCAACCAAGGAGCACATGCAAGTAGACAAGGGCAAAAAAATTCACACAAGTATGAGGCAGTGTATCGGGATAAGAAGTCAATTTGAAAGGATTTGTGTGTTAATATACGAACTTCTGAAAGTATTGGACTATAATATGTTATTTTTTAAAGTTGGACGCTAGTATACTTGATCTTTGGAGGTATTTATCATTGATGTACTGATCTTTGGTAATGACTAGTAAAATCGGACACCGGTATACCACTTTCCACGGCTACAGTGGACACTTTCAACACTATCAGGGAAAAGTTGTTTGGGCGCTATCTGAGGGTCTAAATGTTGACAATCTTCACTTCTTAAACAGAAATTCATAGAGAGATTATATATGATATTTCCTTTTTCTAATTGTATAGAATTATTTTTCTAAAAAAACTTAGATAAATAGAGATACAATATAGTAACTTAGGAAGCCCTCTTTTCAAGACATCTCCTTAAATTATATATATAAACATTATGCACAATCATTGAAGAAAGTTGACAAACATTTTCAACAATGAAAACAAAAACAATGACATCACAATACTTTACGAAATTAAAAGTATGACAATTCATACTCTGTCTATAATTATATTCCATAGATTATACAAAGCTCCAAATAAACCTAAATCATACAACCTTATTTATGCTTTTTTTTAAAAAATAATAATATGCCCTCAGGTGGTTCCATGGCATCATAGATACGTTCCAAATCCTTCATAACGCACCAAGTTGCACCAATAAGAATTAAGAAATAGGGAGTTTTTAGTACCAGAATTTGTCTGAGACTCCTTTCAACCTTAATTGCCGTCTACCCTTTTTGTTTGCTTTTGAGCCCACACGAGTTTCTTGGCCTCTCATACATTGCATCTGCAACAAACCCTGTTTCATTTTTCTCATATTTATATACCCATTTCAAACCCTCTTTTCACCATCACAACAAAATTTTCCCCCTTTCAATTCATCCCCAGATTCTCCTATCAGGAGAAAAAGTGCTCAGATAAGTTGTTTTTCTAGATTAATCTTTGTTTGTGCTTGTGTTTTTGTTCCTTTTCTGCTGTTTTCTGTTGTTATGTGGTTGTGTATTGGTGGGTTTGTTGATTTTAGAACTTCTGTTGGAATTGGATTGGTGGGAAGTGGGTTTTGTTCAATGGGTGTTTGACATTTTGTCTGAAAATCCAATCTTTGTTGGGATGATTGTGTTTTTGTGTGTATGTGTGGTTAAAGGTGCATGGTACTGAAAAGGGTTTAGGGTTTAAAGGTTGTATCTTGGATTGGATTCTTTCTGGGTTTTGTTTTATGGTGTGCAGAATCAATTTGGGGGGGCATTTGTTGGGATGATTGTGTTTTTGGGTGTGTAGTTAAGGCTGCATGATGCTCAAAAGGGTTTAGGTTTTAAAGGTTGTATCTTGGATTGGATTGTTTGTGGGTTTGTTTGTTTTGTGGTGTGCAGAAGCAATTTGGGGGAAATGGGTTTTGGTTATTGAAGTGATCATTTCTGATTTCTAGGGTTTGGAAAAACTTAGGATTAGGGAAAGAAGTATATATAACTCATGTACTAGTTTTGGGTCTGTGAGAAGTGATGGAGAGTAATCTGCAATCAGGGAACATGAACCCTAGTGGTGGTCCTACATTTGGGACCCTTGATTTGCAAGGTTCAATGGGGGTGAATCACCATCCACATCCCCATAACCTTCATCAACAACAGCAACAACCACAACAACCACAACAACATCATCATCATCATTCTCAGCCTAATCCCATGTCTGATTACAACCCTTCGTCGGAAAGAGGCAAAAATCTCCCGAGTGATGATGATGACCACAATTTCAATGAAGAAATGGATGGTCAAGGCGAGCTGAGCAATGGAGGAAACAAGTCGTCCTCCTCCCTTTGGAGACGTGTGAAGTGGACCGATTCGATGATCAAGCTCTTGATCACAGCCCTTTCGTATGTGGGTGATGATGATGCGTGTCATCGTGGGAGGAGGAAGTTCTTCAACATTCAGAAGAAGGGCAAGTGGAAATCGATCTCGAAAGTGATGGCTGAGAGGGGTTTCTATGTCTCTCCCCAACAGTGCGAGGACAAGTTCAATGACCTCAACAAGCGGTACAAGAAACTCAACGACATCCTAGGGCGGGGGACGTCGTGTGAGGTTGTTGAGAACCCTGCACTCCTAGACATGATGGATCATCTACCCGAGAAAGCCAAGGATGAAGTTAAGAAGATTTTGAGCTCGAAGCACTTGTTCTATGAAGAAATGTGCTCGTATCACAACGGGAACAGGCTACATTTGCCCCATGATCCCGCCTTGCAACGGTCGTTGCAGTTGGCTTTGAGGAGCAAGGATGATCATGATGATGATGATGGCGATGATCATGATGATGATGGAGATGATCATGAAGAGTATGATGGTGGTAGAGCTGGAGGCGGGTGTGGGCTTCTCGGGGAATCAGCCAAGAGGATGAAACAAGGCCAAGGTGGTGGTCTTGAGGATTTCAGCTTTGGGAATCTTCAACCGACAAATTTCGACTTCAACCCGAGTTTTTCTGAAGGGCAGAAAGGAGCCGGTTTGCAGCAGCAAAATCAATCATGGAAACTCCGGTCTCTTCAACTGGAAGAACAGAAGCTTCAGATTCATCTCGAGACATTGGATTTGGAGAAGCAGCAGCTCAAGTGGCAGCGATTTAGCAAGAAGAAGGACCGCGAACTGGAGAAGCTAAGGCTGGAGAATGAGAAAATGAGGCTCGAAAACGAACGCATGGCGATTAAGTTGAAACAGATGGAATTTGCCATGAAAAACAACCATCAGTGACATGACATCGGATTTGGTACAATTGTTGATCTCCAGCCTTCTAAAATTGTCGAATAATATATATTTTCTATTTGTTTGAACACCCCGCCCCTACTCCCCTAGCAACTTGGTTGTCTTTCTAATTAGCCTGGCGATTATGGCCTGTTTCCCGAAACCCGGGATTTGCAGGACCTCCTTGGCAACATTGAATGTTTCATTGAATGATGAAGAATGTAAATCCTGTTTTATATCTCTTGTGCAGCTGTTGCTTTTCAATATGGAAATGATGCTCAGATTTGCAGCTTTGAGCTTGTGTTTTTCATATTCAACCCCCCCCCCCCCCCAACAAAGGTGGAACCAGTTTCCCGTATGTTATTTGTTCATGAACCTGTCAATTTGGGTGGGCGGTTAAATACAAGTCGGATTTATTTAGGTTTTGGGTTGGGAAATCGTGTTCAAAACCCTTTACTTCTGGGTGGATTTGAGTCGGGTCAAATTTTGCCAAGTCTAATTATTCATGATATGCTGCAGAAGTACATGTTTCATTTAGTTTGTTTATTATGATCTATAGTTTTGCGCGTAGCGTGTCAAAGAGTGGGATTATTCAGATGAACACAGCCTTATTGACGATCTTTTATGTGAAACTAAAGTACAATGTCTGTGCTGTGAAGGGTGCTTCATAGGGCTTCATTCAAAAGTGTGCTTTCAGTATCGCCGAAAACTCCTACTGAGACTACATGCATTAGTGATTTTCGCTGTTTTTTTTACTTATCGCTGCTTAGCTGTTGTACCATGCCGAAAAACTTCGCATCCAGTTGTGGTGTGAACTTTGCAACCTGTTTTAAGCTACCATTTGAAGCCGAATGAATAAAGACAACCCGAGTCTCACTGTCATCTTGGTCTCACTCCCACCATTGCCATGAATAGAAGAGGGGATGTGAATATGTCCTGAAAATGTAACTGTGCTATTTTTCTGTCATTTTCATTCACAATGGGCTTTTGTATACTTTGCTTATACAAAGTTTCCTGGATTTGGGCTTTTTCCACGCTTGCTTTTACAAGTACCTTTGATTTGGCCACTTATTGACCTCTTTCAGCCTATCCTTTTCTGCATTCTTCTTTGGACTTTTCTTTGTTGGAATGCTTACTTTTCCTGACTGATACACTCTACTAATAATGATGAATCTCTTTGTGTTTTGATGGGTCACAAGTTTCAGTTTTATAGGGCTTGTTTACTTGCTGTGATGTTTGGAGTCTTGTACTTTTTATAACTCTCATTGGCTGCTGTCATGTTTTTGAATTTGTATTGACATGATTTTAAGTTTTGGTCATTTATGCATTTGGTTTTCTCATTCAGTACTTTTGAGCTCAAGTCCTTGTCAGATGACCTGACAATCGGGCGAATCGGTTCTGGTTCAGGTTGGCATCGAGTCAACCAATTTTGGTTCGGTTTGGGTGGTACAGGTTGACCTCATGTGAGTTTTATTCGGGTTGATTCGGTCATGGTGCTGATTGGTTTCGGGTTTTATTGGGTTCAGATCGAGATTGATTCGGGTTCAGTTTTACCGTTTCAGGTATTGGGTCTCGGGTTAGTTTTGCCGGGCCTAGACCCAGAATGTTCTAATAGATGTGGAGTTAAGTATGGTATTTTGTTTTCTGCTTAGTTCATGCATCCTAATGCTTGTCATTTGTCATTTGATCCTATTTACTTTGCTGTAATTGGTAAGCTGACACAATTTTTGCACTCAGAATGTAGAACTTAGGGAGCCCTTTCTGGGCTCAGCTTTTGGGCTTTGATCCATTGGGTCTGTTAAAAAACTGCCCAACCCTTTGCTGAAAATGCTAATACTGATTAACCCGAAGTGGACCCTGAACCCGAGGAAGCCTAACCTGGCCTAAATTTATCTTTTAACAAAGTTCGTTTTTTAACGATAATCTTATTTGACAAAAAATAAAGTGACTCTGATAAGGACCCAGTCCAAACCATATCCAAACATGAACCTTGTTGACCGGAACCCGACACCAAACTAAATGGGTCCAACCCGAACCCGACCTAAATTATCCAATTGCCAGGTGTAGCTATATCCTAGAAAAGAATAAATGGGTACATTCACAGATTTTACTTCCTACTTTTGATATTGGATGATCAATTATGCGAATACAAACTCAATATTTTTCTTGTTTATATTGTCTGAACCCGAACTGAGCCTCATCTGAATTGTCCAATGACCCAGAATAGACCTTGAAAAAACTGAGTATATACATCAATTTTTCATTATATATATGTCCGGTTTGTCCAGATTCAAAATGACCCAAACCCATGTTTCTGATCGCCTTGAATTCCAAATTCCGACAGGTCCACGTCAGACTGTCAAACTCCTGACAATTGCCATTACAGTCCTACATGTAATACTGGATCAGAAACAAACTGCTGAAGTATAAAGACTGGCACTTCACACATGAACATACAACTGTCCTACTGATTAGTGATGTGAAATTAAGCTGCTTATTTTCTGGCTTTTTCTATATGAAAGATACCAGGGTTATATTGAGGAAAAGGGTAATTATATGTTGTATGGTAACATCTACATTATTATTACTGAAAGAATGTGTTTTTTTCTAATAACTTTATATTTCAAACTATGTATCTGATATGACAGCTGCATTATTGAAGAAAAGAAATGTGAGTCCACCCAAGTTTTTCCAAATTTGTTGCTGCTCTAGTTAACCCTAAGATAAATAAAAGTGTGTAGGGTAGACAAGATCAAACCCTAGTCTAACTTCTCTTCTTTTTTCCCCACATGCAATGCAATTTTCAACCAAATGGTCTGTTTTTTTCACAGGCAATGTTGGATAGGGTGAATTACTGAATTCATTCAACATTCTCATCAATAAGTATTTCAATATTATCTAAATTTATTTGACCTTTTTACCCAATGCACGAAGCGATTCCCGCGCTACCGCATGAAGAGCTTGATTAGTTGATTTCGACAGATCAAAAAACCCAACATTTTTATACGATCATATCCAAATTTATTTATACTGTCCAATCATACTCGCCACAATTTTCCGATATTTATCCAAATATGCCTACCTTTTTGCGCAATGCACAACAACAATTCCCAGTGATTCCCACTAATGCATGAAGAGTCTTACTTCGACGGACCAAAAACCCAACATTCTTATACAATTTATTTATACTATCCAACCTACTCGCTAATCAGCTTTATGATATTTATCCAAATTTATCCGACCTTTTTACACAATGCATAACAACAAGAATTTCCAGCGATTCCCGCTATCGCATGAAAAGGTCGATTTCGACGGATAAAAAAACCAATATTCTTATACGATCATGTCCAAATTTATTTATACAATCCAACTTTACCCGTCAATTAGCTTTCCGATATTTATCCAAATTTGTTAGGCCTTTTTACACAATGTACAACAACAATTCCCAGTAATCCCTGTTAATGCATGAAGAATCTGATTTCAATGGACCAAAAAACCAACATTCTTATACAATCATATCCAAATTTATTTATACTATCCAACCTTACCCACCAAAAGATTAGACCCAAATAGGTGGTCAAACACTTATTTCAAAGGGACCCCATAAAAATAAAAGAAAGAAATTCTAGATTTAGCAAGTGTTGAACATGTTTTCACTTGTTTGTGTTATTTTTCTTATGGGTGGGCACCAGCAGGAAGACCTTTTGATGTTTGAGCTTTTGACTTTGATATCAAAGTGCAAAACTTTGACCTTAATTTGGCTTTGACTGCTGTCTTAGTCTCTTTTGATGTTTTCTTGTCAAACCCATTCCTAACAAGGTTTGATTTTGAGTTTGTAACTAATCATAGGATTAATAATGGGTTTTTCAAGGCTTGTTTTGCTTGTGGTTGTGTTATAGATTTCTCAACAATTCAAACCTATTTTTAGAATCTACAGTTGCATTAGAAATGTAAAAGTATGACTTAGATTAAATGGAATAATTAATTGTGAGAATTTGTGTGTTATTTAATCATTTAAAGGTGTTTGATAAGAGTGTTTAGCAATGACTATGAGTCTTCTTTTGAGGGGTAAATAGTAAATACCTAATCTAACTTAAATTTATTTATTTTTACTCACGGTTTAATATTCAACGTTTATCTAAAATCATCTCACCTAATATATATATATATATATATATATATATATATATATATATATATATATATATATATGACGGCTAGGGTAAAAAATTAGGTTAAATAATATTGTCCTTGCCGATTTTGGACCCTAAGAGAATCCTATGGGCCACAAAACCCAACAATCTCCACTTTGAACCATGATCCAAGGCGTATCCCTGAAGGGCTCTCACATGCTCAAAACACCAATTAAGTCCAAGCAATGCTCAAACTTAGCTATAGATAAAAGCTTGGTTAGCATTTCTGCAGGGTTTTCAGTAGTATGCACCTTCTTCATCACAATCTCATCTACAATAACTACATCTCTGATAAAGTAATATCTGACGCTTATGTGTTTATTCTTCGAATGGTAAGTGTCATTCTTGATCAAATGAATAACACTCTGACTATCTGAATAAAATCCAAACTATTAAACACAACATGGATAATGAACAATACAAATTATTCTAACTCGAGTTGAAAATCTATTTTAGAGAATGTGAGTATAAACTTTCTTCTCATTACTTCTTTCATTCTCCGATCTTAAAGCGGGTGGTTGTCTCTTTTTATTTTTGAACTATTTTTTTTGTGGTCCACCGAATTAATATCTTCATACACTTTTATACATGAGAATTAAAAGATTGCATACATTTAAACTTTCTCAAACTCTGTATTAATGAAATTATATTGGAGTTGATTATCGTGTTCTTGAGTTGAAGATCCATTTATGATGTCTAAGAGTTGAGAAAACTTGAGTTGACAATATAAAACTTTAACGTGATATACAATTTGCTAATTCTATGGTTCTTAGACTCTTAACCCCAAAACTTGAAGAATCAACAGCCAACATGAAAAGTTTGGTGCCCTACCAAAACCCCTAAAGTCTATTTTTTTTTTTCCTTTTGACCCCCAAAAAAACAAATTTAAAAAGAAAGTATGTGGCTTTTTGTTTAACTTTTTGGTGTGAGTTGAGGATCAAAAGTAAATGAGGCATTGCTTTCAACAAGAAACACAATAAAGTGCAAGTTTTAGACAACTTATATATGGGCCTTCCTTTTTTCTTTTTTTCTCTTTTGACTTTAACTATTTTAAGTGCATGATTCCATAATCCCTCTTTGGCTTTATTTAATAATAATAAATCATACCAACTTGGATTATGGAGGACTAAAACTAGCTTGCTTTTGTATAGTGAATTATTAATCTAGGCACAAGTTAATCAAGTGAAAAATATGAAGCTAGGGGGTTTTGTTTTTTACTTTTGATTTTATAAGTCTGGGCTGTTAAGAATTCGAGTTCAGGCTATTTCAAGTGTGAATGATTTAAACAACAGACTAAGTTTTATGTCTGATAGGACGTCTAAATTTGCGTTAAAAATTAGATTCGAACAACCGGAATCTGAAAAATATTGTATCCATTTTTAGTCAAACTTATCAATGTTAAAATTCAAATAGAAAATCGTTCATTGTACCCAAACTTTTCTTGTTCGAACAACTTTTTACATCCCTAGAAATAAGATCCTACCACCCTACCAATCTTTACATGAAATAATTGAGTATTTGGTCGGTTCAAATGTTTGATAGAGTTGGTTGAAATGATAGGAGCTTTCATAAGTGAAAGTTTTGACACTAACTTTCAAAAATTGTTGAATTATGAATGTCATGCATGACATGACAAATATTTATATTGTTAAATTTCACGCCTGCAAGCTTAAGACCACTGTATTATGAACGTTATAAACATAACTGATTGACTAGTAAGCTTCGTCCATCAATAAATTTTGTAATTGAGTGAAATTCGTCATTATATAAAATCTCTCAAAATATGTCCTCTTAAATATATTGTATTTTAGATTCAAGTATCATTCTTTCTATTATATTGTTGTGGCTAGCTTATGTGAACAAAATCTCCAAATATATTTGTGAAAATGACAATTCCATCATTGAGACATTAATCCACTTGGCATCTTTGTTTGTGCTTGCTCTCTTCACCGAGGTACGACTGTATTTTTTTTAATCCAAATTATTGGAAGTAGAGATGAGTCTGCCCATGAACTGTATTTTTTTCTTGGAGTTTTAAATTAAATGCATTCTTTCCTTAAGATTGCTAATCCATGAAAAAAGTCCTTGTAAAAATATATCAAAAATTCAAATTCATCAAAAAGTTTTAGACATTTACTCTCTATTCATATTAAAAATATTATTTGATATTATATATGTCAAACAAATAACTATTCTTATTTATTCACCTTTAACTTAGAATATGAAAAAAAAACTTAATATCTTATGATTTTCATTCTAAAACTTTGGGTGGTGGTAGCGTTAGACAAAAATTTGAGTCCGGACTGTCAAAATCCGAACGAGAAATTCATGTCCGGACTCAGTTTTATTTCTCGTCGGACAATTCGGATGAAGCTAAAATCGTGTTCGGACAATAGAAAAAAGAGAATTTTATGTCTGGACTTATGTCCGAATATTCGGCCAGTATCAAAATTTAGACAAAACATTTTATGTCCAGACCCAATATTTTTCGAGTCGGACCAAATTTTGCCGGAGGTGGTTTACATTATTTCCCCAAAGGGGAAGAGGGCTTTGGCACACTTTGAAAAAACTAACCAATAAGAACATTCCAAACTACCTTTTATAAATTATGATAAGGAGATAAATAATAAATTAAGTAGGTTATCTTCAACTTCCTTTTGCCATTACTTTCTTTAGGTTGTATTCGTTAGATCTTCTTTTGTTTCATCTTCATGTCTTACCTTTTTCCTTTTTTTTTTCAATTTTTGATTGGGTAAATTGTCATTCAATCCAAGTAGACCCCCATGCAACATTGGTCCAATGTGTTGATCTTGACCCATATACTCAATGGTCCACAAAATAAAAAAAAAAGATACTCATTTTCTTAAAATGGCTGCATATTTGCTTTTAGTATAGATACTAATATGAAATCGTCTTATGTAAATTTATTGTTGGATATAATTTTTCAAAGGATGGCCTATTCAATATTTTAACATGATTAATAATTTATATTAAAATGGCAGTTCAATACGAATGTGACAAAATTCGGTGACAAATAATCTATAAGGGGTTGAGTTTTATTTATCAAAGTCAATTCAAATATACTATTAGTCAACCCTATATTTATAAAGAGTCACTACAAAGTTATGCGTCTTGTGATAAATTTATAGTATGATGGTTTCACATAAGAGGTGAGTAGGACTAGACACCTGGTCATTTTACTTGTCCTTTGTTTGAATCCCGACGTTAATACTGATCGACATTTAGGCTCGGTTCTAGCTCCAGTTGTGATTAGGTCTAAAGTTTCGTGCTGAGTCCCAGTTCTACTGGAATCGAGTAATCAATCGGGTGCCCAATATCCGACCTATTAGTTGTCAGGAATGAAGTTTGCCTCAATATGTTAGAGCATAGTCATTGTTGGACCTCAAATATTGATTTAAGTTGATTGATTAAGGTTCTTCTTGCAGATATATGCATTTTCTTATAAAGGGTAAGTGTGTCTACCTGTCGGAACCATATCTCAGGGATAATTACTATTAAGCTTTACATGTTATAAGTAAGGGGTAACTATCAAACAATTCAAGGCATACATGCATGATCCATCAATCTACAATTTTCACATATGAGAAATTTTTTGCTTGCATCAAGATTTGAACCTTTGTGGGAAATATAAAAAGACAATCAATTAACTTAGTCATACATACCCCCTCTTTAGTCTTCACATATACACATATTATAACATGATATTATACGCAACTAGCTCATATAGCATCATGGTAGCTTTTCATGTCGAAGTAAAGACATCCAATCCCACAATTTGCAAGTCCGTTTGTGTTGAGATAAGCAGAGAGATTAACCAAGCCTTTAGATTTGGGTTCTTAGCGTGATATCAGTCTTCAAAATGAAAAATCTTAATTTAAATATTGACGGTCTTATGGTGATTAAATGAATCTTAGCCTAATAAACATTTAAGTATGGCTATCAAAAAGCATTTTCATATAAAAATCTGGTTTAGTCCGACTCGGGACAAAACAAATATAATCGTTAATTTTTTGTTTGAATTTTGACATGTGTTGATCTTTTTTGGTTGTTGATATTTTATTTTTTTTAGTTTTGCTGTCCAAACTCGTATGTAGTCTTGTCTGAATTTGTCCAACTTGAAATAAACTTGAAAAATATGGATGTCAAGCATTAAATTTTCACGTTATATCCAATTCATATAAATTTGAAATGATCAAAACGCAGATTATTGACAATTCTAGTTTTAGGCATCTTTCTTCTCATCAACTTGACATTTAGTCATTTAATATGATGTTCGACACTTTTTTTATGATTTTTTTTTATAGTTATGCTTAACTAGTAATTGTAAAGGATGTTAGCATTCGTTGGCTACATTAGCTAATATAAATGATATTATATCGAATCACACATTCATTAGATCTGAAACATAGTTTACACTATTTTGGTTTTTCTAAATTTACAAAAATTTATATAAAAAATATAATTTTACACAATCTATATATATAATATTATACTTATAGAATCCAATTGTATCTTTTTCAATGCATAAAAATATACACTCTACAAAGAAGATACTTATCATAAGTGTCTTGTAGTACCAACTTATATAATTTTTAATTAAATTATAGCAAAAAATATTATTGGGCAGTGTCCCAATTTCATTCATACTTAAGTTTTAGAAATAAATTATTATTTCGTTTTGGTGATTGATACTGCTCAAATGTGTCACATGGGAGGTTGTTGTTGTTGTTGTTGTTGATTGATATTGCTCGGTCTCCAAGCAGTTGATTGCAGCTAGAAGACTATTATAAAGTTACTTGGGTTTGTTATTGTAACGCCCCGCCCCTCCCGGACGACGGACATTACAGATAACCGCTTCGGTTCACGATCGACCTACAATCATCGCGAGTCTTCCAGCGCTGCCCTCGCCACACGCTCCCGGAAAACTTCCCAGAGGTCACCTTTCTCGATTACTCCTACCAAGACGCTTAATCGGCGAGCTTCCTAACGGATGAGCTACCATAAAAGAAGGTGCATCTTGGTGATATATATAAGTAATCATTTCAATCCTTTTAAGTCACACTTTAACCACATACCCGGGGTATTACAGTTATAAATACTAGGGTGTTTAACCTTCTTTGGTATGGTCAAATTATGTGCCTCCAAGGCACCCTTATAAGATCTCTTTTTTTTTCTATTCCATTTTTGAGAGTTTTTATAATGAGATTGTAATCTTCCTTGAGATTGTAATCTTCCTTATATCTCGTTAAATTTCCTTTGAGATATGTTTACTCCCGTTGTAATATAACCATTTGAGATCTTTCATTCTCGATATCATTGTGTTATACAACTATTTGGGATAACCTTTGTAATTTCACTATTATAGTGGATTTTATCTTGTCTACCGTGATTTTTTCCTACATTGGGTTTCTACGTAAAAATCTTGTCTTCATCATTCCTATATTATCTTGTTTGCTTCTGCTGCAATATTAGATCCAATCAATATGGACTTAATTCCTTACAATAGGTTTCATATCCGAATTTCGATCTTAACAAAGATAATAATCTCTTTCGAAAAATAATTTAGCATATAGAAAAAAAATGGATAGCAAGATTGTCTCCATCAATTTTTTTAAAAAGAAAAGATAGTAAGATTTTCAAACAAACATAGTACTCCAACAACAACAACAACCTCTTAGACGGAATAAATTTTGAGTGGGGGATTGAGATGTAAGCTGCCTTCCCATGAAACAAAGTTTATAAAGAAGTTGTTTCCTCCAAACCCACAAAAGCTCTTCAAAAACACGTTGAAAATCAATTTGAAAAATCAAGAAGTTAGCAGAAGTACAGAGATGCATACTTGTATGCTCCGTGCATTTAAAAAAACAACTAAACATTTCAATACAATACAATCAAATAGAAGATACAAAGGAACAAAATTTATAGCAAAAAACATCAAAATATACGGAGTAGCTATGAGATTGTAACATCTTATGACACAGTGTTTTCTGTCCTGTTGTCTCTCTTTTGTTGCTTTTGCAAAATCATTATAGTATTTCTAATGCAAACTTTTAATCTTTTATCGACTTAGGCCTTATTCTTTTATACGGTTGGTTGCAGTGTGGCAATGGTGCAGTGCGGTAGAATTTGAAAAAGTACGGTGAGTTGTGGTGAAAGTTGTGGTATGTGGGGTAGGTTAAGAGAGAGAATGTGAAAAAAGAGGAGAAAAGTGAGGAGAGAGAAAAATGAAAAGATATATTGATAATGATTGTGATGAGTTGTGGTGGAAAATTAAAGAGTGCAGTGTAGTGTGATACCGTACTGCAACTTACCACATAAAAGAACGGGACCTTATAATATTAATAAAAAAACATACAGAGTACTACGAGATTGTAACATCTTATGAGTTTGTCTTGCCGTCTTTCTTTTGTTGTTTTTGCAGATCATTGTAGGCCTTGTTCTTTTATACGATTGGTTGGCTGCGGTGCCACACCGCATCGCACCACAATTTGTCACATTCCACCACAACCCACCACAATTTACCACAATATACTTTTTCTAATTACTTTATCTCATTTTTTCCAATTATAATTTCAAATTTTCCAACACATTTACAATTATTAAAACCAAAATCCAACATAACTTTTCACAACCCACCACAATCCACCCCAACTTTACCAAACCCACCACAATCCACTACAATTCCACCACAGCATACCGCGCCACACCACAACCAGTTGTATAAAAGAACGGGCTGTAGTATTTCTAATGTGAACCATTAGACCTTGTTCATTGGATTAGATAAAATGAGATTTGGATGGATTGGGTAAGTTATTATGCTTTTTGGAAAATTGTGTTTTTAGAGATACTTTTTTGGGGAATTATGTAATATTTGGATTGGATTGGATTGGACTGGACTGAATTGGAAAGAATTACCAATCCAAAGAACATGACTTTAGTCTTTTACCGACTTATAATAATTTAATAAAAAAACGTAGTATGAAATTAAAAGGCTTATCCAGTAATAAGAGGCAAGAAATGCAATTGGGCAGTGAATTCAATTGGAGAGAAGGGGTCACATATTGGAATATTTAGATGGCTGAAAAAGATATCCACCCACCACTTTTGAGTTCCCGCCTCCTTTCTAAAGTGGGCATCACATGTCTCTCTCTTTCTTTGTTTCCTGTCTTTCTCATTCATTTATTATTATATTAATCCTGATTTTAAAAAGAATTTCCATTTACTTAAAATTGCAAAAAATAAAGTATTTTCAAACTAAATGATCAAATTAGGTTTGTGGGAGGTACTAGGTACTTTCTAGATTTAGAAGAACAAGTTAATTAATTAATTCAACAAAATATCATGTTCATTTCAGGATTGCTTTGAAAATATATAGTTTAATTAGATTTTCTTCAAAATTATGAAAGAAATAGTATTTTAAAGCTAGATGGAAAAATTGATTTATTTAATAGGCCAAATCAAGCAATAGAATTTTCAATACAGTTGCATAAAATATCATTATATTATAACTCGACAATAACAATAAAATATATCAAAGACACTCAAAGTCCAAATACATCAGAATAAATAGCGAATCTGGTTAATCTTTCTTATTACCTTCCTTTCTTTCAGCCACATGTCCTTAAAAATCAATTCAGTTTATACTTGAGTTGAATTTCTCTCTAGAATTTAGGGTTTGGATTAAAAGTCGGATTAAGGCCCCATTCTTTATAGTGATAAGTTAGGTTTATCATTGTCTAACTTTACCTTACCTTACACAGTTTCCTAAAAAAATTCAATCCAAAGTCAAAATTTTAGTAATAAAATATCTTTGTCCCACTACTAACTTACCTATCACAAATTTTATCTTAC
Organism: Portulaca oleracea; assembly: GCA_029582165.1. Classification (NCBI taxonomy): domain Eukaryota; kingdom Viridiplantae; phylum Streptophyta; class Magnoliopsida; order Caryophyllales; family Portulacaceae; genus Portulaca; species Portulaca oleracea. The sequence goes on along the minus strand of CM055872.1, from coordinate 38,993,413 downwards.
TTTTCCTTACGTTACTAAACTTAACTCGATCTTACCATTTTAAAGAATATGACCTAAATTTTATCAACTTTTTAAATAAGGCCAAACCAGTTGTTGATTGTAGGGTTGGGTCATTTAACAGAAGAGAAGGATGTGGACCTGCCCAACAGTCTTAATCTTGCCAAGCCAATCCTCACTGTTCACTTCCCCCGTTTTGCTTCTAGGAATCTTTGGCCCTCTATTTCATCCTTTGGAACTTTCTTCACTTCCAAATAATAATTCGAAAAACAACATTCTTTTAAACAAATATATATATATATATATATATATATATATATATATATATATATATATATAGGGAAATTGGATTCTAATAATCCCTACTTTTGCAAATTGGATGACAATAATCCCTACTTTCAATTTGTATTCTGGTGGACAAAAAAAAATAAAATAAAATTGTATTGTAGTGGTACCAAATCCATCACCACTTTTTATTTTTTTATGCCTACCCCATATTATTTTTGTTTTTTTTCGTTCGTGCCCCCAGATAGGTAATGAAGTGTAGTTGCTAATTTTTTTTAAAAATTATTTTTTGGAGATTCCACGCAATTATTATGATTTTTTAAAAGGAATAAAATTGGAAAATACATTAAAAAATAGAAAAAAATAGAAAAAATAGGGAGAAATGCTATAAATTCATTAAAAATCTTGGTAAAGTGTTATACAAAGTTTTGAATCAAATGCGACACAAAATCTATGATATTTAAGGTATACTCTCGATTATGTTTCACTACAATACAATTTTTTTTTGGACCACCAAAATACAAATTGAAAGTAGGGATTATTGCCATCCAATTTGCAAAAGTAGGGATTATTAGAATCCAATTTTCCTATATATATATATATAGGTGCAGGAGCAGCTGTAGAGTTAGAGTGAGGGTGTCACTTTACTAATATTCTTTCAACTGTTTATCATAAATTTAATTTTCAAATTGTTCTTTTTTATTTGTTTATTGAGCTTTTTCCAAGCTTTTTTATAGTTCATTTACACAATCTACTCGCAAAGATACTTATTTAATTTTTGAACTCACAGTGAAATATACTACAACAAGAAGCAAGAACAATGGCATACCCCATGATAGTCCCGCTAGCGCGAGATATGAACGGTCTAGATGTAGACAGTTTTCCCCTTCATATGAAAATACATGAAGAGAATATTCCGTCACTAAAAAAAAAATCTTTTGAAGGGGTTCATAATGAAATATGAAGATGAAAAATAGAGAAATATAAGTCTATGAAACTATATATCTTTAAAAATACTTTTAAGTTACTTAAAACTATAGTATTTTATATAGTAGAAAGCGTGAAACAATAATACGTTAATGTGTAAGAGACCATAAGAAATCTACTATTATAATTGTTAAAGTAAACTTATAATCTAGTGGAAAAGACTACTCAAAAAATAAAACAAAGGCCAAATAACTAAAATAGTTGATATAAAGGATGAAGTAAACTATACAAGAAATATTAAAAGAAATAAAATAATAAGTTAGATGAACGAATAGACAAACTGGGAAGGCTTTGAAACAAAATTACTCCTCATAAATTTGAACCTTTGACCAAAGATTATTACACAAACATTCTCAAAGTATCACCACCAGACTACAAAGTTACTCATGCTTCACTTTACACATACTAATATTAGTAATATACATAGGTTTCCTGGAGCATGGGGTTGTCTCCCCCCCCCCCTCCCCTCCAGCTCCAGCCATTGTATTAGTGCATGTGGTTGGAGGTTTACAGTTCATGCAGGAGAGGGGTTTCGTCATTACTCATATATACATGTGTGTGTGTCCGCGCGCGTACGTGCATGTGTGTTAGAAAGTCATACATAAAATAGGTTGGAAAAAAACTCTATGATTAGATATCCGGTTTAGTTCGATAAAAAAAAAAAAGTGTGTAGTTATAGATTTTTTTTTAAATTTGACATTAACTAAATTATATTGATGGAAAATTGGGTTCAATATTTGTTTCTATGAACTGCATACGTATACCTACAAACTTGTTCGCATTTATGTAGATCGCCAAAATACTTGTTGATGTTACAGAGTATTGTAGACTGGTTGGTAGGTGCTTTGCAATGTTTATCTATTACTTGACCTGATATTGCAAATACAATTCATGCAGTTTTCTGATTCATGCATGCCTCCAAAATACTCTGTCTTTATGTTGTTAAGCCCATTTTTTTATTATTTGTAGGGTATTATTGTTGATAGGATCTTTCTTCGTCCTATAGTTGCATCTTCGGGTACCATAGCCTATCCTTATATGTTTGTTGGGTTGGTTGTAAGTAGGGTTGTTCATAATCCAGTTTTGACCAAAAAACAGATGGACCGAGAACTGGACCGAAAGGACCAAACATAATTCGGTCCAGGATATATCAAATTTTGGTTTCGTTCAAGTCTCCGGACCGAACTAAAAAAATCGAGGACTGAACTGAGGACCAAGTTTGTTAGAATCGGCTTCCTTACTCGGTTCCATAGGGTAGTTAAGATCGGAATAACCTACGTAGGATCGTGGATCGAAATGTATATATATAGTAGAATCGCATCGAGGCCTTTTGAGTCATAAAATCGTAGGATTGTAAATTAGGATCAGAATTTTAATAACTATGCCGAGGATCGAATTACAATAGTTGCTAGGGTTTTTTCATATCATTTTTCAGTTTTTTCTCCTCTTTTAGTTTCAATAATCAAAACTCCCTCCTCTTCTAGTCTTCTCTGCCTCTTCTTTGCCTCACCTCATGCAGTTATGCTGAGTCGCCGGTTGACCCCCTCTTCTCTGCCTCTTCTCCGTCGCTCCTTCCGGCGGTCCTTCCGTTGTTATGTAGCCCAACTTTGTAGAAGCAAAACGTTCGAATTAAGTATTAGTTTCTTGATCAATTTGCACAAGTTCAGTTGTTCGCACAAAATTTGATAGCAAAATTCAACCCATTAATTCGGTTCATTCGATCAATCCAGTCCTTATTCTCACAGTTGGATATTACAAAAATTTGATACCAAAACTGATTACAAAAATACCACCTAGACTCCCAGTTGGATTGAGCCAAATTAATCAATTATTCTCACAATTATTTCCATTGTTCGAACTCCAATTTAGACTTGCCAAACCCTTTAGGTATCAAACATCAAACTTTTTAAAGTTTGATCTATTCATTTCTGACTCAAAATTGTTCAAACCAAAATTTTACATTTCTAATAAAAATAACAGTTGCATAAAAGGGCGTGTTTGGTGGGGATATGAAAATCATTTTCTGAAAAATGATTTTTCTATTTTGCGGTGTCTTGTCGATACAAAATGAAGAAAATTATTTTCCAGAAAAATCATTTCCCCCCTCCCTATGTGAATTATTTTCCCAAATCCAAACCTAAAAAAACTAATTTTCCTGACCAAGTTAATCACACAACCCACCTCCTCCCCTTCTAATGGCTACCCTAACCCTAAACCGAGTATCCCTAACGCTACCTCTCTGCCACTAACTCATTCGCCGCTGCCTCACAACCTCCATTGCCTCCAAACAAGATATCCTCTTTCTCATCATTTTTTACGAAAATCATCGTACAAGAAAAACTATTTTCCTATAAAATGAATTCTCTTTGCACCAAACACATCCAAAAGTAAAAGACACCCATACTAATACTTTTATTTACTCGATTAACCGAGTTTTAGGAAAGTTGATTAAGAATCCCTAATGAAGTACTTGTTGATAATGACCTATACAAAATACATACCAACCCTATGAAGAGCAATGCCAAACCCCTTAATTAGGTTTAGTTTGATTTACTGATCATGTAATCTTTTCCCCCACCTAATTAATTGTTGTTTAGGTATGGGGACCTGTGATATTACTAAAATAAGAGCCAAACATTGGAGAGGGTGTTTTGGCAATATGTCATTGTGTTTGCTATTTAAGTGGAAATTCTCAAAAGCTAGAAAATTTAAGAGGGACAAAAACCAGCTATAGCTATGGTGGAGAAAGTAACAAGTAATTAGGAAGTAATTAGGCTTGGTGTGACCAATTAATGCCATGTTCGACAAAATTGGCGTTCTAGATGGCGGATTGTTGGGTTTCACCCATGAGTAAAAATGTTTTATATCGGAAAAGTAAAGAAAAAGAATATGGTATATAACTCAAGTTAACTACTCCTCTTAACACCAATTGGTTTTAAGATTCTCAAAAGCTAGAAAAATTAAGGGGGACAAAAACCAGCTATAGCTGTGGTGGAGAAAGCAACAAGTAATTAGGAAGTAATTAGCTTGGTGTGACCAATTAATGTCTTGTTCGATAAAATTCGCGTTTTAGGCCGCGGATTGTTGGGATTCACCAATGAGTAAAAATGTTTTATATCGGAAAAGTAAAGAAGAAAGACATGGTATATAAGTCAAGTGGGCTACTCCTCTTAACACCAATTGGTTTTAAGATGGAACCTCATTTAACTTGTGTACTATGGGTCTTGGTTGAAGTGGGCTACCGCCTTGGATCTCCCCAATATGGATGATTGTTTATATAGCAGATAATCGTTTAGATGTACAGTGAATAACGGTTTAAGCAGTGGATAGCGGATGGTTTGTTCAAATGAGATTTGTGTTTGGTAAATTTAGTGTTTGAGTCAGCATATTAATGTAAATTAACCGAAAAAAATATAAATAATTTTCAAAGGGTGTCTTTTGACCAAAAAATATGAATGCTACTAGAAATGCTAAACGCTACTCAAAATGTTACCTTATCAAGCGCTAATATTTATAGGATCAGAGTTTTGACTTGATCAAAATGTTAAATGCTACCCCAGAAAATACTGCCCAACACAATCTAAATGTCAAATTAATTATATTCCAACGAATAACCTAATGAGTAATTAGGAAGTAATTGCAATTTTGCATGTGAATCGTGCTTTAATGTAATGTAAGGATTAATTATCAGCTCTTAGTTTACTTGGTAGGTGCCGTAATGTGGTAATCATATTATTTGAAATTGATTCTGAAGAATATTTATAAACATTATCATTTGTAGAAGGCTAAATCAGAAGCAACAAATAAGCTTAATTAACCAATAACTATAAAATATCTTCATAAAAATTACTTAATTTTTTTAATATTTAACTTAAAAGGTAAATATGATAATCAAGCAAACTATTATTTTCTTTAGTAAAAATACAATAATTGTTAAGTCTAATATGCATACTACAATGAAATAAGAATATATATATATATATATATATATATATATATATATATATATATATATATATATATATATACCTATTGGTTTTAATAATCAAGAGCTGCATGCTCTAGTATAAATATGGTTTTGTGAAGCTAGATTAGAGATTTTTTTTAATTAGAGTTCAAATATTAGTGATTATAATTTTCACAGTGGATATTATAATACATCTAAAGTTTCTTATGGGCCTAGTGGCCTACTTATAGATATTCGTAAATGATTTCGTTTTTCAAATAATATGGATCTGAGAAGATCCCTTCGTCCCTTATTATTTGTCATTGAAGATAGAAATCAATATGACATAGATAAACTTTTAAATAGAAATATATTAAAATAACAAAAATATATTTAATTATTATTAAATTATTAATTTCAAAGTCATATATTAAGTATAAAAATAATAAAATTGTTATTGAAAAATATAAAAGTGACAAATAATTAAAAATAAAAAAATTAATTAAATAGGCAAATACTCCCTCTGTCTCTTTTAAGTGTCAATAAAACTAATTTTATAAAACCAATATGTATCGGATATAGAATAAAAAAATTATGTATGGACAATTATACCCTTCAGTAAGCAAAAGAGAGGAACAAAGGAGAATTTTAATAGGTACTCGATCCCTCCTTCCCATATTATCTATCACTTTAACTAACTTTCTTTATTCCCAAAATATTTGTCACTTATAATTCCAATAATACATTAATTACAAATTTATCAAGTTAACCTTATTAATTACATCATTTTCTTCCATTTTTCTTTTTAATTCACTTTTTTCCTTTTTTATTCAACATTTTATTCAACATTTTCAGATTTCCAATGAATGTAGAAGAGCAGTTTTTTGTTTTGTTTTTGAAATTATGTCTAATGTGACAATTATAATGGGAGGGAGGGAGTAAAATAAAAATATTATTCATTAATTAGGAGTAATATATGTATTTTAATTGTTGAAAATGTAAAATTGACAAATAAAAAGGAACAAAATAATTTAAAAAATTGACACTTATTAAAAAACAGAGGGAGTAATTAAGAACCGAGAGAGTGCATAACAGAGTAGGGGACCACGTAGAAAAGAAAATACACACACAATTATAGGCCCGGTACGTTAAGAATGTACATAAGGTTGCCGTAATAATTAGGAATTAGAAGTTTGGCCCATTAATATCTCCCATTAACGTGGTCACTAAAGGTTCACACATGCATGAGATATACTAAGATAATCATGGTGTATGATTAGGCAATTTATAGTTAATTAGCCTAATTTGTGTGCTAAATGATATTATAATCTCTTAACAAGGTTTACCATTTATTATTTACTAGCTACTTCCGTCTCAAAATGTTTGTTATTTGACTTAAATTTCATCATTAATTAGGGATGATTATGGGGCCGGGAATCCCCGAACCCGCTGGGACCCCGCCCCGCTCTGGGGAAAAATCCTCACCCCAATTGGGCGGGAACGATGACGATTTTTCAAAATCCGCTCGGGGACGGGGCGGGGATATCTCCATCTCCGTCCCCATTTTCCCTGCCGAGGAAAATTCCCCGTCCCCATCCCCGAATCCCCGTCCCCGAAAACTTTAAAATTAACAAATAACTTTTAATCTAATTCAATATATATATATATATATATATATATATATTAATAGCAAGGATAAAGTAGTAATTTTTGAATTTTAAGTATATTGTAGTATTGCTTGATGTATTATTGTTTGATTTTGATGTATCATTGCTTGAGCAAGTTAAATACGTTATATTTTGAACATGTTAAAAACCGGGTCCGATTAAAATTTGGTTAGATTTTAGATAGCTTTAAAAAAAACCCCGTTGGATCCCCGTTGGGGATGGAGAATCCGCGGGGATGGGGATGAGGCAAGAATCATTCCCCGAAACGGGATGGGGACGGGGATGGGGACTGGGATATACTTCCCCGTCCCCGATCTGCCCCGTTGCCATTTCTATCGTTAATTACTCACAAATAATATAGAGTTAATTAAAATATGAAATTACCGTCATTAGAAAGATAATTTACTAAAAGTTACAATGGTGGTAATTTCATATTATAACTCATTGTAATTTGAGAGTAAACTGTCAAAATTTAGTCAAGGGACAAACATTTTGGAACGGAGGTAGTAATATTGAAGTTAATCTTAAGGTTTTGCGATATCGATGGATCGAGTTGTACTCCCTTGATCGGTCCCTATTTAGTCGTCCCTTTGGAGAAGTGGGTAGATACTAAGATCACACCAATGTTTGAGAGAAAAATTATAAAATTATTTAAATTGGTACAAGTTAATTATGAGGGATGAAGAATATAGATATGAAATTGGTAAAAGTTATATTGAAAATGTATAATGATAAATAATTAGGGGCAACAACAGTTGGTTAAGTGGACACATAAATATGAACAGAAGGGGTACAAGATAAACTGTACACTATTATGTAAGAATTAATACCGACCAAATTAATTAGCAGAGGTGAAATAAGATGACTACTAGATATTTAGGAAAATAAAAGCAAGATTAAAAGGGCACAAATTTTAACTGGGAAACCCAATCGAGAAAAAATCACAGGCGGTGTAAGCACAGACGAATCCACTATTGGTAGATTGACAACCAACGATCTCACCTCGAGATCGACACAAAGAGAGTATAACACACATAAACTCTCACAAACTCTCGATCACCAAAGGGAATACGAAATATTGATTTTCTAAATACATAAACCTCCTCGGATGGGACGTGCCCCTAAATTTGTCACATCAAACAAGATGAACAAAACCCTCTATTTATAGGAAAAACTCCTTCCAAGCCTATAATAACCTCCACTCCAATTGGATTATAATATAGGACAAATAAGAAACCCAACATATAATAAAGAAACCTAAATAATATCATAATACATTAGGAAACAAATAATTGTAGCGTCAAGAGATTGGGTGATTTTAGGACATTTTCCTACCAATTTCTACCTTAGACTAAAGTCAACAAAAGATCCAAATTTCTTCATCGCCAACAAATCTCTCAAAGATAGAACTACGATGGATAAACAAACGGTTGGAGGCCTTTCCAGAAATCTTCACAAACCTCATATTAGACCCTGCTAAGAACTTCCCATTATCCACGAGCGAATTGTTGAAGCACAAACGAAACTTGAACCACCATGTTTTTGATACCACTTGTAAGAGTTAATATCAAGCAAATTATCTAGTAGAAACAAAATAAGATGACTACTAGATATCGAGAAAAACAAAAGAAAGACTAATGAGACACAAATTTTAATGTGGAAACCCAATTAGGAAAAAATCATAGGCAGCGCAAGCATAAACAAATCCACTATTGACAGAGATTACAACGAATGATCTCACCCCGAAATCAACACAAAGGGAGTATAAAACTCACACAAACTTACTCTCATTAAAGTGAATACGAAATACTGATTTTCTGATGAATACATAAACCTCCTTCGATGGGAGGTGCCCCTAAACCTGTCCACTCTCACGATTGTCGCAATGGGCATCGAACCTGGTCACACCAAATAAGGTGAACATACCCCTCTATTATAAGGAAGAATTCCCTCTAAATTGATAACCTTGAACCCCACTCCTCTAAATTGTTCAATCTTGAACCCCACTCCAATTAGATTTAGAATCTAATACAATTAGGAAATGATCAAACATAATGAGGAAACCTGAATAATATCCTAATACATTGAAAACCAAATAATTCTGGGGTCAAGATAGTGATGATTTTAGGACAAGTTCCCAACATTATCATTATGTTCATATAGAGTAGTTATTATATGACTGTAGTTTATGAAAAATTTCATTATTAACTTGATAATAACACTACAACAATAATAATCCTCAATAATGTCCTGTTGATACAGGGTTTGAGGGATCAAAATGTAGTCAACCTTACTTTCATGCATGATAATGCACAAAGATGTTGATTCTGGCAGACAAAAAAACCTTTTGAAAAACCAAAAATAACCATTTTAAAAACTAAACGAAAAACTGCTTAGGAACCGACTTAAGATAAACTTGGACAAAGAAACTTCATAATTTCAAGTACAATCGTCATGTCTATTTTATTATTGTTCGCTATTAATACGTACCAATACATAAAAAATATATGATTATATTCTTATAAAAAAATTTCTTTTGGTATGAATCATATCTAACTGATGATAATAATTTCATTGTAGTTTATTACAAAAATTAATTATTATAACTTTTAATTTCTCTGTCCCAAGATATTTATCATTATAATTAATTCCTTTGTCCTAACTTATTTGTTATTTTTATAATTTTAACAATTTTCATACCCATTTTACCTTTAACAATTTTCATTAATAAATTTTAACAATTTTGTTAAAAGACTTTGCAAGGATAAATTCGACAACTTACAAACATTTCACTTCACTCCTAATATGCCTTGATCTTATGAATATAGTTAACGTGACTGACAATTTGAGATGGAGACAGTAAATTTCAAGTGTACATAATTTATAGCAACATCTAATTTAAAAGAATATATATATATATATATATATATATATATATATATATATATAGCAATAAATAAAAGAAAGATGGAAGGGTAAAAATGAAAAGGATGGAAGAGTCATAGTCAATAATTCAAGCATTAAATAAGGTGGGGTTTAAGGTGACTTTGGTGGGGATCAAATGGAATTTTGGAATTTTGAAGTTTTTTTTAAAAAAATATAATAAGTCAAATATTATTTTGCCCTCCTCTTTCTTGTTCCTGTGGGTTCCATAATAACAATCACTTCTTTTGTAGTTATTTGACGGCTGCTTTAATTTTATTTATTCATTTGTAATTAACCCCATATGTAGTACTACTATAGCCCAAGTTTAATATCAAGAGAGCTTCAAATACAAGCAAAGTGAACAATATTAAAATTACTAGTATCAATTTTTGTATCACTCAACCTAGCCAATTACTGCCTGTATAAAATGTTTATCTTTTGATTAAATTTAATCGTCCGATTACTCATAAATTATAATGAGTTAAAATATGAAATTATCGTCATTAAAAATACAATTTATTAAAAATTGTTACTCATTATAATTTGTGACTAATCATCAGTCAAAATTTAGACAAAGAACAAATATTTTGGGATAGAGGTAGTATTTTGTAGCATTTTATAGAACATTATCAAATTTAAATCTGTGTATAAGTTTTTCTGGTTGTAATAATTGTTATTTTATTTAATTTGTAATACATGTATTTTGTAAAACTATTTATATTGTTTGAGAATTTTGTTAAAACTGCAATAATTCTTTTAAGGCTAAGAGAAATTGTCAAGTTAAACTCTTCAATGCGTTAAGATTATAATTGATCTATTGAATTTTCTCAAAAGGCCGATAATATTAGTCTTGTTCTTTTATACGTCTGGCTGTGGTATGGCGCGGTGCGGTGTGGTGGAATTGTGGTGGATTATTAGTAAGTTGTGGTGAGTTTTGTTTTTTATAATTGTAAATTTGAAAAAGTAGATTATGGTGGATTGTGGTAAATTGTGGAGGATCGGTATGTTGTGGTGGATTTTGGCAAAGTACGGTGTGTTGTGACACCGCATCCAGCCAACCGTATAAAAGAACATGTAATAATAATAATAATAATAATAATAATAATAATAATAATAATAATAATAATAATAATAATAATAACAACAATAATCAACCGTTATTGTATTTTTTAACAACATTGTAGAATAAAAGTAAGAAAATAATACCAAATTTAACCAACCAATCAACTATTTTATTATAGTACATGAAATTATGAAGGATTTTAACATCATGAGGGCAGTAAAAATTAAATTAAAGTAGTTTTTGTTTGGCATATTAATTTGGTGAGGAGGGGTTTCTTTGTTGACAGATAAACACCAGTGGTAAAACCACATGGATGACACATGATTGATGATGTTATGTTAAGATTCACATGCTCACCATGTTATTCATGCAAGTAACCCTTCAATTCCATACTCTTCTTTTCTTTTCCCTTTCCTTTTCCCCTCTATTTCAGACATCTTCATTTACTGCCACATGCCCACACTTCTTTACTCTATTTCACTTATTTATTTATTTATTTATTTAATAATTATTATATTTTTCTTATGTTATTCTACTTTTGGATTACTTGGAGGTATAAAAAATATTGTTAGTCACCGTTCTTTTATATGGTGAAATTGCGGTGGATTGCGGTGCGGTAATTGGAAATCTTTGGGATTTTAATAATAAGGTAAACAGTAGATTGCGATGAGTTGCAGTAGATTGCAGTAGGTTGCGGTGTTGTAACTTGCGGTACCACATAAAAGAACGGTGACTTAGTTCCATGGAAAATTTTTACATGATCCCCGTATGACATCTATAAACTCAATTCTTGATCTTTTTGAGTTAACATTTAGGGTGTTTTTGGATGATAATATATTAACCTTTGGGGGTGTTGGATTGTAATATACCAACCTTTATTATTGGACAACAATATCCCTGAGCTTTATACCTGGGTGACATTATTATATCAACAATAACTAAGGGAGTAGTGAGCCGGTCTCCATGCGCGCTAACGAGGCTGGCGAAGGGAAAAAAATTGTCCCAAGCCAATAACTTCATTAACCCATTAATTTTTCTCACTAACCCACATTACAAGACATTGGTTGGTTGTATTTCACATCAATACAAACACCGGTTCACCTTGTGTTAGGGTCGATTTTTTTTGTAACGTGAGTTAGTGAGAAAAACAGAGGGGTTAACAGGGTTATTGGGTAAGGGCCGGTTATTTTCCCTCCACCTGTCACGTCAGAATCGAGACTAGTTAACTAGTCACCGCCCCGTTAGTCACTGTTGGCATAATAATCTCACCTAAGTATAAAGGTCAGAGATATTATTGTCCAATAGTAAAGGTCGGTATATTATAATCCAATACCCCCAAAGATCAGTATATTATTATCCAATATCCCTAACATTTATCTTACCTGACCTTTTGAACAAAATTAATTTAGCAATGTTTTTTTTTTTTTTTATGAATGTGTGATTTGTATTGAAGTTCGTTTGCTGAAATGACGATAATTTTGATATAGAAATTTATCACAAATCACTGTCATAGTTGCGAACTTCACGGGAAAAGTTGCTAAATTCAATTATTTCAAAAGGTTAGGGAAGATAAATATTAACGCAAAAATGTCAATGTTGGATTTATTAATGTAATAAACATGAAGGGGGAATATTCAAATTTTCCCTCCTTATTTCAAAAAGAATGTTCAGCTTCATAAATTTTGACCATTAGTTGATTATAAATTATAATAGTTTATGATATGAAATTACTAATATTGAAAAGTTCTCTTTCTAATTATTTCTATTTATAAAATAAAATTATAAAGTTATTAAAACATTAATAGAAATAAGTTATCGTCGTAAGTGAAATAGGGGATAATTTAAAATTTCATATTTGTTCTTGACTTCGTTATGGATCATAGTAAGGCTCCGTTCTTTTATATGGTACCGTAAGTTACCGCACCGCATCTTATTGCAACTTACCACAATCTACCATAATCCACCACACCTTTCCATTTATCTTTTCAATAAAATTAATTCCATAAATTAAAATAATTACTTTTCCATTTCAACAATCATTTATTATTTCCACCTCAACTCACCGCAACTCACCGCATTGTAACTTATCGCACCGCAAATTTACCGCGTAAAAGAACGGAACCTTATAAAGTTGTTGGTTGATCTAATGAGGGTATGTTCTGTTAGCAATAAATATTTATTTATTTTTTATCAATTTTACCCTTATTCGAATTAAATTTACACATTATTTTCATTATTATTGTCATAATTTATACTACCTCCGTTCCAAATTAATCGTCACTTTGACTAAATTTTGACCGTTAATTACTCACACATTATAATGAGTTACTATATGAAATTACCGTCATTAATTAGAAAGATATTTTCCTAACAATTATAATTGAGGTAATTTTATATTGTAACTCATTATAATGTGTGAGTAATTAACTATCAAAGTTTAGTCAAAGTGATAATTAATTTGAAACGGAGGGAGTATAATATTATAACCCAACACATATGCACATACATATATAATTAATTTTTGACTATTTATTATTTAACTTGTCTTTTCACTAAGGTGGGTCCACATGATGGCACTACATATGTTTTGCTTTTTTAAGGCAGTCTAATCAAAAGTCCAATTATATATACATCAACTACGATTTTAATCCATCTGCAGACGTAAAATAAAAGAAAGGAATACAATAATTTCATAATAATTTAATTAACGGTTTTGCTAATTGTCGCCTTGGGGGCGATGGTTAAGGAAGAATCTTATCTAGTTTTATTTTTTATATATATCACATATAATTAAAGATATATAATAATAGATTAGATTGGCAATAAAAATATGCTATACTATGCAATCAAATCTGTTAAAATCTTACTATTACCTAATACACTTTTTCTAATTATCTTTTCTAATTCAGAATATTTTGTTTCTAAAAATACGTATTTTACATGAAGTTAATCATCAACATCTTTTGTTTCTGAAATCCTATAGCAATTTATCCCAGTATGAATATGTACAGGGCTGTGAATTGTGATGCTTAGCATTATGCTTTGAGATTAGAACGTTGAATATGCAACGTTGTTTAATCTTGTTTCAGTAAAAGTCAATACAAAATTTGCAGCAACAAAAAGGTTGAGGAAATATGAAATGGGTTGTGATACCATGAATGAAGCAATAATAATCAAGGATTCAGAGGATCAAACTCAGAGAAATTTTTCTTTAGTTTCATTACTTGACTTGCAAATCGTTTCAATTGGCAAGAAATTGACCCATAAACGTTTTTCTCTTTCTAAAATAACTCAATAATCCAACAACATGTCATAGTTGATTTGAGGACAAAAGATGAGTCGGAGAAGTTGAAGGGGTAAACTGTATTTCTCAATAGTTTTGGTTAGCCATGGAAGATTGTTTGATTTTTTTTTTTCAAACAATGAGACGTTTCCTATCTAAAATTGAATATACATGATTTGAGAGTAATATATATCTAAAATTAAGGGGATTGTTTCCCTTTTTAATATTTAATATGTATCTAAAATTAAACATAAATGATATAAAACATAAAAAAAAGTAAATAAGATTCTTCCTTAACCATCGCCCCCAGAGCGACGATTAGCAAAACCGTTTAATTAAATACTCCCTCTCTTGAATATTAATTGTCATAGTTTTTACTTTTATAGACTTCAATGCTATTCTTTGATTGATAATTTTTATATAATATATTATTAATAATTGCAATATTATATTTTTATGATAGTATTTTTTGTTACGAAACTAATAGTGGTAATCTATATAGCAACTCATTGTATATATTGAGTTATTTATGGTCCAAATGTTTGAGATTTAACTATACAATTTTCAAAATTTAACTATATATACTCCCTCCGTTTCATATTAACTGTCATATTTGGAAATTGTGCAGTCAAATTTCAAAAATTTTGACCATAAATTTCTTAATATATATAATGAGTTGCTATATAAAATTATCACCATTAGATTCGTGACGAAAAATACTATCATAAAAGTATAATATTGCAATTGTTAATAATATATTATGTAAGAAATTATCAATCAAATTAAGAGTAACATTTAGAGACCGTGAAAGTTAAAATTATGACAATTATTATGGAACGAAGGGAATAATTTTCAAAGATGACGATAAATATGGAATAGAATGAGCAGTAGCCAGTAGGTATTGGGGGAAATCACAGTGGAAGCCGCAAATTTGGATGGTAAAACTAAATTAAAAATATATTAGTCAAATAATAGAAAAATATGATATGATTCCTTTAATTTGTGATGCTTTAATTTTATCCACTCTTTTTCTTCATGCATGCATATGTAATGCACCTTGTGAACTAACAAAGCCTAATAAATCAAATCATAGAAAATGAAAGATGCTTCTTTTTTTTTTCTTTTATCCAACAACTTTGTTTTTCACCTCTGGCAAAATTGACGAGAATAGCTGTTCTAGACATGTGGATTTTGCCGGCCATTTAAAACTGTCATCTAAAAATCATTGTCTAAAATTAAAATGGTCAATAATTATTTTGAATAATTAATCTAGAAGTTACAATTTTATGATTTTAAGTAATATAATTTAAGTAATTACACATGTTTATGAAATACTAGGCCCAGTTTTTTTATGCGGTGTGATGCGGTATGACGCGGTATGGTGTGGTGAAATTGTGGCGGGTATGGTGAAATTGTGGTGGGTTATTGGTAAGTTGTGGTGGGTTTTTGTATATATATATATATTTTTTGGACCACCAGAATACAAAGTAAAAATACGGTCCACTATTGTCCAATTGCTGAAAGTAGGGATTATTAGAATCCAATTATCCTATATTGAATTGGTAATTGTGAAAAAGTAATTGGAAAAAGTGAGTTGAAATATTGTATTGTTTTTGGATGATTAAAAAATGATTGAAAAAGTATTGCATTGAAAAAAGTGAGTTGTGAAAATTTATATTAAAGATATATAATAAATTTGAAAAAGTAATTTGTGGTGGGTTGTGGTGAATTGTGGTGGAATGGTATGCTGTGGTGGGTTGTGGCACCGCACTTTGTGGTGGGTTGAAATATTGTATTGTTTTTGGATGATTAAAAAAATGATTGAAAAAGTATGCATTGGAAAAAGTGAGTTGAAAAAGTATTTATTGAAAATTTATATTAAAGATATATAATAAATTTGAAAAAGTAATTTGTGGTGGGTTGTAGTGAATTGTAGTAGAATGGTATGCTGTGGTGGGTTGTGGCAAAGTGTGGTGGGTTGTGACACCGCAGATTGCCAGCCGCATAAAAGAATAGGGCATAAGAGTATTGCACTCTTTTATTATGTCAAAAAGTATTAGCGACAACTTAATTATATGAACTATTATGGAGAATGTGCATTTTATGTATAGTTCTACATTTATGAAAAAATATAAACCAATAATAGATTACTTAATGTTTGGAACCATTTAAACAATGAAACATATGTTTCTAACAATTCAAATATACATAAATTTACATTTTAGAGTATTTAAGTGAAATTTAAAATGGTTAATTATAGCCATCTTAATTGTTCTTAAATTAAGATACTTATCATTTTATAAGTTTAATGAACTTGTTAAAGCTATTAAAATAATATCCCTAATCATCAGGTTTTTTAAAACTTATATTACCTGATGTTTGCAACAATAATCTTTTTACCCATATATTTAAAATTTAATATTTACACTACTTAAGTTTTCTAAATCATCTTATAGTTACCCCCTATTTTGAAATCATCGTAGGCTGGCAAAAGCTCCTATCGAAAGTCATGTCCTCCCTAAGCGTACATGCTTCAAATCGCCTCGAATAACCCCCATCATAGATTTCCTACGCTTCCCACTCCCATCTGAAGTGGCAAACGTGCAGTGTTTTCACAACTTCGAACCGGGACATCCACGCTCCTCTTGAGCTCGTGATTAAACATAACTTATTGCGACAAACATAGTTTCTTATTCTATCCAACTAAATGAACCAACAAATCTATCGAACCATTCTCATTTTTGCCATCTTTGACATTTGACAATGAGACTTCCTGGTTGCCTAGCACTTCGAACCGTATAACAACACGAGTTTGATTACCATCCGATATACCTTACCTTTTAGCTTACTTGGTATCTAGCCGATCTTATCGTACAACACTACCGGGGATGCCTTCCACTTTTGCAACCAACTATAATCTGACATTCTAATGTGTTATATCCTGGCTAATATCTCCCTCACTTTGTGAGATAGATCCTAAATATCTAAACTTCTCAACCCTCGGAATAAAATTGCCGCCAACGGTAATAACTTTATTGTCGCATTCTCGAACGATCCGACTGAAATTGTACCTCATATACTCCGTCTTCGATCTACTCAATCTAAAACACCTACTCCAAGGTACTACGCCAGAGTTGCACCTTTTCGTACAACCTCTAACTCGAATGATCAGTCAGTACTATGTCGTCGTCCGCAAAAAGCATGTACCTCAGCAGCTCATCTCGAATTTCCTTGGTCAACACAATCATCACCAAATTAAAAAGAAACCGAACTGAAAGCGAACCCTTAATGCAGACCAATGTCAACATGAAAAACTCTAGTAGACCCTACTGAAGTCCAAACAATCCTCCTAACATTGTCATACATGTCTTTAATGACTTCAATATAAGAATATTGTACCCCGTTCGCCTTAAGGCACTCGCACAACACTTCATTAGGAATCCTACCATAGGCTTTCTCAACATTGATCGGTGAAATAAAACAATAGTAGTAATTAATATGTCAATAAAATTGTCAAGTGACAGATAATATAGAATGAGGAAATTAAAATTACTGGAAAAGTTACATAAAAAAAGCAAAAAACCAATGGATGGAGTAATTAATAAAAGTTCCAAAAATATAAATCAATAGTAAAAGGGGTGTCTCCATACAAATAAACATAAAACTACCATAAATTTTATAAAAGTATTTGTATTTTACAGTAAAAGAAATTTTTGATTGTAGTTTAAAATTATTAAATAGTAAACATAATTTTCAAAGTAGAAGGGGAAAATATAAATACCGTAAAATAGAAGATACTAAATCAAAATTACGGGGATAAACGAGATAATTTAGAAAATTCAAGTAGTATAAATATTCAATTTGAGGCATTGGTGGTGAAAAAATTAGTATTGCATACTTCAGGTGGTTCCGAAAATATATAAAAAGTTAGTATGTATGATTATGTCCAAAAAAAAGTTTGTATAATATCATTTAATAACTCAAAAATTTGATTATTTATTTTTAATTGAATCCTTGGAGGGGGTTTAATTGAGGTGGTTGGCTAAAATTAAAGGCTACAAAACTCAACACACAATCCAGTCAAGGTACTTGGCATAGCCAAGGATAAGGGATAAAAACGATATGTAAATGACGAAAATAAAAGAAGATAATACAACGGGAATTTAGCCGATGTTCACCCTTCCAAATAGGGCTACGTCACTGGACCTAAGCTTCTTTTCACTTAGGCTTTCGAACCACTTCACTTCTTGTTCACTTAATAAGTACAACTAGGTCCTCAATCTCGGCCCCCTTGAGTATCTCCAATGTAAGCTTACGAAAAACTCAATCAAGAAATTAGCACATCCCTCTTGATCTACAACTCAAACAAGGCAACAGTACCTTTGACCTACAACTCACTACGCATTAACAATACTTAGCTACCCAAGTGAGTTTCCGAACTCACTTAATTACAGGTCTCATTACAATAATATACTTTTCAGACCACAGACCTTATGATACAAGAGACTAAAGGATATGGAATTACAATGGGTCTATCTTATAGAGTTGGTTGTTTCCCTCATTTTTCTTTTATATCTTCGGTCTCTTTTTATACCCAAAGGTGAAAGTTGGACTTTGTAAAGCTTTTGAAGGACCCTTGAACTGGCAAGGTGTCGTTGAAGATTTTCACAAATTGATTTCTTGCTGGAAACAAGGTATCACGTGATAGTTGCTAGAATTACAGCCAATCAAGTCTTCGTTAAATGGTTTGATACCCGACTAATGTCCTTACTGCTGATTGTGTCAATCTCCTTGATGATTGGATGCCTTGACTTGCTTACACAATCTCCCAAGGTCTTTTCCACAAGGCGGTTAAGCCTTCGACTATGGACCTACTCTAATACCACTTGTTAGGGAGATCCAAGGCAGGATGCGACTTCAACCAAGGCTCATGGTACATAAATTAAATGAGGTTCCATCTTAAAACAAATTGGTGTTAAGAGGAGTAGCCCACTTGACTTATATACCATATCCTTTCCCTTTACTTTTCCGATGTGGGAAATTTTACTCATGGATGAATCCCAACATTAATTTTCCCTTTTATTACGAATTACAATGGTGATATGATTATTGCGCTATTGTCAAACTAATATATATTATGATTTTTGATACTAGGGTCACGTTCTTTTGTGCGATGTGGCACGATGCGGTGCGGTACCATAACTCACCTTTTTACTCCATATTCTTCCACACTTTATCATATTGTACCACACTTTACCATAATAATTACCAATATATCTCCTCACTTTTCTCCTCTACTTTTCACATTTTCTCTCCTCACCTACCATATCAAACATCTTTTCCACAAATTTTACCATACCATTCCACATCTTACCACATTTTCCACAATTTTACCACACCACACCACTTCTGCATCTTACCAACCGCACAAAAGAACATGGCTTAACCTTTTTTATAGTTTAATTGATTCTCAATTATAAGGGTGTTATCTTCTGTTAGCCACGCAAATAAATATAAATGATACCTTAATCGAATCAATACTATTTATTAGACATAATTTATTATGTTTAGTAAGAAAGGATGGATTGTTTATGAGTTTGAGACTCATGAACTTTTGATTAACCGGGATGTCATATATAGTTTCATGAAATTATTTTCTGATAAGTATTTCTTTAGGTAGAGTAACACCCCGGATATGTGGTTAAGTGTGGCTTAAAAGGATTAAAATGACTACTCATATCACCAAGGTGCACCTTCTTTTATGATAGCTCATCCGTTGGGAACTCCGTAATTAAGCGTGCTTGGCTGGGAGTAGTCAAAGGATGGGTGACCTCCTGGGAATTTTTCCCAAGCAGCGTGTGAGCGAGGACGAAGCACGTTGGAAAGACTCGTGGTGATTTGTGGGGCTAGTCAGCGATCCTTGAAGCGGTTATTGGTAACGTCTGCGGCCTGGGAGGGGGCCGGGGCGTTACAGATGGTATCAGAGCCGACCCACGACCGTGAGCTGTGCCAGTGGACGGTAGAGCCATGGGCAGTCACCTAGCGGGGCAAAGATTCTGGAATGGATTGTGGCACAACGAGGACGTTGTGTGCTTAAGTGGGGGTGACTGTAATACCCCAAATATATGGTTAAGTGTGGCTTAAGAGGATTGAAGTGACTACTTATATCACTAAGGTGCACCTTCTTTTATGGTAGCTCATTCGCTGGGAACTCCTCAGTTAAGTGTGCTTGGCTGGGAAGTTTACCCAGGCAGCGTGTGAGCGAGGACGAAGCACGCTGGAAAGACTCATGGTGATTTGTGGGGCCAGGCAACGATCCTTAAAGCAGTTATCGGTAATGTCCGCGGCCCGGGAGGGGGCCGGGGTGTTACTGGTAGGATGTCTTTCTTTCCAACATGAAAATACTCGTGGAAAGCGCGAATGACTAAAAGCATACTAAGCACACAAATTAGTATAAGGACTTTGAATATGTCAAAGTCAATTTATAATAATAAAAGAGGGAAGTATATATATTATTGATATATAATGAGGGAAAGATTACAAATGATATAGAAATCATATCACTACTGTAACACCCCGGGTATATGGTTAACTGTGACTTAAGAGGATTGAAATTATTACTTATATCACTAAGGTGCACCTTCTTTTATGGTAGCTCATCTGTTGGAAACTGTGAAATATACTATCTAGAGTTTATGTTACAAGACTTTATTTTTTGTGTTTTGTGTTTTCTTTCTAGTTAGGACAGTTTAGCTTGTTTTTCTTCTTTTTTTCTTTTTTTTCTTTATGTTTTAGGTAGTTAGTTTCTTGGTCCTTCGATTGTATATATATCCCTTTCCATCCTTTGTTTCTCAAGTAACAATATGCATCTTTTCTAGCTATTGTTGTCTTCAAATTCTCTTCTTATCAGGAACTCCTTAGTTAAGTATGCTTGGTTGTGAGTAGTCTTGTAGACGCTGAATTTTGTATCTATTTTATTTTCTTTTTTTAGTGTTAGTTTTAGGCTAACCGATAAATGGCACGCAGGCCTCTTTCCACCAAAAACCCCAAAAATATATACAAAGCTCAAAATGTCGGGGAACCTGGGTTCAGTGGGCCGGAGCTCAGCTCCGACACCACAGGAACCCGTCTGGGTTCGGTGGGCCGGAGCTCAGCTCCACCCACAGGAACCCGTCTGGGTTCCTTGGCCCAAAACCCATCTTTGGCGCGCCACGGCAAACCTAGCCAAAAAAACCCTAACCCTACACCTAATTTCCCCCCTATAAATACCCACCATTCATCACCCACAAAAAACACACCAGAATATACTAGGAGTATTGACACTAGTATATTCTTTCTCTCTTCTCCCTCCATTGCGTGCTTTATTTTAAAGGTTAGCGTAGTTTTTTTTATATTTTTGTACATAATGTAATCCTACGTGTTCTTGTATCTTTTCTTTTCTTTTATTGCGTGACATCAATGATAAATCTATGAAATTTATTCAATTCCCCCCCCTTTTTTCAAATCTGTCGCTTTAATTTAATTCTAGTAGAGTCTATTCGTTTGAATAGGCGGGTTTGATGATTTTTATTGTCAAATCCGTAACCTTACCCCCGAATCCGTCTTTGGGTTCGTAGGCCGGAGTCTTATTTTTATTGGTTTGTTGTTTTACCCTTAAATTCAACTGGCGACTCTAACTTTTTCCTTTTCTTTTCCCGAAAACTTCCTCTTTTTCCTTTGTTTTCACCCCGAACCATAGGAAGGAACCCAGACGGGTTCCTAGCCTTGCTTTCACCCCAAATTAACGACAGGAACCCAGACGGGTTCCCTGTCTCTTTCTTTGGTTTTGTTTGAAGAACTCAGCCGGGTTCACGCTTTTTTTTTTTTTCTTTCTTCTCTCGTCCTTTTTTCTTAAAATTGAGTTTTCGGGTTAATCTAATTTGTCAACTTAAAAGTATCCTTAAAAGTTAAACCTTTAATTAAGGATAAGCAATCCTAGTCTGCTCCCAATTAAAAAAAGAGAACTCCTCTTTTGAGTAGCGCCGCGAAGAGGTCCGTCGGATTTTTTTCGGGGTCTACAGATTGGCGACTCCACTGGGGACTTAAACTTAAAAGAGGGTAAAACTTGAAAGGGTTAAATTTTAGTGTTTTTGTAAAAAAAGGGAGGAATGAATTTATCATTTTTTAGGCATATTGCATCCAGGCTACTCTTGGGCCTTATGGCTGGGGAGCACAAAAGCGTTGGTAGGTTCTAAAACTAGGATTACCCTCTGAGAGCGGTCAGTCACTACTTGTGGGATGCACTTACATACCCAAGCCTTTGACTCATCCTCTCCCCGTGTTACACTCTAAGGGTTTCCCTGAAATCCCGAAGAGCAACACCCCACACATCGCTTCCTACGTACGTAGGGGGAATGCACCGGGGCGAGAACATGCGGTACGTTATCTCCTATACCTAAAAAACCCTAAGACCTAGAGTCATGGTTAGGTTAATCCCGCATTTGTATGCTATGTGATTTTATTTTGTTTTAGAATCCATGTATAAGTTGTAAAAGTTTTATTTTTGTATAGGTTGTAGAATTTTATTTTTTGTAAAGAGCTCATGTATATGCTGTAAAATTTTAGTTTGTAAAGAGTTTCGAGTCCATGTATATGTTGTATAGTTTTATTTCGTAAAGAGTTTCGAGCCTATGTATGTTATGTAGTCTCATCTTGTAAAGAGTTTTAGAGTCTGGTTATAAAGAGTCTTCGAGCCCGAGTATTCAACCTTTTTCATAAGTCGGGAGTCGTTCTAGTTCGCGTAGGAACACGCAAGAGCAGACTAGACACCAGCAACCCAGACGGGTTTCTGGCCTGCCAAGTCCGGCCCATCTGTGTTGGTGATCGTCGGTCTGGGCCCATTCTTGAAGAGAGAACCCAGACGGGTTCCTGAACCCTGTCTGGCCTTCATTTTCTTCTTGAACTGTTGTTTCACCTGACAATGCGCTTTGGCGATGACCCTATTCGGCCCTTTATGACATTCCTAAGTCTAATCCCTATTGCGTCATTACTTGAATCGAGCCCAAACCGAAAGCAATCGTGACTCGATCCAGTAAGGACCCAATAGGCGATTAATGTTGTCGATCGCATGCTAGGTCCATGTAGAGTTAAGACATGCACTCCGCGAAGTGGGTGAGTCGATCCTTACGTCGACATATAGGCATCGTGTCCGCGTCCTAGGTCCATGTAGGTCCACTAAGTCATGCATACATTGGGTGGGTAGCATAAAAAGTTCTTTCGATCACTGAACTAGTTTCCATACAGGCAAGATAGCATACCATCTCCGAACCCGCATCCGCGACCCGCACACCGGTAGGCTCGTCCACAATCCCAACTGCAGACCACCAACCCGATCCAGTACATCCAGTGAATCCATCATGTCGGGATCTCCTAACAACAACCTTTCCGGGGAAAGTTCTGGTGACAAGCTACCTGATGGGCTATATGAGAGGATACAGGAAACAATAGCCTTTTACATATCAGATTTGGAGGATAGGACTAATGAAAAGTTGGAAAAAGGTTCAACGAAAGTCAGCACCATGAATGGCATCTTTGGAGGCCATTAGGCGACTCAATAAAAAGCTAGGTGTTGCCAAGAAGAGGAAAACTATTATGAGTCTGAGTCTGAGGCCGAGGATGATGACAGGGATAGAAGGGAACACCTCAAAACCAAAACTGGAGGCCTACAAATTAAATCATCTGGTGAGGTCAGGTCCAAACTTACACCAAAGGGCTCCAAAACCTCGGAGGACCCTTATGTCAGAAAGCTTGAAGAGAAGGTTGACATGCTCACTAGGAGGATGATGAAAACCGATCCGACCTTCACCGACGCATGCATGGATTTAGCCATTCCTAAGCACCATGTATCGAGGGTAAGAGACAAGGTCGAGGTGCCCGCCATAAAGTTCAAGCCCACTGAAAATCCCTCTCATCATCTGGAGGAATTCATGGTGGCCCCTCTCCATAAGGTAGATGAAGGTCTCTATACCACAGTCTTCCCTTCCACTCTAGAAGGTAAGGCCAAGGTATGGTACCAAAATCTACCCTCACAAGTTAAGACCGATGCAGACGAATTGTTCAAAGCCTTCATCAGCCACTTTAGTCGTCTACAACAAAAGGAGGTCACTGCGGATGATCTGACTTCCATGAAATAAGGGGAGAACGAGCCATTTCTTTCCTACTACGCGAGATGGCACACCATGCTATCTGAAATCGATGAAGCTATCCCCTTTAGGATGCAACTGAGCACTTTCAGGCAAAGCATTCACCCTCGCATCACGCGACATTTCGGCTTCCAATCCATCAAAGACTTCGAAACCCTGAAAGATTTGTGCATTCAGGTTGAAGCTGCTAACAATGAGAGGGGCACGCAAAACTCTGGATGGAAAGGATCTAGCTCCAACAGGAGGGCCACTAGTACACCTAGCATCCCTCAGAAAGCTGTTGAGACTAATTCTATCCAACGAAAGTCCTACCCCCCGAAGTATGACTCCTATCATCCGCTAGACATGTCTTACGCTAAGGCATTGGAAAGGCTTGTGAAAAAGGGGATTATCCAGTTACCTTTGCCGGCCCCTGAACCTGAAATCAAGCCTCCAAGGTGGGACGGAAACAAATACTGCAACTTCCACCGTAGTCGGGGTCATGACACCGAGGTTTGTTGGACTTTGAAAAATAAGATCGAAGGGCTGATTCGAAACGGTGTTATCCCTCCACCAAATTCATCTCAGAGGCCCAATAACAAGGAGAACCCAATGCCTAATCACAGCAATGCCATCTTTCTGGAAAAAGATCACTTTGATCCGTCTACCCTCATCACTGAAATGGGTCAGCTAACTCCAGTTGCTCCTCCATTTACAGACAACTTCGCTATTAATGGTATTTGGGATAGCGACGATGAAAAAGGCTTCACTGATCATGAAAATGAAGGGTATCCACTATATGATACTTCCGATAAGGAAGAAGATGAGGAAGAGGCAACAACTCCTCATGCCGCAGCCCTTACTCGGTCCGGTCGCTGCTATAATAAAAGTGCTACTACAGTGACTCCTAGTCCCGAAGCGACAGAAACCCCGGCACCTCCACCGGAAGATCCTTTCCTCACGCAGTTAAAGAAAACAAAGGCCGAAGTCACGATTTGGCAACTTTTGTGCGCCTCACAGGACCATAGAAAAATACTACTTGATGCTTTCAATAGGCTCATGGTCCCTACCGCAGCATCACCAGAGGACTTCATTTCCCATATCATCTCCGGGAAGCCTACCATCACCTTCGGGGATGAAGACTTACCCGAGGAAGGAGGGTCCCACAATAAAGCTCTCTATCTCACTGTTAGGTGCTCTACACAGACCATTCCACTTGTCCTCGTGGATAATGGTTCGGCTGTCAATGTCTGTCCATGGAGAACCGCACAAAAACTAGGAATTCAAAGACAACACCTGACACAAAATGTTGTTCAGCTACGCGCATACGACAACTCTCCTCGCAAGTCGCTAGGATCAATTGTGCTTCCCATCACCATGGATCACATAAGTAAGAACGTCGAGTTCATCGTCCTCGACATTCCGGCTTCTTTCAACATGTTGTTAGGAAGGCCTTGGTTACATGAATGCAATGCCGTCGCTTCCACCTTACACCAAAAGGTGAAACTAATTATTCAAGGCCAAGTCGTCGTGATCTCAAGCACACCCCTTAGTGCCGTTTTTGACCCCAAGAGGCCCACACTCGAGATTGAGCATAGCTCGGCTGACGAGGAGCTGCATAGCTTTGAAATGGTAGCGGTTTTGAGCCAGGATCAAGCTCACTTTGACTTCGATCCACACTCAAACCCTAACATCCATGCTATATTGAAGAGGCAAGGTTATTTTCCAGGGATGCCACTCGGCCGGAATCCTAGGAGCAAGTTGACACCAAATTTCAAGTTGTTTAAGAACAAGGGAAGGTTCGGGTTAGGCTATAAGCCAACCGAAAAGGAAGTGAGAATGATGAAGTTCACCATGGCTGCACAGAGGAGGCAGAACGATCCTCCGACACTGTACCAAATCCAGCCGTATCCCCGCACTCTCAATGGACAGTTCTTGAGGGAAGGCGATGATTTCCCCTACTACGGTTTCCCGGAACCATATTACCTGAAATCACAAGGAGTCTTAGTAGCTGGGCTAGAAATTTTCAATGATTGTGCTGCCACCACGACTGCTACATTCGTCCCGCCTAGAAAGACTCGTCCACCTTTGGAATGGACTCACCTCGCTGGAGGTGGCATCTTCGGAATGCTCTTCGGACAAGAGGCTCGCAAGGAAGAAGCCGTTGACCCAGTCATCGCCGCACTTTCTAACCCAAGCTTCGATCCAAGTTTGCTGATTGGAGAAGATGGCGGCCACCCTGAGATCACCTGGATCGACGATGAAGAAAACAAATTTACTTTGTCCGTAGGAGAGTCTGTCCCAAAGGTCGTAGAGTCAGGGTTTAGTAGTCCTAAGTTGGTCGGGATTAACCCAGAGTCTGTTGATGTACCCATTTCTGCATTTAATAAGATGAACATTTCTGCTTACTCGAGCTGTTGCGCCAATTCTGATAATGAAAACGATGAACCTTTAAAAGATCAAAACAAATTAATAGAAGCCATGGATAAATTTGAGGAAAAAGTGGCGATCATTGAAGATACCATAAGCATAAATATAGGGACGGAGGACACGCCCCAGGAGCTTAAGTTAGGCAAGTCCCTAACAGATAAAGAGCAACAGGATTTCGCTGAACTTCTTAGGGAATTCAAAGACGTGTTTGCATGGTCATATGAAGACATGCCGGGTATCGACAGGAGCATCGCTGAACATACCCTTCCACTATATCCCGACGCTAAACCGCATTTACAAAAGGCTCGCAGGATCAAGCCGGAATGGTCAAAGAAGATTGAGAATGAGGTGATGGAGCAGTTAAAGGCTAAGTTCATACGGGCAGTGCAATATCCCGATTGGGTGGCCAACATCGTCCCGGTTCCCAAGAAAGATGGACGAATAAGGGTGTGCGTTGACTTCAGAGATCTAAACAAAGCCAGCCCGAAGGATAGCTTCCCTTTGCCACATATTGATGTGCTAGTGGATAACACTTGCGGACATGAGTTGTTATCCTTCATGGACGGTTACGCAGGGTATAATCAAATCAAAATGGCAGAAGAAGACATGGAGAAAACATCTTTCACTACCCCTTGGGGTACATATTGCTATACAGTGATGCCTTTTGGCCTGAAAAATGCGGGGGCCACATACCAGCGCACCGCGAACACCCTCCTCCACGACATGATGCACAGAGAGGTAGAGGTATATGTGGATGATATGATCGTCAAGTCCAAAACCAGGGAAGAACACCTCCCTAATCTCCGCAAATTCTTCCTTCGCTTAAGGAAATATAACATGAGGCTTAATCCCCGGAAATGCGCATTTGGAGTTACATCGGGCAAACTACTAGGCTTCGTGGTCAGTCAGCGCGGAATTGAGGTAGACCCATCGAAGATTAAGGCCATTCAAGAGATGAAACCGCCTAGGACGGAAAAGGAAATCCGGGGTTTCCTTGGTCGTATACAGTACATCAGTCGGTTTATTTCCAAGCTCACTATGACCTGTGAGCCGCTGTTCAAGAAGCTTAAGAAGGGAGCAAAGGCAGAATGGGATGATCAATGTCAAGCAGCCTTCGAAAAAATCAAAGAATACTTGACACATCCTCCTGTGTTAATGCCGCCGGTACCGGATGAGCCTCTACTCCTTTACCTCACCATAACCAACTCAGCAATGGGTGCTATGTTGGCCCAACAGGTAAAGGGAAAGGAGAGCGCCATCTATTACCTTAGCAAGAAATTCAATGATCAGGAGACACACCAACATCGAGAAAATGGCTCTCGCATTGGTTTGGGCGACGAAGAAGCTTCGACATTATATGTTGTCACACACAGTGCACGTGATCGCTGAGTGCAACCCGATCAAATTCATCATGGAACAACCCACGATCAATAGTCGCATAGCCCGATGGGTAGTCATGTTATCAGAGTTTAGTCTAAAGTTCGTACCTCAAAAATCCATCAAAGGAAGAGCCATCTCCGATTTCCTTGCAGACTCTGCTTGTCAGGAACCTCCAAGCACCAACTTGGAATTCCCAGACGAAGAAGTCTTCCATACTGATGAGGTCACTTGGGAAATGTATTTTGACGGTGCTTCTAACCAAATGGGATGTGGTGTAGGAGTGCTCTTAATATCGCCTGAAGGACAGCATTACCCTGTTTCTGTCAAACTTGAGTTCGACGCAACTAACAACGCAGCAGAGTATGAAGCCTGCATCATCGGATTGCAAGCAGCATTGATCATGGGAATAAGACACATCAGGGTGTTCGGTGATTCTAGCCTCATCATCAATCAAGCCAAAAATACTTGGAAGGTTAGGAGTGAGTCCTTACTGGCTTATCAACGCCGCCTTTCGGATTTCGCAACACAGTTTGAACACATTGAGTTCACATACCTATCTAGGGATAATAATGAGCTGGCAGATGCCTTGGCTAAGCTCTCTTCCATGATCGCTATCCCCATAGGAATTTACGAATTCCCTATAACGATAGAAAGGCGCGACCAACCTGCTTACCTGTGCTCCATAGAAGAACCCCCTATAGACCCGGACACGTGGTTCTTCGACGTCTACACGTACTTGAGAAAAGGGGACTATCCTGCAGAGGCAGATTCTAAGGGACAGAGGGCGATCAGAATGATGGCAGCACAATACTGCCTAATTCATGATCGACTTTACAAAAAGACCGCTACAGGTATCAATCTGCTTTGTGTTGACGCCAAGACAGCAGAAGAACTGATGACCTCCATACATGGAGGAGAATGTGGGCCACATATGAACGGCAGAATGTTGGCGAAAAAGATTCAAAGAACCGGCTATTACTGGTCCACTATGGAGGCCGACTGTCTCAATTTCGTTAGAAAATGTGGTAAATGTCAGGAATATGCCAACTTGCAACACCAGCCATCTTCCTACCTCACCACACTAACATCCCCATGGCCATTCTCAATTTGGGGAATAGACATAATTGGGAAGATACATCCCACGGGCACCGGAGGACATGAGTATGTGTTGGTGGCTGTGGATTACTTCACTAAATGGGTAGAAGCAGCCTCCTACGCAAAGATCACCTCGAAACATGTAGCTAAGTTCATCTTGAACAATATCATCTGCAGATACGGGGTGCCACACGAGATTGTCAGTGATAATGGGAGCCATTTCAGGAAGGAGGTCGAAGTGTTGTTGGCTAAGTATAAGATTAAACATCATAAGTCGTCGCCCTACAGACCTCAAACTAATGGGGCGGTAGAGGCAGTCAACAAAACCCTCGCAGGGATTATCAAGAAAATGGCGGTAACATACAAGGATTGGCCTGACAAACTTCCCTTCGCCTTATGGGGATATAGAACTTCGATTCGAACAGGAACAGGAGCAAGTCCTTTCTCCTTAGTCTACGGAATGGAAGCAGTACTTCCAGTTGAGCTCGCCATACCTTCACTTCGCATACTTGCCGAAAGTGAACTACCAGAAGCCGAATGGGCTAGGGCCAGATACGAAGAACTAACACTCATCGATGAAAGAAGGCTTAGAGCCCTACACAATGTGCACCTGTATCAGGCTCGCGTATCTCGTGCTTTCAACAGAAAGGTTAAAGACCGGGTTCTTCAAGAGGGAGATTTAGTGCTTAAGGAAATGAGGGCACCTACTCAAGATCCAAGGGGTAAGTTCGCGCCGAATTGGAAAGGGCCCTATGTCATCAAGCAAATACTGCCGGGGGGAGCGGCCCGCTTAGTCACGGCAGAAGGAGAAGAATTAATACAGCCTACCAATCTGGATCAGTTGAAGAAGTTTTATGCATAGAAAATTAGGGCGGTTTAACCAAGCAACTAGAATATCCATTCCTAGACACTTGGTTATAACCCAAACCAGTTCAGGTCTCGCCAAGCAACTAGAATGTCCACTTCTAGACACTTGGCTTTAATCCAGACGGATTTAGTTACCAAATTGGGCCGTGCAATGGGAACCCAGACGGGTTTTTGTGTCAGAATAAAGGAAGCCGTAATCCAGACGGGTTCTGGGCCATTTATTGGGCTCCAATTTCATGAGCTTTGCAAAGGGTGGTTTCGTTGTATGCAGAAATGATTATTTTATTATTAATAAAAGAAAATTTCGTTACAACGCTTGATCTTTGGAAAAAATAGTACAATTATCCTAATTGTAACTAACAAAGGTTCATCTAAAACATTATCTAAAAAAAAAGACAAAATAAAATTGGCACACTGCTTTAAGCTTGTTTCATCTTCTTCCCATCAACAGTCTTTGGTCCAGTCCTAATCTCCTTAGCGTTGCTAATCCCTCCCTCAGTGTCCTTAGGACGGTATCTCTTCTTCGCCTTCTCTGGAGCAATAATAGGGGACTTGCCTTTCCCAATTGATGTGTCAGCATCTCTTGGCATAGGAGAACGGGGCTCCCTTATTACAACTCCAGGAAGCGGTGGGCCAAGCCTACTTCTTACATCAGTCTTAGGGCCCAAGCGATCTTTCACACTAGTCTTGGGACCTAAGCGCAATACATTAACCTTAGAGCTGTTATATCTCTTGCATGAGTACCTTTGCTTCCACTATGGTCGCCACCAATCCAGATAACTGGATCGGTCAATTCGATACTTTTGCTTTTGAGGAGCACGAATAGTGGTCGCTCTCCCAATACTTCAACCAAGATTCTGCAATGGCTGAGGCGAAGTATCTTCGGAGCATTATGAGTCTTGTGGGGAATACGCTGCCTCAACCCCATTTGCCGCATAGCCCGCTCGGGAAAGTAGAATGTCAGGTGTGTTAAACTGGCAATGCAAACATATGGAGTTCTTTGATCACAAGTAATGAAATCTGCGATGTGCCAATTCTCTATCCACCACTTTATCATGATCTCGTCAGACCTTCGCAGCAGTTCGACCCATTCAATTGTTGATCGACGACCGGGATATCTCCTCTTGCGCTGACAGAAATTCGCCAATGCTGTTGCAGACTCCGCCTTTTCAACCAGGTTGAGGTGCTCCATTAGCCAAACCTGCGGAACGAAAAAGATTAGTCAGTTTGGAACCCAGACGGGTTTGCTATCCTGCAGACAAGAAAAAGGCAACAAAAGAGGAACCTGAGCGGGTTTCTTGCGCAAAGGGGCAAAAAGAAAACTCAAACGTTTTTACCGCAAATCAAGGCGCGCGGTAATCATGTTCCGGGTTCGAATCATCTAAGCACATTAGCGTTTCTCCCAATATTATCGGCACAGGGTTGTAACCGCGGGCCATATCCTCCACCACATGGATCAGGTTCGCGGGACCCGTCCTTTTGCCGCCATGGTAAAAGCAGAACTCTCCTAACAGGCATAGTACAAGAGCTCTTACGCGCACCACGGGCCCATACTCTAAGGTCTCGGGAGCCTGGAAGTACTCCACTATGGTTTGGAAGTGCACCCTATCGCCTATTATCATACTTCCAATTACCCTAGGGTGAAGGCATAATAACTCCTGGTATTCCTTCCTCACATCGGTAGCAAGAGGAGGCATCACTGATGGCGCGTAATGATTGGTCCCAAGAATAGCAGACCATTCTTCAGGCAAAGGAACCAGTTCTTGCATGTCGAATCTATATGCGTGGAGTTCTTTGTCCCAGAAGGTCTCAGCAGCGCGCAGAAAATCCCAATCTATCCTCACTTGCCTCAAACTCAGTAAGGATGTCAACTTGTACCTCCCCAATTCTTTCTTTTCCTCTTTGGACAGGGTACTTATCCACGTGGCCAACTTCTTTTCGAACGCCATGAGATGAGACGAGATGAATTTGATTGGCTACGAAGAACTCAGACGGGTTTCTCCGTAAAGTGGAAGCTCAGATGACGAAGACACGACAAGGGGACGAATTTATAGTGAACCCAGACGGGTTCCACCGCCTTATTACAACCGCCAAGCAGGTTCACCGTCTTATGGCCACCGACAGAAGACTCATTCGAGCCGTCGAAGTCTTGTTTCCAAACCAGGAACCCAGACGGGTTTCTTGGACCTGATACCACATTGATTCCCAAGTCAGGAACCCAGATGGGTTTCTGGGCTCTTTTGTCGCACCATTTCCAAGCCAAGAACCCAGACGGGTTCTGGGCCATTGTATTCCTTTCCTCGGCCCTTCCGCTGTAGGCCACAATTCCTTTTGGGCTATCACCTCGGACGATCTTCCTTTGGGCCCGATTATGGTTGCGATATGGGTCCTCGAGTTAATTATGCGTCTTCGCTAGCCCTGAAACTGTCGTTCGAATTTACTTATAAGGCTTAATTTTCTTTTTTCTTTCTTTTTTATCTTTTTTTTCGTTTGGGGAAGTGGGGATGATCCCACCATGTAGGTCGCATTTTGTGTTGCATGAGTTCAGCATCTCCCATCATGTAGGTCGCATTTTGTGTCGCATAAGCATCATGTCAATTTTAGTCATAGGTTTAAAAAAAAAAAAAGCAAAAAATAAATTTAAAAAAATAATAATAAATTAAAAAAAAAAAAAAAGTTCAATGACCTTTTCTAAAAATCGACCTTTTCCGTGCTTAACTTGCTTCACTTAGAAAAATCTGGATGAGATCTCGAAAGTTTTTTAAAACCTTTTCTCCAAACCTTCTGATTTTGAGACAAGTTATAGAACCGTTCTTTCGCCCCGCCTAGCCTTTGTTTATCCCTTTTTCATGATTGAACCCTGACAGTACAAGCCTTAGCCTCTAATATCCAGTACCTTTTTGCCTTGCTTGGTTGGAAAAGAGTCTGTCATTTTTGGAAGGAACAACTGCTTTTGTGTGAGCGAAATATGAAGTCTGGGAGAATCTGAAAGTCCCATATCTTGAGCGAATTTGGTTATACTGTTCAAAGTCAAGGTTGTAATAGAAATTTCTTCTCCCTGATCACCCAAAAAAAAAATCAAAAAAAATAATAAAAAAAATATAAAAATTTTCAAAAAATAAAAGGGCGATCAGGGAAACTCAACTTAAAGTCCAGAAAACTTTGACTCGGTCGTATTCAGTTGAGATGTTTTAGGATGGAAGGTGAAATGCTTTGCATACATTAAGTGAGAAAGAGAGTTCAGAGGATTTCATTGAAAATCAATCCAAGCATGGCTTTTTAACTCCTCATTCCCAAATTTTTTTTTACCACTCCTTACCCTAACCTAAGCCCCGTTACAACCCGAAAAAGTCCTTTTGATTGTCACTTGTGCATTGTATACCAGTAGTGGAGAGCGAGGTTCTTACCAAGCTTATGGTAGTTTGTTTCTATTGGTTTGAGTATGAGAGAAACTCACATACATATTCAAAATTGAGTATTTGAGTGTTCATTCTTTCCTATGAGAGGTTTGCTCTTTCGGCTAGCTTACGTCCATAACCAACCGCGCATATTTGCATTATTCTTCGAACTGTTGGCGGGCTAATGCCTCTGAATTACTTGTTCTCTCCCTAAAATTTCGAAAGCTTCTTCCTATCTCTTTCGAACTGAGTTTTGATCTTGTCCAGATTAATCTTTGTGCTTGCTTGTTAGCTTGGCTTTGTGTTGATAGAAAATTCTTTGTCACGGTTTGTTTCAGTGGTATATAGAAAGTCATAGCTGCATTGCATAACATTGTCATTATATAGATATTGCATCAATAGTCTGCACTCGTACATAGAGACATAAATGCATTAGAATAACTTTAGTACATTGTTGTATCACACTGTCCTAAGTACATAGCAAAGAGTCATGCATAGCATAGCGTAAGAATTCTGCAGACACGTCATTCTCAGTCGTCATCACGTCAGACTTCTGTGTCACCGCCACCATTAGCGCTATCAACTCCATGGGCCCCACTCCCACCAGACCCAAAGTAAGTGTCCCACCGGTAGTAAGAGGAATCTACTACCTCAGTATCACCACCTGAGCCAGACAAGTGCAACACTTCGGTATCGCCTGCATTAAGCCAAGAGTGTTCTGGAACCTGCCACTCTTGATTACCTCCAGGCCACCCCTGTGGAGCAGGCCAAGAAGTTCTTACTACAGCTCGGACCGCCATCCCGACCATTCCTGAGTTTGCGTTCCCCATCCAGACGATCGAGGCTGCTCAAAACCCCCTTGCGAAGGAGTAATGGGAACGACTGGTTGAGATGGAAGCACTGATGAGGCGTCATCTGTAAGGGCACGGTTATACCCCATAGATGCACCCGAGTCACTGCGAAGTACCACAGTAGGATCGACCACCCCAAAGGAAGTGCCAAAACCCAAATCCACGGTCGGTGCAGGAGACGTAGAAACATACCCTGGCATTCCATAACGGTACTGAGGCGAAGGATGAGAGGGTTGGCGCCTAGACCCCGAATGATGAGATTCTGGAGGAGTACCCAAATGCAGTGAAATGCCTTCTTGCTCACCGCACACAGCTCCACCAACAGCGCTAGACTCGGAACAAGTCTCCACCATGAAGCTAGGAGTGCTACGCCGAAGGCCGCGACTCCGGCGAGAACTCCCATGATCATGAGACCCCGCCTGACGGTCACGATCACTCAAGGATATGGAGGACATGCTACGCTCCACGGACTGTTGAAAGTCATGACCAAAGCCCGTGTCATCAGAACGAACTAGTGGAGTGGCTGTCCTCAAGCAAAATGCCCTTCCCACGGTCATCGTGAGCCGGCGCGCCCGTACTCCGCCTGCTCCTCTCCCCGTGCCTCCGAAGAACACCGTCACCCCCATAAGACCGCCTCGTGTCAGCCATGAAGGAAGAATGTCGAGGAGGGTCCCTCTGCTCTGACCGGCCGCGAGGCACGTGCGCATCTGAATGGCGAGCAGGATCCACAGGACGAGACTGTGCATCATCATCCACGTCTGCGTCCCCGACCACAGAACCTGCAAGGTCTTTCTCGCGAGCCCATTTAAGTGTGAAGTAATTCTTGAGAAAGCCTTTCGCTTGTTTCCATCGCCACTGCACAGAATTGGTCAAAGTTTGAGCAAAATACAAACTGAGCAAGGAAAAAGGGGAATCACCTACCGGCTTTCCCAGGATCTTCTCTAATTCCGGTTTGATGTCCTCGCTAGTCGCCCTTGGGTAGCCACAAACTGTGTCCTCAGAGTTACTCTGGCTCTTCTCGTCATCCTTGCAATAAGGCCCCAACTGCAACAAACAAAGAGTTGGTCGTGTCAAGCGATAATGGAAGGGACATGAAAAGAATAAATGGAGTTCTTCTTCTCTACCTTTCTGAATGCCAGGCGGTCTTGATACTTTTCCCATTCCTCCCAGAATTGGGCGGGCGACGCCAGCGATGCATGATTGGTATACCAAGAACCTCCCCTAGCTGCAGCGAAAGCTTCGGCATGCAGAGCTCGTGGGTCATTCATAGTCTCAGGAGGGTCTGATGGTATTATCCATCTTTCTTGGCCAAGAGTTTGCCTTGTAAACCTCTCGCCAAGACTCCAGACCCAACCAGATGGGCTCTCCATAATCAAGCGCAGGCTACCATCTCTACGCGCTGCGTTTCGCGAGGGAATGAAATCCTGCGGCATCTCAAAGTCGACCCAAGCATCCCAATTGACGTCATCCTGTAAAGAAAGGGAATGTGGGCACCCAGGAAATAGAAATAGAAGGCTTAGAGGAAAGAGATTACATGAAAGTTGCAAGCCTAACCTCTTCAAGGTGGTCTAAGGTGCGGCGCAGCTCATCCAAGCTTCCAAAAGGCCTTTTCTTACGCCCAAGATAGTCCTTGTGCCACCGTTCTGCAGCCGGCACAGTTTTGGCATGGCGAGTAGGGATGGTGAACCCCTTAATATACTCGTATCCCCACACCTGCAAGAATATTAATATTCCACAGCTACAAGAAAAGAGATTGCATGTAAAAGAGAAGCGTCTCGAAAGTTACCTCGAGCACCTTCCACATGCTCGGACCACTCATTTCCTTCGGGCTCTCCGGCGCAAAGAACGGGTCCACATCAGTACCAGGACGAACACCGATGCGAAGCCAGCGGATGAAATTGGCATGGGCGGCTTTAGCCCAATTTCGATGGATGACTTGTTCCAAATCGAGGAGATTCTTCATCCAAGTCAAGTAAACGTCGTCTCCTCGATTGGCAAACATAGTAGCAGAGATGAAGTATGCCAGAAAAATAAAATGGCGCTGAAACTCATCCATATGAGCAAAATCGGCGGAAAGGATTACCTCTTCAAAGGAGCCATAAGAGAGTTTCATCTTCCGGCCGAATCGACGCCTTTCAAGCACGGGTTCTAGCAGCTCCATCACTTGATCGGGTATGACGGGGTCGAATTCAACATCTTGACCACCCCAACGCAACCCTGTAATCATCACAAAATCCACAGGAGTTATGGACATTTCTCCCACAGGGAAGTGGAAGGTGTTGGTAGAATCCCAAAATCTTTCCGCGAGCGCGCGCCCCATCACTCGTGGTGTACAAGGCTCCCATGCCTTGACACATTTCCAAAAGAGATCAAACCCCGACTCTTCTAAAAGAGTGAGTGCCCAGTTATCCTCTGCAAAATGCTCCACAACTTTGATCGGCTTCCGCATATTGCCTCCTGTCCTAAGGGAATCTTCCTGAAAATCCACAATAAAAGGATTTAAAAGATGCATGTTGTTATTGCAACAATCAATTAATCCCCAGTTTAGCCAGAGTTAGATCAAACTCCAACTAAACTAGGGGGCTATGCAGCGCGAACAAAGAATCAAAACAGGCTAAAGGTCAGGATACAAAAGAAAAGCCCAATGCTTTTTTTGGCTTTGTTCTGTCTCCCTGGGCCCATAAGAG
This sequence comes from Portulaca oleracea, assembly GCA_029582165.1. NCBI lineage: Eukaryota > Viridiplantae > Streptophyta > Magnoliopsida > Caryophyllales > Portulacaceae > Portulaca > Portulaca oleracea. The sequence continues at coordinate 38,956,392 of CM055872.1, read as the reverse complement.
ACAAGCCCATTCCTTCTACGCACAAGGATTACCTAGTCCATCTCACAAGCAACCCAGACGGGTTCTACGTCTTCCAATGGGCCTCCTCCCGTCATTCGGCCCACACGCACAAAAAAAAAAAGAAAAGAGGAGGGTTGCTCGTCGAACAACCCAGACGGGTTCTCTGCCAAAAAAAGAGAGGAAGGTTGCTCGCAAAGTGGGCCTCATCCTTTCGGCCCACATCCAAAAAAAAAGGAGAAATTGCCCGCAAAGGAACCCAGACGGGTTCCTACTTTGTCCAGAGGACCTCTTTCGCTACCTTCAGCCCACGCACCAAAATGATATTGGCCCATTCAAAAAAGAACCCAGACGGGCTCTTCCTAGTTTAAGCCCCATTTTTGTCAGCCCAACATCGGCTAAGCCCAAGTTCAAAGGGAGACCCAGTTTTCAGCTAACCCAGACGGGTTCCTCTCGACCCAATCTGCTACTTTGGCCCAATTTTTAGCTAAATCAACAAGTGGGAATCAAACATTTCTACTTGCAAATTTAAGCTAAAGCAACCAAGAGTTCGACTTAAAAGATGCGTGCATATAACATATTAGCTAAATCAATAAGTGGGAATCAAACATTTCTACTTGCAAATTTAAGCTAAAAACCAAAAGCGAAATCAAGAAAAGGACATTACCCGGACATGCGAATGCTTGTGCCATACATGATTCCATGGCTCGGGCACCAATTCCGACGGTTCCCAACCGGGCCGGGGAGTCCACGCTCGCCGGGAAGACATCTCATGTGCCCAGTTCACCGCATGGGGTTGAACGGGCGGATTCCTAGCCTTCCTAACCATTATTTCCTAGCTAGCAAACAAGTTGCTTTTAAGGGAAGAGAGAGATACAAGGAAGAGAGAGAAGCTATGAGAATGCAAATGAAAGCTTGAGGTGTGAGTTTGAGGGGAAGAGGAGCCTCCCTTTTATAGGAAAAGTGAGTGAATACACACCGCACAAGTGTCTAAGCGGCAGGCCCCAGTATTCGGATTGTGGAAGACATGCATTGGCCGGAAATCCACCCTTATCCTATCTTATCAAATTGCGTAAAAAAAAAAAAGAGAGAAAAGAGAGCCGAACTTGGACGGCTTCCTCGGCCCAAAACAGGCCCAATGAACACGAACCCAGACGGGTTCTTTGGGCCAAAACAGGCCCAGTGAACACCAACCCAGACGGGTTCCTTGGCCCAAAACAGGCCCAACATACAGCAACCCAGACGGGTTCCTTGGGCCAAAAACGCCCAATCTCGCGAGCCCAAACGAATTTCTAGGCCGAAATAAGAGATCAAGGTGGTTTCTGAGCCCAATGCGACTTGATGCTCAACTCGAACCCATTTTCAAGACACAAACTGACAGGTAAATTCTCTGACTCACTTTTGAGTTCAAATGAACTGATGCCTTCTTTCTTTCTTTCTTGCAGGACAATGCGCGAAATACAACGGCCATCATCGGGCCTTCACAATGCGATGGCGGCCATCGTCGGGCCTTCACAATGCGACGACGGCCATTGTCGGGCCTTCACAATACGACAAGGGCCAGCGTCGGGCCTTCACAATACGATAGCGGCCATCATCGGGCCTTCACAATACGATGGCGGCCATCATCGGGCCTTCACAATGCGATGACGGCCATCTTCGGGCCTTCACAATGCGACGAGGGCCATTGTCGGGCCTTCACAATGCGGCAAGGGCCATTGTCGGGCCTTCACAATGCGGCAAGGGCCATCATCGGGCCTTCACAATGCAATGAATATCACAACTACATCGGCGCAGGACCCAGCTTCCAAGCGTCAACAGCGGCTATCGTCGGGCCACAATGCGACGAGGGCCATTGTCGGGCCTTCACAATGCGGCAAGGGCCATTGTCGGGCCTTCACAATGCAGCAAAGGCCATCATCGGGCCTTCACACTGTGATGAACATCATACCTACATCGGCGCAGGACCCAGCTTCCAAGCGTCAACAGCGGCTATCGTCGGGCCACAATGCGACGAGGGCCATTGTCGGGCCTTCACAATGCGACAAGGGCCATCATCGGGCCTTCACAATGCGATGAACGACATCTCAACATCGACGCAGGACTCAGCTTCCAAGCGTCAACCAGCTTCAGAACAGGCTTCTGATTCATATCCAAGATCATCAAGACTACTTTGATCGTCGTTTTACTCAAACTCGATCAAAGTGGGGGCTATCTGTAGACGCTGAATTTTGTATCTATTTTATTTTCTTTTTTTAGTGTTAGTTTTAGGCTAACCGATAAATGGCACGCAGGCCTCTTTCCACCAAAAACCCCAAAAATATATACAAAGCTCAAAATGTCGGGGAACCTGGGTTCAGTGGGCCGGAGCTCAGCTCCGACACCACAGGAACCCGTCTGGGTTCGGTGGGCCGGAGCTCAGCTCCACCCACAGGAACCCGTCTGGGTTCCTTGGCCCAAAACCCATCTTTGGCGCGCCACGGCAAACCTAGCCAAAAAAACCCTAACCCTACACCTAATTTCCCCCCTATAAATACCCACCATTCATCACCCACAAAAAACACACCAGAATATACTAGGAGTATTGACACTAGTATATTCTTTCTCTCTTCTCCCTCCATTGCGTGCTTTATTTTAAAGGTTAGCGTAGTTTTTTTTATATTTTTGTACATAATGTAATCCTACGTGTTCTTGTATCTTTTCTTTTCTTTTATTGCGTGACATCAATGATAAATCTATGAAATTTATTCAATTCCCCCCCCTTTTTTCAAATCTGTCGCTTTAATTTAATTCTAGTAGAGTCTATTCGTTTGAATAGGCGGGTTTGATGATTTTTATTGTCAAATCCGTAACCTTACCCCCGAATCCGTCTTTGGGTTCGTAGGCCGGAGTCTTATTTTTATTGGTTTGTTGTTTTACCCTTAAATTCAACTGGCGACTCTAACTTTTTCCTTTTCTTTTCCCGAAAACTTCCTCTTTTTCCTTTGTTTTCACCCCGAACCATAGGAAGGAACCCAGACGGGTTCCTAGCCTTGCTTTCACCCCAAATTAACGACAGGAACCCAGACGGGTTCCCTGTCTCTTTCTTTGGTTTTGTTTGAAGAACTCAGCCGGGTTCACGCTTTTTTTTTTTTCTTTCTTCTCTCGTCCTTTTTTCTTAAAATTGAGTTTTCGGGTTAATCTAATTTATCAACTTAAAAGTATCCTTAAAAGTTAAACCTTTAATTAAGGATAAGCAATCCTAGTCGGCTCCCAATTAAAAAAAGAGAACTCCTCTTTTGAGTAGCGCCGCGAAGAGGTCCGTCGGATTTTTTTCGGGGTCTACAAGTCTCAGGATGGGTGACCTCTTGGGAAGTATTCCCAGGCGGCGTGTGAATGAGGACGAAGCATGCTGGAATACTCGTGGTTATTTGTGGGGCCAATTAGCGATCCTTGAAGTGGTGATTTAGACATGCATTCTTATTTGAATGTTGACTTTCACTTCAAAACTGCTCCAATTACCAAGGTCCTTGAACTTCAGTCTGCCGAAAACATTGAGGGGTTCCAACACATCAAATTATTCTTTATTATGATCGTTTACACTATTTTATATATATATGTAGTTCTTAATTACACAAGGCTTTAAAAAAAATTACACAGGGCTTAGCAATTGCTAATTGTGCTAAGAATTCAAATGACACCCTAATCGATTCAACCTCATATATTAGACATAGTTTACGCTTTTGATGTAAATTTAACAATATTATGTATAAGTATAATTTTATCCAACTTGTAAGTGATACTCCCTCCATTCATCAATATAATATTTTTTCTAAAAAAAAAGGTAAATACCATACAACCTTAAGTAGTCTTTCTCTCAAGGGTTTTACCAAAAGTGTCATCTAACAAGATATTAGAAACTTACGATTGTGGCTACTCGTCCATATAGTCGAAGATTGAATAATATGCCCTAACTTAGTGTAACACCCGAGCATGGTGAAAGTGTTACTTAAATGGATTGAAATGACTGCTCATACCACCAAGATGCACCATTCTTTTGAGGAAGCTCATCCCAAGGTGTTACACTTAGAAACCCAATTTGTAGCCTGATTTCCTTCGCAAAATACTTGAGCCACCAAAATTGATCCTCACAAATCTAGTAATAAGTGAATGTCCTACACCAAAGTATAAGCCTCTCATGGAATCTGAAACACTTCTTTACTGCATTAGTGAAGATCAAGTTATCTCTTTCCACGTGAATCCATCGGAATTCAGTTTGCACCACGTCCCTGATCCTATTCCTCATGGCACATGCCTCCTCAATCAGGATCATACTCCTTTAAGATTCAAAGCAGATGCCCGAATGAGTTCTCCCTGGTGATTTCTAATAATATAGCCTCATGTTGCTCCATTTGTCGCCTTAGAGCCAACAAAATAGATTTTCACAACTTCACACATTGGTTTCTTCTATGCTACCCAACACGATTCCTCTTGTGTAGCTTTTGCCTGTTGGGGGACCTCGTCCGAAAATGCTGAAGATTTTGTACAAGATTCTCCACTCCGCATTCATTGGCACGAATAACTATCCCTACCATGTTAAAGTCCTTGTTACAAAAAACCACCGCATTCCTACCTTTCCACAGGTTGTAGAGAAGAGATATGGCTCGATCTGAATTGGATTATTCCCGATTGTAGATCTAATTATGAGAAACCGCAAGAAGCCCTACATCTTTAGTGTTAACATAATTGGGGAATACAAGATCCTTATATTCAAACCCAAACCCTAGGACTTTAATCGCAGCACGCGCAACAATTTCTCCGCAGACAACGTGACTCGGGCGAGCCATGGGATTGCTCGGGCGAGCAGCACTTCTGGCCGCAGCATTCACCGTCCCTCAGCATTATGTCGCAGGCGAGACAGTGGCCTTGCTCGGGCGAGCCATGTTGCTGCTCGGGCGAGCAGCGCTTCTGGGCAGCTTTTCCCTGCCGACTTCAAACGCGCATAACTTCTTCATCTGAACTTCGTTTTAGACGCGTAAGATATCGATGGAAAGCTCTCAGTGTGTACTTTAAGCTCCCAAAATTTGAGACCAATCGGAGTTGTAACGAAGGAGTTATGACCCAAAGAGTGAAGGCACACGTATTTCAAACCTTTGAGTCTATACCGTTCCCTTGTTTTGCGCCAATCTTGACATGGAATTTCCAGCTTCGAATTTGCCTCGGCTCTCGGCTCGGTTGACTTGGTTTGACTCGGCTCTCGGATCGGGTTGACTTGGTTTGACTCGGGAAATAACTTTGGATTCCCTAAAAACCTTCAATTAAGCCCTAACTTCTTCTAACTCCTTATTTTCCTACAAAACACCAAATCATTATATCTAATATATAAATAGGGGTTAAAACAAGAAAATATACCCTATAAAAGAGAAGAAATTCGGCTCGGAACGAGACCGAACACCACTCCAACACAAGGGTTTGCTCGCCCCGAGCAAACTATAAACAAAGAAAATGACTAAAAAGGAAAACTAAAAACCCTAACTCACTTTCGCAGGAATCGCGGATGCATTTAGCGTATGCATCAAGCCCTTTAAACCCCCCCGGTAGCCTGGGTGGACGAGGTAGGTCTCGTGAGGGTTTATAGCAACTATACCCACAAAAGCCAAAGAAAAGAAAAAGGGGAAAGAAAAAGAAGTCAAAATCGAAAAACGAAACAAAACAAAAGCAAAGAAAATATTCCCGTCCCGAATCATGCACCTAGTCCCCCAACCCGCCTCAACAATCAATTGGAAGAAGCAAGTATAAACAAATAAGACACGAACGTTGGAAAACGGCCAATCTTTGAGATTTTGAACCAAAACACTTCCTGATGAGCAAAACACCTCGTGCATATGTACAAGTGGGCTCTAGTCGGTCCTTCCTATCCTAAACCAGACAATCAGAGTTGTTCTCATGCTCAAGCTCGGGATTATCTATCCTACTTCACTCTTGGTTTTTCTTTCAACCTCTCTTTTCTTTCTTTTTCTTACAACACTCTTTTCTTTCTTTTTCTTCTTTTTTTTTTTTTTTACTTTTCTCTTTCTTACCATTCTTTTGCTCAACTCTTTTTTTTCTTTTTCTTGCTTCGCTCTTTTCTTTCTTTTTCAAAACCTACGCTCTTTTCTTTCCACTCAATCTGTTTTGTGTCTTTTAGAGCGTTTGTGTCGGATTTTGCGGGATTTAAGCACCGGCCTTCGCAAAGGGTTACCCTCCCTGCTGAGTTTCTCCATACGTGAGTCATTGCAAACCAACCCATGATGGTAGGTCCGACAGTAATTATTTAATGCATTAATTAAGAGCTTAAGCAATTGAACAACTAAAACCGTCTAACTTAGGTAAGAAGACACAGTCAAAGCGTGTAAGATTTGAGGATTCCGCTTTCCCATTCCATGTAGAGGTCTAATAGAGATAAGTCATGGCAAAAATCCTTCCTAAGGCCCATCATTATTCATACCTGCCACTTCCAACTAACTAAATCAGCAAATTAGACAACTATCTACACAACTGTGAACGGAAACATCCTCAAAAAGAAAAACAACTTTTGGGTTTTTCACAACATTTCTGCCCTTTTTATTTTCTTTTCACACACAAAATTTTCAATTTTTAGACACAAACTACGAAAAACAAAAACAAAGACTCAAAAACTAGGTGATCTACCCATGACACATGGAAAATAACACCCCCACTCCAACACAAAACATCACAATGTCTCCATCATGAGAAGGGTGTCTCAAGCAAGGTAGAAAACCAAGAAGAACATATATACAAAACACTTATCACGTAAAAGCGGTGGCGACCCGAGCCCACACGGCTCCAACAACAGAATATTCCCAACAATCACACTCAAGGGGTTCGCCACGCAAAAAGAAAATCAAGCATGCATCATGGATCATCAATATATACACATAAAGAGAGGGTGGAAAGAGGTTACCTCATAATCTTCAATAAAAGCACTCAATCCACGATCCAAAGAACATCACACATAGGTCAGAAATAAACAAGAAAAACATACTATGTATGATGGTTCACATGCAAGATCAAAAAGAAAAACAAACTATACAAGACACTAAGGACTAATGAACTAAGAAACTAAACTAAAATATTTACAAAACGACTCTTTTTTTCTTAGACTCGAAAACTGGAATGCAAACTACCCTCCCACTCCCACACAAAGAGGTTGCCGTATACTCAAATGGAAATGGAAGTAGGTAAGCAAGCACCCCAAATTAAAAGAAAAAGACACACACAAAAAGAAAATAAAAGAAGAAAAGAAAACCGACTCACTAATTGTACAAGAAAGGTGAGGAAGGATATTACCTAAAAGGCTTCTTATCGATAAACTCACCCCTTCTCACCTCACGATATCGGGCACCAAGTCAGAACCAGTCAACGCCCGGAGTAACAAATCATGCATCCTCTCATGCATCTCAAAATGGTGTAGGTAAGAGCACACTCGCAATGGCATATAAACAAACATTAGTGCCCTTAACAATTTATCAAATGCCTTAGAAAAGTCATAGAAATGATGAAATGCATGAATATACAAGACTTTCCTAGGCATAGTGAAAGAAGATTTGACAAAAGGGTCCTCCCGTTGACTCGCAAATGGAAATTGAGTATACAAATCAACGGAAGGAGGCAATACAACACTTTCATGGACATGCTCATGGGAAGACTTGGATGCAAACAACGACTCATAAAGCATATCACCATAAAAAATATCATTGTCACAAACCAAGTCCAAACACTTAGGATCAATCCCCATAGACTCAAGTTCATCATAACAAGATTTCACATCAATGGATTTACAAGAAAGGGTAGCTAATGCCTCGCTAATGCAATAATTCTCAATGAAAGTGAATAAATCAGTATCTAGCACACATTCAATCACAAGGGATACAACTTCACTCTCAACAAGATCATGCTCAATTATATCAAAAGCATCATGGCATTCATCAATCTCAACTTTTTCTTCACACAAAGGCATGGACAATGGTTCATCATCAAGCATGTAGTCATCAAGTTCTCCATCATCACACATAGAATCATCATGTTCCTCATGCTCACTAGGTGGGGCTAGAGCTAAGGAATCACTAATCCTCCTTACAAAACTATGTCCATTACAGTAGTCATAATCATAATCATAATCATTCACAGAAGAATCGTCATGTATTTCAGGACTCAAAGACGATGAATGACCTATTTCAACATTCGAATCAACCAATTGTGCAAGATAAGTTTCCACCCTAGGTTTAAGCACGTGTTCAAATCTTGCATGCATTTATTCATCCTATCTTGTAAACCAACTATTTCAGCACCAATTTTATCTAGTCTAATGTCCATACAAGATTCGGAAGCATGAGACGGATATTCACAATGCACACACAAATGACGAGACTCAACATCATCACATGGAGAAAGATCATAACGTTTTTCATAGTGCAATTGAGCATGAAGAGCACATGGATTACCAAAACAAGAACCCGATGAATAAAAAGTCTCCCCAAATTGGCGAGTATCCGTGTACAACCAATCAAATAATTCCCAAGCCCGATACTCATTTTCAACATTGAAATCAAAGTAATTCAGAAGAGAACGGGTCTCGAAGTTCAATCCCTCATTAGTAACAACTAACACTTCCCAATTAGAATAAATATAACCATGAGGGGCCCAATAAGCAAGATAATCATTTAATCTATCACGATAATCACAAAATAATTCTTGCTCATTTTGAGGGAAGCTAAAACATGCCATCTCTTTTTTTCTATTTTTTTTTCGATATATTTTTTTTCTCTTTTTCTTTTTTTGTTTCTGATATTCAATTTTTTTGACTACATTTTTCTAGCATAATAAAGGAAGCAATTAAACTATTTACATACAAACCAATCACCTAATCTACCAAATAACGCCATCCCCGGCAACGGCGCCATTGTTCGGTTGTAGTTTTTGTGGTTTTATAAGTAAGGATTGTCGATCTCAGGGATGGGTGTGAGGCTTGATTAAGGTAATCAGTTTGTGTAAGGGGTTTTCTCAATGCGGAAAGCAATAAATTATGTAAATGAAAGCAATAAAACTAACCTAGACATGGAATTAAGGAAAACAATAAAAACATGAAATAAAACATGAAATTAAGAAAGCAATTAAAAGCATGAAATCTAATAAAATAAGACATTATACCTTCGATGAACTAACTTCTTCACTAATCTTCAATCTACTTGGATTTCTCCCGAACAAACAAGAAATCGTGAATTGGATTACTAAGAATCCCCAAATCCCCACTTGAGAGTGGAATTTGTGACCCTTAGCCCTCCTCCTCACTAAAACTGGAGTTGATTGTGGCTAACACTAGAAAGCTTGGAAAACAAGTCAACAATGACATTTGAAAGGAGAGAGAGAGAGAGAGAGAGAGAGAGAGAGAGAGAGAGAGAGAGAGAGAGATAGAGAGAGAGAAAGCTTGTAAAACACTTCAATGAAGACAAGAGAGAGCTTGAGAGAGCTTGAGTGTAACGCCCCGGAAATTCAATTATAGAAAGTCAAAGTCAAACTAACGTTAACAGACAAAACTTAGCGGAAGACTTCAAATTTAGTTTGGGCGTCACTGCCATATCCCCGAAGGAATACAAGGCGAGAAAGGAAAACACAACTGTCTGCTAACGACAACTACTAACAACTCAACAAACTTTAAGAATTCATAACGAAAACAATATAAAAGATTCAAGGACTTCTAGACTCGTCGTCCTCACTTCTAACTCCAGCATTTAGATCTTCACCTGAAATCAAAACATTTCAGAAAATGAGGGGGAAATCTCAATAATGTCTACCCCTAACGTTTAAAACAGTTTAAGTTCATTTCAATTCCTTTTGGGGAGAGGGAACAAGTCAAAACATTTCGCAAACCTTTAACCCTTAACTGTTTTTCTCAACCCAACCAAATCATATTTTATTATGCGGGCGGGATACCACATCCCTTAAAGTAACAAATATCATACCGGATCCCAGATCCTCTGCCTACCACAAAGCTACGATCAGGTCCTGCACTTTGCCTACCATGTGCTACGACGAGAATATCAAGAGTTGCGCGGACATTACCAATAATCGCTTAAGGATCGATCGGGCAGGCGTATGGGCGACGACCAGTGGCGTGGCGGAATACGCAGGCGTCGACGGAGGGCTAGGCGACAACAGTGCGCGGTGGTCGTCGAACGGCCGATGGTTGCGATGGAGGAGTTTGGTCCACTTGGTTCGCAAAGTAGTAGCAGTGCACTGGCACGCTGGGATCACCGTCGGGTGGTGCGGTGCTCGTGGTGGCGTCGGGAGGTGCGGCGGACGATGTCGCTGGTGGTTGTCGCGGCGCAACCGAGCGAGAAATAGAGGGAGAAAGAGGGAGAGAGAGAGAGAAAAGGAAAGAAGAGGGAGAGAGAGAAAGGGCGGTGGCTGGTGGTGGTCCGGGTGGTGTTCGGTGGTGGCTAGGGCAGTCGTCTGGTGGCTGCGGCTGCTGGGCGAGAGAGGGAGAAAGAGAGGGGTTGTAGGGTTAGGGTTTGAGAGGGGAAGAAATCTTTTATACTACTACCCAACTTAGGCCCAATTAACTAATCTTATTCCTAACCCAACCCATTAAACTAAAATCAGATTTAAAGAATTACTAATAATAGTAATAATAATATTAATACTAATAATCATATAATCACATAGCAAATAATATTCACGTAATTATAATAACACATAAATATTAACCTACGAGGATACTATTCTACCCTTGTTAGTCCCTCAACGGTCCTACGAGCTCAAGCGTTAGCATAAATAAACATAAACGAATAATACTAAAACACGAAGTCAAACATAATATACTAACGACGTCACGGTCAATATCTTTGGATTTTTTTTTCGGGGTTTTACATTGAGAGAGATTGAGAAAGCTTGAGAAAGCTTGAGAAAGTTTGAATACAAATGCTAGAAATCAAAGAAAACTTGAAGAACAATGAAGAACAATTGAAAACTTGAAGAACAATGAAGAACAATTGAAAACTTGAAGAACATTTAAAGAGAGATTAAAGCAAATAAAGGAAAGCAATAAATCTAATTCTACTCCTAAACTACCTAGGCTAATTGATTTTTTAGATTAATACAAGTGGGTATTTATAAAAGAAGGAAAAATACTACCCAAACTCTAGGACTTTAATCGCAGCACGCGCAACAATTTCTCCGCAGACAATGTGGCTCGGGCGAGCCATGGGATTGCTCAGCGAGCAAAGACTTCCCGGCAGCATTCACCGTCCCTCAGCATTATGTCGCAGGCGAGACAGTGGCCTTGCTCGGGCGAGCCATGTTGCTGCTCGGGCGAGCAGCGCTTCTGGGCAGCTTTTCCCTGCCGACTTCAAACGCGCATAACTTTTTCATCCAAACTTCGTTTAAAACTCATAAAATATCGATGGAAAGCTCTCAGTGTGTACTTTAAGCTCCCAAAATTTGACCAATCGGAGTTGTAACGAAGGAGTTATGACCCAAAGAGCGAAGGCACACGTATTTCAAACCTTTGAGTCTGTACCGTTCCCTTGTTTTGCGCCAATCTTGACATGGAATTTTCGGCTTCGGTTTCGCCTCAGCTCTCGGCCCGGGTTGACTTGGTTTGACTCAGCTCTCGGATTGGGTTGACTTGGTTTGACTCGGGAAATAACTCGGGATTCCCTAAAAACCTTCAATTAAGCCCAAACTTCTTCTAACTCCTTATTTTCCTACAAAACACCAAATCATTATATCTAATATATAAATAGGGGTTAAAACAAGCAAATATACCATATAAAAGAGAAGAAATTCGGCTCGAAACGAGACCGAACAATTGGGGAATACAAGATCCTTATATTCAATATCCAAATTGAATAAAGGACACATAGAAGTCATAGTCTATAACGATTTTGATGAAGAGGAAGAGCTTCATGACAAACTTGCCAAATAAATAATTTTGGTTTAGCCGGATCTCCACCTTCCAAATCCATATGTATTCTCATATGCTCTATACTTGAGGTGCCCCAATGTTGTGTGTGGAGACCAAGTGGGAACTAAAACGAAAGAAGGAAAGCACGCCATCCAAGGCAGATGTTTCCTTTTTGCAGATGTTTCCTTTTTGCAGATTTTTTTTTCTGCCACAGCTTTCCTTATTATTATAACATAGTTTCTCTTGTACCTCTAATATAAATAGGGGTCAAATCTTCCACCTAAATCATCAAGTGAGATGGAGAGAAACACAACCTATGTAATTGTAATCCTCCTATTACTAGTGCATCGATTCCGTGGTTTTTTTTTTCCCGCTTTGGATTTTTTTCCACGTTAAACCTCTGGTGTCAATTTCTTATTTCTTTTCTGCTATTATTTCCTATTGTTTGTGGTTTCTTGAGTGCTCTTCGATCCTAACAACTAGTATCAGAGCCTGCATGTTGCTGAAAGACAACTCGCTTTCAAATAATGTCGGAAGATAAGTATGTAATCGAGAAATTTGACGGATCTGACTTCACCTATTGGAAGTTGCAGATTGAGGACCTGTTGTATTCAAAATCGCTGCATGTTCTGCTACTGGAGAAGAAGCCAGACTCCATGGAGCAGGCCGCGTACGATATGCTCGATCGACAAGCTATGTCCCTGATCAGGATGTCGTTGACTCGGAACATTAGGTTTAACGTTATGGAGAAAAAGACAACGAGGGAATTGCTAAAGGCACTGGAGGAGATGTATAAGAAGCCAAGCGCAACAAATCAGGTATATTTGTTCTGCAAATTAACTACCTGTAAGATGGTCGAGGATTGTGATGTGGCTAATCATATTAATGAGATTACTAAGATATTATCACAATTTGCTTCAGTAAAAATGACTTTTGTTGAGAATGTTAAAGCTTGCATGTTGTTGTCTTTTATGTCTGACTCTTGGGAAACAATTGTAATTGCTGTTAGTAGTACTAAGAGTACTACTGACGAGATGAAATTTGATGAGGTCAAGTCTGTAATGCTTAATTTGGGGCTTCATGGGGAGAATTCTAGTGGTGAGTCTTCGGAAGTGTCTTAAGTGTAAGGGGTAGGAAGGACAATAGGAATTTGAATAATTCAAGGGGACGGTCAAAGTACAAGAGTATAGGTAATCCTAGGGACATGAGCAATCTTGTATGCTATGGTTGTGGTGATACAGATCATTTTAAGAGGGACTGTCCTAAACCTAGGAAGGGGAAGGGTAATGATGACTGAGACTATCAACTCTGCGGAAGACCTTTGTGAAGCCCTAATTTCGAGTATGTCTAGCCTGAAGAGTCATGGATAGTTGACTCTGGTGCATCCTTTCATGCTTCCTCCGATAGGGAGTTATTTTGTAATTTCAGGAGTGGGAATTTTGGCAAGGTGTATCTTGTCAATGACAAGTGTTATGAAATAACAGGAAAAGGAGACGTGAAAATTAAGACTGCTAATGGTGGTCTTTGGAAGTTGGAGGATGTGAGGTATATTCCTAAAATTAAGAGGAATTTTATTTCAGTGAATCAACTCGATGAGATGGGCTACACTACAGGGTTCAGGAATGGAAGATGGAAGATCGTGAGAGTGCTATGGTAGTGGGGAAGGGATTGAGGTCCAGTACTTTGTACTCCACCAGGTATAGCATTAACATGATTCTAATGCTTCTTGTTCTAGCTTATGGCATTGCAGGCTTGTCGTATAATGAGAAGAGGATCAGTTTCACCAAAACTGACAGGGAACTTGAGGAGGCATGGAGTGACTCAAGTGACAAGAAGCTAGTGGGACCTGAGGTGGTCAAGGTTTCTGTTAGGCTTGGTGTGCCTAGGAGGGAAATAGAGGAACCACATGAAGCTCCATAGATTGCAGATCAGGCTGCTGAAGAGCTTGAACCACATGAGCTAGGTGAAAGCTCTAGTGAGGATGAGCATACTCCACCTCCCACTGTGAGGAGATCCATGAGGGATACCAGAGAGCCCTATACTAAGGCTGTGCAGGCTGAGGCTCGGTTCAAGTGGGAGCACGCAATGGTCGATGAAATTACGTCACTTGAGGAAAACAGAACCTGGGGGTTGATCAGGTTGTCTGCAAGGAAGAAAGCCTTGAAGAAGTGGGTCTACAGAATCAAGGATAAGCCAGTGGGTGTTGAGAAATTGAGGCCCAGCATGGCCTCAGGAGGCCTCCATGACTGATAAAAAGAACGGTCGATGCATTAGGGAAACTCGTGCTGAAAGTGAGGATTCCAGAAGGCTTGGTCTCCAAGTGGGAGATTGTTGTGTGTGGAGACCAAGTGGGAAATAAAGGGAAAGAATGAAAGCACGCCATCTAAGGCACATATTTCCTTTTTGCAGATGTTTCCTTTTTGCAGATGTTTCCTTTTTGCGAATGTTTCCTTTCTGCGTCAACTTTCCATATTATTATAACCTAGTTTCTCTTGTACCTCTAATATATATAAGGGTCAAATCTTCCCCTTAAATCATCAAGCGAGATAGAGAGAAACACAATCTGTGTAATTGAAATCCTCCTATAACTAGTGCATTGATTCCATTGTTTTTTTCCCCGCTTTGAGTTTTTTTACGTTAAACCTCTGGTGTCAATTTTTGATTTATTTTCTGCTATTATTTCCTAGTGTTTGTGGTTGCTTGGGTGCTCTTCAATCCTCACACCCAACACATAGTATCTTCAATGTTATTAAGAGAAATAGGAAAATCAAGGATGATGCGTCTGATCGATTGATCATCCACAAGAGTAGAGAGACTTCTAGTATTGGTCCCATCCTCTATTTGGGGTAATGAAATCATGTGAGGATTTAGATTAACATCCTCTTCACATAAATTATTCAGTGATAAAAGATTTTTATTAGCATACCAATTATCTTGGCAAAACCTAATTTTATTACCATTACCTACCCTCCATCTAAGATCCTTTGCAAAACAAGGTCTAACACAAATTGAAGGATAGCTAGACTTCCAAGCCCAAGAGTCGGTCTATTTAGGATGAACACTAAAAAAAATCCTCATTGGTAAGGTATCTAGCTCGAATTTGATAACCCTTATGACAGACTTGAATAGGATTTTCCAGCTTAGTTTGCAAAGAAAAACAGTATTCACATGCTCTATTTTCCGAAGCCCTAGATCACTAAACTTTTTAGGATTGCAAATCTTATTCTAGGCTAATAGAGGTATTCCCTTGTTAGTAGAAAGGTCCTTCTAGAAGAAATCTCGACATCAATTTGTTTGGTCATTCCCGTAGGAATTTGAAAACATTGGATAATATGAACGAACACAAATTCAACATGAGATTGGATCAAGACTAATGGTTCCTCCTGCTTTAGAGACAAATTTCAATTTCCAAAGTTTTTCAATTTAATATATAATAACATAGTTTTTACACAAAAATGAGACGTTTAATAGATATTTTGTATTGACATTCATAACATTTTTAATCTTTTATATGTTTCCTTTGTTCTACATTAATTCTTACTTACCCCTTATAATTTTAAGGCTAGGGTTAAAACAATGACATGTTTTCAATTTTCTGTTTTATGAAACATAATCAAAATTGCTCATTATATTATTTTTGAAGCTTAACCAAACAAAACACTATATTTTTATTGTATTTGCCCCTTTTTTTTCTTAACCCTACATGCCATAAAAATCTCATCCTACCCCCCCCCCCCCCAAAAAAAAAAAAATCAATAATAAATATATGATGGAGAATAGCCATGAAAAAAGGAAAAATATGAGGTAGGAGAAGTGGGGGAATTTTAGGGTAAAGTAATAACCACCCTAAACACATTATCTTCACAACCTAGTGCCAGCCATTCACAGTCTGTATATAATGCTGTAATATATATAAATGTATTTTATTTTTATTTATATATTTGCATATATATATGCATTGTAACAACTTGAAGGTAAGCCAACCTAAGCTAATTAAGCTACATGCTAGATATATCTCTTCCCTTGCAAAACAATCTATCTTGCAATTTCCAATACAACCTTCAAGTTTAATTTCTTATTAATATATTTTCAACATTATTATAAAAGTGTGTTTTTATGAAAGTATTATAAATTGATTTATATTTATATAAAGGGTTTTTTTTAATTTGGTGAGCTTGTGTTTTTACACATTTCACAAGGCTCATTTTTTAAATTGTATACTTGTATTTTCACAAGTTTTATCAGGTGGAAATTCCAATTTCACTTTTCAAGTGGTGCACCTCTAAAATAAAATAATATGCTCATGTCAAGCGTTAAAATAAGCTCCTAACTTAGCTAAAAATAAAAAAATGAATAATATCAAAAAATCAAAAACAAACGAAAATGCTAAAACTAACCCCAAAATAAAATCCAAAAATGACGATTTTACAAAATTGGAGTGAAACTTAATGCTTACTATATAATCTCTAAAAATGATGCTTTTATAAAATTGGAGTGAAATTTAATGCTTACAATACACAAAAATATATATAGTAATAAATTTTAGAGGCGAACCAGATGAAAAGTAAAGTTAAAAATATGATGAAATAAAAAGTGTTAAAACACCAATATACCACATAAAAATATGGCCAGATCCCCATTGACATTAAGGGTCTCCACGGACACACCAAGCTCTCAAAAAAAAATTAAGCAACCTATTATATTTTAGGAGGTTATTGTATATTTACGTTAAGTTGACACCCTAGAAAAGACCCAAAAAAATATCAATAAAGGGTATCCAATTCAACACAACAGTCTAATTATCCAAAATATTATTAAGTAGAGACCGCTAATTTCGTAGTCTAGATCCGCATTAAAAAAAAAGGATTATTTGGTTTTAAAATCCTCAACTTTAGGGTTTGTTAATGAGAATCCCGAACTTTAGTTTTAATATGAATATCCCAAATTTTAAGGGTTTGTATTTGGCAGTAACCCAACACCAAATTAACATCAATTAAACTGATATTTTTCTGTGATGTAACAATATTTTTTGGAGGCAATTTGTAGAATGGAAGTGTATCTAAGTCAAAAAATAACCACTGCATTGTAGAAAAGCCCGAGTTTAATTGATATTAATTCACTGTTGGGATGTTAATAAATACCAACTCCCAAAGTTTGGGATATTGATGTCAAAATTAAAATTTTGGATATTCTGATAAACAAAACCCAAAGTTGAGGATTTTAAAATTAAATAATCCTTAAAAATATATTTAAAAAGTGTATCCAATGAAATATGTAAAAATAAAAATTCTCCAAATATAAAATCCCTGAAATAAAATAATGAAAGGTTAAAAAAAAATTTGAGAAAATCCCATGAAAAAATGACAAAAGAAGTTGGGTTATTATATGATGGGCCCAGGAATAGCCAATTTGCAGTTGGTAACAAACAGCGTAAATGACCTGTTTCGTGAGGCAGATATCATGCCCCAATAACCTTCTCTTTTTATCTCTTTCATGTATTAATTCACTTTTTCTCCATGTATTTGTGTTTCCTCTTCATCTCCTTTTTCATCTTTCAAAATTTAGCTAGATTAATTTATCATATATATTTACAATAAGAATGGAAATATATATTCTTTTTTAAAACTATATTGTTCTCTTTATTTCAATTAATTAATTGATGTTTTAAGTAACATTAAGGCTCTGCTCTTTTTTTGCGATGGGTAAATTGCAGAAATAAATCATGAAAAGTCTGATATGTCGCAATACGATGGTAGATTATGATAAAATTTATAGTAAGACTGATTGGTGAGGTAGGTAACACAAAATATATAAGAACTTTTAAACTAGTCTATAAGATAAATCGGATTAAGAAAACTTTGTTGAGGTGAAGAGGAAAAACAATTACTCCTCTCGCTATTCCATTATTTTGTCAATTTGAAGATATGGTGCTTGTAATTAAATAATCATTGAAGTTGTAAACATTGAGAATAAAAAAATTAATTAGCATAAAATTATTAACAATTAGTTGTTAATCAATGAACATGTCATTGTTACTATGAAATAAATTTTCTTTTTTTAATGGAATGAAATAAAATTTCCTTAAAGAGAAACATATTGTGAAACATAAGAAATGACAAAAACAAAACTAATAGACAAATTACTATTGTATGATTAAATTATAAAGTGATTTATATAAATATAAATTATGAAAAGAAAAGAATCTCAAATGTTTTTTTAGTTGGAGGGGGGGGGTAATAATTAATGTAAGCTATTTTGTTCTACTTTTTCTTTGTTCAATATATTTTTTACCACTTTTATTGTAGTGGAGGATAAGTAATTTTTTAATTATTATATTTAATGTAGTGATGGAATAAATGTGGAGGAAGTAAGGTGCACGTTGTGAGTAGCTTAGTTTTTAGCCTTTTGTGTAACATCAACTATCATCATTATTCTTTCTCCCATCAATATGCCAAACTATTAACTAAGGCCCTGTTCGGCAAAATTAGTGTTTTAGGTAGCGGATAGAGGTTTATGTAGCGGATAGCAGTTTAAGCAGCGGATAGCGGTTTAAGTAGCGGATAGTGGATGACTGTTCAAATGAAAATTGTGTTCGGTAAATTTAGCGGTTGAATTAACAGATTATAGTGAATTGACATAAAAGGATATGAATAATTTTGAAAGATAAAATTTTCAAAGGGTATTTTTTGACCGAAAAATATGAAACACTATACTCCAAACGCTAAACGTTAACTTTATTAGCGTTTCACAAAACGCTAAACGCTACTCAAAACACTAGCTTACCGAACACTAATATTTACGCAATTAGAGTTTTGACTTGGTCAAAATGCTAAACGCTGCCCCAAACACTACTGCCGAACACAGCCTAAGTCTACCTTTTTTTTTCTTTTTTCCTTTTCCTTTAAACTTTCACACTTGAATTAAGGAACAAATAAAAGTTACATATACTGTTTCGTGTAAGAGGGGTATTAGATGACTATTTTTGAACTATTTTATTTCTGATCTTATACAAAAAGTTTAATTACAAATCGTTCTTTTGCAAAAAGAAAAATGAAATCGTACTATGTTTTATTTTTATATTTTGTAGAATTTGTTATTAGAGTTACTGTAGTGACGAGTTTGACAATAACATGGGCGCTGATGTGTCATGGGAGAGGACGAGAAGGATAGTGCAGCAGCGAGGATGTGTGTCAACGAAGAGAATTGTTAGTGACACGAGTTAAGTGAGGTTCCATCTTAAAACCAATTGGTGTTAAGAGGAGTAGCCCACTTGACTTATATACCATGTGCTTTCTCTTTACTTTTTCGATGTGGGACATTTACTCATGGGTGAATCCCAACAAGAATAACTAACTCGGACTCATGCTTGATGCGCGAGGACAAAGACGATTGAGATTCTCGACTGCTTTTTCTTTTTTTTTTTTTGCTTTTAATGTATTTAAATTATTACGGCCCCGTTTTTTTATATGGTTCGTTGCGGTTTGGTAATGGTGCAGTTCAGCGGAATTTGAAAAAGTGTGGTGAATTGAGGTGAGTTGTGGTGAAATTTGTGGTAGGTGGAATATGTTAAGAGAAAGAATGTGAAAAGTTGTGGTGTCGCGCCGCAACCTACCGCATGAAAGAACGGGGCCGAATGTGGGGTGTACACCTTTTTTTAAATTATTTTAACCAAACTCACGTTCATCATTGGAAAGGAAATTAATATGGAAAGTTTAACTCTAACTTTTCTGATGGGTTATATTACTTCCTCCTCATCCCGTGAATATAACTCATACTCACTGTTATGGGTACTTTTATATCAATTAAAACATGGAAATGCTATTTGTGTGACAAATTTGCATTAGAAAAAAATCATTATTGAAGAAAGTAAAAGTTCATACATATATATGGAATAGTTATTTTAAAAAGTAAATATTTTCATTCATATTAATTTTATAAATCAAACTAGTAGTAGATCCTCCTTTCTTTTACTTCTCTTTTATGGAATCACCTAATTTAACAATATTCATAATTTTTGTATGGTAGGTTTTTTATATGTGTTCTTCTATAAATTATATGAGCACACGTATCAAATTTCGTATATAAATGACAAATAATATACAAATTAATATGTGACATATAACCAATCATAAAACTACTTACAAGTTGTGTTCTTACATAAATTTATCACCTTCATTCATTTATTAATATTTGTCAAATTAATCAATTTTATTATCCTTTGGTCTATTTGTCAATTTTATATTTTTAGTGACTACTCCAATAATTTCACACTTCTCAAATTTAGAAAATAGAATTATACTTCGAGTTATTTTTATCCATTTCTGTACTTTAATTTCTAAATTTTTAATTAATTTGATAGATATTAGAGGATGGAGGTAGGGGCGTGGGGCTGGCACTCGGTACGTTTAATTTGCGTTGCGGCGCATTGCGTTGCGGTTAGCTGCGGTAGATTGCGGTAAGTTGCGGTAGTAGTAGTAGTAAAAAGGTAATTGTAATTTGCGGTATATTGCGGTAGGTTGTGGTAATTTGCGTTGCGGTTAGTTGTGTCAACGCACAAAAGAATGGTGCTTAGTCCGACCTAGAAAAAATTGGGCAGGGTCATAAATTTTTCATTTGGATATTGACTTCAGTAGATTTTCAATCAAACTTGGACCCAATATTTTTTATTTCTCTATTGACCGAACCTAATAATAACCTGAATTTAGGTTTTTCCCAATTGTCCAATCTAAAAAATACCCAGAAAAATTGGGTATTGGGCACCAACTTTTCATCTGGTATTGATTTGTTCGGACTCAAAACGATCCAGTTCCAAATTTCTAAGTGCCCTATATAGAGGTAATATTACCTAAGTTCCATATTATTTGTCATATTTTGAAATTGTGCGGTCGAACTTGAAAATTTTGACTTTAAATTTCTTAATATATACAGTGATTTGTTAAATAAACTTACTATCATTATATTCGTAACGAAAAATATTATCCTAAAAGTATAATATTGCAGTTTTTAATAAAATATTGTATAAGAAATTTCGAATTAAAGAATGATAATAGAGATCGTGACCGTCAACAAAAAAAATTAATATGAAACTGTGGGGGTACAATACTCCCTCCGTTCTTTTTTATCTGTCATTTACAGTTTTTAGTATCAATTTTTAATCGATAATTTTTAATATAAAACTTTTTATAAAAAAAATAATATTATACTTTTTGATTGTATTTTTGTTTTTATGAATCTAATGATATCAATTTTGTATAATGAATCATTATACAAATTAAGATATTAATGATCAAATTTTTTTAACACAATTTTCTAGACGACAAATAAAAAACAGAGGGAGTAGTACATAAGAATACAGAAAATTAAAGTACAATTTGGGAGGTAAACATTTGAGAAGTACTACCTCCGTCTCTGATTAATTGTCCCTAAAACTACTTTCATGATACCAAGAAATATAGAGAATGGAGTAAAAAAATTTATACATTGTCAAAAATGCCCTTGAAAATACTCTTGGAAAGGTGCAAAAGGTGCATTTATAAGGGATAAAATGAGAATTATAGTTATTGAAAATGTAAAAATTAAGTAATTTGACAAATAAAAAGGGACAGAGAAATTAAGTAATTAGACAAAAAAAAAAAGGGAAAGAGGTAGTAGAGCAGTTAGGGAACATGAGAAGTTTTTTTTTTCAACTTTGAGGGTTTCAAAAATTATGCGACAAGTAAAACATGGAGCCTCTCAAAGGCATAAAAGTTGTGATCCCAAAACACATAATCCTCAGATTCCCCGCCATTTAATTATTTTTTATTTAATCAATTTAATTAAATTATTTTCCCCACAAATAATTATTTTTTCCACTTTCTGACAACCAAATGGTCCTACATTTTTTATATAAAAAAAATCCTTACTGTTGAATTAAATACTGTTACCGTATTATATACATTACGTCTGTAAGATCTCAACACTGATCATGGCAGTAACAAATCTATTGATTAATTAATTAAGAAATTTTATTAATTTATTGCACCTATTTTCTTTTTTTTACTTTGCCAGCAGTCATTGTCTTATAGGTCCAACTGTTTATCTTGATTGTATTAATCATGATGATAAGGACTAATGAGTTTGAATATAATAAATCTTAATATAAGATTAAGTTTGTGTTGATTTGATAATTACACGATCTTGTAACGAGAATATAAAGTACTATCTACGTCGTAAAATGTCTATTATTTGGCTAAATTTTGACCATTGATTACTTATAAATTATTATGACGGTAATTTCATATCGTAACTAAATGCAATTTGAGAATAATTAATAGTCTAAAATTTAATCAAATGACAGATATTTTTGGGACGGAGGTAGTATTTCTTTTTTAAATAAGGTCATTCGGGCCCTGTTCTTTTCTGCGGTTGGCAAACTGCGGTACCACAGCTCACCGCAGTTTGCCACAACTCACCGCAGTTTGCCACAAATCATTACTTTTCTCTCTCTTCACTTTTCTCCTCTACTTTTTACATTCTCTCTTCTTACCTACCCCACATACCAATAACTTACCACAATTCCACCACACCCCACCACACCACACCGCAAAATACCGTAGAAAAGAACAGAGCCAATCATGCACTTTTGTATAAGGGAATTTTACCTATTTGTGGATCCCCAAATTTCATGTAAGCAAAGACTTATATTGGACTTGTTGTTGAAACTAATTTTTGATGATTTACACAATACGCAGTATAATTTTTATTAATTAACTTAATTTATTTTTGAAAATAAATTATAATAATCATCAACATAATCATTCTCAATAAATTATATCATTGAGAAATTTTGCACTATTATAATTTATGAATTCTCTATATAATAATATTTTTAACATTAATTTAAATTATTTGGTTATAAAAGCATACCAAAATTTATATAAACAGCTTATAATATCCTTATTTTATAATCATCAATACGAAAAGTATTTAAATGAGTTGTAAAACTATATATATTTGCTAAATAAAAATTATAGAGTTTCAATATTTATTTATCTATCATTAAACCTCATTTAGTAAAATGTACTTAGTAAGATCATAAAATTTATTTTATTTGTAATGATTGCCATGGTTGATAACCACCAAAAATACATCGTATAAAACAAATATGACAATTCCCCCCCCCCCCAAAGGATTTGAAATTATTAAATTAAAACAAACATGTAGTACAATTTTTTGTATCCTTTTCCCATGAAAGCTTCTTTTATAATTTGAGTATATTTGTATATAACTTTCCTTTAGTTAGTCAAACATTAGTTGCTACTGCTAATATTGATTCTTGCCTACCTGTAAATTATTGTACCTTGTTAAAGATTAATGTATACTCCATCCGTTCCATGTTAATTGTCATTTATCTGTTATTAATTTTTCAATATATACAATATTTTATTGTACAAAGTACTATTATTTGATTAATAATGAAAATTAATATTATTATACGAGTATAATATTGTACTTTTTGGATAAAATATGCTCTAAAAAATTCTTAGTTAAAAGACATTGAAAATAGTTAATATACAGCAATTCAGCAAAGGGAGTAGACTATAACTAAATAAACATGTTATGTCCTGCTATTATTCTTACTTGGATTATGTAAACCTGATTTGTTCTCTGGAATGAACATTAATTAATAAGATTAAATTGAGTCATTTAGATTTGCAACTCAATCCAAGTAAATTTTCACTGCTCCCTCCATTTTTTTTAATCTAACTTTTTAATTAATTTTTAATATTTTGTATTGCGTGTCACTTTATAATTTTAATAACATATTAATTACTATATTTTTATTTTACCAATAACATTCATTGAATAAAACATTAAACATTAACTTTAACCAAACATATTTAAATAATTTTCAATTAATTACTACACATATTTTTGAATCCTTAATTGTAGGCTGTGTTCGGGAATAACGTTTGGGGTAGCATTTAGCGTCTTGACCAAGTCAAAACTCTAATTGCAATAAATATTAGCGTTCGGTAAGTTAGCGTTTTGAGAAACGTTTAGCATTTTAATGAACGTTTTGTGAGACACTAACAAAGTTAACGTTTAGCGTTTGGAGTAGTGTTTCATATTTTTGGTCAAAAAATACCCTTTGTAAATTTAATCTTTAGACATTATTGATACCCTTTTATGTCAATTCACAATAATCTATTAATTGAACCGCTAAATTTACCAAACATAATTGTCATTTGAAAAGTTATCCGCTATCCGCTACCTATACACTACAAAAATCACTATCTGCTATCAAAAACACTAATTTTACTGAACATGGCCTTAGCAAATTCGGCGAAATGTCAATTAAGTGCATCTCATCTCAGCAATGTCTTTATTAATTTGGTAGATAATAAACTTTATTATACATTTTTTTGTAACTATTATACATATTTTTACATATTTGTAACATTCTTATCACAATTTTTAATAATTTCCGCACATGAATTGTAAATGGTCCTATATATTTCTTCAAATTTTATTATATATGCTTCGTGAATTTAAAATGTTTTCAAAATGAAACTAGCACAAGCACACCCTTTGACAAAGTTGTTTTTATTAATTATTAATTATTGCAAGTAATGGTTATTTCTTCGATCACCTTTTGTTTTCTCCCTTAATAAAAGAATTTGCGTTAGACAAAGAAAGCAAGAATCTAGGTTAGGATATGGTGGCTAGGAGACTAGCACCAAAAAAAAAGGATGTCAAATCATGCAATTACTCGGGTAAAGGCTAGGAGTACTAGTTGAGAATGATTTAAATTTCACACTTCAAAGTATTCATCTTTATAATTTGTGCAACTAATTTTTACAATATTTTAACATTAATTTTTATCATATATTAACTTAAATTATTATTATATTATATGACATTCACGCTTTTTGACGTCTATTTAATCAACAATTTCTTACATAGACCATGGTCTTTGAATTGATAACTCTTTCCAATCTAATCCAAACCTTACACAATTCCTAAAAAAAATTCTCTCTAAAATCACAATTCCCCAAAAAAGCATCACAACTTATTCAATCCAATCCAATCCAATCGAATCCAATCCATCCAATCCGAAGAACAGGGCATAATAGTTTTATTAAAAAGTACAATATTATACTTTTTCAATAGTATTTTTTATTGTGAATCTATCAATTATGTTTGATGAATCATTATACACATTGAAATATTAGCAGTCAAAGTTTTTGACACAATTACTTAGGTGACACTTAAATGAAAACGGAGGGAGTATGTTCTTGTATAAATATAATTATTTAATTTTTTAAAAAAATATATTTGTAAAAGTAGTGACTAAAATAAATTACTTAAAATTATAAAAAAATATATAGCAAATTTTATAAGCGGAGGAAGTAATAATTAAAGGAGATTTTATCATAGTTGAAGTTTTTCAACATAGCGCTCCACATAGAAGCAAATCTTATTTTTTTCTAGGAATTTTAGTTTCATTTCTTGGACTCATGTACGTAGAGGGGGAATAGGGTAGCTCACTCCCTCGCACACTTGCAACCCTATGACTTTGCTGATAGAATTTGGTTGGAGGAAGGGTCGGAGGCCGTTCTTACCTTGGCCCGTGACGATATGCAACGTTTTATGAATAATATGTAGTTGTTGGCGCGGAAAAAAGGAACTATAGTAGTTGAAATATATATTTCACCTTTAAAAAACTAAAATCAATATATATTAAACAAAGTGAGTTATAATTTTTTTCGACTATCATAGTAATGAAGTTCATTGAGATGCAATATTTTTTTACAAAATCTAATATTTTTAAGATATTCTACCATAATTGAAACTTTTTCAACCATCATAGTTAAAAAATGTAACAATCATTAATTCTACCTTAAAAGATTGAAATTAATATATTTTAATCGAACTAACTTATTACAATAGTTAATCGTATGCATTGACATATAAATCTGTTTAACGAATATGATTTATCTTAGTCAAATTAATAGTAAAGAACTTTCAACTATTATGATTGAAAAAATTTCAAGTCGAATTTTCGATCAAATAATTAAAGAATGATAATGAAGAAATTTCCCCGTTACAAATTTTAAAGTAAATGAATAATATCCACTCAACGGTGTGTTTATGATTGGGCGTAATGTTACAATTTGAATGGGGCCATAATGCCTCCACTAAAAGTCATGTAATTAATGGACATATCACATATCACAAATGCATGCAAATATATATAACCATCAACTGTACCCTTTTCTTTATTTTCACTCACTTTCACCCTCTCCTTTTTCCATACACTTGTTCAACTTGGAAAAATAAAAAGAGCCCTAGCTTCTATATATATATATATATTTTTTTTTTTTTGCACTTTACAACTAACATGCAACAACAACAGCATCAACTTGTCAGGTGACACGTTTGAACGCAGTTTGAGGGTCATAATGTAGGTAGTCTTACCTCCATAAACAAAAAGAGGAGAAGTTGATTTCGACGGATACGCAACGAAAAATAAAGGAGAAGTTTGTTAAGGTAAGATATATGTACTAGAATGTTACGAGTGGTTAAGAAAGAACTAACAAGTACATGCACAAGAAAAACAAATACAAACCAAAAAATATAAGACTAGCTCGAAGCACAAACATCCTTCCTCTACAACTAACATGCATGCATGGTTTTAAAACAATGTTCCTCCGTCCGCTTTTATTTATGTGTCATTTAGAAAATTATGTCAAAAATTTTGACCATTAATATCTTAATTTATACAATGATTCATTGTACAAATTCATGTCATTAGATTC
The DNA here is from genome assembly GCA_029582165.1 of Portulaca oleracea. Lineage (NCBI taxonomy): Eukaryota > Viridiplantae > Streptophyta > Magnoliopsida > Caryophyllales > Portulacaceae > Portulaca > Portulaca oleracea. Next base: position 38,929,650 of record CM055872.1, on the reverse strand, counting down.
AGTATAAAAAAATACTATTAGAAAAGTAATATTATATTTTTTATAAAAAAATCTTATATAAGAAATTATTGATCAAACATTGACCTTGAAAAGCATAAAAGACAGATAAAAACGGAGGGAGTGTTAATTAAATTAGCAGAAGGGTTTATTATTTGCGATATGTGCCATCGATCCAAATACTGTACTGTAATGCTACACAAGTATGAACTATAAAGGGATGTTTGACTACCTAATTTTTTTGGTAGCTTTTAATTTTTTTTTGCCATTTTTAGCTTTTTGACCAAAGTGAAAAATCTACCTGAGTTGTTTGGTAAGTAACTTTTTATATTAGTGTTTTTAACCGAATAAGCTATTTTCAAAATACTACTTGAGGAAACTTTTTAAGGTAATTTTTTTTATAAAAAACTACTTTACCAAACGCTTTTACTGCAGTCAGCTAACCCAAACATGTAATAAATCTATTTATTCAAATCTTGTATTGGTGAAATGTTGATCACGACCATGCTATACCGTCAAATCAATACCATCTAGCTAGAATCAGTATCATATGTCAAATACCATCTAATACACCAAATATTTCTTAATATTAAGAAACGTTAAATATTTAATAATTTTAAGGATTATTGGACGATAATACACTAAATTTTAGGGGTATTGGACAATAATGCACTGAATTTTTTTTAGACTCTAATGCACTAAACTTTGAGGGTATTAGACAATAATGCACTCAGACCAATTCAATTGGTGGTTGACGCAGTGGTTGTTCTAATTTGAGGTGTCGTTTTTCTATTTTTTTTCCAAAAAAATATATTAGTCATTCTGCTTATGTGTACTTTCTTGCATGGCAAAAATTTTTTCTGAAAAAATAGAAAAACGACACCTCAAAGTAGGACAATCATCACGTCAACCACCAGCTGAATTGGTTTGAATCCATTATTGTCCAATACCCTCAAAGTTCATTGTATTAGAGTCCAAAAAAAAAGTTTAGTGCATTATTGTCTAATATCCATAAAGTTCAGTGTATTATCATCCAATAATCCTAAATTTAAAACAGTACGAGTTTGATAATATATATTCGTAAATATAATATGTCTCATTGCAAAGAAAAATTGTACACAATATGTCTTAATTTGGTATAAAATAAGTGTTATAAACATTATATATAGGTATCACTTGAATTAGCATATATATATATATATATATATATATATATATATATATATTAACATTCAAGATTTATTGATTAAAAATACTTTAATATGGCTCAGCAATACCAAGTACTATTCAATATCGATCAATATTAGTGATCAAATTCCACATAGGATTTTCTTAAAATTTAAAGTTTTGGTACTTTTAAATTTGTTGTTTTTTTTTTTCTGTATTCAAAACAGGACATGTTTGTTTTGACGGTACCCAAAATCAGTATGTCTCGTTCCAATCAAGAATGATACAATCCTCAATATGATAATTATGTCTTGGGCTAGAATCCAACATAATGTATTTTTAAATTTTTTTATTAAAAATTATATCCTAAAATCCAAAAGTGGTAGGTACAAGTTTTTATTTAAATTGGATCCTAGAATTATTTATACGAACCATGTACGTGTCTTGAATAAAAATGGTTAATGATCATCTTGAATTTCCTTACAATGATATTTTTATCGCAATCATCGGTTACATCAAAAAAATATTAATGATCACCTGATTATATCAACTATTATAGAAAATGAAAATTTTATGTGTAATTTTATATTTATGAAAAAAATACAAACCAATAATAAACTTTATGTAATTTATGAGTTGTACAATGTAACCGTTAAAACAATAAATATATATTTATAACAATTTAAATACGTATAAACATACCTTAGAGTATTTTAACTAAATTTCAAAATGTTTAATAATCATCTTAAGTCAAGATACTTATCAATTTTATATACGGTACTGTAATTGAATATACAAGATTATACTCATGCAAATTTCGTATTTACATGGATATTGTTCTTGCATTATGGTTGTGAGGATTTAGATTGAGGCTACAGCTAGCAAAATATACTCCGTCTGTTTTATATTAATCGTCTCCCATCTCCTCTTTGATTAAAAATTCTTTATAGCATATATTATCAAAAATATATATATGACATCATATTGTCACGATATTAGTTTTCGTTATAAATTTAATAATAATAATTTCGTATACTAAAACATTGTATATATCGAGAATTTAACGACACCTAGAGACAATTAATTCAGAACAGAGGGAATAATAATTTAATTAATTATCATACTTTATGTTATTGTAATCATTTTTTTTAGGATTGTAATTTTGGATTGTGATTTTATGGTATGAAACTTAGAATAACAATGAATAGTTACATCATGACAAATCCTCCCCTCAATCATATATAGTCCACCTTGGTATATTAATTTAGGTACACAATCTATATTATTTTAAAAAAAATTATCAATATAAATTGCAGAATTCATCATAAATTATTAATATTATTATGAAATTCATCAACATTTTTTAAAGTTACTAAAATTTTATAAAAAAAATCATAATCTACAAAATTAATATATTTGAATACATATGGTATAATTTATAACCGTACAATTCCCATAATATTTCAACATAGCTAGAAAAGTAACCTAAGTCTAACTTAAGATTTAAGGATCTTGAGTGATGTTATTTTTCTGTACGGATTTGACAAATTTAAGGTTCCGAAAAATTTGACTATAATTTTGAATTTAACAACTAACATCAAATACTAAAGTGTGATAGGTCATCTTTTCTTTTTAAGAGATTAATGTTTTGTGTAACCTCGTTTAAACTGAATATTAGAGGTTTTCGATATGATTAACGCTCTGTTCTTTGGTTAGGTTATTTTCAGGTTTTGATGGATAAGTTATGATAAGTTGAGATAAATTAGTATAAGTTATGATACTTTTTTGAGGAATTGCGTTTTTAGAGTGGGTGATTTTTTGGGGAATTGTGTTAAGTTTGAATAAGTTAGGATAAGTTAAGAGAATTATATCCGACCTAACCAAAGAACAAAGATACCTGCATTTTTTTTTTGGGTAAGTAAACAAAAGAAGAAATCAATTAAAATATATTTTTTCCTCTTATTTATCTGTCGCTCAAGAAATTGTGTTAAAAACTTTGACCGTTAATATCTTAATTTGTATAATGGCTCATCATACAAAATTTGTGTTTTCCAATTTTTCTATTGCTCGAGCTCAATATTAAATCGAATTTAGGTTTTTCTATATTGTTCAACCCTAAAAATAGTCGAACTAGGTATCAGACACAACTTTTCGTCTCGGGTTCGATTCATCTGAACCCGAAATAACCCATATATATCCAAATTTTTGGCAATCAGATCCATAACGAAATATTTTTAACTTGACTGATGCATAGATTAAGACGAAAAAACCGAGGAGGAAGTAGCAAAGTAAGAGGGAGACAAGGGTTTTTTGCATTTTGGATCCTGAACTTTAGGGGTATTTATATTTTGAACCCTTGGTTTTCAACATTAACTTTTTAAACCCTAAAGTTTGTAGGCTGAATAAAAAAAGGACCTTAAAGTTTGTGGACTGAAGAAAAAGGTCCCTGTCTCATTTTTTATTTTCCTCCCATGTTTGAATTTATCTCCCGATTGACGTCAAACTTCAGGACTATGGTTAAAACTAATATTGAAGCTATAATACACATCTCTTATTCATATCGGGGCTACTTAGACCCCTGAGTACATGATTTTAAGTAACTCCAACATGAATACAAGAGTTTTATTATAACTTTAATATCGATTTTAACCTTAGTCTTGAAGTTTCATGCCAATCGGGAGAGAAATTCAAACATGGAAAGAAAAAGAAAAAACGGGAAATGAGCTTTTTTTCACTCACAAACTTTAGGGTCATTTTTTTCCGACCAACAAACTTTAGGGTCCAAAAAATTAAAGTTGAAAACCAATAGTTCAGAATATAAATACCCTAAAAAATCGGGGTCCAAAATGCAAAAAACTTGGGAGACAATGTAGATGAAAAACAGCTAATAAATCTGCCTCCAAAATAATCTTACTTAGCTTGTTTTATTGCATAAATCAAGAGAGAGAAACTTCTACGATTCCATTTTAACTAATTATTAGGTGTAACGTAGCCATATTAATATTGCCTATTCCCTTTTCATGCATCATTTTATATCTCTAAAGTTGGTCCACCCAGCTAATATTATTAACATTACAGAGGAACACAACCATATATAGTTGCCAGCAAATAATTAACTGTACATAAAAATAGCTGCTGTTATTAAAAAAGAGAAAATGAATTAAAGTCGACAAAAAACCAACTGGTAAAATTCATGCATATTCTAATTTTCTTTTACATTTTTTTTCGTATAAATCACTACCAAATATTCTCCACAGATTTTATGTGACCTTTTAAGCTACCCATTCCCTCTCTTTTAGGTTTTAATAAAAATATTTAAATGAAATAGACCTCTATTTTCATAATTATTATCATTTTGAATCTTTTTTCATAAAATATTTATAGTAATTCATCATCACGATAATGTAATTGTATATTTATATAAATTGAATGGATTAGGGCATTTAGGCAATTTTTCCAAAGAGAAAAATGAAATGACACTCGATCATAATCCGTTGAGCTGACCCAAAATAAAAATAAATCCGCTCATATTTACTCAAATTCAACCTACACCCAATATTTATTTAATACTCCGAAAAAAAATGATTTAAGATGATAAGTTTACACATATGTATATAAATTATTGAAAATGATTGTAATTTTACTCCAAAAGAAAATGATTGTAACTTTAGTCATGATCAATTTTAAAATTTTAACATAATAATATGCAGTTGAAAATATTTTATTTGTATATAACATATAAAACACCTATCTACAAAAGCTGCCCAAAAAATCGATCTGTCTAGTTTTTATGGCTGTATTTTCTAGCTGTTGTTGTTTGTTATTTTTTGTTGGTTTATTTCTGCTGTTTGTGCTATTTTATGAACCTTTTATAGTATTTTTTTTTTATGCTTTTTAGCTTTTATGACTTCCAACTGTCGAAAAAAAGGGGTCCAAAATGCCACAATATTTCGAGTTCACGTCGATTTCACTTAGATCAATGCCCAGTTGTTCGCCCTTTGAATTTTCTTTGTGTACTTTGGCATTGCATGTAATTTCCTTTTTTTTTGTCCTATTTTCTCCTTCAATATACAACGTCAATTCATAACAATTTCCTATAGGATTTGAAAATGACTAAAATGCCCCAATTAATATAGTACTCCGTTTCATATTAATTATCATTTCATAAGTATTACCTCCGTCCTTAAATAATTGTCCATTTGACTAAACTTTGACCATTGATTACTTACAAATTACAATGAGTTATAATATGAAATTATCAGCATTAGAAAGATATTGTACTGAAAATGACAATGATATTAATTTTATATTGTAACTCATTGTAATTTATAAGTAATCAACGGTCAAAGTTTAGTCAAATGAACAATTATTTAAGGATGGAGGTAGTATAACATAATTTCCAATTTATTTCCTTGATTGAAAATATTTCACACTATATTCTATTAAAAAATCTTCCATGCATCTAAGAACAATATTTTCGATAGTATAATGATATATATATTTAAAAATTGATAGAAAGACCTTTTAAGTTTGACTGACATATAGGTTAGCTTCGTTCTACAGTAGCGTTTGGGTTAGCGTTTAATATTTGGACCAAATCAAAACTCTAACTGCATAAATATTAGCGTTGGGTAAGCTAGTATTTTAAAAAGCGTTTAGCGTTTTAAGTAATATTTTGTGATACGTTAATAAAGCTAACGTTTACCGTTTGGAGTAGCATTTCATATTTTTGAGTTAAAAATATCCTTTGAGAGTAGTCATTTGACATTAATCCGCTAACTCAACTACCAAATTTATCGAACACAATTAAATCGTTATCCGTTACTTAACACTTATCTGCTGCCTAATCCGCTATCCATCATATAAATCGTTATCCACTATTTAAAGCCCTAATTTTGTCGAATATGATCATAAATAGGTGACAATTAATATAATACGGGGTTAATTAAATAAAAATAATTGAGGAATTTTATGCATTGAATGTCTTTTATTGAGGGGAGAAGGCCCACCTTTACTGCATTATTTATCGGTTGGCTTGGCCTCTTCAATGGTGTATGTGAAAGGATAAAAAATAAAAATAAAAATAAAAATAAAAAATAAAAAATAAAAATAAAAATAAAATCCAGTTTTAAGATCATGATAATGCTGATACGCAACAAAATACTTGACCCATTATATATACTTTATACCATCATGTCTTTCCGATAAAAAAAATAATTAAAAGTAACCAGTTTTCTTTTTTCTGTTTCCCACTGTAAAAAAGAAAATAGGAAAAAAAAAAGGTGGATTCAGTAGTTTATCTAAGATTCTCTGTGTAGAGCTCTATACTTGAAATTTAGTGCTTGCAATAATTATATTCTACTTGCATGAATCACTTTTATTGTGTTCTTCCACACCCTCTAAATTAAATAATGTCACCAATTGTTTTCAATAAAAGAAAATTGAATTTGTCAAAGGATACACATCCGACGACATTTATCTTACCTCACATTTGTGATAAGTTAAAAATTATTTCACAAATGTCGAGTGTGTAAAAATTATTATTATAAATGTCAGGTAAGGTAAATATAATTTACTCCTTAAAATAATATATGTGTCAAGTTTTATCGTAATCATTAGCTTTGTTATTTAATATAAATTGTAAAATATATTTTATAAAATTTCAGTTTGTTTTAAAAAATTTAGATAAATATTTTTTGAAATATGCTTTTTACTAGCTAGGAAAAAGCTTAGAGTTAAGGTACGGTATTTAAATTTTAAAAAATTTGGTAATTTTTTTAATTAAGGAAATATATTTCACAATGTTGTACTTAATAGAAAAATGAATGACGAAAATAAAAGTCGACACAGTGGATAAACATTGTTTTCATTGTGGTGGTTGTCATAGTTGACAACTACTATAAGTTTTTCCATTGTCAAAATATTACTACTATTAAATGGAAATAATTAATTATAGTGTAATTGAATTAGAGTCTAAGCATTATTAATACTACATTTTTTGACTGTATTATAAGTTATAACCACTATTATAATAATTTTGTTGACTTTTAAATCTAGAAGATTCTTTCATGGTTGAATTTTTTTCAATTATTATTGATTATATTTTTGAAAATCTTAATCAATATATCAATCAAAGTGACTTGCTGAATTAAGTAATACTATTTATTGAGACAATTTTTTTTACAGAAATTTTAAAGTTTTAAAGAGCTTTCACCACAATTAAATTTGTTAAAATACTCTTATTTTACAAAATAATAATATTTAACCAAATAATATTTTAATTCAATAAAAATATTAAAAACTAGACCAAATACTATTGTCACGCTTTAAAATAAATAAACAAATGAATAAGGGCTATAGATTGCAATTTATTACATGCTCCTGAAGAATATGCTCCAAGCCTTCAATTATGATCATTGTTCACTTACATAGACTATACGTTGTTCGTTATTACTTATTGGTAGCATAATTGTTCACCTATACATATTCGGAATTTAACTTTGAAAGATCAACTACATACGTGGACGCATCCTATATGAGTCATTATAAATTATAAATTGTATGTATAGGATGAAATTGCATGATACAAATACATCTGTGGGCGTCTAACTTTGACAAATTTAAGTACTTAAAAAATTAATCTCCCAATATGACAAATATTTTCCATAATTCAATAATAATTTAATTTGGCAACTTTGACTATAATTCATAGAAGTTTCTGTAGTGACAACTTAATTTGTCAATTGGTAAAATCATTCAAAAAAATATGATGCTTCAAAGTCCCTTTTTTTGCCTTAACAAATGCTATATTCATGTTCAAAATGTTTAGTGTTTTTAAATATCAGTTCACTAATAAATACTTCTAGCTTCTCATTTTATATGTCACTTTCACTGTCTATCATTTTAAAGTTTCAATAATATATTAATTATTAATTTACTAAATTTATCTTATTTATCTACCACTATTCCTTTTTATTCAACATTTTTCTTTTTCATTTACCTCTTTATTCATCTTTTTGACGTATCAGAAGGAGGGAGTAAACTCCTCCCTTAAAAGTATGATGATGATGATGAAGAATAAAACTCTTATAATATCAAATTTCGAACTCATATGATTCCAACAAACTAATTGGATTTTTAGTGATTAGCTTAAATTTTTAGATAATAGGGTTATACACGATATCAAACTTGGGCTGAGAGGTCTTAGATTCGAATATTTTCAACCAAAAATAATGGGGCTTTACAACTAGCATCTATGTTTCAAACCAAACATTTGCATGTTAGATTTTAAAATTATTATTGATTGGTTACATAATTTTGATTGAGATGATTGCACCACCAATTTCTTTCTTTCTTTTATGAAATATATCAAACTTGAAAATTGAAGAATAAATTTTCATTCTTTATCCCACTAACCACTTACATAGTTGGTGAAGTATAATACAAGAAAAGAAGAAAAGAAAAGAAATATTACTCTTCATTTTTTCTATTTGTCTTTCAAACATGGTAGGGGAAATCAATATCATAAAAATTTATAAAGTAGTCAGAAAACTAATTAAAATATATACAAATAAAATTAAAACTTAGAGGTAATTTAATAAATGTTAATACTATTTTCGTCCCAAAATATTTGTCATTTGACTAAAATTTGACCATTAATTACTCAGAAAACATAATGTGATAAAATATATATAGAATTACCTTCATTAGAAAGTTAATTTACTAAAACGGTAATTTCATATTGTAACTCATTGGATTTATAACTAATCATCAGTCAAAATTTAGTCAAATGAAAAAACATTTTAGGACAAAGTATTACTCCATCCTTCCCATATTATTTGTCACTTTAATTAACTTTTTTTTCCCCTTAATATCTGTCACTTTATAATTCCACATTAATTACTAATTTATCAAATTAGCCTTAATAATTACTACATCTTTTTCACCCATTTTCATCCTTATTCAATTTTTTCTTTTTTTATTCATCATTTTATTCAACATTTTCACATTTCCAATGAGATAAACCAGGAAAAGTCAAATTAAAAAAAAAAGAGGAAACATCTCAGAACGTCGAGAAAAATCCATGCAACTTTCATGCAGGTTAAATCAACATCTATAGTAAGGAGGAAATCACGGTAGAAAAAACAAATTAAAATTAAAAAATGTGGTTGTTTTTTTGAAGGGAATAAATGTAGGTAAGCTGTAAGGTATTTAATTACAAAGTCTCCAGTCAATCATGGTTTGCTAATTAGGTTAACAAGGATTCAAACAAAATTGAACAAATCAAAAAGTTAAATTTGCAAATTGCCAAACTTAGCTTTCACTCAATTAATATCCACAATTATAAATCACAGATTATCGATCAAAAAAAAAAAAAATCACAGATTAATTTTAGGAAAACTACTACTACTAGTACTAGTGTATTTTAGTCTACCCCTTTTATTTCAGAAATTATCACCTTTGACACTTTTTTTGTCTAACTTAAAATTTGTTTAGGGAGCGTTTGGTATGAATTTCGGGGAAATTTTTTTATGGGAAGAATTTCATGTGATAGATTTCCCCGGGAAAAATTTCCCTTAGCCCCAGCTAAGGGAAAATTTCCCTAGGAAAATGTAGGAAATGCTGGGCCCACCGTAAAATTCCCAAAGTCGTCTTATATTTAAACATGGAGAAAATAAGTCAATACGAAAAAATTGATCATTTCCCCAAGGTTTTTGACCAACCAAACGCACCCTTAAATATATTTTGTCACAAATTGTCTTCAATGTCTTTTTTCGACTTAGATTTTCTTATAGCATATTTGTCAAAAAAAATTATAATATTAGACTCTTATAATAATATTTTTCGTTATAAAACAAATTATGATACTTTCATATACTACCTTCATCCCAAAATATTTATCTATTTGACTAAGTTTTGTTAGTTGATTACTCGATCATATAAATTATAATAAGTTACAGTATAAGATTAGCGGTATTATAAAGATATCTTACTAGAGGTTACAATAGCAGTAACTTTATATTATAATCCATTATAATTCGTGAGTAATTAATTGTGTCAAAATTTAGTTAAATGGATAAATATTTTGGGACGAAGATCTAATAGAATATTGTGTATGTTAAAAAATTACTAACACGTAGATGACAATTAATATTGAATGGAGTATGAAATTGTAATCATAAAGTTACTATTATATTTTCCATAGTTAATTAAAAACAAAATAATTCATGAAAAAACACTTTTACAAATTTTATTTAAGATATATTGATAGGAAATAATGAGTAATATATATCATGATAAAGACAGTCCAAAAGTAAACAACTTGAATCAGTATTATTGTGACGAAATGGAGGGAATAATTTGCTATCCTATCCAAATTTTAGCAAATTAAATAATACAACAAATACCATTGGCAATCAATAGTCCCACTTCAAAGTAAATGCTCCAATAGTGGTTCTTGGTTGAACGATATGGAGATTCAAAATATGTAGTAGGATTTTTGGACGTCAATAATATCAACTTTGGGGTATTGGATATTACTAATATAAACTAGTTTTTTGGACATTAGCAGTATTAACTATCGACTTATTTTCCTCCAACAGTACACTGTCGAGTTGTTATAGTTTTAACTTATCGGAAAGATGACGTGACTAGCTCCATAATATGTCATATGGAAGACAAATTAGTGTCCCCGTTAACATTTTGTACACAAGCTCCGCCTTCCGCGTCACACATTATGGACTTACATCATCTTTCCATGAGTCAAAAACCATATATACTAAATCGGTTGTGTACTATTGGTGGAAAATAGATCGATAGTTGGTACTGCCAGTCTCCAAGAAAATAATATGTATTATTAGTGTCAAATACCCCAAAAGTTGATATTATTGAGGTCCAATACCCCTATATAGTAAGGATACCATCTTATTTTCTTTGATCTTATTTTTAACTAATTTATCTTATTTTATATCATCTGCCATTGTATAATTTCAATAATGAACAATTGTTTTTTTGAAAAGGCTACTTGTTGTATAATTTTAATGATACATTAGTTACTAGATTTTTATTTTACATATAATATTCGTTGAACAAACCACAAATATTGATTTTAATTTAGGATATTTAATTAATCTTTATTTAGATTGATTTAATTAATTTAATTATCTGTTATTTTTGTTTAATTAACTTTTCATTAGTTATCCTATAATTTTTTTATAATACTAATTTTCACCTACCGTCTTAAAATGGCACATAAATAGAAACAGACGGACTTTAAAAACTTTTAAAGACAATTTAATATACAAATTTAGGAGGAATAAAAACAAAAATATGCATAAAAAATCATGAAATAAAAGTTTTTAAAGACAATTTAATATACAAATTTAGAAGTTTTTAAATAACATTTATTTCATGATTTTTTATGGATATGTTTGGATTTTTGTACATGTTCTTTTTTTTTTTCCATGTATTAGCTACAAGAAGATTGATAGCTAGCTTGAAATAAATATAATTTTATGTTCAGAATGAAAACCTTAATGAATCAAATATAAACAAAAAAATTTAAAAGACCCATTCAAGAACAAGAAAATGCCATCGAAATTAGTCAGAGGTACCCCAACATTTGGGGGAACTATATTTTGGTACCCTAACTTTTCAAAACTCATTTTGAGGTATCCTTAAGTTTTAGGTTAGTAATTATTGGGTACTTTTCCAGCCATCAATTTTGTTTAGTGACCGAAATGCCCTTATTCTTCCCTTCTTCCATCTCTCCCTTTTTCAAATTGATGGCCGAAAAAACACCTAATAATTACTAACCCAAAACTTAAGGGTACCTCAAAATGAGTTTTGAAGAATTGGGGTACCCAAACATAGTTTCCCCCAATATTGAGGTATATATCTCCAAGTAATTTTTTGAAATATAAAAGAATCTAAAGTAGAAAAAAAAAGCACATACATAATCACCTTGTTGTAAAGTAATTAAAACACCACCCAATCATTGCGATTAGGAGGAATTAAATAGCAATCAATAAAAAAAATTCCTTTATTATAATGGAATAAAAAACGAAATAATAAGTACAAAAATAAATAATTCAAGGGAGAATGTAATTTAATGGGAAAAAAGAAAGCACCGACCCTAAAACAAAGATAGCTTTAGGACATCAAGTCCATTCATTCATTCATTCATTCATTCATTCATTCAAATTGGGGGAGGAAAGAGAGAGATGCCCCATCTCAATGGCTTAATTGGTATATAATAGAAAATGGGGGACAACACCCAATGGTGATGTTAGAATTCCATGGAAAATATTGCCTTTACCCCATGTTATATGTCACAACCCTTCCCATAATAATTACACTAATTTAATTCCCAACCAAATTTCAATCAATTATTCACCACATTATACTATATAAATTAATAATGTCCTCGGGAATCAGCCTCTTCATAAACTCGAGTTCATGAGGGGAAGACTGCTTATGTCTGAATATCTCAAATTGCGCTTTAAACGTGCTTACCTAAAAAGTTGTTGTGTTATACTATAGAAATAATAATATTGTTTTGACTATACTCCCTCCGTTTCATATTAGTTGTTCCGATATACTTCTTGAACCAAGAGTCTTTATAGAATATTTTATCAAAAAATTACAACATTATATACTCTTATGACAGACTTGATAGTACTACCTCCGTTTTTATTTATCTGTCGCTTAGAAAATTATGTTAAAAACTTTGACCGTTAATATCTTAATTTCTATAATGATTTATCATACAAAATTGATGTCATTAAATTCGTAATAAAAAACACTATTAAAAAAGTATAATATTATAATTTTTATAAAGATTTTATATCAGAAATTATTGATTAAAGATTGGCACTAAAAACCGTAAATGACAGATAAAAAAGAACGTAGAGAGTATTTTTCGTTATGAATAAGATGATAGTACTTTCGTGTAATATAAAATTATATATGTTGAGAAATTAATAATATGTAGAAGACAATTAATATGGAACGGATGGAGTATATATGAGCGTTCAAATAGTCTTTTGTAGAGCTGGCAAAATTTTGTCCGACCCGGATTACCCGAATTGTCCGACCCGGAAAAAACCGGGTCTGGACATAAATTTTTCGTCCGAATTTTTATATTGTCCGAATTGACCGAATATTCGGACATAAAATTTCTCTTTTTTCTATTGTCTGAACCCGATTTTAGCTTCGTCCGAATTGTCCGACCCGGTTTAACCCGAAATTAAACCGGGTCCGGACATGAATTTCTCGTCCGAAGTTTGACATTGTCCGAATTTGTCCGACCCGGATTTTTGCCAGCGCTAGTCTTTTGATAAGATGGATGTACTTATAATGTTTGTCATAGTGGTTGTCAATAATGACAGCTGCCACAAGTAAAATAAATTTTATCAGTATATATGTGAAGTTTCATCTTTACTATTCTTTTTTGGTATAGTATAGAAGTATAAAATATATTTTTGTAATTATAATTTATTTACAAAAATTTCGAAATGAGATATTTTCCAAGATATATTTGTTTATCCGACTAAAACACAAAGTTAAAATATTTGATTTTTAAAATTTTGCAAATAAATTTATTCAGATAATATATTTAATAATTTTTTACTAAATAAAAATTTAACATATGTACGAATGAGATTCATTCTAATTGTGACATTTATTATGATTGACCACCATTATAAATTTTTTATTGATAAGATAATAAGTCTATTAATTGGCTTGTCAAGTTAGGCCCTTCTTTTCATTCTAAAGTTGCATAGAATTTAATTTTTAATAGGGGAATTTCTAATATTCTATTTAATGATAATCTAATTACAACCTTAAAAAATGGAATGCATATATACTTTCTTTTTTAAAAAAAAGACAGTATCTATGTATTTGAATAATCTTAAATATTTTGAATTGCAATGGTACCCATGGATATTTTTCCAATAACTATTGACAACCATATATTTATTGGGTGTACCATGTATGATCTTTGTAAACTAAAAGTTAAATAAAATAAAGGTTACAGTTTTTCCTGGGCCGTCAAAAGTTATTTGACTAGAAAATCTGGTTCAGTCCGATTAGAAAAAAATCTAGTACGACCATAAAATTTTCGTTAGAATTTTGACTTCGACCTATTTGATCAAGAATTTAGATATAATATTTTCCATTTTTTTATTGACTAAACTCGATATTTATCTGAATCTACATTTGTCTGAGTTGTCGGACTTGGAAATATCCGAAAAATTTGGGTATCAGACATCGGCTTTCAATTTACTGCCCGACCAATTTTTCTGGATCCAAAATAACCTGAACCCAAATTTGTGACGGTTCTAATTTTTTCCTATCTTTGAAATTGAGTTTCACTAAGGTCATAATTTTAATATTCTACATATAGATATGATTTGAAATTAAGACCTTTCTTATATCCACCATTCGTTAGGAGTCATTTTCCTCGTTATATATTGATAAATGATGAGAATGAAATAGATATATACACCACCTCTAAATTACACCATTTTTTCATTTTACAAATTTTACCAATTCTCAATGATAAAAAATAAGTTATTAGTACAATAGTTTTATTTTATCAATAATTTATATTTATTTATAGTTTAATATAAAAAGTCATTTTTTTCGTATAGATATATTTGATAAATTAAAAATTGAATATATATGGGCCCATTTAATAGGGGTAGGTTGCAAACTAACTGAATTGGTCACTATTTACTTCTGCCCATAAATGGGTTTGCCTAATAAGACGACCCCCAGCTAACTAGTTTAATTCAACTAATGGATCCCACTCCCCTACATTTCTTATCTTGTATGTATATATGCAAAATAATAATTATTATTATTTTTATTATTTTATTTTTGGGCCCATTTTTGCCCTCCCTCCTCTCTATCTTTCACCATCATTTTTTTTTATCAAACTTATTTAGTTTAGTTATATTTTCAAACCTTACATTTACTATTATTTAGGCTACTATTCCATTAGAATTTACAAACACCCCCCAAATCAAAGAAAAGTAAATAAAACTTTTATAAAAAATAGAGGATTGCCTTTGAAGTTTATTAAGGTTATATTCATTTAAATGTTTAAACAGTGAATTCCGAATTTCGAATAATTATATGATCTTAAAGACTATTCACAACAACTGATAATCATAACCATTGGTAAAATGCTAATACTATGTGCCATTGATTAGCTATAATTACAACAGTAAATTTCAGTATAGTCTCACTAATGTGAAATATGAATTAAGATACATCATGCAAGCTCTGTTTTTTTTAGTATAGAGAAGGTGTGGGTAAGGTAAGGTAAGTAAAGTAGTGAAATAAATTTTTTTAAATATAAATGATTTAAAAATACAATTATATTCTTTTAAATGGTAAAGTGTGCCAAGGAAAGATACGATAAGACAAGTTAAAATTGTGTTTATCTTGCAAAAGAACAACGCCACAATCTTCTCTATACACTAGGAACATTCTTACTATAAAATAACACCAGTCAAACATCAAGATTTTATAAAATCCTTCCAAAATCCATATATTTTTCGAAGAAATTTCAACAAAACTTTTGTTAAATCAATATATTTTCATAATTATTATTATCATAGTAAAATAGAAATTAGGCAAGTAGGCAACACTACAGTCCCAGTGTCACACTCACAATAGGACCTAGACCTCCGTGGAAGAAGGAGCGCCATTGTTTTTACCCAACATGGTTGAATTTTTTACGTAACACTAATAATAATTAAAATAAAATTTCAATTATAAATAATAATAATAATAATTGATAATTATGCAAGGGCATTTCTGGTATACCAGAAAAGCTGTTCATATATATCCCCAGATTTAAAAGTAATCCCATCTATCTGGCATGCTATTTTACAATTAAGAAAAATCCCTTACCTGATCTCGCAGTTACTCCCACCCTTAATTAATTTAATTAATGAGGGCTTCAATCATTAAGGTCAATGCCTCTCATGTTAGGGCTAAACTAGTCATTTCACATTGTTTGTAAAATAACAAGGAAATTACTCATTTTCAACATAATTAAACTGAAAATTATTTATTAAAATTTAAATCAACTTATAAAATTAAAAAATTAATATATACTAGCTAAGTCACAAAATATTTATCAATTTAGGCCATGTTCTTTATATTGGTTAAAATCAGGTTTGTATGGATTATATTATATTGGATAGGTTATGATACTTTTTTGAAAAATTGTGTTTTTAGAGAAGATATTTTTTTAAGGAATTGTGTAAGGTTTGGATTTGGATAAAGATACCAATCCAAAGAACAGGGCCTTAACTAAGCTCTACCTGATAATTATTCACAAATTACAATGAGTGACAATATAAAATTTACATCATTGTAATTTTTAGTAAATCATCTTTCTAATAATGACAATTTTATATTGTAAGCTGTTATAATTTGTAAATAATCAAGTAATCAGCGTTAAAATTTAGTTAAATTGACAAATATTTTGGGACAATTATATATATATATATATATATATATATATATATATATATATATATATATATATATAACCGTAAAAAGCAAAGGGTGCCCTACATGGCCCGCTTTTAACTATTTTGAGCTGGACATACAAAAACCAACTTATTATCCCCTCGTCCCTATCTCCCACCCCTTCCTTCCATTTTTCAATAATATTTTTGACTACATACCAATATTTATTAATTTTCTAAAAAAACAAATCTCATATCTTCTCACACAATTCTTTGCTTCTCCCAAATTCACCTCAAAATTCAAATTCTACAAAAGAATTATATCTATATTTTAACACATAAGTGATAATCAGGCATAATTTGACCTAGCCCAAAAATCGACCCAGTTCTCTAAGTTTTAAAAACCTAGAAAATGACGCATATCGAACCTCACCCAACTCGCCTAAATTGACAGATCTAGTGGTGATTAATTTTGTTATCAGTATATCGCCTTCTTGATTTTACGTGCATACGATAATGAAATTGAATAAGAATATCAAACTTTGAAATTAAGTAGGCTATAAATTTTAAGATAATTTTTTTAATATTTTGTTAATTAATTCAGTTGACATGAATTTCCAAATCAAGAAAAAGAAAGTTGAGGTATCAAATACTTGGACTATTTTTTTTGGTAAAAGGTAAAATGAGAGGTGCTAATAATGGGCAATTTGTAGTGTTATGATATATATATCTACAAGAGGTGGGCACTGGGCCGTTTGGGAGGTGGTGATTTATTTTACATGGAGAGAGAAGAGAAAAAATAAAAAAAATAAAATATATATATACAACAAGTGAAGATTCCAACAGCTAAAAAGAAGGTAAAAGGAAAAAAATAATTAAAATCACAACAAATTGAGGAAGCAAAAAAAATAAAAATAAATAGACAGCCAGATCCCCACATAATAATTAAAAAAAAGGAAAATTCAGACAATGCAGTGTTTATAAAAACCCTTGATTTCACCTTCACCCCCTTCTTCTCCTCCTCCTTTTTCCCCCCTTCTGTTTGTTAGTTATATTTTTTTTTATTTCTGAAGGGACATGACACCAAAATAAAAAAGAAAAATAAAAGAAGAGAGAGAAAAAAAAGAAATTTTTAGAGAGAGAAAGAGAGAAGATACATATTACATACATAGAAGTCTCAACCCCAAGCTCTGAAGCAAAATCAACCCTCTCTCTTTCTCTCTCTTCCCTCCATTTCTCTTTCTCTCCCTACTCTTTTTGTTTCTCTCTCTTCTGAGAGAGATTGTTGTATACATATACATATACACATATTCATACATACGCACAGATACGAGCACACACATACATGCTGGGGACCGGCGAAGGCGGCGGAGGCGGCGGCGGAGGTGGCGGAGGAGGTGGCGGAGAAGCGGCGGTGAACTCAATTATGGCGGCGGGGAGCAACCACTTGATTGGTGGCGGAGATGACGACAAGAGCAGCGGGGAATTGTTCGAGAGCGGCGGAGGAGGCGGCGGAAACCGGTGGCCGAGGGAGGAGACGTTGGCGTTGCTTAAGATAAGGTCAGATATGGACGCCGCCTTCCGGGATTCCTCTCTTAAAGGACCTCTTTGGGAAGAAATCTCCAGGTTCGTTCAATTCTCCCTCTCTTTTTTCTTCAATTTCTTCTTTTTGAATTTTCCTCCCATTTTGTTTGGTTTTGATTCATTGATTGGATTGGATTGGATTCAATCTGATCTAATCTCCTCCATTGTTGTTCAGAATGAGACATCGAGTTTTTTTTCAAATGGTATTTGATTCGGTTGAGTAAGCTAGTTAGCTCAGTATATCAAGCAGTACTACTACAATTTCCAACTGTTTTTTCCAGAATATATTTCGATTCTATCAATCTTTCTCTCTCTAAACCTTAATTTTCAACCGTATAAAATTTGATCCAATCTCCTCCTCCATTGTTGTTCAGAATGAGAGATCGAACTTCTTTTCTTTTTTTTTTCTTTTTTTTTTTTACATCGTATTTGATTTGGTTTTGGTTGGCTGGCTAGTTACCTCAGTATATTATCAAGTAACTACAATTTTGGATTCTATCTTTCTCTCTCAACTTTTTGAATTCTGTAAAATTCAGTACTGGATATTGAAGTTGGTGAACCACAATCTGGTTAGATTTCTGAACTGGGTGTGCTTTATTTTCCTCTTAATTAACCTGGGGTAGGATTGAATTTTGTGTAATTAAGACTTGGGTGCAATTAACTTTCGTAATTAAATTTCGTAATGATGTTGAAAATTTACTAAATATAGGAAAATGGCGGAGCTTGGGTATCATCGAAGCGGGAAGAAATGCAAGGAGAAATTCGAGAATGTTTACAAATACCACAAGCGAACCAAAGAAGGCCGCGTCGGAAAATCCGACGGCAAAACCTACCGATTCTTCGACCAGCTCGAGGCTCTCGAACAGCATCATTCCGGCGGCGGCGGCGGCGGCCTCCCCCTCCTCCCTGCTCCGCCGCGTCCTCCGCCGCAAGGACCACCGGCACAGGCGGCTGTCCCCGTCACAATGGTAATGCCGGGTGGTGGTAATAGCACTGTTCCATCCAGCCCTCAGCCAATCACAGTCGTCCACGTCAACCACCAAGTACCTCCACCTCATCATCATCACCATCAGAATAACAACAACCCTATTCCGGCGAAGACGGGGACGACGATTCAGATGGAGCAATCTGGACCGTCGGAGTCGCCGTCGGCGACCCCGTCGTCGTCGTCGTCGACGTCCTCCGACGAGGAGCTGATGGGGCGGCGGAAGAGCCGGAAGAGGAAGTGGAAGGACTTCTTCGAGAGGTTGATGAAGGACGTGCTCGACAAGCAGGAGGTCCTCCAGAGGAAGTTTCTGGAAGCCGTCGAGAAGAGAGAACATGATCGGATTGCTAGAGAAGAAGCTTGGAAGATGCAGGAGATCGCTAGGTTGAATCGTGAGCATGAGATTTTGATGCAAGAAAGATCCATGGCTGCCGCAAAAGACGCTGCTTTGGTCTCGTTTTTACAGAAACTGTCTGAACAACAGCAGATCCCTCTTCAACTCCCCACCCAAGTACTCCACCCTCCTCCTCCTCCTCCTCCTCCACCGCCACAACCATCGCAACAACCGCCGCCACAACCACCGCAACAACCACCACAACCACAACCACCGCCATTGCCGCAGCCACAGCCGTTGACCCAGCTGCCGCCTCAGCCGCAGCCGCAACCGCAGACCCAGATAGTGTTGCATAAGAGCAGCAACAATGGAGGTGAGAGCGGGGGAGAAGTGGGTGCGAGTTCGTCGAGGTGGCCGAAGGCGGAGGTGCAGGCGCTGATAAACCTAAGGACGAGCATGGACCAGAAGTATCAGGAGAACGGGCCGAAGGGGCCGCTGTGGGAGGAGATCTCGGCCGCCATGAAGAAGCTCGGCTACAACCGGAACGCGAAACGGTGCAAGGAGAAATGGGAGAACATCAACAAGTACTTCAAGAAGGTCAAGGAGAGCAACAAGAAACGACCCGAAGACTCCAAGACATGCCCATACTTCCACCAGCTCGACGCCCTCTACCGCGAAAAAAACAACCCAAACTCCACCATTAACACCCCCATCAAAATGCTGCCGGATCCGACAAATGCCACCACAACAAACACCGCCAGCATTGTCACGGCGTCGTACGGGCACCCCTCGAGCAACGTCAACGCAAACATCATGATGAACAGCCACCCGCCACCGCCTCCGGCGGCGGCGGCTGCGGCGGTGCAGTGGGCGGCCGGGAATTCCGGCGGGAGTGAGAGCGATGACGATGACGGGGATGATGAAGACGACGATGATCAGGGTTCTGGGTACGAGATCGTGGCGAATAATAACAACAACAGCAGCAACAACTGCGTTAATGTGAATGTGAATGTGAATGTGAATGCTGCAGTAAGAACGACGCCGGGTACTACTACTGCGGAGTGAGAATTTTTACTACTACTATCACTACTACATTCGAAATTAACAGAGGGAGATTTTCATTAAAGGACAGGTTGTTGGTTGGGGCTGCATAAAATAAGGAGCTTTGGATCAAGAGAAGGAAGGAAATTATTATGGGTGTTCGCGACGAACGACGTCGTACAATACATACACTTCTTGACTTAATTTTTATTCATCACATCCGCGGTCAGAGGAGAGAGAAGGAAGAAGACAGCACTGCTCCGGCGACCGGAAAAGTCGGGCCGGGTTGACCCGGTCCAAACGGGCCGGGTTGGTCCGGGAGATTAAAATTAAAATTAAATTAAATTCGTGGGCGCATATATACACATGGGGATCAAGCTAAGCGGCGAGCTGAGCTGAGCTGAGCTGGCGAGAACTGTGGAAGGCTATTTTGAGGAAAACAGTAATTTTCTTCTTTTGGGGTTTTTTTTTTTACTTTTGGTTTAATTTTTTTTACGGTTTTGAGTTTTGGTATAATTTGTTTATTTATTGTTTGGCCAAATAAATAAATAGAGAGAATTTGGGGGGGAAAAAAAAAGAAAAAGGGGGAAATGGGGCGAGGGTGGGGGTATATGGGTTCACAGGAATTGAGGAATAAAGCGACTTACCAGAGACGACTCCATGTGATTTTTCTTTCTTTTTCTGTCCTTTTTTTAGCCTCTTTTGTTTTTTTTATAATAATTTTATTTTATTTTTGTTCCATTTTATTTAAAGTTTTGTCGATTAAATTGGGGGAGGGTGTAAAAAAAAAAAAAGATGGAGAAAAAAAAGAGAAAAAAAAGGTGGGCGGTCCTGTTTTTGTGTTGTGGAATTAATTGTACTATTTGTGAGTATACACTGTTTTTCAGTCGTCATTCACATAACAATAATATACCAGCTTCATTTTCATTTATTTATGTTATTTAGCTTTTTTCCTTCCTTTTTTTTTTATTTTTGCTAATCATTATTAGTCCCTATATTCTATATTAATTGTCACATTATTGACTGATACAATATCATATGACACTATTTGATTAATAATTTCACATATAGTATTTTATTAACAATTACAATATTATACTTTTAGGATAATATTTTTTGTTATAAATCTAATGATAGTAATTTTATATAATACTACTCTGTTTCACAAATAACAGTCACCTAATAAATGCTATATAGCCTATAATGTTCTTTTTTTATTAATAGTTTGTCATAGAATATTTTATCAAAGAATTACAATATTATGTTCTTATAATAGTATTATTCATGACGGAGCTATTGACCGTATTTTCGTACAATAGAACATTGTATATGTTGAGATATTAATGGTCACGTTTTTTAAGTTCGACTGACACAAAAATTAAAGTGACAATTAATCATTGTATAGATTTGAGGAATATATGGCTAAAATTTTTAAAAAAATTACAACTGAAAGAAGTTAAAGTTTGACAATTAAAAGGAAATACAGAAAATAGTACTAGCTACCCCCGCCGCAAAATGTACGCTTTTTGACTAAATTTTTTCCGTTAATTACTCACAAATTATAATAAGTTAAACTATGAAATTACTCCCATTAGAAAGATAACTGACTAAAAATTAAAATGACGATAATCTCATATTACAATTTATTATAATTTGTGAATAATCAATAGTAAATATTTTGGGGAGAAGGTAGTAATTAGTTTTTTTTTTTCATTTTGCTAATCATTACCTCATATGTGGTGCATTATTTGGAGTGAGTGAAAGATAGAGAGAGAGAGAAAGAGAGTTTACAAACTAGAGAGAGAATTTTATGATAATTAGGAGCTGACTTTTCCAGGTTGTGTTGTTGCAGCTTGGGAGTTTGGGCCTGAATGATTTTTTAGTCATAAATTCTTAAAGTCTGCATCAAACCATTTTTTCACAACAGTCATATCTAATTCCATACATATATATACACATCTTATCTCAACCCTAAAAAGTCTTGCATTACAATACATTATTATGCATATATATTTCTTCATTTGGCATGCAATTTAGGGCATAATTATTTCTCACAATCTGACTTTTCACACCCAAAATGGAAAATTCATCTCAAAATTATTTAAACAAACCAGTTGAAAAAATTGACTGAATTATTAATTAATTAAGAGAGGAAAATTACAGGTAGTTGCAGCACATATTTTAATTAATTTTATAAATGTCGTCGACCCACTTGATATGTTTGGAAAGTTATGGTAATTTGGATTGGTTCGTAAATAAATTTGATAGAAATTAATTAGTTGGATGGATGCATATGTTGTGGACCTGACCATACCATTCTATTATTTCACATGAACATGTTGGTAACATATACGCGTGATATTATTGGTTGTGTGGACCGTTATATTTTTAGACCTAATTAATTATTTTTTTGGGTGGTTTTGGAGTATTATGATTTGTTGGGCATTTAATTTAGATACCATTTGTTTGTCGTGGTAATATTCTAACTTAATATTCCTTGGAAAAAAAGGAATTAAGGAATTGATGAAATGAAAAACTGGTGTTTAAGAAAATGGTTTCCCAAGAAACTGAGTTTTGGATAGGTGTTTTCAATTGTTTGGTATATTTTTCATTTTCTTAGAAAGTGATGAGAAAGGTAATATCTTTAAGGCCCCGTTTTTTTATATGGCTGGCTGTGGAGCGATGCGGCGTGGAGGAAATGTGGTTGGTTAGGAAAAGTTGTGATGGGTTGTGGTGAAATATGGAAAGTTTAACTTTTAATAAAAAAATAAATTCAATTAGAAAAAGTAGATTGTGGATCAGTGGAATATAAAAGTTACATGCACATGCAAGACCACAAATGCCACATACATAAAGGAACATGACCTTAGTTGACAACAATGGCAATTGAAAGATAACGATGGAGGAGTACGTGATAGAGAGGTGATGTAAGGGATGTTCGCGTAGGGTAAGAGAAGAAATGAAAGGTTGAGGAAGTTGGCTGTGTCATTAACTTGAGTCAGAAAAACGAGTTTTCTGAGAATTGGAATCAGGAAAATAATTTACACAAGAAGGAGGAAAATAATTTTTCTAAAAAATGATTTTCCCATTTTCTGTCCATTTAAACATTGTAAATGAAAAGTTATTTACCCAAAAAATAGTTTTCAATACACCTTAAAATGGTGATGAAAATGATAGAAAATAAAAGGAGTTTTTAGCGTGTTTTTTTTTTTTTGAATGGTAAATTGGTGGTTTACGTAATACTAGTAGATTCAAAAGTGATTTTGATCGAGTTGCATGGGGCTTGAGATGTAAAAGTATGAAAAGGAAAAAACGAGGGTAGAAATATCTTCATCAATCAATTTGCATGTCGAACCACTTGGAAAGCATTTAAATTATGACGCCATTGGATTTTCTTTTACTGATGAAAAAAATAATAAATACATAGACAATATCGACTTTATTTAAAGGTGGTCGACGATGTTTGTTCTTATCTCACTGATCATACGAGTCAGTTATACATGCGCGTCATTTTTCCCTCTGGTTTAAAAAATAAAAGAAAAAAAACTGAATATGAATTTAAACCTGGGCACTGAGCGGGCCGGAAATTTGTGATCCGCCGACCCGAGCCCGGCCCGACCCGTCCTTCGGGTCAAGTAGTGTCGCCTCGAGCCCTGACTCGGCGGGCCGCGGGCCAATAATTGTGTAATCTGAATTTTTTTTATTGAATTCTCCATGCATTTTAGACTTAGGCATTGAGCGGGCGGCCGGGCCGTGGGCCGGGTCAGGCCGACCCAATTTCTGGATTTTTTTTCATTTAAATTAGGGGGTCGGCGGGCCGGGCCACAGACCCTTGGCCCGAGCCCGGCCCGTCCATTCTTCGAGGCCCCGGTCTTTTCGGGTCGGGCCAGGTCGCCTTTAAGAAACGCGGCCTTGACCCACAATTTTTCGGGCTGGGTCAGGCCGGGCGGGTCCCAGGCCCATTGCCCAGGTCTATTTATGATGAATATGGTTTACCAATTTTTCATGTTCAAAATTTGTTGAAAATTTTACTTAGGCTCTGTTGTTTTATACGACTGGCTGACTGCGGTATCACGACATACCGCACTTTGTCAAAACCCACACAATGTATCAATCCACCACAATTTACCACAACCCACCACAATAAACTTTTTCACATTTACCAATACAATTTACATTTATAAAAAATAAAATCCACCACAATCCATAACAATTCCATTACACCCGCCACAATTCCACCACACTGCACCGCGCCATACTACAGTCAGTCGTATAAAAGAACAGGGCCTACTAGGCTCTAACTTTCCCCATTTTAAATGCAAAATAATGAGTCTTGGAAAAACACGTTTTAAGGTCCTGTTTGACAATCAGTTGAGTAGCTAGTAGCTGTTAGCTTGTAACTGTTAGTTGATAGATGTTTGGATTAACTTGTTTGACTTTAGTTATCCAGGTTAGCTGATTGCAGGAAAGTGTTTGGTAAAACAGTTTTTTTGTGAAAAACTATAAAAAGTTTCATCAAGTAGTTTTTTGGAAACTAGTTTTTTGGGTCAAAAGAGCTAATATACAAAGCTATTTTTTTTTTTTTTTGGAATCTGGGTAAAGAAGGAGTAGAAGGGAACTTAGGAGACCCTTCTCGCAAGGCATGTACCCCAATTATCATGAAACAAAATAAGCGAAAGATCAGAAGAAGGGCTAAAACTCTTAACATCTAAGTTTTCAGTGGAGTAACCCCGATTACTAACGAATTCGCCGTCATATTGGTTTCCCTAAAAATATGTTTAATCGAATAATTGTAAGCATTTGTAAATACATCTTTATATCTCTAATAGTTGTATCAATCTGCCACAGAACTTTGAAGATACCTTGGATCGCCTGAATAAGAATCAAATTATCACTTTCAATATGAACTTCTTGCAACCTGTTTGAAGAGTCTGCTCAATGTTGCCTTTCAATGTCAAAGCTTCAACTAGGAGAATAGGCTCCGAATGGAGTTTGAAGGACCCCGCTTGGAGGAGCCTGCCCATATAGTCATGGATGATGAAGCCAGTTGCTGCCCCATATTGATTTACTGAGCCATCACTTCAAATATATTTTTTTTGTAATATTACATGGAACCTTGGTTAAAAAATTAATAGTGTCCAAAAAACTAAAAGTTATCAAAAAGTTGGGTAACCAAACATCCCTAAGGTGTTCGGTCGTATCATTAATACTATATTATTATATATTAAGTTGAAATATAATGATATAATTGAATCCTATAATTGTAATATTACATATAAATTGCTTAAAGTTATGCTTTTATCTAGTACATATAAATATAATGATATGATAGTGTAGGATCCCGGAAAAAAGGATATAGGTTGTACACCTTTCTGTTGCGCTACTTAGGTTGTGATTGAGAGCCGACTAAGGTTGCTTGATCTTTAAATAAGAATATTTTTATTCTTTTCATAAAACATTTTCGATCTTTTATAGGCCTTACTCATGCTAACTCACTCAAAGCCCGGTCAAGTCATTTCAACGATGCACCAACATCCAACTTGGTTCTAGATTAGGGCCAGGAGGGCATAGGGGTCACTGGACTGACTCCTAGGCCATGCAACCATGGCAGGGGTCAAGCCAAGGGCCCACTAGTGCCCAACCCGGGAAAAAGGGATTAGAAATCAGCCATGGCCGCTTGGCCTTGGCTGGACTCTACTCTCATTTTTCTCGGGTTGGCTCCTTAATTGCGGAGGTCGGGGGGATATCGATCCATCTTGAATAAACTGACATGATGAACAAGAAGTGAGTTACACAGATTAAGATACAAAAGGAGTCGCCAGCTAATTTAAAGAAATCAATGAACCAAAAAGTAAATAACTACGGTCTGCGAACCCGAATTCCGAGCCCGGGGGTAAGGTTACGAATCCAAGAATTAAAGAACTCTCAAATTCGCTTGTTTTGAAAATAGACTCTGCTAAAATCGACTTTGAAATGAAAGAGAGCGGGGAGAAGTTCAAGAGGTTTCACAATATTATATTCATGTCATATGAGCATGTATTTTATTTACAGAATGATGTACAAAGGTGATTAACAATACAATTACATGATTACGAAATGACAAAAAAAATAGATTATCAAACCTTGCTTGATTGCAAGTGCTAATGGAGAAAGTAGAGAACCGGGACGGATGCGTCGAACAACTTAGAATGTTGATATCGTAATAACCTCCGAACCTTTTGTATGAGAATAAGAGAGAACTTTTAGAAAGAGATGGGAGAGGATTATAAATGTTGGTTGATGATGGGAAGAATTGATGATTTTGGTGGTGATGAAGGAGGGGTATTTATAGGTGAGGAGGAGTGAGTATTTGGATGGAAGGAGGGGCCCTAATCAGCACCATGGCCGCATGGCCTTTGACTCATGCTTATAGGTGAAGAGAAGGGAGTATTTGGATGGAAAGAAGGACCCTGATCAGCACCATGGCCGTATGGCCTTTGACTCTGCATGAGTCAAAGGTGTCATGACATGGATTACGATATCAGCTGGTGAAGGGAAAGGCGCGAAAATCTGATTTGAACATGTAAGGCCATGCGACCAATAGTAATCCAGTGCACGAATTGGTGACGTGGCAAGGCACGTGAATCCTATTTGAGTTGTGTAGGCCATGCAGCCATGGCAGTATTCATGGGCCTGATTTGTGCATTGGGCCTGGTTTCTGGGCCTAGAAACTGGCCATGGCCGCATGGCCTTGGTAACTGGTTAGGCCAACTTCAAACGACCATAATTCCTTTATCTGGACTCCGATTGAGGCAATTCAAAAGGCGTTGGAAAACTTATGATGTGTACTTTATCCTCATAAAAATAAATAAGACCAATGAAACTTGTGGAAACAATGGAATTCAAAAGGGTGAGCATATGTGTGTAGAAATGGTGGAAAATGAAGACTTTTGTGGTGAGTTGGCTTGGTGGCTTTTGATTGAGCCTAATGACTTTTGATTGGGGAAGATCCAGTGACTTTGCTTTCATTCTAGCCTCTTTTCTTATTTCTCCCGGCTTGTTTTTGTACACTTTTCTTGGTACAATATCCGGTGTCTACAGATAGATGAGTTGATTAAGGGGATCCAGGACAAGTTACCATGTATGTTGTTTGTAGATGATATAATGCTTATAGATGAGTTGTGGGAAAGATTAAACGACAAGGTGAAGCTCTGGAGGGATACCTTGGATTTTAAGCGTTTTAGATTAAGTAGGTCAAAGACGGAATAAATGATGTGTCATTTGATGGATTTGAGAATGAGAATCAAAGCCAATAAGTTACCATGGGTGGGGGGCATTCCATGCGTTGAGAGTTTCGATAGTTGAGATCTGTTTTATAAAGTAATCGAGAAATTAGTGATGATATGGCACATTAGCCAGCGTTTGGCAGGAAAAAGTGGAGAGAGGCTTCAAAAAAGTTGTTTGATAAGAGAATCCCACTAAAACTTAAGAGTAAAGTATATTATAGGGTAATCAGACCAGTGTTGTTGTATGGAGTTGACTGTTGGGAAGCTAAGAAGATACTTTGCCTGAGATTGAACATGGTGGAGATGAGGATGGTCCAGTGGATTTGCGGTTATACTTGGTTAGATAGGATTAGGAATGACATCTGTCGAGCTAAACTAGAGATTGAGCCAATTAAGGGTAAGTTGAGAGAGAATGAATTGAGATGGTTTGGGCATGTATTCAGAAGAAGTGAGGATGACACTGTTAAGAGGTGTAAAGAGATTAATAGAGGACATGATATTAGATAGGAGCACTTGGAGGGCTAACATTAAAGTAGTAGGGTAAGGTTGCTGGTAGGATAATGTGATTTGCTTTAGTATGTGGTTTGTGTCTTATATTTGATTGTGATGTACGAGTACATTTAGCTTTTCCTCAAGCGTATGGCACACATAGGTATACATTTCTGTACTACAACAAGCATCTTGGTTTCTTGGTATTTCAAGTTGGTTTGCAAAGGTTTTCCTTCTAGGTATTTTTGGACCTAAACTGATTTTTAAAGTGGTTTTCAAAAAAATTTTGTGGGTCCACAAGATCAACCTCTTCGTAGATTCCAATTCACGGGGAAGACTGCCTACATATGATTCCCCTAGATTGCACTATAAATGTGTTTCACTAGGAATTTTTTGTTGTTATACGTTGTGTGTGTAATTATGTACACATATATATTTGTGCGTGTTTGGGGGGGGGGGGGGGTTTGGTTCCTTTAGGGCCTTATTGCTGTTGTTATTGATAAATAATTAAGGATGGAGAAAATATTAAATATAGAAATTGACAACAACAAACACTTAATTAATTTTTAATTCCATAATTAACCATTTTAATTTATTCAATACAACTCACCCCAAAAGAAAAGGGATGTAAAACTTGTAACGCCTTTTCATTCTAATCACCAATCTTATCATTTTCATTAATTCAATGAATTATTCAACTAAGATAATATATATATATATATATATATATATATATATATATATATATATAATGCTTGGCCCCAAATTGGAGATCTCTTCTGTGATGCTATTAAGGAATTTTTCCAAAAAGGTCATTTGCTCCCAACTCTTAATTCTACTATTTTGGCCCTTATCCCTAAAGTTGATGCCCCTCAAAGTGCCACGGATTTCATACCTATAGCCTGCTGTAACACCTTCTATAAGACTATATCAAAACTGATTGCCACAAGACTGAAGGTTGTCCTGCCATACCTCACAAATGAAAGTCAATCTGCTTTTGTACCGGGGAGGGAACTCCTTCACAACGTACTTATGTGCCATGAGTTATCTAGAGGTTTTCGAAGGAAGACTACTCAATCAAAATGTATCTTCAAAATTGATATGAGAAAGGCATTTGACAGTGTGCATTGAAATTTTATCAAAGAAATCCTAGAGGGATACAAGTTTGATTTCGTTGTTAAGTGATAATTACATGTTTGATAGAAGATACTATAAGAAAAAAAACTCTAACTCAAAAAAGAATATTAAAGGCTATATAATATTTGTTAAGCGATAATTACATGTTTGATTTCGTTGTTATATGCAATGGTGGTGGGACTTGGGAGGGAGAAACAAAAAAGTAGGGACATAGAAGAAGTAATAAGGGCACTTCTTGGGATCCAAACAAGAAGCCATGCCAACATCACATGACTTGAGATTTTATAAAATTGAGAATGAGATCATCACCTTCTCTCTTCTCTCTCTCTTCTCTCTCTCTCTTATGTCCCATCAAAGGAGCCTTCATCCATTTTTTTATCTTATTTTTAGATCACTTCAAGTTTTACTTTTATTGGTAGGCCTATAAAAAATGACTCACCCAAACTGACCCGAACTCACACGAATTTTTTGGGTTTTGAACGAGATTAGTCGACCAGAAATTGGAAATTAACCAAACTTGAAAAATTGAAATCTTAATAGGTCCAACTTGACCCTGAAACTGTCTGACCCGTTTCTCAAATCAATAAAAACTAACAATTATGTACATTTAATATACTTTTTTTTACTGTTACAACTTTCCATTTATGTACTTTTTCACTTATAATTATAGTTTTTATCCACCAAAATATATTATTTTAGAGACATATAAAATCATTTGCCTTTATTTTTCTCTATAGTAGTGAGTTATAGAGTGGTAACAAGGTAAAATATTTTTAGCAATAAAAAGGGTTAGAATATAGCGAAAACGATTGCATAATCGACTTATGTTCAGTAACTCTAAGCAGTATTAGGATCGCTATGGGTATATCTACTCATTAAAATGAGATTTCAAGGAGATATGATAGATAAGACTTTTGTGGGATAGTTGGAGGTTGTTTAGCGAAACTATTCAAGTTCTAAAAAGCGATGATCTATCTTGTGGGCTCACCGACATTACCCATATATAGGTCTATTTGATATATCGTGGTGTTGGAACTTGGAATGGAATGATACATTATGCAGTCATCTTTGGCTAATTACTATCAATTTTCATGTCACACATTATAGAGTTATGTCATTACCCAGATAAGTGTCCACTTCGACATTTTCTACACAAGCTCCGCCTTCTATGTTACACATTATGGAACCACATCATCTTTCATGAGTCAAAAACCAAACCAAATCGATGGTGAACTATTGGGGGAAATAGGTCGATAGTTGGTACAACTATGTCCAAAAAAATAATTTGTATTATTAGTATCCAATACCCTTAAAGTTGGTATTAACATCCAAAAAATCTATATTTTAATAAATTTTAAAATCAAATAGTGTTAATTTTTACTCACTCGTACGTAGACATGTCTCTCATCATATGTGTCATTATAACTAACTTTTTTATTTCCCTATGATACTATTGATTTGTTAATTTATATTTTTAACAACAAGTTAATGTTAAGTTACCCATTTATCCTTCTTAATTTTGGTATTCTATATCTACCTTAATAAAATATACTTTATTAATTAAGGGTAATTTTTTTCATGGAGATTAATTAGGGATAATTTCATTGCTTGACTTAAATTTATCTAATAATTTATGTTTCCTTAGTTCCCCCATAACCTTAAACAATATTTATTGTGAAAGGGAGATAGGGAGCACCAGCATGCTTGTTTCTTAGATTAAAAAGAATAATAAAGTATATGTACTAAGATCAATATCCAAACAATTTAATTTATATCTTCTAGATTTAGAATTTGAAATCAACTCACAGCTAAAAATATGTGTATTATCAACCAATTTATTAGTAATCATTTCCTATTCCAACTATTTTTGAAAAATTATATGTGGGAAAAAGGGTTGGAAATTCCAACCAATTTTGCTAACCATTTTTCCAACTATTTTCAAATAGTAGGAAAAAGGATGATATGAAAAATTTCCGACCATTTTAATAAAAATGGTTGAAATTTCCAATACGTTTTCCCACATAAAATTTTTGAAAACTAGTTGGAATATGAAATGATTGCTAAAACCGTTGGTTTTTCCAACCATTTTAAATTTTTTGGAAAAAAGTGATTGGTAATATACATATTTTCAACGGTGACTCCTAATCTCCTATGTAGCATCAAATATATATATATATATATATATATATAGGGATATTGGATTCTAATAATCCCTACTATCACAGGTTGTATGACAATAATCCCCTACTATCATTTTGGATTCTGATGGTCCAAAAAAAAAAATTGTATTATAGTGGGACAAAATCGAGTGTATACGCTAAATGTCATAGATTTTGTGATGCATTTGATTCAAAACTTTGTATAACACTTTACCACGATTTTTAATGAATTTACAGCATTTCTCCCGTTTTTTTCAATTTTTTTTCAATTTTTTATGATTTTTTCAATTTTATTCCTTTTAAAAATCATAATAATTGCTCGGAATCTCAAAAAAATAATTTAAAAATGTTTTAGTAACTACACTCCGTTACCTATCTAGGGGTAGGAACCAAAAAAACAAAAATAATATAGGGTAGGCATAGAAAAAATAAAAAGAATGCGGTGATTGATTTGGTACCACTACAATACAATTTTTTTTTTTTTGGACCACCAGAATCCAAAATGATAGTAGGGATTATTGCCATACAATTTGTGATAGTAGGGATTATTAGAATCCAATATCCCTATATATATATATATATATATATATATATATATATATATATATATATATTGGATTCTAATAAGCCCTACTTTTGCAAATTGGATGACAATAATCTCTACTTTCAATTTGTATTCTGGTGGTCCAAAAAAAAATTGTATTGTGGTGGTACCATATCCATCACCACATTCTTTTTATTTTTTCATGTCTACCCCGTATTGTTTTTTATTTTTTCGTTCTGCCCCTAAATAGGTAATGAAATGTAGTTGCTAAAACATTTTTTAAATAATTTTTTTGAGATTCCGAGCAATTATTAAGATTTTTTAAAAGGAATAAAATTGAAAAAATCATTAAAAAATGGAAACAAATTGAAAAAAATTGGGAGAAATGTTGTAAATTCATTAAAAATGGTGGTAAAACGTTATACAAAGTGTTGAATCAAATGAAACACAAAATCTATGATATTTAGGGTATACTCTCGATTATGTCCCACTACAATACAATTTTATTTTTTTTGGACCACCAGAATACAAATTAAAAGTAGGGATTATTGTCATCCAATTTGCAAAAGTAGGGATTATTAGAATCCAATTTCCCTATATATATATATATATATATATATATATATATATATATATATATATATATATAATACTAGTATTTTATACAGTAAAAACCAAATTAAGTTGAAATGTAACTACTCCACTGTTGACTTTTGTTAAGCAACAACATAATCAATTGAACATCCCAAGTAATATGATGAATGTAGTACCCTACACTACAATATTATTACAATATAATCTTCTTGGTAATTTAATTTGTGGATGTTAATAATTATTTGATATCATTACTTATGAGTTTAGAGCTCCTAACACATGATTAAATTAGCCCTAGTTATGATTAGGTAGGGAGCCTGCAAGCTAAGCATTATATATATTTACCCTAATTATTCCTTGACATGTGTATCAACATTCAAAATCTATAGAATTAACCACCTTGATTCCCTCCACTAGAGGAATTATATTCTCTCTCTTTTTTTTTTAGTTAATGATTATTAGGGGAGGTTTGAACATTATATTAATTTCTGAGGTTTGTAAACTTTAATTTTTCAATCTTTATTTTTAGAATTAATTCTCTACACAAGAACATTACTTTTATGGTTATTATCTGATGGATAATTATAAAAAAATCAGATTTTTGGACGTCAATAATACCAACTTTGGGGTATTGGATATTAATAATATAAACTTTTTTTGGACAATGACAGTATCAACTATCAACTTATTTTCCTCCAATAGTACACCACCGAATTGTTATGGTTTTAACTTATCGAAAAGATGATGTGATTCCATAATGTGTGACATGAAAGGCGGATTAGTTTCCCTGTCAACATTTTCTATACAAACTCTATGTACCTTCCACATCACACATTATGGACCCACGTTATCTTTCCATGAGTCAAAATCATACCAAATCGGGGGTATATTGTTGGTGGAAAATAGATCGATAGTTGGTAGCGTCAGTGTTCAAGAAAATAATGTGTATTATTGACATCCAACAACCCTGAAAAATTTTGGATGATTAATCTATTATGTCGTAAATGCTGTTATTATTTTGTTTTTATTATTTGCAGGCTTTAAATTTGAAGCTTTAATCTTTATGGACCGAATACTTCATATCATATCTTGTTTTTAGGGAAGTGAAAAGAAGAATGTACTTTTTTAAGATTTGAGCTTCAAAGATCGTTGCATCTTTGAGAGGTAAAAGATAAAGAATTTTCAATTGTCTACTCGCTAATGTCTTTATGAAAGTAATGTTTGTTAAACAATTTTGTTTCGAGCCAAGAAAAAAGAAACAAAGCAATTGCTACATTAAGACAAAGATAAAACCACATCATTTAACCCAAAAGTCATAACATTTTTCTTATCCCTTACATCAAAATAACTAGAAAATCAATACCTTCACAGACACATGGATAATGAAAAATATTAATTTATAAACCACGGGGTCGAAAAACCAATGGCAAAAACTCGGGAGTGCTAGATACAAAAATCCCCATACATATGCTTCTCTTTCATGTGCACAAATTTTAAAAAAATGAACTCGTCGTATACAAAGAGTAGACCTGGCAGTTTCTGACTCGACCCGAACCCGCCCGAAATTTCTGGGTTGTGAACACGATTTTTTTAACTAAACCCGAAGTATACCGAACCTGAAAATTAGCGGGTCAAACCCGACCCGCCCGTTTGACCGAAAAATTTAACTTTTTAAGTTAAACTTTATTAAAATTTGTGACTTTGCATTGAAATTTTAACTATTAAACTATAAGCGCAACTCATTTATTTGTTATTTATCTTATTTAAGTTAAAATAGTTACAATAATCTATCGTTACTAGAAGATAATCATATTTTATTATGTATATTGTACAAAAAGTAGTATTTAGAGACCATTTTTGAAAAAGAAAAAACGAAAAAGGTCGGAATCATAACCCGTTGGGTTGACCCGAACCCGAAATACACCGCCCGTATTTTCCCGAACCCGAAATACACCCGACCCGTATTTATTCGAACTCGATATACGACCGACCCGAAACCGCCTGCCCGATCGAATTGACAGGTCTAACAAAGAGTGTTACGATCAAAAAGGTGCTAGCCAAGTGACAACTACTGTAAGGTTTTGGCTCCTCTCGGACCGCGAAAATTACCATAAATAGCTTCAATGATCAAAGATTAGCCCTATAAATCATCACGAGTCCTTCAAGCATGCTTCGTCCTTGACAACTGCTTATTCTATATATGTGAACTTTGATATTTTGATGTGAATTTCGAAAATATTTGATATAGATATATTATTTTATACCCAAAATTCCATATTATGCTCGATTTGAAGTTTGGTTAGTTTTGTAAGAAACTTATGAAAGAAAACTGAGCAAAAAACCAAGCAAACTATCCTAAGTTATGAACAGAAGATATGGAAGAGAGAGAATTGAATCACCCCTGGCCCAAAACTAAGGCACAAGAAGGATTTTAACTCGAGAACAACCAACACGACCATGTAGGAGAACATGGGGGTTGTGGACCCATCAGAGAGCGAGGATTTGAATTGCTTGGGTGAAGAAGGATGGTGCCCTACTACTGGACACTAATCGTGTTGGCCGAAACATGGATTGTGTTCCCAGACACAATTCGTGTTCCTCATGACCTTTGAGTTTTGGTCGTTTCTTCTCCATTTGGCTATTTAATCAAAAGTTTGGTTGCTATTCGAGATCATCCATCATTATCCATCAACACTGATCAATTCCACTATCATCCATCATCATCTATCACGAATCATCACCATCCACTTTCACTCATCATCATTCTATAATCATTCACACTCCGTAGTTCCTTGTTGATTTGTCCTTTGTTATATACTTTGGTTTATTTCTCAAACTTTTAGGATTTACATGCTTTTTAGAATAGAATTTAATTGCTTTTTAGTTGAAAACATGAATACTGAGTAGTTTTCCTTTGCTTAGAGGATAAACACCAGTAGTTATTTGATGAATTAACTTTTCTTGGATTGAACAAGCAATGAATTGAATCTAGTTTGAACGCATTTCTTTTAACCTTTATATTTGATATTACTTTTTTTTGGTCACCACTAGCATAACTTTAGATTGTTGAATGAAGCACATATAAAAAAGTTTAATAATCAGAAAACTTAAGCTAAACTATCTCTAAAATCGACTAGACATAGAGTGTTGAGTTAGGGGTCATTTGATAATTTGATGTTTAATTTAGTTAAAAGTTGAAATAACCACAAAAGTATGTGATTGACTTTACTAGACAATTCACTTATTTACCAAAAATTCGTTGCGAAAGGGTATACAATTATCGAACTTGAATGTTTCAAATTAGTGAAATGCATGTTCAATCCGCTTGGCTAATTTGTTAGGTGACTTAACTTTATCCCTTGAATGATTTTAATTCCTTGATTAAATCTTAGAATTTGAGTCTTTCATAGTTAGAATTAGTTGTTAGAAACAAACCAAATAAAAAACTCGATCGACTTAGCAATCAATTAGCGTATAGTTCGGTGAGTTGTTAAGAAAATTCCTTATGTGAACGACCTTGATATATGTTACACTTACACTCGTGCACTTGCGGCATATCAGTCTTTGCTCACACGCTGCCTAGGAAAATTTCCAAGAGGCCACCCCTCCTAAAACAACTTGTAGCCAAGCACGCTTAGCTAAAGAGTTATCAACGGATGAACTTTTTGAAACGAAGGTGTAATGCCCCGACCTCTCCTAGGCCACGGGCATTACCGATAACAACTTCAAGGATCGCTGACTCGCCCCACAAATCACCATGAGTCTTTCCAGCGTGCTTCGTCCTCGCTCACACGCTGCCTGGGAAAATGTTCCAGGAGGTCACCCATCCTGAGACTACTCCCAACCAAGCACGCTTAACTGAGGAGTTCCCAACGGATGACCTACCATAAAAGAAGGTACACCTTGGTAATATGAGTAGACATTTCAATCCCTTTAAGTCACACTTAACCATATATCCGGGGTGTTACAGAAGATGTAACTTGGTGATATAAGTAGTCATTTGAATCCTTTTAAGCCATACTTTAATCATATTTGGGGGTGTTATAATCAACCCCACTTAAGCGCACAACGTCCTCATTATGACTCCAAAATCTTTGCTACGTTAGGTGACTGCGCATGGATCTACCATCCAATAGTTCAACACACGGTCACGGGTTGACTCTGGTATCATCTATAACTCCCCAACCCCTTCCGTGTTGCCCACATTACCGCTAATCGTTTCAAGGATCAATGACTAGCCCCACAAAGTACCATGAACTCTTCCACCGTGCTTCGTACTCGCTCACACGGTGCCTTGAAAAAATTCCTAGGAGGTGAGGTCACTCATCCTAAGATTACTCCCAACCAAGCACACTCAATTGGGGGGAATCTCAATGGATGAGCTTCGTAAAACGAGGGTGTAATTTAGTGATATAAGTAGTCATTTCTATCCGTTTAAGTCGTACTTTAACCATATCTGGGGTGTTACAACTTACAACCACCCCCATCAACCAACCTTCCTACCAAGATTCAAGCCTTGGTAGATCAAAGCAAAAATTTCTCACAACATGTGTGAGAAATTGTGGGGTTAATGGGTCATGCTCATCATGGGTAGTTTGGTACCTTCCCTTCCAGGTGATGCATGTACACCACCCTAAAGGTGAATCTTTAAGAACAATAATCGTGGCCCAAGGATCAGCATAACATCATTCTAACCCAAACCCAACAATAAGATCAAAACACCCCCAAAATCGACAACAAAAGGGCTAAAAACTAGAATCAAAACCAAAAAAACAAAGCCCTAATGATTACCGAACATGTAACGGTCCCAAACATTATAAAACTAACCCAAACATCATTATTCTGTCCAAAACAACACCACCCAACAAAACTACAAATTTTGTGTTTAAAGACGGGAGAGGGAAAATAAACAAGAATTGAATACCTGTAAAGACGAATCTCCACCAAGGTAGACCTAGACCTTCAAGGATGAATGTATAAAGAATAATGACTAACACCTAACCAAGAACTCCTCTTCAATCACCAAGAATACTATTAAGGAGAACCACCTAATATTCTCTAAAATTTGGAAATCAAAGCACCATCATAGATCACCATGGATAAAGTTAAGCATTTGAAAAGGATGTGTCTATACCAAGATTTCATATTCATTGATTGATAAGCAACAAAATGTGTGATTACAACCCTAATAACATAGCTTAAATAGAAAAGAGTAAGAGTGATCCCTATGACATTAGCTAATTAACTTTAAGGGTCCTAACTTATCCATAAATTACTAAAGGGAGAGGGGTACATTTGGGTAAGTAGTAGGGGTGAGCGGGACCGGGATCCCGGTAATTTTTGGAGGTCCCGGTCCCGGTTGTGACCGGGAGCAAAACTTTGCTCCCGCTCCCGCTCCCGGTTGTGACCGGGAGCAAAGATTTGCTCCCGCTCCCACCGGGACCGGGAAATCAACCGGGAATTTTTTAGTCCCGGTTTCCTGATATTTTTCCACCCATTATTTGATTTATTTCGATAAAAACAAACAAAAATTATACAAATTTTCTTTAATTTCACATATATGGGTGTCAGTTTGTTTACATAGTCACTTTTTTCCGGATTAAAATTACACAATATATAAAACATTTTCTTTCCGGAAAAAAATATGCTAAGTTCGAATAGTAATAAATAAAATAAATATAAAGAACGAATACAAATTAAATTAAATAAGTTTATCATTATGAAGTCACTTAATTTGTTTTATATATATATATATATATATATATATATATATATTTGGAAAGAATGTGAATATTATTCCAAAACCACAAAAGAAAGTTACAAACCTAATTGCATATTGTATCTATACAATGAATAAGCTTTTGATTGTTTCTAGCTATGAAAAGAGTCCTATTTCTAAGATGGGTTTTAATGCTATGAAACACATCAGAGGGCTGAATCCTAATATCATTGAAGACTTTACTGTTTCTAGCCATCCAGATATTGTAGACATAAGCTGCAAAACTTGCATAGACAATCTGTTTGCGCCAGGACTTCCCTTTTAGAACAAAAATTCTCCTACACCAAGTTTCCCAATTGGGAGCCTGCGGTAATTTAATCCATTGGGAGACCCCTTGTCTCATTTGAGAGGTATAATCGCAATCAAACAGAAGATGAGGAATAGTTTCTTCATGGGCTTGGCAAAGAGAGCAGGCCTTAGAAATTTGTGAAGTATACAGTCTGGTTTTTACCTGGAGTTTCCCATGCAGGGCAATCCAAATACAGAAGGAATGTCTCGGGGTGTTGAGACGATTCCAAACCATACGAGCCCAAGGCCATTTTGGGCCTTCACCTTGAAGCCACTGATACCAATCCTTAGCTGAGTATGTGGTTCTCGTCTGTAGGTGAGCCTTGATATGGTTCTTCACTTTGCAAAGTTTTTTCATATACCAGCAAGAGTCTTCTCTTGGGTGGTAGTTCCACCAATCACCACCCTTAATATATCTTTCATGAATCCATTTCACCCATAGACATTGTTTATTTTCAAAAATAGCGAAGACTTGTTTAGCTATCAAGGCTGTGTTCAAGTTCTTGAAGTCTTTGATACCAAGCCCTCCTTGACTTTTTGGTTTGCAAACTGTGCTCCAGCTTATAGGAGGGACTTTCTTGTAGGCTGTATCTGCCCCTCATAAGAAATTTCTACAGAGCTTTGTAATTTGCTCAATAACCTCCCGAGGAATAAACATTATTGATGCCAAGAAAGAAAAAATACCAAGCAGGACTGAATTAATAAGTACAACTCGACCCGCGTAGGAGATGTTGCTTGTTGCCCAACTATTAATTCTTGCCGAGATTTTATCCACAAGCTTTTTGCAGTCCATTTTATTTAATCTTCCATCAGTGATTGTCATTCCAAGATAAGAGAAAGGGAGGCTGCCTTCCTCAAACCTTGCTATCTGGAGAATTTCTTCTTTGACTTGCCTTGACACACACCACTTATGATAACTGTAGATTTTGAGACATTAGCAGCAAGGCCCGAGGTCTGCTTGAAATGGTCAGGAGTATCCATAATACTTTGAACTGTGTATGGATCAGCTGCAGTGAAAAGCATTAGATCATCCGCAAAGACAAGATGCGTGATATTATGAGATTGCAGCGAGGGAAGAATTTAAATTTCCTGTCTTTAGAGACTAATGCAAGGCTTCTAGAGAGATATTCCATGGAAAGAACAAACAGTAGAGGAGAGATGGGATCTCCCTGTCGCATTCCTCTACCTCCTCTAAAAAAACCATAGTTGTTGCCATTGATTTGAACTGTAAATGAAGTTGTAGTAACGTACTCCATGATCCAATTGATGAAGACATGAGGAAACTTGTATCCCTCTAGGATTTCCTTGATAAATTTCCAATGTACACTATCAAAAGCCTTTCTCAAATCAATTTTGAAGATACACTTTGATTGAGAAACCTTCCTTCGAAAACCTCTAGTTAATTCATGACACATGAGAACGTTGTGAAGAAGTTCTCTTCCCGGAACAAAAGCCGACTGACTTTCATTTGTAAGTTGTGGCAGAACTGCTTTCAGCCTTGTTGCTATCAATTTTGATATGGTCTTGTAGATTGTATTGCAACAGGCTATTGGCCTGAAATCAGTGGCACTCTGAGGGGCTTCGACTTTAGGAATAAGGGCCAGAATAGTGGAGTTTAGAGCTGGGAGAATTTGACCATTATGAAATAATTCCTTGATTGCCTCACAGAATAGCTCTCCAATTTGAGGCCAGGCACCTTTAAAGAAGCCACTTGAATATCCATCAGGACCTGGGGATTTATTGTTGGGGATAGAAAATATTGCTTCCTTAATCTCTTGGTTGCTGAACTCTAGGCATAAGGAGAGTTGTTGTTGCACAGAAAGAGTATCACCTTGTTGTATAATTTCTTTGTTTATGGTTGACCTCGAAAATTCATTTTCACCAAGCATAGAGGAAAAGAAATCTGCCATATGAGCACCCACATTGTCAAAACCTTGTATATTGTCACCATTCTGATCTTTGAGCCTGCTGATGCTAGCTGCAAGCTTTCTTTTTTTCATCTTACTAAAGAAAATTCCTGAGCAGGAGTCTCCAAAAACGCTTGTCTCCATTTTGCATTGCTGAGCAATTATATCCATAGAAGATTTAAGAACTCTCATGTATTTATCCTTTTTCTCATGTTCCAGAGCCAAAAGCTGTTGATTGTTCAAATCAGAGTTCATTTGTAGCTGAATGTCTTCAAGCTCCTTTCTGGCAATGTTACATTGCTCATGGATATCCTTGAACTTATCCCTATTCAGAGCTTTTAACTGCTGCTTCATCCCCTTCAAA
Source organism: Portulaca oleracea (assembly GCA_029582165.1). NCBI lineage: Eukaryota > Viridiplantae > Streptophyta > Magnoliopsida > Caryophyllales > Portulacaceae > Portulaca > Portulaca oleracea. The sequence goes on along the minus strand of CM055872.1, from coordinate 38,888,525 downwards.
ACATGATAAATTGCATGCAACTTTGAACCTCCTCTTTTATTGTTCACAGCCTGTTGAACAATATTCACAAAAGAAGGATCAGAGACCCACATATCACAGAATCTGAAACAAGCTCAGGATTTTGGACCCTCCATCAGCTCAAGTTGAATTGGCTTGTGATCCGAGAGACTTTGAGTTAGGCTTTTACATAATCAATGCTTAAAAGCCAATCCTCATTATAAAAGACTCTATCTATTTTTGAGAAAACATGGTCGTTGCTCCATGAAAAATTTGAACCCTGACAGTAGAGTTCATTGATATGACAATAATCCACACAATCTTGAAAATCTTGAGTTTCCATATGAGTAATCAGAGTACCATTCATTCTGTCTTCAACATGTAGAACTGAGTTAAAATCTCCCAGAACACACCAAGAGCCAGTGATATTGTCAGCAATATGTTTTAAATTGTCCCAAAGAGCATGTCTCTCCTCTCTTCTGTTGAAACCATAGACAAAGGTATATAGAGTATTCGAACCTTTATCGCAGTCTTCAATGTTATAGTGAATAAATTGAGCATCATAAATCAGGGGCTGGACTTTCACCTTCTGTGATTTCCAAGCGATGAAGATTCTGCCTCCCCTATGACAATGAAAGTTATTGCAAGAACTCCAATTCTTGAACATACCCTGAGAGAGAAGATGAGTCTTTGAATGTTTCACTTTTGTTTCTATCAGGCACACAATGGTAGATCTTTGCTCTCGCAAGAAGATTTTCACATCTTCTTGCTTTCTGGGGTCATTAAGACCCCTAATATTCCAAGTGATAATCTTCATTGAGGGTCTGTGTCAGATCCTGCTGGTGTGCCTCCATTCACACCCTCTTCATCTTCTATTTCACTATCTGTATCCTCTTGATCCTCATCTGTATCCAGACTTTCATAGGTATTTTTCACTGCAATGACCTTTGAAGTGTTTCCTGGCCTTTTGCTGTCATCTTCCTTGCGGGGACTAGTGTTTCCTTTCTTTTTAACGTACTTATTTGGTTTGATGAAACCTTGTTCATCAACTTCCCTTTGTGCCTTCTGCTTTGGTTTCCACAATTGTTTCTGGATATTGTTTGTTGGGGCAGTGATATTTTCTTTCCTCTTGCATTCATCTTCAGAATGCCCCATCATTTTGCAGTGCATACACTTCACAGGCTTCCAATCATATTCCACCTTCTGTGTCATCAACACATCTTCTTCATTAACATATTTAATTTCATCCGGCAATGGTTCATCCAATTTGACCTCAATTAGCACTCTTACTGCAGCTAGAGATGTTCTTTCTTTTGTCGCCCTGTCGGTCTTGATAGGGATTCCTATCAGACTAGCAAGACTACTAAGATTGTCAAAGCTCCAATATTGTATGTTTAGGTAAGGAAATCTCACATATAGGCAGGCTCTTGATCTCATCAATATCTATATTCTTCCTCGGTGTCCATGGCCTAACAATTAGTGGCTTATTATCAAAGAAAAATATTCCTCTTTTCAGAACCTCTTGTCTTTGTTCTTCCTTCTCAAATCGAACAAGGAAAAGGCCTCTTCGGATAGCAGCAATTTTGCTTAATTCATATGCACCCCATATCCTTTTCAAGAAACCTTCCATTACTTTGAAAGGGGGATTTGCACCTATGACTCGACATAAGATTGAATTTTGCCAAAAGGTGATCTCTTGCTCAACGTATTGCTTTTCAATCTTTGCCACCGGAACATTCCCTATCTTAGTTGCTTCAACAAACTTTAGCGATGTACCTGAGTCCGGATCCACCAAGGAAGCATAAGTTGTCATCACAGACTTTTCAATCTCTGCACTTCTTGATTCCTTCGAATTTGTTCCAATATCCTTGGCCTTCATATTATTTCCTTTCTTTCCAGAATCAGTGACGGTGGAATTGGACTTCAATTTTTCATTAGCAATTCCCTTGTATTTTGTCTTGTACCTATCTTCGACGATTACTCAATCTTCTTGCCCCTTGCCATGGCTAGGGAATCCGAGAGAGAAAAAAAAACCCCGCAAGAACCCTAGGGCAGAAAGATTTTTATATATATAAAAAGACACGCTTGTGAGGGGATTTGAACTCGCAACCAGAGAGACAAGGGGAAAAGTAGCACTTCACACCAGCCATCACCAATGAGCCACTGTTGTTTTATTTTTAAATTGTTTCTTATAAAAAAACATGCAAGCGCTAGGTATTAAACCGGGAATCGGGACCGGGATCGGGAAATGAGGTTAAGTCCCACTCCCGGTCCCATTGATGACCAGGACTTCATTTTTAGTCCCACTCCCGGTCCCGCTCCCACTGGGAACGGGATTTTGGGACCGGGATTTGACCAGGACCGGGACGGGACCAGGATTCCCTGAATTTTTGCTCACCCCTAATAAGTAGAGGGACAATGGGGTAATTACATGGGTAATTAAGAGATACCGAAGAAAATAAGAAAATCGAACAATCGCAGAAAGTTGCGGATGACACGATCGTGTCATTGCTTGAATCCACGATCAACCTTAATTCTGGTAAAGGGCACGATCAGGTACCCCTGTCGGGATGGGGTGGGATGATCTTTTTATGATGGGAAAAACCAAACTGATATTAATTATCAAACACATTACAAAGATCCTCTACGACCAGATCGTTGACAATATCTGGTCTCCCCTCATCCCAAACCCTACGACCACAAGCATAAGGTTGCAAATGAGCTAGGGTGTGTGCTACTTTGTTACCCTCCCTACGCACATGTTGAAAACACACAAAAATTAAAATAACTTGAAAACATCAAAATTTCCGATATCAGAAGTCCTAAAGCAGAATTTGGCTCCTGTCTTTGCCGCAATTTAGAAATTCGGGACAAGCAGTCCCCTTCAAAAATCACGTTGGAGCAGTTGAAGTCTCTTGCTAATTGCACTGCCAGTAAGCACGCCCTTGCCTCCGTCAGCTCCGGAGCTTCTCGACGTAGCGACTGTTCGGTGGCCGTGAATAGCACACAGCCACTCACATCTCAACCCACAACTCCCACATACCCGGCCGATGGTGGTTTCCAGTATGATGGTGTGTTCTCCCTTGTCTCCGTTTTCGCCATCGCTTCTCGGTGCTCCCTGAGCAAGCTCTTCACATGGTTGATCAAGCTTGCTGGGTTCAGATGCCCACCCCTATGCAGTATGTGGTTCCTGGAGTTCCACACCGCCCATGCTATGCTAAAGAACTCGCCACATAATTCACCCAATTCCGTAAACGCCCGAGCAAAGGTGTCTCGGATGCTGTCATGCTGGGGCCTCCAAAAATGTCTCGCAAATCCGCTCTCCTCCCATATTGGTTGGACCCTGGGGCATGCAAAAAAGGCATGGAAACTTGTCTCTTAACCAGTTGTACAAAGGGGCACTGAGACAAAGCCTTGTCATTGATTGACACGATAGTGACCCTAACTCCTCCAAAACTGTTTGGTTTCGTGCATGACACGATCGTGTCATTGACAATTTTTTATTGACTTTAAACGCACATAGCTTCCTCACCCGAGCCCTGATTCCACACTGTAATATATTGATTGAAAGCTATCGATGTTTACTTTAAGCTCCCCGAATTTTAAGAACATCAGAGCTCTATTGAAGGAGCTATGATGGATAAAGGAACTCTATGTCTTCTCTTTTTGCCCAATTTTGTCTAACTTTGATATTTCCTTTCCCATGCTTGTACCTTCTCCCAATGGTGCCAAAATTGATAGATCGAGATACTCTTCGCCTCTTATTTGTCCCGAAACTACTTATATCCCATAAGATCCTCGAATCCTTTAAATAGTGGTCCAAAACTCAAAGGTCCAAAATTAGAGTCGCAGGTATTGCACGTATTAGACGCCCTTTGTTGGATAAGAGTTGCCCTCAACTCTTAGAATTAGAAGCCAATAACGGGCCTCGTGAATAGACATTTCCAAATAGAAGTGTACCACCACCCAAAGTAAGGCCACACTCAACACTCATCCCTTCTAGATGTAGCATATCTTAAAGAAGGGGTTGTAGAGGTTACCATAGCAGCTCTCACAAGTATTCCTCCTAGCTATTGCGCATGATCTCATTGAACTCCGCCAAGTAATATTTGAAGGATATCTCATCAAATCCATGCTCCTTAAAGTGCCCATCATCTCTATCTCCACGTGAAACCTCTCGAAGGTTCCCACAAGCACTGAATTCCACAATGTGACTATCATCATTGAAGCAAAGATTGAGACTTTAAACGAAGGCTTCGGGTTTAGAGATAATCACTAACACCTAACCAAGAATTCCTATTCAATCACCAAGAATAGTATTGTTGGGGCAGCTTCCCAATTCCATTCAGACTCAAGTTTGGAAATAAGTAATTATTTTCCTTAAAGATAATGTTAGGGCTCTAAGCAGTTGAGTTCGACTAAAAGACTATTCTACATCTACTTGGGTTTACTATAAATACTAGGTTATTCAACCTAGTTTGTGGTGGCCAAATTATATGCCTCTAGGGTACCTTTGTGAGATAGATATCATTTTTCTTATTCCACTTTGAGAGTTTTATTATGAGATTGTAATCTCTTTATATCTCGTTACCCTTCCTTTGAGATATGTCTATTCCCGTTACCGTTTGGGATACCCTTGGTAATCTACTCTTGTTGTGCTATAACCGTTTGAGATCTTTCCTCCTTGATCTCGTTGTGCTATATAGCCGTTTGTGATACCCTTTGTAATCTCTTCATTACAGTGGATTTTATCTTGCCTCCCGTGGTTTTTTCCCACTTTGGGTTTCTACGTAAAAATCTTGTCTTCGTCACCATTACATTGATCTTGTTTATTATTTATTCAAATACCCACATCCAAAATTAATTATCTTGTTCGCTTCCGCTGTAATATTAGATGCGGTTCAATCTAGACAGGGACGGAGCTACATTGGGGCATTAGGGGGCAATTGCCCCCCTGCCTTCATTAACCTAATACATATTCTGCCCATTTGTGTTACATAACTTGTTTGTGGGGCAACCAGCAGGGTCTTTACTTACAAAAGGGAGGGTTAAGGGTTCAATGCTCAGCAAGTTCATTTCTAATTTACTTGCCATGTCATGCATTTTTCCTTCCTCTTTATTAAAAGACTAATAAATTTTTTTAATATTATTAATTTAAGTGTATTCAATAAGTAATCTAATTCCATAAAAAACAATAAGTAATGTATCATTTTTGTCTTTCTTGTACATTATTTACAATTAGTAATAACTTTGTCATAATAGAAAATCAAAACAAAAATCAAAATCAATATTCCAAAGTCCCACCCAGATGGGATATGGAGATATTAGGTATAACAGTCTTACCCCTAAATTTTACAATTTAGAGAAATTGGTTCCAATTGACGCCAAGATTTAGAAATCGTTTCTACGCCTACTAATCCATGGAAAAGAAGCAAATGAGGTTTAATGGGACATTTTACTTTATTCCATTACAATCTAAGTTGAAAAGTTAAATTCTTTTTAACTATCCAAAGTATAGACATTTTGACATAATAGAAGTATTACAATAATTGTCCCCCTCAACGTTTAGGTCTGGCTTCGTCCCTGAATCTAGATCTAATCCCTACCAATTGAATCTCGATCCTAACAAGTGGTATCAGAGCTGAGTCTAACAAGCATAATGGAGAACCACCAACTATTCTCTAAAAGTTTGAAATCAAAGCATAACCATGTATCACCATGGATAAAGTTAAGTGTTTGAAAAGGGTTTGTGAATACCAAGATTTTATAGCTATTGATTGATAAGCAACAAAATTTGGCATTACAACCCTACTAACATAGCTTAAATTGAAAAGAGTAAGAGTGATCCGCAAGACATTAGTTAATGACCTTTAAGGGTCCTAACGTATATATAAGTTACTAAAGGGAGAGAGTACAATTGGGAAAGTAGAGGAGAAAGAGGGTAATCAAATGGGAAATTAAGAGATCTCGAAAAAAATAAGAAAATGGAACAATCACAGAAAGTTCCAGATGACACGATCGTGTCGTTTCTTGAATCCACGATCAACCTTCATTCTCACAAAGAGCATTGATCATGTCCACCACAGGACACGATCGTGTACCTATCTCAGGAAGGGGTGGCTTACCGTGTAATTGATTTGACACGATTGTGATCCTAGCTCCTCCAATAATGGGCTAGTTTTGTGGATTACACGATCGTGTCATTGACAGTTGTTTTCTGCATGACTTTAAATGCCCATTTGCCTGAACTGCGATTCGACCCCGTAATATATCGAAGGAAGGCTTTCAGTGTCTACTTTAAGTTCCCTAAATTTCAAGATCATCAAACCTCTATTGAAAGAGTTACGATGGAAAGAATGACCGCATGTCTTCTTTTTTACCCAATTTTGTCCAACTTTCTTCTCTCCTTTCCTATGCTTGTACCTTCTCGCAATGGTGCAAAATTTGATAGAAGGGACATATTTCCCGCCTCTTATTTGTTCAACAACTACTTATATCCCCTAGAATCCTACGAACCCTTAAATAATGGCCCAAAACTTGAAAGTCTAAAATTGGAGTCTCGGGCCTTGCATGCATCACCAAGCGTGTTAAATTTTACTTATGGTTACCCTGAGATAAGGACCCATAAACATACTAAATTTACCTTATTTTAGAAAGATTTGAGGAGTATTACAATTACAACATAAACTGAGGGGGGAGGAGGGGAGGGGACTTTAACCTAGAATATTAATTAAAAGAACTTGATAGTAAGGCCTCATCATATTGAAAATATTATTTTGTATTCAACATTAACCGATATTGGATGAAAACCTCAGTCTTTACTTGTTTTTTTTTTTTTTTTTGGATGGAAAGCAATTAGCTATTATTCATTGTTCTTATGATAAATTCTTCCAGGAGCAGACTATAGACGATGTCTGATCCATCATACAGCCAAGATCTACGTATTAGCTCAAATGGTTGTAAGTGGGTCAAAGTGTGATACATTTTGTTTCCTGTCCGACATACAAAAGAAAAAGAGCACACACTAAAACAAGAAACTAAAGCTAAAATTTCAATAACTTCGAACCTGAGCTTCGTATTTGACACCACACCTTTCTTCAGTTTGGAGATGAGGGATAAGCAGTCTCCCTCAACCACTATCTGCGAAAAACCCTTTTCCTTTGCCAAGATCAGCGTCAGTTTGCAAGCCCTCACCTTTGTCATCTCCACCTCGTCAAACCCAGTTGTTGCTCCACCCCCATAAACACAGGAGCGCCTTTTTGGTCTCTGCTAATAGCTTCCATGCTCGCTCCCCATTCTCCCAAATTTGCACCGTCAAAGTTCACCTTGATTATTCCTATTGGTGGTGGCACCCAATTGGTTGGCAGGTTGGTTCGGATCTCAGTCTTTCTATTCGTTGATTGGTTTTCCTCCACCAGGTCCTTCACATACTGTACTACACTATCGTGGTTGCGTCCATATCTCTCTAATCGCCTGGAATTCCTATCATTCCAGAGAGCCCAAGCAACTCCCACAAACACCTCCCACAGCTCCCCAATGTCTTCGCTGGCTTTTGTAAAAAATTTCTCGAGGAGTATATACTTGTGCACACCAAAGGCTCGGACTAAAGCCACTGTTCTGCCATATGAGTTGGGCATTTGTGCAGTAAAAAAGAGCGTGAACGGACGATACCCCCCTACAGCCGACACATGTGCTAGAGACTGTATGTATTCTCCTCGTCAGGTTGGTGCTTGTTGGGAGGGCCTCCACCCAAGAACTCCATACAATCGATTTGATCTTGGGTGGGACGTTTAGCTTCCAAATTTTCTTCCAAAAGTCCTTTAGGTGCTGGTTTGTACATGTAGTGGGTTACATCTCCTCTTCCCACTTCCTGATTGCCTTGTATGCACTCTTCACCATGAGTACTCCATCGGTCACATAATGCAAAGTCAGTTTGTCTGGGGGCCAACTGGTTGTGAGTTGGATCTGCTTAATTACGTCTACCTCTGGCTTGAAGAATATTAGCTCAATCATATCTTCTCGCCATTTCCCTTTTTCGTGATCAATCAAGTCCCCTACTCTAATTAGTGAATACTCGTCTCTTCTCAGGGTAATAACCTTGAATGATATTGGTCGGGGGAGCCACTTTGAGTCCCACACATTCAACAAAAACCAATTCCCCACAACCCATCTGGTTCCCTTCATCATGACCCATTATGCTCCTTTGAGGCTCCTCCAAGTATAGCTCTCATATTTTGTCTCATTCGCCTCTAGAATTCCCATATTCCATAAATATTTCGCCTGGAGAATTTTGTACACGAGTGAGTCCTGTTAGTGTATTATGCGCCATACCTGTTTTGTAAGTAGGGTCTCATTAAAATTTTTCAACTCACGAAACCCGAGTCCCCCCTTCAACTTTGGGTTGTACAGTCAACTCTTCCGGACCCAGTGAACCTTTCGCACCCCGTCTTTGGATCCCCACCAATAATGATTAATAACTGCCTGTATACTGTCATAAAACGAGTCTGGGAGCCGGAAGACGTTCATCGGATAGGTTGGTATTGCCTGGGCAACTGCCTTCACGAGGGTCTCTACCCGCCCAAGATAAGTTTCTTCCCATCCATCCCTGAACCCACTTGATTACTATCTCCTTGATACTCACAAAGGCTTTCTTCTTGGATTGACCAACATGTGTCGATAATCCTAGATATTTTTCGTGGGACAGCACCCCCTTCATGTCAAGTATTATAAAGACCTCATCCCTTCGTTGTTGGTTGGCCTTCTTGCTAAAAGCCACACTTGATTTAGTTAAGCTTATTTTCTGGCTCGAGGCAGCTTCATATAACTGGAGCAGGCACTTGAGCACAGTGGCCTGCGTAGGAGTGGCCCTAGCAAACACCAAAGAGTCGTTAGCGAAGAGAAGGTGGGAGATTGAAGGAGCTTTGCGACGGATTTTGTATCCTTGGATTTCTCCTGCGACGCTACCGTTCTAGAGTAGACTTGAGAGAGCCTCAGTTCCAAACAAAAAGAGGAAAGGCGAGATTGGATCTCCTTGCTTTAGACATCGAGTCGGTTTGACATACCCATATGGTTCTCCATTTATAATAAATGAGAAGCTTGTTGTTTGTACGCACTTCATTACTACATTCACCCAGTCTTTCTTGAGCCCCAATCTGAGCTTAATTTGCCTGAGAAACGAACTCTATGTCAAGCTTTATTGCCATGTTCCCTTGGGTTGCATGACTTCCCTGTATTGAGTGGAAAGTTTCATAGGCCATAAGAATATTGTCGGTGCATGATTAGTCGCCCTGGAGTATATGCACTCTCATTAGGTGATATGATTGATGGAAACAACGACTTTATCCTATTTATAATTACTTTCATGACTAATATGTAGCAATCATTGCATAGGATGATTGGAAGATAGTCGGCAATCTCTTCTAGATTGCTTTTTTTTTTCTTTTGCGAAATCAAGACCACATATGTATGATTCATCTGTTCTGGGCTCATACTCTTGTTTAGGATAGCTAGAACCCTGGCTGTCACGTTCTCCCCCACCACCTCCCAATATTTTTAGAAGAAGAAAGGACTCAAACCATCTAGACCCGACGCCTTGTTTGGGTTCATGAGCTTGAGGGCATCAAGGACCTCCTCCTTGGATGATTGTATCCTTAAACCTCAATCTTTACTTGGCTAGACTAAGCTTTGTGATTTTATTATGGATGATTGTATCCTTAAATTACTTATTAATTTATTACAGTGACATAATGCATTACATAATCACAAAAATTCCAACACTATCAACTTTAGTTGTTTATAACTTATAGTCTACATCATCAAAATAAATGTCGAAAACAGATAACTTATAACTTATAGTCTACATCATGAAAAATAAATTTCCAACACTACTGTTTCGTTTCCATTTTATCTGTCACCTGATAAATATTCTATAGTTTCTAATCTTTTTTTTAACTGAAATTTTCACCTATAATATCTTATTGAAAAATTACAACATTATATTCAAACAATAATATTTTTCGCTCAAAATCTAATGATAGAATTTTTTTAATACTATAACAGTATATATATTGAAAAATTAATAGTCAAAATTTTCAAAAGTTTGATTGTTGTATAGATCAAGGTGATAGATATAAAGGGAAGGGTGGAGTATGATACAATTAGGTTGATTAATTTTCCAATATAAGTATTTCTTAAATTTCTGTTATATGTATTCTTCAATTAAATTGCGTGTATGATCAATTCATAATTAAGGACTTAGGTATACATGCATGGAAGAGTAGTAGATTGAGCACATATTAACAATAACACATAACCCTAATTTCAAGCTAGATTTTTCTTGAATTTGAAATAATTAATTACTCTTCCGTTTCATATTAATTGACACTTAAATTAACTTTTTTTTGTTGCAAAATAATTATCACTTTTCATTTTCGAATGCCTAATTTAATGATTTTTACTTTAATAATTATGTTAATTTTTACTTTTTCAATTAATAAAAACTAATCTTACTCACATTCTCTCAATATCTGCACTTTATATAGTATCAAAAAAAAACTTTGTAGAATAGTGTTATTTAATTATATGGGTAGTTTTTCTAGTTAAACCTTAGTATATAAATTTTTTAAAATATATCAATTAATATGAAACGGAGAGAGTACCTAAATGAAGTATCATACATAATGTGTGAGGTTCACAATCCACATACTTATAGGTCCTGTTTGGCAACCAGCTGGTAGCTGGTAGCTGTTAGCTGTTAGCTGTTAGCTGATAGCTTTTTGGATTAGCTGTTTGACTTTAGCTGTTTGGGTTAGCTGATTGGAGGAAAAGTGTTTGGTAAAGTAGTTTTTTTGTGAAAAGCTACCTCAAAAACTTCATCAACTAGCTTTTTGAAAACTAGTTTCTTAGGTCTAAAAAGCTAATATAAAAAGTTACTTACCAAACACCTCAAGTAGCTTTTTAACCTTGGTCAAAAAGCTAAAAACTATTAAAAAAGCTAAAAGTTACCCAAAAAGCTGGGTAGCTAAACACCCCATAATCATCAATTATTTCATTGTAATTACTCCTGAAAATTTGACATCCATCAATTATTTTCATGATTGGAAGGAAACACAAGGAATATATATACATACCTACTTTAAGATCTTATCATGATGTTGCCCTACACATGTATTTTAGGGTTTGATTGATGAAAGGTGATGAATCATGACCTCTTAGCATGTACGTTCAATGTTTCGGGCCTAATTAGCCTGTTTTATAAAGTTTATCATCAAAACTAATTTAAAGATGCTCAATCATAAGCGTGTATATAGGTGGTGCCATTTAAAAGTTGGTTACCATCCTCATCTTTTTAGGCTCGGTTCTTTTATACGGTTGGTGCGGTGTGGTAATGGTGCGGCCGGTGCAGCGGAATTTGAAAAAGTGTGGTGAGTTATGGACCTTTTGGTTAGTTGTGGTGAGAGTTGTGCTAGGTGAGGAGAGAAAATGTGAAAAGTTAAGAAAAAAAGTGAGAAGAGAGAAAAATAAAAAGATATATTGACAATGATTTTGGTAAAGTGTAGTGAGGTGTGTTAAAAATTAAAGAGTGCAGTGCGGTGTGGTATCGTACCATAACTTACCACATAAAAAAGCGGAGCCTAAATTGTATAAATAAAGTTCAAATTTAGGCGAAATTTCAAAAAAAAAATAGATATAGGTGACATCACAAGGTTGACGGACAATGCTACGTTACTTATCCTTAATTTATATAGAACGTAACTAGGATTATACTCTCCGAGATGACCATGTCTATGTACTCCCATAGAATAAATTTATGAACATACTTATGAGATTAACGAGTATACACATGCTCACAAAATGAATATATATATATATATATATATATATATATATATATATATATATATAGGACAATGGTGGACCGTACTTTCACTTTATATTCTGGTGGTCCAAAAAAAAAATAAAATTGGATTGTAGTGGTACCAAATCCACCTCCACATTCTTCTTATTTCTTTCATTCCTACACTATATTGTTTTTGTTTTTTTCGTTCCTGCCCCTAGAAAGTTAATGAATTGTAGTTTCTAAAACATTTTTTAAATTATTTTTTTTTGAGACTCCGAATAATTATTATGATTTTTTAAAAATAATAAAAGTGAAAAAATCGTAAAAAATAGTAAAAAAAATTAAAAAAATTTGGGAGAAACGCTGTAAATTCATTAAAAATCATTGTAAAGTGTTAAACTAAGTTTTGAATCAAATGCAACACAAAATCTATGATTCCCTCGAAAATATCCCACTACAATCCAATTTATTTTATTTTGGACCACCAAAATCTGAAAGTGAAAATCTGATCATGAATTTATCAATCGGTGAAAGTAGGGATTATTAGAATCCAATTATCCTATATATATATATATATATATATATATATATATATATATATATATATATATTCCCAAAAATATAAACGGCTAGGAATTTTCATAACTTGCTTTCCATGAATACTAATAGAAAAAAAAAAAAAAAAAAAAAAGATGCTTTGCGGCTATCTTTGACTTGCCCCTTTTGTTCAAACCTTATTTTCCACCAGCGTTAGTTATTACTAATTAATATGTATATCTCTTTATTCGTTGTTTTTCTTGAGTCTTGAATTGACATAGATTATTTGTGCTTGTCTTGGGTACGATTTGATACTAGTTGTGTCAAATAGTTCATGATTTTATGTGTAACTTAAAGTTATATGTTTCGTAAAAAAAAAAGGTTATATGTTATGATGTAGACGATGATATAGATAGTTTAAGTATTAGGATACATTCTTCTCAATTTATAATATATAATTTATTAATAATTAATATTATTGAATGTTAATTATTGTCGATTACTATTGTGAGTATTAATTAAACAGTGATGATGAGCTATAATTACTTTAGGCATGTGCTAATCTTTGATGAAATTGTTGTATATTAGAAAATATGATCAACAGTAATGGACAATCATTGACAAAATTCTTATCAATCAACACAAAATGTTTAGTATGACCACTTATGATGAGTTGAAGAAAATAAGGCCTTTTGTCATATGATTGTTTATATAGGTGTGTGCTCGCGCGTGTGCATGTGTATATATACGCATGTATAAATATATACACATATACAAGTGTGTACGTACACACATATATATCTTACCCTGGTAAGTGTGATATTAGCTTACTTTTTTTTACAATAGTGATGCAAATTTTACTGGGTACAAAATATGTTTTAGGTCACAACGACGCCTTAATTATTCTAAATAGCATCTCATGAACATGGGGTATAAGTGGCGGATCCTTTTTTAAAAAAAAGAGTCTCTTACAAGAGAATCATCGGATAATGGAATTCTAATTTATATGTGTGTTTTCCATATTTCCTTTAACTACATATGGTTGATGATAATTGTGAAGCTACTACTATCTAGCTTAACATTTTAATAAAAAACTTTTCATTGATAAGTTGATAGTGTAAGGTTATAAGCTTACAACACAATGGGGAAAAAAATCATCAAGTAGCTTGTGACATGTATATATGAAGGATTTTAGGGATGTTTTCAAAAAAGATGTACGAAATGTCAATTTTAAATGCAAAGATTGTTTGTTATGTTAATTTTTATTCTATGTTATTTAGTCTCAAAAACAAGATGAACAACTATTAGGGAAGCACATATTCAGGCTAAGAGGCGAGCCCCTCTCTAATATTATAGATTTATTAATACTCTATCCTGTCTACTATAAAAAAGAGACAGACTTTTTAACTTTTCAAAAGCTGAAATTATTGATGCTATACAAAAAATGGTATTCTCATTTCACTATTTTGTCAAACATTAAAACTTTAAATGCTAATATTTAGCTAGCCTAATAAAATAACTCCTATAAATAAAGAAAAAGTACAAACCTAAGTGTAAGAAAAGAATGGTGGGATCAAAGGATAAAGATGAAGGGTGGTGATGAAAGAGCAAAAAGAAAGATATATTTATTTATTAACTCAAATTGTGTTGAAGGATCAAGGTGAAGCAATCAAATGGGGCAAATAAAGACATACCTATGGAGAGCTTGAGTTGCTTTCAAGCACACGTACACTAAAGTAAAGCTGCCTTCATAATCATCCAATTGGACTTGACCTTCTTTCTGTCTTTCATCCCCCCAAAAAAGATAAAGGAAAACCAAAATAACAAACTATTTTATTAAGTTGTTTATATGTAAATTTGGTCATTCATGTATATCGGATTAGGTCATTTGGGTCAGGGTTGGGTAGGGTCATGTCGCATCAGCTAGGTTCAAATCAGGTTGAGTTTGAGTCGGGTTATTTGTGAATCGAGTTTGATTTTATATACTTTTCTTGCGAAAACGAATAGATTTAAAGAAAGTGAAATTTGGGTCAAGTCAGGTCACTTCAAGTCAGCTAATTTTGGCATTGTTCTAGTGCATGTTGTGTTGGGTTCAGATGGGTCATTTGTGTGGGTTAAGTTTTTCCAGATCTGTTTACATGTAGCGTTGGATAGGTTAAATAAGTTTCAGTCAATATGAAAAAATCAGGCAGGCTTGGGTAAATATAGAAAAGTTTGGTAATTTGGACAAATATGATAACCTTGGTTAAGTCTATGACTCTATGTAGTTGGGTCAAGGTCCTTTACCTGAGTAACTGCAAGAAGTACCTTATACGAAGTTTTAATGAAAGACAAAACAAGCCGCCAAAAAGGAAAGTTATTTTGTTTAGCAAATCAGTGATAATTATCTTCAAATGTTTTTATAAATAAACTGATATTGTTGATATATCTTGCAGGATCAATATCTTCAATAGAAGGCAACTCCAAGGAAGGAAAAGATTGCAGGATCAAGAAAAGGGATATTTCCTTATATTATATATTCTAATTATCTATTCTGATTATGTGTATATAATACATATTCTGATTATATATTCTATATGGCCATGATTCTTGTAGATACAAAAGGAAAGCAAGATTGCAAAAGATATCTCAGAAGATCTCAAAAGATGGAAAGCAAATCAGAAGGCAAAAAAAGGAAAGAAGAATCAAAGAAGAAAGGAATTGAAAGGAAGGCCTTCATCTCCAACGGTTCTACCAAGCTACCATTATAAATATGCAGTCACAAGATGAAGAGAAACAAGCGATTCCACGGAAGTAATCGCAGAGTAGGAAATCCGGTGGGATTTCTGAGTGTGTAGTCAATGGTTCGGTGATGAAGGTAGCCAATAAAGGATATTTGGTGAAGGGATATCCAAGGACCTTGGTGAGCACTCGTTGTGTCCACTTGTGGTGGTGAGATGATGTGTAGCAGAGCCTTGACAGACTAAGGCTGTGTGAGTTTGTACTTCAATGTAATCCATCATGTTTCAAATCGTCGTTAGGGTTTTTCCTACGATGATCCTTATCTGTAACTGTCTCAAGGACCTTCGGCCTTGGTCAGTGAACCTATCAGTAACTACCTTAAGGCTGTTACTTGTTGTTTTGTTTCGTAAGTGTAACTTGTTCTTTGATTGATATAAATATAATGAGGTATTTCAGTTACACTGTGTTTTGATCCTTGGTTTGAAACCAAGAAAGTTTGTTCTAACGTCCTTACCTAGTGTGTAGAGTTTAATTGTGAAATTCAACCCCCTCAAGGGCCTCAACAAGGTAAATATAAGTGTTCGAGCCTAGAGGAATTCATGAAAGGAGTCCACTTCTGCCATAGCCCATGCCCCATGGTAACTAACTAACTAATATTTTTCGTTCGAAGCTTATTGATATTCATAGGAGATAGTAATCCACGTGACATATAAACCATTACATGCCACTTTAAATTTTTAATGTGGGACATTTATTTCATAGATGAAATTCAAGAATCTCGGCCTTCACATATGACTCTCTTACAAACCACATCCATGAGGGCTCCCGTCAACTAAAAGCATGTTGTTTCTTACCAAGGTGTCAAATCACTATCAAGAGCACACCAAAGTCGCATCTTAATCCATGTATCCCGCAAACCACTCTTCCTGATTCCTAAGTCTCATACCAGGCCACCACTTTTCTTTATAAGTCCCGATCGTGCAGGTCATATGGTACTTCTTACTGGACCACATGGTTCACATTCACGCACCCTGCACCCAACCACAAAAATCAACAACTCTTATACAATTGTTGGAGAAATCCATGGCAGGAACCCATTTGAACCAAGACTCATTGTGATAATTGAGGTATTCAATGTCAACAACTTCGTCTTCAACGTCGATCATCCATCTTGCCAAGAGAAGCTTCGTAGAATGGACAACTATGTCCAGATTCTTTTCCCAAGATCAAGCTCTCTTCAACCACAACAATCAGAGATGTCAACGACCGCGCAACAATATTTAAGCTTGGTAGATGTAGCTAGAGTTTGGATAATTCAATTTAAACTTTGATGGATCGCTCAACAATCAAGGTTCAACAACAAGCTCTATCATGCCTGACCATTTGGCTAGATTAATGAAAGCAGGGGCTATGCCCGTTAGCTCCCACTCCATTCTGATAATGGAAGCATTAGCTCTTCTTTTTGGTCTCCAACAAACAATCTATGTTGGACCCTCAAAAGCCCAATTTGAAGAAGATAGTTTGATCTTCATCCAAGCCATCAAAGGATCTATTCACATACCTTGACAAGTTGACATGATTGTTCAAGATCTTAAAAACCTTTTGAAACAATTTGACGATTTCTCCTTACGTCATATCTATCGGGAAGTAAACTTTGTAGCAGATTGGGTGGCTAATCAGGGCCACTTTTTGAATAATATTTTAATATCGAGGTGTAGTCCTTCTTTGATTTTTTCCTCCCAAGTTTTACACAAGTAAACAAAAGGAAAAGTCTTACTTTACCTTTAATTTCACTCCTAAAATTTTACAGAAAATTTTTTTCACCATTTTTCCGCAATCCAAACACATTCAATGCAAATTTGTAAAGGTATTTGAGTAATATTAGTTTTGTGACGATTGTCTCAGTTAAAAAAGACAATATTGATCTTAAATAGAAATTTGATGATGTGATATGGTGTTTACTTAATCTATTAAATTAAAATGACTGTCACATATTACCCAATATTACACACATTATTTTGAAGCCACATTTAACCAAAAAAAACTTCCAAAATAAGGCTAATATTTAGGAGGATGGTACATAATTAGCACATTAGTTAACTCATCCAAAGAAAAAAAAAAAAAAGAGAATACATAGTATACTTTTGTGAAAAGGAATAATTGCACTAACTTATAATTGTACAATATCTACAAGCTAAGATATGTTGGATTTGAATAAGTAACTACGTTTACTACAACCTTTAAGTAAGATCTTCTTTTGACATGAAGGAAAATGACAATTAAAAGGTTAAACTTCATTGTAAATTTCTTTATTTTTTTCATTTTTTTTTTAATGTGGGGGAATAGATTATGTGTAGGATAAGGTTAGGAGGTCAAGTAAGTCAGATGATTCAAATCATTTAAATATTTAGGTCGTGTTCGACAGTAGTGTTTGGGGTAGCGTTTAGCGTCTTGACCAAGTCAAAACTCTAATGGCATAAATATTAGTGTTCGGTAAGCTATCGTTTTGAGGAGCGTTTAGTGTTTTAAGAAGCGTTTTGTGAAACGCTAATAAAGTTAACGTTTAGTGTTTAGAGTAGCGTTTCATATTTTTTGGCCGAAAGATACCCTTTGAAAAATTTTATCTTTGAAAATTATTGATATCCTTTTATGTCAATTCAGATTAATCTGTTAATTCAACCGCTGAATTTACCAAACACAATTCTCATTTGAACTGTCATCTGTTATCCGCTACTTAAACCGCTATCCGCTGCTTAAACTGCTATCCGCTACATAACCCCTATCCGCTATCTAAAACACTAATTTTACCCAAAATAGGGCCTTAAACATTTTAATATATAATTTATAACTTTTAATAAGGTATTGCGAGTAAGTAAGCCACATTAATTATATCACTTATTAAATATATAAATTTTAAATGTATATTATATGTAAAGGTATGTAAAGAAAGATGAAAAAGGACATCAATATGTAGAAAAAACATTGTCTCTCCGGAATCAAACAAGCCAAATTAATCACACCATACTATAAAAAAAAATTTGATTATTGAATTGTTTAAAGGCAATTTGAGTTCAACCCAAATACTCAACTAAAAATTAGGAACTTATTGTGCTGTTCAACTGTTCTAAAACTACTCTTCCTCCATCTTATATGAATGTTATCATCTTACAATTTTTTTTTAAAAAAAACAAATTAACCAAAAGTTTTTAGACACAAGAAACAGATGTTATCAAATGGATTATTACTTTTTAAAATCCCGATTTTGAATATTGTTTATCAAAATATATCAAATTTTGTTTTTGAAGTGAATATCTAAAATTATAGGGTGTATTTGTTAGCAGCCCAACACTGAATTAAAGTTATTTAAATTCGGGTTTTCCTATAATGTAGTGGTTGTTTTTTGATTTAGACACTTCTATTCTACATATCACCTCAAAAAATATCATTACATTACACAAAAATTTGAATTTTATTGATATTAATTTGGTGTTGGGCTACTGACAAATACACCTCCTTAAAGTTTGCTATACTCGTTTCAAAAATGACATTCGGGTTATTCTAATTAAAATACAATAATGAATAATATTTTTTTCTTAGTATTTTACCTTCTTGAATTTGTATAATTTTACTCAATAAATGGATAAAGTGTGTAATCCAAAAATAAAAAGCTAAAAAAAGAAGCCGTGAATTTAATAAAATAAGCTTTCTTCTTTCATGATCTTGTACAGTTTATATCACTAATAGACTAGTTTATCTAGTGAGGGTTGTATCTCAATTTTATTATTCACAATCATCTTAACTGCTATTGCTTATGTCATCTGAAATAACTCATTGTAATAATTATTGATGCATTATTTAATTAAACTAGTTTATCTATTGGTTCAAAGTTGTAAAGAAACTCACATTATGAGTACAATTGGGAATAATAAATAAAAAAGCAAAGGGATGAGTGTTAAAGTTTTTGTTTTTCCATTCACATAAAGTACGTCACTGTCTTGAAATATCCTAATTCGTAGAGAAAAAGACCCCTCAATATATTATTTTTATCAATGATTGTTGAAGCCTCTAAATTTGAAGATAGAAAAATAAAAAAAAATGATTATGAGCTCATCTGGGCAAATGAATAATTAAAAAGAAAGGAGAATGAGATTTTTGACCTCTTTTAATCATTGTACTTCCCTGCTTGAATTCTATTTGCATACTAGTACCAGTACTAGTGCAATGCAAGGAACAACCAACAAATATATATGCATCTCCCATGAAATATTTTCAAATAAATTCAATTATATATATATATATATATAACTAATCATATGAGCATGAGCTGCATGACCCACTCTTTGGTAAGCATGTGAACATAGTTGGATATCCAGTGTACATCAAGTATGAAAGGTGGTCATCAAGTATTGTTTTCGTGACTTCAAATTTGCAAAGGGAATATAAAGATTTTTCTCAGCGGGCATCAAATGTTGATGTCCAACCTTTTTACTTAATATCCACAATAACAAAACTTAATGTTGACCTTACATAATTAATGTCCACAGAAATAATACTTGATGTCCGCGAGAAATGTAACTATACTCACATGCTCACAAAAGGCTCATATTCATATGATTAGTTCCCATATATATATGTACACACTCATTCACGCATATATACATTACAATGACGATAACAATAATTCTGAAATTAATATGGAGGAAGTCTATTTCAAGGTTTTACAATGTATTTTGTAACATGTCTTGTTACATGTGTTCTTTTTGAAATTAAAATATGGATATGATATAATCATCCAATTATTTTGTGTACGATAATTCATTTTAAATTTCAATATAAGTTAGCTAAGATTCAAATTTAACATGTAGGAAACTAATATAAATCATATGCATGCTGGTTTTTATTGTTTCGGCCTAGGCCCATGCGCATTACAAGGCTAAGTGGATTATCCAACCATAGAAAATCTACTAAAGTTTTGTATTTTTTTTTTAGGACAAAGAGCAAGAGTATCATTCATTCATCAAATTACAAGTAATGTTGGTTACAGTTTGGGATGGCATGCACCAACCCACACTTGCTCAAGTCCTATAACTCTATAAGAAAAATCTTAACCATATCATGTGCAGTTCTATTGTCACCCTGCCTAACACGACTCCACAAACAAGATGCGTGGTGGATTAATGAGTGAAGTAGCTTGAGTTGTAGTTTTTGAGGAGATGAGAGGAAACCACTTGAAAACACAGGAACAATAGAAAAGAGAGAAAGATGCAGATCTCAATCACCCATGCTTGAACATCTCAATATTAGTCTTGAACTTGCATAATAATCAAAATCAACCAAGAATGAAATAACCCTAGAGGGGGGTGATTAGGGTTATGAAAAAATTCTGCACTTCACACAACACAACTAGATTAAATAACACTTTTAAATACTGAAAATAACTTCTTTATTATTGAACAAAAAATGTTTAAGGGAAGAGGTTACAACTCAGCTAGTAAGAGGACTGTGAGGTCCTCAGAACAGCTTACAGAGGCAGAAGACCTGGCAGCTCTCTTCTGATCTTGGGGCCTTACAAAAGAGGCAATTACACACGGTGACCTCACTCAACTGAGGTTCACTGGAAACAATTCAATTCACGACCTTAGGATGTCCTCACCAGTATGACCACTGGTTACAATATCTCACCACTACACAAGAATGGCTACTCTCAGAATATTCACTCAAATATTCCTACACTCGGAACTTTCTTTCTCAAAATTCTTACAACTGATTTTACTTGCTTGGAAAATTGATTCCCAACTACAAAGAAGAGACAGCAATATATAGGGTCTTGGAGGCAAACGGCTACTTTCCTTTCTTCAGAATATTTTCCATATTAAGACGGATCTACAATCTTGCCGCGCAATCTTCTTAGCTCCATATTTCTTTCCTTCTTGTTTGGTCTCTAAAATAAGGAAGGTCAAATCATTAGAGTATGCTATCACAGAAATATGGATAAGAGATGAGATTAAAATATGATTGATACTTCCCTAAATTATCTTTCAAACAAAATCCTGCTGAGGTGGCTGCCGTCTGGTGATGGCGTTGAGGTCCTCACGTACATTCTGAGCGTGGAGGTCCTCAAGGGTAGTCTGAGCCTCTTCAAAGAACACCAACCTTGAACACCAAAGGGATTGGATATGATTTCGGGTAAAGGATAATCCACCACCAAAACCTAGCACCCCACCATGACCATCATAAAGGAAACATCCACCAAATGATCAATAAAGGAATGACTTGCTAACATCATCATTAGCAAATGGATAAAGTAAGAACAAGATTTTTGAGAGAAAAGGGAGAAAATCCTAACAATGCCTTAGCATATCATTCATCAACATAAGCTTCCTAGAAAAGAGTGCTAAACAAAGTATTTATACTAAGAAAAAAATCACAAAACCCAGCTCTTAAACAGCCGCAAAAACACGCCAGAACTGGACCGTCGCGGGCGCGACCACCTACTGAACCGAACATTCTTTCGTCTGCCGCTGTGTGTTGCGGGTGCGACGTGCTGCTGTCACGGGTGTGACAGCCCTTGGCGCAAGCGCGACCTTGTTCTGCCTATCTTCCTGTCTTTGGCCAACACGACTCAGCGGGCGCGACGGTAGGTGTGGCGGGCGCGATGGGGAACTGCTTCGTTCCTTGGTTCGGCTGACACCCATGGCGGGCGCTACGAGCCCTGTGGCGGGTGCGACAAACACCTAAGCTTGCTCCCTTACTTTTCAAACTTTCCTCCTTGTAAGTTATTGTTCCGGGGCACCTCCGAGCCTCAACACTCTTCACTCCCGGGACGACCTAGTACTCCCGAGGGCCGGGATCCCACTTACAGTGAATGCCACACCCAGGGATGACCCGAATACGCCTCCAAGGTCCCGGATCCACCTTGAAATGGACTCCACACCCGATCTTGGAGTTGTTTCTCTCATGTTCTCGGGTGGGGGTGCGGAAAGACTTGAAGGTCGTGGAAACCGAGACCCGGGGCCCAGTCCGGTACGCTCCATCTTTGGAAGAATAAGAGCATACACAATAAGACCCAAAATAGCTCAAAATCTTTTAGGTCCATGGAGGAGCCCAAAAGATAAGTCGTGTGGAATGAAAAGAAAAATCCCCATATTGTTCCGGGACCAAATCAGTCTATCTCACAGAAGCCTTAGACTATGTAGCAGACTTAAAATAATTCAGTTGTCTCTTTGATTGAAAGTTTTGTTGATAAGATCGACTTTCCATGTCATCACTTCCATGTCTATTAGATCACTCACTCTTTCCACTTGAATTGCATGAGGTGGTGTGGAGGTAGCTTCATTTCCTTCTTTATATATCAACCATGCAGCCTCTCGTACGCCCATGGACGACCTACATAGTAGGTGCAAAATTCTGTAATCACCTAAAATTGATATATTCAGGATTAGTAATTTTGCACCTACTATGTAGGTCGTCCACCAGAAGAATTTTTACCGGTGGCCAGTATTAATAGCCTGAGGTACGCCCATGGACATGACCTCAAGAACATAATTTATAAGGAGAACCTCCTTGCCCCCTCTTGATAATAATCTTTTTTTTATCCACTCAACTTTTTGTTGATTCTATATATCATTCAAACCGTTAAGGAGCTCCTTTTTGCTCCCCCTTCATATATTGGGGTTTCCAAGTATTTTTAATGTTTCTCCACTTTTTTCACGTTTAGTAGACTCTTAAGTTCTTATTGCTTTTGCAAAGGAACACTCTTACTAAAGGACACCTCCGACTTATTGAAGTTGACAACTTGGCCTGATGTTCGCCCATATTGGTTGAGAATTTCAACTATCTTCAAGCATTCTTGTCTGGTTTCCCTTGCAAAAAATCATCCCATCCTCTGCAAAAAAAACAAGTGAGAAATATCAAGGCCACTTCTGCTAATTTTTGCTTCATGGAGCGTTTTTCCTTGAACAACCACTTTGATAAGGTCGGATAGAGCTTTTTCCATCAAAATTAATAATACTAGGAGATGGGGTTCCCCTTGCCATATCCCGCTCGATGGTTTGATATTGCTGCAAAGTTTGTCATTAATATAGAAGTTATGAGATGAAGCACTCTCAATTGCGATGCAAATAATCCTAACACCTAGGTCCTATTTATAGTCAAGACTACAACATAATACTAGGGTTAATAATAATATTAACCTTTCAAAAAATATGTGTTTCCTAATAATTTGATACAATATTCCAAAGTAATATTATATTCTCATTGTGATCAATCAACCTCTATGTGATTGTCTCATCACAATTTGGTAACAATATAATATTTTTCACTTTATATAATATCTTTCCTTAATGAATACAATCTTGGAAGAATCTTCAATACTATATGAAACTTGCCCATCAAGTACAATTTTGACCACCAAAATAATAATTTAGTTTCCACACAATCCCAATAATCTCCCACTTGGAGACTAAATTGTAGCCTTCGTCGTTCATCATCAATCACCACTTCAACACCTCCTTAAATCTCCTAATGAATCCATCTCGATTTTGGTCAGCAAAGGTCAATGGATGTCCTAGTTGACCTCCCATCAACTCTTCTTTTATCAATAGGTCAGGTTCTTTTGGTCCATTTCGAGTTAATTTGTTTTGATACATTCAGGTTTTGATCGGGTTGGTACATGTGGGTTAATTCAAATCGGGTCGGTTTTGCCGGTTTTAGACAATTACAACAACAAATCTCAATATAGTCCCGCTAATGCGAACTGCGAAGTATGAGGAGATCTAGATGTAGGCAGTCTTTCCTTTATGCATGGTAATACATAAAGAGACTAATTCAGGCAAATCTAAAACAATCATTTGAAAAACCAAAAATTGATCATTTTAAAATTAGAGGAAAACTGCTTGGGAACCGACAAAGGAGAGAACTGCTCTAGATAATTACAATAAAAGAAAACTAAAAAACCATGTGGAATATTAAAGTAAAAAATTAGTAGTTTAATATAAATAAGGGAAGATGATCGACAAGATTACTAATGGATTAACTTAAGTTGGCCCGACTAGCTGGACACAAAAAAGAGATTAAATGGTTAATGGGCCATAAATTATAATCTTTACAACTAATTGCATGTGATTGCTATTGGGCCAAGATTCAAAAGAAGCCCAAGATTACTACAGTGTCTATGAGTTTATGGCCAAGATCTCATTTCCCAGATGGGCTTTACCAATGTCGTCAAAAGTTCAAAGCCCATTAAACAATTAGAAGGGGTTATTGACATTATGGATGACCCAAAAAGCAAATTGACCATAAAAGATTATGAGGACAATAAAGTTTCAAATTGTAAAATATGTGTAGAAAAAAAGGGTAAGGTGGCCTGATTTTTTTATTTCTAATTTTTAATTTTTCCCGATCACTTAAAAAAATCATATCACCTTAGCATTTTTATAGACAAAATCAACCCCAAATCTGACAAATGTAATTGAATTTGTGAAAGAAAAAAAAAGGATCGTGGAGCATTATATTTCAGGGCTCCTTAGGATTGTGGTAAGTTGAACTTTAAAATTATATTACAGTAAGTCAAATTGTGAAATTATTGTACTACAATACATTGTCATCAAGTTGGGTGAAACTAAAGGATATATGACATATTAGACTCTAGTAGTCTTAACTTTATATATATATATATATATATATATATATATATAGCATTTATTAAATTTGTCAACAAATATATATGATAGCATAACCATATCAACCATAATTAAAAAAATGCACATTTTATTCATAGTTCGACATTTATATAAAATATAAATAAAAAATAATTTTTTATAGTTTATGAATACTAATAATCCACCAAATAATGTAACATACATAATGATTTAAATATATTTATATATAATTTTTTAGTGATTTAAGTGAAATTCAAAATAGTTTAATAATCATCTTGATACAAGACGCTTATAGTTTTCATTTTTTGATAACGCAGACATATGGATCGGATTGTTCTAGTTGTAGCAAAAAATAATGATAAGTACTCTCAATTTCTTTTTTATTTTAATTTATTTAATTTTATCATTGACTAACTCATGTATGGCGAGCAAACAAGACAACCATATTTTAAAGTTAAAACAGAAAATAAAATATGAGTTATATAAGTGAGACCATCGTAAATTAATACCTCTATACCAGCACATTGCATGCTCATCAGTTTTCAGAAGTGACATGCAACCTTACTCTTTGTCTCTCTCGTTGGCTTTTCTTTTTAGAAATATGAGATCAATTTGTAACTATGAAATTATAATAATAATATCTAAATTTATGTAAACAAGATGTTGATGTATCTCAGATTCAGCCTATTCACTAGCTAGTTGTCAACTTTTACCCCCTAAATTTAAGGGTGTGTGCATGTATGTGTTATATGAAACCAACTTTCATGAATATCAATATTTGTTGAGGTAAAGATAATTTATATTAAAATTTATTTAAATATTATGAAAATAAGTTTCAGTTGAAAATTTTGTGAAAATAATTGGAATGGCTTGCCCCAACTGGGAGCGTATACAAGATACATATAATCGAATTATGGAAGTTTTCTTATAAGGGGATCTTATCCTCTATTACACCCCCTCAATCTGTACGTACGGGAGGGGAATGAGTAGACAGATTGGATTTCAAAAAATGAAATTGACTAGAGGGCAATCCTTTGGTGAATATATCAGCCAACTGAAGCTTGGTAGGGACGTAACGCACAGTGAGATCCCCATGAGCAACACGCTCACGAACAAAATCGTAGTCAACAGCAATATGCTTATTGCGCTCATGATGACTTGGATTAGCAGTAAGGTATGTGGCACTGATGTTGTCACATAACACCTTGGTCGGAGCTGAAAGAGAGATACCCAAGTCCCAAAGCAACTTGCGTAACCAAATAGTCTCAGCGACAGTATAGGCAACAGCCCTGTATTTAGCTTCAGTAGATGATTTAGACACCGTGGGTTGCTTCTTAGATCGCCAAGCAATCAAGTTGGAGCCGAAGAACACTGCATAGCCAGTGGTAGAGCGACATGAGTCCTTGCAACCTACCCAATCAGCATCAGAGTACGCCACAATGATAGAGGGAGCAATAGCAGGACGGAGAAGGATCCCATAATCAATAGTGCCCTGTAAATATCTGAAAATGCGCTTGACAACACAAAGGTGAGAGGTACGAGGAGCATGCATAAATTGGGAAACCACATGAACTGCATAAGCAATATCAAGTCGAGTCATAGTCAAATATTGCAAAGCACCTACCATACTTCTATACTCAGTTGGATCAGCAAGTAATTCACCATCCGTGAGAGTGAGGGCGGTCCAGGCAACCATAGGAGTGGTAACAGATTTGCAGATATGCATATGAAATTTGCGAAGCAAATCAGAAGTGTATTTATGTTGAGAGAGAAAAAGACCACACGATGACCGAACAACCTGCACCCCTAGGAAATAGTGAAGATCACCCAAATCCTTCATGGAAAATTGGCGGGAAAGAAGAGAAATAAAGGAGAAAAGTATGGAGTCAAAGTTTCCCGTGAGAATGATATCATCAACATATAGAAGCAGAATGAGAGTATGAGAGTGAGAGCGATAAGTAAACATGGATGGATCTGACTGGCTGCAAAGAAAACCATGAGTGAGTAAGAAGCTACTAAAGCGATGAAACCAAGCATGAGGGGCCTGTTTCAGCCCATAGATAGCTTTCTTTAGGCGACAAACATGATGAGGACAAGATGAATCAACAAAACCCGGAAGTTAACGCATGTACACCTGCTTGGTAAGAATGCCATGAAGAAACACATTCTTAACATCAAGTTGACGAATAGGCCATTTACATGAGACTGCAATGGAGAGAACAAGACGAATACTGGCTGGACGAATAATAGGAGAAAAGGTTTCATGGAAGTCAACACCAGGTTGCTGGCAATTGCCTGTAGCTACCAGTCTAGCCTTGTAACGTTCAACAGACCCATCTGAATGATATTTAATCTTATAAACCCACTTACTGGCTACTAGATTACGCCCTGGTGACGGAGGAACTATTTCCCATGTATCATTCGAAATTAAGGCTTCAAATTCATCAGACATAGTCGCTTTCCACTTAGAATTCTGTATTGCCTCTTTAAAAGACGAAGGCTCAGACTTAGAAGAACCAACAGTCAAGGACAAGATGTGTTTAGGTTTAAAAGTACCAGCTTTGGATCTAGTTTGCATAGGATGAACATTCGAAACTGAGACAACAGGGGAGAAGCAGTAGTATCATGCGTAAGGTTTGGAGAGGTAGGGGAAGGGACACGAGTCTCGGGGAGGGAGGACACTGAAGGGGAGACGGTAGGGGACGACGGGATTGAGTCTAGCGGGGTAGAGGTAGGGGAGGAGGTAGGGGAGACCGAAAGGGGAGACGTGATAGGGGAAGAATCACCAGAAGACTGACTCATCGTCGGGAGAGTCGAAGGACTCAACGAATGGGAAATGGGTTGACAAGAGAAAGACCGAGATACTGAAGGAGTGGCAGTTGACGTGAGAGTGAGAATATCCTCAATAACAGATGGAGGAGGAACATAAGGGGCAGGAGGAGAAACCAACATGGGATATGGAAAAACATTTTCATGAAAACGAACGTGTTGGCTAATGTAGACACGACCAGATTTGGGATCAAAACATCGAAAACCTTTATAACTGTGAGCATACCCCAAAAAAAACACAAAGAATCGAGCGTGGTTGTAACTTGTTCGCTGAAGTTGTTGGAAAATTTGGAAAACAGGCACAACCAAAAGTAGGAAGCAAAGTGTAATCAAGTGCACGACCAAATAAACGTTCAAAAGGACTAACATCAGACAACAATGGTGTAGGTAAACGATTAATAGTGAAGACTGCCGTAAAAGCAGCTTCAACCCAATACGAAGATGGTAAGGAGGATTGGATAAGGAACCCTCGAACCATTTCCAGAATATGTTTGTGTTTGCATTCTGCCACACCATTTTGAGCCTGAGTGTTAGGACAAGATTTTCGAAAAAGAATACCAGAAGAGGCAAAATGATTATGAAAATGTTGGTTATCATATTCCAAGCCACAATCACTCTGAAATATTTTGATTTTTCTATCAAACTTATTTTCGACTAACTTTTGAAAGTGCAGAAAAATATCAAACACTTCACATTTGCGCTTCATAGGATATAACCAAGTAAAACGAAAATAGTCGTCTACAAAAATCACATAATAGCGAAAATGTTTAATAGAATCGCGGGGAGCTTCCCAAACATTAGAGTGTATAATATGAAGGAGACCGGGGGAACAATGATTAACCAACTCAAAAGGTAAACGTTGAGATTTCGACAGACGACAAGTAACACAATTGTCTTGGAAACGAGAAGTTTTAATCACATTGGTTTTCCTAAGAATCTCAAAAACATGAGGGCCACAATGACCCAAACGTCGATGCCACACTTCAGAAGAATCAGTCAACACAGAGAAAGCAGGGACGTGTTGGGGAAGATGACGAACATGGACAGGATAGACATCACCGTGATTGGGGCTCTGTAAAAGGACATCACAGGTGGTGTTGTCCTTGACACAGAAAGAGGAATCAGTAAATTGAACATGACAATTATTATCCCGACATAGACGACGAATAGACAAAAGATTTTGTTTAAGAGCAGGAACATGCAATACAGAATCTAGAGTCAACGGCTTGTTGGGAGTTTGAAGACTTAATTTACCAATGTTAGCTATAGGTAAAAGGGTATCATCACCAACACGAACCTTAGCAGTACCAAAATAAGGGGATTTAGTAGAAAGAATACCTCCATCAGGGGTCATGTGGGATGCCGCAGCTGAATCTGGGTACCACAGGCTCTCACTCGGCTCAACAGGTGCAAAGGAACCAAGAATAGGAAGAGAAGTGGCAGGGCGTTGTTGACAGCGAATAGAGCAGACAGCTACAGAGTGATCAGGAGAATGACAAATTTGACAAATAACATTAGGACCAGAACCCAACACCCCCTTAAATGGTGGATTACCTGCAGATAAGGGATTAGCACAGGGAATAGAAGCACAATGAATATAAGACGATGAAACAACTGAATCACCTAATGCAGAACCTGTAGGCGCACCCCTGCTAGAAGTGGTAGGAGGTGCGAAAGAGTTGTTGTCGGTTCTTCCGCGATTAGAAGAGCGGCCCCTCCCACGGTTGTGACGACCACTCCTACCTTTGCCTCTCCCAGCAGCAGAACCAGTGTCTGTAGTAGTGGTAGTAACAAAGGCATAATGCATCAAAGTACCACTGTCACGCTTCTTTAGAAATTGCACACGCTGCTCATGAACCAAAAGTTAGAGTATCCACAAAAGTAGTGTAGGCAGAATCAAGCCCATTAACTGTGTACTGTATGAGCTCCATATCAGGAACGGGTAACCGAATTGAGGCCAACGAGTCAGCAATGGTCTTAATCCCCCTAAGATAGTCTTCCATAGACTGAGTGTCAGACTTAGAAAGATTCATTAACATGCGTCGAAAGTCCATGGCACGAGCAAGACCAGCGGCATTAAACCGAGACTCTAGACGTTGCCAAACAGGAAAAGCATGAGGTAAGTCACGAACCTCGGTTAAATAATCCTTGGAAATGGTAGTAAACACCACGCACGAACAAGTTGATCCAAGCGGACCCAAAGAGCATAAGCAGGATTATGAGATGAAAGTCCCATTGTCTGATGGATAAAAGCAGAAGGTTGAACAACAGTACCATCTAAGAACCCATGTAATTGATGCATCAGAAGGAACGAAACAAATTGAGTTTTCTAAGAGAGATAATCATCAACTTTCTCCAAGACAGTAGTGACAAAGTTTTTAACATTGACAGTCCACAAATTAGGAAATAGGGGGAAGGCCATCATGAGGTGCAGACGAAGACAGTAACGAATAATCAACAGGATGCACCGAAGTAGTAGGACTTGAAAAAAAATGATGAAAATTTAAAAAATGGCTCTTGATACCATGTGGAAATAATTGGAATGGCTTGCCCCAACTGGGAGCCTATACAAGATATATATAATCGAATTATGGAAGTTTTCTTACAAGGAGATCTTATCCTCTATTAAATTTTAATGTGCTTAAATATATCTATGCATTTGTGTCGGTTGACAGTGAGGATTTTCAATGGGGATTCAGTTGACAGTGAGGATATTAAACCCTTGTCGATTCAATCTAAATCTGACTTTTCTGCTAGTCTCGGGGAATCTGTCCTAAAGGGCTCCAAAGCAAATTTTAGAAAGCTTAAAGAGATTGAGGACACTAATGTGGAGATCGTACAAAGCACAAAGTCTTTTTCAAATGAATCTCCTAGAAAGTTTAAAGAGATTCAAGACATTATGGAGATCGCACGAAGGCTGTTATTATGGGCGATGTTTATAGTATGTTGTTCATTGGCGATCAAGTTGAAGGTGGGCAGATAGGGGTGGGCGAAAAATCCGTAATCCGATCCAAAATCCGATTATCCGATCCGAAAAAATGGATAATTAATGGATAATTTTTGAAGTTGGCGGATTGGTTAACCGATCCGAATTTTTCCCCCAGATCACGGATCGGATACGGATCAGGGGTTGAAAAATCTGGATAATTCGTCGGTTATCCGAAAATAATTAATTTTCAACTTTGAACCTTTCAAATGTTATTTTTTGTCGTGAATTAGTAGTCATTAGCGTAGAAATCAAACATAGTATATAAAGTTTACCATTTTGAACCCATTAAGGTAAGAAGGACAAACATTAATATTGTATGAGGGCGTTATAATCCGTGGATATACGGTTATCCGATCCGAAATCCGGTTAACCGATACTTTCGGATCGGATACGGATCGCAAATTTTATTATCCGACAATTCAGTTAACCGAAAGTTTCGGGTCAGATACGGATCATGATTTCAACTATCCGAACATACGGTTAACCGATCCGAATTTATTATCGGATCGGTTAACCGATCCATGCCCACCCCTATGAGCAGCACCTCAAGAGGATGCTAAAATGAAAAGAAAACAAAATGATTGATTCTTTTTAAAGTTGCTCGTGGTCTAGTTGGTCTTGATTTTTACTGTTTGATTATAACATCTTATGATGTTGTGTTTTCTGTCTTGCTACCTTTTTTCTACTGTTTTGGTGGTTTTATATATCTCTACAACATCTCTTATGCGAACCTTTCGCCTGTTTTGGTGGTTTTATATATCTCTACAACATCTCTTATGCGAACCTTTCGCCTTTTATTGGCATATATATATATATATATATATATATATATATATATATATATCACTACAAGAAGGTCTAAAAAATAAGACCGTTGTGAACGGTCTTAATTAGGCTTGAACGGTCGCGCTAGAGGGCGCGCGACCGTTCATTTGCGACCGTTCACGACGGTCGCGTCTGATTGGTCGTTTGAGGGGTCGGACGACCGTTCCAATGAACGGTCACAAAATTTTGCGACCATTCAATTGAACAGTCACAAATTTGCGACCGTTCAATTCAACGGTCACAAATTTGCGATCGTTCAATTGAACGGTCCCAAAATTTTTGATTTTTTTCAATCAAAATTACTCGGAAAAATAACCCAATTACAATCCAACCCAGAAAAGTGAAACTAGATCCAGAACAAGGAAGAAGGGGAAAAATGAACATGAATCAAGCAACCCAACATATTAAACCTAGAAACTTGAACATGAACATAAAAAATCAAATAAAACATCCGCAGAAAATCAAGACAAACCCAGAAATTAAGCAAATAAGTATCAAAATTCAAATCTAATTACATGAACTTAAGATCCGAGATTACAAGATGTTAAACAAAAAAATTTGAATTAAACATACGAAATTAAATTTAATCTAAACCCTAAACCTAAAAACGAAATCTTTCACGCCGTCTACACCTTCTTCGGCTTCTCTACTCCCTTTTTATACTTGAATTGCTCAATTCTCCCACAAAGCTCAACTGTTCGATCTCTTCCCTTGAACATTTAGATGGAGGCTCGCGATCTTACTACTTTTGTGTTGCATGTCGGGCTTCATGTGACGAGAAAGAGAATGTGATGGAGATCACTTTGAGTGTTTAGGGGAATGGAGAAGAGAAGAGTGAGAAAGAGAGAGAATCGGTGAGATGAGGGAGACTCGAGAAAGAGAAAGATGAGGAAATTAGGGAATAGGAAGGGCGAGTTTCGTTATGACATTTAATAACAAACGTGCGACCGTTTAATTGAACGGTAGCAAAATTTGTGACCGTTCATTGAACGGCCACAAATTTTACGATTCAAAATTTGTGACCGTTGAATTGAACGGTCACCAAATTTGTGACCATTGAATTGAACGGTCACAAAATTTGTGACTGTTCACGGTTGCCCGAAAAAAATGCGACCGTTCTTTGAATGGTCACAAGGGACGGTCGCATCTGAGCGTCCATCTTGTAGTGTGTATATATATATATATATATATATATATATATATATATATATATATATATAGGGAAATTGGATTCTAATAATCCCTACTTTTATGAATTGTATAGCAATAATCCCTACTTTCATTTTGTATTTTGGTGGTCCAAAAAAAAATAAAATTGTATTCTGGTGGGACGCCACCGAGTCAAATGGTAGTGACTCAGTGGTTTGCTGACGTGTACCGGCGAGAGTGTGCAAGAATTCGGACCACCAGAATATAATCAACAATGAAATAGGACCACCAAAATACAATAAATATGTCAATGAGACTACTAGAATACAATAACAATTTAAGTGGGACCACTAGAATACAACTAAAATAATAATTTCTAAGTTAAACACGCTCTCGCCGGTACACGTCAGCAAACCACCGAGTCACCACCACTTGACTCGGCGGTGTCCCACCAGAATACAATTTTAATTTTTTTTGGACCACTAGAATACAAAATAAAAGTAGGGATTATTGCTATACAATTCGTAAAAGTAGGAATTATTAAAATCCAATTTCCATATATATATACAATGAAATTCTAAATACTATCGCTTAGTAAATGTCACATGATCCCCAATGTTATTCTTTGTCGACTAGAAATATTTTATAGGATATTTTTATAAAAAAAATTACAACATTATACTTTTCTAATAGTAACTTTCGTTATAGATATGACAATAATGCTTTCGTATAGCAAACCATTGTGTGTGTGTGTATACATGGAGAAACTAATAGCCAAAATTCTTAAAATTTGAATGATACATAAATCTACGTGGCTATTAGACCTGACAAAACTAACCCCACCTGATTGAGACCCACCCAAACTAGACTCGACCCAGACCCAACACATATCTGAAAAAGCCAAAAATAATTAACCCAAAATGGACGAAAACCCGACCTAGCTTGAACCGAATTTATCTTTCATCAAAATTATTCATTTTTTAAAGATAATCTTGTCTAACAAAATGTAAAGTGACCCGAAATCAACCCAACACAATCCAAACCCCACACAAACCAAACATTATCGGGTCTAGTGGCAATTAAGAGCAGTCCTAGCTAGGGGTGGAAGAAAAATTTGGAACCGACACACACGAACCGGAAGCCGGATAAAAAAACTGGGACCGGGCAACACCGAACCAGTTTAAAAATCTAGTGCACTACACCAGAAAAACCGGATACTAAACGGGGCGGTTCCGGTTTGGGATATTCACACCGACGGGGAACCGTTAATATAATTATATATATATATATATATATATATATATATATATATATATATATATATATATATATATATATATATATGTATATAAATTTTGGTTTAAAAAAATCTACCCAAAAATTAATACAAAAATAATATAAATTAAGTTAATTAACTAGTTAAAAAAATAAAAATAAAGAATATTAGGAGTCCTCACTCCTCACTGATTGTAGACGAGTAAATAATACTTACTAAGCACAAAGCAACTCAGCAAGCACTAAGCACAAGCAGTGGCGAAGAGCTTTGATGGCCAAACGCGCCCGTGATCGATCAATGCGCCCGTGACGCAAAGGCGATGGCGATCCATGATGGCGATGGCGGGTGGGCATTGGCAGCCCGAACTTTTTTTTTATTAAATAGAGATTTTTTTATATTTGTTAGAAATTAATGCGGTTCCGGTTCACCGGTGAAACCGCACCGTTAAAGCCGGTGCACCGGTTTATAAAAACCGGGTGATTCGGTTCCGATTCCGGTTCCGGTTTACGATTTTCGCGCACCGTTTCATCCGGTGCTCCGCTTCGGCGCACCGCACCGCACCGTTTCCACCCCTAGTCCCAGCAGCGTGTAATTGGAGTGGGAGGTAATGACGTGTCAAGCAGTGATTGGTTGGGTTTATGGGGTGGAAAGTGTCACAACTCTTCTCCCACATTGAGCGTAAAATATAACCTGTGAGGAGGAGTATTAGCAATAGAGCGTAAAATATAACATTGAGCAAGGCATGAGAAAGATAGAAAGAGAAGGGAAAAGAAGAGAGAAAATTTTACACCCACTATTCTTCCACTCTCACGTGGGATTCTTTCACTATTCTCATACTCTATTGCTAATGCTCTAATATAGAATGAGGAGATACTCTAAACAAATGAGTATTATTCTCGGTCACAAGCCCCTCAGTACGGATTATTCATACTTCAAAAAGGAAATTTACTGGCGTCGGCAAGATTACAGTGTAGAAATTGATTCTGACTACTACGATTCTCATAGTTCTCAGTACGGATTATTTGTGGCAAAAAACCCTATTATAAATATAGATGAAATGAGAGGTGGGGTGGGAGTTGTTTATTAAGGGGTGGGAGAGAAAGAAGTGTGAAACAAGATACAAAACAGAATCTAAGAAGATCGATGTAGGTGGCACCCGATGAATCTCACGTGAAGGTGGAAAACTATGTGAAATATTTGATATTGAGAAATATTTGATTTTTAATTCAATTCATTTAGGGTGTCCCTTAGGCAATGGAAAAATATAAGTCAACCATGAAAATCATGATGAAGGCAAAACATGAAGACAATTACTAATCAGCTCTTGGATGCTTGCTATGGGTATTGTATTTAACTATTTACTATTTAAGTAGGTCTGAATTTGGTGCACAAGTTTTGTCTTGTGTATTGACTTCACCCTATTTGCAATATAATCCTACTTTTGTGAATCTCGGTCCCATTAGATATATCATCATTCCTAGCCCATTTTTCGGAAAAAAAAAATTATATATATCCCCTTCATGTTTATGATGTTTATAAATTAAAATATGTATGATGTTTTTGAGTTAATATTTACTTACTCTAAACTTTTGAACCAATTTTATTTAGCTACTGTAACACGGTATAATAAATACCTCTTGAATGCGGAAGTGGATCGGCTTACCGAGATATTGTTCCACTGAATAATAGTTCTTCACGCTTGATTTCGCACAGACGCCAGTGACTACCACGTTATTGAGTCACCAAAAGTTCACACCCCAAATCCTTTCTCAGTATTGATGGTTGATTAGAGGGGACAGAAAAAGAGATTGTGATTAGAATTTTTGCCATCATTCTAAAATGTCTTGCACAAAGACATATATATAGGTTGACATTTTTCACACTAAAAAGGAAATAACTGTTTTGGATAGAGATGAAAAACCTATCCATTTTCTATGACTTCTATGACTATACCAAAATATTTTATCGAATTGAACCAATAGTCTAGATCCATCACTATTTTGACAATCTATTTGTTTATGCGTAACTTATGCATTTTAGTGTATCGGTTATATCAATTGCTAAAGTAGTTCTAAAGTTTTAGGGTTAATTGTGTACCTATATTCTAACAACTCCATCCAAATGTAGTGAGTTTGGATACAAAATATTATTCGTTAAATTTTAGATAATTTTTTGGTTTAAACGAATAAATCATCTACACATTGTCTAATGCCTTCTATATTATATTATGGTGACATCAAAAGCAAAAATGTACAATTTATATGTAAATAGAATCCCAGTAAGACAATTACTACACGACTACAAGTTGCAAAATTACAAAGACAATTTGCAAAATACGATGTCTCATTTGGAATAAAATACGTGAGCATAAGCATACACCACACTACATAATTTCCTGGAAGTTTCGGATGATGCAAGGATCACCTAGCTTTTGCACAACTTTCATACCATTAACACATAAACAATTTCGAAAAATTGGATTCTGGTGGTCTCTGCTTTCAACTTTTGTATGGTAGTAATTCCTATTTTTTTATTTATATATATATATTCTAGTAGTCCGAAAAATATAAAAATTGTATTCTAGTGGGATTGTCCTGAGTTAAGAGACAGTGACTCGGTGGAATCAGGCGTAGAGAAGAGAGAAAAGGGGAATTCTGATGGTCCACGTCAGATTTCCTCCAAATCATCGGCGCCCCTTGATTCTTATACATCCCTCCAAAATACAATTTTTATGTTTTTAAAATCAACAAAATACAAAAAAATAAAAATTAAGGACTATTGAAATACAAAAATTAAAAGCTGAGATCGGCAGCATTAGCATGGGATTTTGCGTTGCGCAACTTTGATACAATTAACACATGAACAAATTTTTGATGACGCAAGGATCTAATAACCTTTCTATCTCTCCTTTTTATCTTGCCCCTCTATCATGTTGTACATACACAAACAAAAAAAGTGCAAAATTATAGGACACATTCTCTTCAATTTATGCTTGGCCTTGTTCTTTTATAGTGCTGCGGTATGGCGCGATACGGTTGTGGTGGAATTTGGTGGGTTTGAAAAAGTTGTGGTAAATTGTGTGGGTTGTGGTAAATTGTGCTGGATTTTGTTTTTAATAATTGTAAATTGTGTTAGTAAATGTGAAAAAGTTGATTGTGGTGGATTGTGATAAATTGTAGTGGATTAGTATATGTTGTGGTGAGTGGTTGCAAGATGCGGTGTGTTATGACACCGCATCCAGCCAGCCGTATAAAATGACAGGGCCTAAAAATTTAGAATAAGTTTAAAATGATAAACATTTATCATATCTGCCCATAAAATACCTTTTGTTTTGAGTGAATGTCTCATAAACATCTACCTATTAAAATGATAATTGAATATCTTTAGCATTGTTTCAAATTAATGGATGTATCTATATTTAGGGACTATTTTTTCGCAAATAAGGTTGGACAGTGTTACTATGGGTAAATGTGAAAAAGATTGTAAAAAAAATATTATAAAACCTTACAAAAGTTAAAATTTAAAATAGTTTCTTCCAAACCTAACGTGGAAAAAATACATTTTTTTCATTTCAAGTATTTTCTTACAATAAATTGGCTAGCTAGTTTGGGTGAATCATAAATGTGGGTGAATATTGTGAAACATTCACAATAGAATAGAAAACATACCGAAATTTTTCAACAATCATAAACATCAATTATTTATGGGTGATTTTTTTTTTTTTTGAAGAAATCATAATCAATCAATTAAATACTGTAACTTACAAATTCAAAATTTTTTTTTGTCAAAGTCATAAAACTTTATATTTATGAAACCCTACATCAAAAAAATTATTTCAAATATTATTTTACAAGAAATTAGATAGTTTGGGTAAATATTTTTTTATAGCAATATTATATCTTTAAATGTAGGTGCCATGTATTTTCAAACAAACTTAGCAATCAATATAATATAAACTATTTATGTGATTTGATACATCCCAACATACTCGTTTCAAAAAATCACTCTGAAGTACCCTAGTTTTTGTGAAATGTTTTTCTGGTACCCTAACTTTTCAAAACTAATTTTGAGTTACCCTTACTTTTTTAGTAATTATTTGGTGCTTTTCCGACCAATAATTTTATTAAGTGACCAAAATGTCCTTGTTCTTCCCTTCTTGAAGAAATACCCTTGAAGAAGAATTAGGATATTTCGGTCATTTAATAAAATTAATGGTTGAAAAAGCACCAAACAATTACTAACTCAAAAAGTAAGGGTACCTTAAAATTAGTTTTGAAAAGTTGGGGTACCGAAAAATAGTTTTCCTAAATATTAAAGTACCTCCGAGTCATTTTTTGTACTCTTTTCGTTTATATTTTACAATTCTTCATTTGTAAATGGGTATATATATGGATAAGATGCATAAAAAAATTTCAATTAATACGAAAAAGGTTTTTGATATTTATAAGAGGAATAATAATTGGATAAAATATCTCATAGATAAAAATATCACAGAAAAGTGGTTGATATAGGTCCCGTCTACTTAATTTTGATGGTAGTGATAGGCTCTGTTGCTTATAGTTTTATAGCATGCTACAACTATAGGAACGTGTTTGAAATTAATTTCATAATTATGCTAGATTTCTATAGTGCACATTTATAATGACATCTTTTAAAATATCGTACCTAATTGTAACATATGATGTCAAAGCCTACTATAAAACCACAAGACCATTAAAAGCGTAAGCATAGTTCATTATTATCTTAAGAGTTAAGAGTAATAAACTTATGAGTAATTGATTCTCTGCACACTAAATTTGAGAATATTTAATGGTCTATTAGTGTTTCTTTTTGTTGTTAGTGGTCATATCAGGGGTGTTACTTCTGACTAGGGCATGACAGTGATCCAATTGATAGTTAGGGTATTGACTCTCTTTCGATTCATTCTTATTATAATGTCCATGCTGATTTGGAAAAATCCTTTGATAGTTTTAAAGCGCGGTCTATGAGGAAGAAGAAGAAGAAGAAAAGGAAATTTGTGTTGAAGTCTAAATGACTTCGTGCTAGTTAAGCTGTGTGTAGGGTCATTTTTGCAAGATCTAGGAGTTCTGTCAGAAAGAAGGATAACAGAGTGACATAGCTGACGTATCTTCGGAGCTTCCTTTCGATAGTTTGGATGGCATGGTGCGTAGAGTGGCACAGTTTTGGTGGGACACTGGTTTCATACAGAGGGAGCCTGTGTCTGCAATGGAGTTGCTTAAAGAGAAATGGTGTAGTGAGAAAATTGCAGCCTCTAAGGATTAATTTTGATTCTCTTGTTTAGTTGTTTGTGCGGCGATATATTTCTTTATTGGTTTTCTTTTACATGTCATGTTATCTTTTTGTTTACCTTGTTATTGTGGTGTTGTTCCAAACTCCTCAGTCTTTTCAAGCTTTGAACAATAATTTTTAGAAAGTATAATCAGGTGTTGATGAGTAATAATCGATAGTGAATATTAATCATAAATATTTATAGGACTTATTCATTTTAACTTGTTGCGAATATATATATATGAAATCTATTAGACACTTAGATCATGCATGTTTTTCATGTTATACATACTCTTAACTTTAATCAACACAAATTAATATTGATCAATATTTATTAACAATAAGTTGCTAAGCCTTGACACAAGTCAAGTCCCAAAAAACTTTGATGTTACTCCCTCCATTTTATATTATTTGTGTTTTAAGATTTATGCTAAGATACAAATATAACTATCGAAGAAAATTATCTTGACAATTGCCTTGATTTTGAATAATGGGCGAGGAGGAAAAAAGATTAGAGCATTTGAAATGAATCAATAGTGATGGAAAGAGTAGTTACGAGATCAATTATCATTAGATATAAAATTGGTAAATAACTATTGGTAATTGGGTTAATTTGTTGTGGATTTGAGAATAATATATTTTAAATAATTGATTTTCATTTATTTCAATACCGCTTGGCATATGGCCGTTACCCTATCTCCAAAATGACATTTTTAAAGGGGTTTGTAGCATCTACGTCTAAGGCCCTGTTCTTTTATGCGTTAACGCACCCAAACGCAATGCAATTTACCGCAATCTATCGCAACATACCGCAACATAACGCAAATTATCATTACATTTTAACTATTTCCACCGCAACTTAACGCAATCTACTGCAACTAAACGTAACGCAACGCAACGCACAAAAGAACGGGGCCTAAATCTAAGACCCCTCCCCAATTACCGCTTCTCTTGTCGGGGCTTTTTTTTGGCTCGCTGACATTCTCCCACGTCTTATCTTGTAAAGCCGCCATCGATGGAATCCCCCGTCCACCCTACGTACACTATCGAGGTGTTTAGCATGACATCGAGTTTAGGTGTATGGAAACTTTGATACCACTTGTCATTGAGTCATTACCCTCTCCTAAATCTACATCTTTTTGAGAGAGCTAAGAGTAATGACTCCATACATTGAGTGTTGTTAGTTTTGATGAGAAATGCAAATATTGTACCTAACTATATCCAAAAAAATGTGAGCTTGCATCATAAATGAAGAGTTGAAACTCCTCATAATCAATGCTAGCAAAATTTTAACCTACCCGATCTACTCGAATTTACCTGATTTGGAAGAAATTTGGTTTGATCCAACTTCGATTTTGACATTCTCTGAATATTCAGACACAATATTTTTTTTTTCTGTCTGAACCCAATTTCGTCCCTTATTTAGTTTCGTCCCAGTCGTCAGCCTGAAAAACACCAGGTCCGAGCATTTTTCTCGTCCGAATTTTGATAACGATCCAACTTAACCAACCTAAATTTAATCAAACCCAAATTGTTTTCTAAGCTGCCTATGACCAGCTATACGTTAAATATAAAATAATGAATATTATAAAATTCAAAAAATGTTTAAAATAACAAATACCTTAAATAGATGCATGTAGGCGTGGATAATAGGTCGGGGCCCCATAGGGTTAAGAAGGCCGAATCCTATAAAATAAGGGTTGTGAAAGAGTCTGGTCGATGAAGGGTCTGATCATTAACAAGTCAATTCGTTTCATAATGTTAAAGGGTCGGTGAATCGATTGGAGCGAGTCGGCTATCAATAACTCAAAGTAAATAATTTTTCCTATTATTTTAAATGTTAACCTTACTTAAATATATTATTAATATTCCACATTAAATAATAATTATCATAATTACTTTTTTTGGTACAAATAAATCATTTTAACTTTAGGTCAAACAGATCGACCCATTTATTAAAAAGCCCCGACTCAATCCATTACTACAAAGGGTCAACATTGATCTGGTCCGACCCT
This sequence comes from Portulaca oleracea, assembly GCA_029582165.1. Lineage (NCBI taxonomy): Eukaryota > Viridiplantae > Streptophyta > Magnoliopsida > Caryophyllales > Portulacaceae > Portulaca > Portulaca oleracea. Next base: position 38,847,400 of record CM055872.1, on the reverse strand, counting down.
ACCTGATTAATAGTCCGATCCTGACCTTACCAGACCCGACCCATTGTCCACCCCATATGCATGGAATAATTTTAACTTTGTTACAAGTGGATCCTCAAACGATGCAAATGAAAGAAATAAGTTGTGGTCTTTATAGAAGAGAGGAAACATGTTATATGTGGTCAAAGGAATAGTAGTAGTAGTAGTAGTAGTTGCTAGGGACAATTATTGGCACATTTGGGAGAGAGTTGGAATTTCATGAGGCCATCATCATGACAGCGTGCATACTTCGCCATTATTTTCTTCACATGAAAAAAGAGGCAAACCCACCTTTTTATTTTTACCACTACTACACCCAACATTACTTGCTACTTACTCTTTTTGCAATTTGCCTTCTAGTTAGAAATAACATAACAACGCAGTACTCTTTTCGCAACCAAATGTTAGTGGGCAACTTCTAACAAACCAAATGTTAGTGGGCTACTTCCGCTGTTAGTCGATAGCTATTTGTTGATAGTTATTTTAGGATTGTTCAAAATTTGGGTTCGGGTTAATTTGGGTTCGGGCGAATCGGACATCGGATGAAAATTTGATGTCCGATGTCCAGTTTTTTGGAACATTTTTCGGGTCGGACAAATCGGACAAGTATGAATTCGGGTTTAAACCGGGTTTGGACAATAGAAAATTGGAAAATATTGTGTTCGAATTTTCGGTCAAATCGGTCAATGAAAAATCCGGACGAAAATTCTATGACCATACCCGCTTTTCCCAGGTCGGACTGAACCGGGTTTTCGGGTAGGACATTTTTTTTGAAAGCCCTAAGTTATTGGATTAATTGTTTGGCTTTATTTGGTTGAGTTAGCTAATTGCAAGAAATGTATTTGATAAAATAGTTGTTTGTCAAAAGATATCTCAAAAAGTTTCTTCAAGTAGTCTTTTGACAACTAGTTTATTGGATCCTAAAAGTTAATATGAAAAATTATTTACCAAACATCTCAGATAGCTAATAGTGTCCAAAAAGCTAAGAGTTATCCACTGGTATCCAAACACCCCCATTGCTCATCACATCATGTATAACATGTGGCTCGTTAAGTTAATTAGGATTATCTGTCAAGCCATGCGCATATTTAAATTAATAAAGATAAGATTAATCTTGGTGTAGATTATGTTATCTTCTACTCAAAATGAACATCAAAATCAGAATCAATATTTCGAAATCCTGCCTTGGAAAGGGTATGGAGGGTCGGATGTAAAAGTCTTAACCCTAAATTTTTTTGATAATTGGTGGCCTCTTAGCCAGATTTTATTTAATCGAATTGTAAAGTACGTTACAAAAGAACATGACCTGTATAGAAATGTTATACCCATCTTTTGACTTGTCAAATTTTGTCTCTTATAATAATAATAATAATAATAATAATAATAATAATAAAATGCTAGCTTCATTATCCAACTTGCCATCCAAACCATTGGTAAAAATAATCAAGGTTAAATTAACTAAGGATATTGTTTGATATTTAGAACTTCATGCAAAGGCTATGATGACATTTCGTTTTAGATTATTTAGAGGAAATGGTTATAGTACGAATAAATATTATAATAAAAACATCTAAACAAAAAAATTAAATCTAATTACAACTTTATGACTTTTTGTTGAACCATGTTATTAGTTTAATTAATCCCGTACTTTAAAAAAGACAACATAATTAGTAATAAAAAGAGTGAAACCTTCCAAGAGCAGGTATGAAAAGCAGGGCCCTTGGAATTAGATGCCTTCCCCAACATATATTGGGTTACTATCTCATCTTAAAATATTGGTCAATTTGATTAAGTTTTGATTGTTGATTTTTCACAAATTATAATAAATTACAGTATAAAATTATTATTATTATAATTTTTAGTAAGATTTTTTATGATAATAGTTTTTTATTATAACTCATTATAATTTATGAATAATTAACAATTAAAAGATTAGTCGAATGGACAAATATCTGAGACAGAAATAAAATGTAGTAGGTTAATACTTAATTTGTTTAATCTTTCTTTGTTTTTTTTTATCCATTATGATCGAGCTACTCCGAGTAATCAATTCTTTAATACGGAGTATCAATATCAATATTATTTTATTTTCCAATCAAAAGTTAATACTATTTTATTTATCATAAAAAAACAGAAGAAAAATAGAAGAATTAATAAATCTTTAATCTGTCATTCACTTTCTCTTGCGTGCGTGTGCCCAGTACGTACGTAGGCCCTCCTTCGTGGCGCGCTATTGAAAGTCTGCAGCTTATTCGGCTCAAGCCGAGCCGAGCTATACGCCTATACCCCAAATTCTAACTTTAGCCAACTCCCTCTATTCCATATTAATTGTCATTTTTTAAAATTGTTCAGTTAAACTTCAAAATTTCTGACCATAAATTTCTCAATATATACATAATGACTTGTTATATAAAATTACTACCATTAAATTAGTAACAAAAAATATTATTATAAAAATTCAATATTGCAAAATATTATTTAAAAAATTATTAATCAAAGAGTGACAATGAAAATCGAAGCAATCAATAAAGTGACAATTAATATAGAACAGAAGGAGTACTTATTATTGAATGTTACTTTTAAGTAAAATTGATCCGGTCAATTTTTATAGCTACTCATGATATATTAAAAAGTTGTCACAAAGCCACATTAATTATATAATTTTCAACCAAAGTTTTAGGATTATTAGAACTTTAATCCCTGCTATATATACATGAATTTGTAGTCTTTTTATTCTATATATTTTTAATAGTTAGATTTTTAAGTCGCGCTATGTATGGTATATTTCTAAATTCTTTTTGTTTGGACATTTATTTTTTATGTTCAAAATTTATCAGAGAAATGTGAATAACCTTTAAAAATAACAATAAATGTTTTACTTTTCATTTGGTTGTTATTTATTGTCCTTTAGGTTATATATTATTCATTTTTTCTTTAAGTTATTAAGCGAAGAAACTTAGTATATATGTGTATGTTCACAAAGAAATGCATGCAATGTTTAAATGATGATTTCCCAATACAACTCTAGAATCCAACCTTAGAATCCAAACATAAAAAATTTAACTTGTCTCTCAAACATGCACACTTTGATACTCACATTAGATGGAATAACATGATTTTCTAGTTAAGAGCTTGTAGTAAAATGTTTGGTCACAAATCCCCAAAAAAAAAAAAACATTGTTTGGCCACAAAGACTATAGCAATACCATAAGTAGGGTTCACTATATGGCTAGCTTTGGCTACAAATCTTATCAAAGACTTATGCTTTGGCAAAAGGAATGATAATTGAGGAGAATATTTGCATCATTTGTGATATGACAACGTTCAATATATTTTTGTATTTTACCCTTTGTCTTAAAAGGCTCGGAGTGTCATCATAGTTGATTTGGAACATCAACAAATTTTTGAACAATTTTTGAAGTTTGAATTTGTAAAATAGTTAGAAATGTAATAAGTTACCGATCCCATTTTTTTCCCTATTTTTTTAAAATGCGTGAAATTGCAATTATTTTTAAATGAAAAAACAAAAACAACAAACTCAACATAGTTACTCAAAGAAGAGTGGGTTAAAGGTTTTTGAGGATAACAAATTAGACTTCTACCTTAAACATTCTGCCATTTTCTTTCAAGTTTATGATATTCACAACATTATTGTCTCAACAACCTCTTGAACATCATATCCCTAGTCCTAGTAACCTCTTTTTAACATTCTTACTATAGCTATTTTGAATTTTGCTATATAGGAAATTATAGTGTCATTTTCATAGGTCTTGGTCTCCAATTTGCTATCATATTTTATCTAAATTTTGAAAGAGAATTCCATGAATTCCTTCTGTTACCCATTTTCTCTAATTTCACCCAATCGATAACAATCTCAATCCTTCGATTTGCATCCATTCATGCTCCTTATAACAACTCCAACTTGATCCTTAATAGAGCATCACCACATCATAGACCATAATTTGTTCCCGTTCCTAAGAATATAGACATTCACAATATTCTCAACCATTTTGATAAAACCTACCAATGATAAACCATTAAAATTTTCGGAAAATTGGCAAAGAAGGAGATTTGATGGCTTCATTCCCTCTTACCCTCTATTCTCTTATAATTCTCATACTCCTAGATACCAAAATTAATATTGGGTCCTTGTAACATCACAAAGTCAAATAAATGAAAAGACAATAAATTGATGCTTTGCCAGGTTTAAAAAACTTTCAACAATCAAACATTTTCGAACTCTTGCTGCCCCTAGAATATATCCCGAACAATCATATCAATATGCTACGAGGTATGAATGACCCTTGAATAGTCTGGATGAGGATGAGACAATCACCTTCCATATGTACTTTTGAGAACCTAGTTTGGATAGCTTGTTGAAGACCAAACCTAATCCGTAATTGAATAGCAAATACAAAGATTCAAGCCCAGGATTAACAACTAAACTAGGTTTAAGAAAACCCAAACTTAGAACGCATAATCTTCCACCAATTTTAGGATTTTAAACATAAACAACAAGAACAACAATAAATCAATAAGAAGATATGAATAAGAATAAAGAATCTATCCACCTTGAACTAGAATCTTCCAAAATGCTTAAAGAAGAACAACCAACACTCAAAGAGAGATTCAAGACTCCATCGAGATTAGCTTAAAACAAACACCCACTAATCCTTAAAGAAGTCACTCCAACACTACCAGGATTTGGATAACGAAGAGAGAGATTTCCAGAGGGTTTTCAAATACCCACGAACAACAAGAAGAATTCATCTTTAAAGTGTTTATAAATGTTCAATAGTTGAATACAAAATGAGGGGAGAAGATTTTAAATAGAGAAGGGGCAAAAAAAGGGGAAGAAACATAACAAAAAAGGGGGAGGAAACTCGCAAAATCTGCAGAAAAACCTGAGACGCGCCCAACGCCTCATGTAAGGAAGTGAGATGGAGGAAAAGCGAAGGTGCATCCAGCGCCTAACCTAGCACGACCAGGCTTGGTGCGTCCATCGCCTATCCTGGCGCATCCCTTTTCTTTCTGTCTTTGGTTTATCTGCGGTCCATTTCCGACCCCTATGCAATAGCCAAAACGCCCTTTGGCTAGATCCCGACCATGACTTGACTTCTCCGGCTTGACACTGAATCTACTAGCTTCGTTCTTGTCTTCATGGATGAATTTTTGGGTGAGTGTTGAAAATTAGTCGGTTCACCACGAGACTTCTTCCATCCTTGACCGAAATTCCCCAAGGCTTTTCAAAATTATGGGATTAGTCCATTAGGCTTGTGATGCCCTAAATACCTCCTTGATCCTCATGGATCAAAATCGAAGAGCCAAAGCAGGTGCCATGCTCGCTTACTCTGACTCTATCTCATGACGAAAGCCTTCGCTCTTCGGTTTACAGAAAATGAGATTTCATGATATTATTCCCTATTACCAATTAGTATTTTATAATTCTCATACTCCTAGTTACTAAGTTTAATACCGATTCCTTATAACATCACAAAGTCAAATAAGTGAAAAGAAAAATATACGATAATTATCATTCTAATACAATAAATTGGTTCCTTGACAAATTTAAGAACTTTCACCGATCAAACATTTTCGAACTTCAACCACCTCTTAATAAAGCAAAGCCCCAATATTTTTTCACAATCCATTTTTTTAAAAAAAAATCTTACCCTATCCTAGATTGCAAAAAACTGTTGAGAAGTGCAACACATTTCTAACAACAAACTAGAAGGGGACCACATTTTTTTAATACACTCGAAGGGGATCACATTTTCAAAGAATTGGCTGCTGGTTGATTTTCCAACCATTTTGACTGAATTCCGGCGATAAATATATGAAAAGATAAAAATACCCCTATATTTTATTAAACAATTGCTGGGAGGTACCATACATTTCTAAAAACTCACAGGACTGAGACAACCTTTTTCACATATCTTCCTTGCACTTTCTCTCTCCCCTCCAAATATTAATACAACTCACCCCATCAAAATCATAAACAAACTCATCTTCTTCTTCGTTCGTCCACCACCCGACCACCACCACTACCCCCAGTCCAACCACCACCACCAGTTCAGCGCTCAGCCACCACCGAGAACAACAATTGTCATTTAAAATCAAATCTCAATCTAAGTTTGACTCAACCAAGCACTAATCTCTCTTCTTATACCCTGTTTCAATTTGAATTCAACACCCACACCATAACCACCAATCAGGCTCCATTTTTGCATCCCAAATATCACCAGAAAAAGTCATTCCATCCACCCAAAAACACCCATAATCACCCGAACTCAATCTTGAACCTTCCTCGTTTCTCTTTTATTTCGTGCGACCAGACCCGCAGCTGCCGCCGAGGCCGGTGCTAGCAACCTATGTTGTCGACGCCCAAACCCACGACAACCAAACGCCGCACCCGACGCCCTTCCTCCTTCTCTCTCCTTGCTTGCTTGATATTAGGTCTTGATGGGTTAAGTTAAGACCCAAAATAAAAAAACATATTGAGAAATTGACATGTTGATGGAATGAAGAGAGGTTGGTTGAGTCAAACTTAGAGTGTGATTTGATTTAAAATAGTCGTGGTGATTCTCGGTGGTGGCTGAGTGCTGAATTATATTGAGTGATGGTGGTGTTGTTGGCGGTTGGACTAGTGGTTGTATTGGTGGTCGGTGGTGGACGAATGAAGAAGAAGGAGAAGAAATGAGTTTGTTTATGTTTTTGATGTGTTGAGTTGTATTGATCGATATTTGGGGAGGAGAGAGTGCAGAGAAGATATGTGAAAAAAGTGGTTCCCGTCCAGTCAGTTTATAGAAACGTATGACACCTCCCAGTAATTGTTTGATAAAATATAGGGGTATTTCTGTCTTTTCATACACAGATCGCCGAAATTCAGTCAAAATGGTTAGAAAATCACCCATCAGCCAATTCTTTGAAGATGTGGTCCCCTTTGAGTGCATTAAAAAAACGTGGTCTCCTTCTAATCAGTTGTTAGAAATATGTGGCTCCTCCAAACAATTTTTTTTGCTTAGATTGGCCATCAAAGAAAAACATCAATCTTTTCTAGTTCCAACTCAATCCCATTACACATCTAACTCATTGAAGATATTTGACCTTTTTACACCTATTTCAACACACCATTCAAAAATCCCACTTCTATTCACTTTCCACTTAAAAGAAAAAGCACCCATAGCATGCATTAGCCATCATAAAAAATGCCTATCCTTTTAACTCCATCCCATGTTTTCTCACTCAATTAAGAAAACAATGACTTAATATCTCCATCCCCACACATCACTCTAAAATCCCACCATACCATATAAACACTACGGCGTCTAGATCCAATAACCCAGATTCGTTTTACCTGAAAAATCAGATATGATCATGAAATTTTTGTTCGAATTTTGACATTAATCAATTTACTAAAAATTCAAACACATTCTTTTCATATATTTTATTGTCCAAACCTAAGCTAAATCTGAAATTATGTTTATCCAATTTATTTGACTCGAATCCAACAAAAAAAATGAAAAAACTAGACATCGAATATCAAATTTGATATGATATCCGAATTATCCGAACCCGAAATTTCACCCCAAACCCCGAATCTTGGGCATTTGTAATAAACACTATACCAATTTCACCCTATAAATGGATAAACACATTGGCAAATGGCAAACATTCCACTAATTTTCCCATTTATGGAATATACACATACACTCTATTAGCAAAAATATAGGGGAAAAACAAAATCCCAGGCTCTGCATTCGTACATACACGTGGCAAGCACAGATGGAGCTGTCGTGTACGGCTAAGCCTGTCCGGCTTGAATTGCTAACGGAAGCCAAACGGAAAAGTCAACCGTCACGGCTCCATTTCAGGCTTTAGATTTGCACTGTTGAATCACTTCCTTTTTTTTTTGTTTGGTTTGGTGTAGTGATGACTGATGAGTAAATTAGTGCATATAAAAATTTGGGTTTGCTCCAATTGGGATTCGTCAATAAAAAAAATCGGACGAGAACGAAAAATTAGGAGTGTTAAAAATTGGGGTCTAGGTTAATTCGAGTTTGGACGAATTGAACGAGAATTTTGATGTCCGATACTTAGGTTTTTGGAATATTTTCCAGGTTGAACAAATTAGATAAGTATGAATGAGTCTGAACTGGGTTTGACCAATAGATAATTGGAAGATATTATGTTGAAATTTTCGGTCAAATCGGTCAATATAAAAATTTAGACGAAAATTCTATGATCTTCCCCGCTTTTTTCAGGGTCGGATTGAATCGGGTTTGCGGGTCAAACATTTTTTTGACAACCCTACGAGAAATTGACGTTATGACTCAATTTTTTCGGGTCGAATAATAGTGTAATAGAAAAATAAGAAATATTGTGTCTGTATATTCAGTCAAAGTTAATTTTTAGACAAAAAATCTATGACCAAACTCAATTTTTTCAAATTAGATAAATTCGAATATTCAGATTATATAAAATTTCCCCATGATAAATTGAATGAATGATGATGAAAGATAGAGAAAGAAAGAAGAAAAAAACAAACAGAGAAAACACAAACAACAACACTGCTACTGCTACCAGACCCAGTAGTAGGTATTCAACTATTCATTCATTCAATTCAATGTCATAATCCCATCTTTTTTATGTCACAATTAAAGAAAAAAAAGGGTATTCATTATTTTACTCAGGGGGAGAAAAAGAAAAAAGGAAAAAGGAAATAATAATCAATTTGGCCATGGAGTTGGACCCACCCTAGTTAGTAGTAGTAGTATAAGACTATAAGTTATCTTCTGAGGTGGATTTAATAAGATTTTGGGTTCCGGGTTTAGATAGAGAAGATCAAAACACACTTGTTTAGAGAGAGAAACAGTGTGGTTTTTTTTTTTTCCTGAGAGAAATAGAGAGAGAGAAACAAGGATCTGGAAGAATTGAAGAAGAATTGAAGAAGAAGAAGAAAGAAGGGTTTTTTTTGTTTGTTTTTCATAGCTGGTGAGAGTTTTTCTCTGGGTATGATTTTGATTTTGGAAATTTGGTGTCTTTTTAGATTTAGATCTGATTCTGGGTTTTGTTGTTTTTCTGGGTCATTTTCTGGGGTCTCAATTTTCCCCCTTCATTTCTACCATTTTCCCCTTCTTCTTCTTCTTCTTCTTCTTCTTCTTCTTCTTCTTCTTCTTCTTTCTCTCTCTATCTCTAGATTTCTCCTACATGGCTCATGATTTGGATCTTAGACTCCATTTTGGAAAAAAAATATATTTGATTTTGTATGAATTTCTGGGTATTTTTTTTGGGTTTAAAGGTCTGATCTTGAATAGTGAACTTCTGATTCTGCAGGTAACGGTTGAAATTTGGAAAGTTTATGAGTTATTTCACCTCGACACTCTGATTGGTGCTCTTTTAATTTACTGGTAAGTTTTTTCTTTTTCATACGTATTTATATTTTTTTGGTAGAAATATGTGATTATCAGATATAGGTTCAGTCCTGAAAATCTCAGATTTGATGATTATGTTCAAAACTGTTCATTTTTTAGTGTCTCTAACAGAATTTCTGTGTATTTTTCTGGGTATGTGTTGAATTTTCATTTAATTAAATCACCTGGTTGAATCTGTGGATATGGGTAAGCTAATTTGAGTTGATTGATGCAGAATTGTGAGTTTCATGGTAAGGTTTTTTGTGAAAGCTTTCAAAAGTTTTTGTCTCCTTAATAATAATAATTAATCAATTTGTTTTTAAGAATTAATTAGGGAAAGTTGTCTTCTTGAAAAGTGTGGTATGACACCATGACATGCTTCTCTTGCTCCTTAAGTCCATGTGATTGTGAGGCCTTTTTCTTTGTTTCTTTCTTTTATCTTGAGAATCTGCTTTTCTTTTGTTTGCTTTCCTCTTTTTTCTCACCTGTCACATATTGCTAAGATTTCCACCCCTAGGAATTTGAATATATTTGTTGTTATGCTTGGATTTTAATGTTATGCTTCTTGCTTTTCAGCTGTGTATCTATGTGTCTGAGGTAGAGGACAACAAGAATCCATATATGCAACCACTTCAGAGGAGGATTTGGTATTACTAGTGGAGGTGGGTGGTGGTTGGTGATAAGGCGGGGGCGAAAATGTCATTTCGAAGCATAGTCCGGGACGTCCGGGACGGGTTCGGAAGTTTGTCGAGGCGGAGCTTTGACGTGCGGCTCCCGGGCCATGTCCGGGGGAAGTCGCACGGGTCGGTGCATGAGTTGCATGACCCGGCGCCACATGTGGTGGTCCAGACCAGCAAGTGGGCCGGACTCCCGCCCGAGCTGCTCCGAGACGTGATCAAGCGGTTGGAGGCGAGCGAGAGCACGTGGCCCGCCCGCAAGCACGTTGTCGCCTGCGCCGCCGTGTGCCGGTCGTGGAGGGAGATGTGCAAGGAACTCGTCAAGACCCCCGAACTCTCCGGGAAGCTCACCTTCCCGGTCTCCCTGAAGCAGGTCCGTGTCGGTTTTGAACGAACCCGTTTGACTTGTGAAGAGTTTTAGGGTCGGTTCTTTTCATGGGTATCGGATGGTTGGGGGTATGTTAAGGGTGGGTTAATTTAGGTTAAAGTTGAAAAGTTGAGGGTTGGAATTCGGAAATATGTGAACAATAGGTGAATTTGGATTGGGCTAATTTGTTCTTTTAGAGGGTTAAGGTAGGGTTGGGTACAATAGGATTTGGTAAATTCAGGTAAAAGTTGCACGAAATATGGGAAGACCGGGTAAACTCGGATTGGGCTAGATGGGGCATTAACCCTTGAAAAGAGCGTACCCTAAGGGTATCTTCTTTAGAGGGGTTAAGTTAAGGCCGGATGAAGTAAGAGTCGGTAGATTCAAATGAAAGTTGAAAAGTTGAATGTTAGTAATACAAGAAGAATGGGTAAACTCGGGTTGGATTAGTTAAAGAGCGCATTGACCCCTGAAAAGAATAGACCGTATGTTATCGTTATAGTCGCTAAACCTGTTAAGTATGTTTTTCCTTGCAGCCCGGGCCGAGAGATGGAACGATTCAATGTTTCATTAAGAGGGATAAATCCAACTTGACGTACCATCTCTTCCTTTGCCTCAGCCCCGGTAAGCTTCTTAGTTCTTACTAACCCTGATGTCATTGTTTACTTTCGGCAACCACCCCTTAGTTTAATTTCCAATTTGTAGAAGGCAAACATTGTTTATGATTCTTCTTCTTTGGGTTGACATAGTCTGATTGATTAGTTGACATTTGAAGGGTCATAATACTATACTAAAGTTTTAGGTGTTCAACTTGTTGTATTATGTCACACCCCACTCATCATCAGTGCTTGCTGTATCACCCATTGCAACTTTTATTTGCATCCCACTTGAAAAGATTTTAAAGCACTTCCACGACCTGTCAATTCGGGCGGGTGGGTCGGTTCTGGGCCTACCTTAAGCTTTCGGGCAGGTTTGGGTCGGTTTTCAGGTCGGTCAGATTTTGCCAGCTCAGTATGCTCTAAGTTGGTCTGGGTCTCGGATTTTCTGTTTGCGCCCGCTTTTATTATTGCATTCTTTGTATGTAATATGATCTCGTTTGTTCGTTTTATTGTTCTGTGTGTTGAGTGTATCGTGGTTTTGGCTTTTTTTCGGCAGCTTTGCTCGTGGAAAACGGCAAGTTTCTTCTTTCTGCAAAGCGGACTAGGAGAACTACATGTACAGAATATGTAATTAGCATGGATGCAGATAACATATCGAGGTCGAGTAGCACCTACATCGGCAAATTGAGGTGAGCCTTATAGAGTATAAAACTATTCAATTTTTTGACTTAAGCTAAACCCTAAACCTGGATATCGAATTTGGTACGATCGTAGATTCCACGTCCAAATTTCAATATTGACTGAAAACTCGGACACAAGCTCTTATTTCTGTTGTCTGACCCTGACTTTGACCATAATTTTTATGTATGTCTGAATTGTATGACATGGTCCCCCCCCCCCCCCTAAGTAAACTAGGTAATCGTCATCAATTTCTCGTCTGAATTTTTAACTTGGTTGATTTGACTCACCCAAATTTGATCCGAACCCGATATTTTGCCTGCTGTACCTTAACCCTAAAACCGATACAATGTACAAAACCCTAAAACCTTAACCCTAGAAGCAATACAATTTGGGAAAGCTTCGGATAAGCTTTTTCAGTGGGCATTCCTCGATCTTAACGTTTCCGTTGATATCTTAGGTCAAATTTCCTGGGCACAAAGTTCATCATCTACGACACCCAACCGCCCTACAACGCTTCTCACTCCTCTTCCGCATCGGGCCGCGGCACGAGCAAGCGGTTCGAGTCCAAGCGGTTCTACTCGAAGAAGGTCTCCCCGAAGGTCCCAACGTCCGGGAGCTACAACATCGCCCAAGTGACATACGAGCTGAACGTGCTCGGCACCCGGGGACCCCGCCGCATGCACTGCATCATGCAGTCGATCCCGGCATCCTCCCTGGACCCGGGCGGGTCCGTCCCGGGCCAGCCCGAGCAGCTCCTCCCGCGCTCCCTGGAGGACTCCTTCCGGAGCATCTCCTTCTCCAAGTCCTCGCTCGGCCAGTCCTCGGCCGAGTTCAGCAGCTCCCGGTTCTCTGACATCGTGGTCTCCAATGACGTGGATGGGGATGACGACGAGGCGTGCCCCAGGGACAAGCCATTGGTGCTCCGGAACAAGGCCCCACGGTGGCACGAGCAGCTGCAGTGCTGGTGCCTCAACTTCCGGGGGAGGGTGACGGTCGCCTCGGTCAAGAACTTCCAGCTCATCGCGGCCAACGGTGGGGCCCCACCAGCCGGGGCACCCACGCCGTCAGGGGCGGCCCCCACGTCCGACCACGACAAGATCATCCTCCAGTTCGGGAAGGTCGGGAAGGACATGTTCACCATGGACTACCGGTACCCACTCTCCGCCTTTCAGGCTTTCGCGATTTGTTTGAGCAGTTTCGACACTAAATTGGCTTGTGAATAGTAGAAAATGAGTGAGACGGGGTCAAGAGCAAAATGAAATGAAAAAAAAGAACGAACGGACCGTTCTATAAGATCGATTGAGTCGCAAGAGGTTCACATACTGCCTAGGGTTGATTAGGGTGTGTGGTGTTGCAATGGGAAATCTTTGTATGACTTTCATTTCAATCTGAGCAGAATTCAGGAGGACATTCATTGTTCTTTGTGGTGTAACAGTTTATTGTCTCAGATTGTTCAGCATAAGCATTGTTGTTTTTCTGATATGTTGTGTAACAAAACAGTCCCCAAGAAAAAAAAATCAAAAAACCCAAAATCTGCAAGTGTTTCTAGTTTCAGTTTACCAACTATTGCATTTATATGTTTCTCGACTGTCAAAAAACTGTCCCCCAAATACCCTATTTTCCGGTGGAATTTTTGACATTTTAACTGACGCCTTTTACGGATAGCATTTCTCTTATTTTTATTGTCCGAATCTAATTTAGATTCAGGGTTGCCTGATATCATAGGTTCGTTGCAAGTTTCAGTTCATATGGGACGATTGTCTACATTTAGATATTCATGCTACACTCGAACATTTAGATATTGACAATTTCTAACTCGACCCAAATGAAATTCACCCGAAATCTCTGGATTTTGAATGTGATTTTTTTAACTAAACATAAAACACACCGAACCCGAAAATCAGTGGGTCAAACCCGACCCACTTGACCCGAAAAATTGATTATTTTTTTTTAAAAAAAAAATTTAACTTTATTAGAATTTTTGACGGCCATAATAACCTCAAAAACACTCCAAGAAAAAGCAGAAAAACCCCAAAAAAAGCTTTTAAAAATGGGGGGTGGGTCGATGGTTGTATTTTACTGCATGATTGTCTGCATGACTGACTGTATCCACCACCAAAATTTGCAGAAAAATAAAGAATGAGTGGTTATAATTTTGGCAGAAGGGTAAAGGCAACGTTTGTGTAATCTCGTGAATGTTGAAGATTTTGTGTTTGAAAATGGTGGGAAGTTGGAAAAATCCAAAGCTAGGTCTACTTTTATAGGTGATGTTAGGTATGAGAGAGTAATTTTTTTTGGTGGTAGGGACAAATGTGGTTCTCAATTTTTGTTGATTAAGCAAAGTCTTCACATTCACATTCAACTAATTCCATCTTCAGAAAAAAAAAGTAGGGTTTAAGAAAATAACAATTCATAGTGCATTTCTAACATGTGGGATGTGACACCTATATACCTGTCAATCTTTGACTCGACCCGAGTTCATTCGAAATTTTGGATTTTGAACACGGTTTTTTTGACTTAAACTTGAAATAAACTGAACTCGAAAAACCTGAAAATTAACAGGTTAAACTCAACCCGTTCGTTGATCAGGCAAAGTCTTTACATTCACATTCAATTAATTCCATCTTCAGAAAAAAAATTAGGGTTTTAAGAAAATAACTATTCATAGTGCATTTCTATTCTAACATGTGGGATGTTGACACCTACAATTATTTAGAGCCTATATTTCTTGTTTGAAAAATCTTATTCCACCTTACTAGAAATGACATGTTTGTGAATTTTACCTGTCTTGAAAGAGAGCAAAAGAAAGGCTCCAATTACACACTTGTAGGAAATAAAGCCTACAATTACGGTGGAGAATAACTAAAATGGGTTTCGAGGTCGAAATTGTGACGGTTAATGTAAAAAATTGGATCAGAAATTGATGTTTGAACTCAATTTTTTTTCGGGTTAGACCAAGTAGGATAAGTCGAGGAAAATCTATCTTTGAGTCGAAATTGGATTCGGACAATAGAAAAAAAATTATGTCTGAATTTAAGTCAGTCAGTTAATGTCAAAATTAAGACGAAAAATGAATGACTATACCCTTTTTTGGGGAGGGGTGGACAAATTTGAATATTTGAGTTGTAAAAATTTTGCCAACTCTACTAATTTGTTGCTTTTGTAAGGAGATAACTTGGGCATTTATGTTGTAGTAGGTGTTCATTAAGGACCTGTAAAATTGAATGATAAATGTTATTTTTGGTAAGCTTCGGTAAATTTTAGTAAGTTCATAAGTTTTGGTTTGTATGCTAAATGTTATTTTGGTAGGTGCGGTAATTTTCGATAAATTACAGTAACTTTTGGTAGGTTTTTACCCTCACCCACTTACCATCCAACTTTAAAGGTTCTACATTGTAGGGTTTTTGACCTCAAAGAATGACCCAATAGGCCAATACCACAAGAGACCATAAATACTAAGGCGTACTTTGAGGTTCTGATTTGTGAAAAAGGTTATTGACCCTAAAGACCGACCCAAGAAGCAAGTTGACCATAAAGTATCATGGAGGACAATGAGGTTCCGAATTGTAAAAAGTGGTGGGGACCATAATGCTGATGTGGCATGACAAATATCAATTTCATTTTTTTATTTGTTTTTCTTTCAATTACTCTGTCTCTCTCTCTTGGATTCATACATAACAAAGAGATAGAACTGTCGATGGTTTTGGTGGGGCGCCGCCAGAGGTATGATAATAGATTCAGGCGGTGGGCGGCGGATGTGGCAGCCGATGTGGACTGGGTTCGATCTAGACCTGTTCAATAGTTGGGTCGGGAGTTTCTGACCTGTTGGCCCAAACCTGACCTGGCCCGACCCAGGTAGCCTTGGCCTGAGCCTTGACCTTACGGGCCACAACTATCTAAGAGACCATAAATACTAAGGAGTACTTTGAGGTTCTGATTTGTGAAAAAAGTTATTGACCCTAAAGACGGACCCAAGAAGCAAGTTGACCATAAAGTATCATGGAGGACAATGAGGTTCTGAATTGTAAAAAGTAGTGGGGACCACAATGCTGATGTGGCATGACAAATATCAATTTCATTTTTTTATTTGTTTTTCTTTCAATTACTCTGTCTCTCTCTCTCTCTCTTGGATTCACACATAACAATGTGGACTGGGTTCGATCTAGACCTGTTCAATAGTCGGGCCGGGAGTTTCTGACCTGTTGACCCAAGCCTGACTTGGCCCGACCCAGGTACCCTTGGCCTGAGCCTTGACCTTGCGGGCCACAACTATCTAAGAGATTAAGACTTTCTTTCTATACAAAAAGCCCAAAATTCACGCATTTTATTTATGCATTTAGTCAGGTCGTCGGGCCGGGTCAGGTTGGATCACAAAAAACTAAAATCTAACCTTAGATTTTTTTATAAATAATTTATGTATTTAGTCGAGTCGTCGGGCCGGGCCGTGTCACAGATCCCTGAATCGAGCTTGGCCAAACCATACTTCGAGGCCCCAACTTTTTTTGGGCTGGGCCAGGTCACCCTCTAGAATTGTGGCCTTGACCTGCAATTTTTCGGGGCGAGTCCTCGGCCCATTGCACAGGTCTAGTTCGGTTGAAGGCAAGCCCAAAAACAGAGGAAGAGGGTTGGTTCTGGTTTCTAGGTTTGGTCAGAGGCGGATTTGATGACCATATTTCCACACGTATAACATAATCATGGTTCACTTTTACAGATATCAATAATTCCCCTTATGAATAACCATGATCTGAGTAGCTGACATATCGCATAAGCCAAACAAATAAACAAATAAACAAATAATCGTCTACAAATGTTATATGCAAAAGTGAACCATGGTTGTTCATAGGGGTAACTGAAAATATAATTAAATAGTCATTTTCTGGCTAGACTAATTAGTAATTAACCATATCAAAACTTTCAAAAAATTAACAAAAAAACCCAGGCCCATCATAATTCTTGGATAATCTCCCATTAGAATTTGCAACATTAAAATAAGCAATTATTCATATTTAAAGTCAGCCCAATGCAATCTTTTGAAGATGCTTCCCACCAATTAGGAGGCCATTGTTTTCAAGATTGGGAGAATTCTGTTCATTGTGCAACTGCTAGCTTTCAATTTCTAATGGGCTAATCCAAGCCCAAAACATAATGGCCCATAGTAGGAAAGACAAAGGACAGGTGGAGAGTGTTTTTTTTTTTGGGTGTTTTTGTGTATCTCTTTCAGT
Organism: Portulaca oleracea; assembly: GCA_029582165.1. Taxonomy (NCBI): domain Eukaryota; kingdom Viridiplantae; phylum Streptophyta; class Magnoliopsida; order Caryophyllales; family Portulacaceae; genus Portulaca; species Portulaca oleracea. The sequence continues at coordinate 38,830,423 of CM055872.1, read as the reverse complement.
TACCGCCTCATCTTCCATGCTCGTCACGGGTATTTTATTTTGGTGGAACTAAAAAAATTTCTCACGTATGAAAATTGTGAATTAAGGGGTCGTATTTTAGTCTCTACTTTTGAACTTTAAAATTTACTAGTGGTTACCCTGAGATAAAGGCTAATAGATAGCCTTGTGATAAACCTGCTTTATTCAATTCAAAAGAAAGAAGAAAAAACAAAGGTTGATTTTTTTTTAAATTTTAAGTAATTGAAGCATGAAATAACAAAATAGGGAGAAAAAAAGAGCCCTCACACAATGTGGGTTACATAAGTTTTATTAGCCTTTTCGATTGTATGGTTTATCTTTTGTAATAATTGAGGCATTTTATCGAGTATACTACCTTTGTTTCAATTTGATTGTCATCTCAACTATTTTGAGAAGTCGATCTCTAATATATGTTTCGTTTTAACAATTAATATGATGTTTTCTCATTTCACAATAGGATCAATGTTTAGTACTTGATCATTTGTATGTACAGTTAATTATTCATTAATTTTTATTTTTATAATAACTATTTTATTATATTCTGTGTATCGCACGAATTTAGTACTAGTTCTTTATAACGATAAACTACCGACATTATTTTTCTACATATTTTTATATAAACTACTTAAATTTACATAACTTTTCTACTTATAAAGCAACTCATTACCCACTACATAATTTATTTGAAACTTCTTAACATGTCAACCTTACTTACCAAACTACTACATTTATACTTGCTCAAATAACAAAAATGGAATATTAAGCAAAATATTTACTGCAATTTATTAAGCAAAGTGGAATAACATGGTCTTTCTTGCTTAGCTGCCTTGTTCTTTTTTTTTTTTTCGGTGCGGTGTGGTGAAAATAATAGAAGATGGGTTGTCATATTTTAATTTGAAAATAATGATAAGTGGAAATAAAGTGAAAGTTTTGGTATTTTATTTTAAAAATTCACTTTTAACGAAAAAGGAAATGGAAAGTTATGGTGGTGGAAAATGGAAATTTGCGGTACGATGTAAAACAGCAAACGATCCGACCGCATAAAAGAACGGGGCCTAAAGGGTCAAATTGTTTATTTTCATTTTTTTTTATAAATGAGCTTGCACGTGGAAAGAGTTTATGTAAGCACCAATTATTGCATGAAAGATTGGTGTGATTAATCAAGGATTAATTGTGTACCCATTTCTAAGAAGTCAAGGATATAATCGTACTTTTGCGAGAATAATTCAATAATTCATTTTATAAAAAAAATCTGATACTTCTACACAAGTATGGAGTAATCTATGAATCCATCCATTTGTCATTCCATTAAAGTGATGGATCTTTTGACGCAAGCGGTTGATCATTGGTCGAATTTTGTACTATATGCTAATTCTGAGTTTAATTGTTCTTAATTAAGTTAATTCAAATCATTTGATGTAAGGATTTAATAAAGTTAATTTGACATATTAATAGGATGATGTTAGACTATAATCATTATCAAGCTTTTAATTATTAGTTTAAATTTTTAATTGATATGATTTCATATGGTATCAGACTTAGAACGAGCGAGAGGTCTCACGTTTATATCTTAGCACCCCGTTTATCTTGTCGGGATTCACCCATGAGTAAAATGTCCAACATCGTGGTATATAAGTCAAGTGGGTTACTCCTTGTTGGAATTATTTCAAGAGTATAAGAAGATTGTATAGCATGAGAAATTATGTGGTACAAGTTTAAGGGTCATATATAAGATAAACAATAGGAATATGATCAACACGATGAGACTAGCACGGGTCATGCTGATCTCTAGAAGGCATAAAAAACAGTTATGGGCTCAACACAGGTCGTGTTGAGGCAACATGGACCGTGTTGGATGCCATAATTTGTTTTTAATGCTAACGGCTATATAATCTTGTGTATTAAGTTTAAAATATCATTTTTAAGTCCAATATTATGTTCCAACAGCTATATAGTTATGACCATTTGATTAAGTCAAGGTCATGATACTCCACTAAAGTCCTTAATTGTGCCTTTGACTAAAGGGTGTAATTAGGGGTGAGAATTCTCCTGTAAATAGAAGACATTCCCTAGCCATTTGAGAGCACCAACTTCTTCTATCTATAATCACATTCTCTCATTCTAGTATAGACTACAGCTACGCTAGAATGAATCAAGTGAGAAACAAGTTTGTCTTGAGTGTGTTAAGCGCTAGGTTTTATTCCTTTGAACATTTACGGTATGGTAAATAGTTCTTAAGGAAAATATGTTCGTCCATGACTCTTAGCAATATCCAAACAAGTTCACCATTTGGTTATTAAGTTCAATCTCACCATTTGGTTGTTAAGTTCAATATCCATTTTGTCACATATACCACAAGAAGATCAAGAAGCCAAGAGAAGATGATGAAGGTTCAAGCCGGTGTCGGTGTCAAATATCATTTTCCCAACACTCCTCGTAACACTAATTGATTTTAAGATGGAACATCACTTAACTTGTGTGCCACGGACCTTGGTTGAGTGGGCTCCCCCCTTGGATCTCCCCAACAAGTGGTATCAGAGCCGATGGTTCGTTCGGCTGGGCGCAAGGTGCGGGAAGATGATCCCGTAAAAAAAAAAATCACCATGGACAGGATCGAGGACCATGGCGTGTGCGCGGTTGGGTCTCCTCAATGCACAAAGTGGTGGCATGAGACTCATGTGGAGTAGGGTGCGGCTCTGTAAAGTAAAGGTGCGGCTATGATGGGCTCTTGATGGTGACTAAAAAACCTTGGCAAAAAGAGGTTTCCGATCAAGGGGGAGATACTCATGTGTGAAGGTGGAGATTGTTGGGAATACCCATGAGTAAAATGTCCCACATCGGAAAAGTAAAGAGAAAGGATATGAAATATAAGTCAAGTGGGCTACTCCTGTTAACACCAATTGGTTTTAAGATGGAACCTCATTTAACTTGTGTACCATGTGTCTTGGTTGAAGTGGGCTCTCGCCTTGGATCTCTCCAACATATCTGTACAAGGTGAAAGAACATTTACAGTATCCACGATTGAACTCAAAGAGAATTCATGTGAGGGAACATGTTAGAATAGAAAATAATTATTGGACCTTCACCTGTCACTTTAAACTTTTGTTTGATATGATTTCACATCTGACAACATGAGAACAATTTGGGCAATATCCACTTAGACCCAAAGATGTTAACGGGGAAGGAAATCTCAATTTTTGATGCACCCAATCCTAAAATCCATGGTTTCTTAAAGGGATGAGGCAAGGATGGAGGACGATTTTAAACGCCACTTTTTTCATTGGAAAAATTACCCACTACCCATATATTCTCACATATTTGATCTATTTCTAATCAAATTACATATCATACATTCATTTGTTAGCATTACATACGTTAAATCACTAAATTAATTGAACTATTGAGCTCCTTTTTTTTTCATTTTGTAAAACTAAAGTCGCTAAATTTGGTGTTGAACTTCAAATTTAATGGAATTGTAGTATTTAGCTTCTTTCTTATCCATGCCCCTTCTCTAATTTGATGGCATTGTGATAATAGTTTCACTAGAATCATACATGCTTTGCATTCAGAACATAAAATATAACCAAGCGGCCGGTTGAATCTTTTGCAGACGATTTAAATACGTGACGGGTATTGTAAGTGGCAGAGTGACCTTCCTACCACGATTCACTGAGATTCAGCCCTATGTTGCTTCGGTTCGATTTTTTTTAAAAAAAAACTAATTCCTCACTGGAGTTGGGAAACCAAAAAGGATGGGGATTGGGGGAGGGGGAGGGGGAAGGGGCAGATTTTGTCCCCGGGTTGGGAATGGGGCGGGGACGAGGATATATAACCTATCCTTGCCCTAATCCTTACCATCTAGGGGCGGAGCTCCCTTAGGGCAAGAGGGGGAAACTGCCCCCCCCCCCAAACTTACATAAAATTTTGTAGATATTCTGAGACAAAATAGACATATATGATTGATGGTAGAATTGGCAAGATTATATTTTAGTAGATTAAAGGTCTTGTGTTCAAATATTAATGTGTTAATTTTCTTTGTTTCTTTTAATACAAATAGAATTATATCCTTTCATATATATTGGATACTCTTCATTTGTTTTACTTTTAAAATTTTTGCTATCATAGTTTGTGGTTTCATATTGCCAATTTATCATTATTTCATCAAATTTTTATCTTTTCAAATCCTTCATGTCCTTCTATATATTTAGTTAAAATTTTCGTCCTCTTTGACATTAAGGTTTGGCTGCGTCCTTGCTGTTAAAGTGGTGTAATTAGTCACCAAAAAGGTGATAACCTAGTTAGCAATAATATTCATCAGTCAAATTTGCTATCAAATTTTAATTCATAACGAAAGTAGAAAAACATTCCGTTAAAACCTAGCTCGTGCTGAGTTTCATCAAATTTTGAATCCTTCGGTTTTGTTCAAATTGGATTCAGCTCAATTCGTTCCCGACTCAATTCAATTTAGCCAATTTCAGTATCTATTATTGATGGTATTTGTCTAGGTTTTGTTGAATCAAAATTGATAAATTTACATCAACTTTCTCATCATTAAAATTGAAAATTATTACATTAAAAAGCTAATATGTACAATTTAAGCCAGTTAAGAGAAACAAATTACTACATACACAAAAAACGAATCCATATACTTTCAATTAAATTTTAATTAATGTAATCTTAGATAATGCCTTACCTTTTTTTTCATTAATGGAAACTTAAAAAGGTAAGAAGAATTATGTTGCAAGGAATCGAATCTTTGGACGATGTAAGGTCAAAAAGAAATTGTTTGATCACTTTCATTCAAAGGTTTTTCTGGAAATCTTTTTATTCTTTGGTATCTTTAATCTTATGAATAATAACAAATACTTTATATATTTTAATTCTTTTTAAAAAAATTAATATCCCTTGTGTCATTTAATTCTTGATTTTGATGGCCCTCTTTTGCCTTTAGTATCAATTTCGATTGAATTAAACCACCAATTAGCAACCATGGTCTAAAGTTGCTTAAAGATGCCATGTGTCTCTTCGTCTTGTCCCGTTCTTTTACACAGTTGATTGTGGCGTAGTAATGGTGTGGTACCGTGAAATTTGAAAAAGTGTAGTGACTTGTTGTTAAAGTTGTGGTAAATAGGGTATATTAAGAGAGAAAATGTGAAAAGTAGAGGAGAAAAGTGGAGAGAGAGAGAAATGAAAAAATATATTAGTAATGATTGTGGTGTAATGTGGTAAAATGTGGTGACAAATTAAAGATTACGGTACGTTGTGATACTGCACCGCAACCTACCGTATAAAACAACGGGAATATAATTCTTTTTGTATCTTTCTAATTAACCTTTTGACTTCAAATCAAACATCCCATGAATGGGAAATGACATCTCAACTATTCACTTTTCATTATGATATGATAACAATGCCAAGTGCTACTGAGGATTTGCTTAATGTACTTTCCCCAGAGATTCATGTACTTATGAATCTTAAAATTGGTTTAATGGCCGCTAATTATGAAATAAGAGAAATTCATATACCTACAATGGATCCTTCAACAAATTGAAGTCAACTATATATAGTTCATATATCACTTCAATGATAACCAAAGAGCTCGTAACCTAGTGTCAAGCTCTCCATCTTCCAACCTTTTCATCAAAGTACAAATCTTGATAGAAGTAAAAAACTTCTCTTCAACAAAAGGAAAATCCGGTAGATAAAGCATCCCTGCAAGCGAGGGTCCAGGGAATGGTTCCACTACAAAGGTGTAATGTAGCCAAATCTTACCTAGCATTTCTGCAAGAGATTACTTCCAGGACTCGAAGTCGTAACTTCACGATCACACGACAACAACTCAACTGCAGCACCAAGGCTCCCTTTCAGAAGAAAAAAATTTCTATTAGGAAATATCATGTCATGAAATTTGCCCCCCCCCCCTTCTCCTTTTTGATAAGTTGTGATTATTAGACCCATTTATTCACCTCAGATAATTCAAATGCCATAGGTACCATTACATGTCTTTCTTGGAAAAAGGTTAAAATGAAGGGGAAACAATAGACAATCACCCCCAAAATGCAAAAGAAAACACCATCATGCACATGCTAAAAAGTTGCCCACATTGACCATGTGATTTGTTTTCTAATTGTGTTATATAATTACCTAAGTTTTCTTATTTCTTTGATTTCCTGTTGAGATTCACCCATCAGTAAAAAAAAATGTCTCACATCGAAAAAGTAAAAAGAAATGACATGGTATATAAGTCAAGATGGTTATTCCTCTTAACACCAATTGGTTTTAAGATGGAATCTCACTTAACTTGTGTACCATGGGTCTTGGTTGAGGTGGGCCTCCCCTCGTATCTCCTCAACAAGTGGTATCAGAGCCGATGGTTTGTTCGGCTGGGCGCGCGCAAGGTGCGGGAAGATCACCGTGGATAGGAGCAGGGACCATAGCGCGTGCACGGCTGGGTCTCCTGAATACGCAGAGTGGTGGCATGAGACTCAGGTGGAGTAGGATGCGGCTCTGTGGAGTAAGGTGTGGCTGGAACTCTTAAGGCAGAGTGGTGGCATGAGACTCAGGTGAAATAGGGTTCGGCTCTATAGAGTAAGGTGCGGCTATGATGAGCTCCTGATGGTGAATTGAAACCTTAGTAAATAGAAGCTTCCGATCAAGGGGGAGAGACTCATGTGTGAAGGGGGAAATTGTTGGGATTCAGCCATGAATAAAAATGTTCCACATCGAAAAAGTAAAGAGAAAGGACATGATATATATGTCAAGTGGGCTACTCCTCTTAACACCAATTGGTTTTAAGATGAAACCTCACTTAACTTGTGTTCCATGGGTCTTGGTTGAAGTGGGCTCCCTCCCTTGGATTTCCCCAACATTTCCTAATTATATTAGATTTCGTAATATAATTGGATGAGTGATCAAGGGAGGTTGAGAGGGAGTATTTCTCTGGAAATAAAGGGCATTATTCACCTTGTAATGTGTGGGAAGAGTGAGCTTTCCATTGTGGTATATCCAATTGAGTTAGACAGTGAGTTGTGTGAGATTAGCAAGGCTTTAATATCTAAATTGGATCAATCAAACAATGTGACTGTGATCGTATGTGTACTCTGCTATTTTCTTATACTGGATTGTTTGTAAGTGTCGTTCTTCACATGTTTTGCTCCCTCATTAATGTGTTTCCCACGTAAATTTTGTGTGTTCATATTAATTTTTTCATTTGGGATATTTACATCGGACCGCTTCCACAATTATCATTTAGGATACCATCATTACAAATTTATTAATAAGTTTTTCATCAAGGCATTAATTACGTACATTGTTGAAGGTCATAGTGTCATGTTATTTAAACTCTACAAGGTTTGATTAAAATTTCATCATAAATTTCACCATGCACTCATTCAATGCGTCACTAGACTACTTCAAAATATTAATTAATTTGATTCGCACCATACATATTTATCAAAAAAGCAAATAGAGCGGCAGATTGATTATATAAAACTTCAATACATAGTACTTTCTTCATGTTAGTCCACGTACAATGATCTAGACTTTGTTATCTTCCCGCTAAATCTTAAAAATACTTTGTATTATGATTTCATTAATAGGCATATTCTTTTAAGACAATCACATGATTTCCTTACCTTACTTTCCTTTTTTTTCTTTTTTTCTTTTTTAAGGAAAAGGTTCTATGAAGCCTTTTTTTTTTTTTTTTTAATGCATGCCTTTCACTCTAAAAGTGAATGTCAAGCTAATTATTGGGAATACAAGTTGTTCTTCAAAAGAGCCAGCAAACAATATAAGAACTTGTATACCAAAAAGATAAGAAATTAAAAACATAATTTAAGTATTAAGATATTAAGTCTGTTTAAAAAAAGATACAGTCTAGTATCTACTGCACTAGTTAATCAGTTTTACTAGAGACCTAGAAGAGTGTAATATTCCTCTTTTATGCTCTCTTTAATTCAATGTTTATGATTATGTTTGTGAACACCTCATAAGTGGGGGAGGATGTTTTTACGATTATGGGGTGTGTTCCTTGGTCTTACATTTTTTCAAAAAAAATAATTATCGAGAAACTTATTTTATTAACCAGACATAAAATCAACCACAACACGAAATTAGAAAATTGCACCAAAGGAAAATAAAAACTACTTATGGTTTTTTATGTGCCTGGCAAGGATCTAATTAACAATTATATTTTTTTAATTATTCAAAGTCTGAATAGATCGAAGAGACCGTAATAACGTTGCGAAAATAGCAAAACAACAATAGTTGCAAGACAGCTAACAACGTGGAAATATCACAACCAAAAAGCTAAAAACACAACCAGACCTATCCAATGGGTCGAGACCCGCCAAACCGACCCGAAAAATTTGAGGCCCTGAAGTATGGTGGGTCGGGCTCAGGCCAGGAGTCTGTGACTCCGGCTGGCCTCATGACCCGACTAAATATATAAATTTTTTAAATAAAATCTCATATTAGGTTTTAGTTTTTTGTGACTTGGCTCGATCTGGCCCAACCTGATGACCGGATTAAATACATAAATTAAATGCGTAAAAGTTTAGATTTTTTGTATAGAAAAAATCCATGTTATATAGTTGTCGGGTCGTTGACCCGTAGGGTCAGGGATCGAGCCGAGGGTACCTGACCCAAAGGTTGGGCCGAAGTGTCAGAAACTTCCGACCCGAATGGTCCAGCCCATCCCGAGTGTTGAACACTAGAAACAACATAAGTAATTCTTAAAATTAACATTTTCTTTTTTTGCCTTTTCTCCTTCAGCACCTCCGGTGTAATTTCAAGATCTCCATGAATAAAGTTTGAACCACAATCAAACTTTGTCCTTCTACGCGTCATGTCTTCCAAATAATCTAACAACCACTATTTGTTCATGTTGGAGAAACCTCCAAACAATAATGAACAACTTATAGAACCATTTTCCTCTACCCGTTCTCTCAAAAAACATTTATTTATATATTAAAATGTAAACACCAAAGACATAATTAACAATCACCATGCATAATATAAGCATGGTTAGTTTATACAATGGTACAATATTAACATGAAGTACACACTTTTTTTTAATGAAGTACACACTTGTCTAGAGTTAAGAAAGCATAACATGTTCGGGGCCAAAAGGATGGCCAGAAAGTTAGAATGGCTAGATGCATGAACAATTTGGAAGTTGACACTCTTGATGATATTGATGCCAAGATAGATCGTATGGCTGGGATTATTGGCAATGATAGTGCGATTCCTCGATGATCTACGAAACTGAAGTTTGATCTTTTAGTTGTGTGATTGAGCTGTGATGGGTTTTGGCTATAGTGGGTGCGAACGTCATTGCTGTGCTATTTATGTTTAGCAGTGTTTGGTTGTTACCTTTTTTTTTATTAGAGTTGGTTGATTGCTGTTGTATTTTGCAGTTTGATGTACTCTGCAAACTTTTAAACCTTTTGGCTATCAACAATCGGAAAAAAAATGATAGGATCTTAATTAACCAGGAAGATAGCCATATATATATGAACATAAGACCCACATAAAGTACTTGATCACCATAATTAACATTAAATTGACAAAGTAAAATATAAACCAAAAAGAGTGGTACTTGAGATTACACACTACAAATACAAAAATTAAATGTTTATATGTATATAACTCAAGTATACAACCATAGAATAACAAGCATGGCAGATTAATTGAGCCATGCAGCCAACTAAAACACTGATAAAACAAAAGGGAAAAGATATGTTTACATAGAAAGTAAAGGGTCTAATGATGGTGATGATTTGATGGTGATGATGATGATGATGGTGAATGATAAGACCCCATTGACAGAAGATAGAGAGATGAGCACTTGCCTTTAACCTTGGGGCTAATTAAACCCCCTAATTAATTCATCATTGGCTCTAATTTCAACTTTATTTTGCCAATAGATGCAACTCTTTTGACATTCTTCTTCTTCTTCTTCTTCCTCTTCTTAAATACTGCCACCAGAGCTTCCTGATATATATGATGCTGTGGAATGAATGGTGGTGGATTACTAGTTATTAAGCATAATTAAGGATATTAATTATGGCCATTAGTGACTAAGAGGAGCCACTTAATCTCTCTTTATGGTCCCCTTTTGCAACTATACTATATACTATGTGACATCCCTCCCTCTCCTTCTCTTTATTTCTCAATATCCTTCCTAGTGGTCCCTCTATATATATGTGTGTCTTAGATATAAAAATAATTATCTTAAGATTGAGGAGATGGACCATCATTTCCAAGACCTAATCTTGTATGTGATTTGCTTTTTGGAGAGTTAGTTAGACCTGTTCTTTTATGCGTTAACACACCTAAACGCAATATAACTTCCACCGCAATATAACGTAAATTACCATTACTTTTTAACTATTTCCACCGCAACTCAACGCAACTTAACGCACAAAAGAACGGGGCCTTAATGGGATATGTTGTGTTTTTATATGATCTAAATCCGACGTGTTAAGTTGGTCTATTATTTGTTAGTTCGATTTTGACTCGGTTTGGTTTTAATTTTTAAAGTGATGTACATATTTCTAATTTTTTTTATACATAACTAAGTTCAACAATAATACTCGGATGTAATTGATGCATGAGGAAAGAAAGGTTTGTTTGAAGGATCGGACTTGAATGTATATATAGTTATCCTTTTATTTTTATTGTACGTAGTGTTGTTTAAACTGGCTTTTTTAGGTGTTTTTTAGTTATTTTATTGTCATTTTTGTAGCTTATGGCATATTTTGATATGAACTTTCTAACTCATTTGGCCTGAGTAATAATAAAAAAATATATATATATATGCTTCATAGTTATGTTAATTCAAGAATTACTCCCATCATGAATCATGACAACATGCATGAAATTGGACTATGGGTATTCCTAGTTGTTGGGTTAATGACCCAAATTCTCTTGACTCATTATTTGGCAAGTTTTCTAAACTTGTTTGAATTCTAAGTTATTGGTTGGCATTAGAAAATTATTTGATTTTCTAATTATATTTAGGGCAATTTCCTAATTGGAATAACATTCTAAAACCTAATTGTATTTGAAATGGAAGCCAAGCCAGATCTATAGGATGTTTACCCTTATTAATAGAGGTCTTTATTCACCTTGTGAGATGTGACATGTGTGAGTGCCTTCAAAACTTCCCGTGAGGGAGGTACAATGTTATTTCAACATCTTTACCCTACTTATCCGTTGCTAGGTTGTAAGAGTGTATGAGAGATTAAACTTCACGTCTTGTAACATCTCCTTTATTACTAATGAATATTGGTTGTCGCCCGTGGGTTTTTCTCGATTCGGATTTCCACGTAAAAATATTGTCTCACTCGTATATATTTGTTCTTGCCTCTCCATTATTATTCTCGATTACATAACCATCCTAAATTTCCTTTCGCTACATATATCGATCTATTTTACATCCTAACAACTGACAACAGATCTGAATTTGATCCTAACACCAGCAAATTTAACAACACCTATATGTGCTATACATATTACCAAGAAGTAGTAACTAATTGATTAATTATTTTAAATTTTGAAATTTGGGAAAAAGGAAGAGAAAATGTAAAAGAAATTAATTAGGAAATGAAGGAAATGGTTGGCATATGGAAAATGCATGCGTGATAAGTTTTGTTTGTCATTCCCATATCACTATGACACTCTTTTAGTTTTTAAAATATAGTTGACATCATCTTCCACCTCATCTTGTAGTGGTACAAAATTTTAAAGCATCAATTAGCACAATTATTAGGGCATAGAATATTTCTAAGCAGGTGATTAGATTGTTAATTAATTCTCATGGGAATAAAGTAATCCAAAGTTGGGGTATAAAATCTATAAAATCAAATCGGATTTGTGGTTGGCATATATAGACATACTAACCTCTCCATTAGTGGATGTGCTTATCGAAAAAAAGTAATCCAAACTTTGGGGGTATTGGACAAAAATACTCCGAATTTACAACTTTGTTATGGACGAACTGAACTTTAACCTTTATTATTTTTAGTATCGACCATCTACTTAAACTCATCCTACAAGTGATGTGGTGGTGTCGATATTTCACGCGGAACATACTTTTAACTTTTTTTTGAGCTGTAAAAAGTTTCATGTATACTATCGCCACCATCACATCATTTTTCGGACGATTTTAACTAGATGATGTATGCTAAAAATAATAGACGTTAAAGTTCAGCTTATCCATAACAAATTTTTAAATTCAGATTATTTTTTTCCAATATCCTAAAGTTTAGAATATTTTTTTCCAATATCCTAAAGTTTAGAATATTTTTTTCCAATTTTCCTTAATATAATAAATATCTTCTTGTAGTTGGATGTTTTAATGCAATATGTGAATGCTTGAGTTATTAAGTAATTGTTAAACCGTTGAGAATTGGATAAGTTTATTTAATTAATACATTTAGGATTTCAATTTGGAGAATAGGACTTGAAGAAGGAGGTGTGCAAATGATAGCTTGAAGAAGGAGGTGTGCAAAATGATAAAGATTGGTCACACATAAATTAAATTGTGATGATTTTAAGATTGCGGCCAAATTGTTTAAGAACAAATGACGAAAAAAATAAATATTAATATGATCCCCCAATTAGATTTTTTTTAAACAGGTAATAGTCCAATTCATCGGCTTCCCTATCTCAAAGGTACACTAACCCAACGACCTTATTATGAATGGGGCAGAGGATGTCAACGCTTTATATAGGAGCTCACACTTTTCATATAACATATTAACCCCGTTCTTTTATGCGTTAACGCACCCAAATGCAACGCAACTTACCGCAACCCTACCGCAACATAACGCAAATTACCATTACTTTTTAACTATTTCCACCGCAACTTAACGCAACGCAACGCAACACAAACGCAACGCACAAAAGAACGGGGCCTGGCAAGCCCCAATCGACAAATAGTTAATCCTGAATTGCTGATTGTTTAGATATGTATTCTTTGATGTTATGTGGTTTTTCTTTAGCTGTCAAGTTGTTATTTGCGATTTCTACAAACTTTATTACAAACTTTGGAAAATTGAAATCTAATAAATCAAATTTTATGTCCATTTTGATCTAACAAACCAAACTTAACTTTTTGTTAATGACAAATTGTACTTAATTAACATAATATTTTTCTTAGTGAACCTCCACCAATTTCCGGTTACCGAAAAAATGACATGGAGGTTTTTTTTTGTTGATGTGGTGTTTTATAGGCAAAAAATAAAAGAAAAATGAAGATGACTTCCTCTTCTTTTTCTCCTTGTCAAGTTTGATTCTGAGCCTCACATTTTCTTCATCTAGACGCTCAAAAATCTGACTCTCATCCCTCATTCTCTGTAATTCATTTCTCATTCTTGTCACTTCAGACAATAACTGTTCGAGTCTTTCTTCCATCACATTGTTCATTTCAATTACGTTCATTTCAATCAGCAAAAAAACCTTCATGTCATTTTTCCGGTAACCAAAAATTGGTGGAGGTTCACTAAGAATAATATTATGTTAAGTACAGTTTGTCATTAACAAAAAAATTAAGTTTGGTTTGTTAGATCAAAATGGACATAAAATTTGGTTTATTAGATTCCAATTTTCCACAAACTTTTCAATAACTCACCATGTTCAAGCTTTGACTCACTAAAAAAAGGTATGCTTAGGATGTTGATTTAATTATTAAGAACTCTTACCTTATATATATGATGAGTCTTTTCTAGCAAGAGCACGGTGTTATGGAATGAGATTTAGAAATTTATCCTCTCATTTTAAAGGCCACAATTTTCTCAATGAATATTATTGTATTATTAATGGCTCATTGTGGATCTACTGTCTACAAATATTAGGTCTATAAAGATACTTGTTCCGATAAAACAAATAATTAGCTAGCAAAAGGAAAGCATACTGTAGAGTAGAAAACTTATTTGAAAATAAGACAAGTACTTCTCCCAAAAATATTGATATTGATCAAAATAATTAATAAAAATACCAATATGTATAATCCATTTAACGCTAATAAAAAAATTTAGATAGTTTAAATTCGGTCAATATCAAAATTCATTGGAAAAATTCATGTCCATATTTATTTTTTCGGGTCGGGCAATGCAGATGTAACAAAATCAGGGTCCAAATCGGGTCCGAACGACAACTCAAGAGAAATACATTTAAGCATGGACTAAGGGATCTAAATATAGGCAACCTTAATTACCCTATGAATATAAGTTCATAAAGAGACTGATTAGACAGATCCGTAGAAAAGTCTTTCCGAAAACCCCTTTGGAAACCAAAAAGGACAGTAAAAGAAACTCAGTTGGAGAAACTCGTTTTTTAAAAAAAATAAAATAAAGACCAAGAAACCAAGAAGTTTGGTAATGTAAGAAACTACATACACATTATGTTCCATATAACTAAAGAGGAGCTAAGACCTACATACATAGCGAAAAGGAAAATAAAATAATGCCAAAAGACAATAAACTAACTCAAAAAGTATAGTACGCTTTCATGCCCTACAACTTTAATACTAGCTGTTAAACCCCCTATTTAATGTCATGTCCTCCGCTAAGCAGAAGTATCTTTGATATTCTCTTATCACCTCTCTCATTGACTTTTTAATCTCTCATGCCTCAACATCCAAGGGGTATTCCAATTCTTTCGCACTTGCTAATAGTGGCTTCTTTGTTCCTCCTAAAGACGTGTCGGAGTCATCTCAATCTAGTCTCTCTCAATTTTTTTCCCAACGGGTCCTACTAGTTTAACCAGAATATACGTCATTTCTAATCTATCCAACTTGGCATAAACGCAAATCCAAAAACTATCCCCATGTCTGCAACATTCAACTTCTGGTGATGCATCTACTTGACCGACCAATACTATGCGCCATACAACATCGTTGACCTAACTATCCCGCAATAAACCTGACCCTTATGGTTAAGCATAATTATTATCTTAAAAAAAACTCAACTAAAACTGTTTTCCATTATGCCAATTGACTTTAATTCGATAAGTAAATCAATTTGAGGTGATGCGTTATCTCATTCAAACAAATGTGCTACGCAAAATTGATGGAGATGTTTTGCTAGACATTAACAACTGTTCATTCAGAGTATTTGTGCGAGAGATCAATTCTCATCTAATTCCTCCATCGATTGTCCATGATCCAATTGTTGACAGTATGTCAACATCGTGTCACTCCAGTGACAATTCAATCAGAGAAGCCGATTTTGAAGATGATGATCATCACAATCCATAAATGTGCCTGAATCCCCAGCAGTTTCGATGAGAAATTCAAACGATCAATCAATCAGAATGGCAGATCAACAATCACTAAGTAAGAATGAAAGTGCAAGAGGGATCTCTCCTGAGATGCTGGAACAGCTATCGAATAACGGGTATATTGATGAATTAAGAAGGCTTAATGATCAAACCAATGCATTGAAAGATAAGATCATTAAATTATTGGGAGTGCAAGCATGGCAAGAGGTGGAAGCAATGCATAATGAGAAGAGAAACAGTCCAAAGAATGAAGTGGCCTCGGTTTCAATCAATAATTCACAGTTGGCAATTGTGCCAATTATTAATGACGAGCAGCTCATCAATGAAACAACGACTTTGGGAGGCGATGCGTGCATGGGATTGGAAAAATATGTTGAGATTGTAAACATCCTTAACCCAATCACTAATGAAGACATTGTTGAGAATGATGAGGTGGTTGAAGACTCGTGTTCTCTCCCCTCGGGTGATGAGTCTATTGTTAATGCAAGGATGTTAATAGCAGAAAAAGCAATCAATTTCGGCAAAGAGACTGGATTCATGAGAGCAAAGAAAAATATCAATCCAAAGAAGTATTTAAGTGAAAAGCTCTCTATTAGGAGTAAGGGTGGGCAATGGGCCGGGTCAGGGTCGACCCATTGGTCATGTAGGGCGGGCGGGTCAAGCTTGACCCTTCATAATAATGGGTTGGGTCATGGTTTTTTAGTGAAAATACCCTAAAGTTTAAATTAAGTGTATTTATAAAAAAAAGTAATTATGCTAATTATTATTTAATGAGGAGTATTAATAATATATTTAAATAAGGTTAGCATTTAAAATAATAGGAAAAACTATTTATTTTGAGTTATCGTAGATCGACCCGGTCCGGTCGATTCACCGACCCTTTAACATTGTGAAATGGGCCGGCTTGTTAATGACCCGACCCTTCACCGACCCGGCCCTTTCACAACCCTTATTTTTTAGGGCCCGGCCCTCTTGACCCTATGGGGCCCCGGCCCATTGCCCACTGCTAATTAAGAGGAAGAAGAAAATCATGGAAAGAGAAATAAGAGCGAAATCTCCTAGAGTCTGTTCACCCGATCCCTTTGATGGGAATGATTTTTGAAGATGTGGAATCGGGGCAGAGAAGTAGAAAAGTTTTGTCAAAATAAAGCACAGACATGGGGTATCCAAGATGTTCGTCTTAAAGGAAATTTCTTCAGTTTTCAGAATTGGCAAAAGATATGTAAGGTGTATGTTCCGAAAAAGGAATGAATGGTTTTTGCTTAAACGGTCTCAATGTGCAAAATGTGGGGGCATTTTGTGCAGCAATTGCCTTTCTTTAAAGGCTTTTTTTGGAGGTGTTTCAAACCATATGTCAGATCAAGGTCTGCAATTATGTGTGGCTTACACTTTGGAGGTTTTTTTTTCCTCTGCTACTGTGTTGGATTCTGTTGCTGATGATCTTAAACATATATGGGTGCATATCTGATGTAATCTGTGGCTACTGCTAATGATGTTCTCCCTGGGCCCTACTTCTTTGGTTTTGCTTGTTGCCATGTGCAGTCTCCCTGGACTGTGCAGTTGTTGATGCTGCTGTCTCATTCCTAGGGCTGTATATCTCTGTTTGTCATCTTGAGATAATTTATTTTTGGTGGTTGCTGGTTATGCTCTCAATATTGATGCAGTTTCAAGCTCTCAATGCTCTCTTTCATGTGTAGTCTCCCTAGACTGTGCATTTATGGTATACTTATTGTTGCTGCTGTTTTCATCTTGGGTGGTGCATCAATGGTGGTTGCTGGTTTATGCTCTCAATCTTGTGGCTGTTTCACGCTTTCAATCTGATGCAGTCCAAGATCTCAGCAACTAGTGTGTGGGTTCTGTGGTTGGTTGTTCCTTTCAATCTGAAGCAGTCTCAACAACTAGTGTATGGGTTCTGTGGTTGGTTGTTCCTCAAATGAAACACAAAAAGCAGTCTCAATCAGTGGATCATCTTGCAAGGAACCTTCATCAAATATCTATTAGTTCTCATCATTTTTCATTTGGTTGTCGCTATTATTCTTGGGGGTGGTGGGATTCTTTGTATTTGATTTTTGTTGATTGGCTTTCATGTTGAAGGAAAGCCTTCTACAATGTTTGCATTGCTCCTTTGGACTTGCGGCGTTATTCGAATAAAAGGGTCGTTTGACCGCTAATTATAAAAAAAATACTAGTGCTTATACCCGTGCGTTGCACGGGACAATGTAAAACTGCACAAATTATCTAACACACACATTGTTGAAAGCATACCCTATACATACATACATACATACATAAAATAATCATATGTCTATTATAATTTTCTAATATTTTCTAAAAATGAAATATTTTTAATACATAATTTAGAATCTACTTCTAATACTTCATTTGTTTCAAATACCTCAAATAAGCTTATCTATTGAATAATTTTGGATATAACACTACAAAAGAAATTAATAAATCAATTATTTGAGCAAATTAAACTCAAACATATTACTAAAGATATAAAAATTATTATCATAAGATAAAAACAAATGAATATATAGCACAAAAAAACATGTCATGTTATACTCTTTGTTGATGAAATGACTAATTTAAGAAATGAGGCTTAAAAATGTTTTGTATTGTATGTTTGAAATCATTATTTAAACATTATGAAGCTAATTTTTTTTGTCTAATTTATAAGATCAAGAACAAACCATTAGATAGAATAATTGTAAAATAATATACATAATTTATACTAAAAAATTACCTTATCATGCAAACTCTTCACAGATGGACTTCAAGAAATAGATAATTAGATATTGTGTGTTGTAAGCAGTCCACTGCTATAGAAGATTAGAAGAAGATCCACGCTCAATTGTTATGAACAATGACCCAAACTTCACTTCCAGTCCTGAAAAGTGATCACAAAAAAATAAAGCTAATATAATGAAAAATCTCTACAAATAACGAAAAATAATACGGGGAGAAAAGATAGGTGAAAGATAATAAGAAAGGAGATTATAGCTAGCCTCCCAAACAAACTCTAAACTTTTTATCTTCCTTATCTTTGATGTCTTTGCTTTTATATTTATTAGATAAGTTAAGAAAAATAGGTTAATAGGCTAACTAAGATTAAAGTATTGATAGTATATATTTTCCTAAAAAAAAGTATTGATAGCACTAAAAGCAAACGTAACTTACAACTCTTTTTTTTTTTTTGATGGAGTAACTTACAACTCTTAATATTCCCCATTTAAGTATTTTAATAATGAGTTGCTTTTTTAATAAATGGAAGATTTTTTTTTCTTTTTTTTTATATACATTACAAAGATATAATTCAGCATGAATATCCTTTTATCTGGCAAATAAAAGCCAGCATTAATAAACACTTTAATGATAAGAGTTACTACAAACGTTTACTAAAGTAATTTTGTGGAAATTATGATATAATAATGCCCATTACTCATGATGAACAAACGTTTACTAAAGTAATTTTTTTAATTTTTTTTTCATTTTTTAAGAATTGAGAACTCACCTAATCACTTTCAAAATCAATAATATATATGATTATATGTACATATATATACACACAAACACGCAGTATTTTATTGAATAGGAAAAAACATTTGTAATATTAAATATAGAATTACATATTTATTATATATATTTTTATTTTTAATTTTTAATTTTTAATTAGTTTTCTTTTGATGGTAAAAAAATTATTTTCATAAATATTTTTCTTATAATAAATTAATTTTTTAATCATTATTAACTGATTTTTTCCTTGAGATAATTAACAAATTATTTTCCGTAGAGCATAAATGGTCATTTGATTCTTTTTAAGGCGACCCTTATTTGTTGTATATTTATATTATTGATTTTCATCATTATTTAATTATTATTATTATTTTTTTTATTGTTAACTCATCGTGTCATTTAATTTGTACAAAGTAATTAAAAATGGGAAAAAAAATACCCAATTGTAGCTTTCTCAAAATGTCATTATTAAAACTCATAAATTACCACCCTTTTCCATCATTTAATTTGTACATAATAATTTTAAAAAGAAAAAAGAAAAAAATCAACCAATTGTAACTTTCCAAAATTACCCTTATTAAAATCCACAAATTTTGACTCTCACCCTTTGCACCCAGAAATATATATTATTATTATTATTATTATTGAATTTTTCTAATTAGTTAATATTGTTGGTAGTAACTCATATTATTAATTAATATGTATTTAATGACTTTTCTTTGAAAAAAACATCAATTATAATATTCCCAAATATAACTCTCAATCTTTTACAAATTAAGACATGTAAGAAATAATTTATTTTAATTAACCTTTTTGAGAAAAATGAACTTTATTATAACATAAAATATATAACACAAAGAAAAACTTAAAATACACCATGCTTTCATGTCTATATGAAGAAACTTTTATACATACAATAAATTAATAAAATTTCACTATAGAGAAAATTTTAGGATGATATAGGTCCTGTTCTTTTTCATGGTTGTAAATCATGGTCTGCCACAACCTACCGCAATTTGCCACAATCCATCACATTTTACCGTAAATCATCACTTTTCTCTCTCCTCACTTTTCTCCTCTACTTTTAAGATTCTCTCCCCTTTAATATGCATTTAATATTATAACTGTAAAATATTTGACTGAATGTTAGATAAATCATTTCAGAATATTTGTTGAAATATAATGATTTGTTTTTTTGTTTAATTTCTATTTTTCCTAACTTATATATATAATATAAGAGAGGAATTTTTTTGATTAATATTTTTCTTAAAAAAACTCATAATAATTCTTTCACAATTTTTGCTCTAAAGTATATACGTAACTAAACTAAACGCTGCAATAATTTTTTTATTTATATATTTATAGTTGATTTATATATTAAAAATATAAAAATATATTGATAAATATGTGAAAATATTTTTAAACGTAAGAAATGTGAGGATATGAAGTGCGGATTTGTGTCCAAAAAATAATAGAACATGCATGTGTGGTTTTAGTTACAATGATGAAATGAGATAGTACCTGCAGCTTCAAACCCATAGCAATGTCATCGATAGCCTGCTTTACCTCAGAATTTTTTGGGCAATACCTGTCAAAATTACCTCTTCTTCATCAAGAATATCATCTATAATATGTAAATTGTATCAAAGAAAGAAAAATACTCAAAAAGCACCACAAAAGAAATTATATGAAAAATATATGATCCTTTGTTGAATGATAAATATATCTTAATTACTTATATTGAAATTGAACAATGTATAGGAAAGAATGAATAAAATGCTATGCAAATATTGATGTAGCAAGTATTAAGCAATTTATAGACAAAATAAACAAAGCATTAGGAAGGCTATTGAAAGGTCATTGAAATAGGATGCATAATGTACAAAGTAATAAATTACCAAATAATGTAAAATTTTGCCATGGATACTTAAATTTTGAAATTAATCAAACGGATATGACGATTTATCTGTATTACCATCCATAGGAAATCCCTTCAATTTCTTTTATCTTAATTTGTTTTTATTTCCCCTCTTGGAGCTAAAATTTTAATCTTTTATCTTTTAATAACATGTGTGTTTGTTTAGCGACTGTCATAGTACACATAGTTATATATTTATTTATTTGTTTTATTTTTTAAAGACTATGTTAATTTATCTTACTTTTAAAAAAGTTATTATCATGATATAAATATTGAAATTAATGGGTCTAGTCAATTACTACTATTAGAGATAAGATGTTTTCAAAAAATCATACAAAAATAATAGTAATACACACATATTGCACGGGATGCAAGTAAAATATATATATATATATATATATATATTGTTGAAAATATTACCGATGTTATATTTAAAAGAATAAATAAAAAAGCAATAATGAAAAATAAAAGAAAGCTTTTCTTATTTAAAAGAAAAAGAAAAGAGAATAGTGCATAAGAAAAAAAAAGAAAAAAAAATCATCAATGCAAATATACACATTAATACACACATTAATATTACATAATATTTTTAAAATAATTAAATAGAATCAATTATAAATTTCCCAAAATGTCCTCATTAGAATTCACATATTTCGATCCTCACCCTTTGTACCCAGAAATATATATATATATATGATTCTCATTAATTTATCCATCGCTATGTAAGGTAGAACCTAAGTATTTGAACATCTCTCCCCGTGGAATGCTCACCCCTCCAATCATTATTTCATCTGTTTTTATTAATTGTCACATTGATCTAGGTATATTAGTCAATTTTTACAAATTTTTACTGTCAATTTCTTAACATATACAATTTTTTGTTATATAAAAATACTATTATTAAATTCGTAATACTATAATAAAAGTATAATATTATAATTTTCGACAACACATACTATAGAATATATTAGTCAAAGAAGAAAATAAAATGTGTGACATTTATAAAGTGATAATTAATAGAAAAAAGAACGAGTATGAAAGACGTGATCCAATGGGCCTAGGGTTGGGCAATGGGCCGGGCCCCATCGGGTCAAGAGGATCGGACCCTAAAAGATAATGGTCGTGAAAGGGGCGAGTCAGTGAATGAGTCGACCCGTTTCACAATGTTAAAGGGTTGGTGAATCGACCAGATCAAAATAAATAGTTTCTTCTATTATTTTAAATGCTAATATTACTTAAATATATTATTAATATTTCACATTAAATAATAATTAGCATAATTACATTTTTGGTACAAATATACTTAATTTTAATTTTATGATCCAATGAACGACTTATAAGCCTACCCTTTTTTTTTTTTTTGAGAAAAGCCTACCCTTATTTTAATATTCCACTAACCTTAATACTAGCCCTGACCCAATTCATTACTACAAAGGGGCGACCTTGACCTGACCCAATCCTACATAACTAATGGGCTGGCCCTGACTCGGCCCGTTGCCCACCCCTAAGATTTATGGGCCACATAAGCTGTAAGCCCAAATCGTAAGAGGCTTGTCCAGCATAATGTCCGGCCCAAACATAGTCGGCGCACATTGGTACTAATACGCTCCGGAAAACCTCCAGAAATAAAAGTAAAAAAAAATCTCAGGAAAACTTTATTAGAGTAATCCGTGTGTTGACCAAAAATTCTCCGGGAACAAAAATCTCACAAAAAATCACCACCATACCAAGCCAAGATGGGACGACCAGCCTCGGCCGTCGAGATCCCCCGCCGCCGTCACTCGCCGGACTCCGACGACTCCCGCGACCTCCACCGCCGACGTCGCAGCCGGAGTCCTTCGTACGGACGCTACTCTCCGGCAAACCGTAACCGGCGCTCCGATTCTCCGGCATACGGAAACGGAAGAGGACGGAACCCTAGCCGGAGCCGGAGTCGGAGTCGTAGCCAGAGCAGAGGACGGAGCCCTAACCATTGGAAATCGAGAGGCGGCGGGAGCTACAGGAGGGATAGGAACGTTAGGGTTCCTGAGGATGAATCCGACGAAGAGTTGAGAGGATTGACTTTCGAGGAGTATCGTAGATTGAAGAGGCAGAAATTGCGGAAAACGTTGAGGAATTGCATCTGGAACATCACCCCGAGCCCTCCTCCCGGCCAAAACGACGCGTTTTACGACGAGGAAGAGGAGAAGGAAAGTTCTCCGGTGAGGAAGGAGAAAGTGCGCAGTGAGTCGTCGGAGTCCGGGTCGGATTCGGAATCTGAATCGGACTCGGACTCGGGGGCGAAATCTAGGGTTTCGAAGAAGTCTAGGGTTAGGGATAATGAGAGTTCGGGTACAGAGTCTGATTCTGATTCAGATGAATCAGACAGAAGACGGAAGAGAAGAAGGAGGAAGAAGGGGAAGAGTTCGAGGTCCAAATCGAGGCGTAGAAGCAGGAAATCTGATGATGAATCCGAATCTGAATCTGATTCAGATGAAAACTCCAGCGATGAATCTGAGGATGAGCGAGACAGGAGGAGGCGGCGGAGTAAGAAATCAAAATCGAAGTCGAGGCGTCGTAGTGAGAGAAGTGACAGAAGAAAGAGGAGACATAGTAGAAGGAAGAGCAGAGACAGTGATTCAGATGATTCTGTTGATGAAGATGATAGTAATGAGAGTGATGATCACAGAGCGAAATCGAAGAAGATTACAAAGAAGGGTTCTTCGTCGTCTGGTTCGAAGAGTAGTAAGCGAAAGAGGGATGAAGAGCCGAGTAGTGCGAGCGAGGAGGGCAGAAGCGGAGAGTCCGAGGGAGATAAGGATGATGATAAAGCTGATATCGATAAGACTGAGGAGGGTATTAAGAAAACCGAGATTATCAGCCCGGAAATTTTACAGTTCAAGGAGATGTTCGAGTCCCAGAAAAAGGCGGCATCTTTGGCCAACGAACCCCCGGTCGGTCCAATGCCATTGCCCAAAGCAGAGGGCCACATCAGCTATGGTGGGGCCCTTCGGCCCGGTGAAGGAGACGCCATTGCACAGTATGTTCAGCAGGGGAAGCGTATCCCACGTCGTGGAGAAGTGGGTCTTTCGGCGGATGAGATTTCCAAGTTCGAGTCTCTTGGGTATGTCATGAGTGGTAGTCGGCACCAGAGGATGAATGCCATTCGTATTAGGAAGGAAAACCAGGTTTACAGTGCCGAGGATAAGAGGGCGTTGGCGATGTTCAACTACGAGGAGAAGGCCAAGCGCGAGGCCAAGGTGATGTCCGACTTGCAGAGGCTCGTGCAGCGGACGATTGGGCAAGATGTGGGGCCGAATCATGACCCGTTTGGTGCTAACAAGGAGGAAGGCGACGCTTGATTGTAAAGTATGCTTCTAGTTTTGGGTTATGTTCGCATGCCTTGCTTTATTAACGCGTAACTTTGAAAGATTTTGGCCCTTTGCTTGGGATTCGACCCATGTGTAAGCAAGTGTAGGATTTTCCATTGTATTTTTACAAGTTTAAGCAATGTGATGTGATGCTTTTTATATTCATGTTGGTTTGTCTCTGTGGCTGTGCTGACCTTAAGCATTTTGTTTCTCATTTTATGGTTTCTGTTGCATATTCGATTTCTAATATCAGTGGCTTCTAACAGTGGTATTGGGAATTCAGTTGAAAATGACTGTTTTCCATGTATGTATATGCTGATTCTGTAGCATACTAACTGCACCATACTTGGTGTACATCGTTTACTTTCTACGAGTTCTTGCCTGTAAGGTCTTATGCTTGAAATGTGGCAACGAAGTCTTAAAATTTGTGCTTATGATACCTTAAACAAATCATCCATGATAGTACAAGGAAGATGCGAGTATGATTATCTGATAGTAACCAGTTACTCAAGTTGTGAACCATGTTAAAATGTTCATTTCCTTCCTTATAATATCTTGAGGAGCATATGGAATAAGTATTTTAACCTGAAGCTATGAGATTCTCTTGTCCAAACAGGAGTACGTACAAGTGTTTTTTTTTTTTTTGGGGGGGGGGGGGGATTAGGGGTGTTAATAACAGAAAGGGAGATTGTGTTTTGAAAGAGCATAGTTCTCTTCCTATTTCCCATCTCATGGAAATCATCCGTGTTTTCAGAGTATAACATATTTGTTGCCAGCCACACGGTACATTAGTCAAATAAATGCCATCAAGCATGTTCCAATGATTAGAGCTGAAGCCATGACTGTGACCAGATAGATGTGATTATGTTGTAGATTGTCTAAACTATTACAATTGTGGAAAGACACTTTTTGCAGTGTTAGACTCAGTACCAGTAATCTGATGCTGTGAGTGCTGTAGCTAAGCGGGAAACTCGAGATTTTGGCTGGGTTAAAAACTTGGCTATTATGAATCCCTGTTGTGATTTTGGGCTGCTTGACTTTTCGCAAAGATGGTGTGGCTTCTGATCCTAGAACGAGCTTGTGGCATTTCCTTCTTTTTTGAGTTCATAATAAACTTCCATGGCCTAGTGTATAAACACATTAAGGTTAAATCCAAGAAGAGTGCACTCTAATTGCAATAATCAGGAATGATGGTAGTGGGTTGATAATCGCCCCTCCCCCAGCGGGCAAAAGAAAAAGGAGAAAAAAGACAGAAAAAGCTGCAGGTAGCATTTTTTTTCTCATTTTATTTTTGGAGTTTTTTGAGGCTGTCACCCATAGTTACCGGGAATGCTACATACACCTACGGCTTGCGTTCTAGGAACAAGCGTTCTAAAGTCAAAATTAGACTAAATTTGTGTAAAAATTAGCGATCCGCACTCTGAGACTAATGACCCAGAAAGCGTTTCCGGTAACTATGCTGTCACCCCTGGCCTATCTGCTGTTTGCTTTAAGCTGCAAGTAGCATTCTGCTACAACTTCGAAGCCACAAGTGGAGCAGGAAAGTGTATCCTTTGCATATACGAGTTCTTACATTAGCATGGCTTGTGACTTCATTGGTATGTTGTGTGTGGGTAGCATTGCAACGGTATCTCATCTGTATTCGCAGGGTATTATTATCATGGAGCCTGAAAGTGAAACTTCTATCCTGCTTGTTATGTGAAGGACTCGGATGCAATCTGCTCTTTTCTATTGTGTAATATATAGTTGGACAGGTGGTTCTTCATTGCTGTTCACCAAGGCAGGTTTGTGCAATGTTATTGTTGAACTAATGTGTCTAGTTGCTAGTGGTAACTTTATGCGATGAGGTTGGGGCACCTGTTTGAAGGTACTCTAATTGTTGGGAGCAGTTTGTTGCTGGGGCTTGATGAAGATGACATCTTGAAGCAATGTTATCTATGGGGTTTGGGAATTTGTAGTTATATTTGGTTTTTTGTTGCTTGATTAGTATATTAAATTTCTCTATTGCGTTCCCATGTTCCTATCTTCGCTCTTGGTTCCCCTGTGATGGCATGCTCAGCAGGTTGCCCCATCCCTCTAAATGAATTGAGTTTTGGGTTCATACCCTTCCGCTTCGCTGTTAGACATTCAATAGCAGCTTGAGCTTTTGTTGTGGTGACTGATAAAACCAGTTTTCTTCTTCACTCACACATCTTTTTGATTGTTTTGGAAGATTAATCTTTTGTTTTGAGTGTATTAGTAGAGGATAATTTCTTCAATCGAGCAAATTCAGCATCCGGGTCGGAGTACTAGAGTTTGGGTCTCATAAGGGCTTCTCCTTGGACTTGCAAGCATGGGGTGAGTCACCTGTCTTGATTTGCTTTTATGTTTTATTGATTTTAGTTTCGATTTTTCTTTTGATTTCTACTCTATGCAATACCCTTTTTTGGTTTTATGAATTGAGCAGTTATATTAAATTGGGAATTCTTTTCTTGTGCTCTTTTTGGTATGTTTATGTTGCCCAAGTCTCTGTTTGGATGTTATGTTCTTTTGAATATAGAGATGTTATGTTCTTTTGAATATGGTGAACTAGTACAAAAATTGATACCTATTATGTAAGTTTAGTTCTTTTTATCCTGCACTATGATTATGGAGTTATTGTTTCTCATTTCAGCGTAAGGGGACTTCCATAATTTCTGACTTTCGCCAGTCTGCCTTAGATGTGTAGTTAAAATTTTCATTTGAGGGAAGATAAGGGGTATCGTGTGTATTGAGAAGTGCATTTTTGCTCATATCATTAATTTGCTAGATGTGTTTCATATGATATTACTTGATGCATTTGTGCTCTCATAAAGATGGGGAAATATCCATAGTTACCAGGAACGCTTCCCGGGTCATTAGTCCCGAAAAGCGGGTCGCCAACTTTTACACAAATTTAGTCTAGTTTTGACTTCGAAACGTGGGTCCCAGGCGTATATAGCGTTCCCAGTAACTATGGAAAATATCAAACTCCTTGCACGCTGGATAGGATCAAAGCTGGAATAGTTGATATTGCTTGCACCTAGTTCTGTATGTTCAACAGTATCCGAGCTACTCTGAATTTCAACCCGAAGTGTTGCAATTGCTAAGAGTTCCAAAGCTCCCAAGAATGGTGGAGTTGATCTCATTTTTACAATCTCTTTCTCAAGAAATTCAGCAACTGAGCTCAGAATTGCTTGGCCATCAACTTTTTATTTGCTCAAGATCATTTCCAGCAAGATGTAACCACCCAAAAAAATGCAGTAATACCTCTAGTCCACCTTGGAGGAATCGGAATTCGGAATTTGCAGCAGACAGCAGCGAAGGCATTGGAAACGATTTCCCTGTCGTGGCCAAAGGAAACTGCAGATGCAGGAGGCATTTTCGAGCGGTAAATTACTGCAATCAATTAACAAAAGGTATCATATTGCAATTTACCTTTGTGTTTTTCCCATTTGTGGAGTAGCCTGCCTTCGTGCCTGTCGTTTTCTTGAACTACTGTGTTCATTTTGTTGAGATTCGGGTGGCCAGTGTAGAACCTTTGCTGGATTAGAATGACACTGTTGATAATATAAACCCATCGGCAAGCGCAGTTAGCTTAAGACAAACAATAGTAGATTGTGCGAAATGCATCACTAACTGCTCATCTCTGCCAGGGATATATTTCGAATTCTACGTTACTCTCACTCTTCGTTTTCCCTGTTGTACCCGTGTCGGGTCGTTGATACCCGGAAAAGGGTACAATAATCGACACTTCAGATTATGATGAAAATCTACAAAATTTCTTTAAAATAGCCGAATCCGACACTCATATTGGTGTCTGATACGGGCACGCGTCCCATAGTCCGAGTAACGTAGGGAAGGAGGATGGCATCTCCAACTCCAAATTTTTGCATCCACTGATTGGGAGCTTCTGTGCTTTAGATGAGATGGAAAATTAACCCCTCCTTTTTTTTCTTTCTTTTTTTTTTTTGGTGGAGGGGGAAGGAAAGGGAATTGATGTTATGAGATTACACTTGCAAATGAAATAACAAAGAAATAGTCCATCTGTTTAGAAATATTGATTGATTTTGCTATGCCCATTTATTATTTATTATATTAATAAGGATTTGCATGTTAATCCTGATATAAATAGCAACAATGGAAAGCCAAATTGATAGAAGTGGTTGATGGGATCTTAATTATGAAAAGAAAATTGTCATTTTAGCTCTGCACCTACCTCCACTAATCTGACTTTGAATTTTGCATTTGCATTCTGCTGCTGTTTATGAATTTTGTACTGTGTTGCTGTTCAAAAGCTTACCTTCAAAGCTTCACCTCAAGATTGTATGTTTTGCCAGATCTATTTTTCACTTGTTTGAGGACAACTTGACTGATAAACTTGTATCTTAGGGCAGTTCTTTGCTTGGCTAAACTACCAATGTTTTCTACCCCACACAACTTTACACAATTTTGTCCAGTAATACTTATTTTTACTTAAATCTATCCAAATTTATCCGACTTTACCTAATCTTACCTAGTTTCACTGTGACGGTCAATTGTTTTTACCCTCAAAGTGCCTTTTGACATAGCTTATTTCTTGCCCCGGACCTTTGTCATATGTTTCTTTTTCATGAATTCTAGGATAATCGGTTGTTTTCACCCTGATAAATACTTTTACAACTTACCTAAATCTTTTCACAACTTTCCCATACTTGCCCAAACTTATTTTTGTTAATGTACTCAATCTATTCTTACTCACCCAAAAAAAAAACAGGCCAAAGTGCTTCAATGCTTGGCTATTTGTTCCTGTTTATGTATCCTTATATAGTTGTATGATATGGTATAAGACCTGGCAAAATTGACCCAAACCGAAAAAACAGAACTTGAACCCAAATCGACACCAAAATGGATGATCCGATCTTGACCTGAACCTGAAGAAACTCGACCCAGAACCAATCCGTAAAGTAATCATATTAAGATTCAAATCCAAATCAAACCAAAACCCAATTTTAAAGAACCTTGCTCTAAACAACTCAAATAAGATTTATCCCAAGTCAACTTGAACCTGTACTTGAGCCGAACAGAAATTGGTTGACCAGGTACCAACACAAACCGATCTTCAACTGACCCGAACTCGAACATGATTCACCCGTTATGGTCAACCCAGTCTGAAACCGTAACCCTAACCGACCCGAATGCTTCATCATGCTTATGTCCTGGGGGGATGGATGGTCTGATTGACTGATTCTGGCAGCATGTATCCACACTGAAAGACCAAATCTGGGTTAATTTATCTGTGTTGTCTCTACTTTGGGTTGAACAGATACAGTTATGGTCAACCCAGCCTCATTTATTAGTATATTAGTAGTATTTAGGATTGGCATTCTAGATGATTCCCAGAATTTGGTCTGCATTCTGAAACCCAGTGGTGGTTGTTTGGTTGAGCTTTTATACTCACCTACCTAATCCCTCCAAGCTAAATTTCAAAATAATTTACTGTCAACTTGTCATTAAAAGTTTGTCGGTTGATAAATTAACATTGTTTAAGCCCTGTCCTTTAGTACGGTAAGGTGTAGTACTACTAGACCGGTTAATTCGGGCGGGCGGATGGTTTACAGGTCGGTCGTATATTGGGTTCGAGTAAATATGAGTCGGATGTATTTCGGGTTCGGGTGAATACGGATGGTGTATTTCGGTTTTGGGTCAATCCAACGGGTTATGATTGCGACCTTTTTCCGTTTTTCTTTTAAAAAATTTGCCTCTAAATATTATTTTCGGTACGATATACATAATACAATACGATTTATCTTCCAGTACCGGTAGATTATTGTAAATGTTTCAACTTAAATTAGAGAAATAACATTTAAATGAGTTGCGGTTATAGTTTAATAGTCATAAATTCCAACGAAAAGTCACAAATTCCAAGTGGGTCGGGTTTGACCCGCTAATTTGTGGGTTTTTCAGGTTTGGTTCGAGAAAATTATGTTCAAAACCCAAAATTTCCGGCGGGATCGAGTCGGGTCTTCGGGTCATGTCAAAGATTGACGGGTCTAGATACTACACACCATACTACTCAATATTCTTCGACACTTTACCATAACTATTATTAATATATCTCCTCACTTTTCTCTTTTTTCACTTTTCTCTTTTCTCACTTTTCGCATTCTTTCTCCTCACCTATCATATCAACCACATTTTCCACAAATTTTACCATACTATTCCACACTTTATCGCATTTTCTACAATCTCACCACATTACATCATTTTCGTATCTTACCAATCACACAAAAGAACAGGGTATATAGAGATGAGTATTTTGTAGTTAAACATGTACTGTAAGCGTATAAAATACATATAGAGGAATTGGACATTTAAAAGGCCGAATACGTTTTCTATGCTGACCGTCAAATAATATGCCTCTTTGTTGACCTCACCGAGTTATAATATTTAACAAGTATTTAATACATAAACTATTCATTTTAGGCCCTGTTCTTTTTTGCGGTTGGTAAACTGCGGTACCACAGCATACCACAGTTTGCCACAACTCACCACACTTTACCACAAATCATTACTTTTCTCTCTCCACACTTTTCTCTCTCTTCACTTTTCTCCTCTACTTTTTACATTCTCTCTCCTCACCTACCCCACACACCAATAACCTACCAAAAACCACACCATACCACAATTCCACCACACTATACCACACCATACCGCAAAATACCGCAGAAAAAAACAGGGCCTTAAAAGGTAGGAAGTAAGAATCGTTTCACCACAAAAGAAAATGTTTACATAAAATTAGTAATAGTTACAAGACTTTATCGTTGCTCTCAAGTAAAAGATACTATATAAAACATAAATTTTTCATGTACAACCGTTTTTGTAAAAGTCAATATTTATATTGGCGAAATTATTAAGGTCCCGTTCTTTTATGCGGTGAATTTGTGGTACGGTAAGTTGCGGTGTGATAAGTTACAGTGGATTGCGGTAAGTTGCGGTGGAAATAATAAATGGGTGTTGAAATATTTTTATTAAGTAATATATTAAATAATAAATGAGTTGCAATGGATTGCGGTAAGTTACAGTGGAAATAATTTTGTGGATTTTGTAGAAATATATTAAATGAAAAGGTAAATGGTAATTTGTGGTGAGTTGCATGCGGTAGGTTGCAGTAAGATGCAGTAAATTACGGTGCGACAACTTGCGGTACCGCATAAAAGAACGGGGCCTAAACAATGTTGCATATAAAACATGTACCGCATTTTATACATTGCATTCCAACATTGTATTTTACTAACATGACTAGATAAGCATATTTCCATTTCTATAAGTATCCTGTACAAAATAAATAAAGGTTGATGATACGAGTCTTTCCTTAAGACACTATTTATGTGTCTTACTTTTCACTAAATTGATATTTTTCATGATTTTTGACAAAAAATAATTAATAATATTATCAATTATAAGAAACTTTGGATGCTAAGGCTGCGTCAATGAGCATAAATAATACCGTAATTGAATCGACCTCTTCCATTAAACTTATTTTAGACGATTTTTTTAAATATAAAATATAACAGCTCATAAAAATATAACTTTATACAATTTATATATTGATTCTATAGTTATAGATAGAATCTAATCATGACATTTGATTTCGGTATATTAATTTTAATGATAAGGTAAAACGTTTAAAAAGTATCTTACCCCTATACTCATATTATTTTTGAATAATTTTGATAACTAAATAGGTGGGGAAATAGGTGAGTTAAAATTAGGGGGACTCATCCAGCCACATAAAAGTATGTTACATTGACATTTTCCTTATCCAGTCATGGAGGAGTCTTCTACTTTTACATTGACTTCTTCTATTATCCCAAGTCTGGTCAACTACCAATCCCCGTGGAAACATTCGTCACCTCGTACAGTGGGACACGCCCAAAAAAAAATAAAAAAATAAAAAAACAAAAAATATAACATATATAGGTGAGTACCTCCTTCCATAAATACTACCTTAGTCCCTAAATAAGTGTCAATTTGACTAAATTTTGACGGTTGATTACTTACAAATTATAATAATGTCCAATATAAATTTAACGTCATTGTAATTTTAGGCTTTGTTCTTTGGTAACTCTTCCCAATCCAATCCAAACCTTACACAATTCCCAAAAAAAAAAATCTTCTCTAAAAACACAATTTCCCAAAAAAATATCATAATTTATCCAATACAATTCAATCCATCCAAACCCCATTTTATCCAAACCCCAAAAAATATTGTTCTTTAGTACAATATCTTGATAACGGTGACAATTTCATATTGTAACTCATTACAATTTGTAAGTAAGCAACTGTCAAAGGTAAGTCAAATTTTCACTCATTTAGAGACGGAAGTAGTAATTGTCGACTATATTTTTCATTAATGAATATATAATTTATTTTCCTTATTTGTATTCGATAGTGTTAAAGATATATTGGTAAAATCTCAATGGTTTACTCATTTTTCTATGCACATTGGCCTTTGAAAAGTATTTACCGTGACAATCATTTAGGGGCGGAGGTATGTAATAATAATAATCAAATTATTTTCCTTTTGTTCTCAAAATCAAAGCCTTGTTATTAATATAGCTAGTGAGACCCCGTTCTTTTGTGCGTTGCGTTACGTTTAGTTGCGTTGGAAATAGTTAAAAAGTAATGATAATTTGCGTTATATTGCGGTAAGTTGCGTTGCGTTTGGATGCATTAACGCATAAAAGAACGGAGGTGATTAGAGATAGTGCATAGGTGGCACTATTGCAGAATAAATTAAGAGAGACTCGATTAGATGGTTCGATCATGAATTAAGCATGAAATCACCTATGAAAATACTAGAGTGTAAAGAGAGGCAATGGAAATCAAAGGAAACCTTAAAGGAATTCATTAAAAAAATTTAAGATATATGACTATTAGAGGACATGATTTAGGATAGTAAAATTATAGAGGTCTAGATTAAGGTTATTGACTATAGATAGGTACTTGCCTTTACTTTGTTCGTGAGTATTTTAGAGGTTTCATGTGTTGGTTATCTAATTTTTATGTGGTTTTTGCTATGATATGGCATTTTCTTTACTTAGGTCATGTTCTTTTATGCGATATTTTGCGGAATGGTGTGGTACGGTGTGGTAGAATTGTGGCGGGTATGGTGGAATTGTAGTGAGTTATTGGTATGTGAGGTAGGTGAGAGAGAGGATGTAAAAAGTAGAGGAGAAAAGTGAGGAGAGAAAAAGTAAGGAGAGAGAAAAGTAATGATTTGCGGTAAAATGTGGCGGGTTGTGGCAAACTGCGGTAGGCTATGACACCGCAGTTTGCCAATCGCAGAAAAGAACAGGGCCTAGCTATTTGATTACCTTATTAGAGGCTTCTATTATTGGAGTTTACGGGAGTTATTATTTAATAAGTTTGTACTTTTCTTTCTGTAGAGGTTTATCAACTTCGAACTTTTTCAAATTAAAATTGTTTTCTTATGGGTTTTGGAATCACCTTGTTCATTAAACTTTGACGATCACAAAGGAAAATTTGATTACTTATGAAAATTCGACCAAATTTTGGAAAAAATTGAACCTGATAAGACCTAAACCTGAATATTTAATACCCCCATCCAAATTCTTCTTACTAGTATTTAGTTACCTTCCTTATTCAAGCTAGCTCTAGTGCTACAATATTTGGCAATTATTTTGTTGTCATATTTGGATGAACTAGTAAAAGTGATAACTAAAACTTTCTTAATTATGTGAGGTATTAATCATATTCTTGAATACATTTTCTAAAAATACCCCTCATGAAGATGATATAACTTGGTGCCTAGATACTTTGATATTCAAGTTAATTTTTTGGGTTATTCTTTTACATGTATAGGTTATTATCAACTTAGTCTTACACACTTGTATTAGAGAGTTCACATTGTGCCTTCAATTTATTCATGTTGCAGGATAAGCTATTTGACTACTCTTTACTATCTTCTTTTATAATGGTGGATCATTGCTTCTTTGCCAACTGTGATCTTTTTCTAATAAAAATTTCCACATATATTTTATGTCTTTATATCCTCATACTTTAGCTAATGCTTCTTTTTTTTTCATATTTTGCTCAATTTATACCATCCTAAAATTCATTTCTACTACAAATGTTATGCTCATATTTATTTTTGTTGATAATAACTAAGATATTGATTAGATTTTGATTTTATTTTACAATATATATATAATTGTAAGTAAAATTTTACCTATTCTTACTTACTTTGCCTTACTATAACCAACGTACTTTTACATAGTTTATATTTAAAAATTTTTATTGAACTCATAAATACTTTTTTTAAACGAAAAAATGGTAAGTAACATTTATCAACCTGCATTACTCTACCAACCTTTCCTAATCAAACCTTACTTACCATACCCTACTTTATCTTATGTTACTCATTTTTATCTACACAAAGAAAAGGGACTAACCGACTAAGGTTAGTTTATTGTGACTTTTTAATATGTTGATGTAAGTTCTTCTTTACATTTTACACTTTCTATGTGATTTTACTAATATTTGTAGTGCAAGTTGTTTTAGCTTAATGATGTTGATGTTTGTTATTTGCTAATATTCTTTATTTGTTGATTTCTTTTTGACATAATTGGTGCTTCGTGCCTTGTTGGCATCTTAGGGAGTGTTTGGGTTTTCATAGGAAAAATTTCCCTTCGCCCCCCTAAGGGAAATTTTCCCTGGGAAAATAGAGAAAATGGTGGGCTTATCGTGAAAACTTTTCCGAAGTCAACTCGCATCCAAACATGGGGAAAATAAGTCAATCCGAAAAAATTGATCATTTCCCCGGGGTTATTGACCAACCAAACGCACCCTTAGTGGAATAGTGGATGCCTATTTAATGTTTAGTTGTTATTGTTTTTTTTTTTCTTAAGTGTCTTTTTATTTGCTTTGTTTGGTTTAATGTCGTATTTGAAAATCATGCAGTCAAATTAAAAAAATTTTGACCGTAAATTTCTCAATATATACAATAAGTTGCTATATAAAATTACCTCCTTTAAATTCATAACAAAAAATACTAACATAAAAATATAATATTGCAATTGTTAATAATATATTATGTAAGAAATTATCAAACAAAGAATGATATTAGAGATTGTAAAAGTCAAAACTATAACAATTAATATGGAACAGAAGGGGTATTTTGATATCTTTTGGCAATTAGCAATTAAAGATACTAGAAAATGATATTAAAACATTAATAATACCAGTCTAGTTGTAACAGTTGATGACTTATCCAATGAGAGGAATTTTTAGAATTTTAAAATAGAGTTAGATCTTATTCTATTATTGAGATATATTCAGCTATGCTTGCATTATAAGAGTCAACTCTTGACAGTACAACATATATATATATATAACTAATTTTTTCAATGATTATAAATTTACCATAGGGTGTTGAGTCCTGGGTTTTAGTACATAACAACTTTTGTAATAGGGTTTTGAAATCCCTAGTTTTAGGACTTACCTGGTTTTACAACTTAACAAAAATAAAAAATCAAGTTGCCTTTTAATTTTGAAGAGAAATTGTTGTTGCTAATGTCATGATTGTTTTATCTCTTTGTGACTTTTTTTTATTATTACTCAAAATCTGAAAGAGAATTGACGTATATTGTCATGGAAGGTGACTATCAAACTCTTATCTCTCAAAGTTTCAAAAGAAAGCAGTTCCCAACACAGAATTGGGGTTTGAGATTAAAGTCGTCCTTTCATTAGCTTCTAATTTCATATTTTGTTCTTTTGCTTTCATCGTAGATCGGGCAAACCAAGGTGGCACGCACCTTGGCCCATCTACAACCGTTTGAGCTAGGTCGTAGAATTTGGTTGTTTGAAGGGTCAGATATAATCAATGAGTTGATCCTAGATGATATTTCCCAACTAATGGATGAATAAATTTGAGATTTTCCATTAAAAAATAGTCTGAAAGGTCGAGGAGTTTGTACCAGCGTCGTTGACTTTGTAAACAGTAAAATTATATGATTGCTAAAAAAAAATAATAAACAAATTAACAACACCACACAAGCAGCTAAACAAAAAAATATCAAAATTAATTCTTAGAAGTTGCAATTTTCTCTTTGCTTCATTTCTCAGCTTTTGAACATTAAGGGACATTTAAATTACACACTATAAGGTTCTTACATAAATAATGGAAGGAAAATTGGATTATAATAATACCATATTTTGCAAATTGGATGTCGATAATCCCTATTTTCAGTTTGTATTCTGGTGGTCCAAAAAAAATGAAATTGGATTGTAGTTGGACATCATCGAGAATATACCCTCAATATCATAGATTTTGTGTTGCATTTAATTCAAAACTTTGTATAACACTTTACCATGATTTTTAATGAATTTACGGCGTTTCTCCCAATATTTTTCAATTTGTTTTACTATTTTTTACGATTTTTTTTACTTTTATTACTTTTATAAAATCATAATGATTATTCGGAGTCTCAAAAAAATAATTTAAAAAATGTTTTAGAAACTACTATTCATTACCTTTCTATGGGCAGAAACGAAAAAAATAAAAACAATATGGGGTAGGAATGAAAAAATTAAAAAGAATGTGGAGGTGGATTTGGTACCAGTACAATACAATTTTTTTTTGGACCACCAGAATACAAACTGAAAGTAGGGATTATCGCCATCCAATTTGCAAAATATGGGATTATTATAATCCAATTTTACATAATGGAACTTCTATACTTATGAACTATACATAAACGATGCAACCTTTTTTATGGAAATAAATAATGTAGCTTTAATACTTGTTCAATCTCAGATCTTAACTATGAATTTTGTAAATAAGTATGTTAGTCTATTAAAAAAAATGATAATATCCATAAGGACTGAGAGAGTGAGGTCTTATTGTTGCATGATGTGGAGAGGTTCAATCCAATCCAATCCATTCCTTACACAATTTCTCATAAAAACATCAGCTCTAAAAACACAATTCCCCAAAAAAGTATCATAATTTATCCAATCCAATCCAATCCAGTCCATCCAAACATCATTTTATCCAATCCAGAAATATAGATAATTTTTCATTGACAAATATCTATGATTATGGAGAAATTGATTTCGATCAAGAGCCCCATAAGATATAAGGAGACACACATTTTGATTTCAAATTTTTAGGGGTTTAACATCCATAATAAGTATTTATACTCTATCATAGAAATAGATAATAAGTATTTATGGTGAATGAAAATGAAAGACCATATAAACTCTAATTGATTAAAGTAACACAGTCTACGAGAGAATGGTAAAATATAAAAAAAATACAAGTAAATATGAAATAAAGCACGAAAATGATTATGAAAGAAAACCATAAACAATACCGGAATAAAAATGAGACAGCATCTATATATCCCTGAAAGAGTAGAGTAATAATACTGTGAAATAAGAATCTAACTATTTGTTAGTGGCTCGAAAAAGAAACTAACACGACCATATTCGGAAAATAAAAGTAAAGTAACTTTAAGGGGCCGTTTGACATGCAATGGGAATGGGAATGAGAATTTATAATGACACCGGGAATGAGAATTCATAATGGAAACGGGAATTAATACGTTTTTATGAATTACCAACATTCTTATTTGTTTTGCGGTGGTTCAAATTGGGATAAGATTGGGAATAAACACACATTGACTAAAATACCCTTTTATTGATTTATGAAGGTTTTAATAAATTGAAATGGATGAAAGGCCATAAGTGACACACATTGACTTCTAGAAAATCAATTATCATATGAATTTTTTTTTTAAATTTAAGTTCATAAAGATTTTAATAAAAATTAATTAAACATCAAATATGAATTAAAAATTAAAAACAAGTATATAAACGTTCAAAGAATGGATGATTCAATAAATCAACATGATAAACCAATTGATGACGGTTGTCATAAGATTCAATAACTCAACTGGGTTTACTAATATATTAATTATAATAAATATTTAATTAATAGAAGAAAAAGACGTAAACCCTACTGTATTAGTAATATATTTACTAAAGGATACGTAATAACAATAATATTTAATTAATATAAGCAAAAGTAATACCATAAGGTGACGTTAGCCGGCAAGATTGACAATAAGCGTGAGTTTTTTTATTTAATATAAGCAAAAAAATGAATAAATGTGAGTTTTTTTAAATAGGGGTAGTTTTGATATTTAATAGTGACTAACGAATTCTCAATGTCTATTACCACAGCCCCATGGTAATAGATTGTTGAGAGTAGTCCCCTTCTATTTCCATTCTCATTCCCTTCTTTTTTTTTAATTACCATCAAATAAACATGGTAATTCTACTCTCATCTCCCTATTCCCATTCCCAACCCCTATTCTCTCTTACCAAACGGCCCATAAGCAAAGGTTAATAACTCATTATCCACGGTGTGGAAAACACTCATAACCTCAACATAATATTCTAACATTAACAAAATACAATTTACTTTTTTTATTGATCAAAAATAGA
The DNA here is from genome assembly GCA_029582165.1 of Portulaca oleracea. Taxonomy (NCBI): domain Eukaryota; kingdom Viridiplantae; phylum Streptophyta; class Magnoliopsida; order Caryophyllales; family Portulacaceae; genus Portulaca; species Portulaca oleracea. Next base: position 38,791,825 of record CM055872.1, on the reverse strand, counting down.
ATTTTCTTTCTAGAAGCAAATTCATTCTTCTACAAAATTATTTGTCACTGACTCATTGTACTCCAAACAAAAAAAGACAATATCGAGAAAACTCAACCTTGTTCAAACAAATGTGGATATGTGGTTGACATAACTTCAAAAAAATTCCCTTTTCTTTTCTTTTCTTTTCTTTTCCTTTCCTATGCTTCGATTTTATTACAAGAAAATTCCATTTTCCTTTCTTTTTAGATACACTTCTTTTTTTATGTTGATAAGAAAAGGTTGGATAAAATAAAATTCTATAAATATTCATAAATATATATAGTATTCTTTAATAAGCTATAACTACAATAACAATATTTTTAAAAAAAAGTGTGATGACTACCATACGTCCATACCAAACAAAATCCTCATTCATGTTGTGGAAGGTAAGGTTGTAAGTAAAAACTCTATCCGTTTCATATTAACTGTTTTCAATGTCTTTTTTTTGGCTAAGAATATTTTTATAGCATATTTTTTTTCAAAAATTTACAACATTAGTAATACTTTTATAATAATATTTTTTATTATGAATATAATGATAGTAGTAGTTTCATATACTAAAACATTATATATACTAAAAAAATTAATGGTATCAAGAGATAGTTAATATGAAATGGAAAGAGTATGCTTGAAGAAGTAAAACATAAGAAAATTCTTAATCAAGGAGTTAAAATAAAACACCCATTAACATTTTGACTATTTTCCATGGATAAAGATTATTACGTCGCGATCAAGTAATAATTATTTTCCTAAATTGTTGATAAACAACATCACATTCCTAATTAATATTTCTCCAACTTGTTACCAATAAAAAAAAGAAAAAAGAAATTATCCAATTCGAAGAATTTTCAGCCTTTATTTCGATAACTTGAAGAATTTTCAGCCTCCCAATCCCCCCACCAAAACGCAGCGTTTCACCATCCCCAAATTTGCCCATATAAACCCCCCACTTTCGCTCTCTCTCTCCCAAAAAATTCACTCACACTTCATCTTCTTCCCCAATTTCATTCTCATCAATTCGCACACTCCCAGAAATCCCACTTCCCAAACCCTAATTTCGATCATTTCAAACATACAAATCTCAATCAATCCCCAATTCTCAAATTCAATCACTTCAATCGATACAAATCTCAATCAATACCCACTCCCGAAACCCTAATTTCAATCACTTCTAACGATATAATCCCCAATTCCATCAATACCCACTTACAAACTTCCCCCAAAAATTCGAAATCATTGTGGGTAGAATTCGTAATTAACATGCCCGCAACAGATTACCAGGGTTCGTTCTCATCGTCGCCATTGACGACCTTCGGACGCTCGATCTTCAACTTCACAACAATGGAAGTTTCCTCACGTGACCAGGGTCACGTGCTCGAGCTCGAAGCGTTCCAGCGCCACGTGGCGGAGCAGTTCGCCGACATATCCTCCGCCGGCGACGACGAGTTCTTATCCCTCGCATGGGTCCGTCGTCTTCTCGACGCTTTCATCTCTTGTCACGAAGAATTCCGTAATTTGGTGGCTAAGCTTAATCACGATGATTACTGTATTAATAAACCCCAGATAGAGAGATTAATCGGGGAGTATTACGAACGGAGCGTCAAAGCTTTGGATGTCTGCAACGCGATTAGGGACGGAATCGAGCAGATCAGACAGTGGGAAAGACTGCTAGAAATCGTATTGTCCGCCATTGATAATCATAATCAGAGATTAGGAGAAGCTCAGATTCGTAGAGCAAAGAAAGCCCTGATTGATCTGACCATCGGAATGTTAGATGATCAAAAACTCTCCCACAGAAACAGATCATTCGGAAGAAACAAGGAGAAAACTCAAAATCTGGGTAGCCATTTGAGGTCGCTTTCATGGAGTGTTTCCCGATCATGGTCCGCCGCGAAGCAGCTGCAGGCGATGTCGACCAACCTCCACCCACCCCGCGGCGGCGAGGGGGTGGCCGCCGCGGTGTACACCATGTCCGCCGTGATGACCACCGTGATGACCGCCGTCGTCTCCGCCGTGCCCTGCCATGAGCGCGGTTCTCCGGCGACGAACCACGTCTCGATCCCGAAACAGTTCGGGTGGGCACGCGCCGTGTCGGGCATGCAGGATCGTGTCGGGAGGAGGAGGAGCGGGAGTTCGAGTTGCGTTGGGTTGTTGAAGGAGGTTGCGTGGATCGAGAGGTGGGCGAGGGAGATGATGGATTTGTTGCAGGAATTAGAGGTTGTTCGCATGGAGGATGATGAAAAAGAGGGGGAGATTAGAAGAAGGGTTGGGGAGATGAAGAGGGTTTTTGACGCCATGAAAGTAGGGTTGACGCCATTGGAGAGCAAAGTTCGAGAGGTTTTTCATCGGATTGTGAGGAGTCGAACTGAAGGGATTGATTGCAGAAATTGATTGATTTTTACAGGAAATTTCATTCCGATGAGATGATTGCAGAAATTGATTGGGTTTTGCAGGAAATTTGATTGGGATGAGATGATTGATGATGGGTTTGTGTTTGATCATCTGCAAATCCTGATGAAGAGTTTGCTCTGTTTGAACTTTGAAGGTAGGGTTGATTAGCAGGGTAGTTTTGTATAATCCATTAGTTTCACACAGGTTACTTTTTTTTTTTTTTTTTTTTTTACTGATGTTGATGTAGATGGTTTGTATTTTTGTTTGTTTTGTCAATTATTTTGACTTTTATGTGAGGATGATATTTCCTTAATTTTTGGTAGTGGTATTGGACTGGTACTAGTACATTATTCGTTTGCTTTTATATTAATTCACATTTAAATTAATTTTTTGATTCAAAATAATTGTCATCATCTTTTATTTTTCAATACCTAAGGCCTTTTTTTTCATGCAGTATCGCATGGTGCAGTATCGGGTATAGCACCAAATCCCACTGTTCATATTCTACTATACTTTATCATATTTTTCCACAAATTATTATCAAAATATATTCTTACTTTTTTCTCTTCTCATTTTTATTTTCTACATTTTACAGTCTGTCTCATCACCTATCTCATCTACCACAACCTACTACACTTCACCATACTTTTTTAAATTTCACCACACCTCAATTGCATCCGCACCACTACTGCACCGAATAAAAGAAGGGGGGCTGAGGTAGATGAGTTTGTTTGTTTTTTCATATTTTTTGACTTTTCTCTAATCATATTTCCTTATTTTTTTGTCATTTCTTTTGGGTAGTGTTATGCAATAATACTAGTACTATTAACTATGCGTATTTGAATGAAAAACTACAAGTGGTAAAAAAGTTGAAGGAAGAAAAGAAACATAAACGAGGATTATGCAATAATACTAGTATTGCATTGTTGCTAAGAGCATTAATGGCATGCCATGGCATAGTTGCCCATAGGCCATATCTACCCATATTTTTGGATCATAACTAGAAGCATTAAATTTGGTCATCCTTTTTTGACTTTTCTCTTGTGATATTTCCTTATTTTTTTTATCTTTTATTTGCTAATGGTATTGGATAATCCTAGTAGTGTACGTATTTGCATGCATGGAAACTATAAAATGTAAAAAGCCAAAAAAGTTTAAAAAAATCAGTCATAGAGATCAGAGAGTAAGGTAATGTTGGTCAAAATGAGGTTGGTGTTGGAAAGGGCGTGGACGATAAGGAGTAAATTTAAGGCTGAGTTTACTAATGAGGGTTGTTCTTCTGTGCAGTGGGATAGAATTATCATATACTCTCTCCCTCTCAAATTAACTGACACTTTGACAAAATTTTGACCGTAAATTACTCATATATCACAATAAGCTACAATATCAAATTGACGTCATAAGAAAGATACTCTACTAAACATTACGATGGAGGTAATTTCATTTTGTAACGAAGTATTGGATTGTAATATAACGAATTTTGTTATTGGATAACATCTCTGACCTTATACTTAGGTGAGATTATTATATCAACAATAACTAAAAAGCGTTGACTGGTTAATTGATCTATATTCTAATGTGACAAGTGGAGGGAAAATAACCGCCCCTTGCCTAGTAACCTTGTTAACTCATCCATTTTTCTCACTAACCCACGTTTAAAAAAATCCGCCCTAACATAGTGACTAAGGGGGAGAAAAATGGAGGGGGTTAACGGGGTTATTAGATTGAGACAGGTTTTTTCCCCTCCGCCAGCCACATCAGCATGGAGACCGATTCACAATTCCCTTAGTTACTGTTGATATAATAATGTAATATAGATATAAGAATCAGGGATATTGCTGTCTAATAATAAAAATTGGTATATTACAATCCAACACTCCTAGATATCAATATATTATCATCCAAAAAAGTTCTAGCGAAAATATATTGAAATATATGATTTTTGTTGCCGTTGCTGTATCCCATACCTTGGCAGTCACGTAGTGAAAAATATACTATAATGAATTGATAAGTCAACTGGCAACAAGTACACAATTCATGCTACAACTTTGGTAGGGTTTAGGTAGGAATAAAAAGTCAATCTGTATTGGATTTTTGTGAAGGTTTCAAATTAACCTGATGCACTGAAAACTTTTGCAATCAAATATAACGATTTCATTAATAACAAGTCGTACAACACTTACAATTAAAATCGTGATTGAACAATTATAGATCTAAAGCATACATATGAAATTCAACTTTCAAATAACTAATATTAATCTTACTGACGTTCAACTCCGATTTCTTTGATAACTCTACATCTTTCTTCAATGACTCTACATCTTTATCATTGGTGGAGAACCTCACAATCCATGCTATATCGATTTGAAAGTCGATCTTTATCATTGTTTGCATAAACATAAAAACTAAACTAATAATTGAAGTAAAAATCAATCAAATTGAGGCTTACCATCGACAAAAAGAATCGATGGCAACCCAATATCCACTCTGGTAAAACCCAAACTCAATTTTTTAATAACACTCACACTTATTCCATAGTAATATTATCCTTTTCATGATTCTAAAACAAGTCAAGTTTCAATCCTTATCACTCATATTCCACAAGACATCCATATTTTCATAAAATATCAATTGTTATGGTGGTGGATAGATTCCTAAAATCTTACCTAATTGACTTTTATAGCCAATTATCCTCAACCTCAAAGGTCAAATGGTTAACTCCAAGTATTACACAACTTCCCATAATAAGCTTGATGTCCACGCCAAGCTCTTTCAAACTTCATAAGTCAAATTAACCTTAAACCCATTGCTAATTCCGTCTCAAAATATTTATTATTTTATCTAGTTTCTTTATCCCAAAGTATTTGTCTTATTTACAATTTCAATAACTGTAATTACTTTTCTACCCTTAGTTAATATTACCTCCATCCTAAATTATTTGTTCTTTTACCTAATTTCTTTGTCCCAAAATATTTGTCTCATTTACAATTTCAATAACTGTAATTCTTTTTCTACCCCTAATTAATAAATTTACTTATCACTTTTTAGTTTTTACAATTCCAACAACCATTATCTTCAATTAATGTAGGGATAATTTGGGTAAATTACAAACTTTTTACCTCAATTTTCAATATGCATTGGTCTTCTCAAATTAGGTAAATGGACAAATAATTTGGGACGGAGGTAGTAAATTCATTTTTCACATTTTACAATTTCAACAACTATTATATTCAATTCAAGTAGGGGTATTTTGAATAAATTACAAATTTCTCACCTCAATTCCCAATAGATGTTGATCTTCTCAAGTTAGGTAAATAAACAAATATAATGAGACCGAGATAGTACATTCTATTAAAGAAAAAAAAAACCTTAAACCCAAGTCGATTGGGTTTCCCTTAGTGGCAAGCTCCCCACCCTTCCATCCCCTTCCTCCAGGATTCAATCCCAATAGGGAGCATTCATGTGAGATAATACATATAAGGCGTTGACATCCCCTACCTCGTCCGATATGAGGTCGTTGGGGGCTAGTGTACCCCTGAGATAGGGGGCCAACGGGTTGGACTATTACTCGTTATTAAAAAAAAAAAAAACTTAAACCCAAGTTGTACTTACGAATAAACTGATAAATTATGGATAGTGTGGATAGATTGGTAACTTGTAGATATAGTTGGTTAAAATTGGAAAAATAATTATAATTTTTAATAAAGTATTGTGGGTGAAATAAGTCACCTTACTTATTAAATAAATAAATTTATTTTAGAGATCGTTTGGTTGGCCAAAATTCCTGAGGGAATTGGTCAATTTCCCACATTGACCAATTTTTCCCATATTTCGTTGTATGTTATTTGGGGAAAATTTTATAGGGGCCCACAATTTTTCATCTTCATTTTGAGAAAACTTTATGTAACGCCCCGACTCCTCTTGTACTGCAAACATTACCAATAACTACTTCAAGGATCGCTAACTGGCCCCACAAATCACCACAAGTCTTTCCAACACGTTTCGTCATCACTCACACACTACTTGGGAAAACTTCCCAAGAGGTCACCCATCCTGAGACTACTCCCAGCCAAGCACGCTTAAATGAAAAGTTCCCAACGGATGAGCAAGCATAAAAGAAGGTGCACCTTGGTGATATAAGTAGTTATTTCAATGCTCTTTAAGCTACACTTAACCATATATCGGGTTGTTACATTGTCCTTAAGGCTTAAGGGAAGGTTGGGGAAATTTCTCTCATGGAAAACTTCTCCGTGGAAAAATGTTTCCCATGGAAAACTTCCCGTGTGGAAAATTCTTCCCAAGAAAAGTTTCCCTGGAGTTCTTACCGAATGCCCTCTTATTTTCTTAGTTAATGGAGATGTGCCGTAAGTAAATAATAGTGAGGTAGGAAAGTGGTGTGGACAATGTGGATAAATGATGATAGTGTGTGGATAAGTTTTATCTTACCACAGAAAATAATAGGGCCCATATAAAAAAAGGCCACATTTGAAAAAGGGAAATTGGATTCTAATAATACGAACTTTTGGCCATATAAGACTTAATAATATGAACTTTCGATTTGATTCTAAATAATATGAACTTTGACCCCCTGTTATCCCCAATAACACGCCACCGAGTTAAGATTAACTTAACTCGGTGGCGATCCTAGCTGGCAGCCGGAGGGGTTTATTTTAACATTATTAGGTATCTAGTCAGCATTTACTTCTTCTTTCCTCTCTTCCACATCATCTTTCCCCTTTTTTTCTTTTTCTTCTCCTCTAACCCCTTTCTCTCTCTCCTCCCACTCCTCTTCTTTCAGTCAGCCATGGCTGACTTCTTCTTCTTCTTCTTCTTCTTCAAATTCATTCTCCGGCCACAACCTTTTCTCCTCCGCCCCCTCCGCCGCTCCCGCCACCCACAACAGCCCTCACAACCACCCTCCTCCGTCGCTCCCGCCACCCACAACCGCCCTCACAACCACCCTCCTCCGCCCATCGCCTTCCCCAAATACCCTCCTCTTAAACCCAAATCCAAACCCAAACTCAAAACCCCTTCAAAATTCCAACCCCAACACCCTTTCTTCACCAAACTCCCACACAACCGCTCCAAATACTACAAACGCATTTCCCAATCGGGGTCCCAGATCCAAACCTCCGACGACCGGAGCATCCTCATCGGAGACTCCGGCGTGTCCTACCTCCTCCCCGGAGCTCTGTTCGAGTTCCAGTTCAGCTACTCCGAGACTCGCAAAGCTCGGCCGGTGGCGATGAGGGAGCCGGAGTTTTTGCCCTTTGCGCCGCCGTCGATGGACCGGTCGTGGACCCGAAAAGCGCCATTGAAGTCCAAGAAGGAGAAGATGAAGAAGAAGATCGGGTTGTTTGGGGTGGAGGAGGAGGAGGAAGGGAAGGGGGTGAAACGGGTCGAAATGTCCGACCCGTTTCAGATGGGGGAGTTTCAGAGGGAGAGGAGGAGTAGAGAGGAGGTTCTTGGGGAGCCATTGTCGAGGGCTGAGGTTAAGAAGTTGATTCAGCCATTGTTGTCTGATAATCGGCAGATTAATCTTGGTATGGCTTTAATTTGTTTTACAAGGTTGTTTGATTTGATTATATGCTTGTTTTCTGAAACTCGCCGGAAAAAAATGTCGGAAATCAGCGGCGGAAGCTTCGAGTGTCCATCGAAATTTTTTTGTTTGGTTTTGAAAATTTTTGAGTTGAAAAATTTGGGAGGCAGGTATGAGGAGCTCTGGATTGAATATAGAGAGAGATGGAAGAAGACCGCCGCTGATTTCCGACATTTTTTCCGGCGAGTTTCTGGAGGAGTGATTCGTGTTCTTGGTGTGTTTGTAGAAAGAGAAAATGGAAGGGGGAATGGTAAGAAGGGGGAATGGTAACAGTAGCTACCACTCAGACTGGGTTTGAGATGGGTTAAAGGAGGTAAGAGTGGATGAGGTTTCCGGCAAGTAGGTGGCCGGAAAGAATGGTGGGGTGGCTGAGAGAAGGCAAGCAGGTGGGGGTAGGGGTAGGGGTGGGGGTGGGGGGGGGGGGGGGAGGCATGAGAGGAAGAAGAAGAGGAGTGGTGGGTGAGCTGGCATTTTTTAAGTCAACAGATGACGTGGCTAGGTCAAAATACAAAGGCAATGCTCCTCCAGCTGCCAGCTAGGATCGCCACCGAGTTAAGTTAATCTTAACTCGGTGGCGTGTTATTGGGGGCAACAGGGGGTCAAAGTTCATATTATTTAGAATCAAATCGAAAGTTCGTATTATTAAGTCTTATATGGCCAAAAGTTCGTATTATTAGAATCCAATTTCCTTTTGAAAAATTGTCAATTACTTTTACTCCCTCAGTTTCATATTATTTATCTCTTAATTAGTTGACTGTCACTATTTTTAATATCATTCTTTAATTGATACCTTCTTATATAATACTAGTATTTTATTAGTAATTGCAATATTTGCACTTTTTAGAATAACATTTTTCATTAAAAATGTAATGGTAATAATTTTATTTAACAAATCGTTGTATCTATTGAAATCTTTATGCTTTTTTTAAAAAATTTAACTACATAATTTTCAAAGGGGACAAACAACATAGAACGGAGGGGGTAGCAAACATAGAGACGCTTTACCCGTTGCTATTTATTTTTCGACCGAACTAATTTTTTTTATCCTTAATTATTTATTATTTTACATTCTCAAATAAATTTTTTTATCAATTTTACATCTATATTATATACTCTTCATAATTAATTCTTACTAATTTAAGTAATTTTATTTTATAATCGTATTAATTATTTTAATATTTCACTGCTCTTTTAAAATACTCTCTCCGTTCCATATTAATTGTCATCTTTGGAAGTTGTGCAGTCAAATCTAAAAAATTTTGACCATAATTTTCTCAACATATATAATGAGTTGCTAAATAAAATTACCATCATTAGATTCGTAACTAAAAATATTATCATAAAAGTATTATATTGCAATTGTTAATAACATATTACGTAAGAAACTATCAATTAAAAAGTGATATTGAAGATCATAAATGTCAAATTATGGCAATTAACATGAAGGGGGAATAACAAATTTAAAAAAGGAGACCATGTATAGCTGTCCCCTTGTAGACAGGCAATGAAGCAAAGATTTTTTCTTGGTTGGATAATCCTTGACCATGACTCAATCTTTACTTTATTTTATTTTCCTTTGTCAATTTCCAAGTTATAATAACCATTATAATAATAGTGAAAAGGTAAAGGTGAGCTGCCATATGGTGACCAATGAGTATCTCACAGGCAGGTTGACAGTGTCAGTGGTGGTACAATCTTGGCTTGCCAGGTAACTTTAGTATTCCTCTTGGTTGCTTGCCACTTGGAGCTCTTTTTCTATTTTGATTTGTCTCATTTGACCACTTCTTTCATTCTGTCCTTTAAGTCAAATTTTGACCAAGTTTAGGGTTTCTCACTGCCAAAAAGAAGAAATTAATTCTCTTAGTTATGGCTTGGTCTAAGTTATCCATGGGCAGAATTTTCATTTATGGTTAGGTGATTTCCCACTAATATGGAGAACTTTTTAACATTTATGTATGGGACATGATCGTAATTTGATAGTTAAAATTGTTAGTTTCTTCAACCTAAATCATAATAAATTGTAGATTTTAAAAAAAAAATCTATGGGATCCCTCAATGGTGGAACCTTTTATAACTCAAAAAAAAGTTAAAAGTGTACTTCACATGTAATATCGCCTACCACATCACTTTTCAAATGAGTTCAACAAGGTGGGGATGCTAAAAGTAATAGACGCTAAGTTTCAATTCATGCATAACAAAGTTGTAAATTCAGATTATTTTTTTTCCTCCAAACCTCCCGAAACAAACCAAATAATGAGTTTTAATTTTTTTATTTTTGGTTTTTTTCTTTGGAGAGAGGTGGGGGGGGGGGGGGGATTAGGGGTAACTATGTGTGACCTATGGCTATGTATGTCCATCAATGGCCAAATTTGAAGTGCATGTTAGATGTTGTGCCCCATGTTCATTAAGGGTTTGGTAAGATTGGGCCTCCTACCCTAAGATTGGCTGGAAAAGATATGGGTTGTCCATAGGGTGTACAATCAAAGTTTGCTTCTTTATTAAATGTGTTGTGGCCCATCAACATGTGTCATTGCCTACTCTCTATTTATAGTATTTTGTTCCTCATCTTTTCATAGAAGTATTAATCACACAAGTTCTAATTTTCTGATCCATCTCTCTATAGTGATGTTTGTTTAAGATAGACTGCTTACATTTGAGTCTGCTTAGATCTATAGATAAGTGGACCTAAATAGGAGTATAATGGGTTGAACAAATTCTATCCTAATTGAGGATTTGAGCTAGACTCCAAGATAGCTAGAGGTTGTAAAATTTAGACTTGGATTTGGGTCGGGTTGATATTGAGGCATATTGATTTTGGGTTAAGTCGAGTTGGATCGGGTTACTTGGGGTTCGGGTCCATTTCCGGTTTATTAGTTTGGACATTTTCTGATGTGGGTCGAGTTGGGTTCTCGAGACGAGTTGGTTTTACCATACCTTTCACACAAGCATAGCGTCGATCAACCCTTGTCTTGATGGTAGCAAGGACTTTTCATCCCATCTCTCCTCACCGTGGTTGAAATCTTAGGGAGAGTGTTCATTCTTAGCGGTTGAGGAATGTTGGGGGTGGGTGTGAACCCTTCTCTGAGTATTGGCATTCCCCGTCCCCGTTCATTGGAAGACCTGTCGGGTTAGTATTTTCTTGAGATAGAGATTTATGGGTAAAACTATTTAAAGTAAATTAAAAAAAAAACACAAGCATAGCAAGGAAACCTAAGTGCTTAATGCTCTAATCTTAGTTTTATTAGGTCCCTATACCCAAAAGCTAAAAGCCTACAAGACTAGAAGTTGTATTTGTCTTGTGTGTGTCGACATTTGAGAGCATCATAGTGCTCATATAGTCACAAAATTTGTAATAAATGAAATAGGTCCTACCATAAAACTTGAAGGCAAGTTATAGATAGCTTAGTTTGCCCAATAATCCTTGGCTGTTGATTTTTGTATTGTTAATTTATTATTAATTGTTTGGATTGATTATTTGTATCAGTTGTTTACATTGATGATAAGAGGAAAAAAAAAGTGTTTGCCAAGGCCTTTATTTTGTGTAGTACGATTAACTTATCTCACATATCTCACATTTCTTACACTATTTTATCTCACCTCTTCTACCATACCTATAATATATTTTTAAAAATTCATATATTTAATAAGTGATGTGGTTTTTCCTACACACAATACCTTATTGAAAATTATAAACTACATATTTAAAAATTCATATATTTAAATAATGTAGCTGATGTGAGTTACCTTTTCAAACACAATCTCACTTTAGGCACCTTTCTTTTGTGCATTAATTTGGGTTGCGGTAAGTTACGGTTCGGTAAGTTGTGATAGATTGCGTTAACTTGCGAAATAGTAAAAAGGTAATGGTAATTTGTGGTGAGTAGCGGTAGGTTACGGTAGATTGCGGTAAGTTGCGTTAATTTACGTTGCGGTTAGGTGCGTTAACGCGCAAAAGAATGGTGCTTTATCCCACTTATCCTACCCATCATCAATCCTACCACACAAAGGAACGAGGTCCAAAATTAATTGTTTCTGAATAAGATATTTGCTGAAATTTTGTTTATACCCTTTATCACCGATCTAACATAATACTCCGCCCGTTCCATATTATTTAACATTTGGTTGACTTTGAGGGTCACCAATGTGACCCTTTAATAATTTTTCATATATATTTTATAATCAATTGCAATATTATACTTTTCTAATATCGTTTTTCATTATAATATGGAACGAAAGGGGTATGTATCATTGTATATATTAAAAAGTCAATGGTAAAAAATTTTAAAGTTGACGAACATAATTTCCAAAGTGGCAAATAATATGGAACGAAGGGGTTATGTATCAAATATTTTAGGACGACATCTTATGTAATTTGGACAATTTTTCTAGAGAAAGCTTTCTGTAGAAAAATTTTTATGGGAAAATTTTTTTGTGAAGAAAATTCATTACAATGTTTGGTTTACACTTAAAATCATGGAAAGATTTGCAGGAAAATGTATTTATGGATTGTTTGATTGAGGGATTTCCCTAGGAAAGTTTTCCAATTTTCGCAAGTTCACTAATGTTTCCCATGTTTGGTTACGAAAAATATGAATGAAAAAGTTTTGTAGTGGGTCCCAATATTTTCTCATGTTAGATAGGAAAATGTTTCCCATGGGAGGGGTTGGGAAAGTTTATTTCCCATAGGAAAATGGAAGTAGTTTAATCAAACTCTCTAAAATACCCTTAAAACTTATTTTATAAATAAATAAATGATGGTAATTTGGACATTTTAAATAAATTTTCCTACAAACTTTCCTATGATTTCAAATGTAAACCAAACACTGTAAAATATTCTTTCCAAGGGAAAACTTTCTCAGAGAAAACTTTCTCAGGACATAATTTCACGGAAAAGAACCAAACATACCATTTGAAATGTTCAAATTACATGTATAGGCAACTCTCATATAAAACAAACTTTCCCAACTGTTTTTATAGACAACATTTTCTAATCCAAGGTAGAAAAATATTGTAAGCCACCATATCTGGGTTTTTGGATGATAATTGTAGGAGACAAAAATTTGTTGACCAATAAAAAAATGACATGTGGAAAACCAATTAAATTTATTCGGCCAATTATTATCCCTCCACGTGTTAAATTAATTACAACAGTTGATTTAATTGAATTTTAAATAGAAATGTATCCTGGCCAATAACATTGTGACATGTGTTAGAGATGATGTAGAAAATATTAATTATTTCTTTATTTAAAGTTAAAGAAATAATGAATTAATTTGGGCCCAAGCCCAAAGCCCAGCAGAAACCCTAAGGTTTAGGCCTTCAAAGCCTATAAATGGGACTCATTCTCCTTCATTTTGAACTCTCCCGGCAGATTCAGCATCCAGAGGCTTCAAGAGATCAAACTGCCAGCGGCCTCCAGTTACCAAGCGCCAAGGATCGAAGTCTGCATAAGATCAAGATCGAGTCTCCAAGTCCTCGGCACGTCTTGATCAAGAACAACAACAGAGTTCTTCAGCAAGACAATCAGCAGTCTATCCCCTGACATTCGACATTCTGCACTCTGCACTCCAGAGGCTTCAGAAGATCGAATTACAAGCAACTTCCAGCTACCAAGCACCAAGGATCTATGTCGGTTAGTTCAACAACTTCTGTTCTTCACATCAAAGACCGCAGTCATCTTCTTCGTCTGGTTCATCGATCGAGACCAAGCACTCAAGCCCTCAAATCCACGAACTTGAAGAACTGCAACCAATAGTCAACCTGCAAACGGTCAACCTTCAAGCAACCTCCAGCTACCAAGCACTAGGGAGATCAAGGCTCAAGACCTTCAGCTCAAGAACTGCTAAAGAGTTCTTTAGTTAAACCTGCATCCGAGATCGAGATCAAGCGTTCGCGCCCTCGGCTCACTCAAATTTCTGGAGATTGAGTCAAAGGACCACTTTATTGTATTTAATATAGAGATTGTACCCGCATACATTCAAATATTAATACAAATTAATTTGTTTCTCAATTTCCCGTCTTTATTTATTTTAGACTCGAAATTTGTGTTTACAATAATATACCGACGTTTGGGGGTGTTGGATTGTAATATACCAACATTTACTATTAGACAACAATATCTATGACCTTTATAATAAAGTGACATTATTATACCAACAGTAACTAAGGGATGGTGAACCGGTCTCCATGCGCGCTAATGGCTGGCGAAGGGATAAAACTATCCCAGACCAATAATCCTGTCAAACCCTTAATTTTTCTCACTAACCCACATTACAAGACATTGGTTGATTGTGTGTCACGCCAGTACGAAGATTGGCTCACCACCCCCATTAGTCACTGTGTTAGGGCCAATTTATTTTAAACGTGGGTTAGTAAGAAAAACAGAGTGTTTAACGGGGTTATTAGGCAAGGGTCGGTTATTTTCCCACCGCCTGTCACATCAGAGCAGAGAACAATTAACTAGTCACCACCCCTTAATCACTGTTGGTATAATAATCTCACTTAATTATAAAGGCCAGGGATATTGTTATCAAATAGTAAATGTCGATATATTACAATCCAATAACCCAAAAGGTCAGTATATTGGCATCCAATATAACTTTCTTATTTTTATTTTGTAATCGCAATTGACAAACTTTTCTAGGAAGTTCCTTAACCAAACATCCCTAAGGCCCCGTTCTTTAATGCGGTGGGATCGTTTGCAGTTTCACACTACACCGTAAATTTCCATTTTCCACCAATTCTCACCATAACTTTTCATTTTTTTTATTAAAAGTGAAAAATTTTCAAATTAAAAAAAATCAAAATTTTCATTTTATTTCCACCTACCATTATTTTCAAATTAAAATATACAAAGCCAAGTTTCACTAATTCTACCACAACTTTCCGCATTTCACCACACCACAATCAACCACACCGAACCAGGCCTAAGTAAAAGATTAGTACTGTAAGACTACCTTAATCATTTGAACATTAAAACAAAGAAGGTAAAACTTGATTTGAATAAAGGCAAAGATAATGCAACCAAAAGGCTAGCAAAAGTGGTTATAATGATTCCAAAGATAAAATTCCAAAAAAGCATAATGTGATTACCAACCTCCCTAGAGCTACTTTTAGCTACAAAACACAAGATATTACAGCTACTACCAACCACCTACTACTACTATTTTACACTACAAAACACCATCCTCACACTATTTCCATTGCTCATAATAAGATGACCATAGTTACAAAACACACTGATACTAAACCTTGAATCAGCCCTACCATTTTCCTTCCCTGCAAATCACACAAAAACCCAAACTAGTTAAAACAAAAGAATAAAGATATTGATGCTCTATTCTTTAGAATGGTATGATCAAGTTAGATTTAGTAAGGCAAGGCAAGGAAAGATAAAGTTAGGTAAGGATAAATTTAACTTACCACTCTAAATAACAAGACCTGAAACCCAACATTCGGTTCAGTAGGGTAAAAAAAGGGGGTAAAAATCAATAAAACCTTAGGCCCCGTTCTTTTGTGCGTTAACGCACCCAAACGTAACGCAAAATCAATAAAGTCTAATAAGGTTGATAAATTTTGGTAAATTCAAATAAATGCATAAAAGTTGAGACCTTAAAGAAATTATACCTCAAAAAATGAAAGAATACATGGCGGTTTGATTGAATAAGTTTAGATAAATTCAGATAAAGTCATAAAAATTTGACAAGTTTAAGTAAAGATGAAAAGATTGGGTAACTTTTATCTAATCCAACCCTTAAACAAGCTCTAAAAAGGGAATGAGTAATAAGTATTGTATTATCCAAGGGTTGAGACCTCATTGCTCTTTTCAACTTTTGATCAACACATAGATAATAAGATAATAGATTATCAACACTCATTATCACTCATTGCACTCATAAATACCAATCAAACATTGATCCACACCATAATTTTAATTCCAATAACATCTATTAGAACCAATTAGTAAGCGCTAATCAACATTGATCATCAATAAGTTACTTATGTTCAACAAGATGGTTAGGCCTATGCAACACCATAATACTCGCCCAATACGACTTCAAAATGGATCATTCAATTAACATCGTTAACAAATTGTGCAAAATGTGGCTCAAGTAACGCCGATCATTTGACATTTAGATAAATTTCTATGCATGGGTAAGACAACCTACATCTTGACTTTATGTTAGCAGGACTATACTGAAATTTGTTATTGCTGTGCTCAATTCATGTCAAATTGTGAGGTCTAATGATGGTTAGTTTCATTCATAAGGTTACCATGCAAATAAAAATTGATATATTCAAAATTATTTGATACTCCCTCTGTCCCAAATTAATTGATGCTTGGATTAAATTTTGATCATTCATTACTCCCAAATTACTAAAAATTACAATTTTATAATTTTATATTTATAATTCATTGTAATTTGTGAATAATTAATTTATGACATAAACAAAATAAAGTTGCATGCACCCTATTCAGTTTTGACCAAAAACATCATGATTCAATAATTTTTTTCCCCAGATGCTATGCACATTATATAAAACATTTAAAAAAGAAAAAAAAAAAGAGGAATGTCAACTTCAAATTAAATTCTAGTTTGAAACTTTACCTTGTTACCATGATTAGCGGAGGTGGGCAGTGGTCTAATGGTGGCGGAATCAACCTCCCCAGTTGGCAAAGGAACAGCCGGGTTACTGTTAATAAACGGTATGCTTCCCTCCTTTTCCGGCATCATCGGCGCCATCGCCGGCGACATTTCGCCGGCGCCGGAGATGGGTCCCGGGCTGGCCTTCTCCCGGGGCTGAAACGGCCACGGGTACACCGGAGAGGAAGACACCACGCCGCCGGGGGTCGCCGGCGGAGGAACTTCCGGCGGGACGACGGGGTTCTCCGGCGGCGGAGAGTGTGGGGTTCCGGCGACGGCGACGGAGATGGCGAGTTTCTGGCCGTCCTGGCAGGGCTTGGTGGTGCCGTTGTAGAAGGAGAAGTAGAAGTTCCCGGGTCTCGATGGGTGCCACTGCGATTGCACACCAGGTGTTCGATAAAATGCCTCAATGAAAATTAGAAACAAACAAACTCCTTTTTGATGGGTTAATCAGAAGAAGAGTGATTTTACAGAGCAGTTGAATGAATTGGGTTCTCAATGAAAAAAGAAGAACACTCCATTTTGATGGGTTAATTAGAAGAAGAGTGATTTACAGTGTACTTGGGTGAATTGGGTTAGAATGCCTCAATGAAAAGAAGACTCCATTTTGATGGTTAATTAGAGGAAGAGTGATTTACAATGTAGTTGGGTGAATTGGGTCAGAATGCCACAATGAAAAAAAAGAAGAAAAAAACTCCATTTTGATGGGTTAATTAGGGGAAGAGTGATTTTACAGTTTAGTTGGGTGAATTGGGCTAGAACCCCTCAATGAAAAAATAACCCCATTTTGCACACTAGGTGCTCGATGAAATGCCGCAATGAAATTAGGGAGAGTGAGTGACTTACAGTGTAGGTGGGTGAATTGGGGCTGGAGAGTTTGGTGGCTTGGGTGAAATTGCAGGAATCAAAGGCATCTTTGGTCCTGAAGATGTAGACATTGTAGTTGTACTTGTGCTTGAAAACTAGGAACAAACAAACAAACCCACAATTACAAACAGTAAATACAGTAAAATACCAACAAAATTGGTGCAACCCAGTTGAAATATGAACCCAAATAATTCAAAGTTCACTCACTGATGGTGTCTCCTATGTTTGCAGAAGGATCTCTCCACTGTGACACCCCATCCACAATCACAGTTGCACACTCTGCACTCTGCAATGCAAGTAAACACAGCAACAAGATGATGAAGAAGGACAAGAAAACCCTCATTTTTTTCTTCCTTCTCCTTAGTTTTTCTGCCCAGAAAGTAACAACAGTGGAGGTTGAGAAAACAATGCAGATAATGCAGAACAAGATGGATGGAGAATTGGAGAGGTTGCTTTGTTTTGTTTTGTATTCTTGAGGCTCACTTTTTACCCCTCAAGTGAAGTGCTGTGCTTGTCTTGCTATTCTTGTGAGTGGGAAGAGAGAGAAAGAAGAGGGAGAAAGAGTGTGGATGGGTGTGAGTGTGTCAGAGTGTATGGCTTTTCATGCCAAGAGTTTTAATGGATGACAGGCATGTAACATTGGGGTACGTAAATTATATACCTACCTGCATGGTTTCAATTCTTATTTTTTACCTACTCATTTTTTTATTGTATAATTTACTAAAAAATTTATAATATTATAATAATATACTCCCTCATTTCCATATTAAGGTGTTAAATCTTTCAAAATTTTGGGGTCATTAAATTTTAACCATAAATTTATTAATATATACGATAATTTATTATATATAAAATTATCATCATTAATTATTTCGTATTGAAAAATATTATTGTAAAAGTATAATATTGATATTGTTAACCAAATATTATATAAGAAATTATTAATTAAAAAGTGACATTAAAAATTGTAATAGTCAATTAAAAGGGAATATTTCGTTATGAATTTCATATGGTCTTATATGAGATGGTCTGTCATAATTTAGATTATGGTCTTTTGTACAGTACGATGTGATGCAGTATTTGAATTCTTAAAAGATATTCAAATCAATGTTATTTTATTTTCCTCAAAAGTTTCTGAATTTAATAATAAAATATATAATTACTCCACCACTAAGTTACATACTACAAATTATTTCCTTACCAACCTAAATTTTTCTAAAAAATTACTCGGAGGTACCCTGACTTTTGGTAAAATGTTTTTCAGGTACCCCAACTTTTCAAAACTCATTTTGGGGTACCCTTACTTTTTGGGTTAGAAATTATTAGGTGCTTTTTCGATCATCAATTTGGTTAAGTGACCGAAATACCCTTGTTCTTCCATTTTTTGAGAAATACCCTTAAAGAAGAATAATAAGGGTATTTCGGTCACTTAATAAAATTGATGGCCGGAAAAGCACCAAATAATCACTAACCCAAAAAATAAAGATACCTCAAAATTAGTTTTGAAAAGTTGGGGTACCAAAAAATAATTTCCCCAAATATTAGAATACCTCCGAATAATTTGTTGAAATTTTTCTAACTTAATCTTGTCATTCTAAAAAATAAGACCTATGGATACTCTAATAAAATTCATTCCTTCACAAACTATTAGTCACCTTTGCTTTAGAAGGTCATCCTAAACATAACATTGTAGTCATAGTAAAATATGAGATATGTCATCTTCAATGAAATCCATCTCTTATTAATAATTTTGTATGACATGATCTCACAGTAAAATTTGCAATAAAACATTGTGTATGTCAAACAAATTAACAATCAAAATTTCAAACTTTAAATCATCCGTAAAGTAATATCATAATAAATATACATGGGAGTACTCCTTTTGTTCCATATTAATTGTCGTCTTTAGAAATCGTGTAATTAACTTTTAAAAAATTTCACCATAAGTTTCTCAATATATACAATGAGTTGCTATATAAAATTATACTATTAGATTTGCAATGAAAAATAATATCATAAATGAATAATATTGCAATCGTCAATAACATATTGTGTAAGAAATTATGAATCAAAGAGTGACATTTGAGACCGGTCGGGAAAGTCAAAATTATGATCATTAATAGGCTATAGGCATGGAACGGAGGGAGTAATTAGACCATTTTTTTTTAATTGTGCAGTTGGTAAGATGTGGAAATTGTGTGGCGTGGTGAAATTTTGGAAAATGTGGTAGGATGTGAAAAGGTATGGGAAAATTTGTGAAAAGTGTGCATGGTTGATATGGTAGGTGAGGAGAGAATGTGAAAAAGTAGAGGAGAAAAGTGAGCAGAAGTAAAGAGAGAAGATAAATTGATAATGATTGTAGTAAAATATAATAAAATATGGAAAATTATTGAATAATAGGATGAGTTGTGATATCACACCGTACTGCACTGTATATTAGAGCATGCCTCAATTAGGCTGTTTTTCCCCCTAGGGGCAGAAAGTTAGAATTATAGAACTATTGTGTTCATGGGGTAAAAGAAAGGTTCACGGGAATTACTGAATGGATGAGATTAATGCATCGTGGATAGATGATTATCATTCTAGAATGATTACAAGTTATTTATTTTCAACATGCGGTCTTTTGGATCGCTATGATTAGGGGCTATTGAAAAAGGGAATAGTAATAGTTAAAAGTATAATAGTTTTTTTTTTTTTTAATATTATTGAAAGTCAAAAGAGGTTAAAGAGACGGCAACAGTACTGCAAAAATGCAGGGGAAAGTACAGCAAAAAACAACAACTAACAAGCAGCACAACCAACTAAAGACACACAATACAAAAACAAAAATTAACATTTTCGACCTCTTTGCTATGGTGAATAGTTAAATTTTTTAAATTTGATTAATGATTGTATAATAGTTACTCATGTTTCATATTATTTATCATACTAAAAATTGTCTTTAGTGCAATTTTAAAATTTTGACTATTGACAATCTTTTAAAATATATAATGATTTGATATATAAAATTACGATTATTAGATTAGTAACAATTCACACAAAAGTATTTTAAAATATAATATTACAATTGTTAATAAAATATTATATGATAAATTATTGATTAAATAGTGAATTGGAGACCATGAATATTCAAATAACTGACAAATAATATGAAACAAATGGAATATATAAAAACATTTACATAAAATAAATGTCGTTAAAAATATTGTAAAAATATTTCTATATCAACACATTTACGAAATATTTTAAATATATCACAATTAATGTAAGTGGGTGTATAGAAATAATTATTTGTCTCATGGCTCTCTTGAACGACACAAGGGCCGCTTGGTAGTCAATGGTTTTGGTCAGCTTGAAGGTCTGGATTATTATGTCACTTTTAGCCCAGTGGTAAAAACCACTACTTTCCGCGTAGTTCTCAGTATTGTTGTTTCCCGTGGATGGGTTATCCGCCAACTTGATGTTAAGATTGCTTTCCTTCACGATGATCTCACTGAGGATCTTTACATGACTCAACCACAGGATTTCACCCATCCCGATTTCCCAACTCATGTTTACAAGCTCAACAAATCCCTCTATGGCCTTAAACAAGCTCCCCGAGCTTAGTTCCACAAGTTCAACATCTTTCTTTTCCACCTGGGCTTCACTTGTAGCAAGACGAACCCATCCATGTTCATTTATCGCTCATTCGAGAATTATTCTCATTCTTCTGCTCTATGTTGATGACATTATCTCCACTGGGAACTCTCTAGCCATTCTACATCATATCATTCGTATTCTTTCCGCCCAATTTCCTATGAAGGACCTTGGGGATCTTCATTACCTTTTGGGGGTTCAGGTGGTGTGTACTCCTCTTTTTCTTTTTCTTTCCCAACATAAATACATTCAAGAACTTATCTCTCGCTTTGACATCCATCATCTCAAACCTGTACGCACCCCACTTCCATCTCGATTCACTTTGTCTCTTCAGGATGGTGAGTTACTGGCAGATCATTCTCTCTATCGGAGCATGGTTGGTGCCTTACAGTATTTGACTATGACTAGGTCAGATATTGCCTATGTTGTTAACTCGGTTTCTCAGTTTATGCATGCACATCGCACCTCTCATCTCCTTGTTGTGCATCATAATTTTCGCTATTTGCAGGGTACTACTGATCACGATCTCCTATTGAACGCACCGGTGACTTAACGCTTGTCACGACATATTCCGATGTTGATTAGCAGGTTGTCCCAATAGCTCTCGTTCCACCACTAACTATGCCATCTTTCTTAGTCCAAATCTCGTCTCGTGGCGCTCTAAGAAACGACCAATTGTATCCAACCTCCACCGAAGCTGAGTATCGTGCTGTTACTTCCGCTGTCACCGAGACTCTCTGGTTATGTTATTTTCTTACATAATTGGGCATCGT
Organism: Portulaca oleracea; assembly: GCA_029582165.1. NCBI lineage: Eukaryota > Viridiplantae > Streptophyta > Magnoliopsida > Caryophyllales > Portulacaceae > Portulaca > Portulaca oleracea. Next base: position 38,769,893 of record CM055872.1, on the reverse strand, counting down.
CATTACTCGTCCTGTCAAGGTCTTATGTGACAACATTTCTACCACTTATCTTGTTGCGAATCCAATTCATCATGATCATAGCAAGAATATCAAGGTTGACTATCACTTTGTTCGCGAAAGAGTCTCCCGTGGTGACTTAACTGTTACATATGTTCCTACTCGGCTTCAGTTTGCCAACATTTTTACGAAATCTCTGCCTGCAAATCAATTCTTATTTTAAAAATCCAATCTATTCGTGCATCCGCCTTACAGATTGACGGGGCGTGTAGAGGATCATTATATATTAGTTTAGGATTCGCTATGATCGATCTTTGTATTTTTGGTAACCCTATTGTATCTACATTATCCTCACAGTATAAATATACAAGTAGACTCAGGGCTCTTATCATTCGGGCCTTTCATATTCAATATTGTTACAATAGGTAAGGAAAGTGATTTATTAAAACTCCAAGAGAGGTTAATTAAAATGGACAAGTTAACCCAAAGATAAATACAACATAGAGCCAAAATTAGTCCTAATATGGTAATGAAATAAAATTGACTTAAAATATAATTAGGATAATTACATAAGAAAATACCAAATTACTCCTAAATAAACAAAGGAAAGTCGGCTAAAATAGGCTGGTTACGAGGGTGACTTAGGAAGGTGACATGGTACCTTGGGCAAGGGGGCAACTTCCACCGGTCGTCGCGGGTGTGATGCCAAGCCTCACGGGTATGATGAGGCGACAGGCAATCTGCGATCTCCTTGTCTTTGCTGGGGTCACGGACGTGACCGGGAAACGTCACGGTTGTGACCTGGGTCTTAGATCCTAGTCACGAGCGCGGAAAGAACGTTCACGGTCGTGACAATTGATGGGCGAAAAAGGATGTCACGCCTATGATGAGCACCTGGCCGAGAATTCTTTAAAATTTGGCTAAGGCATGAAGGGAGGAGAAAAACATGTTCACAATTGTGACCAAGGAGGTCACACCCGCGACGTCTTGCCCCCAACCAGCCATCCTCGTATGCAGATGAAGGTCATGGTCATCACTGGGGAGGTCACGCCCGTGATGAGCTACTGTTCCTCCACTTCTAAACCACTTCACCACTATCACCACCGCCTTGGCCCCTTCTCCTTTATTTGTGCCCGACTGAAATGGATATCTCTTTAGAGGGAATCCCGGCCCATCCAGTGGATAGTCGTGATTGTTCTTCCATAGTCCTGGTCAAAATGAAATTGGATCTCCAAAGATCTCTGAGGAAGTGATCTGTTTTGCCCGAGTCACAAAGGTGGAATAAGGACCCCTAGATACTTCAACTTACATATTCATTTCCATGAAAAAGGTACTCACTTATTTACTTTTTTTTTTATAGCTATTGTAAAAACTACCTACACATATATAGTTTTGTTTTTCCTCTTATATAAGTTGATCCAACAATTAACATTAGACCTAGGTGACAAATAAAATTTCACAATTGATAATTAACTGCTACTGATAAAAAATAATTAGTTCAAATCTTTTCATAATTTAAATTTTAAATCATATAGTATACTATTACTCCCTCCATTCTTTTTTATTTGTCATTTATGGGTTTCAGTGCCAATTTTTAATCAATAATTTTTAATATAAATGTTTTGCAAAAAAAATATAATATTATACTTTTCTAATAGTATTTTTTATTACGAATCTAATGACATCAATTTTGTATGATGAATCATTATACAAATTAAAATATTAACGATCAAAATTTTTGACACAATTTTCAAGGCGACTAATAAAACCCAACAGAGGGACTACTATATATTGGTAAGAATCCAGGGTGCAAGACATTTGTCATAAGCTTTTATTTATTTATTTATTTTTAATGATGGGTTGGGCCTTCGGGGCGGGGGCCAAGGGGCATTTGAAATTGAAAAATGAATAAATCTGTATTTTTTCTTTGCTTCGGCTTTTCTTTTTGCTCTGAAAAATCTTTTAGATTTTTGCCTTTTTCTTTTTTTACTAACCTGTGTTTTCATTTGACCTCATTTGACCTCATAAAATAATTAATATGCATGGTTTCAAGTTTCGAGCTGAGTGTAATATATTATAATCGTGATTAATCATTCATTGGGTTCAACAAGAATATGCATTAGAATAGAATTAGTGTAGTACGTACCAAGCTTAAACAAAACATAATTGTATCTGACAAAGAATATACCAGAAAAAGAATAACATACTTTCTTTTTTTGTAATCAATACTATTACTATCTGAAGTGTAAGTAGTTCTTTTTTTTTTTTGAATCATAGTTTAATTATGCTTTTAATTTAGTTTAGGATTTTTTTTTTATAAATACTATACTAGTTTGTTTAAGATTACACTCGTCTTGGCATGTTTAAGATATTTCATATATGGATTAAGGCCCTATTCTTTTTTGCGGTTGGCAAACTGTGGTACCACAGCATACCGCAGTTTGCTATAATTCACCACACTTTACCACAAATTATTACTTTTATCTCTCCTCACTTTTCTCCTCTACTTTTTACATTATCTCTCCTCACCTACCCAACATATAATAACCTACCACAATTTCACCATACTCACCACAATTCCACCACACCTCACCACACCATACCGCAAAATAACACAGAAAAGAACATGGTCTAAGAGGGTCTTTGTGAGACTTCTTTTCATTGTTGTATCTCTTTTCACCTCGTGTAATGTTTGTTATAATCTGTTAGCATCCTTCTTGCCTTAATAATCGATCTCTCACGCATTATGTTATAATCTCTTAGAACTCTTTGGTGACAATCTATTGATATCCAACACCTCCAAAATTAAAATTATTGTCATGTATATAAGATATTCGGAATATCGGATATGGCGAGGCATCCATAGCGCAAGTTGAAAATTTTCAAATCTAAAAAACCTGTTTTGAATCCATACATACCCATAAATGGAAAAGATATATCATTGTTTGAAAATAAGATCATTATTGTAATTTCAACTATCAACTAAAATATTTGATTGAGATAGTCCTCATATTTATTTGTGGAAGGTCAATGGGTCATTGCAACGTCCATATTTCAACCTTAAAGGACATTGACCTATGGTAGCTTATTAAAATATAAAACTATTATTGGGATATAGAAACTAAACCAGTACTTCAAAATTCTGTTCACGCTAGGTATGTTAGGGTAGAATCTAACAGCCTTAATTACCTTTAAATTTTGCAATTTGGAGAGAATTGTTCCAATTAAACCAAGTTTTGGAAATTGTTCACTGCCTAGTGTTATTCTATGGCAAAGAAGCATATGAAGTTTTAATGTGACATTTTACCTAAGGTAATTATAAGCTAAGCTGGAAAAAAATAAATCTTTTAAAACTATATTTAGATTATTGGGCTATATGAGAACTATATATATATTACTCTTTCCATCCCTAAATAAATGTCAATTTAACTAAGTTTTGACTGTTGATTACTCACAAATTACAATGAGTTACAATATAAAACTAACACCATTGTAATTTTTAGTACAATATCTTTCTAACGGTAGTAATTTCATATTGTAACTCATTAATGTAATTTGTGAGTAATTAGCGGTCAAAATTTAAACGAATTGAGTCGCTTAGATGTTGTAGTCTAGCTAAAGGGCCTAGTCATGACTCATGATCTTGGCTAGAGAGAAAAATTGAAGACCTAAATTTCCTTTTCCGACTAGCCTTCATTATCTATTGATTAACTATTAACTAATTACATCAAAAGAAGAGCAACAAAAAAGATTACAAATAACAACAAACGCAAGAGCTAGAAAAGGAACAAGCAATAGAATGCAAAACCAAAAAGGGGGAAATACTCAAGGAAAAAAGTTGCATGGAGATGCCAAATTGTAGTAAAATTCAACTTTGTGCCAAGTTAGGCTTAAGGCTTAAGTAACATTAGCAAAAGCCAAAGTCACAAAGACTAGCAAAACTCAACAAGAAACTGTCCAGAGGTACCCCAATATTTGGGGAAATTACTTTTCGGTACCTCAATTTTTCAAAATTCATTTTGAGGTACCTCACTAGTAGAATTCATGTCAAAATGCGTCTGTGATTTGGTGTCTGTTAATATATCAGACGCTAAATCATAGAAACAAAATAAAAAAAAGTTTATTAAGAAAATGGCGTCTATTTGCTAGAAACAGACGCCAATATGGGGTAAAATAAATGTCAGGCTTTTCAGTTTGAACGTGGTCAAATTTCAATTTTTTTTAAAAAAATTGTTTTGCAAAAATGGCGTCTGTTTGGACCTTAAACAGACGCCTTTTCTATATTGGTGTCTGTTTCTGGTCCAAACAGACGCCATTTTTGCAAAATATTAAAAAAAACTTGGCGTCTGTTAGGCACTATAAACAGACGCCATTTTGGCCTATATATAAACCAAACCATATCAAATTTCCCTCCGAATTTTTTCCCTCCCATCCCCACTTCATTTTCTCTCATCTTCTTTCATTTTCTCTCATCTTCCCATCACCTCAAATCCATTGAAGATTGAAGATTGAAGATTGAAGATTGAAGATTGAAGAATATTGAAGAATATTGAAGATTGAAGATATATATATTCATTACGTTTAAGTTTTTTTTTGTCCTATTAGTTATTAAAGTTGTATTAGATATTTTGTTTAATTGTTTAGGAATTTTGGATGCCAATATACTAAATTTTTGGGGTATTGGACAATAATGCACTGAACTTTGACCTTGGACAATAATGCACTGAACTTTAGGGGGTGTTGGACAATAATGCACTCGAGACAATTTCGAAGGTGGCGAACTTGCTGAAAATCTTACGTGACAGACCGAGAAGACAAATATTGTTGGACCAATTCATCCCTCCACCCGCTATATAGGACTACCACCAAGTTAGCCATTGCCAAAATCATATTGAGTGCATTATTGTTCAACACCCCCAAAGTACAGTGTATTATTGTCTAAGTTTAAAGTTCAGTGCATTATTGTCCAATACCCCAAAAGTTCAGTATATTAGCATCCAAAAACCCAATTGTTTAATATATATATATATATATATATATATATATATATATATATATATATATATATATATATATATATGAAATTGTACATGCATGAATGGAAGATATATATCATTTATTATTATATAAAATGTATTTTATTTTCATTATTAATGCCTCCACAATTCTTATTACACAACTTTCTTACAAATTATAAAAAATTTTAATTTGCTCTATTTTATAGTTATAACCCACAAAATATATTATGTAGTTGTAATTAGATATATTGGAATTTATTTATATTTATTGATATTTCAATTTTTTTATTTCAATAATGTAAATTGGCGTATGTTTTGAGCTTAAACAGACGCCAAAAACAGATGCCTTTTTGGAAAAGGCGGAAAAGGTTTATGCATCTGTTTATATCAGATGCCAATTCCTATTTGACGTCTGTTTATGCCCGTATTAGACGCCATATTGGGACGCCTTTTGCCATGAATTCTACCAGTGCCTTTAATTTGTGGGTTAGTAATTATTAGGTGTTTTTCCTGTCATCAATTTGATAAGTGAACGAAATACCCTTGTTGGATTTTGATAACGTTGATCCTTATGAAATAGGTTGGATTTTGTCGATGTTGGATACTTATGAAGTAGGGACTTAATAAGGATGTCTAATGTTTTAACTTATAGAAAGAAATTTTTAATGTCTTGTTCTTTGGTGTTTTGCTATTTTCGTCATTCGGGTAGTGTTTTGGGTTGTTTTCGTGAGGTTCTTTTGTTGTTGGTGGTGGGTGTTTGATGTTTCGACTTTTTTACCATTGGCTTTGACTTATTCCTATAATTATCGTTAAAAGAAAGAAACTTTTGATAGGGTTAGGTTTCGAATAAGAAAAGGAGAACCTAATTGTTAGTTAAACTAAATGATTTATATATGCTTATAACATGTATATCTATAAAAAAAAAATTGTATATATGCTTTTAAATATAACATGTATATATAAATAATAAAAAAAAACAGAAAAATTAGCTTTTCTAAAATATTATTATTAACTTTCCCAAATAAAAAGGTATTCGAGTATAACATGGGTTTTTCACTATTTTTTTTTTTGGTAAACATTAATGCTATCCATTAATGAATATTGACCATACTTTAAATAATATTATCGGATAAAACATGTAGTATATTTTATATCATTAATTGTTATACAATACCTCAGTAAGCATTGAACCAAAATGACTCCCAACATAGACATTAGCCCTTGAAAGTTGAAACACGGAAGCAAAGAAAAATATCCATTAAAAGATAATTCTTACATGATATAGTTTTATGATAAAGGGTGATAAAACGAGTCTTGCACCACATAAAGATCATTTTATAATAATTGTTTTTCTTAAATTGTAGTGGCGGTCATTAGATGTGTGAAATAATCTTAGGATAACTTATTATTAGATCAGTTGTTTTCGCATAATTTACTAAATGATTTAGACTCTAAGAACAAGGCTATTATAGAAATAGTCTGACATAGATTCCTAATTTTGTCCGACCGGAGATAATAGGGTGTAATCATAGATTTTTCATCCGAACATTGACTGAATTTTTTTGTATGTCACAATAGTGTTCATACATTGAACTCAAATATAAGCTCTCAAAATTTGTCCAACCTAAAATAAATCCTAAAATACATGTTGGGATTCACCCATGAATAAAATGTCCCACACCGGAAAAACAAACGGCAAGGACATGATATATAAGTTAAGTGGGCTACTCCTCTTAACACCAATTGATTTTAAGATGAAACCTCACTTAACTTGTGTACCATGGCCAACAATACAGATATCAGAGATCAAATATGAGATTCATTAAAGGGGGTGTTTGGCTACCGAGCTTTTTGGGTAACTTTTAGTTTTTTGGATAACTCTTTTAGCTTTTTGACCAATGTTAAAAAGCTACTTGAAGTGTTTGGTAAGTAACTTTTTATATTAGTTTTTTGGACCCAAAAAACTAATTTTCAAAAAGATACTTGATAAAGCTTTTTGAGATAACTTTTCAAAAAAAACTACTTTATCAAACACTTTTCTTGCAATCAGCTAATCCAAACAGAAAAAGTCAAACAACTAATCCAAAAAGCTATCAGCTAACAGCTACAAGCTGGTTGCTAATCAAGGCCAAAGACCCAAAGTGGCCTATATAAATATGAATATTAGACGTCCCCTAGCGAACTGTAACCGAGGCAACGCGTGTAGGGAGGGTTCAACGTTCAACCCAGGGAATTGCATTAGCAAGGTCCAAAAAAGTGTAAGGAGGCACATTTGTTAAGGTTTGAATTTGTAGGCATTCGATAATGTCAATGCATAAAACAAATGCTAACATTTGGGGAGGAGTTGACAACAACGACAATCTTGACATCACAAACGTAGCTAAATCCCATTTTGCAAGAATCCATGCATCACACACACATACCCTAACTTGTTCAGTTATAGTATATGCTGGACCATTATTCACTTGGATTCCTTCACTTTGTCTTGTTTGTTCTGTGACAATCTTTGTCCTTGGAACTCATAGATTGTAAGTGGTGGACCATTGGTGTTGATAATGTGGAGATACTGTTGCTAGTTGATGACTTTTTTTGTGTTGCGGTGGATAGTTGTAATGTTTTGTGAAAAAACCCTAGAAGATGGGTGAATAAGGTTATTGAAATTATACACACTCAATGAGCATGTTAGTAACAAACCTTAACTTACCATTAAGGCTTTAAATATAGTGTAACAAAATTCCTTATATTATTGAATGCAAACCAGAAAGTGTTACACTTGAGGTGGGTACAAGCAGTTTCACTGTCCTAGATCTGCTGTCCTCAGAACAGTTACAGAGGAGCTAGTGTCCCAACTAAGTTGTCCTAGCAGCAATTTTAGACAAAAGCTTCTACCAACAACGTTGGTGATTATCACTCATAGAAACTACAACACTTAGTTTCTATTATACTACTCGTAGAGGTCTTTGGCTACAATCTATTAGAGGTCCTTCACTGGTTACACTGTCACCAATATCAATTGGTTACATACTCAGAAATCACTCACTGATCGATTTCCTATAGCATTTCTCTCGATTTCTTCACTTGGAATCAAATGAATGTTTCTACTTGAGGTGATGATGTGATTTATAGCCTTCTTGTGAATTTCCTTCCTTGCTGGTGGTCAACGACTATATCACCATTTGGTTTGATTTGCTTGGTTTGTTGTTCTCTGTTTCTTGATTGGAAATCCTCCAAATTCTTGCCTTCTTAACAATTTGATTTGTATCGGATATGTATGCTTCCATACTTAGTATCCTTGATCTCCTTCCTTTTGCACAATAAGGGCTAGGGTTGATTCTTTTCTAGATTTGAATGCATCCAATTATAATAAGATTTGGATTCATTCCTAGATTTGGATGCCGGCATTTTTAGGAGGTCTTTCCAAGTTCTCTTTCTCCAAATATTCTGCATACAGGAAAGAGAAGTTGTAATACCAATCACATATATCAAAATTTGGAAAGAATTAAGGGCGAGATACTTCTCTGAGTGAGTTTGCAATTTTGGCGCTCTCAATCAAAAAATCCACATACAGATGTCCTCCATAGGGAATGCGGTGAGGGCATCATGAAGTGTGCTGTGGAGGATGTTGGTTCTGCAAGTTGGAATTTGGATAAAATGGAACACAAGATACTTACTTTTCTTGCTTTCGTAATTTTGTTGTTCATATCAAAACTCCGTGTGAAGTGCTTGGTGAATGTAGAAGTAATGTCTTTGACCTTAATTTGAACATTTTACATGTTAATGCTGGCGTTTCTTTTAATAGTAACACTCAGAATTGCTCAAGTACTAGTAAAATCTGATTGATGACGGTGATGTTCTTTTAAAGTCTATTGACAAGTTGTCTTATAGAGATTGTCTTATTAGAGAGTCACCTACAGTTTGTGAGAATGTCAATGGTAGTGAGGGTAACTCTGGTTTTGATTGCATCGTTAAAACTGTAGGTTAATTATGATGAGTTAGAGACTGAGATTCCCACAAACAGTAACAAGACTAATAACAAAAATAGGAGACTAGAAGAATCGCAAAAAATAAAATAAAATAAAATTTGTGGCCATCAAAAAGAGGATTAGTAGTAAAAGTCCATCAAAGTCCCATACACCAAATAATTTGGGGTGTTTGGCAACTAGTTGTTGGCTGTTTAATTAGTTGTTTGACTTTTGACTGTTTTGTTAATTGTTTTTCTTAGCTGTTTTTGTGAAAAGTGTGCAAAGCTCTAAGTTAATCCAAAGAGGATTGAACTCAATTACACTAGGGAAAGAAAGACAAGTGCTAATGTAACTCAAAGTAGTCTAGCTTAACTCGACGATTAAGCTCTTTAAAGCAATATATAACTAGATAATTCAGCTGATCTAAAGGTGATATAGAAAATAAAATTGAAGGAAAAACCACACCTAAAAGAAAAAAAAAACCAAATTAGAGCCCAAAGATGGATTAGATACAGATGCATCACTTTTATAAACATAAAGGAGGTCCCAAGGAACACCACTAGAACCTCCAAATTCTAGATACAAGGGGATTTTAGAGGGGGTTTATGAGCCCACACCCAAGCTTCACGTAATTCAAGTGTATATTACCAAAGAGGTGGTGTCGCCAAGTGACAATCACCCCCATCTGCCATGCTCTCCACCAAGATGGTTCAAGTCTTGGTTAAAGCAAAATACTTTCCATCGGTGAAAACTGTGGGGTCGATGAGAAATGCTTGTCATTGGCAATTTGGTACCTAACCAGTTAAATTCGCTGGTGGTTACCTCTAGACAGGCTAAATTTACCCGGTCTAAAAGAATAATAAGTCAAGTGTATTGGTACATAGGGCGAGCAACCTTCATATGAGCTATAAGCTGGGCCAACTATTAGAACAAGAACAAAACTCAAGCAAGATACAGGGGCGGATCCATGGGGGGGCCAGGGTGGGCCATGGCCCAGTCTATGGTTTAAAGTTTCATTAAATGGTGCAAATTGGAATTTAAGTAGGTTTGTAGCTTGGTGGTTTAGATGGCCCAAGCGTGGCTTTTGCTTCTACCTCTGGGCCGGCCCGTGTTCGAAGCTCCTTACAAACATATCATCATCTTTATATTTAACAGCAAGCCACGCCAGTTCACTATGCATCTTCTTTTTCTTTTTAATTTTCTTTATTTATATACTTTTAAACAAAATTTTGTTATTGCTATTTTTTAGTACTTCTATTTTCTAATATTGTGTAGTTACTAATTTTTTATAAATTGCATTGCTTTATAACAAAATATGTGGGAAATAGAAATTTTTTTAAAAAAATAATTAAAATCTAAGAATAATTAAAATCTAGATTTTAATTGTTCTTTTAAAAAAAATTCTATTTAAGCTAAGCAATTTAATCAAAACATTCTCTTATCTATCAGTTAAGTAATAGTGTTCTCTTATGAATAATGTCAATGATATATTTGTATAAACTAGTCTCACAATGAATATAAATAAGAGTAATTTGTTTGTATCAACGCCACATTGATAAACCAATATTTTCGGTATGTACTTCATGTATCAAGTGACATTGTTAAATATAAAAATTTTCATATTATGACCAAGGTTGTTAAAATTGGGATCCTAACTCGGATCCATGGGGTAGTTAGGATCGAAATTTACTTATGTAGGATCGTGAATCGTGTGTAAATAGTAGAATCGTATCGAGGATTTTGGATCATAAAATCGTAGGATCGTAGATCATGATCGAGACTTTAACAACTATGATTATGGCCCACCCTAACAAAATATTCTGGCTCCGCCCCTGGCAAGATATGCAATGGAACAGTACTACACACATTGTATTGGATGTCTGGCCTGTTTTTGGCAGTGAACTGTTAATGCATTCTTGGACTGTGGCCCGACTATCTTTGACCATCGAGGTGTCAAATGAACTGGTTAGTAACCCTTGATCATGGCTACAGTGATAGATTCCCATCAATTGTAGACTGCGGACTTGTAGCGAGTCTGAACCGTATCGGGTTCAGTGTCGAGTTCGGTGCCAAGCTTTCATAGCCGGGATTGCGGTTAAAGATAATATCGATGAAATCCCGACCCATCATCACCGGACTAAAACCACTCACCCACTCGTTTTCAGGAATCGATACACCTTTACAAAAGGCAGGGTGGTGAGCATCACACTATCGTGGCCTCGGCGAGCCATCCTTGTTGGAGTAAGGAGAGGCTCGGGACTTGTCAATGACCTCGGAGGCCTCGAGACTGGATTGGGTCATCCCGGAAATGAAGGGCGTGGTGGTATCAAGTCTCGGAAGTAACCAAGTTAATAACTTGCAGGGGAGAAGGCGATCAAAGGTTGGAAATGTGTGCGCCTTCACGCTTTGGGCCATAACTCCTTCAATATAACTCCGATAGGTCTCAAATTTTGGGTGCTTATAGTTCACACTGAGAGCTTTCCAACGATATCTTACGGGCCTCAAACAGAGTTCGGATGAAGAAGTTATGCGCATTTGAAGTCGGCAGGGAAAACTGCCCAGAAGCGTGGCTCACCCGAGCCAACCTATGGCTCGCCCGAGCCACCATTCTGTCCTGTTTGTCACGGGCGCCCAAGGCGGACAGAAGACCTGCTCGCCCGAGCAAGATGCTGGCTCGCCCGAGCCAGCATTCTGTCACGGCCGCGACCCATCCAGCGGCCCGACGGCGAAGCGATCGAGAGGGCCGGCTCGCGAGCCACCATCGCTTCGCCGAGCGCTCTTACAGTCGGACGCGTATTTTCGTCATTTTTGCCTTGTTTTAGCCTAATTCCTAGTTTATTATAAATAGCTTGTTAGCTCATTTTTCCAGGCAGCTTTTGATGATTATGAATATGCTTATGCATTGGTTAGGGTTTCCCTAAGTTTTCTCTCAAAATCTAGATTACTTTATCCATTGATTAATGGTGGTGTTTCTAGTCATTCCTTTATTGATCATTTGGTGGATTCTTCCTTTATGATGGTCATGGTGGGGTGTTAGGCTTTGGTGGTGGAATCTTCTTTATCCAAGGTCATATCCAATCCCTTTGGTGTTCAAGGTTATTGATATTGGTTGATTTTGGTTATTATTCTTATTATTATTCAAGTTCAAGGCTATTGTTGAGAAATTCAAGCATGGGTGATTGAGATGTTCATCTTTCTCCCCTTATTCTATTGCTTATGGATTTCTCTCATCTCTTCTACAACAACAATTCAAGCTAAGTCTACAATCTCTCCCACCGCGCCACGCTCCAGAGTCACTGGTGTTGGCTGTTGTCTTTCCATTTCTATTCTGTACTGCTGTCTTAGTAGCAATTTAAAAATGCAGCGACTGTCTGCTGTACTTTGTCCCGTGACGTTTCTGGGGTTTCTTCCTCGATAATAATCGGAGTAAAAATGGTCACCAATAATACACAACCAAAGAATGCAACCCTTTATGACAGTCAATGAAACGGGGAGAAATCTGTTGGTGTTCCACCCGATTGGGAGCTAAAAACTGCATATGTTACCCAAGTCACTTTCTTCACTACATTCTACTGTCTTCAAATCAGACATGGAAATGAGGTCAGTGCGCAATGTTCAAGCAAAGATTTGTGGAGGTCCGGAGGCTGGGCACCAAAAAGGTTGAGATAAAGGACGATATAACTCATGAGTCATGAGACATGAATGAATGTATGCAAGCTCAAGCTCTGCAAGAGGGAACTTTTGTTAGCCTCTACCTTGTCCAAGCTGTGCTGCTTTCCCGGCCTGTATAAGCTTAAAATCAACAGATCCATTGCTTCTGTCAGTCATATGCTGAGACCGGGTTTCTTATATACCCCACATCCCCTCATCAATTTCCTGACATTCTGAACTTCTCGCCACTCTTCTTCTGCAGCGCATATGTTTGACAGTGTCACGAATGTCCCAGGCTTTTTCAAGTCCGTTTCGAGGTCTGTAGCCATCTGTCTAGCGAGATCTCTTCTCTGGTGCATTATGCATCCATTGAAGAATGCGCCGATGGTCGATTCTGAGGGTTTCGTAGGCATTTGTTTGATCAACTCATAGGCTTCTTCTACCTTCCCAGCACGACATAATAGGTCAACAACACAAGCGTAATGCTCTTTGTTTGGGGAAACCTTGTATTTGTCTTTCATGTACCAGAATATCTCCACGCCCTTGTCAAACAGCCCCCCGTGGCTGCAAGCAGAAAGAACGCAAACTAAAGTCAATTCATTCGGTTGGTGTCCTTGTTCCTGCATCCTCTCAAACAATCGGAGAGAATCGTCGACAACGCCATGTTTTGCAAGGCATCCGATCATTGCATTCCACAATGCAACATTTTTCACAGGAGACCCTTCGAACACATTCCTAGCGGCCTCGACACTCCCACATTTTGAGTACATGTCAATAAGAGCACTGGCGACGTACACATTATTATCGAGAGCGAGTCTATAAATCAAGCCATGAAGTTCTCTCCTTGTTTGCGATGAACCCATCAATCCACACACCGGGAGCAGCCCTGTGAGCGTTACATGATTCGGCCTAATTTTAGCGACAACCAACATCTCCACAAACAGTTTCAGAGCCTCGAGAGGTTGATTACTACGAGCAAAGCCAGAAATCAACGCATTCCAAGTGATCAGGTCCGGATTCAACCCTTCCCTTTTCATTCGGGAGATCAGTTCGAGAACCCTTCTACGGTCTCCATTTTGAGCATGCCCAACTAGAATCACATTCCACGTGAACTCATTCGGCTCCACCCCCTGCATCCTCATCTTCTCAAACAACATTACTGATTCATTAAACTCATCCACATTACAATACCCAGAAATCATGGATGTCCATGATGCAACATCTCTCTCAGGCATTTTATCGAACAGCTTACGAGCATACTCTATCTTACCACACTTACAATACATATCCACCAAAGCATTACTAACCAGGACATCAGACTGAAAACCCATCATGTTTATTCGAGCATGAAATTCCCTCCCTTTGTTTAAATCCATCAAACCAACACACGCTTTCAGTATCATCGAAAACGTATACTTATTCGGCAAATTCCCCGTATTTTGGATCAAAGAAAAGCACCGTAATGCCTCCCGAGAATACCCATGAAAAGCCAAAACCGACATCATCCAATTCAATGCGAAAACATTTGGGCTAGACATTTTATCGAACAGGTGGTGTGCATAGTCCAGATTACCACAACTAGCGTACACACCAAGGAGCTTTGCATCGAGTGACATGATCTGTTCATCAATCCCACTAACTATCAGAAACCCATGAATTTGCTTCGCTGGATTTGCGCACTTTGATTTCGTACACCTTTGCAGAATTGAACTCAACTCCTCGTATGAAAGATTGAAGCGCCTAAGCAACGATGAAAGCCTCATTGTGGAATTGTAGTTTTCGTTTAGCACAAGCAGATATTGATCAACTCCGTGTAATATGTGTAGGAGTTGATCATCTCTTAAGAGCTATTATGAGCTCTATTCACTGCAATTGAAACTTGAAACCTCGCTGCTAATCTACAATCCAAATTTGGCGCCATCAATTCGGGAAGACTAATGTTTTTCAGAAAAAAAAATTATTTGAATAATCATATCAGTTTATGGGGTGTTTCGTTGCCGGCTTTTGTAGGTAAGTTTTAGTTTTTCGTGTTTGCTTTTCGTCGCTTTTCTTTTTACTAATGTTGCCCACTTTTTCATAATAATTTCCATACTCTTCACTCTCTAATTTTTCTCTAGTTTATCTCTCTTATAATAATAATAATAATAATAATAATAATAATAATAATAATAATAATATTAACAAAAAAATTAATAATAATAATTTTTTATTTTTTTTTAAAAAATTGTAATTATTATTGTTAATATTATTATTATTATTGTTATTGTTATTATTATCATTATTAATATTAAATTGCAATGTTATTATTAATAAATTAACGGTTTTTGAAATTCAACCTAAATTGCAATGTTATTATTAAATTTAGGTTGAATTTCACAAACTGTTAATTTATTAATAATAACATTGCATTTTAATAATAATAATAATAATAATAATAATAATAATATTTACAAAATTTATAAAAAAACCGAAAATATGGTTGCGACACGAAACGTGCGGTGGCACCACGGTGGCTGCCACACGTCGATTGCGGCAAAGCCACGGACGGTGCTGCGATCGACGCGCGGCAGCCACCGCGGTGCCGCCACACATTTTGTGTCGCAACCGTATTTTCGGTTTTTTTTATAATAATAATAATAATATTTACAAGATTTATAAAAAAACCGAAAATACGATTGCGGCACGAAATGTGCAGCGGCATCGCGGTGGCTGCCGCACGTCGATCGCGGCAAAGCCACGGTTGGTGTCGCGATCGACGTGCGGCAGCCACCGCGGTGCCGCCGCATGTTTTGTGCCGCAACCGTATTTTCAGTTTTTTTATATATATAAATTTGTAAATATTATTATTATTATTATTATTATTATTATTATTATTATTATTATTATTATTATTATTAGAGAGAGAAATTAGAGAGGAGAGAGGAGTGAAAAGTGATAGGGGTAAAATAGTTATTTGGGGGGCGACATTAGTAAAAAGGGGGACCACGGTTGCGGCATGAAATGTTTATGTTTCTTACTCAGTTGAACATTGAACGTATGATTCTATCTATTACAATTGATAATACTAGATACAATGATGTGATGATGTCTCACTTGAGGAGAGGCCTCTTACCATTGAATGGGTTAGTGAGTAGTGTTGCGTTCTTTCATGTTAGATGTTGTGCATATATTCTAATCTTATCGTACAGGATGTGTTAAAGTTATTTGATGATGTTTAAGATAAGATTCGAAGTTTGGTGAAATCAATGGCTAGGTTTGCTCATCGGAGTAAAGAGTTTTATGAATGTGCTGAAAGAGTTTTTCATCTTGAGATCAAAAGAAAGTTGAGTTTGATTTGGACATTTCGTTGGAACTCTACATATAAGATGCTTGACAACAATCTATATTACAAGAATGCGTTTGTTCATTTGGTGTCTACCAACTCACCATTGAAACAATATGTGCCTTCAGAGAAGGAGTAGAAGAAAGTCGGGGCATTGTATAGGTTTTTGAAGTTATTTTATGATGTAACTTGCATATTTAGTGCTGCTAAAACCCCTACCTCTAATGTGTATTTCAAGGGTGCATGGATAGTGCATCGTGTTTTTGAGACTTTTAGGGTGCATGGATGGTGCATCGTCGTTTGCATGTTTAGTATTGTTTCAGTAAGTTGTTTGATCCTGATCTCGTCACGGAACGGGTAGAAAATGTGTTGAATACATTGTGTTCTTTGTATGATGAATATAAACTACATTTATCATATTCCCCAATTGTGCGTTCCTCTCATGTGCGAGATTCTGAGAATGAATATTTTGATGATTATAGTAGTTTTACTGGTAGAAGATCCAGACCACAAATAGAGAGATCACAACTTTATTTGTATTTGGAGGAGCTGGAACTTGACTTGGATATGGAATTAGATGTTTTGGAATTTTGGCGCAGCTGCACCTTAAGATACCCGGTTCTTTCTCTTATGGCTCGAGACTTGCTTACCATTCTGGTTAATACAGTTGCTTCTACGTCTGTATTTAGTCTACGAGGAAAAACAATCTCATCAACATGTAGTTTGCTAAAGCCTAAAACAGTTCAAGCACTGGTGCGTCCTCAAGACTGGCATCGCGCTAAATATGATGACACTTTAGCGGTTGACTACGATTTTGAATCTGATGAGGAGGCCAATGAAGATGAAGAAGATGGCGCAAATATTTCCTTTTAGGTAATATAAAGTTTATCTAATTCAAAATAATTTGGAATTTTAGTTAATATGTCTTATTTACGAATAAGTTTCTTTTGGTTGGGTTGTTTATTAATAATTTGTAGAGATTCGAGACAGAATATTGGTGAATTTTGCAAGAAAAATTAAGTTGGAAGGGTTGAGTTGTTTAGGTAATATAAAATACATATAATTATAATTAGTTTGCAACTTTAGTTAGTATTTTTTATTTACTAATAACTATCTTTATTTGGGTTGTTTACTAATAATTTGGTGATATTCGAGACAGAGATTGTTGGATTTTGCAAGAACAATTAAGTTGGAAGAATTTGGTTGTTTATGAATTTATGTAATTTCATACAAGTACTTGACTTGTTTATAAACTCATTTGTAAGAGAGCCAATTTGTTAGTAGAATATTAACACATTTTAATTTTCATTGTTATTCACCAACTTTGTGTATGTCCAAATACATTTGTGAAGTGTGGAAAGTGTACCACCCAAGGCCCAAAGGTGGTGTGGAGAGCGTAGTAACTCCATAGCTATAGTGTAGTTATTTTTGAGAATAGAGGACCAGAAATTTCCCTTTAGAATACAAGGACATAGTTAGAAAAACCTCTGCTCAGCTCAGTCCGTATAGGGCCTGTTAAAACCAACCCACTTGGACCCAGTAAAAAACCCGTTTGTGACTGGCCCAAACCCGGCCTAATCCGACCCATTTCCCAATTCTAATTACCACATAAAAACCAACGCTAACTCTCATGTGATGAAGGAAAAATTTATTACACTAGAAGACAAAGCTAATATATGAATATATTAAAAAAAAAAATATCGATTATTCAGAATTGGGGTTGACCGCCAACAAATATGGTCAATAATAACGCTTCCTTAATAAGTTGGGAAAAGCTAGCAAAGATTTTTCTTCAAACCATTAGCAAGCCCACGGTCAACCTTGCGAGCTAAGACTGTACCTGCATGGTTTTGGATCTCCCTCCACGCATATGACACATGACTGGTTTGGGTCAAGGTAGTGCCTACTGCAAACCTGAGCACAAAAATACCATCAACAAGGGTGTGTGTCATGTAGATGCGGCCAGCTGCGTTAATACACTCCAAGAGCTCTTCATTTATCTCATTTAGGGTCTCATCCTGCACGAACTTTTGTTCATGATTGATCACTGCAAACATAGAAAGCCTAAAACACACTAGGGCAAAGTTCCTAGGGACAACAATCTCGAATCTCTTATCCATCACCACCAACTCCTCGAAGTGGGCCGCCATAGAGATATGACTCCTAAGGAAGCTTTGAAGGTAATCGATTCCATAGCTACGAAGCACGAGCCACATCTTCAGGGAACGGAACCTCCTACTGAGGGTGATCTGCCAATCTTTGTAGTCTACCACCTGTTGAGATAATTTCATATTAGCTAATGTCATTGTATTAAAATACGATGTGAGAAATAAATGCATAAAATATGGTACGTGTTTTATTAGACAAAATTGCATGAAAGTTTACCTGTTGTGACTCAGTTGCCTTATTGTTCAAGAACTCAGGGTTAGTTGTCAGGCTCTTGGTTAGCGCGCTTGAGTCCTTTACCCAAACGCAACAACAATCCAATGTGGCCAGGAGCCACTTGTGTGCATTAAAGCTGAACGAATCCACGTCCTCCACACCCTCAATCACGTGCCTAAACTCGGGACATATGCATATACTCCCCGCATAGGCTGCATCCACATGGACCCAGATATTAGCTTCCTTCGCCACTCGACACAACTCCTTTATAGGGTCCACCGCAGACGTTGACGTGGTCCCCAAATTGACGCAGAGAAAAAACGGGATCAAACCCTTATCTAGGTCAGATTGGATCATGGCTCTCAGCGCCTCTGGCTGTAGGGAAAAAGCATGGGCTCGTGTGGTCCCCACTTTCCTCATGTTGTCGGGCGAAATCCCAACAATTTTGGCGGACTTGAAATAGGAAGAGTGGGTCTGGTCCGACCCGTACACAACCAACTCGTTGATTTTCTCACATCCAACCCTATCCAAGACTCGATCCCTGGCCGCTGCTATGGCGGCAATCATTGCCTCGCAAGTGGTCCCCATTATGACCCCACCCCCTCCTTGGCCTGCGGAGAAAGTAAACTCCCTGGGCAAGCTCATCATGCTAGCGAGCCAATCCATGACGACACTCTCGAGCTCCGTGGCTGCGGGGGATGAGATCCAGTGGAACCCCACCACATTGAACCCCGCAGCCAAGGTTTCCCCCAACACACCAGCAGTGCTGGCCGTGCATTGGTAGTAGGCATAGTGGTTGGGACTCTGCCAGTGGCTTAGCCCTGGGACGATGTCGTTTTGTATGTCCTTCAGGATCGTCTCGATCGGCTCAGGATCGTATGGGGCGTGCTTCGGTAACCGCTTGGAAAGATACCTGCAAACATAAATTTTAAGTCTAAGTTTAATAAAGTGTTTTGATAAATGTCTTGATTCAAGATGGTTCACTTAAATTACTCTAAAAGGTAGATTTATGCATATTTAAATTGTTATAAACATATGTTTTAAGAGTTGTACGACACATAAATTACATAAAATCTAGGATTAGATTATATTTTTTTCGTGAATAGTTGATATGATTACTAACCATCTTGAGTTTCACTTCAATTAATAGTTGATATGATTAGGTTATTATCAATACTTTTTGACGTAACTTATGATTGCGATACTCTTATACCTAATAAGCATGTGTAATTACTTTAAAAATTGTATTTAAAATTATAAAAGCATAAATTTTAGACAATTCAAGATAGTTATAACCGACAGAAAATTATGGTCCATGAATAAAAATAAGAAATACTTGCTGACAAATTTTTGCCTCCTACAACACATACCCGGGGTCCACTTGGCTTCGAACCGGGTACTTCTCAATGTTCTTATAGTACTCGGCGAGGAAGTCGATGACCATGTAGCCTTGCCTGCGGAACTCTTCTGGGTCTAGTGGGTTGAAGTTGAAGTTGAAGGGTGATGATGAGCCTTGTTTGATAGTATGTTCCTCAACCATCGAAGAAATTACTCACTCACAGTACTTTGAAAGCTTTAGTTAAATCAGGATTTTTGAGGTTTTGGTGAGTGGAAGGGAAAGAAAGTTGAGGCTTAGAGTTTAGAATGATAATGCAAGTTCTATATATAGGCAAGAGGCTACTTGATACAAACTAGCCAACGATCCTAATATATATATAGATGTAGGTTGACCTTATGAAAGATTTTACGGTGGGTCTACCATTTCTTTCCCATGAAATACTTCCCATGGAAAATTTCCCTCAAGTTCTTGCCAAACGCTTATAAGTTTGATGTGAATAATATTCTATCACCCGCAATCAATAAACTGATATGAAAATGGATATGATACGATTTTTGGGGCAAGACATTTCTTAAGTAACTTGACTTGTATAAAATATATATACTTGTAATACCATTTATACTTCTATACTTGTATAAAAAAAATCATATGATTAACTTCTATACTTGTAAAACCATTTATAAATGGCATAAAATTATATTCGTATCCATAATATTTTTAAATTCATAAATTCATAAAACAATGTCTAAAATATGTCTAATGGGTGAGGTTCATTCGATTAGGGTGTCATTTGTAATTGTTGACGTAAACCAACGCATTCCAAGTTTTTTATAATTGATAGTTAATAGTGTCTATCAAAAAATTAGTTTCAAAAATGATTATAAATATTAGTTTATGAAAAGTAAGACACTTAAATAGTATCTTGGATTCTTGGGGTAAGATACATATCATCACTCAATGAACATGATATGAGTCTTGGGACAAGACATTTCTTAAGTGTCTTGTCCTAGTATAAATTTATATATTTGTATACTAAATTGAAAGAAAAATGATATGATTGATTTCTATAACTTTAACACCACATCTATAAATTGTATAAAATTATATTTTGTCTATAATTTTTAAAATTACAAAAAAAGTACCTACAACATAATATGAGGGTGCATTTAATTACAGTGCCATTTATAATTGTTGATGTAGTCAAGATATTCCAAGCTTTTTATACTTTATAATTAATATTACCTATCAAAAAAATAGTGTAAAAATTTATAAGAAGTATAATTTATGAAAAACAAGATACTTAAATAAATTTTTGGAGTAAGACATGCGTCAGCACTCTAAAAATGAACTTAAGTTGTCGAAATCATTCCTAATAAATAATGTAGGTTACACCTTGTTAGGCAAAATTAGTGCTTTAGATAGCGGATATTGGTTTAATGTAGCGAATAAAGCAGCAGACAACGTTTGAAGTAACGGATAACCGATTACTGTTCAAATGAGAGTTGTGTACGGTAAATTTAGCGGTTAAGTTAATAACTTTTTTTAGTGAATTGACATAAAATAATAATTTCCAAATGTGAAATTTTCAAATGGTATTTTTGACCAAAAGATATGAAACGCTACTCCAAACACTATACGTTAACTTGGGTAATGTTTCACAAAACGCTACTTGAAAAGCTAAACGCTTCTCTAAATGCTAAGTTACCGAGCACTAATATTTATGCAATTAGAGTTTTGGCTTGGCCAAAACACTAACTCTACCCTGAACGCTATTATTGAGCACAGTCTTATTATCAATGAGTATAAATATAGACTTCAAAAATAAAGAGGTAAAAAAATGTTGAAAACCTAAGAAGAGACAAATGTAATTTATTGGACAAATAGGCCCTTCTCGGCAAAAATAGCGGATTCAACAATAGATAGTTGTTCGTGCAGGAGATAGTTGTTTGAGTAGTGAGTAGCTATTATATTTTAGCGGATAGTTGAAAGTTGTTTATAAAGCTGTTTGTAAAGTAGATGTTCAGTGAAATCAACGGATTGATTGGTGGATGGATGTGAAATTACAAAAAATAATATGATTATTATTTTATTACAAATATTGTTGTTGTTGTTATTACTATTATTGTTGTTAATTTTAATCTTAATAATAATAAGAAGAATGATATTTCTACGTACAATTATTGTTAAAAAAAGACATTATCCTTTTTCATATCCCCTCTTTAAGAGAATGTGTGATAATAAACTAATAACGGGCCATTTATTATATGGATCAAGTAAAATGTGTGATAATAAACTAATAATGGCCCATTTATTATTTCTATCAAGTAACATGTGCGATAATAAACTAATAATTGCATTGTGTTCCTCACATGAATGGCTAATGCCAAATAACTCACTGTACTGAGATAGTATAGTTGTACTTACGTACTACTACCTCTGTTTCGTTTATTTGTCACATAGGGAATTGTGGCAAAAAATTTAACCGTTAATATCTTATTTTGTATAATGATTCATCATACAAAATTGATATCATTAGATTCGTAATAAAAAATACGTATAATATTATATTTTTCTATAAAAGTTTTATATTAGAAATTATTGATTGAAAATTGGCACTGTAAGCCGTAAATGACAGATAAAAAAGAACGGAGGGAGTACCTCTGTTTTATATTAACTATCGTCTTTGGAAATTGTGCAGTTAAATATAAAAAGTTTTGATCATAAATTTCTCAATATATACAATAAGTTGTCATATAAAATTATCACCATTAGATTTGCAACGAAAAATACTATTATAAAAGTATAATATTACAATTGTTAATACTATATTATGTAAGAAATTATCAATTAAAGAGTAACGTTGAAGACCGTAAAAACAAAAACTATAACAATTAATATGGAACGGAGCGAGTAGTATAGAGCTGACATTTGGAGTTAATTTCTGAGGGTAGAAGTGGAAATTTAAATGTCAAACCTTCAGTATCCAAGTTTGACGTAGTTAATCTCATCGACGTTTAAAGTCATGTTCGGTAATAATATTTAATATAGCATTTAACATTTTAATTGATCAAAACTCTATTTTATCCTAATTTAAGTATTCATTTAAGTAGTTTTTTAACTAATAAATAGCATTAAATGCCAATTATTTTTGACGCTACCCCTTGTAACATAAAAAATGGGGATGTAGGGTTTGGGATTATTTATTCCAAATTAAAGCTACCCTCCACCTCTTAAATTGCAAATTTGCATTGTTGGCCATTTAAGGCTCCATTCTTTTATGTGGTAGATTGCAGTGTTGAACCACAGTGCACCACATTTTTTAATTTCTACCACATTTCACCACATATAATCTTTACTAATATATCTCTTCATTTTTCTCTATCTTCATTTTCCTCCTCAACTTTTCACATTCTATCCTCACCTACTAAAGCGTGTGCGTAGTGGGAAATAAGAAATTGAGAAAATAATCCTCTTACTTGAACATTGAATGGATGAGAATGGATGATAATAATGTTCTTGATGTTGGATGATAGATGATGATTTTGAACCCAAATGAATACAATAATCTTGAGATATAATAATAGAATTACAACCCAATAGAAGCAATCAACTAGGAGCTTACACATCAAAAGGAACTTGGATGTGATCTTGGATAAAGGAGAATCCACCACCAAGACCTAGCACCACATCATTATTAGATAAATGATTTTCCACCACTAATCAATAAAGGAATGACTTGCAATACCACCATTAATAATGTAATGGATAAAGTGTAACGCCCCGACCCCTCCCTGGGTCACGGACATTACCGATAATCGCTTCAAGGATCGCTGACTGGCCCCACGAATCACCACGAGTATTTCCAGCGTGCTTCGTCCTCGCTCACTCGCTGCCTGAGAAAACTTCCCAGGAGGTCACCCATCCTGAGACTATTCTCAGCCAAGCACGCTTAACTGAGGAGTTCCCACGGATGAGCTACCATAAAAAAAGGTGTACCTTGGTGATATAAGTAATCATTTCAATCCTTTTAAGCCACACTTTAACCACATACCCGGGGTGTTACAGTCACCCCCACTTAAGCACACAACGTCCTCATTACGCCACAATCCATTCCAGAATCTTTGTCTTGCTAGGTGACTGCCCATGGATCTCCTGTCCACTGGCGCAACTCACGGCCGCGGGTCGGCTCTAATACCATCTGTAATGGTCTGACCCCTGCTCGGGTCACGGACATTACCGATAACCGCTTCAAGGATCGCTGACTGACCCCACAAATCACCACGAGTCTTTCCAGCGTGCTTCATCCTCGCTCACATGCTGCCTGAGAAAACTTCCCAGAAGGTCACCCATCCTGAGACTACTCCCAGCCAAACACGCTTAACTGAGGAGTTCCCAATGGATGAGCATCCATAAAAGAAGGTACACCTTGGTGATATAAGTAGTCATTTCAATCCTTTTAAGCCACACTTTAACCACATACCCGGGTGTTACATAAAGTAAACAAGATTTTAGAGGAGAATGTAAGCTATGGGCTTCACCATTCCATTCATAAGAAATGTTTAGCAAAAGTTCATCAAAAGTCGCTTACAAAATAATAACAATAGCTATTTATAGCAAAAATTTGCTGGGAGGTGCCATACATTCTTAACAACTGGCCGCTGGGGGACTGCATTTTTTTAATGCACTCAAAGGGGACCAAATCCTCAAACAAATGGCTCCCATGTGACTTTCCGGCCAATTATAGCCGGAATCCATGAAAAGACTAAAAAACCCTTGGGGATGGTTGTGAAAAGACCATGCTGCCCTTATTTTTGCCCGCTCAGAAAAAATGAAGGCCTCTCCATTACCTTCTTCAATGCATGCCAACTACCACTGAACCAAACACTATTCAATCGAAAGTTCTGAAAATCTTCATCAAGAGAAGGAGGTGGCTGGGGTGGTGATCGGAGTTCGACGGCGGTGGCAAATGGAAGTATGAATCATTCCGTAATTTGGTGATAATATCAGAATTAGATCCCTTAAACTGTAATTTATCACATCAATCTTTTGTTACTAATCATACACTCTGATCCCGTTAACTGCAGTCCTTTGTTACTAATCATACACTCTGACCCGATTTTTGCCGCACTGAGTCTCATTTGTCGCTTTACCCACCTTTATAAAATCGATTCGGGAATTTCTGGGCAATATTATTGGATGAACCCTAGAATTGAATCCCAGATTCAAAGTTTAGAGAGAAATCTTATCTCAAAATCCAAATCAGACCTAGAAAAATAGACGAAAAAACCACTTATTTGCAATCGAAGTTGTGCAAATTGGGATTGTGTCGATTCCAGAAATACCCAAGGGAACAATTTTCTGGGTTTTCTTCATCCTTGAGGTTGCTTCTGTATCTTATTTCTCTCTACTTTCTGTGCAGCTGATACCTTGTTACCCTTCGTTGCTTCCTTCTTCTTCTTGAGTTTTGCCCTTACATTTGACTTTCACAATTAGGGTTTTGATTGAATTCCACGGATTACTTAGAGCGTTTGTTAGTACTTCTGCTTTCATTTTGGTTTCTGTCTAAACCCTTCACTTCCAATCTGGGTTTCATTTGTTTTGTTAAGTTTTGATCCTTTCACATAGCATGCCTCTTTACACTTTGATTTAGCCATCATGATATTGGAACAGGATGGATTCCTATGTCTACACAATGTTCACATCTATATGGTGTTTCTCAGCCCATTTCCCCCAAAACCCTTGAAGGATTTGAGCTGGGAAGGAGGTACTAAAACCCTAAGGTTTTAATGGAGAATCCCTATGAAACAGTGAATGGGAGTAATGGGCAATTGAGCACTAGACAACACCCCTCACCCCGCTTATCTTGGCTTGATTTGAGAGTGTTTTATGTAAGAATTAGCAAATTTGAGGTTAATGATTGCACCCTTGACCATCTGACCTTAAACCACATCCCATTAGACACCAACACTCTTCTTGAGGTCAATGGGGTCAGGGCTAGCATATACTCAGATGGGATGTCAACCCTTCTTCATAGAGATCGCCTCGATAAGAAATCGGAGGAGAACCCATAAGATGAAGAAAGCCGAAGAAGACAGAAGAAGAAGCAAAGAAGATGAAGAACGAAGAAGACAGAAGAAGAAGCTAAGATGGAAATTGAGAGGGAGAAGAAGGGAGTTCAGTTAAATAAGAAAGGATTTGGAGGCAATGGAGGGCAGTATCGGGATTCCACAAAACAATTTTAAAAAAAAATCTCACTTAACTCAACTGTCGTCGGATTCTGGTGAAAAATGGTCGGAAAGGCACCTGGGAGCCATTTGTTTGACAACTTGGTCCCCTTTGAGTGCATTAAAAAATGTGGTCCCCTAGGAGTCAGTTGTTAAGAATGTATGGCACCTCCCAACAAATTTTTGCTATTTATAGGGAGGGGATTTAAGAACAAAAATTAAGCCAGATTAGGGTGTCGCAGGCATGACACAAGGCGTCGCGACCGCGACGTCTATTTCTTGCGCAAGGGGTCAATTACCCGCAGGATCTTTCGCAAGTGTGATGCGGAATGTCACAGTTGCGGCGACAACCCGTCGCGGGCGTGTCAACACCAGTCGTGGGCAAGATGCAACTGGCTTGGGGAAGGGGGCACTGGGCGTCGCGGGTGTGACACCTGGGTTCGCGGTCACGATGTCACGATGGATTTCCCCAACTTCGATCTCCAAGGAAAACGGTCACGGTCGTAACGTCTACGTTGCGGTCGCGACACACTCAGGTTTAAGAGTCGTCGCGGTCGTGATATGAGGGTCACGAGCGTGACAAGCCTCTATCCAAAACAGAGCGGGGTGATGGGAAGGTGGTCGTGGGTGCGACATGTGAGGTTGCTGGCGCGACTCACTGTTTGTCAGCCCAAACATCTGTGTCTTGAAGGGTCACGGTCGTGACCATGAGAGTCATGCCCGTGACTAACTGTTGAGCCTCCCTTTGCTTCTTCAACCACCTCTATCACCTTATCTCGACCTTCCTCTGTTATTGGTGTCGAGATGAAAAAGGGACCTGACTAGAGGGTTTCCTGGGTCTCCCCAGGGATGGTATCAATGTCTTCTTTCGGTACCGGGTCCACTTTGAAATGGACCCCATACCCAACCCGGTAGTTGCTTTACTTGGAAAGTTCAAGGGATGTACGGATGGAGGTGATGGTTAAGAAGTTTTAGGTACAGACCCTAGCTCGATACGGTTCATACTCCCCCTTTTGAAGAAGAGTTGTCCACAACTTTGGGGGTTAACACTTAAGCCCGCCCCAAGATTTGGCTACCTGATTTGCGCTTTTGGCATCTCTTTAAACTCGAATTCTTTACCACCACTAGCATGTCCACTATGAGGGATGTGCTTCCCTAATTGCTCCTTCGCTTCTCCGCCACTCTCACAATCTACTCGACACTCTTCAAACTCCAACACGTACCCATTTTTCGTTGTAGTTGAGGTTGCTTGGAGGTTTGAGGGGTGAGGGAAAGGGGTAAAGGGAGGGGGTAAGAAAGTTTTGTGGAGATTAGGAATGTTCAATTTTTCGTGGCTTACTATTAGGTAAAGACAAAGCCAAAGGTAGCTTGCCCTCACCAAGTGCAAACTCATCCCGTGTTTCACTCGTTAGAAGGCTCCTCTTCTCACATCCTAATTCGGTTTTGAATTGTTGTGGAGCTAAGGGAATCAATTTTAGATTTTTCTCACTATGCAAAAAGGAATAAGAGTTCTCGAATCTGTCGTGAGTGGCCTTCTTATCAAATTGCCATGGACGACCCAAAAGAATGTGACAAGCACTCATAGGAACAACATCACACAAGATGGAATCAACATACTTAGACCCAATATAAGGCTAAATGAGAACTTGTTTTGTTACCTTTAAGACATTTTGGTCGCTAATCCATTTGAGCTTGTAAGGATGAGGGTGAGGATTCGTTGGGAGATTGAGCCTTTCCACCAATGTAGTAGAGGCAACATTTATGCAACTTCTACCATCAATAATAAGGTTTCCAACCTTGCCCCTAATAGTGCACCGAGTGTGGAATATCAATTCTTGTTGAGTCTTGTCAATGGATGACTCATGAGAGTGTGAGAGCCTTCTTAAAACTAGTAACTCACTGGTGTCTGCCTTAAGCTCGACCTCATCATCACTAGAGTCTACCTCATGGTGCTTGGCTTCCCTTTCTTGGGCTATCACAAGCTCATCATCAATCTCTCGCATCTCTTGTATGGTCATAGTCCTTCAGGTAGGACATTCGTCTTGGAAATGACCATAGCCGAGGCACTTGAAGCATTTCTTGTCTTACATCTTTGTTGGGATGTCCTTAGGGGTCAAAATAGTGGCGTTTTTCCCTTTGTCGACCCTAGGCAACAGTGCGGATTAGGTCCCACGATGAGGCTAGAAGTAGCCGGATGAGAAGTCTCAATAGGAGATGGTGCCACACGGCCATAGGACTCAGAGGTAGTCCTTTCATTCCTTCTCCTTTCAACCACAATAACCATGTTGCACAAATCATTCAAAGTGTGACAGGGTTGAATCTCGACCCTCTCGGCAATGGCGGGGGACAAACCATTCAAATATCTCATTGTAGTTTGCTCTTGAGGCTCTTAAAGGTCGCTTTTGATCAAAAGTTGCTCAAATTCTTGAATATACTCACTCACACTCCTCTTGCCTTGCTCTAAAGCAAAGAGTCTCCTTATGACATCTTGTTTGTATGTGCGAGGAAGGAACCATTGATTAATCAACTTATTCAATTTTTCCCACGAGGAAATCTTTCGCCGTACTTCCCTTACCCATTGTGTCTTCACATTTTCAAACCACAATGATGCTACCTTAGTCAATTTGAAGTTAGCAACTTTGAAAGCCTTCTCGTCACTATAACACTTGGCTTCGAATATCCGCTCAACTAGTTGAACCTATTCCAAATACTCATCCGATCCAAGGAACCCTGAACTCCGCAAGCTCAACTTTGACGTCGTGAAGATCATCCATTCATCCCTAGGTGGGTGTTCGCCTCTTCCCCATTGTCGAAACATATGTATAGAATCATCATCTTCGTCACTCAACTCGAAGTTAGGAGGAGGACGGATGAGACTTGGGGAAGGTTTCCCTCTCCTCGTAGGTGGCGGTTGCACTTGAAGGTGTATGTCAATCTAAGTGAGTCTCGCAGTAATGGCATCAAGGACGTTTTCGATGCGTGAGAACCGACTCTCATAGCCCGGGTGAGGGGCCTCTTCGAGTAGGTTTCCCACTAAAGCCCTTTGACGCCGGTTAGATTCCTCTCGGTTTGGATCGTTGGGATGTTCTATAGTGAGGACAATAGGTAGAGGACAGATTGTGTTTGTGAACTTTTTGAGGAGCTAGGTTCTTTGTAGTTCACTTGTGTTTGGGCTTGGGGTTTTTTTTAGCTATGCACAAGAGAGACAATGGATGATCCCTTGTTGATGAAGAAGCAAAACACACCAATACCAAAGAACACCAAACTCCAACACCCAATATCAATAATAGAGCCACAACCCCACAATACTCCAATACTTGTTCATTGTCAAAATTTTAATCCAACGATATAATCACATCGGGAATGGGGGGGTCACCAATATAATCATACAATAGAGAATAACTTTAACAAATAAGAACAACAAAGATCAAGCAAGAGATAACTTGAGAGCGCTGATACTAGATGGAGCGTGTGTGTAGTGGGAAATAAGAAAATGAGAGAATAATCATATTGCTTGAACATTGAATGGATGAGGATGGATGATAATATTGTTCTTAATGTTGGATGATAGATGATGATCTTGAACCCAAATGAATACAATAATCTGGAGATATAATTATAGTATCACAACCCAAAAGAAGCAATCAACTATGAGCTTGCTCACCAAAAGGAACTTGGATATGATCATGGATAAAGGAGAATCTACAACCAAGATCTAGCACCCCACTATGATTAGATAAAAAATTTCCTACCACTAATCAATAAATGAATGACTTGCAACACCATCATTAACGATGTAATGGATAAAGTAAACAAGATTTTATAGGAGAATGTAAGTTATGAGCTTCACTAATCCATTCATAAGAAATGCTTAGCAAAAGTTCATCAAAAGTCCCTTACAAAGTAATAACAATAGCTATTTATAGGGAGAGGGTTAAAGAACAAAAATTAAGCAGGATTAGGGTGTCGCGGGCGCGACACAAAGCGTCGCGACCGCGACGTCTGTTTCTTGCGCAAGGGGTCACTTCCCCGCAGGGTGTGTCGTGGACGTGATGTGGAATGTCGCGGTCGCGACGACAACCTGTCGTAAGTGTGTCACCACCAGTTCCGGGCAGGATGCTGCTGGCTTGGGGAAGGGGCGTCGTGGGCGTTGCGCCTGGGTTCACGGCCGCATACGCCACGATGGATTTCCTTGGCTCAAGGACCTTGGCGACTGGAACGATTTTGAATGAAAGTCAAAATTCGGATTCTATTGGCATATAATATGGATATCTTAGAGTGATATTTTCCTGATTGCTTTGAAAAATTTGTTACCTCCTTCCACGATATCAAAATCAATATCTAAATCCAATAATATGTTTACTAATTATTGGCATATCTCTCTTGAAAGGTATTAAACCATTTAAGGGCTGATTGTTGTAATTTCATCAAGTATCATGTGGCTCATTTCTCTTCCAGCATGAAATCAATGAGAAACCGATTTTGTGAAGATCTTTAATGATATCTGGACGATTAAAGGCTCCTTTTAAAGCCTTACAAGTCCAACAATCACCTCACTCTTTGGGTATAAAAAGAGGATAAAGATAGAGAAGAAAAGTGAGGGAAACACTCCACTCCATAAGAGAGACGCATTGTAATTCCACATCCTTTAGTCTCTTGTATCATGAGGTCCTGGGTCTGAAAGTATATTCTTGCAATGAGACTTGTAATTAAGTGAGTTGAGAAACCCACTTGGATAGCTAAATATTATTAATGCTTAGTGAGTTGTAAATCAAGGATATTGCCTTGATTGAGTTGCAGATCAAGAAGGAGGTGCCTTCTTGATTGAGTTTTTTGTAAGCTTACCTTGAAGGTATTCAAAGGAGGCGAGATTGAGGATCTAGTTGTACTTCTTAAGTAAACAAGAAGTAAAGTGGTTTGAAAGCCCAAGTGAAGAGAAGTTTAGGTCCAGTGACGTAGTCATATTTGGAAGGGTGAACAACGGCTAAATTCCCGTGTATTATCTTCTTTTACTTTCGTCATTTACATTTTGTTTTTATACCTTATCCTTGGTTGTGCCAAAGGCCTTGACTGACTTGTGTGTTAAGTTTTGTAGCCTTGACTTAATTTTAGCGAACCACCTCAATCAACCCCTTCAAGGGTTCATTCACACTTCATTCCATATTACATACCTTACATAAACCAGATATTTAATAATTTACATATTTAACAAGGGATATGATTAAATGATTGATGTAACTTTACTTATATCTACAATACCTTATTAACAATTAAAAACTCATATTATTTAAATGGTGTGACTAATATAACCAATCTTCACAAACATTATCCCACTTATCCCATTTAATTTCACATATCCTTCTTATCCCATTTTATTTCATTTCGTTATGCATATCATCTGGCCCCTCCATTTCATATTATTTGTCATTTTGATGTCTGTCACGATTTCCAATGTCACTCTTTTATTGATAAGTTAATATATAATATCTTATTAATAATTGCAATATTATACTTTTAGGATAATACTTTCCGTTACGAGTCTAATAATAACAAATCATTGTATACATTAAGAAATTTACAGTCAAAATTTTTAAAATTTAATTACACATTTTTACAAAGAACAAATAATATAGAACATAATTAATATCTCACCATACCTATCCAACCACATAAAACAAGATTACAGCCAACAACTTTTAACTATAGAAAATATATAAAAATATCTAGCCAAATGAAATCCAATTGAAGGACTTGATGATGAGGTTGTTAGGTTACCTAGCTTTTTTCGCTAGCTTTTAGTTTTTTTTTTCGGGTAATGGTAGACGGACGAGCAGATACATAAACCTACCCATTAGGCCATTAAGGAAGGCCTCCTTTCTTAGCCTACTGAGTCAGAGTGTGTGCTTCCTTAACGGTATCCCTACTTACCTTATTGATAATACAAAGATCAAAATGTAAGAAAAGGTTTTTGCATGTCGTCAACAGATTGCCACAGGTTGGATTTACACTGTTTTCTGGTTATTATTAGTTTTTTGATCAAGATTTAAATGTTATAATGTTTGCTAAATAACTTTTTTTTTATTAATTTTTTTGGAATTAATTAATTTTCAAAAAGTTACTTGATAAAATTTTTTGAGGCAGCTTTCTATAAAAAAAACTACTTTATTAAACACTTTTCCAACAATCAGCAAATTCAAACAGTTAAAGTCAAACAACTAATTCAAATAACTATTAACTAACAATTACAACCTAACAATTAATAAATACAAACTACTACTAAGTACTACCTCCGTCCCATTATATTTGTCCATTTACCTAACTTGAGAAGACATGCATATTGGGAATTGAGATAAAAAGTTTGTAATTTAGCCAAACTAACCCTACTTTAATTGAAGATAATAATTATTGGAATTGTAAAATTTGATAAGTGAATTTATTATTTAGGGATAAAAAAGAAATTACAGTTAGAATTGTAAATAAAACAAATATTATGAGACAAAAAAATTAGGTAAAAAGATAAATAATTTGGGACAGAGATAGTACTTGGTTGCCATATAGGGCGAAGATGATATTTTCCATCTCTGTGAGTCAATCACAATCTTCAACGTAGGAATAGTGTGTAATAGTAGTGTTTTCACGTGGGACATTGGAGATCAATAGCTCTTGACTGAGTGACTTGACTAACTAAGGTCCTGCCTTTTTTTTTTTTTTTGCGGTTGGTAAACTGCAGTACTACAAGTTACTACAATTTACTGTAATTTACCACAACCCACCATAAAATATCATTCTACCACAATTCATTATAACCCACCACAAATTACTTTTTCACAATTATCAATACAATATTTATATATATATATAAATAACCCACCACAATATATCAATAATCTGCCACAATTTCACTACATCATATTACACCACACCGCAGAATACCCTATAAAAGAACATGCCTAACTTGCATGCTTTTTGTCGTCCACACCTTCACATTTTGGTATTCAAATCATAGATCCAATTTGTGTGATTTGTGATATGACACATAACACTAATCAGACTTGAATTCCAATGTGCACAGTGATCCTATGACATATATGTTATGCCACACAGTAAGTTAATTTATGATATTTTCTATCTTTGACTAAGACATTGTTCATTTATGGGGCAGACAAAGTACAATAATGATATGGTATGATAAAAGTATAGATAATGTGATATGATTTAGTGTAGTAATAAGAATCATTGATGTAGATAGGTGAGGTCGTGAGGAGGTAAAAAAAAGTGAAAAGTAATGAGAAAAATGAGGAGGAAAAAAATTATTATTGTTGCCGTGAAATATAGAATGATAGGGTAATATATAATGGTTTATGGTTAGTGTGGTAAATTATGGTAGGTATAATATGGTACCACACAAAAGAATAGAGCCTAAGTTGAGCGTGTTGTTTTGAAGTGTAGAATGGAAAGACGAATTAGAGAAGCTAAATAAGGACATGTAAATATTGGTAATAAGAGTAGCAAGGATATAAGGAACTTGATTCCTATGGATATGAAATTTCATTCCTCTATTTCTCAACCAAACACAAAATAAAGAAACTTGATACCTTTAGATATGAGGTTCCATTCCACAGCTTCCGACCAAACAAGCCCTTACTGTATATCAATTACAATAACTAAAAAAATATGACAAAAATGTACTCCCTCGATTTCCTATTAATTGTTGTCTTTGAAAATTATACAGTCAAACTTCAAAAATTTTAATCAAAAGTTTCTCAATATATACAATAATTTGTTATATAAAATTACTATTATTAAATCTATAACGAAAAATACTATCATAAAAGTATAATATTGCAATTATTAATAAAATATTATATAAGAAATTATCAATCAAAAAATAATAATGAGGCTCGTGACAATCAACTAATTGACATTAATATGGAACGGGAGGAGTAACAATTATTAATTAAACCCTTGACTTCTATGTTGCTTTAAGGAACTTGTTTTGATATACACGCTAAGCGTGTATATGTTTTAAAAACAACATTCTTAATAATAGTTCAACATTGGATCAAGATGAATATTGGATAGCTCACGTGATTAACGTTATTTTTCTTACAATTTATTTTTTTGAAAAATTAGATATGTTAAAAAAGACAAATGTTAATTCATTGAGGAAAATGGAATATTTTATGTAAAAAATGATGATTGATACTGTTGATTTGCTTAGAAATAAACATCCCTAATAATAATTTGACTCTAACTCAGGATAAATGTTGACTTGGTGCGGTCAAAAATTATCTTTCTTCAATTTTGTCATTGCTACAAACTATGATTGATATAAATATCATAACACAAATGAAAATTACACTCAGCCTTTTCTCATGGATGGAAGGAGAGTCATGCATGGCCCCCTATGACTTAACAACCTAAGAAGGTCCTCATTATTAAAGAATGATAAAATTTATGTCACATTTAAAAAAAAAGATTTTCGGTAACAAATAATATGTACTGAGGGGCTTGTAACTGGGAATAATCCAAAGTGACTTTTTGGTCACTAGCAGTCTGTACTTTTTCATTATTTTCTCATAGCAGTCCAGAAGCAATTTTCGGCACCGAAAAGCTGACGTGGCGACCGGAAAGTATGTTTTTTAAAACTCTAAAAAGGAAATTTCTGGTCGCCACGTCAGCTTTCCGGTGCCGAAAATTGATTTTGGACTGCTACGAGAAAATAGTGAAAAAGTACATACTGCTAGTGGCCAAAAAGTCACTTTCGATTATTCTCAATCACAAGCCCCTCAATACGGATTATTTGTGGCCAAAAACCCTAAAAAAAGAAAAGGTCTTAATGTATGTTACTTTCAACCTTTGTCAGGACTAGACACATCAAATACGGCGTGTGGCGGAGTTCTGGATCGTATATCGGGTTCGGGTAAATACGGGTAGGGTGTATTTCGGGTTCGGGTAAATACGGGTCGGGTGTATTCCGGTTTCGGGCGGTTTGGGTCGGGTTTACGGGTGATGTCCGCTCTTTTCCTCAGTCACTTACAACTAATAAACTTTATTATAATTGGTCAAAGACACTTGTGTAATGTACCATTCAATTCCAAGTTCGACCACCACGATATGTCATAATTGTATAAACATATTACTATACACCCAAGGGACAAAATTTGGCAATCTTCAAGTCTACAAGTATTATGCGATTTACGTCAACAATCCACGAATAACAGTACTTATGAAATATATAGGGTTTTGGGATGCTAATATACTGAACTTTTAGGGTATTGGACAATAATGCACTGAACTTTGACATTTGACAATAATACACTATTTTACTGAAAGAGAGAAGAGCAGCGAGACTGCATGAGTTAGAGGGTTCACTGAAAGAGTGAGTGAGTGACAGCGTTAGGGTTTTGTTTTGGTCATTTGTTATTTGATTATTTCATTTGTATGTCTCTCTCTACGCATAACTTTACAAAGCCACCCAATATTTTATTTTCAGGTCTTAATTTTCATGAAATGGACCTATTTTTTTGCATAGGGCCAAAGTAGACAAAATACTTAAAATTAAAGTGTCTGACCCAACGTGTTGACCCAAACATGACCCGACCTGGCCCGTTGTTTACCGGGTTCTTTGGGTCGGGTCATTTTCGGGTCCCGGGTCGGAATTTCGTGTTCAAAACCCATTTTTTGCGGGTCGATTTGGGTCGGGTTTCCGGGTTGGGTCGAGAATTGCCAGGTCTAGTCAGGACTAATAAAGACAAAACATTGGAGAGAGAAAGAAGGCTCTTGTTCAAGCAAGGTGCCACACAACATTTGCACACCCAATAGTTACATGTGATTTGGTAACATTCATTCTAATAAATTAGGCTAAACAAGCATGTTTTAGAGATAAGCAGAAGGGTAAATATCTTGCTGCAAGATGGTTCTTGTATTTGAGGGTTATTATAACATATAAAATTAAATGTAAGTATATTTAGGCGCTGTTATTTTATGCGGTATTTTGTGGTATGGCGCGGTATGGTGTGGTGAAATTGTGACGGGTTGTGGTGTAATTGTGACGGGTTATTGGTATGTTGTGTTGGGTTTTTTTGTTTATATATATAAATATTGTATTTGTAATTGTGAAAAAGTAATTTGTGGAGGGTTGTGGCAAACTGCGTTAGGCTGTGGCACCGAAGTTTCCTAACCGCAGAAAAGAACAGAGCCTTAAATCATTATAAAGGTATGCTTTATTACTTTGAGGGTTATTACATATAAACAATATAAAAATATTTATTTACTTATATTTTTTCACAAATATAAAACTATGTATAAAATGTGCATTTTTTACTATAATTGATAAAATTAGCAATTATTTATATTTTTTGACCTAGCTAATAAGTATTATACTCTTGTAATTGATAAATACACATAATTATTAGAGAAAATATTATTAAAAGTTAACAAAATATGAAAATAGACAATTCAAGATGATTATTAACCATATTGAGTCAAGATGTATATCATTGTCCGTTATGACAGAATCTTAGCTTCAGTGTGTTGCTTGAGTTGTGGACTATGACAAATGGATGGACTTCAACTTTCCTTTGAGTAATTTATCGAAGTTTAGGATTGTTCTCACTTTTAACAACATACCCTTTCATCTAAAATAGGGTTTCTTTGTCTTATTTTTTTGTTTTTCGAAATCACTCCTTTGTCTTAATTTTAAGGTAGGTTAATGGATAAGTTTGTAGCCAACACTCCAAGTGATTTTGCAAACACTATAATAAATTTGGATTATGACGACATCTATTTTTGTTTTTAGCGGTATTTATAAATATGTACTGTTAGATTCTCTACCAATATTTATCGTAAATATCCTTAGAGTCAATATCACTAAAGACTCTAGCGGCCCGCGTTTAGAATATATGATGGTATAGAGCATAGACCCAAATAAATGCCACGGTAAGCCTGTATTTATGTGATAATTTTGTTGTCAATTTTTGTAACAGTTCTTGTAAACAAATATATATTCATTATCTTATGCTTCTATTTTATGAAAATTAAACTATTTGAAATCAAAATTTTGCAAACAAGGTATTGATGAACTTTGTAATAATGTTTGATAAATTTACAACGAGTTTTATTACAAATTTCAATGAATTATTTTTGAAAAATTTAACAGATTAATGGACCTGAATAGGTACTCGAAGATGTATCATATAACAATTGTCCAAATTTATGTCTAGAACTTATGGAAGAGTACGCATTTTCCTCTTTTTTTTTTTTAAAAAAAAAAATCATGTCCAGCCGAAATTGTAACTCATCCAGCCCATATGTGTCCACATGTGGCCCTAACTCCAACTATACGCCCATGCATTTGTGCCCAAGCCCACGGCCCAACACAATTGGTATTGTGTTTACTAGCGACTTTTATTTATTATTGTTTTTTGAACCGTTGTAATCAACCTATGCATGAATTTAGCTTTATGAGAAGAAAGTTGTCTATATTTAAAAAGTGGTTCAAAAAGCTAAGGAAGCATTCTATTGTGAAACTTGGGCCCTCTTCAACTTCTAGAGATTTTGAAGACGAGGAGCTGAATTGGGCCAAAACTCTAGTCAATAAGCATTGTCGTCACAACCATGGGCGGGTCCCCATTGAAGTCAAGGGTGTCTATGGATACCCCAAGCTCCGAAAATGATTTAAGCAATTTGTTATACTGTAGGAGGTTACTACATATTCATGTTAACTGGACACCCAAAAAAAGGCCTAAAAATATTAGTAAATGTGTCCAATTTAATACAACAATCCAACTATTCAAAATATTATTAAGCACACACCCCTAATTTCATAGTCTAGATCTACCCTTTTTATCACAACCAACAATCTTAGATTGCACCTTTACTCCGATAGTTGTTTCACAGGGACGACGCAAGATGGGTGCTAGCGATTCCGATTAGAAATATTAAAGACCAAGACCTATTATAATGAAGAGAAATGTTGAAAAAACCCAATAAGCTGAACCAAACTTTTATCTACTATACACGCACATATTGATTCTTAAACGCCAATTCTATTATCAAGAACAAAATCCTTTAGTGGTACAGAAGTTGAACATTTGTCCTTTCTGAAAGTTTAATTATGCTAGTTAAATAAATTGTAAAAATAAACAGCAAAAATTTAAAGAAGACAAGACGCGGTAGTTGTTTACGTGTTACTCTAAACTCAAATTTCGAAGTACATCACCGCTTAGAGTTCTCCAACTCTAGGATTTAGTCTCGAATCATTATTAGGATGGATTTATCACAATCTTAGAGTCTCGTCTACTCTCCAAATCTCACCACTTAATATCACATCTCAATTAAGTGTGGGGAGTTGACCTCTCAACTCCTAAATCCTTTCCCTAACAATAATTATCTCAACAACTCAACTCAATTCAATGAACAATAGTTCAATATAATTTTCTTTTTTTCTCATACTCAATAGATAAGAAAGCATAATGCTCAAGTCAGATGTTTGCTTGTCGTCTTGTACTCTTAAATGACTAATGACTCCTTGGATTTATAGCGCTAGAGGTCGAAGTATCAAGGAGTTAAAATAAAGTATCAACTTTTGGTCTTGATATCTAAATGATATGATTCTCACAAGATGCTGTCTTTGTAATTATTTCACCTAATCAATTAGATATTAGACCTGTCAATTCGGTCGGGCGAGCGGTTTCGGGTCGGTCGTATATCGGGTTCGGGTAAATACGGGTCGGGTGTATTTCGGGTTCGGGAAAATACGGGCGGTGTATTTCGGTTTCGGGTCAACCCAACGGGTTATGATTGCGACCTTTTTCCGCTTTTTCTTTTAAAAAAATGTCTCTAAATACTACTTTTTGTACAATATACATAATAAAATATGATTATCTTCTAGTAACGATAGATTATTGTAACTATTTTAACTTAAATTAGAGAAATAACAAATAAATAAGTTGCGCTTATAGTTTAACGTTAAAAATTACAAAGAAAAATCACAAATTCTAATAAAGTTGAACTTAAAAAATTAATTTTTCGGGTCAAACGGACGGGTCGGGTTTGACCCGCTAATTTTCGGATTCGGTATTCTTCAGGTTTAGTTGAAAAAATCGTGTTCAAAACCCAGAAATTTCGGGCGGGTTCGGGTCGGGTCAGAAACTGCCAGGTCTATTAGATATGATACTCAAAGAATGTTATAAGTAAGCAAGTGAATAATATCATATCATTCCATATTAGATAATATATAACAAATAATCAAACTCAATATTTATCAAGCTAAATAACGTTAATTGTTGCCAAAATGATAAATGATTTGGTTCAATGTATTTGAAAACTTTTTTGTTTTGCATATCTCATTTCATTCAATATTCTCATCATATCAATCAAGTCAAACTTTACAAATTTGTCAATCAAATATTATGGTATCATATAAAATAACTCACTTAAATATTGTAGTGTGATATGATTCATATAACAAAGTCCGAACAATTATTCTAAAATTAATATATTGGACCATCATAAGTATTATATATGAGTAACATAATAATTAAATCACTTCAATTTTCAACCTAGTATATAAGACTAATTTTATCATTTATTATCATCAAAATTATTGCCTGTTTCATAGAGCCAACACTTTCTACCAAGGGTGATATCCTGATAATCACATTTTTTTTTTTTGAATATCACAGGTGCTTTCAAAGGTTTCTTATGTGTCCACTTTAGGGCTAAATTCTCATTAATACTTTTCCTTAATTGTTACAAATTTATATAATTTGCTGAAGAGTCCTAGGTTATGAGACACCTGTGAGGTTTGGGTTTTTGCATTTTAGATTTGTTAAGATATGAACATTTATTTTCTACACTCTTTGTTTTCAATCTTTATTTTTTGAACCTAAAAATTTTTGGGTTGAATAGAAAAAGTTTGTGTCATGTTCTTCTTTTTCTTTTCGTGATTGAATTTCTCTTTGTATTGATACCGAATTTCAGAACCGTGCTTAAAACTAATATTGCAGCTATAATCCACATCTCTTATTCATGTCGGTGCTACTTAAACCCCTAAGCACCCTACGATTCCTCCCACGGTTCCCTCGGACTAGCCCAAAATTTTAGGTCCAAGGGTCAAGTATAGATCAATTACAATGGGAGTTGATGTAAGTGTAGCTCAATCAAATCAGAGTGTAGGAACTAGACACACATCACAAGACTCCAACCAAGAGTAAACTCACGTCCAACTTCAATCTAAGTAAGAAACTTAGCATAAAGTAAAGGAAAACAAATGAAATGGAAAGATAGGCAAGTGAATCTCGTTTGATACAACAATATCACAAACGAAAACACTTGGGCTAGTACTTGAAATCTCACTCTCAGATATAGAAACACCACTGAGAGATAAAAAAACAAGCTCTATATATATATATCACCACTTGATTAGCCAAATCAAGATACAAAAGTAGCAATTTTGAGAGTTATTAGTTACTCACAAACAAAGGAGGCGCAAAGCTCTCTCTATTACTCAAACTCTCATGTTGATGAAAATGATACAAGATGCATGTATTTATACAACAATGTTAGCAAGGAAGCTAGCAACTAGCTCAACTAAGCACTTGGGGTTTTGTACGGATGAAGAAATGTCTAAACAAACTTAATTAAGCTAACTTCAAAAATCAGCAGCGTCATTGATCCTCCTTGATGATTCATGTCCAAAAGAAGCAAGAGTGAGCCACCACATCAAACTTGCACACAAACTCTTCTCATTGGACCAACAAAGGACCTAGCCAAATATTACGACGCCACCTCCTCCTTGCTTGCTTCCTTGGCTTTCCTTGGTAGCTAGGACTCCTCTTGGATTAGCTTTAGAGAGGGAAATTCAAATTGATGGGAAAAAAGATCGAAGTGCCCTTAAATAAACCAAAATAATCCAACCGTGCCTAAATAAGCTATACCCAGAACACCTTCTTTGTTGAATCTGGTTGGGGGTGCAAATGAACTCCAAATTGTTCGTTTAAGAGCTTTTTGGAAAGCTTAAACAATTCCCTTCAAAGTCCCATACGGCTATATACGAAGAGATCTCTCAATTAAGAGATATACACGTAAATAAATTAGATACCAAACTGGATGAATGATACTCCAAACTGTTTGTAACTTGCTTGATGTCTTGGGCTGCCAAATAACATGATTACACCTACGTACCTTGGTTTCCATCATTATGAATGCAAAATGATGGAGGGCTGGCTAGATTTTCATCAAGAATGATAGGTAAGATGGTCACTACAATGACCATTACCAAGTGCATGTCCATAACCATAACCATTGCATGAGAAAGATGACCATTAAATAGGAAATAATAGGCAAAGGCAACCCAAATTACAAATGAAATAAGAGAGTTTAGGTCATTTTTATTTGGCCCACATTTGTTCAAGTCTAAAAAATAAACATTGAAAACCAAGAATTCAAAAAAATAAAATGTCATATCTTTCAAGTTCCAAAATGCAAAAAAACCCACATATTCTCTGTCTTTGTCTTCTTCCTTTTAGCAACATATATTTTGACAAAGGACATTGATACATGTCTTGCATCAAGATGGTTAATAAATATTTTGAATTGCCCATAATTCACATTTTTTTATAACTTTTGTTAATATTTTCTTTAGTAATTATATATATTTATCAATTATAAGAGTATAATCTTTATTAGCTAGGTCAACAAATATAAATAATAACTTTATTTTATCAAGCATATTAGATAACGTAAATTTTATGAATAGTTTTATATTTATGGAAAAATATAAATAAATAAATATTTTTATATAGCTTATAAGTAAGGCAACTGATCATATGAACATGATCATTTAGTAAGTATGTGAGCATAATTAGATTTCTAGCGGACATCAACTATTATTTTCATGGGCATCAATAATGAAAGGTGGACATTAAGTATTGTTTTCGTGGACATTAAGTATTAAGGTTGTAGATTAACATCTGATGTCCGCCAATCGAAATCTTTATATTTCCTTTGCATAGTTGATGTCCACAAAAACAATACTTAATGTCTACCTTGCATATTTGATGTCCACAAAAATACCACTTTATCTGCTAGATATCCAACCTTGTTCACATATTCAGCAAATGGTCATGTATTCTTCTAACAAAGAGATATAATCAGCTTTCCCATCACATAAAAAAATATGGTTAAGTTGTTCCTATCACACTGAAGCATATGTTATCCGTTGGGAGGGTGGCTGTTGGAGCCTTAATTATGCAACAAAA
Source organism: Portulaca oleracea (assembly GCA_029582165.1). Lineage (NCBI taxonomy): Eukaryota > Viridiplantae > Streptophyta > Magnoliopsida > Caryophyllales > Portulacaceae > Portulaca > Portulaca oleracea. The sequence goes on along the minus strand of CM055872.1, from coordinate 38,727,733 downwards.
TTGAAATTTAAGAGGTATAGAATTGTCGTCGATGGTAGCTTGACATACAATCAAATTATTTCAAATAGTAATGGAGAATGAAACTAATGAGAGTTTAATAAATTTACTAGAATAATTCATAAGTATGAATACACATTGTGGATCATATCCAACCTATATGACACTCACTAGTCATGCATTAATGAATTAATATTTAGTTTCGAATTAAAAATAAGAAACAACGTACTCAAAGCTATAGTAGCCATTACCGAAAATGATATGGGTCTTACTATAAGATATTTTTTTTAATCTTAGGGTGTGTTCGGTGCAAAAAAAATAAAAATCATTTTCTAGGAAAATAGTTTTCCTTGTAAATGATTCATAGAAAATGAATTTTCATTTTATATTTTCACATATTTGATATATAAAAAATAGTTTTGTTGGAAAACGATTTTCACCTGTTTAGCAATAAGGGGAAATAGAGAGAGAGAGAGAGAGAAGAGAGAGAGAGAGAGAGAGGGCAAATTATTAGAAATTACCGAGTGTACACAAGGAAGGTGTGTACGGGAGAGTAATTCATACGCGCTTTAAAATCAAAAAACACCCTCTCATTTTCACTCTTCATTTTTTAACCCTAACCCCAACACCCATCCCTTTCACTCTTCAATGGCAAAACGACTGCTGCTGCCCCGGTATCTGCATCCGACAGTCTGCTGTTGCCCCCGACTCTACTTCGCCCCTGCCGAGAGCTTCATCACGTTGACAATTTCAAGATTTTCACTATTTTGGTGCATTATTACTCAAATATAAGAAAATGTTGAAAATATTTCCATTATACAACGCATAATTTCCCTATTTCCATGCAGATTTTCCCAATTTTGATGCAATATTTGCTAGTTATGAGTACTAAAATAAACGAAATATGTTTCGATCATAAATTTTCCCCTACATAGTGCATGTTTTCCCAAATCGATTGCATACTTCGGAAACCTCAATGCATTATTCAAACACAATAATTCATATCTGTTGATAAAATTTCCATTAAGCAATGCATACTTTCCCTTATTCAATGCAGATTTGCTCAAATTTGGTGCATTATTACCTAGATATGAATGCAGCAAAATAAACTCTTTATGTTTCGGTGATAAATTTTCCGCTGCATAGTGCATTATTTCTATAAAATGAATGCATTCTTGTGAAACATCAACGCAGTATTCAAGCTCAAGAATTCATAATTGTTGATAAATTTTCCAATATGTAATGCATACTTTCTTATCTTTGATGTAGTAATCAAGCAATCCAATATGATCGAATAATATACGCGTGATAAATAATGAAATCTCATGTGATGCGTATATAAACCCTACCCATATATATACCGAGTGTACCATGCTATGTACACTCGGTCCTACCATATAATTGCTGAGAGAGAGAGAGAGAGAGAGAGATAAATGTTCAAATCGTTGCGTGAGAAAAAGTGGTGGAGAGAAAGAAAGAAAGAGAGAGGGGGAGAGTTGGGGGGAGGGGGGAAGAGAGAAAAAAAATATTTTTAATGAGATTGGAATTAAGAAAATAATTTACAAAAGGGTGGGGTATAATGATTTTCGGGAAAATTGTTTTCTCCATTTTTCGATCACCAAACACCGGAAAATGGGAAATTTACTAACACACCTTAGTATAAATATTGTACAAAAATATACTAGGGGTTCGTTTCGTGCATTAGAAACCATTTTTTAGAAAATGACTTTGCTATTTCCTAGTGTCTGGTTACAAAAAAGAGGAAAAATCAGTTTCCTAAGTCCACCCTTGAGAAATGACATTTTCCTTGTCCAATTTCACCTTGCAGTCCACCTTCTCCTTACATTCTCTCTCTCATCCAAATCCAATCTCTGTCGCCTACCAGATCTCATTTCTCTAACAATGCTTTCCCAACTACTCAAACTTCTCCAGCAATTTAGTACTAGCCGACGGTAACCATGAACTTGGTAAGAGACTACTAAGAGTACCCAAATCTTTTGCGGAGCACAAACAAGTAGGACTTTTCCGCCTGATGGTGATCCATATTTCCCAAGGGTCCTTATCATCGAAAAAAAATAATGAAAGTGGGTCCAAGCTATTTTTCTTCAAGTCAAGTTCGGGTAGCTTTTGAAGCCTCAAATCGACTATTTTTGGAAACAAAAGGGCATCTTGGTCTTTTCACAAGGGTTGGGGTCGGGTTCATGGAGCATCAAGGAAGAACCCTAGAGAAACCGAGTCCAAGGAACCAAGAAGAAAGAAGAAGGAAAGTCGGGAAGGAAGAGTAGAATGAATGAAGGAGGAAAATGAAGAAATTGGGTAAAATTGGACATGAGAAAATTACAAACCTTCACTCTTTTGAATATAACTCCTTCAATTTAATTGCGATTGACTTGAGATTTGGTGAGCTTATAGTACACACCGAGAGATTTCCATCGATATATAATAGGCTCACATCAGAGTTAAAACGAAGAAGTTATGCGCGTTGGAAGTCAGCTGCTGCCAGCAAGCTCTACCCGCGCCTATACAGACGCTGGCAGCCCCTCTTGACATTTCTTGACGTCAAGATTCTGGAGGAGGCGCTGGCAGCGCCTAAGAGGCACCACCAGTGCCTCTCCCCTTTTCCGCAGCACGCACATTCTTTCTTCTTTTCTTTTTTGTTTCATTTTTCCCCCTTCCCCCTTTCCTTTATATACATATTCCCCCACATCCATTAGAGATAGTTTTTGAATATTTTTGATTTAAACTCAAATGTCGTCTCACTTGGAGATTTTGTAATTGTGGGTTTTCAAACCCTAATCGATGAAAGCTAATCCTTTGGGTGGAAATTTCTTGGTGATTTCTCTTCTTTGTGAGTGAGCGTTCTTCCTCCACTCTTTGTGAGATTTCTTGGGTGTTCCAAGACTCTTTGCTTGTGGAAGGTCCTTGTGCAAGTGATTGTATATCTTAGTTCAATTGGGTGAGTGATTACTCTTTACAATTGTCCATATCCCTTTTAATTCTTGTTGTATTTGTTGTTCATCTCCAAAACCCAAAACCCTAAAAACAGTGGTAGTTTTATGATTTCTAAATTGGGGTTTTCTTAAACCCTAAGTAGTTAGTGGATCCTTGGGTGATTAATCTTGCTTCCCTAGTCATTCCCGGATCATTTGGTATCAGAGCAAGGTCTACAATTCATATTTGGGTGAAAAATTTCCAGATTTTTGTGGTGTTTGTTCTTGGTGATTTGGACATTGTTCTTGATGTTTATCGATGCAAAACTCATACTTGATGATTAATATTGGTCCCTGATGTGTTAGGAGTGTTGGGATGTGATTTTTATCATTTGGGTCCAAGTATTTGTTGAGTATTGGGTTGATTTGCGAAGTTGTATATGCCCAGAAAATTGATTCTCTGTTTTGGGATTTTGGTGGTTGTTGGCATGTTTGGGTTGATTTTGTTGTGAATTTTGGTACCCAAGTGAATGCTATGCATTCCCTCTTGTTGTTGGAAGTGATTTGTTGAGGGATTTTATTGTTTTGGAGTTGATTTGGGTTGCATATGGGAAGAGTTCTTGGAGTAAGTTTGGAGCTTGAATATTTTGGGGTTTGGTGTTTGTTCATACTTCTTCCATGGATGAAAATGGTTGAATTGGGATTTTGTTGGATAACTTGTTGTGGTTATTTGTGCGTGTGAGGTGGTCACTTGGTGCATGCTCAATGCCTTGCTGACTATTATCTATTGTTGCTCATTATTGTCATTTTCTATTTCCGGATTCACCCCATCTTCCCCCACAAAAAAATAGCCTCACAAAAACTCCACAAAATTTTCGTAGCCACAAAAGAACCTCAAAGCCTCATCCACATGTATTTTCCTTATCCCATCAATCCCCTCAACTCCTCAAATGACATCGTCGTCTAGTCAAATGGGCGATCGAAAATTCCTTCCTCGACCCAATTTCCCTTCCAAAATAATAACCCTCGAAGTGGCTCTTCAATATATCATCGATACCCAAAAAGTAATGCAACGTCAAGTGATCAATTTGTGTTATGCCATGGCTAAATTACAACGCGACGCCCCAAGAAAAGTTTATGGTGTTTACTCTCGGACTTCTCTTACTCGACATGGTGAATATGGAAGATCCTATGGTTATTATCAGAGGTGTTATGTTGGATGTCGACCTAGGACCTTTACTCATGAGCCTAGAGTTGATGATCTACATGATTGGAGAAAGGAGAAGGCTTACTCATGGTCTCCTAGCAAGGAGGACACTCGGTCTCGGGTTGGCCCTTCCTCCAAGAGAAGTCGATCCAAATCATCTTTTGGAGCTCAAGCGGATGATGCAAATTATCTTAGGAAGCTCAAGGGAAGAAAGTGTTTCAAATGTAGAGAATATGGTCATTACCAAACTCAATGCCCTTTGAAGATGGTTGAATGTTCGGAAACCAATGAGGTAGCTACACCGAAGACTTCAAGGGCTAATGTTGAGGTTTGCATGCGACAAGAGGAGAGCTACACTCCTAGGCAATCCTTTATCATGACTAAGGATTCCCAGGATGACTCTCAACGAGAGACAATCTTCCAAATTAGGTTCACCATCCACGGAGGGTTGTGCAAGGTCATCATCGATGGTGGGAGCTGCTCTAACTTGGCTTCTACCTACATGGTCGAGAAGCTCCAATTACCGGTTGTGGCTCATCCCCAACCGTATAGCTTGCAAGGGCTTAAAGACGGTGGCGATCTTCAGGTAACTCAACAAACCATTGTATTTTTCTCCATTGGTCCTCACAAGGATAGTGTTTTGTGCGATGTTGTTCCTATGGATGTTTGTCATTTGCTCCTTGGTAGGCCCTGGCAATATGATAAGCATGCCATCCATGATGGATTTCAGAACACTTACTCAATCTTGATGGGAGAAGAAAGGATCACGCTTAGCCCCCTCTCACCTACCCGACTCTTCACACACCAAACCGGGGCGGGAAGTGAGAAGAGAGACCTCCTCCACATGAGTGAAACACGGGATGAAAGTGCTTTGAGTGAAATGAAGCCACATTTGACTTTACTTTTGCAAAAAGGCAATCCTATTGAGGTTGAGAGATCCATAGCTCCTCAAAATTTTCCTATCTCCCTCCCTTGCCCCCTACCTTCACTCAAAAGGCCTCTGACCGAGCTCCACACCATGATTACAAGCGTTGAGCTATGTCCGATCATGCCGTAAACACAACTTGGAGACGAAATACATGTCGGTGAGTCTATATCTCCACACCCTAGCTTGTTTCCTCCCGCATTAAGATCGACCAAGGAAGGGGCATCTTCTACCGGCCTTGACCTTCATATCTCTTGTGACGACTACCTTGTGGCATTCAACAAATTGATGAGCGCTAGGCATGTGAAGGTCCCTGTTTTTGGTGAGTTGGTCCCTTTTTTCTTCCGAAATTGCTACACCTTTACGAAGAAGGGGTTGATGAGTGTCACTCTGATCCGGCAAATGGGTTTTATTAAGCTGATTTTACGTGAGCGATCGGTTGGATTTGAACTCCCAACTCCCAAGAGTTGAGGGAAACTATCCAACAAGGGGAGTTTGATCCATATTTCCAAAGGGTTTTTATCATCGGGAAAAAATAATGAAAGCGGGTCCAAGCTATTTTCCTTCAAGTCAAGCTTGGGTCGCTTTTGAAGCCTCAAATCGACTATTTTTGGAAACAAAAGGGCATCTTAGTCTTTTCACAAAGGTTGGGGTCGGGTTCGTGGAGCATCAAGGAAGAACCCTAGAGAAACCGAGTCCAAGGAACCAAGAAGAAAGAAGAAGGAAAGTTAGAAAGGAAGAATAGAATGAATGAAGGATGAAAATGAAGAAATTGGGTAAAATTAGACATGAGAAAATTACGTACTTTCACTCTTTTGAATATAACTCCTTCAATATAATTGCGATTGACTTGAAATTTGGTGAACTTATAGTACACACCGAGAGATTTCCATCGATATATAATAAGCTCAAATCAGAGTTAAAACAAAGAAGTTATGCGCGTTGGAAGTCAGCTGCTGCCAGCAAGCGCTACCCGCGCCTATATAGACCACGCTGGCAGCCCCTCTTGACATTTCTTGACATCGAGATTCTGGAGGAGACGCTGGCAGCGCCTAAAAGGCACCACCAGCGCCTCTCCCCTTTTCTGCAGCACACACATTCTTTCTTCTTTTCTGTTTTGTTTCCTTTTTCCCACTTTCCCCCTTTCCTTTATATACATGATCCCCCACCTCCATTAGAGATAGTTTTTGAAGCTTTTAGATTTAGACTCAAAATTCCTCTCACTTGGAGAGTTTGTAATTGTGGGGTTTCAAACTCTAATCAATGAAAGTTAATCCTTTGGGTGGAAATTGCTTGGTGATTTCTCTTATTTGTGAGTGGGTGTTCTTCCTCCACTCTTTGTGAGATTTCTTGGGTGTTTCAAGACTTTTTGCTTGTGGAAGGTCCTTGTGCAAGTGATTGAACATCTTAGTTCAATTGGGTGAGTGATTACTCTTTACAATTGTCCATATCCTTTTTAATTCTTGTTGTATTTGTTGTTCATCTCCAAAACCCAAAACCCTAAAATTAGTGGTAGTTTTATGAGTTCTAAATTGGGGTTTTCTTAAACCCTAAGTATTTAGTGGATCCTTGGGTGATTAATCTTGCTTCCTTAGTCGTTCTCGGATCAGATGGATGGAGCGATTGTTGTACTCGTCGTCTTTGATAACGGTTAGTGCGGTTTCTCTAGACTCGCCAGCTTCGTTGGAATCGTCATCATTTTTGTCGTGTGAGGGTTCCTCAGACGAGAAGACGATGGTCGAAGAAAGTAGGTCGCTGAGGGTTTTACGAGCGATTTGGGTGCCTATTCAATCTTAGTCCTGTCACCCTACAACCTCAGGCTGGGTTTTTTTAAAAAATAAAAATTAAAAATATGCTCGTTTACCCTTGTGAAAATCGTTTTGTATACATCAAACAAAGTAAAAATACCAACTGAAAATTCATTTTCTTGTAAAAGTATTTTACAAGGAAAATGATTTTCCTAGAAGACACACTAAATTTAGATAAATGATATGATTGAATTTCGTAATTATAATACCGCATGAATTGTAGAAAATTATATTCTATCCATTGTTTTCAAATTTACCAATTTAATAAAAGATAAGACACGTAAAATCTATCTTGACGGGGACAAAACAAATATCATCTCTTATGTCATTTTCCTATATTCAATAATGCATAGAAAACATGGGAAGGAATTTACCAATTTATTAGGTATGTTCATCATTATTTTTAAGGTAAAAAGTTTTAAATTTAAAATTTTAAAACAACCTGTAGAAAATAACTTAAGGTTAATATTATTTTGGTTTAACAATTATTAAATGATTATAAGGAAATTTCATGATAAATTTCTTTCTAATAATCTTTATCAGTTTACAAAGAATTTTATAATAAATATAGATTAATTTCTTTCTAATATTTATCTCCTTAATGGTCACTATGTTTTGTGCACTATGTGCTCTTTTTCCTTAAATCTCAGTGGATGGATTGTGCTCCCGAGAGCTCATAGAATGGTTCGTTCAAGGGCCTCCCCCATTAATTTGAAATTTTCATCTAGCATTAGCAAAAATTCGAATTCAAGTAAACTTGATCAAATTTGGTTAATAATAAAATTCAGGTGAGAAATTAATGTTCAAACCAATTTTTTTTTTTTTTTTTTAAAGTTGGACCAGATATGACAATTCGGACGGAGCTAAATTTGACCCAAATCGGGTCCGGAGAATAGAAAAAAGAGAATATTATGTCCGAATATTTGGTCTATTATGCCAATGTCACAATCGGGTTCGAACAAAACCGGGTCTAAACTGAGTAGGACAAATTTGGACATTGGGGTTGGACAAAAAATGTCATTGTTTTCTACTAATATAAATGCTCATAATATATCTCATATATAATTTGTAATGCAGATGCTCATAAATCTATACTACAATGCTCATAAACTATAACCATAATGCTCATATATCATATCACATCCCATGTTCATACTTTGTAATGTGATACTATAAATCTATACTACAATGATCATAAACTATAACCACAATGCTCATATTATATCACATCCAATGTTTATAATTTGTAATGTAGATGCTCACAAATTTATATTACAATGCTCATATACTATAACCATAACGCTCATATATCATATCTCATCCCATGTTTATACTTTGAAATGTGGATGCTCATAAATTTATACTACAATGCTCATAAACTATAACCACAATGCTCATATCATATCCCATTCAATGTTCATAATTTGTAATGTGGATGCTAAATTTGACCCAAATCGGGTCCGGGAATAGAAAAAAGAGAATATTTTGTCCGAATATTTGGTCTATAATGCCAATGTCACAATCGGGTTCGAACAAAACCGGGTCTAAATTGAGTAGGACAAATTTGGACATTGGGGTTGGATAAAAAATGTCATTGTTTTCTACTACCTCCGTCCCTTTTTATTTGTCAAATTAACTAATTTCTCCGTCCCTTTCTATTTGTCTAATTAACTAACTTTTACATTTCCAATAACTATAATACCCATTTTATCCCCAATAAATGCATTTTTTATATCTTTCCAAGGGTATTTTCAAGGACATTTTTGGTAATGTATAAATCTTTTGTTTCATTCCCAATATTTCTTGATTTTGTGAAAGTAGTTTTTTGGACAATTAATCAGGGATAGAGGTAGTACTAATATAAATGCTCATAACATATCTCATATATATAATTTGTAATGCAGATGCTCATAAATCTATACTACAATGCTCATATATTATATCACATCCCATGTTCATACTTTGCAATGCAAATGCTCATAAATATATCTACAATGATCATAAACTATAACCACAATGCTCCTATTATATCTCATCCAATGTTTATAATTTGTAATGTAGATGCTCACAAATTTATATTACAATGCTCATATACTGTAACCATAACGCTCATATATCATATCTCATCCCATGTTTATACTTTGAAATGTGGATGCTTATAAATTTATACTACAATGCTTATAAACTATAACCACAATGCTCATATCATATCCCATTCAATGTTCATAATTTGTAATGTAGATGCTCATAAATCTATACTACAATGCTCATAAACTATAATTACAACACTCATAATATATCCCATAAAATGTTCATAATTTATAATGTGGATACTCATAAATCTATACGATAATACTCATAAACTATTTTTTTATTGAAAATGTATCTAAAAATACAAAAAAAAGCTATAAAAATAATAAAAAAAATATATAATGAAAATTATGAAGAAAATAAAAATAAATAAGAAGTATAATTGAATTGGATCAGAAATTTAAAATATATTGGACTCAAAGAGAAACATCATTATGTTTATTTTAAAAAAAGAAAAAGAAGAAGAAGAGAGAAGCAACCGCATGGTCCTGGATTGTTCATAGTCCAGTCCACACTAAAAAAGGGATTGGACCGGACTTGACCGAATGGACCGAGAGAAGTTCGGTCCAATCCTCGGTCCAGCCCGTGGATCTAACCGATGGACCAAAGTTACAAAAATTATAGGATTTCTTTATGTATAGTCCAGACCGGACTGGACCGAGGACTGGACCGAACAAAGTTCAATCGGTCCAGTTCCGGACCAAACTTTTTTCGGTCCAATCCTCGGTTCAGTTTAGTCCTCTAATTTGATCCTCGATTCTTTAAGTCCAATCCGGAACCGATGAACAATCCCCCGCGTGGCCTAGATGCACAGTACATGCAGCGCCGGGGCTTACAATCGTTTTCCTACTTAAATCCCATTTTGCGGGGGCTCAACTTTCTAGTTGTCTCATCACAAGAAATATTTAATGGACATGCATCTGACTATTATATACGTGGCAATGAACATTGAATATATATATTGTTGAATATTTCAAGATAGACAGAGGTAATGAGCAAGCATTGAGTATATGAGTAATAAACATTGAATATGTGTACTAACTAAATGTGCACTAAATATGTTTAGATAGAACGCTAGGCAATGTGTTGCACATTGTCGTGTCTCATAATTAATTATAATTGTTTGGTTTAGCTATTTGTGTAGTGATATTTCATTGATGATTTCTTTTTATTATTATGTCATTTTACTGTTTATATTATTTTTTTCGATTATTGCAAGTCAAACTATCAAAGGCTTAAAGGTTCGCAAAATACAGCAAAGCCACAATACAAAACACAAACATCACACATCAAAAGATACATGCATGTGAAAAAACAGCTAAACATAAGCAATACAACAATGATCAACTACAACAAAAATAAAATAAAATTGAATTGTATATGAAGGATTGACAACAATAAGCATAACAATATTAAGCATCCAGTAAATGAAAAATGTGCATCCAAAGTACGAAAGCAAAAAAAAAAAAAAAAAAAAAAAAAAAATACACATGAACGTAGGTAATGAGTATATCTTCACCTATAGTATAAGAGCATTGGCAGCAACGAGGGAAATGCGAGGGAGTGATGATGTAGCACGGGAGTGTTAGAGCAACAACAGTGTGTGAAGATTTGAGGGAGGGAGTAACAGCCAGATTCACACGGCTGCCAAGGAGAAATGCACGGGACTTGGTGGGTAGAAAAAATAGATTATCAGCCTTTGTTTTTAATAATCTAGGCCAAATGTTTTGATCTTGGGCCAAATTTTTAATAAAACTATTTATACTTAATTTTTCTAGTGCCAAATAATTAGATTATAAATATCTCTTAAATTTTCTCATTGTCACACATAAATGAAGATTATTAATATTTATGAGTCTGCTAGATTTTTGCATTAATTTAAATATAACAAATTTTATTTTCATGTAAAATAAAATAATAAAGTTTCATAAATACAAATAATAATTATATTAATCACAAATTAACAACCCTAAAAATTTAAAAAGAAAACATTATTTTACAAATTAAAATAAAATAAAACAAAAAAACAATAAACTCATTTGATGAATACTCTCACTATCATTCCACTTTGATGTGAAAGACATCCAATTAATAAGGATGGAAATACTGAAAGCCCACCATTACTCCCACTATTTCCACACTTTGATGGAGATACTCTAAGCACTGCTTAGCATCCCCATAAATGTATCCTATGTGCCAAGACTTTATTTGCATGGTCTTGAATCTCTGTCCAGGCAAATGACACGTGGCTAGTTTGGGTCAAAGTGGAGCCCACCGCGAATCGAAGGGTGAAAATGCCCTCGACAAGGGTGTGGGTCATGTATATGCGACCAGCCGAGTTGATGGACTCGAGGAGTTCAGCATTAAGCTCATTGAGTGTCTTCTCCTCCAGGAACTTGTCTTCATGGCTGATCATTGCAAATGGAGAAAGCCTAAAGCACACTAGGGCGAAGTTCCTAGGAGCCACAATCTCGAATCGCCTATCCATGACGACCAACTCTTCAAAGTAGGTCGCCATGTAGACATGACTCCTAAGGAAATTCCGAAGATAATCGACTCCGTAGTTGCGAATCACTAGCCACATTTTCAGGGATCGGAACCTCCTGCTTAAGGCAATTTGCCAATCTTTGTAATCCACCACCTATGTAGTCAAGTGATGATTAAATAGACTTAGATTTAGAGGCGGATCTAAACTTCGAAATTAACGGTATTCACTTAATAATATTTAAGATAGTTGAACTGTTATGTTAAATTGGACATTCTTATTTATATTTTTGGGTATTTTCTGAAGTGCCCACTTAACGTAAATATATAATAACCTCCTAAAATAGATTGCTTAAAATTTTTTCGGAGCTTAAAGGAATCCCCTTTGACTTCAATGGAGATGCGCCCATGGGTGAACTATACATATTCTTCTTGGACTCTCGCAAATGAAAATAGGATAACTTTAGGGTAAATAAAAAGATTTGCATGTAATGACGCTATGTTTTTACGCTTTCCATAAGGTCTATTATTTTATTTTATTTTCCATGTGATGCACTTAACTGTTTTAATACTTTTTATTATGTCAATTTTTAAAGTTTGTTTTCCACCTTATACTCCTCTTAAATCTAATCATTAATTATCTTTGTCTCAAAATATTTGCTTATTTGACTAAATTTTAACCGTTGATTATTTATAAATTACAATGATTTATGATATAAAATTAACGTCACTAAAAATATATCTTACTAAAAATTACAATGTTGCTTATATTATATTGTAACTCATTATAATTTATCAGTAATCAACAGTCAAAATTTAGTCAAATAGATAAATATTTTGGGTTGTAGGTAGTATTCACGTAAGTAAAAGGGTTCTCAAAAAATAATAAATGTTAAAAATATTCAAAACAAATAAAAAAACATTCAAAAATTAATTAAGATGAAAATTATTTTCTTACGGGCAGTGATATTTAATGCCTACTATTTATAAAAATATATTAATAGAATTTGCATATTGGAACTGTGTGGAATCATTATATGATTCACCAGTTATATAGGTACATCATTTGCAAATTATACCATTCACGTGGTACATTTACCTATGTCTAGCTACACCCACATGTATTGAAAATATTGCTACCTCCGTTTTGTTTTATCTGTCGCCTAGGGAATTGTGGCAAAAACTTTGACCGTTAATATCTTAATTTGTATAATGACTCATCATACAAAATTGATATCATTAGATTCGTAATAAAAAATACTATTAAAAAAGTATAATATTATATTTTCTATAAAAGTTTTATATTAGAAATTATTGATTAAAAATTGGCACTGAAAACCGTAAATGACAGATAAAAAAGAACAGAGGGAGTAATTTTTTGTATGATGAATTTCATAAAAAATTTATCATTAATATTGATTAATTATTTAAAAAATTTGAAACAAATGATATATCTATATATGTACTCCATCCATTCCGTATTAATTATCACTTAGTTGACTGTCACGATCTCTAATGTAATTCTTTGATTGATAATTTTATTTTTAGATATTATATTCTACTACAAATCTAATATTAATAATTTTATATAACAAGACAATATTATATATATATATATATTGACAAATTTATGATCATAATTTTTAAAATTAGACATCATCATTTAAAAAAAAAAAAATTAATATACTCCTTCCGTTCCATATTAATTGTCCCGACACGTAATTAATTTTTCAACATATACAATGTTCTAATATACGAAAGTATTATAATTAGATTCATAACGAAAAATATTATCATAACAAATATAATTTTATAATTTTTTTGATAAATATACTATAAGAAATTCTTAATCAAAGCGATATTTTAAATAATTAATATGAAACGGATGGAGTAGATGGGATGAATTAACCCAAGTTCAACCACATGAGGTTGCTAAAATAGTGGGACGGGAGCCTAGGAATATAATTTAACTATCACAGTCCTAGTCCTCGTACTATCTGATTCGTTTTCATATCTTTAAGGTAGCGTTTTTTCATGGGTTAAGTTTGCGACATGGTGGACTGTGGTGAGTTGTGGTGAATTGCGGTAAGTTATATTGAAAATAACAAAATGGGTATTGAAAGGTTGATGATTATTTAAAGATAGACATAAAGGTGTAATGGATTATAGTGAATTGTGATGAATTGCGATCTAATATGATACTGCACCGCATGGTACTGCAAAAATCAACGGGGCCTAAATGATTTACCTGTTTGGATTCAGTTGCTTTGTTCTTCAAGATCTCAGCGCTGGTTGACAAACTCTTGGTTAGGGCTCTCGAGTCCTTCACCCAAACACAGCAACAATCCAGGGTTGACAGGAACCACTTGTGCGCATTGAAGCTGAACGAGTCCACCCTCTCCACCCCCTTTATCCAATGCCTGAACTCCGGGCATATACACGCGGGCCCCGCATAAGCTGCGTCCACGTGGACCCACATCTCGTACTCGTCCGCCACCCGGCAGAGCTCCAGGATGGGGTCCACGGCGGATGTCGACGTGGTCCCCACCGTGACGCACACGAAAAGGGGCACCAAACCGTTTCTTACGTCGGACTTGATAGTGGCTCGCAGTGCGTCGGGCTGCATTGCGAAGGCGTGGGCCCGGGTTGTCCGTACTTTCCGGATGTTTTCCGGTGAAATTCCGATGATCTTGGCTGACTTGAATAGGGAGAAGTGGGTCTGATCCGACCCGTACACGACCAGCTTGTTTATCCGCCCGGCCCGGCCCAAGGCCCGGTCACGGGCGGTGGTCAGGGTGGCGACCATGGCCTCGCAAGTGGTCCCCATCATGACACCACCACCACCCTGACCGCTGGAGAAGGTCAGCGACTCGGGCAGGCCGAGCATCTTCGCGAGCCAATCCATGACCACGGACTCGAGCTCCGTGGCTGCAGGGGACGCGATCCAGTTGAACCCGACGACCCCGAGCCCAGCCGCCAGGGTCTCCCCGAGCACGCCGGCCGTGCTCGTGCTGCACGGGTAGTACGCGTAGTGGTTCGGGCTCTGCCAGTGGGTCAGCCCGGGGACGATGTCCTTTTGTAGGTCTCTCAGGATCGTCTCGATTGGCTCGGGGTGGTCCGGGGCGGACTCCGGGACCCGTTTGCGGAGATACCCGGGGTCTACCTGGGATCGAACCGGGTACTTCTCGACGTTCTTGTAGTAATCTGCGAGGAAGTCGATGATCATGTAGCCTTGCCTGCGGAACTCTTCTGGGTCCAATGGGTTGAAGTTCAATGCTGGTGCATTTGGTTCCATGTATTGCCCGATTGAGATTTATATGGAAGCCTTAGAGCAGAATTTGGGAGGGTTATGTGAAGTTGGGAATGAATATTGGTGTTTTAGGGTGTAGGAATTGAAGTAGATTCTTGATGGGAAATGAAGAAAAATGATGTGCAAGTATATATATATATATATAGGATGATAGGGTATTTGGAGGTACTGGATAAAAATGAGACAACAATCCCATAATGGAGAGAGCAGTTTCTAATTTGGACGAAACTACTAGATTTTTGTAACAAAAGTAGCTATCTATCAACTCATTCTTTTATTTCACGGTTGGATTTTGCCATCAACTTCATTATACTTGTTGAATTTGTTAAGATCATGATATAGCATGTATAATTTAGTGAAAAATAATAGGTATGCTGAATGTTATTTTTGGTAAATTTCGTTAAGTTTTAGTTTGTATGATAAATGTTACTTTTGATAGGTACAATAATTATTGGTAATTTTCGATAACTTTAAGTCAACGGTTTTGATAACTTTCATTAAATTTTCACCTGTTTGCTAACTTAATACAACTTTGAACTTATCAAAGTTTGATGTGTTGAAACTCAAACGATATAGAAGAAGATTTATTGAACAATATTCACTCGATCTTGATTTGTTTCCATAAATTGTTATTAACACATTGAATAGCTATTTTAATTAATATTATGTTATTTGATATATGATCTTGGATAATATTATGATTATTCTAGAAAGATGTGATGATTTTGGAAACTTTAATTGGTTGATTCATTATTAGTATATAATGTTGATTTTGGAAATTACTATTCCTAAGTCCTAACAACCCCCCTCCCGAAATTTTTGTTTTTTGGACCTTTTATTTTGGGAGTATTTACAATCTGGACCCCCATGTTTCAAAGTTTACAATTTGGACCCTATATTTTGTTTCCGACAACAATTTGGACATAATTAGAGGGGTCCGGCCAAAATAGGCCCTTATTGTAGTTTGACTGATTTTTCCTTTCCAAGATGCCCCTTAATTATTTCTATACTTCCAAATTTACCCGTCATTTATTCGGTTTTCTGGGAGTTTGGAGTTGAATAGTCACTAAGGGTGGGATATGCGTATGGGCTGTGATTTTGAAGTCTTCAGTCTAGTCAATTTCAAAAGGAAATTCAAAATAAATGAATAAATGAAATAAGGGTAAATCGGTCAGTTTATGCAAGATTTTGGTCTTCACCGGAGTCAAACTTAACTTTAGGCTAAATTTTTTAGGTCCATATTGTATAGGGTCCAAATTGTAAACTTTGAAATATGGGGGTTCAGATTGTAAATACCCCCAAAATACAACTGGATGCTTCTTGGATTTCCACGAAACCAAAGTTTTGCTAAGGAACACAACATACCCACTAATTGACCTCCTAGTGTGCTTACAAGCACCCCAATCCGATTCACTATAACCTTGCAATTGAAAATCATCATTTCTATGAACCAAATCCCCAAATCTGGTTTCCCTTTCAAATATTTTGGGACATGTACAACAACTGTCCAGTGCAAATATGTAGGCCTTTGGAGGAACTGACTCAAGTGTTGTGCTGCAAAGGCAATGTCTGACCTTGTGTTTACAAGGAAATTAAACTTTCCCACTAATTTTCTGTAAATAGATGGCTCAAAGAGGAGGGTTCCCATATCTGGTACTAACTTAACATTCATGTCTAAAGGGGAAACAACTGTCTTCATCAGTTCAGAACCAAAAACAACTGTCTTCATCGGTTCATAACCAAATTATGACAGAATATCTTTGACAAATTTTCTCTATGTGAGCACCAACCCTTCTGGAACTTCAAGGATTTCCATACCAAGGAAGAATCTAGGAAACCCAAGATCCTTTATCTTGAATGTTTTATGCAGGTATTCCCTCAAAGCACAAATTTCTTCTTCATCGTTTCCAGTAATCAGAATATCATCTGCATATACTCCCAAATAGACAGATTTATCACCCATCTGCTTATAAAACAGGGAGTAATCATTTTCTAAATGCATGTATCCCCTATCATATAAAGCCTTGGCCAATTCAACATACCATTTTCTTGATGTCTATTTCAAACCATACAAAGACTTCTTTAATTTGCAAACTCCATTTGGCATCTCGCTACGAACACCTTTTGGAATCCTCATGTATATCTCTTCATGGAGATCTCCATGCAAGAAAGCATTATTCACATCCAGCCGCATCATAGGCCATCCTTTCTTAACAGATACTACCATAAGGGCCCAAATAGTTGTCATTTTCACAACCGAAGAATATGTCTCACTATAATCTATACCGACCTTTTGAGTGAATCCTCTTATCACTAACCTAGATTTAAGTGTCTCAATACTTCCATCTGCCCTGTGTTTCACTTTATAAACCCACTTACTGTCTATGGGTTTCCTCCTTTCAGGCAAAGGATCAATCATATCTCCCAAGTTTGTCTGTTAAAGCTTTGAGTTCCAGTTCCATTGCTTTCTGTCAGCCAGCATGGAGGACTGCTTCTTCATGTGCTTGTGGTTCATTGCAATCCAAGTATCCACTTAAGTCTACATTGTTGTCAAATACACCACAAAAAGAAACAACTTCTGCAGTGGAATGTAAGTTAGTAACATAGGAAAAACCACAGGTTGTGGATATGAAACCACAAGTTGTTGGGTGTTTGAATCATCACTGCCAGATGAAGTAAAAAACCCAGGAGGAGCATGCAAATCAGCAATAATAGGTTGATCTATAGTTTCTGTATGAGAAATGTTTCTGGTAGGGCCACTTTGTTTGTTGAAGGGAAAAATATTCTCATAAAACACAACATCTCTTGAACTAATATACTTACTAGACGACAAAGAATACAACGTATATGCCTTTTTTCCTTGAGGATACCCCAAGAAAACACATTTCTCTGCCCTCTTTTGAAATTTGTCCCTTCCATGTTTGAGAGTACTAACATAAGCTAAGCAACTAAACACTCTCAATTGATCATATAAAGGTTTTTCGCCAAAAGTCTCTCATAAGGACTCTTGTCTTTAAAGAGTGGTGTTGGCATGCGATTTATGACATGGGTACGTAGTAGTTATAATACTTTCTCCCCAAACCTTAAAGGCAAGCCAGACTCAAACATGAGAGCCCTTGCTACCTCCAATAAATGTATGTGTTTCCTTTCAACGACCCCATTTTGTTGAGGTCTTTGTGTGCAACTTGTCCCATGTATAATTCCATTTTTGGAGAAATAACTCATAGCCTCATTGTTTTTACCTATCTTGAGGGCATTATCAGACATGACCTTTATTACACTAATATTAAATTGGTTTCTTGTAATAGCAATAAAGGATTTTAGAAGGCTAAAAGCCTCATTCTTGGTAGACATGAGATGAGTCCAGGAGCACCTTGCATAATCGTCTACTGTGGTAGAAAAATATCTATGCCCTGACGAGGATTTTGTGTCGAAAGGTGTTCGGTTGTAATTTTTGTGGTTTTATAAGTTAAGGTTGTCGATCTCAGGGATGGGTGTGAGGCTTGATTAAGGGTAATCGGTTCGTGTAAAGGGGTTTTTCTCAAGTGCGGAAAGCGATAAATTATGTAAAGAAAGCATTTAAATCTAACCTAGACATGATAATAATAAAGAAAGCAATTAAAAGAAAGTAATAAAGAAAGCACTTAAAGATGAAGGCAATTAAAAGGCATGAATGAAGACAATGAATGAACAATGAAATTGGGAACGAGAAATTATACCTTTGATGACTAATCTTCAATAAACCTTCAATCTACACTTGAATTTCCCCCGAACAAACAAGAAATTGTGGTTTGGATTACCAAGAATCCCCCAAATTCTCACTAGTAAGTAGAATTGGAGTTCCTTGACCCTCCTCCCCACTAAAAATGGAGTTGATTGTGGCTAACACTATAAAGCTTGGAAAACAAGTCAACAATGGAAATTAGAGAGAGAGAGAGAAGAGAGAGAAAGCTTGTAAAACTTTAATGGAAACTTGCTTGAATTGAGAAAGCTTGAGAAAGTTTGAATACAAATGCTAGAAATCAATGAAAGCTTGAAGAACAATGAAGAACAATTGAAAACTTGAAGAACAATTAAGAGAGATTAAAGCAAATAAAGGAAAGCAATTAAATCTAATTCTACTCCTAAACTACCTAGGCTAATTGATATCTCCCCCTTTTTATGGAGTCGCAGCTAAGGCTTTTATAATGACCCAAGTTAGTTGCACAAAATGCAGCATCTCATTTCCGGCACGCTGAAAACCGACTGGCTCAGGCGAGCGAGTGCTTTCGCGGCGGCGTTCTGGTCGCGTGTTTCTTGTTCCTCGGCAACTTCTCATCGGCAGTTCAGAAGATCAACTCGGGCGAGCAGTGCGCTCGAGCGGCAGTGTTCTGTCGGGCGTGTTTTGTCTCCAGTAACTTCTCCTGGCTCGGGCGAGAAGGGCTTCGCGCTGAGCGGTGGGCCTGTTTCTTCATTGCCTTAGCCATATTTTTCGAACTTTTCACGGTCGTTGTGCAGAAGCATGGCTCGGCCGAGCCAGTGTGTTGCTCGGGCGAGCCAGCTTTCTGTCTCTCCTCTTCTTGGCTCAAAATCGGTCGGCAGATCCTACTGTCCTTCCAGAGGTGTTGCTCGGGCGAGCCAACATGATGCTCGGTCGAGCAACCCTTCTGCCTCTACCCTTTAGTTGGTGAGTTTTGCTCGTTTGGCTCCATTTTAGGTCACTCTCTTATTTTCCTACAAAACACCAAATCATTATATCTAATATATAAATAGGGGTTAAAACAAGCAAATATACCCTATAAAAGAGAAGAAATTCGGCTCGAAACGAGGTCGAACACCACTCCAACACAAGGGTTTGCTCGCCCCGAGCAAACTAAAAATGAAGAAAAGGACTAAAAAGAAAAACTAAAAACCTAACTCACTTTCGCAGGAATCACGGATGCATTTAGCACATGCATCAAGCCCTTTAAACCCCCCGGTAGCCTGGGTGGACGAGGTAGGTCTTGTGAGGGTTTATAGCAACTATACCCACAAAAGCCACGAGAAAAGAAAAAGGGGAAAGAAAAAGAAATGAAAACCGAAAAACGAAACAAAGCAAAAGCAAAGAAGATATTCCCGTCCCCAATCATGCACCTAGTTCCCAAACCCGCCTCAACAATCAAATGGAAGAAGCAAGTATAAACAAATTAAGACACGAAGGTTGGAAAACTGCCAATCTTTGAGATTTTGAACCCAAACACTTCCTGATGAGCAAAACACCCCGTGCATATGTGCAAGTGGGCTCTAGTCGGTCCTTCCTATCCTAAACCAGACAATCAAAGTTGTTCTCATGCTCAAGCTCGGGATTATCTATCCTACTTCACTCTTGGTTTTTCTTTTAACCTCTCTTTTCTTTCTTTTTCTTACTTTGCTCTCTTTTCTTTCTTTTTCTTACTTTGCTCTTTTTTTCCTTTTTTCTTGCTTCGCTCTTTTATTTCTTTTTCAAAACCTACGCTCTTTTATTTCCACTCAATCCGTTTTGTGTCTTTTAGAGCGTTTGTGTCGGGTTTTGCGGGATTTAAGCACCGGCCTTCGCAAAGGGTTACCCTCCCTGCTGGGTTTCTCCATACGTGAGTCATTGCACTTAAGGGGCATAGGGTGCCGATCCACCCAAACCAACCCATGACGGTAGGCCCGACAGTAATTATTTAATGCATTAATTAAGAGCTTAAGCAATTGAACAACTAAAACCGTCTAACTTAGGTAAGAATTCACAATCAAAGCGTGTAAGATTTGAGGATTCCGCTTTCCCATTCCATGTAGAGGTCTAATAGAGATAAGTCATGGAAAAAATCCTTCCTAAGGCCCATCATTATTCATACCGGCCGCTTCCAACTGACTAAATCAGCCGATTAGACAACTATCTACACAACTGTGAACGGAAACATCCTCAAAAAGAAAAACAACTTTTGGGTTTTTCACAACATTTCTCCCCTTTTTATTTTCTTTTCACACACAAAATTTTCAATTTTTAGACACAAACTACGAAAAACAAAAACAAAGACTCAAAAACTAGGTGATCTACCCATGAACAATAAAAGATATCACCGCCACTCCAACACAAAACTTCACAATGTCCCCATTGTGAGAAGAAGGATGTCACAAATAAGGTAGAAAACCTAAAAACACACAACAAACACATAACAAACAATAATTGGTGGCGACCCGAGCCCACACGGCTCCAACAACAATATAATCCCAACATTCACATTCAAGGGGTTCGCCACCCAAAAAGAAAACCAAGCATGCAACATGGATCATCGATATATTCACATAAAGAGGGTGAAAAGAGGTTACCTCGAGGTCTTCAATCAAGCATATTCAATCCACGATCCAAGGAACATCACACCAAAGGTTAGAAATAAACAAGAAATACATACTATGTGTGATGGTTCACATGCAAGATCAAAAGGAAAAACAAACTATACAAGACACTAAGGACTAAAGAATTAAGAAACTAAAATATTTACAAAACGACTCTTTTTTTTTTCTTTTCTTTGGACTCACAAACCGGAATGCATACTACCCTCCCACTCCCACAAAAAGAGGTTGTCGTGTCCTCCAAATGGAAACAGAAATAGGTAAGCAAGCACCCCAAAATAAAAGAAAAAGAAACTCACAAAAAGAAAATAAAAGAAGAAAAGTAAACCGACTTACTAACTGTACAAGATAGGTGAGGAAGGATATTACCTAGAAGGCTTCTTCTCAATAAACTTACCCCTTCTCACCTCACGATATCGGGCACCAAGTCAGAACCAGTTAACGCCCGGAGTAACAAATCATGCATCCTCTCATGCATCTCAGAATGGTGTAGGTAAGAGCACACTCGCAATGGCATATAAACAAACATTAGCGCCCTTAACAATTTATCAAATGCCTTAGAAAAGTCATAGAAATGATGAATTGCATGAATATACAAGACGTTCCTAGGCATAGTGAAAGAAGATATGACAAAAGGGTCCTCCCGTTGACTCGCAAATGGAAATTGGGTATACAAATCAACGGAAGGAGGCAATACAACACATTTCTGAACATGCTCATGCGAAGACTTGGATGCAAACAATGGTTCAAATTCAATATCCATGCAATTTTTATCAAACACAGATTCCAAATCACAACTTTCATCCAAATAATCATAATCGTCAATAGGTGATAAGGAAAACAGAGGGTTAGACCACATCACAACACTCCCAACTTCACACACAAGCACATCTTCATCTTCATCAATATCAGACTCACTAGAAGAACTATCAACATCAAAAGACAAAGGTGCATCATCCAAAGCAACATCAAAAGTGAAAGTGGAAGGTTCAGGGTCATAACTCATCGTGAATGACTCATAAAGCATGTCATCATCAAAAGCATCATTGTCAACAACCAAGTTCAAACAATCATGATCATTCCCCAAAGAATTATGCTCATCATCACAGGTGTGCACATCAATGGACTCACATACAAGGGTAGCTAATGTCTCACTAATGCAATGATCCTCAATGAAAGTGAACAAATCGTTATCAAGCACACATTCAATCACAACAGATTCAATTTCACTCTCAACAAGATTATGCTCAATTACATCATGGCATTCACTAAACTCAATCTTTTCTTCACATAAAGGCATGGACAATGGTGTGGACAACGGTTCATCGTCTAACATGTTTTCATCAATTTCAACATCATCACACACAAAATCAACAAGTTCCTCATGCTCACTAGGTGGGGCTAGAGCTAAGGAATCACTAAGTAGTCCAAGGCATGGTCGGTTATAATAGTCATCATCCTCATCATACGAAAAATCAACTTGCATTTCAGACTAAAAGACGATGAATGACCTACTTCAACATTCGAATCAACCATTTGTGAAGACGGAGTTTCTACCCTATGATTACTCATGGACAAATTCACGATATACTCATTCATGTTCACACATAATTTTTCTACTTCGCCAAGGAAACCATCGTAGCTTCGACAAGAAATTGAACTATGATACGGCGAATCACACAAGGAGCACACGGAAGGAGACTCAACATCGGCACTTTGGGAAAGATCATAACAGTTTTCCACATATCCCCCATCATAAGATTGATCATCAACATACACGGGGTATTCACATGATTGTTCAGTTTCGGTCCCAAAGGGTGATGCATAAGGAGGTTGGAAGCTAGGACTAACATTTTGTTGTTCAAACTCATAGGAATCCCTAGAAAACAATTCAAGTAACTCCCATGCTTTTTCTTCACCTAAACAAGAAAACCCGTAATAATCTAAAAGGTTTCGGGTCTCATAATTCACACCCTCATTCACAATTCCCAAAAGATCTAAAGTATCATAGAAGACACCATATAATTCACATTGAGCACGATAACCATGTAATCTAGCAAAATACCTCCAAAATATTTCATGCTCAAATTGAGGGAATTGGGGACTATCCATAACTCTCTTTTTTCTATTTTTCTAATTTTCTATTTTTTTCTTTTCTTTTCTCACTTTTTTTTTTCGATATTCAATTTTTTTTTCACTACATTTTTTCTAGCATAATCAAGAAAGCAATAAACTATGTACACACAAACCAATAGCCTAATCTACCAAATAACGCCATCCCCGGCAACGGCGCCATTGTTCGGTTGTGATTTTTGTGGTTTTTATAAGTTAAGGTTGTCGATCTCAGGGATGGGTGTGAGGCTTGATTAAGGGTAATCGGTTCGTGTAAAGGGGTTTTTCTCAAGTGCGGAAAGCGATAAATTATGTAAAGAAAGCATTTAAATCTAACCTAGACATGATAATAATAAAGAAAGCAATTAAAAGAAAGTAATAAAGAAAGCACTTAAAGATGAAGGCAATTAAAAGGCATGAATGAAGACAATGAATGAACAATGAAATTGGGAACGAGAAATTATACCTTTGATGACTAATCTTCAATAAACCTTCAATCTACACTTGAATTTCCCCCGAACAAACAAGAAATTGTGGTTTGGATTACAAGAATCCCCAAATTCTCACTAGTAAGTAGAATTGAGTTCCTTGACCCTCCTCCCACTAAAAATGGAGTTGATTGTGGCTAACACTATAAAGCTTGGAAAACAAGTCAACAATGGAAATTAGAGAGAGAGAGAGAGAGAGAGAAAGCTTAAAACTTTAATGGAAACTTGCTTGAATTGAGAAAGCTTGAGAAAGTTTGAATACAAATGCTAGAAATCAATGAAAGCTTGAAGAACAATGAAGAACAATTGAAAACTTGAAGAACAATTAAGAGAGATTAAAGCAAATAAAGGAAAGCAATTAAATCTAATTCTACTCCTAAACTACCTAGGCTAATTGATATCTCCCCCTTTTTATGGAGTCGCAGCTAAGGCTTTTACAATGACCCAAGTTAGTTGCACAAAACGCAAAGATCTCATTTCCGGCTGACGCAGAAACCGATTGGCTCGGCGAGCGAGTGCACTCGAGCGGCGAGCGTTCGTCGCGTGTTTCTTGTTCCTCGGCAACTTCATCGCGGTTCGTAAGATCAACTCGGCGAGCGAGTGCGCTCGGCGGCAGGTGTTCTGGTCGGGCGTGTTTTGCCTCCCTGGTAACTTCTCCTCGGCAGCTCAGAAGATCAGCTCGGGCGGCGGGGCCGCTGCTGGGCGAGCGGCTTCTTCATTGCCTTAGCCATATTTTTCGAACTTTTCACGGTCGTTGTGCAGAAGCATGGCTCGGTCGAGCCAGTGTGTTGCTCGGGCGAGCCAGCTTTCTGTCTCTCCTCTTCTTGGCTCAAAATCGGTCGGCAGATCCTGCTGTCCTTCCAGAGGTGTTGCTCGGGCGAGCCAACATGCTGCTCGGTCGAGCAACCCTTCTGCCTCTACCCTTTAGTTGGTGAGTTTTTGCTCCGTTTTGGCTCCATTTTAGGTCACTCTCTTATTTTCCTACAAAACACCAAATCATTATATCTAATATATAAATAGGGGTTAAAACAAGCAAATATACCCTATAAAAGAGAAGAAATTTGGCTCGAAACGAGGCCGAACAAAAGGACCCCAAGTGTCAATATGGACTAACTCAAAAGGTACTACAGTAGAAATAGATATGGATTGGAAAGGCAAACATCTTTGCTTTGCTCTGTGACAAATCGCACAATCTTCTTGTACATGACTAGATCGTAAAGTCATTACAAGAAAACATTTCATTCTAGTCTTGGACATATGTCCCAATCTCCTATGCCAAATGTCACTACTAATAGAAACTAAAGCTTTATTACAGTTTATAGAATCGGAACTACATGGTCGATCCTATGAGGTAGCAACTGTAGGAGAAGTCTAGCATCCAATAAATACAACCCATTATCTTCTCTACCAAGGCTCATTGGCCTCCTTAGAGAAGGGTCCTATATTGTACACTTTTGTTCAGTAAAGGTAATGTGGCAATGCAATTGTTTGCACAATGGGTAATATGTAGACACTTTATTTCCATCAGGGAGAGTTATATCAATCACACTATTCAAAATTTCTAAAGAATGTAAGATACTCAAATTACTACACATGTGGTCACTGGCTTCCGAGTCTATTGTCCAATCATTCCCAATTAGAGAGCAAAAACAGGCAACTACACTCGTGGCATACTTTAATATTGAAAGAGGAACATTACCTGACATAGAAGCACGGTCAAGGCTTGAACCAGATGTTCCACAACCTGTAAGGTTGTGGAGAAGTTGTTGTAGAACTTATTTAGCCTGATCTTAATTCAGCTTGAATGAACCAGATGATACAGTGGTGTCATCCCTAATATTCGACTTCTCAGGTTGTTGCCACACACTATGAGCCATTCCTTTTGAGCCCTGCTGGTATGGTGTCTTGGTTTGATTGTTTCGTTGCCTATTCTGGTTTCTTGGAGGGTAACCATAGATTTTGAAACAACGATCTATGGTATGGCCCGTTTTCTTGCAGTGGTCACAAAAAATAATAGCTTTCTTGGGTTTTGTTTCCTTGATTTAGCAGGTTTGTATTCTGAAGCATTTCTTTGTGTTCTTTTGTCAGCATAGAAAGAGGCAAACTCAGTCAGGAAACTCGAATTGTCCCTTACCTGTCTCTATTTCTCTTCCTATGAAAGGAGAGCGTAGACTTGACTTAATGTTGGTAATGGAGACATCATCAAGATGTTTCCCCGCACAGTAGTATAACTACCATTCAGTCCCATTAGAAACTGCAGGAGCTTTTGTTCCTCAAGATGAACCTCGAATTGCTGGTTAATTGTGGTTTGCAGGTGCATTTACCGCAACTACATTTGGGAAAATTACTCACAACACATATTTCTTCCCATAGCTTCTTGGCTTTGGTGTAATAAGAGAAAATGTCCAATTAATCATAAGACAATCTTGAGACATTTTATTGAACTGTGTAGAGTTTTGCTTTATTGGTTTGCCCAAACCGCTCTACCAATTCATTCCAGAGGTCTTGGGCAATGTTGGAGTAAAGAACACTATCACGAACGTCTTTGTGCAATGAATTGAGAATCTAGGACAGGACCATGTCGTTCCCTCTCTTCCAATATGGAAGACAGGCATCATTAGAGTTTGGCGATGGAAGGCTTCCGTCGCAAACGCCACCTTGTATTACGCGGAAAGAGCAGTTGTGGTAGACCTTTTCCAAGTGTCGAAATCCTCTCCGATGAAGAGGTCGACGATGAGAGACATCCCCGATTGATTCGACGGGTGGATATAGAGAGGGTCACAAGGGTCAATTTGGAGAGGAGCCTTCTTTTCAGACATTTTGAAGAGAAACAGAGATTTGAAATGGAGAGAGCTTAGGGCTCTAATACCATGTAAAGGTTTTCATTGATTGTGCAACAGAAGAAATGCAATGGACTTTAGCTAGAAAGAAGGAAATCTATTGCTATTGATTGAAGAGTTCCGAATAAAGAAAATAGAGGAAGGAAAGGGGTATTTATACATGCACCCAAGCCTCCTGAACAACCAAGGAAAGAAAACGAAAAGAAAGAAAGGAAAAATACAGCTCAGCTAACTAATCCTAACTACCTAGATTACTACTCCTGACACATTGATTCAGTACTATTTATTAAAGTGGGGAAGTGTAAGAGTAAATACAATAGTGTAATCCTATTTCTTGGAATGGAAGTGAGGTCAATCCTTCGAAATCTTCCATCATTTCTATTTTTTGGAATTGCATTCTACTTGTTTCATAACAAAATAATTTAATTCCTACTTTTCGCCTTAAAATATTTTTATGAACCTCATATTACTATTAAACTCAATTTATCTTTTGATTTTTCCCACTTTTGAAGGCTTCATTTAGGAATATTGCACCTTTCCTGAATGTCGCCCCTCGTCTATAATTCCATGTTGATCCATAAGGTACTGGGAACTCAACAACTGCAAGAAATTAACCCAAGATACATCAAATCCAACCAACAACCATCACAATCAAGTAGAACTCACAACACAACTAAAAACCCTAATGATGGAGTAGGTATAGAATCAAACACATAAAATTAATAAGTGTTAGCTAGACAAGATATGAACAATATCTAAAGAAACTCACCAAGATTGAACTTAGAGTTCAAGAGATGTATAAAGGCTTGTGCCGCTTGGCTAACACCAAATGAAACTCTATTGCAACCCTCACCAAGCTTGAGGAAGGTAATCCACACTACAAACTCTAAAGGGGGTACTCTAACTCACCACCAAGAACATTCAAGGATAAAAAGAGATATATTTAAGGAATAAGATTTGTAAATACCCAAGGTTTTTCATTCAATAGCCAAAAATTGTTGTTCAGTTGAGGGATACAACAAATATAAAAAGGGAGGGAGGAAACACAACATTCGAAAACGAAAAAGGGGCCCCAAAACTTGTCTTATGTGCGACCAGTGCCCAAGACAGGGCCTTGTAATAGGGGAAAAGGAGGAGGCGTAGCTGGCGCCTCATCAAGCGCAGTCGTCGCCAAGGTGGGCGGAGGTGGCACCTGCGCAAAGATAACTAGCGTTTCCCAAGAACCACAAACACTCTCCGTTGTGAACTACTTGATCCTCTTAATCTTCTTCCATGCCTAACACTTGGGCCTTTTAGCTGAAAATGGGTCTGATATCAAGCTGGAGATTATTATTTCTGAGGTCGACCTGACCTGAGGTCTTCAAGTGTCTTCGAGGATGATCCGAGACATCGCGAATGTCTAGAGTGAATCATTGAATCTCGAACAAACTTGAGGATGGCGCTGAGAGTCACTCGTCCATGTCTTCACCCAATGCTCTTCCAAAGGAACTGGGAAATCCACGTTGAGGTTGAGAAAAGTTCGGGAGGGGACTGGATCACTTGTTGTATAGGCATTTGCACAAATTACCATAGCAGTGTCCTAAGCGGTGCATATGCTTTAATAAGTGAACTGGGATACTCAGATGAATAACTATGTATTGAGCGACCAAATCTTAGTGAATTTGAAAACTCAACTAGAAGTACTTCGTTGAGTAGTAGATCATGGAATTGATTGATTTTCTAAGAGGTAGTCTTGGAGGTACTTAAGAGAGTTAAAGAAGTTTTGCAAAATTTTGTAATTGTACTTCTTAAGTGAACAAGAAGTGATGTGGTTAAAATTCTAAGAGAAGAGAAACTTAAGTCAGTGACATAACCTTGTTTGGAAGGACGAACATTACAAAGGGTACTTTTGTTTCGTCTCGTTTAATTTCTATAATTAAATTATGTTTTTATTTGCTGAACCTGGTAGTATTAAGGACCTTCAGTTGACAGTTTGCTTTTAGTGTTTTTGTTGCAGTCATTGACATTGTAGGAGGCAAAAATTTGTCAACCAATTAAGAAAATGATACATGGAAAATAAATTAAATTTATTCAGTCAATTATTATCCGCCGCGTGTTAAATTAATTATGGCGTTCAATTTAATTGGATTTTAAATGGAAATACATCCTGACCAATAACATCATGACACATGCCAGAGACGATGCAGAAAATCATAATTATTTCTTTATTTAAAATTAAATGAATAATTAATTAACTTGGGTCCAAGCCCAAAGTCCAACTCAAACTCTAGGGGTTAGGCCTCCAAAGCCTATAAATAGGGGTCCTTCCCCTTCATTTTGAAAACCCCGGAGATTCGGCAGTTAGAATCCAAAGGCTCCACGAGATCAAACTACCATTGACCTCCAACTACCAAGCGCCAAGGATCGAA
Organism: Portulaca oleracea; assembly: GCA_029582165.1. Classification (NCBI taxonomy): domain Eukaryota; kingdom Viridiplantae; phylum Streptophyta; class Magnoliopsida; order Caryophyllales; family Portulacaceae; genus Portulaca; species Portulaca oleracea. The sequence continues at coordinate 38,698,794 of CM055872.1, read as the reverse complement.
GTCTGCAGAAGATCAAGATCGGTTCTCCAAGTCTTCAACACGTCTTGATCAAGAGCAACAACGGAGTTCTTCAGCAAGACACTCAGCAGTCTACCCCTGACATTTGACATTTTGTACTCTAGAGGCTTCTAAATATTGAACTACAAGCGACCTCCAGCTACCAAGCACCAAGGATCAACGTCGGCTAGTTCAACAACTTATGTTCTTCGCATCAAAGACTGCAGTCGTCTTCCTTGTCTGGTTCATCGATCGAGACCAAGCACTAAGCCCTCACATCCAAGAATCGGGAGAATTACAACCAACAGTCAACCTTCACACGGTTAAACTTCAAGCAGTCTCCAACTACCAAGCACTAAGGGAATCAACGCTCAAGACCTTCAGCTAAACTTGCGTTCGAGATCGAGATCAAGATCAAGCGCTCGCGCCCTCGGCTCACCTAAGTTTCAGGAGATCGAATTAGAGGACTACTTTATTGTATTTAATACAAAGATTGTACCTGCATACATTCTAATATTAATACAAATTAATTTGTTTCTCAATTTCCCGTCTTTATTTATTTTGAACTCGAAATTTGTGTTTGCAGACATTAAAAGGGTGAGCATTAAAAAGGGTGTTTGACATTTTCTTCAAAACTTTGTATAATAAAAAACAATTAGCTTGCTAGAGATATAGTCCTTGCACCTCATTCAAGTCATCACAATTTGAAAAAAAAATAATTATTGTTCATAAAATGATGTATTTTGATTCTAAGGAACAATTTTATTGTGGGACAGAATAAGTCTTAGTGATTCCACCTAAAATACTAGACATTTTGACTCATTATTACAACAATAGCAACAAAATATCTCAATATAATCTTGTAAATGCAAGGTCCAATGGAATCTAAATGTCGTTAGTCTTTCTAAACAAGTACGTGTAAGGGTGCAAAGAGAGAGACACCTTTTTATGGTAGGACTGTCCTTTACCTATAATAAAAAGGGCAGTTGAGTGTTGTTGTTGTGCTGCTAGCTTGCTTGGCTACTCGTTTGGGCTTCAATTTCTTAATGGGCCAGCTTCTTGATTTTATTGTTGTCTAATTGGACCGCAGCTGTAATAACTCTCATAGATAACATGTGTCCATTGTTTCAGTTCTAATACCCATCCCTTTCTCTCTCCTGTTTTCATCTCTACCTGCAGTTCCCTGTTTCTCTTTCTTGCTTATTCATCAGTTCCTTCCCTTCTCCTCACTGTCCGTTTGTTCCTGGAAATCTTTCATCTTAGCTCTATCACCCTAACATGTGCCAAGCTTGACATTCATCTCCCACGTACACTTCACTGTATTTCTCTTTCTTCCTCCTTACCTTGTTGCTTTTCAGATTCTACCTTGATTCCTAATTTCAGCTGGTAAAATCTTTGGCCAACAAACACAGTACATCCGCTCTTCTCACCAACGGTCGTTCAGTTGAAACTCACTGTTCGTCAACGCTGCACGGTTGTCGTCTTTGTTCTCTCGGTTTAACATCTCAGGTACCAATAATTTTGTATTGCCATTTAGTTTGGTATGAATTATCTTCTGTTAATTATTTAGGATTGATTTATTTGAGAGTAAAAGAAATTGGAAAAGTTTAGTAGTTTTTAGATTTCTCAATTAGGGTTCATCATATATGCCTCTGTAATTATTTTTGAACAAAAGAAATTGGGAAGAATTAGTAGTCTTAGAGTCGTTCATAGATGTCTTTATAATTACTCAAATATGCTCAATTTGCCCTTTTTTTTGGTTTCTTGGTCCTCATTTTTTGGTGTTGGTTGCCCCCTTTTCTGCTTATTATCTTTCCTTTTGAGAGTTTGGTGGCGTAGAAGTTGCACTTTTGTTTCAAATCCCAATTCGAGAATGATTTATGTAGTTGCTGTTGTGGTAATTTCTCTTTTATGTATTTGGAATTCCAGGACCAAGTGGTGGTCAATGGGCATTGGAACCCATAATTAGTGATATTTCCAGAACGCAAGTTCATGTGCAACACAAAGAAAGGATGGATGATGGCATAACGCATTTGGCATGCATTTTCATTATTTTTTTTCGTAATTGATAATGGTTATTTCTCATGTGTTACAATTACATCTCCATAGAGCAGGTTGGGGCATGTGAGTAGTAAATTTGATGGAATGAGAAAAAGTATGATCAAAAGCAATTACAAAAAAGTTGAAAAACTCATAGTTACTTGCAAAAGTACTGCAATTTATTAGAATATTAGCATAAAAAAGAAGCTTTAATGAAGCTTTGAAATTGTTTCTTTAAAATTATATTTATCAAACACCTAACATTTGAAAGGACTTTTAAAATTAAATCTACCAAACATCTAACAATTTCTACAGAAATTGTTCCTTTAGATTGATTTGTTGATCGAATCATATACCAACTTCTTTGGTATTGCATATAATGTTGCTAGCTTAATGATTATATTTCTATGTGTTTGACGCAAGTGATTAGGTTTCTGTTTCAAGTATTTAACTTACAGATTAGAATATATTGGTTTCATGTCTGCCAATATAAATATGGTGTTTCCAGGTTACAATGCGTTCATTTTTTAATTTTTCAAACTTTATTTTTGATTTATGTGATACTTTACTTCGTCTGATAAAACAAACTACATCTTAGTCATCGTAGGATAACCTCTGTTCTTGTGTTATTTTTTTTTTAAGTGTCCTATTTTCTTTGTGTGAGATATTATGAGCATTTCATGTTGTATCCCCAGTATTTTGTATTGATTATTTGGATTAAGGATCTTTAGAAGGTAAAAGTTATGTCTTCATCATCCTAATATGATCCTGCTATGATATGCATTTATGATATGTGCCTATGAATTTATGTTATGTACTTATAAGTTTCTTTTATTTGTCAAATGTTTCAAGTAATTTTTTCTATGTTATACTTCGGTGTATTGATAAAATTTTAATTATAATAGATGGATAAGTTGCCTGAACAAAGTGACAAAACAGAGGGCACAACTAACAACGACAAGGACAAGTTGCAAAGATCATATAGAAGTATCAGGTACTAGCTGTGTCCCGCACCTATGTTCGTTGGTTCTCATGTTTTCTATATTGACTTGCATAATTGAACTAATTGTATGTTTACTAGGTGTGCTGGTCAACACCACCAATGAAAAAACCTGTTCATTACAAAACAAACACGTTACTCAATGTAAAAGAACTTGGTATTCTGTATTATCATATATCATATACTTTCTATTATAAAAAGGAGAGTTGCCTCCCAAATTTGTTGTTGTTTTGCAGGCTACTTGCTTGCTTGATATTAGGTTGGCCCTTTATACAGCTGTCCGCCTGTCCGTCCTCCAGTTTGCACGCACCGCTTCATTCTGCTTTTCACACCATCCATCTTGCTTCTTTGTCTCCTTCTCGTTCTTTGTCCCAGTAAATTTTCCCAAACCATTTCTTAACTTTAGTAGCTTATTTTCGTTCTTGGCTTCTTGCCCATATTACTTTTACCTACTCTTTCCTTTCACTGAACCAGAAGATAAAAATCCCAATGGGAGATTCAAAAAAGAAAAACTACAGAGTACTCTGAATTCAAGATAATACCGAGCAAAGAAAACTATAGAAAATGGAAATTGAGCGCTAAACATAATGGAAATTAAACACAAAACATAAGTTAGAAGTTTTAACTCAAATTCAACAACCTAAATTGACTCCAAGAAGCTGAAAATTGAATTACATCAAATTAAAATTGCAAATTGAAATTTGACAGGCTAGAACCAAATTTAAAACTAGAGCAAACCCAGTCATAAGGCCGCCTCTTCTTTCTCTTCTTCTTCACATGCAATCTACTCTTGTTGAATGTCAAATCTTGCCAACCCCAAATCTATATAAAAAACAATGCTAACTCTCAAATCGAAGGGAATTCTTCCTCTAAGTTAACCCACCTCAACATTAATTAAATTACAGAAACTCTTCGTTGATTAATCGTCTACAACTGCTGCATCTTTTCTGGAAAGAGGACATGCATGTCTTTATCTTGGAGAATTGAACGATTATGCAGATAAAGAGTCAGACTGGAATATCTTATTATTATCGATGATTTAGGAAAAGATAGAAGGGAGATTAATTGTTATTAGCAGTGAAGATAAGGGAGGATGATGAAAAATAGAAAAGGATGGCCAATCATCGTCTGCAAAAATAATTAAGATGAAGATGGAGTTGGCTAAAAGGGTTCAAGAGTTGTCATAAGGGAAAGATAAAGAAGAGAAAGGAGGGTTTATGTTATGTGAAAATAAGTTATAAGATGATAGGGAAGTTGGTGGAATTAGGGAAGGAGGTGGAATAGGGAAAATGGACGGTCACCGCCTGCAAATGTAATAATTATGTGAGATCACTATTAGATTCATAAATAAAAAATTAAAACACTTTCTTGAAAATATAATAATTTCTCTGTTTTTATCAAAATTTTTAACTAACCTTTTTCCATTTCTTACAATCTCAGTAATATATATTATTCCCTCCATTCTTTTTTATATGTCATTTACGGTTTTCAGTATCAATTTTTAATCAATAATTTCTAATATAAATTTTTTATAAAAATTATGATATTATACTTTTTTAATAATATTTTTTATTACGAATTTAATGACATCAATTTTGTATGATAAATCATTATACAAAATTACAAATTTAAATATTAGCGGTCAAAGTTTTGAACACAAATTTAAGTGTCACATAGATATTGTCAAAAACTTTGACTATTAGTTATAGAAGTCAATCATGTATTTTTTTTTTCAATTTAATTTACAAATATATGGATTTTATTCAAAGGTAAGACAACTAATATGTGTCTTACTCCAAGATATTTATCATTTATCATTTTTTTTGGGTTTAAATTGATGTATTCATCGGTTAAAACTAATATTAAGTACTTATTTCTTCTCATTTTTTATATTTTTCCAAAATATAAATCAATGAAGGAAGAAGGCCAGGAAGGAACATGTTTCTATATACAAACTTCACATGTGTCTCTGAAGTCTTCACATAGGGAGGTTCTTCAACAAATTATCATCACCCATAAAGGAAAAAAAGTCTTGGGACAAGACACTTATCATCACCCTTATATAAATGAGGGAAATGTGTAACAATTAAGTAACTTATTAATGTAATTGCAATAATAAAGAACGTACTATATCCACTAACTCAACACATGGTAAACTATAATTAGCTAACAAACAAGGGAGCATGTGACACAAATACTTGACTAGTATGATCTATGAAATCTTAGATATACAAAGGAAAATTATGATCCACATGGTTAAGTATATTGGGTTATTTACATTTTGGACCCCGAAATATAGGGATATTTGTTTTTTGGACACTTGGGTTTCATTGTTTATTTTTGTGACCCTAAAGTTTATGAGTTGAATAAAAAAAAATCTTAACATTTGTAGGTTAAAAAAAAGGCTCGTGTACCATTTTTCTCTTTTTTTTCATGTTTGAATTTATCTCCTTATTAGCGTCAAACTTCTGGACTAAGGTTAAAACTAATATATTTCATTATTTTGAGGGTTGTACAACATTTATTATTTTTCATAAATGTGGAATTACATATAAATTAATTTTTTTTATGACAGTGGATATATTTAAATCATCATTAATACTTTCTGACGTAATTAATTAATAATATCCATATTCTTTATACCTAATAAACATATCTAATTACTTAAAAAATATTATTTAAATATATATACCAGCTATCTTAATTAAGACACATGTGTTGTCACTGGTTGTTATTCTAATGCAAATACTCAAAGAAAGTCAGGCATCGAAACTATGATCTATTGATGTAATAGTTGCAATTAAATGGAAATTAAAGTATCACCTCGGAATACTTCTATCTATCAATAAAGTTAAGTGGTAAAATCCCAAAATGTCTCCTCTTCTCTTTTTCTCTCTAGACAACCCTAGCCTCCTTTTCCTTTAAGGGAGCTGCCATCGATTCTTTTGTCGATGGTAAGCCCCAATTTGATTGATTTCTACTTCAATTGTTAGTTTGGTTTTACGTTTTCGTAAAAAAAGTTAGTCTCTTCTTTTATAAGAGTTTTATTGTACTCTTATTTAGGGTTTTAGTATCTTTCTAGAGTTTTTATTGTACCCTTATTTAGGGTTTTTAGTCTCTTTCTAGAGTTTTTGTTCAGTTGGTGTGATCTAATACGTTGGATGAAGATCTACTTTCAAATCCCTATAGCACGGATTGTGAGGTTCCCCGTCAATGGTAGAGATGTAGAGTCATCGAGGAAAGATGCAGAGTTATCGAAGAAATTGGAGTCGAACGTCAATAAGATTAGTATTAGTTATTTGGAAGTTGAATTTCATATATATATTTTAGATCTACGATTGTTCAATCACGATTTTCATTGTAAATGTCGTACGGCTTGCTATTAATAAATTCGTTATGTTTTATAAAAAAATATCACCTCGGAAGGTTCAAGGTATTGATAAATTTATTTAAAATGAAACAACTAGAACCAATCATGATTTTTTTTACTAATAATATCTTGGGGAAGACACCAAAATTTGCCAGCCGTGCTTGAGCGAAAGAAATGCCTGAAGAAAATGAAAATATATTTGTTTAAAGTTTGTGTCTAAATATAATAAACTTTATATGTATAGAGTTTATTCAATTAAGATATTATTTATAAACTTCTTATAATTACTAATGAGCAGTATCCATAAAAAGTTAGTGTAAATGACTATAATAAGTATTAATTTTCTTAAAATCAAAACCCTTAGACATATTACCCAGCCCTACAACATATATCATTACTAGACCTGTCAATTCGGTTGGGCGGGCGGTTTCGGGTCGGTCGTATATCGGGTTCGGGTAAATACGGGTCGGGTGTATTTCGAGTTCGAGAAAATACGGGCGGTGTATTTCGGTTTCGGGTCAACCCAACGGGTTATGATTGCGACCTTTTTCCGCTTTTTTTTTTTAAAAAAATGGTCTCTAAATACTACTTTTTGTACAATATACATAATAAAATATGATTATCTTCTAGTAACGATAGATTATTGTAACTATTTGAACTTAAATTAGAGAAATAACAAATAAATAAGTTGCGCTTATAGTTTAACGTTAAAAATTATAAAGAAAAATCACAAATTCTAATAAAGTTGAACTTAAAAAATTAATTTTTCGGGACAAACGGGCGTGTCAGGTTTGACCCGCTAATTTTCGGATTCGGTATACTTCGGGTTTAGTTGAAAAAATCGTGTTTAAAACCCAGAAATTTCGGGCGGGTTCGGGTCGGGTTATCGAGTCGGGTCAGAAACTACCAGGTCTAATCATTACTCAAAAATTTATTAAGTAGATGTCGATGCTTACAAAATAAAACAAAACAAGATAAAATAAAATAAATAAATTTAGCTCTAACCTAAACACACAACATGAGCTAGTCCTATGAATACCAGTCGTTTATGTGACTATAGCTTAACATGAACCACCGTGATAAAACCATCTTCAATGGTGAGTTTGAAATCGACTCACTGCTGATATGATGCGAGATGAAAACGGAAGTGCAGTGGTGAGAATGAAACTCGTCTCACATGAATATCGTCGTTAATCTCATGAGATGAATTTGAAAGCGAGTTTAACAAAACAATATTTTAATTATTTTTTTCTCTCTCCTCCTCAATCTCATTTTTTATCAATATAACCAAATTAATTATATTATTAAGTAGGATACATCTACTTTTTTAATTAATATATATAAGTCAAACTCATGATCACCATTGGAAATTAGCTAGCTAAATAAAGGGATAACTTTTGACTCTCTTGATAGGGGTTCACATATTCAACCTCACCCAATTAGCCAAACTCAAACCCACTATTGCGGGTGATACTAATAATAATAATAATTTAATAATAATAATAACATGAACCGCCAACGTACCAAGTACTAATCTATATTATTAATAGGAAATTTTGTGGGCCCCACAAATTGGAGAAAAAAGAGTAATTGTAGGAGCTTAAGGCAATGAGAAATAAGATAAATATCTAATTTAATTATTTTATTAAAGATTTTCAATAAACAAATTATCGAAATTGCCTTTCTGACATACAAAATAAAAAAAGTAATATATATATATATATATATATATATATATATATAGTAGCAAAGTTCGTCTATTCCATTAAATAATGGAAGGAGAGTAATTTTAGATTTCACAACCGATAAAAAAAAGGATAATTCTAACTATTTCCTCAAATCAAGTTTATTTAAGAATTAATTTCCCTACAACAACAACAATAATAAATTTAGCAAGTGGTGCATCTCTCCTAGGGTTGCCGCCCAGTGAGAGGAAAGCCTAATTCATCTAGGGTTACTGAGTCCATGTGACTGTTGATCCCTGAGAATTCAGGCTTTGATCATGGCATCCAAGGGGGAGGGGAGTGGAGGAAAGGACAAAATTCTGATGAAGGATCATGAAAAAGGGAAGCCAGTGGTGAAGTGGGAGGAAGATGACGAGGAAGACTTATCATGTTTCGATTTATGCCTAGTGGGGAAATTATGGACAACTCGGAAGCGGGAGGAAAAGATTTGGAACCCTAACGATGGCCTCGAAACCAAAGAACTAGGCATGAACCTCTTCCTGTTCCAATTCTTTCACTGGAAGGATATGGACAGGGTCGTTAAAGGCGAGCCTTGTACTTTTGATAAGTGTGTAGTGGTGTTGAACCCACTTGTTAAAGGCCTGTAGCCGTCGAAGATGGCAGACTCAATGACTCATGCACCTTTCTGGGTTCGAGTGTACGACCAACAGTTGGAAGGGAGGTGGCTGAAGAACATCAAAGCCATAACCAACTCTCTAGGGACTTTTGTTGAAATAGACGACGAAAGTAATGAGGGTTGGAAAAAAATCATACTCTTCAAAACCCTCATGGACCTAAGGGAACCTTTCCTTGACAAAAATATCCCTGGAAAAGGAGGGCGGGAAGGTGGTGGAACTGACGGTAAAATACAAAAAGTTGTCGAATACTTGCTATTATTGTCGAAGAGTGGGGCACGTAGAGAAAGATTGAGCGCTAAAAGAAGAACAAGAGGATGAAGATAATGTGTACAACTATGGGGAATGGATGAGAGCATCGCCTTGGAAGATCCAGCGCAGACAAACCCAAGGGGGAGGACAAGGGAAGAACAACAAAACTTGAAAATTGGTCTTTAGGCATAAGAAAACAAAGGAGAACAAAAATATGGACACATGAGACAAAAAAGACCTAAGCCAGGTGGACGAAGTCATAGGGATCCTCCAAAAAGTCAAGAAAATAGGAGAGGGGGAACAAAGCACCACAAGGGACAGAGGAGGAAGTAACTGATGTACATAGTATGCAAGGCAGTGGGCATGACGAGAAAGAAGAAAGACAACAAGGCAAAAAATGGAAAAGAATTGAAAGACATAAGGAAAGGCTAACCAACACAGAAGAAGGGAGGACCAGAATGAGGAAAAGAAGTCTTCAAGAGGAGGAAAGGGTAGCAGAGGACATCGGTCAGACAAAGAAGTAGAGGAAAAGAGATCCTGAGATGCACCAAACAAACAATGCAAGGGCGGGAGCTGTCAAACAACCCCACTTAGAATCATGAATACACTATTCTACAACTGTCGTGGGCTTGGGAACTCACGTGCAATTGGTGACCTAAAGGTCATTGTGGACGCGGAAGATCCTGATGTGGTATTTCTATCCGAAACACTCCTGAAGAGTGGGGAAATGGAAGCAATACGATTCAAACTGAGATATGCGTGCAAGATTTATGTGGACTGCAATGGGGAGGGAAAGCAAAGAAGCAGGGGCCTGGCCATGTTCTGGAAATTACATCTACAGCTTTACCTACGATCGTTCTCCCTCAATCACATAGACATGGAACACTGAACGAAGGTGGGGAAAACTACATAGAGAATCACATAGATTTATGGTTTCCCTAGAGATGAGGACAAGCACAGAACTTGGGAACTAATGAAGGCTCTGATGAACGTGGATATCCCATGGGTATGTTTTGGCGACTTCAATGAGATCATGTTTAATGGGGAGAAATAGGGAGGACCAGCAAAAACATCCAAGCACTTGAAGAGTTTCGCAAAGTTGCGGAATGGTGCAACCTTAAGAATTTGGGGTACAATAGACATGGCTACACGTTGACAAACAATCAAGGAGGTGAAAAGAATGTTCAAGAAAGACTAGACAGATCCTTAGCTACACCAAACTGGAAGGCCATCTTTCCTCATTTTACAGCGGACCACCTCCCAAAAAGCTAATCCGACCATACACCTCCCAATTACCATCCGTTGCAGACACCAAAAGAGTACCACTGTCGAGGATAGGAAATCCGAGAAATGAAGGCCAGTGAGATTTGAAAAAGAGCTGATACAACATGGAGACTTCAATGACACGACCCAAGAATTATGGGCCAACACAAGTAAAAAGCCCATAGGGGCGTGACTATTGGCATGTTATCAAGGCCTAAAACAGATGGTAGGAGCGAGTACTAGAAGCATTAAAAAGTGGATTCTAGAATGCCGAGAGCTGATTGAAAAAACCCAATAGATGAGCCAACAATAGGAGCAAATAATGCAAATTAAATAGTGGACCGAGGAGATTGATGCATTAGAAAGGCAGGAAAAGGCGATGTGGCATCAATGGAGCAGACAAAAATGGATAAAAGATGGAGATAGAAACACGACATTCTTCCACCAAAAGGCGACCATGAGGGAGAGGAGAAATCACATTATAGAAGTGGAGAAACATGACCCTTCAATTCTCATTCTTTTCTTCGGTTGCTCACACTCGCCTTCTACTTATCATATTGTAAGCCTAGGGGTGGGCAATGGTTGGGTCGGGTCAGGGTCGGCCCGCTGGCTATGTAGGATCCAGTCAGGTCAAGGCCGACCTACTGAGATTGTGGGTCGGGTTAGGGCTTCCTAACAAAAAAAGTAATTATGTTAATTATTGATTAATGTGAGGTATTAGTAATATACTTAAGTAAATTTAGCATTTAGAATAATAGGAAAAATTATTTATTTTGACTTATTGATAGGTCGACCTAGTTCGACCCATTCACCGACCCTTTCACGTTGTTAAACAGGCCGACTCTTTAATTACCCGACCCTTTCATGAACTGACCCTTTTCCAACCCCTATTTTCTACCTCCCTACCCTCTGACCCAATGGAAACCCAGCCCATTGCCCACCCTTTATGTCCAATTTCAGAAGTAGGAACTTCAGTTGGCGGAACATAATGATATATTGACATAATCTCTATCTATACGAAAAACTAATATATAAAAAAAAGAATATGTCATCCAAATAGCCAATAAACAAGCCAAACAAACGGAAGGGTTACAATACATTAAAAAAAAAGCTATCTGCTGTAAAACATCGCTATTCATGTTCAAAATGGTCTTGGGATCATAGTGCTCATTGGTCTTGGATCACAATCCAACAGTTGGAGAGAGACTGTAGTACCCTGGGTATGTGGTTAAAATGTAGCTTAAAAGGATTGAAATGACTATTTATATTACTAAGGTGCACCTTTCTTTAAGGTAGCTCATCTGTTGGGAATCTTCAGTTAAGCGTGCTTGGCTGGGAGTAGTCTTAGGATAGGTGACCTCATGGGAAGTTTTCCCAAGCAACATGTAAGCAAAGACAAAGCACGTTGGAAAGACTCGTGGTGATTTGCGGAGCCAGTCAGCAATCCCAAAAACAATTATCTGTAATGTCTATAACACGAGAGGGGCCGGGGCGTTAAAGGGGGGATCACAGGGAACCTATACACACTAGAACTGATCAAGTGGCAATAACCACAGCAGAAATACTCCAACAAGAAACAATGCTAAAAACATTCAGGTTTACCAAAGAATGCTTCGAAAATATATCTAGTTCTCTATAGGACCATTCTATTTTGGAAAAAAATAAATAAAATCTTAAAGCAACTTGAATGTACTGCAAGAAAGTCTAGACTGGCTGAAGTGGATCACAAAGGTATGAACAAGAAGCATCATAAACTGGAATTTGATAAGTGGTAATCACTATAGAAATACTCCATTAGGCAACAATGCAAAAACATTCAGATATACAAAAAGAATACATTGAACATATCTCTAATTCTCTACAACACAATAAAATTATTTAAGAAGCTAATAAGCTCTATTTTATGGTGTATTATAGATGTGAATAGAAGGGTGGCAACCAGGTTTTGTTGTCCGAATTTCCATAGCTAGAATGTTTCAATTTTGATGTGCGACCACTCGTTGGAAAGCTTAGGATGTGTAGTTTATGTTCATGTATTTTAATCCAATGTAAGTCACGATTTGGAAGGAAAAAAGTGTCGTTTTTTGGATGCTGCTAGGCCGAGGACCAAAATGCACCGATCCGATTCAAGCAATTGGTTCACACTCCTCACAAAGGTTTTCATGGAGATTCAAATTAATTTGAAAATGTCCTTTTCTAAATATAGATGTAATTTTTAGGATTTTTAGATGATAATATACCGGCCTTTGGGGATATTGGATTGTAATATACCAACATTTGTTATTAAACAACAATATCCCTGGCCTTTATATTTAGGTGACATTATCAGGTCAACAATAACTAGGGAGGTGGTGAATCAGTCTGTATACTGATGTGGTTGGCGGAGGGGGAAAAACCTGCCCCAACCCAACAATCTCGTTAACCCCGTTCGTTTTTCTCACTAACCTACATTACAAGACATTGGTTAGTTGTTTGTCACGTCAGTACAAAGACCGGTTCACCACCCCTTAGTCACTACATTGGGGCCGATTTTTTAAACGTGGCTTAGTTACAAAAAGTGGAGGGTTAACGGGGTTACTGGGAATGAGCTGATTATTTTCCCTCACCTGCCACATTAGCACGAAGACCAACTCACCTATCACAACCCCCTTAGTCACTGTTGGTATAATAATATCACCTAAGTATAAAGGTCAGAGATATTGTTGTCTAATAATAATTAAAGGTCGGTATATTACAATCCAATATCCCCAAAGATCAGTATATTGTCATCCAATATCCCTAATTTTTAAGCACTCTTGTTGAACTAGGGAACTGAAGGTTACAAGGCTTCAAAATCGGACGCTAAAAAGAATAGTCAAGCAGCTAGGAAGTGTAACATGGTAGATTTTGGAGAGCTATAACTAATGTACAAGTAAAAACAGAAGAATGCATACTCAAAACAGTCAAAGTTGAAGGTGTTGGCTTTCCAAAACGCTAAATATTACAAGAAATGGGCATCGTTTGGTCATTCAAAGTCAAGCTCAAAGTCAGCATGTCCGAATCGCATAATTGTTGTTTTCTGGGCAAACTTTACGAAGTTCTACATCTACTTCAAAATGCCATTACTGAAAGGATTTTTCAAAATGCGATCAAGAGTTCGTTTATTTAAAAAAAAGGAATTTTGGACATTAATATACTAAATTTTTGGGTATTGGACATTAATACACCAAACTTTGACATTGGACAATAACACACTGTACTTTAGAGAGGGTGTTGGACAATAACGCACTTGAAATGATTTTGATGGTGGCTGACTCGGTAGCAATCCTACGTTGTAGGCCGACCACGTAGGATCGCCACCGAGTTAGTCACCGCCGAAATTGTTCTGGGTGCATTATTGTCCAACACCACCTAAAGTACAGTGTATTATCGTCCAAAGCCAAAGTTCAGTGTATTATTGTCCTATACTCCAAAAGTTTAGTATATTAGCGTCCAAAAAGCCTTTAAAAAAACGGAAACAAGAGAACTCAAATCATAATCAATCTTCTAAGTATAATCTCTAACTTCTTCTACTTTTGACTTGATATTATGCGGGTTTTTTTGTTTTTGAACCCTCAACTTTGGGAGTATTTATTATTTGGTACCACACTTTTCAAAGTTTATTTTTTGGACCATGTACTTTGGGTACCCAAAAATTTAGCCCAATCTTAAGTTTTACTCCGGCAAAGGGCCAAAATAGACAAAAAATTCCCGATTTGCCCTTATCAATTTTTAAAGGTTTTTGACTTTTGTTAATTTTTAATTTTTAAAATTTTAATTTTAATTTTTGATTTTTAATTTTTAATTTTATAATTTTTAAGTTTTTAATTATCATTTTAATTTTAATTTTAATTTTTAATTTGTAATTTCCAAATTATTAATTTTTAAAATTGTAAAATTATAAAAATTTTAATTTTTTTTAATCTTTTAATTTTTATTTTGAAATTTTTTGATTTTTGATTTTTTGATTTTAATTTTTGAAATTTTTAAAATTTTTAATTTTAATTTTTAATTTTTAGTTGCTAATTTTTTATAATTTCACATTTTTTAATTTTAAATTTTAAATTTTAAATTTTAAATTTTAAAATTTTAACATTTTAAAATTTTCAAAATTTGAAAATTTGAAAATCTTAAAATTTTAACATTTTAAATTTTAAGTATGTATTAATTTTATTTATTTTTAAACTTTTTTAACTATTTTAATGTTTTATTATTTTAATTTTTAATTTATAATTTTTAAAATTTTGAAGTTCTTAATAATTTTTAAATTAAAAAATTTAAAATGTGAGAATTTTGGTATAATAAATAAGTGAAGGGAAAATAAAGAATTAATAAATCAAGGGCAAACTTGGAACTTCATCATTAATTAAAGGGCAAAGTTGGAAGGAAAAAATAGTCAAACTTACTTAAGGGCTTTTTTTTACCCAACTGCTATAATAATGTCCACAATGTCACCGGAGACAAAGTACAGGGTCCAAATAATAAACTTTAAAAAGTGTGGTATCAAATAATAAATGCCTAGTATTTTCGTGCATTTAGGATACAGTAAGTTAGTTTTTTAGGAAGATAATAAGTTCTATTTTTCATTTATGTAACTTAGTTTAAGATATGGTGCATTGTAGATGTGAATAGAAGGGTTGCAACCAAGCTTCTCAAGTCTGTTTTTGTAATTCCAACTCGTTCAGTTTTGTTGTCCAAGTTTCCATAGCTAGGATGCTACAATTTTGATGTGTTACAAGTATGAGATTACGTGTAGAAATTAGCAGAGTAAATTACATTTACCCTACCTGACATTTGTGGTAATAATTTTTGCACATCCGACATTTGTGAAATAATTTTCACCTTATTTGATATTAGGTGAAAGTGATTTTTAGTGGTAAAATCTGGTCACTTCTAATCGGAAATAAAACGATAAAAGGGTCATTTAAGTCATTTCCTTCTCAATATTATGAACAATATGATACATTCACATAGTTATATAGGGACATTATTGTATTTTCCCATTTTTGATGAGATGATACCGGATTTTGCCACTAAAAATCACTTTCACTTAATGTCAGGTAAGATAAAATTATTTCACAAATGTCGGGTGTACAAAAATTATTACCACAAATGTCATGTAGGGTAAATCTAATTCACTCGAAATTAGCATGTCTTTGAGATCTACCTTACAAATTCAGTTATTTTTCTGATTGTGACTGACCTTGTTATTCGTTAATTCTCTGTGGAACATGTTCATTTATGCAATTGCAGAAACTCAGAATCTAGTTTTACATAACTGAAGTTTTTTTTTTCTCATTCATCATCTTGCCATGTTTGAATTCTTTGGACTTGTATATTGATGATAGACTTCATTATTGTATTTGTCTCAATCTTTAAAAAGTGTTCATATGAAATTGGGGACTATGTGATTCCCTCTCCCCTGCTATTAAATTATATAATCGTAAATTTTAGTATAAGATTGTCTCATGAAAATTTATTGTGAGAAGGGTTTCTGTGACATTTTAATATTTTGTATGACTAATAAGCGATATCATAATGATTTTCAAATACGAAGGCAACTAATATTTTATCAAGATGTGACATTTATTAGAGTCAGAGAAAATAAATTATTAGTCGCTCTTGTATTCATAAATAGTACATACAACATTATACGTCTTACGATAAATTTATGTGAGACAGTCTTATATAAGAAGTTATAGAATTATGACAGTTAAAGGCAAAAAGAGTTAATAGTATCGGGTATTGACTATAAATAAATTCTAAACCCCATCTCCCGTTAATACATTGTCACCAAAACAAATCAAACTATGGAAATAGCTCCATAACTGTTCCATTAAGGTCGTTCTTTTAAGCGGTGCGGTATCACAAAAATCATCATACCACTCAATATTCTTCAATATTTTACCATACCATACCACACTTTACCTTAGTCATTATTTTTGTCTTTCTTTACTTTTCTCTCTCTTCATTTTTCTCCTTTATTTTTCACATTCTCTCACCTCACCTACCACATTAACCACACTTTCTACAAATTTCACCATATCAATCCACAACTCACTGCACTTTCCACAATTTCCTCGCACCGCATCATTTCCGCATTTGACCAACTGCAAAAGACAGGGAATCAAAAACCTAGAAACCAAAAATGGCAAAATAAAAAAGGGATCAACTACACCTCAAGATATTTCCAGTAATCCAGCAAGTTAACAAATTTAGGGTGTGTTTGGTTGAGAGGAAAATGATTTTTGAGGAAATTGTTTTCCATGAGAAATGGTTTGCCAAGGAAAATGGTTTTCGATGCCAAATTTTCCCTTGTTTGGTAGGAGATAAATTACTTTTCGAAAAATGTTATGTCGATATAAGTAGCGATATATGTTACAAATGAAAATATTTGGAGCTCAAAATTCATATTTGAGCTTTTCTTAGTCATGTCTATCATGTTATAAAGTTTCGTGACAAACCGATAAAATTGAATTTTGCTTTTAAGTTTCAGTCATATTTAATCGCAAAAAAAAATGTCGACAAAAGTGGCGATATATGTTACAAATGAAAATATTTGGAGCTCAAAATTCATATTTGAGCTTTTTTAATCATTTCTATCGTATTGTAAAGTTTCGTAACAAACTAAGAAAACTGAATTTTGCTTTTAAATTCAGTCATATTTAACCGCAAAAAAATGTCGATAAAAGTGGCAATATATGTGTTACAAATGAAAATATTTGAAGCTCAAAATTTATATTTGAGCTTTTCGTAGTTCATACTATCAAATCATAAAGTTTCGATTCTAACAATTCAGTTTGAATTTTTAAAAGTTTCAGTTAGTTTTAAGGCAAAAACTTCTAATATGATGTATATCGAGATAAATGTTATCAAATAAAAATATTTTGAGCTAAAAATTTATATTTGAGGTTTTTTTTTATCAATTCTATCGTGTTACAAAATTTCGAGCAAAACCGTTAATGTTAAATTTCAGCCTCAAATTTCAGTTAGAGTTAGTAGTAAAAATCGATTTAACAATCAATGGTGAAAAATGATTTTTCTAGGTTGAACAAAGGAAGTCAATTTCCTTCCTTTAGAGGAAAATGATTTTATTTGGAAATGATTTTCTAAACTTTTTTTGTTACAAACACTAGAAAATTGAGAAAACATTTTCCAAAAAAAATGTTTTTCCCCTACTAAACACACTCTTAAAGAATTATGTTCAAATCCCTTATATTTGGTAAGTAGCTTTTTGGATAGCTTTTTGGATAGCTTTTAGCTTTTAAGATAGCTTTTAACTTTTGACAAAGGTTAAAAAGTTGATGTGTTTGGTAAGTAGTTTTTTATATTAGCTTTTTGGATCTAATAAGCTAGTTTTCAAAAAGCAGTTTGGTGAAACTTTTTGAGTTAGCTTTTCACAAAAAAACTATTTTACCGAACACTTTTCCTCCAATCAGCTAAACCAAACAGTTAAAGTCAAACAGCTACCAACTAAAAGCTACAAGCTAACAGCTACCAACTGGTTGCCCAACGTAACCTTAATATTCAAGTTTATGGGAACCCTAGTCGCACTACCAAACTCCAACTCGTGGATGACGGGCCCAAACAACACAACAACATTTTTGTACAGTGGGCCAAGACGACAGAGTGAATGAGGACGATTCTTTTTACATTGTTTTGGGGTGTAAGTAGACCTGGCAATTTCTGACCGACCCGATAATCCGAACCGAACCCGCCCGAAATTTCTGGGTTTTGAACACGATTTTTTCAACTAAACCCGAAGTATACCGAACCCGAAAATTAGTGGGTCAAACCCGACCCGCCCGTTTGACCCGAAAATTTAACTTTTTGAGTTAAACTTTATTAAAATTTGTGACTTTGCATTCAAATTTTTAACTATTAAACTATAAGCGCAACTTATTTATTTGTTATTTCTCTTATTTAAGTTAAAATAGTTACAATAATCTAACATTGGTAGAAGATAATCATATTTTATTATATATATTGTACAAAAAGTAGTATTTAGAGACCATATTTTAAAAAGAAAAAGCGAAAAAAGGTCGCGATCATAACCCGTTGGGTTGACCCGAAACCGAAATACACCGCCCGTATTTTCCCGAACCCGAAATATACCCGACCCATATTTACCCGAACCCGATATAGGACCGACCCGAAACCGCCCGCCCGACCGAATTGACAGGTCTAGGTGTAAGCTTGGGGTCAGGTTCTCTGTTTTGTTGGTACCATTCTAATATTCTTGATGTCCTTGGAACAGCTTGGTTGGGTTTTGTATCTAGTGTTGCATGGAATTATTGTGTTGTAAAGTACTACTTTCTTTGTTGATGAAATAACATTGGGCTTGAGCCCAGGAAATATCAAAAAAATGGACCAAGAACTTAGGCTCTATTCTTTTCTGCGGTTGACAAACTGCGGTGCCACAATCTACCGCAATTTGCCACAATCCACCACATTTTACCGCAAATCATTACTTTTTTCTCTTCTCACTTTTCTCCTCTACTTTTTACATTCTCTCTCCTCACATACCCCACATACCAATAACCTACCACAATTCCACCACACCCCACCACACCATTCCGTAAAATACCGCATAAAAGAACAAGGCAATGCATTGAATTTAAGAATGACCCAGTTCTTTGGATTTGTTATTTTTAAGTTAGGATAAGTTATAATTTTTTTTGGGGAACTGTGTTAGATTATGATAAGTTAGGATAGTTATGTTTAACTTGATAAAAGAACAAGGTCAAAGCAAAACAATAAATAGGCATTTAAACATACTTTGGGTCATACTATTCAATAGGTACAACATACTCTACACTCTACAATAATGGAAGGACAGAAGAATGACAAGCCACATGGTAAATTATGCTATGTTCTTTTGTTTTGTGTGGTACTGTACCGCGCTAACTATAATTTATCACACTAATTAATCACTGAAAACTAGAAGAAGTGTAGAAGATGTAGAGAAATATTGTATTTGTATTATGATCAAATACCTTGAAGATACAAGAGATACAAGTATATATAGCAAAGCTGAGCTCCTAACAATACTCCTAACAAACTCATAACAAACTAACATAGTATAACAATATGTTAACATCCCCCCCTAAAGGTTGGAATGGAGGTGAAGAAACCAATCCCAACCTTGCAGACAAATAGGAATGTTGTGCTTCACCAAGAGGTTTGGTGAGCAGATCTGCTAGTTGTTCCTTAGTGCCAACGTGATGAGTTTGTATAAAACCTTCAAGAAGCTTATCTCTTGTATAATGGCAATCGATGTTTAAGTGTTTCGTGCGTCCATGAAAGACTAGGTTTTCTGCAATATGAAGGGCAGCTTTGTTGTCACAGAAGAGATCAATAGGTAAAGGACAAGGTATATGAAAGTTTGCCATCAAATGAGCAACCCACTCTAATTATGAAATAGTAGACGACATGCTTCTATACTCAGCCTCAGCAGAAGATTTTGCAACTGTTTTCTGCTTTTTGGTTTTCCAAGATATCAACGAAGAGCGAAGGAAAACACAATACCCTGAAAGAGATCGAGCAGAAAATTTGCATGCCCCCCAGTCAGCATCACAATATGCACGAATGTGTAGATCATTGTCACGAGGGTAATATAATCCAAGATCAATTGTACCCTTGAGATATCTAAGAACATGAAGTACAGCATCATAGTGAGGTTTCTTAGGATCTTGGAGAAACTGGCTAAGATGTTGGACAGCATAGGAAATATCTGGCCTTGTGAGAGTAAGATACAGAAGTCTGCCAATCAACCGCCTATAGACCCAAGGATCTGGCAAAGAATCACCAACATCAGTTGATAGTTTGAGTCCTTTAGGTAAAGGAAAAGTAGCAGCCTTTACACCTGTCAAGCCTGCATCAGAAAGAATATCCAAGCAATATTTCCTTTGATTGAGCATTGTGCCCTGATCAGATCGAGCTATCTCTATACCCAAAAATATCTAGCGAGCCCAAGATCCTTAATTGTAAAAGCATTATGAAGAGCAACCTTCAAATTGCAGATACCATCCACATAATTTCCAGTGATCAAAAGATCATCCACATACACCAAAACATACATGTATTTATCTGATTCTTTCTTTGTGGATAAAGAGTAATCTGCCTTTGACTGTTGAAACCCCATTGTGACAAGAAACTTTGTTAACTCCACATTCCACTGTCTCGAGGCCTGCTTCAAGCCATAAAGAGACCTTTGCAACTTACATACTTCACCAGGCTTAGCTGCATCATACCCCAAAGGAGGTAGCATATAAACTTCTTCATCCAGATATCCATGTAAGAAGGTATTATTTATATCAAGCTGATGATGATCCCAATGCTTTGCAGTAGATAAAGCAATGAAAAACCTTACATGGTGAGCTTGGCAACTGGAGAGAATGTGTGCTGTTAGTCTTTGTCTTTTACCTGCTCAAAACCACGGATCACAAGTCTTGCCTTGTGTCTTTCAATACTCCCATCAGGTTTATATTTGGTTTTGTAGACCCATTTAGAGGTCAGAGCCTTTTTACCAACAGGAAGCTGTGTGAGAGTCCATGTGTGATTTTGCTCAAGTGCTTACAACTCCTTTTGCATTGCAAGTACCCATTCTGAGTGTTGTATAGCCTGATTATAATTAGTAGGTTCAGGATTGTGGAGCACATTTGCAAGAGATGCCATATAAGAAGGAGAAAGGTGTGCTATATTTGCATAGGAAAAGAAAGATTGAGAAGCAATAGAAGAGGAAGAATTGTGAGAAATAGGATTGGGTGCAGGAGTCTGTGATGCAGCAGCAGGCAAAGGTGGATGCACAAAATCCTTTAACCAAGCTGGAGTAACTCGAGATCTTGAAGATCTCCTGACATTTTGATGTTCTGCTGTTATAAGAGAAGAATTGACAGATTGAGTGCTGTTATGTGATGAAGTAGAAATGATTGGTGAAACAGGAGGATTGTTATTATGATGTGAAGCAGAATCAGGAGATGCAGAAGTATAAGAAGAATCAGAAACATGTGTGTTAGGTAAAGGTGAAAAAGAAATATTAGGTGAAGAAATATTTGGTGAAGGAATAGAAGCTATTGGTGATTGAGGAAAAGTATTATTGTTGTTATTAGAAGGAAAAGGAGAAATAGACTCATGTGAATGATGAGGTATAGGAATGTGGTGATTTTGAGAATATAAAGGTCCATCTAACTCACAGCTGGGAAGAATAGGTTCATTAAAAGGTTGCTTAGTGTGATTAGTGCCTGTTTTGTAAGGAAAAATATTTTCTAAGAAAATAACATCCCTACTGTGAAATATTTTCTTTGTTTCCAAGTCAAAAAGTTTGTAACCTTTGAATCCAAAATTATAACCAATGAAAACACATTGTTGAGCTCTTGAGTCAAATTTGTTAGAAACTCCTAATTTCTTTGCAAAGCAAAGACAGCCTATTACTCAAAGATCAGCATAATTTGGAGTAGTACCAAAAAAACTTTTCATGAGGAGATTTCCATTGAAGATTTTTCATGGGAAGCATGTTTATAAGATGTGTAGCTGCTAAAACACACTCCCCCCAAAAGTATTTTGGAAGATGTGCTTGAAATCTGATAGCCCTGGCAGTCTCAAGAAGATGCCTGTGTTTTCTCTCAGCAACCCCATTCTGTTGGGGTGTTTTGACAATGGAACGTTGATGTAAAATGCCCTTAGAAGTAAAGAAATCTTGACAAAATTCATTAATAAATTCTGTGCCATTGTCACTTCTAATTGCTTTGATTTTACTTTGAAATTGAGTTTGAATCATATTATAAAACTGTACTATGGCATGTTTAACCTGAAGCTTGTTTTGCAATAAATGTGTCCAAGTAACTCTTGTAAAATCATCTACAATAGTAAGAAAATAATGAGCACCTGAAATGTTTGCAACCTTATATGGACCCCATAAATCCATATGAACAAGATCAAAAGCTTGAGAAGAATGGATGGAACTTTTATTAAAAGGTAATCTGTGTATCTTGGCCATGATACAAGCAGTACAATTGATATCAGAAGAAATATGTTCTTTGCACCAATCTATCTGTTGAAGTTTAGAGATAGAAGTGTGTCCAAGCCTGGCATGAACAATGTCAGTGCTTAGAGTTTTACAAGAAGATGTATGAAGAGAAGTATTAACAGCAGACATCTTTTTGTCAGTAGAAGAATAAACTGCAACTTTGTGAGGAAGTTTGTACAATCCACCAATGTTGTATGCCACTGCAATCACTTGCTTAGTTGAAAGGACCTGTATGCAACATTTTTCAGAAGAAAAGGTAGCAACAGAATGAAGGTCTGTGAGTAATTTTGTGATAGAAAGAAGGTTAAACTCAAAGTCTGGCACATATAGGACTTCTGATAAGGTGATGTATAGGTTTATGATAATTTGACCTGCTTGAGTAACTTTCTTGGTCGAACCATCAGGGAGGGTTATAGAAATAGGTTTAGACAATTTGTGAATATGATGAAACAAAGAAAGATCAGAAGTCATATGGTCTGAAGCTCCTGTGTCCACTATCCAAAATCCTTTGAATTCATCAATCATAGCACAACAAGCACTAAAATGGGCACAAATAGATGAAAGATTATCTGCAAAGTGATCATAACCACTATTGTAGGAAGTATATGGACTCTCATATTGTTGATTCTTCATCAACTTTGCCACCTCCTGAGCCAAAAACTGCATGTCTACTCCAGAAACATTTTTGCTGCCAGTATTCTCCAAAGGTGTTTCTTGTATGACATTCTCTGGAACATATACATTTGCTGCTACTTTATTCTTATCTTTCCCCTTGTACCACTCTGGAAAACCATGAATAAGAAAACATTGATCAATAGTATGACCATTCCTTCGACAATGAGAACAAAATTTGTTTTGCTTGTCCTTCTTGTTTGCAACCTCCTTCTTGTTCCTTTGATTGTTGTACTGTCCGGTGCCTCTAGCAAGACAAGCACTCCCAGTTTCACCTTCTTGATCATTCACCCCTTTAACTGCAGCAACTATCTCTTTTCCAGCAAAAATACCTCCTGTCACCTTCCTTTGCTGCTCTATCCTCTCAATCATTTGACAAGCTTTACTAACTGTAGGAAGAGGATCCATGAGTAAAACTTGCCCTCTTATTGAATCATAGCTATCATCAAGATGAAGAAGGAATTGCATCAATTTTTGTTTTTGATCCAACTCAATAGTGTTCTTGATGGTAACACAATCTGGATGTGTTGGCTTACATTCACACACCGGAATACAACTCAAATCAGCCAGTTCATCCCACAACTTCCTCAGCTTCGTGTAGTAAACAGCCACCCGATCATTACCTTGATACAATTATGATATTTCACCTTGAATCTTGAAAGCAAAGGTCCATTGCTTTGACCAAATCTTTCCACAAGTACTCCACAAATCTTGAGCAGAACTCATGTAGAAGAAAGCTTCAGACAGTTTGTCATCAATAGAATTCAAAATCCACCTCATAACCATGCTATCACACCTCATCCATTGATCATAGGTGGGAGCAGTAGAAGCAGGTTTAGCACACTTACCATTAATGAAACCTAACTTCACCTTGGTTCTGAGAGCTATATGTGCTGCTCGACTCCACTGATGAAAGTTTGTCCCATCCATCTTGATATTTGTCAGCTTCATACCAGGGTGGTCTGAGGCTTGCAAATACAATGGATCATAATTGTAGCTATCAATGGGATTCGCCATGAATCAGCAAAAAGAAGGAGCAGCAAGAAGAAACTGATTCTGATCAGTGTGATCAGAAAAGATAGGAAGAAAAGCAAGATTAGAGACCTTGCTCTGATACCATGAAAACTAAAAGAAGTGTAGAAGATGTAGAGAAATATTGTGTTTGTATTATGATCGAATACCTTGAAGATACAAGATCTGATACCATGAAAACTAGAAGAAGTGTAGAAGATGTAGAGAAATATTGTGTTTGTATTATGATCGAATACCTTGAAGATACAAGAGATACAGGTATATATAGCAAAGCTGAGCTCCTAACAATACTCCTAACAAACTCATAACAAACTAACAGAATATAACAATATGTTAACAATCACAAGCCATCACATATTATCATATTATACCATACTTCACTATAATGATCATAATTTTCTATATCCTCACTTTTCTTACTACTTTTAACTTTTCTTTCTCCCCATATACCACAGGAATCATTCTTACTACAAAGTTTACAACAACTTACAATAATACTATACATACCACATCATATCACATTATGCAAACCATGCCATTACCACTGTTAGGAAAATGTCCTAAAATCACACGATCTCTTGATTCCGCAATTATTTGTTTTCTAATTGTATTAGACTATTATTTAGGTTTGTTTATTATGTTGGATTTCCTAATTGTATTATATTCTAAATCCAATTTGAGTGAAGGTGAAGGTAGGTTTATATGGAGTTTTTCCCTATAAATAGAGGATTTTGTTCACCTTGTTTGGTGCCGTCAATTTCAGAGGTGTATTTAGATATTCAAAAAATTTCATACTGCAATTGGTGAGAGAATTTGTGAAAATTTTGTGTGAGTTGTTATACTATCTGGGTGTTGATCTCGGGATGGGATCATTTGCTATAATCTCTACCAATAGTGGATTCGTTTGTGTTTATATTGGGCCCGTGATTTTTACCGATTTGGGTTTCCATATTAAATTCTTATCTCCTTTACTTTGACATTTATTTTTCTCCATATCTAATAATCATTTTATTTCACTTTTTCTAATTACTCTAGCTATTCTTATATTATTTCTAACAATCACACTTTACCCACGAACAGAAAACAATATGTTCTAAGGACCACTGATCTGTGAAATTCAAGCACGAGGATGAATGTATGTGGTCTCTCTACCACCTGCCGTAATTATTTCATGGTTGAGTAACTCATTTATTAGACTTAATTAAGTTTTATATGGCTAAAGTGTTACTCCCTCTGTTTTTTTATGTCATTTATGATTTTCAATATCAATCTTTAATAAATAATTTTAAATATAAAAATTCTATTAAAAAATATAATAGTATTTTTAATAGTATTTTTTTACGAATCTAATGACATCAATTTTGTATTAATAAAATCATTATATAAATTAAGATATTAACAGTGAAAATTTTCAATACAATTTCCTAGAGGACGAATAAATAAAAAGGGAGGAAGTATATATGTATTTCTTTCCTAAAAAAATGTGTGTTTAAATAACTAGCTAGTAAATTTCATTACCCAAAATAGTTATTATTTAAAATTATAAAATTATAAATGATAGACAATTTAGAATTTTTAATAAGTATTTTGTTCAAGTCATATATAATTATTTTGTAAACCAATATGTAAAAACAATGCCGATCATCAATGTCTCCACACCACTGCCGCTAAGGACCTCCAGAAGACAACAGAAAGTTTTGTTTGAAAGGACAAATTAGAGAAGTCTTCTAAAATCTCTATTTTATCTTCAACATATCTCCGAGATAATATATACTGATTTTGATGTGTATCCTTGCAGAGATTATTATAAGATCAAAGTTTCTAAAGAAGAAATGATAGAAGATCGAAGCTAATATGGAAAGGATCGGATCAACGTACAAGGAAGGAAAAAGAAGTAGTTGTTGATGTTGAACATTACGACACTTAAAAGGCTCTGCCCTCCTCCTTGAAGAATAATCGATTCCAAGCAAAAGTAAATCGAGTGTAGGAATTTTGTGATAGAAAATTCTGAGTGTAACCACTTGTGTTTGAGTGGTGAGTTGTGTAATCAGAAAGAGAGTTCTAATAACGTCCTATGCTTTAAATTTAATCTTTTGTAGTTTAAACTCAAATGATTTTGAACATGTGTCCCTCCTTGAAACAGCAAAACAGGTCTGAGATTATCTGATAACGTCCTATGAAGGAACCAGTTAAGTTAAAGACACCAAGGTGGACATCCTCATCCAGAAATATGAGGCCTTCAAGATGGAAGAAAATGAGGTCATAGAAGAGATGTTCAAAAGGTTCAACAACATCGTTAACCACCTCAAAACCCTGAGAAAGACCTACTCAAATGAAGAACAGGTCAAAAAGGTCCTGAGATGCCTGCCCAGAAGAAAATGGGGTCCGAAAGTAACTGCCATCGAGGAAGCACAAAACCTCAAGACCCTCCAACTAGAGGAGCTCATTGGAAAGTTACTGGCCCATGAGATTCAATCGCAAAACACCTCAGAATAAAAAGGAATTGCATTAAAGGCAACACGAGAAATAGAACGTGAAACTGAGGATGATGAAGAGGACACAATGGCAATGTTGGCTAAAGGGTTCAAAAGGCTCTACAAGAGAAATCCAACCTTCCAATGATACATCAAAGATGCCCAAAACAAAAGATCAAGCCCAAAAGGTAAGTCCTCATTAAGAGAAGATTTTGATCCATTTACTTGTTTTGGTTGTGGCAGCTCAAAACACCTTGTGAAGGACTGCCCTCACGCCAGAAGAAATAAAGACAAGAGAAATAGCCGACCTAAATAGCAAAACTGTAAGGCAATGATGGCAACATGGAGTGATAATGACTCTAGTGAAGGCCACAGTGAGGTAGAAGAAATAACAAATGTCTGTCTGATGGAAAACGCAAGTGAGGATCAAGATCCAACATCACCTCATGACGAGATAAACTTAGATGAGCTCCTCACTCTTCCCTCTTCACACCTTGCTCACAAATTATTTCATCTCTTCAAATATTCTAGATCATTAATAGAAAGTGCCAAGCATCTCACAAACACATGTCAATCATCTGAACGAAACCATAGAGAGCTTGAACATAAAAAATGACCTCTTAGCAACTGAAAATATTAGACTATCCATAGAGGTCAAAGACTTATATAAGGGCATCACTCAATTATCCAATGAGGCAGTGATAAATTCTCATCCATAGCAGAGAAGACTCATCCTTCCCACACCTAATACACCACCTATCAAAAACTATCGGTCCAAAAGTCCTCCCTTTCATACCAACAAAGGACCTCTCCTTCCTACACCAAATATCCCGCCTCTTAGAGAACACTGTCATAGAGGCCCTCCAACAGCAAATAAAATAAGGACCTTACCAACTCCCTTGTCTAAAGGAACTAGACCTTTGCGCATTACAAAACATTGGGTCCCAAAGACCTCACTGCAACGATCTCATCATTGGTTAGAGACCAAGAAATATACAATGTCCTATACTACAGGTATGCCTCAGACACATTACCAGAGATCCAACCAAGTTCTGCAAACTGAAAATCAACAAGACTAGAACAGTGATCTTTGGAGACAAAAGCCAAGACAAGATCATGGACATTGTGAAGGTCGCAAAACAACGCCACATGCACCATCTAAGGAGAAGCCTTCTATCATGAGGGTATCAACCTTTTCACAAGCTGTCAAATTGAGGGGGAGTCCTATCATCACTCCTCCCTACATGTGGTCCCTCTCCTCCTCCCAGATACATCAACTCACTGCCTGTATGGACCTCTGATGTCTTCATCAGCATGTCCTCTCAGACACCTCATAATTTAAACTCAATCCAGTCAAGACGTATGACTACCTTTCCCATAGGTAACTCAGATTCTTGCTTTTTTTCTTATCTCTCCTCTCCTCCCCTTCTTTTTCTCTTCCCTAGCCTCTCTTTTTTTTTTTTTTTTGCCAAACTTTTTAGTGCTTGTACTCACATGTTTCCTCTTTGTCTGGAAGACAAAAAGGGGGAGAAATTCTTCCATGGCATGTACCCAACACTTAAGCTTTTTTCTCACACTTGTTGTGATCTATAGATATAAGTTGTTATCTGTATATAAGCCATGAGTGCAAATTTTGTCTTTCAAACAAAAAGGGGGAGATTGTAGAAACAATGCAGATCATTAATGCCCTTTGCACCATTGTCGTTGAGGACCTCCAGAAGACAACATAAAGTTTTGTTTGAAAGGAGAAATTAGGGAAGTCTTCTAAAATCTCTACTTTATCTTCAACATATCTCCGAGATAATATATACTGATTTTGATGTGTATCCTTGTAGAGATTATTATAAGATCGAAGTTTCTAAAGAAGCAAGGATAGAAGATCAGAACTACTATGGAAATATCAACGTGCAAGGAAGGAAAAAGTAGTAGTCGTTGATGCCGAAAATTATGACATATAAAAGGCTCTGCCCTCCTCCTTGAAGAATAATCGATTCTTAGAAAGAGTAAATCGAGTGTAGGAATTTTGTGATAGAAAATTCTGAGTGTAACCACTTGTATGTGAGTGGTGACTTATTGATGGAGATCGGCCCTCACAACCTCATATGGTGTCAGCATACTTTGAGGCCATCCATGAATCCCAGAAGGTCCTTGACTATATCAAAGGTCATCCACCTGATGTGAGGCCATCTCTACTGTCTAAATACTTCAAAATTGAGGTCTCACTCACATTTGGTCCCTTGGAGGTTGATCATAATGTCCAAGCTAACATGGTCCGAAGGTCATTTGGGTTCCACATAACTATTTCAATCTGGGCATGTATTGAGGATGTTTATTTGGAGCCGGTTGTTCGTATTGAGGACGTTTATCTGGATCCGGTTGTTCTTTTCAACTTGGTGTGTGATTCTCATCTCGTTGGATGTCAAGGAAGTTTATTATTGAGCTCTCCTAAATGCCAAAGGTTGATTCATTTGGAGGTCGTTTGCATTCTGCACAACTATTGCAATCTGGGTACGTGCATGAGGACCTCAATCGGGATCAACTTGTCTTTTGGTGTTTCAGCAAGTTCCTTTTGGTCTTTTCACTTGGGTTGCGTCATCTTCTACTTATTGGAGGTCATTAATCTTCTATGCAATCTGAATATGCGCATGAGGACCTCCATCTTGAGTCTGCTGAGAATTTGGACGTCCAAGGACGTTCCTTACTGGAGGAAGACTATTTGCACCTTTTTGACTTCACTTCCTGAGTTTTTGAGGTCTTTCCAATTCAGTGAGGTGTTTGTCATTGAGGCCCTCTATGAAGACATCACTTTCGAGCTGTTGAGGTCCTTCCAGCTCGTGAGGTGATTATCCAACCTTGCCCACGTGAGGAATGCTGCTCCAACAAGAAAGCGCCACGTGTGATGTTTCTAGAGCCTTCCAATTGTTCTAGAAGCTTCATGAAGATGCCATGTGTGACGCTTTTATTAGCCCTCATTTTATTGTTCTAGAAGCTTTCTAAGTTAGTTACATTTTATCTTATTTTGATGTAATTAGTTAATTAAGCAGATTTAGGACGTTTTCTTTTTGCTCAAGAAACTCCTAATTAGATATTTCAGCTGGGCTTATATATACCCACTGTGAGGTCATTGTAAAAAACAACTTGAAATATGAAATATGAGATTTGAGTGCCTTATTGAGCCTCTTGTTTATGAGTGACGTAAAACTCTCAAATTTTGTTAATTCTACTACAGTATCAAGGATTTGGCAATCCTTGTGGTGAGTGTAGAGCTTGGTGACTTCAATGGTGGTGTGCCTGTATCCGTTGAGGTAATCGAGTCCATTGCCCTTGTGTTCTAGCTGTGGTATGCCTGTATCAGCTTGAGCTCAAGTCTATCTTTCCTTTTCTGTTTTCCCATCCCTCATTATCCATTTCAATCCATTTGATGTCATTTGGTGTGTGGTGAACCGAGTTCTATCTTGGAGGAGGTTATTCGTGTTGTTCTTGCTCATCCGATCTTACTTCACACCTCACCCATTTCATCCATTCGATTCTGGTTGATTATCCCCTGTTTTGGAGCTGTTTCCATTCGATTATCCATTGTGAGGTCCCAGATTCCAGTGTGTGTGTGTCCGCTTGGTGTCTGTGAGGTCATCACTCTGATCTTAGCGACCTTGCATACATCAACTTGGTATCAGAGCTGAGTTTCATCTTGGGGGGATTATATTTGTGATGTTGGGCAGTAGCAGAACACCTCATGAAGTTGCAGAGTTAGCTACCATCTTGGTGAGTGAGCTTTGATTTCTTTGAGCCTAAACACATCCCAAAATCATCCCAAACACATACCCACAAAAAAATCCAACAGCCTTGGTGATTCATTTCTGATTTCTGAGCCTAAACACATCCCAAATCAGCCCAAACACACAGCCACAAAAAAAAAACCCAGCAGCCATGACTTTCAACAAGTCTTCATCTCGAAAGAGTGAGCATATTTTGAAGGAGGAAAGGAGATTAAGGAGATTGAGGCGTGGGATCAATATGTTACAAGTGGAGATGGATTTATTTTGGTATGAATTTATTTATAATCCCAAGAAGTCACGTGAACCACCTTTGATTCAAGAGGAAGAACATCAAACTCGAGAGGAACCAGAGATTCATGATGCGACAGAAGTTGTTGAGGCCATTTTTTCTTTTGAGGTTCAATCTCAAGAGGCTGAACATGAGGATGAACACGAGGTTGATTTTAATCACCCTCCTATTTTTGATGTGTATGAAGATGAAGAAGATCATAAGGAGTTAGAGGAAGAAGAAGAGGACAAAGAAGAAGAGGAAGATCCTTTTAATGGATCCAGAAGAGGAGGTAGAGATCCTAGATATGATGAGGAAGTAGAGGATCTTGTTGAAGAAGAATGTGTAAACAAATTTTTGGAGGATCCTGTCTATGATGAGGAGGTTGAGGACTGTCTTTTCTTGGCACAGCCAATGACCTCAGGATTCTGTCAGCCAGTGACATTGGCAGAATCTGAACCTCAACTCATGATTATGAACATCATGTCATCGTTGCATGCTACAAGGATGAGAATGGAGGATGAAGCTTCCAGTGGCTTCAATGTTGAGTTGGTTTATTTCCAACCAAGGTCACTTCTATGGGTGAACTTGGAGGTGACAAGAAGACCAAAACGAAAGAGGTGGAAGCGAAGGAGATCAAAGTATGAGGAATGGAGTATCCAGCCCCCAATGGAGGAGATCATTGTTTTTACTGGTGATGTTGATTTTCCGGCCTTGATTCCTTTCAAGATAATTGGTGTCCAATATTTTGGTCAAGGTATGGGATCTCAAGCATTTCCTTACTACATTATTTTGATGGGCATGAATGAAGCATACTTGCAAATATTTTGGAGTTTCATGAATGTATGTTTTGTGAAATTTCATGTGCTTTGGTGTTGTGTTGAGAAGATTATCATGATTATACATCTTTGGATGAGTCAAGATAGTGGAATAGCAGTGAAGTCATATTATCTTGATTTTGAGAGTCTTGATGATGCTTGTTGTGGATTTGTGTGGAGTGTTGTTAAGGCCTTGATCATATGTTCTATATTGGGAAGTATGCCTTGGATGTTTATTGTGAAAGAAATGCTTGTTGTTAGAAGGGTCCTTGGTAGTTCTTATGTACATGAACCAGAATTGGAAGATGAATGTGAGAAAGAGTTTTTAGGAGATCGGGTTTATGATGAAGGGAATGAAATGCTAGTGGTGAGAAGAGTCCTTAGTGGTTCTTTTATGCATGAAAGTCAGAAGCAAAGGGAGGGCAACATTTATTTGAGTTGTGTTAACAATGGTAATGATTGTTCCTTGGCCATTGATGAAGGAAGTCGTGCTGCTGTTGCATACCCTTTTGCTCAAATTGTCATCTGTTCAGTCTTGAGGTCCTCTAGACAGTCAAGCATTGTTCTGCATATCCCTAACCAGCCTTGGTTTGTTTCTAACCCTACTATCACTCCACAACTCAAACCACCACTGTCCTTAACCAACAAAACAGCCCCAAAAGCCCCACAAAAATCCCTCATACTAAATAACTTCCTTTTCCACAAGGGGAGTTCCCAAACCTACTTTCCATACCCCATTATCTCCAAATTACTACCCTCCACAAAAGAGCCAACCCTCAGAACCCACGAACCTAGGTTTCAATCCTTGAACCTATGGTTTCTGAAGATCCTTAACAAGGTTGAGGACCTTATTCTCCTAGACCAAAACACAAACCTAAACTCCTCAAATAGCCATCCCCTCCTTACCCATCCTTTGGAACACTATCCTTATGTGTTTCCGGAAGAAAAACTCCCTGGTTTGCCTCCTGAATATGAGGTTCACCATGAACGGAAGAAGACAGCTAAGTTTCATGATTTTGCTCACAAAAAAAAGAAGAAGTTGGGTTTTTTGTCGGGAGATCTTGTTTGGATCTACCTAAAGAAGGACAGATTTCGATCCAAGAGGAAAGGGAGGTTGGTTCCAAGAGCTGAAGGTCCCTTTGAGGTCCTTAAGAAGGTGGGAAACAATGTTTACAAGTTGGATTTTTCGGATGAACTTGGTGGAAGTGCAACCTTCAATGTAGCTGTTTTGATGCCATACTATTCTTGGTGTATATCTTTGAGGCCATATTATTCGGTGGCAGAGGACTTTCCAAGTTTGAGGACAAACTTTTCTCAACTTGGGGGGAATGATGGAGATCGGCCCTCACAACCTCATATGGTGTCAGCATACTTTGAGGCCATCCATGAATCCCAGAAGGTCCTTGACTATATCAAAGGTCATCCACCTGATGTGAGGCCATCTCTACTGTCTAAATACTTCAAAATTGAGGTCTCACTCACATTTGGTCCCTTGGAGGTTGATCATAACGTCCAAGCTTACATGGTCCGAAGGTCATTTGGGTTCCACATAACTATTTCAATCTGGGCATGTATTGAGGATGTTTATTTGGAGTCGGTTGTTCTTATTGAGGACGTTTATCTGGATCCGGTTGTTCTTTTCAACTTGGTGTGTGATTCTCATCTCGTTGGATGTCAAGGAAGTTTATTATTGAGCTCTCCTAAATGCCAAAGGTTGATCCATTTGGAGGTCGTTTGCATTCTGCACAACTATTGCAATCTGCAGTGCGTGCAGACCTCAATCGGGATCAACTTGTCTTTTGGTGTTTCAGCAAGTTCCTTTTGGTCTTTTCACTTGGGTTGCGTCATCTTCTACTTATTGGAGGTCATTAATCTTCTATGCAATCTGAATATGTGCATGAGGACCTCCATCTTGAGTCTGCTGAGAATTTGGACGTCCAAGGACGTTCCTTACTGGAGGAAGACTATTTGCACCTTTTTGACTTCACTTCTTGAGTTTTTGAGGTCTTTCCAATTCAGTGAGGTGTTTGTCATTGAGGCCCTCTATGAAGACATCACTTTCGAGCTGTTGAGGTCCTTCCAGCTCGTGAGGTGATTATCGACCTTGCCCACGTGAGAATCCGCTCCAACAAGAAAGCGCCATGTGTGATGTTTCTAGAGCCTTCCAATTGTTCTAGAAGCTTCATGAAGATGCCATGTGTGACGCTTTTATTAGCCCTCATTTTATTGTTCTAGAAGCTTCCTAAGTTAGTTACATTTTATCTTATTTTGATGTAATTAGTTAATTAAGCAGATTTAGGACGTTTTCTTTTTGCTCAAGAAACTCCTAATTAGATATTTCAATTTGGGCTTATATATACCTTTGTGAGGTCATTGTAAAAAACAACTTGAAATATGAAATATGAGATTTGAGTGCCTTATTGAGCCTCTTGTTTGTGAGTGACGTTAAACTCTCAAATTTGGTTAATTCTACTACAGTATCAAGGATTTGGCAATCCTTGTGGTGAGTGTAGAGCTTGGTGACTTCAATGGTGGTGTGCCTGTATCCGTTGAGGTAATCGAGTCCATTTCCCTTGTGTTCTAGTTGTGGTGTGCCTGTATCAGCTTGAGCTCAAGTCTATCTTTCCTTTTCTGTTTTCCCATCCCTCGTTATCCATTTCAATCCATTTGATGTCATTTGGTGTGTGGTGAACCGAGTTCTATCTTGGAGGAGGTTATTCGTGTTGTTCTTGCTCATCCGATCTTACTTCACACCTCACCCATTTCATCCATTCGATTCTGGTTGATTATCCCCTGTTTTGGAGCTGTTTCCATTCGATTATCCATTGTGAGGTCCCAGATTCCAGTGTGTGTGTGTCCGCTTGGTGTCTGTGAGGTCATCACTCTGATCTTAGCGACCTTGCATACATCACTTATGTAACCAGAAAGAGAGTTCTAGTGAGGCCTTCAAGGGTGTGTAATTAACGTTAGAAGAGTGATCTTTCTTTAGTGAGTTTGAAACTTCCTATCCTCATCGGTGAGCCCCCTTTGCATAAACCAATTCTGAATTTCTGTTCTTGTAAGCAATTGTTGAGGACCTCACTGTCCTGAGAATTGCCAAGTTGTTGATCTCCTCCTCTTTCTCTGTACCTCAACTTAATCAAATAAAGAAGTATTATTCAGTTTATTAATGTTATTAACGTCCTTGAGTTTATAAAGTGTAGAAGTTTTTATACAACCTTATTCACCCCCTCTAGGTTTATTTCACAATATATAGATTCACTATTTTGTAAACCAATATATAGATTCCTTAAAATGTTTATTAGAAATGTTACTAGCTATTTCGCTTTTATATTATGAACATTATTTTCTTTTGCCCGGTTTCCTAGTTGCACTAACATATATAACGGTATGTCGTATATAAGCATGTTGATCGAATATGCCGAATATATGCATGTTGATCGAGTGTTGACATTACTAAATTAGGCCCCGTTCTTTTATACGGTTGGCTTGGCCCCAATTCCATTCCTCTAGCCCAAACTTGACGACTTTCTGCATTTTGGGCCCTGAAGTATAGGGGTGTTTATTTTTCGGACCCTTGATTTTCATATTTATTTTTGGGACGCTAAAGTTTATGGGTTGAATAAAAAAGGACCTTAAAGTTTGTAGGTTGAAAAGAAGATCTGTGTACTGTTTTTCTTTTTCATTCCATGTTTGAATTTATTTCCCGATTAGCGCCAAACTTCACGAGTAAGGTTAAAACTGATATTAAAGCTATTATACTCATTTGTTATTCATGTTGGAACTAATTAGACCCTGAAGTACCTATGGTCTAAGTAGTTCCGCCATGAATAAGAGAGGTATATTATAGCTTTAATATTAGTTTTAACATTAGTCCTGAAGTTTGGTACTAATCGTGAGATAAATACAAATATGGGAAGAAAAAGAAAAACAGTACACAAACATTTTTTTTAACCTACAAACTTTGAAGTCCTTTTTTATTCAACCCATAAACTTTAGGGTCCCAAAAATAAATATGAAAATCAAGGGTTCAAAAAATAAATACCCCTATACTTCGGGGTGCAAAATGCAGAAAAACCCCGCATGCGAAATTGAAGGTCGCTCGACTTTATGCCTTGGTCTAGCCCACTGTTCTGTCCTGAGCTGATTGGTTAGTTCCTAACCCGTGTTGCTTGTTTCTATTCGGTCCTCTAAGACTCCTTAGTGTCCGAATATTGTAGACCCTGAAAAATCACTATCCATTTAGGGCGAATGCCTTTTCATTATGCTTACTTCAAATGAAAAATGAATGGGGTTGCTTACGACTTAATCAAAATCCAATTAATGAATAAAAAAAATTTCGACAAATCTTAAAAATTATTCTAATCTTGAATTATAGACAAAAACTTATAATTAATTATAAAAATTAGAATTTATAAGGTTATACATAAAATCAACCGAACCAAGGAAAACCAATCACTGATCTAGACAACTAACCGATCGATTAGTCTGTCCAGACCAAGAATTGGATCTGGTCAATGAACCAAACAGAATAGTCGTCAATCCAGTGATCAAACCAACCGGTTAGATCACCAGGCAGCGACTACTATTCATATTTTAATTTTGTGATAATTTTGCAAATTCAAATCTTTACGAATTAATCATAAATTTCTTAAAATCATGCGAGAAAGAATAAGAAGAAAGAGTCGCCAGTTAAAGACAAATTAACAAACTAAAAGGAATAACTCCAGCCTACGAATCAGAAATCAGATTCGGGGTAGAGTAGCAAGTTAGAAAATTAAATAACTTTCAACTTGCACATTCATAAAAGCAGACTATACTAAAATAAGGATTATTTAGAGAAGAGTAGTAGAAGAAAAATTTAAAGATTTCATTGACTTATTAAACTATTATACATGAGATTGATAATTAATTGAGATATGTACTAATTATACATGATGATATCACAAATAAACTACATGATGAATCGAATTGACATAAAACAACAAGAATAATTTGAAAGCACTTAGCACACAAGAAAAACGTGAGGAGAAATAGATGGAATTTTCAATGTCAATACTCCTAAAAAATTCCGGGGCCCAAAATTAGATGGGTGAAGAGTTATATTTATCATGGAAAAAAAAACATGATAATGGGAGAATATTTGGATATTTTATTGTGGAAAAAGCGAAAGGAAATAATAATAATACTGAATTTGAAATTATTACAAATCAGGAAAAGCTCGTCCTCCCTTTGCCTCATAGTTGTGAGTTCATCTATTGTGGCTTGTTTCTTCTGAATACGACTGTAGAAGGTAAAAATTTATCGACCAATGAAAAATGAGTGGAAAATAAATTAAATTTATTCGATCAATTATTACCCGCCGTGTGTTAAATTAATTACGGCGGTCCATTTAATTAAATTTTAAATGGAAATGCATCCTGACTAATAATATCAAAGGAATAATTAATTAACTTAGGCCCAAACCCAAAGGGTATAAATAGGGATCCTCCCCCTTCATTTTGAACACCCCCTGAGATTCAGCAGACCAAACTACTAGCGACCTCCAGTTATCAAGCGCCAAGGACCAACGCCAGCTAGTTCAACAACTTCTGCTCTTCACGTCAAAGACTGCGATCATCATCTTCGTTTGGTTCATCGATCGAGACCAAGCACTAAGCCCTTGCATCTTAGAATCGGGAGAATTACAACCAACAATCAACTTTCAGACAGTTAAACTTCGAGCAGACTCCAACTCAAGGTTGTTAAAATCGGGGTCCTAACTCGAAACTATGAGGAAGTTAGGATCGGAAATTAGCCTATGTAGGATCGTGGATCGTGTGTAAATTGTAGAATCGTAATGAGGATTTTGGACCATAAAATCGTAGGATCGTAAATCAGGATCGGGATTTTAATAACTATGCCAGCTACCAAGCACTAAGGGGATCAACGCTCAAGACCATCAGCTCAAGAACTACATTAAGAATTATTCAGCTAAACCTGCGTTCGAGATCGAGATCAAGCGCTCACGCCCTCGGCTTACCCAAGTTTCAGGAGATCGAATAAGAGGATTACTTTATTGTATTTAATACAGAGATTGTATCCGCATACATTCGAATATTAATACTAATTAATTTGTTTCTCAATTTTCTTGTCTTTATTTATTTTAGACTCGAAATTTGTGTTTACAAATTTGGCACGCCCGATGGGACATCTCTGTCTCTAATCTCTTTCTCCAAGAAGTCAAATTCGACCTTCGATTCAAGCGACGTGATGGCTATCAATATGGAACAAAAAATAGCTCATCTTGAGGCTATGCTAAATAGGCTCGCCAGGGAAAGTGGAGAGAAAGATAAGAAGATCAACGAACAAAGTGAGCATATCGCAAAACTGATGAAGAAGATCGAGAAGCGCCCATATCTAGACTCCGATGAAGATTCAGACAATGAAGAATCTGACAAAGAGTCTTCCAAAGGTGATGGTGATAAGGAAGAAAAGAAAGACTCAATTTCAGGATCAATGACTATAGAGGATATTAAAACTTAATTGCAATGCAGTGATGGCTCAACTCGGAGAAGGATCGGGAAATAGTCACTTATACACGAAGCCATACACAAAAAAGATTGACGCTCTTCGAATGCCACAGGGATATCAACCTCCAAAGTTCAATCAATTTGATGGAAAGGGTAATCCCAAACAACACATTGCTCCTTTCATCAAGACTTGTAGCAATGCCGGTACGGAAGGAGATCGACTAGTCAAGTAGTTCGTTCGTTCTTTGAGAGGAATCGCGTTTGACTGGTATATGGATTTAGAACCTGAATCTATCAACAGTTGGGAACAAATGGAGCAAGAGTTTTCAACAGGCTCTACTGCGCTCAACGGGTCGTCAGCATGACAGGGTTGACAAACACCAAACAATAGGAGGGCGAGCCAGTACTTGACTATTTCCATCGTTGGAGGGCTCTTAGTCTTGAATGCAAAGATCGCCTCACCGAAGCTTTAGTTGTTGATATGTGCGCTCAAGGTATGCACTGGGATTTACTCTACGTCCTCAAGATGGTCAAGCCTAAAACCTTTCAAGAGTTGGCGACCAAGACACATGATATAGAGATCACCATAGCAAGTCGGCGGGGAAGGAATTCATCTTCATCCGAATCAAGGAACAATGACTGTGGATATATGAAGAATGACAAGTCATCAAAGACTTCAACAACGGAGTTCATGGCTATTTTAATGTGTGAGTCGGTGCGAATCTCTGCTAAACCTAGACCTAAAAGGCAGAAATTCACTTCCTCGAAAGATGAAGAAAGCGCCCTACACTGAAGGAGCTTCAAGAAAAGAAGTACTAGTTTCCAGACTCGGATTTGTCAGGAATGCTCGACAACCTGTTAGAGACGGGAGTTATCGAACTTCCACAACCAAAGAGGTCGGAAGAAGTGGGAAGAACTACCGATCCAAGATACTGTCGTTGTCATAGGATAATCAGTCACCCTTTAGAAAAGTGCATCATGCTCAAGGAATGAATCGTGAAATTAGCTGAGGAAGGAAATATAATATTGGACTTGGATGATGATGTTGAAGCCAATTACGTCTTAGCACGACCAATTTTGACCGGGAGAAATGAAGTCTTGATGATCCAATTTGGATGCTAAAAACCAATTCCTCTCGCTATATTAGTTCATTCCCCTCAAGATGCACATGAGCAAGAAGAAGAAGCTTCTGGTGATAGTGGAAAATGGATCATAGCCACTCGAAGGAATGGTAGGGGGCAAAGTAAAGTCCAAACAACATTGCCTCGTCAATGTAAGCAATAAAGGAGAAGTAACAATCTTCAACCTTCGATGAAGAGCAAGAGGCTTGAAGTCATCAAGACACAAGGAGTGGGTTCAACTGAGTTGTCTAAGCGAGGCCCTATTGTTCCTGCCACGCTGGAGGAATACTTTCCGAAGTACTTCTTTGGAGAAGTTAACAATGTTGCAGCTGTGAACATGGTCTCCTGCTTCGAGATCAAAGAAGATGATATTGAAGGAAGGGAGTCTCAGCCTAAGTCAAAGCCCTCCGTGTTCGATAGGTTGGGACAGCCAGCTTCCCGCAAACAAGCATCTGTCTTTGAGCAAACAGGGTGTCGAGGACAGCGCAAGGTCTTTATCAGGATCAAGCATGGTTCGAGAGCAAAGTCTTCTGTACTATCAAGGATCAAACAAGCTGAATATGTGTCAAGCTCACAACCCCACCAGGAACAGAGCTCTACACTCAACCGCCTTGGAGTCATCAACGAAGTTCAAAGCTCCATCCCAACTCGCATGAAACGTTGTTCAATGTTGGAGGTCAAGACTGAAGGATCCATTAGAGTGAAGAGATGCACTGTGATCTTCACCGGTCATCAAAGCAAAAACAACGTCGACGAAGAGCTTGAACGAGAGGGGATGCTTTCTTCTTACCAAGTCAAGGAAGGTGAAGATGTAGGTCCTTAACAAGAGCCTAAACTGTTCACCGGAAAAAAAAAAGAGAAAAAAAATTCATTTCTTTTTAGTTCTTTTTCAATTTCATCGTTGTAAATTCTTGGCCCGCAAAAGTATAAACTGTGTACGGTTAAATCAATAAATAAAATTTTCATTTCTCCTTCTTTAAATGTGAACTACGTTTGGCTTGATCCTTATGAGTGTTTTCATCCTTAAGGTACGTAAGTAATTTGGGGTCCAGATCCAAATACATTCATAATATACAAAAAAACAGAATGGTCAT
The DNA here is from genome assembly GCA_029582165.1 of Portulaca oleracea. NCBI lineage: Eukaryota > Viridiplantae > Streptophyta > Magnoliopsida > Caryophyllales > Portulacaceae > Portulaca > Portulaca oleracea. The sequence goes on along the minus strand of CM055872.1, from coordinate 38,658,700 downwards.
GAATTGACAAAAATTGAGACTTTCAAGTCAACAAATTTCAAGACTCTCAAGTCACCAAATTCACTGACTTCCAAGTCAACAAAAATTAAAGACTTGCAAGTTAGCAAAAATTCAAGATTTTCAAATCAACAAACTTCAAGACTCTCAAGTAACCAAGTAACCAAGTCCCGTGACTTCCAAGACAACAATAAGACAAAGACTTCCAAGTCAGTCAAACTCTCACATCAACAAGTCTCCTGACTCCAAAGTTAGTAAAATGAAAGACTTACAAGTTAATGAAATTCCAATCAAGAACATGAAATGACTCACAAGTCAAGAGGGGGGGTTTTGTGACTTCCAAGTCAACAAATTTCAAGATTCGCAAGTCAACAAACTTCCAGACTCTTAAGTCATCAAACTCACTGACTTCAAAGTCAACAAAAATTGAAGACTTTCAAGTCAGCCAAATTCAAGACTACCAAGTCATCAAAACCAAATTTCAAGGCGAAGAAAACCAATTACTCTTAAGTCACTAAAGAAAATACTCTCAAGTCGCTCACCATAGAAGATTCATGAGTTCACGGCTCCCAAGTCAAAATGAATGACTCATGCATCAACAAAATATAATGACTCACAAGTCAACATGATGCAGGACTCCCAAGTCAAGATAAGTAAAGACTCACAAGTCAATAAAAAAGACTTTTAAGTCATTAAAATCAATAGCTTATCCGTGCAAGACTCTAAAGTCGACAAGGTTAAGGACTTTTACGTCATCATGATGAAGACTCTCAAGTCAAAACTGCAAGAAATGGACCGATTTCTAAGTCATCAAAATTGCGGGCTTTCAAGTCATGCTCTGGCATACTAAGATCATCGTGTCGGTGGCCCGTATCAAGTCGGAGTCATCGGATTGTGCAATCCTCATGTTGGTTGACAACCTCTCTCAAGCATGCATCGTGGGGGCATCCTAGTCGTCTTGGTTGACCTTTGCTCCAAGATGGCGTCATCCTCCTTCAATTATGCAGCATACTCCTTTTGCTAAGTGGTAGACTCTTTCAAGTTAGCGACTTTAACGTCTCATTTAGAGTCGATGTTGGGGGCAAGCTAGCGGGAGATATCCTCGTGTCCTTTCACGACGCTCACAACCGAGAAAATGTTTAGCTGGCTTGTCGTGGATTGCAACCAACAACCAACTTTCATATGGTTCAACTTTGAGCAGACTCCAGCTACGAAGCACTAAGGGGATCGATCAACGCTCAAGACCTTTAGCTCAAGAACTACTGCAAGAATTATTTAGCTCAACCTGCGTTCGAGATCGAGATCAAGCGCTCGCACCCTCGGCTCACCCAAGTTTCAGGAGATCGAATATGAGGTCTACTTTATTGTATTTAATACAGAGATTGTACTCGCATGCATTCGAATATTAATACAAATTAATTTGTTTCTCAATTTTCTTGTCTTTATTTATTTTAGACTCGAAATTTGTGTTTACAACGACTGTAATAGTTGATGAATGCTTTAAACAGCTCATTTCATCTAGCCTTGATTTGGGGTGACAATTCATGGTACTACACTTTGGTTTCTCCATCTAGGTTGTCTTTCCAACCCCTTATCCTTTTGAAGAACTAACTCCTTCGAACTCAAATTGTTGTTGTGATTTATCAAGTTGAAGTACAGATTCACATTCATCATCCTCCTCAACCTCATGATCTTGATCAATAGGGGTTGATCCCAACATTTCATTGATTTTTGTGATAGCCTGTAGCATGTCATCCATAATAGGGATGGCAACGGGGCAGATCGAGGATGGGGGTGTATACCCCCGTCCCCATCCCCGCTCCCAAAACTCATCCCCATCCCCGTCCCCATCCCCGTCCCCGCTTCGGGGAATGATTCTTGCCCCATCCCCATCCCCGCGGATTCCCCATCCTCAACGGGGATCCGACGGGGATTTTTTAAAACTATCGTAAATTTAGCTAAATTTTAATCGGATCCGGTTTGTAATCGAACCCGGTTTTTAACATGTTCAAAATACAACATATTTATTTAACTTGCTCAAGTAATAATACATTAAAATCAAACAATAATACATCAACAAGTGAGAATAAATTGGAAAATTACTACTTTGTCCTTCCCATTAATATATATATTAAATTAGAATAAAGGTTATTTGGTAATTTTAGCATTTTCGGGGATGGGGATTCGGGGATGGGGACGGTGAATTCACCCCGGCGGGGAAAATGGGGACGGGGATGGGGAAAATTTTGTCCCCATCCCCGCCCCGTCCCCAAGCGGATTTTGGAAAATCGTCCCCGTCCCCGTCCCCATCCCCAATGGGGGCGGGGATTTTTCCCAGAGCGGGACGGGGCCCCGACGGGTTCGGGGATTCCCCGCCCCATTGACATCCCTAATCCATCACCTATTTTTGCTCATTAAACCTCTTCTCAACATGTTGGTCTTATTCATGAGAGTATTAGAAGATCACACCTTGCATTTTAGTATATAGGTCCTCAAGTTGTTTGGTGATGATTGCTTCAGAGGTAGCACCCTGAATAGGGACCTCTTAGAATTGTTCCTCTGCCATTGTGGCTTTGTTGAATTTGGGTTGTACTACTAGTGAAACGTGGTCTAGGTTTGGAATGAGTCGGCCGATGCAAAGATTTTTGATGCAGGCTCGGAGGTGATCTCTTATCTTATCTGTATGGAAATTCGTTGGTAGCTCAAAAATTGACTCTGACGCAGACAACCCGATGCATGGATACCTTAAGAGACCTACATGGAACCCTAACACATAGACTCGACGTCTACACGCTGACACGAGGACGATCACCCACTTTTCGGGTCCGTAGGGACTAAGTCTATATGGGCCTAATATGACACTTTAGAAACAGGACACTCATTGGATCTATACTTGCATCGAGTCACAATAGATGATATTTTTCATTTTTCATTTTTTTCTGTTGGTTTCAAATCCGAGTAAAAGATACAATGGATATTTAGACACGAGGATGTCAGTAAGGACTGGACATAATTACAACATATGGATTTGGCTCAAAAAGAAGACCAGACGACTCAGTATGGAATAGTGGGCTTCGCCAACCATCAAAGACGATAGTCTTCAATTCTTTGTAGATCGCAATATGCCTAAAAATAATAAAATCATGAAATAAATTAGCTTCTCCCTTTTATGTGTCTAATATCACACAACAAAGTATAAAGATATATGTCTTTACCATAGTGTTATAACGGAGTTCTTTCTTTTTCTTAATAGGAGGTAAACAAAAATGAATTTTATTTTATTGATCTTGAAAAGGATATCAGTGCTAGTACTACTAAAGGTTATAAATAGAATAGCTCCATGAGTCGCTTAATAAGCTTAACTAAGAAGAATGAACTACACTCTTTAGAACTTTTACCTCACTTCTAAAAGTTTCCACATCTTCTTTATAAACACCTAGAATTAAATTAATAATGCAATTTAATTGTGATGCTATCCCACTTCCTTGATCTGGATAATGAATAATATGAGAATATTCATAGGGACAATTGGGTGAGATCGTTAATTTTTTATTTAAGACGCTATTAATTTTGCTAATTATGATTAGCAAAACCTGACGCGTGGCTCTGATACTAAATGAAAAAAGAATATCAGATAATACTTAAAACAACTATTAATGAATGGGGGAAATATAAAAACGTTATTTTTAAACTTTAGGGATTAAAAACAAAATAAAAAAGATTGGGACTAAATACAATTTTGAAAAGTAAATTGTCACCTAGAAATCATTTACCCTAAATTGTAGTACCCTAAAAATAGTTTCTCTAAAATGTAGGGTACACATGAGATATTAATTCACTTTATTTATGGACACTTTGGCCTCATATACAATTGTGCCAAACATCAAAAGAAATATGAACCAAAAATTCTACATGAGGCCAAGGTGTCCAAGGTTTCTCTAAAATATACAGTTTTTGGTTCATATTTCTTTTGATGTTTGGTACAACTGTATATGAGGCAAAGGTGTCTATATACCAAAGCTACCAAACTGTGTGGATTCATCAATGAGGTTTCTAGTCTGCGAAACCCTTAAATATTGAAAACTGCCCAAAATATTAGTCAAAATACTCGAATACGACTCTTTAATTTGCATATATGGGTATAAAATGGTTTGTATAGTTTATCTTTAATTATACCTATTTTGTACCCGTTCTACCCGCATACTTAGTGGGTATGGGTAAGGGTACTAATATTTAGTACTCGTCAAATATAGGTAAGGGTAAGGGTAAGGGCATGACTCTACCCGACCCGTCGTCATCCCTTGGCGTGTGTCTCATGGACAATCCTTGTTTCTTGGAAAAATTGCGCGGGTGGCAATAATTCCCACCCCTGTCGGATCTTAGAGTCTTAATCAAAGTCTCATATAATAATTCACATCTAAATTTGAAAACTTTAAACTTGGAAAAATCTAGAATAATCAATAATGAAAACTACATAATATTTCTTACTACCGATAGAAAGTGTTACGTGAAAGCCCAAAACAGGAAAAACCATATCATGCATAGTGGTATTATTAAGAGACTAGTCTTCAAGTTGATGGGAACCCTAGTGGCACTACCAAACTCCAAATCGTGGATCACGAGCACAAATAGCACAAAATTATTGTATAGTGGGTCAAGGCATTAATGCATTGTACTCTTTGCCTCCCATGCATAATTTTGAGTTTTTACGATATTCAGTGTCTTTCTTTGATTGATAATTTCATACATAATATATTATTAACAATCGCAATATTATACTTTTATGAAAGTATTTTCCATTACGAATCTAATGATGGTAATTTTATATAGTAACTCATTGTATATATTAATAAATTTATAGTCAAAATTTTAAAATTTGATAGTACGATTTTCATAAATAACAATTGATATGAAACGAAGAGAGTACTAAAATGGCAAAGTAATAAATAACCATTTAAAAATAATTTGGGCCATAAAATTCAAGAGGTACAACATATTCCTTCTTTTTCTATTTTTTTTCTACTTAACTAATTTCTCTTGTCCCTAACTATTGTAATTTATATTCTAATCGTAACTTTTATCAATTTTATATCTATATTTTTAATCTCTCATAATTAATGTTGCCAATTTAAGTAATTTTATAATTCCCCTAACTTGGTTGGTTATTTTAATTCTCGTCACTCTTCCAAAGTGAGGAAGTACTCTACCACAATGGAAAAACATAACGATTAGCACTGGCAAAAATTTTGGGTCGGTCAAACTTAAATGAGAAATTGATGTCAAAACCTGGTTTTTCTTTCGGGTCGGACAACTAGCACGGAGCTAAGTTCGACTCAAAATCGGGTTCGGATGATAGAAAAAAAAGAAATATTGTATTCGAATATTCAACCAATGCGATCAAGATCAAAATCAAGCTTCGATGAAACCGGGTTTCTTTCAGATTGTACAAATTTAAATATTCAGATCGGGCAAAATTTTGCCGAAACATGGTAGATTAAGGACCTCTTATAGGCAAGGTTGTTAAAATCGGGATCCTAACTCGGATCCATGGGGTAGTTAGGATCGGAATTAACCCATGTAGGATCGTGGATTGGAACATAGATGTAGAATCGCCTCAAGGGTTTTGGATCACAAAATCGTATGATCGTAAATCAGGATCGAGATTTTAATAACTATGCTTGAGAGCACCCGCATGCAACAATGAGTTTGAGTTTGGTTCATTGAATGAGGTGGCCTGAATTTGTGTACCCCTACTAAGAGAGTTAAATTTATCCTTTTATTTAACTAGTTTTCCAGTGGTGAGCATGAGTTTGACTCATATTAATTAAAAAAGTAAATGGGTCTTACTTAATAATATAATTAATTTGACTATATTGATAAAAAAATGAGGTGGAAGAGGAGAGAGAGAAAAAAATATGATTAAAATATTAGTGTGTTAAACTCGTTTTCAATTTCGTCTCGCGAGATTGACGGCAAGAGTCTTGCAAGACGAGTCTCATTCTCACCACTGAAATGTCCTACACGACTTCATTTCGTTCTTGCTCCATGTCAGCAATGAGTTAATTTTGAACTCACCATTGAAGATGGTCTAGCTTGAATTGAAGCACGAGATGAATTAGAATGTATGTGGTCTCCATACATTTATGTTGATGGACCTGGAGGACGGATAGCCACGCCACATAACAAAGGATCAAGATTTGTGAAATTCAAGCACGAGGGTGAATGTATATATATGTACGTGGTCTTATTTCATACTTACAATTCATTTTGTTCGCCTAAACACAAAGAAAAAGAGTTGTTATTTTGGCCTTTTGGGGGACCAAAATTCAAACTAATTCATTTATATATGTGGAAAGGGGTGTTGGGCAAAGTAAACTCACGGCGTAGACATAAAGTGGATATTTTTAGAATAACATTCAAAGAAAATGACTTTTCAATAATTTTTGCAAAAATTTATTTGGAGATACTCTTATATTTTGCAAAAACTATTTTTGGGGCTACACTATTGAAATGTTTTTAGTCTTTTAGCTAATTTTGAGAGTCACTACTTTTTGGGTTAGTAATTATTTGGTGCTTTTCCGGTCATTAATTTTATTAAGTGACCAAAATGTTCTTGTTCTTCCCTTCTTGAAGAAATACCCTTGAAGACGAAGAATGAGAGTATTTCGGTCACTTAATAAAATTGATGGCCGGAAAAGCACCAAATAATTACTAATCCAAAAAGTAAGGGTACCTCAAAATTAGTTTTAAAATAATTCACGAATATTGGGAGTGCATCAAGTAATTTTTTGGTAATCAATGTTCTTATGTATTCACTATTTGGGGATAAATTTGCCAGAATTTAAAGGAATCTGGCAAAAATTGTAAAATTATCAAGTTGCTCATAGTTTAATGGTTAAATTTGGGAATTATTTTTGTTGTATACAGTTAACCTCTACAATTCAACTCCCAAACTTTCACATCTCAGTTACCACTCATCTAAGCATAGACAAAAGTTGTAAATTTTAGCAGGTACAAACATTCAATGTAGAAGGGCATGTTAATCATTTCCGGTTCAATAATAAGGGTCGGTCAGTAAATTTACAATTTTTGCGGATTCCGATAAATTCTGATTGGATTGTTACCTTAAAATGCATAACTATGAATATTTTTCATCTAGTTATAATTTTCAAAAATATGATCTCCAAAAAATAGATTCTACAAAATATAGGGTACCTTTGAGCAATTTCTCCAATTTTAATTGTTGAATCAATATATTACTATAAATTTACATAAAAGATTATATTATTATTATTTGTTGGTATTGATGGTATGTGATAGCTAATATATCATCCTTATTGTTGTTATAAGGTATATTAATTTTCCAGTATGATACAGGTTTATTATTGTTGTTATAAAGTTGTATTGATTTTCGAATTAAGGTAGACTACCAACAAGATTTTCTTAGGACATGTTTTTTAATTTGGATGAGTTATTTTCAAGTTAGGATAGTTAGGTTAGGATAATTTAGAATGTTTTTTTTTTAGGGAATTGTATTTTTAGAGTGGATATTTTTTTTTTGGGAATTGTGTTATATAGGTTAGCATAAGTTAGGATAAGTTATGATAATTAGGTTTAACCTGACAAAAGAATAGGGCTAGATTCGATGATAATAATCTAACTTTTGAGGCAACTTGGATACAACGAACTGACCTTTGAAATTTGGATTCCACGAACTATACTTAACATCTTATTATATTAAGTGAACTTTTATCGATTTCAACTCGTCTGAAAAGTGCCCTTAAAAAGGTGATTGCTTATGTAAACTATTTAAAAGGTGAAAAACAACGGAAAAACACCTTGATCACCATCAGAAGTCACTTTTCCGATGAGTTGAAATTCGTGAAAGTTCATTCAATCTAATAGGATGTTAAGTATAGTTTGTCAAATCTAAGTTTCAAAAGTCAGTTCGTTGTATCCAAATTGCCCTAAAGGTTGGATTATTTAATTCCAATAATCCTATATATTTTGCCCCAAGACATTTGTTCGGTGTCTTCTTTTCTTTAATTTAAATCGCTACCTATATATATAATAATTTTTTAGTAATTATAGATCATATTCTTTAGAGTGATTGAGTTAAGTTAGGATTGGTAAGGTAAGGAGAGGAAATGAAACAAAGATTGACATTTATTTGAATTAAGTTAGTTGTGAGGGGAAATATTTTATTAAAGAAATTCGAATGTTTTGGAGAAAATAAATGAAAAAGTTGAAAGTATTGGAAAAAGTGGAATGATTTAATGATTAAAATAATATTATTCATTTTTCTATTCTCTTGTTCTTTTGTTAAGTTAGGTTCAAGTTAGGTTAGTTAAGTTATGATAGGGTAGGATAAGATAAGATAGGAATATATGATAAGTTTGACTTAAGTTATTTGTTGGGTAAAAATATTTTATTAATAAAATTTGAATATTTTGGGGAAAAAATGAAAAAGTTATAGGTATTGGAAAAAGTAGATTGATTTGAGATTAAAATAATATTATTTGAATTTCTTTTTAATTTAAAAAGTTGTTTTTGGTTTTGGTGTTTTCAGGGAGTTGGGTTATGTTAGGTTAAACAAGGATAAGTTAAGTTAACTTAGGTTAGTTGGGTTTAACTCAATTAAAAAACAGGACCTAAAATTTTGAGTTTGGTTTGATTGTTTTTTAGGGAGCTGGGTAAGATAAGGTAAAATAAGGTAAGGTTGAGTTAAATACGTTAAACCTAACTTACTAATCTAAAGAACATGGTCATGATTTATTATCAATTATAAAGGGTTTAATATTCATTGATTGCACCAATAGATAGAACTGATACCTTATTCAAATTAATCTCATACATTAGACATATTTTATAGACACTTTTTGATAAATTTTAGAAATTATGTTGGTTGCATAGGCCAACAAATAGAACTAATACCACACTCAAATTTTGTATTTTGTTTTTAACTCGGGTAAACAAGGAACAACAAGAACTTAGGGGATCCTTCTATTAAGGCATCTCCCCAAGCTATCTGCAAGAATAATAAAAGAAAAGTCTGCCGCAGGGCTACATATCCAGAGACCGGCAGAGTTTTAAGAATGACCCTGATTAGCCATCCAATCTGCCGCTTAGTTTATTTCTCGATAAATGTGGCAAATAGTAGAATCTTCCAACTGTCTGATTAAGTGTTTGATATCTCTGACAATCATATCAATATGTCAAGGTGTGTAAATGGTCCCTTGGATAGCCTGGATGAGAATAAGACTATCACCCTCAATCTGAATTCTTGAGAAACCTTTCATAATAGCTTGTTGAAGACCAAAACGGAGGGCCAAGGCTTCTGTCAGCAGAATGGAGTTTGAATTGACTGGCATAACACCAACTTTTAAAATACTCCTTCCGTTCCATATTAATTGACACTTTAACTTACTTTACTACCTCCGTCCCAAAATGTTTGTCACCCAAACTAAGTTCATTGTCCCAATTTATTTGTCACTTTTACAGTTCCAACAATTGTGATTCCATTTTTACGATTAATTAATGCACTATTGATCACTTTTTACAATTCCAACAACTATTATTCTCAATTAATATAAGAGTAATTTGGAAAAATTACAAATTTTTTATCCCAATTCCAATGTGTCTTGATTTTCCAACTTAGATAATTTGAAAAAGATATTGAATCGGAGGTAATATTTCAAAAAAATTATCACTTTTTTATTTCAATACCTAATTAATTCAATTATTTTACATTTTTACTTTCCAAAATAATTAATTACTTTTCCATGTATTGGGTGCTTTTTGCTCCCCTTTTACTTTTGTTTATCCTATTAAACCTTTCCATATATATCTCCCTCACTTTTTATATAGGAAAATTGGAAAAAAATAATCCAAATTTTGGGGATATTGGAAAAAAATAATCCGAACTTGTAACTTTGTTATATATGAGCTGAACTTTAATCTCTATTATTTTTAGCATCCACCACCTAGTTAAACTCATACGAAAAGTGACATGGTGGTGACGATATTATACTTGGAACTTTTGACATCTCAAAAGCAAGTTAAAAGTATGCTCCGCGTGTAATATCGCCACAATTATGTCACTTTTCGGAGGAGTTTAACTAGGTGGTGGATGTTAAAAATAATAGGATTTAAAGTTTAGCTCATCCCTAACAAAACTGTAAGTTCGGTTTATTTTTTTCCAATACCCCCAAAGTTTGAATTATTTTTTTCCAATTTCCCTTTTATATATATCCACTCGCTACTCATTATTTGTTGAAGAGAAAATCATGCAACTAAAATTTGGTATTTATTGCACGTACATGAGTAAATTACATTTACCCTACCTGACATTTGTGGTAATAATTTTTGCACACCCGACATTTGGGAAATAATTTTCACCCTACCTTACATTAAGTGAAAGTGATTTTTAGTGGCCAAATCCGATCATTTCTCATCAGAAATAAAACAATGAAAGGATAATTTATGTCATTTCCTTCTAAATATTAACGGACAACATGATATATTCACATAGTCATATAGAGACATTATTGTATTTCCTCATTTCCGATGAGAAGTGACAAGATTTTACCTCTAAAAATCACTTTCACTTAATGTCAAGTAAGGTGAAAATTATTTCCTAAACATCGGGTGTGCAAAAATTATTACCACAAATGTTGGGTAAGGTAAATGTAATTTACTCGTACGTACATTCCATGCATCGGTATGTGTGAAAACTTCAATACCATTAAATGTGAGGAATAACAAATTTGAAAATATGTCGCATCATAATTCTAGACCACAATCCAACTGCTCTAAGTTCGCCAAGCTGTAAGTTCGCCAAGGTATATATTGCCTATATATACAGATGGAAACTGGTGTCTTAAACCCTCAAGCAGTGCTCAAGCAATCCTATTCTTCGGTTGCTTGACAACCCCAAAAACCAGCCAAAACAAAACAAAAATTGCTCATCGAGGAAAATTCGTCGACTTTAAAAATCGCGAGGGTTCAAGTCCCTCTATCCCCAAAAGCATTTTTAACATTTCTGCACTGAACCCACCCACCAAAACTAACTAATGGGTTCTCTAAGTGTCAACCAAGGAGCCCCGGCACCCCTAAACACGAACCCATTGAACCCAGAGGAGTTTCGGAAACAAGGCTACATGATCGTCGACTTCCTCACGGATTACTTCCACAATGTCGACAAGTACCCCGTGAGAAGTCAAGTCGAGCCCGGGTACATCCGCGCTCGACTCCCAGGCTCCGCACCGCCTGGTCCGGAGCCCATGGAGACGATCCTTGAGGATATCCAGTCCCACATCGTTCCGGGTTTGACCCATTGGCAGAGTCCTAACCACTTCGCTTATTTCCCGTGCAGTACCAGTGTCGCAGGGATATTGGGTGAAACCCTAGCCGCAGGTACGTAAAAATTAGATAGTGAGCCTGAGAACATATTTTGAACGTTATAGAGTTAACCTTTTGAACATGCTAATCTTTGACGCTTAATAATTTTTTTGTGTTTGTCACACTTGTTTTTTAAGAAATGACACATGTAAGTTTTGAACAAACGTACGATTTTGAAAATAGTATATCTAAAATTTTAAATCCGGTGTATATAAATTCGGTTGTTTGCATTTATATCCCAAGGTTTGTAACGTTAACTTTTTGGACCGCATAGTTTGAAAGTTTATTTTTTGACCTAAAAATTTGCATTTTTGTATTATATCCAAAATTTTGGCCAACTTCGCACATTCCAGTAAAAAAATGTTTGCCTAGAAAAACTTTGGTACCTAGTTTAAGTTTAATTGATATATGTATTCTTTCGACAGTGTACTTTTACTTTGAAACTTCACATGCCAAAAAATAAACTTTGGAACCATTGAGCCAAAAAATCAACGTCATGTTAGATTGTAAAACTATTCCCGGGGCTTCAACATCAGCTTACGCTTTTGGTTGATATGGTTTCACATAATATTAGAGTCAGACCTGAGAAAGAGGTGAGGGGCATGTTAGACTATAAAACTATTCCTGATGCTTCAACCATCAGCTTAAACTTTTGGTTGAGATGGTTCCACACGTCACAAACGCAGACTACCTTGTATGAGTTTCCGAAGAATATTGTACGGTTTTGGGACCATGGTCTAACGGTTGAGCTGCAGGGTTCGGCGTCGTAGGCTTCAACTGGTTATCCTCTCCTGTAGCGACCGAGCTCGAGAGCCTAGTAATGGACTGGCTCGCAGACATGCTAACCTTACCAAAACACTTCACTTTCTCCGGCGGTGGTGGCGGCGTAATGATGGGGACCACCTGTGAGGCCATGTTGACCACCATAACCGCGGCCAGAGACCGCGTTTTGGATCGGATCGGACGTGATAACATCCACAGGCTGGTCGTGTACGGGTCCGATCAAACGCATTGCTCGTTGTTTAAGTCTGCGAAGATCGCCGGGATTTCGCCGGGGAATCTCCGCAAGGTGAAGACGTCGAGGGAGGGTGGGTTTGCGTTGACGCCGGAGGCACTGAGAGCCGCGGTTCAGTCGGATGTCGATGAGGGTTTGGTCCCGGTGTATGTCTGTGCCACGGTGGGCACTACGTCTACCGGTGCTGTTGACCCTGTTGAAGCACTATGCCAGGTGAATGATTATTGCAAATTGATAAATATTTTAACGCAATATGATTAATAAACACTGGACATTTCACCCAAAATTACTCATAAAGTTAGATGTAATTTGTTGAGATTCACCTATAAGTAAAAAAAAGTTTCACATAGAAAAATTGAAAAGGGCATTGTATATAAGTCAAGTGGGCTACTCCTCTTAACACCAATTGGTTTTAAGATGGAACCTCACTTAAGTTGTGTACCATGGGTCTTGGTTGAAGTGGGCTCCTGGATCCCCCAACATAATTATATTTAAATCATTATTAAGGTATGTTTTGTTTAGGGGTGAGCAAAAATTCCGGGAATACCGGTCCCTTCCCGGTCTCAGTCAAGTCCCGGTCCCAAAATCCCGTTCCCGGTGGGAGCGGGACCGGGACCGGGACTAAAATTAAAGTCCCGGTCAACAACGGGACCGGGAGTGAGACTTAATCTTATTTCCCGGTCCCGGTCCCGATTCCCGATTTATAAATAAATAAATAAATATACATATATATATATATAATAAATCAAGTGAATATGATTGATAAATTTGTTTAATTTAATTTGTGCTCGCTCTTTAAATTTATTTATTTATCACTATTTCGAACTTAGCATATTTTTTTCGGAAAAAAAATGTTATGTATTAGATATTGCATAATTTTAATCTGGAAAAAAGTGGCTATGTAAACAAATCCACACTGACATTTGTGAAATTAAAGAAAATTTATATAATCCATGTTGATTTTTAATGGAAATAAATTAAATAATTGGTGAAAAAAATTAAGAAACCGGGACTAAAAATTCCCCGGTCCCAGTGGGACCGGGAGCAGGAGCACATCTTTGCTCCCGGTCACAACCGGGAGCGGGAGTGGGAGCAAAACTTTGCTCCCGCTTACAACCGGGACCGGGACCTCCGAAAATTACCGGGATCCCGGTCTCGCTCACCCCTAATTTTGTTATTTTGAAGTTTACTACAACTGATAAACAATATAAAAATAATTATATTATTTATATTTTTTTCATAAATATAAAACTATACGTAAAATGAACATTTTCTACTATGATTGATAAAATTAGGTTATTATTTATAATTTTTGACTTGACTTATAAGTATTATACTCTTATAGTTGATAAACATATATAATTATTAGAAAAAATATTATTAAAGGTTACAAAATGTAAAATATGGACAATTAAAGATGATTATTAACCAGATTGAGTCAAGATGTAAATCATTGTCTATGATTATTTTTTTAGGAGCAATCTAGTGTTAATCTATATAAAATACTAATTATTGTTATTTTAATTAGTTTTTATTTCATAATATTTGTTATTTTACAATTCAATTGCAACTTTTTTTAACTTTATTTATTTTCTAAATTTTTTGTTAAATGTACAACTATTGGTTTGCTCGTGTTGTAAACTCAGCTGGCAAATTATAGCTGGACCAATTCAAGTGCTCTTAGATACAGACAAATTTGGCAACTAGTATAGACCTACACTTATTTTTTTACGAGCCATAGAAGATACAAACAGAAAAGTTTAGAAAGAAAATAAAAGAAAAGCATGATTCACGTTTTGTATGTTACTGTATGATCCATCCAGATAAGTAGTATTTAAATTTGGAATTTTAACTATCACAAAAATACTAAATCATACATTCATAAAACATATGTTCACAATGTTAGTAAAAATAATACGGAAAGAGTGCCTAATAATTTATGAATGTAAATGTGACATGCCTTGATAAACTTGAAGGTTTTGTTCTTCTATTAACATTTACAAGATATCAATGTGCACTTCGATGCATGTTCTTGGAGTACGTACTTTATATATGGTTGATGTTCACTTATTTATACTACCTTTGTCCCTGATTAATTGTCCAAAAACCTACTTTCACAAAATCAAGAAATATTGGGAATGAAACAAAAGATTTATACATTACCAAAAAATGTCATTGAAAATACCCTTGGAAAGATATAAAAAATGCATTTATTGGGGATAAAATGAGTATTATAGTTATTGGAAATGTAAAAGTTAGTTAATTAGACAAATAAAAAGGAACGAAGAAACTAGTTAATTGGACAAATAAAAAGGGATGGAGGTAGTACTAAATTGTTCACTCGCAATAGTTTAATTTATTCATTGTATATAATTTGGAGCATAAGCTCCATGCACATGTAATATATATTGATAGTAGATACTGATGTATCCAGGTGGCAAGAGACTATGACATGTGGGTCCACATAGACGGTGCGTACGCCGGAAGTGCATGCATATGCCCGGAGTTCAGGCATGCAATCCGCGGCGTAGAAAGCGCGGATTCATTTAGCTTCAATGCACACAAGTGGTTCTTGGCCACACTGGATTGTTGTTGTGTTTGGGTCAGGGACCCAACTCTGTTAACCAAGTGTTTGTCAACCGATCCTGAGTACTTGAAAAACAAGGCAACTGAGTCCCAACAGGTAAATTACTAGTACCTCCATTCCTAAATAATCGTCGCCCCAATCACTTTAACGTATAAGAAAATTGAATAAAAGAGCCGGACATTGTCAAATATATCACTCTCACTATCCCATATATATAACCACATTCATTAGTAAAGAGTAAAATGAATATTTTAATTATTAAAATTGTAGAATTGATAAATAATTCGACACAGAGGTTGTAGATGATATCAGGTTTATACATAAATCATTTTTTTCTTTCATTATTTTCTAAGTTCTCTCAACTTTTATTTATAAGGCTCCATGTTAGAGTATAAAACTAATCCTGGTGCTTCAACTATAAGTTTAAGCTTTTGGTTGAGATGGTTCCACATGGTATCAGAGTCAGACCTAAACAAGAGGTCTCAGGTTTGAATCTCAGCACCCCCATAATCATTTGCCCAAGGTGAAGGGGCCTTTGCAGCATCTACGCTTCAAGCCCAAAGGGCATTCGCGTGAGAGGGCATGTTAGTGTATAAAACCAATCCTGTAGCTTCAACCAAGGTAGATAAATTGAAGTATATGATATACTTATTGCAATCACTCTTGTCAACAGGTGGTGGATTACAAGGATTGGCAGGTCACTTTAAGTAGACGGTTTCGATCTCTAAAGATGTGGCTGGTGCTTCGTAGCTATGGAGTTGATTATCTACGAGCGTTTCTTAGGAGCCATGTCGACATGGCGGCTTACTTTGAGGACCTAGTGTCTATGGATAACCGGTTCGAGATTGTGGTCCCTAGAAGCTTTGCCCTGGTCTGCTTTCGACTCTTTCCTTGGTCCATGAACCAGAAAAATAATCCAGCCGAGACAACGACGAAGCTCAACGAGCTCAATGCAGAGCTCCTCGAGTCGATCAATTCTGCAGGGGACATCTATATGACCCACAGCGTCGTCGACGGCGTCTATTTCTTACGGTTCAATGTCGGCGCCACCATGACCCAAGCTCACCACGTAACGTATGCATGGCAGCAGGTCCAGCTCCATGCAAGTGCAATTTTGGAGGGTAGAGTTTCTAGTTTGACCTAGTCTCTGCATGGGATGATATTGGTTGGGTTGGTGCAAACCCCGTACGATTTTACAAAGTGTTTCAAAACCCTCTAAATAAAAAACATGTGCGAATTGCATGTGTGATGTTTCCAGATTTCGACCGAATTTCTATGTATCACGTTCTCAAGTATTGGTTTTATAATAAAGGTCAATTATTGATCTATAGTACTCTTTCAAATGTTCGGTTGAGTTATCTCTATCATATAATTAGGGATGGGGGCAACCGGCACCGTCCCCCCCCCCCCCCCACTCCAATATCCGTTGTCGGGAAAATCTTCTCTCGTCGCCATCCCCAGTAAGTACCCAAATCCAGTGGGGCGCCAGAGCTCCAACGGGAATGAGATTAAAACTAAAACTAAGACAATTATAGAGTGAGAATGAGAAATTATGGTTAGAGAGATTAAACTATTTATATACACTAATTTAAAGTTTTTAATTAACTATAATTACAAATGCCTGAAATTATACGTATAAATTTAATGTAGGAAATAGGAAGGGTATTTATGTATTTTGAAAGAAATTGAGAACAGGGATGGGGATGGGGAATATATGATGGGTAGTTTTTCTGAGCTTATATATCTCCTAAAACATCTAATTAGGAGAAACACTATTTCCTATCCAATATCATATTTTTTTTAATAATTCATGTGAAATTGATGAATAAATTTAATAAAAATTTAATAACTAATTAATAAAAATTTCCACTTATACTTATATACTCGTATCTCAATATATTTTCTGTATCTGTATATATTTTATCAATTTTATATTGATGCATTGTACTTAATTTACATGTGCATATTTAGTCACATCGAAAAATTTTAGAATCCTTAAATGAAAAGTTTGAATTTTTTTTTCGAAAATAGAAAAACAAAGAATTTCGAATTTTCAAATTGAAATGATACCCATCCCATAAATTAATTTATTTAAATAATCCATTATTTGAGACTTATTCTATGTTATGGAAAGCAAAAAAGTAAAGTAAGAGGTACCATATCCTTTGCTATAAACTATATAAAATAATTAACTAAAAAAAACGGGGCGGGGATAGGGAAAATTTTTGTTCCCATCCCTGCCCCGTCCCCGCGCGGGGATTTAATTCTTCGCCCTTCCCCATTTTCGTCCCCGTCAGGAGCGAGAGCGGGAATTTTTCTCAAAGCGGGGCGAGGTCTTGACGGGTACGGGATTTCCCACCCCATTGTCATTCTTACATATAATTGATATTATTTTGATATAAGACAAAAAGAATAAATTAATTAGGACATATGAGTTATCTAAATGAAAATACACACCAAGTTGTTAATTAAGTTAATTGTAATTAGGGAAGAGAAGATATTAATTGACTTGATTGGTAGGATATTTCAAGATTATAATTAACTTGGAATAGGACATTGCATGAATTTGGATGATATACTATATATTTATGATTTATTATTTTGTTAATAATAACTTGGCAATAATCCTTCTAATATGATATGAATTGAATTGATATGAGAAAAAAATTACTTGAATATTATGATTTGATTTCTCTTGATTATATTTGCATAGTAAAGGTACATGCAATGCACACCAGAGTGTATCATACATGATTAAGAGTCACTTCATATTATTGTGATTGTCTCCATCATTTTTTATACCCCATTGTCATTCCACATGATCAAGAAGACAAGATATACAAGACGTACAAGCTCGCATACTTCTCACTTGAGCATTATTAATTTTTATTATTGTGAGTGTGAGATTACAAAGAGTTGTATTAAATTTCTCTTCATTGATTGAGCCTATACTATTATAGTGAGGACTAGGAGTTGAGAGTTTGACTCCTCAACTCCCACACTTAAATTGAAAGGTGAAATTAAGTAGTGGGATAAATCTTGATAGTAGAGAAGATTCTAAGATTGTCTACGGTCCATTCTAAAAAGAGCTCGAGGTTCAATCCTAAAGTTGGAGAACTCTAGGCGCTGACGTACTCAGAAATAAATTTGGAGGAACATCGTTAACAATCAACGTGTTTTGTCTCTGTTATTTTTCGTTATTTATTTTCACATTTTAATTTTCATATTTTATTTTATGTGATCACCTATTCAACCCGTCCCATAGGGTAATCTTATTCTTCAAGTTACGTGAGCCCATGACGAGTGGTCAATTCTATGTTTCAGTATAATCATAGTAGTGGAGCCACACATATTTGGACGAGCTAGACAACGTTCCCAACGGTAGGATATTCGATTAATTCCTGCAATATTTCTCATGGTATCATATGCATGCATGTGTCACCCTCAAATGGGTCCAGACAATGTTCCCAGCGGTAGGATATTCAATTAGTTCCTGCAATATTTCGCAAGATATCATATGCATGTGTTGTGTGTACCATATTTCGCAAGATATTCAATTAGTACCCACGGGTTTAGGGTTTAGGGCATGTAATTGTAAATGGCTATTTATTTCCGTATTTTAATCTCCGCATTCTATTTTATTTATCATTTTTTTGTATCCTGTGTTCACCTCACTCTAAGGTAATCTTGTTCTTCACTTACGGTTTGATGTCGGAGCTACCATGACCCAAGTTTATCACGTTACGTATGCATGGCAACGCGGCAGGTCAAGCTCCATGCAAGTGCATTCTTGGGGTGTAGAGTTTCTCATTTGACCTAATCTGCATGGGATAATCAATATCGGGTTGCCGCAAACCACGCACAAATTAAAGCGTCTCAGGAGAGTGTGTTGTTACCTGATAAAGTATGGCTGAAAAGGACTTTCATTAGTCGTATAAACTCTCCTTTATTTGTCTGGTTCCCAAAAAGTAGCGCAATGTCAGCAGTCAAATTTGTGCGGGGTCTATAGTGCTTTGTGAGTTAGAAGCGTCTCACCGTTACGATCTGATGTTTCCATTGTATGCTGGTGGGCGATAAGACAGTGGAGTGAAAGAAGCTTATTGTAAAGGTTGTAATAGAAATCGTGTTGGGCTTTCTTACATGTAGGATTCATAGGCCCATCAAAACATTGAATTTACAGCATCGTGCCTTACTTTGATGGACCTATGAATCCTACATACAAGAAAGCCCAACACAATTTATGTTAGACCCTTAACTATAAGCTTCTCTTTCAGACCCACCTTGCCTTCCTGCCTACCAGGCTGCGCAATGGAAGCACTGCATTGTACCGAAACTGAGACGCTTCTAACTCCCAAAGCACTATAGACCTTGCGCAATTTCACTGCTGACATTGCGCTATTTTTTGGGAACCAGACAAATAAAGGAGAAGTCGGTACGACTCATGAAAGTCTTTTTCAGCCATAAATTAACAATTAACAAACACACTCTCCTCGGACAATAACAGGATCCTCTTGTCTCGTGACATAGCTTAGTTATAGACGCCATAACAAAGTGTTGAGTTTGGATGAGAGTTACAAATATTATTATGTTTTAGGGTTTAGGGTTCATAACGTATGGTTTTTAAATGTCAATGTATATTTTATATGTTTTCATTTTGCAGGTGATCTAAAAAATGAAAAAAAAACGAAGAACGCTGCTGTCGCGCGGAAACGTCGCCGGCGCCGGCGGCCTTGCCGCACTGCGATCGCGGCGCCGCCGTGGCTGTCGCTGCATAGAGTATGCGGCAACACCACCGCCGGAGCCGCATACTCCATGCGGCAACCGCCGCGATCGCTGTGCGGCAAGGTCGCCAGCGCCGGCGACTTTTCCGCGCGGCAAAGGCGTTTTTCGGTTTCTTTTTAAATTTTTACGCAATTTTGTTAAATTAAAATTTACATACTAACCTCTTCTTCTTCACTTGAATTATCACCTTCTCTTGACATTTTAGGTTCAATTTCAAAAACCAAAACAAATTTTAGTGATTAAAGAGAGAGGGTTTATGGAGAGGAGAGGGAGAGGAGAGGGAGAAGAGATTGAGAAGAGAGTGAAAGGAGAGGGGCAAAGTAGTCAATTGTGGGGGCTACATTAAGCAATTCCCTAGATATTTGGACGAGCTTGATAATGTTTGTGGATACTCGATTAGTTCCTGCAATGATTCGCAAGAATATCCATATGCTATTATTACATTCTTTTACATCTATTCAACTAGATATATCTAAGACACAAAAATCTTTTAAATTGTAGACTTGAGAATCAGTGGCGAATCTCGACCTTCTGATTGGTAAATTAATAGTCGCAATCATATTTAAAAGGTCATTGTGATGCATAAAAAGATTACCATGTAAAGGGTATCTCGCAATAAATTTATATGAGACGATCTCGTATACGAATTTGGGAAGTTCTTCAACCAACCACCCTATAAAAGCTTTTTGTGATGATAAAGTCAGAGTATATTTGTACGTTGTTTCCTACAAAATAATTAGCGGCCGAGTTTGCAAAAAAATTGTTGGGAGCTGACACATTTTTTGAAACTCACCGGAGTGTTGCCCTTTTTTTAATACACTCATGGGTGACATGCATAATTACCTTGAGGGTTGCCCTTTTTTTTTAAATACCTTGTCGTATGATAGTCATGTCCAGAGGGAGTGAAAGAGAGAGTGGGAGAGGAGGGGGCAATGAGAAGAAGGGGCTTCTCCATCTTTGTGAGGAATTTGCCAAGGAGCTTAGACAAATATGGTCTAAAGGGCATCTTTGAAAGTATTACAAGAGTTAGGGACACCTATATTCCTTGGAGAACTGGTAAACGAACAAGTTTCGGTTTCGTTCATGTATGGAGTAAAGAGGATGGGGATAGATGCATCAAAATGATGAATCAGAAGCTAGTAAGAGGAAGTAGAATTAGGGTGAACTGGGCAAGACTATCGAGAGAGAGCCAAAGGAGATTTAGAAAAGAATGGATTCGAAAAGAAAATAAGAGTGTAGTTGGAGGTGAGGAAGGGAACCATGAAGAAGAAAGAAACCTTGAGAGGTTGAAGGGATGAGCTAATAAAGAAAATCTGGAATGGCTTTCAAGGAGTTTGGTTTGCACTAGCATTGAGCCAAAGGATCTAGCCTCCTTCTCGTACACCATCAAGCAAGTCTTCAACCAAGCATCAAAGATAAAAACTTTGAATGGGTTGAAAGCAATAGTTACGTTCCCGACTGGCTGTCAAATGGAGGAGGCTTTGATGAACTCGGTTGATCTGATGCAGTGGTTCTCGGACATCCGAAAATGGACCGTTTATGACGTAAGTGATGCACGAAGAGTGTGGCTCGACATCATTGGTATCCCTCCCCACGGCTGGAGTTGGAAAAATTTTGAAAGATGCTTAGCACCATGGGGAAGAATGTTGAAACCGGTTAACTCATCCAAGGATTTCGAAGCAGCACAAGCGTAGTCTTGACTAATGTCATGAAGAAAATCGATGGTGAATTATTACTAGACATCCAAGATAGTTCATTCAGGGTATATGTCAGAGAGATTATGTCCAAGTCCATGTCATTTAGTCCCAAAAATGTAGATGATGTGAAAATGATGCAGGAAACTCCACTAGAGACCTTGGCTGCCTTAGTAAATCGAAGTAGCTGGAACAGCTCACAACATGAAGAATCGACTGGGGCACCGAAGAGTATGAGCAACAATCCCAATGCACTCATTAGCCAATTGTCTCCAAGTGGATACATGGAGGAGGTGAAGAGGCTAGAAGAACAAACTAACCAATTAAAGCTCAAGTTGTTTGAGGCCTTGGGTATCTGTGAATGGGGGGAGTTTCAAGCAACACAACAAACCTCTGGGAATGATGTCGAATTGATGGAAGGAAATTTACAGCCACAACACATTGAGCATCCAGTGATTAATTCTCCAGTTTCCAATACTCATCATTTATTGGTCGGTAGGGACCAAAATATACACAAGGAAAATGAAGAGTCTCCAGAAGATCAGAACCCTGAGTTCAGCCATGAAAAGAGTGCTCAACCAGTACCATTGCCAATAATTGATGCGGAGACTTCTCAGGATGATAACCAAGGGTCTAAGGAGGATAATACCCCGATAAGAGATGAGATAGAAGGAGATTATTGTTCAGATAATAGTCATAGCAAGTCCATTGAGCAAACACATTAGTTAATCGTTAGAAAGACTATAAAGTTTGGTCGAGATTCGGGATTCATGAAAGCTAGACAGAACAAGAAAGACGAGCAATACTTGAAGGTGAAATTAGCCAAGGGCAACCAGTTCAAACGGAAGAGGAAGACAAGCAAGAGGCTACTCCAGGAGGCGGACGAGAACAGCCAGTCGTCACAATTTTGAGATAACTGTGATGTGCGGCCTTGAAGCCAATTTGAAAGGGCACTCAACAAGCTAGGGAAGGGATAAGTGGTGATGTATGCATTGTTTATGGGTAGAAAGTCGATTTTTTGTAAAGTTTCATGATGCGTACAAGTAAGAGTCTCAAACTGGGGAGGTCAGTTTAGTGGTTTGGTTTCCGTTGAGAAAATCAGTATATATACCATCTAGTGATGGGTTGTAGGTATGAGGTTTAGCGTTGTTCATAATCCAGTCCGGACCGAAAATTGGACTGGATCGAGGATTGGACCGACCGGACCGAATATAATTCGGTCCAGTCCTCGGTCCAAAAAATATTAAATTTCAGTCTTCGGTCCAGTCCCCAAACCGAACTAAAAGACCGAAGTTGGGACCGATGACCGAATAAGAATAGTAGCTAGGGTTTTATTACTGTCGTTACTCGTTTGTCTTTGTCTATTGTCTAAGCCCTAAGGGCAGTAAGGCGCCTCTCTGGCTCTCTCACTCAACTCAATCACTCATTTTCAATTTTCAAAATCTCCCAAAGTCCCAATTCCCATCTCCCTCTCTCACTCTTCGAGTCTTCGATCCACTGTCTCACTCTCTCACCTTATCTTCCCGACGTCGCTCAGCTGGCAACATTGTCGTCCCACCATCGTCCCTCGCTCTGTCGTCCAACTGAAGTCTCACTCACTCTCTCTCAGACTCAGACTCACTGTCCGACTCCGAACAACCGAAGTCTCTCTGTAGACGCTGAATTTTGTATCTATCTTATTTTCTTTTTTAGTGTTAGTTTTTAGAAAATAGGCTAACCGATAAATGGCACGCAAGCCTCTTTCCACCTAAACCCAAAAAAATATACAAAGCCTAAAATGCCGGGGAACCACCTGGGTTCAGTGGGCTGGAGCTCAGCTCCACCCACAGGAACCCGTCTGGGTTCAGTGGGCCGGAGCTCAGCTCCGCCCACAGGAACCCGTCTGAGTTCTTGGGCTCAAGGCCCATTTTTGCTTCCAGGAACCCGTCTGGGTTCTTCTGTTGATTCCCACGGCGCCGCGCCCACTTTCAACCACAAACCCTAAACCTAAACCTAATTTCCCCCCTATAAATACCTACCATCCATCACCCACAAAAGACACACCAGAATATACTAGGAGTATTGACACTAGTATATTCTTCTTCTCTTCTCCCTCCACTGCGTGCTCTTTTTGAGGTTAGCATAGTTTTTTTTGTATTATTATACATAATGTAATCCTACGTGTTCTTGTATCTTTTCTTTTCTTTTATTGCATGACATTAATGATAAATCTATGAAATTTATTCAATTCCTCCCCCTTTTTTCAAATCTGTCGCTTTAATTTAATTCTAGTAGAGTCTATTCGTTTGAATAGGCGGGTTTGATGATTTTTATCGTCAAATTCGTAACCTTACCCCCGAATCCGCTTTGGGTTCGTAGGCCGGAGTCTTATTTTTATTGGTTTGTTGTTTTACCCTTAAATTCAACTGGCGACTCTAACTTCTTTTCTTTTCTTTTCCGAAAACTTTCTCTTTTTCCCTTGTTTTCACCCCGAGTCAGAGGTAGGAACCCAGACGGGTTCCTAGCCCCCTTTTCTTGGGTTTTGTTCTATTTTCTTTCTTTTTTTTCGTTTTGTCTTCAGGAACTCAGACGGGTTCCCCGTCGAGTTTCCTCTTTTTTTTATTTTCCTTTTTGTTTTCTTTTTTCTTTTTTTTATCTTTTCTTTAATAAAATCGAGTTTCGGGGTTAAATCAATTTGTCAATTAAAAGTGTCCTTAAAAGTTCAACCTTAATTAAGGATAAGCAATCCTAGTCGGCTCCCAATTTAAAAAAGAATACTTCATCATTCTTTTTAAGTAGCACCGCGAAAAGGTCTTTCGGATTTTTTCGGGGTCTACAGATTGGCGACTCCACTGGGGACTTAAACTTAAAAGAGGGTAAAACTTGAAAGGGTTGAATTTTAGTGTTTTTGTAAAAAAGGGAGGAATTAATTTATTTCATATTTTTATCATTTTTTTTAGGCATATTGCATCCAGGCTACTCTTGGGCCTTATGGCTGGGGAGCACAAAAGCGTTGGTAGGCTATAAAACTAGGGTTACCCTTCGAGAGCGGTCTGTCACTACTTGTGGGATGCACTTACATCGCCAAGCCTTTGACTCGCCCTCTCCCCGTGTTACACTCTAAGGGTTTCCCTGAAACCCCGAAGAGCAACACCCCACACATCACTGCCTACCTATGTAGGGGGGATGCACCGGGGCGAGAACATGCGGTACGATCATCTCCTATACCTAGAAAACCCTAATACCTAGAGTCATGGTTAGGTTAATCCCGCATCTGTATGCTATGTGTTATTTTATTTTTATTCTTTCTTTTTTAGAATCAATGTATAGGTTGTAAAGTTTGTATCTTTGTAAAGTTCCATCCATGTACAAAGTTGTAAAGACGTATTTTTGTACGAGTTGTAGAATTTTATTAGTTTGTAAAGAGCTGGTGTACATATTGTAAAGTTCCACCTGTAAAGGATTTCAAGTTCATCATGTAGTTTCATTTTTTAAAGAGTTTTAGAGTCCGGTCTTAAGGAGTCTTTGAGTCCAAGTTGTCAAACCTTTCATGAGTCGGGAATCGTCCTAGTCCGCGTAGGAACACGCGAGAGCAAGCCATGACACCAGGAACCCAGACGGGTTTCTGGCCCGTCAAGGCCGGCCCAGCTGCGTCGGTGATTGTTGGTCTGGGCCCACATTTGAGAGGTGAACCCAGACGGGTTCCTAACCCAGTCTAGTCTTCTCTCTTCTCTTCGGGCCTGATCGCTTCACCTCGCAGAAGGCCCAATACCTTGTTGATGATCCTATTCGGCCCTTTATGACTTTCCCTAAAGTCCAATCCCTATTGCGTCTGTTACTCGAATCTGAGCCCGAAATCGAAAGCAATCGTGACTCGATCCAGGTAAGGGCCCAATAGACGATTAATGTTGTCAGTCCGCATGTTAGGTCCATATAGAGTTAAGACATGCACTCCCGCGAAGTGGGTGAGTCGTCCTTACGTCAGCATGTAGGCATCGTGTCTGAGTCTTAGGTCCATATAGGTCCACTAAGTCATACATGCATTGGGTGGGTAGTTTAAAAGCTCTTTCGAGCACTAAATCAATTTCCATGCAGGCAAAATAGCATACCACCTTCGAGCCCGCATCCGCGACCCGCACACCAGCAGGCTCATCCACAATCCAAAGTTACAGACCACCAACCCAGTCCAGTGAATACAGTGAATCCATCATGTCGGGATCTCCTAACAACAACCTTTCCGGGGAAAGTTCTGGTGACAAGCTACCTGATGGGCTATATGAGAGGATACAGGAAGCAATAGCCTTTTACATATCAGATTTGGAGGATAGGACTAATGAAAAGTTGGAAAAAAGGTTCAGCGAAAGCCAACAGACCATGAATGGCATGCTGGAGGCCATTAGGCAGCTCAATAAAAAGCTAGGTGTTGAAGCCGAAGAAGAGGAAAATTATTATGAGTCTGAGTCTGAGGTCGAGGCTAATAACGGGGATAGAAGGGAACACCTCAAAACCAAAACTAGAGGCTTACAAATTAAATCATCTGGTGAGGTCAGGTCCAAACTTACACCAAAGGGCTCCAAAACTTCGGAGGACCCTTATGTCAGAAAGCTTGAAGAGAAGGTTGACATGCTCACTAGGAGGATGATGAAAACCGATCCGACCTTCACTGACGCATGCATGGATCTAGCCATTCCTAAGCACCATGTATCGAGGGTAAGAGACAAAGTTGAGGTGCCCGCCATAAAGTTCAAGCCCACTGAAAATCCCTCTCATCATCTGGAGGAATTCATGAGGCTGGCCCCTCTCCATAAGGTAGATGAAGGTCTCTATACCACAGTCTTCCCTTCCACTCTAGAAGGTAAGGCCAAGGTATGGTACCAAAATCTACCCTCACAAGTTAAGACCGATGCAGACGAATTGTTCAAAGCCTTCATCAGCCACTTTAGTCGTCTACAACAGAAGGAGGTTACCGCGGATGACCTGACTTCCATGAAACAAGGGGAGAACGAGCCATTTCTTTCCTACTACGAGAGATGGCACACCATGCTATCTGAAATCGATGAAGCTATCCCCTTTAGGATGCAACTGAGCACTTTCAGGCAAAGCATTCACCCTCGCATCACGCGACATTTCGGTTTCCAGTCCATCAAAGACTTCGAAACCCTGAAAGATTTGTGCATTCAAGTTGAAACTGCTAACAATGAGAGGGGCACGCAAAACTCTGGTTGGAAAAGATCTAGCTCCAACTGGAGGGCCACTAGTACACCTAGCATCCCTCAGAAAGCTGTTGAGACTAATTCTATCCAACGAAAGTCTTTCCCCCCGAAGTATGACTCCTATCATTCGCTAGACATGTCTTACGCTAAGGCATTGGAAAGGCTTATGAAAAAGGGGATTATCCAATTACCTTTGCCAGCACCTGAGCCTGAAATCAAGCCTCCAAGGTGGGACGAAAACAAATACTGCAACTTCCACCGTAGTCGGGGTCATGACACCGAGGTTTGTTGGACTTTGAAAAATAAGATCGAAGGACTGATTCGAAACGGTGTTATCCCTCCACCAAGCTCATCTCAGAGGCCTAATAACAAGGAGAACCCAATGCCTAATCACAGCAATGCCATCTTTCTGGAGAAAAATCACTTTGATCCATCTACCCTCATCACTAAAATGGGTCAGCTAATTCCAGTTGCTCCACCATTTACAGACGACTTCACTATCAATGGTATTTGGGATAGCGACGATGAAGAAGGCTTCACTAACCATGAGAATGAAGGGCATCCATTATATGATACTTTCGATAAGGAGGAAAATGAGGAAGAGGCAACAACTCCTCACGCCGCGGTCCTTACTCGGTCCGGTCGCTATTATAATAGAAGTACTACTACAGTGACTCCTAGTCCTGAAGCAACAGAAACCTCGGCACCTCCACCGGAAGATCCTTTCCTCACACAGTTAAAGAAAACGAAGGCCGAAGTCACGATTTGGCAACTTTTATGCGCCTCACAGGACCATAGAAAAATACTGCTTGATGCTTTCAATAGGCTCATGGTCCCTACCGCAGCATCAGAGGACTTCATTTCCCATATCGTCTCGGAAGCCTACCATCACCTTCGGGGATGAAGACTTACCAGGAAGGAGGGTCCCACAATAAAGCTCTCTATCTCACCGTTAGGTGCTCTCTGCGAACCATCCCACTTGTCCTCGTGGATAATGGTTCTATTTGTCAATGTCATCCATGGAGAACCGCACAAAAGCTAGGAATTCAAAGACAACACGACACAAAATCTTTGTTCAACTACGCGCATACGACAACTCTCCTCGCAAGTCGCTAGGATCAATTATGCTTCCCATCACCATGGATCACATAAGTAAGAACGTCGAGTTCATCGTCCTCGACATTCCGGCTTCTTTCAACATGTTATTAGGAAGGCCTTGGTTACATGAATGCAATGCCGTTGCTTCCACCTTACACCAAAAGGTGAAACTAATTATTCAAGGCCAAGTCGTCGTGATCTCAAGCACCCCCCTTAGTGCCGTTTTCGACCCCAAGAGGCCCACACTCGAAATTGAGCATAGCTCGGCTGACGAGGAGCTACATAGCTTTGAGATGGTAGCGGTTTTGAGCCAGGATCAAGCCCACTTTGACTTCGATCCACACTCAAACCCTAACATGCATGCTATATTGAAGAGACAAGGTTATTTTCCAGGGATGCCACTCGGCCGGAATCCTAGGAACAAGTTGACACCAAATTTCAAGTTGTTTAAAAACAAGGGAAGGTTCGGGTTAGGCTATAAGCCAACTGAAAAGGAAGTGAGAATGATGAAGTTCACCATGGCTGCACAGAGGAGGCAGAACGATCCTCCGACGCTGTACCAAATCCAGCCGTATCCCCGCACTCTCAATGGACAATTCTTGAGGGAGGGCGATGATTTCCCCTACTACGGTTTCCCGGAGCCATATTACCTGAAATCACAAGGAGTCTTAGTAGCTGGGCTAGAAATTTTCAATGATTGTGCTGTCACCACGACTGCTACGTTCATCCCGCCTAGAAAGACTCGTCCACCTTTGGAATGGACTCACCTCGCTGGAAGTGGTATCTTCGGAATGCTCTTCGGACAAGAGGCTCGCAAGGAAGAAGCCGTTGACCCAGTCATCGCCGCACTTTCTAACCCAAGCTTCGATCCAAGTTTGCTGATTGGAGAAGATGACAACCACCATGAGATCACCTGGATCGACGATGAAGAAAACAAATTTACTTTGTCCGTAGGAGAGTCTGTCCCAAAGGTCGTAGAGTCAAGGTCTAGTAGTCCTAAGTTGGTCGGGATTAACCCAGAGTCTGTTGATGTACCCATTTCTGCATTTAATAAGATGAACATTTACCTTACTCGGTACATTGCGCCAATTCTGATAATGAAAACGATGAACCTTTAAAAGATCAAAACAAATTAATAGAAGCCATGGATAAATTTGAGGAAAAAGTGGCGATCATTGAAGATACCATAAGCATAAATATAGGGACGGAGGACACGCCCCAGGAGCTTAAGTTAGGCAAGTCCTAACGGATAAAGAGCGGCGAGTTTATTTGAACTTCTTAGGGAATTCAAAGACGTGTTTGCATGGTCATATGAAGACATGCGGCAGAGCATCGCTGAACATACCCTTCCACTATATCCCGACGCTAAACCGATACGACAAAAGGCTCGCAGGATCAAACCGGAATGGTCAAAGAAGATTGAGAATGAGGTGATGGAGCAGTTAAAGGCTAAGTTCATACGGGCAGTGCAATATCCCGATTGGGTGGCCAACATCGTCCCGGTTCCCAAGAAAGATGGACGAATAAGGGTGTGCGTTGACTTCAGAGATCTAAACAAAGCCAGCCCGAAGGATAGCTTCCCTTTGCCACATATTGATGTGCTAGTGGATAACACTTGCGGACATGAGTTGTTGTCCTTCATGGGCCAGATTCTGCAGGTATAATCAAATCAAAATGGCAGAAGAAGACATGGAGAAAACATCTTTCACTACCCCTTGGGGTACATATTGCTATACAGTGATGCCTTTCGGCCTGAAAAATGCGGGGGCCACATACCAGCGCACCGCGAACACCCTCCTACACGACATGATGCACAGAGAGGTAGAGGTATATGTGGATGATATGATCGTCAAGTCCAAAACCAGGGAAGAACACCTCCCTAATCTCCGCAAATTCTTCCTTCGCTTAAGGAAATATAACATGAGGCTTAATCCCCGGAAATGCGCATTTGGAGTTACATCAGGCAAGCTACTAGGCTTCGTGGTCAGTCAGCGCGGAATTGAGGTAGACCCATCGAAGATTAAGGCCATTCAAGAGATGAAACCGCCTAGGACGGAAAAGGAAATCCGGGGTTTCCTTGGTCGTATACAGTACATCAGTCGGTTTATTTCCAAGCTCACTATGACCTGTGAGCCGCTGTTCAAGAAGCTTAAGAAGGGAGCAAAAGCAGAATGGGACGATCAGTGTCAAGCAGCCTTCGACAAAATCAAAGAGTACTTGACCCATCCTCCTGTGTTAATGCCGCCGGTACCGGATGAGCCTCTACTCCTTTACCTCACCATAACCAACTCAGCAATGGGTGCTATGTTGGCCCAACAGGTAAAGGGAAAGGAGAGCGCCATCTATTACCTTAGCAAGAAATTCAATGACTGTGAAAGCCGATACACCAACATCGAGAAAATGGCTCTCGCATTGGTTTGGGCGACGAAGAAGCTTCGACATTATATGTTGTCACACACGGTGCACGTGATCGCTGAGTGCAACCCGATCAAATTCATCATGGAACAACCCACGATCAATAGTCGCATAGCCCGATGGGTAGTCATGTTATCAGAGTTTAGTCTAAAGTTCGTACCTCAAAAATCCATCAAGGGAAGAGCCATCTCCGATTTCCTTGCAGACTCTGCTTGTCAGGAACCTCCAAGTACCAACTTGGAATTCCCAGACGAAGAAGTCTTCCATACTGATGAGGTCACTTGGGAGATGTATTTTGACGGTGCTTCCAACCAAATGGGATGCGGCGTAGGAGTACTCTTAATATCACCTGAAGGACAGCATTACCCTGTTTCTGTCAAACTTGAGTTCGACGCAACTAACAATGCAGCAGAGTATGAAGCCTGCATCATCGGATTGCAAGCAGCACTGATCATGGGAATAAGACACATCAGGGTGTTCGGTGATTCTAGCCTCATCATCAATCAAGCCAAAAATACTTGGAAGGTTCGGAGTGAGTCCTTAATGGCTTATCAACGCCGCCTTTCGGGTTTCGCAACACAGTTTGAACACATTGAGTTCACATACCTATCTAGGGATAATAATGAGCTGGCAGATGCCTTGGCTAAGCTCTCTTCCATGATCGCTATCCCCATAGGAATTTACGAATTCCCTATAACGATCGAGAGGCGCGACCAACCTGCTTACTTGAGAAAAGGGGACTATCCTGCAGAGGCAGATTCTAAGGGGCAGAGGGCGATCAGAATGATGGCAGCACAATACTGCCTAATTCATGATCGACTTTACAAAAAGACCGCTACAGGTATCAATCTGCTTTGCGTTGATGCCAAGACAGCAGAAGAAGTGATGACCTCCATACATGGAGGAGAATGTGGGCCACATATGAACGGCAGAATGTTGGCGAAAAAGATTCAAAGAACCGGCTATTACTGGTCCACTATGGAGGCCGACTGTCTCAATTTCGTTAGAAAATGTGGTAAATGTCAGGAATATGCCAACTTACTGACACCACCATCTTCCTACCTCACCACACTAACATCCCCATGGCCATTTTCAATTTGGGGAATAGACATAATCGGGAAGATACACCCCACGGGCACCGGAGGACATGAGTACGTATTGGTAGCTGTGGATTACTTCACTAAATGGGTAGAAGCGGCCTCCTACGCAAAGATCACCTCGAAACATGTAGCTAAGTTCATCTTGAACAATATCATCTGCAGATACGGGGTGCCACACGAGATTGTCAGTGATAATGGGAGCCATTTCAGGAAGGAGGTCGAAGTGTTGTTGGCTAAGTATAAGATTAAACATCATAAGTCGTCGCCCTACAGACCTCAAACTAATGGGGCGGTAGAGGCAGTCAACAAAACCCTCGCAGGGATTATCAAGAAAATGGCAGTAACATACAAAGATTGGCCTGACAAACTTCCTTTCGCCTTATGGGGATATAGAACTGATTGAGCGAGGCAGGAGCAAGTCCTTTCTCCTTAGTCTACGGAATGGAAGTACTTCGATTGAGCTCGCCATACCTTCACTTCGCATACTTGCTGAAAGTAAACTACCAGAAGCCGAATGGGCTAGGGCCAGATACGAAGAACTAACACTCATCGATGAAAGAAGGCTTAGAGCCCTACACAATGTACACCTGTATCAAGCTCGCATATCTCGTGCTTTCAATAGAAAGGTTAAAGACCGGGTTCTTCAAGAGGGAGATTTAGTGCTTAAGGAAAT
Source organism: Portulaca oleracea (assembly GCA_029582165.1). Taxonomy (NCBI): domain Eukaryota; kingdom Viridiplantae; phylum Streptophyta; class Magnoliopsida; order Caryophyllales; family Portulacaceae; genus Portulaca; species Portulaca oleracea. The sequence continues at coordinate 38,626,747 of CM055872.1, read as the reverse complement.
GAGGGCACCTATTCAAGATCCAAGGGGTAAGTTCGCGCCAAATTGGAAAGGGCCTTATGTCATCAAGCAAATACTGCCGGGGGGAGCGGCCCGCTTAGTCACAGCAGAAGGAGAAGAATTAATACAGCCTACCAACCTGGATCAGTTGAAGAAGTTTTATGCATAGAAAACTAGGGCGGTTTAACCAAGCAACTAGAATATCCATTCCTAGACACTTGGTTATAACCCGAACCAGTTCAGGCCTCGCCATGGTTTAGCCAAGCAACTAGAATGTCCGCTTCTAGACACTTGGCTTTAATCCAGCCGGATTTAGTTACTAAATTGGGCCGTGCAATGGGAACCCAGACGGTTTTTTTTGTATCAGAATGAAGGAAGCTTTGCAAAGGGTGGATTCGTTGTATGCAGAAATGATTATTTTATTATTAATAAAAGAAAATTTCGTTACAACGCTTGATCTTTAAATAGTACAATTATCCTAATTGTAACTAACAAAGGTTCATCTAAGACATTATCTAAAAAAAAAGAGACAAAATAAAATTGGCACATTGCTTTAAGCTTGTTTCATCTTCTTCCCATCAACAGTCTTTGGTCCAATCCTAATCTCCTTAGCGTTGCTAATCCCTCCCTCAGTGTCCTTAGGACGGTATCTCTTCTTCGCCTTCTCTGGAGCAATAATAGGGGACTTGCCCTTCCCAATTGATGTGTCAGCAACTCTTGGCATAAGAGAACGGGACTCCCTTATTACAACTCCAGGAAGCGGTGGGCCAAGCCTACTTCTTACATCAGTCTTAGGGCCCAAGCGATCTTTCACACTAGTCTTGGGACCTAAGCGCTGCAATACATTAACCTTAGAGCCTGTTATACTTCTTGCATGAGTACCCTTTGCCTCTACTGTGGTTGTCAGCCAATCCAAATAACCTGGATCAGTCAATTCAGATACTTTTTCTTTTGAGGGAGCACGAATAGTGGGTCGTCTCTCCCAATACTTCAACCAAGATTGCAGCATTTTACGGAGGCGAAGTATCTTTGGGGCGTTGTGAATCTTGTGGGGAATACGCTGCCTCAGCCCCATTTGCCGCATGGCCCGCTCGGGAAAGTAGAATGTCAGGTGTGTCAAACTGGCAATGCAAACATATGGAGTTCTTTGATCACAAGTAATGAAATCTGCGATGTGCCAATTCTCTATCCACCACTTTATCATGATCTCGTCAGACCTTCGCGTGATTCGACCCATTCAATTGTTGATCGGCGCCGGGATATCTCCTTTTATTGTGAATTCGCCAATCTTTATTGCAGACTCCGCCTTTTCAACCAGGTTGAGGTGCTCCATTAGCCAAACCTGCGAAACGAAAAAGATCAGTCGGTTTGCAACCCAGACGGGTTTTGCTATCAAACAAGCAAGGAAAAGGCCACGAAAGAGGAACCCAGACAGTTTCTTGTGCACAAAGAGCAAAAAGAAAACTCGGACGGGTTTTTACCTGCAAAATCAAGGGGCTGCCGCGGTAATCATGTTCCGGGTTCGAATCATCTAAGCACATTAGCGTTTCTCCCAATATTATCGGTACAGGGTTGTAGCCGCGGGCCATATCCTCCACCACATGGATCAGATTCGCGGGACCCGTCCTTTTGCCGCCATGGTAAAAGCAGAACTCTCCTAACAGGCATAGTACAAGAGCTCTTACGCGCACCACGGGCCCATACTCTGAGGTCTCGGGAGCCTGGAAGTACTCCACTATGGTTTGAAAGTGCACCCTATCGCCTATTATCATACTTCCAATTACCCTAGGGTGAAGGCGTAATAATTCCTGGTATTCCTTCCTCACGTCGGTAGCAAGAGGAGGCATCACTGATGGCGCGTAATGATTGGTCCCAAGAATAGCAGACCATTCTTCAGGCAAAGGAACCAGTTCTTGCATGTCAAATCTATATGCATGGAGTTCTTTGTCCCAGAAGGTCTCAGCAACGCGCAGAAAATCCCAATCTATCCTCACTTGCCTCAAACTCAGTAAGGATGTCAACTTGTACCTCCCCAATTCTTTCTTTTCCTCTTTGGACAGGGTACTTATCCAAGTGGCTAGCTTCTTTTCAAACGCCATGAACTCGGTTGAGGGAAGATGAGTGTCGAAGGTGTAGCAGAACCCAGACGGGTTTATGAGTCAATAAGAGGCTCGAGGATGAATGAATAAGACGAAGGGGAGTTTGAATTTATAGGGGACCCAGACGGGTTCCGTTGACCCGCACCACCGACTTCTCCACCGCCTTGCTACCGCCGCCTAAGAGTTCTGGTCGCCGAGGAAGTCTGGTACCACTCGACATGAACCCAGACGGGTTCTTGGGCCCCCAGCTATGTCATTCCAGGCCCAGGAACTCAGACGGATTCCTGGCCTCTTTTGGGTTCAATATCTCGGCCCATTTGTCACAGGCCCAAGTTTTCTGTTGCCCCCCCCAATTCAGTCGGTTTTCCTTCGGCCCAATTCGGGTCGTGATGCGGGCCCGCGAGCTAACTATGTGTATTTGCTAGCCCTGAAATTGTAGCTCGAAATTACTAATAATACTTAATTTTCTTTTTTTCTTTTTTTATCTTTTTTCGTTTGGGGTAGTGGGAATGATCCCACCATATAGGTTGCATTTTGCATTGCATAAGTCCCGTGTCTCTTATCATATAGGTTGCATTGCATGAGCATCATATCAGTTTTAGTCATAGGTTAAAATAGGTTATTTAAAAAAAAAAAAAAGCAAAAACTTTTTTTTTTAAAAAAAAGAGAGTCCTTGACCTTTTCTAAAAATCAACCTTTTTCCATGCTTAACTTGCTTCACTTAGGAAAATCTGGATGAGATCTCGAAAGTTTTCAAAACCTTTTCTCCAAACCTTCTGATTTTGAGATAAGTTATAGAAGACGTATCTGGCTGCTTTGACTATCTTGGAAGGTATAAATGTGCGTGCCGCAAATCTTTGGGCTAAGCACAGTTGATTGAGCCTATCCCGTAAGTCCACATTGCCTAAATTTGAATTGATCATTTTCATCAATTCCATGATCCTTGAGCGACTCACCCATTAGTTGCATCTCTAGAACTTGTTTTGCATCTTGCTTGAGACTACACGTTTGCATCGCACGCTGTGACAAAGTGATTAAGGCATTCGATTTTCTTAAGATACATAGCCAAATAGCCTTCCCTGCATTGTACTTACCGTTCTTTTTGCCCCGCCTAGCCTTTGTTCATCTTTTTTTACATGATTGAACCCTGACAGTACAAGCCTTAGCCTATGATATCCAATACCCCCTAAGCCTTGCTTGGTTGAAAGAAAGTCTGTCGTATTGTGAAAGAACACTGGGTTGGAAAAGAGTCTGTCATTTTTGGAAGGAACAACTGCTTTCGTGTGAGCGAAATATGAAGCTTGGGAGAATCTGAAAAGTCCCATACCTTGAGCGAAATTGGTTATACTGTTCAAAGTCGAGGTTGTAATAGAAATTTCTTCTCCCTGATTACCCAAAAAAAAAAAATCAAAAAAAAATCAAAAAAATCAAAAAATTCAAAAAAAATCAAAAAAAAAAATTCAAAAATAAAAGTGCGATTGGGGAGACGCAACTTAAAGTCCAGAAAACTTTGACTCGGTTTTATTCGGTTGAGATATTTTAGGATGGAAGGTGAAACGCTTTGCATACATTAAGTGAGAAGGAGAGTTTAGAGGATTTCATTGAAAATCAATCCAAGCATGGCTTTTTAACTCCTCATTCCCAAATTTTTACCACTCCTTACCCTAGCCTAAGCCCCGTTACAACCCGAAAAAGTCCTTTTGATTGTCACTTGTGCATTGCATACGAGTAGTGGAGAGCGAGGTTCTTACCAAGCCTATGGTAGTTTGCTTCTTTTGGTTTGAGTATGAGAAAAAACTCACATACATATTCAAAATTGAGTGTTTGAGTGTTTATTCTGTCCTATGTGAGGTTTGTTCTTTCGATTAGCTTACGTCCATAACCAACCGCGCATATTTGCACTATTCTTCGAACTGTTGGCGGGCTTATGCCTCTGAATTACTTGTTCTCTCCCTAAAGTTTCGAAAGCTTCTTCCTATCTCTTTCGAACTGAGTTTTGATCTTGTCCAGATCAATCTTCGTGCTTGCTCGTTAGCTTGGCTTTGTATTGATAGAAAAATTCTTTGTCACGGTTTGTGTCAGTGGTATATAGAAAGTCATAGCTGCATTGTATAACATTGTCATTACATTGCATCAATAGTCTGCACTCGTACATAAAGACATAAATGCATTAGAATAGCTTTAGTACATCATTGCACAACATTGTCCTAAGTACATAGCAAAGAGTCATGCATAGCATAACGTAAGAATTCTGCAGGCGCGTCATTCTCGGTCGTCATCACGCCAGACTTCTGTGCCGCCACCACCACTAGCGCTATCAGCTCCGTGGGCCCCACTCCCGCCAGATCCAAAGTAAGTGTCCCACCGGTAGTAAGAGGAATCTACCACCTCTGTATCGCCGCCTGAGCCAGACAGGTGCAGCACCTCGGTATCGCCTGCGTTAAGCCAAGAGTGTTCTGGAACCTGCCACTCTTGATTACTTCCAAGCCACCCCTGTGGATCAGGCCAAGAAGTTCTTACTACAGGCTCTGGGACTGGCCATCCCGACCATTCCTGAGTTTGCGTTCCCCATCCCGACGATCGAGGCTGCTCAAAACCCCCTTGCGAAGGAGTAACGGGAACGACTGGTTGAGATGGAAACACTGATGAGGCGTCATCTGTAAGGGGATGATTATGCCCCATAGATGCACCCGAGTCACTGCGAAGTACCACGGTAGGATCGACCGCCCCAAAGGAAGTACCAAAACCCAAGTCCACGGTCGATGCAGAGGCGGAACATACGAGCATTCCATGCATGATGCGAGGTGAAGGATGAGAGGTTGGCGCCTAGACCCGAATGATGAGATTACGGAGAGTACCCAAATGCGGTGAGATGCCTTCTTGCTCACCGCCTACGGCTCCATGACGCTAGACTCGAGCAAGTCTCCACCGTGAAGCTAGAGTACCACGTCGAGCGCGGCTCGGCGAGAACTCCTTGACCATGAGACCCGCGACGGTCACGATCACGAGGATATGGAGGACATGCTACGCTCCACGGACTCACGAAAATCACGACCAAAACCCGTGTCATCATGCGAGAACTAGTGGAGTGGTTGTCTTGAAGCAAAATGCCTTTCCCACGGTCATCGTGGTGGCGCGCCATACTCGCCTACTCCTCTCCCATGCCTCAGAAGAGCACCGCCTCGCGTCAGCCATGAAGGAAGAATGTCGAGGAGGGTCCCTCTGCTCTGACCGGCCGCGAGACACGTGCGCATCTGAGTGGCGAGGAGAATCCACAGGACGAGACTGTGCATCGTCATCCACGTCTGCGTCCCCGACCACAGAACCTGCGAGGTCCTTCTCGCGAGCCCATTTAAGTGTGAAGTAATTCTTGAGGAAGCCTTTCGCTTGTTTCCATCGCCACTGCACAGAATAAGGAAGATTGGTCAAAATTGGAGCAAATTACAACTGAGCAAGGAAGAAGGGAATCACCTACCGGCTTTCCCAAAATCTTCTCTAATTCCGGTTTGATGTCCTCGCTAGTCGCCCTTGGGTAGCCACAAACCGTATCCCTAGAGTTACTCTGGCTGTTCTCATCATCTTTGCAATAAGACCCCAACTGCAATAAACAAAGGGTTGGTCATGTTAAGCGATAATAGAAGGGACATGAAAGGAACAAATGGAGTTCTTCTTCTCTACCTTTCTGAATGCCAGACGATCTTGATACCTTTCCCATTCCTCCCAGAATTGGGCAGGCGATGCCAGTGACGCATGGTTAGTATACCAAGAGCCTCTTCTAGCTGCGGCGAAAGCCTCGGCATGCAAGGCTCGTGGGTCATTCATAGTCTGAGGAGGGTCCGACGGTATTATCCATCTTTCTTGACCTAGAGTTTGCCTTGTAAGCCTCTCGCCGAGACTCCAGACCCAACCAGATGGGCTCTCCATAATCAAGCGTAGACTACCATCTCTACGCGCTGCGTTTCGCGAGGGAATGAAATCCTGCGGCATCTCAAAATCGACCCAAGCATCCCAATTGACGTCACCCTGTAAAGAAAGGGAATGTGGGCACCCAGGAAATGGAAGGCATGGAGAAAAGAGATTACACGAAAGTCGCAAGCCTAACCTCTTCAAGGTGATCTAAGGTGCGGCGCAGCTCGTCCAAACTTCCAAAAGGCCTTTTCTTACGTCCAAGATAGTCCTTGTGCCACCGTTCTGCAGCCAGCACAGTTTTAGCGTGGCGAGTAGGGATGGTGAACCCCTTAATATACTCGTATCCCCATACCTGCGAGAATATTAATATTCCATGGCTACAAGAAAAGAGGTTGCATGTAAAAAGAGAAGCGTCTCGAAAGTTACCTCGAGCACCTTCCACATGCTCGGACCACTCATTTCCTTCGGGCTCTCCGGCGCAAAGAACGGGTCCACATCAGTACCAGGACGAACGCCGATGCGAAGCCAGCGGATGAAATTGGCATAGGCAGCTTTAGCCCAATTTCGATGGATGACTTGTTCCAAATCGAGGAGATTCTTCATCCAAGTCAAGTAAACATCGTCTCCTCGATTGGCGAACATAGTGGCAGAAATGAAGTACGCTAGAAAAATAAAACGTCGTTGAAACTCATCCATATGAGCAAAATCGGCTGAAAGGATTACCTCTTCAAAGGAGCCATAAGAGAGTTTCATCTTCCGGCCGAATCGACGCCTTTCGAGCACAGGTTCTTGCAGCTCCATCACTTGATCGGGTATGACGGGGTCGAATTCAACATCTTGACCACCCCAACGCAACCCTGTAATCATCACAAAATCCACAGGGGTTATGGACATTTCTCCCACAGGAAGGTGGAAGGTGTTGGTAGAATCCCAAAATCTTTCCGCAAGTGCGCGCCCCATCACTCGTGGTGTACAAGGCTCCCACGCCTTGACACATTTCCAAAAGAGATCAAACCCCGACTCTTCTAAAAGAGTGAGTGCCCAGTTATCCTCTGCGAAATGCTCCACAACTTTGATCGGCTTCCGCATATTGCCTCCTGTTCTAAGAGAATCTTCCTGAAAATTCACGATAGAAAAAATTCAAAAAGAAGCATGTTGTTATTGCAACAATCAATGAATCCCCAGTTTAGCAAGAGTTAGGTCAAAATTCCCACTAAACTGGGGGCTATACGGCATGAACAACAAACTAAGAACGGTGCGTTGCTGGACCCTTTGGGCCCCCATTTTGTCGGCCCACACAAAGGAAGCGGTCGGCCCGGCCCAATAATGAACTCAGACGGGTTCCTCTCTAACATCAAGGCCCGTTTCCCTCTCCACCATTCTCGGCCCCCGCAAGAACCCAGACGGGTTCCTCATGTTTCTTGGGCCTCCATCAACGCCAGCCCGCATACAAATCGGACAAAAAGGGAGCCCCATTTTCAAGCAAACCCAGACGGGTTCTGGGCCCAAACCATGGGCTGTCTTTCGGCCCAAATTCAATTCGGCCCACACGCACAAAAAGAGAGGAGGGTTATTCGTAAGAGAACCCAGACGGGTACTACTCTGTGGGCTTCCTCTCACCTTTCAGAAAGAAGAGAAATGTTCGGCCCATCTGAAGCACAACTCAGACGGGTTCCATCACAAATGTCAAGGTCTCTCCCTCGGCCCATGCGCAAAACGAAAGGGGCGCAGCCCATTTCCAACGAACCCAGACGGGTTCTTGGCCAAAATCGTGGGTTGTCTCCGGCCCATGCGACAACACAAAGCAAAAGAGAAGAGGCGGCCCAGTTTTTGGAACCCAGACGGGTTCAGGCCCATTTTTTTGGCAAATCCAGCTCGGCCCAACCCAACGCAAGAGGAGGCCCATTTCAAACAGAACCCAGACGGGTTCCTGTTAAAATTGGGGGCTGTTTCCAACAGCCCAGTTCGACTCTCTACCTCGACCCAATTTTTAGCTAAATCAACAAGCGAGAATCAAGCATTTCCGTTTGCAAATTTAGACTAAAAATCAACGATCTGGCTTAAACGAGCAATCATGACGTATTTAGCTAAATCAACAAGTGGGAATCCGACGTTTCTACTTGCAAATTTAAGCTAACCAAGAGTAGTCAAGAGTTCGACTTAAAGAAATACATGATGTATTTAGCTAAATCAACAAGTGGGAATCCGACATTTCTACTTGCAAATTTAAGCAAAAGCGAAGTCAAGAAAAGAACATTACCCGGACGTGTGAATGTTTGTGCCACACATGGTTCCATGGCTCGGGCACCAATTCCGAAGGCTCCCAACCGGGTCGGGGAGTCCACGCTCGCCGGGAAGACATCTCATGTGCCCAGTTCACCGCATGGGGTTGAACGGGCGGATTCCTAGCCTTCCTAACCATTATCTCCTAATTAGCAAACAATTTGCTTTTAGAGAGAGAAGCAAGAGAGAGAAGCTATAAGAATGCAAGTGGAGATTTGAGGTGTGAATTTGAAGGGAGGAGAGGCCCCCTTTTTATAGAAATCATGGGTAAATGCATGCCACACAAGTGTCACAAGTGGCGGGCCCCATCATCCGGATAGTGGAGGACATGCATTGGCCGGAAATCCACAACTTTATCCTATCCTATCCACTTGCAAAAAAAAAACGAAAAAAAAAGAAGAAAAATAGGCCCAAAACGGGCCTAGTATGACGAACCCAGACGGGTTCTTTGGGCCGAAAAACGAGCCCAATGCAGGAGCCAGTTCCGGGTTGGGCCAAAATCGGCGACACATGCGGAACCAGACGGGTTCTTGGGCCGAGGCAAGCCCAAAGTGCTGCGATCAAGTTGATCGGGCCAAAAATACACCCAAATCTCGCGAGCCCAAATGAATTTTTGGGCCGAAATGAGAGATCAAGGTGGTTTCTGAGCCCAGCACGTTTTTTTGACAACATCACACTTACATCGACGCAGGACTCAGCTTCCAAGCGTCAACAAAGGCTATCATTGGGCCGCAATGCAATGAGGGCCGTCACCGGGCCTAACAATACGTGACATCGAAGGCTATCATTGGGCCGCAATGCAATGAGGGCCGTCACCGGGCCTAACAATACGTGACAACATCATCGAAGGCTGTCATTGGGCGCTGATGCACGAATGAGGGCCGCCACCTAACAATACGTGACAACATCAAAGGCTATCGTTGGGCCGCAATGCAACGAGGGCCGTCATCGGGCCTAACAATACGTGACAACAACAAAGGCTATCATTGGGCCGCAATGCAATGAGGGCCGTCACCGGGCCTAACAATACGTGACGACATCAAAGGCTATCGTTGGGCCGCAATGCAACGAGGGTCGTCGTCGGGCCTAACAATGCGACGAACATCACATCTACATCGGCGCAGGACCCAGCTTCCAAGCGTCAACAGCGGCTATCGTCGGGCCACAATGCGACGAGGGCCATTGTCGGGCCTTCACAATACGACAAGGGCCATTGTCGGGCCTTCACAATGCGACAAGGGCCATCATCGGGCCTTCACAATGCGATGAATATCACAACTACATCGGCGCAGGACTCAACTTCCAAGCGTCAACAGCGGCCATTGTCGGGCCTTCACAATGCGACAAGGGCCATTGTCGGGCCTTCACAATGCGGCAAGGGCCATTGTCGGGCCTTCACAATGCGGCAAGGGCCATCATCGGGCCTTCACAATGCGATGAACATCACATCTACATCGGCGGACCCAGACCCAGCGTTCCAAGCCGCTATCGTCGGGCCTTCACAATGCGACGAGGGCCATTGTCGGGCCTTCACAATGCGACAAGGGCCATCATCGGGCCTTCACAATGCGATGAACGACATCTCGACATCGACGCAGGACTCAGCTTCCAAGCGTCAACCAGCTTCAGAACAGGCTTCTGATTCATATCCAAGATCATCAAGACTACTTTGATCATCGTTTTACTCAAACTCGATCAAAGTGGGGGCTATCTGTAGACGCTGAATTTTGTATCTATCTTATTTTCTTTTTTAGTGTTAGTTTTTAGAAAATAGGCTAACCGATAAATGGCACGCAAGCCTCTTTCCACCTAAACCCAAAAAAATATACAAAGCCTAAAATGCCGGGGAACCACCTGGGTTCAGTGGGCTGGAGCTCAGCTCCACCCACAGGAACCCGTCTGGGTTCAGTGGGCCGGAGCTCAGCTCCGCCCACAGGAACCCGTCTGAGTTCTTGGGCTCAAGGCCCATTTTTGCTTCCAGGAACCCGTCTGGGTTCTTCTGTTGATTCCCACGGCGCCGCGCCCACTTTCAACCACAAACCCTAAACCTAAACCTAATTTCCCCCCTATAAATACCTACCATCCATCACCCACAAAAGACACACCAGAATATACTAGGAGTATTGACACTAGTATATTCTTCTTCTCTTCTCCCTCCACTGCGTGCTCTTTTTGAGGTTAGCATAGTTTTTTTGTATTATTATACATAATGTAATCCTACGTGTTCTTGTATCTTTTCTTTTCTTTTATTGCATGACATTAATGATAAATCTATGAAATTTATTCAATTCCTCCCCCTTTTTTCAAATCTGTCGCTTTAATTTAATTCTAGTAGAGTCTATTCGTTTGAATAGGCGGGTTTGATGATTTTTATCGTCAAATTCGTAACCTTACCCCCGAATCCGCCTTTGGGTTCGTAGGCCGGAGTCTTATTTTTATTGGTTTGTTGTTTTACCCTTAAATTCAACTGGCGACTCTAACTTCTTTTCTTTTCTTTTCCGAAAACTTTCTCTTTTTCCCTTGTTTTCACCCCGAGTCAGTAGGAACCTGCGGGTTCCTAGCCCCCTTTTCTTGGGTTTTGTTCTATTTTCTTTCTTTTTTTTCGTTTTGTCTTCAGGAACTCAGACGGGTTCCCCGTCGAGTTTCCTCTTTTTTTATTTTCCTTTTTGTTTTCTTTTTTCTTTTTTTTATCTTTTCTTTAATAAAATCGAGTTTCGGGGTTAAATCAATTTGTCAATTAAAAGTGTCCTTAAAAGTTCAACCTTAATTAAGGATAAGCAATCCTAGTCGGCTCCCAATTTAAAAAAGAATACTTCATCATTCTTTTTAAGTAGCACCGCGAAAAGGTCCTTCGGATTTTTTCGGGGTCTACACTCTCCGACCTTCACCCACACCACCTCATCATTGTCGCTCTCCGGCCTCCACCCTCTCCGTCTGTCGAGTGCCGACTCTCTCCTTCTCGCCGGTCGTTGTCCCTCGTCAGATCAGGGTAGCCTTGCTATGATGTAAATATTTGTTCAATGGCTTCTTTTAATTTCATTGGTGTTTATAACGAAGGTTTATTGCTATGAATGCTTATAACAAAGGTTTATTGCTATGAATCTATGGTGTTTCATTTCATAGTGTTATGGTCCAAGAGTTTATCCATAGTGTATACTGCTTAATGCTTATGGTATGGTCTGTGGTGTCTTGTTCTATATTGCAACACTATGGATAATAATGATGCAACTTATGGATAATAATGTATGCTGCTTAATGCTTATTGCCCCTTATTCGGTCCACTTCGGTTGGTCCAGTCCAGAACCGAACTTTTTTCGGTCGGTCAGTCCCGGACCGAAAAACTTCGATCCAGTCCTCGGTCCAACTCATTCCTTAATTCGATTTTCGGTCCAATTCGGTCCAGTCCCGGACCGATGAACAGCCCTATTGGGGTTGGTATTTGGCTTGGCTCTTGGATGTTCTTGATTGGGATAGGGATGGATGAAAGAAGTTGGTATTAATGTGGGTGGCTGGGTGTGTTGAATTTGGTTCGTGGTTACTGGTCTTTCGGCAGCCATGGATGTTGATGTTGGTTGCCTGGTGGTGCCATGGTGGGCTGGCGTCTGGTGGTCGGGAGGTGGTTTTCCATTGCAAACCAAAAAATGTGTCTGCAATTAATGGGTTGTAGTGGTAAGAGGGGTGCTTGGCTTGATTTTTAGATGGAGTATATTATTGAGGAGAAGTTGAAAGGCATTTGTGTCTGATGTTTTGGTGGACTACGCAAGGAATCATTTTCAAAGAATTCAAGGATATTGTACAAGGGGCATTATCTTCCATTTGGGTCAAATGCCCTTGTGAACACATGATGGGCAACAACTAGTGGAAGGTTGAAATGAAGGCTTCAAGTTGAGCAACATCACAGCACAGGCTACTAGTATCATTTTTGGATACTTTGTCTCATAATTTTGGAGTAAATCTAGGAGCTTGATGCAAGGAGATTGAAGAGAGAGATTGCTATTGATCATAATTGTGCAATGTTTGCAGTAATGGAGATATGGGGAGGGGGGAAGATGGGTGTGAAAAACAAGCAAAAGAGGTTAGTGCTTTGTGTTTGCAAAAAGGATTTCTGATGGATAGAGATAGCAAGTGGACAAGAGGTGGTAGCTTTTGGATGGCATACAGGCTGGATAGGGAGTGAATTGTAGGGACTTATTTGTCTTTGTAGTGTCATTGTTTACATTCCATTTCTTTGTTGCCAGCGTATGGGTAGCTAGTAAGGGTAAGCTATTTTCACTTTGGGCTTTGTTTTGTTTATTGTGCCTTTTGGCACTTGTAATTTGGATGAATAAAATATGGTTAAGTGGCCACTGCTTATTAAAAAAAATGGTTATAGAGTGATAATTTGGCTATTTTGAGTGAAATCTAACAAAATATGTTTAAAAAGATGAAAATGCAATTATTTTTCTCTCTAATTTAATTCAATCTATCCCGCATCTCTCCTTTCCTCTTTTCTTCACTCTCTTCGTCGATAATTTCTTCATCTCAATCCCCACCGTTTTCAACCATTTCCTACTGCAAAAATATCAATCTCTCGTTTCTCTCGTCATTCCCCCTTAACCCATTCTTCGATCTCCTCTTCCTCATCTGCGTTAATCTACGATTACGCTCTCAAAACCTTCAATCTCAGCCCTCCTACTCCCACTCCCAGGTATCAACTTTGGGTACAATAATTTTCTCTCTCTTCTTACCTTGCAATAAAACGGAGCAAGTAGAGATTAGCTCATCTGGTCCGGCGGAATGGGTCGATAGCAAGGTGGTGGTTGTGCATGTTGGATTTTAGCTTGGCTTTGTACAAGACAGGGCATCAACAAAAATTTTTGGGTGGATTTTCTGGTGATAATTAGACGTTTCCTGTAAATTTCTGATATTAATTGTTGGTTTGGCAATTGAGGTGTGTATGTTTATGGGTTGGTGGTGATTGAATTCGAATTTTAGATGAAGGGGAGGAGTGAGATTGAAATCCATCATTCGGTTTAATTGGGTGGTGGTTTGTCATGGTGTTAGCGGCAAGTGGTGGTTGTGTTTGTTAGGTGGTGGCCGAATGTGGTGGCGAGTGTTGGTGGTGATTTGGATGATGGCTTAGGTGGTGAATGAAGGACGTAATAGAGATGGTAGTAATGTATGATGAGATTGAAGAGGAAGATAATGATAGTTCAAGGAAATTGTAGATTAACAGAGAAGAAGAGGAAACTAGGGCCAAACTTAACAATCCGATTTCCTCAAGCTCGAAAAATTCATGATGCAGGTTCACTGTTAGATCGGAATTTTGATGAATTAATTTAAGAATTTCTGATTTTTGACCGGTTCAATCCGATTTTTGGCCGGTTCAATCCGATTTTGACTAATTCATGCCGTGTTCGTGCCGATTTAATTATTTTGGTTGCTTAATTATTCTTCAAGCATATGAAAAAAAATTAATTCGTGACCGGTTCATACCGATTTTGACTAGTTCAACCAGTTTATTCCGGCCAAAACGGTCCAATCAATTGAACCATTGACCAACTGAGTCAACTGGTTAGATGACCGGTTTGATTCTGACAACATAGCTTGAAATTTCACTCAAAAAATGAGGGTTCAATTGAAATTTTCAGTTGCAATGTTTAGCCTAAAAGCCACCTCCCAGCAATTTGTTGTTGAATTTGTGGTGTCATTTTCATGCATGTGAAAAGTTTATGGTATGGTCAAGAGACTCCTAGTGATTTCAGACTTGATATATCCTCCAGGGACCAGTGGTTATGATTGAAACTTATTCAAATACATGGAAAAATGCCCAGCTGCAAATACAGTGCAATATACAAAAATTTGCAACATAAATTCCAAGACAATACATCTAATAGATGCATAAACAAAAAGTCCCTCTAGGCCTCTATCACTCTATCCACTAATCTAAATCTCACATATATCATTAACCATATTGCACTTTGATTATTTGTTCCCCCTCAATCCATCAAAGATAGACTAGGGAGCTGCATGTACTAAGTGTTTATGCCTAAGATAACCCACCTTATAGATGCATCTACACTAACACGACTCGCGTCTCCGATTTACTTTCTTTGGAAGCACATCAACTCATCAACAGTGGCTGTGGACTGGCGCGCGTTGACAAGATTGCTCTTTTTTCAAGCACAATCAAACTGGATATTCGACAAAGAACGCTGTCTGTCTGAGTGTCCTACCACTTCATTGAGCGGACTCTCCTCAGTGTTCGTTGTGGCTTTCTCATCTCAACAACAGGGACCAGATTCTCCATTAGCTGCATGAGAAAAGGGCACATATGGATGTTCAAAACGGGAGCATAGTGTAAACAGAATAAACAGGGGAAAAGAACAAGTTTTCAAGATGAGTTTCTACATGTATACAACTCTCTAGAAGATACGCAAAACCAGTCCCACATTTGTAGACACATCAGAAACATTTGTGCTAGTAAGAGGTTTCCAGGCTGATCTCAAGACACGCGATATGTAAAGAGATATGCGCAAGGACGGAACAAAGACAGCAAAATTGTCTCCATTGTCAATCATCATTGATCCTCGTATAACAAGATCGATGGAAGTAATAGTGTACTCCCTCTGATCCTAAAATTACTGCCGTTTTGGAGGGTTGGGGAACGGGGAGGTAGCAAGAAAAAGGTAGTTTCCATAATTTGATCGAGAAACAATATTCACTGACAAAAATAACCACATCATTATATCGATGCAGGGTTCGTCTAAGATAATGATGTTTTCTAACATCCTACTGATAGATCGATGTCGGGTCTAGGGTGCAATGCGATGAGTTGCAACCCAACTTATCCAAAAAAAAAAACAAAAAGAAAATAAGCATTTTTATCCCCCCCCCCCCCCCCCCCCCAACACACCAAACAAAAGAAGAACTCTGTTCCTGTTAACAGCAAAAGTAAATAAAAAGGAAAGCAGAACATAGAAGTTAGCAAGACACAACATTGCAGAAAACCAAAAGAACATTCAGGAAAGATAGGACATTCAATCACTGCTTTTTCTTTCAATCGCGCCTACCTCTACCAGCCTAAACTCTACCACCGCCTAGCGTAGTTGTATTCTTAGAGACTTAGAGTTGATGTATTGATGACTTTTGTAATGTTTTTATGTTGAACTTTACTCGTAGTCTCGTACATTGAACCGTATTGACTTGGGAAGCTACATACACCTGCAATCCGCGTTCCGTGAACAAACCTTATGTTAACAATAGAATGAAACTCATTATTGGTCCACTCGTTGGGTTATCACTGCCCTCAATTTAATAGCTACGCGAACATTAAGCACTACGCTCACAAGTGAACTAAACTAAGTCTATGTCGCAGAGAGGGCTACACGCTACACACAAAAATAGTCTATTCTGAGTGGACCTGAAAGATTTCCTATTGAAGGCACTTCAGGATTTGATTTACAAAACTTGCTGCATCTTTCAATGCTAGATATTTCAAGTAACTATGAGCCACAAAGTTTCACCAAAGTTTCCTGATATCGACTAACTCTAAGGATGCCCCTTTATAATTTCTAAAAACCTTTTAAGGATTGTATACACTTCACTATTTTTTAGTTAAGAAATTGCTACTAGATGCCTGGAGCACTTGTAATGCAAACGTTGATCAAACCCTGTAGAAATTAAGTACCACATACTCACCTCACAGTATTTAATTAAAAGCTACTATCATCCCATTATTCTTTTACAGGATTTATAACAAATTCTGCACAAAAATTGTTCCTAGTAGTGTGATACATCATAACTATGAGAGCAGTTCATTCACTAACAATGCATAAAACAAGGATTATCATGAATTCACGATTCATTTTACCACAATCCAACGACAGAAGAGCTTCATTTGAATCATACGGAATGCAGTACAGAAGTAAAAATTACCTGTTTATATCTTTGTTTTGTCCAATCGGCCTGTACAACATAACAATTCATCATTAGTGGCCATAATACGATCACTGACACTTTAGTAATTCATTTTTTCCACAATAAACATAATGTGAGCTTTTATCACCAGTAATGCCAGGCCACCACCATCATATAACATTCTAACCTTATTCAACAGTCAACACCAACTTTAGCCAACAAATGTGCATCGGTACAATCTCAATCACAAGCATGCAATATTTTTTTTCTAAATTGGTTTCTTCAAATTCCTAACAAAACATGATATGGGAAAAACATTAAGGAACAATAATAGTTGACTTGTACAAGAAGTGAATCGCAATGATCCCTTTACCACCTACCCACAAGCCCCGTCCCAGAAAATGGGGAGACACAAAGAGTATAGAAACCCAAAAACATCGCAACCATGAGAGGCAGGACAATTACAAAATTATTGTAAACTAATTATTCCTCCTGCCTATATTCGCTAAATCGTTGTCCATCCAATTCTATAGTCCCAGATAATAGTCAAAGTTCTTTTTTTCCAAAATCTAATCATGGTTTTCATTCTTTTACATAGTTCTTTTGACAAGGAAAAAGGAATTTTTCATATATAATGATCGAAAGACCGGATGCACAACTAGTATCGTTATCACCATTTTTATTGATTAGAAATATAAATGATTTCAACAATGTTAAGTGCATTCAATTTAGAAGAACAAATACTTAGATATGTATCTTCATTCTTCAATCATTCATTCAAAAGATATATAGGAGACTGACAATGGACATCATTAGATACTCATTGTGTACATGCTAGGTAGAGAAGCTAGAACGATTTCACAGTTATACAGGTAACAAGGCTCCAGCCACACTGGAGAGGAATCTCTATCACACAATTTCCACACAAGCTGTGAACTCAAACGGAAAATTTACAGCATGGCTGTTACACCAGCTGTACTTTATAGTGCAAAGTTCTCAAAGTGTTTGCCAATCAAGATAATGTTCAGAAGTTGACAGTGATAGAGATGTGCATGATCAGATGGATAAGTGATCATACCAGATTCGGATTGGATAAGATAAGAAATAATGTAATTTGATAAAATAGGAACCACCCTGTCAAAGATAAAAATAAAGCTCAAACAGTAGCCATTGCGATGCACAGTTAAGGAAGGAGGTGTAGAAAAGTAGCCCTTTTGATTTCTAAAAGAGAAAGAGGACCAAAGAAAGATTAAGTGGCAAGATGTTCTCCTATGTCATTAATTAGACCTATGCACTTGCGTACAAGTTCACAGGTTGTCATCTGAACCTTTGCTTTTCAGCTAATTCTTAATATGAATCTTTCTTTTTACCCAGAGAGGGGCAGAAAAAGAGCTAGATGATGAACCAATTTAAACACGACATTGTCAAGAATATACTTGAGATCACTGCACTGTGCATCTCTCGCGGCTCCATAAGACCCATCTCTAAGTCTCTACTCCGTCTACTATCCATATAATTCTTGGGAAAGGAAAAAAAAGAACATTTAGAGTAACCAGCACACTCAAGCAATATAGGTCCCATCTATAAGAGGTCCAGATAAATGCAACATTGTCCTTGTTGCACAACTAAAAGGGTTGTCTGCAAGACTCATCTAAAAGCTTATCACATACTGAAAGTATATATCAAACATCAAAACAAGGCGTAAGAAGCAGCCACAGAGCGATCGAAAATAATAAATAACGGACTAATTAAGAAAGGTATTCACAAAACAGAGTGCCAAGAACAGATGGTTGTAGTCTTGTAAATCATTGACGCTGACCATAAATAAGCTAAGCTTCATACCCTTCCCTGTTGCCTTTTGTCAAGTAAATATAAACATGCAAATTGCTCTATTATTTACCCCAGGATTGGCATTGTACAAGGACACTTGAACATATGCACATACATATCCATACGAATGGCGGCACAGCAAGGCCAAGGCTGCTGTTGAAGTGTTAGCTTTCGCACATATAACTGTCTGATAAACAAGTTCATTCACAAGCATGTTTGTCATCATGACCAACATCACTTCAGTAAGTCTGATCAAGTCGTAAAAGCTATATTAACACCTTCATCAGTAGGGACTATCAAATAGGTAATCAACAAATAAAAACAAAATTTAAAGCAGTGCCTTTTTAAGAACAACACCAATAATAAAAGCAGAATCTGTCCATAGTGAATCAAATAGGTGATCGTGAATGGGTATATCGTATTTAGATTTCTTTGGTTAGGCTAGCATTGTGATTGTAGCTGTGAGCAGATATAAGGATAATCTCAATGACACTAAAGCTTCTATGAATAACATCATCAATCATTACCAATATGAACCACCCAGCCTCACCAAGTGACTTAGCAAAAACTAATCAGTTGCCATTGCCATTTATATGGCAACAATCCCATCTGACAATATTAACCTAGATAATCTAAAAGTTTACAGCCATCTCTTCCATTCTTCGTTGTTGTCCCACTAGTCATCTACTGTCACACAAACCCAATAAGCAAACTCAAAAGAAGCAGCTTTCTCCCAGACAGCACATCCAAAAGACATCTCAGCACCCTCCTTCAAGTATACAGTAAAAGCAATCACGAAACAAGGCATCAAACCACAAAGATACACGGTTACTCCTTTTCAACATTTGGCAATGCATTTGCAAAGAGCATAACTAAATTTATATGACAGCAACACATCTGTCATATAGAGTGCATGACCCTGAGTAGGCTTCAGCTGAAATCATGAATGCCAGGTTTAAGCAATTTCTAAGTGACATATCAGACATACAAATTCACACATATGGTACCTTTTCTCTCAGAAGCTTCTCATTCTCCTCTTCCAATTTCGCAGCCAACGATTCCAGCTCAAATTGATATGCCTACATTTCACATCAAAACTCAGCACTGCAGCACAGTCAAACCCCCAACAACACACACCAAAAACCAAAACAAAAACACAAACACAAACATAAACAAAGAATCAAACAACACGTTTTCCTTTCCCCTTTGGGAAACCACACCTAATTTTTACCCCCATTCAAGTTTCAACCCTTCACATTTGCCAGCATATTTCATTTATCCAACTGACTTGTCATTCATTCCTACATCAATTTTCGCCCTCGTTTTTGGAGCTACCCCATTTGTTCAATAGTGTTCGGGATTCTTCCCAAATTCACTGAAATCCAAGTGACCCACAAAAGACACTCATAAACCCAACAAAAATTGAAACTAAAAATTGAAACTAGAACCAAAACAACAACACACAAACAATCTAAATCACAAAATCAAACCAAAATCACCTGTTTTCGCTCCCTAGACCTTGCAGCAGACTCTCGATTCTTGATCATCCTTCTTTGCCGCTGCTGCGTAGCCTTATCCAAGCTCTCCAACAATGGCGGCCCTCCCCTTTTCTTCCCTCTTCCCCCGCCCAATCCCACCTCCATCATACTCACCTCCCCCGGAAACCCTCCCTGACCCAACGCGTCAAACCCAAACATCCCGGCGCCGGCGCCGGCTCCGGCTCCGGTGAGCTGTTCCATCGCCATGAGAGGCTGCGGGGGGGCCTTCGAATCGTGAAATTCATCCTCCTCCTCGATCTCCTCAGCTTTCGCGAGGAATTCCTCGAGCGTCATGATCTCATCCGGGGATTCAAGCTTGCACTCCTTCCTCTCCGCCAGAATCTCCCTCCAAACGTCGTCCACCGGTTTCCGGTCGATGACGCCGGCGCTATTGTGCCGCCAAATCGCCGGCGATTGGATCATCGGCGACGGAGATTGGGAATTGGGGGCGAAATCGGAGATCATCGCAGCGGACGAAGAAGATGTATGGTTGTGGTTGTGATTGTTGTGATGGGGGTTTGTGGAATTGGAAGTAGAAGAGGGCATGACCTTGGAAGACGCCATGTATGATTGATTTGATGGTTTCCCTCCAAAATTTGGGGATTTTTTTAGCTCTGGTCTGAACAGTGAGGAAGTCAGTTGCCGTTGAGGGTTTGAATTTGGAAGGGTTCCATGGATTGGGAAGGGAGGAGGAATGGAGGTAGAAGATGAAGAACGATGACGATGATGATGATGATGATGATGATGATGGTGGTGGTGATGGTGATGGTGATTGGTGATTGATGAGAGAAGCGAGTTGGTTGATGATGATGGCGGAACTCGACTCAGTATGAACCGGGAAAACTCGGGGTCGGGAGAACTAGAAAATCCGCAAATGGACCCCCTTTTTTATTGTTTTGTTTTTTGGGATAATGTTCATAATTTTATTAAGGTAATCGAGGTAGAAGATGATGATGATTAACTAATTATCAATTTTTGCTTCACAAAAAAGTACTCCCACGTATTTCAAGAAAATTTTTATCATTTGACTTTAAACGATATCCAATACATAATTTTGATCGTTAATTTTTCACAAAATATCTTTTCACAATTGTTATATGGTAAACTTTGGAGTACCTATCTGAGTCAGTCAAGGTATTAAATCTTTAAACAAAAAAATCATCAATATTAATTATTATATTCATTATAAGTTTATCAATATTATTGTAAAATTCTATCTTTTTAAATTTATCAATATTTTATACAAATTCATCACATAGAAAATTGACATGTTTTAATACATGTGGTAGACCTATCACAGTGTACGGTATAATTTGTGATCTTTGCAAAATTTGTAATGTTATAATCATGTATAAGTATTTTCTATCGCGAATCTAATGATGGTAGCTTATACAGCTATATAGTCATTGTATACAAATTAACAGTCAAAATTTACAAAGTTTGACCTTATTAGTCAAACAATGACAATTTTTTTGGATGGAGGGAGTAGTAATTTATCAAACTTTATCAATAAACATGTTTTTTTTAGTATCTGTCTATAAAATTAAAAGATTAGATCATGTTTTTTGGTTAGGTTTAACCAACATATCCAAACATATCCAAATTTATCTTAATTTATCCAAACTTTACACAATTCCCCCAAAAAAAACACATTCTAAAAACATAATTTCCTAAAAAAATATCATAACTTATCCAAACTTATCCATCCAAACCTAAAAATAACACAATCAAAGAATAGCTTAAAATATTGGTGTAAAAGATGTCTAATCTTTTGAAAATTGTTTATGCTCAAAGCTAAAATTATTTATGTTCCAACGCCATTATGGTTCATTATGGACATGTATATGTTTCATACATGCAACTATATTTAATATAAAGGTTACTGTTAAAGAAAAAATTACAAACACCGCTTTGTTCCTTTTTCAATTGTTTATTTCCCATTTGCCCAGTAACTCAGTAAGGGTCAACAGAAGAAAGTAGCTTCGAGAGTGTAATGATCGTGCAAGTACAAAGACATACAAAGAAAGAAGATGGGAAAAAGAAAAGGCATTGCCCATAGTAAGAAAATCAAAATTTGCTCAAGACTAAGCAGATAAATTAGACGAGGGAACTAATCTGTCTCTACTGCTAGTCTGCTACTACCCTTTTGGCTGTTCTACTACCAGCTTGTCAGGACATACACGACGACAGAAGATTGCAGATCGCGATCCACCTTAAAGTGAGCATGGAAGAACCTCTTCGCCTGCCAACAAATTCATCGCGATCGGCTTAAGATTCAGAAAACACAAATGGCGGAGAAGATTAACACTATAAAACTACCAGACGCGACTGGAACATGTAATGTACCTCTCTGAAATTCTCTGAAGTTAGAAAATCTTTCAGTTTCCTCTCTTCAGAATCAAACAGCACAATGTGGCTCGGTAAAGTCCAGTTCTGGACAAATTCTGACATGAACCCAGCCGGGTCCAGCAGGAAGCGATCAGATTCATCCGGGACTCCTCTTTGTTCGCTGACGACGAAAAATGTGAAAAAGACTATCAGAATGCAGCAAAAGAATGAAGAATCTACGTGATCTAACTGTAGATCGAATGCAGCAAAAGGATGGTGCATCTATAAGTGTACACCTGGCAATTGGGGCGTTCGGGTCAGGTTCACCTTTTGGGTTGGGTCAGTCCACGTTGGGCTATGTCGGGTCAACAAGGTTAGGCCATAGGTTGGATCATTTTTGGGTCGCCTTTTCTTTTTATTAGCCTGACAAGCTTGGCTTGTGAAGACAAATAACTTTGGTAAAAGATAAATTCAGGTCAAGTAGTCGGGTCGACACATTTTCAGTTCAGGCTTACTTTGGGTCATTTGATTTGGCCACTTCGAGTTTGGGTTGGGTCATTTCAAGTCGGCTTCAGGTCAACTCATTTTCAGGTCAGGTTGATTCAGGTCTCCTTTTCTTAATCCAATAAGCTTGTCATGTGAAAATGAATAACAGGGGTGAGAGATAAACCCATGCCAAGTCAAATTGGATATTCTCGGTTCGGCTTATTTTGGATCAATCAATGTTGTCACTTTCGGGTTTGGATTCGGGTGGTTCATTTGAATCAGGTCAATTTTTCCAGGTCTACATCTAAGGAGAAAGTTAGAAGTAGAGAACCAAATTCCACAGTTCGGACCTTGGCGTGCAGTCCAAGAAGCGCATGGGCAGGTTTTGGTGAAGAGCGGAGTAATACGGTGTTGCATGGCAGGGTGTTAGGAAGAGCACACTTCGAACTTCACCATTGCGTGCTTCTGTTGCAAGATACTGCATTACATCCTCAGTTCCTCTCTGTTTAACGTACATCACATAGGAGTTCATCAGTAGAGGAAAAAGAAAGCTACAAATATTGACGGAACTTCCAGAAAATATACTATTTGACGGAACTTCCAGGCTCCAGCAGCAAAGTTGTCTACCTGATCTCTTTATTTGATTTGGAACAAATTAATCTAAGATCAAACTTGACCAAATCCTTTTATGATTTAAGGTTATTTAAAGAACAATACCTGGTGAACCAAACTCATGTAAAGGCCCATTGGAATGTTGGAAACGAGCAAAAAGAACACTGCCAACCGTAGTTTTAAAGGCCACCTGGTATGTACTTTAGTAACCCTTTTGCTTTTACCAAGCGGTAAGTCTTGTGTATTAAGAGTTGCCAACGAATATCCTGAGAACATCAAAGCTATTGGAAGAACAGGTAAGACAAACCTGTCGACAAAATGTACAAACTTTTCAGCAGGATTAGAATCTGAATCAGAAAACACGGTAAGACACAAGCATGAAAATACGGACCAACCTGAATTCCTTGTGCCCTAGAATGCTGTAAATGCCGATGACCCACCCAATAAGGCCACAGAGCTTCCAATTCTTAGAGTAAACCACTCCTGCTATCAAAAATGGCAGGAAAGTGAAAACCATAACTGGAAAGCCCTGGGTGAGGTACCAGTGCCATGGGTGAGTTCCATAATAGTCTCCCCCGGATGAGAGGAAGTTGAATTTGAGAAAGTTTAAAGGAACTATGACCCATGAGCCGTACATCATACGGTCCAAAGCAGATGCGAATGCAAGTACCACAGCCCTGAAAACACGTGTCAACAATGATATGTAAAATAGGAATTCAGAGGGATCAAGATATCATCAATTGTTTACATGAAAGAAACCCAACAAATACACATCAGAATCGGCCTGCAGATTAAGGCTAGGATATGGATAGCAAGCGATTAAAGTAACTTAGGGCATGTTTGGAGAGATTTTAGGAATGGAATGGGTATGGAATTAGAATCATGGAGGGATAGGTATGGAATTAGAATCCAAAAGTGAAGTTGTTTGGCTAGGAATTGGAATGGAATGGAATTTTTATTTTTGCTGTCAAATAATAATAATAATAATAATAATAATAATAACTTCATACCCCCACCCTACCCCAACCCCAACCCCAACTGATACCACGCATAATGCAAGCCCAGAAAATAGAGATAGCCATGACCCATCTTCAACATCAACCCTAGCCATCGCCCTATCCTCAAGCCAGCCACCACCGCCTCCCCGGCCCAGCCACCACCACATCCCCAGCCTCTGCGACCGTCACTACGCAGAGATTCTACTGCAGTCTTCTTCGTTGTTCTTCTATACTTACTCTCTCTAATTTAATCCTTGAGTAGTTGCCGGAAAATTCGTTCGGTTGCCATGGAGAATTTCCGGTGTAGCCTTTGCCTGTGTCAATGGAGGATATTGATACTGAAAGGGTTGGCTGGATTTTGAATTGACATCAATCGGCCCAAAAATTTGGGATTCTTTTCAATTTGTTTGATTTGGGTTGGGAAATAATTAAAGTAGACATGGAAGAGGTGAAGTTGAAGTTGGTGGTTGTAGTGGTGGTGCTCATAGCAGCCATGTTAGAGCTCTTGAAGGTTTCATCCGAGGAGTAATAGTTGATGAAAGTGGGTTTTTAATTTTGAGTTGGTAAACTCTTTTTTTGTTAAATGAAATAGGAAGGAAATAGGAATAGAGTTGATACCTCTCATATTTGGGAGGTTTCTAATTCCACCCATTTGAGGGGAATTAGAAACCTGAGGGATTCCTGATCCCATTCCACAATTGACTCACCAAACACAAAGAAAAGGAACTAGAAACCTTAGGTTTCTAATTCCATTCCATTTTCCCTCACCAAACAGGCCCTTATAGAAGATATGAACCTATTATGCATGAACCCTCGAGAGATCCCCCCCCTCCCCCCCGGTGGGAAAAACAAAATAGAATGGCATGCACAGTAAGGCTGCATTTGGTTCTTGGAAAATACGATCGAAAGAAACTTTGTCTCTCCTCACTAATTTAGCATAAAAAAACCCCTCCTCTACCAATCCCTCGCTTTGTTTTCTCATTTCCTAGTCCTCCCCTCCTATTTAGCATACTCTGTTTTCCTTCCACTTTCCTCTTAAATTTGGAAGGAAAATGTTCTTTGACAAAATCAACCATATTCTCCATGGTGTTTTCCATCTAACTTCTAATTTTTGAAGCCCAATGAAGGAAAGTAAGTCACTTTCAATTTTGTTTTCTTTCCATCTCATTTTCCAAGGGCCAAACTAAGCCTAAGACTCAAACGTGCACGCTAAGCCACTAAAGAACTTATAAGAAGATAAAAACATAACTGGATATTTAGGGCAAACGATCACCGTGCTCTAAATTCTAATAGAAACAAAAACCAAAGGCTTCTAGCATGTTGTGCTGATTTTTTTTTTTTTTTCTGGCTCAAGCAAAACAAAATCCTGAAGGATATGAAGTCCAATGTAGATAAGTTCATTCAGCATGAGAACTGAATAGGGAAAACTCATGGAATATATTTACATAGCATATGATGCCTGCCCACATGTACTAGAAATTGTTGTTTTCTTCAACCTATTGGCTATCACAGATCATGATTCAATGAATACTGAAACTTGAGTAATATTTTAAAATTGAATACTTATTCAAAGGCTAATTATATTTTACATATATGAAGTTCCGAACACACTGCTCCATTTCATCCCAAATACCCTTGTGAATTATCAAACACTCAAAACAGAACACGGATGTTTACAGTTGAAACTCCATAGTTCATAAATCAAGAACTTGCAAAATTCAGAAGACGATTCTGATTTGCAACAAATGCTGAGCAACATTTGTAGCAAAGTCTCCATATCATAGACCAATCACCACTCAAAGAAATACTGAAACTAGAGTATATATATCTGAATTTCTGAACACATGCATTTTAACCCAAACACCCTTGTCAGTTATCAAACACTCAAAACGGAAGACAGATGTTTACATTTGAACTTCGCAGTCATAGATCAAGAACTTGCAAAATATTCAGAAGACGAATCTGACTCTCGACAGATGCTTATGCAACATTTGTAGCAAAGTCTTGGTAGCATAGACAAATTAACATTCAATGCTGTCTTTCTTTTTTCTTTTTTTTTCTTTTTTTTTTTTTTGGGGGGGGGCGGGGTCAGCAAGAGAAAAGGAGACAAGGAGTAATACCAACCCAATAGGAAGCACCTCAAGAAAGATGAACTTCAATTTATCAGAAGCCATGAATAGCTCAAGAAGACCGACATACAGCCATATTACAGCACTTGTAGGTCGAACAGCACAGGCTAATGCAGCAATAGCTAAGGCCAACTTCGTTGAGCTTGGAGAAATTTTACCAGAGTTTACTCGCATACAAGGCCAATAATACAGGCTGATCACAGTAAGAACCGTCTCTAAGCTATTTGCTAAGGTCCTTGGCGAACAGAAAAACACAAACCAGTTTGTGAAGTAAGAGAAGAGCTGTAGCAAGTTAAGGCCTGAACATATCATGATAGTATGAAATCGAAGCTTTGGAAATTTCTTGCCAGAACTACTAAATGATAATCAAGGTTGACGGTTGACACCCAACACACACTTGAGATTTCAGCTTTACACACTCAACTTGCACAGTTCTCATAAAATAGGCAACCCAATAAGTTTACACATACTCCCTCCATTCTTTTAAAAAAAAAAAAAGGACTTTTTAACTAACTTTTTCATTTCATATTATCTATCACTTTACCGTCCCAATGACATATGAATTACTACCATTTTGTTTTATCCATAACATTCATTGAATAAAGTACCAAAAGTTGATTTTAATTAAATATATTTAAATAAATTTCCTATTAACTAACCCATTTACTTTTGCAATCTTGATTTTCCCCAATCCTCCAAAACGAAAGATTATAAAAAACGGAGGTAGTATAATGGTGGACATCAAGTGCAAGTTTGAGTAACAATTAACAAAGGACTCAGCCTCATGATTAGCTAAAGCATCTAACATATAACTATGCTAAAACTAATGATGAAGAAACAAGATCGGAACACGTAACAAGGATACGGTCCACCGTGCAACATGATTGCCAAAAACAACATCGGAGAATTTATACAAGAACAAATCACCAACAGCAGCAAATATGGATTGAAACAGGCGCGGAGCCCTCATCTGAAATAGTAGGTAACAAATATCATCAACTAGAAAAAAAAATCTAAAATGCTCATTCTAATACAAACCAAAAGATGGGGAAAAAAGAATCTCACCATGAACCAAGGAGTATCCAGATGTAAAATTGCGAGAACTTTGTAAAGAAAGGCGAACAAGAAAGGATGCAAGTAGCTCCGGATGCCCATTTTCCATTCCCAAGTAAGATGCCCATATCTACAATTAGAAAGATAATCAGTAATCAACACCCCACATAAAGGATAAGTTCCGTGACAGATGTGATCATGTGATAGCAGAAATCTAGGCACATACCCAAACACAAGCTTGTGGGCAACTTCCAGGGACTGCCAATGCTCATCAGGATTGAAGTATGTTTGCACAAGTAAGGAGTTCAAAATACGAAAGACTAGGCATAGGTGAAATATCCTCCTCCATGATTCATCAGAAGTCGAATTTTTCTTTTCGTCACTCTTCAATGAGCTTGAAAATTCAAATTCTGTTTTGTCGAGGGCGGCACTAGCATTTGATCTCAGCCTCATAGCTCTGCAAAGATGCAAATCAGCATCAATAATACTTACCAAGTTACCATAATATTCCATCTCCAGATGAGAACCATAGATTGTAATGGACTAAAGAAAAAATGCCTCTTATTAAACTTCCCCGGCTTCTTTTCCATGGAATAGCAAGTAACGAACGATATCTACATCTTGAGGGTGAGTTGAAACCAGTCTCTCTAAATTGCAAAATTTAGGGGTAAGATTGTTACATCCAACCCCTGCGTAGCTCGCCTCAACAGGAATTCGGAGTATTGGTTTTGTTTTGTAGATGATAAATATCTTAATCAATAGTATCCCTTTTTTCATCTTTTCCCATATGGTCCTAATAAATAACAACACAAAAAATAAAGGAAGATTCTTTCATTTGCTTCCAATTTCTCATTTGTGACTCCTCTACCACAACTTCTTCTTACTATTGAATCCTTCTACTAAGCTAAGAAGCAGAGACACTCCCCAAACCTTCACGTATCCACAATAGAAACATATGAGAAACCAACACTCCCAAGATGTGCTTGGACACTCCCAAATGTATGCCAAACACACAAATTGCTCATAGAAGTTTGATTATGGCTTTGATAGTTTTAGGCCACATAATCTATGAGCAGTTTGTCAATGTATACGGCATCCCTCCTCAAGCCTAAGAAAAGCAATTAAATACAAACAATCAATACATGTCTCATGTAACCCTTGCATCTCTTTTTCTTTTTTTGAAGAATCACATCTCACTGAGTCCATTTGTAACGCCCCCAGATTCGCAATCACCAGATTAGGACTAAACATCTCATACCCAATGATTAGCGTAGCAGAAAGCATAATCCAAGGGCATTACCGACGTCCAAGAAGCAGGACTAGGCCAACCAACCAAAATAAGACACCAAATATAACACATTCAAACATCAAACAAAGCAAAACACTCCCAAAGAAGAGTTTAAGCATTTACATAACCATAATTACACCATACTTGAACCTTAGACTATTAGTTTACATAACCATCACAAGAGATTACATTCACCTTCATGATTCAAAGATATAACAACCCAAAATAGGGAAAACCACATCAACGTAGCAACTAATTTCAAATAAAACCCAAGAAACTTCATGCTCTCCCGTCTAACCTGACTTCTTATCGGAACCTGGTTTAGCAGCCCTAGGAGCACCACCTAAAACAAAACATAAAATATATTTTCGCAAATGAGTCGAAACTCAATACGCATATCCCTATATAGTCAAATAATTTAGACAATTCATTTTATTCCGTGCATTTCAATTCATCTTGCAAACAGAGAGAAGAGAAACTAACTTAATAACATATTGCATGACTATTATTATCTAAGTGGTTCCCTACTTGGGTTCATCGGACTTTGCCTTCATATGCACAAAGCGAACCAATCGGGAGGTCTGGACGGAGTTAACTGGTTGACATTGGCTAGGTTTCGAAGTAAATAAGGCAATTTGGCATACATGTAATTGAATGGGACCGCATTTAGGTGAATAAAACATGTAAAAACATCAATTAACCATATTAAATAACATTCATGTTTTACTTGAACTCAAATAAGTTCATGTTTTGCTTGAACTCAAATAAGTGAGTTTGGGTAGGTTACAGGCCATATGCGTACCCTTGAAACGTAGAAAGTTGGTAAGTGAGCACGTTAGTAATTGGATTAACCGAGCAACGAGTGACAACGACCTCTTGGACCACGCTTGAGACACAAATGAATTAGATTAATTTTTGAGCTTTTAAAAGTGAAATAGTATTTTAACCCTATGTTTAAACTAAGGATTTTGAAATTTTGAAATTTGGAAATTTGGATTTACTTGTCAATTTGTAAAAATCATAACGTCTTTCACAGTAATCGAACTAATTCATAAAATAACTTTTCAGAAAGCTAAGATGTACTACAAATTTCATGTTAAAGGCCAAGGTTAAAATAGGTGTAAGGGGCCCAAAAAGATGAGAGAATAAGTCTGGCCTGCTTGTTGTAACCTTCCGGGACTCAACTTTACAAAATCATAACTCATAAACTACACATCAGATGAAGGCCTAGAAAGACTCTATGAAAAGCTTGCAATATACACTACAACTCTCGTTTTTACCTAATTCCAGAAAAGATAAGTGTCCTGAAAAGTGGCTTGAACATGATACGATAACTTAATGGTTTCGATTTGAATATGGCTTCAGGGCTGATTTTGATAGGCCATAACTTTTTATTTCGACCTCCTGTGAATGCAAGGCTTAACATTTTGGAAAGCCTGTGAAGCATTGTGACTTTCACGTTGAACATTTAAGCCAATAAGTTTTCCTTGATACCTTACAGCATTCACACAGACCTATCCTCCCAATCACGTATATAAACAGGGCACCCGAGTTAAGACCACCATAACTTGAGTTATACTTGTCAAAATCCCGAAATTCAAAGCCCGATGGAAGTTAATGCCTAAGGCTACTATCCCACACTATTATTTTGGTCACTAGATGCTCCGATTTACCCGGAAAACAATAAATACAACTTTTAGACTCAATTGGGCTACCGTGGATCTCTCCTAGTTTTTGGAAGATAAACTCTAACATTTTAATCCTTTTGCAAGATAAATATTGTTGGTAAGCATCCATAAACAACTCACACATCACAAACATATCCATTTCATCCTTCTAATGGTATATATATAAGAACCAAATCATATAGTCTCAATAACTCCAACAATATTCTCTTGATTTGTCATTTCTACACATAATTAATAACACTTAGTTCCTCCCACTTTCAACCACACTACATGCAATATGATTCAGCCACAAAGCCTTTACATTAAGAATAAATTTGTCCACAATCTAACATACTCAACTTCATTCTAACATTAAATCTCCATAATTTACCATTTTCATATCCAATTCTCGCTACTTTAAACAATTAAGCACCAATTTAATCACATCCAACATGCTCAACTATAAAAATTCCACATTCAAGAGAATTTTTAACATTAAAACAACATGCTATCATCATCTATGAACAGTCAACTTATCTCAACATGTATACACCAAAAATTCAACACAATTCATGCCCAAACTTCATCCAAGACACAACCCATATTGATAAAATTTCATAGTACTACACTTATAAACTGAATTAGACTAAGAAAACAACACATTTTGTAATTAAAACAAGAAAATCTGATTTAGAGAGAAAAGGGTTTAGATTACCTTAAATGGAGGAGCGAGAGAACATGAGAGAGAGAGAGAGAGTTGGTGAGGTGGTGGGAGGAAGGTGGGCTTGAGTCGCCGACGGAGTCCTGGCGGCCGCCTGATATGGCCGGCGTCGACTGATCGCCGGTGGGAGCGAGACAGAAAACGAGAAGAGGCAGAGGGAGAGCTGATGCGGTGCGCGAGTTGGCGGACGGCCGGCAGCTGTGCGGGCGCGATGGGGCTGGCGGTGGCGGTGGCGGTGGCGGTGGC
Source organism: Portulaca oleracea (assembly GCA_029582165.1). Taxonomy (NCBI): domain Eukaryota; kingdom Viridiplantae; phylum Streptophyta; class Magnoliopsida; order Caryophyllales; family Portulacaceae; genus Portulaca; species Portulaca oleracea. The sequence continues at coordinate 38,595,664 of CM055872.1, read as the reverse complement.
GGTGGCGGTGGCGGTGGCGGTGGCGCCGGCGGTGGTCTGGCCCAGAGAGAGGAAGTCGACGGAGAGAGAAAGAGGGAGTGAAGGTTGGAGCGTTTGAATGAAACAACAATTGAGCTTAATTGGGGTTAAAAGTTAAAACAATAGTTAGTGAAATTGTATTCGAAAACACATTGTTTACTGCAACTTAAATCACGGTAAATAAATTAAAATATTGAAATAGTAGTATTCAATAATAAAGGTGGATATATTATGATTCAATATTTCAAAAATGGGTATATTACGATTCAAAATTTTAAAATAAAATGGTTATACTAATATCGAGTACAAAAACTAATAAATGTTTCAAAAATATGAAAGGTACATTCAATGTTTGAATGTATGAAGACAGAGAAAAGTAAATAGGAGAGATTGAATAAGAGACAGAAAAAAAAGAAAGATTTACTCTCTTCGTTCTTTTTTATCTGTCATTTACGATTTTCAGTGCCAATTTTTAATCAATAATTTCTAATATAAAACTTTTATAGAAAAATATAATATTATACTTTCTTAATAGTATTTTTTTATCGGTTTTGCTATACGTCGCCCTAAGGGCGACGTATAAGGAGAATCTTATTTATTTTTGTTTTCCTATTTAAGTGAAGTTAGATTATTATCATATCTTTCACATTCCTATAATAGAGTTTAATAACTATTAAGATTACTCATATCTTATCATATTTTAATGTATTATTTTAATCTTTTGCATATCTAAAATATTTGGAAATTAATACAAATAATTTTCTATCAAAAGAATATGCTAGAGTCCTAATTTAATGTAAATTATACTCCACGTACCTTTGGAAAGGAAATCAATGCATATTAGAGTCCAAATCTGACGTGAAATATTCCCAATGGCAATATGAATTAGGCGGCAAAGTGCCAAAGTTGGGCGCCAAAAACTTTACAGCAATGGTAACACGTTAAATAAAGAACTTAATATGAATTTTCTTCCTTACAACTAACCACTTCATCCTAAAAAAAAACCCACCATAACTTTACTGCTTTGTTTACAATTGTGCATCATGGATATTGATTTTGATTTGAATGTCGCGTTTGAAGAGGAGAATGACAATATTGATGAGCCATTCGTCGGGCAAACCTTCAGTAGTCAAGAAGAGGCGTTTGCTTTCTACAAAAAATATGCTCAACGACAAGGGTTCGCGATTCGCAAAGACCGATCTGAAAAAAAGCATGACAAGATTGTTAGGCTCGATATCTCTTGCCATCGAGGAAGGCAAAGATCGATCAAAGTTGTTCGTGAAAACAAAGAAAAGAGAAATAAGGAGTCATCAAGGTGCAAATGCAACGCATATATGCGAATAACTTTTAAGAGATCCTATGAAATATTTCCTGAGGAATTGCATATCACAAGGTTCGTAAAGCAACATAATCATGATCTTTTTTCACCAGAGGAGACTCGATTACTTCCATTATATAGGCATATAGACTCCGATAATGAGAAGAAAATTTTATTATATAAAGAAGCTGGATTGTCTGTGAGACAAATAATCAGAGTCATGGAGCTCGAAAATAGTGTTCAACATGGTGGCCTTTCATTCACCGAAAAGGATGTTCGCAACTTGTTCACCAAAGTGAAAAAACTAATTGGGCCAGAAGATGCCATGAGCCTTATTGAACATATGAAATTAGCTAAACAAGAAAACTGCAAGTTTCAATATGCATACACTACAGATGAAGAAAGGAGAATTGAACACTTATTTTGGTGTCCTTCTCAGTGTTTTGATTGGTACAACAAATATGGTGACGTGGTAGCATTTGACACGACTTATAAGATTAATACTTACGACATGCCCTGTGCTATTTTTGCGGGTATTGACAATAATGGAAACACAATTCCATTTGCTTGTGCGCTTTTACGCAACGAGACGACTACTACATTCAAGTGGGTTATGAAGGTACTTTTTATTCATATATGTACATACTGTTTCTTTTCATTAACTCTAAAAGTTTATTGGTTTCATATGATGTTCTGTAGACTTTTGTGAGTACATTCAAAAAGTCTCCTAAAGCGATTATAACCGATCAAGACCCATGGATGTTTGAAGCAATCACAAGTGAAATGCCTACTACAAAACATTGTTTTTGTATTTGGCATATTACTTCAAAGTTTAGTGCATGGTTCACAACTCTTCTTCGTAATGATTATCAAAATTGGAGTGTTGATTTTTACAAGATGTACAAGATAAGCTCCCCTGAAGAATTTGAGCAAAATTGGCCTTTGATTACTGATAAATACAATTTGCAAAACAATAAGCATGTTAAAGGCTTATTCGAGAAAAGGCAGTTTTGGGCACCAGCTTATCTCCGCAATTACTTTTTTGGAGGAATGACCACTACAGGAAGAACGGAAAGTATAACTACATTTATTAAGAGATTTATTTCTTCTCATACTAGCTTGACTGATTTCTTTAAACAGGTTTGTAAGTTTGTGTGTTCTTCAAATATTTGAGTAGTTTATTTCAAATTATATTAACCAAGTTCTAATATCGGTTTTGAATTTTATGATCAATACCTTAGTTGGAGCTTGCCATTAAGGAGATTGAAAATAAGCGCACACACAGCAAGATGGCATCTACGGTGAGGCCTACTTCTTTGAAAACAAAGTCTCCTCTTGAAGAACAAGCCTTTCAAGCCCTAACACCTTTCGCTTTTAAAAAGTTTCAAGAAGAACTAGAGAAAGCTAGTCAATACTCTCTAGTTCATGATGAAAGATATTCTTTTATCTTAAAGCACTATGCGTCAGATGGTACAATACAAAAGGTGTTCTGGGATGGAAACACAACACTATGCAGTTGTAGGAATTTTGAATTTTGGGGCATACTTTGCCACCACATACTATGGGTGTTCATTCAAACAGATTATTTCAAGATCCCACCATCTTATCTGCCTACTCGTTGGTGCTCTACCCCATCTCAAACTAATAATGGGGAAGAAGCTACTGAAGAGCAAAGGGAAGAGACTCAAGAAGAAACTATTCAGATTGATGATCATTCCATAAATGTAGGTGATATCTTATGCCCACCAAAATCAAAAACAAAGGGACGCCCTCCAAAGAGACGCTTGAAAGGTGGAAAGGAATTGGCCAAAAAGAAAACTAAGCATTGTTCACTATGCAAACAATCAGGTCACACCAGGCCAACATGTCCAAATAAGCAAAATGAGGACGAAGGAGTTAGCACAAGCTCACAAAAGAAACAGAAAGTTTCAGCAAGTGATCTAGGACTCAACCCAATCTTTTCCTTGAAGTATTAAGGTTACTTATTTTAGTGATTAGTATTATTGCTTTTAAGTTTTCCTTTGTACTTTCTATTCTGTTTGAATTATTCACTAGAACAGATTCAATAATGAATTTTTTTTTCTTCTGTGGCTATGAACAACAGTAACTACAATAATGTCTTCCTATGTTCGACTAAGATAAAACACAACTAAGATGACAGTGGAATATGAAACTTTAGCATAACTATATATGACTTAGGCAAACCAATTTATCATGTCAATCATCAATCAAGACAACCATATGAAACAATCATTTTCTCCATAATTTATGTACCTGATTGATAGCTTGTAGTTTTCGACTCCAGAGGTCCAAATTTGTTGACGACTGTCGCTTGGTTTGCCATTACATGTGGTGCCTCTTGCCGGAAAAAAATGCAAATTTCTTAGTAATTTTAAGGGAACATTAAGAAATTTGTAAAATTAAAGACAAAATTTAAGCATGCACTGATAGACTTGAAAAACTTAAGCAGGGCCTACCGATCTACTGGTATTTGCAATTGTTCGTTCCAATTGACAGAGGAAACCAATTTCTAGAGCGATGCTCCTTTATCAAATCTTGTCACTAAAGACATGGCCGATTTCGTCGTCCTCTAACATCCGCCGGGACGAGGAAGTCGTCGGAGACCGCCATGGAAGCAGCACCTTCGATTCTTCAAACTACCATCATGCTCTTGCATCATCACCAACGTTCCTATTTTAATGAAGACTGAACAAAAGCTCGTTCAACTTTGTGAAATTTCCAAAGCATGCTCTTGAAGCAGAAAGAAAGTGAAGGAAGAATTTCCAAAGCATGCTTCTTGTTTTAATGAAAGAAGAATGACGGTGGGGTTTAAAGAAGAGAGAGAAATTGGAGGTGGGTGTGATAGGAAGAGGAAGGAGTGGGTGTCATAAAAAAGAGAGAGAAATTGACGGGGTTTTCATTCGTTTGAAGCAGAAAGAAAGTGATAGGAAAGTGAGATGTGAAGTGATGGTAACCTTGGTAGTTGGTATGTGGCTGAACATTTTAAGAATTAATTTTGAATGAGTTTCACCAAATTTTAAAACACATAATTGAATAGATGGGTGGAGTAGAGAATGTGATGAATTATGATTTTTTAATTTCAACAGATTTCTCTAATTTACTATATAAAAATTATTTAAATAAGAAAGTTAATAATAGATAAAATTATTAAACTCTATTATAGGAATGAAAGATATGATAATAATCTAACTTCACTTAAATAGGAAAACAAAAATAAATAAGATTCTTCTTATACGTCGCCCTAAGGGCGACGTATAGCAAAACCGTTTTTTTATTACGAATCTAATGATATCAATTTTGTATGATGAATCATTACAAATTGAGATATTAACGGTCAAAAGTTTTACCACAATTCCCTAGGCGACAGATAAAACAAAACGGAGGTAGTAATATCATTGTGATTAATATGATTGGAAAGACGAGTACAAGGTGGGAATAGAGAGACTATACACATACAACTTAGGCCCCGTTCTTTTGTGCGTTGCATTTGCGTTGCGTTTGCGTTGCGTTGCGTTAAGTTGCAGTGGAAATAGTTAAAAGTAATGGTCATTTGCGTTATGTTGCGGTAGGGTTGCGATAAGTTTCGTTGCATTTGGGTGCGTTAACGCATAAAAGTACGGGGCCTTAATCAAGTAACAACCTAATAAGAAACTTTCTATTAGAAAGATCGGGAATACAAAATAGAAATAACTAAATATTTCAACATCCCCTCTGCCCTGAAATTGGTGGTTGATAAACCCCCAATTTGGATTTAATATAGTGATGAGTGGTTCCTGGAAGAGATTTGGTGAGAATGTCAGCAAGTTGAGCTTTGGTAGATACATGACCAGAAGATAAGGCCTTGTAGAAGTTTCTCTCTTACAAAATGACAATTCAACTCTATATACTTGGTTCTTTCATGATACACTGGATTTTTGGCAATGTATATGGCAGCTTGACTATCGCATTTAATAGGAATAGGCGTAATGTTTGGAATGGTTAGCTCATCCAAGAGTCTGCTAAGCCAAGCCAATTCAGCCACTAAATGCCTAATGCTCTTGTATTCAGCTTCAACTGAGAAAAGACTCACTAATTGTTGCCTTTTTGGCTTCTATGATACCAATGATTGATCAAGAAAAACTACATAACCATTGTCAGATCTCCTAGAATGGGTACAAGAAGCCCAATCTGAGTCACAATTGGCTTGTAGAGAGAAATCAACATTTGAGTGTAGCAAAATCCCTAGAGCAGGTTTCCCATTGAGATATCTGAGAAGATGAATAGTTGCTTGATAGTGAGAAATCCTTGGCTATTGAAGGAATTGACTTAGATGTTGCACTGAAAAAGCAATATCAGGCCTAGTATGAAGCAAAAAATTTAGTTTTCCTATTTAGTTTTTGTATTTAGAGGGATCAGAGAAGATCTCACCAGAATTTGGAGTAAGCTTAGTGTTAGAAATAAGAGGGGTTATCACAAGAGATAAATCTTAACAACCAAATTTTTTTTAATGAGCTAGAGGTATATTTTTGCTGTGTTAAAATAATTCCTACAGAAGAATGTAAAACTTCCAAACCAAGAAAGTAATTTACAAAACCCAAGTCTTTAATCTTAAACTCATCATCTAAATAGGATTTAACTTCTTGAATTTCCTGTTACCAATTAGCAATATATTATCTACATAAACTGCCAAAAGAATCAGACTTTTTGTAGAAGAGAGAATAATCATTCTTAGAATGCTTGTAACCTCTTTTATATAGAACCTCAGCAACCTTGGCATACAATTGCCTAGAAGCTTGTTTTAACCAATAAAGGGACTTGTTTAACTTGCAAACAACATGAGGAACATCAGCTGTGAGACCTTTAGGGAGTTTCATATAGATATCTTCACGGAAATCACCATGCAGGAAAGCATTGTTAACATCTAGTTGGTTCATGGGCCATTGTTTTTTCACAACAACTGCCATCAAGGTTGGAATGGTAGTCATCTTGACTGTTGGAGCTAGAAAACGTTTCGTAAAGTCTATGCCTTCCTTTTGTGTGAATCATTTAACAACAAGTCTTGCTTTGAGTCTTTCAATTGATCCATCTGACTTGTGTTTGACTTTATACACCCATTTGCATCCTATATGCTTCTTGCCTGTTGGGAGAGAAACAATCCCCTATGTGTTAGCTTTAAGAGCTTGAAACTCTTTTTCCATGGCTTTCTGTCATCCTTTATGTGTAGTTGCCTCTTCATATGAACTTGGTGCAATAATATCAAAGTTTCTCAATAAAACTTGACTATTAGCAGATAAAGCATGATCTGAAACAATTGGTGCTTCGATGCACATGTTAGTGGTAGTAGCAAGACAAAAGGAACTATTACTAGAAACATGAAAACAAACATAATCATGTAAGTATTTGGGAGTTTTGTGGTTTATGGTGGACTTTCTTGTTGGCAAATCAGAAATAAGAGGGGCATTGGTGGAAGAAGAGGAAGGTAGTTTTGGAATTGGTAGTAGGATTGGTAGGTATGCCATCAGTATAAGGGAGAAAAGGTGGAGTAATAAAGGTGTGTGGGTATCAGATGAAGAAGCAAGAGGGAATATATTTTCATATATAAAAATGAACATTCCTGGAAACAATGAATTTATGATATGGTAGGGTCAGAAGTTTATAAGCCTTTTTACCCATGGGATAACCCATAAAAATACAAGGTATAGCACGAGGGTCAAGTTTAACCTTCTTGGTTTTATAGTGTAAGCATAACATAAACAACCAAGGGATTTGAAATGATCATAATTGGGCAACTTGTTGTGCAACAATTCAAAAGGAGTTCTATAATGTAATAAGGCAGATGACATTCTATTTATCAAGTATGCAGTTGTCAACAAGCATTCACCCTAATATTTAACAAGTAGATGAGATTGAAACATTAAGGCGCGACAACCTCAAGTAAATGTTTATGTTTTCGTTCTACTATGCCATCTTGCTAAGGTGTATAAGTGCAAGTAGTCTAATGTATACTGCCCTTTTTAGAGAAAAAAAAATCAATAGCAACCTTATGTAATCCAATTTCAAGAGCATTATCAGTTGTAATGATTTTTATTGTGGCATTGAATTGGGTTTTAACCATTGAATGAAAAGATTTACTCTATTCTTTTGTGCAGTGCAGTGTCATACCACAACTCACCATACCATTCAATATTCTTCTACACTTTACCATACCATATCACACTTTACCACAATCATCACTTTTCTCCTCTACTTTTTTCATTCTATCTCCTCACCTATCACATCAACCACTCTTTCCACAAATTTCACCATATCATTCCACACACCACCACACTTTCCACACACTGTCACTCAATCTGGAGTTTGACACTGGATAGTGTAGTGTTAATCCCTCTTCTTAGGGTTGTGTTCCTTGATGGGCTAAGTTTTCTTACTAACCCATTAAATTATAAGGGGGCTACTCAAGGAGTAGAACCAGTGGTCCTTAGTGGACTTGTACGATTTCACTTAAAAGTAAATTAGTTGATGGAAGGCCTCATTCAAGCCGCAAGGGGATCCCTTGTTCTACTTGATCCCCGCATGGATTGCTAACCCATGGGACCCTCACCACACCGCACTATTTCTGCATCTTACCAACCGCACAAAAGGATAGAGCAATTAAGTGAAAATGCTTCATCTTTAATAACCATTAGGTAACCCAGGTACTCCTAGTAAAATCATCAACTATGGTTAGAAAATAACTATGACTAGAATGTGTTTTTGTTGAAGAGGGACCCCAAGTATCAATATGTAAAAGCTCAGAAGGGGCAATAGTAGATATAACACTGTGAAAAAGAACTCTTGTGTTGTTTTGCCTTAAGGCATACATCACATGGAATTATACCTGTTGAAAGCGCGTGTCGGGCTGGGTTACGGGTCGGGTCAGACAGGTCAAAATGTTTTGACCCGTGGACCCGAGCCCGACCATCAGGCCAAGTACGTACACCTTCGGTGTGAGCCCTGACTCTACGGGCCACGGGTCGGGTCAATGGGCCGATAACAATATAAGATGGATTTTTTAAAATTAAAAAAGCATAAAAATTCATGCATTTTATTTATGTATTTAGTCGGGTCGTTGGGCCGGGTCGGGTTGGGTTAGGCCACAAAAAACTAAATCTTAGTCTAAATTTTTTTTTAAAAATTGGTATTTAATCGGGTCGTCTTGCTGGACCAAGTCACCGACCCTTGGCCCAACCCCGACCCGACCATACTTCGGGGCCCCGACTTTTTTCGGGCCAGGTCGGGTCACCTTCTAAAATTGTGACCTTGACTCGCATTTTTTCGGGTCGGGTCAGGCGGGTCCTCGACTCGTTGAACAAGTCTACATGGAATGTTAGCAATAGATGAATGATGTATCAGGCTTACAACTCAACTGGAAAGGTAAACGATGTAAAGTGCTAAAGGAAAGATGACCTAGCCTTTTATGCCAGATTTCACAGTTATTACAAGTATGATAACAAGCAAAAGAATACTGATTTTCATCATAACTGTAAAAACTATTGGGACTAGTCTCTTGTGAAAGGTGTCTATGTGTAGTAACTTCTTGAGTAACAACAAGTAGCTTTGTGTCAGAAGTGTCTAAGGTATTGGAGCGTGGCGTGGTGGGAGAGATTGTTGGACTAGCTTGAGAAACTTGAATCAACCAATATCAATAACCTTGAACACCAAAGAGATTGGATATGACCTTGGATAAAGGAAATTCCACCACCAAAGGCCTAGCACCCCACCATGACCATCATAAAGGAAGAATCCACCAAATGATCAATAAAGAGATGACTTGCAAACACCACCATTAATCAATGGATAAAGTAAAGCAAGATTTTTGAGAGAAAGGGAAGCAACCCTATTCCATGCATAAGCATATTCATTAGTCAGTCCAAAAGTGCTGGAAAAATATAACATCAGGCTATTTATACTAAACCCAAAATTAAGCCAAAACAGCGAAAAAAAGGTGTCGACCAGAATGTCGGCTCGGGCGAGCAGAAGGTCAGCTCGGGCGAGCAGTTACTGCCGCCGATCGTCGGCAGTCGCGAGCGCAAGATCTCCGCTGAAGCGCCGGCGTCGAGGTCACCGGGCGGCAGCCTTCTCCTGCCGCTGATCGGCAGGTCGCGAGCGCAGCATCTCCGACAGCGCCGCCGCGGGGAGGACGGCGCCGGCGAGCAGCCTTCGCCGCCCGATCGTTGGCGAGTTGCGTCGCAGCGTCGGCGACGGCCGCGGCGAGCCGATGGGTGGTTTTGCCGAGCGCCCCTCCGACGCCCGGATTCATGTTCGGCAGACGCGTGCTCGGCGAGCCAGATACGGCCGCGAGCTGGTTCTCTGATGCCACTTGTGCCTTGGTTCTTGGACTTATTGCACTCGGGGTTGCAAACACTGCACCGATACCTTCGATGCTCTAGTTTCGACGGCCCGGTCGATCCGAGGCCTCCGGGTCGTGTGAGTGGGCCCCTCCCTAAGGAGTCCCGGGGCCCATCCATCGGATGGCCGAGACTAGCCTTCCCGCTCCCGAAGTGACCGGGAATTGCAACTCGAGGTTCGAGTTGGAAGAGGCGGTTCGCTTAGCGGTGCCCACCAGAGAGGAGAATGGAACCCGGACCTTTTCAGGTATAAAGACCATGGTCTTCTTTACCAAGAACCAGAGGCCTCCTCATTGAAGGGCTCTACATGAGGCATTGTGTGAGGGTAAAAATGACAAATATTGTAATTGATGACTCAATTTTTTGATAGATAAAAGATTAAAGCTAAAGTAGGGTACAAATAAAACATCATGCAAGACAATTTTGTCCCCAATTTTAAGATCCCAGAACTAGTAACTTTGAATTTATCACCATTGGGCAAGATAATAAGAATTAGTCTAGGTAAATCAATCAGATTATTTAGAAGATTTACATTTGAAACCATGTGGTCACTTGCAGCAGAATCAATGATCCAAGTATTTGTATTAATTTCAGATATGGAACAAGCAATTTTGGCAGATGTTATATAATGAGAAAAATCAGAAGAGGTAACTGCTAAGAAGGCATGTGATGAATCACTTATTCTTTGCTTATTCATTTTTGAATTGGCTTGTAGTTCACTCAAGAACTTAAGCATTTGCTGAGATTGATCCAAATCTACACCAGGTAATGGAATTGGAGCAGTAGGAACATTTGCTTGATCTGTCTCAGGATGGTCATAATGCACAAGAGGAGAAACTTCAGACGTGTTCTATTTTACTTGGCATTGCCTCTCTTCTTGAATAACCAATGAATATACATGCCCCGGAGATGGTAAAGATGTCACTAAGAGAATATTTCTTGCTATTGTAGTGTAGCTTTCATATAAACCCATGATGAGTTGAATGACCCTTTGTTCTTCAACATATTTTTACAAGGCTGTATTGATAGTGACGTCACATTCACACTTCCCGCAGCCACATACAGATAAACCACTTACTACAGAAAGCTCATCCCATACCTTTTTTGCTTTGTTAAAGTAATTAGTAATATCAAGACTTCCTTGAGACAACACAGATACATTTTGTTGAACTTCAAACAGCTTGACTTTATTTGATTAACTACATCTTGCAAGTAATTCCTTCCAGACTTGTGAGACAATGCTGCAATAAATGGCACTCTCACGAATAATTTTGTGTAAAGAGTTAAGGAACCAAGATAATACCATGTCATTGCATCTTTGCCAGAGAGCAGCAGTGGCAGTAGTAGGAGCCAAACTTCATCAAGAAACACCAATTTGTTTTTGGCTGAGAGATCTATGTTGACTACTCATCTTCATTTTTTATCAAAATATTCACCATTGAAGAGATCTTCAACCAATGTTTGCCCTAGGTGGGCTGAAGGATGAAGAAATAAAGGATATGATGGATCAATTATAGCTCTTGTAGTTATAGGACTAGATCAAGAAGACTACTGATGATGATCCAGAAAATGAGAATCAGAAAAAAGAATCAGAGAAAAATATTTTGTTGCTCTGATACCATGTAAACATTCAGTGTTTGAATGTATGAAGACCGAGAAAACTAAACATGAGAGATTGAATCAAAGAGAGAAAAGAGAAAGAATTGAATATCACTATGATTAATATGATTGGAAAGATGAGTACAAGGTGGGAATTTAAATATGTTGGTTTGGATACATGAGAATACAATTGAGAAGTATAGTATTACGGGACTTCCGTTTAAAAGTTGCATTACTATGGATCTATGGTCTAATGAGAAGTTCTTGACCTTTGTAAGTTTTAAAAAATGTGTGGCACCTCCCAACAATTTTTTGGTTTATTTATGCTACACATTTTTTTAAAAGGAAAGTATTCTCAATTTTCGTTCATCGAAAGTTTGTCCATTAAAACATAATTGGAAATTTGTGTTGGGCATATACCTACCCACACATGCTCTAACTCCGAAGGAACAACCCTGACGAGGTGGTGAGTAGCGTAATTGCCCTCCTTCCTCACATGGACCCAAGAACAAGAAATGAAATCTCTATTGAAACACAAAACAACCTCTATGATTGAGTCTGCGACTCCCAAATAACAAGTTGTGTTGGTAAGCCTTGGAACCAGTGGTGCACAATCAGACTCAAAAATTGGTTTTGTGATCCCCAATCTCTTGGCTAACTGCACTCCCATCAACACCACTTCTGCCTCCGCAGTCATCGGCGCCCATTTGGCTCTAACCCGTCGCACTGCCGCTGCCATGACTTCTCCCCTGGAATCTCGAGCAATCACTCCTAATCCCACCCACACCATCTTTGTTGATATGAGCATCCAAATTCAGCTTGATGTGCTCCGACACCGGTGGCTCTCACACTGTCGTTGCTAGTGTTGGACCAGCCAACTTCCTACGCTTTATCCTGCCCAATTCTTTCCTTAATTGCTCCACCATCACCCTTGCACTTTGTCTGACTCTCTCAATGCTCAGCTCCTGCCTATTGTACACCAAGGATTTCCTCCCATACCAAGCCAACCATCCCCTTATCAATAGCTCCATGTTCTTTTCCTCCTCCAACTACTTCCCCCAAGCCACGAGCAGGTCCCCTGGATTTACGTACTTCTCTTTGGCTGTTAAACCCATATCCTCCACATCGTCCCATAGTGGCTTGATCCTTGGGCAATGGAATATGGCATGTCATTCATCCTTGGCATCCTCCTTGCACCTTTCGCAAGTATCGTCATCCATCATGCGTCAATTCTTCAATCGGGTCCTCACAGGGAGGATATTTGAGCACCGCATCCTTAAAATAGATTTGGCTTTTGGTATAATCTTTGCTCTCCACAACATATGCCAGTGTTCGTCTATATATCCTGATCAGTTATGGAAAGGCCCAACATATATGCCGACTTGACATTGAACAACCCCTTGTCCGAGTAGCACCACACAAGCCGATCTTTGGGAGCATCGGGCTAATAGGGATTTTAAAGATTAAACCTTTGTCCTAGTCGTTGAAGGTGTCTTCTATTAATCCCACTCTCCATGAGCCTGTTGTTTCATCGACCAGGTCACTGACCTTGTCAAAAGGAGAGTCCACCGGACGAGGAGTCATGACTCTTTTGCTTTCCCCATCTACAAGCCAACTATCACCCCAAATATTTATGTCTCAACCATCCATCACCCTCCAACAGAGGCCTTCTTTAAGCAAAGCTTTTGCCCCCCAAATGCTTCGCCTGGTGTAGCTTGGATTATGCCCAATGGCAGCCTCAAGGAAACTTTTGCCACGGTAGTACTTTGCACTAAGGGCTTGGTTGAGTAGAGAGTTGTCATTATTAAGAAGGCGCCAACCTTGCTTCGTGAGAAGCGCATCATTGAAGAGATCAACCCTCTTGAACCCCATCTTTCCTCCCCACTTTGGCTTACACAGTTCTCCCTAAGCCTTCCAGTGTACCCTATGCCTTTATCGTGTTTAGCCCCACCTGCAAAAGGTTGCACATAGGCTGTGCAACTCGCTTATTAGCATCGATGGGATCTTGAAAATGGACATGACATATATGGGTACTGCCTACAGGATAGATTTTATCAACACCTCTCTTCCCTACCTTTCAACCACTTATCTTCTTCCAGATCATGTCTTTGAGTTGGCCAAAAATTTCTTTTTTGCTTCTTCCAATCAAAGTTGGCGCTCTTAAATATTTTTGATGTTTTTCCACCATTCACATTCCCAGCATATCCGCTAGCATATGCCTCCTGTCCACCTCAACTCCTTTACTAAAGGACACCTCTGACTTCTCGTACTTCATCTTTTGGCCCAATGCTCGTTCATAGGTGTTGAGGGTATCCCAAATCTTGGAGCATTAATTCTTGCCAAGTTTCCCGGATAAAGAGTACAATGTCGTTAGCGAAAAATATGTGGGAAATTGTTGGACCCGATCTACTCACCTTCAACCCTTGAATGGCCCCTTCCTGCTGTGCTTTACTCAAGTGCCACTAGAATGAACAAGTAAGGTGAGAGAGGATCTCCTTGACGAACTCCTCTACTCGGGTTGATATGCCCGCGTACTTCGTCGTTGAATTTAAAAGCATATCTTACTGAAGAAACAAATAACATAATTGTGCCTACCCAGCTACTTTTGAAGCCCAATTCCAGGAGAACTCGTTTCAAAAAGCCCCATTCGACCTTATCGTAGGCTTTGCTCATATCCACTTTGATTGCCATGCTACCTCTATGAGCTTTTGATCATTTCTTCATTGTATGGAAAAGCTCATGGGCAACAAGGATGTCATCTGTTATCAGCCTACCCATAACAAAGTCGCTCTGATTACGAATCACTATGCTAGGCAGCCACAGTTTCAACCTGTTCACCAACACCTTAGATGCCATTTTATAGACCGCGTTACACAAATTGATGGGTCAGTACTCCGTGATTGCTGTTGACGCCTTCACCTTAGGGATCAATACTATCAAGGTTTTGTTAATCTCCTCCATATCAGCTTTGCCCTCTACAATCTCCTTGACCAATATCGATATTTCATCGCCGCCGTTGCCAATAGTGCTGGAAAAAAAAAGAGCGTGGAACCCATAAATGCCAAGTGCTTTGTTTGGGTTCATTTGGAAGAACGCCATTTTGATCTCCTCCTGGGTGCACGGTCTCGTTAAAGCAACATCCATGGCATCGATCACCTTTTTGTCAATGCCTGCCAGTGCTTCCTCTACATTGCGTTGCTATGAAGCAGTGAAGAGATTTGAATAATAGCTATTAATTACCTCCAATATCTCCTGTTGCCCACATACCCAATCCCCATTGTCATTTTGTATCCTGGATATGATATTTCGTTTGTGTCTTTGTGAGGCCTTTTGGTGGAAGTAAGTAGTGTTCATATCACCTTCCATTAGCTCCTTTACTCTAGACCTCATAAACCAATAATTCTCCTGGTGTTTCAACAGCCTTGCAAGCTCACAATCCAGTTCATTTGCCTGTCCAGGCTTGCTTGGGTTATGGGCCTTTGTTACACCCGCTTCAACTTCCATTCTACTTGTTTAATTTGTCTATTTATATTGGAAAATTTGTCCTTAGCCCTCTCTTGCAGCCTATGTGCACATCCTTGAATTTTGGTCATTGGCCTCCTACTATCGATTGCTAGTCCCGCTACACAATTTTCTCACATTCTTCTTCCTTCGTCCAAAACTTCTCAAAGCAAAAATAGCGCTTCCTCCGTCTTCTCAAGTGGCCACTTGGGCTGGTGTCGAGTAATATTGGGGCATGGTTTGATTTAAAGAGTGCCATATTTGTTACCTGTGCTTCCGGAAAGGCCTCTAACCAAGTCTCATTAGCAATGAATCCGTCGAGCCTTTCCCGCACACAACGTCGCACATCCTTCCCTTGTTGCCATGTGAACCATTGTCCTGAAGAGTAACCGACATCTCGCATCAAGTAGAGCTTGTCTGAATCCATTCATGCAGCGTTGTTCCCTCGCACTCCCCTCCTCCCCCCCCCCCCCCACACACACACTTTTCTTCCAAAGAGAGAATCCCATTGAAGTCTCTTCCAATAACTATTGGTGTTGTTACCCCTTGTGCTCGCTCCCTAATCAGGTCCCACGTTTTCCACTTGTTATGATCTTCTGGTCACCCATATATACCCATGATGGATAAAGTCAATCCGCCTTCTTGGATCACCTTACCTTGTATAAAGTGATCTGCACACACTTCCAGCTAAAAATCGACATCATCCCTCCAATATATGGTCAGCCTCCCGATCTCCCTCGACTACCCACTACAATAGAGTTCCTATACCCGAACTTGAAGCCTAATCTTTCCATCCTTTCTGATACTGTCATTGTCTCGGATAGGAAGACAATGTCAGGGCTAAAGTGCGCACTCCAACGGCAGAGTGCCTGAACTGTAAGGGGTCCGCCACTCCCCCTACAGTTCCAGCAGATGATCTTCATGGCTCTAGGTGGAACTGGTCAACGCCAGTCTCCTCCTCTGGTCATGTGTCTTGGGTACTTCCCTCCATCAACCGTATCTTCCACTCCCTCCTCCCCCTCTTAAGTCTTCACTCCTATGTTTGTTTCCCCCGCTTGGTTCATGCATGAACACATCTTCCTCTATTCTTGCCTTACCGCCCTCCCTCCCCCCTTCACTATTGTTTTTTTTTTTTCCAACTGCAAATCTTCCCCCGCTGCCCTCACCTCTAAGTTCAAGCAGTTTCCTCCTCTCCTCCTTCCACTCACCCTCCCCCTCCTTTTCTTTTCCTTTTAATAGGTGACCCCATTAGAAAGACCCCATAAGGAAGCTCCTCCTTCGGGACTCGAGGGTCGTAGTTCCTACATGCCCGAAACATATGTCCAATCACCCCACATACGTAGCAATAGTCAGGTATTTTTACATACTTTAGATCGATCCACTTTGGTACCCCATCTACTTTTATCCTTATCCCTCTCTGTATGGGCTTGTTCACATCAATATCTGTTTTATTTTCAAATATTTAGAATGCGATATGATATCCTTCTCATCCGCCTCCACAAATTTTCCCACTAGATTTCTCATGCATTCGGCAAAAACATGTGTCTTTTTCCTTAGATGAATATCCAACAGTTTAATCCAAAAACGATTGGTATTAAAAGTTACCTCAAAGTGTTGTTCATTGTCGTTCAATTGTTTTAGTAAGAGCATTGCACCTTCGAACGTCCACTGGCCCTCGTTCAATGCAATGTCCCTATCCTCCGCAGAGAAGAACTGAAAGGAGAATAAATTTTTGTCTAGTTCTTTTGCAATGACTCCTTGCATTTGTTTCTAGATATTCTTCATGGTAGTCATAAACGTCTCCTCATTAAAGTTGTTCTTCGTATGTAGTTTTCCAATCAAGCATAAAGATATCTGCTTGTCGACGCTTTTCCTCATCTGGGTCGTCAAAATCCACCACCTCCTCTTCTTCTGCCGCCAATTGCAAATTTTTTCAGTCGATCCTCCAGATGCGAACTCATCGTATAAGCACTCTACTCTACGCACTCCATGAATGTTGCTTGATGATCCATATCAATAGGGCCGCGAGCGTCTTCCTGATACTACCAATTCCCCAAAACCCTACACCGATGGAGGGACAAAACTCCACACAACCTCAGTTGAACTCTTGTGTATGTGCGTTCGCTGCCAGGGTTCTATCAGAGGAGAGGGAGACATTATGCTAAACATTAGGAACAACATTTATCAAACATCTTCAGATATTTGAAATATTCACTCGAGTTTTTCTAAAATTTTGCCGTAGCAATGACATACTAGTTATAAAATAAAAAGATAATATGAGTTGTCCAAAACAATCAATTTTTAATTATATTTTTTTGTGGATTCAGTACACTTCAATCAATTAACAAAAAAGGACATATACGATGAGTTTTTTAACAATATATATTGCATGCACCCGGAGCATGTGCTCTAAATATTTATAAGTGAACAATCATTGTAATAAAAGTGAACAATCTAATGTCTATGATGAACAATCTATTATATATGGGTGAACAATCATACAATTCGAAGCACGTGCTCTAGAAGCACCTAATAAATTGCAATTTTTTAATGGCAAGAAATAACCGACAAGCTAGTGTTTTGGTTTTTTCCCCTCCCATAAATTCAACCCCAACCACGCACACATTTCACATCACCCAACTTACATAAATATTAAATAGTGCTCCATTTCATTTTATATTAATTGTTACTTAGTTGACTGTTATTGAACCGTGTCGGGCTCGGGTCCGAGCCTCCAAAGCCGGGCTTGTGCGTGGTAGCGAAGAGGAAGTAACTCCGACCCGACATGCCCGCCTTAAACCCACGCACCCGGTCACTTTCAAGAACAAATACACCTTCTCCAAGAGTGGGGCGTTGAGTGTCAAACTAGCGTGGCTTGGGCAAGTCGTCCAATGTTGGAGCTTGGAGAGACTAGGGCTTGCTCCAACAGCCCCGGAGGCCTCGGGACCGGACCAGGCCATCCCGAGATGGGAGAATAGGAGGTATCGGGGTGCGGGTGTAAAACCCCGGAAGCAACAAAGTCCAAGCACAAGAGGGCGTCATGCAGCAGGTCGTCACGCCCGTGACGCCTCTGTTTTGCGTGTTTTGCTTGGTTTAAAACGCTGAGTTTTGTTATGTTATAAATACTTGTTTAGCACTTTTTCCAAGGCAGCTTTTGATGATTATGAACATGTTATTGCATTGGTTAGGGTTTCCCTAAGTTTTCTCTCAAAATCTAGATTACTTTATCCATTGATTGATGGTGGTGTTTCTAGTCATTCCTTTATTGATCATTTGGTGATTCTTCCTTTATGATGGTCATGGTGGGGTGTTAGGCTTTGGTGGTGGAATTTCCTTTATCCAAGGTCATATCCAATCCCTTTGGTGTCCAAGGTTATTGATATTGGTTGATTTTGGTTATTATTCTTGTTATTATTCAAGTTCAAGGCTATTGTTGAGAAGTTCAAACATGGGTGATTGAGATGTTCATCTTTCTCCCCTTATTCTATTGCTTATGGATTTCTCTCATCTCTTCTACAACAACAACTCAAGCTAAGTCTTCAATCTCTCCCACCGCGCCACGCTCCAATTATATACTCTTTAATTGATAATTTCTTATATATTCTTTCATTCTCATATTATTTATCACTTTAGACATGATTTTAAAAACCCAAAAAACATTCACTCTACATTAATTTATCTCATTGAAAATGTGAAAATGTGAAAACGTGAATAAAATGGTGAATAAAAAAGGGAAAAGGTGAATAAAAAGGAAAAATTATGAAAAAAATGTAATTAATAAGGTTAATTTGATAAATTAGTAATTAATGTGTTATTGGAATTAAAAAGTGATAGATATTATGGGGAAAAAAGTTAGTTAAAGTAACAAATAATATGGGAAGGAGGGAGTAATATTTTATTAACAATTACAATATTATAATTTTAGGATAATTTTTTTCATAATTAATCTAATAATAGCAATTTGATATAAGAATAGTTATATATTTTAAAAACTTTATGATCTAAATTTTAAAATTAACAGTATAATTTCTAAATATGACAATTAATATGGGACATTGAGCAGCTAAACTTAGTGGATAAACCATCAAATTACTCCCTCTGTTTTTTTTTATCTGTCTTTCATGCTTTTTGAGGTCCATTTTCAATCAACAATTTCTTACATAATATGTTTATAAAAAAATTTCGATATTATACTTTTTCAATAGTACTTTTTAGAACGGATCTAATGATATCAATTTTGTTTGATGAATCATTATATGAATTAAGATATTAACGATTAAAGTTTTTGACACAATTATTTAGGCGACACTTAAAAATAAACGGAGGTAGAATTTAGCTAATGAAAGCCGACAAGACGTTACGTTAGTGGTTGGATTTGTTATAAGATATCATGATTCATGAATCATGCCCTCAATATTACATCAAACCAACAATCGGTCCACTGTAGACTAATTAAACGTGTGCATTGAAACACACATCAAAAATATGATTTGAATTTTGAACTGATTAATCAAGCCAACCAACCTTTTGTTGGCAATATTGAGCTTTGTGCAGTTTACGCTTGTAAGAGCACCCGCATCGGTGAGTTTGAGTTTAACTTATTAAATGATGTAGAATATACGGATTCTTATTTAGAGACTCAAAATTTGTCTTTTTATTTAGCTAGTTTTCTCGTGATGAGTATAAGTTTGACTTTTATTATTAAAAAAAAAGGTAAGTGAGTCCTTCTTAATAATATAATTAATTAGATTATATTGATAAAAAAAGGGAAATTTCATTTGGTAAACTTCAACTTTTGCCTATTCTAAATTGTCAACTACTTTTGAAAATATTTCAAGTGGTAGGCTTATTTTGAAAGTTATTCCAAATGGTAGGCTTATTTTGAAAATTTTAAAAATTATTCCAAGTTTTTAAGCACTTTAAAAACTATCAATCTCACAACCAACTCACTTGGAATAATATCTAAAACGTTTGAAAACTAATAATGGTTTTTAAAGTGCTTGAAAACTTGGAATAATTTTTAAAATTTTCAAAATAGTCCTACCATTTAGAATAATTTTCAAAATAAGCCTATCATTTGGAATAGTTTAAAAAGTGGTTGACAACTTGTAATAGGCAAAAGTTGATGCCTACCAAATGGAATTTCCCATAAAAAAAATCTGATGGAGGATGAGAGAGACAAAAAATATAATTAAAATATTTGTGAGTTAAACTCACTTTCAAACTCGCCTTGCGAAATCGACGTTGAGATTCTCACGAGTTAAATCTCATTTTCACTATTGAAATGTTCTGTAGAACCCCAGTCCGTTCTTATCCCGTGCCATGTCAGCATTAAACTCATCATTTGAAGATGGTCTAAATGATAATCAAATAGATCATGGCATTGTTGGGTTGTACTCCATAAATTATTGTCCAAATCTTCCATGACGTTAGGTTAGGTAGTAGGGTTGGATCTTGTCTAATTAGGAAATACTCCATTTGTTGATAATAAGTATGTTAATTTTATTTTATTTTTTTATAATGGATAATAGTCCAAAATATTCGGGCTCTCACACCCTCCATTCAACACATTCTCGCATTCTAATATATAAAAATACCTCCCCATAAATCAAACTCTTGAGGGAGGGTATAAAAGGGTGGGGAGCTTACCACTAAGGCAAATCTCAATCGACATCAGTATGCTAATTAAACTTTTAGCATGGTATAATAGTTAATGTGACATTGGATTTAGAGTACACAAAAGTGTGGCAAAATTAAGTAAATCTTGCTCTTTAATACCACTGCCATTATAAATCCAAACACAAGGATTAAACAAATATAGTACTCCCTCCGTTTTTATTTATCTGTCTCTTAGGAAACTGTGTCAAAAACTTTGACCGTTAGTATTTTAATTTGTATAATGATTCATCATACAAAATTAATGTCGTTAAATTCGTAATAAAAAAGACTATTAAAAAGTATGATATTATATTTTTTTATCAAAATTCTATTTAAAAATTACTACCTCCGTTTTGTTTTATCTGTCGCCTAGGGAGTTGTGGTAAAAACTTTTACCGTTAATATCTTAATTTGTATAATGATTCATCATACAAAATTGATATCATTAGATTCGTAATGAAAAATATTATTGAAAAAATATAATATTATAATTTTTTAATTAATGTTTTATATAAAAATTATTGATTAAAGATTGACACTGAAAACCGTAAATGACAGATAAAAAAGAACGGAGGGAGTATTGTTTAAAGATTGACACTAAAAACCGTAAATGACAGATAAAGAAGAAATACTATTCAATATAAATTGTCTGAAATAGAATTATTATTTTTTGCATTATTTTGTTGGGTTACAAAACATTTATGATTTCAAAGTTTGTAAATTTGGAATTGATTTTCTTCTTCACATAATAATGTGAATGTTTTTTCATGTTGGAATTGATTTGAAGGCCCTGTTATTTGGATTGATAATTCTTTCCAATCCAATCCAATCCAAACCGTATACAATTCCTCAAAAAAGTATCATAACTTATCCAATCCAATTCAATTTAATCCAATCTAATCTACTCTATCCAAACCCCATTTTATCCAATCCAAAGAACAGGGCTGAAATATAATTAAAATATATATGTGTGATAAACACACGATCAAACTCATCTCATGAAGCTCTCACCGTCAGTCTAGCGCGCGAGTCAAGTCCCACACTCACTACTGAAATGCCCTATACAACCTCATTTCATTACAATATCAGCATGCAATGAGTCTAATTTAAACTCACCATCGGAAATGATCTTATTTTCCTAAGCATATCCGGCCAACGAAGCATTTCATAACAATAGTGTCCAATGAGCTAAACCTACCTACTTCTGAATATCCCCATGAAGCATGACAACATAGCTCATACTGTACCAAGCTTAGCTCATTCTTTTCTAAATAAAAGGGACACACAAGCTAGCTAGCTAGTCATCAAAATTACACAAACCCAACTCCACTCTCTTACAATTTTCCTTATTGAGAGCTTTCCACATTACACATTAATTCCATATTAATGGGTATCAAGGGTAAGTTAGAAGTTGATGTAGAGATAAAATCAACTGGAGATCTAATTCATGAGTTGTTTTCTGGGAAGCCTCATGAACTCTCCAACTTCACCCCTGACAAAATTCATGGTTGTGAACTTCATGAGGGTGATTTTGGGAAGCCTGGCTCTGTCATCTGTTGGAACTATACTGTTGGTACGTATTCATTGTAATGTCACTGACACATATTATTTGTCATCTTTGAAAATTATACAATCAAACTTCAAAAAATTTTGACGGTAAATTTCTTAATATATACAATGATTTGTTATATAAAATTACTATTATTGGATTCATAACCTAACTTTACAAAGAGTTGAAGAGGGCTAAAACATATGTTAACATATAGTAAATGCGTATGGTACTTATAACTTATTAAATACATATTAGCTTCGTTTTGATTAAATATATCTTATCTTATATGGTTTCTTATGTGACATTTCATATACCACTCAGGTATCGCTCAAAATCGACTTTTAATAGCGTCGTTAAAATTTTATCTAATCTGAATGTCTGAATTTGTAGAAAATAAGAGTTTGGTCATAGATCTTTTGCTTCCAAATTCTAACATTGACCGAATATTCGGATATGATATTTCTCATTTTTCTATTATCACAACTCGATTTTGATATGAATTTAGTTCCATCCAAATTGTCCTGCCTGAAAAAACCGGGGATCCTTAGAATCATGATCGTAAGATCGGATTGAGAATCGTAATTAAGATTCTACAAATAAACTAAAATTATTATAGGTGACTTGAGTTTCCAAAAAAAAAACCATCGTATTTCAAAAATTGTACAAAAAACAATGATTTTCACCGATCCTAGTATGATCTTAACCGATCCTAATCGATTCTAGTGTGATTATGACCATTCTAACTAAAATAGGCTATAGTTAGGATCGAAGTCGATATCCTAACGATTCTAATACGATCCTACCGATCCTGGTACGATCCTAACAAAGTAGCAATCCAGGTACGAGTTAGATTGTTTATTCTTTTTTGAACCGTAGGATCATATCATCCTACAATCCAGATCGTGATTTTGACAACCATGTGACCGACACAAAATTGACTCGGACCCTAATTTATGCCGGAACTAACTTTTAATACATACTTAAGATATATCCTTGCATTTTGTAGATGGGAAGAAATGCATTGCAAAGCAAATAGTGGAAGCAATAGACAAAGAGAAGAAGCACGTAAGGTTCAAGGTGATTGAAGGTGACATCCTAAATGACTACAAGAGCTTCGCAGTCAATCTCCATATTATTCCTCATGGTAAAATGACCCTAGTCAAATGGGTCGTTGAGTTTGAGAAGATCCGTGACGACGGACCCTATCCGACCAACATCGTCGACTTGGCCATCGCCATCACCAAGGATGTCGACGGACATCATCTTAATAAGTAGCTAGCTAGCTAGCTACTTAGTTTCCATGTCTCAATGAATTATATGTGTGAGGTTTGTCTTAAAAGTGTCTAAATAAGTAGCTAGCTAGCTACCTAGTTTCCATCATCTTAGTAAGTAGCTAGCTAGTTTCCATGTCTTGATGAATTATGTGTGGAATTTGTCTTAAAAATATGTGCTTTTTGTTAGAGTCAATTCAAGGGGAGTGATCTATATATGTAAGTGTTGTGTGAGATATGCATGCTTTACATGTGTGATGTGAAGTATGTGTGTATGACCTAATGAATAATGAGCAAGGTTTGAAGAAATACATTGTCTAGTCTCCCTTTCTTATGTTCTATATACAATTCGTAAATGGTTATTGAATGACTTACTGAGGAAAGTGGTTTATCAGAATATTTGACCAAGTCAAATAGGCTGGATCGATATTTGGTATGTAGTTCATGTTTGGTAGACAATCTATTTAATAGCCTATTATAAAATAGGTTAAATCTACTTATACTCTTAAAATAATTCCAATATATATATATTTTTTTTGTTTGAGATGTAGGATAAATTTATCCTACGTACCTAACTCACACCTACATAATCTTTCCTACCTTTCTTGTTCTCAAACTGTCTTATCTACCTTTTATATAGTACTAGTACTTAGACTCATGCATTGCACGGAACGCAAGTAAATCATACGTATTGTTGAAAATATTACCGAGATTATATTTAAAAGAATAAAGAAAAAACAATAATGAAAAATAAAAAGAATAGTTTTCTTACTTAAAAGAATAAAGAAAAAAATAATGCATATGAAAAAAAAAAAGAGTTATCAATGTAAACATATCATTACATAATTTTTTTTTTAAAAAAAAAACTTAAATAGAATCAATTATAGGTTTCCCAAAATACCCTCATTAGAATCGACTTCGATTCTTGAATAATCCACATCACTTCTGCTTCTATTGTAACAAAAGATACCCTTTTTATATGGAAAAGGCCCGTATCAATAATTATGATTTTACATATACACAATTCTTCAATATCTTGTTCATTCGCAACAAAATATTTTCTTTGTGTGTCGGTAAAAAAAACCATGCTTTTTTGGAGAGAGATACTATTTCACCAATCGAATCACAGTTATCTAACATATTCATACCTAACGATTTATTTCGATTCTCACCCTTGCTACCCAGATATATATATATATATATATATATATATATATATATATATATATATATATATATATATATATATATATATATATATATATAAAACTGATGTAAATGATGTGATTTGTCATACTCATACTATCTTATTAAAAATTATAAATTTATCCTACATATGAAGAAAAATATGTTGGAATTATTTTAAGAGTATAAGTGAATTATATATATGTCGGAACTAAAAGTAAGATAAGGAACATAATAAGTCTTAATTTAAGACATATGGTCAATATGGACAAAGTTAAGACCCATACGGGTTCGTGTTGGTGTCCAAAACACCAAAACATGCAGAACAACATCAACACGGACCGTGTCAGACTGCTGTAAGCAAATTAATATCTAACGGCTATAATAATACGGATGTTATTATATAATCTTAATTTATCATGTAATCTTTTACTTTAACAACTATATATTTCTAATATAGCATGTGGTCAATTAATCTGGTCAAGGTCACGGTCAGCTTTAAGGACCATCATTAGGTGTCTTTAAATGAGGATGATACAAGTTGAACACTCCTCTCATTCTCCCCTATAAATAGGAGTATTCTAGCATTTACAAGACACACCAAGTACAGAAACTATTCCAAGTACTCCAAGTAGTATCAAGAAATATCAAACACATCTTTCTCTCTAGTATTGTGCACAAAATACTATAGAGAATACCCTTTATAGAAGTGAGAAACAAATTGAAGTTTCTCTATGAGTTAAGTTAAAATTTCATTTCTCTAAACATTGACGATATGTGAATAGTTCATAAGGAAAATGGGTTCATCCATAGCTCTTCAGTCATATCCATAAGTTTACCCTTTGGTTGCTATATTAAATCTCAATTTTATCATACATACTGCAAGAAGATTAAAGAAGTGCAAGTAAAGATGATGAAAATTCAAGTCGCTTAAGCATCATTTTCCCAACGAAATATGGCTTGAAAAAGAAAGATGAGGATAGCTTCTTACTTTTTATTTTTTTTCGATTATTCAAAGCCAATAACAGGCTGACAAGCTAACATTAAAAGATGCAAAATTCTACAGAATTGATAGCTATGTTTCAAAATAAAGACAGTGAAACAACACAATGAGCAATATACCAAATCAACAAAAAGACAAGATACTAGCCTTAAGATGGCAAATCTCCAACAAAACCAAGGAGTCTTCCCTAAGGTAGTAGTTGCTTACCATTCTAAAAATGCACCTGCTTGAGTTAATACTAATCCTTCAAATAAGTTTTTCTTACCTCCTACAATTTATTTTTGAAATATTTTATCGTTGTCTCTTTATTGTCTCAAGAATTTCATATTAGCACCAATCTCCACAACTTTTGAGCAGTTAATTATATCATAGCTAGAATCATTGCTAGCATCAGAATCCACCAAATTGGTCGTATTGATCACCCTATCTTCCCGACTTGCACTGCTATTTGCATATTGTTGTTTATTTATCTTGTTGAAGTCCAAATTCATTAAAGAAATAGCCATGTAAGTCATTGAATACATTTTCTTTTCTGTTTTGTCTGGCAATTACTTTCCAATCCTCGATAAAGGAATCCTCAAAATTCGGACTCATTTCGGGTTTGATTCAACTAAGTTGGCACCAACCACAATACTATGAGTATGGTAGCTATCAAAATTGGCTTCCATCCAGTTAGCTTCCTCACAGTCGGGTTGCCCAAGTAGAAATTAGATTGAAGGTCAATGATCACCTTTTTTCATGGTCTTAGCCCAAACAACACAAATAAAAAGTGAAAAGTTCAAGCCCAAACAAATATAAAATGGACTTGTAATTAATGGGAGTATGGGACTATAGTGATCCATGATTCAGGACCCATAATCTAAGGTTCTTTTCTTTTTCATGGTATCATACCGCATTTCTTGCAATTTATCACAATATCCATAAACAGTCGCATTTTACCACAACAAACATAATTTTCTCTCTCCTCACTTTTCTTTCTATTTTTTCATTTTACTCTCTCCTCACCTATCACACAAACCATTCATAACACAAAATTTACCATAATTTACCGCAACATACCACACTTTTCATAGTTTATCATATCATACAATTTTCGCATTTTACCCACCGCTGAAAGAACATGTCTTAAGCAACAGTTGATCAAGTCATACACCTTGTGCTTTGAAGATAAGTGTTAAATGTTAATCAAGTCATAATGCACACAGTCTTTTTAATAATAGAGTTAGTATCTCCTTGCCTTCACCTTCATTACATAATCACTCATATAATTGCTTGATTAGTGTGCTTAAGCAAACTTCCTAACTAGCAATTATTGGTTACTTAAGTCCACAACTCTAATTTACAATTCTCAAATGCATCATCCTCATTCGTCAAGGTTGGTTGGACTACTACAAATTCAAGTCTTGAACGACAAGCTAAGAAAAGGGAGGGAACACTCAACCCTTTCTTTTTTCACATATAAAAAGAAGAGATGGGTGCACTTTTAATTTTTTGGAAAATTGGATGCTGATAAACTACTCCCTCCATTCTTTAATATGTGTCACTTTAGCTAATTTTTTATTTTTCATAATATCTATCGTTTTATAATTCAGATATAATATTAATGACAATTTTCTAAATTTATCTTTTACTTTTATCTAGAGCTGGCAAAAACCAGCCCGACCGTTCCGGCCCGACCCGCCCGAATTGACAGGTCTACTTTTATCTTTACCAATACAAATATATATAATCAAAGTAGAAATTTATCTATTACTTTAATCATTTCCAATACAATTATTATTTTCAATACTATTTTCTTAAAATCTTCTTAAAACCCAAATGTGACAATTATTGAGGCAAGGAGGGAGTATTAGTTTAAGTGATTAGACGATAACAATATGAACTTAAAAATATGAGTCAACTGTCTTAAATTTCGACAAATTGTATTTTATTGGATCATTATCGAGAACATATCCTAAATATCGAAGATTTTGACTTATGTTTGCTCTCAAATTTAGCACAACACTCCCTATAATTTTTAGTGAATTTACAAACTCTATGACAAATTTTTTTCGATATTTTTTCTAAATTTTATGATTTCCCTCCTTTCATTCCTTAAAAAAATCATAGTAATTGTTCAGTTTTTCTAAAAAGAAAATCTGAAAAGTCTTTAGTGACTACTCCATCCGTTCTTTTTTATCTGTCATTTACGGTTTTTTGTGCCAATTTTTAATCAATAATTTATAATATAAAACTTTTAATATAATATTATACTTTTTTAATAGTATTTTTTATTATGAATCTAATGATATCAATTTTGTATGATGAATCATTATACAAATTAAGATATTAACGGTCAAAGTTTTTGCCACAATTCTCTAGGCGACAGATAAAACAAAACGGAGATAGTATAATTTATAATCTTCCTAGAGCCAGAAATAAAAAAGTTAAAAAAATATGAAACTTTTATGAAGTTGGATTTAATATTACCAAAAGACTCACAACTGGTCAAAATTATGGACCTGTTGACGTACGTTTTTTAAGTTCTGAATTTCTGATTGTTATTGTCATATTGTCCAATCATTTAAAGTAGGAATTATTAGAATCTAATTTTCTTTTTCTCCCCTAAAAAAGATAAGCAAATCCGTTCATATATTCATTAAGAATGTACTCTTTTTATTTCTAAAATATTTATTGTTATGGGTCATATATGATATATATTAAAAGACAATGATAAAAATAAATTACGAAAGGATGGGTAATAATTTAAAATTTTTCATTGTCAATGATGTGTAGCTCAGGTGACATGAGGGTGGGAGGTTTATCCTGGAAATTGTTGGTGCTCTTGAGAGGTTCTTTTTTTTTTATGGACAGACTCATGCCCTGCTTTTTTTGTTAGGTTGGATATAACTCTCTCAACTTATCTAACTTATCAAACCTTATCCAAACCTAACACAATTCCCTAAAAAAACATTCACTCTAAAAAATACAAGGGAAATTGGACGGTAATATACCGACCTTTAGGGGTGTTGAATAGCAATATACCGACCTTCACTTTTGGACAGTAATTTCACTGACCTTTATAGTTTGATGACATTAATGTACCTTCAAGGATTTTGTGGGCGGCGAACCGATTGACGGTCTGACGTGGCAGGCGGTGCAAAAAAATCGGTGTCATTTTTAGGCATTTTTAGGGGTGTTGAGTGTTTGTATTCGGTATTTTTAGGATTAGGGGGTTAGTTTTGTTGTTAACTTGTAGGGTGTAAATCCTTGATGGTACATTAATGTCACCAAACTATAAAGGTCAGTGATATTACTGTCCAAAAGTGAAGGTCAGTATATTGTTATTCAACACCCCTAAAGGTCGGTATATTACCGTCCAATTTCCCAAAATACAATTCTCCAAAAAAGCATCATAACTTATCTAGAGCCGGCAAAAATTTGACCGACTCGATAGTTCAAATTTGACCGACCCGGAAAAATCGGCTATTGGACATGGCGATTTGACCAAATATGAAAATTTGGTCATTCGATAGAATAAAATACGGGACAGGTTCGGGTTTAGCAAAACGGGTTCGGGTTGACCGAATTTTGGAAGAAAATCGAATTCGGTCAATCGGGTCCCGGTTGACCGAACCCGAAATTGGGCAAGAATCAGTGAATCACAAGATATATTACTAAAAAGAGTAAAAATGTCATTTATGAAATTCGGTCAATCGGACACATTCGGTCAACCGGGTTCAAGTTTGACAAATGTGTCCGAATTAAAATTCGAACAAGGTTAGGGTATGAGGTTTTTGACCGAATACCGAATTGACCAAACCCGATAAGACCTGAACCCTGATTTTTTGCCACCCCTAAACTTGTCATAACTTATCTCAACTTATCCATCTAAATCTGAAAATAACCTATCAAAAAACAGGGCATCAGCAGGTGGTCCGACTTCAATATAAAAGTAAAACAAAATTCTTCATTACAAGATAAGTAGGAATAAAAAACAATTACTCTAGTGTAATTAGGAATCATTAAGACATTAACCTTTGATTATTTTATGCTAAACAGTAAACACTATGAACCAACCAAAGGCAGTTATACATCCCACCAGGGAGTAATATAACTGAGTAATCACTAAGCTTTGCTTATTTTATTACTCCTCCAAACCATAACGTACACGCAACTACCCAAGGAGAAAATAGAGCAATAACTTTTTTCGAATATATAAATAAACAAAACAAACATGAAAATTAAAGTCATGAACGTTGCAAACTGCAAAGCCTAACTTCCACCCACGATCAACCAAGTATCCTTGAGTTCTTCTTCAATGGCGATTATTCCCATTTCATCGTCCACGATTTCAACCCTAGCTTCCGAAAAATCCTCTGCTTCACTGTCTATCTCTAAGCGCTGTGCTTCTCTGTCTTCTCTTCAAGTTCAGTTTCCTGTTCAGCTTCGTCGTCAGTTCGCTGGTTCGATCACTGCTCTTCCTCGGAATCGAATTCTTCCTAGGGTAACCTTTGCATTTCACTTTTCTGGATTTTGTGTGATGTTTGGAATTGGAATTGGATGATTTTGTTGTGGACTTGTATGATAACAGTGTGTAATGAACTAATGATATAAGGTGTTTTGTGGTTGTTTGATTGCATATGCACTGTGAGTCTTGCTTGGAGTGGATTCGATCATTTGATGTTTTCAAGAAGTTGAGAATTCTTTTGATTTGACAGGATTCCAAATTTGGGGTCCGGAAGTTTGTCTGTTGATTTTCTGGTATGAAGTATGATTAAATTAAGGAGATTTTAGGTTGTTTATGCGTCTCTTTTCCGAATGATCAGTCGTCCTGATGATACAGGAGTTGTCTTTGTCAATCGCATTCTACTTTAGTTACTTTGAATCTTTTAGTCCGTCTAAGTATCTGCCCTGACTAAAAGATTCATACTTGTGCTCTTTTTAGCTTCATCACATCAGTTTGCAATATTCCTCACCTGGCAGCAAAATAAACAAAAAAATTGTATCCATCCCAATTCTTCACTAGGTTTGTTGGAGATTTGTTACAAGATGAAATTCTACTTGAGAAGTGTTAGATTTCCTAAATTTAGGAAAGGTACTGTTGGGTGTCTATTCATAACTTCAATTCGTGGGGAAGGTTGCCTATATTTGGATCCCTAGATCATGTTCAAACGTTTTTTTCCTGGGAGTTTGTTGTTATTGTTAGTTGTTACTTTTGGGTGTCTAAGGATAAAGAATCTCACAGGAGGATATTTATTGATGTGTTGGGCATCTAGTACAAAAAATGTTGTTATCCATGTACTAACACAATGGTTTGATTAGTGAATTCATTTTGAGCTGATTAATGAATATTCAAATATGGAAGCACTGAGCCAATCATATCCTCCGTAGAGTGATCATGTTTGATTGATGGGATGACCTTTGAATATAATGGGTTTCTAGGCATTAGGTTGATTCTTATTATCTATCTGATGCTCGAGCGATTCATGTTTCAAAGAATCAAGATTAATTTTTTATTTGAATATAGCAGAATCACATACTTGTAAAAATTATTGCTTGTGATTCATGTTTCAAAGAATCAAGAAAACTTTTTATTTGAATATAGCAGAATCACATACTTGTAAAAATTATTGCTTGTTTAACATGCATATCCTGCCTTGACACTTTCTAGATTGAAGCAACGAAGCAGACGTTTTCTTCCTTTGATGAGTTGATTACAAAGTCGGACAAACCAGTTCTCGTTGACTTCTATGCTGTGTGGTATGTTCTTCCATCTTTTTCAATTGCCCTTTTTGGGTTTGCATCGTGTCTGAATTTAACTTCTGTAGCTGCATATCAGTCTTTCAGGTGTAGTAATCGTTATGTCCATTTGATTAATATGACACATTTTGGGGGGATCAGCATTGATCTGTGATCTCTTATGTAAAAATATCATTAGGCTCTAGAATGAAATGGTTTTAGCAGTGAGTTGTGACCATTTTGAATCTCTGAATTCAGTAAAACTACCCTGAAGCCCCTGTTACTTGGTTGTACATTAGACATGTCATTCCACAGGAAGAACATATGTTAAAAGGAAAATGTAACAAACTTGCTGAAAAGAAAGGTAATGTAACATAGTATGCTCTATATTTCTGCTTCACCGTGCAAACTCTAGGATTAGGTGCAAGGCAATACGGTAATTTTCCATCTTTTTTGTTTTCGTTGCCTTCATTCTACTTATGAAGATAGAATCTCCTCCCTCTTGGCCTGGAAACAAAAGTATCATTCCCAAGAATAGAAAGGAAGACACTTGCAGCCTTGATGAATAACTAAATGATAAAGATAGTTCTAGCAAACATTAACATGGCATCATAATTGGCTAATCGAAATCTTTGTCCCTGCCATTGTATCATTCAGACAGCAGTATGGGAATAGTCGATGTCTCATGTGTGTATCGTGTCAAACCAATAATTCTATCAAATCAGATCACTCTATCATATTAGATAAGGCATAACCTCAGTGCGATTTACTTTGTGCATTTTCTATGTCAATGATCAACATGGCCCAAACTTGCTACAAATATGTGTACAATCGTTTGCTTTCTTATTTGATTTTCATAGGTGCTGTTTATATGGTTGAAGCATGAAATTTCCAAGCAGTGAGATGCTGTGTAGGCATTTGTGATCTTTGATTACATGTTTCTGATAATCATGAAGAATTTCCATATCTACTTGGTCAAGTCTGGCCTAATCAAGTCTATATACAAAAACACGTCACAGGTGTGGTCCCTGTCAGTTTATGGTTCCCATCCTTGAGGAAGTGGCTGTTACTATGAAAGACAAAATACTTGTGGAGAAAATCGACACAGAAAAATACTCCAGCATTGCTGACAAGTACGCCATTCAGGCATTGCCTACGTTCATCCTATTCAAGGATGGAGAGCTCTGTGAACGCTTTGTAAGTTGGTTGTGTTAATTGTTGCCTCAAATGATAGCGCCCTTTCACATAGATTTCTATGATACTTGCTAAAATGATGTGTTTTGTGCATACAAGCTGGTATTGCAAGCATCTAATCTGCAGGAAAATCTGTATAGCAGTAGTTAGCCCCTCCAACCGGACCAATTCCTTAACATTTCCATCCAATGTTGCAAAGCTACCATTAAACCTGCCGGGGCAAGGGAAGTCCCCGTGAGATCTTGTTTTCCTATCTACCCAAATGTGACGTGTAGAGCTAGCAAAATTTTGTGTGACCCAAAAATACTGGGTAGGATCATAGATTTTTAGTCCGGATTTCAACTTTGACCGGTTTGGTCAATAACTCGGACCAAATATTTCTCTTATTGCCATTGTTTGTAGTCAATTATGACCTGAATTCACGTGTGTTTGAATTATTCGACCTTATTTGACTTGGAAAAAACTGGGCGATGGTACTTTTGCCGGCACTGCCTTGAGATAGTGGATCATTTTTACTGTTGTTGGCACTCGCAGGAAGGCGCAATGTCTGCAGAGGAACTCATGAAGCGTGTTGAGGCTGCTCTAGTGGTTAAGCAGTGAAGACTGACAGAGTCACCACGGTTTCATCGTAAGGGATACTTTGTCACCGTGAATGCATTTGGACTGTTACCTCTAACACACAGACTATGGCAGGTAGTCGAGAAACGAGGATTTGTTTTAAAAGAAAAAGAAAGGAACTTACAAAATATGATGTATATATTGTAACCTAGAATCAAGTTTAAATATTGTTGCCAAGTTATGTTGAACCTCATGAATATTGTGAAAATGAAATCTCAAAATGTTATGTTCTGTTGATTCAGTTAAAGCTCTGTAATCAGCTTCTCTCGTGCAAGTGTAGGTATCATCTTTATGCAAATTTTATTCCCCTTTATGCTATGAATGAAAGGAAATACCAAAACAAAAGCAAAACCAATGCTCCAAAATCCTGCTTAGGGGAGGTATGCAAGGAGTCAAATGTAGCAATTTTACTCGTAAATTTTGCAATTTGGAAAGACTGTTTCCAATTGATCCAAGATTAAAAATTTGTACGCTACCTACTACGGTATGGAAAAGGAGCAAAGAAAGCTCAACAAATTCAAATACGCTTGAAAAACATATTTTGATTGCTATTCTGACCAAAAAAAGGGGGGGGGGGGGGGAAGAAATAAATTCTAACAAAGGAAGCCATTCGAGATATTTGCACTATTGCAGGCTTCCTGTGAGACTGTTTTAAAGTGCAAGTCTTTGTGCAAAGCCAAGTCTCTCAAAAACCATGCAACTATATACTATTTTACAGGAAGTTGTGACCTTACTGTCTAACAACTGCAAGTACATTGCTGTGCACACATGAACTCGGAAGCATTCAGCATGCACCATAACAGCTGCAAACCCGAAACAGAACAAAACCTAACATGACAGATTCAACCCACCAGCAAATCCATGAGTCAATGACTTCACTTGCACAACGGGCGTACAGTTCATGTTCGAGAATACATATTACATGTACATGTACCTAATTGACCAGCCACTGAAAGTCATACGAAAAAATGTTCACATTTCAGGGCAGGAAAAAGCCAGCTTCTCAGATGATCAACATTCAAGAAGCTTCAATAATGGAAGTTTACAAGGAATGGCTACAGCTAATCTAAGTTGCTTTGGTTTTGCTTCTCGTTGCTCTAGCAAACATGTCCTTTATGTTGCGTGAATCTGTCTCGGCCTTCAACTTTTTCGGTTGTCTCCCTGTCTTGGACGCACTTTTCTTATCTGCTGACTGTGTTCCCCCTTTTTCCTGTCATAAAAGGGGGAGATACTCGACATAAGATCCTAGCTTTGAGGTTACGTACATCGTGTTGTCAAAGCTCTATGCAACTGGGATCCAGGGTAATGCAAACCCATACAATATAATAATTTGGGTATTTAAATGCTAATATACTGTACTTTGGGGTTTTTGGATAATAATGCACCAAACTTTTTTCTAGGACGATAACATATCATACTTAAAGGGGTGTTGGACAATAATGCACCTGGAACTACTTTTAACGGTGGATAACTCGATAGCGGTCTTAAGTGGTAGGTTGAGGAAAAAGAGTTAAAATGTTTACTAAATTAGCTTTAGGTCAGCAAGTCCAAATAAGCGATGATGGATTTTAATTTCTTAAAAATAACATCGTTAGGTTAGGGAAAATGTAAAGTAATGAGGTGCTTTTTTTAGAAAAAAATAACAATTCATTTGGACTTGTTGACATGACACACGTAGGACCACCACAAAATCATCCGCCACCAGAATCAGTTCCAGGTGCATTATTGTCCAAGAAAAAAAATCCAGTGCAGTATTGCCCAGCATCCCTAAAGTACAGGATATTAGCGTCCAAAAACCCTAACAATTTGGTTTACATTTCAGGTTTATTTTCAGTCTTTGTCGAAAGAAATAGAAAACTTATTTCCTACGCTGTCAAACTGTACAAGACCACGTCAGATTCAGGCTACATGGCATCGGGTTCATGGCTAGATAACCTCACTTGGACATATTGTCATGTTTTGTTGTACCCAAAAGGATATCAAACTGAAAATGCTTTATCACACACTTGCACACAAATTTGAAAGGTAAACTGCAGAAACAATCAGATGAATTGCAACACAATGCACTAGTTAACTTAGCAGACAAGAAAAGTTGGTGTACAGTACAGTTTATACCTTAAAAGAGGACTGAAGCAGGTCATCTGGCGTGGAAGAACACAGATCTCCCGCTTTCATCGTCAAGTCTTGTAAATTCAATCTGGAAAGAAAGCGGTTGATACTTGATACATAAACATATTTTATACAAACACATGGTATATTTCTGAGCATGGAACAGTCCTAGTGTGGATCATATCAAAGTAGCTCTTGGAAATTTTTATGCTCTTTTGGAAATATCTATGCTGAAAGCAACACCATCAGACAGGAGGCGAAACTGAGAAAAAGAAAGAGTTAAATGATCAAGGTGCCATATATTTGACAAATTTTAGAAGTTAAGCGGCATATTTGACAAATTTAAGAAATTAAGTGACATATTTGACAAGTTTGAAAGTTCAGCGGTAAAACTAATAACAATTAAGAGTTTTGTGGCACCCGATTCCTTTAACGAAAAAGACATGTAAAAATATCTGTTCTTTGTAAAGGGGGTTTGGCTGCCTTCTTTCTACATTGTTTGGCGATCCTCACAGTTCAGCACATCTTTCCAAGGGTATTCTTAATTCTTGGACTTCTCATTTTGACTATAAAGAGAGAATACCTGAAGTGCCTGCACAAAAGCTCCAACCACGGGTCATCTTTCACGTATTCTCCCAAAATTGACACAGCATCAGCCACTGAAAGATGGTCAGTTGTAATTAGTGACAAATGGTAAGATACTGAAAACTATAACAAATATTGTGGACGAAATTTCACCAACAAGAACCTCATCCTATGACATGTTCCAAAAGCCTCTTTCAACTCTAGCTCCTTAACATGAGAATATGTTCCTAGTTTTATGATTACTTACATGTGCGCTTGTCATCCTGAGCAGCATAGTTCTTATCTGACATGACCAAAGTTTGTTTCAATCGGTTTACCTGTAAAACAAGATATATCAACAGAAGTCAACTGCAGGAACTAAATCCCGTCAAACGCATATACAAATGCCAGATGCAAAACATGAACTTCAACCACAAGCCCGCCTTACTGAACTTATTAACCGTTTGTCTCTATGCACCTCTCCTAGCATAAAATGGTCTCATTTCTCATTTTCCTATCCGGTGAAAGATGGACTAACCTTTGTGGATAACCAAGCCAACACCTTGGAATTATCAAGCCTAAAGAACTTCATAGATCCCATTTCTGCACATATAGGAATATATATGTGAGAGAAGCCTTAGTATAGCAGGCAGTAAGGCGAAAGACAATGACGTAGAGAACATGATAAAAATGAGAAACAATTTAATATTTCCTGGTTTCAACGGGAAACTCAACCATGCTATTCAGCTCAGTCAAGTCACTCAGAGATGAGCTGCTATAAAGAAGCTTCATAGTAAACTCATACATGCTTAGCAGACCGATGTCACTTGTAGGTAGAATGTGCACACTTTAATGGATTAACATTGCACTATGAGCCTACAATGCTAGCTAGAGAAAATGATGTATGTATTCTCATAATACCAAACTGGAAACCAAAGCCAAGTTGGCAACCACCCTCATATCCAAGCTTCCCCACCAAGGTCAATTCTTGGTGGAAGAAAAAAACTTCCCATAGGTAGAAAGGGTTGACCACCAAGAAATTTCCTATAGGCGGTAATTGAGGGGTTGATAGATCATGCTTGTCAAGAGCAGTAGGCGAGCCACTTGGCCTTTGGGCCTTTGCCACTTGGCCTGTAAAGCTTGTTATTGGTTATCCCTGAGATAGAGGTCCACTAGGCGAGCCACATTAAACCCATATTATATAAAATTAATAAATTAAAAAAACTGAAAAATTCGGGTTCACCTTCCCTCCGCTACCTCTTTATGACATCCTACAAAATAATGGTTATAGAGCCCCCCCAAAAAAAAAAAAAAAACACATACACACACAAAGAATTTCGCCCTGAAGTACACCCAGTGAATATTCACTCTTATTTGGCAACTAACCTATGGATGTCATGAGTTCTGATCTTTGGAATAAGGTGCAGGTAACTTAGAACTTATTTCCCTTATCCAAAAAAAAAAAAAAAGGTGCAAGTACATTAGAATAGTAAGCAGTAAAATAAACGAACTTTACAGGGAGATTTGGAGCGTTTTCTACAACCGTATCTTTTTCATAGTCATTTACTAGTGTAGTACTTGGTTTCTGGTGCTGCCTATATAAAAGAGATGTGTTTTTCTTTTGGTTTTGTGTGTGTGTGTGTGTGTTGTGGGTGGGGGTAATATCGTACTACTGAGACAGCTGTACATTGTGTAATCTCCGTTACAAACACAGGAATTACTGAGCTTAGATGGATAGACCAAGGAACTAATGGGTTGTGTGTAGACAATGAACTAAGATTTTCAAGTACAAAACTGCAGTGTAAAAGACATTTCATATCCATGGAAGAACTGTGTTAGGTAGTTTGAGTGAATGACCTTTAACTTCACACACAACATGCATAGATGTCTCAGCAATTCGCAGCAAATGTTGATACCCAGGATAGCCATCAATAAAGATAATTTCATCCAATTGTCTGAATTTCCCTGGATCATCACCCTTCTGCATCCATCACAAACAAAAGAAAAAAAAAACTATAAAGGTTAAAAAGACCACAGGATCGAAATATATATCACCAATTCACCAAATAAATCCTAAGAACTTGACTATGATCCGTGAAGTACACATAAATAGGCCCTTGGTGGAGCAAACTAAAAACTTAGAAAATCAAATAATTCTTTTTGTATCAGGTGTAGTTGAAGTAATTTAGTTATGTGAATTTAAATATATACGAACATATCTACAATGAAAGACTGCAGTGTACCTTCATTCGAGCATCTTCGAATAAGGGTAGCAGAAGAAAAATGGGGTCAACAGGTGTCGATGTGTATAAGCTTCCGTCTGCATATAGATCAAAAGGAGAAGAAATCTAGCTAAGTTCTTTCATGGAAAATTTAAACAGTAAGATGACCATATACGAGTTATGCTTTCTGCCTCATAAGACGACACCACAACCCACAAATGACAAAACAGAAGAAAAGGAAAGAGCAAGAGGAGGAAAGGGGTCGTCTAGTTAATAATGTCGTACAAAAAAACAAAAAGAGAGAGAGAGAGAGAGAGAGAGAGAGAGAGAGAGAGAGAGAGAGAAAAGAAAAGAAAGAAGCTGTCCTTGACTCACTAGATATTTGCTAGGATATACTTTGTGTAAACGCATCCTTGGGACAATTTCAGAATACAGAAAAGATACCAAGAAGAACTATGAGTTGACATGTATCATGATACAATGTGAAACAAATAATCAAAAGTCAACCTTCGAGCCAGAAGGAATTCATGGCATTGGAACATACTTGAAAACGGTCCTATGTGGAAAAAGCTATGATATTGGTAGTCAGATTATAAATGTGACACTATGAACTTCAAGACGTCACTCTAGAGAAGAAAAAGTAAAAATCTAAGTTGTCCCACTGTTTTAGGGCACAAGGGGCATTATCATGCCATGCCAATTGCAGACCCACGAATTAGATCATTTTCCTGCAAAAACGGAAGCA
Organism: Portulaca oleracea; assembly: GCA_029582165.1. Classification (NCBI taxonomy): domain Eukaryota; kingdom Viridiplantae; phylum Streptophyta; class Magnoliopsida; order Caryophyllales; family Portulacaceae; genus Portulaca; species Portulaca oleracea. The sequence goes on along the minus strand of CM055872.1, from coordinate 38,556,999 downwards.
TGAATTTAATCGCCTTCCTCTGAATTCTACACCCTCAGCAGGATCCATACTTGTATAACATATTCTCTGTACCGTGATCCTAATACTGCAGCAGTTCTAGACTTTTAAGGAACTAGTAAGGTGATGTACCCTTCAGAAATTTGGTATCTTGCTATAGTACTTTACTACTCAGCACACAGAAGGTAGACTACAGCAATAGCAGAAAATGATACCTTCGCAGACATAGTCGCCCAAAAACCATGAGCCATGCGATTTCTTAAACCAGTGGAGCTCTTGAATACCCCCATTTATGAAGAGATAACTTGTCGCAATTCCTGTAGAATTATGCATGTTCTTGACCACGTTAAGATGATGATTCCAGTACTAGCCCACTAAAACAATATAGAAGTGAAATTGTAAAAGTCATGATTAGTTGGTAGGCAGCGAGGCCCTTTTTCCTCTAAAAACGTTGATCATGGTAAACTACTGTAATTTTCATGCTGAAAAAATGTGTGATATAGTAGTCTCGTAGAGGAATAGTTTTGAATTAAGAGATGGTGGAAGAAAACCAAAAAGTCATTTCTGAGAGTACCAGATTTGGGGTGGCGTAGGGAGAGCAAATGTCCATCACCATTCCCAACTTCATCTGTAGAAGACAGCAAAAAAGTCAGCATATAAGAAGAGTCGACCAACAAGCACCCAGGCAAACGAATTTGTTGCTTGAGCAATTATTTCCTTAAACTAAAATAAAGAATTAATTGATAACTAAAAGATAACATCTCCTTGAGCTGAAATCCCTAATTTATGAAACTTCCTACTACTCCTAGAATATGCTTTGTCAAAGAGTCGATGTGCATCATATTACTTCTTTAAACTAAAATCCCTAATTTACGAAACTTCCTACTCCTCCTAGAATATGCTGTGTTAAAGAATCAATGTGCATAACAATCCACGCAAAAGTCTCCAACAAATGGCAAGGTGGTGATATGGATTCAACTGCGAACTTAAGTAAACGGCTCATCTAGTTTCCCATAACTATAGTTCCTAACTTTTGTTGAATTTTACATTATTTAATTATACTTTTCGGTCCAAAAAATTCTACATCGTTATCTTCACTTTCTTTGGTTCACTTACTCCTACATTGACACCCCCCTCCCCACCGATATATCCAACAACAATGTATGTAAGAACCACCAAGTCACTTTCCCTTGTGCTAATCCTACCTCTAATCAATAATTTCAACAATGCCTATCAATAGTGACATTCAAATAGGTGACACAACATCAGACCAAATCAAACCAAAAACTCAAAAACTTGCTTTATATTATTTGAGCCTTTACACACAAGTGAGCTTCCATTTCAAAACCAAACTAGCCATGGGTGGAATAACCCACAGCCTATATGCACGCTTAATCGTTCCATGTGGAGGCTAGCCCACTTGTCTATTTCATCCTATGTTATTCAATTTATAGAGACCACAAAGTGTCGCTGACAAAAGTTCAGGTTCGGGTTAAATTCGGGTCTGTCGAATTGGGCCAATGCCAAAATTCAGAGGAGGAATTGATGTCCGGACCCTTAATTCGGACGAAACTAAATCCAGGTCGAGTTCAGACAACAGGGGAAAAAAAAATTGTGTCCGAATGTTCGATCAATTTGGACAATGTAAAAATCGGGTTTGAATCAAAATAGGGTTTTTCTAGATTGAACAAATACGGACATTTGAGTCCGACAAAATTTTGACGGCGCCGCCACAAAGATAAGGGGCAAAATTGCACCTCCTAGAGAACTGTAAGCACCAAAAACTTCAAGTCCTACATATCTATATAGCCAATTAACACTTTCTTGCCCTTTCAGCTACAAAATGACCCATACAAACACATTCAATCAGACAGAAGTAAACCAAAAATGCAACGCCCCAGCATCATGTAAACCCCTCAAATTCCCTCTATTCTGGAAAAAGCAATTCAATAACTATCACTATCAAATACAACCAAAAAGAACCCTTTTTTTCAAAATCCACAAAAACAACACACACATCCATCAATTAGGGTTTGGTGGGGGGTATTGAAGATAAGGAAATCAACCAACCTGGGGCGATTAAAACTCGAATTTCACCATCAGCACTTTCCCACCATGCCATTTTGCAAGAACCCTTCTTTGCTCTCTCTCTCGCTCTTCCCCAAACCACAACCAAAGTACAACGAAAAGAAAAAATCAAAACGAGCAGAAGAAGAAAAACAAACCCGAAATAAAACTAGGGTTTTGCTTTGGGGAGGATTCGGAAACCCGAAACTTGATTGCAGTGATCGATGAAGATGTGTGTCTTGTATATGATGTAGTTTCACTGATGAAACATGGGATTTATTTAGCAACGAAAAAATGGCGAAAATGGAAGAAATAGTTGGATGTAGGTTTCGCTTCAAGTGGAGTGGTGCCGTACAAAGAGTTTTGTAAAAGAGCGCCAGTTTGTCGTCGTTTTCCCGGGCGTTTCCGCCCGTTAATTGTTTTGTCGTTAGTACCTCAATTATTTTAGTAAAATTGGACTCTAATCATCATAAAATTGGATTCTAATCTCTATTTTTGCTACTTTGTTTTTATTATTTTATATTCTATTGGTCCAAAAAATAAAATTGTATTTTGATGGAACATTATCGAGTTTATGTCTGTCACTGTAGATCAGGCGGTCGAGATTAAGCGTCTACTAAACGTATATGAAAAGCCTCGGAACAGCAGGTGAACTGCTAAAAAACAAATGTGGTCTTCCATAAGGATGCCCCCTACCAGTCGTGCCACCATTACAGGTGCTCTCGGGATCAAGGAGGTTTTATGCCACAACAAGTATTTGGGCCTTCCCACTTGAGAAATCAAAATACAAGGACCTACTATGTGTCAAATATATGGTTGCCCAATGATTAAATGGCTGGGAAGACCGATTCTTATCTTGGGCAGGTCGAGAAGTTGTCATAAAAGTTGTTGCCCAGGCGCTTTCGGTATACGCCATGAGTACTTTCAAGTTGCCGTCATCCTTATGTTCAGATATTCAGAGGTTGATTTGGAGGTATTGGTGGGGTGCAAAGAAAAATGAGAGGAAGATGTATTGGTTAGGCGTCGCAGAGCTCTATAAGAGTAAGGAGTTTGGAGGGATAGGTTTCAAAAACTTGGAAGATTTTAACACCGCCCTCTTGGCTAAACAGGTGTGACACCTATAGAGGACTCCAAACTCCCTTGCAGCAAGGATATTGCATGCGAAGTACTACCCGGAAGGAGATATCTTTAGCGCCTGCTTGGGTCATCAGCCTAGCTACATATGGCGTAGCCTATACGAGGCGAGAACTTTGATACAATCCAGAACAAGGTAGGTGGTGGGGGATGGAGGCAACATCCACATCTAGGAAGATAAATGGCTACCAAAGGAATCGACTTTCAAGTTATACTCCCCTGCCCCGACCCATCGACATCCCCTCTTGGTAAAGGATCTCATCAATGCGGATGAAGCGTGTTGGAATCAATCCATTTTCGAGCAGCTTTTCTTGCCGGGAGATGTCGAAGCTAATACCAGTATTCCTATACTGAGAAGCCAGTCGACGGACAACCAAGCTTAGCATGACACAAAAAACGGAGACTACACGGTTAGAACAGGACACCACGCACTGATGAACACAAAGAGGGGTGATTGCCCTTCCTCGAGCAACTCATGAAATAAAAAGCTATGGAAGACCATCCGGAGCCTTCAAATACCTCATGGGCCTTTCATTGACCCTGGGCCTTTCATTGACACATTCAACCTCCTCCTAAAAGCCAAACTCCAAGATTTCTAGAAGCCCCACTATGATTTGAGATATGATTGTGCGATTCTTGTGTCGAAAAGAGAGGCATTCCAATTGGATCCACAAAGATGTATTGAGAAAGTTTAAGTTATCAGGAATGCCATATGTCACACAAAACTTCAACACCATAAATGACCCTCGAACCCCCACATTATGTGTCCTAATCAGTGTATAGACAGACGTCTTCCATGGTGGAGCACTAAAAAGAGAACATCTTGCCTTCATTGCCAAATGCCCTGACAATAACATGCTCCTCTAACCCCTAGGTTGCATTCACTCTGTATATCAACATGTCGACATCCCAAACCCTAGGATCCAAGACACGACCCAAAAAAGTCATATTCCAATTTTCAGTCGCCTCGTTCGAGTTGGAGATTTTCTGGAGTGGCCCTCTTCTTGCAAAGGAGCGACAACCTCCCTTAGAGCCAGGATTTTGAGAGGATGAGAAAAGCGCACACCATCATATTGCGTCGATGTTTCTTTTCTTTTTTTGTTTGTTTGTTTGTTTGTGTGGAGGGGTATATCTTAGTAAGGAGTCTATTCCCACTTCCCCTTAAATAGCGAAAACGAGGTCTACTTCATTGCTTCATAAACCCCTGTCACACAATATATTGGGATCTTCAAGTACTCTATGATCGGCCTGCCCAATACTGGATGAGTAGTTAATGGATTATACCTTATGCAACCACCCAAACGAGTATAATCTATTTCTGCAGGCTTTTATGAATCCCATATCACACATGCAGGCTGCAGTAGCCAAACACTACAACCATCCCCTAACTGCATTAAAGGAGGTAAAATTGTAAAAGTACCAACTCACTAGTTCAACATTTCGATGACTATTTACCCCAATAATTACAACCCTTCCTCTTCACCATTCACAATCAACCACCACCATAGGCTATCCCATCAAACTAAATACCACAACGTTATCAATGACTTCTTGCAACTTTGCAAGCTTTCAACAAATCAATAATGCACAAAGATTTTCAAACGCAATCTTCTGATGAATCTACTAAGTTACTGCATGATATGACTACCCTCGTCTCCTTTAAAACAAGACTTTGAAGGAGAGAAGATTCAAAAAACGAAGCGGACGACTCAGTAAATGAGGGGACACGCGATTCTCTTGCTCGAGGGATTCTCTCCAACTTTCTCTCTATAATCGAGAATTTCCTTAATGGACTATGCGTTGATAAGTTGATTGTCCATTACCTTTAATTTCACAAGAAAAAATTGAACCAATAGTAAACCAATAACAATAATGATCCACTAATAATAATAATAATAATAATAATTATAATTAACAACAAAAATAATAATAGTGGTAATGTCTTTTTCAATCATTTTGCAATTATCGACTACTCTAACATCTATTTTATCGAATACGTTCTTTACAAATACTTATTTTAATAGCAATCAGCTATCTGTAAATACAAAATAACTATCCATTATTCGCTTTCAACTTCCACAATTTTAGCCCGTCGGTAGGTGGGTGATCATAAAAAATATTGAAAATTCCTATAATTTAGCGAAAATTACCAAAAATTACCTGAAATTACATGCCAAAATAACATTTTGGCATACAAATAAAAAAATTAACGAAATTTATCGAAATTTATCAAAAATAAGATTTACCTTATCTACCATTCACATGTGGACTTTGCAGTGTAACTTATGAGAAATCTGTTGCTTAACTCTCCATCCCCAACAGCTGCACTTCTCTGTCTTCTCTTCAAATTCAGTTTCCTATTCAGCTTCGTCGTCAGTTCGCAAGCACTGGTTCGATCACTGCACTTCCCCGAAATCGAGTTATTCCCAGGGTAACGTTGCATTTTATTTTTCTGGAGTTTTGGAATACTTTTACGACTGTGTGATGTTTGGAATTAGAATTGGAACTGGAATTGGAATTGAATTGGCCGTGCTTTGATTTTGTCGTGGACTTGTGAGATAACAGTGTGCATTGATATATATTGGTGTTTTATGGCTGTTTTTGATTACATTTACATATGCACTGTGAATCTTGCTTGAGTGGAATCGATCTTTCGACTTTTTCAAGAAGCTGGGAACTCTTTTGATTTGACAGGATTCCAAATTTGGGTCCGGAAGCTTGTCAATGTTGATTTCTTGATATGAATTATGGTGGAATTAATGAGATTTTGGGTTGTTTATGCGTCTCTTTTTCCCAATGATCAGTCATCCTGATGATACAGGAGTTGTCTTTGTCAGTTGAATTCAATTTTAGTTACTACAATCTCTGTCCCTAGACGAATGTCAATTTGGCTAAGTTTTGACTGTTGATTACTCACAAATTACAATGTGTTACGATATCGAATTACCACCGTTAGAGAGATACTGTACTAAAAGTTACAATTCTGTTAGTTTATAAGGTAACTCATTATAATTTATGATTTGTGAGTACTCAAGGTCAAAGCTTAGTAAAATTGACACTTATTTAGGGACGGAGGGAGTATGTATCCTTTTAGTACCTCCAAGTATCTGGCCTAATTCTTCGACACTAGGGGTACATCAGTTGTGCTCTTTTTATAGCTTATCATCTCAGTTTGCAATTTTTCATTATGGTCTTTTATATTCCTCACCTGGCAGCAAAATGAACAGACAATCATATCCACCCGAGAAGAATAATCCCTTGTCCATCTCGTGCTTTGGGATTCCCTTTAGGTTTGCTAGAAATTTGTTAGATGATGTGATTCTACTTCGGAAGTCATAGATTTCATAGATTTTGAAACGTTACTCTTGGGCATCTATTGATAACAATCACAGAGACTGATAGTGTCGATCCGATCCATCGAGCATCTAGAAAAACATTTGTTGTTTTCCACACAATGGTTTGATTACTGATGTTTAACGATTTGATTATGGAAGCAGTGAGCCAATCATATTCTCCCTAGGGTGATCATGTTTGATTGATGTGATGATCTTTGGATATGATGGGTTTCTAGGCATTAGGTTGATCCTTGTTATTAGGTTGATTCTTGTTATCAGTCTGAAGCTTGGGCGATTAACGTTTCAAACAAGATGTCATTTCTGAAAGTTGTATATGTTTTCATTCATTTGTGGGTGGCCCTGTTCACTTCGGGTAGTCTTTTGTGTGGTCGTGTGTTAATGATTCCACTTCCTTTTATTCTGTTTCCTCAGCATAGAAATCTGAGGGTTGAGGGGGAGTCGTGGAGATGCAGAGTACTAATGATGTGGTTCCTTTTGTTTGTATGTTTGTTGGTTATTTGGCTGGTTTCTTATGATTGAAAACTATAATCAGAGTCAAGATTAAATTTTTTTTTTATTATAAATATAGCAGAATTGTATACTTAACAAAAATTATTGAGTGAATCGACTGAAAAAGTTTGGGTGAAGTGATTGTTTGTCCCTTATTTTGTCAAGCCTGGGCCCATGATAAAAGAATAAAAAGGGCGGCATTTTAAAATTTTGATCGGAGAAAAAATTGAAGGTGAACCAGAAGACAGCAATGGAGGACATGGAGATGGCAATGAAAGCTGCAGAAGCCATGGAAATGGGCCAAGACTTAACTCCACCACTCCCTCCTCTCACTTTCTCTCTCTACGATTCCTCCCTTTCCTCCCATTGCTCCTCGTGCTTCCGCCGCCTCCCCTCCGCCACCACCACCACCGCCTTCTTCCGCCACTGCTCCACCTGCTCCGCCTCCGCCTCTCTCCACCTCTCCTCCGGCGAATGCCACCTTCTTCGCCTCCTCCATTCCGACCCCTCTCTCTTCCCCCTCCCGGACTCCTCCGACCTCCGCGCCGCCCTACGCCTCCTCTACACTCACCGCCTCTCTCTCTCCTCTCCCTCACCTCGCCTTCTTGGACTCCTCACCAATCGCCGGAAGCTTCTTGAAGACGAGGAGAGTTCTTCCAGGATTAGGATCGGAGTGAGAGCAATGGCGGTTGCGAGGGCGATGAGAGATGGGAGGGAGTTCGTCGATGATGGCAAAAGCAATTGCGTGTTGGAGGAGGCTGTGTTGTGCTTGATTATTACTAACGGAGTAGAGATTAGTGTTGATGGTGGAAAGCCGATTGGAATTGGGGTCTATGACTGGAGATTTTCATGGATTAATCATAGTTGTTCCCCTAATACGTGTTACCGGTTTATTCATGCCTTTGAGTTGGCTGAGGAAGGTGAACATGCTATGCTGATTGAGCCTTTTGATGAAGTTGCAGATCAAGTATTATTGGTTGAAGGTCTGTATTGTGAATTATTGTTCAAGGGTTTATTAAATTGGGAGTTGAATTTGTTATTGTAGTTAATTAGCGTCAACGTATTTGAGTGCAGGTGATGGAAACTATGGTCCTCGAGCGGTTGTTAGAAGCATCAAGCCAATGCAAAGAGGGGAAGAGGCAACTATTGCATATATAGATTTGTTGCAACCTACGGTAAATGATGTCATATCTTTATTTATTGGTGCATTTTTGCTGGGTTGCAGTCTTTTTTCTACCTTAGCTAGAGGGTAGAGCAAACTTCAATGTAGTGTAGTACAATGTGTCAATGACCCTGCCCCTGTTAGTGTTCATCACTTGTGGACGATGCTGGGTATGTATTCTCCATGGATTTCTATAAGTAATGCCAAGTGGAAATGCTAGTCAATTTTGAGCAAGTAGTTTAATAGCGTATATAGTAGTAGCATAAGAGGCCGTGTGTAGGCGTTATTTGATGATCTTTAGGTTCAAGGGATCAGTGTGACCCTATTTAGGCACAATGATGAATGTGAAAGCTAGCATAAGCTGCAAAGGGAGAGAAGAATTCATCTTTAAAAGAGAAAGTTGAGGGAGATAATTTATATGGTATTGATGATAACAAGGAATAAAGAGGAAGTTAAGAAAATATATTCAAGCAACAAAACCCAGATGAATATCTTCCCTAGGGTTGTTGACTTATCAAACTCAACCGCCTATCTGGATATCCTAGCTAGCTACCTAGGCTTACGCAATAACTAGTTCTCTCATAAGCTCTTAAGTAAGTCATTGATAAGGTGCATGAAAAGGATGAGGACACCATTACAAGTGGTAGGGTTCAAAGTTCAAATTTTGACCACCTAGTTGAAAGATGAGTACCCTACTTGGGTTCCTAAGGCATTTCTTTTTGGAGGGGTACAATATGTGTATTCATTTTTTCTTGTTGGAGGCACAATGACCTTTGTTTTTGGTCAAAATTATTAGTTTAAGCCCAATGCATCCATGAACCGTTTTTGTGAATGGGGAACATTTATACAAGCACAACATGTCTTCTCATGGCCTTATGGGCAGATGGGCTCTGGGCTATGCTCAATGAAAAGGAAAACTTTTTAGAGTAATGTTGTATTCTTCTATAAACCTTTATTGCATAAGGTGGTTGAAGAAACATTGAAGTATAAGGAACAATATTTGAAGGCAAATGTACATTAGTGCAGAGTAGTTGAACTAAAGAACTACTAGTGAATGGGGGTGTGAATAACTTGATCAGGATCCCACTTGAAGCTGTTAATGTAACTAGTGAATGTTTGGACATTTTTGTTACAATTCTTTGTGATAGCTACAAGATCTTTTTTTGTCCCATGCTTTTATGGCCGATGAGAAGTGTACGTATGTGCATAAATTTGGTTTATTTACCTTTGTTATTGAATGGATGGTCTCTTAGATGTAGAGCGATAGTTCTATGGAGCTAATACTCAACTACTTCGTTAGTCTTTTTTTTTTTTGGGGGGGGGGGGGGAGGGGGGGGGGATAAATAATCGAAGGATATATTGCAAAGACACCAAGGGGATGAGAAGTGTAGAACTATGCATACTTTGTTTGTTTGTTGTTGTTGTTGTTATTTGAACAAAGGACAACTGTTGCATTTTTTTCCATATCAAGGATATATCATCATCATCCTTTATGTCAACATCATCTTCATGTTAGGCCTTGGTAGCGCAAAGAGGGTACACCATGGTGGATAACATATACACGTTAGCTTAATGTAGGCAGGGCTCCTGGGGAGCCTCTAAGGCACCTTCTGCATTCCCTTGCGGGGTCGAGTGATCATCATCAATTTGGAATGTTAAAAAACACTTGGAACATGTTGAATGATACAATGCCTCAATTGCCCAAGTGGCTACAAATTCATATATTGTAGCGTGTTGTATGCTACACAACTTGATGGAAGCCCTGTTACAGTTTTCTAAATGGCGCAAAGAACATGCCCTTAGGTGTTCTTTTGAGGTATAGATTTAGGTTAGGTAAATTTTGGTAAAATATTAGTTGACAAAGTATTGGGAGAACATGTAAAATTTTGAGTTTAGCTTAAAAATCGATTGGACATAGAAGTTTTGAGTTAGGGATCACTTGTTTTGATTTATAATTTGGTTAAAGTTGAAATATCCATGAAAGTAGGTACTTAACTTTTGCTAGGCAAATCACTTCAGTTTCAAAAGAAAGTTGTGAGTTTTGTATGCCATTATCAATCCTTGAATTTGTCCAAATTGGTGAAGTTCGTGTTCGATCCACTTGATTTGATTCGTTATGCAACTTAGGTTTATTCCCTAAACGTCTTTTTTTTTTTTTTCCGATTAATCCTTAGGAATTATTGTTTTCATAGATTAGAGATAGCTAGTTAAACAAACCAGTCAAAAACCAAGTTACTTAGAAATCACTTAGATTGCTAGTTTAATGCGTCGTCGAGTGAATCCCTCGGGAGATGACCTTGATATATGCTACACTTACACCCGTGCACTTGCGGTGTATTAAAGCTCCAGTATTAGCTATTTCCAAACTCTCTAGCGGCTCTATATGATGTGCTTCATGAATGAGTATCTTGAAATCATCCTATCTTACAGATGGTTTATCTATTTGAAAGTCCTTTGTTTGACTTGACTTTTGCTGTATGTCTCTGCAAAATGAGTTTCTTGTACATTTGCATTCATGTTTCAAAATTTCCAGAATTGTTGGTTTGAAGGCGTGACAATATCCCTATTTCCTGATTCTCAGACTTTATCCTTTTTGGGGGTTGGGAGGGGGAGTCTGTTAGTATGCTCCGTGTACTAATCTTTATTCGCCTGTTGACATTGTAGGCTCTGAGGCGGTCAGAGCTATATCTGAAATTCCAGTTTATTTGCAGTTGTAGGAGGTGCAGTTCAATGCCTCCAGCATACGTGGATTATGCTTTGCAAGTATGTGTCCTTGCAGTCAGCATGTTTATTCATTTGCTTTCTACTGCTTCTATGAGATACGATTACTTGCATTTGGTAGTCTCTTGTGTGCCTAGTTGTGAGACTACACTTCGTATCGGGGCTTGTAAATGAGGTTAGTAGGCTATATTGTCCACCTTTGTATACAGGAATTGCCTGCCTACTTATTGCTATCTGAATTGGTGCTTGCTGGAGAATGGAGATTTAGTTATCAAGAGCTCACTTTGTTTAGTTTCTATCCCTTCTACACAGCAAGTGATCCCGTAAACGTATCTCTGTTGGTCTGGCAACTAATCAATCCATTCATTCTGGTTCTTACAAAAAACGCAAAGGAACACAGGAGATCATACCAAAAGCTTTTGAATTTACATGCTCTGACAACATGCTCTGTGGGAGTGTAACTAAAAAATATTTCAGATAAAAGCATTTCTCAGCCACTTCTTTGTCAAGACCCCAAGTTGGGTACTGGCCACATTTGGCTGTATTGAATTTACATGCTCTGACATACGTAACAGTGTGAGCTCATCTGCTCAAACTGAAATACAGTTACGGGAAAAAAAAAGAAAGAGCAATAGAGCATCCATATATCCACCAAGTATTGTTGGATGTACTGTAGTCTGTAGGTGTGTTGTGATGCTGCAGATATGTTTAATGAAACAATAGCTTGTTGGGTAAGGATGTGAGAATTTAATTAGTCAACATGCTTAGCCTTTCATTCTCTAAAAAGGAACAGTTGGCCAAGCCCTGACGAGCTTATTCTATAATTTTTGTGCCCTCGCCTTCTTCTGATGTAATTTAACACTAAGTATCCAACTTTTAAATATATTGCGAATAATCAACTCCTAGTCTTGTGTATATGCTTTTTCCCCTGAGTAAATAAAATTTAACATGTTCAATAATTTCATAGTACCTGGTATTTTGAGATGCTTATGAGGGAGGGAAGGATTGACACAAGATCCTTTTCACAGGAAACATTTTTTACTCTCTGCCAGAAGCATAACCTGGGGTCACCCATAAAACATTCCAAGGAAAACGCTGTTGAGACGTTGAGTGATTTGTTTGATAGGACTATAATGGAGTATATGGAGCTTGGTGATCCTGTATCATGTTCTGAGAAGATTGAAACCCTCCTTTCTCAAGGTGTGTTTAATCAACATTTGGATGAAAATCGAGGAGCGTCTCATACAGATTTTAGGTTGTCACCCCTCCATCATTTATCCTTGAATGCCTATACAACACTATCTTCTACGTATAGGATCCGTGGAAGCCAGAGTCCTGAAGGTGGCGAGACACACGGTTTTGACATGAGCCAGATCAGTGCAGGATATAGTTTACTGCTTGCGGGTGCAACACATCATCTTTTTTCATATGAACCTTCTTGTATTGCCTCTGCTGCAACCTTTTGGATTGGCGCCGGGGAGTCCTTGCTATGCCTTGCAAGAAGTTCATATTGGAATTCAGTCACAAATTGTGTATTGCAAAATCATTCACAGATTGCTAGTCTAAATTGTCCAAGATGCTTACTAATGAGTAAGTTTGAGTTTGACTTCCCTTCCAATCAAACTCGAAAGCAAGAGTTTGATGCTATGTCTCGTGAATTTCTCATGTGTGTATCAGTCAAGACTCCCAAGGTCTGGAGCTTCTTGGTTCAAGGTTGTCAGTATCTTGAAGCTATTAAAGATCCTATTGATTTTAGCTGGCTTGGGTGTATGAGGACGTCTTGGGATCTCAATAGTCAGTCGCTCCATCAAAGTTTCAGTTCGAATGGCGAGGGCGGGCCTGAGGGAGTTCTTGCCAAATGTGATGGTGGAGAAGGAGCCTGTGAGAGGAGAACAAGTATATTGGAAATAGGCATCCATTGTCTGCTCTATGGTGGCTATTTGTCATGCATATGTTATGGTCATAATCAATGCAGAACTGATTATTTTAGAAATGTACTACATGGAGGAGATTAGTATTGTTAGCCTCAATGGCGTTACTATTTTGGCCTCTCAAGGTGCACTTTTGGCGAATGTGAATTGTCTGTTAGATCCTAATGGAATCAGTGATTCAACTCATGTTCCATTTTCAGCTTTGTCCAGTCTCTTTAGGAAAAACCTCAACTGTAAGTTTCTCTCTCTCTCTCTCTCTCTCTCTCTCTCTCTCACACACACACACACACACACACACACACACACACACGCACGCGCACACACACACACACATACATACACACACAATTTCAGAAAATCCCACTTATATTTTGTTGTATTATTTTTTGTTGTCTTACTGCAGACACAGGTTTGGTTCTTTTTTCTGTTAGCAGATAGCTGCTTCAGATCATGAAGATGGCAAAAGGTTAATGATCCACCTCTTGCGCCAAAGCTCTATCTTTGATAGGTCCAGGGAAAGAATGCATTCACGGGATCCAGTCAATGTGGCAGGTAACATCAAGTTTTTGTTTATTTCCTATGTCTGTCTTACAAACATTTTGCTGATTCCTGGGTTCATAATCTTCATAAGGTGTGCTTGCACTTTTCTTCTTACTTTTTGTTGCAACTTGCATTGGAAATGAGAAAGTGGGCTGTTGGGTAGAAGGTATTATGTAGTGCTGGCAAAAATTCGGGTTTGTGTAAATTTGGGTCGGTCAAATTCGGTAAGTACCAAAATTCGGACAATTGATGTACGGACCTGGATTTATTTTGGGTCAAACTGGGTCGGACAATTCGGACGGAGCTACATTCGGGTCAAAATCGAGGTCAGACAATAGATATAAGCGAAATATTGTGTCCGAATATTCGGTCAATTTGGTCAATCTTAAAATCAGGTTTGGACTAAACCGGGTTTCTTCTTGTTGGACAAATTCGGGTATTCGAATTGGACAACATTTTGCCAGTGCCAACATCATGTCTGTTATTGTAGCCTCGTGTGGTTGATAACTTGTTGGAACTTGGAAAGAATCGTTTCATTAATGTAAAAATATTTGTGCTTTTTCTTTTTATTTTTTTTAAAATTGTTTGAAGATTAATTGAAGATTCAAGTGTTGAAATCCATTTTGGAATATAGAGAGCGTCTAACATAGGTCTTGAGCTGAATCAAAGAATTGAGCAAAATAGGTTACTCTGTTGCAGGTACAGCCATTAGGCGCCGCGCCACACTGAGAGGGCTTCTGTGTCAGATGCCGTTATGATCTACTGATTTGTTACTTACTCTAGTTTGAACACATGTTATTTCTGCTGGGAGTTGATTAGTTGAACCTTCATGAAGAGTGTGGTTAATGTCAGTTCATTTACATTCTTTTGGTCAAGTATGGGCCTTGGGAGTGCATCAAATGTGCGCGATTCCTGAGTATGGCTGTTATTTGAGTACTCCTGGAAAGATCTCAAAGTGTCAGAACTCAGAAGTGCTACTAGCACGAGCAAAAACATGAAAATTCTCAGTACAGCTCAAAGGACGGAGCTATAAGGTATGAAAACCTTCATTTATCTGGTAATTTGTTTTTCCTAGAGGCACATAGCTTCATTACCAACATCTGAAACCCCCTAATAAAGCAGGGACTGGAAATTGCGATCTCACTGCATCCATGATCCATTCCAGGCTACTCATACGACGTATGTATGAAATCTTCTAACTTAGCAGCACATTTTTTGAACTCATCATATTGCCAACAATATCGAGATACGGAAAGTATTATGAGCTCGGGAAGACCTTGACGAGCTTTCTATTCTGGACCAAATCTGCCACGATGTCACTGTCTGAACGTGACCAGTTTTTGCTGGCAATAAGGAATTCTGGCTCTGGGTTTACATGGTAGACCGAGGCATTAGGACCCAAGAAGTGTCATCTTTGGAAATGACAAGGTTGCTAAGGAAGACCTTGTTAGTATAGTAGGTAGTCAAAAAGTTTTACGAGGTTCGCGAAATGACTTCTTTGTATTAATGTGTTGAATTCTGTACGTATTTGCTCTAGAATTACCCTGTTCTTTTATACGGTTGACTGACTTCGGTGCCACAACATACCGCATTTTGCCAAAGCCCACCACAACACACCAATCCACCACAATCCATCACAATCTACTTTTTCAAATTTACAATTATAAAAAACAAAACCCACCACAACTTATCAATAACCCACCACAATTCCACCACACCGCACCGTGCCATACCACAGCCAGCTGTATAAAAGAACAGGGCATTTTAACCTTTGAAAAGTCCTTCATTTTTCATAATGTATGCAGTCCAATGTATTCATGTATCTCACTATCTCTCATCCAGCTATGTTTGGCTTTGCAAGGAAATTTTTATTTATTTATTTTTTTTTTTTGAACATAAGGAAATTTTTATTGAAGTGCTTGAGGTTGTAAATATTCGAAGAGGTCCACTTTATTTGTTAAACTTCTGTTCTTTAGTGGGGTAACTAGCCCATTTATCCAACAAATTATCTTTAGATTTATAAAGGTCATACTCTTGTTAACCAAATAAATATGATCAAATTTAATTTAATAAATTGAAATTAAATTTATATGAAAAAAGTAATTTGAGAATTTGGCATAAATAATGTCATTGAGTTCAATTTTTTTTCCTTCTTCAGAAAATTTAGCCAATTCAGCCATAATTAAGTTTAAGAAAAATAGTCACTGATGTAAATCTTATTGAGTGCTCGTCTTTAATCTTTATATTTTCTGTCCAATTTCTTTCTTTACTAAAGTAAATCTTATCATTTCATTTTGAAAGAGCACACAAAGTTTTGGGAGGGGAAACAAAATCTAGTGGTTACACCTGTGATAGGAGAGAAGAGACCCAAAAAAAAAAACAAAAAGAAAAAGAAAAGAAAAATAAAAGAGAAAGAAAAGATAAAGTGGCAAAAAAAGAAAAAAAGAGGCACAATAATGATGAATAGTATAAGTTGTATAACCTAAAAGTTGGATAAGTGCATGCCAAGACTCCAAAACCAAAAAATTACTCAGAGCTACTCCAATATTTGGGAAAACTATTTTTCGGTACCCCAACTTTTCAAAACTCATTTTGAGGTACCCTTACTTTTTGGGTTAGTAATTATTTGGTGTTTTTCCGACTATCAATTTTATTAAGTGACCAAAATACCCTTATTCTTCTTCTTTAAGGGTATTTCTTAAAAAATGGAAGAACAAGGGTATTTCGGTCATTTAATCAAATTGATGACCGAAAAAGTACCCTATAATTTCTAACCTAAAAAATAAGTCTGCTAAAATGAGTTTTAAAAATTAGCACTAAAAACATTTCACCAAAAGGTAGAATGCAAGAGAATTAACGGCTCCAAAACATGTCACTCCTTTCATACATAATAGTGCACTATAGTATAGACACGGGTTTTCTAAATAATAATTAATGATATTGGTGATGATTTTACAAATAATAATTAATGATGATTGTATATGTTATGCTGTATCTGGCATCTAAAATTTTATACTCCCACCTTCTCACATTATTTGTCACTTTATATTAATTTGTATTTTTGAAAATGAGAAAAAATTGAATAAAATGGTAAATAAAAAAAATATGAAGAAAAGAGACAAATTGGAGAAAGATGTATTTAATAAGGTTAATTTAATAAATTAGTAATTAATATGTTATTAGAATTGTAAGGTGACAGACATTATGAAAAAAAGAAAATTATTTTAAGTGGCAGATAATATGAGAATATATATGATGAGTTATCATATAAAACTATAATTATATTTATATAATAATTGGACTTGTAAATTATAATGAAATTCTACTATTATAGAATTTTTTTAAGAAAGTTCCATATTATTAATCTATATATTATAATAGAAATTATTGTGGGTCCCACGAAATAGAGCAACAAGAGTGATTGTAGGGGAATTGGCCAATCACAACATAGAAAATTATATATTTTTTTCTATTTTCTATTTTTTTCTTTTCAATCCGGATTTTATTTTAAAACTATAAAAACAGAAAGTATTACTAATCTTTGACTGTGTTGGACTCTGAATTAAATTATTTTGGTGCAAATAACGGTAATTATTTTAGTGTTGACAATAATAGTAATCTATATATTATAATATTTCGTTTTGTCCGAACAATTTATATATTTATAATAGAAATCATTCACATTTTAGGAAATTTTCTATTCTTGAATTACATGTTTTGTCGGAAGAATTTATCATGATGTTTTACATATAACAATTTCGTTAATATTTCGTTTGGTTTATTTGTATGGATAGTTACTTATCCATGACTTTTATAAAATTTCAAAAGTAGCTAATTGAGTTCGCTCCGTGCATCGCACGGGTTGAAGCCTAGTTGCACTAAGATAAATCACTTCTATTAAAAAGATTTATGTGTCAATAGATACGATTAACTATTGCAACAAGTTCCTTTGATCAAAATGTATTAATTTCAATTTTTGGGACAAAATCAACGATACATCACACTTAAAGTTCTATTATTAATAAAATATCCTAATTAAAAATATTAAAATTTGTAAAAACACTATATTTTAATCAACATCATTATTTATTACAATACATCACTTTGATCAATATAATATTAATTTGACGATTTTTCAACTTCTTTTAAAGATAAAGACTCTGTTCTTTGGATATGTTATACTAATTTATCCAATTCAATCCAAACATATTCAAACATATCCAAATATGACACAATTTCCAAAAAAAGCATCATCTCTAGAACAAAATTCCCCAAAAAGCATCATAACTTATCTACGGCTGTGTATGGCAATAGCGTTTGGGGTAGCGTTTAGCATCTTGCCGAATCAAAACTCTAATTGCATAAATATTACTCCCTCCGTTCTTTTTTATCTGTCATTTACGGTTTTCAGTGCCAATTTTTAATCAATAATTTCTAATATAAATGTTTTGCAAAAAAATTAATATTATACTTTTTTAATAGTATTTTTTATTACGAATCTAATGACATCAATTTCGTATGATGAATCATTGTACAAATTAAAATATTAACAGTCAAAGTTTTGGTACAATTTCCTAGGACGACTAATAAAACCAAACGGAGGGAGTAGCGTTCAGTAATTTAGCGACTTGAAGAGTGTTTAGCGTTGTAAGGAGCGTTTTGTGAAACGCTAATAAAGTTAACGTTTAGCGTTTGAAGTAGCGTTTTCATATTTTTCGGTCAAAAAATACCCTTTGTAAATTTTATCTTTGGAAATTATTGATACCCTTTTATGTCAATTCACATTAATCTGTTAATTAAATCGCTAAATTTACCGAACACAATTCTCATTTGAACAGTCATCCGTTATCCGCTACTTAAACCGTTATCCGCTGCTTAAACCGCTATAAGCTACATAAACCGCTATCCGCTATCTAAAACACTAATTTTGCCGAATGGCGCCTACATCTATCAAAACCAATCCTAACCTATCCATCCAAAATTAATTTTTACCCATTTAAAGAACAGAGCCAAAGTCTTCCATGTTGAAAAATGTTAGGATCGAGGTAAAAGATAGCCTAGTATTTGCAGTGGAAGAGATAATTATCAGGATGTATAAATTGAGAAGAAATATAACAAGATCAATAATTAAAAATAGAGAGTATAAAGACACACGATTTACGTGGAAACCCAAATCGGGAAAAAAATCACGGACGACAACGGAGCAATAATCCACTAGTATAAGGGGAGAGATTACAAGAGGGATCCCAAGGGGCTACATAACGCAAGGGGATCGACGGCTAGATCACAAGGGGTTAATAACACAGGCTATATAACGCAAGGGGATCGATGGCAAGATCACAAGGGGTTAATAGCACAGCGGGAATATACTGAAGACAAACTTACTCTCTAAAGGACTCTCACAACCTAGGGATGAGGTAGAGGTGAAGAATGCTCTCAATGTGTGTGTCGTATGCTGTAGGTTTATAGGTTGATAACAACCTATATTTATAGCAAAAACTCCCTATAAACCTAACTTGACTCCCACTCTAATTAGATTTAGAATCTAATACAATTAGGAAACCTAACATAATAAAGAAACCTAAATAATATCCTAATATAATTAGAAAACAAATAATTGTGGGATCAAACTAGATTTTGGGTCATAAAACCCAACAAAAGATATTACGAAACATTATTCTAGAATGTTAAAAAGAGTTGGCAAAATATCATAGGCATATGCTTTTAGCATCTCAGCATAATAATAATAATATGATAACGAGAGTTTTGGCATCAATCGGAGATCAAGGGGAGATGCATGGGAATTATTGCGATCTACTTCAAGTCTTCAACTACAAGTCTACAACTAAATTAACTAACTAAACATTTTGGATTTATCAACAAATGACGTGGCACCATAAGTATGATTTCTCCCTCCGTTTCATATTAATTGTTATCTTTGATAATTATGCAGTTAAACTTTAGAAATTTTGACCGTAAAGTTCTCAATATGTACAATGTCTTGTTATATAAGATTAGTATCATTAGATTCGTAACGAAAAGGACTATGATAATAAGAGTATAATATTGCAATTGTTAATAACATATTATGTAAGAAATTATCAATCAAATAGTGACATTGCAGACCATGAAAGTCGAAAGTATGACAATTAATATGGAACGGAGGGGACTCTCTTCGTTTCATATTAATTGCCTTAAAAAAATATCTTTGAGTAAAAGTTTTTATAACATATTTTATCAAAAAATTATAATGTTACTCCCTCCGTCCCCATATTAATCGACACTTTAACTAACTAATTTTGTTTCAAAATAATTGTCACTTTCCTATTCCCAATACCAAATTCAATTATTTTACATTATTTATTAGAGAGAAAAAAACCAAGTACTACAATAGAGGTTTGGTAGTTATTATAGTTATATATTGGTATATGTGAAAACTCCAATTCCGTCAATTAATTTGGGACAGAGGGAGTATAATCTTATAAATATAATGATATTACTTTCATATATTAGAACATCGTATATGTTAAGAAATTAATCACGTTAAAGGACAATTAATGTTGAACGAAGGGAATATTAATGAGTCCTCCCACTTTAAATGCCTGATAGATATACTATTATGTCCGTTCCAAAATGTTTGTCTTTTGATTAAATTTTGACCGTTGACTATTGTTGAAGACATGGTCAAGGTCATTTACCACGCATCCGCGAAGGACCTTAGGTTTTGATGAAAGCCAAAATCCGGAAAAGAGAAGTTGCCTTATATTTTCTAATCTGATTATATATTCTGAGTATATAATATATATTCTGATTGTGTGATTTATTTGCAGATATATATCATAAGGAAGGCATAAGGAAATAAATTAACAAGAAAAATGGAAGGAAGAGAAGATTGAGAAATCTTTAAGAAGAAGGAAAGAAAATCAGCAGCAAAGAAGGAAGGTGAAATAGTGAGCAAACAAGGAAATAATCTCGTTTCCAACGGCTACCATCCTAAATATCCATCAAGCCTCTAATATAAATAGGAGACTTGAAGATTGAAGACTTAGGAGATTCCACGGAAGTAATCGCGGAGTAAGAAATCCGGAGGGATTTCTGAATGTGTAACCAATGGTTCAATGGTGAAGGTAGCCAGTAAAGGACCTCTGGTGAAGGGATAGCCGAGGACCTTGGTGAGCATTCATTGTGTCCACATGTGGTGATGAGATGATGTGTAGCATAGCCTTGACGGACTAAGGCTGTAAGAATTTGTGCTTCAATGTAATCCATCATGTTCCAAATCGCCGCTAGGGTTTTTTCTACAACGATCCTTATTTGTAACTGTCTCAAGGACCTTTGGTCTTGGTCAGTGAATCTATCAGTAAATGCCTTCGGGCTGCTACTTCTTGTCTTTATTCCTAAGTGTAACTTGTTCTTTGATTGACATGAATATAATGAAGTATTTCAGTTACACTATGTTTTGATCCTTGGTTTGAAACCAAGGAAGTTTGCTCTAACGTCCTTCCCTAGTGTGTAGATCTTAATTGTGAAATTTCCCCCCTCAAGGGCCTCAACATCTATTCACAAATTACAATGACTTACAATATGAAATTAACATCATTGTAATTTTTACTAATGTATCTTTCTAATGACGGTAGTTTCATATTATAACTCATTGTAATTTTGAATAATTAATGGTCAAAATTTAATTAAATGACAAATATTTTAGGATGGAGATAATAATATTTAGAAGGTCAAATCAAGTTACGATATATACTATGGACCACATCCACTTCAAAAAAAAGGATCACCATCTCCTAGCTTTGGAGCTTTAGCTAACAACTTAACGGACAACAATTTTTACAAAGACATATGAAGGTATTTATCTCACATATGATATAAGGATAGAACGTAATTATAGAAGCCTTGACACATGGTTTAATTTTATCTATCCAATAAAGATATTGAGGGTTATGATATAAGGGCGGTTTGTAACGGTTATAATAAATCGAACAATGAAAAAGAAATGTAACAGAAATGGATGGGCTAAGTTATGTTGCAATCAATCGAATTATAATAAGTTACTTTCTTTTTATTTTTTGATTCAGATGATGCATTATTTCAAAATATGTATACTTTTTTTTATTAGAGGAAATTGAGTTGAAGAACCCTTTAAAATAATTTTTTAAATTAAGGCCCGAAGTTATAGCTAGCTAGGCCGATAAAGGAAAAAAAAATGAGTTTATTCTTAGTGTAGTGTGATTTTTCAAAAATATTTATGACATATAATAATGATATACAAGTTATTTAGCATATCACATAAATTGTGTGACTTGAGAAATAACATATATGGTTAAGATGACAATATATACAAGTTCAACATAATTTTGCAATTGTAGTATTGGAATTAAATTTATGTTAGGATATCTTGAAGTCACGCTTTTGTTTTAACATAAAAATATTTTGGGCGTGTCCTTTAACTCAATTCCCCCTCTTGCCAATAATAATAATAATAATAATAATAATAATAATAATAATATATGGTTAATTTAAAAATTTTTAATCATATATTTCCTAATATATAACCATTTATTACACAAAATTACAATTAATAAAACTACAGTAAAAGTTATCTTAATAAGAAAACTGTTTTAGTTTTTAAAAAGATTTTTGGATATTTATATACTGAACTTTGAAAGTATTAATCAATAATGCGCTATATAATGTATTTATTTGTATAATAATTTATTATACTTTGGAGGCGTTGAATTTTAGTTATAAATTTATGCTAAATTTTGATGCGTAATTGTCCAAAAAAATTTATTTGATTAGTACGCAACATTCAACATTCAACATCAAAGTATAGTATATTATCATATAAAAAAAATCTTATAATACCGTATTATCTAACACCCTCAAAGTATATTATATTTATATTTTAAAATAATTAAAATATATGCAATTAAAGATGAAAGAAAATTGAAATGAATGGAGCATTAGATTGCCGACACTGGAGTGTCCCATGAAATAGGAAGAGTGCACCGCCCATTTATTGTCTTTCACCATCCAATTCAAATAATATTTTTTTCTGAAAACTACAACACAACTACACAAGACGAAGTCCCCACTATTAGGTGGATTCCAAAAGAAAAGACTCAACATCTCTTTTTTATTAGTCAACATCTCACTTTTGGTTCATTATTTAATTATTTATCTATTTTTTGTTTCTGGATTAGGAACGGAAATTAAGCGATAAAACGAATACTAGATATATGTGAGAAATCGAACAACTCGGAGAAAAACCCACAGACTGTGAGAACTAGAAATATAATCCACTATGAGAAAAAATAGAACTACAACTCGATCACTATCACATGGTGTAATACGATCAACAATGGAAATTACAATACAATTTCTCAACTCACAATCTCTCTCGGAATAACAATGGGAAAATAATGGTGAAACTCTATCTCTCTCAATATTTTCTTTTTAATCATATCGATATAAAAGTGGAGACAACTGATCATATATATAAGATGGCTAGCGAATAAAATAGGGTTAAAAAAAACCTAACTCACTCGCGCACAAATAGAAAATCGCAGCCGACATAAAATAACACAGAGGCGCTTCAAGTTAGACGCGGGTAGCGTCTACCCCGACGCGGATAGTGCCCTTTGTGAGCGTTGTTGCTGCCTCCACTGTTTGAGGCGCGGAATGCGCCTCACGAGGTGCGCCATGCGTCTCCTCTTCTCCTCTTGCTGATTTTGGACCCTTGGAGGATCCAATGTACAATCCATCAATCTCCATTGATATTGTACTTCCGGGCTGAAAGGAAGCAATCAAGGATGAACAAATTACTAATCAAGTTAGTAGCGGACGTTATCTTGCAACTGACTAAGGACATTGATAGAATTCTGAAAATCTAAACTGTTAGAGAAGAAAGGATATGAACTCAACTCAATGGACGAGTTGAGAGCTGGACTTAAAGCCTTAATGGATAAGAAATCACAACAACAATTCTTCAAGGGTTCGACCAAACTTAACTCCAAGGACCTTCGTTTGGACCTAAGAGATCGCCGCTCTAAGGAACCTACTTAGAGATACAACACTTGGAATTTATGACCTCCTAATTACTCTCAAGGATACAGAAACACCACCGTGAAAGCAACTAAGAACCTTAAATGATCACCACTCTACTCGGTCAAGGATAAAGATAGAATTAAGGAATTTAATTAGGGGTTTGAAAGAGCATGGCTCAACTCTCTTTTCATATATTTCAACATTGTGTAACAAAGCATAATTACAAAGCCTTATATAGACTAAAATACATACATAATTCGTTCATACTATAAAAGGAAAGAAGAAAAATAATAACTTCTAACATATCTAGTAGTTGTTCCACAAGTTGATAACACTTGCTTGATGAAATCTCTAGGCGACACCTCATATTACCATGGAGACAAGTTAAATAAGATGGTATGGCATGCTGCACCCATTTGACACATCACAAGGTGAAATCCACAAGCAAAGCTTCCATTTGCAAGAGGTATGATAGCAAAACTAATATCTAGTCCATAGATAATTATTAGAAAAATTTGGCTGGTCACAAGGCCTTCCAAGGGGGTGCTTTTGATGAAACTTTACCAGCAGATATGTTGGAATTTTCTACCAAAAATGGACTCAAGAATCACCCCAAACAGACGTGTATAGCTCGAGCTATGCTTGTTACAAAATCTGGGCTGCTATTGACCTTGACAGTCCCCTTGCTGGCTGGAAACGACCAAGGATGTTAGAAGATTCTTCCATATTGTAAGGGCATCCTACGAAATGGAGGAAATCCTCACCAAAAGAAAGGGGCCTCTCAGACTCATGCAATCAAGTAGATAAATCTAGGTTTAAGACCGAGCGTGTCATAAGGACGTTGGTAGCATGATCGCTGAGGTCCTCAGCAAGGACTGACATGATCAATCCTGGGAGGTTGGTGCTGCTTGTTGGGCTTTGGAAACTTTGAGGCTAACCTCTTTGACCCTTAGGTTCACTTAAATGATTCTTGTTGACCAAAAGCTAGGACTTGCTTTGGTTACTCATTTTCTCCTTTGATGATGTCCTTGACTATTTCTTTGAGGACGTCCTTGACGAGTTTTGGAAACCTCCTTGTTGGAAGCATTGGTGCACAATCTTGTAGGCTCTAGTACACCCAAAATAACCTTGATAACTTAGACAATCCAACCCAACATCTCATTGAGCATCTTCAAGGTGATCAATGAGGTCTTGACTCCATCATCTTCCCCTTGTTGGAAAGAATTTGTCCTCAAATTCAGTAGAGTATCATCACCCAAAGGTACTAGTTGACTAGCCTCGTTGACAAGGGTGAACTTACAATGTTAGACATTGACGACCTCAAGGACATTGACGCACAGAGGAACCAACACCAAGGACATTGATATCAAACCTTCTTCAAAGGGTCAACTTCAATATGCTAATAACAAGAACAATACATTCGGCCTTCGAGTCGCATTAAGACATTGAGGGCATAGAGCAATTCAAAGCATTTCACCAAGGTTTCGTTCACAAACAAATGAAAATTGACCATCCCAAGGACCTCTAATGAGTCCTCTATCATTGGCAACAACTTGGTAGCATCAACCTTTCTCCCATCATCAATTATGTCACCATCAACCATGGTACTAGCAAAATGTCCTAAAAATTGCACTGATGTGCTATCCATCAATTGTGAATGAAACACAACTATCAACCTTAGGATCATGAAGGGCTCATTGAGGTTCTTCGAGAGGATTGATGCATGGGAAAAAATGATATCGGGGTCAAAAGGTTTTTTGAAGGTCCTTTGTAGGGTAAGGCTTGGTGGGAGATCATGAGAAAGTTTATCTATCCTTGTGAGGACCAATGAGTCATTAGTCAGGACGAGGTTCAAGGATTGAAACCTAGGTTCGTGGGTTATGAGGATTGGCTCTTTTGTGGAGTGTAGTAATGTGGAGATAAAGGGGTATGGAAGGTAGGTTTGGGAACTCCCCTTGTTGAAAAGGAAGTTATATGGTATGAGCGGTTTTTGTGGGGTTATAGAGGATGTTTTGTGGGCTAAGGACAGTGGGGGTTTTAGTGGTGGGTTGATGGTAGGATTAGTGACGAACTGAGGTTGGTAAGGAGTGTGCAAATCAGAGCTTGACTGTTTGGAGGACCTCAAGACAGGATGGTTGACAATTTGATCGAAAAGGTATATGACGTAAGTGCTTCTCTTGCCAAGTATAGTGAGGGTAGGACACAACAACGTACTAACTAACACCACTCCCACAACAAACAACCAATGCATGCTCTCTAATATTTAGCACGTGATCAAGGAGTTAATAACACTCCAAGCTACACCACCACATAAATCATCAAAGCTCACAAATCCAAGATAATATGGTGTGACTTCTATTCCTCGATCTTGACTTATCCAAGGATGCATAATCACAACATCCTCCTCAACACAACACCAAGGCACATCCAAGGATGCATAATCACAACATCCTCCTCAACACAACACCAAGGCACACAAAATTTCACAAAACATGTATTCATGAAATTTTTTATACACCAAAATATTGCTAAGTGTATTTCTTTTGCGCCTAAGGAAATAATGGAGTAAGGAAATTCTTGAAATCCCATACCTTGTCAAAAATATTGGATATCAAATGACTTGAAAGGGACCAAGGCTGGTAAACCCCCATCATCATTAGAGATAAGTGACTCCTCCATTGAGCTTTGTGGGGGCTTGATACTCCATTCCTCATACTTTGACCTCCTCATCTTCCACTTCTTTCGCTTTGGACTTCTTGTCACCTCCAAGTTCACCCATAGAAGAGACCTTGGTTGGAAATCAACCAACTCAACATTAAAGCTTCTGGAAGCTTCATTCTCGGTTGTTATCATTGTGACACCCAAAGATGCGATGACATTCATTATCTCGAACTGAGGTTGAGATTTTGCCAATGTCATTGGCTGACAGAATCTCAAGGTCATTGACTGTGTCAAAGACAAATAGTCCTCAACCTCCGGTCCAACATTCTTGAGAGGAAGTTCGGCAATGAACTCTTCTTCTCTTTGAGACCTTAAGATCTTTTCAGCATCTTCACTTTCATCAAAGCTAAGAGAAAGATCTAGATCGACCTCTTGCTCATCCTCTAGACATTGAACCTCAAAAGGCTCACCAAGGGTCTCACCAACTTCTTCAGCATCATCAACTTCTATAGGGAAATTAAGGTTAATCTTTGGCTCCTTTTGAAGTTGATGTTCCTCCTCGTGAACCTAGGGTGGTTCACGGGCCATCATCAAATCAAGGGCAAATTGATGCAAAGCCACCTCGGATTGTTGCACCTTGAGATTAAAAAGATCAAACTCGCGTTTCAGCCTTAATAATCAATAGACTTGAACTTTCGATTATTCTTTGAGACTTTTTTTTTTGTGAAAGGCGTCTTGAATACGAATGCCAAATCGCGTTTTTGCTGGACTAGGATATGTGTTTGGGCTAACAGTTGTGTTTAGGCTAATTGCACCAGACCTAGGAGAAACCTATACTCTGATACCAAATATGATGTATTTTCAGGCTGAAAGGAAGCAATCAAGGATGAACAAATTACTAATCAAGTTAGTTGAGGGCGTTAGCTTGCAACTGACTAAGGACATTGATAGAATTCTAGAAATCTAGAACTGTAAGAGAAGAAAGGATATGAACTCAACTTAATGGATGAGTTGAGAGCTGGAGTCAAAGCCTTGATGGATAAGAAATCACAACATCAATTCATCAAGTGTTCGATCAAACTTAACTCC
Organism: Portulaca oleracea; assembly: GCA_029582165.1. NCBI lineage: Eukaryota > Viridiplantae > Streptophyta > Magnoliopsida > Caryophyllales > Portulacaceae > Portulaca > Portulaca oleracea. Next base: position 38,529,793 of record CM055872.1, on the reverse strand, counting down.
TAGGATACAGCAAAGGCACTATTGAGGACCTTGGTTTGGACCTAAGAGATCACCACTCTAAGGAACCTACTTAGAGATACATCACTTAGGGATTTATGACCTCCTAATTACTCTCAAGGATACATAAACACCGCCATGAAAGCATGTAAGAACCTTAAATGATCCCCACTCTACTTAATCTAAGTTAGAGATTAGCATTAAGGAATTTAAGTAGGGGTTTGAAAGAGCATTGCTCAACTCTCTTTTCATATATTTCAACATTGTGTTACAAAGAAGAAGTACAAAGCCTTATATAGACTAAAATACATACATAATTCGTTCATACTATAAAAGGAAAGAAGAAAAACAATAACTTCTACCATATCTAGTAGTTGTTCCACAAGTTGAAAACACTTGCTTGATGAAATCTCTAGGCGACACCTCATATTACAATGGAGACAAGTTAAATAAGATGATATGGCATGCTGCACCCATTTGACATCGCAAGGTGAAATTCACAATCAAAGCTTCCATTTGCAAGAGGTATGATAGCAAAACTAATATCTAGTCTGAGGATAATTATTTGTCAAATCTGGCCGGTCACAACGCCTTCCAAGGGGTGATTTTGACGAAACTTCATCGACAGAAAGGTTATATTTTTCTACCTAAAATGGACTCAAGAATCACCCCAAACGGACGTGTATAGCTCGAGTTATGTTTGTTACAAAATCTGGGCTGATATTGACCTATCAGTCCCCTTGCTGGCTGGAAACGACCAAAGATGTTAGAAGCTTCTTCCATGTTGTAAGGGCATCCTATGAACTGGAGGAAATCCTCCCAAAAATAAAGGGGCCTCTCAGACTCATGCAATCAAGTAGATAAATCCAGGCTTAAGACCGAGCGTGTCCTAAGGATGTTAGCAGTATGATCGCTGAGGTCCTCAGCAAGGACTGACATGATCAATCCTAGGAGGTTGGTGCTGCTTGTTGGGCTTTGGAAACTTTGAAGCTGACCTCCTTGACCCTTAGGTTATTCATTTAAATGATTCTTGTTGGCATAAAGCTAGGACTTGCTTTGGTTCCTCATTTTCTCCTTTGATGATGTCCTTGACTATTCCTTTAAGGACGTCCTTGACTGTTTTGGAAACCTCCGTGATGAAAGCATTAGTGCACAGTCTTGTAGGCTCTAGTACACCCAAAATAACCTTGATAACTTAGACAATCCAACCCAACATCTCATTGAGCATCTTCAAGGTGATCAATGAGGTCTTGACTCCGTCATCCACCTTGGACCATGATCTGATTCATCGGTCCAAATATGCACCTCGACTGTCGCTATCAACACGCCCCTCCACAGGGCGTAGCCCCGAAGGGCGCTCACATGATCCAAATACCAACTAAGTCTAAAAAATGTTCGAACTGAGCTATAGATATAAGCTTGGTTAATATATCTGCAAGGTTCTCAACAGTATGCACCTTCTTTACCACAATCTCTCATTCAACAACTGTATCTCTGATGAAGTGATAACTGACGCTTATATGTTTGGTCTTCGAATGGTAAGTATCATTCTTGGTCAGATGAATAACACTCTGATTATTTGAATAAACCACGGTCTTACCTTGTGGTACACCAAGCTCCATGACCAAACCCCTCAATCAAATAATCTCCTTCACCCCTTTTGTAGTAGCAATGTACTTAGCTTCAATAGTAGAAAGGGTTGCTATAGATTGGAGTGAGGCCTTCCAGGACTCTACTCCGCCACATATTGTGAAAATATACCCGAAAATTGAGCGTTTCCTATCTAAATCTCCATCGTAATAAGCATTCCTATAATCTGCAACATTAGGCATTGCAACACTGCTTTTATCATAAAAGATGCCCATTTTCAAAGTGCCCTTCACATACTGAATGATCCACTTTACTCATTACTGATGCTCCTTCCCTAGATTCTGCATATATCTACTCACCACACTAATTGCATGAGACAGGTCAGGTCTAGTGCCCACCATAACATACATCAAACTACCAACTACACTAGCATATGAAACATTAGACATCTTTCTTACCTCAAATTCAGATTTAGGACAACACTCACTAGACTACTCGAACTGTGCATCTAATGGAGTTAAAACTGCCTTACAGTTTCTCTTGTTGAATTTGTCCAACACTTTTTCCAGATACCTCTTCTGAGATAGGAACAACTTCCCTAGCTTTCTATCTCTATGGATCTCCATATCCAATATCTTCTTTGGTGCTTTGAGGTCTTTTATCTCAAACTCCTGGTTGAGTTAAGATTTCAGCTTCTTGATTAGTGAAATTAGGGTTCAGGGTTGAGGCAATTAACATGTCATCAACGTATAACAGTAATAAATGAAAGAACCATTGTGAAATTTCCTGAAGTACGGATTGTGTTTGTGAATTTTTTTGAGGAGCTTGGTTCTTTGGGGTTAGCTTCTGTTTGGCTTAGGGTTTTTTGTGTAGTTAAGCATAAGAGAGACAATAGATAGACACCTTGTTATTGAAGAAGCAATACACACCAATACCAAGAACACCACTCTCTAACACCCTAACACCCAATCACCATTATACTCCAATAGTCACTTATTCAATGTCAAAATTCAATCCAATAATGTAATCACACCGAGAATGAGGGTCACTAATATTATCATACAATAGAGAATAACTATAAGAACTAAGAACAAGAAAGATCAAGCAAGAGATAATATGAGAGCTCTGATACCAGATGGAGCATATGCGTGATGGGAATAGAAGATTAGAATAGATAAATCCTTGCTTGATGTAGAGGAGATGATAAATGGATGATAGTAACTTGAAGTTCTTGACTAGGAGATAATAATGATGGATGATCTTGATGTTGAATGGATGATAATCATCTTGAGAGATAATATAATCAAAACCCAAGGAACAAATCAACAAGGATCTTGAATACCAATAGAACCAGATATGATCTTGGATAAAGGAGAATCCACCACCAAGACCTAACACTCCATTATGATTAGATATGGGATTGCCAACCACTAATCAATAAAGGAATGATTTACAACACCACCATTAACAAATGGATAAAGTAAACAAAATTTTATAGGAGAATGAAAGTCATTAGCCTCACCATGCTGTTCATAAGATATGCTCAGCAAAAGTTCATCAAAAGTCCCTTACAAAATATTAACAAGTGCTATTTATAAGGAGGGGACTTCAAAACAAAAATAAAGTCGGATCAGCGGTGTCGCGGGCGTGACACAGGGCGTCGCCACCACAACGTCCATTTCTTGCGTGAGGGGCCAACTCTGTACAACGATTGTCGTGGGCGTGACAATAGGTGTCGCGGGCATAACGGTTCTCGTCGCAGGCGCGACAACTTCAGGCGTGACGCTGATGGCTTGGGGAAGGGATCACCAGGCTTCACAGGCGTGACGCCGCGATGGATCTCCCCAAACTTCGCTCTCAATGAAAACATGCCGCGACCGTGACAGCTTGGTCGCGGGCGAGACACTCTTAGAGCCAAGAATCGTCGCGGTCGTGACATGAGAGGTCATGAGTGTGACACGCCTCGAACCAAAATAGGGCAGAATGAGGGAAAGGAGGCCACAACCGCGACAACTTGTTTGTCAGCCTAAGCAACTATGTCTTCAGGGTGACGGTCGTGACCATGGTGGTCACACCCGTGACGAGTGCTGGACCTTCCCTACTTCATCCACTCTTCCCATCAACCTTAGCACGGGTCTTCCTCCATTATTATTTCCTATGGGGAAAGGACTCCCATATAGAGGGCGTCCCGAGTTACCCTAGGGATGGCATTGACGGTCCCTTCCGATCCTGGGTCCACCTTGAAATGGACCCCACACTCAACCCAAAAGTTCATTTACTCGGGAATCCCACGGAAAGCATGGATGGAGTTGTTGGTCAAGAACTTTGAGGTTCGGAACCCAATTTGATACGGTTCAAAACACATATACTATTGTTACAAGTATATGTCTGTGTGTAAGAACATTTACCATGCTAGTATCCAAGTTTGGGGATTTAACCATTATAAAACAAAAAATCTCAATTTCTCAAAAGTCACTTATATAATGTAAATATGGGTAGGCAATGAGCCGGGGCTCCATAGGGTCAAGAGGGTCGGGCCAGAAAACATAAGGGTTGTCAGTAACAAGTCGGTCTGTTTCACAATGTTAACGAGTCGGTGAATCGATCGGACCGGGTCAACGTGTCAATAACCCAAAATAAATGTTTTTCCTATTATTTAAAATGCTAAGCTTACTTAAATGTATTATTAATATTCCACATTAAATAATAATTAACCTAATTACTTTTTTTTTTGATACAAATACACTTAATTTAATTTTAACTTTAGCATCAAATGGGTCAGCCCATGGGCCGTCCCTTATTTTTTACTAGAAAGCCCTGACCCAACCCAGTATCATAAGGGGTCGACCTTGACCTGACCCGACCCGATCATACATAAGCAATGGGCCGATCCTGACCCGGCTGGTTGCCCACCCCTAGATGCAAGTATTTAAACAATGTTTCTTATTTTTTTCCAAAATAAATACACTACAAAAGTTGGGTTCTTTTTCTAATGGGTTTTTGGATGCTAATATACTGGACTTTTGGGGTATTGGACAATAGTGCATTGAACTTTGACCTTGGACAATAATACACTGCACTTTGGGGTGTGTTGAACAATATATAATGCACTCAGGACGATTTCGGCAGTGGCTGACTTGATGACAATCCTATGTAGCATGTGAAAGAGATCAATTGGTCCAAAAATATTTAAATTTATGACATGTCAGTTAATTTATACATAAGCAAAGAGAATCAACTTTGAAAAAAGTAAAAAAACATAAAATCACATTTGTTTAAACGGGTTTCCGTTGAGAGATTGTTGTTGTAGTTGTATAAAATTACCTTAGCATGTGTAGATTAGTTGACATGTCATAAATTTATATATTATTTAGCTTATTCATCTTCTCGGTATGCCACGTAAAATCATCATCAAGTCAACCCCATTCGAAATTGTTTCGGGTGCATTATTGTCCAACACCCCTCAAATTTTAATGCACGATTATCCAAGGTCAAAGTTCTGTGCATTGTCCAATACCCCAAAAGTTCGTATATTAGTGTCCAAAAATCTTTTTTTATTAAATAAACAAAAATTGAAAAAATCAAAATGACCATATATATACTATTTTTCATATACAATTAGCTTATGTGATGCATTTTTGGTAACTAAGCTTGAGTTCCACACATATAATACGTATCTTCAAGGGTGTTAATTTTAAGAACGTTTTCGGAGTGTCATTATGTATGATGCATATTTTGATGAATCGAGGGGATTATGTAAGGTATTTAGGAAGATTATTATTTCTATATAAATCCTCCTAAACACTTGCATTAATGTAAATGCTTTAATAAGTAGAGATACTCACTCTTTTCCAAATTAATTGTCATCTTGATTAATTACTCATACATTATTATGAGTTATAATATGAAATTACCGTTATTACAAAGATATTTTCCTAACAATTATAATGTAGATAATTTTATATTGTAATTGATTGTAATTTGTGAATAAGTAATAATCAACATTAAACAAAATGATAATTAATTTGAAACCGACGGAGCAACAAAAAAACACTTCAATTTGGGAAAGGCTTGATAGAGCTTATGCCACAGGGGGTTGGATGGATAGGTTCCCGGACTCCTTTGTCCATAATTTTCCCATTGTTTTTTCGGATCACTCGCTAATTGCCTTGCATGTTAAGGGGCATATTTCAGTGAAGCGGAATTCTTTTAGGCTGGATCCTTGGGTGCTCAGGTTAAAATCCTTTCTGGAGCAACTCAAAAATTTAGGAGGCTTGATTCCAGCTCATGGAAATGCCTCTTTTAAATGTGTCAAATGGTTGAGTTTAATCCGCCAGTTGGGGAAGCGAGTAGTGCTAGATTTGAAGAATGAAAAACAAAAAAGTGCTCATACCGTTTTACAAGGGCTTCAGGAGAGCCAGGATTATTTGGCGAAATTCGGCATGAGTGACTCAGCATTTGCTCAGGCTATGGCCCGAGAACAGGATATAATAACTATGATTCAGGGAGTACATGATTTTTGGTTCCATAAGAGCAAATTGAATTGGGCTGGGCTCGGGGACCAGTACACTGCCTTCTTTTTTGGGCAGTTCAACAGGAGGAAGGCTTACAATAGGGTTCATTGCCTCCAATTGAGGAATGGACATCTTTCGTTTGATAAGGCCCAGATAATGCAAGAGTTTTACGAGGAATATGCTAGACTCTTCCGGCCCACAATTGGAATGCCATCTGTGCGATGTCGGGTCATGGAACAAGTAGTAGGGACTGTTACCAAGTCCCTCTTGGAACAACAACAACTTTTACTGGAGCCTTTCTCCCCAGAGGACGTCGACAAAGTAATTAGGCAGTTGCAGTCGGGGAAAAGCCCAGGCCCTGATGGTATTCCGCCAGAATTGTTCAAGCAATGCTGGGGGATAGTGGGAGAACAGGTGACAGCGACGGTGCTGGAGGCGGTGAATGAAGGGAAATTTGTGGGGGAGATCAACAATACTAATATTTTTCTGCTGAAGAAGAAGCCGGAGGTGCAACAGGTTAGTGAATTTCGCCTAATAAGCCTTTGTAATGTGATCTATAGGATTATTGCAAAATGTTTGGTGGATAGACTGAGACTGGTGATTCATTCGCTGGTCTCGGAATCCCAATCGGCATTTGTCCCGGGAAGGTTGAAGGAAGATAATATTTTAGTTGTTCATGAAATTCTGCACTTCCTGGCAACCAGAAGAAGGGGTAAGCAGTTCGCCGCTTTAAAGGTTGATATGAGCAAAGCTTATGACCGAATTCGGTGGGACTTTCTGGAAGCTGTCCTCCGCAAGATGGCCTTCCCGGAAAAATGGATTAGATTGTTGATGCGGTGTGTTACCACTGTTAGATACTCAGTGTTGGTTAATGGCGTTCAGTCTGATACTATTGTACCGGAAGCGGGGTTAAGACAAGGGGATCCTCTTTCTCCATACCTTTTTATTGTGTGTATGGAAGTTCTGTCTGCAATGATCAAGACAGAGGTATCCGCAGGGAGGATGAATGGAGTCTCTGTGGCTAGAGGGGCTCCACAGGTTTCTCATTTGTTCTTCGCTGATGATGCCCTTTTCTTTACCGAGCTTGATGCGGCTTCTTGTTTTGCCCTACAGAATGTTATTGATAAATATAGCACTGCGTCGGGCCAAGTTATTAACCTTCAAAAGTCATCTATTTGTTTCTATAAAGGTGCTCCTGATGATGACCGGGAGGGGATGAAGGTGGTGTTTGGATTCCCGGAAGGTGGTTTTTTTCAAACATACCTGGGTGTACCTACCAGAGCAAAGGAAGAGGACGGATCAATTTGGCTTTATGATTGAGGAGATCTAGAACCGGCTTCAAGCTTGGAAATTCAGAATGCTATCAATGGCAGGCAAGTTAATTCTTATTAATGCTATTTTGGTAGCCCTCCACCATCATATCTTTAGTGTGTACCTCATCCCTAGCTCGATTGTTGAAAAGATAAATGCGTGCATTGTGAGATTTCTGTGGGGGAAGAATGATGGGTCTAAGTCTATCCACTGGAAGGATAAGAATACAGTGTTCATGCCTAAAGGGACTGGAGGTTTGGGTGTACGACATGTTGGGTGCCATAATAAGGCCTTGCTGCTAAAACAGGCTTAGAGGGTGTACTCAAAGCAGGATTTACTTATATCTAGAATTTGGAAAGCCAAATATGGAGCAACTTCTCCTATTGAAAAAGATCAGAGTTACAAGGTGTCGTCTGGCTGTTCTAACACCTGGAGGGGACTTACTAAGGTGGTCGGGGCTGTTAGAGATAAGTTTAGGTGGAGTGTGGGGAGAGGTAATAGGATCTCGGCTATCGATGGGAGGTGGGTACCAGGAGGGAAGATTCAAGTGATAAAAGGAAAGGAGGAGCTGGTGGAACACTTAAGGGTAGATTCCCTCGCGGTCCAGAATGGGGATGCCCAACAGGGGTGGCGTTGGGACTTTCTTCAGCAGGTTTTCACCAAGGAGTCCCTAGATCGTATCGCCCAAGTTTTCCCTCCTCAGCAGGGAGTTGAGGATATGTTTGTGTGGCCGGGAGCAAACAACACTGAGTACAAAGTCAAGGAGGGGTATTTTAATTTTCTCCAGCAAGACACTGGAGTGACAATTCCTTCCACTTTGGATTCCAAATTTTGGAAGACAGTTTGGCATTCCAGTTTACCTCCCAAGTGGAAATCCTTCCTTTGGAGGTGTGGCATTGATGTGCTTCCGACAGGGCATAATCGGGCAAAGAGGCGCCTGACTGAGAGTGATAAGTGTTGGTGTGGTCAGGAGAAAGAGTCCATGGACCATCTGTTTAGAAGGTGTATAATTGCGACGCACATGTGGAAAGGTAGTCTTCTGGGGATCTGTCCTGAAGCAAACTCTCATATTGAGTGGAAGGAGTGGCTTCGAGGATGAGTTCTCTATTTGGCAAAGGAGAAGGAGGACGAAGGGGGTCAACTTAGAGAGTTTGTCGCCACAATGTGGGCCATTTGGAAGGCCAGGAATGCTGTGTGTCTTGGGCAAGAGAGGGCATCAAGAGGCATGTTGGAAGCCCTATTGCGACAAGTTCAGGAGGAGGTCAATAACTGGAAGAATGGGCGGGTGGTTCGGCGAGGCCAAAAAAGAAGGGATGAGGGGGTGAAGAATGTTGAAGTGAATTGGGGCGAGGTGGGGGACTGCACGAGGGGAGAGACTTTTGTGGTGGATAGGTCTTGGAATGCGAAGACCAAAGACATGGCAGCGGCATGGGTTTGTATGGTTCAGGGTCGGCCGTGGGGACATGGAAGTCAAGTCGGGAAAGGCGAATCGATTGGCTTCTGCGAGCTTCTCGCAATCCGGCTTGCGCTTGCTGAGGCGGAGCTGAGGAAACTTACAAAGGTGGTCATTTGTACGGATTCTACGTTGGCAGTGGAAGGTTTGTTAAACCCTAACAGAGTTTCGGTTGATTGCCGTGCTCTAGCTGTAAGTTGCAGGTTTGCAATGAAGAAGTTCCTGGCGGGGAAAATCCAAAAGGTTCTGAGGCAGGTAGTTCACCCGGCGCATCGAATGGCTCGACATGCGATTCGTAGTTTGGGTGTTGTTACTTAAGTCTGTTTGGTTGTTTGTTCTCTTTTTTTAGTCTGTTTTGTTGTTTGTTGTGTTTTGGTCTTGTTTGAAAAAATAAATAAATAAATAAAATTCGGATTGCATGTTTGTGACAATGACTTGGAACTGAAGGCCTTGTATATCGGGCATAATTGCATAAAGTCATGCATGCATTATACTATTTTGTTGCAATGGTTCATTCTTTCCATTCCCATAAGTATATAGAGACTGAGGAATATGCATGATACTCCCTCTGTTCTTTTTTATCTATTATTTACGATTTTCAATGTCAATTTTAATCAATAATTTCTAATATAAAATTTTTATAAAAAATGTAATGTTATACTTTTTAAATAGTATTTTTCATTACGAATCTAATGACATCAATTTTGTACGATGAATTATTATGCAAATTAAGATATTAACGGTCAAAGTGTTTAACATAATTTCCTAGACGACAGACCAAAAAAAATGAAGGTAGTGCTATTTTTGGTTTCTTTTTTTCAACTTAGATTACTTTTAAATTTGTGATATTGATTAAGTTATTCTACTTTTCATATTTCAAATTTACTATTTATACTATTTAAATTTTCCATCAATCAGAATTAGTCTCTTCATGCATTCTAGTGTATGGAGGAAGACTGTTTACATTTGAATTCCCCATATCTTACACGTCACTCTCGAGATTGTTGTTGTTATTGTTGTTGTTGTCTACTAGTTACATTTTCTAAATCATATTATTTTACCCGTTTAATGTTAAGTCAGTATTAAAAAAACAAGTCTTAAACCTGTGGAATGCACCAGATATCTAACAATCAATATGTAATCATATAAAAAAAAATTAAAATATAATAATAACTATATCATAAATTAGAAATAAAAAATAGAACGCTAAAAAAAATGTCGTAAGACCTACTCTTAGATAATTTATTTTCCTAAAATAAACATATACAATAAAAAAACTGAGTTACTCCACTGATCAACGAAATTGACATATAGAAAAAATTTTCTTACAAAATTCCGTTACCCAACATCAGTGGTGTAATATTAGTACATAATTATTCATGTAAACAAATTACAGTGGGACTTTTGATCATGTACAAAATTACAAATCATTAGTGATATATTGCAGTGTTGATCGTAAACACTATCACTACAATCAATCCCCTTGTATGCTTCCTCAACTACATTTAAAAACTTCTTGTTTGTATCATACACATCTGATAAGGCGGGCAACGCATATTAGTTAGGATTACAATTACTGAAAGAACATGACAATATAATAAAATTTAAACAAAGTTCGACTATTGTACCATTATTTTCATTATGTTTACTGAATTTTCAAAGTGAAAAATCATCTTTTCTACACCCTAACTAATGTGTGAAAACAATAAACTCCCCCTCCCCTTTCCAAAAAAACCAAAACCAAAAAAGAGGGGAAAAAAAGAAAGAAGAAATGTATATAATATCAAACAATTAGGCGTGCCTATGTACATGAAGAAGAAAACGAATGAGGAAAATTGATTTGTTCATATTACATACACATTAAATGTAGTCTCTAATTAAAGCATTTGTAAGAAACACTAACAACATTTGAATTTTGCTCCATGCTTGATTTTAGATCTAATACATAGTTTCAAATAGGCATAACAATGAGAAATGTTTTGAAGTTTCTTGGTTGATTAAAGGAAAACATAGTTTAATTTCCTTGTAATTTGATGAATAGTCAGAATCATCAGTGGTTAATGGTTTATCAAATTGATTGAAGATAGTATGTTTAGATTACAATGGTACTATTGGCAGAATCCAAGTAGACATATGGACAATCTACTATTGCTGAATACAAAAAAATTACTTGCAAGATTGATTGTGGTAACTTGATTTGAATTTTGGAGTACCTGCAACGTGCAAACAAAATGATCAAAGAAAACTTTATGACATTTAATTATACGAGACTGGTTAAAGAATAAATTACCATCAAAATTTGATCGAGCAGTAGTGGAAATTGTAAATTTAAATGGGATATTGGTTATATAATAATATCCAATAGGGATTCTGTAGAGTTTGTGGTGTAGTGGGATTGAATTTGAGCAATTATCTACGAAATTAGTGTGTCTGTTCTTTTTATGATTAACAAATGGATGGAATAGAACAAATAATATGGTGGTTGAATTGTGCTTGATAATTGCAAATTCATTGGGCGAGAAATATATTGAAATTAATTGATTTTTCTTTAATCTGATTGACACAGTTTTAAAAATCACTGTGGTCACTAAAATTCAAAAATATTACTTTTTTCATATTAATAGATAGATATAGATTTTTTTGATAAAAAAATTATATTGTATTATATTTAGGTGAGAAATGGAGGGAAAAGTTGTTAATATATTTTATTTATCTTTAATCTCATTGGTTGTGAGCATCTAATTTTTACTTTCTACTCACCATTTTAAAATTTAAAAATATTACTTTTATATATTAGTAGATTTAAAACATTCACATTTTCCTCTTTTTACTACTAGTAAAAAGGCACGTCCAATGGATGGGGTTATTCATGCCTTTATATTTTGTACTATCTTTGTTTATCCTTTATATTATTTATCCTTTTTGGGAATTATACAATTAAATTTATTAATTTTTTGACTATAAATTTTTCAATATATACAATGATTTGTTAAATAAAATTATTATCATTAGATTTGTAACGAAAAATACTATTATAAAAGTATAATATTACAATCGTTAATAAAATATTATACGAGAAATCGTGATAGTCAACAAAAACAAAAATAATATGAAACAGAGGGAGTAATCATTGAGTAAATTATATTTACCCTACTTGACATTTGTGGTAATAATTTTTACACACCCGACATTTGTGAAATAATTTTACCTTACCACAAATGTCAGGTAAGGTAAATGTAATTTACTCCTTAGTTTTCAATTACAGTTTATATATTTTCATAAAATCAGTCACACTTGTCAAGGTATTTTTCTTCTAACTATCATTCTTTTGAAGAAGAATAGGTCAATTTCAAATACCTTTTATCTAATGAAATAAATGTGGTAGAACCAAACATAAATGTGGCTAACTATCTCCTGTTCACTTCATTTACACCAAAATAAATATTTCATGCAAGTACAATTTAATTTACCCAACCTAACATTAATTTTGTACACACACCCTTCAAAATTACACATTCACCGAAAAAGTTTCTTCATTCATCGGAGAAGTAGCTAAGTGAAATTGATTTAAAAGTTAAGGGTGGGTAAATATTAACTAAAAGACGTCATAGTTGAATTTAAAAACGTCATAAACCTAAATGGAGTAATTGCAAAATTTCCCAATAGAGAACCTACCTAGATTGTCCAAAATGCGATTACAATAGATATATTTTTTTTAATGTGATGAAGGCGTTGTTCTTTAGAATGATAAAGTACTAAAATGGTATCTATTCTTATTTTATTTTATTTTACTTTATCTTATCTTATTATCATATCCAACATATTTTTATATAATTTATCGTTGAAATTCTTTAATTTAACTCATAAAATTTATTTAAAAATGAAAAAAAGTTATTTGATTGTGATCTTCACTACTTTACTTACATTTCTCTATTCAACTTTACCTTATCTTCTTCCTTACTTAATATTCCAAGGAATATGACCGAATTTTTATAATAAAATTAATAAATATAAAATATTGATAAAATTAAATAAACCATGTACTTCCTTTGTCTCTTTTTATTTGTCCACTTAACTAACTTTTTTTTATCCCTTGTTATTTGTCATATTTTTATTTCCAATCATTGTTTACTTTTAATGAATGACTTTGAAACCGAAGATGATATTTTTTACCATTTTGATTTATTTCTATCTAAATTTTTGTGTTATATTGAATTTTTCTTTTTTATTTCCTAAGTGACAAATAAAAAGGAAGAGGGAGTAACAATCAATTCTCACATGAACAAATCACCTACCCCGCACCTCTTATTTCATTGCATAATTTTGCTTTTCTATTTAGCCAACAACTCAAAACTCCAAATCATGCATCAAGAGCAAACTGTCATTCACCTCCATTTCCCATAAGTGCACCATGCCTCTTAAATTAAACTCAACTATTAAATTGAAAAAGAAAGGAAACCAATACTTGAAAATTAAAACACAGATTGACAATAAAATTAGTTGAATATTTAGAAGAGAGGAAGGGAAGATTAGTGTGGAAAGATTAGAGTGCAAGAGATGGACCTGTTTTGGCAGCCAAATATCTTAAAGCAACCAAGCAGTTAGACTTAAGAACACTCAATAAACTTGTAAAGGCCAACGTTCTTTTCTACTTGGAAAATGATAAATGTCTCATGCAAGACACATGTTATGTGTCTTGTCATTATAAAAAATATATATATTTGTAAATTGAATTAGAAAAAATATATATGATTAACTTCTATAACTATAACAATATATATAAATGGTATAAAATTACACATTTATCTATATTTTTTAGAATTTACAAAAAGACGTCTAAAATATGCCCAACGGATGTGGTTCATTCGTTAGAGTGTCAATTTTAATTGTTGGCGTATCCAACACATTCCAAGTTTCTTATAATTGATAATTAATAGTATCTGTCAAAAAAATTAGGGTTAAAAATGATAATAAGTATTGATTTTATAAGAGAGAAGATATTTAAGCAGTGTCTTGGGGCAAAACACGTATCATCACCCTTTCTACTTTGTTAATGAACACAACTAAGCAGTCATGCTTGAGAACAATCAACAAATTTACAAAGGCCAACATTCTTTTCTACTTTGTTAATGTTTTAGAAAATTTCATCGACCATACGAAATAGAAACTATTTTCAAAAAATTAAAATTTATGTATGCATTGTCAATAATTTTAGTAGTATTATTTTCCAATCTCATTTGGCATTAGAGCAACACAACAACATTTTTTCCAATTATAGTTAGTGATATAATTAACTTGTTTAAAAATATATGACCATACCCGGTTGTCATTGTCCAATAATTTATTCACGATTTCATTGTAGATGTCCTTTGACACTTTATTAGCAAATTTTAGTAATTTTTGATAATTTTTGTCAAATTTATTTTAATATATCAAAATTTAAATATTTTATTTTTTTAACTTTGGTAATTTTTGATAAATTTTAGTAACTTTTGCTAAATTTAAGTAAAAAGTTACCCAACCTAGTTTACCCATCAATTTGACACACCTAAGTACATCACACATCTTGGTGTATCTACTCTTAGAATCTTAGAGTGTTGTTCATAGACAAACAATAATAAAAGACTAAAATAACATATAAAGATTCACACGGAAGATTAACGTGGAAAAATCCAAGTCGCCAAAAAAAACCACAAACGATGCATGTAATATTAGAGGATTACAATGGTACGGTGTTTCAGGTATTCCAAGATCTCTACAATCTCTTACAACCTCCCTAGAGTTACAACTTGAGAAATCGACCCTCACAGTTTCTGAGACTCAGGTGCACAACTCTCTCATGGATATAAAGATTACATATCAATTTTTTGTGGTACAGATGAAACACTCAATTGCAATACAAAATAAACCTAACAATATGTTTTTTTTTTGAATTTAGGTAAAATGAGATTACAAAGGAACTTAGGAGACCTTCTCTCAAGGTGTCTTCCTAAGTTATCATGAAACAAAATAAAAGAAAACTCAGATGATGGGCTAAGACTCCAAATATCTAGGTTTTGAGTGGGGTGCCCCTTTTTTACTAACTAGTTTGCCACCATATTAGCTTCCCTAAAAATATGTTTAACCGAAACATCCTCAAATATTTGTAAATACATCTTAATATCTCTAATAGTCATATCAATATGCCACAACACTTACACTTTGAACACGCTTTTAATTTCCTGAACAAGAACCAAGTTGTCACTTTCAATCTGGACCTTCTTGCAAACCTGCTTGAAGAGCCTGCTCAACCCCTACTTTGAGAGCCAGGGAATCCGCAAGTAAAATAGGTTCGGAGTGGAGTTTGAAGGACCCAGCACGAAGGAGTTTACTTAGATAGTCATGTATGATGAACCCAGCTGCTGCTCCATGTTGAGTAACTGAGCCTTCACAGTTGAGTTTAACCCACTCGGGATTAGTCCGATCTCAAGCAATCAACAATGTGTTTTGGGTACAAGAAGAAGTGACCCACCGCCTTTGAAGATAACAAGGAGAAGGACAACATGTCCTATTTATAACAAAGGTAATACCATGGAGTTTAGGGTTAGTATGTAGGAGTTCCTTTACCGCCAAGCACTTCAAAAAGCAACAATAGAATCTGCAGTGGCAGATCCATACATTCAACTTAAGTGTGTCTATATATTTGTTATTACATAAGTGCTTTTAAACAATAAAAATGATAAAATTTAAATAAATATCAATAAAAATAAAATAAATATTAAATGACATATTCACATGCTTAACAAAATTTTACATCAGCATATGAATATATATGTCGACCAAATTAATTGAAATTTCATATTAACTAGATATTTATATTTTAAATTTATACTGATACCCAATTACCCGATTAATTGGCTTTCACTTTTTGTCTTAAAAAAATAATTTCGTAATATTTTAGCATTTTTTGGCTACTCTAAATTGGACACCCATATTATGTTTTTGAGACTTTTTTTTTTTACAGTGTCCACTTGCTCCAACTAAGAAAATTTCTTCCGAAATATTAGAGAATTACAAAATTTTCTTTGGCTAAGGATGGTCGTGGACACCCCTAGACTACCTACAGATCCGCCTATGAACATAATTTGAGATTAGTTCAGATTAGTAAAACACATCAAAACAGGACTCGGAAACCCGAAATTGGACACTGGCTCAATCTGGCATGTCCCATGTCAGCCGTTTTCCGCTCTATGTCCACAACACAACCTATGTCGACTCACGTTTCGTTTGTGTTGCTCATGATCACACTTCAAACTATCCCGAATTCATAATTAATTTGGGTTCCTATATCACACCCAACATCTACCTAAGATAAATTAAAAACATAAAAAAAAGTAATAAACTAAATGGATTGGATGGACATGTAACATAGGATGTACATATTGTGTCTGCCATCTATTAGGTGTACCTGGAGCATGTTCTCCAAGTACTACAATTGTTCACCCACATATATTAGATTATTTACTCACATGAGTTAGATTGTTCACTCATAAACATCTACTGACGGCGGATGCAAGTATAGCTTGCGATATTTGGATACTTTAACCCATCCTTGTATGATGTAGCCACGTAGGGTATATTAGGTTAAGCCAATTTGAACTAGAAGCAACATGTCATACACAGTGACATTTAATTTTACGAGTGATTTGGGTGAGATACAAGATTGTTAAAAACTATTCTGCAGCAAGATGTTTATATTTTTGCATTATAAATAGGTAAGCCCGCTAGCTCTATTGAAACCATCCCTCTACAGTATCCTTTCTCAAAACTACACACTCACCAGCAAAAATGGAGTACCAAGACAAAACATCCGACTACAAGTCCACTCCCTACGGCTCCGACGAAACCACCGAGACCAAGCGCTATGGCTCATCGAACGACACCACCGGTGGTGATGACAACGGCTCCACCGAGACCAAGCCCTATGGGTCATCTGATGACACCACAGGTGGTGAATATGGCTCGTTAGACGACACCACCACCGGTGGTGACACCAAGCGCCATGGCGGTTCGTCAGATGACACTGGCTATGGCTCCACTGAGACCAAGCGCCATGGGTCATCTGATGAGACCACCGGTGGTGGTGACTATGGCTGTGATGAGACCAAGCGATATGGCGGCTCGTCAGATGACACCACCACCACTGGTAGCGGTGGCTGCGAGGAAGGTCGGTGTGGGTCCGAAAGTGGCGGAAAAGGCGGTGACGAAGGCGGGTTCGAGGGCAGGAGGACTAGCGAGGAGGAGGAAGAAGAAGAAGAAGAAGAAGAAGAAGAAGAAGAAGAAGAAGAAGAAGAAGAAGAAGAAGCGCCACGTAGGTTCTATGTCATCTGAGAATTAAGCTGTGAATTTGAATATGTTATGCATGTCTATGATATGTTCATCACGATCATCAGTACGTAAGTCCGGTACAGGTTATGTACAAGGGGCGAATAAATTACTGTGTGTTTGGTTATCAAGTGTGTAAGTGAGATAAATTACTGTGGGTAAAGCCTGTAACAAGGGATATATGTCGTATAATTAATGTGTATGATCTTTTCAGTGTTGCGTGTGTATGGGTGAGAATGTAACATCATATTTGTAATGAACGTTTGTTTTGCTTGATTGTGTTAATTATTATTTTGTCTGTGTTTTATTGTGATTACCTATAGTTTACATGTCTTTAATGATTGTTATTATGAGATGAAAGAGATCACAACCAACATTATTTCCACTTGCACATGCCTCGAGGTCAGTCGGACAATTAGGCGACATGTCGTCTTTTAATCGAGTCAAATATCTACCACAGTGGCGTACTATTGCCGAAAAATAGGCTCATAGTTGACACTGCTAGCATCCAAGTCAAAATTATGAGTATTATGATCAACCAATGCCCCTAAAGTCGTATTATTATTGAGGTTTTTTGCATTTTGGACCCCGAATTTTAGTGGGAATTTATATTCTGAAACCTTGGTTTTCAACTGTAACTTTTTGGACCTTAAAATTTGTAGGTTGAAAAAAAAGGACCCTAAAGTTTGTGAGGTGAAGAAAAAGCCTGTATCCCGTTTTTTTCTTCTTTCCATGTTTGAATTTCTCTCCCGATTGACATCAAACTTCAAGACTAAGGTTAAAACCGATATTAAAGGTATAATAAACCTCTTTTATTCATGTTGGAGTTACTTAAAACCATGTATTCAGGGGTCTAAGTAGCCCCGACATGAATAAGAGAGGTGTATTATAGCTTCAATATTAGTTTTAACCATAGTCCTGAAGTTTGACGTCAATCGGGAGATAAATTCAAACATGGGAGGGAAATAAAGAATGAGACAGGGGCATTTTTCTTCAGCTCACAAACTTTAAGGTCCTTTTTTATTCAATCTACAAACTTTATGGTCTAAAAAGTTAATATTGAAAACTAAGGGTTCAGAATATAAGTACCCCT
Organism: Portulaca oleracea; assembly: GCA_029582165.1. NCBI lineage: Eukaryota > Viridiplantae > Streptophyta > Magnoliopsida > Caryophyllales > Portulacaceae > Portulaca > Portulaca oleracea. The sequence continues at coordinate 38,511,471 of CM055872.1, read as the reverse complement.
AAAGTTCGGGGACCAAAATGCAAAAAACTCATTATTATTGTCGAATAATTCTAAAGAATAATAAAATCAATGGGCATACTTGTACTAACACCCTAGGCAGTTGGCGCTCTTCTTTGGTGTACAAGATAATGACTTAACAGAGAAATGGTGTAAGAGTGGGGTGTGGATGATCCCCAAATGTTCAAGTTTTCCGTAAACTTGCCAAAAATAACAAGCAATAATTCTCGTGCTATTGCTATACTTGAGCTCTTACGGAGCCTGCAATACATTATCATCACCATGTGCATGTATGTGCATGTGCATGTGCATGTGCATGTGCATGTGGAGGGGTTTTATTTTGCTGTACGTACATGGCAATAATTCAACATAGAAATTAAACCTAACAAGACCCCAAACGACTAAACATGTTTATTTGATAAGAAAACATCGATCTGTGCTTACGTGAGGCGCTACCCACGCCTAACACAGAGGCGACGTTTGATGGACCTGCGCCAAGTAAGGCACTTCCCGCGCCTCAACCTTCCTCCCACACGTTGGTTAGTTTCTAGCGGCGTGTGTTGTTGGGTTTTAACCTAATTTTTATTCTCCTAGCCGTCCTATACAAGTAATCAGTTTTCTCCACTTTTAGATATTAGAGAGAGGGAGAAAAAAATACGGAGAGAGATAGAGTTTCACAAATATTTTTCAAGAGAGTTTCACCTCTGTTATCCCAAGAGAGATTGTGAGTTTGAGATATTGTATTGTAATCTCCATTATTGATCATATCACATCCTATGATAGTGATCGTTTTGTACTCCACCTTTTTCTCATAGTGGATTATTTCTAGTTGTCGCCGTCCGTGAGTTTTTATCCGAGTTCTTCGGTTTCACGTAAATCTGGTGTTCATTTTATCACTTAGTTGTCGTTCCTAAATTTTGTTGTAATCTCCGTCATCTCATTTATTTCTACTGTAACTGTAATTTGCAATTATTTCTCTGAAATCCCTCGCACAAATGAAAGGAAAAAAAAGAAGGAGAAGTAACAACGTTCCTTCAAAATAATGTAACTCATCAAACAACCCTTAAATAGAGAAGGGAAAGCAACTAAGCAAGACATAGAGGGCTCTGAGAGAAATACACTGTGAGACAAGGGAAAAATGAAATTTCTAATTTCTCCTGCTATGTCTGTGTTTATTTCAAAACCCTCTTGTCTTTGCTACAAGTGTTCCCTCCTAATTTTCTTCCATATTTTAGTATGTTTTCAAAAACACTTTTGTGCCAAACATTACTCCTGTTTCCTTTCTGGTGAAAGCCAAAAAGGGGGAGATGAACTCCTGCTATGTCTGTGTTTATTTTGCCTTGTGTGTTAAATGAAATATTATGCTAGACTACTACATGTTGCTCTTGTATGTTGCTCTTGCTATAATCTTTATGCATGCACAACCATGGAGTTTTGTCTTTCACTCAAAAAGGGGGAGATTGAAGAAACCCCGTTTGAGAATGAAGCAAAGGACGTTTACCTGCGACATTTGAAAATGAAGCAAAGGACGTTTGCCTACGACAAACACCCAGAAGTACATTGACGAAGCACAGAAGGTTTTGAGGTGAAAGAAAAGTGATGACCATCAATCAGGGAAGTTGTTCTTTTTAGCAAGAATCTTCGTATTCCTTTGTTATCATGTAAATTAGTTGACTGGTCTTACATACGATCTTGCAGAACAAAATCAAGGAAGAAAATGGAAAGGATCCTCAGAAGATCTCGCCAAAGTTGGAAGCAAAACTGCAAAGGGAAATCGAAGACAAAGACAGAAACTATCTTCAACGAATACAAAACCCAGCACAGCAAGATAAATAGACGCATCCAAGATGAAGAAATGTATTCGATACCACGGAAGTTATCGAGCGTTCAAACAAAGAAGTGTCTTGTGTTTGAGTGAGTTTTTCGAGTGTGAGAGTGCTAGCAATTCTAAACGGAATTAGAGTGTGTTAGGCTTTCGTAGTTGAATCCTAGACGGAATTAGGATTTAAGTTGTGTAAACACCAAATCGATTTTGGTGGGTGAGAATTTCTGAGAAACTTGTTATTGCCCAGAAATTGATTGACGAACTCTGGGTCTGTCTGAAACCCTAAGGACATTTGCCTTTGAGATTTCAGTGCTGATACGACAACCACTGCAAAGGCCATTCTCTGAAACGCAGTTGAGATACCTCACTGTGAAGGCCCTTGTCAAAAATAAGAAGCGTCCATTGTAAGGCGCTTGGCTCTCTGTAATACCTAAGGTCCTTTACCTTAGGTCATCTTTCTGATCTATACAATAAAAGAGGTTATTCAGTATATATATATATATTGTCCTTTATTTACTCTATCCTTATTCTGTGTAAAGGAAGTTCTCAGTCTGTTAAGACTGAGACCCTAACGTCCTTGTCCAAGTTGTGATTTGTGCAGAAAAACTCGGTAACCCTATTCACCCCCCCCCTAGGGTTCTTTCAATTGGTATCAGAGCCTGGTCCACTGAAAAGTCAGAGACTAACCGCTCTGTGGCAAAGATCATGGGAGATCACAACATGGGTGACCTAAGCCAAGGACGTTCATGGAACAGATCACCTTTACTGACAGGTGATAACTATCGAGTGTGGAAGCGCCAAATGGAAATCTTCTTGAGAAATCAAGATGAGGACATTTGGGACATAGTCAAGGAAGGAAATTATCCTACACCTCAAAAGACTGCTAAGGATGGAACACAAAGTGACAAGCTACGATCTGAGTATACGGCGGAAGAAAAAGAGCAAGCGAAAAAGAATACTCATGCACACTATCTTTTGATTTGTAGTCTTAATTCTAACGAGTTTGAAAGGGTGTCAAATTTTGATACAACTAAACAGATATGGGACTACTTGGTCACCACCTACGAAGGAACAAATCAAGTAAAAAAGACCAAGATCAACTTGCTTGTTCAAAAGTATGAAGGCTTCAAGATGGAAGAAAATGAATCCATTGAATCTATGTTCAAGAGATTCAGTGGCATAATCAACCATCTCAAATCCCTCGGGAAAACATATACAGATGAAGAGCAGATGAACAAGATCCTTCAATGCTTGCCTGAGCACAAATGGGGTTCCAAGGTGACTGCCATTGAAGAAGCCCAAAACCTAGAAACCTTGAAGCTTGAAGAGCTGATAGGAAAACTCCTTGCCTATGAGATCATTGCTGAAAGAAATCAGATTAAGGACATTGCCCTCAAAAGTACCAAGGAGCCAGAAGAAGAATCAGAGGATGAGGATGAAGAAACCATGGCCATGCTAGCCAAAGGGTTCAGGCGACTATACAGAAGAAATCCCAGATTCCGTGGTTACCTAAAAGAGTCATCATCCAAACGACCTTCACCCAAAGGTAAAACACTAACCAAAGATGATAATGAATACAAATGCTTTGCTTGTGGTGCAACAGATCACTTGGTCAGAGAATGTCCTCATGTAAAGAAAGTCAAGGAACAAAGCGACCTCAGAGGAAAAAGGTCAAGCAGCAAAGCTATGGTCGCCACATGGAGTGAAAGTGAAGGCAGTGAAAGTGAATCTGAGGAGATTGCAAACCTTTGTCTCATGGCAAAGGACGTTACAGAAACACAAGCAGATGAAACAGAAATAAATGACAGTGATGAGGTATTTACAGATCTCTTTCTGAAATGTCCTTCGCACAATTTGAAACCAAGATTGCTAAATGAGCTTGACTACATTGCAACCCTCACTGACAAAGTAAAATATCTCACTAGAATCGCTGAAACAAACTCCAAAACCATAGAAACCCAATTGGAGATAATCAAAAACCTTACCTCTGATAATGTCAGCATGAGAAATGAAATCATACAGAACCGAAAAGAGCTGAACTCCATCTTGAATCAAGAAATAGACCAAGTTCATTTGACCATAAAACCTGAGAAGAAAACCTCTACAGATAAACCTAGTTCACCCAGAACTGATCAAGAAACCTTACCTACTCATAAACCCACACCTATACCAAAACGAAAAACCAAGGCAAAGTGGGTTCCAAAGAAGCCAACCAACAGACCAGTTCCCCCAAACAAAGAAACCCTTCATAAACCTCTTGGTCCAAAGAAAGGTATAATGTCCTTCAGTGCAGGTATGTCTCAGGGCTCACAACGACCTCTGGTATTTGGACAGCGGATGCTCAAGACACATGACTGGAGATTCGACCAAATTCAGAGAACTCAAAGACATAAGAAGTGGGAAGGTAACGTTTGGAGACAAAAGCCAAGGGAAGATCCTTGGAGTCGGCAAGGTCGGTAAGGATTCAACCAACTGTATAAATGATGTATATTATGTAGAAGGTTTAGAATACAATCTCTTAAGTATTTCTCAGTTTTGTGATAGAGGTTATAAAGTTTGGTTGATAAGAACTCATGTGTCGTAGAAAAGGAATCTCATCAAATAGTCCTTAAAGGTCATCGTATGAACAATGTACATGTTATTGACCTTAGTGAGTATATGACCAAGGACCTTACCTGTCTTAGAGTTGCATCAGATGAAACCTGGTTATGGCATCGTAGATTAGGACAAATGAAAGAAAAAAAAAGAAAAAAACTTGCAATTATTTCTCTGAAATCCCTCGCACAAATGAAAGAAAAAAAAAGAAGGAGAAGTAACAACGTTCCTTCAAAATAATGTAACTCATCAAACAACCCTTAAATAGAGAAGGGAAAGCAACTAAGCAAGACATAGAGGGCTCTGAGAGAAATACACTGTGAGACAAGGGAAAAATGAAATTTCTAATTTCTCCTGCTATGTCTGTGTTTATTTCAAAACCTACTGTGCTGCTACAAGTGTTCCCCCTCCCTAATTTTCTTCCATATTTTAGTATGTTTTCAAAAACACTTTTGTGCCAAACATTACTCCTGTTTCCTTTCTGGTGAAAGCCAAAAAGGGGGAGATGAACTCCTGCTATGTCTGTGTTTATTTTGCCTTGTGTGTTAAATGAAATATTATGCTAGACTACTACATGTTGCTCTTGTATGTTGCTCTTGCTATAATCTTTATGCATGCACAACCATGGAGTTTTGTCTTTCACTCAAAAAGGGGGAGATTGAAGAAACCCCGTTTGAGAATGAAGCAAAGGACGTTTACCTGCGACATTTGAAAATGAAGCAAAGGACGTTTGCCTACGACAAACACCCAGAAGGACATTGACGCAGCACAGTAGGTTTTGAGGTGAAAGACAAGTGATGACCATCAATCAGGGAAGTTGTTCTTTTTAGCAAGAATCTTCGTATTCCTTTGTTATCATGTAAATTAGTTGACTGGTCTTACATACGATCTTGCAGAACAAAATCAAGGAAGAAAATGGAAAGGATCCTCAGAAGATCTCGCCAAAGTTGGAAGCAAAACTGCAAAGGGAAATCGAAGACAAAGACAGAAACTATCTTCAACGAATACAAAACCCAGCACAGCAAGATAAATAGACGCATCCAAGATGAAGAAATGTATTCGATACCACGGAAGTTATCGAGCGTTCAAACAAAGAAGTGTCTTGTGTTTGAGTGAGTTTTTCGAGTGTGAGAGTGCTAGCAATTCTAAACGGAATTAGAGTGTGTTAGGCTTTCGTAGTTGAATCCTAGACGGAATTAGGATTTAAGTTGTGTAAACACCAAATCGATTTTGGTGGGTGAGAATTTCTGAGAAACTTGTTATTGCCCAGAAATTGATTGACGAACTCTGGGTCTGTCTGAAACCCTAAGGACATTTGCCTTTGGGATTTCAGTGCTGATACGACAACCACTGCAAAGGCCATTCTCTGAAACGCAGTTGAGATACCTCACTGTGAAGGCCCTTGTCAAAAATAAGAAGCGTCCATTGTAAGGCGCTTGGATCTCTGTAATACCTAAGGTCCTTTACCTTAGGTCATCTTTCTGATCTATACAATAAAAGAGGTTATTCAGTATATATATATATTGTCCTTTATTTACTCTATCCTTATTCTGTGTAAAGGAAGTTCTCAGTCTGTTAAGACTGAGACCCTAACGTCCTTGTCCAAGTTGTGATTTGTGCAGAAAAACTCGGTAACCCTATTCACCCCCCCCTCTCGGGTTCTTTCAAATGGTATCAGAGCCTGGTCCACTGAAAAGTCAGAGACTAACCGCTCTGTGGCAAAGATCATGGGAGATCACAACATGGGTGACCTAAGCGAGGCGTTCATGGAGCGGATCACCTTCTTGACGGTGATAACTATCGAGTGTGGAAGCGAATGGAAATCTTCTTGAGAAATCAAGATGAGGACATTTGGGACATAGTCAAGGAAGGAAATTATCCTACACCTCAAAAGACTGCTAAGGATGGAACACAAAGTGACAAGCTACGATCTGAGTATACGGCGGAAGAAAAAGAGCAAGCGAAAAAGAATACTCATGCACACTATCTTTTGATTTGTAGTCTTAATTCTAACGAGTTTGAAAGGGTGTCAAATTTTGATACAACTAAACAGATATGGGACTACTTGGTCACCACCTACGAAGGAACAAATCAAGTAAAAAAGACCAAGATCAACTTGCTTGTTCAAAAGTATGAAGGCTTCAAGATGGAAGAAAATGAATCCATTGAATCTATGTTCAAGAGATTCAGTGGCATAATCAACCATCTCAAATCCCTCGGGAAAACATATACAGATGAAGAGCAGATGAACAAGATCCTTGATGCTTGCACGAGCACAAATGGGGTTCCAAGGTGTTGCCATTGAAGAAGCCCCAAAACCTAGAAACCTTGAAGCTTGAAGAGGCGATAGGAAAACTCCTTGCCTATGAGATCATTGCTGAAAGAAATCAGTTAAGGACATTGCCCTCAAAAGTACCAAGGAGCGGAAGAAGAATCGGAGGATGAGGATGAAGAAACCATGGCCATGCTAGCCAAAGGGTTCAGCGACTATCTGAGAAGAAATCCCAGTTCGTGGTTACCTAAAAGAGTCATCATCCAAACGACCTTCACCTAAAGGTAAAACACTAACCAAAGATGATAATGAATACAAATGCTTTGCTTGTGGTGCAACAGATCACTTGGTCGAGAATGTCCTCATGTAAAGAAAGTCGAGAACAAAGCGACCTCGGAGGAAAAGGTCAGCAAAGAAAGCTATGGTCGCCACATGGAGTGAAAGGAAGGCGGTGAAAGTGAATCGAGGAGATTGCAAACCTTTGTATCATGGCAAAGGGCGTTACGAAACAAGCGGATGAAACGAGAAATAAATGGCGGTGATGAGGTATTTACAGATCTCTTTCGAAATGTCCTTGTGATTTGAAACCAAGATTGCTAAATCGCTTGACTACATTGCAACCCTCACCGACAAAGTAAAATATCTCACTAGAATCATTGAAACAAACTCCAAAACCATAGAAACCCAATTGGAGATAATCAAAACCTTACCTCGATAATGTCGGCATGAGAAATGAAATGATCTGAACCGAAAGAGTGAACTCCATCTTGAATCAAGAAATAGACCAAGTTCATTTGACCATAAAACCAGAGAAGAAAACCTCTACAGATAAACCTGGTTCACCCAGAACTGATCCAGAAACCTTACCTACTCATAAACCCACACCTATACCAAAACGAAAAACCAAGGCAAAGTGGGTTCCAAAGAAGCCAACCAACAGACCAGTTCCCCCAAACAAAGAAACCCTTCATAAACCTCTTGGTCCAAAGAAAGGTATAATGTCCTTCAGTGCAGGTATGTCTCAGGGCTCAGCGACCTCTGGTATTTGGACAGCGGATGCTCAAGACACATGACTGGAGATTCGACCAAATTCAGAGAACTCAAAGACATAAGAAGTGGGAAGGTAACGTTTGGAGACAAAAGCCAAGGGAAGATCCTTGGAGTCGGCAAGGTCGGTAAGGATTCAACCAACTGTATAAATGATGTATATTATGTAGAAGGTTTAGAATACAATCTCTTAAGTATTTCTCAGTTTTGTGATAGAGGTTATAAAGTTTGGTTCAATAAGAACTCATGTGTCGTAGAAAAGGAATCTCATCAAATAGTCCTTAAAGGTCATCGTATGAACAATGTACATGTTATTGACCTTAGTGAGTATATGACCAAGGACCTTACCTGTCTTAGAGTTGCATCAGATGAAACCTGGTTATGGCATCGTAGATTAGGACAAATGAAAGAAAAAAAAAAAGAAAAAAACTTGCAATTATTTCTCTGAAATCCCTCGCACAAATGAAAGAAAAAAAAAGAAGGAGAAGTAACAACGTTCCTTCAAAATAATGTAACTCATCAAACAACCCTTAAATAGAGAAGGGAAAGCAACTAAGCAAGACATAGAGGGCTCTGAGAGAAATACACTGTGAGACAAGGGAAAAATGAAATTTCTAATTTCTCCTGCTATGTCTGTGTTTATTTCAAAACCTACTGTGCTGCTACAAGTGTTCCCCCTCCCTAATTTTCTTCCATATTTTAGTATGTTTTCAAAAACACTTTTGTGCCAAACATTACTCCTGTTTCCTTTCTGGTGAAAGCCAAAAAGGGGGAGATGAACTCCTGCTATGTCTGTGTTTATTTTGCCTTGTGTGTTAAATGAAATATTATGCTAGACTACTACATGTTGCTCTTGTATGTTGCTCTTGCTATAATCTTTATGCATGCACAACCATGGAGTTTTGTCTTTCACTCAAAAAGGGGGAGATTGAAGAAACCCCGTTTGAGAATGAAGCAAAGGACGTTTACCTGCGACATTTGAAAATGAAGCAAAGGACGTTTGCCTCGACAAACACCGGAAGGACATTGACGCGACAGTAGGTTTTGAGGTGAAAGACAAGTGATGACCATCAATCGGAAGTTGTTCTTTTTAGCAAGAATCTTCGTATTCCTTTGTTATCATGTAAATTAGTTGGTGGTCTTACATACGATCTTGCGAGAACAAAATCAAGGAAGAAAATGGAAAGGATCCTCGGAAGATCTCGCCAAAGTTGGAAGCAAAAGCGCAAAGGAAATCGAAGACAAAGACGAAACTATCTTCAACGAATACAAAACCCAAAGACAAAGAAGATAAATAGACGCATCCAAGATGAAGAAATGTATTCGATACCACGGAAGTTATCGAGCGTTCAAACAAAGAAGTGTCTTGTGTTTGAGTGAGTTTTTAGTGTGAGTGCTAGCAATTCTAAACGGAATTAGAGTGTGTTAGGCTTTCGTAGTTGAATCCTAGACGGAATTAGGATTTAAGTTGTGTAAACACCAAATCGATTTTGGTGGGTGAGAATTCGAGAAACTTGTTATTGCGAGAAATTGATTGGCGAACTGCAGTGCATGCGAAACCCTAAGGACATTTGCCTTTGGGATTTCGGTCTTGTCTGACAACCACTGCAAAGGCCATTCTCTGAAACGCAGTTGAGATACCTCACTGTGAAGGCCCTTGTCAAAAATAAGAAGCGTCCATTGTAAGGCGCTTGGATCTCTGTAATACCTAAGGTCCTTTACCTTAGGTCATCTTTCTGATCTATACAATAAAAGAGGTTATTCAGTATATATATATATTGTCCTTTATTTACTCTATCCTTATTCTGTGTAAAGGAAGTTCTCAGTCTGTTAAGACTGAGACCCTAACGTCCTTGTCCAAGTTGTGATTTGTGAAAAAAACTCGGTAACCCTATTCACCCCCTCTGGGTTCTTTCAAATGGTATCGAGCACTGGTCCATGAAAAGTCGAGACTAACAGCTCTGTGGCAAAGATCATGGGAGATCACAACATGGGTGACCTAAGCGAGGGCGTTCATGGAGCAGATCACCTTCTTGTGGTGATAACTATCGAGTGTGGAAGCGCCAAATGGAAATCTTCTTGAGAAATCAAGATGAGGACATTTGGGACATAGTCAAGGAAGGAAATTATCCTACACCTCAAAAGACTGCTAAGGATGGAACACAAAGTGACAAGCTACGATCTGAGTATACGGCGGAAGAAAAAGAGCAAGCGAAAAAGAATACTCATGCACTATCTTTTGATTTGTAGTCTTAATTCTAACGAGTTTGAAAGGGTGTCAAATTTTGATACAACTAAGCGGATATGGGACTACTTGGTCACCACCTGAAGGAACAAATCAAGTAAAAAAGACCAAGATCAACTTGCTTGTTCAAAAGTATGAAGGCTTCAAGATGGAAGAAAATGAATCCATTGAATCTATGTTCAAGAGATTCAGTGGCATAATCAACCATCTCAAATCCCTCGGGAAAACATATACAGATGAAGAGTAGATGAACAAGATCCTTCAATGCTTGCGAGCACAAATGGGGTTCAAGGTGATGCCATTGAAGAAGCCCAAAACCTAGAAACCTTGAAGCTTGAAGAGGCGATAGGAAAACTCCTTGCCTATGAGATCATTGCTGAAAGAAATCAGATTAAGGACATTGCCCTCAAAAGTACCAAGGAGCCAGAAGAAGAATCAGAGGATGAGGATGAAGAAACCATGGCCATGCTAGCCAAAGGGTTCAGCGACTATCTGTAAGAAATCCCAGATTCCGTGGTTACCTAAAAGAGTCATCATCCAAACGACCTTCACCCAAAGGTAAAACACTAACCAAAGATGATAATGAATACAAATGCTTTGCTTGTGGTGCAACAGATCACTTGGTCAGAGAATGTCCTCATGTAAAGAAAGTCAAGGAACAAAGCGACCTCAGAGGAAAAAGGTCAAGCAGCAAAGCTATGGTCGCCACATGGAGTGAAAGTGAAGGCAGTGAAAGTGAATCTGATGAGATTGCAAACCTTTGTATCATGGCAAAGGACGTTACAGAAACACAAGCAGATGAAACAGAAATAAATGACAGTGATGAGGTATTTACAGATCTCTTTCTGAAATGTCCTTCGCACAATTTGAAACCAAGATTGCTAAATCTGCTTGACTACATTGCAACCCTCACTGACAAAGTAAAATATCTCACTAGAATCGCTGAAACAAACTCCAAAACCATAGAAACCCAATTGGAGATAATCAAAAACCTTACCTCTGATAATGTCAGCGTGAGAAATGAAATGATATCTGAACCAGAAAGAGTGAACTCCATCTTGAATCAAGAAATAGACCAAGTTCATTTGACCATAAAACCGAGAAGAAAACCTCTGAGATAAACCTAGTTCACCCAGGCCCGATCCGAAACCTTACCTACTCATAAACCCACACCTATACCAAAACGAAAAACCAAGGCAAAGTGGGTTCCAAAGAAGCCAACCAACAGACCAGTTCCCCCAAACAAAGAAACCCTTCATAAACCTCTTGGTCCAAAGAAAGGTATAATGTCCTTCAGTGCAGGTATGTCTCAGGGCTCACAACGACCTCTGGTATTTGGACAGCGGATGCTCAAGACACATGACTGGAGATTCGACCAAATTCAGAGAACTCAAAGACATAAGAAGTGGGAAGGTAACGTTTGGAGACAAAAGCCAAGGGAAGATCCTTGGAGTCGGCAAGGTCGGTAAGGATTCAACCAACTGTATAAATGATGTATATTATGTAGAAGGTTTAGAATACAATCTCTTAAGTATTTCTCAGTTTTGTGATAGAGGTTATAAAGTTTGGTTCAATAAGAACTCATGCGTCGTAGAAAAGGAATCTCATCAAATAGTCCTTAAAGGTCATCGTATGAACAATGTACATGTTATTGACCTTAGTGAGTATATGACCAAGGACCTTACCTGTCTTAGAGTTGCATCAGATGAAACCTGGTTATGGCATCGTAGATTAGGACAAATGAAAGAAAAAAAAAAGAAAAAAAACTTGCAATTATTTCTCTGAAATCCCTCGCACAAATGAAAGAAAAAAAAAGAAGGAGAAGTAACAACGTTCCTTCAAAATAATGTAACTCATCAAACAACCCTTAAATAGAAGGAAAGCAACTAAGCAAGACATAGAGGGCTCTGAGAGAAATACACTGTGAGACAAGGGAAAAATGAAATTTCTAATTTCTCCTGCTATGTCTGTGTTTATTTCAAAACCTACTGTGTTGCTACAAGTCTTCCCCCTCCCTAATTTTCTTCCATATTTTAGTATGTTTTCAAAAACAATTTTGTGCCAAACATTACTCCTGTTTCCTTTCTGGTGAAAGCCAAAAAGGGGGAGATGAACTCCTGCTATGTCTGTGTTTATTTTGCCTTGTGTGTTAAATGAAATATTATGCTAGACTACTACATGTTGCTCTTGTATGTTGCTCTTGCTATAATCTTTATGCATGCACAACCATGGAGTTTTGTCTTTCACTCAAAAAGGGGGAGATTGAAGAAACCCCGTTTGAGAATGAAGCAAAGGACGTTTACCTGCGACATTTGAAAATGAAGCAAAGGACGTTTGCCTACGACAAACACCCAGAAGGACATTGACGCAAAGACAAGAGGGTTTTGAGGTGAAAGACAAGTGATGACCATCAATCGGGAAGTTGTTCTTTTAGCAAGAATCTTCGTATTCCTTTGTTATCATGTAAATTAGTTGATTTGGTCTTACATACGATCTTGCGAACAAAATCAAGGAAGAAAATGGAAAGGATCCTCAGAAGATCTCGCCAAAGTTGGAAGCAAAACTGCAAAGGGAAATCGAAGACAAAGACAGAAACTATCTTCAACGAATACAAAACCCAGCACAGCAAGATAAATAGACGCATCCAAGATGAAGAAATGTATTCGATACCACGGAAGTTATCGAGCGTTCAAACAAAGAAGTGTCTTGTGTTTGAGTGAGTTTTTCGAGTGTGAGAGTGCTAGCAATTCTAAACGGAATTAGAGTGTGTTAGGCTTTCGTAGTTGAATCCTAGACGGAATTAGGATTTAAGTTGTGTAAACACCAAATCGATTTTGGTGGGTGAGAATTTCTGAGAAACTTGTTATTGCCCAGAAATTGATTGACGAACTCTGGGTCTGTCTGAAACCCTAAGGACATTTGCCTTTGGGATTTCAGTGCTGATACGACAACCACTGCAAAGGCCATTCTCTGAAACGCAGTTGAGATACCTCACTGTGAAGGCCCTTGTCAAAAATAAGAAGCGTCCATTGTAAGGCGCTTGGATCTCTGTAATACCTAAGGTCCTTTACCTTAGGTCATCTTTCTGATCTATACAATAAAAGAGGTTATTCAGTATATATATATATTGTCCTTTATTTACTCTATCCTTATTCTGTGTAAAGGAAGTTCTCAGTCTGTTAAGACTGAGACCCTAACGTCCTTGTCCAAGTTGTGATTTGTGCAGAAAAACTCGGTAACCCTATTCACCCCCCCCCTCTCGGGTTCTTTCAAATGGTATCAGAGCCTGGTCCACTGAAAAGTCAGAGACTAACCGCTCTGTGGCAAAGATCATGGGAGATCACAACATGGGTGACCTAAGCCAAGGACGTTCATGGAACAGATCACCTTTACTGACAGGTGATAACTATCGAGTGTGGAAGCGCCAAATGGAAATCTTCTTGAGAAATCAAGATGAGGACATTTGGGACATAGTCAAGGAAGGAAATTATCCTACACCTCAAAAGACTGCTAAGGATGGAACACAAAGTGACAAGCTACGATCTGAGTATACGGCGGAAGAAAAAGAGCAAGCGAAAAAGAATACTCATGCACACTATCTTTTGATTTGTAGTCTTAATTCTAACGAGTTTGAAAGGGTGTCAAATTTTGATACAACTAAACAGATATGGGACTACTTGGTCACCACCTACGAAGGAACAAATCAAGTAAAAAAGACCAAGATCAACTTGCTTGTTCAAAGTATGAAGGCTTCAAGATGGAAGAAAATGAATCCATTGAATCTATGTTCAAGAGATTCAGTGGCATAATCAACCATCTCAAATCCCTCGGGAAAACATATACAGATGAAGAGCAGATGAACAAGATCCTTCAATGCTTGCCTGAGCACAAATGGGGTTCCAAGGTGACTGCCATTGAAGAAGCCCAAAACCTAGAAACCTTGAAGCTTGAAGAGCTGATAGGAAAACTCCTTGCCTATGAGATACGACTGCCTGAAAGAAATCAGATTAAGGACATTGCCCTCAAAAGTACCAAGGAGCCAGAAGAAGAATCAGAGGATGAGGATGAAGAAACCATGGCCATGCTAGCCAAAGGGTTCAGGCGACTATACAGAAGAAATCCCAGATTCCGTGGTTACCTAAAAGAGTCATCATCCAAACGACCTTCACCTAAAGGTAAAACACTAACCAAAGATGATAATGAATACAAATGCTTTGCTTGTGGTGCAACAGATCACTTGGTCAGAGAATGTCCTCATGTAAAGAAAGTCAAGGAACAAAGCGACCTCAGAGGAAAAAGGTCAAGCAGCAAAGCTATGGTCGCCACATGGAGTGAAAGGGAAGGCAGTGAAAGTGAATCTGAGGAGATTGCAAACCTTTGTATCATGGCAAAGGACGTTACAGAAACACAAGCAGATGAAACAGAAATAAATGACAGTGATGAGGTATTTACAGATCTCTTTCTGAAATGTCCTTCGCACAATTTGAAACCAAGATTGCTAAATCTGCTTGACTACATTGCAACCCTCACTGACAAAGTAAAATATCTCACTAGAATCGCTGAAACAAACTCCAAAACCATAGAAACCCAATTGGAGATAATCAAAAACCTTACCTCTGATAATGTCAGCATGAGAAATGAAATGATACAGAACCGAAAAGAGCTGAACTCCATCTTGAATCAAGAAATAGACCAAGTTCATTTGACCATAAAACCAGAGAAGAAAACCTCTACAGATAAACCTAGTTCACCCAGAACTGATCCAGAAACCTTACCTACTCATAAACCCACACCTATACCAAAACGAAAAACCAAGGCAAAGTGGGTTCCAAAGAAGCCAACCAACAGACCAGTTCCCCCAAACAAAGAAACCCTTCATAAACCTCTTGGTCCAAAGAAAGGTATAATGTCCTTCAGTGCAGGTATGTCTCAGGGCTCACAACGACCTCTGGTATTTGGACAGCGGATGCTCAAGACACATGACTGGAGATTCGACCAAATTCAGAGAACTCAAAGACATAAGAAGTGGGAAGGTAACGTTTGGAGACAAAAGCCAAGGGAAGATCCTAGGAGTCGGCAAGGTAAGGATTCAACCAACTGTATAAATGATGTATATTATGTAGAAGGTTTAGAATACAATCTCTTAAGTATTTCTCAGTTTTGTGATAGAGGTTATAAAGTTTGGTTCAATAAGAACTCATGTGTCGTAGAAAAGGAATCTCATCAAATAGTCCTTAAAGGTCATCGTATGAACAATGTACATGTTATTGACCTTAGTGAGTATATGACCAAGGACCTTACCTGTCTTAGAGTTGCATCAGATGAAACCTGGTTATGGCATCGTAGATTAGGACAAATGAAAGAAAAAAAAAAAGAAAAAAACTTGCAATTATTTCTCTGAAATCCCTCGCACAAATGAAAGAAAAAAAAAGAAGGAGAAGTAACAACGTTCCTTCAAAATAATGTAACTCATCAAACAACCCTTAAATAGAGAAGGGAAAGCAACTAAGCAAGACATAGAGGGCTCTGAGAGAAATACACTGTGAGACAAGGGAAAAATGAAATTTCTAATTTCTCCTGCTATGTCTGTGTTTATTTCAAAACCTACTGTGCTGCTACAAGTGTTCCCCCTCCCTAATTTTCTTCCATATTTTAGTATGTTTTCAAAAACACTTTTGTGCCAAACATTACTCCTGTTTCCTTTCTGGTGAAAGCCAAAAAGGGGGAGATGAACTCCTGCTATGTCTGTGTTTATTTTGCCTTGTGTGTTAAATGAAATATTATGCTAGACTACTACATGTTGCTCTTGTATGTTGCTCTTGCTATAATCTTTATGCATGCACAACCATGGAGTTTTGTCTTTCACTCAAAAAGGGGGAGATTGAAGAAACCCCGTTTGAGAATGAAGCAAAGGACGTTTACCTGCGACATTTGAAAATGAAGCAAAGGACGTTTGCCTACGACAAACACCCAGAAGGACATTGACGCAGCACAGTAGGTTTTGAGGTGAAAGACAAGTGATGACCATCAATCAGGGAAGTTGTTCTTTTTAGCAAGAATCTTCGTATTCCTTTGTTATCATGTAAATTAGTTGACTGGTCTTACATACGATCTTGCAGAACAAAATCAAGGAAGAAAATGGAAAGGATCCTCAGAAGATCTCGCCAAAGTTGGAAGCAAAACTGCAAAGGGAAATCGAAGACAAAGACAGAAACTATCTTCAACGAATACAAAACCCAGCACAGCAAGATAAATAGACGCATCCAAGATGAAGAAATGTATTCGATACCACGGAAGTTATCGAGCGTTCAAACAAAGAAGTGTCTTGTGTTTGAGTGAGTTTTTCGAGTGTGAGAGTGCTAGCAATTCTAAACGGAATTAGAGTGTGTTAGGCTTTCGTAGTTGAATCCTAGACGGAATTAGGATTTAAGTTGTGTAAACACCAAATCGATTTTGGTGGGTGAGAATTTCTGAGAAACTTGTTATTGCCCAGAAATTGATTGACGAACTCTGGGTCTGTCTGAAACCCTAAGGACATTTGCCTTTGGGATTTCAGTGCTGATACGACAACCACTGCAAAGGCCATTCTCTGAAACGCAGTTGAGATACCTCACTGTGAAGGCCCTTGTCAAAAATAAGAAGCGTCCATTGTAAGGCGCTTGGATCTCTGTAATACCTAAGGTCCTTTACCTTAGGTCATCTTTCTGATCTATACAATAAAAGAGGTTATTCAGTATATATATATATTGTCCTTTATTTACTCTATCCTTATTCTGTGTAAAGGAAGTTCTCAGTCTGTTAAGACTGAGACCCTAACGTCCTTGTCCAAGTTGTGATTTGTGCAGAAAAACTCGGTAACCCTATTCACCCCCCCCCTCTCGGGTTCTTTCAAATGGTATCAGAGCCTGGTCCACTGAAAAGTCAGAGACTAACCGCTCTGTGGCAAAGATCATGGGAGATCACAACATGGGTGACCTAAGCCAAGGACGTTCATGGAACAGATCACCTTTACTGACAGGTGATAACTATCGAGTGTGGAAGCGCCAAATGGAAATCTTCTTGAGAAATCAAGATGAGGACATTTGGGACATAGTCAAGGAAGGAAATTATCCTACACCTCAAAAGACTGCTAAGGATGGAACACAAAGTGACAAGCTACGATCTGAGTATACGGCGGAAGAAAAAGAGCAAGCGAAAAAGAATACTCATGCACACTATCTTTTGATTTGTAGTCTTAATTCTAACGAGTTTGAAAGGGTGTCAAATTTTGATACAACTAAACAGATATGGGACTACTTGGTCACCACCTACGAAGGAACAAATCAAGTAAAAAAGACCAAGATCAACTTGCTTGTTCAAAAGTATGAAGGCTTCAAGATGGAAGAAAATGAATCCATTGAATCTATGTTCAAGAGATTCAGTGGCATAATCAACCATCTCAAATCCCTCGGGAAAACATATACAGATGAAGAGCAGATGAACAAGATCCTTCAATGCTTGCCTGAGCACAAATGGGGTTCCAAGGTGACTGCCATTGAAGAAGCCCAAAACCTAGAAACCTTGAAGCTTGAAGAGCTGATAGGAAAACTCCTTGCCTATGAGATACGACTGCCTGAAAGAAATCAGATTAAGGACATTGCCCTCAAAAGTACCAAGGAGCCAGAAGAAGAATCAGAGGATGAGGATGAAGAAACCATGGCCATGCTAGCCAAAGGGTTCAGGCGACTATACAGAAGAAATCCCAGATTCCGTGGTTACCTAAAAGAGTCATCATCCAAACGACCTTCACCTAAAGGTAAAACACTAACCAAAGATGATAATGAATACAAATGCTTTGCTTGTGGTGCAACAGATCACTTGGTCAGAGAATGTCCTCATGTAAAGAAAGTCAAGGAACAAAGCGACCTCAGAGGAAAAGGTCGGCGTGAAAGCTATGGTCGCCACATGGAGTGAAAGGGAAGGCAGTGAAAGTGAATCTGAGGAGATTGCAAACCTTTGTATCATGGCAAAGGACGTTACAGAAACACAAGCAGATGAAACAGAAATAAATGACAGTGATGAGGTATTTACAGATCTCTTTCTGAAATGTCCTTCGCAATTTGAAACCAAGATTGCTAAATCTGCTTGACTACATTGCAACCCTCACTGACAAAGTAAAATATCTCACTAGAATCGCTGAAACAAACTCCAAAACCATAGAAACCCAATTGGAGATAATCAAAAACCTTACCTCTGATAATGTCAGCGTGAGAAATGAAATGATCTGAACGAAAGAGTGAACTCCATCTTGAATCAAGAAATAGACCAAGTTCATTTGACCATAAAACCAGAGAAGAAAACCTCTACAGATAAACCTAGTTCACCCAGAACTGATCCAGAAACCTTACCTACTCATAAACCCACACCTATACCAAAACGAAAAACCAAGGCAAAGTGGGTTCCAAAGAAGCCAACCAACAGACCAGTTCCCCCAAACAAAGAAACCCTTCATAAACCTCTTGGTCCAAAGAAAGGTATAATGTCCTTCAGTGCAGGTATGTCTCAGGGCTCACAACGACCTCTGGTATTTGGACAGCGGATGCTCAAGACACATGACTGGAGATTCGACCAAATTCAGAGAACTCAAAGACATAAGAAGTGGGAAGGTAACGTTTGGAGACAAAAGCCAAGGGAAGATCCTTGGAGTCGGCAAGGTCGGTAAGGATTCAACCAACTGTATAAATGATGTATATTATGTAGAAGGTTTAGAATACAATCTCTTAAGTATTTCTCAGTTTTGTGATAGAGGTTATAAAGTTTGGTTCAATAAGAACTCATGTGTCGTAGAAAAGGAATCTCATCAAATAGTCCTTAAAGGTCATCGTATGAACAATGTACATGTTATTGACCTTAGTGAGTATATGACCAAGGACCTTACCTGTCTTAGAGTTGCATCAGATGAAACCTGGTTATGGCATCGTAGATTAGGACAAATGAAAGAAAAAAAAAAGAAAAAAAACTTGCAATTATTTCTCTGAAATCCCTCGCACAAATGAAAGAAAAAAAAAGAAGGAGAAGTAACAACGTTCCTTCAAAATAATGTAACTCATCAAACAACCCTTAAATAGAGAAGGGAAAGCAACTAAGCAAGACATAGAGGGCTCTGAGAGAAATACACTGTGAGACAAGGGAAAAATGAAATTTCTAATTTCTCCTGCTATGTCTGTGTTTATTTCAAAACCTACTGTGTTGCTACAAGTCTTCCCCCTCCCTAATTTTCTTCCATATTTTAGTATGTTTTCAAAAACAATTTTGTGCCAAACATTACTCCTGTTTCCTTTCTGGTGAAAGCCAAAAAGGGGGAGATGAACTCCTGCTATGTCTGTGTTTATTTTGCCTTGTGTGTTAAATGAAATATTATGCTAGACTACTACATGTTGCTCTTGTATGTTGCTCTTGCTATAATCTTTATGCATGCACAACCATGGAGTTTTGTCTTTCACTCAAAAAGGGGGAGATTGAAGAAACCCCGTTTGAGAATGAAGCAAAGGACGTTTGCCTACGACAAACACCCAGAAGGACATTGACGCAGCACAGTAGGTTTTGAGGTGAAAGACAAGTGATGACCATCAATCAGGGAAGTTGTTCTTTTTAGCAAGAATCTTCGTATTCC
Organism: Portulaca oleracea; assembly: GCA_029582165.1. Classification (NCBI taxonomy): domain Eukaryota; kingdom Viridiplantae; phylum Streptophyta; class Magnoliopsida; order Caryophyllales; family Portulacaceae; genus Portulaca; species Portulaca oleracea. Next base: position 38,491,838 of record CM055872.1, on the reverse strand, counting down.
TTTGTTATCATGTAAATTAGTTGACTGGTCTTACATACGATCTTGCAGAACAAAATCAAGTAAGAAAATGGAAAGGATCCTCAGAAGATCTCGCCAAAGTTGGAAGCAAAACTGCAAAGGGAAATCGAAGACAAAGACAGAAACTATCTTCAACGAATACAAAACCCGGACAAAGAAGATAAATAGACGCATCCAAGATGAAGAAATGTATTCGATACCACGGAAGTTATCGGCGTTCAAACAAAGAAGTGTCTTGTGTTTGAGTGAGTTTTTCGAGTGTGAGAGTGCTAGCAATTCTAAGCGGAATTAGAGTGTGTTAGGCTTCGTAGTTGAATCCTAGGCGGAATTAGGATTTAAGTTGTGTAAACACCAAATCGATTTTGGTGGGTGAGAATTTCCGAGAAACTTGTTATTGCCGAGAAATTGATTGACGAACTGCAGTGCATGCGAAACCCAAAGGACATTTGCCTTTGGGATTTCGGTCTTGTCTGACAACCCTTTGCAAGGCCATTCTTCAAACGCATTGAGATACCTCACGTGAAGGCCCTTGTCAAAAATAAGAAGCGTCCATTGTAAGGCGCTTGGATCTGTAATACCTAAGGTCCTTTTCCTTAGGTCATCTTTCTGATCTATACAATTAAAGAGGTTATTCTGTATATATATATATTGTGCTTTATTTTCTCTATCCTTATTCTGTGTAAAGGAAGTTCTCAGTCTGTTAAGACTGAGACCCTAACGTCCTTGTCGAGTTGTGATTTGTGCGAAAAACTCGGTAACCCTATTCACCCCCCCCCTCTCGGGTTCTTTCAAATGGTATCAGAGCCTGGTCCACTGAAAAGTCAGAGACTAACCGCTCTGTGGCAAAGATCATGGGAGATCACAACATGGGTGACCTAAGCCAAGGACGTTCCTGGAACAGATCACCTTCTTGACAGTGATAACTATCGAGTGTGGAAGCGCGAATGGAAATCTTCTTGAGAAATCAAGATGAGGACATTTGGGACATAGTCAAGGAAGGAAATTATCCTACACCTCAAAAGACTGCTAAGGATGGAACACAAAGTGACAAGCTACGATCTGAGTATACGGCGGAAGAAAAAGAGCAAGCGAAAAAGAATACTCATGCACACTATCTTTTGATTTGTAGTCTTAATTCTAACGAGTTTGAAAGGGTGTCAAATTTTGATACAACTAAACAGATATGGGACTACTTGGTCACCACCTACGAAGGAACAAATCAAGTAAAAAAGACCAAGATCAACTTGCTTGTTCAAAAGTATGAAGGCTTCAGATGGAAGAAAATGAATCCATTGAATCTATGTTCAAGAGATTGATGGCATAATCAACCATCTCAAATCCCTCGGAAAACATATCTGAGATGAAGAGTAGATGAACAAGATCCTTCAATGCTTGCTGAGCACAAATGGGGTTCAAGGTGTTGCGTTGAAGAAGCCCAAAACCTAGAAACCTTGAGCTTGAAGAGGCGATAGGAAAACTCCTTGCCTATGAGATCATTTGCTGAAAGAAATCAGTTAAGGACATTGCCCTCAAAAGTACCAAGGCGGAAGAAGAATCGGAGGATGAGGATGAAGAAACCATGGCCATGCTAGCCAAGGGTTCAGCGACTATCTGAAGAAATCCAGATTAGTGGTTACCTAAAAGAGTCATCATCAACGACCTTCACCCAAAGGTAAAACACTAACCAAGGATGATAATGAATACAAATGCTTTGCTTGTGGCGCAACAGATCACTTGGTCAGAGAATGTCCTCATGTAAAGAAAGTCAAGGAACAAAGCGACCTCAGAGGAAAAAGGTCAAGCAGCAAAGCTATGGTCGCCACATGGAGTGAAAGTGAAGGCAGTGAAAGTGAATCTGATGAGATTGCAAACCTTTGTATCATGGCAAAGGACGTTACAGAAACACAAGCGGATAAACGAGAAATAAATGGCGGTGATGAGGTATTTACAGATCTCTTTACGAAATGTCCTTGCGATTTGAAACCAAGATTGCTAAATGCAGCGACTACATTGCAACCCTCACCGACAAAGTAAAATATCTCACTAGAATCGAAACAAACTCCAAAACCATAGAAACCCAATTGGAGATAATCAAAACCTTACCTCGATAATGTCGTGAGAAATGAAATGATCTGAGCAAAAGAGCTGAACTCCATCTTGAATCAAGAAATAGACCAAGTTCATTTGACCATAAAACCAGAGAAGAAAACCTCTACAGATAAACCTAGTTCACCCAGAACTGATCCAGAAACCTTACCTACTCATAAACCCACACCTATACCAAAACGAAAAACCAAGGCAAAGTGGGTTCCAAAGAAGCCAACCAACAGACCAGTTCCCCCAAACAAAGAAACCCTTCATAAACCTCTTGGTCCAAAGAAAGGTATAATGTCCTTCAGTGCAGGTATGTCTCAGGGCTCACAACGACCTCTGGTATTTGGGCGGGATGCTCAAGACACATGACTGGAGATTCGACCAAATTCAGAGAACTCAAAGACATAAGAAGTGGGAAGGTAACGTTTGGAGACAAAAGCCAAGGGAAGATCCTTGGAGTCGGCAAGGTCGGTAAGGATTCAACCAACTGTATAAATGATGTATATTATGTAGAAGGTTTAGAATACAATCTCTTAAGTATTTCTCGGTTTGTGATAGAGGTTATAAAGTTTGGTTGATAAGAACTCATGCGTCGTAGAAAAGGAATCTCATCAAATAGTCCTTAAAGGTCATCGTATGAACAATGTACATGTTATTGACCTTAGTGAGTATATGACCAAGGACCTTACCTGTCTTAGAGTTGCATCAGATGAAACCTGGTTATGGCATCGTAGATTAGGACAAATGAAAGAAAAAAAAAAGAAAAAAAACTTGCAATTATTTCTCTGAAATCCCTCGCACAAATGAAAGAAAAAAAAAGAAGGAGAAGTAACAACGTTCCTTCAAAATAATGTAACTCATCAAACAACCCTTAAATAGAGAAGGGAAAGCAACTAAGCGACATAGAGGGCTCAGAGAAATACACTGTGAGACAAGGGAAAAATGAAATTTCTAATTTCTCCTGCTATGTCTGTGTTTATTTCAAAACCTACTGTGCTGCTACAAGTCTTCCCCCTCCCTAATTTTCTTCCATATTTTAGTATGTTTTCAAAAACAATTTTGTGCCAAACATTACTCCTGTTTCCTTTGGTGAAAGCGAAAAGGGAGATGAACTCTGCTATGTCTGTGTTTATTTTGCCTTGTGTGTTAAATGAAATATTATGCTAGACTACTACATATTTGCTCTTGTATGTTGCTCTTGCTATAATCTTTATGCATGCACAACCATGGAGTTTTGTCTTTCACTCAAAGGGAGATTGAAGAAACCCGTTTGAGAATGAAGCAAAGGGCGTTTACTGCGACATTTGAAAATGAAGCGAAGGGCGTTTGCCTCGACAAACACCCGGAAGGACATTGACGCCGCAGTAGGTTTTGAGGTGAAAGACAAGTGATGACCATCAATCGGGAAGTTGTTCTTTTAGCAAGAATCTTCGTATTCCTTTGTTATCATGTAAATTAGTTGGTGGTCTTACATACGATCTTGAGAACAAAATCAAGGAAGAAAATGGAAAGGATCCTCGGAAGATCTCGCCAAAGTTGGAAGCAAAGCTGAAGGAAATCGAAGACAAAGCGAAACTATCTTCAACGAATACAAAACCCAAAGATAAATAGACGCATCCAAGATGAAGAAATGTATTCGATACCACGGAAGTTATCGGCGTTCAAACAAAGAAGTGTCTTGTGTTTGAGTGAGTTTTTGAGTGTGAGAGTGCTAGCAATTCTAAACGGAATTAGAGTGTGTTAGGCTTTGTAGTTGAATCCTAGGCGAATTAGGATTTAAGTTGTGTAAACACCAAATCGATTTTGGTGGGTGAGAATTCGAGAAACTTGTTATTGCCCAGAAATTGATTGACGAACTCTGGGTCTGTCTGAAACCCTAAGGACATTTGCCTTTGGGATTTCAGTGCTGATACGACAACCACTGCAAAGGCCATTCTCTGAAACGCAGTTGAGATACCTCACTGTGAAGGCCCTTGTCAAAAATAAGAAGCGTCCATTGTAAGGCGCTTGGATCTCTGTAATACCTAAGGTCCTTTACCTTAGGTCATCTTTCTGATCTATACAATAAAAGAGGTTATTCAGTATATATATATATTGTCCTTTATTTACTCTATCCTTATTCTGTGTAAAGGAAGTTCTCAGTCTGTTAAGACTGAGACCCTAACGTCCTTGTCCAAGTTGTGATTTGTGCAGAAAAACTCGGTAACCCTATTCACCCCCCCCCTCTCGGGTTCTTTCAAATGGTATCAGAGCCTGGTCCACTGAAAAGTCAGAGACTAACCGCTCTGTGGCAAAGATCATGGGAGATCACAACATGGGTGACCTAAGCCAAGGACGTTCATGGAACAGATCACCTTTACTGACAGGTGATAACTATCGAGTGTGGAAGCGCCAAATGGAAATCTTCTTGAGAAATCAAGATGAGGACATTTGGGACATAGTCAAGGAAGGAAATTATCCTACACCTCAAAAGACTGCTAAGGATGGAACACAAAGTGACAAGCTACGATCTGAGTATACGGCGGAAGAAAAAGAGCAAGCGAAAAAGAATACTCATGCACACTATCTTTTGATTTGTAGTCTTAATTCTAACGAGTTTGAAAGGGTGTCAAATTTTGATACAACTAAACAGATATGGGACTACTTGGTCACCACCTACGAAGGAACAAATCAAGTAAAAAAGACCAAGATCAACTTGCTTGTTCAAAAGTATGAAGGCTTCAAGATAGAAGAAAATGAATCCATTGAATCTATGTTCAAGAGATTCAGTGGCATAATCAACCATCTCAAATCCCTCGGGAAAACATATACAGATGAAGAGCAGATGAACAAGATCCTTCAATGCTTGCCTGAGCACAAATGGGGTTCAGGTGGCTGCCATTGAAGAAGCCCAAACTAGAAACCTTGAAGCTTGAAGAGGCGATAGGAAAACTCCTTGCCTATGAGATCATTTGCTGAAAGAAATCAGTTAAGGACATTGCCCTCAAAAGTACCAAGGAGCGGAAGAAGAATCGGAGGATGAGGATGAAGAAACCATGGCCATGCTAGCCAAAGGGTTGAGCGACTATCTGAAGAAATCCAGATCCGTGGTTACCTAAAAGAGTCATCATCCAAACGACCTTCACCTAAGGTAAAACACTAACCAAAGATGATAATGAATACAAATGCTTTGCTTGTGGTGCAACAGATCACTTGGTCAGAGAATGTCCTCATGTAAAGAAAGTCAAGGAACAAAGCGACCTCAGAGGAAAAAGGTCAAGCAGCAAAGCTATGGTCGCCACATGGAGTGAAAGGGAAGGCAGTGAAAGTGAATCTGAGGAGATTGCAAACCTTTGTATCATGGCAAAGGACGTTACAGAAACACAAGCAGATGAAACAGAAATAAATGACAGTGATGAGGTATTTACAGATCTCTTTCTGAAATGTCCTTCGCACAATTTGAAACCAAGATTGCTAAATCTGCTTGACTACATTGCAACCCTCAGACAAAGTAAAATATCTCACTAGAATCATTGAAACAAACTCCAAAACCATAGAAACCCAATTGGAGATAATCAAAACCTTACCTCGATAATGTCAGCATGAGAAATGAAATGATACAGAACCGAAAAGAGCTGAACTCCATCTTGAATCAAGAAATAGACCAAGTTCATTTGACCATAAAACCAGAGAAGAAAACCTCTACAGATAAACCTAGTTCACCCAGGCCGATCCGAAACCTTACCTACTCATAAACCCACACCTATACCAAAGCGAAAAACCAAGGCAAAGTGGGTTCCAAAGAAGCCAACCAACAGACAGTTCCCAACAAAGAAACCCTTCATAAACCTCTTGGTCCAAAGAAAGGTATAATGTCCTTGATCAGGTATGTCTCGGGGCTCTAGCGACCTGCAGTATTTGGGCGGATGCTCAAGACACATGTGGAGATTCGACCAAATTGAGAACTCAAAGACATAAGAAGTGGGAAGGTAACGTTTGGAGACAAAAGCGAGGAAGATCCTTGGAGTCGGCAAGGTCGGTAAGGATTCAACCAACTGTATAAATGATGTATATTATGTAGAAGGTTTAGAATACAATCTCTTAAGTATTTCTCAGTTTTGTGATAGAGGTTATAAAGTTTGGTTCAATAAGAACTCATGTGTCGTAGAAAAGGAATCTCATCAAATAGTCCTTAAAGGTCATCGTATGAACAATGTACATGTTATTGACCTTAGTGAGTATATGACCAAGGACCTTACCTGTCTTAGAGTTGCATCAGATGAAACCTGGTTATGGCATCGTAGATTAGGACAAATGAAAGAAAAAAAAAAGAAAAAAAACTTGCAATTATTTCTCTGAAATCCCTCGCACAAATGAAAGAAAAAAAAAGAAGGAGAAGTAACAACGTTCCTTCAAAATAATGTAACTCATCAAACAACCCTTAAATAGAGAAGGGAAAGCAACTAAGCAAGACATAGAGGGCTCTGAGAAATACCTTTGTGAGACAAGGAAAAATGAAATTTCTAATTTCTCTGCTATGTCTGTGTTTATTTCAAAACCTCTTTGTCTTTGCAAGTCTTCCCCCTCCTAATTTTCTTCCATATTTTAGTATGTTTTCAAAAACAATTTTGTGCCAAACATTACTCCTGTTTCCTTTACGTGAAAGCCAAAAGGGAGATGAACTCTGCTATATGCTGTTTATTTTGCCTTGTGTGTTAAATGAAATATTATGCTAGACTACTACATGTTGCTCTTGTATGTTGCTCTTGCTATAATCTTTATGCATGCACAACCATGGAGTTTTGTCTTTCACTCAAAAAGGGGGAGATTGAAGAAACCCCGTTTGAGAATGAAGCAAAGGACGTTTACCTGCGACATTTGAAAATGAAGCAAAGGACGTTTGCCTACGACAAACACCCAGAAGGACATTGACGCAGCACAGTAGGTTTTGAGGTGAAAGACAAGTTATGACCATCAATGAGGGAAGTTGTTCTTTTTTGCAAGAATCTTCGTATTCCTTTGTTATCATGTAAATTAGTTGACTGGTCTTACATACGATCTTGCGAGAACAAAATCAAGGAAGAAAATGGAAAGGATCCTCGAAGATCTCGCCAAATTTGGAAGCAAAGCGCAAGGAAATCGAAGACAAAGCGAAACTATCTTCAACGAATACAAAACCCGACAATGAAGATAAATAGACGCATCCAAGATGAAGAAATGTATTCGATACCACGGAAGTTATCGGCGTTCAAACAAAGAAGTGTCTTGTGTTTGAGTGAGTTTTTAGTGTGAGTGCTAGCAATTCTAAGCGGAATTAGAGTGTGTTAGGCTTTCGTAGTTGAATCCTAGGCGGAATTAGGATTTAAGTTGTGTAAACACCAAATCGATTTTGGTGGGTGAGAATTCGAGAAACTTGTTATTGCCCGAGAAATTGATTGGCGAACTGCAGGTGCATGCGAAACCCTAAGGACATATGCCTTTGGGATTTGGTCTTGTCGACAACCAGCTGCAAAGGCCATTCTGAAAGCCTTGTTGAGATACCTCACTGTGAAGGCCCTTGTCAAAAATAAGAAGCGTCCATTGTAAGGCGCTTGGCTCTCTGTAATACCTAAGGTCCTTTACCTTAGGTCATCTTTCTGATCTATACAATAAAAGAGGTTATTCAGTATATATATATATTGTCCTTTATTTACTCTATCCTTATTCTGTGTAAAGGAAGTTCTCAGTCTGTTAAGACTGAGACCCTAACGTCCTTGTCCAAGTTGTGATTTGTGCAGAAAAACTCGGTAACCCTATTCACCCCCCCTCTATGGTTCTTTCACAATTTTCTAAAATGGATTTACATCTAAATTGAAAAGGCTATTAAGTCTCTTTTGAATATTTGACTGGATGGAAAATATAATGAAGACACGTACGTACACGCCCATTTTGATTGAATAAATCAATGGATCAAAATTTTAAGAAAAAATAAATAAAGAAATAGGGGGGAGGGTAGGGGGTGTGCGCCGGTCCAAACTGGACCGAACCATGCCGAATTAGCTTGATCCGGAGACTGAATTTTCACTAAATTATTAGATCGAGACTGGACCGGTTTCACCTTAGACCCGGACCAGACCGGACCGAGAAAATGGATGGCCCGACCCCACCCAGACTGATTGGACCGTTTTCTTTATGTGTCAAAATAACTTTTGATTCGAGTTCTTAACTAGCTAGTAGCTGCCACCTTGATTAGGAAATTAGTGTTTAATTATACTCCGTAGTACTAGTCCGTATAAATAGTTTACTACAGAAATTTCATAATGCGTTAGTCTTCGATTAATAGTAATAATATCACGGGTGTTTTATGTTTACTAGTAGATAGTAGTCACCCATAATTAGGAAATTTGTGTTTTTAAAAGAATCTTATGAGTTGATTCAAAGGCAACTAGACAATAATAATTATGTTTAAATATGGTGAGTGTATAATTTGAAAATATAAAAAATAATTATATTTATGGACAAAATATCTATTGGATTTGATTTTAATTAAATTACATATATGTAGAAAAGTACAAACCGGGTTAACCGGTCCAACCCGATTTTTTAGAGTTTGGACCGGGACCGACCCGGAAACCCGAAATTATTAAAATTATGGGCCGAACATAACCGGATTGGTCCGGGCCATGTCCGGTCCGGTCTGGGTCACGGGTTCTTTTCGGTCCGGACCGGAATATGCACACCCCCTAAGAGAGGGGATCACAAGGAATGGATTAGGTAGTCCACTGACCAATATTCTAGGAAGTGGGCGAAATGTTAAGCAAAAAAATTACTCGAAGGTACCCCAACATTTGGGGTAACTATTTTTTGATATCTTAATTTTTTAAAATTCATTTTGAAGTACTCTTAATTTTTGGGTTAGTAATTATTTGGTATTTTTCCGATCGTCAATTTTATCAAGTGATCGAAATACCCTTATTCTTCTTCAATGGTATTTCTTCAAAAATGGGAGAATAAGAGTATTTCGGTCACTTAATCAAATTGATGACCGGAAAAGCACATAATAATTACTAACCCAAAAACTAAGGGTACCTCAAAATAAGTTTTTAAAAGTTGGGTACTAGAAAATAATTTCCACAAATATTGGGGTACCGGAGTTCCAAGGCTAAGTAAGACCATTCCAAATTTAAGGCATTTTTCTTCATTGTCGCTCAACTCAAAGTTAGGAGGAGGACAGATGGAGCTTGGAGAAGGTCTCTCTCTCCTCATATGTTGCAGGTCGCACCTAGAGGTGTACGTTAATCTAAGTAAGTCTTGCAGTAATGGCATCAAGGACATTCTCGATGCGTGAGAACCGGCTCATGTAGCCGCGGTTAGGGGCCTCTTAGAGCGAGGATCCCGTTGAAGTCCTTTGACGACTTGACGCTGACTGGATTCCTCTTGGTTTGGATCGTTGGGATATTCCATACCAAGAAGAATAGTTAGAGGACATATTGCGTTTGTGAATTTTTTTTAGGAGCTTGGTTCTTTGTGGTTGGCTTGTGTTTGGCTTAGAGTTTTTATGTAATTAAGCACAAGGGAGACAATAGATGACACCTTGTTGTTGAAGAAGCAATACACACCAGTACCAAGAACACCATTATCTAACAGCCAATCACCACAATACTCACACTAGTCACTTGTTCAATGTCAAAATTTCAATCCAACAATGTAATCACACCGGGAATAAGGGTCACCAATATGATCATACAATAGAGAATAACTATAACAACTAAGAACAACAAAGATCAAGCAAGAGATAACTTGAGATCTTTGATAATAGATGGAGCGTATGCGTGATGGGAATAAAATATTAGAATAGATAAATCCTTGCCTGATGTAAAGGAGTTAACAAATGGATGATAGTAACTTGAAGTTCATGATTTGGAGATACCAATTTAGCCAACAACTCAAAACTCCAAATCATGCATCAATATCAAATTGTCATTCACCTTTATTTCCCATAAGTGCACTATGCCTCTTAAATTAAACTCAACTACCAAATTGAAGTCTAATGAAGAAAAAGACAGTGTACTAATAGCCGTGTTCTTTTTTGCAGTTGACAAACTGCGGTGCCACAGCCTACCGCAATTTGTCATAACCCACCACATTTTGCCGCAAATCATTACTTTTCTCTCTCCTCACTTTTCTCCTCTACTTTTTACATTCTCTCTCCTCACCTACCCCACATATCAATAACCTACCACAATTCCACCACACCCACCACAATTCCACCACACATCACCACACCATTCCGTAAAATACCGCATAAAAGAACACGGCCTAAAGCAATCAAGCAACTGTCAGGCTTAAGAACACTCAACAAAATTGCAAAGGTCAACATTCTTTTTTACATTGTTAATGAAAACAATCAAGCAGTCATGCTTGAAAACACTCAACAAATTTGCAAAAGCCAATATTCTTTTTTACTTTGTTAATGATTTAAAAAATTTCCTTTTCCACCCTGCACAAACAGAAACTATTTTCAAAATAATAAAATTTATGTATGCATTGTTAATAGGTTTTTGGCTGACAAAAATCCGTACTGAGGGCCTTGTGATTGAGAATAATCCAAAGTGACTTTTTGGCTGGTAGCAGTCTATACTTATTCATTATTTTCTCGTAGCATTCCAGATTGAAATTCCGGCACCGGAATGCTGCAACCGTAGCACGTGCCCTTTTAGTTAAAATCATGCTACGTCAGTTTTTTTTTAAAATTCTATTTTATCGTTTAACTTACATTATTCACCTTGCACTTACATTATAGGGGAAAAATATTAGCAATGAATTAAAAGCATGTCACGTCCATTTTTTTAAATTCTATTTTATCGTTAAACAATAAAATAGAATATAAAAAATTGACGTGACATTCTTTTAATTAAAAGGGCACGTCCTCCGGTTGTCACATCAACATTCCGGTGCCAGAATTTCAATCTGGGATGCTACGAGAAAATAATGAATAAGTATAGACTGCCACCAGCCAAAAAGTCACTTTGAATTATTCTCAATCACAAGGCCCTCAATGTGAATTTTTCTCAGAAAAAACCCTTGTTAATATTTTTAGTAGTATTATAATTCCAATATGATTTGGCAGTAGAGCAATATAAGAGCATTTTTACCAATTATAGTTAGCGATATAATTAAGTACTTGTTTAAATATATATGACCATACCCAATTGTTATTGTCCAACAATAATAATTATATAATTCATTGTCCTCGTCAGCAAAACGACTACGAACCTCAAATTCATTCACGATTTCATTGTAGATGTCATCCCTTGACATTTTATTATCAAATTTTTGTAATTTTTGGTAATTTTTGTCAAATTTACCTTAATATATCAAAATTTTTATTTTTATTTTTTTACTTTGATAAGTTTTGATAAGTTTAGTAAATTTTGGTAAATTTAAGTAAAAAGTTACCCAACCCAATTTACCCATCAATTTGACACACCTAAGTACATACACATATTGGTGTATCTACTCTTAGAATCTCGGAGAGTTGTTAACAGACAAACAATAGCAAAAGGCTAAATTAACATATAAAGATTCACACAGAAGATTAACCTAGAAAAATCCAAGCCCGGGAAAAAGAAACACGGACAATGCACTATTAGAGGATTACAATGGTACGGTGTTTCAGATATTCCAAAATTTCTACAATCTCTTACGACCTCCGTAGAGTTACTATCTGAGAAACAATCCTCACAATTTCCGAGCCTCACGTGCACAACTCCCTCATGGATACAGAGATTACATGCATATCAATTTCTTGTGGTACGTACTAGTCAACCTCACATGCACAACTCTCTCATGGATACAGAGATTACATATCAATTTCTTGTGGTACAAATGAAACACTCAATTGCAATACAAAATAAACCTAACAACATGTCCTATTTATAGCAAAGGCAATATTATACAGTTTAGGGTTAGTCGGACTTCCTTGGTTGCCAAGCACTTCAAAAAAAACAACATAATCTAGTGACGAATCTAGACATTCAACTTAAGCGTGTTCAATGTATTTGTTATTACATAAGTACATTTAAAAAATAAAATGAAAAATTTAAATAAATAACAATCAAAATAAATGGGCTGATTGTCCAACAATTCGTCGCTCAACCACTGGATTCTGCATTTACTTTGGTGACAAATTAATTGGGGCTAAAAATTAATATATTAGGTGCATTTGGAGCATGTGTTCCGAGTGCCACAATTTATTAGGTGTACATAGGACGTACATGTTTAGTCTGTAATTTATTAAGTGCATCAGGAACATATGCTCCAAATGCAATAATCATTCACCACAAATATTAAGTTGTTCACTCATACAAATTCATTCGCAAATATCTCGAGTATAAGGTACGGATGCATGTAATATATATTGTATTGAGTCGGTCCATGCTTACCGCGGACGCAAGTATATTGCTTGCAATGTTTGGATACTTTAACCCATCGTTGTAAGATGTAGGGTATATTCGTTTAAGCCAATTTGAATCAGAAGCAACATGTCATACATTATAAATAGGTAAGCCAGCTAGCTCTATTGAAACCATCCCTCAACAATATCCTTTCTCAAAACCACACACTCACTCCCACTTAGCTACCTTGTTTACTCTGTCAACCACCAAAAATGGAGTACCAAGACAAAACCTCCGACTACGAGACCACTCGCTACGGCTCCGACGACACCACCGAGACCAAGCGCTATGGCTCGTTAGATGACACTGGCTATGGCTCCACCGAGACCAAGCGCTATGGGTCATCTGACGACACCACCGGTGGTGACTATGGCTCGTTAGATGACACCACCACCGGTGGTGACACCAAGCGCTATGGTGACTCGTCAGATGACACTGGCTATGGCTCCACTGAGACCAAGCGCTATGGGTCATCTGATGACACCACCGGTGGTGGTGACTATGGCTCTGACGAGACCAAGCGATATGGCTTGTCAGACGACACCACCACCGGTGGTGACACCAAGCGCTATGGCGGCTCATCAGATGACACTGACTATGGCTCCAATGAGACCAAGAAGTTTGGGTCATCTGATGACACCACCGGTGGTGGTGACTATGGCTCTAATGAGACCAAGCGCTATGGCGGCTCGTCAGATGACACCACCACCACCGGTGGTGATGGCTACGAGGGAGGCCGGTATGGATCCGAAAGTGGCGGCTATGGCGGTGAAGAAGGCGGGTTTGAGGGCAGGAGGACTAGCCAGGATGAAGATGAAGAAGAACCACGTAGAGCTTATGAGAATTAAGCTGTGAAGTATTGTGTCTATGATATGGTCATCATGATCATCAGTACGTATGTATGTTCATATATTAAATCACCTTGGATTTGGGCTGCGTCCGGTACAGGTTATGTACAAGGGGCGAATAATACAGTGTGTATGTTTGGTTATCAAGTGTGTAAGTGAGATAAATTACTGAGGGTAAAGTCTGTAACAAGAGATGTCGTACAATATGTGTATGATCTCTTCAATGTAATGTGTATGGGTGAGATTATGTTTGTAATGAACGTTTGTTTTGCTTGATTGTGTTAATTATTACTCCCTCCGTTCTTTTTTATTTGTCATTTGCAGTTTTCTGTGCCAATTTTTAATCAATAATATATAATATAAAACTTTTATAGAAAAATATAACATTATACTTTTTTAATAGTATTTTTTTATTACAAATCTAATGATATCAATTTTGTATGATAAATCATTATACAAATTAAGATATTAACGGTCAAAATTTTTGCCACAATTCCCTAGGCGACAGATAAAACAAAACAGAGGTAGTATTTTGTCTGTGTTTTAGTGTGATGATATACCGATAGTTTACATGTCTTTAATGATTGTTAGTATGAGATGAAAGTGGGATTTGTATACAAATTTAGGTGGTATAAGGAGAAAATACTTTCTTTCTTTGATTGAATAAGTGAACTTGGTGATGAAAAGGCATACAATATCCATGAATATTATCTAACAAGAAAAAAAAAATCTAAATTATTAAGATATATTTTCACATTCAAAAAGTTAATTGTGAATATACTGTCAACCGACTCTAAATTTGTAGCACTCTTCTTGTCACCAATTACGTCCTTGACATTATTGTGTATCTTTCTCGAACTTTGTTGATCAATATATAGTTTAACCCCATGAGTAGATATTTGTTTGATGCAATAAATTATACTTGAAATAAAGGTCTTCAGCATAGAATTAACTGTGTAAATTTTCATTGTTGAATTATTTATATTCAAAACAAACATTAATATAACAATAATCAACTTTCATGCACAACTTTGACTTGTACAGATCTACCAAAATTGCATAAAGGTGGAAAGGCCACGACAACGTCAAAAATTAATATGAACTCTCACACGATGGAGATAATTTATTGAATTGAAAGATAAAATTATTTGTAGATACCTTATGAATTGAAAAATACATAAATAATTGAGGATTGCGGCTTACCACCCACAAATTTGGCTAATGAGTAATGACACTCCTTAGAGTATTTACAACACTAAACCTTTGTTTAGGTGTTTAGCGCTTTTATAGTTCCATAATAAACATTTAATCTTACCTTTATGAAATTCATTTGTATAATTAATGATAGTGTTTAAGCTTAATTTTTACAAAGTTATCATTCCTAAATGAAAATGTCTCTCATATTTATTACTCTCACATTTCATTATGTTACTTCCATTTTGTCATGATTGTTGTATGTTAGCCTCGATTTGTGTTTGAATGTTCTCATGGCCTATTCTAGAATATAATTTTTTCTTTCCTTTTTAAGATTTTAAATCGTAGAACAGACAGGTATTGATCATAATTGAATGAGTTGTTCTACGAAAAACATATATGTCTGAGCAACATCAAAGTCGATTAAACAAGAAAGATGAATAATATGAAATGTGCCGTACTTTTACTAAAGGTACATCTCTAATTATGTATGTTGGGGCCCTTGAGGGGGTGAATTTCACAATTAAGATCTACACACTAGGTAAGGACATTAGAACAAACTTCTTTGGGTTCAAACCAAGGATCAAAACACAGTGTAACTGAAATACCTCATTAGATTTATAACAATCAAAGAACAAGTTACACTTACAAAACAAAACAAGAAGCGATCGATAGGATCACTAACCAAGGAATGTCCTTGAATTCTGAGATAAGGATCGTCGTAGGAAAAACCCTAGCGGCGATTTGGAACATGATGGATTACATTGAAGCACAAACTCACACATCCTTAGTCCGTCAAGGCTCTGCTACATACCATCTCTCCACCACATGTGGACACAACGAATGTTCACCAAGGTCCTTGGCTATCCCTTCACCAGAGGTCTTTTACTGGCTACCTTCACCACTGGCTAATCATTCAGAAATCCTCCGCTTAGTTCTATTCCGTGGAATCGCCTATCTTCTCAATTCTTCTATCGTCCTTTATATAGAGGTCTTTGGATGCTTGGACTTGAGTCATTCCAATGGTAACTTGCCTTATGTGTTGATTTTTTCCCTTTTGTTGCTACAATAATCATGATTGATTTCTCTTGATTTGTTTCCTTTTGTTTCCTTTTTGTATCTACAAGAATCATGGTTATAATAAGAATATATAATATATAATCAAAATATATATATTATATACATATAATCTGAGTATATAATCAGAATCTATATTATATACTCAGAATATGTAATCAGATTATAAAATATAAGGCAACTTCCCTTTTCCGGATTTTGACATTTTTTAGAATAGAGCGCATTTTTTTGAATCTAGATAGATCAAGTCCAATGTTAATTTGTCACCCTTACATATATGATATTGATATGTGAAAATGATATCTTAATACTCCAAAAAAATCTTTAAAACTAATTATTAAAAATCTCAATCTAATTAAATATAAAATTATTATTGAACCTTCCGTTATCAACTTAAATTTTTTATTAAGATAGTTTCATTCTTTTATATATATATATATACATACATATATATATATATATATATATATATATATATATATATATATATATATATATATAGGGAAATTGGATTCTAATAATCACTCTTATCACAAGTGTATGGCGATAATCACTCTTATCATTTTGGATTACGTGGTCAAAAAAATAAAATTGTATTGTAGTGGCAAATCCATCACGACATTCTTTTTATTTTTCCATGCCTACCCCATATTGTTTTTGTTTTTGGTTCCTACCCTAGATAGGTAACGAAATGTAGTTCTTAAAACATTTTTAAATTATTTTTGAGATTAGAGTAATTATTATGATTTTTAAAAGGAATAAAATTGAAAAATCATAAAAATTGAAAAAATTGAAAAAATTGGGAGAAATCTGTAAATTCATTAAAAATCGTGATAAAGTGTTATACAAAGTTTTGAATCAAATGCAACACAAAATCTATGATATTTAGCGTATACACTCGATTTTGTCCACTACAATCTGATTTTATTTTATTTTGAATGTGGAATCCAAAATGATAGTAGGGATTATTACATCTGATTTGTGATAGTAGGGATTATTAGAATCAATATCCTATATATATATATATATATATATATATATATATATATATATATATATATATATATATATATATATATATATATATATATATATATATATATATATATATATATATATATATATATATATATATATATATATATATACACACACACGAAAAATTGCACGGCACAGACATCCCACACAAATGCACCCACAATGGCCTTTAATGGGGCTAGGGTTGATAGTCAAAGTCACATTAATATATACCATAAAGATAAGTGATAATCGTTACTTTATCAACAATCAATTAATAGTCACACTATATACATACAAAAAAGGGAATAGTCAAGTTGAGTCATTGCCACATCTTTAAAGCTTTTATAAACATGTCATGAACATTTTGATACTAACCCTTATTATCAACCTATAAAATTTGATCATAATCTCAACGGATGTCTTTGTTAACCATGGCCATTGTTAACACCAAAAGATTAGTATACTTTGATACGAAAATTAACCTTTATGTAATACCGTGATATATGGTTACAAATATGATTTAAAGGTTTGAAATGAGTACTTATATTATCCATATGTACTTTTCTTTTAGAATGTTCATCCGTTGAGAACTATCTAGTAATGCATGTTTAGGCCTTGTTCTTTTATATAGTTGGCTGGCTGCGGTGCCACAACACACCGCACGTTACCCGAACCCACCACAACATATCAATCCACCACAATTTACCACAACCCACCACAATCAATTTTTTCACATTTACCAATACAATTTACATTTATAAAAAACAAAACACACCACAACTTACTAATAGCCCACCACAATCCAACACAATTCCACCACACCGCACCGTTACATACCGCAGCCAGCCGTATAAAAGAACAGAGCCTTAATTGAGAATAGTTTTAGGATTGGTCACCTTCTGAAAAGTTTTCTCAGGCAGTGTGTGGATTGATGAGGAAGAAGCAAACTGGAAGGACTTTTGGTTATTTGTGGGACCATTCGTCGATCCCAGAAGCAGTTATCGGTAATATCCACTGTCCAAAAGGGTCAAGGCGTTACGGGTTATATATTTACCAAATAAATATAATAATATATTAATCAACCTAATCAAGATACTTAAGACCCTGTTCTTTTATACACTGCGGCGTGATGCAGTACCATAACTCACTATATTACTCAATATTCTTCCACACTTCATCACACTTTAATATAATCATTACCAATATATCTCAATTTTCTCGATCTCTCCTCTACTTTTCATGTTCTTTCTTGTCACTTACCACATCAATCAAACTTTCCGCAAATTTTACCATACAATTCCACACCATACCCCCTCCACAATTTCATTACACCACGTCATTTCTACATCTCATTAACCGTACAAAAGAACAGGGTCCATCACTTAAATGGATCATGAATAGACATATCTAAACCTGGCAATTTCTGACCTGACCCGATACCCCGATCCGAATTCGCCCGAATTTTCTGGGTTTTGAACACGATTTTTTCGACTAAACCCGAAATACACCGAACCCGATTATTAGCGTGTCAAACCCGACCCGCCCGTTTTTACCCAAAAATTTAATTTTTTAAGTTCAACTTTATTAAAATTTGTGATTTTTCATTGGAATTTTTAACTATTAAACTATAAGTGCAACTTATTTATTTGTTATTTCTCTAATTTAAGTTAAAATAGTTACAATAATTTATCGTTATTAGAAGATAATAATATTTTATTATGTATATTGTACAAAAAGTAGTATTTAGAGACCATTTTTCGAAAAGGAAAATTGGTAAAGGTCGCAATCATAACTCGTTAGGTTGGAATCAAATAAATCTGTGCGTATTCTACACTAAACCTAGACACATCGTTAGCTCTCAAACGAAAAAATCAATTAGTTAAAGGGCCACAGTATTGATATAGACGTAGGTACATAATTAATGGCGTGGTTAGGAAGGAAAACACTTGGCTATGAGCGTGCCGACTTTTATGATACCACCTGCCCCCCTTCAAGGTCGCCACAAAATATCTCCAAACCATTTGGGAATTTCATTTGGATTTGGATTTTGGAAGCTTCCTTCCTTTTTACGTTTTCCTTTTTTTGTTGGGAGATGGGGGAGGGTGGAAGTTTTAATGGATATATTTGAGAGGTTAGTTGGTCATGCACGTTAGTTTCTCAACGTCTTTGATGCTCCTCCACAGTCAACATCTCAACTTGTTTCCAATCTCACTTTCAAATCATAACTGTCTAGACTAACTTTAGACTACGTGAAACTATCTCAACCAAAAGCTTAAGCTGGTAGTTATAGGTCCAATGAAGGTTTTATATTCTAACACGCCCTCTCACGCGAATGTTCTTTAGGCTTCAGATGCTGCAGAGACCCCCTTCTTTTTGCGCAAATGAAAGGGGGTGTTGAGATTCAAACCTGAAACCTCTTATTCAAGTGTGACTTTAATACCAATACCATGTAGAACCATGTCAACCAAAAGTTTAAGCGAATAGTTGTAGGCCAAATAATAATTTTATACTCTAATAGACTGTTTGATTGATAAATTTTTTTTGAAAAATTGGTTAATTTTTTAAAGTTGGTCTATTGTCTCGAATCTCTTTGTTTGGTTACATTTGGGTGGGTTTTGTGAAAAGTTTTACAAGGGGCCCACAATTTCCTATTTCACTCAGTGGAAATTCCCGTACGGAGAGGGTGTAGGGGAAAATTTTTACAAGGGGCCCATGGAGATTCTCAGAAAATGCTCTTTTTAGTGCTGACAAAATTTCGGGTCTGGGTAAATTCGGATCGGACAAATTTGGACAATGTCAAAATTCGGACGAGAGATTAGTGTTCGGGCTCGGTTTTATTTCGGGTTGGACCAAGTTGGACAAATCGGACGAAGTTAAATTCGGGTCGAAATCGGGTTCTAACTACGAAAAAGGAAAATTTTATGTTTGAATATTCGGTCGATATCAAAACTCGGACGAAAAATCTATGTCTAGACTCAGTTTTTTCTGCATCGGACAATTCGGATATTTCAAGCTGGACAAAATTTTGTCAGCTCTAGCTCTCTCAGAGCATATCCAACGGTAGAAACAAAGAGTGAATCTGTGGTAGAGAGTGAAGTTTTGCTACAAGAAGGAACCATTGAGGAGATTTTCCTAATTATGGACGCTGCAGCCTGCAAGAATGCAGCTCAACATGTCTAGACTACTATCCCTTTTTATTACATTTTCACCATTTTTTTTTTTTTGGAGAAAATACATTTTCACCAATTTATAATGCTTTAAATTTTAAGTTATGGTCATTTCATATATATTTATGAATGTTTAATCATAATATGAGGTCTAAAAATAAATACTTTAAGGCGAAAAGGCATAAATGGATTTTTGTTGTTGAGAGGATGTGAAATGGAGTTCTTAAAAGTAGGAATGATAGGTGACGTGGAAGGAGTGAACTTCCACTTTCATTCAAATGGGTCGACTGCTATTTCATTTATTCTCATTTTTTTTTATAGGATCGTAGAATATTCAAACAACCACAAACAATAAGAGATAAGCGCGGAAAAAGATAAAAAAAGACACCAGAATTTTTAACGTGGAAAAAACCCAAAGCGAGAAAAAAAGAACTACGGAATCGATGCACTGGAACTGAGGAGGATTACAAGTTACAAAATATTTCCCTCAAACTCACTTTCTCTCAAAGTAGATGAACAATCTCTCTCAAGTGTTGTGTTTTCTCTCAATGTGTTTCTGGATATAATGTATATTAATGAAAACCCTCTCCAAATATAAATAGAGGCTACGAGCAGTTTAGGTCAAACCCACATCATCATAACTAACCTAAACGACCGCCATGTGTTGTGCTCTACACGTCCATTCCTAAGGCCCATCTACACCTTCATGGGCTTCCTGACAAATATGGTGAATGTCGCGTATTAGCCCGGCGACGGCTGACGGTGAGTGTCGCGTATTAGCCCGGCGACGGCTGATGTCGAGTGTCGCGTATTAGCCCGGCGACGGCTGATGGTGAAGTGTCGCGTATTAGCCCGGCGACGGCTGATGGTGATGTGTCGCGTATTAGCCCGGCGACGGCTGACGGTGAGTGTCGCGTATTAGCCCGGCGACGGCTGATGTCGCGTATTAGCCCGGCGACGGCTGATGGTGAATGTCGTGTTGGTCGGTCAAACGATGACCCTCGTTGATGATGTGAAAGACGTGCCGGGCTCAGAAACCACCTTGATCTCACATTTCGGCCCAGAAAATCATTTGGGCTTGCGAGATTTGGGTGTGTTTTTGGCCCGAACAACTCATGCAGCGTTTTGGGCTTGTCTTGGCCCAAGGAAACCCGTCTGGGCTCCCGCCTGTTTTGGGCCGAAGAAATCGTCCGAGTTCGGCTCCTTTTTGCTTTTGGCTTTGGCTTAAATTTGCAAATAGAAATGTCTGATTCCCACTTGTTGATTTAGCTAAGAATTGGGTCGAAGTAGAAAATCCGGCACATGGGCCGAGTAGAACCCGTCTGGGTTCGGCTGGAACTGGGCTCGGTCGAGCTGGGCCGACAAAAATGGGGCCAGGAACCCGTCTGGGTTCTCATGGTCATGGTCCCCCTCTTTTGCTTTTGTACGTGGGCCGAGAAGATGTAGTCTTTTCCCTTTTTGTGTGGGCTGAAAGGATGGAAGGAGACCCACTGGAAATGGAGGTAAACCCGTCTGGGTTCTTTCATGAAATGGGCCGAATATATTTTTTTTGTGGCGGAAGCAAGGCCCAAAGGTTTAAACATGTCTGGACCAGGCGTCAGGCTCTTCTTTTATTTTGCGTGGGTCAGAAAAGCCTGGCCCAAATGGAATAGAAGAAGGCCCAAACCCGTCTTCTTGTGCCCTGGCGCTTAGGCTGACTTGACTCGTTGCTGGTGCCGCATAGCCCCCAGTTTAGCGGTCTTAAACCCGTCTGGGTTGTGTCGGAGAGTGGGCTCCCTTTTTGATCTTTTACGGGCCGAGTGAAATGGGAACAAGGCCCAAAGGGTCCAAAGGGCGTTGGGCCCTTCTTTTGTATCCTGACCCTTAGACTGTTTTGATTCTTTGTTTGTGCCACATAGTCCCCAGTTTAGTGGGAGTTTGATCTAACTCTTGCTAAACCTGGGATTCATCAATCGTTGCTATAACGACATGCTCCTTTTGAATCCTTCTATCGTGAATTTTGTGGACCTAGGTCGGCCGTCTTGTCCCCTTGCTTGGGCTGCAGAGCCCCCAGTTTAGCGGCAGTTTGATTTAACTCTTGCTAAACTGGAAGTCAATTGATAGTTGCCACAGTGACTTGCTTTCTTTTTTGAATTTTGCTGTGGTGGACTTTGTGGATCTAGGCAGACTGCTCCAACTGATTTGTCCCCTCGCTTGGGCTGCAGAGCCCCCAGTTTAGTGGCAGTTTGATTTAACTCTTGCTAAACTGGGAGTCAATTGATAGTTGCCGCGGTGACATACTTCCTTTTGGATTCAAACAGCCCCCAGCTTAGTGGAAACTTGATTGAACTTAAGCTGGCGTCACTCGAAAATGCAGGCGGTGCCGAAGTGCTGCACCTATTTGGCTCAGGTAGCGATGCAGAGGTGGTAAACTCCTCTTACTACCAGTGGGACACTTACTTCGGTTCGGGCGGCAATGGAGCTCATGGAGCTGATAGTGCTAGCGATGGCGGTGGCACATGATGACTGCTGAAGATGATGTGCCTGCAGAATTCTGACACTATGATATGCACGACTCTTTTACCATGCACTTAGGACCATGCTATGTAATGATGTACTAGATGCACTTATGTACTAATGCAGACTGACGCAATGTTTATGCAATGATGATGTTATGCAGTACAACTATGACTTTCTACATGCTACTGAAACAAACTGTGACAAAGGAATTTTCTTATTAACACAAAGCCAAGGCTAACAAGTAAACACAAAGATTAATCTGGACAAGATCAAAACTCAGTTCGAAAGAGATAGGAAGAAGTTTTTCGAAACTTTTAGGGGAGAGTAAGTAATTCAGAGGCATAAGCCTGCCAACAGCTCGAAGAATAGTGCAAACATGCGCGGTTGGTTATGGACGTAAGCTAGTCGAGAGAGCAAATCTCACATAGGACAGAATAAACACTCAGAAACTCAATTTTGAATATGTATGTGAGTTTTTCTCATACTCAAACCAATAGAAGCAAACTACCATAAGCTTGGTAAGAACCTCGCTCTCCACTACTGGTATGCAATGCACAAGTGACAATCAAAAGGACTTTTTCGGGTTGTAATGGGGCTTAGGCTAGGGTAAGGAGTGGTAAAATTTGGGAATGAGGAGTTAAAAGGCATGCTTGGATTGATTTTCAACGAATGAAACCTCTAAACTCTTCTTCGTATGCAAGGTACTTCACCTTCCACCCTAAAACATTTCAACCGAATACAACCAGGTCAAAGCTTTCTGGACTTTAAGCTGCATCTCCTCAATCACCTTTTCTCTTTTTTTTTGAAATTTTTTTTTTTATTTTGATTTTTTTTTATTTTCTTTGATTTTGTGGGTGATCGGGGAGAAGAAATTTCTATTATAACTTTGACTTTGAACAGCATAATCAAATTCACTCAAGATATAGAACTTTCAGATCCTCCCAGACTCCATATTCTGCTCACACTGAACCAATTGTTCTTCCAAAATGATAAATTTTCATCCGACCAAGCAGGGCAAGGGATATTGGATATCAAAGGCTAAGGCTTGTACTGTCAGGGTTCAATGATGAAAAAAGGATGAACAAAGGCTAGGCGGGGCAAAAAGAACGGTAAATACAATGTAGGGAAGGCTATTTGGCTATGTAGCTTTAAAAAAAAATAAAATCGAATGCCTCAATCACTTTGTCACAGCGTGCAATGCAAACATGTAGTCTCAAGCAAGATGCAAAACAAGTTCTAGAGATGCAACTAATGGGTGAGTCACTCAGGGGATCATGGAATTGATGAAAATGATCAATTCAAATTTAGGCAATGTGGACTCACGGGATGGGGCTCAATCTGCTAAACTTAGCCCAAAGATTTGCGGCACACACATTTATACCCTCTAAGATAGTCAAAGCAGCCAGATACGTCTTCTATAACTTGTCTCAAAATCAGAAGGTTTGGAGAAAAGGTTTTGAAAACTTTTGAGATCTCATCCAGATTTTTCTAAGTGAAGCAAGTTAAGCAGGGAAAAAGGTCGATTTTTTTAGAAAAGGTCAAGGACTCTTTTTTTTTAATTTTTAATTTTTTTTGTTTTTTTTTTTTACCTTATGACTAAAACTGATATGATACTCATACAATGCAATATGCGACCTATATGATGAGACACGGGACTTATGCAATGCCGAATGCAATTTACATGGTGGGATCATTCCCACTTCCCCAAACGAAAAAAAAAGATAAAAAGAAAAGAAAAGAAAATTAAGTATTATAAGTAAATTCGAGCTACAGTTTCAGGGCTAGTGAAGACGCATAGTTATCTCGCGGACCCGCATCGCGACCATAATTGAGCCCAAAGGAAAACTGTCCGAGTTGAGAGCCCAAACGGGAGTTTTAGGCTTACAGCAGATGGGCCGAGGAAGGGAGTACAATGGCTCATAAACCCGTCTGGGTTCCTGGCTTGGGAATCAGTGTGGCAATAGGGCCCGGGAACCCGTCTAGGTTTCGCTAGCGTCTATGCATGAGAACTTCGCATTCTAACTCCGCCACGAAACTCGTCTGAGTTTCTCGACACTCTCAAACTGTCGTCGCTCTTTCTACACCCATACTCCATATTAAACTCGTCTGGGTTAAAGCCAAGTGTCTAGAGAGAGGCATTCTAGTTGCTTGGACTAACCAGTCGATTGTTCTTTTAAGGGCTCATTGTATTCATTATCAGTATTGGCACAACAGCTCGAGTAAGCAGAAATGTTCATCTTATTAAATGCAGAAATGGGTACATCAACAGACTCTGGGTTTACCCCGACCAACTTAGGACTACTAGAACCTGACTCTATGACCTTTGGGACGGACTATCCTCTGAGCAGTGAATTTATTCTCTTCATAGGTGATCTCATGGTGGCCGCCATCTTCTCCAATCAGCAGACTTGGATTAAAGCTCGGGTTAGAAAGCGCGGCGATGACTGGGTCGACGGCTTCTTCCTTGTGGGCCTCTTGTTCGAAGAGCATTCCAAAGATGCCACCTCCAGCGAGGTGAGTCCATTCCAAAGGTGGACGGCTCCTCCTAGGCGGGATGAATGTAGCGGTCGTGGTGACAGCACAGTCATTGAAGATTTCTAATCCCGCCACCAGGATCCCTTGAGATTTCAGATAATGCGGTTCTGGGAAGCCGTAGTAGGCTTCCGAGGTGGGTTTGGTGGGGGAATAACACCGTCTCGGATTAGTCCTTCAATCTTATTTTTTACAGTCCAGCATGCTTCGGTGTCGTGACCTCGATTACGATGGAAATTGCAGTATTTGTTTTCGTCCCACTTTGGAGGCTTAATTTCAGGTTCAGGCGCCGGCAAGGGTAATTGGATAATCCCCTTTTCACCGATCTTTCGGTCCGTGGCGTAGGACATGTCCAGCGGGTGGTAGGAGTCATACCTCGGGGTGTAGGACCTCCGTTGGATTGAATTAGTCTCAACAGCTTTCTGAGGGAGTCTAGGTGTGCTAGTAGCCCTCCTGTTGGAGCTAGATCCTTTCCAACCAAAGTCTTGCGTGCTCTTCTCATTGTTAGCAGCTTCAATTTGAGTGCACAAATCTTTCAAAGTTTCGAAGTCTTTGATGGACTGAAAGCCGAAATGTCGCGTGATGCGAGGGTGAATGCTTTGTCTGAAAGTGCTCAGTTGTATCCTAAAAGGGATAGATTCATCAATTTCAGATAGCATGGTGTGCCATCTCTCATAATAGGAAAGGAACGGCTCGTTCTCCCCTTGTTTCATGGAAGTTAGGTCATCCGCAGTGACCTCCCTTTGCTGTAGACGACTAAAGTGACTGATGAAGGCTTTGAACAGTTCATCCGCGTCAGTCTTGACATGTGTGGGTAGATTTTGGTACCATACCTTGGCCTTAACTTCTAGAGTGGAAGGGAAGACTGTGGTATAGAGACCTTCATCCACCTTATGGAGAGGGGCCAGCCTCATAAATTCCTCCAGATGATGAGAGGGATTTTCAGTAGGCTTGAATTTTATGGCAGGCACCTCAACTTTGTCTCTCACTCTTGATATATGATGTTTGGGGATGGCTAGATCCATGCAAGCGTCGGTGAAGGTTGGATCAGTCTTCATCATCCTCCTAGTAAGCACATCCACTTTTTCCTCAAGCTTCTTGACATAAGGGTCTTCTGAAGTTTTGGACCCTTTTAGTGTGAGTTTGGATTTGACCTCACCAGATGATTTGGGTAGTGGGCCTCCAGTTTTTGTTTTGGGGTGAGCCCTTCTATCCCCGTCATCAGCTTCGGCCTCAGATTCGGTGTCATAGTAGTTTTCCTCTTCTTCAGCCTCAACACCAAGTTTCTTATTGATCTGTCTAATGGCTTCCAGCATGCCATTCATAGTTTGTTGGTTCTCACTGAACCTTTTCTCCAGCTTTTCATTGGTCCTATCCTCCAAGTCTGATATGTAAAAGGCGATGGCCTCCTGTATTCTCTCATAAAGCCCATCAGGTAACTTGTCCCCATAACTTTCCTCAGAAATGTTGTTGTTAGGAGATCCTGACATGATGGATTCGCTGGATGTACTGGACTGGGTTGGCGGTCTGTATTCTGGATTGTGGATGAGTCTGCCGGTGTGCGGGTCGCGGATGCGGGCTCGAAGATGGTATGCTATTTTGCCTGCATGGAAATTGGTTTAGTACTCGAAAGAACTTTTAAACAACCCACCCAATGTATGTGTGACTTAGTGGACCTACATGGGCCTAGGACTTAGACACGATGCTTACATGCTGACACAAAGGCGACTCACCCACTTCGCGGGAGTGCATGTCTTAACTCTATATGGACCTAATCATGCGGACTGACAACATTAATCGTCTATTGGGCCCTCACTTGGATCGAGTCACGATCGCTTTCGGTTTCGGGCTCAGATTCAAGTAACAGACGCAATAGGGATTGGACTTAAGGAGATCATAAAGGGCCGAATAGGATCATCAACGAGGCATTGGGCCGTCCGTGGAGTGCAGCGATCAGGCCCGAAGAGAAAAGAGAAGACCAGATTGGGTCAGGAACCCGTCTGGGTTCGCCTTTCTCTGATGGGCTTGAACTGCCGATATTCGGGAAATGGGCCAGTCCAACTGGACCAGGAACCCGTCTGGGTTCTGGTGCACTGGGCTCCCCTTTTGCCGAGAATTGACACGGATGGGCTAGCCACCTCGAATATCCCTACGTGGACTAGAATGGCTCCGACTCACGAAAGGTTGATGACTCGGACTCAAAGACTCGCTAAGACCGGACTCTAAGACTCTTTACAAAAAAAAAAGAAACTATATACTGAGTTCTTTACATGATGGAACTTTACAACATACATCAGCTCTTTACAAACTAATAAAATTCTACAAACTATACAAAAGCGAAACTTTACAACTTTGTACATGGATGGAACTTTACAAAAGATAAAAACTTTACAACCTATACATTGATTCTAGAAAAATAAAATAAATAAAAAAAAACACATAGCATACAGATGCGGGATTAACCTAACCATGACTCTAGGTTTAGGGTTTTCTGGGTATAGGAGATAAGGTACCGCATGTTCTCGCCCCGGTGCAACCTCCCTACGTTCATAGGAAGCGTTGTGTGGGGTGTTGCTCTTCGGGTTTCAGGGAAACCCTTAGAGTGTAACACGGGGAGAGGAGGAGTCAAAGGCTTGGCGATGTAAGTGCATCCCACAAGTAGTGACTGCCCGCTCTCAGAAGGTAATCCTAATTTTAGAACCTACCAACGCTTTTGTGCTCCCCAGCCATAAGGCCCAAGAGTAGCCTGGATGCAATATGCCTAAAATAATAATAAAATTGTGAAGTAAACTAATTCCTCCCAAAAACACTAAAATTTAATCCTTTCAAGTTTTACCCTCTTATTAAGTTTAAGTCCCCAGTGGAGTCGCCAATCTGTAGACCCCGAAAAAATCCCGAAGGGGAATGTTTCCGTGGCGCTACTCGAAAGAGTGGATTTTTCCCTCTTTCTTTGAATTGGGAGCCGACGTGGATTGCTTATCCTTAATTAAAGGTTTGACTTTTAAGGACACTTTTTATTTAAGTGATGAATTTAATTAATTAACCCGAAAACCTGATTTTGAAAAGAAAAAAGAAGGAAAGAAGACAAAAAAAGAAAGAAAAAAAGAAAAAAAGGAAGAGTGAACCCGTCTGGGTTCCCGGGATAAACAAAACACAAAAAAAAAGACCCAAACCCGATTACACTCCGGAGA
Source organism: Portulaca oleracea (assembly GCA_029582165.1). Taxonomy (NCBI): domain Eukaryota; kingdom Viridiplantae; phylum Streptophyta; class Magnoliopsida; order Caryophyllales; family Portulacaceae; genus Portulaca; species Portulaca oleracea. Next base: position 38,463,783 of record CM055872.1, on the reverse strand, counting down.
GCGAAAAAGAGGGGTCGGAGACATGGAACCCGTCTGGGTTCCTGTCTCTGACCTAAAGAAGGAAAAAAAAAGGGTTTTCGAAAAGGGTTTTCGGGAAAGGAAAACTGTTAGAGTCGCCAGTTGAATTTTAGGGATAAAACAACAAACCCAAAAGAAAGTTTGACTCCGGCCTGCGAATCCAAAGGTGGATTCGGGGGTAAGGTTACGAATTTGACGATAAAAACCGTCAAACTCGCCCGTTCAACCGAACGGACTTTACTAGGATCAAATTAAAGTGGAGAAAGAGAAGAAGAGAAGAGAGGAGGGAATTTGAATACTTCACAATAGTATTATTAATGTCATGCAATTACAAACAAATAAATAAGAGAACACATTATGTACAAAAAGAGAGAAAACTACGCTAACGTCAAAGTAAACACGCAGTTGGGGGGAGAAGAGAAGAGAAATATACCAGTGTCAATACTCCCGGTATATTTCTGTGTGTCTTTTTAGGTGATGGATGGGGGGTATTTATAGTGGAATTTAGGTTAGGTTTAGGGTTTTTGGGTCTAGGTTAGCCGCGGCGCCGTTGGGAGGAAAAGAGAAACCCAGACGGGTTCCTGGGTAGAAGACAGTCTTCTGGCCCAAGAACCCAGACGGGTTCCTGGCGTAAGCAGTCTACCGCCCAAGAACCCAGACAGGTTCTGGTGGAAGACGATCGCCCAAGAACCCGACGGTTCTGGGTAGAAGACGGGCTCGCCCAGAACCTGCAGTTCTATGGGCTTCCGGCCCACTGAACCCAGGTTCCCAGTATTTGGACTTTGTCGTTCGGGTTTAGGTGGAGAGGGGCTTGCGTGCCACTTATCGGTTAACCTATTTCCTAAAACTAATACTAAAAAAGAAAAAATAAAGCCGAAAAATTTAGCGTCTACAAGGGGGAATAGGTTTAATTTATAGTGGGATGTAGGTTAGATGGGGCGATTAGGGTTTAGTTTAGGTTTAGCCGAGTGCGTTCAGCTTTAGCCCACCAAACCCAGCCGGGTTTTCACAGAGCTTAGCAAAACTCAGCCGGGTTTGGGCAGTAATGTTGGGCCACTTTGCTTTCTTTCGGGCTAGAAGAGAAATGGGTTTGCATGCCACTAAATTACTCGGCTAGCTTATTTTTTACAAATAACTAAAACTAATACCGGTACAAAATCCGGTGTCTACAGATAGCCCCCACTTTGATCGAGTTTGAGTAAAACGATGATCAAAGTAGTCTTGATGATCTTGGATATGGATCAGAAGCCTGTTCTGAAGCTGGTTGACGCTTGGAAGCTTGGTCCTGCATCGATGTTGGTTGGTCTGCTTAGTTTCTTCCGTAAAGCTGACCGAATTGATCCGCCTCATTTCGCCGTGAGGTAGATCAAGGTCATGCACTTCATTTCGCGGTGAAGTGCAAGACCTGTGTCTGTGTGGGTTGACCTGCTTAGTTTTTTCCGTAAAGCTGGTCGGAGTCGATCCGCTTCATTTCGCCGTGACGCGGATCTAGGAGGCATGCTTCATTTCGCCGTGACGCATGCCAGGATGATGAGGTGATCCACTTCATTTCGCCGTGAGGTGGATCGAGGTGACGCGCTTCATTTCGCCGTGAAGCATGCCAGGATGATGAGGTGATCCACTTCATTTCGCCGTGAGATGGATCAGGGTGACGTGCTTCATTTCGCCGTGAAGCATGCCAGGATGATGAGGTGATCCACTTCATTTCGCCGTGAGGTGGATCGAGGTGACGTGCTTCATTTCGCCGTGAAGCATGCCGTGATGAGTTGATCTACTTTATTTCGTCGTGACGTAGATCAAGGTGACGTGCTTCATTTCGCCGTGAAGCATATTGAGATGATGAGTTGATCCACTTCATTTCGCCGTGAGGTAGATCAAGGTCACGCACTTCATTTCGCCGTGGAGTGCGGGACTTGTGTTCGTTCAAAAAGGGTGTCATCGCATTGTGAGGGCCCGATGACGGCCGCTGAAGATGAGTTTGTCTTTTTGTAACCGCCTGACGACCGACGTATTTTGTGCATTGTTCTGCAAAAAGAGAAGGAGGGCATCAGTTTATCTGAAACTCAGAGTGAGTCAGAAAATTTACGCTACCGTGCTTTAGCTCTCGGAAGTGGGCTTGAGTTTGCCATAGCTTCATGGGTATAGGCCTGCACTGGGCTTGAGTTGCGGCCCGTCAAACCCGTCTGGGTTTGGGCTGGAAATTTTTTTCTCTTTTTTTTTCGTCAAACCCGTCTGGGTTTGGGCTAATTTTTTTTTTTTTTTTTTGTGTGTGAGCGGATGAAATGGAAGAAGGCACAAACCCGTCTGGATTGGGCTGAGGCAGACCCAAACCCGTCTGGGTCGGGCCGAGAGTTGGGCTCTTTTTCTTTTTTTTTCTTTTGAGTCTTTGTGAAAACGGACCTAGGTGGGCCGTTCTAGCTTTTAGGTTGATTCGACCCCTTGCTTGGGCTACGTGGCAGTTTGATTTAACTCTTGCTAAACTGGGAATCACTGGATAGTCGCCGTAGTGACTTGCTTCCTTTTTTTTTGGATTCAAATAGCCCCCGACTTAGTGGAAACTCGATTGAATTTCTTTCTAAGCCAGGGTCACTCGAACATTCTTGGCTTAATGCAGGCGGTACCGAAGTGTTGCACCTATTTGGCTCAGGTAGCGATACAGAGGTGGTAGACTCCTCTTACTACCAGTGGGACACTTACTTTGGCCCTGGTGGAAGCGGGGCCCATGGGGCTAACTGCTCCAGTGGTGGTGGTGATACGAAGGTCTGGCATGATGAGGACTGAGAATGATGCACATGCAGGGTCTTTATGTAATGAACTTATGTAATTCTATGTATGACTCTTTATTATGCACTTAGGACAATCCAATGCAATGATGCATGACGTACGCTTTTTTTTAATTTATGCACTAGTGCGAACCACTGATGTGATGCTTATGCAATGATGGTGCTGCGTAATGCACTTTTTATTCTCGTGTACCCTTATGCATAATGTAACAACAATGTGTAATGCGATATGCAATCTACATGGTGGGATTACTCCCACTTCCCCAAAAAAAGACCGAAAATTAAATGCTACAAGTAAGTTCGAGCTACAGTTTCGGGGCCGGCGAAGTCATATAACTATCTTATGGACCCGCATTACGACCCAAAATAGAGTTGAAGTGGCTCCGTGAGATAGCCCAATAAGCTGGCCTAAACCCGTTTGGGTTTTAGGCCCAAAATGATTCCCACTTCTAGGAGCTGGGCCTTTAGAACTCCACATAGGCTGGCCCAAACCCGTCTGGGTTTTAGGCCTAAAATGATTCCCACTTCTAGGAGCTGGGCCTTTAGAACTCCACATAGGCTGGCCCAGGCCCGTCTGCGTTTCGCGCCGAGAAACCCTAACTTGGTGTGCAGTTTAAGGAAAGCTGATCTTGGCGTACAGGGCAAGTAAACTCGTCTGGGTTACGCCTTCTCCAAATCACAAGCACAAGCCAAACACCATCAAACCCGTTTGAGTTTCGTTATCCCCATTATTTCCTTGCCTGGACGTGAATCAAATCGTCCTTTCATCCTGATGGCGTTCGAGAAAAGAAAAAGCTAGCCACTTGGATAAGCACTCTGTCCAATGAGGAAAAGAGAGAGTTGGGGAGGTATAAGTTGACTTCTCTGCTAAGTTTGAGGCAAGTGAAGATAGATTGGGATTTTCTACGTGTTGCTGAAACATTCTGGGATAAGGAATTTTCGATAGGAAGAACAAAATCAATTCAACAAGCAAGCACAAAGATTAATCTGGACAAAATCAAAACTCAGTTCGAAAGAGATAGGAAGAAATTTTCGAATCCCAAAGGAGAGAACAAGTACTTCAGAGGCATAAATCCGCCAACAGTTCTAAGAGTAATGCAAATGTGCGCGGTTAGTTATGGACGTAGGTCAGTAAAAAAGAACAAACCTCGCATAGGAAAGAACAAACACTCAAACACTCAATTTTGAATAGGTATGTGTGTTTTCTCATACTCAAACCAATAGAAACAAACTACCATAAGCTTGGTAAGAACCTCACTCTCCACTACTGGTATGTAATGCACAAGTGACAATCAAAAAGACTTTTTCGGGTTGCAACGGGGCTTAGGTTAGGGTAAGGAGCGGTAAAATTTGGGAATGAGGAGTTAAGAGCCATGCTTGGATTGATTTTCAACGAATAAAACACTCTAAACTCTCCTTCTTGCTTAATGTATGCAAGGCATTTCACCTTTCACCCTGAAACATCTCAACTGAATACAACCAGGTCAAAGTTTTCTGAACTTTAAATTGAATCTTCCTAATCACCCTTTTATTTTTGAAACTCTTTTCCTTTTTTTTTACTATTTTTTTTTACTTCTTTTTTTATTTTTTTTTTGGTGGGTGATCGGGGAGAAGAATATCTATGGAATCTTCGACTTTGATACCAAATACCAATCGCTCAAGATATGGGACTTTCAGATTCTCCCAAACTTCCAAAAAAAGACAAACTCTCATCCAACCAAGCAAGGCAAAGGGATACTGGATATCAGAGGCCAAGGCTTGTATTGTCAGGGTTCAATCATGAAAAAAAAAAGGATAAACCAGGCTAGGCGGGGCAAAAAGAACGGTAAATATAATGTAAGGAAGGCTATTTAGCTATGTAGCTTATCAGAATAAAATCGAATGCCTTAATCACTTTGTCACAGCGTGCAATGCAAATATGTAGTCTCGAGCAAGATGCAAAACAAGTTCTAGAGATGCAACTAATGGGTGAGTCACTCAAGGGATCATGGAATTGATAAAAGTGATCAATTCAAAATTTAGGCAATGTGGACTCACGGGATGGGGCTCAATCAACTAAACTTAGCCCAAAGATTTGCTGCACGCACATTTATACTTTCTAAGATAGTCAAAGCAGTCAGATACAACTTTCATAACTTGTCTCAAAATGAGAAGATTTGAAGGAAAAGGTTTCAAAAACTTTTGAGATCTCATCCAGATTTTTCTAAGTGAAGCAAGTTAAACTGAAGGTAAGAAAGGTTTACAAATCATCACCGAAGGTGTTTCTGATTTTAATCCTAGTCCTATCCTATATCTTTTTGGTTATAAATTAATTCCTCACGACTTGGCATTAACGCAAAGTAGATTGATGCTGTGGCGGTCTTCTTGTAAAGTCGGTCGTGAATGATACTGATGATACCGCCATCATTCTTATCGCTCTTGTCCTCTAGAATCAGCCTCAACGGGGTGTACGGCCTCCGTTGGATGGAATTAGTCTCAACAGTTTTCTGAGGGGGGCTAGGCGCGCTAGTGGCCCTCCTGTTGGAGCTAGATCCTTTCCAACCAGAATGTTGTGTGCTTTTCTCATTGTTAGCAGCTTCAATTTGAACACACAAGTCCTTCAAAGTTTCAAAGTCTTTGATAGATTGGAAGCCAAAATGTCGTGTGATGCGAGGATGAATGCTTTGCTTGAAAGTGCTTAGTTACATCCTAAAGGATCGCCTCATCGATCTCCTCGACCTTTGAGTGCCATCGTTCATAATAAGAGAGGAATGACTCATCATCTCTTTGCTTCATGGAAGTGAGGTCATCTACAGTGACCTCCTTTTGTTGGAGACGACTAAAATGGCTGATGAAGGCCTTGAACAACTCGTCTGCGTCAGTCTTGATGTGAGGGGGTAGATTTTGGTACCACACCTTGGCCTTACCTTCTAGAGTGGAAGGGAAGACTGTGGTGTAAAGGCCTTCATCTACTTTGTGAAGAGGGGCCAGCCTCAAGAACTCCTCTAGATGATGAGATGGGTTCTCAGACGGTTTGAACCTGATGCCCGGTACTTCAACTTTGTCCCTTACCCTTGATACATGGTGTTTGGGGATGGCCAAATCCATGCAAGCGTCTGTAAAGGTTGGATCAACTTTCATCATCCTTCTGGTGAGCATGTCAACCTTCTCTTCAAGCTTCGACATGTGGGTCCTCCGAGGTTTTGGAGTTATTCTTTACGGATTTAGACTTGCCCCACTGCATTTAATTGGGTTTTGGGCCCCCATTTTTGGATTTAGGGTTACCCTTGTCAGCTCCGTCATCAGCTTCAGCCTCAGACTCGAAGGCATAGTAGCTATCTTCTTCCTCAGGCTCAATGCCCAACTTCTTGTTGATCTGCTTAATGGCTTCCAGCACGCCATTCATGGTCTGTTGATTTTCGTTGAACTTCTTTTCTAGCTTCTCATTGGTTCTGTCCTCCTGGTCTGCCATGCAAAAGGCAATTGCTTCCTGTATCCGCCGCATGACCCATCGAGTTGCTTGTCACCAGAACTCTCCCCGAAAAGGTTGTTGGCTAGGGATCCTGACATGGTGGATTCACTGGATCGGGCAGGCGGTCTGTAGTTGGGATTGTGAATGAGCTCGCGGGTTCGTGGAGTCACGGATGCGGGCTCGAGATGGTCCGCTATCCCGCTGCATGGAAACCGGTTTAGTGCTCGAAAGAACCTTTATGCCACCCGCCCAATGCATGCATGACTTAATGGACCTATATGAACCTAGGACATGGACATGACGCCTACATGCTGACATAAGGGTGACTCACCCACTTTTATGGGAGTACATGTCCTAACTCTATATGGACCTAGCATGATGACTGATAGGACTGATACTCATTGGGTCATTACTTGGATCGAGCCACGATGGATCATGTTTGAATTTTTATCGGGCTCAAGATCAAGGTACAAGATACAATGGGAATCTGACTCAAGGAGCGTCATAAAGGGCCGAATAGGATCAATAGTAAGTGGATTGGGCTGACTGCAGTATCTAATAGTTTGACCCGATGTGGAAGGAGAAGAAAAACAGGCCCAAACCCATCTGGGTTTGAACTATAATTCCTCCCTTTCAAATGGGCATAGACAGGATTTCGCAGCGAGTCCAACTAGGCCAGGCACATCAAACCCGTCTGGGTTTGGCCACCAAACCCATCTGGGTTTGGGCCAGTCCATCTCTCATTTGATCCTACTCGGGCTAGAATGACGTCCCACTCATGTTTGGGCTAGACATTTGGACTCATCTTTTACATGATTAATTTACATGACATACAGATGCGGGATGAGCCTAACCATGGCTTTAGATTCAGGGTTTTTCTAGGTTTAGGCAGATGAATAGGGTACCACATGCTCGCTTCTGCATTTTCCCTATATGGAGTTCATAGGAAAAATGTGTGGGGTGTTGCTCTTTGGGTTTCAAGGAAACCTTTAGAGTGTAACACGGGTGAGAGGAGAGATCAAATGCTTGGCGATGTAAGTGCATCCCACAAGTAGTTACCTTCCGCTCTCGGGATTGATTCCTAGTTTTAAAACCTAAACCAACGCTTTTGTGCTCCCCAGCCATAAAGGCCCAAGAGTAGTCTGGTATGCAATATGCCTACAAATGATAAAAATATGAAATAAATTAATTCCTCCTTTTTTTTTAACAAAATTCACTAAAATTTAATTCTTTCAAGTTTTACCCTCTTTTTAAGTTTAAGTCCCCAGTGGAGTCGCCAATCTGTAGACCCCGAAAAATTGATGACCTTTTTCGCGGCGCTACTTAAAAAATGATTGGGAGTCGGCTAGGATTGCTTAACCTTAAATAAGGTTGAACTTTTAAGAATGCTTTTGTTGACAAATCAATTTATCCCGAGATTTAATTTTTTTTAAAGAAAGAAAAGGACAAAAGAGAAAAATAAAAAGGAAAAGGAAAATGAGGTGGTAAACCCGTCTGGGTTTTGCTACCGCCAGGCCCAAGACCAAATACACAAAAGAAAAGAATGAAAAGGGAGGTGGTAAACCCGTCTGGGTTTTGCTACCGCCAGACCCAAGACCAAATACACAAAAGAAAAGAATGAAAAGGGAGGTGGTAAACCCGTCTGGGTTACCTTTTGCGCCATCCACAGAAGAAAAGAATGAAAGGGAGGTGGTAAACCCGTCTGGGTTCATTAGTTGAATCGTCTGGGTTACCTTTTGCGCCATCCACAGAAGAAAAGAATGAAAAGGAGGTGGTAAACTCGTCTGGGTTCATTAGTTGAACCAAACCGGGTTATCTCTTGCGCCATCCACAGATTAGACCGAGGAAACAACGAAGCCGAAGGGAGTGAGGAAGTATGAACATAGAGTCGCCAGTTGAATTTTTATGAGAAAAACAACAAACCATTTTAATACAAACTCCGGTCTACGAATCCAAAGACGGATTCGGGGGTAAGGTTACGAATTTGACAATTAAAACTGTCAAATCCGCCTATTCAAGCGAATAGACTCTACTAGAATTAAATCAAAGCGAAAAAAGTTAAAAGGGAGGAATTAGATATAAATTTCACAAGTTTAACATTAATGTCATGCAAATTATGAATTGAAAACATAAGAATTACATGAATTCGTTAGGTTGCATTACATGGTTTACATCAATGTAATAATTATTCTAACCTTTAATGAAGTAGCATGCAAAGGGAGAGAAGAGGTAGAGAGAGTATACTAGTGTCAATACTCTAGCATAATCCGCCATTCCAAATGGAGGGAATAGGTTTAATTTATAGTGGGATGTAGGTTAGATGGGGCGATTAGGGTTTAGTTTAGGTTTAGTGAGCAAAACTCACTGGTTTGGGCGAGCTGCGTTCGGCTTTAGCCCACCAAACCCAGTAGGGTTTGAGATGAGCAAAACTCAGTAGGAGTTTGGGCGTAATAATGTTGGGCCACTTTGCTTGCTTTCGGGCTAGAAGAGAAATGGGTTTGCATGCCACTAAATTACTCGGTTAGCTTATTTTTTACAAATAACTAAAACTAATACCGGTACAAAATCCGGTGTCTACAACTGGCTTAGTCATCATGTCTTCTAAATTCTTGTTACATGCGATTTTCCCAAAGTTTCACTTCACCACTTTCCACCAAGTTTCGAATGAAGTGATACCTCATCTTGATGTGCTTTGTCCTTGAGTGTAACACTGCATTCTTTGTCAACTAAATGACACTTTGGTTGTCACAATGAAGAACACCATCTTGCCCTTGAGCAAGCACCTCCAAGAACTCCTATAGCCATCAGATAGGGAAATATATTCCGACTCTGTTGTAGACATAACCACACACTTGTGTAGTTTTGACATCCAGCCGATTGTCGAGCCACCAAGAGTAAACACATAGCATGTTGTACGCTTGCCCGTATCATAATCTCCACTAAAATCAGCATCTACATAACCTTTCATATCAACGTTAGTTCTACCAAACATAAAACAGAAATGAGAGGTACCTTTCAAATACCTCAACAACCATTTTACAGCCTCCCAGTGTGATTTCCCCGGATTAGACATGAAGCGAGCCACCACTCCCACTACAAAGGCAATATCCGGTCTAGTGCAGACCATGACATACATTAAACTCCCAACTGGTAAAGCATAAGGAACTCTAGTCATGTACTCTTTCTCCTCCTTAGTCTTGGGTTGTTGTTCCTTGGATATATAATTTGAGATGATTCGCTATAGGAGTACTTCTAGGTTTAGCATCAGATACACTGAACCTTTTAACCCATATAGACATTTTCGAAGTCTACACACCAAGTGTTCCTTCCCTGAAACCTCATATCCCTCATGTTGCCTCATGTATAAGTCCTCCTCCAATTCTCCATGCAAGAAGGTTGTTTTCACATCCATTTACTCTAGATGTAAATTCTTAACTGCAACCATACTAAGGATAGTTCTAATAGTGGTTAATTTCACAACAGACGAGAAAATTTCATTGTAATCAATACCTTCTTTTTGTGAAAACCCCTTAATCACTAATCAAGCCTTGTATCTCACAACACCATTGGGTTCATTCTTGATCCTGTAGACCCACTTAATCACTAAGGTTTGCTTCCGTACAAGTATCTCGGTCAGCTCCCAGGTTCTATTTTTCTCAAGTGAGGAAATCTCATCATCCATTGCATATATGCTCCCACTTAGACAGAGCCTCAACCTACATAACCTCGGCATCTGTCAGCAATAAGTAATGTAGAGATGGAGAGTATCTTACAAGTGCATTAACTATGGTAGCCCTCATGGATCTCCTCAAAGTGAGTGGTGGAGTCTGCTCATTTTCACTTGAGTTTTCACCTAGCTCATGTGGTTCAGGCTGTTCAGTAGCATGATCTACAATCTGTAGAGCTGTCTGTGGCGCCTCTGTTTCTATCGTTTCCCTCCTAGGTACATCAAGCTTAAAAGGAAACTCAACAGTTTCTGGCTCACTCTCCTTAGCTCTCAGTCTCCTTGTCAACAAACTCATTTGATGTTAACCTGTCTTTATACAACAAATTCTCATATAAGATAACATCACAATGTCTCAACACCTTCTTACCATCCCACAATCTGTATCCAAAAGAGCCAGTGCATTAACCAACAAAATAGCCCTTCTTAGACTTATGGTCTAGCTTATCATGCTTGTTAGGATCAACCATCACATAAGCAATACAGCCAAAAACATGAAGAAAGAAATAATCAACTTTCTTACCACTCCATGCCTCCTCAGGTACCTACATATCTAAAGGAACCGATGGACTCTTGTTGATGAGTATATGCTGCTATGTTTACTGCTTTTGCCAACAAGTACTTGGGCAACCCATCATGAATTCTCATGCTCCTGTCTCTTTCATGTAGAGACATGTTCATCTTCTCTGCTATCTCATTTTACCTTGGTGTTCCTTGAACAGTTTTCAGCAATCTAATCCCATTCCGAGAACAATACATCCGGAACTCCTTCTTCTTATATTCTCCTCCATTGTCTGTCCTCAGACACTTCACCTTCAACCCAATTTGTGTCTCAACCTGTGTTTTCTACTCCAAGAAAACATCAAACACATCAGATTTATTCTTTAGAAAATAAACTCATACCTTTCGACTGTGATCATCAATGAAGGTAACATAGTACTCGGCACCATCCATGGACTTGACCAGCGTAGGTCCCCACACATCAGAATGAACTAACTCAAGCTTCTCAGGATTAGGTTCCCTGCTAGTTTTGTTAAAACTGACTTTCTTCTACTTGCTATAAACACAGCTTTCGTAAAGCTCCATATCTACAATTTTCAAATTTCCCAAAGCACCATTTGAAGCTGGAATCTTCATACCGTTCTTACTTATGTGACCAAGCCTGCAATGCCATAAACTAGAACATGGAGCATCATTGACATTAGAAATCAGGTTAGTGCTATCTCTAGTGGAGTAGAATGTATCGGATCTCGATCCCTTTGCCACTACCATAACACCCTTCACTATCTTCCATTTACCATTCCCGAACACTGCAGTGTAAACCATATCATCAAGTTGATTAATAGCAATCAAATTCTCTTAATCCCATGAATATGTCTCACATCCTCTAACTTTCAAAGACCACCATTAGTAGTCCTAACAGTCACATCTCCTTTACCTATTATCTCATAATGCTTGTCATTTGCAAGGTAAACCTTGTCAAAATTTCCACTTTTGAAATTACGAAATAACTATCAATTGGGGGAAACATAAAAGGATGCACCAGTATCAATTATCCATGATTCTTTAGGACTGGACACAATCAATATTAGGGCTTCACTAAGGTCTTCAACAAAGTTGACAGAGTCACGGTCATCATTGTTACCCTTCCCCTTCCTGGGCTTAAGGCAATCCCTCTTGAAGTGACCCTTTTCACCACAATCATAACGCACAACATTGTTCATATTTCTAGACTTGCTTTTATCCCTGGATTTTGATCGCTCCCTGGAATTGTTCGAATTCCTTTTGTTCTTCCTACCCCTGACACTCAAGGCACTTCCCGAAGATCCACCACTAGAATTCTTCCTACAAGGCTCACTGAGAATCATAGCTTTAACCTCATCAAATTTCATCTCAATCGCTTCACTAGAACTACTAACTATATCCCAGGAGTTAAGTAACGAAGACACCAATGTACAGGCTTTAATCTCATCATCAAAAGTCATCTTAATAGAAGCAAGTTGTGATAACACTTTTGTAATCTCATTAATATGATCAGTCACATCATCACCATCAAACATCTTAACCTTGACTAATTTGTGAAACAAATGTACTTTATTCGTCGCACATGGCTTCTCATACATCCCCTCAAGTGCCTTCAACAATTCCCACGCCGTCTTTTTCACCATAACATTGAATCTCACGTTCTATGCCAAAGACATCTTGATCATGGCCATTGCTTGACAATCGAGCACTTCCCACTCTTCTTGTTTAATGTTGTCTGGCCTCTTCTGCAACAACAGAAGATGCAAGGACTTCGAGTACAACAGATCCTCAATCTGCAATCTCCAGTAAGTGAAGTCTGACGCATTGAACTTCTCGATCTCATATTTATCCTCCGAAATTGCTTCAATGCGAGTTCTCTATCAACAACCTACATGCTCTTATACTAGTTGATATGATCGTAGAGTATTCAAACAACCACAAACAGTATGAAATAAGTGCGGAAAAGATATCAAAAAAGACACCAGAATTTTAATGTGAAAAAAACCCAAAACGAGAAAAAAAAAACCACGGAATTGATGCACTAGAACTGAGGATTACAAGTTACAAGAGATCCCTCAAACTCACTTTCTCTCAAAGTAGATGAACAATCTCTCTCAAGTGTTGTGTTTTCTCTCAATGTGTTTGTGGATATAATGTATATTAATGAAAACCCTCTCCAGGTATAAATATTGACTATGAGCAGTTTAGGTCAAACATACGTCATAATAACTGACCTAAACGGTCGCCACGTAGTGGGCACCATACGCCCATTACTAGAGCATATCTACACCTTCATGGGCTTCCTGACACACTTTACTCTATTACGTACTGTGCCAGGCCTAGGCTCCACATACAACATTTTTTAGTGTAAGATAGTTAACAAAAATGTGCCAGGCCTAGGCTCTATATATATATATAGGATAATTGGATTCTAATAATCCATACTTTCGCCAATTGGACAATGGTGGACCGTACTTTCACTTTGTATTTTGGTGGTCCAAAAAAATATAAAATTGGATTGTAGTGGTACCAAATCTACCTCCACATTCTTCTTATTTTTTTCATTCCTACACTATATTGTTTTTGTTTTTTTCGTTACTGCCCCTAGAAAGTTAATGAATTGTAGTTTCTAAAACATTTTTTAAATTATTTTTTTGAGACTCCGAATAATTATTATAATTTTTTAAAAATAATAAAAGTGAAAAAAATTTGGGAGAAACGCTGTAAATTCATTAAAAATCATTGTAAAGTGTTATACTAAGTTTTGAATCAAATGCAACACAAAATATATGATTCCCTTGAAAATATTCCACTGCAATCCATTTTTTTTTTTTGGACTACCAGAATACAAAGCGAAAGTACGGTCCACCATTGTTCAATTGGTGAAAGTAGGGATTATTAGAATCCAATTATCTTAAATATATATATATATATATATATATATATATATATATATATATATTGTTAGTAGTTATACTATTTATTAACTGTACAAGCATAACATTTATCACATATATCGAAAAATATCAATGAACCTAATCATGTCAACCATAAAAAAGAAGATATGTTTTAATGCACAATGCAATATTTATGAAAAATATATAAGTGAAGTTAGGTTGGATCATTTCAAATAAGTTTTTCTACAAACTTTCTCATATTTTCAAATATAAACCAAACACATTGTAAATTATTATTTAATAGAGAAATTTTCCTAGCAAAAACTTTCCCGATAAAAAATCAAAAGCACTATAATATTCACTCTTTTCCTTCAAGAAATCTCTTTTCACATGTCTATATCGCTCTCCCTTTATAGCACTATTTTTATTTTTATTTTTATTTTTTTGATGGAAAAAAAATTCCTCATTAGTCATTTCATAGCACTATTGAAAATTCCTCATTTCACTGTTAAAGAAAGTTATGAATATGATATGGATCAGCTAAAAAATAAAAATAAAAATAAAAATAAACTAAAGGTTTAGGATTAAACTCGAAAGTAGCTAGAAAAAATATCAGGAGGCCGACATAAAAGCATTATAAATAGGCACATATCATACACCACCCAAACCATCTCTCTCAAAACTTTCAGTCTCAAATCTTATACATTGCACACTCTCTCAAATTACATTCTAGCCCCTACTTAGTCACTCAAATCACAAAAATGGAAAAGATCGAAAGGGGTCTGTTTGGACACCACAAGAAATCCTCCCAGGAGCAGGAGGACCGACCCACCTCCGACTATGACACCAACCAGTACGGTTCGGGCGGCGGGTACGGGTCGGGTGAGACTAACCAATACGGGTCGGGCGGTGGATATGGGTCGGGTGAGACCAACCAATATGGGTCGGGTGGCGGGTATGGGTCAACTGAGGGTAACCAATATGGGTCAGGTGGCGGTTACGGGTCGGGTGAGACTAACCAATATGGGTCGGGTGGCGGGTACGGGTCCGCCGAGGGTAACCAATATGGGTCGGGTGGTGGAGGGTATGGGTCGAGTGAGGGGAACAAGTACGGGTCAGGTGGTGATTATGGGTCGGGTGAGGGGAACAAGTACGGGTCGGGTGAGGGGAACGAATACGGGTCGGGCGGGGGATATGGGGGTGAAGGAGGGTATGAAGGGAAGAAGGTGAGTAGTGAGGAAAGTGAGGAACCACCAAAGGATTATGAGAAGGAGGAGAAGCATCACAAGCATCTTGAGCAGATTGGTGGTGTTGGTGCTCTTGCTGCTGGTGCTTATGCTTTGGTATGTACTCTCCCAACCCTATTTTACTTGCTAATAAGTAATAAGTTTACAATTTTCATTAGCAAAATGATAAAATATCTTGACGCAAGATGGTTAATAATCTTGCATTAATTTCACGTAAATCACTCATAAACTTAAATGTAAGTACGTATTTTTTTATCATTATAAAGGTCGGTGTTTCATTATTTTAAGAGTTATTACAACTTACAAATAATATAAAATAATTATTTATTTATATTTTTTCATAAATATAAAACTATACATACATGGTGATGATACGTGTCTTGCCTCAGGACATTGGTTAAGTGTCTTGTTCCTTATAAAATTAATTCCTATTATCATTTTTAACCCCAAGTTTTTTTTGACAAATATTGTTAATTATCAATTATAAAAAGTTTAGAATTTGTTGGCTACGTCAATTAAAATTGATACCCTAACGAATGAACCCCATCTGTTGAGCATATTTTAGACGTTTTTTGGTAAATTTTAAAAATTATAAATAAAAGTGTGATTTTATACAATTTATATATACTATTATAGTTATAGAAGTCAATCATGTAACGTTTTTCCAATTTAATTTACAAATATATACGTTTTCTATAATGACAAGACACATAATATGTGTCTTGCATAAGACATTTATCATTTTCGATACATAAAATTGTATTTTCTACTATGATGGATAAAATTAAACTATTATTTATATTTTTTTGACTAAGCTAATAAGTATTATATATATTCTTATAGTTGATAAATATGTATAATTATTAGATAAAATATTATATATTAGAAATTATAAAAATGTGAAATATGAATAAATAAAAATGGTTACTAACCATTTTTAGACAAGATGTGTATCATTGTCCTTTTCAATATCACTTTTTGATGGATAATGTCTAGACTCTAGAATAATATTTTATTAAAAAGTCATAATATTGTACTCTTACCGTAATAATTTTTGTTATGAATATAATGACAGTATTTTTATAATTTACATCAAAATTTATGTAAATCTACGCGATAAATATATAGAATGAGAAGGAGAAAATAACAACTTTTTGTGTCAATGATAGGATTATATAGTTAAGTCATTCTAAGTTAGTTATCAAGACTCTTTAGTCTTGATTCTTGTTTAGTATAAATAGAGGTGGTAAACCCTTTGTTATTCATTCATTCGATACACATGTTTCTTCATCCTTTCTAGCTCTTTTTGTTCTTAATGTTTCTCTCTCTTTGGTAAATCTTTTGCATCTGTTTCAAGCTTGATAACAGTCAACCTAGCTATGACCAGTTCTTTTCGCATGGTAAAATTGGCTAGGTAAATATAAGTAATATTGTTTAGATTTTACTTAGGTTCGCAAAATTTCATCAACACACTTCAATTATATGTGGATGAACTAGCTAATTTTTCCATGATATATTCTATAATTTACAAAGTTTATAATAATGTACGTTTTGAATCAACCACACTTTACCACATTCTTTAATTTTTACCACACTTCACCACATAAAAGAATGGAGCCTAAGTAAATTTACCGAGTCCAAAATTTTTGAAAATCTATTGTCTTCCCCTTTTTGTTTTGTATGAGCTAGTAGCCCTAAGTTTGAAGTTCTAATATTGTATTTCCCTTTGTGTTGTGATGTATGTAGTATGAGAAGCACAAGGCAAAGAAGGACCCAGAGCATGCACACCAGCACAAGATAGCTGAAGGAATCGCAGCGGCGGCTGCAGTTGGAGCTGGCGGCTTCGCCTTCCACGAGCACCACGAGAAGAAGGATGCCAAGGAGCAGAGAAAAGCCGCCGAGGCCGAAGCCGAGGGTGAAGAAGGTGAGGGCAAGAAGAAGCACCATTTCTTCTAATTTCTTCATCATCATGCTTGAGACCCTTATATTTGCCCTAGCTTATGTGTTTTGGCTGTTTTCATCAAAAACAAAGTGTGGGTTTTTACTTTTTAGTTATTAACCCACTTTGATTTGGAGTGTTGTATTCAGCTTTTAATTAAGTGTGGTTTGTCTCTTGTATAAGGTCATGAAGGGGTTACTTGTGTTCAAGAAAAAAAAAAAGAAAAAAAAAAGAGAGAGATAGAGGAAACTCATCATGTATTGCTAGCTTGTATATCTACTTGTGTCTTCCTTGTAATTATTCTCAATAAAGTATAAGAATTATAAACTTGTGTTGCTAATATTTTTGGAGTTTTTAGTCCTAAAAAATCTTTATTTCCGGGGTTTTAATAGTTTAATTATAATTCAAATTGACTTTTTTTCTATTAATAGTTTAATTAAAATTTTGATCAACTATTTATAAATAAACTTCTTATCTGTTTTAGACACTAAATTTTGGATTGTTGATGGTCTAAATGGATAAAAAGTTTAGTTATATATAATAAATTAAAAGGTTGAATTATTAATGGATAAAATGTCAGTTTGATTCATTCCTAATCAAAGACACAATATATATACATATATTGAATTTTAGGGACACCATTTGTACGCTCAACTTTTTAGATTTGGTGGCTGGTGGCTTCGTCTTTTGGAACCAGTTAATCAAGCTTTCCCTAAAAAGCTTAGAGCACCCGCAATGGTGAGTTTGAGTTTGACTAATTGTATGACGTGGAATCTGTGGAAGAGTCAAAATTTAACTTTTTATTTAGCTAGCTTTCCAATTGTGAGAATGAGTTTGACTCATATTAATTAAAAAAAATAAATCGGTCCCACTTTTAAACAAAAATATAATTGGTTATGATTTGGTTATATTGAAACAAAAATGAGGTGGAGGAGTAAAGAGAAAAAAATATGATTAAAATATTAATATTTTAAACTCGCTTTCAAACTCGTCTCGCGAGTTTGAAAGCGAGATTCTCGCGAGATGAGTCTCATTCTCACGACTGAAATGTCCTATACGACGTCATTCCGTTCTCGTTTCATGTCACGTCAGCAGTGAGTCGAATTAAAACTCACCATTGCAGATGCTCTTATATTGAATTTTTTTTGGAACCTGATATCTTCACTATCTTGTAGGTTCAATGCATGCTTGCTAGATATGGTATGTTATTTTTTATGTTAAGATTTTCAGGATGTTGCTAGTAGATAAATAATAATAAAGATGAAAAATAAATAAAGATTCTCACATAAAAAATTAATGTGGAAAACTCAAATCGGGAAAAAACCACGAACGATACACTATTAGAGGATTACAATGTTTATCAGAGATTCTCATACCTACACAATCTCTCACAACCTCCCTAGAGTTATAATCTGAGAATCAAACACTTACAGATGAACCTCATACAACTCCATCAGGAACATAGAGATTACATGTCAATCTATTACAGTCAGATAAAACACTCTCAATGGCGATGTCAATAAGCCTAATACCAAGATCCTATATATTCATAGTACAATCCTAACACAATTAATTAGGGTTAACAAAGTCCTTGGCAGCCGAGGAATACAAGTATGAGGCGATAAAACAAAACGAGGTTAACAAACAAGCAATCAGCCAAAAAAAGGCCGCCGAAACCGCAGTAATAGGCGAACTACAGTCTGTGGCCATGACCATGGGTAGGCCGTGATGGCCACTGCTAGTGGTGGGCATTATAACCGGTTAACCGCTTTTGTAGTTTTCTAGATTTTGTAAACCTAAACCTAAACCGTTTTATGCGATTAATTGCAAACCGGTTAACCGCAAGTGAAATCTGGAAACCGAAACCTCCAGTTAAGCATATTGAGAGCACAATTAACTGCTTTTTGGTTATGATTTGTGGTTAATCGCCGATTTTTGGAGATTTAAAGTAACGATTACGGAAAAAAAAAATTAACATTCTACCTTGAAATTTGCATTTTGCTACTAAATTAATCAAAACGGGGTTAATCACTTCACGAAAATGTAAAACTTAAACCTAAGCTGACTAAACCAGTTTGGTTAACCTCAACCGTATTTTTCAAAAATCTCAAACGGTTACCAGTTTTATCGGTTCATTTTTATGGTTTGACATCCTGTTTCGGTTTTCACGTACACCCACCTCTAACCACTGCCCCCACCGTTCTTATCTTTTCTGAGTTGTGCTTCAATCCCTGGCATATACTTGTTGTTTCTACTTTCTAGCTCGAAACTTTATTGCTCCTTGCTCAAAACTCGACCCAAGTACTTGGGCTCCACACCTATGGTTTGTGCCGATGGATAAAAAATCCAAGTTCGAAAAATTGGGCCAGGTCCATACCTCTAGTTACAAGAACCTATAAAGAGCCCCGTGAGAAAAGATCTCAGTAGTGTAAGAAGGGTCGACTGGGTGCTAGGGCCTATTGATTCTAGCGTTATATATGGAGTTTGATATCCATTACCAAACCTACTACCTTTAGAAGCTCGATTGGGAGCTCATTAAGGTCGCTAGGGTACTCTTTCGAGTGCCCGTAATTGGACCAACCTTCATAACTACCTATTCTCATAGGATGAGATCGGCCAATGCCAAACAAGATAGTGACCCAATAACCTAACTCACTTGGGAGTTATTCTCATGCTCTAACTATGTCATTTCAATTCTAAGTCACTTATAATACCTAGCCACATCTAGTAGGTATAAGTACCCAAAGCATGGGTGTATCCCCATTGTTGTTGGGGGTAGCTGTGACCACCCTCAGTTAAAAAAATAAAATTAAAATTTAGTATAATTTGAGATAAAATTTATGATCAGTTATATATTTATCAAATAAATATAATAATATAATGGACACCCCTTATTTTAAGATCTGGATCCCCCCGTGACCTAAAGAGTTGATGGGCTCCTCATTAAGGCATTTCATTGAACATTTGGTGGACCAAAAAGAAAGCCTTAAATGAAATCATCTTGAATTAATCATTCAAAATATCAAATACAATCTATAACATGAGCCACACATAATTCTCTCCCTTTCAATTGGGGTTTCTAGCCACTAATCATATCAAACATTTACAAAAACCAATCAAAACATAACAAGAATGTAATGACCATTTAAAATCAAACCACAATCTAAGTTTGACACAATTTTTTTCCATTTTACACACTAAATTTTGGATTTTTGATTGCTAAAAATAGAAAAGGAGTTTAATGATAGTAAATAGGCTAAAAGTAAAACACAATATCAACCAAAATAGTCCGTTTGTATTATTTCTAGTAACTCACCTATAAATATAAATTAATTGGAGCCAAACATCAATAATAATTTATGCTCCACAAAATTAACCCCACATTGACATGCTAAAATAAAGATCAACAATCTTGACCCTATGACAACCTGAATTACACATTTACACGTATTAAGACCTCGGTTCTATCTCAGAAGAAACTACCAAGAAACTAAATAGGTTGGGTACCAAATTTCCTATGATCACAAGCATGATCGATCAACCTCACAATTTTCATCAGTGAGAAACATTTTGCTTCCACCAAAACTTAAACCTAAGCAGGAAACTAGCGAGTCAAACCCGAAGACCCAACCCGAACTCGCCCGGAAATTCTAGGTTTTGAACATCATTTTCTCTACTCGAACCCGAAAAACCCGCAAATCAACGGGTCAAACCCGACTCACCTGTTTGACTCGGAAACTTTCTTTTTTACGTTCAAATCTATTAGAATTTGTGACTTTTCGTTGGAATTCATGACTATTAAACTATAATTGCAACTCATTCATATGTTATTTCTCTAACTTAAGTTGAAATATTAATTTACAATAATCTATCGGTACTAGAAGATAATCGCATTTTATTATGTATATTATAGTCAAAATATATAATATTTAGAAACAAAGTTTTGAAAGAAAAAGCTCAAAAAGGTCACAATTAGAATCCATTAGGTTGACCCAAAACAGAAATACACCGCACATATTTACTCGAACCCAAAGTACACTCGATATGTATTTACATGAACCCTATCTACGACCAACCTGTAACCCGCTCGCCCGCCCAAATTGACAGGTCTACAGAAAACATAAAACGAGGAGGATGATTACCACCTGGCTGACAAAGTAAAATTACATGACAATCAATTACTTCCTTGTTTTTATGTGAACAAGAGATATCAAGATAAGCAGAAGTGATACTCCCTTTGTTCCATATTAATTGTCTTCTACTTAACTGTTATGACCTCCAATTCATTCTTTGATTGATAATTTCTGTTGGGAGATCCAAGACTGGAGCTCACTTCAACCAAGACTCATGGTACACAAGTTAAGTGAGGTTCCATCTTAAAACCAATTGGTGTTAAGAGGAGTAGATCATTTAACTTATATACCGTGTTCTTTTCCTTTACTTTTCTCGTGTGGTACATTTTACTCATGGGTGAACTCCAACAATTTCTTATCCAATATTTTGTTAATAATTGGAATATTATACTTTGATGATAGTATTTTTTGTTACAAATCTAACAATAATAATTTTATCAAAAAACGACTAAAGGGCCCACATATTTTGGTGTAATAATGTTAAGGGTCCTATATTATGAAAAATAATTGTGGGGTGACATTATTTTTGATGTAAACATTGAGAGGGGACATTCCTGCCAATTTTCGGCCAAAAATAGCGCAAAGCGGTCGATTTTTATGTTTAGGCTTGTTTAAATTGAAGTCTTTAATTAACTCTAGCATAAACAAGCAGATCTTTTAACATGATAAACACGCCTAGACACAAAAACCCACTATTTTGTGCCATTTTTGGTCCGAAAATTGTCCGAAATGTCCCCTCTAAATATTTACATAAAAAATAATGTCACCCCACAATTATTTTTCATAATATAAGGCCCTTAAAATTACTACACCAAAATATGATATCCTTTTAATCATTTTTTGATAATTTTAAATTTATTATATATACTAAAAAAATTAATCGTCAAAAATTTTAAAGTTTAACCGTCCAAGTCTCGAAAACGACAAATAACATGAGATGGGGGAGTATTTTGATCGATATATTAGTTCATATATAAGGACAATTCATGTAATTCTCGTGTGTGATTTGTAAAGATTGTTGTGGCACAATTTGTCAAACACTAACAGGAAGATAAGTGACAAATCCAAAGACCAGTTTGGTTTGACTGTTGGATGATCGATCTCGTCTTTTATTCAACTACCTAAAAATAAAAATCTCAAGGACGTGGTTACAAACAGAGGGTGCCAACCGACAATAACGACAACCATTAGAACTTTGCCTTTCTTTATAGGAAAAAAAAAAAAAAAGGGGATAACACTCAATTAAAGTCACATTGATTGGATTTAATATATTAGGCCCCATAGACAGTTATGTACCCAACATATCATGTACCTGCTTCATTTGTATATGATGGGACATTTTATTGTAGTTGAAATTTTTTTATATTGTAAATAAAAAAATATTTTTTATTTTTAAAAAATTAAAATTAATAGGTAATTATCCAAGTTATTTAAATAAGTAATGATATTTATTGAAATATAATTTTTTTTATAAAATTTAATATTTCTAAGGATATTCTACTGTAATCGAAACTTTTTCTACCCTAAAAGATTGAAATTAATATATTTTGATTGAAATAACTTGTTGCAATGATTATTCTTATCTATTGATGCATAAATTTGTTTTTAACAAATATGATTTATCTTAGTTAAATTAATAATAAGGAAATTTAAATTACCATAGTTGGAAAAAAGTTCAATTATGGTAGAATTTTTCGATAATCATCATAATATTTGTCTTTTGAAGATTTCTATCCTAATACTCCCTCCATTTCTAAATATGAAATTATATAAATCTTGAGGGAATATGTCTAGTAAATGTCCTATCTTGGCATAAAATTTATTTGTTTGCATCTTAAATTGAATTTTTTTTTTTGATATTATTGACCCCTTTAACTATAATGTCACGTATAAATTACATAAAATGATATTTGTATCCATAGTTTTTTTATATTTATGAAAAGTGTCTAAAATACACCTTATAGATAACATTCATTTGATCAGGGTGTTATTATAATTGTTGTCATAGCTAATTCATTCCAAGCTTCTCATAATTGACAATTAATAGTATTTATCAAAAACTTGGTGTCAAAAACTATAATAAATACTAATTTTATGAAAAGCAAGATACTTAAACATTGTTTTACCCCAATAACACCCCTATTTTATGAAAAGCTCATGTAGTTGTTCTTCTAACTAATAGTCAACTTTAAGGTTTCATGTTCGTAAATAAAAAAAAAAAAAAACTTTAAGGTTTCATGGAATATTAAGAAAATATTAGATAATGGAGATATTTACAAATAACACCCCTATTTTGATTAAATGTTTTATAGGGAATGACAAAAGGACAGAAATTAGATATATCATCGAAACAGAGAAAGTAATCCCTCAGGTGTTTTTTTTTTTATCTATATTTCATGCTTTTTAAGGTTCATCTTTAATCAATATTTTCTCACATAATATTTTTTAAAAAATATAACATTACACTTTTGCATAATATTTTTTTATTATGAATTTATAATAGCAACAACAAATTCCCATGAAAAACATGTTTGAACGCGAGTAGGGGATCAAGATGTTGGCAGCATCCCCCCTCCCCCACTCCCCCCAATGAACTAAAGTTCATGAAGAGGCTGATTCCGACAGACTCAGAAAATTGAGAAAACCACTTTGACAGCGAGCTTAGGCACAGAGGAAACTCAATTTGAAAACCTCTTGAGATCTTTAAGGAAGATCAAAAAGCTTGCTTAAGATAAGAGATCGATGCATACTTATAAGTTCTGTAGGTTAAAGATGAGCAAAATGTGCCATGACAACACAATCAAAAGGAGACACAAGATAGTGAACTAAGGTAGAAGAGCTGCCAATCTCATCCTATCACCTTAGTGCTAACCCTCCAAACTCCTATATCTAGTGTCGAGCCGTTTGACATTCCTAAACACTACAAATCTGCTCGAATCACTTCTCTTGTGGACTTCTTAGATTTTCCATTTTCCTGATGCTCAAAGAGAATCCTAGTTCCTTTACACCTCCTAACACAGGAATTGTCACTTTGTCTATAAACATGCCCAAACCATCTCAGTCTTGTCTCTTTCAACTTTTCCTCAACTGGCACTACGCCAAGTTTTCTGGCTTGATCGAGATATGACATTCTTAATCCTATCTAACTTAGTATGATAGCAGACCCATCGGATCATTCTCATTTTAGCCACACTCAATCTATGTATGGCAATGTATCTTCTTGGACGCCTAACACTCTGCGCCATCCAATATCGTCGGCCTACTACCGTACAATATCGCTTACCCTTAAGATTAAAAGAAATTTTCCAATAAATGCCACTGTCCACTTTTGTCCATCAACCTTTTATTTGCTATGTACTCTCATCACGAATCTCCACATCACTTTGCAGCACAGAACCTAGGTATCTAAATGTCTCCACCCTCGGAATTGTCACCCCTAGTTCCAATGGTAATCCCTCTACTGAGATGACACTTAAAAAAAAAATTACGAATCTAATGAAATTAATATTATATAATGATTCATTACACAAATTAAGATATCATTGTTTAAAGTTTTTAATACGAAAATCTAGATGACACTCAGAACGAAATGGAGGGAACTAGCACTGACAAAACTTTGTCCGACCAGAATGTCCGAATTTATCTGACCTTGAAAAAGCTCGCTTTTGTCTAAACCCGATTTCGACATTACATAATTCATCGAATATATATTCAGACAAAATATTTCTCTTTTTCTATTGTCTAAACCCGAATTTAGTTCCATCCGAATTGTACGACTCGTTTGACCAAAAAAAATGGTTCCGAATCTCAATTTCTTGTTTGAATTTTGATGTTGATCGGATCCCAAATTTACCCACTCCCGAATTTTAGCCACGTAAAAGGGAATTAGGGTTGTTGATAATCCAATCCGGATCAAAAGATGGACTGGACCGAGGACTGGACCGAAAGGACCGCACATAATTTGGTCCAGCCCTCGGTCCATGAAATATCAAATTTTGGTCTTCGTTCTAGTCCCTGAATCGAACTAAAAAGACTGAGGACTAGACCGTGGACCAAATTATAATAGTTGCTAGGGTTTTTTCTATATCACTTTTCAGTCCTTTTTTCTCCTTGCCTCTTTCAGTTTCAACTTTCAAAAATCAAAACCCCCGCCTGATGACTCCCTCCTCTTCTCTGCTTCACCTTTGCCTCACCTCGCGCTGCAGTCACGCCGAGTCGCCGACCAACCCCCTTAACTCGATCCATTTCGGTCGATTCAGTCTAGGATTGAAACTAGTCCCTTATTTGATCTTTGGTCCAGTCCAATCCGATCTTAGTTCGGTCCAATTCAGGACCGATGAACAGCCCTAAAGGGAATAGTTCAGAAATCACCTGGTGTATTCGAAGGATTACGACGTAGACATGCCGTGAGTTATACTGGGCAATCTAATCTCCAATACGACACAACATTACTGAAATGACTTACTAGTTACTATACTTCCAACAGCATGGTTTATCACTAACCATGGTCGGTTGAAGAGTCACACATGTGGACCAATTAGACAAAAGCCAAATCATCATTAAAAAATAATAATAATTGAACATGGTGTGCCCTACACACACCTCTAATAATTAATATCTCCATTTCACACTAGTATTCCTAATTTTTAATAATTGACATTTGAAATTTTTAATTCATATTATTTCCTACAACAACAGTAGGTCCTAATTTTGCAAAAACTAGAAAAAAAATTCACATAAATTATCTTAGTTTTGTAAACATCATTGCTTATAAAAGAATTAATAATTTCTTAATATATATAATAACCTCTCATATAAAATTACTATTTATTATTAAACTTATAATGAAAATATTTTCATAAAAGATAGTCTTACAATATTTTGGGAAACATATCAATAAAAATTACTAGGTATCTGTTTTTTATTTTTATTTTTTTAGAGAATTACTATCTTAGGGGTGACAAAAATTCTGGTTCAGATCATTCTAAGTCTGGAAGAATCGGACGTTGGATGAAAAATTGATGTCTGATACTTGATTTTTTCAGCTATACTTCAGGTAGGACAATTCAGACAAACTTACATTCGGGACAATATCAAGTTTGATCAATAGGAAAACGGAAAATATTGTGTCTAAATTATATTTTTGGTCAAATGAAATTAAAATTTGGATGAAAACTCTATATTCATACCTAGTTTTTTTTTTTCGGATTGAACTAAACCAAATATTTGGGTCAAATAGTTTTTTGACAGCTTGTATTAGTTGAAGTTGAACATAGTAGACCTTAAAAATATTTTCCCTTTGTCCCTTTCTATCTGTCACTTTGGGAAAGAGTAAAAAAAAAAAAAAAAACTAATGTAACACAAAAATTTAGGCATAAATACATCAAAATGACAAAATTGTCATCAATTATCATTAATTAAGCTATTGATTTCAAAATTATTATTAAAAGGTAAAAATAATAAAAACTTTTCTGAAAATGCAAAAAGCGACGAATAATTTGGGATAAATAATTAATTAAGAATAGAGCGAGTAGATATTACTCTCTACGTTCTTTTTTATCTGTCATTTACGGTTTTCAGCGTCAATTTTTAATCAATAATTTCTAATATAAATGTTTTGCAAAAAAATATAATATTATACTTTTTTAATAGTATTTTTTTATTACGAATATGATAATATCAATTTTGTATGATGATCAAAGTTTTGATACAATTTCCAAGGACGACTAATAAAATCAAATATAGGGAGTAACTAACAAAGGGAACACTCTGAAGACTGGTTGCCAAAAAAGCGTTCATTTAAATATCGTGATAGGCTTTTCGTCCGAAATTTTAGCAGTGACCTTTTTAACTTTGGGCACAAATATATTACTTTATCGGTTGCATTATTAATTGACACCTCGTTGATTGTCACAATTTTCATTATTTTGATTTATAATTTTTTATATAATATTTTATTAATAATTGTAATATTATATATTTAGGATAATATTTTTCATTACAAATCTGATAGTAACATTTTTATATAATAAATCATTATATATATTGATAAATTTATAATCAAAATTTTTTATAATTTGACTATATAATTTTCAAAGACGACAACTAATTAATAAAGAACAAAGGGAGTATTTTCCTTGTATTAAAATTGAATTCAGGCTCGTCTAAATTATCCTATCCAAAACAAAGCATGAAAAAAAAAAACTTCGCATGAGACATATATTTTTCATCTAAGGCCTTATTCTTTCATACGGCTGGCTGATTGCAGTGTCACAACACGCCGCACCTTGCCACAACCCACTACAACATATTAATCCACCACAATTTACCACAACCCACCACAATCAACTTTTTCATATTTACCAATACAATTCACAATTATTAAAAACAATACCACCACAACTTACCACAATTCACCACTATTTTTCTAAACCCACCAAACTCCATCACACCGTACCGTGTCATACTGCAACCAGCCGTATAAAAGAATAAAGCCTAATATAAATAAAAATTCTTCTAGACCCCAAAATAATCCAAATTCAAAAATTGGACAGCCCTACAACAAACCCAAAAAAAATGCTACTATATAACTAGGTGCCTTGGCAGTCCCAAAATCACACATATTCTCAAGTCTCCCATTGATAAGTATTTTTCTTTCATCAAGGATCCATTATTCTCACATAAAACTCTTTGATAATGGCGGAGGGAGAGGAGAAGCACCACCACGGGCTGTTCCACCACCACGAGAAGCACGAGCCGGTGACCGCCGAGGACTTCAAGAAGGAGGAGAAGGAGCACAAGCACAAGGAACACATGAGTGAACTCGGTGCTGTTGCTGCTGGTGCTTTTGCTCTTGTATGTTCACTAATTCAATTTTCGTCGTTATCATTTCTTTTTTTTCGATAATAAGCGGCCTTTTAGTCCAAGTTTATTCAACCAAGATCGAAAGTGCCAAAAAGTACTACAACACTACCTGCTAAGAACTTGAATAAAATGGGACCGGTAAATAAACGAGAGTAGTATCTAAATAAACAGGCAAAATCACTTAAAGTAAGGTATCTAACCACAAAAGATGAAAAAATTAATTACTTTAGTTTAATTTTAATTTAGATACGCCAAAATCGGCGTTTTTATCCATTTATATGAGAAGAAGGTTGTCTATATCTGGAATCTCTTAAACCTTACTTAGCAGAATGATAGTAAGGCACGCCGTTGTTGATGACGTGAAAAAAGGAGCTCATGGATTGGAAGTTGTATATATAGTGCTAGTGAGCCAACCCGAAATATGACTCAGTCGTTTCGTTTTCATTTTCGTTTTGTAATTGATTCTTCTTTTGATTTACAACCGAAAAGGTTTAATTTTTTTTAGGTTTGTCGAACTCATATTTGAATCTCTTCAATCCCTGCGCTTGCGAGACCATACTAGAGTTTGTTGTTGCTGTTGTTGTTTTAACTTGAATTAATACAAAATTTGATGAGATCGATCCAAGTAGATTTTGATCATCTTTTCCATGATAATGATAATTCATGATGATGACACACAGCATGAGAAGCACAAGGCGGCGAAAGACCCGGAGCACCACCACAAGCACAAGATCGAGGAGGAGATCGCGGCGGCAGCCGCGGTGGCCGCCGGTGGCATGGCCTTCCACGAGCACCATGAGAAGAAGGAAGCCAAGGAGGAGAGGAAAGAGGCTGAGGGAAAGCACCACCACCACCTCTTTTAATTAATTAAACTCAAACTACCCTCTATGTGTGCCTAATTAATATGTGTTAATTAATATGGTGGACCAATATATATTATATAGTTGTTATATTGAGTCCAAATAATGATACTGAGTGACAATATATATGGGACCTAAACCCATATAATATATGATAAGATTATATGATGTCTTGATGGGTTGTGCAGTGTGTGAATATATATTGTCACCTTCAGCTTTGTTTAGAGCCTGTATGTATGTATTTGGTTGAGGACAGTATTGGGTTGAGCAGTTGAGCTTGTATTTTATTGCTTAATGAAGCTTATCATGTTGGCTTTTGTTCGGATTTTATGAAAACTTTCACTTGTTGAAAGTGTGTAAGAATGGTACTCTCTTCGTTCTTTTTTATCTGTCATTTACGATTTTCAGTGTCAATTTTTAATCAATAATTTCTAATATAAATGTTTTACAAAAATATATAATATTATACCTTTTTAATAGTATTTTTTGTTACGAATCTAATGACATCAATTTTGTACGATGAATCATTGTATAAATTAAAATATTAACAGTCAAAGTTTTGACACAATTTCCAACTATCACTAATAAAATCAAACAGAGGGAGTAAATACTTTTTTATCATAGATTTTAGAAATTTGACTTAATTTCTTATTATATATAATATTTTATTATAAAAAAGTATTATTATCAAGTTTATAATATTTTAGTAGACTTTAAAGACTAAAATAATTAATGTGATGATAAATATTGTGGATAGGAGGGAGTTCAAGTTTTAGGCTTTAATTATATTCCAAATTAAATGGGAGGGATTTGATCGAGCCTCGTTAACTCTAATCTTAGTTTGAGTGCTATAAAGTATAAATTTAATATTTTCCCAAAAGAGTTATATATATATATATATATATATATATATATATATATATATATATATACACCCATGGGCCTTGTTGGCTTTCAATGCCCATGGGCTAGGCCTAATTCTTGCAATGGTTTAATTCTAAGTAATAATAAATTTTTAAATCTGTATTTCCAAGTTTTCTCAAACTTGGTGCTCTTAAAATAACTCAATATATACAATATATGTAGATATGTCAATTCGGATAGTTCAGATTCAGTATGTCTCGCATTTCAAGTTTGTTATATTTCAAATTTGAAAAACTGAGTTAGTTTCGGGTCGTGTCATCAGCTTTTACCAAGATTGAACACATGTATAGTTGACGTTGTACTTGTGGAAAAGATTATATCATTACAGTGGTTGCACATATAATTGAAGGCATTTGTGTCATGTGTAGAGGTGCAATTTGTGTGTTTAATATTCATAGTTTTGTATATACACATAGATGTCATTACAAATAGTTGTTGCGAATCACATCTCACACCACACAAGTGTGCATACAAAAATAACTATGTATGCCATTTTTTAGCTCGACATGCCATGACAACTTAGTTAACAACTTTAATACCAACTACGGCCCTGTTCTTTTCTGTGGTCTGCACACGCCGCATGATTTATAAATCCGTCACATTTTATCGTAAATCATTACTTCTCTCTCACTTTTCTCCTCGCTTTTCTCTCACTTACACCTCCTCTATTTTTACATCTTCTCTCCTCACCACATCACCACATTCATGCAAAATACCGCATAAAAGAATAGGGCCTACGTACAGAAAAATTTACTTAAAGTTTATTCTTTCAAACTATATAAAAAGACCTTAATAATACCACATACTTTTATCTTTAATTTTTTTAGGATTTTGTACATAATTTTGTATACTTTGTAAATTTTATAATTGTCGACTTATTGTGACTTTGAACACCATGGGGTGTTTATAAATCCACCATTAGATGCACCAAGCAAGCTGGCTTACTATAAAATCACAAAAACCTAGTCGGTCAATGAGAAATTCCCATTGTAAATTGTAATGTCATCAAGATTTAAGGCACTATTTAAAAAAAAAAAAATCAAAACTGAGTTTTTCTTGAATCAAATCAAATCTGTCAAACTTATTATGTCTACAAATAAATATTAGGACTGTTATTTGATTAGAAAATTATGATTAATCATGTTTGTTGCTAGTCCAATATTAAAATGAACAAATTACAAGGAAATCAAAGCATACTATATTGATACAAAGTTACAACTTACAAGATCACACAACCTTATACATGCCTATATATAATTTCCATTAAAACACATGGAAATACCCAACTAAAACATACATGATCTCCATAACTTGAGAATATAAAGCATGAAAATACTATAGGGGAGCCATATACTAGAGCAATATATATGTATCAATGGTGGTGGTGGCCATGGTGGTGGTGGTGCCCGTGGTGGTGCCCATGGTGGTGACTGCTACCGTGGTGGTGCGGATTGTGGTGTTTGGCTTCCTTGTGCTCATGAATTGCAAATCCGGCAGCTCCAGCAGCAACTGCGGCCGCAATCCCCTCTTTGATGTGGTGTTGGTGAGCGTGCTCTGGGTCTTTCTTTGCTTGGTGCATCTCATGCTACACAATATGATCACCCAAAGTTAATTAAAGGACTATGAGTCTATGAAATTGTTTCACCCAAACAAAACAACAAAGCTTCCAATAAATTAAGTACTCATTTTTGCCAGGTCTAAGAAGATCCAGAAGTATGCAGTCTGATATCTATGATTATCATTGATTGTAGAGTAGGGATAGCGATGGGTCGGAGGCGAATCAGAGGTAGGTACCTCCACCTTCGCTTCAATTAATAATCGGAGGTGGAGGTCCACCTCCAAATACGATTAATCGGAGGTCGGAGGACCTCCAAATCCAAACTCAATCGGAGGTAATCAAAGTCAGAGGTAATCGGATTACCTTCGACTACGATTAGCCGTTATACGTTTCCATAAAATGATTTTCTCCAACTCCGATTACTTCTAATCCGATTACCTCTAATTATATATCATACGTATTAAAATAAAAGACCAACAATAATTCTTAAAAACGTTTGCGTGTGGTGGTCCTAACTTCACGGTCGGGTGTCGTGAGGGGGTGCGGTGATCGGCTGTCGTGAGGCGGTGCGGCGGACGGTTGAGATAGAGAGAGGAGACGAGTCAGATGACAGGCGTAGACAGAGAGAGGCAGAGAGGACAGAGGTCAGAGGAGACTGAACTAGAAATGATGGTGGTAACGATGTTGAACTCAGAACTCGAAACTCGGAAGAAGAAATCAAAGGCGGTGAAGTGAAGGTGGCAGATGATGGTGGTAACGACGCTGGGATGGGAGCCTGGGGGTTGGGATGCGCAAGCGAAAAGCAGAAGAGGGCGGTGAAGTGAAGGGGACGATGGGAGCCTGGGGGGCGGGGGCTGGGATGCAAGAGGCAGGTGAAGTGAAACTGATGAAATGAAACCTTAATGGCTAATAGTAATACACGATTTCCCTTAAAAAAAGAAAAAAAAAAACTTTAACAATCTACTATAAAAAAAAAGGTCATTTTAATTTTCAGTTTTTTAAAAAAATTTCATATTAATTATTATAATCGGATCGACTATAATCGGACTTAATCGAACTTAATCGGATCGGAGGTGGTAACCTCCATATCCGCCCCTATTATAATTGGAGTCGGATTTTTTTAATCGGATTCGAATTCGGAGTTTTTTTAGTCGAATTCGAATTCGGATTTTTTAGTCGGAGCGAATCGGATTCACTTCGGATTCGGACTTGACTGTCATCCCTATTGTAGAGAAGCTAATTCAAGAATTCTTTCACCTAAATATGAGTTTTTCTATAATGGAATTTTAATTTAAAATGAAACATATGTAAATAAGATTAATTCATAATCAATCATCTGATCATTTGATAAAATTGTATTAACTTCATTAAAATGAAGAAAAAAAGATTAATAATTTAGAACAAGTTCATCATATATAGTGAAGATTATTCCATTGTTCACCTAAATATTTGTCAATATAAAAAGTAATAAAATTTTAAGTTGAAATGAAACATAAAAAAGACTATTTCTTCAATCAATAAAACAATCATCTGATCATTTGTTAAAATCATTTTAACTTCATTAAAACCACATAAGTTAAAGAGATTAATTAATAATTTAGAGTGAATTCACAATATAAGATTATTTATTCAAAAATCATTCAAATTACTTTTTTCGATTATCCAAAGTCATAAAAGGCCGAAGATTCACATATAAATATTTGCAAAAAGAGCCAAGCAACAATAAAAAAAAAAAAAAAGAAAAAAGAAGCAGCAATACAAAACAATCCTACAAATCACTCGATCAAGTTAATTACTTACCAGAGCATAAGCACCAGCAGCAACAGCAGCGGCCTCTCCAAGGTGCTCAAGGTGCTTGTGGTGCTTCATCTCCTTTTCAGGGTTTTCATGGTGGTGGCCGTGGTGGTGACCGTGGTGGCCGTGGTGGTGGTGGTGATGGTGCGACATAGCTCAACTTCGAAGAATTAGATCAATAATTCAAAAGTTCTCAAGGTTCAAAATGGAATTGGGAATTAATATAGTTTTTTGTGTGATGTATGAAACTTATGAAGATAGATAAATAATGATGTTTATATAGGAAGTTGATATACAAAGACTTACATGCTAAGGATTTTTATTTCATGCCATTAAGTAATACAAGCAGAAGGAGTCAATTAAGATAGGATATGATCTAGGTTCTTCTGTTGTCCACACGTTTAAGATATGTTTCATTTTGAATATGATTACTATGTTGCCGCGTGAATTTATGTATTAGGTAAGGTATTAGTTGAAGAAGAAGGTGACTAAATTAGACCCTTGTTTAATTATTGGGAAATTAGACATATATAATCTAAATTTTGGAGCTATTGAATGAAAATATTTTTTTTGTTTGGAAATAAAAAGTCTCATCATTAGAAAATGCGATCATGGACGTATTTATGTGTTGGTTAGGGGTGGTCATGGTCACCTTTAACCCTCAAATAATGTTTTAAATTAGTATTATTTAGCATGAAAATTATAGTTTGTATATTTATTAAAGGAGCATCATATTATATTGGATGCCCCTAATTCAGATGTCCAGATTCACCACGGAGTACGATTAATCTATGATTCTTGCACAAACTTTTATCATGTTTAATTTCCTTTTGAAAAGTTGAATGGTAAATGGTAAGTATGATAAATGTTACTTTTGGTAAATTTTGATAAGTTTCGGTAGTTTAGGTGACATTTTGTTTGTATGTTAAATGTTACTTTTGGTAGGTACGGTAAGTTTCTATAATTTTCGATAAATTATGGTAACTTTCGATAAGCTTTTATCTTCACCCCCTTACCATCCAACTTTACAAGTCCTTGGACAGTAAGTTTAGATTGGTGACTCCTTGTATACTGACCCAAAACCATTATCGGCCTTTTAGTAAATCAAATTTCTAGAAATAAGTACAAGTAGTTTATGAAAGAGTATCCTTTAAAGATTGTACTATTTACAACGACGATGACGATGAAAAATTCAAATATAGTTTCACTGACGTGAGGTATTGGAAATTTGAATGTATATAGTTTTTCCTCATGCATTGATGTACATGAAGAGGTTATTGATTTCGATGATCCACAAAGAACCTTTTTTAAAAAACCAAAAACAAAACCATTTCAAATTGAAAATATTTGGAAAAATGCTCGAGGAACCAAGTGAACAAGAGAATCAAAGAGAAAATTGTTACACTATAAAACCATTCCTGGAGCTACAACCATCAGTTTAAGCTTTTGGTTGAGATGATTCCACATGATATCAGAGCCAGATCTGAGCAAAAGGTCTCAGGTTCGAATCTCACTACCCCCCATATTCATTTGTGCGAGGTAAACGGGGCCTTTGCAGCCTCCATGCTTCAAGTCCAAAGAGCATTCGTGTGAGGGGCGTGTTAGACTATAAAATCATTCCTGCCATTTCCTGGAGCTACATTCATCAGCTTAAACTTTTGTGTTAGACTATAAAAGCATTCGTGTGATGGTTCCACAAACTCTTACACCCTTCACGCAATTACCATAATTCGTAACTCGCCATACACTCTTATCACGTGTTGTCCAACGATACCTACGTACATGCAAATAGCCCCAAATAATCATCTCCCTTATAGTTTTCTTAAGCTCTCCACACAACCAAAATCGAAACCGATACTCCAAAATCTCACCTAGATCGAGTATGGAAGGGTTAGGCGTAACAGCTTTATCCCTAAATTATATAATTTAGAGAAAATAATTTCAATTGACCTAAGATTTAGAAACGACCTTTCACTACTTACTACTCGATTAAAAAAAAAAGATCAAAGCATAAGAGTTTCAATAAAGACTTTTTGATCTAATCCATTACAATCTAAATTGGAAAAAAAAATCAACCATCTAGATTGTGAGCTAATTTGAAGGTGAAAATACAATTATCAATTTTTTTTTAACAAATTACGACTAATTTTATTGGCTCATTATTTGATTTTTACCATTTATTATTATTTTTTATTTATTTCAATTTTCTGACATTTTCTAGTTTACTTTAATTTACTCCCGTTCCTTTCTATTTCTAAACTAAGGAACTATTTTGAAAATAAGAGAAAAAGGGGGAAAATTGTTTTTATTATTGAATTTATATTTTGTTCGAGTCCAAACAATGTGCCTAATGTTAAAGTCCCTATCAATCTGTGTCAGATTTTTTTTTTTTTTTGGAGGCAATAATTGAAGCATGCGTGTGAAATTTCCTTTGGTGGGGGATAATCAATCAATTCCTGTCCAAACCAATTCCAACTTCAAATTGACCGCATTTTTTACTGGGGGTATATTTGATATTTAATGGAGGGAAATTATATCATAGTTGAATTTATTTTCAATTATAGTAGTTGAAAAATATATTCCACTATTAAAAAGTCAAAATTATTATATATTGATTAAAGTGATTTGTTCTAATAAGTAATGACATTCATCGAG
Source organism: Portulaca oleracea (assembly GCA_029582165.1). Taxonomy (NCBI): domain Eukaryota; kingdom Viridiplantae; phylum Streptophyta; class Magnoliopsida; order Caryophyllales; family Portulacaceae; genus Portulaca; species Portulaca oleracea. Next base: position 38,428,411 of record CM055872.1, on the reverse strand, counting down.
ATATAATTTTTTCACAAATTAAAATTTAATATTTCTATGGATATTCTACCATAATTAGAACTTTTTCAATTATGTTAGTTGAAAAGTGTAACATATCATTGATTTCACCCTAAAATATTGAAATTGATTTATTTTGATTGAAATAACTTGTTGAAATAGTTAATCTTATCTGTCGGTATATAAATCCTTTTAATATATTAAATTTATCTAACTTAAATTAATATTAAGAAACTTTCAACTACCATAGTTGAAAATAAATTTAACTATGGTAGAATCTTCCTGAAAGGAAATGAAAATGAGAAATTATAATGAGAATACAAATATAAATATATTTGTAAATTATTAATCTCCTTATTTGTTATATGATAATTTAAAGTAGAACTAAATGAGGTGGGATTAAGAATAAATCCACATTTACTAAAATACCTTAACTAACTTGTGAATGTTGTAATAAGACACCCCTAAATAAATAACACAAAATTGTAACTCCATAAAAAAAAGTCGGTCTAATAATCCAATTTAAATCTCAGAAAAAATACAGTAGGCCACAAAGTATAAATCCTAAACTTATGATTTCAATACAAAAGACGAGAATAAATGTATATAGGAAAAAAAAAGGGATCTTCATGTATGATATGGACTATAAGAAGACAATCTATTAAGAAAAACAATATGGCATTTCAACTGCGGTAATTATTTATACTACGGTGGTCGTGGTGGTGGTGGCCGGTTTTCGTGTGGTGTTTGGCTTCCTTCTTGAGGTGGTGTTCAAGAATGGCGAATTCAGCAGCTCCAACTGCGACAGTGGCTGCAATCTCTTCTTTAATCCTGTGTTGGTGAGCATGTTTTGGGCCTTTCTTTGCCTTGTGTTTCTCATGCTATAGAATACATCCACATGTATACTTTAATCACTAAAACTAAATACATATATGATATGGTCCCTCCATAGGGTTAAACATAGTGAGCTAACAAACACATATTGAAAAGGTAACACGAGCATCAAATTAGGTTAAACAGAAGTATAGCTCTAAGAACAAGTTTACAAGGAGTTTCCTATAGTGCCACAATAGTTATCATTTATCAAAGAATTTTTGACTACCAAAAGTCTAAACTCTTAGAAGCGAGAGCGAAAAAAAAAAAAAAAAAAAACCTCAAACTCTCATACTACTAAAGTATCATCTTTTGGTGTATAACTTATATTATCTGTATATGACATATACTTTTTTTTTTAATGAAGAGTAGGTATCAAGATTCATACCCTACGGGCCTACATGATAGGGGGACAAAGCCCACAAACTTCCATTCTACTAGAATACTATGCTCCTAGGCCTTGTCAAATTCATGGATAAGTCTAACTTACGAAAATTTATCAGTTTTTATCTAAATTTACCAAAAATCACGAGAAATTATCAAACTTAAAAAAACCAAAAAAAATTAATTTTGATATATTGGCATCAATTTGCCAAAAGTTACCAGAATTTACCAAAAGTTACCAAAAGTTATCAAAATTTAACTTTTATCCAACTGCTTTTTACCCCATGAATTTGACAGGGCCTTAGCATGTGTGTGATTATAATTTTTTCAATGAAGAGTAAGCAGGAAAACTTACTATGATCTATTTTCAGAGGTACTGTAGTTAACAAGCTCCATAAGTAAAGGATAAAATTAATATTAAATGAAAATGCATATGATAAGTACAGTTCATCAATCAACGTTACAATTTTGAGATGTAGACAGTGAAACACATACACACATATTTCCATTAAAATTTTAATTTTAGTGGATAGATTGGAAGATGAGGGTGATAGTAAATTTGACCGCATGACACCTCTTTGGTCAATACGTATCTATATAAATTATAATTATGTAAAATGAAAGAATTAATTACCAAGGCATAAGCACCGGCAGCGAAGGCGGCAGCCTCTCCGAGGTGCTCAAGGTGTTTGTGGTGCTTCGCCGCCTTGACATGATCTTCCTCATGGTGGTTACCGTGGTGGTGATGGTGGTGGTGGAAACCCACTGCATGATTTCAGTTGCGAGAAAAATTCTATTTTGGTATCATTTTTCCAACCATTTTCAAACAGCAGGAAAAAGAATAGTAAGAAAAATTTCGACCATTTTAACAAAAGTTGTTGGAATTTTCAACGCTTTTTTCCACATAAAATTTGAAAAATAGTTAGAAAATTAAAAATCAATGAAATGGTAAAACAGTTGGTTTTCCAACCATTTTATATGGTTGGAAAAAAAATAGTTGATAATACCGATACTTTTAGTGAAATAAAAAAAAAATCGATTTTTGTATTGGATTTCCACAATATATGTTGAGATGATGGACTTGTAGATTCGACAGTCAGTTCAGAGGAAAAGGAGCTTGGAAATAGAGGGATTTTGAGGAGTATTATTAGTTAATACTAAAATGATGTGATTAATTTTAACTAAAATGAGATAATTTTTGACAATATAAAAAATTTATTATCTTATTATGTGTATTTATTTTTGGACAATGATATGTGTGTTGAGTCAACATTGTTACTAAATATTTTGAATTGTCTATCATTTATATTTTATGTTTTAAATAATATTTTTTAAATAGTTATACATATTATCAAACGATTATAGAATTTATTGGCTGCATCGACACATATAAATGATACTCTAACCATACCAATTCTATAATAAAGAATACACATTTATTTTATGAGTAATTCAATATTTTATGAAAAAATATAAATAAAGAATAGTTGTATATAATATATGAGAATAGTATTAACCCTCAAAATAATGACACAATTATAACAATTTAAATAGGAAAATTGGACGGTAATATACCGACCTTTAGGGGTGTTGAATAGCAATGTATCGACCTTCACTTTTGGACAGTTATATCACTGACCTTTATAGTTTGGTGACATTAATGTACCTTCAAGGATTTTGTGGGCGACGAACTGATTGACGGTCTGACGTGGCAGGCGGTGCAAAAAAACCGATGCCATTTTTAGGGGTGTTGAGTATTTGTATTCGGTATTTTTAGGATTAGGGGGTTAGTTTTGTTGTTAATTTTTAGGGTGTAAATCCTTGAAGGTGCATTAATGTCACCAAACTATAAAGGTCAGTGATATTACTGTCCAAAAGTGAAGGTCGATATATTGCTATTCAACACCCCTAAAGGTCGGTATATTACCGTCCAATTTTCCATTTAAATATATATAAATATACCTTTTAAAATAACTTGAATAAAAGTCTCCCTTAATATAAAGGTTGGTGATACTTAAATTTCTCCTCCTCATGAATCTACTCTCTAACTTTGGCTAGCTCATTACTTGTGAATTGGATCTCATGCACAAAATTAAGCTAGGTCAAAACATCTCACTTACAAATAAGCCACAATAGTTCATCTCTCCTCTCACAATTCTTTTTTTTTTCTTTCCTACTTTAATTTCTTTAATAATCAATAAATAATAAAACAAAAAAGATGGGAGGGGATGACAAACACCCCCACCATGGGCTATTCCACCACCACCACAACAAGGAGGAGGAGAAGGTGCCGGTGGAGGCGGTGGTGTACACGGAAACCAGTTATTCCGGGGACGGAAACCCTAAGACTACAACCACAGTGATCTCCACCGATGAACTCGAGAAGGATTACAAGGGGGAGGTCAAGCACCATAAGCATATGGAGAGGCTCGGAGAGCTTGGGGCGGTTGCTGCCGGAGCTTATGCTCTGGTAAAAATTAACTTTACATTTTATTTATTCACTCTCGCTGTGTCTTTTTATCCGTCTTTTGGAATTGTTGAAGGAAAACTAATATCACAAAATTTTGTAAGGCATTTAGTGAGAAAATTAACAAAATGCTTAATTGATTAAAATGTTGACATTATGTATTAAATCGATTATGCTTAATTCTTCTGAAACAATCTCATGGGACTCTTATCTTAGGGTAACCACTAGTGAACTTAAGAGACCGGTATTAAACTATTAATGACTGATGGATTCTAACATATATTTTCTTAGGTATGGGTGGATATATGGATAGTGTAGGGTTGTCCACGGACACCTTAGCCAAAGAAAAAAAAATTGTGATTCTCTAATATTATTCGAAAGATATTTTCTTAATTGGAGCAAGTGGCCCATAAAAAAAAGTCCCAAAAAACATAATAGTGGTGTCCAATTTAGTAGTAATCCAAAAACCCTAAAATATTACTTCCTCCGTCCCAAATAAATTGTCCAAGTTTGCCTAATTATGTCAAAATTTTGACCGTTAATTTATTAAATTATATATAGAGTTATTATGCAAGACTACCACTATTAGATTTGTGAGGGAAAATATTTTTCCTTAAATACAATGTTATTAGTCTTGCTAAGATAAAACGTGAAAAATTAGTGGTCAAAGTGTTGCATTGAAGATCGTAAAAAAAATAAACTTGACAAATTAGTTGGGACAAAGGGACTACCAAATTATTTTTTTATAAACAAAAAGTATATAAAAAGTATAGAATAAATTATGTCAAAATTGGGTAATTGAGTATCAATATAAGTTTAAGATATGAATATCTAGTTAATGTGAAAATTCAATTTATTTGGTAGGCATATTTATATGATGATGTGAAATTTTATTAAGCTTGTGAATATGTCATTTAATATTTAATTTTTATTTTTATTTTTATTGTATTTATTTATATTTTATTATTTTATTTTTCAAAAGCGCTTGAACACTCCTATGGCCCTGTTCTTTTATACGGCTGGCTGGCTGCGGTGCCACAACACACCGCATTTTGCCAGAACCCACCACAACATACCAATCTACCACAATTTACCACAACTCACTACAATCAACTTTTTCACATTTACCAATACAATTTACATTTATAAAAAACAAAACCCACCACAATCCACCACACCCGCCACAATTCTACGATACCCCACCGCGCCATACTGCAGCCAACCATATAAAATAACATGGCCTAAGTCGAATGTTTGAATCAGCCACGGTTCTTAGGTGTATATATGAAATTGATTTATGGAAACAACATACAGCATGAGAAGCATAAGGCAGAGAAAGAGCCAGAACATCATCACAAGCATAAGATAGAGGAGAAGATTGCAACCACAGTTGCTGTTGGGGCAGGTGGGTTTGCCATCCATGAACACCATGAGAAGAAGGAAGCCAAGAAGGAGGAAAAAGAGCATGACAAGAAACATCATCACCACCATCACTTTTAATTCCCATCATCAATCAATGGTGGGTTTAGGATTTGAATTTAGGCCCTAGCTAGGGTTTTCAAACTATGTATGAATATAATGCATTTTGTATGTAGCAAAAACAACTGTAAAATAATTGAAATGTACTACCTCCATTCCAAAATATTTATCGATTTAATTGGCTAAGCTTTAATTGTTGATTACTTCAAATTATAATGAGTTATAATATGAAATTATTGTCATTAGAAAGATAGCTTACTGAAAGTTATAATAGTGTTAATTTCATATTGTAACTTATTGACCTCCATGAATAATCAATTGTCAGAATTACTTTGACCTAGGGTACTTAGGGGTTTAAGTAACTCTGACATGAATAAGAGAGGTATTATAGCTTCAATATCAGTTTGAACATTATTCCTTAAGTTTGGCACCGATCGAAAGATAAATTCAAACATGGGAAGAAAAAGAAAAACGGTATACAAACCTTTTTTTCAACCCACAAACTTTAAGGTTCTTTTTTATTCAGCCTACAAACCTTAGGGTCCAAAAAATTAACGTTGAAAACCAAGGGTTCTAAAAATTAATTACCCTATACTTCAGGGTCCAAAATGCAAACAACTCGATGGAAGTGTTCAATCTATAGGAATTGAGTGGAAATTAATGATCTTGTAAATTACGCTATAAATTTTAGACTTTAGAGGGTTTAGACTTTAGACAATCATATGTATAATCCCAAAATCAATGAAGACATTATACATTGAAAATGCCAATAACAAAATTCAATTCAAATACTAGACAGATGATTGCAAATCATAAAATACTTGCAGGCAAATTCAACACATACACCACAAATACAGGCCCAATAGAAATACTGGACACAAGTCAAACCCCTAGTACGGCCCAATATTTTTATTGGGCCGAATATACAAAATTTGGTCTCTCAAATCCATATCCCCAACGTATGCTTCATCAACGTCATATTTTTATTTTTACTTTTTATTCTCAATCCTTTCTTCTTCTTTTTTTAAAGAGCCACAAAAGTAGAAAAGAAAAAACTAAAGCTTAAATTTGGTTTTGTAAATACAATCTTGTCGGATTCACCCAAAATTAAGAACACCAACTGCGCGTTAAAAAAAATGTCTTAAATCGAAATATTAAAGTGAAATGGCATGATTTATAAAATAAATAGATTACTCCTCGCCCTGTTCTTTTCTACGGTTGGCACAGTCTACCGCAGTTTGTCGCAACTCACTATAAAATACCATTTTACCACAGTTCACCACAACTCACCACAAATTTCTTTTTAACAATTACCAATACAATATTAATATATATATACAAAAAACTCACCACAACATACCAATAACCCACCACAATTATACCATAACCCGCCATAATTTCACCACACTATGCCATGTCATACTGTAGAATACCCCATAAAAGAACAGGGTCTTAAAACGATTTTACAATGAAACTCTGTTTAATTTATTACCATGAGTCTTAGTTGGAAGTAGACTCTGACTCTCATCATCCCGGGCGTACGGTGCTTTGTGCGCCCATGCCAGCTGCCCACGCCTCTCCTGATGTGGTTTTGTAGCAATGCTGTATTTTTTGCTTAGCTGTCAAATTGTTGAAAGTAGCTGCATTTTACTATAATATTGTTTCTTACACTTTTCCCATTTTATTTTGTTATTATTTTATTTGTATGAGATCTGAGTTCTTCCATTACAATTTACAATTCCCATTTTGTTTTTTCTATTACCTCAAAATTGTACTTCTTCTGCTATAATATTGTTTCTTACACTTTTCCCATTTTATTTTATCATTATTACTAATGTTAAATACGATTTTGTTTGGCTCCCCCATCCTTTTTTTTTTCCTACTTCAAAACTATTCCTGTTAAATTCATGGGCAAATCTAATTTACCAAAATTTACCAATTTTTGTTTAAATTTACCATAATTTACCAAAAATTACCAAACTTAAAAAAATAAAAAAATAATAATTTTGATATATTGGCGTAAATTTGACAAAAGTTATCAGAATTTACCAAAAGTTACCAAAAATTAACTTTTACCCAACTGTTTTTTACCCATGAATTTGACAGACTATTCCAAAAGTTACCAACTTTTTTTTACCAATATTTTTACCAAATGCATAAAAAAACTATAGAATAAAAAAGGAATGACTAATTTGCCTCATCTTTATATCAAACTTCTTTTTTCCTGCTTCAAAATTAGTATGTCAAACCTCCCCATAAACCATCAACAACTTTACCAAAGGAGTAAAAAACTCTTTAAAAAAAAAGACTAATATATTGCCTCATCTTTATATGAAACTTTTGATTGATTTTCAGAAAATCATGCATAGAAATAATTACAGTAAAGAAACATAAGTGAAAAAGGGCTAAGATCAGTAGGGCATGTGGTGAGTAGGCAGCTTGATTGGATAGTTGCCCATTATCTCAAGTTTGCCTCTTTCTTTTCTGCTTTTCTAACATGCCAAGTTGCCTCCTCCTCCTTGGGGGGTAAAAAGGTTGTAATTCTAAAGCAGGTAAGGATTTTTTTATTATTTATTTTTTTTTTTTTTTTGCAGAAAAGGCTACAGGGTTGAAAATCCAAGCTGCTATCTCTGCCCTCGTGTTAGGGTGTGTTTGGAGAGAAGAAAATGGATGAGATTAGAAAATTTAGGGCTTTAATTCCTTTCTTTTGTGTTTGGTGAATAAAGTTTGAAAAGAATTTTGGACTCTAATATACTGAACTTTTAAGGTATTGGACAATAATATACTGAATTTTGACATAGGACAATAATACATTGTACTTTATTTGGTGTTGAACAATAATGCACCCAAAAAGATTTTGACAGTGGCTGACTCGGTGACTATCCTACGTGGCAGGCCGACCACGTAGGATCACCACCAAGTCATGTTCCGAATGTATTATTGTCCAACAACCCCCAAATACAATGTATTATTGTCTAAAGTCAAAGTTCAAAATATTATTATCCAATATGCCAAAAGTTCAATATATTAGCATCCAAAAACCCAATTTGGAATGAAATTGGAAGTCCCCTAGGTTTCTTATCCCCCTATTTTAGAGGGATTAGAAACCTCCCAAATTAGAGGAAAATAGAATCTATCCCTGGTTAATATTTTTTTGACAGAAAGAAAAATTCTATTTTTCATCCTCTTCCCCTCCACAACACCGCGGAGCACTCACACCACCTACAATTCATGCCATCGTATTTTTCAACCAACTCTTCCACTCCTTGCCATCCAAATTGTCCAACCAAATCCGAACATCAATTTCTCATCTAAATTCAACCAATCCAACTTTACACAAACCTGAATTATTTTTTTCCGGCGCTATTTATACCTGAAGGTAAGGAAGGACTTGATATTAGTGAGGAAAAGTTCGTTAACTCCGCACTTCTTCTAGCAAGCCTAGCGAGTCTATAAGAATATGGACTCTTTTTAAGTAGGGTATTCCAACATCAGTATAAGTTTTATTCTCCTATTGATGCGAATTGTGGGGTTTAAGCATCCTGCTACTACTTACAAAATGATTAGATGTAGGCATGGTTGTCAAAATCGGAATTTGGATCATATATCTTAAGATCCAAAAATCACCGAACAATCCCAAAGTAACTCATTCGAATGCCTTGTTTAGATTGTATTGGGATCAGACTAGGATTGGTCAGAATCATTATAATCATATTAGAACCATTTGGATTCTTAGGATGGGTTTGATCCTTAGTATAGTCTATTTATGTTAGAATTTATGTTAGAAATTAAAGGTTGTAATCAAACCAAGATCGCTCAGAATAGTACTAGAATTGGTAAGGATTAATGAGAATTATTGTCTTTTGTAGAATTTTGCAGTACAATGTGGTTTTGGAAAGCTTTTAGTCACTTATAATAATTTTACCTTCTTCATAAAATATTATGATCCTTTATCTGATCCTAAGATCTCGATTCTAAGAACCGCTATCGATCTTAACTAAAATCTTGATCCTAACATCCTTTGATGGAAGGTGTGTAAATTGCGACATGTCGTTGTGGGAGATAGTCGTTGGATTGATAGGAGTTCAATGATTTATGCGTAGCGATGCATAAGGTATTTTCATCGATTAGTGATTGAATTGAGTCAAATGACAGTCATGTACCTGATGTACGTTACCAAATGGGTTGATAGACAAAAGTAGAGGCATTGGTGGGTCGGTGATGTGTATGTGTAGCACCCATGTTTGAATAAGAACATCATCTATTTAGAGCATATATGATTGCTCAACGCTTATAATTTGCGCGTCCATTGGAGAGTAGGAGTTCCATCCAACCTATTTCATGGTCCAAATGGCTTATAGATTGGATAGTCTTTTTCCCTTGATAAGGATGGTGGTTGTAGAGTAATGATTTTTATCGCTACCTTGGGGACCATACGGAAGGTTCTAATTGAAGCTATCATAAACAAAGTGGTTAGTAAGGGAGACTGAATGTTTTATATATTACAACAGCCATTATCAGAAGGATGACAATGATATGGATTTCCTGATGATGGTAGGATCAAGCTACTAGCGTTCCTTCACCACATGCAAGTCGGTCTTTTGAGTGGTCGGGTGGACAACCTACACGTCCGCAAGTTGTTTATATTACAGATGTAGTTGGGAGCTAAGATAGTGACAAAACATGTGACATGGATCTTAAAATGGTTTACTCTTAGCCAAACTCTTATGTGATTATGACAATGTTCTAATATATACATACTCTATTTAAGTTGTTGATTTTGTTTGGGATATGAGAAGTTTGGCTCATCATATGGGTTGGCATATGAGAAGTTTCACTTTTGTCATTTATAGAAGGTTTGGCGAATCACACAAGGAGCACACGGAAGGAGACTCAACATTGGCACTTTGGGAAAGATCATAACAGTTTTCCACATATCCCCCATCATAAGATTGATCATCAACATACACGGGGTATTCACATGATTGTTCAGTTTCGGTCCCAAAGGGTGGTGCATAAGGAGGTTGGAAGCTAGGACTAACATTTTGTTGCTCAAATTCATAGGAATCACTAGACAACCATTCAAGTAACTCCCATGCTGGTTCTTCTCCTAAACTAGAAAACTCGTAATAATCTAAAAGGTTTCGGGTCTCATAATTCACATCCTCACTAACAATTCCCAACAAATTCAATGTATCATAAAAAAATGCCATATAATTCACATTGAGCACGATAATCATGTAATCTAGCAAAATACCTCCAAAATATTTCATGCTCAAATTGAGGGAATTGGGAACTATCCATAACTCTCTTTTTTCTATTTTTCTATTTTTTTCTTTTCTTTTCTCACCTTTTTTTTCGATATTCAATTTTTTTCGCTACATTTTTTTTCTAGCATAATCGAGAAAGCAATAAACTATGTATACACAAACCAATAGCCTAATCTACCAAATAACGTCATCCCCGGCAACGGCGCCATTGTTCGGTTGTATATTTTGTGGTTTTATAAGTAAGGATGTCGAACTCGAGGATGGGTGTGAGGCTTGATTGAGGTAATCGGTTTGTGGAAGGGGTTTTTTCTCAATTGCGGAATGCGGTAAATTATGTAAATGAAAGCAATAAAACTAACATAGACATGGAATTATGGAAAGCAATAAAAGCATGAAATTAAGGAAAGCAATTAAAAGCTTGAATGAAGAACTAGCATGAACAATGAAATTGGGCAAGAATTTATACCTTTGATGAACAAACTTCAATAAACCTTCAATCTACATTCGAATTTCCCCCGAACAAACAAGAAATTGTGATTTGGATTACCAAGAATCCCCCAACTTCTCACTAGTGAGTAGAATTGGAGTTTCTTGACCCTCCTCCCCACTAAAAATGGAGTTGATTGTGGCTAACACTAGAAAGCTTGGAAAACAAGTCAACAATGACAATTATAGAGAGAGAGAGAGAGAGAGAGAGAGAGAGAAAGCTTGTAAAACTTCAATGGAAACTTGCTTGAATTGAGAATGCTTGAGAAAGTTTGAATACAAATGCTAGAAATCAATGAAAGCTTGAAGAACAATTAAGAGAGATTAAAGCAAATAAAGGAAAATAATTAAATCTAATTCTACTCCTAAACTACCTAGGCTAATTCTATTCTCTTGGATTAATACAAGTGGGTATTTATAGAAGAAGGAAAAATACAACCCAAAACCCTAGAACAAATCGCAGCACGCGCGTCTGTAGACAGAGTGGCTCGGGCGAGCCACTCCCTGGCTCGGGCGAGCCAGCGTTCTGGCTAGTGTCTTTGTTGCCCCAGAAGCCTGGCTCGGGCGAGGCAGCAGATGGCTCGGGCGAGCCACTGTTCTGGGCAGTTTTTCCCTGCCGACTTCAAACGCGCATAACTTCTTCATCCGAACTCCGTTTTAGGCCCGTAAGATATCGATGGAAAGCTCTCGGTGTGTACTTTAAGCTCCCAAAATTTCAGACCAAACGGAGTTGTAACGAAGGAGTTATGACCCAAAGGGTGAAGGCACACATATTTCAAACCTTTGAGTTTGTACCGTTCCCCTGTTTTGCGCCAGTCTTGATATGGAATTTCCGGCTTCGGTTTCGCCTCGGCTCTCGGCTCGGGTTGACTTAGTTTGACTCGGCTCTCGGCTCGGGTTGACTTGGTTTGACTCGGGAAATAGCTCGTGATTCCCTAAAAACCTTCAATTAAGCCCAAACTTCTTCTAACTCCTTATTTTCCTACAAAACACTAAATCATTATATCTAATATATAAATAGGGGTTAGAACAAGCAAATATACCCTATAAAAGAGAAAAAATTCGGTTCGGAACGAGACCGAACACTTAATAAGCATAATGCGATCATTAGCCCAATTCACTTTAAGTTATAGGATTAATTTTAAATACTTTAACATACTAAACCCATCGTAGTCCTCCAAACTGGGGCCTCTTTTTTCACTACACTTTTTTTCGGAAATAACATGCTTTTAATTTGTTTTTATGAGAGAAGCTTTTAAATTTTTTGAGATATCTTTAGTTAATAATTTATCATATATATAATATTTCATCAAAATATATAATAGTATATTTTTTAATACCATTTTTTTAAGTGCGTAAGATATGAATTTCATATGATAAATTATTATACATACTTAAAAAATTAACGATTAAAATTTTGGGACACAAAAAAGGAGGGAGGGAGTACTGCATGATTTTCTTACACATAGAAATTATGAACTAATGGTCAAGCCTTCCCCACTTAAATATTCCAAATGTATGTAATCAACAAGTGGCGGTAGTTTAGTTGTTAAAGTTCCACGTTGTGGTTGTGGAGACCTGGGCTCAAATCCCAGCAGTCACAAATTAATGGTTCCCGACCTTAGCTCAGTTGGTAGGGCGGAGGACTGTAGTGGGCACCGCTATCCTTAGGTCGCTGGTTCGAATCTGGCAGGTCGGATTATCATTTGTTTTTTTTCTCATTTTATAGTGTAACTTGTAGAGAAAATGAAAAAAATTGGAGGAAAATAGTTACACAAGATGTTTGATAGTACTTGAGTCTTAATTTTGATTACCTGGAATGATTATTGAGATTTAAAAAAAATATATATTTTTCTTCTTTTAACGTGACACATATTGATGGGCGGATCCCCATTGACACCAAAGGTGTTCACGGACACCCCAAACTCCGAAAAAATTTAAGAAACATATTATATCGTAAGAGGTTATTGTATATTTACGTTAAGTGGACACCCTAGAAAAGACCCAAAAATATTAATCAAGGGTGTCCAATTTAACACAACAGTCCTACTATCCAAAATATTATCAAGTGAACACCGCTAATTTCCTAGTCTAAATCTGTCACTACCACTACTAAAAACATGTGTATTACCAACCATTTTTTTTCCAACCAATTTAAAATAGTTGAAAAAACCAACCATTTTAGCAACCATTTGATATTCCATCTATTTTTCAAAAAATTTAATAGGAAAAATGGTTGGAAATTCCAACCAATTTGGCTAAAATGGTTAGAAAATTTTCCTACCATCCTTTTTCCTACTATTTGGAATTGGTTGGAAAAATAGTTGGTAATCCAACCATTTTTCCAACCATTTTCAAATAGTAGGAAAAAGGATGGGTGGAAAAAATTTCAACCAATTTTAGCAAAATTAATTGGAATTTCCAACCATTTTTCCCACTAATTTTTTTGAAAAATAGTTGGAATATCAAATGGTTGCTAAAATGGTTGGTTTTTCCAACTATTTTAAATTGGTTGGAAAAAAGTGGTTGGTAATACACATATTTTTAGTAGTGTGCACATATTACTAGGGGTGAGCGGGATCGGGATCCCGGTAATTTTTGGAGGTCCCAGTCCCCGTTCCGGTTGTGACCGGGACCAAAGTTTTGCTCCCGGTCCGGGTTGTGACCGGGAGCAAAGATTTACTCCCGCTCCCACCGGGACCGGGAAATCAACCGGGAAATTTTTAGTACCGATTTCTTAAATTATTTTCACTAATTATTTGATTTATTTTCATTGAAAACCAACATAAATTATATAAGTTTTCTCTAATTTCATTAATGTGGGTGCCGATTTGTTTACATAGCCACTTTTTTCCTATATTAAAAATACGCAATATCTAATATATAATATTTTTCCGGAAAAATATGTTAAGTTCGAAATATTAATAAATAAAATAAATTTAAAGAGCGAACACAAATTAATTAAATAAGTTTATCAATCATTGTGAAGTTACTTGATTATCTATATATATATATATATATATATATATATATATATATATATATATAAACCGGGAATTGGGATCGGGACCGGGAAATGACCGGGACTTCATTTTTAGTCCCACTCCCGGTCCCACTCCCATCGGGAACGGGATTTCAGTACCGAGATTCCCGAAAATTTTGCTCATCCTACATATTGCCATTCCAGTTAAAAACCCAGTGACTGAATAGCATTGAAGATAGATATATATGTAGCTAAATACAAGGACAAGAAATAAATTAGGAAATGAATGTTGCTGCAAAATGTATATTGAATAGAGCTGACATGCACGATACACTAGTGATGCAAAAAGAAAGAGACAGAAATTTTATTACAATACTACGGTTTGTGGATACAATAGTATATAATACTATATGGACCAATTAATATTGATGAACTAAATCAGCTAACCATCCAAGTTAGGGTCCCAAAATAATAAATCTAAAGATCCAGCATTGATGGAGGACCATTTAACATTTTTATCTGGTAATTTATAAAATTTGACAATGATTTATTTCTGAAATAAATTTTAGGGATATTGAATGACAATATACAGACATTTGGGAATATTGAATTGTAATATATTGACATTTATTATGGCATAACAATAATCTTATCTTTATCATTAGGTAAGACTACTATACCAATAGTGACTAAGAGGGTGGTGACAGGTGAAGTGGTATCCGTGCTGATGCGGTAGGCAAAGGGAAAATAACTGAACCTTGCCCAATATCCATTTTTTAACCCCTTCGTTTTTTCACTAACCCATTTTAAAAAACTCGGCCCTAACAAAGGGTGATGAACTCGTTTCCGTACTGATGTGGAACTCAACTAACCAATGTTTTGTAATGTGGGTTAGTAAGAAAAGCAAAGGAGTTAACACTTAACAGGGTTATTGGGTTGGGGCAAGTTTTTTCCGCTCGCCAGGCACATCAGCATGGAGACTGGCTCACCACCCCTTTAGTTATTGTTGGTATAATAATGTCACATAGATATAATAGTCAGAGATATTATTGTCCAATAATAAAAGCCGATATATAAATCGTACAATCCAATACACCCAAAAATCAATATATTTTCATCCAAAAATATCTTAAATTTTAATAGACTTACAGCTTACCTTCATAAAAATGTTAGAACAATGAAAAAAGAGGTTTGATTAGCCTTTATGTAGAAGCTACAAGATAATGATTAATGAGCATAGTCATTTTCTCTGGTCCAATTGTTGGATCAATCAATGGTGAAGCCCATACTTTAACTTGCTGCTGCCATCACCATGCATCATCATGAACAATTAATAGATTTTGAAAGGCTTTTTTGGATTTGAATAATGTCAATTTTATGTCATAATATGTTAAATAATTCAAACTGTCAAAATCTACGGTAATAACTCGAATTTTGAGAATGTTGAATTTTAGTAGACTACTATCTAATTTCAACCATTTTAATTTTGTGGTAGAGTGTCATAGCAGTGGAACTTTACTATATTTATAATACCAAAATAATAAAAAAACTTTGGCCTCATATCAATCTAATCATTAAATAAAGTGACCCAAAATCAGCATACTAAAATCCAATATTCTCCGAAGTTCGGATTATTATTATATATATTGAAAATTTAGATTATCAAACATATTATGGCTCAAATTTGAGATTATTCAAATCCAAAATTTCTATAACTTAGATAAATTGTTTTTGGTGGGGAGGGTCATATAGAGTTTAACAAAATTAACTTAAATCTTACTAATGGTGTAAGAGAAATCAAAACATCAATATTTAATTACTAATGCTATATAATGGATTTCAAGAAGATGACATTCGTTTGATGAAAAATAAAAAGATATTGAAAATTTGAGTAGTTGAAGCTGAAGCAACTACTTTCTAAGCAATAGAAAGAAAAGCAACAATTCGAGTAGGAGAGTCAGAGTCTAAAAGATGATTTCTCACTTTTTTCTCTCATTCAAAACTGTGCAGACTTTCATCTCACACAGTCAAATTGACTTGTAACGATATACATCAGTGACATATATCTTAGTATATGTTGGCTATTGGTTCAAAAGATAAATGAGCTACATGGATACCATATATATAAAATCTCTTCGTTATATGTTGAGTTGTTCCACATCGGTCTTTGACACCCATATTGTGGTGTTTATAATGGATTAGGTGCCTCAACCTCCTAAACTAGCTTTTGGGGTTGAATTGACTGTTCATTATTTCACACAGTATCGTCGAGCCATTGATGTTGGCGCGGCTTGCGATTGTCTGCGCCTGTGGTGAGGCGTGTTGAGTTGTTCCACATCGCTGACACCCATATTATGGTGTTTATAATGGGCAGGTCAAAACCTCCAAGTTTATGGGGTTGAATTGACAATCTCAATTATTTCACATCATACCATGAAGAAAGCAAAACAAATGTATACCATATATATAAACTCTCTTCATCATACCTTGAAGAAAGCAAATCAAAAGGGAAGAGCTAACATTATTATTGTGGTAATACTTATTTTAGTTTGTGCAAAATAATTGTCATATTTAACTATTAATGCTAACTATTTTAGATATATTATTTCTTATTATATATGTTCATCTTTTAGGACATATATGTTGTTTTTTTTTTTTAAAAAAAATACCAAGGATGAGCTCAATAATATGTTTACCTTAGCCAAATATATCATTTTTGATATTATTAAATGTACAGAAGATATTATATACATATATTTTTCTCAAAACAATTAAAAAAATGCACATATGAATATATATATATATATATATTTTTTGCTCAAAACAATTAAAAAATGCACACTTCAATACAGCATGACACGCTCAACCATTGTGATTCACAGATTTGATTTGTCATATGTATATGTAATATGTACATGTGTCTTTAATTTTTGATTTGTCATGTATATATGTGTATTTAATGTCTGGAATACATGTTGGCTTAAATCCTCTCTTTCTTCTATTTTTTTTTTCGATGCTTCCAAATTCACTGCTTGTTTTCTTTTACGTAGGATTATTTAATATTTAAAAATAAAATGAAAATTCTACTATAATTGAATTTATTTTCAACTATGGTAGTTGAAAATTTTATACTATTCATTTATCAAAAATAGATTATATTTGTTAAAAAGATTTATATCCTCCTAAACATGGTTAATTATTGTATCAAATTACTTTGATCAATCTACATCGATTTTGAATTTTTATGGTAAAATTAATGGTATTTTCACTTTTCAACTACAATAGTTGAAAAAAGTCAATTATGATATAAATTCCTTAAAAATATTCAATTTTGTAAAAAATTATAACTTAACATCTAGATTTACTTATTGTAACAAGTCCTATGATGAATATATATATATTAATTTTTAATTTTAATTTTAAAATTAAGAGTAATTATACATTCAATTACCATAGTTCAAAACATTTTCAACTATTGTAGAATCTCTCTTAGATAGAATCATTAAAAATGATTTCGTGAAATTAGGTCAACAGTTATTAACTGACAATAGTATTTCTCCTTTTGTTCCATATTGATTGTCATGATTTAATAAATTATACACGATATTCAACATTTTTCTTTGATCGATAATCTTTTATGGTACTACCTCCATTCTTTTCTATCTGTCGCCTAGAAAATTGTATTAAAAAAACTTTGACCATTAATATCTTAATTTGTATAATAATTCATTATATAAAATTAATGTTATTAGATCCGCAATAAAAAATACTATTAAAAAAGTATTATATTATAATTTTTTATAAAAATTTTACATTAAAAATTATTGATTAAAGTTTGACACTGAAAACCGTAAATGATAGATAAAAAAGAACGTATGTAGTATATTTTATCAAAATAATTACAACATAAATCAGTTATATGACACTACTAAAAATATCAGTATTATCAACCACTTTTTTCTAACCAATTTAAAATGGTTGGAAAAACCAACCATTTTAGCAACCATTTCATATATTTTTTTATTTTTCAACTATTTTTCAAATTTTATGTGCGAAAAAAGATAGGAAATTCCAACCACTTTTGCTAAAATGGTGGAAAACTTTTCCTACTATCCTTTATCCTACTATTTGAAAATGATTGGAAAAGCGGTTGGATTTCCAACCGTTTTGAAACAGTAGGAAAATGATTTGTAGGAAGAATTTTCCACCATTTTAGCAAAAATGGTTGGAATTTTCCACAATTTTCCCGCATAAAAATAGAAAAAGAGTTGGAAAATTAGAAATATATGAAATGGTTGCTAAAACGATTGGTTTTTCCAACCGTTTTAAACTGGTTGGAAAAAGTGGTCGATAATACACATGTTTTTGGTAGTATGATAGTACTTTTCATTACGAATCTAATGATGACACTTTCATATAATAAAAAAATTGTATACAATGAGACATTAATGATCAAAATTTTCAAAATTTGCTACGATAATATGGAACGGAATTTACTGCATATTGCATGTGAACTTAATTGAGCTGGTATATGCAGTGAACTTAATTAATTAAGCTGGTGCATAGTAAATAATTGTATGTTCGCATCTTGGAATCTGACATTACACAAGTAGACACATTATTATTTGTTATTCGTTTCATTTTATACTATTTACAATTCTATAAAATAAAATATTTTGAATATATCATGTAATATACTATTTTAGGTTGGTTTTAGTCAAAATTTTTAATTAATGGCAGATGAATAACTTAATTAAGTATTGTTAATAGTTACATAGTTAAATGCATGTGCAATAATATATCTTTTACTAGTAATTATTACAAGAAAAAGAAAAGAGATAAAATACGTACAAATATTTGATACGAACATATGGAAGGATCAGAAGTCAAACATTAATATTGCAATATCTTAATTAATAATTAAACATCTGATAATAAATTGACAATAAATCATTTTAGGGGTGAATATAAAAACCAGGTACCCAAATCCAAATCTAAATTCAGAAGCGTTAGGATCCGACGGACCTTAATTCTAATTAACTGAATTTGGGACTGGATTCAAAAATCATGATCTAGCTAACACTAAATTTAGTACTGAATCTTTACATTTAGGATTCAAAATTGTATCTGGGATCCAGCCAAATATTCTAAGGTTATTATTATAAAACCTAAATACTTGTCATTTTAAGTCTTGACTCTGAACCCAAGCTCATCTCATGTGAGTCTCATAGATAGAAACTCTTACTACTCATTGTTCACTCTTCATTTTATTATACTAGCCATAAAATACACGCTTCGCGTGCGATGGAGTTGAGAGATAAATTGCAATGTGGTATAAGTATGAGATCAACTATTATTATTCATAGTAAGCACTCCTAAATATTCCTTTTTAATAAAAATTTTTTAAAGTTTAATTTTGTAAAGTTGTATAAATCATTATATGTACAATGAAGTTATACTTAATGAGTGTTGTTCATTAGCAATGGAATATGATCTTTACATTATACTATTGCCCATGATTTAGGCTGCCTGGAAATTGTTGATATGTAGATAGTCAAAATAATTATCTTGAATAATATTTTTTTATATGAGACTGGACTCCCCTTTTAAGCTAGTTTTTCGGATCAAAAATCTAAAAGAAATAAGTTAAAAGTTGTAAAAAATTAACAACCTATAGATGTTTACATACCAAAAAAATAATGTTAGAATTTTGTTTAATAGCTCAAAAAAATTAGATTATTTATTTCCAATTTTTTTGAGATTTATAATGCAATACATTTTTATTTAATGTATTTTGTTTGTTACATTTAATTTTCCCTCTGAAAATACCAAGAAAGGAAGTTAAAAAATAAAAAGAACTAAAAGAATGGTATAAATAGCTCCAAAATCTAGCTAGCTTATATATTTCCAAACTTTAAAATGAAGTAACATTTACTTAATGTATTTTATTTTTACTTCATTTTATTTCCACCAAAATTACTAAGGAAATAAAAAAGTAAATGCATCAAAAAAAATTAAAAATAAAAAAAGAGTTGCAAAGGAAAAATGATACTACTATAAATTGCTAAGGTGACGTTTTTACATATTTTGGTTATGTTTCAACAAAAAATTATAACATGTAATTAATTTGTTAATTCAACAAATGAAGGATGGAAAAAGATTTAAGTATGAAATAACTTTAATTTAAGTTGATTAAAAATTAAATTCTTAATATGCAATCCATTAATAGGGTCAAAACAAAAGATAATGAAAGTTGCACACAATGCAATGAATGTGTGCATCAAGCCTCTTATGCCCAAGCAAAAAAAAGTAAATAAATAAGCAAAAAAATAAAAAGGGAAAAGAGAGAAGGTAGAAGGTAAAAAAAATAAACAAATAAGCAAAAAAATAAATAAAAAAGGAAAAGGCAAAAAAATAAATAAAATGGAAAAAAAAAAGAGGGGGATGGCACTGTAGCAATCTACAGTGAAGCCATTTAGGCTTTTAGAATGTTATGGATTATGGATTTAAACTTTGAACTTGGTAATAGACAATATGAGCTGGAATACTAAAACACTACTCTGCTCTTGTATTGCGATTTTTTAATTTTCAAATAGATTTGGCGAATGAGTCATTCTGCTGAATTTTCAAGATGTTTGTGAGCTTTTCTAACCGGCTACCCAGTTAAGGATCTAGGAATCTAGGATCCACTAAACCTGAGGCTGGATCCTAATTTCGGCATCCAATTGAATCAGACCAGGGGCTGGATCCAAAAGTATACAATGTTAATTGGATCCGAGACTAGATCCATAAATTTTAATCGGCTAGATCCAAAAGTAAGCATTACTCACCCCTTGTATATAAAGTCATTTTCAATGATTAAATAATTAACTTTAATTTTCAATTTCGTGATTAATTTCTTTTGCCAATAAAGAATCTATTATTCTGTTCTTTTTAAGGTGATTATAATAATTTGATTTTATGGTATTAAAGATCGAAGATCAACAAATAATTAATTGTTAGATTTAGTATTTGACCACAAATCTTATAATGCTTACTTTTCATAAAATCAAATAAACCAAAACGGCTTAGCAATCTTCCTTTAAATACACTTTACTTAAAAACCTTAGTCCTAGGAAGTTATGGCTTTTGAATTTTGAAAAAAAATTTAATTATTTGTTCCAATCATATATTTGTTATCTTATTTTATCTTAACTAGTATTATTATCAAAATTTAATAATTATTTTCGACTCCCATCTATTTATGGTGCATCAGGGTATGCCCAAGCCCATTTCTTTTCGTTTTGGTTAAAGATAAATTGACTAATGATATCCATGTGACAACATACGTAGGACATGTTTTTTCACATATGATATAGCGTACTAATAGGTGAGTAGAAAACTAAAGACACATTTCAGTCAAAGGATTTCAACTAAGTAGGTTAAAGATGGAATATCGTATATGTCATTTTAGTAGACTTATGAGTGAGAATCACAACTAAAAAGTTACATTGAAGAGGTGATCATCCCATAGAGCAATTTAGGTATTTAGGTTTAGGTTACAAAGCAATGGGGACATTACACAAAAGTATGGAGACATTATTTAATTTCAATAATCCTAAAGCTAAGAGATGGGTGAGTAGAAAGTTGATACTAGAGGAATCAAAAAAATAAATGTACTGTAACGCCCCAGGTATGTGGTTAAAGTGTGACTTAAAAGGATTGAAATGACTACTTGTATCACCAAGGTGCACCTTCTTTTATGGTAGCTCATCCGTTGGAAACTTCTCAGTTAAGCGTGCTTGGCTGGGAGTAGTCAAATGATGGGTGACCTCCTGGGAAGTTTTCTCAGGCAGCGTGTGAGCAAAGACGAAGCACGCTGGAAAGACTCGTGGTGATTTGTGGGACCAAGCAGTGATCCTTGAAGCGGTTATTGGTAATGTCCGGGGAGGGGCCGGGGCGTTACAGACTACTACTTTTAATGTATGAAAATCTGAGCTCTGTCACCCCTAGACACCATAGGGTCAGTGATTTTCTTCTTCATGGTGAGTGGGACCTGAGAAGCCTTGAGGACTGCCCTCCGCCTAATGTCATGATGGAAGTGGTCAAGACCCCTATCAGACCTCAGTCTGAGAACAACTTAGGGTTTAGCTGGAGGTCTTCGTGGCTTGGAAAATTCAGTGTTAGCCAGCTTTATAAGGACTTGAAATTTGAGAACTTGAGGACTGTGGTTGTTGAGTCCCCTTCGTTCAAGATGATTTGGAAGGTTAGGGTTCCGACCAAAATCCAACACTACTTATGGAGAATGGTCCACCAATCGCTTCCCCTTGCTGAGCCGCTGTCCTTCAAAATGGCTAACTTGGATCCCACTTGCACCATGTGTTCTATTGGGAATGAGTCTCATTTGCACTTATTCAGAGATTGCAGATTGGCTCAAACTTTCTGGATGACCTTGTTTAATAAAACCAATGGGAATCACCCTAAGGTCCAAGACTTCTGGGGTGTTACTAATTGGATTGACTGGGTAACATCCAATCTCATCAATCAGCCTAAACCCTGGTGTATTTACTTCTCTATTGTTGTTTGGGCTATCTGGCTTTTCAGGAATAATGTTGTCATGAAGAAGGAGCAAGGTAATTTCAATACTCCCTTTTTTACTTGTTGGACTAACTGTTGTCTGTATGAGAAATTGCAGGACTATATTTTTACCAATAACGAGAAAATCATTAGCTGGAAGCCGCCAAGCTCGCACACTTACAAGGTAAACCTAGAAGTTTGCAAGAATCAGGAGGCTAACTACTTTGTGGGAGCTGCCATAATCCGCAATAATGGCATGCAATGGGTGGTTGGAATTACTGCTCGTGTGTTTACCAATCACACCAACCCTGCTATATATGATGGTCACTCTGAGAGAAATTCTTCATCTTGCTTGGGAGAGAGGTATTTCCCCGCTGGAGGTGGACCTTGAAGATTACATCATCAGAACTATCAGAGATCCTCCTGGTGTGCGGAACCTCAGTTGTTGGAAGTCATTGAGGATATTAAGGCCATCCTTGGAAGGGACTGGGGGGGTCCAGCTAAATCTGGTGCAGAAGTATGTCAACCTTACTCCGGCTGTGCTGGTGGAGCAGTTTGTTAAACAGCAAGAAACGGTTATCGTTCACAATCATACCCCTCAAAGCGTGATGATGGCGATTGATCTGGACGTTAAATCCTTCTTTTATGACAAACACGTTCAGTAAATGTTGGAGAAGCGTGACTCGGATTTTCATGAGTCTGACTGAGTGGGCGTTTGTTGGGGAGTGTTATGGTCTCATCCACTGGTGTTGTTGAGTGGTGTGTGGATCAATAGGATTTCTTTTGCTTTTGGGCTGTTGTTTATCACCCTTACTTGTTTCACTTGGTGTAAGGTTAGGTGATGGGGTGTTTCTTTTGGTGGTTTGGTAGCAGTTTTAGGTTTCAGGGCACTCGTTATGTTTTTGGGTGCTTTTCGGTGGCTTGGTCTGAGTTTTTTGTGCCAAGCTCCTCAGTTGTAAATTTCTGTTGTTAAGTTAATTTAAGTTTCGTTTTCTTCCAAAAAAAATGTAGAAAACCGTACACTTTTATGGATATATATGTACTCCCTCCGTTCCATATTATTTGTCATTTTGTTGACTGTCACGATCTTCAATATTTTGTTAACAATTGTAATATTATAATTAATTTTATGATAGTATTTTTTGTTATGAGTCTAATGATAGTAATTTTATTTAACAAATTTTATAGATTTGGCTGCCGACCCAATTTTCTAAGAAGATAAATAATATGGAACGGAGGTAGTATAAGCTAAGAAAGATAATAAAGTTTAATTTACATATATATATTTTTTATGAACACTGTCCCTGAGAATTTGTTATTATATAATATATAATTTCTATAAAAATATTTACATAATACAATATTAGATAAATTAGTGGCCTAGGAAACTTCCAATTAAGAATATCCCCCTTCAGTCCTAAAAGTAAGAAAAACAAAAAGAAGAAAAAGAATGAGATTATACAGCCAGTGGTAATTGGCTGGCTATTGCAAAGCATAAACAAGAGGACTTAAGAGCTAAGGAATAGAAACTTGGAAAGAAGATCATATTTAAAGTTTAAACTTTGGTGAAATTAAAAAAGAAAATCATCTATGAAAAACTTTAAGGTTGATGGATATATCAATACCTCTTTATTGATCATCAATAAATTTGTTGGTGACTTTAACTAATTAAGTTAGGGGCCTAATAAACTGGCAAACTTCTTCATTGTAAAAATAAAAGAAATTAACAAATTACATTCATTGATAAACTTGCATGAACTTTTACTAATTTATTTATGAAGACAAATATGATAAAACATTAATAAGTATTACATTAAAATTATAGAGCAACAAATATTATAAAAATATATATAAAAAAATAGGTAAAACAGTACTACTTTCGTTCTTTTTTTATCTTACTTTTTAATTAAATTTTCTTATTTCAAATTATTTGTCACGTTACAATTTAAATAATATATTAGTCACTACTTTTTCTTATTTTACTCATAACATTCATTGAATAAAACTCAAAAAATTTAATTTTATCGATGTCATTTATGTAAACTTTTTACTAACTAATGCATAATTTTCCGTGATATTGATTTTCTCCAAACACCTTCAAAAGACACTTAAAAAAGAACGGAGGGAGTAATATATATTTAGAAACGGAGACAGTACACAAATTACTAGGGCCGTCAGAAATTGGGGTTCGTGTCATTATGGGTCTGGATGAATCGGACATTGTAGGAAAAGTTAATGTCCGAAAACTTGAAATTTTTCTGGTATTTTTCCGGAACAGACGATTCGGACAAGTTTAAGTTCGGGTCAATACCAGGTTCGATAAATAGAAAATGGAAAATATTGCGTTCAAATTTTAAGTCAAATAAGTAAAAATCAAAATTTGAATAAAAATTTACGACCATACCCGATTTTTCTGAGTCGGACTAAACCAAATCTTTAGATCGGACAATTTTTTGACAACCCTACTAATTACTAACATCCAAGCCAGAACACAAACTAATTTGTGGTCCAGTTCGTAATTGGGCTAAATGATTAATTAACAGCCAGATGGGCCGGTTTATGTTTCTTTCTTTCATCAAACCACATTATAAAAACACAGCAAAATGTAAAGATATAGTGGTTGCGGATTTAATGCATATCATACTGGAAAATAGTAAAGACAGCCAACATGTACATCAGAATTCAGAATATAATGTATACTTCAAAAGAGTGACTTTTTTTTTCTTTCAATTTTAATGGTAATTTAACTAAAGTAAATTATCATATTAAATTTTTTCTGAATTTTTTTATGAATTAGTGGGTAATGATTGAATGATTTATTAAATCTTGAACTAACTAAAACCAATTTCTCTAAATTACTAAATTTAAGAACGAGTTTGTTATACCCGATCTTTCCATACCCTATATACTAGTCAAAATTTAAGATTTTCGTCTCTGAAAACTTGTTTACCATATAATTATAATAGTAATTCCTCCACTCAAAAAACTATTCTACTTTTTATAATTTTTAATATTCTATTTTAATTATTATTTTTTCACTAATATAATTTTTGCAAAACATTATGTAACTTTATCATTAATTTGACAATAATTTCATAAATTAAAAATCTATATAAATTCATCATTAATTTAATAAATAATAATGCTATATTACTGTAAATTATTGTATATATTACTCACTCAGTTTTATATTATTTGTCCCTTGGTGTTAGTAATTTCGGTCTAGTATAAGAAACTATCGTCATTAGATTATCACAAAAAATGTTATTCATTAATGTAAAATTGTAATTTTTTGATAAAATATATTATGAAATTTTTTTAATCAAATAAGAAGATTCAAACAATTAATAAGGAATGGAGGGAAGTATGAATAATAATCTAAATTTTTAGATTCACAACGAAAAATACTATGTAAGAAATTATCAATAAAAAATAACATTGAAGACCATAAAAATCAAAATTATGACAATCAATATCTAACCGTGTGAATATAATTTATAATGATGGGCAGTAATTTATAGAAATCAGGAATGGTCTTTATTGTGGTATGTTTATACTCCCAACTACATCCCAGAAAAGGTAGCAAATATCCTGACATGCCTTTCTACTATTTATTCAATTTGCAACCAATCTTGCTTGTTTCTATTATCATCTTCATACTAATAATACCACACAAAAGTGGGTACATATGTTAAATTGTCGGTTGTTATTTAATTGCTTGTTTTTACCAAGTTTAGGATCTCAAATTGTGTTTTCCTTAATTATTAATTTAGAGGAATTCAATCTTCAATGAGTCTTATTTTTAATTTTGTAAATAGCTTTAATTTGAATGTTATTTGTTCAAGTGTGGGGAAAAATTTTAATTGTGGTGCCATGTTTTAAAAAATTTAATTGTAGAGAATAATGGCTATGGTAATGTAACTAAAAAGATTAATTATGTAAAATGATCAATTTATATTTTCGAATTTATCGTGAGTTAAATAGGTATAGATTTTATCATGAATCTTCTTGATATTTATCAAAAACAAATTTTAAAATATTTCAAATTTAATTTGTTCTTATTAGATTGTTCTTATTATAGGTTTTATATGCTTTTCATTGATGAATATATTTTGTCTATTATAAAAGGATATTTTCAATAAGTTGGCAAAAAAAGAATATTTATAATTGTAGATATGTTTTAATTCTATAAGACTAGAGATGAAAAACAACATCTGAACTCTTAAACTTTTCTAAATTTATGACTTGAATTTAGTACAATTTATTTTCTAAATCTAATGTAATGATGTTTTGTATGATGATAAAGAGAATTTACCCCCTTGTCTTCTTGTTTTTTCATTTGGCTTTCAAAAGCTTTCCTTTTTTTTTTAGTGTTCAAAAAGATTTTTAAAGTGATTTTTTCAAAAGATCTTTTGTAATTCTCATGAATAAGCTTCTTCATAAACTTCAATCTATTGTAAAGAGATTACCGATATCTAAATCTCCCAAACCGTATTTAAGCGTGTTTTCTATGGAAATTGGTTGTTATTATTATATTCTTACAATATTTTTTCAATAAAATCTAATTCTAGTAGTTTGCAGACTATTGTGTAGGTTCAGAAGGATGGGTTAACTTGTTAACATAGCACAACAAAAAAAAAGAAGAAAATAAAGAACTTATATTGGAGCTTATTTGAATTATGGAGTTGAAAATTTGGCGCCAATTTTTTTTATCAATTTTTTTTATCAGATGAATTTGTCACCACCTTCTTACCTCACTTTTTCTTAAGCATACTGATATTTTATTAAATAATATTAAAATAATCACATCATTCTCTTACCTCACGTTTCTTTTTTAGCCACATACTAACTTGCCACACCACTGCTCTTACGACCAACTTAATCATATCTAACTGCACTAGCCATATCTTATAAATTAAATTGTAACCTCACTAACCAACCACATGTACAAAAATAACATAGAAATAGGGCTTGTAAAGTTCAATGGTAAATGATAGGTACGGTAAATATTATTTTTGGTAAATTTAGGTAATTTTCGATAACTTTTAGTTTGTATGCTATAGATGTTATTTTTGGTAGATATAATAGGTTTCGATAACTTTCATTCAATTACAATAACTCTTGATAAAATTTTATGCTCACCCACTTACATCCAATTTTACATGTCCTAACTTAATATCTCTTTTGATAAAATTGGGCTGCCACTTGTTTTAACACAGACAAAAATTGGGTTCAGGTAAATTTAGGTCGGCCAAATTCGGTCAATGCCAACAATCAGACGAGAAATCATGTTCATACCCGATTTTTATGCAGGTCAGACCGAGTCGGACAATTCGGACAGAGCAAAATTCGGATCAGTTCAGACAATAGAAAAAAGAGAAATATTACGCTTGAATATTCGGCCAATATGAAAATTCAGACGAAAAATCTACGTCCAAGCTCAATTTTTTCCAGTTGGACAATTTAAAATTTTCAAATCGAACAAAATATTGTCAGCTCTAACTTAGGCCCTGTTCTTTTCTACGGTTGGCAAACTGCGGTGTCACAGCCTACCCAGTTTGCCACAACCAACCACAAAATACCATTATACCACAACCCACCACAAATTACTTTTTCACAATTACCAATACAATATTTATATATATATACAAAAAACTCACCACAACATACCAATAACCCGCCACAATTACACCACAACCCGTCATAATTTCACCACACCATTCAGCACCATAACGCATAAAAGAATTGGAACTTATTTAGGGGATTTCATGGGAAACACAAACAGCTAAGTGAAGCAGTAATACTACTTGTAGTGAAAGGTAGTCGACCAACTACTGAATTTTAAACTACTTAGTGAAAAAGTACGGATATTAATGGGGGGCTTAGACTGTGTTAGTCACATACACAAAGTGACAATAAATGATTAGGGGTTGGAAACAGAGAGAGAAATACGACAAAATATCCCACTTGCTGAAGCTGAGCTGGCACTGTCCCACATGTTGACACGTTTCGACTTGTCTTTCTCATTCGACCCTCCCTCTCTCCTTTCTGACTGTCGGTGGCTGCTAATACTAGTAATTTCTTAATGGTTTTTTTAGTGATAATATATCAATTTTTGGAGGCATCGGATTAATATACTAACATTTATTATTGGACAGCAATATCCATGACCTTTATACCTATGTGACATTATTATACCCACAATAACTAAGGAGGCGGTAAACCAGTTTCCATGCGCGCTAACAAGGCTGGCGAAGGGAAAAAAAACTGTCACAATCCGATAACCTAATTAATCCCTTAGTTTTTCTCACTAACCCACATCACAAGACATTGGTTGGTTGTGTTTCATGTCAATACGAAGACCGGTTCACCACCATGTTAGTCACTGTGTTAGGGCCGATTTTTTTTAACATGGATTAGTGAGAAAAACGGAGGGGTTAACGGAGTTATTGAGTAAGGGTCGATTATTTTTCCTCCGCCTATCACGTCAGAATCGAGAACAATTAACCAGTCTCTATCCCCTTAGTCACTGTTGGTATAATAATCTCACCAAAGTATAAAGGTCAAGGATATTGTTGTTCAATAATAAAGGTCGGTATATTGCAATCTAATACCTCCAAAGGTCAGTATATTGTCATCCAATATCCCTTTCTTAATTATGGTACGTTTGGTTGTTTCTCAGGTAAATATTTCCTAGGAAACATTTTTCTGAGAAAATTTTTCCTAGGAAAATTGGTATTTCACAATGTTTGATTAACATGGTAAAATTTGTGGAAAAGTTTATTTGAAATGTCCAAATTACCTTATATATTAATTTATAAAATATATTTTTAGGGGCATTTTGGGAAATTGAGTTACAAAAAGTTTTCATTTCCCATGGGAAAGAAACTTTCCCACGCCCCCCTTGGGAAAGTTTTTACCATGATCCATGGGAAAATTGTGGGTCCTAATTAAAAATTTTCTCAACCTATTTTTACTCCCAAACATGAGAAATTTAGTCAACTTTGAGAAAGTTGACTAACTTTCCTAGGAAACTCATGGAACCAAACACATCATTAGTTAATTATATCCACTATCCATGCCCAAAACTTGGATTAATTAATTAATTGATTCAAAATGCCAATGACCCTTAACCGGTAATTTCCCTTGTGTTATTTGTCTTTTATTTGATTGTTACAGTAGTCAGTATCATACTTTAAGCTCTGTTCTTTCGTACGGAATATGTGGTGCGGTACGATAACTTTTTTTATATATATGAAAGGTAAGATACAACGACTCTAGATAACCTTTTTCTCAAGGGTTCTATCACGAGTGCGGTATGATAACTTGTCATAACACTCAAGCTCCCTTCTTTTATGTGGTAGCTTGTGGTACGGTACCGCACCGCACCACATCTCTTTAATTTTTACTATACTTCACCACACTGTAGACGCTGAATTTTGTATCTATTTTGTTTTCCTTTTTAGAGTTAGTTTTTAGGAAATAAGTTGACCGACAAGTAACACGCAAAGCCCATTTTTCCATCAAAATCAAAAAATACCAAGCAGGCTGGAAGCCATTTGGGTTCGATGGGCCAGAGGCGTGATCTGTCCTGCTCAGAACCGTCTGAGTTCTTGGGCCAGAGGCCAGGCCTCCACCCAGGAACCCGTCTGGGTTCCTGCTCCCTCCACCACGGCGCCGCGGCGCCAAGCCTCATAAAACCCTAAAACCTAAACCTAAAATCCTAGCCTAACCACACTATAAATACCCCCACTCATCCACCACAAAAAAGACACCGAAATATACCGGGAGTATTGACACTGGTATATTTCCTTTCTTCTCCCCCTCAATTGCGTGTCTATTTATTGTCAATGTAGTTTTCTTTTGTACTTAATTTTTCGTATAATTGTAATACGTTTTTTTTTATTTCCGCATTGCATGACATTAATGATATTTTTATGAAGTTTATTTAATTCCTCCCTTCTTTTCTTCTTCTTCTTCTTTACTTTAATTTAATCTTAGTAGAGTCCGTTCAGTTGAGCAGTGATTTAACGATTTTATCACAACCAGAATCTACCCCGAATCCACCTTTGGGTTCGTAGGCCGGAGTCAATTTTCTTTTGGGTTTGTTGTTTTATCCCTAAAATTCAACTGGCGACTCTAACAATTTTTCCTTTTCCCGAAAACCCTTTTTTTTCGAAAACCTCTTTTTATCTTTCTTTTATTACTTTGTTTACGTCTAAAGTGAGCAACGACACGTGTTGATCTTAAGAACCCAGACGGGTTCTTCACCATCGTTGCCTCCTTTTTTCCGTTTTCCTCTTTTTTTTTTGTAGGGTTTGAAGCGAACCCGCCTCGCCTTCCCAGAACTTGACGTTCTTCGCTTTCTTTCTTCCCCTTTTTTTTCTTTCGTCCTCTTTTTTTCTTTCTTTTCTTTTTTCCTTTTTTTGGTTTTTTTCGGGTTAATTAGTTAAATTTATCATTCAATAAAAGTATCCTAAAAGTTAAACCTTTAATTAAGGATAAGCAATCCCATGTCGGCTCCCAATTCAAAGAAAGGGTGGAAAATCCACACTTTCGAGTAGCACCACGGGATTTCCCCTTCGGGATTTTTTCGGGGTCTACAGATTGGCGACTCCACTGGGGACTTAAACTTAACAAGAGGGTAAAACTTGAAAGGATTAAATTTTAGTGTTTTTGTAAAAAAGGAGGAATTAATTTATTTCATAATTTTGTCATTATTTTAGGCATATTGCATCCAGGCTACTCTTGGGCCTTATGGCTGGGGAGCACAAAAGCGTTGGTAGGTTATAAAACTACGGTTACCCTTCGAGAGCGGTCTGTCACTACTTGTGGGATGCACTTACATCGCCAAGCCTTTGACTCGCCCTCTCCCCATGTTACACTCTAAGAGTTTCCCTGAAACCCTAAGAGCAACACCCCACACATCGCTTCCTACCTATGTAGGGAGATGCACCGGGGCGAGAACATGCGGTACGATCATCTCCTATACCTAGAAAACCCTAATACCTAGAGTCATGGTTAGGTTAATCCCGCATCTGTATGCTATGTGTTTTTTTTTTATTTTTTTTATTTTTTTTTTAGAATCAATGTATAGGTTGTAAAGTTTTTATCTTTTGTAAAGTTCCATCCATGTACAAAGTTGTAAAGTTTCGCTTTTGTATAGTTTGTAGAATTTTATTAGTTTGTAAAGAGCTGATGTATGTTGTAAAGTTCCATCATGTAAAGAACTCATCATATAGTTTCATTTTGTAAAGAGTTTTAGAGTCTGGTCTTAAGGAGTCTTTGAGTCCAAATTGTCAAAAGTCGGAAATCGTCTTAGTCCGCGTAGGAACATGCGAGAGCAGGCCGTGACACCAAGAACCCAGACGGGTTTCTGGCTTGTGAAGGCCGGCCCATCTGCGTCGCTGATTGTTGGTGCAGGCCCACATTCGAGAGGAGAACCCAGACGGGTTCCTGAATTCCGTCTAACCCAGACGGGTTCCTGAATTCCGTCTGGCCTTCTCCTTTCCTCTTTGGGCCTAACTACTTCACCCCACGAATGGCCCAATGCTTTGCTGATGATCCTGTTCGGCCTTTTATGATTTTCCTAAGTCCAATCCCTATTGCGTCTGTTACTTGAATCTGAGCCCGAAATCGAAAGCGATCGTGACTCGATCCAAGTGAGGGCCCAATAGACGATTAATGTTGTCAGTCCGCATGATTAGGTCCATATAGAGTTAAGACATGCACTCCCGCGAAGTGGGTGAGTCGCCTTTGTGTCAGCATATAAGCATCGTGTCTAAGTCCTAGGCCCATATAGGTCCACTAAGTCATACATGCATTGGGTGGGTTATTTAAAAGTTCTTTCGAGTACTAAACCAATTTCCATGCAGGCAAAATAGCATACCATCTTCGAGCCCGCATCAGCGACCCGCACACCGGCAGGCTCATCCACAATTCAGGTTACAGACCACCAACTCGGTCCAGTACATCCAGCGAATCCATCATGTCGGGATCTCCTAACAACAACGTTTCTGGGGAAAGTTCTGGGGACAAGTTACCTGATGGGCTTTATGAGAGGATACAGGAAGCAATAGCCTTTTACATATCAGATTTGGAGGATAGGACTAATGAAAAGTTGGAAAAGAGGTTCAACGAAAGCCAACAGACCATGAATGGCATGCTGGAGGCCATTAGGCAGCTCAATAAAAAGCTAGGTGTTGAGGCCGAAGAAGAGGAAAATTATTATGAGTCCGAGTCTGAGGTCGAGGCTAATGACGGAGATAGAAGGGAGCGCTTCAAAACCAAAACTGGAGGCCCACAGCCCAGATCATCTGGTGAGGTCAAGTCCAAACTCACACCAAAGGGCTCCAAAACCTCAGAAGACCCCTATGTCCGAAAGCTTGAAGAGAAGGTTGACATGCTTACTAGGAGGATGATGAAAACTGATCCAACCTTCACCGACGCATGCATGGATATAGCCATTCCTAAACACCATGTATCGAGAGTAAGAGACAAAGTTGAGGTGCCCACCATAAAATTCAAGCCCACTGATAATCCTTCTCATCACCTGGAGGAATTCATGAGGTTGGCCCCTCTCCATAAGGTAGATGAAGGTCTCTATACCACAGTCTTCCCTTCCACCCTAGAAGGTAAGGCCAAGGTATGGTACCAAAATCTACCCTCACAAGTCAAGACTAATGCAGACGAATTGTTCAAAGCCTTCATCAGCCACTTTAGTCGTCTACAACAGAAGGAGGTTACTGCGGATGACTTGACTTCCATGAAACAAGGGGAGAACGAGCCATTTCTTTCCTACTACGAGAGATGGCACACCATGCTATCTGAAATCGATGAAGCTATCCCCTTCAGGATGCAACTGAGCACTTTCAGGCAAAGCATCCACCCTCGCATCACGCGACATTTCGGCTTCCAGTCGATCAAAGACTTCGAAACTCTGAAGGACTTGTGCATTCAAATTGAAGCTGCTAACAATGAGAGGGGCACGCAAAACTCTGGTTGGAAAGGATCTAGCTCCAACAGGAGGGCCACTAGTACACCTAGCATCCCTCAAAAGGCTGTTGAGACTAATTCTATCCAACGAAAGTCGTTCCTCCCGAAGTATGACTCCTATCATCAGCTCGACATATCTTACGCTAAGGCATTGGAAAGACTTGTGAAAAAGGGGATTATCCAGCTACCTTTGCCAGCACCCGAACCTGAGATCAAGCCTCCAAGGTGGGACGGAAACAAATACTGCAACTTCCACCGTAGCCGAGGTCATGACACCGAGGCTTGTTGGACTTTGAAGAATAAGATCGAAGGACTGATTCGAAACGGTGTTATCCCTCCACCAAACTCATCTCAGAGGCCCAACAACAAGGAGAACCCAATGCCTAATCACAGCAATGCCATCTTTCTGGAAAAAGATCACTTTGATCCATCTACCCTCATCACTAAAAAGGGTCAGCTAATTCCAGTTACCCCTCCAATCCCAGACGATTTCACTATTAATGGTATTTGGGATAGCGACGATGAAGAAGGCTTCACTGATCATGAGAATGAGGGGCATCCATTATATGATACTTCCGATAAAGAAGAAAATGAGGAAGAGGCAACAACTCCTCATGCCGCAGCCCTTACTCGGTCCGGTCGCTGCTATAATAGAAGTGCTACTACAGTGACTCCTAGTCTCGAAGCGACAGAAACCCCGGCACCTCCACCGGAAGATCCTTTTCTCACTCAGTTGAAGAAAACAAAGGCCGAGGTCACAATTTGGCAACTTCTGTGCGCCTCACAGGAACATAGAAAAATACTACTTGATGCTTTCAATAGGCTCATGGTCCCTACCGCAGCATCACCAGAGGACCTCATTTCCCATATTGTCTCCGGGAAGCCTACCATCACCTTCGGGGATGAAGACTTACCCGAGGAAGGAGGATCCCACAATAAAGCTCTCTATCTCACTGTTAGGTGCTCTACACAGACCATCCCACTTGTCCTTGTGGATAATGGCTCGGCTGTCAATGTTTGTCCATGGAGAACCGCGCAAAAGCTAGGAATTCAAAGACAACACCTGACACAAAACGCTGTTCAACTACGCGCATACGACAATTCTCCTCGCAAGTCACTAGGATCAATTGTGCTTCCCATCACCATGGATCACATAAGTAAGAATGTCGAGTTCATCGTCCTCGACATTCCGGCTTCTTTCAACCTGTTATTAGGAAGACCTTGGTTACATGAATGCAAGGCCGTCGCTTCCACCTTACATCAAAAGGTGAAACTAATCATTCAAGGCCAAGTCATTGTAATCTCAAGCACCCCTCTTAGTGCCGTTTTCGACCCCAAGAAGCCCACTCTCGATATTGAGCACAGCTCGGCTGACGAGGAGCTGCATAGCTTTGAAATGGTAGCGGTTTTGAGCCAGGATCAAGTCCACTTTGACTTCGATCCACACTCAAACCCTAACATCCATGCTATATTAAAGAAGCAAGGTTATTTTCCAGGGATGCCACTCGGCCGGAATCCCGGAAGCAAGTTGTCACCAAATTTCAAGTTGTTCAAGAATAAGGGCAGGTTCGGGTTAGGCTACAAGCCAACTGAAGAGGAAGTGAGAATGATGAAGTTCACCATGGCTGCGCAGAGAAAACAGAACGATCCTCCAACACTGTACCAAATCCAGCCGTACCCCCGCACTCTCAATGGGCAGTTCTTGAGGGAAGGCGATGATTTCCCCTACTACGGCTTCCCGGAACCATATTACCTGAAATCACAAGGAACTTTAGTAGCTGGGCTAGAGATTTTCAATGACTGCGCTGCCACTACAACTACTACATTCATCCCGCCTAGAAGGACACGTCCACCTTTGGAGTGGACTCACCTCGCTGGAGGTAACATCTTCGGAATGCTCTTCGGACAGGAGGCCCGCAAGGAAGAAGCCGTTGACCCAGTCGTCGCCGCACTTTCTAACCCGAGCTTCGATCCAAGCTTGCTGATTGGAGAAGATAGCAGCCACCATGAGATCACCTGGATCGACGATGAAGAGAACAAATTTACTTTGTCCATAGGAGAGTCTGTCTCAGAGGTCATAGAGTCAGAGTCTAGTAGTCCTAAGTTGGTCGGGATTAACCCAGAGCCTGTTGATGTACCTACTTCTGCATTTAATAAGATGAACATTTCTGCTTACTCGAGTTGTTGTGCCAATTCTGATATTGAAAACGATGAACCTTTAAAAGATCAAAATAAATTAACAGAAGCCATGGATAAATTTGAAGAAAAGGTGGCGATCATTGAAGATACCATAAGCATAAATATAGGGACGGAGGACACGCCCCAGGAGCTTAAGTTAGGCAAGTCTCTAACAGATAAAGAGCAACAGGATTTCACTGAACTTCTTAGGGAATTCAAAGACGTGTTTGCATGGTCATATGAAGACATGCCAGGTATCGACAGGAGCATCGCTGAACATACTCTTCCACTATATCCTGATGCTAAACTGGTGCGACAGAAGGCTCGCAGGATCAAGCCGGAATGGTCAAAGAAGATTGAAAGTGAGGTGATGGAGCAGTTAAAGGCTAAGTTCATACGGGCAGTACAATATCCTGATTGGGTGGCCAACATCGTCCCGGTTCCCAAGAAAGATGGACGAATAAGGGTATGCGTTGACTTCAGAGATCTAAACAAAGCCAGCCCAAAGGACAGCTTCCCTTTACCACATATTGATGTGCTAGTGGATAACACTTGCGGACACGAGTTGTTGTCCTTCATGGACGGTTACGCAGGGTATAATCAAATCAAAATGGCAGAAGAAGACATGGAGAAAACGTCTTTCACTACCCCTTGGGGTACATATTGCTATACAGTGATGCCTTTTGGTCTGAAAAATGCGGGGCCCACATATCAGCGCACCGCGAATACCCTTCTACATGACATGATGCACAGAGAGGTAGAAGTATATGTGGATGATATGATCGTCAAGTCCAAAACCAGGGAAGAACACCTCCCTAATCTCCGCAAATTCTTCCTTCGTTTAAGGAAATATAACATGAGGCTTAATCCCCGGAAATGCGCATTTGGAGTTACATCAGGTAGGCTACTAGGCTTCGTGGTCAGTCAGCGCGGGATTGAGGTAGACCCATCAAAAATTAAGGCCATTCAAGAGATGAAACCGCCCAGGACAGAAAAGGAAATCCGAGGTTTCCTCGGTCGTATACAGTACATCAGTCGGTTTATTGCCAAGCTCACCATGACCTGTGAGCCGCTGTTCAAGAAGCTTAAGAAAGGAGCAAAGGTAGAATGGGACGACCAGTGTCAAGCAGCCTTCGACAAAATCAAAGAGTACCTGACCCAGCCTCCCGTGTTAATGCCGCCGGTACCAGATGAGCCTCTACTCCTTTACCTCACCATAACCAACTCAGCAATAGGTGCTATGTTGGCCCAACAGGTAAAGGAAAAGGAGAGCGCAATCTATTACCTTAGCAAGAAATTCAATGACTGTGAAAGCCGATACACCAACATCGAGAAAATGGCTCTCGCATTGGTTTGGGCGACGAGGAAGCTTCGGCATTATATGTTGTCACACGCGGTGCACGTGATCGCTGAATGCAACCCGATCAAATTCATCATGGAACAACCCACGATCAACAGTCGCATAGCCCGATGGGTAGTCATGTTATCAGAATTTAGTCTAAAGTTTGTACCTCAAAAATCCATCAAGGGAAGAGCCATCTCCGATTTCCTTGCAGACTCTGCTTGTCAGGAACCTCCAAGCACCAACTTGGAATTCCCAGACGAAGAAGTCTTCCATACTGATGAGGTCACTTGGGAAATGTATTTTGACGGTGCTTCTAACCAAATGGGATGCGGCGCAGGAGTGCTCTTAATATCACCTGAAGGACAGCATTACCCTGTTTCCGTCAAACTTGAGTTCGATGCAACTAACAACGCCGCAGAGTATGAAGCCTGCATCATCGGGTTGCAAGCAGCACTGATCATGGGAATAAGACACATCAGAGTGTTCGGCGATTCTAGCCTCATCATCAATCAAGCCAAAAATACATGGAAGGTTAGAAGTGAGTCCTTAATGGCTTATCAACGCCGTCTTTCGGATTTCGCAACACAGTTTGAACACATTGAGTTCACGTACCTGTCTAGAGACAATAATGAGCTGGCAGATGCCTTGGCTAAACTCTCTTCCATGATCGCCATTCCCATAGGAATTTATGAATTTCCTATAACAATAGAGAGACGCGACCAACCTGCTTACTTATGCTTCATAGAAGAACCCCCTTTAAACCCGGACGCATGGTTTTTCGACGTCTACACATATTTGAGAAAAGGGGACTATCCTGCAGAGGCTGATTCTAAGAGACAAAGGGCGATCAGAATGATGGCAGCACAATACTGCCTAATTCATGATCGACTTTACAAAAAGACCGCTACAGGTATCAATCTGCTTTGCGTTGACGCCAAGACAGCAGAAGAACTGATGACCTCCATACATGGAGGAGAATGTGGACCACATATGAACGGCAGAATGTTGGCGAAAAAGATTCAAAGAACAGGCTATTACTGGTCCACCATGGAAGCCGACTGTCTCAATTTCGTTAGACGATGTGGAAAATGTCAGGAATATGCCAATTTGCAACATCAACCATCTTCCTACCTCACCACACTAACATCCCCATGGCCATTCTCAATTTGGGGAATAGACATCATCGGAAAAATACATCCCACAGGCATCGGAGGACATGAGTATGTGTTGGTAGCTGTGGATTACTTCACTAAATGGGTAGAGGCAGCCTCCTATGCAAAGATCACCTCGAAACATGTAGCTAAGTTCATCTTGAACAATATCATCTGCAGATACGGGGTGCCGCACGAAATTGTCAGTGATAACGGGAGCCATTTCAGGAAGGAGGTCGAAGTATTGTTGGCTAAGTATAAGATTAAACATCATAAGTCGTCGCCCTACAGACCTCAAACTAATGGGGCGGTAGAGGCAGTCAACAAAACCCTCGCAGGGATCATCAAGAAAATGGCGGTGACATATAAGGACTGGCCTGACAAACTTCCTTTCGCCTTATGGGGATATAGAACTTCAATTCGAACAGGAACGGGAGCGAGTCCTTTCTCCTTAGTATACGGAATGGAAGCAGTACTTCCAGTTGAGCTCGCCATACCTTCACTCCGCATACTTGCTGAAAGTGAACTGCCAGAAGCCGAGTGGGCTAGGGCCAGATACGAAGAACTAACACTTATCGACGAAAGAAGGCTTAGAGCCCTACACAATGTACACCTGTACCAAGCTCGCATATCTCGTGCTTTCAACAGAAAGGTTAAAGATCGGGCTCTTCAAGAGGGAGATTTAGTGCTTAAAGAAATGAGGGCACCTATTCAAGATCCAAGGGGCAAATTCGCACCGAATTGGAAAGGGCCCTATGTCATCAAGCAAATACTGCCGGGGGGAGCAGCCCGCTTAGTCACAGCAGAAGGAGAAGAATTAATACAACCTACCAATCTAGATCAGTTGAAGAAATTTTATGCATAAATTAGGGTGGTGTAAATCAAGCAACTAGAATAATCAATTCTAGCCACTTGATTATTACCCAAGTCAATTTGGGCCTTGATATAGTTAAATCAAGCAACTAGCATAGTCAGAGTCTAGCCACTTGGTTATAACCCAAGACCCGCCGTAGTTAAACCAAGCAACTAGAATATCCGCTTCTAGCCACTTGGTCATAACTCAAAACCGGTTCAAACCTCGTCATAGTTAAGCCAAGCAACTAGAACGTCCATTTCTAGACACTTGGCTCTAACCCAAACAGGCCCATCACCAATTTGGTCCATCATCCGCGAAGAACGTATATGAGTTCATCCAAGCAATGGGCCACGATCAACGTCGAACCCAGACGGGTTCCTGGTAGAATATGGGTCATCGTCAACAGTAAACCCAGACGGGTTCCCAGTAGTGCGTCGGACCATTGTCCATGGTGAACCCAGACGGGTTTTGGCGTTTCTGAGTAACAAAATGAGGAAGGCCCATCCCAGACGGGTTTTGGGCCGCTTATTGCGTTCTAGTTCCGTGAAGATTGCAAAGGATGCCCTTTTGTTGTAAGGGGAAATAATAATTTTATTATTAATAAAGGAAAACTTCATTACAACGATTGATCTTTAAACTAAATAGTGCAATTACCCTAATTGTAACTAACAAAGGTTCATCTAAAAATTATCTAAGAAAAGAAATTGGCACACTACTCTAAGCTTGTTTCATCTTCTTCCCATCAACAGTCTTTGGTCCAGTCTTGATTTCCTTGGTGCCGCTAGATCCTCCCTCGGTGTCCTTAGGACGATATCTCTTCTTCGCCTTCTCTGGAGCAATAATAGGGGACTTGCCCTTCCCAATTGATGTGTCAGCATCCCTTGACATAAGGGAACGGGGCTCCCTTATTACAACTCCAGGAAGCGGTGGGCCAAGCCTACTTCTTACATCGGTCTTCGGGCCCAAGCGATCTTTGACACTAGTCTTGGGACCTAAGCGCTGCAATATACTGACCTTAGGGCCTGTTGTACCTCTTGCATCTACTGCGGATGTCAGCCAGTCCATATAACCTGAATCAGTCAATTCAGATACTTTTGCTTTTGAGGGAACACGAATAGTGGGCCGTCTCTCCCAATACTTCAACCAAGATTCCGCAACGGTTTTCCGGAGGCAGAGTATCTTTGGAGCGGTATGAGTTTGGTGGGGAATGCGCTGCCTCAACCCCATTTGCCGCATGGCCCACTCAGGAAAATAGAATGTTAGGTGTGTCAAGCTGGCAACGCACACGTACGGAGTTCTTTGATCACAAGTGATGAAATCTGTGATGTTCCAATTCTCTATCCGCCACCGTATTGTGATCTCATCAGGCCTCTGCAGTATTTCGATCCATTCACTCATTGACCGGCGCCCGGGATACCTCCTCTTGCGTTGACAGAAATTCGCCAAGGCTGTTGCAGACTCCGCCTTTTCTACCAAGTTGAGATGCTCCATTAGCCAAACCTGCGAAAATAAAGGAAGAGATGCTCCATTACCAAGTTGAGACGACGAACCCAGACGGGTTCGCTACCCTACAGAAACGACGTGAACCCAGACGGGTTCTTACGCGAAAAAAAAGGGAATATTAAGAGGGAAGTAAAGACAGATTTTTACCTGCAGGATTAAGGGACTGCCGCGGTAATCATGCTCCGGGGCCGGGTCGTCCAAACACATCAGCATTTCCCCCAGAATTAGCGGTACAGGGTTGGCACCACGGGCCATATCCTCCACCACATGGATCAGATTGGCGGGACCCGTCCTTTTGCCGCCATGATAAAAGCAGAACTCTCCTAACAGGCATAGTACGAGAGCTCTCACACGCACCACGGGCCCATACTCTAAGGCCTCGGGAGCCTGGAAGTGCTCCACTATGGCTTGGAAGTGCACCCTATCGCCTACTATCATACTTCCAATTATTCGGGGATGAAGGCATAATAATTCCTGGTATTCCTTCCTTACGTCAGTAGCAAGAGGAGGCACCACGGGTGGCGCGTAATGGTTGGTCCCAAGAATAGCAGACCATTCTTCAGGCAAAGGAACCAACTCTTGCATGTCGAATCTATATGCATGGAGTTCCTTATCCCAGAAGGTCTCAGCAGCACGCAGAAAATCCCAGTCTATCCTCACTTGCCTCAAACTCAGCAGGGATGTCAACCTGTACCTCCCCAATTCTTTCTTTTCTTCCTTGGACAGGGTAGTTATCCAAGTGGCCAACTTCTTTTCGAACGCCATGAGATGAGATGAAACGAAGCTGTCTGGCTATGGAGAACTCGGACGGGTTTTTTTAAGTCGAAGGCTCGAAGATGAGTGAATAAGGCGAAGCAAGGGGGCTGAATTTATAGCAGGAACCCGTCTGGGTTCCACCGACCTTCACACCGCCTTACACCACCGCCTAAGAGTCCTGGTCGCCGGAGAAGTCCAGCACTACTCAGCAGGAACCCAGACGGGTTCCTAGGTATCTGGCCATACCATTTCCAGGCCCAGGAACTCAGACGGGTTCCTGGCCATTTTTGGGCTCAATGACTCGGCCCACTTGCCATAGGCCCAAGTTCTCCTTTGGCCCTCCAATTCAGTCGATTTTTTTTCCTTCAGTCCAATCCAGATCGTGATGCGGGCCCGCAAGCTAACTATGTGTATTCACTAGCCCCGAAATTGTAGCTCGAATTTACTTATAATACTTAATTTTCTTTTCCTTTCTTTTTATCTTTTTTTCGTTCGGGGGAGTGGGAATGATCCCACCATGTAGGTTGCATTTTGCATTGCATAAGTCCCGTGTCTCTCATCATATAGGTCGCATACTGCATTGCATGAGCATCATGTCAGTTTTAATCAAAAAAAAAAACAAAAAACAAAAAAATTTAAATTAAAAAATAAAAAAAGAGTCCTTGACTTTTTTTTTAATCGACCTTTTTTCCGGCTTGACTTGCTTCACCTAGAAAAATCTGGATGAAATCTCAAAAGTTTTCAAAACCTTTTCTCCAAGCCTTCTGATTTTGAGACAAGTTATAGAAGACGTATCTGGCTGCTTTGACTATTCTAGAAAGTACAAATGTGCGTGCCGCAAATCTTTGGGCTAAGCACAGTTGATCGAACCCGTCCCGTGAGTCCACGTTGCCTAAATTTGAATTGATCATTTTCATCAATTCCATGATTCCCTGAGCGACTCACCCATTAGTTGCATCTCTAGAACTTGTTTTGCATCTTGCTTGAGACTACATGTTTGCATTGCACACCGTGACAAAGTGATTGAGGCATTCGATTTTCTTTTTAAGCTACATAGCCAAATAGCCTTCCCTACATTGTATTTACCGTTCTTTTTGCCCCGCCTAGCCTTTGTTCATCCCTTTTTCATGATTGAACCCTGACAATACAAGCCTTAGCCTCTAATATCCAATACCCCTTGAGCCTTGCTTGGTTGGGAGAGAGTCTGTCATTTCTGGAAAGAACGCTGAGTTGGAAGAGAGTCTGTCATTTTTGGAAGGAACAACAACTGCTTTCGTATGAGCGAAATATGAAGCTTGGGAGAATCTGAAAGTCCCATATCTTGAGTGAATTTGATTATGCCGTTCAAAGTCGAGTTTGTAATACAAATTTCTTCTCCCCGATCACCCACAAAAAAAAAAAAAGAACAAAAAAATCAAAAAAATCAAAAACAAAAAAATCAAAAAAATCAAAAAATAACAAAAATAAAAAAAAAAAGAGTCTCAAAGATAAAAGGGCGATTGGGGAGATGCTGCTTAAAGAGTTTCAACTGTGACTCGGTTATATCCGATTGAGATATTTTAGGGTGGAAGGTGAAACGTTTCGCATATGTTAAGTAAGGAGGAGAGTTTTTAGAGGACTTCCTTGAAGACCAACCCAAGCATGGCTTTTAACTCCTCATTCCCAAATTTTTATCGCTCCTTACCCTAGCCTAAGCCCCGTTACAACCCGAAAAAGTCCTTCTGATTGTCACCTGTGCATTGCATACCAGTAGTGGAGAGCGAGGTTCTTACCAAGCTTATGGTAGTTTGTTTCTATTGGTTTGAGTATGAGAAAAACTCACATACATATTCAAAATCGAGTGTTTGAGTGTTCGTTATTTCCTATGTGAGATTTGCTCTTTCGGCTAGCTTACGTCCATAACCAACCGCGCATATTTGCACTATTCTTCGGACTGTTGGCGGACTTATGCCTCTGAATTACTTGTTCTCTCCTAAAAGATTCGAAAAAATTCCCCCTATCTCTTTAGAACTGAGTTTTTGATCTTATCCGGACAAATCAAAGTGTTTGCTTGTTAGCCTTGGTTTTGTGTTAATGAGAAAATTCCTTTGTCACAGTTTGTTTCAGTAGCATGTAGAAAGTCATAGTTGTACTGCATAACATCATCATTGCATAAGCATTGCATTAGTTTGCATTAGTACATAAGTGCATCTAGTACATCATTACATAGCATGGTCCTAAGTGCATGGTAAAAGAGTCGTGCATATCATAGTGCCAGAATTCTGCAGGCACATCATCTTCAGCAGTCGTCATGTGCCACCACCGCCGCTAGCACTATCAACTCCATGAGCTCCATTGCCGCCCGAACCGAAGTAAGTATCCCACTGGTAGTAAGAAGAGTCTACCACCTCTGTATCACCGCCTGAGCCGGACAGGTGCAACACTTCGGTATCACCCGCATTAAGCCAAGAATGTTCCGGGACTTGCCACTCTTGATTATCTCCAGGCCACCCCTGTGGAGCAGGCCAAGAGGTTCTTACTACAGGCTCTGGGACGGGCCATCCCGACCATTCCTGGGTTTGTGTTCCCCATCCAGACGATCTGGGCTGCTCGAAACCCCCTTGCGAAGGAGTAATGGGAACAACTGGTTGAGACGGA
Source organism: Portulaca oleracea (assembly GCA_029582165.1). Taxonomy (NCBI): domain Eukaryota; kingdom Viridiplantae; phylum Streptophyta; class Magnoliopsida; order Caryophyllales; family Portulacaceae; genus Portulaca; species Portulaca oleracea. The sequence continues at coordinate 38,384,495 of CM055872.1, read as the reverse complement.
AGCACTGATGAGGCGTCATCTGCAAGGGTACGGTTATGCCCCATAGATGCACCCGAATCAGCGCGAAGCACGACGGTAGGATCCACCGCCCCAAAGGAAGTGCCAAAACCCAAATCCACAGTCGGTGCAGGAGCGTACTCGGGCATTCCATAGGGGTACTGAGGCGAAGGATGAGAAGGTTGGCGCCCCGAATGATGAGATTCTGGAGGAGTACCCAAATACAGTGAAATTCCTTCCTGGTCGCCACTCGCAGCTCCGACAGCTGGGCTAGACTCGAGCACGTCTCCACCATAAAGTGGAGTACCACGCAGAGCCGCGACTCCGGCGAGAATACCCATGATCATGATACTCCGCCTGATCCCCGCGCCTACCTCAAGACATGGATGATATCCGTTCTCCGCTGCCATGAAAGTCTGCCAAAGTCCGTATCTCCACAGCGAGAACTGGTCGAATGACTATCTTCAAGCAAGATACCTTTCCCACGATCATCGTGCGCCGGCGTCCCTGTACTCCGCCTACTCCTTTCCCCGTGCCGTCGGAGAGAAGCATCACCCCCATAAGACCGCCTCGCCTCGGCCATAAAGGAAGAATGTCGAGGAGGGTCAATTCGCTCCGACCGGCCGCGAGGCACCTGCGCATCTGAATGGCGAGGAGGATCCACAGGGCGAGACTGTACCTCGTCATCCGCATCCGCGTCCCCGACCACAGAACCCGCAAGGTCTTTCTCGCGAGCCCATTTAAGCGTGAAGTAATTCTTGAGAAAGCCCTTCGCTTGTTTCCATCGCCACTGCACAAAATGAGGAAAATCGGTCAAAGTTTGAGCAAATTGCAACTAAGCAAGGAAAAGATGGGGATCACCTACCGGCTTTTCCATGATCTTCTTTAATTCTGGTTTGATGTCCTCGCTTGTCGCCCTCGGATAGCCACAAACTGTGTCCCTAGAGCTACTTTGGCTCTTCTCGTCATCCTTGCAATAGGGCCCCAACTGCAACATACGAAGAAACGGTCACATTGGGCGGTAATAGAAGAAATGTGAAAAAATAAATGGAGGTCTTCTTCCCCACCTTTCTGAATGCCAGACGGTCCCGATATTGTTCCCATTCTTCCCAGAATTGGTCGGGCGACGTCACCGATGCATGGTTAGTATACCAAGAACCCGTTTTGGCTGCCACAAATGCCTCGGCATGCAGGGCTCGCGGATCGTTCATCGTCTCAGGAGGGTCTGATGGTATTATCCACCTTTCATGACCCAGGGTTTGCCTCGTAAACCTCTCACCAAGGCTCCAGACCCAACCAGACGGGCTCTCTATCACCAAGCGCAGGGTACTGTCCCTATGCGCCGCATTTCGTGAGGGGACAAAATCTTGTGGAACATTGAAGCCAACCCAGGCATTCCAATTGACGTCATCCTGCATAAATAAAGGAAGCATGAGCCCTAAGAAAATTCAAGAGAAATCAATGAAAGATATACCTCATCAAGATGATCCAGGATACGGCGCAGCTCATCCAAGCTCCCGAACGGCTTCTTTTTCTGCTCGAGGTAATTCTTGTGCCATCGTTCCGCTGCTGGTACTGTTTGAGCATGTCGGGTAGGGATGGCGAATCCCTTAATATACTCGTACCCCCATACCTGCAAATACGTCAATACCAAGGATCACGATATAGGAAAATAAAGAAAAGCATGTAAAAGAGAAGCGTCTCGAAGATTACCTCGAGCACCTTCCACATGCTCGGGCCGCTCATCTCCTGTGGACTCTCTGGCATGAAAAATGGAGTGCATCGATCTGGCCGTACACCAACGCCGGCCGAATGAAGTTGGCATAAGCAGCTTTGGCCCAGTTCCGGTGGATGACTTGCTCTAGGTCGAGGAGATTCTTCATCCAAGTCAAATAAACATCATCACCCCGATTGGCAAACATTGTGGCAGAAATGAAGTATGCAAGAAAGATGAAGCGATGCTGAAACTCATCCATATGAGTGAAGTCAGCAGAAGTAATGACAGCCTCAAAAGAACCATAAGAGAGCTTCATCTTTCGGCCAAATCGGCGCCGTTCGAGCACCGGTTCTAAAAGTTCCATCACTTGGTCTGGCACAACCGGGTCGAATTCAATGTCTTGGCCGCCCCAACGCAGCCCCGTAATCATGACGAAATCCACAGGGGTTATGGACATCTCTCCCACAGGAAGGTGGAAGGTATTAGTAGAGTCCCAGAACCTTTCAGCAAGTGCACGCCCCATCACCCGTGGCGTGCAAGGATCCCAGGCCTTAACACATTTCCAGAAGAGGTCAAATCCTGACTCTTCCAAAAGTGTAAGCGCCCAGTTGTCTTCTGCGAAATGCTCCACCACCTTGATTGGCTTCCGCATATTACCACCAGTCCTAAGGGAGTCCTCCTGAGGATCCACCATAAAAATTCAAAAAGAGACAAGTCCCTACGGCAGCCTATCGAGTGGCCCCTAGTTTAGCAAAATTGAAACTTCCACTAAACTAGGGGGGCTAAAAAATCACCTTTCGGCCCACCAAGAACACGGACAGGTCGCTGGACCATGCTTTTGGCCCACCAGAACCGGGACGGGTTCCTGCACCCAGATGAGTCGGTGGAACCAAGACGGGTTCCTGCACCCAGGTGAATCAGGCCACGTCGGCAATGGGCCAAAGCAGATGGGCCTCACTTAACAGGAACGCAGCCGGGTTCATGCTAGGCTGGGGATCGTTCTCTGTAGGAACTGAGACGGGTTCCTGTTGGGCTTAGTTTTCGGCCCACTCAAGGAAAGTTGGGCCTCGCTATTTTCGGCCCAGGCATAGAGAACTCAGACGGGTTCACAAAAGAAAGGGGGCCGGCCCAATTTTTCTTTCAGCCCAGCTCAGACAAAAAAAAAAAAAAAATTTTGGGCCGCAAGCTGGAACTTGGACGGGTTCCTACGAGGCTGGCCGCAAGCTGGGCCGCATCAACCTAGCTCTACAAAATTTTGGGCCTGACACCTAGAACGCAGCCGGGTTCACAGACGGGTTCCTAGGGTCTTGGAACTGGGACGGGTTTGTCGAGCTTTCTCACATGGGCTCGTTATTTCGGGGCTAACTTAAGAAAGGATCGGCTTATCATTCATGGTGCTCCAAAGATCGATTTGAACAATACGGGTAATTGACATAAATTACTTCAACAATATTAGCTAAATCAACAAGTTAGAATTTAAACATTTCTACTTGCAAATTTACGCTACAATTAAAGAGCAAAGTCAAGAAGAAGACATTACCCGGACATGTGAATGTTTATGCCATACGTGGTTCCAGGGTTCGGGCACCAATTCCGAGGGCTCCCAACCGGCTCGAGGAGTCCATGCTCGTCGGGAGGACATTTCATGTGCCCAGTTTGCCGCATGGGGTTGAACAGGCGGATTTCTAGTCTTCCTAACCATTATCTTCTAATTAGCAAATAATTTGCTTTTAGAGAGAGAAACGAGGGAGAGAAGTTATAAGAATACAAGTGAGAAGTTGAGGTGTGAGTTTGAATGAAGAAGGAGCACCCTTTTATAGAAACCATGGGTGAATGCATGCCACACAAGTGTCCCAAGCGGCGGGCCCCGTTATCCGGATAATGGAGAGCATGCATTGGCCGGAAATCCACAAGTCTATCCTATCCTATCCAAAAACAAAAAAAAGAAAAGAAGAAAAAGAAACCGCCAGATTCTCGAGGCGGTTTCATAAGAAGCCCGATTGCGGCCTCTCATGCTTCGAGTTGTAAGAGCGGCCCGATTCTCGACGGTTTCGCGGCCCGATTGCCGGCCTCAGAATAAACCGGCCCAGTTCCTTGGCGCCTACTTGGACGGGTTCTTAAGAACTGGGACGGGTTCGATTTTGCCAGCCCAATTTTGAGCCCAACTTACTCTGAACTTGGACGGGTTCATAAGGACTGGGACGGGTTCATATGAACTTGGACGGGTTCCTAGCAGCAATCCAAGCTCAGCACGGCCCAAATAGGCCCAAATTCGTCACTCCAATTCAAGCCCAAAACTATGGCAAATTTCAGCCCACTTCCGAGAGCTAAAAACACAAACCGACAGGTAAATTCTCTAACTCATTTTGAATTTCCGATAAACTGATGCCCTCTTTCTTTCTTTCTCGCAGGGCAATATGTGAGACATGGAGGCCGTCATCGAGTCCAACAATACATGACATCAGCCGTCGCCGGGCTAATACGCGACACTTCATCAACAACGGCCATCATCGGGCCTTCACAATGTGATGGCGGCCATCGTCGGGCCTTCACAATACGACGGCGGCCATTGTTGGGCCTTCACAATACAACAAGGGCCAGCGTCGGGCCTTCACAATACGATAGCGGCCATCATCGGGCCTTCACAATGCGATGGCGGCTATCGTTGGGCCTTCACAATACAACGGAGGCCATTGTCGGGCCTTCACAATGCGGCAAAGGCCATTGTCGGGCCTTCACAATGCGACAAGGGCCATTGTCGGGCCTTCACAATGCGACAAGGGCCATCATCGGGCCTTCACAATGCGATGAATATCACAATTACATCGGCGCAGGACCCAGCTTCCAAGCGTCAACAGCGGCCATCGTCGGGCCTTCACAATGCGACGAGGGCCATTGTCGGGCCTTCACAATGCGGCAAGGGCCATCATCGGGCCTTCACAATGCGATGAACACCATATCTACATCGGCGCAGGACCCAGCTTCCAAGCGTCAACAACGGCCATCGTCGGGCCTTCACAATGCGACGAGGGCCATTGTCGGGCCTTCACAATGCGGCAAGGGCCATCATCGGGCCTTCACAATGCGATGAATATCACAATTACATCGGCGCAGGACCCAGCTTCCAAGCGTCAACAGCGGCCATCGTCGGGCCTTCACAATGCGACGAGGGCCATTGTCGGGCCTTCACAATGCGGCAAGGGCCATCATCGGGCCTTCACAATGCGATGAACACCATATCTACAATTGCGCAGGACCCAGCTTCCAAGCGTCAACAACGGCTATCGTCGGGCCTTCACAATGCGACGAGGGCCATTGTCGGGCCTTCACAATGCGGCAAGGGCCATCATCGGGCCTTCACAATGCGATGAACATCATATCTACATCGGCGCAGGACCCAGCTTCCAAGCGTCAACAGCGGCCATCATCGGGCCTTCACAATGCGATGAATGTCACAACATCCAAGGCTATCGTCCGGCCGATCAACGCGACGAATCACAACATCCAAGGCTATCGTCCGGCCGACCAACGCGACGAACCACATCATCAGAGGCTATCGTCTGGCCGATCAATACGACGAACATCCAAGGCCGTCATCGGGCCTTCACAATGCGATGAACGACATCTCGACATCGACGCAAGACCCAGCTTCCAAGCGTCAACCAGCTTCAGAACAAGCTTCTGATTCATATCCAAGACCATCAAGACTACTTTGATCGTCGTTTTACTCAAACTCGATCAAAGTGGGGGCTATCTGTAGACGCTGAATTTTGTATCTATTTTGTTTTCCTTTTTAGAGTTAGTTTTTAGGAAATAAGTTGACCGACAAGTAACACGCAAAGCCCATTTTTCCATCAAAATCAAAAAATACCAAGCAGGCTGGAAGCCATTTGGGTTCGATGGGCCAGAGGCGTGATCTCTGTCCCAAAGAACCCGTCTGGGTTCCTGGGCTAGAGGCCCAGCCACTGCTCCAGGAACCCGTCTGAGTTCTTGGGCCAGAGGCCAGGCCTCCACCCAGGAACCCGTCTGGGTTCCTGCTCCCTCCACCACGGCGCCGCGGCGCCAAGCCTCATAAAACCCTAAAACCTAAACCTAAAATCCTAGCCTAACCACACTATAAATACCCCCACTCATCCACCACAAAAAAGACACCGAAATATACCGGGAGTATTGACACTGGTATATTTCCTTTCTTCTCCCCCTCAATTGCGTGTCTATTTATCGTCAATGTAGTTTTCTTTTGTACTTAATTTTTCGTATAATTGTAATACGTTTTTTTTTTTATTTCCGCATTGCATGACATTAATGATATTTTTATGAAGTTTATTTAATTCCTCCCTTCTTTTCTTCTTCTTCTTTACTTTAATTTAATCTTAGTAGAGTCCGTTCAGTTGAACGGGCGGATTTGACGATTTTTATCGTCAAATCCGTAACCTTACCCCCGAATCCACCTTTGGGTTCGTAGGCCGGAGTCAATTTTCTTTTGGGTTTGTTGTTTTATCCCTAAAATTCAACTGGCGACTCTAACAATTTTTCCTTTTCCCGAAAACCCTTTTTTTTCGAAAACCTCTTTTTATCTTTCTTTTATTACTTTGTTTACGTCTAAAGTGAGCAACGACACGTGTTGATCTTAAGAACCCAGACGGGTTCTTCACCATCGTTGCCTCCTTTTTTCCGTTTTCCTCTTTTTTTTTTGTAGGGTTTCGAAGGCAGAAACCCGTCTCAGTTCCCAGGAACTTGGACGCGTTCTTCGCTTTCTTTCTTCCCCTTTTTTTTCTTTCGTCCTCTTTTTTTCTTTCTTTTCTTTTTTCCTTTTTTTGGTTTTTTTCGGGTTAATTAGTTAAATTTATCATTCAATAAAAGTATCCTAAAAGTTAAACCTTTAATTAAGGATAAGCAATCCCATGTCGGCTCCCAATTCAAAGAAAGGGTGGAAAATCCACACTTTCGAGTAGCACCACGGGATTTCCCCTTCGGGATTTTTTCGGGGTCTACACACACCATATCACAATCATTATATATCTTTTCACTTTTCTCTATCTTCACTTTTTTGTTCTACTTTTTACATTCTCTCTCATCGCCTACCCCGCTTACCACAACCCGTCATACTTCACCACACTTTTTCAAATTCAAACGCACCGCACCATTACCACATCGCACCAACCGTACAAAAGAACGGAGTCTCAATATTTTTCCACACTATACCATATCATACAACACTTTACCACAATTATTACTAATATATGTTAAAGTTTCAACCTAATTAGGTGAAACTGAAAGAGAAGAGGGAGTGAGATTAGAGAAATGATGAAATATTATTGATGAGAATTACAATCTCAACTCAAGAGATAAAAGAGGGAGAGGAAGACTATATATAACCAACCTTCCTTGACTAACAAACCAAGAAAAAGATAATGAAACAAAGAAATAAGATTGTCAACAAACTGGAAACAATATTAGACTTTGCTATTCCTAACACCCCCCTCCCAAATTGGAGGGTGACAAAACTCCAATTTGCCTACAATTTCTAACAAAGCTGAATGACAAGATTGCTATCACTGCCAATGGAATCAATGAAGGGCAGTGCAACCTTGAAATCTTGAACTCGAACTCCAACAGCTTCCTCGCCATCACTACAACTCCTAATAGCGGGTGAAATGGACGTAGACACATAAGAACTTGGTGGAGCCAAACGACGAAAGAAACAGAGAAAGATTGTTGCCGAACTTTTCCAGGTATTGAAATTGTCTCTGGCGAATACATTGGCCATCAGAGACTTTCCTGGTTGATCGGACGAGTGTACCAAGAGAGGAAAAACACACGGTTGAAAGCCATCAGATAGTAAGTGGCATTTGCCATAGCAACATTCCAAATCTTACTGTCACAATAATCTGTCATCCCAATTTGATCAAAGAACACAAGGTTGGCCTCTGGTAAACACCCACATCTTCCATAAGACTCCATCAAGGCAGTGGCAACCAACAATTCTCCAGAGAACCCCATTTTAACCATCAACTCATGAGCCACCTGACCTAAATCAATGTCTTTCACCTGCCTACATGCCTCAAGAACACAAACCATCACCAAAAACAGATACTTAGAAAGCAAATCAATCTTCAATGGAGGAGTTATGGAAGATTGGATTGAATTTATTGCGAGTAGGTAAATTGAAACTCCTTTATGAAAGAAAGAGAGAGAAACTTGAGACTCCTTCAATGGCTGCTCCAGAGAGAAAGAGAGGGGTCGGAGTTTCGGACTCGGATAACCGGACTTGTTCTCCGGGATGAGTAAGTCGGACCTCCAAAAGACGGCGAATAATGTCGGTCAACACGGCGGAGTCGATCATCGTGGTGGAGGAAGTTGAATGGAGGCGGATACAGCGGCGAAGAGCGGTGGGGAGGTCGATCAAAGTCCCTGTCGTCCCTTCTCTCTCTAGAATCCCGGTCACGGCGGCGAGGCGGAGGAAGTGGCGACGGAGAGTCGGAGGCGGCATCCTCCGAGGGCTTCTCGTTGCGCTCGTTGTTGCGGCTCTCGCGGTGACGGTCGACGGAGTCGGAGGGCATGTTCATAACTTCCGCCATGGATGAAGAATTTTGGAGGTTTGTTAGGGAGAAGAAGAAGTGTGCTGAAATTTGTTGAATCCGTTCTTGAAAAACGCCGAATCCGAAGAGGAGCCCGATTAGAATCACTACCAGAATGAAGCAAGTGTAGAGCATCCAAACTCTTCCTGGGCATCAACACATTTTGGATTTCTTGCTAAATTATGCTGTACTTGGATTATTCCCAGATGATAATGAAGAAGAAGAAGAAGAAGAAGAAGAAGAAGAAGAAGAAGAAGAAGAAGAAGGGTGAAGAGGAGGAACAAGAGGAACAGAATGCAGGAACTAAGCTCACTCTGATATCATGTTAAAGCTTCAACCTAATTTGGTGAAACTGAAAGAGAAGAGGGAGTGAGATTAGAGAAATGATGAAATATTATTGATGAGAATTACAATCTCAACTCAAATGAGAATTACAATCTCAACTCAAGAGATAAAAGAGGGAGAGGAAGGCTATATATAACCAACCTTCCTTGACTAACAAACCAAGAAACAAGATAAAGAAACAAAGAAACAAGATTGTCAACAAATTGGAAACAATACAAGACTTTGCTATTCCTAACAATATATCCTCTCACTTTTTTCTCTATTCACTTTTCACATTCTCTTTCCTCACCTACCACATCAACCATGTTTTTCACAAATCTCACTGTATCATTCCACACTTCACCGCACTTTTCACAATTTCACCACACCACATCATTTTCGTATTTTATCAACTGTACAAAAGAACAAGGCTTTAGTTGATGATTTCTCATACAAAATTAACGATGACACTTTTTGAATTTTATTTAGCATTTTAAAGATTTCAATTCACCTAAACCAAAGAATTGAAGGAATGAGGGTAAGGAAAGAAAATGAGCAAAACGAAGAGGCCCGGGATCAAACCGAGTCAACTAACTAGAGAACGTATCTGGCGATATGTTCCTCTGTCAAAGGCTCGTAACGGTTCCTAAGGCTCGGGATCACACCCGAGGCAGCTGACCAAAGAAAATACTTGGTGGCATGCCCCTTAATTGTCAAAGACACATTCACACAAGAATTGTTCCCAAAGCAACTCTGGCAAGAGAAGAGATCCAAGTCTACACTCATACTCGGATACCCCCATATACCTCTAGCCAGAGTCAAGGTACATTTATAACTATCACGAAACTAGGTCGAACCCGGCCGAAATCCTACTCGAAGATTAAACCTAACCATGCTCGGGCAAGATTAAATCGACTCATACTCGACTCAGATTTGAGACACTATAGCACACCCGGAATATATCCGACTCAATCTTCAACCGAACTGAACCCACACCCAACTGAGACATGCCTCAACCGAAAATTATATATTCAAACTCGAACTTCAACCAAATCGAACTTGTACATAACCTGAAATTTTTTGAACTTGAACTATATCTAAATCAAACATTAACACACCTTACCCGACCCTAGGAACCTGTTCACTAGATGTAGAATAGGGAAGGAAAATATCGCAGGGTATTTTGGGCTTGGGAGTCACGCGCCCAGTTGCGCGGAAACCTAGGTAAACATGATTCCCAAGGAACTCGGGTCGAATGCGAGTCTTGACGAAATTTGCATTGTAACGGCCATTATAACTCATGTTTCCAACCTGAATCTATGTGCCCCAATTTCGAGATATGTGGTGGGCCTTGAAGTGTGGCTTCAAAGATGAATAATGCTTGGAAGTAAAACCTGTAGAACTTTCACCTGACTCGAACCCGTACGAAAATCACGGGTTTTGAACACGACTTTTTGACTCAAAACAAAATTTATTTGGACTCAAAAAATCAAATAATTAGTGGGTCTAGCCCATCTCGAACTTGAAATGGCCGGTCCATTCCTCAAATCGATAAAGCTTAATATTTTTATACATTTATCATACTATTTTATTATTAAATATTTTCATTTTTGTAATTTTTTACTCTTAATTATATAGTGTTTATCCACTAAACATATGATCTTAGAGATGTTACATACTCATTAGTCTTTATTCTTATAATTGTGGCGAATAGCAAGGTAAAAATAGTTTGAGCAATAAAAGAGATGGAAAGTAGCGAAAACAATTAAAAACCGACTTATGTCTAGTAACTTTAACTAGTACATTAGGGAAGTTATAAGTAACTAGATCTATACATGAAATTGGGACTTCAAGAAGATACAGTAGATGATGCGCGCACTTGTGGAATAGTTTGAAGTAATTCAATGAAATTACTCAAGTCCTAAAAAACGCTGATTTGTATTGCATGCTCGCGGAGATTACCGACATCTGTAAGTCTCACTTAACACTTTGTAATCGATAAACAAGTAATGTCCTATTTAGGATTGTGTCATTAGGCATAAATTTAAGGATAATTGGATTCTAATAATCCCTATTTTCACCAATTGGACAATGGTGAACCGTACTTTCACTTTGTATTCTGGTAGTCCAAAAAAAAAATGGATTGTAGTGGTACCAAATCCACCTCCACATTCTTCTTATTTTTTTTCATTCCTACACTATATTGTTTTTGTTTTTTTCGTTCCTGCCCCTAGAAAGTTAATGAATTGTAGTTTCTAAAACATTTTTTAAATTATTTTTTTGAGACTCCGAATAATTATTATGATTTTTTAAAAATAATAAAAGTGAAAAAATCGTAAAAATAGTAAAAAAATGAAAAAAATTGGGAGAAACGTTGTAAATTCATTAAAAATCATTGTAAAGTGTTATACTAAGTTTTGAATCAAATGCAACACAAAATCTATGATTCCCTTGAAAATATCTCACTACAATCCAATTTTTTTTTTGGACCACCAGAATACAAAGTGAAAGTACAGTCCATCATTGTCCAATTGGTGAAAGTAGGGATTATTAGAATCCAATTACCCTAAATTTAATGTATCATTATAATTTCACGGATGATTTGAAATTATTTTATGAATTTCTTTTAAATATTAACCAAAACATTTGAAGAAAAATATTTCATCTATTTGCTCAAAATCACAATCGATATTAGTTAAGGAGATATAAGGATGGTGCAATTCTAATCCCACAAGTTCAAATAAAAATTGCATTGAATTTTAGTATCCTGTTTTGTTTTTATAAAGATTGTATTTGAACAGTGTAATTTCTTTATATCTTTGTCAAGTAGTGTATGAGCTATATCTTTAACATTGATTAATTAATTGATTTTCCAATAATGTAATCTTATATTCTAAATAAAACAGGCATAATTTACGATATCTATCTTCGATTGTAATCATTGACTATTACAACAGAAATGCAATTCACCTAGATATTATTTCTCAAAATTAAGTGTAAGTACTTTTAGTTTGTTGTCATGGGAGCGTAATGAAATATTTGGTGCGTATATTAATTAAATTGAACTGTTTAAATGTAATTTTATTTATCTTAGGAAAAATGAAAAATCGTGTGATCATGACCTGGAAACTTGACCTAATCCAGCTAAAATAAAAAAACACCTGACCTCTATTTATCTGAACATGAAATATATCATACTCGTATTTAACCCGCTCGCTCAAATTGATAATTCTACTTGGAAGCTAGCAAAAGTCTTGCACCTGACCAATGTATTATTTGTTACAAGTTGGCATTCGGAAACAACATTCTATGCGTGTTGTTGATTGGCTATGCTTGGATGAAGTGTCATAGAGTCCTATGTCTGATCACTGATGCCTTGGAAACAATATGTTGTCACTGATGAGTAGCTCCCTAGGCGTGTTGCCCGTGCGCGGTTAGTGATGGTTGGCACTCAAAAGCGACATCCTGTGCCTGATGTTTGGTGCCTTGGAAGCGGTTTCTTGGAGCTGCTGGCTGGTGCTTTGGAAACGATCTCCTACGGCTGATGATGGTTGGCACTTGGAAGCGACCTCCTGTACGTGATGTTTTGTGTCCGTCATTCATGTCTAATAGTGAGTCGATGATGCGAGGGCCCGCCATTCTTGTCCAACGAGTGATGATGCATGTCTGTCATTCTTGTTGAACGTTCGTTGTTCTTATTGTTGTTGATTCGTCATTCTTGTTGATTTCCAGCCATTCTTGTTAAGTGGCGATGTTGATATGTCATTCTCGTTTGTTGTTTTTTTTATGAATGTCATTATTGTCTGACGTGCTTGATCCTCCATTCTTGTCCCATTGTGTTAGATGATATGCCATTCTTGGCACACCGTGCCTAATGATCCGTCATTCTTGTCTGATAATATTTGATGATTCTTCGTGGTCATGGAAGGCATGGAAAAATCCATGAAGTAGGGTATTAGAGCCAACTTTGGGCAATAGACTTATTAGAGGACATGACACATGATAAGGATGTTTAATGGGCTAAGGTTAAGGTAGTTGGGTGATGGGTAAGAAGTTGTCAATAGGACATTTGCTTCACTTTTTCTGTGTGTATCTTATGTCTCATTGTGTATGTGTTTTGTTAGATACTTTTGATACACATGCTTAATTACTCATTGCTTGTAGCACATATGTATGAAGTTTCTTTCTACTTGTCTCTCTCATTCATTTGGTTTCCAAGCAGTTTTTCATTATGGTTTATGCATGAATAGTTTGTCACTTTCACCTCCCCCTTGAGGCAGACAGCTAGAAGATCTCACCTTAGCAATGTCAACTATACATCACAAGGTGAATAATGCCCTCGATTTATAGAGAGATGCTCTCTAAACCTATCTTAACTATTACTCCAATCAAATCTACCATTTCAATACAAGTTTGAAATTCAACATAATAAAATAATCTAAACAATTTCCTAATATATTAGTAGACATACTAACTTAATTAGCTTAGGTAGCTATAATAACAAACATATAAAAACATAATACAATAGCAAAAAGAGTGATACTAAACTAACCCATTTGGTTAGTTGCAAAGGAAGAAATGTATTTATGAATGCTTTTAACTCAAGTTAATGGAGTGAATACAAAGAAGCCAAAAATGAGAGGATTTTTGCTACCATCCACCTTTCCATACTTGCACTCAACATCTGGTTGAACACTTGAACATTTGTAGTAGCCTTGCTAGTTAAGTAAATATATTACTTTTTCATTTATGATTGCGAAAAACACAGTAGTAGTTTCCAACTTTTGAGGCTAAAGTTTTGAAAAGTGAAGTGGGACTAAGATAAAAACTAAGCCCTCCTTTTTAGACATTTTGGTATTATTACTGTTATCATTATCATTATTATTATTATTATTATTATTATTATTATTATTATTATTTCTGCAAGAGACTGTTTTCAGGACTCGAACCCGTGACCTCACGATCACAAGACAACAACTCAATCGTTGCGCCAAGGCTAAGGTCTGCATACATTACACCTTTACGGTGGGACCTTCCCGACTTCATTGCGATGACGCTGTCGTCAATGCTTTTATTATTATTATTATTATTATTATTATTATTATTATTATTTTGTGTGAGTAGAATTTCGTAAGATTGATGTTGGTTTTTGTTTTATTATAAATTTGGTTAGTTAATTTTTAAAATGTTAACTCTTAATTATATATATTATGTATTATATATATAGATATATGAAATTATTTATTATAAAGAGTACTTCTATAAAAGTACATACTTTTTAATTCTTTTTTAAAAAATACACTAATAAAAATAAGGAAAATTAGATTGTAGTAAAGTTGAACTATAAGGATTGGGATAATAGTAAACTGAACATTAGAATTGTACTATATAGTAAGGTGAACTATTGAACCTTGGATTTCAGTGCACTGCCACCGTATTTATAATCCAAAATACGATAGTTGTGATTACTTCAATCCAATAAATGGCACCAAAAAAGATATTACAATAAAATATATGATAGCTTAGACTACTAAAATTTAATATATTAAAATTTTGGAGTATTATAATACAAGTTTCATGTAAGTAATTAAACAACCCTTCTTTAGTGCTATGTTGGAAAATTTTGGGGGTGGTGCACTGAAATCAAAAATTCAATAACTTATTTTTTATGATACAATTTTAAAGTTCAGTTTATAATTATTAGTTATTATATTCTGTATAGTTTGGGTTAGGATAATCCAATTAATCAAAAAATAACTGTCAAGTGTTGTTAGGAATACTATGTCTTAAAATCTCCTAATTTGATTTCAAAATTTGTTTCCTAACTGTGCTAGGAAACTATTTAGATTTCTTTATTATGTTGGATATTTTAATTATATTAGATTTGGAAAACTTAATTTGACTGATGCCTAGATTTGTTTTCCTATATACTCTCAAGCTGTTGAAAGTATAGGCATGTCTCGTGAAGAGCACTGTCGTCAAAACGCTGATGTAGATCTTTTGGTCGCCTCCCTTAAAAGGGAGATGATAAATGAAATGCTAGCAGATGTATCCACAAGGGTTTGAAGAGTTGTGTTAGTGATAGTTTTGAGGAATTACAGCCATTCTTCTCATTTAATTGGGTCTACTAGGGTTTTTTTTTATATTTTTTTAATAAGGTAAGTAAAGAGAGGTAGTTAAAGGTTTCTTCTCATAAGAAACCTTCCCACCCGATCCTCATACAATATTTTATTGAACTCTCTATCCTCTATCTGATTTCACAACTCAGCTACTGGCAGATGATGTCCCTTTTCTGAAAGCCATTCAGCTGCTACATTTGCTTCTCTATAAATATGTTAAATGTTGCTCCATCGAAACTTTGAAAGCAGGTTGCGAATATCTTCAATCAAATGTCTACTAGGGTAAGTACCTCTTCAATATAACTCTTGAAAGAGTGGAGATATTTTATTGTACTCTGACCTTGATAGTAGAGTTTGTTCATGCTCGTGTGGTCAATGAGTTCTTCTCTCAATTCTTGAATTTCTCTCATTAAATCTTGTCTCCTTTGTTTCAATTATCAATACATTATATTATTTTTTTCTCGATATTTGAAACATTTCATGTCCTATTTATTTCCCTTGTAAATTTACTCTAAAATATTATTACCTCCCAAAATATCTGTCATTTGATTAAATTTTGACCATTGATTACTCACAAACTACAATGAGTTACGATATGAAATTGCTGCCATTAGAAAGATATATTAATAACAATTACAATGGTGGTAATTTCAAATCGTAACTCATTGTAATTTGAGAATAATCAACAGATAAAATTTAATCAGATGATAGACATTTTGAGATAGATCAATTGTATCTTGCTAGTGAATATGGAGATAGATCAATTATAAAAAAAAAAGGGGAAACTCAAAATTTATAATATTGAATTGCTTTTTGATTAGCCACGTGTAAATCACTAGGAGGTTCCCAATCATGTGTGGAAGATTACTTTTTGATTAGCAAATCAACAAAATACAAGAAATTAAGAAAAAGTTACCTCATTTTCATCATTTCCCATGAGATCACCTTGATGCTTCTTGGCATTATTAGTTACTCCCATAAGAATAAAATACTCCTATTATAAGTTGGTAGGAATTTTGTTTAGGGATCTGATTTAATACCCCAAAAATATAGGCATAGCTCCATAGGTATGTTGTATATGGATTTTCTCTCCCATGATTTATCAATGAGTTTCAAGTTAAGCTAAGTGCATGTCTTTGGCTAAAATTTCCATATTTATTACCTTACACATTAATGATGCAGTGCCTTACTTTAATATGTAAGTGCATATATAAACACTTTAATGATGTAGTGCGTTGCATTAATATATATATATATATATATATATATATATATATATATATATATATATATATTGAGAAGAGAGTTAAGGCGAGCATGTGAGCAATATAATTATTGGCTATCAGGGGTCTCACATGATCTAAAACTTAAAAAAAAAAGAGGGAACATGTTGAGTGCGTGGTAACTAATGTAAGGGTGTTTCATCTCCCTAAAAAATTGAAGAAGTCGGCTAATCTCCAAAAACCTAGAAGCATGATTCAACTCCCCAAAAAAGAGGTGAGAGGAAGCGGGGCATCGTCGATGCTGGGAGAGGCGAGAGGGAGTGGGCGCTGGTGGTTGTGGGCGAAGGCTGGATGGGATGGTGGTGGTGGTGCGAAGTGGCGATGCGGTGGTTGATGGTCGCCGAATGGTGGTGCAGAGACAGTGAGAGGAGGGGTATTGTTGGGTCAGGCTAGGGTTTTGAGGCGGTTGAAAAAGAGATTGAGGAAGAAATTGAGATGAAGGGGTGAAGCAGTTTGTTGAACATGATGTTCACTTGGTCAGCACTTGATGCCGATTTAGTTCGAACATGATGTCCTTGTTGATTTTAATACGATGACAATTTGTTTTAAACTTGATTTCCATTTGATATTCACATGATGTCCATTTCATTTGAACATGGTGTCAATTTCGGTTGACCATGATGTCCATTTGGTTTTAACATTAAAGTATATGATAATCAACATACTGTTATGAGAACATCACGGTATATGGCAATGAATGTCATCTTATATAAAAGTGATCATCAAGATATATGGTAATGAGCATGTGCATGTAAGGTAATGGACGTCAGGTTATAAGAGAAATAGACATCATGGTATATGGTGATAAACTTAACAGTATAAGAGAATGAACATCATGTTATAAGATGAGAAGGTGAGTATGATCAATCTAGACCTTTAATTATTCAATCTATGGTTGCACACTTGCACTTAATACACACACTTTTTTTTTTGGGGGGGGGGGGAGGGGGCTCTTCAAATGATATTGAAAGGAGGAAAAAAAAAAGGAAAATGTGTTGATCACAATTGTCTAGGCGTAACGTTAAATTCAGTCCAAGTCCCAATACACGATGTTTGTTTTCTGGGTTGGAAAATTATGATTTTTTTTATAACGTGATGTTCATTATCTAATAACAAGATGTTCATTCTCTTATAACGTGATGTCATCACCATGTACCACGATGTCCATTTCTCTTATAACATGGCGTTCATTACCATACATGTTCTTGCTATTACTGTATATCTTGTTGATAATTTGCATATAAGATGTTGTTCATTGCCATATATTGTGATGTTGATTATCTTACAACAGTGTATGGATTACCAAATACTTACCTTAATGTTCAAACCAAATGGACATCATGGTCAACCCAAATAGACATCATATTCAAATGAAATGGACATTATGTGTAATCAAATGGAGATCACGTTCAAAACAAATTGACATCGTACTAAAATAAATATGGGCATCATCTTTGAACTAAATGGACATCAAATTTCGACCAAGTGACATCATGTTCAACCAAGATCGGCACCATGTTTTACACTGCCTCACCCCTTCATCTCCATCCTCCCTCAATCTCTTTCTCAACCACCCCAAAACCTCACCCCGAACCACTAGTGCCCACTCCCTCTCACCTCTTTTTTGGGGAGCTGAATCATGCTTTCTAGGTTTTTGGGAGATGAAACATGATTGCATCAGTTGCCACGCACCCAATAGGTTTCCTTTTTTTTTCAGTTTTCGGTCAAGTGAGACCCCTAAAAAAATACTAAATTGTTGAATTAAATTACATTTACCCGACCTGAGGTTTGTTGTAATAATTTTTACACAATTCACGTTTGTGAAATAATTTTTACTTTACCTCACATAAGCTTAAGCGTTTTTTTATCATACCCGAGATTTACCGTAATAATATACCCTAGAAAACTACCAAACGCACCATTATGTACCATTCACCATTTCCCGTAAAATTTACCAAATCAATTTTATAAAAGGGCCTAAAAAATTCCATTTTTATGGACAACTGTTGATATTAGAATGAATTACAAAATAGTGAAAGAAGTAACACGAAACTATTTATTCAAACTTTCAATTATTTTAGGCCATGATCTTTGGTTAGGTTGGATATAACTCTTCCAACTTATTCTAATTTACCTAAACTTATGCAAGCCTATCACAATTTCCAAAAAAAAAAAATTAACTCTAAAAAAACACAATTTCCCAAAAAATATCATAACTTATCCTAACTTATCCATCCAAACCTGAAAATAACTTAACCAAAAAAAATAGGAGCTTAATTTAATTTAGGGTTTTTGGCTGAAAATAATCTGAAGTCAAAGGTGAGTGGCTGAAAATAATCCAAGCTAACTTTTTGGCTGAAAATAATCCAAACTTTTCACCTATTTACTCTCACTAAACCACAATTGAATTTCGACTTCGCAAAACTGACTTGACACCCTTAAAAATTTCAAAGGTGCAGTGGGTTAATATCTGGTTTAATCTATTTATAATATTTTCAGACGAGTCCGAACTTTTCAAGGGCGTCAAGTCAGTTTTGCGATGTCGGAATTCAATTGTGGTTTAGTCAGAGTAAATTGGTAAAGAGTTTGGATTATTTTAAAGCTTAAAAGTTAATTTGTATTATTTTCAGCAACTTACCTCTTACTTCATATTTTTTTGAGCCAAAAACCCTTTAATTTAAGAGTTTGGTACACAACTAACAACTCACATCATACCATTAAGTTTAGAACAAATTGGACCCAAAAAAAAATGAAACATGCATGTAATGCATCACCATCTAAAAGATGTTAGGATTCCCTTTCTGATGACATCTTATTACAAATTTGATCACAAATATGATGTGTGAAACAGAAAATGGTTGGTGTAAATGTAATATCTTGAATAGAGAATTTAATCTTGTATTTTAAATTTCATAATTTAAGCCTTGTTTGGAATGGAATGGGACGTAATGATAAAGGAAGTGAACAAGTGCAGTTGGAAAATCCCAAAGAGTGTCGGCAGCAAAGAAAGATGCCATGCATACCACAAATATTTATTTATTCACTAAGTTAATCTAAAAAAATAGGGGAAAAAACAAAGAGAAAGAAAATTAAACAGGGACGTGAAAAGGGTTGGATAAGAAAAAAAAAATGTTTATGAGGGGATGTCCTAGTCCACCCACTCAAACTCTATCAATCAATCTCTATTAAAAAACTGTGGGCATGTGAAATTATGCTTGAGGACATATTCAACTTTCATAATTTTAACCGCAAAATTTTAACTTGGACATGTATGGGGAAAGTGAAAATTATTTTTAAGGAAAATAATTTCTTTGTAAATTACTAGTAAAGAATGTCGTGTAAAGTACGGTTTAGAAATTATAGTTTTGTAATATAAGAGTAGTTAGTAACGTACAACTAATTTATTATATCAAGTAGATATTGCCTAGCTTAGATTGTAATAAATATGAAAAATTACAAACAATAATACAATATTATGTCATTTATATATAATATTATATTTATTTTTACTGACAAATAATATATGACCCGTACTTATTTGAATTTGAAATATACCCGATCGTATTTACCTACACCCGTTTCATATTTTTTAGAGTGAAATTTACCCAAAACCAAAATACATCTGACCCGTATTTACCCTAAAAAGAACTTAATTTTTACTATCAAAGCAAGTGTTTACCTTAACCAGATATACAGTTGATCTATATTGCCCAGTTATTGTACTCGAGGTAAAAGAGTAAATTTATGTGTGAACACACGCTAAGGGCAAGTGTTGATTAACTATTATATTCAAAGGTGAAAAAGTAAATTCATGTGTGAACACAAGTAAGCAAAGCAGAGAGAGAGTCTCCCCCTTCTCTCTAGAAGCGGCGTCCAAGAAAAACTAGGGTTTGTCGTTTCTCCTTGTCGCGAGCAACAATGGCGTGCTAGGCTGGGATCCCCTGCGCCTGTTCTTTTCGTTTCTTTTTCACCATTCTTGCAAGCTTTCATCATGTCCTTCTCAGAGGCTCTGCATCCAGATTGAGTCAAAGGCTGTGGGCTAGAATTCTAGGGTTTCATGATGGAAATCCATCTCTCCAATTGATTGATCTGGACCCGTCCTTAACTGGCATCGAGAGCTTGCTGAACAAAGATCGACCTCTGACACCCAATTTCTTTTGCAGGTCTTTGGAGCCTTCCTTGTGTGGTCTCGAATGGCTTTCGTGTTATGCTGTTCGTATCTACAGGGAAGCTACTGTTTGTGAACAACACAATGAATGTCTCAGCTCGGCTGCGATGGCTAGGGTTAGATTGTCCTCTGAGCACAGTCGATCCATCCAGGTGTGTTCCTTCCTTTTACTCCATTTTATAATCTTCCTTTGTTTCCTTGCTATTGGCGTGTTAGTCCGATGGATTTCGGAATCTGAAATCAATGAGTGTCTGCTTGTTTTACTGTTCTGGATTGCTCGTTCGATTGTCTGGTTACATTTTGATTGTGGTACTGTTGCTGGTTGGTTTGCTTTTGGCTTAGTTCTGTATGTTCTATATATTGGGTACCTAGTTGGGGTTTTTTCCTCATACTCCCACCTGTTCTGGATTATTTGGTATCATCTTCCTGAGTCCATGTCTGAAAACTCCACTACTTCTCCCCTCACTGAACCCCTGAGTGACGATGGTACTTCTCTCAACCAAGATAAAAATTCCCATCTTCATTCTGACGCCCGACCTAGTGGTGCATATGCTGGAAGTGGAGGCAGAGCTGATAATGCACTCCATTCGACTGAGGAATCCCATCGCACCTTTGCCCAGGCAACTAAGTTCGGTTTGGGATGTTCTCATCTTCTTCCGGGTGCCTATTCTGTGCCGGGAGGTAGTCATTCGAGCCCGCCGTTTATTCGTAACCCGGCACTTCCTGTAGGCTCTTCGCCGGATAACCCGTTAGAACCGGATAATTCCTCTCAGTTGTCCCCTTCCTACTCTCCCAAAGTGTCTCGGCACACGGGAGATTTGAAGGCCTTGGCCCTGTTAATGAAACCATGGGGTGAGTTTCTCCCTTTATCTTATCTTAGCAATCGTGCCCGGGCGGATTGGAATTTTGTTAGGGGGATATGTCTTTTGTTTCTATGGGAAATGGATGGGTAGCCGTCTATTTCTCGAATACTGAGGATAGAGACAGAGTTTGGAATGGAAAACCATACATTCTGGGGGGTCTTAACATTGTCATGATCGAATTTGTACCCTTTTTTGATCCCTTTGCTGCTGAAATTACGCATGTTGACCAATGGGTTAGAATCCCTAGGCTGCCTTGGGAATTTTGGGATTTTGATGTGTTGGTCCATCTGTTAAAACCTGTTGGGAGAGTCATTAAGGTAGACCAGAATACTTTACAACGTCTGAAAGGGAAATTTGCTAGGGTTTGTATTAATATTGATATCACCAAACCCCTCCTAGGGTCTTTTGTGGTGTCAGCGGGGGGTCAGTCTAAAATCATTCCCTTGTCTTATGAAAATCTTCATGAAGTGTGTGCTTTTTGTGGTGCGGAGGATCACAAAATTGAAGGCTGTCCCAGTGTGCCTAGCCACTCTAAAGTTGAAATTGTGGTGGAACGTTTTAATGGCCCCCCCTGCTACTTGGGGTGAGCCTCCAAAAACTACCTATTCTATGTCTATTTCTGAGAACTGGATCCGAGTCTCCCCTAAAAAGAGGCAACGTGCTACCCAGTCTTACCGTGGTCGCCCCACTACGGGGAATCTCAGACCTGCGGGGGCCCCCTCGTCGTCTAAAGGTAAGGGTGTTATCATCAACGACACTCTGGCCACCAATCCCCCGGACTCTGATCCGGAGCCTAAGATGTCCCCGATTCATACTGAGCAGTGCCAGGCATCTCCTGTCCATCCCAACTTTCAACCGGGTCCGGATAATATCATTCTCGCTCATAGGGACCAGATGATCCCAAAGGATGGTATGAATCTTTCTAATGCCTTTGACCCTCTGGGGGAGGATGATGACCAATCCATGGATGCCGATGAGCCGGTTAACACTAATCCAGATGACTATGCAGACGCGTTTCTTGATCTTCCGTTGATCCAGGATGTTGACATGTCTTCGGACTCAGCTAAAAGGAAGAGGAGGGATGATGGTGAAGGCTGGGCCTGAGCCCTTCGCTAAATGCTCCTATGACCATGTGTAATATAGTGTACTTGGGTTTGTGTAAGAATAAGATTAGCCTTCTTAGTCCTGTCCTCCTTGTCAGTCTTGTTTTCCAGTTGCTTTGTGTGTGTACGGATCCACCCGTCCGCTGGGCTAATCCCCGAGTACACAAAAGGGGTAGTGTCACTATGTTTGTGGGTTGGTATTTCTTAGTTCTGTTGTTTCGTTTCTGGTTTTCTAGGTGGCAGCTTATGTCTCTCTTCAGTTGCAATGAAATGAAAGCTCTCGTTGGGGAAGTATATCCCTGGTGGGATTATTTTGTAGTACTCTTAGAGCCTCATAATATTGGTTTTTTATTTCGTCTTCAGTTTTGCTACTGCTGCTACTATTGTTGGTTGGGGTCGATGATGAAGTACCCTTGTAACACTAAGTCTGAATCCTTGTCTATCAGCTGCTGGTATTTTATGTTTTTGAGTTGCCACCCCTCTGCAGCAACCCTTGTTTCCTTTGTGTTTCCCAGAGGTTGGAGGCCCATTAGCTTGTGGTCTTGGTTCGACCATCACTATCGCTTGCCAAGTGCGGCTAATGATTTTCTTGAAGCCAACCCGACCAGGCTTCTGCTCATGTTATTGTTGGATGTGGTTGATGATGAAGTACCTTTGTAACCCTCTGTCAACTTCCTTGTATTTCATCTGCTGGTTTTTCATGCTTTTGGTTTGCCACCCCTCTGTTGCACATTTGGTTTTTTTCGTGTTTCTCAGAGGTTGGAGGCCCATGAGCGTGTCTCCTTGGTACCACCTCCTCTATGGGCCTAGGGTCGGGCTAATGATTTTTGTGAAGCTAACCCGACACAGCTATGCTGTCGTTTCTATGTCTTTGGACGAGTGCATTACGAGACACAGTTTCTTTGTAATTGATTTTCCTTTGGGTTGGTGGTTGTTGTTGTCTGGTATTACGATTCCGGGTAGTGCTGACTACCCCTTTTCTTGGAAGAGCCTTAATTATCTTGAGATTAAGTTTACTGCTGCTGGTTTTTCATCCTCCTGTGCCCTCTTTCAGGCCCAAAGGACTACTACCATTTGGAGCTGCCAGGCGCGTCATTTGGATTGGAAGCTACAGCACATTGAGTGGGATTTTGGATCCCTAGTTCTCTATTTTATTGTTTTTCTGTTACGTTGTAAAAACCAATCAGGGATTGTTGGTCCCCCTTTTTTGATACAATTTTTCTGTGTGAAAAATGCATCAAGATTTCTGCTGGGTGAGTGTGGTGATGGGTTTTCCATACCACCAAGGCCTTTCATTGGACAACCATGACTCGTCATGGACAGAACTGTTTCTTATGTTTCCATCTGTCTCATAATTGGCAGTACAGATCAGGCTTGGATTTAATCCGGAGTTATATCAGATGGGCTACGTCGAACTTTAACCTTTGTGTATGAAAATCATCGCTTGGAATGTTTGTGGAGCTAAAAGAGGGCACTTGGTAGCCGACTTAAAGGCTTTGGTGGATAGGTGCAAACCGGACATTCTTTTTGTCCTTGAAACAATGACCAATAACTCTAATTCGGAAAGAATCATCAAGACCCTTGGTTTTGATAAGTTTACGATAGTGTCTCCTGTCAACCATGCTGGGGGCATTTGGGCTCTATGGAATAACAATAACATTCATGCGGCAACTCTTTTCTCGGACCCGCGTGCAATTCATTTATTAGTCTTTGATACATCCCGACAAAAAAATTGTATTATTTCCGGGGTGTACGGACCGGCCCAACAGAGAGATAAAGATGTTTTCTGGTCTTATTTGTCCTCCCTCCATAATACCTTTGATCTTCCTTGGTGTTTAATTGGAGATTTTAATGAGTTAGAATCCGGGAGGGAGAAACAGGGGGGTGTGCCCTTCTCGTGGTCTAGAGGGTCCAGATTAAATAACTTCTTGCGATCTTCCAATGGAGCTTCTGCGGTTGTTCGCGGTAGAATATTTACGTGGAAAAAACGAATTCGTGGTCAGTGGATTCACGAACGCCTTGACAGGGCTATTTTGAGACAAGATTTTCAACTAGAGTATCCAGATGCTATTGAGTATCATGGGAATTTTACCTTCTCGGATCACTGTCCAATCGTTTTAGAAACTTCCAACCAACGAAGTAAGACAAAAAATTTCCCATTCCGGTACCAAAAATTTTGGAGTCAATACGACAGAATGAAACAATTAACCAGGAAAGTTTGGAGTGGGAAAGTGACAGGCTCGCCTATGTTTCGAGTCTCACAAAAATTGAAACTGCTTAAAGTTGAGCTCAAGTCTTGGGCTAGAACCCAATTTGGCCACTATAAACATAAATTAGAGGAAAATCTGGAGCGTATTGATTACATCGAACAGAAGCTTCTTGTTGACCCCCATAACTTTCGGCTTAATCACTAGCTGAACAGAATGATAAAACAAAGAGAAAAACTCCTTTTGTTTAATCAAAAATATTGGGGTAAATTAGCCCAAAAGAAATGGCTAGTAAATGGTGACAGAAACTCCACCCTCTTTCAGAGATCTGCAAAAGCGCGGATTAAACGACAAAGTATTACAAAAATTAAATTTGAAAATGGTGTTTGGATGGAGTCGGAACAGGATATTAGTTCCCTTTTTGTTGAAGACTATAAAAAGCGGTTTACTTCAACTCGCAACATTGCGGGTGTGAATATAGGTAGGGAGGTGAATAGCGTTATTTCTCTAGAAGATAATGATAAATTAACAGCCATACCAACGAGTGAGGAAATCAAATCTGCCCTTTTTGATATGGATCCCTGCAAGACCCCGGGTCCGGATGGTTTTGGGGCGGGTTTCTTTCAGGATTCCTGGGCCGATATACATCAAGATATTGTTAAAGCAGTTCAAGACTTTTTTGAACATGGTTGTCTTCTCAAAGAAGTCAACCATACGTTTATAACCCTCATCCCTAAGATTGACAACCCCAGTCAAACTTCGCATTATCGACCAATAAGCTTATGTAACTCTCTTTATAAATTAGTCTCAAAAATATTGGTGAATCGGCTACGTCCTCTTCTAGAGGATCTAATTTCTCCGGCTCAAAGTGCGTTTATTCCGGGCCGAGCCATTCAGGATAACATCCTTTTGACTCACGAAATAATGCATAAATTTAGGACATCGACCTCAAAAAAAGGTTGGGTCGCTTTGAAAATAGATATGGAGAAAGCTTATGATAGGGTTGAATGGGATTTTTTGAAGGAAGTCATGAAGAGAATGGGTTTTAGTGAAAAATGGATTACGCTTATTGACCAATGTATATCTACGGTCACCTACTCGATATTAATTAATGGGGTACCGCAGGGGTTCTTCAAAGCTTCCCGTGGGTTGAGGCAGGGGGATCCCCTGTCTCCGTACCTGTTTCTGTTTTGTATGAATGTTTTTAATGGGTGGCTTGACAAAGCTGCTGAGGAGTCTAAGCTTGGTATTGGGGTTAAACTGACTCCTCGTGGGGTCAATATACCGGGTTTGTTTTTTGCGGATGACTGTTTATTGTTTTGTAAAGCGACTAATAAGGCTGCGACTGCCTTGAAGAATCTACTCCTTGAGTTTTGTAAGGATTCTGGCCAATTAGTGAATTTTCACAAGTCAAAACTGATTTTTTCTAAGAACACTTCCCCACATATGAGAGAGGAAGTCAAGGGCATTTTCAATATTCCAAATACTGAAGCGTTAGGCAAATATTTAGGGTGCTATATCCCTAATGGTCGGCATGACAATCGTTCCTTTAATGAGTTAATTGGTCGAGCTACGGACAGAATGACAGCTTGGAAGGCAAATACCCTTTCCAAAGCTGGGAGGGTCGTCCTTATTCAAGCCAATCTGGAATCTCTCCCTGCCCACACTATGCAATGTTTCCGTCTCCCCAAGTCTACGTGTGTTAATCTCGACAGAATCAATAAAAATTTCTTTTGGAAGAAGGAGGGCGAAAATCATGGTATGCCTATGGTAGCTTGGGATACCATTTGTCTCCCTAAGGATTTTGGGGGGCTGGGTCTCCGTCGATCAGAGGCAATTAACATGGCCTTTCAATGCAAACTTGCTTGGCGGGTTATCCAAGAGGATAGCCTTTGGGCTAGAGCTATGCGCGAAAAATATCTAAAAAATGAAGATTTCTTCCAGTCTACAGGAAAAGCCTCAGACTCTCCAGTTTGGAAAAATCTAATTAAGATCAAAGGAACTTTAAAATCGGGAATACGTTGGAGAGTGGGTGACGGCAAATCAATTAATTTCTGGAAAGATAACTGGGTTAGTAACTCTTCTTTAAATGAATTATTGGATCGAAATGATACTGACGACCCTGTAGAACAAAACTTGAAGGTAAGTCATTTTATTGCCCAGGATAAATCGTGGGATGAGATAAAACTACGTCAATATATCCACGATCACCGTATCCTACAAAAGATTATTGGGATCCCTGTCCCAGTGACAGAGGCAAATGATGAATTTTGTTGGGGTTTAACGGGTTCTGGTGAGTTCTCCACTAGGTCGGCCTTAAGGATCATTCAGGATTGTTTAGATACTGACCAACAGTGGAAATATAAATGGATTTGGAAGCTCGATATTCCTCCAAAAATTGGTATTTTTCTCTGGTTATGTTTACAAAATGGCCTTCCTACGAGAGGCACACTGTTAAGGCGAGGTGTCCAGTTGGACCCGGTGTGTCCTCTCTGTTTCAATGATGTTGAAATCGATCACCTGTTTTGGGAATGTTCAACATCCCAAAGGTGTTGGGCGCTTGCCTTCAGTCACGGGTGGTTGAATGCCTTTAATCTATCGTCCTCACATGATTTTATTCGACAATTCCTTGATACTAATCACCTAGCTGGTAATCATTTGAATATCCAGCGAGGCATTTTCCTTCTTTGGGCAATATGGAAACAAAGGAATGAGGTGGTTTTTCGCCGCACAATTTTCCGTCCCTTGCAGTGTCTAATTCATACCAAACGGTCCCTAGCAGAGTGGAAGATTCGAAACTCTTTCCAGGTAGAGAATCATGGTAGCTGTTCATCGGGTGTCTCCTATCCCGGGTTTCACCTTGTCCGGTGGGAGCTCCCTCCTTTTGGCGTTCTCAAACTCAACTTCGACGGTTCACTCATCAACTCTTGTGTGGGTGGGTTTCTTCTCCGTGATTGGCGTGGGGTCTTTTGAGAGCGGGTGTGCGTTCGTATGGGGATGCTTGATCACAGTAGCGAAGCTCGAGCTCTTGAGATGGTCTTCAAGATATTTGCGAGTTGGGCTTCTCTAGTATTATTATTGAAGGGACAATTTGGTGGTAATTCAAGCTATCAAAGCGAGTTCATTATTCCTTGGGAGATAAGGAGCCTTATCCGGGATATTCGGGTCCTCATGGCGGTGTCACGTGCTCGGCATTCATCATATTCTGAGGAAGCAAATGGTGCCGCAGATGGTTATCAAAGCGGTCGATCGTCTGCGGCATGCGTAGTCTGCATTTTCGAGCCTAGATTTTAATAACATTCTTAGTTATGATAATGCGGGGCGGTTTCTTGTGAGAAGACACTGCTAACTGCTTTTCCTTTACTTACCCACTTTTAAAAAAAAAAAAAAAAACAAGTAAGCAAAGCAAGCAGCAAACGAAAAACGCAGTTGTTACACT